>OZ020508.1:145729369-151518266 GCA_963971375.1 Platycheirus rosarum | reverse complement strand
ATGTCGTATCTAGAATAAGAGAAGTAGTCTCCAAGGTATTTTCACAAGATCATGTTTTGATTTCTATACACAAACACTGACTGGCTGATAAGATAATTAATGAGTTAGATGAAATGAGACACTCAGGAAAAACATATGATATAGAAAGACATTATGGTGGATAAAGGAGTTGTGCAAATGATTGAGATGTAAGAACAAACAAACGAAAAACGAATCAGGTCTTCCATTAATTTAATATTTTTTTTTAACAAACAAATTATAAACAAATCTGGGATCCAATGAGTAAACAAAAACGTAACTTACCCATATGCAGACACCAGTTCGGATCGAGTTTTAGGTACTTGTTCATTGGCAACAAAACGATCGTGTGTCCAACGATCTACTGTAGATGCTGGTTGCCCATTTTTTCATCGTCTTGGACGCCTGAGATATTGTCGTCGGTGAAGCCGCCTTGTTTTCTGCTCCTACTTCGGTTGTTTCAATTACTTGTGTCTGAATAACTTCCCTGCATTCATCATAGAAATAGATAAACATTAATATTTTGTTTTCGTTTATTTAATTCTTCTTACGGTTCATCAGCTGTACGATCATCGTGCTCATAAGAATGTACCCTTTTTGGGGATGTACTGTGGATTGCTTCGATCTTCGTCTACCTTTTTGGTATAGTCTGCCTGCTCTTGGCCATCCCCGCGTTGTCTTTCAGCATCGAACTCGCCACTTTCCGTATCGCTGTTTCCGACTTCTTCAACACTCTCTTCGTCGTCATCGTCCTCTTCGTCGCCTTCTTCTTCATTATCATCATCGTCCTCATAATCTTCATGAGTGCCCCCTTCTAGATCACTAGCTGTGTCATACTCCGAATCGTGATGATGGGAATTACTAGATTTTTCTTGATTGGGTGATGTTCCTAGTTGAGCAGTCCGAAGATGAATCGTTAACCTATTTTTTTTTTAAAGAAAATAATTTCAAATTTTTGTCAACAAAATCATCCAAATTGTTTTTATAATCTTGTGTCTTGTCTTCTACTACCTAAGGAGCATCAATGGGGATGGAAACTATGTAAAATTTACAAAATCATTGTTTACGAAATTCAGAATAAGAAAGGCCTAAGGATAAGAGCTGTTGATGATCCCCAAGAGCCGACAATGCGGGAAGAATCCCGGCTTTTTGCGAAAGAATAACAGAGGGCATATCATACAAAAACTTGAAAAAAATAAAGATATAAACCTCTGAGAAAATGGATAAGATATTTATGCGGAGTGATAAAACGGGTCTGTACTGCCAGACAGAATGAACCACTAGGACTAGGACTAGCTGAATCTTTCTATTATCTGTTTTCATTTTCGGATGTGAAATTGGTTGGTTTTCTTTTACTCGTGAGTGCCGCGTAACTGACGATTTGCGGGGGGTTAATTTAAAGATTTTGCATACCGAAGCATATGAAACTTTTCATCTTTTAGCCAGGTTTGTGTGGCTGTCTCTCCAGTACAGTTTCGCGTTGTATTTGCTTCTCCAAATCGTGTCTGCACACGGGATGTAAGATCACTTTTCTCTTGAAAGAATTTTAGGCATCCTCATCCACTTTCAATATTTTACACTTCTTTACCTAAAAGCAGCACTCGAGAGAAAACTGTGCTACTCAATTAACTTCTTAGTTGGAAGGAGCAGCGATTAGTAGCGGCACCCAGCTACGTCGGTTGAGGACCCCTTCCACTTGTTTGCGCCACCTGAGTCTCGGTCTTCCTCTACTGGGGCCGTCCCTCTGGGGTGGCTTCGAAGATTTTCCGCGCCGGAGCATTGATGTCCATCCGGTCTATATGAACCAGCCATCCAGGGACCATAGAAACAGCCTAATGCGTCCTCATTCACTTTTGACAGCGTCTATGCGTCTGCACCATACAGCAGGACTGGGATGATGAGGGTCTTATAAAGGAACAATTTAGTTGCCCGAAAGAGGGCTTTGCTAAGCAGTGATAAGCAAGAGTTATTCTTCGTTTGATTTCAGCGCTGGTGTTGTTGTCTGAGTTAATAGCGGAGCCCAGGTACACAAAGTCCCTAACTACCTCAAAGTTATAGCTGTCTATGGTGATGTTTTGTCCAGGACGTGGATGTTAGGTGATGACAGCATATACTTGGTTTTGCCCTCAATGACTGCTAAACCCATCTTCGCCGCTTCCGTCTCAATACTCACAAAAGCGATACTGACATCACGCTGTGTTCTTCCAATTATGTCAATATCGTCGGCGTATGCGAGTAATTGGACAGATTTTTGAAAGATCGTGACTCGTGTTGGCGTGAGAGTTGTGCACTATTCTTTCGAGTATGATGTTGACGAAGTCGCACTACAGCACATCGCCAAAGAAGTCGGTCAGGTCTTTACCGACCTTGACGCGGCTTTGAAATCGATAAAAAGGTGGTGGGTATCGATTTGAATTTCTTAAGTGTTTTCCAAGATCTGCCGTAATGTGAATATTTGATTGATACTGGACTTTCCTGGCCTAAAACCACACTGATATGGACCTATCAGGTTGTTGACGAATGGCTTTTAAGCGTTCATGAAATACAACAGACAAGATTTTGTAGGCGATGTTAAGGAGACTGATACCCATGTAGGTGGTGCAGTTCATAGGGTCTCCTTTTTAAAGGATCGGGCTGATATTCCATTCATTGGCCATGTTTTCTTCTAACCATATCTTGCTTATGAGTTAATGCATACTTATAGCCAAGTCATAAGCCTGCCGCTTTGAAGAGCTCGGCAGCTATGCCATCGGCTCCGCCGGCTTTGTTGCTCTTAAGATTAGATATAGCTAGCTTTATTTCACCCAAAATGTGATCTTAGCGACACTTAAACACCTAAATACGAGTGGAGATGAACTGCGACTTTAAACGAAGACCGGAATCAAACAAAAAAATGGGTACGACTAGGTCGCACGTACTTGCTTTTATGTGCATAATGACATTGTTTCGCTAGACCTTTTAAAAGAAACAAGTAACATTTAAGTTGAAAATAATACAGTAATACAAAGAATTTCTTAAAAAAGTATTTCGAAAATTGTAGGACGCGTTTGATAAAATGCTGTTTTTTATTTTTGTTTTTTTTGAAAAAAAATTTGTTTGAGATTTTGGTATGCATTTTTTTAGATTTTATTAATATACACCTAATTTTAAAATTTTAAATAATTTTTTTGATGTTTTAAAAATATTGAATTTCAAAAAAAAAAAAATAAATCAAAAATTAATTTTAATTAGAAAAAAAGTTATTCAAAATTTTGACGAGCAGAAATAGTTTGGGTACCTAGATCTCTTCAAATATGAAATTTGACAGAAATCCAAAGAGCCGTTACCGAGAAATCCAAAAATTAAAAAAACCGTTATATGAAAGGTACCGTTAATAGAATTTTCCCCGTAAGTTCGGTTCTAATCAAATGATAGCCAATACCAACAAAAAAAAATCTCAAAAATTTCATCAAGTCGTTGGAGCCGTTTTCGAGAAAAATAAGCTTTTCCCTTAACGGTCGTATGGCAAGTACCGTTATTTTTAGCCCTAAAAATAAAATTTCAATTTCCCCTCTGAGGAATGCCAAGATATACACACATACCAAATTTTAACGCAATCACTTAACCCGTTTAGGCTGCAGATCGATATACACCCGGACGGACAGACAGACAGACAGACTCTCTATGATCGTAATGTCATGTTTGATTGTTATCTCATTTTTTTTTAATATTTACGAATCCTAAACTTGCCTTATAGTCCCTATAATCGCAAGTAAAAATGTTTGTTGGCATTCTGGTACGCAATTTATTAGAGTTTATTCATTTAATTTACAGTAGATATTAAAATTTAAAAAAAAAATTATTAATTCAGTTTTAAAAAATATTGAATTTCAAAAAAAAAAAAAAATTGCACGACTGGATCGCACGTACTTGCTCATGTGCGGTCACAGCTTCGAATAAAATCTGAAATTTGAATTTGGAAAAATTTAAACGCCATTTTATTTCTTAGAAAAAGTGAAAAAAAGTTTTTATTTGAAAACTTTTTTTTTTTAAATTGAAAAAAAGAGCACAATGCGCGGGCATAAGGAAGATAGGGAACATCTCGCCGGGTATACTATTCCAAATTCGTGTTGTTCGGCTAAAAAAAGAATCCTTATATTTCACGGTACGTCCGAAATTGGGCTCAAGGGTGAACTGATGAGCATTCCTTGCGAGACGAATATTAAGGGAGAAACTTTTAAGAGGAGGAATGCAGCTGGCTACTTCGAGGGAACATTTTTTTTATAAAAGAAACGATGTTCGAGAGGGGCAATTGTTTCAGCGGCAGTTCTATTTCCTATCAATCTTAACGCTCGATTTTGTATTCTATCAAGCAGGTGAAGCGATGTTTGTGAAACACCTGCCCAGAGGTGGGAGTTATACTCGAGTTTAGGGGGGAATAAACACCTTATAAATTGTAGCCAGATTAGAAGGGGGAAAAATGCTTCTTACACCGATACAGAAAACCTAAGCACTTAGCAGCGATCTCAAATATATGGTCATTCCAACGGAGGTCGTCGTTGACACACATACCGAGTACTGAGAGCTTTTCGGTTTATTCGATGTAAGTGCCATTCATGGACAATGGCATGGGGGGTATGTTTAGCTTTAACGACAAAAGACAGCATTGAGATTTGGAAGCATTTAACTCCACACGATTTTTTTTACCCCATTTGACAATGCTGTTTTATTTGGAGTTTAATGAGCTTGACATACGGTAACGTTGCAATTGTACGTTCGAAGGCGAAGGACGTGAATTATCGACCGAATATGAAAAGCTGAGGGTAGAGTCGTCAGCAAAACAGTTAAGTGGATTAGAAGTAACAGACAGACAGAAGATCATTTATAAAAAATGAGTAAAGAAAAGAGTCGGAGACAGAACAGCCTTGGGGCACACCAGCATTTATTTTGTGGGAATCAGATTTGAATCCGTCTAATACAACTTGTATTGAACGGTCCAGAAGATAGCTTTTAATCCAACGAAAAAGAGTATCATCAATCCCAAAAGCACGCATTTTCGATAAGAGAGCTTCATTGCCAAACTCTATCAAATGCCTTAGAGATATCAAGAGCAATAATCTTACTTTCACCAAAGCGATGTAAAATTTTGTTCCACTCTTCGGTGAGATATGCCATCAGATCACCAGTGAACGGTTGCTGTGGAAGCCATACTGACGGTCATATAGAAGCTTTCGAACTTCGAGATATTCCTTAAGCTGACGGTTAATCAGCGGTTTCCATGGCCTTAGAAAGAAGGGATGTTAGTGCTATGGGTCGGTATGCGGAGGGGGAGGATGGGTCACCTTTTTTAGGGACAGGCTGGACAAATGCTGTTTTCCATCTTCTAGGAAAAATTCCAGAAGAGTAGGGCCGATGGAAAAGCTTACGCAGTGGCTTTGCCAGTGTGGAAGAACACCTCTTCAGAAGAATCGAGGGTATACCATCTGGGCCAGCGGATTTGTGTATATCGAGATTTTTGAGAACTCTTACTACTGTACGAGTGCGGAAAAAAATCTGTCCCATGGAAAAATTTACATTCTCAAGTACAGGAGCGATAACGTTGCTGTTAGGCAGCGTGGAGCTGGCAGCAAAATGGGCGGGGAGCTAGTTTGCCTTCTCTGAAGAGTAAACAATTGGTTTGTTAATGTCGATGAGCGGTGGAACCGAAGATGTCGAGGAGTTTTTAATATTTTTTACAAATGACCAAACATTTTTACTGCCTTTGGGGCACTGCAGCATTTTCTGCCGTAATTTTTGGTCATGCAAAAATTTGGTCCTTTCAATAACGGAGTTGCATGAGTTCCTTGCTTGTTTGTGCTTTTTCCGATTTTCCTCTGTAGGGTTGGCTTTGTAGGATCGGAAACTTACTTCTTTTAGCCTGATAGCTTCTTTACACTCAGAATTAAACCAGGACTTTTCTTTAGGCTTGATGCTTTTTACTCTGTTAGGAATAAAAGCACGCATCCCTAGAAGAATCACATTTGTGATCATGTCAGCACTGGCATCAATGTCACTATCGAGGAAGCATAGTGACCAGTTAAAGTTTCGGAAAAAAATATTCAAGCCGTCCCAGTTGGCTTTCTCGTATTGCCAAACGGTCCTGGTGGGAAGTTTTTCTTTAACTGGATGGGTGGAGGATGAAAAATTAGCTGAAATGACACCATGGTCTGAAGTGCCAAATGAAGAAATTACACTAATGGTATATTTATCAGGGTGCGAAGTACGAAACAAGTCAAGAATATGGGCGGCTTACCCAGCAACATCCGGTATGAGCGTTGGCAAATAGATCAGTTGGGTGAAGTGATGTAACCCGGCAAAGAGCTCGACGAATAGCGGAGCCAATTGGAATTGTGTACATTGAAATCGCCCGCAATAACGATTTCAGTGCGAGGACAAAGGGAAACAATTTTCGAGATGGAATCAGACAGCGCATCAAACTCGTTACAAGTTGAACAACTGTCGAGATTTGGATGTAAATAAAACAATAATGAACGATATTTTACGGACACAGAATTTGAGCCACAAGAATTTAAAGTCCGTGTTGGAACATTGCCCGTATTGGGGAAGGCTCTGGCAAGCATTGCTAACATAGACCACGAGACCATGACGGTAAGAGAGTAATGGCACCAAGCTATACCCATGTAGAGTAAATTCTATACAATTAGTATTTACTCCAACCTGAGTTTCACTTAATGCCAAGACAGCTGGCCTACCTACATTGGCAGTTGGTCTCATAGATGGAACAATCCAAAACCGGGAGGGTTGGTGGCGTTTTCGGAGGTCTGAAGAAAACTGTGGTCCGAGTTAGGATCATAACTATCTTTAGTTAAACAAGAAAGAAAAAGAAAGTCCGCCTTGCTAAGGTCTATCGAGAATCTTGTTCATGCTAATTCATTAGCTTTTTCCAGCCAGCAGTGTTTAATGTCAGAGAAAGAGGTGTCTTTGGGTTGAATTTATAACATTACAACCTGAAATCCCATAAAACAAAGCACATTCAGTTTTTCCTTAATTTTTTTTGGTCAACTTTTGCAATTTTTCTGTTTCCTGTTAAAAAAAACTTCAACCTATTTCTGAATAAAACTGCGGAGGCTTCCAAATTCCACAAGACCTTTTCATCTCATAATTTTTAACACAAAGTTAATTTCGATTTTACATACAAAAAAAAAAAAAACAACAAAAATAAGTGAATATCAGAATCTCTCTTCGAAGCATGTCCTTCAGAATGAAGAAAACCGACTGGAAGTCCAGGATTGTTTATAAACAAAAGAAAAAAAGCGAAAAGGATTGAATTTCAAAGATTTAAAACATACTTTTAATGCCACAAATAGGACCGCTTTAAGGCTGACAGGGGATGGACATCCCCTGTGATGATCCTATGAAGACAGTATACTTACCATATGATCATATGATTAGACAAGGAGTTTATTTTCTCTCAAGGGGTTACACATATAGGTATTATAAGCATACCTAGTTTGTTGCATATCAAACTGATACCTGAATACCATAATCCTGATTCTACTGTCCTTGATCGAAGAACACGTATTTAATGAATATTTGAGAATTTCCCCCATTTTCTTTTGGGATTTTCAACGTTTCTTGACTTATATTAGTCAATTCTGAATCAATCTTGGTTGCGAGTCTTCTTATTTCAGTTTGGATTTCAACAGTTGACAGTTGGGCACCTTTTCAGGTACCATTTTATAATTATTCCAAATATCTCAAAAAGGACAACAAAAATCCAATTGGAATTCAAAATTCCACAAAAAATAAATAAAAATGCTGAGCATGTTTTCGGTGATATGGAAGGCCCATAGTAATGCCTTAGAATGCTAATAGAGCAACCGCTCTCACCGGATAGCATTGCGTGTCATAGGAAATGAAAAGAAAAAAGATAACCAAAGTGCAACCCGATACACATCCATCCATCCGATTTGATTCGATTGCGATCATAAATTTCATTTCACCTCACGAAATTCGACAAAAAAAGAAAAGAAGTCATCATCTGCCACCCAAAGGCAGGCATAGCATTTGGAATCGAGGTCATAATAAAAGGCAGCCTAAAAGATTAAACGAGACAACCACCGCCAAACTTTCATTTTAATTATTGTGCAGCACTTCTACTCCGAGTGACCCAATAGGTACAAACTTATAAGCGACATGCGAGTTTTTCCTTGTACCTGAATTTTCAGGCGAACACGTATTTTCATTCCACCCGAGACTAATCAATTTATTGTTAATGTGTACAAAATATTAGGAAAAATAATTGTTTATGAGTAAAATGTATAAAATTACCTCATTTTTTAGATTTTCATTTGGTATATCAGCAGGTAGGGCAGCAGGAGGAGGAGCAGTAGCAGTAGCAGCAGCAGCAGCAACTACAACCGAAGCCGCAGAGGGTTCCGATGAGGCTGGTGGCGCCTGTGGTGCCATATTAGCAACTTCAGCCATTTGATTTGATTAATTTGTTTGTTTTTGTAGTTTATTTATTCTTCTATATTATTTAATCTGATTTGTAAAAATTTTCTTTATCTGCAAAAATTGCGAAGAACAATCACCAAAAAAAATTCACCGTGAAATGATTTTTCTTGAATTCTTTTTTTTTCTATTTGCTACACTTTCTTAGGAGGGGAAGAAATAAAAAAATAAAGTTTCCGTGTGAGTATGCAAATAACAGGAAATTTTTTTTACTTCTTCGTCGTTTGAGAATGTCAGAAATTTTGCGGTAATACGAAAAAAAAAATGGTCAAAACGAAAACTGTAAATATGCAATTAAAATGAACATTTTCTTTCGATATTAATTGCACAACGAAATGTAAAGGTAATTGTAAAACGGATTTGAATGTATTTATTTAGTTAATATATTTAATTAATAAATTGCTCTGGACAAGATAGAAATTGTGGTGCAAATTTCTCGAATTTCACTTCCAATTAGACGATTTGAGAAGAAAAAGAATTGATAAAAATGAAAAGGGATTTTTATTCTTCGTTGCATTCACGGCGTCATCTAGTGTTCGCAGAGTAAGCTAAGAAGAAGGCTTTGCAAATGGTCCGGTAGTGTGACTTACACCCTGTTTTCATTAGTTGTTTTTGTTTTAGAAATCAAAAAAAATGCTAAAGTACCGCCATGGACGTATTATATATGGACTGCTAGTTGCCTAATGGTTCCATTTTAGTCTCAGTTATTTTGGGCAACACTAGCCCTTCTGAGTACACTAGCGGCAAAAAAATTAAACCTCAATTTTGACATTTCATTCAGTAATCCCAGACTTTGGCAGCAGGTTTTCCCACGTTGGCATGTTAAAATTTCCTTTTTTCTCCCCGTGTTTTTTAGAATATCCCACAATTAATTAATACAAAATCCCTTTTTCCTTCTAGTGCCTTTAGCTTGACTTAGACACAAACCAATAAAAAAAGAAGTTGTTCACGATCCATTGTATATACATTTTCTATAGTACTCTCATGGTGGTCATTTTTCGTCTGGCCATCTTCCTGGTTGATTCAGAACTAACTCTAAATAGTGGAGACTAGAACCGTCACCGATATTTTACCAGTATTTAATAAACTTTTGTTGTCTGTACTTATTCTATATTCACACCAATTGGCAATTTTAGCACGCCTCATTGCGACTTGATTCAGAACTAAAAAACGATGCTCCATGATAGTACTATATGCAGTGTATATACAAAGCACGATCTAAAAAAACAAGACTTTTTAAATTTTTAAAAACAGATATCGCGAGCTTCTATGTCAACATTTTAAGTAGATATTTTTTTTCCTGAAGTGGGTTCAGGAGAGCTAGCATCGCATTCTCAATTTTGGCTAAATTTTTTTTTACAATTGTTGTATGAAGCTGACATTAGACAAGCAGTCCATATATAATACGTCTATGTGTACCGCAATCACGTCCAACGCCTTAACGGATTTGGATGAAACTTGGTAAATAGATGAATGAAGTGGTGAATTAATAAACAGTTTACTTTCTATCCCGATCAATTCATGGTGCCTGTGGGAGAGGCTAAAGATTTTCTAATAGCTTAAACTTACTAAAGATCTTACTTAATAGGTCTTAATTACCTTAGAACTTTGTAGTACATCCTCGAAAAAGGAGAGGTTGTCTTAAAAATTCCTTGTACAAGCAAACGCAGAAACGTTCTTTATTGTCCTCAGGCATTATAAAATTAAAAAAAAAAAAACGGATTTGGTTCACATTTTTTGTTTTATTCTCTATACACTTTTGTCTCTGTTGCTGGGTAGTAGCCATGTTATATTATCGTCAATAATCCATATGGTAGACCCCGTGATAAAAAAAACGACATTTCCTTTGAAAGGTCATGATTTATTTTGATGATTATTTTATTTATTTATTTATGATTTATGACATAGAAAAAGATTTCAAGACTAGTTTTGCTTAGTATACATTTTTAAATCTATTAAATGAAATAATTTTATTTTCCAGTTTTTATACGTCGTACACATATCTACGGTAAATATCATTGGAGGTTTTCTGTCAAAGTAAAAGTAAAATGGCGGCCGCCAGAGACCATTAGCTTGTTTATTTTAAAGTATTTGTGGTAATTAATTTATAAAAAAGCTTTTTAATATACAAGAAAATAAGAAAAATATACAACAAACGTGAGGTGTGTAGTTTTGTTCATACTTTTTTTTTGATGAAGGTCTCTGAGAATCGACAGATCAGAACAGATTTTGACAACCTGCCAGTGGCGTGGCGTCCATATAACTCGATTCCTACCGAGTTACCTTTTAAAAATGTACTTTCAACCAATGTTTGCCAAAAATAAGAGCAACATGAATCCTTATAATAAATAAAAGTAAATGTGTGGATTCATTTCAGTCTGCATCTGCTTATCGTTCTACTCCACACACATACACTTCATGTCTTATTAAATGTATCCTTATTTTTAACTCAAAACATCTCATCAACATAAGCAAAGCGATATCAGCAAAGTAACTGGAAATGTATCGGGTTATTTAATTTCTTTCTAGATAGAACAAAACAGTTTTCTTTCCTTTTTCTTCTTTTATCGTTTACTGTATTTGACTCCTCTCTTTTCAATATACACTTTCTTAAGTCAAAAAATAACCCGCTTTTTATCGACTGACTTATTTTGTTGAATTTCGTAGGTATCTCGTTTATCTATCTCAGGTTCGAACCTTAGAAGTAAAATTTCGGAGCAGAATTGTAAAAAAGTGAAGTAAACCGAGAGCTTGCGAGGTAGATTTAAACCGAAAGGAAAAACTGAAGTTACTAAAAATATAATCTATAAAAAAACATTTATTTAAGCAATAGCAAACAAAAGAAATCTCATAGATAACTTGACTTGAAATTGACAATCGAATCAAGGGAGCGATTGAAAATTGGGATTAATTGAAATTTGAAAGCTGTAATTTTATCATGTGGGTTATTTTTCAGTACGAAAAAAGTGAGGTAGAATTCAAGTCAAAGGGAGTGTCGAAGAATAGCTCCAGAAAACAAATAAGAAAAAGGCCAATTTAGCAAAAAAAATTCACAGTTTTTTTAACGCTAACTTTTTTGAATACTGGTTTCAATCAAAATATAAATCTCTTTTATCTATTTTTAAATTTGTTACAGTTATTTTTAAAATAATTTATTTATTTTTTTGTTCTTTAATTTTAGGCCCCGATTGCGGTTGTCGATTTATTAATCGATACTCAACTCTTTTCGATTACCGGCCGTCGATTGCTGTTTTTGGTATTGTGCAAGTCGATTTCGATCGACATTCTGCGGTTTGACAATCGACAGTTGTCGTGCATAATTTTCTGATCGACAGCAGCATTTGGATTGGATGTCTTCATTTGTTTAAAATCTTTAATTATTTTATTAAAATTCACATTTTAAATGTGCAAATGAGCATTTTGGCAAGGTTAATGGAATAAATTCAGGATATAGCAAAAGGTTGCTGTGTAAAGTCCCACGCAATGATAAGATGAGACAAAATTTCTTTGGAATTTTTTTAAGATTACGATTTGGCGCATTTTAATTAAATTGAATTATAAAAAAACGCAAACCAAAACTACAAAAATGTATTTGTAAAAAAACTTATGAACTCTCAAAATCTTATATATTCACAATATATTTTTACAATATTCACAATAACATATTATTTTTTCGATTGTCATCCATAATATCAACAAATGGCCAGTGATTGGTGATCGACAACCACAATCGGGGTCTTACTTAGATATTTATTTATACAAATTATTTATACAATGAATTTTCTTTATTTGCTTACTTTAAATTTTCCTTAAACATATGTATCTGACAAAACCGGTTTTAATGGAAGCCGCACTTTCATTATGCCTTAAGCTCATTGTTTATTAAAATACTAATGACATGAAGAATAAGAATTTGGCTTGAATTGCTTCCCTAATATGGAATAAAAAGCAGATCGGCAAAGCACGATACAATTTCAGGCAGACCTTTCTAATGGACGCTACTAATTTTTGTCCGACTTACCATTTGAAACTATCCACTATCTGTATATATATATAACTATCCGCGTAAAACCCTGATAGTGCGTAAAAACCTCGTGAATTTATCTTCTCGTAAATGAAGTGTCAAAATTTATATGGGAATTTATTTATGCGAACTTTATAAATTTATCTCATAATTTCGATTTATAAACTCATATAAAAGATTGAGTAAATTCACGCAGCTTTTAATATGCCTCTAATCAAGAAATCCTTATTTATAAAAAAATACATTGATTTGAGCCATAGAGCATCTAAATGTCAGTCAATCAGTCAGACAATCGAAACGTCCTTTGAAATAAAAATCAAAAACATTTACAAAAGTTCTTTAGCTTTAAAACGAAATTCCTTTTAGTTATTCATCTTTTTTAAATGACTTTAATGGTATAAATGCTTTAACTACAAGAAGAACGAAGCCTTACAAAAATCATTTTGATCATATGACGCTTAAAAAATTAGGATTTTTTTTTGGTTTTCACTTTCATTTGTCGAATTTGTTTGATTTTGCCAGAATGATTTACAATAATTGATGTTTATCATAACCAGAGTTTTGGATGAGACGTTTTTTTGGATTTTGCGTTACGTTGCATTACATGAGCTCTAAGTAACTAATATGGGTTAAAAATCCTTTATAAATAAGGATTTACTCAACGTTGAGTAAAGGCTAAGTAAATGATTTGACGCTAATTAATCAACCGCTCAACAGCATTTTAGCAAAATCTAATAAATAAGGCAGATATCTTTATAGGACCATTTTCTCATTTAAAACTCGAGTAATTGTAAATAGTGTAGGCTGGCTATAACTCGTTATCAAAATAAATATCCCATTATTAAAAAGAATTCCCTTGTGGGCATAAAACCCCATTTAACACTAGCAGTATAAACAAAAAATTGACAATTGATTGAAAATTTTCCGGAAAAATTGCTTCAATTTATTTTCGATAAATTTGTCAATAAAAAATGGGTCTACTCACCAATCCATCTCTAAATCAGAAAAACAAATTCGGGCGCAGTTTAATAAAGCACAATAGAAAAATATGCTTTCTTTTCTATGCAGCCGGAATAGTCTGGTTCGTCTGTCTAGGGCATTCAGACTTCAATCATTCAACTTATTTGTCCGAAAACGCCTTGTCGCCCGGTTTGTATAAAGTTTACTCATAATAGACATTTTCTTGATGTTTTTTTTTATTTCTTCCATTCAAAAAGGATTGGTTTATTCTGAATTGAAACCCGATTCAGGGCGATTGGCCCAAACCTATTTGGACGAGCTGAAAAAAGAACGTGAAAACCATCGGGTTAACATGCCTTATGCATGGATTCAAGCTAAAATGAGACAAATAGGCTTGGAAACCCATGTTCATAATTTCACATTGAACTATCCTTTGGGTGGAGGGAAGGTATACACAGGCAAGAATATTTATGGCATTCTACGAGCTCCTAGAATTGCGTCCACCGAAGGCATTGTATTCTCAACACCATATCGACCACCCAATTCGGTTCATGTTGATATTACACCAAGTGTTCCTCTTCTATTGGCATTTGCAGAGTTTGCAAGGAGTATGTTTATTCAAGTCTTTTGATTCCTTTTCTAATTTAGGTTGCAATTCCCTTTAATTGTAGGGAAAAACTACTGGGCCAAGGATTTGATATTTTTAGTCACCGAACAGGAGCAATTGGGGGTTCATGCTTGGCTGGAGGCTTACTATGGTGGAGGCTTAGGTGACAAGACAGTTTTGAATAGTGGAAACCTCCCTGCCAGAGCTGGAGCCCTACAAGCTGCCTTGAATCTAGAAATTCAGGACTTTGACGCTGGTAAGATGACATCAAGATGCAAGCTTTTTAACTCACATATCGCTTCTCAGAATATCTTGATGTGAAAATAGAGGGCCTTAATGGCCAACTACCCAATCTGGACATGTTTAACTTGGTCCAACGTTTGGCCGTTCGTGAAGGAGTACCATCTGGTTATAAGCAAATTCCCAGGAAGAAGCGCAAGGCATCACAGACAACAGTGAAGGAAAATCTCAAAAATATTCTCGCCATGATGTCCAGCCAGGCAAACGGAGTTCCAACCGGCAATCATGGTCACTTCCACCGACACCGTATTGAATCACTCACTCTGGAAGCTGTAAAGGGAAGTTCTTCAACGAATTACAACAGCAGAAATATTGCTGCTGCTGTGGTTCTTCTCAAGACTGTCGAAGGAATCTCAAGAAGTCTGAACAATCTTCTCGAGCGATTCCACCAAAGCTACTTCTTTTACATTCTCGTCCAAAACGACAGATTCATTTCTATCGGAGACTTCATGCCTTGTCTGGCTCTTATGGTTGCTCCATTATACATCAAGTCATTCCTTCTCTGGTTGAGTCTAAATGAAGTTGAAAATGAAGACACTAGTTCTGAGAAAATGAACAAAATCGATGAACCGGAAAAAGAACTGCCATACATAAAAGTCTTAATATATGTGGTAACGGTGTTCTGTCTTGGAATTGTGGCCAACATCCTCCCAACCGATAGCTCATTGAACAATTTTTTTGCCGACAATGATGTTACCACCCCAGTTGGAGTGACATTCTTTCTTATGTTTGTCACTGTTCTGGGAATTTTCATGCCATTCTTCATACATTTGGATGCGGACGGCTTGGAATTGCTGCATGTTGGATCGCTCTTATCCTTAGGTGCGGCTCTACTGGTTATTGGTTTGTTGAATTTTGCTCTGGGACTAGCTATAGCTACAATAAGCTGCCCCCTAGCTATTCTCCTTGATACAAAACACGGCAAATCATTGAAGTTCTTCACAACAATTTATACATTCCTTTTGAATCCTTTGATTGTCATATATTTGCAAGTTTTGATAATGACCGTCCCGGTTTTCTCAGAACTCTCACTTAGCGATGTTTGTCTTAAGGCATTTAACGCGTCGATGGACGCCATCACTTATGGAGTAGTTGATTCTATTGTAAGCTTTTTGGATTTTGACTGAGAATGAGATTTTCTTGAATTTTTTGTTTTTTCTTCTAGATTTATGGAAACTGGTTGTACATAAAGATGACGTGTATTTGTTTTCCTCTTTGGATTCTGTTTTGGTCACTCAATTTGATTTCCAACGAGGTTCGCCATTCCAAAACTAGAAAACTTAAAACTAAATAATTTATTGTTAATTTTTGTTTTTGTAATTTGTATTTATTGATGGAACTGCGATAAATTTAAATAAAATGAATTTTGTAAATGCAAATAAAAAACAAACGGAACATTTTTGAATCCAAAGCTGGGGGATTGGGCAGTAGCGGTAAGATCGAGAGTCGGAACACACCCAAGTCGTGAGAGGTAAAAGACCTTGAACAATATCGTTTTCGAAACTAGGTGTAGGTAAGGTAGTGTTAGTTGTAGTTGTTTTGTTAGTGCCGATCGTATAAGCTCAAGGAGAGCAGACGCGTGTGACCTGTGACGCACAGAAAAAAAACTGTATACGAAAAAAATATATACAATATTTCAATACGTATGTCGCATTGTATTCCCCATCGCGTGTGATAAACAAATACCGCTCGTGACCCAAATTTCTTCTCTATACATTACCTGACCCACTAATCCTTAACTGTTCCTTGCGATGCATTACAAACATACATACATCATTTTATGTATGTTCATCGTATGATGATGCAGTGCATAGATAAGGGAAGGGACATCTGGTTTTTGTCTTATTATGTCGCAAATTCCCAAAATAATTCCACTCAAATTCTAAAAGAACAAGAAGGGAAAAAGAAATACAAAATAGGCGGAGTTTTGCTAAAGTAGAAAGTAGCTGTAGATATTAGGGTGTGTGTGTGTGTGGATTTAACGAGAGGGTTTGTGGGTGTGAATTAACGGGGTGTATGTTGGTGTTGCTGCCATCAATATTTTCTTTAACGTTATAACGTAAAATTATCGTCAGTAAACCAACTTTACAGCAAACCAACTCTTTTTTTAAATGGTAAGTAATTTTTTCGTCGTCTATTCCAACGTTGATGGTTTAAGAAAAAATGTCTATTACGGTTATGTTTAAACTGTAAAATACAGGCCAGTTGTTTCGGCACAAGAGAAGTGAAACTAAAGTTGGAGTAAATACTAATTTATCGGAATTTGTTCTAGTCTAAATGAATAGATATAACTTGTTGCCACTACTTTGTCCCATCATGGTCTCGTCGTTTACGTTAGGAATTATGTATTGCTGGACTTACGCAATACGGACAATTTTCCAACATGGACTTTAACTTCTTGAGTCTCAAATTCAATGCCGGCAAGCATATCATTCATTAACGTTTAATTTATCGGAGTAGGAGCCCAAATCTCGACAGTTGTTCGACTTTTAAAGAGTTCGATGCGCTGTCTGATTCCATCAGAAAAATTGTTTCCCTTTGTTCACACACTGAAATCTTTATTGCGAGGGGCGATTTGAATGTACATTATATTCCAATTGGCTCCGCTGTTCTGTTCAGACAACACTCGAAGCAATGTAGGTCGAGTTCTTTGCTGGGTTACATCACCTTACCCAAGTGGTCGATGAGCCTACTCGAATACCGGATGTTCCTGAGCTACCCGCCCATACTCTTGACTTGTTTCTTCCTTCGTGCCCTGATAAGTATACAATTAGTGTAACTTCTCCATTTGGCACTTCAGCTTCAGACAATTGTGTCATTTCCTTCGAACCCTTATATAGTTAAAGAAAAAATTCCCAACAGAACCGTTTGGCAATACGACAAAGCCAACTGGGACGGCACGGCCTGATTATTTTTGGCCGTAACTTTAGCTTTCCCGATATTGACTTTGATGTCAGTGCTGAAATGATCATAAATGTAATTTTTCTAGGGATTCGTGCTTTTATTTCTAACAGAGTTAAAAGCATTAAATCCAAAGGAAAGTTTTGGTTTAATTCTGAGTGTAAAACAGCTATCAGGCCAAAGGAAGTTAGTTTTGATCTTACAAAGCCAACCCTACAGAAGAAAATCCAACAAAGTTGATAGAACCACATTTTTGCATGTCCAAAAAACTTCAATATCTTCGGTTCCAAGTTCCAACGCTCATCGTATATAATAAACTGATTGTTTAATGTTTACTCTTCCGAGAAGGCTAGCTCTACATTTTGCTCCTCTTTTACTTAAAAATGTAATTTTTTCCATGGGACAGATGTTTTTCCGAACTCGTAAAAAGAGTTATCAAAGATCTCGATATACACAAATCCCATTCTACTGAAGAGGTGTTGTTTTACACTGAAAAAGTCACTGTGTAAGCTTTTCCATCGTTCCTACTCTTCTGAAATTTTTCCTAGAAGATCGAAAACAGCATTTGTCCAGCCTGTCCCTAAGAAAGGTGACCCATCCTCCCTCTCCTCCCACCGACCCATAGCACTAACATCCATTTTTTTCTAAGGTCATGGACACGCTGATTAGCCGTCAACTTAAGGAATATCTCGAAGATCGAAAGCTTCTTCATGACCGTCAGTATGGCTTCCGCAGCAACCGTTCCACTGATAGCATATCTCACCGAACAGTGGAACAAATCTTTACATCGCAAGGCATTTGATAGAGTTTGGCATGAAGCTCTCTTATCGAAAATGCGTGCTTTTGGGATCAATGATACTCTTGTTCGTTGGATTAGAAGCTATCTTCTGAACCATTCAATACAAGTTGTATTGGACGGATTCAATTTATAAATGATCTTCTGTCTGTTACTTTTAATCCACTTAACTGTTTTGTTGACGACACTACCCACAGCTTTTCATATTCGGTCGATAATTCACGTCCTCCGCCTTCGGACGTACAATTGCAACGTTACCGTATGTCAAGCTCATTAAACTCCAATTAATACAGCATTGTCAAATGGGGTAAAAGGAATCGTGTGGAGTTTAATGCTTCCAAATCTCAATGCTGTCTTTTGTCGTTAAAGCTAAACATACCCCCAATGCCATTGTCCATGAATGGCACTTACATCGAATAAACCGAAAAGCTCTCAGTACTCGGTATGTGTGTCAACGACGACCTCCGTTGGGACGACCATATATTTGAGATTGCTGCTAAGTGCATAGATTTTCTGTATCGGTGTAGGAAGTATTTTTCCCCTTCTGATCTGGCTACAATTTATGAAGCGTTTATACGCCCTAAACTCGAGTATAATTCCCACCTCTGGGCAGGTGTTTTACAAACATCGCTTCACCTGCTTGATAGAAAACAAAATCGAGTGTTAAGATTGATAGGAAATAGAACTGCCGCTGAAACAATTGCCCCTCTCGAACACCGACGCAATGTTTCATGTCTTTCCTTATTATTATCGTTTCTTTTATAAAAAATGTTCCCTCGAAGTAGCCAGCTGCACTCCTCCCCTTAAAAGTTTCTCCCGTAATACTCGTCTCCCAAGGAAAGCTCATCTGTTCACCCTTAAGTCCGATTTCGGACGTACGGTGAAATATAGAGTCTTTTTTTTTAACCGAACAACACGAATTTGGAATAGTATACCCGGCGAGATTTTCCCTTGCCATTTTGATCTGCAATCATTCAAAACCAATGTTGATCGACACCTCCTATCTCTCCCCTCCCTATATTCCTAATGCCCGCGCAGTGTGTTCTACATTAAAAGGGAAACAAATAGTCCCTTATGCGCGCGTTAATTATAAACAAAAAAACAAAATGTGTTTCATTCTTCATATTTGGCGCTGAAAGATGGTATGCTTGGAAGTTTGATTTCCCGATGCGTTGCGGGTTATGGGGTGGATATATGCTGATTCTGGATGCTGTTCGTGTTCCGCTTCCTTGAGTTGAATCTATGCTTCTTCATATTACTGCTCCAGCTCTAGGAACTCATTGATATACTCCTGCGTATGTTAATTTTCTTCTAGTGAGTATATGATTTGATCGTTAATCTCATCCAGCTTTGTCCAGTATTCTTTAATTTGTTCTAGTTCAAACGTCAGATAAACTGTATTTTGACTCAAGTCCATGTTGTCGATTATGCGCCTGAAGTTGTTCTTGGCGCTTTTCAACGTCTCAAGAAGTATACTGCACTAAAACTAGTTGACTCAGTTCCTCCTGCATTAGCTATTATTACTCTGTATTTATTATTTTCTTTGTAGTAGACTGTATCTTTCTTCTTCTTCTTTTTCTTCTTCTTCTTCTTCATCTTCTTCTCTTAAAGATTCTTAGATGAAGTGTTCTAGGCTGGCTGTTGCGCCGCGTCGAAATAATATGCCCCTCCAGCTGACCTGATCTGTAGCCAATTTCGCACTCCAAGCAATCGGCTTAAAGCGTGGAACAGATTGAACCAGCAACAGCACCGAGCACCGTCAACAGCGAACAGCACGCAACACCAGCATCGTCTACTTAGAGCAATAACCCTGTCAGTATGGTGCACCTGGATATCACTTCTGTAAAGTTGGTAGCAATGGAACAGCAACAGCAAATTTAGGACTTTGGTCTAATGACGCTGTTGACGTTGCTGTTGCTGTTCGATTTTAGCTTGAGCAATTGAAACACATAACGCGGATAAGACGTTAATTACCTTAACTTACATTAGGTGGATCTGGGCCTCAACCAACAAGCTTCTTCAGACACCTCGGTCAATAGCTAGCTGCCCCCAGTTTCGCACGTGGAGTCGGTTGACATTCTCTTCCACTTCTCATCCACTGATGTCGTTGCTTCCGATTTTAGTCGTCCAACATTGAATTTCCTCTGCGTGTAATTTGATAGCCTGATAGCTTCCATGGATATCCGTACACGAAGTTTGACACCAACTAGAAGGAATGTGTTCCGTCAATCGCGATATGATCGGTTCGGTTGCAGGTTCGACCATCTGATGACCTCCAAGACGTTTCAGTTTTGAGTCTTAGGTGACCGAGACATATCTATTGTTTTTCATCACAATACTTTCTTCTTTCGCCGTTGGTTCAACGTTCAGCTATCCAACGGGCACCGCGTGGAGGTGACGACTCCGACGCTTAAAAAATCAACTCAACTCCTTAAAATTGGAGCATTCACTTGAAGAAACATGAAAACTTAAAGAAATAGACCTAATAACCCAGGGAGAAGCTGTTTTGGCAAAGAGGTTGATAAAGCTTCTTGAAAAGGTCCCTCTTTAAAAAAGGATTTCCGTTCAATTCAGGGAATCTTCGTAGGCTGCCTTGAATCCGAAAAAAGTTGTTCGATATCTATATTAAATTTTCCTCTCAACTCCATAAACAAGGTCCTTCCAAAGAATGTCTACGCATTTTATGATGATGGTAATAATAATAATAAGAACATGACATGCCTAAATGTTCAACCCTTTAATCAAAAATTTAATCACACTTCGGTTGCAGTTTGGAAAATTCATATTTAGAATACCTTTCTACAGGTATCTTGTATGTGTATAGGTAATTTGATTTATATTTATATCTAAATGAAGACCAATACATATAAATGGAGGTATAGGATGCACATAAATTTCATGCCTGAAATTCTTGTTTTGCTTGATGAAAAATTAATCAAGGCTCCTCCGAATGCAGAATGCAAAGGGATATGAAATGATGGACTTCGGCGACGTTGATGAGTTTTATACCCTCTCCCTTAAAACATTCTCTTGGCAAAGAGGCCATCGTCATAGTTTTCACTCCTTTAGAGTGTTTTCTTTTTTTGTGTTCAGATAGTTTTTTTTGTATATTTTCCTCTGTGGATGTGAATGCACTCCCATTTAAGTCATCACATCCCCCTTTCCCTTTGAGTTGGTGTTTTTCAACGTTTTTTTTTTAATATTCATTTTTAAGCTTAAAGCCAGGTCATTAATGTACCTAGATAGGTAGCTACCTAGCACTAGTTTTTAAGGTTTGTTGTTTTCATCAGACGTCCTGGTGTTTTTTTTTGTGTGTTTCCTTGATATTTTGTTTCGTTTGAATCATTTAAATTAATTGAAATTCCAAAGAAGATATTTAGTGGGGCGCAATTAGGATCTTACCAATGAGAACTAAAGGTGAAACATTTTTTTTTTAGACACCGACCTATTTATTGCATCTTGTATAGCGGTTAGAAACATCAGCCGTCTTAGCCATTAGGGTACCACACAGGCGAGATGTTTTTTTTTTATTCTGTGAGCGAGTTTTAATAAAGAATTAAAGTTTCTGGCTTAAAAAAAAAAAACAACAAAAAAAAAACAAATAAAACATACTTTGTCCATGTATTATGGCTTAATTAGTAGAAGCAAATCCCATCCTATTAACTATGGAACACAATGTCATTCAAGTGGCTACGTCGGATCACAATAGCACATTCTGTCACTCTAATTTTCCACCTTGTTGATGGATCAGGATGTAGCTCGATGATTGCTTGAATGATATTGGCCTTAAGTGCTTAAATCGTTTCTGGATTGTTAGTAAAACATCGATGCTTCACGGTTCCCCACAAAAAAATAGTCCAAAGAAATCAAATCACAGCTCCTAGACGGCCAATAGACATCGCCAAGACACGAATTGAGAATTTAGTGCCCAGAAGATATACAAGGGGATGGGCTGTGTGGCATGGCGCGTCATCCTGCATGAACCAGAAGTCGTCCAAATCCATATCTTCAATATCAGTAAAAATAAATTGCACGACTGCATCGCACGTACTTGCTCATATGTGTGGTCACATCTTCGAATAAAATTTAAAAACTATTAAGAGAACTTTAAAGTATTTATTCAATTTTTGTGGCTTTTGATTCTTCGAAAAAATAACGTTAAATTGTATTGGACGACATAATTTAAACGCTATTTTATTTCTTTAAGAAATTTGAAAAAATGTGATTTTTTTTTCAAAACGGTTTTTTTTAAATAAAACGGGTTTTTTAAGAACTTTTTTTTCAAAAAAAATAATAACGCAAAATTAAGCACAAAAATAATCTACATTTTAAAACAAAATTAAAAAAATACCCGTTTTCAAAATATTGATTTTTCAAAAAAAAAAAAAAAGTTTTCGAAAATATGAAAAGTGAAATTACTTAGGCTACCACCTCGTCAGAAAAAAATGATTGTTGGCCAAAAATCGTTGTCCGATTCAAGCTGCTCTAAGGCCCAAATTCGTGAATTGAATCGCTAAGATGAAGACCAAAATAAAAAAAAAATGCACGACTGGATCGTACGTACTTGCTCATAATGTAGAATTTAATTTAAGAAAATTAAAGTGAACATCAAAGCATTTATTCGATTTTTGTGACTTTTGATTGTTCGAATAAAAGTACGTTAAATTGTATTGAGTGAAATAATTAAAAAAAAGCGCTCCTATGGGAGGTACCATTTTTAGCCCACCATATTATTTTTTTCTTCACTTAAATACAATTTTTTTTTCATAAAAATTCTTGGAGTGGTTTTCGAAAAAAATAAGCTTTTACATATCGGTTATATGACAGGTACCGTTAATTTTTGAGTTAAAAAAATAATTTTGGTTGAAAGAACCAAAGTATCGCGGTTAGCATGAGTCATGAGTCTTATCAGCATGAGTGTTATCAGCATGAGTCATGTTATTTCGTACGTGTAGCCTGTCATCGATTTTTAAGACGTTATCACGTCACGTAATAGATTTGATACATGAACATTGACCAGGGATGGTCCGAATTCAAAATCGCATGTGCTAATGATCCAATAAAACAGTCATATGGCATGATTATAATGGACACATGCGCCGTTGAATAAGTTTCGTTAGCCATGAGGTATTTCGTATTATTTCTAAATCGCTCTGACATGTGGATTTGGCAACTATGGCATTTCATAACAGAGTCACGTTACGTTCTCTTGTAAATGAACCAAACATAACGTCGATACCAAAGCGACACAGTGATTAGATGGTTGGATTTTTAAACTTCAGGTGAAACCGACAAGTGTTCAACCAGTTTCTACTTTCAGTTTTCAATTTGAGTCACGTTACCTTATCTTGTACATGAACCAAACGTAACGTCGAAGCCAAAGCGACATTGTGATAGGATGTATTGATTTCCTATGGTTGAACTTGTAAACGTCAGGCGAAACCGAGGCTCAAGCGTTATTGTGTTTTAGCCATTTTGAAAATAAATAGGCGTTTTTCTTTTTTAACTCTGAGCAGAGCAAGGAGTAGAGCCTGAGCAAGTTGATAACGCTCTGAGAAGAGTATGATCAGAGCTCTCCGATTTAGTTAAGAAACACACTTGAGCACTGACATGTTATATGGTCCACTGTGCACCTTAAATATAAAACTTAAATTAAATTAATGTTATTTTCTTAGAAAAATTTATTTTAATATTTTACTTCCACGGACGCCATTTGAATTTTGTTTTTTTTTCAACCATGTCATTTGTCAAAACACACATGAAGTTGGCCGCGCTCAGCCTTTTACTCCATGTGCTCTGTCATTTTATTATAAGCTCACAGAGCGCGCTCCGAGCTATGTAGCTCTGATTGAAAAAAGAAACATGAGCTGAGCGCTCAGAGCGCTCCGAGTTAAAAAAGAAACACAGATCTTTTTTTGACAGGTCAGTGCTTTGCTCTGAGCTTAAAAAGGAAAACGCTTTATGATGAAATTTCAGTGTTCTGTTACGGTCTTCTGCGTCGGCTTCATCACGTTACATTTCACACGCTTTAGGCGTTTTTATTTTTTAGCTCCGAGCGGGGCACAGAGCGGGACCAGAGCAAATAGAGCTCGTTTCGAATCGAGCGTGACCCGAGCGCTCGGGGCTAATAAAGAAACACAATTGAGCACTGAACTGTCACCACATAAAAATGTCTCAAAAAACGAGTGAAGTTAGCCGCACTCAGCCATTCGCTCGATGTGCTCTGGCATTTTAAAGCGAGCTCATCGAGCGAGCCCCGAGCGAGCTCTGAGCTAAAAAAGAAATACAAGTAGAGCGCTCAGAGCGCTCCGAGTTAAAAAAGAAACATAGTTCTTTTTTTGACAGCTCAGTGCCCGCTCCGAGCTTAAAAAGAAAAACGACTTTTGTGTCCGCTTTGAATGACATTTTCCAAATTTCGGTTTTTGTTTATGCTTTTTTTCTATCAAAGCGAGCAAAAGTTCAACCAGTTTTTAATTTGAGTAACGTTATCTTATCTTGTACATGAACCAAACGTAACGTCAAAACCGAAGCGACATTGTGATAAGATGTATTGATTTCCTATGGACTTGTAAACGTCAGGCGAAACCGAAGCTAAGGCGTGATTGTGTTTTAGCCATTAGTTGCACTCGGACAGTGTTGAATAAACGTTTGCTTTGTTACCACTTGGTTTAACCATTTAACAAGTAGCAATAATTAAAAAAAAAAATGGGCAGAAGTAAATAATACTTTGTATTGTAATACCGTTCTTCATAGAGACCAACTTGCACAAGTGAGAAGCCAAGACGAAACAAAGGTATTGGCTTAATTTTCAGCATTAGTTTTGTTTGTTTTTTTTGTTCGTCCTTAAATACCCCAGTTTTATTCAATTTTCTCCTTAGAAGATTCTCTGACAGCTCTAGACAATGTACAGATCTACAGATACGGAAATCAAATTATTTACAGACATTGAACATACGGAGGGGGAGATGGGGGGGGGGGGGATGACGGTGTAGAAAACAACTAAAATGTGCCATTCTTCTATCAACCAAACAAAGCCAATTGTTGTTGCAATCACAAGCGCATAAATACCCTATTCATCAATCTCCATAGCTTATCTTTTACTTTGACAAAAAGCAACATAATGATGCAAAAGCTAAATAAATGTCCCCAGATTCATCATAACTCATAACCACTCATTCATACCCAAAACAGTCAAGGTTGACAAATTTCGATGATGCGAATATTTTTCCACAATAGGTTTTGTATACCACATGAAGTCAACAAGTGTGTGGGCTTCTGGTGAGGAAAAGCCAGGTAAGTCAGGTAAGTATCTGAATCTGGATATAAATGGTGATGAAATAAGACAAAGAAAACATTTTGTTTTGCTTTTCTTTTTTGGTTTGGTTCCCATGAAAGGGATTTTCAGGATTTCTCGAATTAAATTAATTACCTGTACACAAGTTGTGGGCTTTTATGCAAACCATGTAGAATATTTATGCCTAATTTAACAGTCTCCCCCTTGGAAACGAAAATATAAATTGAAAAGTTAATCTCAGAAACAAAGTAAAAAAAAAAAAAAGAGGACGTAGTGTGAGTGAAAATCGGGATATAAAGTGCCCGAGTCAAAGCGAAATTAATTTATTTGTACAATCTATTTATGAAGTCCTTTTCCGAACTCAAACCCGCCCAGCCAGAGTCCGAAACCCACAGCAAGCACCATAGACCAAACGCCATTGACCATTCACCAAGCCGACGACGACGTGACGCACGAACGAAGCCAAGTAGTGCCGACTGCCGATGCACTGGATTGGATAGCGTTGTGGCTACCTATTACAGGCTACGGCGGTGGATGCTAATTTAACTCAACTCTAAATTATTCCTGTCAGCCAAAAACAGTATGCACCGCACTCTAACGGTATGTAGTTAGTTCCAGCATCACAGTTCACAGAGTATACATACAGTGCTGTGCAAAAAAATCTAAAACGTTTTTTTTTAATTGTTTTTAGTAAACTGATGGACACACTAAATATGCTAAAACAGGCTGTCCAAACCGTATACGTTCCCGGATTAATTAAAATTGACTGCATGTATTGTCAGGCCCTAAAACATATATATAATAATATAATCGAAAAAAAACAACATTCAAAGCGTTCAACATGAATTATAAAACCGAGAATGGAAATGAAGAATATGCGAGAAATGCGCACGTGCGTTGAACACTTTTTGCCGCTTTTACGATACTATCCATCCCGTAAGAGCGCGTTGTTTAGACTCGATATGTCAATGCGAACTGGCTTTTAAGCCTTAATTATATCCTACATCGGAACCATAAAGAGAATTTAAAAGAGAGGCAAATTTTCGTACGTTTTACCAACCATATGACACATGGCCATATGACACGGCACCGATAAAAATACCTAGTTGCTGATTAAAGTAGATGTTGACTGAGTTGATTATGGATAGATTTTCGAATTCTGAATTATTTACACTCTTTACATGTTTGACATAAAAAGATTTCATTCACAATTGATCATTTCTGTCATAATAACGGGTTCGCCATCTAACGTTTTTTTATTCAACTAGTGCTTATTTCGTGAATGGTAATACTTAGCTCATGTCTGATTTGACAGATAATTAGTTTTATCCTTCCGCTGAACGAATATGGTTGTGTATACGCTGGGAAGAAATATTGCGACATTACTGCCTGCGATCGACTTAGAGAAGATGCCGATTTTGCCAAAAAAATCATCTTTTCAGATGAAGCTCATTTTGATCTTGACGGGTATGTAAACAAGCAAAATTTTCGCATTTGGGGCACAGAAAACCCGCACGCATACACCCAAAACGAGTCACTGTTTGGTGCGGATTTTGGTCCAGAGGCATAATTGGGCCATTTTTCGAAAATGAGCAAGGAGTGGCCATTACAGTCAATGGCGATCGTTATCGGGCCATGTTGAACGAATTTTTGTTCACAAAAATTGAAGATATTGGCAACATTTGATTTCAACAGGATGGCCAATGCTAATGCATTGGAACACTAAACCAAGTTTACTGAGTATGCGAAATTTTGTGCTCAAACTAACTCCTTAGCAAGGACCCAATAATTATGATTGTTACCTAACGAATGAATATTTCATTCTATTTTGGTAACATTTATTTTCCTATTTTTTTGTCGCGGGCCGGACAAATACAAACCACGGGCCGCACTGTGGACGTCCCTGTGCTAAAAGGTATTTCTGAAAGCTCAGCAAAAATGAGCGAAAATATTAGTGAGAATATCATACATTCCAAGGGAAAAAATATTATATCAGATGGCATTATTTTGAAGGAAACTTGAAAAAAAAATATTTTTTATTTTTCTTGTTTAAGGTAAGAAAAGATCAATTCAAAACAAAAATGGTAAAAAATAGAAAGTAAAGTGATTGTTAAAAGCAAATACCATCCAAATTATGGTTTGACAGGCAGGTTTGTTTTACTTAATTTTTGCTGATTACAACTTATGGTTTCAATATCTCAAAATTCACAAAATCTGTCTCTTGCTTCTTTAAAACAAAAATCAACGCAAACGATTTTCAGATGATAAATAACGCCATCTGTTGTCTTTAAAAAGAATCACTTCTTTTGAACAGTTAAAACCTGTTTTAATCAATTTCTCAAAACAAAATTTTAAAAATATTTAAAAAGAAAACTTTACAACTTTTAAGGATGTTAAAAAAAAAATATTTTTTTGCTTGCTTAAAAAATTTGATTAATTATTAAGGGACAAAAAGTTAAAAGAAATATTTTTGTTTTCACAGCACTTTACCAATACATACATATTGCAGTAAAATAAGCGCGTATTTTTGAACACATGCATATCCTTAGGAAATTTATCATTCCGATGACGCTGCTGCTCAGCTGCTGTCGTCCATGATAACCATGTTGGTTGGCGACACCCGCGCATTACGGTCCATTTCAGTGGACCAGAGACCAGACCAGACCAAGAGAGTAGATGCTGGATGGTCGATGTACTACTGCAGCACAGTTTTTTGGTTGTTTTGTTTTCCAAACAACTACAGGAACGGAAGAAGGATGTCGATGACATTGCAGCAAAACTAAACTATAAGGGCTTTAAAATGCTTTTAATATTAGTTATATGTCAATGTGGATTAGTTGCCAATGAGGGGTAGAGAACGCAGAGCCTGGCATCAGTTGAACATAAAAGCAGGCGCCAATATATTAGGGCAAATGCAATTTGTATCCCTGTTGCCGCCAGCAATGAGTGGACAGGACATGCATCATATCACTATAGGAAGAGGAACATACAAGTACAAGGCACGCAGGATATAAATAAAGAAAAAAATAATAGTATAGAGGGATGGATGTTGGCTTATAAACCTTCTTCCTTACATTTTTAAATAGGATACGAACAGGTAAAATTGAAGGGAAAAATGCTATAAAAGTGCAGTAATTGTAGAAAATTTTAAATGCTTTAAGAAATAAAAAAATGTCATTGCTGGATCTTACTATTTTGTAGTGCTACATAGCGTGGTGTTCCTGAACCTGGTTCATTATGCCCCTCCAGATGGCTCGATCTCTAGCCCGCCGTCTCCAGTTTTGTAAACTCCATCAGTTACGGCGTCGAAGATCTTGCGCGCTGGAGCGTCGAAATTCATCCACTCTACATGGCCGAGCCATCTTTGCTGCTGGATACGGAATTTTTTGACCAATCCCATGTCGCTGTACAGCGCGTATAACTCCTTATTGTACCTTCTTCCCCACTCGTTCGTAACTAGATCGTAAACAGGACCAAAAATCGCGCGTATTACTTTTCTCTCGAATATCCCAAGGGCGCTTTCATCCCACTGCTGTATCTTATTTTACAATATTAAATAATTAGGAAGATTAATTCAGAAGCAAATTTCGATAAATAAAGTTAATACAGTTTTTGATTTCATTTGGGATGTGGGGACCTAAAAAACCACAAGGTCCTCTCCATTCCTGCTAACTCACAATGCAAACGATGGCATAAATGCAATTGAATTATTGAGCTTTGCTCCTTAGTGGAGCTTTAATTTGCATTAATTGCTCTTTTACCTCACATCATCTATGAATCGAATGGATTTAAGATCATCTATGAAGTTTGCGAAAAAAACAACAAACTAATTTTCTCAATTGTTACGTTTGATTAGGCATAAGACTCAATAAGATATTATAAACCCCTCTAACACTCAACACTCAAATCATAACAACAAACTGGATCACCCTAAAACAAAAAAATGCTGGTGTTCCCCAGGGCTCCGTTCTGTCTCCAGCTTTCTTTTTAATTTTTATAAATAATCTCTTGTATGAAACTTCTGACTGGTTTTCTGGACACGCACCTCTGCTCCTTGGATGTGTACCTTCAACGCCAACGGAATTTAAGCTCATTAAATGTTGATCTTCACAACATTATTAAATGAGGGATTAGAAATCATGTGGAATTTAATGTGTGAAAAACACTATGCTGTCTTCTGTTACTTAGAAGACGGAATTTACCCGTCTTGGCACTATTCATTTGTGGCACTTTCAATATTAAAGCCGATCATCCCAAAAAAAAAAGCGATGTCGCCAAAAATGCAGAACAAAATACAGAAAAAAAGCAAAACAATTAGTTTCAACTTTTCCAGCTTAAAATGTCTGTCTGTCTGTCAGTATGTATAACGAGATACAGAGGGAAAATTGAAATTTTATTTTTAGGCCTAAAAATAACGCCACCTGCCATATGATCGATTAGGAAAATCTGATTTTGCTTGAAAACGGCTCCAACGAAAATAATTTTTTTTTGTTAGTATTGGCTTTCATTTGATCAGAACTACATATACATGAAAAGTCCATTAACGGGATCTTTCCTATAACGTTTTTTTAATTTTTGGCTTTCCCGGTAACGGCTATATGGATTTCTGTCAAATTTTATTTTTGAAAAGATCTAGATAGCCAAATTAATTCTGCATATCAAAATTTTGAATAACTATTTTTTTCTAATTATTTTTAAAATCAATATTTTTAAACTAAGTAACAAAAAATAATTTAAAATTGTATAATAATATGTACTATATTAATAAACTCTAAAAAAAACCGTTAAGGTTTTGACACTTTTTACTTGCGATTATAGGTACTATACCTAATGCAAGTTATGCATTCGTGAAGATTAAAAATGTTGAGATAACAATCAAACATGACATTACGATGATAGAGAAACATATTTGAGTTACTGGCAAAATTCTGTCCGTCTGTCTGTCTGTCTGTGTGTCCATCTGTCTGTCTGTCTGTTCGGATGTATTTTGGACTGCAGCCTAAACGGTTGGGCCAATCGTCTTCAATTTTTGAACGTTAGGTTATTTTGGCATTCTACAGAGGAGTTTTTTCAATTTTTTTTTTAGCTCAAAAATTAACGGTACCTGTCATATAACCGTTATGTAAAAGCTTATTTTTCTCGAAAACGGCTCCAAGAATTTTTCTAAAAAAAATCAGTGTACTACTTACTTTTGGTGAACAAAAAAATTAATACGGTGGGCTAAAAACAATACCTCGCATAAGACCGGTTTTTTTTCTTCGACTTTCTTGAAAACTGGTTAATCGATTTCAATCAAAATTGATATTCAAGAAGATGTGGGTAGCCTAAATAATTTTGCATACATTTTTTTTCGAAAACTTTTTTTTTGTATTTTTAATAATTAAAATTTTTTTTTTTTGAAAAATCAATATTTTGAAAACAGGTAAGTGATTTTTTTTTTAATTTTGTTTTTAAATGTAAGTTATTTTTGTGCTTAAGTTTGTATTTATAAATAATTTTTTTTAAATTTTTTGAAAAAAAATTTTAAGAAAAAACCGTTTTATTTAAAAACGGCTACAACGATTTTGAACAAAAATTTCACACTTTCTAACACTTCTTAAAGAAATAAAATGGCGTTTAAATTATTTCACTCAATACAATTTAACGTACTTTATTCGAACAATCAAAGTCACAAAAATCGAATAAATGCTTTGATGTTCACTTTAATTTTCTTAAATTTTATTCTACAATGTGACCGCACATATGAGCAAGTACGTGCGATCCAGTCGTGCAATTTATTTAAATATAAACTGAAACTTCATGCCTTCAAGCTTCAACTATTCTGTCTTGGGCTAAGAAAACATATTAAAATAAAATTGTCCACAGAATTCCTTAAAATTAAAAACTCATCTATTTAAATCCCCATAAATCAATTTAAAGAAATATTTGCGTTGTGGTCTCTAATGACACAATCAAACTTCTTGCCCCAATCTAGATTCAACCGAGTCAAAGGTTAATTAAAACCCACTACTTGCGGTTGTTGATTTTACACAAAAGCCTACTTCGCCCACCATAACTCTTTAATCAATTCCAAAATCCAAAATATTCCCAAAAATTTAAATTTTTGCAATACACACACCCAGAAACCACCACAGTTAGGCAAAGGTTCCTTTGCCATTATTTATCATCGATAGAATTAAGTACCCGAGAAAATATAATAAATGTGTGTGTCCTCTGACAAAACCCCCCCCCCCCCCCGTAACATAAGCATCAGGTTCAGGTCGCTTATTATATATAGGATAAACGATGTTTTAGGCCCAAAATTAGTTATTTTAATTAAAAATTTAAAATTTTCAACTATTTAACTCAAATGAATATTTATAATTCAAATTCGGCCATGAATATTAAATTAAGACTAATTAATGAAATTCCACAATTAGTTTACACAAAATTTTACTTGCATATTATTTTGTATACAAAAAAGGACGCAACAAAAAAAAATAGAACCAAGGCTCTGAGCTCAAAGAACACAAAATATAGGAATTTTGATGAAGCAACCTTCATTATGGGAAAAGCAAGTGTAGGTTTTGTATACGCGCCGCGCCGCGCCGTGCCGCACCAGTCAGACCATCATCGTCACTCTGTCGCATAACCTTGCTGCGATGATGTTTTAAATTTCAAAAAAGGAAGTGTGCTTTAGACTTTAAGCTACTTAAGTGTTTCTATTTTATTTGTGTGTCTTTTGTTATATTCGCGTGACATGATGGTGTTGTGTACTACCATCCAGCCCAAGCCCAACAATCTAGTTCCATCAAAAAAATCCATTATGTTAATTTACCGTGTCAGGAAGACACATCCGGCCAGCATAGTAGAGTCCTCTCAGATAGTCCCTTTCTGCTCCTTTTTGTTATAATACGATGATGGCGATGCTGTATACCGCCCGTCAACCCCCCCCCCCCTCCACCACCCTAATACTATTTTCTGAGCTGTACAAAGAGAAAACTGATAATAATACTATGGTTATAGGATGGTAAACTGCTTTTGTCCTTTTTATGGGTAACTGGGCTGCATGTCGACGAACCCTTTTATCGGAATTAAAAAGTCCTTAAAATCCACTATTATATCTGAAATGGTTGGAGCGACAAAAAAAAAAATAAACCCAGAGATGCACCCTTCCCCCATCGCCTTTCCCCCCCCCCATTTGCCAACTCTTGCAATGATATTGTAGCCTGGGTTTGATGTATTTATGAGTGACAGAAGTTTTTCTCATTTTATTTTTTATTTAGCAAAGTATATAATGAGGGTGGCATTATAGCAGAGAGAAGTTGCATGTGCAATCCTATTTGGGATAATAATCCCTATGAATTGTATATGCATTACTACTGGGCATTTGCAAAGTACATCTTTTTTTAATGTATCTTCAATCTTCATCCTCATAGAGATCCTACTAAGTAGAGGAAGCAAAAAAAAAAAAAAACAAAAAAAAAAAACCGTTTAAGAAACTGTTTTTCTCAATGGGTTATGCGGGTAAGGGATTGTCAAGGATACCATTGTGCCCACTTTTCAATGAGATCTAAGATGCATTTGCATATTGGACATTTTGCTTAAGTGCACTAACTTAACTCCGAAGGATATGTAGAAAACCACTAAAAAAAGCTACTAGGATGTTATGATGCATTTAAAAAATAGAAGAGAAGCGGATAATTGTAACTGCATATTTTTTACTAAGTAACATGGTTCATTGAATTTATCTTCTTGATGTGTTCTGGTGGCATTAGTAATAGGTGGTTTTTATCCTTAAAATTTGAGAAAGAAATGAGTTTAAAGTAGAAAATAATTCAAGGAGTTAGATTGTTATAAGTAAGCGGTTGGAGAAAGTGGATAATTTAGGCTTCATTAGTATCAGTGTGCAATGAGAACATTTTAAAGTGCATTTACTTCCTTAATTTGATGGTTTTCGACATTTTTGAAAAGAGCACTTTAAGAGGATTTTAGAACTTGGAGCACGAGATTGTATTCTTTACTTTAAGCACCTGAATGCAGGTCCTTTTACGAAATATTCTCTAATAACCACCTAAAATACCGCCAATATCAAGAAAACCAGTGGCAACATTACCAGAAAGCTATGCAAAGAGGCAGCATTACCGAGTAATGGTGGGTTAGAAGTACCATTTTTAAGAACACAAACCAAGTGAAGGAAACCACTTCAAATGCATCACACCCCAACGCCCTCGATTCATTGAGTGCGAAAATACTTGTGACAGACGTCTTGCCCCCGAAAACGCAGTTTTTTTGGTGTTTTTAGACTTTTGGGAAACCAGTTAAAATTAGTCGCACCCAAAAGCTTACTTAAGATTTTGGATACCAGTCAAAGATGAGCCTTTAAATTTTAAACTGAATGGAGACATGAACTTCATAGATACATTTTCTTCATTTCAACACCGACGTAATGTCTCTTGTCTCTACTTTTTTGGAGTACTTTATATCTGCGGTCAGTGCTCAATCAATCAAGCCACCCCTTAGGCCATTTTCGGTCGTTCTGTAACGTATAGAGATTCGTTCTTTAGCCGTACTACACGAATGTGGAATGCTTTACCCAGCTCTTTCTTTCTATCTAAACCCCATGAGTGCGCGTTATTTGTACAAACATTTTGTATTGTAAAATCTACTGTGGTATATTGCAATCTACTGCGCTTAATCATCTATACGGTGAGCACTGCTTGTGCCTACAGCCTACCTAAAGTCAGTTGTAAAGTAGTCGTCAAACCACCAACAACCAAGTTAAATAAGTTGAATAATTGTGATTCAGTTGCAGATACATTTTTGGAAAAAAGGACTTAACAATAAAGTGGAAATAAATTAATTAATAAAGTGGGGTAAGCGTATTAGCATATTATATATATTAACATATCATTCGAGTTTTATATTATTCTGCCTTTCGTAAATTATATTACTATCCATATTCTCCCACGTGTAGTATAATTTTAGGAATAACTTGACGTAGCCTCAATTTTTGTTCAGCCCGGAAGGCATGTCATTGGCTACTGACACAATTAACCAATTGCTTTTTTTATATTCTCTATACTAGCTTAAGCATGAGGTCTTCTTCAAGAAATAATGGAGACTAAATTTCTTCTGAGAGCTGACCAGTCAACAAAATTCATGAAAGTACAACTCAAATCACTTCAAGATCAGTTAGCAGATTTCCTTCTCCTCTTTACAGATTCTGGATGTTTGACCTGTTTTTTTTTTTATTTAAAGCTCCCTTTTCTTTTGAAGTTATTATTGCTTTTTAACACAAATTTCTCGAAGTAAGAATTTTTGGTAATTTGTAAAAAAAATATTAATAACTCCTCAACATCTTCGGTTCCAACGCTCATCGACCATAAAAAAATCAATTGTTTACTCTTCAGAGGAGGCAAACTTGTTCGCCCCCATATCGCTGCCAGTTCCACGCTGCCTCCCTCCTGTACTTGAGAATGTAAATTTTTCCATGGAACACATTTTTTTCCGCAATCGTACAGTAGAAGGAGTTCTCAAAGATCTCGATATACACAATTCCGCTGGCCCGGATGGTATACCCCCGATTCTTCTGAAGAGGTGTTCTTTCACACTGCCAAAGCCACTGCGTAAGCTTTTCCCCATCGCTCTTCTCTTCTGGAAACTTTCCTCGAAAATGGAAAACACTAACATAGCACTAACATCCTTTCTTTCTAAGGTCATGGATACGCTGATTAACCGTCAGCTTAAGGAATATCTCGAAGATCGAAAGCTTCTCCATGACCGTCAATACACCGTTCCACTGGTGATCTGATGGCATATCTCACCGAACAGTGGAACAAATCTTAACATCGCTTTGGTGAAAATAGATTATTGCTCTTGATATCTCCAAGGCATTTGATAGAGTTTGGCATGAAGTTCTCTTATCGAAAATGCCTGCTTTTGGGATCGATGATACTCTTGTTCGTTGTATTAGAAGTTATTTTCTGGCCCGTTAAATACAAGTTGTACTGGACGGATTTAAGTCTGATTCCCACAAAATAAATGCTGGTGTACCCCAGGGTTCTGTTCTGTCTCCGACTCTTTTCCTCATTTTTACTTGGTGGTGCTATAATACAAGTTATGCATTCGTGCAGATTAAAAACTTTGAGATAACAATCAAACATGACATTACGATGATAGAGAAACATATTTGAGTTACTGGCAAAATTCTGTCCGTCTGTCTGTCTGTCTGTACGGATGTATTTTGGACTGCAGCCTAAACGGTTGGGCCAATCGTCTTCAAATTTTGAAATTAAGGTTCTTTGACATTCTACAGAGGAAATATTTTCAATTTTTTTTAGCTCAAAAATTAACGGTACCTGTCATATAAACGTTATGTTAAAGCTTATTTTTCTCGAAAACGGCTCCAAGAATTTTTATAAAAAAAATCGGTGTACTACTGTAGGTATGCGTTATATTTTGGTGAAAAAAAAAATTTAATATGGTGGGCTAAAAACGGTACCTTCCATAGGACCGGTTTCTTTTTTTCTTCGACTTTTTCGAAAACTGGTGATCCGATTACAATCAAAATTGATATTCAAGAAGATGTAGGAAGTCTGAGTAATTTTGCTTAAATTTTTTTTGAAAACTTTTTTTTTGTATATTTAATGATTAAAAAAAATTTTTTTTTGAAAAATCAATATTTTGAAAACGGGTAAGTGAATTTTTTTAATTTTGTTTTTAAATGTACGTTATTTTTGTGCTTAGTTTGTGTTCTTGAATTATTTTTTTTTCAATTTTTTTTAAAAAAGTTGTTAAAAAACACCGTTTTATTTAAAAACGGCTCAAACGATTTTGAAAAAATTCACACTTTTTCACATTTTTTAAAAAAATAAAATGGCGTTTAAATTTTTCCGCTGAAAACAATTTTCCGTACTTTTTTCAAACAATCAAAAGTCAGAAAAGTCGAATATAATATTTGAAGTTTTTTTATTCCAAGCTGTGACCGCACATAATAGCAAGTACGTGCGATTCAGTCGTGCAATTTATTTATAAATGATCTTCTGTCTGTTACTTCTAATCCACTTAACTGTTTTGCTGACGACTCTACCCTCAGCTTTTCATATTCGTTCGATAATTCACGTCATTCGCCTTCGGACGTACAATTGCAACGGTGTCGTATGTCAAGCTCATTAAACTCCGATTTATACAGCATTGTCAAATGGGGTAATAGGAGTCGTGTGGAGTTTATTGCTTCGAAAACTCAATGCTGTCTTTGTCATTGTCCATGAATGGCACTTACATCGAAGAAACCGAAAAGCTCTCAGTACTCGGTATGTGTGTCAACGACGACCTCCGTTGGAACGACGATATATTTGAAATCGCTAAGAATGCTGCTAAGTGCTTAGGTTTTCTGTATCGGTGTAAGAAGTATTTTTCTCCTTCTGATCTGGGTGCAATTTATAAAGCGTTTATACGCCCTAAACTCGAGTATAACTCCCACCTCTGTGCAGGTGCTTCGGAAAACATCGCTTCACCCGCTTGATAGAATACAAAACCGATCGTTAAGATTGATAGATCTGCCGCTGAAACAATTGCCCCTCTAGAACACCGACGCAATGGTTCACGTCTTTCCTTATTTTATCGTTTCTTTTATACAAAATTTTCACTCGAAGTAGCCAGCAGCATTCCTCCCCTTAAAAGTTTCTCTCGTAATACACGTCTCGCAAGGAATACCCACCAGTTCCCCTTGAGCCCAATTTCGGACGTACCGTGAAATATAGGGATTCTTTTTTAGCCGAACAACACGAATTTGGAATAGTTTACCCAGCGAGATTTTCCTTTGCCTTTTTGATCTGCAAGCATTCAAAACCAATGTTAATCGACACCTCCTACCTTTCCTCTCCATATCTTCCTAATGCCCGCGCAGTGTGCTCTACATTAAAAGGGAAACAAATAGTCCCTTGTGTGCGCGTTAATTATAAAAGAAAAAAAAAGACTTCAACGTTTTCAAACTGCTTATTTTTACATAAAATAAATGCTCCATCTATTCCGGTCTACTATTCGAAACCAGTAAATAAAACATAAAACACAGATTCATCTTATTCACGGGAATCATACTTAAAAAAAAGAAATGTTCTCCCTTTTCCGAATTCCATTCATTATTTACTCTAAAAAACACACACTACGCACATCCGCCTAACCCTCTCGCCATCAAGTAAAATCAAACAGAACCGAACCATATTTCCAAAGGGAACACCCCATTAACACACAAGTGAATCCAAATCTTTCTGTCCCCTTCGAAAAAAAAAGAATTATAAAAGAAAGCTTTCACTATGAAGGGTCGATGGAGGCCAAAGCAAAATATCTATGGCAGTCTCTTATGCGAGTAAATTTTCATTTCATATCAAGTGGACTACACGATTAAGCGTAAAATACTTTATAGCCTGGCAGAGGATAACACGAGCAAATGGAAGTTTTAGTTTTAAGCGATCCGGATCCCCATGAGGATATGAGGAATCACAAAATAGGCTCTGCAAAAAACCGAAAACCAACAGCAACCAAAGAGGATGGAAATCAAAATGCACGAGCAGGACTATAGACGCATAGTTTTTTTTTTTTTGGTATCCTATGAATCTGATGTTTAGGTCATGGAAAAGCATCCTTTCTTCATCCTCACATCCCACCCATAGCATCCATCGAATCGTTTTGGAAAACGCAAAATAGAAGAATCAAATGCAGCAAGAAAAAAACCTCAATTGGCTAGGGTTGCATGAGATGCCCTTCCCTTCCACAATCCATGCTATGGAGTGTATAGATGTTCCTCAGAAAACATTACCATCATTTTTTTTTTGGATAAAGCAAAAATCCAAAACGGAAAAGAGATATTCCGCAAAGTAGCGAAACAAAGATAGATCATTGCAGGGCAGTACCGACATTGTCAAAGTAAAAATAATTTATTGAACTTTTCTGGAACTAAGGCACTGCACATGACTACTACTGCCAGTTGAGTTGAAAACGTCTCTTTCAGTCCTCTTTTCCTGGCAAATATACACTACGAGGAAGCAGGACATGGGTGGAGGAACCAGCACCAAAGGAGCAAGAACCAAGCAACCACCATTGCATAATGGCCACATAATGTTGTATTTATGATTTTGCTCTAACTGTTCTCTGTGCCGATGCTGGCTGATGATGGTGAACTCAACTCTGTTCTCTCCTTCTCGACCAAAATATCTGAATCCAAATCCAAATCCGAATGCGAATGCCAATGCGAATACCATTTTCCATTTCTATATATAAGTTTTGTGTTTCGAAAATTTTATTTTTGTCTGTCAGTCGCCAGAATATGGAAAGATAAAGGCTTTGTCCGGAGTTTGTGTACATTTTAGGTTAACTTTCTATCAATTTTAGATTTCCGATTGAGAGTCCTTACCAAAAAAACGAACTAGAAACTGTTAAAAGAGTCAAGAGGAACAAAAAAAAAAAAACAGTGAAGGGTTCCCTGGAATCGCTGGATGCATAGATACACTATGCAGAGTCCCAACATCTAGTACCAGCTTGAGTATCCTTTCTCTGGACGCGCTCCATTGATTCTTTTACTTGTGTGTGCAGAGGACGTCGAAAGCCTTGTAGTTAAAGGACGTGTTGGTTGGTTGGTTGGTCGATCCTAACTTGGTGGGGTGGAAATGTGATGCAGAAAATTCTTAAAATACAATACCAACTTATAGTCAGGAGGAGAATGAAGAGGGGTGGCGTTCGGGAATTGTGTAGAAGCAGAAGTAAAATTTCATATCGTGCGGTATGGTTCGGGTGCGGGATAATGTGCCTAAGTTTTCCCACAGTATAGTTCGAAATACGTTCTGGTAGCATTGATAAAGGATTCGTATTTCCGACGAAACTTTTTAACAAGCTTGAAGTGTTTCTGTCGAGTGGGTAAGTAGCTTTGGTATTCACTGCTGGCATCGCCATCACCAGAAGGTCGGCGGGTTGGGGGTATCGGTTGGCTTGAGAGGTTGCCTTCAATTGGCATAGTCGCTTGCCGCGCTCACACAAGTTCATGTCTATATTACCCTCTGGAATTATTTATGAACTTTCATTCGAAGAAGTGTCCGGCGTAAAAAAATTGTATCTATAGGTACTTTGGGTTTTTTTTGCGTATCCTTCAGTCGATTCATTCATTCGGTGGAAGTCTTGAGAGCTGGAGAGTGTAAAACTGCCTTGCATAGCACTAAGATAATGGACAATAAGGGATGGACAGATTTCTGGGTCAAGATAAAATGGGCGAAACATTGAAGTTTTAGAAAAAAAAAAACAAAAATGTATCTACAAGAATAACTTTTCGTCCTTTAAAGGTTTATAGAGTGAATGTGAATGTTCAAAACATAAAGGATGATAAGTAGGAAGATATGTCGTGGCATTTGTATTGTTTTTTTTGTTGGTGTGTGTACTGGCGTATGGAAAGGAAAAAAAACCGAGTGCCATATGTCAATGGATATAGCGCGTCATTAAATGCCCATTGTTATTTATTATAATCAGATTAGTTAAATGAATTTTAGACTACGGTTATGTAGCTACATGTATTAAGGTTGATTCGTTTAATGGATAAGATAGATATTAAATTAAATTAATAAAACATGAATCGAGTGCATATTGTTAGGGGGAAATGGTGGAATATTGTGCGTGTGCAGGAAATGTTAATTTATTTAATTAAACAGGTCGGCTTTAGTATGAGCAGCAGGATAGTTTTTAAATAGTTTAATATTTCAGGTGAAGCTGTAATTGGTTTTTTTTTTGAAAATTTGCTAATTGAATTATGTTCATTTAAGGAGAAAAAAGAAGAAAACTAATGAAAATGTTTTCATGATAGCCTTTTTTTGAAGTACTTCTCAGTGAATAAAAATCTTTATGAATGACAATCATTGACAGTTCCGCTGTCCATCTGATATATTGTTCATAACAGCAATTCTAATAACAAGTGCGTCAGAATTTATGCAACGTGTAAATAACAGAATTAGGGACAGTTTTTCCTCGAAGCTGCAGGCAAAACATATGTTAGTGAAAAAGTGGACGGTGAGGCATAAATTCGGGGAGAGTACAATAACTTTGGCGCCGCAAATTAATAACAGATTCTTGGAGGGGTTAAATACAAACCTACCTCCGTTTAGGTAGGAAGGATATTAGAAAAAAATATATTTCAAAATACCGGCAAAGCATACAATTTAGCTAGTATAAGGTTCAATTGTTTGAATTTAGCAAGCAATTGCTTGCGTAAAGCATGTATAAGGCAAACTTTTGCAAGCCACATATTTCAAACTTTGAAGATTAAAAAATAGCTGTTATAAGGCCTTAAAAAGTGAGTTTGGTGAGCTTTATACAAGGATTTTATATTATGGTTCAAAATGGCCTATATGGCCTTCCGAAGATATTTACTGACAGTTAAACAAATATTTGCTGCTATAAGGCTTTTCACGAAAAGTCAATGCAAATGCAAACAGCTTTTGTAAGGCTTGCCTATAAAAACCTTATACAAACTGAATTAATTTGCTAATATCAAGAGTGTTATAAATAAGTTCTTATAAATAAAATCAGTTGTAAGTAAAATAAGAGAGTAACAACTGAATATTGTAAAACAGAAAAGAAGTGCTAACAGAAATTATTTCTTAAGTTCACAGAAATGAAATCAAATACTAACGTCAAAAAATTAACCTTTGAATTTATTTTTCTCAAATGACAATTTAGCTTGATTTATAAAACCCAATTGTTTTGTTTTTTTTTTAAGTATCACACTGTATAATGAGCTTATGTATATGCTTCAAACTTTAGAAAGCCACACAATTCAAACTTTGACAATTAAAGCAATACATAGCTGCTATAAGGCCTTTAAAAGTTAGTTTGGAAAGCTTTATACAAGACTTGTAGATAATAGTAAACATGGCTGAATAAGGGCTTTCAAAGATTTTTACTAAAAATTAAAATGCAAACAACTTGTGTAAGGCTTGCCTAAAAAGGTCTTATATAAAATGAAATAATATTTTTAATAATGCAATACAAACTCAACACTTAAAAAAAATAATGCAATTTTTGTTTAAACATATCTCCTTAATCTGCTTTTTTGTGCTAAAAAATAACTTTTTTCCCTTAAAAACAAAATATTGTAGGCTGGCAAGCACTTTTTGTTCGTGGCAATACAAAATACCTTCTATATTAACATAAGGCATGACATTAGCAAAAGCTGTCATTAAATGGCTTGGGTAAGGCCTTTTTATAACATCCAGAGCAGGCTACTAGCATTTACCTGTCACAAAAGGGCTTACAAAGACAAGCTAATAACATTTCATGAAAAGCTTTTTGCTGCTATAAGACCATTCAACAAAAGTCTTAAAGCAGTTAAATAGCTTGTGTAATATGCGCCAAAATAACTTGTATAAGGCCTTTTAATGTTACTATAGCAGTCAGAAAATAGCTTGTGTAGAACCTTATAGATATTAAATTGTTAGTTGGGATAATGTCCTGTCTTTTTTAAAAGCTATCATACAGTTTTATAAATTTTAAAATATCTATACAAACTTTTGAAAAAAACTTGCAAACTCAAAATTTCAAAAAAAAAAAAAAAAATTTGTTCATATTGATTTTCTTTCAAAATTAAGATATTGCGTACTGAATTTGCTTTTAATATTTGTTACTCCTTTTAATTTTTAATTAAACACCGAGAACTTAATGATATTATATATTCCAGTTTTCGAGAATATTGAAATTTTACAAACCCACTTTTTTATAATATGTTTGGTACTTACGTGGATTTTTCTCTCTACACAATTTCGGATAGGCACACAACTTATGTACCGTGACACCCGTGACTTGCCTTTCATTTAACGCGCCATCTGCTGTGCAGTGGTAGTACAAAACTTATAATTCAACTAGCCACACATATTTACACATTATATTTATATCTGATATACTACAAACGTTAAGAGTATGCCCAGAGGAAAAATAGTATTTTAAGAAGATTTAAAAAAAAAGATTTGAAAAACTGAAATGATTTTGAATCAGTTTGAGTTTTAGCCTATGCTTAAACGATGAGTATGGTAACGTAACTTAAAATTAAATGTAACAAATGCCATCTGTTAATGATTTGAAGTACATAACTACACAATGTATGAGGTGGATCCAAGAAAAATTAATAATTATGTGTCTTTCTTTTTTAGCGTGATGTGGTAAACAATTTTTTTCTATGGCTTATTTACCAAGTTTTAGTTAGTTTATTGTGAAAAATTATGTTCTATATATTGTTTGGGTTAATATTCTATTAATTAAAAAAAGATGTGTTCAAATCCGATTTGTGGTTCTCACGTGATGCGCACACAACATTTAAGCTGGTTCAATTTCAGCTAGTTTAAGATTACATCTTAATTTATTAAAAGGCGTAATTTATGTAGTTATGAGTAATTTAACGAAATACAGTTGAATATTTTAGAAAAAAAATCTGAAGATTTTAGAAATCCTGCAAATACAAACATTTTTTTTTTTATTTAATTTCAGAAACGTTTCTTTGGTCGTACGTACGTACGTACGTACCTTTAAATATTCCTAATGATATGACATAACCAAAAAAAATATTTTGAAAAGACAATTTTATGAACATTTAGAAACTTTTAGAAACTAAACATTTTAAATTTTTCTTCGTTTTGAATATGAAATGGAAAAAATTGTTCGAAAATTGTTGACTGATTTTGATAAAATTCAATTTTTTACTTTTTGAAAAAAGAATTGTTTTTTAAATTCTTGTATGCAGTTGTTAGAGTTTATTAATACAGTTGATCAAAAATATTAAATTTCAAAAAAAAAAAAAAAAAATCGAAAAAAATATTCAAAATTTTGGTATGTAAAATTAATTTTCAAAAATAGATCTTTTCAAATATAAAATTTTAAAAAAATCTAATAAGCCATTACAGAGAAGGTTGAAATTTAAAGAAACGTTATATGAAAGGTGCCGTTTTTAGACTTTTCCGGTAAATTATGTTTTAATAAAATGATAGCCAATACCTAAAAAAAAAAACTCTCAAAAATTTGATGAACATCGTTGGAGACGTTATTGAGAAAATTAAGTTTTTGGTTAACAGTTATATGGAACTTACTGTTATTTTAAGCCCTAAAAATAAAATTTTAATTTCCCCTCTGAGGAATGCTAAAATAATAACACATTGAAGGTAATCGTTTAAAGCGTTTAAGCTGCATTATAGTATCTATAATGGCAAGTAAAAATATATTTGTTGATTAGAAAAAAAGTGCGTTTTTAATAATACATACAAAAATATCAACCGTTAGTTTGGAAAAGAAAACATTTTCCCATTTTCAACCGAAATCACAAAAAATTGATTTATTTTCGAATTTATTTTACTTATTTATTATTAATCCATTGACAACGTAAAAAAAAACAATATTTAAAAAAATACATTTTTACTAAATTTAAGACCAATTGCACACACAAACATTTATTTCTCAATTTTTTTAAATGTTTTTTTTTGTATTTTTAGTAAGAAAAATCTAAGGGTGTATAAGACACTTGGGCGTATGCGCATTTTTTTTGTATTAATGAACACTGTAAAAAAATTAAAACCCAACTAACAATTTAACTTGTATAGGGTTTAATTTTTTGAATTTGACAAGCAATACCTTGTATAAGGCTTGAATAATGCAAACTTTCGCAAGCCACATATTTCAAACTATGACAATTAAAAAAATTGCTGTTATAAGGCCTTAAAAAGTGAGTTTGTTGGCCTTCTAAATATGTTTATTGAAAATAAAAGTTGCGCGTGGTTAGTGGAAAGATGGGGTCCAAAAACCAACTGCGTGCTGTTGACATGTGTTATGTGTTTTCTGTTTTCCGTCCTCTTTCTATCTTCTGCTCTGTCCTGTATCAATGTCGTCTTGTGTGTTGTTCTTGTAATTGTCTGAGCCGATGGCCTCAGTAGCTAGTGCTCATAAGTGTCTCTACTTCGTAGATTTATCTACGGAGCAGATCAATATGTAATGTAATGTAATGTAATGTAATGAAAATTAAACAAATAATAGCTGCTATAAAGCTTTCAACGATAAGTCAATGTAAATAGCTTTTGTAAGGCTTGCCTCTAAAGGCCTTATACAAACTTAATTATTCCGCTACTATCAAGAGTCTTATAAATAATTTCTTATAAATAAAATCTATTATAAATAAAATAACAGAGGTAAAAAATGAATATCGGAGACCAGAGAAATAATTTCTTAAGTGTTACAGAATTGAAATTAAATGGTAACGTGAAGTGTTTGGTTTCAAGCAATTCACCTTTGATTTCATTTTTCTTCAAAGCAAGCTATAAGCATTTATCTGTCATAAAATTGCTTGCATTTCATAAAAAGCTTTTTGTTGCTATAACACCTTTCAAGAAAAGTCTTATAGCAGTCAAACAGCGCCAAAATAACTTGTTTTTTAATGTTACTACAACAGTCTAAAAATAACTTGTTTAGAACCTTAAAGAAGTTAAATTGTTAGTTGGGAATCAAAATCACTCGGGCGTATGCGCATTTTTTCTTGTTAGAACTAAAATTTTATTATTTTAATCGTAATTTTTCTTGGAGATATACGTTTTAAAAAGCGTTCTTCATGACAATTTTCCAAATGCACTAAAGGCATTTTGGAAATGCAAATATTGAGTAGAAAGTCCAAGAAGGACCGTCCTTCCATTGCAATTGAAAACTTCGAGTTGTTTCAATGCTAATTGGTGTCTTGGATACTTACAAAGGATACAAAAAAAACATAATAGTGATCGGGTGTGTTGGCGATTGGCGAAAAAACACCTCGAGATCATTAATTTATCGAATGCAGGGAATTCTAGGATTTTTGTTTTTGAAATTTTCAAAATTGTATATCCTTCCTAGTGAAGTGTCAAAAATAAGCTTGAAAATCGCTTTTAACAACAGAAGAACCCAATTTTGAAGTCGGTACTACCCCAATCAATGTCTTTTTGGGACCTTCCTAATCCACATGGTCGTACACAAGAGGCAACACAATTCCCATTCCAGAAAAAACAACCTAGTTTTACTCCATAATTTACCCACAATTTTAATATCAATATTTGGCCATAATTCCTAACTTTACCTTTAGTCAAATGCAAAAGAATATTTATAGTGATGTTTTTCACCCATTTCATTAAGGTACGTTCACATAATCACTAAACCCCCTTCGAAAAATTTGTCTCCACATTGTTCTATTTATATTCAGCAGAGTTTGCCAAATTTATGATAAAATATGATACCCAGTTTGCTGAAATATTTTGATTAATATTGTTTTGTAAATTAATGCCACAAGGTTCATGTATAAGTATATATACTAGCTATATAAAAGTAGGAAGGAGTTTTGTTCAGTCACTTTACTAAATCCTCAAAATAAATTCAAAACCGGCGGTTAACCCTTAAGTTCATCCTTTGCTGTTTAATATGAATGCGCGCCTCTATGTGCGTGTATATGTGTTTGTGTTTAGACATTGTTTTGGAGTTTTTTGGGGCTCTAATAGCTGATGGGTCTAGGAGTCTAATACCCCCGGAATTGAATATAGGTTGCGCGTTTTTCCGCAAGGACAACCAAGGACTGCCACAGAGTATTACCAACACACATACATCAAGGCCAGAAGAACATAAATTATGGTCCCATCATTGATTTATTGTGTTTAGTTTAGTTTAGCTGGCTGAAATGAATTGGAGATGTTTTCGAACAGTTTTCTGTTTTGGTATTTTTTTTTTTTTTGAAATACTCGCTAGAGCTGCGGAAAATATAGATAATTAATGTTCGTATAAGCAAAGGTGAAACTTTTGCGATGAAAAACAAAGGAACAGGAAAATGTGTTGTGGGGATAAACATAGTCGATTTGAGAGGGGGAAATGAAGAGGATAGTTATTTTCATTTGTTTGATTTTCTCCAAAGGAAGCGGCTGCTTACGCTAGGCAATTAAAATATTTAAGAGCCAACGCTAATCTTTAATTATTTTGGTCTTGAATTCAAATAAATTTACTTCCTTTCAAATGGAAAATCAGATGGAGGGGGAATAATTTTCTAATACAAGGATTAGGGTGACTTTGGAAAAAAACACTACAATTTAAATCCTGGATCAACATTCCTGTAAGATACCGAAGTCATCACCCTAAGCTTTTCAACATACAAATATCTAGTTAGTAAACAAATGTCGCAACAATGATAAAAAAAACACAACCCTTTGTCAGGTTAGTTTTCCATCAAATACATTGCTATGTCCAGCTCTAATTAATCAAATAACTTTCCTGTTTACTTCTTTTGGTTTTTTTCTTTTTTAATGTCAAAATCCCTTTTACTCATATCAATTTCAGCTTAAACGTTCTATTCAATCTGGGGTTTTCTGTTTCAAAATAGAAACAAAAAACATGCTTTTGAAGTAAACATTCTGTTGCACAGTCCTGAATAGTTTTACAATTTACTGCACCCAGTTTACTCAATCATAAAAGCTTCCATCTTCCATCAACGTCATGTCAGAGAGTAATTGACTACCAGCTTGCAATGCAATGCAACCCAAGGTCTGTGCCTTCTGCATTCTATGCATCCACCATCCTTCCTCTCCAGCCTAGGCCTCCTACCAAGCTACCACACACAAACACACACTCATACACACACACACACACACACACACACACACACACACACACACACACACAAACACACCACCCGTTGCATGCAACAAATATAATTATTCATATTTTTGGCATCTGCAATGTAACAATTTAATGATTAATTTTTTATTTATTTTATTTTATCAGTGATTTATTCATTTACTGCATATTTGCAAAATGGTTATGGCAAGCGCGCTATTTGCTAACGGTAAATTGTCGAAATAACCCTATACCTACAGCCATACTGGAGTGTAGTTATAAGAAAAAAATGTCAGTAAAAACTCGGCTGAAACCCGCCGAACTGACCATGGGTGTAAAATTGACCAAAAAAATGGTCAGGAAAAAATATATTAATATTAAAAAAAGGACACAAAAAAATCAGGAATTATTAACGGTACCCTTTTAGTGCTTCGCTGGACTATTATGAACACGAAGGCTTTTAACGAGCACCAACATTCATCTGCGGTCTCGGTGTGGTACGGAATACCATTGCCATTGGATGGAGTATAGTAGGGATCCAGGAAGTGTGTTGTGGAGCTTTAAACCGTGTAACGTGTAGTTCGTTGGTAGCCAGCGGCAGGCTAGAGCCAGGAAGCCATATGATAAAATCTGCATGTACCGTTATACCAAAGTACACATATGAAAAATAATTTTTCACCACATTCATAAAAATTAAAGTGCGCAGTGAACATACCCCCGGGTTGTGTTAACAGAACAACCTTGCCGCGATTCAATTAAAAATTGTAAACGTTCGACATTAGCTGGCGAATAAATTATATAGACGGGGGGTAAAAAAAAAAAAATTAAACGAACCATTATGGGACTCCGACTTCCTGTCGTTGTTGCTGCTAAAGGACTCGTCGTCCAACATTGGTATTTACACCTAGAGTCAAATAAAGAGGGAGTAAGCAGTGGAAATACTAGGAATTATCGAGAGAACATGAACCCACTCACACTCCCACTCCCCCCCCCCCCCCTCACCAATTCCAACATAATAACATTTGAGAATCAAAGCACACATCCATTTGAAATGTGATTACGACAAGAGTTGATATAATTGAACGCAGGATCCTATCCACCAGATGTGCCCAGCCGATTCTGGTGTGTTCTTTGAAATTAAAATTAAGCTCATATAATGAGGGTGCAGGCGGCTCCTACCCATGGACTCTGACTTGCATTATGATATGACCAGACCAGAGAGAGAGTCAAAGCCAACATCCAGCATCAATATACATACATAACATCAGCTGCTGGATGTGGTCACTGATGCCATTCCAGGCAAAATATTTAAATAAAGTTTGCGGTTATCCGTAAATAGTATTAAATTAACAAATTAATGAAATGTACACAGATTTTGCAAGTTTCAAGTGTCATAAGACTCGCAAAACGTGCGGTGATTAATTTGGCATAACACAGATGAATTTCAGAGATACAAACACACTGAACAGAGAATAGAACAGAAACCGAACAGAAAACGAAATCAAACAGTGTGGAGAGTATGAAGTACTCTTTAGGGGTTGACATTCTGTTCGGATTGTTTGATGGAAACCCGAAAGCAATATAATCGCTGCTGTCGCTGTCTGTGAGATATTCGGTATATAGAATTAGGATTTGTTTTGGGGACCGCGATTTAAGAGCTACAAGCCGTTGGTATTTAATCATGCTTTAAGTAAGGAAACGTGATTGGTGTTCTAAATGAAAAGCAGAAACGTTCTTATACTGTACTTTGGAGATGTACTCTAAGAAAAGCGGATATTTACAGGGGCGGATTGGGTGTGTTTGGTAGCTGAAAACAAGGCGGCTTTAGAGAAAAAACTAATCCAAAAAAAGTGTATGAAAAATGGGTATAGTTTTTGTTCGTTTTGTTTGAATGTTTGTACAGAATAACCTTTGGAAATACTAAAGCGATTTAAACAGAATTTCAAAACTATAAAATTGCAACATCACTGAAAGACATAAGCTACTATCATAGTCAAAAAAGTTACGCACAAAACCCTTGAGTGACATAAGCAATATCATATTTTGATATAATAAAAAAAAAAAAGTAAAATAATTTTATATTTTATCAATGTAAAAGCACTGCTTTATCGGCATGCGAAAATGGTATAGCTTTTTGGAAAAACTTAACCGATATAAAAAAATGGTCACGACTTGGTTGCACGTACTTGCTCTTATGTGCCGAATTACATTGGAAAGCAAGATCTTTGGCAGAAACAAGTAACATTTGCGTTGAAAATAACACAGTTTGAACTTATAAAAAGTATTAAAAACCAAAATATTTAACGGCTTTTAGTAAGAATGAAGTACGCCTTCATACTTCTTAAATAACAAAGAATTTATGAAAAATGTATTTCGAAAATTGTAGGGCCGGTTTTGATAAAATCTTGTTTTTTATTTTTAGTTTTGTGAAAAAAAATTATTTCTTAAATTTTGGTATGCAGTTTTTTTAAAATTTATTAAAATACATGTGATTATAAAATTTAAAATAATTTTTTTTGATAAGTTTTCAAAATATTGATTTTTGAAAAAAAAATTTCAAAAATTAATTTTAATTAGAAAAAAAAAGTTATTAAAAATTTTGATATGCAAAATTAATTGGGCTACCTAGATCTTTTTAAATATAAATTTTGACAGAAATCCAAAGAGCTATAACCGAGAAAGCCAAAAATAAAAAAACCGTTATATGAAAGTTTCCGTTAATAGACTTTTCCCTTATATGTGGTACTAATCAAAATATAGCCAAATTATTCTCAAAAATTTTGATTAAAATCGTTGGAGTCGTTTTCGAGAAAAATATGATTTTCCTAAACGGTCATATGGCAGGTACCGTTATTTTTAAGGCTAAAAATAAAATTTCAATTTCTCCTCTAGAGATGCTAAAAGAATCACACACACCAAGTTTGAAGATAATCGCTTAAGCCGTTTAGGCTGCAGCTCGTTATACATACTGACAGACAGACAGACGGACAGAATTTTGCCAATAACTAAAATATGTCTCTCTCTCATCGTAATGTCATGTTTGATTGTTATCTCAAAATTTTTAATCTGTACTTGTATTATAGTACCTATAATCGCAAGTCAAAATCCTCTAACTGTACACATCAAAGTATGGATCTTGAGATTTTCTCCTTGGAACTCTATATTAACTTAGTTGGTTAGTTTTAAAATATATGATAAAAACGTCAAATATTTTATTTGTAGAATTTAATTCAAAGTTAATAGAATCTGCTAGATCAGAATCTGCTTCAAACCAAGTTAGAAGAAAAAAAGTGTTTAACATGCACCCTACCCACTGCTCTAAAATTTTATTAACAACGGCCTCAAGAGATAACCATCTTGCGAAAAACAATTTAAAAATTCTAATGATAAGAATGATTTGAAAATTTTGCATGGAAAATGTCACGAACAAAAAAAGCAGTACCTTAGCCTTGTTGGCAAAACGGCAGTATGGATTTTCAAAAGGCAGTACAAATACTGTAATTGCAGTACTTCGAGTTTCATAAGGTTCCAAGTTAGGCTCTATACTTTTCAAGATACATACAGCTGACCATCCCATCAAGATCTCAGGAAGAAAACGAAGCTGTATGCCAATGATTCAATGACATACGCAACATCTATTTCACCGGTAATCGCTGCCAGAAGTGTGGAGGATCATAAAGAAACTTGGGGGAAATAATAGTGTTACGGATGTCATATGAATTTGTGTATCAAATTCCACATGAACAATATTGACCATCCTACAAAATGTCTGCGTCCAGACTTGATATGATTTTTATGATTTTTCACTATTTGCGGATTTTACGAAGCGTGCAGACATTCAATTAAAAAAAAAAGGGCACGACTGGCTCTTATGTGCCTAATTAGTACATTGGAAAGCAACTTCTTCGACAGAAACAAGTAACATTAACGTTGAAACAACACAGTTTGAACTTATAAAAAACATCAAAACCACAACACTTAACGGTTTTTAGTAAAATTGAACTATGACATCATACGTCTTAAATAACAAAGAATTTTTGAAAAATGTATTTCGAAAATTGTAGGACCGGTTTTGATAAAATCCTATTTTTTATTTTTAGTTTTCTGAATTTTTTTTTTTGAAATTTTGGTATGCACTTTTTTTGAGTTTATTAATATACATGTGATTATAAAATTTAAAAATATTGATTTTTCAAAAAAAATCTCAAAAATTAATTTTTATTAGAAAAAAAAAGTTATTAAAAATTTTGATATGCAGAATTAATTAAACTACCTAGGTCTTCTTAAATATAAAAATTGACAGAAATCCAAAGAGCCGTAACCGAGAAAGCCGTAAATTAAAGAAAAAAATGTTATATGCAAGGTACCGTTAATAGACTTTTCCCGAAAACTTGGTTCTAATCTACCAACAAGAACAATTCTCAAAAATGTTCAACAAAATCGTTGGAGCCGTTTTCGAGAAAAATAAACTTTTCCTAAACGGTCATATGGCAGGTACCGTTATTTTTAGGCCTACAAAAAAAATTTCAATTTCCCTTCTGGGGAATGCCAAAATAATCACACACATTTCGCCTAAGCCGTTTAGGCTGCAGCTCGTTATACATACTGACAGACAGACAGACAGACATTTTTTCTCGATCACCTTTTTAGACATCTCTATGATCGTAATGTCATGTTTCATTGTTATCTCAATTCTTTTAATATTCACGAATCCTAAACTTGCCTTATAGTCCCTATAATCGCAAGTAAAAAAAAGTTGGTTGTCTGTAAAGTCAGTTTACGGACGATAATTTTACGTGATAACGTCATAAGAAAACATTAATGGCAGCAACACCTACATACAGCCCGTTAACTCACACCCACAAACGCTCTCGTTAAATCCACACACACACACCCCGGTATCCACATCTACTTTCTACTTTAACAAAACTCCGCCTATTTTGTATTTCTTTTTTTCTTCTTGTACTTTTTGATTTGATTGGAATTATTTTGGGAATTGGCGATCGATTTTGGTTGAAAGAACCACATATCGCGGTTAACATGAGTCATGAGTCTTATCAGCATGAGTCATGTTATATCGTACGTGTACCCTGTCATCAATTTATAAGACAATATCACGTCAAAAAAAGGTAAATGACAAAATAAAAGAAAAGAAATTAGTCAAAAGATGAATAAAAAAAATGTTAAGGGCACTATAAGTTTCATAATAACAAACATTCCTTTTATTTATCAAAACGAGACTCATTTTGCTTAACTTTTTCCCGTAGTATCGATTGCCGATGACCCCCTAGCGGCGCGGAGCGGGAGAAATAAAATTCTACTGAGTACCGATGTCTAGTTCAAATAGGGAGGCCACGCTCACGTGCTGTAAAAAAAATAATTAACCCTATCGTATTAAATCAAGTCTCAGTCATCACTCATTCAAAAGACCCGTAGCAGTAAGCGCCAAATTCACCACGACCGCTGTTAAAAAACCTGCTCGCTGCTCTTACAGAAAGTGTGGTGAAACAATGTAGGTCAGTTTGTCAGTCGGATCTATTCCCGTGGCGTAGGTACTTCGTTCCTCGTCGTCACACTATCTCTATCAGTTTCGTGGAAGTGCAGCCGACTCGGTTCGATCGGTGGATTAAATTTGTGTAATGTTGTGCGTCCAGCTGAAGTAACGGGTATTAACGAACTCCAGGAGCCCCAAGTGGGCCATTGAGTCAAGTGCCAATAAAAAAGATCCATTCTTATTTATTTCGTTTTTTTATGGAAGTGCTCTAAGTCTAAAAATCAAAATGTGTTTTTTTGTAACAAAATCACGTGTAAATTTAAAATATGTTAAGGATGCAACAAAATTAAGATCCATGAGAAAAAGAGAGAAGAAAATATATCTAGATCGAGAAAAAGTTATTGTAAATAAAAAAAGTGAGTAAAGTGGTAAATCCAGTTTGGCGGGTGGTTGCGGTGAGTTTTAATCTCTAATTCGGGACATCGGCACAAGAAGGAATTGTGCATAATCTCTCCCGAAACCCTAAGTGGTGAGTTTCTTTCTGTTTCTTAAATATTTTCTTTTACTGTTATATTTTATTTTGGTAACGGTTATTTGCCTTGCCTTGTATAACAAAAAGAAAGAAAAAAGAGAAAACACATAATATATACATATATACTTTCTCATATGCTTAACTTAATTTACTTATCTATTTAACTTACCTTGTCTATATGTATATATTTATTCTACCCTACCAATATATGAATTAAATTAAATTAGATTCCACTTTGCAAGTCAAGGGGATTTTAACCAAGAAATTTGTCATGAAGTGTTAGATAAAATTTATGTACGTGATGTGTTAAGAATAGAACTTTAAGTAGGGTTATGTGTCTCTAGATTTACAGAGTTTCAAGGCATGATGTAGAATATTATCGCGAAGAATGTGGGACAGTTTACTTCCAACAATATTCGAGTACAAGGACAGGTGTACACGAAGTGTCAGAGGGAGGAAAAGCTCAGCAAGATACTCGTGGCATTCTGCCTAACAAAAGAACAAATGGTTCGCGAAAGTTTCCGTCTTTCATCTTCGCGGATCAAGAACCTTTGCCCACCGACCTAAGCCGACGTTCCTAGCTGCACCCTACGCAAGCATGCCAAGTTCGATTTGGACGAATATACTTCCAGAGTTTTTAGACGACACAACTTTTTTTATAATACAGAAAACCTAAGCACTTAGCAGCATTCTTAGCGATTTCAAATATATGGTCGTTCCAACGGAGGCCGTTGATGACACACATACCGAGAACTAAGAGCTTTTTGGTTTCTTCGATGTAAGTGCCATTCATGGACATTGGCATTGTGGGTATGTTTAGCTTTAACGACAGAAGACAGCATTGAGTTTTCGAAACCTTAAACTCGGCACGATTCCTATTACCACGTTTTACAATGCTGTATAAATCGGAGTTTAATGAGCTTGACATACGGTACCGTTGCAATTGTACGTCCGAAGGTGAAGGACGCTAATCATCGAATGAAAATGAAAAGCTGAGGGTAGAGTCGTCAGCAAAACAGTTAAGTGGATTAGAAGTAATAGACAGAAGATCATTTATAAAAATGAGGAAAAGAGTCGGAGACAACACAGAGCCTTGGGGCACACCAGCATTTATTTTATTTGAATCAGACTTGAATCCGTCCAATAAAACTTGTATTAAACGTTCCAGAAGTTAGCTTCTAATCCAACAAACCAGAGTATCATCAATCCCAAAAGCACGCATTTTCGGTAAGAGAACTTCATGCCGAACTCTCAAATGCCTTGGAGATAACAAGAGCAACAATCTTACTTTCACCAAAGCGATGTAAAGATTTGTTCCACTGTTCGGTAAGATATGCCATCAGATCACCAGTGGAACGGTTGCTGCGGAAGCCATACTGACGGTCATGGAGGAGCTTTTGATCTTAGAGATATTCCTTAAGCTGACGGTTAGTCAGCGTTTCCATGACCTTAGAAAGAAGGGATGTTAGTGCTATGGGTCGGTAGGAGGAGGGGGAGGATGGGTCACCTTTCTTAGGGACAGGCTGAACAAATGCTGTTTTCCATCTTCTAGGAAAGATTCCAGAAGAGTAGGAGCGATGGAAAAGCTTACGCAGTAGCTTTGCCGATGTGGAAGAACACCTCTTCAGAAGAATCGGGGGTATACCATCCGGGCCAGCGGATTTGTGTTTATCTAGATCTTTGAGAACTCTTGCTAATGTACGAGTGTGGAATGAAACTTTGCAATAAGAACGAGAGCTCATCTGCTCCAGAAGGTTAACAACAGCAACAAAGATTTCACAGAGTTCTAATAACGAAGAAATATGTTTCAAACAAGAAGCTGTATTAGGATGTCCAGGAACCACTCCAGCAACAAATAGAGCCAACCATTGCTAACTTAAGGTTCGAGCCAACCGATTTGAGGAATGAAAGGAAAAGATCCGGGGAAAGCATTCCACATTCATGCTGTGCGGCTAAAGAATGAGTACACCGGAAATTTGGCTCTAAGGTAATTTGATTACGGAGAAAACTTTTAAAAGGATCAATGTATCTGGTTATTTCGCTGATCAATTGTTTATAGAAATATTCGATGAACAGAGTTGTGAATCTGGACGCAAGTATAAGAAGCTGGGGGAACTATTACTATCGCCAGCAACATTATTTATTGAATAAGAAGTCTTAGACAAGAAATCACTGATAAAAGTGAAGAAAAGTGTCGGAAACAGAACGGAGCCTTAGGGTACACCATTGTGTGGCTGCTTAGATCCAACAGAATTTATAATAGTCTATCGAGGCTCTTCAAATCGAGAAATCTTAAAATAAAAACTAAGGTGCTGCTATTCAAGATCATGATCTTACCGGTACTGACATACGGATTCGAGACTTGGATTTTTACTAAAAGGCACTCTGATTTCTTAAACGCGTTCGAGAGGAAAGTTTTACAGTGAATTGTCGACCCTTGTGCAAGGGAGGACGGTTCCAAAGAAGATGAATATGAAATCTACCTCAAAGATAATTTTGTGGAAAAAAGTAAAATTCGGTAGACTTCGGTGGGTTGAACACCTATGTAGCTCGTATGAGCGAAGAGGAACAAGCTCAGTTATTTTTGTATGGTAAAAGGCCTTGCTTATGTTGAAAAGGTGGCATATACCAGGACGTCTGAAGCCTTGGGGTGTGAAACTGGATGGCATCGTCAGCCAACGGCCAGCAATCGGAATGTATGGAAGAACTTCTTGAATGAGGCCTGGACCGGATCCCTGTTATTACTGCCGACGGCAGTGGTGCAGTAGATAAGATGTGAGCTTGCTAAGCGAGAGATCGTAAGTTAGTCTCTCAGTTTTTGAAGCAATTTTTCTTATTCCTAGTGCAAGCTAGTGTCATCCGAGCGTTTTAAGTGAGAAAATAGTCATCTAATTCTCGATCTACTGCGCTGAAAAAAAAATTCTTTCCTATTTCTCTAATTAATCTAACTAGTGTCTTGCAACATCCAGTTTCAGTCTAAAAGGCACTGTACCTTACAGACACATAGTTATGTATTATGAATGGGTACGAGGAGTTTTAACCAAATTCCCACCTTAAAGATAAATATACGACAGGAGATACAATTGATACCGTCTCTTTGCCTTAACAGAAAATCCCAAGTCTACCTCTATCTCTTCCAACCATGCCAGCACCTTTATATCATCAAATACATCCCTGCCAAAGACAGGATTAGGAAATGACAAAAATACTGTGGAATGGGCGATTGGGATGAAAAAGTTCACTCTTCTATGTAAGTTGCAGATTTAATTCGAACCAACTTATAGATAAGTCACGTTCGTGGTCTTGTATTGATCACGTATTTCTGTGGTTTGTTTAATTCCTGAATCATCCTTTAGCTGAAGAGCGAGGACGAGGACTTTATGAAATCGTAAATACTTTCGTGGAATAAGTTAATTGCCGCTATACACTTCTATAGTTGTTATACTCTGGATGCCGAATCCTTACACAGTCCTTTAGAATTCGAATCCGAAATCTCCACAGCACTGATTTAACCAGGTGAGATGGTGTAAGTGCCTTTGTATGTCGGTCTGTCTGTCTTGCTAATTATCAACATGTATATCTTGTATCTCTTGCGATTATGAGATTTTTTTTTGTAGGTATAAAGGATCTCTTTTTTTCTCTCCCACACAGCAACATAAGTCATAGTGCAATATTACCCCCCAATGTACATACATATATGGGAAAAAGGATATACTCTTAGATGTACATATGTTGAAAGCCACAAAGTATAAGGTAACGGAATGTAGGTTAGAGGAAAGGTTGTACGGCCGGGCTAAAACCGACAACAAAACGCCATGTTGCTGCGCCTTTGTCCTTTACATAATAATAAAAAGGAATTGTCTGCTTTAAGGGCTGCAACATTATGTAGAATGTGAAAGACGAAGCAAGAAGTGTAGACCTCTTTTATAGCCGATATGCTGGGTAATACTATGTTTCTGTTGCTGGCTGTCAAGCAGCCCTAAAGAAATACGAAATTATCATCTTTATTGGGAAATTATACAGTAAGGATGCTGAGATAAGATAAGCAGGGAATCGTCGAGGAGAAGAACAGAAAACTTCTTTGCGCTTCGGCAAGGACATCCGAAACTAAGGCATGAGGCGTAGAGTACACGATTCTAATTAGTTGTGAACCCATTGGGTAAATGAATATATGGCATACACCACTACCGATGCGCAGAGTGTTATTCTGTTGCACGAATGCCGGGGATGAGTGAGGAGGGGGTGGCAGGAAGCGCAACAGTTCCTCCATAACCAGCAGAGAGAAGCATCCTCAATGATCACGATCCAGGTACATATTACGTATACGACTAATGGCAATAAAGCTGTGCGCCTCCTTTTGCCTTCAAGGCTTCAACAGTCTAAAGGGGATGTACGACCGCAGTGAGTTTCGCTTATGGATGCTTATGGGTGGAAGGAAGAAAGGAAGGAAGAAGATATCTTCATTATGATGGAACAATTCTATTCTGTCGGTTAGTAAGTTAATACTGTTTAGTTGAATGTATTTTACCTTGGCCTTGTTCACCCATAATATATACAGACACACACACACACACAGAAGCACAAAGGAAGAATATGAAATCAAGATGTTTTGTGTATCCCCTCCCCCTTGTCTTTGTGCTATGCGACTAGGATTTTTCGTCCTTATAAGTTTCTTCCTCATTTTGTTGTTATTATTTGCTGGAATTGTTTAGTATTTGTTAAGTATCCATGAGATGTGCTATGCTATAATCAATATATTCCTCTATATTGTGTGCATGTGTGTGTTTTGTGTCGTGTGAGCTGTGAGCCTATATGGTCATTAACTATCTTAATGAATTTTTGTTCGACTTTTGAAAGCAATTTGTTATTATATCCACTTTAGTTGCGTACAAATGAAGGATATGGTTACGAGATTTAATTGACAGGACTATTGAAGGAGGGATTTAATGTATGGTAAGTGTATGTATACACATTCTGTCGTAGGCGGTATATTTGATTGTGATGTTTTGAATGTCATGTCATGGCTTAATTGGGGAAGTTGTTAACAGAATAATCTCATTGATTGGTAAAAGCTTGTGAAACTTCCAATGCATTGGCAATTCAGGAAATTCAACAAATAAAAGTTGAAATTAAAATATTTAAATGGAAGAACTGGGATGTTAATTGGGTCCGAAAAGTATGCAAAGTCAGAAACGATTTTAAATGATTAAATACTTTGTTTTTGTATTTAATGATGTAAATCCGCTCTGTTTCTGGTCATTTCTGGAGGGTAATGAATATGGTTTAATGAATATAAATACTGATCTATCCAGATACAAACTTACCTCATCATCATCATCGGCGCAACAACCGGTATCCGGTCCGGGCCTCATTCAACGAGTTCTTCCATATATCCCGAAGCCATTCAGTTTCTTCCTCCAAGGCTTCGGACATCTTGCTCTATCCCATCCATCCATGTTCCCTTTTATTACACAAAAGACTGCCTCATATATTTCCGAGCTGGTTTCTACTCGCTCATACGAGATAGGTACCCAGGCCACCAGAGTCTACGGAGATTTATTTTTTCCACATGTGCTTCGAGGTAGATTTCATACAATTCATGATTGTATCTTCTCCGGAATTGTTCTCCCCGTACACACGGGTCTAAATAGTTTTCTCTCGAAGGCGGATAAGAGATCAGATTGCCTTTTAGTAAGCACCCAAGTCTCGGATCCGTATGTGAGTTCTGGTAAGACCACAATCCTGGACAGCAGCAGCTTAGTTTTTTATGGTAGGATTTCTGGATTGAAATAGCCTCGACAAACTACAGAAGGTTCTGTTGGATTTAAGCAGCCGCCCGCGTATTTCATCCTCCATATTGTTAGCTGTAGCTTTCAGAGATTTCACTAGTTGAAATTCATTCTCCACTATCCTGATTCATGGACCAACACTTCTTGCAGACGCAGCCATCATGTACTTGGTTTTCTTTTCATTGTTATTCATCCTCAATTTGTGTGCCGCCTGCTCGATCTGGATGAGCAGTTTGTTGACTTCTACCTATAATGCAGAGAGGATGCAAGTTAGACCACCTCCTTGTTGGAGTCTATCAACAGCTTGGACAGGATGTGGGAGTTAAAGCCTTAATCTTACGGTGGGCCCAACCACAACGCCCCTAAGAGTGGTTGGTCAGGCCACTCAATTTCTAGTTGCAATATAAATAGATTTGTTATGACAAATCCATCCTCCTTGCTAAGAAGCAGGGTCTATCTGCGTCCCTTGTATAAATATTATATGAGACAAAGTACAAAACTTCTTTCAAAGCCAAGCCATTCTCCCAGAACCCAAGGATAGGTTTTCGCTTCCGCATTTAGATAACCATAGCCACCACGATACTCCCACTAAGGGGCTTTCGGCAATTTTAATAGGCAGCTCAAGCTCGAGTAATTAGCTAGGACTTCTTCGTACCCATAGTACCTATTTAAAACGTCCGGCTCGCACGTTTCTGAAAGAAACTAGAACTTCTAGATGGACACCATCAGCGTTGCTGGCCCACCAACGAGTTGAAAGAACTACAGTTCCGGAATTCCGCCAATCGCGATGAAATTTCAAATTCCTCATCGCTGCGCTGCCTGTGTGTTACTACATCGTCCGCATTGGATCGCATGTAGAGCGCTTAACTGGACTTGGTCATTGAAGTCTCCCGGTGACCCAGACCATAGGCACCCACAACGGTAGTACAATTCAACAACAACAGGGGTGGTACCTTTAACCAGACTCTTACTGCTGGCATTTCCCATAACATAGGCCAATTCCTCCACTTGTGCGCCACCTAAGGCGAGTTCTTCCTTGACTGCGTCTACCCTCTGGGATGAAATCGAAGATCCTGCTAGCCGGAACATTGTTGTCCTTTCACACTACATGACCTAGCCATCTTAAACGTGATATGCGTATTTTTTTGACCAGGTCAATGTCGCTATATAGCTCGAATAGTTCTTGGCTGAACCTTCTTATCGAAAGCCCGTTAACACAAGTAGGGCCAAAAATCCTCCGAAGAATCTTGCGCTCGAAACGAATAAGGATATCTTCATCCGATATAGATAGAGTCCATGACTCGGCGCCATAGAGAAGGACTGGGATAATTAAGGTCTTATACAGAGTCTCTTTTGTCTTTTGAGAGAGGGCTATGCTACTCAATTGCCTTCCTAGCCCATAGAAATAGCGATTGGCAAGAGCAATTCTTCGCTTTGCATTTTTAGGCACTTAACTTTTATAAATGAGTAGACACAACTTGATGATTTGCGGGTCCGTCAAAGACTGACTCTTTCTTTATATTTTATATTCGCTAGGGAAATTTTCAATAGAGGGAAATTTATCCACTGATATCAGTGTGGCCACTGGGCTTCATTACTACACGTTTCACTAGCCTCTTACTGCGGGTATATCCATACCGTGGACCTATTCTTACCCGGAACCCACAGGGGGAAATTGGTCTGTGAACCTAGACCAATCAACAGAACTCTTTTTAATTTTTTTTTGTATCCCTCGCTGATACTCGAAAGAACATTTATCGACCAGAAATTCGCCGGATTGGAATTCTTCTTCTTTTTTGGGAGAGGATGTACAATAGCTGTCTTCCAATTTAACAATTTTTTGTTATGTCTATTGCATGTTTGGGGAGTTGTCGTAGTACAATACTGGACATATCATCGACTCCACTTTCAAAATGAGCAGAGAATTTGGCCGGTTTTGCTTGGAGATGGTTTTTTTTATAGAACCCGTTAAAACTAAGATTCTAATATCGCCATTGGGTAAAGGTATTTCGAGGGTGGAAATAATTCAGCAGAAAAAGCTAGACCCTACCTTCTCTGAAGAATCTTCAATCAGAAGAGAACAGTTGCCATAGATATAAGTTTGGAGACAGAGTTTTATACTTATATAAGAATACTTTAAGTTCGTTTTGTCAGAAAGAAGAGTATCCAAGCTTAATAAAACTGAAATTTGAGAACTTTAAGAAAACCGTGCAGTTTTAAACCCAAATTGCTTAAATGAAAACGAAACTATTGTTTTCTTCTCGAACTTGAAAGGCTATCACGCAATGAATCTGGCAATACATTACCCATCCACCCAGTCAGTTTCGAATAGCATCATCAGTCTCTATTACAAATGAAAGAATTTTTTAAAAACTCGATGCATGATTCTTACAGTCTTCAAAGCATCATTTACAGTCAATTAAAACTTCCATCAACTTCTAATTGCTATGTCAAACTACTTAAAACAATATTGACACTTCGACAGACAAATGACTTCTGCCTAACCAAAACTAATTCCATTCAAACCGTTCAAACTGAATTATATTGCCTAACTTGATAAATGTTTCATGTGTTTCTTTCAATTATTTAAACAAATTCGTTTTTCCCAAAAAAAAAACCAAAACATTATAAATTTCATTTGATTTTAATATTTGATCCCCGTGTGACTAAGTGGTGGATACAGCGTTAGCATCCTGTGGCATGGCGTTGCGACCAACAAAAAAAAAATCAACTCCAGATAAACATGCAACCAGAAAGCAAATTAAGCCGTCGGTAGACAAGTGAAATATTTAAGCTATCGCACATTGGTAATCCCCGGTAATATCGCATATACCCTTAGCACAGCAATTATGCCTGACGGCCATGGTTATCACACATATAATGTTTAAATGAATTCCAAAACCAAACTGGCCCAAAACCAAAAAGCTGGTGCGGCCTACCACTCCAAGGCCTTTTCAATATATGTATTTTGTTTATACATTTATCCAGTTTGAAGCTCCTCTCTCTCTCTAAAGCTGCAAACGCATGGAATATGTTGAATTGAATATTAGTAGCAGTCAAGGGGAATCATGATAATAATTGGCCAATTTGGTCCTGGGAATTACCCTCTGAGATTACAACATTTAAACGTCCCCATTAGTTATTTTAGTCAATGAAAAAGACATTATTTCGCAATTGGCGAAGCGCGGGAGCCAAACGACCAGAACAGCACGCTAGTATCGATTTTATTTGAAAAATATGCTAATCACAGTCAGAAAATGCCCACTCTGCGTTTTTTTTTTATTTTTTGCTATTTTTACGCGCGCGTGCAATAATATTATTTTCCACACCAACAAAAACCTGGTTCATAATAATCATTCCCGCAGGCAGTTTAATGTCTCGCATTTCATTATATCTGATTGATACAAATAGTCTCTAAGGGTACAGATACTATGAGCACTGAGTATATAGATACTCCTGTGCCTGTTAACCTGGCATTGTTTAAACAATAAAGCCAAAAAGACCTTTTTGCGTCATTTCGAAATTTAATCTAAGTTTGGATCTTGCTTTCCCAAAAACAAAGAGAAGAAAAATTGAAAACACAATAAAACGCATACCTCTGTAGAGGTGGTATGGTTTCCAAACGATACAACCGAAGATACTTAAGACTGACAGTACGTCCTTAATGCTTAATGCCTTTTAAAGAAGAACAAAATCAATTATGGCCTACCTAACGCTAACGCAGGCAGATAAAAGAGGCAAAGGATATAGTATAAAGGATGCCGAACTTAAGACTCGATTCCTTGAGAGATGCCAGAAAGCTCATGTTTTCCTAACCAAACGATATCAACCCCTAGTATCAATAAAACTTCTCACTCTCTCTTTATCTTCATCGAAGCCGGATGTTAAATCCAATTTAACCGAAGAACCATCATCTGACTTGAATTACCACCACCACCATCACCATTCACCACTGCCACCAATAAAACCATGGAAGCAAGAACTCAGCGACGACGATGTCGATGACGTCGGACGAGAAGTCGGGTAGAGGGGGTTGTTGGATTTGGAAGGAGGTCAACACAGTATCAACACATTTAACTCAAACTTTTAAATAGTTGTCTACCGCACAGTGTAGAAGCTAGAGGTACCCTACAAAGTACAAGGTACACTATAGGTAGCGCAAGCGTTTGTTATAGATACTGTATCTTCTGGCTATAAAGGACCCGGAGTTAGCTAGATCTAAGGGAACATTGTGTGTGTGATGTGAGCGGTATAGTTATTGGCTTTTCAAGGCTTTTGTGTTTCTCTAAGAATACAAGAACAACAACAACAATAACGGCGCAGTTGAGTTGACTAGTACTTGAGATAAAACAGTGGTAATTGTGGGCTTAGTGGCGGGAACTTCATTGAAATGCATAACTCGTTCAAAAGTGCTGCGATAGAACTCAATTTGGGATTTTACAAATTCAATTAAGGAATGCATTCGCTCCTGCGTTGCGTTCCGTTCCGAAATCCCTTTGGTATATAGAATATGAACGGCTCTTGCAATTGTGCTAGGTATATGTAGGTATGTTGTCACCCTGACTCCATTTACGAATTGGTATGCTGGCAATGCAGTGCAGACTTTCACCCTTAATATAGAGTAGTTGAAGCTGCTATGTCGAATGTCACAAGCTCTCGCCTCTAGTCTATAGTTTCCTGGTTTCTATACACATAGCAATATGTATGTATATGGTGGGTCCATGATGATGATGGTGTATGCTTGGAGTTGCATTTGAAGTGTGTACGACGATGACGACGAGAACGACGACGATTAAATTAGTTGTTGCTTTTCCATTCTGACAGACGAAAATCGAATTTGTCCACATGGTAGGATGTACGAGTAGTCCGCAGCAACTACTGCTTCCGCACTACCATTGCCACTGCCACTTCCACTTCCACTTCCATTTCTACTGCCAACACTACGTTCATTTTCAATTCGTGATTATCGTTATCCTGGTGCATACCAGTCGTGGTCACTAGCCATTGTTACAACAGGCTAAACGAATTTAAACGTGTCACCCAGAATTTAGGAACATCAGTCACGAAATTAAACACTTTTGGGTTAAAATAAACGCATTCATGGGGGATTATTTCGGCGAACTCATTTTGGTGGGCAAAGGATAATTAAGAAAAAAAAAAATGTGAACAAAGATAATGTTTTTCGACCCTTAATGTGGAATATTAAAGAGCTTTGATTGAAAGTGTTGGAATCTACCCCTTTCAGGATTAATTGACGGTAATTTTGGAACAGTAGCTGTTTTAGGGATTACAATCTTGATCATCCACATGGCTGCACTTTTTCCCCAACAAGTCGGCCTGGAAGATGTCGAATTTGCAATTTTGACCAAATGTATCATTCCCCCATCATATCAACTAAAATTTCAATACGACAAAAAAGTTTCCCCCCTCACGGTCCATATCGTTCGAAAAGCTTTTTTCCAAAATTTTCCACTTAAGGAAAATCTCGAAAACCCATAAGGACTAAATACATATTATACCTGTTTTGTTATAACAGAGCGCAAAACTTCTTTCAAAAAAAACAAAAAAACTCCTGCCCAAGTCCATACTGTATTTAATATTCACAGATTGAACACAAACATTACTTTGGGTTCTGTCAAAGTTTTTCTCTCAAAAAGAAAAAAGTCATTCCCAGTCGAAAGCATTTTAGGATTCTACTTCATCTTTGCTGTTGGGAGTGATTTACCTCATTCATTCAGCGTTGAAAGTGCCAATTGGGATTTATAAAATGAAAGTACTTTTTCTTTTTTGAAGTTCCTCTACATACATACATACTTGCACTTATACATTACTTTGACAGAGTTTTGGTTTTTTTTCGGTATTCCATTTTGGTTTTTAAAAGCTGACATCTTTTCAAATTTGTTTTGAGGTTTTAAGTGTGCATAAAATAGGAGAAGCACCAGACGAAGTTATTTGGTCGATATGATTTTGAGTTAACCATCTAAAAGCTGTCATTTAGTTATGGATGTCTGGGGAGCAGAAAGAAGTAAAAAAGGGCTATCAGACGCAGAAATTATAGAGATACGCAACATATGCATGGAAAAAATAACATTGAAGTGGCTTGGAAACATCATCATATCTTTGTTAATCTTAGAAAATATGCTTTTCCAAATTAAATAAGCAATGAAATATGCAGAGTCAAAGGAAAGATGGAAATGTTGGTGTTCCGCAAGAAAGTGTTCTTAGCCCAGTATTTTTTTTTCTTAATATGTATTTGTACGTCTATACTGCATATCTAATAATCTTAATGGCAACGCTTAGACAAAATTAAGAAAATGAGACGAACGCATCCAGCATTTTTTAGATTTGGTCAAAACCAATAAATTATAACCTATCCTTACCAAACACTAGTTACTATTATGTTATGAAAAGAAACAAGACGAACTCGAAAATGAATTAACTTATTAGAAATTGTTTCAATCTAAGTATTTATAAGAAATAGCGGTACCCGGCACCTTAATGCTAGCGGCACCAAAGCCTCACAGGAACCATCCATGGACAAAACTATATTTACCCTGAAAATTTGATGAAAATCCGTTGGGCGGTATAGGAGTCCATACCGGACATACATACATACATCCATTTTAATATATAAAGACAGAAACTATTTATATGAAACTACTTATTTATAAGCAATTGCTCAAACTCTATGGACGTATGTTATGCAACTTGGGATGTAGCAATGAATCTATAACGCAAATAAATGACTTTCTAAGAAAATATTCCAATCTAAACATTTATAAGAAACTTAATAAAGAGTACCTCAATAATTGCAGAAATCAGTTTGGTTTTTGTGGTGCAATCCTTTTTCCTGAGCCTCGCTGTAACAATAGCCCGTAGATTCTCAATTGGATTGAGGTCGGGTGAGTTGCCTGGCCAGGCCAATCCAAAACATTTATATTGTTATTCGCGAAGAACAGCTTAATTTTTTTCGATGTGTGGCATGGAGTGAGATCTTGCTGAAAAATTGAGTTTTGGGCTGAAGATCTTCTTCGAATGGTTGGAAGGAGCATTTGGGTCAATATTTCAGCATATTTAACACTATTCATCATGGCTTCGATAGGTTTAAGACTTCCAGGACCATCAGCGGTAAAACAACTCCAAAACATAAATTTGGGTGGGTGCTTAGTGGTTTGAACAATGTGGCCAGGTCGAAGTTTTTCATTGTCGCTTCTTCTCACTACACTCACCCTGCATCCCTGGACCTCAAAGTGGCTCTCATCTGAGAAAATCACTTTTTTCCAATCCTCTGAAGTCCAATTTGTGGGATTTCTGGCCCATTGCAGTCTCTTTTTCTTTACAGCGTCTGTCAGAAGTTGTTTTTTTAGTGGTCTTCTTGCCTTACGGCCCACCTCAAGGAGGCGCCTTTGAACCGCAGACGCATCCATCTGCACATTATCCAACGCCAAGTCCCTTTAAAACTCGCCACTTGTCTTCTCAGGGTTTATGATGCTGTTTCGGATCAACATTTTATCATCATGAGCCGTGGTTTTGCGTTTTCGCCTGCAATGGCCCTTTCGGCACGTTTCTATCGATCCTGTTTGCTTGTGCAACGCAATAATGCTGGAAACACTTGACTTTGCAACTCCAACATCAACCGAAATTTGTCTAGTGCTTTTTCCAGTATGCTCATGTAAAGCAATGACCTTTGCACTCTCTTCCACCAATATTCTCAATATTCGTATGTAAACTCCTACAAGAAACTGCTTATATATAAGCAAGTGCTTAAACTAGAATGGTCGTATGGTACAAAACTTTAGAGCTGTACTGAATGAAACTATAGAAAAATTAATTAGTTTTCTTACAAAAATTCCAATACAAACATTTATAAGAAAGTGCTTGTTAATAAGCAAGTGCTCATATTGGTATGGACGTGGTATACAAGTCTAAGGTTGTACCCAATGGAGCTGTAGAAAAAAGATTTGATTTCTTGTTAAATATTCCAATGTAAACACTTAAAAGAAATTGCTTTCTTATAAGCAAGTGCTCAAACTAATTTTTTTAAGTCGCCCAGGGGTAGATTCTTCGGCCGTTACTGTTTACAAATTTGAATTTATTTATTAATTTTGTTGCGGGACTTAGAAATTTAATTTTTTTAATGAAATGTTTCACAAAGTAATGAAATGGCTGACAAAAATTGACAACAATGAACCAACCACAATAGAAGTTTAACTCCTCATTACTCAATGTTTTCCTGCTAAGGCATTATATGATTCATAAACCATAACTGCAGCTCTTAAAAATAAATTTAAATAAACTTCCCGGAAGCATATCCCATAAAAAATGACATACATAAAACACAAAGAAAAAAATTATATAAAAAAAATAAATTTGCCGGGAAATATTTCTGTTTTAATTTTAAAACAATTTTTCTACTAAAAGAGCGCTATTAAGCACATTTGCACTTGACTCAATTAAAAGCCCTATGATTAAAATTTATATAAATAAATGCTATTTGTTTGTCAGAATGGCAATTTCCTGGAATACTATAACATAAATTAAGCTCTGATTGAGTAGAGTGTGTTCTGTGCGTTGCCTTTTCAATGATTTAATTTGATTTTAATTCTTTATACACTGCAAGTCACGTCTAAAAGGCCACTTGAAAAAAAAATGTTTAAAAACAATTAAGAAATGTTAGTTGAGTTAATTTCTTGATTAATATGTTCTATTTTTGAGTTTTAGAAATCATTTATTTCCTAAAGAAGTCTTAACATGTGGGATTGGGCCGATCTTGCAATAACTTATCGTACAGACAGAAGATATAACGAAAGAAAAACGGCCACAATAACATAAAGGCCTACGGGACTAGACAAACAAACGATACAATAAGATAAACTGAAAACGATCAGATTACATACACGCACACGAATGAACCAAGCCAGAGGAAAAACCAGTATCAACTCTAATGTTTGTCTTCTATAGAGTTCAGTTGTAAAGTAGTCGTCAAACCACCAACTCACTTAAAACTAATGCAGTGGCAGAAGTTTTACTAAAGAAAAAACTAAATTTAAAGAGAAAACGCATTCATCAAAGAAAGTTTAATTTGTTTTCTGCATAACTAATTTATGTTAATCCCGAACACATATAAAAAAGAGTCATCTGTCCAAAATCTCCGGATCGTTTAAAAAATTATACAAAATACAAAAAAAAGTTTAAAAAACTCTTATGTAGTGACTTAAAGCAAGCACCTTGCACTGTCTTAATGCGTTTTTTCAACATAAAATTCAAATAGACTCCACTCTGTTTCTCCTATTGCCTTTTTTGATTTGGTCTTTCTATTTCTGTAGATATTCTATGCCTTTGCTACCAAAAAAACAGTCATTTCAGGAGAATTGAAGTGGCGGAAGTGAAGCTTTAAATTGCCTCATGTGAATGAAAGAATTTCCTTCTCCAAAGCTTAGAGAAAAAACTATCTGATAGATAGATTGTGCTTTTTATGACACACTTGTAAGACTACAAAATTGTAAATTTATTTTCAACTCTATGCAAATGAAATATCCTTGCAATATGGTATGCCAATCTCTTCAGTTCTTGAATAGCTGGCTGTCAACCTTTTGAACTGTTTCGAAGTTGCAAAAACCATATAGGCATATTGAATGACACACCCTCACCCAAAAACTGCGCACTTACTGATGGCCCATGAACTTTTAACCTTTAAATTGACAGCTAAACACAATATCTTGATGCACTATGTGTGTTCATATGAAGGACGACAAACCAACCGTATCCCTAGGAGATATGAATAGACAGGAGATTCATTTTTATGTCCTTAAGGGAAACGCTTCACAGTTGATTGCCTTCTTTGTGTCACCATGATGTCACCTGTGGTGTCTTTGGCTGCTGCAATATGAAGGTAGATATACGAGTATGAGTGAGTTGCGTACTTGATGTTCCACTTGAAGGAACAAAATATATTTTCCTGATTTAATTTTATTTTTATTTAACATTGAAGTGACAGTGAAAAAAACTGTTAACCCACTATTTTTGTAGATGTCGATTAAATTTATGGCGAGGGTGGTGTAAGAAATCTCTGGGAGATGCATTTGAGATAAATTCTGATGCTGATACTTGTTGTAGGTTAGATTTACTATTGAAACAGCTTTTTTGGTAGAAACTTTCACTTGTGTGTGAATTAAAAATCAAGACCAAGACCACCACCTTTACCTTTTCGAAATTCGCCCTGACAGTGAGGACAATTCGTTTCAAGAATCTCTTACTGCTTAATTAGGACTAACCGACTTAAGAAGTACCAACAATATGGTAATAACTCGATACCCTTAGATGAAGCATACACAAATATTTGTTCCTTGAAGCTATTGATGTTGGAAATATCTTTTCCGCATATTGGAAGAAGATGTCACTGAATCCATCTATCGAAGAGCATGAAACATCTTCTGCAGTCATGCAATCATTACGGGGCTAAAGAAATATATCGTGAAAAGTAGAATCCTTAACTCAACACTAGGAGACTTTTCCGAAAGATCTGTTAGGAAAATGTATATTGAAGGTGGTGTCCTATCTCCTCTTCTATGAAATACAGTAGTTAATACTCTCTAAGCTTAGAAACAGAAGGATTCTTATTTCTGTCGAAGTTACATAGATGAAAAAGTAGAAAATCCTATAAATCCTGTAAAACATTGATCATTACTGGAATTTCCGGATCATTTTTGGTGTTTTAAATATAAAACACGATACTTCTTTATATTTATTTAATTTTATTTAAAACGATTCTTGGGGGCGAACCAACAACATGAATATTTTAAATTATCACAACCAGCCGGTGCAGTGGTTAGCAATCAACTGTGGCTTCATACATAAAATGTTGTGAGTGTGTATCAATCTTCTTATAGATAGGGACGTATATTCTTTTCGTTCATCTTTCTTTTTCCGGTTTTCTTTGGCTTTCGTTTTTTGTGCATTGTGTGCAGTCATAGTATGTTGTATATTGTATTTATGATGTCAGTTGTTATGTTGCTAGTGAAACGGCTGCACATTCGACATAGATATCATCAATCTTATCACAAGCTTCAAAAAGTGCCTCTTCGTGTGCCTCATGACCAGTGAAGCTGCTACTATTAATGAGCTAAAAAGATGCAATGAGAATCGAGCTAACAAGATAATAGTATATGTCAATCCAAAATTATCGAGTAAAAACTTCTAGATCAAAGAACGACATCTGTATTTTTTTGTTTGAAACATGGAACAATCCTAGTCCGGGAGTCTTGCTGACGTCTTCTGAGGTCAAACTTAAAAGAATAAAGAAGAAGATTTAATGTTTGTGTAGCATCCTATCAGTTTTACTAGAAAGTTGAGGACTACCCACTAACTTCATAAGGAATCTTATTGTACAGCATTAATGATTGAGTCGAAGAAAAAAATATGATCAAGGATATTCAATTCTAACAAATGGGCATTAGAAAGGTATTATGTTTTATCCTTTAAGATGTTTAATAACCTAATGTATATATGAATGTACCTTGTATATACGCATGAGTAAAATTGAGGGAACAAATATTCAATTATTTGATGAACACATTAAATCCTTGAGTGCCTTGAGTGGACTCTTAAGTAGTTGTTGCATTTAGAAAACAGGAGTTAAACACTTTCCTTGATATGCACCTAAGGATTTACGTATTCGATTTAAAATTCCTGATTATACATTTCAGCTACTATTATAAATTGAAATGCGAATTTTTTGTTACGTTTTACCACCTTAACTACTCAACCGATAATCAGGACATTTTGTTGACGCATTGCCGGTGGTCAATGAAAAAGTTGAAAATTCATCAAGTCATGGGAAAGGTGGCTGTTGAAGCAGTCGAAAGTTTTTTTTTTCTATAATGAAACTAATGGAAATGTGATCATGGTTTTTCCAAGTCAGGATGAACTCAAGAACACTTCACAGAAACTAAGCTCCAAGTTAATTTCCTAATAGAATGTTCGAAGCTGGTCTGAGTCAGCAACCTGATTGGCCCTATCAGTGTGGTTTCAGACCAGGAAAGTCCACAATCGATCAAATGTTTACGCTACGGCAGATCCTGGAAACTACCCAAGAATTCCAAATCGATACCCACCACCTCTTTATCGATTTTGAAGGCTGCATACGATAGCATTTAAAGAGACGAGCTATACAGAGCCATGTCTGGTTTTGGCATCCCAAGAAAACTCTTCCGACTGTGCAGGATGACAATGGAGGACTGATCCCACAGAAGCTTTTTACGTCAAAAAAGGATTCCGACAAGGTGATGCGCTATCGTGCGATTTATTCAACTTAATACTTGAAAAAAATTATAAGAAACTCGCAAGTCAATTGTAGTGAGACAATTTTTTCAAGTCTGTGCAATTGTTAGCATACGCTGATGACATAGACATCATTGGCAGAACTCGGCGAGCTGTCACTGGAACATTTGCTAGCATTGAAGCTGAAACGGCTAAGATGGGACTAGCACTCAATGAGGCCAAAACGAAGTACCTGCTGCCTACAAAAAGGGACACAACACCAGCGGTTTGGACAAAACATCACAATAGACAGGTGCAACTTTGAGGTAGTTAGGGACTTTGTGTACCTCGGATCCGCTATAACATCTGACAACACCATCTCGTCAGAAATAAAGCGAAGAATAACTCTTGCCAATCGCTGTTTCTAATTGAGTAGCAAAGCCCTCTCTCGAAAGACAAAGGAGACTGTATAAGACCTTAATTATCCCAGTCCTGCTCTATGGCGCCGAGGCATGGACTCTATCTAAAGCGGGTGAAGATATCCTTAGTCGTTTCGAGCGTAAGATTCTTCGGAGGATTTTTGGCCCTATCTGCGTTAACGGGCTTTGGAGGAGAAGGTTCAACCAAGTACTATACGAGCTGTACAGCGACATTGACCTGGTCAAAAAAATACGCATATCACGTTTAAGATGGCTAGGTCACGTAGAGCGAATGGACAACAATGCTCCGGTTCGCAGGATCTTCGATTCCATCCCAGAGGGTAGACGCAGTCAAGCCGCCTTAGGTGGCGCGCTTGAGGACGACCTCAACCAGCTTGAGTGCGAAACTCAAGGCAGGTACCAAAGACCGAGCTAGCTGGAGAGGCATGTTGGTTCAGCCCCAGGTTCGTCACGGGTAAGTTAGTAAGTAAGTGATCTGAGTCATCGTAACCAAAAATGCGCAGTTAATACAGATTTATCTTTAAGGCTCTTTCAAAGCCCTGGCCTTACTCTTTCTTCGACTGAACAAAAACAGATAAGATACAGTCCTGATCCAGGTACTTTGGATTGTTTAATCCATTGTATAGCCCCGTGGCTTAGTGGTTAGTGTGTCGGACTGCTAAACAAATGAGCCTGGGTTTGAATCCAGCTCATAGCCACCTTCTTTTCGGTGGTACTGCCCCTTGCGAGAAACTAACAAAACCTCCAAGAGTGAATCTCATGTAGCCGTTTGGACTCGGCGGTAAACTGAAGGTCCCTTCTATTCTTGCGGATTGAGAGTATAAGTCACTAGGCCTTGGCTGTTTCGTGCCATTAAATTTATTTATTTATTTAAACAAGGACTCAAAATCTCTGGGTATTACTTGCAGCCAATAAAAACAGCAATGTAATAATACTTTCTGAATATGGTGAACGAAATTTTGAAACCACCAGACTGTAAAATAAGAAATTGATGTACTGGATACTTTCCTGAAGTGCTGAATTAAGTAAAAGATTACAATCTCACGTCTAAGCAGCTGCTGAAAATTCAGATTGAATACTCTTTCTCTTGCCATTTCTGTCTCGAAAAAGCTATGGTTTCGTTTAAGCCCCACCAACCAGTTTATCAGTTATTTAATAAGCCCTTTCGAGTGTTGCTTCGATTAACAAGATTCCAAAACTTCTTAAAACTTTTCCTTGACAAAGTCTAGATGCTTGCTCCTACTGTTTTCGAAATCTTCCCTTAAGGCTGCAGCGCTTTGATCTATTCCATTTAAAGAACACACTCTTAATTGAACTTTCTTATCCCTTCCGGCAACGCCATTTTTTAAAACCAACCGTAATTTCTTTCCACATCACTCTTCAAAAGAATCGAAAAATTCAATAATCCATAATCAAATAAAAAAAAATCTATCTTTCACTTTTTAAACAAACATAACTTCCGCTAACTCAATTTAAAGATTTTTCAAGACTAAAAGTAGAACACAACCTCTCTATTTTATCCGCACAATGATGCCTCTCAATTAAATATTGCACTTCATTTAGAACAAAAAAAAAAAAAAAAAAAAAAAATTAAAATTAAACCTCAAGTACAAAAAGCTGTGCTCTGTTGCTCGGCTGTTGCTTGAGGTTTCCTCAGAGGCAGTAGGACTTGAGAATTTTCATAAATCGACCAAATCTAAATGTGCACAGCGCTCCCACTAATAAATAAATTAAAAAGTTTACTCTTCTACTAACAACTCGTACATACCCCTAAGCCAATAAAAATGGAATCGAAATCACAGGATTCACAGGATTCACAGGATCTTGTTTCTCTATATCTCCTTGAAAAAATCATCTATAGGAGTGGAAATAAAAGTAAAAAGCAGATACAAGTTCCGAGGAGCTGGAGCAATCTGAAGTGTCTGAGAAAAAGTTTCCCTATGAAAATAATTAACAACTTTTTAAGTTTCTTCTATTATCGACATGAAGCTGAAGCTAAAGCTGGAAAAGAAAAAAAAAAGTACCAGGCAGACATTTTGTTCCGTTTTCGTTGCTCACTCTTTTGCAGGTTAGTGATTCACAAAGTTAAAACGATAGGATAGAGAAGATCCGAGGATCTGGAATAGAAGGGCAATAGGTACCTCTCCAGGTACCTTCTGCAAGTAGGTGAGATGAACAGATTTTGTGAATCCTACTGCTTCCATTATGCCACAAGTAATAGTATGTATAAATATAACTGTTTATGTGGCTATTCCGTACATTTTATTATTTCTTGCAAAATCAACGACATTTCTTCAGTTTAAGGACGAACTCAATTTTTTTTTCTATTTCTATTTTGGAACTCTAGCCTTAGCGCCCCCATTATGGGTAGAATTTTCGAGCCAACAACAGCTAAGAATCCGCGACATGGTTTGCGCTGGGGTTGGTCCTTGTCTCCTCCGGCGAACCGAAAGGTTCTATGGAAAATTGGAAAATTAGTTCAAGTAAAGAGCAGCACATCTGAGGTGTTCTTCTTCGACGACCAACGACGAAGGAGGATGTATAAAGGCGTTGAATTCTGGCGAGGAACAGCGGGCGGAAAGAAAGTTTCTTAAAATAATGAAAGTTTATGGAAATTCGACTGAAAGGATGTTATTTTATTAAAAAGTTACCTACCTGAGTATGAAAGAAAGTTGCCAATGGCATCTTTCGTTTTGCTGCAATAGAATCTTTTGAACATGAACAGTTAGGGCATAGGGTTGGTGTAAGTTAAGATAGCAATATAGGTAGCTAGCCTGGTTTGGTTGCGAAAAACAAGAAAGACAAAAAAAAAAAGAAACGAAGTTATAGATTCAAAAATATTATTACTGCTAAGGAATAAAGTTTATTCTTTTTAGCAGGAGGGGGTTGATGGTCAGAGAAGGGGTAAAGACTGCTATGATTGAATTCATTCGTTTAACCGGGTTGGTGCGTTTCTTTCGGTTCTAGTGGCAGGTATAAGTTTTTGGTCCTGGGTCCTGGTGCCGAGTCCGAAAAGAATTGTCTTTCGGAGGAAAAGTAACTTTCTTTTCCAGGGCCAGGAGTTGGCTGTTTCAGCGATAACATCCATTCAGTTAGATTGCTTAGCTTAAGGGTGTCTTTGAATAGCGAAAACTTAACAAAAAGATATGGACAAGCTAATTTTGCACGAGTAGGTAATAATATTTTTTGTTTACCAAAGCCAAGGACTTTATAAGGAAAAGCTATGGAAAAATCGGTATTTTTTTTTGTTCTTATAAAAGTTGGTCCGAATGAGGTTAAGGGTTAAACAAAGATTGATTAATATTAAAGATGCATTGACGACAATATTATTTAGCTTAAAGGTGAGTTCATAAGGAAACATAATTTTATTTTAGGAAAATGTAAATAATCTCTGAATTAAGTCTCTAAGGATATTTTGACAAAATTTGCATGAATGATTTTGTGGTGTGTTTTGTTCAAAACTGACTGACTATAGCTCGACATAGGATATAACTTTGAACAAAAACACCTTTAGGGTTCCATAATTTTGCAGGGATTGCTTAGAGTAATATTGTTGTATGCTGTACATTGCAGTGGAAAACTTTGCATACTAATTTATTCATTTATTCATTATGGGAAATGAGTTTAAGGACAAGCTATGTGTTTGTGAGAAAAATTGAACGTTGGATAGCTAATAATTATGAAAGGGGTTTTAGTTGGCAAAACGTACTCGAGGAAGCAGTAAATGATTTGAGTCACAGATAAAAATAATGTTCTAGATGACCACCATTTTGCATTCGACAACATTCAATTTCCTGGTTGTTAAATGCTGTACTCATCAGCATTCGAACCATGCAACCAATGGGAAACTATAAAGCAACGAAAAATTTCAATCCGAGAGAAATTCGACCTGAGAAATTTCAACCTAAATTAGAAGCTGAAAGATTGTCTTTTTAATGCATGCTTATTAAAATTAAAAGGATAAGGAAAGCGGTTGCAACAAATCAGTAAACTATCAGCAACTCATCAGCAAATTGAAATTTAAACTGCATCGAAGGGAAGTCCTGATTATTTCAACCTTTATTGAAAACTGAATTTTCTGCTGAGTCAAAACATATTATAAGACTTACCTATAATAATAGGGAATGCGAAACTTCTCGGCAACTAAAAAAATTAACTATAACAAAATGTAGTAACACAAATTGAAACCCACATTTAAAGCTTAAGGGTTGTCTTTTCAAATTCTTATTATTATAATAAAAATGATATGGACTACAAATGCCACTAATTATAAAAGAAGTAAGCAACTGATAAGCAACCAAAAACTTCTAAGAAATACAACCAAGGAAATTTCTATTAAAAAGGTTGCCTGAAAACTAGTCTCTTAATTCATAATTATTTGACTCATAATGATGTGACTAAGAGTAGACTAATGAACAACTCATCGGCAACTAAAAATGTAAACTGTAGAAAAATGTAGTACAGAGCATTGAAACCAAAACTTTAGGCTTAAAGCCGTATGCAAACGGAGCAACTGAATAAGAACTGATCAGCGATGTGAATTGGCAACTAGTTTGCTTTGAGTGATACCTTGTTTAATAAAATGGGACGACGCACATGGCGCTTCTAGTTGAAAACTCGTTTGCGATTCACAAAAACCAGTTTGTAACTAGTCGTAGTCGTCTGTTGATTAGCCTACCGGGTTGCCTAGTTATTTCAGTTTCTAGTTTTCCGAAGGTGAGCGAACAAAAGAGGGGATTTCTAAAAACATTGAACGAAGTAAAGTTTTTGTTTGGTAATGAGTTTTCTCGTGTGTAACAGACCATAACTGATCTGTAACCCGAAGTTGCCAACCGGTTTACTTCTTTAATTGTTCCGTGTGCATTGGGCCTAAGGGTTGTCTTTTCAATTTCTTATTATTAAACTAAAAATTGTATGGACTACGTATTGAACAAATCAGCAATTATTAAGCAACTTGTTAGGAAATTAAAGGTCTCAGAGAAATATAATCAGAGAAATTACTTCTTTAATAGTAAGCTGAAAAGTAGTTAATTTAATGCATATTTATTTGACTCATAATGATGTCACCAAGTTTGAAACTAATGAGCAACTCATTGGCAACCAAAAAAATATCATCCAGAGAAATGGAATCGGAACACATTTTCAACCTGTATAAAAAGACAGAAGATAGTCTTTCCGATGCTTATTTATAATACTTTAAAGGACAAGGAAAAGTGTCAGAACTCATTAGCAACCAAGTTATTAGCAACTTATTATCAACTTATCAGCAAATTATGAGCAACTCATTTGAAACTTAACATTTAAGCTGTTGCAAATTGTCGCTCAAGCCTCAAACTGATAAAGACTATATATTATAAAACTATTTAGCAACTCATAAGCAACTGATGTTATTCATATATTGAGCCGGGTGTAGACTAGGACATTTCAACTTAAAACTCAAGGCTTGTTTATAGAAGTTTTCTTTATTCGACTTAAAATATTTGCTGGTGGGATTCTAACATAGAGGCTACGTATACAACTATTCAGCAACTTATTTGCAACTAAAAATCTACCGTACGATTGAGCTACTTACTATACATTAAGTTTGTTGACGTGCAGCGTTCTCACATAGTTTGAAAGGAACATGGTTTTGAACATCAAAATGATGAGTGTTATTCGTCTGATCAAAGACTTTAAGAATAAAATCAAAGAAAGAAAACCAGACATGGAGCCCTGCGGCATCCCAGAATTTATCATTTATCTTTAACTTTGTTGGAAACATAAACTTTAATAAATCTTCCATAAGCTGCTAAAATTACAAGAAGTGTAGTAGTAGTAAGTTTTGCGATTATTTTCATATCCAATTGTATCATCCCACTCAACCGAGAAAATCCCCTTTATAAAAGTTTAACCAACTTCCGATTGCTATTTTACAAATACCTTTAAAAGGAGCGATCAATTGTAAGACAGATTTGATGCATTCAACTTTAAAGTTCACCTGAAATCGAGCGGTGCTTCAGAAGATACGAGCTTATAGCAAATAATCGCATTAAACGACAATGCTTCTTCCCAATCTGCATGATATATTATCCTTCCCTTCCTTTCCTTTCAACCTTCAAAACCATCCAAAGCACAAAACATAACCAAGAAACGGATCTGTGAATCAAAAATTGCTTCAGAACACAACAAAACAAACCCGGTCGTCCTTAAAGCAGTAGTTGTTGTTGTTGATGTTGCGCTGAATGCTGACAAAAGTTTCTCTCAAAAATTGGCTTCCTCTCCCCCTAATCGTGCATCCAGCAAAAACTTCAACAACGCTCTACACATACTGAATTATGAGAAACACCATCATGAATAATATTAAACTCATTCTTACTCATACGAGTAAGTAGGTATGGATGATGATGATGCTGCTGCTGCTCCTGGCTCCTAGACTTTGGTATACATTGTGCTATCCTTGAGAGATATCCCAGCTATTTCTAGCTATTTCACCATTTCACGGGTATCGAAATGTTCAGTTTGAAAATTCAATTTGCCTTGGATCTTTTATTCAATTTGTTCATCCAGTTGACTTGGCATCAAACTCCGGATGTGGCGAAGGTGTTTGTGTAGGATGCATGGATGGTATGGCGCTTCTGCTATATACTCCCAGAGTCCGACATACTTGAGTGGTTTCTATTTGTATTATTATGCGATCACAAGGGTTGTGCGAGACAAGCAGCCTTAGCAGAGGGATGGAGAATTGTTGAGTGACGTGGCGAATTCCTATTTTGAGGACTCGCAATCGCCTGGTTCTCTGTTCTTTCATACACAACATCCCACTTCTGATGTTTTTGTGACGGGGTTGGTTGAACAGTGAATGGTTCGGTTCATGCTAATATGAGTTTAGCTACTTTATGGAGAATCACAGATCCTGAGCTGTTGGCGAGCCTTTTAATATTTCACTTAATTTATCTTTTCACTTGGTTTGGTTTCATTAGGATGGCTCTGCCGCCCTCAGATTTTTCATAAGGAATCAGGCCATGGAGGAAGTTAGTTGAATGAATGTGGCTGTAGTGGCATGAGGCATCTCATCGCTCAACAATGGCATGAGCGACAAAGTGAAAATCCTGAGAGAGAGATGATAATGAAAAATTATTACATTCATTTCATTCAAACATGAATTGTGTTCTTATATCTGTTGATACAGTTATACAGTGCTGTGAAGAAAAAATGTGAATTGTGTATTGTTTGATATGAAATGCTTTATGGCTGACAACTTATGGCTTAAACTTTAGTTTCGATTCGGATGACAGATTAACGTTCGAGCAGGTTACCAGGCGAAAAGACAATGAGGAAGGTAATGAAATAAAATAATATGAAGCGAAATGAAATGATATAATATGAAGTGAAACGAAATGAAATGAAATGAAATGAAATAACATAAAATAAAATAAAATAAAATAAAATAAAATAAAAAAAAATAAAATAAAATAAAATAAATAAAAAAAAAAAAAAAATAAATAAATAAAATAAAATAAAATAAAATATGTATTGCCTCGTGGCTTAGTGGTTAGTGTGTCAGACTGCTAAGCGAATGAGCCTGGGTTCGAATCCAGCTCATAGCCACCTTCTTTTCGGGGGTACTGCCTCTTGCGAGGAACTGACAAAACCTCCAAGAGTAAAATTTGACTCGAAAAAATGCATCTCATGAAGCCGTTCGGACTCGGCGGTAAACTGTAGGGCCCTTGCATTCTTGCAGATTAACAACACACACACAGGAATGGTTGAGAGTATAAGTCACTAGGCCTTGGCTCCATAAGGAGCTGTCGCGCCAATAAATTTATTTTAATTTTTAAAATAAAATATAATAAAATAAAATAAAACGAAAAAAAATCAAATAAAATAAAATAAAATTAAATAAAATTAAATTAAATAAAAAGAAATTAAATGAAAATATTTTTATTTAACGTTTGTACATATCCACACAACACTGTTCAGTTAAAAAAAGTAAAAGAGAATTGACGCATTATCCTGAAAACGGCGAGTGACAGGAGCAGAAACAGCTAAGTAGAACACATTTATAATGTAATATGTGCCGGCACGTTGCGTTCTTCAATTGACTTGAGATTTTTTTCCCCAACCATCCTTATTCCTCTCCATTTTTTTTACAATAATTCCTCACCTACTTTAGTCCTGTTGAATAGAAAAAAATATTGATTTCCATCCTCCATTATTAACTGCTGATGCCTGGTTGCCTGACTGATGCCTCCAATGGTCCTTAAGAGCGCACAAAAAAATTGAAAAAAATGGGTACCAAGTGGGATTATTTTTTAATTATAAATTGAAATTGAAAAAAAGTGCAGAATTAAAAAAAAAAATATATATATAAATTCCTCCAAGCGGGTAATTCCTTTAGTGACATCTCTTGTGGTGTTTAACGTTACTCCGAGTAATCAGTCAGAGGGAGTCCTTCATCCTTCAAGCCAAACAACGACAACGTTCAATGTTGTGAAGGATGTGATGACGATAAGGAGTTCTTTCTCTTACCATTTTACCACACTTCTGTTTCTTTCTGTGTGCTAAATATTGGACGGGTACGATACGTATTTTTTGGTATGAAATGGTTGGTGGAATCATGTAATATACTGGGGCATGCCTCCGGGTGTAAGGAGAAGATTAATGAAACGAAACAAATTCTGCCTTTGTGCTGAATGAGTGCAATATAAATCTCATTACCGGATTCCGGTCATTTACTTCTCTGTTTGAATAATTTGTTGTTGTTGTTTTAGTTGTTGGGTGAATTGATTCCGTTTTCCTTCTCATACAACGCCAAGCCAGTGTTTTCAGATAAAATTGAACAAATATCGTAATTTTTTTGCTGTTGAAAAAAAATTAAAACGATTTTTCTTTCAGTATAGATGGAACAGGATATGAGCAGGATGAAGTGTAAATAGAAAATTGATTTGGAGGAGAATGCTGTGCTGATAATTCGCAGACTGTTTGTGGATTAATTAAGTTGAGTTTTTGAAGATCAACTGAAAAAATTGTACAGTGGAAGTGACGGAAATAATAAGAGGAGGACAGTGACTCGGTGGAGATTATCAAATTTTTTCTTAAAAGGGAAGAAAAAACGATTAGAATCTATCACTCAACTATGGATTGAAAAAAATTACTGGGAGGAGCCTTGTTGTTGTTGTCAACTATTTCTAAGAAGCGAGCACTATCAGTCGTTCAACTTTAACCTTTCCTCTTATTTCAACATTGTGGCCTGAAAATGCCGGTAAAAAAGGAAAGCACATAAAAAACAAAACTTTTTTCGAAATTTCATCAAAGATACTAAATGGTCCTTAACAATTGATTAAACTTTTTCAAATAAAAAAAAAAAAAAAGAAAAGAAAACTAATCCAATGAATGCTAAGCACTCAAGAATTTAAATCCTACTTCTACAGATGTAAGTCTATTTCAATCAAACCAAAACATACACGAGCAATAAAATCCAATATCTGCTACACTCCGTTATATGACTTAGTCCTTTAATGGTGAAAATTAATTTCGGAGCCTTTAACAACTTTTATCGTTGTTATTCTAACCATTTAACTTCCGTCTTTCGTACGCCCGTTAAATACAAATCCATTTTTAATAGAGTAAAGTTTTTCCAGGATAAAAGCACATATCTCTACACACATCCACCCACCCGATACACAAACCATCCAACTAACCAAACCAACCGACCGACGCGACGACGAAAGTAGTGTATACGTAAGGACGTAAGGATCTACGAAATAAAAGTGAATCGAATGAACAATGTTTTGTTTTGGGCTTGTATAGCTTTGATGGAGGAAAAGTTTCGTATTGCATTTTACCAACATCGCCCTTTGTCGTCTCCAGGACTTTCCCGAGTCCCAAGTCCCGACATCACCATCGCACCGTCTCCTCTCCACCTTACTCGTTTATTTGTTGGCAAAACTTTCAACATAAAACTCACTTTGAATTTTTTTTTTTTTTTTAGATACTTAAACTGAAGTCATACAATCGTCGTTAGTTGGTAAACAGTGTTCCCGGCACAAGTCTTGGTTGTTGTTGTTGATTTTATGTTTATTTTTTGCACTTTCTTGCCTGCTTTTGTAACATGGGGCTCCTTTAGATGGGGTTTGGCTGCTTTTAACAAATATATACATGAACCGGAAGGACCTCTTTGCGCCTTAAATCAGCTGCACAGTTATTTCACTTTAATCACATAGAACCATGTCGGTATGTGATTTGTCATTTAACAACCAATAAGGAGTTGTGAGCTATAAAAAATGGCTTTAAAAGGATGCAACTTAAGTTGGGAATTAATGTGTGCAGGCTGCAAGGATTTGATGAATTGGATTTGAATTAATGGATTTGTTTTGGATTTTTCCAATGGATCAGGAATGCAGTATAAATATTAACAATATAAACAAATAATTGGAAATTTTAGAATTTTAAGAAATTTTGAATCATTTCTTCTTAAGTTTTCTGAGTGTTCTCCTTGAGGGTTTATCTTTATAAATGCACACTTCTCTATATAACGTTACCTTTTGCTCAATAAGTACCTTTTTGATCTATGATAAGCCCTAAAGTTTTAGACTTAAGGGATTTGAAATAATTCCCTTCGGTCAACTTTTGGCCTCCTTATTAACTTGGTACCAAAAGTTAAGTTTCAAATAAATTGGGGATATATGCTTTGGCTTAGATTAGTATAAATTATCTTTGCGATGCATTAACCAAGGAATACTTTAAGAAGTGCGATCTTCCTACATATATGATTTCCCTATATCCCCAATTTTGCGGACTACACTTCTATGTGTAAAATAGTCAAACTACATAACATTGTGTTGAATTGTTGAAATATAAAGATATAGTAGTCGTTTCCACATTCCTGTTTACCCGCCTTGAGATCTAACAAGTATTTTCGTGTTGATTTCTCTTCTCCTTATACGAGCTTGGTGCCCAGCCCAGCCACGAGCTTAATTTTTCAACATCTACGTCGAGGTAGATTTCATACATAATTTTTTCTTCTCCGAAATCATCCTCCCTAGCGCCGTAAGGCTTTCCCCTCAAATGCGTTAATAGACCAGAGTCCCAGAGTGCCTTTTTGTAAGCACGGAAGTGAATAGGCAGCGTAGATTAAAATTTTACTACATTGAAATCATGGTCATCATCCATGTACTTGGTTTTACCTTGGCCCGGATGGTATACCCCCAATTCTTTTAAAGAGGTGTTCGTCCACACTGGCAAAGCCACTGCAAAAGCTTTTTCATCGCTCCTACTCTTGTGGAATCTTTCCTAGAAGATGGAAAACAGCATTTGTCCAGCCTGTCCCTATGAAAGGTGCCCCATCCTCCCCCTCCTCCTACCAACCCGTAGCACTAACATCCCTTCTTTCTAAGGTCATGGAAACGCTGATTAACCGTCAGCTTAACGAATATCTCGAAGATCGAAAGCTTCTGCATGATCGTCAGTATGGCTTTCGCAGCAACCGTTTCACTGGTGATCTGATGGCATATCTCACCGAACAGTGGAACATCGCTTTGGTGAAAGTAAGATTATTGCTCTTGATATCTCCAATGCATTTAATAGAGTTTGGCATGAAGCTCTCTTATCGAAAATGCGTGCCTTTGGGATCGATGATACTTTTTCTGTTACTTCTAATCCACTTAACTGTTTTGCTTACGACTCTACCCTCAGCTTTTCATATTCGTTCGATAATTCACGTCCTTTGCCTTCGGACGTACAATTGCAACGGTACCTAAAGTCAAGCTCATTAAACTCCGTTTTATACAGCATTGTCAAATGGGGTAATAGGAATCGTGTTGAGTTTAATGCTTCGAAAACTCAATGCTGTCTTCTGTCATTAAAGTTAAACATACTCCCGATGCCATTGTCCATGAATGGCAATTACATCGAAGAAACCGAAAAGCTCTCAGTACTCGGTATGTGTGTCAACGACGACCTCCGTTGGAACGACCATATATTTGAGATCGCTAAGAATTCTGCTAAGTCCGTAGGTTTTTTGTATCGATGTAAGAAGTTATTTTCCCCTTCTGATCTAGCTACAATTTTAAGGTGTTTATTCGCCCTAAACTCGAGTATAACTCACACCTATGGGCAGGTGCTTCACAAACATCGTTTTACCTGCTTGATAGAATACAAAATCGAGCGTTAAGATTAATAGGAAATAGAACTGCCGCTGAAACAATTCTTGTTTCATGATTTTCCTTATTATATCGTTTCTTTTATAAAAAATGGTCACTCGAGGTAGCCAGCTGCTTTCCTCCCCTTAAAAGTTTCTCACCTAATACTCGTCTCGCAAGGAATGCTCATCAGTTCACCCTTGAGCCCAATTTTGGACGTACCATGAAATATAGGGATTCTTTTTTTAGCCGAACAACACGAATTTGGAAAAGTTTACCCGGCGCGATTTTCCCTTGCCATTTTGATCTGCAAACATTCAAAACCAATGTTAATCGACACCTCCTAGTTCTCCTTCCCTATCTTCCTAATGCCCACGCAGTGTGCTCTACATTAAAAGGGAAACAAATAGTCCCTAGTGCGCGCGGTAATTATAAAAAAATATAATATCCAGCTCCTGGTTTTTTACTACCTATTCAAAAGGTCCATAATCACGTACGACTTTCCTTCTCTTTTTCGAAATCTATTAAAAATTGGTTGGTCTAGACAGTAATCCAGCTTCATAGATTTTTTCCAGTTCTTTTGGAATTTCTTCATGTTTCCAAATGTTTATTATAATTGGAAGAATTGCTTGATGTGATGCTTGTTTAATGTTTGATCAGCCTGCTTTGAAAACCTTGTTATTTTTGAGCTGGTTAATCGCTTTTTGTATCTCATCAATACTTGGTTATAGCTGCGATAGCACTTCTTCTTAAAATAATTGAGACTCCATTTTATCCTTAAGATTACCGTTCAACAACTTCTTGACGTACAATTCACATCACTCCAAAATGACTTCAGGATCGGTGATTGGATTTAATGCTGAAGAACCCGACGGAGTCGCATCTGTCCCGTGCATAAGATCTTGACTTTTCGGCGATTTAAACTTGGCATTTTTGGCATTCACCCGTAGAAGTTACTTTTTTGTTTGTACAAAATGTATGTATGTATCGAACAGCGCACTTTTGTTTGTATTTGTTAATAGAAATAAAACTACAATATTTGAGTGGAAAAAGTTATAAACAACACAATCTTTATTATTCAACCTTCTTGATTGGATTCTTTCGTGAGACTGAACTGAAATGATCATTGTCGTTGCACATTAGTACATTAAGTACCTACTTTTGATATTATTCTTTCGTTAAAAAGCGCAGCACCAAACGCCAAGAAAGACAAAAGCTTAAAGCTCTTTCCGTTCGATACATTTTGGTTTCAGCAGTAGAATAAAAAATAAACAATTTATATTACACTGAATCGGCTTTATCGCAAATCTTTTTGAATTGTGTCAAGAAAAACCAAACCCCAATCTCAAAACAAACTCCGTTTCTGGTATGTAAGTTACGAAACAAATGCCAATCTCTAGTAATGAGTTCTTCCAGCATTAGGATTTTACGTTTTTAGTCGAATTTCAGATAGACTTATACGAAAATTATTGTTGGTTCATTTTTCAGGTCAGCAGTAACAAGGCTAGCTTTTACGGCAGCAATTCAGCATATTTATTCCAAAACAGAAATGAAATTAGATACACCAACACACCATATGCATGTAACAAAACCTTACAATTAAAGTAGGAAATGTGGTTTTCGGTTCGTTCCTGCGGTCGTACAATCCCAAACGATATAGTTTAATACTGTAATATATTAAAAAAAAACAACTCGGCTCAACAGAATGGCAATGGCACATCGACATCCGTTCCGGACCGAAATTGCCGTGCCACAATGTTGGTATGGTTAACCCCATAATAAATGCGCACATACAAAGGATAAGCACGTCCTTTTTCAAAAACTGCAATTTAGCATTAACATTCGGTTTGGTCATCGTAGAACGTTATTCCGAAGCCAAAATTTCATAAAATGATGTCGAAAATCTAATATTAATTTGAGAATAGTCGGAGGCGATAAAAAATGACAACAACAACAAAAACAGCAACTTCAAAAGTTAACATATAAATAACTATGAGTCCTTTATTTTTGTCATGTATTTCCATTCAAAATTTCGTCCTTCATCGTCCGTTTTCGACATTCAATAGCTCAAACAAAATTTAACTCACATGGATGCATAGCAATATGACTATCGTCGTCATCGCTGATGTCGTCGTCGTCATCGTCCTGGCAATAAAGTTAGTCGAAGGGCAGCATTGGAATTGTAGACAGCCGCAGGCACAACACAAAATGAATTATGCCTTTGTTCGCAGGGGTTCAAACTCGGTGCTCAACCTTTTTTTTTAATGGAGGCATCCAACACAACGGCGGATATGTGTGGACTTGCTGATTGCGGCCAAGTATCTCTATATCTCTATATTGTGGGTGGATGGATCAGGATCAGGATTCATGTGCAGTATTATGTTTTATAGATATGCAAACACTGGAGCTCTTTGCTGTGAACCATCAAATGGTACTACTTGTAGCAGTCATCCTAGTTCCTGATGGGGGAAACCGTTGCGTCGTTTCGCAGTGTTTCAGGGTGATTCTCTATGGAAGAGGGAAACTTTCAAAACGCTGGCGATGCTGATGGAGTAAATAAAATTTACATTAAAATTAATTGATGGAGATTTTCGTATACTCGCCTGAAATTGGATTATGCAGTCAGCAGATTAAAAGTTTTCAAATTCGGTTTGTGTCAAATTGGTGATGAGGCAGAGGCACCAATATAAGCAAATGGACGCTGCAGGGCTCAGTGAGTATTATTGTGTTCCGATGCTGGTATTGTATGCTTTTTACCTGCATTTCGTCTGGTGTGGATGGGGAATCGTTAAAATAATACAAACTGCGAACTTTTCAAAATGATGGAGGCAGCAGCCAGCGGTCGGGCAAAATATTATTTCAGGATTATAAAGGTGCATTGCCTTTGATCCTATATTGATGCCAGAGGAAAATGATTACGAAAATGTCTGGATGGGAAGCTGCTTGGCTGGAGGGTATTGTTTTTGTGAAAATGAAGTGCTCATATAAATGGGTCGACGGGATCAGATAATAATTTCAGTCAAGTCGAGTGATTGAGTCACCTTTTGCAGAGGATTTTTTTAACAGACTAAAGTTTGTAAGAGGTTTCATTGGAAAATACTGAAATTTATTGTTTAATGCGATGAAGACTTTTTTTTACAAGGATTTAATACAAAAGCTTTCTTAAATTTTGCTTTGAAAACTAATGGGAACAAATATCAATTCTTTTCTGTTGAAGGAAGAGTAGATGTCTCTTTAAGAAAATATAAATGACACTATATGGAATATATCATTCATATTTACGACGTGATTTGAATACAACATTAATAAAATCACATTTCCCAATCACGACCATAGCGGCGCAATAGAGGAATCACGTATTTCGGACAAACTTGAATCGTTAATTCTATCCAATCTAACTACAGACGTTCCTCTTCCATATAAGGCACTGCCTACACTTTATTTCCGACTAGCTTTTAATATTAATCATTTATAAGGCTTGGGAAATAACAATCAATTATAGAAATACAAACAGATTTCGGGGGAAAATAATGACTTTCTAAGGAGAATAATTGTTTGTTTGGTAGATTTTAACCTTTTTTGAGGGTCATGTCCACAGCTCTTTAAATACTGCAACTAATGAGTGGTTTTAAGCAGTGATTTTATAAGGAAAACACCAATACGATTTTTTTTAATGAATGTTTTGATAGATTCGCAGAGGTTCTTGCGTCACAGAAAGAAGAAATTACCAAAAACCGAAGGGTATTTTAAACTAAACTATTCAAAATTCGTGTTGTGCGGCTAAAAAAAGAATCCCTATATTTCACGGTACGTCCGAAATCGGGCTCAAGGGTGAACTGATGACCATTCCTTGCGAAACGAGTATTACGGGGGAAACTTTTAAAGGGAGGAATGCAGCTGGCTACTTCGAAGGAATATTTTTTATAAAAGCAACGATAAAATAAGGAAAGATATGAAACATTGCGTCGGTGTTCGAGAGGGGCACTTGTTTCAGCAGCAGTTCTATTTCCTATGAATGTTAACGCTCGATTTTGTTTTCGAAGCATTAAACTCGACACGATTCCTATCACCTGATTTGACAATGCTGTATAAATCGGAGTTTAATGAGCTTGACATACGGTACCGTTGCAATTGTACGTCCGAAGGCGAAGGACGTGAATTATCGAACGAATATAAAAAACTGTGGGAAGAGTCGTCAGCAAAACAGTTAAGTGGATTAGAAGAAACAGACAGAAGATCATTTATAAAAATGAGGAAAAGAGTCGGAGACAGAACAGAGCCAGAGAGTATCATCGATCCCAAAAGCACGCATTTTCGGTAAGAGAGCTTCATACCAAACTCTATCAAATGCCTTGGAGATATCAAGAGCAATAATCTTACTTTCACCAAAGCGATGTAAAGATTTGTTCCACTGTTCGCTGAGATATGCCATCAGATCGAGATATTCCTTAAGCTGACGGTTAATCAGCGTTTCCATGACCTTAGAAAGAAGGGATGTTAGTGCTATGGATCGGTAGGAGGAGGGGGAGGATGGGTCACTTTTCTTAGGGACAGGCTGGACAAATGCTGTTTTCCATCTTCTAGGAAAGATTTCACAAGAGTAGGAGTAATAGAAAAGCTTACGGAGAATAGCTTTAGCTATTTCGAACAAGTTACACACAATTTTAGGAACCCATTAGCGTCAGCATCAAGCACCGAATACCGGTAACTCTAATGCCAAAAAGCCATTAAATATCCCCGATATTTTTGTTAAAGTAGAAAGTCGAAGGTGTTGCGGTGAAGAACTCCAACAAAAGGGAAAAGCGATAAGATATCCTAAGAGTTCCGGAGAGATTGATGACATCAGGTCTAGTTGGCCATGGTTCTCATCCTCAAACTTATCATTGATGTGAACAAATTACTAATCAGTCTTAGGAAAATGTTTCAAGGCAAGGGTGTTCAAGAAATGTCGGAAGCATACCGTTCAATCAAGCTAATGAACCATAAAGAATATGCATATCATTGAGCGGGCATTGAATGAATCTACACAGCAGTGGACAATATACATAAGATATAAGAGTCAATTGATGTCAGCTGAAATGAAGATACTCATACGCATGACAGCAGGAGTGAGAAAGCTTAATCCTAAAAGGAGCACGAAAATCCGAAGAAGCCTACACATAAGGAATACCATCTTGGACAATTTATAGCATTATTAATGTAGCTGCGGTTAGGACATTTAGATAGATTATACCCGAGAACTTATGGCAAAGTTAATGGTATGCAACGTTCCACCGCAATATCGGAAGTAAGGCAGATGCAAAAACTACTGGATCAAACGAATATAACAACATCTGAATAAAGTTGCTCCAACAATGCTCCATTCTCAAAAAATTCTATTTCCGCCCCAGAAGGTTGATGCGGGTATAAGGAAGAGGAAGCCGTAGGTCAGAAGATATAAAATGATCTTAATCGTCAGAAATGAATGTTGAAGTCCGAACTCGTTGAGACCTTTTGGTTTCGGCCCAAGTTCGTCCCGAATTAAGCACCTCCTATTATGAAAGTCAATTTTTAGTTACTACTTTCCCAGAGATGTGGCCATTGCTTTAATTGTTAATTGTTTCGAACAAGAATCATACGAGACGATTTCATAAGGAATTGGTTAAATTCAATCCCACCAAAGAGAGATAACTATCTCGATTTTACTTCGACCACGATTTCCGAAGAACTGTTCTTAGGTTCCACCACACTACTTAACTGGAAACAATATTTTGAGGAAAATCCATTTTGGTATTGAACCATCAAATCAACAAACCGCACTCTTCCTAAGATTTCATTAGTGTCTAAGTGTTTGTGTAAAATAACTCTTAACTTTGTGTAATTAACATTCAATCAAAGTCAATAACCACCGTACTTCACTACATTCCCCCCAAAACGTTGCTGCATAAATAATTTGCCTCATAACTTAAGTTCCATTTAAACGTCGAAAGAGTGCCACGTGGAGGGTGCTAATAATCCATCCATACCAAGGATTTCTCATCCAAAAGACACAAAAAAAACAATTTATCCTCAAAAGCTATAGAAACTGGGATATTCTATGATGTATTCGAGCCTCGAAGCAATTTTGAACTTCCCGCATAGCTTAAAGCTAAATTACAACTTTTTACTTATTTATGTCTTCGAGGTTGTCGCCGTCGTCGTTGTCGTTGGGATACAAGTTCCCAATATATCCTCAACCGTATTTAAGGATACAAATGTGAGTTCTTCTTGAGATGATACTTAATATTTAATTGACCCCTGGAATCGTGCAGATGACAATTAGAGTCAGAATCAGGAGACAATAAATTGGCCTAAATGCCTTTCGAATCAAACTCGAACATACGGAAATAAATAATCACGCAACAGTGGAAATATGTTCACCTACATATCCTTCCAGGATATACATATATATACACCACTTTGTCGTGCCGCCGATCCTGGATAGCACAAGCAGAAGCAGAGGTTTAATCCGAAGGTATTTTTTTATATATTGGACCATTGCAAAGGCAGTTAATTTTATTTCGATAACTCAAGGATTAGGGAGTTTAAGAAGGCAGTTTATCCACAATGGCTCTGTAATCCTGTAATAGAAAACCACCCGATTCCTTCATTCCAAGCTCCCCAGCTGAGGCGATTTGTGGACTTTATCGCTGTACAGCTATCTAGGTGACAAATTAGGGCAATTAATAGTGTCAATGGAATTTTCCAAGTCTGCGAATATTACCCCGCCGAAGCGAGTTGAGCCAGAAGCGTATCCCCGATTCAGTGCCTGGACCCCTTTCAAACGTCGCCATGGCCGTCACGGCAAAGGCAATGATTGCGTGTTAATAGAAACCATCCATTATTATGTTCGTTCCTCCATCGAAGTATCTCAATGCTATCGCTTCCGGGAGTGTGTTTGGAACCTTGGGATAGGGAATCTGCCGCGAAGGACGCAAAGGAAAATCAAATAAAAAAGGACTCCTAACCACATATATACAATTATACATACATATATGTACCTCTTTACTACTTTATGTAACGTATGACCCTTTGGGGTCAATTTGAGAAAGTAGCCCGGTTGCTGTGTGGCTCCTTGTGTTTCTTGTTCAGATGGTCAAGTGAAGTGGTGTCTGGGACATAAGTCAGGACAGCAGGAGGGCAATGGAAAAAGCTAAGTTCGTTCGATCCCTTTTGCAACAAGTGGTGATTGCTACTGATTGTCCTTGTGGGAATTCGGGAAGAAAATTTCCGCAATATAACCCTTTTATGTCGTTGGTGCAGTTATTTGTGTGTTCCCACTCGATTTACGATGGCATGGAGAATTAAACATGGTTTATTGGTGTTTTGGTGTTTTGTTGCGTCTACATTGTATATTTAGTGTGGGGTTTTATTTATAACTACCTATTTAGGGATACATTTTGTTTCTTTTTTTCCCAAGCACCTAGCTATCCATTTTGTAGAACAGCTTGTTTAAAGCAAACGTGGTTGTTTTAACAATAATGGGTGCGTAGAGTTTTCAGTGAAAAATATACATATCCGTATCTATGGACTAGTGAAGCGGAAAGTTGAAAAGTTATATGCAAAATAAATTAATAATATTTTATTTTTGTATTCATATACAACAGTACATGTTCCTTTATGAATGATTGAAGCCCAAATAAGCATTCATTTTGAAAATTCTTTAAACTGTATCATTTTTTTTAAATTTAACTTATGACTACTTAATTCTAGACAAAAATCTTAAGAACTAATTAAAAATATCAACTTTATTAAATGACTGGCCCTATCCGGGGGCTCTAAATTAATCCCTTAATATTAATTGCCTTTCGGCTTAAAAATATCTTAAATTAATCTTAACTTTAGAGGGGTTTTTTCATCTAGAAACATAAAAAACTGGGTATTAATATCGATGTTTTAACCTATTTTATACCAATTAAAACTAACTTAAAATAAACTTAAAATAAACCTTAAATACTTTAATCTAGAACAGCCACACCAAGCTTTTTATATTTTTTATTTTTTTTTTTTTTGATTTTTGTTTTTTTATATTTTTTTTTGTGCCGCCATAACGAACCAACTTAGACTAGGTGCGCATTAGGCGGCCAGGTCAGGCGGCCAGGACTCTGCGACCAGTTTTTATATGAGCCTGGCCGCTGGGCGCCTAGTGCGTGTCTATTTTTCAATTTTCATCAAGCCACCAGAACTAGTGGACCTGATTAGTGACTTCCTTCCGATTCAAGGAAGGAAGGAAAAAAATACCACTCGCGTGTGTTGTAAAAAACAAAATAACACCCACTCGCGTCGCAGGAAGCAAGAAAAAATACCCACTATCGCTGTGGAAGAAAAAATAATACATCCTCATCCTCCATCTAGTTAAAGAAAAACTTCCTACCAGGACCGTTTGGCAATACGAGAAAGCCAACTGGGACGGCCTGAATATTTTTTTCCGAAACTTTAACTGGTCACTATGTTTCCTCGATAGTGACATTGATGTCAATGCTGAAATGATCAGAAATGTGTTTCTTCTATATATGCATGCTTTTATTCCTAACAGAGTAAAAAGCCTAAAGAAAAGCCCTAGTTTAACTCTGAGTGTAAACAAGCTATCAGGCTCAAAGAAGTAAGTTTCCGATCTTACAAAGCTAACCCTACAGAGGAAAATCGGAAAAAGCACAAACAAGCAAGAAACTCATGCAACTCCGTTATTGAAAGAACCAAATTTTTGCATGACCAAAAATTACGGCAAAAAATTCTGCAGTGTCCCAAAGGCAGTAAAAATGTTTGGTCATTTGTAAAAAAATATTAAAAACTCCTCAACATCTTCGGTTGCAACGCTCATCGACAGTAACAAACCAATTGTTTACTCTTCAGAGAAGGCAGACTTGCTCGCCGCCCATTTCGCTGCCAGCTCCACGCTGCCTAACAGCAACGTTGCCCCTCCTGTACTTGAGAATGTACATTTTTCCATGGGACAGATTTTTTTCCGCACTCGTACAGTAGCAAGAGTTCTCAAACATCTAGATAAACACAAATCCGCTGGCGCGGATGGTATACCCCCGATTCTTCTGAAGAGGTGTTCTTCCACACTGGCAAAGCCACTGCGTAAGCTTTTCCATCGCTCCTACTCTTCTGGAATCTTTCCCAAATGATGGAAAATATCATTTGTCAAGCCTGTCCCTAAGAAAGGTGACCCATCCTCCCCCTCCCCCTAACGACCCATAGCACTAACATCCCTTCTTTCTAAGGTCATGGAAACGCTGATTAACTGTCAGCTTGAGGAATATCTCGAAGATCGTGAGCTTCTCCATGACCCAGCAACCGTTCCACTGGTGATCTGATGGCATATCTTACCGAACAGTGGAACAAATCTTTACATCGCTTTGGTGAAAATAAGATTATTGCTCTTGACATCTACAAGGCATTTGATAGAGTTTGGTATGAAGCTCTCTTATCGAAAATGTGTGCTTTTGGGATCGATAATACTCTTGTTCGTTGGATTAGAAGCTATCTTCTGGACCGTTCAATACAAGTTGTATTCGACGGTATCAAGTCTGATTCCCACAAAATAAGTGCTGGTATGCCCCAGGGCTCTGTTCTGTCTCCGACTCTTTTCCTCATTTTTATAAATGATCTTCTGTCTGTTACTGATAACTATTTTGCTGACGACTCTACCCTCGTGTGGAGTTTAATGCTTTGAAAACTCAATGCTGTCTTCTGTCGTTAAAGCTAAACTTACACCCAATGCCATTGTCCATGAATGGCACTTACATCGAAAAAACCGAAAAGCTGTCAGTACTCGGTAAGTGTGTTAACGACGACCTCCGTTTGAATGACCATATATTTGAGATGGCTGCTAGGTGCTTAGGTTTTCTGTATCGGTGTAAGAAGTATTTTTCTCCTTCTGATCTGGCTACAATTTATAAAGCGTTTATACGCCCTAAACTCGAGTATAACCCCCACCACTGGGCAGGTGTTTTACAAACATCGCTTCACCTGCTTGATAGAATACAAAATCGAGCGTTGAGATTCATAGGAAAAAGAACTGCCGCTGAAACAATTGCCCCTCTCGAACACCGACGCAATGTTTCATGTCTTTTTATTTTATAGTTTCTTTTACAAAACAATGTTCACTTGAAGTAGCCAGTTGCATTCCTCTCCTTAAAAGTTTTTACCGTAATACCCGTCTTGCAAGAAATGCTTATCAGTTTACCCTTGAGCCCAATTTCGGACGTACCGTGAAATATAGGGATTCTTTTTTTAGCCGAACAACACGAATTTGGAATAGTTTACCCGGCGAGATTTTCCCTTGTCATTTTGATCTGCAAGCATTCAAAACCAATGTTAATCGACACCTTGCCTATCTTTCCCCTCCGTATCTTCCTAATGCCCGCGCAGTGTTCTCTACATTAAAGGAAAAAAAATAATCCCTTGTGCGCGCGCTAATTATAAAAAAGTCTCCCAGCGACTATGTCTCGGTTGTAAAGGAGCCGCCTATCGACAATTCTGCGTCCGACGTGGTAGATCAACGGAATCGCCCATCTATCTTGAATCCGCCCTCGACTATTTAAGTATAGTTGCATACCATTGCCACTCTTAACAACAATCTTTCTACCATGAAGTATGTCGTAAAGCATATTATAACAGTCGTTTACATATGACCCATCTGTTTAGCTTCAGATAAGGACCTTCTAAATGATAAAGTCAGGGCTTAGATGATCTTGTTATAGGACCACTGTATCTATATATAATAAAATTGGATCAGTTTTGGCCTGACTGCGCATCACACGAGAACGGCAAGACGAATCTGAACAAATCTTTTTTTAATTAATAGGATATTTACTCGAGAAACATATAGGACAATTAAAAAAAAAAATGTCATCCTATTTAATCAGAATCAAAAATATTATGCAAGTTTAACCAAATAAGCAAAGAGTGAGCTTCCATGTGCCGGATATGAAACTTTGCCTCGATTTGCAAAAGAACTTATAACATCATTTTCTTCATTTAATTCAACAAAAAAACAAAATCGACGTGAAATCGTATGATTACCAAAAATAAGACTCATTAGCACAGTGTTTGTGAAAATAATTTAAGGATGTTCCACAATGGCATTACTGATGTTATCTCAAAGTATTTTCACAACACATTCCGAGATACATTATCCGATTGTATCTTATTATCTCTCGCATCTCATAAAAAACCCAAGCAAATATGCAAATATATTCCGAAATCTCCATAAGCTCAAACCCCTTCCGCAAAACACGCTAAACTCTTTTTATTAAACATAACCTTAAGTCGACACATGTAAATACTCATGTCATACATATATTTGATTAAGGGCCAACAAAACAAGGACTAAATGCCTCAGCGAGCCCATAACACACATCTATCAACACATATGACTTGAATATCCATATCCATGCTGGAAGTTCATATTCATATTCCAGAGCTCGTGGCTGGAGGGGCAAAGGACTCTTAACTGTTTTTGATTTTTCGCAAAACCAGCAAAAGTATGTTGCTTATGTACAATTTTTCACATATAGGAGAATTCCAGAGTTCACCACATTGGGTTCCTAGAAAATTTTTGGAACTAACAGGCAGAAGCAGCCAGGAGGAGACTTATCGCATAGCTATTATTTTTGTTTCCGTGTAAGTTTTGTTAAATTGCCAAAAACTACACAAGAACCCTCCAAGATGTGTTCAGACAATAAATTCCTTGGCAATCGATTGTGCCTCGTCATGGAAGTTTTGTATAATGCTCCAACCAGAGGCCATATGTATCTGGATCTGGATATCTTATGAGGTAACCCAAAAAGTGAAGTATCCGATCCGAACATAAATTCTAAAAGCAGAAATAATGATACTGATGACAGCGATAACCCGTTGAAAAGAGCATATTGATTGTATCAAAAAAAGGACCTTTTGGATTGAACTCGTTTTTTTTTTTATTCTCAAACATCAACAAAAAAATCGTTATTCTTTCTATGCATATCCTTAAAAATGCGCTTTTTGTTTTATGAAGGTTAAAATAATATAATTTTTATGTTGCAGCATTATTTTGGCGTCCTTAAGCTTTATTTAACTTAGTCTCGGTTTGATGTGTGCATGTGTGTGTGTATTTGTTTATTTGGATTTTCCAGGAAAGAGTTTTGTGTTTTTGTTTGGTGTGTTGACAGGATGTCCTGCAACTCCCACACACACCATTTTCGTTCAGTTTGTGGAGCAAAAGGAAAACACAAACACACACACAATGTTGTCCTTATACTTCGCCACGACTTGTAGATAGTTTTAGTAGTTTTTTTTTTAAGTTTTTGTTGTATATTTTTGAAATTTTTATTTAAGTCGACACAAAAAATCTGCTATCGCAACAAATTTGTTCTTTTGGTAACATTAAGTTAACCCCATGAGGAAGTTTCGGGGATACGGAAGTGCTGTATATGGGGACATTGCGTGTTGGGGAAATTTATTGCAGTTGAAGGAAGTGCCAATTTCACCCCTTTCTTGCAAACATTAATTACAAAAAAAAAAAGAAAAAAACAATTGTGGTACAAAAAGTTCGGTTAGAAATTTTGGTCTGGTAATGTGGTTGGATTTCTGTCGAAGAATATTGTAGTTAACTCAAAACCAAGTAGTGAAACAGTCAGAATTTAGTTTCCATAAATTTAAATTTAAATGTAATGCAACAATCAATTGAGAAATTGATGAAGAATTAATTTAGAGTTCAGAAGAAGAATATGGGCCAAATAAAAAGTTGCAATGTTACAGATATTCTATCATAAAAGAGCTAACCAGCAAATCACAGAAAGAGAGGCAGCAAGTTTCTCTTAATTTCCTTCATAGGGAGTACTTACAAAGAAAAAGAGTGCGATCAACCTGATTTGAAGCCACATCAGTTCCTAAGTTCCTGAAAGAATATCTCATTTTCAAATGGCGTTGATAAAATTATTTTAGAAAAATATCCCAGAGTTTCCTAAAGACCTACAATAGCTGGGGGGTTATAAACGGTGGACCAGTTTTTGCACAACAAATAGCAATTAGCAACTTTGAAACAATGATAATCCGGAGAATTTTTTATTTTTTATAATTGCGGCGCACAAAAGGGACTATTTGTTTCCCTTTTAATGTAGAGCACACTACATGGGCATTAGGAAGATAGGGAGGGGAAGGATAGGCGAGGTGACGATTAACATTGCTTTTGACTGCTAGCAGATCAAAATGGCAGGGGAAAATCTTGCCGGGTAAACTATTCAAAATTCGTGTTGTTCGGCTAAAAAAAGAATCTCTATATTTCATGGTACGTCATGGGCTCAAGGGTGAACTGATGAGCATTCCTTGTGAGACGAGTATTACGGGAGAAACTTTTAAGGGGAGGAATGCAGCTGGCTACTTCGAGTGAACATTTTTTATAAAAGAACCAATAAAATAAGGAAATACATGAAACATTGCGTCGGTGTTCGAGAGGGGTAATTGTTTTAGCGGCAGTTCTATTTCCTATCAATCTTAACGTTCGATTTTGTATTCTATCAAACAGGCGAAGCGATGTTTGCGATGCACCTGCCCAGAGGTGGGAGTTATACTCGAGTTTAGGGCGTATAAACGTTTTATAAATTTTAGCCAGATCAGAAGGGCAAAAATACTTTTTACACCGATACGGAAAACCTAAGCACTTAATAGCATATTTAGCGATCTAAAATATATGGTCGTTCCAATGAAGGTCGTCCTTGACACACATACCGAGTACTGAGAGCTTTTTGGAGCATTGAGTTTTCGAAGCATTAAACTCCACACGATTCCTATTACCCCATGCAGTTTAACATACGGTACCGTTGCAATTGTACGTCCGAAGACGAAGGATGTGAATTATCGAACGAATATGTAAAGCTGAGGGAAGAGTCGTCAGCAAAACAGTTAAGTGGGTTAGAAGTAACAGACAGAAGATCATTTATAAAAATGAGGAAAAGAGTCGGAGACAGAACAGAGCCCTGGGACACACCAGCATTTATTTTGTGGGAATCAGACTTGAATCCGTCGAATACAACTTGTATGGAACGGTCCAGAAGATAGCTTCTTATCCAAGAGTTTCATCAATCCCAAAAGCACGCATTTCCGATAAGAGAGCTTTATGCCAAACTCCATCAAATGCCTTGGAGATATCAAGAGCAATAATCTTACTTTCACCAAAGCGATGTAAAGATTTGTTCCACTGTTCTGTGAGATATGCCATCAGATCACCAGTGGAACGGTTGCTGCGGAAGCCATACTGACGGTCATGTAGAAGTTTTCGATCTTCGAGATATTCCTTAAGCTGGCGGTTAATCAGTGTTTCCATGACCTTAGAAAGAAGGGATGTCTGTGCTATGGGTCAGTAGGAGGAAGGGGAGGATGAGTCACCTTTCTTAGGGACAGGCTGGATAAATGCTGTTTTCCATCTTCTAGGAAAGATTCCACAAGAGTAGGAGCGATGGAAAAGCTTACGCAGTGAGAACTTGTGCTACTGTACGAGTGCGGAAAAAAATCTGTCCCATGGAAGAATTTACATTCTCAAGTACAGGAGGGGCAATGTTGCTGTGAAAGAGTGTGGGTGTGGCAGCAAAATGGGCGGCGAGCAAGTTTGCCTTCTCTGAAGAGTAAACAATTGGTTTGTTATAGTCATTGAGCGTTGGAACCGAAGATGTTGCGGAGTTTTTAATATTTTTTTACAAATTTTGCCGTAATTTTTCGTCATGCAAAAATTTGGTTCTTTTAATAATGGAGTTGCATGCGTTCTTTGCTTGTTGTGCTTTTTCCAATTTTCCTCTGTAGGGTTGGCTTTGTAAGATCGGAAACTTACTTCTTTGAGCCTGATAACTTTTTTACACTCGGAGTTAAACCAGGACGTTTCTTTAGCCTTGATGCTTTTTACTCTGTTAGGAATAAAAGCACGCATTCCTAGAAGGAAGAGAGAGAGAGAAAGAGGCATCAAGCAGGCTTTCTCAGCAGCTAATATAATAATCTAAACTATTTTTACTCTAAATGACTTAGCGATGTTTCCAAGAAATCTTAAGATTCACATTTTCAAAAAGATATGCATTGAAGATGAAGATGTCTTGGAAACATCGCCAAATCATTTGACATTTTAAAGAGATTGTTAGAAATGATATTGCTTGCCAGAGCCTTCCCCAATATGGGCAATGTTCCAACACGGACTTTAACTTCTTGTGGCTCAAATTCACTGTCCGCAAGCATGTCATTCATTATTGTTTTATTTACAGGAGTCCAAATCTCGACAGCAATTCGACTTGTAACGAGTTTGATGCGCTGTCAGATTCTATCTCGAAAATTGTTTCCCTTTGTCCTCGCACTGAAATCGTTATTGCGGGCGATTTCAATGTACACAATTCCAATTGGCTCCGCTATTCTGGTCAGACAACACCCGAAGGAAGGTATGTCGAGCTCTTTGCCGGGTTACATCACCTTACCCAGCTGATCGATGTGCCAACGCGTATACCGGATGTTGCTGGGCAAGCCGCCCATACTCTTGACTTGTTTCTTACTTCTCACCCTGATAAATATACCATTAGTGTAACTTCTCCATTTGGCACTTCAGACCATTGTGTCATTTCAGCTAATTTCTCATCCTCCACCCATCCAGTTAAAGAAAAACTTCCCACCAGGACCGTTTGGCAATACGAGAAAGCCAACTGGGACGGCCTGAATATTTTTTTCCGAAACTTTAACTGGTCACTATGCTTCCTCGATAGTGACATTGATGCCAGTGCTGAAATGATCACAAATGTGATTCTTCTAGGGATGCGTGCTTTTATTCCCAACAGAGTAAAAAGCATCAAACCTAAAGAAAAGTCTTGGTTTAATTCTGAGTGTAAAGAAGCTATCAGGCTCAAAGAAGTAAGTTTCCGTTCTTACAAAGCCAACCCTACAGAGGAAAATCGGAAAAAACACAAACAAGCAAGAAACTCATGCAACTCCGTTATTGAAAGAACCAAATTTTTGCATGACCAAAAATTACGGCAAAAAATTCTGCAGTGTCCCAAAGGCAGTAAAAATTTTTGGTCATTTGTAAAAAATATTAAAAACTCCTCAACATCTTCGGTTCCAACGCTCATCGACAATAACACACCAATTGTTTACTCTTCAGAGAAGGCAAACTTGCTCGCCGCCCATTTCGCTGCCAGCTCCACGCTGCCGCATAGCAACGTTGCCCCTCCTGTACTTGAGAATGTAAATTTTTCCATGGGACAGATTTTTTTCCGCACTCGTACAGTAGCAAGAGTTCTCAAAGATCTCGATATACACAAATCCGCTGGCCCGGATGGTATACCCCCGATTATTCTGAAGAGGTGTTCTTCCACACTGGCAAAGCCACTGCGTAAGCTTTTCCATCGCTCCTACTCTTCTGGAATCTTTCCTAGAAGATGGAAAACAGCATTTGTCCAGCCTGTCCCTAAGAAAGGTGACCCATCCTCCCCCTCTTCCTACCGACCCATAGCACTGACATCCCTTCTTTCTAAGGTCATGGAAACACTGATTAACCGTCAGCTTAAGGAATATCTCGAAGATCGTAAGCTTCTCCATGACCGTCAGTATGGCTTCCGCAGCAACCGTTCCACTGGTGATCTGATGGCATATCTCACCGAACAGTGGAACAAATCTTTACATCGCTTTGGTGAAAGTAAGATTATTGCTCTTGATATCTCCAAGGCATTTGATAGAGTTTGGCATGAAGCTCTCTTATCGAAAATGCGTGCTTTTGGGTTCGATAATACTCTTGTTCGTTGGATTAGAAGCTATCTCCTGGACCGTTCAATACAAGTTGTATTGGACGGATTCAAGTCTGATTCCCATAAAATAAATGCTGGTGTGCCCCAGGGCTCTGTTCTGTCTCCGACTCTTTTCCTCATTTTTATAAATGATCTTCTGTCTGTCACTTCTAATCCACTTAACTGTTTTGCTGACGACTCTACCCTCAGCTTTTCATATTCGTTCGATAATTCACGTCCTTCGCCTTCGGACGTACAATTGCAACGGTGCCGTATGTCAAGCTCATTAAACTCCGATTTATACAGCATTGTCAAATGGGGTAATAGAAATCGTGTGGAGTTTAATGCTTCGAAAACTCAATGCTGTCTTCTGTCGTTAAAGCTAAACATTCCCCCAATGCCATTGTCCATGAATGGCACTTACATCGAAGAAACCGAAAAGCTCTCAGTACTCGGTATGTGTGTCAACGACGACCTCCGTTGGAACGACCATATATTTGAGATCGCTAAGAATGCTGCAAAGTGCTTAGGTTTTCTGTATCGGTGTAAGAAGTATTTTTCCCCATCTGATCTGGCTACAATTTATAAAGCGTTTATACGCCCTAAACTGGAGTACAACTCCCACCTGTGGGCAGGTGCTTCACAATCATCGCTTCACCTGCTTGATAGAATACAAAATCGAGCGTTAAGATTGATAGGAAATAGAACTGCCGCTGAAACAATTGCCCCTCTCGAACACTGACGCAATGTTTCATGTCTTTCCTTATTTTATCGGTTCTTTTATAAAAAATGTTCACTCGAGGTAGCCAGCTGCATTCCTCCCCTTAAAAGTTTCGCCCGTAATACTCGTCTTGCTAGGAATGCCCATCAGTTCACCCTTGAGCCCAATTTCGGACGTACCGTGAAATATAGAGATTCTTTTTTTAGCCGTACAACACGACTTTGGAATGGTTTACCCGGCGAGATTTTCCCTTGCCATTTCAACATGCAAACATTCAAAACCAATGTTAATCGACACCTCCTATCTCTCCCCTCCCTATCTTCCTAATGCCCGCGCAGTGTGTTACATTAAAAGGGAAACAAATAGTCCCTTGTGCGCGCGTTAATTATAAAAAAAAAAAAAAAAAAAAAAAAAGAGTTTCTACAAATATAATGCACTGTGTTTTGGTTTTGTCATGCACTATGGACTACTATCCAATCTTTGACAAGGGATAAGGGACAATTTTCTCGCCAATCCTTTTCCTACTGGCTGTCGATGATGAAGTCATTGCCAACACAACCATAGATAACGACCTAGTCTGATCCAAAGGTTTTTGCATCTTCGTTCTACATGGCAGTACCACATTAAAGTGAGTTATGCTATTTTGAGGTCTTCATATATTTTCTTGTTCCTTTGTCACTTCTGCTCACTATTGGTCATTGCTTCAGTTTTTTTATGGCTCACTTTTGGCTTCATCCGCTCACCTTCTAGAAGAAAGTCAAGGACTTAATTAAAAAAAAGCAAAGTACTCAAGATGCTTTCCTGGGGCATACCAACTTTGGTTGGGAACTCTTAAGTTGTTGAAAAAAAAAATCAAACAGTTCAATTATTTCAGAAGCGCTACATCAGCTGACCATGGCTTAGAACTGAGACGTTAAATGCAGAATTGAAAAAGCTCGCGCTGTTAATGGTACATACTTTTCAATACAGAAGTCCATCCTCCAGACCGGAAAATCTATGATTCCCTTCCGGAGGGACGGCGGCGCAGTAGAGGAAGATCGAAACTTAGGTGGCGCAAGCAAATGAAAAACTGGAGGCAACTTGCTCGTTAATTGAGGCCCAGGTCCACTCTGAACTATAGCACCACCTAATCCATAAAAAAATTACCACTTTAGCGTGATTACTTTATTTCACGTTAGAGCCTATAAACATTATCTAATCGACGTATCAGCTTATTTCGCTGACGTATCAGCTGTCTTTCGTGTTGACATAAAAGCGCATTATCTCAATAAATTAACTTGTTAACGTATCTACAGGGTATCACGTTGACGTATTAACGTTTTATCACTATGGTGTTTCAACGGCTTGTTTCGTTAAGGTATTAACTGTCAATCGCGTTGACATTAAATGAGATTATATCGCTGACTTATCACGTTTAAGTATCAACGGCTCATATCGCTTATGCAAAGCGTTTAAATAAAAACGCATTTTCTCGTTAACGTATCAACCCAAATGTGTTCTTAACTTTAATGTTTAATGGCTATTTCTTAGCTATTTCTTTCCTATGTGAACTGTCTATCTGCGCTTCATGAGTTTCGCGTTTAAAACAATACTTTAACGGTGACTGTGGATTAGAGTGGGATAAGATCCTGGCTCGAAACATTACAAGAAGAAGAAAGACATTTTCTTATTGGAAAATCAAAAGTTCAATACTTTAAACAAAATGTCCTTCGCATTGACGTACTTCAACTAGAAAAAAGAACTAAAATGACTCAAATTGGTATTTCATTACGGTTGATAACTTAAATTTCGATACTCAACAATAAAACCGTTCTCGACCAAAATTTCCTAATAATAGTCCTCAAAAAATACGAAAAAGTGATACACAAACACAAGAAAAAAAAAAAGAAAAAAAAACTCAAGACTGTTAGAGGATAATAAAATAAAATAAAATTTGTTCGCAATATTATTTATAAGGCGACAGCAGCAGCAAGAAAATCATAAACACGCTCACATGGCAACAATAAATCTTATTCCATGTATTCCACTGTCAATTTAGATCACATTTCACCCAACCAACAGCTCCTTCCTCTCTCGCTCTTTCTCTGCCAGGAACCAGGAGCCAGGACTCCCTCCTGTTGTCGTACTTGTCCCGATGGTATTATATACTGACATCCGCATATTATGTATGAATAAATTCTATACAATATTCGTAATAAAAAAAAAAAAGAAAAAAAAAATCAAGAACTGGAAATGAGACCGAGAAATCGCTCCTGTTCGTCCCGGAACTTTGGCAAAGGACTCTGTTTAAGCGAATCTGCGTAAATTTGTTTGTAATAAACAGTTCATTCAAAAAAAGTGAGAGAATATGAGAACACATTGAGTGTTTTGTGTATTTCTTGCGGTAGAGGGGAGGGAGTTTTATTTCCATACATCTTCCCTCAAAAGACACTTTTTTCGCAACCAAAAAGGGGAGTTTAGTTCATGGGGATGAACAAAGAATTGTATATGTATCTATGTGATAGATCACAATAGTAGATGCAAACAAGAAACCATCGAAATCATATTTTGGCCTTCGGAATTATGTTCCCTATCCCTGAGGGAGAGTTTGCAAAACAAAACGACATACCGCTTGCTTAGTGGATTTTTAACGTGCGTCCCCCTCAATCATTTATCCTTTCTTGTATCTGCTGACTTAGATGCTGTCTTGGCAGGGTAATGAAAGGAAAATTTTCGTAGAAGCCAATTCTCCAGCTGAGGGTGCCATATTTATTTTTGGAACAGGTATTGGAAGAATTATTATTTAAATAGGATTACTTACTAATCACCTTATTAGATTTTTTTTATTTTTTTTTTTTGAAAATGGTAAAAAATGTCGAGGTATCTTTCAGATGATATCTTGGCAACAAGATGAATCCTACCAATAACAACCGTCTACAGGTTGTAATCCCACAAGTCGTGATTGAGACGATGAACTGACTGGAATTAGAAACAACGTTGTGATGATTTTTAAATTTACAATTTTGAGAGTTTTTTTTAGGTTTTCATTTAAAAATGGAATTTTTTAGTTAGTTATCAAGAAGGTTCCTTTAATTATTGAAACATGTGGACTTTTTTCGAGTTTTATTATTGGTGACATCGTTGGTAGTTCTTGTGACAGTTAATATTGACATTCAGTTTTCAACAAATTAAAATTACTAGCTGACCCAGCCGGCGTTGCTCGTTTTTACCATAGGTTTTCTGAATACCGATGAAAGCGCAACATCATAACCAAAAGTAATCATGTTAGTAAGCAAGTTAAGGAACCTTTATTACTATTGAAATTATAATTGAATTCATCCCTCAAACATCAACACAAGAAACAGCCTTCTAAGCACGTTCGAGGATCATATTACACTTTAACCAGAATCCCGATGAAATCATCATGACATCATCTTCTCTCGATCGACATATGCTTACGATATATTAGTTATAATATAAGTTAAGTAAGAAAGATCTTGTAATCAAGTTCAGTTCTCATTTGGAGTTCCAAGAGTAAAGAGTTTTTAAAAAGCTCCTTACGGAACTAAATAAATAATTTGCACACAAAATGTTTTCAAAATCGGTTAATCCTTTAAAATTAAATATTGTTGATGAGAAAATATATACCTCAAGGGAAAACTATATTTTCGTTAATATTCCACCCAAACGTCGCTTATCGGGTCTAAATCTTAAAGGATAACAAAGGGCCTTAGACGGGAAGCACATATTATTTGTATCTAAAGATTTTGGATGATATGTAGTTGGCCATGTCTCAAGTAAGCAAACATCTATAAAAAAAACAGTGCCTTTTTACTCATATTAAAAATATGAATCGAAATTGCCTTGAAAAAAAAATAGTTCTGTTGATCGCTGCCGAATTACACAGAATCACTCAACAGCTGAGCTAACGTTAGGAATCTTAGAAAAATCAAGAATATAATAAGTACGCCCAGCCTTACTTGAAAAAACAACATATTTCCTGGATCCCGACAAAAGCTTCATACTTATCCGGTCCAACTATGCCTTAAAACAACCAAGGGCACCATTTTCATACTTCATAGAGGGATTTTCGTAAATATCTTCACTCCAACGCTACCTATCGGGCCAATTTAAAAATGTCTGAATATTTAAACAAAATCGGTTTCGGCGTTTGGTCTATTGTTTAAAAAGCACGAAGTTAGGCCATATAAACGCATTGGTCCTCTCATCTGATTTGTCGTTCTTCTTCAATGGATTGAGTAGCCATTCTGTTACGAAGCTTCATTGCATTTCATCTTTGCTGGGACAGATTAGATCTTCTGAAATTTTTTATCACCAAATCAAGCACAATAAGGTTAACCAATTACACTCACATAAAAGAAACAAATCGACCGATTTAGCTTCATATAAAAATAACACTTTCCATAGAGGAAAAAGGTGAAGACACCATAGAAATATTTTTTGAGCTCCTGGACAAAACATATGAGCAGTGCCCTAGCTATGACATTACAATCAATCAACTGTCAACCAAATTGTCCACATTGTGATCGATGCAAGGCACTACTCCAGTATGATGGACGTCCGAACTTTCCGAGGGGCAAATATTGACTCGGACCACTACCTCGTTGTAGCCAAGGTACGATTGAGGATATCCCGACCAACGCCAAGAAGAGGTAATACTGTGGGGAAGTTTAACGTCGTACGGCTGCAATCGCAAGAAATTTTCAGGTCCTTTTCCGATCGAGTCTCCAAAGGAAATGGAATGGAAAAACCATTTCTGTAGAGTGTATAACGGTAATGACGAAACGAATTCCGCTGTCGGGCAGAATGATCCATTTTTTCTGGGTGAAGTAGACCAACAATTCCGCCCACAACATCTGGATGAAATAAAGCTAGCTATATCTAAGCTTAAGAGCAACAAAGCGCCGGAGCCGATGGCCTAGCTGCCGAGCTCTTCAAAGCTGCAACGAAGAATGACTCTTGCCTTAGAAGGTAATTGAGTAGCAAAGCCCTCAAAGCCAAAGCAGCAAATTCAGTAAAAATTATACAAAAAACCTAAACCAATAATCAAGTTTCAGCAAAAATATTTAAAACGGCAAATCTCACCCTGTTGCCGTATCTATAAAAAACCAGCCAAAAACAGTGTATATACAGTTCGGGACGAACCTGGGCCTCAAACAACATGCCTCTCCAGCCAGCTCGGTCTTTTGGCTAGCTGCTTCCAGTTTCGCACTCCAAGTTGGTTGAGGTCGTCCTCCACTTGAGCGCGCCACCTAAGGCGAGGTCTTCCTTGACTGCGTCTACCCTCTGGGATGGAATCGAAGATCCTGCGAGGCGGAGCATTGTTGTCCATGCGCTCTACATGACCTAGCCATCTTAAACGTGATATGGTCAATGTCGCTGTACAGCTCGTATAGTTCTTATTTGAACCTTCTCCTGCAAAGCCCGTTAACGCAGATAGGGCCAAAAATCTTCCGAAGAATCTTACGCTGGAAAAGACTGAGGATATCTTCATCCGCTTTGGATAGAATCCATGCCTCGGTGACATAGAGCAGGACTGGGATTATTAAGGTCTTATACAGAGTCTCCTTTGTCTTTCGATAGAGGGATTTGCTACTCAATTGCCTTCCTAGCCCATAGAAACAGCTATTGGCAAGAGTAATTCTTCGCTTTATTTCTGACGAGATGTTGTTGTCAGATGTTATAGCGGATCCGAGGTAAACAAAGTCCCTAACTACCTCAAAGTTGTACCTGTCTATTGTGATGTTTTGTCCAATCCGCCGGTGTTCAGCTTCAATGTTAGCAAACGCTTCTATGAGGTCAGCACCAACCTTGACGGAGCAGCGAGTGTTCTCCATCGTCATCCAGTCGGACGAGTTTTGTGGGGATGCCAAAACTAGACATGGACCTGTATAGCTCGTCTCTATAAATGCTATCGTACGCCACCTTAAAAACGATAAAGAGGTGATGGGTATCAATTCTTGGGTAGTTTCCAGGATCTGCCGTAGCGTGAACATTTTCATATTCAGGAGACTTATTCCTCTATAGTTGGCGCAGTTTAGAGGGTCTCCTTTCTTGTAGATCGGGCAAACGATGCCCGATGCCATTCATCAGGCATATTTTCTTCCGACCAAACTTTAGAGATGAGTTGGTGTATGCACTCCACCAGGTCATCTCCGGCCGCTTTAAAAAGTTCGGCGGGTAGTCCGTCGGGTCCAGCAGCTTTGTTGTTTTTTAGTTTAGATATTGTTATCCTTACTTCATTTTGGTCAGGTGGAAGGAAGTTTTGTCTGTCATCGTCCATATTGAATGGTTAATTCTGCTTGACAGCGGAATTTTAGTCTTCATCGCCGTTTAACAGTCTGCAGAAATGGTCCTTCACCGTCTGTGACTCTACTACGAGGTTGCCATTCCTATTTCTATAGGCTTCTGTTCGGTTTTATTTCCTTGGCACGTTCTTCTTACTTGTTGTAAAACTTCCGCACGTTGTTCCTGGAGTAGCATCTCTCAATATCTTCGATCGCGCGCTTCTCATGCTCTCTCTTTTTCTTTTGGGAAAGCCGGTGTTCTTCCCGTCTTTGCAGTTATTCTTAAGAAAAGAAATAACACGAAAAAGTCTTAATAATTTGCTGCCTTCTAACTGCTAACACTTTATATACATCTTTCCCGTTCTGTCTTTTTCTAACATTGCATATGTGTTGAATACATTTCCCCGACTAAAAAGTCTGCATGGCGAAATGGCGACATAGCGAAACTAGATGGCGCTAGGTGAAACACCCATCTTGATAGTATATAGATTTCATATACAATGAAAAAGGTAAGAACAAAAAACCTCGTTTTAATCAAAATCGGTCTTACAGTTTTTTTTTTTTAAATTCTGTATAATTTAATAATATCTATTATTTTTATGAATTAAAATGCTGGGTGGAGCATAGATATTTTGACACATTTCAAAATTTCATTTCATATCAAAATATATTATATTTTTCATCATAAATATATCACATTTCAAAAATTTGAGCTTACAATAAAATACAATAAAATAAATAAAAAAATAAATGCAAGTACATGCGACCCGGTTGTGTCCATTCTCTTTTCGAATTAAGTATCTATTGGTATCGAATTATCATAACTTTCATATGAAATTGGCCGTTTTTTTGTTTCAGCTAAAACAATAAATTTTGTTTAATACAGGATTAAGTACTTTGTGAACATTTTGTGTCTGAAAAATCAATGGAATGGAATGAGCCGATTATTCATTCACTTTTCCAAACAACACGCTTAATATGAATTTTAGTATTTTTTTTTCGGCTACTACAAAATCAAGCATTTGGGGTGGTTTAATGAACATTGAATAAATTAGTATTGAAAGGGTATTTCAATTTCGAAATTTCTCTTTTAACGTTTTTATATTTAAGGAAGCTAACTAAATACATATGAATATGCTTTATATGAAATATTTTAAAAATCTAGTTTTATTTTTTATTAATTAATGAATTACTGACAGAATTGTTTGTTCGTAATGATATTTTATTTATAAACAATGTCGATAGAAAACTATGAATTAGTTGGCCATTTTTTGGAATATTAAATCATATAATTATTTTGGTTGTATTTTCAACATTTTATTGATGATTTTTATCTTATAAGTTAATTGTTGTAATGTTAATTTAGATCTTTAGGGCTAGCTCATGTACTTCCAGCTCATTTTATTGCTAGTTCAACGTTGACAGAGGGATGAAGAGATGTTCTTCCTCACTGCCATAACCCCTTCTTAAGCTTTTCCATCGCTCCTAAGATAAGACACACATTTTTTTCAGACTGGGTCTTCTTTTTCCTTCTTCTAGAGACCAATTCCACTAACGTCCTTGAAAGACTATGAAAACGCTCATGAAACGTCAGCTAAGGAAATATCACATCAATCGGTCCACTGGTTCTCTGATAGCATATCTGATAGAAGAGTGGAATTGAATCTTAGACTGTCTTAGAAAAAATAAGATTACTAGGCTAACTGTCCTTATCCTACTCATATGATAAATGTGTATGTTTGGATGTTTGTTTTATAATCACGCCTGAACGACTTGACAGATTTGGATGAAATTTGCTGGGTAGATGGATGAGGTGCTGGATTAAAACATAAACTAATTCTCTAAATCTCACGGTTCCTGTGGGAGAGTCTGAAATTTGAAAAGATTTATAGCTGGATATAGATTAGATTATTTTTATTAAATTCGTTAGAATTTATGTACAATTTGTCTTAAACTAACTTATAACTAAAATAAATCCGTAGGCTCCGTCATTGTTCATTATATCCTTGAATTGGTCGTTTGTTATTGCTCGAATGCTTAGGTAGCGATGGCTGGGCTCTAGTTGTTGCTGGATTTCCAAGTTGGGGTGGTCCTCCAAGTTCCTCAAAATATTTTTGGAGAGCTGTGTCATAAACTGATTTGTTGGGATCAGTTTGGTGTCTTCATATATGTTTGGGACATATTTCCTTGTAACGGGCTTTCGGTGTAGACCTAGCTACGGAGTATCTTCCTTTCAAAAACTTTGAACTTCTTCATATATGTTGGTGATATGGTGAACCAAATAGGACAAGCGTAAGTCAGAACTGGACGGATCAGCTGTTTATAGATGAGGAGCTTAGTATTAGTGCTTAGTCCGTTTCTTCTCTTAAGAAGCGGGCGGACCAGATGTAGGGAGAAGCGGTTAGTGAAATTCACTCCAAGGCATGTTACTGTTGTCTTTGTCCCTATCACTGTGTTGTCTGGTACCTTGATACTGATATTATCACAGCGTGATCTTTTCGACCTCTTGTTGCTGTTGTTGGGGTTCTGAAGCAGATAAGCTTGCTCTTATCGCTATTTATCTTTAGTCCCCATTTAAGTTAGTAGTCCCGGAAGTTTCTTATGTGACCTTTAACTCTCCTGGCTGCGATTTCTGGTGAAATGGATGTTGCATATGTTAAGGAGTCATCGGCATATAGCTTTGTTTTCGTCCCTGGGATGTTGGTAGGCTGGTCAGCTGGTAAAGGTTGAAAAGTATGGGGCCCAATTTGGAACCTTGTGGAACTCCAGCGCTGATCGTCTTTCTTCGTGAATATTCTTTGTTTACCTGTACATAAAAGGATCTATGGGTTAGAAATTTTTGACTAATGTTACCAAGTACTCAGGTGGTCCTAGACTTGACAGTTTGAATATTAGTCTTTTTATTCAAACTGTGTCGAAGGCTTTTTCGATGTCCAGTAAACAGGCAACTGTCGTCGCTTTCTTGTTGAGTCCGTAAGTCACGTCGGAGTGCAGTCCAAGAAGCGGATGGATGGTGAAGTGTCGAGCTCGGAAACCATACTGACATTCAGGTATGATTTCCCTTTCCCTGAAGAAATGATGAATCTTTCTTAAGATAAGTCCCTCCAGGATTTTGCTGACACAGCATAGAAGCGAAATTAGCCGATATCCCTCGACGCTAGTCGTTCTGTTGGTTTCCTTCGGAACGGGCACCACTTTTGCGTTTTCCATGTTTCGGGGAAGTAGCTGTTATTCAGGCAGTTATTGACGATGATCGTCAGCAGTAGGATGGCGAGATTTGGTAGCTTTTTAAGCACAAAGTTAGAAATCCCATCATTTCCTGCTGACTTCTTAGAATTTCCTCCGTGGATTATGTCAGCTGCTTCCTCGATGGAAGTAAAAGCATCTCCATGGTATGGTCCAAGTGCAGGATTGTCCTTATTAAAGTTGGTGACTGAAGTATTAGAGACTTCAATATGCTTCCATGCCTGTGCACGAATTTGAGAAGTTTTAGTCATTATAATACTACACAGACTACTATTATTCGCAAAGAAATGCACGATTCCTCCAGGAATAATTTTATTTAAGGGGTCCACGTGGAGTTTAATACGCCAAAAACCAAATGTCGTTGAAGTTGAAGCAAAACATATTCCCAATGCCATTGTTTATGAATGACACTTGCAACTTGATTGACCATAAATTCGATACTGTCGAAAACGCTGCTGAATAAATTTCCCAAATCGACAAAAATTGTTCATTTCTTTTTAATTTTGTTCGGTTTTTTTTTATAAAAGTTGCTCATTTGAAGTAGCTAGTTGAATTTTTTTCCTTAAAGAATTAACCCGAAAACGTTCTACCTAGAAATGGTGATCAGTTTGTGATGCTTTCGTCTCGTGGTCGCGGCTGAGGTAAGCTTACTGGATTCCAGAGTTTTTCGATGAGAACACCTTAAAACCCGATTAAGAAAAGTTCAATCAGTTTTCATTTTGGTCCTTTTCGGGATACGGTAAAATTCTTACTTAATTCTTAGCCTGAGTTCTTTAGGGAAGCGGAATACGGACAAATCCAATAAAGCCGAGTTCCGTTTGGATACGGAAAAATCCAATACCAATGGTTAATTCAGAGATTGTTAAAATCTCTAACATGGAATCAGGCGATACTGGGTCGCTGGAAAGTTGATATTTTTTATGCTTTTGGTAGGCGACTTGCAGTTTACACAGTAACTTCGTTACAAGTTCACTTTGAACTCAATTTCGGACGAACCATACAAAATTTGACATTCATTTCTTAGCCAGCTCGAATGTGAAACGGTTCACTTAGTATGTTGTTCCCTTTTCATTTCGATTTAAAAAAAAAACACTTAAAACCAATGTTCATCGACACTTCCTTTCTATGGATTCCTAGTTTCCCCATTACATACTCCAAGGGTCTTAACAAACCCTCCGGAATTACATAATGTATAAGCAAAAAAAAAAAAAAAAGAAAAATGATTTCACTGAAGCGAAGCTCAATGCCTTAAAATCCTTTGACTGATGTATTTTCAAGGTAAAATACTCAAATTAACTCATAAACTCTATGCTGGTTAGAAGGTTGTGGTGTCTCTAAACATCACACAACGAAAAGCCGGGATTATGTGTTTTTTCCAAAGTTTTTTAATTGATCCTTTTAATTCTTACCCATGGGGTTCGACCCATAATGAGCAAATAAAAACCTTTATACGGGCATTCTCTTTGCGTAAACAATATTCAGCTCGTGTTCCCCCAATAGCAATTTAGTCAACATGTTTATTTTGACAACGCACCAGGATCCTTCTAGTGTTCTAGTGGCTTCCAGGTAAATCAATAAAAGCTTCGTCATTGACTTGATTTGAAGCTATCATCTATACCCTTCTTCCTCTACATATATCAGCAGTACAAAAACCACGAAAAAGTGTCTCATCTACTTTGCATAATAAATGTGAAAGAACAAAAAAAAAAAACAGCTTTTCCATTCCCTCCCCCATCATCTCATCCCCTAAAAAAAACACGGCTCTGTTCTATCCCTCTAACGTCAATGTCACCACACACACCACATCACTTAAGCCTAACGGAAAATAATTTATACATCCAGATCCAGAATCCAGTTCCAGAACCAGAACCCTATCTACGCCAAGGAGTAATCCTGCCGCAGGCTAAATAAACACAAAACACAGAACACTCTCTCTCTCTCTCTAATACTCCCTCCACCCTCTATGGTTGAAGTTTCACCGAGTCGATAAATAAATACCATACATTTACAAAACAGCGCAAAAAGGGTGCCATAATTCAGGTGAAAAGTGAAAAGTGAAAAGTGAAAAGTCGTCTCTCTTAACTCGTAAGCTAATATGTCGAGTTAATTGATTGTGAACACATATCGGTTAGGGGGTGAAGGTACCTTTTTGTTGGTCGGCCATGAAGTCGTCAAGATTTATTTATTCTTCTTCATTTGATACATTAATCTATCAAGTTCATCTCTCTAGTTGGGATTTGACTTAGCAAAAAGGACTTCCATCTGGATGGGTTCCTGGGTATAGAGTAGACAATATAATAATTACACAAAAACAAATTAGGATCAACTGCAAAAACATTAAGGTCATCAATCTGTTGCAGTGTTATCCCCAAACACACATCGAAAAACAATAGAAAATTATTTAAGATTTATTATTTCCTCCCACCGAGGAGCGTCCTTTATGTTTCCTATAAACCGAAGGTCATCCACTCTTCGTCGAGAAGAAGATACTCTGGTGTACGTTTGGAAGAGTTTCGATTTCATCGACCGCACCCGCCTCATTCACAAGTCATCCATCGGTATTCCTGGAGCTGCCTTACCGACCGACATCCACCCAAAGGAATTTATTTATTTATAAATTGTGCCTTTGTTTCTCATCTGTGATCCGTCCGTCCGATGGCTTTGAAAAATAATAAGAAGAAATATTTGGGGAACCCTTGAGATTAGGTTGGAACTTGGAATACCTTCATCCTGTTCTTGTTTTTGTTTTTTTTTCACGTTTGAATCGTTCTAGTGTATTTTTCCTGGTTCGGTTGAAGGACGAGGAGAATATATCCTGTCGTGGTAAATGGTGGCGAATTTTTTGTGTGTCGGTTGTTTCTTAAATTTATTTTCTATAAGCAAAGTCATATATCAAAATTTCAATTTTCTCAAAAATGAAATAGAATGCTCTCTGGCATGTGTCAGCCCAGGTCACAAGGTGAGTGGCCCTGGCCAGGATCTCTTGTTGTGTGTGAAATTCTTTGAAGCCAATGAGACACATTTTTTTTTTTTTTTTTTGGAACTTAACGTTGGTTCTTAACAGTGGCCCAAGAGGGATCAAAAATTCGTTTGATTTTTATTTTCACATCATAATAATCCATGTGCAAATAAATCGGCTGTGGGTGAATGTGGGAATTTTTAAGGACGAGTTCCTACTACATCCAGGGTTTGGCTGTGTAAATCTTCAAACAATGCACAAGGGGGGACGCATTAAATGATGGTAAGGCTGGTAGTTGAGTAGGTAGGTCGTGTGGAAAGGTTCCAGTCTTGTTTGTGAAATATTTATCGAAATATAGAGATAAAAATAAACAAAGAAGAAAAGATGAAAAGCAATTTTGGGGCATAAGAACATGCTTGTAAGGATTTAAATTGACAGACTTTGTAGGTATGTTTCTTTTTGTACTTTTGAAAAGCCCTCCCATCCCGTATTTTTTTTTTTCTTAAATCCTGCCTTATAATAAAAATGCTTAACTCCGATATGACAAGGTCTTGAAATTTTTGAAAAAAAACACGTCTCCAGCATAAATATCATTTTTCAACCCGACGACCTTCCGAAGGCAAAAGAAATGCTGAATTATGCTTAAATAATCACATAAATAGAAATAGAAAGCAATGTCCAGGAAATACTATATCCCTTAGTGTATTTATCCTTTCTTTTGATGCGATGGGCTCGACTTTTATCCTTGCGGCCGAAAGATGTATTCTCCAGGAGAGAAATCTCGTCATTTGATATCAGGATATCACATATCTGCAGATCTTTTTCGACTCGACTTTTTTTGGCATCTTTTATTTTATTGTTAAATCGGAGGAGGATGTCCTTTCTCTATGCGCTCCTCTGTGTGTGCACAATCAGAGGAAAAGCAACTACCCAAGCATATATAGAAATGTATAATATTGACAAAAAGGACAGAGAAGCAATATTACTCGAGAGAGTGTATTATTGAAAGGAAAATTACGAAACACTTCTAAAACACATCGGCAGACGGGATGAGCATTTTTGGACACACTGTATTGGTACTTCCTGAAGTACGCAGAGGATGTCCTGACCACCGATTCCGATCCACATTCCATTTGGTGCCGCCACGCCATCTCCAACATTTGAACATAATCACGATGTTATAATACGTTGCCGGAGATTCGTATAATGAATAGAAAGCCACAAATAACAATATATACTGTGTTTGTTGCCTCTTGAAATGAAATTGGTGCTTGTGGAAGCTAAGTCTCCTTTTCATGTGGCGCTTTTTGTATCACAAAACAGTATGTTGACAAGGATAAATAGTGTCCTTTTTGTTGGGATTTAAAATAGAAAAAAAAAAACGTATTCCATGTTGTGTACATTTTTGCTTTATACTGAGCCATGCTTTGGCCGAGTACTTGTTTTGTAGATACTTAGATACTTGTATAGGTAGCATTGTGTATTAAATGAGTGTATACACACTTCCATTTTATAGGTATACCTTTTGTATCCATGGATGGAGTTTATGTTTGTGCCAAAGAGAAGAATGCGACTCTAAACCTAAAATGGAATTGTATTTAATTTCAAGATTTTTAATGACAAGGGCTTAAATGTGGTAAAGTCAGCTTTCTGTTTGATATCATCATTGTGTTTGCTTTTTTTTATGTAAGGTGTAGGTAGAAGTTGTTGCAAGCTAAGATCTTTGAACATGAGTAATTTTAACCATGGAGTTAGCCAAGCGATTAATCAATTCACTAAGCTGGACATTTAAAAAAAAGATACTACAGACGCAAAATATATGGTGTGGTCAGAAAAGTAAGCCAGAGCTGTGGATGAACAAAGGAAATATCGTTGTTGCCTTGGCAATAATTAAGAAGAAAAAGTACACCTAGTTTTAATTAGAAAATTTCTTTAATTTGCTCTTTGAGAAAAGGCAAGATATCCCGAAGATTTCTACAGTTGGAAGTCCATCTTCAATTGTGCATCCAAAACTCACAAATATAATTTATTGTCCAAAGTAATAGCATTTTTTGAAACGATAACAAAATATAAAAAAAGTCGTATTCAATGCAAAGTTCATACGACTTTGCTTATTTTTAATAGCATTAAAGGCAGGACATAAGGCTCAACTGCTATTGTTATTCAAAGGCAAAAGAATTTCTTAATGTAGCTGTCAACTGTTAGTTAAAATCGTTTATCTGTCATTCGATTTCCTACTTTCTTTCTACCATCTACCGTTTACCATTTACCGTTTAGCATTTACCATTTACCATTTACCATTTACCATTTACCATTTATCATTTACTATTTACTATCTACCATCTACCATCTACCATCTACCATCTTTCATTTACCATCTGCAATCTACCATCTACCATCTACCATCTACCATCTACCATCTACCATCTACCATCTACCATCTACTATCTACCATTTACCATCTACCATCAGCAATCTACCATCAGTAATCTACCATCTACCATCTATGAGCCTAAATAAAAATCATCATATTTTAGTTATGTTCGTGGATTTCAGCAAAGCATTTGACACTCTAAGTCATGAAAAACTCCTTGAGGTTTTATACAAAATTGGCATAAGAGGAACATTATGGAAATGGATGGAGAATTATTTAAAAGATAGGACTTTCAAAGTTAAAATTTGTAATTCATGCAATGAAGAAAAAATATGTACATATGGCGTACCACAAGGGTCAAAACTTGGTCCGGTTCTATACCTTCTTTTTACGAACGCACTTCTTGGAGTTTTAAAAAATAGTACCGTTTTTGCCTACGCAGATGACATATCAGTTGTTATTAGACACAAGTGCCTTAAAACAGCTATTAACGTTATGCAACAAGAGTTTAATGAAGTCTCTTAATGGTGTCATGATTTTGGGTTGGTCATTAATGCCAACAAAACGAAACTCATGCATATTCGCTCACCACAGCAAAAAGAGGAAAGAATAAGGATCTTCTTTCAAAACGAAAAATGTCCACATGCTCAAACAAGTGATGCAATTGAAGTAGTTACATCTCTAAAATATCTTGGAGTCACAATCGATGATCATTTTCTTTGGCGCCAACACATTGAGAGCATAAGGAGTAGCATGAGAAGTTCTATGTTTGCTCTCTTTTATCTGGTAAAGTATTCAACAAAAGATGTCCTAAAACAAGTTAACTACTCGCTTGTTGAATCTCGATTGAGGTATGGAATTTTGGCCTCTGGAAACGCATCAAATACTCACATGAATAATATCGTCAATCTACAGCATAGAATCATTAAAATAATTGATACAAATCACGAGTTCAAGTTTTTGAATGTTAAAAATATTTATAAAATGTCAGCTATAATAGAATACTACAACAATGTAAGGTTTCAGCAACCTATCTCACACAACATAAACACCAAAAGACGAGCGCAAGGTCTACTCGAGACTCCAGCGGTATACAACAACTACAGAAGAAGACAACTGAGTTATGCGATACCATCAATTATGAACCAGCTACCAGCCAACTTAAAAAACATTAAAAATTTCAAAAAAAACGTAAAAAATGTATAAAATTGTTCTTCTTAAACTAGTTTTTCAATTTTTGATCTATTATTTGCTAAAAAAAAAAAACACAAAAAAAAAAACAATTTCTTCATTAAAAACATTATTTCGTATTTTTATATTAAAAATTAAATTTCATATTTTTGTATTAAACATTAAACTTCATTTTACATAATAATCACTTCAAATCAATTCGAATATTTCTTGAAAATTCAACCACCCACAGATAAGCATAAAGCTTCGTGGGTAACACAAATATTTGTAAAAACTTTTGAAATTAATAATAAAAAATCTAAATCTAAATCTAATCTAATTCTACCATCTTTCATCTACCATCTGCAATCTACCATTTACCATCTACCATCTACCATCTGCTATCTACCATCTACCATCTACCATCTACAATTTTCAATTTTTCAATAAGATCAGGGGTTAGGGAAAAAGCTTTCCATCGTTTTTTTTGCCAATAAAACAATGCCATTGGAAATTGGTTGACACGCGATCAGTGCCGATGCAGGTTCCAATTTAATAAATTTCCTCAAAGTGGTTCCAATTCCCATGCGAGGTGAAGGAACGAACTTCAAAAGATGATAACAACTTAGATTAGAGATATGTCCTTTGCAATCACTCACAAAACCCATTCCAAGGTATCAAAGACGAAAGATTTGAATCTAATTCCAGGATTCCAACTTCAAATTCACAAAACACTTTAAAATACATATTTATGAACGACACTTGTTTTCAAAAATCCAAACAAATGTGACCCCGATTTGCAAAAATCTGCGATCACGAAATCTCCAACTTCTAGGATGTTATTTAATTTTTTTCCATTTTTATTTCCCATCAAAAAAAAAAACGTTAACATTTTCAAGTAGTTTTACAGCCATAAAAGTTTCAACTGCACTCCAAACTATGCTCCTTAATTATTCTCTCTCACTCTTGCAACAGGTACAACTACTACATCTTTCATGCAATTGCACCCCCACAACTCTGTGCCACCGTGAATTAGGTATACATTTCGGATTGCAAGCCAGAAAAAATAAAAAATAAAGTTAAAGAAGGGATCACGGGAAAGGATAGTTGGGTTGTAGAAGAAAAAAATAAAATAAAATTTGGAATAAAATTTATCCTTCTCTACATCAAGAGTAGCAATCGTTACTGCCGCACTTACCCCCCACCCCCCCCCCCCCAGCTATTCAGGAGATCAGGAAAGACACTATAGGATACAAAGTTCATCAACCCTTTTCTAAAATAGGAACAAGGAGCAGATTGCTTCCATCATGTTTTATATACCTCAGCAGGAGCAGAAGCGGAAGCAGGAGCACATTTTACACTTTGGTTGTTGTATGACTGATGAGGTTCTGTGCTGATGGGACAGACGGTTTACCTAAAAGTTTGTGATTAATTGGGGCCGAAGTTCTTCTTGGAGTTGGAGTCAGTCACTCTGTCTCTTCCCATAGTCTTACCGAACGATGATACCTATATTCCGCTCGCATCCTGACGACAGTTAAATGTCAACATCTGAATATTCTTCTATGGAAAAGTGTTCTCGGGAGCACAAGACTATTGATATCAAATTAATGTGTGCTATTTATACGGATTAGAGTGTTGTGCTTCTGAAACGAGGCGTCAGCAGCGGCGGAATTCCAATTATTTGATTGTTATGAAACACTAGAGCATATTCATGAGGACCCTAGCCGGAGGGGCTTGATCCTTATTCAAATGTTTGTGTTTTGGTTGCATATCGATGGAGATAATTGTTTTGTTTGATTAAGAATTATTAAAGGGCTTTTAGAAGTTTGTCGCTGCGCTTAATTGAGGAAGTATTTTGGGTGTTTCCAATTCAATTTATGGAACGAATTGGATTAAAAAGACTTATAAAGGGGTTTTCGATTGGGTTTTGACAACTTTGAACTTTTACTGCGAATGCCTTGTTGTGGTCCACAGCAGAGAAACATTTGTTTAAAAAACTTTTCTGAAATGTTTATTTGTTACCCCTTTTATGCATCCAGTTTTGTATTTAATTGTACAAAAACGCAATTGCGTTTTGTCATTAGAAACAAAATACAAACAAATAAAATAAAAAAAAAAAACACAGTCACCAAACCAGAATGCTTGAAAAATAAAGAAAGTTTTCCGTTCGGAAGGGGAAACAGAGAAACAATTCAGAAAAGTCCAGACCTAAATAAACATTTCAAAAAAAAGGAAAAATTCCTGAAATGTTTTTTAAATGTATCAATGTGAAGAAAAAAATGTTTCTTTGGTGTTATTGTCAAAATATTCAATAATCACAAACGACAAACCAAAATTCCGAGTTAATGAAGGCAACTTTAAAAGCCACAGTGCCATGCTGGTGTTGTGATGGAGATTAGGCCATTTTTTCATTATAGTCAATGGAGATCGCTTCAGACATATTGCAATGTAATTTATTTGGTCAATTGCAAGGACTAACACTTATTGAAAGCTCAAAACGAGAAAGATTGCCTATACCGTTTGATTTAACAGCTCTAAATGTCCTTATAAGACTACGCTAAATCGTTGATCTATTGCAACAACCCGGTGCCTCAGAATCAATATTGAACCAAACATGGCAAACACTCGCCATAGCATATGGCCGAGTCATCATGGGTTCAACGAATCGATCGCTGTAAACGTTCTTGTAAAAGATATTATTAAAGTTGAATTGGATAAATACATTTTCGAACCGTACTTTAAAACAAAAATATCACGTTTGTTATATTTCAAATCGATTGCGTTATATTGAAAAAAAAAACCTGCAAAGTGCTCTCATTATTAGAAAACCAACAAAATATCCCTAGAAAAGATGCCTCGAAAATATTCCCAAAGCTAGGGAAACGTTGGTTTGTGAATTAAATAAATTTTGCACAACTTGCTCATATGTGCGGTCACATCGTCAAATAAATTTAAGAAAATGCACGATTGGGTCGCACGAACTTGTTCTTATGTTAGATAATTCTTAGTGGCTGTATAAGTATGTATATGTATGTATACAGGGTGATTGGTTTAAGGTGCACCAAAAAGGTTGAACGTGTAGGTGGGGTTAAGACAAGAAAAAATCGTATGGGAGGGGAGAGAGGGTCTATTTCCCCCCGTTTAGGCGGGAGGGGCAATTTTCTAAAAAATTGACTTAAATCAGTAAAAAAATTATTTTAAAACAACGGTGAATGTTACAAAGCCTTGTTATATCTTTTTGGAAAGCCAGACAACTACTCTTTTATTTTAGTTTTAAATAAAGTTGTTTAAGTAAATAGTTTTAAAAAAAATTAATTTTCAAACTCAAAATTTAAAAAAAAAATAAAAAAAATGTTCTTTAACTATTTTTTTTTCAAAATTTTATGTAATTAACTATTATTTTTATTTTCAAAATTCAATGCTCTTCTTATTAATTTTAAGTCAAAAACAGAAAACCGGATGCCAAAATGTATCTTAGTTTTTGAGAAATTAAAAAAAAAAACTAAAAGTACTTTTTTCCAAGAAAAAAATTTTTTTTTTTGGTTTTCCTAAATTTGACCTGCTCAGTTATTATTAATTAGGGGATTATCCCTTTTTTATTTTTTATTACATACCATCCGGTTTTAAACAAATAATACAAAAAAAAAAAAAAAAAAACAATTAACTGGATTAACCAGATTTCACCTTTTTTAATTGAGGCACGTGGCAAAATGACCTGCATGCCTACCTGTTACCAAAATGATAGGTATTTACCTAATTTAAAAAAAATATGTTTTACCTAACCACAAATAAATATGGAAGGATATTCTGGATTAAACTTTTTTTCAAATTGCGCAACAAATCGTCAACACGAAACAATGGCAAACTTAAACTACTCCCGGGAAGAATTGGCTGATATGCACTTCTGCTATGGATTAGCGGATGGTTCCAGTCGGCAAGCATAAAGATTGTACGCTGAAAGGTTCCCCAATAGGAGATGTCCCCACTATTCAATATTTGCAAGACTTCACAATCGCTTTCGGGAACATGGAGTGCTGGAGTATTGAAGGAGGGAAAGGTCATCTGCTGGATCGGCAAACATAGAAGAGGACGAAATTTTGGATTTGGTACGACGTAATTCCACCCTTAGCACCAGAAGGATAGCAACTATGCTTAGATTGCCCCAGTGTAAAGTTTGGACAGTGATTCATTCCAAAAACCTTCACCCATATCACTTTACCCCAGTGCAAGAGTTGACAGCAAATGATAAGGTATTGAGGAAAGAATTTTGTAGAACGCTATTGCTGAGGGAAGAAACAGAATACAACTACTTCAAAAGGATAGTCTGGACATATGAAGCGCAGTTTACCAGAGATGGAGTTACCAATTTCCACAACTTACATTACTGGAGTCCAAACAATCCACATGTAAAAAAAACAAAATAAATCACAGCACCGCTTCAGCTGCAATGTGTGGCTGGGTATTGTTGGACGCACCGTAATTCGACCGTCGTTTTTAAATCCGATCTTAAATGGAAAATCCTATCTGCAATTCCTAAGAACCCTTTTGCCAGACTTATTAGAAAGTGTTCCTTTGGCAATAGCAGACAATTTCAACAAGATGGAGCTCCAGCACACTATACCCTAGCTGTGAGAAACTGGCTGGATAATCAATTCAACGATCGATGGATAGGAAGGGGAGGTCCCACTAAAGATCACCGGATTTAACTCCTTTGGACTTTTACGCCTGGGCATTCATGAAAAACTACTTGTATGAAGTTGAAATTACATCTTTGGAGCAACTTAAACAACGGATTGAGGTAGCTGGAGTGAAATTGCAGGAGAATTTGGCAGAGTTAGATTTATCTGCAGCCATACAAAGAAGATACAACCTTTGCCTTTTAAAAAGTGGGGATCATATCGAAAATTTATTGTAACATTATTGATTTTCATTTGAATAAGCTTCAGTGTTACAAATATTATAAAAATTACTGGTTACATTATTTGTTTATTTAATTTTTTGCTAATAAAACTAAACACAAACAAAAAAACAGTTTTTCTTGGAAAAAAAGTGCTTTTAGTTTTCTCTTAATTTCTCAAAAACTAAGATACATTTAGGCATTCGGTTTTCTGTTTTTGACTAAAAATTAATAAGAGCGTTGAATTTTGAAAATTAAAATAGTAGTTAATTACATAAAATTTTGAAAAAAAATTGTTTAAAATTTTTTTTAAAATTTTTTTTTCAAAATTTGGAGTTTGAAAATTATTTTTTTTAAAACTGTTTACTTAAACAACTTAATTTAAAAATTAAAAAATGGCTTTCCAAAAAGATATAACAAGGCTTTGTATCACTCACCGTTGTTTTTGAATAATTTTTTTCTGATTTAAGTCAATTTTTTAGAAAATTGCCTCTCCCATTTTCAAGAAGAAATAAAACGCATATAGTTTAATGTAATGGCCAATAATGTTTTAAAAATGATTTTGGGGAAATGGGAAGTGAAATTCCAGCCGAGGCCCAATTATGTGAAAATCGGGATCGGTGGCCATCTCGTTTTGGGCCCATTCACCGAACGTGTGACGCGGTTGATGGTCGTTCGGCTTTAATTCTTGCACGAGTTGGATTTTGTAAGCCTGCAAACCATGATCCTTCCGCAAAATCTTCTATAAAGTGAATGGGCACATCTCATATTGTTGCGCGCGATGCCGGATGGGCTCATTCGGGTCTTCTTCGATACTCTGCTCCACCGAAACGAACCATTATTTTGGTAATAAACTTGCACAGTTTGCAAACTTGTTCAGGAGTAAGTCTATTCATTATGAAATGACAAACCAAATTGAGCATAAATCAAGTGACAGCTCACAAAAAGACCAACTCCGAAAAAAGTATTGCCAGATTGAAAACCACACGTCTATTAAAATTAAAAAAAATATATTTTTTTTTCAGAAAATTTTTATTTTTAATTAGTTTAAGAGTTTTTTTTCGGAAAAAACTAAGTACGCAATAAAATTTTAAAACTAAATATCTATCGAGGAAAAAAATAGAAAAGAGTTCGACCAGTTTTTTTAAAAAATCGTTTTTTTTTTTAAACTTCGAAAAAATATTTTTAATATTTTTCTGGTATATTTCTTATAATGATAAGGAAATCCATAGTTTTGAAATTTTTTTAAATGCAAAGCTAATTGAATTATAACTAACTTCCTGTGTGCAAAATTTTACTGAAATCGGGATAATGGTTTACGATAAAACTGCATTTGAAAAAAACCGGTTCTATGAGAGGTACCGTTATAGAACAAATTTTGAAAAATTCATTCTAACTGAAAGATGTATTGTTGTAAAAAAATAGCACCAAATTCGTTAGAGCCGTTTTCGAGAAATTCAAACTTTTCGTTAAAAATTGTATGACAGGTACCATTATTTTTGGACCTAGATCAAAAATGAAAAACATCCGCCCAGATACTACCAAATAAATACTAAATACCAAGTTTGAAGCAAATCGGCCCATCCGTTTAGGTTGTAGAGGTGCGAACAGACAGACATACAGACGGACGGAATTTCCGGACCCACTTTTTTTGACTTCTCTATCATCTTAATATTACGTTTGTCAAGATTGATTCCCAAATACTGCTCATTAGGTTCCCAATTTATTTGAGTTCCATTGAGTTCCAAATTCTTACTTTGTATATACACTGCATATAGTACTATCATGGAGGATCATCAGTTCTGAATCAAGTCGCAATGAGGCGTGCTGAAATTGCCAATTGGTGTGAATAAAGAATAAGTATAGACAACAAAAGTTTATTAAATACTGGTAAAATATCGGTAAAGGTTCTCGTCTCCACTATTTAGAGTTAGTTCTGAATCAACCAAGAAGATGGCCAGACGAAAAATTACCACCATGAGAGTACTATAGATAATGTATATACAATGATCCTTATTGGGAAGAAATGATCGCTTTCTTTTTCAAGTGAAAAAAGATTGATTTTATCTTTGCAGCATTTAGCTTAATTTTCCATCTGTGATAATATCTCATTAGGATTTCAAGTGCATTTTGGAGATTTGTCTCAATGTTGAGACCAAACTCATGCGATGAAAGTATGCAGGTGTCATCGGCATAAATCCCTGTTTCACAATACGGAAGCTGTGGAATATCTGACGTGTAAACATTGTATAAAACAGGACCAAGGACTGATCCTTGGGGGACATCATAATGAACGCTTACTAAAACAGATTTACTTTTATTAACATACACTTTATAACATATTCCAGATAGGAAACTTTGAACTATTTTTATGAAAAAATTCGGTATCCCGAATGTTTCCATTTTGTAAATAAGACCATTATGCCAAACAGAGTCAAAAGCTTTTTCGATGTCTAATAAGACCATACCTGTAGATCTACGGGTATCACGATTAGTTTTAATTATATTAAGTACTTGATATGAAGTACTATGCTGATTCCTAAGCCCGAACTGCTCGTTAGGAAGAATATATCGGGATTTTCAACAGGGAGGCTACAAAAGTAGAGCGACAGGGACAGCAAACAACGCCAAATTTCTTGCCGCTCTTTTGACATTTCTCTTCAGTAAGGTTTGCCATTTTATGATATAAAGATATACGAGCCAACAACGAGTCAAAATTATTAAAATTTACTACCGAATTTCGGAGTCAGTGGCCGTCATAATCGTCCAAGCAGATCAACAATTGAGCGTCTAGTGGAAAAAATTGAATCCACAGGCGCAGTAAATTTTCCCGTGCCAGTGAGACAAAGAAGTGCCCGTTGTGTCGAGAATATTGTTGCCGCTGAGGCTTCAGTTGCAGAAAGCCAAAATGTGTCTCTAACACGTCGTTCTCAAGCGTTGGGCATCTCTGTGACGTCGTTGTGGCGAATTTTGCGAAAAGATCTTGGCCTACATCCTAACAAGATTAAATTGACGCAAAAATTGAAGCCGCTTGAACACCAGAAGCGTCGTATATTCGTGAATTGGGCTGAGCAACAACTTGCAAATGATTCGGATTTTCATCGAAAAATCATCTTCAGCGATGAGGCTCATTTCTGGCTGAATGGCTTCGTCAATAAACAAAATATGCGGTATTGGTCAGGAAGCAATCTACACGTACTCCATGAGTCATCATTGCATCCCGAAAAAAATACGGTTTGGTGTGTTTTCTGGGCCGGCGGCGTTATCATTGAACGGTAGCGATCCCCATTCACAGTAACGTGCCGGTCTTGATCATCACGGAAGAAGTACGGCCCAAAGATCGCTACCGTTCAATGATAACCGAATATTTTTGGCCCCAATTGGATGATGTGGACTTGGAGAACATGTGGTTCCAACAGGACGGCGCCACAAGCCACACAGCGAATGTCACAATCAATTTATTGGAAACCAAGTTTGGAGAACGTGTTATCTCACGAAATGGTCCAGTCGCTTGGCCGCCTCGGTCGTGCGATTTGACGCCGTTAGACTATTTCCTGTGGGGCTACGTCAAGTCTATGGTCTATGCCAACAAGCCAGCGACGATTGATGAACTTCGTACGAATATCGAACGTGAAATTGCAGCAGTATCGGCCGATTTATGCTTGAAAACCGTCGAAAATTGGGTTCAGCGTCTGGACTTCTGCAAGCGTGCCATGCAAAGAAATCGAGTTTCATACATAATGGCATTGAACGTACTTTCATAGGAATAAAGAATTTCATTGCTTTCTAAAACCGTTTTTGATTTATTTAAAAAAACTTATGTAGCGCTCTCATTGAAAAACCCTTTACTTTTCCTCAATTACAACTTTAAGTTCTTTCTTTAACATTTTTTCTTAGACTACTAAGAAGACTTATTGGCCTATAGCTACCAGGATATTCCCTTTCTTTACCAGCTTTTAATATTGGTATGACTTTTGCCATTTTCCAAATCTCTGGAAAGTATTGGTTTTTCAAAAAGGCGTTGATAATAAATTTTAAATACTTTTTTCCTGATTTGGGCAAATGTTTGAGATATAAATTCTTGATCTGATCAAGTCTATCAGTTTTCTTCACTCGTAATTCCTTAATTATATCGGTAATATAACATATTGATTCTGTTTCGGTTAGAGAAGTAAGATTTTGCGAGAAGCGGCGTCCACCATATTTATTGTGTTAGAATTACTTAGCAGTTGCGATACTTCATGGTTTTTCTTAAATTCTGCAGCAAAAGTATTAGCTTTCTCACTATGAGTATAAAGGACTACGTTAGATTTTTTTAGTGTAGGAATCAATCTGGTTTTATTTTTAATAATTTTAGCAATGTTCCAGAAAGGTTTAGCATTTTTCTCTAGCTGGCTAAGTGTTTGATTCCAACGAGTATTTCGGATTTTTTGAGTTTAATAGGAAATAAGTTTATTGAAATATTTCAACTGGTGGCGATATACTGCTTAACGATATCGCTGCCATTACCTTTTTATACCATTTCTTTGGCGAATATATTCAAGAATATAATTTGGAATTTTATTAAAATGATCTTTTTTGCTCAGCTTAGAATCAGAAGAATTTACCGAGTTAAGGAGTTCATCAGAAAAATTTAAAAACAAGTATGTCAACACCTTCTTTCGTTATTATATTTTCTATTTCTGTGGGCATATTTTATAGTTTCGATTTTAAATCCGATTTAAACATTGACCAGTTGAGAAGATTGAAGAAATTGTAACACAACAGAATTCTGATCAGAGGGAAGTTCGTCAAAAACTATTAGCAGTGTTAGTAACAATTAAGTTCTGCTCTTCTGCGTAGGTTTTTCCTCCTGAAATCAGCTTTGTTATAAGAGTGCGCTTTTCAGCGGAACAGTGTTTTCAGCGACCAAAATTTGGCCAAGACTAAATAAAGGTTTAAATTAAATAGAATTAATTGAAAATAAATGTATTTACTTTGTAGAAGCTTTTTGTTGCAAATATGATACGTAAAATTTACTTTTAGCGAAATTTCTGCAAACTGATCCAAAAAATGAAAACTTAATAGAAAACAAAAGTCAACAAAACCGTAATGGAAGCATAACGGTACAATTTTAATTGCTCTTTCAAAAAAAAACGTTGAACTGGTAAAGAAAGAGAACGAAAAAAGTATCAAATCTCGACAATAACAGACCTTAAACACATTTATTATGAGCACTACTATTATTTTGACCGCAACTGTATCATGCTCTATACATTATACGCTATATTACTGTGTTTCAAAGAAACATCGGTTTGCCTTTAAACCTCTTTAAACAAAAAAGTTGACTAAAATGATACAATTTTGTATTTTTTTTTAGCTTGATTAATGAGCTTGAAATCGTTTGCTTTTCTCTTTTTTCTCTTTTTCTGAACAAATTTTGAGTAAGCAAAAATGAAACAAAAAAAAGTCAACGCCTTCCACCATCAGTTCTTCGGTACTCCGGAGATCTTAAGAAAGTTTTAGATGACGAGTTTGACTACAGTTATGCATTCGTAAAAAAAAAAAAATCTAACAATCAAGCATGACGTGGGACCCAGTCGTGCCTTTTATTTCTTAAGTGGTCGGTAAATCCACATTTCCACATCTACAAGTTGAGCTTGAATTTCGAATAGGCACAGTCGTGGATATCATATATATGCACGGTATGATGTCTCATTTAAAGGATACATCCGTCGATAAATTTCTAAAGTATTAGAAGTTTTGTACGAAACCCTAAGAAAAATCTGATGAAAGTAATCTTCTATCCGTACATTTTCTATGTCGAAGAAAGATGCACAACTTTTTTTGTTGCAGAAATTGCAGTCATTAGAAATTCGTCAGTCGACTCAATTAAATTACACCCAGTATGGTCGTCATTGTGTTCTTTGATAGAAGAATTTTCTGTGCGTCCAATTTCTTGGTAACTCGGTGCCGTTCTTAAGCAAATTCTTATTTCGCTTTTATACTCTCTGTTTCTGATCCTTCATCTGGGTATCATCATCGATTGTCTACCTAGTATTTAATTTTTTGCAAGATAAAACTTCGTGGCTGTCTTCTTCTGCTTCTTGTGGGCTTAGCTATCGATGGTATTCTCATCATGTGTAATTCCAATTGCCATATGTCAAAAGGAACTGATGGTTGTTGCTATTTGCAAAAGTTACAATATTTTCCGAAAGAGATAAAATGATTTTGAATTACTTCATAGAATAAAATTTGACATTTATTTTTATTTTATTTCGTTTATTTATTATCTTCTTTTTTACTTTTTTTTATTTAACATTATACTTCAAGATTAATCTTATAGTTAAGTATTCAAATTTTATTATAATTGTTATTCATCACAATAAGTGACATTTGAAAAGGTGAAATTAATTTAGACAAATGTATATACAAAGGAATAGGGAGGAGAAAGAAAGGTAAAAGACAAAAAAAAATTAAATTTAAATATAATAATATATAAAAAAAGAATAGAAAAAAATATGAGAAACCATTTTTAGTTTAAGTAAAAGATTATAAAATTGATAAAGAAAATTCAAACTCTTGCTGAAATGTGCTTGAGCAGCTCCCTTCGAGAAATAATTCTTTGCAATTGATGTGGAAGATTATTCCACAATCTAATTGCGTTAATAAAGTAACAATGCTCTCCAATACTATATGTCAAACGTGGTTGTACTAATTTAAGTCCTCTGGGAGATCGTAGAAAATGAAGATGTGCGCGCAAATAATACTCGGGACAACAGTTATGTCAAGAAGTTTCAGAGGAGCTATCTATACTCGTAGAACGCATCAAAACTCATTCCAAAAAGGGAAGTTTTAAAACGTGAGACACTTATATGTCTTGTTAGACCATGAATATAACGCAAACAGTCATCGAACGCCACATTTGACTTACGCCTAAATTCATAGTCTAACCAAGGATAAACTAAACAATTATAGGAAAAAAAGGCAGCAACAAAGATTTTACAAAGTGTGATTTCATATTCAGAGTCAGTAAAAATTAGATGAGGTTCTTAAGGCACGCAATCCACTATAGACTCTTCTAATAGTTTCTGATGTAGCATCACAACAACTCATTTTACAATTTATTTTAAATCCCATTTAACTCAAGCATAGGAAACTCCTCTAAAGATATATTTCGTCTTGAACAAACAATACCAAATGATTTATTTGGGTTTAACCGAATTTTGTTTGACTCAGCCCAAGAAGCAACTAGAGATAAATCTTCATTAACTCTAGCAATGCAATCTTCGAGCAAACCAGGTTTACCGGTCAGATATAAAGTAACATCATCTGCGTAGATGTGTACATTACTATTCGAAATTACATCTGGTAAATCATTTATATTAGCACAAAATAGCAGCGGTCCCAAAACAGATCCTTGGGGAACACCTTTATTGACAAGAAATGGACTAGATACACCATTATCGATTTTCACCGTTAATAACAGATTTTTTTATATAGTTTGAAATAAGTTCAAGGGCTGAACGCGAAAATTGAAATACAGATTTAAGCTTTTCCAAAAGTACTAACTGATCGATACTATCGGAAGCTTTAGAAAAGTCAAGCATCACCATGACACAGATGTCGTCATTGTACATAGCTGCTCTTAAACCAGATGAGACTTTGATAACTGCTGTTTCACAGCTATGCTTTTTCCTAAATCCTGATTGCCATACTGACAACTTATTGTGCATATCCCAATCTTCTTTAATCTGCTGTGCCAGTATCTTTTCGAAAACTTTGGAGAAGAACGATAGCAAACTGATCGGCCTAAACTCAGATGGGCTGGTTGGTTTTGAGTTTTTGGGGACAGGAACTACTTTGACATTCTTCCAAACGACTGTGTATACAGTAGTTAAAAATGTGCACCAGTAACAGTAAGGGCAGAAGAACTGAAAGAATTAATTTAACAAACTTAGGAGAAATTTCATCTGGACCAATCGTATTAGATTTGACCGAGTGAATTGCCATCACAACATCAAGTTCGTTAATACACCGAAACTCAAAACAGTCGTCAGAGTAACTTACATCAAAATTGAACGAAAAAGCGCTACACGTGTTAGGTACAAGAACCGTTTCCATTTCAGCGTGATCAAAGGGGTATTTAGGTCTATCACTTTCAATGACACCAACATTTTTCAGATTTTTCCAGAGAATTTTTGGATTAAGCTGGGGATCAAATCGTTTCATAAAAATGGGCACGACTGGGTACTTGCTCTTATGTGCATAATAACACTGGAAAGCAAGATCTTGAAGTATTACATCACACGTCTTAAATAACAAGGAATTTACGAAAAATGTATTTCGAAAATTGTAGGACCGGTTTTGATAAAATCCTGTTTTTTATTTTTAGTTTTTTTGGAAAAAAATTATTTTTTTAAATTTTGGTATGCAGTTTTTTTTAGAATTTATTAAAATACATGTAATTATAAAATTTAAAATAATTTTTTGGATTAGTTTTCAAAATATTGGTTTTTCAAAAAAAAAAAAATTCAAAAATTGATTTTAGTTAGAAGAAAAGTTAATCAAAATATTGATTTGCAGAATTAATTTGGCTACCTAGATATTCTTAAATATATAATTTGAAAGAAATCCATAGAGCCGTTACCGAGAAAGCCTAAAATTAAAAAAAAACGTTATATGAAAGGTCCCGTTAATAGAGTTTTCCCGTATATGTGGTTCCAATCAAAAGATAGCCAATACCAAGAAAAAATTTTTCAAAAATGTTCATTAAAATCGTTCTAGCCGTTTTCGAGAATAATAAAATTTCCCTAAACGGTCATATGGCAGGTACCGTTATTTTTAGGGCTAAAAATAAAATTTCAATTTCCCCTCTGGGGAATGCCAAAATAATTACAAACACCAAGTTTGAATATAATCGCTCAAGCCGTTTAGGCTGCAGCTCGTTATACATACTGACAGACAAACAGACATTTTTTCTCGATCACTTTTTTAGATTTCTCTATGATCGTAATGTCATGTTTGATTGTTTATCTAAATTTTTTTAATATTCACGAATCCTAAACTTGCCTTATAGTCCCTATAATCGCAAGTAAAAAAGGAACGTTTTGTACTACGGATCAAACTAGTTACTCTATTACGAGCGGATACGAACTGACGTCGATTAAAATTCGATGGGTTTCTTTTAAAACATTTGTAAAAATGTTCTTTTTCATTAATAAACACTTTGATTTGCTGAGTTAACCATTGGCAACTACAAGGTTTCACAATTTTTGTTACAACAGGAACATATGCTTCGTAAAGTTCATTTGTAAGATTTGTTAAGATGGAAACTTTCGAATCAATATCTGCGGCATTGTAGATGTTACTAAGGCCAAAGGCAGATACATTTTGTGTCAAATTGATAAAAACAGGTCGACTTATCGCTTTATAATTGAATGTAGAGTTTTTATAATGAAGTGAAAATAAATGTTTAATTGTATTTCTATCTTTTAAATGAATCCAACAAATATTAAATATTTTGCTTTAATTTTTTAAACTATGTTTATTAACTTTAACTTTTTCTATTTTGGAAAACAAAACTCGAAATTAGTCAATGTAGGCAGAAGTTTACAGTTTCCACTGCTCAAGAGTTCAGCAGAATAAGAAGAGAATTCCAAGTCAAATCAAGGGCTGCATATAAAAACTACATAATATCTATGAAAGCTAACCTATTACGGAATCCTTCATCTTTTTGGAAATTTGCTAAAAATAAGAGAAAAATAGCTGAATTCCCGTCCTATATGAATTTGGATCAAATTTCTTCAAATGATGGGGTAATGATCTGTGATATGTTTGCAGAAATGTTTAAAGGCATCTACAAATGTAATAATGGGTTAGCTGGGCTACATCAAATTACCTCTAACATGAACATTACAAATGACTTGCCATTTATTCAAGAAAACGATGTGACAAGTGCAATAAAGAAGCTAACATATTCATTTTCTACTGGACCTGATAATGTTCCTTCCTGTGGTTTAATAAACTGCTGTCATTCCTTGGCTAGTGCTTTATGTTATTTGTTTAACCTATCTTTGTCGTCTTCCGTTTTCCCGCATGCTTAGAAGTCTTCATTTATAATTCCACTTTTTAAATCAGGAAGCCGATGCAACATGCGTGACTACCGAGGTATAGCAAAACTCAGCGTTATTCCCAAGATGATGGAATCTATAATAGTCCATGAGTTGATACATGGTGTAAAATCGCATCTATCGGACAGACAGCATGGATTCGTCAAAGGCAAATCTACCATTACAAATCTGTTGGAAATTACATCATGCATAACAAAAGGATTCATGAATGGTCATCAAACGGATGTAATATACACTGACTTCTCCAAAGCCTTCGATCAACTTAATCATCAGCTGCTTGTTAGAAAACTTTCACTCTTCGGCTGGTCCCCAAAACTTGTGCAATGGACTGCAAGTTATTTATCATCTCGTACTCAATATGTTAAGTTCAAGTCTCATTTATCCAACGCAATAGATGTCAAGTCTGGCGTGCCTCAAGGAAGCCACCTGGGACCACTGTTATTCGTAATTTTTTATAAATGATTTACCCTCTGCGATAAAATACTGTGATATAAATCTCTATGCTGACGATGCGAAAATTTCATATTCATATAAAAATAATGCTGATCACCTTCAACTGCAATCTGATATTGATCATTTGCAGGAATGGTGTAATAAGAATGATCTCACACTGAACTCTAAGAAATGCAAAGTAATGACCTTCGCTAGAGTTAAAAATGTTTTCTTTAATGAATACTCTATAAATAATTCAAAACTTGAAAGAGTTAATTATTTTATAGACTTGGGAGTAATATCTGATTCAAAACTAGACTTCAGAATGCACATCGACTCTATAACTGCAAAAGCTCATGTTCGTCTAGGAATGATTAAACGATGGTCAACAGAATTCAACGACCCTTATGTGACAAAGAGCCTATTTGTTGGACTGGTTCGTTCGATCTTGGAATATGGTTGCCAAGTTTGGTGCCCATATTACTCCTGTCACATTGCCCGCATTGAATCCATTCAAAAACAGTTTCTATTATTTGCTCTCCGTCATCTTAACTGGGATAATCATCACCATCTTCCACCATATCGTTCGCGACTTTTACTGATTGGTCTTAATACGGTCGAGGATAGGAGGTCATCACTCAATGCTGCATTCATATTTAAACTTTTAAACGGTGATATAAATTCTCCTTATTTGCTTTCCTTAATAAAATTAAATGTGCCATTCCGTCCAAGTCGAAATTATAAAATTTTGCGAACACATGAAACTACTTTAAACTACTTAAATAATGAACCGTTCTCTCTCTTATGTAAACAGTTCAATAATTATAATTCCTTCGTAGATTTTAATCTTACTTCATTGAAATTTAAACAAATTATACTTTTATTCAATTTAAATCGTCACTAATTATGTAAATATAATATTATTTGTATAATCCAAATAACTGTGATCAATTATGTATCTGTAGTTATAGTCAAATAAATAAAAAAAACTTTATGACAAAAATATTGAAAAAGGTGAGTAGAGCTATTGTTTTCCAAAAATTTACATTAAAATCTCCTCCAATTAAAATTCTGTTATTGAACTTACTTAAACCGATTAGGGTATCTTCTAATTCTAACATATATGCAATTTTATGAAGCATTTACCAAGAAAGAAGATATCCCAATTTTGATGGCTTCTATGTCCATGAAGGAAGCGTAATTTTTTAAACTAAAAAGTTTCAACATTCTTCTATTGACTGATGGTTTTTATACATTCAACAACAATATTTTGGTATCATTTTCTAGCTGAAAATAACCAAACCCTATCCAATAAAACATAAACTTCTGCCTCATTGTATGTTTCAAGTTTGATTAAAAACCCGAGGTCAGAAATGTCTAACGAATGCATAACTTCAACCACCTATAAATCAAGGACTCAGCGGTTTCGGTTTCCACAAACAACAAACTAAAAATCGAGGGTTTATGGTGTGTGGCACGACTAAAGGATACGATACAACTTTCTCAACAACAAAATTAACATCGACGAAGTTTTATTACGACAAGCATTCTAATCGATACAAGGTATCTCAATATCAATTCGAACTCAAGAACGTTGAGATCTTATGTACATATACATACAAGTACGTGAGGGATTTTACTGCCAATCCTTAAGTCTCCTCCTTTTTATATAGACTGTACAAATATAGGATTTGTTTTTCTGCGAAACCTCTCCCTTTTCCGTCAAATAAACTCTGAAAAAGTCCAAGCACATATCTTATTCATACGTTCACATAATAACCAATCGCATCATTCAAACTATACTTCAAGGAGCAGGCCTATTAATAGACGACTGGAATCTCCGATATAAAGTGCTTCCGGAGCACAACAAACAAATAGAAGAAACAGCCAAGCAAACAAAACTCAACCCTCGGTTCTACCAAAAAAAAAAAAAAAAAGAAAAAAAATGCCAATTCCATACCGTTTTACTCAAAACTACCCCCAACTCCTTAAAGTCCTTCAGCCAGATAGATGAAGCCCCCCAAAAGAACTAACCATAAAAAAAATCAACTTATACCGCAAATTTTCACATTTAAGCCAATAAATACCATGCGAAGGACTTTTTTTAAGATTTTCTTTAATAAAAATAATATTTTTTTTATCATATATAAATGTATCTCTTAAAAACGATACTAAAAATTTTGAAACAAAAACCTAGTTCCAGCTGTTGGTGGGGCGGGGGAAGGAAATACGTTTTATTACGCCAGTTTATGGTTAAATATTATTACATTTCGAAAAATGTCGGTCTGCCGGGGGAATCCAAATAATAATTGAATTAAGAAGTTTTGATGTTTTTTTTTTGTTTGTGTTTTGTTTTCTATGAAATGATGAAACAAAAATTTTTAAGATCGATATCGAAAGGACTATTATATTATCCTTTTGTATGATGGAACATGAGAGGAAATCATTCATCTGCAAAATGCTGGTTGGATTTATATTTTGAAAAGAGGATCGGGCTGAAAAGGCTGTGTGTAACCGATGACTTGGCTATGGCCGCAAGAGATGGAGACTTTGAGCTTCGAGGGTCAAAATTAATAAAACAAAATTAAACGTTTTAGTTCCGCATTACTAAATACCAAATGGATGTGAAGTGTGAGGGTTTTTTGGTAGCCTGAAGCTGAAAAGGAAGTAGATCCCTTGTATGTTTTTCGGGAAGAGGAACGAGAAAAAAAGGATTAATCGGAAAAAAATGTAGGAGAAAGGACATCGGAGAGGACTTAACCCAGGAAATTTATGATGAGAGGTTGTATTTTTTTTTATATTTAAGGCTTTAGAGTGCAGTCAGCTGTTAACGAGTACACTCCTCCGAATCACTTGTTTAAGGACAAGTATATTTGCGATACACAACTAATCTGGGATGAAACCTTTGACAGAAGGATATGAAGCTATGCATCCGGTAGAGCATACAAATATTTAAGTTATTCATAGGATGGGGCTATGGGGTGTTTCACAACTATTCTCCTTACTTATTTTACTTCAAAGATATTTGAACGAATCTTAGGGGCCACTTAAGAGGCAATTCACTTGTTATGACACAGCTTTCTCGAAGTCCGGTTGATCCCATCGCATCTCTAGAAGGAGCTGATACTTTAGATATTGACAAGGGGTTATCGGTTATCGGTTATGCTCATAGGAGAAATGCTCACCTATATATTCATTTATTTTCCAACTTCCAGCGGATGACGACAAAATTTTTGCCAAATTGTTACAGAACTGTGAAGGAAATTTGAAATGAACTATTTTTTGAGCTATACTTTTTAAAAACTACACCTAACAACGAAGAAGTCCTTGGAATCACACTTGAAGAGTTAACTGCTGCAATGAAAAACTACAAAAATGGAAAAACGATAGGGCCAGACGAGGTACGTTCGAGAGTTCGGGAAAATGTGGAGCCATTAGGACAAGGGGGCCTACTATTCTCCTTTCCAAAATTATACTCGGCGATGAAATGATTAATACCTGAAGGAGCCCTGTCAAAGAAATTCAAGCGCAAAAAACTTCTTCACCAAATGAATGGATTGTCACCTGCATTTACTTGACGTTTGGCATAGAATAATCCAAAACCAGGACGCCAGCCGGTGTTTTTTTTTTTAATTTCCATTTTCTTGCATGATTCCGGACTTTATACTTTGGAGAGCCTTTATCATAATCATCGACACAGAAACCGAGATCATGACTTTATACAGCATTCCATTCATCTCGATAACTGACAATTCTGGTTTCGGACTTGTTCCAGCGCAGCGTCAGCAATGTCTATATTTATATTTTATTGGATTGTATTAATGCACAGACGTATGCTAAACGAATGCTATGCTTGCTCAAGACTCGAATGCGTGACTGACGTTTACGACTGTTCTGCATTGCTCACTGGATTTTCTCGAAATGACTGACCGCACTGCTCTTGGCTCTTCAACGACTGACTTGATGCTATTTTAATGCTCCTTTTATACCACAACGCTCTATCTGGGGTAATTCTCCACTGCTGGTAAACAACTTCGTTGCCGGTCGCAACTCCCGCTAACTCAGACACTATGAAAAGGGGTGTGGCTTGTGCACTTCCACGTTCATAGTCTGGTAGTTGATTTTTGTTGACTTCATCTGGGTCCGCAAATGTGGTTGTTGGTGTGATTTGGGGACCGAGAAGTAGACGTTGCTCTGGAATGCTCTATGGTGAAGATGACCATTTTTTTCTGGTGTTCTCGTCAATAATGGGCAATAGGCTTTCGGAATCAATGCTTCCCCTTCTTACTGGACCGTTCAATACAAGTTTTAATGGATGCGTTTAAGTCTGATTCCCACAAAATACATGCGGTTGTTCCCCAGGGCTCCGTTCTGTCTTCTTTCTCATTTGTACAAATGATCTTACATCTAAAACTTCTAATCCACTAAACCGCCAGCTGACGACATTACACTTACTTTTTCATATTCATTTTTGGAATCACACTCCTGCTCTTCAGAAGTGGATTAATATGTTGTGGAATTTAATGCGTCGAAAATATAATGCTATCTTCTGTCATTTAAGCGGAATAAACCACCTTCGCCACTATCCATGAGCGTCACTTACATTACATTATGGAAGCCGATCATCTCAAAATTGTCGGTATTTGCATCAGCATTAATCTCTTGTGAAACCTGTTTGGTCTTCCTTCGACGATTCTTTTTCCCTTCTGATGTGGTTACTATCTACAAACCTATATCCTTCAACTCCCATATCTGAGTGGGTGTTCCTTCAACTCAAAAGAAAGCGTTTAAAATGATTGGAGATGATCACATCATCAGAACATCGACGGAATGTTTCATGTCTCTCTCTTTTCTACCGTAATTTCTACGGATTAAACTAGAGATGTAGCCAGTTGTATTGCTCCTGTTAAACAGCTTCACCATAATACCCGACCTTCCAAGAATACCCACCAATTTACTCTCGAGCCCGAATTCCGTCCCTGGGTGACTCAGCATTAGATCGTCCTCTTAAACTAATGAAGTTTCCATTTCTTCTATGAGCTGAAAGTTCAACAATGCGTCAGATAACACCTACCATTGCTCCAAAATTTCTTCAGAATTGGTGATCAGATTTCTCTCTCAGTCTTTAAAAACCATTTGCTTAAATGCTTTTTTTGTAACTGTAATTTAGTCGCTGATCAATAAACGCCATGTTGTTATTTTGTTCACGCAGACACAACAGCTCGCCCTATTAACGGAATTGTCTTTGCCATTACTGTGATGGCGTACTCCATTTTTACTAAAAACCGTTAAGTGTTGTGGTTTTGACACTTTTTACTTGCTTTTATAGGTACTATGAAGCAATTATGGATTCGTGCAAAAAAAAAATCTAACAATCAAACATGACATTTTGATGATAGAAAAGTCCAAAAAAGTGGGTCCGGAAATTCTGTCCGTCTGTCTGTCTGTCTCTTTTACTTTCAAACCTCTACAGCCTAAACGGATAAGCCGATTTGATTCAAACTTAGAATTTATTTCGTATTATCTCGGGGGGTGTTTTTCATTTTTGCTCTAGGTCAAAAAATAATGGTACCCGCCATACAATCTTTAACAAAAAGTTTGATTTTCTCGAAAACGGTTCAAACGATTTTGATGAAACTTTCAGGGTGCTATTTTTTACAACAAAACATCTATCAGTTAGAATGAATTTTTCGAAATTTGTTCTATAACGGTACCTCTCATAGAACCGTTTTTTTTTTCAAATGCGGTTTTATAGTAAACCATTAACCCTATTTTAATAAAATTTTGCACATAGCAAGTCATTTATAATTTAATTAATATTGCATTTCAAAATAAAAAAAAAATTCAATTTTTTTAAATTTTCCAAAATAATGGTTTTTGAAATATTTTGAAAACGGGCTGATTGAATTTTTTTTAAATAATTTTTGCAGATAAAAACTACAGATTTCCTTATAATGACATACTAAAAAAAAATTTAAAGTATTTTTTCGAAAAGTTTTTTTGAAAAAAAACTGGTCGAACGATTTTCAATTTTTTTTTCTTCGATAGACATTTAGTTTTCATATTTTTACTTAGTACTTAGTTTTTCCGAAATAAAACTCTTACGCTTATTTAAAAAAATAAAGAATTTTTATGAGTTTTATTTAAATTTTTGTTTTTTTTTTTTTTCAAAAACGGTTTGTCAAAAATTAAAAAAAATCTTTGTTTTCTGATAATAACTACCAGCTGCAAGACGTTGGCTTACTCAAAACAAATTTGGAGTATGTTTTCAAAAAAAGAAACTGGTCAAACGATTTTGAAAAATGTTTCCTTAAAATCCAAAACTGTGACGTGTACTACGGTGATTGTGGAAGAAGACCACAGCGTTTATTTGGGTGCAGATTCGTCATAGGTGGTAGACTTAAGCAAGAAGGCTTGGGCTTTCGATACGTAAGTGAGCGAATTGTGACAATCCGTATCAAGTCTTAATTCGCCAACATTAGCCTAATATGCGCTCATGCCACCACATAGGACAAAGATGACGCCACCAAGAATGACTTCAACGAGCTCCAGACTATCGGACTAACGGACTAATCGCCGAACTTTTTAACCTGGTTGAGTGCATACACCAACTTATCTCTAAAGTTTGGTCAGAAGAAAGTATGCCTGATGAATGGAACCTCAGCATCGTTTGCCCGATCCACAAGAAAGGAGACCCTCTAAACTGCGCCAACTATAGAGCATTGAAGCTGAAGCGGCTAAGATGGGACTAGCATTCAATGAGGCCAAAACGAAGAACCTGCTGTCCACAAAAAGGGACACACAACACCGGCGGATTGGACAAAACATCACAATGGACAGATACAACTTTGAGGTAGTTAGGGACTTTGTGTACCTCGGATCCGCTATAAGATCTGACAACAACATCTCGTCAAAATAAAGCGAAGAATTACTAGCTTAAGATTCTTCGGAAGATTTTTGGCCCTACCTGCGTTAACGGGTGGAGAAGGTTCAACCACCAATATTGAACTGGTCAAAAAAATACGCATATCACGCTTAAGATAGCTAGGTCATGTAGAGCGAATGGACAACAATGCTCCGGCTCGCAGGATTTTCGATTCCATCCCAGAGGGTAGACGCAGTCAAGGAAAACCTCGCCTTAGTGGAGGAAGACCTTAACCAACTTGGAGTGCGAAACTGGAGGCAGCTAGACAAAGACCGAGCTGGCTGGAAAGGCATGTTGGTTGAGGCCGAGGTTCGTCCCAAACTGTAGCGTCCCCTAAGTAAGTAAGTAAGTAAAATTCAAAACTGTAAAAGAAATCAAATGGCTTACATCGTTTTTCCAAAAAAAAACGTTTTAACTAGTGATTTTTAAGTGATTTACAAAATTTCAAATGATTTTTTTTTTAAATCTCAACCCCCAAGACCACTGTCGCTGGGTCTTTATTTTAGGTTCAGATAGTGTTGTATTTCTACTTTAAATTTTATTCGACGATGTGACCGCACATAATGATCAAGTACGTGCGATCCAGTGTGGTGAGAATTCTAGGATTCAATAAGGAAACATCTGACCAAAACTTACTTTTTCCCCGTAATTTTTAAATTTTTTTTTAAATACAAAAATAACAATAATGAATACAACTGTCTATAAAATTATGCAATTTAATTTAAAGACTCTATATTAACTTCATTTAGCCATTTTGAGCAATCCTTACGAGGAGTCCCTAAAACAAAATGGCTTACTTTTCAGCCACACGCAGCATCTGTTTGCGTATAATTGTTCGCATTAAACAAAATGTAAAACAGGCTTTAATTAATTTGTTTAAGGTCAATCTAATTTCTATCTAATTTTAAGTGACAAGGAGAAGAAGAACAAGAACTTGATATCGTTTAAGTCCGAAAAGTTCAAAATGGCACCGACCTTATCTCCTGTTTCTATGCTGGAGTTTGCGTTAGTAGGTATAACGTTTGGCTATAATACGATGTTGTTGTTTTTTTTTTGTTAAAAAAGGACAAACATCTTCAAACTACCTCGACCCTTTTGATCATATTATTTTTTTTCTTCCTTATTTCCCTGCACTTAACTAGTATTTCCCCCCAAAAAAAAAATGGAAAAAGGGTAGAATGGTTAGGGTTGTTGCTTTTGCCGTGTATTCCATTAAATTCAAAATACCTACTAGTACCAGAAATTCTCTTCTAAGCCAAACCAAAAATTCCAAAAAAAAATAAAACATCAAAAAGACGAAGGACGAAAGGAAATAAAATAAATGCTGAGAATCATTGTAAATATGGTTATGCCAGAAAAAAAAACAAACAAAAAGGATACTCTTTCTTCACTGGAACAGAGAACAGCTCAAGGACGACAGGGCACGGGGGACAGGAGGATAATCTTGCATACGCAAATTAAAGACGAAATTTCAATTTAGATGGCCAGGCAAAGAGTCCTATTACGATCTATTACTATTCGCCTACCAAAATAATGGGTTGGATTTGTTGCGCGCCGCCCCATAGAAACAGCACCGGAACGGTTGTGTTGCTCCTGGTTTTGTTCTCTCGCTTGAGTCCTCCAAAACGGAACGGACGAACGTCAACTCGGTGTTATTATTTTTATGTTAAACATTATCCTTACAGGACCTTTAAATGGACATGCTTATGGGGGCGTGAAATAAAAGTGGTATCTTGGGAAATCAAAGGACATAAAAAGGACGACGAAAATTTCCAACTAAGTGGGGGTATAGATTTTTTTTTCATTTTTCTTGTTATTTTAAAGAAAAAAGTTTTTTTTTTATATTTTTTTTTCTTATTTTTAGTCCTTTCTGGTTCTTTGGCTTTGTGCGCCCTGTGACTGGGAAAAGATAAGAGACTCTTATAACAACAAAGAGAAAGAAGGAATAACTAGGATTTTTTTGCATATGTGTTCTTCTCCTGATGATGTGTTCCAATATGCAAATTTAAGTCTATGCCATATATATGTACAGTGCTTTAGACTTATATATATATAAAAAAAATGCCAATGGCTGGAATTTTGTTTTCATTATATCCCTACCCCGTTTTCGGGAGGATAAATATATTTTTTTTTGTTTTTGAAATCCTTTAACGAAAAAACATATAACAAAAGGGTAACCAACATTATTTAAAGGATTATTTTAAAGCACATTTTCCTCTGGCGAGGTCATCGTCTCGCAGTACCTCTGCACCACCATACTTTTTGGTGGTGGTCCTTTATAAAAATAAAAAGAAATCCCAAATTATTATCAGGACTCGCGTGTACACACAGATGGCGAAAGAAAATATTGAATTTTGTTATCGCTTCCGTGCAATACGTATTGCGAGTGTATGCTACAATGCACACTATTTGCGGAAGCTGTATTTCGTCCTAGGACCTAGCTGTCGTCGTACGTCGTCGTAGTCGTCGAGTCGGTTAGGAGGATGTCGATTTTTATTTAGAAAATGATTTTTGAATTTTCAATTCAATTGGAATAGAAGATTTTAGAAAAATAAAATACAAAAATCCAATCCGGTTGTGTGTGATGCTCGCTGATGTGATGGTGATTTCAACTTGTTCGACTATATAATGGGAATTCTAAGGGGACAAGTTGGGAGTTTGGAAAAAATTAAATTTAAATTTTTTTTTTAAGTTGAATTTGATCAAATTTAAGAAAAAGAAGGCTTATATGTGTAAGTCCTTAAAAACAGGATTTTGATGCATGGCATAAACGTCTTCTTATATACAAAATACAATTCTCTGGCTGCAAGAATGCTGAGACGATGTATCTGGTTTAACACTTTGCCTCTCCAAATTCATACTTCCTTTCTTCAGTTTTGACTTTGGTTTCTTGCTTTTGTAAGGAACTTAAACGGGAACGCAACTTAAACCCGCATAGCCAAACCCCACATATTATCTCCTAGTGGCTTTGTCAGTTCCGTTTTGGAGGACTCAAGCGAGAGAATAAATCCAGGAGCAACACAACCATTCCGGGGCCGTTTCTTTGGGCGGCGCGCAACAAATCTAACCCATTTTTTTGGGCCCTTTGCCTGGCCGCCTAAATTAAAATTCCGTCTTTAATTAGCATAATGCGAGATTATCGTTCTGTCCCCCGTGCCCTGTCGTCAAATCACCAAATCCCGACAAACAATTTTTACGCTCTTTTTGCTACTATTCGGGGAATTGTAGTGATTTTATAATAAATTTCACGACTGGATCGCACGTACTTACTTTTTAATGCGGTCACAGCTTCGAATAAAATTTGAAAAGTATTGAAGGAATTTCAAAGTTTTTATTCGATTTTTCTGACTTTTGATTTGTTTGTAAAATATACGTAAAATAGTAAATACCATTTTATTTTATAGAAAATGTGAAAAAGTGTAATTTTTTTTAAATCGTAGGAACTATTCAAGAATGCAAGCTAAAACACAAAAATTACTTAAATTTAAAAACAAAATTAAAAAAAAATCCATTTACACGATTTCAAAATATTGATTTTTGAAAAAAAAATAAGAAAATTATTAAAAATACAAAAAAAAAAGTTTTCTAAAATATTTTAAAATAAAATTACTTAGGCTACCAACATCTTCTTGAATATCAATTTTAATTGAAATCAGATGAACAATTTTCGAGAAAAACGAAAAAAAAAAAGGTTCTATGGGAGGTACCGTTTTTAGCCCCCCCCCCATCTTGAATTTTGTTCACCACAACATAACCTACTCCTACAGTAAGTAGTACACTGTTTTTTTCATAAAAAAAATTGGAGCCGTTTCTGAGGAAATTAAGCTTTTACTTAACGGTTATATGCAAAGTACCGTTAATATTTGAGCTAAAAAAAATTGTAAAGTTCTATGTAGAATGTCAAAATAACCTTGGTGTTCAAAATTTGAAGGCGACTGGCTAACCCGTTTAAGCTGTAGTTCAATATACATCCAAACAGACGGACAGACAGAATTTTGCCAGTAACTCAAATATGTTTCTCTATCATCGTAAAGTCATGTATGATTGTTAGATTGTTTGTTACGAATGCATAACTTGTTTTATAGTCTCTAGAAATCGCATATAAAAAACTGCCAAAGGAAATTTTCCTCGAATCTTTTTGATTCTCATGATTTAATATACAACGAAATTACAAGTTCATGCAAGGAGGAATTTAAATTCAACAACAAAAAAATCAGTTTTGTGAATAATTTTAAAATTCTGCTGGGTTCTTGTTGATTCTCATGATTTAATACATCAACATAAAATTGCACGACTGAATTGCACATACTAGCTCATATGTGCGGTCACATCTTAGAATAAAATTTAAAAAATGCACGACTGGGTCGCACGAACTTGTTCTCATGCTAGATAATTGCTTAGTGGCTGCATATGTATGTACATATATATAAAAAAATTAAATGCAATATTAATTGAATTATAAATGACTTCCCGTGTGCAAAATTTTATTAAAATCGGGTCAATGGTTTACGATAAAACCGCATTTGAAAAAACCGGTTCTATTAGAGGTACCATTATAGAACAAATTTTAAAAAGCTCATTCTAACAAAAAGATGTATTGTTGTAAGAAAAATAGCACCCTGAAAGTTTTATCAAAATCGTTAGAGCCGTTTTCGAGAAAATCATACTTTTTGTTAAAGATTGTAGGGCAGGTACCGTTATTTTTTGATCTAGAGCAAAAATGAAGAACACCCCCCGAGATACTACCAAATAAATACTTAATACCAAGTTTGAAACAAATCGGCCTATCCGTTTAGGCTGTAGAGGTGCGAACAGACAGACAGACGGACGGAATTTTCGGACCCGTTTTTTCGAGTTCTCTGTCATCGTAATGTCATGTTTTATTGTTAGATTTTTTTTTGCACGAATCTGGAATATGCGAGAGGGAATTTTAATTTAACATTTTTTTTTAATTTAATTAGGAATTAAGAAGAAACTCCAAAGAAAACTTCAAACCCAACTTATCAGCTGTCAATTATCCACTAAGCTATGCAGCCCAGAGGCGGTGGGAGATAAAATACTTTCTTAGTGGCTTCCCAACATCATAATGACCTCGGACCACCAACCATGGATCAAAACTTGCACCGTTCTTATACAGCGCCTTGACATTGGATCAACCCACTCTAACTGGATGCGAGAGCCCCCTCTATTTGGACGACTCTCTAAAGTATGCTTCATCAATGTTCCTACTCATAGCATGGAAGGAGGTTGAGGTGAGACTCACCTGAGGAAGTAATATGAGTTCTACAAAAATGAAGCATTGCGATCAACAAGCACAAATCAGAACTCGTCTGCTTTAGACCACTTTCCGCAAAAATCAGTCATTCAGCTGATAGATCAAGAAGCCTTTCCAGGCCAGCCAGACTCGGATAAAATATCGAAAGCAGCCAAGCGAAGTGGTGAACTGTTAAGGCTTAACCCTCGGTGAATCCAACGGTAGGAGCCCTAGGGCGAAGCAGAGAAGTGGGAAAATTAAGGTCCCAGTCGATATCATAACGATTCTCGGTTAAAGAAGAAGAAGTTAAGGTTTAATGCTCATGCACTTTCTGTCCTCAAAAAAGGCCAATTTCGTCGTCTTCACTCATTATTACAAAAATTTCCTAAAATATTACTGATTTTCGTATATTACTAAAAAAAACCATACAATATTTAAATACTGCTAAATCCAGTTTCAGCGCCATCTTCTAAACATTGGAAAAGTAGGAATTTTTGTTCTTGTTGATTCTCAGCAATTAGTGTTACTAAATTCATATATCATGCTGCGCTGTCGCATTTTTATAAACAAAAATAAAAAAGAAAAAGAAGAGAAGATTTAGTTAACTTTCGTAGCCAGTTCATACGACATATTTTAACATTTTAACTAAAACCAATCAAGACTTTGTTGTCATGGACCATGGTCCTTAATACATATTCAGTCATTTAGAGGAGGTGTTGTTCGGTTTTTTTTTGACAAAATCCATACAAAGCAATAGATTGAGGAGAAAAAAAAAACTCCTAGAGAGACAAATAAGAGGCGATAGATGTTTTACTCAGTTTTCTTCCTCTATTTTTTACACAAAGCCAAATCATCATTCCTGACAAAGAGGACCAATTTTTAACTTTAATTTGAAAACTTTTTACCACAGAATAAGAACCACCACACCGCCGCCCCGCTCACCAACCCCCTTCGCCCATGCATTTGATATAGTTTGAGTTTGAAGTTCGCTTATTCCATTTTCCCATTAATAGAAACCCAGAGACGCTGAATCCTGAATACAAACAAGGAGGAGCGAGTTAAGGAGGGAAGCAAAGCAACGGCATTTCGTCAAATATTCAATAAAAGTATATATTTGCTCAAATTTGCATTTGAGATTGCTTTTCTTTCTAAAGTAGGCGCACGCGATACAAGGATGAAGGATCCATCGCTCGTCGGTCATATAGAGGCTCTATAATAGACACACTGTTCCTGGTACACAAACATATGGTGGACGAACGAAAGGCCCAGAGGACGACTGACGACGACGACGATGGCTCAAACTAAACAAGGACGAGCTACGGTCAGACATAATTTTTAGGCAAATGGCCATTGAATGTATATATGCGAGAAACAAATTACCCAGCTGCAGCTGCTGTCGTCAAAATACTGCCCCATTGTGCAAAAGCGCTAGAAAAACCGCACCACACATGCTGCACGAGAACGGACGAAAGATCCGCATAATTTGCATAATGAGAATTGGGGTCAGAAAAATCATCATTTCTCTTAACTATTCCAATGCTAATGCAGCTACTCGGGGAGAATGTGATATTTTTCAATAATACTTGCGTCCGAAATCGGCCTTTCGATTCGAAACTTCTCCATATATCTATATGCAGAACACACTAAACGGTCCGTCCGTCCAAGATGGCAGGGGGAGGCGGTTTTTAGGACTATCCGTCCATTCGAGAGAATTAAAATGTCCGATATTAGAGTTAAAAAGGACGAAAGTTTTTCATTCAACTGTCAGTTTAGATATTATGTGAAGGACTTGTGATTTTTTTTTCATTTTTCTTTTATTTTTATATTTAGCCTAAGCATTATGCGGTTTGTTTTTATGATTTATATTCGAGGATTCAGGCAGAATTCACGGGTTCAATAGATCCATAAGTTAGCAATGGGAATATGAAAAACCATGAAGGATTTCAATAAGAACAATGCGAGTAAAATCCTTTGAAAAATTATTGCAGTCGGATTGAGCTGGGAAAAGGATATTGGACATTTCGAGATTGAGATTAAGAAGTTCCACCAGCACACCGCATTATTATGCAAATTAAGGATGTGTTTTTTTTTCTATTGTATCCTTTGAATTGGGAGGTGGTATATCTATCTATCTTGTGGATCTGGGGGGTAAATCCTTTATTTTTTTAACACAACTTTGATTGTCATTTAGCTGCGGCTTTTTTTTTTTTGTAAATTCATTTTCGTACCCATGTCAATCAAGCCTTCAAATGTGTATCTTGACAAAAAAATGTTAATGCTTAATATAAAGGCGATTTAGGGGGGTGAAAAAACGAGGACGTAGTAGAAAGAACCCAGAAAATGTTTGGATTTAGTGGTGAAGATTGTTGTGGTGGAGGAGTTTAAGCTGGGCGAGGCAAAAGGTTGAATGGTTGGTGAGACCTTATTGACATTTCAATATTTTTGTTTGCGTTCATTTCAACAAGTCTGTCATTTGGCTTATTCTAAAGTGCTTTGGTAGTGGATTTTCGGATTTTCAACTTATTTTTCAAGTATGAATTGAGAGATTTGTGTTTTCAATCTAAGGCGACTGTAGTTGATGTAGTTGTGAGTAATACATCAAGTTTTTTTTCTTGGGATTATAGGGACTATAAGGCAAGTTTAGGATTCGTAAATATAAAGAAAATTGAGATAACAATCAAACATGACATTACGATCATAGAGAAGCCTAAAAAAGTCATTGACAAAAAAATGTCCGCCTGTTTGTCTGTCTGTTCGGGTGTATATCGATCTGCAGCCTAAACGGGTTTAGTGATTGAGTTCAAATTTGGTATAATGTGTATCTCTTGGCATTCCTCAGAGGGGCGATTAAAATTTTATTTTTAGGGCTAATAATAACGGTACCTGCCATATAACGATTAAGGAAAGGCTTATTTTTCTCGAAAACGGCTCCAACGATTTTGATGAAATTTTTTGAGAATTTTTTTTGTTGGTATTGGCTATCATTTGATCAGAACCACATATACGGGAAAAGTCTATTAACGGGACCTATCATACAAGGTGGGCCAAAAGAGATCACCCTATTGGAAGATGCTCTTATTTTAGCAAATGGCCGCCAATGTCAAATCTGTTTTGACATTTGTGAACTGGACAGATGTAGAATACAAGTGAAAAAGCCATGGAGCAATACACTCCCCAAGAACGCGGAATAATCGTGTCTATTTTTTTGAGTAACAATTCGTCTGTAGTGTTGGCGCAGAGCAAATTCCGTCGCCGATTTTACGGCCGTCCGACACCGACTGCACAAACACTCCGCCTTTTGGCCACCAATCTTGAAGAATATGGGACCACACGAGACGTTACCAAAAGTGGCCGGCCCCGGTGCACCCGTTGTGCCGATAATAACGCCGCTGTTGACGAGGATGTCGAGATGTCGCCAGAAACATCGACCAGACGCCGTGGCTCGCAATTAGCCATCAGCCGGTCGTTCCCATCCTCAACCTCGAGGACGAAGTGGACGATTTTTCGACTAAAATCACAATGAGCGATGAGGTTCATTTCCACCTCAGCGGGTACGTGAACAAGCAAAACTATCGGTTCTGGGGCACCGAAAATCGACAAGTAATGCATGAGGAGCCATTACACCCGCTCAAAGTCACCGCGTGGTGCGCTGTTCACGCTGGAGGAGTCATCGGGTCATCGCCGCTGGTCAAATGACAACAGTGGACGGTGAGCGCTATAGGGCCATGTTAACCGCAATTAGACGAATTAGGACTGGAGGATTTGCACTGGCCCCCAAGATCGCCCGATTTAACCGTTCCAGACTTTTTTTGTGGGGTTTTCTGAATTCCCGTGTTTACGTGAACAAGCCCGAGAGCCTAGAAGCCTTCAAGGACAACATTCTAGACGAGTGCGAGAATCTGTCGCTCGAAGTTCTCGCCGAAAAATGAAAAATGCCATAAAACGAGCCCGTATGACAATCAATTGTGACGGCACCCATATAAAATTCTAAGGGTTTAAATAAACATAATCAAAAAACTGAATCGAAGTTTTTCAATTAGAAAACAAAAGAGAGCCAAACAACATCGGATATGAGTTCTTTTGTACATTGTACAGGGTGTCCCGAAATTTTTTTTGGAATTCCGGAATTCCGGACCTCTCAAAACTTGCGTAATTGGCCTTAGATTACAAAAATGATTTTAAAAATAAAATAAAAATATATCTTGAGGGCGCTACTGGCCTTCAAAATTTGGAAAAACTGAATTTTTATGGTGATTTTTAGCTAATAAGCTAATAATAATATACTAATTTCGGCTCCTGAACAACTTTATGTTGTAAAAATGTGCATTTTTTGACGTTTCAGTTTGCATGCAGCAACACGTTTTCGGCGGTTTCAAACTTATAAGGTTTCAACCTGAAAATACCCCCAATATGATGTTTCTTATTTAATTTTTTTTGGCATATCGCCATTGTCATAATTTTTTTTCTTTGACCCTAAGACCACTGCTTGATAAATTTAATGTAATTTGAATTAAATTTTCCGATTTTCAAGAAAAATGTTGTTATGCCAATTAATAAAACAGGGCAAAGTTTTGAGCCTACCTAGACAACTGACTTCATTCATAGATCCCGAATAAGGATTAATTTTTATTAATAATATTGGGTTTCTTACCTGCGTTTTCTACCTGAAAAATACAAAACTCAAGTATTTGAAACGTGGGCGTTTTGTGGACAAAAATGTGGGAAAAAACACATTGTGGTTTATTGAGGAAACGTAGAGGATTTTCATTCAATACTTGTTTAATGACGTAATGGGTTGTCAAACTCCATAATTTGTTGACCTGAATTGGAAGGAACTTATATAAAAGCTACACTCTAAGGTCTTTAGATTTTATTCGATATCCTCCACAGGTTGAGTAAAGTGCGTTGTAAAAGTGTTAAAAGCGATTTTTGTGATTTTTAAATAATGAGTTCGAGACGTAGTGAAACTACGTTTGCTATACAAAGAACTTGACAATCGGCAGCTACCAACTATAAGAGATGTCATTAAATTTGTTTTGTTTGTCAGAAACGACCTTAAAATTAAGTGAAAATTAAGTGTAGGAATGGATCTGTTTCTGAAGAGATCAACAATATTTGGACCTAAGCTTCGATTCCAATTGTATCTAAGGAACGAGTTATTCAATTACTTAAATCATATTTCGAAAAGTACAGGTTATTGAAGTGATACCCTAAAAGCAAACAAAATGATAATTTGAAAACAAACTGAAGTGTTTTTTTAGAGTCATCTGAGAAACTTTTCGACGTTGCTGCTTGTAAATGCACTTAATTTGAAACTTGTTCTTATTTAAAACCTAAGAAAGTTCCCATCAAGTTCTTTGTTGGATCAAAGAAATGAGAGGAAAATGGTTATACGCGGTGTTGACAAGAAGGAAACAGTTATCTTAATGAAGCGGCAGCAAAGGCAAATTGAAGAGTCAAAGAGGGAAGCAAAAAAGTGTTTTACCCAAGAAACCGATTCTGTATCAGAAAACTGCGATGAAGATTCGTTGCGTGAATCTTGTGCGTGAATCTTCGCAAGAAACGTATCCGATAACAGAGGCATCCCCAAAAAACAATCTTTCAACAGAGACACCATCGACTTCAAGGGCTAATCGGAATACATTGATGTTGCCAACAGTTGCTAAGGCCTGTGATCGATACGGTTTAGCAACCCGATCTGCTGCTGCTGTGGCTTCTGCTGTTTTGGCTGATGTCGGCATGGTTTCTACCCAAGATTTAACTCCAGTAATTGACAAAAACAAGATCAACAGAGCTGTATCTAAATTACGTACAGAAGCTTTAAAAGATATTGGAGGTATTGCTATAAAAAAGCATTTACTTTGATGGACGAAAAGACAAGACCCTGATAAATGAAAAAATAGGGGCGCAAAGAAGTTTTTGAAGAGCACATTTCAATTTTGGCAGAACCTGGATTAATTTATTTGGGACACACAACGTCAAGTCGTGGCACCGCAGAGGGAATTTTTACTTCGATCACAACCTTATTAGAGGGTCAAGGTTGGAATTTAGATGAAGGGATTTGCATTGGATGTGACGGAACTGCAACTAACACTGGTTGGCAGGCAGACCACTACAATGGTGTATTTCTATGCTTCATGCCAATGAGTTACCTCTTCGTCATTTATTCTTGACGTTAGATGGTTGCACTTCGGGTCCTAGAGAATATTCCGGACCTATTGGAAAACAATTAGCTGGTTGCGAAAATAAAACCACAGTGAGCTTTTGTGCGGTGGCTGGTAATATGCCTGACTTGCCGAAAAATGTGGTTGATGAACTAAGTACGGATCAAAAATATCTTTATCAGATATGTCAAGCGGTATCAACTTGTGTTTGTACTCCTGAGCTGGCAAACCGTCAACCTGGAAAAAATGCTTCACTCGAGATGGCTATAACTTCTGCTAATCGTATTCTCAGACTTTATGTTAGTACTCTCAATCCATCAGAAAATTTGCAATTGCTTGTGAACTACGTCGTTAAAGTATACGCTCCAATTTGGTTCCAAATCAAGAAAAGACGTCTTTTAAGGACTATCGATATTTACCCGAAAATTTGAGATCTGTTGTGGATTCTGTAATAGAAGAAATGCATTTTTTGCACAATCAGAAAACCTGCTTATCAATATGTTGTTTGATGAAAGAGACCACATTCGGGAGCTGGCATTGCGGAGAATAAAAAAGCTAGAGAAGCTGAAAGTATCACCAAACGCAGAATATATAAACCACCAAAAATTAACTTCTCTGCTAGAGATTATATGGAAATTATTTTTTGGCAAGAGTGTCAGGTAACATCACCTCCGGTTCTTCCACATTTTTCTTATGAACCCCTTTACATCATGGCAAAAGATAAGAGCTTGGAAATTGTTGACTTTCCCTTTCACCCCCAATCTGTGGAAAGTTGTGTTAAGCTGGTAACATAGGCCTCACAAAGTGTAACTGACCCTACTTCTAGAGATGGCTTTATTAGAAACAGGTTGCAATCTCGAGCAAAAATGCCAAATTTTTAACACAAAAATAAGTTTAAATTCTAAGTTTTTGTCATTGATTAAATGTTTTCATGTGCGCTTTGTTTTAATAATATTTATAATAAAAAACCTTTAAAACTTAATTTTTTTTATAGTTTTATGCATAGGGTTTAAGTCTATAAAAACGTGAAATTTACAGATCTTCTAAGCTCGGTAGCACCTCCAAGATACGTTTTTCGTTAACTGTGTGAAATTAGCAAATTTTGATACTTGTGATAGTGTTTCTCATACATCGACGGGACACCCTAATATATACTACCTGTACTACTTTAAGAATTTACTCTCTTTGTGCAGCGTTAAATAAAATAAATAAATACTAAATACTAAATACAATATATGTTTTGAACTATTGCCCGTTTTGGTTTTTTTATTATCTCTATTTGTTCCCAAAAAAATTCAAAAACAATGAAAAATAATAGAGAAAATTCATTAAATAACACTAATGCACTATCTGATACATCTTCTTAAGTATAAAAAATAATTTAAATTTTACCAAAATACTAAAAAAAATAAAAATAAAAAGCAGCTACAGAAAAAAACGGTTTTTAAATTTAAAAAACATAGGTATAAGGAGAAACTCAAAAACAAGTAGAATCTTCAATACAAGGACCATAGGTAGTTCTTTTCAAGACATGACTTCAAGACTTCCAACGAATCCTTTATGTTTATTTTACTCAACACCTTATAATAATTGTAAGATCCTTAATGTTGAATGCCACAAAAAAAAAAGAAGTTGAAAGCATATTACATCAGATACAATATCTATAACAGACGCATGCCATAGAGCCATAGCCGTTGTCGACAACAATTTTTATTATTATTAATGCATTCATATCCCTTTCGCTTTGGCACTTTTGCGATTCGCTGTTATTTGCCATGCAATGTGTGCAATTAAAAAAAAACATCTTATAAAGGTACACAAATATACGTATGTTGATAGAAGCTCTCCTTTATATGAAATGTAATTTAATCGGCCTCACCCTTTCGTCCTCACGACGACGACACATGAGTGCCCAAGTACACACAGGAGGAGAGTAGATAGGTGCCGCATAACGTCAAAATGTCACTTGTGTGCCGGCACAACGACGAAACGAACTCACTTAGCTAAAACATGCATCCAGATCCAGAGCTAAAATAAAACACGACATTCCCCAAGGACTCTGGGGGTGCTATCAGACAACTCCTTCAGTGTTGATAAATGATTCGTACGGTGAGCTATTTAGAGAGACGACACAAAAAATATGCATAGAAGTATCTACAAGTGTTGGTATAAAATTATATCTTACACCATACATATGCAAGCAGAACAACAACACCTTGGAGCATAAGGTTCAACTTTTCGTAGCTGCTGCAGCTTTAACATAGCCAGCGGCACTCTGCCTCAGGTGTGGTACGCAGTATCAATCCAGTGTACATTTTCAGGTGAATGAGCTTCTGCATGGCACAGCAGCACCATTATAGGATGCAGCGACAGTGCCTAACAGCTTTTTGCTTTATGGTGTTGAATATGCCTCTGCATTTTTACCTACCTGCCGCTTGCCTTACCTGCATTTCTAAATCCCATTCGGAATTAAAAGCATCAATTTTGTGTTTGTTGTTATTTTTGCTTTTGCCATTTTCTCACACACAGAACCTCAAAACATTTGTTTATTTTTTTATGCTTTCTTTCCATAAAATAAAAATATGATGGCGAATATAGAAGAAAAAAAAAAACATCCTTAAAAAGGTTCAACGTACCCACTTTAGAGCCCAGCCACTGAACACTTCTGCTGCTCGGAATATACTTTTTTCCAGGAGAGCTAAAAATTGCATATGAATACAATTTGAGAGTGGAGATGTTTGCCAACGAGGATTCGGAAAAGGATTTGCATTTAGAGGAATATATGTGTTCCCAACTCAAACCCATATACCTGTGTATAAACATATGATGCATGACAAAGGGAAGGACGACCGACGATATGCTTTTGGTTTAATTTAAATTTTTTCCATAATCTCGCATTTGAGTGAATCGGTTTTTTTTTCTATGCATTCGTTCGTGTCTTGATTTTTATTTTTGACGAAAGCCTAGATGTTCCTATATTGCTCTGTCCAAGTCCCAGCTATCCTTTGAAGAGTGGTGGAGGCGATAGCTGGGAGCAGGAAGGCATTAGGTACGTTTGCACAACGAAAATATTTATATCTATAATCATTTTCTGCATAAGCATGTCGTTAATTGAAAAAAGGTCCTTAGAATACCGGAGTTTGGCAAAGACGTCAACACTTATAAAATATGAACCTACCTTGGACGTACAAGTGTTTGCGAATGTTTCGGCCTTTATTTTGATTATATTCCTTTTTTTTCTTTCAATTTTGGAAAAATAACATGAGGGTAGAGCACGATATTAATTATTTTTGTGGTCAGGTGCATCTCTTCAGACTGCAATATGTTCCGTAAAAAAAGGATAAAGGCCAACAACCGGGACGGAGGAACGAACTAAAAAAAATAAAAAATATATGATGAGACAGGATGTTGGACGTGGTTTTGGGTTTCGATGACAGACATTCCTCAAATTAGGATTTAATTTAATGCTTAAAGAGATTTTTTGAGTAAAATCACTTGGTTGCACAGGCATCCTGGAAATTTGAAGAAAAAGGATCACATATTTGTGAAAGAGTTTGTCGAAAATCAATTTCTCATTTTGACTTTCTTTTTATTTGATGGATAATAAACTTTTGATGGTGCGTAATGCAAGGCGAGTTTGATAGTGGTGCGTGAGATGCCTCAGGGTTCCATTTTTTCTCCATCTTTCTTTTATTGTTTTTTTAATATTATTTGCTGCAATCAAACTTCCCTTGGGGGTTTTGTTTTTCCCCCTATAGAAGGCTTGTCTTCGTGTGGCTGAAGGAGGAATCCTCGGCTATAATGGCTACCAAAAACAAAAGATATATTACCCCAGGTGGCAATCCGGATTCACTGGAAAATCCAACCTCTTCTGTGGTCGGCTCTACAGATTCTAAGGGAGCCAATTATTGCGTTAAATGAACTCCTTTACAAAAAACTCAGACTACCATGATCGCTAGAATCTAGATAAAATATTTCTGTGTAGATGACTATTCCGAAGCCACCAGCAGGTGCAAAACATGTATCAGCGAAACAAAAAGTCTCGAGGGTGTCAGTAAAGTACTCCGTAAAAGGCTTGAAATCGAGACATTATATCAAGAACTAAAAGAGGAAGTTGATGATCTTCTCCGCGAAGCAAGAAAAAAGTGAGGTTAGTTCACCGCGTCTAAAACTATCTGAAACAAAAAAAAAATGGCTAGTAAGAAACGCAAAGCTGGCTCCAGAAGGTGACAATTCATTTTATAAAAGAAACGAATTCACCACAAGCAGCTATGCTTAAGCTTGCTAACCGAAGTTATTATGGTTCCCAAACCAGGAAAAAACTTTTAATGAAAAGAAGTCTTGCAGAACAATAATATTATTGCCATTAATCTCTAAGGTTTTTCAGAAATTATTACACAAGGCCTAGTTTTTGATCCAAATGTTTGGGATGCTTGCCTCAGGGTTCCATTTTTTCTCCTACTATCTTTTTTTAATTTCCTTATTTCTTTAAATGATCACTTTAATGATTGTTATTAGCTTATTCCAATAATTGATGAGGTTCACAATATATTTTTTCGAAAGTTGGGCGCCTTTCCTAGTTTTAGTTCAAAATGAATGAGGTGCCTCAGGGTTCCATTTTTTCTCGTACTATCTGTTTTTAATTACCTTATTTCCTTAATTGATCACTTCACCGAGTGTTTTTAGCTTCTTCCAGTACTTAACGAGGTTCACAATTTATTTTTTCGAAAGTTGGGCACTTTTCCTAGTTTTTGTTCAAAATGATTGAGGTGCCTCAGGGTTCCATTTTGTCCCCTACTATCGTTTTTTTTTAATTTCCTTAATTGATCACTTGACCCAGTGTTATTAGCTTTTTCCAATACACGACGAGGTTCACAATTTATTTCTTCGCGAGTTGGGCAACTTTCCTAGATTTTGTTCAAAATGCTTGAGGTGCCTCAGTTATCCTACTTTGGTTTTTGTTTAATTTCCTTAAATGATCACTTGACCAAGTGTTATTAGCTCATTCCAATAATTGATGAAGTTCAGAATTTATTTTTTCGAAAGTTGGGCGCCTTTCCTAGTTTTTGTTCAAAATGAATGAGGTGCCTAAGGGTTCCATTTTGTCCCCTACTATCGTTCTTTAATTTCCTTAAATGATCACTTGACCAAGTGTTATTAGCTCATTCCAATAATTGATGAGGTTCACAATTTATTTCTTCGCGAGTTGGGCAACTTTCCTAGATTTTGTTCAAAATGCTTGAGGTGCCTCAGTTTTCCGTTTCTTATCCTACTTTGGTTTTTTTTCAAAATGCTTGAGGTGCATCAGGGTTCCATTTTGACCTCTACTATCGTTCTTTAATTTCCTTAAATGATCACTTGACCAAGTGTTATTAGCTTCTTCCAATACATGACGAGGTTCACAATTTATTTTTTCGAAAGTTGGGCACCTTTCCTAGTTTTTGTTCAAAATGATTGAGGTGCCTCAGGGTTCCATGTTGTCCCCTACTATCGTTTTTTTTAATTTCCTTGATTGATCACTTGACCAAGTGTTATTAGCTCATTCCAATAATTGATGAGGTTCAGAATTTATTTTTTCGAAAGTTGGGCGCCTTTCCTAGTTTTTGTTCAAAATGCTTGAGGTGCCTCAGGGTTCCATTTCGTTCTTTAATTTCCTTAAATGATCTCTTGACCAAGTGTTATTAGCTTTTTCCAATACTTGACGAGCTTCACAATTTATTTCTTCGAGAGTGGGCACCTTTCGATAGATGTTAATATTGTTAGAACATCGTTCAAGCTGTATTACCAAAATCAGAATTCTCTTATAACGACATTCGATATAACCTACTTATGACATTATTTAAGTGTTTCAGCTTTGACAAGCGTCAAGCCCTAAATTAAATACCACACCATGTATGCGTTATTCACTTCGACTTCGCTTACCTAGGTAAACACATACATTCAACTGATTCTATCCGTCAACGCGCTTTAAGCTACATCATGCTCATCTAGTAGAGGGACGGGGATAAATTAAGCCTTCAGCCCGTGAATAATACTTAAATTTGTATTCATCCATCGACATTTTGAGGAAAACATTCATTTGTACATCCTTAAGTAGATTATTATCATCGCGAAGCTCTATGCCCCTTCCCCCACTCTTTATGGTGGGCCGCCCTCTGTTTACACTTACCAGGATAAGAATCTTTACCCTCGAAGCAATGCTGATGTGATGATGCGATGCCAAGATGCCATCCCAAGGACTCACAGAGTCAGAGTCGAAGTGTGGATTTGTGTTTGCCTTTTGCCCAAAACGAATGTCTTAATGAATATGTATGCATGTAAAAATTAAAAGGAGTTGGAAAAACATACAAAAGTAAAATAAAAGTCAAATTGATTTTCGCATGGGCCATTAGGCAAGCAAATTGGGGTTGCTCCTTTTGCTCTTCATTAAAAGTTACAGCAAAAAAAAAAAGAACAACCAAAAGCCAACTAATAGCTTTCACAAGAATTACCCGTTTAGTCTAGAGAAAAGACCAAAACAAAAAACATCCTTTGAGATGTTTTTACTGTTTTTCCAATTTTTTTTCCATCCATTTGATATCCTATCCAACATCCTGGCAATTAAATATTTAGTATTCTATCATCACGGGTATTTTCAATAACAAAATAACCTTCTATTGGACGTCCTGTGTTGTTTGTCGAGATGGTCCTTCATAGTTTGGAGTTAATTATTTATTTTTTGAATAAATAATGAGATAATGGAGGAACGCTGCTGGTGAAACTAATTTCGAGTATTTTGACATTTGATTTGGAAAATATTTGTTTGCCTTCATTGAAACTATGTAATAAACACCTGAATGGAGGTTTTATTAATGTGGGTCTAGAAATTACATGAATTCAGTTTTCCACGTCAATCATTCAGTGCAGGGACGGGGGGTTTAGATTTGAATGAGCTCATTGTTTGTGTTGGACTGGAGGCTGAACTATGTTATTAGATTAGACTGGGTTGTTTTAATTGGACGTCATCGATGTTAATTTAAATGGATTTCACTATCCAATCTACAATTGAAATTGAATCTGATGACGTTTTGATTTTGATCAAATGTTTTGTAGTCAGTCCATTAAGAGGCTTTTTGATTTTTGACAAATGAATTTTTTTTTGTAAGAAATTAAATGGTGAGAATCAAACATGGCAGTACAACGAAAGTAAAACAGACATATAAATCAAAATTGGATGTTCCACGACAACCAGTTCGAAAAAAAATTAGAAATATAGGAAAACAAATTTCCCTGCAGTAGATCGAGAATTAGGTGACAATTTTCTTACTTCAAAGGAAAGCTCTAGTTTCTACTAGAAGTTAGAAAAAATGCTTGCTGAATAGCGAACTCACGACCACTTGGTTAGCAAGCAAATGCTAACTATGTAGGATAGGAGTTTTACTGGATTTAGATTTAGATTATTTATTTATTTCTTATGAATTCAGTACCAATTTTAGAATAATCAGATATTTCAAAGAAAAATACAAAAAAAGTTGATGGCATTCATTATTTTAAGGTTAAAAAAAAAAAATAGTGTTGAATGTTACAACAATTAGCTATAAGTTTACAATATTATAAAATTATTGGGTGACCCTCAAAGAATTTATGAAATTTAAGTTTAAGTACCTAATACAAAATTCTTAATAAAATCAAATAAAAAAAAAATAAAAAATGTTAATAAGGATTAAACCAAAGCAAAAAGAAAAGTGTTAAAAATATAAGATTCAAGAGCAATATAATTTAAGGAAAGAAGCCACATTTTTACATATTTTAAGAAAGTTCCAAGTGCGGTTATTGATCTAATAAATTGAGGTAGCATATTAAATAGCCGATAAGACATAACAGAAACAATATTACGATACACATACATACAAAAAAGGTGCAGATAGAATGTTTGAAAGATTTCCACAAAGGTTGTAACTAGAAATTAAATAAAAATTAAGATTACCAGACTTTATAAAAAAAATGTTTAAGTACTTTGAAACAATACCGATGACGAACAGGAAGAATTTTAAACTCATAAAACAAAGGAAAGCTAGAGTGTCTACGAGACTTACGACAAATTTGTCTAACATATTTCTGCAAAATCAGTAAAGGTTGAATTTTGTTATTATACACACCGCCCCCGCAAGCAATACCGTAATGTAACTTAGATTGAAAAATACCAAAGTAAATTGTTTTTTTTTTTTTTTTTTTTTTATATAATTAACGCGCGCACAAGGGACTACTTGTTTCCCTTTTAATGTAACACACTGCGCGGGCATTCGGTAGATAGGGAGGGGAGAGATAGGAGGTGTCGATTAACATTGGTTTTGAATGTTTGCAGATCAAAATGGCAAGGGAAAATCTCGCCGGGTAAACTATTCCAAATTCGTGTCGTTCGGCTAAAAAAAGAATCCCTATATTTCACGGTACGTCCGAAATTGGGCTCAAGGGTGAACTGATGAGCATTCCTTGCGAGACGAGTATTACGGGCGAAACTTTTAAGGTGAAGAATGCAACTGGCTACTTTGAGTGAACATTTTTTGTAAAAGAAACGATAAAATAAGGAAAGACATGAAACATTGCGTCGGTGTTCGAGAGGGGCAATTGATTCAGTGACAGTTCTATTTCCTATCAATCTTAACGCTCTATTTTGTATTCTATCAAGCAGGTGAAGCGATGTTTGTGAAGCACCTGCCCAGAGGTGGGAGTTATACTCGAGTTTAGGGCGTATAAACGCTTTATAAATTGTAGCCAGATCAGATGGAGAAAAATACTTCTTACACCGATACAGAAAACCTAAGCACTTAGCAGTATTCTTAGCGATTTCAAATATATCGTCGATCCAACGGAGGTCGTCGTTGACACACATACCGAGTACTGAGAGCTTTTCGGTTTCTTCGATGTAAGTGCCATTCATGGACAATGGCATTGGGGGTATGTTTAGCTTGAACGACAGAAGACAGCATTGAGTTTTCGAAGCATTAAACTCCACACGATTCCTATTACCCCATTTGACAATGCTGTATAAATCGGAGTTTAATGAGCTTGGCATACGGTACCGTTGCAATTGTACGTCCGAAGGCGAAGGACGTGAATTATCGAACGAATATGAAAAGCTGAGGGTAGAGTCGTCAGCAAAACAGTTAAGTGGATTAGAAGTAACAGACAGAAGATCATTTATAAAAATGAGGAAAAGAGTCGGAGACAGAACAGAGCCCTGAGGCACACCAGCATTTATTGTATGGGAATCAGACTTGAATCCGTCCAATACAACTTGTATTGAACGGTCCAGAAGATAGCTTCTAATCAAACGAACAAGAGTATTATCGATCTCAAAAGCACGCATTTTCGATAAGAGAGCTTCATGCCAAACTCTATCAAATGCCTTGGAGATATCAAGAGCAATAATCTTACTTTCACCAAAGCGATGTAAAGATTTGTTCCATTGTTCGGTGAGATATGCCATCAGATCACCAGTGGAACGATTGCTGCGGAAGCCATACTGAAGGTCATGAAGAAGCTTCCGATCTTCGAGATATTCCTTAAGCTGACGGTTAATCAGTGTTTCCATGACCTTAGAAAGAAGGGATGTCAGTGCTATGGGTCGGTAGGAGGAGGGGGAGGATGGGTCACCTTTCTAAGGAACAGGCTGGACAAATGCTGTTTTCCATCGTCTAGGAAAGATTCCAGAAGAGTAGGAGCGATTGAAAAGTTTACGCAGTGGCTTTGCCAGTGTGGAAGAACACATCTTCAGAAGAATCGGGGGTATACCATCCGGGCCAGCGGATTTGTGTATATCGAGATCTTTGAGAACTCTTGCTACTCTACGAGTGCGGAACAAAATCTGTCCCATGGAAAAATGTACATGCTCAAGTACAGGAGGGGCAACGTTGCTGTTAGGCAGCGTGGAGCTGGCAGCGAAATGTGCGGCGAGCAAGTTTGCCTTCTCTGAAGAGTAAACAATTGGTTTGTTATTGTCGATGAGCGTTGGAACCGAAGATGTTGAGGAGTTTTTAATATTTTTTATAAATTACCAAAATTTTTTAATGCCTTTGGGACACTGCAGATTTTTTTTAATAACTTAGTTGAGCATACGTTACCTTAAAAATAAAAATGACGCAGAATACAACGGAAATACTTTTTTAAGGAGTCAGTGTGATTTTTAAAACTCATCTTAGAATCTAACATCAGTCCCAAGTACTTAAACTCATTGACATTCTCAACTAGCAAACATTTACTACAACAAGACAAGTCACAAAAAAAAAAGAAGGAGAAGAGATACCAGACAAACATTGGCATGAGAGTAGTTTGAATCAGGTGCGTGGAAATAAACATTTGCATCCAAATAACTAGATGAAACATTATCTTGGTTTTTGAGCTTATCACTAAAATGTGTTCAAAGAACCAAAGTCGCAATAAGTCAAGATCCCAATTAATATAAGACATTAGGTCTAAGGGACTATTTGTACCATAGGAGAAACCAATATCATCGACAAAAGCACTTGGTGAACCCTTCAAATCAAGAGCAAAGAGCGATTTAATATACACTAAAAACAAAAATGGACCCAAGACAGAGCCTTGTAGAACCCCTAAATTGGAAAATCTTATATCACTCCTGGTGTCATCTATCTGCACTCTTTGCGATCTATTTTCAAGGTAGGACCTCTAAACCAGTGAAGAATGAACCCCCGAAATCCAGCTTTTTCTAGCTTTCTTAACAAAATGCGGTGGTTGACCATATCGAAAGCTTTAGTGATGTCAATAAATAAGCCAGCAACACATTTTTTCTCATCGAGATGTGACATTGTTAAGGAACAAAATTGTAAGAGAGCATCTTCCGTCGATTTCCCTTTTAAAAATCCAGACTTGGTTTTACTTAAAAAAGACATGATCCTGTTTTTCATAAGTTTTTCAAAAAATTTGTTGAAAAGAGAAAGAAGTGAGATGGTTCTATAATTACCAATTTCCGTAGCTGAACCTTTTTTAAATAAAGGAATGACATCTGCACACTTAAGATTTGCTAGAACATCGACTAAGAAACACGCAATTTGTTTGAGTACAAAACTAGAAATACCATCAGCTCCATACGAAGTTGCCAATAACTTTCAATATTTCTTAGGAAGTTGTAGGTTGAAAAACAAAACTAGATACTACTTTGTACACACTCGGCACGTTCGAATATGGAAGAACAACTACAGCACATTATCACCAACATTAGTAAAATAACCATTAAAAGCATCAGCAATACCAATTTTATTACAGACCACAGAGTTATCCACATGCAAAACAATAGGTTTGTACTTTATTTTGTAATCCAATTGTTTGCTTGATATATTTAGATGAGAAGTATAGCATTTTATTAGTTATTATGTATGTAAATTCTATTTTGCATTCGTTTATTTCACAAATGTCAAAACAGAATTGAGAATTGGATATTTGCAAAAATTATAGCTTCTTTCAATAGGGTGATGTTTTTTTTTAACACACCTTGTATAACGAAACGTGATTTCTCAAGTCCGAACCCTGAAACACGCACATAGAAAGAATACGAAAGACCTACAGACCAGAGTGCCACACACACGTCATCCAAACGACATACGATGCACAAGCGTACAAGAAATGCCATACCAACGATGAAAATCACAAACCAATCAGACAGGAAAGAAGAATGCGCGTATCTCTTTTTTTTCATATTGATCAATCATTTTTGTGCAAGAGTGGATTTAGCGTTTAGTGTACGATCGTTTCTATTGAGAGCAAGTCGAGATTCATCTGCGTTAAGCCCAAGAAGTCTTTAAAGTTGAAATATAAATAGAACAAAGTTATCCATACGAGAATTATAGTGTTTTAATTAACCCCTAAGAGTTAACAGAATTTAATTACGAGGAATTGTAATACAATTTTATTGCATCATCGACCCAGTTTTAATTGTTAGATGGAATCTGCCACGTCTGAGTAAATTGGATGAGAAAAAAGAATTGTGCGAGTCTAACATCATATCATATCGTGCGTTGGTTAGTTTTTAATGGAAATTCTAACAACTTTTCTTAGTTTTCAAATGCAATTATTTACTTACATTATTATTTACTTCCCACTCTTTGGCAATATGTGAAACACATACTTATGAAATTTTCATCTCGTACTCTTAACTTTGACTTGAACTAAAAGCACCTCATTTTCCCCAAAAAAGAATGCCTATTAATCAAAAAACATTTTCTCTCTTCGATACCACCAAACCTGTGTGCTAAGATAAAAGCAAACAATTTCTACATAACCGATATGCAAAGGTTAAGTGTCTTCTTTTGTACTTCAAATGAGGAACACCGCAACCAATTTAATTTCTTGAGGTAAAAACCAAACAATTTGAAAAAACAAATGAATCCATCTGAATAATACAATATCCGCTGTTTGAAGAACAAAGTCACAAAAATAAAAAAAAAAAATATTTACTTTTCAAGGAATGTATTTGAATAAAAAAATGTCCTCCCTCAAGGACTCAAAACACACAATATTTGAATTAAACATTTAATCCCTCTCATTCAGCTTCACATTGAAAATTCCAATTTTTTTGGGTTTTTTTTTTTTTTTTGTCGAAAAGCAACTTGGGATTTTGTTTCCGATCCGTCAACAAGAGCGTGTTATACGTCATCAGCAACCAAAGCTGCTACCCTCATAAAACAATCAAATGAGGCATAAAAACATGTACACGTCACCAAGAACTTCATCTATTATGTATTTACAAAACCACAAAACTAAACAATGACATTTAAAGCCTCTTTTCTACTTATAGCAACATACAAACAACACTTACTCAATTCATGATTTTATTGGAAAAAAAAAACCAAAATCGAAATCGTTTTATCCCCTTTCGTCAATGTCCTGTCGATTTATACATCCTTTATCTAAATAATGCTGCTATCTACAAAATATAAAAATACATATCGGTTGGTATAGAAAAAAAATTTGTTGTATTGACAAATTTCTATGCACACAATCAAATTGCTGAAACTCTGGTCTGGTTCTGTGGAAGCTCTCAGCCTCGGGCTGAGGAGTGTGCCTCTATGCCTATGTACATCCTACCTACAGTCTAAATTTAATATTCATTTATTCAGCCGAATGTATTCAATTTAAATTCAATTAAGTCAGAAATCAAATCGAGAGTTTTGTGGTGCAGACTTGCGCAACAAAAAAGAAAATTAAAATTCAATAAATTTTTTTTGTTTTAATTTTTTTTTTGATTATTTATTTGTTCAGGAGTTAGGTACTTCATGATTTTTTTTTTGTTGTTAAAAATTAATAACGAACAAAAAATAATTCTATGTTTTTGATGCCACAAAAGGTAGCACGGATTGCGGTCCAAATTCTGGCCTCAAAAATATTTATAAATAAAATATCACTAGGAACAAATAATTTGGCCACCAAATTGTTTTATTTTTAAAATACTAGGAAAAAATCCTAAGTTTTTTAAAAATATATCACGTGAACCAGATACTTAGTTAGCTTCGTTAAATGTATAATGAATATCAATATTAATTATTCAAGGGAAAGCTACAAGTAAAAAACCTTATTTAACTCGTAAAACAAATTTTGCAAAACTCCCACGTTAAGTTTATGACTAGAGCTGTGGTTTGGAAAAAACAAAAAACTGTCGAAAGGATTTATTAGAGACAAAACAAAAACAAAAAAATATAATATGGTAGGTATTGTGATGTGGCAACAAGTTTAGATATTCGGAGGATACATTTTGTAAATTAACGACATCTGTTTGATTCATTGTTTACAACAACCAACATTCATTGTGTACAACAACCATGCGCCTTAAAGTATGCTACATATTTGCAATATGTTTTAACTGAGTACTAAATCGAACTTGAAGTACTAATTCGAATTAGTACCGAAAGCTTAGATTGTGCCAGAACCAGACAGAAGCTTCCAGAAGCTTGTAAACTTGTATAAATACAAGAGTAGATTGCATTGAAAGTTCAGTTTATTTTCGAAAGTGGAATTGTTAACAACTGGAAACGTTAGTAAAAAGTGATTGAATTGAGATTAAATAAAAAGTGTTAAATTATAAAAACGTATTTGAATTGTAAATAAGTGAAATGAGTTAAATTTGGTGTTATTTAAACTGAAAGACGTTGTGTTTTATAAAATAAATAGATTTGTTGTAGTATTTTGGAATTTTGATTGAGTTTTATTTGTCGAACCCCAGAGCAAAACGTCACAATATAAAAGGATATAGAATTTTTTTTTGTATCGATTTACCTTGTCTATAGTTGCAGATATATGTATGTTTTTGAAAATTTAATTTGTTGTCTATCATAACTCGAAGATATCGGTAATGTTCAGACCAGTGTTTATATAGCCCATTCGAAGTTGTATATTGTTTGTGAGAAAACAAGATTTTCGACGCCTTGTAAACCAAATAGCTTGTGTTTTCAAAGGGTTAACTTTAATCTTACATTTAAAAAATATCGGGTTTTTCAACAGGGACGCTACAAAAGTAGAGCGACAGGGACAGCAAACGACGCCATATTTCTTGCCGCTCTTCTCTTCAGTAAGATTTGCCATTTCATGATGGAAAGATATACGAGCCAACAACGAGTCGAAATGATTAAAATTTACTACCGAAATTCGGAGTCAGTGGCCTCAACGTTAAGAGCGCTACGTCCAATTTATGGTCGTCATAATCGTCTCCTAGTAGATCAACAATTGAGCGTCTAGTGGAAAAATTTTAATCCACAGACATGTTCCCGTGCCAGTGAGACAAAGAAATGCCCGTATTGCTGCCGCTGAGGCTTCAGTTGCAGAAAGCCCAAATGTGTCTCTCACACGTCGTTCTCAAGCGTTGGGCATCTCTGTGACGTCGTTGTGGCGAATTTTGCGAAAAGATCTTGGCCTACATCCTTACAGGATTAAATTGACGCAAGAACTGAAGCAACTTGATCATCAGAAGCATCGTATGTTCTTGAATTGGGCTGAGCAACAACTTGAAAATGATTCGGATTTTCATCGAAAAATCGGCTATTTCTCTGCACTCTTCCAGGGTATACATGTTTATAAGTTGAAGAAGATTTTGATAGGGGTCATGATAAATTGATCGTTCCAGGACAGACAGTTATTTTGAGGGATCTGGTGACATTCTTTGGACCAACGTTTCAATTCATAAAACCAAGTGCCGAGTTTGGCTTTAAAGAGGATGTTATCGGGTTTACTTCTCTGTCATATAATATATCGAGATAGCGAATCGAACCCACGTTAGATATAGATTGATTATGGAAAATGTAGATACGGCGAAAATATTTTATACGTTTACGAGAAAAAAATGATTGTTTGACATATGGCAATATTAAGCTCGGAGCAGTTTTTGAGGCTCCAAACTGAGAAACTATGAAGATCTACTTCTAGTTGAATGAGAGAAGGATTAATAATCAATCAAGATCGAGAAATTGTTGTGTTTAGGCAACGCGCAGTCCGCTGTAGTCATCATAGAGTTTCTAATCAAAGTTGATGTGCACCAGGGAAGCATCTTAAGACCTTTGCTCTTTATTACTGATCTTGACTTTCTGTTAGAAGCTATGCTATAGTTATGCTTTTTTGGTGATGGGTCTATCATAATTGAAGATCCTACACCCTCGCTAGGAGCTCTCAAAGTAAAGGTGGATGTTCTGAAAGGATTTGGATATTGGATATCGAATTAGAGCGATCAAAATCTCAATAGCAATGCTTCTTATTTTCTGATCCACAGGCAACAGTGGTGCAGTAGATAAGGTATTTGACTGTTAGTCCACAGATGGTGAGTCAGGTTGGGTCTTAGTTCTGATAAAAGGTCGCTTCTGATGAGATCAGCGAGATCAATCATCGTTGCGTGTGGTTGGTAGACGGATGTGGGACCGTCCGAAAACCAACTGCGTGCTGTTGATATGCGTTTTCTGTTTTTTTTTTCTGTTTTGCGTTCTCTCTATTTCTTCTGTTCTGTCCTGAATAAATATCGTCTTGTATGTTGTATGTCTTGAATTGTCTGAGCCAATTGCGGGTTGCTGAAGTGGCGGGAAAACTCCTTCATCTTTTGTGATTTAAAAATGCCCAGCTAATTGAAAGGAAAGCTTTTCATGGCAATAGTTTGTCTAGTTCTTAGATAAATACGATTCACCAATATGCATTAAATATTTCACGCCATCTGAAACGAGATGTTTCGCATGAAAGCAGGAACGTTAATAAATATTAACATTTTAATATTCTTATTGAATCCCACACCTCCTTAATAAAATGAAAAGAAAAGACCTTCACGCCTACGTTGTTTCACAATTTATCAAAATCTATGCATTTCTCCGTCGAAGGACACAATAATTTGTAACCCATATTTCCTAGAAACTGAAACTTCCTTTCTCAAGAAAAACACACATATCCCCAAGGAAAAAAAAAAAAAAAAAACCGAAGCATTTCGTGGAATCACATGAGCCTAAGAAATGTCTCTTTCAGGCAAATAGGAATACATTAAGACACGAGTTGTTTTGCATTCATACAGGAGGAGCATCCTTACAAACATACACCAGTAGAATACAATGTGGATGCTATACATACTCCACTTTAAGGATCTGGAGCATCGCACTGGCACATGTGACAAAAACATTTTTTTGGAGGACAAAACTCTCTGGAAATAAACAAAGTAAGTCTAAGTAACACCACCACCACCACCGTACTGTGCCAGAATTGAATTGGGAACACAAGTAAAGTTTGCAGAGGCCAGGCAAAGTTCAAGCTCCTGAGAGCAGTGCAAAAGATTATTATTAACAAAGAAAACAAAACACAAGGAAAAAAAGTTAAAGACACTCATAAAACACTTTAGTTGTTCCTTGGGAAATGAACAATACAACAAAGTGTCCTGATCCAGAGATTTGTCAGGAAACAAACAATTTTTAACGACTTTGATTGATACTCACTCATTTTGAATATCAAGGAATTACATGGGTTATTAAATTCTAACTGATTTGAAGCTTATAAACCCTTAGACCAGCTATATATAGTCCTTTTTTTATGACGGTTGGAGTCAATGCTCTGAAGTCCTGAGCTTTTATGGGGAGGCCAAAGATATTGGACACTTGTCCCTTTCCCAAAGAAGATATCCAATAGTCGATAAAAACTACAGAAAGGGTTATGAATCAGAGGCTGTATTGTTTGTCGAATATCTTGTGCTGTTATCAGAAGTTTAGTTCAAAAGAAAAAGGATTTATTCGTCACTCTTCAATCCCCATAGATGGGATGACTTGTGATAAGATAAACAACAAAAGTTGAGTGGTTTTTGGATCAAAATGACTCCGAAGGTCATACCTTTTCTTGCCCCACCGACTGTATTTTTCATTTCTTCTAAAGTGGCAAATCAGTTTAACAAAACTACATATGAAACCATTCAATGAAAACCCACAAAACATCTAGATAGAGATAAAAATAAGTCACTAATTAAAAAATCTGTACCTACACTAAGATAAGTACCTACTCCTACCTCAAAGTCTAATGGAAGTGTAGTAATTATGTTCTCGTCCTTCCTGAGCATTTCTTCTGCCCTTCGCAGATAATTGCCAGTATCTTAACATTAAAATCAAAAAAGAAAAAAAAGACCTAAGACAGCTTTTAAAAACCCATTGAGATTTTATTTTTCTTCAAAAGCTTAATTTCTTTGACGGAAATTAGGTGCGGTAACTAGGTAACATGGCACAAGTGTATATAGTACTATAATATAGTACTTTGTACTCATCGTACATCAAACTAAACAAACCGACCTACGCCGGAAACGGAAGGTGAAATTAACAAAAGAAAAACAAAAGATAAAATCAAGTAATTTGGCTCTGAATGAAGTCGTCCCGTTACATGGGAGACGGAGGGCGGATGTGGCGTTTGGCGTTTGTATTGCAAACCACAATATAGCCTCCCATTGTAAACATAATGACGAAACTCATAACATTTAGTTAACTTTTTTCGGGGGGGCTTTTATTTGCTCGCTCGAACCTCATAACCTAAATGTTAAATGTGGAGGCAGCAAGAAGAATGAAGGATGAAATCTAACGATCCTTGCGTTGATATATTTCGGAGCCAAATAAACCTGCTTTCTGTGGCCAAATGGCGGTTATTTCAATGTTGGAGCTTCTTATGAGCATAAAAGTCTATGGCAATGGCAATAGCAACACAAACGTTACGATGACGATGAGGTAAAGCGGAAGGAGTCAACGAAGGAAACAAAAAAAAAAAAAAAAAAAAAAAGCACACACAAACTGCAACTCAACAAGGACTTAAGCCAACAACAATCTAGTACAATAGAATAAAAATTAAAAAAAAAGTAATAAGAAAACCCCAAAGAAAAATAAATAAGGAGCAGAGTACATTTTGAAGACAAGAAAAATTGTTTGTTTGTGTGTCTTTTATACTTTGTTCGTCGTCCTTTATTCCCAAATCCGAAGTAGAAGATTTGTTGTACTTTTTACTTCTATTTCATAAGAGAAAGAAGAAGGCGATGCGAAGAAGAAACGCTTTGGCTCAGCTCGAGCGTATACACTATATTGGCTATGTGTGTGCCTGTATGGCTGCACTTCCTGTTTGCGTTCCTGTTCCGGTGCTCGATGATGCTGCCCGTCCCGCCTTGCCTCCTGGGCAATGTGTGCACTTTTCTTGTGTGTTTAGTTTTTTTTTAATTAAATTTATTGTTTTTCTTGTAGGATTATTCATTTAGACATTAAGGGAGAGGGAAAATAATAATGCACACATCTAAAAAAAAAGAAGAAGGACCAAAGTCTGTGACTAAAAGATAGCTCAAGAAGAGAAATCACTTTTTAGGAAGGTATAACTGCTGCACATAGTTTTCCTTTGTGATATGTGAAATGACAACAACGAAGACGGTCGCATAGAAAATGTATATATACTGGAAAAAGGATTACAAGGACTTACTATTTATGGATGGCAATGTGGCTTTTTTGGCTTCAATCAGAAAACGTCTTCACACAGTTGAATCTTTTCTTTATGGTTGCATTTTTGTTTCCGCTTGTCCTAACTATTTTAATTTTTTTTTTAAGTGGACCAAGTCATGTCTGCAAGATGAGTTTATTTATGTTTGTTAAAAGAAATTTGAAAATGCACTTAAGTTAGAAGGAAAGTCATTTTGATGGGAATTTTAGTGCATTTTTAAGGGGCGAGTCAGTGTGGGAACGTCTTTTCTGTAAGATCTTTTGAACATGGAGAAAAATGTTGTGTTTGATTACTTTATTCTGGTATTAGCATCTGTTTTTGATACCACAGACACGATCCTAGCATTAGGAAAGTCGAAGGAGATTAAAAAGGAGGTGTCGGTGTAAATTGGTCCTGAATTTTTGAATATCACAATCAAAGAAAAAAATAGGGTTGAGAAGAGAATTCCACATTCGTGTGAATCACTGTACTTAATAGTACGACCGAAATTGGGCTCAAGGATAAACTGGTAAAGATTTCTTAAAGCGCGAGTATTACAGTTGAATTGATAAAGGGAGGAATGCAGATGGCTATTTCACTAGAGCACTGAACGTAGAAGTAACGGTAAAATGAGAGAGACAAGAAACATTACGACGGTGTTTTAGTGACGAAAATGTATCTTTGATATCTATGAGGGGAAAGATAAGAGGTGACGATTAATAGTTTTGAATGCTTGCAGATCAAAATGGTAAGGGAGGGAAAATCTCGCCGGGTAAACTATTCAAAATTCGTGTTGTTCGGCTAAAAAAAAGAATCCTTATATTTCACGGTGTCCGGATTAGACTTAAGGGTGAACTGATGAGCATTTGCGAGACGAGTATTACGGGAGAAACTTTTAAAGGGAGGAATGCAGCTGGCTACTTCGAGTGAACAGTTTTTTTTCAATAGAAACGATCAAATAAGGAAAGACATGAAACATTGCGTCGGTGTTCAAGAGGAGCAATGGTTTGAGCGGCAGTTCTATTTCCTATCAATAACGCTCGATTTTGTATTCTATTAAGCAGGTTAAGCGATGTTTGCGAAGCACCTGCCCAAAGGTGGGAGTTATACTCGAGTTTAGGGCGTATAAACGCTTTATAAATTGTAGCCAGATCAGATGGAGAAAAATACTTCTTACACCGATACAGAAAACCTAAGCACTTAGCAGCATTCTTAGCAATTTCAAATATATCGTCGTTCCAACGGAGGTCGTCGTTGACACACATACCGAGTACTGAGAGCTTTTCGGTTTCTTCGATGTAAGTGCCATTCATGGACAAGGGCATTGGGGGTATGTTTAGCTTTAACGACAGAATACAGCATTGAGTTTTCGAAGCATTAAACTCCACACGATTCCTATTACCCCATTTGACAATGCTGTATAAATCGGAGTTTAATGAGCTTGGCATACGGCACCGTTGCAATTGTACGTCCGAAGGCGAAGGTCGTGAATTATCGAACGAATATGAAAAGCTGAGGGTAGAGTCGTCAGCAAAACAGTTAAGTGGATTAGAAGTAACAGACAGAAGATCATTTATAAAAATGAGGAAAAGAGTCGGAGACAGAACAGAGCCCTGAGGCACACCAGCATTTATTGTATGGGAATCAGACTTGAATCCGTCCAATACAACTTGAATTGAACGGTCCAGAAGATAGCTTCTAATCAAACGAACAAGAGTATTATCGATCCCAAAAGCACGCATTTTCGATAAGAGAGCTTCATGCCAAACTCTATCAAATGCCTTGGAGATATCAAGAGCAATAATCTTACTTTCACCAAAGCGATGTAAAGATTTGTTCCATTGTTCGGTGAGATATGCCATCAGATCACCAGTGGAACGGTTGCTGCGGAAGCCATACTGACTGTCATGGAGAAGCTTTCGATCTTCTGGATATTCCTTAAGAAAGAAGGGATGTTAGTGCTTTGGGTCGGTAGGAGGAGATGTAGGATGGGTCACCTTTCTTAGGGACTGGCTGGACAAATACTGTTTTCCATCTTCTAGGAAAGATTCCAGAAGAGTAGGACACCTCTTCAGAAGAATCGGGAGCATACCATCCGGGTCAGCGGATTTGTTTATATCGAGATCTTTGAGAACCCTTGCTACTGTACGAGTGCGAAGGAAATCTGTCCCATAGAAAAAAATTACATTCTCAAGTACAGGAGAGGCCACGTTATTGTGAGGCAGTGAAATGGGCGGCGAGTAAGTTTGCCTTCTCTGAAGAGTAAACAATTGGTTTGTTATTGTCGTTGAGCGTTAAAACAGAAGATGTTGAGGAGTTTTTAATATTTTTTGCAAATGACCATCTAAATTAAATTAAATCAATCTATTTAGACACCAGAAGGAAACGGAAAAATAATGTTTATTGCACTACATTATTTTAAATATTATACACGAAATCCTCTTCTTTTTAGTTTTATACTTCAGTTCAGTTCAGTTATTTTTATTTTCATCAGTAAGTATATACTGCACCAAAAACTTGTTCAAATAGTAAGTTTTCCTTAAAAACATAGCAAACAAGTATTGTATATCTGTGTTTTAACCGTTTTTTTTTTCAAGAAATAAAAATAAAAGATATAGTCAGAAGAACACGCAGCGACAACACCTTTTTTCCTTAAACTTAAAACATATGCTCCCAAGAAAGCTTTAATTTTGAAAGCTACATAGCAAAAACTATTATATTATAATTTACATCAACGGACGAATGGTTACTCTGAATCAGTGGGTTTTTTAATAAACAACATAAGCCAGAGACAAATTGAATATTTTCCAACTGCGCGGAGCAAACCCAGAAGAGAAGGATAAATTGAAAATCGTACGTAGGGGTTTTTCCAGTATGAACGAATATATCTGCAAAATATTAGCGAAGATAATCATTCAGACTAGCAGCGGAATCTTTTAAGACTCTGGCCACAATAAGAGTGTCTTAATTTTTAATAATGCAAATATTTGGTTCGTCAAATATGAATATGGGCGTTACAGGCCTTGCTAACGTTTTTCCGGTTTTCCTCAGTTGAGAATCAGAATCAAACCATGATTTTTCTTTGGGTCTGATATACTCTACTCTATTCGGGATGAGAGTTTCCATTCATAAAAGGATCATATTAGAAATCATATCAGCGCTCCAATCTACGTCACTAATAAGGAAGCATAGCGATCAGTTAAAGATCCTGAAGAAATTAGTGACACCATACCAGCTGCCTTTCTCATACTTCCATAAGATTCACAGAAATGATACAATGGTCTTGATGATGATGTGCTTGGAGAAGCTTATACTTCTATATAGTATTTATTAGGGTCAGAGGTAAGACCCACGTTTAAGGTGTTTTCGGCTTGACCTTCAACGTTCGGTATTCGAGTTGGCTCGTTGACGATCTAAAAATGATGGTTAAACTCAACATAGATCTCGGGATACATTTTTTTTGGGTGTTAGTCTAACCAGAATGGAGAATCCAAGAAGAATTTTTTAGATTAAAATTATGGAGTCAAATAGACCATCAAATTCACGAGAAGTTGAAAATCTTTCCATATTAGGGCTTCGATATAAAAAAAATGTGTATGATGCGATTATTTACCGAAAATTTCATTACCAAAATAGTTCCCATGATGTGGGAATTCGAATTGGAAGGACCGTTTATTAAAATGTTCGGTTTTTAAATTTCTAGAGTGTTGTACCATTTCCAAGAAACAAGTTTTCCAAAAAAACTCTCAGATTATCCAAAACATGCAATTTCACTCAAACGAAAACCTTCATGGAAATAGGAGTGAACAATTATTTATAGACTTCAGTCGAAGTTAAAAATTCTGAGAAAACAAAATTCGGCCATATTTAAATTTTCAAATGCAAAAATTCTATAAATTTCTCCTCGAATATTGAATAATTCATAATTGGTGATTTCTAGAAATAAATATCAAAAATACAGAACCTCACCTACTCATAATCTATTCTATGCTGTCCTGACCTACAACCACACCGATACACAAGCCTACACACCATATTCCTCGAAAAATCGCCCATAACAAAAGATCCAAACATTTACACTGATGCTGATGGTTGGCAAAATTAGGCTTTTAGAACTCTGCAAATAGAGCTCTTCAACAAACATCACCATTTGTGTAAACTTTTATTTCCATCTACATATATTCGTACCTATATGTAAATATAAGGTCCCATAATAAAAGATCTTAAGACTATAAGGACCAATCCTAGCTACACATTGTAGTAGGTACATCCATCCACTATGACAAAGGCCTGGCATACATATACTAATTCCTTATGACAATTCGATTTGTCAAGGAAATTGCATGGAATTTCGAAACGGATTTGCCGATAACAATCATTTGAATAGGCATTGTATGAGGAGACTTTGCAGCTCTCGTCTTCTTCCATCACAGCCTCATTTTGCTTGGTCCTCTTCATATACAAATCCAGCTGCCATATATGCCATGTTTTCACCAGATGCCAATTGTGTGATTCCAACTGAATACCGAATGATGTCACATACCAAAGCACAGTCACGTATTCGTCTACGCCATATTCCAAATTATACCCAATTTCCAATAACCTTACAGTCAATAACTGGAATCAGACAATTTTACATTTTTTTCTTCTTCCTTCTTCCTGTGAGATGTCTTCGACGTTGTCGTCGTCGTCGAAGTCATCTTACCTCCTCGATTTCTTCTTATACCGCACATCTCAATCTAGGGACTCTGATGTCTCGAATCCAATCCAACAAAACGTTCCTGATGCATAGTGACTTAGTGACGGTGTGGCGATGGGGCATTAAGTTGGATTCCTGCTGCTGCTGCCGTTATGGTGTCATGCTCTTGTTATTATTTCCCAAAATTGACTAGTTTATTCTCAGACAATTACGTCTTAAAATCGATCGGAATCAACCATGGATGTCATGCACTGCACCTAGCCTTGTCGAGGGAATCTGCAGCAGCCTCTTGTTGGAAATATTATATGGAAACTCTCCAATCACGGTATTTAATAATTTAAACTGTTTTTTTTTTTTTATTATTATTCGAATACGAAAGAGCTATGTCACGTAAATCTATTCGATTGGTGAATTATTTCAGCTCTTATTCTAGTGGCGCTAGGTTACACCCGCACCCAGGAGTCCTTCTATGCCTCACACTCCCCTCGACCTAACCAGAGTGAAATAGACTATAGTTCCTGGGCTGAATCGACAACAGAATAACATCGAGCGCCCTCTCGTAAAATGAAATGGCAAAATTACTCTTCATAAATTTTCCGTGCTTTTTAATCGCACATTCCCACGGGCAACATAAAAAATTGACACTTTGCGAATTACGACATGACACGGAAGGTTTCATATTTTCCGGTCGTTTCACTTATCCCTTGTTGTGTCGACGTAGACGATGGCGTAGTCGAGGACAACGACGAGGACGACGAGTGAAGAGCGACGCAACAGCCAAGCCAAGTGAAGTGAAGACATCCCAAAGCGAGGATAAACGTAAAAATGTCCTTTCCACTGGTTTGTTACAAGGGCTAGTGTATCCTTGCAGACAAAAAAAAAAGAAGAAGAACTTTCGAATATCTCCTGGACCTGATCCATTGCTGCTTGAAATTTATGGAAAATATAGTTTTTAGTCGCGAAATAGTTACTTAGGGTAAGTTATGGATTTGTAAAAAAAAAAAATAGGAAATTTGTAACACAGTCTCCTTGTGGTATGAAAATATGCAGGGGCACATCAATCCAGAGTTGCCGTTTTCATTTAAATGCAACTCGCTACAGCTTTCTTAAAAGCTTTTCTAAGTGCTTTCAAGATATATAACTCTTGGGAGCTTTTCAAAAAAATGACTCCTATTTTTCTTGTTTAACATACATCAAAGTTGGTTTTCATGGGAAAGTATGTAGGATTTTTTACCGCTTCGATATATTTTCACAAAAATTATAGAAAATTATCTGTAAAGACGAACTCTATTAATAAGATATAAGAGCACCTACACCCAACCCCGTCATAGACTTTATATTGTTGGCGCATTTTTTTGATGGCGAAAAGGAAAAAAACAAAACAAAATGCTATCCAGACGCAAAGTGAACAGTTTTAATAGGTTTCTATTGACATTCCGAACAGAGTCAAGTTGATTGGAATTTTTGAATATCAAAGTTTTGTTTGAACGTTTTTTTTTTTTTTTACAAAATTTACATTGGAAAGCGCCTTTTGAAGCATGAAATAGTCATCTTACAAGCAATATATTTGCATAAGGAACACAAAAAGAAAGATTTGTGTGCAAAATATAACATTAAGCACCTAAAAGTATGCAATTTTGTTTGTTTTTAATATAAATCAGCGAAATATCTATGTATAAGTTTTCATTTTAATTTAATTAAAAATATAGAGGTGAAACATCCTCTTTAATGTGGTTTTGATTCTTGATTTCCAAGAACTTCATTTAAAAGTTATATAAGAACTCAAATTTTTAAAGCATCGCCCTTACAATTTTGATAAAAATTGTGATTTTAACTATTTTCTCAGTTTCATTAAAAATAAATTCCTAAAAAAATAATAGAATGAATTTCACACTCAGCGCATTTTTCTTTTGACATTTTCAAGAACTTGTCAAGCAGTTTTAACTTATTTTAATTTTCAAGAAGTCCTAAGTGCATTCCTTAGTAGTTTTTTTCGAAAATTCTTTTATTTTTTTATATAGTTTAAGAGTTTTTTTCCGAAAAACTAAGTATTCAAAAAAATTTAAAAAACTAAATGTTTATCGACGTAAAAAAATATTGAAAATCGTTCAACCAGTTTTTTAAACTTTTCGAAAAAAATATTATTTTTTTTTTTAGTATTTCATTTATAAGAAAATCTTAGACAATTATTTAAAAAAAAATATTCAATCAACCCGTTTTGAAAATATTTCGAAAACCAATTTTTTTTTAGAAAATTTTATAAAATCGAAATTAAAAACTTGAAAATGTTTAAATTAATTGAATTACAAGTGTCTGCCTGTGTGCAAAATTTTATTGAAGTCCGGATAGTGATTTACGATAAAACCGCACTTGAAAAAAAACCGGTTCTATGAGAGGTACCGTTATAGAACACATTTCGAAAAATTAATTCTAATTGAAAGATGTATTGTTGTACAAAAATAGAACCCTGAAAGTTTTATCAAAATCTCTACAGCGGTTTTCGAGAAAATTAAACTTTTTGTTAAAGATTGTATGGCAGGTACCGTTATTTTTCGACCTAGAGCAAAAATTAAAGACATTCCCCGAGATACTACCAAATAAATACTGTGATGTGGCAACAAGTTTAGATATTCGGAGGATACATTTTGTAAATTAACGCTATCTGTTGGATTCATTGTGTACAACAACCAACATTCATTGTGTACAACGACTATGCGCCTAAAAGTATGCTACATATTTGCAACATGTTTTAACTGAGTACTAAATCGAACTTGAAGTACTAATTCGAGACTCGAATTAGTACCGAAAGCTTAGATTGTGCCAGAACCAGACAGAAGCTTCCAGAAGCTTGTAAACTTGTATAAATACAAGAGTAGATTGCATTGAAAGTTCAGTTTATTTTCGAAAGTGGAATTGTTAACAGCTGGAAGCGTTAGTAAAAAGTGATTGAATTGAGATTAAATAAAAAGTGTTGAATGATAAAAACTTGTTGAATTGTGAATAAGTGGAATAAGTTAAATTGGTGTTATTTAAACTGAAAGACGTTGTGTTTAATAAAATAAAGGGATTTGTTGTATTAATTTGGAATTTTGATTGAGTTTTATTTGTCGAAACCCACGCCAAAATATCACAATACTAAATACCGAGTTTGAAGCAAATCGGCCCATCCGTTTAGGCTGCAGAGGTGCGCACAGACAGACAGACAGATGGACGGAATTTCCGGAGCCACTTTTTTCGACTTCTCTATCATCGTAACATGGAACACTTAGTCGACTCGTATTCAGGAATAGGACCCCAGATATGCCTTAAAAACGTTCAAGCTCTTGTGAAACTTCTGTAAGTTTAAAACACATGTGCAAGCAACAACCAAGATGGTCTTAACAAAACAAATGACACATGACAAATATTGTTCAGAATTTAATTTCCTAAAACTTTGGTCTTAATAATTTTTTGTCTACGATTCATATTATATTATAAAAATATCAATCGTAGCCAAAAATTATTAAGACCAAAGTTGTAGAAAATTAAATTCTGAACAAATTTTGTTATGTGTATTTTTCGTCAAAAGTTGAAAACAAGCGAGTTATTTAACAAAAATCAATTTACCCTTAAATTCAAGATGACGGCTAATGCTTAAGACCTAGGAATTCGAAAATCGAAATTTATAATCCTTATGAGTTGCTCTTATGGTGTGTCCACACCAAAGAAACATTTGTTTAAAAAATATTTCTGAAATGTTTCCCATTTGATTAAAAAACAATTTCAGAAACATTTGAGAATTTTTATTTTCTTTCAGAAACATTTTTGAAATATTTGTACTTCAAGATGGGTTGTGAAAAATTAACAATCTAACGCGCCACGTTTTGACATCATGTAATAATAATACAAACAAATAAAAACAAAAAACCTGTCAACTAGATTAAAATGCTTGAAAAGTAAATAAAGTTTTCCATTCGGACGGGGAAACAGAGAGACATTTCAGAAATGTCTCGCGAAGCGTCCAGACCTATAAATAAACATTTCAAAAACATTTCAAAAACAAAGAAACATTTCAGAAATGTTTCTTAAATGCTTCTCAAATGTTTAAAAAATGTTTCTTTGGTGTGGACACGCCCTTACGATTAAAAAAGACAAAAAAATCCTATCTAATTTTTTCCATTTCAATTGTATGTACATTGCGACTGGGCTTTCAAACTAATTCTGTAGGATAACAACGTGATACCTCTAAATCATCCACCAAGCCTTTCATCCATTTCATTTAAATAATTTAATTTATTAATACTAAACAATTATATTATCCGAATAGTAAATAATAATTGTAATTAACCCGCCAAGCCGGCCCTAATACCCCTTTGTTTTTGTTGTTCATGTCCGTATATTTATATACAAAATATACGACGCTAAGCAAGGGTTGTCAAAGTTTCCACCTTAAACTAGTTCGGTTTCCGGTTTAACTTTCAACTAGGCTCGTTAAAGCCCGACACACAGCATTAAGTCACCTGCGAGTCGTGTGTATACAATTTGCATTTGAAATTTACACGCGCGCCCTTTCACTGCGCGCGAAATGCAAGGATAGAGGCGTGTTAGCGAGCCTTATCCGCAACATTCCGGTTTGCATGTGGTAATTAAGTGCTGAAATTATTATCGTTAGTCGAGGATTGAGTTTGAGGTGGTGCCTCATGAGGGAGGATGGACGCGTGCAGGGGCAAGACCCCAACGCCGCACTTTACAATACGAAAACGAATACAAGCAGCCAGTTAGTGCGGATTTGATAAGAATACCCAGCTGTGTGGCACAGGACTAGCGAGTGCACCTTAATTTTTTTTTTGTATATCTGTGTATAAGTACACTCGTATAAAATGTACACACGGCATCAGAGTGTCCTCTTCTCATCCGAGAGATTAGTTTATGTCATCTGTTTCCGGTGCGACTTGTAAGCGATGAATTAAGCGAAAAACTTGATTTTAATATTTTCATTCATTAAAACAGAAAGACGACACACCAACCAACCCGTCATCCGACCGCGACGGTGGCGACATGACAGTGCTGCAGTGGCAGGGATTTTATGAAGCAAAAACTAGACTTCGCCATGCCGCGCCATGTCTTCCACAACCCTACACCGCACACCACTAAAGTACCATGGCATAGTGCAATGCAATAATAAACGTTCCAAAGGATTCTCTGCCACTCCAGCAAACTAGGATGGACTTCATTGAGTGTGTTCCATCATTGAAGATGCAATCATCGTGAAAAGCCATGAATTTAGGTAGCAAAAGTCATGGTGCACTCTCGCTGCTATATAAATAGACAGCTATGTATGAATGGCCTGGAGGACGGACGACGAGGCAGCAGCAGCAGCACAAGTCAAGCACTCAAGGTGAGTGCAAACTAGTTGGCATTTAAAGATGCGCCAACTTGGATGTAATCCCTTTTATTCGGAGATGGCATGTCTCCTAAGCGCTCACATGCAAAATATTTCCATAACGATGCTCACGCCGAACAATGTTTAATGAGATGTTGATTGTTGGTAACAGCAAAAAAAAAAACTGTGGATTTTGTACCTACAGCTTGCGGCAAGTGATGGAAGGGCCAAATGCAAAAATTGAAGTTCGCTCGTTTGAAGTGTAATTAAACTAGCTGGAGGTACTTGGGAGGCTAAGGAAACGTTATTTCAACGAGGAATTATAGGCCTGCAGTGGAGGAGATAGTTTTTTGGTGAATGGAATAGTTGTAAGTAGCTGACATCAACTTTCCTCAAGGTAATTTTGTGTTCCTTAAAGAAGCACATATCTCTGTGTGGATAAAACAGAGGCAGCCAGTGCAATCAAAAAACGGATAGATGTGAAACGAACTACAGGTGAATACGTTTCGTCATGATCGATTCCATACTTTTGGGAAAAACCTTTTTCCACTAATCTTGCTTTATGGCGTATAGCATCACCATCAAGCTTCGTTTTAAATACCCATTTAGACTGTAAAGCTTTCCGTCCAGGTGTCCAAGTTTGATTATGTGATAAGGATTCCATCACTCTTTCTATTGCAGCATTCCAACTTTTCCAGTCTTCGCTTTTTCTAGCTTCTTCAATAGTGAAATGATCATTCTTCGTTTGGTCGTTTGTGGAAGTGGAATAAATCACAAAATCTTTAAAGTTTCTCGGAGCTGGTGTTCTTTCTGATCTTCTTAACTGTAATGGTTTTGGACAAACTGCTGTTTCTGTTTCTTCAAAATCCATACTACTTCCAGTGTCAATCGTTGTGCTCTCAGAATCAAGGTTTTCATTTTGAATTATTTTCAATATTTCACTATCATCCCCACTGCAGGTTGATCATCACAAATCGTTAAAGGGCCATTGTCTATGTATTTTTAATCTGTTTCCATGAATACTACATCGCGACTTGTTCGAATCTTTTTAGTTAAAGGATCGATACAACAATATCCTTTTGTAGTCTCACCATATCCAATAAATATCATTTTTACAGATTTTGAGTCACATTTCTTTCGTTTCTGTTTTGGCGCATGGACCATAACTGGAGATCCAAAGATCCTCATCCCACTTAAATCTATTTTTGAACCTGTCCAAATTTCTTGAGCAATATTAATAGCTTCCGCCCAATATGATTTATCTAGATTGGCATTGACAATCATACATCTGCCTCGTTCAACAATCGTTCTATTAAACCTTTCAGCTACACTCCGTTTTATTGTGGTGAATAAGGTTTTGTCTTTTAATGAATTATTCCGTTATTTTTTACAAAAATACCGAACATTTTGGAAAACATATTCAGTTCCGTTGTCCGTCCTGAGAACTTTAATTTTTCTTTTAATGTATCGAAGACTTCCGATTTTGATTTCAAAAAATATCCGAAAATATTGCGCGAAAAATCATCAATAAACGTTAAAAAGATATCTGCACCCTCCAATTGATTTATTTTCCAGAGGACCGCTTAGATCAGAATGAACCAAGTCTAATAAGTTGTCCGCTCGAGTACCTTTATGTTTAAATGGTGTACGTGTTTGTTTACCTTTTAAACATATTTCGCATCGTCTCAAAACGTCGATATCTTCTTTGAATTGAATACCTTTTACTGCTCCGTATATAACGGGTGATTTTTTTGAGGTTAGGATTTTCATGCATTAGTGTTTGACAGATCACGCGGGATTTCAGACATGGTGTCAAAGAGAAAGATGCTCAGTATGCTTTGACATTTCATCATGAATAGACTTACTATCGACAAATTTTGTTCAGCGATGAGGCTCATTTCTGGTTGAATGGCTACGTAAATAAGCAAAATTGCCGCATTTGGAGTTAAGAGCAACCAGAAGCCGTTCAAGAACTGCCCATGCATCCCGAAAAATGCACTGTTTGGTGTGGTTTGTACGCTGGTGGAATCATTGGACCGTATTTTTTCAAAGATGCTGTTGGACGCAAAGTTACGGTGAATGGCGATCGCTATCGTTCGATGCTAACAAACTTTTTGTTGCCAAAAATGGAAGAACTGAACTTGGTTGACATGTGGTTTCAACAAGATGGCGCTACATGCCACACAGCTCGCGATTCTATGGCCATTTTGAGGGAAAACTTCGGAGAACAATTCATCTCAAGAAATGGACCGGTAAGTTGGCCACTAAGATCATGCGATTTGACGCCTTTAGATTATTTTTTGTGGGGCTACGTCAAGTCTAAAGTCTACAGAAATAAGCCAGCAACTATTCCAGCTTTGGAAGACAACATTTCCGAAGACATTCGGGCTATTCCGGCCGAAATGCTCGAAAAAGTTGCCCAAAATTAGACTTTCCGAATGGACCACCTAAGACGCAGCCGCAGTCAACATTTAAATGAAATTACCTTAAAAAAGTAAATGTCATGGACCAATCTAACGTTTCAAATAAAGAACCGAATTTTATGGGTTTTTTTTTAAAAAAAAGTTCTCAAGCTCTTAAAAAATCACCCGTTACCACCTGTTTGTTGGACGTTTACCAGAAGTTCGTTATTTCCATTAAAAACTGTGCATCCATCTTGATCAAAACGAACCTTGTTACCATTTTTGATGATTTTTGTGCGCCTGAAAGTAAGTTGGCTGATAGCACATATAAAACGTCTTTGGGTGTGTGAAATATTGAAATATTGCACTAAGAAACAGGGTGTTAAATTGAAATTGTATGATCTTCAATAAATTAAATACAAACTAAAATATAGAAATAAAAAAATAAAAATTACATTGAATTAATACTTGTTCATGTTGAGCGTTACATGCTATGAAATATTTTTTTAATTAAGGTACATATTGAATGCAATATGCTTTGATGAAAGTAAGTTTTTCTTTTGGAAGCATTTATTCACCCAATTTATTCACTTTAACACTAGTTAGAACACCCTTAGGTAAAGAGTTGTTTTAAGAATAAATACACACATATTTCATTCGAATAAGAAGGGAAGTTTCATTTAACTTAAGTGAGAAAGAGATTTTCGCGTCAATTATGATGTGCTGTGCTTAAAGTACGATTTGTGGTAAAGTTGTGCCCATCTGTTTCTTGCATAAGCTGTAATGTATGATTTCGTAAATAAACTTTTCATTAAAGGGTGTCCCAAAAATATAGTATTCATTATTCTTGAACAATTACATTTAAATGTAACTACATTATCATTTAGATTTTCCATTACCAATCTAAATCAAATTTAATTCTAAATTAAATATGTGTTCAAAAGGAAAATACTTCCTATTATTCTGAAGAATGTTCAACGGAATTTAATTCTATCGTATTGATACTATATTTTAATTTTTAACTACAACTTCTAAACTAAATATTGATGTATGTTTGTATGTAAGTCCGGTTAAACAGCCCAACGGATATTTATGAAATTGTCAGGGTAAATATAGTTTAATCCTTGGATGGTTCCTATGAAATGAAGGTTTGACTGACCAATTCGGGTTTGCTCGGGTATAACATACATTGGCTCGATCCCGAGAATAGCGGAACTCATCGCTTCCAAACGTAACTAAACACCATATACAAAAATGGATATATGTATGTGTGTATGTATGTCCGCTATGGACTCCTAAGCTTACGAACTGATTTTTATGAAGTTTTCGGGGCAAATAAAAGTTTGTCGAGGTATGGTTCCTGTGAAAGTTTGGTGACGATAACGTAGCGTTAAAATAAAATAAAGAAATTTAATTTCACATTTTCATTAAATCCATTTTTTTTTGGCGAAGCAACGTACGCCGGGTTCCGCTTGTTTTTTTTTATATAAAAAAGGGTTTGAGTTTTTATCTATGTATATTAGACTGCGTTGAAAGTTTGGCTACTTTGTCCGTTCGGTTTGCGTTGCTTAGCGTCACTTTTTATAGTAACGTATAAGTGTGTTTTTCATTTTGATTCTGATATTATGCGTTTACGGGCCAGTCCTCTTATGCTATCAAATTAAAATAAAGTGAAACTGTACTGTCATTTATGCTTTGTGTCGTGTACGTCTATCTTGAGTTAATGTGAATTAATTTTGTTTGAAACTTTATATGTTTATTAGCATTATTTAAATTATTTAAATTTATAATTATTAAATTTTAAATTATAAGGGTATAAGCTACAACTACAAAAAGCCAGAAGGCTGAGAAAGAGAATAGTATTTTCTTTCCTATAAACGTATTGCATACATATAAATACACTACCAACACGCATCATATTCATTTCCTTCTATTCTATATACGATACGAATACGACACACGAAAAAGCATGGCACTTATTCTTAACCCTTTCTTCATTTGTGTTAATTCATTGCCATTTTCTCTTTGCTTTTAGCAAGCCATTGTGTCTTATGTGCGCTATTGTGCTATTTTTTGATGTGGTTACAATTTGCGCTATTGTGTTATTGTGTTGATATGTTTCAAATTGAAGTATCAGCGCACATAACACAGGTGCTGTGTTAACTCATTGTGCCAACTTAACACAGTGTTACACATGTTTAGATCATTGGCGTTTACAATTTCTTCAAATGATGATTTCCTTATATTTTTCATGTCATGTGTCTCGAAGCACCACTGGCGATGTATCAGTCCTGATTACGTTCAGATCGGCATGAAAGTACTGCAGACAACGCATTTTTGCTTAAGGTTTTCTTAGTTTCTTCTGCTGACTTCTTTTTGTCAATATGTCCTTTCTTACCGCACTCATAGCATTTGAAGTTAACTTTCCAAGCTGTACCTTTAAAAATAGTTTTTTGCTCCGATGATTTTGGTAAAATCGCAGTCCAAACAATTGGGTGTATGCTTAGCTTTAACGACATAAGACAGCATTGAGTTTTCGAAGCATTAAACTCCACATGATTCCTACCCCATTTAACAATGCTGTATAAATCGGAGTTCAATGAGCTTGGCATACGGCACCGTTGCAATTGTACGTCCGAAGGCGTAGGACGTGAATTATCGAACGAATATAATAAGCTGAGGGTAGAGTCGTCAACAATACAATTAAGTGGATTAGAAGTAACAGACAGAAGATCATTTATAAAAATGAGTGAAACAGTCGGAGACAGAACAGAGCCCTGGGGCACAACAGCATTTATTTTGATTAAATCAGACTTGAATCCGTCCAATACAAATTGTATTGAACGGTCCAGAAAATAGCTTCTAATCCAAGGAACAAGAGTATCATCGATCCCAAAAGCACGCATTTTCGATAAGAGAGCTTCATGCAAAACTCTATCAAATGCCTTGGATCTTCGAGATATTCCTTAAGCTGACGGTTAATCAGTGTTTCCATGACCTTAGAAAAAAGGGATGTCAGTGCTATGGGTCGGTAGGAGGAGGGGGAGGATGGGTCCCCTTTCTTAGGGACAGACTGGACAAATGCTGTTTTCCATCTTCTAGGAAAGATTCCAGAAGAGTAGGAGCGATGGAAAAGCTTACGCAGTGGCTTTGCCAGTGTGGAAGAACACATCTTCAGAAGAATCGGGGGTATACCATCCGGGCCAGCGGATTTGTGTATATCGAGATCTTTGAGAACTCTTGCTACTGTACGAGTGCAGAAAAAAATCTGTCCCATTGTAAAATTTACATTCTCAAATACAGGAGGGGCAACGTTGCTGTTAGGCAGCGTGGAGCTGGCAGCGAAATGGGCGGCGAGCGTGTTTGCCTTCTCTGAAGAATAAACAATTGGTTTGTTATTATCGATGAGCGTTGGAACCGAAGATGTTGAGCAGTTTTTAATATTTTTTACAAACGACCAAAACTTTTTACTGCCTTTGGGACCTTGCAAAAAAAATTGGTTTTTCAATAACGGAGTTGCATGAGTTCCTTGATTGTTTGTGCTTTTTCCGATTTTCCTCTGTAAATCGCCCGCAATAACTATTTCAGTGCGAGGACAAAGGGAAACAATTTTCAAGATGGAATCGGACAGCGCATCAAACTCGTTACAAGTTGAACTACTGTCGAGATTTGGAATCCTTTAAATAAAACAATAATGAGTGATATGCTTGAGAACAGTGAATTTGAGCCACAAGAACTTAAAGTCCGTGTTGGAATATTTCCCATATTGGGAAACGCTCTGGCAAGCACTATCATTTTTTTTTTTATAATTTACACGCGCGAAAGGGGTTTGTGTGTACCCTCAAAATGTTTAAACACCGCACGAACATTAGGGAAATGAGGTGGGATAAAAGAGGAGATACCGATGCACATTAGTTTTAAAGTTCTGCATATCAAAATGGGAGGAAAAACAGAGCCTGGCAAAGCATTCCACATTCGTGTGGTACGACTAAAGAAAGAATCTCTATACTTAACAGTACGTCCGAAGTTAGGCTCAAGGGTAAACTGATGGGCATTCCTAGCAGATCGAGTATTACGGTTGAATCGTTTCAGGGGAGGAATGCAGCTGGCTATTTCGCTAGATCAATGTTTGTAAAAATAACGATAGAATAACGAAAGGCCCGAAACATTTCGGCGGTGCTCAAGAGATGTAAATGTTTCTGTTATTGTTCGATCGCCTATCTTTTTTAAAGCTCTTTTTTGAATTCTATCTAGAAAACTCATCATTCCTAACATAGACCACGAGACCATGATGGGAAAAGAGTAATGGCACCAAGCTATACCCATGTAGAGCAAATTCTGATAAATCAGTATTTACTCCAACCTGAGTTTCACTTAATGCCAAAACAGCTGGCCCTGTATTGAACAGTGTAGACATACACGTGAAAGATCTGGCTTATGTATACGATTTTTGCTTTGGCCTTGCGAAGCTTTGTTGAATCCTCTTTAGTCACAGGATCTGTTATAGCTCCTTCCATATCGTTAAATTCCAAGATGGTTTCCATTGCGAACTTCCATGTATAATAATTATTACCACTTCGCAATTTTTCAATAGATTCTTGATGAGTCATGTAAGTAAAGTATTTAGCAACAAGTTAAAGTACAAATATTGTTTTAACAGAAAATCCTCTGGGTATTGAAATTCCCAAAATATTTTAAACCCAAGTTATTAGACATTCCCATTTAATTCCTAAAAGTATGCAATAATAATTATGCAAATAAATATGCATTGTATTGTATGCCCCTTGGTTCTGATATCAATTGCATTTGAAGCAAATTTCTTCAGAGTCAATCCCAATATAAAGTCGACCAACTACTCAAAAATGCCTCCTAATTGGTTCGTAACCAATCCTGTTTAAGCAAACCCTTGAGTCTAGTGTGAAGAGAAAACAAACCAATTGCTCCATCGAGAGTCTCCCCAGGCCATAGAAACCTCACATAACTTCCAATGGAACTGCACCTAATTCCGAATCCGAACTAAAGTAACCCTAATTTCCGCAGACTACATCAGCCATACCTCCTCAGCCCATGCCTGACACATTGAACTTAAAATACTTCTCGCATATCAGCTTGATAATTGCTTTGGATGTCAAGTTAAATTCAAGATTATATCTGACATAATGCATTTTTCATAAGCATTATAGTGCAGAATGAACGAAATCGAGTAGAGTGAACCAAGTCCTTAAGACTGCTGGAAATGGGATTGTAAGGAGAAGGTATATCTATACCAACACATAATGGCACTCTGTTGTATATGATCTACTTTTCCTAATCAGCCATATAACCCTTGTATCAAGTGACACATCATATGACAGCAAATTGTGGTTTTAGGGGATGGCTTAGTCGGTTAGGGGCTAAAAAGACATACATATTGCAGGATTAGGGCCTGTGTCCCCTTGTATAGCTTGAACGACAAACGACGGACAGACGAACGGACGACGCAATGACCGGACAGGACACATGTTTCTTCTTTGTTCGAATATTCTATTCCCTGCGAGATTATGTTCGACCCTCATAGATAAATTGATACATATTCAGGATTCCCTGTCAAATGTGTGTGCGCCTTTCAGTTAACACCTGTTGACCTCAATTGTTTGGTTAAATCCAACAAGGCAAGGTGAATTCCCAAACAAAATAATCAAATTCCATTCAGGATATACTAATGTCCTCCCTCAAACCAAAACCAAAAAAAAAGGGAAAAAACACACCATCTCTAAGTTTTTCCCAAAAGTGAATTAAACGAAAATGGAAAAAAGTCCTTTGATATGACATAAGGTGTTTCCAGTTCTGTTTGTCTGTGTATATTCGTCCTTCGCTCTCGTTGTCGGTGATTATTTGTCTGACATCAAACTCAACTAATTCACAAAATGAAGCTCTTGAAAAGTTTAACACAACACAGGTTGTTGTTGGCACTTCATTATAATTTCATTAACAAGGACGCGCGTCTTCGGTGCAAAATATCATTCCGAGCGGAATCCACTTTGCAAAATTCGAAGTCGGATTTTTGTTTGCCTAACAAAAGTAAGGATGTCTTCGGCCCGGCTTGTTTGAGTTCTTAAGCAGACGTCATCAGGAAGGCTTTTTATTTTCGATGTAAGACGTTAAATTAACGAATGATTATGATTACAATTGGAACGTCTAAGGGTCCGATGGCAATGAAGATCGAGGAAGATTCTGTGTGAATTTTTTTCCCAAGAAATTTACCATCTTCATTGATGGGGGGGGGGGGGGGGGGGTGGAAATTATTATTATTGTGTATTTTTATACACATCCTACTCTCGTTTGCTGATTCTGATTTTGAAAATAATTCAAGTGTAACTGGGGAAGAATTCAACTTGAACGGAATTAGATTAAAAATTTGAAGTAATTTAATAGAGAATTTAATTTTGAAGTCAAAAACGCTGTTTTTGAAATATCTCAATTTTTTTTTTTATTTAAGGAGTCCAGCTTTCACTTAACGATTTTTTATATTTTCTTTGTGACAGCTTATTCCATTTCTGCAAATTTTTGTAACTGAAAAGATCCCGTTGCTACGCTCATTAATTTATAATTAAAATCGTAATTTTAATTGCTTGTTAATAATAGATAATAATAATAATAATGAGCTGAATGGCTTAACCACCGTACCTTTTTCGAAATGTTTAAAGGTTTCTCTGAACTTTCGATTTGGGGTACCACAAGGATCTGTTTTGGGCTCATTACCCTATAATATTTATGTATCGGGTTTTTCAACAGGAACGCTACAAAAGTAGAGCGACAGGGACAGCAAACGACGCCATTTTGACATTTCTCTTCAATAAGGTTTGCCATTTCATGATGGAAAGATATACGAGCCAACAACGAGTCGAAATTATTAAAATTTACTACCGAAATTCGAAGTCAGTGGCCTCAACGTTAAGAGCGTCCTAGCAGATTAACAATTGAGTGTCTAGTGAAAAAAATTGAATCCACAGGCACAGTACAAAATGTTCCCGTGCCAGTGAGACAAAGAAGTGCCCGTAGTGTCGAGAATATTGCTGCCGCTGAGGCTTCATTTGCAGAAAGCCCAAATGTGTCTCTCACACGTCGTTCTCAAGCGTTGGGCATCTCTGTGACGTCGTTGTGACGAATTTTGCGAAAAGATCTTGGCCTACATCCTTACAAGATTAGATTGACGCAAGAACTGAAGCAACTTGACCACCAGAAGCGTCGTATGTTCGTGAATTGGGCTGAGCAACAACTTGCAAATGATTCGGATTATCATCGAAAAATCATCTTCAGCGATGAGGCTCATTTCTGGCTTCGTCAATAAACAAAATATGCGGTATTGGTCAGGAAGCAATCTACACGTACTCCATGAGTCATCATTGCATCCCGAAAAAAATACGGTTTGGTGTGTTTTCTGGGCCGGCGGCGTTGTCATATAACGGTAGCGATCCCCATTCACAGTAACGTGCCGGTCTTGATCATCACGGAAGAAGTACGGCCCAACGATCGCTACCGTTCAATGATAACCGAATATTTTTGGCCCCAATTGGATGATATGGACTTGGAGGACATGTGGTTCCAACAGGACGGCGCCACAAGCCACACAGCAAATGTCACAATCAATTTATTGGAAACCAAGTTTGAAGAACGTGTTATCTCACGAAATGGTCCAGTCGCTTGGCCGCCTCGGTCGTACGATTTGACGCCGTTAGACTATTTCCTGTGGGGCTACGTCAAGTCTATAGTCTATGCCAACAAGCCAGCGACGATTGATGAACTTCGTTCGAATATCGAACGTGAAATTGCAGCAGTTCAATTTTCAACTGTATCAACTTTTATTGATGACCATTTACTGATCGCTATAACTGGCGACTCAGGACGTAATGAAAAAATCGTATTGATGAAAAACCTAACCTCTAAGGTCGAAAATTTTGCAGTTTTTTTCATGAAATGTTTCCGGAAGCTTCAACATGTGAAATATTTCAATAGTGTTTTTTAAACAAATGTTTCTTTGTTGTGGACCACCAGAATTGAAATATCTTGACTTTAAATTGCTCTTCTTATTATTTTTGTTTTGGTATAGAAAAAAAAAATTCAAATTTTTCACAAAACTAAATATTTTTGTTGAATTTAAATTCCTTCTGTCATGAAATTATATTTTTTAATGTTTTTTACATCAAATCGTAAGATAAACAACAGTAAAGGACAAATTTGTACTTTTTATAAAGGTAATGACAGTTCCGGAAAAAGGAGCATAAAAGAGCAGAATTTCGTTTTACAGAATTCTGCGATTCTATATTAAGTTGCGTTCCACCTCAATTGAACAAATTAACCAATGCGCGTCACTGATGGAATAATCAGCACAAAATAATACTTAACTATGGCTGCATTTGTGAACCGTTTTTTGGCCATACAGAACTGCCGCAAACGGTCAGCCATTTTTCTGTTCATAAATTAATTGAATAACTTGCAATTCTGAACTCAACCTTTCTTACACATACATACACATGTATGTAGCTAAGAGTTTTTTTATCAATTAATGTACAAAAGGGAGTTTTTCAAACTTACCCGAATTAAAAACTGTATGAACCAAATGGTCAAAATAATACTGGTCATCTCATAGAGAAACTGCATTTTCTTAGGCAATGGCCGGGATTTGAAAAAATCAAAAATCTTTTTCTTTTCCTTGATTTTAAGTTTCCAATATTTGTAACAAATGCATACAACATTGATAAACCGATCTATAAGTTCGAAGAAAATAAAACTGATTTCAAAAGTATCTTCAGTGGAATACAAATCTTACCACCTGTATTGGAAAAAGAAAGAACTTTTGAAAATCGAATTCTAATGCCAGACTTTTTTCTATTAAATTAAATTGTAGATTATTTTGAAAATCTTGCTGAGACTTTGAAATTTTCTTTTTTGTAAGCAAGTAAAACGAGACTTTTTTCTCCAGTAATCCTATTTTTATTTTCTATGGGATTTTCCCTTTTAATGTTCAACAAACTGCGTGAGCATAGGATGGTTAGGGGAGGAGGGACAGAAGGTGTGGATTAATATTGGTTTTTAATGTTTTCACATTGAAATGGCAAGGAAAAACCTCGCGGGTAAATGATCCAAAATTCGTGTTGTACGGCTAAAAAAAGAATTCCTATATTTCACGCTATAATTAAGGTGGGTTCCAGCCAAACAAAATGCTTATACAACATGTACCTCAAGACTGTATTTATCTTTTTCATATCTATGGTGATACTTTGGCCAGTTCAATTGAAAGCTCGCTGAATTCCTTCAAAGATGTCTATGTCTTCTACAGATTCGAAAAAATGAGTTAAACTATGAGTAGCAGAAGTCAATGGCGCCGCCCGCCGCTGCACCGCTGTATCATCGTTCCTAATCCCTTAATTGATAGAAGATTCCAATAGTATTTAAAGAGTTTTGCAGTTGAAGCATCGTAAAAACTATTTTGAAGTTCCATCTACCAGTCATACCTTCTTCGGACTAAATCTTAAAGGAGAAATTGTGTATGCCCTTCACCAGGTCATCTCCAGCGACTTAAGAAAACTTGACTTCTTAATGAATTGATAGACTAAACCTAGAGGGGAATGGATACCGCATTATAGAAAATAAATTGCACGACTGGATCGCACGTACTTGCTCATATGTACTGGTGAATAAAATTTAAGAAAATTAAAGTTAACATCAAAGCATTTTTCAATTTTTGTGACTTTTGATTGTTCGAATAAAGTTCGTTAAATTGTATTGAGTGAAATAATTTAAACGCCATTTATTTCTTTAAAAAATGTTAAAAAGTGTAAATTTCTTCCAAAATCGTAGGAACGGGTTTTAAATAAAACGGTTTTTTTAACAACTTTATTTAAAAAAAATAACGAAGTTTGCTTTCATTAGACTAGTGGCTAGGGCTCAACCGACCAATATAAAACAAAATTCGGGGGAAAATATTAAACAAATAAAATTTTTATGAAATCAAAAAAACACTATTCATAACGTTTTTTGGAAAAAATGTTGTAAGCCATCTTATTTCTTTTACTGTTTTCTATTTTATGAATTTTTCATTTCAAAATCGTTCGAAAACATATTATAATTTTTTTTTAATGCGTCAATTTAAAGAAATCTACAGTTTAGACTGGGAGAAAAAATTTAAAAAAAAATCTATAGATTCGTTTCCAAAATATTTAAAAAAACAATATAAGTTTTTTTGAAAAAATATTAAAAATTAAAAAAAAATGTTTTTTTGAAAATTTTAATAAACAATATTATTTAAATCATAAAACACACTACATATTTTGAAAATTTCATCAAAATCCGTCAATTAGTTAACGTGAAAGTCTGATTACAAAAAAAAAAAACAAAAAACTGGTCATATATGAGGTACCGTTATAAAACTTTTTCTGAAAAATCCATTAAAACTAAAAGATACATGCATAGAAAACACCACTCAGAAAGTTTTATCGAAATTGCAGGAGCCGTTTTCGAGAAAAATAAGTTTTTCATTAAAAGTTATATGGCAGGTACCGTTAGTCTTGGAGCTAGAATGCCAGTTCGAAAAACAGTCGGGTAGAGTACTCTAAAAATTCTATATACGAAGTTTGAATTAAATCGGCCAAACCTTAGGAATCGATATGGACAGACAGACAGTCAGTCAGACAGACAGACAGGCAGACAGAATTTTATGACCCACTTTTTTCGACTTCCCCACTATCGTAATATCATGTTTGATTCTTAGAATTTTTTTTTACTATAAATCGCAAGTAAAAATACTGAACAGCTATGCTGCCTCTTATCTGATATAAGCACATTCCGGAGATCTATTTGTAGGGAACAGTTCTTCCAAAGTACGAAATATTAAAATATTTTGCATTTATGATCAATAGCAGAGGATTCAGTGATGACAAATAAAAAAAGTGAGGCTCTACACCGCTGTTGTTCGTCTTACATACGGTTCTCAATGGACTTGGACAAGATATCAGATAAATGAAAGTCGTGATCCCAGTCCCAGCTGAGCCTATAACAATAGCCAATTAAAGAAGACGAAGATTGTAATTATTATTATTTCTTATCAGCCCTAAGCTGTCTTATTACTGACAGACTATGGCATCCCGGAACACGTTCACAGTCCAACTCCTTATAATAAAATGGACGATTGTCAGAAATCCTTCCAAAGAAATTTCTTATGTATTGCTATAATCTACAATTTCATTCCTTCCACGATTGCCCCGTGATGCTGTAAAGCTGCTTTTATAAAAACATTTGCGTTTATCACGAATCTCCTTGTTTCACCCCCTCAAGCATTTACAACCTAAAACGAAAGTTTATGCATTTGAAAGTTCTCCCAACATCCAGATCCACCATAATATTATCTCTTTTGAATTTCACCCAAGCTTCTTCAAAGTTTCACTAAATATTTCCTAGACAAAAGTCCTCAAACAATTCCATCGTAGAAGAGAGACCACCCTGAAGCAAGAAAAAAATTGTATACCAACTTCTTACTACGACTTAAACGATTCTATCTCACTGCTGAAAGCAAACATGTGGTCATTTATTTGGAAAATGTTGTCCTTGGACTCTTGTCGTTGTCAAGTTGGCCATCCTTGTGTATAGCATTCATATAGAAACAAAAATTTAATATAAACAGAACACCATATCGAAATAAAATAAGTACTTTTCCAAACAAACTTTTGTCCAGTCCAGGACCAGTAGTAAGTAATATTCATATTCCTACATAACCATAAGGACCTTCATTGAAATTTGTCTATCTCCAGACTCATCAAGATACTAAAATCCATTTATATGTCTAAAACGTTTTTATTTTTTTTTTTTATCTCAAAACCGATTAGTTGGACAAAAACAAAACAAAATTTGTCTTAAAACAACCAAACAAAAAAGAAACACCATTCAACCTTTGAATCCTTGGAATATTTATTTCTTTTTTTGTTGTTGTTTTAATGCTTATTGTAGATCTTTACAATGAGATTTGGTACCATCAATGTGCATAACCAAGTAGCTGGTTGCCAAAAGATATAAATTCATTTTGCAGCTCAGCAAAGAAACCCCGAAATGTATGCAGCTCTGGTTGTAGTGTTATTGAGGTGGTTATTAAATTATATCCTCCGGTCATGGCTTCGAACTATTTTTCACTTTTAAGGGTGAATTTATTATTTTGGCCGATTTTTCTACCTACAACACTATATATCTAAGTAGATGACGATGTGGCGCATAGAAGTATGCAACACACAAAAAATATCTGGTATTAAATATCCGCCGCCATCCATTCTGGCAGTTATCCAAATCACTGGGTGTGGTGGTGGCTTACTAACTTAAGACTCCGTTTTTGGTTTCCATAAGCGGATAAAGATGTCCTCGCTCCTTGATTCCTTTAATTGAAAAATCGCTTGTCGTCCAAAAAAAGATATTTTTTTTTTGTTGAATGAAACAAGGAATTATGTTCTCTGCAATGACATTGTTATTTCCTGTCTTTACGCATAAAGGATACAAAAATATTTAAAGCAAATACCATTCATCATCGTCGCATTGCAAAAGCATTGCCATCGCAACATCATCGCCTACAATACAAGGAGGCAGGACTCGCAAGGACCTCTTATCCCATCTGTTTAGTCCTCGTTCTAGCTCTTATCCTTTCGTTTCTTTTTTCTTCCTTCCTCTCTCTGTGCTTTGATTGCTGACTCATTAATTGAATTTGCTGACAGATGGAAAGAAAATTCGATAGTGTGTTCGTGCTTGGATAATGTGTCCTGTTGAATTTCTCCACTTCATTACGGAACGCTCCATCGTCCTTCGCTAAGGTTAAATTGACCGAAAAATCATTCATTCAATCGGGATTAGACAGAATCCCTATGGAAGTTTTTGACCAATGATGATTTATCTATAATTGAAATCTTAGATTTATTTTGTATCTGCGATGCGATGATGTTGCGTGTGTGTGTTTTGTTTTGTGTCCAATGAGTGTGATATGTTGATATTTATATGAATTTCATTAGATACGTTCCATCTTAATATTGTATCTTCTTGTAATAGATGTTTCGGGGATCATTTTTGTTCACTTGGTAAGAGAAGATGGTATGATATTTTCACAGACTGTTTTTGCTGTCAAAAGGATGTGAAAACTTGACAAGATTGCTGCAGAAGAAGTGTGGAGATGAGAGGCTGAAGACCTCTATCGCTATCAGGGCCACCCTATCGCCCAGAGCGGAGCTTACTTACTTACTTATGTGATGTGAATGGGGCAAGTGCGAGTTTCTTTTCTTCCATAACATATGCCATGCATTTTGTTCCACCTAATAGCGTGGCTTAATTTGTGATTCAATATTATTTTACTTAGCGAAAGAGGAAGGAAGGCGTTTGTTGCGTGTTTTTTTTGTTGGTTCTTGGTGTTGTTAGTGAGTGGTGAGTAATGAGGGCATGGCTGCACTAGGGAGGCAGATGAATTTTAAGGGCGACTAGAATTTCAAGATTGTAGGGATTTAAAATGAATTTTTTGTATGATGTCGAGATACACAACACATGTTTCATAATAAATTTGGCTTAATATTTCAATTTTTTTTATTGATTTCTAACTTGGGTACAAGCGTTGGGAGGATGTAAAAAATCTTACAAGAAAGGTGGCATTTTATATTTGCCATTCCGATTGGAAGAAAACTGTCCCCTTCATTTATATCGACTCCAAATGCACATAGTTTGCAATATAAGTTCTTAGGCCAATTATATTAAATAAAATTATTATAAAGTATGATACCTAACTGTTCAAAAACTTTGAACAAATAAATATATCTCAATATTATTAAAACTGAATAAATAAAATAAAACCCCTTGAATAAAATTAACAGAACAAAGATCAGAATTTTCTATGAAAATCGCCTGGGCGCCTCGTCCCAGAAACAACAATAAGTAAAGACACAACAACTCATGAGATGGCGCTTCATTGACAAAGCAAATATGATTCACCAGGCGCCCAGAAACAAGAGCAAGTAAAAAGAATTCAAATCAGAAAATTCCTATTTTAAAATTTTTTGAAAGTACTTTCAGAGAGCAGTCGTGAAAGGAAAATACTTTCTGAAAGCGACTTTTTACTTTTCAGAAAACAACATTTCTGAAAGTACTTTTCGGGTCGTCACACTATGAAAGCTAAAATGCGAAAACATTTCCAAAATTCCTATTTTTAAATTTTTTTTGAAACTACTTTCAGAGAGCAGTCATACTCTGAAAGTGACTTTATACTTTCCAGAAAGCAAAATTTCCAAAAGTACTTTTCGGGTCGTCACACTATGAAAGCTAAAATGTTTTCTGAAATTGCTTTCTGATAGTGTTTTATGTGTAAGCGGGTACGGACTGTGGATTTGACATTCTGGGCTTAGTTTTGTTTATTGCTTATCTATGGTAGCTGTAAAATAGAGTTCACTGATTAAATTATTAACTTAACTGTTTTTAACTTAACTGTTAGAGTAATCATTCCACGAATTTCACAGCAGGTGATAGAACACGCATCACTCAAGAGATTTGGAACATAAAGCGTGGGTTTTATTATATTTATTTATTATTTATTATCTTTATTTATGTAATTATTAGAGGAAAATCTTTTTGAGCTGCAAATTGAGTACAGCATTGGAAACCAACTCATTGAATTTGCCATCAGATAGACCGTTGCCCAATCAGCCTTTAACAGCCGTGCCATCGCCGGCCGCATCGTTGAAAACGCTTTTGGTATTGCATAATGCTCCTAGCGGTGTCTCTAAAATTCAATGCAACACAATACTGACGCATATATATTGCCGGAAGTTTCAACTATCCCGGCCATATAAAGCACCGCTTTGTAGAACTCCAACTTCAGTTTGTTCAATGCTTCACTTCCACTCTACTCTTAGCTTTCTTATTTCTTTAGTTTTTTGAATAATGATAGCGTTGTCCTCCAAAACATCAATTGCCGACGCGATCTCGGGACAGAGGACCCATTTAAAATAAAAAAAACATACGTTCGCTTTTAGAAAGCAAAAAACTTACACAGACATTTTTTTTAAGCTAAAAACGTTTTCGGAAAATTATTTGCGTTTTCTTGAAAACGCTTTCATAAACTAGTCAAGCAGTGAAAGTATTTTTTTGTGAAAGAGTTTTCCGGAAAGCAAATCGTTTTCAGAAAACGTTTTCAGAAAAGTTCTTTTCATGTCGTCACACTGTGAAAATTTTGCTATCAGCAAAGTTTTTGCTTTCTGAAAGCATTTTCGTTTCATAGTGTGACAACACCTTAAGAAAAAAAAATGTTTTTTTAAACAATTATATTTTTCATTTATTTATAAACATAATAAAACAAAAAGATAATTTTTCTTTTCAACAAAAAATTAAGTAAACATAAAAACTTATATAACATAATTTTATTCTTTAAAATACGAATGTGACCGGCCCGATTCATCAACTCAACATGGCTTCCAGGATAATACTCTGGACAATGTAATATCGTAAAAAGAATAAGACATCCTAAGAGATGGATAGGCTGTAAGCTCTGATAGAATACATTAATAAATAAGTTAAATTCTATAAATACAGAACAGATGCCCTAGTAGAATAATTCCATAAAATATTTAAACACAAAACCATTCCTCATCAATTGATTGTTCCAATCCACAAGAAAGACAATATCGAGGAATTGACAAACCATAGAAGAACTCATCCTATAAGATCTTCACCTCGATACTATTTAAGTGATTAAGTAGATGGATAATCTCCAACAATTCCTTAGGGATTCCAAGCTGGTTGCAGAACGATATATCCTACCACGGATCACCTGTTCCTCTTCCGCTTATCAAGAAATCAAAAATTGCTTAAAAAAATTGTGGATTTTGATTCCATTGACCGAAATACTTATTAGAAAAAGTAATGCAACATTTTTAGACTGACACCACAGCTACTGTATGGAATGAGATGACGACTTATAACTCAAACAACCAAATCCGGCCCTGGATTCGTTAAATGTCTTTAAGATTTCGCACAGCCGATGAACTCCCAGAAAAAACTACACTTGCACCACACGCCGTTTAGGAATATTTAATTATTCCCACACGAGACACAATAGTGGGAAGATTTTTGGACTTCATCCATTGTTTCCCGAGTTTCCGCTTGTAACATGGAGCAGGCTTGTCTGTGACTTGTAGAACATCCCAGGTAAACGACTCCAAAGACGATGGCCAAACTGGCTGCCGCCTAATTGAATCATGGCTGGGAGTATTTTTTCAATTGTGTGTCGTTGTTTTCACCCGAAACAGCTGAAGACATACGTCTTCCCCCCTCCTGCAATACACCCAGCTATACGTCATTATTGCATTTCGAGTAATCTAGTTAAGTAGTTTTTACGAAGCAGTTTTTTTTTATTACTTTTTTTTGAGTTTTTCTTTGAGCCGAAAGATGGGAATAAGAATTTTTTTTTGAATGCAGACACAAGTACTTATCTGGAGGCAGAAATGGGAACACGATTATTGTTATTATATCCAGGCATCTGTTGCGAAAAAATGGATAGGAGGTGGCGGCCGTGGCAGGGATTTCCTGCCTATTTTTGAAAAGCTACATTATTTTTGAATTTTCTCAGTCGAATAGAAAGTCAAGTCGAGAGGGTATTGTTTGAAAATTTCCATTGCATCGCATTGACTAAACGCTATTTTGATCAAAACGTCGTCGTCGTCGTCGTCGTCTTCGTCGGTCGGTATGGAAATGTTAATTCGGGAGAGAATGTGTGTATTTGCTAAGATGTCTGGAGGCATGTCGTACATTCCTATTTAAGTGCTCTGGTTATGCGGATCCATTTTGCTTTATGTGAAGTTAATTGCAACATAAACACAGCTGGAGACGCGATTTAAGGTTCCTTCATGAAAATAGGTTATAAATTTTGTGCGAAGTATGACAATAGGGTTTTAATATTTTCCCTGAGGAGGAAGTTCTAAACTTCTATAAGCAACAGGAGGTCTTCCTGGAGACCTGTTTTTGGTGTTTTTTTTTATTTCCTTATAGTTTCATGAGTTCGAAGGACTTCAAAGGTAGGTTTGCCTAGATTGGATGTTTTATAAGTTTAAGCGATTACTAACCCACATACAATACATTAACATGCAGAAGCAATCACATGTTGTTTTGAATACTGACGTGCTGGAGTCGCGCGTGACCTAAAACCAGACAGCGACTTATGTCGTTGGGGGATTCAATTTCGATATAGGGTGACTCCATTCCAATGCTAGAAAGTTGTGCTGTTTTTCTTTATTCCATTTGGCTTTTAATATTCTTCCTTCACGCGGGTTGTGGAATTGCGCGCAAAGGATAAGCTAGTGTACATGTTAATGTTGTGGAATTGTGGGGTGCTGGAGGTGAGGTGACGTATGGAATTCCTTAACAGATTTAAGGGATAATTTGCATTTATATATGCAATCAGAGCGTGCAAGGCGAGTGCCGGAATTATTGTTATTATTATTGGTTGTTCGGTTATGAAACCCTTATATTTTAGTGCTGCGTGGAAGGATGTGGGTCGATTTAATATTTAAAATGGATGAATGGTTAGTGTAAGGATCTGCCGGTTCATGTGACTCTGTGGAAATAAAAGAATTAAGTTAAATGTTTTCAATAAAAAAATAATGAAAAAAGGTGGGTTTCACTAACTGAGGACCGAATTTTTAAGAGCTTATAAAATATTTTTCTACTTGAGTTTCAAAAATCTCTTACTTAAACAGCAGAAAACTTAAAATGGCCAACACGTGCGGTTTGAAGTTTACATATTATAAATAGTGGGCTCAAAATAGAAATCTGTCTAAATTGTTGGTTGCATAAAATATGGTTGATAATATGGAAACTTTGTTCAATAAACTAACGCGAATTGGAATAAATGACTAATATCATTAGCATTGCATTAAAAAAAATTAAATCATAAGAACTTCTTTAGGAAAAATATCCCTTAAAAATATGAGAATCAACAAGAACTAATATTTTTAGTGTTAACGCAAAACATTAACAGACGGACATATCTTGAGAGAAAAACCATGTACCATGAGGAAGCAAGGCCAAAAGCCATTCCGATACGTTAAAAAAATGCAGAAATATGACAAGTGTCTGTTTCCAAAGTGAACGATCCTATTTTAGTACGTATTTTCCCTTTGTAAGGGATGTGTTCGCCTGTCGAATGGAAGCATTTGTAAGTTAAACTGGTAGTTAATTGAGCTGAATGGAATTCCAAAATCTTTCAAGATCCTTTCGATCTTTCTATATGACGCCTAACGTTGAAGCTGTTAATCGAATTGAACCGTCAAACGGGCAAGTCTGCCATATAGCAAATCCTTCCATTGCGATGGTTCTTTTGCAGAAGAATACAAATTCTGGTACCGAAGCCTATTGCCATCATATAGCAACTACGTTACCGAGAAAAAACTGTTATACATGCATTGAAGAAGTATGGAGTGTAATTCTTTCCTAATAGACATAAGCTTTACCACTTTACTGCTTCATTTTAGTGATCTGGGTGTAAAGCTCTCCCGGTTATCCTTGAAAAACGTCAAAATTCTTTCTAAATGCTGATGTTTCGACATTCTGGTTGTATCAGAGGAGTTTTGTAAGCCTGCCAACGTCTCCATTTTATTGCACCTTTTTAAGTGTACCGGACTCCTATGCCATGTTTCCGGATGCCACTCTCTACTAAAGTAAACATGTTCTTTTTCCCAGTACGAAAAGTACATTTTTAAATCACAAAAGTATTGTGATGTGGCAACAAGTTTAGATATTCGGAGGATACATTTTGTAAACTAACGACATCTGTTGGATTCATTGTGTACAACAACCACCATTTATTGTGTACAACAACCATGCCCCTAGAATTATGCTACATATTTGCGATATGTTTTAACTGAGTACTAAATCGAACTTGAAGTACTAATTCGAGACTCGAATTAGTACCGAAAGCTTAGATTGTGCCAGAACCAGACAGAAGCTTCCAGAAGCTTGTAAACTTGTATAAATACAAAAGTAGATTGCATTGAAAGTTCAGTTTATTTTCGAAAGTGGAATTGTTAACAACTGGAAACGTTAGTAAAAAGGATTGAATTGAGATTAAATAAAAAGTGTTGAATTATAGAAACGTATTTGAATTGTGAATAAGTGAAATAAGTTAAATTGGTGTTATTTAAACTGAAAGACGTTGTGTTTTATAAAATAAAGAGATCTGTTGTATTATTTTGGAATTTCGATTGAGTTTTATTTGTCGAACCCCAGGCCAAAATATCACAGTATATTGCATACAACCGTTCGCGTTCGACATCCTCTAGGACAGGAACGTAATAGTTCGTAGGTCCCCTAAACTCCTGCAAGTTCATAATGCACAAACAAACACTTCGGTTCGGATGGCCTATTTTACCAGAAGAAATCTGTAAGTATGAAAGAAAAATGTCTTGATAAGGTGCATGCGCCAGATCATTAACAAAGATAATCGGCACATACGAGTGTGGCTTTAGGCCAAAAATAGACCAAATCTTCACCAACGAATTTCAAATCATCTTTTCTTTTTTCTTTTCACTTCAGAGCGTCATATTTGATGACATAAGCCACCAAGAGCTTCTGCTGGCGATGACGGGACTTGGAATCACGAAAAAAATGATTCAGCTATTCGCATGACGTATCGACATCATTGGCCGCTTTCAAAGAACTTATATAAAACTCTACTAGCTATTATGAAACAAGTGAAACTCTGTGGTCTTGAAGTAAACGAGGGAAAAACAAGGTATAAGTTATCAATAGCCAAAGCTTCATCTGTCCATCCTCTAGGACAAAACTTCGACGTTGGTAGCAGTAATTTCGAGTTAGTAAAGCCCCGTGGCTTAATGGTTAGTGTGTCGGACTGCTAAGCGAAGAGCGTGGGTTCGAGTCCTGATCATAGCCACCTCTTTTTCCGGTGTACTGGCTCTTGCAAGGAACTGTCAAAATCCCCAATTTGTCTCGAAAAAGTGCATATCATGAATCAGCGGTAAATTATAGGTTCCTTCCATTTTTGCAGATTAACAACACACACACAGGAATGGTTGAGAGTATAAGTCACTAGGCCTTGGCTCCTTAAGGAGAGTGTGGCGCCAATAATTTTATTTAAAGGAGTTTACCTACCTCGAAAAAAAAAATAGACAGAAATTTCAAGAACAAGTCTTCGATATCTGACGAAAAATTATCCTAGAAAAACAATACTTTTCGTGGTCCCCAACCGAATGGGCGCTAAGCTTGTTTCTTGAAAGACGGCGCCGATAGGTAGACCATAAGAACAAAAGCACATTTATAATACGTCCTATCTTGTATGCGAAGTAGAAGAAGATTCAGTACAAGCTGTACCAAGATATGGATGTAGTTCAACTGCTACAAAACTGGTGGAAATTTGTCTTCTCACTCGTCACTATACAGGGTATCCCGTAAATCGTTTTAAGGACTAGCAGAATTTTTCGGACGGATGAATCTCAATCACACATTTTCACAATCTTTACATATGGGCTCCGGAAAATCCACACGCAAGTAGACAGTCATCATTTTAATACAGATTTAGCGTCAATATGTGGGTATGGTGTAGTTGGAAATAATTTAATCGGTCCTTTCAAGCTACCACCTATTAGGCTGAATTCTGGAAAATATCTGGATTTTTTGCGACACGATTTACCAGCTTTATTAGAAGACATTCCTCTTATGCAACTAGCTTCATTGTGCTCCAGCCCTCTATACGATACTGAGGTTACGAGATTGTTAAATCAAAAGTACGGTAATCGTTGGATAGGAAGAAATCAACCGATTGGCCTGCAAGATCTCCTGACCTTACCGTTTTGGTTTTTTTTTTGGGGGGGGGGGGGGGGGGGATTGAAAGAACTAGTTTATTCCACTGAAATAGCGACTTTAAATGATTTGGAAGAGCGTATTCTCGAAGCGTCATCAAATGTCAGGCATCAGCTAGCTTCAATAAACATTTGCCGTTAAACCCAAAAACAAGCTCTAGCATGCTTAGAAAACCAAGGAGGAAACTTTGGGCACCTTATAACTAAACACATACAATAAAAATTACCTAAACCCGAACAAAATGGTTCCCATTCAAAACCTTTTGCAGGTTGAAGCAATTAGACCCTTTTTACAATTTTTACTTGTTGCGGGCTTTTCCAAGTATCGTAAAATCTGTGCGTTTTCAACATAACTCTTGTTAATTTTTATATGTATAATTGTTATGTTTATTCAAAAAATATATTAAAATGTTATGTTTATAACGCATTTTCTGGAGAAAATTGAACCCAAAATCAAAAATGTTGCATGGGTAAGAAAAATGGGACAGTCTAAAAACTGGATATCTTAAAACTGCGATAAGATATCAAATTCATTTAAATGCTCTTACAAAGACTAGTGCTTCTCCTTAAAATAAAGTCCTAAAACAACATAAGTCAAGTTACACCCAAGTAAGCCTTTTCTTAAATCCCCGATAAATGATACCAAAAGCAAAGATAAGGCTATACTGTGGAACTATTTCTTATAATATACCCAATAATCATGCCCCAAAATCCTGAAAACGAATTACGGAATACCCTGTAGATTGGTTTAGATTTCGGCTCCTTTTCACGGAGCCATGAGTGGAAACACTGTCCATTTTCTCCATTATAAGAAGCGGAAGACATCAAGACAGAAAAAAACATTAGAAATTGAATGAAAACCAAGCTAAGGAATTCTTTTCATAAAACCTTCAATATAACAAAAATCAGAGTCAAGTCTTCGAAAACAGTTATTAAGTTTTTATTTTCAAAAAACCGTTGGTCATTTCCTTCTGCTTTCAATTCTAAATCAAAAAATTGTTATGTGTGTTATACCATCCACTTCAACAGTTGGGCGCCACTTAGATAAAAAAAAAAACTATAGACAAAATCAACTGCTCTTGAAGTTTTCCTAGAACTTTGTCAAAACAGGGACAACACAAAAAGACAAAAAAAACAATCTTTCAGACAAAACCCTGACATCCAAAACTGATTAATCCTGCCATTGTTTAGTTCCTTCAAGTCTTGCTACCTCATCCTTTTCACACACAGACACCAAAAAAAAACCACACCACTTCACACCTTGAAGCTGTCTGACCTAAGCTCTTGATGTCTCAATACAATATTGAAAAAACGTGCCAGTTACTCAGAAATTAATATCTTTCCTCATTTTCTTAGTCCGGTCGTAAGCACCACATACACTTCCCTCCTCTCCTAAAAAGGTAACATTAACGCCAACAGGGTATCTAAGTATCCAAAGTGGAGATATATTGCTGAAATTCAATGCTCCTGGAAATAATAACAATAACTATAACCATGCCATATCAATTCAGGTTCGGTAAGGTGATATATTATTCCTGGTCTTACCAGCAACGTCTTATACACCAAATACAAAATGTATCAAGACAGGGGCCTCAAAACGCTTCCCAATATCTATTCCAGCCGAAGATAAAGAAAAAAAAAATGGAAAAAAAACGATTAATTTCCGGCGCCACAAACACGTGTCCCCTGTGTACTGTTTCCATCTTATATTATTATTTATATTTTTTTTTTCTTCTAACAAGCAAGTTAGAGATACATTTTCTACCTACAAGTACGAGTATCTGTACGTTGTTCGTAGGATAAAAAAGTCAATTTAAAAATCGCACAAGTCAACAGAGGGCAAGCAAAAGCAGCCACAAGAATTGTGTATTTTTATGAATGAAATAGAAGCGCTAATAGTATCTTATTCCATCGTTCTTTCTGGCTGCCAATAAAATAAAATGAACCTGAGGAATATAACTGGCCCATGTTGGCGGCCATGCCGAGCCGATGGACCGGAAAAGGGCAATCAGCACTCAGTGCAGTGAAATAAATAAAGGCTTCGCTCGCAAGACGTGCACTAATGCAGTGTACCCACAATTGCAGAGTCAGGGCGGAGCGCGGCTCCTAAAGCAAACATGTCCTCGGGAGTCGGGAAGCGCTTGTACGTACGTATGTATGGACAATTGCTTCTCCACTTTTCCTGCTGCTGATGCTGCTGCTAACTCACATAACCTGAATGAAATCGTGTGTAAATGGTAAAGAAGTCTGCCCGGGTTCAGGTTCGGGTATCTTAATCGGGAGAGAAAACTAGTTTGGACATAATAACTACTTTGGCGAATAAATTGAGGGTTTATTGACAATCAATGCTAGTTAGTTGCTTCTGAATATTAATTCGTTAACCCCAAGTATATGTGTAGATATGTATAAGTGTATGAAAGGGGCATGTGGGCCATGTTTGCATGCAACATAAGGACAAGAAGAACAAAATTATTGATCGGCGAAATCAGGTGCTAATTTTGTCAAAAAATATTCTTCTTACGTACTTTCTCTGTGGAAAAGTCGTAGGGGCATGTAGGGTTAATTAGGCACGTACCATGAGATACAGTGTAGCCAAGAGTAATTAAAGAATAAAATTGATGTCATCTTCTCAACAATAATGTCCTTTTGCGTCTCTAAATACTAAACATTAGGAAACATAAGACAGTTGTAATTACTACCGGAAGATGGTGAAAGTTTACCGAGAGGAGTGTATGTATATCCTACCAGGTTTAAAATGAATTTCTTACTTTTTATCAATTTCTCAATTTCTTTCATACTAGTGACCTTGATTACTTGAAGAGAAAGTTGTTCACATTCGTAATGTGCGGCTAAGAAAAAAAAAGACTGCCAACATTATTTACTATTTTTATACGGCTGTTTGAAACGTTCAAAGGTCGAAAATTAATGGAATTTTAAAGCACGTCTTACTTCAGCAACGTTTTAATGAAAAGTGAAAAAGTTTCTGAAAATAATTTACAATATTGATTTGTTTTATTATATAGTCCGGGAAATTTAGACATCCGAGGTTGCATAAATTCACACCCAGCTGACAATAAAATCTAAAAAGTCCTCACCGATCCGACACCTGGAAAAAAAATTACGTGGGGTCAAAGGTCACAGAAACGAGTTTTGTGCGATTTTGAGCAAAACGGTTAGTTTTATCATAAAATATGCTGAGACAACATTGTAGATCCGATAATTATCTATAAAAAATGTTTTCAACCTTTTTTGCCTAAGGCCCACCAAAATTTAAGAAAAATCCTTGACTAATGCCGTACGTCCAAAAATGGTTTGCTGCGATGTGACATTCCCTAAGCAATCGTTTGACTAAAAAAAATAAAAATATTAAAAAAGAAGTTTACATTCGTGTTGTGCGGTTTGGAACGAAAACAAAATTTTCGTCAAACCCTTTAATACCCTTTTCGGGCTCAGTTCTTGGAATTTATGATAGCTACGGGGATTTTTACCCCGTGGCTTAGTGGTTAGTGTGTCGGACTGCTAAGCGAAAGAACCTGGGTTCAAATCCAGCTCATAGCCACCTTTTTTTCTGGGGTACTGCCTCTTGCGAGGAACTGACAAAACCTTTAAGAGTAAAATTTGTCTCGAAAAAGTGCATCTCATGTAGCCGTTCGGACTCGGCGGTAAACTGTAGGTCCCTTCCATTCTTGCAGAGTAACAACACACACACAGGAATGGTTGAGAGTATAAGTCACTAGGCCTTGGCTCCTTAAGGAGCTGTCGCGCCAATAAATTTATTTATTTATTTACGGGGATTTTTGCACTAGATAGTAAAATGTCGTTCAAATATTTCATACAAGTCGATGTTATTATGAATAAAAAGTGCATTTAGCTTATAAAAGCCTTCCGAAGCGAGCCGAAGAAATGTATTGAAAAAAATGGGCACGACTGCGTCGCATGTACTTGCTCTTATGTGCCTAATTACATTGAAAGGCAAGATCTTTGTCAGAAATAAGTAACACTTATGTTGCAAATAAAAAAAAAGTTTGAACTTATAAAAAGTATCAAAACCACAATACTAAACGGTTTTTATTAAAAATGAAGTACGCCATCACACGTCTTAAATAACAAAGAATTTATGAAAAATGTATTTCGAGAATTGTAGGACCGGTTTTGATAAAATCCTTTTTTATTATTAGTTTTTTGAAAAAAATAATTTTGAATTTTTTGTTATGCAGTGTTTTAGAGTTTATTAATAATATACATGTGATTATAAGATTTAAAATAATTGTTTTTGATATATTTAAAAAATATTGATTTTTTCAAAAAAAAAAAATTCTAAAATTAATTTTAATTAGAAAAAAACTTTTTTTTTCAAAATTTTGATATGCAGAATTAATTTGGCTATCTAGATCTTCTCAAATATAAAATTTTACAGAAAATCATATAGCCGTTACCGAGCAAGCCAAGAATTAAAAAAACCGTTATATGAAAGGTACCGTTAATAGACTTTTCCCATATATGTGGTTTTAATCAAATGGTAGCCAATATCAACAAAAAAATTCTCAACATTTTCATCAAAATTGTTGGAGCCGTTTTTGAGAAAAATAAGCTTTTTTTAAACGGTCGTATGGCAAGTACCGTTATTTTTGGCCCTAAAAATAAAATTTCAACACAAACACCACATTTGAAGGTAATCACTTCACCCGTTTAGGCTGCAAGCTTGTTATACATACTGATAGACAGACAGAGAGACATTTTTTCTGGATCACTTTTTTAGATTTCTCTATGATCTTAATATTATGTTTCATTGTTATCTCAATTTTTTTATATTCACGAATCCTAAACTTGCCTTATAGTCCCTATAATCGTGAAGTGAAAAAAAGAAGTGAAAATGGGAAATCTCAGGCCTGAGTGACACCAAAAAAAGACTTCAGCCTGTGTTAAGTTACAGTAAAAATTATTTAGTTAGGCGCAGTGGGAAAAAGGCTGGTGATAGCTGGACTCAAGGCCCTAATGATGTATGTATATTTTACATATATGTATTGTTACTGCAACAAATTTGACAAAATTCGAAAAAAAAGTTTGATCAAAATGTTCCTAACGACACTCTATGTGTAGTGTTCTTTGTTCACTTCATGAAACATACATATAAGTTTATTTTATAATGGGTTCGTTGAGGAAGAGAACAAAAATTTATCATATTTCATATAATTTCCACATTCGTGTGGTGGGGCTAAGGAAGAAAATTAACCGATCAATCATCGATATAGGTTTTATAACTTTCTTCTTTTATTTACAAACCAAGAAGAGTGGTTGCTCTTGAATCTTGTGCATTGTTGTTTTATGCAAGGTAAAATAAAAGTCTAATTCTCAAAAAAATTATTGAATATTTTTGCCTGTAACATAGAAATATCAAGATTAAATTAAAATGTTTAATGTTTAAGAAGCCAGCTGGTATAAACAAACCCCACAAAACAACCTGCATAAGGAAGCTTTATATAAGTTCAAAATTTGACATTGATTTGAAGCAACATTTTTCCCTCTGGAATACGTTTATTCAAACACAACACTTCATACGATTTCTTAACCAAATGTATGTTTTTATGGGAAAAAAACGTTTAAACCTTTTTAGGAACTTCAAGAAACCTATTTACATGAATTTAACAACCATATTCCAAAAGCAACCATTTATTGATGTCATTCGGAAAGATAAGGCTCATGTGTGAACATAAGTTATGTTAACCCAATCAAAGTCAGTATATTGAAAAAAATAGAAAATACAATTCCTTATCCCCTAAGGCTCCAAGGACGGTGAGCCCATACACAGTTGGCTTCTTTAAAGACAATAGATATATAATTGTATCTTCTGAATTTACATACAGAAACTTTGTTCAAGAGGTTAGTGGATACATGGGTACGTACACACCATCGAGAGAATTTCGCAAACTAAGTATCGATATCACAGAAAAAAGTGTTAAATGTAACTTTATCATCACTGTGACTACACCCTTCCCTAGTCCATGGAACGAGTGGTGAAGCTTTGCAAAGATTTCAACAAAATGCTTAAAATCCGCTATAGTTATGCTCTTATATAATTAACTATTTAAAATTAGTTTAGTCAAAATGACATCCCCATTATCTAATAATAACCCTTCCTCCTAGTCCCTAGTGACATTCGTTTAGGAGCAAATCTTCCTTCTCTGATACATATTATAGACGCACAGGGATCCGAGGCGGTGGCGCTGGCGGCGACGTCGGGTAAGTCTACCAACTATCGTTTGATGTGCAGCAAAAAAAGTGCTCACTTCTTCCTCTAATTGAATAATGTCCTTGATACTTTTTCTCCGAGACAATGGAAACTGTTTGTGCAAAAAAAAGTGTGTCTATATGTATCCGCACCCAAAAGGACAAACAAAACGTTGTTGGTTGCGTTGCGTTGCAATTATTTCGCGTGGCGCAAACTCAACGAACATAATTGGATTGCGTTGAACAACAAGTGTGCGAAAGTGCACTAATAAATTGAGAAAATAAAAATATAAAAATGTCATGGCCGGACATTATCGCTTGAACCGAATGGCGACATGCACACATGTGTGAACAATTTTTAAAAAAAACTCTACTATTCATGCACACAACACAAATGTGCCCCCAAAGTCGCCAACATACATCCAGCTCCAGAGTTCCATCATCATGTGTAATAAGAAAAAAAAAACGAAGAACTCCAACTTCCAGCATCAGAGCGTAACCGAAAGCCAACACTTGGCGCACATACGTTTTCTCGACTTGAATTTCAAAGTGAGATGCGAGATGATGGTGGCTTCTTGCTTCTTGCATTGCGCCAGAGATGGGCGAGGGGGAGACACTACGCATCTGAAATGCATACCACCCAACTTATTCTTCGTTAAGTTTATCTCAAGACCGGATTGTACGCGCGCACACAGATTTCTTGGTCCATGAAACATGAGTCTTCTAGCTCTCTAACCTGCCGCAGCCATTCCCATCTTCGAACGCAAAGAAGAGATTCGAAAGATACAAACCTGCGCACAGGCGAAACAAGCTTGTGGAAATTCTTCGACAAGTGTATCTTTCCACAGAGAACCGTTTGTTTTTTCGATTTCGAAACAGGTATTTCCTTCGTTGACTCTATCTCTTTATTCAGCCTCGGTTCGGTCTTGTAGTTCACAGAGTTCCCACCTCGTCATCGGGCTTCGGTTTCGGCATTCTGTTCCTTCGTTTAACACCAGAGTTGGGACTTTGCCAACATTTTGTTGTGTTCGTGTCTTTCGTATTGCATGCATGTGATGACATTTGCTATGTTTTTTTCTTCGTTTTCTTTGTTCCCTTCGTCAACACACAAGAAAATTTATATGAGGAGAAAAAAAATTATGACATAAAGAAAAACCTCTTTTGAGCCTGTTTGCTTGATGTTTCTCTAGCACACCTACAGTGGTTATGATGAAAAAAAAAAAAAAAAAAAAACCGAATGCGAGCCGGGGACTGAGACTGAGCTTGGTTTTGACGATGGCGATGGCGATGAACGAGTCGAAAACCTTCTTAGAAGCTAAAACATTGCGTTGCGGCACCAATAATCAGTTTTAATTCGTCTGTGGTGTGGTTGAGTCGTCGGTTGTGCTCGAATCTCGTTCGAAAAAGGAAAACTCTGAAAAGCGGTTTCTTGGTTATTTTGGTTAGATATGGTGAAGAGGAGAAGAAGTATTTGAAAAGGAAACATTAAGCGAGTATAAGCTCGAGAAAGAAGAACGCCGAATGCACCCGGTGGTGCACAGGAAAAGATACTTTAGCAATATTGGATTGAATGTTTGGTGGCAAAGATAATTGGAAATATCTTTGAGATAAAGATTTCTTATTTGATCAAGTGATTGATGAATACAAGATTTAATAAAATCAATTTTTTTTTTTAATTTAAACTGAGTTTTAATACAAAAGACAAGTTTAAGAAACTTAAATTGTACATTCTGTTAGTCTGTGATTAGATAAATAAAATGCCTAAATTCAATGTGAAAATAGTGCAAAATGTTTGAATTTATTTCAAATTTAAAACAGTAGTAGTTATTTTTTAAGTTTTTTTTTTATTGTTAAATAAAAAAATTTTGAAAAAAAGACAGTTTGTACTTTTAAAAAGGATACCATAACCTTCACATCACAATGGCTCACATAAACTGCCAGGGATTTTATTTAATTTTTGGACTTTTCATTGGTGAGTTTCTTAAAAAAATTACAATTTTTTTTAATTTTTTAACTTTTTACATTTTTTTAAATACAACAAGTGAAGGTATCATTTTAGTAGTTTTCATATGGAAAAAAGTATCAATTCATATTGCAATAAAGATCAAAGGTTGAGCGCAGGTGTCAGTAGATAGGTAGCAGAAGTATTGTTTCAAACTAATATTGACAATAGCGATTTGATTGTTTTTAAAACCATACCAATTTATTATTTTTAAACCATTTTCATATTTTTTTTACAAAACGGTAAAAGGAACAGAAAACCTACAAAATTAAATAAAGAAATTAATTTTCTTTTTTTTTTAATGTTGAGTTAATTTACAACGTTTTGCTGGAAAATGATCACAATTATATACGAAAATATATAAAAATCAAAGTTGAATATGTTTTTATTTAGACGAACATTAATATTTAATTCAATCGCAACATTAACTTTTTTTTTTATTTTTCTAAACTATGCGGTTCGGATTTAAAAAAAATCATCATCGGGCTTATGGTGTCAGACTCGGAGTCTGATTATAATTTTTATAAATGTACGTATACTTGATTAAATAAAATTTGATTTCGGTCTTCGTAATTCAAATATGAAAAAAAAATATGTTTTTATACAGTAAATTTAAAAAAAATATATTTTAAAATTTTTCATAAAAATCCGGGAATACAATTTTTTTTTTAAATAGATTTGTGTAACTTCATTGAAATGTTCATTCATGCAACAGTTTCTTTATAGTTTTTTCTTTTATTCTAGTCATTGTCTTTCAGTACTAAAAAAATACATTTCAGAACTTTTTCTAATGAATTTGAAAAATTTCCCTCTGTTTATTGATATTTACAAATACTATTGATTTTTTTTAATAAGAATTAGTTGTTCGGGACAAAAATATAGAAGAAATTATTTCAAAGTATTGGAATATTTTGAGGAGCATTAAGAACTGGATTTTTTCTTTATTTTTGAAATGGAAATATCTCTTTACAAATAAACTATGTAAAATTTTGTAAAAATTTTAATGAACAAAGTATTTAAATAATTAACAAAATAGAGTTAATAAAGTTTCTTTTAAAAAAAAATTGCTTTCAAAGTATTTTTAAGACAAAATGCTTTGAATTATTTGTTTGTCAAAATTAAATTCTGTCGAATTTTCGTTTTTACGATAAGCTTCAAGATACATATTTTAACATCGTTACTATAAAATCTTGCTGTAATGTTTCCATCATTTTCTATTTGCTGCAGCAACTTTTTGGAAACATTTCAGATAAGTTTTGTGAAAATTCGACACCAATGAAGAGTTTTCGAAATAGTTTTTGAAATGCTTCTTTTTTCTTTAATTTCGGACACATCTGTAGGAGAATAGTTTTTCAGGCAAATCTTCTTATGTGCTGATACATGAAGTATTTTTTGTTATTATTTATAATTTATAGAGTCTGAAAGGTAATAGCAGACAATTAATACAAAATATCGTATTAAATATTCTCACACTGGGTAGCAATTATTCAGAACTCCTTCTGAATGCTAGTTGTTGACCGTGAGTTTTAAGTGAGAAAATAGTCACCTAGTTCTTGATCTACTACGCTGAAAAGTTTTTACCTGTCTTTCTTATTCTTCTTAAATTAGTACTGGCAATGTGTTAATTTATACTGAGGCTTATAATAACCCCTTCTCTTGATATTGTAAGATACTAGTAAAGAAAAAAAAAATTGAAAATTTGGGGAATTTCTTCAATATTTTCCAATTCTCCCAAATCACTCGAAGATTTCTTCGGAAATGTTTTTTTTTCTGAAGAAGTTTTCAGAAAAATTGATTTCCGATTATTGAAATGTTTTTATGTTAGGTATAGATACAGGGAGTATGACAGCCATAGAAATGCCATGATGTTATATCTAATATCTAATCTGTTCCAATATCTCTTCGAAAATTGTTATTCCTTCTACATTTTTTTTTGAACTGCTCTAAGCAATGAATTTGTTTTAAGAACATTTTCACAAAGAATTAAACATGATTTTAAATATTAACCACAGAAAACTAACTTCTGAATTATTTTACTAACAAATACAACTGAATATATTATATTTGACTGTTCTAAGGAAGCATTGAGTTAACGATGCCAAGAATAATAAGCACGAATTGTTAAGGTGAAATAGTTAGAAGTTTTGCAATGAAATCTTGGCAGAAATTCCCTTCTAGAGAATTATCAGTTATAAATAATGTTGAGTCATTTAAATTTCTATTAACTTAAATTTTTATTTTAAATATATTTTACCAAGTTTTAACATAGTTTAAACAAAAAAACTTGTCGAAAGCGTTCAATGTCAGGTTTTTATCAACAAAAACAGTTCCGAAACGACGTCTAAGTTATTACAATTTCTGCGAAACTACCAGGATGCTGCTCAATTTATAATAGCAGTTTTTGAACCACTACTTCTTGCTAAGAAGGTTTAAAAAATCAGCAGAAGTAAAGATTTTCAACAAAGAAGATGCTACGTAGACAACTTTTAATATTCACAAAATTCAAGATGTTAAATCCTAAAACATTAATTATATACATATGTGGTACTTATCTCCATAAATTACTCAAAAAAAAAAAAAAAATTGTCTATTAAACATAAAATATTCACAACTTACACTTAAAATCCAATGATTATTATTGAAATCTTAAGTTCTTAGTAATGCAGAACAGACTATCTTTGATGAAAATTTCAAAGAAAATGTTTGATTTTTTTCACTTAGTGCAGAGCATGTGAACTTTTTCAAAACACTCCTCAAAATTATATTTCCCCCACAATTTTCAATGTTTGTTACTCAAAAATTTCTCAAAATCAGATATTATCAAATATTTCTTCAGAGAAGATAGAAAAGCTGAAGCGTGAAGTGATCAAAAACTCATTAGAAAATTAGAAATACTGAATTTCGTGTCCCCTATTTCAGAAATGCCTTCGAAGCTGCTCTTACGATTAAATCAATACTCTGTCCATTGAACAAAAAAGACATACATTTATCCATCACCATCTATAATTACTATTGAACCAGATGATCCGTCGCTATAGGAATATAAATCTATCATCTAAAGGTGTGTTCTAGATACATAATTGCAAAGTTCAACGTGCAGCCATTAAGTGGATACAGCTAGAACTCAATCAATCCCACCAGACTAAGCGAAATTAAAAGCTGCTTTTAATTGGACAACACACATCTACCTACCTACATGACTACGCGACTAGTTTCTTGGCCTTTATAACATTTAAAAGACGTTTACTTAATCGCTCTCTAATAGACTTCTTGAATGAAGAACATACTGATATTTCCTGTCCCATTTCATAGGTAGACTTAATTCAGCGGCTAAACTAACCTGTCCTACAAGCCCTCGAGAGAAATTAGCACAAACATAATCACCTGGGCAATGTGACCAAGGTGTGTTAGATACACTCATAATAATTAACCAATTCTAAAGGATTTCTTGTTTCGTTTGTTTGGCTTTGTTTTGTCAATTCAGATGGTTAAGTATAATTTTAAATTTTAATTAAGCATCTCAAGCCCACTATAGCTTTGGCTGGCCGTCGACATTATGGGTAACCCTGTGTTGAGTATCTATATACCTATATGAAAAAGATTTTGTAATTCTGTGTTCCCACTGACATTTCCAACAAAAACCGTGGGACCATAGCGAACTAAACTAAACTAAGAAAAAAATCAAGAAAAGATAGATAAACGTGTTTTTCTAGTTTAGATCTGTAATGAACACACAAAAATAATAATATATGCAACGCGTACGAATGTTGTATCCCAAATCCCAATAAACATAAAGATACATAGTTATAGATACAATATCTTCGACTCATAGTATAGCTAGCCGTCCATTCATAATTTTTGATCTCTGACTGAATTTTTTAATGGCCTTTACATTTCCGCTCAACTTTGCATGAAGTGGTTGTGATTTTTTCCTTTATTAACATTTTTTTTGTATCAGATACTTTTTTTTTGACGCACTTAATACGGTTCGTTGGGATGATATTGACGAGGACTTTGTCATACAAGTGAATCGTTTTTATTCTCATTGCTTCTTTCTTCTCGAATTCCTCTCAATCACCTGTTCTTCCAAAAAGTTAGACACAGGAAGGTAGATTGGTAGGTATAAGCATAAAAAAAATACCTAAATCGATGTGGAAGCTCAAAAAAAAAAAAAACTTTTCCAATATTCCACTTGATTAATTTAATAAGCCAACGCTCTTTTGGAACCCAACGAAACGTGGACGAAATAACCTGAAATCAATTACCTCTTCGCAACTCTAACAGTCCGAAACATGAGGGGCGATGCGATGATGTTGATGATGATGATGATGTTGTTGGGGCCTAAAACGGAGACATAAGGGGAAGGATCTGTTTTTTTTTTTTTTTTGGTTGGGGTATTTTTTGATTCATCTGTTCATCTGGCTGGAGATGTCGGTGAGAAGTTGTATGTTGGTCGTCATCGTCTGTCTGTCTTGACATCAAGGAAAAAAAACCGGGTTATATCACAGGAAACTCCATCGAAGGACAAGCAATTCTCTTCGTTTATCATCTGACACTCAAAGTTACTTGTATTCGAAATATGACGAAAAAATGAAGAAATAAGCAGAAAAAAATAATCAATATGCTTGAAAAAGGATCCCCCTATATACCTCTTATATACAGTGCTGTGTAAAAAAATCTAAAGAAGCTTTAAATCAAAAATTGTTACGCTTGAATTTTTAAAAGGACAGGACGGTAAAATAGTCAAAGGTTAAACTCACACCAATAATGAGGTTTCAATGACAGTTTTGACAACTTTTTTGAAGAGAAGACGTAATTTTTTTTCTTTCTTACCATACGTCATGCTCCGATACCTTGTTGGACGTATTATATATGGACCGCTAGTCTAATGTCAGCTTCATACAACAATTGTCAAAAAAAGTCGCCAAAATTGAGAATGTGATGCTAGCTCTCCTGAGCCCACCTCAGGAAAAATAAATTGCACGACTAGATCGCACGTACTTGCTCATATGTGCGGTCACATAGTCGAATAAATTTTAAAAAATGCACGACTGGGTCGCACCAACTTGTTCTTATGTTAGTTAATTGCTTAGTGGCTGCATATGTATGTATAATAAGGGTGTTTTTTAGACGTGTGGTTTTCAAGAAGAAATAAAACGCATATAGTTTAATTTTATGGCCAAGAATATAGCTTGATTATAAAGATACGGGTTTGCATGATGTTTTAAAAGTGATTTCGGGGAAGTGGCCGCTGCGGCTGGCTCGAATAAATTCCAGCCGAGGCCCAATTTTGTGAAAATCGGGATCGGTGGCCGTCTCGTTTTGGGACCATTTACCGAACGTGTGACGCGCTTTTGATGGTCGTTCGGCTTCAATTATTGCAGGAGTTGGATTTTGAAAAGTTGGAAAAACTAAGTATGCAAAAAAATTTGAAAACTAAATGTCTATCGAGGAAAAAAAATTGAAAATCGTTCGACCAGTTTTTTTAAAAAGTCGTTTTTTTGAAAAACTTTTCGAAAAAATATTTTAAGTTTTTTCTAGGAAATTTGTAGTTTTCATCTGGGAAAATTATTTAAAAAATTCAATCAACCCATTTTCAAAATATTTCGAAAACCAATTTTTTTTTAGAAAATTTAAAAAAATCGAAAAAAAAGTTTTTGAAAATTTTGAAAAGCGATATTGATTGAAATATAAATGACTTCCTGTGTGCAACATTTTGTTGAAATCGGGATATTAGTTTACGATAAATCCGTATTTGAAAAAAAAAACGGTTATATGAGAGGTACCGGGTATAGAACAAATTTCAAAAAAACATTGTTCCAATTGAAATATGTATTGTTGTAAGAAATTAGCACCCTGAAAGTTTTATCAAAATCATTAGAGCCGTTTTTGAGAATTCAAACTTTTTGTTAAAAATTGTATGGCAAGTACCGTTATTTTTCGACCTAGAGCAAAAATTAATATTAACCCCCGAGATACTACCTAATAAATACTAAATACCCAGTTTGAAGCAAATCGGCCTATCCGTTTAGGCTGTAGAGGCGCGAACAGACAGACAGACGGACGGAATTTCCGGACCCACTTTTTTCAACTTCTCTATTTATTATCGTAATGTCATGTTTGATTGTTAGATTTTATTTGCACGATTCCATAACTTGCATTTTAGTGCCTAAATCGCAAGTAAAATAACTACTTTAAATGTTGACATAGAAGCTCGCGGCATCTGTTTTTAAAAATTCAAAACGTCGCATTTACCGGTAAAACATAACTGACACTTTTGATTTCCATCCATAGAAGTGTGCGACATCTTTGGTATTTTGCCTCTTGTTTTTTTAGATCGTGGACAACTTCGTTTTTTTTATTGGTTTGAGCCTAAGACAAGCTAAAAGCACTAGAAGGAAAAAAGGGATTTTTTTATTAATTAATTGTGGGATGTTCTAAATAACACGGGGAGAAAAAAGGAAATTTTAACATGCCAACGTGGGAAAACCTGCTGCCAAAGTCTGGGATTACTGGAAGAAATGTCAAAATTGACATTTCTTTTTTTTTCCGCTAATGTACTCAGGAGGGCTGGTGTCGCTCAAAATAACTGAGACTAAAATGGAACCAACTTGAAGTAGGCAACTAGCAACTAGTCAAAAATAGCAGTTGATAATATTATGAAGACATAAATAAGCTGTCGGCTGCTAAAATCTTCTTATGGTGGAAACCAATGGGGATGTATGCAAGGACTTTTTGAACGAGGCCCGGACCGGATCGCGGTTGTTTCGCCGATGATGATGATGATAAAACTCCTTAAAAATCATAAATTTTATTACTTTCTTGTCAGTTTGATGTACAATTCTTAAAAACATTTCGAGGAGCATAAAGTCCTTAAAAAATCACCAATTTTCTCGAGCAACATCATACATATTTTAATAAAACGAAAATTGGAAATTGAAGGCATTCCAATCTCATTCTTCTGCATCAACTTTTTCAAAGTGAATGCCAAATTCCGACTAGAAACTCCAAAGAATTCATATAAAAAAAAATCCTCAAGAACATAAAAAAAACTTCATATCTCTTAAATGTATTCAAATAAAAGCAAAATTTATGAGAAAACCTATAAACCCGTAGCCCAATTTCCTCAAAAAATTAAAACCATATCCTCTTCTGTCTCCTCATATGCCTTGTTATTAACTATTTCCATTAAGTGTTTCCAAAACCTTCATCCCATTCACACAATGACTTAACGCTCCATAAAAATCACACGTAATTGGACGGCGCGGAGCGGCAAGGTGGCGGAGCTCCCGAACTGTGACGATATGATATACACACACTATGGACACGAAAAATTGTACTTCAATTGATACACAAGTGTACCAGAGTAATCCTTAATAACGAAATAATAAAAGAACAAAATTCCCCCAACATTCTGCAGAAGAGTTCAGTTCACAGGAGGCGCAATACAAAAAAAAATTATTACAACAACAACATTGACGAAAAAACACTTTCCCAAGGAAGTCAATGCTTCCCCCAACCCCCATGCCCAGTCTTCTGATTCTGTTTCAATCTACTGCCTCCTGCTATGCCGAAGCCGGTTAAAGAGCAGGGACCAAAGAGCACTATAACACTGCAACACACAGAATGAAAGAACACACAGGCAGAAGCACCAGCAGGAGCCAACAACAAGCCCATCATGGCATGAAAACCGAGCAGGTGTATTACAAAGTCGCGTCTATACTTTTGGGGCTGCTGTGCCCTCTGTTGTTCGTTGAGCGGTTAGCTGCTGCTTCTATTGCCTCTGTTTCTGTGTTCTGCGTTGTGTATATGAATGGTGAACCCACCTGTATCCAGACGACAGGCACATATGCATCCTTATTTTGTTAAAAAAGAAAAAAAATCGCTACACATATCTACATAAGAATTGATGTTCCGTTGCAACGGCAAACATGCATAAGGAGTTAAGTGAAGAATGGAGTTTCTCGTAGCAGGATAGCACATGGAGTAATGAGTAATGATGGGTGAGATGGCTTAAGGAGCAGCACAAAATTACAGTGCTGTGTAACTTTTTGTGTATTTATTTTTTAAATAAAAAAGACTAAGTGGTGATCCTTGAGTATTATCCTTGGAGGTTTTTGTTCTTGAAAAATCAACTGGTTTTTTGAATTCCTACAGTTCATTCGGCATACAATGTCGATATTTTAAAATGGCAGATACTAAGCGATAAAAATCACAAGTTTGACAGCTGAGAAGCCCTTACGTCTCACTTACATCCTCGGTCCTATGACTTATCCATTTTCCATACTTTCTTTAGGGTCACTGTATAGAGGCATTAGACGTTTTATAAACATATTTGTTTGTAGAATGGTCAAGCCTATGATGAAGTCAAGAAAATCAATTGCTTACCAGAATATTATCTTCAGTTTTGTACTGTGTTGTTCTAGAAGCAAAATTTCCAGATGGATTTCTTCGAACCGTGTCTTGTTCCTTGCTTCAATGTCAAGATTCTGTATTCAATAGCTTTTTTGATAAGAATTTTCAAAACTTTCTCTGAAAAATGGTAAAAACTGTTCGAACCAAAAGCGTTCGTTCTGTTTTTTTGTTTAATTCTTTTAAGCTTTTGTTTTCTGATGGTGATCTCAGTTGGAATCATGAACATTGATCACCAAAAATAACGAAATATGGTTGTTAAAATACCAAATTTCTCTCCAAGCTGAAAAGATTTTTTCTGATAGCAGAAGATAATGGGGATTTTCGTTTCACTCTTTAAAATAACTGATAAATCAAACAAAAGAAGAACTAAGATATCGGAGTTCTTCATGCATTTATTTTCCCTGTCAGATCTCCTAATATAAACGAAGGACAATCAGAGAAACCTCTGTCAAATAATTTTGACAATGGTTTGGAGATTTTTCTTCCCAGAGGTTTGTGAAATTCTTTATTTATCTTCTGCCTTAAAGTTTGTAATGAGAAATTATCAAAGTATTTTAATTTTTTTTTGAATTGAAATAAGACGTTGAAAAAATCCTTTAGACTTTGAGCTGTCTGTTTGTATCCTTGTTTATAGCAATCCTCCAGACCATATTGACTACTTATGCTGATTAAATACTCATATCATTACATCAAGTATATTTTCAATTTAATCAGTGCCAAACAAAATGTTGTTCTTTAAAAAAAAAAAAACCATTAACTCCGTAAATGTCATTTCGCAAAACGCAAACATTTATGTCAAAATACCACTCTTTAAGTTGGTCATCATACAATTTAGCACCCCACTTGGTTCAGTTTTTTATTTTTCTGACTGAAGAAACACATGTTCAATGTCCCTAGCCAGATAATAAAAATTCCATTTGAATTCCTGTCAGTAGAGAGTGTGATTTGAAATATTTTATTTTTATTTTGTCCTGCCAGAAAGAATTCGTAGAAAAAAATTTTTTGTTTTTTTTTTGTGAAAACATAATTTGTTTTGTCATTTGTCAGCAAACTTTTGCCAAGAGCAATGTAATTTGAAGAGAAAAAAAATTCAATGCATTAATTAAGGGAAATATTTTGCCAAACTAATACACAATAAACGTCAAAAATAATGTGAGAAAATCATTCAATTTTTTTTTCTGGCAATTCAATTTGAAAAACTTTTAATTAATTTTTGATTATAAGTTGATAATGTCAAAAAATAGAAAGCAAAGAGAGGTAAGGTCACTGAATTTGGAATATATTTTGTAGAATTGAATCACAACTGCTTTGTTTTTATCAGGAATCAACAGCAAGCAGTATACGTAAGTTGCCAAACTTGATCCTCGTTTTTGATTGAAGTATCAATTCACTTGTTTAAGAGTTGATATAAGGTAACTTTCACAAGAAATACATACATAGTTTTATTTGAGAAAAGAAACTTTATTTTGGGACCCTTTTCCCTACAACATTTTAATTGGCGCCCAACGTGAGGGCTAAAAACTTGTATTTTAATCTTTAAGGAAATGCTGTGCTTTTCTCGTCCCACTATATAAATTAGATTAATTAGCGCCCAACGTGAGCTCAAAATTATTATTAAATTGATTGTAATCTCAAAGAAATCTCACATCTTTTTATTCAAAAACAATTACTATAGTTTCTTACATTCAAATGTTTCTTAAAAATCATCAGTATTTTGAATTTCGTGATAAAGGAATTAAACAGCAGAGGTTTCTGTTTTTTAAACATACTACCGCAAAATCAATAATTGGCGTCCAATGGCGACGCAGGATCGACCACAGTGGAAACCCGCTTGCCACCGGCTGAGCGTAGATTCGATCCTGGATTGTATCCTATCGAGAATAATGGTTGCCATTAACTCGAACTCCTTGGTAACTAAATTATCTGAGCGATGGTCGGCATTTCGTTCCATTATTGTTTTTGTACTTTTGATGATTTTTTTTTTTTTAATCGGAAATATGTGCATATGTATGAGCGTGAGAAACCTACAAAATAAAAATATTATTGTTTGTGATGACAAATGTAACACAGATTTCCCATTTCTGCCTAAAGAAATTTCTTGGGCCAAATTTGGCAGAAAGGGGTTTTACTCTCTCATGAGCTCTCTTTTCTTCCCAAAACCACCCAATTTGTGTGTAAACTAACAGGATTTGGCTAAATTGGCTAAATTAATAGCTAATGATGTTCGCTGCCTGTCAGTTTTTTTCGTTTCGAATATTGCACAGTGACTTCCTCCAGTTCTGCTGTATAATGAAGTGTTCGATTGATTTTTAATTCGACTATCTGTAGATTCCCAAATGATTTTGTGACAGGTCTTGTGCGGGAATAAAAAACTACCAATCAACGGTTGACGAATATAGCAGAAGTCGACATAATATCATAAGTTAAGTTGACCTTAGAGTTCAAAAAATCTGAAGCATTTGGAATCAGAATTCTGCAGTGTTCCAAAGGCAGTAAACATTTTTGGTCATTTGTAAAAAAATATTAAAAACTCCTCAATATTTTCGGTTCCAATGCTCATCGACAGTACCAAACCAATTGTTTACTCTTCAGAGAAGGCAAACTTGCTCGCCGCCTATTTCGCTGCAAGCTCCACGCTGCCTAACAGCAACCTTGCCCCTCCTGTACTTGAGAATGTAAATTTTTCCATGGGACAGAAAGATCTCGATATACATAAATGCGCTGGCCTGGATGGTATACTCCCGATTCTTCTGAAGATGTGTTCTTCCACACTGGCAAAGCCACTGCGTAAGCTTTTCCATCGCTCCTACTCTTCTGGAATCTTTCCTAGAAGATTGAAAACAGCATTTGTCCAGCCTGTCCCTAAGAAGGGTGGCCCATCCTCCCCTTCCTCCTACCGACCCATAGCAATGACACCCTTTCTTTCTAAGTTCATGGAAACACTGATTAACCGTCAGCTGAAGGAATATCTCGAAGATTGAAAGCTTCTCCATTTCCATGACCGTCAGTATGGCTTCCGCAGCAACCGTTCCACTGGTGATCTGATGGCATATCTCACCGAACAGTGGAACAAATCTTTACATCACTTTGGTGAAAGTAAAATTATTGCTCTTGGTATCTCCAAGGCATTTGATAGAGTTTGGCATGAAGCTCTCTTATCGTTGGATTAGAAGCTATCTTCTGGACCATTCCAGTACGCCTTCGGACGTACAATTGCAACGGTGCCGTATGTCAAGCTCATTAAACTCCGATTTATGCAGCATTGTCAAATGGGGTAATAGGAATCGTGTGGAGTTTAATGCTTCGAAAACTCAATGCTGTCTTCTCTCTTCTGTCGTTAAAGCTAAACCTACCCCCAAAGCCATTGTCCATGAATGGCGCTTACACCGAAGAAACCGAAAAGCTCTCAGTACTCGGTATGTGTGTCAACGACGACCTCCGTTGGAACGTCCATATATTTGAAATCGCTAAAAATGCTGCTAAGTGCTTAGGTTTTCTGTATCGGTGTAAGACGTATTTTTCCCCATCTAATCTGGCTACAATTTATGAAGCGTTTATACGCCTGAGCGGGTGCTTCGAAAACATCGCTTCACCTGCTTGATAGAATACAAAATCGAGCGTTAAGATTGATAGGAAATAGAACTGCCACTGAAGCAATTGCCCCTTTCGAACACCGACGCAATGTTTCATGTCTTTCCTTATTGTATCGTTTCTTTTACATAAAATGTCCACTCGAAGTAGCCAGTTGCATTCTCCCCTTAAAAGTTTCTCCCGTAATCTCTCAAGGAATGCTCATCAGTTCACCCTTGAGCCAAATTTCGGTCGTACCGTTAAATATAGGGATTCTTTTTTTTAGCCGAACAACACGAATTTGGAATAGTTTACCCGGCGAGATTTTCCCTTGCCATTTTGATCTAACATTCAAAACCAATGTTAATTGACACCTCCTATCTCTCCCCTCCCTATCTTAATGATAAAAAAAAATGTGGATAAAATACAACTTTTCAACATCCAAGTGGCTTCCTGAGAATGACATAATTTTGATATTGTTGAATCTTGATGCTCATTATTTTTTTTTTTAAGTTGAACTAAGAGCTAAAACACTTTACTACCAATAGTGAATAAATAATGAATAAAATTGTTTGAAACTCCACAAAAATCTGAAGCACTTGGAATTAAAATTCATTTGTATAGTTTGCAACTTTTTAACAATCAAATTCTTCCTCAGTATTAACGTAGTTTTCAGATTCTTGATTTTCGATCTTTTTTTTATAGAAGAATTTAAATCTGAAACCCTTTACAGTCAATAGCAACAAAATTGCAATGAAAAGGAGTGCCACTTAACAAGAAACTAGATTTTAACGATAAACAATCGAAAATACATTAACTGGCGCCCAACGTGAACCTTAAAAAATTTCTTAAATTATTTCAAACTCTAAAGATATTTGAAACGTTGGATGAGCCAAAACAAAAATTAAAATGTCAAGGTTTTGAGACATACCTTAGAGCTCCCTGCTCTGCAAAATAGTATTATGATAGTTATCATTGACTTCAAGTTAATAAATTTATTGTACAAAAAATCAGTTATATAACATCATGATAACAACAATTATTTAACTTCTGGTATCCCCAGAGTTTGATCTATCAAAATAGAATTAAGAATCAACTTTATATCTCGACTCTGTATACCTCACAACTTTCCGTTTCACTGCAAAGTATCTATAGACCAAAGAAGCCTTTTTTTCCAATTCCCATTGTTTTATAATCCAGCACTTTACGTTAAGCCATATAAAGTCAACTTTATCGACATTTCTCTCTACATTCTCGATGCTCGTAAAAAACTATTTTTTTTTCTGCTGTTGGCTGTTGGCCCCCGATTTGCAGATACTCTTTGGGATACAGAGGACCAGACAAGCGCCACATACACCAGAGTGGCCAAACATTCTTAAAATTGATGACACACCAGATAAGCGATAAAAGTTTTTTTTTCTCCAAAATATATGTATTTCTGCACATTACCCTCTGACTTGGAGGCTTTGTATCTGGACTGAACTGGGTGATGGTTATGTGAATGAAGGAATTTTTTTTTTTTTATTATTTTTAAGTTGAGGATTTGTGATGAATCGTTCATCATCTACATTATGGTGGAGGCAGCTAGTCAGAGCGAGCGGTGATCCCCGCATCTTTGTATAATTTAATTTAATTAGTTCCCGTGACTGGAGTCAATTGTAGGAGGCCTTTGGTGTTAATTATTCGTTCTCTCAAATGCCAAACGCCACTAACGCCAAAACGCCCTCTTTTGGCTGGCTTTTGTTCTTCCACGACAAACGACATCAATTTTATGATTTCAATTTCGAATTCAATTTCTTTGATTAAGATGATGAGGGTCAGATTAATAATCTTATAGTTGGACCTTTAACTAAATGAGTGCTGGTCTCGCCGAAAATTCCAACAATTTTTCATCTTTTTTCCTGCTGGGATGATGTAGCTCTTTGTTTCTTGATGATGAAGATGATGCCATCTAGGTGTGGGTGTATCTCTTGTTTGCATAACTAAAACTTTCACTCGATTGATTGATTTCCTCTTGATAAAACCAACACGAAATTTTATATCTGCCGGATGGGTGTCCACATGTATTTACTTTACGACGACCTATTTAGTATATACTTCGTGTGGTCCACATTTGAGTTACAGAAAAAAAATTTGCCCTTAAGTGAAATTAACACATGAAAAGACACAGAGGCTAACAGGTAAGCAGTGTGTGACATCCGGTCAGTTTATACCCAACTCAGTGAGTGTGTGTTAAAAGTCCTTTAGCGTTTCATACCCTAGCAACATTCTGGAGAAACTAGTTTTTTTTTTTTTTTTGGTCACACTTCAAGGATTTCCCGTATGCGGTCACAAAAGGCAAAAGTGCTTCCTTGGTAAATAATTTTGTATAAAAGTGCACTTAAAAGATATAAAAAAGAAGAGCACTTCCTATGACAGAGTTGGTAGGTTCCCTTAATTTAGATTAAAGAAGAAGTGTGGTGGGATGCGTTTTTATTACGTCCACTCAGTACGTCTTCCGTGTCGTCGTCTTCTTCTGGTATATACGTTTTCTTAGTCATTGGGTCACTTACACTTTACTTAGTCATCGAACTACTTTAAACCGTTTTTTTTTTCTTACCTCAGACCTCACCCTCAACCTCGGGCTTCGGCTTCGTCTTTGGCAGTGTCTTTGTTTTCAGTCCGACGACGACGACGCTTCTCCTATCTCCTTATGAGGGCACCACACCACCAGTTACTCAGGCAGACCTAATTAACATCCGACATCCATTTTATAATCATTTTGTATAGAAATGGAGAGCTCAGGGAAAACATCCGAAAATGTTCCCAGTCGTAGTATAATTGGGACATATAATTATATGCTTCCCATTCCCAGTTACAAGACAGAGAGGGGGAAATCTAATCAATTTTTTTTTGGACTATTTTTAGGTTTATATTGTATAACTTGTACCTGTGGGTATGTAGGGTTCCAGGTAGAAAATTCCCGAACAGAGGCCATTGACTGCGGTTAGATTTTTTTTGGAGACAGGTTAGGGAAACAGGATAGGTTGTTATAAAAAATTGTCTTTTATTTGTAGTTCCGACAAACAAAGAAGAAAAAAAATTGCGTGATATGGAACAAATAACTGGGATATTATTAATGGAAATCCTCATTACAGGATCTATTCTTGGTTGACTTTTGTTGGTTGCGCTGACACAGAAAATGTTTAGTTCTAACTTTATCTCGAAGTTGTTTTTTTTTTTAAATTTATTGGTGCAATAGTGTTTAGGGTCCCATGACACCAAAATGATCTGCTCATTATGGGTGGGCTAAATGATTAGAGATGATTCATTTATTCATAACAATTTACGTGCCCTCAAAGGGTTATCAATACCCTTATTAGGTATCAACATATAGTGTGATGGTGTATGAACATTAGATTGGACAGAAAAGACGATGCCAATGATGATGATGATGCATATTGAATTTGAATGTTCTTATTATAAAAATCAAAGGACAAATTGATTCGGGTGATTCAACATTCCAATAGTGTGTCAGGAGAAAAAAATGTTAAGTTAATTCAAATGTGGGAATCCTTTTGAATTTTGCGACAGCTAAATGTTCTGTTAAAGTTAGCATGATTGGTTTTAAAAGGCTTGGAAGAAAGAGAAAAGAGGCTTCTGATACCAAGAGTTTTGATTTATGGGTAATAAGGATTAAAAGAATTAAAGAACAAAAACTTTTTCAAATGAGAATTCTCCAAACCATATTTTAAAACAGATAATATTCTAATAAGAGCAGGACAAGACCAATTAGTAAACTACGGTCAAGGTGGTTCAGGATCAATCGGATTGTGAAGAACGCCTGGATTAAAATTTTATCACAATTGAAATTGTAAAAAAAGCAACATGTATGTACATATTTGTCAGTATTTTTAAGAGTGATAGATGAATTAACATATTTTCCACAACAGCCATTGGTCGATATTGACTTTTCTGCGACGGCCACTTTCGTTAGGAGTCGTCTGTCGAATACCTTCCTTAAAAAGATTCCAGTCTCTGATGTTTAATCACCTTGGCAAGAATACAATGGACTAGTTTATCCAAACCAAAAAGCTTCGGTCGATTATGTATACTTGAGCGCGCCACCTAAGCCGAGGTATTCCTTGACTGCGTCTACCCTCTGGGATGGAACCGAAGATCCTGCGAGCCGGAGCATTGTTTTCTATTCGCTGGACAGCTCGTATAGTACTTGGTTGAACCTTCTCCTCCAAAGCCCGTTAACGCAGGTAGGGCCAAAAATCTTCCGAAGAATCTTACGTTCGAAACGACTAAGGACATCTTCGTCCGATTTAGATAGAGTCCATGGCTCGGCGCCATAGAGCAGGACTGGGATGATTAGGGTCTTATACAGAGTCTCCTTTGTCCTTTCGAGAGAGGGCTTTGCTACTCAATTGCCATTCCTAGCCCATAGAAACAGCGATTGGCAAGAGTAATTCTTAGCTTTATTTCTCACGAGATGTTGTTGTCAGATGTTATAGCGGATCCGAGGTACACAAAGTCCCTAACTACCTCAAAGATGTACCTGTCTATTGTGATGTTTTGTCTTATCCGCCGGTGTTGTGTGTCCCTTTTTATGGACAGCAGGTACTTCGTTTTTACTTCGTTTTGGTCTCATTGATTGCTAGTCCCATCTTAGCCATCCCACTACAATTGACTTGCGAGTTTCTTATAATTTTTTCAAGTATTAAGTTGACGAAATCGCACGATAGCGCATAACCTTGTCGGAATCCTTTTTTGACGTCAAAAGCTTCTGTGAGGTCAGTACCAACCTTGACGGAGCAGCGAGAGTTCTCCATCATCATCCAGTTTTGTGGGGATGACAAAATCAGACTTGGCTCTGTATACCTCGTCTTTATAAATGCTATCGTATGCGGCCTTAAAATCAATAAAGAGGTGGTGGGTATCGATTTGGAAGTTTCCAAGATCTGCCGTAGCGTGAACATTTGATCGATTGTGGACTTTCCTGGTCTGAAACCACACTGATAGGAGCCAATCAGGTTGCTGACGAAAGGTTTCAGGCAGAGAGGATCTTGTAGGCGATATTCAGGAGACTTATTCCTCTATAGCTGGCGCAGTTTAGAGGGTCTCTTTTCTTGTGGATCGGGCAAACGATGCTGAGGTTCCATTCATCAGGCATACTTTCTTCTGACCAAACTTTAGAGATGAGTTGGTGTATGCACTCCACAAGGTCATCTCCGGCCGCTTTAAAAAGTTCGGTGGGTAGTCCGCCGGGTCCAGCAGCTTTGTTGTTTTTTAGTTTTTTTGCTGTCCTTACTTCATTTTGGTCAGGTGGACGGAAGTTTTGTCTGTCATCATCCATGTTGAATGGTTCATTCTGCCTGACAGCGGGAAATTGGTCTTCATCGCCGTTTGACAGTCTGCAGAAATGGTCCTTCCATGTACTCAGCACCGACTGTTACTCTTCTACGAGGTTTCCATTTCTATCTCTACAGGCTTCTGTGCGGGTTTTTTTTCCTTGGCACGTTCTTTTTACCTGTTGGTAAAACTTTCGCACGTTGTTCCTGGAGTAGCATCTCTCAATATCTTCGATCGTCTTTTCTGCTCGTAGAGCTCGCGAGCAGCTCTTGTCTTTCTTTGCAGCGCCGCTTTATATGCCTCTTGTTTTTCTGCATGGGCCTGCCTGCATTCTTCATCGTACCAGAGGTTTCGTGGTGGTGGTCTGGTGAAACCTAGCACATCAGTTGCAGCATCTCTGATGGCTTGTTGCCAGTAGTCGATCGGCATAAGTTCTGGCGGTTTCTTACGATTGCAGCTTTCCGACCTCATACTTCCTCCAAGTATTACTCCGTTGTTGTGGTGTTCGGGCATTCTTACCTTTGCTGCAACAAGGTAGTGATCCGAATCGATGTTGGCTGCTCGGAAAGTGCGAACATCCAAGATACTAGAGGCGTGTCTTGCATCGATCGCAACGGGATCAATCTGTCAGCATACCTAAATTTATCGGTAGATTAAACTACAAACCTTATTTTTCACATGGTTTCAACCTTAATCTCCAGAGTGTAATAGTTCGAAACACTTACCATATATCTCAACCAAAGGCATCACCATTTTCCCGATTTTTTCTTGAACTGGCCAATATTTTTTTTGAAAATTCTGTAAAAAATCCACGATCAATGTTTTCAATCTTTATTTATCGAAAACCTAATACTTGAAAAAATGCAAATATGACTTGAAGATGTTGTTTTTTTCCACGACTGAATAACTTAACATTTTGAAACACATGTATTGAGTAACAGAAAAAAAAATCAAAAAAAGACGCCTTACACAATAAAAACCAATTATAAGAAGATAGATACTTCCGTAACGGTATTCATTTCCGTCAATCTCATTCTAATTCATGAAATCCAAACAAACAGAAAAATTTGAATTTGTAAAGTTAATATGGGCGGTGGCTGTGGGGGCGGAGGAATAGGTATCTTTCAAAAAAAAAAAAAACTTCCTACCTGCTTGTACCACGATGATAAAGAAAACCTTGAAAAGATGGAAAATACTCTCATACTTTAACTATAGCTTCAAGAAAACGCTGTTGTTGTTGGAAAGTACAAAATGGAAAAATGAGGTTGACACAATTTTCCAGGGCGCGGAAATGGGATTAGAAAAACCTTTTTTTTTTTTTTTTGGACGAGTTTTTTGAGTTTATTCATACCGAAGCTGTCAGTTTTGCCTATACAAGTATATAGACCTCCCTATGTGTGTATCTATGAATCTAAAGTGGATTGGGTGAATAAATATTTAAGCTGGGTTCATTATTCTATATTTAGCTGAACATAAAAGGGTTTTATGCTTAAATGGCTTGAACATTTAACCCATCTACATACAAAATCGTGTCGTTATTTACTGCGGGGTGTTGTACACAAAACACTTGCTGGAGGAGAGGATGACGGGTTAGGTGTCGGGGTTTTAATATTTAAAATGTTGTATCCAACTTTTTTTTTCGTTGTTATGTTTTTATGTTTAATGTTATTAAGCTTAGCTGATAATTCTATTTCATAGACAAATAATAATAATTAGATTATTATCGTTCATAGTCACGATTACATTTTCCCATGAAACTGATTTTATGCGCCACTGTGTATACCTACGTTGTTGTATCTAAATTTGTATCTATAGCTTCATTTTGTAGAGAACATTGTATCTACAATCTAACTATATATTGTATTATTGTGAGCAAACTAAGAAATGATTATCCTGGTGTATAAATCATGTTTTGGTTAAAAGGTGATATTTAATTTTTGTCACGTTTGTGGTTTGGACAATTATCTATCATATTGTGTCTCAAAATTGTCTGGTTGAACACCTTCATTGATTGAAATTAGAAGTCTAGTTTTGTGATTTTGAAAGTGGTAGAGATGGGTGGTTGGGATGTGGTATTGAAATCGGGCCCAAAGGGGTTAACATTGATGTTTGTTGTGCTATCATTTAGAGACGAATCATTTGTCATACTCATTAATGATAAAGGATTAACTAGACCAAATTTATTTGCTTCTTCTATCTTTTTATTTGAATTTGAATTCTGTCTTGATATTGAACAGTATAATGCTAGAGGCATCCCCAAACTCCTTGTGCTTATGTGGCATCTCTGTAATGGGTAAATGACAAGACAGGGATGTTAACTAAATCCCTGTGGGCGACTTCTTCTCAGTTATGGGCATTTCGAAGAAATAATCTGTCATAATCAATGTCCTTTGAGATGTAAGTGCAATTTGATTATAACATTTCGGAGTAAATTTTGAGATGTGAAAAGCAGCTTTTGAAAAATAATATCTCTCAAGTCAGTTTTGCTATATTTTTGAAGTAGAGATTCAGGGAAATCAGGTATGAAACCAATAGCAATGAATTAATAGCAAAAATAAAAGGGAGATGGATTTGTAAATTCCTGGTAACAAAAACATCATTTAATTTGGTCGCAACACCAAGAAATAAAACTTCAGGCAGTTAGTTGTTCAATTATTTACAAAAAAAAAAAAAATCCTGAAATTCTTAGTAACCAAGTGACTGAGCAAATATTTGACAGCATTAATAAAATTTTACTTCTGGGAAAATAATATTTATAATACTTATTTAAAATTTGAAAATGTCCTCTTAAAATAAATATTAAAGGGAAAATTATAAAATTTACTTAGCTTTATCAACGTTTTAAACGAATTTAGAATGTTACAAAAACTCAAGAGATTGTCACAATAATAATAATACCCCAACATTTTAAGTATCGTAAAGGTGCAGATTTTCAATCGCAACGCCAAAAACTCGTAGTTGCAATGATGACTTGTTGACCTATCATTTTGTAGAAGAAAAACATTTAAGACTGAAATCATAACAATGATAAAACATAAAGGAATCGTAGTCACAATTATGTAGGGTGTTCAAGCATATGTATGTTCAGTCGCACGACTATCTAAAGGCGAAAACATAGAACAAAATTGATATGAGTGCGCGTACATTTGAATTATTAGTTGCTTCGATTAAAGTTGGAATAGTATATTATTATAATACTTGTTGTCTTAAATGACCATTTTACGATTTTCAGTCGTAGCAAACAAAAAAATCGTACCATGTAATTCGAAACATTTGAAACATAAAAGAAAACATAAGAACGTCGTAATCGAAATTAGATTCGCAGTCGAAATTAGTTTCGAGTGTTCGCATACTTCTATGGTCGCAGGAATATTTAAGGGAAAAACTAAAACAAAATGATTTTGATAAAACTGAGCGTTAAGTACATTCTAATACTTATACTTATTAATTGCATCTATTGAAGAGTATTTATTAATAAGACTTTTGTATTAAATGACGATTATTCGATTTTCAGTCGCAACGAATAAAAATCTCAATCGCAAGGTTGACATGCCATATAAAATCAAACGTTTGAGACTAAAATCATAACGATTACATACCACACATAAATCGCAGTCGCAACTACATAGCTTCTAGTGTACGTACGCTTCTATTATTTGTCGCAAGAATATTTAAATCCACAAACATTCCATCGATTGTAGTTTGAAGAATATTTTTTCATTAAATATAACTTGTTGTACGAAATGATGATTTTTTTATCTTCAGTCGCAACAGACAAAATCTCGTAGTCGCAATGTTGACGTACTATGAAAAACGAATCCTTTGAAATTGAAGTCATAACCAATACCATAAATAAATCGCGGTTGCAACTTGCTTCGAGTGTTGGTAGACGTGTATTTTCAGTCGCATGGTTTAAAAGGTTGTATTATGAGTACGCGTGAATGCGACCAAGATTTGTGCCGCCTTCGCGATTTAGATAGAGGAATCTTGTAGCAGTTTGTTGACTTTAATCGATATGGTCGATCTCGTCTTCGTAAGCAAATAACTGACTGGACTTGGTGACGAAAATAACTCTTATTAACGTGCCAGAATAACAGATTGAAGACGATGCAATCCACACCGTCATCCTTGGTCAGTCTACAGGCGTCTTCTTAATTTATTTGGAATATCGAATTCTCTCATGGCCTTATAAAATTCTACCCAGGCCCTTGCTATGCTATCGTAGGCTTCTTTAAAATCTGTAAAAAAATAGTATGCTGGAATCTTGAATTCCAGACTTTTTACCATCACCTGCCTCAGGGTGAAATCTGATCAATTGTTGATTTGCCTTGTTTGCAATCATATTGTAGATCTGCAAGAATTGAAACCATTTGGAAACCCAATTTGAAACATTTTCCTATCCACTTTAAATCATCTTCAAGGCTTATTAACCCTCATTTCTTTGTTCGACATCAGGAAAGATCTATCTCAATGTCTTCCGTTGGTAAATCTTGAAATCTATTTCCCGTCATTTTCCGGTCTTCTTCCTTGGCAGTTTCTCTCCTTGAAGATTGCGCATATATTTTTGTTTGTCTACTTCAATTTGCTCCCAGAAAATGCTGTCAGAATAGTCCTGTACCCAAGTCTTTTCTGTCAAAAACAAGAAGCAAATACCCAGGCGTTAAACGTCCTTATTTTCTTCCAAACTACGGGACACAAATTGAGAAATCACAATTGTTTAATATCTTCCCATATACATATGTACGTGTACATATATTTATGTATATACCAGTATATAGATACCGCTTTGCTTTAACATTTAAATATATCGTTATATCTGAGCGTAAAACAATATTTACCTCGAAATACGTGCCAATAATTCCCTAAATCAAATTTTAACATCTCACGTGCCCTCATGCGTTGTATGCCTCACACAAACGCCCCAAGAATAAAGTAATTGCCTCTACCAGGAGAATCTCTTGCCTTTGCCTGTCATCTCTGGGGATGTGTGTATTGTGTATTGTTTGTTGGTCCTTATACATTATAACGTCTCATCCCAAATACTGCCCGAGGAACAAATGTCGTCTCATTTAAACAAAATTAGTATGTGACGTAGACAGTTGTGTATACAACATGCAATACCTTCCACAACAAGAGGGGATGAAACACTCCAAATCATACATACCTTCAGCTTAACATTTATATTATAATAATCCTCCTGATCCTTATCCGTAGATTCTTTTATTTATTTTTTTGTATTTTCTGTAATTGCAGCGCACTTTCCAATTAATAGCGTCACAGGACAACAACAAATGAATTACGCCGTACAATCGTTCCGGATCACCCCCCACGATGTGCACATCCTCGAAGGCACCGACACACTACTCCGCTGTGAGATATCCAGCCGGGTCGGGAAAGTTCAATGGACAAAAGATGGATTTGCGCTGGGCTTTTCCACCATTATCCCTGGCTATCCACGTTATTCGGTTATTGGGGACTTTAATCAAGGAGTTTACAATTTACAAATATCCAATACAACTCTGGAAGACGACGCTGAATATCAATGTCAAGTCGGCCCGGCCAAAGGAAATCCAGCCATTCGTGCCAATGCAAAGCTCAATATAATCGGTAAGTTCCTAAAAAAAAAAAAAATTAAATTTTTTTTAATAAGTCATTCCTCACGACGAAGAACTTGACGAAGCCGCCAAAGTCCTTTCTTTTATTTTAACACAAAGACACAAAAAAATTCCCAAAGACTAAGAAAAAACCAAAAATCATTATCAATGTCTTATCAGAAAGATAAGCTCTTTGGCTAAATCCTTTTCCATCGACTTCCTCATCCTGTGTCTATACGAGTATAAACTGAGCCGTTAATAAGGTTGTATTGCATTTGATGGTACGAATTTCCATCGCCCAAGTCCCCAAGCTACGTCTATCTAGGTATAATCATTGTTATGCTAAGAGTTTCATCATACAATCGCTCTCGTGATTAAGCCTCCGGCAAAAGGATTTAAAGTTATGCAATTAAAACTATTTAACATAAAGAAAATTATATTCTCTCAGGCAAACGCTTGGGAGTTCTTCTTGGTCGTATCTTATGCTCCGGAATTCCTATAGGTAGAGAGTCCTTCAGCGTCTTGTATGCGAATCCTGGAAGATGCAGAAGGAAGGGTTGTTTTCTATGGATATACGATATGTACCTTTGGTGGAGGAGGAGGGGGCCAAACCCGACAACGACAACCGACGACGACAACGACGAAGATGCTGATGATGATGATGATGATGGTGATGGTTTGCCAGCCAAAGCATTGTTCTCCAGAATATCCTTTTTCATATCCCTTCCCTGGCTGCCATCAAAACACATTATCATTTTCTTCTATTAAAAGCGTAAGGGTAAACAAGACTCTCTCTGTTCACTGGATTCTGGATCCCCTTTTTTGCTGGAGAAGCTCTGGCGGAGCAGCATTATTCTCAGCTAGCGTCATCACATGGGGATGGGAGTGTTCGCCGAGGCCTTAATTATGTTTGTTCTTGCGGGTGAATTAGCATAGATTTTGATAAATTTTGCGTTCGAAGTTTTTTTTTTGCCGCTAAGGAACTCCCATTTTCTTTTGAACCTGCGAAGCGAAAAAAAAGTCCTTTGATTTAACTGTGATTATGCTCATCTTCGTCTATGGCAGTTATTATGTGTACCTTAATAATCGATTTCATTTGGTTTTGGTGATGTGACGTCAACGAAAGGATTTGGCGGGCACAGAGTCGTTGTGAGACTTGTGGGTGGTGCTTAAATTTTGGCACTTATAATGCAACTCACGATCTTGCCATAAGATTCTATATATTTAAATTTTCTTGTTTCTTTGTCTATGTTTTTCAGCTGCTCCCACATCAATTCAAATAGACGGTTATGGGCCGAACTCTCGCGTGGAGGTTATTGAAAAGCAAAATTTGACTCTCAAGTGCATAGTGGAGAATGCCAAACCTGCCGCAGAAGTTGTCTGGTATCGCGGAAATATTGAATATAACAGTGGTATGAATATTTTCTAAGTATCGATGTTTTTACAGGGTGATTAAAAAAAATGTATATCTTTGACGCAATTTTTTTAGAAATCAGAAAAATAATTTAAAAAAAAAACAAAAAACTAAGACGGCAACACTTTTTATATTTTAACAATGTGTATGTAAAAACTGATATATTTTAGAACAAAATTCAGAGTCTTATTTAAAAAAAGAAGATAACGTTAGGGGGAAAAGGGTTAAAACAAAAAGAACCAGAAATTAATTGAAATTCTTTTCGTTTTTTTATAATACATTTACAATCTTGGAAACTGAGGCTCTTTGATTCTTGAAATTTTATTTTTTCTGTCGGCAACTCACATAAACGTTTTATTTTGACTTTTATCAAGTTCTTAAAGAAAAATCAAAAGCAGTACAACACAACGATTACATTCAATTAGAAACAAAATTTAAGAAAAAATCATCAAAATACGTATTTTAACAAGTTTTAATAATCAAAAAAAACGCAGAAGAATTTGCTAGTGCAAAACTACTTCGTCTTCCTATATCCTTGTTTGAAATATAAAATTTGATTTAAATGAGTAAAACAGTTTTCGAGAAAGTCAAAGAAAAAACCGGTTTTGCAGCAGATGCCAATCAACCTGTATTTGAATAAAGAGTTTTCTTGTGTAGAACTATTTCGGTTTTCTATTTCTGTTTGAAATATAAAATTTGGTTAAATTCAGTAAAACAGTTCTCGAAAGAGTAAAAAAAAAAAAACAGTTTTGTAGCAAATGCCGATCAACCTACAGTTACAGCGTTTCTTGTGCAGAACTGCTTCAGCTTCCTATTTCTGTTTGATATTTAAAATTTGGTTAAAATCAGTAAAATAGTTTTTGAGAAAAAAAACTGTTTTCGAGCAGATATGCACAAATAAATAAATAAAATAATGAAAAAAAAAATAAATTATTTTTTTACTTTTTTATTGATGATGAAAACAAATTTTCCAAAACGCGTTGCAAATTGATTAAAAATAAAAATAATAAAAATACAAAGTTTTAAAATTTTGATTTGTTCATGTATTTATCTGTTTATATTAAAACACACAACCTGGAGACTAAAAACCAATTATGACTTGAAGCAGATGTCAATCGACCTGCAGTTCAATACAGAGTTTTCTTGTGAAGAACTACTTCGATGCCTGTTTTCCTTGTTTGAAATATAAAATTTGATTAAAATCAGTATAATAGTTCTCGAGAAGTTCAAAGAAAAAACCTTTTTTTATAACTGATGCCGATAAACCTTCCCAGCTTTCTTCGTCTTTCTTTTCATCGTAATGCCTTATTTGATTGTCAGCTCTTATTCGAATCGAATTAAATGCTCTGATAAATTCTAGTAAAAAAAAAAAACTTAAAACATGCTCTCTCTCCATGACCAGAAAAAAAACAATAAATTCATTTAAATTTAGCCTCCTCTTTCCTTGAGTCATCCCAGCCGAATCACCCTGTTTAAACTACACCGACCCAAGATAATAATGAACAAATTAATTGTAGCTTATGAACCGGAAGTGCAAGTGATGGAAACACAATTGAAAACTTTTACCACCACCTCGACAATTATTATTCGCCCAAGTGCCGACGACGACTACAAGGACTTTTCATGTCAAGCAAAGCACCGAGCTCTGCCCCCGGACGTCCCGATGCGTGCCAATATCCATCTATCTGTCCTGTGTATGTTTTTATTTTTTATTTTGCAATAAAAATGTTGTTTTAATTAAAAAAAAAAAAAAAAATCCAGATCCCCCAGGTCCGCCATTTTTCGAAGGCTATTCCACCGGGGAGAACTTGAGACGAGGACAAAACGTTGAAATTGCCTGTCGCAGTCGAGGTGGCAATCCGCCCGCTCAATTAGTTTGGTACAAGAATGGCCAGCCAATAGTTTCACCACAAAAGTATGCAATTGAATGAAGAAATTATGAAAGTATAATTAATTTTTTTTTTGTGATTTTTTTTTAGGAATATGGGACGCCTGTCGGAGAACGTCTATAAGTTTGTAGCTGAATCTGGCGACGATGGAGCGAAGTTAACTTGCGAAGCGAAAAATATTCTTTCGGAAAAGGCCTTGAAGGCCGATCTCGAGCTGTCCGTGACATGTTAGTTAATTAAGAATAGTCCCACCTGTCAACCTGGGCTAATGATTTTTTCTTCCTCCGCAGTTTCTCCGGCTGAAGTCACAATCACAGGCCAAACAGAGGCGTTAGCCGACCAAAATGTCCATTTATCATGCACCTCTGCTCCATCGAATCCCATAGCCGAGGTCAGTTGGAGTGTGGACGGACAGCAGGTGAATGCCAGCAATTCCAAAACCCAACAAAGCCCTGAAGGTAAGTGAGAGAGAGAGAGAGAGAATCCAGCACATACTCGGCAACAAAGTGGCAATCAATCATTCATCCATTTCAGGCGGTTGGATAACGGTATCAAACTTATCGGTGACCATTGGCTCAAATAAAAGATTCCTGGTTGCCGTGTGTCATGGATTTAATGCAGCCCTGACAGAAGCGGTGGTGGCAACGCATACAATAAATATTTTGCGTAAGTGTTATCTCTTCTTTGTGATTCTCTACCTCTCTAGCCAGCAGGCGGACCGAGTCTATAAATCTTATAAAACGAACGAACCCAGGAACGGACGGACAGACATCTAGATTAAAAGTGAAAAGTGAAGCGAGCAGCAATGTCCGCTCCGTCCGTCCGTTCGGGATGCGGAAATTTAACAGCAATACACCCGTCACGCTAATTGAAGTGAAAATGTTGTCGCTGAAGCTGACAGGGTGTTTTTTTTTTTTTTTTTTTTTTTTTTTTTATTGTTAATGCTGATTCTGTGTTTGCATGGAATTTCGGTGACAATCTGTGATGCAGTGCACGCTCTAATATAGGGAAACATTGCTCTGCTCGGAGTCCTTATTGGGAATGTAGTTTGCTCGGTAACAATATGAAGAGAGAGATATGGACTATGCAATTAATGCAATAATTAAACTTCCAGTAAACGTGCTCATCAATACAAACGACGGATTGTGATTGTGATTAATCAATCGTTCAGCTTTCGTTGACATTTAATTCTTTTTTTTTTTTTTTTTTTTTTGTTGGTTCTGTTTGTGCGGAGGAGGGGGAGGATAAATATTTAAAGGACCATCTAGATTCTAGAGGGAGGATGGAGATTTTTTCTGTTTTTTTTTTAAGCAAATATAAAGCCTCTGGGGGTTTGTAGATACATGAATGAAGTAAAACTATCTATCAGATCAAACACACCAAATCGAAGTCAGTGGAGGTTAACATGACCTGGGAAAGCGCTGTGCTATAAAATTACAATAAAAATCTGTAAAAGGCGAATCGGATATTGCTGAGTAAAGAGTGATACATCTGATGTATCTCTATGCATATGGATAGAGTGGGTACATTTCGGCAGTCGTTATCGGGTTTTTTGGATTTTTTTTGAAGATGTAAAAAACCTTTTAAGCGCCTATAATAAATGCAGGTGAATATTTTGTAAAAAAAAACCAATGATTGAATAAAAAAATGGCACATCCTATCAACTATCCCCGCACAGTATTTATGTATATGTAAAATAAAATCTTTCAGCATCGTTTTGATCAAAGGATATATATTTATTTAGATAGAATAAAAGCTATTAACAGATTGATATAAGGCCATGTTCGACCATTTGCGTCACGTATGAAATGGTAAACGGAGTGGAAGGACATTTTTTTTTAAATGGGAACAAGGGAAAAAGATTTATGTCGGATTGTAGTCAAATAATGGTTTTTTATTGTAATGTTTTTTTTTTGTTTAATGAGTTTTTTCTACTCTGAAAATCATAGAAACTATAATGGTATAAAAATGCCGCAGAGGAAACCGAAATTCTAATAAATTTTGTTAACTTAATGACAGTCAAATCGCTGAAAGGATGTTTCTGCTAAGCTGGGCCCAGATTAAGGATTGCTTTTCGTGTGTTTTTTGTTTAAAAAGCTTGTGTCTTCTTAAATAAAATTATTCAAATAGGTTCACAATCTGGTTTTGGTTATCCAAGGAAATTAATTTTGACAAATTGAATTCTTACCCGGGCGCCATTTACTTATTTTTTTTTTAATTTAGAGCTTATTTTTGTTCGGAAAATGAAAGGGGGAAATTAATTTTTATATGATTTTAAAAACCCTTTGATTTTGATATATAAAGGAAAATTCTTCTTTTTAATGTATCATTTTCCGGGCGCCACTTTAGAAGAAGTCAAGAAATTATTCGACAACTTGCCTATACATATAACACAACTCTATGGTTTTAGATTTTAGAACTTTGGTTAGCTAAAGTGTGCCTACCTCTTTCAAAAAAAAAAAAAAAAAAAAAAAACAACTTTCTAATGAATGAGAAAATTCTTATTTTCAGTTCTATAAACTTAAGTTTGCTGAAATTTCTATTGTTTATTGCCCCTGCTATAGGTAGATCCAAAAATATTTCTCAGGCGCCTGTTTTAAAGCTTCCCTAAGAAACTTATTAGTAAATAATCAAGTAATACATAATGCGCTGTAAATTTGTCTTCTTACAAGTAACGGTTCCGCCAAATAACTTTTTTTTTGAAAATGCTTCATCAACATCGAGTGTAGCTTCGGCTGTGTGGCACGCAGCGCCGTCCTCTTGAAACCAAAAGTGGCCAATATACTCTTCTTCAATTTTTGTGAACAAAAATTCGTTCAACATGGCCCGATAACGATCGCCATTGACTGTAACGGCCACTCATTGCTCATTTTCCAAAAATGGCCCAATTATGCCTCTGGACCAAAATCCGCACCAAACAGTGACTTTGTTTTTTTTCTGTGCCCCAAATGCGACAATTTTACATACCCGCCAAGATCAAAATGAGCTTCATCTCTAAGTCGATCGCAGGCAGTAATGTCGCAATATTTCCCAGCGTATGCACAACCATATTCGTTTAGCGGAAGGATAAAACTCATTATCTGTCAGATCAGACATGCGCTAAGTGTTACCATTCACGAAATAAGCACTAGTTGAAAAAAAAAACTTAAATGACGGATCCTTTATAAGAATTTCCTTAACTAGCTCCTTCCCCGGGCGCCATTTTTAATTATTTTCGGTTTTTGCTCTCTTGATGTGAATTTATCTAATCTTAAATGAGTATATTTGCACTACTTTCAAATATTTGAGAAAATCATTAAATAGGTTTTAGCATTTAAGAAAGAAATTGACCTTTGGAACTTACAAATCCAGAAATATATTGCCTTCTTCTCCTCTCTTGTTCAACATTTTTTTCTTTTTAAACCTTAATGAAGAACTTCTTTTTTGAATTATATATTGAAGAATCTAAAGAAAATAGTTTTTGGTGTTAGTTCCATGCCCGGGCGCCAGCTAAAATGTATTATTTTGTTTATTCAAAATGTTCAAATAAAATATACTTGAAAACTTTTTGTTTTTTAATTTATCATTTTAAATAATTATTTTCGTTTATTTCAATTTACCTAGATCCACCATCACCACCAACCTTAACAGGCTACACCGAAGGCCAGATAATCGTAGCCGGATCAATCCAAAAGCTGACCTGCACATCCGCAGGTGGAAATCCTCCGCCCACTTTGGTTTGGTATAAGAACGATAAAAAGGTACGTCATTCTATAATTTAAAAGTCACGCAGTCCCCCCTCATCCATCCCTTTTTACCGACAGTTAAACTCCATATCTAAATTGAATGGCAACACAGTTATCTCCGAATTGACAATATTGGCAAATGCATCAGATAACCAAGCCCGTTACAAATGTCACGTAGAAAGCCCAGCTAGTGAGATACCCTTATTTGAAGTGAAAACCCTGCAAGTTTACTGTGAGTTTTGGCGAAGGGCGATTTCCATCGTCCTTTCCTGCCTCCTATAGCAAATATAAATCTTATCATTTGTATCATTTTGCCCGCGCAGTTCCACCAGAAACCGTCAAAATCCGAATCGAGCCAAAGGACCTCCATCCCGGAACAACAGCCAAATTGATTTGTGACTCTAGTTCAAGCAATCCGCCGGCGATGGTGTCATGGTGGAAAGATGGAATACCCGTTAATGGTAAAATAATTTAATTAGACTGAAAATATGCCAATGCGGGAAATGTCACTGTTTTGTTTTTTACTTTGTTTCTATAGGAGCAAATCCTTCGAATCGTTCAGGCTTGTGGGGTGGCTCAGTGTCTACGCTGGAATTATACATTAACATAACACAGGAGATGCACGACTCGATATACACCTGTCAGAGCATAAACGAAGCATTGCAGCGCAGCGCGCACGAAACGATTTCCCTGGACATTTTATGTTAGTGTCAATAGGTTTAAAAATTTACGCTTAGCTTTTCTAATTCGAAGATTCTTCCTCTATCCATGTACATGTATGTATTTAGATCCTCCTAAATTCGCCACATCTCAGGCAGTGACATTTACGGGGGTGGAAGGCGAGCCACTACAAATCCCATTAGTGGCAACTGCTAATCCAATGACAATGTCATTCACCTGGACTAAGGATGGCTTTCCGATTTCATCGAACAACAGAGTTGCAAGCACTGGCAACAGCAATGAGAGAATTCTTGCGGAAGGACCTGTTCTAAACATAATCAAATTGCAGAGAACCGATGCCGGAAGATACACCTGTGAAGCTATGAATTCACAGGGAACGACGACAATGAGTGTCCTTGTGATTGTCGAATGTAAGGATGCAGAACTGTTTTTGTTGTTCAATAGACAATTAAAAAAATACTCTTTTACACACACACACACACAAACTGACGACGCCTTTTTTTTCTGTTGTGCTTTATCACTTTAGATGCACCAGACATCGAATCAATATCTGATGGAAACAGTTTCGCCCCCGGACAGGATGCAGTACTTTCGTGTTCGATTAATGGCAAACCATTAACCGAAGACCATGTCAGATGGGAGAGATCTGGCTACGATATGGCTACTCGGACAACGGTAGCTTTCGTCAACGGAACCTCGTATTTGCACATCAAAAATGTCCAACACTCTGACGTCGGCAACTTTACGTGCATGGTTGACAATCAGAGGGGTGCTATGGCGCAGCGGGATGTTCTACTAATTGTTGAATGTGAGTATCAATGGCTCTGCGGTCTTTGGGTGTGCTATACTCCCAGAGCCCCTATAGCTTTAGTTCCAACTTGTGTAATGAACCTTTTTCGTCCTCTTTCTCTCTATAGCTGCACCAAAAGTCGATAAATTTCCGTCAGCAACGCGGTTTGCGGCTAGTTTAGGAGAACGTGGGGTCCTGCAGTGTACGGCACAAGGTGCTCCGGCGCCCATGTTCGTTTGGCGAAAAAACGGCAAAGAAATTAAGATGTATCGCCGCAACAAGTTCAGGACCGAAGAATTCCAAATTGACAAACTATCATCTGGATCAAGGTTGTTTATTGAGTCGGTACTGAACGACGATTACGGTGTTTACGAATGTGTGGCAAAGAACATGCATGGCGAGTCAAGTGCTGCGATACAGTTGAACAAGCCATCGCGCCCAGAGAGTCCTCAGAGGCTGATGATTAATAACGTGACCGATAATAGTGTTCTTCTATCATGGATTGCTGGCTTTGATGGAGGTCTGCCCGTCTACTATCGCATTCGATACAGGTGAGTTGGCAATTTTGTCGTCGCTTAAGCTGCAGTAGTAAAGTTCCTTTGATTGATGTGCTATATTCTCTTCTGCAGGCAATTGGAAGGGGATAAATACAAGTACGTTGAAGCACGACCGAATTTTCTGAATGTCACTATCTCTGGCCTGCAATCAAATACGGTGTACGTCTTTTCGGTTATGGCAGCCAATGAAGCTGGCGGATCGAAGTTCCTGCCAGATGTGAAAGTCACAATTTCCTCGAATAAATCGGAGGCTGTGTCGGCTGCGGAGGCCACAGAGAAGAGTGAAATGCCTAATTTGGTTATCATTGGAATCACATCGGCCGCAATGGTACTGCTTATCTTGAATGCGGCGTTGGTGGCATGGTTCGTTATCAGGCGGCAGAACAAGGACTCATCGGAGGGCGATCACCAGACTGATGATGCTTATTCGAAGGATGACAATCAGTCCGATTATAAGGTAACAAGTCTTTCAATGAAAGGCTTATTTTTAAAGAAAAGAGAGAAGTTTTAGGTATAGATATGGATTACATAAGATTCAGATTCATTTCTTTATTTAAAATCCTTCTAATAACTTAAGACTTCTTAACTTAATTAAAAATCCTTTAAACATAATAACAAAATCGAATTAAAATTATTATAAAACGAAAAAAAGGGATAAATATAAATTTTATTTTAAATGCAAAAAAATGACACCCTGTACTCAGATCCAACTGACTTAAATTAACTCCGAATAATTTTCTTCTTTCCAGGGTGAAAATCACAAAAAAGCCGCATCAACTTACTTAGTGGAAAACGTTGATATCATCCAGTCGGCATCATTTCCACCTAAATACCAGGAGAGTTCATTAAGTTCTCCCCCCTACACCATAAATGCAGGTAAATCCATCTTCTAACCAAAACCCAAACAATTATCCTTAACGTCCCCTCCATTCATTTACAGATTACACCAAAACATTGCCAAATCCAAAGCGTCATGCCAAGATTATGAACGACAATCGATCAAAGGATGACCACATGTTGGTGTCAAATGGATTGTACATTCCTTCGCCTTCGCCAGCCTCGTCCCTGGTCATCAAGGGAAGTTACATCTCTTCACCATCGCCGGCGCCGCCGCCCGACGGATCATACTTCAATATGAGCGATAAATATCTGTCGTATCCACCAGTGGTAAGGGCGCAGGCACATTTGATCCAAAAACCACAATTAAAACAAGAAAATCAATCTGCATCAGTGTTTCGTTAATTTTTGTTATTTTTTTTCATTAACTGCTCATTGCAGGTTTATTGAAATGACAAGAACATTGAATTGAAATTAAAAGGGTGTCATGCATTCGAGCATACAAAATTCCAAGAAGAGACTGACAAACAAAATCCCTTTGGATGCACACTGGGGCGGTGAGCCGTGCAAAAGGCTGTGATATGTACCTGTTATATGATATCATTGATATAATATTTATTTTTTATTATTAAAGAAAAAAAAATTATGAAATACTAACGTTCGATTTAAAAAACAACAAATTGTTGTTTTTTTTTAACAGACATTTTTTTTGATATCAAGACTCTCATATTTAATATTAATTATTGTTTAGCATAATAAATTGTTTATTTTATCGAATTTAAATTTAGCTTTAAGCATATTTAAGACAAAAAATATATAAAATAAACGACAATAAGTTGCATTTCTCATTCGAAATATAAAGTTTAAAGTTTAAAAAGCATAAAATTATTCATATACTAAGCATGCATGTTTATATAAAAAACGATACACTTTTTTACATTATATCTTTAAATTTAAATAAATTTAAGACTTTTCTATCAAATAAAAAATACTTTAAAAGGAACTTAAAAAGTGTTTTATTTTATGGAAATAAAAAGCTCAATTTGGATGGAATTATGCATATCTAGGTTTTTATTAAAACATACAAGCAAGTATCAGGGTTACCTCTGCAATTTTGTTGAAGGTTTAAAAAAAGAGTCCCATAAACTCTTAAAAAAATGTATTAACAAATACATTTTTATTTATTTTATACCTAAACACAAGACAATAGGTACAAAATATCAAATCAGGAGCTGGCGCTTTGTTGACCAAGCATCGATCAAAATTTCTTATGAATCACCAGGCGCCCAGAAAAAACAGCAAGTAAAGAGAAATCATTCATAATAAATGTTCATCTTTGTGTTGTCAATAAAGCGCTATCTCCTGAATTGATTTCTCGATACTTGTTGTTGTTTCTGGGCGCCTGGTGATTCATACAAAATTTTGATATTTGCTTTGTCAATAAAGCGCCATCTCCTGAATTGATTTCTCGATACTTATTGTTGTTTCTGGTCGCCTGGTAAACTAGGAGATAATCGATTTGATTTCTCTTTACTTGCTGTTGTTTCTGGGCGCCTGGTAAAGTGGAAGATAATCGATTTGATTTCTCTTTACTTGCTGTTGTTTCTGGGCGCCTGGTAAACTAGGATATAATCTACTTGATTTCTCTTTACTGGCTGTTATTTCTGGGCGCCTGGTAAACTAGGAGATAATCGATTGGATTTCTCTTTACTTGCTATTATTTCTGGGCGCCTGGTGATTCATACAAAAGTTTGATCTTTGCTTTGTCAATAAAGCGCCATCTCCTGAATTGATTTCTCGATACTTATTGTTGTTTCTGGTCGCCTGGTAAACTAGGAGATAATCGATTTGATTTCTCTTTACTTGCTGTTGTTTCTGGGCGCCTGGTAAAGTGGAAGATAATCGATTTGATTTCTCTTTACTTGCTGTTGTTTCTGGGCGCCTGGAAAACTAGGATATAATCTACTTGATTTCTCTTTACTGGCTGTTATTTCTGGGCGCCTGGTAAACTAGGAGATAATCGATTGGATTTCTCTTTACTTGCTATTATTTCTGGGCGCCTGGTGATTCATACAAAAGTTTGATCTTTGCTTTGTCAATAAAGCGCCTTATCCTGAATTGATTTCTCGATACTTATTGTTGTTTCTGGTCGCCTGGTAAACTAGGAGATAATCGATTTGATTTCTCTCTACTTGCTGTTATTTCTAGGCGCCTGGTGATTCATAAAACATTTTGATCTTTATCGATTTGATTTCTCTTTATTTGCTGTTGTTTCTGGGCGCCTGGTAAAGTGGAAGATAATCGATTTGATTTCTCTTTAATTGCTGTTGTTTCTGGGCGCCTGGTAAACCAGGAGATAATCGATTTGATTTCTCTTTACTTGCTGTTGTTTCTGGGTGCCTGGTAAACTAGGAGATAATCGATTTGATTTCTCTTTACTTGCTGTTATTTTTGGGCGCCTGGTGATTCATACAAAAGTTTGATCTTTGCTTTGTCAATAAAGGGCCATCTGAATTGATTCCTCAATATTTAATGTTGTGACTGGGCGCCTGGTACACTAGGAGATAATCGATTTGATTTCTCTTTACTTGCTGTTGTTTCTGGGTGCCTGGTAAACTAGGAGATAATCGATTTGATTTCTCTTTACTTGCTGTTATTTTTGGGCGCCTGGTTATTCATACAAAAGTTTGATCTTTGCTTTGTCAATAAAGGGCCATCTGAATTGATTCCTCAATATTTAATGTTGTGACTGGGCGCCTGATACACTAGGAGATAATCGATTTGATTTCTCTTTACTTGCTGTTGTTTCTGGGCGCCTGGTAAACTAGGAGATAATCGATTTGATTTCTCTTTACTTGCTGTTATTTCTGGGCGCCTGGTGATTCATACAAAAGTTTGATCTTTGCTTTGTCAATAAAGCGCCTTATCCTGAATTGATTTCTCGATACTTATTGTTGTTTCTGGTCGCCTGGTAAACTAGGAGATAATCGATTTGATTTCTCTCTACTTGCTGTTATTTCTAGGCGCCTGGTGATTCATAAAACATTTTGATCTTTGCTTTGTCAATGAAGCGCCATCTGAATTGATTCCTCGATACTTATTGTTGTTTCTGGGCGCCTGGTAAACTAGGAGATAATCGATTTGATTTCTCTTTATTGCTGTTATTTCTGGGCGCCTGGTGATTAATACAAAATTTTGATCTTTGCTTTGTCAATAAAGCGCCATCTCCTGAATTGATTTCTCGATACTTATTGTTGTTTCTGGTCGCCTGGTAAACTAGGAGATTATCGATTTGATTTCTCTTTACTTGCTGTTATTTCTGAGCGCATGGTGTAATTAGGAGCAAAGCAAGGAACAAAATTTGTTGTAAATCACCAGGTACTCCGAAACGACAACAAGCAAAGAAAAATCAAATCGATTTTTTCCTACTTACAACAGACGCCAGGGTTACCTCTGAAATTTGTTTGCAAAAAGATTCCTGGCTGAAAAGAAGAGTTCTATGCAATAAAGCTATAAGAAAAAAGTATTTTATTAAGAATTTATTTATTTTTATTTATTTTATAAACATAACAAAACAAAGATAGATAATTTTTTTTAACACAAAATTAAATAAAGCGTATTACTACAGGGTAATGTTTAAATTTTTTTAGTATAATCTTTTAAAAGTTAAAAAAAGTCAATTTTCGATTATTTAAAAAAAAGTGGCGACCTAGATCCCAGACTTTAAAAAGTAGTCAAAAGGACGCAAGGGAGTCCCAAAGGTAACCCTGGCCAAGTATACTAAGGAATGCAGGTTATTTTTCCAGGCGCCCACAAACAATAGTATGTAAAAAGAAATCAAATCAAGACATGACAATTTATTGACAAAGCAAAAATAAAATCAGAAGATGGCGATTTATTGAAAAATAAAATATCACTATACTTGCTGGGCGCAAAATTTGCATTCTTTGTTTTGTCACTAAAGCGCCATCTACTGATTTACTTTGATATGCAATCGTTAATGCTTGGATTACCTTGGAGTTAAATATTTAGATATGTGGGGAGGCGCTCCTTCCCTGCTCCCAAAATTTACATTAAAACTCATCGTTTTGTTCAAATCAGCTTCTGATATCAAATTCGGATCATCATCGTTATATGTCTACAGAAATCTTTTCACTTATTGTCAGGATCGTTTGTGATTTTTAAACTGTGTTCCTTGATTATTATTCTAAACTTCAGTCAAGATCTGTAGCCTTGACAGTTTCTCCCAACTATTATCTCGAAAAAGCCCGAAGTAAATTCAACCTGACCTTCTAAGCCCCTTAAATTTAATTTCATTACCGCAGTTTGCTCATTAAGTTAAACTTATCGATAAAATCACATTAAATCAAACAATTAAAATCCCAGAAAATGAATAAATCTTAATAAAAATACAAAAAGTAAACAACATACGCAAAACAATGTCGTCGGTTTGTCTATCCACGCTATGCTCCCATACCATAAATATACAAAGATACTCGGAGCGTTTATTTATGTATTAACTAGTATCTTTGTCACTAAATCAAATACTCAGATTTATCTCAGCCAACACAACAGAGAGGCCTTGATATGGTGTGATGGTGGTGGCTCAAAAGCTGGAACTAGCTGCCTGGTGGTTAACTTTTTTTTTTTTTTTTTGAATAATTTGTATTTTACGACTCACTTTCTGAAATGGGACTTCCAACACACAAAGAAGCCTCGCCAACCTATGCCAGTGAGCCCACGCTTTCCCTCACCAACCATCCAACTCCCATTGGGGCAACCCACATTATATTTCATGTAAAAAGTTTTTTTTCTTTTTTTTATGAATGGACGGTCATTAAATCGGCCAGGTGGATAACTTTGCAACTCGATTTCATTGTAACTTTATTTACTCATAGCTGCTAGTCGAGATCGAGACCATCATCCAACGCTTTGGATGTGGGTTTCCATTTTCCAAAAATCCGACACCAAGTATATACTTTCGAGTCTTGACTCTTGAGCAATCAAACTCCAAAGATTTCTGAATGAATAATCACACTCAAGACGGTCACCAGTCGCCGGTCCGGTCAGTTATACGTTCTACATCATTGGCGTCCAGACATGGACGTAGTAACAGCATTGAATTAATGTGTGGATATAGCCGAATGTTATATGGACATGGACAGATCTCAAATTGAAAACCGGGCCTATTAAAATAAATTATTGCATCTAACTCAGATGAAGGGACAGATGGGCTTTTAATGGAGATTGAATATAAAATCAATTTTGATTTCGATGGATGTGGCAGTAGAAGAAGAAGTTTTCGCCATCCATTGACCTTAAGGCGGGCCTTGGCCCGAACTAGTCCTATTCCCAGTCCCAGGATGACTGCTTCGTCATTCTGTATCATTTCATTTGTCTTCCATCACATATAATACGGATAACAGGAGCACGGAGACGGAACACACATGTGACTGAGTTCCCAGGGTTTGTCTTATACTTGTGGTTTGATAATAATATCTGATGAAGACCAACTAGGGATGTGGTCAGCAAATCATTTATTAAATATGGTAACACGATTATTATTTTGCTTCCAACGTCATTACTGCAACCATTGTCGTTGTCGCCACCATTCACAGGGAAAGCAAAGACCTTACTTTTGATTGATTCTGGTTATGTGTCTCAAGATCTACGGATTTGCAAAAGTTTTTTTTTTGAGAAAAAACTGCGATGGCCAGCACAACTCCTTTTGGTTATTAAAAATAAATTAAAAACGAATATAATGGGAATTATTTTTTATCTAAAATTGAAATCGCTTTTCTTTTCTCTCTTTAAGAAAACATTTCTTTCTCTCTAATTTTTTTTTTGTTTTTCATTTCTTAGTATCATTTTGATCAGCAGTAATTAATTTTTACGAGATTTTATTTTTATTCGTTTGATAATTTAAATTAACGTTTACCTTTGCGCATACAAAGTGATCCTTAGTTAAAATAAAAACAGCCATTAAATTTTAAGAGCTACACTCACTGCCAGGCGAAACGCGAGCTGTAAAAGTGTCTACGCGTGGGAGAGTGAAATATGCCTTAAAGTTGGGGCAGTTTTGGTGATGGAAGCAAGTTAGAGATACATTTTTATAATTTAAACGGGAGCTTGTTAAGTTTTTTTTTTCGGAAGATAAGGCTTCAGTGGATGGCAACTTTTTCTGGTTACTTTCGGGACCTTTTTTTGGGTTGGAAATTAAATAATAACTTTCTTTGGTCAGTTGGGTTTGGGGGACATTTTGGTTGTTTAGTTTTCAGAGTACACTACTAATCGTATGATTATATATAACGGGTGATTTTTTTGAGGTTAGGATTTTCATGCATTAGTATTTGACAGATCACGCGGGATTTCAGACATGGTGTCAAAGAGAAAGATGCTCAGTATGCTTTGACATTTCATCATGAATAGACTTACTAACGAGCAACGCTTGCAAATCATTGAATTTTATTACCAAAATCAGTGCCCTAGAAAAGTTGGCAGAAAATCCGCTTTTTTTATCGACAAATTTTGTTCAGCGATGAGGCTCATTTCTGGTTGAATGGCTACGTAAATAAGCAAAATTGCCGCATTTGGAGTGAAGAGCAACCAGAAGCCGTTCAAGAACTGCCCATGCATCCCGAAAAATGCACTGTTTGGTGTGGTTTGTACGCTGGTGGAATCATTGGCCCGTATTTTTTCAAAGATGCTGTTGGACGCAACGTTACGGTGAATGAACCGAACACTGATTTTGGTAATAAAATTCAATGATTTGCAAGCGTTGCTCGTTAGTAAGTCTATTTATGATGAAATGTCAAAGCATACTGAGCATCTTTCTCTTTGACACCATGTCTGAAATCCAAAATCAGTGCCCTAGAAAAGTTGGCAGAAAATCCGCTTTTTTTATCGACAAATTTTGTTCAGCGATGAGGCTCATTTCTGGTTGAATGGCTACGTAAATAAGCAACATTGCCGCATTTGGAGTGAAGAGCAACCAGAAGCCGTTCAAGAACTGCCCATGCATCCCGAAAAATGCACTGTTTGGTGTGGTTTGTACGCTGGTGGAATCATTGGCCCGTATTTTTTCAAAGATGCTGTTGGACGCAACGTTACGGTGAATGAACCGAACACTGATTTTGGTAATAAAATTCAATGATTTGCAAGCGTTGCTCGTTAGTAAGTCTATTCATGATGAAATGTCAAAGCATACTAAGCATCTTTCTCTTTGACACCATGTCTGAAATCCCGCGTGATCTGTCAAATACTAATGCATGAAAATCCTAACCTCAAAAAAATCACCCGTTACTATAAAATTAATTTGCTGGATTCATTATTGTTACTTTCTGAAGTGATTTGGATTTCTTGTTCGGTGTTGCTTAAAACTTTAAAAGATCTGGACAAAATTTGATACTTGCGGGCTTGTTCGTAATTGCTACACAAAAGTTAATAAAAAAAATCGGAAAATGCTCAATAGGTGGCGCTGTAGGCGCACATTTCATCCATAACATATGATATTTATAATATTCAAATAGAAATAATAAAAAAACAAAGGCTTTAGCAAAAAATTGACATGATAGATGGCGCTGAGGTGGAAATATTAACGAAAATGTAGTTAGTTAGTGAACTGTTAAATATAGTGAACCACAAAAGAAACTCGCGCTCGAAATAGTGAAGAGGCCTGGTTTTTATTAGTTCACTATATCGAGCGTCTACTGTGTCTTTTATATCAACAATATTAATATAATATTTATTAACACGATTATATCGGTGGTGTTAAGTTAGTTGTTTGTTGACCCAACATGTGGCGGTATGTATGGTATATTGAAGAAATTCCAGGTGGATCAGGAAGTAATTTATAAAAATTATTATAAAAATTATTGTTTGCTATAACTGGAGAATCGAAATTTAAGAAATGTAAAAACAAATTTTGGTGTACCCATACCCGAGCAACATTTATGTGTATATTGATAGAAATGAACTGCCTTCGTCGTTCGTTCTGGAAATCCAACTGTTCATATCTTACATTACATTACATTTTAATCTACTCCGTAGATAAATCTACGAAGTAGACACACTTACGAGCACTGGCTACTGAGGCCATCGGCTCAGACAATTACAAGGCAACACACAAGACGACATTGATACAGGACAGAAGAGAAGACAGAAGGAGAATGGAAAACAGAAAACACATAACACATGTCAACAGCACGCAGTGGATTTTCGGACGGTCCCCCATCTTTTTAATAACCACGCGCAATGATGCTTGATTTCGCTGATCTCACGAGAAGCGATACTTTGTCAGAGCCAAGCCATATCTTAATTGCTCTGCAATAACTGGTTTTGAGAAATTAAGATGGATTTTCCCAATATCTTTATTGTGTGTTTTTCTTTTGGAAACAACTTCTATTTTTTTCAATTTTATATTTTTTGTTACGATTTTAGAAGAACGAACTCGCAAATATTGGGTTCAATCAAGTGAATCACAGTGTAAATCACCTAAGAAAATGACAGAAGAAATTATATATAAAGACTATTTTATTATTATTCTTGATAAAAGTGAGTTAAGCAACAGTTTTCGGTAGAGTTTCAGCGGAGTGTTTAAGTTCGGCATGGTTTGGAAACATAAATTTAGTTTATTATTTAATAATTTTTGGTTAGTGTTCGAATTAAAGTTCGTTAAACGATTATCAATAAATAAAGACAAAGGAAGTTCTCTAAAAGTTTTTTTAGCTCAGACGTTTAATATTGAACTTCTTTTCTTAAGCCTCAGGAGGGTGAAAACCTAATAGCTCTTTGCCTAAAATTTTAAATTTGTAAAAGGAACAATATATGTTAGGAGGTAGGATATATATTAAGTTGCTCGATCAAAAGTTGCCTGCTACAAATATAACCAAACAGTTGTTGTTATAAATCAGAAGCTATGCCATTTATTTCAAATCCAATGCTCCATCAATTAAAAGTTGCTCTTTCTCAAATTGCTCGACTAAGAATTGCCCAATCAAAAAGTTGCTTATGAAAATGTGCACAAATTGAATAAATCGCTTTACAATCTGCATGTTTTCTCTGTTTTGAGTTCATCGATTTAAAGTTGTTCATTCTCAAATTGCTCGACTAAGAATTGCCCAATCAAAAAGTTGCTTATGAAAATGTGCACAAATTGAACAAATCGCTTTACAATCTGCATGTTTGTTCTGTTTTGAGTTAATCGATTTAAAGTTGTTCATTCTCAAATTGCTCGACTAAGAATTGCCCAATCAAAAAGTTGCTTATGAAAATGTGCACAAATTGAATAAATTGCTTTACAATCTGTATGTCTCTTCTATTTGGAGTTCATTGATTTAGATTTGTTCATTCTCAAATTGCTTGACTAAGAATTGCCCAATCAAAAAGTTGCTTATGAAAATGTGTACAAATTGAATAAATCGCTTTACAATCTGCATGTTTGCTCTGTTTTGAGTTCATCGATTTAAAGTTGTTCATTCTCAAATTGCTCGACTAAGAATTGCCCAATCAAAAAGTTGCTTATGAAAATGCGTACAAATTGAACAAATCGCTTTACAATCTGCATGTTTGCTCTGTTTTGAGTTCATCGATTTAAAGTTGTTCATTCTCAAAATGCTCGACTAAGAATTGCCCAATCAAAAAGTTGCTTATGAAAATGTGCACAAATTGAATAAATTGCTTTACAATCTGTATGTCTCTTCTATTTGGAGTTCATCGATTTAGAGTTGTTCATTCTCAAATTGCTCGACTAAGAATTGCCCAATCAAAAAGTTGCTTATGAAAATGTGTACAAATTGAACAAATCGCTTTACAATCTGCATGTTTGCTCTGTTTTGAGTTCATCGATTTAAAGTTGTTCATTCTCAAAATGCTCGACTAAGAATTGCCCAATCAAAAAGTTGCGTATGAAAATGTGCACAAATTGAATAAATCGCTTGACAATCTGCATGTCTGTAGGGAATATGTCATCACCTCAGCTGAAAACGAAATGGATCACACAAAACATTTCTTATTCTTAGAAAAACGTGTTTTATGTTACAACACACACCAACCAAAACGCAATAAGACAGAAGACAGAATATTTTGGCAAAGTTTTATTTATTTTTATATTCCGATGATTGTATTTGTTTAATAATTATGTGTTATTAACAAGCAACACAAGCATTTTACGGATTCCAGGCAACTCTTCCAAGGATAATGAAAATCTGGATAAAGATACACACTCTCTCTTATTAGGACAAATAACACATCAAACATGCGTGCATCAGATAAAGGGTTCTAAGGACCTCTGAAAAAAAGACGTGAAACTTTTTCACAAGACCAGCCTCTAATTTTGGTATTTTTTTTTACATGACACGTAATAAGTGACATCTTCTTACAAGTTCTCTTCTTAGGTTTTTTTTTTGTCTTCTCAAATGAATAAATTATTTTATTAAAATCGTCTCCCTTTGATAAAAATCTGTTTTCTGAATCCAATAAAGTCACGTATTAAGTTAATTCCCGACGCAAGATTCTGGTGCTCTTCATCTTCATGTAAGCTCTCGTGATGCGCGAAAACCATTTCCCTAAAGTGGCAACGAAGTGCGGTCGTATCTTGAGGCAGGTGAATGTGTTAGCATTGTTGTTGTTGTTGGACTGAGATCGGTAGGCATAGGCACGTGCTACAAGCCAACAAGTCTTATAAATGTCAGGTGCAATGTGCCAGGACCAGGAGTTGCTTTGTTTATGGACAAAAGCGAAAACATCCGGCGGATTGTAATAAAGCGACCACAAGCCCACGGTTAGAGACACAGTCAGAGTTTGCTGAAGGTACTAAGTGCAGGCAAGGGAGGGAGCCACAAGTTTGATGATTAAATTGTTAGGTGCGCATGATTGTCTGTCTTTGGCAAGGAATCCATCTGTCTGTTGCTGATGGTGATTGAATAACATATGTGGCTTATTCAAGGCATCAGACAGTATCTATGCCCCTCATGGGTAGACGAAGTATTGACGAGATGGCCTCAGAATGAATGACATCACATTTGCCATTTCATATATTTTTTTTTTAATAAAAAAAATACAAAAATTAAATTTATATTCTCTTAGGATGAGTTATAAGTTTGAGTGAAAAAAAGAAATAAAATAATAAGAAACGTGTGGTTTGAAATTTTTTTTTTAATGCCTGGCCATAATAATTATTATGGAGGGTTGATTTTTTTCAGGGGCCAAGTTGTTTCCTTTGCAACTTGACATGGTAACAATACTACAGCGATATTTGAAGTTTTGTTTTCAGTGAGCTATGCACGAGAAGATAATTTAAAAGTCTGACAATATCCTATGTTTAGGTTTTCACGTCTTCACTACTCAACCGATCATAATGAATTTTTTGTATACGCATTGCCAGAGGTACAGAAAAGAATGTTAAGTACTTTTTGGCTCACAAAATAACTTTTCCCGATTGAGGATAGGCATGCACAGTATACGTATAATATACAAATGTTAATTTACACTTTTCAGCATACTTAGCCTCGTATTTTATTCCATTTTAAGCAAAACTCCGGCTCGAAGGACTAAAGTGAAATTTTTGTTTGTTGCATTTACAAAAAGTAAACGAACGAATTTAAATGTAATTCCAAAAAAAAAAAAACATTCTTTGATCCAATATTTCTGCTTGTTTGTAGAATCTTCTTAAAAGCCTAAACTCACAATCATCATTAACACCTCAATCTCAACCGCATCCTAAGAGTAGGCATTTTTTTATCGATTGCCATCATGTGCGTACTTTGAGATGTTTCTTAAATCTAACCTGCATTATAAATTCCGACTTATTTCAACTCATCTATTTTATACTTGGAAGTATTCGTTTTTCACTTTTTAACCATCACTTTCTCAAACACAAGAAATCAAAAAAAAAAAAAAAAAAAATCCTTATAAATTGAAAAAATACAAAACCCACATATGGTTTCTCTCCTTTATTCATGAATCATGACTAAGCTGATTCCCTGAATTCCAAATCACTTGAAATACTCCTTTTGGACCGGGCATACAAATATTTTTGAATTCAATGCCATCGAAGAAAGACTTAGAACCTTTTTGAAGATACATAGCTATATGCATATTTCTATTTTAAAACCTATTGAAGGAATATTTTTTTTCTCAAAATACATAGCTACTTTTCAAAAGACTTCACAGCATCACGTCGTGTGTGTACATTTGAAAAAAGGATAATTAGGCATAATTCTATGTGTCGCTCAAAATATCCGACCTCAAGCCCTAGGCCACACCACAGACCATCAACACATTATAAATTTAGAATCAGACCAATTGGAAGACAAATTTCTCGAACGCATTAACCGATGATGCGGTCGAGCACAAGACACAGGGATCGCAGTTCGCAGCCTTTTATCCCTGAGGAAACCATAATCCAACTCAATTCATCTATTTTTATAAAAAAAAACATAAGCTCTCTCGGGTGTATCTTTGCCTGTGGTAGCAGTTTGAGATACTTCAACGTCAACAAAAAAGATGAAAATATCTTTCAAGTGCTATATTGCCGTTCGTTGGAACGTCGTCGGTCGCAATAGCCGCGGCTCCTGCGGGTATGAGGTAAACGCCGAGTACACAAAAACCCATCGAGGCGACACCATATATTAAACAAACAATATTTCGCTAAAAAAAAAAAAACAATATACACATCCATACATACATCATGTATGTATTTATATGTAAATATAACACTCTCGGGACTCTATGGCTGTGGGTTTCATTCAGGGGATCTGTGTACACATAGTCCACACCTAATATGTCATCCGGGGAGGGCGAAGTGACGCGACACAAAATGAATGGGGGATTTCGAACCCCCGTTGCGAATTGTTAGTGACCCGTCAAAAAATCGCAATTTACTAGCTTAAACAATAAATAATTGCGATGCAAGCCATTTGACATTGTTATAGCTGGTGCCTCGTTTGCGGCAGATAAATGTCCGGAAAAGGGTGAGTGGTGACTATAATGCGGGGGTTATGCGAAGTTATATGGTATACTGGGAACTATTTTTTTTCTTCACACAAAAGAGGACCTTTTTGGCCTCAGGAATAGATTGCATTAATATTGTCTGGCCTAAAAAAAAATGCATGGGGCATGTGTTTTTTTTTAAAGGGTCGAGTAGAAAGAGTTGACCCGAATTAAAAGCAGGAATACTGGCATCTTTCATGTGGATGTATGGAAAGGTGAAGATACTAAATTGTCGCATATGCTTGTTCTATTTGCAAATTGTAGGCGCATAAGTCTTGTGAATATCTTTACAAAGCTCGAGCACCTGGAGGACTTCCGAAAATTGTTTGGCAATTTTCATTGCTCTGTTGCAAATTGCAATCCTTTGCTTCTGAGGTGATAAGTGCTATGGTTTTTCATTAGAAAAACAATGCACCACAAGGCAACCAAGATTTTTAATTGTATGAACAAAATTAAGTTATTAGGAATTTTTTGTTCTTGGTGATTCTCATCAATTTGTGTAATCAAATTCATATAAATAGAATGTGCTGTGGCATTTTTTTATAAACAAAAAAATGGAAATCGGCGGGATTTCGTTACGCGTGATTTTGTGAAACAGGATTTTGTTCATCGTGATTTTGACAAACCCGTTTTCGGGAAAGGGGGTAACATATCCAACTTTTTCAAGAAGGCAGTGGTGTTACAAATTTATTATTTTGTGTCGTAAGGTATTGGATGGAATAATTTGTTTCAGCTCAAAACTGTTATATGTTTACTCTTTTTTATTCCTAAAATTGCAAAGTCTTCTCGAGCAAATTGAGAGTTTAAACATGGCGCTTATTACCTCTGAGGCAAAGTCAATAAGTCTCAGATCCATAACTAAACCTTGCTTCCTTTCCAATTTTGGTGTCTTCTAATAATTTTAAATGATGGAACACCAACTTTCTTTAATACTAGGAACACCTTTTCTGATGTAGATGTCACTTTTGCATCCGAAGACTTAGCTCCACTATTTATATGGGAAGTCCTTCCTGCCGAAAATAGAGACAATATCCCGATTTTGATAAGGACTCATGAAAGGAAACCCCTACAGAATAAGCATGTAAGATTTAAAGAATATTATGCAAATTGGGATCTATTTAATTCTTATACAAGTCTTCTGTCCTCAATTTTTCCTCCATCAAATAATATCAACCAAGAAGTAGCTAAGATTAAAACAAATTATAAGAAACGCAGCCTCGAACTCAATCCCTGTATCAATGCTAAAACAACGGCAAAAAGATACAAAAGTAGTAGTAGTTACATCGCAACTTTAGTTAGAACCAAAAACAAGGCTGGGAGAACAGCTAAACGATACCCAAATAAGGAAAACCGCTTGGCTTAGAGGAAAGCTAGTGCTAAAGTTGAATACGAGTCTATTAAAGCAAAGAAAGAATCTTGGGAACATTTCGTGAAGACCATGGATCCTAGCGTAGATTCAAAAACTCTTTGGAACCGTATAAAATCCTTGAGAGCATCAAAGTCTACTCAAAATTTCCCATATAGTCAACTGGTTGGTTGCATAGAGAATGATCCAGGAAAAATAGCCAATTCCTTTTCAGAAACTTGTTCTCTTCAAAATTTTCGAGAAAATTATTCGACGCAGATTAGGTTGGCTGATGGAAAAAAGATTAAGTAATGAACAACATGCTTTTACTTTTTTAAGAAGTAGAAACAACGTCGAAGGAAAAGGAACTCTTCAGCATGGCATCACTAACTATATGTGGACTACAAAGAAAAATTTGGCAAATATCGACGTGGCTATTAACCAATGCTATCGAACAGCTACAGGAGCACTAAGAACGACACCAGTGTAGGCTCTAAGAATTGAGGCAGGCTACAAATCAATATACAAACTAGGACAAAAGAGAGCTATTAACCTAATAAGCAAAGCGATCAATGACTCTTTCCATCCACTTTACTCAGCTTCGCAAGAAAGTTTGTTAAGGAAGAAACAAAATAGACAAAACTCTATCTCTTCGCTGAGTAAAATTGTTGATATTCTTTCCTTAATTGGTTTCGTCGCTTCGAAGGCCCTTCAAGTAATTTGTAAATACTTTTGTTATTTTTTTCACATCATTTACTTTTAAAAAAAGAGGAATATATTGATGTTTAAAATTGAATTTAGTTCCTTCCTAAACGTCATCTATGGTCTTGTTGCCCTGATGTCTATAGTTTTTAAATAATTTTATAAATTTATGTTTATAAGTTACTTTTGTTAAATAAATAAATAAATATCATAAGACGCTTCTAAGATTTTGTTATATTTGGGAGTCTCTGGATGTTAATTAGCGTGATAATTTGAAATATCGCCCTGATCGATCATAATTTACGAAAGAATCTAATTAGGCGCCCTTTGGAGGAATTTTCATCAAGAAGGACCAATACCTGGCCAAAGTCAAAATACCTCATTAGACTTTGCCTTACATCATCGCAAATATCAAGCACATCACTTGCAAATGCTGTTTACATCAAAATCAATTGGAAAAAAAAGTATTGGACCCAAGGCAGAACCTGAAGGCACCTCAATTTCAAACACAAACTTACTCACCGAAACTATTTCATTCGTTCATTCATTTCTATTGATTTTTCAAAAAAAATGTTAAAATTTCTTGAACCTACAACGGTTTTAAAGTTAAAGGTTCATCTACTAACAAAGAGCCAAAGTTTGACGTCAATGAACCGCTATTAATAAATAAAAAAATGCGCACGACTGGGTCGCACGTACTTGCTCTTATGGGCCTAGTTACATTGGAAAGCAAGATCTTTGGCAGAAACAAGAAACATTTCCGTTGAAAATAACACACTTTGAACATATAAAAAGTACCGAAACCACAATACTAAACGGTTTTTATTAAAAATGAAGTACGCCATCGCACGTCTTAAATAACAAAGAATTTATGAAAAAATTATTTAGAAAATTGTAGGACCGGTTTTGATAAAATCCTGTTTTTCATTTTTAAAAACTGATTTTTGAAATGTTGGCATGCAGTTTAGAGTTTATTAATATACATATGATTATAAAATTTCAAAAAACTTTTTTTGCTTAGTTTTAAAAATTTCAAAAAATTAATTTTAATTTTTCAAAAAAAAAATTCAAAAATTAATTTTAATTAGAAAAAAAAGTTATTCAAAAATTTGATATTCAGAATTAATTAATTAATTAATTTCTTAAATATAGAATTTGACAGAAATCCAACGAAACTTTGCCGAGAAAGCCCAAAAAAACCCGTTATATGAAAGATATCGTTAATAGACTTTTCCCGTAAATTTGGTTCTAATCAAATAATAGCCAATACCAACAAAAAATACCAAAAACTGGCAGATACCGTTATTTTTAGGCTTAAAATAAATAAAAGAATCACACACACCAAATTTGAAGATAATCGCTTAAGCCGTTTAGGCTGCAGCCCGTTATACATACTGAAAGACTTACTTACTTACTTAGGGGGGCTACAGTTCGGGACGAATCTGGGCATCAGCATGCCCATGGTTGAGGTCGTCCTCCACTTAAGCGCATCACCTAAGGCGAGGTGTTCCTTGACTGCGTCAACCCTCAGGGATGGAATCGAAGATCCTGCGAGCCGGAGCATTGTTGTCCATTCGCTCTACATGACCGTCCCAATATGGGACCAATGGAATTTATAAAGGATTTAGGTACCTATAATAAGGTTGGAAGGAAGGTAGGTACTAAAATTAAGATACGTGTTCCAACTACTGTTAAGCCAGTAGGTATAGAGACAATATTAAAAGTTAACACAGTGGTTTTGTTTATTTATAGGAAGGTGTAAACTTTTGTTTTCTCGATTGAAATTTTTGCATTCAGTAGTAATCGAATAGTTGTTTTTATTTGTTAGTTGTTTTTGTGTGTTTATCATAGGCTCCTTATTTATTCTGTGCTTTTATGATGATGAAAAATACTTTAAAATACGTAAGTATGTATGTAATGTAGGTTGTCACTTTCTTTTATTTGACTAATGGCTTGGCTAGTGCTTAGCCGAGCAATATGAAATAAAATGTTGGGGAAAAAAATTTATGAATTCAAAAAAACACTACTCATAACGTTTTTTGGAAAAAATGTTGTAAGCCATCTTATTTCTTTTGCTGTTTTCTATTTTATGAATTTTTCATTTCAAAATCGTTCGACCAGTTTTTTCAAAAAAATGTTTTTTTTGAAAAACTTTTCGAAAACATATTTTAATTTTTTTTTAGTATGTCAATTTTAAGAAATCTATAGTTTATACTAGGAGAAAAATTAAAAAAAAAATCTATAGATCCGTTTTCAAAATATTCAAAAAACAAAATATTTGTTTAAAAAAATTATTAAAATTAAAAAAAAAAATGTTTTTGAAAATTTTGATAAGCAATATTATTTAAATCATAAAACACTATATATTTCATCAAAATCCGTCAATTAGTTAACGAGACAGACTTTCTTTTTAAAAAACCGGTCATATGGGAGGTACCGTTATAAAACTTTTTCTGAAAAATCCATTAAAATTAAAAGATAGATTTTGCACAGAAAACATCATTCTGAAAGTTTAACAAAATCGTAGAAGCCGTTTTCGAGAAAAATAAGTTTTTTAATAAAAGTTATATGGCAGGTACCGTTAGTTTTGGAGCTAGAATGCCAATTCCAAAAACTGTCGGGTAGAGCACTCTAAAAATACTATATACCAAGTTTGAATCAAATCGGTCCAACCGTTTAGGCTGTAGATATCGATACGGACAGACAGACAGACAGACAGACAGACAGACAGACAGACGGACAGACGGACGGAATTTCCGGACCCACTTTTTTTGACTTCTCTATCATCGTAATATCATGTTTGATTGTTAGAATTTTTTTTTTTTTTTTTTACGAATGCATAACTTGCCTTATAGTTCCTATAATCGCAAGTAAAAAGGACATTGCCCATGACCATGTGTGTATGTGCCTTAACATCGTGCTTAATAAAATCAAAAAGTACACATAGGCAGTCTGTTGCACCGAACTATGACAGTGACATCACAGATTTCCGCTTCCCCTCAGGTCCTTTCGTTTTAAATGCATCCATTTGTGAACTTCTCAGATACAAAATAAAGCGAATCCCTGCAGCTTTTTTGTGACACTGATGATGAAATCACATTGCGAACTCGCTAGAATCCACCAATACAGACAGCAGCATCACTGCAGCTCCGAGCTATGAGCTAATGATTTATCAAAATATCCCCTAAACTTCGTTTGAATACCTACTGGGCACGCAATTTAATTTATTTGTGCTCCTGAAACCCCACATTCGACTTGTCCACGACCACCAAGCAATGGACTACTGGCGCTGCTGCCTGCCGAACTGATTGATAACAATAATAATCGTAATTCGAGATACATTCGCCTTTCGCCCCATCCTCTAGTCCCGAATCCCGGATTGGTTGTGATTGGTTCGATGTGTGGAATTGATGGGCCTCCGCTTTGCAGGAGCACATGTTGGTGCATTAAGAAAACGACTGGTTGGTTATAGCTGTGCTTGCTGCTGATGGAGTACGACTCGGAATGTGTAAATTGCGATACGTGACTATAATCAATCATGCTTGTTTACGTTCTCGATCACGGATGTCACTCACTTATTCGGGCGATCGTTAATGCGGCAGTACAGCTCCTGTTTCTCACCGAAGCGATGCCATGGATAAGCCAGGCAGGCATGGAATCGGAATCGGCTATAATCTGGCTTAGCATTTGAAGTCAGGTGTAAATATTCATTGCAAGGGCTACCGAGTTGAATTCATATTTTTGTAATTAGTAGATGGAGAGCGGGAAAAAGATTGATATAGTCAGGAGAAGAGGAGTTAATTAAGGTTGGAGTATCTGTTTATCTAAACGACTTTGTAACAACTGGAAGAATCTTTTCGTAAAAACCTACATAGTTTGAGCTCATCAGAATTATTTGGATTTGCTTAACTATTGCTGAAGGAGTTGGTGGTCTAGAATATTTTTTGTTTGGGAGTTTTTTTTATGTATGATGAAGCACCCATATGGCTAAGGGATTTTTGTTGCTAGATAACAACTAAGTTGTTTCCATTACTGGCAAGTCAATTTTAATATGGAATAAAATAAGGCTTTTAACTTTGAGCTCTTGAGTTGGTTGGAACTTGAACGGGGGAAGTCCAAGTGAAGTGAAGTGGAATATTGTCAGACGGCATCAGAATTTTTGAAATTGGCTCGGAAAATAAATGGGGTGGAAAGTATGTCATAAGTAACGACCTAAGTGCAATCTTATTAAAATCCCATTATGAAAACCTATTGAGCTCACATGTGGATAAACAATTGTACACCCGGGATATGGAATGATAACCTGGACACACCAATTACGGAGACAGAAGTAAGTTTGGCAAAGAATAACCTCGAAGAAGGAAAGGCAGCAGGTTCAGATCGGGTATCTGCAGAATTTTTTTTAATACGGAACTATGAAGTTGAGTACAACTTTGACAAGATTATTTGACGACATTTTTGAGTATGGAGTAATTTCTCAACAGTTTAATGATGCGCTCATATTTCCCATTTTCAAAAAAGGATGCACAAAAGACCCGGCAAATTATAGAGGTATATATCTTTTTTGAATTCTTCGACGACAACAATCTGCTGGAATACCAAGCTGGATTCAGAACTGGATATTCTACAACGGATCATATTTTCGTTCTTAGACACATAGCGAATTCCTTTCTTTCTCAAAACAAAAAACTTTACAGAAGTCCAGACGCTGAACCCAATTTTCGACGGTTTTCAAGCATAAATCGGTCGATACTGCTGCAATTTCACGTTCGATATTCGTACGAAGTTCATAAATCGTCGCTGGCTTGTTGGCATAGACCTTAGGCTTGACATAGCCCCACAGGAAATAGTCTAACGGCGTGAAATCGCACGACCGAGGCGGCCAAGCGACTGGACCATTTCGTGAGATAACACGTTCTCCAAACTTGATTTCCAATAAATTGATTGTGACATTCGCTGTGTGGCTTGTGGTGCCGTCCTGTTGGAACCACATGTCCTTCAAGTCCAATTGGGGCCAAAAATATTCGGTTATCATTGAACGGTAGCGATCCCCATTCACAGTAACGTGCCGGTCTTGATCATCACGGAAGAAGTATGGTCCAATGACGCCGCCGGCCCATAAACCACACCAAAACGTAATTTTTTCGGGATGCAATGATGACTCATGGATTACGTGTGGATTGCTGCCTGACCAATACCGCATATTTTCTTTATTGACGAAGCCATTCAGCCAGAAATGAGCCTCATCGCTGAAGATGATTTTTCGATGAAAATCCGAATCATTTTCAAGCTGTTGCTCAGCCCAATTCACGAACATACGACACTTCTGGTGGTCAAGCGGGGTTTTAATCTTATAAGGATGTAGACCAAGATCTTTTAGCAAAATTCGCCACAACGACGTCACAGAGATGCCCAACGCTTGAAAAGGACGTGTGAGAGACACATTTGGGCTTTCTGCAACTAAAGCTTCGACACTACGGGCACTTCTTTGTCTTACTGGCAAGGGAACATTTTGTACTGTGCCTGTGGATTCAAATTTTTCTACTAGACGCTCAATTGATGATCTGCTAGGACGATTAACGTTGAGGCCACTTACTCCGAATTTCGGTAGTAAATTTTAATAATTTCGACTCGTTGTTGGCTCGTATATACTTATTTTTTTCATCATAAAATGGCCAACCTTATTGAAGAGAAATGACAAAAGAGCGGCAAAAAATATGGCGTCGTTTGCTGTCCCTGTCGCTCTACTTTTGTAGCGTCCCTGTTGAAAAACCCTTTAGTTATATTGGCGTATATCCCGGAATCATTACAGCTAATGATTAACAGGCTTTCTGATTATTGTAAAAAGTGTATATTGACCGTTAATCTTACTAAATCAAAAGTATTAATATTCAAAAAAGGAGGGAGAAGCGGATTTTAACGAAACAGTTGAAGTAGTTACAGAATATAAATCTAGGGATCTTATTCACGCAAAACCTAAATATGGAAAAACATCTGCAGGGCAGGTAAAGTTCTCGCAAGCTAAAACAGCCATCAACGTAGCATAGAAAAAAAGTTTCTGAATCATAGCAACAAGTACAAGGTTTTTGAGGCGGTTGCAGAATCAGTACTGTTTTACGGAGCACAGGTCTGGGGTTGCAAGGAATATGAGACTGTGGAAAAGCTTCTTAGATTCTACATTAAAAGAACTTTCCACTTACCATTAATCTCGCCGAACTATATGCTAATGCTGGAAACTGGACTATCACCGCTTCTTATCAAAACGTTGAAGCTTCAAGTTGACTATATGATAAAAGTTATGAACATGCCAAACCATGGATTGCCTAAAATAGTAGCGCTTCAAACCAATCCAAAAGAAAAGTACCTGGTTTATGGATTGGATGGACTTAGCGAAACAAATAGATTTTGAGTTAAATCTTGATGTGAGAGCAACAGAAATCTTATGGAAAAATACACTGTATCAACTCATCATAAGTTTGGATGAACACAAAAGAATGAGATTTGAACGTCAAGCGGAGGACTCAATTTATAGAACCTGCTACAGCTGACTGAAGCGTCACTTAAATGATCGTAACTATTTCAACGACAGTTATAAGGTAGAAGAGATTTCTATGATGTTCCGTTTGAGAGGAGAATTATTAAGAGAATTATTTGTCAATCAGGCAGACCGCACATCCATGCATTAATGATTTATGTACATATACTAAATGTTAAAAAAAATCTATGTTACCAAATAAATCTAATCTATCTATCTACATATCTATGTTGTCAGCAGCAGTATTTCTTTCTCCAAAAATTATTAGTGTTAGTGTTAGAAGTGATCCCACTTCTGAAGAATATGCTCTAACGTGTTACCAAAACAAAGTTAATTGATTCAGTCATTTTCTGGTCTTCACTTATGGAACTGCTAAGTCTATTGTAAAACAGTCATTCTTAGAAATAAATATTAAATAAAGGAGGCCTGAACTATAAAATATGAAGGAAAACTGTGTTTGAAAAATCCCGGTCCTATGGTACCCAAACCATACTGTTAGAAGTGATCCCACTTCTGAAGAATATGCTCTAACGTGTTACCAAAAAAAAGTTCACTGCTAAGTCTATTGTAAAACAGTCATTCTTAGAAAGAAATATTAAATAAGGGAGGCCTGAACTATAAAATATGAAGGAAAACTGTGTTTGAAAAATCCCGGTCCTATGGTACCCAAACCATACTGTTAGAAGTGATCCCACTTCTGAAGAATATGCTCTAACGTGTTACCAAAACAAAGTTAATTGATTCAGTCATTTTCTGGTCTTCACTTATGGAACTGCTAAGTCTATTGTAAAACAGTCATTCTTAGAAAGAAATATTAAATAAGGGAGGCCTGAACTATAAAATATGAAGGAAAACTGTGTTTGAAAAATCCCGTTCCTATGGTACCCAAACCTCAAGAAAAACCTTATTTTGTGAACGAAAACACTCTGCATGTGTTACATTCCATGAGTAGTTGAAGTATTGCAATACCGACAAAATGCAAGACTTCCTGATCTTTTTTTTAAAGAAACCGCTGCGGACTGTAAACAAATCAAGGGACAAATGGCCTTCAGTCATGGATCATTCTACAGCAGAAGACTGATTTCTGATAGCGTGAACCATCGAACCCAAGATCTATAACTCCTCTCAGCTGCAAAGGAATGGGGGTATAGATTGCTTTGATTCCTCATCCATGGTCAGTCTCAATGGTCACACCCTGCAAGAAAAAGTATACAAGAAGTGTTGCATGTCTGATCTAAATGCGTGAATAATTATGCATGGCTATTAAAGTAATTGCTTGTGTTAAATTAAATTTTTTTTTGCATTTCAACACTCTTGCTTTCGACACAATTCCCAAAAGCTGTCAACAGTGTGCAAAAACAAAAACAAAACGACAGAACCAGCCCATTAAAATCAACATGCTGCTGTTGCCGCTTGTGTTGCAAAAAAAAAGAACAAGATATCTTAATATACGAACTTAAACTGGTTCGATAAGAAGAAGAACGACATCATCAACAACAACAAAACTATCTTTAAGATATATCTTCTGCTTTCCTTTAAAATCAGGAACACACTCAAAATGCCAACTATACATGAACTGGAACAAAAAAGAAGGGCAATTCATTAACTTAATTGGCTATTAAGCTAAATGAATTCGAAATTATGTCCAGAGGAGTCTCTATCTCTGTAAATACACAGGGAAACAGCAAAGCTTTTGTCTGATTAGCAAGACATTAGCTAGAGAATCTAATCCAAGCAAAGAAGCACCCACCGCCACCCGCACTACCCTACCGACTGGGTCTTTTGAAAAATCTTCACATCTTCAATAATAAAGTCTCAGAGCATTCTTGTGCAGTTTGTCCCAGAGTTATCTCTTCCAGGAAACTTTATTTGCAAATTACCCTCCGAATCCGATGAGATGATGTGGAGACCCCACCGCCCTCGAACACACTTAATATCAATTCTGCATTTGAAATTAAGGGTTTTCTTTGGACTTCAAAAGACCATCTGACGGAATGATGACAGTCGATTTTCCAATCACTCTACATAGGGTACGCATTCTTTGTCCGGCTAATTTGTTTGTATTTATGGGACGTGCAACCAGATCAATTCCATCATAACTCCTTGGTCATTGAAATGAGCCATCATCAGCTAATGGCAGAGACGGAGAAGACAAACAACTTGACTTTTTCCATGAATAAATCACTGAATATGGAATTATAAAAAAAAAAAAAATAGTATTCCCTCGGATTTCAATCAAATGGCGGGCCAGCAAACGGGGGCGGCTATATTGAATCTCTGGTCTGGAAGCCTGGACCCATTATGAATGCTTCGCAATGGGTAAACTTTGTTTTTGACTGCGCGAAAGCAATTTCACTTGGGGACTCTTTTTAACGGGGCCCGATATTGGCTGTATCCTGAGTCTTGTGCCATTACTTGATTTATTCAAAAGTCATTTTAATATTTTCTATGAGTTCGAGGTGTATATTAGCATTCCTTTAGTTTTTTTTTTTGTTCCCCCTAAAGCAGCTAACGCGGAATGGTAAATGAAGACTTGGGCCATTCGGTGTGCGGTGTTATGAATTCTAATTGCCTTGGAGGTCTTTAAAAGCCACTTATGAAAGGTTAAGTGAAAAGGTAAAAAAAGGTGGAATTGGCTGGTAAATCAGGTGTGGCGCTGGGGAGGATTTGGTATTTGCTGCGATATAATCGGACTGATAGCATAGGGTTCGTCTTGTCTTGAAAGAAGGTAAGGTCGTCTCTGCTTGATAAGCGATGTATACCCAAAGTTCTCTTTTGGGGATATATGATGCAATCTAAGGTATTCCATGAAGGGATGAATATGTTAAGAACTTTGGGGAAACATCTTTGGAGCGATGATGTAAAGTAGAAGTTGTCATTAAGATGCTTGAATTAAGTGCCACGTGGTTGCAATGATGGAAGATTGGCTGATAAATATTAAATTTCAATGCCTTGTTCTTTTGGAAAATCTTTTGAACTTATGGATAAGACTTTTCATGTGTCATAAAATGGGCGATTTATAAGTGGGCAAAAATCTTCGCCGCTATTGGTGAAAATGTCCAATCTAAACGGAAATTGGACATAGAAAGAAAGTCGGAAGAGCACAGTGGCTGCTAACTTCACGAAGTCATCTAAGAATTTGCCAGTCAACCCTTTTTTATTTTTATTCTTTCTGAATGAAGCTCTAACAATAAAAATTAAATCATTAAACCGAAGCCAAATAAATTTCCAACCATGAGTGCCTTAAAGTTTTGAAAACAAAAACCCATCATTATCGAAAAGTGTAAAAGCTTAACACAACCACTAAGGCCTGCGAATTAAATGTTTAATATGCTATGATTTATAAATTAATAATTATTAGTCCCTGGTAAATAAAATGCTTTGATTGCTATTTTCCAAAAGCAGATATGCATTGTTCCTTGTGCAAATGATATTTTTTTTTTTTTAATTCGCTGTTATTTAATTTGATTAAAAGAGGTCTGCGGTAAATATTAATATAATACTTTTCACTCTTCTGTATTGAGTTTTATGCATATAAATAAAAAACTTTGTTCGTGTTTGGATAATAAATGAAATGGAAATTAAATTAATAACACATTGATATTTTAATTTCGATGGTTAAATATGGTTAATTTACAAAGACTTGAGTTGTGCATCAGCTCAAGGCTAATGGTTCACATGGTCGTTAATTCACTTGAATTAAGAAGAACAGCTCGAGGTTAAAGTTTACATTGTCATTGGTTTAAAAGATACTTTATTTCATAAAATATACATTTAATTCATAATTAAGTGGCTGATGTGATCAGTGCGACTCCTCATGAGTGATGATTAATATAATACTTTTCATTTAGACCTAGGATTCTAATATTTGTACTCAATTACTCTTGTGAGATTCAAGCCAATTTCGGCCAAACGACTAACCACTAACACCTCTTCAAACAAACTCACAACATTCAACTAATTGCTCAATTAATTTCCTTTCCAAATAATGTTCTTCATCTTAATCCCCCAAGAAGATTATAAGTCCTACGTATGCACTAAATAATTCCAACACAGATCCTCCTCTTACCTCTTGGAAAATTAAGTAGTTAAAATGACACAACAGTTATTTTTCCCTCATAAATCTTTTGAGAAAATTTTCGTTTGAAACATTTCATATTTGACACGCAAGCACCAAAAAAAAAAAAAAAAAAAAAAAGGAACCCAAGAAACTCAACAACTTGGCAGCATTCCGTTCAAAGAAAAATGAATTTCCCTCGTGTATTATATCTTATAATTACATTTAGTACTCCAAAATCATTTTTAATGAAGAACATATAACCTTGTCGTGGTATGGTGCGTCTCTGCTGAGTGTTTCTAATGGAAAATTGTTTCAGCATTTCGCTATACAAAATTAGATGGAAAATTACATCACAAAAGAGAATTCCATTTAGCAATGACGATTTAGTCGAATGTTTAGTTTAACAATTTTTCAAGTACCTTCCAACAGAGGTCTTCGCTCCGAAATTAGCTGAATTAAGCAATTATTTTCCATTCGAAATAATGCCTGTCCACTTAACGCAAAACCTTCCAATTAAAGTGCTTCCTTTGGCACTTCTCGATATCGCGCAGCATGTTGTACTTCAATCTGATGGATTGCCGAGGAGGAAGCAGGCGCGATACTATTGTTTTATGCCCTCTGGAACTTATATCTTTGATATTTATCTCAATTTAAATTCAAATTGTTAAATTCAAGTGACACGAACCACCCCTACCCACTATATTAAGTCCAGTTGTCGTGGATTGAAGAGCCTAAAAAACACGGAAAACTTCATCATTAACACGGTTTAGTGTTGGCCGAATGCCTGGCATGAGGCGTGCGTGTTGCCTCAATTGAAAAAGAACTCTCAACATCAACACATCACATCAAATATTCAACCCCATTTAACACTGGTAATTTACACTTGAAGGTCTATTGTTTAATTCCTGTGGAACACACCGAGCAGCATATTGTTGTCATAGCAGCCACGCGAGACCCGAATTTCGAGAATGTTTGTAAAATTCCTCTCGATTCTCGAGTGGCATCGTCGTCGCTGCATGCTGTGAAATCGCCAAAACCAAGAGTCGCTGAATATCCTGTGCTACGATTTCAATTGCGCAAGTCATGTAGTTTTGAGATGCAACAAACAAAACAAACATATAAAGCAAAAGAACACAACAGAAACACCACCATTGCCACCCCCCCTACTTTTGAGGTTTTTGTGCATTTGCTGCGTGAAGCGTGACCTCTTTTATCGATTTCAACTATCGTTTGGCTTCGTTCATGTGGCACGGACAAGGCAGAGAACAATCGCTGTGTATAGAGTGTATTTTTGGGTCGATATGGACCATAGTGTGCCGCATACACATTGGCATGAAGAGGACTTTAAGAGGCAACAACGACGGACGAAATAAAGGGCCAAACGCCAAAGGCATTATATCGTGCCACTTCCGCACTTAAAACTTGTGCAACTGCAATCAATCTCGACTCTCGGTCTCTAATCAAACCCGGCCTTTCTATTCAACAGCAGCAACGGAGTCGTTTTGGTTGTATACCTACTTAGGTATAGGTATGTGTAGTATAGGCTGTGATTTTGGATATCCCGTCCCGGCATTTCCACCCCCGACAATGACGACAACGACAACGCTGGCTGGCTGGGACTTCCTTTCTTCCTCCTAGATCTGGATCTGCATGGCAATACAGAAGAATCACTTATCGTTATAAACATTCGAAATATCAGAAGGGGTTCCTGTTCTCCCCCGTACTTGGTGTACCATTATTTGAAGGGATTTATTCTTATGCATTGCACAGCCTTGCCATATTTATAGACTTTGCATTTATGGATGGTATTTAGCAAAAGCCGGGCCGGACCGGGTGGGGATTACTGCATTTTCTTGTTTGAGTGAGATGAATTGCAAATCTTTGTTTGGATCTGCAGAAATATCCTCGGAGTTCTTTTGAAAGTTATTGTTGATGCGTAAAATTGTGGACACAAAACATGAAATTATACAATGGACGCGTTTGTGGGGGAGTTTGGTGATTATTTTGTTAGTATTGGCTCTGGAAGTCTGCATAATGTTGAGTTCACAGTTCGTCTTGGATAAAAAACAAAGTAGCTTCATATGAGGGTTGTATGCCAAAACAAGCTCATTAAGAACAGCATATGAAAAGGATGTTTTAAGTCTCAGAAATAGCCAGAAGGTTTACTTGCTTGGTTACAGAAGGTATTAAGGATTTAAATACTGAAGTCAAGAACTATGTATAAGAGAACAAAGGATTCAAGATGCTTTCTAGGTGTACATGAACTTTGATTGGGAACTTCGGTGATTCCTGGGAGGCACCTTAGCTTTGTTTTGATTTTTTCGAATGTGGATTTCAGTAGCGTTTAGGCAACCAATATTGGATTTGTGGTTTTATCGAATGGTTTTATAAAATAAATCAACAAAGTCTGCAAATCTCTTGAGAAGTCACCATATTTTTCCATTCTGACTGTAGATTGTAACTGAGGATTGATTTACCCAAAATAAAACTGAATTTGTCATCAGAAGTTTAATGTATGCTTGATTTTACATCGCAATTTCGAGTATGACCTTTACACTTGTACCTAGTACTGTCATAAGTTCTGTAACACAATTTCGAGCGCTTTTCCTTTAAAACTTCTTGGGGGAATAGAACCGTTAACTTTTTTTCAGATCACATGCACTGATCAGTGAAGAATACTACTCAATTTGGTTTCAGTTTGCAAACTAGTAACATGGAGCGCGTGAACAAATTCGGAGGAATCCCCTTAGGAAGCGGAATCATGTCCAAAGAATTGGATATATCAACCAGATAATATCTAGGCTGATTCGGGATGATCTGCACATGAAATCTAACTCCTCAACTAAAAAAAATTAGGCTAGAAAGATTCAAGCGACTTTTGCAGTGGCACGCGGAAAATGGCCATGAAAACATTTTGTTTACGGATAAGAACATTTTTAGAGTCGAAGAAGTTTTCAACAGACAAAATGACAAAATGTATGCCACTTCATCTAAGGAAGCGAAAAAAGTTGTTCCAAGGGTTCAACGTGGCCATCATCGCGCTTCCGTAATGGTTTGGTGGAAGATCTCTCACCATGGTGTCACATCCCTCCATTTCTGTAAAAAGGCGTAAAAACTGCTGCAAAGGTTTACCAAAAAGATGTGCTAGAGGGTGTTGTAAAGGATTTGAAAAATACCCTTTTCAATGAACACATTTGGATCTTTCAACAGGACTCTGCTCTAGCGCACAAGGCCAAAACCACGCAGGAGTGGCTCAGTTTCAATATTCCTGGCTTTATAGCAGCAGAAGAATGGCCGTCGGTGAGTTCAGATCTAAATCCATTGGATTATAGTTTGTAGTTAGAATTGGAGAACATGACCTTCAAGACTCCCCACAGAAATTTGGAAAGCCTTAGAACAACATTAAACAGAGCAGCGTCCACGATCTCAATTGAAACCGTACGTGCCACAATAGCCAAATGGCCGCACCGTTTGAAAGCTTGTGTTAACGCAAAAGGCGGTCATTCCGAGTGAATCCAAATTTTATTTTTTAATCAATATTGTGCTCTAGTAAATGAAATAATTTTTAATACAATATGTTTGTTTGTTTCATTTTTATAGCATTTTATTCTTGTGACAGAACTTATGGCAGCACTAGGTATATAGATTGGAACTTTTCCTACACTGATTTGACTGATAAATTTGTAGATGAGGATCATGAGCCATCGAGACCTGATGTCTCGCAGCTTTTTTCTAGAACTCTGGTGGTATTTCACCTGGCTCAATCATTTTCCCGTTTAGAAGTTTTTCATCACCTTTATGTTTAAGGTTTTGAAGTCGATAGAGACTGATTATCTGCACCTAAACACTAAACTTTGTAGCACCAGAAAGCAAACTACTCATAAGACCCCAAGTAAACACTATGATGTTTGATTTTGTTGCCAATAAGGTTAAGATCTTAATAGTAATACAGTTTTCTTAACTTTTCTTTACCGCAGACCTATTACCATAAAAAAATTGAAAAAGTCTATAATATTTCTTCCAAAATCTCGTCTTGGAAATTGGTATCTTCTTTATGTCTTTTTGTATTAGCCGGATCAACTAATTAGCAAACTCATTTATTTCAACATTAACGTTTATGATTTTGACCATCAAAGCGGTTATGGGATTTTTTTCATCCTAAAATATGAAGAATACTTCCACAAAACTGCCAAAAACCATTTTTGTGTGCACTCTACTCCCTTAAACATTTTTAATACTAATCCAAACTGTCTTCAGTCTTCTATGCTCCAGTGATTAAGGCAATTAAAGATTTTATAGTTTAAATCCCCCCATTCTGAATAAAACCCATTTACATCACATATTCTACTCAAAACCATGATAATTAAAGATGATAAACTTCAATCTTTAAAACACCACATTTGTTTGGGTGATAAAAACAGTACCCGATGTGATAAGTGACATATGACGTATGTTCCTAAAGTCTATTCAGCATTTTGAACTTTTGTGTAACTCGAAAGCCTATGCAACTGTATTATGCTGATTACAGTATTTAAAAAGGGGGGACGGAAGAGATAAGTCCTATAAGAAAGTTTGTTGACGACTTTAATGCCTTCGACAAACTTACTTCTTAAAGAAACATGAAGCAAGTTCCAGCCACTCGAGGAGGATAATTACAATTTTAAACATTATTAATTTTCACTGTGACCTGAAATCACTCCCCCTTGTGGGTAAAGATACTTTATTCATGCTGTTCCATATAAACAAAAAAAAAACAACAACAAGACAATAACTGGTGGAAGTAAGAAAAGTTTTTCTTCTTCCTTCCACTTGACTCATTAATGGATCCCAACTTCCCAACATCCCAATGCTGGTGTTGTTACACAAAAACCCAAAGACCAAAACGAAAAGAAGCCAAATATTATTATATTATGTGACAATACATGACGTATACTATCGGCTTCCAGTGGGAATAATTAATTCTCACGAGATACGAAAAATTGATACTCTTCCTTCTTCTTCTTCTTTTTGTTCAACTCGTGCGAACTACGTCGCCTGCTTGATGATGATGCTGCTGCTGCTTCAGAAGCACTAGAACGCTTCAACCATGAAATTTCCTCGATTCCCTGCCCGGCGTTGCCTGACTCCAACCCCATTTCCCAATGCCACCGAATCCAAGGCACCCTGCGAACCCCGAAGAACAAGCGAAGATGAATTATCAACTTGCTTTATTTATATTGCTGAGATTTATATTGCCGATGCCAAGCCGTGTGGCAAGGGTAGAGGGGCGCCACTTCCTGTTTCACATGCATAATATACATCAACCAAGAATTGCATTGCCTGGCTGGCTGAAACCCAAGCTTACGCGCGGCTATGTGCGTCGTCGCTGACTTGGTTGTTGAAAAGTAAAAAAAAAAAAAAAAAAAAAAAAAAAAACGCCAGTCCAGTTTTCCCCACCTGTGCAAGCGAACGAACTTCAGAGATACCTTTAGCTCCACGTATCTACGTATCTTAGTATCTACTACTGTTCATTACAATGATAGTGTGGCGAAAAAAAAAATTGCAGGCCGGTCAGAAACCAGTTCCTCTGGTCTGGTGCAGCCAGCAGGTTGGCATTTGGCTTTTTTTGCACAGTCCAGGTAAGACGGTAAGAGGCAGCAACAACAAAAGGGGCAAAAAACTGCTGCCACCATAATAAATGACCGCTTTTACTTCTTCTGACAATTGCCATTAGCAGAAAACGATGCACATAGCTGAGTTGTAGCTTGGCATGGAACTACCTGTTCGGTTGGCCGCTACAGCAGCTAGCAATTGCACATACCAACCGGTTACTCCGGCAACGCGGATAACAGGCTTTTCAATAAAAGTCAGGTGCGCAAGCCTCGCGTCTTCTTCGTTTCATTCATAAAACAAACTAACTTTTTTTGTATCTTTTGGATTTCATCATAATCTTCTCGAGTCCACTACCACTTTAGGGCTCTGGCTCTCTCTTTCGTTTTCCCAATTTCCATGTTAGAAGAGCCATTTGAAAGTGCATATGTTGAATCAAACTCACTCTTAAGAAACCCATCTTTAGATTTCGTATCTTTTAGATGCTGGAACTTGTATCAATCTTAGAAAATCGACTGCTGCTGGTATTTAAAATTAAGCTCGTAAAACGAATATAAATACCCCGAGTAACCTCGTGGAAGAAGTTCAAAGTAATTATAGCTACGAACGCAATGATTGTATCTCTCTGTTGTCTGGGAACGTTCACATGGTTTTGTTTTTTGTGGAGATGTTGGGATGGAACTGATTTGGTAATCTGGAATCATAATTTTGGGAATTATTAAAAGCTGATCCAGAAGTCATTTTCATTAGTGATAGACATTTGGCGGGGGAATTTAAATTGAAATTTCATACAAAAAAAAGTCGACGTTTACGACGGGATGTTGATAATTTTTATTTATCAAAGTTAGAATGATCTTTATAGATTCATTTTGGAGAATTGTCATTCCAATTCCTGAACATCTTTAAGATACGGAAGTTAATGCATTATAGATGCGTGTGGTTTTGTAATTGATGGTGATCAATGGAGGTCACTTTATGCCAATAAATATAGGGATACGCAAAGCTGTGATAATTACTGTCTAATGTAGCTAATGTCTCCCACAATTAAGATGCGTTGGATGGCTGATGACTGGAGTACATTTATCTAATGAGCGTTTTGAGTGCATCGGGGATTAATCAACTGAAGATATAATCATCATTTGAAAATTACAACTATGGTATTAGATAAAGATGCCTGAGCTTAAGAAACAAACGGGTGTGGTATCCGCAGAAAACCGCGAAACAACATTCGAGATATTTGTATAACTTTGACACTGTAGTTTGATCATTCAACACCCAACACGCTCCTCTAATTTAAAATCGAATTTGGGACAACAATTCAACAATTTAGGAAGAACTTTAGTGGACATTATCCCTTTTAATGTAGAGCACACACAGAGGAAGATAGGGAGGGAAAAGATAGGAGGTGTCGATACACATTGGTTTTGAATGTTTGCAGACCAAAATGGCAAGGGAAAATCCCGCCGGGTAAACTATTCCAAATTCGTGTTGTTCGGCTAAAAAAAGAATCCCTATATTTCACGGTACGTCCGAAATTGGGCTCAAGCGTGACTGATGAGCATTCCTTGCGAGACGAGTATTACGGTGAGGAATGCAGCTGGCTGGTGAAAAGAAGAAGAAACGATAAAATAAGGAAAGACATGAAACATTGCGTCGGTGTTCAAGAGGGGCAATGGTTTCAGCGGCAGTTCTATTTCCTATCAATCTAAACGCTCGATATTGTATTCTATCAAGCAGGTGAAGCGATGTTTGTGAAGCACCTGCCCAGAAGTGGGAGTTATACTCGAGTTTAGGGCGTATAAACGCTTTATAAATTGTAGGCAGATCATATGGGGAAAAATACTTCTTACTCCGATACAGAAAACCTAAGCACTTAGCAGCATTTTTAGCGATCTCAAATATATGGTCGTTCCAACGGAGGTCGTTGTTGACACACATAACGAGTACTGAGAGCTTTTCGGTTTCTTCAATGCAAATGCCATTCATGGACAATGGAATTGGGGGTATGTTTAGCTTTAACGACAGAAGACAGCATTGAGTTTTCGAAGCATTAAACTAATCACGATTAGAAGTAACAGACAGTTAGAATCAGATTTGAATCCGTCTGTATTGAACCGTCCAGAAGATAGCTTCTAATCCAACAAACAAGAGTATCATCGATCCAACAAGCACGCATTTTCAGGTTCATGCCAAACTCTATCAAATGCCTTGGAGATATCAAGAGCAATAATCTTGTAAAGATTTGTTCCACTGTTCGGTGAGATATGCCATCAGATCACCAGTGAAACAGTTGCTGCGGAAGCAATATTGACGGTCATGGAGAAGCTTTCGATCTTCGAGATATTCCTTAAGCTGGCGGTTAATCAGCGTTTTCATGACCTTAGAAAGAAGGGATGTCAGTGCTATGGGTCGGTAGGAGGAGGGGGAGGATGGGTCACCTTTCTTAGGGACAGGCTGGACCAATGTTGTTTTCCATCTTCTAGGAAAAAATCCAGAAGAGTAGGCGCAATGGAAAAGCTTACGCAGTAGCTTTGCCAGTGTTGAAGAACACCTCTTCAGAAGAATCGGGGGATTGTCATTTGTAAAAAAGAACTGAATTTTTGTGTTGTCTTTGGTTCAAACGCTCCACTTTATAGTTATATATTTTGCTGGGAGTTGATCCAGGGAAAGTTCAAGCAGCTCTTCAAAACTATAACCATCAAGTCTTAAGACTCTTCTTGTACTTCAGAATTTAATTTAATGGTGGAGAACATTTTTCGGTTGACAATCGACTAGAAATCCTGCTAGAAGTGCTAGATTTCACCAAAAAACGGGTTGAATACGAAAGCCCGACTCTCATTTAAGCCACTGACAATTAAAAACTTACTTTCAATACAACTTAACTTGAAAATGTTCTTTTGTTCGTTCTTGTTGATTCTCATAAAACCGTGCATCGGTTAATTTTCTTGTATAATTTTTTCTTTATCTGGGACTTTATTCAATATTTATTTTGAAAGCAACAAAATTGACGAAGTTACAACTTGTTACCTTATTTCCGTGTTTTTGATTAATGCCAACATAATCCTAATTAACTGCCAGTTTGTATATATTAACGTCTGATATTTATTCCCATTATTTCCTACCTCCTTATCACTCCAGTTACTTGACAAGCTTCTTTCCAACCAGCCTGCTTAATCTCAAAAGGTCAAACGTCAAACATCGGATAACAATTTCTTGACGATTTGGCATTCCTAAAAGTTTTTTTTCGGTCACAAAAAATCTCTCTTTTCAAAAACTAAAAAAAATCAAATGACAAATAAAACCGCAAACATTTGTTGATGTTGCTACCTGCCTTAGCATATGTTATATTTTCTATTTAAAAGTCAAAGGGGGAGGGGGGCACCACAAGTAAATGCCTCTTTGATGTTGCAGAGTTGCACACTTCGATTACCAACCTCACCGACGACGATATAGCCATTTGCCGTAGATTTCCCAAAGCAAGCAATGGCTATAACATGCGTTTGCTTAGTGTTTGGGACTTATGCTTGTTTGCACGGCTTAATCCAAAGCTTTGGTTTAAATTGGCACAGATGCAGGAAGCGCACACAGTTTCTACAGCGGTTAGCCAATAAGCATAGCAGAATATGCCATCATAAGCTTACTACTCAAGTGGGATCTCCTGCTTGTTTGTTCCACACTCGATTTCAGCCGCCATTAGCCTTGCCTAACTCCAGCTCTACTATCGATCGACAACAACAAGACGTTTTTGTCAAACTATGTCCGTCCATACTGTCCACAGTCAGCCCCAGCCATCGTCGTCGTCATCGCGTCCAATTAAAATCCCGCATCAACAAGTGGCGGCCGAGCAGCATATTGTACTCCAAGGCTCTAATGAAAAATATCTCAAAACATGAAATTGCATCCGTAGCACTTTTTTAATATAACTGTGTTTCTCTAGGTAAGGGTGGCGATGAAGAAAAAAGTCCAATACAAATGTTTGTGCTGGACTTGTGTTGGAAGCATGACTTTGAATTTAAGTTCTGGGCTTGGGTTCCAGGTCCCAGTCCGAATTCCATATTGCACGCTTTCGGGGAGAAAATAATTGGACGAGTTTTTCATCCCTCACATCCCTGCCGGGGGAGTGGGGCACTTGGAGCAGTCATAGTTGCCTGGATATAGAAGAGTTTGTTGCTGGACGCAAAACATCTGTTGGCCACATTTTATGTGTTTGTTATGTTTCAGTGTTTTTCATCTTTTTTTTTTGGTTTCATTTTAATCTCGAGAAATCTGCTCTTCTGTGAAGTGACATTTTTGTGGATTTTTTTTTTGTTTTGTTTTTGGTTTTGCATGAACCATGAGATGCAGTGGCTGTATGGATGAAACATATATAGGTCTAGGGAGGAGGAAGCTTGAGATGTTGATGTAGTAGATGGCCTCGGCTAAATCGTGGGAAAGTGAATTACAGTTTTCGACTTCGGTTCTTGTCGGAGTCATTTGTGTAAGTGTCACACAAGGACTTTTTTAGTTTTTTTTTTTTTGGAACCAAAATTTACCTAATTGAGAGTAGGTTTGGGTGGTGTTTGTGGAGTGGAGTGGGGACTGATGTGTGTATAGTTGGTTAGTTTAATTGAAAATTTATACGCAACGCTTTTGTTTGTAAACAGAGTGGAAGATTTTAATTACTTCGTGAAAGGAGATTGGATTTACAAGCTTGTTTGTTGGTTTTTTTTATGAATTGCTTTGGAAAATATGATTTTGGTTTTATGTTGAATTTTTGGTAAAAAAAGATGGATTTTTGGATGTTTTTCTCATTCATTTAAAAAGATGTTTTTTTTTAGTGAGAAACCTTGTTTATGACAAAAATTGTATGACTTCTGGCTAATTAGTTAAAATTTAGAGATTGGGTAATTTAAAAAAAAAAAAATCCTCACGCTGCAAGAAACAGTCAGGAGAAGAGGTGTGTTCTATCACCAATAATTTTACTGGTTGGATAAAGTTTGAAAAGCTCAGTCAGTGTTTTCTGGAAAATAACCTGGAATAGATGGAAAAATAAAATATAAAATAAAGGTAGCAGACGTTAATAAAGAACTTGGACAATTGAAACACTTTCAAAGCATATTACCAGCTTAGTGGTATTGGACTGAAATCAAAATAAATAAAGATAGTTTTGCCTTCCTTTGAAACGTGGAAGAAATTACATGAATTATGATGAAAATAGTAGGTACCACGGACCAACTAGGAAACGTTGGTATTTTTTAAATCATTTGGAATACGATTTAAAATAAATTACACGACCGGATCGCACGTACTTGCTCTTATGTTCGGTCACAGCGTCAAATAAAATTTTGATGATTAATTATAAGAAAAATTTCAAAGTTTTTTATTCCATTTTTTTGACTTTTGATTGTGTGAAAAAAGTACGTAAAAGAGTTTTCAGAGGAAAAAATTAAACCCCATTTTATTTCTCTAAAAAATGTGTGTAAAAGTTTTTTATATAGCAACTTTTGTGAAAAATTAAGAAAAATTAATTAATGAATGCAAAATTTAGCACAAAAATAGCCTTTATATAAGAACAAAGTTTAAAAAAAATCACTTACGCGTTTTCAAAATATTGATTTTTCAAAAAAAAAAAAAAATAAAAAAATAAAGAAATATTAAAAATACAAAAAAAAAGTTTTAGAAAATATTTTAAGTTGATATTAGTTAGGCCACCTACATCTTCCTGAATATTAGTTTTGGTTGTAATCGGTTAACCCGTTCACGAGAGAGTCGAATAAAAAACCGTCCTTTAGGAGATACCGTTTTTAGCCCACCATCTTAATTTGTTGTTCACGAAAATATAATCCTTAACAACAATAGCACACTGATTTTTTTAATAAAATTTCTTGGAGCCGTTTTCGAGAAAAATAACATTTTACAAAACCGTTTCTAACTAACAATTTAACTTGTATAAGGTTCTAAACAAGCTTTTCTCTGACTGCTGTAGTAACATTAAAAGGCTTTATAAAGTTATTTTGGCGCACATTACACAAGTAACATATTTAACTGCTATAAGACTTTTGTTGAATGGACTTATAACAGCAAATAGCTTTTCATGAAATGTTATTAGCTTGTCTAAGCAAGCAATTTGGTGACGGCTTAATGCTAATAGACTGCTCTGGATGTTATAAAAAGGCCTTACCTAAGCCATTTAATGACAACTTTTGATAATATCATGCCTTATGTGAATACATGATAATTTGAATTGCCACGAACAAAAAGTAAATACTTGCTAGTCTACAATATTTTGTTTTTTTCGGGGAAACAAGTATTTTTTAGCACAAAAATGCTGATTTAGGATTTGTTTAAACAAAAATTGAATTATTTTTGTTTTGTTTAAAAGTGCTGAGTTTTTATCGCATTATTTGTATTGCTTTTTTAGTTATATTTCTCTTCAAGCAGTTGCCAAACTGACTTTTCTACCGCATACTGTAACGATTAAAATTTTATTTTAATTATAAAAGTGAAATTTTTTTATTTGCCTGAGTTTTGAACTCGATTCCTTCTCGTAACACTCCAGTACTCTACCTCTACAGCAATTCACAGTTGGGAAAATTAACATCAAACATCGAAAAAACAAATTTTATTTTAGTTTGTATAAGGCTTTTTTAGGCAAGCCTTACACAAGTTGTTTGCATTTTAATTGTTTGTTAACATCTTTCGAATGACTTATAACAGGACATTTTTAACCTTTGTCTACAAGCCTTCTATAGAGCTTTCCAAACTAGCTTTTAAAGGCTTTTTTTAATTGCCAAAGTTTGAATTGTGTTGCTTTATGGAAGTTTGAAGCATATTAGCTCATTATACAACCTAATACATAAAAAAAACGAAACAATTGGGTTTTATAAAGCAGGCTAAATTTTCATTTGAGAAAAATAAATTCAAAGGTTAATTCTTTGAAATCGTATACTTCACGTTAGTATATGATTTCATTTCTGTGAACTTAAGAAATAATTTCTGTTAGCACTTCTTTTTTGTTTAACAGTATTCAGTTGTAACTCTTTTATTTTATTTAAAACTGATTTTATTTATAAGAACTTATTTATAAGACTCTTAATATTAGCAAATTAATTCAGTTTGTATAAGGCTTTTATAGGCAAGTCTTACAAAAGCTGTTCGCATTGAATTATCGTGGAAACCCTTATAGCAGCAATTATTTGTTTAATTTTCAGTGAACATCTTCGGAAGGTTTTATACAAGCCATTTTGACCCTTATTTACAAGCCTTGTATAGAGCTCACCAAACTCACTTTTTAAGGCCTTATAACAGCTATTTTTTTTAATTTTCAAAGTTTGAAATGTGTGGCTTGCGAAAGTTTGCCTTAAGCACAATTGTCTTGTGCGAGCTTCTTAAACGGGGTTGGATGATGTCGATATTGTCCTCAGAGATAGCTCGGCAGGCTAGCTCGGAGGACAATATAATGACAATTGCCTTGTCCTGGAAACAATTGTTCACATGGAACAATGATTGTCTTGTCTCATTAACTTGGCCTCTGTATTGTCTCATGTGAACTCCGCCATTAACACACAATTGCTTGCCAAATTAAAAAAATTGAACCTTATACAAGCTAAATTGTATGTTGGGGTTATATGACAGGTACGGTTAATATTTGAGCTAAAAAAAAATTAAAAAAACCGCTCTGTAGTACGTCAAAATAACCTTATGTTCCAAATTTGAAGAAGATTGGCTCTACCGTTCAGGCTGTAGTCCAAAATATATACGTAGAGACATACAGATACACAGACGGAATTTTTCCAGTAACTCAAATATGTTCTCTATCATCGTAATGTTGATAAATGGGGTGATTTAATCGCAGTTTTCTCATCTATGAAGTTGTCTTCATAATACAAAATACCTTTTACTCAAAGTTGCAAGAATTAGACCAATATTGTTATCTAATCCATAAATTGAAGAGATCGTTTTACCCTACAAAAGGTCGGGTAGTTCTGAATTGTTGATATAATGTTTGGGATGTCCCGTGGATACCAAAAAACAAATTTTCAGAACCACGCCTCCTCCGCCCCCTTCACCCTCAGGTAAAAATAACTAAAAATCTGGACTTTTTACACTCTTTGGCCTATAACTCTTTTCTGGTGCGTTTTATCGCAAAATGACTCTACATGCCAACTTGCATAAGGTTCAAATACGAATAACAACAAAATCGAGGGATATTGTTTGCTTTAAAAAAAAATCAATCAGGCATTAAAACAAATGCTGGAAGCACATCGAATCAAACAAAACTATTTCAATTCAAAAAACAGCGAATTATCGTTTCAGAATACAAAATGAAGAAAAATGCAAAAGGAAACATACTTTCAGAAAAAAAATAAAACTTCTTGCTTAACCAAAAGTTTTTTCTTTAATACTGCCACAAAATCAAAAATAAAAAATACGATTTAACATAATTCGGTCCTGCAATTTTCGAAATACTTTTTCTATAATTTTATTTTTATTTAAATCGCTAAATGTTGTGGTTTTGACACTTTCCATAAGTTTCGATCGTGTTATTTTTCTACGAATAGGTATGTTACTGCTTTCTGTCAAAGATGCGGTCTTCCAATGTCATCATTGATAAGTCTCAAGAGAACAACCACGAGCGATTCAGTCATGTCCATTTTTTTCCTTTTAATGTAGTCTGTTGAAGATTCTTCTTTCCGCGAAAATTTGTCCTTTTAGCTTCCGTTCCAAGTTCAACTGAGTGATTTATTTCTGCACGTGTGTATACATCCATCTTCTTACTGCACACATTCCCTACTTGTACTGCATGTAAGGACCATTTAATAATTTTCTCTGCACCATCTCGCACCATTGCACCCAAACTCTGCCCAGGATCATCTTCTTACCTACGTGACTTTATTGGATCCAGTCAAATTCAGAAACTTCAATCATAAGAACGATATTCTGTTCCTTCCCAAACGTTTCCTATATTGTTTCATAAAAAAAGAAACCATTATATCCTGTCACTCGTTTAAGTGTCCCATCAAAAAAAAAAAAAAAAAAAAACTTCTCAGCTCAAGGTGTGTCCATAATAATTCCTTCACGTTTTCAACATCAATGTCCTTGGCATGATACATTCACACATACAACTTCACTATATTCGGTTTGCTATTTGCTCCTTCCCATCCAGGTTCTCGCCCATAAGCACCGACAGCAACACATTTACATGAATTACCCTCGAAGGGCCATGAAAAAGACGCGATGTCGCTACATAATAATCGCTGCTGCCCGAATAATCACCCAGCCATGATATTGTAAGGATATAAAGGGATACAAACGATTGGCGATGGCAGAAGAAGAAAAAAAAATCTGTGATCTTATGAAACATGGAAATTCAATAAAATTTTATTAGATTTCCCGATAACCGCTCAAAGGAAGAACAAGCAGAAGAAATAGCAAGCACCAACCAATGCCAGCCATTGAAAGCAACCTCATGAATCAAATTCGATAAAAAACTCGCTTCGGGAGAGTCGGTGAAACAATGGTAAACGATTTCCAACCGACAACAAACCCCCCAATCCGTTTGACCCCTTCTATTTTTCAATTCAAACCATCTTCATCAATAATAATCAATAGGAAACCCTTTTATTCCAAAAAGGATTGAGATTGAGATAGAAAGAGACAGAAGGAAGGTAGAAAAAGAGAAAGGAAGTGTCGTAATCGGTGCCTCAACTGGGATGATAAATATACATATATACGTATCTATTCCAATTAAATCGTGAGATACGTTTTTGCTGCAGTGTTGGATTTCAAAGGATAATTGCGCGAGTTGTTTGTTTTGAAATGGAAACTCGTTTCAGGCAATCTATTGACGCGTCCTTATTGACACAGTCCAATTAAATTGACAAGAAGATAATCACTTTCACTCACACCAAAGATAATATCTATATTCAAACTATAGATACACAGATACAACACAACGGCACTTGGGGGCACAATTGCCGTTAAGAGTCCTTAGAAGACAAAACACAAAACACAAGTACAAGAGACTAACAAAACAAATTACCTTCACCTTAGATACGCAAATTTGCCTCGGTTTGCCTTTGCGCCTTTCGTCTTCCGTTCCGGTTCCGTTTCTCGAGTGAATCCCTCAATCTATAGTTTTTGGGGTAAAAAGGGGTAACAATTTTCGAATTTGCATAGGCAAGAGCGGAACACATTCAATTTACAAAACGATTGAGCTGAAACAAAAGTGGGCACCTTACTTATACACATAAGATCCCCAAACACGGTTTTATTACGGTTTGACATAGTATCTATGTGGAGGCATGGTGTACATATATATTTTATTCAAAATGGAGAGGAGACACGGTTTTTAATGGGCCATGGCCAATTATTTGAGGTCAGAGTTCGTTTTACAAACCTCAACTAAATGAGTTCGCTGGAAAATATTTAATCGACAGAAAAGTTGGGTTAAATTGGGAGTTGAATTTGTAAAAGGTGTTGTGTGCCGCGTGTCGGTGGCGATGACGGGCAGGACAGCTAGCGTGTCCAATTGGCTTTGACAATGGTTGAGAAAAAATTGGAATTTTCGGCCGAGGTTTTATGTGTCTATTGGGTTCTTAGCAGGATAACTTCGGGCTTAATCATACTTAAGGGCACAATTGGTTTCGGGATATATTTTTTGTCTTCTTCAAAAGGGGTAATAACAACGACTTCTAAATTCTCATTTAAATTTTGACAAAATACGAATCCTGTTTTTTTTTTTGCAAAACTGGTAGGTATTAAGGAATGTCCTGACATCGCCATGAGCATACGTGACATCCAATGCTGGAGAAGACTACGCAAGAGCTAGAAATGACTACCTCTTCGGTTTTCATTAAAAAAGCTTTTAGTTCATGTATAAATCACCCATTTCTGCTTTTTAGCTTGCGGCTGGATGCGAATGACCGCAGCTCCGCAATGAATGACAGGCATTCTGCGTAATGAATCCTTGGAATTGAAACGGCTTTATGAAAAAACTGTCCAACTCAAATTGACTTGCGAGCTTGTTACGCTTTTTACTTGCGATTATAGGTACTATAATACAAGTTATGCATTCGTGCAGATTAAAAAATTTGAGATAACAATCAAACATGACATTACGATGATAGAGAAACATATTTGAGTTACTGGCAAAATTCCGTCCGTCTGTCTGTCTGTCTGTCTGTCTGTCTCTCTTTCTGTACGGATGTATATTGGACTGCAGCCTAAACGGTTTGGCCAATCGTCTTCAAATTTTCAACTTAAGGTTATTTTGACATTCTACAGAGGAGTTTTTTAATTTTTTTTTGCTAAAAAATTAACGGTACCTGTCATATAACCGTTATGTAAAAGCTTATTTTTCTCGAAAACAGCTCCAAGAATTTTTATAAAAAAAATCAGTGTACTACTGTAGGTATGCATTATATTTTGGTGAAAAAAATAATTTAATATGATGGGCTAAAAACGGTACCTCCCATAGGACCGGTATTTTTTCTTCGACTTTTTCGAAAAATGGTGATCCGATTACAATAAAAATTGTAATTCAGAAGATGTAGGTAGCTTGAGTAATTTTGCATTAACTTTTTTTCGAAAACTTTTTTTTTGTATTTTTAATAATAATTTTTTTTTTTTTTTTGAAAAATCAATGTTTTGAAAACAGGTAAGTGATTTTTTTTTATTTTGTTTTTAAATGTACGTTATTTTCGTGCTTAAGTTTGTATTCTTCAATTATTTTTTTTAATTTTTTAAAAAAAAGTTGTTAAAAAAAACCGTTTTATTTAAAAACGGCTCTAACGATTTTGAAAAAAAATCACACTTTTTCACATTTTTTAAAGAAATAAAATGGCGTTTATATTTTTCCGCTGAAAACTATTTTACGTACTTTTTTCAAACAATCAAAAGTCAGAAAAATCGAATATAATCTTTGAAGTTCCCTTAATGTTTTTCAAATTTTATTCCAAGCTGTGACCGCACATAAGAGCAAGTACGTGCGATCCAGTCGTGCAATTTATTTTCTTATGTAAAGTAAGGGAGTTGCAAGCACAATTTTGGGGAAAACAATGTTGGCCAAAAAGTAATTTAATGAGTTGAGGTTAATTGACTCGAAAAACTGTTTGATGGTTTTTTTCGTAACAAAATCTTCTAAATGCGTTTGTGTTCGAAAGACTTTCCACTTGTTCACATAAAACTGGTGTTTCCACAAGTTTTTCCTTAAACAATGTTAGGCAAAATAGCATTCAGCTAAAAACTCGGTGAGTTTTTCGAAATCTAGGAAATACATACATGTATACGTACGTATCTACCGAATCGATGTATCTCCTGGTCGAGCATCTCAAGTGTAAACTCTCACCTTTCGATAAACAAAGGTAGGACGATTGTCAAAGCATAACACCATCACTATACCTATACCCACATTTAAACACATGCAAAGAGTACAGCTATTAACGCTCTGAATCGGAAGCGGAACAGCGCGAGTTGAAAACTTTTGTTTGTTTACATAGCCGTTGAATTGAATATGCGTTTACATATTCTCATGAAGAGATGTAGAATTACATTTTGGTTGGTTTCCCAACACCTAATTAGCAAATGCAGATTCGCTGAAGAGTGTTTAATTGCTGTGAACGGCAACGAACCGAGCAAATTTTCGGAATTAAATTCAAAATAATTCCATTTGCGCCAGGGAGGGGGGGGGGTATAGGATATCAAAAGGACGATAGTTTTGGTCTGCAGTAAAATATATTTTACCAGATTGGAAACTTTTTCGGGCAAAAATTTTGAAGTTTTTTTTGCATTTTTCATATATAATGTTTTATAAATTAAGTTTTATTTTTGTTTAAAAAATTTCTAAGCATATTATGTATTTTGTTTATGAATTTGTTTTTGATTTTATTTTTTTTCTAATTAAAAAGTTAAATTTAAGTAACATAATTTGCTCTGTTGGTTTTTAGTTTTTGATAAGTTTGTATACAAATAAATTTTAATTTAAAATTAATGCAAATTTAAATGGATAACCACATTTTGTTGTGTATTTTAGGTATGGTAATGGTTATGGTAAACACATTTATGTTTATTTAAGTTTTTAGTATTTGTATACAAAATTAAAAAAAAAAAAAATTATCAAAGTGTTTAATCAGTGAAGTGGCTCAGGCGAAATCTGGCATTCGTACATCAGGGTCCGATGTAAGCGGAAATCCAACAATACAATCTTAACACGCACTCTTTTATCTACCTTAGGAGTCTCAGTTCTCAGACACCACTTACCGGCATAGTCAACCCCCAGTCCTCAGATTCAGACCACCATACTATGATATCAACTTAAACAAAGCATTTCTATCAGTAATGAAAGACTACACTCATGAACTCAGTATTTTTTGGACGACTTAGCGATTCAAAGATGCCCAACCTCACGTAACGGTTATGTGCTGGCCAGGCTGTCTTCAGAGCGTTTAGAAGAGGGTTTTAAGCGACGAAGCGTACTTTTGGGATGAATGGCTATGGCACCAACTAGGATTACCTTTGGGACTCATTTGCGTTCTTTGACTATACTTTTTAAGGTCTGGACTCTAGAATGCAACTTTTTTAAAATAATCGAAAAGGGACTCTTTTTAACAATTTACATAAATAGGAGGGTTTATCTATTTATAAAATTGTTTATCAACAATGTTGATATTTCACCATGTAAACGCAAGAAAAACCGCAGACCCAACATGGTCGGTTTTCAAAAAGATTTGATGTCGAACAACTGAACTTGTCTGATCAAATAATCATTAAAATTCATTTATGTCTTGTTAACATTTCGCCCATCAGCCATCACCCATCTTTAGTCACAGAGGCACATATCGATCACTGTGCAGCTTCAACGGTGGTGGGTTTTCATTTTAAGGGTTAAAAAATGAAGAAATTTTGTGGCGTCCTATCGCTTTGAATATTTTAAGCGAACTGATGTTTATTTTTTATGTGAATAAACACCGTGATCTACCAATGTCCAACAATCTTTGTTTTTCGTGTAGACGCAGTGGTTCATATATATGTATGAGTTGCAAGAAACCAGGTTTATAAACAAGTTGATCAATGTAAACCCCAATAATAATTTTGTTAATAAATATTGTTCGTTAAATTTAAAAAGATTTTACAAAAAAAAATTTACATTACCGAATAGCAGCTCTTTCTTTGAAAATAAATAATGTATCTTTTTGTTTTGTTATGTTTATAAAATAAATAAATCATTGTTGAAAAAACATTTTTTTCTTATTGCTTGTAGGAAACTTTTTTTCAGACAAGACAAGAGGTAACCCTGGGGCCTGGTGTAGGTAGAAGAAAATCGCTTTGATTTTTGTTGTACCTGTTGTTGGTGCCTGTGATTCAAACAAATTTTGTTCTTTGTTTTGTTCCTACTTACTTATACCAAGTGCCCAGAAACAATGTAAAGAGAAATAAATCAAGAGATGGCGCTTTATTGACAAAACAAAGATCAAAATTTGTTTTGAAGCACCAGGCGCACAGAAACAACAGAAAGTAAAGAGAACTCGTTCATAATAAATTTTGTCAATAGAGCGCCATTTTCTAATTTGATTTCTCCTTACTTGGTGCTGTTTCTGGGTGCCTGGTGGGTGTTTCAGAAAAGAAATGTTCTTCTTTGATTTGCTCTTACTTTTAAACAAAGCGCCTGAAAACAATAATAAGTAAAGAGAAATCAAATCGATTTTCTCCTACTTACACTAGGCACCCATAAATAACAAAAAGTAAGAAGAAGTCAAGTCAGGAGGTGGCGCTTTATTAAAAAATGGGCACAACTGGGTCGCATGTAGGTACCTACTCGTATGTGCCTTATTACATTGGAAAGCAAGATCTTTGACAGAAACAATTAACATTACGTTTAAAATAACACAGTTTGAACATATAAAAGGTATCAACACCACAAACTTAACGATTTTTAGTAAAAATTGTCATCACACGTCTTAAATAACAAAGAATTTATGAAAAATTTATTTCGAAAATTATAAGACCGGTTTTGATAAAATCCTGTTTTTTACTTTTAGTTTTTTGATTTTTTTTTTTAAATTTTGGTATGCAGTTTCTTCGAGTTTATTAATATACATGTAATTATAAAATTTAAAATAATTTTGTTTCATTAGTTTTAAAAATATTGATTTTTTCAAAAAAAATTAAAAATTTATTTTAATTAGAAAAAAAAAGTTATTAAAAATTTTGATAAGCAGAATTAATTTGGCTACCTAGATCTTCTCAAATACAATATTTGACCGAAATATAAAGAGCCGTTACCGAGAAAGCCCAAAATTAAAAAAAACAAACCATTATATGAAAGGTACCGTTAATAGACTTTTCCCGTAAATTTGGTTCTAATCAAATGATAGCCAATACGAACGAAAAATTCTTAAAAAAATTCATCAAAATTGTTGGAGCCGTTTTCGATAAAAATAAGCTTTTCCTAAACGGTCATATGCTAGGTATAGGCTTAAAAATAAAATTTCAATTTACCCTCTGGGGAATGCCAAAAGAATCACACACTCCAAATTTGAAGATAATCGCTTAAGCCGCTTAGGCTGCAGCTCGTTATAAATAGTGACAGACAGACAGACATTTTTTGCCGATCACTTTTTTAGACTTCTCTATGATCGTAATGTCATGTTTCATTGTTATCTCATTTTTTTTTTATATTCACGAATATTAAACTTGCCTTATAGTCCCTATAATCGCAAGAAAAAGAGCAAACAAAAATGTTGATCTTTGTTTTGTCAATAAAGCGCCATCTTCTGATTTGATTTCTTCTACTTATTCTCTAATTATGTTTATAAAATAGATAAAAATATAATTCTTGAAATAATTCTTGCTGGCATTTCATCCAAAAAAGCCATTGGAATATATGTACATCATCGAAAAAGCCGTTTCCAATAACAACGGTAAGCAATTCAGATCAATAATAATCGACTTGTTGTTGGCCAAATTAAACGACATAACGGGGATGACTTGAGGTTCACTGTGCTTGGAAATTCTGAATGAACTATTTTGCGGAAGTAGCATGCATTGACCAAACCATATTAAAAACGGAAGTAAGTTATACATTTTCCGATTCAATATGCCGCAAGGTTCAATTTTGCTTGTCACATCATTTATTTTTACAACTCTGCCTATTCTGTTAGAATGTAAGGTTATATTTCCATGCAGATAAATCTGTTAAAGTACATTTTGCAGGTCAGTCTTAATTCGAAGAAAGAAAAAATTAAGTAGGGTATCTTGGAAGATATATTGAATTGAATTTAGGATCCAAACCAAATTATAGAAATATCTACAAACCTACATCGGTTGGTAGTACATGATATTGAGTTCGTCAAAGGATCTTGTAGACATTTTAAAATGTCATTCAATTTTCTGCCTTCTATCATTTTAGAGTTACAAAGTGGCGAAAAAGTCAAGTAAATACAAATTTTTACTTTTTGGAAAGAAAGCTTTCCAAGATCTGAACCTTTTTATCAGTCCAAACAACAATTTTCTTCAAATATGACTTCTGATATTTTCCACCGGTACGGTAGTTAGACGCACAACTCTTTCTCACCTGAAATTTGTAACGTGCTCAACTATCAGATTTTTAATTTTCATTTATTTTAATATTTTAACTAAGTGTCTGAAACCAGGGCCTCCATTGGCAATATTCCAGTCAATAAATTGCTCAATTCATTGCCCTTGCCCTAAAATTGACTAGTGGAGACGTTAAAGCAATGGCAATGGGCCAGCACACACGAGACTATTCAATCCGGACTGAAACCGGTTTTCTGGGGAAGAGAAGGGAAACGTGTGGTATAAATTGGACTGAAATGGTAAACCAACTTTTGAGTGGATGAACGAAGACTGAAACTAATACACACACAATTTCTTACAGTTTGGGGTCTGAAAAATGTACAAACACATAGGAAAGAAGTTCATGTATTCATTTTCTTCCCCCAGAGTGGTTCATCCCGTGTGTGCTTAATTTAAGGTTTGAAACCGGTTTTGCCCCGGGTTGAGAAAGTCTCGTGTGTGCAAGCCCAATAGCAATATTGCTTTGTCAATCGCAAAGGCAATATTCTCTCAAATTTCTCTTTTTCAAAATGGCTGACGTTATATTATTTGAAAAAAAAGCGCGAACAGTTGAAATTGCCGGCAATCGAAAGCCCACCTAGATTGAAAACTCACTCCCTTATTACTATTGCCAGTGCCTCAAATATTACCTGTGGAGCCACAGCGTATGGCACATTGCCTTTTAGTATGCAATGAAGTTGCACAACACAAGTTAGAAGAATTAGAAAGATAGGAAAGATTTTTTTTCGGCGCAGTAGATTGAGAATTTGCTGACTATTTTCTCACTTAAGACTCATGATGTTACAAAAAAAATTATCTTTTTTTAATAATACTTTTTGAAGAAATTCATAAGACTTTTACTTGCGATTATAGGTACTATAATACAAGTTATGCATTCGTGCAGATTAAAAATGTTGAGATAACAATCAAACATGACATTACGATGATAGAGAAATATATTTGAGTTACTGTTCTGTCTGTCTGTCTGTCTGTACGGATGTATATTGGACTGCAGCCTTAACCGTTGGGCCATTCGTCTTCAAATTTTGAACTTAAGGTTATTTTGACATTCTACAGAGGAGTTTAAAAAAAAAATGTTTAGCTCAAAAACTAACGGTACCTGTCATATAACCGTTATGTAAAAGCTTATTTTTCTCGAAAACGGCTCCAAGAATTTTTATAAAAAAAAATCAGTGTACTACTGTAGGTATGCATTATATTTTAGTGAAAAACAAAATTTAATATGGTGGGCTAAGAACGGTACCTCCCATAGGACCGGTTTTTTTTTCTTCGACTTTCTCGAAAAGTGGAGATCCGATTACAATCAATATTGATAATTAAGAAGATGTAAGTAGCTTGAGTAATTTTGCATTAATATTTTTTTGAAAACTTTTTTTTTGTATTTTTAATAATTTAAATTTTTTTTTTTTTGAAAAATCAATATTTTGAAAACGAGTAAGTGATTTTTTTTTAAATTTTGTTTTTAAATGTACGTTGTTTTTGTGCTTTAGTTTGTATTCTTGAATTATTTTTTTTATTTTTTTTTTTTAAAGTTGTTAAAAAAACCGTTTTATTTAAAAACGGCTTCTACAATTTTGAAAAAAAAAAAATTCACACTTTTTTACATTTCCTCAAGAAATAAAAAGGCGTTTAAATTATTTCACCCAATACTTTTTAACGTACTTTATTCGAACAATCAAAAGTCACAAAAATCGAATAAATGCTTTGATGTTCACTTTAATTCTTTTAAATTGTTTTCTACAATGTGACCGCACATATGAGCAAGTACGTGCGACCCAGTCGTGCAATTTATTTCTTTGTACGGACAGTAATGCATTCTATTTTGTTTGCGATATTTAACTAAAGTTTAAATTATTTAGGATGCTTCTACACAGCCGAAATAAATAACTGAATTTCCGAAATATTTTCTATGTTTTTGAATCTTGTATTCTCCGTATATAGTATGTTAAAAACAATAAGTAATTACGATTTAGATGTTTTTCAATCCACACAAATATTTTTTAAGGAATTATGATTTTAAAATTTACCAAGACCAGTAGAGCATGAGAATAGTAAACAGAAGTTAGACAAGAAGACTTCCAATTCCATTAGCTGGAATATGTATATAGATGTTTGCCAATGCCAATGCATGCGAATGTGTCCTCTTAACTGGAATTCCTATAGAATTCCTGTTGCAGAAGAAGCTTCCTTGCCTCAGGTGTATCTTTTTGTATGTTTTATTTAAGGCAAGAATGATTCTGGAACAGATAATAGTCTATCAAGAGGTTGTTGGCAAAAGGAGTGAATAGGACTGTGTTGGGCAAAAAGCTTGCTCATCAATTTCATCATAAAGTCTAATTTGTTCTTGTTACTGCACAATATTGTTTTTCATTTTTATGGAGAAGCTTAAGAAAAGTCCCAGGAGCTGCAACTTGGTGCAGCAAACAGATTTCTTTAGTAATTTATATGTATATATTTTTGTTGGCAAATTTTACATTCTGGACTGTGAATATCCTTTCAAATCTGCTTTTTGCTTGTGATAGCATAAGTTGTTAATATACATGCCATTTTGCCTTAAGATACATTTATAGATACTTTTGTATCTAAGGATTTTTTAAAGAAATACGAATAATTAGAAGTAAGTATCTTATAGTTCCTGGGAGTTGACCATTCAAATAAAATCTATTTTAACCACTGAGATACTTCATTTTTAAAGAGAAGAAGAGTGGCCACAGCCTATTAAACATAATGACTGCCTTTAATAAAAACCATCAAAATGTGAAGATGGTCAACTATTAAAAAAAAAATTCCGAAGAGGGAAGACCTTCTCGAGGCATTAAAAAATGCATTATAACCGAATTCAAGGAAATATCTAATTTATGCAGAAATATTCGTATTTTTTTACGATTTGAGTGAAAAATTTCAAGAAGGGCGAGGGTGATTATCGTCATACTTTTTTTATTGCTCAATTTGGAGAGAAAAGGCATATTTTAAAAGGTATTACGTAATTTTTTTTTTCAGAAGTTTAAAGAACAACTAAGTGAGAAAATGTCGAACCTGATGGTATTATGGACTTACTAAGCCACAGAAATGAGACGATGGATAAAAAGGAACTAAATTAAAGCTAATTTATTAGTAAGACCTTTTATTTGAACGAAGGAAGTAATTCGCATTTCTGAAATTTTGGTAGATTCAATAATCAAGTTCCTCTATCAAGATGTCATGACTCAATATGAGCCAAACAATGTGAGAGTTAAAGGAAGGAAACGTTAGGGTAGGAAGTCCAAACATTAATTTTTTTTTTTAATAATTTTTTTTTTATTTTGATCTTATAACTAGCTCTTAATTGCTAGACAAAAATCTTAAAAACTAGCTAAAACTATCAACTTAATTAACTTACTGGCCCTATACGGGCACTCTAAATTAATCTCTAACTTAATATTAATTGCCTTTCGGCCTAAACATATGTTCAATTAATTTTAATTATTAATCTCGAATAAATTTTAATATTCCTCAAAGAAACTTAAGGTATCTGCCTGGCTGCATAAATATCTCAAACTTTCGTACTAATTATGAACGATTTTCTCCTCTAAACAAAATGTTTAAATTGTTTAATATTCTTAATAATAGATGTAAAAACTTATTTGACCAATCATTAAATTTTTCATATAAATTTTAAAAGAATTAATTCAATTATATAATTACTAGCGGGCCCGGCCGATGTCGTCCTACCTTTCTTTAAATTCTTTTGATTTTACCTAAGCCCATTTTGTGCGTTCTATATAATGTGCCGTTTCCAAGGTGCATATTTTAAAATGATTAAAGTTGTATGGAATATTATAATATTGGAGTAGTGCTCAATGCAGCAATTGTTAATGTTTGTTGCCAAATTAAATCTTAGTGTTATTTTTTATTTTTTTATTGCAATGCTCACAAAAGCATTTTTTTGAAAAGCTCTTCGTGGCATCCATTGCTCATAATTGTGGCAATGTTTTTCTCTACTGTTTGTTTGGTTCTGGAAGAGATTCAATAGGAACCGTTCTACTAACACTTTATAATATTGGTTGAATAACATCCACATAGGTTTAAACTCTAATCTTTTCATATAATTAGCAATTTAAATATGTTTGTTGCAGGCAAAATGGAATATTTCATAATTAAAAATAATACGGGTAATTTATATTTGTCTATTCTTTCTAGCTAGACAATCAAAAGTACCGTATAAAATTATGATGTTGTCAATTGTTCAGAAATGGTGATATTTCGAAAACAGCCCATCCTATCGGGTCCAGTTGTCTTTTGAAAACATCTAGGAACCTAATGAATTATATACACATAGTTTCATCCAAATTGGTTCAGCCGTTAAGAAGGAGTTAGATGACAAACACACGTACCTAAGAATTATATAGTATATTAAAAAGATTATATTATTTGTGTAAAAGCCTAAGAACTCTTAAAATTAGGAAATTTTAGTAGGACGTGAAAGTATTTAGTTCATAAAAAGACCAAGTAAGCAATTATTTGATATTCTAAAAGATTAATCCAACCTTTTTACGGTTTTTTTTTTATTAAAAATTTATTCGATAGATTCTCTCAGCCCAAGTATCAATTTAACTTTCATAAAGGTCAAAAGAAGCAATTTCTTTATTTCCATAACAACTCTAAGAAATCTTACGGAAACCTTTTTGGTATACTTTTAGGAAGCTAAACTAAATTATATGCTTCTTTTTTAAGACTAAAGCGCGGAACAGATTGAACCAGCGACAGCACCAGCACCGTCAACAGCAAACAGCACGCTGACCAGTAAAAGAAATTGAAACATATTGCCACCAGCACCAGCATCATCTTCTTACTTCTGTTTGACATTTTTTGCCATACAAAAATATACGAAGTTATCTTTTGAAGTATGGTGCACCTGAATTTCACTTGCGCAAAGTTGGTAGCAATGGAACAGCAACAGCAAAATTAGGACTTTGGTCTAACGACGCTGTTGACGTTGCTGTTGCTGGTCTAATCTGACTTAAGCAATTGAAATACATTGGTTCTTAAATAATGGCGGCCGCTCTTGCTGGTGCTGTTGCTGGTTCAATCTGTTTCGCGCATAAGTCAGGTCGTCTTCTCGCACACTTAGCAGTAAAGTATCACTATCCCAAAAAGGTCAACAAAAAACAGTGCACATACCCAACTTGAAATATCACCTAAGTAAAGAAAGCTCTCGCGCACGTAGCGGTAATCGTCACTCACAAAGATAGGATAATGCACTCTTTGTCTGAGGAATCGATCGACATAGATTGTCAAATGTCAAATAATAAACTTTTATTTCAATTTGGTTATATAAAAATGATAATTTTTAATTTGTAACTTAGATGAATTGAAAAAAAAAATTGAGCATTTTCACCTTTAAAAACTTCTCTGGACTTCGAAAAATAAATGAAGAACAAAATTAGCCAAATCGGCTCAGCCGTTCTCGAGTTTTAGCGAGACTAACGAACAGCAATTAATTTTTATATACATATACATAATATATAGATATATATAATCTTTAGCTATGTGAAATAAATAAATTTCCTTATCGTGTTTTTTCTTAACCTATTTTATACTATTTAACATAAACTTAAAATAATCTGAAATAAACCTTATATACTTAAATCTAGAACAGCTACAGCAAGCTTTTTATATATTTTTTTTAATTTTTGTGGTTTTTATATTTTTTTTTCTTTTATTGCCGCCGCCACTGCCCTATCTACTTAAGGATACGTACCGTGAAATATAGAGATTCACTATAAAGTTCTTTTTTTAGCCAAACAACACGAATTTGGAATAGTTTACCCGGCGAGATTTTCCCTTGCCATTTTGATCTGCTAGCATTCAAAACCAATGTTAATCGACATCTCCTATCCTTACCCTCTCTATCTTGTGCGCGCGTTAATTATAAAAAAAAAACATTCGTGTTGTGTGATAAATTAAAGAAAATCTGTAATTAATCTTTTACTCGGTGTAAGGCTGCAGATTTCAAGTTTAACTAACTTGCCAAATTGTTTGAAGTGTGGAGTTCAATTAAGGCCACCAAGTCTTAAAAATCTTAAGACATTCTGTGTTTCCAGGAAATAAAGACTATGGTTCATGTTTTCCAGGAAATATCAGTGGAGGGCAAGCTACCTTCTCCCAAACTACTAGGGAAAGGTTGCTACACTATAAAGTATTCGATAGAAAACCATGAAATCCTATGTGGGTAGGCTCGCCGTGAAATTAAGCTGTCATAAGCAGGTGTATACATTTATCCAAAACCTATGTTATGTTTTTGACTAACTTTAAGCATTTAGTTCTTGATAATGCAAAATGTGGCCTTTTTAAACAAGAAACAACTGCTCCTTAATGGCCTTTAGTCCAGCAAAATTACTAGGAATTTTTTATTCACTAAGCGGCTATATTATATATATTTTATGTTCACCTCGTCACAGTGTTCCTGGGTAGACCAACCAAACTTATAAGACAATATGACGTCTTCTTCAGCTGGGTTGTTGGCCCTTTTTTGTTTTCGAAGTTCGAGCAATAAACTTATAATGACATTTAAGTCAAATGCAATCAATGAAATTAAGTTTGTAGAAAAAATCGAAGTAAATTGTTTCTCTGCAGGTCCATATTACCTACTATCCTGACATGGGCTACCCATCAATAGATAAACCTTTCTCTAAAAAAAAAGGATTTAGGACAATATTTATGGGGTCGACATGTAATATCTTACTCAGACGCATAAATCAGTTAAAAGTTAAAACAAAATATAAACATCCAAAACACGACACGAACAAAGCACGAAAGGCGACTTAAAAGCCTTAAATTTGACAAAGAAAAACCATCCATCCTTTCAAGTTCAGCAAACCGAAACCGAAGCACAAGAAAAGTGCCTCCTAAGTAGGTAGAAATATTGACAGTCTTAAAATACTCTTTGTTTCCGAAATGTACTTTATGGATTTTCTACCCTCGGCCTATACCCATGTCAAATTTTAATTAACTTTATCCAGAGCAATCCTGTTTGATTTGATAAACTTTGTCTCTTACAAGCCTTTGTATATCCGCTAATTAAGATTTACACTACATTCAATAAAAACAAAAAAAAAAAACAAAAAAATCCGAAAAAAGAGTCCCCGAAAAATAACAGCATCAAATGATTCACGTCAGCAACAATGGATTAATTACTTCAATTAAGAAAATTAGCCACTTTGAACAAAGACGCAAGCCATCGGAATCCTAACAAACACAAAAGACGCAACCCAACGAACGGACACAGAACCATCAGGACCCCCCGAACACCCCAAAACACCAGAAAACCAAAAAAACCAAGGAATGGCAAAGATGTAGAGCAGCAATATTTCACAAAAATCTCAATTCCATTGATATGAAAAAAGGACAGCTCCGAACTTGTCAGATGAAAGACTGCATGAGCCACAACCATTCATTAGGGACCGGCCGACCCACCGAAGACCGAACAACGGAAGGCAGACTTTCGGCTCTTGACTAATTGCGTTTAATGAAGATATTGTTGCGCAGAGAAAAAAAATTGGAAAAAAGGATGCCTCGCCTATGCGGTGGATCGCTAGCATAAGCTCACAGCTTGTTTCGGATGCGGACGCACAAAGGAGCAGTTTTTTTTTTTTTTTTTTTTTTAGCTCCCGCTCGTGTTCGACGGAAAAAAGGCCGCTTTTGCAGATACCAGCATGAGCGCCAACGCTGCTTCTGCCGCCGCCACGCGATAGAAGTCAACAATAATTGGGGCGGCGCGGGGGCGGGCAGTGGGAGTGTTTTATGTCGAGATGTGTTCAAATAAAAAAAAAAGATGAAACACTTTCATAAAATTCAATTAACGGACCACTTAACACGAATTGTTTGCGGTGGCAATTAATGACGCCGCCGACGAAGTTGCAACCCACTACCGATATTTTTTGCAACCAAAAAATATCCCAGATAAACGTTCCTAGCAGCCCCGATAGTTCCTATGGAAACGGAAACAGCGACTACGCCAACGGTAGGTAAACACCAGCAAATTATTTAAGGCTCATAAGGAATACGTTAAATCTGTCAAATCCTCACAAGGAGGTGATGACTGCGGGAAGATAAGGCAAACACAATGATGCAAATTTGGGTCGAGGACTTATTAATTTAATCTGAATGCTTTTTCACAAAAAAAAAGTGAAAAAACGACTAGAAAACCGCGAAACTAAAGGCATTTATATGGTTGTACAATCTTGTTCTATTAGATTTTATTTGTTAATCCCGTCGTGCTGCTGAAATTTTAAAACATAGTTAACTCTTCCACCAACAGAATCAAAATATAATACATGATTCTAGAGAGCCTTCAGAACTCCGTCATTTTCTTCTAAATCATAATGTATACATAAACTCGATGATCTCATTTGAAATATTTGAATTTGCCACCAAAAAATACCGGCCGCCATATTTATTTGCAAATTAAGGAAATTCTATTTGAAATGGAAAAGATAATTGTTGCAGTCTGAATTGAGTCATCGATCCTGGCGTTCATTGCGTCCACTAAATGTCAGTCAAAGCGTCTCTGGTTGGGGAATTTGATCTAAAAGTTAGTTGACTTTTAGTTGACATTAAGTAAAAAAGCCTGACAAAATTTGTTGACCAAAGTTTTAGCTAACAGTTTGCCGTTTACATTGATGAGAGATAGGAGGTGTCGATTAACATTGGTTTTGAATGTTTGCAGACCAAAATGGCAAGGGAAAATCCCGCCGGGTAAACTATTCCAAATTCGTGTTGTTCGGCTAAAAAATGAATCCCTATATTTCACGGTACGTCCAAAATTGGACTCAAGGGTGAACTGATGAGCATTCCTTGCGAGACGAGTGTTACGGGAGAAACTTTTAGGGGAGGAATGCAGCTGACTACTTCGAGTGAACATTTTTTATAAAAGAAACGATAAGATAAGGAAAGACATGAAACATTGCGTCGTTGTTCGAGAAGGACAATTGTTTCAGCGGCAGTTCTATTTCCTATCAATTTTAACGCTCGATTTTGTATTCTATCAAGCAGGTGAAGCGATGTTTGTGAAGTACCTGCCCAGAGGTGGGAGTTTGACATACGGCACCGTTGCAATTGTACGTCCGAAGGCGAAGGACGTGAAATATCGAACAAATATGAAAAGCTGTAGATAGAGTCGTCAGCAAAACAGTTAAGTGGATTAGAAGTAACAGACCGCAGATCATTTATAAAAATGAGGAAAAGAGTCGGAGACAGAACAGAGCCCTGGGGCACACCAGCATTTATTTTTATTAAATCAGACTGGAATCCGTCCAATACAACTTGTATTGAACGGTCCAGAAAATAGCTTCTAATCCAACGAACAAGAGTATTATCGATCCCAAAAGCACGCATTTCCGATAAGGGAGCTTCATGCCTTGGAGATATCAAGAGCAATAATTTTACTTTCACCAGGGCGATGTTAAGATTTGTTCCACTGTTCGGTGAGATATGCCATCAGATCGCCAGTGGAACGGTTGCTGTGGTCATGGAAAAGTTTTCGATCTTCGAGATATTCCTTAAGCTGACGGAATGTTAGTGGTAAGAGTCGGTAGGAGGATGGGTCACCTTTATAGGGACAGGCTAGACATATGCTGTTTTCCATCTTCTAGAAAAAATTCCGGAAGAGTAAAAGCGATGGAAAAACTTACGAAGTGGCTTTGCCAGTGTGGAAGAACACCTCTTCAGAAGAATCGGGGGTATACCATCCGGGCCAGCGGATTTGTGTGTATAGATCTTTGAAAACTCTTGCTACTGTACGAGTGCGGAAAAAAATATCTCCCATGGAAAAATTTACATTCCCAATTACAGGAGGGGCAACGTGTTAGGCAGCGTGGAGCGAAATGGGCGGCGAGCAAGTTTGTCTTCTCTGAAGAGTAAACAATTGGTTTGTTATTGTCGATGAGCGTTGGAACCGAAGATGTTGAATAGTTTTTAATATTTTTTACAAATGTGTATGTTGAAATGTGTCGCCGAGTTATGGGAAATCGGGTCCAACGAATCGATCACTGCAAACGTACCCGCGGTGACCATATGAACGAAGTCGAGTTCTATTCATAAATTTTTTGATTGTTCTTCAAGGCGATTAAAAAGTTTTTGAAATATCTCAAATGGTTTGCGTTTTATTTTAAAAAAAAGTTGTCAAGTCCCTTATTGTAAATAAATTATACGCAGGTCATCAAATATTTTGAAAAATGATCATCATAATTAAATATCATTGTTGATACATATCAATTATTATCATATCTGTGTCGTGTTGATATTTGACAACCATAATAGACCCCCAGGTTATATATATTTTATTTTAATATCTGACCACTTTGCTGAACTAACATAATTTACAATAGAATTAATAGAATGTATCTTGAAAAGTTTTTGAAAGTTATTTCTTGTACTGCGGATGTAAGATGTTTTTTTTTTGCAAGTCTTTTAATTTAAGTTAAGATTAAGTTACAATTTCAATTTTTCATTTCCCCGACAAATTCGTTGGCTATTCACTTTAGTTGCTCGGATTTAGATTTAAAAAAAATCTGAACTCCTCGAGTGGATTTCTTTAATCCTTCAACGGAATCATGATTTCGAAATATTCTGCGAATGTTATACTCGACCCATATAATGATGGTGGAGCAAACTTAAAAAAAAAGAGTAGTGAATCATTCAAACACGCTCCCCTCTCCAAATTGCACAAAGCAGCGCGCAATTCCTGCCAACGGAGCAGACATTTAATTAGGTGAATTACAAATTTATGAATTGCGGAAATGTATCTGTATATGAAAAATTAATTCAGAATTCACCTGCAAAGGACTCTATGCAGAAAAAGAATCACAGACACATAACCCTGTATATGACGTAGAGTGTGCAATATTAAAAATATCTACTTAACTCCCCCTGTCTTCGCCGCAAAGGCAATTTAATGACATTTTCTTATGGGTATTGTTTTTTTTTTTGTCATATTTTCATTATTTGTCACTCATTCTCTCTTGACTGTGACATTACCTTTTCCGATGAGTCAGATTCAATTGTTTTATCTGTCAGTTTAGAGATCAAATTTGCCAAGAATCTTCATCTTCCAATACTTCGAAGAAATCCAACAGAACTGAAGAAGAAAAAAAAGACGTTTTTATTGCGAGAACGCCAGGATTTTTTTCTTTGCCATCGGCACTCAAAGGACTCATAAAGCAGGGAGAACAACAACAAAACAAGTACAACCCAAAGGACGACTGAGCTCTCCCCAAAGGTAAATTATTACCGATAAAATAGGTTTCGCATTGAATTGAATTTAATAGCAGCTAGAAGAATATAAAATGATAAAAAGAACGACGAACGTATGAAAATCATATCTGGCAATAAAATAAAATCCATAATATAACACTCTTTGGGCGCTCTGTTCTGTCAGCGAAAACGTTTCAGTATTTCTTTTTTGGGAGGAACGTTTTTATTTACAATTTCCTTCCTTGAGTTATAAGAAACGCAAGTATCTTTCTTCTATATGGAATATAATATGCAAACGTAAAGTGATGCAAATTAGATACTTTGCTTTTACCTATTTCCATATAAGATTTATCTGAGAGATACGACTGTACGGGGTTAAGTGGGAATAAAGCACTAAGACCTTCGAATACGTCGTCATCTTCCTGGCGATGGAATAAATTCAACTAGCAAAAATGTTCCTTATCATTCAAACGGAGTGCCTTTTTGGAGAAGGTACCAGAGATAATAATTATTATGGAGGATTACCAGACGTGTATCCTTGAATTGGTTTAGTAGGGATGCGCTTTAGTTCATCCTGTTCTGTTAGTTGATAAAGTGCCAGTGTCAGGAAACTGTGAATAACTCACACTGCGAGAGCAAGAACACTCTTCAATGGCTACAAAATTACTGACATTTGTTTTCGCTCGTTATGTGATAATGCTGGTTTGAAATGACAGAACAGGTGGCGCCACAGGTCGGGCTTGGTATTTTGTGTGCAATTTGGTTCAGGTGTTTTGGATTGTGTTCGGTTATCTCAGTATCGTGAGGTGTCTCCTGCTTCATTAGGTACTAAAAGAGTATCTGTTATGACTAAGGGTTGCAAAAGGTTTATGGTTGTCAATATACTCGAAGGGGGGAAAGTTGCTTTGCTTCTGTATACAGCTTAAGGAACATTCAAACTTATTTAATAGGTTATAAATAATAATGTTCATAATACAAGATGACGTAATGAGCGAAGTAATAAAGTGTTTTATTTATGCAAGGCAGGGAAGTTTTAGTATTGTTTATGTGTTGAATGCAATAAATTAATTATGCCCGTTTGTTAGGCTTTTGCAAGATATTCAGTAGAGCCATTAAGCAATCAGCAGCTTCGAGTAATTTGGAAAGCATATTGCATAAAAGTTCTTGAAAGGATTTCAATGTTTTCCAAAGCATTCGAAAGGAAACTGAACTGAAAACCCAGAACACCTTAAACAAATTGTTCTTTTTTTTAATGATTTTTATTCAATTTTACTTATAACTACTGAAATCTAGACAAAAATCTTAAAAAACTAGTTAAATCTTTCAGCTTAATTAATTTACTGGCCCTATGCGGGCGCTGTAAATTATTCTATATCTTAATTTTAATTGCCTTTCGGCCTTAAAATAACTTAAATTTATATTAAAATTAAGAGGGGTTTTTATTTTTCACCCGGAAAAATTGAAACTGAGTTTCTAATCGATTTTTTCTTAACCTATCTTAAACTTCTTACAACTAACTTAAAACAAACTAAAAAAAAACTTAAAATAACTTAATATAAACCTGTAATACTTAAATCTAGAACAGCCACAGTAAGATTTTTTTAATTTTTGTTTTTTTTTTGGCGCCGCCGCAACTGCCCTACCTAACTTATAGATACGTTAGACATAAGTAAGTCGACCATAGGCCATAGCGATGTCGACTGTATTATCAGTTTTGACTAAGCCACCAGAAATTGTGGAGCTGATCAATGGCGTCCTTCCAATCCCGGTCGGGCATGGCCCTACTGAAACGGAGGCGCTCTGCTTCACTTCCAGCGACTATGTCTCGGTCGTAAAGGAGCCGCCTATCGACTGTTCTACGGCCGACGTGGTAGATCAACGAAATCGCCGATCTATCCTGAATCAGCCCTCGACTATCAAGGTATAGGAAAGCCTCTCGAACGTGTACTTTCAAAATATTCATCTTGAGAGTAGCAAGCCCCGAAGATTTGTCCATTAGTTGAGGTCATCGCTCTTGCAATGTGTCCGCGAATGAGCTTAATTAAAAAGTTATCTATACTGTTTGTATTTGTATTTGTATCGTTGGAATAATTGTTTTTGTACTCCGACTCTGGTGTTCTGTAAAAACCGAGACAAGTGCGAAGACACTGTCTCTCAAACACCCAAATCTTTTCCATTAGAGATGGTGCAACGTTGAACCACACAGGGCATCCATAGGCAATCATCGGCTAATAAGGGCTATGAAGCAGATCAATTTCACCCTGCTGTCAAGGCGGCTGCTATAAAACAACCGTCTTGTCAAGGCAAAAGCTCCCCTAACCCTGGACAGAGCAGCCTCTATATGTTGGTTGAAATATAGAAACTGATCCAGCCAGATGCCAAGGTACCTTACTACACTTTTACTCGTCAGTGGATGTCCATCTGGCCCAGCAATCACTAGCTTGCGCTGTAAAGCATATATATCAGTGGTTTACTTATACCCCATCTGGTTAGCTTCAGATAAAGACCCTCAAACCATACGGTGTCAAAAGCCTTCTCCAAATCAATCAGACAGGCACCCGTGCATTGATTCTTAGCTTTGTTCCATTGGACAGCAGATACTATCTTAGACGCGGCATGAATTGTGTCATTTCCTGCTTTAAAGCCGAACTGGGTGTTTGGGATTATATTTTGTCCTCGGTCCACTTGGACAGAGCTCTATTTATAACTTTTTCGAATACTTTGCAGATACTCGGAAGAAGACTTATCGGCCGGAGATTTGCCGGATTGGCAGCTGTCTTCCAACTCACTGGATAATATGCATTAATCAGCGATCTTCTATGTTCTTACAGAATCACAAATAAGTGTCGATCCTAAGCTCGTAGAGGACGGACGTCGAGGTGCGCGCACAAATAATTAAACAAAATCCAAAAAAAAATTATAGCGCGTTGTTATCGCGAGTGCTTTAAAAAAAATAATAATACACACTCGTTAGAGAAACTGGAAAAAAACTCCCTCGCGTGTGCTGTAAAAAAATAATAATAATATTCACTCGCGTCGTAGGATGAATGATAAAGATGCCCACTCGCGCTGAGGAAGAAAAAAAAATAAATAAAACGCATTCGCATAACAAATTATCCTCTAATCTGTCCCAAGACCTTTGTGCTTAACTGCCTCTTTTTTATCTACTGTAGGCATCGTATGACCATACAATGCTTGCGGTAAATAGATAAGGGCATCTGAATTTGTCCTATTGTGCTGAATGTTTAGATTGATTTTCTGTAAACAGGCTGTCTTATGGGCATAACACCTAAGAAGTTAATTTGGATTTTCACTGCACAGTTCGACTTAATCAGAGTTGTGTTTTTGTATGTAAGTATTTTTAAATGGTAAGTGATTTTTGTGTCGTGTATTCAAATGTTCGTGGTTTAAGAAAGAATTTCTTTCACGTGTACGTCTACACTGTTCAACACAGGCCAGCTGTTTTGGCATTAAGTGAAACTCAGGTTGGAGTAAATACTGATTTATCAGAATTTGCTCTACATGGGTTTAGCTTGGTGCCATTACTCTTTTCCCATCATGGTCTCGTGGTCTATGTTAGGAATGATATTGTTTGCCAGAGCCTTCCCCAATATGGGCAATGTTCCAACACGGACTTTAACTTCTTATGGCTCAAATTCACTGTCCGCAAGCATGTCATTCATTATTGTTTTATTTACAGGAGTCCAAATCTTGACAGTAATTCGACTTGTAACGAGTTTGATGCACTGTCTGATTCCATCTCGAAAATTGTTTCCTTTGTCCTCGCACTGAAATCGTTATTGCGGGCGATTTCAATGTACACAATTCCAACTGGCTCCGCTATTCTGGTCAGACAACACCCGAAGGAAGGTATGTCGAGCTCTTTGCCGGGTTACATCACCTTACCCAACTGATCGATGTGCCAACGCGTATACCGGATGTTGCTGGGCAAGCCGCCCATACTCTTGACTTGTTTCTTACTTCTCACCCTGATTAATATACCATTAGTGTAACTTCTCCATTTGGCACTTCAGACCATTGTATCATTTCGCTAATTTCTCATCCCCCACCCATCCAGTTAAAGAAAAACTTCCCACCAGGAATGTTTGGCAATACGAGAAAGCCAACTGGGACGGCCTGAATATTTTTTTTCGAAACTTTAACTGGTCACTATGCTTCCTCGATAGTGACATTGGTGCCAGTGCTGAAATTATCACAAATGTGATTCTTCTAGGGATGCGTGCTTTTATTCCTAACAGAGTAAAAAGCATCAAACCTAAAGAAAAGTCTTGGTTTAATTCTGCGTGTAAACAAGCTATCAGGCTCAAAGAAGTAAGTTTCCGATCTTACAAAGCCAACCCTACAGAGGAAAATCGGAAAAAGCACAAACAAGCAAGAAACTCATGCAACTCCGTTATTGAAAGAACCAAATTTTTGCCAAAAATTAAAAAAAAATTACGGCAACAAATTCTGCAGTGTCCTAAAGGCAGTAAAAATTTTTGGTCATTTGTAAAAAATATTAAAAACTCCTCGACATCTTCGGTTCCAACGCTCATCGACAATAACAAACCAATTGTTTACTCTTCAGAGAAGGCAAACTTGCTCGCCGCTCATTTCGCTGCCAGCTCCACGCTGCCTCAAAGCAACGTTGCCCCACATGTACTTGAGAATGTAAATTTTTCCATGGGACAGATTTTTTTCCGCACTCATACAGTAGCAAGAGTTCTCAAAGATCTCGTTATACACAAATCCGCTGGCCCGGATGGTATACCCCGATTCTTCTGAAGAGGTGTTCTTCCACACTGGCAAAGCCACTGCGTAAGCTTTTCCATTGCTCCTACTCTTCTGGAATCTTTCCTAGAAGATGGAAAACAGCATTTGTCCAGCCTGTCCCTAAGAAAGGTGACCCATCCTCCCCCTCCTCCTACCGACCCATAGCACTAACATCCATTTTTTTCTAAGGTCATGGAAACACTGATTAACCGTCACCTTAAGGAATATCTCGAAGATCGAAAGCTTCTCCATGACCGTCAGTACGGCTTCCGCAGCAACCGTTCCACTGGTGATCTGATAGCATATCTCACCGAACAGTGGAATAAATCTGAAAGTAAGATTATTGCTCTTGATATCTCCAAAGCATTTGACAGAGTTTTGCATGAAGCTCTTTTATCGAAAATGCGTGCTTTTGGGATCGATGATACACTTGTTCGTTGGATTAGAAGCTATCTTCTGGACCGTTCAATACAAGTTGTATTGGACGGATTCAAGTCTGATTCGCACAAAATAAATGCTGGTGTGCCCCAGGGCTCTGTTCTGTCTCCGACTCTTTTCTTGATTTTTATAAACGATCTTCTGTCTGTTACTTCTAATCCACTTAACTGTTTTGCTGACGACGCTACCCTCAGCTTTTCATATTCGTTCGATAATTCACGTCCTTCCCCTTCGGACGTACAATTGCAACGGTACCATATGTCAAGCTCATTAAACTCCGATTTATACAGCATTGTTAAATGGGGTAGGAATCATGTGGAGTTTAATGCTTCGAACACTCAATGCTGTCTTATGTCGTTAAAGCTAAACATTCCACCAATGCCATTGTCCATGAATGGCACTAACATCGAAGAAACCGAAAAGCTCTTAGTACTCGGTATGTGTGTTAACGACGAACTCCGTTGGAACGACCATATATTTGAGATCGCTAAGAATGCTGCAAAGTGCTTAGGTTTTCTGTATCGGTGTAAGAAGTACTTTTCCCCATCTGATCTGGCTACAATTTATAAAGCGTTTATACGCCCTAAACTCGAGTATAACTCCCACCTCTGGGCAGGTGCTTCGCAAACATCGCTTCACCTGCTTGATAGAATACAAAATCGAGCGTTAAGATTGATAGGTAATAGAACTGCCGCTGAAACAATTGCCCCACTCGAACACCGACGCAATGTTTCATGTCTTTCCTTATTTTATCGTTTCTTTTACAAAAAATGTTCACTCGAAGTAGCCAGTTGCATTCCTCCCCTTAAAAGTTTCTCCCGTAATACTCGTCTCGCAAGGAATGCTCATCAGTTCACCCTTGAGCCTAATTTCGGACGTACCGTGAGATATAGGGATTCTTTTTTTAGCCGAACGACACGAATCTGGAATAGTTTACCCGGCGGGATTTTCCCTTGCCATTTTGATCTGCAAACATTCAAAACCAATGTTAATCGGCACCTCCTGTCTCTCCCCTCCCTATCTTCGTAATGCCCGCGCAGTGTGTTCTACATTAAAAGGGAAACACATAATCCTTTGTGCGCGCGTTAATTATAAAAAAAAAAAAAAAAAAAAAAAAAATCGGTGTAAGTATTTTTCCCCATCTGATCTGGCTACAATTTATAAAGCGTTTATACGCCCTAAACTCGAGTATAACTCCCACCTCTGGGCAGGTGCTTCGCAAACATCGCTTCACCTGCTTGATAGAATACAAAATCGAGCGTTAAGATTGATAGGTAATAGAACTGCCGCTGAAACAATTGCCCCACTCGAACACCGACGCAATGTTTCATGTCTTTCCTTATTTTTATCGTTTCTTTTACAAAAAATGTTCACTCGAAGTAGCCAGTTGCATTCCTCACCTTAAAAGTTTCGCCCGTAATACTCGTCTCGCAAGGAATGCTCATCAGTTCACCCTTGAGCCTAATTTCGGACGTACCGTGAAATATAGGGATTCTTTTTTTAGCCGAACGACACAATTTGGATTAGTTTACCCGGCGGGATTTTCCCTTGCCATTTTGATCTACAAACATTCAAAACCAATGTAAATCGGCACCTCCTATCTCTCCCCTCGCTATCTTCGTAATGCCCGCGCAGTGTGTTCTTCATTAAAAGGGAAACACATAATCCCTTGTGCGCGCGTCAATTATAAAAAAAAAAATGGAGACCTGTTTCTGTTGAAAAGCTTACCAAAAGATAAAAAGAAACCGGCAAAGCTACAGAACTCGAAAAGAAAAGGGGACAAGTCATTATTGATATTGGAAGAATAATAGTGGTCCAAAGACTGACCCTTGAGGTACCCCTGCGTTTTTTTAAATCTAATCAGTAGTAAGAAATTATTTTATAAAATTGTTTTATGAAGCTAAAGAACCTAAATAAAAGTAAATATTATAACAAAAAATTAAATTCTTTGCCAAATAGAAACCATCAAGATGATTGATTTTATGAAGAAAAGAATGAACATTTCCAACGGATCGAGATAAATATTGACCTACACACTCTCTGCAATCGAATTTGCATGGCAAACATTAATGTTCCTAAGCAATTATTAAAATCCATATATCACCTGAGTGTGTATTTAATATTCAAATTTTAACTTTCTCAGCCCATCCGCCCCTTCTCCAGCTTTTTAGCCCTCCTCCGACGTCCTCTATTCAATGGAATATAATTCCAAATGCTCACAAATAAATTACATTAAGCTCTGCAAAACATATTGAACTTGTATGCCTATATTTGAATATGAATTGCATGCGGAAGACTCGAAGGTACCGGGCTCTTGTATCTATAAGAATCCTGGAGGTTCAACATGCGACTTTGGATTTTGCCATTTTGGTAATGCATAGACAACTCTTGTATCCTTACTTCCGGAGGGAAGAAGAAGTATCTGGATATCGAAGTTTCTTTTTTGTTTAATAATTTGAATTTCCGACTAGGAAGTCTTGCTTTCTCCTGCCCCAAGAGCACACATATTCATGAATTGATTTCATCTTTTTGTTCGGCTAAAAAGAGACATCTATATGGTTTTAGGATTCAGACGATACAGGACTAAGGCATTAGAGCACGGTATAGGTTTAGGTATTCACATTCTCTATGTGTGTGTGTGTGTGTTTCTTGTTAACTTTGTGCATAACAATCATTCTTTGATTTTCGCATATTTTAAGTTGTAGGGGGTGCCAAGGGGAGGAAGGGTGTGATAATTTGTTGGTCATTGAAATGACAGTGACAGAGGTTAGAACTGCGTTCAAAACACATTCGTAGGATGCAAGTGGTTAGGGACAATGGTAGTCGTTCCTTTGTGTTTTGTTCTGCGGGAAGATACTTACTCGCATGAGTTTAGTAACCTTGCATGTTCCATAAAATATTTTGGGTACACTGAAATGTCTTTTATTTCTTTTTTTGTGTGGACACTTTTTGGGAAGACTTAATAGTGATGTGGTCAGATTGGTGCCATTGTAAGCAAATTAGGGGCATGCTCCGGCAATAGTCCCTTCTTTACCAAAGCTATGTTTTTGCGGAGAAAATTCATTTTCATTGACTTCATTCTTTTGAAATTTTGAAAGAAAAACATTTTCCACAGAGTTACAATTTTTAAATGGGTAATTAAACCCATTTTTCGGATTTTGGAAAAGGACGTTTTGCTCTACATTTTCATTGTAAAGCAAAAAGAAGGAAAATAGTTTTTTAGTGGATTTTCGTGTTGCACAACACCTTTTTAACGTCATCTTACAACGTTGCATGTATGACATAGCTAGTATCTTCAAATCCTTTCTTGATCAATGAACGATATAAATCATTTCTGGGAGATGGTTTTCTTCCTCAAACTATTGCTCACATACATTTTCCAAGAAAGAGGGATGATAACTCCTGAAACCAATACATTTTAAGGCACGTACCAGATTCCATTGAATCATTAGCATCCATGAATGATCCGAAATTGATTTTAAACTACCTGTCGTTCTAGAAGAATCAATAATGTTTATGACGGTAGAGGCGGTAAGTTCACGAAACAAAGGATAACAAATATTAGCAAGGTTTACCCAAAACAAATATTTGAAGGTTCTTGTTTTTTTTACCTAATATGTCATTACAGAACTTGAAATTATATTGCATGCAATAATTACCGTAACCAAGGATTTTTTCAGGAACATTGCATACAATTATTTTTTTTCCTTTTTTTTTTGTTTCTAGAAAAAGGCATTTAGTGACGAAATTTTATTTATAAATTTTAATCAGAGCCTCATCACCTCGATGATTTCATACGAAATCCTTAACCATGTATAGTTCAACGTTGCGATGTTTCTGAGCTTTGGAATTTTTTTTTTACTTGGTCCAACCGGAACAGGAAAGACATATTTTCCATAAAGAACTTATTTGAACATACAACACAAAAAAAGGAATTTATTAGCATCAAAAACAATTCCATGTTTATGCCAAACTGTTATAAGGTTTCGCTACAACTTCTAAAACATTTTTAAGGAGGGAATTCAAAATTTCAATAGAGAATCCAGAAGATCTTACAGCATTTTTTTTTTATTTTTCAATTTAATTTTATTTTATTCGGTGTACAAGTAAGACACTGTCTTTTAAAGTACAAAGCTAAATATACGGTTATAAATCAACAATTTGTTTAAAAAATTTTAAATAAAAAGATATTGAAAAAATATCATTAGGAAAACAAAGTTAAAAAAAATAATAATAAAAGTAATAAAAATAATAAAAATGATACAAAATTAAAAAAAAACTGGATCGCATGTTCTTGCTCATATGTGCAGCCACATCGTCGAATAAAATTTAAATAAAATGCAAGACTAGGTCGCACGAACTTGTTCTTATGCTAGATAATTAGCTTAGTAGCTGCATTTAGGAAGGTATGTATAAATTTAAATAAAAAAAATAATTTTTTCCGGAATTCTTTAAGTTTTTTAATTAGCTTAAGAGTTTTCTCGAAAAAACTAAGTATGCAATAAAATTTGAAAACTAAATGTCTATCGAGGAAAAAATAATATTGAAACCCCTTCGACCAGTTTTTTTTTAAAATGTTTTTTTTTAAACTTTTCATTATAAAAAAAATCTGTAATTTTCATCCAAGAAAATTATTTAAAAAAAAATTCAATCAACCCGTTTTCAAAATAACTCAAAAATCATTTTTTTTAGCAAATCTTTAAAATTTGAAAAAAAAAGTTTTTGAAAATTTTGAAATGCAATATTAATTGAATTATAAATGACTTCCTGTTCGTTCATTGAAATCGGGATAATGGTTTACAATAAAACCGCATTTGAAAAAAAACGTTTTTTTTTTTCAAGTCTGTGCAATTGCTAGCATACGCTGACGACATAGACATCATTTGCAGAACTCGGCGAGCTGTCACTGGAACGTTTGCTAGCATTGAAGCTGAAGCGGCTAAGATGGGACTAGCAGTCAATGAGGCCAAAACGAAATACCTGCTGTCCACCTGCTGGACACACAACACCAGCGGATTGGACAAAACATCACAATAGACAGATACAACTTTGAGGTAGTTAGGTACTTTGTGTGCCTCGGATCCGCTATAACATCTGACAACAACATCTCGTCAGAAATAAAGCGAAGGATTACTCTTTCCAATCGCAGTTTCTATGGGCTAGGAAGGCAATTGACTAGCAAAGCCCTCTCTCGAAAGACAAAGGAGATTCTGTATAAGACCTTAATCATCCCAATCCTACTCTAGGCGCCGAGCCATAGATTTTATCTAAAGCGGATGAAGATGTCCTTAGTCGTTTCGAGCCTAAGATTCTTCGGAAGATTTTTCGCCCTATCTGCGTTAACGGGAGGAGAAGGTTCAACCAAAAATTATACGAGCTGTACACCGACATTGACCTGGTCAAAAAATACGCATATCACGTTTAAGATTGCTAGGTCATGTAGAGCGAATGGACAACAATGCTCCGGCTCGCAGGATCTTCGATTCCATCCCAGAGGGTAGACGCAGTCAAGGAACACCTCGCCTTAGGTGGCGCGCTCAAGTGGGGGACGACCTCAACCAACTTGGAATGCAAAACTGGAGGCAGCTAGCCAATGACCGAGCTGGCTGGAGAGGCATGTTGGTTGATGCCCAGGTTCGACCCGAACTGTAGCGCCCACTAAGTAAGTAAGTAAGTATGAGAGGTAGGTACCGTTATAGGACAAATTTCGAAAAACTCATTAAATTATAATCGGCCCATCCGTTTAGGCTGTAGAATTTGCGGAATTTCCGGAACCACTATTTTGAATTCTCTATCATCGTAATTTCATGTTTGATTGTTAGAATTTTTTTTGCACGAAACCTTGCCTTATAGTTCCTATAAACGCAAGTAAAAAGCCTGTTTTATCCGTTGTATGATGGTAAAGACTTATTTGCTACAACTTTAGTTCCTTAAACCTTATTCAATCATTTCTTCCCTGAAATTGGTATACTCTTTTCAAGTTATATGTTTACTACAGGAAAGATAGGATATTTGCCTTTCACCCTTACTATTATGGACTTTAATAAGCTATATCTATTTTAAAGCTATCACATATCGTAGTGACCAGAGAGCATATACATTTTTCACACAAATGTTGGTAGGGTTTTCAACTGTTTATTAAGATTTCATGAATAGAAACATGTAAAGACCGTAAACTAAATCTAAAAAAATTAAATTTAATGTAAATTAAGTTAATTCTATCTTTTTTGACATCACCAAGATATAAGATAGTAGGCGCGTTTTTTTGAACAGATATCCAGAAAGCCTTATCTCCTTTAACCTACAAATAATGTTTATTGCACTGCACTATTTTAAATATTATAAACGAAACCCCTTTTTAATTTTAATGAGCAAAAAAATATTTGGCATTCCAATCAAGAACTTTGCTCAAATGTTAATTTTTCAGTAAAAAAAACAAACAAATATTGTATAACTGTATTTTAACCTTTTTTTCAAGAAAAAAAAAAACACAAAAGATGGAAGCAGAAAATCACGCAGCGGCAACACCTTATTCCTTAAACTTGAAATGTATGCTCCTAAAAGCTCTAAGAAAGCTTCAATTCTGAAAGCTCCCTAGCAAAAATCAAAGAAAAGGTTTTATAATTTGCATCGACGAGGAATGGTTTCTCTGAATCTGTGTTTTTTTTTTAATAAACAAAGTAAGAGAGAAGCAAATTGGCCATCAGTCTCCTCTCTCCTTACAGTCGGAAACAGGAAGGTCATGGGAAAATGCACATGGGTTTATCTTTATGGAATATTAAATAAAGAAAAACAGGGTTCTGTTTTTTATTTCAGTGGCAATTTCTTAAGTTAAATGCGAAGCAAACACCAGCAGGTACCAGTCAGATTGAAAGCTGTCTTTCATAAGGCCTGTACCAAAAATATAAAATGAACCGTATATAATAAAAACGGCGGATCCTTACCGAAGTTTAGTTTTTAATTAAAATATTTGCAGACCAAAACATCCACGCTTAGAATATTGCTGGTAGATCATGCATACCATTTAGAAACCTAGCAACAAAACCGTATTCATATCAAAGAGATAGAATATTTGTATATTCATAGAAGGATGCGCTGTAAGAATTTGAATTTGATCTACTAGATATAAATATTTTCTTATTATTGCCATCAAGTACCAAATTTTGCCATCCTACTGCTAACGATCATTTTCAACATCTGCCTAAATAACAGCTACTTCCCCGAAACATGGTAAACGGCAAAAGTGATGCCCGTTCCGAAGAAAATTTTTCTAACCCATAGACCCTTTTATGTACAGGTAAACAAAGAATATTCACGAAGAAAGACAATCAGCGCTGGAGTTCCACAAGGTTCCAAGTTGGGCCCCATAATTTTTAACCTTTACACTGCTGACCAGCCTGCTAACATCCCAGGGACGAAAACTAAGCTATATGCCCATGACTCCTCAAGATATGCAACATCCATTTTTTCAGAAATCGCAGCCAGGAGAGTTGAAGATCACATAAGAAACTTGTGGGACTACTACCTTAAATGGGGACTAAACATAAATAGCTTCAGAACCCCAACAACAGCAACAAGAGGTCGAAGAAGTCACGCTGTATTAATATCAGTATCAAGCTACCAGACAACACAGTCATAAGGACAAAAACAGCAGCAAAATACCTTGGAGTGAATTTCACTAACCACTTCAAATTCAACAAGCATGCTTCATTTATGCTTAAGAGAGCCAACTTCTTCCTATATCTGGTCCACCCGCTTCTTAGGAGAAGAAACGGACTGAGCACTGATTACTAAGCTCCTCATCTATAAACAGCTGATCCGTCTAGTTCTGACGTACGCTTGTCCTATTTGGTTCACCATATAACCAATATATATGAAGAAGATCGAAGTTTAAGAAAGATACTCCGTAGCTGTACAGGTCTACACCGAAACCCCATTACAAGGAAATATGTCCCACACAAGAAGCTATATGAAGACACCAAACTGATTACAATAAATCAGTTCATGACACAGCTCTCCAAAAATATTTTGAAGAACTTGGAGGACCACCTCAACTTGGACATCGAGCAACTACTCCAGGAACAACTAGAGCCAAACCATCGCTACCTCAACATTCGATCCATCACAGACGACCGATTCGAGGATATAATGAACAATGACGGAGCCCCGTTCTACGAGAGAACCAGCAACGGACATAAAAGAGGATAAACAATACCGCATCCTTTCCCCAATTTTTTAAAACCGAATTATAATTAAGAATTTCAATTTAAATATGCAAACAAAAATATGATATAAGTTAAAATATAGCATTGTATAGAGTCAACTGAAGTACGTTGGGCCCCTCTTGTTAGCCGAAATGATTTATTTTAGTTATAAGTTATATAACCAGCTTGGATTATCAACCCTCTATGTATTCGGTTCTAAGAGGTTTTTATACTTTATCCTATACCAATTAAAATTTCTTATTGAAAATCATATTAATAACATACATTTCGTCAAACCCATCACTCTTAAAAAAATCCCAAATAAACTTTCTTAGAAACCTTATCTTTGAACCTTTTATTAACTTTAATAAAAGAAAATTCCCGAATTGACCAATGTGCACCTTTGCCCCAAATTATTCCTTCCTATGCCGGACCACAAAAAGAAAGGTTTAAATTGTATTTCCTCAAACATTCCTCTTCAATCCTTTTGACTTATGTGGCTTAAATTCTCAAATTCAAATAATCGTTTTCTGTAGTCCAGTTGCATAAATTTGACCTTTTCGATGTCTGTTTCGATATAAGAAACACACAGAAACAATTTATTTCAAAATGGAACCTTTAACCGTATCTCTTCATTTTACTCAATATTCGAATATTCCATTCCATTCTTTGAAAAACTGTTAGTTCAATTATTCCCAAAAAAAGTTCTTCCTTCTCTGAATTAATTAGTACTTTTTTTTCTTCGCAAAAGTGGTCAAAAAAAAAACATCATAAAAGGAAGCACGACAAGATGACAATGCCCAACCAATGTGGGCAATAAGAATAATGGCACGAGCTCATATGGAGAAAACCACTTGAAAGACTCCTTCCGACCGACGACGAGGACGCTGATGCCGCAGCCGACAATGAAGTCAAAGTTTCCCAGATAGTATATTGTTTCATTGTGGTCATAGAAGAACAAGAAGAAGAACTAGAGTATTGAGTATGCTCATGGAATACCGCATTAAAGGGATACCGGCAATGGCTCCAACACGAAAGAACTAATTATTAACGTTCAGCCAGTCCAGAAGGGAGCACATTGTTGTACATAATATATATTGAATCGATCATTGCCTATATTTAAATTGAAAATCTTTTGTTTTAAAAGAAATTCTTTAAGAAAACTATGAGATTATAAAAAAAAACTAATAAAAGGAATCCTTTACAAATTTGTAAGTATTTAAGCTTCACGGATCGCGTTTAGTTACATTAAGTGAATATGTAAAAGGTTGAAACAATCCTCTTGTTCGAGGTAAAAGGATCTAAGAGAGAGATCCTGTTACCTCGAAGAGACTTAGGCTAGATGGCAGGGTTAATAACATTAATTCTAGTAGATACAAAAAGAGAAAACAAAAGGGGACCTAGTTGACTCCCATGAGGGACATTGTTGAAAAAATCATTATATGAAAAAGTTCAACTGGAATTATAAGTCGTTATAGAATAAAATGCTTCACATACATTAAAATCCAAATATTTCCCATATACACCCAGGAAAATACAGGGTTGTACTTTCATCCTAAGCCTGTCTGCAATTTTATTGAAGATTTACTTGATTTTCTATCTGGAAGTGTGAAAAAGAACCGAATTTATGCTTTATGAAGTATTTTCACACACGCTGGGCATAGAACTACACATTCGTATTGTACGGCTGAAGAAGTAGTCGTTCTGCTTATAACATAACGATGCAAATAGGGCTCATGGCCTCACAGGTAAATTGGTAGATATTCCTTGAAGCGCGAGTATTACGGTGAAATTGTTTAAGAGAAGCAAAGTAACTGGCTACTTTTCTATAGCTTTGACCATATACAAATAACGGTAGAAAAGAGAGAGTGGAAACATTTCCGTTGATGTTCGAATGAAATAAAGGTTCTTATTTTTTTTTTCATTAAACCTATATTGCACAATTTACAGGGGCTTGGTATAAAGCTACCTTACTAGTGAAAAATTTATAACAATGATATTAAATCTATAAATTAAATAATAATTAATAGGTAAAAGGAAAAGCTACACAAAGGGAGGGTAAAATACCTCAATCAAATGAATGACTTTTAACAAAAAAATTTTTATTTATATATATATATATAAATAATTAATTATATATATATATATAAATAAATGAATAAATTAATTAAATTAATTAATTATTTAATTAAATACATAAATAAATGCATAAATAAATAAAGATATAAACCAGTTAATTATAACAAAAATAAATAAGTATCTATAAATTAGTTAGCAAGTAAATAAATATGTAAATATAAAAATGTCTATGACAAAAATAATTAAATTAATAATAAATTAAATAAAAATGAACAAATAAATAAATACGAAAATAATTTAATAAATAAATAATAAATATAAATCACAAAAAAATATATATGTACATTTTTAGAAATGATTTCATAAAGCCAAATTTGATATGAGGTTATTTTCAGATAATCTACACGATAAGTTATAGCGATCAAACAGATTTAGGACTCTATCTGTAATTCTTTCAATGTTTGTTATGTTATGCAATTCTTCTGTAGAATAATGCCAAGGCAAATTGAGCATCATTTTCAAAATTTTGTTTTGTATTCTCTGCAACCTTAGTAAATGACTTTGTGCACATTTTCTCCACACAGGCGATCCGTACAGTATAATGCTTTGAAAAATTACTTTATATATAATTAGTTTATTTTCATCACTCAGCTTTGAATTTCTATGAATAAAAGGATAGAGCATTTTTATTGTTAAATTGACTTTGTTGAGTGTTTGTTGAATATGTAATCCAAAACTTAAAGTTTTGTTTAAATTTTGCACTGGATTTCCATTCTGTCGGAGTTCCATTAATTTATTAAGCTTCGGCTGGGTAGACAACAAGCTTTTCTTTTCCAGGTGAAATACATTTGAACATCATCTAAGGCAGATTGCAAATTAGTTTCAATAACAAAACTATTCGAATCCGCTGAATAAGTGCAAGTATCATCTGCAAATATAGCGATTTCACAGCCACTGAACTTAGGAAAATCACATGTGTATATGTTATACAAAAATGGCCCCAAAACAGATCCTTGAAGAACACCTGCCAAGATTTCTTTTGATTCTGAACATGCAGCATTGACAGAAACTTTAAAAGTTCGTCCAGTAAAAAAGGAATAAATTATTTTAATTATGTACAAGGGAAAGTTCAAAATGTTTAATTTATGAATCAGAGCTTTATGCCACACCGTATCAAAATTATTCTCAACATCAAGTAAAACTAATCCTGTGCTTCTCCCTGTTTGTAAATTATTTTTAATGTCCCTAGTTATTCGATGAATCTCGTGAACAGTAGGTACTGTGATGGCATCTAAATCAAAATTGCTCTGCTGGCAAGATGTTATTTTGGTTAAGATGGTTCACGATATTATTCTTTATAATTTTTTCAAAACATTTGCTAATTGAACTTAATAAGCTGATTGGCCTATAGCTAGAAGGGGCTTCAAAATTTGGTACAACTTTAGCACTTTTCCATTCTTTAGGAAAATAACCTAAATTTAAGCATCCGTTAAAGATATCTTAAAGATACTTGATACCCAAAGTTGGGAATTTTTTAAGGTACACATTTTTTTATACCATCAAAACCTGGAGCTTTTGATATTTTTAAGTCTAGGAGAATATATCTTAGATCATCTAGATTTACTAAATTTTCTTGAAGGTCAGTTATCGATAAATTTATTGAATCATAAGTCTGTTGCACAGTAAGTTCACGATCAGCATGCCCTCCTAGATTGTTTGTTATTAAATGATTTGCAGAGAACTCCCTAGCCAAAGCATCTACCTTTTCGGAATTGTATCTCCCTTTTGAAGGCAGAAATATTGGATTTTTTTTTTAATAACCTTGGCAATATTCCAAAAAGGTTAACTTGTTCTATCCAAACTTCGAAGTTTAGTATTCCAAGATTTATTTCTGTGTTCTGTTATTAGCTTTTTGATTTTATTATTTAATAACTTAATTTCTAAAAAAATAACCGATTTCTGGTCCTGTATTTATTTCTTATCTTTATCAAATTAGTTATGTTAGATGGTAATATATTTTGTTTTTGGCAAGATCTATTACCAACGGCAACACCTTCTCCCTTTCTTTCCGTTCTACCCAAGCGATAACATTTATAATCTCTATTTGAAATATTAATATTTTTATTTGGCCAGTTGAAGGAGCACACGAGCAAATATTTGATTTATACTCTAGTCTTGGAAATATTAACGTTTTGTAGGTAGTAGCCAGATCAGAACTGAAAAAGAAATTCTTACATCGTCGGAGGAAGCCCAAACATCTTGCAGAGACATCGCAAAGTTCGTATTTTCGATAAGAATAATGCTTAAGAAGAATGCTTGATAATCTTACTATCTCCGAAAGATGTATGGTTTTATGCCTATGTTCGATGAGATAAACCGTTAGATAACCAATGGATCTTTTTCTGTGAAAGCGTTGAGCTGATTATGAATCATAGTATTTCCATTAACCCGGAAAAATAGTACGTTAGTGCAATAAGTCGGTAGTTTGCGGTGAAGTTCAAAAGTTTGCTTTACGCCAGCACCTGGCTATTAAATCTCATTGCTCAGGAGCGTGGCCTATCTACACCTCTGGTAAGATCCCCTTAGCTTCGTCAGATGCCAGGTTCAAATATCTTATTTTTCTCGCTTTGAGATAACCACAGTCACCATGATGCTCCCACTAGAGGGGCCTGCCGCAATTTTAACAGACACACTACCAAGCTCGGCTCACGTAATGAGCTGGGGCGCCCGTTTTCGGAAAAACTGAAAACAGATTTGTGAATCGACCCCACAAAGGTTCGCTGGCCCAACAGCCATTAGTAGAACCCAGACAATTGCAATGAAATCTCGAATTCTTCAGTCGCTGCCTAGTCCAATCCGTATAGTTGCCAATGTGAGGAACTCAGAAACTGCACTTGTTAATTTTAACTCACTAAGGCTTAACCACACCTACTCTCTTAGCCAAAGACCCAGTCAGGCGATAACTGGGGTATCTCTTACCCAGCTAACGAGTTTTCGGACCTTTGTTTCCAGGGGCACCACGGGGAGGTGGAGAGAAGTCAATTCACCACCAGTTTTCCGTAGAGGAGTATTCGCCTATCTTGACTATGAACTGGAACGAGCCATTAGGAGTAGTAAAGGTGTGGAAAAGCTTACGCAGTGGCTTTGGCGCGGAGTAGAACTCGAAGTTTTAGCTTAATAAACCAAACATTTGGTAAATTTGTTGCATTTGCCAGAAAATTTGAGGAATTTAGCTTGGAAATTCTTAGCTATGTTCGTCAGCAGCAGCTCCTACGGCAGGTTTTGCTTTTATTCAACTCCACAGGCCATTGATAACCAGGTACGATTTTGCAGCCATCTTTCACTTATCATAGTTCTCTCTTCCTTTCCATATCTCGATTAAAATACGTGTGGCCATTATACATTATATACATAGGGTACATGGGTCCATAACTCGATGTAAAAAAGGAAGATCTGTGAAACGGAAGTGATCCAAGTAAAAGAAACCCATTGAAGTATAAAAGACGAACTGAATACTGAACTTTATTAAAACAAAGAAAATCATTACATTAACGGAACTGAAGAGAATCATAGTACAAGATCTGTTCGATCATTAAATTATTTCAACAAGATTGGTCCTATAAAATCATTTACGCTCTCAAGTGGGGTTGGAATTTTGATACTCTCTGGCAGCGTAGAATTGACAGCGAAGCGCCTATAGCAAAATGTTTGTACTGGATTATGAATCTCTACAAATTATGTTAAACAACTCCAACCCCAAAAAAGTTTTAATACAAACTGTACTCTGGACTACAGAACTTTAAAGCATGTTGAAGATCAAGATTCTAAGGCTCATTAAAATACCCAAAAATGCCCTTCATACGAATTTTCATAAATATCCTTTACTTATACCTTTTTTCCGCTTCTTCTAAGAAAAAATTACAATCAATTTATGAAAGTCAAGGTTTCCTAAAGAAATATATGGTAGAACGCCATATTTCTTCATAAACATGTCTTCCTTTAAGTAACAACAACAACCAACCAAAAATTGATTTATGTTTTTTTTCCTTTACTCAACTCGATGATGACTCTCATCCTAAGCTCCCGCCCCCTAAGTCCTTCCAATTCATACCAGACAGAGCGTGCAATCTCCTCCGCCTCCACACTCCAACAAAAGCTGTCAATCAAAGACAAAGTACCAACATTCATCTCATCCCCAAAAGCTAAGAGCATTATATTTTTATTTATTGGAAAAGTATACCTGGTTCGTTCATCCTAACCTGGATTACTTTAAATTACAAAAAATCCCTATGCTTAGTGCGCCAGCAGGTTGTATCCCCCCCCCCCCTATCTATCGATACTAATATAGGCACACAAACAGTGTTGTCAATTTTAAACTTTTAGCCATCATTCAACAGATCCTTCAACAAATTTTCCTCGAATCAATCATAAAATTTTACTTCACAATCAATCAACACGCATGTTAGCAGGCACTGGGTTTTGGGTTGTTTTGTTTCTCTTTTTGTTGATCAATGTTCTGCTCACTGTTGCTTGTCCAATCAAACATACATTATTCAAATAAAAAACAAACAAACCTTTTGGTGTGTTTGCTTCGTTTTGCTGAACATAAGACTCAACCCATGTGTGGAGGGGGTGGTTTAAACTTTTATTGTGCCCCCCTAACTTACTTTTGGGGAATTTGGTGTTTTCATTTATTTTTTGTTTCTTTTTGTTCCCCCTTCAGACAAAGTTTCACAGTCACTATATCCATCGCCATCCTGCCCTTTGCCTAATCAAACATACCCTCTGCCAAACGTTACCAAAAGAAAAGGATGTAATTTTAAATTTTTGCATATTTAAAATACTTCCTTGTTGAAATGAGATGCTCTCGGTCTTGGGCGGGTTAAGGATGAAGAAAAAGAAAGTTCCACGGATGCGGGAATCACATTTTATGTGCATCCATCGGTTGGGGTTGGGAGCAGCCAGTGCGGGGGAGTATCAAGATACTATATGTCTTTTCTTTCTGTATGCTACTAGTTGCCTCTCGCAATCGGTGAAGGGGGGGGGGGGGTTGGCGTTGTTGGTCGGTTTTTTTTTTATACGTGTAGAGAACCCAGCAGCAAGTGTTTGACTGGTTCCTTTCAAATTACTTGAAGGAAAGTTCTTTTTTTCCTTGTGTCCTTTTTTTTGCTTTAACCAAAAAGGGAGCATTTGGAGAATACCAATCTAGGAAGAAACAAGAAACGACTATATACGACGATGACGATGACTCCTCATCCTCATCCTCCAACATTGACGTACTGGATGTGAGTGTAAACGGATGTTCGCGTTAAAGGTTAAATATAAAAGATGTACAAGAACTTTTTATATTTTTTCAAGCGAAAGAAACTTCTAATTTAAAATGGAATACCGTTGGAGAATATGTAAAAGGATTCATTTGAATGTTGTGTTGTACCTAGAGTAGTAGTTCATCTTTTTGAAAAATCTTTCTCCTTCTCTCTCTATGTGTTTTGAGTTGAACGGAAAAAAAATGTAATTTTTTTAGCTATAGATCCTTTATGTTGCGATGAGGAGTATAGTTATCATAGAAATGTGATTTCAATTTCCTTCAATGCTATTTACAAAAATTAATGGAAGCTGGATATGTTTTTAAGGGGTTCCAGACTATTGCAAGTGGGTAATGAAAATGAACAGTCTTAGTTCATATAACTCGAATGATTAAAAGTTCCTCACGCGGAAAGTTTCAAGTTTTTTTTTTTTAATTCTTTTCTTGGAAGCACTTATTATTTTGATTGAGTGATGAAAACTTTAGGTAAATGGCTAACAACTGCTTCATAAAATATGGAAAGAGTAGTTTTCCCTGATATATATTCAAAGCAAATTGAAGATGCTTAACATGCCTAAAAGGAGCATCTTTACATGGCAAATTTCGTCAACTAAGGTGTGTGTGGGTACAAGCACCCGCAAATCACCCCTGTCTATCAATTCCTACTCTCACCTCCACGTGGTGAACATCGGGTGTCTAGTACCTCAACTGGAGATTGGGTTCCAACCCCTTTGGAAGGTTGTTGGTGGCAGCAAACGAGAGAGGGGGGGGAGGAGTGTTACCACTAAGGCACTACTCCTTGCATCCTGGCGGCAGCGGAAGAATTCTCTAGAACGGTGGCGTCTACAGTTCCAGTCAGGTTGAACTACTTAGTGAACATCTTATATGGGCTATTTATTTTTTTTATTTATCCGGCTCTTCGTCCTTGGAGTCACAATAAGGACCTGGTCCTCCAGGTTGTGGGTTGTGCCGTCGGGGTAACTTCCCGGCCACACCAAAAACAACTAGTTGCGAAAAAAAAGATGAAAAACTGCGATATCTACTATGGCAACTGCTATACACAATAAAAACAGCGCTTATTTGGATGTGAATTCGTCATTGGAGAAAGGCTCAGGCAAGAGGTTTTGAGTTACAAATGTGTGAACGAGCGCCTCATGACAATCCACATCAAAGCTAAATTTGCCAATATTAGCCTTATATGCGCGCATGCCCCCACAGAGGAAAAAATGATGACACCAAAGAAATGTTTTTTGAGCTCCTGGACAAAACATATGAGCAATGCCCTAGCTATGACATTAAGAGAGAAGATATTTTTGGTGATACAATCGGAAAACACAGCTTGCACGACACCACCTCCGATAACGGATTCAGGCTAATTGACTTTGCTGCGGGGCGAAATATTGTAATAGCAAGTACCAAGTTCCCACACCTCAACATTCACAAACGGACATGGAGATTCCCTGATCAATCCACTGTCAACCAAATTGACCACATTGCGATCGATGTAAGGCACTACTCCAGTATGATGGATGTCCGAACTTTCCGAGGGGCAAACATTGACTCGGACCACTACCTCGTTGTAGCCAAGGTACGACTTAGGATCGATTAACGACGGACGGCTGCAATCGCAAGAAATCTCCAGATCCTTTCCCGATCGAGTTTCAAATAACCTCCAAAGGAGTCCTTTACCGCCAGCATGAAGTATTGAGAAACAGTGGCAACATTGCAAAAATGCCATCAGGGAAGCCACGACTGAAGTGCTGGGTTTTACACGGCCACCACAATGAAACCCCTGGTTTGATGATGAGAGTCGGCAAGCACACGCAGCTAAACAAGAAGCATACAAGGCGGCGCTGCAAAGAAGCAACCAAAACTACCCGTACACTCTACGAGCTGAAGAGGAAAGAGGAACACCGCCTTCTCAGAAAGAAAAAAAGGGAACATGAGAAGCGCGCGATCGAGGAAATGGAGTGCTGTTATTGCAGGTATGAAGTTCGAAAGTTTTACCAAAAGGTACAAAGAAACCGTCAAAAGTACAGAGCTCGAACTGAAGCTTGCATAGACGATCAAGAGAACATCGTAGTGGAATCGCAGTCGATGCTGAGAATATGGAAAAACCATTTTTGCAGACTGTATAACGGCGATGACGAAACGAATTCCGCTGTCAGGCAGAATGGTCCATTTTATCTGGACAGAGTAACAATTCCGACCACCACATCTGGATGAAATAAAGCTAGCTATTACTAAACTTAAGAACAACACAGCCGCCGGAGCCGATGGCGTAGCTGCTGAGCTCTTCAAAGCTGCAGGCGATGACTTGGCTATAAGTATGCACCAACTCATAAACAAGATATGGTTAGAAGAAAGCATGCCCGATGAATGGAATCTCAGCATAATTTCCCCGATCCTTAAAAAAGGAGACCCTCTGACCTGCACTAACTATAGGGGTTTCAGTCTCCTCAACATCGCCTACAAAATCTTTTCTGCTGTATTGTGTGAACGCCTAAAGCCATTCGTCAACAACCTGATAGGTCCATGTCAGTGCGGTTTAAGGCCAGGAAAGTCCACTATCGATCAAATATTCACATTACGGCAGATCTTGGAAAAAAACCAAAGAACTTCAAATCGATACCCACCGCCTTTTCATCGATTTCAAAGCCGCGTACAACAGCATTTATAGAGATAACTTATATAGAGCAATGTGCAGTTTTAACATCCCTGCCAAACTCGTCCGCCTATGTAAAATGACGATGGAAAACGCACGCTGTTCCGTCAAGGTCGGCAGGGACTTTGTCTACCTGGGCTCTGCTATTAACTCAGACAACAACACCAGCGCTGAAATCAACTGAAGAATAACTCTTGCCAATCGCTACTTCTTCGGGCTTAGAAGTCAATTGAGTAGCAAAGCCCTCTCTCGGTCAATTAAACTGTCACTTTTTAAGAGCCTCATCATCCCAGTCCTGCTCTATGGTGCAGACGCAATGGTGAATTTTTAGATTGTTGGAAAACTTCTTTCTTAACTCCAATACATAAAGCTGGTTGTAAGAACCAAATAATTAATTATAGACCTATCGCTAAATTGTAACTGATACCAAACATTTTCGAAGCTATTGTTAAAAATTAAATTTATGCAATCGTCCGAAATAATATTGGTGACTATCAGCATGGCATTGTTTCTGGGATGTCTACTGCTATAAATCTCACCAAAGCTTTGTTCGTCTACTCCCTAAAACAGACTATTTTGCACAATTTTAAACAAATATTGTTCGATTACTTACATTTTCGAGAGTTTTCGGGGTTGGTGATAATTTCCCCCAAGATGTAATCCCAAAAGGAAAATACACAAATCCATAATCCCCAAAGTGAAATCCCCAGCAGCAAAATCCCCAAAGAGAGAATACCCAGAGCGAAAATCTCCAAGTGAATATCCCCAAAGCAATTATGTTCAAGTAGTGAATCGTAGTAGTGATTAAATCGCGCGCGCGATTTGAACATAATTGTTTTAGATATATTAGATTTCATATATATTGCATGAAATGCAATCCAAAGATTTAAAATACCAATGCTTATAATGTTTGTAGAGTTTATTGAAATAATTGTTTTTTTTTTTCAAAATTGGAAATGAAACAAACAGTCATAATTCATAATAAACGTAGATACTATGTTACAATACTATGATACTCTATGAATACTAAAGTCGGACTGAAAAGTGCATGCCTTCGTAGTGATGTTTTGTTTAGAAACTGTTAATTATTATCATTTATTAATATCAAAATAAGAGAATTTCACGAGTTTTTCTAAAAACTACATACATAAATGAAGATGTGCACGGATACTGGGGATTTGGAGATTTCGTGGGGATTTTGGCAAAATATATTATTTAGTTGGGGATTTTGTCTATTTGTCTTACGTCCGTGGGTTTTTTTTTGGGGATTCAATACGACACCCGAGTTTTCGTGGGAAGAGAGATGTTGCGAGAGAGCAAAACATTTCCCCTTAATTCCCTATTTTAAACCAAAAATTGTCTTGGGGAGAGATGTGAGTTATATCAAACTCAAAAATACATTTGAAATTTGACGTTTTGTGAAGTCTTCGTATTTGAAGAATTTTAAATTATAAAAAAATTGTTAAATCCAAAGTAAATAATAAAATGACCTTACAATGGCGTAATAAAATAGTTTCTATCACAATTTTTATTTCATCTGCACTTAATTGATCCATTTCGTTTAGCTAAATTTTAATTTTTTTTGACGTTTAAAAAGTTTCCCTATTTTGATCCACAAAGCGTTCTTTTACTTTTGAGCGAATTCTATTATTTTCTGAGAGTTTTCATCCCCACTCTTCAAAATTTTACAGTTTTCCTAAAACAACCCAAAAAGTAGACGAACGGACCTCATATTTGCTAACTATTGTCTTCGCAACATGGAATCACGGCACCAAGTTGACACAATCTTTACTGATTTTGCTAAAGCCTTTGATCGTGTTCAACATTGAGTTCTGGTTAGCAAGCTTGAACGTTTCGGTTTTCATTCGAAAGTCTTGAATTGGATTCGCAGTTATTTGGAAAATCGTATACAATTCGTTCTTGTATGTCTAAAACTGTCTGTAGTTACTCTGGTGTTCCTCAAGGTAGCCATCTTGGCCCTCTCTTATTCTTACTCTTCATTAACGACCTACCTTCTTTTATTCTACACTCTAATTTTCTGTTGTTCGCTGATGATTTAAAACTATTCAAATGCATAGCTTCCGTATCGGATGCTTATGATCTACAAGAAGATATTAACCATGTTACGAAATGGTGTAATCTTAATCGTTTGCAAATGAATATTAGCAAATGTTCAGTGCATGTTCAGTACATGGACAGTCATAAGGATCTTGGGGTAGTCTTTGATCACCAGCTACATTTTCAATGCACTATGATTACATAAGATCTCGTAAAAATTCCCTGTTTGGTTTTATGCGCCGCAATACCAAAGAATTTCAAAATCCTTACACTTTAAAGACCTTGTTTAATTCTTTGATACGATCGAGGCTCGAATATTGTTGTATTGTTTGGAATCCTCACCACCAAAATAACATTTCGCGTATTGAAAAGATTCAGAAAAAGTTTAAAAAACTGTGACTTGCCAACCTATGAAGCTAGATGCGCCTTACTAGGCATCAAGCCCTTATATAAAAGGCGAATTTATTACTCGTTCTTATTTCCGCAGGGTAGTGCCCCGTGGCTTAGTGGTTAGTGTGTCGGACTGCTAAGCGAAAGAACCTGGGTTCAAATCCAGCTCATAGCCACCTTTTTTTCTGGGGTACTGCCACTTGCGAGGAACTAACAAAACCTCCAAGAGTAAAATTTGTCTCGAAAAAGTGCATCTCATGTAGCCATTCGGACTTGGCGGTAAACTGTAGGTCCCTTCCATTCTTGCAGAGTAACAACACACACACAGGAATGATTGAGAGTATAAGTCACTAGGCCTTAGCTCCTTAAGGAGCTGTCGTGCCAATAAATTTATTTTATTTATTTTTATTTATTTGTGCAGGATGTTTTAACTGGACACATTGACTGTCCATACCTGCTTTCTTTGTTTTATGTTTATGCTACGTCTCGCACTTTGCGTCCAATAGACCAGGATTTCCTAGACATTATAGAAACTATGGCTTAAACGAACCTATATCTTCAGCGTGTATTTTTTATAATCGTTATGACAAATTTATTGACTTTAACGCGGTTAATCCTTAATTTTCTTCAGAACAAAACAAACAAATTTTAGCGAGTTTTCTAAGAACTTCCTGCTATATTACTGTGGACCTATTAGAGTAACGATTTTTTGATCGAGCCACCCATATCCTAGGAAATTATTCAGTTCTGTACATTATATTGGAAAACGATCTCAGTAGCCCTCGGATGGAACGTCCTTATGTTCAGAGGAGCAAATATCGACTCGGATCAGTATCTAGTTGGTGCACGATTTCGAGTACGGATATCAATGGAGTTAGGCGATCAACAACCAAGCAGAAGAAATTCAATGTTGGACGATTTAAATCAAAAGCGACCGCCACAGCCTATGCTGATCGCATAGCCCTTGAGTTTACGAGAAATCCCCCAACCGAATATAAATATGAACCCCTTGTATGTCAACAAGCCATAAGAAATGCAGCGTCAGAGGTGTTTGTTCTCAGGCAAACAAAGCCAAAACTGAGGCATACAGATCGTTGCTACGCAAGGGAAATACGCAATCGATGTTAACCATCTGGAGGAACTACTTCAAGCAGTTGTTGAATGGCGATTACGTCCAATGTCCCACCAATGATCGACCTGGACCAGTCAACCTAGATGACTACCAAAATGAAATCAAGGAAACCATTGCCAGCATAAAAAGAACAAAGCAGCTGGTACCGATGGGCTACAAGTGGAACTTTTTAGACACGCTGGAGATGACCTGGTCAGGTGCATATATGGTCAATATGGTCGGATGAAAGTTTGCCGGATGATTGGTATCTCAATGTCATCTGCCCGATCCAAAAAGCAGTAGATCGAGTTTTTGTACCAACTATATTGAAATTAGCCTTTTAAACATCGCTTATTAGATCCTTTCCTGCATTTATGTGAACGTCTTAAGCCGTTTGGTAACGAAATGATAGGTCCTTACCAAGCTGGCTTTAGACCTGGAAAATCATTGATCGACCAAATGTTCACATTTGGCCCAGATCCTCGAGAAAACCCAAAAATTTAACATCCAGACCCATGCATAGTTTTGGAATTCCTGCTAAACTGATATGTTTTATAAGAGGATGACGATGGAGAATGCATGCTGCTCCGTCAAAAATTGGCAGAGATTCTACCTAAACCTTCGACACAACCAGAGGGTTACGATAATATTTCAACATTGTGCTTGAAAAGATAGTACGCAACACCCAAGCCAGCCGGTCAGGCATGGTTATAAACGATAAACGAAGTATATGCTTTCATTAACAAAAAATCCAATCCCACCAACGACTTGGTCAGAACGTGAGGATTGATAGGTATAACTAAGGGGTAGTCACGTGAATTTATCTACCTGGAACATGAGTAACAACATCAACGCAGAAATCAAACGTAGAATCACTCTTGCTAATCGATGTTACTTTAAGCTGAGTTAAGGGATTGAAAAAAGCCATATAGAGAAGAACCAAGGCGACGATATGTAAAACACTCATCCTGCTACATGATGCAGAAGCATCGACCCTTTCCAATTCAGAGAGCGCCCATGGGATATTCGAGGGAAAAGTTCAACGCACGATTTATGGCCCTGTTTACAATCAAGTAACGATCGAGTGGCAAAGAAAGTACAATAATGAGTTTTATGCGCGGTACAGGGGCATTAGCCTGGTCAAAAACAATCGTTATCCAGCGGCTAAGATGACTCGGCCTTGTAGAGCGGATGAATATTGACGTGCAGAAATGGAGTCGGCAGGCTATAGATTGAGCCAGCTGGAGGGGCATATTGAACCAGACGCAGGATCACCACGCTATGTAAGTTAAGTTAAGGTAAGTACAGTGGACTCTCCCTAAGTCGAATTTCTGTCTAACTCGAAATTTTTCGCCATATTTTAGCATTCCCCCCAGTTTTTCATATAAAAACGATTCTCTAAAATCGGACTCCCTCTAAGTGGAAACTTTCTCTAACTCGAACACATTCTCTCGATTCTTGATAATTTTTTTTTATTCCATAAGTCGAATTTAGACAGAATCGTGACTACCGAAGTACCTGACAATTCCTTTTTTTGAGGAAACAATGAATGCTGAAAATAAAGCAAACGAAAGTGAAGATGAAGAAGAAAACTCCGATGATTAACTCAGGAATTCTGAAATTGAGAACGCGATTGGAATCCCATAATATGCAATAGAATTGACTGATCTATAGTACCCGATGAAGTTCAAAACTGTCTTTTAAATCTAGAGTATTGTTTTATAAAAATAAACCTCTGTGACCCAAACAAAAATTACTTTTTTTTTGTAAGTACCGTTATGTTAATAACTTAAGAAGTCAAGGCCTAGTGACTTTTACTCTCAACCATTCTTGTGTGTGTGTGTTGTAAATCTGCAAGAATGGAAGGGACCTACAATTTACCCCCGAGTCCGAACGGCTATACATGAGATGCACTTTTTCGAGATAAATTTTGCTCTTGGAGGTTTTGTCAGTAACTCGCAAGATGCGCAAGATGCAGTACCCCGGAAAAAAGGTGACTCTGACGGGGAGTCGAATCCCGACCCATCGCAAAGCAGTCCGATACACTAACCACTAAGCTACGGGGTATTATGTTATGTTAATAAAAAATGTGTTTTTAATTTTTTTTATTTAATTTAATATTAATAAAGCAAGAAGCTATTATTTTTTTGTACTGATAACCGTTTTCCATTAAATAAATTCTTTAAGCAAACAAAAATGTTTCTCTCTCTAACTCGAAATTTTCCAAAACTCTCCCTAACTCGAACGAACCTTGGTTTCCTGTGAAAATTTATCTTAGGGAGATTCCACTGTATATTTCTTAAATGTTTTTTATAAAGAAACTCAGTATTTACAAGCTTTATTTTAGTTGCCTTCTTTTCTTAAAAAACTTCTCAAAATGTAAATTTTTGATTGTCGTCGACGTCATCAAACCTGAATTTCATTGAACTCATTTTGAGTTTTTTACTTGCGATTTAGGTACTAAAATGCCAAGTTATGGATTCGTGCGAAAAAAAATCTAACAATCAAACATGACATTACGATAATAGAGAAGTTGAAAAAAGTGGGTCCGTAAATTCCGTCCGTCTGTCTGTCTGTCTGTCTGTCTGTTCGCACCTCTACAGCCTAAGCGGATGTGCAGATTTGCTTCAAACTTGGTATTTAGTATTTATTAGGTAGTATTATAGGTAAACTAACGGTACCTGCCGTACAATTTTGAACAAAAAGTTTGATATTCTCGAAAACAGCTCTAACGATTTTGATAAAACTTTCAGGGTGCTAATTTTTTTACAATAATACATCTTTCAGTTAAAATAAATTTTTCGAAATTTTGTCTATAACGGTACCTATCATATAACCGGTTTTTTTCAAATGTGGTTTTATCGTAAACTATTATCCCGATTTCAATAAAATTGCATACAGGAAGTCATTTATAATTCAATTAATATCGCATTTCAAAATTTTCAAAAACTTTTTTTTCGATTTTTAATTTTTTTTTTTTTTTAATTTGGTTTTCGAGATATTTTGATAATAGGTGGACTGAATTTTTTTGAATAATTTTCCCAGATAAAAACAGATTGCCCTATAATGACATACTAGAAAAAAATTTAAAATATTTCTTCGAAAAGTTTAAAAAAAACGACTTTTTAAAAAAACTGGTCGAACGATTTTCAATTTTTTTTTCTTCGATAGAAATTTAGTTTTTAAATTTTATTGCATACTTAGTTTTTCCAAGAAAACTCTGAAACTAATTAAAAAAAAAGAAAAAAGAAAAAAAATATTTTTTTTAATAGACGTGTGGTTTTCAATCTGTCAATACTTTTTTTGGAGTTGGTCTTTTTGACAGCTGTCTCTTGATTTATGCTCAGTTTGGTTTGGGATTTTATAATGAATAGACTTACATACTCCTGAACAAAGTTTACAAATTGTGCAAATTTATTACCAAAATAATGGTTCGTTTCGGTGGAGCAGCGAATCGAAGAAGACCCAAATGAGTCCATCCGCCATCGCGCGCGGAAGAATCTTGGTTTGCAGGCTTACAAACTTCAACTCGTTCAAGAATTGAAGCCGAACGCCCATCAAGGGCGTCACACGTTCGGTGAATAGGCCACCGATCCCGATTTTCACAAAATTTGGGAAAATTGGGCCTCAGCTGGAATTATTCGAGCCAGCCACGGCGGCCACTTCCCCGAAATATAGAACATAATGCAAGCCCTTATCTTTATAATTTATCTAGATTCTTGACCATAACATTAAACTATATGCGTTTTATTTCTTCTTGAAAACCACACTTCTAAAAAAAACTCCCTTTATATACATACATATGCAGCCACTAAGCAATTATTTAGCATAAGAACTAGTTCTTGCGACCCAGTCGTGCATTTTATTTAAATTTTATTCGACGATGAGACTGCACATATAAGCAAGTACGTGCGATCCAGTCATGCAATTTATTTTTATTTGAATTCGAACATATACATAATTACGATATCTGTTTTTAAATTACAAATTCACAATAATTATCAATTTTAGGAAAGGTCTAGTCAATCGATTTATACAATAACGAATTTCAAGTTGACTGATAAATTTGTTCAATGTTTAATTGGTTGATAATTGACAATTAAAATAAAGCTTATATTGTTCCTGGTAGAAGATCAAAAGTCTTAATTCACTAGACAACCATTCAACACCCTAGACTCTAGAAAATAGTGTGAGTGATCTTGGAAATGTGGAGTAGAATGTGGTCCTTCCAGCGAGTGCAAGTTGCTCAAAATGGCAGCATGGAACTTACATTCTATCTATATAGAAGACGTGGATAAATGTGAATTATTAAACGACTTGACCTAGTTTAATTATTTAAAAATGTCCTGATAGGATATACCCAAAACTATGTATGTCGAATATACATAAGAGCATTGCTTTGATATTCACTAAACACTCAAAATCCTTGCGAACCCATCAATCTTCTGCTGAAAAAATATTTAAAAAAAGGGAACTCACCAAACAGAATATTTTGTCTATCCAATCAACCTTTTTCAATCTCCTCTTGACCCAAAAAACTCAAATTTCCTAATAAGCAAAAACCAAAAACAAAAAAAAGAGGCCGCCCTTATAACATCCCATCCCATCCCCCCAAACCATTTAAACAACAAATACCAATTTACCCATCCAACTAATATGTATCTAGATACACAAACAATTTCTTCAAAATGTTATCTTTGGAAATAATTTTAATTTGCAATTTTTTTCCATTTATGTTCATTACATTGACTTCCTGTTAACAAAAATCCAAAAAGAGAGCAAAGCCAACAAAAAAAAAAAAAATATCCTTTGAAACCATCGCGATCGATAATGCTGCGGAAATTATCCTGAAATGATTTCGTAAATTTTCAAACATTTCTTCGTCGTTATTTTCATCGGTTATGGTTAATTTTTTTTTCTGCTGCTGCTGCTCCACTTACTCTGCCAACACTGAGATTTTCCTTTAATATCCGCTGAATTAATTTCCAATCGTAAGTTGGTTGGTCTGGTCTCTTACGAAACACACAACTTTTATCAAATACTTTTCAAAGATATAAAAGAAAGTAACGCAACCGCAAGATATGTACCTACAAGGGAGTATCTAACTTCGGGAAAATTATTTGCTATGGCAGATACAATAATTTTGAGTTTGTGTCCTCGTTCACCTTTTTTTTTTGGTCGGTGGGAGAAAAATGGCAAAAGTTAAATTAGTCTCTTATGTAACAAGAAGTCACTTGGAGTTACAGAACAAAAATAACAATAAAGATACAATTTTCGGAAGTTCTACGCCTGCATCATCACTTTTATATTTTCTGGCTTAAACATCAGAGGCCAATTTTGTTGGGATCTTCTGAGTTTTTTTTTTTTTACAAAAACCGCTTTAAATCCAATCATTTCCAGAGAAACATGTGATTCAGACAGGAAAGACATTAAGATACATATTTCTCGGGGAAAATCTCTGCAACAGCAACAAAAACATCAAGTGTATCTGTTAGGTGAATTAAGTATCTCGAGAAGATGGGAACAAATATCCGTATTGCCGAAATGATTTTTTTATTGGCGCATCGCAGGGGGGTTTGATGTTTAATATGGCAAACGGAATCACCTGTTGTATATGGTATTAAGAAAGTGCTAACAGATTGCGCTGGTAGCATCTAAGAGATGGTGGAGGTGAGTCGTTGGCAATGTGGTATCCACTATTTAAGGTAAGCGTTGATGTTTGCGTCTTCGTTGTTGTCTTCTTTTTTTTTAATAAAAGCCAAAAACTCACATCACCTTCAAACCTTTTGTACATTGAAAACATCTGGGCCTCCATCATATTATACACCCTGAAGTGATTGTGTGATGTTGTGCCATGGTAAAGTTGAGCGTTTTGCTAATTATCTCTCGGGGAGCATTGTGCCCCTGACGACGACGACAAATTGATGTGAATTTCAGAGTCAAGTGGGTGGACGTGAAAGGGGCGGACACAAAATAATACCATACATAGCAGCGGCGCTTACCCAACACAAGACCGTTGTTATCCATTAGAACCAATTTGACAAAAAAATAGCCCTTAAAGTCACCTTGTGTCCCCTTGTTTTATGTCTCAATTTATAATGGATAAGGACACTAATTATATGAAAAACTGAGGCAGAAATGTATATAGATAGATACACAAATGTATCTCTCATGCAGTATGCCTAAATGCCTAGTAGGCCTAGTTGGTTTCATAGGAACGGAATTTATTTTCAATGATTTTTTTTTTGACCTTGCTAGGGGTGGCCGGAGGGGATGGGGGAAAAGTAAACTTATGGCGGCAAAACTAGAATTTGGCTCTGTTTGTTTTGATATATTTGGATATTTTGTTATGTTTTATGGGGAACAGGGTGGAGCAAACACCGTTTTCCTTTTTTTCCAGAGATGTCAAAATAAGAATGAGTTTCGTTGCGAATAAGAGTAGGAATGGTTCTGAAAAAGTCATCTGCATCTAGCAGTTGGCTTTGTCCAAATTGTCGCATCGATTATGTATCCACTATGATGTGTCTACCTTCGTGTATTTTTTTTTATAATTAACGCGTGCACAAGGGACTATTTGTTTCCCTTTTGATGTAGAACAAACAGCGAGGGCATTAGGAAAATAGGGAGGGGAAGGATAGGCGAGGTGTCGATTAACATTGGTTTTGACTGCTAGCAGATCAAAATGGCAGGGGAAAATCTCGCCGGTAAACTATTCCAAATTTGTGTTGTTCGGCTAAAAAAAGAATCCCTATATTTGACGGTACGTATGAAATTGGGCTCAAGGGTGAACTGATGAGCATTCCTTGCGAGACGAGTATTACGGGCTACTTCGAGTGAACATTTTTTATAAATGAAACGATAAGATAAGGAAAGACATGAAACAATGCGTCGGTGTTCGAGAGGGGCAATTGTTTCAGCGGCAGTTCTATTTCCTATCGATCTTAACACTCGATTTTGTATTCTTTCGCGCAGGTGAAGCGATGTTTACGAAGCATCTGCCCAGAGGTGGAAGTTATACTCGAGTTTAGGACGTATAAACGTTTTATAATTTGTAGCCAAATCAGAAGGAGAAAAATACTTCTTACACTGATACAGAAAACCTAAGCACTTAGAAGCGATCTCAAATATATGGTCATTCCAACCGAAGTCGTTGTTGACACACATACCGAGTACTGAGAGCTTTTCGGTTTCTTTGATGTAAGCCCCATTCGTGGACAATGGCAATGGGGGTATGTTTAGCTTTCACGACAGATGACAGCATTGAGTTTGAGAAGCATTAATCTCCACACGATTCCTACCCCATTTGACAATTCTGTATAAATTGGAGTTTAATGAGCTTGACATACGGTACCTTTGCAATTGTACGTCCGAAGGCGAAGGACGTGAATTATCGAACGAATATGAAAAGCTGAGTGTAGAGTCGTCAGCAAAACAGTTAAGTGGATTAGAAGTAACAGACAGAAGATCGTATACCAAAATGAGGAAAAGAGTCGGAGACAGAACAGAGCCCTGAGGCACACCAGCATTTATTTTGTGGGAATCAGACTTGAATCCATCAAATAAAACTTGTATTGAACGGTCCAGAAGATAGCTTCTAATCCATCGAACTAGAGTATCATCGATACCAAAGCACACATTTTCGATAAGAGAGCTTCATGCCAAACTCTATCAAATGCCTTGGAGATATCAAGAGCAATAATCTTACTTTAACCAAAGCGATGTAAAGATTTGTTCCACTGTTCGGTGAGATATGCCATCTCACAAGCTACAAACCACAGTGGCCTTCATAACAAACATAACTGATGCCAATGACCAAATTCAGTCAGAGTCATGGAAAACTGCATATTTTGGACGCGCTTCACCCAGAGAAGCCACGGCGGACATTTGTTCTATCTTATATTCCAATTCCACACATGATGGAAAATAGGCCTTTCAAACAAATAAAAAGTTTTTTATTTACATTTCAGGTTAGGAGGCTCTTCCCTTACATTTGCATATTTTCTTGGGTAAAACGGTGGGGGAAGGGATGTAATGCCTTATTTCTTATAATTCCTCTCAACAGCCTTTGTTTCTACAGCCCCATCAGTTATTATAATGAAAAAACAATTCACATTAAAGTAAGGAATAAGTCCAATGAATGTGTGAGAATCAAGAAGAACAAACATAATTTTTCTAATCGCATAAGCTAAGTTCTTAAAAAATGAATTTTTTTACGTTTCCCAATCACGTTTTCAATATTGAAAAAAATTATAATTTTCTAGATTCCATATTATTTAAATTTTTAATAGTTTTTGTTTCATAATATGCAAGCATCTTTAACCCCAGAACCCTTTTCCATATCAATAAACAAAAAAAAAATTCAATTATAGCAAATGCCTCACCCTGTTTAATATACCAACCCGCACAAAAACGTTATTATGATTTTCCTTGAGGCCCAAAATTGTCGTATAATGCGGGCATACAGAATCCAGGCATACAACAGGTAATATAATAGACGATATTGTCAACGTGAAGATTACTTTGGGTTTGACTTTCGTACCCCCGAAAACATTGCTAACAAGGGAATGTATCCCCATTATGTGTCGTTCCAAAGGGACGAATTTTCGAATACGGTCGTACACAACAACTAACTAGAGCGCACGTAACAGATATACTATATATAATGTAAATGTTTGCTGGGGTATTTATTTCTTCATAATGAATAATTGAACACAACTAATGGGCTTGTTGTTCGGAAGCCCAAAACTATGGTGATTCTCTGAGATGACTGTGATTTGATACCATTTATCCTTACACGTAACGATCTCTCTGTGGTCCAATTCTACTGAAATAGTAATAATTATGTTGTTAGATGGTATCTATAGATGTATCTATGTTCATAGATACTGTTGTGTTGTTTTGTTATAAAATATTGATTTAAGTCCTGTCCAGTAGTTGATTGTGATTTGCAAGGGAATACTAGAAAGCGTTTGCAATTTTTCTTAATCACGTTGCGTTGCTTTGTGACATACACTCGAAGGACGACCTTTTCTGTGGCCAGAGGAGGCACGTACAATTATTAGTTGTACCCTAAAGTTTGTCCCAATGGATGCAGGGAAAAGATACATTTCAATCCGTTTTTCAACCAAAATATTTGTACATAAAATGAATCTGAATTAAATATTTAAAAATTTAAATTTTGTATCTCAAAATCCTTAATTGGTTTTGAACTCTCGAAGGAGCAGTATGCAAGACCACTAAATTATGTATCTTTCGTCTTAAATCATCCCAATCAAAAACCATTAATACATCTGGCCTCATGTTTTGCGGCTGAGTTATCTGTAAATTAATTGCTTTACAAAACCGCAATAGTTTTGTATTTAAATTTTTATCATTTAATATAAAAAACTCGGTCAATTTTAATTTTACATTCAGTTTTCTGCGTATTTTTTGTTTGTGGTTGAATTTCATGTGATTTGAATTAATACAAAAAATAAAATGAAAAATGCATTTCTAATGAACTAGGAGAATAGAGATAAGATTGAAAATTAAATTCCAAAAACAGCGGAAAAAGCTAATTCATGAATTTAGAACTATACATTCGAGTTTTATTGAAATATTAATCAAGTCAAGAGTGCACTCAAAGCTCTTTCGATAAAGTCGGAATGAATTATCTGAAATATAAATAAAATGATTTTTTACAATATTTGAATTTTATCTGGCGCCCAATTAAAGTACTTTTTCAGAATATAATCCATTCGCACCACATCTCCTTTGGGATCAGAGTTTTTTTTTGCTTAATTGATTCAAAAGTTTTTTTTTATTCTACATATGGTGTTTGCTAATTAATGAACCATTCAATTATGTTTGGTACAAGAAATGTTCACGTGGAGTTTGCGATATGGCACACAAGGCAGAACAGCCTTCGAACAGTGTTTTGATGCTCAAATCGATCATCACAAGTAGGCTGCATATGTATGTATCTAAAAAATTAAAAAAAATATTTTTTTCGAAAATTCTTTAATTTTTTTAATTAGTTTAAGAGTTTTCTCGGAAAAACTAAGTATGCAATAATATTTGAAAACTAAATTTCTTTCGAGGAAAAAAAATATTGAAAATTGATCAGTTCTTTTTAAACTTTTCGAAAAAATAAATATTTTTTTTTTCTAGTATGTGATTAAAAGGAAATCTGTAGTTTTTACCTGGGAAAATTATTTAAAAAAAATTCAATCAATCCGTTTTCAAAATATTTCGAAAATTTAAAAAAAATCGCAAAAAAAGTGTTTGAACATTTTGATTAGCAATATTAATTGAAATTAGAAAAAACTTCCTGTGTGCAAAATTTTATTGAAAGCGGGATAATGGTTTACGATAAAACCGCATTTGAAAAAAACCGGTTCTATGACAGGTATCGAAAGATTGTTGTAAAATAATAGCATCATGAAAGTTATATCGAAATCGTTATAGCCGTTTTCGAGAAAATTAAACTTTTTGTTAAAGATTGTATGGCAGGTACTGTTATTTTCCGACCTAAGGCAAAAATGAAAACCCCGAGATACTACCAAATAAATACTAAAAACCAAGTTTGAAGCAAATTGGCCCCTCCGTTTAGGCTGTAGAGGTGCTAACAGACAGACAGGCGGACGGAATTTCTGGATCTTTTTCCGATTTCTCTATCATCGTAATGTCATGGTTGATTGTTATATCATTTTTTTTTTATAATTACTCAACTTGCCTTAAATTATAGTAAAAACTGAAGATGCAATATTTTTTGCAAATAGCAAAAAATGTCAATTCTACTTTGACATTTTTGTAAAACAATAACAAGATTCACATTTTCTTGAAAAACCTTGAAGAAATTTTCTTAGGAAATGCAGAAACATAAATATTTTCCCCTCTTCTTCGTACAAAATATTTTCACTGTTATTGTTTTGATGGCGTGTAACAAGGCAACCATTTTGTATCGAGTCTTTTAATTATATTTTATCACAATTATTTATACTTGGGATTATAGGTACTATAATGCAAGTTATGCATTCGTGCAGATTAAGAATGTTGAGATAACAATCAAACATGACATTACGATGATAGAGAAACATATTTGAGTTACTGGCAAAATTCTGTCCGTCTGTCCGTCTTCCTGTCTGTCTGTCTGTACGGATATAATAGCTTAAAAATTTACGGTACCTGTCATATAACCGTTAAGTAAAAGTTTATTTTTCTCGAAAACGACTCCAAGTTTTTTTATGAAAAAAATCAGTGTGCAATATATTTTGGTAAAAAAAAAATTAATATGGTGGGCTAAAATCGGTACCTCCCATAGGACCGTTTTTTTTTCTTCGACTTTCTCGTAAATTGGGGATCCGATTACTATCAAAATTGATATTTAAGAAGATGTAAACAGCCTCAGTAATTTGGCATTAACTTTTTTTTCGAAAACTTTTTGTATTTTTAATAATTTTTTTTTTAATTTTTCAATATTTCGAAAATGGGTAAATATTTTTTTTTAATTTTGTTTCTAAATGCATGTTAATTTTGTGCTTTAGTTTGTATTCTCGTTATTTTTTTTAATTTTTTTTAAAAAAGTAAAAATATAAAACCGTTTTATTTAAAAACCGTTCTTACGAAAAAAAAAATAAAAATGTACACTCTTTAACATTTAAATTTAAATTATTGCACTCAATAAAATTTAACGTACCTTATTCAAACAATCAAAAGTCACAAAAATCCAATAAATGCTTTGATATTCACTTTAATTTTCTTAAATTTTTTCTACAATGTGACCGCACATATGAACAAGCGATCCAGTCGTGCAATTTATTTTTTAATCAAAGCAATAATCGTGAATCGTCTGTCTGAAACTTTTTCTTCCATCAAACTTTGGAAATATATATTCAAAGAATGTAGAAGAAACAGACAATTTTTCATATTTATTAATTCCTATAGATTCTTTTAATTTAATTATAAGTGAAATGAAATTTTCCTAACTTTTCGATTTGGTAGAAATGAAGTTTCTCCTTTGTATTGGATTACTTAAAGGAATCTTAACAAAATCAACACGAAAATTAAGTATAAATCAGCCATTTCGTTAATTTAGTATTTATCATTTTTAGTTTTCATACCATATTTTTTCATTTCACTCCATTTCTTGCGGAATTTTTTCATTTCACTTTTGGAGAAACAACTAGAGTAGACATAACTTGTAGGGTAATCATTCAACATGAAACCCAACTCTTGGCGGCGCATCGACTTATAAAGATTCCCGCATAGTTCTTCTGCAACTTGAACTTAGATAAACATATTAAATCTTCCAAAAACAAAAACAACAAATTCCGGATATCCTTTCTATATGATTTTATTTATGCCTCGAATGGCGCGGTTAAGCTCTGAAGCGAATAAAGTTTTTCGCGAAGCATGTCTCTGAAATCTCTTTAGCCTAACCACGTCGACCTTAAAAAGCCATTGTGAAGAAAAGATGACGGAGAAGGCGGCGCGGCGGTGTTGCGATAGTTGTTAGAGCTGCTTAAGCATAAGAAAATTGTACTCATGACTAATTGTGAAGGGAGCTATCGTCCCCGCAGCCGTTTCGCCACCATCAATGCTGCTCTATGCCATTGGCGCGCAAAGTTAAGAGGTGTTTTCAACATTACCCCCTGGCAATTTGTTTTACACCACCACCCCCCCCCTCCAACCTCACTCATTTGCCAACACACAACTGACGGAGACAACATAAAGATGAGCACAAAGTTTATCTAAGAAACTAAGTGAAAGGGGGGAGATGTATCTGAACTGAAAGTGTTAAACGCATCTCTTCGTATAGTACCCGAAGCGCACAGAGGGTTAGGTAGGATGATGGAAGGACCCCTTCTGCTTCTTATTCTATTTAAGTCGTTACGAATATTCTGAGGGTTTTATTAAATTTATTTCTGCATAGTGGAAGAGGATACCTCTGCCAAACCGTCATACCAATGCCACCATATAATGCCTCGGCAAACGTATGTAGTAAGTTTATATGAGACCAGGACGACTAAGACCAAGATTCAAGTCGACGACGACAACAACGAAGTGGATGAAGATGAAGATGAAGATGAGGAGGAAGTCGGCAGGAATGTTTTATCTGCGGAGGATGTTTGAACAATTCGTAGTCCCGCATGAGCAAATGAAAGTTTCGTGTAATTTATTGTTGCGAGGGTCCTGTCAGGATCATTTGTGAGTTATTGTTTAGCAGTATAAGATGTCGACTGTAGTTATTAAAACGACAAGACGCGCGATAACAATTTCCACGCGTTGAAAAGTTAATTTTCGAGTTACTTTACCCGCAGTCCTTTCTAAGAAAAATACAACAGCTAGCTATAGCGTACAAAAATATTCTAAATATCTTTAAATACTCACGCATGATGTATCTGAATATCCTTCAGTATGTTTGTATGTATATAGAGGATACCCATTCGTTAGGTTTGTTTTGATTGAACACATGTGTGTGTATACAAAAGAATTGTAATTGGACTAAAGCTCCCTGTCTCTACTCGAGGCGCAGTAGTCGTCCTTATTCCCTATTCAATAGCATGGCTGATTATTTAAGTCGACATAGAGCTTGAGTAATTATTTTATACATCATCATCATCATCATCCTCATCGTTGTCATATATATGTAAGTAAAGGTACATCATAATCACACGTGTGTTATATTTATGCGTATACAGGTACCCACCTCACCGTACATTATGTGGTATGTATCAATTTATTTTCGCACATAATAAGCGTTAAATACGGGGGGGCGTTTACCCCATATGGTTTTAATTAATGCTCAGGACCTCACATATAATATGCAATAAAGCTTGCTTCTTTAATTAACTCGCTCTGGCTCTCTGGGCGGGAGCATGTAATAATTGCTTTGACAGACATCTCTGTATATTTGCATATATAATGAACAACTTCACATGATTTGATAAGAATTTAATTCGTTTTTAATTCATAGGTCATTGAAACTTCAAGAACTAATTGAGCTCTCGATAGAAATTACTTTTGATTTGCATGCTCATTTGCAACACTTAATAAATTGACGCCTATTTATCCTTTTTAATTTTTTTTTAATTTGATTTTTAAGTTTAAATGAGTTACTCAGGAATAAATAAAATCTACACATACTCCTGGGGCTTTTCATTCGAGATTAGTACTCAATATATGTAGATATACATAGCTTTTCCGATGAGGGTAATTCAATGTCGAAATTGGCTTGTTGAGGATAGAATGCAACTTCAGAAAACTCCATATTCCACAGCAGGAATTCAATTTCTAGCAAGGAAAATGTCTCATTATAGAAACTAAAGAAAGTCTACTCGAAAAAAGAAAAGCACGCAAGAAAAAGCAGCAATTCCATGCGTGAGATCTCTTCTTTGCAAGTTTCAGTTCGAGTTCGGTAGATTTGACAGATTTTGAGAGTTTTGATATTAAATGGAATAAAAAATTCTTTGATTCAATAAGAAAATTAACTAATTTTGATCATACACTATAACTGAACAACTGATTACGTATCTTAAAATGTTATCCCTTTTTCGTATTAAAAGTCAAAATCAAATGACACAAAATTATAGACGCTTTAATACCAAATTAAATCAAATAAAATTAGGCACTAACATTAAAAGTGTAGTTCTTCAATTATAGACGACTTAAAAATTGATTTTTTCTTAGTGTGACACTAGATTTTTAATAACAGGAATCCCCTGCATTATCTTTTTTAGTGTGAAACTATAAAATTCTCTGAGAGAATGACGGCTTGCTCTCACAAAACGCCATTTTGAAAATAAAACATACAAACATACCCAGCCTAAATCCAATAACAACAAAATTCCCTAAGGTTCTTAAACTTTCAAATTTGATTTTAACAAGTGCAGGGTTTTTTTTGTTTATAATTGAGAAAAACTTAGTGCAGAAGTAAACATTTTAAGTAGTGTGAAGTTAATTTATTAAAAATATGTTGTCTATAATTTCGCGCCAATGACTTTAGACTTTTGTTGTGAAATTCTTATTTGAAAAAAAAAAATCCCTTAGGCAATATTTGAGGCAATGGCAATAGCAATAAGGAGGGCAATTTTCTATCTTTGTGGGCTGTTTTATTGTTTTCAAAAAATATAACGTCAGCCATTTTTAAAAAGGGAAATTTGATAGAATATTGCTTTGCGATTGACAAAGCAATAATTGCCTTCCATCTAACAGGCAATATTGCTATTGCCATTGCTTTAGCGTCTCCACTAGGCAATTTGAGGGCAATGGCAATGAATTGAGCAATTTATTGCCTGGAATATTGCCAATGAAGACCCTGGGTTATAGAGACCATAGAAAAAAAGAAATAAGAACGACAACGGGGCGGATAATTCTCTCTTCGTCTACAAACTAAAAAAATACCCGTTGGGCGACATACATATGTACTGTACGTGTACCGGTCCCTGTACATTTCCTTATGGGACTACTACTACGTTTGCATTTATGTTGGCACGAAACGTATGACTATGACTGATTGGCTGCTTCTCAAACGCATCTAACACGTGTTCACATACAAATAATAAAATTTCAGGGTTTGCAGGGCATGGTCGGTACGAGTCGCAGTTCTTTTTACTTGCGATTATAGGTCCTATAATGCAAGTTATGCATTCGTGCAGATTAAAAAAATAAGAATCAAACTTGAAATTATGCTGATAGAAAAACATATTTGAGTTACTGGCAAAATTCTGTTCGTCTGTCTGTCTGTCTGTACGAATGTATTTTGGACTGTAGCCTAAACGGTTGAGCCAATCAAATTTAAAACTCAAGGTTATTTTGAGATTCTACAGAGGAATTTTTTCAATTTTTTTTTTTAGCTCAAAAATTAACGGTACCTGTCGTATAACCGTTATGTAAGAGCTTATTTTTCTCGAAAACGGCTCCAAGAATTTTTATGAAAAAAAATCAGTGTAGGTAAGCATTATATTTTGGTGAAAAAAAATTAATATTGTGGGCTTTTACCGGTACCTCCCATAGGACCGGTTTTTTTTCTTCGTATTTCTCGAAAACTGGTGATCCGATTACTATCAAAATTGATATTCAAGAAAATGAAGGTAGCCTAATTAGTTTTGCATTATCTTTTTTTCGAAAACTCTTTTTTGTATATTTAATAATTTTTAATTTTTTTTTTTTTTTTGAAAAATCAATATTTTAAAAAACGGGTGAATGGATTTTTTTTTAAATTTTGTGTTTAAATGTATATTAATTTTGTGCTTTGTGTTCTTTAATTATGTTTTTTTAATTTTTTTTAAAAAGTTGTTAATAATAAACCGTTTTATTTAAAAACCGCTCCTACAATTTTGAAAAAAAAATTCCCACTTTTTAACATTTTTTAAAGAAATAAAATGGTATTTAAATTACACTGGTCAACAAAATTTTGTAACAAGAAAGTTGCTTATGTACTTGAAAATGAGCCGTTTTGGTTATACTTTCGAATTCACAGAATATTATTTGTTTGAAGAGTGTGCTGTTTTTTTTTCTGTTGCCTGAGTAAAGTGATTTTTACGTAATGTCCAGAATGTGTAAAAATGATCTGACAAGCTTTTTTTTACATTTTTGTGGCTTTACTTTTAAAATTTAAAAATTAACCCCATTAGTAATTAAGTTACCTATATGAACAGTACTTGTGACTTGTGAGTCTTCTCCCTGGATGGGCGAGAAAATCTCGATCTATGCCTTTTGCAATCCCTATCATTTGGAGGGAACCACTCATCTGATTGTTATTTTTGTCTTATTTATACAAAAGGCACTAGCATTAAAACATAAAGTAAAAATTAAGTATCCTGACTTGCCATTGGCTAGCTAATAGACCAATCACTCATAGTGCAGAACTACCTGCACCAGAACCACCTCAAAGTTTCCATCTGACCGCTTCGCTAGAAACAATCGAAAACGACACATTAGATCTTGACTTTCAAGAGGCTTCCTCATCTATTAAGCCACATTAACTATCTCAATGAGATCTGAATGATTTGGTACGTGGTTTAAATTTGTCAAACAACAGGCTGAACTTTTAGACTATCAATTAAAGGGATGGAATTTATTACAACCAAAAAAAAGTATGTTACTTTCGCAATCGAGATGAAGGGCTAAACACTTTTTTCTCAAGATGATCAGCTGTTATCGGGTTTTCCAATAGGAACTTGACAATTTTGAATTTAATTTGTGAACGCACCCTTTCACTAATCATCGAACTGTCATTGTCAATTAATTCAGTACACTCAACATTTTTATAATGGCAAAGAAAAACGAGCGAGCAAGGCCTGCAAATTATAAAAATTTTCTACCGAAATTCAGAGTCGGTGGCCGCAAATTTAAGAGCGTTGAATTGTTGAATTTCATAGCAAAATCATCTTCAGTGACGAAGCTCATTTTTGGCTGAATGGGTTTGTCAATAAGCACAAATTAATATGCGTTATTGGTCGACGTATTTTTTCGTCGACGATAGCGATCGTCACGTTACTGTGAATGGCCAGCGTTATCGCACCATGATTACCCATTATTTTTGGCCCGAATTGGAAGATATGAACTTGGACGACATGTGGTGTCAACAGGATAGTGTCAGATGGGCCAGTCGATTGGCCGCCTCGTTCGTGCGATTTAACGCCTCTAGACTATTTTTTTGGGCTACGTTAAGTCATTGGCTTATGCCAACAAGCCGACGACGTTGGAAAAGCTCACAGCCAACATTTAACGCGAAATAGCGTTAATAAAGTTTTTGAAATGTCTCAAATGGTTTGCATTTTATTTAAAAAAAAAATTGTCAAGTCCTTATTCGAAAACTATTTATTTTGAAGTGATGCCTTTGGCGTTATGACTTTCTTGGGTATAGAATATAAAGCAGAAAGAGTGGCGTTTATTTTATCGATTGTTCAAAAATAAGTTTAAAAGCTGTTCTTTTACATATCGGCAAAAAATATCTCTCTATACCAACTAGGTGAGGCTTCTAACATCAAAGAGTCGTATGAAATATACGTGGAGTCCACGTATGTTAGCGGATTACTGTTGGACATCACGTTGGACACGTTACTGAAACAAAATATGGACGAAAATCATAAAGCTACAATTATATTAGTATTGCAGAATAACGAAATATCTTCTTCTTGTTGACAAAAACTGAAAAATTCGAATTTTTAATAAAATCGAATTACAAAATAACTATTCGTATTCCTTGTCCTAAACATAAATAGATAAAAGTTTTCATGCTACACGCAAGAAGTATTGTTGACCAGTGTTATTTCACTCAATACATTTTAACGTACATTATTCGAAAAATAAAAAGTCTCAAAAATAGAATAAATGCTTTGATGTTAACTTTAATTTTTTTTTTTAATTTTATTCTACAATGTTACTGCACATATGCGATCCAGTCGTACAATTTATTTCTTTTTTCTATGATAAAGACCCTGGGTTAGATATTTATTTGCTTTTCAATGTGGAAAGTTTTCTTCTATCGCCAAATTCGATTCCATCTACAATTATTCAGGTAACGGAAGAAAACTATGGACGTGCCGAATCCCGATCTTATTCCACAAAATTTATCATAAATCCTAAATGATCTTAGGATATATGATGAATCCGGGTAGAACACCTCTATACCCAAATAGCTTCTGAAGCATAAGTTATTTCTACTCATGAAATGGCATCAACTAATACATCTGGAATGCCAAAATCAGTTATGATCAACAAGCCGTTCGTTCGATCAAAAGCGAGTGTTTATTATAAAAGACAAACACAAAACTCAAAATCTGTCCTCTATCTTCCCTTTTGAATTAAGGCCAATGTTTAATGAAGATCGAAGCTATATCCAAAAACAAACCAACCCACGTTTACTACAAGCCAAACGCTTAATATTAGGAAGGACAACGGTTTATATTGAACAAATAAGGCGGGTAGCTGCGAACATATATTAAACGGCCTTGCCATCACTAAAATCATAGTAAAATAATAATAAAACCTAACGGTACACAATCTATCTCGTCCCTTCTCCCTCTCACTAAACGAATAAACTTAATAATCACAAATACTTGTTAGAGGTAAACAAAAACAAGGCACCAAGAGAGCACACCCGATATGAATTTTCAGCTTAAACCAACAACTTTGGCGCGGATAAAACGTTATCCTTGGTCGGAAGGAACAGGAAACAGGATCGGGATACTAATGCCCCACCTTTATAGGTGCGGGAGGGTAATGTGTATAAATGCTAAGCTTGCGGTTGAACTATGCTGATAGCGAAGATGTGTGTGCAGGAGGCTCAATTTTATTGTTTCCACCTTCTTCAAAAAGTACACACACAGAGCACAATATTGAAATTCTTTCGTTAACTTTGTTATTTATCATTTTCCGGCGAATTTTCTTCGTTTTTTTTTCTTGTTCCCAAATGGTACTTGTTTCTGGGTAGAAATATAGGAAGGAGGAAGGAGTTGGCCTTAGTAGGGCTGTAGGTATAGTATGGCTCATAGAAAAGGAAAGGAATCTCGGATGGATGGATGTTGTATGCGGCAACCAGCATAGTATCCTACATAATAGTGTATTTAATCCGTTTTACCTGCTGAGCACACATACCAAGCGGATAATGTTAAACGCGGGGATCTATGCGAGCATTGAGCGGAAAAAAGCATAGAAGCTCTTAATTGTTATGTTTTTTTTTACACTGCACTAAGGATCTTAACTCTGTTCTCCGGTTATAGTACCTACTTACACAAGCAAGTTCGTTATGTGTGTATGAATGGGTATAGCTTTTTTTTTTTTTTTGAATTATCCTTGTTCTAGGTAACGCTCGAGTTAATTTGAAATTTTATGATTTAGGCTTAAGGAAATTATGTTTCTATATTATAATTTTGTATTTTTCCTAATTGTTGGGAACTTAATTTCACTGTTAGAGGTAAGTTAGGCACGCAAAATAATGGCTTTTGTTAAGTCATTTATTAGAACTCTTATCCTTGAGCTTATAAAATTAATTCGGGAATTATTATGTTTTTATGTTTTTTTGAGGATGTTTGCATAAGAAAACAGATAGTTTGTTTCACAACTGGAAAATTAAAAGTGTTAAGGCTTGAAAAGGGATTTTTTTTTAGTTTTATTTTTTCCTTATTACAAAGTATCTTATGGATACCATAAAGTATCTTATGATGATATTCGGTAGGAATTCAAACTTTTTTCTTTTGGCTTTTTTAATTCAATTGTAATGCAAAGAAGGAAATTGTTTTTGACAGTTTAATAATAATTGTGACAGAGACATAGTGTCATCTTGATTGATCTCATATGTCTGAATCTTATGAGGAGCTCTTATAACGAGAGTTGAGTGTCCATTGTTAGCCATAAGTATTTGGGGCGGTAGGAAAAAATAAATAAATATGCGAATGAATATGAAAAAAATAAATAATGACATTTTAGTATCACAAGATTGAGGACATAGTTTCGTCTGATGTTTTATGGCTATGACTTATGCGTTTTTGATTCAATTTATAGGATTTTTCGTTTTATACTTAGGCTGTAGTTTGTTTGGGTCTTAGAAAAATAAATCTGGTAAAAAAAACATTATTATTACAAACGAAATTTCCGCCAAAGTATGCTGCCTTGATAACAGGTGTTTCATTTGTGATAATAGGATGTAAAGGGTGTTTTTCTTAGAGGTATAGAACTTAGAAATGAAATAAAATAATTTTTTTTTTTTTAAATTGACATAAAATTTACTTTATTCAAAGAATAATTTGTTGGCATTATAATTAAAATATGATTTCTGGTATTCAAACGCCACGGCTGGCTCGAACGTAGTCTAATCTGGAGGTCCAATTTTCGATGACTTTTTCCATTATTTGTGGCTGTATATTGGCAATAACGCGGCGAATGTTGTCCTCCAAGTGGTCAATCGTTTTGGGCTTATCGGCGTAGACTGGCGACTTCACATATCTTCACAGAAAATAGTCAAACGGCGTTAAATCATGGGTCCGTAACGTAAAACTATGCGGTTACGAAACGTTTCCTTCAATAAATCAATTGTGGCACCAGTTGTGTGACATGTTGCGCCGTCTTGTTAAAATCACAGCTCATGCACAGCATGGTTGTTCAATTGATGAACAAAAAACTCATTTACTCAGTAATCATGGCTCTATAGCGGTTACCATTTACTGTAACGTTCTGGCTAGCATCGTTTTTAAAGAGGTACGGACCAATTATTCTACCAACCCATAAAGCACAGCATACAGTCAGTTTTTGTGGATGTAACGGTGTTTCAACATACACTTGAGGATTATCATCACTCCAAATACGGCTGTTTTGTTTATTGACGTATCCATTCAACCAAAAGTGAGCTTCATCCCTAAACAAAATTCGCTTACGAAAATTGGCCTCAACGGCAAACTTCTTTTTGGCCCATTCACCGAATCTATGCCTTGCTAGAAGGTCATGTGGCTTCAATTCTTGCACGTGTTGGATTTTGTAAGCACGAAAACCATGATCTTTCCCCAAAATCTTAAAGTGGATGGACACACATCCAATTCCTGTGCACGATGGCGGATAGAGTGATTCGGGTCTTCTTCTACGCTACGCCCTACAGTATCAATGACTTCTTCTGTAAATACTGTACGACGTCCATTTGGATGCGTGTTATCGTTTAGAGTAAACGTGGTGCAAAAACGGTCCATACTGAATCGAATTAATTGCTCTGATGGACGATTTTGTTGACCGTAAAATGGACGTAGTGCGCGATACGTATTTCGAACAGAACCATGATTTTCAAAATAAATTTGGACAATTTGGAAGAGTTGTTCAAGCGTCAATCTATTTATGCCAAACCAAACTTAAAATAAATCACTGAACATCTGACAAAATTGCCGCCAGTTAAAATAGTGTTGCCAACTTAAAGTTGTATACCTCTAAAAAAACACACTTTACAAGAACTAAGCTGAGTGATTCACACACACAGGAAAGATTTCCTAGATAGAATCATCCAACATTTTTGTTTTAACTATTGGCGGTAGGACCAAATAGTCCACTTGAGAGATCCTAAGACTTAAGCTGATGTGAGTAATTTAAACATTTGGTAAGAATTGTTCTATTGGTCGGATAGGTTTTGCGTTAATTAGAAAATCATTAAATGTTTGGTGCAAGAAAAGAGAATCTTCACTGATTATGATGGCTTCTTCCAGAAAGAATAATTGATTCACTTAGAGGCCGGTCACCTGAACTTTTAGCAGAAAGTCAAACACCGGAATAAGGCTAGAGAATTTAAGGCCTTTGCTTGGCGCACACCAAATTAAGATTTTCATTAGTTGATCAACCAGTCGTAGATTTCCAAAAATTCGCGTTATCTTAATGCAACTCATATAAGATCTGGAATGCTTTTTCAATATGAACCAACACTCTTAAAAAAATCCAATATTTGTCAATTCTGATTCTAAGGCTCTGCATTAGGTTGGTTTACCAGAAACAAACCGATGCACTGGCGTATGACTTCAGCTTGAACGTTAGCTATCATTATTTTGTGGATCACTCTTCCTCTTTGTTGATTGGGAGAAGGTTATCTACTGATAAGGAAATAGATCACCGATAAAAATTTTGGAGATGAGAACCTTGGGTCATGCAGACCCGATGTTTTCCTGTTTCCTTCCAGAACAGAGAGGATATCTCGCCGAATCGTTTTTTCTTTTCTTTTTTTGGAGTTTTCAATGCAGTTCTAACATTTTTAGATACGATGTCGAGGACTTTTCTTGTATGGTACAGCTATTGTATATTTAATAGTTCCTATCAGCTATCAGTACCTTCTATCAGCATCTATGAAGAATTTCGTCTTCTTCTTTGACACGCAATTTAGAAACTAGTTGGGCACTTATTGGTGATGGCTGGTCGCAGTTATTCCTGAATAGCATAGTTCAATTCGCAGCCATCCCTGAACATGATGCCAAGGCGAACCTGGTGTCTGCATTTCGAAATGAGTAAACGCGTTGCACTTGAGTAGCAATTGGGCTTTGACTATTAACTTAGGCCTGTAGTTGAAGCCCAGTGAACAAAAAGATTTGATGGAATCGTCGCCGGTGGCGATGTGCACCAATGAGTTGGGTTTAAACCCATGGACTAGTTTGTCTTACTTAACAGATGTGGGTTAAGCCTTAGTGAATTAAAATTAACAAGTGCAGTTTCGGAGTTCCACTCATTGGGAACTATACGGACTGGGCTGGGCAGCATCGGGTTTTTGAACAGGGACGCTACAAAAGTAGATCGACAGGGACAGCAAACGACGCCATATTTTTTGCCGTTCTTTTGATATTTCTCTTTTAATAAGGTTTGCTATTTCATGATGGAAAGATATACGAGCCAACAATGAGTCGAAATTATTAAAATTTACTACCAAAATTCGGAGTCAGAGGCCTCAACGTTAAGAGCGCTACGTCCAATTTATGGTCATCATAATCGTCCTAGCAGATCAACAATTGAGCGTCTAGTGGAAAAATTTGAATCCACAGGCACAGTACAAAATGTTCCCGTGCCAGTAAGACAAAGAAGTGGCTGAGGCTTCAGTTGCAGAAAGCCCAAATGTGTCTCTAACACGTCGTTCTCAAGCGTTGGGCATCTCTGTGACGTCGTTGTGGCGAATTTTGCGAAAAGATCTTGGCCTACATCCTTACAAGATTAAATTGACGCAAGAACTGAAGCCGCTTAACCACCAGAAGCGTCGTATGTTCGTGAATTGGGCTGAGCAACAACTTGAAAATGATTCGGATTTTCATGGAAAAATCATCTTCAGCGATGAGGCTCATTTCTTGCTGAATGGCTTTGTCAATAAACAAAATATGCGGTATTGGTCAGGCAGCAATTCACACGTACTCCATGAGTCATCATTGCATCACAAAAAAATTACAGTTTGGTGTGGTCTATGGGCCGGCGGCGTCATTGGGCTGTACTTCTTCCGTGATGAGCAAGACCGGCATGTTACTGTGAATGGGGATCGCTACCGTTCAATGATATAATCGAATATTTTTGGCCCCAATTGAATGATAGGTATGGACTTGGAGGACATCAAGTTCCAACAGGACGGCGCCAAAACCCACACAGCGAATGTCACAATCAATTTAACCAAGTTTGTAGAACGTGTTATCTCACGAAATGGTCCAGTCGCTTGGCCGCCTCGGTTGTGCAATTTGACGCCGTTAGACTATTTCCTGTGGGGCTACGTCAAGTCTATGGTCTATGCCAACAAGCCAGCGACGATTGATGAACTTCGTACGAATATCGAACGTGAAATTGCAGCAGTATCGGCCGATTTATGCTTGAAAACCGTCGAAAATTGGGTTCAGCGTCTGGACTTCTGGAGTTCCATACATAATGGCGAACGTATTTTATTGATATCCAAAACCGTGTTTGTTTTATTTAAAAAAAACTTTTGTAGCGCTCTTATTGAAAAACCCTTTAGGTACCACGGGTTAACAGGAGCCCCCAGCTAATTACCTTATGTTTTCCGTAGTAGCTGCAAGTTAAAATTGAGGAAGGCCCCTTAGTGGGAGTTTCGTGGTGGCTGTGGTTACTCAAATATGAGAAAAATAAGGTATTTGACCCTTGCAACTAATCTGCTGTCTTCGCAAGAAGATATTTTGATTTAAAGTATAGGGCTTATAACAAAGGTTTATATATATATACCTCGCCTTCTTGTTCTATGTAAGGTAGTAGAAATTAAATGTTTATATCATTTTCAACAAGACTCGAAGCCGAAAAAGGTTGCATGAAATGCGGTTTTTTGTAAGACTTCTCGCAAAAGGTAATACTCTGAATAAAGAACTTAAGGTTACACCGGTGGGTGATCCTTTTGATCCGATTACCCAAAAAGTTAATTCAAATCAAAGAAAAACTTCAAAAACGATCCAATTTTGACCGGACTGAGTGCACAAAAAACCGTTTTATTCTAAAACCAATCACCCCAACTACTTTGGCAGTTATGTATAATTAATTCTAGCATTAAAAAACGATTCAAAAAAAAAAACTCATTCAAAACCAATAAGTAACACCTTTGCCAGCCGCCTGCCGCTGCCATTTAACAAAAATCTTATAAGAGTATCTGCAAATATATAAGCATTAATATTACACCAACAAAACAACAAAAAAAATCCTTAATTAAACTTATTAAACTGAAAATCACCCAACTTTATGAATTTAATTAGCGGTAGGTAGGTTATTTCTGCTGCTTGCCTGGCTCTCCGGAAAAAGTTGCACATCCCTATTTGCCAATCAGAATAAAAAAAAAACGCCTCATTAACCATAGACGAGCCGATTTGGTTTTCAATTAACGAATTTCGACAATCACATCCGCAGAGCCTTTTGTCGCTTTTTTTTTTTAATTTTTCTCTGTTTTCGTTATTATTATTTAATCAATAATCAATGAATTAAAATAATCAATTTAAAAAGAAAAATAATAAAAATATATTTTTAATAAACTGAAAGTGATAGTGGTTTTTGTTGGAAGAGAGGGGATGCCTATCAATCATCATTAATAATTTCCTCTTCCGTTTAATTCTATCAACGACGTAAAAATAAATTAAATGTACGCGCGCGTTCGTATGGCCGTGGCAGGCTGTATGTTGCATGTACGTTGGTCACGCTTGGGAGCGTAGCGAAGAGTCGTGTTGCAAAAGGCAAAGGCAGCAGGCGGCATTGGCATTATTAAACCCGTGAGACCCAACAACACCTATAAAGAGATGATGAAGCCTTGTGTACACATTGGATTCGCAACCTCTACTGCCTGGTGCATCCAACTGAGAACGCGACGCTGGCTGCCAATGGACAGAGAGGCAGATACATGCGTGTGTCGTAGGTCAGGCTTTCGCAGCGACAAAGCAACCGTCCGCGTCTGATATTTGTTATGCAAAAACAATTAATTAACCAAAGAATGGTTGGCTTTATAGCAACAATTGAATTGGCTTTCTGTGAGACACATGGAAGTCATCCCTCCTGGTTTTGCAGAAAGAAATTCGCCGAACCGAACCTGCCAAATGGCCAGAAATACCTATGATCGAAGACTGGGAACTGAAACCTGAGATTTGATTGAATTAAAAATTGGACTTTTTGAGGGAATAATTTATTTGTGTTTTCTTTAATTTGTTTTCGAAGAATTAATTTGGGATCGCAAGGCTGGCAGAAGATTTAAGAAATTTTTTATCGAAAGCCCATATTGAATCTGGGCAAAAAAGGTCTTTGATAAGTCGCATAATACTCATAATGTGTCCTTTAAGTGGTATAGGGTCATCGCCGTTCGTCGTTCTTTTAAATAATTTAAAGCTCAATAGAATAAGTTTTTGAGGTAAAATTTTGTTTCCCCTTAAGGGAAAAGAAATAAGTTCATATCCTTGGCTATTTTAGAAAAGATGAAATTTCAGAATTCATGAGATTTAAAACAATCGTTGCAACTTTTCCACACAACAGGAAAATTCCCAGTGACTCGGTATGTTGGAAAAGCAACGCTATAACATGGTCTTACATGGACTAACTAAATCCGGAGGAAAGCGTTGCTACCTTGGAGTTCTGTATCCAAATACAGGAAGCTAATGACCAATTGGTGAAGTATTATCTGTCTAATTTGCACAAGGCGTTGAGTTAGGTTTTCTGCTTAGCTCAAGAACTTCAGTTACTCTATGCTAATGTCCAATTCTAAATCGAATACGGCTGATTCTGAATTAACGTGCTGATGAACGATTTGGGTAAATCGAAATTCAATCGACATGCATCATTTGAATAAAAGGAAAGGAATCCGATTCCATTTTTGGCTATGATACCAATTAGCGATGGTTTGCGCGGATTCTATGGAAAAGGTTATGTGGAGTTATTTCAAGCAGCTTCATTTTAGAAGATAACATGCATTTCAATGCAATGGCCAACGAGGACTTGTTGGACGATTTCTGTTGGTATCATTGGAAAAGGATTTTCATTAATTTGACTGACAGTAAGGCGATAGTGTATTAGCGCATTTTGCGGGGTGACTTGGGCCTGCACATTTACAAAATTCAACAGACCCAGGAGGTGAAGGTAAATGACCATACACATCGACGTTTGGAAATTGACCCTAATTTTCATCGACAAATTAATATCAGTGATTAGGCCAATTTCTAAATGAATGGCTGTGTCAACAAAAAAAATTGTCGAACTTAGGACGATACTATCCACATGAAATCCCCAAAGATGTCCAAAGCATTCAGAAAAAATCAATGCTTGGTGTATCGCGAGCGTCATTCGGTTTGTATTTCTTTGGGACGTTAGCCTTGTCATCACTGCCAACGGGGAGCACTGTAAGTCGATGATTACCAACTTCTGTTGGTCTGAATTGGAAATTCAACACATTGGAAACTCTGCACGAGTATTTCAAGGACATGGTCTTCTCACGTTAAGGTGATATGAACTGACAACTGAGATTGTGCGATTCCACCCCGTTAGACTTTTTTGTGGGGTTTTCTCCAATCATTCAATTAATTTTTTCAATTTTTTCAATCTGAGTCGAATAAGCCACAAACCATAGTGGCCACAAAGCCAACATAAGCCATGCCATCGGTCAAATTCAGCCCGAATTATGTGAGCCACAATCATCGAAAATTGGACATTCCGAATAGGCGCCTACCAGAGAAGCTGCAATTCCCTTTCAAATTAATAAAAAAAAAACTCGCACCATGAAATACCCTTGAAATTAAAAAAAGTGTCTGCACAGCTAATTATTCGAGTCTGACGGCCTTAATTGATATTTTTTCTGCATTAACAAATGTATGGATTGCAAATGACCAAAATATAATGGTTTTTAGTTCTTAAAAAATACTCAAGTCTATTTAAAACCACAACTTTTATAATTCAGAAGAAGTGCAGAAAAGTAATTAACTTTGTTCTTGGAGATTCTCATGATATTTGGTACCAACCAAAAATGGAAAAGTAAATTACGCTTTTCATATTGAATGTGTTGTAGATTCATTTGCAAGGTGTCAGTGCACGGGTTTTTTCCTTAATAAAGTTATTTACATATATTATTTATATAAAAGAAAGTCATGTTAGTTACACTATTTATAACTCAAGAACGGCTGAATTGATTTGGCTGAATATTGGTGGGGAGGTAGTTTAGAACTTATACCGTTCGATTGCGTACGATTTGAAATCTAAAAAAAATATAGAAAACAAATGACAACAACTGTCAAATCGATTTATCTCAATGGGCAAGTTCAATGCGTAAACTGAATTTTAGTAAACTAACTTTTTGTCAAAGTGAAATCATTGAACGACAAGCTGACCCATTACATTGTTAAGGTCAATTGCGAGTTGGAAGTTTTTTGAATAACTTTTTGACTAAATGTCAACTAAAAGTCATTTAACTTTAAGAGCCAATCGACCGATCCAGAGACGTTAACTGATTTTTAGCAGACATTGAACGCCAGAAATTTTCGAAAATTGCGAAAGTATTATTTTTGTATGTTTGTGATTTGTTTAAAAAAACATATGGAGCTAACTCGGGCGATTTGTCTCTTTTGTGCGAGTGTAATTAGCAAACCTTAGAGTCATTTTTGATAAGAGCTTGCAGTGGGTAAGAGCGCGTACTGCTAATTTCCTTTGCTGTGTAAAAAAAATCAGAAACGAAAAATAAGAAAATCAGTGCCTTTCCAGACATCACAAAGAGAAGTCCTCCGCGAGTGTGTGCGCAATTGAATTGAAGAGAAATATGGGTTGAAAAAAAAAACGTGTCAAACACTATATATCGTAAGTATCATATGTTTGTTATAAGTGAATATTTGTGTTTCAATTAAATTAAAAATTTTGTAGATTTTGTGTTATTTTCTTTTAAATATTACAAAATGAAAAAATTGTTGCTTTGTGCGTAAAATCGCGCAGTGCTTTTGTGGGTAAGAGCATGCAGTGCGCGAAATGAATTTTTCATTTTTTCAACTGTTTTTTTCATCTATTTACAGGACAAAAAACTTGAATGCAGAAGTAATTTTTCGAAAATGGGTCGCACTTTCTAAAGAAAAACAGAAAGAAAATCGGTAGCCCAACAGCAAATTAATGAGGCTAAAAATCTATCTTACTTTACAAATTGAAAAAATTGTAGATTTAATTTATTTTATTTTATTTATTTATCTTTTATCAAAAAAAATAACCGAAGGCTGTAATCTGTGAATTTTCAAACGCAAGGCTATAATATTATTATCTATAAAAAAATATTTTCTTATTTTAGAGATACTTTTTGTTGCGTTACATTTTTGTTTTGTTTTATGAATTATATTTACGTTGAAAAGTAATAAAATATGAGTTGTTATTTCTTGTTTCAATTGAATTAAATTGTGTTTTTTACTTTTTTGTTTTGAGTTTAGAGGAAAGGTGGAAGTTGTGGCAATAATTAATGTTGTCTGTTTAAGTAAGCATTACATTGTATTTTAGAGATTTAATTGCCTTTAAAACTACTAAGATTCCTATGAAAATTATGTCCGCGCGCTTACCCGATATTTTGCGCGATCTTACCCTGTATTAGAGGCAAGAGTGCGCATATTGACTTGATTTAGTTTTTTTTTTAACAAAATCATATAAAATATTTTTATATTTGTCAATTTTTTGCTCTTAAAATATAGATTAATCAAATGCAAACCATTAAAATTGATATCTTTTATAACATTTTCACAATGTCAGCTCAAACTGAAAAGTGCGCACACTTACCCCAAATGACTCTATTGTGCAAATTTTGTTGATAAAAATGCTCAGAAGATCTAATCTTTCCCACCAAACATGAAATGCAATGAAGCTTCGTAACAGTGGCTACTCAATCCATTGAAGAAGAACGACAAATCAGATGAGAGGACCAATGCGTTTATATGGCCTGACTTTGTGCTTCTCAAACAATAGACCAAATGCCGAGACCGATTTTGTTGAAATATTCAGAAATTTTCAAATTGGCCCTATAGGTAGCATTGGAGTGGAGATATTTACGAAAATTTAGTTTTCCTTCTATTAAGTATGAAAATGGTGCCCTTGGTTGTTTTAAGGCATAGTTGAACCCAATTAGTATGAAGCCGTTGTCGAGATCCAGGAAATATGTTTTGTTTCAAGTAAGGCTTGGGGCACTCATTATATTCTTGATTTTGCTGAGATTTTTTAGGTTATCCTAACGTTAGCTCGCAGCTGTTGAGTGATTCTGTGTAGTTCGGCAGCGATCAACAGAAAAAAAAATGTTCAAGGCAATTTCGATTCATATTTTTAATAGGAGTAAAAGGCACTCTTTTTGTAGGATGTTGTGATCCTTTAAGATTTGGACCCGATAAGCGACGCTCGGGTGGAGTATTAATGAAAATATAGTTTTCCCTATAGGAATTATAATTTCTTATCAACAACATTTAATTTTAAAGGATTAACCAATTTTGAAAACATTTTGTGTTCATGCTAACTAAGCTATAATTGGATCCAATATGTGGCGCTTTCATCGGTATTCAGAAAACCTATGGTAAGCACAAGCCGACTTGGACGGAAGGAAAGCAAATAAGGAGAATTTATATCACCGTTCAAAAGTTTTAAATATGAATGCAGCATTAAGTTATGACCTCCTGTCCTGGAGCGTATTAAGACCAATCAGTAAAAATCACGAATCGTGGAAGATGGCGATTATAATCCCATTTAAGATGACGAAGAGCAAATAATAGAAACTGTTCTTGAATGGATTCAATGCGGGCAATGTGACAGGATTAACCATATTTCAAGATCGAATGAACCAGTCCAACAAATAGGCTCTTTGTTACATAAGGGTCGTTGAATTCTTTTGACCTGTTAATAATTTCTAGACGAACATAAGCTTTTGCAGTTATAGAATCGATGTGCATTCTGAAGTCTAATTTTGAGTCAAATATTACTCCCAAGTGTATAAAATAATTAATTCTTTCAAGTTTTGAATAATTTATAGAGTATTCATTAGAGAAAACATTTTTAACTCTAGCGAAGGTCATTGCTTTGCATTTCTTAGAGTTCAGTGTGAGATCATTGTAATTACACCATTCCTGCAAATGATCAATGTCAGATTGCAGTTGAAGGTAATCAGCATTATTTTTATATGACAATGAAATTTTCGCATCGTCAGCATAGAGATATATCACAGTATTTTATCACAGAGAGTAAATCATTTATAAAAATTACGAATAACAGTGGTCCCAGGTGGCTTCCTTGAGGCACTCCAGACTTGACATCTATTGCGTTGGATAAAGGAGACTTGAATTTAACATTTTGAGCACGAGATGATAAATAACTTGCAATCCATTGCACAAGTTTTAGGGAGCAACCGAAAAGTGAAAGTTTTCTAACAAGCAGCTGGTGATTAAGTTGATCGAAGGCTTTGGAGAAGTCAGTGTATACCACATCCGTTTGATGACCATTCATGAATCCGTTTGTTATGCATGATGTAATTTCAGATTAGTAATGGTAGATTTGCCATTGACGAATCCATGTCTGTCTGTCCGATAGATGCTAATTAGCACCATGTATCAACTCATGGACAATTATAGATTCCATCATCTTGGGAATAACGCTGAGTTTTGCAATACCTCGGTAGTCACGCATGTTGCATCGGCTTTCTGATTTAAAAAATAGAATTATAAATGAAGACTTCCAAGCTTGCGGGAAAACGGAAGACGACAAAGATAGGTTAGACAAAATAACATAAAGCACTAGCCAAGGAATGACAGCAATTTATTAAAACACAGGAAGGAACATTATCAGGTCCAGTAGAAAATGAATACGTTAGCTTCTTTATTGCACTTGTCATATCCTTTTCTTGAATAAATGGCAAGTCATTTGTAATGCTGATGTTAAAGGTAATTTGATGCAGCCCAATCAACCCATTATTATATTTGTAGATGCCTTTAAACATTTCTGCAAACATATCACAGATCATTACCCCATTATTTGAAGATCTTTGATCCAAATTCTTATAGGATGGGAATTCAGCTATTTTCCTCTTATTTTTAACAAATTTCCAAAAAGATGAAGGATTCAGTAATAGGTTAGCTTTCATAGATATGATGTAGTTTCTATATCCAGCCCTTGATTTGACTTGGAATTCTCTGAAAATTTGAAATAAAAATTGGCCAAGGGGTTTCCATAGCAACGAAATCAAAAACTGCGGAAGTTGAGGGCAACAGTTCAAAACCATCAGATAAGGATCCTGCCGGGTCAGAAATCCTCTCAGCCTTAATGGAAACTATTGAGAAAACCGGTGGGACGCCGGTAAACTCATCATTGCATTGAACTGTTGGTTGCTTTTGGGGATTTTTTATACGGCTACCAATTTGTCGTTCTCAGCTTAGGATTTCGGACCTGAACGGAGAAATTTAGGTTGCAACAAAGATGGTTAACGAATGGTGTTCTCATTGAGTCCTGTTGGATTCATTGTTTGTTTAAACAAAAAGAAATCAGTATGACCCCTTCCTCTCTAAGGCCATTACATAATTTCCTTACAAGTCAAAACATAAAGCCAAGCATCCTCAAAAAAAGGTTATTTTTCAATTTATAATTAAACCAATCGCTTATCCTTATCGAAGTTAGGGCCCTTCTTAAAGCTTGTATCTTGAATAAACTTTTACAACTCTAATGCCAACATTTGTCTGCCAACTTAAACAAATCGCATTGATTTACCTTTTTTCCCACAATCGTCATACAGATGTTCCACAATGGTGTGACCTTCCCTTTTTCAGTTCTTCCATTACAAAAAAAAAAACAAACAAACAGAAGACACAAGACACAAAAAATATCGGACACCCAATTCATTGCTCCAGGGATAGCCTATGAATATATAAAGCGTTAAATGAAAAGAATCCTATTGATAATCCAAAAAAGGATATTTTCAGGTCGAAGGATAACAAAATCAAATCCATAAATAAGTTTTGGTAACATATGGTCCCCACAGCACCAAAAACACACCAACGCACGCACTTTCCAAATATATCGAAGGATAATGTCCATATACCAATGGCTCACGGTATTAAGGCCAAAGCATATGGGTGTTGTCGGGAAAAAGTGGCAAATATTGTAAACAAATCAGGAGCACCACCTAAAAGGATCAAGAAATTGTATTATCGTAATAAATTGGTCCGTCTGCTAAGCTATTTGACTTGATTTCATTTTTTTTTCTGAGCTCGTTGTTTGGGTTCGATTTTTCACAAGGATCCGTTTTGATTTTTTTTGTGTGTCCTTAAAAGGAATGCATCTTTAAAGTAAGAAATAAAAAATGGAAAATGCCAGAGAAATAGAAACAATAGGCTCAAGTGGACCGATGCCATTGTGCCACTCAAGATACATCAGGCAGAAAGTTTTCCATAAATCTGTTGGTTACATGGTCCATGAACATCATAAATGCTATGCTGGTGCCGGTGCTGATGCTGGTGCTGGTGCCAAGGAGAGAGTTATTGTCACTTCAAGATTTCATTTGGTTCTTCTCTGGCTTTCGCTTGTCCCTCTTTGACGGGCATGGTTCGGGTTGAGCATCTTGCCTACACATTTATCCATTGTCGGTGGAAGGAACAAACACAGAACAGGATACAAAAAAAAAATCCATTTTGAAATGTTGTACCAGTGTATATTCCGGGAAGTCTCAAGGCACCACTTAGACGACGATACAGTGGCGCTGCAGAAATTAAATAGAAAAACGGAATATTTCCTTTTCTTGGATTTCCTTACTAAATGAAGAAGGCACAAGATATATTGTTTGATATTATTGTCTTCCTTCGTAATAGTCAGGATGATTAAATATATATAGAGTTGTGTGTATTTTTTTTTTTCATCTTAGACAGTAGACTGTACACTGTACCTATTGGAATGTTTTATTTTATCCTTTTCTAGGTCATGAGGTAAGTCTTTTGTAAGAAATGCATTTGCAAGGGAAATTTACCAGTGCTTGGTTCTGCTCTGTAGGAGGATTTAAATTATTTATTAGAGGAAGAAGCTCTGGAAAATGGGAAACATTTAAATTGAACGTGGGTTATCTTTCCTTAACTAGTCAGTTAAGATACGTTTTGCTTTTAAATAGACCATATAATTTAAAGGTTCTAGTTTAGTATATTAATAATCTGATGGGGAGGTTTAAGTCTTATTGGGTTTGTTGTACAAGGCAATATTATTACAGAATTTTCTGTACGTTGTATATATTTTCTTTCAGAGTTTCAGTTTTTTTCATATATGGAGTCCAATAATTAGACGACAAGTTCACTCACCATGGAATGGCTAGTTCGAAGGAGCTAGCTCAAGTTGGATCTTATCAAGAAAACCTTGGTGAATCGTTTTCATCAGGACTCTGGAGGGGTCTACGCTTAAAAGTTTTAAGTATATTGCGAGCGGATGTGAATTTTTAAGAGAATTCAAGGAGAGACAACGAAGGTTATGAATAAAGTTTAGAAAAAAGAGTTGAGTAAGTATCTTACATTCATGAGGTTCGGCAAAAGAATCAATCTCTGTATTTTACCACGCGTTTAAATTTCTAACTCAATGGTTATCTATAATGGGTTTTTCCGACTTCCTTAGACTATTGTTGACAAAAAAGCGATAGAAAAAGGAGAGACATGAAACATGCGGTTATGGTGTTTAAAAGGGTCAATTGTTTCGTTCATAGAAGGATTCTCTAGTAATCTGAGCATTTTGTTTGGAATACAATTAAGTAGATGCTCGGTTTTAAAGTTCAATTAATAATATAAACTCTAATAACTGACTTTAGGGCTCACATTGGACTAACCAAAAAAAAGGAGGGGGGGGGTAGACAAAAGTGTTTGAAGTGTTGGTTTAGCATGTTCGGTTATATGGTTGTTCCATAATCAGTGATCCGAGCAAATGTTCTTTTCCTTAAATGCATTGCAAATGCCACTCTTTGAAAGTGGCAGCAATGCCAGTTAGCATTCGGCTTCTGAGACAAAATTAAATGTTTTAGTTCTTAGGAAAGGTGGCTGATGATTTTTTTTTTAGAAAATTGTGACGAAGCGGAAGAAATAAAACTGCAATAAGCAGCAAAAAATCAATTTATCTTTCATGAGTGATGAAGAAATTGAAGTTCTGATGGATTCAATGATGATGACTGACTTCGAAGATGTTGATGATATCATTGAAGATCCAGATTATCGTTTTGATGAACTGGAACCTAAAGACAATGCAGCATTTGTTAATGCAATTGATTTGTCGTTTAAATATAAGCAACTTCAGTTTGAACACAATAGCTCCAAATGAGAAAGTGGAAGCAACGCTATAGGATACAATAGCTATTGCTGGTGAAACAGCAGTGACGACGCCGTTAAAGCCAAAGAAACGACCTCGATCACCATTACCATGTATGGAAGACTCAGGACCACAAGTAATTCCATCAGCTGGTGTCCAGTCCGTCGGTATGCCATCCAAAATTGCTCGCTACAACAAAAAAGATAAATCATATGGGTGGTGTTGACCTAATGGACTCTTATATGGGTCGCAGTGGAGTCCAAATCAAAACGCAAGATATGGCCACCATAATTTTTTACCATTTACTAGATATGGATGTAACAAACGGCTTTATCTTGTACAGAAGACTTAATGCAGAAAAAAATAGAACTGCTGATGAGAAGATAAAAGATATGACCATGTGTAAATTTAGATTGAGCAATGCAAAAGAACTCTGCGCTGCTCTGGAAAAATTATCCATTGGCCGTCCTTCATCTTCCGCACAGCCAATCACCAGCCATATTATTAGTAAAAAGCAGCTCATTCCGTGGCAAGTTAGAGATTTAAAGGTTTAAATCATTTCCCAGAGTCCAAAAAATCTTGTTAATTTTGTAAAAAAAATCCGAAACACACAAGTTTTGTAAGAAATGCAACATCAACTTGTGCTTTCCTCAATAACTCATTCTCTTTCAATATTTACTTGTTTAGGGCAATGTTTTGAATAATTACTTTGAATAAAACAAAAATCGTTGTTGAATTATAATACTACTGGCAGTTTATTTTTTTCTTCATCCAACCCACTAAACCCTAAAGAACGCCTAAGAAATATATATCGAAATTACATAGCTTTGCTCAGAATAGTTTCTTGCTTTCGCATAGAACTTCCAGTTACTAAAAACCTTGATCCTGTCTTCATGATAATTCCTAATCTGGCCACTTCTCAACGTTTCCACGAATTTTGAACCTATTAATGTTATTGCAATCAAACGACATTTCAAAGGGAAATTAATTAATGGATTGTTTGATTGTTAGAAGAACTCTCTGCGACAGTAGATGCCAAAATGCGAGCTTGGAGCTAATTGTCCTGCAAGAAAGTTTGCCAAGCTGTTAACAAGTGAAGGGATTACTTCTTAAGGCTAATGCGATTAAGTTGTAAATCTATAGCATTATGCAACCAAGTGGAAAGCACTTTTTTTCCTATTTGTTAGCCAAATCTGAATAGTTAATATGGGATTTTTCTTTTTAATATAGTATTTCCTTTCAAGATTCCACCTCCGGGGCCTCAATTCAGCCGAGGCCCAATTTTGTGAAAATCGGGATCGGTGGGCATCTCGTTTTGGGCCCATTCACCGAACGGGTGACGCGCTTGATGGTCGTTCGGCTTCAATTCTTGCACGAATTGGATTTTGTAAGCCTGCAAACCAAGATCCTTCCGCAAAATCTTCTATAAAGTGAATGGGCACATCTTCAATTGTTGCGCGCAATAGCGGATGGACTCTTTCGGGTCTTCTTCCATACTCTGCTCCACCAAAACGAACTATTATTTTGCTAATAAATTTGCACAATTTGCAAACTTGTTTAGGAGTCAGTCTATTCATTATGAAATGGCAAACCAAATTGAGCATAAATCAAGTGACAGCTGTCAAAAAGACCTACTCCCAAAAAAGTATTGCCATATTGAAAACCACACGTCTATTAAAATAAAAAAAAAATAATTTTTTTTTAGAAAACTCTTTCATTTTTTTAATTAGTTTAAGAGTTTTCTCGGAAAAACTAAGAAACCAATAAAATTTGAAAACTAAATGCCTATCGAGAAAAAAACTATTGAAAATCGTTCGACCAGTTTTTTTTAAAAGTCGTTTTTTTGAAAAACTTTTTGAAAAAATATTTAAAATTTTTTTCTAGTATGTCATTATAAGGAAATCTGTAGTTTTCAGCTGGGAAAATTATTTAAAAAAATTCAATCAACCCATTTTCAAAATATTTCGAAAAACTATTTTTTTTTTAGAAAATTTTAAAAAATCAAAAAAAAGGTTTTTGAAAACTTTGAAATGCAATATTAATTGAATTGAAAATGACTTTCTGTGTGCAAAATTTTATTGAAATCAGGATAATAGTTAACGATAAAACCGCATTTGAAAAAGTCGGTTCTATAAGACGTACCGTTATAGAACAAATTTCGAAAAATTCATTCTAACTGAAAGATGTATTGTTGTAAAAAATAGGATCCTGAAAGTTTTATCAAAATCGTTAGAGCCGTTTTAGAGAAAACCAAGCTTTTTTGTTAAAAATTGTTTGGCAGGTACCGTTATTTTTCGACATAGAGCAAAAATGAAAAACACCACCCGAGATACTACCTAAATTAAAAAATTTAGGTAGTATCTCGGGTGGTGTTTTTCATTTTTTCTCTCATCGTAATATCATGTTTGATTGTTAGAAAAACAATTTTTTTGCACGAATCCATAACTTGTATTATAGTACCTATAATCGCAAGTAAAAATGTTCTGCAAAAGATATATCAGCTTAAACATATCAGAAGCAAAACCGACTTCCACTCGAAAGCTCTATAGAAACAATAAGGAAGTTATTACTTAACAAAATTGCAATCATTAACTTATGTATCAATTGTTTCTTATCTAAAGTGATTGGAACCATTCCGTTCATAAAATTTACAAAATGTACTTCAAATATTGGATTTAAAAAAAATAATTTTTGTTTTCTCCAGTTTAATTCGTCAAGTACCAGGAACAAAACATTTTTCACTCACCGCCTCGCCTCTTGTAGATACTTAAATCGAAAGTACAATTTATTTGAGAGGAAGCAACAAAAAAAAATGATTGCCAGGAACCACAGTCCCAATCCATTGTTTCTCCTGAAAACGTCAATCCTTTAATCCAAAAAAGTAATATAAAACCCTTCAATGTTATCTGTCAATGGTTAACGTTGAGTTGAAAACTCTTCCGATTCAAATAAAATGGAAGTGTTGCTGCAGGGCACACAAATACTTTCGAAACGAAGGACAAGAAAACTCTTTTCCACTTGCCTTGATCTATCTGATTGAAAACCATTAAACCCAAAATGTATTTCCCCCACCACTGACCCACTTCCCAACTTCAGCTATTTTTATTTAATAACACACTTTTTAAACTTCCAATATTTTCCCAGTTCAATTGCCCCCCAAAACTTATCCATTACCAATTCCCCCAGGGGCTTCTCCATAAGTTAACCAACGAACCATAACTAAATGCACGCCTAAACAACACAATAATTTAACGCCGTGTTAAGGTAGCCATAACTTCTGCAATAAAGTTCATGTTTTTCTCCCACCAGAAAATCAGTTCCCCCAGAACATAATTTTAAACTGCTGATTTTAGGTATTTATGAATGCTTAATTAGAGGTTCAATACTTCACGTTCACGTGTTGTGCACCGAATATCCCATAACCAATTAATACGGACAACAAAATTCGGATTGCAAAAGCAATCACAAAATGCATAATTACAGAAATAAAATTCAATTCATGTGATTTTGCGTTGAGGGTGATGGGATGGGGGAGGGGGCAGGATTGACGGTTGAGAGGCAGAACATGCTTGACCGCACTTTGACCAAAATCGTACCTACTTTTGTGGAACCGCAAAAATATTTTATTTCATACAGAGAAATGCTTTTGTTAGAGAAAGCTACCGGTGCAGTGTAGTGGCTACCGGCCAATGTCATCCGCCCGGCCGGCCGGTGCAGACCCCCCACAGAAGCATCATGAGAAAATAAACAGTACTATACGAATATAGTGGAGTTTACCGACGAAATGAAAATCCAAAAAACACACAGATACTCTCATGTACGGCACACAACCCACAGCGCAACACAAATGAAAATAAAATCCCTGCTGGACATAATGTTCGGGTAAACAGTCCATTGCGTCACCATGAACGCTTTATTTGGGAGTAGAGAGGACGATGAGGGGAGCTACTTTATGCCCATTTCCCAGTTCCAGACCAACCTCAGCCGAGTCCTGGCCGAACTGATGTATAGACAAAACATATTGTACAACGCCATAAACTCGAATATTCTGACCGAGAGAGCAACCCGAAATAGTGGCCACTCGCACATATCCTGCCAGCAGCGTATTATGGTGTTGAGCTGAAGACCTATTTGGTTAGTTGATATGGCCAGGTTCACTTTTCTGATGGCAAAACCCAAAAACATAGTTTTTGCCTTCCAACAAGAAGTATTTTATGCGGCTATAATTGGATGCCAGTAGGTAGAGGTAGCCCATGAGAGCCCATGAGCCCATTCGTACCTATAGTGTTGTTCCAGATTTTGTGTTTTTTTTTGGGTGGACTATTTTCTGTGTTTTGCCTTTAGGGAGGATGTCTGAATAGTTGGGTTTTCTTTCTTTTTTTTTTATTTTATACTGACCCCCATTTTACTTTTATTAAAAACATAAAATAAAGTATTTTGTATAAAATCGTTTTAATCAGATATATATGATTAAGTTATTTGATGATGAGCTTTTCAAGGAATGCTAGAGGGTTATGTACTGAAGGATCTGATTTTGCCAATGAATATCAAGTGACGGCTATAACGGTTGAGAATTATGCTTCATTCAAGCAAAAGAGATGGTTATGGTTATAATGTGAACATAAGGATGGACTCGTGGGTTGAAAAAATGTGCCAATAATAAATGAAAAGGATTTTTGGGTTTTGAATTGAACATGAATTGAGAAAACCGATTAAGGGGATTGATATCAGTAATACTAAGGAAAACTTAAAAGGCTTTATGAACGGTTATATCGAATATTTTGGGAGTTTCGGTTGAATGACCTAATGGCTTTTCTGTTGAGAACAACATATGTTTGTAATGAGTCCTAGGAGATATTTTTTTTGTTCAATTAGCGCGCGCACAGGGGACTATTTGTTTCCCTTTTCATGTAGAGTACACTGCGAGAGCATTTGGAAGGACGAAAGCAAGAGAAAATATCGCCGGGTAAACTATTCCAAATTCGTGTTGTTCGGCTGAAAAAAGAATCCCTATATTTCACGGTACGTCCGAAATTGGTTTCAAGAGTGACTGATGAGCATTCCTTGTGAGTATTATGGGAGAAACTCTTAAGGGGAGGTATGCAGCTGGCTACTTCGATTGAACATTTTTTATAAAAGAAACGATATAAAATAAGGACATAACACATTGCGTCCATGTTCTATTTTGTATTAATCTCAACGCTCTTTTTGGTTTTCTATCGAGCGGGTGGTGCGATGCAGATACGAAGATAGTCGTTGACATACTGAAAACTTTTCAGTTACTTCGATGCAAGTACCATTCATGGAAATGGCATTGGGGATATGTTTAGCTCTAACGATATAAGACAGCATTGAGTTTTCGAAGCATTAAACTCTACACCACTCCTATTACCCCATTTGACAATGCTGTATAAATCGGAGTTTAATGAGCTTGACATACGGCACCGTTCCGAATGTACGTCCGAAGGCGAAGGGCGTGAATCGTCGAACGAATATGTAAAGCTAAGGGTAGAGTCGTCAGCAAAACAGTTAAGTGGAATAGAAGTAACAGACAGAAGATCATTTATAAAAAGGAGAAAAAGAGTAGGAGACAGAACAGAGCCCTGGGGCATACCAGCATTTATTTTGTGGGAATCAGACTTGAAGCCGTCCAATACAACTTGTATTGAACGGTCCAGAAGATAGCATTTAATCCAACAAACAAGAGTATAATCGATCCCAAAAGCACGCATTTTCAATAAGAGAGCTTCATGCTAAATTCTATCAAATGCCTTGGAAATATCAAGCGCAATAATCTTTCTTTCACCAAAGCGATGTAAGGATTTGTTCCACTATTCGCTGAGATCAGTGGCCATCAGATCACCACCGAAACGATTCATTCCAGAGAAACCATTGGAAAAATGATTGAAAAAAAATTAAAAATCATACCCTTAGATGCAAAAGACACAGATGAATCAGATTTATTTAATACTAGCTTATCCAATAATAAATTTGTCAGTCTAATTGAGATACACGATATACAAATGTCATTTTCTTCCGGTTTTTCTCTAAGAATTGTAGCCATTTAAGGAACTTCACTCAATCAAAAATGATTTTGTAATTTTAAGTATTTCTTCGTGGAACTCACAAACTTTAAAGCCACATTGCCACAGCTCATAGAGTCCAAACATATTCGCTCTATTGTATCTGTTGCTTCTCGAATGTCTTATTTCCAATTTTTATTGAGCTTCCCGATTGTCTGACTTAAGCCCTGTAAACTTTTTCCTATTGATTGTCTCAATCTCAAGTCCCGGTGCTTATGATAACTAGAACCGATTGCAGTTAGCCTTGCAAAAACAATTTTTGCGCCATACGCTTTTGTGCGAAAATGTATACACGAAATCATAAGTTTAAAAATTTACAAATGATCACAATATAGTATTTAAGCTATCGAAAATCAGCAAAAAATCATTCCGCATTAGCTTCTTTAATTGTTTTGTATATCTTTTATTACTTTGCAATGTTTGAAGTAAGCAACTATTAATCGAGCGACTATTAGTCGAGCAACTTCTGGATGAGCAATTTTTATTCGAGCAACTGCTATTTGGCAAACTCAGTCATTCATTTCATAACTGAACAGCTTCTAAATGGTAAGTTTTTGTGCACATTTTTGGATACATTCCAGCTTTTTATTTTAGATTTGTATGGTATTCTGATTTTATTCTACTAAAAATTTAGTAAACATATTACATACCTGAAACCAATCAGTCTAGACTCTAGAATATTGATTCAATGGAGTTAAATTCCATCTAGCGACCAAAGCTAAAAATGTTGGTTTTGTTGATTCTTCAGTCGTTCTTTTCCTCATTTTTAGATCTTGAATTTCGTGTCGTGGTCAAATGGTCGAAAAACCTTTATCCACGTAATAAACTTAAGAAAACAAACAAGAGTTTAAACGATTCAAAAAGAACACGAATAAATAGTTTGGCTTCTAATTGTTCCACCATAAATATTAAAATTTGAACTAGAACACACAATTTCGGAAGAAAATTTTTTTAACAAATTTTCATTTCTTAATTTGAAAACATCGTTTGCAAAGTTTATTAGATTTTTAGTTATAATCCTTTTTAAGTTTTTTTTTTAAGTAGGTATAGCTTTTTGTCGCATCTTATGCCAATCAATCTATCTGTCATCTTGTGAGTCTTACTACTATGATCATAACTCTAGCGATTTGCATGTACTGCCCACCAGGGTGACCTCAGGAAACGTCGGCCGGCCTTACGGCTATAAAAGTCACTATTTGGGGATTCAAATGCGTATTTTTATTAAGTCGTTCCATTGTAAACCTAGAGCCGCAAATTCGTCTACCAATTCTTTCACTCCATTTCACATCGTTTTTCACCACATTCGATAGTACAAGATGTTAAATCGCCGGATTATAAATTTCAGCTCCATTTAACACATCGGAATGGTGGCGGAATTAAACTTAATTATTTCCGTTTTATTTATTTATTTTTTTCCCCATTCGAAAGGATTATATGTATTTGGTTTCATTGTATGGGTCTATCCTTATCGTGATCCCAAAGAACCCGCATTTAAAATCAATCCTTGACTCGGCCCCTTTGTTAATTCCTAACTAATTTAGATATTAGAGATTGCATTGATTTATTGATTTTACTTGGTTGTAATAATTTACAGTATCCTTTTATTCCGAGTTACGAGTAATGTGTATCCTTAAAACCTCAACTTGAGTTGAAAAAAAATGTGTGCAAAGATAAGTGTGTGAGTATATGGAGCAGCATGTATGTATAGCCTTTTTTTGCAGAGCACTAAATAATGTTTTCTTTCCTCTATAAAATGAGAAAAGTAATCCATCCTGAACAAGGAGCAACATTTATCCTTTCTTTCTTCTTCTTCTGTTTCCCCATCTCTCTGGGCCATCCATGCTCCCCATTTATCCCGCTGGCGTTGCATAAAAAGGGATACAACAATGATTCGCATTTCTCTTTGAATCGTCAGATTCTTTATTGATTTGTTTGCCGTTTGATTGAAGGTAGAGATGGATATGGCAAGGCGAAAATATAAATATACGAATCGAAGGATATACAACCTGTCAGGATATACGCTTCGGTTCTAAATATATGTGAAATCTTCGTATCGGTACACACACATTCGATGCTCCCTTGCAATAAGTCCTGGGGCTCTTGCTCTATAAATAAACATTTTTAATACCCAACAGTCGGACACGATAATCTCAGAATGTGATTTCGCTTTTTGTTTATTATTTGATAAATACTTCCGATTACGTCTTATGGTCTGAAGATGTTGTTTGTCATATGCGGACGTTTCAAAAGGTATTAACTGAAGATCCTGCCTTCTTTGCTTTGTCCTTTCGAGTGGGTTCGAAGACACTCTTGAGCTTAAGAGGAGGTGTTCTGTACATTCGACTTGACCTTGCCATCTTTAGGTGATAAATGTGATTTAACTTATTCCTTTGCGGTATGTGTGTGTTTGTGAGAGAGATTTTCGATACATGTACTTGTACTTATACATTTGCTTGAGATAATTGGACTCTTTTTTTCCAGGAAAAACCATCAACATAAATCGGATTGAGGATTCGTTTAGCCAACCTTCAGTGGATTATATTTTGCACTTGCTTATATGGAATTGTATAATCCTATGATTTCGTGCCATATGGGTTAAAAGAAAAGGCTCAAAATATGGTCAAAGGTGGTGGCCTTGTGGTGTCAAACTGTCAATCGAACACAACCCCATCCATGACCTGCAGTACCATTAAATTAATATGTTGGTAGATGGTAAGTAATCCATCCATTCTGGTAGAATAAAAGTAACATTGTTGAAATAAAACACAATGAAACGTTAGTATAATGATACATTTCCTAGTATACACATTTTTTTATTTTATTTTATTTATTTTATTTTATTTTATTTTAATTTATTTTATTTTATTTTATTTCATTTTATTTAATTTAATTTTATTTTATTTTATTTTATTTTATATTATTATATTTTATTTTATTTTATTTTATTTCATTTAATTTAATTTAATTTAAATTAATTTAATTTAATTTAATTTTATTTTAATTTATTTTATTTTATTTAATTTAGTTTAATTTAATTAAATTTTATTTTATATTATTTTATTTTATTTCATTTTATTTTATTTTATTTTATTTTATTTTATTTCATTTTATTTTATTTTATTTTATATTATTTTATTTTATTATATTCTATTTTATTTTATTTTATTTTATTCTATTTTATTTTATTCTATTTTATTTTATTTTATTTTATTTCATTTTATTTAATTTAATTTTATTTTATTTTATTTTATTTTATTTTATATTATTATATTTTATTTTATTTTATTTGATTTTGTTTTATTTTATTTTATTTTATTTTATTCTATTTTATTTTATTCTATTTTATTTTATTTTATTTCATTTAATTTAATTTAATTTAAATTAATTTAATTTAATTTAATTTTATTTTAATTTATTTTATTTTATTTAATTTAGTTTAATTTAATTTAATTTTATTTTATATTATTTTATTTTATTTCATTTTATTTTATTTTATTTTATTTTATTTTATTTTATTTTATTTAATTTCATTTTATTTTATTTTATTTTATTTTATTTTATTTTATTTTATTATATTCTATTTTATTTTATTTTATTTAATTCTATTTTATTTTATTTTATTTTATTTTATTTTATTTCATTTAATTTAATTTAATTTAAATTAATTTAATTTCATTTTATTTTATTTTAATTTATTTTATTTTATTTTATTTAGTTTAATTTAATTTAATTTTATTTTATATTATTTTATTTTATTTTATATTATTTTATTTTTTTTCATTTTATTTTATTTTATTTTATTTTATTTTATTTTATTTTATTTCATTTTATTTTATTTTATTTTATTTTGTTTTGTGTTGTTTTATGTCATTTTATTTTATTTTATTTTATTTGATTTAAATTAATTTAATTTAATTTAATTTTATTTTATTTTATTTTATATTATTTTATTTAATTTTATTTTATTTTATTTTATTTGATTTTGTTTTATTTTATTTTATTTTATTTTATTCTATTTTATTTTATTTTATTCTATTTTATTTTATTTTATTTCATTTTATTTTATTTTATTTAAATTAATTTAATTTAATTTTATTTTATTTTAATTTATTTTATTTTATTTAATTTAGTTTAATTTAATTTTATTTTATTTTATATTATTTTATTTTATTTTATTTTGTTTTGTTTCATTTTATTTAATTTTATTTAATTTTATTTAATTTTATTTTATTTTATTTTATTTTGTTTTGTTTTATTTTATTTTATTTTATTCAATTTTATTTTATATTTATTTTATTTTATTTTGTTTTATTTTATTTAATGTATTTAATTTTATTTTATTTTATTTTATTTTATTTTATTGCATTTTTTTAATTTAATTTAATTTAATTTAATTTAATTTTATTTTATTTTATTTTATTTTTATTTCATTTCATTTTATTTTATTTTGTTTTATTTTATTTAATTTATTTAATTTTATTTTATTTTCCTCCCCTTAAAAGTTTCGCCCGTAATACTCGTCTTGCTAGGAATGCCCATCAGTTCACCCTTGAGCCCAATTTCGGACGTACCGTGAAATATAGAGATTCTTTTTTTAGCCGTACAACAAGACTTTGGAATGGTTTACCCGGCGAGATTTTCCCTTGCCATTTCAACTTGCAAACATTCAAAACCAATGTTAATCGACACCTCCTATCTCTCCCCTCCCTATCTTCCTAATGCCCGCGCAGTGTGTTATATTAAAAGGGAAACAAATAGTCCCTTGTGCGCGCGTTAATTATAAAAAAAAAAAAAAAAAAAAAAAAAATTTAATTTATTTATATCGTTATTTTACTTTATTTTATCTTAAAATCATAAAAAAACTAATCTCTACTAGGTACCCTCTATGTCTGCCTTGAAGTCAATCCGATTTTAAAAAACAAAATTGCTTCATAATTCTATCGGATTCATATTCAGATCAACAAACAATAAATTCTCCCACCACAGATGAATCACAAGCTTCCCAATTAATTGACTTTTGACTGACCAATCTCCTTTCATAAATTCATCATTTTTAATTGCTTATGTGCATCGCAAAAGATCAACATTCAACAACATCAAAAAATAAAACCAAAATCCCAATCGCACACATGCGTACACCGAATATATAGCCCATTATAAGTCATTTTAAGTAATTTATTTTAGAAAAAGAAGAGTCAAATCTCTTTGGTAAAAATCTACAAGTACCTTCGTCCCCTTCCCCATTGCACAAACAGGAAACAAATTACCTGACGAAACAGGTACACACTCTTTATTTTATTTTGCAAAAATTACTACTATTCTACACACACAACTATACATTTGTATATTAGAGTTTGTTTGGATGTATCTGGTAAGTAAAATGAACCCTTCTTGGGCAAATCTATTTTGACACAACGAACGAACCTAAAACCCATTTTAGGGAAAAAAACCTGCAAGGGCGACAACGAGTATAAACGATGCTTAGAGCCTTAGATGCCTATTTATTAGATATTTCGGAATAGATAAATGTATCTACGAAAAACTGAAGAAGAGAACTACCAAACACTTTTCTCTTTAATTCTTTGAGGATGTTATCTAAGTACAGTGTATCTCATGGATAGAGATGACAATGTCTTTTTTTTCAATTCTGATGGGAATAAAAGAAGAAAACGGCTAAGCCGAATTAACCAAACAACCTTATGTTGTGTTTAGTATGACGTAGACGTATGTATCCATGAGTTCGAATTTGTATCTTTTTATCTTGTTTTTGTATTTAAGGGAGCGCCCAGCATCCCGAAGAGCGCATCTGTAGCTGAATTCATTTCACAACGAATTTTTTCGTTGAGTTTCACTAATGATGCCAATCTAATGCTTACATAAGAGAGTCAAAGTCATTAATCTCTTAAAATAATTTCGAATTTCAACCGAACAGATGGCGTAGTCGTAGTGGCAACAAAAATACACCTTTTCTGTGTTCATGGTAGTTGTAGGATGCGGAGGAGGAAAACTTGAAAATTGAACTGAAATGCTGGTTCTCGTGGACTACGGTGTGTACGGCAAAGTGTACAACTACACGAAATACTTGTCTCTTCGTTCTTCGTCGTTCTGTTGTTGGTTTGGTTTGGTTTTTGTCGTTTCGTTAACGTTGTGCCCACGGATTTTCCATCCACACTTGCCTCTTTCGAAAATAACGTTAGTTCGGTTTTGATTCTACAACGGGAGTGACGTATTCGTGCGGATGCATTCTTGTCTAATCTATATACACACATCCTTTATCCACAGATACAAAAACAACAAGAAAGAAAAAAATAAATTTTTTTCTATCTGAATTCTAATACACATCAAACCTTGTGAGATACACGCACCCGCATACCGCAATTTAACGGAATACAAAAAAGAAGGATATTTTGATTAAAACTTAAGTTTGTGAATTAAATTGCTGATAATTTGATGTTGAACGGGGAAAAGGGAGTTTCTTTTTATCTTTCGTTGTTACAATGTTTAAATGAAAGGAACAACTCTGTGAGTTAATTTCCTTCTTAAGACGGTCGGACCAGAAATTCCCGAATTGGATACATACCTCCCGCTGTGAATATTCCCAAAAGTGCCACAAGGGCACGCCGAAAGCTGCCCCCACAAAGGACGCTCACTCGGTTTTTTTTATACTGACGTCTGTTTTTTTTTTTTTTTTTGTTGCTGTGTTGTTGCCCAACTTTGATAGTTTATTTTGATGTATGAATTAATTGCCCCTCGGATGGAGTAAAAGTAAAGTGGATACATTTACAGGAGCACCTGGATATTTAAAACGAACACAAAAAAAAGAAAAGTCCTTCATGGAGTTTTGGTTCAGTAAACAGGACAAAAAGAAAAAAATCTTCATCAGCCTCGTTGTCCTCATCAATGTTGTTGTCGTTGTGTGTTGTGATGTGATGTGGTCCTTGTAGTTCTTATCTTATAATCCCATGCGCTACTTTAAATTCAATTACAAAAAAATTATAAAAATTTTAAGATATAGCTGCTTGCACCCAATTAATTATGATTTTTTGTAAGTAAATGATGGAATAAATACAGGGAAATATTTTTGTTTAATTTTTTTAATGAAAATTGTGAATACTGTAGCTGAGTGCAATAGAATATACATCTAATGCGGATATAGTTATATAAAAAAAAAAAAAAATCCTTTTTCAAGGAAAATCTATGAATATTTTAATACAAAACAAATAAATTTAATTCTCGTGGTTGTGTGAAAATAAATTTAATAAAAATAAAAAAAATTAATAACAATGATAATATCCTAGTAATAGTAAAACATTCTACTAGCCCCGCGCGCCTTTCCTCCCTTCGCAAACTCAATCTTTCCACCAAAAAGGATACATTTTAGTTAATTATGGACTTTAAACATCAAAACTCATGGATTAAATTACTTTTTTGTGGTAAGTTTAAAGTTAAATAAGTAATATACATATAAATTCCATTATTTGCAATAAAAAATTTGTTTGGCATGGTAAAGCCACATCTGTTGAATATAATAACAAAAATTTATTATGCCTAAAAGTATGCTACATTATAGTGTTTTATTTATTATTAATTGAAAGTTTAACCTTGTTACGTTTATCCCCAAATAATTAAAGAAGGTTACTTGAAAAGATTAATGTAGATAATACCTATACTTTAACTTAAAAAACAGAGTTTTTCAAAAAAAAAAAAAAAAAACAGATCTGCGCCTGAGAATATACAATTTGTTTTAGTAAACGTCTACGTCATTTCATTCTGATTGAAATAAAACCTCTTGTTATCTGAGTTTTCTTGAAGTATTTATTAAAAAAGAACTATGATATACATACATACATGTACTCTAAAAGATTAGCGAATTTGTGAGAATCCTACTACTTTTATAAATGTGGTTGCTTGAATGTTTGGATGTTTGTTCCGCAATCACGCCTCAACGACTTAACGGATTTGGATAAAATTTCATTGGAAGATGGATAAGATGCTGGATTGCAATATAGACTTATTTCTGATCCGGAAAAATATGCTTCCTGTGGGAGAGGCTTAAATGTGGAATGATGTATTACTAGAGGTTGTTTGTTATGCTAACATGCCTGTATAAATTGTATAAATTTGTGAAGTTTGGTATGAGGATTCACTATTCCGAAAACACCGTTGCTGTGCGAGAAATCTAAATAATTTTCTTGAGCGGGCTTTGATTTTAATAATAAAATACATTTAATCTGATGTCCAAGCAGACGAAGCTGCGGGTAGAAACAAGTAAATAAAAAATATAACAGATCGACATGCGCCTGAAAGTAGTCTTTTCTTTAATTAAATGTTATCATTGTAAAAAAAATCCACGTTTTGATTTAAAATAGCTTTTTACGGCCTTTAAGTCCACCACAAATTGGCATTTCGTCGCGGTAACTCACATGTTTTGCTTAGTTCTTTTCATAAGGAAGTAATTTAAGGTGGGCTCTAAAATTGAAAATTCAACAACAAATATGCGCCTAAAAATATGTTTCAATGTTTTAAGTAAACACTGATTAACTATCGGTCCGGAAATACCTCTATCAGATACATTTAGCTTAGCGTTATGTATTTTTACACAAACCTCGAACGAGACTAATATGATATGTATCTGTATGCCCCTAGCCGTATCAAAAGATCAGTTAACAGTCGGTTTGCGTCTCAAAATAGCTTAGTAAAGTAAACTTCTTCGATTGTTTTGATCTTTTCTAACATATTTACTATAATTAAACACTTGAGTCCTAAATTTTAAGCCTTAACTGTATTGTATAAATATAAGCGCCCAAAAGTATACACCAATATACACAAACGTATGTTCAATAAATGTAGTGTGTTCAGTATTTTCCCAGAATGCCCTTTATCTAGTTGTATATCTCCTATAAGAACAAAATCACTATCAGCCTTAATCGTGTAGATATACAGATCTTAGCACCCAAAAGTATACAAGAATATATTTAAAAAATGTGTTTTTTAGTATTTTCTGTATTTTTCCTATAAGAAATAATTAAAGTGTAAACAATTATTTTCTTTGTTTATTAACCTTTATTTGTTTAAAAATGTATTTTTGAGAATTTTCTCAGAACTCAGCTTATCTTGATATATTTTCATAAATTTGTCGAAAGATCTCACATTAACCAAGCCCATGAAAATATGCTTTTTCTCAAACATTAAATAGGGTCCTACGCGAAGGGAGAACTTTTTGATACTTAATTTATAAAACTTGTCTCCCTAATATAAGTATCTTTTCTATCTTCCTATCGAAAAAAATCATTGTCTCTATTAATCCTGCTTCCTTAATATCCATTTTTCTTCCCCTCATCTAAGCATGTTTTTTATTATTCCAAAAATCTCTTTATAAGTTCATAATTTGTCCAATAACAATTCATAGATACATCTCATAAGCATAGTATCTAGCAGATAAAAAAAAAGTTGCTTCTACCGAATTCTAATCGAACTCAAATTGAACGCCCCCAAATATTATCTTCTTCTATTGAGGCTATAAATAAAATATGCCCAATTAAAAGTTCAATCTGCAGGTCTTCTTCCCTTCATCCGCCCCGCTGTCCCGCTCCACGCTCGTAGCTCAATCAGAACTTTTCTTTTCCAGTGCGTCAGAGAGTTCGATCGAAGGAAAAAGATTGCACTTAATATTCATTGTGGCGAGCCGTTTCTTTATGACAACTTTTATGCGGAAGTGTAGGCTAAGGCTGTTCTTGGTTCAACGGCCTGATTGATTGCATTTGAATTAAATACGAGAAAGCGGTCTATAGGAGTTGTCTTTTTGTATCTTTTTTTGTTTGTGTGTGGTTTTCTCTCCCAAACCTATCTTAGCCACGTAGGTGCATATTTAAACGCCCCCTTTGACATCCGAATTCTGTTGTTTAACTCATATCATCATCCAACCACGCAATAGAATTATGCGTACAAAAAAACAACAACAACAACGAAATATGGACATTTTACGATTATGGTGTATCTTTTACTTATTTTGTATCTCATAGCCTTATGTTTCCGGTTTAATAAGGTTTTTTGTTTGTCTTTTTGTCTGTTTTTTTAACATAATTATGTTTACCTATATTTCAATCAAATATTAAAATTTGATTTTGTAAACAAGAAGGGTCCTCCGACTGGGCGCGGTGCGGCATAAATTTATATATATGTTTATTGAACTTGTTGCGCAAATTTGCTCATCTGCAGAAAAATAAAAAAACAAGTTAACAAGGCTCTGTTGTGATTGGCATAAGGTTGTCTCTGACGGAGTACAATATACCGCCCACGCTTTGCCTGTAAATATCTATATCTTATAGGTACTTGGGATATTTTGGTTTTTGCCAAAGTTGGAAAAAAGAAAATTTATTCAATTTTTTGGCTTAAATTATGTGGGAATTCGATAAGGTGTATATTTTGTTTTTATTTTATTTATTTCACGTGTAATGCTGCAGACAAAAACGATCGTTGGTGCCAAGTTACCCCTACGCTTTTTTTTTTTTTTTTTTTTTGTTTAAAACCTGATGTCTATGGTGTCTTTAAGAAAAGCTCGATAAAGGTGGATTGGATTGGAATATGTTTTTTATTTACTGATATCTTATTTGACCGAGTTATTTCGCTTATTGGATATTACGAAATATTGGAATAGATACTATTTTGATTTTGTAAAGGCGTTGAGTATCTATCGACTAACTGAAGGCGTTGTCGAACAAGTGTAGTTAGGACATTAAGTTATAATCGTAGGTAGTTAGAGCTTAGAGGCTTTTGTATATACCTTCTTTGTAAAGCAACTAAGAAGGTAAGAAGGTTATAAAGAGCATTTACCTTATGGAAATAAGTATAATAAACTAAATTTACGTATCTACTTTATGTAAAGTAAGATAAACAGTCAGATACATTTAATTTTGTAGGTCTTTGGTGAAACTTTCGTTGGATATGGTTTTCTTCTTCTTATATGTCATTTGGCCGACCAGGTTATCATTGAAAACGAAAAAAAAAACTCTTCGACTTAACTGCTTTCTCCTTATATGATTTGCATTTGTAGGATTCACTTTACAAAAGGCAGTTCCATAATTGAAGCCAAGCTGTTGTTTCTGTATTTTCCTGTACCAGTAGCTCTGATGCCTTCCTCTCCTTTTTGCATGCTCGTCTTGCTGTGCCGAACAGTGTACACTATGGTTGTCGTGGTTCATCACCATTTTTGCACTTCAACCGATTGTTTTAGTTTAAAACTCATGTCTTATAAATGATATATGACATATTGCTCTTACAAGGCGGCATCTTCTATGTTATGATCTCGAATGGGAATAAAATCATTGTCCGTGTTCATTAATTCTGAGCTAAATGTTCAGCTGGAACTTGCATGAGTGCCAGCTCAAGTCCCAATAAAAATTCGCATTTCGTTGATGAGAGAGCTTATTTTTTTGTAAATAGTGCCAGTTGATGGTTTTAGACCTTAAAAACCTACTGAAATTAAATACTCAACCACTTTCTTACCCAAGATTTGCACACGAATTATGGTTATAATTGTGCTCTTAAAAACCCTCACCCTGTGTATTATTTTCGATTATTTTCGAGTTACCACTTCTTCATTTTTACAAATTAGGTGGATTTTCCTTTGGATTTTGTTAAAGAGCTTTCAAAATTGGGGCTTTCTTAAAGCTTTTTAAAATCAATGATCTATATCTATAATGTGCACTACGGAAACCCGTTTATATTTTTTACTCTCTCACAGCTTAATGAGATTCCTCTGCAGTCAGAACTTGAACTGACAACTTTTGTTGGACAGAGTAAGTACAGCTGTTTTCATTTCTTTTGTGCGACTGTTTCTTCTCGATCTAGCATCAGTAGAGTTTAAATCCCAATGAAAACACTTAGATCTTGCCTTTCTTGTCTCGGTTTTTGTTCACTCTTTCACAGACAGCGGCGATGCTCTGATCTGGGGTTCTTTTGACGCATATTCATCATATAAACAAAAAATTACGTGCAAGGCAATTTTGTAGTGATTTTGATTTTGTTTTTTGATGAGTAAATTATACAACTCATAAACTTTTTCGTAGCCTTTTTCGAGAAAAAAAAATATTTCATTAACGGTTACACAACACCTGTACCAGAACATAGATGAATCTTAATATCCTCCCTCGGCTTTGAATCTATCCTTATAAAATGGGTTTCTTCTTATCTAAGAAATCAACCCTCTCCAATCAATTTGTAGCTACCTCCGGGGTCCCACAAGGCAGCCACTTATGCTCTATGTATTTAATCCTTACTTTTAAAATATTCCAAATCTCAATCTAGGCTGAGGATACGACATTTTTCACTTGACTCTTCTTTCATTCAACGAGGTCTCGAAAGTTTCTTCAATCAATCAGCATTCCAGAAAATTCAGTAAACGTCACTAGGTATGGTCCCTTGAAAGAGCTTTTATTCCCTACTTTCACCAAAAATTAAATTGCATATTATTAAAGGAGATCTGCTTCTGTAATCGATGGTTAGGTATGTAGATTGATGAATTCTGTCAACATCGCATGTTTAATATCCTGGAAGGCCATTAGGAGAGCCGTACATCCTAAAGAGCCTCCTTTTATTAATCACTTGTCATTTTATCCTAATTCCCATAGCTAGGTATCTATCTAGATAACCAATTTATTATCATTCATCGTCCTGTGAAATTTTGTTCGTATCTTCATCTATAATTTATATTTTTCAATAAACAGAATATTGTGTTTTCATTGTCCCAAAAATCCATATACATACGAATAGGCTTTTGTGACTTTGACCTCTGTTGTTATTTTCAGGAAAATATATATGTATATACTATGATGAATTATCAATAATTTAGTAATTTTCAATGCTTTTGTATGACACTATTTAGCACTCTCAACAAATATAAGGCTTGACCTTTCATTCCATTCAAGTTACTGTGGCATCGAATGTCCAATTCGTTGATTCATTAATTATTTCCAGGTATAAGATACAAAGGTATGGTTACGATAAATTAAATAACAACTTCATCCGGAAGCTCCACCTAGTGTCCTTGGAAATAAGTCTTTATTCTGTGGAAGGAATTGTTTATAGAGAATTTTCTCTCTTTTTTCACAAGTAATTTGAGTTTTTTTTTCTTCTTAGGAAATCCGAGGGTTTTTTAGGAATATGAAGTTCAAAAGAAATAGAAATAAGGATTTTTGTGTGGTTAATTGCTTGAAAACAGATATTTAAATAATGGAATCATCGGAGAATCGGATTCTTGAAAATGTGAACAACATAGATACAGATGAATCTTAACTATTGCTGAGTTTTGAAGAAGGATTAAACTTGTTCAGTGTAACTTCTTTAAACAAATAATCCTTTTTTTAGTTAAGGGGCTTATCAAAAAAATATCGATAAGGCATTTGAGTTCCATAATGTATTCTCTTTTTCGACAAGGTTATCTGATAATCGGGGAACATTACCTGCCTCATTCTTCACTTTACTGATCCGCACGTGACGCCTGTGCTCATGATTGCATCCTCTTTAATTGCCGACACATGCAACACACATGCCAAAGAACTGTCAAAAATGTCAACATGACTTTATAGTTTAGAATTCAAAACCTCGGAACATCATTTTCTATTTGGAAAATATTTTAGAATGACAAAGTTCGTTTTTAGGGTGTTTTTTATAATAGCCCTTACACCCTCAGTAATTTACTGAAGTATGATTAAAACAAAAGAAAAATGTGTATAAAATGTCAAAAACAATCACTTCACTTGAGTTTACCAACGAAAGATATTTAGTTCGTCACCCACATGTACTACAGCTGTCATGCACGTGTCGCGCTGTATTCGAATGAATTGTGTTTTTAGTTTTTTTTTTTTGCAAGCAGGAATTTTCCCACGCGGCAAAGTAATTCTATTTTTAACTTCCTCGTCCTTAATTTTTTAAGCTATCCGAAAATAAAATTTGTGTTTCCCTTATAGAAGATGTCATGATAGGAATCTTCATATTTTTTGTCAAAGCCAAATGAGATATTTTCTCACTAGATCCTGAAAAGGTCGAATCTTTTTAGATTAAAAAGAAGAGGCGGTGAACTTTTTTAATCAATGCTTACGCTTATTAAGCTGGTATTCTTAAAAATGTCGATAATTTAAACATGGTATGTTCATGCGAAAAAATCTAAAATATTTATTGATTTTAAGTTAAATTGACATTTTAAAAGTTTAAAGGTTTCCTTGGTTGGGCGGACCTATAGGAAAATTTTAATTCAAATACATAGAAAAAAAATAAAAAAGCTTAAGTTATGTTCTAACAGGAAAAAGCAAAATAACTAACAAAAATCAATCGAATTTTGATGTCGAAAAGAATTTCAAATAATTTGTATGACTGTATGTTCTCTTACAAGTTATCGGTAATAAAATTTCAAATGTTTCAAAAATATTTCAATTATTTTTGCACTTAAGGTTTTGTTAATAAAATGAAAATGAAAATGATGTTCATTTAAAAAAATCAAAAAAAAAAAATAAATATATATATGTAGATTAACTAAAACGAATCCTTACCCAACATGAGTTTAGTTTTAGTTATTTTTTTTATTTTTTTAAAAATATATAAAAAATTTAGGTAATTTTCATCACTCTAAATCATTAATATAATCCATTGTACACATATATGAATATATAGAAAATAATTTTAAATAATAAAATTTAAAAGTTGAATTTTTCAAACATTGTACAATTATAAACGTTTCGCTAAAGTATACTGGTTTAGCTCATCAGTAGGAACCAATATACTCCTCCTAGACGTTTATCTTAGCTTGAATAAAACTCTCAAAGTTGTGAGAACATACATATACTACTGAGATGTCTGTCGGTATAAGAGTCTTATTTATAACATGAACTGGATATACAGCATCTGATGTTATAAAGCCGAAGTTTTTTTAAATCATGAATTGCTTGTTAGGCGATTACGAAATATATTTTTTATTTATTTTTTTTATTAGTTTAAGAGTTTTCTCGGAAAAACTAAGTATGCAATAATATTTAAAAACTAAATGTCTATCAAGGAAAAAAAATATTGAAAATCGTCCGACCAGTTTTTCTAAAAAGTGTCTTTTTTTGAAAAAAAACTTTTCGGAAAAATAATTAAAATTGTTTTTAGTATTTCATTATAAGAAAATTGGTAGTTTTCATCTGGGAAAATTATTTAAAAAAAATCAATCAACCCCTTTTCAAAATATTTCGAAAACCATTTTTTTGTATTTTAAAAAATCGAAAAAAAAAGTGTTTGAACATTTTGAAATGCAATATTAATTGATTTATGAATGAATTCCAGTGTGCAAAATTTTATTGCAATCGGGATAACGGTTTACGATAAAGCCGTATTTGAAAAAAAAAAACAGTTCTACGAAAGGTACCGTTATAGAACACATTTCGAAAAAATTCATTTTAACTGAAAGATGTATTGTTGTAAAAAAATTGCACCCTGAAAGTTTTTATCAAAATCGTTATAGCCTTTTTGTTAAAAATTGTATGGCAGATGCCGTTATTTTTCGACCTAGAGCAAACATGAAAAAACACCCCCCGAGATACTACCAAATAAATACTAAATACCAAGTTTGAAGCACATCGGCTTATCCGTTTATGCTGTAGAGGTGCGAACAGACAGACAAACAAACAGACGGACGGATTTTCCGGACCCACTTTTTTCGACATCTCTATCATCGTAATGTCATGTTTGATTGTTAGATTAAACGCAAGTAAAAACGATCTCTCAGGAACTAAACCACACACAATACAACTTAATAATAACTTTTTTTTGTTCGGCACACAAATTCATGAGAATCACCAAGAACGAACCTAATTACTTTTTCTTAAGTCTGATACAAATATGTTTTAATTGCTTTTCTCTAAATACATTTGAAAATCAAATATAAAAATGTGAAATTATCAATTCCTATTAGTCAGCATCACTTGTGAAGCCCTGGGAAAATTGAAAAACTCAAAGATTGTTTAAAAATTAATGCGAGAATAGGGATGTATGAGTCTTATTTGACGCAAGATGTCCACCAAAGAAGTTCATTGATTATATCTACATATATATATAAAAGAAAGTCGTGTAAGTTACACTATTTATAACTCAAGAACGGCTGAACCGATTTGGTTGAAAGTCGGTGGGGAGGTAGCTTAGAACCAGGAGACGCACATAGGATACCTTTTATCCCGTTGGATTGCGTTACCGTGTGACGTGACATAATACTCGATTTTAAATGTAAACAAAAATATAGAAAACAAATGACAACAACTGTCAAATCGATTTATCTCAATGGGCAAGTTCAATGCGTACACTGACTTTTAGTTAAATAACTTTTTGTCAAAGCGAAATCATTGAACGACAAGCTGACCCATTACATTGTTAAGGTCAACTGCGAGTTGAAAGTTTTTTGAATAACTTTTTGACTAAATGTCAACTTTAAGAGCCAATCGACCAATCAGAGGCACGTTGACTGATTTTTAGTAGACACATTAAACGCCAGAAATCAAAAAAGCTTCTCAAACAATAGATCAAACGTCGAGACCAATTTTGTTGAAATATTCAGACATTTTAAAATTGGCCCGATAGGTAGCGTTGGAGTGGAGATATTTACGAAAATGTATCTATGAAGTATGAAAATGGTGCCCTTGGTACTTTTAAGGCATAATTGTACCTAATAAGTGAAGCTCTTGTCGGGATCCAGAAAATGTATTGTGTTTCAAGTAAGGCTGGGGGCACTCATTATATTCTTGATTTTGCTGAAATTTTTAGGTAATCCTAACGTTAGCTCAGCTGTTGAGTGATTCTGTGTAATTCGGTAGCGATCAACAGAACAAATTTTTTTTAAGTCAATTTCGATTCATATTTTTAATATGAATAAAAGGCACTGTTTTTATATATGTTTGCTTACTTGAGACATGGCCAACTACATATCATCCAGAATTTTCAGATACAAATAATATGTGCTTCCCGTCTGAAGCCCTTTGTGACCCTTTAAGATTTGGACCCGATAAGCATATATTTTCTTATCAACAACATTTAGTTTCAAAGGATTAACCGATTTTGAAACGATTTTGTGTGCATGCTAACATGATTACGTTCGTGGTTCTTAGCTATAATTGGACCCAATATGTGGCGTTTTCATCGGTATTCAGAAAACCTATGGTAAACATGAGCAAAGCCGGGTGGGTCAGCTAGTTGTTGATATAATTAACAAAATGTGAATGTTGTTTTCCATGTGATTAACTGAACATTTACACCTCACTGGTAACATCAATCGCCTGATTTGTATCAATTCTAAGGGAATTCATTTGGATGGAATAAAATAAGTTCAAAGACGTTTGAATACATTTGTGTTTCCTTAAATATCTCTGAAATCTCAAAGATAAATTCATGATTGCGATATTTAAAATATCCATTTCTGCCCTATTTGATGTTGATTTTAGGGCATTAAGGAAAATTAGTTTCATCTTCTTACAAATATGTATTGAGGTAGTTGCTAATTGAATTTAGTTTTTATCCACCTTCAATAAAAATTATTTCCTTATATGTAAGTAAGTTTTGGAAATATAAAAACTAATAGTCAAATATTTTCATTTTGTTCGTTTATTAATTTTACTCAAAACGAATGCCCTTCAAATAAAAGAATTCGCCGAAAATCATCTAACCAAACTTTCACAATTTTTCCAATCAATTATTCGACTGAACAACTATTTAATGCAATATTTGCAATTTAAATGAAAATCAAATAATATTTTTTCATGAAATTGCCTTGAGAGCAAGATTACTTAAAACATGTTTTCCAGTAAAATTAACTCAGGAACCCATACTACTCACTTACACATTATTAACGGTCCATGAACAAGCCACGGGCAATAAGTTCATTTTTGAAATGAGGTAGCACTACTTAAAAAAATTCCAAGAAAATCCGCACAGGATTAAATTCCCAGGAGATGGAAACATTCATTTTTTTTTGTGTATATAATATACAAATACTTAGTGGGAGGCTCTTCGGGACAGAGTAATTTGCATTATCGCCATTGTCCCGGAAAGGTTTAGCCTTTCACGCGGCAAGGACTTAAGCAAAGACAGGAGCATGCGAACTCGATGTTAAAGTTCAAATAAGGTATAAAGATGAATTAGTTAATACATAATTGGTTTCAGGACATTGGAAACATTATTCAAACGTACTGGTTGAGTGATTTTCCAGAAGGCTTTTAGAGTTTAAAATGAAAAACATTGGCTTAGTTAAGGTTTTACTGGTTAAATAAACTTTTTGAAAAAAATTAAGAGTTCAGAACCTATTTTTTCGCACAATTTACCTTGGTAGAATAAATAGTCATATTTAGTCAACCCCTCAGAGACTCTTTTTTGTCATAAAAGCCAATCCTTATTATTCATGAACACCTTTTTCTATCAACCAATAAAAAAAAATATATTCCCACCTATCGAATATTTTGTTAATTGAAATCACTTCAGGTTTATGATCCATTAGCCTTATATTCATTTTTGTATGACGTTTTTGCTATATGGAACTAGTGATGTTTTTTTTTTATTTTTTTTTTGTTCCTTTTTTTAGTTTCTTTTTCATTTTCCCTTAAAAGGTTTCGCCTATGCGTCCATAACGTCACGTCAGGTTGCGTCGCCTGGGGACATGCACTTAGCTGCATAAAAATTGAATTAAATCGGTCCAGTGGTTTTGGTTTGGTGAAGTATAAAGTATGCTGTTGGCAGAGATCCTTTTAAATAAATCAGTTTTATTTATATATTTTCTATTGACATCAACATTCATATTTATTTTTGAATCATTTTTGAATGCACTTAAAATATTCCATTTTTTTTTTGTTTCATCTGCTTTCTTTTCAAAATGGAATAAAATCAGTTAGATGAAGACTATTAAGAATAAATTATACGAAAATATTATTTAAAAAAAAATTAACCATCTTTCTACATTTGCATCACAAATAAAAAGATAGATTAATACACCTGGGGTGGAATCGGCTATGGTGATGACAAAGAAATGACAAGAAATTGTCACAAATCAATAATTTCAGTCTGAGTAAGGTGATTGTCATAGGTGACAATCACATTTTTGTGACTTTTTCTTGTGATTGCTATTTAGGTGTTTCTTTCATATTTAACACCCAAGGGAAACGGAAAACACAAAATATTAAATTGTGCAACAAAGAAAATGACTGCTTCTTCATTTTTGCTCTAGGTCGAAAAAACGGTACATATCTGCAATACAATCTTTAACAAAAAGTTTGATTTTCTCGAAAACGGCTGCAACGATTTTGATAAAACTTTCAAACAATACATCTTTCAGTTAGAATACATATTTCGAAATTTGTTTTATAATGGTAGCTCTCATAATAAAATTTTGCAAACAGGAAATTATTTATAATTCAATTAATATTAAATTTCAAATTTTTCAAAAACTTTGATTTTGAATATTTTTTAATAATTTTCCCAGATGAAAACTACATATTTCCTTATAATGACATACTAAAAAAAATTTTAAATATTTTTTCGAAAACTTTAAAAAAACGACTTTAAAAAACTGGTCGAACGATTTTCAATATTTTTTTTTCCTCGATAGACATTTAGTTTTCAAATTTTATTGCATACTTAGTTTTTCCGAAAAAAAACTCTTGAACTAATTAAAAAAATGAAAACTAAATAATGAAAGTTAAAAAATTAAAAAAAATGTTGGTTTTCTGAAAATAACTACCAGTTGCTAGATGTTGGCATACTAAAAACAAATGGGCAAGACTGGGTCTGTTCTTATGTGCCTAATTACATTGGATCTTTGATCAAAACAAATAACATTTACATTGAAAATAACACAGTTTGAACTTATAAAAACTATCAAACCACAATACTTAACGGTTGTTAGTAAAAATGAAGTACGCTATCACACGTCCTAAATAACAAAAAATTTATGAAAAAAGTATTTCGAAAATTGTAGGACGGATTTTGATAAAATCCGGTTTTTTATTTTTAGGTTTTTGAAAAAAAATAATTTTTAAATTTTGGTATGCAGTTTTTTAGAGTTTATTAATATACATGTGATTATAAAATTAAAAAAATATTTTTTTTCATTAGTTTTAAAAAAATATTGATTTTTCAAAAAAAAAATCAAAAAATTAATTCTTATTAGAAAAAAAAGTTATTCAAAATTTTGATATGCAGAATTAATTCGGCTATTTAGATCTGTCCAAATATAAAATTTGCCAGAAATCCATAAAGCCGTTACCGAGCAAGCCAAAAATTAAAAAAATCGTTATATGAAAGGTCCCGTTAATAGACTTTTCATTCAATTCTCAAAAATTTTCATCAAAATCGTTGGAGACGTTTTTGTGAAAAATAAGCTTTTCCTAAACGGTCGTATGGGAAGTACCGTTATTTTTGGCCCTAAAAATAAAATTTCAATTTCTCCTCTGAGGAATGCCAAAATATAAACACACACCAAATCTGAAGCCAATCGCTCAAACCGTTTAGGCTGCAACTCGATAGACACCCGTACAGACAGACAGACAGACAGACGGACATTTTTTGCCAATGACTTTTTTAGGCTTCTCTATGATTGTAATGTCATGTTTGATTGTTAACTCAAATTTTTTTATATTCACGAACCCTAAACTTGCCTTATAGTCCAAGTAAATATTGGAATATGTTTTCGAAAAAAAAATGGTCAAACGATTTTTAAAAAAAATGTTTCCTTAAAATTCAAAACTGCAAAATAAATTAAATGGTTTACTTCATTTTTTTTACAAACAAACGTTTTAACTAGTGATTTTTAAGTGATTAACAAAATTTCAAATGATTTCTTACCTGCATTTTGTTCAAAAATCTCAAGCCACTGTCGCACATTAGAGCAAGTTCATGCGACCCAGTCGTGCACTTTATTTTTATTTGGGCGAAATTTGTGAGTTTTCGTTTGTTTTTGTTTTTTTTTGTTTATTTAAATTATGTAAGTATTTTCTTTTAGATGAGGAGTGATGACAGAGTGACGACGGTATAAATGGTTAAAGATTTACTTTTACTTAGAGCATCGATGTATTTACACTTTTGGAAGAAAAGCAATCGTTTTATCAATTTTCCAAAACTACAGAGAGCCATAATTAAATTATTTTTTTTTTCTATTTTTATCGCAAAAAATGTAGTTCGTAAAAAAACAAATAAAACACCTAAAATGTGTAAATGTCAAAAAACAAAATTCCAGATTCCTTTGGAAAACTGCAAGTGTTGCTAGATTTTGTAATTTTTGGGAATTATCACTTTACGCAGACTGAAAATTTAATTTGATCACATGTGACTATCAGAAATGTGACTGTCACATTTCACCTTACCTGGTTCTTAACTTTAACCTTAACTAAAAAGAAAAAGAAAAACCACAACATCTTACTTAAAACTGTTGGTTTTTGAAGTTTGTACCATTTTGAAAATACCAAATATCACAAAAAATAAAAAAAATAATTTAAAGCAACGTTAAGGTATCATCCATGTTAAGAAGTCTTATGAAGCAACTTTTTCGTTGAAAGTTGACTAAGCGAAAGTGTTGAAGAAAAAAATTCCCAAAGTCTTCATTAACCTTTTTGATTATATGTAATACGTTTAATACAAATCTAGGCTTGACTTTAATGATTCTTCTTCAGTACGCTTACCTTTGAAATTCCATTTTCGAGTACATCAAAAAGGACAAACATCTAAGAATTTGGTTGAACAATTCACTAAAAAAACAGTGGTAAAGATTTTTTTTAACAAAATATTTTTAAACATATTTTCTTACATCTGGATGCATGTTTTTGTTAATTTGTTAGTTCAATTCTTGAAAAAAATTGATCTCCAACAAACTACAACCGCCTTAACTTATTAGCTTACTTTTGTTGTAAGCTACTCAATTTCATGAGAATCACCAAGAGCTAACCTAATAACTTTTTGTATGTAATCTTTATGCTATTACACTTATGTTTTTGCTGTTTTTCTTTTAATACATTTCATTCTCGCCTGCGATTCCTTACCAACAAACCATAGCAAATGATTGGAAGTGAATTTTCAAAGCAAAAGTCGGAAATAAAATGCGCGATCAAAATACGATTTTTGTTACTTGTGTTACTTCTATGTCGTTTCAAGTGTCTTCCTAACTTATTCTACATTCGCGCTGAATATTTAAAGCAAATGAACATCTTCCCCATCAAAATAAGATATCCATAATAAGACAACTTATTAAAATTTCTTATCTTAAAAATTCTTTAAAAACGATGTTTGTTTCATACTCAGAAAATTTGCACAAACTTACACATTTCTTGTTTGTCTTCCCTTCAAGTCTGTGTCACGCGGGTGAAGTGAATATATTATAAAATAAATACTTTTTATGTTTTCGAACTTTTTATTATAATTATCAAACATTTTCAACTTGAAGCTCCAGACTCTTCCTTTGTTTCGTTATGTTTCGGCACCAAGACATCTCCAGGGTTTTCCAAGTTTAGCGCAAACACACAACACACATCCGCACCATCATTTAATAAATTAAACGCTTTGAGGTTCGAGACTTTGTGTTTGTTTAACATAAAAGCCAGAAAATCGGAAAGAAAGTTGCCCTTTCCTAAAATGTCAGTTATGCGGTGATGTTAACGCATCAAGTTTTTTCCCTTCACACTTAAGCTGTCTCACATGCTCTGGATGGATGTATAGTGCTGGCATAGGGTAAACTTGTAACACGTAAAAGAAGTCATCCTTGACATGCACTTTTCCCACTTGTTAAAACTGCAAACAATAAGATATTCCCATAGATGGTCAACAAACTGCCATCTCTTGGAGAATATTCCCATGTTTGGAGTCGTTGTTGTGGAGTAACATGCACCCTGGTGGTGGTATAGGTAATACGAAGCCGGACCCATCGACATGCTAAGATATCTTTGCCAGATTCAATGCTGGAATGGATATAATTACAAAGCCATTCTATTCATTTCGTCATTTCAATAAAATTAAGATGTGCCAAATGCTGGGGCAGACATCATCAGCTGAACACACTCAAAGTGGGGGGGGATATTGAAAAACCACAAATCGGTTATTTGTTTCATTCCGTTCTGCGGCTTCCCACAAGGTGTGTGGGAACATTTAAAAATGAGCAAAAAAAATTATTTTCTCATAAAAATACATGTATTCCTTCCATTCCTACAGGCTATACTAAATAACCCAAGGAATCAAAAGGGGACACCCGTAGGTACCTACTTAAAAACTCACAGTTCCCCAACCCATGCGGATTATCATGAAAATGTAGTTTCAGCGATAGTTTTTAATTACGGTGCTGCGTTTCCTTTTTGCATTAGGCTCACTATAATTTGTCTCCGGTGTGTTTGGGGGGTGGTCCTTTGTGGGTTTCAGTGCGCTTCTTAAACTTCACAAGTTCACAGGATGCCATTAGATAGGAAAGAAGAAAAATTGTATTTGCAATGGATGAGAGTATTACGCAACAGTTTTGAGGCAGGCTGGAGCTTCTGCAGGAAATTTCCCATACAAAAGGGTAAACTTTACTCTATAATAACACATCATTTCACGGGAGGGGCTTGTATGGGGGGTTTGGGTATGCGGCTTGGGTTCAATTTTGTGGTTTCTGCAGAAGACTTCCAACTATATAATAGCAATCCTGAAAATACATATTATATTGTGTGCGACGGTCGCTTTCTAATAAATTTCAACTTGGCGTTCTGCGTCCTCCTTTGAAGGTATAGATCGATATGCCAAAAAGTTTTAAGACGAAGGAGTTTTATGTGTGTGTGTGTGTGCGACAAACTTTCAAAATGTTAGTTTGTGGAAAGTAAAGGACATTTTGTTGCAATGAAATGACAATGCACTCGAAAAGTTTTCAACGACCGACGACGAGGACAAGAAGGATGGAAATTCTTCTCTAATGCAAGTTGATCGCTCTCTGCAGAGTTGACTTGAAATTAGAAAGGACTTGAAGAGATTACTCATATTATGCTGCATAATATGCTAGTGTAATGTTGTTATGCGTTTAGGTTTCTTTTTGCGGTGATGATGCATTAGTTCTACTTAATAATGCTATACTACCTTAAAGTTTGGATACGGGATTACCATGACGGGCTAAATCAAAAAGTTGTGACCCGGTTTTGACATGTGGCCATATATTGACAGTTCTCGTGGTTTTGTTGCACATTTGAAAACCCATAAGTGGAAAAACTAATTTCCTAGTACAGGGTTTTCCAATTATTACAGAAGTTTCGGGTTTACAATCAAGATATTGAGATTTTAAGTTCTGTTGTGTAGAAGATCCAACAATTGGATTTCTTGTTTAATTTTAGAGATGAAAGATCTTAGAAACTATGGGCCAGATGTTTGAATAAGTTGTATCAGAGCTTTGCTCTACATCGCCGTATTCTCTTAAAAAAGCCTTTTCCACAACCTTTGAACCAAAATCAAGAGTTTTTCAGGTGAATTTGGTTCCAGCGAACGGAAAATACGGTGGTAGGTGAATTGTCTACATCGGGCTTCGTTTTTTGATATAGTTGCATAGGCTAAAAGTATTTTTTCTTTATAGAGCGTTTTCCAGTAAAGACAAGTTGATGTTGAAATGGACTAAGACTAACCCTTAAAGAAAATGTTTTTGTGACCACTTCATGGAGCAAAAGCAAGATAAGAAATCATTCATGCAGAGTGTCCTTTGCCATATGTAGCACGTGGTACCGCTGGCTGGCTGTCCTGCGAAGACCAAGTATTGTCGTCCAGGTCCATATACCTCATCTTACCTTAGGTGGCGCTACACTTTATATATTTAAAAAAATTATTAATTATTATTATTAAGACTAAAGGACACTTTAGATGATTATAAAATTCAAGTCTACCCCACGAATTCTATGCCATTCATTCATTTGCTTTTCAATTAAATTCAGTGATGGTTTCTGTAGAATTTTCCACAAACTTTAATTATGTTACATCATTCGGACTCCGGTTGACCGGCTGTCTTATCTTGTTTTCCAGTTTTCCCATCAATCTCTTTTCGGAATATTTGAGCCGGCTTTTAAAAGCTTCTGCGAAAATCCAGTTTCCATTTTCACCGTAAAAATCCATGACCATGTAGAGAAATATGAGGAATGCTTTTTTGTTTTCGAATTAACTTTTCCCCATATTGATCCACTGAAATTGGCTTATGACTTATGCCCTGAAAAAGGTTTTCCACTCATTATGTTCTATTTTAGCGAATTAAATTCACAGATAAACTGTCATTTCAATGTCATCACCAAAACCCAAGTATTTTTTGTTGATTTATTAAAAATAGTGACTGATGTGTTAACCTGGCTGTTCGTACTATCTTTTCAAGGACAATATTGAAACACGCGGGTGGTGTCGAGGGTCACCCTAAAATCCCTTTCAATTTTGACAGAGCAGAGGCCATTATCCAACGTCATCCTGATAAGACGTATCAGCTTAGCAGGAATTCCAAAGCTAGGCATGGCTGGGTACAGTTCATCTCTGTTTACACTGTGTAGGTTACCTTAAAATCGATGAATAGGTGGTGAGTCTCGGTGTTAAATTCTTGGATTTTCTGCAGGATCTGGTGTAATGTGAAGATTCCGTCGATCGTTTATTTTCCAGTACTGAAACGGCCTTAGTAAGGATCTATTATTTCGTCAGAAAACGTCTTAAGACGTTTACATTAAACGCTCGTAAGGATTTTAAGGTCTACTTCCTCTATATTTGGTACAGAATAGACGATCTCCCTTATTGTAGATCGGGTAAATGGTACTGACATTTCATTCATCAGGCATACTTTCCCCCACCCGACTTTAGGCCGACCATATTTTACAGATGACTTGATGTATGCACCTTACCAGGTCATCTCAAACGTGTCTTAAAAGTTCCGATTTTAGCCCATCGGCACCAGCTGCTTTGTTCGGTTTTATAGATTGGCAATGTCAACTTTGATTTCATTTTGTTCGGGTGCATGTAATACTTGGTTGTCATCTAGATTGACTTGTAAATGTCGATCATTTTCGGGATATTGGCCCTCATCACCATTCAACCACTGGTTGAGATATTCTCTCCTGGTGGTTTAACATCGACACTAAAGTGTTTCCATCTCAATTTTTTCAGGGCCTAGGGCGGCTAAAAGCTTAGCACCTCTTTCTTGTACCAACCAACACCTCTGCATCTCCACGAATTCCCGTGGCTGGTAATGTTTTTTTTTTCTCTCCTTACTAAGCGTTTCTCATCCTTCCTTTGCTCTATAAGATGTTCTATAGTCTGTTCAATAAAAAATCGTCAATACAGGGAAGATAGGACGTTTGCTTCTCAGTCTGGTTGCATTGCCTTGCATATATTTCTGTTTCAAGTAAAAGCTCTTATCATTATAAATCATCGCAAATCGGAGAGCAATATGCGTACGGTTACTAATTTCTGAGAACAAAACATTACTATTTATCAAATAAAAAGTATAAATTCACTTTTTTTAAAAACATTAACACAAATTTATAATAAATTTGTTCTCAAAAGCTTCAAAAGCGAAAGCAATTATGACAAAAACCAATGTAAAAGCTATATAGTAGTGTTTTCAATTGACAAAGGTAACTCTGTTGGTGGAATACGTTTTTTTTTCAATTCACACAGAAAGGGTAGGTCAAAGTGAAGAAACAATCATTACTTATTTTATTCCATCAACGTTGATGGTGATCGGTTATTGAAGAGTGTATCTGTTTTTTTTTTTTTTTTTTTTTTTTTTTTTTTTAAGAGAAACTTAATTTATGCACGTTAATCAGTGGCTTTGTATCTTTCTCAGTAGAAGTTTTATCAATTCAGTATCGTGATAATACTGGTCGGTGTTGGCCTGGGGTTCGACAAATAAAGCTCAATCAAAATTCCAAAATAATATAACAAATCTCTTTATTTTATGAAATACAACGTCTTTCACTATAAATAACAGCAAATTTAACTTATTCTACTTATTCACAATTCAAATACGTTTTTTATATTCAATTCAATCACTTTTTACTAACGCTTCCAGTTGTTAGCAATTCCAATTTTGAAAATAAACTGAACTCTTAATGCCATCTACTCTTGTATTTATACAAATTTACAAACTTCTGGAAGCTTCTGTCTGGTTCTGACACAATCTAAGCTTTCGGTACTAATTCGAGTTGGAATTAGTACTTCGAGTTCGATTTAGTAGTCAGTCAAAACATATTGCAAACATCTAGCATACATTTAGGAGCATGGTTGTTGTACACAATGAATCCCACAGATGTCGTTAATTTACAAACAAAATGTATCCTCCGAATATCTAAACTCTTGTAAAGGCGCCCCTGTTTTGAAAAAAAGCTCGCCCAAAAGCCTTGTACTGACATTTTTTTTACTAAATAGACTAAAGTTCTTTTTCCTAGCCACCCCACGACCTGTATGCCTCCGTTTTGGCTTTGCTTACCTACTAAACACATTCGGATTCGAACCAGGGATTTCTCAGAGGTGTTTGTGAGAAACCCAAAATCTGTTGAACTACCTCCTAAAAGTATGCAATTTGATCGTAAATTCATTATTTATCTCAAGCTTTCTTCAATTATTTGCTGAATCTGAATATTTTTCCTCACAGTGTATACCAACAGTAATGATTAATTGAAGCAAATAACATATTCAAAGACAACAACAACAAAAAAATTAATTAAAGGATGTACGGGTGATTTATTTGCTATCCCGCCCTCTCTCAGTTTCTCTTTGTACCAACAAAAAAAAAAAGTCTTAAAATACTAGTCCACCGCAAAAACCAAGAGCAGGAAAAAAAAGGAAGTTAATTGTTTTAGTTTTTTTTTTGTTAGATTTTTATTTCGTATAAATGTCTACATGTCATGGTATAATGAAAATTAGCGAACACAATTACTGTCCCTAAATTGATGGTTTGAGATTTTGCCACGATTTCCTCTTCACAACCAAGGACGTCAAGAACGACAAGGACGACAAACGACGAGGACGACATAGCAAAATATCCAGAAAGAAGGAGTCTTTGTCGCTTCAATTTAGTCCCTGCGTCAATTTTGCGTCAAGGGCGTCGAACAATTTACTCCTATCGAAGTGTAGATAGATAGATGCCGAAGAGAATAAGTATCCTGGCGTGGCAGGGTGGTTTCTGATTTTTAAGGGTAGAGATGAAAAGCGTGTTCCAAATCATAACATGGTTTCCAAAAAAAAAAAAAATTAAATTTAAAGTAAAAATACATTTACATGTCTAAATTAAAAAAAAAAAACAGGATTTTTTACATAATGTACATTCTACGTGTATAACTTCCATGGCGCTGGCGTAGGATTAAAAAACAAAGATGAGTTCTTATTACAAAAGGTGAAGTTGTTGGGTATTTTGTGTTTTCAGCTTAACAAGAAAAAATTATAAAAATAAGAAGAAAATCCTTCGCAATACACAAGAATATTTGTTTTCACGAAAGATGTATCTCATCATCATCATTAAAAGTGATGATGACTATAATGCAGTCCCCCGATGGGTTGGTGTGGTTGGTTGGCAGATGCTTCATTTCAACAAGACAAAGCTCGGTTTGGAATTCGCAGTTGTTGTTTTCGACAAACCAACACAGGAGGACGGTGCGGCGCATAAGCCCGCAGAAGCAGCATCATGATGGTTCATAACCATCCAGTAGACATTCCTTAGGGCTAACAAATCCAAAAGAAGCTCACACAACATGCAAGTACTTACACACCGTGATGTAGCACGTAAATGCTTCTTCTTCTTCTTCTTCTCCTCCAACTCCTGGCTCCTCGGTGATGCATTTGGCTTGGATCACCATCTCACCAAGGACTAAGGGTTTCCAGTGATTCTAGTCTCAATGCCACAGCGTTACAAGCAGCATGCTATGACCGACAACCTGGGCATCCCTTTCGCTATGATAATGTCAGATGGTATGCCATGCCTTTTGCTCCAAACAATTTGCTTGTGTTTTTCCTATTTTCCCATTTTTTTTTTTTTTTTTTGGTAGCTCTTCATTTTGTCATTTTTACTCCTGCATTTTCTGCGCGAGGTGGTTTTTCGCATTTGGTTGCTGCAAAATAATTATGGCTTCTGGGACTGTTGGGGGTTGGCGGTTGGTGTGCAATTTTGAATTCGCATAAGAATACAGAATTGTCCCTACTTAGGCTAGTAGAGTGTTTTCCTTTCTCTCACTTTGTGTTGTATGGCAGGTAGGGTTGTCTATATATGCATAGCACTTTATGTCCTGGCTCATGGCTCCTGGGTGCTTCTGCACAGTCACACACATCTCGCGTTCCGGAGCCACTCCGAAGATGAGTGCATTACCGGAGAGGGATGAACATTTACACACACACACACACATCCATACATCAGTAAAAGCCAACACACATTTAAGAGGGAAATTCAATTTTTCGTTTGGAGCTTTATGCAATGCGGTATTGTCAGTTTATTTTTATTGCACAGGGTGTTCCGGATTCGAATGGAAGTTCCAAAATAAAGTGTGTGGTAATGGCGGCAATAATCGCTATCTGTTTCTATTGGTTCCGTTTTCATTTTCGTTTTCATTTTGCATCCCTCATGTCGTTTTGAGGAATATAATTTTGGAAAATAGTAGTTTAGGTATGGAAGTTCAAAACCCTCAAAGAAGTTTAATTAACTTTGAATGGCAGGCATTCCATGTTCCACAAGTTAAACACAGTTGTGCGCCCAGAGGGCGGATTAGGGGTGCGCCTAATTGTACTTTACAAGGAACTTGATTTTCTTAGGTTCAATTTGAATTTTCTGTTCTTTTTTGTTTTCTTTTAATTAAACGACGTATTGTAAGGTTCTTCAATACAGATGGTAGGTTTTTGTGGGAAAAGGGAATTTTGTAGCAGTGAGTGATGTAATGTTCGGTTGCAAAGGAAAATTGCATACTTGGAACTATTAATCGAATATGAAAGGCTTCGTTGTTGGGGTTTTCTTATATTGCTTCGTATATATTATTTACTGTGAATTTTTTTTGTGGAAATTTTTCCTTTAGAAGGAGCTTCGAGACAAATAAAATTCGATTATATGGTTAAAATAAAAAAATTACTGAAAACTATATTTTGTTAAGCAATTAACATCAAAAGGAGCTGCAGGTCTGTTTTCTTTAATAAATTGATATATTGAATTGATGCCTGGACCAATACTACAGGTACCTTTTGGGAGACCAAATATAGCTTAAATGTTTACTTAAAATTCATAATAATGTAATGGTAATGTCTTAACTTAAACAGGCCCTCATAATTCGGTCACTAATGGTAGGAATGATTAAACTTTATTTAATTTTATTCGGCTTAAATCAAGTTAGTGTAGGCACCAAACTTGAGAAGCATTTTCCTAGAGAGAGTTTGGAAATTTCTTTAGACACAATTGTTTTATAAAATCGAGCGCTGAATTGGTCTTCTAGATAATTTCCTTAATATGTGTTGGCAAATTTCGCTCAAGATCATACAAAAGATTAAGATCTCGGATCGATTCAATGATATGAATTGATTGATTAGGGTAAAAATAGTGAAGAAAACTTTATATTAAAGGTTATTTATTGGCATTTGTCCACGTTAAACTTAAGGCGTTTTTTACCATTTTTATAGATTGGGGCTTACACTCTACAAAATAAAATTGGAACAAAAGCTGAAAGTACACAGATGGTCAAAAAATAGGTGTAACTAATTATTTTTTTAATAGTTAATTTTTGTTTACATTTTTTCAGTTTCATTATAATTTTTTATGTTTTTAATAAAACTTCACTAACAAAGAAAATAAAAGACTTTAATAGTATCTTGAATTAATAGAACATTTTCATAATAAGTAGCCGAAACTGTGCCGATTGACGCATTTTAGCCTGGTCAATAAAATAGGCGCGTCTTCCTAAAGTATTAAAAATATTGATTTTATTAACATTTAATGTTGGTTACCTAAATTTTCGATTACCTAACTCTAATAACCAGAGTATCCTCCATTGTTAGCTTGAACTTTTTGGAGTCGGCGTGGCATTGATTCCACCAATTTTTGGCATGTCTGGTTGGGTATAGAATACCATTCTCTTTGAACGGCTTCCCACAATTGGTTTCCATTTGTGAAATATTGCCCGCCTAACTTTCGCTTGAGTGCATTCCACAAGTTCTCAATGGGATTGAAGTCAGGGGATTGACTTGGCCACGGGATAAGAGATACTTCCTTCTCTTGGAACCAATCTTTTACGAGACCCGCCGTGTGTTTTGGATCGTTATCCTGTTGAAAATGCCATCGGAGGGGCATGTTTTCTTCAGAAAATGGAAGCATGACATTTTCCAAGATATCCCTATACCCATATTTTGTTAATATGGTTTTAATGAGAAATATAGGACCGACACCGTACCAGGAAAAACATCCCCACACCATAATATTGCCACCTCCGTGTTTGATTGTTTTTTGTGTATAGCGGGGATGGTATTCTTTTCCTTTTGGGCGTCTTACATTACGCCCGGAGTCCGAAGAAAACAAATTTATTTTAGTCTCGTCGCTCCACAGGATATTACGCCAATTTTTAGGTCCTTCAGGTCCATTCCAGTTCGCGTATCTAAGAGCAAATTCTTTCTTCACACCTATTTTTTCAACCAGCTGTATATATACAAATCGGAATTGAAAAGTCTACTCAAAACTGTGTTTTTTTTTTGCTTATTCTTAATTTATATTTCAGACTTTTAATCGATTGCTTAAGAAACTTGTTACCCTCAGGTGGGTCCCCGGACATTGTGACATTCACACGACAATGAAAGGGCTGATGAACTGGCCAAAAACGGTTCATCCATGGATGCAAGCCAAATCATACCCTAGATACTAGAGCCACAGGAAAATAAGAAAAAAAGAATTCACAAGAATCTCTCAAAATTGCAAACGAGAGATGGTCAAAACTAAACAATTGTCGGGTCTCAAGAAGTCTTTGGCTAAACATCTCAAAAAAAAATTAAAAATACATTCAAAAGCTAGGTAGACCTCACAACTCAACGGAGGCCCACATGAAAAGAATGGGTATTAGCACATCAGGCTTATGCAGAGGGTGTCAAGACGTTGATGCAGAAGAGGGCTCATATTACTTCCTTTGTGAATGGCCCAGCCTACCTCAGACTAGAAAAAACAGCCCTCGGAAAATACTTCTTCGAAGAAATGGGCGACGTTTCACAAAAACCACTTAAAAATATTTTAAAATTCATCAACATCTCAGGAGGGTTCAGGGGGGCACCCCCTAACTATTTCTTCCCTAATTTGCCCACCTTTCTCCGCACCTTGTTCCTCCTATTCCTGGGGACCGCAATGGATCCTTTAGATTCAGGTGAGATGATTCTGCTGCCGAATCATCAAGTCATGAAGCATTTCATCAATGTTGGAGAGATGGAAATGATCCCATTATAGTTTATTTCCTATCTATTTTAATTCTCTATTCTGGTTTCTATCGAGAAAATGCTGAGACATTAAAGATTCGAGATATGCTCTAGTTTATGAAACAAAAATGCCATAGGTTGTAGCCGGAAAAGGAAGAGTGGAAGTTTTTTTGTTCTGATATAGAAAACCTGGCTTTTGGCGCGTTTTTAAAATCTCTAGAATTTGTTCTTTCCAATGAATCTTTTTTTTGACACACCAAAAAAAGAGCCCAAGGAAACATACACACAACGATTTTTATGAATAATCTACTTTGGATTTCTTATAACAGAATTTAGGAAAATTTAAGAATATCACATTGGTGTCAGAAATTGGGGATAAAACTCAAAAAAGTGCGAGAAAATATCATAGTGAATTTTTTTAATATAGTGTTTTGTGTTTCAAACAGTTTTTTTTCAGGATATTGTGTGTAAACATATTTGGGGACTTATACAATTCTGAAAGTGGAATTTTCCAGAAATTATTTTAAACTGACAGTGCCGCCAAGATTGTGTTACGGTTATCTTAAATGAGTCGCAAAATAGAACAATTGACAACGGCTGAAGCTGAGTTGAAAGAAGAATTAGGGAAAAGAAATTTTCAGACTTCGGGAGTAAAAAGGGTACTTTTGCCCCGACTTCAGAATGATATCTCTCAGGATGGTGGAAACCCCGATATTATTTTGTTCGATGTTGAGAAACAAGAGAGAGAAAGCATAGTAAGTATAGCCGATGAAATGCCTATTTTCATGAAGTTGCTTTTGACGGAAATCGATGCTCTGAAAAGCATCATGTCAGTCTGACATGAGCGATTGGCGAATTTGTCTCATCCCAATTCCATCAGGAAAATAATAAACGACCTTGCAACCGATGCATTCACTAATAAAACGCTCGCTGAGACTTTTTCATAACCTACATAGTTATAGGTTTAGATTATATAGTTTTGAAAAAACATGTTTTTTATTTTGTATTTTTTTTCTTGGAAAATGTTTTTAAAAACCATAAGAAATGTAAAGCATCCTACATGTTAAGATGAATGTATTTGTTATGTACCCATCTAATGCTCTAATTCGAATTCATTTGAAGGACTTCTGGAATTTTAGGACAAAATTAACTTCAGTTGTGCTCTAAAGTGCCTGAAATATCTGTATTCTAGGCAGTTTTTTAAGATAATAAATCTATTAAATTTTTTCCCCGAAATATATGAAAGCATACACAATTATTAGGTCAATAACTTTGAGTTGTGAGCACCAAAAAACAACTCGTGCGTGCAATAATATTGACAAGTGACAACAATAAATTGAAACGAATATTACGTAACCTCTGCATGTCCACATCTCCAAATCTATATAGATGACAAAAGGAGCCCCTAACCTTTGCGCACTTGAACATACCAATAAGGATATCAAAATTCTGCTTGTAATGCGTGTCATTTTAATTGAATCTGGAGCTATGTATGCACTCAAAAAAAAAATAAATTCTAGGAACATAGGTTTGATTGATTGGATCTAAAACTGTGTTAAGCATTCAAGGACTCTAGAAGGACTTTTAGGAGGACAATTTCCCAAAAATATAAATCAATCCTTTGTTTCGCTGGCTCCTTCCTCAAACATCATATTCCATTCTACTTGGTTACCATTCTTTCACGATTTTCAGGACTGAAGACACTTTTTCACAAAGTTGCATTTAAGCCATAAAAGAAAAACTTTTCCCCTTGCAAGAACATTAAACTTAAAGGATTCAAGATTCAAGTGTTTGCGAAAAGCGAAGAGTAATTTAAACAAGCTGTTGCCGTTTTCTAACACGTCGTCGTCGTCGTCGTCGTCTCAGAACTTATGCAATTACGAAATGAAATTGAATTAATAAAGAAAAACCTCCACGCCAAAAAAGGACTCAATTTAGGAATTCAAAATGGACACATTCTCCCAGGACGAATGATTGAATGGCCCCACAACTCTGCTATTGAAATTCGTCCTGCTTTTTATTTAAGGATGTCTGCTATCATATTTGTGCCCGTTTTATAACCAACAAAAAAACATTTTTTCTTCCTTCTTAATTTCGTTAAATAACGTGGGGGGGGGGGGGGGATTTTTTAAGGATACCCAGAATAGTGTACAAATATATAGGAAGGTACGTGCTTTTGAAAGGAAAACCGAAAGTACATTAGAGCTGCTGTGAACATCCCTTCTACGGGCGAGCACCGCACCGCACTTAATGGTGGTCGTGGACTACTTTTTCCTTTGCTGCATCATAGATATTCCTTTTTTTTTTTTGTTGGCCAAAGTGATGGTGTATAACTGCAGCCAATGTACTGTGTGTACACTATGAAAGGGCGTCCTTGTCGTCCTACATAAAGTCCTGCCACACAATGCTCTTCTAATATCCAACAGGCCAATTTGTACGATTTAAGACAATTTCGAATTCCGAAAAACCCGTCGACCACACCCTACACCCAGATATTCGCTCTTTGAAAAACTTCGGGGCCACCACGGGACTTTGAATGGAAAGGAGATTAGACACTGCATATATAGTGTATAGAGGGACTCAATTCATCTCGGTGTACACAGAGGAGAGACGGACAGCAGCAGCTGCGAAAATGATTGTTTGTGGGTGTTGGGGGCAAACGTTGTGTCGGAAAAGCTTTATATTGGACTTTATTTTGTGAAGTAGGTTGGAATGCATCTAATTGCATCTTTTTTTTGAGATGGAAAAGCTGAGTGTAAATGGGTTTTAGGTTACTCCTGTTGAATTTGTTATGAAGGACGGTATTTCTGTGATATGGGTTTCTTTATATTTATGTTTAACTTACTGTTAATCTGAGTTTTATGGTGTTTATTTCAATTTTTCTTTGAAATTCTATGTCCTCGGAAATGCGCTTTACTTTAAAACATGAGATCGAGTAATAGGGAAGAAAATATTTTTGTTGAAACTTTGGAGCTATAGAAAATCATTCAAAACTTTTCAAAATAACATTGACTGTAGCTTCCGGTTTTCAGAATCAAAAGTTATAACTTTCGTTCTTCTTTTTCCAAATATCAAATCACACACAAACACCTTAAAACAGCGTTTTTGTTTACCCTCTTAAGGAGCATTGAACTATCGATACCAAAAGTGTATTGGTTTATTCCACTTCTGAGTTTTCAAACTTCTTTAAAGAAGTTTAATAACTAAATAAATATGCATGTTTTGTAAAAGTATACTGGTTGTTCATTTCAGGATTTAAATGTTTCCATAAACCAGTTTAGAAATTTCGAAGGATGGTTTGTTTCCAAAGTTTTGGAGTAGGTTATCTTTTTTTATCGAATACTGTGCTGAATACTGCTTTGTTTATTGAAATGATGCATCTCCACAGTACTCCACGGTACTTCTACCTTACTTACTTACTTACTTAGGTGGTGCTACAGTTCGGGACGAACCTGGGCCTCAACCAACATGCCTCTCCAGCCAACTCGGTCTTTGGCTAGCTGCCTCCAGTTTTGCACTCCAAGTTGGTTGAGGTCGTCCTCCACTTGAGCGCGCCACCTAAGGCGAGGTTTTCCTTGACTGCGTCTACCCTCTGGGATGGAATCGAAGATCCTGCGAGCCGGAGCATTGTTGTCCATTCGCTCTACATGACCTAGCCATCTTAAACGTGATATGCGTATTTTTTTGACCAGGTCAATGTCGCTGTACAGCTCGTATAGTTCTTGGTTGAACCTTCTCCTCCAAAGCCCGTTAACGCAGATAGGGCCAAAAATCTTCCGAAGAATCTTACGCTCGACGGTACTTTTACCTGGTGATCAATTATTCAGATTTTTCAACTAAACTTAAAAAATCTTAAAAAAAAATTGTTAGTTGTCTGTAAAGTCGGGGTTAACAGACAATAATTTTATGTGATAACATCATAAGAAAACATCGATGGCAGCAACACCAACATACAGCCCGTTAATTCACACACACAAATCGTCTCGTTAAATCCACACACAAACACCCCAATATCTACATCTACTTTCTACTTTAGCAAAACTCCGCCTATTTTGTATTTATTTTTCCTTTCTTGTTCTTTATGAAATTTAGTGGAATTATTTTGTGAATTCGCGCTTGTTCATGTTCGCCTGATGCTCATACGTTTGCGATCGATTTTGGTTGAAAAAAAATAATGATCCACAAACCCTCTCGTTAAATCCACACACACACACCCCATTATTATATCTACTTTCTACTCTAACTCCGCCTATTTTTTTTCTTTTTCTCTTCTTCTACTTTTTGAATTTGGGTGGAATTATCTTGGGAATTTGCTACAGTTCTTTTTCATGTTCGCCTGGTGTTTGCGATCGATTTTGGTTGAAAGAACCACAGTATCACGGCATTTTTAATTCATCCAACTTTGACAACTCTACCAGTACTGATATTTAGGAAGAGTTCTCATAATTTCTTTTTAATGGAAAATCCTGTGTCATAGGGTTCCTGTATTGACGATTCCGATTTTGTGGTGCCTAACAACTTATAGGGAAATAAGTTACCTACAGGCCGTTCCAGTTCAGCAATATCTGTGGGCTCAGCCTTTAAATGATTTGTCATCTATCTACCCACTCATTACGCAAAAAGAATCTAAATATATGCATACCTGCCTCTGAATTGTTTCTTAAACTACGTCAAATCAAGAAATTATTGGTTGGTATATCTAGTTATATAAAGACTTCTTGTTTATTGTGTCCATGGAAGCAAACACACGCGGATCAAAAAACAGTTTATGAATTCCACAAATTTTATCGCAAAAACCTCAAACACACGAAAACATCCTTTTATCTTTTTTGCGCGCATCCCTATCTATAACTTTCAAAATTTTCGCTCATTTTCTGATTAGGGAAGACTTTGGCTTTTGTTTGTGATTAAAATTCCGAATAATTCATCGAAAAACAAAGCCTTTTTGAACTTTGTTCCTCTCAAGTCCTGTGTATTACGGTCTATAGCAGAGTATTAACAAAACTAAAGTTGAACGCACTGTATAAGTACCTCCTCACCCCCACACAATGTATTGTATATTCGTCGTAACCTTTTTTGAGCTACATCCAGCTTACAAAAAAAAAAAAAAAAGTTAAAACCAACATGAAATCCAGACTAAAATTTGTGGCATTAAATTACGCACTAGAAATCCTTCGTCCTTCATCAAGATACCGTTGGCATCAACAGCTATAATATACCCTTTCGCTCGTTTGGCTTAAACGTAAGTAGTATAAGTATATATCGAACGCAAAACCAGCGAACGAACCCTTTGACATTTTAAGAATGAGATCAGTTTTATCTCCTTCAGATTTTATTGACATTCAACCCGTATGCAATATTAGATTACCTAAAAGTGCCATGTATATGTACTGAGAGGACATAGATTCTCCGCCAACTCGAAGACTGAAAAGGGAAAAGTTTTTTGGCTCTATTTTCGTATCCTATATTTTTTTTGCTTGTTGTATAGAATTTAGAGGCATTTTTGCTTTGTTTTGCTGCTTTTCTTTTTACTTCTGCGATTTAAATTCTAAATCCGCAATGTCAACGCGTGCCCTCTTTTATTAGATGATATATACGAGTACGAGAGTACCTAAAGCAACCCTAAACCCCCATTCGGGGATCTGGGCCCCCATCATCGAAAGTGGTGAATACCACACCTACATTCACATCACTACTACTCGAGGGGAGTAATGTTTATTTACATTAAATGTTTAATATCCACCCTTTTAACGGGTTCCTAGTTAACTGTACTATCGTGTAAGACAGAGGAAGGTATATAGACAACAAGGGGGTAAGCAAATGAAAAAAAAACCGCACTCGGGAAAGTTTGTTTCAATTCACATTTGGATTATCCTATTTCCTGGGCGTATTAAAAAAAATTAAAGAACCCAACTGTGTTGTATGAACTTTTTCTTATGTCTCATACCATCAAAATATATGTAAGAAAGAAACAAAAAATAAAACAAAAAAAATAAAATCAAATAAAATAAAATAAAACAAAATTAAATTAAATTAAATGAAATAAAATAAAATTAAATTAAAATAAAATAAATTTAAATAAATTAAAATAAAGTCAAATAAAATAAATTTAAATAAAGTAAATAAAATTAAGTAAATAAAAATAAAATAAAAACAATTTAAATAAAATAAAATAAAAAAATAAAAAAAAATAAAATAAAATAAATTTAAATAAATTAAAATAAAGTCAAATAAAATAAATTTAAAAAAAGTAAATAAAATTAAGTAAATAAAAATAAAATAAAAAACAATAAAAATTAAATAAAATAAAAAATAAAAAAATAAATGTAAAATAAATAAACTAAAATAAAAATAATTTAAAATAAAATAAAATAAAATAAAATAAAATGAAAATGAAAAATTAATTTATATAAAATTAAATTAAATAAAACAATAGTAGAAAAATAAAATAATATAAGGTTAAAAGAAATAAAGTTTGGTTAAATTTAATTAAATTAAACTAAATTTAGTTTAATTAACCCAAATTAAATTAAGCAAAATAAAATAAAGTAAATTAAAATTAAGTAAAATAAAATAAATTTATATAAAGTAAAATAAAATTAAGTAAATAAAAATAAAATAAAAAAAAATTAAATTAAATCAAATAAAAAAATAATTAAAAAAAATATAAAATAAATAAAATAAAATAAAATAAAATGAATTAAAATAAAATAAAATAATTTAAAATAAAATAAAATGAAATAAAATAAAATTTAATAAAATAAAAGTAAATAAAACAAAAGTAAAAAAATAAAATAAAATAAAAAAAATTAAATTAAATAAAATAGTTTTTATTTCATTTCTTTGTATGGTGGAAGACATCTTGGCGAACCCCCCTGCTAACATTAGAAGGAGGCGAGCGTAGATCTACTGGCCCAAAGGCTTGGGGTGCGCAAGAGAATGGTGTCGGCCATCAATCGGGATTTTTGTAAAATAATGTCGTCCAAATGTGTTCCGCCGAGTTGTATAGACTGTCGTATATTTTTGTAACTCTTAAATAGTTCGCGGATTCTTAGCCTTAAACTCCCTATTTTAGATAGCCCCAAACAATATCTTTGGGATTAAAATATGGTGACGTCATTGGATGTCTCCAAAGCGGCTGATCAGTTTTTTTTTAGGAAAAATGTCCCGAAGCAAGCGCATCAAAGTCCTTGCCGTGTAAGGGGTTGCACTATCCTGTTGGAACCACGTGTGTGATGAGAATGATGGCTAAACCCGCGGGTTTGGTAAAAAATCATAAAATTTTTTTTTCATGCATTCATTCTTGGAGGACGCCCTTTACCCTTTTGAATGTCGAGCAGTTTCATTTTTAGTACCATTAACGCAATGTTTCCAGGAGCTATTGCAGATCGTCTAGGTTCTGGACAAGGCGTTTTCATAGCCGAAGCAATTGTCTAGAAATCCTTAGATAGTTAGTCCAAAACAAGAACTTCGAAACGAAAGACTGTGAACGAGTAGAATAAAGGGTTAATCCACATTTTAAAATTATTAAACTAGCACAGGAAAAAAAAGTGAGTGATAAGAGCAGTTTCTTCAACGGAAAAATTACTTAGATTTTGTAATTTTTTTTTAAGATTTGTTTATAAAGATTTCTTTTCATTCAATCATATCGAAATTAGTAGATCATTAGACACTTATAGTTTTTCAAAGCTGACATTAATTATTAGGTCCATAACATTCAAATTTTTTTTATGAATCCATAAAGTACCTTTAGGAAAATCTAAGTTAGTAGAAACGTAGAAATATCGAAAGTACAGAAAAAATTCTCACTTCTAAAAAAAAATCGTAATACAAATAAGAACAAGCAAGAAATTAACCCAACGCCTACTTACGTAACAAACGCATATATAAATATACTGAGAGAAAGAAAAAAAAAAGACTTTGAGTAGGGTAACCCATAAACTCCCTAACCGCTGCCCATTAGACAATGGGCCACATTAACCCCACTAAGCTTCCATCACCCCCATTTCTACCCATATGAGTGTTTTTTTAAGTTCAATTTTATTTTTTTGTATCTAACTTACCACAAGGTTGTGAAAATTTTAAATAAATTTAATTAAACCGCAAATATTCGCTGTAGAGCAGATATACCTTTTATTTTTGTTAGTATAGGTGGAGGAATGTTTCTAGAATATATGATACATGAAACACATTCCTCATTTTCTCTGTGATAAAGCTTCCACACCCACGTAGAGGGTTACTGGATAAGTCGTAAGCTGATAACTGCGTCTAAAGTTCGCTATTACCGGAGAATGGAACCCTTTTTCATATCGAGGATCTTGAAAAGCATTCATAGTCCTTTTATACACTTTAAATGCCCTCGTTTGACGTATAGAATACCTTTAGCTTTAGCTGTGGATCTGTAGCATTGGTAAAGTGGCTTTTGGTGGGATTGGGTGTGCGTGTGGCACACAGGGATGATATTTTGTACTTATTTGGAGTAATTGATTATCTCTTTCCTCCTATATTGTGCTAGGACGAGAGGAATTTACGACCTACATGTTTCATTATAGTTCGTTCTTTTTTTTTGCCTGGTTGACACATTTATAAGTGGGTAAAGTATATTATATATATTTTTTTAGGGATATACTAAGTTGGAAAAAAGATACTTTCCAGTTCGCCAAATTTTATTTTATTCATTTGGTGTGTGTGTGTGTTTTTTTTGTGTAGTTGATGACGGACAACTGGACGTTTTATAGGTTCATATTTTTTTTTTTTTTTGTAACAAGGACTCACTTGAAATTCTTAATTCGATTTCATTTTGCAGAGAATTTTCATTTCATTTTATATTTCTATTACACTGCGTAGATGTGGCTTTTTACTAAATATGGTCGTTATCGGCTCCCTAGAGCGCAGCAGGGGCTTTCAGTTGGAAAAGGACTTTTTTTTTATTATTACAGACACTTTTATACCTTTTTTTCTTGTGCCTCAAGAGGGTTGACTTAGTTTGTCACGTAGTTCCTCTAAGTTGGTATATAGAGAGAGATAAAAAATAATAGAGGAGCCGGAAGTTGGATGAAATGGGATTTGGTAGTGGGATTACAAATGTGTAAACTTTTAATGAATTGCTTCAAAACATAGGCTTAAGGTTCGATTGTTTCTAGAAAAAAAACATGTTGTTTTGTTAACGATACGATAATGCTTCATTTGCCAATGATGGTTTCTTTTAAAAAATCCCTTGTCTTCTTATTCATTACAAAGGGTGGTTACTTATGTTTTACGTGAGCCAGAGCCCGGAGGAGAAAAGCATTGTAATTATTAGAAAGCTTATCGTTTAGTGTCTCGTAAGCTTTGTTAATTTGAATCTGTAATGTGTGCAGCTTAATATTCATTAGCTTCGATTAAATGGTAGATATTATATAGGTTATGTTAAAGTTCTTTAGAAGAAGTTCATATAAACATTTTGTAAATAAAAACACACAAATAAAATTTCTTAAAAATGTGCGAAGTGGATTTCTAATTTCGCATATTTATTAACTTGGCTAATAGGCAAATACTTCATTTCTGAAAAGTTTTATTTCTTCAACACTCTTTCAAGTAACCCCGAGTCGTTTTCAAATCGGAAAGATCGTAAGCTGGCTTCTGGGGAATTAGAATTAGAATAAGTGTACAAAAACACAATAATCCGGTTCATCTTTATCATCAAAATCGGTGCAAAAACCGGAATCTGGTCCGGGCCCTATTCAAGTTCTTCAATACATCCCGAAGCCATAATACTACTTCTCTACGCCACCCTGGTCTATGCCACCCTTCTAATGTAAGCAAGTTCTGTCTTTTACCAAACTGCAAAAGACTGTCCAAGCTAGTTTCTCTTCCGGCTCGAAGGACCAATATTAGGTTGCTATTTAAATTCACTTCAAGTTTCTTGGCATTTGGCATAGTCAGAGATATCCCTAGAGATTTGCTAGTTGATAAATAACGAAGTTCGTATTGACGAGTTTTATTATTTGAGCATTTATCGCCTTTCATGTACAAGTGTTTTTCTTGCAAATGATATTTTCTATTTCTTTATTTAAAGTAAGTGTTGTTGAGTAACTGCAATATCTTCAACTTAAATATAAAAAATAAAATACATTTATTGGCGCCACAGCTCCTTAAGGAACCAAGGCCTAGTGAGTTATACTCTCAGCCATTCTTGGTTGTGTGTTGTGAATTTGCCGGAATGGAAGGGACCTATAATTTACCGTCGAGTCCGAACGGCTACATGATATGCACTTTTACGAGATTAATTTTACTCGGATGATTTGTCATTTCCTCGCAAGAAGCAGAACCCCAGTGAAGGTAGTTCTGACGGTTATTCGAACCCCGAACCAGTTCGACATACTAATAACTTAACCATGGCAACGTTAATAGAAGATGTACATATATGTATATCTCTATTAGAAGAATGTAAGATAGTTTGTTTACACGAGCTGCTCTATTACTTTTACTAAAAATACATTGACTTAAATGACCAAGTTTAATTTTCTATCTAGAAGTGCGTCAAATAATTTGGGATGACCAAAGGTTGTTGCGTTGATTAATAATGAAGTTGAAGTTTCTACCTTTTGTTGAAACCCCTTATCTGGGTGTTTGAGTATGACTTATCCTTATCATACTAGTTCTCCTTGGTGGCAGCTTTTAAAGAATATAAATGATAAGATATTTAGTAAGTCTTTACTCAGAGCAAACAGAGCAAAATCCCAACTTCAACATTCATTCAGAATTTAAATTGATCCAGCTCGAAGGACCATGAATGTAACTTTTTATTCTCTCGCTGACAGTGATATGGTATTTATTTGCCTACATCTTGTTAATCAATCTGATTTCAGTTGGCGGCTTATAAGAAACTACCTTAATCGGGAAATTCCCGGTCTTATTCCATAAAAAGAACTGTAAAAGACTTTTCGCCCTTGTCCCGCTTTGCTCATACGAACTAGGTGCCCAGATCCCGGAGTCTACCGAGCTTAATTTTTCCACATCTGCTCGGAGGTAGATTTCATACAATTCATGATGTTCCCCGAAATAGTCATCCATAGAACACGGGCCAACAATTATCCGTAAGACTTTTCTCTCGAACAAACAACTATCTCTTTAGTTTTTAAAGCTATTCCAAAGAGCTCGTTAATAATGCCTTCATCCGGCTCGAAGAACCATCCTCTAAAAGAAACTTTCTCCGTTTAATCGAGTAATTGTCTAAGCAATCTGCATGCGTAGATCATTCATGCATTCCTCCTTTTTTCATCTTTATCTTGCTCGTCCCATTTGTAAGTCCAACCCTGTTTTTTTTTTGTCTGCAAAACTACTCTAACGATAATGATAATAATAAACAGGTCACTTTCGCAAGTTTATTTATTACAGGTACAAGTGGTTGATTTGATTCCTATTGCATTACTAACTAAAGCAACCAAGCTAATATATTTATTTTGCTCACAGCTTTTATTGCGAAAACATTTTCAGTTCATTAACCAAACATGTTCAGAGCCAGCTATTTATTATTATGGGACACAACTTGTGTTGTTCATCCTTTTTTTCTGCCTCTTCTACTATTCCTCGGTTATGTAAGATAGAAAAAGGAAAATTCCTTTGGAAAATCATACATAAGTCAATACACACTAACACACTCATAGTTGACTGGCTGAGGCTGCTAATAAAAATTGTTTTACCCCAATAATCATTCCAATGCCATTAATTTTCCGTCTGACCCATCATGAGGACTTTTACTCTCGGATCATACATCGTGCACACATTATTTATCTCCTTCCTTTTATATTATGTTTTTCTTTTTTTTTTCCTACTAGTACTATACAATATAGGACGAGTGTATAAGGATACGATAATCAATGGATGGTAGCCAATTTGAAAATATCTTTTCTAGTCCTTGAGTGTATTTTGTGTGTGTCGTATGTCGTTTCCGGTGTGAGAATTTGTTGTTTTTAAGTGTGTGTGTGTGTGTGTGTATTTGGTCCTTTTAGAACGGATTGTGTTTTTGAACCCGAAATGGAGAGGTCTAGCGTTAAGGACATTCTCCAGAGTGGGAGCCAAAATAATTCTGGCAAGTTTTGCATCATAAATACAAAGCATCCGTACAGAATGTGCAATAATGACGTTTTGAAAGTATCGCAATTTGCATAAACGCAGTCGACGACTACAGTTAGTGCTGAATTAGAGAGTGAAATGGAGTTTCCTCTCCATCTCCATGCATATGTTATATGGCTTGTTGGAACTGTGATGGCATCAGATTCACATTGCAAATGGAACTAGAGTCAACATATGCCCTTGTGTGTAGGCACAATGCTCTAACATACTATCCGACGTAATGTGTTAGGGTGTTGGGACATTTTCATCTATACATATTAATTTTGTGCTTAGAAATGGATCTTGTCTGTCTTATGCACACTACAGGACGTCAGTTCCAGCTCAGACCACAAGGAGGCGCAAAGGAAAGGATGATGTTGAGGAAAAGCGAAAGATATCTTTTTCCCTTTTAATATCTGTAAATCACTGATGCATTATAATATATGCCAAGAAAAACCAAAAAAAGAAAAATAAAAGATTTGTTCCCCCAAAATATTAATTTGATTCAGTGTATTCATCTCAGCTGAACAGAACTAAAATAGCGCGTTTGAATTAATCGGAATACGGACACAGCCATGGGCACACAAACTTGAATAAACAGTTGACAAAGTTCTAAAAGAGAATGATTAATAGCTTCACAGTTCTGAAACTGGATCACACCAAAAACCAGACAAATAGATATAGAAACTTTAAGCCAAGACCTTTCAAACGCGATATAACTCTAAGTGGAATCACAAAAAGATAAATAGATAGCCATTATAATGTAGGAATACCCCAAAGGGAGCCGCTTCTTCTTGCCCCACTTCCTGCAACCTAAATATACAACCTCCTGGCCAGATTTATCTGGGCGATGTGATGCTTTATGTTGCAAGTATTAATAATATTTTGCTTTAATTTTTCTTTAACGCTAAATGGATAGGATATATTCTTTATGACAAGATTATAAACGTGGCAGTTAAAGAGATAAAAAGTGGAAAAAATGAAATGTGTACAGAAAAAAAAATTGATGATACACCGGGCATAAAACTGGACTTATGAAGACGAAAAATGAAATATGCCTTCAACGGAATTATTATACTTTCAAGACTTTTACTTTTACTTTGTTTTTTTTTTTTTTTTTGAGCTCATGGGAGATTTGGTTTTTTTTTTGTTCTGTCATGAGGTGGATTGTATTCCCAGTGATTAAGTGAAGTGATGCCAAGAAAGTCCGTGTAATGAAACATAAAAAGTTTATCGCCATAGCTACACGTGTCAAATGTTCTTGTTTCTTAATTTTAATTTAAGAACACCGAGTTAACACAAGAACAATATTGCACTCAGAGAGTGGATGGTAAAAGTGGCTATATTTTGAGTTTTGACAAAAAAAAAATAACAGACTTGATTTATATTCTTTGATAACAGACTTACGGTTTCGCATTGAAAGACTTTTTTGTAAACAAGAAATGTTATTAAAGATTGAAATTTAAAAAATTATCCAAAAGCCTATGAATAAATACTTCTTTAAAAGAAAAAAACATTAATGTACCCCTTAAAACTATAGATAGTACCTACCTGGTTGCATATATGGCTAAAAGTTTCGAATGACAAATCCACGAATCAAAAGTAGACCCATTGAAATAGACTTTTTCGACTTTCGGCAAATTTCAAGTTTAGTCCGATTCTTTAGTTAAAAGTGTGCTGGGCAGGTTTGGATATACACTACACATATCAATTTATCACCTATCAATATATTTTGATTTGCTTCGCTGTAAAATAAAAAAAATAAGTTAAACTTCGAAGTTTCTTTTCAGTCAAGAAAATTGGGTTACAGTGGAAGGAACAAATTCCAAGTAAATGATGGCCTTTCCTTCATATACAAATGTCCGAATTACAATTAAGTTCTTAAAATGTATTAACACGTAGGTAAAACCATAACTTTTTTAATACCAAACACCTCGAAAAAAGGAATTTATTTTGTTCTTGGTGATTCTCATGATTTTGGGTACCAACAAAAAATTAATAACAAATAAGTTTTCATTTGAATTTTGTTTATATAATTAACGCGCGTACAAGGGCCTATTGGTTTCCCTTTTAATGTAGAGCACACTGCGTGGGCATTAGAAAGATAGGGTGGGGGAAAGATAGGAGGTGTCGATTAACATTGGTTTTGAATGCTTGCAGATCAAAATGGCAAGGGAAAATCTCGCCGGGTAAACTTTTCCAAATTCGAGTTGTTGGATTGGAAGTAACAGACAGAAAATCATTTATAAAAATGAGGACAAGAGTCGGAGAGAGAACAGAGCCCTGGGGCACACCAGCATTTATTGTATGGGAATCAGACTTGAATCCGTCCAATACAACTTGTATTGAACGGTCCAGAAGCTTCTAATCCAACGAACAAGAGTATCATTGATCCCAAAAGCACGCATTTTCAATAAGAGATCTTCATGCTATAATCTATCAAATGCCTTGGAGATATCAAGAGTAATAGTCTTGCTTTCACAAAAGCGATGTAAAGATTTGTTTCACTGTTAGGTGAGATATGCCATCAGATCACCAGTGGAACGGTTGCTGCGGAAGCCATACTGACGGTCATGGAGAAGGTTTCGATCTTCGAGATATTCGTTAAGCTGACGGTTAATCAGTGTTTCCATGATCTTAGAAAGAAGGGATGTCAGTGCTATGGGTCGGTGGGAGGAGGGGGAGGATGGGTCACTTTTCTTAGGGACAAGCTGGACAAATGCTGTTTTCCATCTTCTAGGAAAGATTCCAGAATTGTAGGAGCGATAAGCCAGTGTGGATGAGCCAGTGTGGAAGAACACCTCTTCAGAAGAATCGAAGGCATACCATCCGGGCCAGCAGATTTGTGTATATCGAGATCTTTGAAAACTCTTGCTGCTGTACGAGTGCCGAATAAATCTGTCCCATGGAAAAAAGTTACATTCTTAAGTACAGGGCGGGGGCAACATTGCTGTGAGGCAGCGAAATAGGCGGCGAGCAAGTTTGCCTTCTCTGAAGAGTAAACAATTGGTTTGTTATTGTCGACGAGTGTTGGAACCGAAGATGTTGAGGAGTTTTTAATATTTTTTACAAATGACCAACATTTTTTACTGCCTTTGGGACATTGCAGAATTTTATGCAGTAATTTTTGGTCATCCAAAAATTTTGTTTTTTCCAATAACGAAGTTGCATGAGTTCCTTGCTTGTTTGTACTTTTTCCGATTTTCCTCTGTAAGGTTGGCTTTGTAAGATCGGTGCCTGATAACATCTTTACACTCAGAGTTAAACCAGGACTTTCCTTTGGGTTTAATGCTTTTTACTCTGTTAGGAATAAAAGCACGCAACCCTAAAAGAATCACATTTGTGATCATTTCGGCACTGTGGCATCAATGTCACTATCGAGGAAGCATAGTGACCAGTTAAAGTTTCGGAAAAAAATATTCAGGCCATCCCAGTTGCCTTTCTCGTATTGCCAAACGGTCCTGGTGGGAAGTTTTTCTTTAAGTGGATGGGTGGAGGACAAGAAATTAGCTGAATATGATACAACGGTCTGAAGTGCCAAATGGAGAAGTTACAATAATAGTGTATTTCAGGGTGAAAAGTAAGATACAAGTCAAGAGTATAGGCGGCTTGCCCAGCGGTATACGCGTTGGCACATCGATCAGTTGGGTAAAGAGCTCGACATACATTCCTTCGGGTGTTGTCTGATTAGAATAGCGGAGCCAATTGAAATTGTGTCGCAAGGACAAAGGGAAACAATTTTCGAGATGGAATCAGACAACGAATCAAACTCGTAGCAAGTCGAACCACTGTCAAAATTTGGAATTTTGTAAATAAAACAATAATGAATAACATTAATGAAAGTTTTTGAAAAAAAGTATTTATTAGCCCGTCGCGACTTTAATTAAAAATATAAATAAATGTTGTAATGTAAATAATAAATACATGAACTTAAAATTATATTAAAAAGTAAAAGTTTTTTTATTTAATAGAATTTTGCGTTTTATTTTCATGAATAACATGCTTGCGGACAAGAAGTTAAAGTCCGTGTTGGAACATTACCCATATTGGGGAAGGCTCTGGCAAGCAATATCATTCCTAACATATATCACGAGACCATGATGGGAAAAGATTGATGGCACCCAGCTATACCCATGTGGAGCAAATTATGATAAATATTTACTCCAAACTAAGTTTCACTTAATGCCAAAACAGCTGGCCTGTATTAAACAGTGTAGATGTACACGTGAAAGAAATTCTTTCTTAAACCGCAAACATTAGAATACACGACACAAAAATCACTTACCATTTAAAAATGCTTACATTTAAAACACAACTCTGACAAAGTCGAACTGTGCAGTGAATGCCCAAATAAATGTCTGTAATAAACAAACTGTCTTAGGTGTTATGTCCATAAGACAGCTTGCATACAAAAAATCAATTTAAACATCCAGCATGTTATTTTTCATTATCTCAAACGAGTGTGTATTTTTTTTTAAACACTCGCGACAACAATGCGCAAATATTTTTTTTTTTTTTTTTACTTTAATTTTTGATTATTTGTGCGCGCACCTCGACGAGCTTTAGCTCGACACTCATGTGCTGGCTGTGTAAACAAAACTGTTTTTTTGTATAAACCGCTTTTAAATAATTTTTCGTATGCATAAAGTCAGGTTATAAAAAAATTCAAGTTCGGGATTTTAGTGTGATTCTTGAAATTTATTAAGAATTCCAAATTATTTTGAGTAAATTTAAAAAACAAATTGTCATCACTTATTTTTAATAAAGAAATATTGTAATGGCTTATGCTGGGAATGTACTTACATTTAAATGAGTAAGTAAATGAGTGAATTAGTGATTTTAAATTAAATTACAAAATACGGATCCAAAATAATTTTGTTTTTAAATGCAAAACTCCGATCAGCATTTTATTAGGTTGAGATTATTTTTTTTTTCTAAACATGACTTTATTTATCAGAACACCATTTAAACTTACTGATTTGATAATCTTAAGTCTTATAAAGAGAACGTGGTTAATGTTCGTGTCAATTTCAATGAAACCAATTAAAATGTTTGAAAACAAACATAAAAGCAGGAGTTGTAAGGCTTTCTATTATCTGTAAAAAAAAGTACCGAAACATTGAAAGATATAAGTTCACGTGGTTCTTAGGATACCTTCTTGAAAAATGTCAATCATTCCGCGATTTTCTAGAGACTACATCCACTACCTGATGAACGAGGTCGTTTTCAATAATTTATTTGCTATTTACATGTTTTCGAGTTAATATTAAAATTTTCATAAATTTTGAAACATTTCTTATTCAAATAAATGTCAAATATAAGAAAGAGTGAATCAGATAAAGGGTTACATATTGTCAGTAATTTTTTAACTCTAGAACATTTGCCTATAATACGCCCAATGCCCGTTGCAGTTATGCATAGAACCCTCAGTTTTTTAAGGCTAATTGTCAGAAATAACAACTGATCCACTTCTGGGCTCGTCTTAATATTTCTTCTTTGGAGTAAAAATTTGGTAATGTTAAGTTCTTTGGTTACAAATAAATTCGTTTGCTTTGCCTTTTTTTACACAATTTGTCAATTTAAAATAAAAATTGATTATTGATTTATTTTGTTGTTATAAATTCAAAATCTTGAGGCAAACAGAAGTCTCTCAGATGCAAAGAAAATTTATACTTTGATCTACCTACAAAAAAAGCGGAATAGAAAATTAATTCAGATGAAATTCAAAAAATGGCGATTGGATTTCGATGAATTTCAAGATCTGTTCAAAGACATTTGTAGTGCGAAAAAATTGGATTTTGATGAAATTAAAGTAAAATCTCGGGGGTTGTTTTTAATTTTTGCTCTAGCTCGAAAAATAGCAGTACTTGCAAAAAAAGTTTGATTTTCTCAAAAATGGCTCTAACGATTTTAATAAAACTTTCAGCGTACAATTTTTTACAACAATACATCTTAAAGTTAGAATGATTTTTTTCAAAATTTGTTCTATAACGGTACCTCTCATAGAACCGGTTTTTTTTCAAATGCGGTTTTATCGTAAAACACTATCCCGATTTCAATAAAATTCTGCACACAGGAATTAATTTATAATTCAATTAATATTGCACATCAAAATTTTCAAAAACTTTTTTTTCCATTTTATAAATTTTCTAAAAAAAAATTGGTTTTTGAAATATTTTGAAAACGGGTTGATTGAATTTTCCCAGATGAAAACTACAGATTTTCATATAAGGACATTCTAAAAAATAAAATTGAAATATTTTTTTCGAAAAGTTTAAAAAAAAAAAGATTTTTTAAAGAAAACTGGTCGAACAATTTTCAATATTTTTGTCCGAGAAAAGTCTTAAACTAATTAAAAAAAAGAAAGAATTTTCGAAAAAAGTTTAATGTTTTTATTTTAATATATACTAGCTACATATGCAGCCGCTAAGTAATTATCTAGCATAAGAACAAGTTTGTGCAATACAGTCGTGCAATTTATTGTGCTTATTCTTACTGGGCTGTTATATAGCATTTTTAAAAATGCTTTCTCTTAATTATAAACTTATTTTTGGAAGCAAGTTGTTTTTGAATCATCAATTCAATACTGATTCATTATATTTCAAATCAGCAGATAATATTTAATATTGCAAAATATTAAATTTCTTTTCATTAATTTGATTGGTCATCGGTTAATCATCATAACCCACATATCTAATTCCAGACATCTTTGATTGTTCCATAGAAAACAATAGAAATAAATGTTTCTCGTTAATTCGAATTATCGAATTTCTTCGACAAGAACAATAACAAGACAAAAGCCACCTTCATACTCATGTATTCACAAATTTTCACAATGGCTTTGGTTTCATATCATCATCGTTAACAAAAATATTTTCTTTTTCCTTAAAAAAAAAATAAAAAAAAATAAAAAAAAAACAAATCCCACTTCCAAAATAAAGATACTCCTTTCCACAGAATCACAAAAGAAAAAAAAACAACATTCTGACAGCAAAGAGAGAAAAATCCCACAGCAAGGACATTTACCAGGATATTTTTTTAAGCAATTCATAATAAATTCTCATTATGTATTTTCTTAAGTTTCCGTTTCCGCAGTGAAAAGCTTAGTGACATAATAATAATTCCCTATTCTCTTGGCATACTAGCCCAAGAATGGTAGCGGAGCGAAGAAAATGCTTTGGCAGAAAGTGGCGTATGTTTATTTTTCATTAAAACTCTTCAACGGAAACTTGTAGTAGTAGTATTATTTAATTTTTTTTGTACTCTCATTTTGTTTAATATAATACTCTAACGCCTAAAGCAAATAAGAAAATTGATAAGAGAGTCACGTATTTAATAGAATACAAACGAAAAATGTATTTCATTAAAAAGTACCTACTCATTTATTCTTTCAAAAAAAAAATCACATAAAGGAGCTAAAAGGGAAATAATTAAGTTTTGCACAAAATGAGACTTTCACACACAAATCCTCCAGCAGAGCTATGATGTGAAACTGACGGCAAAATATGACAGAGATTTAAGAAAAAAAAACCAAAATAATAAAAAAGGACAAAAGTAGTCATGGAAATGCAAGAAAAAAGTAAGAAATAGATTTCAGGCTACAATTAAGTCTTGAGAATATAAGATTTATACAGAAATCTCTTAAAGAAATCCTGTTGGCATCGACCATGGTTTTCTTGGAAGTGTATTCATACCTTAAGCCATATGGCGCTGTTGCATACTTTGTCATAGGTGCATTACTGCATGAAGCATACAAAGGAGGCAAGATTTTGTAAGAGATAAGTCAGTTGATGTGTTGCAAGTTGATTTGACAAGTTGCTAAGAAATATTACACAATGAAAGTATTTGTGTTGTTTTTTCAAGCAATTCATGTGCATAATCTGTTCTTGTTGATTCTCATTTATTTGAGTGCTATTTTAAGAAATTTTTTGTTTAGCAGAAACTTGCTAGGGCGTTTATAATTTGTCTTTTATATGGCGGTGAAACGTTCCTCTTTTTGAGTACGGATCATGAAAATGAGGTATTAAAAAAGAAAACAAAATTTAAACACGATTTTAATAACTTGATAATAATAATTCTTATTCGTTATTTGAAGGTGTTTTTTTCAACCTGTTGAAATGATTCAGATAGACTGCAATAATGATGGCAATTTTTGCCTATACTTGCAAAGAATACGAGTTTGACAAAAACCTTAGCAAATCTTAAAAAAAAATCCAATTGTCCTCTTGTATGCAGCTATCGTCACGGTTTGTAAGCCATTTCGGTCCGTGAGCCCAAGTCTCTGATTTTTTTAGAACGTTGCCGCTAATACCTCGGGTGAGGAGGTCAGATGGGTTGTCACTTCCACTGTGAAACATCAGTAAGACGTCGAATTTCATCAGCCTCATTTTGAACATAGGGCTGCCAGCGCTTCACATCTCCGCGGATCTAACATAATGCAATCTTTGAATCCGCCCAGAGGAAGTATTGGGCGGAAGAAAACTTCAGACACTTTCTAAGGTAGAAATGAAGGTATGCAGCTATAAGTGCAGCTGTAAGTTCAAGTTTAGGCAGTGTCAGCTCACTAGAGCCATCCATCTTCAAAGGGGCGACACGATTCTTGGCACACAAAAGGGATGCGTTGAGTTTTCCGTTGGGTGAGATGCTTTTAACAAAGGCCGCTGAAACGTATGCTTTATTACTGGCATCTGCAAATACATGAATCTGGAAGATTGCTTCGCTCAAGGGAACAGAAATTGCCGCATTCGGGAACGTCCTATCTTTGAGTTCCAAAATTCCAAAGCACTTTCTGCTTCCACAATTTCTGGAAAAGAATTTTTAATTTAATTATGTAAGGGCCAAGAATATCTATTGGATCGAAAATCCTTGCGATGACTTGAAGCAAATTACGCTTGGTTCCTTTTGTTGACTCAGCACCAATGAGGCTTAGCACAGATTCCATCGATACGGAAAATTCATCGCTGTATGTGAACCAAGAGAGACACAAAACCTTTTGCACAGATGGTATTTGCGCGTTACTCGTATGCGTGGCATTTCGGACCAGCTGACTGCTCGAATTCCATCTATGAAGATTCATTGAAGCTCTTCCGAGGATGGCTACCGCTTGAGAGCACAATTGAATCCCTTCTTTCTCATCGTTAGTACTTACGATCAGATCATCCATGTAAATGCTGTTCAAAATATACCGCATATCGACGGGAAGTCTTCTTCTTCAAGCTTCAGGTGATATTGGGTCGTAGCACACAACAAAAACGGGCTACAGTTCACACCAAATATCACTCTAGTAATCCGATAAATTGCAAACTTGGGTCTATCACTTGCTGATTTCAACTAAGTATCCAACCATATGAAGCGATGGCTTTCGCGGTCCCTCTCAAATAAGGCTATTTGGAGAAAAGCCTTCTCGATATCTGCCACAATTCCATAAAGGCCCAAACGAAAACTCAGCAAAACTTTTAAGACATCTGGGAGCAAATTGGCTCCTGTCCAAAGGTGATCGTTAAGAGAACTAGCTACATGGCTATGAGCCGTCGCGTCAAAAACCACGCGAAGCTTTATTGTACCTTCCTCTTTGTAGACTGGCTGATGGGGGAGATAGAAAACCCGTGACTGTTGGCAGCTTTCGTTTAGAGAAGGTGCAACTGGTTCGGCGATGCTCTCGTTAATTAACTTTCTGATAGCTTCGTCGTAGCTTAACAATTGAACAGGATCTCTGGATAAGCGACGAATGAGAGCGTTCTTACTTGGTTGTCATCTTTTCTATTGTACTCGATGCGAGGGCGGTAGGTAACCAACGAAGCAATATGGATCTCAGCATTACGTAATAATGATTGGTTGGAACTTGTAATGCAGTTAATGAGCGTGTTCCATAAAGATTTCGTAACCCAGAGGTATCGTTGCGTTCGCAAACAGAATAAAGGCCAACTAACTGTTAAATATGATTGTCGATGTGTTTTTCCGTACTCCCATATCTCTCTTTTAGAAGACCGATAGCCGCTTCGTAGCACTTTTCAGAAGGTGTGAAGCCAGATATGGACCTTTTAGCATCACCTGTAACTACCGATTCAAGGTAGTTGAATTTCTATGGAGCGGATAAGTTCGAGTTTTAGTGGATTGCACTGCGGAATTGCTCCCAAAATGGTAACCAATCACTAAAATTTCCGTCAAAACTTTTTTTAGAATTCAATGTAATTTTAATTAATTGGGAAAAAAGATAATGTACAATGTTAAATGGATATTTGCAACTGACTTCAAAATGACATGATTATGAGTTTTTATAGAAACTGAATTATGAATATATTTGTGATTAAAATGTACTTCAAGTGTGTATATAAAGAGAGAAAAAGAATTAAGTAAATGATTCAATAAAGAGAATATAATAATTTTAAAACAGTTAATTTTCAACAAGTGTCATTAGGCAAATGTACACTAATTATAGCCCACCTCAGCTAGCATTTTCCCATCAAAAGGCCTGTTCTTTTTTTTTGAAGAAAAAAATTCCAAATACCAAAATTGCTATAGAACTAAAAAAGTGTAACAACTAGAGAAAGGGTCATTCTGTCGTCATTAGTGTAATTGAGCTCACACTGATACATGCATCGAAACACGCTTTTCTACACCGTTGGATGATTTCGACTTAATAGTCTTATGCAGAGACAAATTATGTGAAAACAATATAAAAACATAGGAAAACGTCAAAATCAAAAGAAGATCAATTTAATTCATGGATCAGCCTTTCAAAGGAAAGTCCAGAAATATTCTAGAATTATTTTAGAATTAGAATTAAGAAATCATTTATTTTCGATTAATAACAAAACAGATGGTTACAATATATGAATTTAAAAGCTATGGCTAGGCCGTTAGCCTGGTTAGCAAAATTTATAAATTTAATGTATGTATAGGGTTTTTCAAAAATACGTTCGATGCCATTATGTATGGAACTCGATTTCTATGAAAGTACGTTCGATGCCATTATGTATGGAACTCGATTTCTTTTGCATGGCCACCACGGGCACGCTTGCTGAAGTCCAGACGCTGAACCCAATTTTCGACGGTTTTCAAGCATAAATCGGCCGTTACTGCTGCAATTTCACGTTCGATATTCGTACGAAGTTCATCAATCGTCGCTGGCTTGTTGGCATAGACCATAGACTTGACGTAGCCCCACAGGAAACAGTCTAACGGCGTCAAATCGCACGACCGAGGCGGCCAAGCGGCTGGACCATTTCGTGAGATAGCACGTTCTCCAAACTTGGTTTCCAATAAATTGATTGTGACATTCGCTGTGTGGCTTGTGGCGCCATGTGGTTCATACGACGCTTCTGGTGGTCAAGCGGCCTCAGTTCTTGCGTCAATTTAATCTTGTAAGGATGTAGGCCAAGATCTTTTCCCAAAATTCGCCACAACGACGTCACAATGATGCCCAACGCTTGAGAACGACGTGTGAAAGACACATTTGGGCTTTCTGCAACTGAAGCCTCAGCGGCAGCAATATTCTCCACTCCACAGCCACTTCTTTGTCTCACTGGCACGGGAACATTTTGTACTGTGCCTGTGGATTCAAATTTTTCCACTAGACGCTCAATTGTTGATCTGCTAGGACGATTATGACGACCATAAATTGGACGTAGCGCTCTTAACGTTGAGGCCACTGACTCCGAAGTAGTAGTAAATTTTAATAATTTCGACTTGTTGTTGGCTCGTATATCTTTCCATCATAAAATGGCGAACCTTACGAGCATTGTTAATGTCTGTTTTCCAAAGAAAGTTATCCTTTGCTGTCTGAATATTGGCCATATACTTATGATATGAAAGCAGTCTTCTTTCGAGTATAGGTTGCATAACGTGCAGAATTGGTTAAACTTGTCATTATAAGGGTTACCATATAACGAAAGGACTTCACATATTTCATCATAGATTAGCGAATCATGAAAGTAGTTTCTTTTATTAAGAGCATAGTTTAGTTGGCTGTATAATATCCTGCTTTCGGACTCTCGAGCTTTAGTTATGAACTTTGTTCGAGTAATGTTTTCGTTCGTTTGAATAATGTGGTAGAGTTGATGTTTCAAATTGATAAGATTGTTCATGTCCACGTGTAAGGTTACTCCACAAGCGTTACTAATGTTTTGCCAAGTTGAATACCACCAGTCTGAGTTTCTTAACTCATATAAAAAATATGGGCACGACTGGGTCGCACGATCTTGCTCTTATATGCCTGATTACATTGGAAACCAAGATTTTTGACAGAAACAAGTAACATTTACGTTGAAAATAGCACAGTTCGAACTTATAAAAAGTATCAAAACCACAATACTTAACGGTTTTTAGTAAAAATTAAGTATGCCATCACACGTCTTAAATAACAAGGAATTTATGAAAAATGTATTTCGAAAATTGTAGGACCGGTTTTAATAAAATCCTGTTTTTTATTTTTAGTTTTTTGAAAAAAAAAAAATATTTTTTAAATTTTGGTATGCAGTTTTTTAGAAGTTATTAAAAAAACTGTGATTATAAAATTTAAAATATTTTTTTTGATAAGTTTTCAAAATATTGATTTTTGAAAAAAAAATTCAAATATCAAAAAAAAAGTTATTCAAAATTTTGATATGCAGAATGAATTTGGCTACCTAGATCTTCTTCAATATAAAATTTGACAGAAATCCAAACAGCCGTAACCGAGAAAGCCAAAAATTAAAAAAAAAAACCGTTATATGAAAGGTCCCGTTAATAGACTTTTCCGGTATAGTGGTTCTAATCAAATGATAGCCAATGTTAACAAAAAAATTCTCAAAAATTTTGATTAACATCGTTGAAGCTGTTTTCGAGAAAAATAAGATTTTCCTATATGGCAAGTACCGTTATTTTTAGGCCCAAAAATAAAATTTCAATTTCCCCTCTGGGGAATGCCAAAATAATCACACACACCAAGTTTGAAGATAATCGCTTAAACCGTTTAGGCTGCAGCTCCTTATACATACTGACAGACAGACAGACAGACTGGCATTTTTTCTCGATCACTTTTTTAGACTTCTCTATGATCGTAATGTCATGTTTGATTGTTATCTCAATTTTTTTAATATTCACGAATCCAAAACTTGCCTTATAGTCCCTATAATCGCAAGTAAAAAAGTTTTTTTGCGATTCGTGCGTCATCATAATGGCTACATATCTTAATTATGAAGACAGCCTGTGATTTAAATGTGTCTGTTAATAGTTTTGGTAGTCCTGTTTCTAGGTATATAGTATTCACTTTGTATATACACTGCATATAGTACTATCATGGAGCATCATTTTTTAGTTCTGAATCAAGTCGCAATGAGGCGTGCTGAAATTGCCAATTGGTGTGAATATAGAATTAGTACAGACAAACAAAAGTTTATTAAATACTGGTAAAATATCGGTAAAGGTTCCCGTCTCCACTATTTTGAGTTAGTTCTGAATCAACCAGGAAGATGGCCAGACGAAAAATGACCACCATGAGAGTACTATAGAAAATGTATATACAATGGTATTCAGCGGAAGATTGAACAGTTTTTTTTAATGAAGGTTCCTTTGGAACTTTTCAATTTCTTCATACTCATAAGAACCCCAAACCTGAGAGGCATAGCAGAGAGTTGATTTAACAACTGCGTTAAAGATTTTATATTTTGCCGATAGAGCGGCTCTCTTATTGGAAAACACATTTTTCCACGAAAAATTAAGTAGGCTTGAGAGCTTTTTGCTCATCGTTTTCTGTAAGATGTTTACTGAAATGGATTCAGAATAACTCCCAAATATTTTACCGCTGTAACTGTTTGAAGAGGATGACCATTGTAGTTCCATTGTCTTTAATTGTGTGTTCTTGGAGATCGTGCAAAAACCATCATTTTCGACTTACCTGTATTGATTGTTAGTCCCCATCTCTTACAAATGCATGACAGACGATTCATCATCAATTGCATATGTTCCGGAGATTCTGAATGTATGAAGAGATCATCTGCATATAAGATAGACAGATAGATTTTTATTTCGTTATAAATTTTACAATGGTTTGTTACCGCACATTTTACATTAAAGAGATTTAATACAATACGTATATCTGTCAACTTAAATATTATTTTATATGTGTTTTTTTAATTTCTGATTTTAAGTTAAATGTTATGATTGGAGGAAATACGATAAAACCTCCTATTAAGAAAAAAAAAATGTGTATATATTATGAATTACTTAAAAACTAATGACTAGAAAAAGGGGAACATGAAATTATTCAAAAATTGTATTACATATATAATTTATATAAATACATAATAATAGTACGTATTGATATAATTTATATAAATAGATACATAATAAATTAATTTATGATTAACATATTCCATTGAAAAAAAATTACAAACTACAAATTTTAATAAATTAACAACAAATAAATTACAATCATAGTCTTATATATTATTTTAATACGAATAAATAAATTAATTAACATTTAAATGAAACAAAGAAATAATATATAATAAATAAATAAGTAAATAAATAAATAAATAAATATAAAGAAATAAATAAAGGTAAAATACAAAATAATTAAATAAATCAAATAAATAAATATATAAATAAATTAATAAATAAATTAATTAATTAATTAATAAATAAATAAATAAGTAAATTAATTAATAAATACAAAATAAATAAATCACAGATCTTATGTCATTATCATATCATGCTAAGTTATATTATTAAGTTGACTTATAAGGATATTTTCAGAAAGTTCAAGTCTATTCAGAAATGAAGGAAGGTCAAGCATCATTTTCAAAAGTTTTTTTTTGAGAAATTTGCAACTTCTTCATGTGACACTTAGCTATATTTTTCCAAACGGGACAACCATACAAAAGGATTGCCCGAAAAAATGACTTTATGAATAATTAATTTGTTTTCAATTGACAGTGAGGACTTTTTCTTGATGAACGGAAATAGCATTCTTATGGCTATGTTTACTTTTCTTATTGTTTGTGATACACGAAGGTTAAAAGTTAGTTTGGCATCAAGATGAATGCCGAGATATTTCACTTGACTATTCCAAAATACAGCTTTTCCAAGGATTTGTAATTGATTGGTTGGAAGATGACAAGCTTTTCTTTTTCGGGTGAAAAAGATGGCTTGTATCTTATCACCATTTAGTTTAATTTTCCATTGGCTATAATATCGCTTCTAATCGTATTATTAAGGTTCGTCTCAATGTTAAGACCAAACTCATGTGAAGAGAATATGGCAGTATCGTCGGCAAAAATCGCTGCTTCACAGTTTCTAAATTTGGGGAAGTCAGATATATATAAATTATATAAGATCGGTCCCAGAACTGAACCTTGAGGTGCAGCACAGTTAAAACATATCAATTCAGAAACACCACTATTTACTTTAAAACATCTATTCGACAGGAAACTTTGTACAATTTAACATAGGTAAGTAGGAAAATTAAGAGATAACATTTTATATATCGTGCCATTGTGCCAAACAGAGTCAAAAGCTTTTTCGATATCTAGTAATATCATTCCTGTGGATATTCCCTAAGCACGATTAATTTTAACATAGTTATGTATCCGAAGCACTTGATGTGAAGTGCTATGAAATTTTCTAAAACCGAATTGCTCGTCTGGATATACGCTATTATTAGATATAATTGTAAGCATTTTATCTTTTAAACTTTGCTGATGTTACTAAGCAAACTAATGGGCCTATAACTTTCAGTCCTTATCGCAGGCTTGCCCGCTTTTAAAATTGGCACAACTTTAGCTTTTTTCCAGGCATTAGGAAAATATTGCATTTCGATACATGCGTTTAATAATAAAGTTAGATACAAAATTCCGATCCTAGGTAGTTTTTTCAAATATATGTTTGTTATATTGTCAGACCCACCAGCTTTTCTGACTTTTAAATTGTTTACAATTTCCGTAACATCATCTTCCGTTGTGAAACAACTAACAGGTGTTTCAACGTCTATCTGGTTAAACTGTTCTACAGTATATTCTACTAAATTATTTGTCCCAGCATTACCAAGATTTTGGGATATAGAATGATTTTTTGAAAAGTTTAATGTAAGTGCATTAGCTTTTTCTACATTAGTAAAGTAAGTGTTTGAATCAGTTTTTAGGAAAGGGACCTGTCTATGTTTATTTTTCACAATTTTTACAATATTCCAGAATGGTTAAGCGCTTTTTTCAAGAGTACATAGCTTATTATTCCAATCAAAATTTCTTTTTGTTGATAATTCTTTAGAAATAAGATTGTTTAGATATGCAACCTCATCTGCATATAACAATACATTGATTGTAGTATTAGCAAGTATTACTCCTCCTGGAAGATCATTTACTACGTCGTTTATAAACAGGGAGAACAATAACGCACTGAGCAGACAGCCTTGTTTCACACCTGTGTCTGTTTCAAACCATTCTGAATAGGTTTTACTATCCCAAACTGCTACATTGGTATGCGTGTACATTTCCTTGATTACCTTAATGAATTTTGAAGATATGCCAAGTTGAGACAGTTTATAAAAAAGGGCATTTCTGTTAACAGGGTCAAAAGCCGCTTTGAAGTCAACAAAAAAAGAGTAAACTTTTTTATTCCGGGCCTTGATAAAATATTCGTGAGAGTAAATATCTGATCTACAGTTGAATAATTCTTACTAAATCCAGCCTGCAGGTCAGTTAGGAGATTTTTCTGCTCGACCCATTTTTCCAATCTATTTACCAAAGCTCCACAGAATATTTTTGCAATGGTATTCATAAAAGATACTCCTCTGTAATTTTGTACTATGTCTAATGGACCTTTTTATGTATTTGAAAAATGAAACAAAAAAAAAATACGTCAAGTGTCTCCTCAACAGTAAGTGGCTCAGCGTATGAAAAATTTAAAAAAGAATCGCTTGTTAACAGGAGCTTAAAGTGTGTTGCAAGGTCTCCAGCACATACGCCTATACCAATTTTGTAACTTGATCCATTGATTTCTCTCGTGATTTTCTAAAATTCCTTGCAGTTTCAAGTTCGGCCTAGTGCTAAGGCTTGTTGGTTATAAAATTCAAATTTCGTTTGTAGACACAGATTTTTGTAGTATGTGTTAGCTTCGATATACCAAGTCTTTATATGCTGATTGTTTGAAGATCGCATAGCTCGAAGAAGCGCAACCAACAGTCTTTATCAAACCATTTTTGCTTAAAATATGACTTCGTTCCTACCATTTTACTCGATGCTGAAATACGAGTTGCCTACGTAGTGAATCGGTGGACTGTCATCAGTCAGTCAAGTCATTTTGTAGTAAAAGATCATCCAAATTACGTTGGTATGCCTCTTTTTGTACGTTTTTACAGCAAAGACGGGCGATCAAGTTAAGGTTTATTTCTGTAGGCGAAGATTCGCATGCGGCTTCAACCACGATTGGCATATGATCTGAAAAGATTTCACATTCAACTGCAAACTTTTTTTACTAGATTAATCCAGCTGTTGTTTACAACACAATAGTCGATGACGGAAATCGCAGAATTTGTTACATTTTGTGAAGTTATTGTTTGTGCATTGCCAATTCTTGCGTTCAAGTCACCGATAAATAAAACACTCTTGTTAGCTAAAAATTGCATTGTATTGTACAACTTTTCAAAATCATCTGATTTGTTGCAATTTATGTAATAAGGGACGATATACAGATTCTCCTCTTTCAGACATTTGACTACTGTTGTATCTTCACAATCAATAAAAGCATAAGTATTTAAAAGCGATGTTTTTATGCCATACAGACTACCTCCGCTTGCACGACCTTTCGTAGAAGATTTAATGGCTTCACCCCACATAAGTTTGAAACCATTAATTTTTTTCTCAAATTTAGAAAATGATTCATAAGTAATATGATTTATAGATTTTTTTCCGCACTCGTACAGCAAGAGTTCTCAAAGACCTCGATATACACAAATCCGCTGGACCGGATAGTATACCCCCGATTCTTCTGAAGAGGTGTTCTTCCACACTGGCGAAGCCACTGCGTAAGCTTTTCCATCGCTCCTACTCTTCTGGAATCTTTCCTAGAAGATGAAAAACAGCATTTGTCCAGCCTGTCCCTAAGAAAGGTGACCCATCCTCCCCCTCCTCCTACCGACCCATAGCACTGACATCCCTTCTTTCTAAAGTCATATGGAAACACTGATTAACCGTCAGCTTAAGGAATATCTCGAAGCTCGAAAGCTTCTCCATGATCGTCAGTATGGCTTCCGCAGCAACCGTTCCACTGGTGATCTGATGCCATATCTCACCGAACAGTGGAACAAATCTGAAAGTAAGATTATTGCTCTTAATATCTCCAAGGCATTTGATAGAGTTTGGCATGAAGCTCTCTTATCGAAAATGCGTGCTTTTGGGATCGATAATACTCTTGTTCGTTGGATTAGAAGCTATCTTCTGGACCGTTCAATACAAGTTGTATTGGACGGATTCAAGTCTGATTCCCACAAAATAAATGCTGGTGTGCCCCAGGGCTCTGTTCTGTCTCCGACTCTCCCTCATTTTTAACAATGATCTTCTGTCTATTACTTCTAATTCACTTAATTGTTTTGCTGACGATTCTACCCTCAGCTTTCCACATTCGTTCGATAATTCACGTCCTTCGCCTCAAGCTCATTAAACTCCGATTTATACAGCATTGTCAAATCGGGTAGGAATCGTGTAGAGTTTAATGCTTAGAAAACTCAATGCTGTCTTCTGTCGTTAAGCAAACATACCCCCAATGCCATTGTCCATGAATGGCACTTACATCGAAGAAACCGAAAAGCTCTCAGTACTCGGTATGTGTGTCAACGACGACATCCGTTGGAACGACCATATATTTGGGATAGCTAAGAATGCTGCTAAGTGCTTAGGTTTTCTGTATCGGTGTAAGAAGTATTTTTCCCCATCTGATCTGGCTACAATTTATAAAGCGTTTATACGCCCTAAACTCGGGTATAACTCCCACCTCTGGGAGGTGCTTCACAAACATCGCTTCACCTGCTTGATAGAATACAAAATAGAGCATTAAGATTGATAGGAAATAGAACTGCCACTGAATCAATTGCCCCTCTCGAACACCGACGCAATGTTTCATGTCTTTCCTTATTTTATCGTTTCTTTTACAAAAAATGTTCACTCGAAGTAGCCAGTTGCATTCCTCCCCTTAAAAGTTTCTCCCGTAATACTCGTCTTGCAAGAAATGCTCATCAATTGATCCTTGAGCCCAATTTCGGACGTACCGTGATATATAGGGATTCTTTTTTTAGCCGAACAAGACGAATTTGGAATTGTTTACCCGGCGGGATTTTCTCTTGCCATTTTGATCTGCAAACATTCAAAACCAATGTTAAACGACACCTCCTATCTCTCCCCTCCCTATCTTCCTAATGACCGCTCAGTGTGTTACATTAAAAGGGAAACAAGTAGTCCCTTGTGCGCGTATTAATTATAAAAAAAAAATATGCGTTTCAAACAAGAAAAATATTTTTTAACATAATTAAAGAAATTTACAAATTATTATTATTTAAGCCTGAAATATTATAAGACAACATTTTAAAACAACTGTTTCTATTAATTTGGCTGACGGTACTTAAACCTCAATTAGAAAATGTATTTCAACTTTTGTTTAATTGTGCCATCCCATTCTATATTAATTTACCTAAAAATATTTGAATTTAAAGTTCACCTTATTAGCGTTGCGGTTTATTTGAATTCTTAAGAATATTATAACATTAGAACCAAACGGATGTACTTTAGACACATTCTGATCTGCAAAATACCATATCCATCCATGACATGACCTTAAAATTCACCAGGCAAACAATGTGAGTTATTAATATGATTTTCATCTGAAAATCAGATTTGATTTCTCAGATGAAAACAAGATTTTAGCTGAGATTGGATTAAGCCAAACAAGATTATTATTAAATTGAACTAGATGAGGAAGAAGACAAAACAAGACACAAAAAAAGGACTTTTCTTCAAAATATCAGCTCTTATATGATTTTTTTGAGATTGCCTAGTTAAGGAACAACGTGGGTGCAGCCATGCATAAAGGTTCCTCTAAGTAGGCACATTTTATATCCGAGGATATGTTTTGGTGGAAATTTATTGAGTTATGAAGAATTTTATGGGAAATTTTAAGAAGGAATTTCATAAGAGCTGATTAATGGTATTTGTTGGGCGGAAAAATGTGAACACTTTAGTTAATCGAATTCAAAATCCTTCTAACAACAAAGTGTTTTCTTTAAATCGTTATATACCTACCTGTCTAAAGTCCTCAATGCTTACACCCTGCAAACAGCAAGAGAGTAACCACAGATATAAAACTTTTGTTGAAAATTCCTAAATATCATCATCTTTATACAAAAACTTCCTTCAGCGGTGGACATTCGAAAGCATATTGCTAAAAGTTTCAATGTTTTACCATAGCTTCTGGAAAATCATTAAAATTTTCCAAGAAAATTTCCTTGCAACTTAAAAACTTTTACTTTAACAAACTACTGAATAAAAAATTAAATTATTTTGTTGACATTTGTCGTTTAAAAAAAAAAATCGCTTTAATATAAATTTCCCTATTTTTTGTTTGTCCTTACAGCAACAATTACACTTATCAGCTCATCCACCAGTCATGCGCAACAACAAAAATTCCGCGTCACACCACACGACCTGCAGGTGCTGGAAGGCTCTGAGGCACTCTTACGCTGTGAGGTGACGAATCAAGCAGGAGCAGTCCAATGGACGAAAGACGGATTCGCCTTGGGATTCTCAGCAGTTATTCCCGGATTTCCGCGATACTCTGTCCTGGGCGACCGGAAGCAGGGAGTCTATAATTTACGAATTTCAAATGCATCCATCATGGATGACGCCGAGTTCCAATGCCAAGTTGGACCAGCAAGACTTAATTCAGCGATACGTGCAAACGCCAAGCTGACCGTCATATGTAAGTTAATTTTCTTTAAGTTTGAAATATTAAACTTTCTTCATAGGGTGAATCTACTTTACCACTTCTGGGTCTTATAATAATTGCAAAAGGGTTACAAAATATGCCTTTCAGTTTGTTTGCATTGCTGTGGAAGTATATCTACATATGCAAGGAGGTGCACCTTCCTCGCTTGCAGTGCAACGTTATGTAGATATTATAAAACAATGAATTTTTCAGACAAGAAACTCTGCAACGTTATGCTTCCTTTGGCTCATTCAAAAACGAGAACATGCTAAGGAAGAAGAAAAAAAAATAAAAGATCACCCTGAAGGCAATTGAGCCCCACCTTCCTTTTATACTCTCGGTTTACTTAACCCAATATTCTTGCAGTTATTAAGGGAGCGCAGCAGCAGTATAACTATAAGTATGAACATACATATATACGCAGTGTAGATACATATATATTGTGTTCCTTTTAGATGGGATAAGTGGGTCCATTTCATTTTCCCGCTGGCTTTGCTCCTTGCAGTGAATTAATTTGAAGCTACCCTTGTTCGTAATTTGTGTATAATGTATAAGCAGCACTGTGTTGCGTAAACGCTTTGCAAATAGCCATTTTTTTTTTTTTTTACTTTAGCCAACCTGTCTGCTGGAAGTTACATTAAAAGTTAAGTACTTCCTTAATGAAGTTTCTTTTTATTTTGTCTCCAACTTAAAGGTGTACCTAGAATAATAAAAATATTAAAAAAAAGTGTTTATAATAAGGATGATGAATAGATCCGATTCTGGAGATGAATGAGAAAAAGTGAGCAATTTTTTTAGACTTTATTTCAAGTTCAGGGAAATCCATAAAATATTTTCTACCAGTTTGACTTTATTACAGTAAAAGGATAATAAAACTCTTCACTTAGCCAACAAGGCTATCATCAGAATTAATTTACTTCATTTTTCTGATCCAGGTAAAGGGTTTTTTGGGCTGGTATTAGAAAACGGGGGTAAACCTCATGGATTTTAGGATTTTTCATTGTCACTAAGTCAACTAAATTCCGATGTTTCTGCATTAGTTTTTGTAGAATAGATAGATCTTTACACGTGGAACAACATTAGTGATCTCTAAAGTCGTATCTTCCGAGAAACTGTCACCGCACACTGGTAGATACATTTCATGGCATTAATTGATTAGATCAAGTTGTACATATGTTTCTGTTAGCACAAGGGAGGAAGTGCTGATGGGATATTCTATTCGTTTCCAGAGAAATTCACATTTCAGAGATACTATCTGACAAATAAAGAAATCTCAGTGATCCAGCTCGTTCCCTTAATAGCTGATCCTGGCTTTGTGAGCGTTCGTTTAGGCGTGAGCCATCTAAAATATCGATTGTTCTCAATTGTAGCATGTCTTCCACCAGAATCTTCCGGGCTAGTCATTGCCCAGTTGTCAGATATGCTGAACGTTTACTTTTTTGGGGCGCTTTACAGGCTGTTCAATTCATTGAAATATCGCCTTTTCCGATCAACGTTCATGGCACTTAAAATCTTTAGCTTGCTTCGAGGGAAAAATTCTACGGATAACTTTTGGTCCGTTATCCATACACGTGTGTGTTTAAGAGGGTATAGACCTAGCCAACAGAGTAAAATTCAACATCTCAGATGGAGGTTTAAACAATTTCTTTAATAACTTTAGTTGGTCACTATACTTCCTCGGTAGTGACGTACGTAAATTGTAGTGCCGATATGATTACAAATATTATTCTACTTGGTATGAGAACATTTATTCCAAATAGGCTAAAAAGTATCAAACCAAAAGTAAATTCTTGGTTTGACTCAAACTGTAAAGAGGCTATCAGGGTGAGAGAAGTAAGTCTCCGATATTATAAAGCCAACATTTCTGAGGAAAATCGGAAGAAGTTTAAAGAAGCCAAAAAGACCTGCAATGCTCTTATTCAAAGAACAAATCTCTTTATACGAACAAAATTTAAGGCAAAAAATATTAACATGTCCTAAAGGAAGAACACATTTTTGGTCCTTTGTAAAAAACATACATAACTCCACTTCGTCTTCGGTTCCGACGCTAGTCCATAATGACAATTCTGTGGTCAACTCCCAGGCGAAAGCTGATTTATTTGCAACATTGTTTGCAGCTAATTCAACGTTGCCTCAGTGTGATATGGCTTATCCTGTACTTGATAACGTAAATGGTTTTATGGGACAAATCTTTTTTCGCGCTCGTTCAGTTGCAAGAGTTCTTAAAGATCTCGATATTCACAAATCCGCTGGCCCGGATAGTATTTTCCCTATAGTTCTGAAGAGTCGTGCTTCCACGCTGGCAAAACCACTGTATAAGCTTTTCCATCTGTCGTATTCTACAGGCCTCTATCCAAGTGAATGGAAAACTGCATTTGTCCAGCCCATACCTAAAAAAGACGTATCTTCAACATCCTTTAGCTACCGACCAATTGCACTTACATCCCTTCTTTCCAAGGTCATGGAAACGCTGATAAACTATCAGATTAAGAAATATCTTGAGACACGGAAACTTCTAAATGACCGAAAATACGGTTTTCGTAGCAATAGGTCCACTGGTGATATGATGGTATATCTCACCGAACAGTGGAATCAATCTTTACACCATTTTGGAGAAAGTAAGATTATTGCACTTGTTATTTCAAAAGCATTTGATAGAGTTTGGCATCAAGCTCTTTTATAAAAAATGCGTGCATTTGAAATCGGCGAACCTCTTATTCGATGGATTAGAAATTGCCTTTCGAAACGTTCAATTCGTGTTGTTTTGGATGGCTTCCTGTCTGATAGTCACAAAATAAATACTGGTGTACCCCAAGGCTCCGTTCTGTCTCCGACACTCTTCCTTATTTTTATCAATGATCTCTTGTCTAAGACTTCTCATCAATTTCATTGTTTTGCTGATAACAGTACCCTCAGCTTCTCATACTCGTTTCCACATTCACTTCCCTGTTCTTCGGATGTAGAACGTATGATTAGTTCAATAAATTCAGATCTGGCCAGCATTGTTCAATGGGGAAATATTAATCGTGTGGAATTTAATGCTTCAAAAACTCAACGGTGCCCTTCTGTCGTTAAAGCATAACCTACCCCTATGCCACTATCCATGAGTGGTACTTGCATCAAGGAAACTGAACAGCTTTGCGTTCTAGGTATGTGGATCACAAACCACCTTCTGTGGAATGAACACATATATGACATCGCCAAAAATGCTCCGAAATGTTTAGGTTTGCATAGAGGATGCAAGAAATACTTCTCCATGTTAGATCTGGTTACTGTTAAAGCATACAGTCGCCCGAAACTTGAGTACAATTCTCATATTTGGGCAGGTGCCCTGTAACTCACTTGCGTTTCCTAGATAGAATCCAGAAAAATGCATTGAAAATGAAAGGGAATAAGGATATAACAGAAACATTTGATTCTATAGAACATCGTCAAAATGTTTCCTGTCTCTCCTTATTCAATCTCTTCTTCTATAAACAATGCTCCAGCGAAGTTGCATTCCTCCCCTTAAAAGTTTTTCACGTAATACTCGCACCGCTAGGAATGCTCATAAATTTACCCTTGAGCCTAATTTCGGACGCACTGTCAAGTATAGAGACTCATTCTTTAGCCGCACTACACGAATGTGAAATGCTTTACCCGGCTCGATTTTTTCCTTCCATTTACAAACGTTCAAAACCAATGTGCATCGGTACCTCCTTTCAATTTTCCTAAACGCTCGCACTGTGTTAATACATGATAAGGGTAGTAACAACCTCTTGAGTGCGCGCAGATTATATAAAAAAAATCTCAGATGGCTAAATCATAAAGTGTGAGTGGAAACCAATGCTCCGGTCCGGAAAATCTCGTATTCCACCGTAGAATGACGGCGCATTAGAGACAAATCGAGACTAAGGTGATGCACGCAAGTGGAAGAGGACCTTGACCAACTTTACGTGCAAAACTGGAGGCAGTTAGCTAGGGACCAAGCTTAAGATATAATAAGCTTCGTGGTAGAGAAGTTTCAAGGTTTTTCTAGAGATGAGATATTACTTAGCTGTGATTTTAACTGTTACTGAAATAACATCACTTGAACTTCAGCACGCACCAAATCACGACAAACAAAAGTTTTAAAGCAGTGGAAAAAGAAGATTAATTTGCAGTTGGTAAAAAGTTAGAAGATTGACCAACTTTGCCGTTAAGTGTCGCTGAAGTGCATTTCCGCATTATCTCATAAGGTTCTATACAAAGGATGTCGTCAGTTCCGTTGTAATGGAATTCCGTTGGACTGCATAGCTCTGCCTCGTTCAGCCTTTCCTCAATGTCGATTTGCAAGTAAAGAGCTTGCAAGCTTTAAAAGTAAGTCTAGGCCCAGTTTTTTCAGTGGAGAATCAGGTTAGTCTTAGGATTTCATTCGCGAGTTAACTAAAAATATGTTTTTCAGTCAAAATAATTCTATACTTAACTCCGACATATTTCTTCTTCTTTCGAATTCTTATACCGACAAAATTTTAACTTCTTTTTTTATTTTGAAAAAAGTATTCAATGCACTGAAAAACGGACCCTTAATAGGTCCAAATACAACCAATAGTCACCTTTTTCCGTTCCGTGGTATCGGGCAATGGCAATTGGTTAGACCCTTTATTCGGCTTTTAGCATAGACAAATTTTGGAGACATTTTGTTTCTACTAGATTTACCATTTTCCTATAAAACTTGTTTCTAAATGCACATTAAATTATATATTCGTATTAAGAAAACCGGGATTGAAAATGTTAAATAAGACGAATGTATCTTTCGAAAACAGTCTAAGACAAAATGTGATATTATTTCCCAACGGTTTTTCCTAAAACGCATTCCAAAACTCTCAAGTGTTTTGAAGAAACTGAGATATGAACTATATCACTTACAAGAACTACTGAAGTCATTTTTTCTTTACATTTTTAGAGTCATTCGCAAGAATAATTGAAAATTCTACAAAAGCTTCCGAAAGTAATAAATCTCAGACAGGCAGGTCTAGGTATCACAAACATAAAGCCTTTGCAAGCCGGATTAGCTGTAAATATAGAATGCTTTCCTTCCAAAATGTACAAATAAGGATTAAATTAAGAGAGCTTAACGTGTCCCACAGCGAATCCGCGTCGTCATTGCAGTATTTCAATTTAAAGTTCCATCCGTGGGATGCGTTTTAAATGAATATACAGAACACAACGACATACACAGACGTACATAAGAGTTTGTCGTAAAAACTCCTTCAGGTAGCATTAAAATAATTCACGTGCACTTAAGACCATCTCCCTCCATTAACTGCGTGATGCTCCAGAATAGATAGCGCAGTAAGGACATCATGGATGAGGATGAGGTGAGCTTGAGGACCTCGTCTCCATTCTGTGAGCTGTATTCGTTGTTCCAAAACACCAACATAGTTTTTACCTTTTCCTTTAACTTTTCTTTGTGTGAAAACACAACACATTTCTCAGGATTTTCTTCTGCTCTTGTGTTATATTATATTATTTTTTTTTTTTGGCACAAAAACACTTCTTTGGAACATTTACAAAACTTCTGTGTTCTGTATAAAATTGTTTTGCAAAAAACCAACAAAAAAAACTTTTAACTTCATTTAGTAAGAGCCTAAGGAGACAACAACATCCTTTTTTCTCTTTTGTATGTATAACGGGTTTCGATCTAGTTTTTCATTTTATTTAATATCTGCTTGTGTCCTTAAACCATCAAGTCAGCAACAACGGAAAAGATACTTCCGAGCATCTCTAGACAAGAAGATACAAAAAAAAAAAATACACATATTTGTCTTGATAACCAACGAATTCCAATATTTCCTTGAATTGTATTTATGATGAAATGGAAGAAAAAATGGATGATCAAAGTCCTTTCCTGTTGCGTCAATAATACTTTAAGAAGTGAAATAGATTGCGGGGATGAGAATTTAATGTTTTTTATTCTTTGGGAAAATGTCGGTAACGTAAAATTGTCGAAGGATAAACTGAAAATGGCAAAGTTTGAACCAAAAAAAAAAGAAGAAATCTATGTTGGTACTTCGTGTGATGAACATGTGTGTTTTAACTTGGCAATGTGTCTGGAGGGAATGCCAAAACTGTGTCACATTTCGTTTTAGCTCCTTGGGGAGCACTGCTGATGCAACATACCTACTCGTGCAAACAAAACACCTGCAAACATTTTTCATGTTTCGGGCGTCTTTCACCGCTGATGCAGTGGACTAAAACACTTGGGAATGAAAAGCATTCACATATGTAGGTAGTAATCACAAGTTTTTTTTTCCAAGTATGTACTCATGATGTACAGTATTAATGTTGACAATGACTTACGTGTAAATCTTAAATTCGAAGGTGGATTCCTAATCAATTTAAATGAACCTTAACGTGTCTCTCTTCTATAATGTTGGTTTAAGTCTTCGATACAACACGATAGCTCTATTGTCTAGGCTTTTGAAGTTCTCCTAAGAAGTCAGGTCTCTGTTTTGATATACAAATTTTGTTCATCAAACGATTTTTTCTGGCTCTCCGGATATCGCAATTAATCGAATTTGGAATATCTAAGTTTTTTACGTAAGATTTCCTTCAATTGTAAACCCAAAGCCAGAGTTCCAAGGGGTGAGGAGCATTATACCTATACATTTTTTTTTTTTAGATATGACTTTTTAAAATTTGAGTTACAACGTTGGTACAAGGTTAATTCCATTAAACTGTGGAATAACTTTTTCTTCTTGCATTGTTCTTGTTGATTCTCAAAAATTTGGGTGTCGGTTTTTAAAGTTTACAATAAGCATTTTAAATTTCTGACAAAAAACAATTTATGGAAAGGTGAAGATGTACACACTATGTAAACAATACAATTGGTCATGTCAGCTGAACAACAGGGGCCCGACGTACTTTTACTTATATCATATTTTTGTTCGCATCGTCTTTGGTTTTAAAAATTGAGGTTAGGATGCGGTGTTGTTTATCCTCTGTTGTGTCCGTTGCTGGTTCTCTTGTAGAACGGGGCCTCGTCATTATTCATTATATCCTCGAATCGGTCGTATTTGATGGCTCGAATGTAGAGGTAGCGATGGTTGGGCTCTGTTTGTTGCTGGATTTCCAAGTTAGGGTGGTTCTCCAAGTTCCTCAATATATTTTTGGAGAGCTGTGTCATGAACTGACTTATTGGGATCAGTTTGGTGTCTTCATATAGCTTCTTGTTTGGGACATATTTCCTTGTAATGAGGTTTCGGTGTAGGCCTGTACAGCTACGGAGTATCTTCCTTTCATAAACTTCGAACTTCTTCATATATGTTGGTGATATGGTGAACCAAATAGCACAAGCGTCTACAGAACGGGACGTATCAGCTGTTTATAGATGAGGAGCTTAGTATTAGTGCTTAGTCCGTTTCTTCTCTTAAGAAGCGGGTGTACCAGATGTAGGGAGGAGTTGGGTCGCTTAAGCATAAATAAAGCGTGCTTGTTGAATTTGAAGCGGTTAGTGAAATTCACTCCAAGGTATTTTGCTGTTGTCTTTGTCCTTATCACTTATCACAGCGTGATGCGAAACTTTTTCGACCTCTTGTTGCTGTTGTTGAGGTTCTGAATCAGATAAGCTCGCTCTTATCGCTATTTATCTTTAGTCCCCATTTAAGGTAGTAGTCCCACAAGTTTCTTATATGATCTTCAATCTCCTGGCTGCGATTTCTGGTGAAATGGATGTTGCATATCGGCATGTAGCTTCGTTTTCGTCCCTAGGATCTTGGTAGGCTGGTCAGCTGTATAAAGGTTGAAAAGTATGGGGCCCAACTTGGAACCTAGTGGAACTCCAGCGCTGATCGTCTTTCTTAGTGAATATTTTTTGTTTACCTGTACATTAAAGGATCTATGCGATTTAGAAAATTTTTGATTAATCTTACCACGTGTTTAGGTAGTCCTTTACTTGATAGTTTGAATATTAGTCATTTTATCCAAACTGTGTCGAAGGCCTTTTCGATGTCCAGTAAACAGGCGACTGTTGTCTCTTTCTTGTTGAGTCCCTAAGTCACGTCGGAGTGAAGTCCAAGAAGCGGATGGATAGTGGAGTGTCGAGCTCGGAAACCATACTGACATTCAGGTATGATTTCCCTTTCCCTGAAGAAATGATGAAGCTTTCTTAATATAAGTCTCTCCAGGATTTTGCTGACAAAGCATAGAAGCAAAATTGGCCAATATCCCTCGACGTTAGTCCTGTTGGTTTTCTTCGGAACGGGTACCACTTTTGCCCTTTTCCATGTTTCGGGGAAGTAAATGTTATTCAGGCAGTTATTGAAGATGATCGTCAGCAGTAGAATGGCGAGATTTGGTAGCTTTTTAAGCACAACGTTAGAAATTCCATCATTTCCTGTTGACTTCTTAGAATTCCCTCCGTGGATTATGTCAGTAACTTCCTCGATGGAAGTAAAAGCATCTCCAGTTGGTCCGAGGGCAGGATTGTCCTCATTAAAGTTGTTGACTGAAGTATTAGAGGCTGCAACTTCTTCAAACTTGTTTTCAACTTCTTCGATGAATTCGGGAATGTGATTGGGCGGGCGATCTTTGAAGGTCTCTTCAAAATGCTTAGCGAGGGCTTCTGATTTCATTGGTGTTGTTGCATTATTGTATCTGGCATCGAACTCTTTTTCCCAACGAGCTGGTTAATTTTCTTGAAGGCATCTGGTCCCGGTTTGATGTTCGCTTTTTTCTTTTCCTTGAATTCATCCTCCTGGGTGATGTTTCACTGCCTGGTTGGTGTTGGTGCATTGAAGTTCGGAGTATATGCGTCTATCTCGTTCTCTCTGCTTAACAAATTGTGGTATATCCGTTGAAGCTTTTTGCGGAGTCTGTCTGTGAGCTTATATGGACTGTATATGTTCCGGCATATAAGCATATTCGTCTCTGCTTATTTTTGCAGTCTTAAGCTTTTCCAATGCGTTATTAACTGTTGTCTCGAATTGGAGTATGGCACTATTAATTTCGTTGTTTGAGAGATTGCTGCTGGTTGGGATTTCCGGAAGATCTCTTTCAATTTCGGTACGGAATGTTCTCCAGTTCACCCTGTTATACTTGATGTAGAGCTCTGGTTCTGGTTGTTCGCAGAATATCCTTTGATTAGGTCTTACCCTCACTTCTACTACTAAATGGTCGGAATCACTATCGAGTACAACGCAAGTATAGTTCCATAGTTCATGTAGAATGTTGATGAAGTTCGACGTTACCAGAAAGAAATCCAAATTAGATGGATTTCTAGGGTTGAGACACGACAACCAAAGAGTGATGCTCGCTCGGGATTTCCATGTCGCCAGTCAACAATTGCTTTGCCTTGGTGAGATTCCGCGGATTGCTACGTGTAAGTTTAGTTTTTGGTGAGTTTAAGTTTCACTCCCTCTCCAAATAGGTATTAAATTCATTAATCCTGCTTTTCTGTTTGATTTTTTAGATTGACTTTCTAGGATCCGAAACTTACTTTTTTGAGCTTGATAGATTTTTTTTAAACTCCGATATGAACAAAGACTTTTCTTTGAGTTTGATTTTTTTTGTTCTGATAGGAATGAGAGATCCCACCCAGTAAAATCTGACATAAATGTCATAACCGATGAAGCCAGTTAAAAAAAAAAACAAAGAATTTATTTAGGCCAAAGAGTACTGGTGGGAAGCTTTATTTACTGAACATTTAAGGAAATTTTTTTAATAAGCCTTAAAAATTGGTTATTTACAATTTATTAGATGGCCTTCATCCTCTCATCTGCCTACCCTTTTAAAACCTCCGCACATCAAAATTTTCCAAACCTTTCTTCACATTTTTTTCAAAGAAAGGATATTTACAAATAAATTTTCGGAAACATTGATTCCTTTCCTTCCCTAGTTCTTTATTTTTTTAATATCCGCCCACATAAAAAAAACATAACCATAAAATCTTAATAACAAAATTATATTTTTTTTCTCATTTTAGCACCACCTTCATCAATCGAAATACAGGGATATGCACACAACTCCAAAGTAGAAGTTAGAGAAAATAAGGAACTGACATTAAAGTGTACCGTATCCAGCGCCAAGCCAGCGTCACAAATTGTATGGTATCGTGGAAATATTGAATACAAGACAGGTAAGCAGCTGCTGTACATGAGATACAGATACATAGTATATAGATACATTACCTAAACCGTAAGATGAAAAGACTGAGTGAGGTATAAGGCGTTAAAAGCATTGCATGTATAGCATAAAATGCAAAGCCACAGACGTTCTTGCACCGCATTCAGCATCAGGCGTCAAGCATATTACCGTGGTTAACAGCATTTATAGTGGAACATGCACATGACATTATGTTTGAAATATACTTCATGTTGGGGAGATGTATCTTGTGTGTAATATCTATGCCAGACCCTTACCTCCTTTCGTCGTCTATGTATAAAATATCCTTTAAGAAGCGCGTTGTATCTATGCTGTGTGTCATGGCATGGGTGCTGGTGACAGAAATTCAATCGGATATTCGTCTATACCACTTGTCAACATCAGAGGCTTTGCACTTCGACAAGAGTATTGCAAAGGATGTTGTATATCCTTTGGTTCGTCTTGTTGAAATGTACCTATATAATCGTGCATTAAGTTCCACCACCCCTTCCTACTTTGAGTACCACGAAAAACTTTATTATTAATCACACTCACTATTGCGGCGCAGCACATTTCTTCGACTTGAGTCCTTGCTCATCCTGCTGTAGTTACCTACTCTCAACTACACACTAAATGTGTTCATCTTTGTAATGAATGTAATGTTCATTTTCGGTACTTGACACACATATCAACATCCTTATGGCACTCTTTTGGGGCCGGAAACGTTGAAAGGATTCATATATACGAATGTTTTTTTTCTTCCATTCATTTTCTTATGATGATTACTCCTACACTCTACCTCGAAGCTAAATACTCCAACCAACCGTTGCGTTGTGCGGGAATAGATCCTGCTCATTGAAGAAAATCCATTTCGTTCTCTTTGTGGATGCTTGATACTTAATGTATTATTTTTTCCTTCTAATTATGTCCATGATTGTAGCTTGTATTTCCAGTTCAGGATTTACCCATGAGTTCTGGTTCTGGAATAGTGGCATTGAAGTAAACAGTGCTGTGGAAAAAAATGTTATTTTATATTTAAGTTATTTTTTTGGCTTGAGCTAAACATTTTATAACAATAAACGAATAACGGTCCGGGGGACAAAATATTTTTCATATTCCAAAAACAATGTTATTTCAAACAGAGTTATTAAAATAAAACAAATCATTTTCATCTAAACTGGGTTTGTTAAACAATTAGTTTGAAAGTCGGTGTAGTTTTTAGTGATAAGCTAGATAATCAGCTATATGGGATGGATTTCGTATTCAAAAAACCACATAAAATCAAATAACCCAAATAATTATATAAGAAACATCTAAAAACACATAAGCAAAAACAAAACAAAACTGTTTCCGGAAATAACAATATATATTTTTAAACAAAACTTCGTTAGAAGTTGAAAAAAGACGTAATTTTCAGGGCCAACAAAAAAAAATCTTTTTATTAGACATGATTCTTGTAAAGGTGTGTCTACACCAAAAAAACATTTGTTTAAAATACATTTCTGAAATGTTTCCCATTTGTTTTAAAAGCATTTCAGACATTTCTGAAATGTTTATTTGTTTCCCATTTTATTTTTCCAGTTTTATACTTCAAGATGGCTAATAAAAAAGTAGCAATCCTAGCGTCACGTTTTGTCGTCATGAAGAAAATACAAAAAAAAAATAAAAAAAACTCGGCAAGCGTCCAGACCTAAAAAAATATTTCAGAAACATTTCTGTTTTTAAATGTTTCTAAAAGGTTTAAAATATGTTTCTTTGGTGTGGACACACCTTAATACATTAAGTTTGAAAGTAGGTGTAATTGTTTAGTGATCAGCAAAAGAGTCTGCTAAAAGGGATAGAAAAGGGATAAATTCCTCATTGGAAGCCTAAAAAAATCAAGTATTTCAAGTAATCACGTCACAAACCTCTAAAAACATTTATGAAACAAAAATCATGTATTTTCTCAGAAAGCACAACGCGAACAAAGCTACCCTCTCTAGTTTTGCCAAAAACCAAAACCGTTTTCTAGATGACATAATTTGTTCGACAAAACTTGATTTGAAATTGAAGAATAGACGCTGTTTTTCAGGACAAGTCTGCAAGAAACGCAAGTCTAGGCTAGAGGGAAACAATTTCGCAATTAAAAGTAAAACTAAATAAAACTTTTCGGAATTGCTCACTATCGTCTTTTTACTTGCGATTAAGGTACTAAAATGCAAGTTATGGATTCGTGCAAAAAAAATCAAACAATCAAACATGACATTACGATAATAGAGAAGTTGAAAAAGTGGGTCCGGAAATTCCGTCCGTCTGTCTGTCTGTCTGTCTGTTCGCGCCTTTTACAGCCTAAACGGATTGGCCGATTTGTTTCAAACTTGGTATTTAATATTTATTAAGTAGTATTTCGAGGGGTGTTTTTTATTTTTGCTCTAGGTCGAAAAATAACGGTACCTGCCATACAATTTTTAATAAAAAGTTAGATTTCCTCAAAAACTGCTCTAACGAATTTGATAAAATTTTGAGGGTGCTCTTTTCTTACAACAATACATATTTCAGATAGAACAATTTTTTTGAAATTTGTTCTATAACGGTACATCTCATATAACCGGTATTTTCAAATGCGGTTTTATCGTAAAAATCTATTCCGATTTCAATAAAATTTTGCATACAGGAAGTCATTTATAATTCAATTAATATCGCATTTCAAAATTTTCAAAAACTTTTTTTCGATTTTTAATTTTTTTTTTAATTTGGTTTTCGAAATTATTTGAAAATGGGTGGATTGAATTTTTAAAATAATTTTCCCAGATTGCCTTATAATGACATATTAGAAAACAATTTAAAATATTTTATTGAAAAGTTTTTTTTTTTTTAAGAAAACGACTTTTTAAAAAAACTGGTCGAACGATTTTCAATATTTCTTTTTCTCGATAGACATTTAGTTTTCAAATTTTATTGCATACATAGTTTTTCCGAGAAAACGTTTAAGGTAATTAAAAAAATGAAAGAATTTTCTGAAAAAAAATATTTTTTTATTTTAATACACGTGTGGTTTTCAATCTGGCAATACTTCTTTCGGAGTTGGTCATTTTGACAGCTATCACTTGATTTATGCTCAGTTGGGTTTGCCATTTCATAATGAATAGACCTAATCCCGAACAAGTTTGCAAATTGTGCAAATTTATTACCAAAATAATAATTCATTTCGGTGGAGCAGAGCATCGAAGAAGACCCGAATGAGTCCATCCGCCATCGCGCGCAAAAATTGGAGATGTGCCCTTCCAGTTTTTGGAAGATTTTGCGGAAGGATCTTGGTTTGCAGGCTTACAAAATCCAACTCGTGCAATAATTGAAGCCGAACGACCATCAAGCGCGTAACACCTTCGGTGAATAGGCCCAAAACGAGATGGCCACCGATCCCGATTTCCACAAAAAGAGTAGAAAAACAGATTTGGAAACATTTAAAACATTTAAAAACCGTTTATTAAAGTATCTTAACCAAAACACATGTTTCGAAACGTTTTTGTTTTGTTTATTTTCAAAAATGTTCTTACAAATGTTATAATCTGTTTATCTGGGTTTTATGGGTTGATACTATCGAAATAATTTCAAAAAGTGTTTTAAGCAATGTTTAAAAATTAATTGTTTGTCTTCAATTATTTTTAATTTTATTTGCACATCACTGTAAATAATGTCAAACAAATTGCATCATCAAAAGGAATCGTAAAATGGAACTGTGCCAAGGATATTTTTAAATACAAAAATAATCATAAAAATAAAATAAAAACAAAACACAAAAAACACCACCAAACATTTTGACACATTCGTGTTACAAATGCAATTAGAGAAGTTTATTGAAACTCATCGCAAACGATGTTCACACTCCTCCACCCGCCGCCGTCGCATGAACACCAGCGTTTATTATTACAGCAGCATTCGTCCTGAAGGATCATAATAAACCAAAAATAAAAAAAAAATATATAAAGGAACAAAAATAATTATTTCTATTTAGCTGGCTTTTGATAGCGTGATGTCTTTTATGCCCCTCATCGTCGACGTCGTAGTCTTCATCGTCCTAACTGACTAAAGGGAGCCATTGTCCTTTTCCTCTATAGGTCGTATTTAGACATTACGTTCCGTTTACGGAATTGAAATATCTTAAAGGACTCTATATATTTTGATAGAACGTCGAGCGGGTATAAACCAATCTGAAGCGCAAGCGAGTAATTATGAAAATTCAATAACGTAGTCCTATTTTAAAAGTACATTAAAATTTAAATTACTTACACAAAGGCAAACGATAAAGAAAATATTAATTAAGGAACCCCTGAAGAGAAAGCATTGGGTAGACCAATTTTAGTGTGACTTTCAAAAGAAAAGTTAACATTGCATAAAAGTCCTTAATTATTCATTTCTTTATACTTCTGAATTTGACCTAAGAATGCAAAATATAAATTTTGGGTTCCTCTAATGGATATTAGGTCACCCTCATTTGGAAGTCAGTAAAAGTTTGACTGGGTTGGTCTTGAGGGGTAGTAAATTTCACAGATTGATGCTTACTCTTATGCCTAATAACTGTGCATTCAGTGTCGATGGGTTCGGATCGAAGAAGGATATACATATATAAGCCTTATCCCCTTTCAATTAAAATAGTATGCAGATAAATTGAGAACATTTTAAGTGAATTGTGATTCAAGATGTTTTTCATAATTGATGTTATGATAGCTGTTGTTGACATATTTTTGAATGCAAATACTGTAAATTGTCAAATTAATTCCTTATAATATTCTTTAGATGACTATTTGGCCATGGGCAGTTCAGAGCTTTCTACCAAATAATTCTGGAATTCATACAGTATGATAGATTTTACCAAAGGGAAGGCTAATGATTCAAAACAAATTTTTGAAAATTATAGTATGTAGGTCACCTATATGCCGGAAGAAAACCAAGATGTTTTAGATACTCATGTCGATTTGGTATTTTGCCTATTTAGGATGTCATCTTAAACAAACAATTTTTGAAAGAATAATAAAATTGTTTTTTTTTATTGCAAACGAAATACTAATATAATAGGAACATTAACAAAATAACAAAACAAATACTAATTAGGGGTTTTTCAATAAGAGCGCTACAAAAGTTTTTTTAAATAAAACAAAAATGGTTTTGGATATCAATGAAATTCTTTACTTTTATGAAATTAAATTTAATGCCATTATGTATGGAACTCGATTTCTTTTGCATGGCCACCACGGGCACGCTTACAGAAGTCCAGACGCTGAACCCAATTTTCGACGGTTTTCAAGCATAAATCGGCCGATAGTGCTGCAATTTCACGTTCGATATTCGTACGAAGTCCATCAATCGTCGCTGGCTTGTTGGCATAGACCATAGACTTGACGTAGCCCCACAGGAAATAGTCTAACGGCGTCAAATCCAACGACCGAGGCAGCCAAGCGACTGAACCATTTCGTGAGATAACACGTTCTCCAAACTTGGTTTCCAATAAATTGATTGTGACATTCGCTGTGTGGCTTGTGGCGCCCTCCTGTTGAAACAACATGTCCTCCAAGTCCATATCATCCAATTGGGGCCAAAAATATTCGATTATCATTGAACGGTAGCGATCCCCATTCACAGTAACGTGCCGGTCTTGATCGTCACGGAAGAAGTACGGCCCAATGACGCCGCCGGTCGGCCCATAAACCGCACCAAACCGTAATTTTTTCGGGATGCAATGATGACTCATGGAGTACGTGTGGATTGCTGCCTGACCAATACCGCATATTTTGTTTATTGACGAAGCCATTCAGCCAGAAATGAGCCTCATCGCTGAAGATGATTTTTCCATGAAAATCCGAATCATTTTCAAGTTGTTGCTCAGCCCAATTCACGAACATACGACGCTTCTGGTGGTCAAGCGGCTTCAGTTCTTGCGTCAATTTAATCTTGTTAGGATGTAGGCCAAGATCTTTTCGCAAAATTCGCCACAACGACGTCACAGAGATGCCCAACGCTTGAGAACGACGTGTGAAAGATACATTTGGGCTTTCTGCAACTGAAGCCTCAGCGGCAGCAATATTCTCGACACTACAGCCACTTCTTTGTCTCACTGGCACGGGAACATTTTGTGTTGTGCCTGTGGATTCAAAATTTTCCACTAGACACTCAATTGTTGATCTGCTAGGACGATTATGACGACCATAAATTGGACGTAGCGCTCTTAACGTTGAGGCCACTGACTCCGAATTTCGGGTAGTAAATTTTAATAATTTCGACTCGTTGTTGACTCGTATATCTTTCCATCATAAAATGGCAAACCTTACTGAAGAGAAATGTCAAAAGAGCGGCAAGAAATATGGCGTCGTTTGCTGTCCCTGTCGCTCTTCTTTTGTAGCGTCCCTGTTGAAAAACCCGATATAATAGAAACATAGAAAAACTTTTTGGTTTACCTCAGGGAAGTCACCTAGGCCATGTCTTTTTTTTTTTTTTTTGTAAAACATACCTATATATGATGCTAAACCTTTTTGGCTGTCTTTACCTATCCTCCCTTCTTACAAATCCTTTTTTTAAAACACCTTTTAAGAAAATTTACTCAAATGTATGCCCATCAATAAAAAAACCAAGCAAACAAAAAAAAAAAATTACTCGAAAAATTATTATAGTCAGTAACTTATTTTTTAAAGCATTTATGTGGCACTATGTTTGAAAATGTTTTAACTTTCAAAACAGAGTTGCCTAACTTTTACTTAATTACGAACGCTTTTTTTTAACTTTCAGTACTAAAATTAACTTTGCGGGATGAGCAATTAAATTGTATACGTATAACGAGGGCGGGGGTATGTTGTACGTGTTGGCCTTATGCGGTGTCTGTATGTGTATACATTGAGGATGGATTTCAACAGAAGGGACTTCGAGAGTGGTTATCCTTTTTTGAGAAAATTTAATGTGTTACATTAAAAAGATACTGTGTCCTGTGATTAAAGTTAAAAAGTTCAAAAAGTATAAAAACGAAAACATTAAAGTGTGTCGAAGTTAATTATGACTTATTGTCGGATCATAAACTGGTGATCCTTTGAAATGAAAGTGTGCGTGAACAAAAAAAAAACGAATTCAAAGAGAAATAATTTCAGTTTAATAAAAGTTCAGATATATGTATGTACAAAGGGTTCAGGTTCGATGCCCTCACCTTTATTACATGTTGCAATGCCACTTTCGAGTAAATTACAAATCCTCTAAGGTCTGAGAGCCTTGACTGAAAAAAAATGCCTCTCATCCTATTGGATTCGACGGCAAATTGATGTTCGTAAATATGTTAAGAAAATTTACCACGAAGCTACGACACAAGAGACCAACTGCAACAGGCAATTAATACCGAATGAACTTGAGCTGGACTTTCTGCTAAACCATGGTGCCGAATATGTATATGTAGCATGAGTTGACTTTTTGACCTTTAAACGAAATATCAAAGCTGTGAATGACTCATTAAGTTAAGGCCTCCCAGCTTTAAAAGACAACAAAAACTTTCCGTATAATACATGGCCAACCAATTCACACGTTTGATCATCATCAATAATGCGCTGTACTTCATCAATCGCCCTCACAAAGTATTTTAAAATACGCTTCTGAAGCATTATAGCAAAAGACAAATATTTACTTTCTATTCTCTAAATGCTTTGTTACCAAAATAAAGGTATTTCTATACGAAGTTCCTCAGGAAAACCACTTTAGTCCACTTTTATTTGTGCTCTTTGTAAAAGACATCTCTGTGCATATTTTGCATTCCATTTCTTTGCAGACGATTTAAATGTAGAAGAAATGAAATCGAAAATGTGTGAAATTTATTTTGACGTTCAACCAATATTTCGGTTAAAATATTAATCAAAAGCCGAGAGCTCGCAATTTCTGAAGCCGATTTCCGATTTTTTTTTTTTTTTTTTTTTTTAATCTATCAACAACTCATCCTTTAATAAAATAAGATAGTTGATGGTTTGACATCTAAAAGTAAGGTTTTGGCCTTTGATCAATATTTTGGCCCAAATGTTAATCAGGAGATGAGAACTGAACCGTTGATTAAAAAATCGAAAATTCACGTTTTTTTAGTGTTGATGGATTAATCAACATCGCCGTCATGCCTTTTGATGGACTTTCACATTTAATGATCTGAGAAAGAAGATAAACTATTTTGGACGTTTGTTCAATATTTTGAACCAAACGTTAACTAAAAAGTGAAAACCATCACGTTTCTAAAAAATTAAAAAAAAAAAACGAAAATTTACAAATTTGTTAAGGTTTTTTAAACTATCAACATAGCAGCCATTTACTGATGGAATTTGACGGCTGGTCGCTGGACAGATGGAATATAAACTATATTTTGACGTTTGATTAATATTTCGGTTCCAAGGTTAACCAAAAGCCGCAAAGAATTAGGTATTCGTTATAACTGGTATCAATAGCCCATATTGTTGACCCCGTGATAATAAATAAAATGATCTGGGTTGTTGTTGTATTTACATATTGAAAACTAACCTAGAACCACTTAGTGTTATTCATTGTTGCGTTACTTTCAACTGCTAACTGCTTTCCGATAACTGGTAACTTCTATAACGAAAAATAAGTTATATGATTCTTATCGACCAATAATTAGTTATTGGTAACAGTTACTGATATATCCTTCATCACTATGACTTCCTAGAAGTAACGAACCATGAACCATGTGAATTCGGCTACTTGTTCTTTTTTTTTTTTTTTTGAAGAAGAAGAAGATGCAGTAGAAATCTTCACAGTTTCAATGATTAAATAATTCTGCAAAGTTATTGTATCATTGATTTTTAAAAAGAACTAAAAAAATTAAACACGAAAAAATTGTTAAATAAGTTCATAAAAAACTGCTGCAGATTATTTTACGAATTAGTTGGAAAAAAAATATTTTTTTTTAGAATTTTCCTTGAATGGTTAAACCTGAAAACCTTATCGCTCCTTTTGAAATGTTTTTTCCAAAGAAAAACTCAACAAAGTGCATAAACTTCAAAAATTATAATTAATTTTATACAAGCGAATGCCAGTTTCAATGACATTATTTCTTGCTTTTGTGCAGAAAATGTTGAAAAAAATACCCCTATTCACTCTCCATCATTACTTTCAACTTCTTAACTTATCTATAAAATTTTAGCAATTTAGATGAGAACACAGAACTAGACATCAAAAAAAAAAAAAAAACAAACGCAACATCATCATTTTTCTCATTAGATTTGCAATGTCGGAAATGGTGTGTAGCCATTTTCATTAATTCAAAAAGTGTACTGAAACGGAAAAGCTTAAACTTTTCTTCACAGGACGAATTTACATAAAAATATATATGTATGTACATAGATAGCTCAACGTCCACCCAGTGTAACATTAATAAGATATACCAATGAGATGAAATGGTAAGCAAAAACATCATCATCAACATAAACTTTGGATACCAAAAGGATATTTTATAATAAATGATGGCATTTGTTCTTGCCGCATAGAGCATACAATGAATGTGAGGGGAATTCGTTGAAAAGTTTGTAATCCATGCAACAACAACTTCTATAGAAATAATATTTATTTAGGTTTTTTTTTTGCCTTAAATACTTTTTGAAGATTTTATAATTTATTAAAACTTATATATTTTTTTTTCTTTAACAGATGATCGCGAGGACAAAGTGGATGAGATTGCGCCGAAAAGATTTACAACAACCTCGCACATCAAACTGAAGCCAACCTCAGATGATGATTATACAGAATACTCCTGCCAGGCGAAACACAAAGCACTGCCGCCGGATATGCCAATGCGATCAACAGTTCAATTATCAGTTTTATGTGAGTATGAAAGTGATTTGGAAACATTTGTTTTGTTTATATTTCAAATTATCCTTAAAGCCCCACTCGTTTTCAAAACGAAACCCACCTGGTTTAGTAATTTAATTCTTCCTCATGATTTTCCGTCCCAGCTACAAACAGAATAAATCTTAACCTTCTTCCAAATGTAAAAGAACAAGGAGCTTTAACAAATACCCCTCCTCCTAAAACTGGTCCTTTTACAAAAAAAAAAACAACTTGTTAACATGCTAAACCTTTAACAAAAAAAAATACAAAACAATTTCCTTTTACAGATCCACCTGGCCCACCATATATCGAAGGATACACCCAGGGCGAAACACTGCGTAGGGGTCAGATAGTCGAACTCATCTGCCGCAGCAGAGGTGGCAACCCCCCAGCCCAACTAATATGGTACAAGAATGGCTCCCAAGTTCGCATGGCATACAGGTAAAATAAATTACCCAAAGATCCTTTCCTATCTAGCTTTTTCGAAAGTAAACATTTAAAATATTCAAAACCTTATTTTGTTCAAAAACAGAACATCAGGACGCCTGTCAGAAAATATATACACCTTCACAGCTGAAGCTGGAGACAACAAAGCCAGATTCCGGTGTGAGGCAAGCAATGTTATGTCACAGAATGCTCTCAAGGCTGAAGTTGATCTAGCTGTCCTATGTAAGTATAAATAGAGAATGATTGATGTTAAAAACACTTACAAAATAAACAATTTGCTCCTTAAACAAACTATATATCCCTATAAGGACGTTCATTTTTCAACAAAAGCGGTTCGTTTGTTTCTTCTTTCCTAAATTAATAATGGAAAAGAAAAACAATATGTAGTTAGATTATTTTATGACAAAGTAAGGATGTGACGTATACCATGAGAGGTAAAAGGACTTGTGCTTCTAGTACAATACTAAACCTACTTGTCATACAAAAATTCATGCCAACCAGCATAGGTGTTGTTTATGTGGAAGATTCAAAAACAGCAACAACTGTGTCCTTGGTTTATAAAAAGGCAAAGTTCATTAGCTCTTCAAATAATGCATAAGGATATCTCTTCCTTGCTTCTGGTTCCTCCACGTATGATCCAAGCTACGTGTGTGAACTGTGAAAGATGGGTGTAACTCTGGAAACGAAGCGAACATTGATTGAGTACCATATCAGAAACATGCAAAACCGACTCAAAGGACGAGTAAAGCAAAAAAAATTACATCCAGGACGAAGAGAAAAAAAAATCATCTTTCCAAAACGCTATTATAAAAATTAAATTCTCCCACTTAAGGCAAACATATAGAGCTGTCTTTTTCCATATACCTGTTCGATGTGTTCCATGTTCCAGGTAACAGCATAACATGTCAGCATGAGTTCCTAACGCAAAACCCAATTCATTTCGACTCGACTTTGAGTTCGAAGCGAAGAGCTATGTGTCTTCTCTTCGTCCTGATGCTGCCTATACCACTTAAATATTAATGAACAAGACGAACGAAATTCTAATTTTTTGCGATATTCTGCATATGATTCGGGACATTTTCATTTACAATCTTTTTTTTTGTGTTTTTTTTTTTGTTTTTCTTTCCATGTCAATCTTATGCGAAAAAGTTGCCCCAACTCATGTGTCAGTGTCAGGACCAACTGAAGCGAGGGTGGGTGATGTTGTGCCACTCACCTGTACAACTGCTCCATCAAATCCTCCAGCCGAAGTGAAATGGATGGTGGGAGGACGGCAGATACGTAATGCGACATCAAGGACTTCTGTTAGCCCAGATGGTAAGTTAAAAAAAAAAAAAAAAAAATGTTATGTATACCGCTACCCTATGAGCATATCGAGTGCTATTCAAAGCGTCTACCGATATATGAACATAATACAGTGCTGTGTGATAAAATGTTTTTTTTATTGCATGTTCACTGTTTTTATGTGTATTTAAACGGTGAACCAATAAAATCAGTACAATTATGTTAAATAACTTAGTACCTCCTAGGAATTTTGACTATATTTTTGGAGAACTTAAATGATCTCTCTCAGAATTTCAAATTCTGTAAATACTTCTCGTAGAATTTCCATTCTATTAAGGCATTATGCTTACAAATAAAATGCCTTAGGTTCCTTGCATTCACACGTAAAAAATCGAACATCTATCTCTACTACTACTACTCAGAATTTGGGTTTTTGACCAACTTCTGCCTCATGCGATCACTCGACGCCATCAAGACTGCTGAAAAGTGTTTGGGTTTCCTGAAAAGATGAAAGACATTTTTTACGCCGTTTGATATATAAGGCCATAATATGAGTATAATAATATCCATATATTTTCTATGGCTATCGTTTCCTTATCGCCATTTCTGTTAAAAAAGCTCTAGAGAAATAGCCAGCCGCATACCTCCCCTGAAACGATTTAAATGCATAAAATTATCTTATCCCGAATATGGGATACCTTACCGGACTCTGTTTTTCCCTCCCATTTTGAAATGTAGAACTTTAAAACAAATGTGATTCGGTTCTTCCTTTTACATCCTCTCCAATTCTGCTAAAGTTTTCGCTGTGTTCAATCGATATTACAAGAGTAGAGAAAATGTTTGTTAGTCCCAGCTAATTATAGAGGGAAAATGGGGCTTAAAATTTAGCCAGTTCATGTCTCTAAGCCCTATGAGATCTGGGTTTTTTTTTACAAACTTGAAAACGATTTCTCAGAAAAAAAATCTAAACTGTGATTATGTGAATTCAATTTATAACTATCCAGTTTCAATAAAAAAATCATGTTTTTTAACTATTTCCTTCAAAACTCCCACGAACTAAAAACTGTGCCTACATTTTTTTAAGTTCAAACAACGTTAAATTAGAAACCTCACAGCTCAACTGTGAAAAAATCTTAAAATTTATCATTTCTCCTCATGTTATTTCTTTCCCCCTAATTTTTCTATACATGATGACAATGAAACTATCGAAAATGGGAATCGCTTAAACTGGGTCTTAGTCTGAAATTGTACAGGACAGCTTTTACATTTCCAATCATCTGATTAATTAATTCAATTCATTTTTCATTCAGTTGATCCGTTTTAGACTCAAAAGTTTCAATCCGTTCTTTTTCTGCTCAAAATTGCGCACGAATTCAAAAAAGAAATCAAATTTGTTAAAAATTTCTACACCCCATTGTTTTGTATCGGAACTCCAGTAATTCGTATTTATTTTCAAAATGGAAGCTAGTGCAACGTTTTAAACGGATACGCTCAACTCATGTATACATTTTTTTTTTGTTCTACTCAAAAAAAAGTTTGTTTATTATTGACACAGCAACATGTATTACATATGCACAGTGGCACACATCCTTTTTGGTATGCAAATTTACATTCTACATGCATCCATCGCATGTGTGTGTGTTCGACATATAATTGCATTTATTATATTATAATTCGTTATTCATATCTATTTTTTATTTAATTTTTTTTGTTTAAATCATAAAAAAATTCCAACTCTGCTTCTCTCTTTATTCAGGTATGCTAAATTAACTTAACTCGACTTAATATGTTTTTTTTTATTTTTTCATTTTCAGGAGGCTGGATAACAACATCAAACATAACAGCACTCGTTGAACCGAATAAAAAGTCCTTAGTCGTCATATGCCATGGTCTGAACATGCAGTTGACTGAGAATGTTGTGTCTACACACACAGTTAATGTTTTATGTAAGTGCATGTGTACCTACTATTACAATTTTGATTAATATAGTTTATTTATTCACACTTTATACTTAACTTGAAGAATTAAATAGGTTTTTTTTAGAACTTAGCCATGTTTATTTCATGTATGGGTTCGTTTTTAAATCAACAAGAATTTTTCCTGTAAGAGGTATAAGCCCACCTAGGGGATAATGTGGGCTTTTGTGAGATTTAATTTTTTTGGTTTTTGTGTCTGGGTTTTATTTAAACTGGGATTTCAGTTGATTTACGTTGCTTTAAAACATTAAGAGCTGATTCTGGTTGTCGACTGTGTTGAAGTGAAATTAAAATCGATTTCATCTTTTAAATCCAGATCCATAGGCATAATTTGATAGAATATTGAAAGAGAATTACATACTATTTATCGGTAATTTGGCTTCATTGGCAGGATAAAGAAAAAAAAATTGATTTCAATCGCATGAGGTGCTGAATTTATGTCCGCTTTTTATAGTGTTTTTAATTTTGGAGTATTAAGAACGAATTGAATTTACTATAAGTGAAATCCTTAAAGTAGGGATAGAATTCCAAGCCAAGGAAAATAATATACACTTCAAAGATACGATTTCCTAATCTGTACATTTGGGTATTTTTAATAAGATGATGCGATGGAAACCTAGTAAAAGATCTGACGCGACTTCTATAACAGTTACCTAGCTTCGTTAATCATCAACCATAAAGCTTCTCCAGCTAGCTCCGTCCCTAGTTCTTGGTTAACAACAACCACATTACAAGACCCAGAAGAAATTATCATCGTCGAAACTCAAAAACTTCCCTTCGATCATTAAGGGAATTTACACTCTTTAAGAATTACGATGCAATCAACACGGGCAGTGAAAACAACTGATGCCTAGAAGAATTGAAATGTAAAAGCAACAACTGCAGTGCAAACTTAAGAGAAAAGGACCGAAAAGTAGAATGCCCAGTTCAGAGTGCAGGTGCTTAAGCTCCTCCCACTTGCATATTGAGTAAGATAGCGGTAATGATGACCGACATCAATCACCATGAAGCATGCGTTTAAAGCAGACAAATTGCTTTAGATTCATTCAGTTTATTAACGTCGACGAGAGTAATCTATACAGCCTAGAGATGCGGTGTGATTTTTTGCACAAACGTTAGATTTTGTCTAACATTTTTTTCAATGAAATAAAAAACAGTATAGAAACCGTGAATATTCAAATTAAAACTTCGCAACTTGTTATCCAATATGTTCACTGAAATTCTGCAATAAATGGGACCAATTTGGATCCTAAGTACTTCCAGAGACTTAAATGCAGTTAATTTCAGCCTTGTCGTACTTAAAAAAAACGTGTTACAGAAATCAATGAAAAGACAAATAATCAATCTGTTGTCCCAGTTCCGAAAAAATCGTAGATCCAGAGTTATTATGATTGTTCTAAGAAATTTTTATCAGCTGCTAAGTTCCATCGTTTATAAATACATTAACAAGCTTTTGACAATCGTATGGACATTCATACTTATTTATTTTTTCTGTAGAAACAATTACTTAAACCACGAGTCTAGACAATCAAAGGGCTTTTAATTTGAATGGTTTACTAGAAACGATTTCGTCTACGAATTATTGACCCACTAAATAATATTTAGAATAAAATTGAGAAAAAATGTAAAAATAGATTTACGAAATATGTAATCAATTCATAATAAATGTTGTCAATCTGAAAAGATGCGTTGATTGAAATCACTCCAATATCGTTCAATTCTGTGGAAATTTGACTCTAGACTAATATGTCAAAAGAGTTGCTAATATCGATGTTTAACAGGCACTCTGATTCATACACATTATACACGCTTCAAACAACCTTAATCAAATTTCAACAACCAAAGATAACCCTGATGAACCTTGATTGCAAAAATTAAGAATCTCAAACTTTTTCATTTACATGATACTCACTCAACAAAATTCCAATAAAATGTCAAAAAATACTCTTAAGCCCTGAAATTGATCAACAAAAAAACAACTCAGCCTAAACAAAGTCGCGTAATTTCTTTTACTTACACAACCAATTTCAAATGAATTTTATACAAAAACATTTATTTTTTTATTAAACTGAAGTTCAGTTAGATAATAACATTTGTTCAGCAATTTCCCTGCAAACGTAAAAAAAACTTTTCTGCCAAAAATACGCGCCGAACCGAAACATTATTCAACCCACTCTCAACTCCCTCCCCCAACTCGAAATTTCCAGGAAGTGGCATAAAGAAAAGCTATATGCATATGCATATATGCTTAAGAAATTACCCGCTTTTCCTTCTTTCGCTCGTCTGGATAAAAATAAAAATTCAATTTTCTTTATGAAAACACTGCAGGAACTTGTCCCATATTAGAAAAAATAATTCTCATCTATGTGTCTGTGAATGGGTAAAAAACCCGTCAAGTTGAAATTTTGTGTAATTTTTTTTACCAAAAAAAGGCCACAAAAAATGACAGTGCAGAAAGTAGATTGAAAAAAATATATAATACGGGTTGATAGGACAGTGTTACACGCTGGAATTGCCGACATTCCGGCAAGGAGCTCACACAACCCCTTCTGTCAGGCAGAGGAAGAGCTTCGCATTCTATTTATCGCACCGGTGGGTAAGTCTTCAGCTCCACTGTACTCCGTTGATTAATGCGAAACATTTTCCACTGAAAAGAATGGTAGATGGATACAGAACTTTTGACTTTATACCCTTAAAAATAAACGTCCATCGAATCGACTTCGACTGCGAGAAATACACAAAACACAAAAGGTAAGCCTTTTCGTTCTTACAAAAGCGTATATTTCCACCCACTTTTTTTGGGGGGGAAATAAAGGTGCCAACAAATGTTCACTCATATTTCATGAGAGTACGTAATTGAATATCCTTTTGACCTGTAGCCTCTCTTGGAAAATTTCTTTGACACTTTCAGCATAGCAACCAAAAATTGCTGGTTTCCTATATTAATCTGATGTGTGGTATAAGAAAATTTAAAATTGACATCCTAGAGGCCCCATCAATGGGCTAGGAGACTCAATTTGTTCCTGTTTGATTTCCTGAACTTGTGTCATAAGTTGGTTTTTCATTTGGGTGTGCAATATAGCATAGCAATTATTGCTGGAAATATTGTGACATTTTCTTTCAATGCATATGCACTTAAAGCAAAGGTGATCAATGCCAACATTTCCGTCAGCCATTTTGTGAAATGTTGTTTCTCTATTTTATGGAATATCCCTTGTCGGTTCGATTCGAATTTTGTGGGTTATATCGTTTGTTCTATGCAAACAATATACTCGGAAGGGACTTTAGGTTTGAGTTAGGTTTAATCAAAAAGATCTCTACAGGAAGTATTGTGTAAAATATTAAAAGGATTCTTCAGTCACATCTTTGTATATACACTGCATATAGTACTATCATGGAGCATCATTTTTTAGTTCTGAATCAAGTCGCAATGAGGCGTGCTGAAATTGCCAATTGGTGTGAATATAGAATAAGTACAGACACACAAAAGTTTATTAAATACTGGTAAAATATCGGTAAAGGTTCCCGTCTCCACTATTTAGAGTTAGTTCTGAATCAACCAGGAAGATGGCCAGACGAAAAATGACCACCATGAGAGTACTATAGAAAATGTATATACAATGGTCACATAGAAAACTGTTGAAAATAAAACAATTAGATTTAATATGTGCTTAGAAAAAAAGAAACATTTTAATAACTTTTTTTTTTATTTATCTATGAGCCCCGGTTATATTTTTGAAAGTATGTAGACATTTCTAAAAAAAAAAAACATTCAGAAGAGTTTAAAAGAGTTTCTGTTTCGATACTCTGTAAATTAATAAAAAAATCAATAAAAAAAAGTTTCCGACACAAAAATTCACCAATGAAGACCCAAAACAAATTTCGTGAAGTGAGAAATGATGCGATATTTGAAGCGAAGCGAAAAACTTTGCGAGAAGTGAAACTAGAACGAGAAGCTTCCAATTAAGAAAATTAAAGAAGATTGTTTTTGTCAGTATAGCAGAATGCCCTTCAAAACTTAAGATTACGTTTAAAAAAAATTAATAAGTCATTGAAAAGTGATTTAATTTTTTTTCTCAAAATAAATCAAAACAAAAAATTACAATAATGAAGTTTCTCGCACAATCCCGCTAGTAAAATTGGTCAAGAAGAGTTTGTTTGCGCAAAGATGTGGTAAACTGTAAAGCTCACTTTTATCGCATCAAACATCGCTTCAATTTGAAATAAAAACATTTCTTAAAGGATTTCTAATCATGATTTTAACGCGAAGATAGTTCATGGAAAATGTATTAAACGTTTTCGTTGTTTCTAAAATTCCGGCCTGAAACGGGAAAAACTTATGCCTTGATATAAAAAATTTCATTTCGGACGTGTTTAAAACTAGATTACCTAACACTTGACTTAAAAAAAAACACTTCAAAAATGTTTTTCCTATTCTGGTCCTTTTCCAACACTAAGACTTCTATAATTGACTTATTTCTCTCAAGCTTTTAAAATTTAGTTTAAGTTGAAGATTTGAATGAAGAATAGTTTTCCTAAATAAATCTTTTAGAACAGAAATCAATGTCCAGTCCAGAGTGCAGGTGTTTAAGCTCCTCCCACTTACATATTGAGTAAGATAGCGGTAATCATGACTGACATGAAGCATGCGTTTAAAGCAGACTAATTACTTTAGATTCATTCAGTTTATTAACGTCGACGAGAGTAATCTATACAGCCTAGAGATGCGGTGTTGTTTTAGGATTTTTTGCACAAACGTTTGATTTTGTCTTTTAATGAAATAGAAATCAATTTAGAAACCGAGAAACTCAAATTAAAACATCGCAACGTGTTGGCTAAGGTGTTCACTGAAGTTCTGTAATAAATGGGGCCAATTTGGATCGTAAATACTTCCAGAGCCTTTAATGCAGTTGATTTCAGCTTTAAAGCGTTTGTTTGTAAAATTAAAATAACAGCTTCTTACAAGAAGCATATGAGATTATATACACACAGATTTTGACAGGAATAACACTATGAGCTAGCTGATCATTTAAGGAGTACCTTAAGCTATTTTAATTAACCATTAGGTGGCGCTGGGGTCGTTTTTTCGAAAACGGGCGGATTTTGATGGGAGATTCACAGGCAGATATCTGATGTTGAAAGCAGTAACACAGGCTATTTAATGAACCGATTTGACTTAAACTCACACCATATAAGTTATTAAATATTGAAATAAAAACAATAAAAGGAAAGTCTTACGATTTAAAGTGAATGAGAAGAAAATAATGAAACCAAAGTAAACAAAGTAAGGACCTTAAGAGCGAAGAAGAAGATAGGATTTAAATGCAAAATGAAAATCTGAGTAAGGAATCGGAGCCAAAAAATTTAAAAAAAAAATTTAAAAACCATTCATCTTGGGGAAATAAATAAAAAAAAATTGCGGATTTAACCTTTAAGTCAGAACCCAAGATAAAAAGATTTGTATATTATTTTTTAATTCAATCACTTCACTAGTTTTGGGTTATTGTCTAATTTTTTGTTTCTCAATCTGAGAAAAAAAATATATTCCTCTGAAACCTTGGGGGAATTCAGCATAACCTACAAAATAAATAAAACGCAAAACCGACTGCCTGCAGTTGTTTCCCCGCTACAAATGAAAGTTTGTTTCTATAAATCTCTCCCTTAACAAATCCTTTGAGGGTTCAATTAAAATCCTTGAAAAAAAACCTTTTGCCGGTAGTTAATTGTTTTACATCATGAATTCGCAAAGTATACATATACCGAGGTCTTTCATTATTATATATTAGTAAGCAAGGTAAGGGGGAAAAAAGGAAATAAACATTGTTTTTTTTTTTTTTTTTTTTTTTTGTTACAAAATTTTCCAACTTTACAAACCAATGTTTTGCGGCGTCATTGTAACATCACTAAGTCGCCCAAGGATTTTGCTTTGCATAGTGTTATTGTTCGAAAAATCACATTCGTGTTGTTCGGACGCAGAACGAATATCTGTTTTCTTTAGTTTGTGTTTTTTTTTAAGTGAATTTTTATCAAGACTTCGAAAATTGGAAAACTGATAAACGGTTTCTGGAAAACCTCTGGCGTTAGGTTTTTAGTTGAAGAGTTTTATATTATAGCTATTCCAGGTGTGCTCCGACCAGGAAAAACTCACTCCGAGATCTCTGACCAGCCATGATTTATATATTTTCCACTGACCCCACACATTTTTCACTACTATAAACTTATTTTTTTTAGACTTTTATTAATAAAAAATGTCCTTATTTCCTTTTCAAATAATAAATCTGTGCTTTGTGTGTGTTTTTTTCTCATTTAGATTCTCCCTCACCACCATTGATTTCTGGCTACGTCGAAGGACAAATTATTCCAGCTGGTTCTGTGCAAAAATTGCTTTGCGTTTCATCAGGCGGAAATCCTTTGGCCACTTTAACGTGGTACAAAAACGACAAAAGGGTAAGGATGTATTTTTTTTTATTATTTTCTGCATACCTACCTTTCCATAAAACTTTTATTTGAACATTCTAAAATAGCTCTTAAGAGGTTACGTTTTGGGGTTTTCCCAACTTTTCAAAAGGTGTCTGGGTTGGGGTTTTTATTCATGTTAAGTGTGTAAAAACAGGCGAATTAATTACTGTTTTCTTTCTTTTTATTTACCATTAGAATGTTAAATTGTGGAGAAAAATTATTTTAACCATAAACTATTTTCTAATTTCAAAAGTAAATTATTTTTTAAGTATGTGTGTGTGGTATGTGTGAGTGTGTTTGTGGTTGGTTTTGTTTTGGTTTTTTTTTGTTTTATAAAATTTCAACATATTGTAAAAGGTCAACAAATAGACAAGCATGTTCTGTTTCTAGTGTGTGTGTGTGTAGTGTACCCACTGTGTCGTCCTTCCACATTTGAAAATAAAATAATATGCAAGGCATACCTAAACTAAAAGGATGAGGACACTTAAATGTCCTTTTAAACTGTTTGCCACTTTTTTATGGGCAAAAGTCGGTAGCACACATTCATCTGCACATGGTTAGTTGGTTTCAACATTGTATAGAGGGTTTTTCAAGCTTCGAGGACGAACGAAAGACAGTCGTTTTCGAGGAAATGATGTTTGCACAAGTTCAGGACAAACAGAACTCTGCTCTCAGCTCACTCACTCTCTGGAGGATCTTAAGGGACGACCGACGAGTCTGTGAATTTTGTAACGCAAATTACAAATCCGCATTGGCGTGTATGTACACACAAACAGACATTTAAGCGGACCTAGGAAAAGCTACAGTGCTGTGCATATAAATTATGGAAAAATTAAACAAGTATGAATAAATTAAGAGTGTGTACTTTGAGCTTTGAGTACATTGTATATATTTTTATTTTATTTTATAAACAAAAATATTTGAAGCCTTTAATAATATGTAGGTAAGTTATTTTATTTTTTTCTTAACACTTATTCTATAGAAAATCTTCTAATAAAACTTCTTCCTTATTACTTAGTATGAATTCTGACACCTTAGTTTGAAAATTCCATTTAAATTAATTGTTTTAACGATTCCTTAAATATAATTTCTAAAATCAATTAATTTTACGTCATCATAGCAGAAATCCACGTCAAAACACCTTTAAAAAAATATTTAAAAATAAAATAACCATCACAAACGAAATTTCTGCACAGCACTGTTTCTATTTGAATACATTTTTATTAGGATTCGTTGTGAATGCACATGGGTTTTCTTTTTCTTGTTTTTGTGTCCTATGCGAGTTGGTTGGTTACACAAAAAAGTGCCACACACTACACAAATATAATTGGAGAACAAAGGCAAATTTTGCCTTAGGAAAAGGGATTTCCAGCTTCCGTTTCGATGTGCAAAAAACTAAGTTCTTTTTTGTGTATGGATAAAGGTTATGTTTGTTTCTGTTGAAATTTTGAGTTCAACCTTTTAATATGTTAGTTGGCAATATAAAGAGAGGGTGCTGGGGTCTTCAGGAGAAAAAAAAGATGATTGCTTTTTTCGTCCTTTCACATTAAATTAGATAACAAATTATTCAAAATGAAATACGATTTTTTTGTTCTTCTTCCCCAAACCATCCTTACAGGTGAACTCTGTTATACGAGCAGGCGATAAGTCCGTTTCGGCTGAGATTACAATTTTGGCAAACGTCACCGACAACCAAGCTCACTATCGATGTGAATCCCACAACAGTGCCACTGAAATTCCACTGTTCGAATCGACAACCCTTAGTGTACATTGTAAGTATTATAAGCAAACCCCTTCCTTACAAAATTCAAATTAAATGTAAAAACATTATTGAAATTGTTTCAACTATCTCTCAATATTAACATAGTTGCACCGGAAACAGTAAAAATTCGAGTTGAACCAGAAGAACTAAAGCCAGGCAATGAAGCAACCCTTATCTGTGATTCCAGTTCAAGCAATCCACCTGCAAAACTATCCTGGTGGAAGGATGGCATATCTATAGAAGGTAAGCAAGCATATCATATGGATCGTATATGTACATATATTGCGAACATGTATCCTGGAATTGTTTCCGACCAACTTCAAGATTACTTCGTAGTTTTTTGATTTTTTTGTTTAAATCAAAAAGCCAAAAGAATCTTAGGTAATACCAACTAGATCTGTCCCAAAATCAAGCAGCATTATGAAGAAGGATATTTCGAATTGTTCTCGCGCAAGGAATTGTTGGAACATTTCAATCAACTTGGCAGGAGATTATCCTACACAGTTATGTGCGCAATGAACGCATTATGAGTCTAAGCGTATGCAAATGCTTAAGACTTCTTTCTATGGAAAACCTATTGATGTATGGTGCCCTATGGCATCCAGGAAGTTATGATTTGTGTATCTTTATGTTATTCCTCGTGAGATATGCAGTCAAGAAGTTTATTTTAAGAAAATTCTTTTATAAACGCATTTTTGTTGTCCGGAGTTTTGCTGTTCATTTGAAGAAGTTCAGTTAGTTGGGGATGCATTTATGTGCATTCTTGAATATTGATGATTGGATTTTTAAGTTATAAATAGAAATGTTTTGGCATGATTGTGTATTTAATACAGAGTTAGTTTATATACAAAGTTTGACGTTGGGCGCCATGTTACTTTTAGTATGAATAAACGTTTGACATTACAAGCTACAGACCCATGAACAAGTAGTTTTTGAGACTTAAGCATTTCATATGTGAATAACAAAATAGATTCGTGAGGTATAGACTAACTGTTACAAATCTTCTTATTTTCTCCCACAAATTTTCAAATAATACCTTGAGAATAGATACTACCAGGTAAAATACATAAATCGTCTTTCAGAGCATTTCGTGGTTCACTCTGGTGTACCTCAAGGAAGCCATCTTGGCCCTTTACTTCTCATTTAGGTTATAAATGATGGTAAATCATGCATACAGTCAAGTGCATTCCAAAATTTGCTAAATACATAAAGATTTTTAGGACAATATAGATTAAACTACCCATGTCTGACTCCTTCCTGCTGCTGTTTCTGGGCGCCTGGTGATTCATAACAAATTTTGATCTTTACTTTTTCAATAAACTGCCATCTCCATCCATTTTATTTCTCTTTACTTATTGTTATTTCTGGGCGTGTGTGGGGTAAGGAGGAGAAAATCGATTTGATTTCTATTGTTTCTGGGCGCCTGGTGATTCTTAACAAATGTTCATCTTTACTTTATCAATAAAGCGCCATCTCCTGGTTGGATTTTTCTTTATTTATTGTTGTTTCTATAGGCCTCTTGTGAGTAGGTAATAGTGTAGTAGGTGTGAACTTCCAACTAGATCGAAGAAATGGGCCAGATCTTTTCATTTTTATGTGTATAGATGATGATGATGATTTTTCCGTTTTGGGAATATACATTTTTATACGTTTTTTTTAGACGTGTGGTTTTCAATCTGGCAATACTTTTTATCCGAGTTGATATTTTTGACAGTTGTCTCTTGATTTATGTTCAGTTTGGTTTGTCATTTCATAATGAATTCTGTTCTGTTCGGTGGAGCAGACAGATTATCGAAGAAGACCCGAATGAGTCCATCTGCCATCGCGCGCAACAATTGGAGCTGTGCCCATGGAAGATTTTGCGGAACTATCTTGGTTTGCGGGCTGAACAAAATCCAACTCGTGCAAGAATTGAAGCCGAACGATTATCAAGCGCGTCGCACGTTCGGTGAATGGGTCCAAAACGAGATGGCCCGATTTTGACAAAATTGGGAAAATTGGGCCTCTCGGCTGGAATTTATTTGAACCAGCCGCAGAGGCTACTTGCGTTCTATTTCCTCTTTAAAACCACACGTCTTAAAAAAACACCCTTTATTAGTCGAGGCATACTTACAGGCGTTGGAACCGAGTTAATAATCTTTTGTTGTTGAAGCTTTTCTTTCTTTAGGGAACAGTTCTTTTTTTTTTGGAAATGCAATGGGTGTGCAAAAAGTTAAATTGCAGTTAAGTTGCGAAACCGTTACAACCAAAACAAACTCTTCCATTGGCACTAATAAATTAGTTAGTTAGTTTTTTTTGAAACACTTTACTCGAAAACTCCAGAGAAGATAGATCATTTTCATACGATTATTTCCAGCGCGAAAACCTCACACCCAAAACTTTCAAATTACTAGTTTTTTTCCGTGTAGAATTTTATACCTGCTAATAAAAATAGTTTTGAATTTATTTTTTATTCACATCAAAAGTGATTCCAAGTTATACCAAGCTTAACATCAAATAAAATGTTTCCAAAACTAAAAATACCTTCTGGATACAGCTAAAAACAAAATTCCCAACAAAATTCAAAACCAAATGTTTTGGTTTTTTTTTTCTTATTTCTACCGAAATTCCTTACTCCCAACTGACTATGTAGTGTAAACACCCTACAGATACCACCCACACCAACACATAGATAAAGCAAAAGAAAATCCAAATTATATTTGTTCCCTCTCTATGAATATTTTACTTTGCAGGAAGCAAAAATCACTCAAAATCAGGACTCTGGGGAGGTACCGTTTCGACATTAGAACTGAAAGTCAATGTTACCCAAGAAATGAACGGAGTCGTTTACACTTGCCAGAGTTCAAATGAAGCGCTTCAACGAAGCGTACACGAAGCCATCAGTTTGGATGTTTTATGTAAGCTACGCACACAAATATAGTCCAACATAAAGTATCATTCAACATCATTAATGCTTTTCCAGATGCTCCCAAATTCGTTCCTCCACCTTCGTCAACTGTGGTAGGCGTGGAGGGCGAATCAGTTTATGTTCCACTGATGGCAAATGCAAATCCAATGTCAATTAAATACGTTTGGACCAAGGATGGTCTACCTATTGTATCTAGGGCAGGGGACTCCTTGGATCAACGAATATTCTCGAATGGCTCAACTATCAATATTACGAAGCTACACCGCAACGATGCCGGGATATACAAATGCGAAGCCTCCAATACCCAAGGAACTGCTGTCATCAATATAACTGTCATAGTCGAATGTAAGTATATATGTGTGCATGTGTCATTATTTCTGGAGCCAAGGACTAAAAATTCTGCGAAATTCTCATTTCTATTTGAAAAAAGAAAAAAATAATAATAATGATGGAAACGAACTTTACTTTACTATATTTCTAGATGGAACCGCAATCAAATCGGTTTCAGAAAATGTCGTGGTGAATCCTGGCGAGGATGCTATGCTGTCATGCACTGTTGAGGGGAAACCATTAAACGAGGAGCATGTTAAATGGGAGAGATTGGGTTATAACATGAGTGTAAAGACATCTACTGCATTTGCTAATGGTACATCGTTTTTGCACATAAAAGGCGCCCAACGTGAAGACGTTGGGAATTTCCGCTGCATTGCAGACAATAGGGTTGCAAATCCAACAAACAGGGATGTTCTTCTCATAGTCAAATGTAAGTATACACATTCTGGGGAATACCCAATGCTGTCAGTATTATTATTCTTATCAATAACCTTGACGTTTTTTTTTTACTACGGAATAGTTGCTCCAGAGATCGATAAGTCACCTACATTACTTCGAGCTGCTAGTGGAACTGGTGAACGTGGAAGGTTGCCGTGCAGGGCACAAGCCGCTCCCAAACCCTCTTTCAGATGGATGCAATCCGGCAAGGATCTGAATATTAATCGGACGTATAAATATGAAGTTGAAGAAAAGAAAATCGATTCACTAACCTACGAATCAATTTTGGTTATTGAGAAAGTTGCTCCGGCGGACTATGGAGCTTACGAGTGTGTGGCAAGGAATGAACTCGGGGAGACTAAGGAGAATGTTCGACTGGAAATAACTTCACCGCCAGAACCACCGCTGAGCCTTAATATTCTGAATGTTACACATGATTCGGTGACAGTTGCATGGACGCCGGGCTTTGATGGAGGATTGAAGGCATCCTATCGAGTTCGTTATAGGTAATTTTTCTTTTTACACTTAAGGTGTTTTAGGTTCATTTTAATCCCTTGGAACTCTGTTATTTGTGTCTGGAAAATTTAATCTTCAGACACATTGAAGAACATATTATTCCAAGGACGTTGAATTAGAAGTTAGGTGAATCCTAAGTTCCATCGTTATTTTTTGTTTGCTGATTCATTTTGGTTGGCTTTAGTATTTGACCTCATTTCTATGTTTTTTTTTTTTTTTTTTATAATTAACGCGCGCACAAGGGATTATGTGTTTCCCTTTTAATGTAGAACACACTGCGCGGGCATTACGAAGAAAGGGAGGGGAGAGATAGGAGGTGCCGATTAACATTGGTTTTGAATGTTTGCAGATCAAAATGGCAAGGGAAAATACCGCCGGGTAAACTATTCCAAATTCGTGTCGTTCAGCTAAAAAAAGAATCCCTATATTTCACGGTACGTCCGAAATTGGGCTCAAGGGTGAACTGATGGGCATTCCTTGCGAGACGAGTATTACGGGAGAAACTTTTAAGGGGAGGAATGCAACTGGCTACTTCGAGTGAACATTTTTTGTAAAAGATGTTTGCGAAGCACCTGCCCAGAGGTGGGAGTTATACTCGAGTTTAGGGCGTATAAACGCTTTATAAATTGTAGCCAGATCAGATGGGGAAAAATACTTCTTACACCGATACAGAAAACCTAAGCACTTTGCAGCATTCTTAGCGATCTCAAATATATGGTCGTTCCAACGGAGATCGTCGTTGACACACATACCGAGTACTGAGAGCTTTTCGGTTTCTTCGATGTAAGTGCCATTCATGGACAATGGGATTGGGGGAATGTTTAGCTTTAACGACAGAAGACAGCATTGAGTTTTCGAAGCATTAAACTCCACACGATTTCTATTACCCCATTTGACAATGCTGTATAAATCGGAGTTTAATGAGCTTGACATACGGCACCGTTGCAATTGTACGTCCGAAGGCGAAGGACGTGAATTATCGAACGAATATGAAAAGCTGAGGGTAGAGTCGTCAGCAAAACAGTTAAGTGGATTAGAAGTAACAGACAGAAGATCATTTATAAAAATGAGGAAAAGAGTCGGAGACAGAACAGAGCCCTGGGGCACACCAGCATTTATTTTATGGGAATCAGACTTGAATCCGTCCAATACAACTTGTATTGAACGGTCCAGGAGATAGCTTTTAATCCAACGAACAAGAGTATTATCGATCCCAAAAGCACGCATTTTCGATAAGAGAGCTTCATGCCAAACTCTATCAAATGCCTTGGAGATATCAAGAGCAATAATCTTACTTTCACCAAAGCGATGTAAAGATTTGTTCCACTGTTCGGTGAGATATGCCATCAGATCACCAGTGGAACGGTTGTTGCGGAAGCCATACTGACGGTCATGGAGAAGCTTACGATCTTCGAGATATTCCTTAAGCTGACGGTTAATCAGTGTTTCCATGACCTTAGAAAGAAGGGATGTCAGTGCTATGGGTCGGTAGGAGGAGGGGGAGGATGGGTCACCTTTCTTAGGGACAGGCTAGACCAATGTTGTTTTCCATCTTCTAGGAAAAAATCCAGAAGAGTAGGCGCAATGGAAAAGCTTACGCAGTGGCTTTGCCAGTGTGGAAGAACACCTCTTCAGAAGAATCGGGGGTATACCATCCGGGCCAGCGGATTTGTGTATATCGAGATCTTTGAGAACTCTTGCTACTGTACGAGTGCGGAAAAAAATTTGTCCCATGGAAAAATTTACATTCTCAAGTACAGGAGGGGCAACGTTGCTTTGAGGCAGCGTGGAGCTGGCAGCGAAATGGGCGGCGAGCAAGTTTGCCTTCTCTGAAGAGTAAACAATTGGTTTGTTATTGTCGATGAGCGTTGGAACCGAAGATGTCGAGGAGTTTTTTATATTTTTTACAAATGACCAAAAATGTTTACTGCCTTTGGGACACTGCAGAATTTTTTGCCGTAATTTTTGGTCATGCAAAAATTTGGTTCTTTCTATAACGGAGTTGCATGAGTTCCTTGCTTGTTTGTGCTTTTTCCGATTTTCCTCTGTAGGGTTGGCTTTGTAAGATCGGAAACTTACTTCTTTGAGCCTGATAGCTTCTTTACACTCAGAATTAAACCAAGACTTTTCTTTAGGTTTGATGCTTTTTACTCTATTAGGAATAAAAGCACGCATCCCTAGAAGAATCACATTTGTGATCATTTGAGCACTGGCATCAATGTCACTATCGAGGAAGCATAGTGACCAGTTAAAGTTTCGGAAAAAGAAATTCAGGCCGTCCCAGTTGGCTTTCTCGTATTGCCAAACATTCCTGGTGGGAAGATTTTCTTTAACTGGATGGGTGGGGGATGAGAAATTAGCTGAAATGATACAATGGTCTGAAGTGCCAAATGGAGAAGTTACACTAATGGTATATTTATCAGGGTGAGAAGTAAGAAACAAGTCAAGAGTATGGGCGGCTTGCCCAGCAACATCCGGTATACGCGTTGGCACATCGATCAGTTGGGTAAGGTGATGTAACCCGGCAAAGAGCTCGACATACCTTCCTTCGGGTGTTGTCTGACCAGAATAGCGGAGCCAGTTGGAATTGTGTACATTGAAATCGCCCGCAATAACGATTTCAGTGCGAGGACAAAGGAAACAATTTTCGAGATGGAATCAGACAGTGCATCAAACTCGTTACAAGTCGAATTACTGTCAAGATTTGGACTCCTGTAAATAAAACAATAATGAATGACATGCTTGCGGACAGTGAATTTGAGCCATAAGAAGTTAAAGTCCGTGTTGGAACATTGCCCATATTGGGGAAGGCTCTGGCAAGCAATATCATTCCTAACATAGACCACGAGACCATGATGGGAAAAGAGTAATGGCACCAAGCTATACCCATGTAGAGAAAATTCTGATAAATCAGTATTTACTCCAACCTGAGTTTCACTTAATGCCAAAACAGCTGGCCTGTGTTGAACAGTGTAGACGTACACGTGAAAGAAATTCTTTCTTAAACCACGAACATTTGAATACACGACACAAAAATCACTTACCATTTAAAAATACTTACATACAAAACACAACTCTGATTAAGTCTGTGAACAGTGCCTTACGTGACAGCGATTTACGTAACGCGTCTTTCATCAAATGTTTAGCGATTTTACTGTCAAAAATTATATAAACAAACTAACCTGTGCCTAAATCCTTCCACACAAAATAAAGAAAAAAAATCATCAAAAACTACCAAGTGGTTCGCAAGATTTAGAGGAACAAACAAGGAAGAGTTATTTTCAACTCCCAAGTTGATTTATATATAAAAAACAAATTAATTTTTCCAGAATCTATTCGTTTTCTTAAATTTTGTTTACTTTCAGGGAAGCCACATCGGAACAGTACAAATACATTGACGGCCTTCCAAACAGTCACAAGCTCACCATAACCAACCTTCGCATGGACACCTTGTATCTGTTCTCAGTCATGGCCATGAACGAGCTTGGCAACAGTAAATACCTACCCGATCTCCAACGCGCCCATACCAAAGGTAATATCATTATTCATCCAATCCACATAATCACATACAAATAACTAATCGCTCGTGTCAAAGACGTAAAGCCTCCAAGTGCCATACCCAGGCCCAATCACTTATTATCCCCCCCAATTATTATTAAATACTTCAATTATATTATTTGAATTTCGGCCGCTGCTCTTTGGATGGACTTGCAACAGAAGCCCCACCGCCCTCACAACCGGCATCATCGCTTGGTGGTCCACCAACAACCAGCTCAACGCCCATAGGTGGAACATCAGGGATGCTGCTCCTAGTCGGTGTAGCATCTGGAATCATCGTTGTGCTGCTCAATGTATTCATAATTGGATGTTGCTTGCATAAGCGCAATCAAAAACGGATGAAACGACGAGGTACATATACAACACACTGCATAGCTGCAGAGAAACGCATGAGAAACTTCTTTTCAGGATTCAGGGAGCAGGATACGAGCTTGTGTAGTTGTGTGGGGGAAGGGAAATGCATGTTTTCTTTCCGGTGACATAAATTATCTTCGTGAATTTGACAGTTGCGATTAGTTTTGAATTTTCCTTGCCTTCAGATTTTTCTTTTGTTTTTTTTTTATATTTTTTTTTATTGTTTTATTTTTGGAACACAAAAAAAGGACTTGAACTTCTGCCAGCGGAATACACTGGATCATCGAATACTCCGGATTTGGTTATAATTGGCATTTCTTTGGCAGCATTTGGGTTTTTATTGGTTAACGCTGCCTTGGTTGCATGGTTTTTTGTTCATCAAAAACGTAAAAGAGGTTTGAATTTTTTTTTATACTTTTTTTTTTATTATTACTGACTATCGTAGCATTTTTTGTTTGTTTGTAAAAAAAGAAAAGTCCTCAAACTCTTGTGTGCCATTTCTTGCATGGCAAAAGGATTAAGTGTGTACACCAGAACAGGGAACACAACTTACTACACACTAATAGATTACCTTTTGCTGGTGTTGGTTTTTATTTCGACATAGAAGTCCCTAACATACACACAAAACGTTTTAATCCTTATTCAGCTTTAAATGGCTTGGTTTTTGATGATTTTTGGGCTTTTTGCATCCCTATCAATGGATTTTATTTGTTTTGGAGAATTAAAATTTGAATTCAATGGATTTTCAACAACGTTGTGATGTTGTGTTGCATCGGCCTGACTGACATAGTTGCAATGCATTTGACTGGCAGGGAATTAAAATTAATATGTTTCCATAGAAGCTGAAAAACTTTTTAAATGGTACTCAATGTGTGATCCTGCCTGCTGGCAAGTTTTGGATCTCTTTGAAAATATGGAGTTATTTTTTCCATCAGCATAACTGTTAATTCATATTTAGACTTAGAGAAATGTTGGATGAGCTTATCGAAGCTTGCCATCCATATAAAGGCTTTCGTTCGAAAACAAAAAGTTGAATTTTGTTTTGCATCAGTGTCGACTGCAATATCTAACACTAAGTTAATAAACTAAAAACTTTTGGTGAATTTTGAAGTCTTGGTCAATTCTCAATATTGATGTTTTGAATAAAGTTTTCCAGATTGATTTCAATCTTTTCTTTTTAGCTTATGAGATTAAATGTTCCTTTCAGAAGGACTTGTGTATTTAAAAGTGGTTTTAACTTTGTTTAGCACTTCCATAGAAGACACTTCCATGTTCCATAGCATGGATTAAGATGATGATTTCATTTATTTTTGAGTTGGACGAAACTGAACCAATTTAACCACTTGACATTTTGTTAACTTTATTCATTAAATGCATTCTTAATGCTCTTTTGAAATGTATCTTTGTTATGAGTTTTTTTTTTTATTTAAAAAATATTTAAAAATAGTCAATATTCGAAACATTTTTAACCAAAATGTTCTATTTTGATTTAAAAAAAGCAAAACAAAAGTCAGTCACTATTAAAACATCAGGCAAGAAATAATTTTCGAAAACGCAGGGATCTAACCCAGGTCCTTTATTAGAGTAATCCGAATATTTTTTTTTAGTTTTAGAATTCACTTTATTTGAATGATAATTTAGGTTTACAATTATTATAATATTTGCAAGTCTTTTACGACCTGGTTTTAGAACCATCGGTCAGATTGACAGAAAATAAAATAAGTTAATTAATAATTTACACATAATTTACACTGAAGCCAGATTAAATAAAGAAACAGTGAATCTATTTTATTTTTTTATACAGGTACTTAAATCAAAAGCATTCAGTTAGTATTCTATTTCTATACGCCATCGCATTTCAGACAAATCTATAAAGCTTCTCCCAGCCCATCCTGCCATTGAGAATACTTATTACTTCTTCAGCATCGAGCTCCCCGTAGTACTGGGCATGATCCTAGAAAGTGTGCAATATTTTCTCTCTCGTGGGTATTACATAGCTCACATTCAAGAGGTAAATCCGGTCTATGAGGAACAAAATTTAGGTTTAAAATTTCCCCTCTGACCCGAATAATTGTAGATATCTTATCTGTGGAATGTATATTGAGGAAATAGTTTGACCTGCCTAAGGTAAACTTGAGAATCCTTGGCCCGTTTGATGAAGTTCTCCCAATATTTTGTGTCAAGTTTGGATACAAGTGAATAAAACTGCTGTTTAAGATACTGGGCATCCTCCATATCAAGATCCAACGAACCTTACAAAAAATCAGACAACCTTATCCATGAACGTACAACATTCAGTTTACTTACAATAAGATATCTTAAAACTTTTTTGACTAGCCTTTCCGAATCCATTTAAAGTATTTTTAGTACATAATCAAAGTGGAATTTAAGTGTGTCGATAAACATCGGTGGAACTCCAGTTTCGATATGAAAAGCATGTAATTAGGTGTCGTTGTAGGAAGAAGGAAAACTCGTTTTTAGAAGAAACGAAGTAATTTTTTAACATCGTCTTACTCTTTATGGCCCCACACTTGCGCACCGTACAGCATTACAGACTTAGAAACGGCTTAAAATAATTTGTATTTTGCAGAAATGGCAGCTTTGGACTCCTGAAGCTTTGCCTTGACGTGCTTTTTCATACATAGGTTACTCGAAATATATCACGCCAAGATATTTGCATTCTTTAACTACGTTGACTTCTTGTCCCAGAAAGTTCCATTTTTCGTTGCTAGCATAATTTCCCCTTCCTTTTCTAAAAATCATAATGTTTGATTTGTTGAGGTTGACTGTTAAATTCCAGATACATATTGCAGTATACTTCTAACCTTAAAATCGTTTCTTGGAGTTGATCAGGAGACTCTGCTAAAAGCACGATATCATCTGCATATAATAATCCTGGAATATATTCATCAGCAATTTGCACACCTGTTTCCTAAGTATTGCACTAGATCATCAATAAAAAGAGTAAATAAAATGGTACTGAGAGCGCATCCTTACTTTAGGCCCATTGAAGAACAGAAATCTTGAGATAGATTTTCACCATCCCAAACACATATAGAGTCCTTAGCGTAAAGAACTTTCAAAATAATTTTAGAAGAGACTCCGCAATTGGAAAGCTTAAAAAACAAAGCTTGTCTGTCGATACTGGTGAATGGTGCTTTAAAGTCCACAAAGAAACCATAAGTTTGTTCCCACAATCAAAGTATGTTTGGCAATGTTTAACAGCAAAAAAACTTCGTTGAGGACAAGAAGCTTGAAAGAATAGAACGGGTTATAAAAATATTGTTATAGAAATTCAGAAGAACGGTCATCTTCAATAAGTGGCATCGCATAGTGAAACTTACAGGACATACACTCAGTGTTTAAAAGTGATTGAAAATAGTTTCTTAAATCTTCTGCCTTTAAGTTACTACCAATACAAAGCTTAGATCCGTTTACAAATTTCATCGCTTTCCAAAATTCTGCAGAAGAACTTACTTTACATAATAAGTTCACAACACCTTTATTGTAATCGTCTTTTTTACCTAAACACAATGCCTTATATTTTTTTTTAGCTTCGACATACCATTTCTTGATACAAGAATTGTTATGGTTTCGAAATAAAGTGAGAAACGAAAACGAAAGAACTTTAGCAATTCATTGTCAAAGCATTTTTCATTGAGCTTCTTGCCTTTTGCAGAATTTGATTGAAGTGTATTAACTTTTTTAATCATATCTAGCAGTTCTGTCATACGAGGGGCTAGAGAAGCATCATTTATTGAAGCTATTTCGGTCTTCAAGTTTTTCTGCTATTTTTGAATTAATTTTGAGCTCCATTTCAGCTTTGGGGGCAGCTTTAATTCGTCCTCGCTAAAAGTAGCTTGCAGGCTACTGCTTAGAGTAATTGTTAGTGGCATGTGTTCAGAGAACGTTTTGGTTCCTACTTTAAAGTCAACTAACTGTTTAAGCCAGGAACCTGCAACTATACGGTAGTTTATAACTGATTGTTCTGATGATCTTAGAAAAGTTTATTCTCCTTCTACATCTCCAGCACTTCTTCCATTCAAAACTACACAGTTATACGAGTCACATAGTTCCAAGAATGTGCTCCCTCTATGATCCTTCCGGTTGTCTTTAGAAGAACGTGAAAAGCTTAAACATGTTGTTTAAGTTAAGAAGTAAGGAGGCCATCCGTGTTCATTGCCGATTCGGGCATTAAAATCTCCAAACAGCAAAAGATTCGTTTCATTTAAAAGCACTAGTAAGTCTTCCAGCTGACTAAAATATTCCTCCCAATAGTTACAGTTGGGGTATATCGGTACAATTACTTGTTTTACTCCACGTTCTTGATAGATAATAATGGAGTTTTCGCCAGACCATTCAAATTTTAAAACGTGTTGGAATTTACTTTTGAAACCAACCACTATTCCACCGCTAGCTCTTCCAAAATTATGCGTCCTACAAGCAGACGTCCAAGCAGATTTACATCCTTTGAATAAATCATTAAAGTTCTCGTATTGATTTTCTACTAAAAATATTTCTAGTAAAACGAATTCTATTATGAAATTAAAAAAATCTGGGTAAATAAGTTTATTCTTATTCTTAAGCCCTGAGATATTATAACTTAATACTCTACAACTTAAATTAGTTGCATTAAATACTTTATTTTTTTGAAATTAACTGCTGACCGACCGGTCCGGCGGACATCATTGAAAATTTCCGAATTCTGCTGTATTTATCCGTTCACCACGCGAAGGCGCTGCAATAGCATAGGAGGTTCGATTGTCAGATCCATTGATATCTAATGCTTTACGCGTGTGAGTTATATTTTTGTTTTGTTGAAATTGTTGTCTTAAACCACTTAAAAGTGGATAGTTTTCACTCAAAACCGAGAATCCATCGCTGTTTCCACATTTTAGACCAAGGATGTTATCCCAGGTGAAGAATGAACCTTCGATTTCCAAATACTTTTACCACTAAATCATTGGTTGTGGAAGCTTAATTTTCTTGGAAACGGCTCAATCGAGGTTGTTAATGACAATTCTTACTGCAATTCTGATAAGTATTTGGCCAAAAAATGTATCTCTGTGGTAAGAGGATTACAAAAATTTAGATTAAAATCAAATATGACAAGATGATAGGGGAATTATCTAGTGGAAATATTCCGTCAGTTTACTGATGTCAGTATATTGATGTATTTTGAACTACAGCCTTAACAGTCGGGTTAATCTTTTTCAAATTTCTATAAGAATATGGCATTCCATAGATGACTTTTTTAGTCTTTAAATAATAATGGTATTTACACACATACATTTTATAAAAAAAAATCTGTCAAATATTGTAGGTGTTTGTAAAGTTTTGGTATAGCAATTATTAACGTTATTTTGTATTATTAATACATATGCAATTAAAAATTAAGCAATTTATTTATTTTTATTTAGTGACTTATTTATTTATAAGTGATTTACTTTAATATTGCTTTAAAGCGCAAATCATATATGTGTTTAACCTTACAATCTTGAAAAAGAAAGAAAGCTTAATGCTTGAAAAAGTTATTGAAATAAACTTTTATCCTTAAAAACTTTGCTGACAGTTTGATTTTTATTTATTTAGTAGATATTTTTTTATTTTAAGAGCTGACGCGTACTATAAAGCTTATTTACTTCCTTACTTACAGTTCGGGACGAATCTGGGCCTCAACCAACATGCCTCTCCAGCCAGCTCGGTCTTTGGTCGCATTCCAAGTTGGTTGAGGTCGTCCTCCACTTGAGCGGTGCCACCTAAGGCGAGTTCTTCCTTGACTTCCTTCCAGTCAAGGATCGGAGATCCTGCGAGCGGGAGCATTGTTGTCCATTCGCTCTACATGGCCTATCCATCTTAAGCGTGATATGCGTATTTTTTTGACCAGGTCAATGTCGCTGTACAGCTCGAATAGTTCTTCTTCTTCTCCAAAACCCATTAACGCTGGTAGGGCCAAAATTTGTTCGAGGAATCCTACGCTCGAAACGACTAAGGATATCTTCAACCGCTTTAAATAGAGTCCATGCCTCGGCGCCATAGAGCAGGACTGGGCTGATTAGAGTCTCGTTTGTCTTTCGAGAGAGGATTTTGCTACTCAATTGCCTAACTAGCCCATAGAAACAGCCATTGGTAAGAGTTATTCTTCGCTTTTTTTCTGACGAAATGTTGTTGTCAGATGTTATAGCGGATCCGAGGTACACAAAGTCCCTAACTACCTCACCTCAAAGTTGTACCTGTCTATTGTGATGTTTTGTCCAATCCGCCGGTGTTGTGTGTCCCTTTTTGTGGACAGCAGGTACTTCGTTTTGGCCTCATTGACTGCTAGTCCCATCTTAGCCGCTTCAGCTTCAATGTGAGCAAACGCTCCAGTGACAGCTCGCCGAGTTCTGCCAATGATGTCTATGTCGTCAGCGTATGCTAACAATTGCATAGACTTGAAAAAAAAAAATGTCCCACTACAATTGAATTGCGAGTTTCTTATATTTTTTTCAAGTATTAAGTTGAAGAAATCGCACGATAGCGCATCACCTTGTCGGAATACTTTTTTGTCGTCAAAAGATTCTGTGAGGTCATTACCAATCTTGACGGAGCAGCGAGAGTTCTCCATCGTCATCCTGCACAGTCGGACGAGTTTTGTGGGATGGCCAAAACCAGACATGGCTCTGTATAGCTCGTCTCTATAAATGCTATCGTACACGGCCTTAAAATTGATAAGAGGTGGTGGGTATCGATTCGGGTTTCCTGGGTAGTTTTCAGGATCTGCCGTAGCATGAACATTTGATCCATTGCTTATTTAAACATAATAAAAAAAGGAAATTACAAAATTCCATGCCAGAAACCCCCTCCGCCTGTTCTTACAACCATTTGTAGGGATTTTCAATAATCTTATAATATATAAAAACAAAACAAAAATAACGAGGTGTACTTTATATTTCAAGAAATTTTCGCTTCTCATGATTTGGTATAACATCATTTAAACATTATTACAGCTCAGATCAGCGATATCTTTTAAACATTAAAAAAAGCAAAATTGTTTGTTCTCGTCGATTCTCATTAATAAGTATAACCAAATTTATTTGAATAGAAAATTATACAGCTCTGTCACATCTTTTATGAAAAAGTAGAAAATCGGCGGGATTTCGTTATTATTGGGATTTTCTGAAAAAAGTATTAAATGACATTTAAATAAGTCCTTTCAAATTTACTTTCAAATGAATTACATTTTCTAAAAATCTTATTAGGTCCTTGCATGTTAAATTTCTTTAAAAAATTACATAAATTATTTAATAAATAATCTTATTTACGTTAATTGTTTTTTATTTATTTTTTCGTTAATTCAACAGAAACATCGAACCAAACAAGCAAAACGGCGACCATAGAAATGTATGCCCCCAGTTCATATAACGACACAGTTACTGGCGAAACATTATCGAGTGTTTCTGAAAAAAGCGATTCCTATTCGAACGAAGGCAGCCAACCGGAATATATTGTAAGTATTAACCATAAGTTTATTTTTTTTTTTATTTAAAATTAGCAGAAAACAATTTTTTTAAATAAAAATAAATTTGGATACCGTTATATAAATTTTCATAGAAAAATAAGATAGTAGGTTTAAATGTTAGTTTTTTTTTTAAACGGTTTTAATAGCAAATTTTTATTTTTTTCACAATTAATTTAAAGGGAAATGCAATTTTTGTATCGGGAAATCTGATGAAATAATATGTGTTCTAAAGTTTAAATTTGAAATTATTTTTTTTATTTTTGAATAATTGTACCTAATTGTAATTTTTGTAATTGTAATTAATACGTTTATAATACGAGTATAACTTTCTGCTCTTAGTGTTGTTGTCTATCAAACATTCTTGATATTTTGTTATTGATTTACACTAATAAAGAAACTATGTTCAATATATTGATCTCAAAACGCCGATTCTGCGTGACAGCTGTCAGTTACTGTCGCAATTTCACATAAAGGGTGGGTTAAAAAAAAATTTTAAGTAAACGATTTCTAATACCGAAATAAAAACCCTTTAAATATAACCCTTTAAAATATAATTGAATTATTTTAAGTGGAACAGCCCGCGCAACGCCATTGAAGTTAAAAAAAAAAAGTTCAAAAACCCACTTTTACACCTTAAGTTACACGTTTGATGTTGGGTATAGTTTAATGTTTTAACTAGTATTCATTGAAATAAACGACGTGACTTTTGTTATTTAAACGGTGTTGTTTATTAAAAGAAGATTTTTTGAGGTAAGTTAGTACATTCAGATAATTCATGTATCAATGATGTGTCTTGTTTCTTGTGAAGTCTTGTGAAATTGTAAATTGTGTAAATTGGAAGTTAAATTTTTCTACCATGTCACACAAGTGCCCCCTATATTTGGAACTATAGAGGATATAAACGAAAACGTGTTACCAACATACCAGGACGTCATGAAATGTTACGAGTGGAATAGACTACAGGTGAAAATTAAAAATAGCAGCAGTAACAAAGAACCCGCGTTTTTCGAAATTGCAGGAATTGTAACCCAGAATGTTGAAGAAGTATGGCAAAAGGCATCAATCCCGAATACAAGAGTCATACAGATCCTGAAAGCTTATCATTCCAAATGCAAAAATATTATAAAATCATTGAAAAGGTTGTCAACTGAGAAGAAAATCGAGTTCTTGCATCAAAGCGAAATTTTGTTCGATATTTGTTCTTGAAAATGTAAAATAATAAGTCAGTGTAATTGTCGCAGAGAAATTAAAGTTCCTAAAGAAGAAAACGAATTTTTGATTGATCAACGGGATTAGAGAAAAATGAGAATTAGTGGCATTGATCGCAATCGAACAAAAAGTTTGCAAAACAAGTTTGTTCGATAGCAAGCTTCAACAAAAATCTGTCTAAAGAGCGATAACAACCCATCTAAAATGCAAGAACAAGAATTTTCAACAAGTAGTGATTCTGATACAAGAGTTTCTTTCCGGAAATGCTACACAAAAATATTGAACAAGAAGAGGTCTTACCTTCTACATCAGGAACTATGGGAAATAAGAAATGCGTGAAAAGTTTATCGGTGTTGTCGGAAATATGTGACCATTTTGGAGTATCCGACAGAGACAGATATCGTTATAGATAAATCCAAACTGCGAAGAGAGAAGGAAAACACTTGACGCACTTATGAAAAATCAAGCGCCTTTAAACTTACCTGCTTTATATTTTGATGGGCGGAAAGACAAAACCCTGAAGATCGTCAAAAAGGGAACCAAGAGGTACAAGCAAGTAGTTATTGAAGAACACGTTTCTGTAATTAAAGAACCGGAGTCTATTTATGTAGGGTATGTGACTCCATTACAAGGAACTGCAAAGACCATTGAGATATCAATTAACGTTCTTCTTTTCGCCAAAAATATTAGTACTGATGACCTCGTGGCTATTGGATGCGATGGAACAGTAACAAATACAGGTAAATTTAGTGGTCTCATTGTCTATTTGAAAAAAGACTTCAGAGACCTTTGCAATGGATAATTTGCATGTTGCATTTAAATGAACTGCCTTTGATTATATGGATGGTAAAACTTCTGGTCCATCTACGTACAATGGTCCTATTGGTAAGTTGCTGGATAAGTGTGAAACGCGAGCTTTAGTTGAATATGAGTCAATACCAGGTCAATTACCAACGCCAAAACCTGATGACTAAATCACAGACCAAAAATATTTGTATGAAATTACCTTAGCAGTAATTACTGGAAGTTGTTCAGATGACTTAGGAAATAAATCACCTGGAAAAATGTCACATGACCGTTGGTTGACTAAGGCAAACCGGATCTTGCGTCTTTACATTTCTACGCCAACACCATCAACTCATTTAATTATTTTGGTTCAATACATTATTAAAGTATAAGCCCCCGTTTGGTTCCAAATAAAGACACACTCATCATTCAAGGACGGATCACGGCACCTTTGGAAATTGATTGAAAATTCGCTATTTTTATCAAGTGCATTAAAAGCAGTCATAGATCCTGTTATTCAACGAAACGCATATTTTGCTCACCCTGAAAATTTATTATTGGCGATGTTAACAGATGAAGAAAAGCTTATAAGAGAACTTGCAGCTAGAAGAATTCTAAAAGCGCGTAATTCACCTACAACTGGAAAACTACTTAAAGTGCCTAAACTTAATCTTGATGTTAAATTTAACATTGATCTAATAAACTGTCAAGAAACAAACTTTGATCCACCTATTCTAAGAAATCAAACGAATTACGAACTTATTCAGATAATAGAGAAAAAAGGTGACGAAAGGATGTTGTTTATTAGGCTGCCTTGCCATACACAAGCGGTTGAACGAAATGTAAAGATAGTGACAGAAGCTGCAATGTCGGCGTGTAATAAAACAGCAAGGGACGGCATGATTCATGCGAAACTTGCTTCAAGGAAAGTCATGCCGAAATTCGATAGTAGACAGGATTTTTTGTATAAAAATAAATAATTTTTTTATGTGAATTTGTTTAAGTTTTTTGTTTTAAACATTAATATATGTCTTTCACTAAATATTTGTTATGTTTCAATAGTATTTTTTTAGAAATTTCTAATAAAGAACTATGCCATTTAGTAATACGTGTTTTTTTCAAAAACGTATAATTTTGAAGCGCATGCGCGGGCTGAAGATGTGTTTTCCATTATCCTTTTTTTGGCTAAAATACATTTTATAGTACACTACAACATAATATTACTATTAGAATTTGATTCATCAACTTTTTTTCCCACACTGGAGTGACCCACCCTAATTGAACACTCCTTAAGATTATTTTCTAAATAAACATCAGGAATGATATATGGTTTTGCATCCATGTTTTGCTACTTTTTTGGCAAAAAATCACATTATTAGAATAGATCATGTTTTTCTAGATGGAGAAATTTCTTTTACCTAAATTCTCAGGCTTGAAAAATTATTTTCTATTCTGTAAAAACATACAAGATTTACTTCTTTCTTCGTGATTCTCACGAATTCGATGTACTGCACTCAGCTATTTTTATAAAAAAAAATATTTTTTAAATAGAATATGACTTTCAATCAAACTAAAGAATTAATATTTTATTTTCAGGACGAAGCTAGGAAAAAGGCCGCCTCAACATATTTAGTGGAGAATGCCGACATGCCACCACCTCGATACCAAAAAGATGGCACCTTACCTTCGCTCTATCCAAACAATATAAGTAAGTTAAATACGTTTATGCATATATCTCCCTATAGCCCCCAAAACCACTCTAGTCAATTAAAGGATCCTCACTCGTTTTTATTCTTTATAAGGTTTGCATCTTTACATCATCAGACCAATAAGAGTCTCTATTTTTGATCCTTGATTTGGAAAAAAAATTCTCAAAATATATTTTTGATCAAACAATATCTAAATTCTAAGGAAAAAAATCCCAACACTGCACTGTTCTGTCAAAGTGTGAATTAGCACTCTGCAGAGAATATTGTGAAATGTGGATTTGGAACAAAAGGACGAAGAATAGACTTTCTGCCCCGAGGAGCAGGAACTGCAGAAATGGCTGGGTGAGAGGGTTGGGTGAGGGATATATGAACAGGCAAACAAGGGTATAGGGTAATAAAACCCAAATACCTACAACAAAATGTCTACATTGCCTTCGCTAAAAAATAGAAAATCATAAAATGAACTACTTTCATCTTACAAAAAGCGAACGATACGAAAAACCCTCTTTTGTACTTTCTTGCAAGGACCCCCGGGGGCAAAAAGTGACAACATGATGACTCCCGTTGAGAGTTGGAAAAATGAATAAATAGATGGATGAAGAGATGGAAAGTACCATTTGGTGCGCTGCTGCTAGCTGCTGGCTGCTCCTCTTTGCTCTCTCGACGTGTTCCACATGAAAAATTATATGTTACCCTATGTTCTGTGTGTTTTTGGTTCGGATGGATGTGTCTAGTTTTGCAATAGAATAGCGCAAGTAGCGCTCTGTCTTTCTGTTAAAATATTCAAGGATCTTCTTCTTAGTTTGACATCTACTCTACCCGCATATATCGTCCTGTACATTGGGGGAGTAAAAGTGCAAAGGAGCATTCGAAATCCCGTGCCGCCGTCGTCATTCTCGAACAACAACTGCCATATAACAAAACATGGAAACTATTTCCTGTTTCATCTCTAGTTGCTTTGATTCGATGAAATTAAGAAAACACATTGTTACAGAGTGTAGGTTTATTTTTCTTCTATTTTTTGATGTTTGTTTAACATGACATTCAAAATAAGAGAAATTATATTCAGGATGCCAGTTTTTGTGGTTACTATTGTTAGCAGTTTGGGGGGAAAAGCAGCTCTAAGCCCCAGGGGAATGTTTCCCTTTTTTTGTCGTCCTTCAGTGATATTTGTTTATCCAAAGGGAATTATATATTTGAATTTCAATTGTGGTTTTGGGCTAGAGCTAAAGGGAGATCAATTGATTTAATTCGGAAATGTATAGGTTATTTTTATTTTTAATTTGCATTTTGTTGTATTTTTAGCGAATGCACGAACTCTACCACATCCAAGACACAATACAACGAATCTTGACCATCGAGCTCGTGATGATCAAATGCTCCTGAGTAAAGGGGTGTATATTCCGTCCCCATCGCCGGCACCACCGCCAGATGGTTCTTATTATAATATGAACAGCGATCGATATCTTTCCTATCCTCCTATGGTAAGTTTATTTTTTGTACACATGATTAACTAAACATCTCTTTTTAAAATATCAAGTTAAAAAAATATATATTTTTTAAATCCAAATTTAATTTGTTACTTATCAAGATAGTCAATAAGTTTATACTTATAAAGAAAGTTTTTTTGAAATACCCGTAAATTTACCCATAAGTTTGATGAAACAATTTATATTAAAAGAAACAACGCCAGTTCTGCCGTTGAAAAAAGAAATGAAATTTTTTTAAATGAAGCCAATTAACACTTAATTATGAAATGGAAATCGTTATACATATTTAAGCTTTGCCAACTTCATATGGATGCGTTGCGAAAAGTTTTTTTTTATTTTTAAAATATGAAAGATAAAACTGGGGCGAAAAATTATGTTTTTGCTTTATTTCAAAATAGTTCCCACTATTTTTTATTCTTCTCAAGTACATATAAAATTAAATATGATAGTCTAATATTCATGGGAAAAAAATTAATTCATTGCAAACTCGAAACTAAATTGTATGAACCGGGAGGAAATTTAAGAAGTTATGCCATACGTTCATCACAAAATATAAAAAAAAAATATTGGAACCCACCCTAGCCGGAAGTAATTACAACTTAAAAGCATTATTCATATTTTATTTATTTGGTTCTTGTCTATACTGGCCAGCATTTCCTCGCCTCCTGTTCGCGCTAGAAAAAATGTTTGTGTAAAAACCGGTTTGATAATGAAAATAAACACGTCTTATATCTCTGAGCATCTAACTTTGACTGATCTGATCTGGCTCTCGCTCTGCTTAATTCTTATTCATTTTCGTAACACATCGGCATTCGGTAATCGACATTCGAATTCGACATCATTCTCTTTACTTAAATGACATTCCGTTCCGGCATTCTCCTTAATGCTCAATTTAGTGGTCAGTGTTTTCTTTCATTTAAATTTTCGTTCGGAAGTGTTGCCACAATTGTGAAGTTTTCTGACGTATAATCGATTGAGGAATATAAAATAATGGCAGCAAGAAAATTAATGTACAATCGTAATCCATACGGATTACTTCATAGTGCTATTTCACAAAAGCAATGTTATTCAATACAAAGAAATAAAAAAAGCAAAGATGCAAAAAGTAAAAAACGTCAAGTAAAAGCTTAACTATAAATATATATAACAAGCTGACCCACCCGGCGTTGCTCGTGTTTACCATTGTCTGAATAGCGATGAAAGCGCCACATTGAGTCCAATTATAGCTAAAAACCACAAAAGCAAACATGTTAGCATGCACACAAAATGTTTTCAAAATCGGTTAATCGTTTGGAATTAAATGTTGTTGATAAGAAAATAATTACCTATAGGGAAAACTATATTTTCGTTAATACTCCACCCGATCGTCGCTTATCGGGTCCAAATCTTAAAGGATCACAAAGGGCTTTAGACGGGAAGCACATATTATTTGTGTCTAAGGATTCTGGATGATATGTAGTTGGCCACGTCTCAAGTAAGCAAACATCTATAAAAACAGTGCCTTTTTACTCATATTAAAAATATGAATCGAAATTGACTTGAAAAAAAAATAGGTCTGTTGATCGCTGCCGAATTACACAGAATCATTCAACAGCTGAGCCAACGTTAGGATTATCTTAAACTCTCAGGAAAATCAAGAATATAATGAGTGCCCAACATATTTTCCGGATCCCGACAACAGCTTCACTTATCGGGTCCAACTATGGCTTAAAACAACCAAGGGCAACATTTTCATACTTCATAGAGGGAAAACTATATTTTCGTAAATATCTCCACTTGAACGCTGAATATTTAAACAATATCAGTCTCGGCGTTTGGTCTATTGTTTGAGAAGCAAGAAGTCAGGCCATATAAACGTTCTTCAATGGATTGAGTAGCCACTTTTACGAAGCTTCATTGCATTTCATCTTTGCTGGGAAATATTAGATCTTCTGAGCATTTTTATCAACAAAACTCGCACAATAAGGTTTGCTAATTACACTCGCACAAAAGAAACAAATCGACCGAGTTAGCTTCATATGTTTTTTTAAACAAATCACAAACATACGAAAATAAAAACTTTCACGATTTTCGAACATGATTTCTGGCGTTCAATGTGTCTACTAAAAGTCAGTCAAGGTGCCTCTGATTGGTCGATTGGCTCTTAAAGTTAAATGACTTTTAGTTGAAATTTAGTCAAAAAGTTATTCAAAAAACTTTCAACTCGCAGTTGACCTCAACAATGTAATGGGTCAGCTTGTCGTTCAATGATTTCACTTTGACAAAAAGTTAGTTAACTAAAAGTCAGTGTACGCATTGAACTTGCTTACTGAGATAAAATGATTTGGCAGTTGTTGTCGTTTGTTTTTTTTTTTTGTTGTTGTTGTTGTAGTATTCTGTCTGTCTCCTGGTTCTAAGCTACCTTCCCACCAATTTTCAGCCAAATCGGTTCAGCCGTTTTTGAGTTATAAATAGTGTAACTAACACGACTTTCTTTTATATATATAGATAAAAACTTTCTTTCTCCGCACCACACGAATGCAAAATATCTTTACTAAGTCTGTATACATTTCTCAAATTAAAAGAACCAAATTAGAAACTCCATTAGAAAATTAAATAAAATCAATGGAAAAAGTTAAAAATTTAGTTAAAAATTGTTTACGTACAATAAAACCTTTCATGCACTGTATACTCCATATGCCACTCCTTTCCTTTATTGTCCGGGCATTCAATTCAATTTGTGAAAACCAGACAATTTGCCATAAACTATCAAAATAAAACTTTAAATAAGCAAAGTTAATCCAACGAAATATTTAAGCGCAACCATCATGCAACACCTGCCAAATGTTTTGAGGTAAGCAGCAGGACACCATACAATAACCCCCCCTCCCCCCACATACGCCTTACACCTATTTATCCCACAGGAGTGGTCGTTACGGGAGTACGTTACACGTAACAGCCTTTTTACTATATTCCACACTCTTTGTTCTACAAAGGACATATCCAGATCCACTGCAAAAACAACTGCCACCCCACCAACTCACTCTCTCTCTCCTCCTTGTCTACTCTGTGGCAGGAAACACGCAAATGTTCGATTTTAGTTTGCAAACGTTACGTTAAAAAATATTCCCCATAAAAAGTTCATATGCTAGTGGGGATCTTGTTTTCTCTATTTTTAATAACTGTACACATTATAACCCCCCCGAGGATGCTTTTATCCTTATCCCATGCACATCAGGCTAACGGAGGCACAATCCAAACACAATGTAGCAGTCTAACCGTCTGTTTGTCTTTCGGCTCTTGCTCTCTGGCAAAGTTGTTTGTCCAAGGACTAAGCTTCCCGGGGAAAGGGTAGTGCACCCATTTTGAATAAGTGATTATTATGCTGAAAGGATATGTAACACGCCCGTGCACAGAGCATCGTCGTCGTCTAACTAACCATAGGACTGCAGAACTACTACAACACAGGTCTGTCTTTGTACAGCTCCAGCTCCAGCTCCATACCTACGGCCCACGGCTCGGCGGCAGGATATTGAGGATACTTTCCACTATAATACCGTCATTTCGTCAGAATGACGTTTCGGTCGTCATCAGCTTAGTCCTTGCTCTTATAACACGGGTGCACTGACTCGCATCGGTTTTTTCCTTTGATTCCAGCTTCTTCATCCCCCCCCCCCCACCAACTGCATTTATGATTCCAAATCCTTATGTGTCGTTGGTTGTTGGATCTACTTAAAAAATGCCTCATAAACATTATGTGCATATGGGCCCACATGCAATTAATGAGAATTTGCCCTATTATTTCATTGCACTCTGCGGAGGATATTTGTTTTTGTTGTTGTTGTTGGTTTTTTTCCTACTTTTTCTACTCATTTTCAGAACAGAAATTATAAATTAAAGTTTAATATTTATGAGAGCCATAAAATAAAAGTACAAAGTGCAATTTAAATATTCGGCATATTATTTGAAAAAGTCCTTTTTTCGCATTGAACAGGATAATACGAATGCATATTTCTGGAAAATCGTTATAACTTGGCTTTGAGTATCGTATTTTCGAAAGGCTGGGTTTTTATGACAGGGATTTTGTTTAATAGTGCATCGTTAAAAAGTTGTATTAGATGGAAGGATGGCCATCAGAGGCTGAAATATTATACTGACAATACCCCTGCGAAGGATTGGAGATGTTGAAGAGGCTTTGTTATAATTTAATTGGGAGTTGTCCTGTTGAGGGTCAAATGTTTCTTAAGGTGACGAAGATGAGCACTCTGTCGTTGTTTCGATAGAATGACAGACATTATGGAGTAGAATTGCAAGAGATGACATCATATTAGGTTATTGCCTTTTTTTTTAAGAATAAAGGTTTTTTTTGTGTGTCCTTGAATCGTGAATGGTTAAGATGGTTATATCTCATTTTATTTCTATGGAATATCTTTATATATTAACGTCCTAACTTAATTTCTTTTCTTTCAGGACTATCCTCAAGTTGATTTCCCAACTCCGCCATTGCCTCTCAACCACCTTCAGCAAAATCAACCAACAATGATTAGCGGCGGTGGTACCCTAAGGCGCGGAATAATGCGCGGTGTTGTCGGAGTACCACCCCCAGATGTCACCCATCACACAAACATCCACTTGGGTCATCCCCACCAGCAACTAACCCTCGATCACCTGCACCTGGGCAATACAATATCATCATCAACACAAACCTCTACATCGAATGGCTCTGCCCAGGTGATGAATAACTTCTCACAAGGGCCACCCCAATCACATAGCACCCCCACACCAAAACTGCCACAAAGTATCCTCAAGGATCCAAAACGCAACCTACAATTGCAAGCGCAGCAATCAATGAGCCATAGTCAAACTGGCCAATTAATGGGCATCGGAGTTAGTCCTGGCATGTCCCATTCAACCAGCGGGACTTCGGGCAGCATGCAATTATTAAATATTCAAAATTCATCAGGTATTAGTAATAATCTATTGGTGGGCGGCTATGATCCCAGTTCGCATAATCTTAGCACATTCAATACTTCACAAATGGGCTACACAGATGCCGATGGTCACTTAGTGTAGTAGAGAGTTGCTTTTCTGACAATAAATTGCATAGCAAAGCATTTAACATAATTTTTCAAAAATATGCGTCAGAAATAGTCTCTCCACAGATAAGAAATATATATATTTAAATTAGTTATTATTTTGAAAATGAAAATCAACAAATATTTAAAAAACAAAACTAAGTAAGATCCAGGTACCCTTTCAAAAAAAAAAGAAAAAAAAATGTTTGAAAAATTGTGATATATGTATTTTCTTCGTTGCTTATTTACACTTTGCATAAAACATAGATTTGCTGACTCCTGTAACAATTGAAGTTGAAGGCGTTGCAAGGTTGCTTTGCCTAGCAAACTTTGCTGAAAAACTTGGTTTTCCATAAGCCTGTTCTAGGACTCAAGACGAGGATAACATCGAGCTTCAGGAATATAGTAGTGTCAATAGATTTCTAATAAAAGCATACCTTTTACCCATCGTGGGTCTGAGATGTAGAGCTCTTAAAAGCCGATTTCGAAATTGTTCAAATCAAGATCAATTACTCGGTTATTGGTTAAGCTATCGAATGAAGTTCTTTGCCTCAAACTCTCGTTAACTTGAATATGCAATGATTTGAACAAAAGAGAAACTTCTTTTTTAATCAAATATTTCACTTTTAAACTTTCTTCTAAGCCCTGCTATTAGAAGGGTTCAGGAAGAAGAAGCTGTTTTTTTGACCTTCTTTGCTCTTTTCAAAGACTGCATTTCAGACTTTGTTGCCTTCATTTGTAGCTTTTTCCCCAAAAATTGCAACAATTCTGAGAACTCAACAATTGTGAGAAATGTCATTTCAGGAAAATTGAAAAAAGGATTAATGCATTTTTGGAAATATTTAATGAATCTCCGACTGCTGAGAGAATAGAATATTTGTTCTTAAAAAGTGAAGCTTTGGTAATAAAATCAGGAATAAATGAAAACAGAAAGCATCAAAGGAAATGAAATTAGAGGAACAAATCTGAAAAATGGAATAAAAACATAATTCTGTGGACATGACTATGAAGCCCTAAGAACTGATGATAAAAGTAAGCTTTTACTTGAAGATATTTAAATACACTTGAAGACTCCAAGGTAAACATTTTTAAGTCTTGAGAAATAATTTAAATTATTGATTAATCCTAAAACGTTATCAGAGAAAAATGGAGTTTTACGGTATAGCAATAATTGGGAGGCTTGCTGATATTTTCTGAGGTTATAAACTGCAAAAATCTAGCAAGAGCAACATTGTTCCTTTCGGGCTACTGTCTGTTGCCAGTAAATGACAAATTCCCAAAGAGTAAATTTTTCAATAATTTCGTCTCCCTGGTTCTAGCAGATTAACTAAGAGTAAAAATCAGGAACTGCTGCTCCAATTAATGTTCTTATTTATTGACTTGATTTTAAAGATAACCCGATTGATCAAATGGAGAAGAAGAAGTTGCTGAAATTAAGCCCAAAAACCGGCTGAAGTTCTGTTTAATATGACATTTTGTAAAAATCGGTGCTGATATTAACAAGAACTAGAAAGAGAAAAACTTTAGTAAAAGTATCAGTTATTATCCTTGGAGAATTTCTTTCATTTGTTATTGAATAAATTGCTGAAATTGTGTTTTAATTGACGCTGGTACAGGAAATTTGCTGCAACCCCTAATTTAAGTTACGGTTTGCTATTAGCGGGGCAGTAGAAGTATTTTCCACCAACACCTTTTGTGAACTCAATTCGACACCATACCATAAAATTGTGTGAAGATTCACTTCTCATTTCAAAATATTATAAAAAACAAACATGGAATACTTAGCAGAAGGAGTGTGCTACTATGGAAAAAACTGATTTCTGTTGTCGCATTCTATAATCGATACAGTGTTTACTGAAATTGATCCTTGAAAAGTAATCTGTCATAAAGCTTATTTTAAATTTGGGTGCTTCACCAAATATGTTTCCAAAATGGCTAAAATTACGGGTTTTCTCCCCTCCGACACTGAATCAAGTTCCAACTATCACCATTCAACTCTTTTGTTGGTTCAGCATCTAACCACGGTATTCATATTAATATTCACTGTTCAAGTTTTTACGTCAGTTTGAGTTGAAAACTTCCGCAAATAAGTTCCGTTAAAAATGTTGCAATTCTAGATGATCATACACAGTCATCCAAGTCGTTGTTAATAGACTTAAAATGCCAAACGGTTTTAATCTAAAGTTTCCAATACTTTTTCATATATCTACTCGAATTTTCTTGTATCAGCATACAACGAATTAAACCAAATTATAGCAATTGAAAAGAAATCATTAACGTCGACTTTCCCTTAAGACGTTTTTAATCCAAAAAGTTATACTATTTCAAGAATTCCAAACTCTCGCCAAGGTATTACCATCGAATTACAAATTATTTCGTTATTAGAAGTTATTCAATTTACTCGCTTGACCTACTAATATCTGATTTCCTTTGCCAAAATTTAAATTTTGTTCATTTCTATGTCAAGAAATATTTCGCCATTTTTTTCTCATTTTGGTCCGTCTTCTCTCATCAATTTTGTCATAAATAAAAAATCTACCCATAGTTTCAAAGAAATGCTCATCTCAGATCACAGGATCTTTAGAAATCAAATAAAATAGCATCAAAACACTCTCACACACATACACACACACACAAATCGCTTAATGATATATATCTACAATAATACAAATTTTGAATGTGATTAAACATTTAACAGCTTTTAAGTATCATACGTGTAAAATATTAAAAAATAAATTAAGTATGCATACTTTGTAGTCCACAAATACCACAACAACAACAACAAAAAACAACTGTTAAATCGGCAGTTAAAAAACAAAAGATATATTGTAAATAGTTAAATTTAAATTAAAACAAAAAAAACTTAAAATAAATGTTTCAATTTTCTAAGTTTATAATAATGTTAGTATACAACAAAAAATTAAAAGAAAAAAAACAAAAATAACTTAAAACATCATCAAGACTTCCGCAAAACATAACAAAAAATAAACAAACATAATTTAAATTAAAAATATCGACGCCAAATTCTTATTGAAAAAAAAAATATCTAAACAAAAAAACTTGTGAAATTGCAGATAATAAATTAAAAAAAAAAGCAAACAAAATAAAAATATTTGCGTTTTCCACCAGATATAATGCATTTTATGTATTTTTTAATATCATGAATTGAAGATCAAGTCTTCCTAGAGAAAGAATAATGTAACGTTATAAACAAATAAAAAAAAAATTAATAAAACACAAACAAAAAAAATATAATAAAATTAGTGTTTAAAAGTGAAATGTTATTGCCAAAGAAATTATTGTTTTTAAGTCAACACTTCTTGTTATTGTTTAGTTTTAAGTATTTTTTTTAAATCATATTTTATGAGTTTGAAAGAAAAAATAAATTTAATTATATTTTTCATTTAATTTTGATAAAATTATTAATCATTGTGAAAAAATAATCATAAAATATGTTTGAAACAAAAAAAAAATCTTCTATGGTTTAGTTGTGAAATGGGGAGAAAAAAAATAAAAAATTCATAATAATAACAAACCAAAACTTTTTTCATTAATAAATTGAAAGAAAAACAAAAAAATCATTAAAAATAACATCACAGAAACATATTTAATGAACAAAAAAAAAGAAGAAAAATATTATTAACAATTTTACATCTCAATATAATAAGACTAAATCAATTTAGCTTAATTGATAATTATTAATTAAAAATTTATAGAAATATATGGAGTGAATGAATGGATTACGATTTTTTAAATCTGTTAATAAAACTATTTAAAAAACAAATAAAATTGATGTTTCAATGTTTCTTTACGTGCGAACGTTTATTCTCTTAATATGAATATAAGGCGACAAGCCCAACGTATTTTCTACGTAACCATATTGGAAGCTTTAAAATGGAGAATGGACCGCTTTTTCAATTTATCTGCATCAGATTATTATGATGGACCCGGAAAATTTGTAGGAACGAGCATGGCTAAGAAGAAAATGCTGCACTAAATATCGAATAATTTGTCATACCAAGAACTACTCAAAGACAGAAGCACTTCCCAAGGCTGCCTCTACTTTGCTCATCATATCCACCTATAGAAATTCGAAGAGACTTTGAAATCAAAAAACCTTTCAAATGGATCTAAATCAGTTTAGACGATTTGAATTTAAAACTCCTATTGCCGAATGCAATATCGATTTCCATCTTACCAGATTTTCCTGATACAATTATATGAGAATCGACAAGAACGAAGAAATGCATGTAAAACACAACTATTCTAATTTTTTTCTCAAATATAAAATGTTTTATTCTTTAATAAGATTGTCAACAAGTTAAAAAGTATCTATAGTATATATTTTAATAAATCGAAAAAAGAAAAATAGTCAAATATATTTCGTATTTATTATAATATAGTGTTAATAAAGTTTTGTTGTTTTTTCTATTAAATATCTTCAAAATTAATAAATCGAGAAAAAAATCTAACAATTGATAAATATCTATATAAGTTTCAAAACATTACTCCATCATCATCCAATTAATACTCTACAATTCGTTCAATTTATCGCATTTCGTTATTCAAATTCTAGCCTCCACTTCCGCCAGACAATTCATCTTCATATTGCTTACGGAAGCAATCACCAACGGGGAAGAAGTCCCAACTTCTTTGCTGATACATATTCCAAACGTACGTCTCCTGACCTGTATACTCAGTGTCAGGCTTATTGATAAGATGCATAAGGAAGAACATGTAATTGGCCAAATTGTGTTCCTTCTGGACATGAGTATCGAAGCCATGCGGTACTATGTCGAAATAGTCTTTTCCAATGCCACATATGAAGCAATTTGACTCCATGTTCTCCTTCACCGACTCCAATTGATCACGAAGCTCACCAAAAGCATCAATAATCAAACCTTGAATGATGGCCAATAGGATGACAATGATAAAGAAGAAGAATGTAATATCGAAAATGATTCGATAGAATTCGTAGTCATCACCATCAGGATCACCGATTTCATCACCGATACCACCTCCAGCTCGCACACCCTTATACAAATGGAAGACGAAACATGTTAACATGTCGTGGCATTTCTTGTCGACTTCTTCATCTTCTTCTTGAATGTAAAACTTACGGAAGAAGTTAAACGCAATTACAGTATATATGTACACAATAATGGTTAAAAGCATCACTGTTAGGACCAATTGTTTGCCGTTGTGTGTTACGGATTGCAGAATGGTTCGAAGGGTCTTGAAACCGACAGCTACATCAAGCAAATGGGCGGCAAAGAAGAAATTATTAAAGTTGCCCATAACAGAAAAAGTGAAATACCATAGAGAATAGAGGAAGGCATTGTCGGTAATAGTAACTCCAGCTTTCCACACTTGATACCTCCAATCGATATTGAAAATATATTTGATGAATCCTCCTTCTTCACTTTCTTGAGCGGTGAATGCACTCTTTTCCATTCCCAATAGATTCGAAATCGAGTCAAAATCATAGGTCTCGCTGTACTTTTGTCGAACCTTCTTTTTCACAAACTTATCCCAATAGTTGACTGGGAATGATTTAGCTGATATCACCAATTTGTCCCAATGTGATTTGAGGTCATCGTCTTCCGGTTGTTCAGCAATGAAGAGCCCATCGAATTCCAAGCGTCTTGCGATCTCCTTTTCGCGCTTAAAAATGGCAAGCGGTACCTTGAGGTGATAGTAGGCAATCAACATGGCCAAGGACACCATACTATGCAAGAAAGCTGCCATCCTTATCACATGTTCCATATAGAAATAGTCTTCGTCAACATGAACTAATTCGGGTATGTCATCGGCTTCTTCACCATCTTCACCTGAACCTTCTCCCGAACCAAATCCGGACGATGAAAGTCCTCCTCCTGAGCCAGATCCCATGATAAGTTCTTCGTCTCCGGATCCTTCTTCGTCGTCCTCAAATGATGTCACCTTGTAGAAGAGCAACATGAAGTTGATACTGAAGGCAAGAACTAGAGCAACGTATTTCAGATTATAGAAGTTTCTAGCAAGGAAACTGACTGCCCTATGGGTGTATTGAGAGAAATCGATTTGATGAACAGCTGGAGTTTCTTGAGGAGCCGCTGATGATTTCTTGGCTTCAGCTTCAATCGATGCCATTGCAGCTTCTTGGGCTTTTTGAGCTTCTTGACGTTCTTGAGCTGCCTTCTTTGCAGCATCTCCTCCGAGTAAGTCAACAATGGACATCGGTTCCTGTTGCTGCTCATCCAAAACTGCTTCAGCTGTTCCCGTACCATCTTCAGGGCTAGATTCTCCTGTTTCCTCCATTGATGAAGTTGGACTCACTCCTGGAGAATCATGTGGAGCAACCTTGTACTGACCATTTTCTTCTTTGCTTATATCCAGACCAAATGCTTGTACGGTTCCTGGTGGTTCTTCAATAGGCAATGGTGGTAGATTTCTACCGCCGAACTTGTCCTCTTCAATCGGTAACATTACTTCTGCTTCATCAGTCGATGAACCTCGCATAAGATTCATAAGAATTCCAAAGATATACTTCACCACACAAACATTTCCATAGCCAGTGTAATAGAACATGTAGAATATGATCTTGAAGAATCCTACAATCAACTCTGGGATGGTCTTGGTTTGCATGACTCCAATTTGATGTTTTATATTTGATGGACTGAGCATATGTATGACAAACTTAATGCCATCTTTGACAGCTTGAATACTTCTCCTGATCGGGTCTCTAGCTGCGCGTTCTTCTTCCTCTTCACTCATGTATGAGCTGTAAGAAGATTCCCGTTTGACGTTCGATCCACCATCTTCGGTTGCCATCAAACCGGAAGCATGTGTCATTTCAAATATGGCATCCTCGCAGAAGTTTACAAAAGCCTCAAGTTTCTCCTTATCACCACCCTCAGTGACAATTGAATAGAAGAATGCTCGTTTTGATTCTTTAATCTGGGGTTTCTCCCATTGTTCGATGTTTGATTCCTTAATTTCGAAATAAACTCGTTCGATGCGCTTCGAACTTCCCAAAATTTCAATACGACCCAAAAACGGTTCAAAATAATTTAACACCGATCCGGCTGTTTCAAGGAATCTCGCTAGTCGAGGTTCATTGGGCATATGTTCGCTTAGATTGGTCAATAGTACAGCCAAGTTGAAACCAATTTCCTTTGATGGTTCATGGAAACGGTCGACGAAAGCTCCGTAGTCGATTTTCCCTTCGTGATTCCGTTCGCAACATGCCAAAAGGAAATCCATTTCTTCCCTGTAATATATTCAATGGATTTACATAAAATTCATGACTAGAACAACTTTATGCAACTTACGGTGTATAATTCTTGGATTGTTCCATTTTTTCTCTAAAATCTTTGGGTGTTACCCATCCTTCATTCTTGATGTCGATTTCTTGGAAGCTAGGTGATTCTGTTAAGTCCTTGAGTTTCAAGAACATGTCGAAATATTTCAAAATCAGTTCAACATTCGATGCCGATTCAACCAAAGTGTCAACCATTTGCTTACCAATAGTTCCTGAAAAAAAAGTTAATTAAGCAAAGTTTTGCTATTTTTTTTTAAGGAAAAAGTACCGTTAACAACATTTCCTTCCAACATAGAGAGCATCATTGTAATCATGTCCTTTTGCAAGTTTAGCAATTCCTTTAGAAGATCAACCTGACTGGAATGTTTTGATAGCTTCTCTTGCATGTGGGAGAACAAAAACAGGAAACCTCCAACGGCATCCCACAATCTCGAATGAGCCAGAGCCTGTTGATTTAGCGTACATGGACCTTGGATAACCTCAGTGAGGGTGTTAAAGACCTGACTGGCAACCTCGATTGCCTTGAAGAAGTTAGCTTTTCCAGCTGGATCGATGATTTCCTGGAAAATTGGTAAGTTTTAAGATCAATATTTGTTTATACTTTACGTTACGTGGTTTCAAATTTGTTTAAATAATATTTGCATTGTAACTTTTAAATGGAAGACTGAATTTGAAAATAAATATGCGTAATTACCGTTACGCTAAATCGTTTAATTAAGAAAGTTAAAAATCTTTGTTTTGAACCCAACCATTGTAGTTTAATGTGATTTTGAATATATTTTTTTACTGAACGTAACGCAACGTAAATAAATATTCGTTTACGTTACATTACATTACGCCACGAAACGTTATGTTACGTTACCTTGCTCGAATAATGCCAGTAGAAATCCATAATCGACTCCTGAAGTCTTAGAAGATAATCGACGGTACAAATAACAACGTTCACAGTCGTCGTGTTTCCGGCCTGGGTTCTCAAATAGTTTTGCCATTCTTGAAAAAAAAAAAAAACAGGCTTTAGCAACTAGCAGTTCATCTTTCAATCTTCAAAGCTTACCCAAATTGTGACCCTCACAAGTTAGCTGAATGAATCGAAACAGGGCACACGTAAACTCCGCATCATGCATGTTCTTCTCCCCAGCAGCTCCTTCCGAACCGACACCTAGACCTGCACCAGCACTTGGAATATATTCTATTTGTTTTTTTTTCGAACATTTTTTTCATATAACAGTTAAAAAAAAAACCAACAGGAAAAGCAAAGAGCACCATGAATTGTAATAGTGTTCATGATTACATAGGACACACACATAATTATGTTTTTAATGGTGCATTGCATAATTTTTGTTTTTGTGTTCAACAGGGTGTTATTAATTTTATTTGTTTTTTTGAGGATATTCGTGCATTTATTTTTGGTTGATCAGGGAAAGGTTTTTGATTGTTGCCGATCGTTTTGGTGAATGAAATTAGAAAATAAAATAAAAAAAAAACAAAGATTTTAATTTGAATTCTCAAAGAATATTAATAAGATTAATGTTGATTTTTTTTTAGAGCAAATAAACATAAAATGCATTCAGGGCCAACAAGAAGCAGTTAAGTTTCGAAAATCAAAAGGACAATACTGTGCAAAAGCAACGAATATGCTTGGTGAAGTGAAATCGAAAAAATTACCTTCTGCTTTGGTATTACGTTCGAATGCATCCAGATCAAGGACACTGCAGGAGTTCATTAAGCCAGCAATCGAAGTGAAGAAACCAACGTCTTTTTTCTCTTTGAGGTGATTTAACATTCCCATTTGAATGTCGATGTTACCACCTCGTAAAATGGCAATTCCTAGATTTAGTGTGGTCATGACCATTTCGGAGGGAACTCCCTTGGACGCGGATATGTGAAGGAGAACCATTTCAGCTACTCCACGGTTTGATAAGCGGGCTTGGTGGAATAAGAGTTTTTGTTTTTCCATTTCTTGTTCCTAAGAATAAAATAAAATTAAATTAATTAAAAAATGGAAGACGTGTGAATGCAAACTAAAATAAAATGGAAAACTGAAAAAAAAATTACTAAAGGTAGATACAAAAAATATTTATAATTTACGTTAGTATCATGAATGACAAGTTCGACATTTCTTGTCTTAAAATTAAATTCTATGTCAATAAATAATATTCGATTAGGAACTCAAAAAAAAACTACTGTTCCGTTTATAATTCTTACCATAAGTTTATCCATTTGTTGCTTTAATCGTAACTATTTTTATTTGTTAGTTGCAAAAATCAAGTCAATTCCGTCATAAAACTTACGTGAATGCTAGTTCTCTCGCCTTCCTCGCCACCCTCTGCTCCGCCCTCCTCATCACCACCCTCTTCCTCTTCTTCACCACATGACTTGGCAGCTATTTGAGCATAAGACATATACAAAAGATCCTCTTGCAAGGCTCCACTTCGTTCTGTCATAGCTCCACGACAGAAAGTTGTTACCAATTGCGTCAAAGGATCTGGCTTCCCTTCTTCTTCTTCGGCGTCCTTCTTGGACTTCTCTGATTCTTCAAAGGTCTGCGTCAAATCTTCAATCATAACCTCTTGGCCAACGTTTTCTTCTTGCAACCATTGCTCATGATAAGTTCGGGCAAATATATTGCAAGCTCGATGTCTATTCAAATTTAAAAAAAAATATTTAAATTAAAACAAAAATTAAAAAAAAAAACATAAAAAGGTTGATAAAAATAGTTTTTAGCATAAACAAAGCAAAACAGAAAATCACACCTGCTTAGACGGTACAGATGTTTGGCTCTCAAACAGCGCATTGCCGCCTGTCGCCTCGCCAGAGACAACTTTGAGCTCCACAAATTACTTCGGGACTTAAAACGACTAGCCTAAGGGTGAGGTTAGATGCAAACAAATTGGCAAAGTTTTAAATTAGCTTTTTGTTAGTAATATTTAAAACACAAAACGTTTTGTTAAATGTGTTTTATAGCATTTCCAAAAAAAACAAAATACGATAACATTAGAAAAGTGCAAGAAATTAAAAGTAAAAAAAATAAAAAAAACACAGAAATGTTTAATAAAAAAAAGTAAATAACCTGGGAAGTGAGTGCAGAGACGTCTGTCGGAAACATGCAATAACTGCACGTTTTCGTTGGATTGATACACAACTCCTGTAAACATTCTTACTTTGTTGTTGTGGATGATCAATCTATCGTACAAAATGTTTCCACGATGAAAAGAAAAATATGATTTTGTATGTATAAATAGTACAAAATAAAGTGTGCATCAAAACAGAAATAATTTAGAAATGTAAATAAGATAGTTTCAAATATGTAAAAATAAAAACAAAAAATGTTACAAGAATCCAACAGCGATTTTTAAATTCTTCGTTTATAAAATACACCTTACATCCCGAATCCTCCTTATAACGGTTAAAATTAGTGCTGCATATACAACATCAACAGTTCTGTATCATAAATAGATTGATCATTAATCGTTTTGCACGTAGAAGCCTTACTTCAATTATATGAATTTGGTTACACCATATCATGAGAATCGACAAGAACAAAGTTTTCTTTAAAATGCGTGTACACAGTCCTTGCGAATAATTGGGGAATCTGATTGTTTGTCGCAAATAAAGTATTTTTTTGTTCTGTTGCTATTCCCTGATGCAAGGCAATTTGCAGGATCGTGTGTTGAGGATTCACCATCGAAATGAAAATCTTAAAACGAATCGCTGTTGGTATTCCTAAGTTTCTTGTCCTTCTTCTTAAAACTCAACATTTAACTCTAAACTTACCATATGCAAACCAAAGAGCACCTTAGCCATGGCTACAATTCTATCCACAGTCTCCTGGGTCTTGTCCTTCTTCTCGTTTTGGTTTGATTTTTCCACCACAGCGGCATCCTCCTGAATTTCGTCCTTCTTGCCTAGCTTTGAATATAGATAATGTTGCCATGACATTTCATCTGATGGATCAAGTTTATCCGGCAGCGTTAGTTGCATTCTTGCAAACTCAATCACTTCGTATTCGGGCATTTTCTTCAAATACCTATCCTTGCAGTGCTGCACCAGCTCCTGTTCACGTCCGGCAAACAAATTCAAACCAACCGGAAGTAATCGCTTGAGACAAGCAACCATAAGACTCGCTTGAACTTCCTTGTCCTTGTCGCGTTTCTTGTCGCGATTCTTCTTTTTCTTCTTGACCTTTCCTCCAGTCACTGGAGCACCATCGGTAACAGCTGCCGATCTGCGTGTTGCGGTTGGCATAATCAAAGCCATATTGTCAATTTCATTGGCTGATATAAAGTTTTGTTCCTCCTTGAGGAAGTATTGACTCTTCGACCAAATGTTGAAAATTTCAGCAACGTGATTGTAGAGTTCTTCGGCTTCGGGGATATTGTCCTTGAGCCAATGATTACGTTGCAAGTCAACGTATTTTATAAGCAACGGGTAGAAGGAGTAGATGTCGCGGACAAGAAGTTGCCAGTCCTCTTGCAGTTGCGTCTCAACTTGAGAAGTATCATCGGTGGCTGATTTAATAAAACCACGCATACTCTCTTCCTTGTGATACATGTTCTCGGTGCGTTTCTTTACCCTCTCAGCCAGTGGCAAGAAGGGATCCTTCAACAATTCCTCTGATGTATTGATGATAATCTGCTGTGTGTAAGCAGCAATTCTTGTCATCCATGGAGCATTATCATTGCCGATATTCTTTTTGATCATTTTCAGTACATTTTTAAGTAGGGAATTCATATGATCAGCTGTGACCATAGTGACATGGTTTCCACTGGTCGGACTTACATTATCAGGTCCTTGGGCCCACCAGAATGGCAAATACGAACACAAAAGTGGTAAAATTACATCAATGATGTATGGAGCATCGATATAAGTCTTATCCGACTCAACAAACTGATCCACTTCGCTCAATATTGTCTCAAGATTTGGCATACTGCTCTCCATTTTGACCATAATGTCTTGAGCTTCTAGCGAATGATCAGCAATACGATTCAGCAGTGAAAACTGGTTGTGTTTATTGAGATGAGGCTCTAGGAATGCCACTGGAAAGCATGAACTGTATGCTCCTAAGCAAGAGCCCAAAGCTGGACGATGACGTTCGATTTCGGTCTTCAGATACTTCCTCTCTTGAGTAAGCGTCGGATCGGTACCAAGATTGTAGAGAGCCGCAAGAATTTTATACGAAGCCACTTGGATTTCATCAAGCAAAAGATCACTTCCATAGTCACATGCAGCCAAATGATCAAACATAGCCGTGAGCACCGGCAAAATCACTTGATTCACATAAGCTAGCGATGTGGATGTCTTGAGATGAGTACCCCTCAAATGACTGTATTTTCCATCTTGAAGATTCACAATCGTATTTCCCAAATCATCAGCCGTTTGATTGAAGAACGTCAACATTGAGGTTCTTATGAATTCAGGGCAGTTCTTCACTACAGACTTGGCATCAATACCCTTGACCAAAACTTGCAAACAACGAACTGTGATCCTCACATCCGGTCCGAAAGCTGCCAGGCGATTCCTGAGCAAAGATGCTAATTTACAAAATATCGAGGCTACCATTTCTTTTTCTTTCAAAGACGCAGCCCCAATATTGTTGGTGGCAGTGGCAACGGCAATAAAATAGTTTCTATGAGTGGAGAAATATTTCTCCATCAATGGAAGGACAACTTTGGAAAAGAACTTAATGTCTCGCGAGGCGGTCTTGAAGGAACTTCTTCGGCTGAAAGTGGTCGAGGGTTTCAGCAGTTTCATGTTGATTGTAGCCCGATCAAGGTATTGGATTAGTTTCTCCAATAAGGAATATGAAAATCTCAATTCCACAGCAGCTTGAGTGGCACCTCCTTCACCTTCAGTGGCGCCACCTTTAGTAGGTCTTGATATAAAAAAACAACATGATTAAGATACGAGACAAGGAATTGGAATTCCAAACACTTACTTGTGCAATTTATATCCCTGATACTGCATGTATTTCAAGAACTCCTGCGAACGCTCCCTGTCCTTTCGTTTCTCCTTGTCGGTTAGCAAGTCATATGGAACCAGTTGGGAATGAATTATTCCTCCGCAAGTATTCAATTCTTCCTTCTTCTTCTTAGCCCAAATATCATGGGAATTTTCGGCCAAACGCTCAGCCATGTTTTGCATTTCCCTGCTCAGCGTCAGATTAGTCATGTCCACAGGATGTGGGTTATAGTTAAAGGCATTTCCTTCGTTCTGAAAATCATTCTATTGATCAAGAATAAATTGGAAAAGGGCAAAGGGAGAGCGGGTATTAATGGAAATGCGGAAATAAAATTAAGTAACATGAAAAAGAAGATTGGCGTTTTTTAGTATCACTGGACATCACTCAAATTTCATTTTGTCATAACATACGATTTGGGGTTTCGAGGTGCGCCTTGTTGATCCACGGTTACTCAGAGGGACGTCCAGTTCTGAATGTTCGATGGTCCAGCCTATGGACAGGAGTGCTTTAAGACTTTCTCGGACTGGGTCTCTGTAGCGTTCTCTTTCCTGAATAAAAGAGCGAATTAGAAAATTGTGTTGATAGCTTTTTTTGACACTTACATATTCGCTCAACATATTGTATGGCTTCAATCTAGGGTGCTTCCTTTCCGAATCCGATCGAAGATCACCATGCACCCAACCGCCTTCCAATCTGCGACTTGCCCAAGCATCATGATAATGCTCGCTGAACTTCTGTACCAGTGAATTCAAGTCGTTGTCCAAATGTACAACCGACGTATCAATGGGGTTCGGGTCATATTGGGGTTGATCAGGAGCCCCCGTCTGTCGGCCATAGTAGTCCTCATCTGTGTTCTTTGACAAACTGTAGTCCGGAGGCAGAGCACATCCAATAGCAATCAAACATGGCAAAGCCTTGCCAAACAGCTCCGGATCGTAGTCCATGTTGCTGAGTGAGTCGAAAATGTTCGAAAACAGCAGCATCGTGAGGCGTTTCTCCTCGTCCGATGATGCTCCATAAGTGCCTTGTCCTTGGGTAGAACCATAATATTTAGCACAACGATCGAAATGGAGGGTAAGGAGCTATAAGTAGAAATCAATCAATTTTGTATTAGATTTTGCACCAGAATTTCAAAATTCTTGTCTATGAATGGATGAACCTGTTATGAGAAAATAAAAATAAAAATATTTAAATTGTTATAAAAAAAAAATAATAAAAATTGGAACAGTTAGTATAAAAACCAAATATTCCAAAACAACTGAAAATATGTACCAAAAAGTAAAAATAAAAAATTAGTGCAGACTAATTATATTATTTTTTTCCAAAAACTGAAAAATAAATTTTGGTACCAAAAAGTCAAAAATTAGGTTTTCTATTCAGTATGATCGGTCGCAAAAATAATACTGATCAATCTTAGTTCTGCTCACAATAAGTTGTGCAAAAAAATATCTAAAAACTACAAATTTCTCAAAATTCAAAAATTCCAAAAAGATTGGTCAGTTTTATTTTTGACGCACCAACAAAATTTGTGCCTTACTCTCAGGGCCACTGTTGTGTATTCAGAAAGTTTCGAGACATCCACAGTCAACTTGCGTAAAAGTTTTAACAACATCGCAGGTTGCATCTGAGATGTCAGCGCAACAAGAAAATCTGACACAGCTTCTCGTTGACCTTTTGTCAACATACGATTCTTCGAAAGCCTATAGACCGTATGCAGTGTAGCGTCCAATAAGCTTGCATAGTTCTCAGCCTCATTGTAGAACTTTGAATGTTTGATCAGGAGTGGAAGAATTGAATTGCCGATGTAACGGTTCATTGATAATGCCATATCACTCTCGGAGCCATCACTCTTGTCTAACATTGTTGCCGTCCGCAAGTCCGGCAGGAAGGCATCTTCGAGAAGTCTATAGAAGAGCTCTTGTACTTCTATTCCATATACCCGTTCCAAGAACAGCACTATACTCTGCTTGTTGTTGGGCAATAGACCCGATGGCATATCGGATTTGGGTTTCTCTTCACCGGGGGCCGTTTGTGTCAGAGTGAACTTCAAACTCAGAACTCCTTGAAGATCTTCAAGTGGCACCAGAGATCTCAAAATAGCTCTAGCTCTCAGTGATTCGTTTTTGCCCTGTTCAATTACTGAAGCATCTGGTGCACATCTGCCAAGAAGATCTACCAATGTACAATAGAAATTCAAGATAGCTGCACCAGTGTCAATGTAATCTTCATCTTCTTCGCCTTCGGGCAGGGGATGGGTAAAGTTGAGGCCAGCAATAGTGCCTTCGGCTTCGTCTTGCAGTTTGCAGCGATCGGCAATTTTTTCGGACATCTTATTGGCCTCAACAATTGCTCGAAATAGACCTTCCCCTTCTCCTCTTAGAGCCGGCCCTAAACATTCTGGACGTCGGATAAGAAGGCGAATGACAAGGTTTGCATTTTCTTCAACACTCTCTCCATTTACCCATACGCAATAACGAAGGAAATCTAAATAGCGTTCACCCTCAACTGGGTCCCAACCCAGATCTGGATATCCTTTTTCGACAAGTTCTGAGTTGCTTTGCAATCCACACCTGGATAGGTACACAGCAATTTTTTCCAAGTAATGTTCTCTAAGTGCCAGAGCTAATTCTGTGTTCTCCATTAAACTCGAATATGCCACATCTAATGGAGTTGATCCGCGCAAGCTCGGACGGGCCAGTAAAATATTTGCATTATCAAGCAGGAAGTCGAAATGGTCGAACATGGCCTTTTGATTTTGGCGTCCAGTTCGACAGAAATAGCAGAGGAAACGACAGCAGGCCACCACCATTTCGTGGGATGTGTCCTTTTCTTTGGGCGGAGCACCCTCGGCACCTTCACCCTGTGCTGGAGCATCACTCTGAGCCTGAGCACGACGTCCAAGTGTGTTCATCATAACGGCCATCACATTCTCGTGAACCCTCAATATTCGAATGAGATCAGGATGTTGGAAAAATGTAGCATTGTTGACTAATTTCCATAGCCTCTTCCGCATGAGTTCCTCTTCTTCTTGACTCATCTGGACCGGAAGAAGGGCCCGGATTTGGCTCAAACCAACCCACATTTCGGCAACATCATCTCGGGCTCTACTGTTAATGACGTACGTTTTTTCTAATGCCCGCACCAATTCGCCAACGGTATCATACTGACGGACAAGTAAGCTGAACATTTCTCTGACCAATTTTGGATTTTCTATTTGTGACTCTTCGGCCCATTGGACTATTGTCTTGATAAGGACTTTGCGGAAGACTTCTTCGGGTGTTTTCTTTTCAGGTTCTTCTGGTTCTTTGGGACCCTCTTCGAGTTCCTTGACGGTGTTTATGAAATTGAATATTTTGGTTATCGGACCCGTTTTGATTTCTTCAATGGCATTGGCGCTATCGCCCTCTTCGGGTTCCTGTAAGGCATTTAGGGAGACTTTGTTCATGAGAGATTCATGGAAGTCATATAGGCTTCCGCGGAGATCCAAACCACATGTGCAGTTTTCTTGATCGTCAGCTTCGAGGTTTTTGAAACACAAAATTTGATTCATTTGTTCTCGAGGCGGACAACGGAATTCTTTGGTCTTTTTGGCAGCAACGGCACTGGGTAAATCAGATTGTTTGATTTCAATGTAACGACGCAGCTGATCGGCTTGGAGATCTCCAACGAAGTCGTGCGAAAAAGCTATGATACTTTCAACCCGATGACGAAGTTGAGTATCGTACAGGTGATGAAGCAAGTAACACATCTGCAGCTTAGCACCTTCTGCCATTTTCATCGTCAAAAGTCCTTTACGGTGTTCATCTTTTCCATCTGTAAGATAAGAAAAGAATTTTGAAAAAAAAATTACTAGTTTCAAAATCCTTCGAAACAAACCTTTTTCAAATGAACTGTCCCAAGTTTCGGGATTTATCATCACAAGCAGCTTCTGTACATCTACATCGGTTAGCACGCCAACCAAAAGCAAGCGATCCGTCAACTTTATCAATGGCCTTGAAAAAAACAGCCTTTTATTGTAAAACCTTCTTTCAAAAACTGCAGTTTTCTACTTACAAAAACAAATTCTCATTCGACCAACCAATCGGATCACGATTGTGCACCTGATTGACCTCGACAGCTTCTTTCAAAGCTTCCATTACAAATTCACGGACAACTTCCAGCGGGAATTTTGGAGAATAGAGCTGCTCGATCGTCGGGATGGGTTCACTGGAAGCATCTGGTGCTAAACCAATTGTTTGAGGACTTGTGGGGGGACTGGATTGTTTGAAAATGTACACGAGTGCAGAATGGTGGTGGGGCATAATATAGAAAGATTCAAATGCATCATAACATAAATGATAAGAATAAAGTGGGTTTTGTTTTCGACCATCACCATGATTCAAAAATTTTGTGTTGAAAAGTGAAGTTTCTTGTTCTTTTTTTCAAAAATCAAATAAAAAATATAATAAAACGGGAAAGTGTTTTGATGTGAATAAATTTATTGGCAAAAATTATAAAAAAGCAAAAAAGAAACTCAAGGCGTCCACAGGGAAAGTTCTCATAAGGTTGGTTTAACCAAAACAAATTGCTCTGTAACACTTAGTCGGCTCATCTGGGAGGTTAACTCGTTTGTCCCGAATAAACTCTCAAACTGCTTCCCAGATTTTTATTAAATTTCTCTAACAAGTTTGAAATCGATTACGGTAGATGGCGCTGTGTGAAATTTAAACTTAAAAACACATGCACTATCTGAGTTTTGCTTATACCGTTAAAAAAATATTAAAAATAAATTTATTTTGAGAACTTGCCAAGTGGCCTTTGCAAATATTTCAAGGTTATTTTACTCACTCGTCAAATGAACAAGATGGTGGGCTTCAAAGTTCAAAAAACTAATTAAAATGTTTAACTTACGTTATCTCAGTCATTCTTAACTGTGGCCTCACGGATTCTGTCACTAAAGATCTCAGCGAATGACACATCTCCTCGTCTCCATAGAGCTCCTTAAGTTCAGGTCCTAAGGGAGTAATGTATTCGTTTTTGCACACCTCCATTGTGGTAGCATGGGACTCCAAGTGCAAGGCAATCAAAAGATCATAGAATCCCTGTCGTAGAGGTCCGCTCATGTATTCGGATCGAATCGCATACAAAAGTTGCTTTTGGTCGACATGCTGGCACAGAGCATGAGCAGCTCGGTAATTGGATTGGTAGCACAAGGCGGCATACAGGGTAAGGGTGTGAGAATGGAAGGATAAACTCTTGTCCATTTCGATCAGTTCCAGGATGTCTATACAGCGATCTTCCTCGGGAATATGCAAAGCCAACATGGAAACTGGATCTTCACAGAGCATCGACCATCCACGTATATCGGAGAGCTTGAGAGCGTGTACCTGCAGAGCCGTATTTGGGACTCGTGCCCATTGGTTGGGCTTGAGACATTGTACCTTTAGGCGTGGGGGTGACTGTGGGTTCACATGTTTATCACTTGTTGGTAGAACAGCCGCCGAAAGTGGAAGAGTGGTTGGAGTTCTTCCCAACTCAATTTGCAGTATTTCCTTGCTTGTGGCTTCAACAAATATCGCGGGGAAGAGTTTTGTGTCAGGTTCCATAAGCCACCGATGAGAAGTCTCCTTGCCTTCACATGTGAATCGAATAATTCCAGTTGCTGTATCAACAAAGCACCCAACAAACATTCCTTGAGATGCACCTTTTCCTGAGGCGTCTTGAGTGACTTCATTGAAAAGCTCATCAGCTCGAACAACGTAACAACTCTGGCGATCGATTTGTTCCATAACTTGGTCGTAGTAGTCCTCAATCACAACAGAAGCACATCGGACTTTGGACTTGTTGAAATCCTTGCTGTGCAGGTGATATTGTGTTGTCACCCAACCAACATACACATGAGTAGGATCTTGTCCAGGGAAAATTCGGACTCCATAGAAATATTCGTTAATCAGCCTTAAACATTCGGCATCGAACATTTCATTGCCAGAAGACTCAACTGAAGGATTTCCCAAATTTCCCCCGCTCATTGCTTTCGGACCTGTTTGGCGTTCCGGAACTGCTGGTGGTTGAACACCTTGTTCATTCGCCTTGAAAGAAAAGTCAATCATTAGTTTTAAACATTTTAAGAATTGAAAGAATAACTTACGTTTGTTACACGAACAGTAGGGTTACGGGTGGTCATCTGAGAATTGACAACATTCCTTCCATGGGCTTGAAAATATTCAAATTTTATTTGAAATCAAATTTTACCAACTTCAATTCTTACCGACAGTATTTCTCCTCTCCATTGGTGATGTCTCCCTGGCCCGTGCTTTTTCCTTACTTTGATCCCGAGACTTCTTGGAGAAGAATTTAAAAGGACTTCTGCCCCGTTTCTTCTTATCATCTGCCTCCTCTACACCATTCATCATATCCAAAGCAGTAGTAGATCCTCGCATATTATCAGACATGCCATCCTCGAATGTTATATTCCTTGTGAGGGAACCCTTCCTTGGCGGCCGTGATGGACCATTCATATTCTCCTCGGCTTCGGTATTGTCATTGTAATTCCTGTTCAAACCCTTAATGTCGTTCATTGTAAAACCGCTCTTAAGCATATGATCCACATGAGCAGCTTGTGATGGCTGAGGTTGCATAGCTTCCTGGTTTTCTAACAAAAGTCGATATTGCCGGATCTTTATTTCTTCCCAACGACGAGCTTTTTCGTTTTCACTGTTAACAATTTGTTCCTCAAGTTCAAAATTCTTTTTAAATTATTAAGAAAACTATCTTACGTAATGAATTCACTCATGCAAGTTACAGGAAGTGATAAACGCAAGAACTCCCAATTCGCTTTTTCCATTGTTTCGAAGGTGTTGTGGGAAATTTTCAAGTGCGGTGGAGTATCAGCTCCACCGGGTATACGGGTAACATCGATACGACAATCCGGCATTTCTTCAGTGTTCTCAAAACTTGGTTGATCCTTTGTATACCAATGTGTAACAGGACGACGCATATTGCTAATTTAATGAAAAGAGAAGAAAAAAAGGAAGAAGGAAGGGGGAAAATTATACGTTTATCATATACATATGTAGATCAGAAAATGTGTCCCCATAGTTATCTACCAAGGATTTTCAAAGAACAAAGAGGGATTTATTTTATGCGTTGAAAAATTCTTTAGAACCACTGACAATAAGTTTGAAGTCTTTTTAAAGGATTTGCCCGAATCACAATCTCGAGAAAAGAAATCAGGCTGTATCATTTTTATCTTCGAAATAGACTCAGGTAGGATTTTGCCAAAGGTGGTTGTTTTCAGACCATTGTAGAATGCGGAATAGGTCCACATTCACCAGAGCTACGACATTATTTTTCTTTCTCTGCAAGGGATCGACTAATAAGATGCTGCACATCATCAGCATATATCAAGCAATGATTAACAACTTGTGGTAGCTCGTTTTATTTATAGCGAGAAGAGGATAGGCCCGACTATTGAATCCTGTGGCACTCCAGCAAAAGCACAATGAGAAAGGTATCACGTATTGTTGCTTTCCGCTAGGGTACGAATGATCTAACTTACAGTACCGGATTCTAGAGAAAACCCATAGAAATTACGTAGTTTTTTCAGAAGCCTTTGAAAAGTCTAAGACCGTTAGTAGTGTAATATGATCTTTGTCTATTGCGATTTTTATTTCATCAGTAACAAAAATTAAGGCTGATTTGCAGAGGCGCTGAATCAGTTTGGAAACCTGATAAGAAGGAACTAAACAGAATTTTGGTTGATAAATATTGTTGGGTGCCGTGAAATAACGCCGAGCGAAATATCACTTTATAAAAGCGAAATGACGCCGAATTTCCGTGTTCGGTAAGTCTTTCTGGAATGCAATAAAGCCGAGTCCAGATAGACTTACTGAAAATGAAAATGACCAAAAAAATGCGACAATTTTTCAACCCAACATCGCACCTACCCCTTTATAGGGACAACTATTCAGGTCACAATAAACAGTGCAAACGCTGTCAGGGTTATAATCACACGCAAAAGTACTGTCGGAAGGATCCACGCTGCGTCAAATGCGCAGGTAATCATCCCTCGGAAGAATGCCATCTTGACAAGCATTCTCCAGCTATATGCGCGAATTCTAAAGGTGTGAGGTTGCAAAAGAAATCCAAAAAAGGCGTGATACACAAAAAAATGTAAGAACGAATCAAGGAAAAAAACAAAAGCCAGATGTTAATAAGAGAAGCGGAAAGAATCAGGTCAAACACAAAGCCTTAAACGAAAAGCCTTAAGGCAAGGAGACGAAATCCATAAAGGAGAAGACAAAAATAAATGAAACGACCTATGCGCAAGTGCTGTCACAAAACCAAAATCCAAGCACGAGTTTTCAGACCCGGTTCATCAAGTTTTTTCTTTGATTCTTCAAAGATTTGAAGAGCAAAACAGGACGAATAAAATAATATTTGAAAAAATTGAGCATGCTATGGCTCAAACAATACGTAATTAATTATAAAAATGGAAAATGGAAAATGGATGTTTAAATTTTTTACATGGAATGCCAACGGCCTATCTTCTAAAATGGACGCATTAGAAATACAATTATCGAACGAAAAAATTGACATATGCCTGATTTCTTAAACTCACTTAAAAAGGGAAACCGTAATCAATATTAAAGGTTATTCTGCCTATCATGCGTATCACCCATCTGATAGAGCAAGAGGTGGATCCTCTCTATTTATAAGAGAAAACATTGATCATTCCTTAAAGTTAACAATCGAAAGTTTGTGCAGTCAATATAAAATACAGACATTTGCCATATAGCATTGCATCAATATATTTTCCTCGCAGATGCAAGATAGAGAAAACAGAAATCTTTTTGAAGCTCTCGATTCTAACTTTATTATAGGACTATATATAAAGACTATAATTCAAAACATACGTTTTGGGGATCAAGATGCATATCAACCAGAGGGAGACAACTTTTTAAAGCTTGCATGAAAACTAGTGCTGACTTTTTATCCACCGGAAAACCAACTTACTGGCCTACGGACGTAGCTAAAACTCCAGATCTACTTGACTTAAGGGTTTAAATAAAAAAAATACCACGATCGAGGATAGCTATGATCTACCTACTGATCACCAACTTCGCAAAATAGCAGAAAATCAATTCCTAACGAGCAAAATGTTTCAATTGAAATTAAAGAACTTATACTTGAAAAAATAAAAGTACGCAAGAAATGGCAGCAATCCCGCGCTCCTCAACACAAAACCATTTTGAATCACCTCTCCAGTAAACTGAAAAATGCAATCAGAGATTCAAGAAACCGTAAGATTTTTACTTATCTCGAAGGTGTTTCCGTAGAAAAAAATACGAATTACTCTGTGAAAGGCTATTAAAGGTGTTAGAAGACCTAAGTTACAATCAGCACCAATTCGAACAAACAATGGAGATTGGGCTAAGACAGACAAAGAAAAGGCAGATATGTTTGCCGATCACCTCAAGGGAACTTTCAAACCCTTTAACGGTGAGGAGTTGTTGAATGAACCCGGTGATACTCATTGGACCTCTGAAAACTTCCGAATTCGAGATGTCACATTTTCAGAACTTTTAGACGCTATAAGAAAGCAAAAGAACAAAAAAGCTCTGGGATATGACTTGATAAATGCACCCATTCTTAAAGAGTTGCTGAGAAAAGCAATCACTAAAATCCAACATCTGTCAAATGCCACGTTTAGGATTAGATACGTTCCACGGCAATGGAAAGTGGCCGAAGTCATTATGGTCCCAAAGCCAGGCAAAACTCTTAATGAAAAGAAGTCTAACAGACCAATATCGTTATTACCAATCATTATTAGACCAATATCGTTATTACCAATCATTATTAATTATTACTTAAGCGCCTACATCCAATTGTAGAAGAAAAACGGCTTATTCCCGAACACCAATTCGGTTTTAGAAATAACCACTCAACAGAATAAAAGAACAGAATAACAAATGAAATTGAAAAATCCCTAGAGGGGAAAAAGGTATGTTGAAGCGCCTTTCTTGGTGTTTCCCAAGCTTTCGATAAGGTCTGGTACGACGGCTTTAGATATAAATTAAAAAAGGTTTTTTCGAAACAAATATATTATATTCTGGAATCCTATCTGGAAAATAAACTTTTCCGGGTGAAACAAGGCACTGAATACTCAGGATTTAAAGAAATAAATGCTGGCGTTCCACAAGGAAGCGTTCTTGGCCCGGTGTTATTCGTTCTTTATACTCGATATATACCTCAAGAAGAAGACGTCACTATAGCAGCATTTGCTGATGAAAAAGCCATACTTGCATCATCCTGCTCAATTGAAAGACCAACCGAAAAGCTACAGAAAACTCTTGACAAAATAACAAACTGGACGAAGAAATGGCGCATTGTTCTAAACCAGTCCAAATCAGCACATGGTAACTTTACTTTACTTTACTAACAATCTACCCATCTTTATTAACTCAGTATGCTAATGAAGCAAATTATCTAGGCAAGACTCTTGATGCTAAGCTTAAATGGAAGAAAAGATACGAACTCGATATTAAGTTACGAGAACAAAACTGGTTAATTGGAAAATATTCCAATCTAAGTACTGCTTATCTACAAGCAAGTGCTAAAACCTGTGTGGACTTACGGAATACAACTTTGGGGTTGCGCCAAACCAAGCCATATACAAACAGTGCAAACATTTTAAAACGAAGTCCTCAGAGCAATTGTTTGTGCTCCATGGTACATACGAAACAGCGATTTACACAGAGATCCTGTAACGACGAAATTATAAAATCTGCCACCAACTTTAAGCCTTGTGATTAAACTACTTGATAAGGCAACTAAGTTGTAGTCGAATGAACAAATGAAGGTGTTTTTTTAGTGAGTAAGAATCTCACACTACCATAGGTAAGGGCCTATGGTGTCTATCTTTCGCCGTAGAAAAAAAGTATTTAGTCCAAATATTAACCAGAAACCAGTGAGCTCAGCAAGTTATAACCGTTATTGAACAATACCTAGTTACTGGAACCAGTTATCGATATATCGTCCATCAAAATTGTCAGAGATTTCTAAGAATACCGAAAAGAACTGACAAAAGGTTTTGGTCACTGGGATGCATGTGTTATCAATTATACTTTGTTATTTGGAAAAATCAAGTATCTATATTTCAACCGACCGACATGTAAACCAGTTGCATTCCTCCCCTTAAAAGTTTCTCCTGTAATACTCGTCTCGCAAGGAATGCTCATCAGTTCACCCTTGAGCCCAATTTCGGACGTACCGTAAAATATAGGGATTCTTTTTTTAGCCGAACAACACGAATTTGGAATAGTTTACCCGGCGAGATTTTCCTTTGCCATTTTGATCTGCTAACATTCAAAACCAATGTTAATCGGCACCTCCTATCTCTCCCCTCCTTATCTTCCTAATGCCCACGCAGTGTGTTCTACATTAAAGGGAAACACATAATCCCTTGTGCGCGCGTTACTTATAAAAAAAAAAAAGCTGCTCTCGCCAGGGCTGAGGGATATTCTGACCTGGCAAGGCGATTGCCTAATAGCAGCCACTTTTATAGTGGAGTGAAGGTTGCCCTCGATAGGCGTTTTTCGTGACTTAAAATCTATGATCTTTGCATCAAAAATTCAAAACAATTTTTTTTCATTAAAAATTAATAACTTACACGCAAAACGGTTCATAACCCTCCTGCAGACCACAAGTTGTGAAAAACTTCAAAGAATCAACATCTTGACCGTAGATTAGTCGAGCTTTTTGGCCAACCTAAAGTAGATTTAAAAAAAAAAATGATCAGCTTGGTATCTCCAGATTTACTAAACTATTTTTGAAAATACTTACACCCAAAGTACAAGCCGGGACAAACCCAACCCCATCAGCTGTTACATCGGCAAACGTTGTCTCACCTCCCAATGCATCCATAAGAAGTTCACCATTCAACGAAAAACCTATGCACATTTTAAATTCACATTAATCAATTTACTAATTTTATAAATTATAAATTTTCTATTTTAATCAAACAAAATGAACTCTATACGATAAGCGAAAAACGCATGCTATTTTGTCACAATAGTTTGAGAATTAAGTGGAAATTCTGAAGCAATTTTAGTTTTTGAAGACAAAAAACGCTAAATTCTATTCAAAAAATTAGTAACTTTAGTGCGTCAGTACAAACATTTACGTGGGTTAGTTAAATCGCTGTTGATAGAAAAAAAAAATAGAAAACTTATGGTTTTTTAGTCAAACATGTGTCTGTTTCAAACCTCGGCTAAAGATATTTTTTTTTTTTTGGTGTTGGGACAGAACTGCTCCATATAGTCTTAGGAAGCACATAGATGCATGTTTTTTTGTTTTATTTGTGTTTTTAAGACAAACATTGAGGATACGATATTTGGTTAACAAATGTATAGGTTTTCATATATATGTATTTATGTATCACTGCAGGATATCAATGGTACTCTTGTGTATCAACAAAAAAAAACAATGAAAATAAAAAAAAAATAAAATATGTAGATACAAAATATGCAAACGTTTTGAAAAAAATCCGTTTTTGCCGTACCAATAGTTTTTTTTTCTAAAAAAAAAGCAAAATATTGAATTCGTAGTGGAAGAAAAGAAGGGTTGCAAGATCTATAAATACTTTGTTGTAAGGATTTGCTAAGCAGGATACAAAAAACGCCTGATATATTTTTGTTCTTAAATAAAAATATGTGGTTCTTACTAATATTGTGATCAGCGAGATCGAGAAACACGCCGACGATATCACCAGGTCCACATTGTTTACCAAAGGACTCACTTGTCCCGCCGAAGACTTTCTCTTCCTAAATATTTGAATTGAATTAGATTGTGCGAAAAAAATAATATTTGGCACTTTAAATAGAAATAAATCAGTTTTTAAAACGTCGAAAATCCTATATTTTGAGATTTACTCTTTCAGAAAATATTTGTTTTTTTTTATCTCACGTTGATTTACAAAGTTAGACACAAACTTTTGTATTGTCGTTGAATTAATAAATAAATTAAATGAAAAAAAAATCAATCGAGTTATGTGTAAAAAAAATGACAGAAAAATTATTGAAACACAAATCAAATTACAAGATGCCAATCTTGGATTCTTACTTATAGTTTGTTCCTTGACGTCTACAAAACAACCAATTACGTCACCCGCTTCATAACGAACACCGAAATGTTCAATTGAACCTCCGTGCACCTTAGTCACCTGTTTACATTACGTTGATAATTTTCTTTTTTAATTAAAATTAAATTTCTTATATAAATTTTAACAAAAAAATCCAATAAAACTTCTACTTTCGTACAGAAACATCGGTTTATCCTTTAAGTTCCGAAAACCCTTTTAAATTACAGAAAGAAAAAAACTGTTTGAAAAACAAACTTACATTATGACCATCAAAAGCCCAACTGCAATCATCGCTTCCCAGCATGGCTCCTGGATGACAATCAGCACGTGCCCAGCCGACTCTCATCGGACCTGAAGTCAAAACTTCAAACTCGAAATACCACTTTCCCGACGTTACTGCATAGTTTTTCTCCACGCGATAAGTCCGGAAAGCAGCAAATTTCAAACGCAAAGCTTCAGCTAACAAAGCTTCATTGCCCTCGCCTGTTGGTGGATCAAGAACATACCCATAGACCAAAAGTGTCCGAACTGTTTCGGATGCTGTGTCACGGTTAGCTTTCTTAATAGCTTCATCGACTTTGGAATAAGGAACTAGATGAGGACTTCTGTGGTTCTCCGAATCTTCATTTAAACCATAAGTCCAGCCTTGTTGGATTCTCTCTTTGGCCCACAGGTTGTGGGTATTCTCTGCCAATTGGTCCACTAATTCCTCAAGTTTTGGAGTCAAAGTCACAGCACTGAGATCCAATGGAGCTGGCTTGTAACCGTTGGCTTGCATGAAAATTTCGTTTGGCAAACGGACTGGTCGGATTCTAGCTGGAGGCTTATCCATTGTAATATAATATCCTAGAGATATTATGGTCCTTAAGAAGGAGGAAGACAAAATATAGGCATAAATATTGAATCTGAAAATAAAAACTCACTTCAATGTCTGCACAGCTAGCTGGCTATCGTAACGTTTTTCAGCGGGTGGCAATTTCTCGAACTGTGTCAGGCAGGGATGTATGCGATGGTAGTCATCCCTGTGCTCACCCCACGACCAACCGGATTCGATTTTATTCAAAGCCCACATTTCGTGTATATTTTCAGCCAATTTTTCCTTGATTGAGTCAACGGAAGATGGAAGAGATACACCTGACGTATCAACCGGATTTGGTACGAAAGCAGTGTCATCCTCTATCATCCATGGACCAGCAAGGACATTTTTGTTTAAATTTCCAAAATAGAAACACGGATCCAGACTAAGGATTTGATGAGGCATTAGACACTGAACTAGTGGAGAGAATCCCACTGGTGGGGGGTACTTTAGACGACCATGGTCTCCACCGAACAAGAAACGACAACTTTAAATAAAAATTAGACAAATCATTGTTTTGTTGAAAAAAAATATGGGCAAACCTTAGTTTCGATGAACAACTCATGACTGGGAAGAACATTCCATCTAAATTGAATCCTCTGAAGCTTCCTCTGACTTTCATTCCATTGAAGGAAAATGTGATAATTGGACCAGCCAAATCCAGAGCAACGCCCACAACGTCACCCTTTCTGATAAATGGTTCTTCTGGTAGGTTTTCAACTACTTGAGTCCTTCTGCCTCCGGTCCAAAAGTAGGCTCCATCAAAACCAAAGGAATACAAATCATCACCGACTCCATTTCCACCCCATTTCTTACCCCCACCGGGATAAGGGACATAGCTTGATAGAGGGTTTGAGCATCAGCTGGATAATAGAATTATTTTACTTAGGAAACTTACCCGGCAGTATTGGCCCAACCGATTCTTAGATGTGGCATCATGTGGGTTGTTCTTTCAATATGGTCCATCGTGACTTCAAAATACCATTTCTGATACATTGCTGAGCCCTCAACGCGACCAACAAATATATTTGGCCGAATGCTGTTAAGTGGAGGGAAATTATTATTTTAAGACTTATACAAAAAAAAAATTGGTTCAATTTAGAGTATTTGGCAAGTCCCATCCTTGTTATGAATCACCAGGTGCCCAGCAACAAAAGCAAGTAAATAGAAATCATTAAAAATAAATTTTGATCTTTGTTTTGTCAACAAAGCGCCATCTCTTGATTTTGTTTCTCTTTACTTATTGTTGTTTCTGGTCGCCTGGACAACAAATTTTAATCTTTTTTGTCAATAAAGTGCCAGCTCCTGATTTTTTATTTATTATCTTGTTATAGTTAAAAAGTAAATAAAAATATTTTATAGTTTATGGGAATCATTTATTCAGCCAGGACTCCTAAAAAAAATTGCAGATGAATCCTACGACCGACAGCAATGATGACAAATAACGGGTGATTTTTTTGAGGTTAGGATTTTCATGCATTAGTATTTGACAGATCACGCGGGATTTCAGACATGGTGTCAAAGAGAAAGATGCTCAGTATGCTTTGACATTTCATCATGAATAGACTTACTAACGAGCAACGCTTGCAAATCATTGAATTTTATTACCAAAATCAGTGTTCGGTTCGAAATGTGTTTCGCGCTTTACGTCCGATTTATGGTCTACATAATCGACCAAGTGAGCAAACAATTAATGCGATTGTGACCAAGTTTCGCACTCAGTTTACTTTATTGGACATTAAACCAACCACACGAATGCGTACAGTGCGTACAGAAGAGAATATTGCGTCTGTTTCTGAGAGTGTTGCTGAAGACCGTGAAATGTCGATTCGTCGCCGTTCGCAGCAATTGGGTTTGTGTTATTCGACCACATGGAAGATTTTACGCAAAGATCTTGGTGTAAAACCGTATAAAATACAGCTCGTGCAAGAACTGAAGCCGAACGATCTGCCACAACGTCGAATTTTCAGTGAATGGGCCCTAGAAAAGTTGGCAGAAAATCCGCTTTTTTATCGACAAATTTTGTTCAGCGATGAGGCTCATTTCTGGTTGAATGGCTACGTAAATAAGCAAAATTGCCGCATTTGGAGTGAAGAGCAACCAGAAGCCGTTCAAGAACTGCCCATGCATCCCGAAAAATGCACTGTTTGGTGTGGTTTGTACGCTGGTGGAATCATTGGACCGTATTTTTTCAAAGATGCTGTTGGACGCAACGTTACGGTGAATGGCGATCGCTATCGTTCGATGCTAACAAACTTTTTGTTGCCAAAAATGGAAGAACTGAACTTGGTTGACATGTGGTTTCAACAATGGACCGGTAAGTTGGCCACCAAGATCATGCGATTTGACGCCTTTAGATTATTTTTTGTGAGGCTACGTCAAGTCTAAAGTCTACAGAAATAAGCCAGCAACTATTCCAGCTTTGGAAGACAACATTTCCGAAGAAATTCGGGCTATTCCGGCCGAAATGCTCGAAAAAGTTGCCCAAAATTGGACTTTCCGAATGGACCACCTAAGACGCAGCCGCGGTCAACATTTAAATGAAATTATCTTCAAAAAGTAAATGTCATGGACCAATCTAACGTTTTAAATAAAGAACGGATGAGATTTTGCGTTTTTTTTTTTTAAAGTTCTCAAGCTCTTAAAAAATCACCCGTTACAATGAACAAACAACGAATAAACGTGGGAAGGGAAAATAGCGTCCTTTCCTATTAACTAAAACCAGTTTTGCAGTTCACATTTTTGCAGTATATTAGTATAGTCTTCAAACTGAATTCAAGGAGATCGGTCGTTAGCAACATAATATTGTAACTAAATTAATTTTCTGGAAATTTGTAAATCGGGGAGAATTATTTATCTGAGATCCTAGGCTTTATTTTAAAGAGGAAGTTCTACATACACATATACACTCATTCAAAGATGTTCTAATACCTCTATAATGCTTATACGTTATAACTCCTCTCCTTAAGGGTTAAATGCCATAAAATGTTGACAATTTTAACAAAAATAAAATTACCTCGCAACATGATCCACCAACTGTGTCTGCAGGAGCAAGTTCTTTCCAGGCAACAGATAATCACAGATATTATTTTGCGACGATCTGACAGCCACTCCATTACCAACACACAATGAGCACAACACATCCAAAACCTTCGGATCCCGACCATGTTTTTCCAGCAAGGAAATGATAACCTTAATGTGCTCATCTCTCATCATATTCAATGCCTCCGGAGAATCAATCAAAACACAATGAAGTACATCAAGCATTCCAGAGCCTTCACTAGACGCTTGCGATCCCAAACGGGAAAAAAGCCAATTCAGACGATTGCTATTAGCAAACTGAGCACAATTAGTATGGTTGCCCTTGATAATGGCCGCCAATAGTTGATACAAATATGTCGAAATCAAATCCCAGCTTTGGCCAATTTCATCGCTGGCCAAAAAACTTGCCAGAAATCCCTGAGACGTAATAATATTGATTTTGTCAATTGCCTCCAGAATGAGATTAAGAACTCCCTCCTCTTGGAACAGATCCTGGCGATTTCTCAAAGCACGGAATTTATTTTGTTTCTCTTCGTGTTCCATGTCGTCTTCGGGCTGCGAGAAATAATTTATCAAATCCTCCAAGCACATGACCATTTCGCTGAGATTGACTTTTTGGAAGAATATCGAATGTCTTCGGTTCGATTGTAGAGTTTCTAAACCACTGGAAGGAAAAATTTATTTATTCAAAGTTTTGGGAAAAATTGAAATTTCAAAAACATACTTAATAAACTGCGTAAACAAACTACTGCACTTCCGGATAACTCTGGCGGTTTTTGATTCTTCTTCTTGGGATCGAGAGAAGTCCAAGCAATCGTCCATTTTTCCTTCTTCGTGTAAGATGGCTTGTTTTTCCTCAACTTTGCCAACTCCTTTTTTCTTTGTTTCATAGCTTTTGTAACTTAGCCATAAGCTCGACTCACAATGTTGGACAATCACTGTGGTATCACCGTATTTGATAATAGGAGCTCCGATTATTTCCAAATCCTTATCTTCAAGGACAACTTTTTGGTCATCCTTCTCTTGTCTCAAACAGAACGTTGTAGAGGCTATTGTTGCATCTTCTTTTTTAACCTAAAAATGGAGAGGGGTTTAGGGAATTTTAAGCTTTAAAGCACCATTAAGGGTTTCCATGGATTTTATTCAATAGGTAATTTCAGGGAAGAATATGGCGAATTAGACTGAAAATGACGTGAGAGGTTTGACTACCCCGATTGCGTTTCGAGGAAATTGGGGTAGAGGTAGTATCTTGAGAAAATTATTAAACAGTAATGATTAACCTTTAAATCGATTTTGATAAAATAATGGAAGATGAAACGTTATGGATTAAGTTCTGAAGAGGACCCAGCGTCAGGACACACCAAGATTTGGAAAGAAAAAAAATCTTCATGGAAGAGACAAGAGGCAAAGGAGCACTTACCAAATTCAATTCGTTGTTCTCATTCACCCCCAAATATCTGCCGGTTGTTATGTGTCGTATTCTCATCGGATGAAGCCAGTTTATAAAACCACCTGTCCACTTGGTCCTAGCCAATTCCAATCGCCAAAGTGAACGTGCTTGTGACATAACTGAACCGCCTTCGTAAACAACAATACTTAAAAAAAAAATTACGTTAATTATTTTAGAAAACCCAAAAATATATTAAACATACTTCTGACCGGCTTCTCGACCCCAAGTACTCGGTATCGTAAGACACTCGTCACCGCCATGAAAGAATCTCAAAACATCACCTCCGAAAACATACCCGACATACTTCATTCGGGATATACCCGTACCATAAGGCTGCACCGACCAATGGGTGACATGAAAGCTAGCGTTCACAATAGATTGCTCGTTTTCCTTAGTCGTGTGCTGAAAATAAAAAAAAAATTAAATTTCGTTTGTATTATTAATTCACATTCACTTCTTACCAAATATCTTTCTGTTGCAACAGACACCAAAATCAGGTCATCACCCACACGGACCTTCTCACCCTCAGAACGCTGTTTGCTTGCCGGATGTACAGTCCACCAACAGGCCTCTCCTTGACTATGCTCCTGAAGACCAACGTCAAAAGACAGCTTGTCATTCGACGAAGATGTTGAAAGGCACGCTAAATACTATGTTTAACACAAATTAATTTATTAAATTTTTATTTTTAAATTTTTTTTTTAAAGTTAATGTTTTATTTTTATTTTATTACCATATCACTGTTATGATGACGAAGTAGTATAGCATTTCCATATAAAAGTGTTCTATGGCCTGAACCAGTTCCTTTACCCTATTTTAGTGACACAAAAAATGACAAGAAAATGACAAAAATACAATTTTAGTTATTTTAAAATTCAAATTGTGTGAAAAATTTAAGCTTAAAACATAAAAATTAATGAAAATTATATGACAGGATTCATAAAACATCTCAAAGTCAAAATAAAAAACAAAAAAACATAAACTCATACCAATGGGTTGGTTCAAATTTGGCGGTTTTTTTGTTGGGTTAGGTGAAAGCAAACACACCGTTATTTGAGTTGTGTAGCGCTAATTGAGTTATAGACAAAAACAATTGATCTTAATTTTGAAATTCATGTACAGAAATTAGTCATCCACAACTGTTGTTTAAAAATTGTTTGCTTATTGTAGAATTAAAAAAAAAATTGTTGTATACTTACAAAAGTCTTGTCCTTTTTTGCGTAACGGTTTTTATTTGGATTTTATGTATATATTTTGGTTTTTGATGGATGGAAATATTTTGAAAATACAATGTCATTGTTTTTTTTTATTTCCAAAATTTAGGAAACAAATTTTGACGTTTTTTTTAGATGCAGGTGGTATACCGCGTAGGGATGAGTTCGGAAATTAAAAATTTTGGTAAAAGCAACCGGAAATTGGAACATAAAAAAAGAAATATATAGAGAATCAAACGAATGAAGGTTTTTTTTTTTGTTTTGTTTAAATGGGTACAAAATAGCAAAAAGAAAATGCAATAAATCAAATTTAAATTATTTATAAAATCCTTATATATGGCGATTTGGTATTCATTTGTGTGTGGATTGATGAAGTCTTTTTAATAAAATTGTAATTTAAAAAAACACTTCATCTACACAGTTTTCTTTTTTATGAATTTGGTCCAAATTTGGATTTGCATTAAGACTAATATTTTCTAGTAATTGATGTTTTTTTTTAAGAAGATATTATATGAAACGTACGGTCTCCGATCCAGCTGCTGTAACCAACTCCTGCAAGGCACGAACGGACAATGCTTGTTCGATAACAAAAACACATTGCGACAAATCAGGAGGAATATTTTTATCAGCTATGTTTTCTAGGAAACAATGCCTGTTTCCGAATCCCTCAGCTGCAAGACAAACTCTTTCACCAGTTGCTGTACACGAAAGACACACCATGTCTTCCTGCAACGATATATGTATAGTAGTTGGATCAACTAATATTTCTATAGTTTTCTTCACTTACCGTACGCAAGAATGAAACATCATCCTGCTCTGAGCTTCCTTCTGCCTCAGCCATAATTTTTCAATTACAACGAGGATGTTTAATATAAAATCCGCGAAGTTATAATATAACGGTTTAAGTTATTTTGGCTTTGAGACATTACCTGACCTTGAAACTTTCGAGGCAAACTTTTCTTTTTTTTGTTTTGTATTATTATTCTGTGAAATCAAATAAAATTTTAAATTAATTAATAAGAAACTAATTTTTTTAAATTCTTTAAAATATATTTAAGTGTTTTTTTGGAATTAAGAGTGGTTCAATATGATATTTCATATACAAACAGCACAGTTGAGAATTCGTTGCAGCAATTGTGTTAAATTAGTTGTTTACTAAGGAGCAACTTTATCGTAATCTAAGAAAATGGGCACGACTGGGTCGCACGTACTTGCTCTTATGTGCCTAATAACATTGAACGGCAAGATCTTTGACAAAAACAAATAACATTTACGTTCAAAATAACACAGTTTGAACTTATAAAAACTACCAAAACCACAAAACTTAACGGTTTTTAGTAAAAATGAGGTACGCCATCAAACGTCTTAAATAACAAAGAATTTATGGAAAAAGTATTTCGAAAATTGTAGGACGGATTTTGATAAAATCCTGTTTTTTATTTTTAGTTTTTTTTTTTTTAAATTTTGTTTTTAAATTTTGGTATGCAGTTTCTTAGAGTTCATTAGTATACGTGTGAAAAATTATTTTTTTTATTAGTTTTGAAAATATTGATTTTTCAAAAAAAAAATTCAAAAATTAATTTTTAATAGAAAAAAAAGTTATTCAAAATTTTGATATGCAGAATTAATTTGGCTACTTAGATCTTCTTAAATATAAAATTTGATAGAAATCCATTAAGCCGTTACCGAGCAAGCCAAAAATTAAAAAAACCGTTATATGAAAGGTCCCGTTAATAGACTTTTCTCGTATATGATGTTCTAACCAAATGATAGCCAATACCAATACAAAAATCTCAAAAAAATTCATCTAAATCGTTGGAGCCGTTTTCGATAAAAATAAGCTTTTCCTTAACGGGGGTATGGCAAGTACCGTTATTTTTAGTCCTAAAAATAACATTTCAATTTCCCCTCTGAGGAATGCCAAAATATAAACAAATACCAAATTTGAAGGCAATCGCTTAACCCGTTTAGACTGCAGCTCGATATACACCCGGACAGACAGATAGACAGACAGACGGACATTTTTTGCCAATGACTTTTTTAGGCTTCTCTATGATCGTAATGCCATGTTTGATTGTTATCTCAAATTTTTTTTATATTCACGAATCCCAAACTTGCCCTATAGTCCCTATAATCGCAAGTAAAAACAAAGTGCACAACTGGGTCGCACGAACTTGCTCTAATGTGCAACTGTGGTCTTTGGGCTTGAGATTTTTGAAAAAGCAGATAAAATATCATTTGAAATTTTGTTAATCACTTTGAAATCATTAGTTAAACGTTTTTTTTTTGGAAAAAAACGAAGTAAGACATTAAATTTCTTTTACAGTTTTGAATTTTAAGGAAACATTTTTTCAAAATCGTTTGACCAGTTTTTTTTTCAAAAAATGCTTTTTTTTTGAATTTTTTTTTCGAAAACATATTGCAAATTTTTTTTAAGTGTACCAACATGTAGCAGGTGATAGTAATTATTAGAAAACTTTAAAAAAAAATTCAATCAAACCGTTTTCAAAATATTTCGAAAACCATTTTTTTAGAAAATTTAAAAAATTGAAAAAAAAAGTTTTTGAAAATGTTGATATGCAATATTAATTGAATTATAAATGACTTCCTGTGTGCAAAATTTTATTGAAATCGGGATAGTGGTTTACGAAAAACCGCATTTGAAAAAACCGGTTCTATGAGAAGGACCGTTATAGAACAAATTTCGAAAAAAATTATTCCAACTAAAAGATGTATAGTTGCAAAAAAATAGCACCTGAAAGTTTTATTAAAATCGTTAGAGGCGTTTTCGAGAAAATCAATTTTTTTGTTAAAGATTGTGTGGCAGGTACCGTTTTTTCGACCTAGAGCAAAAATGAAAAACATCCACCGAGATACTACCAAATAAATACTAAATACTAAGTTTAAAGCAAATCGGCCCATCTGTTTAGGCTGTAGAGGTGCAAACAGATAGACAGACAAACAGACAGACAGACGGACGGAATTTCCCGCCACACTTTTCTCGACACCTCTATCACCGTAATGCCATGTTTGATTGTTAGATTTTTTTTGCAAGAATCCATAACTTGCCTTATAGTACCTATAAACGCAAGTAAAAAATTAAATACAAGACACAAAACAGTCAAGAGAATACGTCTTGAAGTACCAAAGATGGGACCACCATTAGAACCCTGAGGTCAACCATTTTTCATATTCACTTGATCAATTGGACCTTTGGCACAGGCTATTCTTTCAGAGATGTAACTCTTTCAAAAAAAAACCACTTGTAGTTTGTAGCTCAGTGTGAGTAAGGACACATAACTACCATGAAAGTTTTTGTAATCACCGTCAATAGAAAAATTAAAATAGTTAAGAAACCAAATATCCTATTTTTTTTATTTCAAAAATTCCATAAATCAATTAAATAAATTGCACGACTGGATCGCACGTACTTGCTCATATGTGCGGTCACATTGTAGAATAAAATTTAAGAAAATTAAAGTGAACATCAAAAGATTTATTCGATTTTTGTGACTTTTTAATTGTTCGAATAAAGTACGTTAAATTGTATTGGGTGAAATAATTTAACGGCCATTTTATTTCTTTAAGAAATGTTAAAGAGTGTGATTTTTTTCAAAATTGTAGGAGCGGTATTTTTTTAACAATTTTTTTTTTAAATGAAAAAAAAATAATTTAAAAATACAAACTTAAGCACAAAAATAACATACATTTAAAAAAAAAATTAAAAACAAATCACATTGATTTTTCAAAAAAAAAAATTATAAAAATTATAAACATACAAAAAAAAAGTTTTCGAAAAAGAATTACTGCGAAATTACTAAGGCTACCTACATCTTCTTGAATATAAATTTTGATAGTAATCGGATCACCAGTTTTCTAGAAAGTCGAAAAAAAAAACCAGTCCTATGGGAGGTACCGTTTTTAACCCACCATTTTAATTTTGTTTCACCAAAAAATACTGCTTACCTACAGTAGTACACAGCTTTTTTTTCAAAAAAATCCTGGAGCCGTTTTCGAGGAAAACAAGCTTTTACAATATAACGGTTATATATGAAAGGTGCCGTTAATTTTTGAGCTAAAAAAAAATTAAAACTCCTCTGTAGAATAACCTTAAGTTATTATTAAGGTCAGAATTTTGCCAGTAACTCAAATATGTTTCTCTATCATCGTAATGTCATGTTTAATTGTTATCTCAATTTTTTTTGCACGAATGCATAACTTGTATTATAGTAAATATTATCGCAAGTAAAAAACTCAATCAATGAGCAAATTTTAATTATTCAATATAAGACAACTAAATAAAGCACATTTTAAAACTGCGAGAAAATGTGCTTCATTAATCAAAACCAATTTAAAAACAAGTCAATTAAAATGTCATAACACAAATGTTCCTAAGTATGTATGTGATTTTTATCATAGTATTAGTTCGACATCACCAAACAAAATTAAAATTACAAAATAAACAAGCTGTTCTTATTACTTAATTTTAAAAATAAATAAATAACGATTCTTTGCAAAATAATCTTGGCAATGAAATTGCATTAAATATGCCGCCAAGTCAATGAACCACACTTATGCCATCTGATGAGCTATTTTCATATTTGTTTATCCTCTTGGCCGACTTTTTCATTTGTAAACAAAAATAGTGCCAATCACCTTTTCAAAATACGCGTTTCCTTAAACAACAACAAAAAACATGACAGTTTGTTTTCAAACAATCCGCTTTTGCATGTGCTTTCTCTCGTAAAAACAACTTGTATATTTTTTCGAACTCGCTCGCAATAACTTCACTCAGATTCCGAATTGAGAATTCCAACGAGAGGTTCTCGAAATTCGGAATGGGAGATAAAAACGTTAGTATTAGTATGAGAGATTCTGATTGCAATTGTGTGTTGGCGAAAAAACATGTGGTTTTTATCTATTTTCTCATCTGGAGTTTCAAAAGAGAACATTTTTGAGAAAAGACAAACGTTAAAACGTAAACCATACAGTCTACACTAGGTGGCGAATGAATGAAAGTGTTTTCATCTGTCAAACTTTTTTTGATGCATTCAAAAGGAAATTCCAAAACAAAAATTGATCTTTTTTTTTGAAAATAAAAAACTTTGTAATTATTAAAAACTAATGTATGTATGTAACATCAATTCGTTCTGCTTTCAATGAAGGCAAAAGTTATTTAAATAAATTAATTTTGCTGATTTCCTTTGTAAGCAACATTAAAAGTAAAAATAAACAATCGATAAAGGGAAACCCACATAAAAGTAGGTGATTTAAGGGTTAAAAAGGACAAACTGTAAATTATTTTGAGGAAAACGGAACATTTGCGCCATGACATTTCCATATCCGTTTAAGGAACCTACGACTCTTTAAATGTTTGGTGTGTTTTGTGTGTTGCTATGATTATATCTATGATGCATTGCAGCTTTTGAAAATAAAAGCAATTGTGTGACAAAATAATAAGTAGGTACGGCGTTTTATAGCTTCTTTAAAATAAAAATAAAATCGATCAAATTTCAAGGACATTTTTGTAGATGTATGAAGTCCGCACACACATTTTAAAGCGGGTTCACATGGGACAATGCAGAGGCCAAGACTATAGGACAAGACAATCATTGTTCCATGTGAACAATTGTTTCCAGGACAAGACAATAGTCATTATATTGTCCTCCGAGCTAGCCTGCCGAGCTATTTCTGAGGACAATATCGACATCATCCAACCCTGTTCAAGAAGCTCAGACAAGACAATTGATTATTGTCCCATTGCCTTGTCTGCGTGTGAACGCTGCTTAAAGCCAATTTAAATGTATGCGTTCAGTTAAATTAAGAGAAAAATGTCCTGATGAGATCACAGAAACTCGCTCTTATTTTTATTATGATTGCCCCAAATGTATTTAGAAAAATTAGACCAAATTTCAAATTCGTTTTGAAAAAAGAAATATCTCTAACTTTGGCTCCATTTGCAATACTGAAATAAGGCCACATTTGAGATATTTGACAAACAAATCATTCCTTTTAAAAGGTCTTCCAATAAGAATTTCCGAGATTTGACAGTTGATAGCCGCAATCTTGTTGAAGCTACATCTGTCTAATTGGCTGGCATTTATTAAGTCTCTGTTGCAAAATTACCACGAACAGATATAGCGTTCAACAGCACACGTGCAAATGATAAAATTGTGTTATCAAAATGGGTGTTCTGTTCGGGCAACGTTCAGCCCGCTTCGCCCATTGTACGGTCGCCATATTTGTTCTACCGAGAGAACTATTCGCAGTGTGGTGGATAAATTTGAGTCCACTGGTTCAGTAAACAATCGACCAATACCCGTTCGTCGACGAAACGCAAAATCTGCCGAAAACATCGCACACAATTGGCGAATTTCGCTTCTTGACTTGGGTCTGCATCCGTACAAAATTCAACTGACCCAGGACCATCGACAAGAACGCAGGTCTATGCGAATAGGCCACAAACCTCAGCGGCCTACAAAGCCAACAAATTCATCCTGATTTATGTGCTAGAGTCACGGAAAATTGGACCCTTCGGATGCCCACCACCAAAAGAAACCGCAGTGGACATTTAGACGATGATATATTCCACACATAACAGCATCGATAGGCCTTTCAAGACTTTCGATGATATGTGACACAAATTTGGTTTCATTTAAATTTAAAGTTCGGAAGAGCTTTATTTTGAGGATGGAGGGTAAGTTTGTTTTAGTACTTTGGGGGCTTATTTAGGGACTATAATTTCCGTAAGCCACATTACCCTTATAAAATATTAAATGTCTTATGAACAGTTTCACAGTAAGGGTTTAAAGTCTGGTTTTGATTTAAAATTAGGTTTAATAATTTTTGGGTTTCACAGTGCAACAAAACTTGTCGAAGTGGATTAAAAACAAGGACGAAGTTGTTGCTGGAAAATCAAAGCGTGAGTACACTCTAAATCTACTTGTTTTTTTACCATCGCAGGCACGAATTTTTATATTAATAAAAAGCCCCTGAAACAGAGGTTTCCAAACTTCGTTTAGTTAACTGGAAGATTATTATTGACTGCAAAACCGGGTTTAGTAAAACCTTGACTTAAACTCTAACTGTGAAACTAGTCATTAGGGAAATTTTGTTTTTTTTTTCAAATGTATGAAAAAAATGTATGAAACTTGTTTTTCAAATTCATTTTGTTTTTAATTTTTAAAAAAAAGTTGTTAAATAAAAACCGTTTTATTTAAAAACTATTCCTACTATTTAAAAAAAAAATCACACTGTTTCACATATTTTTATAGAAATAAAATGGCGTTTAAATTTTTCCGCTGAAAACTCTTTTACGTACTTTTTTCAAACAGACTAGCACGACTGGATCGCATGTACTTGCTCTTATGTGCCTTATTACATTGGACGGCAAGATCTTTGACAAAAACAAATAACATTTACGTTGAAAATAACACAGTTTGAACTTATGAAAACTATCAAAACCACAATACTTAACTGTTTTTAGTAAAAATCAAGTGAGCCATCATACGTCTTAAATAACAAAGAGCTTATGAAAAAGAAATTTCCAACATTGTAGGACCGGTTTTGATAAAATCCTGTTTTATATTTTTAGTTTTTTTGAAAAAATATATTTTTTTTTGAAATTTTGGTATGCAGTTTTCTTAGAGTTTATTAATATACATTTAATAATAAAATTTAAAATAATTTTTTTTGATTAGTTTTAAAAATATTGATTTTTCAAAAAACAAAACTCAAAAATTTATTTTAATTACAAAAAAAAGTTATTCAAAATGTTGCTATATAGAATTAATTTGGCTACTTAGGTCTTCTCAAATATAACATTTTACAGAAACACAATGAACCGTTACCAAGAAAGCCCAAAGTTAAAAAAAACCGTAATATGAAAGGTACCGTTAATAGACTTTTCCGCAAATGTGGTTCGAATCAAATAATAGCCAATACTATCGTTATAGTCGTTTTCGAGAAAAATAAGCTTTTCCTAAATGGTCATATGACAGGTACCGTTATTTTTAGGCCTAAAAATAAAATTCCAATTTCTGCTCTGGGGAATGCCAAAAGAATCACACACACCATTTGAAGATAATCGCTTGATTCGTTTAGACTGCAGCTCGTTATACATACTGACAGAGAGACAGACAGACAGACATTTTTGTCGATCATTTTTTTAGACTTCTCTATGATTGTAATGTCATGTTTCATTGTTATCTCAATTTTTTTATATCCAAGAATCCTAAACTTGCCTTATAGTCCCTTTAATCTCAAATAAAAAGGAAGTAAGTACGCGTGACACTGAAACTCCGAATGTCTGCTTCGAAACGTTTTCAGATAATTTATCTTGCCTGCTAGATTTCATTTTTTTTTTTTTTTTTTTAAACATGACTTGCCGATGTAGCAATTATAAAAAAATTAAAAATGATTTATTTCTAAACAGTAAGGCAAGCAAAAATGGGGTTAGACAAAAGAGAAATACATTTACACAGAAAACATGTAAGCATTCCTTAACAAACACATACATAAATACTTTGTATTGTTTTACAAAATATGCTCATTAACACAACAACAACGTAAATGTAAAGGCATATTTTAATTAAAAATTATTTGATTCTTTGAATAATTATGTTAATCATATAATGGTCGAATTATATTATCGAATGGATTTATTCAAGGAAATCATAACCATACATATATTCATGTTTTAAATACGTTTTCGTCATTGTTTTGGCATGGCCTTAAATACAAGGTTAGAGTGTATTGTTTTTATTGAAAATTTCGTCTGCAAAAGTTCAATTTTTTTCAGATTTTGGTAAAAATATTTTTAACCGTCATGGATCATATCAAAAGTTTTAATGTTGTAGTCTTAATGTTTTTATAATACAGTATTTTATTTCTAAGGGTCGAATCCATTTTTTTAGTCAATAAGGAAAACTAAAGGACTTTACAATGGAATGGTTTCGACTTTCGAGTGAAATCTTTTCAGTTTTGTATTAACGATGTTGAAGAAAATGGATTCAAATATCGGTTAACAAAAACCGAGTAATATTGAAACATACTCTAGTTATTTTTAAATAATTGTTTAAGTAAGTTAAAATTGGCAAGGGATTAGTTACCAATGCTTAAGAACAAGACTTAAGGAGGTGGTCAGGTTTTTCATGAGTAATTACTGAATAATGGAGTTTCAAAATACATAACATATTTATTGCTGATTGTTTAAAAGGGTACATTTTTTGTAATTGATTTGCTCTTTAAAACAAAACAAAATATGTTGCCACATGCGTTTATTGGATTTTTTAAATTTTATTTTTGATTTCTAGAAAAAAAGCAAAAAAAAGCACGTTAAAATGTTTTGAACAAAATTAACGCCATATTGTTTCGGTAAAAAAATGGAAAAAGTTATACATATTGTTTTTTCATTCAAGCACGTTTTTTTAAATAACTTTGTTCAAATATACCTATATATTTAATGATGTATATGTAGGTGGCATACGATTTTTTATATGCCCTATCCCAACGGCAAGTCTACCGGACTACTTTGCCGAAGAGTCAGAGATCAATTCCGAGTTAGGGTCACTTTGCTTTGGCCTGTGCACTGCCTCAAGTTTGAACCTTGTCTCAAAAAAGTTCATTTCATATAACCGTTGGAAATCAATAGTAATTTGTAAGCCCTTTCCGTTCTTGTAGATTCGCAACGCACACACAGGAATAGTTCAGAGCTTAAATCACTAGACCTTGGTGCCTTAATGAGCTGTCACATCAGAAAATTTAATTTCAATTAGAACTTACATATTTTTGAATATCAATTTAAGTTGTATTAAGAGAACCAATTTTCGGAAAAATGAAAAATAAAAACAGTCATTCTTAATCTTAATTTTATTCACCAAAACATTACCCCCAGCAACTATAGCCTACAGATTGGTTTTTTAAAAAATCCTGCAGCCTTTTATAATATAGACTTCATACATCTATCCAAACAGTAATAGAGACGAGAGAGTTCTAGCCATTGCAAACCGTCTAACCATACTACATCACGATTTATAAAGAAATTGCCTAAAATAGAACTCCTGCCTCAAACTAACCAACAAAAGACCGTCTGTTTACCTTAGATTTGAGAGATAACAGCTTAAAATATTGGAAGCCAATGCTTAAAAAGTTGTTATATAATTGAAGATTTTTTAAAATATTCCACATACGCCCGAGTGCACCTAATTTGTGTTCCTTGAGATTACGTAGTAAAAATAATTTTTGTTGTGTGACGAAATAGACATAAATTACTTTTACAGTAGTTTTGAATACAAAATAATAATCCGTTTGAGATATTAGACTATTTTATTAAGAACTTGAGCATTTTTATTTGCTTTTTTAAAGCAAGTATTGTTTTCGTGCAGTAAAAAATCTAGATAATAACAAAACCGCATTTCGTTAACCGAAAAAAACAAACAAAAAAGTGGTTTTATAAAAACCATCCACCGGTTTGTGTATTTGTTCGGTCTTTATGTCGTAAATGACTGTAACGATTTTGATAAAATTTGTATTCATATTATTTGGAAATTTCTCTAAAAATCCTATCTCAATTACCTAGACGTTAACTAAAATTTACATAGTATTGTGATAATTCTTAATATCTATATCTAGCTTTAATGATAGCTAATCTCATTAATGATCTGAAGATATTTTTCAAATTTGTCGACACAAGAAAAGTTCAGATAATATTATCCTTCATCTTTTTTCATAAACAGTGTAACCTCAAGCGATTTTCAAACATAATTCAGATTAGTTTACCTCATTTTTACTTGTACCATGACGCAAGTTTAGGATTCGTGAATATAAAAAAAAGAGATAACAATCAAACATGACACTACGAGCATAGAGAAGCCTAAGAAAGTCATTGACAAAAATGTCCGTCTGTCTGTCAGGGTGTATAACGAGCTGCAGCCTAAACGGGTTACGCGATTGCCTTCAAATTTTGTATGTGTGTATCTTTTGGCATTCCTCAGAAAAGAAATTGAAATTTGATTTTTAGAGCTAAAAATAAAGTTACCTGCAATTTTACGGTTAACTAAACGCTTATTTCTCTCGAAAACGGCTCTAACGATTTTGGTGAACATTTTTGAGAATATTTTTGTTGGTTATAGCTATCGGGATAAATCTCTTAACGGTACCTTTCATATAATGGCTTTTTTAATTTTCGACTTTCTCGGTAACGGCTCAAAGGATTTCAACAAAATTTTATAAATAGCCAAATCAATTCTGCTTACCAAACTTTTGAATAATTATCTTTTTTCTATTTATAATTTTAAACAGAATCCCTTTAAGCAATAGAACCGACTGTAGTTAAATAAGTTCCTTATATACGAGCCCTTGTTTAAAATTTTCTCAACTAATGTGATGTATGGGTTATGTGACGTAATGTAAGCAAATTTTTCCAGGGGTCAATTCCCGATCTGTGAAAATGTTAAATGATAAAAAAAACTTATCATAATGCATTGGAAGTTTTTTTAATCCATATTTATCAATTAAACATTAACAAATGTCGTAAAAGAATAAAAAAATAATATAATTAAGTAAATTAAAAAAAAAAAATGCAAATTGTTGTAGAATAAATCGTTCCTCCATCATTTGCCTTCGCCATACATCGTTGCTTGATCTCAAAACTGCGGGGCTCTTCACGGGATGTTTTGGTTGTGGAAAGTTTTTTATCGTTTTGAAAAGTTTTTGACGCTGGTTTTTCTTTTTTCATACATCAAGAATCGAATTTAACGTGAATATGTCAAAAAATGGTCAGTTTCACAGATCGGGAATCGACCCCAACACGGCTAAATATTGACAAAATAAGACATTCTTGTATTTTTTTTTGGTACGAAATTACAAACGTCATTTGGTTAAGTTAAAGTTTACTTTAAAAAAGATAAGCAACTGGTTTGCTCGTTTTAAGGTTAGACAAGTTGTTTAAGGTTAAAATATACTTTGTGTCGATTAAATTTTTTAGAGTCGACTCCCATTTTAAAATTAATTTAGAGAGTCGGTTTTAAATATTTAAAATTTTGCGCCAATATTTTTAAAACTTCTGGTGTAACTTAATAAACTCTAAAAAATTGCATACAAAAATTTCTTCAAAATACTAAAAATAAAAAACAAGTTTTTATTAAAACCGGTCCTACAATTTTCGAAATACTTTTTTCTTAAATTCTTTGTTATTTAAGACTTGTGATGGCATCCTTCATTTTTACTAAAAACCGTTAAGTTTTGTGGTTTTAATACTTTTTATAAGTTCCAGTTGTGTTATTTTCAACGTAACTGTTACTTGTTTCTGTCAAAGGTCTTACTTTCCAATGTAATTAGACACATAAAGATGATTCGTGTTAACTTCTTCCTATGCCCTTTGAGATTGGATGTCGATGTGATCTCCACTAAGTTAGTAAACCCTTACTCAAAAAGTTACTGTACTTGGCTTTGAAGTGATTTCCTTGAAATGGATGTCTCCTTACCTCATAAACCGTTCTTACTAAATGCGTTTTGCAAATGCGATTTCAAAGCCAATTTTCGCTTTGAATTTATTCCGTGGTCCCTCAAAGAAGTCACTTAAATTTCATCTTTATAACTTAATTCTTCAGCATTGAGTGCTGCTATGCTAAAGTAGTCATGCGGCCTTTTTTCGGGAATTTTCGCAAAAAAAACTTTGAGAAAAAATTGTAACTTAAATGTCCTCATTTTAGTTGGCTATACAATCCGTTACAATGAGCTCTTCGAAAATGCCTAAACGTCTAAATTGATATTTAATTTGATTACTAAAAAACAACTCATGGCCTAAATTTATATTGGTTCAAATAGTTCAAATACTAAAACAATTTAAAATATTCGAAATACTGCCAAAATGTACATAGTTTTAAAAACACATAAATTGTTGCTCTTTATTTCATGATGAACAGAAAAACCGGAAAAAATGTTTGTCCCCGGCGAATATATATATTTTTTTTTTGCATATTTATAGTAAATTTCAAAAATATTTTTAAAATGAACATCTGCATCATTCGCAAAAGCTATTTTCCTGATCAATCCTTGTTTTTTGTTATAGATTTCCGTTTAATATTCGAATGCATATTAAATTTTCTTACATACCTGCAAAAAGTTGTTAAGACTTTTAGAAAATCATTTCGAAAATAACCTAATTTTGACAAAATTTCTGCAAATAATTAACATATCCGTTTCTATTTTTAAAAGGAAACACACAGTAATTAGCACATTTTTAATTTTAAAAATATATGCTTTCCATAATGTCGGCACTTGGTTCTTCAACAAGAGCACTTTTTCACTAGAAGATAAGAACACATTTATATTGGCTCTAGACGCGATGGTAGGCATTTGTCACGTACTATACGAACTGACAGATACACACAATTTTCAAAAATAATAAAGTAGATTCAATTATTTTTGGATTTTATTTTTTGGAGTTCAAAGAAAAAACCGTAATCCAGGGTCGGTTTTTTCTTATATTCAAAAAAAAATTTATCACTTTTATGACTATTTAACACAAAATAGCACTTCGTTTTTGACACAAAAGAGTTAACCGCAAACAAAATCTTGGGTTTTTGGTACAATTGAAATGTGCTCCCACATTTTCCACACACTCTGCACTCAGAGCCAAAAATAACACATTCCCATTGCCTGGGAGGAAATTATATGAATCTTTTAAATTTTCACTGAAAATTTAAGAAAACCGAACAAATTTTTCAAAATTCTATCAATCAAAACCTCAAAAACGTCCTAAACACCATAAAACACTATTTTCCAACGACTTTTTACTCTTAATTCCAAATAAAAAAATTACATATATATATTTTTCAAAAAAATACATATATATCTATAGATACTCAATTTCACTATTGATTTTTTCACAGAACCCAAACTTACTTGTCGTATCGAAATCTCGCCGAAGACTGAACAGTTTTGAAATTTTAGAAATAGAAAATGTATTTTGGTATTTTGAGGAAACTTCTTTTGAGAAATACCCAAATGCGGACCTGCGCTTTTCAATATTCAGAGTTTTAGAATTTTGAAACGCATGCGTTTGGGTTTGTTGACAACGTAATTTTTGAAGTGTTGGTTATAAACAATTGTATTGGAATAGGGAAGTTCATGTTTTCGGAGTAAAATTTTGAAGTTAAACTTTATTTTTTGAAAGTATCTGTGAAGTTGGTTAGAGAAAGAGAGTGTTTGGCGCTGCGAGTAAGTATTTTCATTAAAATACTATTTGTTATTATTATGAAATTGGATTTCAATTTCTAGACAAAAAAGATGCTTCATAGGAATTTTTATTTTTCCAGACTGTTTACTAGTAATACATATATATTATGACTTGCAACAGTCTTCCTTTTTTACTTGCGATTATAGGGTCTATATCTATAAGGCAAATGTAGGATTCGTGAATATTAAAAAAAAAATTGATCATTACGATCATAGAGAAGCCTAAAAATGTCATTGACAAAAAATGTCCATCTGTCTGTCTGTCTGTCTGTCCGGATGTATATCGATTTGCATCTGCAGCCTAAACGGGTTAAGCGAATGCGTTCAAGTTTGGTATGTGTGCATCTCTTGGAATTCCTCAGAGGGGAAATTGAATTTTTATTTGGAGGGCTAAATATAACGGTACCTGCCATATAACGATTAAGGAAAAGCTAATTTTTTCTCGAAAACGGCTCCATCGATTTTGATTTTTGTGATTTTTTTTTTTTGGTAGTAACTATCAGCTAATTAGAACCAAATTTACCGGAAAAGTCTGTTAACGGTACCTTTCATATAAGGTTTTTTGTTTAATTTTCGACTTTTTCGGTAACGGCTCAATGGATTTCAATGAAATTTTATACTTGAAAAGATCTATTAATTTGAAATACAAAAATTTTGAATAATTTTTTTTTTTTTTTTTTTTGAAAATACAATATTTTTAAAACTTATCAAAACAAATATTTAAAATTTTAAATTCAGATGTAAATCAATAAATTCTAAAAATAGCTGCATAGCCAAATAACAAAAATTTTTTTTTTTCAATAAACTAAAAATAAAAAACAAGATTTTATCAAAACCGGTCCTGCAATTTTCGAAATACTCTTTTCTTATTTTGTTTGTTTTTTAAGACGTGTGATGGCATACTTCATTTTTACTAAAAACCTTTAAGTATTGTGGTTGTGATACTTTTTATAAGTTTAAACTGTGTTATTTTCAACGTAAATGTTAATTGTTTCTGTCAAAGATGTAATTGGGCACATAAGAGCAATTACGTGCGAAGCAGTCGTGCCCCTTTTTTTGACAAATGATTCTGTAATGTCATAAATTTCCCAGTTATTAGACAGCAAGTATCTTTGCTTTTTCAAAACAAAAAATGAGTGACTTATTTTCATCTATACGATTCAAATAAATCATGAAAAAAGCAAATAAATGGTGAATGCTGAGTGTTTGTTCGTCTATGTAGACGTATGCATTAGTTTGAAGCAATGATGGCTAGCCTAAGTAGCGTTTTTTTTAATTAAATGCTTCAGTCAAAAAATTATTTTTAAAAATTATAGATTTTATCCCATTTATATTATATTTAAAAGGTTTACAGTAACTAGAACATGTTGTGGACAAATATGAATTCCAAACAAGAGATATTCACAAACTTAATGAAAAAAAATTCTTATAGTCAAGAATCCTGAATAAATTTGTATTTATTTTTTTTTTCTTCTATTTCATTTCTAAAGATACAGCTACAGTACTTCAAGCTTTCTCACGTCATCAGAGGAAGGGGCTCGTTAAACGCCATCAGTCACAATGACATCCACATAAACCTACTGAAGTCATTCCCTGCCATCACACTTCAGCTTAGTGCTCACCGAACAGCACAACCTTCAGTACAACGTGGGGACTATTGATCCACAAGTTTACTGTAGTGCGAGGCAATCAGGGAGTCTAAAAAATAGGACTTGGATTGCCTAACAAGCCGTTAGTTTCAGTTCAGTCTTCTTCTTCTTTCAACCGAGAGGGTTAACATCAGAATCAGGGATAAAAACCTTATCAAAGCCAGCGTATAAAGTTCGCCAATTTGAATTCAAAACACGTCGGTAATCCTTTCGTTCAAGTCTGAGGCCACTCAAGCTTGATGGTTCTGCTTATACAAGAAACTATAAGGATTGTTTCCTTAAAAAAGAAGACCCTCTGAGCTGCACCAACTATAGGGGTATCAGTCTCCTCAACATCGCCTACAAGATCTTTTCTGCTGTATTGTATGAACGCCTAACGCTATTCGTCAACAACCTGATAGGTCCATATGAGTGCGGTTTTAGGCCAGGAAAGTCCACTATCGATCAAATATTCACATTACAAACTCAAGAACTTCAAATCGATACCCACCACCTTTTCTTCGATTTCAAAGCCGTACGACAGCATTTATGGAGACGACTTATATAGAGCAATGTGTAGTTTTAACATCCCTGCCAAACTCGTCCGCTTGTGTAAAATGACGGTGGAAAACGCACGCTGTTCCGTCAAGGTCGGTAAAGACCTCACCGACACCTTTGAAGTCAAAAAAGGATTTAGACAAGACGATGCGCTCTCATGCGACTTTTTCAACATCATACTTGAGAGAATAGTGCAGAACTCTCACGCGAACACCAGAGGCATGATCTTTAAAAAGTACGCCCAATTGATTCGAATACGCCGAGGAACACAGCGAGATGTCAGTAGCGCTTTTGTGAGTATTGAGACGGAAGTGGCGAAGATGGGTTTAGCAGTCAATGAGGGCGAAAGCAAGTATATGTTGTGATCAAGAAGAGACCCAACATCGACGTCTTGGACAAAACATCACCATGGACAGTTATAACTTTGAGGTAGTTGACTTTGTCTACCTGGGCTTCGCTATTAACTCAGACAACAACACCAGCGCTGAAATCAAACAAAGAATAACTCTAAATTGTTCCTTTATAAGACCCTCATCGTCCCAGTACTGCTCTATGGTGCAGACGCATGGACGTTGTCAAAAGCGGATGAGGACGCTTTAGGCTACTTCGATAGAAAGATTTTCCAGGTGATTTTTGGTCCCGTATGCATTAACGGAGAGGGGAGAAAAAGATACAATGAAGAACTGTGCCGGTTGTACAGTGACGTCTCAGATGACTGGGTCATAAAGAGCGGATGGACATCAATGATCCGGCCCGGAAAATATTCGAATCCACCCAGAGGGATGGCGCAGTAGAGGAAGACCGAGACTCAGGTGGCTTACACAAGTGGAAGAGGACTTCAACCGACTCCACGTGCGAAACTGGAGACAGCTATCTAGGGACCGAGCTGGCTGGAGAAGCTTGTTGGTTGAGGCCCAGCTCCAGCCCGGACTGTAGCGCCACCTAAGGTAGGTAGGTAAGGATTGTTTTTCTAGATGTATTCTTGACGAGCTCTTGACAATATCTCATAAGAAATTGAAATACAAGCTGAACTTGCAAAGCCGTTTAACATGCTACTATTGATCAAGCTTTGGATTTATGATCAAGCTTTGCCTTCGTCAAAGTCGATTGGCATTTAAGATTGTCAAAAAGTACCTACATGTGCTTATTACTCTTATTCATATAATTTAAGTTAGTGTGTATTGACAATATAAGTAGCATTTTCACAACCTTACAAATAAATAAGTTTAATTCCTTTTAATTTCGGATTCCAGAATTCTAATAAGGAAATTTGTAAATGGAAGGAAGAAACTCCTTGAGAACCTATCAAAATCCTTGTTGTAGATATCATCAGCGCTATAATTGGTTTTGAAGGGATTTAATATCATCAATCGATCCATTGGAATGTGGTTGTTGCGATTTTCTTCTTTTCGACTAGAACCAAAACTCTCCCATTTCTCTGATTCGCATTTAATCTATACCTGTAAATGCAGCTGTCGATGCATTTTTTGATCCAGAAAATTTTGCGATTTCTTCGTCACATGCATAACTCATTTTTATCTTCCTATAAAGCCATCGGTTATTTCCAATGGTGTCAACTCAGGGCACTACTAATAACTTAAATTGAATTTTGAAAATTAGAAGAATTACCTTTTTCCTTATAAACATTAATAAAATAATATATTGTATATTACCTCTCAAAAACTGACAATTTTTATTTTTAGTTTATCTGTTAGCAGACTTTTCCGAAGATTTTGAAAATACTAACCAAAACAATTTAGACAATTAACAATTTAGATTTACTTACTTTTTACTTGCGATTATAGTTACTATAATACAAGTTATGCATTCGTGCAGATTAAAAATTTTGAGATAACAATCAAACATGACATTACGATGATAGAGAAACATATTTGAGTTACTGGCAAAATTCTGTCCATCTGTCTGTCTGCCTGTCTGTCTGTCTGTCTGTACGGATGTATGTTATTTTGACATTCTACAGGGGACTTTTTTCAATTTTTTTTTAGCTCAAAAATTAACGGTACCTGTCATATAACCGTTATGTAAAAGCTTATTTTTCTCAAAAACGGCTCCAAGAATTTTTATTAAAAAAAATCAGTGTGCTAATGTAGATATGCATTATATTTTGGTGAAAAAAAAAATTAATACGGTGGGCTAAAAACGGTACCTCCCATAGGACCGGTTTTTTTTTTCTTCCAATTTTTCGAGAACTGGTAATCCGATTATAATCAAAATTGATATTCAAGATATATATAGGTAGCCTGAGTAATTTTGCATACATTTTTTTTCGAAAACTTTTTTTTTTGTATTTTTAATAATTTTTTTTAATTTTTTTTTTTTTTTTAAAAATCAATATTTTAAAAACGGGTAAGTGATTTTTTTTTATTTTTTTTTAAATGTACGTTATTTTTGTGCTTAAGTTTGTATTCGTGAATTATTTATTTTTATTTTTTTAAAAAAGTTGTTAAAAAATAGCCGGTTTATTTAAAAACGGCTCAAACGATTTTGAAAAAAAATCTCACTTTTTCACTTTATTTTAAGAAATAAAATGGCTGAAAACTATTTTACGTACTTTTTTCAAACAATCAAAAGTCAGAAAAATCGAATATAATCTTTGAAGTTCCCTTAATATTTTTCAAATTTTATTCCAAGCTGTGACCGCACATAAGAGCAAGTACGTGCGATCCAGTCGTGCAATTTATTTGTCTTTACTGTACATGGTAAATATTTTGTTTAAACTTAATTCGGTCTGTGAAAGTTTTGTAATAAATTTCTCTTGTCACGGTAAATTTTATTTAAAAAAATATGAAATTTTCATTTAAAAAAATATCAAAGAATCACCTTTCTAAACCCTAATTTACTATGTTTTCATTTTTTTAATTCGTTTTTTCAGGACTTTTCTTTTAAGCACCTTCCTCATTTTCCATCTCTTAACCAAACTAACAGGAGGCGCATGAATTGTCTTTGCTGTACCAACAGCAACTAATTCCGGTACATTTTGACAGTTCGTTGGAACTTCCATTTGATAAACCAGCTCAAATTTCCCAGTCGACACTTTTGGATTTTTCGAATGATCCAGAACTATTTTCATCAGATCTTCCAAAGCTGCTGGGCATATTTTTGCCGTCACGGAAGTGGATGGAGACAAGTCGGGTGTTGAGTTGATTTCTATCAAAAACGGATCAAGTTTTTCGTCAATCATGAAATCGCATCCATATAATTCAAATGAATTGCGAGTAAGTTCAGTTTCTTCCAGACTAGCAAGCACAATCGATATAAGGTTTCTTTTGAATCCGGGATATATTTTACCATCCCAAGATTCACTTTGATTTTGTGCGGCAAGGAAAGATTTAAACTCGGACAAGTGCCACATGTTATGGCTTGGTAGTCTAGGGTCCCGTTCTGGATTCTTGTACTTTTTCTGAATGCTATTATTTGTCAGGTGAATTGATTCTCTTAGATCACCCAGACTAAACTCTTGGGAACTAAAACGGAGGTAACAGTCCTTGTACATCCATATGGAGATAACATCGAAAATTGCAACAACCATGTACTGTCGGATATCGAACTTGGTTTTGTATATTAGCAAAGGTTTTTCTAAAAATGCAAGAATTGAAAAATATGTCAAATAGTACAAAACTGATACCAACCGATGTATTTTTGAACTATGTAGTTGGACTTGGGCCTCGCTGCAGCATAGTTGACTATGTTATAGAAGTTGTCCATTATTAAAATTCCCTGACCACGGCATTGAAAGCCAGGTTTAAGAATCCAAAGGTTTCTAAAGCCGTATGAAAAAAGAAAGGGTTTGAATTTCTGTATCCTTCGAATGGTTTCCAGAGCTTTGATCACCCATGCCGAACTTTCTTCTACGGAACCAATAACTTTCTGATGTTTCTTCAGCAAAGGCTGTGAGTTCGTGGCAAATTGTTCCCATTTAGAAAAATCATTTTGTGACTGTGGTGCTTCCAAAAAGTCGCTTTCCAATTTCTTGCAATAGTCGTCAATAGTTGCTATCGCAAACTCAAAAACATTTATTGGAACGCATCCATTTTTGTCGAATAACTCAGTTGGTGTCTTCGATTCAATCAGGTAAACTAGGACACTGATGCATTGAGTTATTCGAAAGTCCAGAAGAAAATGTAATTCATCTTCCCTACTGCCGAGCTTATAAGATGGAACACATGCACTCTCAGCAACATTCTCAATAGTATTCCATTGGGAATTCTCAAAGCATCCGATAAGGCCAATCTTTGTTGAAAAGTCCAAATTCTTCGACCGACGAACGCGGTTTCTCAAAGGATTCACTGCGGAATATAGATCCCTAAAATATTTTGGCTGCCAAATAAAGTTTGCCGGATAGGGTTGGACAAGTTTTGACAAAATGGCCACCTCGAAGTCGTTGCCTTTACGTGCACTTTTTAACAATCGCATGTGAGACAATTTTTCGAGCTTTTGTATTCTTCCAGAGTATAATTTTTCGATCCAACCTCGCCGAACTAAGGCTTTACGAATGGTTATGTAGTTTCCATGAACCGTGAAGATTTTGTTCTGCTTATGGGCATTGATAGCACGTTGCTTGTAAGAATTGCTCAGTTCGATTTCTTTCTTACTGGGTTCTGCCGGTGAGGTATTGTTAGCGATACTGGAAGGATTGTTTTGGTTTTTTGGTTTCGGTGGAACTGTTTTCGTTTTGGAAAATTCCTCTTCAATTTGTTTCAGTATTTGTCGGATTCTTTCTTGGTGATCAACGGACATTTTGATTTTTTTTTAATTTGGTGTAAGAATTTAAAAGAAAACTTTTTGAAATTTTGAACTTGACAGACTGAAAGATGTTTTGTAGTTAATTTTTTTAATACCATGCTTGAAGAGTTTATTTTTCGATAACGATACAGTCGTTAACGAATGATGGAGGAATAAATAGATACAAGATAGATGGATAAATGGGATATGCATGGATAAATGGATAGAGGGATAGATGGATAGATGGATAGATGAATAAATGATAGATAAAGGATAGATGGATAGTTGAATAGATAGATAGTTGGACAGATGGATAGATGGATAGATGGATAGATGGATAGATGGATAGATGGATAGATGGATAGATGGATAGATGGATAGATGGATAAATGGATAGATGGATAGATGAATAGTTGGAAAGATGGATAGATGGATAGATGGATAAATGGATAGATGGATAGATGAATAGATGGAAAGATGGATAGATGGATAAATGGATAGATGGATAGATGGATAAATGGATAGATGGATAGATGAATAGATGGAAAGATGGATAGATGGATAAATGGATAGATGGATAGATGGATAAATGGATAGATGGATAGATGAATAGATGGAAAGATGGATAGATGGATAGATGGATAGATGGATAGATGGATTTTAGATTTTTATTAATTGCAAAGGATTTTACAAATATTTGTTTTACCCATGAAGCGTTATGATTATCTGTGGGTGGTTAAATTTCAATAATTATTTGAATTGATTGTTAAAAAGTAGTTACGTGTAAAATGCAGTTTTGTTTTAATACAAACATATGAAATTATTTTTTTTTTAATTTAAAATTACGAAATTAAGTTTTTAATGAAGATTTATTTTTATAAATATATATTAAAGAAAAAATGTATTTCACCATTAGGAAGTCAGTCAGTCATAATCCTAATGGATGATCAAGTCAGTGAATAAAATTGGCCCTGACGACTTCGGCCAGTAACCATAAAATATAGGAATTCTAATTATACATCTTACCTGTTGAAACATCTAAATCGCTCTTAAATTAAAACCAAAACAAAAAACCTGAATTTCAACAACTTCTATAAAACCGTATTTATTTGTTTAAAAAAAAATGAAGACAAATCAATTAGTTTTGTAGGTAGTCGATATTAACACATTTTATTTTCAATTTAATTGAGTTATGTAATAATTTTCTTCAATAATTTTAAATTCATAAACTTAGCTTAGAACTATTTTTATATTTCTTAAGTTTTGCATACATTTGTTTAAAGTTTTCCTAAAACAGCTCAGGTATTTGAAAATACAACGTTAATTGTGTTTATATTTTGACGATTTTTTTTTTATTTCACTGTGACACCATTGAACGATTTGTAAAAAACAAAATATTAAAATATAATCATATACAAGTGATACCAACTTGAAGACAATATTGCAAATCCAAAAATGTCATGGGTTTTCAGTTGAATAGAGGTACGGTTTATTTTATTTAAATTATGCAGTAATATTTATTTACAATATACCTACAGTTTGTCTGTACCTTTGTTTTTTTTTTTTTTTTTTTTGGTAAGATGTTAAAATAGTATTTTTTCAGAAACAATTCAGTAAAAAAAAATTATTAACTAATTTAGTTGAATTTCCCCGTTTTGTTTAATTTTTTTCTTAATTTTGTCTTAACAAATGTTATCATTTTCAGAGTTATTGTCTTGTACCGTTTTAATTTTTTTTTAATTTTTCATATAAGGTTATTGCAAATAAATATATTTAATAGAAGCTTTGGTTTAAAAAAAATTGAAGTTACTTCAATATAGTAACAAATATCAAACAAATGCTAGGTAGTATTGATTTATACTTATTTCCTATAATACTTAAGTTGTGTCTTAATTACAATAATTTTTTTTTTATTTTTAACTCGATCTTCTTAATATCTACTTAAATATACGTTACCTGATTTAATATTTTTTTTGAATTTTCAACAACATTTGCACAAACATATAACTTTTTATTGTTATAATATACGCACATATTCTTAAGTTTTAATTTTTTATGAAAATGGTGCTGAGAAAATAATAATATGAAATTATCAGTTACACAATAATTTATATATATTACACTTTAGATATACAATTCTATTAACTATTCACAGCATTTTGATTTCACATATTTTAAAATCTGTGGATAACATGTATTTTTGTTTGTGTTCAAAATAAATGAATTCATGTACACGTAAGTACCCGCACTTGTCCTTCCATTAAATAATTTTTTTTTTAATTTTAAATTATTTTTTTTTTATTTCAAAATATAATATTTATATTAGAAATTTTCTATGCCAATTTAATTTTTATTTATTTTTTTAACCAACTTTCTACATGGTTTATTTTTTGAGTGTATTTTTGTAAGCTTTTTAAGCCGTTTTTGAACAAGTATCTTTTATTAAATAAAATAAAAACGGCCCAACAGGCAGCAAGCAAACGCTAAATTCTTTAACTACATTCTATTGGAAATGGTTCCTTTAGGTACATATTTCTATAACAAAAGAGGAACATATATATACTTAAGTTTGAATGTTTTTTTTATTTGTAATAAGTGCTTATGTTAGTTTATATCTATGATACAAAGTAACTTCGTAACTGAGTTTGTAACAAATTAAAATCAAACAAATTAAATTAAGAGTTTTATTTTTTTTTCATTTTAATTCTTACAGATTTAATTTTTTTTAACTTAGTTTTTTAATTATTTTTTTCTAAATATATTTAATATATATTTATGTTTACGTATCTAATAGTCAACAATTTCCATTTTGAATGGCTTCTTACTTGTTGGCACTGCTAAATGATTCCCGGTGGTGGGTGACTTCAATAACGATATATTCCTCATAGTAACTGGCTGATCCTCGTCGTCGTCTGAATCATCACTGCGGGTACTGACGCGGCCACCCATTGCTGGCCCGCTGTAATCTTCGTCGTCCTGGATTTAAAAAAAAATTATTTTTTTAGTTTTGTATTAAATAATACGGATTTATCAAATGTATCTAATTGGCTGAAACATGCATCAAATATTTACATGCTAAATTGGAAATTATTTTTCGTTAAAACACCTCATAAAATAAATATGTTTTTATTTCAAAACGTTCCGTGTTTGGACATTTTCGAATTAAAAATAATAACTACATTCATAGAAACAATTTTTTGTAAAACATAAATTATTTTTTTTTTCTTTTAATACATTAAATACATATTCCGAGGCATTATAACGAGGATCTAACTTTAAAATTGATAAAATAGTTCTGTACTTTATTAACAAAACATGTGCCTGTATATATACAAATATTATTTTATAGTGTCATAAATAAATATGTGTTAAATATATATAAATATATATATACATGTATTTATGCATATAAGCAGGCTATTTAATGGAGTATCTATAATACAGCCCAAAGTGAGAAATAAAGCTTAATTTAACAACAATTTATTTCAAACTGCAGTTTATTTCCAAAATTCGAATTAGAAAATCAAATATTCAAATTTGAAATTCAAAAGTATTAAACTACTTGACCGCTAGAGTGCCAGCCAACCATATTTCAATTTTTTCTGGTCATTTTCGTTTTCTCATTCGTTGTAATACCTTCAGCTTGTTATCACGTGTTCTCACATTTTTTATTCAATAAAAATTGTTTAAACTTACTTATTAAAGTTAAGTTAATTATTTTGTAATTTTTTACGAAGTTTTTATAGAATTAACAAATGAATTTGACTTAACCAATGAATTTGTCTTACTGCGGTAAGCACACACCATAAATTGAATTGAAACAAAAAGAACCAAGGAGACGCAATAAAAGACTTTCATCATCCCGATCCTGATAAATGGTGCACAAAAGCTTGGGCCCTTTCCCAGTTGGTTGTAAGCTACCTTGGGGTAGGGTTTCCAGAACATCTCTTTTAAAGAGAACATTTTCTCTTTTTCAACTCAGATTTATTTTACACTCTCTTTTTTTATAAAATTCTTTTTTTGTCCTCTTTATTTATATGTCCTAAGTCTCTTTTTCTATCTTCCTCTAGAGAATTTCTTATGCCGTACGCTTAAAACACAAGCTGACTGTATTATAAAAGTGCTCGACTTCCCCGAAACGCGACGCACAAACAAAATGCTTCAGTATGAAATACGAAATAAGGATTGGTGGATGGAGAAATGGCGAAATCTTGGCGAAGTCTATGGAGAAGATACGAACACAATCCCAGGTGATCGAAATACGTTGAAAGATCGGTTGTATCGTATAATTCAAAAGTTTGAAGATACCCAAAGAGAGTTGCTTGTAGCGGAAGCTCAGCAGTCAGATTTTTGTATTCAAAACTTAACTCTTACCTAGAGGCTGATAACTATTTTTGCGACTTGCTAAGTTACAAGCAAATTTCCTTAATTTTTAAAACCAGATGCGAGGTCCTTAGACCTAATGGAACACCATACAATGGAAGTTTGGATCAGTTTTGCACTTTGTGTAACCTTAAATCAAAAGAAGACTGTTTTCACCTAATTGGAGTGTGCCCAACTTATGCAACACAAAGACACCAATATTTAGGAGCAAAAACTTAAACGGTACAGGAAACTGTGGATCATTGGGAAAATCTTTATTTTTTCGTAAAATTGCTTATAAATATCGAATGTTATTGATAACTGAATTTGATTAGAAAAATATATACATAATTCATGTTATGTCAATTTCTTAAACCAAAATTTTAAATTGCTAAAATTATTTATTGCCAACTGAGCTGACGGTAAGGCCATAGCTTATAATTCATTTTTATCATGTAAATTAAGTTCTTTTATGAGACCAATAAATAAGTAAGTAATTATATCTTTCTTAATACTATACTTATCGACATGATTTATGCACCAAATTTAATGTTTTCTGAGTACCTTTCTAATGGTATATAGCATTAATTATTTTGAGCAACAAAAATCACGATATATGGTCTTGGGTTTTTTGCTTCTATCTCGTTTATCGTTTCTTTTATAAAAATTTTCACTCGAAGTAGCCAGCTGCATTCCTCCCCTTAAAAGTTTCTCCCGTAATACTCGTCTCGCAAGGAATGCCCATCAGTTCACCCTTGAGCCCAATTTCGGACGTACCGTGAAATATAGGGATTCTTTTTTTAGCCGAACAACACGAATTTGGAATAGTTTACCCGGCGGGATTTTCCCTTGCCATTTTGATCTACAAACATTCAAAACCATTGTTAATCGACACCTCCTATCTCTCCCCTCCCTATCTTCCTAATTCCCGCGCAGTGTGTTAAACATTAAAAGGGAAACAAATAGTCCCTTGTGCAGGCGTTAATTATAAAAAAAAAAAAAAAAAAAAAAATAACTTAGTTACAGTAACGTGCAAATATCTTATAGTGTAGAAAATTTTTGCAAAATGAACATTTATAAACAAAAGCAACTCGTAAGTTTCTCCAAGAACAAAGCGTGCATTTTATGATAAAATATTAGTAATTATTTATATTTACCTACGGTTAAATGTGTGTTAGTTGTTAATGTTGTTGTATAATTAGTAAGATCCCGTTACAAGATCGGATAATGTTATTTCCGCTTTAGGTAGACACAATGATCGTTAAATGCTTGTGACACTCACAAAAACATTCTTCCTTAAGCAATTATGTTGGTGATATTAACATACATATAATGGTTTAAGTTTTTTTTTGTAATATCAACATGTGTATAAGTAATTTTAGTTTTTTTTCCCTTTTAATTGAAGGGCCTTGATATAAATAATTCCTTATACTATTGAAGCATTTTTGTTCGATTTAAATATCTAAAATATGGATGAGTTTTTTTTTTCTTGAGGAAGGCTTCCTTTGGTGTCTGCAATCTCTTTCAGTTTCTTTTTTTTTGTATTTATTATAATTAGTTGATGATTGCAATATATTTTTGATTTTTTTTTTCGGTTTATATATATATATGATTTTGTGCTTAGGTGAATTATCTGATCGTTGATACTCTTCAACTTGCACTTTATATTTTATTTTTTTTTTCATTAAAGAAAAAAAGAACGCAGAATATTTTTTTTTTTTTTTTAATTTTTATATATTGACTTTTGTAACTCATTTTGAGTTTTTATATAACCTTTTTAATTTTTCGTTGACTTTATTTGATTTTTTTGTCCAGGTCTTTTATGTTCGTATTAATTCTGTACGGGAAAAGCGAATAAAGAGCAATCCAAATGCAATAGGAGGGGATTATTTATTAAATGATTTACAAAAAAAGGTTAAAGTGATGTTAGTGTTAATAATGCAGCACAAAAAAAATTATTTTAACTTTGAGTTAAATATATCTATATTTTTAAATGAATTTTGAATGAAAATTTGTAGCCGTAAAAGGACGATTTATATATAGAAGACCAAGAATGAAAGCAAAAGCTTTTGAAGTGACAAAGGCACTCGAATAATCCGCCATTTTGTATGATCAATGGCCATAATATGAGCATAGTGTTGTCACAAACTGATTTGATGTCAAATTTATTGCTGGCAGTGCTATTTCACGTACACTTCCTTGCCCTTCCGTTCATTATGTGTAACATTGACATATCGAAAGAGAACGTTTCGTTCAGTTTTGACAATTCTAGCTTCCGGTTGCTTCCATCCATTATACATTAATAAATTATGTTTTATCTTTATACTTAGACTTCATTAAAATGAAATGTCACCTTTCTATAATTAGCATAAAATTCATGTTACTATAAAAATTATTTACATATATGTATGTATATTTTTTTTGTGCTAACATTTAACATTAATAAAGCAATTTAAGAACTTACATCGAAATCTCCAATTGTAAAGCGTGTTGCTGCTAGTGAATCTTGCGGTGGCAAGTCCGGACTCATAGCCTTATTATTATTTTTTTGTACACGAGATGTTAGCATTGTCGATAGTTATTAGATAAATATACAAGTTATAAAGTTAATTGACATGGAATTAAATGTGTTCTACGGTTATTTGTTTTCTACAAATATTAGTGCATTCACAATATAAAAACAGGTAAAATAAAAATATTTTATGTACATTTTTATATAATTTGTACATAAAATTAAAAAATAAAATCAAAAATGTTATACAACAAACCATCAAACAATTTCGATTATTAGTATTTAAAGTATAATAATAAATAAAGTATATAAATAATTAACATTAAACAAATATATAAATAAGGATATATTAACTTTAAAAATAAAAATATTTTCAAAATTAAAAATAATACAAAAATTAGACTTACATCATCATCATCGATCATTTCCTTGGTCGATGCTGTAGTCTCATTTCGTCGAATTGAGCCCTGATGAATGTCAAAGTCGACCTTAAGGCATTGGAAGCTTCTCATAAGAAATACAATTGGCATAGGTAGAATTCCAGCTAAGATCATTGACAGCGCTATAGCCATAACCCAGTTAGGATAGCTTGTCTGTTCGACGACTCCCTGGAATTCAGAAAACAAAAATCCCAAATTATAGGTTCATTTAAATACCAGTTTTAAATACCAGTTCTTTATTCCAGGCTCCATATGTGGGATTCTTGATAACCATGAAAATCACCGACGACACCAGAATGCAACCCATAATCGCTGGTCCAATGTAGCGCCACGTCACTTGCCAATACAAACCAGGTCGATAGCCAGTCATTTGATAGATATCCTCTGTGAATCTATAGATGATTAAGGAATTTAATTTACCACCAATTTAATGATCTTTAAAGCCAGACATACCTTGCATGTCCATATATATAAACAACCGATATCATTTCCATCAACGCCACCACAACCAGTCCAATAGTTCCAGCAAACGAGTCGAACATTTTCAACCAATATTCGCCAGCTCCTGTACAGAAAACAAATCCTACTAAAAAGCAGAATAGGCAAACCACACCGGTTACGTGCTGTTTCTTGACCCTTTTTACAATATCAATATCAAATAGTGTACAAAGCATTCCTTCGAGAATACCAATTTGTGAGCCTAGACCTAGAGAAAGCAGCATGGTGAAGAATAGAACCGCCCAGAAGGGAGCACCTGGTAGTTCCACAATTGCCTGTGTAAAGACAATAAATGCAAGTCCAGTACCTTCTGCTGCCTAAAATGGTAGACATTAAAAGTAATACAAATTATTTAGGTTGTTCTTGAGATAGAAATTCGTACATTGTCCAACATTGTTGACAAACTGCATTCTTCCAATTCAAGAATCTTCGAATCGCTGCCATTGATTTTGTGCATAGCTGCTTCGTATTCTTCCAGTGAGACATTTTTAAATGGCAAGTATGAGTGTTTGAAAAGAATTTCTTTGTTCCTAAAAATTATAGTAACAGTTATTAAATAATTCTGCCAAAATCATTTGAAAATTAATGAAAGAAACAAGAGTTAATCTAAATTAATGAGTTTTATGAATACAGAGAGATTCCCATTTTTTTCTCACAATTTTTTCAAAATCAACATAAATTCGGATGGAATTTGACATTTTTCTTTTCAAAGTTCGTAGCGGCTTGACAATTAAAAACAGCAGAACATTTTACTCTTCACATATTCAGAAGAAAAAATTAACTGTCATATCAAAAAATGGAGACAATTTTCTGAAAAAAAACTGGATGACAGCCTATCTGTCACATGGGCTTTAAGTTTTATCTTCTCCGTGGAGAGAAACTTCGGCCAAATGATACAATGTACTTTTCAAAATTAATTGACGTTTAAAATAGAAAAACATATTTCTTTCCAAATCAACCGGCAAAAAATCAATCTATCATGACAGAAAAGTGCCGAATGTATTCTTTAAAATCTTAAAAAAAAAAAACTTCAAAAGATCATTCTTGAGGTCGGCAGATAATAAATTTCTTATTTTTTTTTAATTTGTAATCAAATCTAAAATGAATTATTCTTCCTACAAAAAACTACGGTCCCACCCTGTATTTGGATCATCTCCCCGAATTCAGCCCAATGACCTTGGAGTTAATGTACAAAAATTCCGATTCAATAGTTTGGAATGTTAACCTCTCCGGCGCATAAAAAAAACTCAAATATTTCTCTACATATTTATGCGCTGTCACATATCATTTTACTTACACTTCAATGCAACGATCCACATTGACAGTCGCTTTGAAACCGAGTATAGCAAAAATAACAACGCTAGCGTATATTGCAGTTATTGCATTACAAACCGACACCAATATCACATCTCGAACACAATTATTTTTGGGAGTATTATAGCTTCCGAATGCAATCAGAGATCCAAAAGCCAGTCCAAAAGAATAGAAGACTTGTGTGGCGGCGTCTAGCCAAACTGTTGGATCAGCAAGTTTTTCAACTTTAGGCGTATACATGTGCATGAGTCCGGCACTGGCACCACGTAAAGTTATTCCACGAATGAAGAAAATTGTTAAGACAATATATGGAAATAATGATGTAAAATAGACAACTTTTCCAGAAGACTGAATACCCTTCATGACAATGAAGAAGACAATTGTCCATGACAACATTAGGCACAAGACAATCCACCATTTCAAGCCACCAGGTTCATCCATGGACGGTGCAGCATCGAGGGTTGTGCGATACCAGAAATATGCGGTTTCGGAAGAACGCGCACATTCTTCAACTTCGTAGGTAGCATTACCAGGACATGATGCCCAAGGCAAAGGATACTGCAAGAGAGAAAAACGGTTCATTAGGATTTTATTTTCAAATTGTTAGCAATGGAGATAAAACTTACCCGAAAGCTGTTGAATAAATAGAAGAAAACCCACGTTATTATGACATTGTAATATAAGGCTACAAATAGCGTTACAATACACGATGATATTCCAATTCCACCCAACCACGGATGGATGGTGTTCCAGACACCAAGGGCACCCAATCTCATTCTTTGTCCAATGCCAAGTTCAATAAGGAACAGCGGTACACCCTCCAGGATCAACATGATCATGAAGGGAATAAGAAATGCGCCTGAAAAAGAAAAATATTTATTATTTAAGGAAAATCAAACAAACTAGCTCCAGACAAGTGAAATGAAACTTCTTAGTACACACGTGCTTTCAATTTTCCATGTCATAATTTTCTTTTCGCATTAGAAGAAGTGTGAACAAATTTCACATAATTTCTTCGTAAGCTAATTTTTTTAGGATTGGAAGCTGGGGAAATCACATTCAATCTTCTTTTCTTCTGTTTATTTAAAATGTCTATTTAAATTATAAAATAATTAAAAAAAAAATAATTAAAATTTTTTTTTTTTTCAAGTATCTACTCTTTTTCGATGGCAATTTGTTGGAAGCCATTGAGTGAATGCTCTCGTATAAAAGCGATTCTGGTGAATGAAAATACCATGGGACGTGGATAAAAGTCAACTTCCTAGACCCATTTTTAATTTTAATTGTTTCAATTCTTCGTTTAAGTTCCGTATACCTATTCAAGATGAAGCATTTGCCCAAAAATTAAAACTTAGACTGCTAATGAGAAAAATAAGAGCGCTGGAAAAAGGGTTGTTCACAAAAATAAATGTCCTACTAAAGTGGAAATGATCAATCCTACTTTACTGTCAAAACTAAATTAACAATTTCTTCATAATTCTAAAAAAAATTGATGAACAGCCATAAAAATGTATTTTTTTAATGCCAAATTAACTATTCTCAGAACTATTCAAAATGAAATATCCTAAGATTAACGAAACTTAACGAGAATTTGTAAATAAAAATCTAATCTAATGTAATCTTAACGAGAATTAATTATTTTATTTTCTATATAACACTCGTGTTTAAAAAGAAAAGCCGTAAAGAGGGGTAATGATGGTATGTTCTTTAATAAGAATGAAAGAGGAAGAAAGACAAAATGAAGCAAAAAACCAGATTCAAATAAAGCTTTCAGTGAAACGGATGTCTTATATCTTTCTTCCGTTTCATATCCTTTTCCACAATGCATATTTCATTCAAGTAAAGCTTTAACCAAGAGATTCAATAGGAAGGATTCTTATTCAACCCATCTAAACAGGCATGTTTTTCCGAAAACATAATGAGGGGTTGGATTGAATAAAAAGAACTAAACGAAGGTTCAAAGAAGATGAAACTTGAGAGAAAATTGTGTTTTCTTTTATCTTATGAAAAACTACACTAAAAAAACAAACTTTTCATACATGTTTCTGAAAACATAACTAACATGGCTTTCTGTCATTTTTTGATTTTCAAATATCATAGATGTCAAATGTTTATGTGACAGAGCGATTCAGAATTAAATAACTCATTTTTAACGAAACTTATCGAACTAAATGAATGCTTCTAGAGGCATTTTTTCTTTTTTAAGTTATGAACTGACCACTGATTAGAATCAGAGCTCCTCGAACAAAATAAAGTTCTGAGCACTTGAGCTCAGTCGTACGCATCAATTGGGCTTATTTTACCTCCCCGCGGTAACCACCGGGTACTGCGGTCTGTCCATCAGGACATTCCTGCTAAACTTATAAGCGCGAGTGTTGAACACAGAAAAAATAGCAACGCTATAATGGATGAGCCCAACCAATTGGACCAACGGTGGCGTCAACAGTCAACGAAGTAGACTAATGAGCTACTTCGACGTATTTCGAGATAGGGTCATTGGGACAATTCAATGCAAGTCAAGGCATTGAAATAGAGATGGTGGCGGATGAGCCCTTAATGGGCCAACGGCAGCGCTCATATCCCCGAAGCGGGTTACTGACTCCGGATTCTCCGGTTCCTTTTGTTTCAAGAAATCCAACAAACGACCTGCCTCTCCAACTTGGGGGTTGTGAGTGGGGTTAACAAACCTGCCATGGAAAAAGAAGAAAGTTGCGAAGCGACGGATTAACTGTTGACGACCCGGAAAAACGAATTAAGGACAACGACCTTCGGATTTGCACGTGAACTGTTAGAACTCTTAACAGACCACGTGCAGCCAAACAACTAACGGAGGCCCTAGACTTCTACAGAGCAGGAATAACTGGCCGGGCAAAAGGAGGATGAAAAACTGTGACGTGTACTACGGTGATTGTGCAAGAAGACCACAGCATTTATTTGGGTTCGGATTCGTCATAAGCGGTAGACTTAGGCAAGAAGTCTTGGGCTTTCGACACGTAAGTGAGCGATTTGCACTTGTGACAATCCGTATCAAAGCTAAATTCGCCAACATTAGCCTAATATGCGCTCATGGCCCACAAAGGACAAAGATGACGCCACCAAGGATGACTTCTACGAGCTCCTCGACAAAACTTATGAGCAATGCCCTAAATACGACGTTAAGATCGTACTAGGCGATTTTAACACTAAAATATGTAATCTTTGGTACGACTGTCGGAAAATATAGCCTTAATGACACAACGTCTGAAAACGGACTTCACAATTTTATGCGAAGAGAAATTATGTATAATTCCAGCAGAAATTTAAAATTCAATAGAAGTTCAGAAATGTTCCAGAAATCTTGCTGACTGTCAGCATTTAGTATGCAAAAAAGAAAAATTTTCATTTTCCTAGAATCTTGTTGATTCTAATAATTTGGTATACCAACATTTAAACTGTACCACAGCTCAGCTCAGCTCAGTCGTATCTTCAAAATATTGAAAAAGGTAGGAATTTTAGTTCTCGTAAATTTGTGAAACTAAATTTATATAAATATAAAATTATGTAGCGCTGTCCATAGTGTCCATGTTGTTGAAATCGGCTGAATTCCTTTCGTGAAATTTTTTGAAAAACGTAATACATTTGTTTAATATAATCGTAAGAATGCTATAAATCGTATGAAAGTATATAAAAGTATGTTTACTTGTATTGGGTGAAATAATTTAAACGCCATTTTATTTCTTTGGGAAATGAAAAAAAGTTTGATTTTTTTTCAAAATCGTAGGAGCCGTTTTTAAATAAAACGGTTTTTTAACAAATTTTTAATAAAAAAAATTTAAAAAAATTAATTCAAGAATACAAACTTAAGCACAAAAATAACGTACATTTAGAAACAAAATAAAAAAAAATCAATTACCCGTTTTCAAAAAATTGATTTTTCAAAAAAAAAAATTTTTAATTATTCAGAATACAAAAAAAAACTTTTTCGAAAAAAAATTAATGCAAAATTACTTAGTCTCCCTGCATCTTCTGGAATACCAATTTTGATTGTAATCGGATTACCAGTTTTCGAGAGAGTCGAAGAAAAAAACCGGTCCTATGGGAGGTACCGTTTGTAGCTCACCATATTAAATTTTTGTTCACCAAAATATAATGCAGGTATGCATTATCAGTAGTACACTGATTTTTTTTTATAAAAATTCTTTGAGCTGTTTTCGAGAAAAATAAGCTTTTACATAACGGTTATATGACAGGTACCGTTAATTTTGTAGCTAAAAAAAAAATTAAAAAACTCCTCTGTAGAATGTCAAAATAACTTTAAGTTCAACCGTTAAGGCTGCAGTCCAAAATACAACCGTACAGACAGACAGACACACAGACAGACAGACGGACAGAATTTTGCCATTAACTCAAATATGTTTCTCAATCATCTTAATGGCATTTTTGATTGTTATCTTCACATTCACGAATCCTAAACTTGCCTTATAGTCCCTATAATCGCAAGTAAAAAGGGAAAAAATTCATAAACCTTCAAAAACATTCAAATTGAACTTTTATCGTATTTCCTTAATCATCATTATTCAATTCAATTGTTATATTTCGCGGTTAATACAGACATTGTTTATTTAAACGATTGTATAAAAAGCATTGGTCCTAGATGACAACCATATGGGACACCAATGGTTGCTGGGAATATAAGAGGCCTTAGCAGTTTAGCGTGGTTTTATATTTTCGTCCTTCAGAAAAAAATAAAATAAATTAGATTGACAATTGAAATAAAACTCAAGCCTTAAACAAAAATAGAGCAACATACAAATGTATGAACATGCATATCTAGAATAAAAACTTGATTATTTTATAAAGATAATTATTACTATTATAATGAAGTAATTTTACTATATTTAACTCAACTACCTACATATAAAAAAATGCTCATTGGTTTTTTGTGACATATTCGATGGAAAATTCCAATCACAAACTCATTTACATTGACATTGAATTGCCGTCGAAAGTATGTAAATCGTCCTTTTAAAAACACCTTATAAATTCTCTAAGTGGATAATCACATTTTTTCGACACCCCTATATAAGTGGAATAAACTCATACTCACCACCCCAACACCACTTTCGTTGTACTAAACATTCACTGCGCATCTTACAAAATAAATTTTAGTACTGCAAGTTAAAAGAGCGTTTCTAAGAGAGCTAAAATCAGACATACATACATATGTAGGTGTATTTGACAGATGAAACATTTTGAAGAAATTTAACGTCAATATTGTTTGGTAATAAGCGTTCGTAGGTCAATGGTGAGTTACACTGTTACACAATCAAAGTCAAGTTAAGGTAAACCTAATACAAATTTTGGATCAACCAAGAACATTATATTTATAACATTTGGCAGTTGAAGTCAATATAGAGCATCATTTCCATTAATGAAAAGGACCTTTACTCGAAAAAAAATTTATGAGTACCTACATATATGTACTATGTATATAAAATACAGATTAAATGCATTGTTTCCTTGGGATAAGAAAACCTATGTGACAGTTAACTTACATTTGAAAAACTCATATGAAAAACTGTCAAACTTAATGGAAACGTTCGGGACGCATTTCTCTTTTGTTAAAATCTAAATTGCAGTACGAAATATGTATACAAAAAATTTATAAAATTTCCATTTTGTTAATTTTTCGTTTTTCTTCCTGGCGCATAATATAATCTATTCTAAGCGATATTAAGTTACCATTATGTACTTTGAAAATAAACAAAAGTTCTTAAGTGTATCCTTTGGGGTGGACAAATTTTTTGAGCTTAGCTAATAACTCGGTAGGTTAAAAATGTGCTGCTTTGAATGCCTTTTTTTAGTCTAGTTGAAAAAAAAAACGTTAGATGGCGGACCCTTTATATGTAGTTATCCAGGCCAGTGAAGCTACTAAGATTATAGGAGGGCTAAATTTGGCATGTTTATCCCAGTGCGGTTTAAGTTGCAAGTAAACTTTTCTTATTATGGTAGTTTTTTTTTACTTGCGTTTATAGGTACTATAAGGCAAGTTATGAATTCGTGTAAAAAATTGGGCACGACTGGGTCGCACGTACTTGCTCTTATGTGTCTAATTATATTGGACGGCAAGATCTTTGGCAAGTAACATTTACGTTGAAAATAACACAACTTGGAATTATAAAAAGTGTCAAAATCACATTACTTAACGGTTATTAGCAAAAATGAAGTACAAATATATTGCAACAACAAAAAATATTGCTAGTTGTTTGTTGTTGTTTTTTGTGGAGTTTTTGTTGAATTAAATTCAATAAAAGGTTTTTGTGTCTTTTACTCCAAAAAATGAAGTACGCCATCCGCCATCACACGTCTTAAATAACAAAGAATTTATAAAAAATGTATTTCGAAAATTGTAGGACCGGTTTTGATAAAATCCTATTTTTTATTTTTAGTTTTTTGAAGAAATGTTGGTATGCAATTTCTTAGAGTTTTATAAGTTACACCAGATTTTATTGATAAGTTTTAAAAATATTGGCGCAAAATTTTAAACATTTTAAACCGACTCTCTAAATTCATATTTAAATGGGGACGACTCTAAAAATCAAATATAAAATGAGGGTCGACTTCGGCTCTATGTTAATTTTAATCGACATAAAGTATACTTTAAACTTAAACAACTTGTCTAACTTTAAAACGAGCAAACCAGTTGTTTATCTTTTTAAAGTAAACTTTAACTTAACCAAATGACGTTTGTAATTTCGTACCAAAAAAATGGGCACGACTGGGTCGCACGTACTTGCTCTTATCTGCCTTATTACATTGGAAAGCAGGATTTTTGGCAGAAACAAGTAACATTTGCTTTGAAAATAACACAGTTTGAACTTATAAAAAGTATTACAAACTACAATACTTAACGGTTTTTAGTAAAAATGAAGTACGCCAATACACGTCTTAAATAACAAGAAATTTATGAAATTTATTATGTAAAATTATGTATTTCGAAAATTGTAGGACCGGTTTTGATAAAATCATGTTTTTTATTCTTAGTTTTATGAAAAAAAAATATTTTTTTAATTTTGGTATGCAGTTTTTAGAATTTATTAAAATACATGTGAATATAAAACTTAAAATGATTTTTTTTCGAAATTAAGCATCGTTGCGCGTGGTTAGTGGAAAGATGGTGGACCGTCTGAAAACCAACTGCGTGCTGTTGACATGTGTTATGTGTTTTCTGTTTTCCGTTCTCCTTCTGTCTTCTCTTCTGTCCTGTATCAATGTCGTCTTGTGTGTTGTCTTTGTAATTGTCTGAGCCGATGGCCTCAGTAGCCAGTGCTCGTAAATGTGTCTACTTCGTAGATTTATCTACGGAGTAGATTAAAAATGTAATGTAATGTAATGTAAAATGATTTTTTTTTATTAGTTTTCAAAATATTGATTTTTCAAAAAAAATTTCAAAAATTAATTTTAATTCAAAATTTTGATATGCAGAATTAATTTGGCTACCTAGATCTTCTAAAATAAAAAATTTGACAGATATCCAAAGATCCTTAACCAAGAAAGCCAAAAATTAAAAAAACCGTTATATGAAAAGTCCCGTATATGTGGTTCTAATCAAATGATAGCCAATACCAACAAAAAAATTCTCAAAAATTTTTATTAAAATCGTTGGAGCCGTTTTCGAGAAAAATAAGATTTTCCTAAACGGTCATATGGTAGGTACCGTTATTTTTAGGGCTAAAAATAAAATTTCAATTTCCCCAAAAGAATCACACACACTAAGTTTGAAGATAATCGCTTAAGGCGTTTAGACTGCAGCTCGTTATACATACTGACAGACAGACAGACAGACAGACATTTTTTCTCGATCACTTTTTTAGACTTCTCTATGATCGTAATGCCATGTTTGATTGTTATCTCAATTTTTTTAATATTCACGAATCCTAAACTTGCCTTATAGTCCCTATAATCGCAAGTAAAAATTACGATGATAGAGAAGTCGAAAAAAGTGGGTCCGGAAATTCCGTCCGTCTGTCTGTTTGTCTGTCTGTCTGTTCGCACCTCTACAGCCTAAACGGATGGGCCGATTTGCTTTAAATTTAGCATTTAGTATTTTTGTGGTACTATCTCGGGGGTGGGTTTCATTTTTTCTCTAAGTCGAAAAATAACGGTACCTGCCATACAGTTTTTTAACAAAAAATTTGATTTTTTCAAAAACGATTTTAACGACTTTGATAAAACTTTCAGGTTGCTATTTTTTTACAACAATCTTTTAATTAAAATGGACTTTTTGAAATTTGTTCTATAACGGTTTTATCATAAACCACTATCCCGATTTCAATGAAATTTTGCACACAAGAAGTCATTTATAATTGAATGAATATTGCATTTCAAAATTTTCAAAAACTTTTTTTCAATTTTTTTATTTTTTTCTAAACAAAAATTGGTTTTCGAAATATTTTGAAAACGGGTTGATAATTTTTTTTTAAATAATTTTCCCATATGAAAACTACAGATCTCCTTATAATGACATACTACTAGACAAAAATTTTCTCGAAATCGAAAAGTTTTTCAAAAAAAAAACGACTTTTAAAAATAAACTGATATAACGATTTTCAATATTTTTTTTGTTTTCTCGATAGACATTTAGTTTTCAAATTTTATTGCATACACACTTTTTCCGAGAAAACTCTTAAACTAATTAAAAAAATGAAAGAATTTTGGAAAATAAATTTAACTTTTTTATTTTAATAAAGGTTATTTTTTTATACGTGTGGTTTTCAATCTGGCAATACTTTTTTCGGAGTTGGTCTTTTTGACAGTTGTTACTTGATTTGTGCTCAGTGTGGTTTGCCATTTCATAATATATAGACTGACTCCTAAATAACGTTTGAAAATCGTGCAAATTTATTACCAAAATAATGGTTCGGTTCGGTGGAGCAGAGTATAGAAGAAGACCCGAATGAGTATCCACCATCGCGCGCAACAATTGCCGAGCTGTGGCCATCCACTTTATGGAAAATTTTGTGGAAGGATCTTGGTTTGCGGGCTTACAAAATCCAACTCGTGCAAGGATTGAAGACGGACGGCCATCAAGCGCGTCGAACGTTCGGTGAATGGGCCCAAAACGAGACGGCCACCGATCCCGATTTGAACAAAATTGGAAAAACTGGGCCTCGGCTGGAATTTATTCAAAACAGCAGCGGCAGCTACTTGCCCGAAATCATTTTTGAAACATAATGCAAACTTTTATCTTTATAATAAAGCTAAATTCTTGGCTATAACATTAAATTATATGCGTTTTATTTCTTCTAGAAAACCACACTTCTAAAAAAAACACCATTTATATACATACATATATGCAGTCACTAATTATCTAGCATAAGAACAAGTTCGTGCGACCCAGTCGTGAATTTTTTAAATTCTATTCGACGATGTGACCACACATATTATTTCCTGCTTTCTTGTATTTACATAAATAATTAGGAAAAAACTACACAAAATTTCAGCAATCATTTGATTTGGACATGTTTTTCTGTCGAGTTTTCGGATTTCATTTGACATATTCGGAAGCTTCTTCATTCCATTCATACTTTATCCTTGTCATGCAATGACAATCTCCGCATCCACTTGACATTTTGTCTAAATAACGTGTATTTATATTATCTGTCATATGCAAAATGCCAAATATGAATACACAAAGGTTAAAAATAAGTAAAATACATCAAAATAATTAAATGTTTATACATAGGTCTGACAACAAATATAAGTATTATTATAAAGTGAAAAATACATATTATTTTTGGACGTTGTATGAAAAATTCTGTCAGCTTAAGCAACGCTGGAAGATCCGCCTAGTTTTCTGAGAAAATGTTTGTTTTTTTTTTTATATTTACTCCTTTACTCCCAGGCATACATCTGGTCACCCCATGTAGAGCAGGGACAGATTGAAATTAATTATAAGAAATAACGATAATTTGGTCTATTATCTGTGAAATTTTGTTTAAAAGCTTTTTCTGGCAAAATAATGCAAATAGTTTGTTTTTGTTTTTCTAAATTCACTTTGCCATATAAATCCTCTTATCGCAAGATATTTTCTTATAAGTACCTGATACATTTTCTTGCAAAAACTTTTCCCCTATTTTCCAAACTTAGGCATTTCTTAAGATACTTACCACCTACTTATGCCAGCAAAAAATATCCGATTAATCTTTGTTTGTGTCAAAAAAACAAAAAAAAAACAATTAATCACAAAAGCATCTTTTCTGACTTTCTTTTCTTGGAAAAGGGAAGCCATATGGCGCCAAAATTAAAGCTTAGATTTAGTTTTTTTTGTAATTCTATTTTCGGACGCATCCTGTGAGTTTGTGAAGAGTTTGTCTTTTTAGAAATGCCATTGCAAGCATGGGTCAATGAAATCAATAGGTCCATACATTCGAGGAACAATATGGGTTAGGTAATATTTTGTTTCATGTGAAAACTTAAACTTTAAAAAGGTCAAAAACCTCAGGATATAGTAAAAAAAAATCTACGTAACGTACAACTTTTCCATTACGTCGTTTCGACTTACAACAATGTTAAACGAACTTATAGGTCAAGATAATAAGATGAATTGCCACAAAGCGATATGTCCTCCATCGAAACTATGCTATTCCTTGGTTCAATTTATTTCAAGGAGAACTATAATGTTCCTTTCTTTAATTCCAAAGCACTCCTCACAGCAAGACCAACCTCCATTTATTTATTATTTTTTTTCACTTACAAGTACAATAGTGAACAAATAATGTCTGTATTTTGCCACCAACCCCTCTCAAAGTTCTTGCAACAACAACTACTGTAAGCGAAAGGGACGTTATGTAATCCTACCCTTTATGCAGAAATTGATTCGTTGAACAAATAGAAAACTGAATACAATACTCTTTGATTTTTTGAGATTTTGGGTTAAGTAAAAGTACGTTCCTCAAATCAAGGATCAAAGGGAAGAAGGTTCGAATTCCGGTATCTTCAGGATATGGTTATGCAATGAATGCGTAAATACTCCGCAGTAAATAGGGCAGATGTTTTTCTGCGTACATATATAGTTTATCTAAAATTTTCCACTGTCATCCATGCCAGGAGAGGCAAGTTTTTTTCTAATAGGTAGTTTGGATATTTTTGGCAAGGGCAACAAAAGAAGGGTTCGCTTGTCATACACAAATGGAAAGCAAATTCGCTGAAGTTCAAGACCGGAAGGAGGGTGTAAAAGGTGTATTTAATAGTTGAGCATGCTCGGAAATATGTCTTGACCTAAGTTTATACCGACACCACTCTTAGCCTTCATCCTGGTTTTCCGGATGAGGAACTGCAACGGTAGCATACAATAATTTCAATAAATTCAATTCTTGGCAGCATTGATTAATAAGGAATAAGCTTAGTTGCGTACAGAACAGGTCCAAAAGTCATCAGAATTCTCTTGCAACTTGATTTCGATAAAATTCAACAATATTGTAGTGATTGGAAGCTAAAAATTTACTTCCAGAAATGTGAAACTATCCTGTTATGAACCCCTGTGTCTAGGGCTTCTAGGGATACTTGTGGTCAACGAGATTCTTATAAGACTTAAAAATAGTGGAGTCAAAGTAGTAGCTTATGCAGATGATTTAGCTCTGCTAGCGACTGGAAAATTTGTCTCCACTATTAGTGAACAGATAGACGGAGCCTTATCCTTGGTAAATACCTGGTCAAGGAAATGTGGGCTAGTGGTCAATCCGCAAAAGACAGAACTAGTTCTCTTTACCAACAAATGAAAAATAACAGTTTTTAATCTTCCTTTAATAGAAGTGGTTCCATTGATCCTGTCAAATCAGGCCAAATACCTTGGTGTGATTCTAGATAGAAAACTGAATTGGAATCTCAATATCAAAGAAAGAGCCAAGAAGGCAATGATAGCATTCTATGCCTGTAACAGAATATTTGGAAAGACCTGGGGACCTAGTCCCAAGATTACAATGTGGATGTATACGGCAAAAGTAAGACCAATACTGACATTTGGTAATCTGGTCTGGTGGCAGGCTAAGAAAATTGCTTCCAACATAAGTACCATTACAAGAATACAAGGCTGGAAGCTATCCTCAATCTAAAACCCTTAGACCTCTTTCTGCAAGAATCTGCAGCAAACAGCGCCCTCCGGTTAAGCCAAACTCAGAACTGGAGATCCGAGTCTGACAGGCCATGCACAGATTCTACAGACATATACAGGATACAATGTATGTACAGACTACACCACAGTCCGTTTAGATTTCAGAATACCATTCACCACATCTTTTCCTAATAGAGAAGACAGGCTTAACAACTAGACACCATACAAATCAGCCATTGAAATCTTTACAGATGGCTCTAAAATGGAAATTGGTGTTGGTGCAGGTTTCTACTCAGAAACACTCGAACTGGCCGGATCAATTAGGCTCCCCGATTACAGCAGCGTCTTTCAGGCTGAGGTCCTGGCAGTGACGGCAGCTGCTAAAGAGACTGCAATGAAAGCAATACCACATGCTGATATCACCTTTTTCATTGACATCCAAGCAGTTTCTGCCAAAGCTTGTAACTTGCTGTCGCGAAGAGCTAAAAGTTCTTGGCCCGCAGTATAATATAAGACTCTGTTGGGTTCCTGGCCACAGTGGTGTGCAAGGAAACGAAAGAGCTGATGAGCTGGCAATAAAGGGATCATCCCTAGAACTTAACCGAGCCGAAGAAGAACTATCTGAACAAACGGGTACAAACCTCAGGTTTATTAATAACTCAAAATGGCTTGAGAATGTATAGGTTTTTCATAGGTCCCATGCTTATTGGGCCCAAACCCCCCAGGGTATCACAATGGATCTACATTGATCTAAGTGTGATGGACACCACATCACCCATCAGCCCACAAACCTAACCTAACCTAGGGCTTCTAGGGATATAAGATAGAACTGGCGCAAGCTAGTGATCGCTGGGCCAAATGGACATCCTCTGGCGAGCAAAAGTTTGGTAAAGTACCTTGGTATCTGACTGGACCAGTTTCTATATTTCAATCGACATGTAGAGATTGCTCTGGCCAGATGCCCTGTATGGTTCAACGTTGCACCATCTCTTATGGAAAAGATTCGTGTGGTGGAGAGACAGTGTCTTCGCACTTGTCTCAGTCTTTACAGAACACCAGAGTCGGAGTACCAGCACTATTATTCCAAGGAGGCCAATACAAACAGGATAGATAATTTTTTAAGTAAGCTCATTCGCGGACACGTTGCAAGGGCGATGACCTCAACTAATGGACAAATGTTCGGGGCTTACTACCCCCAAGATGAATATTTTGAAAGTACAAGTTCAAGTGGTCTTAACCCGCCCGAGGATTTCCTATACCTTGGTAGTCGAGGGCTAATTCAGGACAGATCGGCGATTCCACTGATCTACCACGTCGGCCGCAGAACAGTCGATAGGCGGTTCCTTTACAACCGAGACATAGTCGCTGGGAGCGAAGTAGAGCGCCTCCGTTTCAGTAGGGCCATGCCCGACCGGGATCGGAAGAAAGCCATTGATCAGGTCCACCAGTTTTGGTGGCTTAATGAAAGTAGTTAATTTCAGTCGACATAATATTGCCTATGGTCGGCTTACTTATATCTAGGGTATCTTTAAGTTAGGTAGGGCAATTGCGGCGGCACCAAACAAAAATTAATTTAAATTTAAGTGTTTAAGGTTTATTTTATTTTAAGTAGGTAGTATTAAAAAGGTTAATTTAAAACAGATACCGATTAACCAGGTTTTTTTCATTTTCTGAGAAAAAAAAACCACTAAAATTAAGATTAATAATTAAGATTAATTTAAGATATTTTTTAGGCCGAAAGGCAATTAATATTGAGTTAAAGATTAATTTAGAGCGCCCGCATAGGGCCAATAAGTTAATTAAGTTGATAGTTTTAGCTAGTTTTAAGATTTTTGTATAGCAATCAAGTAGTTATAAGAAAAAATTAAATTAAAAATCTTAAAAAAAAACAATCAATTCTTGGCAGCATTGACTAATAAGGAATAAGAAATTTCTTTAAAATTTATGATTCAAAAACTAAATGTTGTCTTTTGTCATTAAGACGAAAAGTACATCCAATGCTACTACCCATGAGCGGCAATTGCAGCAAAGAAGCCGAACAGCTTTCAGTTCTAGGAATGTGCATTCCAGACCACTTTCTGTGGAATACCCACAGATTCAACGTTGCGTGGTATCTGGGTATCCTTCGAAGATGATAACAATTGTTCAACCTGTCTGTGATCTGGCTACAATCTGTAAACCAATCTGTTAAGTCATTCCAAATGTTAAATTAAAGCTTAATCGATTGAGCTTGAAAAAATTACAAGAAATGTAATAATCTTTCATTGAACCATTGAATTAAAAATAATGGTTAAGTGTGGCTCCCTTGAGGCACCTCTAAGCATTTAATAAATTAATAAAATTTCTAAATATAAATGCGATTAATGATATACAAAATAACCCAATGAAATCAGCCATAACTCTCATAAATTATCACATTTTCTTTTTCATAATATTTAATCTTCCGAAAGAGAATGTGTGTTTCATATGTCATCCTTAAACATTTTCAGCCAAAATCTTAAGGCTATTCATTTTTCAACTTAAAAATAAATAACATTGAACTGAGCTGTTATGCAAAATTAAAATATTAAAAACAAAAGTCATACGTCTGCTTAAAGAATTTCCTGACAACTATACTAAAATAGATTTTACGCTGACAAGAATATATTTTGCATTTTCAAAAGATTTTTTGTTCCAAAATTTTCCCATAGCATGTCTAATAGCTGCGCATTCAAAAGATATGTAAATGTATTAGAAAACTATTCGATTTTGCGTTTTAGGTTATTTGTTTTATTTCTATATTTAGTCAATATTTGGTTATGACATCTTTTTTGTTTTATTTTGTAATTTACTTTATAAAAGGTCAACTGAATTCTAAAGGTGTTTGAGTCATCCTTGTTCTTTTGTTATAGTTTAATAAACATGTACTATACTCTGTGCATACATATATTAACTATTTATCTGCATTACTATGTTTACGAGAAAAAAGGGTGATTGTAGAAACTATATGACGGCTTAGTTTTGGTTATAACAGGGGCATAATAAATATAAGCACCTAAATGCATACTTGTTTTATGGACAAAAGATTCCAAGTCCAACATGGCAATAAAAAAAAAATTAATGGGGAAGGGTGCATTCATATAGACAGTTTTTCAAAGTTCATAACCCATGAATGGAACTTATGCTTTTAGAATTGCGCTAAGTAGTCTAAAAATAGGCAATTAGTCTAATGTGCATATTTAACAACCCGTTTTTTGTATTGTCTGAAAAAAATGACTAAGCTTTGGCTTTTTTTGTATGAACATTAGCCATACTATTTAATATACATAACTACTCTTCAATTATAAGGACGGGGAAAAAAAAGAAAAATAACGTTAATTAATAACGTTTTTATTTTTAATTTTGCATTTAGAACAATAAGCAACGACAATCGTATATCAAACACCAAGCATACATAAAACAGTGAGAATCAACAAGAACTAGCATTAGTGCTAACAATATTGGCAATAACAATACAATTTTCTTGTTATACACAATATGGTAGCTACTTCAAAAATGTTGTATGTTTATATAAAAATACAGAGTGTCCGCCGGGAAGGTATACTACTTTGTTTGTTTATAATTTTTGATTAAATGAAAGAGAATGGATCTTATATTGATAAATGTTTTATTTAATATCGGCAATTATGTATGGAATACAATATCAGGTACATGTCCGCCTATGAGCAGTCAAATCAGGCGACCGTGGAGGCCAATCAACATCACCATTTCTTGAAATAACTTGTTGTGGAAAGAGGTCTCGCAGTAATTCCATTGTAATCCTGGCTGTATGCGATGTGGCACCGTCTTGTTGTGGTGTTAAAAAGTTTTCAATCATATCACGATATCGCTCCCCATTCACAGTTACCGTTACGCCGTTTTCATTTTCAAAGAAGTAAGGTCCAATGATTCGTCCTGACCAAATTTGAGGATTGTCCATTGCCCAGAACCGACTATTCTGTTTATTCACATATCCATTCCAAAGAAAATGTGCCTCGTCAGTCATTATGATTTTTTCATGAAAATCGGGGTTGTCATGGGCTAGCTGTAACTTCCTATTGGCATATGTACGGCGGCGTAAATGGTTTTGTGGAAGAAGCTCTTGTGTCAACTGAATCTTAAATGGAAACAAATCCAAATGGCTTTTATACCATGGATTGTTCCATGACTGAGGCTTTGAGACCAACAAAATGATGATATCCCTGTTTTTTTTTGGCTTACTAAATCGACAATTTTCATGAAAATTGTTCAAGCTAATTAGAAGAAGAAAATATACCAACAATCACACAAAGGATATTTTATGGAAATAATAACCCGCATTGTAAGTTCCTGTATGGGGAGTAAAAGAGGATAGACAATGTATGATTTTATTATTTTAAAACTGATGAAACACCTTTTCTACCTCTAAGCCACTGTTTTGTTTATAAACATACTGAGCCCTGCTTGTAAATATATCTGTACAGAAACTTCATTTTTAGCCGCATTAGATGTAACTTGTAACTTTTAATAATAAAGTGCTTGTCATTTTCCTTCTAGAATTAATAATTCATTATTTGTTACGTTTTCTTAAACTTTATCCCATCAAAAGGTTTCGTTATTTTTTACAAATAATGCTCTAGCGAAATAGCCAGCTGCATTCATCCCCTGAAACGTATCAAACGTAATACTCGAACTGCTAGGAATGCCCATCAGTTTACCCTTGAGCCTAACTTTGGACGTACTGTTAAGTATAGAGATTCTTTCTTTAGTCGCACCACACGAATGTGGAATGCTTTACCAGGCTCTGTTTTCCCTCCCATTTTTGCATCGGTATCTCCTCTTTTACCCCTGCTCATTTCCCTAAAGCTCGTGCGGTGTTTAAACAGTTTAAGGGTACACACAAACCTCTTTCGCGCGTGTAAATTATAAAAAAAAAAAAAACAAAAGGCGAAACCATTTCAAATATATTTCTTAAGTTTCTAAAAGTAAGATTTAATATATGTGTATGTCTCACATAATTCTTATTTAAAATCACTGATCCAATTCCAATAAAAAATCTTTTCAGTTCTTGACTTTGTCATAACAATTAAAAAACGAGGACTGGGAGAGCTGGGATCTTTTATTTTGAATAATTATTCAAACCTTCACAATATTTTTTCGTAGCTCATACCACGAGAATAGCTTATTTACGAGCAACTAATTTTCTAGTTCAAAAACTTTAGGATTTCACATAATATTTCATTTTGTTTAAAAAAAAATTAAAATAAACGTGATATATACAAAGTTATTTTTACGATTTAAAAAAAAAAATACATGTGATTTTGTTAAGCTTATACGGAGCGTGATTTTATTACCCCAACAAAATATTAATAATTACCTCAGAGCATATTTGAAATTTTATTTTTTTTAGATGAAATCGATCATAAATCGTACAGAACAAGCTGTGTTTTCTTTGAAAACCAATTTGTATTGTAAGAATCTATTAAACAATTCATGCCAATCTATCTACAAATATCGCAGAAAAATTATTCGATACATATTCTTACATTGATTTGATTTATAAACGAGTGACATACCAAATAAATCATTGAGCGTTTTACGTACGCGTCAATAATGTTCTCTTTGATATTTTTTTTCAAAGATGTAGACATTTTTTTATTGTAAATTAATTGTAGCGAATCCAGGGGCGTATTTGCTGAGAATAAGAAGTGCATTTTTCAAAGGCGCAAGATGAGGACGTATAAAATGTATTTCTTATGAAATCACAACCATTTAAGTTCGTGAAATGTTTGAAAACATTTAGGCCATTTCTAAGTATGTCTCAAAATAGATTTGGCCAGCAAAACGTTATTTTGTTGTATTCATAAGCCACGAAAATGTGTTTCACATCAACCGAAATACAATCAAACAAAAATAGTGATTTTTGTTTGTTTTGTAATTCTATTTCGGAAAAAGAGGAGAGCATCTATATTCACGCCGAGCCGAACGAAATAAAACATTTATTGCCAATAAAAATGTATTTCACTTAAAAAATCACGCACACGAAACAAAATAAAATTTTGTTTTTAAAAATCGAGATTCATATATGTAGGCAGCGAAAACTGTCTTTATGTTTTGTTTTTGTTTTTTTTTTGGTTTCGATATATTTTTTTGTGCCACAATGACATACAAAATAATCGAAAACGGCACTGTTTTGAAACATATTGTTTTAGAGTAGGTGTGTCTGTTTGTTTGCCGTATGTAAAGCCCTTTTTTTACAAACGACTCGTGAAGCATCGAAGCACGTATAACAAAACACGTCTGTTTTGTTGCGCCGTTTTCGGGATGTTGTCTAATAAGATATAATAGTTGATATCTTTATCTCTTTCAAATCAAATAAAGGTTAAGAGTAATAGATTGCGAAAACTGTTTTTACATTTCGTTTTCGTTTTTTACTTGCGATTATAGGTACTATAATACAAGTGCATTCGTGCAGATTAAAAATTTTGAGATAACAATCAAACATAACATTACGATGATAGAGAAACATATTTGAGTTACTGGCAAAATTCTGTCCATCTGTCTGTCTGTCTGTCTGTACGGATGTATGTTATTTTGACATTCTACAGAGGAGTTTTTAAAATTTTTTTAGCTCAAAAATTAACGCTACCTGTCATATAACCGTTATGTAAAAGCTTATTTTTCTCGAAAACGGCTACAAGAAGTTTTATAAAAAAAATCAGTGTACTACTGTAGGTATGTATTATATTTTAGTTAAAAAAAAATTTAATATGGTGGGGTAAAAACGGTACCACCCATAAGACCGGTTTTTTTTCGACTTTCTGGAAAACTGGAGATCCGATTACAATCAAAATTGATATTCAAGAAGATGTAGGGTAGCCTGAGTAATTTTGCATTAATTTTTTTCGAAAACTTTTTTTCTGTATTTTTAATAATTTGTTTTGTTTCGCATATTTGGGTGTGTGTTGTCTTATAAGATTGAATGTATGTGTTCTTATACTGTTCCTAGGAAGGTTAATTCAAGTAAGAAAGTAAGATACAGTGAATTAGATTTTGAAAATTACAAGAAATAAGGTTTTAGCTAATAAAAGTTCTAATCGTTCTAATTGTCTCAAACTCAGACGAATTTTCAGGTGTGAAGTAAAAGTTATTGTCTAAGACATGGTTATAACAATCGTCGATTTAAGGAAGAAGAAGAAGATATATTTTTAGAGTTGATAATATAAATTTGTATTTATTTTGTTCATGTTAATATTATATATCAACAAATTTATAAAAATGAATGTTTGGATGTTTGAATGTTTGTTCACAGATCATGCCTGAGCAAATTAACAGATTTGAATGAATCAATGGCTACTTTTTTACCCCGGTTAAATGCACGATTTCTTTTGGAGAGGCTTAAATGTAAAATACTACGTTAAAAATTAAAAAAAACTATTTAGAAGATCAAGCACTAATTTTTCTTGAATTGATTTATAATAGCTTTTTACGGCCTCTAGTTCTTCAAAAACTGCAGTTTCGTTCTGGCAGCTCACCCTCACATGGACTCATCAGTTAACAGTGAGTAACTTGTAAGTACATTAATAGGCGTTTGTTTTTTTCTTTTTAAGCTCTGAGCAGAGCACGGAGTAGAGTAGAGCAGAATATGATTAAAGCTCTCCGATTTAATTAAGAAACACACTTGAGCACTAATCTCTCTTATGGTCCACTTTGCACCTTAAGTACAAAAATTAAATTTAATTAATGTTATTTCCTTAGAAAAATTCATTTTAATAATTTAATTCAGCCAACGCCATTTTGATTTTTGTTTGCTCTAGAAAAACTCAATGATTAGTTAATTCAAAAAATTTGAGAGCAGCTTAGGAGGGGAAAATGCCTCAATGAACAGCAAAATCTTGCTTTTTTTTAACTTGAGTGGCTTAGAACAGCAAGAGCAAGTTGTATTTGTATGTACATACATATACATGTAATACTTTGTTAAAAAACTTGTCTATAGGTTGAAAATAAATAATACAAAAATTGCATATTGACAAGATAGTCACTGTCAACTGATGAGTCTACTGCAAAGAAATGCCAATTTTCGTAGGTCTAAAGACCGTTAAAAGCTCTCCTAATACACCGGGAAAACTTTTCCATTTTACTTAAATTCCACACGTTTTTTGGGAAAACAACGAATATTGTACTTGAAAAAAAAAACAATATTCTTCCATCTATAAATATTTGTTTATTTAAGGTTTCATGTTTTCTTTTTTAATTGAGTTTCTAATTTACGCGGTTTACGATAGAAACTAATCAGAATCTGACTATTGGAGAAAAGTAAAACAGATTTTCATGGTCAAACGTTCCTTGATTCATATTGTAAACATTAGATTTTGTTAACATGCAATGATCCCCTTGAGCCCTCTTAAGGGGCCTTAACTGAATCGAATGCCCTTCAAAAAAAAAGAAAAAAAAATCCGACCCTGTGCTTTTATAAAAGCGCAATCAATGCACAAAATGAATCGAGCATTGAGCAAGGCAATCAAGAACAATGACGAAGTCAATAAAGATCAATCGTATCCAAACTTCTAAAAGATACTTACACACATATTTACATTGCTCTATATTGAAGTCTCGATATATATGTATGCATGTAAGTAAATACTTTGACAACCATACTAGGATTTCATAACAAAAAGTATCTTGGAATTTTTTTGCAATTAAGAATATTCCATTTTAAGCTGACAGCAGGGGCCTCTATCACGTGCTTAATAGAAATAGTTTTAGATACATACAAAAAAAAATAAATAAATTCAAATGAAAGAAATAGATTCAGAAATAGAATTTACATTTTGGCTCTGTTGGCTGGTGTCTTGAAATCAGTCATGCGTTTTTGAACGATGAAACAATTCAAATTTTGTGTTCTTTTAATTATTAAAATGTTACAATGGTCCAATGTCAATATCGAGATTATGTACAAAGAGAGGAAGGTGTAGTATATAAGTGTATCTTAGGTACTTACCACCACCATTCTGTTGGCACAAATACGGAAATCTCCATATGTTGCCCAATCCAACTGAATATCCAATAATGCTGAGAAAAAATTGCATTTTTCCCGACCATGCCGCCCTCTCCGGCTCACCAGGTATATCCACCGAACTGACAGAGTTTCTTTGCGGAGCAGTAAGGACTATTGTTACACCATGGGTACCATCACCTCTTGCTCGGGTGTTAAGAGGTGCCATTTCATGGCCATTTCTAGGCCCACTAGGGACGTCTATAATTTTCGTTGCGGCCATCAAAAGTTTTTATCAATTTTTTCTTCAACTTGTTTAAAATACTTAACACTTTCAAGAAACGTGCTGTTTTATTTAAATATTCACTTAAATTGAACTCTGTAGTAAATAATAATATTTATGATTATTGGGTACAAAAAAAAAAGTTTAAGGCACACCGCATAACGTGAATCGGCGTATTTTTTTTTTTTTTTTTTTTTTGTTATGCTATGATTTTCACATTTCGTGTCAAATCTGCACTTTTCACATTCTTTTTTACACCAACACGAAAATAAACAAATAAAATAAAACAAAAAAAAATAATGCAATTCTCCTATACAAATTGTTTGAAGCACCTCGTTTGCAACATTTTCATTTATGTATATTAAACGACACGACTTTCTTGCCATTAAATACTTTGTATGTATGTAAACAATTATGTGAATTGTTTGATCAATATTTAGTTTTTTTTTTAATTTAAACAAATTATCACACAAAGCTACCCACTCATTTCATCTTACAAAATTGTCGAAATGTTTTCAGTTTTTTTTTGGCTCAAAAGATACAAATGTATCTGTGTATCTTTTGCTAGTGCAAAAAATAGGTGAATGAATGATTCATTTTAATTTTTCAAAAAACTTAAGGAATCACTTTCCTATACTTGCGTCATAATCATTTGTTACAAACATTCTCTCTATCTACCTCTCTATGTATAGTTAATGGTTTCGTGACGTAAATTATTTATTCACAAACAGCTAGTAGTGCCGTCACATTGCTATTTAAAAATATCATTTCGTCGAGCGGAGCGGTATTCGAGGGTTGTAAATGTAATATTCAAGATTTCGACAGAAAACTCCGGAGCAGAACACTCAAAATATCCTTGGATATGGCCTGCCCTGTGGGACAACTTTCTCCGGGTATAGGGAGTCTTGTGTCGGTTATATAAGTCAATTCGGCTGATTTTAAAAACACTTGGCCATTATGTTCCTTGCGCAAAGCATTTTTACATATGAAATTTACATAGATAGCCAAAAAAAAAATTTGGGGGAAAATTATTAATTTTCTTTATAATTTTTAACACTAAACTTAATTTACTTTTTTTTCATTTAAATTTTAATTAAAAAATAAAGAACACTTCCTTCAATTTCCTTCCATTCAATACACAAATTCATTATATATGTATGGGTGTATTTCCTCCCCCAAAAAACAGACGAAAATGTTATCCTTTAAACGTCGACGACGGGTCGGTCGGTGGATCGATAAACAAAGTTTGAATGTGAAGCTCAAGTACATATAGAAGGTAGTACATTAGGTACATATAGGTTTCTCTAGTCCTGTCCCATCCACCCGAAAAAAAATTACCCTCAATTTTTTTTTTTTTGGCCAGCAAAAGGAATTATCTAAATTATCTATGATTTCAAGGATACCAATTCACAATATGAAATATATACAAACAAATTCACTTCTTAATTATACGTTGGAATCCATGCCAAAAAAAAAGAATATTTATTTATTTAATCAGCATTAAATAAGCTTTCTTGATTTATTTTCGTGTTGGATTCCTCAAAAGAAATAAAAAATGAAGAGGGAAAAATAGGTAGATGTATATACATATATATGTAGGCTTAGATACATAAGGAAAAAAACAAGCAAAATAGTAGAAAACACACTGTTTTTTGGTTAAGGAATATTCACGCGAAATAAATGTGATTTCCACGACCGTTTTTTAGAACATTCCGTAGTGGACTAAAATATGAATTACAAAGTTTTTCTCATGAAGTTCCGATTCCGATTTCTCTGACAAGCGCACAATTGAGTCCATCTGTGGCGCTGTGTGTTTTTTCTAAGGGTTGCTAAAAGTTTGCGTTTGCGAAGAAGAAGCAGAACCAAAAAAGATTTTTATTTTTTTTTTTCGAAAAAGTTTTTGCTTTTCTAATGTTAACAATTCTTCTTCTTTTTTAAACAAATAAATGGTACTGAACAGACTAAATTGGTGCAATAGTTGCAAAATGTGCATTAATCGTTCACCAAAGAGACAGGCGAGGGGGTATACCCCCTTCTACAACATAGCTCTTGTTGTGTACTATCACCGTTTACCTACCCTATAGTCTTTTCCGGCTTGCCTTCGTTACATTATTGAACTTGGTTAAGCGTTGCCGGCAGTTGAGCGCATTTGGTTCTTTGGGCTTTTTTGTTGTTGTTGTAGCGCTTATTTGATTTGACACGCAATAGATTTTTGTGTTTGAAAAGAAGGCTATTTTTGGTTATTCTAGCGCTAGATTTACCAAAAGCATTGGAAGGGGGTGCGGGGTTGAACTTTTTTGAAGAATAGAGGTTTCAAGAGATGATGAGAGTTGGGGATGAATGTTTATTTTTAAGGAAGGTGTATGAAGAAAAAGAGTTTTTTTTTCATTTAAGTTTTGTTTAAAAGTATTAGTTTGTTGTTAGGTAGAAGTATTGGAAAAATCGATTTCTGACACCGGAACTCGAATTAACGAATCGTGAATTGCAAAATGTCAAAAGTTAAGCATGTACATTACATTCTATATCAGAGAGATCTGGGAGGGTGGAAAATTAATTTTTAAATGACACCTTTCTGCGCTGGAATTTAAATACGAATGTATACAGTACAGTGACTCAGAATGTGCCCATAACATAAGGACTATAAGGCAAGTTTAGGATTCATGAATATAAAAAAAATTGAGATAACAATCAAACGAGACATTACGATCATAGAGAAGCCTAAAAAGTCATTGGCAAAAAATGTCCGTCTATCTGTCTGTCTGTCTGTCTGTCTGTCCGGGTGTATATCAAACTGCAGCCTAAACGGGTTAAGCGTTTGCCTTTAAATTTGGTATGTTTTTATCTTTTGGCATTCCTCAGAGGGGAAATTGAAATTTTATTTTTAGGGCTAAAAATAACGGTACTTGCCTTACAACCGTTTAGGAAAAGCTTATTTTTCTGACTCCAACGATTTTGATGAACATTTTGGAGAATTTTTTTGTTGGTATTGGCTATCATTTGATTAGAACTACATATAATGGGACCTTTCATATAACGGTTTTATTTAATTTTTGGCTTGCTCGGTAATGGTTCTATGGATTTCTATCAAATTTTATATTTAAAAAGATCTAGATAGCTTAATTAATTCTGCATATCAAAATTTTGAATTACTTTTTTTTTCTAATAAAAATTTATTTTTGAATTTTTTTTTAAACAATATTTTTTAAAACTAATCAAAAAAAACAATTTTTAATTTTATAATCACATGTACATTAATAAACTCTAAAAAACTGCATACTGCATTAAAAAAATAAAAAATTCAAAAAACTAAAAATAAAAAACAGGATTTTATCAAAATCCGTCCTACAATTTTCGAAATACTTTTTTCATAAATTCTTGTTATTTAAGACGACTTCATTTTCACTAAAAACCGTTAAGTTTTGTGGTTTTGATAGTTTTTATAAGTTCAAACTGTGTTATTTTCAACATAAATATTATTTGTTTTTGTTAAAGCTCTTGCCGTCCAATATAATTAGGCACATAAGAAGAGCAAGTACGTGGGACCCTATTCGTGTCCATTTCTTCTTCTGGTTATAAGGATGTTAAAAGTTTAACTTAAAGAAATGTTAACTAAGGGCCTCTTCAAAGAGAGCGCGTTTTCAATGCCGCGTTTTGATTATTTACAAATTATTTTTTTGACGTTGCGTTAGAAAGATTTTTTTTTTTATTTTCTGTTTGGTGAATTACCCAGATAACACGAAGGTCTACATGTATATATGTATATAATATGTATACGTCTATTATAAACTTGTATTAGACATATACTGAATGGATATTGTAGGTCTATTTATATATTATACAATAAACGTTTATTAAACGATAAAAATGAAAACAACTGCATTGCAGTCAATATGAGGTATTTATTACGTATATTGTACGTGTTTTTTTCTACATATCTCGGTGGAATATTGTAACTACATAGTTATAAATAATTAAATAAATAAATAAACATATAATATTTGTTAATTATCTTACGATTTCGATGAGCGTATAATATACGTATATTAAACATCAAAAATTCTATTTATTAAAAAGTATTTGACATTCAATTATATAAATTTATGGATGTTTACGAAACATGTTCTAAGCAATAAAGATGAATACAACTGCATTGCTGTCAAAATGACGTATTTATATACGTATATTGTACGTGTTTTTTTTTCTACGCACCTTTGTGGAATATTGTACATCTCATATACATATAATACTTGTTAATTATCGTAACATTTCAATATACGTATATTAAACATGAAGGATACCATGTATTACAAAGCATTTGACATCGAATTATATAAATTTATTATATGTGTACGAAGCATGTACAAAACGATAGAGATGAATACAACTGCATTGCTGTTTACATGACGTATTTTTATACGTTTTTACGTGCTTTTTTCCACATATCTCAGTGGAATATATTACATCTCATATACATTACGTATATTCCAAGTATTAAATAAATGTGATATTGATTAATTGCTACAAATTCCACAACGAGATTGGCCGAGCGGTTACCGATCCAGACAGATCCAGAAAAAAGGTGAAATTTAAAAAAGCTTGCTGTGGCTGTTATAGATTTAATTATTATTAGTTTATATTAACTTATTTTTAGTTTATTTTTAAGTAAGTCTTTTTAAGTAGTTTAAGATAGGTTAAGAAAAAATGGATCAGAAACTCAGTTTCAAATTTCCTGGGTGAAAAATAAAAACCCCATTTAGTTTTAATATAAATTTAAGTTATTTTTAAGCCGAAAGGCAATTAAAATTAAGATATAGAATAATTTAGAGCGCCCGCATAGCACCAGTAAGTTAATTAAGTTGATTTTTGTCTGGATTTAATTAGTTATAAGTAAAATTGAATAAAAATCATTAAAAAACTGAAAAAAACTGAGCGATCCAGATTAATGGACCCGGGTTCGATTCCGACATGAGGTAAGTACTTTTGTTTAATATAAATATAAATAATCAACAATAACAATACATTACAAATCTATTAAGGAATGCAAAAACCACAGGAAAAATTAAAATTAAAAAAATTTAAACAAAAAAATATTTTCCACTTTTATCGAAGGACGAAAAAGGATATGATTTAAAGCCCGTCCTTGCTCGGGCGCCAGTTAAGCAGTCTTAAGTTGTACCTAAAAGCATACGGACGAATTTATATCGAAGGTGGATTAACATCTAAGAATAATAAATTCATTTAATTTCAAATTCATTAATAGTAAACCGAATTGTAAGTCGAACCATTGGGTCAGCCTACGGGTTTTTTTTGTAAATTCCCTTAAGGGACACTTTAACTTTAACATTTTGTGAGAAAATGAAAATCAAGATTCCAATATTAAACGCGCTGCGGATAGCTCCCTGTCTGACGTTATTTAGTTAATACTAAAAAATACAAGTGATGGTCATTAGTCAGACCTCTTTAAAATATGAGGATGTACATGTAGCATACGAGAGTATAAACGTTTTTTAACTATTCCGACTGATTTAAGTGCTTCCATAGCCTTTTCGTCGCGGAAGCTGGAGTGAAACTTTTATAAAAAAATCTTTATAAAATTTTGGCTAAATATGGTTTACGATTTGCGAGGAGTTGATAATATGAGAAGAGTACTCAGAACCAGACAACAAGCAACAACACAACTGCTAAGCGATTTACGAATTTTCTCGTGGAACATGAGGTGGCTATATAGACCTCGTACTTCACAATAGCTAGCCGATATCATGGTCAATTATAAGGCTGACTCCATGAGAATGAAAAATTCTGCCATCACGGCAAATCAACAAGATTTAAAGCCGCATATACGATAGCATAACTAGACCAAAATACTAAACAGTGTATCTGCCTAACTTGGTTCTAGACGACATTATCCTTTTATTGCCAGCTCACTAGCTTTTTCATTTCCTAGCACACCGCTGTACCAACAGCCAGTTTCTAGTAAGAAATCTTCAACAACACAAATATCCAATTTGGAGCCATCGGAGAAGATTTTGTATAGCTATTTCATTATCAAACCAGTCTTTTCGGTTAATGCCTTTAAGACGCGCTGAATTAGTTTTTTGGTTCGATTGACTGCGAAACTCAATAATACATTTCTTTTTTTAGATAGATAGACAAAGTGCCAGAAAAATAGAATCAAGCTTGAATACGGTCAGAACGTTTTGACATATATCTATAAACACCGTTGATAAATATCCAATTAAGTCATGAACGGATGTTTCTATTTAAATGACGCGCAGTGTACCTTCACATTCAGAATGTCTGTTGAAAGGATCAAATTATCAAATATTTGTGCAAGTCGGTAATGCAGCCGAGTTTTGCATTTCTGTAAAAAAAACTAATTTAAAAATATAGTAAATTACAAAAGAATAAAAAAAACATTTTACAGTGAAGTAACAAATTTATTAGCTATGCATTTAAACAAGGACATTTGAATAAACTTAGGCATTAGAAACTACCCAGGACCTGAGTGCAGCAACATCGGAGTAGACTCCAGGATAGTTAGATTGAGCACAGCCATATCCCCATGAAACAACACCAACTTGTACTCCATTGGCAACAAGTGGGCCACCAGAATCTCCTTGGCACGAATCCTTACCAGCGGCAGCAGCACAAATCATAGTTTCTCTAATCTGACTTGATCCGTACGAATACGAACTGGATCCACATACAGACCTGCTGACAATTTGTACATTGACTTGTTGAAGAGTTGTTGGAAGACTTGATGCTCCAGATGATCGGGTACCCCATCCGGTTACAACGGCACGAGTTCCGTGACTTGGTACAGATTTGGTCAAAGAAATGGTCCTTACATTGGAATTGAGGGAAACAGCTGAGCTTAGATGAATGACAGCAATATCATTAACCATGGTCCTGGAATTGTAGTTTGGATGGTTCCTGAATGAGGCAACACCAATAAGAGAACCACCACTGTTCCATTGCGAAGATCCAACACGAACTTTCAACGAACTAGCAGCAACATTTTGCAAGCAATGGGCAGCCGTAACAACAACACGGTTGCTGTACAAGCTACCACCGCAGGAGTGGGAACCGCTTCTTTGGAGCGATACTTGATAAGGATACTGCGATATGGAGGTGTCTGATCCACCCACAATGCGTCCGTCAAGCTGTGGAAGCAATCCATCAGGGATGGCTGCTCCAAGAGCGCAAGCAAGTACTGAGAATAAGACTACGAACTTGAACATGTTTGTGTGTTCTGACATCGTTTGGTGGTACGAATGGGTTCTTTTATACGGACGGGTTTTGAAGTTTTTACAGAAATATGTGGCAAGTATGCCTACTTGAAATGCTGTCTAGTCAAAAGTGTGTTGTAAAAGGGCTTTGCAAAAGAGATTAGGTGAAAAGATAGTGAATACTTTAAGAAGTCTTGCATTTCTTTTTTCAAGTGGGTTTTTTTAAGTCTTCACTTATATTCCAAAAGTAAGACGTTATTGACAATCATAAAATTTATAATAACTATCTGCGGAACTTAGTATATATGTATATAATTCACAGATTATATTAACGCATTCTGTGATTTTTTAGATTTCTTCAAGAGCTTTAGTACACTTTGCAAGGGTTTTTTGAGAGATATGACTGACGTCATCTGATCGCACTTGATGGGAAAATATTTGCGGTTTAAAGTAATTCGAAAGAGGTACGTGTGTACGCTGACATTATAGAAATAGAGGTCCTCAGCACCGTAGCATCAAAAATCCTCATAGCTAAATGAACACCCTGACGATGTACATAAACTTATTAAGAACGTTATGGATGAACGTTTTTTTTGAAGAATCTGTTCAAAATTTTATAATTATTTTTTTATCAAATAAATCCTTTTTTAAGGTCAAAATTTTGAAAAGTTATTTAACTTGTTTGTTACAACAGTACAAAAAGAAGTTTATTCTTAGTGATTCTCATGAAATTGGGTACCAACAATTTTTAAGCCAAAATATGGGTGGATTTTCTATACATACGCATCTGGTTATGTCTGTATTTCTTTCATAAATTCTACAATTTTCTGAGGAGAAAAATTTAAGGACATAGTTGAATCAAAATTTAGGTGAAATTGGAGAACATTCCGTACCAAAATTGAAAGAGATCTCCCGGAAGTCCCAACCAGCAGCAATCTCTCAAACAGCGAAATTGATAGTACCATACTCCAATTCGAGACAATAGTTAACAACGCCTTGGAAAAGCTTAAGACTGCAAAAACCAGCAGAGACCGATATGCGAATATGCAGGACATTTATATGCTCACAGCGGAGACTCCGCAAAAAGCTTCAAGGGATATACCACAGGTTGTTCAACAGAGAGAACGACGAGTATAGACGCATATACTCCGAACTTCAATGCACCAACATCATGTTCAACCAGCCAGTTAAACTCACCAGGAGGATGAATTCAGAAAATGACTTGCGAACATCAAACCGGGACCCGATGCCTTCAAGAAAACTAACCAGCTCGTTAGGAAAAAAGCTCGATGCCAGATACTTTAATGCACGGCAACATTCTGCAACAACTCCAACCGAAAAAGCAGAACCTCTCGCTAAGCATTTCGAAGAGACCTTTAAGGATCGCCCGCCCAATCACCTTCCTGAATTCATCGAAGAAGTTGAAAACAAGTTTGAAGAAGTTGCAACCTCTAATACTTCAGTAACCAACTTTAATGAGGACAATCCTGCACTCGGACCAACTGGAGATGCTTTTACTTCCATCGAGGAAGTAACTGACATAATCCACGGAGGAAATTCTAAGAAGTCAGCAGGAAATGATGGGATTTCTAACTTTGTGCTTAAAAAGCTACCAAAACTCGCCATCCTACTGCTGACGATCATCTTCAATAACTGCCTGAATAACAGCTACTTCCCCGAAACATGGAAAACGTCAAAAGTGGTGCCCGTTCCGAAGAAAACCAAGTGGACTACCGTCGAGGGATATCGGCCAATTTCGCTTCTATGCTGTGTCAGCAAAATCCTAGAGGGACTTATACTGAGAAACTTCATCATTTCTTCAGGGAAAGGGAAATCATACCTGAATGTCAGTATAGTTTCCGAGCTCGACACTCCACCATCCACCCGCTTCTTGGACTGCACTCCGACGTGACTTACGGACTCAACAAGAAAGAAACGACAGTCGCCTGTTTACTGGACATCGAAAAGGCCTTCGACACAGTTTGGATAAAAGGACTAATATTCAAACTGTCAAGTCTAGGACTACCTAAACACTTGGTAAGATTAATCAAAAATGTTCTAAATCGCATAGATCTTTTTATGTACAGGTAAACAAAAAATATTCACAAATAAAGAGGATCAGCGCTGGAGTTCCACAAGGTTCCAAGTTGGGCCCCATACTTTTCAACCTTTATACAGCTGACCAGCCTACCAACATCCCAGTAACGAAAACGAAGATATATGCCGATGACTCCTTAACATATGCAACATACATTTCACCAGAAATCGCAGCCAGGAGAGTTGAAGATCTTATAAGAAACTACCCTAATTGGGGACTTAAGATAAATAGCGATAAGAGCGAGCTTATCTGCTTCAGAACCCCAATAACAGCAAAAAGAGGTCGAAGAAGTTTCGCAACACGCTGTGATATCAGTATCAAGCTACCAGACAATACAGTGATAAGGACAAAAACAACAGCAAAATACCTTGGAGTGAATTTCACTAACCCCTTCAAATTCAACAAGCACGCTTCATTTATGCTTAAGAGAGCCAACTTCTCCCTACATCTGGTCCACCCGCTTCTTAGGAGAAGAAACGGACTAAGCACAAATACTAAGCTCAACTATAAACAGCTGGTTCGTCCAGTTCTGACGTACGCTTGTCCTATTTGTCATATATGAAGAAGATCGAAGTTTTTGAAAGGAAGATACTCCGTAGCTGTACAGGCCTACACCGAAACCTCATTACAAGGAAATATGTCCCAAACAAGAAGATATATGAAGACAACAAACTGATGTTTGAAGACAAACAAACTGAATTGAGAATGCGATGCTAGCTCTCCTGAACCCACTTCAGGAAAAAAAAAATAACTACTTAAAATGTTGACATAGAAGCTCGCGACATCTGTTTTTAAAAATTCCATAGATAGAAGTGTGCGACATCTTTGGTATTTTGCCTCTTGTTTTTTTTCAGATCGTGGACAACTTTCTTTTTTTACTGGTTTGTGCCTAAGGCAAGCTAAAAGCACTAGAAGGAAAAAAGGGATTTTTTATTAAATAATTGTGGGAAAAAACACGGAGAAAAAAGGAAATTTTAACATGCCAACGTGGGAAAACCTGCTGCCAAAGTCTGCGATTACTGGATCAAATGTCAAAATTGAGGTTTAATTTTTGTTCCCGCTAGTGTACTCTTGAGGGCTAGTGTCGCCCAAAATAACTGAAACTAAAATGGAAACGACTTGAGGTAGGCAACTAGCAGTACGTATATGATACGTCCATGATAGCATTATAGAGTCATCTAACGTATGTACGTCTCGCCTGTTGTTGAGCCGACATGATTTCTTTTTTCTTTTTTCCAGGAGGTCAATTCCCGATCCGTGAAAATGTGAAATGATAAAAACTTATCATAATGCGTTGGAAGTGTTATTAATCAATATTTAGGAATTAAACATTAACAAATGTCGTAAGAATAAAAAAATAATATAATTAAGTAAATAAATAAAAAAAGAATGGAAATTGCCGTAGAATGAATCGGTTCTCCATCATTTGCCTTCGCCATACATCGTTGCTTGATCTCAAAATTGCAGGGCTTTTCGTGGGATGTTTTGGTTGTGAAAAGTAATTCACCATTTTGAAAAGTTTTTGACGCATGTTTTTCTTTTTTCATACATCTGGAATCGAATTTAATTTCAAAACGTCAACAAAATTACAATTTTACAGTTTCACAGATTGGGAATCGACCCCAACACGGCTTACTATTGACAGAATAAGACATTCTTATATTTTTTTTGTACGAAATTACAAAATGTCGTCTGGTTAAAGTATACTTTAAAAAGATAAACAAGTGGTTTTCTCGTTTTAAGGGTAGACAAGTTGTTTAAGATTAAAGTATACTTTATGTCGTTTAAAATCAACATAGAGCCGACCTTCGTTTTATATTTTGTTTTTAGAGCCACACCCATTTTAAAATTGATTTAGAGTAGGTTTTAATTGTTTAAAATTTTGCGCCAATGAATATAATCTAAAAAAAAATATGTGGCCTCTTCCGAATTCAGACTTTTGTAATCTTAAACTGCGTGTTAAAAACACAGTAAGCTGGAAGCAGAGTACGCAGCTACTGTAGGAAGACCTGTCAACTGTTAAATAGCCATTAAACACGAATTCAATGTAAAACTCAAATGTTAAGAGGTAATATGTAATTTGGGATACTCTTTCCTGATTGGCCTTAAAAAACATTTTTCTATGAGTTTTTTCGATTTTTATTCATCATCATTCAGTTATAAGTATTGGACTCCCTATTCTTCTTTGGCAGCTGAGTTCCACAATCGGGAACGGGTTGTTGCGTCAGATTTATCTTTTCGTGTAATTGGTGTTAGATGTGCAGCATCCACTATATCTCTATCAACAAAAACATCGACTATATTCACATCAAATAAAAATTTTACGATCAAAGGCCATCTTACTTGAATTCATCATAGGACTTGCTTGTATAAACGGCTCGCAATTTCGCCTCGTTACGCAAATGATGTAGTTCGTCATTCTGTAAACGACCAAGGCACTCCGCCTCGAGATTATTTAAATCTTCCACGCTTATTGGCAAAGAACTTGACATTTTATATTTCGATAAGAACAATAAAAATTATCCACAGGTATGATAAGTATAAAGATACTCGAGAAAATTGCGTAGAAGCTATTATTTAATTTTCATCATTTTGTTTGATCGATAGAGGAGAGGTGCCTTAGGTTGTGGTTTACTTGGATTTTTGTTTCTAGAGTGATTTTTGGGTTTTGCATGCGCATAGTGTACAATTTGTGTACAGAATTGTACTGCAAACGAGTATGGAATGACAGGCGACAAGGCAAGAGTCATATCAAGACGACAATGTCCTGACGTTCTGTTCTGGACTAACATCTTGTTCCAAAAATATGAACTACATTGTGGAACTGTGTAAACGCAGCAATAATATCTGAAATAGCTAAAGCCTCACTTTTTTTTAAATTCTAAAGTTTCGGTGAAAAAATAAAAAAAAAATTATTTCGCCCTCCAGGTGGAATCGAACCACTTCGACGTTAATCGACTACAAGTTTGAAGCTTGCACCCCGGACCACCGAAGTTCAGTAGGGCGAAGAATTTTGAAAAAATATTATTATAATCAAAATATCACTTAAAAAAAAACTGTGAATTAAGAATAACGAATAAAAAGTTCAATTATGTATGGCGGAAACTAACGGTGGAATCTCATTCAAACAAAACGATGTATGATGTGTCTTCCGTTATGTTCTTAGGTTATGATAGGGGAAGACTATTTTATTTAAAATAATATCTTTTTATAGCGTTTTCTATTGGGAAAAGCAGATTTCATTCTGTTGCTGTTTTTTCTTAAGTCTGGGACTCTGAAATCCGATCTGAAAGTTCTGCCCGAAAGCAGGGTTACCTCTGCAATTTTTACTTGCGATTATAGGTACTATAATACAAGTTATGCATTCGTGCAAATTAAAAAAATTGAGATAACAATTAAACATGACATTACGATGATAGAGAAACATATTTGAGTTACTGGCAAATTCTGTCCGTCTGTCTGTCTGTTTGTACGGATGTATATTGGACTGCAGCCTAAACGGTTGGGCTAATCGTCTTCAAATTTTGAACTTTAGGTTATTTTGACATTCTACAGAGGAGCTTTTTTATTATTATTTTTTTAGCTCAAAAATTAACGGTACCTGTCATATAACCGTTATATAAAAGCTTATTTTTCTCGAAAACGTCTCCAAGAATTTTTATAAAAAAAATCAGTGTACTATTGTAGGTATGCATTATATTTTAGTGAAAAAAAATTAATATGGTGGGCTAAAAACGGTACCTCCCATAGGACCGGTTATTTTTCTTCGACTTTCTCGAAAACTGGAGATCCGATTACAATCAAAATTGATATTCAAGAAGATGTAGGTAGCCTGAGTAATTTTGCATTAGTTTTTTTTCGAAAACTTTTTTTTTGTATTTTTAATAGTTTTTAAAAAAATTTTTTTTGAAAAATCAATATTTTGAAAACGGGTAAGTGAATTTTTTTTTAATTTTGTTTTTAAATGAACGTTATTTGTGTGCTTAATTAAGTTTGTATTCTTGAATTTTTTTTTAATTTTTTTAAAAAAGTTGTTAAATAAAAACCGTTTTATTTAAAAACGGCTCCTACACTAAAAAAAATTCACACTTTTTTACTTTTCCTAATGAATTAAAATGGCGTTTAAATTATTTCACCCAATACTTTTTAACGTACTTTATTCGAACAATCAAAAGTCACAAAAATCGAATAAATGCTTTGATGTTCACTTTAATTTTTTTTTATTTTATTCTACAATGTGACCGCACATATGAACAAGTATGTGCGATCCAGTCGTGCAATTTAAAGGAGTAGAAAAATAGTCATGACTGTAAAAGAATAAACTATAAAGTATTTTTATTTATTTTGTAAACATAAGTAAAAAATTAAATCAGAAGCTGGCGCTTTGTTGATAAAGCAAATATCAAAATTTCATATGAATTACCAGGCGCCAAGAAACAACAGCAAATAAAGAAAAATAAAATCATCGATCCTTGTCTTGTCAATCAAACGCCGTCTCCTGATTTTATTTCTCCTTACTTGTTGTTATTTCAGGGCGCCTGGTGTAAGTAGGAGAAAACCGGTTTGATTTTTCTTTATTTGCTGTCGTTTCTGGGCTCCTTCCTGATGATTCATAAGAAGTTTTGAACTTTTTTTTTGGCAAATAAAGCGCCATCACCTGATTTTATTTCTTCTTACTTTTTGTTGTTTTTGGGCGCCTGGTATAAGTAGGAGCATATTAAGGGCCCTATTACGAGGAACGTTCGAAATAACAATGCTACCAATTTTAAAAAACTGGAAGTGCAAGTCAATTTGTGTTTAAAATGGTGTAGGTTTTTTTTTTTTTGTAAAAAAGATTTCTTCAAAAAATATTAAGAAAAAAAATAAATGAATTTGTTTTGTGCCAACGAATGTCAATAGATGAGGGATGAAAAAAATTATGATTTGTGGATTGAGGAAAAGTTTGAGAGAACTACCGGACACCTTGAAAGGAACAACTAACTTATTTCCTTTTGTTCAACTAATTGTCTTTTACAGTATTTATTTAGATTTATTTCATATTTTCGGTCTTGCAAAGTTGTCCGGCTTGGATAAAGAGAGATATATCCAATTCGGAGAAGCAACAGGCTAGAAATAATTTCTTTCAGAAATCTGGACTACCTGGAATACTTGGATGTGTGGATGGAACCAACATTCGAATCATCAGCCGGCTGAGTTTCAACATCATTACTTAAACAGAAAAAAATAATATTTTTCTTAAAAAACACGCTTTTCAAAATAAACTGTTTTTTTTTTATTTAAAGTCACCACGGGGCCTATTCCTGAATACAAGTCGAGTGGGATGTCACTCGAGAGCTCACAGTCGAGTCGAATAACAATCGGTATTCCACAATTCTAGTGAGAGCCGAAAACATGACATGACTCTGAAAATGTTGAACATACCTTCTGAATTGTAGCTAATTTCACTAAACTTTGACATGAGGTTGCACAAAAAAAATTTTTGATTTGAGAACTAATCTTTTAATGTAATTTGATAGTAAATTAATCAGTTTAAATAGTAAAAGTACACACAAATTTAATATGATAAGTAAAGTGATGTTTTATAACACTCATAGTGATAGTGAAAATGTTTAGAATGTAATATTTTTAAAGATTTGTACAAGTGTTCTGAGTAAACAAACCAATTTTGTATATTTGCTGCGAGTAATGGAGCGCACATTTAAAACAAATTCCAGATCGTCATATATGCCAAATACCTACCACCAACAAATATTTAGAATTTGTTTCAAACACTTCCAAACTTCATTCATAATGTACCAAATTATTTTTGTTTTACTTAATTTTTATGAACACGTAAAGCTGCTATTTTCTAAATGCAAACAATTGTAAATATTGTGATATTTTGGCCTGGGGTTCGACAAATAAAACTCAATCGAAATTCCAAAATAATAAAACAAATCTCTTTATTTTATGAAACACAACGTCTTTCAGTTTAAATAACACCAAATTTAACTTATTTCACTTATTCACAATTCAAATACGTTTTTATAATTCAACACTTTTTATTTAATCTCAATTCAATCACTTTTTACTAATGCTTACAGTTGTTAACAATTCCACTTTCGAAACTAAACTCAACTCTCAATGCAATCTACTCTTGTATTTATACAACTTTAAAAGCTTCTGGAAGCTTCTGTCTGGTTCTGGCACAATCTAAGCTTTCGGTACTAATTCGAGTCTCGAATTGTTTCGTCAAGTTCGATTTAGTACTAAGTTAAAACATGTTGCAAATATGTAGCATACTTTTAGGCGCATGGTCGTTGTACACAATGAATGTTGGTTGTTGTACACAATGAATCCAACAGATGGCGTTAATTTACAAAATGTATCCTCCGAATATCTAAACTTGTTGCCACATCACAATATTAATTACTTACTTACTTTACTTACTTACTTATGTTGGCTCAACTAGAGCGTGGTGCTCCTAGGCCTTGCTCAATACGCCCCTCCAGCTGGCTCGATCCCTTGCCTGCTGTCTCCAATTTCGCACTCCAAGTTGGCGGAGGTCTCCTTCTACCTGGTCGCTCCATCGAAGATGAGGTCTACCTTGGCTTCTGACTCCCTCTGGTTTGGCTTTGAAGACTTTACTCGCTGGAGCGTTGGTGTCCATTCGCTCTACATGGCCCAGCCATCTTAGTCGTTGGACTCTAATTTTTCTGGCTAAGCTTATGTCGCTGTACAGCTCGTATAGTTCGTCGTTGTATCTTTGTCGCCAAATGTTGTCTTCTCGGTTTACGCAAATAGGACCATAGATCGTACGCAGAACTTTTCTCTCGAAGACTCCAAGTGACTTTTCATCCGATTGGGAGAGGGTCCATGCTTCTGCACCATATAGCAGGACCGGGATGATGAGTGTTTTATATAGTGTCTCCTTGGTTCTTCTCGATAGGGCTTTATTCCTCAATTGCTTATTCAGCCCAAAGAAACAGCGATTAGCAAGAGTTAGTCTGCGTTTGATTTCAGCGCTGATGTTGTTGACCGAGTTTACAGCAGTACCCAGGTAGACAAATTGACTGACTACCTCGAAGTTATACATATCAATGGTCACATTTTGACCAAGCCGGTGGTGGGATTGGGCTTTTGTTGATGAAAGCATATACTTTGTCTTGTCCTCGTTTATTTTCAGCCCCATTCTGCTTGCTGCTGACTCCATAGTAGTGAAAGCACCGGTTACTGCTTGCTTTGTTCTTCCTATCACGTCTATGTCGTCTGCAAACCCAAGTAATTGTGTCGATTTATTGAAAATGGTGCCCGATGTACTGGCATGGGTGCTCCGTATTACATTTTCAAGCACAATGTTAAAACAGCTGGATGACAGCGCGTCTCCTTGTCTAAGCCCTCTGGTGGTTTCGAAGGTTTCAGTAGAGTCTCTACCAACTTTGACGGAACAGCGAGCATTCTCCAACGTCATCCTGATAAGGCGTATCAGTTTAGCAGGGATTCCAAAGTTAGACATAGCACGATACATTTCAACTCTATTAACACTATCGTACGCTGCTTTAAAATCGACGAACAGGTGGTGGGTGTCGATGTTATATTCTTGGGTTTTCTCCAGGATCTGGCGTAATGTGAATATTTGGTCGGTGGTAGATTTTCCAGGTCTGAAGCCGCATTGGTAAGGACCTATTAGATCATCAGCAAACGGCTTGAGACGTTCACATAAAACGCTTGACAGGATCTTATAGGCGATGTTTAGAAGACTAATGCCTCTATAGTTGGCGCAGAGTAGGCGGTCTCCTTTTTTGTGGATCGGGCAGATGGTACTGAGGTTCCACTCATCGGGCATACTTTCCTCCGACCATATTTTGCAGATGAGTTGGTGTATGCTCCTGACCAGTTCATCTCCAGCGTGTTTAAAAAGCTCCGCTTGTAGACCATCGTATCCAGCTGCTTTGTTCATCTTTAGCCTGGTGATGGCTACTTTGATCTCATTTTGGTCGGGCGGGTGCAGTTCGTGGTCGTCATCTAGATTAACTGGTACAAGTTGATATTGGGCGGGATCTTGGCTGTCATCGCCATTTAACAACTGGTTAAAGTAGTCTCTCCAGATGGCTAACATCGCCTGTGTTTCCACAATGGTGTTTCCATCCTGATCTTTGCAGGGCCCAGGGCGACTTGTGAGACCTGATGTAGACTGTTTCACTCTTCTGTAGAAGTTTCGCACCTCTTTTCTGCAAAAACATCTCTGCATCTCCGCGACTTCGCGTTGCTGGTGTTCTTTTTTCTTCCTCCTGAGTATGCGTTTCTCATCCTTCCTTCGCTCAACATAGAGATTTCTGGTGGCTCTCGTATCTCTCTGGAGCCAAGACTTGTATGCCTCCGTTTTAGCATTAAAACGGATTATTAAAGTTGTAATTTTCTAATTAATATTTTTTTAGTAAATATTAATTAGAAAATTACAACTTTAAGTCTTTTTTCTAATTTTTTAACTATATTTATGCATCCATCACTGCTGCTCTCGAGCACTTTTTAAACATGAATGATTTCTCACAGAAAAAGCTTCATTTTTTAGTTCAGGAATAGGTATGTTTCATTCGAGTCACATTTGACGTTCGACATTCGAGTTGAGGAATACCAATTAGTGAGTCGTGTTCGAGAATACCAATGTGTCGATCTCACATGAAAACTTAATCGACTCGTATTTAGGAATAGGGTCCAGTATTTACAGTTCGACCGGTCACCAGATTTACAGTTGGACCGATTCTGACAGATAAAGATGAATGTTCGCTAATTGTAATAGACGAGTTTTCAATTCGCCACATTTTTTGACATATGAGACGAAAGTAATTAGGCGATTCGAAAACAGTAATAGCAAATATTCGCACTCGCCAAATATTTCTGGCGAATCTCGAGTCACAATAGGGCCCTAAAGAACTTGTCATGAATCACCAGGCGCTCAGAAACAGCAAGTAAAGCAAATCATTCATAATAAATGTTGATCTTCGTTTTGTCCATAAAAGGCGTTTTTCTTTATTCGTTCAGAGCAGAGACTGAGTTGTCAAAAAAGAAGTTGTATTTCTATTTTCACTCAGAGCGTTCAGATCTTTAAAATTGTATTTCCTTTTTCGTTTAGAGAATGATCAGAGCGTGCTCTGAGAAAGCTGTATGCGCTCAGAATAAATTGACTGAGCATTCTGAGAAAATGCTGAACGAAATTTTAGCCACTCTATCCCATGCACATTGCCTACACCACTCTTCGAAAAATAGATGCCAAAATGAGACAATAGTGTTATGTGCATAATATTGCCGCCTGTGAACAAGCCATATGAGAAGTGTCGATTTGTGACAGTGACAGCCAAGTGCTAGAACGTATTTCAAAATTATATGTGAGCGATCAGATCACGCTCGGTTCGGAGAATTATCAGAGTATGCTCAGAATGCTCAGCCTCTGTTCAGATACCTTTTCTGAGTGAATAAAGAAAAACGCCAATAGCCATCTCCTGGTTCTATTTCTCCTTACATAATGGTGATTCATAACTAATTTCGATTTTTTCTTTGTCCATAGAGCGCTATCTATTGATTTTATTTCTCTATTCTTGGTGCCTGGTAACAAATGTTGTTTTTATCTCTCCCTACTTATAGCAGACGAACAAAAGCAACTGCAAGTAAAGAGAAATCAAATCGGCCACAAAATTGCGATTTTTTTTTTTTTAAAGTTGTCTAAAAAATAAATTAAAGCTTCACTTAGATTGTTGCGCTACCTATTCATGTAAATATGTATGTATAAAACAAGTTTTTTTTTCAACAAATTAACTTTTTAATTAATTTTCTTTTCTTTTATTTTATTTCAATTCGGCTTTACAATTTAATGTCCATGTAATCTTTTTTTTTTCTTTCAAAACAATTTCCATTTTAATCTTTTAATTCACTGGTTTAAATAAAAAAAAGTCTCTTTTAAGTTTTAACTGGAATGGTTAATTGATAAACCATTTAAAAAAAAAATACAATTCAAGGAATGCAAATAATTAGTGTTTTTTCAACAATAGAACAAGATAGAGTTTTATAATAAATTTTATAACGTCCTATTGTGCAATGTATAAAAATATTTTAGTTGATTTTATTTGTTGCTGTTTAATTAGTGAAAATAATATAAAATCTGGTAAAACTCTACTTCCTTGGTTGGTGAATTTGGACTGGGTGCTTCATTGCAAAGTTGTCTGGGGGCTTGGGTGAGTGAGCTACTTGTGCCGCTTGTGGTGAGTAATCCGAATTACCCTTAACTGGAGCACCACTTACTGACATGGTATTAACATTGATTGGTTGCTGGGAATAACAATTTTTTTTTTTTTTTTTTTTTTTTTTTGTTAAACGTGGTAAATGGTTTTAAGGAAATGATAAAACTTACAGTTAATCCTGTACAATCTTCAGCATCCTTTGGAGCTCTTTCTGTGTTGGGCGTCTTATGTTGCACGATTCGCATGCCACCAGCTTTGACTGAAATAATATTTTTTTGTTTTAATTTAATTTTTAATTAAATTTAATTTTTAATAAAATTTATTTTTTTCTTTTAATTTAATAATAAAAAAAATCTATACACACAAATAAAAATTAAGTCTGTTGTTAAAATCAAAATAACAGTTTTTTACTTGATATATACGAAAGGATTTACAATACTTATAACAAAAACACCATTTAATTTTTTTTTGTGTCTGTCTGTCTGTGTCTGCTTGTTTCGGGTAATCTCGAGAACGGCTGCACCGATTTTGACGGGACTTTCACTGGCAGGTAGCTGATATCCTAGGCTATGTTCATTACTCACTCACTAAGTGGCGCTGGTGTCGTTTTTTTCGAAAATTCTTATTTATGGACCGATTTTGACGGGACTCACAGGCAGGTAGCTCATTTTGAAGGGAATAACTAAAGCTATTTGAATTACCCTTAGGTTAGGTGGCGCTGGGTTTGCTTATTTTTTCGAAAATTATTATTTTAAAACGATTTGTTTCAGGCGAACGAAGACGCGGGTAACAGCTAGTTGATAAATAAGTCCGAATTGACGTTGGAAAACGCACGCTGTTCCTTCAATGTCGGTAGACACTTTTGAAGTCAAAAAAGGATTTATATATATTATATGACTTCTTTCTTTTTAGGGAAATAGCGAAGAATGTAAAAGGTGATGTCGATGGACATTAGTTTTTAACTTTTGCATATCAAAATACGAGAGAAAAACAGAGCCAGGTAAAGCATTCCACATTCATGTGGTGTGACTAAAGATAAAGACACAATCTACGTACTTTACAGTACGTTCGAAATTTGGCTCAAGTGTAAACTGATGGGGCATTCCTAGCAGTGCGAGTATCATTAATTTTCATCATCATATTTGAAAGAATCACGTTGACACCAGAGGCATCTTTCAAAAGCCCACGCAGACGATATTGAAATAATCGGAAGAACACAGATTGATGTCAGTAGAGCTTTTCTGAGCCTTTAGACGGAAGCAGAGAAGATGGATCCAGCAGTCAACGAAGGCAGAACCAAGTATATGCTATCAAGAATATACACCCAACATCGACGTCTTGGACAAAACATCACGATAGACAGCTATAACTTTGTGGTAGTTAGGTACTTCGTGATCGTGTACCAGGATTCCGCTATTAACTCAGAGAAGAAGACCGAGAGTTAGGTGAGGCACGCAAGTGGAAGAGGACTTCGACCGACTTCGCATGCAAAACTGGAGGCAGCTAGCTAGAGACCGAGTTGGCTGTAGTAGCTTGTTGGTTGAGGCCCCAGCTCCATCTTAGACTTCAGCGCTATCTAAGGTAAGGTAGACCTTAATTGTTACTCATGAAGATTCTCCGCCTTCGAAAAGTGAGGCAGCTTGTTAGGGGCGAAGTTGCAAAGCGAAGAATGGCAAAGTCAAAAACAGAGTTCCCGATAATTTCATTCTTTTCGATCCGTATTTGAATTTTATCCCCACAGAGACGGAAATGACACAACAAATACCTATTTTGCTTTAGTTTTACTAGGCCCTTTTGTAATGATTTATAAACAATAAGAAGTCTATTTACATAGCTAACTACCTTTCGGCAAGCGAATACTGGAAGATAACATCATGCATCAGTACAAATCTATGTCTTTAAAAAAAACTGTTGCGCTTAGTCACCGTAAATTTATCAACAAACAAAAGCTTCCAGAACGAATATACAAAAAAAATCAAAATATACTTAACAGAGCCCAAGGCGGCATCTATCTATTCTACACCCCATCCCAATGTTTAATAGTCTTAACACAAAACACAAAAAAAACTCGTTGCCTCATGGAAATATTTCCGATAGATACCTCCAAAACCACAAAAAAAAGCCGAATTTTAGGAGAAAGAAACATAAAAAACAAGATTGTCACTTTATCTTGTTTACAAAGCTGCGCCAATAGCATTTTTTTTATTTAATAATAGATTCTATAATCTAAAACAGCAAAACAGAAGTAAAATAAAAAAAAAACATTCCGTTCATTAAATTTGGGTTAAGCAATTCATTGGTTGACAGGCTAACTTGAGGTTTTAGTAATCGATATCTGGACTAGAATCTTGATTTTAGGATTTAATAAGATAAATCAAATGTTTGCAAGAATTCCTCTAAGACCTATGGCCATCTGTGGTTGGACTCATCGTTCTTTCCAACTAAAATATTCCTGGAGTACCTCCTAACCGGTTAGGCAAAAATCTAATTATTTTTGAGATTTCTAGTTGTGTTCTGGTTTTTTGTTGTACTTTTTTTTCTAATAGGCGGATGCGTGCACGTACGCCATCGTGAGACGCAGTAGTATAACCAAAGAGGCTCGTCATTAATGTTGGGTTTTCTAAAAACAACAAGAAGTAGGAGGACATCCAGATACCATAGTCAGACGAAAAATGTACATATTTTAAAACAAGGAATGAGGTGTTCTTCGATGACGCCACATTTGTTATGGAATTCTCACACCTGCATACAAAATTAACAAATTCAATTTATTACGACTTGCTATTTATCTCGGCTACTTGGCAGCTTGTGTCTTATCAGTTTCTAATTGGAAACTCAGGGCTAGGAAACGGGAATTAGGAAATGCTTCAGAAAATTTGCATTGCTTGCTTTTTTTTTGGAAGAATTCAAGTCAAGTTCAACAATTCGTCACGCAATAAATTGTGGAATATTTTTTTCAAGAAAAAGATCAATGGATGCATCTTATTTAAAAATAGAAACTAAAACCTTACCTGCTGGAGGATGACCGGCAAGGAGATTTGGTTGTTCACCGTCCATTGTTTGTTTGCTTTTTTAAATAGAATGTTTTATTTTATCATCAAAACTTATAGTAATGATTTTTTTTATTTTTTGCTTTTTTGTTGGAATCAAGTTTTGGACACGACTACACGATTGAAAGTCTAGCTATGTTTTAGTGGAATGTTTATCGGGGATTTTCTTTCATCAGAATTGTTTTATGAAATAGAAAAACAAAAAGGGTTTGAGAAGCTATGCGTACTGTGTTGAGAGCTTTTAAAGTTAAAAGCTTACGAAACTTAAGGGTGTACACTTACTTCAGTAAGTCTTATACTACGTTTTCATCAGAGTCGAAATTACGCTTTCTTACTTGCAATTATAGGTATTATAGGCAAGTTTAGGATTCGTGAATATAAAAAAATGAGATATTTACAATTCAAACATGAAATTATCTACGATCATTGAGAAGCCTAACAAAATTTGTAACAAGAAATGAATGTCTGTCAGTCTATTATATCCACGTAAATGTTAATTATTTTCTTTCAAATATCTAGTGATTAGGCACATAAAGCAAGTACGTGCGACCCAGTCGTGCCCTCTTACCTTTTTATTTTATTATTTGACTTTTTTATAATGTCAACTTTGACGTTTGTTATAGAGCCTTGTCCAATTGTGATTCAATTGTTTTCAAATAAGGTGTGTTCGACTTCACATTACATAAATTTCAACCTAATTTCGTCGAAATTAGGTAGAAATGAGATGATTTCGAAATGTGATTTTGTATATGAAATGAGATGATTTGGAATCATCATAAGCTCATTTGGCCTAATGAAAACGTAGTATTAAGATGAATTTACAAAAATTTACCTTCATCTACATCAATATACTGAATAGAAGCAGAAACACAAACACGCTTTACAACCAACTTTGACATTTTGAAAAAAAGTTCAAATATACACAGAAAAAGTTTAAAGATTATGACACTACTACTTTTTCAGCAAACGCTTTGCTTGACGTACGTAAAGATAACGTAAGAAAGCGAATGATATACAATTCAATTCGTGACTAAAACACAATCACGCTTCAGCTTTGGCTTCGTCACGTTACATGTCACATGCTTTGTGTCCGCTTTGATTGACATTTTCTAAATTTTGGTTTTTGTTTTTGCTTTTTTCTGTCAAAGCGAGCAAAAGTTCAACCAGTTTCTACTTAAGCTTTACGTTTGAGTCACGTTACCTTATATTGTACACGAACCAAACGTAAAGTCAAATCCAAAGCGACATTGTGATAAGAGGTATTGATTTCCTATGGTTGAACTTGTAAACGTCAGGCGAAACCGAAGCTAAAGCGTGATTGTGTTAGCCATTATTGAGACTTCCTTTTGATTACAGGGTGTTTCTTAAATTAATTAATACTATGAATATATAAATTGCTGACTTAGAATTGGTCTAGCTTATGCATAAATATTTTTCAAAAAGATACATTTATCTTCTATAAAATATTAAAAAAATAACTTAAGTTAGATTAATCTTTTAGTGTTGTTCAAGGCACTTTACATTATGGTACATTTTGTGTTTACTTAAGACTAGATAAAAAGGAACAATGACGCAAATGCCTAACCGTGCTAATAAAAGGACAAGAACCTTTTCCGTGTCACCAGTCGACTAATGTTAAAACCACAACAGGTTACATTAGTTTTCTTGTTTTCTTTTTATTTTTTTATACATAGTTAAATAGTTGTTCAAATTCGTCAATAAGACGCCATCTCCTGATTTGATTTCTCTATAAAAACAAATTCAAATTTTTTCATGAAATTCAATGAAATTTGATTTCTCTATACTTGCTGTTGTTTTTGGTGCGCCTGGTGATTTCATGACAAATTTTGAGTTTTTGCTTTGTCAATAAAACACCATCTCCTGATTTGATTTCTCTATACTTTCTGTTGTTTCTGGGCGCCTGGTGATTTCATGACAAATTTTGATTTTTTTTGCTTTGTCAATAAGACGCCATCTCTTGATTTGATTTCTATATACATATGTACTTTCCGTTGTTTCTGGGCGCCTGGTAATTTCATGACAAATTTTGAGTTTTTTGCTTTGTTGTTAAAGGCAATCTCCTGATTTGATTTCTCTATACTTTCTGTTGTTTCTGGGCGCCTGGTTATTTCATGACAAATTTTGAGTTTTGCTTTGTCAGCTCATGATTTGATTTCTCTATATTTGCCCAGAAACTACAGAAGGTATAGAGAAATCAAATCAGGAGATGGTGTTTTAATGACAAAGCAAAAAATCAAAATTTGTCATGAAATCACCAGGCGCCCAGAAACAACAGAAAGTATAGAGAAATCAAATCAGGAGATGGTGTTTTATTGACAAAGCAAAAACTCAAAATTTGTCTTGAAATCACCAGGCGCCCAGAAACAACAGCAAGTATAGAGAAATCAAATTTCATTGAATTTCATGAAAATTTTGAATTTTTTGCTTTGTTGTTAAAGGCAATCTCCTGATTTGATTTCTCTATACTTTCTGTTGTTTCTGGGCGCCTGGTGATTTCATGACAAATTTTGAATTTTGCTTTGTCAGCTCATGACATCAAATCAGGAGATGGTGTTTTAATGACAAAGCAAAAAATCAAAATTTGTCATGAAATCACCAGGCGCCCAGAAACAACAGAAAGTATAGAGAAATCAAATCAGGAGATGGTGTTTTATTGACAAAGCAAAAACTCAAAATTTGTCTTGAAATCACCAGGCGCCCAGAAACAACAGCAAGTATAGAGAAATCAAATTTCATTGAATTTCATGAAAATTTTGAATTTTTTGCTTTGTTGTTAAAGGCAATCTCCTGATTTGATTTCTCTATACTTTCTGTTGTTTCTGGGCGCCTGGTGATTTCATGACAAATTTTGAATTTTGCTTTGTCAGCTCATGATTTGATTTCTCTATATTTGCCCAGAAACTACAGAAGGTATAGAGAAATCAAATCAGGAGATGGTGTTTTAATGACAAAGCAAAAAATCAAAACTTGTCATGAAATCACCAGGCGCCCAGAAACAACAGCAAGTATAGAGAAATCAAATTTCATTGAATTTCATGAAAATTTTGAATTTTTTTGCTTTGTCAATAAGACGCCATCTCCTGATTTGATTTCTCTATACTTGCTGTTGTTTCTGGGCGCCTGGTGATTTCATGACAAGTTTTGATTTTTTGCTTTGTAGACGCCATCTTTTGATTTGATTTTTCTATACTTTCTGTTGTTTCTGGGCGCCTGGTTATTTCATGACAAATTTTGAGTTTTGCTTTGTCAGCTCATGATTTGATTTCTCTATATTTGCCCAGAAACTACAGAAGGTATAGAGAAATCAAATCAGGAGATGGTGTTTTAATGAAAAAGCAAAAAATCAAAATTTGTCATGAAATCACCAGGCGCCCAGAAACAACAGAAAGTATAGAGAAATCAAATCAGGAGATGGTGTTTTATTGACAAAGCAAAAACTCAAAATTTGTCTTGAAATCACCAGGCGCCCATAAACAACAGCAAGTATAGAGAAATCAAATTTCATTGAATTTCATGAAAATTTTGAATTTTTTGCTTTGTTGTTAAAGGCAATCTCCTGATTTGATTTCTCTATACTTTCTGTTGTTTCTGGGCGCCTGGTGATTTCATGACAAATTTTGAATTTTGCTTTGTCAGCTCATGATTTGATTTCTCTATATTTGCCCAGAAACTACAGAAGGTATAGAGAAATCAAATCAGGAGATGGTGTTTTATTGACAAAGCAAAAACTCAAAATTTGTCTTGAAATCACCAGGCGCCCAGAAACAACAGCAAGTATAGAGAAATCAAATTTCATTGAATTTCATGAAAATTTTGAATTTTTTTGCTTTGTCAATAAGACGCCATCTCCTGATTTGATTTCTCTATACTTCCTGTTGTTTCTGGGCGCCTGGTGATTTCAAGACAAATTTTGAGTTTTTGCTTTGTCAATAAAACACCATCTCCTGATTTGTTTTCTCTATACATTCTGTTGTTTCTGGGCGCCTGGTGATTTCATGACAATCTTTGAATTTGGCTTTGTCAATAGAACGTCAGCTCATGATTTGATTTCTCTATATTTGCCCAGAAACTACAGAAGGTATAGAGAAACCAAATCAGGAGATGGTGTTAAAATTTGTCTTGAAATCACCAGGCGCCCAGAAACAACAGCAAGTATAGAGAAATCAAATTTCATTGAATTTCATGAAAATTTTGATTTTTTTTTGCTTTGTCAATAAGACGCCATCTTTTGATTTGATTTCACTATACTTTCTGTTGAAATCAAATCAGGAGGAAATGTCGTTTTATTGGCAAAGCAAAAAATCAAAATTTGTCATGAAATCACCAGGCGCCCAGAAGCAACAGCAAGTATAGAGAAATCAAATCATAAGGAGATGGCGTCTTATTGACAAAGCAACAAAAATCAATTTTTTTATGAAATCACCAGGCGCCCAGAAACAACAGAAAGTATACTATAGAAATCAAATCAGGAGGTGACGTTCTATTGACAAAGCAAAAAATCAAATATAGTAAGTATAAAGAAATCAAATTTTATTGAATTTCATGAAAATTTTTGAATTTTTTTGCTTTGTCAAATCTCCTGATTTGATTTCTCTATATTTTCTGTAGTTTCTAGGCGCCTAGTAATTTCATGAAAATTTGATTTTTTTTGCTTTGTCAATAAGACGCCATCTCCTGATTTGATTTCTCTATACTTTCTGTTGTTTCTGGGCGCCTGGTGATTTCATGACAAATTTTGATCTTTGTTATGTCAATAAAGCGCCATCTCCTAATTTCTGTAAAACGAAAATTAAATCTTGGAAAATAAATATTCATCTATTTTCTCATATGCCTAAACTGATGTTGAATGCTTTCATATCAATCGATGACATTTTCGATAGCATCGTAACTAGTCATCATTTTCATATTCCAGCGTTGGCTACCCTGATTTCAGTTTTTGACAGCATAAAAAACGCACTGTAATCTCCCCTAAACGCCGAATTGCATTTAAAATATTTTTTTGTTGTTGAAATTAATACATTTATTCTAAAAACAGGTAAATTTAAACACATTAAATCAGTAACTAAATATTAGAGTTAAAAGATTTTCCATCGCAGAACACCTTAACTGCAGAAATTAATTGTTTAAATTGAATCGAAAAAACATTGTTCTTGAAAGTTTTTTTCTGGTAAAGACAAGAAATCCACTATGACTGGTGAAACAGCTAAAGACGAACAACCAAAGCCCTCCATCGCCGTGGCCGAAGAAAAGAAAGACCCCGACGAAAAGGAACAGCAAGAACTATCCGATGAAGATCAACAACTCCAAGAAGAATTGGAAATGCTGGTTGCACGTTTACAGGAGCCCGACAAGTCTTTGTACCTTCCAGCCCTCGAGGTGATGGGCAAATTAATCCGTGCTTCAACTACCAGCATGACTTCGGTCCCAAAACCTCTGAAATTCATGCGCCCCCACTACGAGACAATGAAGAACATCTACAAAGAGATGCCCGAACAGAAATCTCGTATGATGTGCGCCGATATCATCTCTGTCCTCGCCATGACCATGGGAAGTGGCAAGGACTGTTTGGCTTACCGATTTTTATGCGATCCCGATCAGAAAATCGGCGAATGGGGTCACGAATACGTGCGTCACTTGTCCGGTGAAATTGCCGCCCACTATTTGGAAACAACTGGTGAGTTCCAGAATCAACTGATTGAATTGGTCAAGCAAATTGTTCCCTATAACATGGAACACAATGCCGAAGCAGACGCATGTGATCTCTTAATTGAAATCGAACACTTGCACTTGCTGTTAGACTACGTCGATGAAAGCGCCTACCCAAGGGTGTGCTTGTATCTGCAAAGTTGCTATCCCTATGTCCCAGAGCCAGATAACTTAGTTATCCTCCAGACTGCATTGAATTTGTCTAGGAAGTTCAACCAGTACACGCAGGCAATGCGTTTGGCACTAATGCTCAACGATATGGACATCATTGGAGAGATTTTCAAGGAGCAGAAAGACCCTTCGACCCAGAAACAACTAGCATTCATGTTGGCCCGCCAACAAGTGTGCTTAGAGCTCGATGAATCCATCCCTGAATACGATGATTTGATGGAAATCATGTCAAATGCTAACTTAAATAAGAACTTCTTGAATTTGGCTCGTGAGCTGGACATCATGGAACCAAAAACGCCCGAGGATATCTACAAATCCCACTTAGACAACGCTCGCACCCGATTTCCATCAATTCAGGTGGACTCAGCCAAACAAAACTTGGCTGCCAGCTTCGTCAATGGTTTCGTAAATGCTGGATTCGGAGTGGACAAGCTTCTGAGTGAAGATGGCAACAAATGGCTCTACAAGAACAAGGAGCATGGCATGTTGAGCGCCACAGCCTCCCTGGGCCTCATTCTCTTGTGGGATGTCGATGGAGGTTTGGCAATGATTGACAAATACTTGTATTCCACCGATGACTACATCAAATCAGGCGCCTTGTTGGCCTGCGGTATCGTCAATTGCGGCGTTCGTAACGAGGTGGACCCAGCTCACGCTCTGCTCTCTGATTACATTGAGAACAACAACACTTCCATGCGGATCGGAGCCATTTTGGGCCTGGGTATTGCTTACGCCGGATCAAATCGCTCCATCGTCATCGACACCTTAAAGACTGTTTTCAATTCTGACCGCAAGAACGCTGCAAACATTGAAGTCCTTGGCATCACTGCCTTGAGCATGGGTTTGATAAGCGTTGGATCCTGCAATGCCGAGGTCACTGAAATCCTTCTGCAGACCATTATGGGTCTAAGCAAGACTGATCTTCGAGATACTTACACCAGATTCTTGATGTTGGGTCTGGGATTGCTCTATTTGGGACGGCAAAAAGCCACTGAGGCCGTTATGAGTACTCTGGAAGTTCTCGACGAACCATACAAATCAATGGCCACAACTATGGTGGATATTTGTGCCTACGCTGGCACTGGAAACGTTCTTAAAATTCAACAGCTGCTTCACATTTGCTCCGATCACTACGAAACAGCGAGTTCCGACAGCAGCGATGATAAACAAAAGAAGAACAAAGAGAAGGACAAAGCCGAAAAGGAGAAGGAACGAGAAAAGGATTTGTCCGGTACTCAGTCAATTGCAGTGCTAGGAATCGCTCTCATTGCCATGGGAGAAGACATTGGAGCTGAGATGGCTTACAGATCGTTTGGAAATCTGCTGCGCTATTGCGAACCATGCATTCGTAGAGCTGTTCCATTAGCTTTAGGTCTGATTTCTGCGTCCAATCCTAAATTAAACATCTTGGATACTCTAAGTAAATTCTCTCACGACAGCGACGCCGAAGTAGCTCACAATGCTATCTTTGCAATGGGTCTAGCCGGAGCTGGAACTAACAATGCCCGTTTGGCTTCAATGTTACGTCAGCTAGCCCAATACCATCAAAAAGATCCCAGCAATCTATTCATGGTGCGCATTGCACAGAGTTTGACCCATTTGGGCAAGGGTACGCTTACATTGAGTCCCTACCACAGTGATCGCCAGCTTATGAATCCAATGGCAGTGGCTGGCCTAATGTCCACTTTGGTTTCGTTTTTGGATGTTAAAAATCTAATATTAGGTCGCTCCCATTATCTGTTGTACTCGCTGGTCCCAGCTATGCAAGCTCGCATGCTCATTACATTCGACGAAGAATTAAATCAACTGCAGGTACCAGTTCGAGTGGGCATGGCAATTGATGTGGTCGGACAAGCAGGCAAGCCTAAGACTATTACCGGCTTCCAAACACACACTACACCTGTTCTTCTGGCCATGGGTGAGAGAGCTGAATTGGCAACGGATGAGTACATAACCTTGACACCGGTTATGGAAGGATTTGTAATTTTAAAGAAAAATCCCAATTTCGTGAAGTAAATCTATGTATTATTTTGAAAGTGAACTAAACATGTTTTGCGAACTAATTCTATGTTTTCTTTTTTTTATTTTAGCTGTAACTTTAAATTTTCTATAATATAATGGAATTACAATAAATAAAACACGAAACAATACAAATTTGAACTTTTGTTAAAGTTCAACAAATTTTTCCTTTGAAGGACCGTTCGTTCGTTTTATTGTCGGGCACTGCCATAGAGAACCGGAGGCGCTCTGCTTCGCTCCCTGCGACGATGTCACGGACGTAAAGGAGCCACCTATCCACTGTTTTGCGGCCGAAGCACGTGGTAGATCAACAGAATCGCCAATCTATGCTGTATCAGCCCTCAACTGTCTTAAAAAAAAGGAAAGCCTTTAAACGTGTTCCTTCAAAATATTCATTTTAGAGTTAGAAAGCCCCAAATGGAATGAGCTTAATTAAAAAGTTGTCTGTCCTGTTTATATTGGCCCCGTTGTATAGGACCTCGTGTGTGAGGTACAAAGGGACTACATCTCAAACACCCGAATCTTTTCCATTAGAGATGGTGCAACGTTGAACTTCACTGGACATCCATAGACAATTATCGGCCTAATGAAGGCCATGTAGCAAATGACTTAACCTGCTATCAGGGCGGCTGCTATAGAACAACCGTCTTGTCAGGGTAAAAGCTCTCCTAGCTCTGGCCAGAGCAGCATCTGAAGGGTGTTTTTTTAGAGGTATAGAAATTTGAGTTGGCAGCACTATTTTAACTTGCGGCCATTTTTTTAGTTTGGTTTCGGTTTGGCATTTCAAGTTTCAACATGTATAGACTGACGCCTGAACAACGCTTCCAAATTGTGCAAATTTAATTTGAAAATCATGGTTCTGTTCGAAATACATAATCGTACATCAGAGCAATTAATTTGATTAACTATGGAACGTTTTAGCACCACGTTTACTCTAAATAATAATGCAGTACAGAAGAGGTCATTGCTGCAAGTGAATTTTGTTTAGCGATGAAGCTCACTTTTGGTTGAATGGACACGTCAATAAACAAAACTGCCGTATTTGGGCCTTTGGGGTGATGATAATCCTCAAGTGTATGATGAGACATCGTTACACATCCACAAAAAAAAATGGGTTGGTGGAATAATTGGTCCGTACTTCTTTAAAAACGATGCTGGCTAGAACGTTCCAGTCAATGGTGACCGCTGTAGAGACATGATTACTGACTTTTTCGTTCATCAATTGAACAACCGTGATGTGCAGGAGCTGTTGTTTCAACAAGACAGGGAAACATGTCACACAACTCGTGCCACAATTGATTTATTGACAACCGCATAGTTTCACGTTACGGACCCGTGAATTGGCCTCCAAGATCGTGCGATTTAACGCCGCTTAAATATTTTCTGTAGGGATATGTGAAGTCAATAGTCTACGCCGAAAAACCCGAAACTATGGACCACTTGGAGGAACACATTCGCCGCGTTATTGCCGATATACGGCTACAAATGTTCGAAAAAGTCATCGAAAATTGGACCTCCAGATTAGACTACGTCCGAGCCAGCCATGTCAGTCATATGCCAGAAATCATATTTAAATTATAATGACAGAAGATTACCTTTCGAACTAACTAGTAAGTATCATGTCGATTTAAAAAAATAATCTTTGTTTTCTTCCATTTCAAAGTTAAGACAGTTACCAAGGTACTTCACCAAACTTTTGCTCGTCAGTGGATGTCCATGTGGCCCAGCGATATCTGGCTTGCGCTGGTTCTTTCTCATATCCCTATAAGCCTTAGATAAAGGGGTTTTAAACAAGGTACATAGTTCCACATTTCTGGAAGTTAAATTTCAACTTCCAATCATCACAATACCACTGAATCTTGTCGAAGTCGAGGTAGGCTCCCAATCAGATCGCTGGTGTAAATACTAAGGATAATCGGCGAGTTCACCTTCACCCCTCCCTGTTGCAGACCATTTTTAATATCGTGTTAGAAGATACTAGCTTGGACCCGGCATTAATGGTGCCATGTGTCGGCTTAAGCCTGGAATTATATTTTTGTCCTCCGCCCACTTGGACAGAACTCAATTGAGAATTTTTTAGACACCTGATATTCGGAAAAGACTTATCGACCGGAGATTCGTAGTTCTATATTGGGTATTCCATCGACTCCTGTTGACTTCTTTTTCTTTAGTGATTCGAAGATCATTTGGAGTTCAACCTTTGAGGTGAAATGAATCCGGTAAAATAAAGATTCTCAGATCGGCATTGCGTGATGCTCTTTCGAAGGTAAAAGTGATTGAGTAGAACTCTGTTCTCTAGGTCGTGATTTGGGCAAATAAATTCATTGACCTTATACACTTGTCCAAGACGGCATTTCCCAGATCTATTCGTGCGGTCAAGATTAAGTTTTCATTCTCTGTCGTCTCTGAATCTTAAGACAAGGAAGATCGTTTTCATTGGTTCTTCTAAAGATTTTAATCATCTCAGAGGAAACGTACTCGGGTCGCTAGAATTAACGGCTCGAATTCTGTTAACCGTTAATAGACAATCTATAATTTTGTTTTATAAATAATTGACGACTTCAGTTTCCTAATCTCCAAATCGTTGCATTTCGACAAAACTATACTACGGCGGGGCATTTTATGAATCCACAGCTCGCCTTAACACAAAAATAACTCAAGACAAACCCACTAGCGTTTTTGGAGAGTTTAGACAAATAGATTTGTTTTTTTTTGAAATTATAGATTTTCCATTAAAACTGGGAAGCCAACTTTTACATTTTCATTTTAATTTTTGTTTTTGGCATCCCTAACCAAAAAAAAAAAAAAACTATCGATTACAATTCAGTCATTTGATATCTTTATGCTTCTTTCAGTAAATTTTGGATCCCCCATCCAAGAACTCTATTGAACAAATGAATGTACTTGGACAGTGCATATAAACCCCTATGGAGTTTTTTTAAGCACAGCACTTGTAAACTGGAGATAGGCAGGACGATTTAGAAGGAGTTCATGTGTCCAATAAAAAAATAAATTGTTTGGAAGAGTAGCAGTGCATTAAAACTCACCAGGAGGGGGAGAAGGGTAGGAAGTAGTATAACTGAAGACCTGATAGCCTTTACTAAAATGAGTACATGGTTTTTGATCAATTAGATCCCGCATTGGAAAGGTAGATTTGAAGTTCCATTAACAAACAAAAGTACCCTATTCTTCAGTTCTGAGTACCTGGTATTCAATCAGATTTTAATCGAAATTCACTTGCTTGTTGTGTATGAAAGTAATGATCACACTAAAGGGAAATGAATCATTTAATATACAGTCATCAATAAAATCTAGGAACAAGGATACTTTGACGACAAAATCAATCATAGCATGCAAATGAATCTGGGGCACTAGGTTGATGTCAAGCACTCGATTGAATGAAGATGAAGAAAGGGATAGTGTATAAACCGACAGCAATATTGAATTGAATTAGAGAGAAATAAATAACAAAATGAAAAAAAGTACCTCCTACAAAATTGTTGTTTTTGTAATGTTAGTAGGGAAGACGGCCGTAGGAACACCTCATCGAGTCAATGAAAATTTAGCCATAAATGAATGGCAAATTACATAAAATTTACAAAACCGTTGTGTCGGACAGACTTTTTCTCTTCCGTTTGACGGAAAAATGGCCACTTCCGGTTGCGTTTTCGGTGATGGTCTACCTCATTGGGATCGAGTCAATGAACAAATAGACAAACTTGCAACCGACCTCTTTTTTGAAAAAAAAAATTACTGTAAATTTCTTCAAATTTTCTTACATATGTAAGTCAATATCAACATTTGTTTAGACAAATTAATATTGAACGTATGAAGGTATTCTGGAGCGATGGGAAGTGCACTTTAATTGATTGTTGAACGGTAGGCTCACGGAAGGAATGGAGACTCCACATTTTCAAGAGGAAGACCTCATGCCGCAGCCACCGAGCATTAAGGAGATTAATCGGCTCAAAAATAACGAGGCCTCGGAAGCCAACACTACATCAAGCAATTCATGAAATCATAGTACACGTATGGGAACACAAAGAAATGCCAGAAAACTGGCGAAAAGACATCATATGTATGTCCCATACATCAAAATGGAATTGACACGACTATGTAGGCCGACCATGACCGAGTAAATGTAATAGTAGCCGGTTTGCTAGCTATAAGTATGCCCCAACTCATAAGCAAGATATGGTAAGAAGAAAGTATGCCGGATGAATAGAATCTCAGCATAATTTGCCCGATCCTTAAAAAAGGAGACCCTTTGAACTGATGCAACTAACGAAGTATAAGTCTCCTAAGCATCGCCTACAAGATCTGCGGTGTTCGGTGAACGCCTAAGGCCATTCGCGTCAACAACCTGATAGGTTCATATCAGTGCGGTTTTAGGCCAGGAAAGTCCACTTTCGACCATAACTTTCGGCTATAACTTTGAGGTAGTTAGACTTTGTCTTCCTTGGTTCCGCTATTAACTTAGACAACAACACCAGTCCTGTAATCAAACAAAGAATAACTCTTGCCAATCGCTTCTTTTTGGGGCTTAGAAGGCAATTGATTAGCAAAGCCTTCTCTCGGGCAACTAAATTGTTCCTTTATAAGACCCTCATCATCCCAGTCCTGTTCTATGGTGCAGACGCATGGATGTTGTCAAAAACGGATGCGGACGCTTTAGGCTACTTCGACAGATAGATTCTACAGGTGATTTTTGGTCCCGTATGCATTAACGGAGAGTGGAGAAGAAGATACAATGAAGAACTGTACCAGTTGTACAGCGACACAGACCTATCCAAAAGAGTAAAGAACACGTGTATTTAATCGAGCTGTAAGTTTTATGCGCCAACGCAACGGATAAACGGATTCTATGGGTCGGGCCCTTAACTGGCTGAACAGAATGGTGAAGCTGAAGCTGAAGTATGAATTGCTGTCAAAGTTAAATATGAAGCTGAAGTTTGAAATTTAGCTGAAGCGCAGGTTCACGCAACTTCAACTTGCGCTTTACGCTTCAGCTTCATCTTTGACATTTCACAGAAACAAAATAGGCTAGTTCAATGTTTCTAAACTATTCGAGATCTCTTTTTTCTCAGATCCATTGAATACGACTGAGAAAATTCTTTGATCACTCCGAAATCTCAAGAAACTTCAACTAGCTTAATCAAACGAAAACAAAATGTGTGAGGGAAACACGGAATTATTTATAGAATATAGAAGAATTATAGATATTTTATGGAATTTAAACAACCCTAACTATAAAAAATATTGAAAAGCAGGCGCAACTGTGGAGTAATATTTCGACAGCATTTAAGATATACATATATACATATGTTTTATATTCTTGGCAGCAAAATTGACATTCCGTACTTCACCATTGTGTTCGAGTCAGCTTAATCACTTATAGCGAGTTTCATTCAAATTTCAAAGATTTGATTTGAAAATCAAGATTTGCTCTTTTCAATGAAACTAGTTTCATCATTTAATCCTAGTATTGGTCATTCACTGACGAGTATACACAGTATTTGATATCCCACACAAAAATACCAGACATGTACAGTATATATATTTAAAATGCCATATTTGTATTTTCCCACCTTAATTTGTTATTTTGTATATTTAAAGCACATTTGTTAATTTTTTGGCTAAGCACGGGCTGGCACAAGTTCACAACAAACAACAAAAATAACAAAATATTTTCCATTTGACGTTTGACCGAAAGACTATTTGCATGTATGTGTGCATTCACATCAAATCTGCCAACCCATCAGAGATCAAATCTTTCGTGTTGAGATTTGATCTAGATTTGCTCTTTTTCTTGCAATGAAACTCTCGAAATTGAAAAAGATCAAATCTTTTGACAGAAAGAGCAAATCTTTTCTTGAATGAAACTCGCTATTAGCTTCAATTTTGACGAGCTTTATTTTTGCGCTTCAGCTTCACTATTGTGTTCAGCCATTTTGCTATCGGAGCTGTCAAAATTCAAATTTCGTTTTCAGAGAAGGGAAGAATTTATTTGCAAATTTGGTGTGCTATTTTATGATATCAAATATTTCGTAGATTGTTTTTTGGGTTTTAAGTTATTAATGTGTGTATAGACAAAATATTGCTTTCGTGGGTCATTTTATTAACTTCTATTTATTTGCCACTGTTTAAAGAAAACAAATTTAAATGAAAGAAATGTCAAAAAATAGAGATATTGCAATGAGCTGTTCGATGTGAAATTAACAGCGGAGCAGCTATGCAGTTTTTTGGCAGTTTGACTCAATGCACTGACATTCCCCAGTGCGCAATGGGGCGGGGAACATCGAACAAACCTGATGAATCCAAGTGCATAGATTCACCGAAAAGCTGCTTAAAGAGATGTCTTTACCACTGCTAATTACTGTCATATGCCCACTTTAAAACAAAACAAACCAATTTAAATATATTTTAGAACTTACGGTTTATTTAAATTACTATAAAATTTTATTTGAGTACAATTCTCTCTTGGACATGATGATATGGCAAGCAATAATGTGTTTTTTTTTTAATTCATATTTTTTTTTAAACTAAAGAAAAGGTACCTGGTGCTGGTTTTGTGTCATGAACCATGATTAAAATCATCTTTTTTTTTAAATACATAAATTATGGTTGCCCTACTTAAGCGCGTACAGAGTATATTATATTGATAATCCCTTATTAGTATTTTCATCGTCTCTCATTTTATCTATGCTACAAGCTATATGTATATTAAATGAAAAAATAATTTAAATTAAAAAAAAACTAGATGAACTATGAACAAAATAACACGATTGTATAAAAAAAAAACTAAATAATTTAACAAACATTTGTTCCCCTTTGAACATTTTCTAGTTAACACAAATTGATTGATCTGATTCCGATACCAGGGAGACTGTGAGTCCTTTCGGCACTAACTTGTAAACCTGCTGAATATTGATGTTACATTTTGTGTTTTGATTCTTTTTTGTTTTTTTCCTGCGATTCTTGTCCTGCTCCTCTTGGTCGTCGTCACTGCTATCGATTTCTATGGCAATGGCACTCATAGTGGGGATGGTGTCGGTTATTTGATATGTCAACTTTCTTCGGATGTTTCTGATCGGAAGGACTTCCGTTATTGCGGTATTGAAGTTAATGAGAATCTCGTTATCGTCAATATCCCGACTCCATGCGTGGGCTTTTTTCTTTGCCGGGCTCATAATGGGCGGTTGGTACGATGTATTGGATGTGTTGTCCCTCGACAATGTTGTTCCCAATCGTCGGAGCATGGAAACAACTTTGCCATCCACCAGTGGTCTTTGGTATTGTCGGTGTTGATATGGCAATTGGCAAGTTGAAGAGGTGCGCATTGATGTTTGACTATTGACTAGACTTAGATGGCTGTGTCTTGCTGGTGATTTAACTTTTGCAGGGATTTCTTCTTGTTTCTTTTGTTCCAACACAGATTTCAGGTACATTTTTCGCCAGTGCATGGTGTTGCGACAACTTTTGCATTTTACTCCGCTAATTTTAGATTTTGAGCTAGTTTTGAGAACTCTCCTTGTAATTGAACGTCCACAGATGCAACAATTGTGTAAGGTTCTCTTTTGGCGGGTTTTCTTCGTTCCATGACTAAGACTATGAAAACTCCTTTTTGAAAGATAATAAAATTCACTACTTTTTGTTGTTTTATTAGATTGGCTTATTCTCTTTGGCAATAAATGGGATGTGATATCTGTTAATGGTTCATTTTTGAATAGCGGTCGAACTTGTGCGATTGGTTTTGTGCTGTTTATCATGGTTTTTGTTTTTGAAGGTGAATCCTTTTCTGAAACCATATTATTCATCTGAGAGGAACGGAATGTACCCGAAGGGTTGTCAGCGTCGTTACTGTTTAACGCCTGCAGGGAATGCCAGTTAATGAGCCAATTGTTACAACTAAAGCACAGATATTTATCTTCGTTAAGGGGCTGAAAAATAGAAAAGAAAAAAGTTAGGTTAGTTGTTATGCACTCTTCGGAAACTTATTGCAAAATAAAAATGTTTGTTTGTTAAAGTTCTGCTCAAAAAAAAACTGATAGTAAATTCTGGAGTAAATTCTATTGCAACGAATAACACAATGACAGGAAAGTACTTTCAGCAAGCGTTTCGAAAATTCCTATTTTAAATTTTTTTTTTGAAAGAAATCTCAGAGAGAAGTCACATATGAAAGGTAAAAACTTTCTGAAAGCGACTTTTTACTTTCCAGAAAGCACTCTGGGTTAGTTTTGTTTATTGCTTATCTAGGGTAACTGCATACTAGAGTTCGCTAATGAAATTTGTTTGCGAGTAAGAATTATTGGATTTCAGGCAGTTAACTGTTATAGAAAACATTCTACGGATTTCACAGCATGACTGGCTGAACACAATGGTGAAGCTGAAGCTGAAGTATGAATCGTAAAAATGAAGCACGTCAAAATTGAAGCTAAGTGATGAAGCTGACTCGAACACAATGGTGAAGTACGGAATGTTAATTTTGCTGCCAAGAATATAAAATATATATAAATAAATATATCTTAAATGCTATCGAAATATTACTCCACACTTACTTCAGCTTCAGCTTCACCATTGTGTTCAGCCATTGAGATAGAACAAAATGTGGCTAAGCGTAGGTCAATTTGGGTGTGAACGTTTTAGGAGCTTGGTGCTGAAAAATCAGTACCACGCAAAACTCATAAGAGAATTGGAACATTAAGCGTGGTATTGATGGCTCTGGTCGATGCCGATAACAAATTTATTTATGTCAACATTGGAGCAGTCTTTCGAGCTGCAAATTGAGTACAGCATTGGAAACAAACTAATTGAATTTGCCACCAGATAGACCGTTGCCCGTTAAATAACCGTTCTATCGCCGAATCGTTGAAAACGCTTTTGGTATCGCATAATGCTCGCAGGCATTGTCCCCAAAAATCGATGGAACACAATTCTGACATGATCAAAAAGATCGTATCTGTTGTATGCCTACTTCACTATTATTGTGTATCCCAAAGAAGGGAATAATATAGAAGAACACCCACTTCGGTTGGTTGACTGCTCCACTTTCACTCTTAGTTTTCTTATTTTTTAGCTTTAAAATAATAGGCGAAACATTTACATCTCTTGAGCACCGTCGTAACGTCTCTTGCCTTTCGCTTTTGTATTTTTATAAACAATGCTCTAGTGAAATAGCCATTTGCATTCCTCCCTGAAACAATTCAACCGTAATACTCGCATTGCAATGAATGCTCATCAATTTACCCTTGAGCCCAGACGTGCAGTCAAATACAGTTTCTTTTTTTGTCGTACCACACGAATTTAGAATGCATCGCCCACCTGTTTTTCCCTCCCATTTTGAAACGCAGAAGTTTAAAACGAATGTGCATCGGTACCTGTTACATCCTTCTCTATTTATCTAACGCTCCCACTGTGTTTAATCAACATTATAAGTGTAGTCATAATCCCTTTAGTGCGGGCTAATTATAAAAAAAAATAATAATAATGCGTAAATATTAAAGTTTTTCTCTAGCGTCGTCCCCCAAAACACCAATCCCGAACATATCTTTTTAAATGCCGCATTTTGTACATGTTTGTTTGGAACGCACGCACGGTTTACGTTCGACTTCTACGGGATAGAGGACCCATTTAGAATGAAAAACATAGGTTTGCTTACAAGAAAGCAAAAATCTTTCACAAACATTTTCTGAAAGGGAAAAGTTTTTTTCGGAAAATTATTTGGTTTCTTAAAAAAGCTTTCATAAACTAAATAAAATAAATGGTAATCATGAAGCGATAACGCTGTTCATTCACAGTAACGTGACGATCGTTAACGTCGACGAAAAAATATGGCCCAATAACGCCGCTGGCATGGAAACCGCACCAAACAGTTATTTTTACTTGCGATTATAGGGACTATAAGGCAAGTTTAGGATTCGTGAATATTAAAAAAAAATTGAGATAACATCATTACGATCATAGAGAAGTCTAAAAAAGTGATCGAGAAAAAATGTCTGTCTGTCAATATGTATATCGAGCTGCAGCCTAAACGGCTTAAGCGATTTTCTTCAAACTTGGTGTGTGTGATTATTTTGGCATTCCCCAGAGGGGAAATTGAAATTTTATTTTTAGCCCTAAAAATAACGTTACCTGCCAAATGACCGTTTAGGAAAATCTTATTTTTCTCAAAAACGGCTCCAACGATTTTAATGAAAATTTTTGAGATTTTTTTTGTTGGTATTGGCTATCATTTGATTAGAACCACATATACGGGAAAAGTTTATTAACGGGACCTTTCATATTACGGATTTTTTAATTTTTGGCTTTCTGGGTAACGACTCTATGGATTTCTTTCAAATTTTATATTTAAGAAGAATTAGGTAGCCAAAATAATTCTGCATATCAAAATTTTGAATAGCTTTTTTTTCTAGTTAAAATTAATTTTTGAATTTTTTTTCGAAAATTCAATATTTTAAAAATCAATCAAAAAAAAAATTATTTTAAATTTTATAATCACATGTATTTTATTAAATTCTAAAAAACTGCATACCAAAATTTAAAAAAAATATTTTTTTTTTTCAAAAAACTAAAAATAAAAAACAGGATTTTATCAAAACCGGTGCTACAATTTTCGAAATAAATTTTTCATAATTTCTTTGTTATTTAAAACGTATGATGGCATACTTCATTTTTACTAGAAACCGTTAAGTATTGTGGTTTTTAATACTTTTTATAAGTTCAAACTGTGTTATGTTACTTGTTTCTGTTAAAGATCTTGCTTTCCAATGTAATTATGCACATAAGAGCAAGTACGTGCGACCCAGTCGTGCCCATTTTTTGTGGATGTAGTGGTGATTCATGAAGCAAATGTGGGTTTTCACCCGACCAATAACGCATATTTTGCTTATTGACAAACCCATTGAGCCAAAAATGAGCTTCGTCACTGAAGATGATATTCTTCATTTTTTTTCAATTTTAGATTAATTGATGCTTCATAAAAGGAAATGGCTCTAAAAGAGGTAATCAACTAAGCTCTTGGATTAAAAAAAAAGTAATAATTAAACACTATTTGGAACAGAAATCAGAACGCGAGATCGATAAAATTGTGAACAAAAGTCCAAATACAATAACACTGGAAGCTTACAAAATAATCTCGAACTGGACGTCCTCGAAAGTTCACCCAACAAAAGTGCCATATTATTACAAGGAAATTGAAGATATAAACTCCAAAATAAGAGCGCCAAAAATAACAACGGAAATAAGTTAAGTCCTGCAACGCTCAATCAATTCGACGAGTGCTCCACCAATCCGGGTATGGTCGAAACATAAGAAAATACGTTTTATAAGTAACGTGAACCGTCAAGAGCGGCTTCTTTTTGCCAAAAACCGGTGAATTTAAGGAAGCAGATTTTTGGAACACACGGTTATTTGCTCCGATGGGAGCAGATTTAACATCCACAACTTAGACGTACGCAATAAAGAGTGCACGACTGGATCGCACGTATTTGCTCATATTGCGATTTTTGTGACTTTTGACTGTTTGAATAAAGTGTATTGAGTAAAATAATTTAAACGCCATTTTATTTCTTTAAGAAATGTTAAAAAGTGTGATTTTTTTTCAAAATCGTAGGAGCGGTAAAACGGGTTTTTTTAACATTTTTTTTTTAATTAAAAAAAATAGTTCAAAAATACAAACTTAAGCAAAAAATTAACATACCTACATTTAAAAACAAAATTTAAAAAAAATCACTTACCCGTTTTCAAAATATTGATTTTTCAAAAAAAAAAAAAAAAAATTAAAAAAATTATTAAAAATACAAAAAAAAAGTTCGAAAAAAAAATTAATGCGAAATTACTTAGGCTACCTACATTTCCTTGAAAACCAATTTTGATAGTAATCGGATCACCAGTTATCGAGAAGTCGAAGAAAAAAAACCGGTCCTACGGCAGGTACCGTTTTTAGCCCACGATATTAAATATTTTTTTTTTTACCAAAATATATGTAGAACACTGATTGACTTATTTCATAAAAATTCTTGGAGCCGTTTTCGAGAAAAATAAGCTCTTACATAACGGTTATATGACAGGTACCGTTAATTTTTGAGCTAAAAAAATTAAAAAAAAAACTTCTCTGTAGAATGTAGCATCTGGTGTCGGCAATTGAGTGTTTATAGATTCTTTGATGAATAGTTTCGACTATTTTGAATATTTTGAAGAACAACCTTCAGAAAATTGACAGAAAGTTAAGTATGGGTAGGTCATTTGTCTTCCAGCAAGACAATGATTCTAAACATATCTCACATATTGTCAAAGAATGACTTGCTTTATAATGTCTGAACTATGCTCAAAAACAGCCTAACAGAGTCGGCCGATCTTAATGCCATTGAACATTTATGGCAGCATCTCGACGACAAGAAGTAAGGAAACACGAGATTAGGATGAAATATGGTTTAAAGCGAGTTCTTCAAGATGAATGATCGAAAATTGGTCAAAACGTAACGCTAAAGTGGATCAACTCAATGCCTTCGCCTATGAAGGCGGTTATTAAGGCCAAGGGATACACAACAAAGTATTAAATATACAAGCTGTGCAAAATAAACGTTATTAATTCAAGGTTAATTTGAACTGCTTAGGTACTAACTTTTATGGCATGAATTTGTTATTCTTTTTAATTTAAGCCGAATATTTTTATAAGTTTGTTTAAATTTGTATTTAAAAATATTACTTTTTTGGTTCAAAATACACACGAAATTGCGGGAAAAAATTTATTTTTTTTTTAATTTGCTCTCAATTATTTTAAAAATAATCATTAAATTTATAAATGCTTACTTACTTTGTACCTACCAACAGAAGTTAGCACACTTTTGTTGGTTTTTTTCGTAGAACATTAATTTCTGTACTTTTTGTTGATATTTGTGATTTACTTACTTTGAAAATTATTCTCTTAAACTTTTTCTAAACAAAACCTATTTAGAATAAGAAAGCAATTGACAATTTTATCGTTTCAATAGCCATACTGACATGAAAACACAAGGCATTTTGCCTTCTTCTAGGTAAACCTTTCTAATCAAAGCTTAACACTTTCCACTCTTAAAACCGTCAATAAATACAGTTCCCCGCCTTCTTATCAAAGCAACTGTATTTCTTGTTCATTTAATCCCCACTATAACGGTGGCACGCGAAAAGATCCCCCTTTTCTCTTTACAAATATTTTTGTCGTTCCAATTCAACACCTTTTCTTCGGGGACCAACGGAAACCGGCCGATCAATTCAAATTAATTTAATATGTACTCATGCAACTGTCCCTAAAAAAAAGGGAGAAAAAATTCCTCAAAATACCAACTAATTATAAAAAAAAAAAAAAACATCAACAGCCGTTGGTCGTGTAGGTAGGTACACATGCAGTTATTATCATAAAAGCGAAGGCGAAAAAAAACCATACGCATAATAAACCACCTGCCTCCTGGTACTTTATCAGCTGGCGCTTAATACCTCTGGAACTCTGGTAGTCGTCTGGTTGTGGTTTGCTTTTAAAAGGGTAAACTTCAATCGAATGGCGGTTGGTGAAAAAAAAACCAAAGCGGGTGTAGGTACCTACATATTTACATTAATTACTACAAAATAAAGGTAGCACATGGTGTCTGCTGGAGGAGCATGGAGAATTAACAACACATTTAAACCTAGCCTAGGACTTTAGGAGCAGATGTTAAATAGTTGCATGTCTATTAGGAGTAGAAACCTTCGGCCAGCAACGTATGGCACTCATGGTTTCTTTAAATCCCAACGAATTTTACATCCTTAAGAGTGTCAAGAATCCTTAGGAGGGTTTTTTTAATCGTTTACTGCTATCTGAAGATCAATGTCTTCTCTTTTAAATTAATGAAACCAGATGCGACAGATAGTTATGCCGTTTATAGTTTAAGGAAATAGAGACAGAGTCCATTTGCAGGAGCGTATCAGAAAAATAAAGATGCAACTGAAATGAAGATGCTTTGCGTGATCGAATAAGACGCAACAAAATCTGGAAAAGCATCCATACTAAAAATACTATCTTAGACAAGACCATGATAGCTGCATCAATAATGGCTAAAACACAACCACGCTTCAGCTTTGGCTTCGTCACGTTACATTTCACATGCTTTGTGTTCGCTTTAAGTGACATTTTCCCAAATTCAGTTGTTGTTTTTTGCTTTTTTCTGTAAAAGCGAGCAAAAGTTCAACCAGTTTCTACTTTAGCTTTGCGTTTGAGTCACGTTACCTCATCTTGTACACGAACCAAATGTAACTTCAAAGCCAAAGCGACTTTGTGATAAGATGTATATTGATTTCCTATGATTGAACTTGTTAACGTCAGGCGAAACAAAAGCTTAAGCGTGATTGTGTTTTAGCCATTTCTGTCATCGTGATTGTGAAAATATTGAGAACCTACTGTAAAAAAAAAAAAAATCTAATTTGAACGTATTCATTGATAGCGAGTTTCATTCAAATTTTAAAAATTTGATCTCAAAATTCAGATTTGCTCTTTCCAATGAAACTTGTTTCACGATTTAATTGTAGTATTGGTGATTATCTGACGAGCACACACAGTATTTTGACGACACACACCAATATCTCTGCACAGTTGTTGTTGTTTCACTCAAAATGCCATTTTGGTATTTTCTGACTTCACAAACATTTGTTATTACTGTTTTGTTTCTTTTACGAATATTTGTTAATTTTATTGCTAAATATAGGCTGGCCCAAGTTTACAACAAACAAAAAATAACAAAACATTTTCCATTTGACGTTTGACCGAAGGCTATTTACATGTATATGTCATTCAGATCAAATCTGCCACCCCAGAGATCAAATCTTTTGTGTTGAGATTTGATCTTGATTTGCACTTTTTCTTGCAATAGGTTTGTTCGATGTTCCCCGCCCCAGTGCGCACTGGGGAATGTCAGTGCATTTCGTTTTGCTGTCAAAGAACTGTGTTTCTGCTCGGGGTTTGATTTAACATCGAACAGCTCAGTGCAACAGTTTTAATTTTTTGACATTTCATTCATGTATTAATTTTCTTTACAAAGCCTACATTTTTTCCATTTCCATCAGATAGAGTATATCTCGACATTTTATCTAAAATCACAAAAATAACTTAATAATTGCAAAATAATCTACAAAATATCTTATATTTACCAGATATTGCACTCCAAGTTTGTAAAATACAATTATAGCGAGTTTCATTGAAGAAAAGATTTGCTCTTTCTGTCAAAAGATTTGATCTTTTTCAGTTTTGAGAGTTTCATTGCAAGAAAAAGAGCAAATCTAGATCAAATCTCAACACAAAAGATTTGATCTCTGATGGGGTGGCAGATTTGATCTGAATGCAAATATACATGTAAATAGTCTTCGGTCAAACGTCAAATGGAAAATGTTTTGTTATTTGTTGTTTGCTGTAAACTTTTGCCAGCCTATGTTTAGCAATAAAATTAACAAATATTCGTGAAAGAAACAAAACAGTAATACAAAATGTTTGTGAAGTCAGAAAATACCAAAATGGGATTTTGAGTGAATCAACAACTGTGCATAGACATTCTTGCGTTCCGTCAAAATACTTTGTGTGCTCGTCAGATATTCACCAATACTACGATTAAATCGTGAAACAAGTTTCATTGAAAAGACCAAATCTGAATTTTGAGATCAAATCTTTAAAATTTGAATGAAACTCGCTATTAGTTTTAAACTTCTGCCACCAAGCACCAACAGCTGATTTGAATTTTGACAGCACTGATTTCTTACACCGACCAAAAACCTGGGGCGTGAGAGTATGCACTCAGTGCGTGCTCGGGGTTGACATCGAACACAGTGCAAAAACACTGGGGCGAAAAAAGTGTCACATAAAACACCTCAGTGCGAATCCAGTGTACACCAGTGCACCCCAGGGCAGACATCGAACAAAGCTAATGAAACTCTCAAAACTGAAAAAGATCAAATCTTTTGACAGAAAGAGCAAATCTTTTCTTCAATCAAACTCGCTATGAGTAAAATATTAGAAAGCGATCAGTTCAGTCAATTCGAACTTTTTTCATATCACTCGCTTTGTTACGTTATCCTAACGTACGTCAAACAAAGCGTTTATAGAGAAAGCCGCATTGTGATTTGTGATACATATTTCGTATTGTCGAACTTTTCCTTATTGTCAACGTCGCTCGTAAAGCGTGTTTGTTTCTGCTTTAAATGAAATGGTGCAGTAGAAGAAGACGAGACTCAGGTGGCGAATACCAAATGGAACAGGAGCTCGACCGACTTCCCGTGCTAAACTGGAGGCAACTTGATAGGGACCGAGATGGCTGGAGAAGCTTGTTGGTTGAGGCCCATTTTTAACCCGGACTGTAGCGCCACTTAAAGTAAACAAAAGTTCAAAAACTCTTCTAGGGAGAGCTAACGAAACAGCCGTTTCAGCCAAAAAGTATCACTAAATCCACTGGATAGTTTGAATGTTATCTCCTGTGTTTACGTGCAATTCACAAATCCATAGGTTTGCCCATCATGCGTAAAAAGGAAACACACTACAATGGCAGATGCTTACAGCAACTATATATGTAGGTAGCCACCTTTTGAATCTATCGCACCAGAAACAATTCCTATAATCCTTTCCCAGTTCCTCTGACGAGTGCCACAAAGTTTCAAAGGCACAAACCCAAAATCAAATTCATCTTTAGCAACATTAAAGAAAACATTTTAATTCTTAAGATGAAGATCGCCGAGATTCTTCATCCTCATCTTCTCCTCTTTTTTCGTTTTGAATGGAACCAGGTGCAATAACCAGGTTATGGGACGTTCAGTGAGAAAAAAAAAACATCTGCCTGCCGTCTGGTGTTTTGTTTTTGGTGAAGTTTTACAACTTCTGAAGATGATCAAACACTACTTAAAAAAATTGCCCCGACAGACAGCTGCGGGAAATGCCTTATATTCCAATTCCAACCAGCAGGACAGAATATCGAGGACATGATGTGGTATGCTATGTGTGTGTACGTGAAAGTTTAAAGGTTACTGACCATCATCATCTCAAATTTCTATTGACACGCATCTTTCTGTGAGTAGTACCTACATCATGGTTCGTCCTCATAAACCAATATAATGAATGCATTTCCTGCCTATCGATTTATAGATATCAAATTACTCACAAGTGCAGGTTCCCACACATTCATTACCTTCCAAGGAACTGGGTTAGGTTGGCAATAGACTACAAGTCTAGAGAAAACTGCCTATATGGAAGTTTTCCATATTATCTCCCATATGACCGATTTAATAGGTTGTTAGAACAAAAAAAAAATGACAGGATTCGCTCTTTCTTCCTTCAAGAGTGCCAAGTGTTGGTGGGTTCAAGAATCGCGCAAAGTGAATCGAAATCCTTTTTGTGACAGTGTGTGCGGTGTGGTTGATGGGTGGATGAGTCATTTTCGTGTTTAGTATACCTACTTCCAGCATATAATTATATTTGGCCTTAAGTATTGATTTTTCCTAGAACTTATTACATCCTGGCACTATAGTGACAGTGCAGGATACTTATTTAGTTTTCTCTCCTCAACTTAATAAATTATCAGATTCTTACCTGGAATTTGAATCTTGCTTGAATTAGACGAACTATATTCGGTCCACTGCGGGGTTCATAGATGTTAATGGTTTGGTTGGTATGGCATCCACATATGATACAAGTCTTCTTATGGTATTCCGATGACTTGTCAGACATTGTTATCCTTGGCGAAGATTTTGAAGTTTTTTTTTTATATAAAACACTAGTCTATGTTTTTTTTTTTTATCGGGACAAATTATTAAGTTTAATACATTGTTTTAAGGGGAGAACATCAATCACTCACAACACGTTTAATCGAAAAGGGATATTGAAGACTGTGTCTATAGAAACGATAACACAAATAAATAATAAATAACAGTTAATGTACAGATGACTGACACGATTCTCGAGAGTGCAACACAACCAGGACAACGTCCTACCTATAGAGAGGTTCGAATTAAAATGATTATTGTTATTTCTTATTTGCTGCGGCCGGCTCGACTCTCCGTTTTTCGGTTTTCGTCCTGTGCTTGTCTAGTTGGTGGTTCGTCTGCTGTGTTTTTCTGGTTTGCCTGTGTTGTGTACGCTGAGCTGAGCGCCGTCCGTCGACATTCTCTTTGCGCCTTTAATTTGAAACCGCACATGTGCACATTGCACACCGAGTTTCAAATTGAATGCAGACCACGGGGTATATCGTTGTAATGTAGCACATTTTAGTTATGTGTCATTAATTATTTTATATCACTATGTGAGATTTTTCATACAGGTTAACCTATTATTTTAAAATACGGTTTATACTCTTTCGCGGTCAGCTGGTTTTTTGGCTGTAAATATTCAAAACTAGACCGATTTTCATGATTTTTATTTGCGATTATAGGGACTATAAGGCAAGTTTAGGATTCGTGAATATAAAAAAAATTGAAATAACAATCAAACATGACATTACGATTATAGAGAAGTCTAAATAAGTGATCCAGAAAAATGTCTGTATGTCTGTCTGCCTATCTGTCGTCTGTCTGTCAGTATGTATAACGAGCTGCAGCCTAAACGGCTTAAGCGATTATCTTCAAATTTGGTGTGTGTTATTCTTATGGCATTCCCCAGAGGAAAATTGAAATTTTATTTTTAAGCCTAAGCATAGCGGTACCTGCTATATGACTGTTAAACAAAAGCTTATTTTTCTCGAAAACGGTTCCAACGATTTTGTTGAACATTTTTGAGAATTTTTTTGTTGGTATCATTTGATTAGAACCAAATTTACGGGAAAAGTCTATTAACGGTACTTTTCATATAACATAATCACATGTATATTAATAAACTCTTACAAAACTGCATACCAAAATTTCAAAAAACTAAAAATAAAAAACAGGCTTTTATTAAAACCGGGTCCTACAATTTTCGAAATACATTTTTCATAAATTTTTTGTTGTTTAAGACGAGTGATGGCGTACTTCATTTGTACTAAAATCAGTTTAGTATTGTGGTTTTGATACATTTTATAAGTTTAAAGTTTATTTTCAACGTAAATGTTACTTGTTTCTGTCAAAGATATTGCTTTCCAATGTAATTAGGCACATAAGAGCAAGTACGAGCGAACCAGTCATGCCCATTTTTTATGTTACGACTGATTTTATTTTAAGCTGAAAAAGTTGAAAAATCAACTTTTTGCTTTTTTTGTCTACTTATTTGTTCGTTTTTTGCGTAGATTACGATAAAAAATCGTGAATTCAATTGGGTAAGGTAAAAAAAAAGTTATGAAGGATTGTTCATAAAAATTGTTGATTTTTTTTCAGCAAAGCTACAAAACTATCTGAAATCTGACATGGGGATAATTTAAACTTTTTTTTAGAAAATTCGTCGTAACCGGAACACGAAAATCAAAATCGGTCCAGTTTTGATTTTTTTACAGCAAAAAACCAGGTGACCGCGAAAGTGTAAAATTACTTAATACAACAGTTCATTCCGAAAAATAGGTATATTTGAAACTGGATACAAGTTAGAAGTAGAAAGATAGAAAAAAATGTTCCATGCAGTATCAACGACGAATGGCAACTCTAAATCCTTGTTTTTCTTTTGAATAAACATAAGTGAGAGGGGAGGCAAATTAGTAAATCAGTCTCCTCACAATCGGGGATCAGGCAGGTCATGGTGGAATGTGAGTGGGTGGAATGTTCCAAAAACTATTTCAACATATCTCAGGGGTTCTGTTTTATGTTTCAGTGGCAATTTCTCAAGTTGAGTGCGGTACAAACACTAGAAGGCACCAGTGTGTTTGAAAGCTGAATAAATTGAACAGAATATAACCATTTCTGAACGGTATTGCTAATAACTCATGAGGAACACAATCTTGATGTTAATAATATCAAAAGCAATGAATTTTAATGAATGAATTTTAAAATTCAATTCAATTCTTCAAAAAAGAAATAATACATTTATTTGAAAAGTGTTAGAATATTTCCCCTAGATCCGTCACCACACAGTGTTGTTATGGCCTGACTGAATTTCATTCAACAAAACAAAATCGAAAACAGAAAAAAGTGACAGATGGTCTCGTGTGTGTTAAATGGCACCAAACAATGAAGGTGCGCACAGTCAGTATCAATATTCAGAACTAAGGTTAGGGTTAAGGGATAGGGAAAGGGAAATGGATATACTGAAGTAAACCGATGATGGTGAGGTTTTTAGGTGTTTTTTTTTCGCTTTTTTAAATTGTATTTTCACTTCTTACTCCAATGGAGTACCTTTAGCAGGGTTCGTCGATGAACTTGTTCGCATGCCTTTCTGATTGATGAAGCTAATTCGGAAGTAGGAACCACACATATTGCGTTATTAATTGGTTTACACGCGCATGTCGTTAGGCATCAAAAGGCACAGTTACAGTAATAAAAAAAAGGATTCGGTTAAACCGCAAGACGGAAATACTCCTAAAGGTGAGTCCTTTTTGTAAATTAAGAAGGCAGGTACGAAATGATCATTGATCAAGGTTTATTATAGTAGCTATCACGATTGCATACCTATCTACCTATGTATGTAGGTATTCTAAATTTGTAATTAAATTAGTTCAACCCAAAAAGTTTTTATGTAGGTAAGTCAAAAACAAATATGTAAACATATATCACATATCGTACCTAAAAAAGTTGTTTGATTTTTTACTTGCGTTCATAGGTACTATAAAGCAAGTTGGATTCGTGATAGAGAATTTGAAAAAAGGGTCCGGAAATCCCGTCCGTCTGTCTGTCTGTCTGTTGGCACTTCTACAGCCTAAACGGATGGTCCGATTTGCTTCAAACTTGGCATTTAGTATTTTAGGTAGCATCTCGGGGGTTTTTATTTTTGCTCTATGTCGAAAAATAACGGTACCTGCCATACAATTTTTAGCAAAAACTTAGATTTTCTCGAAAACGGCTCTAACTATTTTAATAAAACTTTCAGAGTGCTATTTTTTTTACAACAATACATCCTTCAGTTAATAATAAATTTTTCGAAATTTGTTCTATAATGGTACCTCTCATAGAACCGTTTTTTTTAAATACGGTAAACCAATACCCCGATTTCAATAAAAGTTTGCACACAAGAAGTCATTTATAATGCACTTAATATTGCATTTCAAAATTTTCAAAAACTTTTTTTCGATTTTCTAAAAAAAATTGGTTTTCGAAATATTTTGAAAACGGGTGTGGATTGAATATGTTTTAAATAATTTTCCCAGATGAAAACTACAGATATCCTTATAATGACATACTAGAAAAAAAATTTAAATAATTTACGAAAAGTTTTTTTTTTAAATAAAATGACTTTAAAAAAAACTGGTCGAACGACTTTCAATATTTGTTTCCTCGATAGACATTTAGTTTTAAAATTTTATTGCACACTTAGTTTTTCCAAGAAAACACTTAAGCTAATTATAAAAATAAAAAAAAAAAAATATTTTTTTATTTTAATAACGGTTGTTTTTTTAGAAGTGTGGTTTTCAATCTGGCAATACTTTTTTCGGAGTTTTTTCAGTTTGGTTTGCCATTTCATAACGAATAGACTTACTCCTGAACAACGTTTTCATATCGTGCAAATTTATTACCAAAATAATGTTCAAGTTCGGTGGAGCAGAGTATAGAAGAAGCCCCGAATGAGTATCCGCCATCGCGCGCAACAATTGGAGCTGTGCCCATCCACTTTATGGAAGATTTTGCGGAAGGATCTTGGTTTGAGGCTGAATTATAATGGTTGGAATTTTACGGACGGGCCCGTCCGTAAAGGAGCGAGAACAAGTAATTCGTATCCTGTGCCTTAAATAGCGGATTGCTCCGTTTCGTCAAGTTTCGATGAGTTTTACTTACGGACGTAAACTGCGGTAGCAAGCGCATTTTACGGACGAAAACTTGACAGTTGGCTTCTGATGGTGTATATAATGAAGAAAATTTGACATATACTTCCGCGGCATTCCGTCCATTATGGGTATACGTGCTCATTTGACAAACGGATTGAAACGTTTCGGTCGGTTTTGACCCTAGCTTTCGCTTGCTTCCGTACATTATAGTTAGTCCTTTGCGGGCTTACAAAATTCAACTCGTGCAAGAATTGAAGCCAAACGACCATCATCAGGTTCGGTGAATGGGCCCAAAACAAGATGGCCACCGATCCCGATTTTCAAAAAATTGGAAAAACTGGGCCTCGACTGGAATTTATTCGAGCCAGCCGCGGCGGCCACTTGCCCGAAGTCATTTTTAAAACATAATGGCAAACCCTTAGCTTTATAATAAAGCTGAATTCTTGGTCATAACATTAAATTATATGCGTTTTATTTCTTCTTGAAAACCACAAGTCTAAAAAAACACCCTACATACATACATATGCAGCCACTAAGCAATTATCTAGCATAAGAACAAGTTAACATTCTGCCAAATTCTATGTAGCCCTAAAACATAAAACTATCAAAGTAAATAAACACCAAAAATCTCTACAGGTATTCACATCCTACACACTGGCTGTTAACAGGAATTTAAACAATTTGTAACAAAAACATTAGCTTGAGGGTTAGAGAAGTAAACCTTTTATTTTATGACTGCCTGCAATTTATCGGAATTTATAGGTTGATGTCCTAAGAGCTAAGAGGCCATTGTTCTGTAAATTGCACTTTCAGGTTTTTTTGTACCTATACATTTCAGCATTGTTTTGTTAAGGTACTCTTCCTTTTACCGAACCAAAGAGATATCTACAAATATTGCAAAAGCTGATAACAGCTATAAAATGTGTCAAGAGTTCCTTTTTTTAGATTTTTGCTTTGAGAACACATAGTTTCACAATACAGGTAGATATTGATAGGTATTTACCTAGAAAAAACATTAATCACCTTTAAGAGGTTCGACCTCAGCAGTTTCAATATAAGATAATGTACTCGAAGTTTGGGCTTCTATAATCTATAGTTTCCAATACGCCAACCTTTCATAAAAATTCAAAAGTTTCAAAGATGGAATTAGAATTCTCTAATGTGGAAACCAGGTACATACAGCTGCGGTCAAAATAATAGTAGTGAAATAAGAAATTATTAAAACATGAAAAAAACCAAAAGTATTTTATTCACCTAATTTATGTTTTGTATCTTTTTAGAAACTTAGAAACTTAGAAACTTTATTTACAAAAACCTTAACACAAAATTCAAATTTTAATAGATTAAAATAAGACCAGGCTTAAAAACTTAAATTTGTCTTGAAAATGGGCGTTCAAAATAATAGTACCTATTGTTGCTAGATATAGCCTGAAATATTTTCGAAAAATAGGCTACTTTCTTCAACTTGTTTAATATCGCTGATAACTTACTTAAAGATTAATATTTGGTTGCGTGTTGCGTGAATTTTGTTTGGTATCAGCGGTGCAGCGGCGCGGTGCGGCGTTGCTTAGAATCAATGAGAATCAACTTGTTTTTGGCATATTTCTACGGATATTGATGTTTAATCACAATCATCCCAGAACTTTTATCCAAAAGTCGAGTTATTTGTTGGTTTGGCTCGGTCAGCCATTTTTTAACGTCACACCACAAATACCCAATTAATAGGATTGGGAGCAGGTGATTGCAAAGGCCATTTTAACATGCTGAAGCTGTTATTCTCAAAACAAGGGACTCCTTCGCACCCTTCTTGGAGTGTTTGAGTTCATTGTATTGTTGGAAGATTCAAATTAATGACGTTTCTTCATTGGCAAATAGAAGCGTATTACTTCTTGCGTATCTTCCTTGTAAGAGAGGCTACTCATGATTTTTACTTGCGATTATAGGTACTCTGCATGGGTGCAGATTAAACATTTTGAGATAACAATCAAACATGACATTACGATGATAGAGAAACATATTTGAGTTACTGCATTATGTATGAAATCTATAGTACTATCAAGAGTGGCTTTTCACCTAGCGCCATCTAGTTTCGATATCTCATCCTAAAGTTTTTCTCTGAGTGGAGATTGCATATGTATTGAGGACTTTGTATATAAAATCTATATATATATACAAAGTATAAAATCATAAATATACAAAGCAAAAGTACAAAGCCGCGCTTTAATAGTAAATACAATATTTCAACAACCTATTCAATATACTCACCAATTTCGGAGTAATAAATTTTTGTGCTTAGCAAATATCCAAACCAATTGGGAAATTACCCACAGTTTGAGGTGTTTTATAAGAAAGAAATTCATCCTGAAAATGAACAATGAAGCTTGCGATTTATTATTTCCGAAAATAATTTGAATATTCATTTAAAAATCACCAGCAAAATCATGACCATTTAAGAAGAATTAAGGATTGATTGTTTTCTGCCACTATTTCGATTCTTTGCCTCTTGGTTCTTCAGTTTTAAAAAGTATATATGTAGTATGGTACTTCCGTTTTGAGATTATTTCCTACTCAGAAGTTCCCCTTCCTGCTTATTGTTTTTGGAAGTAAATCAATGAATTATAATCTGAATGAGTAGTTGTTTTGATGTTTTTTTAAATCAAGATAAGAACATCATGTTGTGAGGAGTTTTTTAAAAGGACACTCGTTGAGCTGAAATGCATTGTAGAAAATAGGGTGTGCGCGCGACCGGAAGTTTTTGAAAGATTTCATAAAGATTTGGTTAAGATTGCTTTGGAAAATTATATGAAATGAAATAGTTGTGGGGTTGCTGGAACTTTTGATTTGTTTTAGGTGTTAACGGGTTTGGATCAGTATGCTTGTTTTTAAGAATAACGGCGGTGTTGAGAGAGTTTTATAGGAAAGGTTAAAATAAAGTTAGTTTTTTTTTTTAGACTTCTGACTTTGTGAGAACAGGTGCTGATAGTGTCATATGAGTGTACAAATCATTTAAGAAATGCAATAGTTTGTAAGGATATTTCGTGCCCATTTGGTGGGTGAGGAAAATATTTACGGAAATAGCACCCCAGATTGGGTTTGCGCCATTCGTCTGAATAACTTCAGACTCATGGAGTTATTTTTCTTAGACATTCTTTAAATAAATGGTACAAAAACAAATCAAGAAAAAAGAGACTATTCTTACCTAAGTTAATCAGGAGGACCTAGTTTGGCATAGGACACCCATCATAGGTCAAACTTGTTTTGCATAGGATAAACTAGTTTTGGTTAAAAAAATTGTTTTGCCGGTAACATAAATAAGTGCGCCCACAAGGAATTTTGAATTTGCCCTTTTAATGTTATATAAATCACACATGAAATTAGTGAGGCTGGGACAGAAGGTGTCGATTAACATCAACATTAACAGCAAGGGAAAATCGCGCCAGATTAACATTCTAAATTCGTGTTGTTAGTGTAAAAAAAGAATCAAGAATCCAACATTGGGCTCAAACCTGAACTGATGAGCATACCGACAGAGACGATTATTATGGTTGAAATTTTTTAAGAGGAATGCAACTTCTTGCATCAATACAGAAAACCTAAGAACTTAGAACGTCAGAAGAAACCATTGAGTTTTCGACGGAGTTTAATAAACTTACATACGATACCGTTGCGATTTTACGTCCGAAGGCGAATGACGTGAATCACGGAACGAATATAAAAGGCTAATAGTAGAGTCGTCCGAAAAACAGTTAAGTAGATTAGAAGTATTATTGTTCGGTTAAAAATCTTAATTCATTTAATGTACCTTACCTTTTTCGGTTTTCAAGGAATATAATTATAAAATAATTCCAACCTTTTTAAAATCTTTTTAAAAAAAGAAAATAATAAAACCATTCTTTTAAGGATTACAAGCTCTTATGTATATAAAAAGGAAGTTAGTTCAATAAAATAATTGCAGCACTGTTCTTAATCGTATAGTAAAAAAAATTCAAACAGAAATTCTCCCTTTCAATGCATAAAAAAAAATTGCACGACTGGATCGCACGTACTTGCTCATATGTGCGGTCACATCCTCAAATAAAATTTAAATAAAATGCACGACTGGGTCGCACGAACTTGTTCTTATGCTAGATAATTGCTTAGTGGCTGTATATGTATGTATATACTAAAATAAAAAAAAATATTTTTTTCGAAAATTCTTTCATTTTTTAATTAGTTTAAGAGTTTTCTCAGAAGAACAACCTAAATGTTTTATCAAAATCGTTAGAGCCGTTTTTGAGAAAATCGAACTTTTTGTTAAAGATTGTATGGCAGGTACCGTTATTTTTCGATCTAGAGCAAAAATGAAAAACACCCCCCGAGATACTACCAAAAAAATAATAAATACTAAGTTTGAAGCAAATCGGCCCATCTGTTTAGGCTGTAGGGGTGCGAACAGACAGACGGACGGAATTTTCGGACCCACTTTTTCGACTTTTTATCATCGTAATGTCATGTTTGATTGTTAGATTTTTTTTTTGCACGAATCCATAACTTGCCTTATATAGTACCTACATATAATCGCTAGTGAAAAGTAGAATGCATAACATTGCATAAGGAATTCAGGGACAAAGCAGTTTTACCTAAGTGGAATTCTTTAAGGGGATGAGTGGACTCTTCTGGACATTTAACTCGAGAAATGGTTGTAAAGATAGCCATGCGAAAGGCACGTTATAATTCGGCGGTGCTCGAGAGATGTTAAAATCCATTCGTAATTTGTTTGTTACCTATACATTTAAGAGCTCCTTTTAGGATTCGATGAAGAGTGGAAAACCACATTACCAGACTTTTTGAATACTACAGAAAATTGGGAATTCGGATCAACACAGCCAAATCTGAACTAGTGTGCTTCAGAAGACCTGGAACTCTTGTGCTAAAAAGAATGCCAAGTACCTTGGGATCAACTTCAATGAGCTATTTAAATTTAACCCGCACTCCAGGGCAGTGAAGAAAGCCAACTTTGCGTTCCATCGTGTACATCCATTAACTGTCAACGGAACTACTAATATACAAGTAATTACTGAGGCCAATTATAAGCTACAGTTTTCCTGTGTGGTTCACCATCTCCAAGATAGCGATGAACCAACTCCAAATATTCGAAAGGAAGATTCTAAGGATATGCACTCGACTTATATTCAATCACCAACAACAAAAACACTTCAGCAACAAACGAGTCTATGATGAAGCCGAAATCAAGCCACTTGACCAGTTTCTTATACAGTCAGCGATGAAGCTAATCTCAAAAACCGCCATCCACCCTAACCCACTCATAAGTAGGATGACCAGCCTAGAACGACATCCCGAACCTAGGTATATTAGAGCCATGGATATCCTACAAAAAAATTCTTTGGATTAATTTTGGCTCTGTATGCACAAACGGCAAGTGGAATATAAGACACAACGAGTTGCTGGTTGGTACCAGGTCACGCGAGAATCATGGGGAATGAAAAAGCTGACGAATTGGCAAGAAAAGGCTCATCACTTAGCCTAGAACTCTCAGAAAATATTGCAAAACCTCCGTTATGCGACCTCAGACTTAAGGTTATATGCGAAATCCTGTCTAGAGCTAACTCCAGATGGGCTTCTCAAAACTCATGTGAGATGGCTAGAAAACTATGGCCGCAATACGATAAAAACAGAAAGTCAGTATCGACGTTAGTAGGTGTTTTAACTGGCGGGGACATGCTAAGATACCATGCTAAATAACTACGTCTAACTGAAAATGACTTGTGCAGAGGATGTAGTGACGAGGAAGAACATGAAGACATAACACACTTCCTCTGGCACTGCCCTAGTCTCTGCTGCCTAAGAAATAAAATTCTGGGAAAATACTTCTTTGAAAACATCGAAGAACTATCAGATTGTCCAATAACAAATCTTTGCAGATTCGGAAGAGAAAGCGGATGGTTGCACGCCCCATGATGAAACTATGAAATTATGGAAGTAAAATGGACTACGAATATGGTAAGATGAGGAATTTTTTAAACCCTCAAATGGGCATCACAATGGGTCTACATTGACCTAAGTGCGTTGGAGTTGAGCTAATGGCTCCCTTTCAACCACCGGCAACCTAACCTAACTTACTGGTTGGGTTTTAAATTTATTAGACAATTTGTTGGCGGATAAAAACCAATGGGCCCTAAAATCATCCACCTATTTCACGTCGGTGGTGGCCGAAATGAGGAGGAGGTGCTGTAGAGGAAGAAAATTGAAAAAAAAATTAGTGATTATGCTTAGTTTTGAAACTATAAAAAATGCAAAATTTATTTGGTAATCTAGTCTTTTAAATCGGTGGAAAAGTACGTTTTATAAAAAGTACCGTTAATAAACTTTGTTGATCAAATTATTTTCGATAAAATGATTAGGCTTATGTATATACCTCCCAAAATTCTTTAACAAAAATCATCAAAATCGTTATGGCCGTTTTCGAGAAAGATGAGCTTTTCGTTAACGGTTGGAATCGTAGAAGATGGAGGGGCACATAGAAAAGACGATTTCTTACTTGACGAGCGTTTAGTGATGAAAAAACGGAATTATAAAGGGTACGGCAGCTAATAGTCGGTGAATGCCTATAACTATTCGTTCTTCTAGAGTTTTTAAATTAATTGGTTGAAGATTGTCTACGATATAACGGTCTTGCAATAATTATAAAAATACAAAAGAGAGGGTCAGGACCCCAAAAGTAGCGAGAAATGGGCTGGAAAGAATCGCTGAAACACCAAATGAAACTGAAACACACTCTTAAGAAATGGTTTCTGAGGTTAGAAGATATCCAATTCTAAGGTATCAGCCAAGTGCAGTTAAGTAGTTTGAATAGTATAAGATTTGACACTTTATCAAAGACCTTGCCAAAATCACTGGGGTTAACATCGACTTTTATCTCTTATCTCTGCTCAGAAGGTACAGGAATCAAGTTCAATAAGAAAATTAGTAGTAAACGTACATTTGAGAAGCCAGGGACATAAGTATGGGTAACAGCGAAAGCTAATAATTTCGTATACAAGGCATTTAATTTTTTGACGTGATAACGTCTTTTAAATCGATGACAGCCTACACATACAAAATAACATGACTCATGCTGATAATGCTGATAAGACTCATGTTGATAATGCTGATAAGAAAATTGCCACACGCTGCTTTCAACCAAAATCGATCGCAAACACCAGGCAATATGAAAAAGAACAGGCGCGAATTCCCAAAATAATTCCACTCAAATTCAAAAAGAACAAGAAGAGAAAAAGAAATACAAAATAGGTGGAGTTTTGCTAAAGTAGGTGTAGATATTGGGGTCTGCGTGTGTGGATTTAACGAGAGGATTTATGGGTTTTAGGGGCTGTATGTTGGTGTTGCTGCCATCAATGTTTTCTTATGACGTTATCAGGTAAAATTATCGTCCGTAAACCGGACTTTACAGACAACCAACTCTTTTTTGGGAACATACTAGAGTTGGCAGTTTAAAAAAAATGGTTTTCGGTTTTTTTTCCTTCGGTTTAACCTAGCAATAAAAATCGGTTTAAAAAAATATTTTTTTAAATTTTTTTCTTAAAACGTTATAAACTAAGTTTTATACATTTTTAACCATATTTTAGGTCGTCCAATATTTCCCTTTTAATCTTTTTATAAAAAAAAACCCTTTCGGCGATTTTTTGATCTGTGAGGCGATTTCTCTCCGCCGAAACAATGTCATTCGGAGTCGACAATAACCTCTCTGAATTTCTTGGAAATTTAAAAGCGTTTTGGATTATGTTATATAAAAAATATTGGACATTTTTTTATTTTTAATAAAAGATACAAAAAACATCCAAGTGTAAACACGCGCGATGGACCGGACAAGTGTTCAAAAGGAGGTAAACGAAACATGCGGACTACATGACGTCTAAGTGTAAAAGCATACTATGCGAAGGAGTTTTCTTAGTTTTCTTTTCTTCTTTTTTTGCGTTGAAATAAACAAACGTAAAGACATAGTAACGTTTGCCACACATTGGCGCGTGACCCTGATTCGACGTGTGAAGACTACAGGCGTGCCCAAAAGGGAATTGATGAATAGTCGGCGTCATATGATTATGTTTATATATATATAAAAGAGGCGCAAAGTAAAAAAGGAGTTTTTCACCCGGTTAACCAGTTTAACCGAGAATCGAAAAATTATAAATTGGAAAGTGTCAACGGCCTTGGCTCTGATAAAGCATCGCTTCCCGTGAGATCAGCGAAATCAAGCATCGTTGGGCGTGGTTAGTGGAAAGATGGGGGACCGTCCGAAAACCAACTGCGTGCTGTTGACATGTGTTATGTGTTTTCTGTTTTTCCGTCCTCTTTCTATCTTCTGTTCTGTCCTGTATCAATGTTGTCTTGTGTGTTGTCTTGTAATTGTCTGAGCCGATGGCCTCAGTAGCCAGTGCTCATAAGTGTCTCTACTTCGTAGATTTATCTACGGAGCAGATCAATATGTAATGTAATGTAATAAATTGGAAAGTGGAGAGTAGTGCCCCGTGGCTTAGTATTTAGTGTGTCGGACGGCTAAGCGAATGGGCGGGTTTCGACTCCCCGTCAAAGCCACATTTTTTCCGAGTTACTGGCTCTTGCGAGGAAATGACAAATATTCCAAGAGTAAAATTTATCCCGAAAAAGCGCATCTCATGTAGCCGTTAACAATACCTCTAAGAATCTCCCCAAAGTCGTCGGTGACATTTTGAAGAAAGATAAGCTTTTCATAAAAATAGGAAATGGTATTAAAGTCTTGAAAATAACATTTTAAAAACTCGAACTACAAATCCAGAACAAGTCACTATAACTATGCTCAGAAAGAAAATACATAAATGCATATCTAGATTCTAGATGATAGAAAAAAATTTAAATCAGGGTTTAGAAGTATATTTTCTTTTTGATAAAAGTTCCCAGAGAATCTCAAACAAAAAGTCAAAAAAAAAAACTTAAAATGTTCTCACATTGGATCTATAATTATAGGCTTTCGGTTTCTATAGGGTTGTATCATTCCATGCTTCAAAAGAAACTCAAACATCCATCTTAACACAGGTTGACCTCCATATTCACATTGCGGCACATTCATATATTGACTTTATATTTTCTTAACAATGATTTTCCTTATTCTTCTTATCACTCAATCCGGAACAAAGCAAACAAAAGAAAAAAACTTCTCGTCCTTTGACATAATATTGACGCAACAAATGTTTTCTCACGTTCATATAGGGGTTAGCCGCCCCCCATGGGTGAGAGTTATTGCAGAGAAAAAAATTGACGAAATAAAGTCACCCTAATTTTTATATGAATTCACCGGCCGACTTCATAATTACTCTACTACTGTGTCTACCCCGTGGGCACAATATACCCCACTGAGATTGACTCAGCAAGCCTAACAGCAATCCCTATAGCTATATACAAACCAGGAGCTATATGCATAGATGCATTGAAGCTTTCCCTGTCATGCAAGGTACCATGTGGACGAACAATTTTGTCACCCTATTGGGAATCACTGACATAAGAACATCCCTTTTGCTTAGAATGTTCCGTGTAGATACGGTTAGGTATAGGTATACTTATATGGTTCCAAGGAAATATTCATGGGCCATAGAGTATATACTTCTTGCTATAAGGTGCACTCACAAAAGATCCAGCCCCTTGGGAGTTGTGAAACTTGACAGCGCACATACTTAAGTTTGTTTGTGTTTATAGTTCAAAATCGGCACCCTTCTCTCTTTTTTTTTGAAATTCCATATCTAGCTGGTTGGATTTTATGCTCTTCATTGTGCGCTCTTTTGAACAGCTTTTTAAGCTAAGAGAGAAAGAACACCCCAAAAACCTGGCCAAGAGCGACAATGTTTTGCAAATAGAAAAACATTCGGTAAAGGATGTTGAAAGGATAAGCACGTCCCCGGAAACGCTTTCCATTTTCTTTTTTCTGAAACATCTCGTTGAAAGAAGCAGTGTTAGTGCATTCAGTTTAGATATCTGTTTTGCCGCTCAAATAAAAAAAAAAAAAAATTGAGTTCCTGTCGGAAGAACAGTGAAGTGAATTGTTTATAAAATCGTTTTTTACTCCTCAAGTGTGTGCGCGTATTGGAAAAGTTATTTTAATTCTATGTCCCGGAGAAAGCAGGCCAAACCACGAGCTTTCCTAAAAGGTAAATTTGTCACTGATGAATGGCAAAATTACGCCAATGGTGCTAACCATACATATTTAATCCAATTTCGAATTGCACCACATCCCCTTTGGAGCGTGTCTATCTCTGATCCCCTCCCAGGTGGCTCTAACTTTGTACATGTACATTTATACTCCTGCCTCGGCTCCACACAGCCAGTTCCCCGGCAACAAACTATTACATTCAAACCGTTTTTGCCTGAAACATAGAAAACCCATCGTTGGTATTTCTCGTGGGAATTGCCAATCCCGTGGGAGTTGCCTCCTGAGGATTACTTCGTTTGGTTGCTTGCTGTGCTGCTTTTGTGCTTCTGCTCCTCATGCTGCTCCAACAACACATTGCTCCAATGTTGTTGTACGACTCTGGTGCTGTGTTGTTGTTAGGTTTCTATACCCAGTTGCCGTATGTACACAACACAACGTCAATAACGTCGACGTCCCTGGTGCTTTTAAGAGAGGGGACAGGACACCAGCCAGCAGCGCACAGTACAGAACCTACTACCTACTCTATACAGCAACGCACGTAGTATCTGTCGGTCTATCCTGTTGACTGTGTGCATGCAAACACTAATGGCACTTGGAATTTGCTTCGACGAGGACAATTCATTGGGGAATCCTTTCTAATTTTTTGTATATTTTTTTTTACATTTTGTTTACCACCTCCTAGACTAAGGTGCAACACAAAACAATAAAAAAGGTGCATAACACGCGGCCATATTTAATCGGATAATCTTTCAATTTGGATTAGTTTTCTAAAAAAAGGTGAAGGATTTGTGTCCCAGATAACTCTTGAAGGGGCCATATCCTATATAGACGAAGACCATCTATTGGATATTTATGGTTTTGTTACTAACTATACCGCTGAGGACGCTTTCATTATTTCCGGCGTGGCCAGGGAGCATTTCTTTGCCACCACCATGTTTTTTTTTTTTGAAAAATAATAATATATCGCTCATGATGGAACAGGGAACCCACCGACCGACCAACGTCGTCGTCGTCGTAGCCGCCTCCTGTATTAACATCTTCTTCAATGGAAAGGATATGGCACCACCTTCAAACATCCTGAAGAGCTGACTGAGTGCGAAATGCACCCGAGGGGGCTTTAAACAAAAATGAAAATCGCTTGCATACATATGGGCGCTTATAAACTCAATGCTGCTACTCCTGCTCTACCCTCCTCGCATGATTCACACGTAGCTATAGTGGAAGAGTAGTACAAGCAGGACACACACCGAACTGAGTTTCAACTAAATTTATATTTGTTTGTTGGGTGGGGGTTGGGTATACATGGATGGGGGCTATGGAGCACCATATCCATATAGTGAAGTGGTTGTCCTTTTTATGGCATTTGTGCTTTCGCCCTTCCTCGTCGCCGCTTGATGGCTGATGGTGTAGTATGTTACCGTAAAGCATTTTTATGCGATTTGTACTGCCCCCCCCCCCCCCCCCCAAAAAAGTCTTCATATCAGTGCGGTTGGTCTTTCCTTCAAATGTGGCATTGGGGCATAGCCGGCCAGTCATTTTCTTGTTTTTTGGGGTTATGTTGGTGCGGCAGCAGCGGTCGAATGTTATTCTGCTCCTGCGATATACCAAAAGGATAACGATTTTGAAATCCTCCAGGTGTGATTTCAATGTGTCCTTACGTTTTGTATGTATGAGAGTTAGATGCTAGTTTTTTTTCTTGTTTCGTTCTAATTTTGCGTTTTTTGGGGTCCTTTTTGTTTCAAATGGATGCGGTCTTGGTTGTATGGTTATTAAGCAAAAGAGGATACCTTTTCCTATTCCATTATGACACTCGCGCGCGTTTAGGTTTCTGATGATAACTGCATATGAAATATTCAATTTAATTGGAATTCCAGTATCCTTGACATGTGTAATAATGTTATAGATGTGGGGGAGATTGTTGTGTTTTTTCTTATGACACTCTTGTGGATAGAAGTGGATTCTGATGGTGTTGTTGGGTTGTATTAGGTTCCTTCTTTAATTTGGAAATTCAACAAACGACAAAATTATATTTTTTGAAATGAACAATCTTTTTATACCTAGGACGGGAACAGAGGTTGAAGAAAAGTGAACAAGGACGACTCCTATACGGATGAACATTTATAGATACAATCCACGTTTTCGATATGCATCTGAAGGCTATATAGTTGTGGCGCACGTTTGGGTCATTGATTTTATTTGCACCTTGGGTCTATTTAGATGTTTTCAATGGGTTTTCTAGATAACAAGTGGATGTGGGTTTTGGAGTTAATAAACAGAAGAAAAAATAAAATAAATAAGCAAGACTCATGCAAATGGAAAGTTTTTCTTTATTTTTGTTTCAAGGATTTTCCATACTATATGCCACCTGAGATGGTATTATATGGCATACATGGTGGTCATTTAATTATACATATTTTGTTTCTTTTGACGATTTTTAAACTTGAAGACACACAAAAAAACAGGCCCAAAATAAAAGCTCCATAGTTATTATTGCAGTTTTTCGATATCTGACGCTGACTGTTCGCGCAATGGGAGCCGCTCGTCGCGCAAAAAATCGCTCAAACCCAAGCTGTCAAAAAATTGTTCACTATTCTAGCAACGGTCTTGCGCGCCATTCTACCAAATAATTTGTTCTTGATCTAGTTTCTGTGTGCTTTGAACAAATTTTATGGGTTTTTGTTGTGTTGAACAAATTTCGGGAGGCGGTTTGTCGTAGGAAAGTAGAGGTTGATTAAACTTGAGTGGCTGTAATATTTTTGCATAACAGCAACAGAGTCTTACTTAAGCTCAATATATTTCAACTTTGCCAGCGCAACTAGCATCAGCGACAGTGACTCCATTCTGCGCGACCAATCAAGGTTAGTGATAAACGGACATTTCTGAAAGCAATTCCACCCAACCGACTGACCTATTAAGTTCTGATCTTCAGGGGAGTCACTCACATCCGGTTCATAGAAAATTATTTTGTAACGCAAAAAAAAATGGGCACGACTGGGTCGCAAGTAGTTGCTCTTATATGTTCTTATACAGAAACAAGTAAAATTTACATAACAAAATCACACATTCTGAACCTATGTATAAAAAGTATCAAAACCACAACAATTTATCGGTTTTTAGTATACATTGAGTACGCCATCACACGTCCTAAATATTAATGAATTAGAGTAGTGAAAAAAAGTATTTCGAAAATTGTAGTATGGATTTTGATAAAATCCAGTTTTTATTTTTAGTTTAAAAAAAAATTGTTTTTTGACATTTTGGCATGCAGTTTTTAGAGTTTATGAATCTACAGCTGATCATTAAGTCTTAAATAATTTTTTTTGAATAGTTTTAAAAATATTGAATTTTCAAAAAAAAAATCAAAAATTAATTTTAAATAAAAAAATTTAATTATTCAAAATATTGATATTCAGAATTAATTTTGCATTATAGATAGATCATTTCAAATATAAAATTTTATTAAAATCCAATAAGCTCTTATCGAGAACGCCGAAAATTAAAAAAAAACTTATATGAAAGGCACCGGTCATAGAAATTGTTCCCGTAAATTTGGTTTTGTTAAAATTATAGCTCTATACCTGCAAAAAAATATCTCAAAATTTTCATCAAAATCGTTGGAGCCGTTTTCGAGAAAAATAAGCTTTTCCTTAACGGTTATATGGCAGGTACTATTGTTTTTAGGCCTAAAAATAAAATTTCAATTTCCCCTCTGAGGATTGTCGAAAGAACCAAATTTCAAGGTTATCACTTTGGCCATTTAGGCTGTAGATCAATATACGTAAAGACGAAAGGTTTTTGGTTCCAATCTAACACTTTTTTTTGTAAATTTTTTAGATAAAGAATAGTTCTTGCTGAGTCTACAATTGTTCGATTTTTTCGTTCGGCACTCCCATTTTGCTTTGAAGTATAGGGCACAATGGTTTTGTGTCTAACAAAATGTTGATTCATTGTTGATGTTGATGTTGATTCACCACATGTCAAGACTTTCCATTTGTCTTCTGCCTCACTTGAACTTCCAGCCTTTAATTTAAAATTACCAGAAAATGAAATTCCTCTGCTTTGAATTAATTCACTTTCTCTTCCAGTCCTCATTTTTGCAAGTCGGAGATCAGAGGTGCGCATAAAAGCATTCCCTTGCTCCTTAATCCCTCCAGTCCTCCTCTGTTCAGTGTACGGTGTACCCTTTTGGGTAGTCTTTTCAGCCTTTTCAAATGACCAAATTTTAAGCACTTTCCACTTGTTGCTGTTTCTTACCCTTCGATCTGCGGATAAATGAGGTGCTTCTATCCAAATCCATACCTGTGGAAAATGAATGTGGAAGCATTGTCGTCTCCTCCATCATCAACCGTGACTTCGGAAAGGGTAAGATGTTCTAGAAAAACCAATCACCCAGAGTTCACATTCGATGAGACTACTGCTCCTAAAGTTAGCCAGGAGAAGTTTCTTGCAAGGGACCAAAATAAAGCGAATCTAATACAAATGCTACGCCGTTATTTTACAACAAGCGAAATAAAAGAAGAGCAGGCTTTTGAATACGCTGATACCCTCATTGTAACCACGGCAATTAAAGAAGCATCGATTTACGATTCTATGGAAATCGTTGGCGAAGATATCGATCTTTTGGTTTTAATTACCGGACTTGCACAGAACAAAAAAATTTATTTCTTAAGCAAGAAAAGTTCGATTTGGAGGTTCCGACTTGCGCTGAAGAGCAATTTTCTCATTTCTCTATACGTATATGGGGGTGATAAAAAGGAGAAATCCATAAATCTTTTGCGATTCCACCGCTTCGCAAAGTCAAAGGCGAATAATAAGATGAATCACCTTTCACTACTTCCACCAACGAAAAGCGAAGTCCGCCAACACATTTTCTGGACATTATCTGCAAGTTCAAACGTGGCTCAGATTTTTTAAAGATCCTCTGGAATGGGGTTGGCGACAAACTAATTCCGGGCTTAACTCAGGTGCGAGTTATACTATAGTTTAGGGAGTATAAACGCTTCTTACACCGATACAAAAAACCTAAGTGTTCCGTTCCAACGGAGGTCGTCGTTGACACACATACCGAGTACTGAGAGCTTTTCGGTTTCTTCGATGCAAGTGCCATTCATGGACAATGGCATTGGTTTAACTTTAACGACAGAAGATAGCATTGAGTTTTGGAAGCATTAAACTCCACATGATTCCTACCCCATTTAACAATGCTGTATAAATCGGAGTTTAATGAGCTTGACATACGGCACCGTTGCAATTGTACGTCCGAAGGCGAAGGACGTGAATTATCGAACGAATATGAAAAGCTGAGGGTAGAGTCGTCAGCAAAACAGTTAAGTGGATTAGAAGTAACAGACAGAAGATCGTTTATAAAAATCAAGAAAAGAGTCGGAGACAGAACAGGGCCCTGGGGCACACCAGCATTTATTTTGTGCGAATCAGACTTGAATCCGTCCAATACAACTTGTATTGAACGGTCCAGAAGATAGCTTCTAATCCAACGAACAAGTATTATCGATCCCAAAAGCACGCATTTTCGATAAGAGAGCTTCATGCCAAACTCTATCAAATGCCTTGGAGATATCAAGAGCAATAATCTTACTTTGACCAAAGCGATGTAAAGACTTGTTCCACTGTTCGGTGAGATATTTCATCAGATCACCAGTGGAACGGTTGCTGACGGTCATGGAGAAGCTTTCGATCTTCGAGAAGCAAGTTTGCCTTCTCTGAAGGGTAAACAATTGGTTTGTTATTGTCGATGAGCGTTGGAACCGAAGATGTTGAGGAGTTTTTAATATTTTTTTACAAATGACCAACAAATTTTACTGCCTTTGGGAAAAGGAGTTGCATGAGTTCCTTGTTTGTTTGTGCTTTTTCCGATTTTCCTCTGTAGGGTTGGCTTTGTAGGATCGGAAACTTACTTCTTTAAACCTGATAGCTTCTTTACACTCAGAATTAAACCAGGACTTTGCTTAACGCTTGATGCTTCATACACTGGAATAAAAGCACGCATCCCTAGAAGAATCACATTTGTGATCATTTCAGCACTGGCATCAATGTCACTATCGAGGAAGCATAATGACCAGTTAAAGTTTCGGGAAAAAATATTCAGGCTATCCCAGTTGGCTTTCTAGTATTGCCAAACAGTCCTGGTGGGAAGTTTTTCTTTAACTGAATGGGTGGATGATGAGAAATTAGATGAAATGACACAATGGTCTGAAGTGCCAAATGGAGAAGTTACACTAATGGTATATTTATCAGGGTGATAGATATCTCACCCTGATGATAAATGATGATGATGTTTCGACCATTAAAGCATCATTTTCTGCGGTTCAAGAGTCTTCAGTTTAATTTGTTTTTAAGCATAAATTTAAAAATTAACATTAACAAAATAACAATTAAATAAATAAATTAAAAACTTTAAACACTAAAAACCAAAACAAGAACTTATAGGTAATTTTCCTCATTTGTTTGATTCATAATTTGGCCTATAATTCCGCCTTTAATTATTAAGGCAATAGCAAAAAACAAATTTCACTACCAACATTTTTGGATTTTCCGGTCGATATCTCAATAACGGTAAGCGAAAAGTGAAACACTTCTCACAGATGCAACCCTCATGTACATGGTTTTCCTTTCATTAATATGCAACTTCAGGTTTTGTGCCGCCAGCGCCTGCTCAATGTGGACGAAGGAATCGTCTTCGTAAGTCAATATATGGCTGGACTTGGGAGCCCCCTTATCTTATAAGGTTTTACCCTGGCTATGTTACCGTATGGTAGGCGGTTTTAAGGTCAATGAAAAGATGGTATTTTGGAGCTTTAATTAAAATTTCAATCACACGACCCTATATTCGCACGATCCTGTGGCTTGGTTTGGCGCGACCTATAAAACTTATCTAGCGTACGTCCATACTGGCATGAGCACTTGCTTATAGACAAGCATTTAATTAGATATACTAATGATTATAATATTTTCGAATAGCTAAGTTAAATCATTGATTTTAACATCAAGTGTAATGTAAAATTTTAAATATTATTCGAAATTATATATATGATCTCTCATAAGAGCAAGTACGTACGACCCGGTCGTGCACTTAATTTTGACTTGATTTAACATTGTTGTACGTTTATTTCAATAAAATCTTGAATTTTATTTAGTTTTTTTCACTTCCATTCAAAAGTGTGAACAACTCCAATTTCTATAGAATATTGTAGCACAACAAAAAAAGCTTTTCTATGAGACAGATTAACCAATTCCATTGTTTAAAAATTAATTTTGCGAGTTGGAAGTTGATAAGTAAACAACAGATTGTGATATGAGTTTGATTAACCTTTATATACCAGGGTAGTCGTTCTATCATTTCAAATGTCATACTTTCATCCCTTGGGAAAGCCTAAAAAATTACGCTTACAAAACTTGTAGAAAAGTTCAGAGAGAGAGACAGAATCAAGAACAACAGATCTGCTTTCAAACGAAACAAGCTTAGTTCCCAAGGGATGCTTCATAACGTGTATGTGTCGTGCAACATTATGTCATGTTAGATGGTGAACTGGATAAGTCTGATTTTTACAACTTTTCTTTTTAATAATTCTGCATTTTTTTATATTTCCAGCCGGTGATGACAACCAAGATGAAGCCCCCAATGAAGCCCAACAACTCCTTGATCCAAAGGAGGAACTCCCATCTGACATAGACAGTGAATGCGGCGATGGTGCTGAAGGATTCGATGGGGAAGACAATAATTGTGGTGAGTTCATTAGATATTAGCATTTAGTGTAGAGTCCAAACCTCTCAGATATGTGTGACCATAACGACTGCATCCTTGAAGTTCTTAAACGGCCAAAACTCAAATCCCAAAGGTTCGACCAACGACGACCGTATATGGGATAATAATTTTGGGGGCTCATATTTTTGCATTGATAGAGTGAGATAAAACGACCAAGGAAGCAACTCCGACAGCCAGCTTTATTATGGAAATCCGAGAGGGAGCTTCAGATACATGCGTGTGCTTCAACACGTAATACTCTGAATGTCTCCACAGTCTGCCAAGGGGTGGGGGGGGCGAAGGAATTGTAGATGTATCCTTTCTGAAAGAGGCTTCGCAGTAGGAACAGAGCAGACACAAACACTCCGGGCGGCCAATAAGTCCCAACATGCTTACACACAAACACACATATTCTTATAACGGCAGTTACGATGGGGCGCCGTATGCCCCAAATAAAGTTTGATGTGTCCATGTAGTCCCATACTCATACATTACACGAAATATTCCAGTGTGCGATGATTATGGCACATGGGTGTACAGTTCTCGGTGCCGTTTTCATGTACAGAGGTCCCAAGGGAAATCCACGATCCGAACATCATCATCAACAACAGCAGCAGCAGCAAAAGCTGTAGCACAAGCCGAATCTGCTCCTGGAAGCTGTAAAGAGTATGTGGGAATAATATACCTTTAGCGTCACCATGGCATTCGAGTGGCAGCAGTGACGGAGCGACATCGCATCGGCGGGCGGCAAAAGGGATGGCAAACGGGCGGCATCAGATGCTCCCTTCGAGTCGTATAGGAGACTCATACAAAACATAAAGCAACTTCGAAGCAAGGGTGAACGAGGAGTGTACAGTGTACACTTGTTCTCCCATAATATATGAGTCTCTCTAGCGTACTGTATAATGTTCTGATGGGAAATGAGGCCCGTGATAAGTTTGGGGATCCCGAAATTGTCTTTTCCCTTTGCTCATATGGAGACCTACCTACCTACCTCCCCCCGTATATAGTGTGCAGTGTATAAATATACATTTTTGCTAGTCGTCCTGTGGGAGTACTATGTGGGGGAATAGAAAATAACATACGGAATACTTTCGATGTATAGAAGTCCCAAACTCGAGCGGCGCTATTGTGCTTTAAATCTCCAAAAGTCTCTTCGCAGTGTGTCGTCTTTCTTGTGTTGTGTGTCAAGTTCACGTCAAATTCTTTTTTTCTGTTTGACGTACTCATCATAAAGTTTTACCTTTTCAGCACAGGATTAGGTGGGCATTAATAAAAGAAGGTGGTAGGAGTTTTTGGGCTAGATGAATTTTATGGGCTTGGGGGGTTGTGGGTTATTTTTTTTTTTTTTTTTACTAATGGTATGATTGGAAAAGGAAAGGTGTTTTGAGGACTTATTGAAAGTATTGAGTCATTTGGTGAACGCTGAGCTTGGATTTTCTGTTGTGATGGAGTCAAAATTAATGGATGGCTTTAATGGTTAATTAGTTTTTGGGTTTAATTTAGGTATTAAAATAAGAAGATAGAATTGTTAACAATTTAGAGTAAGGGAGATGGTTTACTTTTTTCACTTAAAATATGATGGAACGTCGTCAACTATAAGAAGGTCTTGTTTGCATACAGCCAATCGAAATATACTACGTTCAATAAATTAAGTTTTCAATAAGTCTAGTGTAACACCGTCTTATTAAAACACTATATCATCAATGTGTTGTCCATTTAACCCACGAAATAGAAGTTGAGCATGTCCTAGTGGCGATCCCCATTGACTGTTAGGTGGCGGTCATTTTCATCAACGCAAAAAAAACGCCTAATGACAGCACATGAGAGTTTTTTATCTGTATTATAATTTCCATCAACGGAATGGTAACTCTGAATTAGTGTTTTTTATTTTAATAAATACAATAAGTGAGAGGCAAATTAAGAAATTTGCTACTTAAATATAAAAGGGAACCCTGAAATACATTGAAATTGTTGTTGTAATATTTCATTTAACCCACCCCTCACACTGAAATCATTATTACGGATGATTTCAATGAACACAATTCTTCAATTTTTTTAAGGAAAAACACGCGCCTACTATCTTACCTCTTGGTGGTGTGGAAAAATGGTAGAATTAATTTAATTTATTACACATGTTTTTGTTTTCATAAAATTTGAATAAACAGTTGGTAACCGTACCTTGATTTGTGTGAGAATTATACAAATTTATAATGCCCAGTATGGCAACCATTTGAGAGCTTTAAAATTAAGATAGCTTATTGAAATCCTTAGCAGTAGGAGTGAAAGGCAAATATCCTATCTTCCCTAAACTGAAAATATAAATTGAACAGAGTATAGTTGGTTTTCATTTCCATTTAATATCTTTGAAAATGGGTTACTAAATGTACTAGCTATTATGGAAAACCAGTTGTGAAATATTTCATCTAAAGATACTTCATTTCCATGGGCGTATCTATAGAATATGAACTGCAATTCAGTATATATAAATTGAGTTTTTTAAACTTTTTTTTAAATTGAATAAGCAAAAGCACGAAGTTTTTCGATAAAAAATGTTGATATATATTTTTTATAGCAAAGAGAAGTCAGTGGCCCTTCTGCCTCTGACAGTGTACGCGTCTGAATACATGGTTCCACATTTGACTGCTTGTTTGCTTTAGGCGCTAATTTGGAACAAATGTAAAGTTTGCTCCTAGCAGTCCAAACCAAGCTTCTCAAAATTGTATAGATAGATAGATGGATGAATTTTTTTTTTAACTTTTTTTTATGGAAAAAGATAAAAATTAAAAAAAAAATATTTTAAGAATTGTATATCTATATCTATACTTATCTATACTATATAAAGACGTAACAATTTTAATAAGGATCTCAGAAAGCACTTAACTGATTTATTGAAAACAAATTTTGTAATATTCTTTATTATAAGATGGTTTATGGCTACTTTTTTTTGAATAATTTGTTTTTTAAAATATGAATATAGGTATATTTAAAAAAAAAATTGCCCATTTTTGTATAGGTTGTCTCACACAATCACTTATATCTTTTCATCTGTTTGATATTTTACAAAGATCAAAATTATTCCATAAAATCAATACGATAGTGCAAATTTAATGCTATAAATCATTTTTTAGTAACCTATTCAAGCTGATAAATAAACAAAAACATGTTTTAAAAATATCAGCTTTTTATATATATTTTATCCAGAAACTAAATTTCATTGCAATTGCGAGGTAGCTGCTTTGTTTCATTTCATTATGATTCCAACTTCTTTGATTTTTCTCTTCCTCTCACCCTCTCTTAATTTTGGGTTGTGACTTTACTGCAATTGTAGTAGATCACTACATTTTGTTCGAAAAATAAATCTACTGCACTTTAGGTTTAACGAAAAAAATGGGCACGACTGGGTCGCACGTACTTGCTCTTATGTGCCTAATTACATTGGAAAGCAAGATCTTTGACAAAAACAATTTTTTCATAACTTTTTTTTCTAATAAAAATTAATTTTTGAATTTGTTTTTTCAAAAATCAATATTTTTAAAACTAATCACACAAATTTATATTAATTTTTATAGTCACATGTTTATTAATAAACACTAAAAAACTGCATACCAAAATTTCAAAAAAAATTTTTTTTTTAGAAAACATGATTTTATCAAAACCGGCACTACAATTTTCGAATTACATTTTTTATAAATTCTTTGTTATTTAAGACGTGTGATGGCGTACTTCATCATTTTTACTAAAAAACCATTAAGTATTTTGGTTTTGATACATTTTATAAGTTCAAACTATGTTAATTTCAACGTAAATGTTATTTGTTTCTGTCAAAGACCTTGTTTTCCAATGTAATTAGGAACATAAGAGCAAGTACGTCCGACCCAGTCGTGCCCATTTTCCTTCATAAGGAGAAAAAAGATTAAGAATAATAATAACAAAGCATATGTGACACGACGTCGTGGAAATGCACTTAAAAAAACAGCATCAGCAAGTAATTTAGCAACCGCAAGTATAAATATTTCAAATGTCAATCAGTTTTTGGGTACTACCAACACTGTCTACCCTGAGGGTTTGAAATAAAAAACAATACAAATATTTACAAACATCAAAAAAGACAATTTCTTTAAAAAGTGTTTTCCGTTAAACAGAATCGAATTCTGTATACTTATTGTAAGCATATGTAAACTTATGGTTGATTGTATGGTAGAAGCTAGGGTAAGCTCCATTCAGCAATGCTTTTATATATTTATATATATAGGCATTAATATTTATAGTAAACATAAATTTGTCTTTAAATTTTGCAAAGCAACGCGAGCACGGTTCTCATATTATAATATTGTATATTCTTCCGTCGAATGCTTCAACAGAGAAAGTTCAACACAGGCCAGCTGTTTTGGCATTAAGTGAAACTCAGGTTGGAGTAAATACTGATTTATCAGAATTTGCTCTACATGGGTATATCTTGGTGCCATTACTCTTTTCCCATCATGGTCTCGTGGTCTATGTTAGGAATGATATTGTTTGCCAGAGCCTTCCCCAATATGGGCAATGTTCCAACACGGACTTTAACTTCTTATGGCTCAAATTCACTGTCCGCAAGCATGTCATTCATTATTGTTTTATTTACAGTAATTCGACTTGTAACGAGTTTGATGCACTGTCTGATTCCATCTCGAAAATTGTTTCCCTTTGTCCTCGCACTGAAATCGTTATTGCGGGCGATTTCAATGTACACAATTCTAATTGGCTCCGCTATTCTGGTCAGACAACACCCGAAGGAAGGTATGTCGAGCTCTTTGCCGTTTTACATCACCTTACCCAACTGATCGATGTGCCGACGCGTATACCGGATGTTGCTGGGATTGATGCCAGTGCTGAAATGATCACAAATGTGATTCTTCTAGGGATGCGTGCTTTTATTCCTAACAGAGTAAAAAGCATCAAACCTAAAGTAAAGTCTTGGTTTAATTCTGAGTGTAAAGAAGCTATCAGGCTCAAAGAAGTAAGTTTCCGATCTTACAAAGCCAACCCTACAGAGGAAAATCGGAAAAAGCACAAACAAGCAAGAAACTCATGCAACTCCGTTATTGAAAGAACCAAATTTTTGCCAAAAATTAAAAAAAATTACGGCAAAAAATTCTGCAGTGTCCTAAAGGCAGTAAAAATTTTTGGTCATTTGTAAAAAATATTAAAAACTCCTCGACATCTTCGGTTCCAACGCTCATCGACAATAACAAACCAATTGTTTACTCTTCAGAGAAGGCAAACTTGCTCGCCGCCTATTTCGCTGCCAGCTCCACGCTGCCTCAAAGCAACGTTGCCCCACCTGTACTTGAGAATGTAAATTTTTCCATGGGACAGATTTTTTTCCGCACTCGTACAGTAGCAAGAGTTCTCAAAGATCTCGATATACACAAATCCGCTGGCCCGGATGGTATACCCCCGATTCTTCTGAAGAGGTGTTCTTCCACACTGGCAAAGCCACTGCGTAAGCTTTTCCATCGCTCCTACTCTTCTGGAATCTTTCCTAGAAGATGGAAAACAGCATGTGTCCAGCCTGTCCCTAAGAAAGGTGACCCATCCTCCCCCTCCTCCTACCGACCCATAGCACTGACATCCCTTCTTTCTAAGGTCATGGAAACACTGATTAACCGTCAGCTTAAGGAATATCTCGAAGATCGTAAGCTTCTCCATGACCGTCAGTACGGCTTCCGCAGCAACCGTTCCACTGGTGATCTGATGGCATATCTCACCGAACAGTGGAACAAATCTTTACATCGCTTTGGTGAAGGTAAGATTATTGCTCTTGATATCTCCAAGGCATTCGAAAGAGTTTGGCATAAAGCTCTTTTATCGAAAATGCGTGCTTTTGGGATCGATGATACACTTGTTCGTTGGATTAGAAGCTATCTTCTGGACCGTTCAATACAAGTTGTATTGGACGGATTCAAGTCTGATTCGCACAAAATAAATGCTGGTGTGCCCCAGGGCCCTGTTCTGTCTCCGACTCTTTTCTTGATTTTTATAAACGATCTTCTGTCTGTTACTTCTAATCCACTTAACTGTTTTGCTGACGACTCTACCCTCAGCTTTTCATATTCGTTCGATAATTCACGTCCTTCGCCTTCGGACGTACAATTGCAACGGTGCCGTATGTCAAGCTCATTAAACTCCGATTTATACAGCATTGTCAAATGGGGTAATAGTAATCGTGTGGAGTTTAATGCTTCGAAAACTCAATGCTGTCTTCTGCCGGTAAAGCTAAACATTCCCCCAATGCCATTTTCCATGAATGGCACTTACATCGAAGAAACCGAAAAGCTCCCAGTACTCGGTATGTGTGTCAACGACGACCTCCGTTGGAACGACCATATATTTGAGATCGCTAAGAATGCTGCAAAGTGCTTAGGTTTTCTGTATCGGTGTAAGAAGTATTTTTCCCCATCTGATCTGGCTACAATCTATAAAGCGTTTATACGCCCTAAACTCGAGTATAACTCCCACCTCTGGGCAGGTGCTTCGCAAACATCGCTTCTCCTGCTTGATAGAATACAAAATCGAGCGTTAAGATTGATAGGAAATAGAACTGCCGCTGAAACAATTGCCCCTCTCGAACACCGACGCAATGTTTCATGTCTTTCCTTATTTTATCGTTTCTTTTATAAAAAATGTTCACTCGAGGTAGCCCGGTTTCGCCCGTAATACTCGTCTTGCTAGGAATGCCCATCAGTTCACCCTTGAGCCCAATTTCGGACGTACCGTGAAATATAGGGATTCTTTTTTTAGCCGAACAACACGAATTTGGAATAGCTTACCCGGCGGGATTTTCCCTTGCCATTTTGATCTGCTAACATTCAAAACCAATGTTAATCGGCACCTCCTATCTCTCCCCTCCCTATCTTTGTAATGCCCGCGCAGTGTGTTCTACATTAAAAAGGAAACACATAATCCCTTGTGCGCGCGTTAATTATAAAAAAAAGGGCCCTATTGAAAACTTTTTCGAATACCTTGCTGATACTCGGAAGAAGACTTATCGACCGAAGATTCCTCATGGAGATTTCGTAGTACAATACTAGGTATACTGACTTCTATTTCTTTATTGAATCGAGTATGATTTGGAATTCCACTTGCAAAATGAGCAGGAACTTGGCCTGGAGGGTTTGCCAAGTTTACCTTGAAGACGGTATAAGCAAGATTTTTATATCGTCATTGCGTGATGTTATTTCTGAGGTCATAATTACGGTCAATGCACCAATTCACCTTATACATTTGCTGAAAAGCAAGCCCCTACCGTTTCCAATTTCTCCAAAGGAAGCACCCATTCGAACACCAGCCATGCCAAATCAACAGCAATACACTTAGGCAGCATTTTAAGGTGTGATTGTGTATCCAAACCGTGATGGTATTTCCTTATATTAAGTCTCCTTTATTACAAATTATCCCTTTAGCTGATATTTGGCAAAACAAATAACAAGGACAATTGTCAGGATAGTTCAAAAAATGTCTTTAACAGTCGAACCAGGATATAGGCTTTAAAGGACATAAGCCCATACGACCACTAGACGAATTTTTCAAAGGATCTTTAGCAGACACAAGATCTGTTTCCGATACGAAAAAGGGAATCCCCAAAACACAATTTTTGCCAAAAATAACACACATGCTCAAAGAACCAACCACTATCTGCCTATCTTCAATTAAAATGACCTCTCAGTTTTAACCTCTCCGCAGCGACGCGACTTGTTGTCCTTTAGAGTCCATCGCATTCATTCTTTGTCCTTTTAATTTCTCTTATCTTAAAATAATTTTATGTGTTTTATCTTGTGGATGCGAGAGAACTGAATGTAGAAAACCCAGGCAACGAAGCCATCCCGTGTCTTAATCATGCACCGCATCCCAATCTGAATTCTGAAAGTGGAATGTAGTACAACAAAACATTCTGTCCTTTGTGCTCGATGATTTCGTCCTGTATGCGGCTGCGACGACGACGACGATGACGACAACATTCAGGGAATTTCTCAGAATCCACAAGAGAGTAACATTTCGGTTGCTTTTATAGACAGTTTTCCATGTGGCTGGTGGCCGGGTTACTGCTTTTAGTTATGGGTCGGTCGAGAAACAACGCGAGGGGTGCGAGTTCGAGGCGATGGAGAAGCTCCCCAAAGTCTGTGTTATAGTATCTTTCCGAAGCCTCCCTCAGCCACCAGCCACTCTGGTACCTTGTTCGACCAAAAAGTTGTATCAGAAAAGGATGCGAATCATTCACTCACTCGCAGGAGGTGGATGAGTAGGGTGATTTGGGAGTTTGGGGCGCGCAACCTTGGAGTGACTTTGGTATGTGTGTGTGTGTGTGTGGCACATAACATCTATATGGGAAAATATCTATAAAGAAATGAGACTGACTGTTATACACGGGGGACGCGGTAACCAAGGAGACGAATCGAATTAAGAGTACAGAAGGGAATCCCCCAGGGAGCAGAACCCGAGAATAACGAGTTTTTCCATTTCCAAGGCCCCACTTGAGGACTTTTGGGATAAACTGGTGCAGAGAATTATGGCTGGAAGGAAGCAGGAGGGTTGCTGCGTTATGTTCTGAAAGACGACGACGATGACGACAACGTCAATGATGGTTTTTGTTTTGTTTTCAAAATGATAACAGAACAGTATTTTGGCACTCAAAATATTTTTGTTTTGTTTTTTGATTTTCCTTTGACGAAATAAGAGAAAAAGATTTGTTTTTCTTTTTTTATTTGAAGTGTATAGATAGGGGAGTGTTGTGGGGATTGAAAATGGAAAAACTGCAAAAAATTGTGCAGCATATTGTGCAATGAATTTTATGCGAGCCTGAACCACAACGGTGGCGGTAAATGCCTTTCTCGGAAAATAAACTTATTTGTTTTGATGGTGAATTGTTTTTGTGTTATAAGAGTCGCAAGGTTTCTCGTGGGAATTCCTTGAAACAGGGTTACCACACGTGGTGAATAAATTAAATTTCATAACAGAGTTTGAAATGAGGGTTGGAAAATGGAATGGGCATCTTACAGAAAAGCATTACAAAGACTGTCTAGGGTGCTGCTTTAAAATGAAATGTTTGTAAACTTATTATGTTTTTGTCGTTATGCTTTATTAATTTTACTCATATTTTAGGGAAACAGGGATGTTTTACTTTTTGAATGCTTTCATTACAGATGTAAACGTTGGCTATATAAAAGTTGGGAGACACAAAACATTATTGATTATTCGTTTAGTGTAAGCTTAGCGGAGGTCTGACAGATTAGTTAGGTTAGTTAGCGCCGGCTTTATATGGAAGTAACATCTTGACTCCAGCACTCAAATAAAAAAAAACTCAAATAGTAAAGGACATTATTTCACCTATAAGTACAGTCACGTATGAACTAAAAAGTTTTTTTTTTTTGAAAAATGCAGTTTTTGTTATTTTTAAATTTTTCAAAAAGTATTAGACACTTAAGCATCCAGTTTTCTGTACTAAAATAGTACTTAATTACGAACTTAGTACTTAATTACGTAATATAACTTTGAATTTTTTTATTAATTTTGAGTTTGAAAATTAATTTTTCAAAAACAATTTCTTTAAACAGCTTTATTTCAAAAAAAAAATAAAAAAAAGGTTTCTGGCTTTACCAAAAGGCATTTTGAGTGTAGCCGTAGTTTTTTTTAATATTTTTTTTCTGTTTTAAGTATTAAAGTATTTTTTTTTTAGAAAATTACCCTCAGGATTCCATTAGAAAGATTGTTTCAGGTTTCCTTAGTGCATGGCCTATCTAAAGCGATTTACGCTGCATGATGTTTGCATCCAATTTTTTCTGCTCGGTTCTGCCAGCGGATTTTAAGAATGTACTGTAGAGAACGGTTAACGAAGCCTTGCAGATTGCAGTCCGCTCGAAATGTTGGCAGAGCATTTCCAGAAGCACATAGCAGCACAGATTTATAATGTTGCATTCGAAGAGCTGCAACTTGTTGCGTAGCGATATTTTGCTGAAGTTCCGCACGGGAGAGAGGATTCCATGCTTTTTTTGACCTGTTGTCATTATTTTGGTTTAATAAGCGTTGATCCTTACACCACTTCTCCATTAATTTGCAGCGGATTGATTCTTGATATAAACCACCCGTTGTTTCCAATTTATCTATGTAACTTAGTTTGACAAAGTCCTTCGGTAAGTTTCAGTCTCCCACAGAGCCTGCACTAGGTTGAACAAAATATCGGGACCTGCTTCGGAGTCTACATTTAGGAATTCTGCAGGTGTATATCGTCAAGATCAGTTGCTTTGTTTGCCTTTAGAAGGTGGACCTCGTTTCTTATGTCTATACATATTGGGGTTGGTGTCAGTAAGTACCCTTAGATGACCTTTGCATATTGTTCAAATGAGTGCACAAAAGTGCTCTTTCCATCTTTGCTGCTGGCCTTCTTCTATCGTCACTAGAAGTTTCCCGTTCATATCCAATACAATTACCACATTGCCAGTCCTGACATTGATTATCATTTTTTTTCACATTATTGAATATTTCTTCTGTTTTTTCACATTTTTTCTCTAGTGTGATCATTTAGTAATAGTTTTCGACAGTGACTTAGAAGTACGAATAGTGGAGACTCTGTTCTTAGATAGTTCTGGGATCAAAAATAGCTTTAACATTAATAGGCGATGGAAAAGTTACGTATTCAATTACATCTGTCTAGCATCGCCGTAATGTAACGTATCTTTCAATATTCTCGCTATTATTAAAAACAGTGCCCCAGTTGACTGTTTCATTACTCCCCCTGAACCAATTCAACCTTAATACTGGTTCTGCTAGGAATACCCATCTGTTTACCTTTGATTTTGGACGTAGGTACTGTTAATTACAGAGGTTCTTTCTTTAGTCGCACAACACGAATGTAGATGGTAGAACGATCTACCTGGCTCGGTAGATCCCCTTTCGCGTTTGCCTCTTATAAAAATAAACTACACGACTGGGTTGCAAGTACTTGCTCATATGTACGGTCACATCACTATTCACTATATATAATAAAATTGAAGCAATTTCGGCTGTGTGCGTATCACTCGAGAACGACACAACGAATTTGAAGAAATCTTTTTTTAATTAATAGGAAATTACCTCCAGTAACATAATATGACACATTTTCTTAAATAAATTAACTTAATCTTATATTTAATTATATAAATTATAATTAAATAAAAAGCACCTATGTCACTTATGTTTAAAAAATTAAAATGCGAATTTTGTTTCCGAGGCTAACGCAAGCAAAGTCGCGGGCACAGCTAGTTGTAGAATAACATTTAAGAAAATTAAAGTGAACATCAAAGCATTAATTCGATTTTTGTGACTTTTGATTGTTCGAATGAAGTACGTTGATTGAAATAATTTAAACGCCATTTCATTTCTTTAAGAATTTTAAATAAATTGATTTTTTTCAAAATCTTAGTTTTTAAATAAAACGGTTTTTTAACAATTTTTTTTTATTAAAAAAAATAATTCAAGAATACAAACTTAAGTACAAAAATAACATATATTCAAAAACAATATTTAAAAAAAATAATCACCTACCCGTTTTCAAAATATTGATTTAAAAAAAAAATGAAATTATTAAAAATACAAAAAAAGTTTTCGAAAAAAAATTAATGCGAAATTACTCAGGCTACCTACATCTTCTTGAATATCAATTTTGATAGCAATGGGATCATCAGGTTTCGAGAAAGTCGAAGAAAAAAAACCGGTCCTATGGGAAGTCCCGTTTTTGGCCGATCATATTATTTTTTTTCGCCAAAATATACCGTTAGTTTCCGAGCTAAAAAAATAATTGAAAAGCTCCTCTGCAGAATGTCAAAATAATCTTAAGTTCTAATTTTGAAGACGATTGGCTCAACCGTTTAAGCTACAGTCCAAAATACATCCGTACAGACAGACATACAGACGGACAGAAGGTTGCGAGTAATTCAAATATGTTTTTCTATCATCGTAATGTCATGTTTGATTGTTATTCCCTTTTTCGCACGAATGCATAACTTGCATTATTGTACCTATAATCGAAAGTAAAAATAATAATAATGGTCCCTTTTTTTTCGATTCCTTCTATTTCGCGAGATTGAAGTTGTGGCAAAAACCTTCAGCTTCAGCTCTTCGCGAGTTTTTATAAAGTTTGGATTTTATTTCGGCAGTAAAATTGCTTTTATTATATTAAGCTCGTCATTTTCGTAATTGGCAGAAACTCTGACTGAAACACACTACTGGAGTCAAAGTTTAATTGAGTATTATATAATACTAGCTTACCCAACCAGCGTTGCTCGGGTATACCCGAGTATTTCGAAAAAAGAACCCGGCGTGTCGCCACCTAATAATCAAAACAGCCTAAGTTACTTCTTACAAAATAAGCTATTTGCTTGTGAAACGACCCCAGTTACACAGCCTTAGTTACACTTTACAAATCAGTTATCCTTCTGTGAAAGTCCCGTCAAAATCAGGGCATAGATATTAATTTTCAAAAAAAAAGACTCCAGCGCCACCTAGAGGTAATAAAATACCCTTACTTAATCCTTACAATATCAGACCTCTGCCTGTGAAAATCCCGTCAAAATATTCGGCTAATTATGGTGAAACTAGACCTTAAGAATTGGTAACAAGTTTCATCAAAATTAATGAAAATCAGAACCAGACAACAGACTCCGGAAATAGCCAGTATACATGATGACGAAACAAGCAACAGAAAACAAAGTATTTTGTGGCTGCGTTTGCGAGAAGTATTTGTACTACAATCAGGGATGAGCAGCATGCGAGTATGAAGTATACTACTGCAATCCTTAGGTCAAAAATAGAAGCCAACAATGTTATGGAGGAAGGAATACCCGGGCGCTTGCTCAAATGCAACAGAACCTACTCTAGTCCAACAAGCTTCTTGAAATCCAGAAAACTTACCATACCTACAACAGTTCCGAGACTTGTGTGCTTGCATTGTCTATACATTTTCTATAGTACTCTCATGGTGGTCATTTTTCGTCTGGCCATCTTCCTGGTTGATTCGAAACTAACTCTAAATAGTGAAGACTAGAACCTTAACCGATATTTTACCAATATTTAATACACTTGTGTTGTCTGTACTTATTCTATATTCACACCAATTGGCAATTTCAGCACGCCTCATTGCGACTTGATTCAGAACTAAAAAATGGGCACGACTGGGTCGCACTTACTTGCTCTTATGTGCATAATTACATTGGAAAGCAAGATCTTGCACAGAAACAAATAATATTTGCGTTGAAAAAATAACACAGTTTGAACTTATAAAAAGTATTAATAACCACAGTACTTAAGTTTCTAGTAAAAATGAAGTATGCCATCACACGTCTTAAATAACAAGGAATTTATGAAAAATGTATTTCGAAAATTGTACGACCGGTTTTGATAAAATCATGTTTTTTATTTTTAGTTTTTTGGAAAAAAAAATCATTTTTTAATTTTGGTATGCAGTTTTTTCGAATTTATTAAAATACATGTGATTATAAAATTTAAAATAATTTTTTTGGATTAGTTTTCAAAATATTGATTTTTCAAAAAAAAAAAAATTCAAAAATTAATTTTAATTAAAAAAAAAGTTATTCAAAATATTGATACGCAGAACTAATTTGGCTACCTAGATCTTCTAAAATATAAAATTTGAACGAAATCCATAAAACCGTTACCGAGAAAGCCTAAAATTAAAAAAACCGTTATATGAAAGGTCCCGTTAAAAGACTTTTCCAGTATATGTGGTTCTAATCAAATGATAGCCAATACTAACAACAAAATTCTCAAAAAATTTCATTAAAATCGTTGGAGCCGTTTTTGAAAAAAATAAGATTTTCCTAAACGGTCATATGGCAGGTACCGTTATTTTTAATGCTAAAAATAAAATTTTAATTTCCCCTCTGGGGAATGCCAAAATAATCACACAACATCAAGTTTGAAGATAATCGCTTAAGCCGTTTAGGCTGCAGCTCGTTATACATACTGACAGACAGACAGACATAAATTTTTTCTCGATCACTTTTTTATATTTTTCTATGATCGTAATGTCATGTTTGATTGTTATCTCAATTTTTTTAATATTCACGAATCCTAAACTTGCCTTATAGTCCCTATAATCGCAAGTAAAAATGATGCTTGATAATAGTACTATAGGCAGTGTATATACAATGGTGCTTGCTAACTAAAAGGCACCTGCATTTAAGAGGAAAGTCTTACGGAACGGAGAATAGTATGGATATCGAAGAACATATTACGGAAAAAAGTGGCTCTGACGGGGACTCCAACCCCGACCTTTCGCTTAGAAGTTCGATACATTAACCACTACGCCAACGGAGCAGCACATAATTAAATGTTTCCAAAATCAATACTGCCTTCTGTCGCAAAAACTTGAATTGAGTAAACGAAACGGTTCTTAGAGTCTGTTCAACAAAAATTGTCAGTACAGGGAAAATTGGACGTATTGGACAATACCACATCACTCCTATTAAAACACAATATCACGTCAAAACGAATAATACGATCACTTAATGCTCTTGCAAACATCGAGAAAATAACTTCTTTCAACTAAAATACCAACTATTAGTATTAACAATACACAAAAACGACAACACTTACCCTCTCACACCATTAAATTTATTTTTAAAAGCTTCAAAACCGAAAGCACTATTGTAAAAACCAATGGAAAAGCTATAAAGTACTGGTTTCAATTGGCAAAGGTAACTCTGTTGGTGAAATACGTTCTTTCCAATTCACACAGCGAGGGTAGGTAGAAGTGAGTAAACATCATTATTCATTATTCCATCATCCATTAACGTTGAGGGAAATCGGTCGTCGTGGTGGAGTGTAACGTGTTTTTTTTAAGAGAGAGCGGCTTTGTATCTTTTTTTCAGTAAACGTTTCTCAATTGAGTGTCGTGATAATATACACAGGCACCACTGTTTTGAAAAAAAGCTCCCCATAAGCCCTGTACTGACAATTTTTACTTAACAGACTGTAGTTCTATGCGGTATGAGCATCATAGACCATCGTCGGTAGAAATACCACATGATCGACGTCGGGTTTCTTTTCTGGATCCCACCACACGAATGTGGAACGAAGTGCGCTGTTTTGTCCTTTTAATTTGATATGCAGGACTTCATTGTTATCGTCTTTTACGCAGGGGCATCGCTATAAAATTATTCTACCCCTTTCCACAAACAAAAATATTTTGTCTACATCACCTGGAAGATAATTGGTCAGAATTCTAATTTCGTGTTGACTCAAAAGCCAAAATGGATTTGAAGGAAAATTTGTGAATCCACACGACGAGTAGTTCCCAGCTATTGTAGTAGAAGCAGGAACGAACTTAAGGAAAAAAATGCACAAAACGTACTCATAATCCAAATACGAAAGAACTTAGTTACATTCGAGAAATGAAGAATTCAAAGGAGACACTTTTTTCAATGAATACACTACCTAGACTTTCAAATGGAGATTCATTTTCTAATTTTCAAAAATATTGCCGGAATCATCTATAATAACATTTCGAAAAGATGGTGGTTTGAATCGCGCCTCCTTCCACTTGGTAAATTCTACAGGAAGAGCTACCCCAAAAACAGCGGGTGCCACAACAAAAACCGCGGAACTCTGTCTAGGATGGCGGTAACTAAAACGCGTACGACTAAGGTTATAAGCCACACAACGGCCTTTGTGCGAAGGCGAAAATATGATTCTCCTCATCGGTTCGGCAGAGCAGTCCCCAAATAAGCAAATTTTAAATGGCTTGTGGTTTCGCACAGCAAAGTGCAAATCCCAGTTCAGCGACTCACACTAAAACCAAGTAAAGGTATAACGATGACGATGGTGGTGGTAAGCGGCAGCTCCGGCTGGTTATATAGCCTGGCTAATACACTATTCACATTCACCAAAATAATGTGAACCAGCATCATCATTCATTTGATGATGAAGAACCAGCCAAATAAGACACAAAACTGAACATCCATTGTGTGTCCCGCAAGGACGTGTTGAATAATCATCGCGCGCTATCCCCTTTCTAAAATTTTCTTTTAACTCCCAACCCTTCCACCATCCGCACAAAGCCCAGGTTCCGTATATACCCGAACCCGATCAATCGACTCTATCTCTATGCGAACACGTGAACCCAAAAATATTCAAATTTCGAAAAGGAATTCCCTAGCCAGAGGACAAGGATTATAGTCGCGCAGAGATGATGTTGATGAGTTGGAAGTCTACATCCACAATATACACGACACAACGTCAGATGCATGAAGGATATCCAAATCACCTTTCCACAGACAGCTGAGCGCCTGGTATGCTGCAACAGAGACAGAGGTCTGCGACGATAGTCGGACGGAGTGGAAATTTAGTCGAGAGCTCACCTACAGAAAATAAGAGTCGTCCTCCCGCAACAAGAAAGGTGCCTCTGGTCGTAGCATATGTGTGCTGTATAAGCTTTTGGAATTGATAGGAAATCATCCCGAAAGATTTCCGAAATAAAACCTGAAAGCAGAGACTGACGAGGAGGGTAGCGAATGGGTTTTTGTATTTGGTGTTCAGAAACGGAAGAGGATGGGAGCCAACGAGCACATGGTGGTCCCAGGAGTAACATATTGTACGGAAAGTCTTTCTTGTTTTTTCAGGTTGTATGTTCTTCTTCGGGAGCGATGTTGGCTCTTAAGCCCCAACATTGTTTATGGAGTATGCTTTTGTGTATGGACTCTGGAGTCACGTGGCTGCCATGTCTCTCCGCTCTTGAACTACATGCGCAGTGATGGTGTAAAGAGTCTTGAACAGGATTCTCTTCTTGTATCTCTGTCCATAAATGTGAACAGAAAAGCCGAAACATTGTGGAAGATTTGAAGTGAACTTATACATCTTTATCTACATACAGGACATTCAACGTTTTCGAATTGTATGGTCGTACCAGAACCAACACGAGGAACCAACACAGAAGGCAGTGCATAGAAATATCTTTCATTTGGGGAAATATGGGACTTGTGGGAATCAACTAATCAAAATTCGTTTCACCTGGGACCACTGCTGCTGCTGCTGCTCTGTTGCTTGAGTCTTTGTGTGAACGTATTGATTTTATTCTTCTTCTTCTTCTGCGCTTCTGTGTCCTCCACATAGAGAAGCAATCTTTTTCAAACTCTTTGTGTTGGTTCTTTGGCAGTTTCCTTGCCCATTTAGAAGGGTTTTGTCTTACAAAAAAGTATGCCATGCCATAGTGACACTAAAGTGATGTTTCGAAGGCAAAAGGCGACGATAAAGCTTTCTCCTGCTGCGCTGGCCCCGCTGGAGGAATTGATGGAAGTGTCGATAAATTTCAACAATATAGACAATCGTCCTCGTTTGTAGGAGTTTGAATCAGCAGACATTTTAACACCCAAAAGTAAACCACAATTTTAGACTAATTTGGTTAAGAATAGGCCTAAAGTTTGTTCTACTCCGCAGGTCAAATTAAGATTACATCAAACTTTTGTTATCTGATATAAAATTAGAATGAGCAATCACTTTAAATAAACAGAGGGAAATTAAAGGGAACTTAAGCTTCCTAGTAGTGCGAGTATTGCGATAGAATTCTTCCAGGGGGCCCAGAACTGGCTATTTTATTAGAGCTCAGTTAAAACAATATCAGAAACGTTACAATAAGATGGTGGAGGTGAAGACTCTTTTTTTTTTTGGACTCGATCAAAAAATTTTAGTGCACCTGCTCTGGTCAGACAACACCCGAAGGAAGGTATGTCGAGCTCTTTGCCGGGTTACATCACCTTACCCAACTGATCGATGTGCCAACGCGTATACCGGATGTTGCTGGGTAAGCCGCCCATACTCTTGACTTTTTTCTTACTTCTCACCCTGATAAATATACCATTAGTGTAACTTCTCCATTTGGCACTTCAGACCATTGTGTCATTGCAGCTAATTTCTCATCCTCCACCCATCCAGTTAAAAAAAAACTTCTCACCAGGACCGTTTGGCAATACGAGAAAGCCAACTGGGACGGCCTGAATATTTTTTTCCGAAACTTTAACTGGTCACTATGCTTCCTCGATAGTGACATTGATGCCAGTGCTGAAATGATCACAAATGTGATTCTTCTAGGGATGCGTGCTTTTATTCCTAACAGAGTAAAAAGCATCAAGCCTAAAGAAAAGTCCTGGTTTAATTCAGAGTGTAAAGAAGCTATCAGGCTCAAAGAAGTAAGTTTCCGTTCTAAGCCAACCCTACAGAGGAAAATCGGAAAAAGCACAAACAAGCAAGAAACTCATGCAACTCCGTTATTGAAAGAACCAAATTTTTGCCAAAAATTTAAAAAAATTACGGCAAAAAATTCTGCAGTGTCCCAAAGGCAGTAAAATTTGTTGGTCATTTGTAAAAAATATTAAAAACTCCTCAACATCTTCGGTTCCAACGCTCATCGTCAGTAACAAACCAATTGTTTACTCTTCAGAGAAGTCAAACTTGCTCGCCGCCCATTTCGCTGCCAGCTCCACGCTGCCGCATAGCAACGTTGCCCCTCCTGTACTTGAGAATGTAAATTTTTCCATGGGACAGATTTTTTTCCGCACTCGTACAGTAGCAAGAGTTCTCAAAGATCTCGATCCGCTGGCCCGGATGGTATACCCCCGATTCTTCTGAAGAGGTGTTCTTCCACACTGGCAAAGCCACTGCGTAAGCTTTTCCATCGCTCCTACTCTTCTGGAATCTTTCCTAGAAGATGGAAAACAGCATTTGTCCAGCCTGTCCCTGAGAAAGGTGACCCATCCTCCACCTCCTCCTACCGACCCATAGCACAGACATCCCTTCTTTCTAAGGTCATGGAAACACTGATTAACCGTCAGCTTAAGGAATATCTCGAAGATCGTAAGCTTCTCCATGACCGTCAGTATGGCTTCCGCAGCAACCGTTCCACTCGTGATCTGATGGCATATCTCACCGAACAGTGGATCAAATCTTTACATCGCTTTGGTGAAGGTAAGATTATTGCTCTTGATATCTCCAAGGCATTTGATAGAGTTTGGCATGAAGCTCTTTTATCGAAAATGCGTGCTTTTGGGATCGATGATACACTTGTTCGTTGGATTAGAAGCTATCTCCTGGACCGTTCAATACAAGTTGTATTGGACGGATTCAAGTCTGATTCCCATAAAACAAATGCTGCTGTGCCCCAGGGCTCTGTTCTGTCTCCGACTCTTTTCCTCATTTTTATAAATGATCTTCTGTCTGTTACTTCTAATCCACTTAACTGTTTTGCTGACGACTCTACTCTCAGCTTTTCATATTCGTTCGATAAGAAACCGAAAAGCTCCCAGTACTCGGTATGTGTGTCAACGACGACCTCCGTTGGAACGACCATATATTTGAGATCGCTAAGAATGCTGCAAAGTGCTTAGGTTTTCTGTATCGGTGTAAGAAGTATTTTTCCCCATCTGATCTGGCTACAATCTATAAAGCGTTTATACGCCCTAAACTCGAGTATAACTTCCACCTGTGGGCAGGTGCTTCACAAACATCGCTTCACCTGCTTGATAGAATACAAAATCGAGCGTTAAGATTAATAGGAAATAGAACTGCCGCTGAAACAATTGCCCCTCTCGAACACCGAATGTTTCATGTCTTTCCTTATTTTATCGTTTCTTTTATAAAAAATGTTCACTCGAGGTAGCCAGCTGCATTCCTCCCCTTAAAAGTTTCGCCCGTAATACTCGTCTTGCTAGGAATGCCCATCAGTTCACCCTTGAGCCCAATTTCGGACGTACCGTGAAATATAGGGATTCTTTTTTTAGCCGTACAACACGACTTTGGAATGGTTTACCCGGCGGGATTTTCCCTTGCCATTTCAATGTGCAAACATTCAAAACCAATGTTAATCGACACCTCCTATCTCTCCCCTCCCTATCTTCCTAATGCCAGGGCAGTGTGTTACATTAAAAGGGAAACAAATAGTCCCTTGTGCGCGCATTAATTATAAAAAAAAAAATATGGGAAATTGCGCTCAAGTTTAATATTCACTGTGATTGTAAACACAGAACGGGGTGAAAAATGTCTTGGATCTGCGAAGGAAACTTAAACAAGATTGTCTGTGATGAGCATAAACGGAGAACTGAGAGTTGATCCCTTTCTTCAATGCAAATGCCACTCATAAATAGTGGCATAGTGGGTATATTCCGCCTTTTTTAACGACAAAAGAAAGCATTGAGCTTTTGAAGCGCTAATTTCTTCTTACTGGACAATGCAATCAAGATCAGAATTTAAAGAACTTATCATATGCTGCCGTTCCATGCGGAGCACATGCTTGTGAATCTGGAAACGAGCTGTAGTTATAAGTTATATGAAATTAGAAAATTTTGGGGTTCAAAACGGAGCCCTGAAGCACATCAGCATTTATTTATTTTATCAGATTTGGATCAACACTTTTTGTATTGAACGGCCCGAAGATTAATTACTATTCCATTGAAGATAAAATTCATCAAAACCGATAACGATCGATAGCGATAGAAATATTTTCACAGAAACGGTGTAAAGATTGATTCTACTTTTCGGTGAGAATTACAATCATATCACCAGTGGACTTCATATATTTCTGTGGAAGCCGTACTGCCGATAAATAAATTAATTAAAAGGCTTCTTTGTGGAATGTACTCGGTTTTTGAAAAATTCTTTCAAAACTTTAAAAACATTAAAATGTCCCAAGGCTATAGTATTCCAAAAAGGTGCCGGCTTTCAGTACTTCAATTTTTTCCGCAAAATTGATCTAGGAGTGTTCATAAAAGCACCTCTCCTAGATACTATACCATAATGCAACTTCGACTGAGTAACCCCGTAGTATATCAAGTAAAAACTGTTTTTGAAAGGCTTCAGCAACAACTCTTTCGAGTTATAATGTTGATCATGTTAGTTTTTTATCGATCTTACATGAACTTTCCAGTTAAGGTTGCAGTCGATGAGAATTCCCAAGCGCTCAAAGGATTTAACACATCTTTGTTATTCTACAAAAAATGTCTTCCATATATGCAAAGGTAAAACAAACTTAAGATAGTCATCATAAGCATGGAAAACTGTTTTGAACTCCATAGGAAGTGCTCCCGATATCTTAAAACACATAGTCTTAGTGTTTTTACTTAATCAATCTATGACACGCGAAACAAGCTCTAAGCAATGGTAAATCTTTACTTAAGTTAACAAAACATTGAAAGAATGAAGATTCGATATAATTCAAGCCTATATCATCTGCAAAAGATTTACGATTTGCAGAAAAGTTCTGGCGAAACAATACTTTGATGTAGAATAAAAACAGGGTTGGACCCAAGGCAGAACCCTGAGGAACTCCGTTTTTTTAATTTTAATATATCGCCAAATATTCCATTTACTAAAACACTTGGTTCTCTGTCGTCAAAATATAATTTCATACACAGACCAGAACATATCAAAATCGACAACTATTTGCTTGAGTTATGAGGTATTTCTTCATATAAGGAGATAACAATTCAGAGGAGGATCGTAAGGAACGCAGACCATAATATATATGCTTAATTGTGTCAAAAATTGCTTCACAGCAGCTTAAGTTACTATTAATTCTATACCCTAAATATTTCACTTCTTCCACATACTTAATACTTTCATAATCAAGAACTACCGAAGGAAAATCATCAGGACTAGTCACATCCCTAGAACAAAGCATGGCAACAGATTTAGAAGGATTTAATTTCATAGCATTATGATTAGACCAAATAAGAATGTGATTTAAATCCTCATTTAGCCTTACTATACAATCCTCCATGAGACCAATTGAGCGAAAGATGTACAGTACCACATCATCAGCATACAAATGGACTCGGCAGTTGTTTATTACATCGGGGAGGTCATTAATGAACAATAAAAACAAAAGCGGACCCAAAACTGAGCCCTGTAGTATACCTGTGTTGGTTATAATAGGATTACATGTATCAACATCCCTTTTTATTAGTTGCATTCGATTTTGCAGATAATTGTGAAGAAGCTTTAACGAGGTGCTACCAAATTTAAAAATCAACTTAAGTTTAGAGAGAAGAATCGAATGATCTATACGGTCGAATGCTTTCGAAAAAATCAAGTAACACCATGACACCAAACTTATCAGTATCGAGTGCAAATCGAATATCTGAAGTAACTTTTAATACCGCTGATTCACATCTGTGTTTGCTCCGAAACCCTGATTGCCATTGAGAAATAAATTATTTTCAGTTAGATAGACTTGAATTTGGTCAGGAATAATTTTTTCGAAAATAATTGTTAAAACTAATTGCTATTAAATTCGCGTCAGAAGTAATATCATTGTTGATATAAATAAATATTTGAAATGTCATCTTGGCTTACAAGATTTCTTGACAAAGTTCTAAAATTATTTTAAAACAGTTTTTTTCAGCTCTCAATTTTGCCTTAGGTCTCAGTTTTAAAAATATTTAGAACTCGGACATTTCTTCACATTGTTAGAATTCCTAAAATCGTATTTGAGTTTAAATGACTATAGATCTCAGTTTTTTTAAACTTAGTTTTTATAATATTTTCGAACTTTTGAAGCACCCGTTTTGTTTTTGACAAATATTTTTCTTACTTTTGTTATATGTATGTACATAAAATTGAAAATATATACATACATACATACATATGTACATATTCGCTCATTAAAAAGAACACCGTCATAACTCAAAAAACGTCATTCGTCAGAAAACCGAATTTAAAGTTTAGGTGATTGTATTTCATAATCATCTTCATTTTTATCAACTTTTTTTTTTTCTTTGATAGGGCGTTTCATTTCAGTTATATTTAACTCAATTAAGATATTTTTTTTAATATTTGTATAATAACGAAAAATTGAAAAAACAGTAAAGAGTTGCACTTATGACGTTATTAAGATAAAGACTTTTTTTAAATGTGTAATAAGTAAAAATGTGACTTTCTTTCCACAATTGATTTATCAGTTTGCTTTTCACGCTTATGGCTTAAGACAAATACCTACATTATTTATACTTGAAGTTTATTCATTGAAACAAAGAGAAGGTTTTCCAGAAAAATAGAAATAGTTGGTTTAACATCATGAGACATAACATTTTATAGATTATTATAAATTGGTTATAATACTGAATGTGATTTTTATCGAGCAGTTCTAATAGATCTTTTTTTTTTCTTTTTTGCAAGTCCAGGCCTCTTGCTATAGGCTTTTTGAAGAGAAACTGCATCCGTTTTCTTGTTTTTTATGACCACAGCTTCCTGAAAGTCATTTGAGTATGAAGTTTTATAGAAAATTGAATGAGGGTGCTCGCTGCTAGTCTTTACAACTTTCACTTCATGCAGTTTTAGATTTGCCATGTTCATTGGACCCAATTTTGCTGCCAGATTCTTAAGGTCATAAAAGTCGTCATGGCAAAGCTCGTTTACAACAAAAGGCTTCCCCTCTTTCCTTGCTGATTTAATAGCTGAAATGAAGCCATCAGGAGAATAAATCGGCCCACTCTTCAGCTGACGTTTGACCTGTCGTTCAATTAGGGAGTGAGCGGAATCCCCTTCATTCTGGGTATGTCCTTTTATCAAAAACTTGTGAGTTATCTCCTTTATACCCAGCATACAAATAAAGAGCCAACATGAATTTATTTTTTTGCTGTCCAACGCAATTATCGGAGTAAAAAATAATCTCTGCGTTATCCATTGTTGCTTTTTTTGCAAATATTTAAGTACACAGGTTCCGAGCTCATTCACTCCTCGATTTACATTTGACTCATCCCAAACAAAGCATTCACAGCTATTATTTTGGAGGTCATAAATGGTGAAATTGAAAACATTCAGCTTCGATTTGTAGTAAAATACAGAAACATCTCCTTTTGGTATCTGCATAACAGCTTGGAGGTCATAAACTGCTACTATACCATTAAAGCTGGTCGTCTCTTTATCTTTTTTTTCTTTTCCTCCCTTGAAAGTTTCTTCTCTGATTGATGGAGATCGTAGCTTTCTTTTAAACTTTCTTTTTCTTCAGAAGAAGCGTTTTCGAAGGCAACACAAGTTTCACACAAATCTTTCTTCGGTGTTAAAAAGGAGATATTGAAAGATTCGGTAAATAGCTTATAAAATAAAGCATAGCTTCCATAGACCTCATTTTTTGCTATACATTTGGACACATAATCCCTATGTATATCCGCCAGTGACCGACGCCCATCAACGAAAGTCCGGGTTGAATTCGCTCATGTGTAATGGCTCTCAATTTTGGGGATAGAATTTATATGGTTGCGAATGCCATCTCTGATGGCTGGATCAAGAATCCTATGCTTCCCATGCTTATCTGGTTCGAGCAAGACACCAAGTTCCTTATCGCGCTTTTCATACTCGCATACACATACTCGCACTTTTTCAGTTCCAGATGTTGAAAAATAGTAAGCTTTATTGTTGCTTCTTGGAACCCGTGTTCCTCCTTGACGGGTATACCTGTACCTAGGAGCAATGACTTTCATATTGCTGTTAATGAATTGTCTTTGCAGTTCTATGTTGCCTAATGCCCAGTAATTTGCAAAAATGTGTTCCCTCTCATCTTGGCTAAACTTAGAGGCGCATTTAAGCTTGCATTTTTAACCACGTTGCTGCTTTTAATTGTCTTTTGGCTCTTGTTTTTTTTTTTTGAAAGGCTTTCGTATTCGAGTCAAAGATTTCTTTTTCTCTTAACACATTTTTTTTCCAATTTTCGCTATTTTTTCTTCTTTTAATTCCTTTTTTGGGCTATCGTTGATGGAATCGTTGATGTTTGAAGAAGAACGTCTAGGATTGGCATCAGAGCTTTCTAACGAAGTATCACTTTTATCGCTTTTGGAAGGCATATATCAGTTGAAGATCCACTACTTTCAGATGATGAACAACTAGAGGACGAGGAACTAGAAGAAGGGGTCTTGATTGTAGAGACATAGACTGATCAATACAAATTGACGAAGCATTTTGATTTATTTTTTCTATAAAAGATAATACCAAACATTGCTTAGTCGTAACTTAATTGTCTATGAATAAATGCACATACCAGGTTCATCAGAAGTTAATGGAATATCTCAAAAATCGAAAGTTGAAGTATTATTTGCATTTAAAAGTTGTGCTCTTGCAAGCTCAACCAGTTGTCTTCCACGGGAATTCATTTGGTTTTTGAAAAATCTTTTAGCTTTTTTTTTTTACAAAAATGACATAAATTGAAATAAGTCCAAGGAATTTATATAATATGTAATAATATTTGCAACAAGTTCGTCATATTGTGACATAGTCCACAAAATATTTATATCAATAACGTCACAAGACAGAATAAAACGATTAAAAAATTGTCCTTTAAATTAAACACTGTCATATTTCAAAATATTACGTTTGATAATCTAAAATATTTTTTGTTCTATACCGTCATAAAACAGAATAAAACGTTTTAAACTTTAAAAAGTAGTACAAACACATGGGTTACCTTTTTATAGAATATGGTTCTATCACAAAATATGACACTTTTTAAATATTATTTGAATAGTTTTCACATTAAAGGTAGTAAGTAGTACCCATCGCGTGATTAGGTCCCAGGCCTAAACTGATTGGAGAAGTTCATTTGCTAACCAAGACTGTATTTGCTAATAAGTGCACAGAGAATAGTACTTGGCCGCGTTCCTTGTCGGTGGTGGGCGGTTGCTGTCTTGTTATTTAGCCGTCGTCACTGATAGTGTCAATAATGGGTACAGAACATCAGTAAGGTTGTCATTGTCAATGTTGCCTCCATAAAGTGCAGCAAAGGAACTTTTCTCCAACTTCGCTGATATGCTGAGGAGTAGCGTTTGTTGAGAGAGCCACTGCTGTAAAGATGGGATGTTCTTCATGTAGGTGCTGCAAATATTCATCATATATTCAAGCCAAACGGTGCTGATGTCGTGCCACAAATACTTAACTGCGTAGTGGAAAATAAATGTCATTGGCGAGTAGAGGACACTGTGACAACTGCCTTTTTCACTTCTCTGAAGATAGATGTTCGTTGTGAATTTTTAACCAGCAATTATCACCAAGCAGGAAACGGAAGGGAGAGAGAGAATGAATGAATGAATACAAAAAAAAGGAGCGGAGCGTGTAATCTATTGGTAGAAATCAGGGCCGAATGGGAAGGCCTTCTAAACGAATAAAATGAAGGGAAAATCGCATTATGTCTTATTATTATGTACTGAATTCGCTTTATGCCACAACAAATGAAAATGTTAAAAGTAAAACATAATTGAGCCTTAACCTTTGGTTTGGATGTTGTGTAAGTCATCACTCATCACTCTTCACCCACCTAATGAAGCACCACGATGAACGTTCCTTTCGTCAAACAAAATCGTCCGTAAAAGTCGATATCGTCCCACCTATTGATTGAAGCATGTACTGGCGCACTGAGTTAAAAACGTTAAGCACTAGGTACACCATTTTCATCCTCATTATCGTGGAAGAGCTAATCGGTGAAGATCAAAGAAATATTCTTAAATCCAAATATTGCAGAAACAAAAACAACATACAAAACAGAAATAATTTGTATGCTCAAGAAATGAAACCATAATATAAGCCGAGTTCTAACGATCTAGACCCCCAAAAATTGAGGGTCCAAATTAATCGATGTTCTAATTCAAACAAAGTTTTAAATTGGAGTTCAAAGGCATTAGAACTTGGTGTGAAATTTAAACAAATCGAGTTCTATTTTTTTCTTAAATTGAGTTTTAAGAGGTAGAATTTTTTTAAGAAATCGGCCGTTAGAATTATTTCTTTAAGACTAGAGTTTAATGGTTGATATTTTTTCTTGCGATTATAGTTACTATAAAACAAGTTCGTGAATATTAAAAAAATGAGATAACAATTAAACATTACGATCATAGGGAAGTCTAAAAAAGTAAGTGACAAAAAATGTCTGTCTGTCTGTCAGTCTGTCTGTATGTATAACGATCTGCAGCCTAAGTGGCTTAAGTGATTTCCTTCAAATTTGGTACGTGTGGTTCTTTTGGCATTCCTTAGAGGGATTTTTGAAATTTAATTTTTACGGCTAAAAATAACGGTACCGTTAAGGAAAAGCTTTTTTTCTCGAAAATGGCTCTAACGATTTTGATGACATTTTTTGTAGGTATTGGCTACACGGTTGGTGGATCCGTCGCTTAATTTGTCCTTGGCATATTTGCTGACTTCATAGGCGCTTTTGACTACCTCGACTGGTCTGCTGTTGGGCGGAGGTTGGCTGAGATGGGTTGTAGGAAGGCTGCTTTTTGGGGAAGTTACTTCTCTGGCATGACTGCTCGTGTTGTTAGTCCAACGGGCTCAGTTATGTTGGAAGTTGAGAGGGGATGTCCTCAGGGGTCTATTGGGGGTCCATATATTAAGAACCAAATGATGGATCCTCTGCTGCAGCGTCTTTCTTCCTGGCAGTCGTACTGCAGGTGTATTGCTTATGCTGATGATCTTCTTGTCCTTATTGAAGGCCAGTCTCGTGCTGAGCTTGCAAGTAGGGGCACGGAGGTTATGGGCATGGTTGAAGCCTGGGGGGCGGGTGTTGGGGTGGAGGTTGCTGTGGAAAAGACATCCATGATGTTGCTCAAGGGCAAATTGTCATTGAGTCGGCCACCGCTTGTTCGGGCGTCTGGCGAAGGGGCGAAGACAACTTTCCAGTTTCTGCCTTGCGTCGATGCAGCATGTCAGCGGGAGCGCCTTGATTTTTCGCACTTCATGGGCTTTCTACTGACTGGCCACGGTTCTTTGAATGCATTTTTGCACAAGAGGGCCTTGGCTGAGTCGGCGGAGTGTGTATGTGGAGCTATGAGAGAGGACTGGGTGCATGTGTTAGTTGAGTGTCCACGCTATGCTCACTTCAGGGATCTTCCTACAATGGGTGTAGTACCGACTGAAGGCGATTACGACTTCAGTCGTGTCCTTTTTTCAAGGGAGACGTTGACTGCAAAAGTTAAAGAATCTTCTTCTCGCAACGAAAACGCATTCGTTTCTGTTAAGAACAGGAATTCTTTCTTGGGTCGCACAACACGAATGTAGAATGTTATATGTTTCCCCGCCTTGACAAAGAGAACTTAAAATTTACGAGATTTATTAAATATTTGGCAAAGCTAGCTTTTTTTGTACAAAACTTGTGTGCCTTTTAAGTCAAATTCTACCAATTGTTTTCAAAGGGTTTTGCTTTTACGAGTAACAGTTTTACAGTTCAGTAACCAATCCTCTGAATCCTCTGACTTCATTTTTTTTGGCCTTAAATTAAACTATTAATTTTAATGAAACTCAACAGCATCCATATGTGAATCGCCACTCTCTTCAAGCATTTTGTTTTACATTGTCAAAGTACAAATATAACTCTTAGTTTCATTTCAATTGAAAAACAGTCTATACAATACGTAGCATCCTCCACCAAAAGCGATTCATTTACTAATCCATTACCAGACGCTAACCCCACTCGAAACATGTTGCTCCTAATCCTCATTTACCGAAATTGAAGTTAAGAGATTTCTTTCACCCCAAAACCAATTTCTATTAACAGAGAAATTACCAAAAAAAAAAAAAAAACAAGTGAAATCTTTTCACTAGGGCGAGGGTAGTAATCGAATAAAGAGGGCAGCATAACCTTTAACAGTGACAGTCCCTTCGTAATACTACCTAAAAATCTAACTCTAACCCCATTTTTGTTAGCAAAAAAGTGTCAGTTTAAGGCGACATAACTCTGTCAATCGAAGAAGCAAACAAATTTTACTGATTATTCAATACGCCATTTTGAATAAAAAACTAACCACACTAACCGATAAAATCCAACTTTAAAAACTTCTTGATAAATAAATGATTTTTCCGTCAATTACTACATCCAGTTGTTTCTTTTCAAAACAACTCTTTCCAGATGACTTGCACAACAATGGGGTCTGCGAAGACGATGAGAATCACCACGCGACACTGATTGACAAACCACAGCCGGAGGAAGATTTTTCCGTAGAAGAGATCAAAAAGGCACAATTTTATCCTGAAGCAATTGGCATCGAAGACGACGAGCACAGTTCTGACAGTTTTTATTCAGGTAAGTCGAAATACGAATTAAAATATTCATCCCTCCCCCCCCCCCCCAAATATTGCAAATATTTTTAAAGAAATTAAATTCAAAAACATTGATTTCCGTGATAATTTGAGCCCCCTTGACAGGTCAATGAAATGTATATGCGAGTATCATATGCTTCCCAAATTCAATATTGCTCTATTAAAACGAACAGGAACACCCGCATCCGGAGGGTTCACACCAGACAGCTGAAAAAAAAACAAAAAAACATAAGAGAGCACCAGGATGAATAGCAATAAGCATAAACGTAGGAATCTAACAATTGGTGTTCGGGGTGTTATATTCAACTGGCCACGACACTCCTGGGTGCCCTACACCTGAGTCTGGGGAGCCATTGCCACACTGCCTAACTGGCCTTTAAAAACCCAGCACAGCAATCAACACCATAGCACACATTTCTTTGATATGAACCATACGAACCAGTACAACTGAAATACCAAACAGAAAAAAAGGAATCTTCCTTGTTTACGAATTCTGTTTTCAGGGACTTTTTTTTGTTGGTTTGGTTAGTCCTGCTCCTCCTCAAGTTTTGCAACAAATTCTAGTGGAGACGAAAACAAACATATCCGTCGAGAATGTGATTTTTATTGTGGTTAGGGAACGGCAAGCGGATGCGGACATCAAGAATAGTTAAACAGACTTGGAGACCCTTGGCCCCTTTTTATTTGCTCACCACCCGAAGATGAAGACGGTTTCAAGGTGGTGGTGATGGTTTGCTTAGAGCGGCGTGTCCTTTATTTCTTAAGCTTAGGAGAAAAGGATAAATTAAAAAGGGAATTATTCTTACTCTAAAGGAATCCTTAATCACATTCAAATGACATCAAAACAAATGAAGTTAAGATTTGTTCTTCTTCTTCATTATTTAGAAAATTCTAGTGAGAGACTCTCCCTCTGCCAAGTGTCCGGGAGTCATCTATTCTATATAGATAAAGATACATATGTAGAGGACATATCATTGCATATGTGACCAAAGAGGATGTATAGTTAACTAACAATTAATTATTTGTCTTGAAAGGAGACTTGGCACAAAGAGACAACATGTCGGATGGATGTGACCATTAATTATGCACATCTCGGAAACCGTTTTAGAAAATCGCTTTAAAAGGCTTTTGTTTAAGTTTTGAAAAAAAAAACTATTTTTAAGCCAAAGTGTGCGTTTGTTGATTAGAGTCGAACTCACAGTACATGTTTCGAAGAAGTTTTGAAACTCTATAAATAAAGGGTCTTTCATTAAGCTCTTCCTAACTTTAAATTTAAATAAAACAAAGCGTGTGTGAGATAGCTTTGGACATTTTTCACCGTTTGAAAGGCCTATCGATGCCATTATGTGTGGAATATAACATCGTTTAAATGTGCGTCGCGGCTTCTATTTGTGGCGCGCATCCGGAATGTCCAATTTTTCATGATTCTAGCGCATTAATCAGGATGAATTTGACCGATGGCATTGGTTATGTTGGCTTTGAGGGCCAGGGCCAAGGTCAGTTGCCAACTGCTCCAGAGCCCATTCAGCGTACACACGTTGTTGGTTATGGTCGTTTACCATCATTTCCTGGGTCACTTGAATTTTGTGGGTTTGGGGTCAAAATTCTGCTTTTGAAATCCTGCTATTTAAAATTCTGCTTTTCAAAATTCTGTTTATCAATATTCTGCAAATAATAAAGAAAACAAAGGTTTGGCAAATTTTAAAAAGCGCGCGCAGGCAAAACTGCTAAGCACCTTTTATCTTTTAACCTGGATAATAAAAATATTGATATTTTCATAGACGGCCAGGCGGTAATCAAGGCCACATCGTCAATTGTCATCAAGTCTAAGCTGACTGAGCGATGTCGTAATGATCTTACGAACCTTGTTACACTTTAATGGGTCCCCGGACAATTTGATATTCACATAAATGAAAGGGCTGATGAACTGGCAAAAGACGGTTCGTTCATCCATGGAATCAAGCCAAACTGTACCTTAGGTACTTGAGCCAGTGGAAAATAATTCACGAGAATTTCCTAAAAGTCGCAAACGAGAGATGGCCAAAACTCGACAACTGTCGGGTCAAAAAAATCTTTGGCCAAAAATCTCAAAGAAAAATAAAGAGTACATTCAAAAGCTAGGTGGACCTCAACTGTCTCTCATCAGCATAATGGGCACTAGCACATCAAGCTTATGCAGAGGGTGTCAAGACGTTGATGCAGAAGAGGGCTCATATCAATTTCTTTATGAATGCCCCAGCCTAGCCCAGACCAAAAAAACAGCCCTCGGAGAATACTTTTACGACGTTTCAAAGAAGCCATTTAAAAACATTCGGAAATTCATCAAACATTTCAGGATGGGTTAAGGAGGCACACGAGCACCCCACAACTAATACTCCCCCAAATTCCCCACCTCTCAAGCGCCAATAATCTGCCAATAAAACTATCTATGGATTTAAGTCCATTATGTCCAGCAGAGCTACCACCTTTCTTTATTTTTATTCTTCCAAGTTCCAAATCAGCGTCATCGTGTATGAAAAGACACCTTGTTTCTCTTTCTCCTAGGTACCGGAATGGATTCTTGAAATCCGAGTGAGATGATTCGGCGAATCATCACCCCATCTAACCTAACCTCACATATAAATGTTTTAACGTGAATAATTTCAGTCGATAAATCTTGAGTCACGTGAACCATATTTCTCATCAAAACTGGTAGTGGCATTGATGATATATCACCTTCTTTCATCTTTGGAAACCTACACAGAAACCTCCACAAAAAAAGGAAGAATCTATAACATTTTTAACTACGGAAAGTCTATGATTGATTCCTGATAGGACTGAATCAATTATCACGTAATACAATATCTCTTCTGAATCCGATTTTTCTCCAGAATTGTCTTTGTCTTCAATTTCCGGTACAGCACCCTAGTGTTTCTGAAGAGCAAGCAACGTTTTTGATGTTTGATTCCTCAAAAGCTGTATAATAAATTGTGCCGTCTTGCTCCTGCACATTATGGGTGTTCAATTGATGAACGAAAAAGTCAGTAATCATGGGTCTATAGCGATCACCATTGACTGGAACGTTCTGGCCAGTACGGACCAATTATTCCACCAACCCATAAAGCACACCAAACAGTCAGTTTTTTGTGGATGTAACGGTGTCTGAACATATACTTGGTTGGTTATCATCACTCATAATACGGCAGTTTTGTTTATTGACGTATCCATTCAACCAAAAGTGAGCTGCATCGTTAAACAAACTTCGCTTATGAAAATTGGGACGACACTCTTGTTTTGGGCCCATTAACCGAATCTACGCCTTGCTAGGTGATCCTGAGGCTTCAATTCTTGAACGAGTTGGATGTTGTAAGCACGCAAACCAAGGTCTTTCCATAAGGTGGATGGACACATATCCAATTCCTGTGGAAGATGGCGGATAGACTGATTCGGGTCTTCCTCTACGCTACGCTCTACAGCAGCAATGACTTCTTCTGTACATACTGTACGACGTCTCTGTGCATGCGTATTATCATTTAGAGTAAACACAGTGCGAAACGTTCCATAGTTAATTGAATTAATTGCTCTGATGAACGATTATGTTGACCGTAAAATAGACGTAGTACGCGATACGTATTTCGAACAGAACCATGATTTTCAAAATGAATTTGCACTATTTGGAAGCGTTGTTCAGGCGTCAGTCTATTCATGTTGAAATGCTAAACCAAACTAAAAATAAATCACTTGACAGCTAACAAAATGACCGCCAGTTAAAATAGTGTTGCCAACTTAAAGTTCTATACCGCTAAAAAAAACACCCTTTATTTGATGCATCCATTGAGATCCCTGCGAGTTTCAGCAGTCAAATTCAGTTTTCCCAGAAAAATGAAAGAATTAATAGTAATGTAATTGACGAGAACCTTCGAAGAACTTCGGGCCCTCTAAAAACTAAGGACCCGCGGGTAATCCACCCATTACCCCCCCCCCCCCACCCTCTTGTCAACCCTATTTGCACGTGTTGTTGAACGCTTTATCCGTCCTTGGTGATTTAGAAACACAGACTGAATAAATGACACCCAATTTGACAAATGTAGCTTCAACAAAATGGCCGCTTTCAACTGTCAAAGTTTGGAAGTCCCTATTGGAAGACTCTCTATTAAGGTCTAATGTGACAAATTAAAAGTTTAAAAAGTAAAGATACAGTCAAAGTTTGTTTCATTTGTTGTGCAAACGAAAATTCTTCTAACCAGTTTTTTCATATTTTAGCATTCTCCTCAGTTTTCCATACAAAAACCATTCTCTAAGTCGAACTTACTCTAAGTCGAAACTCTCTCTAACTCGAACACATCCTCTCGATGCTTGATAACCTTTTTTCATTCCATAAGTCGAATTAAGACGGAATCGTGGCTACCGAAGTACGAAGTAGAAACGAAAAACTGAAATTGAGAACGCGATTGGAATCCGGCAATCCGGCAATAGAATTAAATTAATTGACTGATCTAGAGTATTTTTTTTATAAAAACAAACACGCTCCCTGTGGTGATCCAATCAAAAATTACAATTTTTTGTTAAGTAAAGTTATATTAATAAAATAAATTAAGTGGCGCGACAGCTCATTAGGGAGTCTGCTCTGATTTTTGCAAATGGCCGCCAATGTCAAATCTGTTTTGACATAAAACGAGCCCGTATGGCAATCAATTGTGACGGCGCCCATTTGGCTGATATCATCTACTCGACTTGACCAACTTAAACAATACAATTCTAAAGATTCAAATAGACATAATCAGAAAACATTTAGAAAAAAAAGAGAGACAAACAACATCGGATAGATGACATCTTTTGGCACACCCTGCACTACCATTCTGTGTGTGTGCTGTGAATCTGCTAGAATGAAAGGGAACTACAATTTACCGCCTAGTCTGAACGGCTACATGAGATGCACTTTTTCGGGACAAATTTTGCTCTTGGAGGTGTTGTCAATTCCTCCCAAAATGTAGTAACCCGTATAAAAAGATGACTCTGACGGGGAGTCGACCTTTCGCTTATCAGTCGAGAAGTATGTTTAAAGTTTTGCATTTTTTTTTGTTTCGATGATTTGTTTACTATATTCTACAAGTTTGACAGGTAGGTAGTAGGAAAGCTACATAGCTCGAACTGAAGCTTGCAAGGACGATCAAGGGAACATCGTAGTGGAATCGCAGTCGATGCTGAGAATATGGAAAAACCATTTCTACAGAATGTATAACGGCAATGACGAAACGAAATCCGCTGTCACGCAGAATGATCCATTTTATCTGGGCGAAGTTGGCCAACAATTCCGCCCACTACATCTGGATAAGGTAAAGCTACCTATATCTAAGCTTAAGCGCAACAAAGCCGCCGGAGCCGATGGCCTAGCTGGCGAGCTCTTCAAAGCTGCAGGCGATCACTTGGCAATAAGTATATGCACCAACTCATAAGCAAGATATGGTTAACAGAAAAGGAGACCCTCTGAACTGCACCAAATACAGGGGTATCAGTCTCCTCAACATCGCCTAAAAGATCTTTTCTGCTGTATTGTATGAACGCCTAAAGCCATTCCTCAACAACCTGATAAGTCCATATCAGTGGGGTTTTAGGCCAGGATAGTCCACTATCGAGACAAGGCGATGCGCTGTAATGCGACTTTTTCAACATCATACTTGAAAGAATAGTGCAGAACTCTCCCGCCAACACCAGAGGCACGATCTTTCAAAAGTCCGTCCAATTACTCGCATACGCCGATGATATTGATATAATCGCAAGAACACAGCGTGACGTCAGTAGCAGTTTTGGGAGTATTGAGATGGAAAGGGCGAAAATGGGTTTTAGCAGTCAATGAGGGCAAAACCAAGTATATGCTGTCATCAAGAAGAGACACCCAACATCGACGTCTTGGACAAAACCTCACCATAGACAGCTATAACTTGGAGGTAGTTAGGGACTTTATCTACCTGGGCTCCGCTATTAACTCATACAACAACACCAGCGCTGAAATCAAACGAAGAATAACTCTTGCTGCAATCGCTGCTTCTTCGGGCTTAGAAGGCAACTGAGTAGCAAAGCCCTTTCACGGGCAACTAAATTGTCCCTTTATAAGACCCTTATCATCCCAGTCCTGCTCTATGGTGTAGAAATATGGACGTTGTCAAAAGCAGATGAGGACGCTTTAGGCTGCTCCGAGAGAAAGATTTTTGGTCCCGTATGCATAAATGGAGAGTCTTCGAATCCACCCAGAGAATCGGGTGGCGCACACAAGTGGAAGAGGACCACAACCGACTCCACGTGCGAAATTGGAGGGACCGAGCTGGCTGGAGAAGCTTGTTAGTTGAGATCCAGGTCCAGCCCGGACTGTAATATTTTACGAATTAATAATTTATAAATAAATACCACTTCATCTAAATGGAACCATATAAAATCAAAAGTCTACATTTATGGGTTAACCCACATTTTATGAGTGAAATATAGTTTTTTTTAAATTGAAGTACTTCTATATTATCAAGGTTACATCTCAGGCAAACAAAACCAAATCTCTATAATTGCACAATCTCCTCCCCACCATAGTTAATTGTTCTTTTTTTATTACTTTTAATTAAACCAAACTGAACTGCACCAAATACAGGGGTATCAGTCTCCTCAACATCGCCTAAAAGATCTTTTCTGCTGTATTGTATGAACGCCTAAAGCCATTCCTCAACAACCTGATAAGTCCATATCAGTGGGGTTTTAGGCCAGGATAGTCCACTATCGAGACAAGGCGATGCGCTGTAATGCGACTTTTTCAACATCATACTTGAAAGAATAGTGCAGAACTCTCCCGCCAACACCAGAGGCACGATCTTTCAAAAGTCCGTCCAATTACTCGCATACGCCGATGATATTGATATAATCGCAAGAACACAGCGTGACGTCAGTAGCAGTTTTGGGAGTATTGAGATGGAAAGGGCGAAAATGGGTTTTAGCAGTCAATGAGGGCAAAACCAAGTATATGCTGTCATCAAGAAGAGACACCCAACATCGACGTCTTGGACAAAACCTCACCATAGACAGCTATAACTTGGAGGTAGTTAGGGACTTTATCTACCTGGGCTCCGCTATTAACTCAGACAACAACACCAGCGCTGAAATCAAACGAAGAATAACTCTTGCTGCAATCGCTGCTTCTTCGGGCTTAGAAGGCAACTGAGTAGCAAAGCCCTCTCACGGGCAACTTAATTGTCCGTTTATAAGACCCTTATCATCCCAGTCCTGCTCTATGGTGTAGAAATATGGACGTTGTCAAAAGCAGATGAGGACGCTTTAGGCTGCTCCGAGAGAAAGATTTTTGGTCCCGTATGCATAAACGGAGAGTCTTCGAATCCACCCAGAGAATCGGGTGGCGCACACAAGTGGAAGAGGACCACAACCGACTCCACGTGCGAACTTGGAGGGACCGAGCTGGCTGGAGAAGCTTGTTAGTTGAGACCCAGGTCCAGCCCGGACTGTAATATTTTACGAATTAATAATTTATAAATAAATACCACTTCATCTAAATGGAACCATATAAAATCAAAAGTCTACATTTATGGGTTAACCCACATTTTATGAGTGAAATATAGTTTTTTTTAAATTGAAGTACTTCTATATTATCAAGGTTACATCTCAGGCAAACAAAACCAAATCTCTATAATTGCACAATCTCCTCCCCACCATAGTTAATTGTTCTTTTTTTATTACTTTTAATTAAACCAAACTCCAACTACAATGTTCTTAAGTTTACTTTCTTTAATAATTTTTTCTCAATGAAATGTTAACTTCATCATCAAAAAGAAGTTTCTTGTCATCAAATTAAAAAAAAAGAAAAAAAAACCGTCGTAAACTTTTATTTGAATTTATTATTACCCACTTTATACACATTCGGGGGGACAATAGCATTACTCAAACTACACTGGTAACACTGGAAGTCGTGTCTCGTTCGTTTAGTATCCGACATTTATGCCTCCAAAAAATGTCCACCGATACCTATCTTTATGGTCTCAAATTGTCCGCATCTTGCCACACATTTTTGCTCAATTTTCTTGTCATCTGAATATGAAATGCTGTAGGTTGTATAGGTATGGCGCTTTAGCAATTATATTCAGCTTAGCGGTTGTCCTCATTTATCTGCCACTTAATCACCGCATTGAGATATATTTTGTCTCAAAATTGTAGTCCGTTTTTTTTTTCTTCTTTTGTTCATCTAAAAGATACGACATAATGGTGGTCAAAGATACATGCATGTTACCAAAGAATGGCCTCATGGGCCTATAAGGAGCGGGGAAAGGTATGCCAAAAAAGAAAAATTCTGGGCTTTGACATTTTCGTTTGAAAAATTAATTCAAGTTGATCATGTATGGGGTTAACCTCTAGCCCCCGAAATGCAAATACTCAGACCGACTGGGGTTTTTTAGAGGATCGTATATAGTTTGGAATGCAAGTTCCAACAACTGGGAACAACTTTGTCCCGTAAGTCATTAAAACTCTCTCTCTGGCTGGTATTGTGTAGTGGACATTTAAGGTGGCGCGGTATAAGTCATGACAACTTTGCATCCCCCAGACAGCCTCATAAATAATATTTTCTTGGCAAAGTGGAATGCAAAACCTTGCTCGCAGGTGTAATGCACAATGCCTCCTTGTTTCTGGAGGAGGAGTTGAAGTAAGCGAAAGAACAATGCCGCTGACCGAGTCTATGGTGGAATAAAACTTCTCACCAAACAACTATCATAATAAGGGTTGGTGGCATGGTTGGCTCGCCGACTTTTGCATTTAAAAGTTTGAATTCTAGTGTGGAAAACGATGCTGACATCAGGAAAAACTATAGTCCTTTTCTGTCAACGAAAGTGAGAATATACCTTAAGGCGGGAAGGGTTGAGTTTCAAGAATACAGCAGCTTTGTGTTCCCTTTGGGGGTCGAATGCTGCTCCTGGCTAATCCCAGAGGAGGTTAAGTCTTAGGTAAGTTAAGTGCAATGGGGGTGAGAGTCAGTTATTCATGCGGTCCTTTGGATATGGGCTGCTTGAGAAGCGAAACGAGTGCGAAAGGATTTTCAAAAGTTTCCGCTCCTTTTTTTTTTGGTATATTCTGTTTGTTAAAGTTATGACACCTTTCTTTTGGCAAATGATTTATTACCTTTGTTTCTACTCTATTGCCGGTTTGTATTCCTTTTGGACATTTTTTCTCACAAGGATTCTAAGAAAAAAAAATTTGTTTGAAGTGCGTGTCGTCCTGTCGTTTCTTCTTACGTAAAAACTTTTCATACGGCAATCGGAATTTCCGATAAGGGCTTGAGAGGAAGTCATTTCGAAGAGCACTCATCTATAGCTGGAGGCACTTAAAGATACGCACAAGAAGCACATAAATCGTTGCTGCAAGCTCCTCATGATAAACGAAACTGCTGCCTTTCGGGGTTTCTAATTAGTCGAACCCTTAATTTTGATGGAATTTCATTTAATAGCAGCTCCTTGATGTGCAAGTGAGGGGAAAGGGGTTGCAATCCCTCACCAAACGTATAGTTAATCCTCTCAAGAAATGGGGTGGTATATTCCAACATACAAGCCATGAATCGAAGAAAGTCACTTCGGTCGTCATAAGGATATGGAATTCCTTAGTGGGTATTGTGGGACTTGAGTTTCAGGTTCGCCATCGCACACATCCGAGAGTTCCGAGAAGAAACACAGAACATTATCAGTTGTAAGTAGTATAGGTACATTGTTGGGATTCCTTATAGTGTTTCGGATCAACAACGACAACGACTAGGAGGACAAGGACGACGACGACGACGACGACAACGATGCTCCTGCTGCTGATGGTGGGGTTATTCTCCTTAGTGCCATTTCACACATATTAAAAGTGAAAAGCACACACATTTGTGTGTTTGTTTTTCTCCGGCTGGTTGTGTTGTGTGTGATGGGATTCCGGTGTGTGTTTCCAGTGCCACCATCAGACCAGCCCAGCCACCACTATGAAATATATAAATGGGGAAAAGTGTGTACAACAAATTCCAATTGGATGTATCCTTTTGGGGCATTTTGAAGCATTATGGTACTCGAAGGAACAATTCCATGTGGTCCCGCGAGACTGTGCGACTATGCTATAACACACAAAAACGACACCAAATGTGTGTGCTGCAAGAGTTTTCGCAAGCCGAATATAATATTTTGCAGAACAAAACGCCTTGGGTATAGAGGTAGGTATAGAATTCGGGTACAACATCGCACATAACGCAAATAAATATTCTTACTCCAATGAATAATTTATAAAAAATGATTGTAGTTACTTTGCTTGTTTTTCGGTGCGTCTTTTACTCTGGTAATAGGTCATTTGGCATATTGTATTAGAATGGTCTTGTTCAACATACACGCCTGATGGTTTTCCATGTTAACACCCAGAAAACAACACTCTTGAAGTCCTCTCAGGTACACGTTGGGTCTGAGATTAATGACGTTCTCTGTTCAAATTGCCAAGGGACTGATTAATTTGAATTTTTATTACCAATTGAGGAATAAATTTTAATATTAATTTTATGTTTTTTAATAGAAAATACATTTTACCCGTTTGTTTTTAGGTTTGACGTATAAGATGTGTTGTGAGCTCGAAACGGTTTTCTAAGAGCTAAGAAACCCAATTTCATTTGAATAATTGCATTTCTCACTCTATCATGGTTTATTTTGGGAGCTTCATCTTATCATTTCCTAGGGAAGGCGATATATTCACAGACCTCCATATATTTAGGATAACTTACTCAATCCAGAATTCTGGATGTCGTGGCCGAAATTAGTTTAAGTTCCCTTCCACCTGAGAGCGCCACCTGAGTCGCAATCTTCTTCATTAAAGTTTTCCCAGGGGGAGATTCACAGATTTTTAGGTCCAGAGTATTGGCGTTTACCCATATTATACATGACCAAGCCTTTAAATTCATATTTTTCGATGTTTATGAAAATCACGAAGCACACTGATACTGTCCTTCTTAAAATCGGAGGTCTATAGTTCTATTAATGGCGTAATGGCATTGTTCTTTATTTAGCCGAACCACACGAATGTGGAACGCTATATACATGGTTCGGATTTTCCCTCCCATTTTGATAAGCAGAATTTCAGCACTAATGTCCATTGATATCTCCTTTTACATCCTTCCCTTCTTTCCTCATGCTCGCGAGGTGTTTTAACATTATAAGGGTAGAAAATGTACCACCAAAGTGGCATACTGTGAGCGCTCTGTCCACAAGTCGAATGGCGGCGGTATGGTTTTGAAATAATTTTGGTATATCGCTGGTTGGATAAGTACATACATAGTGGGATAGTTAACACCTACCCACTAGCGGCTTTAGGGTAGGGCGAGCCTAGGCGGTCACCCGGGGTAACGTGTTTTAAGGGGCACCACACAGCAAACGCCAAACGACTAATGCATTTCAATCTTCATGGCTAAACTTATAATGTAGGTTAATCACAGCGGGCGTTAGGAAAAAAGGGAAGGAAATAAAACGAGATACTGATGCATATTTGTTTTAAAGTTCTGCAAGTCAAAATTGGGAGGGAAAACCAGAGTCTGGCAGGGCATTCCACATTCGCGTGGTACGGCTAAAGAAAGAATCCTTGTATTTGACTGTACGTCCGAAGTTAGGCTCAAGGGTAAACTGATGGGCATTCCTAGCAGTTAGAGTATTACGGTTGAATCGTTTCAAGGGAGGAAGGCAGCTGGCTATTTCGCTAGAGCATTGTTTGTAAAAATAACGATAAAATAACGAAAGGCACGAAACATTACGGCGGTGCTCAAAAGAGAACTCTTTTTTGAATTCTATCTAGAAAACTCAAGTGGATTATAGGAGCACCTGCCCAAATATGGGAATTATGCTCGAGTTTCGGTCGAATATATACTTTATATACTGTAGCCAGATCAGACGGGGTGAAGATCAGTTTCTTCAATGCAAGTGCCACTCATGGATAGTGGCTTTGGGGGAATATTTCGCTATAACGACACTTTGTTATAAAGTGCTTCCCATAAGCATCGCATAAGACGAAAGCAACTGCAACGCACGAAGTAAACGAACTTTTAAATTGTTCACTCCGGCGCGGCAATCTGTTTGAGAGAATCACTCAAACTCTGAGCATTATATTTGACATTTAGCAACCAAATTTAGTATTCTATGGGATATTCTCTAAGAAAATCCTTTTGATTTATAAGATTATATCCCAAAACCTGGATATCGCTGCTTAATTTTTAAAACAATACCGGTGACTGTTACAAGTGGCGAATGCAGTTTTTTCAAAACTAAAGTTGATAAAAACGTTTTTGCGGTCAGCAATGTTTCAAAAAAAGATTAACAAGCTGTCAATAAAGTGAAGTTACAGAAACTCTCGATTTTGCTAATAAAAAAAGCAAGAATAAGATTTTTAAAAAATTATAATATTTCTAATAACTAAAATATTTCGTAAGTAAATAAATAAACAAATAAAATATTTCGTTTAATAAATATCGGGTTTTTCAATAGGGACTTGACAACTTTGTGAACGCACCCTTTCACTAATCATCGAACTGTCATTGTCAATATTATTCAGCAAACTCAACACTTTCATCATGGTAAAGTATACGAGCTAGCAACGTCTGCAAATTATAAAAATTTTCTACCGAAATTCGAAGACGGTGACCGAAACTTTAAGAGCGTTGAATTGTTGAATTTCATCGCTAAATCATCTTTAGTGACGAAGCTCATTTTTGGCTCAATATGGGTTCGTCAATAAGCAAAATATGCGTTATTGGTCGGGTGAAAATCCACATTTGCTTCATGAATCACCACTTTATATATTTTTTTCGTCGACGATAACGATCGTCACGTTACTGTGAATGGCCAGCGTCATCGCACAATGATTACCGATTATTTTTAGCCCGAATTTGAAGATGTGGACTTCGACGACATGTTGTTTCAACAGGATGGTGCCAGCGATCGACCTTACAATCGATTTATTGAAGAGTAAGTTTGATGAGCGTAGTATCTCAAGAAATGCGTCAGTCGATTGGCCGCCTCGTTCGTGCGATTTAACGCCTCTAGACTATTTTCTTTGGGGCTACGTTAAGTTATTGGTTTATGCCAACAAGCCGACGACGCCACATACAGGTATTTGATAAATCTAGCTGGCCAAAACTTTTTATGCTTCAAATTCGATAGAAAATATTTAATTTCAATGGCATATAGTTAAATTTAAAATAAAAACGTATTTTCAAATTGTAATATACAATTATGAAGATATGTTTAATAAAACAAAATTTGAAAAAAATACAAAAATATAAATTTATTTGTTTTTAAATTAATTCTCGCAAATGAGAGTAGCTCTAGGGTTTCGGGCATGAACGGTTTTTATTTTTTTTTACAATTTTTCTTTCTGCAGAAATTAAGGGGTCAGCAGCAACCTGTGAATGACATCTGTATTGCAGTCGATTCTGCTTAGCATCCTTGCAAAATTTTGGCGATATTGCCGAAAATGTTTATTCCTCGCTGGCCTTCATTCCTGGCTGGAATTGGTCTTGATACTGAGATGTCATTGAAATTTTTAGATGTAGCATCACAACGCATAGTAGATTTGGTCCCTGTTGCTGCGTTACATACTTTCCCATCAACCATTGTGAGCAGCATATCACATTTAATCTCATAATTTCGTCAACGGCCTTGGCTCCGATAAAGCATCGCTTCCCGTGAGATCAGCGAAATCAAGCATCGTTGCGCGTGGTTAGTGGAAAGATGGAGGACCGTCCGAAAACCAACTGCGTGCTGTTGACATGTGTTATGTGTTTTCTGTTTTCCGTTCTCTTCCTATCCTCTGTTCTGTCCTGTATCAATGTCGTCTTATGTGTTGTCTTACAATTGTCTGAGCCGATGTCCTCAGTAGCCAGTGCTCATAAGTGTCTCTACTTCGTAGATTTATCTACGGAGTAAATCAATGTAAATGGAAATGTAAATGTAATCTCATAATTTCTGCGTAGTAGTGTCACTGAAGTTGTTTGCTGCATTTTCAATATATTTTATTTCTTCATTCATTTATTTAACAAATCTTATTCGGATAGGTCAACAATAATTAGAACGTGATGAAGTTGGGTTCTGCCATAGAATCTTATTAGTTCCACATGTTATACGCAAAGGCACAAATGAACTCAGGAAATTGTGGGCGTCTGAGGCAATGTCACTAACGAATTTCGGTTTATATTGTGCCTGTTGAGATCCATCACAGCCCCATTTGCATATCATGTTTAGCGATTTACATTCGTTGCCTTTTAAGGTACTTAAAACTTCTTCCAAATATTTTAGGAGTCTTTCTGCAGTATGATCAATGACGGCTTGCAACTAAACTTCTGCACAATTTTCAGAAACGTAATTTTTTGTATTTTTGTAGTACCGAATAACATGGAAAAAGGTTTTCAGTTGTTTCCCTGATTATTTCAAATTGAAAAACCGTTAAATTGGCCTTAACAAACATTTTGAGAGGCTATTTTCGGGCTTATAACTGCTTTTACATGTTCATGAGCACTCTCCAGATTTGTCAATATCTCCTTTAGGATATTTGATGCGTTTCTCTATTCCTGTGCCATTAATTCCATTTGAGCCCATTAAGTGTTTTTTCGGTATGTCAAATACTCTATTTAGCCATTTGTCATTGTTTTTTTTGTTTTCAAAAAGTTCAATTCTCGAATTCACGGCTAGCCATCTTCGCTTAAATTCTGACTTAACAATTGCAAATTTAGGTTTTATTTCCTTGACTTCATCCTCACCATACAAATCCAACGAAATTAAATATTTTTCGGCACCTCGTAGTAGAGTCACAGTCGGTGCTGAGTACATGGAAGGACCATTTCTGCAGACTGTTAAACGGCAGATAGAACCATTCAACATGGACGATGGCAGACAAAACTTCACCTCCTGAATTTCAAACGTTTGGTCCACCTGACCAAAATGAAGTGAGGATAGCAATATCTACACTAAAAAACAACAAAACTGCTGGACCCGACGGAGATAACCTGGTGGACTGCATACACCAACTTATCTCTAAAGTTTGGTCAAAAAAAAGTATGCCTGATGAATGGAACCTCAGCATGGTTTGCTCGATGAGGTCAAAACGCGCGAAGTACCTGCTGTCCACAAAAAGGGACACACAACACCGGCGGATTGGACAAATCATCACAATAGACAGGTTCAACTTTGAGGTAGTTAGGGACTTTGTTTACCTCGAATCCGCTATAACATCTGACAACAACATCTCGTCAGAAATAAAGCGAAGAATTACTCTTGACAATCGCTGTTTCTTTGGGCTAGAAAGGCAATTGAGTAGCAAAGCCCTCTCTCGAAAGACAAAGGAGACTCTGTATAAGACCCTAATCATCCCAGTCCTAATCTATAGCGCTGATGCATGGACTCTATCTAAAGCGGATGAAGATATCCTTAGTCGTTTCGAGCGTGAGATTGTTCGGAAGATTTTGGCCCTATCGTTAACGGCCTTTGGAGGAGAAAGTTCAACCAAGAACTATACGAGCTGTACAGCGACATTGACCTGGTCAAAAAAAAAATACGCATATCAAGTTTAAGATGGCTAGGTCATGTAGAGCGAATGGACAACAATGCTCCGGCTCGAAGGATGTTCGATTCCATCCCAGAGGGTAGACGCAGTCAAGGAAGACCTCGCCTTAGGTGGCGCGCTCAAGTGGAGGACGACCTCAACCAACTTGGAGTGCGAAATTGGAGGCAGCTAGCCAAAGACCTAGCTGGCTGGAGAGGCATGTTGGTTGAGGCCCAGGTTCGTCCCGAACTGTAGCACCCCCTAAGTAAGTAAGTAAGGATAATTTTTTCCAAGTTTTACAGATTTCCATCTATCTCCATTTGCCTATAGCCACAAGATTCGAGAAAATAAAAGTTATTTATCCACTTAACTAGTGTCAAAATATCAAGAACATCAGTAAACTGTCATAAACACAGATAGCTGCAAATTGCTTCATAATTAAACAAAGAAAAAATTGAGCACAAAACTAATTTCTAGTCGTTATAGAGGGTGATACGTATCTTTGTAGCTTCTGCTGTCAAATTACTATTTTTTTGTCGGTCAAATTGGCCTTTCGTCACATTAAGAAGTCAAAAAAGCCATAAAAAATCATAACACATACATACAAGCACCCCAAATAGATATAAAACCATTCCAAAGAACTACGAGTATCTTCATCCACTTAACGTATAGCCAGCCAAGCTTTTATGGCAAATCTCATTCGACCGGAAAGAGATACTCAAAGTAAAAAAAAAAAAAAAAAAACAACAGGAACGTGCTACAGCGGCACTTCTTTTATTCTTCCAAGATACAACGCCACACTTATTTCTTACCTTCTTTTTCGCAAAAGTGTACCTAAACGCTGCGTCGTTGATCGTTGACGGCACGCGGAGTCAAGTATATGATATTGCGACCTAAAATAGTCAACTTTCGGTTTTATAGCATTTTGATGAGATTATGCTGTACGCAATTCAAGGGATGACACACATCAAATATGTTCTCAATTAGACAAATGGAAGGCTTATGGGTCGCCTCGGCCATCAAGAGGTGAGTTGGACCAACAGACTATTAATAATTCTGGGAGCTGAAGATTGACAGCGTCTGCCAGGCTAAGCGCACTTATCTAGGGGCGGAATCGAGATCGAATCCTCATAAACACTGACACACACTTTCGTCAAACAAAGTCACCCTAATAAAGTAGTGCCTCCGGTGCTGTCGTTCTATCACATAGAATCACAGGGACGCCTCCAGCACAAAAAGGGTCATGCTCATTAGTTACGGTCAGTCAGAGCCTTGACCATACTGTGGGTTTTTTTTTCTTCGCTTCCTTCTCAATTTGATTATATCAGTAAAATTGATGATTGAAAAGGGGAACAGATTGTGTGGCTTATTAGAGCAGAATTGCATCTTTCTGAGGCAGGTGCCTGTTCCACCAAAGTGATTCCAAAACAAAGCACGAAATAAAGTGTAAGCACGAGCAGTTTATGAGCTACTTTAATCCTTGAGTGGGCTCTTAACCACAACCCAGCTGTCATAAAATTCGGATTAGAAGGTTCGAACGCAATATTTTAAGCCCAAATAAAATATATTTTTTCGTTGATGTCGATATTGAAAGATCGCGTCTGTCTTGAAGGTGCCATGGTGTCGTAATTGGTATTTCAGCAACTGATGAAGATTAATTGACTTCTTCAATTGCTAGACACTTGTCAACGGAAAACCCAGATCCGTGGGTTCCCATTCATTTGTGTAATTAAGGTGGACATAATTAATTGTGTTTATAAGAAAAAGAAGAAATCCCATCGTCCTTTTTAAGGACAATTGATTTAAAATTCAATCTTTTTTATTTCTTATCATTCGTCATTTATATTGTGATTTCCCTTTTTGGTGGTGCTTGACATGGTTTTGCAGGGACAATGATGACGGCGAGAAAGCGACTGACGGCTTAGAATGTTGACGTTGACAAGGATATATGCGAGGACAGTAGCCACTCATGACGAAGGAGAGATTTTTTGGGAGTTGACACATATGGTTAGCAAGCCTCTCGTCATCTTCGTTGGTTTGACTTCAGAAGAAGAAAATGTATGAAGTTCGTTAATCCATGGTTGCGCAGGCACAGTGAATCCTTATATCAGGTTTGTAGGTCCTTTCGTTAAAAGGCATCACCCCACAAGTGTATTAATAATTCAACCCTTTCTTCTTCTTGTTTTTCCATTTGAATTTCATCCCATATTGTTTGAAAAAGCACTTTATGTTGGGCGCCATTTTTTTTTGTTTCTGTTTCTCATTGTCAATCAACGCCGCGCCACCTGTCAGTCAAAGTTAATTAATCTGTTAATCGTATAGCTAAGATTTTAAAAGTCCTTCATTTCCTACAAAAACGTTACCTTTTGCAAAGATTTTAAAGCCGTATCTTCCCCGACATATAAGTATCTAGATACTTTCTTTTTTTTTATTAATTCCACCTTCACAAAATGTCAGACGTGTTGACAATTATTTTTGGAAAAAAAAAAATATACAAATCCACCCTTGAAAATTGCTAATTTTTCAGATAAGAAATAATGGTTGATCCTATTTCCCTTTTCCAATCGCTGTTTTGACAGGACAAGGCACAAACAGGGTCAGAGGGTAAAAGTGAATGAGTGACACTGAAGTAGCACCTCAATCAGAAAATTTGTCGGAAAAACAAACGAATTATAAATTCAGTCGTGTTCTGTAAGTCTCTAAGTTTCTATGGAAATCGAATGAGGTTTTAAATATAAAGTTAATGAAAAATACATTTAGGTTAATTATGGAAAATGGTCGAAGTGTGTTTCTTCAGTTTTCTATTGTCTATTTAGAAAATCCGGATTCAAAAGGGTGGGCTGATTGCTGTCTAGTTAAAGAAACGTCTCTGGCTTCAAATCTCAAGGTGACAATGAATTAAGAAGGACATGATAAAATTCGGATCAATGGTAGTTAAGGTGGTTGTGGAAATGGAATTATAGTTATGTATAATAAGTGAATAATTGATTCTCTTAAAAGTTTATAAAATAATAATGAAGACTGAAAATAAACATTTAAGACTGAAGGCACATGCCGTTAGATTAAGAGATGCTTTTAAGAAACTAAAATAACAGAATTTGCTTCAAAATTACCAACAAAGTAAGAGTAAAATTACATGGCTAGCTAGGGGGCGCTGTAATCGAAAATATTCGACGCAAACCGGGTTCCAGAATAATAAAAATTTTCTTTAGAATTCTACGAATTTTCAACTACATTTTAGATAGTTTTTAATCCGAACAGCTGAAACGATTTAACATTACTACTCTTTAACATTTGGACCAAAAAATCGTAATCCACACTGGATCGGTTTGTGTGGATTTGTGTTTTCGTCCGCACAAAAGTCATCACCCTTTCGGAATATTCTACTATTTTTGAAAAATGGTGGCAAATGTTAAGTGAACTTTGACTTTTGTAAAGAAAACCACACATAAAATACACGTCAAAAAGATATGAATCACTATACTTTTAAAGGACGTGAATTAATTGCTTCGATTTTTTGCGCAGAACGCGTCGTCAGTGGTATTGGCGCGGCGAAGATTTACTGAATTTTCCAATTCAACTAGGCTATGTTTTGCTGCACGAAATTTACCCCACTTTTATTAAAAATGACGCCTTACCTTACCTTACTTTAGGTAGCGCAACAGTCTCCTGGTTGGACCTGGGCCTCAACCAACAAGCTTCTCCAGCCAGCTCGGTCCCTAGCTAGCTGCCTCCACTTACGCACGTGGAATCGATTGAGGTCCTCTTCCACTGGTGTGCGCCATTTGAGTCTCGGTCTTCCTCTACTGCGCCGTACCTCTGGGGTGGATTCGAAGATGGGGTATCGAGGCGGATAAGATACCATGGTAGGGTGGGTAGAGGGGCAGTTCCGCGGACGAATAACAACATCGTCAAAGTCTGGCATGGTCTTTTTTTGTTGTGCTCTGACAGGGGTCAAGATCCTACTCCCTCCGACGAGCGTGAGGCTGGTCAAGCATGCCAGCAACGACCCCGCCGGCAACAAAGGAGTCGCAACAAAAATGGCCAGGCTACTTGCCACGTATTGGATACAAATCGGCGATCTTTACTAGTAGTTAGCTGTTGACCACTAACCCTGTATAAACTGCGCTGAAGCCACCTTGACTTTCCAGTACGAGGAAGAGAAATTAACATAATAAAACCTTAAGGGCGACGAAGCCCATTTCATTTCTGAGGACATGTGAACAACAAAATAATCGGCCATAGCTATAGACCACGGGTCAACGTTGAATTGTCACAAGAGTACACTCAAAATAATAAATGTGTGTCCACTCAACAGGACCACATCTTAAAAATTAAATAAACAAATAAAATGGCAATCTAACCTAAAATTTCTAAATGTCAGAACACAAAATTCCAGGATTCCAGTGGAAAAATGTAAGTGATGCCAGATTTGTAATTTTCGTGCTGATTACTTTACGCAGACTGAAAATTTAATTTGATCACATGTGACTATAAGAAATGTGACTGATGTCACACATCACCTTAGCCGATTCCACCCCGGCGTTAACTATAGTACTGACATGTAAAAAGAAGATGCTCTAAGAACCCAGTTCAAAATCTTATGTCATGCCACATTCCAACCACTATTCTGAGGTCAACCTGGCGTACCCCACAAGTGCATCATTACGGCGAACCAGGGATGTGGAAGAGTTGTGGTCCCAGTCGAAGTCATAACAATAGAAAAAATAAAACTGTGTTTATAGCCGAAGATGTTTCCAAATTTAGGAAAAATTCTTAATGAAAAGTTTTCTCATAGGCCAATATCGTTATTACCAGTAATTTTAAAGGTCTTCGCTTACTTCCATTTGAAGCAGAAAAACGGTTTATTCCTGAACACCAATTTGGTATGAGAGGTAATTACTCAACTCAATTCATGATGATTTCGAAGTTTTCAATAAGGTCTGGCACAATGGCCTAAGATTTAAATAAAAACTGGTTTGTCCTAAATAAAATATTACTTTCTGGAATCCTACGAGGATCATTGTATATAGACTGCTATAGGCAGTCTTTATACAATGACGAGAATAATAACAAGGAACGGAATACTTTGAATTTGAAAATAAAAGCTAAAGTTCCACAAGGAAGAAGGAAGTGTACTCGGCCCAGTGTTTTTAATTAGTCAAAACTCTGGGTATATACCTTAAGAAGAAGACGTAATGATAGCTACATTTGCTGATGAAACGGACATGGTGGCATAGTCCGGGCCCGCTAAATCGAAAGAGCAACCGAATAGCTACAGAAATCTTTTAATAAAATAACAAACTAAACTCAACGAGCCCAAATATACACAAGTTAACTTCTATTACAAGAATGTTAAAAAATTTCCCATTTCCTGTACATTTTAGGCATTTAGGGATGACTCCTATTCCGAAGCTAAAATAGAAGATCAAGAAGAACTCGGTATTAAATTGCGGAGAATTTACCTAGCTATTATAAAATACTCCAATCTAAGTATCTAGTTATAATGAACTGTTTATCTTGCTTATTTACAAGCATGTTCTTAAACCAGTACTGAATACAATAGTTTCTAACCAAGCTAGAGGCAAACTATAGTAGGTATGGGCCTATGAAGATTTTTTCATCTTCCATCGCAAAAAAAAAATGCACTACTGGGTCGCACGAACTTGTTCTTATGCTAGATAATTTCGAAAATTCTTTAATTTGTTTTAATTAGTTTAAGAGTTTTCTCGGAAAAACAAAGTATGCAATAAAATTAAAAAAATAAATGTCTATCGAGCAAAAAAAAAAATATTGATTGAAAATCGTTCGACCAGTATTTTTCAAAATAATTTTTTTTATAAACTTTTCGAAAAAATATTTAAATTTTTTTTAATTTTTTATTATAAGAAAATCTGTATTTTCATCTGGGGAAATTATTTAAAAAAAAACTCAATCAACCCCTTTTCAAAATATTTCAAAAACCAATTTTTTTTGAAAATTTAAAAAAATGGAATTTTTTTTTTTTCTGAAAATTTTGAAATGCAATATTAATTGAATTATAAATGACTTCCTGTGTTTTATTGAAATCGGGATAATGGTTTACGATAAAACCGCATTTGAAAAAACCGGTTCTATGAGAGGTACCGTTATAAAATTTCGAAAAATTCATTCAAACTGAAACATGTATTGTTGTAATAAAAAATGGGTCGCACGTAGTTGCTCTTATGTGCCTAATTACATTGGAAAGCAAGATCTTTGGCAGAAACAAGTATCATTTGAATTGAAAATAACACAATTTGAACTCATAAAAAGTATTAAAAACCACAATACTTAACGGTTTTTAGTAAAAATGGAGTATGCCATCACACGTCTTAAATAACAAGGAATTTATGAAAAAATTATTTCGAAAATTGTAGGACCGGTTTTGATAAAATCCTGGTTTTTATTTTTAGTTTTTTTGAAAAAAAAAATATTTTTTAAATTTTGGTATGCAATTTTTTAGAATTCATACATTCATTATAAAATTCAAAATTTTGATATGCAGAATTAATTTGGCTACCTATATCACTTCTTACATATAAAATTTGAGAGAAATCCAAAAAGCCGTAACCGAGAGAGCCAAAAATTAAAAAAAAAAACCGTTATATGAAAGGTCCCGTTAATAGACTTTTCCCGTATATGTGGTTCTTATCAAATGATAGCCAAGACCAACAAAAAAATACTTAAAAAAATTTCATTAAAATCGTTGGAGCCGTTTTCGAGAAAAATTAGATATTCCCAAACGGTCATATGGCAGGGCTAAAGATAAAATTTCAATTTCTCGTCTGGGGAATGCCAAAATAATCACACACAACACACCAAGTTTGAAGATAATCGCTTAAGCCGTTTAGGCTGCAGCTCGTTATACATACTGACAGACAGACAGACAGACATATTTTCTCGATCACTTTTTTAGACTTCTCTATGATCGTAATAACATGTTTGATTGTTATCTCAATTTTGTTAATATTCACGAATCCTAAACTTGCATTATAGTCCCTATAATCGCAAGTAAAAGTATTGAAAATCGTTCGAAAAGTTTTTTTTTGAAAAACTTTTCGAAGAAATATTTTAAATTTTTTTTAGGATGTTATTACCAGAAAATTTATAGTTTTCATCTGGGAAAATATTTAAAAAAAAATCAATCAACCCGTTTTCAAAAATGACTTTCTGTGTGCAAGATTTTATTGAAATCGGGATAATGGTTTACGATAAAACCGCATTTGAAAAAAAACAGCTTCTATGAGGGGTACCGTTATTGAACAAATTTCGAAAATATCATTCTAACTGAAACATGTATTGTTGTTAAAAAAATAGCACCTTGAAAGTTTTATCGAAATCGTTAGAGCCGTTTTCGAGAAAAACAAACTTTTTATTAGATTGTATGGCAGGTACCGTTTTTTTCGACCTAGAGCAAAAATGAAAAACACCCCCGAGATACTACTTAATAAATACTAAATACCAGGTTTGAAGCAAATCGGCCCATCAGACGGACAGACGGACGGAATTTCCGGACCCAGTTTTTTCGACTTCTCTATCAGCGTAATGTCATGTTTGATTGTTTGAAAGTTTTTTGCACGAATCCATAACTTGCTTTATAGTATCTATAATCGCATTAATAATGCAATTTCATCGGGATAAGTCAAAGTTTTTTGGCGATTGGTTGCAGTTGTTCTCTCGCCCTCATGCGAAATTTAAATGACTTATTTCCCTTTAAAGAAGATTCCTTCGAAGATGCAAGAGATTTTCCACCCCGGCTGATCTGTCTACAGTCTATAAAGAGTATATTCGTCAAAAACTTAGGTATAATTCCCATATTTGGCAGATGATCGAATTACCTACTTGAGTTTCTTAGACAGAATTCAAAAAAGAGCTTGAAAATAACTAGGTGACCCTAACAACAACTGAAATATTCACATCTTGAGCACCGCCTTAATTTTTCATTTTTTTGTTCAATTTTTCGTTATTTTATCGCTAATTCTACAAACACTACAAACAATGCGAAATAGTCAGCTGCTTTCCTCCCCTGAAACGATTCAACCGTAATACTCGCACTGCTAGGAATGCCCATAAATGTACCCTTGAGCCCAACTTCGTACGTACAGTCAAATGCAGAGATTCTTTCTTTAGCCGTACCAAGCGAATGTGGAATGTCCTGCCAGACTCTGTTTTTCCCTTTCATTTTGACTTGCAGAACTTAAAACAAATGTGCATCGGCATCTCCTTTAACATCCTTCCCCATTTTATTAACGCTCCCACTGTGTTTAACTAACATTATAAAGGTAGCTTATAGATTTTACCCCTTTTGCGTGGGCTGATTATAAAAAAAAATTGTTCGCATGTTTGTCTGTCTGCATTTAGAAGAGTGTTGCCATTGTAGGAATTTGTCAGCACTCTTCTGAGATAGCCTCTTATATCGTATTTTGCAAATAACACTTTATAAAAATGGGGGAAATTTATGAAACTTCAAAAAAATCTAAATGAATAACTTTCAGCCTTATTCAGTCCGTTAGAGTTTTAAAAACCTACTCCTAACGCGGATTAGCGATTTTTACAAAATTTTGTATTAAGCTTATGTGAGCACACAAACGAACTTGGTATCACTGACACTTTTTTAATTGAGATTTTGTAAGAAAGAAATTGATAAACTGAAGCAATGCTAAGCCGCATCTTTTAGATTTTTGGTAAATTTTTTCGAAAATAAAAACTAGCTCCAAAATGTTTTTTTCATTAAGCAACATTCTAGTTGTAATAGGACTGGAATAGAGAACCAATCAAGAAAAGAATTCATCATAAATGGCAATTCCTTCCACAGACCGGATTGGTTTTTTTGTTATGAATAGTTATCCCAAGCCAACAATAATCTGTGTCATTTCCGTTTTATCAATAACAAGGATTCTTCAAGTTTTGATTAAATTATCCACTGGCCGATGCTCCAAAGATTAAATTCTAATACTTAAGTCAGTTTTGAAAATGAGTGGCATGAAGTTTACAATTGTCTTAATCTTAACACCCTTTATACACCCAACAACCCTAATGCTTTCAAGATGAAAGTAATATACCCGAAGACATTTGAAGGGTTCAAAGACGTCCCAAACAAGGACTGCATTCAAAATTTTGAACAAGATGACCATGTAATGTATGTATGTACATGCATTCATAAAATAAGATAAATTTCACCCAAACCCAGTAAATGATTGTTTCTTTGGCAATAACTTAATCTAAGGGTGCGGATTTCCGAATCAGACGGTGCTGAATTGGAACGTAAACAAAACTGCCTTAGAAACTGACAGCTTACACCCTATAAATATAAACGTGTGGACTTTTCTGATTATATGTCTAGAATTTTTTATGGCAGTTTAATGTACAAATACAAAGAAAAAGGGTGGACTGCGGACTATACCCTCAGTTATATGGTCAATTTCTCTTCGATTAATAATAATCACTTGAAAAGGTTTTTCTCTTTTTGTGAACGAAAAAAACTGTTTTCGATTCAATCTTGAATTCCGAACAGGCCTTTCAAAGTACTAAAACTTTCATTATTGAAATAAAGAAGGGTGAACCCTTTAAAGGTTTAAGGATTTCCCTTGGGAGAAAGCATAGAGTTTCTCTGAATTTATATTGTTTCGGTTTTATGAATAAGATAAAACAGGAAATACAAACTTACTTAGAAACTTATCGATTGAATCAGCAGAAAAGTCTAATTAATACTTATACAAAGACAAACAGGTATATTATGTATATGTGTTGAGCCCGAACAAACGTATACAATGGTGTTTAATTATCTTAAGAAAATTACAAACTATAGGGTGCCATTTGGGGGAATGTTAACTGATGGGATATTGCGAAGTCTTTTCCTGAATTTGAAGGAAGAAACACTTTAAAATACTATATGTTTTTATGGAGTTCTTATATTTAGTCTAAATTAATGCTTACAACAGCGAGTTTTATTGTAAACTGGTTTCCCCCAACATTTTTGGTGTTAATCTTGTAACGAAACCTGGGCTTCGTTCCACTAATTTGAATGCTAATTTTCTTAAACTTCGAACCCATATTTTTAAGAAAAGAATACCAATATTAAAGCTATGCCTATACAGCTTTAAGCATTCGCCAACATTATTAACATTGCTTTCTGAACCTCAAGATTCCTGATATCAGATTCATCCATTAAAATTTTTGGCAAATCGAAGAAATTCATGATCATCAATCCAAATGTCGAGCACTTCATAGATACTATTGAAGTTCTGTTCAAAGTGTCGGCCAGAATGATCCTATAGTATTGCTGAATCATTAGCAAATGTGGGTATCATGAATTCTTCTTCTAGAGTTACCCCGGTATACCCCGACTTTAAAATATTAACAATACTGGCCCGAGCACACTTCCTTGTGGAACTGCATTTTTACTGTAAATTCTAAAGCTTACAAAGCTTTTCAACTCGGAAAAGCCTTGTTTTTAGGTATATAATGCAAGATTGTAATATATTTGTTTCGGAAAAAAAATCTGTCCTAATTAAAATTTTAGGCCGTCGTCCAAGTAGACCTTATAGAAAGGTTTACATTTCCTTTATTTTACTTGCGATTATAGAGACTATAAGGCAAGTTTAGGATTCGTGAATACAAAAAAATTGAGATATCAATCAAACATGGCATTGCGATCGTAGAGAAGCCTAAAAAAGTCATTGAGAAGAAATGTCCGTCTGTCTGTCGGTCTGTCTGTCCGGGTGTATATCGAGCTGCAGCCTAACGGGTTAAGCGATTGCCTTCAAATTTGGTATGTGTGATTCTTTTGGCATTCCTCAGAAGGGAAATTGCCATACAACCGTTTAGGAAAAGCTTATTTTTATCGAAAACGGCTGCAACGATTTTGATGAAAATTTTAGAGAATTTTTTGTTGGTATTGGCTATCATTCGATCAGAACTACAGAAAAGTGTATTAACGGGACCTTTCATATAACGGTTTTTTTAATTTTTGGCTTTTTCGGTAACGGCTCTATGGATTTCTGTCAAATTTTATATATGAAAAGATCTAGATAGCAAAACTAATTCTGCATATCAAAAATTTGAATAACTTTTTTTTCTAATTAAAATAAATTTTTGAATTTTTGTTTTTGAAAAATCAATAATTTTAAAACAAATCAAAAAAAATATTTTAAACTCTAAGAAACTGCGGACCAAAATTTTAATTTCGAAATACTTTTTCATAAATTTTTTGTTGTTTAAGACGTGTCGTGGAGTACTTCATTTTTACTAAAAACCTTTAAGTATTTTGGTTTTGCTAGTTTTTATAAGTTCAAACTGTGTTACTTTCAACGTAAATGTTATTTGTTTTTATCAAAGGTCTTGCCTTCCAATGTAAATAGGCACATAAGAGCAAGTACATGCGATCCAGTCGTGTAATTTATTTTCGACAGAATTGTCTAATAATGTAAGAAATATTTCAGGTGAAATAGTTATCCAATTATACTAACTTTGCCTGTCAGCAATGCAGTAGTGGAAAGACCATTTTCTTTTATGAATTGTGTCAACACAAAGCCGTGAAATTGATTAATCACAGCATCAGTCCATGCAATTATGCGTTTTCGTATTGATGCTACGGTTAAAAAAATTTCCTGTAAGGACTTTGTACCCTCATCCGCGATATGCTATCTATATTTAACGTTTAACCAAGCAATGTCTTTCGTTATTTTATCGTTTCTTTAACAAAACATGTTCACTCGAAGTAGCCAGTAGCATTCCTCCCCTTAAAAGTTTCTCCCGCAATACCTCTATCGCAAGGAATGCTCATCAGTTCACCCTTGAGCCCAATTTCGGACGTACCGTGAAATATAGAGATTCTTTTTTTTAGCTGAACAACACGAATGTGGAATAGTTTACCCGGCGAGATTTTCCCTTGCCATTTTTGATCTGCAAGCATTCAAAACCAATGTTAACCGACACCTCTTGTCTTTCCCCTACCTATATGCCCGCGCAGTGTGCTCTACATTAAAAGGGAAACAAAGAATCCCTTGTTCGCGCGCTAACTATTAAAAAAAAATGTACTAATGGAATAATGTTGTTTGCGTGAATTTCAGTTGATTTGTATTGTTTATATCGAAACACGTTTAATAAAATATTCAGAAAAAATATTTTTTTAGCAATAAAAATAGCCTGTTTATATTCGTAGGTATAGTGAAATGTGTAACTCTTCTATCTACTAAAATAAATAAATAAATAAATAAATAAATTTACTGGCGCGACAGCTTCTTAAGGAGCCAAGGCCTAGTGACTTATGTATACCCTCAACCTTTAATGTGTGTGTGTTGTTAATCTGCAAGAATGAAAGGGACCTACAGTTTACGGCCGAGTCCGAACGGCTACATGAGATGCACTTTTTTCGAGACAAATTTTACTCTTAGAGGTGTTGTCAGTTCCTCGCAAGAGGCAGTACCCCGGAAAAGAGCGGGATTCGAACCCAGGCTCATTCGCTTAGCAGTCCGACACACTAACTAACCACTAAGCCACGGGGCACTACAAAACTTCACAAACTCACGCAGTCGTTGACTCGTTGAGGCTTGGAGCATAAAAAACAAACAAACATCTCCTATTGAACCGTTATTTTTGTTTATTTTTTTTAAGTAGCCTATTTCTCAATTCAGCACCTCATCCAAATCCGTTAAGTCGTTGAGACGTAATTGTAGAACAAACATTCAAACACACAATAATTTCACATTTATAACATTAGCAGAATTTTTATCAGCTAACTAGCTGTGCCTGCGGCTTTGCTTGCGATAGTCTCGGAAACAAAAAATCGTATTTAATTTTTTTAAACATATACCTACGTGATAAGTTAAAAACTTTTTTTGAGTGTCTTATTAAAAACTGATTAATACATACCTAACCTACCTAATGGTTTACGTGTAAAGAGGAAATATCCAATTTTTAGGATTTTTCTTCACATTTTTAACATTTCTCGTTTGATATAACGATTGAGTGCAAAAAAAGATTTTTCAAATTAAAGTTCAATACTGAATAATAATAATGAAATATATATATTTTCTTGATTTGCAAATTTATTTTGACAATCGAAAAAGGAATCGTGTAAACCATGTCCATGACTTTTAGTTGCATTTACCTGATGACGTTTAAAGTGAAAGATTTCAATATTCAAACAAAAAGTGTTTTGAAATGAAAAACCAACGCCTTAACCTCAATAGATTTATATGGGCCCCTGTTCTCACTAAATGAAATCTCAGTTTTCGGAACAGAGATAAGAGATTAAAAGGTTTCAAAATGGTGTCCACATAGCAAGAGGATTTCACATGTCAAAATTTCCAATTGAGTAGATTTGAAAGAGAGAATAATCTAAGATGATTATTATAGGTTACTGTAACTGTCCTTATTATTATTTTTTTTGGCATGGGGCAGAACGGAGCGGAACTGTCAAAACAAAGCAATTCTACTGTTAGGTATATAGCTATTAGAAGGAAATGGGAATCCTCTGATGTAGGCACCTATTTGATTTGCTCAACCTAATACGTTATCGCATGAATTTTTGGTGCTTCATGGAATTCTGCTCAAAATTATATTATCAATTTCCCTCCGTTTGGGATTTTTGGGATACATCTGGTAAGTATTGTTATTTATTAAACTGGTAATAGAGACTTTCTTTGAAGATACATTAAAGCTTAAAAATCTTCAAAACCTTGTCAGCCTTGAGAAGTCCACAATTCAATCACCTGTTGTTAATTTAAGGTGGGATAAGAAAATAATTTCATTTGGAAACACTTTTTTATTAAAATAAAAACCTTCAATCAAGAAAAGAGAGCAAATTAAAAATCATAAACATTTCTCTCTTTTTACGCTCAATAACCAACACCACTACTACCCTAAAACAAAAATGATTTTCATTGGTTGGCTTATCAAAATATATACTGAAAGTATACAAGGCACCCTATATCACTTATATACTTCACTGTACGCATGGCTGAACAAAACTCCACCTTTTTCTGTGTCGGCGTTTGTAAATGGGGCGTGTTCAGAAAAACATTTCTTGTTTCACTTGTAGCTTAAAATGCTGACAACTATAACATAGTTTATAACTTAACTTTTTTGACCGAAATAGCCGCTACTGCCGCCGCTGCCGCCGATGCTGCAGACACTGTTGCAATGGTTTTTAAAAGGTGGTGTGTAACGGATCCGGATACGGGTACGTTACCTACCCCTTTTGTCCTTCCAAAAACAAAGTGAAAAGCAACGAGTGTTTCACTTTAGGATGTGCTGTGCACTTTTTAAGTGGACTTCAGAGTTTTGTAACAAAATTTCCATAAAGCTCTATCCTTGACTTGGTGATGAGGTAGATACAAGGCGGATGTACGAGTACCTGGTGATGTTTACTTTCTGAACATGGACGTGGACCTGGACGGGCAAACTGTCGACGGCACGATGCATGCATAAATAATGAAGGAGTCCGGAGACTTTTTGATTTCCTGACCGTTCGTTGGGTTGTTCTTTTGATTTAATTTCTAAACCATTAGCATCGATGCATGTTACCGTTACCCGTGGCAAAAGGGGGATGAAGAATTCGGGTTGAAAGAGAATCCAGCAAAAATAGTTAAAACAGTCTCCTGTCAGTCAGCAGTGGGTGGTTGATGGGAAAGTGGTTTGGATGGTTGCTGGTGGCCACATAAAAGTTAATGCTTTTTACCTGTCATGTGTCTTCGGCGATTTTTTCCCAAACAAAAATTACCCTTTTCTTTTCCTCGCCCGTTGGTTTATTCAGCAAAGAGTATCAACGATTGATGTACATGTACAATATTTGAGGGTTGAATGGCGAGCTCCTGGTGATGTGCATAAATGATGACACCCGCACTCTCCGACTTATTGTTTATTAAAATCCGATAAAAAAAAACTGGGTTAGCTGAAAATGTGTCCATTAAATGCCGTTTGTCCTTGTGAATAATGGGGTAGGTCACTCTTTTATAGACAGAATATGTCAATTTGACTAATTTAGCAAATACACAAACCGCATTTTGACGGATGTCAACGAGAGCGTGTGCTGATTAATATTGACAGAAACACTTTTTAGCTTTTTCAACATTCAGTCGCTACCGCGGTGAAGGACATGTGACCATTTTAAAAATGTTTCCTTTTTTGTATTTTAAATTAAAGTCTCCATTTGTATTGTGAGGGTGTTTTGGACAACTCCCAAATATTCACGTATAACTGTACATAAGCGCCTTCATTCAAACATCTATGCTCCGCCCAAATTCACACTGAGGTCCCAAGCATATCATCAGCTACTCACACCCCCACATATTTTGGTCGCGTAAATTACACCAACTCACAGCCAGTCATCATCATCACATCACCACCATCACCAAAGAGAAATAACACGGAACGAGGGCGCTGTTGGATTATGGCCATGGGCCCCAAGCATGTATTTATTCCATACCCACTCCCAGAGCACAGAGTGTGTATAATAGTTTCTCAAGTGCCTTGGGATGAACTCCAGATATTGGCTGCCTCTTGGTAGTATATAGGGGTTTTCCTTTTCTGCCGCCCACCTTACGCTCCATTGCGGACCCAGTTCTGTATGGTTGAATATTTTGAATCCCGATCCATCGGTTTCAATACCAGTAGCAATAGCAGCAGTTGTAGTTGTTTGGATCTTAACCAGCATCAAACTGGTTAAGGCGCCTCTCGCTCTGTCACTGGCTTTTGGTCTCAATCTACTTGTTTACACACAAGAAGGCGGGCGGCTTCAACACTGCTGTGCTGTGCTGTGGCAGTGGCTCATTTTTATTCGTGTCCACACTGGCGAACGTTTGGGTTTATTATTTCGTTTGGATACTGTGTTAGCAGTTATTCTTTGGTGTTCGACAAATTTGGACGTCGCGCTTCCTGTTTGGGGGGCTTTCGCATTGCAATCGCGCTCCTTGGGGTCCTTTCGGTTGGATGGATTTTGAATTAAAGGCCACTAAAGGGATATATTTTTTTTGTTGACGTAGTTGTGATTGTGTTTGTCAATTGACCAAAGAAAATCTAAGGATTCAAGAGTTTTGTGTGATGCGCTTTTTTTTTTTAACCGATTGTTTATCCGAAGGTTGTTAAGTTAAATAATGAAAGATACATATATTTATATCAAGAAATAGAAAAATATATTAAAAAAATAATTTTAACATAAAACCAGTGTTTAAAACTAATTCGTTAATTCGCGCGCAATTAGAACAAGTCTGCCTTCAAATGATGGCATTAAAAATGCTCTATCGTGGCCCAAGTTCAAGGCTGGAAAACTTAATTGAAAAGATACAAGCTACTAAAGATGGAAATCCAGGTAGGTAAAAGGTGTTGGAAGTGATAGCTTTGGTGAAATTTTTAGATACTTTTATGCAGGCATTCCGTGTGTACTTTTAAGTTCTTCCTGGAGGGGTGAAGAATAGTTATATGCCTTACAAAATCCATTCCTTCACTGCTTTTTCATAATAAGCTCAAACAGGGGGTTTTGGCTTCCCTTATAATGTTGATTAAACACAGCAGCGCGTTAAAATTTATATACAACGATGTAAAAGGAAATTCCGATGCAGATTTGTTTCAAAAGTAACCCTTAAGAAGGAGTACCTACTTATTTTAAGGCTTTCAAATCAACTGTCAAATTAAGATGTTTAAGTAAGCACTTTTGATATTATCCAAATTGATGTTCTTTTATTGGTCATTTTAGTAGGTGGATATCTATTTAAGTTTTAAAACTAAGCAAAAACCCGTCGGCTTAACATTCTTGCAACAAAACGTTCCATTGAGAAAAATATTTATATATATTATCACTCAAATTAATTTGCCGAACAAATCGTTGTTGTATTAATTTCTCAATTTTGGGTGTTATTTCCTTGTTGCATTTCATTTTAAAAACACGCATTAAAGCTCGAAATAAGAAGCTTATATGGTGGAAAAGGTATTAAAGCCCTAAATAGGAATAATAGCAAAAACAAAAAAGCACAAAAAGAAAAAAACTCTAAATTATATTCACTTGAATCCAAGAAAAAATCAATACATTCAACAATTGTGCCGTTACTTACTTACTTAGGGGGCGCTACAGTTCGGGACGAACCTGGGCCTCAACGAACATGCTTCTCCAGCCAGCTCGCTCTTTGGTTAGCTGCCTCCAGTTTCGCACTTCAAGTTGGTTGAGGTCGTCCTCCACTTGGCGAGGTCTTCCTTGACTGCGTCTACTCTCTGGGATGGAATCGAAGATCCTACGAGCCGGAGCATTGTTGTCCATTCGCTCTATACATGACCTAGCCATCTTAAGCGTGATATGCGTATTTTTTTGACCAGGTCAATGTTGCTGTATTGCTCGTATAGTTCTTGGTTGAACATTCTGCCCCAAAACCCGTTAACGCAGATAGGGCCAAAAATCCTCCGAAGAATCTTACGCTCGAAACGACTAAGGATATCTTCATCCGCTTTAGATAGAGTCCATGCCTCGGCGCCAAGCAGGACTGGGATGATTAGTGTCCTATACAGAGTCTCCTTTGTCTTTCCACTCAATTGCCTTCCTAGCCCATAGAAACAGCGATTGGCAATTCGCTTTATTTCTGACGGGATGTTGTTGTCAGATGTTATAGCGGATCCGATGTACACAAATCCCTAACTACCTCAAAGTTCTACCTGTCTATTGTGATGTTTTGTCCAATCCGCCGGTGTTGTGTGTCCCTTTTTGTGGACAGCAGGTACTTCGTTTTGGCCTCAATGACTGCTACTCCCATCTTAGCCGCTTCAGCTTCAATGCTAGCAAACGTTCCAGTGACAGCTCGCCGGCCGAGTTCTGCCAATGATGTCTATGTCGTCAGCGTATGCTAGCGATTGTTCAGACTTAAAAAAATTTTCCCACTATAATTGCGAGTTTCTTATAAAAAAATAAAATATATAAATTTATTGGCGCTACAGGAGCCTAGTCCTAGTGACTTATACTCTCAACCATTCCTGTGTGTGTGTTGTTAACCTGCAAGAATGGAAGGGACCTACAGTTTACCGCCGAGTCCAAACGGCTACATGTGATGCACTTTTTCAAATTTTACTCTTGGAGGTGTTGTTAGTTTCCCGCAAAAGGCAGTACCCCAGAAAAGAAGAAGGCTATGAGCGGGATTTACACATGGGTACTTAAAATACTCTTAGGTCAACTCCACTCGATCCAGAAAACTCATATAAATATGAATTTTATATAAAAATGAGAAAAAGGTATTTATATAAAAAAATAATTGGATACCTATACAGAAAACATACATAATACTCGTAAATTTTTTTAGGTCAATACATTTAACAGATTTATCTCGTTCAAAATCGTTTTAAGATTGTTTTAAATCGTTTTTAAAAATGTTGATTAAAAGTTAATTTCTTAGGGTGCGCGACAAGCCATATGAAAAAAAAAACAGAAGTGGTCAGAAGAGTTTGCGAAGCGAGATGCTAGATATCTATCGCAAGCATCTTTTCCAGCGAGTCTGTTCATATCTCAAATGGCTTGTCGCATCGCTTCTCGCATCGCATCGCTTTGTCGCACTACTGTACGCGCAGCTTTAAATGTTCTTCTTTCCTTCTATACTAAATGAAAATTTCTAAAATATGCTTTAACATTTCCATTAAATGAATTTCATCATCGTTGATAATAATTCTAAGTAGTTAATTAGTCAAATCGTTTTTGCGGAGGTGCCTATTTTAGGTTCTGAATCCGAATTTCAATTTTACTTCTTCCACCGGTATTGCTTATTAAAGAAAACCGCACAAAAAAAATCAACATTTACGACTTTTTTTTAGTTTTAAACCAAAAAGTTTCATAAAATTTTCTATGAAACAAATTCCTCAAAAAATGTTTTATGTTGAACAGTTTTGTCGCTAGAGCGCGCAGAGGGCAACAGTTTTCTCCTTTTTTTTTTTTGTAGCACAAAAACTGTGTTTATAGTCATAAACATTCTACATTTATATTTTTTAAAAAACATAAATAACACTAATTATTATTTTTACAAATCCGTTTATCTGCGAATTTCTTAACAAGGACAATTTACGTGGTCTTTATTAATAAATAATTAATGTTTTGTTTTAATATCCGCACAAAATGCAAACCTTAGTATCTAAAAACAAAACAAGGGAATATTTTTTTGTGGCTGAGCTCTTAAGCTACTTCGGAAGGCTTTATACAGGCAATTTTGAACTTTGAATTTTCTATAAGTCTTGTATAGAACTTACCAAACTCAGTTTTAAAGACATTCTGCGACTTATTTCTTTAACTGTCAAAGTAGGAAATGTGAAGCTTGCAAAAGTTTACCTTATACAAGCTCTTTACAAGCTATTACTTGTCAAATTCGAAAAATTTGACTTTATACAAGGTAAATTGGTAGTTGGGAGGTGTAGCACATTTTAAATTTCGGAGGACATAGCACACAAACAAACATAAAAAAAACAAGTGAAGCAAAACAAAAATTCTTTATCTGGCTAGAACACCGTTTCTCTGTTTCATACAAAGTAATAATATTATAAATGTCATATGCAATCCCGCCTGAACGACTTAACGAATTTTCCAACCAAGAACAATACACGGTTCCTGTGGAAAAGGCTCCCTCAAATTACGCGTATTACGTATAAGAAATTACGCCCATAAGTGTTTTGGAAAAAAAGTCCAACAAATTTGGGCGTAATAATTTTGGAAAAAACGCCCTAAATATTTTAGGAAAATTCGCCAAAATGTATAGAAATTACACCGTAATTTAGGAAAATGAGCCAAAAAGTGAAAATGGAAACTGCGCCAAAAATAATGAACTTTTTGGCTTAATTTCCTAACTTTGGTTGGAATTAAGACCAGCTTTTTCTAGCGTTAGTTCCAAAAACGGTTTTGGAAATTATGCCCAAAAAATAAAAAGATTCTACAAGGATCTTTTAGTCACTGCTCTGACGTAATTCCATAGAAATAAACTCAACGGCGGGGAGCGTTTCAATCCTGCACATTAACTATCTCCCTACAAAATGTTATCCAAATCCGTTAAGCCGCTTTGGCGTGATAGGGGAACAAACATACAAACTCACATTTATAAAAAAGCAGGATTATATGTATAAATATACAAGCGTATGTACGTATACTTTCGATTTGAAACAAATAACGGAAAATTTTCAGGAACAAAAGCCAAAAAGTTTTTTTGTTGCGTTTTTTCCAAATTATTTCTTTTGGCCTTTTTTCATTATTCTGAAAGGAAAAAAGGGCCAACAAAAATATGGAAAAAAAACAAAATTTTAGAAAATAACGCCAAAAAATGTGGGCCTTTTTTCTTAGGAAAAAAAAAAACAAAATATTGTATGGAGTTTTTTTGGGCATTTTTTCCATTTTATTTTTTTTGGCGTAATTTCAGGGAGCCGTGGAAAAGGCTCAATGGAAAGTGATGTATGGCTGGAGTCTTGTTTGTTTTGCTTCCATTCCTCAACGACTGCATGAATTTCTGAAAGCTTGGGAAGAATTTCAGAATTCATTATACAACGAAACAGAATACTTCTATTGCGAAAATTTTAATATTTTCTTTTACGGCTTTTGATTTAAATAATAAAAATCATTTAATTTGAAGCTAAAATCCACGCAGAAGAAATCGTGGTTAGAAGCTAATTTTATATAGTTTTCCTTATTTTGTTCACTTTTAGGTATTTACACGCTCTAGCTGCTATTAAGCAGATAGTGTAGGTTGATTTTTCCAACTTTTGTCTCTCTAATTTTAAGCTAGCTATAACGTTAAGGATATGCTGCATCTAAGAAGGCGTTACAAATTCCAATGTCCGAATAGGAGTGCTCCTGCAAATCTGCTTAGAATTTGATTGGTATTGAGTTTTGAGTTTCTGAATTCCTTGTTGAATTTTAATTGTATTTCCTCCCCTACTCTACTCGTCGCAGCAGTACTACAGCACCCTCAAGCCTTGGATCCATATTCGGAGCAGCATACTGACTAGAAGTCCATTGTTGCATGGATGCTATTTAGAACTTCTAGTAAGAGATAGTTCTCCTGTTTCCAACTTAGTTGTTATTTTAGCGATTTGATCTTGGCATTTGGTTAGGTACCTATGCAAAATTAATTTGGCTACCTAGATCTTTTCGAATATAAAATTTAATAGAAATCTAAATACCCGTTACCAAGAAAGCCGAAATAAAACATTATAGGAAAGGTACCGTTAATAGACTTTTTCGTAAATTTGGTTTTGATTAAATAGCTAAAAAAAAATTCATCAAAATCGTTGGAGCCGTTTTCAAAAAAATAAGCTTTTCCTTAACGGTTATATGGCAGGTACCGTTATGTTTAGCCCAAGAAATAAAATTTCATATTTCCCCTCTGTGGAATGCCAAAAGAATCACACATACAAAATTGGAAGGTAATCGCTTAAGCCGTTAAGGCTGCAGCTCGTTTTACATAACGGACAGACAGACTGACAGACAGACATACATACATTTTTTGTCGATAACTTTTTAAGGCTTTTCTATTATCCTAGTGTCATGTTTGATTGTTAGATAGGTATTTTTGTTTTTACAAATGAATAACTTGCCTTGCAGTCCCTATAATCGCAAGTAAAAAGTAATTCTTTCATAAAAACTTATTTAAAGTTTCAAACACATGTCGCCAAACGTTCCAAGTAATTTTCGAATAAATAAAAAATAAATTTGTAAAAGAAACAAATATTAATCAACATTTTGGAATTTTATTTTTTACTTTCCGAACAATAACAATCATAATTATTTGTATAGACATTTAAACTTATAATTTTGTAGAAATAAATTAAGCTGAGAAAGTTGGATGGAAAAAACAGTAATAGAGATTCATTTTTTAAGATAATGGTAGAATTGACCTTTAAAAAGAGAAAAAAAAATAAAAATTGTAACATATTTTGAACAATATTGTTGGAAAGATAAGATGAGAATAAATTATATTCCATTAAAATAATCATTCGCAAAGATGGTATTAAAATTATATTAAGGAATGTTTTTAACGTCAATTAAATTAAAGAATGTAAGTAAGGTAGTTAACCAGCTCATATACCTCAATACGAATCCATGTTCATCATCATCAGGAGCATGCAACAGATGTTCCGCAAAATTTCTGATACCCCAGTTAGAATGTAGAAGGTTTACAATTATCTGGCGACCAAAAAGAAATAAGCCTTTGATGAATTCTCCCTGAACACCGTAAAATACGGGGTAGACTGTTCTCTGGGAAGCCATCAGACCTAGAAACTATTGAAATCACCAAGAATTCTTCATCGTTAATTCTAAAAGAGTCGGGTGACATATCGCCAAGCACCTTTCAATATCTCCCACCTAATGACTTCTTTAAAAAAAAAAGTCAATTATATATCATTCAATCTTACGTAAGCTTTTGACGTATCCAGTTGAAATCGCCATAGCCCGTGATATACAACCGGAGAAAAAAAAAATGTTGTGCAGGTATCAACATTTTAAACAAGTTTTTTTCTAATTAAAATTAATTTTTGATTTTTTTTTTGAAAAAAATTAAAAAAATTTTTTTTTTTTTCAAAAAACTAAAAATAAAAAAAACAGGATTTTATCAAAATCCGTCCTACAATTTTCGAAATACTTTTTTCATAAATTATTTATTATACAAGACGTGTCACGGCGTATTCCATTTTTACTAAAAACAGTTACGTCTTGTATTTTTGACACTTTTGATAAGTGCAGATACATAGTGTTATTTTTCTACCTTAATGTTATTATATTATATAATGTTGATGGCAGCCACACCAACATACAGCCCGTTTTCTCACACCCACAAACCGTCTCGTTAAATCCACACACACGCACCCCGCCTGGTGTTCAGAATACGATCTACATCTACTTTCTAGTTTAACAAAACTCCGCCTATTTTGTATTTCTTTTTCTCTTCTTGTTCTTTTTGAATTCTTTTGGGAATTTGCGCCTCTTCTTTTTTCTGGTTCTGCGATCGATTTTGGTTGAAAAAACAACAGTATCGCAGCGTGCGTCAGTTTTCTTATCAGCATTATCAGCATGAGTCATGTTATTTCGTATGTATAAGACGTTATCACGCTAGAAAGCATAAGACTCATATTTATTCAAAGCTAATGTAAATGTATTTTCAAATGATAATTATTTCTGTCAATTGTCTTTTTTAAATTAAATTTGGATCCAAGATTCTAGGATTTATATTTCTTAAATATGCCGAAAACCTCCTTAAAAATGAATTGTTACTTAGACAAGCTTTTAAGACCTTTTTTTTAAATTCTGTTTAGCCTTTAATATTAAACTTTTCGTAAGATTAACCTTTCGTAAAGCTAGTTAGTGAGTCTGTTTTTGAATTGTTTTTTTTTTCTAACTTAGCTTGCTGTTGCATGCATATAAAAGACACACGAATCGTGGGAACTACTGTTCCATCCAGAATACCCTGCTTCGGCTTTTTAATCGTCACAAATTAGTTCATGTGTTCTGCTTGTTGTTAAAGTTAATTGAAAACAAAGCCTTAAAGCCGTTAATCCCCCCCCCCCCCAAATTTTCTTAATTCATAAATGATGACTAAAGCCCATGATATAATTGAAAATGAAAAAAAAAACTAATCCTCCCAATGCGTGCAGCAAGCTCAATGAAATCAAATCTAGACTAGTGAATAGTGATCCATGTAGCTTGTGTCCCTAAAGCCAACCACAATGTGTCTATGTCGGTCTTTCTAATTAAAGCAACCAACTTATCTCGTGATTCATGCACTAAGCTCCAAAATCTCACATTGACGATGATCTAAGCACGGAAATGCGAGAGACAGTTCTTTATTTTCCTATTTTTTCTTAATCTACCGGAAAGTGGTGGTCTTCTTCGGGTCTATAAAACCTAAGCGGCGATATGCAATGTTTTTTTTTTTTTTTGTTTTAATAAGAACGCCCGCGCAAAATTTTCCAAAGCCCCACAACCATCACAAGACTCGCCGGGAACACGGGATGATGCTTTTAATTGAAGTTTCCCTTCCGTCTAATTGTCATGTAACGCCACTTGATCGGGGAGAATGAATGTACACAAAACAGCCACACTATTGTCATGGCAGTTGTATCTATAGTTTTATGTCGCCAGATAATAATTACACCTCCCCTTCCAATTAATTCAGCATATATCCCTACACGAAACCTCATTGTGGCGGTGGCGGTGGCGGCTTGCCGATGTCGGCCCCTTCTTGATAAGCTACAACTAGTTAGTCCGCCACGCGCGTTAATTCAATTATCCCGCAACAGAAACCAAAGATTTGTGCCTTCATTGTTTGGAACCACTTCCTTTTTAGTCACCAGATTATAATGCCACTTAATTAATTAGTTGTTTAGCTGGTAGTTGATATGCAGGAGCAGCAAAAGACTGCTCTGCCACATATAGTATGACACCTACGACAGAGGGTGTTTTAATTAAAGACTTGTCTTGTCGTTGATGTCATTTGAATGAATTTAAATTAATCGAAAACGTCTTAATTTTCCAGATCTGTACTCGACACACACCTCGTCCAGCTACTCGCCCTCGATGTCGGACGGAACAATTACTCCCAACTCGCTGCACCACCATCATCTTCATCAGCACCATCACCATCAGCATCAGAGGCTGCATCACCACTTGCAGCAATACCAATGTGAACAGCAGCAGCAAAACAGCGGCGGTGGTCACAACCGCGACAGGCATCACCATCGACGTGTTTCAGCCTTAAATGGAGCAACTGCTGCTGGTGTGACTGCCGGCGGCGGCGGCGAGGACGACGATGAGAATGACGATGACGAGGCTGGCGATGGGGAAGCAGACGAAGATGACGACGCCGCAAATTCTAGTGAGGAAAGGGTTTTCCTTACGTCAAATGGTGGTGCCAACGATGCTGTTGGACCAAACACCACAACCACCACCTCGAACAGCATTAGTGGCGCAACCAGCGGCAACGCCGGAGGAGGCGGTGGCGGTGACAAACATTCCGTGAAAATTCCAACGAAATTGCGGAAAATCGATAGGGATTCGGCAAAGTTGTTGGATAAGTTGACAAGTGATGGCATTAAGAGCGCGACCGACCGCGACGGATCCTATCAGTGTCAGTTCTGTGATAAATCATTTCCGCGCCTTGGGTATCTCAAGAAGCATGAACAGGTGAGTGAGTTTTTATAAATATATTCTCCGGTATAGAGTTGCGGGTTCCCTGCTGGTTTTTCCTTAAAAGGATATGACTCCTTTTTTTGTCAATTCTTTCAAAGGGTTCGAGCGCGAGAATGGTGGGGGTAATTAACAGTGTTTGCGCTTATTAGAGGCGAATCGCACGAATATTTTCGCACTGAACGCTGCGGTGGCCGCAGCGGGTACATCAATAAAAATACATATTTCTGATGACTGACTATATTGATTTTGTCCTGACCCTGGACGCACGTAGTCCGTTTACAATTCAAGTAATTTCTCGGCTGATACTTTGGCCAGCCAGCGTGTTGTGCGGGGTTCTAAGAAATGCCAACACTCACCGCCCGACCGACCGGTCTCATACTCTAATAAAGTTCATATCTCTTGATCATCGCAGGGAATTTGTCTTCGTGGAGGTTTGGCTTGGCAGTTCAAAGCTGCGCGAATTCAAGGAGCCAGGAGCACTCTTTTAGGGTGAAGTATTGAACTTTCTCAAGGCAATAAATATAAATCTTGTTCTCGACCTGGCGAGCTTGGGAGTTGGCGACTTGTGAGCACATAATAAATTTTTGGGGCATCTTGTGCGCCTCGGTACCTTTTTGAACAACTTTTTGAGGAATTTGTCATGAAGCAGCAAGGGGGTTGCTCCTCTGGCCGAAAGTCGAAAAACTTGCCATAATCGCGTGAAGGATGAAGATCGTATCTTTTTCTCGTTTGTCTTTGTTGTCATGGAATTTTTTTGTTTTTTTTTTTTTATACTTCACAAAAAAGTTATTTCGTATGTGTCGAGAGAGATGATGATTTGCAATGGGCAGTTAAAAAACAATAACCAGCACAATCAGTTGTTCATATTGTGCAATAAACACGGGCCAACTCTGCGGAATACAAATTGACTAATTTTGGCTGGCGATTCCAAGTGCCACAGAGCGAGAGATATGGAATCTGTTCTGTTGGGTTTTTTGTTGGTTTGTATTCTTTGCGGAAGACTTCAAACGTCAATTGCCGCTGCGACATCAGAGCCAGTGAAATTGGTTGGTCTTGCGATTTGGTCACCTAGTTGATAGAAAATATCTCAATTACCTACTATATGATGTGTTTTGGGGAGGGGGACGAGTGTTGGATGAGGAGTCAGGGAGTTGAAAGTCGTTAAATGCTACGACACCACATAAAAGTGATTTCCCGGAATGAAGGGCACATATTTTGACGACAACGACCAGACAAGACGCGCGCACACGGTAGCTGTTTGGGGCAAGTTTTTGAGCTCCAATTAAATAGTTGCTTGCAAATGCACGGTGTAACCACTCACCACTGTGCAGATGGATGGATGGATAAAATCTTTGGAACTGTTAAGTCTTTGTGGAGTTTTACATCTCTTATGCATATCGCGGCGACTATGTGGCTTTACGACCTGCTATGTGTGATGTGACCATCATAAAACCTCACGAGAGTCTATCCAAACAAACTGGAATGAGGATTTTTTTTGCGAGTCTTGACATTTTGGACCCAAAGAGCATGCGGCTTACATTTGGCATGTAGATATAGTTGGAATAAACGCCAGAAGTTTTTGTGTCCATTTGGGCTGGCGGTGGCTATTAACATGCGTGGCGATCATCCACACTTTTGCAGAGAGCTCTAGCACAAGACCCTTCCCCCAGGGTCTGCGCAGTCAGTTGGTCGGTCTTCATTGTCACATTTGGCATGCCTGAAGCGTACAGTCGGCTTGGCGATCTCAAATAAAGTGTATGAATATTTTATCATACGTGTAATTGGGGAGACGAGGGGTGAAAGAGCACCTCAGCCGTCACAGATGTTTTTTCGCGATTTCTTTTGTTTTATGTCAACTTTGAGATTGAAACATTTGCAAAGATATCATGTCTGCGCCGGGGTGATGTATCTGTTTGTGCATCACAAAGTATCTCGAATGTCCGCATATTTTTCTATGTTTAAGTAATTTTTTTTTTTTTAATTTTTTTGATGGTGGATTTTTTTTTTTAGAGTCATGCGGAACACCTACCGTTCAAGTGCGACTACTGTGCGAGACTTTTCAAACACAAGAGGTCACGGGACCGGCACACAAAGCTGCATACTGGAGACAGGCGATATAGATGTCCACATTGCGAGGCAGCTTTTTCAAGAAGGTGAGTTGAAGGCAAGCTTTAAGTAAATTTATGATGTTTTAGTGTCGTCGCTGAGGCAAGGTTGCCGGATCCTAGGCTTCCTTCATAAAAGCACCTTAAAACTTCAGTAAGAAGAGTTCAATGAATACTCGTTGATCAATTTTGATTTTTTTTTCTTTATTTATTCTCCTTAAAAAAACTGACTTCTACGCCTTACCACCAAGTTCCTTTCGGGATGTTTTGGATTTATCCGTGTATCCCGAAAGGAACTCGGTAATGCCAAATTCTTTGCGGAATACGGAAAAATCAATACTTTATTGTTAAGCCGATTTTTTTGTGGAATACGTAAAAATCCAATTCTCAATTCCTAAGCCGAGTTCCTGGCGGAATACGGAAAAATCTAATATTTAATTCTTAGGTCGAGTTCCTTGCGCAATACGGAAAAAATTAATACTTGATTCTTAAGCCGAATTCCTTAAGCTCAATTCCTAAGCAAAGTTCCTTACGGAATACGGAAAAATCCAATAAAGCCGAGTTCCTTGCGGAATACGCAAAAATCCAATACTCAGTTCCTTCGGTGGAAAATGGTTACAGTTTATTAAAACAATCTAAGTTTCTTATTTTTTTTATTCATAGGCTTATCACACTGAATCTTGAATAATATATATATGTATATTATTTCTTGAACTCTAGCGATAGCCAGGAGCTACCTTTCTCACACATACTTCCAAACTTAGAATCAAATTCTGACCTTTAATGGATGGATTCCTTGTTCTTTCTTTTAGTTTTACATTTAAATATTATTTTTCTTGATAGGCTTCCTAGATTCGTGAAAATCCTTAATTTCAATTTTTTTTTATTTCATTTCAGTGACCATCTCAAGATTCATATGAAAACTCATGATAACCAAAAACCATTCCAATGCACCATCTGCAATCGAGGCTATAACACAGCTGCCGCATTGACATCCCACATGCAGAACCACAAGAAACAGGCTGCTTTGCTAGCGGCTGGAGGCAATCCTGCTTCCCTTAACTATAGCCCCCGTTCAACTGGTTCCGGTTCGAGTAATGGCAGCCTTCAAAAGCGTCGTTACACATCAGTTGTCAATAATACAAAGAGTCCCAGTCCGAGTACACAGGACTATGCCAAGCGCATGCGCAGCTCCTATATCTCATGCATGTATTGCACCAAGTCGGACTTTACATCCATGGAAGTGCTAAGTAGTCACATTCAAGCCATGCATGAGAAGGAGGCACTTGCCAATCAGCCGCCACCGCCGGTGACCAGTGGTTTTCAAATGTCCTGTGAATATTGCACAATGAAGTTTCCCAGTGTTCCGGCAATGTTTCAGCACATGCGCACAACTCACATCGACCGCTTGTCCAGTCCGAGTAGCTATTTTGAACATTTCAATCGTCTAGCTGCATCGGGAACATTTAGCCCACGTTTGCCAACCCCCAAGTCACATGAAACAAAAGTCAAAGTTGAGGAACCCAGTCCTAAGGGCGGGGCTGAAGAAAAAGCCGATGACGAACCAACAGATTTGAGCCAAAACAGACGATCGGTTCAAACGACGTCACATGAATCTGCCGAAGCTGTCGAAAGACCGGGGGTATTTTTCTGCAATCAATGCAACGATGGATTTCCGGATTTCGATAGTTTCCGCAATCATCTCAAGTCCCACATAGTTCAGGGACTTAATTTGGTGTGTCATCATTGCGGTCAGACTTTAAGAGATCAGCCAGAATATGAACGACATGTAGTTTCTCATTTTTTGATCTCTTGCTCGGAATATGCATGCACTGAGAAGAACTGCAATAAGACCTTCCCCAAGCCCGATGAACTCCAGAAACACTTATTCGACAACCATGTTCAGACTGTTTTCAAATGCCTCCTGTGTGCTGATCTTTTCGAAACCAAAGTCGCCGTCCAGGTACACTTTGCTTGCATACATTCGCCGGAAAAGAAGATATTTCGCTGCTCAGCCTGCATGGACACCTTCCATGGCGAGCAGGAGTTCCATATTCATGTGAAGACTCGCCATCAGACCATAGTCGGATCACCCATTCAGTGTATGTTCTGTCGAGCTGTTTGCTCCACTGAGTTGGAAATGCATTTCCATCTAGCAGCTCATGCCCGCCAATTCCGTTGTCCATCGTGTCCGGAGACTTTCCATGTTGAATTTCTTCTCGATCGGCACATGCAAACTCACCATCATGGACAGAAGGATGTCGAATCGTCACCTCTTGCCAGTGTCAATTTATCGCCAGTTAATCCGATCAATCCACTTTACATGAGTGCTCTCTTCAATAAGCCCCCTCCGACAACTCAAAACAACAACAACAATATCTTGGACTACAATGCTTTCGCAATGAGCAAGAACCTCTTTGTCAATGCTTCAGCAGGAAATAAGTTCTTTAATCCTCTGCAAGTTGAAACCGGGTCAGGTATGAAGCATCCGTCGCTGGTCTATGCCAGCTTAAACCAACGTTACTTTGACACAAACCGATCTATTCTCGAAATGTACAATCAACACCAGCAGGAAAAGCTTGGATCGACTATGTTTAACAGTCCCAGCAACAACAACAATAGAAACGCCCCAAAACCTCCACAAGAGTGTAACAAGTCATCAGATCGCTCCGTCGTCGGTGGTGGTGGAGGTTTTAGCTGTGGGATGTGTGATCGCAACGATTTCCGCACCGAGGCCGAAATCCACTCACACCGCAAGATCGTGCATAACCTTAAGACCGGAGTGAGTCTTCGATGTGCCTACTGCAGTGGGAATTTCAAATCTCGAAGTGAGCTAGAACATCACATGAAGACATGTCACAACTCAACGGGCAAACACAAATGCTTGATTTGTGACGAAATCTTCCCATCGCCCGCAATCCTCGCCGAGCATAAGCTCCAACACTCTAAAGTCGGCCAGTCTGGAAAGTGTTCGCACTGCGCCAAGGCTCTGCCAGATGTCATGGCCTTCAAGGGTCACCTGCTAGACCACAACACCGAAGGCCAAATGCCAGTTCAATGTATTTGCTGCCGTCAAACCCTGCATTCAGACTTCGAAATCGGTCTTCATGCCAAGTAGGTATTGTCAAATTTGATTTCAGACAATTATAAAAATTGTTTCTTCCTTAGATTCCACACAAAATCTTCTTCTGTTGCAGAAAGCGTCTGCGCCCTGTGCTTGGAGACAATACCCAACACAACTGACGCCAAGGTTTGCGAAAAGTGCTGCCGCAAGCACAATCTCAACAACAAGTTCTCCAACCAACGAGGCAACTTTGACACCAATTCAACACCCTCACACTATGTTGAGAACCGATGTAACCTGTGCAACGTTATCATGCCACATGCCCAGAAACTCCAAGAACACTTGGTCGAGCACACCTTCGCCGGCTGTGAGGATAGAGGTTTCTCGTGCTACATCTGTTCAGCGGTCTTCACAGCTCCAGCAGGTTTACTCTCCCACATGGCCGAACACGGGTCCAACTCACGTCCCTATGACTGCAATCTTTGCAGCGACAAATTCTACTTCCGTGCTGAACTGGATCATCACCTTGTTGATCACGAAACACGAGATCCAGCGAAAAACTCCCACAGAATCACATCAAGTCCCATCACTGATGACAAGAAGACCACTCCTTTGGCCGATGTAGATGCAACAAAGCTGGAACTCAAACATGAGTCAATCGATGAAAAGCCAACCGAAGAGGATGATGACGAATACATAGAGGTAGAGAAAGTTCCCGAAACTGTGACATCGCAGGAGAAATCATCTCGTCTCTCAGAAAAGGACGAGTAGACTATGATTAGATTAAGAGGCCTCCAAAAACCAGCACCAGTATTCCTTGTGATAGCTCAAGAGATCCTTTTCCGTATTTATGTTTTTTTTTTTGTCTCAGACTTGTATGACTAATTTATTACACAAGAAATGTTATATACCCCATTAAAGTTATGTAGTGATTAAGATTGCACCAATTGTAATGAATTTTAGCAAAAATAATAAAAAATTATTATCAAAGCAACAAGCGAGCTTTGTCCTTGACGACTTGAAAGTCTGCGCCCATGCTGAGGCGATGAGCGATCATCAATTTTGTTGCCAAGCTCTCTTTAAACGCAGTTTGCATAGTAAGTATACACTCTGGCCAAGTTAGCGTGGGGTTTCCTACACCAAGGAATGTTAATTTTTTCTTGGATCATAAACCTGGCAACTTGTAGGTTCCATAAAACCCAACTCATGAGGAGGACAGAGTTCATCTACACGGTGCGGCGAGACTATGATGCACAGAGATCAGGCGCAATTACTAGCGTTTTGTTCCCTGAATTGGTGTTTAAGACCTAGCTACTATCTGATTTCGAGGATCTCATGTCTTGAGACGCGGTTAAAGCTTGCTTTGGCGACGAAAGTGGCAGCCGACAACGCGAAGCGATCAAAACCGTTTATCTTGTCAGGTTGTCGACAGGCGGGTGTACTAAGTGCATTTGAGGTCTTTATTCAGGCCGGGGGATAATAATGCGGATAGGGGGGCATGTGCGGCTACTTTTTTGCACACACAATATTTTTGTTGTTAAGCTCGCACTACGAAGTCACGTAGCAGCAATAAAAGGTGCACAAAATCTTTTGATATATGGCTGGCAAGTGCTGACATCGTATACAATTTTGTGCCGCGGTTAAGTGTCTTGAATGGATGATCTCGAGGCACTTTAAGCACATTTCAGGAGTTCTTCTCGTGTAACAAGACAGCTACCGACTGAGATGGAAGGGGGTGGCAGTGTGATTAATATGGTGGCAGTGTTTTTTGGGTTTTATAAAATACTGGTCGAACTTTTTCTAGACCACGGATTTGTGGAATTGAGTTTTAAATACGAACTCAGAAGTAGAGACGTTGTGGTCGGTTAAATTATTTGAATATTTCAATAGCATTCTTGAAATGGATTCACGATTTAAAGAAGCTGCCCTTTAAGATTTGAAAAAAAAAACCGTTATGCATCTTTCATTAAGCGCTTCCTGCCTTTAAATTTATATTAAACTTCAAGTCAAATTTTTGAAGACATTAATTCCATTTTAATTTGACCGATGACATAGGTTATGTTGACTTTGAGGGCCGCAGTGGTTTGTTGCTCAATCGCATAGACCTGCGACTTCAGAAAACCTCACAAGAAAAGTCTACTCGGATCAAATCGCACGATCTGGGTGGCCAGTTCACATCATCTCCATGTGAGATGACCAGCGCCGGATTTAGCTTTTTTGGGCCCTAGGCCTAAAAGTAAATGGTGCTCAATATAAAGCAAAGATAGGGGCATCAAGCCTTTCCTGCGTCATCATTGTTCGACAAGGACTTTTTAAAACGCTTTAATTGAGAAAATGATCTTTCCGCGGAGCAATTTGTCACCATCAAACTTAAAAATAAATGTAATGCCGTGTCTACGTTTGGAAAAGCTGATGTTATTTTTTCTTCTTACATTACTTTATATAAATTAGCTTGATTAAAAAAATTAAAATTATTTCCATTTTTATGCGTTATAAGACGATGGAACTGTACAAATTCTTCAACAAGTCCGGAATTTAAATTTTCGGAATATTTTGACACCAAACGCTGGGCACAGGCTTTAACATCGATTTTGTGATTGCTTGTACAGAGAAAATCAAATCGTCCAGAAATTTCGCTGTAGATCTTGCCTGTGGAATCCATTCGCAATTGCAATTTATCGATAATAATATAAAAAGTGTTTATTCGAAAATATTCTTTTGGGCCCAAATGAACTTCGGGAGTATTACCATCGTTATCCATTTTTTTTCGAATGCGTTCTCGTGTAACTGTGTAGCTGCCATCAGGTCATTAGAGCGCATTTGAATATTGTTGAAATTATCACGCATGTTTTCCAGTTGATCAGTTAATGGTTTATACAAATTCGTGCACATCAATAATGTTACGTTTTCACTTTGCAAAACTTTGTTGACTTTTTGAAAACTTTGTAAAATATCGTCCCAAATTACAAGCAATAAAGCGAATTCTAGTTTTGAGAATTCATCCCCAAGAACGTTAAAAAAACAGTCAATGGGTTGACCATATTTAACAAAGCGTATAACAATACTCAATTGATCCACAGGCAAGCTAAAATATCCAGAAATATTTATTTGTTGAATGATTTCTTCGCGAAATTTGTTGGCCATTATCTCTATCAATTCTTCATTTATAGTTTTAGACAGATACGAAGTTGCTCCTGAACCAGGATGTCCGAATTTCGAAATATGAGTGGCCATGAAATTATCAAACTTTGCTATTGATTCGATAAGGCCCATCAAGTTGCATTTATTATAGGTCTCACCATTTGCTTTTTATCAATAAAATAAGAGGACTGACAAACTCTAGTATCTAGTTTTTCCTTCTCATCGTTCATCGAGATTTAAAAAAATGGACGATCATTGATTATTGCATTTACTAGGTCCAGAGGCGGTAGTGCCCCGTGGCTTAGTGGTTAGTGTGTCGGACTGCTAAGCGAAAGAACCTGGGTTCAAATCCAGCTCATAGCCACCTTTTTTTCTGGGGTACTGCCTCTTGCGAGGAACTGACAAAACCTCCAAGAGTAAAATTTGTCTCGAAAAAGTGCATCTCATGTAGCCGTTCGGACTCGGCGGTAAACTGTAGGTCCCTTCCATTCTTAGTGTCGATCTTAAGCTCATAGAGGCCGGACGTCAGGTCGAGGTGCGCGCATAAATAATTAAACAAAAGTCAAAAAAAAAAAATTGTTGCGCATTGTTATCGCGAGTGATAAAAAAAATAATATTACACACTCGTTTGAGAAATTGGCAAAAACCCCTCGCGTGTGCTGTAAAGAAAAAAACAATATCCACTCGTGTCGTTGAAAGACGATAAGATGCCCATTCGCACTGTGGAAGAAAAAAAAAAATAATACACACTTGCATAACAAATAAAATTATCCTCCTATCTGTCCCAACCCTTTGTGCTTAGCTTAACTGCCTCTTTCTTATCTACTGTAGGCATCGTATGCTTGCGGTAAATGGATAAGGGCATCTGAGTTTGTCCTATTGTGCTGAATATTTAAATTGATTTTTTGTATGCAAGCTGTCTTATGGGCATAACACCTAAGACAGTTTGTTTATTACAGAGATTAATTTGGATTTTCACTGCATGGTTCGACTTAGTCAGAATTGTGTTTTGTGTGTAAGTATTTTGAAATGGTAAGTGATTTTTGTGTCGTGTATTCCAATGTTCGTGGTATAAGAAAGAATTTCTTTCACCTGTACGTCTACACTGTTCTATACAGGCCAGCTGTTTTGGCATTAAGTGAAACTCAGGTTGGAGTAAATACTGATTTATCAGAATTTGCTCTACATGGGTATAGCTTGGTGCCATTACTCTTTTCTCATCATGGTCTCGTGGTCTATGTTAGGAATGATATTGCTTGCCAGAGCCTTCCCCAATATGGGCAATGTTCCAACACGGACTTTAACTTCTTGTGGCTCAAATTCACTGTCCGCAAGCATGTCATTCATTATTGTTTTATTTACAGGAGTCCAAATCTCGACAGCAATTCCACTTGTAACGAGTTTGATGCGCTGTCTGATTTCATCTCGAAAATTGTTTCCCTTTGTCCTCGCACTGAAATCGTTATTACGGGCGATTTCAATGTACACAATTCCAATTGGCTCCGCTATTCTGGTCAGACAACACCCGAAGGAAGGTATGTCGAGCTCTTTGCCGGGTTACATCACCTTACCCAACTGATCGATGTGCCAACGCGTATACCGGATGTTGCTGGGCAAGCCGCCCATACTCTTGACTTGTTTCTTACTTCTCACCCTGATAAATATACCATTAGTGTAACTTCTCCATTTGGCACTTCAGACCATTGTGTCATTTCAGCTAATTTCTCATCCTCCACCCATCCAGTTAAAGAAAAACTTCCCACCAAGACCGAGAAAGCCAACTGGGACGGCTTGAATATTTTTTTCCGAAACTTTAACTGGTCACTATGCTTCCTCGATAGTGACATTGATGCCAGTGCTGAAATGATCACAAATGTGATTCTTCTAGGGATGCGTGCTTTTATTCCTAACAGAGTAAAAAGCATCTTGGTTTAATTCTGAGTGTAAAGAAGCTATCAGGCTCAAAGAAGTAAGTTTCCGTTCTTACAAAGCCAACCCTACAGAGGAAAATCGGAAAAAGCACAAACAAGCAAGGAACTCATGCAACTCCGTTATAGAAAGAACCAAATTTTTGCATGACCAAAAATTACGGCAAAAAATTCTGCAGTGTCCCAAAGGCAGTAAAAATTTTTGGTCATTTGTAAAAAATATTAAAAACTCCTCAACATCTTCGGTTCCAACGCTCATCGACAGTAAGAAACCAATTGTTTACTCTTCAGAGAAGGCAAACTTGCTCGCCGCCCATTTCGCTGCCAGCTCCACACTGCCGCATAGCAACGTTGCCCCTCCTGTACTTGAGAATGTAAATTTTTCCATGGGACAGATTTTTTTCCGCACTCGTACAGTAGCAAGAGTTCTCAAAGATCTCGATATACACAAATCCGCTGGCCCGGATGGTATACCCCCGATTCTTCTGAAGAGGTGTTCTTCCACACTGGCAAAGCCACTGCGTAAGCTTTTCCATCGCTCCTACTCTTCTGGAATCTTTCCTAGAAGATGGAAAACAGCATTTGTCCAGCCTGTCCCTAAGAAAGGTGACCCATCCACCCCCTCCTCCTACCGACCCATAGCACTGACATCCCTTCTTTCTAAGGTCATGGAAACACTGATTAACCGTCAGCTTAAGGAATATCTCGAAGATCGTAAGCTTCTCCATGACCGTCAGTATGGCTTCCGCAGCAACCGTTCCACTGGTGATCTGATGGCATATCTCACCAAACAGTGGAACAAATCTTTACATCGCTTTGGTGAAAGTAAGATTATTGCTCTTGATATCTCCAAGGCATTTGATAGAGTTTGGCATGAAGCTCTCTTATCGAAAATGCGTGCTTTTGGGATCGATAATACTCTTGTTCGTTGGATTAGAAGCTATCTTCTGGACCGTTCAATACAAGTTGTATTCGACGGATTCAAGTCTGATTCCCATAAAATAAATGCTGGTGTGCCCCAGGGCTCTGTTCTATCACCGACTCTTTTCCTCATTTTTATAAATGATCTTCTGTCTGTTACTTCTAATCCACTTAACTGTTTTGCTGACGACTCTACCCTCAGCTTTTCATATTCGTTTGATAATTCACGTCCTTCGCCTTCGGACGTACAATTGCAACGGTGCCGTATGTCAAGCTCATTAAACTCCGATTTATACAGCATTGTCAAATGGGGTAATAGGAATCGTGTGGAGTTTAATGCTTCGAAAACTCAATGCTGTCTTCTGTCGTTAAAGCTTAACATACCCCTAACGCCATTGTCCATGAATGGCACTTACATCGAAGAAACCGAAAAGCTCGCAGTACTCGGTATGTTTGTCAACGACGACCTCCGTTGGAACGACCATATATTTGAGATCGCTAAGAATGCTGCAAAGTGCTTAGGTTTTCTGTATCGGTGTAAGAAGTATTTTTCCCCATCTGATCTGGCTACAATCTATAAAGCGTTTATACGCCCTAAACTCGAGTATAACTCCCACCTGTGGGCAGGTGCTTCACAAACATCGCTTCACCTGCTTGATAGAATACAAAATCGAGCGTTAAGATTGATAGGAAATAGAACTGCCGCTGAAACAATTGCCCCTCTCGAACACCGACGCAATGTTTCATGTCTTTCCTTATTTTATCGTTTCTTTTATAAAAAATGTTCACTCGAGGTAGCCAGCTGCATTACTCCCCTTAAAAGTTTCGCCCGTAATACTCGTCTTGCTAGGAATGCCCATCAGTTCACCCTTGAGCCCAATTTCGGACGTACCGTGAAATATAGGGATTCTTTTTTTAGCCGTACAACACGACTTTGGAATGGTTTACCCGGCGGGATTTTCCCTTGCCATTTCAATGTGCAAACATTCAAAACCAATGTTAATCGACACCTCCTATCTCTCCCCTCTCTATCTTCCTAATGCCCGCGCAGTGTGTTACATTAAAAGGGAAACAAATAGTCCCTTGTGCGCGCGTTAATTATAAAAAAAAAATTCTTGCAGAGTAACAACACACACACAGGAATGGTTGAGAGTATAAGTCACTAGGCCTTGGCTCCTTAAGGAGCTGTCGCTCCAATAAATTTATTTATTTATTTCCAGAGGCGATCCAATATTCAATATCATCTGCGTAAAACTTAGTCCATAGCGCAGGATCAGGATTTTTATTTACATCATCATCTTCCACTGTTCCGCTGTTTGATCCAGAAGAAACATCAACTTCATTTTCATGAGTAACTTGATTATCGTTATTCGTTGCATCACTAGAAATTAATGAGTGACTTGTTATTTCTCTTACAGAATCAAAACCCTCACAATTATGTTGGTTTTTCGTTTGAAATCTTTTGGTTTTTTGTCAAAGATTTTTGCTCCTTTTGTTCTTGTTCTTTAGCTAGCTCCCGTTTTTGAGCTCCAATTAACTGAGTTCGTTTCATTGTGCCTAGTCAAATGAATTACGAAGAAATAAGATTTGGTAGATACTCGTACATTTATTCGCATCGAATGTTTCTACTACTTAAATTCGATCGTTAAATTTATGAAAATATACGACACAACAAACTTAAAATAATATCGAGCCAAATCACTATTCCACTACCAAAGTTAACTATTATTATTTAATAATACGAATTAAGAGTTAATACTAGACAAACGCAAAAAAGCCAAAATTTTCACATTTTCCAATTTTTTAAACTTTGATGTTAATTGAGATTCTGTTCCTTCATTGTGTGTAGTTTATTTTTGTGGTGCCCCTCTGTTGTGATGCCCTAGGCCTGGGCCTTGTTGGCCTAAGGGTAAATCCAAGGACCGATGACGCCGCCAGCCCAAAATTCACACCAAACAGTGACTTTTTTAGGATGCATTGGGCTGGACGATCTCAGATCTCATGTGGATTGTTATCGTCCCATATTAGACAATTTGTTGACAATATGGTTCATCCACATTGTCAGGGATAGTTATTTTTATGTTGACATTGACCAAGTCCATGGTATGAAGACCATTCGAAGTTTGTTTAAGTAGCACGTAAAGATGCAGCATGGAGACGTTTTGACATTTAACAATATACACCTGCCGCACGGCCGAACAGGATACGATGATGTTAGGAAAACTTTTGGAACCTTTGGATGGGGATATCATATATTCTAAGCTAAGGATCTTAAAGTCAAAAAATGAATGCTTAAACACGGCTAGTAAAAATATTCAAATTTATTATAATTTTAGTAGATGCATTGAAATATTTGAAAAACAAACTAAAAAAAATATTTTCAACTTTATTCTAAAACTGACTCGTAACTGACCAAATGTGTTTTGGATGAAATTCTCAACAAAGATTGATTGATGTGGGTTCTGTAGTGCGTGTTTTGCGCATGTTAAAAACCCTCACAACCTAACAAAAGTGGCTTAGAACTCCCTGTATTTTTCGAAGCTATTCCTTCCTAAGAATATAGCAGCCTAAGGATTTGGATAACCAAACCAGTTGAAATGAGCTAAAAAAATTGACTTTTATGGTTTGTGTTTTTGGCTTATTGCTCTCTTAGAAGTGTCTCTAAAGATGTGCATGTAGCTGATAAAATTTTAATCAATTCCATTTAATATTTGGAAGAAACTGGGCATTGGTATTTCCAATTTTCTCTTCTTAACAAAATAATTTCTACATTACCCTTCCTCCAAGCGATATAAAAAATATTGAAAATTTCAATTCTACCCAAGGCGACCGAATAACATGGAGATCATAGTCCTACTATGGCTCATTTACAAGTGAATACAAAAAATGGGCACGACTTAGTCGCACGTACTTGCTCGTATTTGCCCAATTACATTTTTGACAGAAACAATTAACATTTACGTTGAAAATAACACAGTTTGAACCTACCAAAATTATCAAAACCACATTACTGAACGGTTTTTAGTAAAAATGAAGTACACCATCACACGTCTTAAATAACAAAAAAAAAATTGAACAAAGTATTTCGAAAATTGTAAGACCAGTTTTGATAAAATCCTGGTTTTTATTTTTGTTTTTTTGAAAAAAAAAATTAGTTTGAGATTTTGGTATGCAGTTTTTTAGAGTTTATTAATATACACCTAATTTAAAAATTTAAAATATTTTTGGATAAGTTTTAAAAAATATTGAATTTTCAAAAAAAAAAATAATTATAAATAGAAATAATTTTCAAAATATTGGTATGCAGAATTAATTTGGCTACCTAGGTCTTTTCATACATACAATTTGGTCGCAATTAATTGAGCTGTTACCGAGAAAATCGAAAATTAAAAAAACCGTTATATGAAAGATACCGTTAATAGACTTTTTCGATAAATTTGGTTTCGATAAGATGGTAGCTAATGCCTACAAAAAACTCTCCAAAATGTTCATCAAAATCGTTGGAGCCGTTTTCGAGAAAAATAAGTTTTTCCTTAACGATCATATGGCAGGTACCGTTATTTTCAGCTCTAAAAATAAAATTTCAATTTCTCCTCTGGGGAATGCCAAAAGAATCACACACACCACATTTGAAGATAATGGCTTAAGCCGTTTAGACGGTCATCTAATGCGCGCCTAACCTAAGTCGGGTGCAGGTCCAAGTCACGACAAAAAATGTTGTCAAAGTTGTGGTCTGCCAAAGTCAATGGCGCAAAATTATAGACGCTTTAATATCAAACTAAAACAATTTAAATTTGGCACTAACATTAAAAGTGTAGTTCTTCAATTATATAGACGAATCAAAAATTGATGTTCTGTTAGTGTGAAACTAGATTTTTTATAACACGCCGAATAGTGTGAAACTAAAAACTCTCAGAGAGAATAACGGCTCGCACAAACAAAACGCCATTTTGAATATAAAAATACACACAAACCCTGCCTAAATCCAATAACAACAAAATTCCCTAAGGTTCTCAAACTTTCAAATTTGATTTTAATTAGTGCAGGGTTTTTTTTGCTTATTGCCGTATCATCAGCAAAGGTGCCCAAGATAGCGTTTTTGTCCACTGGAATGTCCCTTGTGTATAACAAAAACAGCGTTGGTCCTAGGACACTTCCTTGTGGTACACCAGCTTCAATTTTCTTTAGTTCCGGCGGTACCGTACTCTAAAGAGTCGGTTCGTAACGTAGGATTTAAGTATTTCGTAGTACTGCCTGTGAAGGTCCCTATGCAGTTTGAACTCAAGTCCAAAGTGCCAAACCTTGCAAGGGCTTGATCAACGTCTAAGAATAGAGCCGAGCATACTTCTTTTTTCTTCAAGTTCTTTTTGGTCTATTGAGGATTGTTTATTTCTAAATCCAAAATGATGGCTCGGAATAAATTAGTCTTCTTTTTTATTTATTATTTTGCTAAGCCTTTCCAGAAGGATTTTTTTTCGGAAATCGACTGGAGGAATAATTTTAATGTAATTTCTTGCCGGACATTGCAAAGGGTTAGCAATTCCTTGTTATAACTTGGAGGTGAGGAAGAACAGTTCTTAAGTGGTAGGTATTCGACTGACTGGATGAGACAGTTAGAGATTGCTGATTAGAAGAATTCAATGTTTATAGGTTCGGGAGTATATTATCGCTTAGAAAGGAGCTAAATTTAATGTTGCAGGCTTGGGTGTTAAGATTCACGCAGTCAGCGATATGGTAGCTAAAAGAAAGTGGATTTCCTAAAAAAAAAACTGTCTTGTTACCAATTTATGAATATCTAATGAAAAGAGGGAAGGTGTTAGGGTGGTCCAGTGCAAAAAGAAAATGAATTTTTTTTTTTTTTTTTTTTTTATAATTAACGCGCGCACAAGGGATTATGTGTTTCCCTTTTAATGTAGAACACACTGCGCGGGTATTACGAAGATAGGGAGGGGAGAGATAGGAGGTGCCGATTAACATTGGTTTTGAATGTTTGCAGATCAAAATGGCAAGGGAAAATCCCGCCGGGTAAACTATTCCAGATTCGTGTCGTTCGGCTAAAAAAAGAATCCCTATATTTCACGGTACGTCCGAAATTAGGCTCAAGGGTGAACTGATGAGCATTCCTTGCGAGACGAGTATTACGGGAGAAACTTTTAAGGGGAGGAATGCAACTGGCTACTTCGAGTGAACATTTTTTGTAAAAGAAACGATAAAATAAGGAAAGACATGAAACATTGCGTCGGTGTTCGAGTGGGGCAATTGTTTCAGCGGCAGTTCTATTACCTATCAATCTTAACGCTCGATTTTGTATTCTATCAAGCAGGTGAAGCGATGTTTGCGAAGCACCTGCCCAGAGGTGAGAGTTATACTCGAGTTTAGGGCGTATAAACGCTTTATAAATTGTAGCCAGATCAGATGGGGAAAAGTACTTCTTACACCGATACAGAAAACCTAAGCACTTTGCAGCATTCTTAGCGATCTCAAATATATGGTCGTTCCAACGGAGGTCGTCGTTGACACACATACCGAGTACTGAGAGCTTTTCGGTTTCTTCGATGTAAGTGCCATTCATGGACAATGGCATTGGGGGAATGTTTAACTTTAACGACAGAAGACAGCATTGAGTTTTCGAAGCATTAAACTCCACACGATTTCTATTACCCCATTTGACAATGCTGTATAAATCGGAGTTTAATGAGCTTGACATACGGCACCGTTGCAATTGTACGTCCGAAGGCGAAGGACGTGAATTATCGAACGAATATGAAAAGCTGAGGGTAGAGTCGTCAGCAAAACAGTTAAGTGGATTAGAAGTAACAGACAGAAGATCATTTATAAAAATGAGGAAAAGAGTCGGAGACAGAACAGAGCCCTGGGGCACACCAGCATTTATTTTATGGGAATCAGACTTGAATCCGTCCAATACAACTTGTATTGTACGGTCCAGAAGATAGCTTCTAATCCAACGAACAAGAGTATTATCGATCCCAAAAGCACGCATTTTCGATAAGAGAGCTTCATGCCAAACTCTATCAAATGCCTTGGAGATATCAAGAGCAATAATCTTACTTTCACCAAAGCGATGTAAAGATTTGTTCCACTGTTCGGTGAGATATGCCATCAGATCACCAGTGGAACGGTTGCTGCGGAAGCCATACTGACGGTCATGGAGAAGCTTACGATCTTCGAGATATTCCTTAAGCTGACGGTTAATCAGTGTTTCCATGACCTTAGAAAGAAGGGATGTCAGTGCTATGGGTCGGTAGGAGGAGGGGGAGGATGGGTCACCTTTCTTAGGGACAGGCTGGACAAATGCTGTTTTCCATCTTCTAGGAAAGATTCCAGAAGAGTAGGAGCGATGGAAAAGCTTACGCAGTGGCTTTGCCAGTGTGGAAGAACACCTCTTCAGAAGAATCGGGGGTATACCATCCGGGCCAGCGGATTTGTGTATATCGAGATCTTTGAGAACCCTTGCTACTGTACGAGTGCGGAAAAAAATGTGTCCCATGGAAAAATTTACATTCTCAAGTACAGGAGGGGCAACGTTGCTTTGAGGCAGCGTGGAGCTGGCAGCGAAATGGGCGGCGAGCAAGTTTGCCTTCTCTGAAGAGTAAACAATTGGTTTGTTATTATCGATGAGCGTTGGAACCGAAGATGTCGAGGAGTTTTTTATATTTTTTACGAATGACCAAAAATTTTTACTGCCTTTGGGACACTGCAGAATTTTTTGCCGTAATTTTTGGTCATGCAAAAATTTGGTTCTTTCTATAACGGAGTTGCATGAGTTCCTTGCTTGTTTGTGCTTTTTCCGATTTTCCTCTGTAGGGTTGGCTTTGTAAGATCGGAAACTTACTTCTTTGAGCCTGATAGCTTCTTTACACTCAGAATTAAACCAAGACTTTTCTTTAGGTTTGATGCTTTTTACTCTGTTAGGAATAAAAGCACGCATCCCTAGAAGAATCACATTTGTGATCATTTCAGCACTGGCATCAATGTCACTATCGAGGAAGCATAGTGACCAGTTAAAGTTTCGGAAAAAGAAATTCAGGCCGTCCCAGTTGGCTTTCTCGTATTGCCAAACGGTCCTGGTGGGAAGTTTTTCTTTAACTGGATGGGTGGGGGATGAGAAATTAGCTGAAATGATACAATGGTCTGAAGTGCCAAAAGGAGAAGTTACACTAATGGTATATTTATCAGGGTGAGAAGTAAGAAACAAGTCAAGAGTATGGGCTGCTTGCCCAGCAACATCCGGTATACGCGTTGGCTTCTTCAGCGCGAGTGGGCATCTTTTTCATTCATCCTACGACGCGAGTGAACACTATTATTTTTTTTTTACAGCACACGCGAGGGGTTTTTTTCTAATTTCTCAACGAGCGTGTATTATTTTTTTTTCCTTAAAGCACTCGCGATAACAACGCGCAACAATTATTTGTTTGGACTTCGTTTAACTAATTGTGCGCGCACCTCGACATCCGTCTTCAACGAGCTTAGGATCGACACTGATGAATGATTTGGAAGAAAAGAGAATTAGAAGGGCCTGATAAAAAGATCAGGTCTAATTGCATGCCTTAGTAGTTGGTGATGCTACTAATGTGAAAGAAAAAAAAAAACGTTTTCTTTACATTTACATTTTTTCATAACAACATCGACTTGCATAAAATTTCAAATGAACAAAATAAACGAAATCTTAAATACAGGGCCGTAGCTTGAGATACAAGGGTTATGGAGCAAAACCAACATCAATTCTTTCTCAAGGCAAACAAAAGATAGACCCCATCGCTACATGCATTGTAATAGCTGACACCAGAAGAACGGCAGGCTCAACCCAAACCCCTGGACCAAACAAATGTAACGACACCTGCATTTCGTTGGCCTCAGACGTGGAACAATAAAAAACCGGGAGGCCGGCCGAAGTTTTCTATATTTGATTCGACCCGATCTGAGACTTCCTGTGCCGGAGCAGATTGGCTTCATCGCGGTCACAATGGGGTTCATTTGGCCTAAGTGTGTCAATCGCTTTTATGACAGCGTAATCTCACCATTTTTGAATTTCTCTAAAATTGCTTACAAGTACACCAAATAAATATTAAGCAAATTCGTCGACCTTTTCTATAAAATTTTAACCAAACAACCAGCTAGCTATTATTACCTAGTCCCATCCATGGCTGGCGAAGCTTGTTGGTTGTAGCCCAGGTCCACCTTTGATTCTATACAACCACCTTAGTTTAGTAGATGTTTTTCTTTTAGGAACATTAAATTCTTTTTTCGCAGAAAATTACAAATTTTAAATTAACTAGCTGACCTGCCAGACGTTTTCTTGTCTAAATATAGATAAATTGTAAAAAGCAGCTAAGGGCAGTACGGGGCGCTTTCGCCCAATCACGACCTGAAAATAAGTCTTTAATAAGGCGGGGCAATGATACTATTAATACTGCGCCGAAGCTCGTCTGATTGATTTGGAGAAGGCTTTCGACACCGTCTGGTCAAAGGATCTTTGTATAAAACTGACAAAACTTGGCATATGTAAGTACACCATTGTTTTTAGTTTGTCAAAAGTGGCGTCCCGTTGCCATTCTGGACAACAAAAAACAGTATTTGATATTAAAAACAGGGAGGGGTGAACTTGCAGAAAAACAACTTCCACTATATCCTGTTTAGAACTACTCCTTCTAGGGGACGAGAAAGAACTGGCGAAAGCAAGTGATCGTAAGGGCCACATGGACATCCGGTGAGTAAAAGTGACATCTGGCTGGATCAGTCACATTATTTTAACCGAAATGTAGAGGCTGCTATGGACAGAGCTAGGGAAGTTTTGACCTGAAAAAACGGCTATTTTTGACAGTCGGCTTTGGCTTGATGAAGAGGTGAAGGTGATTTGCTACATGACCGATGATTGCCTATGTTTGCTCTGTTTGTTTCAACGTTGCACTATCTACAATGAAAAAGATTTGGATGTTTGAGAGGCAGTGTCTTAGGACCTGCTTTGGATTACACACAACAACTGAGTCGGAGTACACAAAATATTATCCCAACGAGGTCCTTAAAAATGGGGCTAATATAAACAGGATAGATAACTTTGTAATCAAGCTAATATAAGGTCATATTGGGGATGTGATGGCTTCGAATAATGCTATTTTTTTGGGGGCTTACAACCCCCAAGACGAATATTTTGAGAGTGTGCCATTAATCGGCTTCATTTCTCTATTTAAACAACCGAGGACTGATAGAGAGTGGAATGGCGATTCCGTTGTATATTTGCGTATTATTTGCCCCATAGATGGAACCATCCCATATTTTTATAAATTCTTTTATGGTTTTATTTTTTCTAATTTCTTAAAAGTTGTCAAGCCACTAAAAAGCCTTATGCAATAAGAAAGCAAAACATGGGTTCCAGTCGTGAACATGTTTTTTAATGCCATTCAAGAAGCAGTTAAAGTTATAAAAAGAAGCTAAAAACCTTCCTTAAAAAAGTATTAACATTATACATTTGAACCTGTTAGGGTTATGTATACAAATTCTGCACGATCGTTAAGCAAATTGATGTCTATAACCAAAACGCGAGACTCAAAAATCTGTCCGCTCCACCAGTGGACATTACTTAAGCCCCAAAAAACAAATTTTTAAAATCGCCCATTTAATCATGACCGCAAGCGAACATCCTCAACATGCTCCCTTCTGCTGCTTCTATAGGTACAGGTCCCATAATTCTAATGAAGTACACCTCCAATGTGGTTCCAAAAAACAAACCCCTTTTAAATGATTAAGCTTTGTCACCATCATCCCATCAAACCAAAGAAATAACTCACCAATGTTCGTTTTGCCAGAAATTTCGCATTCGAGCTACAGCCCGCAATGACACAACCCAGTGATCTGTCAAAGGTACCCATAATGTTTCATCAAAAAAAGACAGGGGGTACCGAAATAACATTCCAGGATTTTATCTCTCAAGACCGGTAGTCGTTAATTTCATTGGATCTTGTGATTGTTACATATATTTCGCGCCACATTTCGTCGGTTCGTTTTTGGGGGGCTCCATCAAGGTGATTTATTTTTATTTTATTTGCCTCACGTGTTGGTGAATGGAGAATGTTTGTTCTTGGAATTGGAAACAGCACCTCTGAACATGACATTTCGGTGCAGAAATTATGAGGAGCATTGTGATTTCTTTAATCAGATAAGAAAGGGATCTTCTTTTTTTGGTTTTGTTTGTTTTGTATTATAAGTGGTACTTTGTTTCAAGTTGCCAATTTTGTGGCAAAAGGCTTATCCATCAGATGCGGTCGTCGGTGCACCTGTGTGTGCGCCATTAAGACCGGTAGTTGTCAATTAGTGGCATTGTCGCAGTGCTATTCCAAATAAATGAACTTAATGAATCCTACGCCGTCGTTGAATATTTCTTGGAACTTTTTATAAAACATTCCTGGACTAGGCAATCAAGTATCGGGCCCGTCACAGTGCGCGTCGTCGTCGATGTGGCTGGAACTGTTTGCGCACCAAGATATTGAATACCGCCTATATCGAGTTTCCCCGCCCGCCACCATCGATCAACCAATTGCCCATTATAACTCTTATAAGTCAACGGATTATCTACAATATTGTTGTGTAAATATAAATCGAAAGTATCTTAGAAATGTATTAAATCTGGCAGCACACAGATATCGGCTGGGTTTGTGTCCACTCTCCGGTTATGGTTTTTTTTGCGCCTCACTTTTGTCCATGGTTTTGGATTGCGAAGCCGCTATGGGAGGATAAAGTGCGAATTACCTTGTAGCAATCCACAGAGGTTGATCTGCCGTCACAGTGTGTCGTCGTTGCAAACCTATCGATACTTCGATTGTATTCGATTGCAACAGGGCGATCGGTATTAAGTGGTGGGGTTATGGGACTTGTATCTATCGGCTTAGCTTTGCTTCTATAGATTTTCAACAATACAGGAAGAACTGAAGGTGTTGAAGTCAAGGATTGAAATAAAAAAAAATGGTAGAATGAATAGGGATGTGGAAGAAAGATGTCGATATAAGGGAAGCTGCCTCTGAAGTTTTACACGACCACCATAACTAAACCCCTGGTTTTATGATGAGTGCCGACAAACACACGCAGCTAAAAAGATAAAAAGCAAAAGAGGGATGAAGAACACCTTCTTAAAAAGAAAAAAAGGGATCTTGAGAAGCTTGTGATCGAGGAAATGGAGAGCTGTTATTGCAGGAATGAAGTTCGAAAGTTTAACCACAAAGGTAAAAAGAAACTGTCAAAGCTACAGAGCTCGAAATGAAGGACGATCAAGAGAATATAGTGGTGGAATCGCAGTCGATCCTGAGAATATGGAAAAACCATTTCTGCGGACTATATAACGGCGATGACGAAACGAATTCCGCTGTCCGGCAGAATGATCCATTTTATCTGGACGAAGTAGACCAACCATTCCGCCCACTATATCTGGATGAAGTAAAGCTAGCTATATCTAAGCTTAAGAGCAACAAAGCGAAGAAAGCATGCCCGATAAATGGAATTTCAGCATAATTTGCCCGATCCTTAAAAAAGGAGACCCTCTGAACTGCACCAACTACAGCAGTATCAGTCTCCTCTACATCGCCTACAAGATCTTTTTTGCCATATTGTATGAACGACCAATTATTCACAATACGGAAGATCTTGGAAAAAACCCAAGAACTTCAAATCGATACTGCCAAATTCGTCCGATTGAAAACGCACACTATTCCGGCAAGTTCGGTAAAGATCTCACCGACAGCTCTGAAGTCAAAAAATGATTTAGACAAGGCGATGCGACTTTTTTAACATCATACTTGAAAGAATTGTGCAGAACTCTCACGCCAACACCAGAGGCACGATCTTTCAAAAGTCTGTCCAATTACCCCCATTCTTCTGAAGAGGTGTCCACACTACTGGGTAGAACAGTGTGCAAGCTTTCCATCGCTCGTGCCCTTTTTTAATCTTTCCTAGAAGATGGAAAACAGCATTTGTCCAGCCTGTTTCTAACAAAGGTGATCCCTGCTCTACATCCTCTTATACTTACGTCCCTTCTTTCTAAGATCATGGAAATACTGAGTAACCGCTTAAGAAATATCTCGAAGACCAAGAGCTTCTTCATGACCAACAGTATGGCTTTTGAAGTAATCGTTCCTCTGGTGATTTGATGGCATATCTTATCGAACAGTTGAACGAACAAATCTTTACATGGCTTTAGCAAGAGAAAGATTATTGCGCTTGATATTTCCAAGGCATTTGATAGAGTTTGGCATGATGCTCTGTTATCGAAAATGCGTGCTTTTGGGATCGATGATACTCTTGTTCGTTGGATTAGAATCTATCATCTAGACCGTTCAATACAAGTTGTATTATAAGGTTTCAAGTCTGATTCCCATAAAATAAATGCTGGTGTGCCCCAGGGCTCCGCGGGCGGATTATAGGTACTATAAGGCAAATTAAGGATTCGTGAATATAAACAAAATTGGGATAACAATCAAACATGACATTACGATCATGGAGAAACCTAAACAAGTCATTCGCAAAAAATGTCCGTATGTCTGTCTGTAAATTTTAATTTTATGGCTAAAAATAACGGTACCTGCCATATAACGGTTAAGGAAAACCTTATTTTTCTCGAAAACGGCACCAACGATGTTGATGAACATTTTTGAGAATATTTTGGTTCGTAGGTACTAGCTATCATCTAATCAGAACCAAATTTACCGGAAAAGTCATATAACAGCTTTTTTTAATTTTCGACTTTCTCGTAGCGAAAATAATTCTGCATACCAACATTTTGAATAACTATTTTTTTCTATTTATAATTAATTTTAGAAATATTTTTTTGAAAATTCATTATTTTTCAGTTACAAAAAAAATATTTAAAATTTTAAACTCAGTTGTAAATTAATAAACTCTAATAAACTACATACCAAATTAAAAAAAAAAAAACTAAAAATAAAAACAGGATTTTATCAAAAACTATTTTCGAAATATTTTTTTCTTAAATTCTTTGTTATTTAAGACGTAAGTATTGTAGTTTTGATAATTTTTATAAGTTCAAACTCTGTTACTTGTTTCTGTCAAAGATCTTGCTTTCCAATATGTAATTAAGCACATAAGAGCAAGAACATGCGACCCAGTCGTGCCCATTTTTATAAATGATTTTCTGTCATGTTAGGTACCTCCAATCCACTAAACTGCTTCTCGTACGACTCTACCCTCCTTCGCCTTCGGAGCTTCGGACGTACAATCGCAATGGTACCGTATGTTAAGCTTAAAAGCCTCGTCAACGTTTGCTACGTGGCTAATCCTCCAATGCTGGTCTCTTCGTTACCAAGAAGCTAATTTACCATTTTATTTCTCGTTCTAATACTATTATTATCGTTATCCTCCAGCAGGTTAAATATAAATTTCACAACTGAATTATACGTACTTGCTCTTATGTGTGACCGCAACAGCGTCGAATAAAATTTGAAAAATATTAAGGGAATTTCTATTCGATTTTTCTGATTTTTGATTGTTTGAAAAAAAGGACGTAAATTTATTTCTTTAAAAAATGTTAAAAAGTGTTATTTTTTTCAAAATCGTAGGAACGGTTTTTATTTACAAATAAAAAAAATAAGCACACAAATAACCTACATTAAAAAACAAAATTAAAAAAAAATCTAAAATCCAAGTTTTCAAAATGTTGATTTTTCAAAAAAAAATTTTTTTTTTTAAATACAAAACAAAATTATTTGGAAATATTTTAATGTGAAATTACTTTGGTTACCTACAGCTTTCTGAATATCAAATTTGATTGTAATCGATTAAGTAGTTCTCGAGAAAGTTGAAGAACAAAAAACTGATTTTTTCATGAAAATTCTTCGAGCCGTTTTCGAGAAAGATAAGTTTTTACTTAACAGTTATATGACAAGTACCGTTATTATTTGAGCTAAGAATTTTAAATTTGAAGACGATTGGCCAAACTGTTTAGGCTGCAGTCCAAAATACATACGTACAGACAGACAGACAGAATTTTGCCAGTATCTCTATCATCGTAATGTCATGTTTGATTGTTATCTCAAAATTTTTAATCTGCACGAATGCTTAACTTTCATTATAGTTGTACCTATAATCGCAAGTAAAAAAGTAGTTGCTTATAGTTTTTACGGATAAGCAGTTTAAAACTCAACAACTACAATTTTGCATCGAAGTAAAATTAACACCTAAAACGTCAACGGCTTACCAATAGTCAATAACAGCGTTAAAAGTATTAATGGGGGGAATATACACACAGAAATATACGTCGATAGTTAATTGAAGCCGCACGATCGATTGAAATGCGACCAATTCAACCATCACAGATGTATCTTCTCGCCACCATATAGCTAAAGTATAGTAGTTCGATATAGGCAAAGGAGAAATAAAGCTTCGGCAAGATACTTAGAAGGAATTCAAAAAATTGACGATAATAGGCGCAAATGCGGTCTTAATTACGTCGATTTTCCAGCGCGAAATTTTTCCACGACAAGGGTGATGTGGGAAAACAACTACTGATCTGACACTGGTATCTCAGGTTGGTTCCAAGAAAATAATCCCCCCATATCGATAGGTGTATCTAGTTTTCCAGCCAAAGCCAAACCGATCGATTAATATAGATTTTGCAATAAAACAACAACAAAAATACCGCCACAGGCACCCGCATTTATATCCGTACACGAAGTTATGTCTTGTACTTTATAAATTGTGTCAGCAAATTGCCTTTTTTTTTTTTAAAGTAAAATGGGTTTCAGGGAAGGAAGATGATATTCCCAACACTTCCCCCATGTTTCTTAGGATATTTTTTGTTTGTCGGGCAAATTAATACAAATTATTTTGCAAAAGCATTTCGTGGGATATAGTATAGGTATGGGATGAGATGAGGGAGGGGGTAAAATGCGTGCACACACAATTTACAACCCCTTGTGATATTCACTTAGGAGTTATTACCTCAATGGCATGATGTTTCACAACAAATATTGAAAGTACTTCGTTAATGGTGATGCCACTCAAGGACACACAAGAAGAGGCAAGTGAACCAGGACAGGCGAACCAGAGAGCCTTCAAGTTCAAGAAGACAAATGAGGGTAGGTTATCCGGTTGTTTTTATTATTATTATTTTTTTTTTTTGTGGTGATGGTGAACTCAATAAAAAGGATTTTCCAGCTCATTTTCTTGCCAGTGTGTCTTATTAAGGGATACGATTCTGAGATTGATGATCAACGGAAATGGTGCACAAAAATATTAGGTTGGGTAGGAGTATGTTGAGTATACGACATGCAATATTGCCATTTTTTGTAAAATGTACTTTTTTTTGTTTGTTTTTGCGAATATTGTAATGAAAATTTATGACGAGGGTAACATTAATAAATGAGACTTTAAGAGCATTTTCCTATATGGGCAATAACGCATCCTTAAGGTATAGCTAACTAATGATTGATAAATTCAATATTGAATGACAGATAAGACCCATATCAACCCTTGGGCCAAGTATTACCGCATTTGCATAATATTTGTATCTATATTGAAAGAAAACAGATAAGGGGTTGTTAACAATGTGACTACAAGGGTGTTGAAACTGAAAGATTCTAAGTAGCTGTTTATGGTTTTAAGTCAACCGGTGATGTCAGTGATTTAAAAATCAACTTTGACATTTTAAAAGAAGAAACAAGGTTCAGAAATGCACGAAGATAGAAATTGAAAACACAGGAATTATAAATTAATCGGCTTAGAGCGTTATTGGGGTGCAGCAAGAAATGGGCCATAGTAAAGTGTTTGATCTTAGTTCACTTTCGGAAACGGAAATATAGCTATTTTGAAAATGTATTTAAAATAAGAACATTTTTTAAATTAAGAACCTGTCAAGAATTAGTTTTTGAATGGATTCAGTCTCGCCTTTCTCTTTTTGAGTGCTTTTGGCATTTATCAGCCTTACCACGTAGAGTCAAAAAAAGCATTATTGGAAAACCATTTTATTATTGTTATGCGGTTACCGTTTCTCTAAACTTGCTTAAAACGAAAATACAAAAATATTAAAATAAAACTTCCCACCAGGACCGTTTGGCAATACAAGAAAGCCAACTGGGACGGCCTGAATATTTTGTTTCCGAAACTTCAACTGGTCACTATGCTTCCTCGATAGTGACATTGATGCCAGTGCTGAAATGATCACAAATGTGATTCTTCTAGGGATGCGTGCTTTTATTCCTAAACAGAGTAAAAAGCATCAAGCCTAAAGAAAAGTCCTTGTTTAACACTGAGTGTAAATAAGCTATCAGGCTCAAAGAATTAAGTTTCCGATCTTACAAAGCCAGCCCTATAGAGGAAAATCGGAAAAAGCATAAACAAGCAAGGAACTCTTGCAACTCTGTTATTGAAAGAACCAAATTTTTGCATGACCAAAAATTACGGCAAAAAATTCTGCAATGTCCCAAACAGTACAAAATTTTGGTCATTTGTAAAAAATATTAAAAACTCCTAAAATTCTTCGGTTCCAACGCTCATCGCTAATGATAAACCTATTGTCTACTCTCCGGAGAAGGCAAACTTGCTCACAGCTCATCTACGCTGCCTTACAGCAACGTTGCCCCTCCTGTACTTGGAAATGTAAATTTTTCCATGGGACAGATTTTTATCAGCACTCGTACAGCAGCAAGAGTTCTCAAAGATCTCGATATACACAAATCCGCTGGCCCGGATGGTATACCCCCGATTCTTCTGAAGAGGTGTTCTTCCACACTGGCAAAGCCACTGCGTAAGCTTTTCCATCGCTCCTACTCTTCTGGAATCTTTCCTAGAAGATGGAAAACAGCATTTGTCCTGCCTGTCCCTAAGAAAGGTGACCCATCCTCCCCTTCCTCCTACCGACCCATAGCACTGACATCCCTTCTTTCTAAGGTCATGGAAACGCTGATTACCCGCCAGCTTAAGCAATATATCGAAGATCGCTTCACCTGCTTGATAGAATACAAAATAGGGCGTTAAGATTGATAGGAAATAGAACTGCCGCTGAAACAATTGCCCCTCTCGTACACCGACACAATGTTTCATGTCTTTCTTTATTTTATCGTTTCTTTTAACCAAAATGTTCACTGGAAGTAGCCAGATACATTCCTCCCCTTAAGAGTTTCTCCCGCAATACCCGTCTCGCAAGGAATGCTCATCAGCTCACACTTGAGCCCAACTTCAGACGTACCATGAAATATAGGGATTCTTTTTTTAGCCTAACAACACGAATTTGGAATAGTTTACCCGGCGAGATTTCCCCTTGCTATTTTGATCTGCAAGCATTCAAAACCAATGTTAATCGACACCTCCTGTCCTTCCCCTCCCTATCTTTCTAATTCCCTCGCAGTGTGCTCTATATTAAAAGGGAAACACGACTGGATCGCACGTACTTGCTTTATGCGCGGTCACATTGTCGAATAAAATTTGAAATATATTTGATTGTTTGAAATAATACGTAAAATAGTTTTCAGGGGAAAAATCTAAATGCCAATTTCCTTAAGAAATAAATGTGAATAAAGAAAATCATACAGTTTAAAAAAAAAAAACTTTTTCAAAAATAAACAAAAATCAAGGATGCAAGAACATTAATGACTCTTAATTAAAAATAAAACAAAAAAGTTTGACCAATTTCAAAATATTGATTTTTCAAAAAAAAAAAAATTATTTTATGTTTTGTAAATATAAAAAAAAAACCGTTAATCGGAAATATTTCAATGCAGAATTGGTTTGGTAACCTACATCTTTCTGACTATCAATTTTGATTGTTATCGGCTATCCAGTTTTGAAGAAGAAAAAAAACGGTCCTATAAGAGGTACCGTTTTTAACACACCATTTTAAAATTTTACTTCCGATTATAGGTTCGTAGGGATAAAAAATTGAGATAACAATCAAACAGTAAATACCGTTATTTCGACAGATGAATGTCTTAAATTTTATTTTTAGCTCAACTATTTATTTATTTTATTAACGGTATCTGCTATATAACCTTTAAGTAAATTACTTATTTTTTCACGGAAAAGATTCCAAGAATTTTTATGAAAAAACTCAGTGTTTTATTGAAGCTGTGGATTACGTCTTAGTGACACAAAAAATTAAAATTAAAAATTACCATAAGATAATTTTTTTTCCTTCGACTTTCTCGGGAACTAGTTAACCGATTACATTCAAAATTGATATTCAAAAAAAAAAAAAAATAGGTAGCCAAAGTAATTCCACCTTAAAATATTTTCGAATTACGTTTTTTTTTTTTGTATTTTTAATATTTAAATATTTTTTAAATTTTCTCCTCTGAAAACGGTTTTACGTACTCTTTTCCAATAATCGAAACTCACAAAATTGAATAAAAACTTTAAAAATTCCCTTGATATAAAAAACTAAATTAATTTATTAGGAAGACGGCTTAACTCAGAAAAAAAAAATTTAATTGTACTTTGGCCCAACATTTTTCGAACTTTAAAATGAAAGCAAATACTTAAAATTCTTAATTTGAGAATGCAAGTTTAAGTCGTAATGCAAGAATTTTTATTCTTGACTTAAAGATACAAAATGTCAAAATTTTCAGAATGTAAACAGTTGTCTGAAGAACTTGTTAAAAAAGCTCAAAAATTTAAATCGTGCGGTTGAATACGAAAATATTTAAAATTTTAAGAGAGAACATTCAATAAATGTTAAACTTAAAAAAAAAAATTGTTGACACAAGAACAATTTGTCAACAAAAAATAAGAATGCAATTGTTGGTTAAAATATTTTAATCGTCAGATTTCAAAAAACTTAAATTGTCCCAGTAACAAAAACAAAATAAGAGTTGTTGAAATAAATCTAAATTAAAAAAAAATAATAAGACATGAAGATAGAGATATACAAGTTTTATTCCAGAAATTATATGTAAGGTTTTATTTAAAATTTAATACAAAAATCAAAAAAAAAAAATATTAATGCGTTTATAAAAACCAGGGCAAAAGTAATTTAGTTCAAAATTAATCCATGTAAGTCAACAAAACTTCGTTTTGGTAAAGATTAATTTCAAGAAGCCACATTTTAATTTTAATTTTTGCAAGAATAAATTTAGAAATCGAATACAACGAATACATGTAAGAAGTATATTGAAGAGCTTACAGGACACAATGGAGTAAAAGTTTCTAAAGTGAGTAGTTCTGAAAGATGGAACAGAAACATAGTTGTCAAAGTTGTTTCTCAAAGTACGAACTTCAGAGTTTGGACTCTGCAAATATCCACATCTTACATAAAATATTTTGGAAACAAACGCTTCACATGTAGTATGTTTAATGACCTAAATAGCATCATGGAAGGATACAACCGGTTAACCCCGCAGATTTTTCTAATGGCACATTTTTGCAAAACGACCAGAGATTGTATTTTAGTTTGGTAAGCACCACCCCAGCTACTGATCTCATATTGAAGTTTGGAATGGAATATTCCAAAATAAGCTGTTTTAAGAGTTTTAAAATCACAAATTTTTTTGAGAAGGTAAAGACTACGGAAAAAGAACGTAGATATTGCTTCAAGGTTGAAATATGATTTGTCCAACTCATATTTTGATCAAATGAAATACCTAGGTATTTAAAATCATTAACTATTTCAACTTGAAAACAATTCCCACAACACACTTTCATCAAACGGCAATACAGACACACTACTATTATATGTAACAGGCGCGAACGCAGCGGGGGGTTTTGGGGGTTCAAAGTACTCCCGAAATATCTGGAATTAAAATAATAAAGATCTATGTTTTAAATGAAAAAAACACCGTGTCACTTTCTCCAAAGTTATTAAATGTTTTCTGTCATGTTAATCAGCCCTTCCGAAAAACTCAACAAACCCTTCGATTTACAGACAAATATTTCGACAAATCCGAGAAACCCACTGCCAATGGAACATTATATACACGGATAGATCTACAAGTGAAACCGACACGTCATTTGCCGAAAAAGGAGATATCCAAGCTAAAGGCTTGCTATCCGAATTCGCATCTGTGTATACAGCTGAATCCGGTGCAATACTAAGAGCTGCAGAACAAAGTCATCAGAAACAAACTCTTGAATGCACAGATAGCCGTCCCACACTCGACGGAATTCTAAACCACAACAATAGAAATCCAATTATAGCAAACATACGAAACAAACTTATAGCTAATAAGGATAAGCTAAAACTCATTTGGGTCCCTGGGCATGCAGGTATCTTAAATAATCAACTCGCCGACAGCGCAGCAAGGAATGCCTCTTACGAACCTTTACTTACATTTTTTATTAACAACAAAGAAGACATCGAAAGAAACGTCAAAAAATGCTTGTTGCGAAAAAAAGAATTTGGAGTGGAGAGAGTATATTCACCATTATTCTGGCATCAACCCTAGAAGACTACCAATGGTAATCCAACGTCTCCCTCAAACCAAATGATCAAATGTTTCCTTCGCCACAGACTTGGACATACTTTCCTCACAAACAGCCACCGCATTACCAAGGATAAATCACCAAATTGCCATATCTGCCATAACGATGTTAATTCAAAAAGACAAAATACCGAAGGTTCACAAAATAGTGAAAACCGTAATCTAGGTTTAAACCAGCTACAAGGTTTAAGGGGCTATGTGAGTTATAAGCTATACCAAGATCCTCAGCAAAAGCCGTTACTTTACCTGCAAAAGGTAGGCTGAACAAAGAATAAATATAGACGAGAAACAAAATGGGACCAAGGACAGATCATTGTGGTACACCGAAATTTGAAACCCAATTTTTACTTTTTGGGTCTTTTCCGTTAGTCGTATCTATACAAACCAGTTGCAAACAAATCCACGAAATCCGACATTATGCAATTTGTCAAGTAGAATACTATTGTCAACCGTATCAAATGCTTTGCTTATGTCTACGAACAAACCAGCACAAGTTTTTTGTCATCTAGGCCTATATTAACTAAGGAGCATAAAACAAGAAGAGCATCTTCGGTAGAGAGCCCTTCTCTAAATCCGAACTGCGAACTGCTGAAAAATTTTATTTTGTTTAAATAACGTAACATTCTATATTTAACAGCTCTTTCAAATATTTTTAATATAGAGGACAACAATGAAATAGGCCGATAATTACAGGAGATCCATATAACAATATCGCTTGAAAAACGACTTAATTATTAATTTGTTGTGTTTACTAAGTAATGATTTAATATTAATGAGTGGCTAAAACAATTTAATAGCACTACTTATCTTGTTTGATGTCATTTCTGTGTGTTTTTTGAAGGTCAATTTCTTGTCTAAGTAGACACTTAAGTACTTGACAGAGTTAACCCATGGAATTTCACAGTTGTTTATATTTAAATTATGGCTGAGTAAGAAACATTCCTTTCTTTTTCTAGTAAGAAAGATAGCTTGACTCTTCTCAGCATTTATTTTAACATTCCAATGTTTATAGTATTAAAATATAAGGACAAGGGCGTTCTGAATATTAGTAATTACATTCGCAGGATGTACATCAGATGAGTATATCGCTATGTCATCCGCGTACATGCCAAAATCACAATTTTTTAGGACTGGGAAATTTGATTTACAAATATTAAATAGGTTAGGAGATAAGACTGATCCTTGGGGAACGCCAGCAGGTATAAATTTGGAGATGGTACTTAAACCGTCTGTCACTCAAAAAAAACTTATTAAAATCATTACAAAAAATGCTGGACATTCATTTAGATATAATAAGCTTATGTATACTTATGTATAAGTTCATTTTGTGCTGATTCTAAGAACCTGGTGCAACGTGCTATGTTCTTTCCTGAAGCCAAATTGTTGCAACGGAATGACTTTCTTATATGATTAAGAACATTTTCTAATTTAATTCGTATTACTTTCTAAAAATCTTACCAATACTACTCGGTAGGTTTATTGGCCTATAACTTAATGGATGACTTCGAGGTTTTTCCAGTTTAAATATTGCAACAAATTTTGCCATCTTCCATTTTAGTGGAAAATATTGGCTTTTAAGACATGTATTTACTAAACCAGTTAAATAAATAAATCCACTCATGGGAAGTTGTTTAAGATATTGATTTTTATACCATCAATTCCCGGAGCTTTTTGATTTTGAAGATCAATATCAAATACTCTATAGGTAATTTCCACAGTAATTTGTTCCTCAGGGGGGAAGTTAATTGGATTCCCGATTGAATCCTAGTCTAGGTTTGTGAAAACTGGATCGTAGTTATTTATAGAAGCTATATGATTATTCGCAAAACTATTTGCATTGCTAGTGCATTTTGTGCATTGGCTTCATTAGAAGTGTAAATCATCCCTGATAATCCGAGGGTATTTGTGTATTTTTCTTCTTTATTAATTTATAAATTTTCCAAAATGGGTTTGAACTAGGGTGTAAGGGACAAAGTTTTTTATTCTACTCTTTATTTCTGAACTCTGAAATTGATTCTGTTATCAATTTGTTAAGATTTTTCATTTCTTGAAAATCATATTGCTGTCTGAATATTTTCCATTTTCGTCTGAACATAAATTTCTCTGTTTTGAATTAAGATATAATGAGGAAGAACAATGGAAATTAGAGATAATTTATGTAAAAGGTTTTTCAATAAGAGCGCTACAAAAGTTTTTTTAAATAAAACAAAAACGGTTTTGGATATCAATAAAATCCTTTATTCCTGTGAAACAACGTTTGATGCCATTATGTATGGAACTCAATTTCTTTTGCATGGCCCCCACGGGCACGCTTGCAAAAGTCCAGACGCTGAACCCAATTTTTGACCGTTTTCAAGCATAAATCGGCCGATACTGCTGCAATTTCACGTTCGACATCCGTACGAAGTTCATCAATCGTCGCTGGCTTGTTGGCATAGACCATAGGACTTGACGTAGCCCTACAGGAAATAGTCTAATGGCGTAAAATCGCATGACCGAGGCGGCCAAGCGACTGGACCATTTCGTGAGATAACACGTTCTCCAAACTTGGTTTCCAATAAATTGATTGTGACATTCGCTGTGTGGCTTGTGGCGCCATCCTGTTGGAACCACATGTCCTCCAAGTCCATATCATCCAATTGGGGCCAAAAATATTCGGTTATCATTATAACGTGCCGGTCTTGATTATCACGGAAGAAGTACGGCCCAATGACGCCGCCGGCCGGCCCATAAACCACACCAAACCGTAATTTTTTCGGGATGCAATGATGACTCATGGAGTACGTGTGGATTGCTGCCTGACCAATATCGCATATTTTGTTTATTGACGAAGCCATTCAGCCAGAAATGAGCCTCATCGCTGAAGATGATTTTTCGATGAAAATCCGAATCATTTTCAAGTTGTTGCTCACTCCAATTCAATAACATACGACGCTTCTGGTGGTCAAGCGGCTTCAGTTCTTGCGTCAATTTAATCTTGTAAGGATGTAGGCCAAGATCTTTTCGCAAAATTCGCCACAACAACGTCACAGAGATGCCCAACGCTTGAGAACGACGTATGAGAGACACATTTGGGCTTTATACAACTGAAGCCTCAGCGGCAGCAATATTCTCGACACTACGGGCACTTCTTTGTCTCATTGGCCCGGGAACATTTTGTACTGTGCCTGGGGATTCAAATTTGTCCACTAGACGCTCATTTGTTGATCTGCTAGGACGATTATGACGACCATAAATTGGACGTAGCGCTCTTAACGTTGAGGCCACTGACTCCGAATTTCGGTAGTAAATTTTAATAATTTAGACTCGTTGTTGGTAAGTCTTACTGAAGAGAAGTGTAAAAAGAGCGGCAAGAAATCTGGCGTCGTTTGCTGTCCCTGTCGCTCTACTTTTGTAGCGTCCCTGTTGAAAAACTCGATATACCTAAATGCCTAAAAAGTTTCAACATGCAGAACGAAGTCGTTCTAAACTGCTATTTAAATTAAGGCAATTCAGATCAAATTCCCTAAGGTCTAAGCCAAAGAATACATTTTTTTTTAATCATTTATCAACAATTCTTTCCATTTTGCAGCGCCACAAAATTAAATCCGTTCCATCCATTTTCTCCAACTTTTTGCACCACCAAACATACAAAATTCTTTTGAATCTTTTTTTCCGTTTATATACTCACCAGACATCACCCACACAATCTCTTTTTTCACACACAAAAATTCCCACATTAGATTGGCTATTCCGTTATCGAAGGGTGGGGTCTTAGCACGCATGTACTGTGCAATATACAAAACCAACATATATACCTTCCAGATACATGAATACAAACATAGAATATGTGTGGGATACAAAAATGAGATACAAATTGAAATGGTGTTCCAAAAATGCAATCTCTGATGTCACATCACTGTCACTGGTCCAAGCGAATTCGATGACAGGTTAAAATGTTACAAATCCTCTTGGTGACAGTGACAATTGAAAAAGAGATACATTTTTCCGCGATAATTGAATGTTTGGTATCCCTTAAGTGCTGAAGTAATTCCCAAGGGATAAAACGATGAGCCACCACCACTTACCTTTGCCATCGGAGCAGGCGAATTATTTATGGACTTTGGTCAACAAAGTCACAGTCACTTTTGCAACCCTTTTCAAATGATTCAAGCAAGGGTTGGATTGTTTGCTTGCTTGTTGGGAGTTTGAGTTTCCGGTGGAAAAAAAATTAAAACAAAATTCAAAAACTCCCTCATGATTTATCAGATTTTTAAAGAACCCAGTGCATATTATATTCTTTCAATTATTCCCCGTAATTTTTAAGGGAACACGGTGATTTTTGAAAGGAGTCCTGATTTGTTTTCTTTGAAAATAAAACTTAATATAAGATGTGTAAACTGATATGATAGCATGGATTTGGTCCCGTTGCCCGTATATATTTGTGAGACTTGAGACTTCTATACATATACGCGTCAATTCATTAAATCGGCATGAAGACAAGGCGGTCTGTTGTTTATTCCGAACAATCAAGCAATCTAAAAAAGTTCCTCCTGGCTGTCCTCCTACATCGTGTAATCATATCAAGGAGTATATCTTTCAACACACAAAAAACCCAATAAAATAGGACCCTAAAAAACCGAGTGCGAGTGGCATTATTCGGCGACTGATGAACGGAGCTGAGCGTATCCCAAACCTTATAAAATTCCTGTGCACAAAACAATTAACATCCTCTTTTTATTAGAGTGATGATGCCGTGGCCATCCCATCCATCTACAGCAAGCAACAAATATTCTCCTTGTTTTTTCGCAGCAATAATACTGCCTATGAAAAAAAGAGCTTCTCCTTTTGGGACATTACACAATGGCTTCACCTTATCTGGGATAAAAGATCATATTTCATATTGTAGAAGCAAAAAAGATCTTCGCGCACAATCTGCGTTTGCCTTGAATTTGTTTTTTTGTTTATTTTTAACCTTAACCAAAATGCTGGCAGAGGGGCTCACCGACCGCTCACATTGAGGTGATACATGGGACGACCGCGATGTTATGGAACACCATAACAGGAACTGACGACATCCATCATAGAGAGTGCGTCCAGCGCAAAGACCCATGATTACAGCAGTCAGGGTAAGCAATAAGCAAGGGAGCAAGAGTGTCAATGGCCCGCAATTACATTTCATGATTTTCGGTATACAAAACCAGCCAGCACCGTGTAATGAGATAACTCACACGTAATGCCCGGTTTGCAAAGAAAAGTCTGAAAAAGAAAATCTCCGACAGCGAACGATGTCGCATGCAGTGGTTTATAGATAACTCATACGTAATGCCCGGTTTGACGAGGAAAAGTCTGAAAAAGAAAATCTCCGAGAGCGAACGATGTCGCATGCAGTGGTTTATAGTCTGTCCAGTAAAAATTATCAATACAGTGAAGATAGGACGTTCATCTCTCACTCTGACTGTAGTGGAATCTCGTTAAGCTGTGAGAGAGCGCAACTATTAAATGGTTTCCGTGATGCAAATTATAGATCATTGGTCTTAAAGCTTTAAAAAAGCACCAATTGTGAAAGCTCTTTAACAAAATCCAAATGATTTGCATTAACGTAGAAATGGTAGCTCGATAATGATACTGTTTTCAATACACACGAAGAGGGTTGTGTTCGTGTGTAATTTTTGAGTTAGTTATTGGTTGGATTTTAATTTTATGGGATATTTCAGAGAGTTAAACCATTAACTGGCACTATTTGTAAAAATAAAGCTTATTAGTGGGCAGACCATTGGAAACTTGACAACATCTCAATTTTTTTTATTTGAAGTTTAAGCGGGACCCGATACTTTCAAAAAAATTAATAGCTCGTTGGAAAAAACCCGATGCCAGATACCATCCTGCACAGGCAAGAGTATGCAAAAACCTCAAACGAGAAAGTAGAAGTTTTCACCAAAGATTTTGAGCAAAGCTTTAAGGATCGCCCGCCCAATCACCTTCCTGAATTCATCGAAGAAGTTGAAAATAGGTATGAAGAAGATGCAGATAATATAGTTACATAGATATCGCACCCAGTACAAAAAAAAAATTACCAACTTCACATCGGCTTGGATATACTTGTATGTCCCAGTTCGATCCAGCTTGTTTGATACATACTGCGACAAGTTTGTTGATTCAAATTTTTTAAGTTCGGGAAGTTTGGCTTTAGGGTTAACACTTGCCTACCAACATTGTTGAAGTTTCACAATGTAGACGCAAGAAAAACAATTGGACCAACCATGTTGGTCGGTTTTCAAAAGTTTTTTGAAAACTTGCTTGGTTGGATCAAACCAACGAACCTGCCTGGACAAATGTTCATTAAAATTCATTTGTGTCTTGTTAACGTTGCGCCCATTGCCCATTTTCAGAGTCACAGACAGGGAGAGATTACTGTGCAGCTACAACGGTGGTTGCAATGGTGGTATGTCAGTCATTTATTCAAGGAAATGACTGACATACCTAATCCATGGAGAAAACTGTGCTTTAAAAGCCACCAAATTTCGCCGTCCTCCTGCCTGGATAACAGCTTCCCCGTAAAAATGGAAAACGTCAAAAGTGGTGCCAGTTTCCAAGAAGACCATGCGGTCAAGAGAAGAGGAATATCGATACTGAAGCTGAAGGGGCTTATCCTGAGAAAGTTTCAGTATTTTTTTCTATGAAAGAGAAATCATACCTAAATGGCAGCATGGTTTCAAAACCACGACACAGCACCATCCATTTGCTTATTGGATTGCACTCTGACGTGACACACGGGCTCTACACAGTCGCATGTTTACTGGACATCGAAAAGGCTGTCGACGCAGTTTGGATAAAAGGACCAGATTTTAATATGTTAAGTATGTGACTATACCCGAGCACTTTGTAAGAATAATAAAAAAAATCTAACCCACATTGATCTTTTTCTTTACAGGTTAGCAGGGAATATTCTTCAAGAAAGAGGATCAGCACTGGAGTTCCACAAGGTTCCAAGTTAGTTCCCATACTTTTAAACATATATACAGCTGACCAGCTTACCAACATCCCAGGGACGAAAACGAGGCTGTATGCCTACTACCTCAAATGAGGACTGAATATAAATAACAACAAAAGCTGTCAATCGTCCCGGGCTTGGAAAGTCAAAAACTTTTCATAACCCCAGTACTTGACCCCAAGAACAATTATTAAAATATTGTTAAAACAAATTAGAGCTCAGCTCCAGTTGGTTGGAAAAATGGAAACTGTTGCGTTGAAGGAAGAAGGTAACTTGTTTCACAAATTTTATTACTATTCCCTGTACCGGTGATGTTAATGATATTATCACCGGGCATCTATACTTATATGAGGCAAGCTGACCTTTGCAATGAACGTGCGCGGCCTCAAAGTGCGACAATCTAGGCGGAGGTCGCGTGTGGTGTTAAGTTTTATTATTATTATTTTTTTTTCATAAATTTTGTGTATATTTTGGTACTTTGCGGTGTGTTGACATGCGAAAAACATAATATTTGGGCCAACATTACTTGAAAACTTGTCCTATCATAAATTATATCGTAATGTGCCACATCGAGAGGTTTATGAAATTATATGCGCACTCGGCCGAGTTAGTCCCAGTCGTAAAAACAGTGCGTAACTATCATTACTTAGAGATATAGATACATAAAGGATATGGGTTGTAATCCCACGCCTGTTGCGAAGGTTCACTTTGACAAAATTAAGACTGGACTGCGTGGTGCACGTTTATGTGGTACGTGCCCATGGGCACAATGTGATTTTTTCCACCTCTTCCATAAGTAATATGGATGTTCTTGATGCCATGGGATGATGCACTCTTTTGAGTGTCTTATAAGCGGAACATTTTACTGCGTTTTCATTAGGGTAGTTTGTTTATTGGATAATTTTATTTTTATATTTTTCTATAATCATATAAGATACTCACAAGAGATACAAGATACTTTATCTGTTGATGGCTGTGTAAATAATTCAATTGGAAAGAAGAAGAGTTGTGTTGAAGTTAAATTTTCTTACATTGATATTGTAAAGGTCATACTTGAAATCATTTAACTATGACCTAGACTTGGAGCTATCATAAAACAAGAATAGGGACTGAGTGGCTCTAACAACAACTTGTAGAAACAAAATAAGACAACATTACATATGTAATGAGATGACATATGGTTGAGGTGTGCTATTTGTTGCACCAAGTACAAGGTGGCGCAAAAGTTGTCACTCGATCACTCTTGCCAGAACTTCCGATACGTTGCCGCGGATATTCTTCTGAAGGCTTGAAGAGTCTGAAGTTGAAGTTGAAGTTGAAGTTGTTGACATAAACTCGTGACTTCAAGAAACCCCACAAAAAAAAAGTCTAGAATAACCAAAACGAGGGATTAGGCGACCCGGAATTGCAGCCCTCAGAATTTCGGTTGTGGGTAGTGAAAAAACAAGGCCCGATGACGCCCAGAAGCGATAATTCTGCACATAATTCACAGAGATAGAAATGGACCTCGTCACACTCATGACGATTTTCGAAGAAAAGTTGTCTTCCTCGTGCGTAATCGAGGTTCAGGATGGCTTAAGCGTGGGTTACACGCATTGCGTAGCATGTTATCTGGTCGATACTCCGAATTCCATTGCGACATTTTCAGCAACAGCCGCGATATTCGATCAGCTAAACGCCCGCCTTAGTGTTTGTCCAGTTGGTGCCGGACGACCGGAAAATCTACGTCTAAATTCTGGATGCGCTAACACCACCGACGAATTATTACTCAACAAATCGAAACTATTATTCCGCGTTCTTGAGGAGTATAGCAAATCAGGTGTAATTGATGTGTAGTTTCACAAATGTCAAAGCTGAACTGACATTTACCGCCATTTGCAAAAACTACTTATAGAATCTTCCGGCAGGAAGTAACAGGTTTTAAGACAAAGAGCAAGCTTTTGGAAAAAATTAATTTTAATTTTAATGTACATATATAATTTTAAAGACGAAACGTACAAGAATTTGATTCAGTATACATTCTTGTTGTGCGACTAAAAAAAGATTTTTTTTCACAACAATGACATAATAATGACATGTCAAATATTACAGATATTAGGGACATTTAATGGATATAGTAAAACTTCTAAGTGACATCAATGGCCCATTTGTTAGCATTGATTACGTATGTAAATTATGTAAATTAAGTAAGTTAATATAATGTTGAGCTTACATTCTACATAAGACTCCAATTAACCAAGTTAAGGAAATTCTGGTAAATATGTCTTTTAACTTACAACTCGAGGGAGGGTGGTAAACTTGACATATGTCATTTTTGGGGTCATTCTGAACATGTATATTTAGTTTTTAAGGCGCGCTTAAGTAGTAGGCCCACAAAGTAGAAACACGAAAAAAATGCATTTTTTTAGCTGTGATTTATTAAGATGAAATCTTAAACCTAAGGTCTTCTCTTGTAATATTTATTGCTTATAATGGATAGGGCCAAGCACCACACCGAAGACTACAACGAAGTCATTTTAACTTTGCATACGAATGGAAAGTCGATACGAGAAATCGCGAAAGCTATCAGAGGCTACAAAAAATGGACACGACTGGGTCGCACGTGCTTGTCCTTATGTGCCTAGTCACATTGGAAGGCAATATGTTTAATAGGAACAACATAACATTTAAGTAGAAAAAATCACACGGTCTAAACATAAAAAAAGTGTCAAATCCACAACACTTAACGGTTTTTAGTAAAAATGGAGTGTGCTATCACGTCTTATACAATAAAAAAAATATGAAAAAAGTGTTTAAAAAAGTATTTAAAAAATAAAGATTTTGATAAAATTCTGTTTTTTTATTTTTAGTTTTTTGAAAAAAAAAATATTTTTTTAATTTTGTTTTGCAGTTTTATAGAGTTTATTCATATACATCTGATTGTAGAAATTAAAATAAAATGTATTTATTAATTTTCAAAATATTTAATTTTCAAACAAAAAAATCTAAAATTAATAAGAAATAGAAAAAAAACTATTCGAAATTTTCTTGTGCAAAATTAATTTGGCTGCATAGATATCTTCAGGTATAAAATTTCAAAGAAATCCAATAAGCCGTTACCGAGTCGAAAATTTAAAAAAATCGTTGAAAGACCGTCAATAGACTCTTCCAGTAAATTTGGTTTTGCAAAAAAAAAAATTATAAAAAATGTTCGTCATAAACGTTGGAGCCGTTTTCGAGAAAATTAAGCTTTTCCTTAACGGTTATGTGGCTGTTACCGTTATTTTCAGCCCTAAAAATAAAATTTCAATTTCAACTCTGAGAAATGCCAAAAGAACCACACATACATAGATACCAAATTTGAAAGTAATCACTTGCCGTTTAGACAGACTGACAGACAGACAGACATTTTTTCTCACTAACTTTTTTAGGCTTCTCTATGATCGTAATGTCTTGTTTGATTGTCATCTCAATTTTGTTTAATATTCACGAATCCTAAACTACATATGATCGCAAGTAAAAATCAAGAAAAAAATCGCGGCCATTAAAAATCACCAGGAGAAACACATTGTTATTGATAAGGAAGCCGGCAGCCTAAATCAGATCCATTACTATCACCCAAGATTTGCAGAAGGAAACATGGATCAGAATCAATTGCAGAACGATTGGTCGTTAAATATAAAATGGAGACCTGCCTTTGAAATCTACCAGAAATGTTCCGTTGCTTTAAAAAAAAAGTAAACCGGCAAAAGCTGTCTGTAAATATGGTGATCATCATGATGTATTTTTTTTTCTTTTTCTTTTTTTTGGCGTGGGCGCAATTTCCTGATTGAAGTTATTATGACAAAAGAGTTTAATGTTAGCATTATAGATGTTATGCTACCGTTTGTTGACCGAAGAAAATATGCCTCTAAAATAGTTTTTCCAGCATGTCAAAACTAACAAAGTTTTGATTCGAGCAAAATAAAATTGAAGTTCAGACCAGAGAAGAGAGTCCTTTGTAGGCTTTAAAAACGATTTTATTAGCTGAATTTGAAGTCGATTGGCTTGAAGCTTTATGCTACAGCTACAGTTTAAAATACATTCGTACAGACAGACAGACACAGTTTTGCAGTTGTGGAGACTTTGCAAGTTATTTAATCCTTCGAACGGAGACAAATCATCTTCTTTGTGATTTTTTACTTGTTTCTTAATTTACTATTTTTCACAGATTTACTTACTTACTTAGGGAGCGCTACAGTTCGGGACGAACCAGGGCCTCAACCAACATGCCTTTACAGCCAGCTCGGTCTTTGGCTAGCTGCCTCAAGTTTCGCACTACAAGTTGGTTGAGGTCGTCCTCCACTTGAGCGCGCCACCTAAGCCGAGGTCTTCCTTAACTGCGTCTACCCTCTGGGATAGAATCGAAGATCCTGCGAGCCGAAGCATTGTTGTCCATTCGCTCTACATGACCTAGCCATCTTAAACGTGATATGCGTATTTTTTTGACCAGGTCAATGTCGCTGTATAGCTCGTATAGTTCTTGGTTGAACCTTTCCTCTAATGCCCGTTAACGCAGATAGGGCAAAAAATCCTTCGAAGAAACTTACGTTCGAAACGAATAAGGATATCTTCATCCGCTTTAGATAGAGTCCATGTCTCGGCGCCATAGAGCAGGACTGGGATGATTAGGGTTTTATACAGTCTCCTTTGTCTTTTGAGAGAGGGCTTTGCTACTAAATTGCCTTCCTAGCCCATAGAAACAGCGATTGGCAATTCGCTTTATTTCTGACGAGGTGTTGTTGTCAGATGGATCCCAGGTTAACAAAGTCCCTAACTACCTCAAAGTTGTTCCTGTCTATTGTGATGTTTTGTCCAATCCGCCGGTGTTGTGTGTTCCTTTTTGTGGCCAGCAGGTATTTCGTTTTGGCTTTATTGACTGCTAGTCCCATCTTAGCCGCTTCAACTTCAATGTTAGCAAACTTTCCAGTGACAGCTCGCCGAGTTCCGCCAATGATGTCTATGTCGCCAGCGTATGCTAGCAATTGCAAAGAATTGAAAAAAATTGTCCCACTACAATTTCAAAGATTTAATTGGATTAATATCACATTTCAAAGCTAAACACCTTGAAATAAGAAAGATAAAAGAATACCTATACTGAAAAGTTCTAGTCTATAGTAATAAAAAAAAAAAAACATAAAACCCAACGACATGTTGTTTTACTTGATTTACTATTCCAATCTCGACACCTAAAGGGTGTTATATCTCCAGATCTATTTGTTACACCAATCATCATAAAAAAGAAGGACAAAAAAACCTGGCCCAAGATCACATGCCTTATACCCACTACAGCAAGTAGCTAACAAGTACTCTCAAATAGTTTCAACATCGCATTTTACTGCCGATGATTTACAAGAAAACCTATTCTTTCTCGGTTTGTTTTTGGCTCATAAAAAATCATTTTATTGGATTGATGCTCAGCACGGATAAGGATTTCTCCTTAAAGTGACATAGTCTGGTGGTTAAAATGAATTCAGGTGAAAAATGACTATTTTTTTTTTTACCACCAAAAACAAATAGCAAGCTATGTATGATACGTAGCGAACAGGCGGAAGCTTTTATGTTTAATGTTCCAACACTGCAGACAAAAACGTGGGGTTTCGGCGGACACTTAATTTGCGCTTTACTTTGGATTGAATTAAAATTACTAGACACGTCTCACTAGGACCGCCATTCCACATATGGCTTCTCTAGTAAAGTCTACTCGTTCGTTTTTCATTGTACAATGTATATCATTGTCTACCTCCCACGTTGGGCACACTCGTCAAAGTTCCGCCAGCTCTGGGCCAAGTGTGCGCATTATAATGTATCTACATATTTAAATTTGCCACAATTTGTATCTTTAAAGCTCCCCCACAACGGGAAGTATCTACTTAAAGTCGCAGTTAGGTTATGTACATTGTACAAACATTTTGCATCTGAGCCAAAAACAAAAAATAAAAACTACCAAAACCAGATTTTTTAACTGCCACTTGGGATTGCAATAAAAGTACTCTAGATACCTTATTTTTGGTCTAAATGAGTTGGAGGAACTTGCGAAAGTCCAGGTATTCATTTTGTAAGGGTTCAGCAGAGATTTTGGGTAATATGTACAACACTAACCATTATTATAACTGTGAAGAGTGGTGCGTGGAGATGATTTTGAGGTTCGTTAACCTGTTGAACGCAAAAGGTTGAATGAAAGATGTCACATCAGTCTTTATTTTTTTTTTTTTGTATTTTGAAAGAACATTTTGTTTCTTCTTTTAAGACCCAACATAATGTCCATTTAATCGGATAAAAATCTGTTACAATACCCCAAAGTACATGACCAACCTTATAATTGAATTCCCTTTGCGTAAAATATATTTCATATTCTTTATGTTTTGAATTAATTATTAATTAAGTAACATACAAAAAACATAAAACATTACACTTTACATGGTCTGTAAAAAGGCTTATTAAACATATTTATTTAATTTTGTTTTCTCAGCTACTGGGCTTGTTTGGGTTTATGATTTCCATTTTGTGTCCGGGAGGAGTTGTATCTAGATACATAAATGTTTTTTTTTTTAACATTATGGGTGAAATATGGAACGCCTGGTTTAATATTCATAATATTAAAGGAAATTTTAGAAAAAAAAAGTTGAAACTACAAAATTATACCCAGAAGTCTGGTGTACGCCAAAATTACTTTTACTGGAACAAAGAAATTAGATATGTAAGGAAGAAGGACCGGCATTCCTTGTGCTCCTTCTGCAGTTCTCTGCATAAAATGTAGAAAGATGCATGAGTAGGTTGCATGTTCTTGCTCTACAGCGTAGATAACGATCGGCCATATTTTTTCGTCGACGATTACTGTGAGTGGCAAAGCCTTATCGGGCCATGATTACCGATTTATGTTAAACCAGAATTGGAATTGGAAGATATGGACTTGGACGACATGTGGTTTCAACAGGATGGTGCCAGAAGCCACACAGCACACCTTACAATCGATTTATTGAAGAGTAAGTTTGATGAGCGTGTTATCTCAAGAAATGGGCCAGTCGATTGGCCGGGTCGTTCGTGCGATTTAACGTTTCTAGACTATTTTCTTTGGGGCTACGTTAAGTCATTGCTTTATGCCAGCAAGCCGACGATGTTGGAAGAGCTTAGAGCCAACATTGAAAGCGAAATAGCGGCCGTTTCGGTCGAAATGTGGGGCCGAGTCATCGAAAATTGGGTCCAACGAATCGACCGCTGCAAACGGGCCCGCGGTGACCATATGAACGAAGTCGAGTTCCATTCACAAATGTTTTGATTGTACTTTAAGCCGATAATGTTTTTGAAATATCTCAAATGGTTTGCGTTTTATTTTTAAAAAAAAGTTGACAAGTCCTAATTCGAAAACCCTATATCAAGCGGTAATTTTTTTCTAGCCCGCACTTAAAGGGTTTATAACTACCCTTATAATGTTAATTAAAGACAGGGGGAGCGTTAGGTAAATAGGGAAGGATGTAGGAGGAGGTAAAGATGCACATTCGTTTTAAACTTCTGCAATTCAAAATTTGAGGGAAAAACAGAGGCGAGCAATGCATTACACATTCGTGTGGTACGACTAAAAAAATAATCTCTGTATTTGACTGTAAGTCCGAAGTTGGGCTCAAGGATAAATTAATGAGCATTCATTGCAATGCGAGCATTACGGTTGAATTTTTTCAGGGGAGGAATGCAACTGGCTATTTCGCTAGAGCATTGTTTATAGAAAAGCGATAAAAAAAGCGAAAGGCAAGAAACGTTAGGACGGTGCTCAAGAGATGTAAATGTTTCTGTTATGGTCCGTTTGCCTATCATTTTTTAAGCTCTTTTTTGAATTCTATCAAGAAAACTCAAGTGGGTTATGGGAGCACCTGTTCAAATATGGGAGTTATACTTAAGTTTTGGACTAATATACGCTTTATAGACTATAGTCAGATCAAGAGGTGAAAAATTTCTTGCATCTTCGAAGGCAAATTAAATACCTCTTTGCGACGTAAAATATGTGGCTGTACCATAGAAGGTGATCCGTAATACACATTCCTAGAACTGAGAGGTGATCGGTTTCTTCGATGCAAGTATCCCTTATGGATAGTGGCATAGGAGGTTCGTTTCGATTTAACGACCAAAGACAACATTGAGTTTTTGAAGCATTAAATTCGACGGGATATCTTATTCCCCATTGCACAATTCTGTCAAGATCAGAATTTAATGAACTTATCATACGCTGGCGTTGCAGTTCCACATCCGAAGAACAAGGATGAGAATCTGGGAACGAATATGAAAAGCTGAGAGTGCTGTCGTCAGCAAAACAATTTATTGGATTAGTAGTTTCAGATCAGATAATAAGTCGTTGATAAACATGAAGAAGAGAGTCAGAGACAAAACAGAACCCTGGGGCACTCCAGCATTTATTTTGTGAATATCAGACTTGGAACCGTCCAAAACAACTTGTATTGAGCGGTTCGAAAGGTAATTAATAATCCAACGAAGAAGAGTTTCGTCGAGTCCAAATGCACGCATTTTTGATAAAAAAAAGCTTGATGCCAAACTCTATTAAATGCCTTAGAAATATCAAGTGCAATAATTTTGCTTTCACCAAAGCGGTGGAGAGATTGGTTCCACTTTTCGGTGAGATATAGGTAGCATGGGCCTGTTGCTACGAAAGCCGTACTGCTGGTCGTTAAGAAGCTTTCATTCTTCGAGATATTTCTTAAGTTGAAAATTAATCAGCGTTTCCATGACCTTAGAAAGAAGGGATGTTAGTGCAATTGGTCGATTGTTTGCAAATTGAGCGCCAATAATCGACCTGTACAAGTCAATCTGAATGACAACCAAGAGTTACATCAACCCGACCAAAATGAGATCCCAGGTAGCTATCTCCAGCGGAACAAGCGGAACTTTTTAGACATGCTGGATGGCCTTTCCTGATGCACATAATATCTTTTCCAGCTTGCGACTCAGAAAACCATGAATGGCGAACAAGATACAACCACGAGTTAAACGTGCGGCGACATACGTTATCGACGCTCCAGCGCTAAAGTCTTCGACGTCATGCCAGAGGGAGTCATAAGCGAAGGTAGACCTCCGAGTCTCCGACTGCTTGCGATGTAAAATTGGAGACGGCTGGCTAGAGATCGGGTCGGTTATTGAGGAGCATATTAAGTCAGGCCCGCTATGTAGCGCAACAAAAATATTTTTATATACTGTTTCTAATAATAAAAATAACAAACATGACAAAAAATTAAAACGTTTTACTAACGGTGTATTTTCAGTTCCGAAATAAGTTTTAATATAAATAAATGTTTTTTTGCACGAAACCAATACTAATACACTTAAAAAAATTTCTCAATGGTGTTAGAGGCTTAGAAGGAAAAAATGGTTTTGTTCTTGAGACAGCTTTCTTACTTGGCCCTGGGCTAAAAAAACTATCAATAAGGATGCCTTATGCAATCGTATTTGTTACTTCTTGGTGTATCTTTCGGATAACATTTGAAGATTCTCTATACAAAAGTTTTTTTTTTATTACTCTGAAATATGTATGTGTAATACTAAAACGGATGCATCCTATAGTTTTTTAAGATACATCATAAATGAAATGAAAAGGATTTGCTTTATTAATCCTAATCCTGCTGTGTGTATTGAATCTCTTTTTTTAATTTAAAGAGAAATGCAAAGTAAACAAAAACATATTATGAAAAATTAGAACAATTGAATCAATCGTCTTTAAATTTAAAATATAAAGTTATTTTGACATTCTAGATTCTACAGAAGATTATGTTCAATTATTTTTAGCTCACGCCGTACCTAAATTTTGCATTCAAATATTTTTGAAAGTCGTGCAAAATATTTTTCGAGTAAGTTGACTTTTGTGAAAATGAAAGCAAATGTTGGTCCTGTTTGGAGCTTATGCAACAAAGACCAAGTTGGAAGGTTCTCATAGAGAGGCGGTTTAAACTGAAGGATTCTCTAATATAGGTGTTTAGGAAATTGCTGACAACTTTGGTGGTCTTTAGCGTTCACATTGGTTGCCACGCTGTAGTTCTCAATTAACAATATGTTTCCCATAACCGAAATATTAAAAATATTCGAAAACCATTTATTTTGTTGCCGTTTCATTGAAAATCTGTTCATATTATACATCTTTGGTACTTCAGGCCAATATTGAAGCCTTATATGAACACCCCAATAATGATGGATGGAGCAAGAAAACTATCTTCAGCAACAAGCAACATTTCTGGATTTGAAAGATGCGAATTTAAATAAATAACATTGCTGTGCTAGCATAGGGAAATTGTATGGTTAATACCTGGTCAAAAAGATGAGGGTTAGTGGCCAATCTGCTAAAGAAGAGACTGGTCTTTAACAAACAAAAGGAAATTACCAGTTTACTATCAACATACCAAAACACAACAAATACTTTGGGGTAGTTCTAGACAGAAAACTGAACTGACATAATGCCAATTTGGTCAACAAATTATTGCAAAAATACAGGGAAACTGAAACCCTTAAACATAGTGCCCTTCAGTATAGTCAAACCCATATCTAAAAATCCAGGCAGATGGGCAATGCATAAAAGCTATTGAGATATCCGGTAATGCGTTGGAAATTGGTGTTGCTGCAGTTATGGATACTTATAGCGAGTTTCATTCAAATTTCAACGATTTGATCTCAAAATCAAGATTTGATCTTTTCAATGAAACTTCTTTCATGATTAAATCGTAGTATTGGTGAAGAACTGTCACTCTTCCTTTATCATTTGCATTTAGGGATGCAACATCGTTCATAAAAGCGTCAATGTTTGAACTTCGATGTTATGATGATGATATCGATATTTTCGAGATGTCAGCTAGTTTAATATAGAAATGACATTTCACTATTTTGTATGTGTGGTTTCGATTCTTTGAGAAAATAGTCGATGTTCTCCTCTTTTCAGACAAAAACCTGTCATCAACTGCCCAACAAAAAACTGCTTTTACATGAAATTTCAGCAACAAACCTAGAATTTTAGATCACTACGTTTTCCTTTTCAGATATAGTTTAATTTTACATGGCACTATTATTAAATATCGTTCACCAAGGACGATGTATCGATGTTGAAATGAGTTTCAACATTGTTGTTTATGAACGATACATCGATTTTTAAAACATCGATGTATCGCTTGCATCCCTATATTTCATTTTGTTGTTCCGTTTGTCAGTGACAGAAAAGATTACTTATATGTAAGTGTGCAGTTAGATCAAATCTTCCACCGCATCTTTCGTGTTGAGATTTGATCTAGATTTACTCCTTTTCTTACGATGAAACTCTCAAAATTCAAAAAGATCAAACCTTTTGACAAGCAGTGAAAAGGCTTTACGTGAGCACCTGCCTATTATGGCTTAATCTCACGGTGGGCCTACCCACTTTGGAGTCACCTTTAGGCGCAACAAAACCCACACCACCCTGTTACTAGAGTGGCTCCCCAAACCACTATAGTTGCAAATAATGGATTTATTAGGGTAAATCCATTTTCCTTGCTACGAAGCAGGGCCTATCAGCACCCTTAGTATCAAGGTTAAATAAGACAATGAACACACACTTCTTTTGAAGCCGTGCCATCCTCCCAGAAACCACAGATACCTTTTCGCTCCGCATTTGGAGTAACCACAGCCACCATGAAGCTACCACAAGGGGGCCTACCGAGATTTTAACAGGCAGCTGCTACCGAGCTAGGCTCGTGTAATCAGCTGAGGCTCCTGCTAACCCATGGTACCTAATTAAAACCTAGGTAAGGCTTCGCCCATTTCCGAGGAAACAAACTTGTGGATCGACTCCATAAAGTCGCTGGCCCAACAAACAGTAAACAACAGATCTAAGAAATCCTATCAACCACAGTGAAGACCCGGATTCTCCCTGTCAACCCATCTAGAAGCTATGTGTTACTACACGTCCACGAAGGATCCTGTGTAGAGCGCTTAACTAGACTTGGTCTTGGAAGACTTTTACTTCCGGCAACCCGGCCATAGAATAATTCTTACACCACATTCTATAGGGCGGTGAGATTAGAGGACTCTTACCTCGGGCACTCACAACCATAGGTCAATTCTGTCATCCCCGAACCTATTGAGGAGCTGTCCTTAGGCCTATTCTGCCCCCGTACCCAAAGGGGGGATATTTACTGCAGGCTTATCCATACCATGGGCCTATTCTTTCATCCCCGCACCCACAGGGGAAAATCTTTTGACAGAAAGAGCAAATCTTTTCTTGATTGAAACTCGCTATTACAATCAAAAACTAGCCGGATTAATTGGGCTCCGCAATTACAGCAGCCTCTTTCAGAATTGGTTTTTGGCAGTATCGGCAGGTTCTTAACATTGCAACCTGCAAAGGCAATACCACATACATCATTTACAGTCACTTCTTCCATGTCTATCTATATCATCCACGTCTCAAAATGTCTTGATAATGTATGTTTAGGTTTTTATTTTACATATGTAATGTAAGTCACAAAAAAAATGGTCTTATTTTAATAACTTTTTTCAAAAATTAAAAAAAAAATAATTTAAGAATGCAAACTTAAGCAAAAAAAATAATCTATATTTAAAAACCAAATTTAAAAAATCTACCCGTTTTCAAAATATTGATTTTTGAAAAAAAAAATTAAGACAATTATTAAAAATACAAAAAAAAAGTTTTCGAAAATATTTTAAAATAAAATTACTTAGGCTATCAACATCTTTTTGAATATCAATTTTGATTGAAATTGGATGACCAGTTTTCGAGAAAGTCGAAGAAAAAAAACATTTCTATGGGAGGTACCGTTTTTAGCCCACCACCTTGAATTTTTTTCACCAAAACATAACCTCCACCTACAATAATACACTGTTTTTTTTCATAAAAATTCTTGGAGCCGTTTCCGAGAGAAATAATCTTTTGCTTAAATGTTATATGATAGGTACCGTTAATATTTGAGCTAAAAAAAAAAACTAAAAAAGTCCTCTGTAGAATGTCAAAATAACCTCATGTTTCAAATTTGAAGACGATTGGCCAAACTGTTTAGGCTATAGTTCAAAATACATCCGTACAGACGGACAGACAGACAGAATTTTTCCAGTAACTCAACTATGTTTTTCTATCATCGTAATGTCATGTCTGATTGTTAGAATTTTTTTTTGACGTGATAACGTCTTATAAATCGATGACAGGCTACACGTACGAAATAACATGACTCATGCTGATAAGACTCATGCTGACAAGAAGGTTCATGCTGATAAGACTCATGACTCATGCTAACAGCGATACTGTGGTTCTTTCAACCAAAATCGCCAACGTATTCTGAGCAACAGGCGAACATCAGATGTATACGTATGTCGAGTATGTATACTTCCAAAGGATTTTAATGAAATTTACATGGTTAATATAGTTTTGTCCAGGGATCGTTCCTGTGAATGTGTGGTCCCGCTAGCATTATTTTCGCATTATACACTAAAACATATATTTTTTCTAGCGCGTACTAAAAGTGCGCCGGGTACCGCTAGTTAAATATAAAACTGGTGCCGATTGGTACTAGGTTGTTGTTACTATAGTATGTTTGGTACTAAATTTTAGTATTAGTACTAGAATTTAGTATTATTGTACTGTTGGTACAGGATGTGGTACAAAACTACTACTATAGTTAGTACTTAGTAGTAGATTTAGTACTTAGTAGTAGATTTAGTACTTGATTTGACGTGATAAGTGGAATTGTATATGGTGTGAGTTAATGGGCTGTATGTTGGTGTTGGTGTCACCAATGTTTTCTTATGACGTTATCACGTAAAATTGTCGTCCATAAACTGGCTTTTACAGACAACCAACTATTTTTGTACGAATGCATAACTTGCCTTATAGTCCCTATAAATTGCATGTAAAAAACTAGGTCGCTAAATAAATTCTGCACACCTAATAATATCTAGAATAATATTTGTTTATTTTACGACATTTTTTGTTTTATTTTTTTTAACAGATTTATACTGATAAACCGTAAAAAACCGGTTACCAACCAAGATCTTAAAAATATTAACATTTTTGTTAAAAAAGAAATAAATAAAAAACGACGATTTTATCAAGATTGGTTCTACAATGTTTGAAATAATAAAAAACGCGTGACGGAATACTTTATTTTTACCAGTTTGATAGTTTTGACACTTTTTATAAGTTAAAAACTTTTGATCGTAAGTATATAACTACATGCGACTCAATTTCGCCAATTTTTTTTAAAATTACATTATGCCATTCGGTTTAATTGTTAACACAATGTAAATATATTTTACAACAAAAGCAAATCCGAAGTTACGTTCGTGATTAAAAAACAAACTTCGAGTTAATGATTTCTTCGTTCAGTTGCTTTAAAACTTACTTACTTAGGTGGCGCTACAGTTCGGGACGAACCTGGGCCTCAACCAACATGCCTCTCCAGCCAACTCGGTCTTTGGCTAGCTGCCTCCAGTTTTGCACTCCAAGTTGGTTGAGGTCGTCCTCCACTTGAGCGCGCCACCTAAGGCGAGGTCTTCCTTGACTGCGTCTACCCTCTGGGATGGAATCGAAGATCCTGCGAGCCGGAGCATTGTTGTCCATTCGCTCTACATGACCTAGCCACCTTAAACGTGATATGCGTATTTTTTTGACCAGGTCAATGTCGCTGTACAGCTCGTATAGTTCTTGGTTGAACCTTCTCCTCCAAAGCCCGTTAACGCAGATAGGGCCAAAAATCTTCCGAAGAATCTTACGCTCGAAACGACTAAGGATATCTTCATCCGCTTTAGATAGAGTCCATGCCTCGGCGCCATAGAGCAGGACTGGGATGATTAGGGTCTTATAAAGAGTCTCCTTTGTCTTTCGAGAGAGGGCTTTGCTACTCAATTGCCTTCCTAGCCCATAGAAACAGCGATTGGCAAGAGTAATTCTTCGCTTTATTTCTGACGAGATGTTGTTGTCAGATGTTATAGCGGATCCGAGGTACACAAAGTCCCTAACTACCTCAAAGTTGTACCTGTCTATTGTGATGTTTTGTCCAATCCGCCGGTGTTGTGTGTCCCTTTTTGTGGACAGCAGGTACTTCGTTTTGGCCTCATTGACTGCTAGTCCCATCTTAGCCGCTTCAGCTTCAATGCTAGCAAACGTTCCAGTGACAGCTCGCCGAGTTCTGCCAATGATGTCTATGTCGTCAGCGTATGCTAGCAATTGCACAGACTTGAAAAAAATTGTCCCACTACAATTGACTTGCGAGTTTCTTATAATTTTTTCAAGTATTAAGTTGAAGAAATCGCACGATAGCGCATCACCTTGTCGGAATCCTTTTTTGACGTCAAAAGCTTCTGTGAGGTCAGAACCAACCTTGACGGAGCAGCGAGAGTTCTCCATCGTCATCCTGCACAGTCGGACGAGTTTTGTGGGAATGCCAAAACCTGACATGGCTCTGTATAGCTCGTCTCTATAAATGCTATCGTACGCGGCCTTAAAATCGATAAAGAGGTGGTGAGTATCGATTTGGAATTCTTGGGTGGTTTCCAGGATCTGCCGTAGCGTGAACATTTGATCGATTGTGGACTTTCCTGGTCTGAAACCACTGCTTTAAAAACGCATTTGAAAAACTTTTTCAACTAAAAATATGAAAATCCTAAGCACCGTTGGAGAAGATCCTTTAGATTTGTTTTAAATTTTACTAAACAATTTATAAATATTTTTAAGCATTATTTAAGACTTTTTTAATAAAGCACTGGTTTGTTTATAAAAAGTTAAAACAAACAAAACTAAAAACTCACACAGAAGTTGCATTGCAATTCATTTGCAACTGATCAAAGTTGTAGACTTTGACATAATTTGTTCAGTCAGTCAGAAGCAACAACAAAGTTATGACAAACTTATGTTTTAAAAGCGTTTTTTTCGATACTCCACCAAGTCTTGAAATTTCTCCTATTCCTGCCAACTTTTTAAACAGACAATTTTGAATAAAATAAATAATAAAAAACTAAAACGCGCACATACCCTAAAAATTATGCTGAAATTCCCAGCGTTGGAATGGAAGAAACCCAACCATGGCAAGATGACGTCTCCGTCTTCCACTGACTGAGTTGTGTCAAGTGGAACACAGAGAATCCAGAAAAAAACAACTTGTTTTTTATCATCTACTTATGTGCCCTTATTTGTTTGTTTTCATTTTTATTGTTGTTTTCCTCTTCGAAATCCGAATGACAATAACAAATAATTGACAATAAAGCTGAAAATATCTAGATGTCTAGATTGTGCGCACTAGTTTTTGGTCGTTGTAGAGTAAACGTTCTCTTGACAATTTTCATTTGATTCCTCTTCCCATTTCACCAGTAAGTAGACGTACCAGCAAAGCGAGCAAACGCCAGTCTGAAGGTACAAATCCAAATCAGCTGCTTTGCCATTTCCAAACACAAAACATCACGTAATCGAAATAGTTTTCCTATTTTAACCTAGAGGCCCAGTTAAGGAATAACTAGGACCTTGAACGAAACCCCTGAAGCGTGAAAATCTTTAGTTGTCACTCAGCTCCACACAAAAGGTAGAACAAAAGAATAGATAGGACACTCAATTAGATAGAAAAAAGGAAGGAAACCCCCACGTACTGAAGCTGGCTGTCCCTGGGCAACATACGAAAATGGACACTTCGTATGTATTTAATGATTTGGAACCCAGCTATGCTGACCTTCCAATGGAGGTATGTAGAATAAAAAAAATAATTTCAATGACTTGGGTGGGATTTCACCTTTCTTTGCTTTAATTTTCTCAAACTACTGTCGCTGCAAGTCGACAAACAATCAACCATGTGATCTGATTGATTAGCCTGAGTCATTGTGGAATTAGTTATATGTACTTAGATAACACGGAGACAATAATTTTTCTTTTTGCAACAGATAATTGTCAACATATTCCGCTATCTGAACTACACCGATATACAATCATCTTCATTGGCATGTCGTCGTTGGCTTGAAGCTTCTAAATACAGTGAATTCCAATCGAATGTGATGATTCGGATAGCAAAACTCTGCGTTTCGGATAAACTGCCACCAGGAAAACTCTTCCTCAATAGTGATCGACCTTTTCCGCACATTTACATGGACGAAGCAACATTTGGAACACTGGATCACTTTTTTTCACACATGGGCAAGTTTTCTCAGTCTGTGACCTTCGAATCCACCGATATCACTGAGAAACAGTTCTGTGCTGTCCTGGCGGATCTTTGTGGAATTCACACACTCTCAATAGTTAGATGCACGTCGTTGTTCATGACTGGACAGTTTCTTGAATCTCTATCAGATCGAAAGACAATCGCCGATACTATGGCCAGGGTTCGGTATCTTTCTCTGAAGTTTAATCAGTACCTCTCGGATGCCATTCTCCTAAGAATAACCCAACTTATAACCAGTCTTAAGATGTTGGATATGTCAGGGTGTCACATTGCTTATCATTGTGCTATTCAGAGGCGGTTCTATCCAGAGGAATTGGCCAATCATCCAAGTGAATCGATTCTGACGTTCAAATTCATTTTACATGTGATCCGGGCACACCAGAACTCATTGAAGGAACTGAACTTCAGCAATACCTTGATTGGAGGTGGTGCAATGTCAGCTCTGTGTGAAATTCCATTTTTAAAATTGGAAAAACTATTGCTACACTCCTGCCGCCAATTGAACACATCAGGAATTCGTGGTTTCATCACAGCACAGACCAATCTGCGGACATTGGACTTATCCGATACACTTTGTGTGACAGATGAGTGTCTGGAAACAATTGTGAATAATTTGAAATACATAGAAGTACTCAACATCAAGGGATGCACAAAAGTCACTAAGGAAGGTGCATTGTTGCTGGCCAAGCTCTGTGGCAGTTTGAAGTCATTGAACATCTCTCATTGTGATGGTATATCTGGAGATGCGATTGGGGAGGGCATAGCAAGGAATCCAAACCCAAAGCTGGAGAAGTTATACATGTCCCATTTAAATATCTGTGAGGATTGTGTGATTAAGTGCGGAGAGAATTTGTACAATTTGCGTGTGCTGGACATAAGTAATTGCATAAATGGTGTCACAGATCAATCCGTCCAGGTGCTTCTGAAGAATTTGGTGCTGCTGAGGGAATTGAATATGGAGGAGTGCTTTCGGGTGAGTAGAATATGTATTTTTCTTTTTTTTTTAAGTTAACAAAACAATATTTTATTGAATTCTTAAAAGAAGTGGGGGCAGTGCCCCGTGGCTTAGTAGTTAGTGTGTCGGACTGCTAAGCGAATGATCCTGGGTTCAAATCCAGCTCATAGCCACCTTTTTTTCTGGGGTACTGCCTCTTGCGAGGAACTGACAAAACCTCCAAGAGTAAAATTTGTCTCGAAAAAGTGCATCTCATCTAGCCGTTCGGACTCGGCGGTAAACTGTAGGTCCCTTCCATTCTTGCAGATTAACAACACACACACAGGAATGGTTGAGAGTATAAGTCACTAGGCCTTGGCACCTTAAGGAGCTGTCGCGCCAATTAATTAATTAATTAATTAAAAGAAGTGGGGTCATACTTACTCATCACGATTCGCCATATGTAAAAAACATTCTTAAAATTTCTTGAAAACCTAAAAGTTTCAATTTCTCTAGAACATCTCATAAGAAGCAAGGGCCTAATTACTTCCAGACTTATCAAGTTTGTGTGTTCGTTGTGAGCTGGGATGAACGGAGGAAGCTAACATCACAAAACCTTTTTAATCCTTGGGTTTGATCGCTTTTTCACTTGCAGTGGTTTACCCATCTCTTTGACCCACTGATGTTCCTCACCATGAGACATTTATCTCGATTGATGTTTGTTGAGGAACTTCTCAGCTTCAAGAAGTGATGCAATGTCTATTTACGTTTTTATCAACCAAGTCTGGAAGTGATCCAAGTCATGCAAGGAAAGATGTAAATCTCCCTCTTCTTCCAGTTAAATCTAGCCTAACGTTGCATTTCACATAGACGGTGTTATGCTATTCTATTTCTGGTTAAGATTATTTTGACGAGCAGGGATGATCAACAGCAACTCTTGAAGCATTCGCATTCATTTCCTAATCGAATCCATCACAGCGATGCTTCACTGTCTCAACATCCTCAATGTCCTTTCCAGAGGTCATGGTGTCTTATAATTTGGTCTTTTATAATATGTTCTTTCTCCTTAATCCAATTCTCTTCATCGTTAGTGTCTCATGGAGCCGAAACACGGGTACATATTGTTCTCGGTAAACTATGTCTTCTATAGTTTTTTAAAACATAGCATGACTCATACCTGACGATCCGTTGCTTTGTAATACTTCGTCAATTGCCAATAAAATGAACTGGAGATTACTCATCCCCTGTCAATTCTTTGTTGCATTCCGAAAGTCTGATAGTAGCCATTTGTTTAAAACATAAAATCTTATGCTTATAAAACTTTTAGGAATCCCTCTTCCAAGTGATCTCCTTATGATTAACAATAGGTTATGGTCAACCACAAACATAAAGTAAACCAGCAACTGAAATTCAGCTAAGTGAGGAGAAAACTGGGTCATTAACGAAAATCATAAACCAAATCGGTCTACAGACACGGTTCTATGATGAAAGCAAGGATAGGGTCTAGTATCTTCTCAGTAAACCTACCAATAAGTAAATCAATAAAACTTCCAAATATTAATAGTGTTTTCCAGGCAGAAGTGCTTGCAGTAGGCGAAGCTGCAAAACACATTGATATTTTCATAGACAGCCAGGTGCCAATCAAGGTCATATCATCAATTACTGTCTCCAAGTCCAAACCTTATAACCCATTGATGGGTACCTCGACACTGTGACATATATGATAATAAAATGGCAGATAAACTAGCCAAGAACGGTTCATCCCTGGATCCGAACCAAATCGTTCCCTGGGTACTTGTGCCACTGGAAAAAGAGAAAAACAGAATTTACCAAAGATTCCTCAAAGCTGCAAATTACAGATGGTCAACAGTTGACAACTGTCGGATTTCGAGAATTCTTTGACCCAATATCTCTAGAAAACATTCTAAAGCTAAGCAGGCCTCAACTATTCCTCTTGGTTGGTATACATACGGGTACAACTCAATGGGAACCCACACAGCACTGGATGTTTTTAATGGATGGTTTGAACAATTTTTGACACCGATCTTGGAACGTGGACAGGCTAGTCTTATGCACAGGGTGTCAGGACTTTGATGCGGAAGAAGGTTCATATCACTTCCTCTGTGAATGGCCCAGTCGAGCCCAGACAGGAAATACTTTTTCGAAGAACTGGGCGATGTTTTAAAAAAGCCACATAAAAATATCCTAACATTCAATTAATGACGGATTAAGGAGGCACCCCACTCCTAATTCTCCACTAAATTCCTTTCCGATCCCCACGCTTCGTTCCTTCCCTCTGCTGCAGACCATAATGGAGATCCGAGTGAGGTGATGCGGCTTGCCGAATCACCATCCCATCCTACCTCGAAATTATTCCCAAACCTCAATGCAGGAATTGGAATTTAAAAAAACCTGCTCTTGACACTACATCTTGGTTCATCTTATAACCTTACCTTACCTTAGGTGACCCTACAGACCAGGGTGGACGTGGCCGTCAACCAACAAGCTTCTCCAGTCAGCTCGGTCCCCAGCTAGCTGCGTCCAGTTTTGCACGTGAAGCCAGTCGAGGTTACTTTTCCACTAACTTGTGTGCGCTACCTGAGTCTCGGTCGTCCTCTAATGCGCCGTTCCTACAGAGTGGATGGATTTCCCGACCGGAGCATTAATGTCCATCCACTCTATATGACTCAGCCGTTAACGCATAAGGGACCATAAATCACCCGGAGAATCTTTCTTTCGAAACAAGCTAAAGCGTCCTCATCCACTTTTGACAACTTCCATGCGTCTGAGATGATGAGGCTCTTATAAAGGGACAATTCAGTTGCTTTTCTCAGACGGCTTTGCTACTCAATTGCCTTCTTAGTCCGATTGGCAAGAGTTATTCTTTGTTTGATTTCAGCGCTGGTGTTGTTGTGTGAGTTAATAGCGGAGCCAAGGTAGACAAAGTCCTTAACTACCTCAAAGTTATGGCTGTTTATCGTGATGTTTTTTCCAAGACGTCGATGATGGATGTCTTTTCTTGAATGCAGCATAATGCTCGTCCTATAAACACCAAGGCTATAATCTGTACCTGAGATTGTAACTTCCTCACTTTTCCGTTTCGATCTATGAATCTGCGTTTCACGAGTTTGACACTAGGCAAATAAAATAAATACAAAAAAGCACAGATCTCGAATTATTGCAAAACCATGAACAAAATGACAATTCTTTGATGGAAATAACTAATTCATAACCCTTTTTCAGATAACAGACGCCGCTCTAACTGGCATCAGCGTAGAAACCCAAACCTCCGAACGCCCACGATCGCTATCCATGGAATTCTTTCATCATCCGCCAGCCGACAATGTCTCCGAGGGTGGTTCATTGAAAATATCCCTTCGCAGTAAAGCCGAAGAAGAAATTGTCCGCGACGCCGAACGCAAAAAAGCCCTACTCGCCATTTACGAACTAAAATTGGACGAAACGAAAATCAATGGCGTGCCAATAAAAAACCTCAAAGGTCTACGAAAATTAAATCTACGTGGTTGCAACAAAATCTCCGATGTATCACTCAAATACGGCTTCATATTCTTGGAATTGCGAAATCTGTTGCTCTCGAATTGCCAACAAATCTCAGTGGTCGGTATGGAGGCTTTGGTGAAAAATTGTCCATCCATAGAAGAACTTGATCTATCCGATTGTTATAACATCAATGACAAGACAATCGAAGTGGTGACGAAAAATTTAAAAAGATTACGCTCCTTACACATAAGCGGTTGCACTCAATTGACCGATCATAGTCTGGACTCGATTGTGGTCAACTGTAAGGTTTTACATGTAAGTTTGGGTTTTGAATGTGATGTTTTGTGAATGAACATGATTTTTTTTTTTTTGTAGACTCTATCAGTATTTAGATGCCGACGCATGTACTCTGACATCGAGGAACGTCTGATAAACATGTCGTCGGTGCGTTTACTCAACATGGATCACTCGGCCACCATGGACAACGGCGATATATTTCGTTTGAAAAAACGACTAGATTACTGATATTTCGCTGCAATTTTCGTTGTATTTATTCTGTATTATTTCCAATTGTATAATTTTCGTTGAGTATTCGTTAAGAATCATCAGAGCTAATGCTGTTTTAACATTATTTTTGATTTTACATTTTACATCATTCTCGTTTTGTCAACACAAGATGGTATATTTTACTGTTGTAGATGTTAGTGTTAAAGTTTATTAAAATAATTTTATTAAAAAAAAAAAACAAAAAACACACATCACCAGTTATTTACACACATTTCTATAGAAAACGAAACTAAACGAAATCAAAACTTAGAACCGTAGCAACGAATGCGAATGCAATTTGAGATAAAACGAGCCGGAAGGTTTATAATTTTAGCTAAATCAAATAAAAAAAAACATGTTACAAATATAATTCCACAAAATCATCTCTATTTAGTATAAAAGACGCATGTTTGTACATAGATATTGGTCAGTCGATCCTAGTCGAAGGGATTCTTAGAGACGACGTGAGACACAAGAAGTGATATGTAAATGAAAAAAAAAATTCAAAAAAATTTGTAGAACAATTCTAAATTAAATTTAAAACTAAATAAAATATACATAAATAAATTAAATGTAAAATATTTACGAATCTGTGAAAAAAACATGACATTTTGGTGTATATATACTGCAAGACAAAAAAAAATATATTAGCATTTTATTATTATATATATAATTATATATTTTAAATAAGTTACATATAAAAGTGTATCAGTACGTTGTTAATATTGTATAAACATAGAATTGGAGAAGAAACAAAACAAAACGAAAAAATATCCATAAAATTATTATGCCAAGCTAACACACTACTCAGGTGGAGCCTTATGGGCACCCCATCCATGGAAACATTTGGTGAAGCGTTTCGATTCCTTGTTCTTGAGGGTGAGGAAGAGTTTACGCGGTCTTTCTGGTTGTTTGATCCTCATATGTTGAATGTATACCTGGAGTAAATGTTAATATTGAATAAAATTATTAATGTACATAAAATGTTTGTTTTTTCTTCTTTTTTTTTTTTTGATTTACTTGTGCTGATTTATAGGCTAATTTTATTTCGACTTCGCTGCATCTTGAGCCAAGCCATAGGAAGACTTGTTCACCATTGTCCAAGATCATGATGTCATCATCGGCTAGATCGTCTTGGCAAAAGTCAGAGCACTTTTCGGCAACGGTGAAGTAGCCTTTTTCATTGGAGCAGCGGAAGAGGCGGGTGAAGTTCATGTATTCGGCACTCTTGTCGTAGGGTTTTCGACCGCCTAGTGCTACCCAGAAGAAGTTCTCCGGCTCTTCTCCTTCATTGAGAATCTGGAAAATAAATTGGACACATGGCCATGGTTTGGTTCAAATTTTCAAATTTTCTTCAAACATCCATCACCACATTTGCTTAACTCTAACTTATTATGGATGTTGGGGACGTGTACATCAGGAGACTTGAAAAGGTCTGATGAAGTTTTTTAAGAATATGATCAGAATTTTTCGGTTTTTGAAAGTGTTTGATACTGGAGTACCTTCTGTTTCTTGAAATCTGACAGAGCAGTGCTGAGTTTCTTGATGTTTTGCTTCAACACAATTGGACTTGAGGAAATGTCTATTTGGTTTCTTGATTCTTGAGAGAGTTGAAACAATCAATGGCTTCCATTGTATTCTTGTTTTTTTTTTCAATCTTCACAGGGTTTCTTGAATTTGGTCTTGACAGAGTTCTTGAAGTTATTTCTTGAACAAAATGAAGTTCCGAGTTGTAAAATCGCTATTTCTTCAAAAGTTAGAAGACGCCGCCTCGTCTGGATGGAATCTTAAATTTTGTTTTGCGTTTATTGGGATTTTTTCATCTCAATTTTTAAGTCGTTTAATGTATTTTATTTTTTTTTTTGTTTGCACTGATGTTTGAAAAATTAAACTTTTAATACCCGAAACAAGACACTTCCTGAGAGAAAAAAAAAATATAGAGGAACGCATGTGTTTCTTCAAATTACGCGGCAAGAAGGCTGAAGAATTTATTGGAAATAAATCAACACCAATGATACAGTGCTGAAAGGTGGGTAGCAAAATTATGGTCCAATTAAAATCAGCACAGATGATATATTTCTAGGCCTTGTTCACCACAAGCAAACCCCTGGTTACGATAAGTGCAGCGAAACAGGAAGTATACAAAACGGGGCTGCCCAGAGCTGCTCGCGGGTTCTACTGCAGGAATAAAGATCGAAAGTTTTACAGAAAGGAAAAAAAACTGCCAAAGCTAAAAACCTCGAAGTGAAGCTTGCATAGACGATTGAGGGAACATCCTAGTGGAATCGGAGTCTATGTTGAGAATATGGGGACAACCATTTCTGTAGATTGTAAATGACGAACCATTCTATTTGGGCGAACTAGACCAACAATTCCGCCCACTACATCTGGATGAAGCAAAGCTAGCTATATCTAAGCTTCAGCCGAACCAAACTCTTCACAGCGGCAGGCGATGACTTGTTTATAAGTATGCATCACTCATAAGCAAGATATGGTTAGAAGAAAGAACGCCCGACAAATGGAATCTCAGCATTATTTTTCAGGATAATTAAAAAAGGCCCATGCCCATGAAAAGACGGGAAGAACACCGGTATCTCCAAAAGAAAAAGAGAGAGCATAAGAAGCGCGCGATCGAAGATATTGAGAAATGCTACTCCAGGAACAACGTCCGGAAGTTTTACCAACAGGTAAAAAGAAAGTGCCAAGGAAAAAAAAAACCCCGCACAGAAGCCTGTAGAGATAGGAATGGTAACCTCGTAGTAGAGTCACAGTCGGTGCTGACTACATGGAAGGACCATTTCTGCAGACTGTTAAACGGCGATGAAGACCAAAATCCCGCTGTCAAAAGACAAAGGAGACTCTGTATAAAACCCTAATCATCCCAGTCCTGCTCTATGGCGCCGAGGCTTGGACTCTATCTAAAGCGGATGAAGATATCCTTAGTCGTTTCGAGCGATTTTTGGCCCTATCTGCGTTAACGGGCTTTGGAGGAGAAGGTTCAACCAAGAACTATACGAGCTGTACAGCGTCATTGACCTGGTCAAAAAATACGCATATCACGTTTAAGATGGCTAGGTCATGTAAAGCGAATGGACAACAATGATCCGGCTCGCAAGTTCTTCGATTCCATCCCAGAGGGTAGACGCAGTCAAGAAAGACCTCGCCTTAGGTGGCACGCTCAAGTGGAGGACGACCTCAAACATCTTGGAGTGCGAAATTGGAGGCAGCTAGCCAAAGACCGAGCTGACTGGAGAGGCATGTTGGTTGAGGCCCAGGTAATACCGCGTCGGTATGACGTAGAGGTTGCCGAGAACTTGTCATTCCAATCTGGAATCTAGTTCTTACTGTACATTTACTTGATTTAGAGTTAAAATTCCTGGATCACAGTGTTGGCTACTTGAATGACACCATAGGGCGCTGGGATGACCCTGACAATGGTCATTCCGTTGCTTGTTAGTGTGATCTAGAGATACCGCGACGTTATGACAGCGTTAGCTATACTCAGCATCCAATCAGAATATAAACTATATTACAGCGGTCACCTAAAACAGCATAGGCTTACAGTCAGTTTAATGCAATAAACGAAAGGCTATGCACCCTTCACGTGCGAGGCAAAATTTAATAAGATCAGCCCCATAATTATTCACACAACTACAGGCGAGTACAAAGAAAACAAAAAGATTCCTACTACGAACTTGTAGATCGGACCCTCAATGCCTACCCAAGGTATGACGTAAAATCATGCTTGGCAGTCAGAACAAAAGCTCCCATAGTTTGCATGAGAACACTAATGACTATGGACTACGAGTCATAGAAATGGAAGCATCAACGAAATTCGTCGTTGCCAGGCTCCCGCGGCATATATCTACAAACCAACATGGCTGTCACCTGATGGATTCACTCCTAACCAAATTTATCAAGAGTTGATAGATCGTCGCCACTAGTCGAACCTGATGACTTGAACCTGATGACTCGGACCACTATCTTGTTGGTATGGGTATTCCGAGGGCGGATTGCTCTGCGAAGAAGTATTGCATCCGCTGCTCAGGCTCGAATCAAGACAGCTGCCCTACGCCATGAAAACGAAAGCAATCTATATAGTCGCGCACGAAGCATCGCTTTCGACCGACTTTAACTGTAAAATTGGAGGCAGCTAGCTAGGGAACGAGCTGACTCGAGTAGCTTGTTAGTTGAGGCCCGGCTGTACCCCGGACTGCGTCTGCGAGAAGTGTTCAATTCTTTGACTGCCCAAAATACTATGAAGGCGGAAAATACAGATCGGAGACTTGGATGCTTACTAATAAAGACTCTGGTCCTTCAACCGCGTTTGAGAGGAAAGTTTTACGGAGAATTGTTGCCCTATTTTGTGAGGGAGGACGAATCCGTTGGTTGTAGAAGATACAATCATAAATTGTATGAAGCAGGTGTTGTGGAAAAATTAAGATTTGGGGTACCTTTCTCGCATGAGGGAAGAGGAAGTCTTTTGCAATTCTTTTTTATGGTAAAAGGAAACGTGGCAGAAATTGCTTGCGTTGGAAGGATGGCGTAAACTAGGACCCCCCGAGCTTTGGGGTACGCAATTAGATGGCGTCGTCGGCCAGCAATCGGAACGTATGGAAGAACTTTTCAGAGGTCGGGACCAGATCCCGGTTATTGCCGCATACTGATCCAAGATAAAACAAACTTCCATTTCGAAAGGTTTGCAACACTAAAACTTTTTGATGCTATATAAAATGCTGACATTGATACGGGAAGCACCATCCCTCCAAAAAGATTTCCAAGCAGCTCAAAAGAGCTTTGGAAAAAAATCAGTTTGATACGTAAATAAAACTTCAAAAAATTGCTAATAAGTTGCAAAAGTAGTTCTTAAAATAAATTAGGCACTAGCTTTATCTTCGTGAGGTTTCCAAAACCTCTCGTAGTGCCACTCTACTAGTATATCTGACTTCCATACTGACAAACTAAGAAAATTCTAATAAAAACTCACCTGCAAGCTAACCCACGGGTTGTTGAACATACTCTCGGCAATGTCTTGTATAAGCTTAGCTTCCTCCGGAGCGGCATTGGAACCAATCCAAACGTATACAATGCCCGATTGTGATTCATCCTCAGTTTCAAACGGGACATATAGAATATAACTAAAAAACAAAAATCCAAAATTAAGTCCCCATAAATGCCACTCAAGTTCAACTCACCAAAAAGCCGAATTCAAATGAACTGCATCCGGTTGGATTTGTATTAGGCGTGTACACAGAGCTCCCCCATTCGACCGAAGATGGAAGAACTCCACAGCAGCCTTGCCATCGGGTGTTTTTTGTTTATCTTTCCTCTTGCCTGTGTGTATGATAAACGTCCGCTTAAAGTGGGCCATGAATTTTAAATTCTCCTGCTGTTGATGAATACGAATCACTTCGAGTTCTTCCCCGAACATGGCTTTGAATTTCTTCTGCAACGTGAATGTGAATGTCAGCCATCCCATGTTGCCGGCATTTCTTCCTTGCCAAAAGTAAACAACACACTGAATCTCTTCATCGGGCGGTGGTCTATTATCGTCCTCGGGAGCATCGTCTCCCTCGTCTTCCAATGGAATACAGTATCGGCATAGAAATACATAACACTCTCCGGTGTAAAAGTGACCCAATTCCTCTTCTGGCAGGCGAACAAACTTCTTGCCTTCCAAAACAAAAGCTTCCATGGCTTCTAAATCATAGTTCCACTCTTCTTCCAGTTGTTCAGCTTCACTCAAGGCCATTGGATTTTGTCGTGGCATAAAGAGAGCCGCCAAATCGGATTTGGTTTCTTGTTTTCTCGCCCATTTGGTTAGATCAGCTCCGGTTTTTGCCACCGAAGTTGCTGTTCGTGTAAAATCGACAGCCATCACTTCATCCCATCCGATGAACTTCGACTTGAAGATCTGAATCTCAGTTCCCTCCTGGACTCGGGTAACCAGAGCATATTGTGGTCTGTTGATCATGTTAAAGAGCTCTCTAGATAGCTTGACCGCTGCAGCTCTGACCAAACGAGTTGACTTCTTACCAAACCAGACAAACAAATCTGCATAGCAGTCCAGGATGTAGACGTTTTTGCTACTGAGAAGAGTGTGCACTAGTTTTTGCTCGGGAATTTCAACCTGGGGCAGTTCTAGATAGCCCATTCCCAGTTGAACTTGGTACAAGCGGGGAATTGAAGGCGTAAAATTGTCTGTCACATGTTGGGGGATCTTCGATGTGGCTGCTATTTCAGGATCTGCGCCTAGCTGTCCCCAAAATTCAGTACTTTCATCGCCTAAAGGGTGTTAACGTCATTAAAACTAACGGTTTTTGTTTGATTAAGAATAAATGTTAACCTTGCATTTCAACGATGATATCACACTTGTTCTTTCGCTCGGTTTTGTTAATCTTCTCAGCCATCAGGCGGGATTTGGAGTTGAGTGTGTTTTTTGAGCAACGTCCATACCAAAGGTACATCTTTTGACCGCAATCCAGGACGAATGCATAGCGTGGATCCAGAGAGTTGAAATCAACAGCCACGGGTTCCAGATGTATTGATGCTCCAGCTGCATGCACACGATAGAATCTAATCGTGTACAACATGTCCTCGATTGTGTAGAAGCCAGTTGCAGTGCGTCCACCTTCGATGTAGGTGACGTCGGTGTCAAAAAGTGCTAGAAACTCCTCTGATTCATCATCTGGGATAAAAGAACAGTTATTTCTCTTAATATAAACAAAATTCCATTGCAACTTACTTTGTTCTTCACGAATTGTGCGACAACGGGCGCCCAAAAAATTCCTCAAATTCACAGCGTGGATTGCCGCACACGCTCGCTTATCCAGCGTCGCATTATTGCCAATCCAGAAAAATATCTCCCAAGTCAGCTGTCCCAAATCATCCAAACTAGTCTTCAGGACAATATAGCAATCACCCTCGTAGAACTTACCGTGAGCCACTTCTTCGATTTTGTTGGGCAAAAAGTTCTCAATTTCCCAAATGGTTATGCCTGGTAGTTGCCCATCGTCCTTTTCGAAAAACTTGGAATAATCAAGTGGAGGCTTCTCCAATGATTCATCCCATCGTTTGGGCTTCAAACTTTCAGGCTTTCCATCATCACCGTTCCACGCACTTGTGTTGTTAGTGGCATCGTCTTTTTCCTTGGCGATGTCCTTCATGCCTTTAAGGATTTTGGCAGAATCCTGATCAGGTCCGTCGTTGCGAACACCTCGACGGAGGCGGATTTTGCGGGCTATCGGATCCTTGCCTGTGCCATTGGCTGGAATTGAGGGCGGGACACTTGCTCCTGCCAAACGGAGCTGAGTTTGAAGTGAGAAATCAATGTTGTAGAATTCAATGCCTGAGCCCTTGGTTATTTCGGTTGGCTTCGGAGGCATAATAAGGTCGGGGTTGTTGCGTAGATCAAGCTGGTCAAGGTCTGACAAAAGGTGAATGGCATCGGGAAGAGTTATCAAACGATTTGAACTCAGATTCAACTTTTTAAGTGAACCGCAACGACAGAGACCCTCTGGAACCATTTCCAAGAGATTATTGGACGCAGAGAAGACCTCCATGCTGCAGAGCTTCCCAACCCCCGAAGGGATTCCCTCAAAGTCCAGCTTATTGTCATTCAAATACAAGCGGCGCAGGTTAACCAGTTTACAAATGGCAGAAGGCAAGGCGGTGAGTTGGTTACGGGACAAATTTAGAGTCTCTAACTTCTGCCAGAACTCAACTCCAGATGAGAGTTCGGTGATTTCATTATCACTCAAGTTAAGACGCTTCAAGTTTGGCAGATTGTATAGGCAGTCTGGAACTTTGGGAAGGCAGTTCTGTGACAGATCCAATTCGGACAAATTCGACAGGCTGTCGAGGGTGGTGGGAAAATTTAAAAGCGTCCTTTGCGTGTTCCTCATGTTAAGAACCTCCAGATTTTGCAGCGAAGGAAGCTGCCTCAGTTGAAACAGCTCTAAGGGATTATCAGCTAGAATAAGAGTCTGAAGATTCGCCAAGCGACGGGTTTGCGGAGGTAGTGTTTCCAACTTGTTGTTCGACAAGTCGAGTAGCAGCAAATCAGTTAGATGAATAAATAATGCAGTCGGAATGGTTTCGATTTGGTTGTGGCTTAAATTCAACACCAGCAAGTTTTTGGCTCGTTCCAAGCCTTCGGGGACTTCTTTGAGTTTGTTGTGCGATAGATCGAGTGTTGTCAGTTCGTCCAGCCGGAACAATTCTGGTGGTATTCCATTGCTCTTGATATTATTGTTGCGTAAATTTAGAGAACGAAGACACCCTAATTCGGTTAGTTCGCCGAATAGCTTCTCCAATTCGTTGTTCTTCATGGAGAGATGTTCCAGTTTGTGAAGATTGCCCATTTCTTCGGGAATTTCTTTGAGATGTGTGCGGTCTAGTTTGAGCCATTGGACGCGTGTCATCAGTCGCAGGGCATTTGGGAATTTGTCATCCTTTTGGGAGAAAAATAAAAAACAAAAACAAAATTACAAACTTTGTAAACAAAAACAAAAGATGTTTGTTTGTAAACAAAAAATAACAGCACAAAATTCGAAGAAAAGAGATGGATGAAGGTTTTTTTTTGTTTGCCATTTTCGAAATTTTTCCAACGACATTGGATCAGAACGGAAAAATGGTGACACATCTAGTTGCAAGGTGAATTTATAAACTACATTTAATGGGCTTTGTGGAGGTTTTAAGTACTTGAAGTTGGGTTTATTTTGTTGGTGAAATATTAAATTTGTAAGATATTGTAATTATTTAATTTTTAAACACTTACACTGAAGTCGTTTTTTGTAAAATCTATGCCGCGTACAAACGGCAGCACTCCCGTGTTCGCCATCTTTTTCGGAATAAATGATTTGACAGTTCCTAATGATGTTGCCAATTTAAAATGTAATTTTGAAACATAGTTGAACCCAGAACTTTGATTTACACAGTGATTCTATATTAGGAAATAATTGAAAGAATGATAAAATTACACAAATCAGAGGTTTTCTGTGTCTGATACTTTCTCATAATTTAACAAATAGATTGGACGATTTTAAAACGGCGCTCACATCGAAAAGAAGATTTCATATGTCAAAATTTGCAAAGAATATAAAAGGGAGAACAAAATGAGATGAATATGTTTTTCTAACTACTCAATTTTGTCTGTAAGGTAAGGTGCATGTGCCTATTAAATGTTATATAACTGGGTTTTGGGTAATTAATAGATGCAATTTTGACAGGAGGCCATCCTCAATTATCCTATTTAAGCTTTTTAGTTTGGTTTAGGTTTGGGTTCATGACATTTTATTCTTATGTTATATGTTCCCACTAAAAAGAAATCTCAAGTTCAATTTGCGATTTCCAAATGCGAAATTTCACTGAAAACTCTAAAATCGACTTATTGTAATCAGCAATAAAATTTCTCTTTCCCACACACAAAACACAAATGAAAATTTTGACATGCGAAATCTTGTTGGTATGAATGTGAACACCACTTTGAATTTTTTAAATCTTTTTATAAAAATCTGAGCTTACATTTTGGCGAGCTGAGAATATAGTAAATATTAAAAAGTCGTTAAGCATGGCGTTTCAATATATACCCTTTTTAAACGCCACATCGATCTACAATGTCGACAAAATAGTTCGTTGTTGTATAGGCATTCACACGCATATGCGTCGACGCATAATTTTATGTCAAAACCAGTAGAGAAACTGTCCCGGTGAACTAGTTCGTTGTTTTTTACACGCCATATCGTCATTTCGAGAAACTTCTTCGATCTCCAGAAATCTAACTACTGTGTCGGCCACAGAAAAAAAGAACGACAACTGGGAGGATAATTCTCTCTTCGTCTAAAAACTGAAAAATTCCCGTTCAGCGACATATGTTTACCGGTCCCTGTGCATTTCTTGTGGGACTAATAATACGTTTGCATTTATGTGGGCACGAAATGTATGACTGTTTGGCTGCTTCTCACACGAATCTCACACGTATTTACGCTTCACGGATTGCAGGACATGATCGGTACGAGTACTTTTTTCTATGGTGTCGGCATAGTATTTTCAAACGACCAAAATCCATGTCCACATTATAGATCGGCGAAGTAGTTCGTGGCGTGTGAAAGCGGTAATAGAGTAAGAAAATACCTTTCTATTTATTTTTTTCTTAAAATAAACAAAGCATGAAGAAATTTACTTAAATTGTTTTCTTTTTCACATAAGCATTCCCTTAAGCTTGTGTCGAATTCGTTTTTAATAAAGATCAATCTTTTTTTGATTTGCTTTATAAGACAATTCGCAAATGTCACTGAAGTTTACATTTCATTTGGATTTTGTTCTTGATTTGAAAGTTTTGTGTAAATAAAAATGACAAAAAAATATCAAGAATTAACACAATATTGAATAATATTGTAGTATTTTCATCAAGCACGATATCTAGGTCGTCGTCGTCTTCCGATGGTGATATTTCGTGTTTTTTCAAGCAAATATTCAATTGAGAATAAATTTGACACATCTGATTCTTATGCCTTCCATAATCCACCTTCTTCGGTGAACTAACTTAGGAAACGTCGATTAGTGAATTTTTGTTTTATTAATAACATTTTTTATTTAGTCCACGGAGACCTAACCTTAAGCTATTCCACTTTTATTAATATGCTTGTTTGTTTGCGATTCCGTTTAGATTGTTTAAAATCACTAAAGCAAGTTTTCAAAAGACGCTCACACAACTACAAAAAAAAAAACAATATCGTTTCATGTTCGTTTTAACACGAAAAATATGAAATCAAATCTTGAAACTAAAAACGAATTCGACATTAGGGTTTTTTATTTTTAAGCTCAGAGCAGGGCACTGAGCTGTCAAAAAAAGATCTGTTTGTTTTTTAACTCGGAGCCTTCTGAGCGCTCATCTTGTGTTTATTTTTTCAATCAGAGCTCGATCAGAGGGCGCTCTACGAGCTCAGAATAAAATGACCGAGCACATGGAGTTAAAGGCTGAGCGCGGCCAACTTCACTCGTTTTTTGTGTTTTGACAAGACTTGTTTTGTTGGAAAGAAAGAACAAACAACAAACATTAAAATGGCGTCATTTTTTGTGATACGTTTTGAATGATTTACTTGAAAATCATCATCTTCCTCATCGGATACAAAAAATAAATTGTAAGCTTCTAGTAGAATAATTGCTTTATCCATTTTTTTTCAATTTCTTTTCTTAAAACACTTAAAACTTCAACAAGTAAGCAAATTAATTTATTTTGACATTCAACAAAATATGACAATTCAGTGCTCAAGTGTGTTTCTTTTTTAGATCGGAGAGCTCTGATCATATTCTGCTCAGAGCGTAATCGATTTGTTTAGGCTCTACTCCGTGCTCTGCTCAGAGCTTAAAAATAAAAACCCCTATTAATGTCACAGCCTAGGTAAACATTGACAGTTGGAATATCGCCGTCCAATTTGTAGTTTTTTAAAGAAAAATTGTGTAAAACACAAGACCTATCATCCAAACATTACCCTATAAACCCAAAAAAGGACTAACAAAACGAAACGTCAAATAGATTTCTAACATTGAATCTAGGTGAAATTCCAGAAAAAATTGTTTTTCTCAAATAAACTGATAAAAGTGTATCTACGCTCTTATTAGTCAATTAGCCTAGATTCCGTATCGAAATACAAAACAAATTACATGTTGAATCGAACCTGTACCGTGTCCAATCTAAGTGCTAAGAGAAAAATGTCAATAACTTCAAGTGAAGGCTCCGCGCCATCAGCATTGGCCACCATCAACTTCAACACAGATAAATATCCTTATTGCATAGTTTGGACGCCGATTCCAGTCCTAACATGGTTCTTCCCGTTCATCGGACATATGGGCATCGCCATGTCCAACGGAGTCATTCGTGATTTTGCTGGCTCCTACTTTGTCTCCGAGGACAACATGGCATTTGGCCGACCAACTCGATACCTGCAACTGAGTTTGGATAACATCGTCGGCGGACAGTATGAATGGGACGAGGCAGTGTCCAAGGCGTCTGTACTGTACGGCACTCGAATGCACAATTTATTTTGCGACAATTGCCATTCCCACGTTGCCACAGCTCTTATCGGAATGCGATACAAAAACCGCACCAATTGGAACATGATCATACTTTCGTTTTGGGTGTTCTTCTGTGCAAAGTTCGTCGGACTCATGGGCTTCCTCAAGACGTTTGTTCCCTTCGTCATCGTAGTTTCGCTTTGCGTCATTCTATCTGTTTACTTGTAGTTTCTAGAAAATAAATAGCCTTAAGTAATTCTGTGGTTTTTTTAATCGTGATGTGGCATCGGCGTTTAAGGCGATGAAAACACAGACGCGCACTCTTAATTGGATTTTATTTATAATTTACTGACTGAAATCTACAGAGGAACAGAAACTTAAATAGATACAGAAAAAATCCTACAATTATTGATCTTTTATAGCTGCAGTCACCTCCGGTGCTATTTCCAGCAGCTTCTCCCACTGGGTGAGACTTAAGGAGATGCCCTTCTTTCCTGGCAAGGTTTTTCCATCTTTCTCGTAGAATTCACGGATATCGACCATTTTTCGGCCTCGAAATTCATTTATGCTAACCATTCGGAGTTTCTCAAGTGTCCAGGGGCCTGTTGCGCTTTCTTTTTCTTTGGCGGGTTCGTCTTTGGCCTTTTTTGCCGGTGGCGATGAGCTTTTCTAGTTGGGCGGTTTTCATAGACATTTTGTTTAAATTGCTTGTTTTTTTAACTTACATCTTCTGGACCTGAATCGCTATCGCTGGATTCTTCTTCTTTCTTTGATTTTGGCATTTTTAGTGGTTAAAACTATTGATTTTATTTAACACTGAAAATTAATTTTGATTTTTAGTGGTTTGAGGTTGGATTTCTTGCTTGTCCTTTTTGATTGGATTTGAAGTGCCGTTAAAAGAGAGATGCAAAGAGACGCGAAAAACAGTACAGCAGCTGTACTGTCAATTCAGATTATGAGGTTGGATGCGGTTAACATGCATATTAATTAAGCAAACCTATACATGGGCTTTATGTATGGACATAGGTGAAATCATATGATGTAGATGGCACTATTTTATTGTTTATCCCGAATATAGCAACAAAAATCTGTTTTTAATGATACTGGCGCAAAATTATAGACGTTTTAATACCAAACTAAAACAAATAAAATTTGGCACTAACATTAAAAGTGTAGTTCTTTAATATATAGACGATTCAAAAATTCATTTTCTCTTAGTGTGAAACTAGATTTTTAATATCAGGAATCCGCTGCATTATCTTCTTAGTGTGAAATTAAAAACTCTCAGAGAAAATGACGGCTCGCTCTCACAAAACACCATTTTGAAAATAAAAATAAACCCTGCCTAAATCCAATAACAACAAAGTTCCCTAAGATTCTCAAACTTTTAAATTTGAATTTAACTAGTGCAGGGGTTATTTTGTTTATTGAAAAAAAAACTTAGTGTGAAGTTAATGTATTAAAAATAGGTTGTCTATAATTTTGCGCCACTGTTGTTAACTTGAAAATTCATTAAAGTTTTCACAAAATGCTGTTTGACAAAGAACTTTCAAAGTAAAATGTTCGTCGCTTTAAAAAAAAAAACAATTAGTATAATGACTGAGTTTAGACTGCATTTAGCCAAGTAAAAATAAACAAAAAAGTCAAACAAAAACGAAAAAACATAGTTACAGGTTGATTTTTGGTATGCAGGTTGGTATTAGCTGCGTTTTATTATCAACCAATAAAACGATCCAGCGGCCAATACCACAAAACTACAATTTAACAATTTTACAAGTAAATTTGTACTATGTACATTTAACAAGTAATTAAAATTTCTTTACCACAAATGAAGGCAGTTACAACTGTTAATATTTGCAAATTTCCCTTTTTTGTACAATTTAGTTGTACAAGTAAGCTCGCCACGGCTAGACAATGAGGAAACAGGTAAAGGACATATTTATTTATTTATTGAAAGTATCGATCTTTAGCTCGTCAAGGCCGGACGTTGAGGTGCGCGCACAAATAATCGAAAATAAAAGTAAAAAAAAAAAAATTATTTGCGCATTATTGTCGTGAGTGTTAAAAAAAAATTCACACTCGTTTGAAAAAATGAAAAATACCCCTCGCGTGCGCTGTAAATAATAAAATAATATCCATTGGACCTTCACTGCACAGTTTGACCTTATCAGTGTTGTGTTTTGAATGTAAGTAGGTATTTTTAAATGGTAAGTGATTTTTGTGTCGTCTATTCTAATGTTCGCGGTTTAAGAAAGAATTTCTTTCACGTGTACTTCTACACTGTTCAATACAGGCCATCTGTTTTGCCATTAAGTGAAACTCAGGTTGGAGTAAATACAGATTTTGTTCTACATGGGTATAGCTTGGTGCCATTACTCTTTTCCATCATGGTCTCGTGGTCTATGTTAGGAATGATTTTGCATTCCAATTGGCTCCGCTATTCTGGTCAGACAACACCCAAAGGAAGGTATGTCGAGCTCTTTGCCGGGTTACATCACCTTACCCAAGTGATCGATGTGCCCACTCGTATACCGGATGTTGCTGGGCAAGCCGCCCATACTCTTGACTTGTTTCTTACTTCTCTCCCTGATAAATATACCATTAGTGTAACTTCTCCATTTGGCACTTCGGACCATTGTGTCATTTCAGCTAATTTCTCGTCCTCCACCCATCAAGTTAAAGCAAAACTTCCCACCAGGACCGTTTGGCAATACGAGAAAGCCAACTGGGACGGCCTGAATATTTTTTCCGAAACTTTAACTGGTCACTTCCTCGATAGTGACATTGATGCCAGTGCTCAAATGATCACAAATGTGATTCTTCTAGGGATGCGTGCTTTTATTCATAAGTCCCCTTTTATACACATAGGCATATGCCGCAGCGTGACTTAGTATTTAGGCGAAGGAGTAGAGAAGTGTAGTGGGGATCATATACACGCAGGGACCGAGAATTTGTTGCGATTCTCTCATTCTCGTTTGTTATTTTCATTGCTTGCTTTATTATTATCTTCCTTAGTTTGTAGTCAGATGTATGTTTTGCTATAAGTAAGAACGAGAGGGCTGAAATAAACAAACGTAAAGACATAGTAATGTTTGTCACACACTGTCGCGTGACGCTGATTTAACGTTGTGAAGTCTACAGGCGTGCCCAAAAGGGTTGTTGAGGAATCGGCGTCATATGATTAAAGGGGACTAACAGAGTTAAAAGCATTAAGCCTAAAGAAAATTCCTGGTTTAATTCTGAGTGTAAAGAAGCTATCAGGCTCAAAGAAGTAAGTTTCCGATCTTACAAAGCCAACCCTACAGAGGAAAATCGGAAAAACCACAAACAAGCAAGGAACTCATGCAAATCCGTTATTGAATAGAACCAAATTTTTGCATGACCAAAAATTCGGCAAAAAATTCTGCAGTGTCCCAAAGGCAGTACAAATGTTTGGTCATTTGTACAAAATATTAAAAACTCCATCGACAATAACAAACCGATTGTTTACTCTTCACAGAAGGCAAACTTATTTGCCACCTATTTCGCTGGCAGCTCCATGCTGCCTAACAGCAACGTTGCCCCTCCTGTATTTGAGAATGTAAATTTTTCAATGGGACAGATTTTTTTCCGCACTCGTACAGTAGCAAGAGTTTTAAAAGATCTCAATATACACAAATCAGCTGGTTCGGATGGTATACCCCCGATTCTTCTGAAGAGGTGTTCTTCTACACTCGCAAAGCCACTGCGTAAGCTTTTCCATCGCTCCTACTCTTCTGGAATCTTTCCAAGAAGATGGAAAACAGCATTTGTCCAGCCTGTCCCTAAGAAAGGTGACCCATCCTACCCCTCCTCCTACCGACCCATAGCACTAACATCCCTTCTTTCTAAGGTCATGGAAATACTGATTAACCGTGAGCTTAAGGAATATCCCGAAAATCGAAAGCTTCTCCATGACAGTAAGGCTTCCGCAGTAACCGTGAAGCTCTCTTATTGAAAATGCGTGCTTTTGGGATCGATAATACTGTTGTTTGTTGGATTAGAAGCTATCTTCTGGACCGTGCAGTACAAGTTTTATTGGACGGATTCAAGTCTAATTCCTACAAAATAAATGTTGGTGTGCCCCAGGGCTCTGTTCTGTCTCGGACTCTTTTCCTCATTTTTATAAATGATCTTCTGTCTGTTATTTCTAATCCACTTAACTGTTTTGCTCTTTACTGACGACTCTACCCTCAGCTTTTCATATTCGTTCGATAATTCGCGTCCTTCGCCTTCGGACGTACAATTTCAATGGTACCGTATGTCAAGCTCATTAAACTCCGATGTATACAGCATTGTCAAATGGGGTAATAGGAATCGTGTGGAGTTTAATGCTTCGAAAACTCAATGCTGTCTTCTGTCGTTAAATCTCCTTCCAAACTGGCTACAATTTATAAAGCGTTTATACGTCCTAAAATGTCCTCGATTATAACTCCCACATCTGGGCAGGTGCTTCGCAAACATCGCTTCATCTGCTTGATAGAATACAAAATCGAGCGTTAAGATTGATAGGAATTAGAACTGCCGCTGAAGCAATTGCCCCTCTCAAACAACGACACAATGTATTTTATCCTTTCTTTTACAAAAAAAGTTGCATTCCTCCCCTTAAAAGTTTCTCCCGTAATACTTGTCACGCGGAATGCTCATGAGTTCACCCTTGAGCCCAATTTCGGACGTACCGTGAAATAAAGGGATTCTTTTTTAGCCGAACAACACGAATTTGGAATAGTTTACCCGGCGAGATTTTCCCTTGCCATTTTGATCTGCAAACATTCAAAACCAATGTTAATCGACACCTCCTACCTTTCCCCTCTCTATCTTCCTAATGCCCGCGCAGTGTGTTACATTAAAAGGGAAACAAATAGTCCCTTGTGCGCGGGCTAATTATAAAAAAAATGTATTTCCTGGTGGACACTTTTAATTTTATTTGCCCTCCGTTTAAACGGCAAAGTGAGTGGAGAAAACGAGACAGAAAATCATATTTTAGTCTAACACTTATATGGCGACTGAAAAATGGATGCCTCGTAGTTCAAATAAATATTTATTTAGCCAGTTCACGTTTCTAAGCCCTTCGAGATCTCGGTTTTCTCAAAAACGTAAACACAATTTCTCAGAAAAAAATCTCAACTTTGCTGTCAAAAAATGAATTTGTTGGATTTGCTTGTCGCTTGCTCAATTTTAGTATGTAAATGAGAACTCTGTTAGAAGGAAAAAGATACACATTTTTTTTGACGTTTACTGAGAGATTGTGTTCACATACATACACGATAAAGTCATTTACATAACTGGCTGAACACAATGAGCTGGAACAGAAAACGGAGCTGGAGCTGGAACAGATGTCAAAATTGTTGAATATACACAAATTCAATGTTGCGAACAAAATGAGGCGCAGATGCAGACGGAGCTGCAATACGGATACGGAAAGGTTGGTTAACTTTTAATTGGCGTTTTTCTTGTTAAGCCCCGAGCGGGGCACAGAGCGGGCCAGAGCGAATAGAGCTCGCTCGATGAGCTTGATCCGAGCGCTCGTGGCTAATAAAGAAACACAATTGAGCACATTGTCACCAGATACAAATGACACAAAAAACGAGTGAAGTTAGCCGCACTCAGCCATTCGCTCGATGGGCGATGTGGTATTTTAAACCGAGCGAGCTCTGAGCTAAAAAAGAAATACAAGTAGAGCGCTCAGAGTTAAAAAAAAAGAAACACAGTTTTTTTTTTGACAGCTCAGTGCCCCGCTCCGAGCTAAAAAAAGAAGACGCATAATAAAGACGTGCAGTTTTTTTGACATTTCACAAAGAAACAAATGGAACACAACAGTGGTGCGTTGTTTTTGAAGGATCTTTGATAAGGTACGTTTACATGATTCCTATTCTCGGTAGTTTTTTCATTCTTATTTTTTACAAAAATGGAAAAAAGGTGTATATCAGTAGGGGAAAGAAGTAACGAATGGAAGAATGAAAGTTTTAATATTTTAAGGGTTGAGCTTTGATGATTCTCGTTTGAAAAAGAAAATGTTTGACATGGTCTAAGAATAAGAACTTTAAAAATTGATTGTAGAACATACGGAAACAGCGAGAAAATCCAAAGGTATCCTGAAATTTCTAGCCTACTTTTCTTCCTGATGAGACATACATATGAAGAACGGCTGACTGTTGTTTTCTTTTTTGTTCCTTCTAGTTGGAATTTTAGCACAAAAAAAAAACGAAAAAGGAGAACCTTCATTCTTCTTTTGGATTTGATTATCACGAACATTTCCAATACTTTCATATATCTATATAAACTGCGTTGTTTTATCCAAAAAAAAATCAATCAAAAATTATCCATTACCACAAAAGGTAAGAATATGACTGTGAGTATAAAAATTCTTGTTTTTAATCCGTGCTAGCATTTTCTTTCCCGAGCGAGAAATGCTAAAGCTCAACCCTAACATTTTTTTTTAATTTTCATTCAATTCGTTTTTGTGCCAAAAAAGAAGAAACAAAGAAGCGATGTAAACAAGGTATTATAATAAATGGGCTGATATTTGACTTATGTCAAAAAACTGCACAGCATCATTGTGGGCACTTGCAAGTTGGAACGTACGTCCTCTTTTGGCGGCTAATGCAGATACAGCTCCGTATTCCATCGCCGTTTTTGCATTATGTTCGCCCAGTAAAGCAGAAGCGTAAAATCAAAATGACAGTTGGCATCAAAAATAAACGTAAGCATATACATGTACATAGTTAGCATAAGAAATTTTGCAATTTATTTTTGCAAAATATCGTTTGAATCATTTTAATCTGTCATTAAACGTCAGATCCATTTAAATACTTGAAAACGTATACTTATCCTTGATACCGTATTTGTCAATTTATTTTTCCTGGAACATCAATAAAACTCCCAAACTTAAGCGTTTTACAGTCAGTTTTTGTTTTAATATTTTTTTTTTTATTTTTTTTCAAATTTTATTTTAAATATATGCATTTTTATATTTGTTTTATTGTTACGTTATAAATTTAATTTACACTTTCCTTATATAAAAATGAACTTGTATGCGTATTATTTCTGTTTGTAATGTAATATTATTATGCATATAAAACATTTCATTATTAAACATTTATTATTTCTTTCTCTTCATAATAGTTTCTTGTATGCATTTAAATTAAACACAATAAAAAAAATTAAATAATAACTTAAATGCGTTGGATTCGAGAAAAATAATATATATTCGAAAACTAAAACGCAAAGTATAACACGTAATAATATATAAGTTTTTTTTTTCAAATACACAAAAATAGTTATAAACAATACTAATAGAATAATTTAGTTTTTTTTGTTGTTGTTTTGTATGTATATAATATATATATTTATGCATATCTATTTGTTAATAATTTTTTAAGAGTTAAACATTTTACACATAATTTCTTTATTAGTTGCATTTTGTTTTGTTTTTTTCTTTAATTTTATTATTTGTAAAATTCATTTATTTCCGGCTTTTGTTTAGGATTTACATGCGACTACCCAGCTTAGATGTTTAATGTTAAAATTGTTTTTTTTTTCTTAAGGATTTATGTTTTTTTTTATCTGTTTAGAACACGATTTTTTGTTTATATCTTATTTAACTTTAAGGATTCAATACAAAATTAAATAAATACTATCTTATTACATTTCGATTTCAGATTTTTCATCTTTTTGTTTTTGTTTTTTTTTGGTCTCTAATTACAATTTTATAACAAAATAAGTTACAAAAATTTGTTCAATTATTTAAAAAAACAGTCATTTGTAAAATTTTTTTTTCAGTGTACTTGAATGAGTGTGATTCCAATATTGGTTCCGATGTGGTTTTAATTTTTTTTTTTTTTGAATACCGGAAGTGATGAGGGGGAGGCTCACAACAGGTCAACAGTTATGCTTTTTGAGAGTTGAGTTTTGTTATTGCACGAGCACTTATTTGTTTTTCTTACTAATACATTTATGATTTTTGTTTTGTATCGATAAAACTCGATAAGATAAGGGTGTGTATGATTCCAATTAAAAGGACATTCATGGGCATGGATCCTTTGAAAGTTGTTGATCAGTGGAAAACACAGTTTTTCTTGATTTGACTCAACTATTATGAGTGAAAGTGAGAAAATTTGAGTGGAAACTAGAGTATTTTCAAGTTTTCACTCAAAAATGAGAAAATCTATATGTTTTCCAGTGACAACACACTGCAAATGGACCATACCTCTGTGTATTTTGGGGTGAGAATGCGATGACTATAACTACAACATTTAGGCGATTGTTTGGATCGGAGAGAGAGAGCGAAAAGGAAGAATAAACAGTTAAAAGTTAAAAGACAAATGTTTGATAAATTCGATTTTTGAAAAAGTCCTCACAAATTGAGACTCAATTAGTAGGGAGGATATACGAGGATCACTTTTTTGTTGAAACAACTGGGTAGTTCTCATTTTGTTGTTGTTGTTGGTGATGGAAACTTAATTGGGTATTCAATGCAGCGTGAGGTACAGTTGAATACCCTTGTGATACTACCAATGCATCAAACGGATTTGATCGAGAACCCGCTGTTTAAAGAAGGTGCCTAGCATTCCAAAGACAGTGGAAATGGCGGCAATGCCCATGGTTGCCTGCATGATGCAGTGAATACTGGACAAATCTTGTTGGTTGTGCTTGTGGCGATGACGCTGCCTATGATGACGCCTGATCTCGTGGTCGCGGAAGCGTTGTTGCCTTTCGAATTCCTCATCGAAGTGTGGAATGATGGCCAGATTGACGACCTCGGTTTTTGACAAAATGTCTTGAGTGGCAATTGAGGATGCGTCAGTGTGATCGGGCGTGGGATTATTGTCACTTTGCGACTCACTAGCTGCTGGATATTGAACATTGTTGTTGTTGCGCTTGCGCTCATCCAGCATTGTGGTGTCTTGGCTGAAATCAAAGTCACGATTTCGGGACCTCGATGGATAGTCGGCTAGATTGACTTTTTTAGTGAGAAAATGCAGTCCGAATGGAGGTTCGGTCGATGTGGTCGTTGGTGAGTCCTTAACTCGAAACTGTCTGAATTGATTCTTTTTAATGCCCAGCACCTCTGATAGAGGTCGATTTATCATTGGTAGAACAGAATTCGATCGGTCAATGTCTAACACGGGAGGTGGCGTCGAAGCAGTTTGTTCGGTGACAGAGTTATTATCCGAACTATCCTCCTCTTCACCATCCAAGCTTGCGTCAACCTCACCTCCAGAGTCCTGATTGCTTTGGTCTTCGTCTTCGCTCTTATCATCGTCATTGTTGCTTGGAGCAACAGCAGCAGCACTTGTCTTATTGTCATAGAGATTAAACTTATGTGTTAGATTAAGAATAGGTTCGTACTTGGTGTTTTCAGAGTCTCCACGATAAAGCAGGGCAACCTTGCCATCGGCTGTGAGTACGGGTGTTATTTTCGGATGCAAGGACGCACGACGATGGGTATTGGGATCTGCAGGTGACAAAGCGTCAAAGTCGGTAAATTGTGTTTTACTCGAACCCGAAGGAGTATCTTCACTTTTCGGTTGTTCGGGAGGTGTCTGTTGATAGACTATTCCAACTTTACCCAAAGGTGTTGATATGATCTTAATGGCGTCGTTGGTATTTTTTCGGAAATAGCGACTATTTGACTTTCTTTTGGAAGAGAAGAAACCGTCATTGGTACCATCACCATCGTCGTCGTCGTCTTCGTTATCGTCGTCGTCGTTGGCAAAATTACCGCTACCTTCTCGCCTAGGCTCGTCATCGTCATTGTCATTTTCATCATCGCCAGCGTCAGCCTCATCGGTTCTATAGGTCTTCTGTTGTTTCCTTTTGAATTTCTCTAGATAGTCTAACCTAAACCGACTTTGTTGTTTATACCGTCTACCACTGCCTTCTTCATTCATGAAGTCTTGTTGATCTCCCTGTGGAGGCAGGCGTTTTGGCGGCTCGTCATCCTCATCATAGCCTAAATCAACTTCTTCGTCTTCTTCTTGGGGTCTGGCAGTTCTTCGTGCCGCTATTGGCATTTCAGCTGTTTCTGATTCCTCATCACTATATTCCTCATCGTCCTCATAGTCATTGTCATCGTAAAAGTCTGTACTCGGATTTGATTGCATTCTTTCGTCTCCGTCGGCATAACTGTCGGTGGTTTGGGCCCAACCCTCTTCCAGCATCTTCTCATTACTAGCGCCCTCTATTGCTGCCCCACTACTATCACTTTTCTCAGTACTCTCACCGTTTGTGTCATCGTCCTTATTGAAATAATTAATATTTATATTTATTTTTAAATTACTATCATAACTACTACTACTACTTAATTGGGTATCTTGTTCTAAATTTACATCTAAGCTTCTATTATTTAATAATTGGGTAGTCGCATCTTTCAGTCAGTAGCATTTCTTTGTACATCCGCACTTACGCACGATATCCAGATTTTTGACGTATTTAACGTTATTGCTGCACACCATGCGAACCTGTAAGTTTTTTAAGTTTAAATAAGTTAAAATGTTCTAAACAAATAAACGTCAAATGTCATTTGATATGCCATATGTCAAAATTATTGAAATGCTATATGATTTATGTTCAACAGTTAAGCCACCAGATGGACTTTTTCATGTGAAATTGATAAATAAGAAGCACAAAGTGACACTTACCTTTCGCCGTCTTACGACTTTGGCAGCACAGCATTGGTTACCGCAACCGCCAACACATTTAGCGTATTTAAGTGGCTGCCGCGATCTACAGTCATTCTCCGTGTAGTATTCACGTACTTGTTCCTTTCGACAAGTTGAAGCTGCTGAGGGTTAAAATTGTTTTGAGAATAACGCAATGATAAAGAATTAAATTGATAGCAGTTATCAGGCGTATTTAATTATCACACTTCAAGTTCTTAACATTTTGTCCGTTCGTTTAGTTTAGAGTTTTGGACATATTTGACGAAATGTCAAATTTTAAAGAGTGATTTACCGTCAAGCGGGCGTTAAGCTCAACCCATATTTTTTCGTAGGAAGAATAACTATTTTATTTTACTGTCTCGTTCTTACTCTTCAGTTCTTTTGTAAGAATAAATGCATTTTGGGGAAGAAAAGTTAAGATTGCAACACCAAACAGAAAATTCCGCGACTTTTATGACACAATGAATCAATAGGTCAGATTGTTTTGACGTCTAAAGTCCCAGCCATAATACGTGAATGAAAGAGAAAGCTGATGTCAAAAACGAACGAAAAGAAAATTTTCTTTCCTTTCTGTCAAGTACATACATACGTGCCTTAAATTATGGTTGGACCTTAAGGGATAACAATAATGGTCGGAAGCAAACAGAAGCTAGTGTCAAAACCGACCGAAACGTTCATATCGTTTGTCAAGTGGGATATGTCTATCCATAATTTACGGAATAGCGCGGAAGCATCTGTCAAATTTTCTTCTTTACAAACACCGTTAGAATCCAGTTGTCAAATTTTCATCCGTAAAATGCACTCGCAAGCGTAGTTTATCTTGTACACGAACCAAACGTAACGTCAAAGCCAAAGCGACATTGTGATTTCCTATGGTTGAACTTGTAAACGTCAGGCGAAACCGAAGCTAAAGCGTGATTGTGTTTTAGCCATTTAAGTGTTTTATCGTTTAGTCACGTTTTTGTCAGAAAGAGAAGAAACTTTTTTAGCGAAATTTCTCTTTTATTTTCTGAATTTATACTGCTATTCCTTAGGTTTTTAAACCTTGTTCACATGAATACAGAATTTTACTGTCAAATCTCTCCGAAAAGCTATTTTGAGTAAACATTAATTTTAACATTTGTTTCTGTCAACAATATTTGAGAAAACTAAATAACACATTGAATTCGTGCTGAGAAAGTTACGTTAATCGATGTCCTGTCAAAAAATACGTCAAATTAAATTGAACTGTCATTTTATTAAAACGTCATTTATGGTTTTGACTTTAAGAGTGAAAGTAAGATAATTAATACGTGATAACACGTTTAAGGTTATATTGAAAAGCGATGAAGTTTCTACATTACGGAAACACCTTAAGCCCAATAAAGCGATAGTCAAAGAATGCTTAGTAAAATGTTAATAAAAATAAATAATTAGTACCAGTGACTGCAGGGGGCTCTGTGATGCCCTCACCTTGATCGCAATATCTGCCCTTAACACCCTGTTTGCACTTGCACACGTAGCCATCCTTTGAACTGCTATTGACGACACATCTACCACCTCGTCTGCACTTGTGATTTTCACATGGATCAACCTTTAAAAGAGGGAAATTTTAGAAATAAAAAATCGATGGAAAAAACTCCTCCTCTTACCTCCTTGTATGTGTGTGGTGTTTCATGCATAAAATATGACTCCTCATCATCATCCTCGGCATTGTCACCCTCCATCAGACCACATCCGGGTGTGATTTTCTGCTGTCTAGCTGCATTTCCAAAATCCACCAACTTATGATTAATCCACACCTCCTTCATGCATCCCTTGAAGCTTGTCAAATTCCTCAAGTGCCAATTTTTATAAGCCTGTTGGCCCGGTTCCGCCGGCAAGCCACCCAAAAACATCGGCGTCGATAGTTTCAAATAGTCCTTTGAACCTTCATTGATAATTGAACGGGCCAACCCTCGGTCCACACGCAAAGTAAAATTCTTCTTGATGGCCAACAGTTCAACCATATGATACTTCCCATCAGCGACCATCTCGAAACTATACATGGTCGACACCGGGTAATTACCCACATCATAGCTAACCCTTATACGCCCATTGAACAATTCCACGGCCAAGTGCTCACTCTCCCCATCATACATCAAAATTCCGTTTTGTTGTGTACTGCTAAACACTATGGTAACATTGGCTTCCGGCTTTGTACGCAACGGTTCCATTTCGGCAAACGAATTGTTATGAACGAAACTGATGCTGGTCAGATACTCGCACCACTTGCCCGAATAGCCGGGATGACATTTGCAGAGGTAATCGGAGCCAGAGGGATTGGGCTGGAAGCATACACCATGCTTGCATTCGTGATTTTGGCATGGCGATGTTTGTGGATACATCATGGCTACCATTGGGGTGCCTTCGCAATATTTGCCCGTGTACTCCTCGGGGCACTTGCATATGTAATCATTTATGCCGTCTACACAAGTGCCACCATTTTGGCAAATGTGATTTTGGCAATCGTCGATGTTATCTGTGCAATTGACACCATGGAAGCCCGGCATACACTCGCACGTGTAGTGGGTGAAATGGTCGACGCATTTGGCTTCGTTGGCGCACGGGTTGAATTCCGGTGAGCAGAAGTTGATTTTTGAATCGCAATATTCGCCTGGAGGATGAAATAGAATGTTAATTATGAAAAAGATACTTTGGTTAGGGAAAGCTGATAAGTTTTGGTTTTAAATGTCATGATAAGGTACATATGTACATAGATAAAATAGAATTACTTTATAAGGAGTGAAAATGATTTTTTTGCCGGAAATCACAAAGAGACAGCCAAAACGGAAAACGAATCAAAGTTCCAGATACGATATGGACCTACACCTGTATACATACATTATGTTTGTTATACTTATTTTTAAGAAATATAAAGGGTAAGCCACCATTTTGTCTTCTGTCACAATAATTTTTTGTCTTTTTTGACAAGTAAAAAATAAGGGTGTTTTTTTCCCAATTTTGTGAAAATCGGGATCGATGGCCATCTCGTTTTGGGCCTATTCACCGAACGTGCGACGCGCTTGATGGTCGTTCGGCTTCAATTCTTGCACGAGTTGGATTTTATAAGCCCGCAAACCAAGATACTTCCGCAAAATCTTCCATAAAGTGGATGGGCACAGCTCCAATTGTTGCGCGCGATGGCGGATGGACTCATTCGGATCTTCTTCGATACTCTGCTCCACCGAACCGAACCATTATTTTGGTAATAAATTTGCACGATTTGCAAACATTGTCCAGGAGTAAGTCTATTCATTATAAAATGGTAAACCAAACTGAGCATAAAACAAGTGACAGCTGTCAAAGTATTGATAGATTGAAAGCCACACGTCTAAAATAATACACCCTTTACTTCAACAACTTAAACAACGCATCGGAAGTATAAATTCTAGAATTTTGCTCTGAGAAAGGGGCAAATTCCACTGAAGGTAAAAATACTAGACCCTTAAACTAATGCACTACAGTTTTTCTCCTCCTTGACATCGTCATGCTAAATCTTAATCGCTCGTCTGATGTTGTCGACGAGGTCTGACCAGCCCATCCAAGTATCTGAAGTATACTACCAAACTGCTGTTTTCTTGGCCGATTTTACGAAAGACAGCCCCTAAAATGACCTACCAGTCACTTACCTATGTTAAAATTGTTAAAATTGCTTTATTGAATGATGTTACTCTACGCCGTGCATTTTTGTCTGGATAAAAAGTTGCCTATATTTCAATCCAGCACATTACCAATCTACCAACCAAATTTTATGCAAATCCGTTCAGCCGTTGAGGCGTGAGTGGGGAACAAACATCCAAAACATACAAACATTCACATTTATAATATAAGTAGTAGTAGGATTAGGATACTTTTTACTATACATTGTGATACCAGTTTATTACAATGAGTTCGAGAATCACATAAAGCGAGTAATGAAATGATCAAATGAAAAGGTTTTGTGAAAAGTCTCACAGTTTTAAAGATCGAGAATCCACCCCCTGGTACCTGAGACTCTTGGGTGGAGAATCTTTAAACAAATCAGTTTTTCAATTTCCCGTTTGGCAATACGACCAACGAAAGCCAACTTAGATGACCTGAATATTTTTTTCCGAAACTCTAACTGGTCACTATGCTTCCTCGATAGTGACATTGATGACAGTGCTGAAATGATCACAAATGTGATTCTTCTAGGGATGCGTGCTTTTATTCCTAACAGAGTAAGAAAGCATCAGGCCTAAAGAAAAGTCCTACAAAGCCAACCCTACAGAGGAAAATCGGAAAAAGCACAAACAATTAAGGAAGTCATGCAACTCCGTTATTGAATAGAACCAAATTTTTGCATGACCAAAAATTACGGCAAAAAATTCTGCAGTGTCCCAAAGGCAGTAAAAATGTTTGGTCATTTGTAAAATATATTAACAACTCCATCGACAATAACAAACTACTTGTTTACTCTTCAGAGAAGGCAAACTTGCTCGCCGCCCATTTCGGTGCCAGCTCCACTCTGCCTAACAGCAACGTTGCCCCTCCTGTACTTGAGAATGTAAATTTTTCCAATGGGACAGATTTTTTTCCGCACTCGTACAGTAGCAAGAGTTCTCAAAGATCTCGATACACACAAATCCGCTGGCCCGGGTGGTTTACCCCCGAGTCTTCTGAAGAGGTGTTCTTCCACACTGGCAAAGCCACTGCGTAAGCTTTTCCATCGCTCCTACTCTTCTGGAATCTTTCCTAGAAGATGGAAAACAGTCCAGCCTGTCCCTAAGAAAGGTGATCCATCCTCCCCCTCCTCCTACCGACCCATAGCAATAACATCCCTTCTTTCTAAGGTCATGGAAACGCTGATTAACCTTCAGCTTAAGGAATATCTCGAAGATCGAAAGCTTCTCCATGAATGTCAGTATGGCTTCCGCAGTAACCGTTCCACTGGTGATCTGATGGCATATCTCACCGAACAGTGGAACAAATCTTTACATCGCTTTGGTGAAAGTAAGATATTGCTCTTAATATCTCCAAGGCATTTAACAGAGTTTGGCATGAAGGTCTCTTATCGACAATGCGTGCTTTTGGGATCGATAATACTCTAATTCGTTGAATTAGAAGCTATCTTCTGGACCGTTCAATACAAATTGTATTCAACGGATTCAATTCTGATTCCCACAAAATAAATGCTGGTGTGCCCCAGGGCTCTGTTCTGTCTCCAACTCTTTTCCTCATTTTTATAAATGATCTTCTGTCTGTTTCTTCTAATCCACTTAATTGTTTTGCTGACGACTCTACCCTCAGCTTTTCATATTCGTTCTGGATTCCAGGAATCGAAGATACAAACTTTGTCTGGAAAGTCCGTGAATTTAATAAAACTTGTACATTTTCGAATGGTGTGAGCGTTAACCCTTATACAAAAATCGGCTCAGTAATACCGACCAATTTAGGTGGTTTCGAATTTTTTTTTGTCTTTGCACAAAAAATTTAAATCAAAATATTCTTAAAATCATATTTTGCATTGGTTTTTGATGGAAGAACAAGTAGTTCATTGAGTTGTTTAATATTTCCAGTTACAAAAAACAAAAATTTTAAAGTTCACCTAACTTTTCGATGAAAAAAAATATTCTTTATTACTTTTTATTAGGATTTTCTCGTATAAATTAGTTTTTTAACAAGTTCTGCTGAATAAAATTTATTTTTAAGTGAAAGTATAAAAACTCAAACCATTTTTATGAATTCTATGAAACCCTTCAAAAACCCAACTCCCCCCACCGCCCTCACATTATAAACATAACAAAAACTTTACTTTCTGTTTTGTAAATTTCGACTTTAAGCCAACAAAAAACAAGAAAAAAGAAAAGTTAGGTCCATTTCGCTGAACTCTATATACAGAGACAAACTCCAACAAGGCTACCTCTAGAGTTTCAAACCTTCCAAACAAATAACTTTCACCAAAGAAAAACCCAGTCTCTGCAAGTAATGTCCTTCTAAAATAGACTCACGGTGTCCTTAATCTACTTCCTTTTAAAACTGAATTTAATAACCCACCAATGATGATGATGATACCCTTATCCATCGTTTATGCCCTCAAACACTTTTAAAACATTTCCAAAATGGCATAGAGTCAATTTCAAAAAACTACTATATCGGGGGGTATAAGGAGAAGATAGACTTCTTATTCAACTAAACTCGCTGCTGCCACTGACACCGCATTAACTTTTTATAGCTTCTCTACAAAAGCTCCACATTAAGTTCTTCTTTTCTTTCTCCCGTCGAGCAACTATATCACAATACGAACGCCATAAACTCCTTAGGGGCACACAATACCCCGCATAGAAAGCATCAAAACGGAAAATTAAAGCAGCAAACGATTTCCCTCCGATGCATTCGATTAATATATATCTCCATGCTCTTCCTGCGCTCCAGAATCACCGACCAAATAGTTTACACCCTTACATGATAAACTCTGGCAGAATATAACTGCCACTACTACACGACAACTTCCAACTTCTTCTTCCATCAGAGTGCGCGGATACAAATTCTAGCCCGCGGTCTAGCTCTGCACTTTTTCATTCATTCATTCACAAAAAGAAAAAAAAACTAAACTACTGATAGCAATTCGAAGCACCAAAGACGGAAGAGTAAAAAAGTTCCCACGACCAAGACTATGCAACAAAACATCAATGCGGGCGAACTATACGCGCGGTATATTAAAACATTTTCAAAATGCAACCGCCTCCCCCCCATCAACCATCGTCCCCTAACCACTTTTTTAAAAGATCCTTTTCGTCCTTTTTCTTAGAATAAAACAGGAGAAGAATCTTGTTAAAAGTTTTTGCCAACTTTTTTATGAAGTGCATTTCCATTTCGACAAAGTGTTGTGGCAGAACGATATCAGTCAGCTATCTGTGTTTTTGGCCTACTCCTCCCCCACTCCCACAGGAAGGTGTTGTTGCCAGGATTATGGGAATTTAATTTAAAGTTTTATAAATAATAATTAATAGCGTACATGAAACCTAGCCATATAACACTCACTTTGTGCCATGCAAAGCTCTTCTGTGGAGTATGGCAGGTAACTGCCATTTCCGGTCGCTTTGGAGTCTTTTAAGCTTTGACAGTTTTGTTAATTGACGCAAGGGCCGGGTATCTTCATACGTAACTAAGGAACGAGGAGGACCTTGTAGCTCTTCTTCTCGTCCTCGATTGCTCGTTATACAACATGCAAACTTGTTTTAATTAAAAATCAATTCAAAGAGGACGACGGCGATGGCGATGACAAAACCGAGAGCTGGGATGAGGACCATTAGGACTGTGCGGAGCGTCATGGAGGTTGGGGTGGACAATTTCAAGTCCTCGCTGTACAACGATGTAGCAATAAGCTAATTGATGTGGGAATGTTGTTGTATTTTATGTTGTTGTATGTTGGCCCTTATTTCTTGTACCCTAATGGTGTGCTTTTGACAAGCGATTGGATAAGCACTAAGCTCATGTTTAATTAAAAAAGTTTTCATTTTGTTTTTGAGTGTTTACTTCATTGGTTTCGATATCGAATCGATAAAGATACAGTGGTGTATAAAAAAAAAATTACAAACTTGTTTTTTTTTCTTTAATTTTTGGATGGAAGTGCTACGTTCTTCCATCATTTTGCATTTCGAAGTAATAAAGTGATATGCAAGAAAAAATATCGATAATAATTTTTTTTTTAATTTTTTTACATTCAACTGTATGAAAGAAACAACATATTTCGTTGCAATAAAAACCTATTGTAAATGTCAAAAAATTGACCTTAGTTCCTTGTAAAGGGTTTTTGATGGCATATCTGTCAAATCTGCTGTTTATTATTCAGTTTTATGCCAAATTAACAACGCAATTTACACAATTGAAAAAAGCACGTGCAAATGATAAATCTGTGCTATCAAATGAATTGATATTATTGCAAAAGTTGCGTCCATTTTCCGATAGGTGTGGTGGCCATTCACAGTTTACACATTGAGACCAACGATTCTCAATATCCATCAGCCAATATTCATACGTCAAAGGAACACAAGATCGGCGGTGAACATCGCAGTGGTCTGGGAAACTGTACAGCAGAAATCGAGGCAGTAGATTCCTCGCCGTGCACGAGAATTTAGCCTTTAGCAGACTTCAACTTGGCCAATTTTGCCTACACCCGTACAAGATCCAGCTGACCACGTAGCTCAAAGTTCATAACCATAGACAACGCCGTTTTTTCGCTGACTGGGTTTCAGAGCGTTTGGAATAGCACTCCAGATTTTGTCCGAAAAACTGTTTTAACAAACAGAATTGACGTATATGAGACGGCACCAAATCACAAGAATTTAACGGGTGAAAATGCCTCCGGCGCGGCGCACAGTGGTTTGGTTTGTATGGTGGCGCGGAAAAAGTCTCTTAAATCTGAACTACAAAACGGATTTTATTAAGATTAGTCCTATACAAATTTAATCAAAATTTGGTTAAACAAAAATTATTAGAAAAATTTGAGGGTATGGGGGCGCCGAAATTTTTTTTAAATCTGAACTACAAAACGGATTTTAATGAAATGTTACACACATGTTAAGATCAATGTTATACATATTTGGTAAAAATATAAAGTTTTTGACATTTTTCAAAAATTTCAGGGTTGTTGAAGCAATTTTTTTTTAGTAAAATCGGATTTTTTTATTTTCAACAAAATATTAAAAATAAGTATATTATAAAGAAATTTAAAACAAATACTTCGAAAAATCTATAAAGAACAACTTCCGTGGTCTTCGAGTATAAGTTGACGTTTCCGTACAGTACGTTTTGGATGAATTCTACTTCAAAAAATTCTTCGAGTATATCCAAAAATAAGGCATTACTAACCCTTAAAGTTCATGACTAAGTAATACACAATAAAAAAGCTATAAAACTATAAACAACATTTCACAATCTTTTGTTTTTGATTTATGTGCAAAACGCAATAGGTATAGGGAAAAACCCATATGCAGCCAAAAATAAAAAAAAAAAGTGATTGAAATTAAAAAAAAAATGTAGGATTATCCCTAATCCATTTGTTTATACTTTACTAAGTTTTATCATATAATTCATATTATCATAATATTATAATATTTTTATATGTACTTTCCAAGAAAATAGAGTGAAAAGTAGAAAAAAAAACTTCAGGCAACAATTAATGGGTTCGCGAAATATCGAATTTTTCAAAATTGGGTCAATGTATTAATTGGATTTTATTTTTCAAATAAAGGTACATATTCTTTCTAAAAATAATGGGCTTAACCAGATTTTTCTGCCAATAATAACCGAAAATAATAATAATTGTTTGATATATAACACCGTCAAGACCGATGTTTTTGAAATTTTAACATAACTCTGAAAAATGCAAATATGTGTAGCTAATTTTTCTGTGCTGTAATTCAAAGGTATTGAGCCCACGTTGAAATATGTGAGTCACTATACGACATTGTGCTTCCAACAGGAAGGGGATACGTTCCACACAACGGATGCCACAATGGACAGTCTGTATGACCGATATGAGGGTAAGTTCATCTCTTGCAGAGGTGACGTGAATTATCAACCAAGAATATGTGATTTGACTACTCTAGACTTTTTTTTTGACTGATGCTCTAAAAAATGAACACAACACAGGCCATTAAATTCAACCGGATATATGCGGAAAAATCATTGAAAGTCATTGTAAGAAGCCCAGATAGCCTTTGAACAATGTCATATTTTATGGACCTTGAAAAAAAATCATTTTGTTGATACCGTATACACGGCTTATTTTTTCCATTTTAACTCCCAATTGCCCGCTCATAACCACCTTCTTTTCCGGGCTACTGCCTCTTGCGAGGATCTGACAAAACCTCCAAGAGTAAAATTTGTCTCGAAAAAGTGCATCTCATCTAGCCGTTCAGAACTAGGCGGTAAACTGTAGGTCTCTTCCATTCTTGCAGAATAACAACACACATACAGCATGGTTAAGTATATATGTCACTAAGCCTTGGCTCCTTAAGAAGATGTCGCGCCAATAAATTTATTTTAAATTCCAACCGCCATTATTGAAAAATCGTTTATCATAACTTGGCAAAATAAATCAACAACAATAAGTTTAAGATGGGTTTAACGGAGAATAAAAAATGATGTTTAAATTAAAGTTAATTTCAGATCAAAGAATGCTTCGTTAAATGTTTTGAAATAATCAACAAAATTGCACCACATTATAAATAAGTAAAAAACCACAGAAAAAAACTTGATTTTTTTGCACAGTACTGTATTTTTTTAAATAAGGGAGAAATTCCCCAAGAATAATTTTAATTTCAATTAGGGATTTCTTCAATTAGAAAAAAAATTGTAATAAACAAAAAAATGACTTACCATTAAATCCAGGCTGGCAGTTGCACGTATAGGATTCCACTCCATCCACGCAAGTGGCATTGTTCTCGCACTTGTTGCCATTGCAGTCATCGATGTTAGTCTCACATCGGACACCAGTGTACCCTGCCGAGCACTGGCAACTGAAACGACCCTCCTCCAAAACAGTGCATGTCGCATTGTTTCGACATGGATTACCATAGCAAGCATCAATCATGAACTCACAGTGTCGTCCATGGTAGCCGGGCTGGCAACGGCATTGGTAATCACGTTGCGGTAGCGGATTGCATTCGCCCTTATTCTGGCATGGCATCGTATAGCACGCATCGCATTTCGAGAGGATCTCGTTGCTGATTTTCTCCTTGCAGGCAAAATGTTGCGACGGTGTCGATAGGATCAATTTATCCTTCATCGATTCTGGTTCAGCGCATCGTGCAATACCGGGCTCAACGTAATCCAACTTTATCCAATCTGAGAACCACTTCAACGAGCAGTCACAATACAGGGGATTACTACCCAGAGCTCTGTAAAACACACACACACAAGCCAAAAAGGATATGCATATGAATATAACTTAGCAACACAAAACCCCATATTTTGTTGAGTTAACTTACATATGCGTTATGGTTTTTAGGTCTTCGAAGGAGCCTTCAGGAAGCATCGATATTTGATTACCGTGCAGGGATAGCACCCGTAGGTTATTCAACCCAGTAAGGGCATGTCTTTGTAGACACTGCAGTTTATTGTAAGAGATTATCCTATATTCAAGAACAAAAAAAAAAAAGGAAGAAAAAGAAAAATTGTATTTTTTAGTTCAAGCAATCGCCTAATTGATTCGGAATTAGTTAGTGGCCCGTTTCTGAACTCCTTTCGTCAGAAAAAGGAACACACAGACCCGAAGAACAACAACTAAAGAAATCACTTTGGAAACGAGGGCAGCAGGAAACCATTCGTGCTCAAGCATTTGATGGAAAAATTGTGCCATAAAGATTCGTTCATGAGGATTCGTATTATGATGGAGGCTATATGATGGAACAGCTCTCGTGAGATCGAAGAGTTCGTTCGGAAATTGGAATCGTGTGCAATTTTTTGTGTTTTTTTTAATGCTGTGTTCGCTTTGTTCAAATCGTGGATATGGAACCTTTTTCTGTGCCACAACGACGACGACCGCACCACATAAATGTGTGCTAAGTGAGCAAGAAATAACTTCATCCTGCCACCCTCCTGTTCTCCAGTAGTCATAATGATGACGTGGACGTTATTTCTTTTTATACTTACAGAGTTGACAGCTTCGTGAGATTAGCAAAAGTGTAGTTGGAAAGAATTGCAATTTGATTATTGCTCAGATCCCTGTGCGGAAGAAAAGAAGAAGAAAGAAGGCATTAGTACAAAAGGCGTCTTATATGTATAGAAGGAAACTCACAGTCTAGTCAATGATTTTAGATGAGCAATGCGGTCCATATGAATCATTGTTATATCATTCGATTCCAGATACAATTCAGATGTTTCGGGTGGTATTCCCTTTGGGATCTCATTCAATTTATTTCTTGAGCAACGTACCACGGTGCCAGTGCACGTACACGAAGGCGGACAATAACCATCGCCAAGGCAACCCTCATTGTTGTCCGGTGTGCATTTGAATTCATTGTGAGGTAGATCCTTGATTTGAACGTCACGTACCTTGGATGGCGATGCACATCGTGCTGCACCACCAATCAGTCCTTTTTTACGCAGCCAGTCTGAGAACCAAGCCAAATGACAATTGCAATTGAACGGATTCGACGCTAGGTTCCTGCGATGATGTATCGAAAAAGATAGTTTTGCACACACAGTCCGGGCGGCATCAGACGAAGTCACAAGGAATAAAGAAATGAAAAGAAATTGGATTGAGTTTTTTTTTTCATCAATTTTTTTGTGCAATTTTTGTGATTTGATACTCTCGGTCTGTCGTCGATGGGTATTGTTGAATTTAATTTCCAATTCGACGACGAACGAGTGTGTAGGTTTAGATGTCGTTTGAATAGAAAAAAATGGTAGACCGCACCAGAATTTTTCCCAGGGTGGGGCTCTCCCACCCCTCCTCCTCAAGAGCCGACCAAATAAAATTAAATCACGAACAACTTAATCGAAAACTACCAAACTATCCAGCCAATGAGTGTGGGCTTAAACCATAAGATTGTATATCAGTAATCTGCACACGAAGCTATTGCTTTTGCAGCAATATGATAGGGAAACCAACTATTATACACGCAACAAGATCAGAATTCAAGATATACCATCATACGGTTGGGGAATTAACGCGATTATAGGTGAAGGAGACTTTTTATTTGTGCAGTACAGCATCGCTATGGAGAAGCATGGATATGTACCTGGTTGTGAACCAGGTGGAGGAGCCACTCCTATCATTCCATTTTCCTCTCCACTCCCTGTCATCACAGCCTCTTTGTCTCCCCCTAAAAGCTATTTTACTTCTTGCAGTGCACATAGAAACGGTTGTGTGTGCTTCAAGCAGCACAGATGAAGTAACAGATTTCCCGGTTACCCCATTCAAAAGATTCCAAGTGGATTAAAAAATTAAAATTTAATTAAAGCAAACACACACACACAGGCAGGTAAGCAGGAAAAAATAAGAAAAATGTGAAAAACGGCTTCCGTTGGGGAGAGATGAATGGGAGGATACAGGTAGTCGCAGACTGGATTAACATCAATCGGAAATTAGCATCAATAGATTGTAAATCGCGCGTATACCAGCTATAATGAAGAGTTGCTAGAAGTTAATAAAAAGGGGGAATAAAGTTTGTCAAATGCATGCTAAAGAGGGGATATGAAAGCTTACGCTGATTGAAGCTGGAAAAATAATTCAACTGATTAGTGTTTTTTTAAGCTTCAAATAAGCCGGAGAAAATGGAGTTCAACAGCTGTCTAGGTTTTTAGGCCGCTCCCTCACTTGTCGGTGGGTTATCGGATCTCTCGGTTTTCTTGATACACATTCGGTATCGATATTTTACTGAATACATATCTATCGGTACGCTAAGAAAGCGGTGTACCGCGTGTCGGTATAGAATCTTAGTATACTAATATAGAATAGTAAAGATTTTGTATATATTATTTAAAACTGATTATTTAGCTTCGGCAACTTTTAGTTGCCTTTGTGTTTTTTTATTGTTTGATTTTTCTGAGTATGACCTAAGCCGAAGAAATCGTATGAAAACAGTTGAAAATTTATAGTTTCTTACATTGAAATTTGCGATGGAAGTATATCGGACTTGATGTAGATTAAATAGTTGATCAACTAAAATAATCATTAAAACAGTTGATGTACACATACTCTGATGGATATACATAAATACGAATTCCGGAAAACGGACATAAAAGTAAAGATTTTGTATCCATTACTTAAAACTGAACATTTAGTTTCGGCAACTCTTAGTTGCCTTTGTGTTTTTTTATTATTTAATTTTTCTGAGTATGACCAACTGATCAACTAAAATAATCATTAAAACAGTTGATGTACACATACTCTGATGGATATACATAAATACGAATTCCGGAAAACGGACATAAAAGTAAAGATTTTGTATCCATTACTTAAAACTGAACATTTAGTTTCGGCAACTCTTAGTTGCCTTTGTGTTTTTTTATTATTTAATTTTTCTGAGTATGACCTAAGCCGAAGAAATCGTATGAAAACAGTTGAAAATTTATAGTTTCTTACATTGAAATTTGCGATGGAAGTATATCGGACTTGATGTAGATTAAATAGTTGATGAACTAAAATAATCATTAAAACAGTTGATGTACACATACTCTGATGGATATACATAAATACGAATTCCGGAAAACGGACATAAAAGTAAAGATTTTGTATCCATTACTTAAAACTGAACATTTAGTTTCGGCAACTCTTAGTTGCCTTTGTGTTTTTTTATTGTTTGATTTTTCTGAGTATGACCTAAGCCGAAGAAATCGTATTAAAACCGTAGAAAATTTATAGTTTTTTATATGGAAATTTGTGATTAAATAATTGATCAACTAAAACAATCATTAAAACAGTTAATTTACACATATTCTGGTGGATACATATACAAAAGAATTCAGAACAAACGGATATAAAATTAAAGATTGTATGTATGTTTCTGCTTCTGTGCTTTTTTATTGGTTGCATAGGCCGGAGAAAATGGATTCAGAGGTTTGTGATGAAGCATGCCTAACCTGACACCTGAAGTTACGGGGCGAAAATAGTTGACAAGCCAAAATAATCATCGAATTTTTTTGGTTTTACATATGCTCAGATGAGTAAACATGAATAAGAACATATAAATTCGGAAGCACGGAAAAAACTAAAATGTACTATTGAAGCCCGAAAATTTTAGTTGCCGACATGAATTTATGAACAAAAACAACTTAATAGTAGGTACAGCGGGATTTTCACATATTCTTTAATTGATCTTTATTTCTTCTTCTTCTTATACAGAATATAACACAAGACGTATATCAAGCGTCAAATGGGAAATGACATCTAAGCAACATCAACTCTTTTCTAGCAGACAAATTAGTTAAAAAAAAATGTTGATGTTTGCGAAAAATAAACGCAACATTTTCTAAGCAACTAAGTTGCCGGGAATTTTTGTCTGGAATTATAAAAAAAACCGCATTTATCTTTGAAAGTATCTCAAAATATTTAAAAAAATTAGCCCTATTTGTTTAAAGATACATTTTTATGTTGCGCGGAAGCCTAATTTTGTTTTAATAAAAACACACTCAAGGGGTTTTAATACCCTTAATATGCCAGAGACACGTTGCGAGCATTACGAAAGACGCGAGGGATTTAAAAAGAAGTGTAATCTTACTGTTGAATTTTTATATAGAGCAATTAACATTCGTGTCGTACGGTTGAAGAACGAATCTCTGTACTTGACAATACCACCGAAAATGGAATCAAGGGTAAACTGACGGCGATGAGTATTGCTAGAAGTGCGAGATTTAAAAAAAAATAAATTGTTTAAGGGGAGGAATGCAGCTGGCTCACTAGAGCACTGACCTTAGAATTAACGGTAAAAAAAGGAGAGACTAGATACATAACGAAAGTGTTCAAGTGACGAAATTGTATCTATAATTTTTCTTCTCAAATCATTTTAAAGGCTAGTTTATTGAATAATACACAGTTTTATAGAAAATAGGAAGATCAGAAGAAGAATACATCAGCCGGAGCAGGCCTAAACATGTTGCGACATTTTTTTTCGGTACGTCCAGTATGTGATCATTTCAGAAGATATAGTTCGTTATGCAGATAATGAGAGTCACAAGTTGTTTAGGTTACTTCCACTGATAGAAAGTTCCCCATTGCACAATACCGTCTAAATTAGAATGGAATGGGTCTACCATATTTTTCCGCTGCAGTTTCACATCTGAGGAGCTAGAATATGACTCTGGAAATAAATATGAGAAGATAAGGGTAATATCGTCAGCGGCTAAATGAAACTCTGGAAAAAACAATAAAACTCAGGTGGATATTGAATCCAAAACTTTCGGTACAACACTCCGACATTCCTCATACCACTATGCCATAAGTATTTTTTGTGTAAATTATTAATGAACCCCGAAGGCTAATCTTAGCTATCTAGTGGATAAAAACAAAAAAAATATCTCAAGTGGCAGATTTCAGGGACAGAGGATCAAATGTACACAGAGACTCAGAAAGCTTAACTTTAACATAAAGTATGTCAGTAGCACACATACGTAACCCCTTAAGCTGCGAATAAGGGTGTTTCACAATCAAATGTTAAATATAAACATAAAAAAAACAATCTTTAAGAACCAACAAAGTGTAATAATCTCTTGAAAATCCATTACTGTGCAATCGTATCGTGCACTTGTTGCAAATCAACATGGCACGCAGTGTGCAAGCGTGAAGTATGAAACGAGTTCATTTTTCAGGATTTCTTTTTTTAGTCCATTAAGTCCGCTTGGTTTCACTCATGATATGAGTATACTTTCAGACTTGCATTGGGTGCGAGTATTTCAGCCGGTGTGTCCTTGTGACGCGTGCACTCCTCCAAACATTTTCTGCCGCAGCAAACGCACAACCCGCGAACACAACTAGCACACTTGTGATAATTTCTCATTTTTTCTGATGATTGCTATAAAGTGCATGCATGGAATGCGCGAACGCACTAAGATGTTCGCATTAATCACAAACGGAACGATGGAACCGACCCAGAAGGGGTAATAAATTAGCCCATACATCATCTTGCTGTGGCGCATTTCGCTTCCAGGCATCGACGTGCTAAAATTAATCCCTGTTGCAGCAACTGCACACATATTATAAGGCAACAGCAGTATCATCATCGCCAGAGCGTACTCGCTCCTCTCAATGGAACTCAATTTTCCGCAATTAGAGTACACGAGGATGGGTGAGAGGATGTGGATGCGGATGATGATGACGATGAGGATGCCAGAGTTGCAGATTCTTGAATGTTTGGTATTCTGGGCGTGAAGTAGAGGATGTTCAGTAATCGCGTAACTTAATCTGCGTAAAAAAGCGGGGTTCTGCATCCACAAACCGTCTATAGAGTTACACAGAAAAGGAACAATTTATTTTGATTTCCCACACACAAATACAAACAGAAGTGATGGAATCAATTATACGTATGAAAACAGTTGCCTTCAATGGAGCACTGCCCTAGATCTATCGTTTTATTGATCGCTCCATAATCGACATCTAATGATGGCCTTAATTAAAATAAAATGCCGCGCACATACTGAAAACACTTACTCACAACAATAAAGATATACTCACAGTGAATGCAGGGATGTCAAAAAGTCAAATGAGCCAGGCATCACACAGGAAATCATATTGTCATAGAGTGACCTGAAAACAAACACACACAAAGATCAAAGTAACGAATTGATCAAAATGACAAGTCAAAACAACGAATTCAATATCGATTAATCACGCTGTCATATACTCACAATGTTTTGATGTAATGCAGTCCCAGGAACATTTTGTTGTGCACCTCTTTGATCTTATTCTCTCCCAATTGGAGATCTTGAATCTTGGAAGCTCCTTCAAAGGCATTCGGTTCAATTCCGGTGATTTGATTGCGCTTCAGATCGAGTTTAACCAAATTCGGCAAACGACCAAAAAGACCATCCGACTTAATTCGCCCTAATTCGTTGTCGTTGAGTAATCTGTCAAAAAAAATGATGACATAAGAACGATGACAGGCAAAACATTAATCAATCAAAATCACTTACAATTCGGTAGTGTAGAGGGGAATGTCTCGGGGAATTTCTTTGAGTCCTCTTGCAGAACAATCTACGGTTGTTCCGTCACAATGGCACGTCGAGGGGCATTCGGTATCCATGCGGCATTCGTTGGCCAATTTCGTTCGGAGCTCATCAGTTGAACCTGCAATAGAAATGTGTATACATGCTTGTTACGTATATGATCTGGGATAGGATGAAAAAATTAACCCTTGATTCGGTTGGGAGCAAAAGTTTGCTCCGTCATTTTAGACGGATAACAATTGCCGACAATCAAGTTTCTCTTGCTATCCTTATCGTGCCTGATTGGCTTTTCAATGTTGGGTGTTGAATAGCCAGACAATGATGGAAAAAGGGTTGATTTTGCGAGTGAAATTGTTATCAATTCCTTGGGTGGAGGGGGGGGGGGTAATTATTTTCTGAAAATGTTTTGCCCTTTGCCCCCTACACCGCCATCAGAAGTATCATGTATTCGTAATTATAGCTTGTATTGTTTAGCTGGGGCTTCTGCAATGATAACATCTCCCTCTTCGTCTCAAGGGACGACCACGGTGCTGATTGCAGTTAGGTAACTTGGTATGTGTTTTAGAAATGCCTGAGGCAAATGTAACTTCAAAATCTCAATGTCTGGGTATTGTAATTAAAGCAACCACTTCAAATGCAAATTAAGTCTCTAAAGGATTTGGACCTTGATAAATAGCTAGATAATGTCTCGTAGTGGATACTTTTGGGTATAACTTAATATTGTTTTGATGTTTCTTCTGCTTTGGATGAGCAAGTTTTGATTGCTTTTTTATGGACAGCCTTAGGTGGCATTGCAATATTGTCGTTTTGAACTTTGTAAAGTTTTTTCTTTCTTCTTTAGACAAGGGACTTTATTGTTTTAACAATAATGGAATGGCTATCAGTAATGTCCTTAGGCCACTTTAGACCAGTAGGTCAAGGGTGATAAGAATTTCAAAATCTAAGCCACAAGTTCATATGAATAAGTGTTTTTTTTTAAGTTTGGGGCTTAGACAAACATGAATTCACTATGGTGGATGGAAATAAAATGTTTTTAAACTTTACCCGCTGAACGAGCTTTTTTGTTGGAGAGAACGTTATCTATACCTATTTTGATTAAAATTCTAAAGCTAACATAAAATAAAAGCTTCGGTTTGACCAGAATGAGTTTTCGGACACTAAAGATAACATGTTTGCATAAAGGAGAAAAAAATCCATATAACAATCGCATTCGTGTGGTCCGCCTAAAATAATGATCTCTGTACTTTGAAGGAAATCCAGTACTTAAAGAATTGGTAAACCAATAAAATATCCTCTTCATAGCTTAGAGAATATTAGGAGGTGTGGGTTAGGTTAGAGATGTAGCTGCCGCATAGATGGTGTAAGTTGGCTTCCGAATAGGCTATCGCTTATAACTTATCATCGTTGACCTGTGAATTTACATAGCCTCAAAGAATGAGGTCCTGAAACTAATAGTTCGTCAGGAAGTTTTTTCGGTAAATTATTAGTATCACGCACTGTGTAGCATTACGCGAAATTTCACTGTCGTACACGAGGAAAGGATGAATCCATCGGCATGAATGCAGAATTTAATTGGTAGGTTGACCGATCAAATCTCAGACAGTAGGAAGCTGTCAATGATCCAAAGGAACTTGAAATTTGTCTAACAAAATCAACTTGGCTTGGCGGAACCAACTTACATTTCATTTCGGATTTGGTTGTTTTAGGTAGCAAATTAGAAGCGGTTAGGGCGAGTGTGAAAGCGTTTGTTCTACTCCTATATGTAAGGAATAATTCCATTGTGTGTTCAGTAAAAATGGTCAATACAGGGCTTATGAGCGAGCTTCTTCTGAACAGCGGCGTTTGTATATATTATCACGACACCGAATTGAGAAAGCTTCTACTGGAAAAGATACAAATAAAAAAACACTGACTAACGTAAATTAATTGTGTGTATCTCTCTGAAAAAAAAAACATCGTACACTCCACCAGGACACATCTCAATCGGTTACTTACTTCTACCTACCCTCGCTGTATGAATTGAAAAAAAAAAACAGAGTTGCCTTTGCCAACTGAAAACAGGACTATATAGCTTTTTCATTTGTTTTCATCATAGTGCTTTCGGTTTTGAAGCTTTTGAAAACAAATTAAGTAGTGTGAGAGTGTAGGTGGTGCTGTTGTTAAAAGTAAATTTGTATTTTTTTTAATTAATAGTAATGCATTGTATTATAATCATGTTACCCTACCCACATTGCTCTCCGATTACGATGATGTATGTATAATGATAAGTACCTGAAACCCAGTTAAAGCTTTTACTTGAAACAGAAATATGCAAGCGAAATGCAACCAGACTGAGAGAGACAAACGTTCTATCTGCCCTGTACTGACAATCTTTGTTGAACATACTATAGAAACGGATTTAGCATACTTAAGCGTTGAAACTTCTACATCTCTGCTTTTGGAATAACATTCTGGATATAAGATCACGTATATGGACTTTTTCGTAACAGTACTTTTCTGGTTCGTTCTATTACAAAACGATCTGAGTTGAGCGCTAGGGAAATATAAATATTAAAATCTTCGATAGAAGAATCTTAATTGCAAAACCTCAGTAAAACACAAAATTAGTACGTCGCATCGTCAGAGTCGATAAAACAATAGCGGTTTCTCCGGCTATCAAGGGAACTTCTTGGTAGAGAATCCTTAAGGAGCTAAGGCCTTGTGAAATATATTCTCAACCATTCCTGTGTGTATATTGTTAATTTGCAAGAATCGAAGGGACCTACTGTTTACCGCCGAGTCCGAAAGGCTAATTGAGATGCACTTTTTTGTGTCAAGTTTTACTCTTGGAGGTTTTGTCAGTTCCTCGCAAGAAGGTGTACCCCTTAAAATCAGATGGCTATGAGAGGGATTCGAACCCAAGCTCATCGCTTAACAGTCCAACACACTAACTACTAAGCCACGGGGCACTACAAAAAGAGCATTTATAGTTTTCTATATAATCTCCTGGACAGTGCCACAGTTAGGTAAGGTGTTCCGGAAGAGGATGTTGACTGGCCAAAATGATTTCAGCAGACAATGCAAATTCCTTAACACGTCCACCTTATAGGGTTGAATAAGAAATATTGTTTTAAAATAGTTAAACCAAATCATTTCGTAATACATGAAACGAATCAGGAGTGATAAAGTGTTTATTCACTTAACCTTTAGAAATGAGTAGACACAACTTAACTTGGTTGCTTGCAGGTCCGTCATTCTTTCTTTATTCTTTCTATATATTTTATATTCGCTAGGGAAATTTACAATAGAGGGAAATTTATACTTTGATATCAGTGTGGCCACTGGGCTTAATTACTACAAATTTTAGTTAAAAATGAGCGGTTTTGGATTTTGCAGGAATATATGATATAGTCGTGATAGCAAGACACTTATGTATGTAGTTGTTAGGAATACTTTTGCCAGGGTAATTTACAAATTTTACTGACCTAAATTACAGGTTTAACTAGATATGCTAGGAACTGTAAAGATTGCCAAAAAGTAAAGCTGGTAAATGGTAATCCAGCTGGGTTAATAGAAACCAAATCACCAGAAGAGATGATTTGAGTAGGCCTGATTGGTCTACATCCAAAGCGGGTTTATATTTTGACTGTAGTAGACTACTTCACGAAGTTTCCACCACTCTTTTCTCTGAGGTCTTTGACGGCAAAATCAATTAGTAGAGAGAATGGCAGTGGTGCAGTAGATAAGATGTTTGCTTGTTAAGCGAGAGAACCTAAGTTCGACGCTCAGTTTGGGAAGCAATTTTTCTAACTCCTAGTGCAAGCTAGTGAGCACGGGTGAGGTTTTAAGTGAGAAAATAGTCACGTTATTCTCAATCTACTGCGCCGAAAAATATCTTTCCTATCTCTCTAATTCTTCTTACTAGTGTCGTGCAACATCCAGTTGCATTCTTAAGGGAATTGTGCCTTACAGATCCATAGTTAAAATATTATTATTAAATATTATTATTTGGTATACCTTAAGTGATTTTATGTGAAAATAGTCACTAGTTCCGATCCAAGGAACAGAAAACGCTTTGCCAGGCGTAAATGTCACACTTGAAATTGACAGCCCACTATAATCAAGATGAGGTCAAGATCGAAGATCGTTTCAAAGAGCTTAAATCGGATATCGAAAAAAAAATACAAGCAGCATTGAAAAGATCTGCCCAAGGGTACAATTTACGACAGCGTGATGGTAAATAAGGCGTTTTTCTTTTTAAGCTCCGAGCGGGAACCTGAGCTGTCAAAAAAAGAACTGCGTTTCTTTTTTAACTCAGAGCGCTCTGTGCACTCAACTTGTATTTCTTTTTAGCTCTGAGGTCGCTCGGGGCTCGCTCGATAAGCTCGCTAAAAATTAACAGAGCTTATCAGGCGAAGGGCTAAGTGCGGCTAACTTCATTAATTTTATGAGTTAATTACATGAGTTAATAGAACTGACCGCTCAGGTCACGCTCGATTCGGGGCGAGCTCTATTCGCTCAGGTCTCGCTCTGTGCCCCGCTCGGGGCTAAAAAAGAAAAACGCCTATAGTATTCACACTAAAATCGCTTAATGAAAGAATGATCATGAATCAGAAGGCATTCGATCGAGATCGTGAATGCATATCGAGATCGCTTATTGCGTGAGGTATCCCTAAGAAAATTGTTGCTGTTATTAAAAACTCCTACTGCAAAATTTAATTTTGCAAAATAGACAGCTTTTCGGCTCCTTTAAAGTGGGTCAAGGAATGAGATAAAGAGATGTCTTGTCAGCAGTTCCTACATTACATATTTATGTAAGTATGTACATAGATTATGCTATTTGTCTCATGGCTGGTCTAAATCAAATATGTACATATGTCAGTCGCTACAAATGAATGAAAAAAAGGCTGACTTAAAGATCAACACTAATAAGACCTGGCGGCGAAACAATGTTTCAAACGGAATCCTCGGAAACAACTTGGAGGTCATCTGTAGTTAAAACTCAGTCTCAAGGAATTCAATCATGGCCACAGCTAAGGCAAGTTGCGGCGAATCGGGGCAGGTGGAAGGACCTTGTTATTGCCCTATGATACAGTTGGAGTTGAAGCACTGCTGTTCTTGTAGCCATGTATAGTGTATGAAACAAACTTACGTCTTATGTCTAGCTCTTAAAAGTTTTGAAAAAAAGTACATAGGTACATATACATGTATTTCTCTGTACATAAAAAATCTTCCTATATTTCAATTATGTACTGACAACAAAATACTGTGATCTTACACCGAATCGTATGATGAACCCACTATTTTAAAAGACGTAAGAATCCATCTAGGAAGCCCTTCACAGTGCATTCAACTAAAAGCATTCAAATATATCTCATCAATAAAATATTATCCCAATCCCTGAGTCAGCATATCATGAGTCAAAATAATGAAAAATTCACAAAACCCAGCTTAGTCTGTCTTGCTAACATGGAATTCCCTTCGAATCAAATAGTTCCCCATCGTCATCGGATGCCTGTTAACAAGCTCCACAACAACTATTGATAAGATCTCCTGCCGCCTTATTGCGTTACACTACGATACCCTTTTAAGTTGACCTTTGTTCCCTCAGAGGTTATTACATTGAACAAAAAAGACCCTTCTACACCCCCACTCATGTTATTTGCACTTAACTATCTTTCCTCATGTTAATGCTGTTTTTTCAAAAGAAAAAAAACTTAAAATAAAAAGATACTTACATTTGAATTTTTCATCTCGGAGCGATTCGATTCGTCTGCGTTGCATTCGTTTCGGTGCATCGCACTTGGCTCCGCTAGTCTCGATGGGGTTCTTGTGCAGGTAATCGGCAAGCCATCTTAAGTTGCAATCACATATAAATGGATTCCTCGCGAGGTGACTGAGAAATAAAATAAAAAAAAAAAAACAGGATAAAAGGAGGATTAACAAAACTCTCCTTGTAATGTGAAACTGTTGATGTGTGATGTTCCATAACATAAGGCAAGGAACATCTTCTATTGTGTCAAATAAAAAGAAAAAGAAAAAAAAGGAAGTAGCTCCCTGCTCTCCTGTGTAATACATACAGGATGTAACAAAAATCTCCCAAATGAGCAGTAAAAATGCACGCGTATGTCAAGATCTTATCTTGAAAATGTTAAATGCGAGTCGAATAGAAACTAACGAGACATCCTATTGAGGATGTCAAGGATTCGACGACGACAACGAAGACGACGGTACAATGGAATGCTGTTGCCGCTCTTTGGAGGCGAGAACGATGATGCTATTCAAGGACCACATCAAGCTACTACAAAACATTAAGCAACCATGAAGATGATGGCATTCATTTGCCATTGCTAGACGATAGCGTCGCTGTCGTCGTCTTCTTGGAAATGTAGCAATTTTGAATTGAAACGACACATCCCATAGGAGCATTCTAACAAAAGACGGATTTTCCAGGAGGGATTAATCAAAAAACAAAGCCGGAAACTTAAACAACATACAAACAGAAGCAGCAACAGTGAATGAGGCAGGATAAGACGCAGGCGGAAAACAGTTTCGTCTACAGTGGTGTGTAGAAAATTTACACAAACAAATTTTAATAAATTTTTTTCGAGTGTTGTTTTTAAACTATGTATTGAGGAATTGGTTAAAAGTAAATCTTTAAAAAAATCAATACATTTATGGTAAAAGAGATCAGAATATGAATCAAAAAGGGTGCTTATGAAGAAGAAACAGTTTTTTTTATTTTTATTTAAGAAGAAGGTTAGTTCTATCAGGCGTTATCTCGAAAGGGAAGAAAAACTTTGGTTTTTCAAAATTTTTAAAGGCCTTTTGATTTTTGTATTTATTGGCATCAAAAAGAGCTAATATGGAGATGCGGAAGCATTTAGGTTTTGAAGTTGTGAGGACAAAAATGTGAAGGAAACACAGAATCAGCTAAGGCGTGTACTCCGGCTAAAAAAAGATGATATTTCCGAAAGCCAAAGTTGGGTTCAAGCTTCAACGGTAATCAGATTGGGGTTTGCAGCAGTGTGTGTATTAATATGTTACTGACTACTTCACTGGTGCTGGTGTACGGTTTTCAATGTATGTCATTCAAGAGCTTTTTTTCGAGATTCGGAACATTCATTTTCTCAAGCTGATGGTAAATCAGCCGTTTCATGACCTTAGAAACGAAGAGAAGGAAGAAAGCAACGGTCGATAGCTTGAGAATAAAAAATGTATTCTCCTTTTTGAAGGCCAGACTGGACAAGAAGCTGCTACCATCTTCTCGGAAGGAGACTATAGGAGAAAAAATTGCATTTTGGCATTTCAGCTTCTAACTTATTAAACATTTTCCGGTGTAAATCGAAGCATTTGTCATTAGACCAAAGTCAATTAACTTTGATAACTCGAATCATACTATGAGTTTTCCATGGGTTTCATACTTTTTGGACTATTTGGAGGGACAATTCTTGTAAAAAAAACTTTTTAGTACAAACTTTATTAAAAACAAAAGGAATTCACCAAATATGGAATTGTGACATCGACGTTTATCTGAACCCAAAAGTATTGTATTCCAGGTGATTTAAATAATTTAATTCATTTACTACTCTTTCAAGCTTTATTGAAATGAAATTAAATCGAATTTCAAGTTCACTCAAATTGACTACGAAATTGATATTGAATTTTAAATTCAGTAGAACATTTATTTGCTTTATTGTAGCTTCCGGAATTTCGGTATAAAAATCACTCGATTTCGTATTTTTTGTTTCACCGAAAACAGCTCCAATAGGGACTCCAGAACTTTGACAATTGATAGTGCACATAGTGTCGACGCTTCATCTGTCAAATTGGCTGCCGTTTATTCAGTTTGTTTTGCTAAATCACCATGAACGGATATAACGTTCAACAACACGTGCAAATAATTAAATTGTTTTGTCAACATCGGTGTTCTTTTCGATTCGGCGCACGGTCGCCATAATCGTCCTACCGAGAAGACCATTTGCAATGTGATGGATAAATTTTACTCACAAGAAATTGGCCTTTCGCAGATCACAACTTGACGAATTTTGCGTCGTGACTTGGGCTTCCACCCGTAGAAAATTCAACTGAGTCAGCAATGAAGATAAACGATCAAAGACAACGACGATTGTTCGCTGAAATTTCTTCAAAAAATTATTTTCAGCGATGAGGCCCATTTTTGGAAGAATGGGTACGTCAGCAAAAAAAATTATAGAATTATATTAACCCACATTAGATGTAAAAGCATCCAAAGAGTCCCAAAAAAAATCTGCATAAGCGATTCAGCCTGATTTATGGGCCAGACTCATGGAAAATTTCGGATGCCGCGGAGGAGATTTGAACGATGTCATACTCCATAGAAAATGACGCCAATGACCCTTTCAAACAAACAAAAAATTGCGATGATATCTCACATACACTTTGTGTTATTTAAATGCAAAGATATAAAGCGCTTAATATAAACCCTAAAGACGTTCGAGTATAATGAATTGTGTATTTTAAATTTGTTTGTCTTCAATTAACATTCATAGTTTATTATTTTTATTTTTAATGTATTTTAAACGGCCAAATAACTTTTTTAAAATAAAAAAAAATAAAATAAAAAAAATAGTTCACACTTTTTACACAGCACTGTTAAAACAGAACCGGGAGCAAATTTAAACTCATCATCTATACTTACAGAGTCTTGATGTTCTTTATTGAATCGAAAGTTCCATTTGCCAGCGACTGGATATTGTTGTCGTACAGGGAGAGCAGCGTCAAACTGTGCAGATCCTTGAATGCATCCTTTCTGATGCACGATATTTCGTTGGCATTTAGCAGAAGTAGCTGCAGCGATGATAGGCCCTTAAACACTCCCGAGGGCAAGTCTTTTATCTTGTTGCCATACAAAACCCTGTATAAGTAGACAAAAACCGAAAATTGCAAAACAGCGTGTTTAACATTAAACCGCAAGCAAACGCGGGGCGATGTTAGGTTACGTCAAAAACATTTTACAACAAAAACGACTCTCGACTTCTTCCACACCACCACAAGCCGCACATAACCCGAGAGTTAACCTTTTAGCACAACAAAAGATGTGTGCTCGAGCGTATGTGTGTCGGTACAAAGTTCAAGTGTGTAATACTTACAGAGTCGTTAAAGCCTTGAGACCACTCAGGGCATCATGTGCTATCCGGGAGATGTTATTGTTCGATAGGTCGATCCGCCTTAGTCTGCGGAAATTCGCAAATGCTTTCGGAGGAAGTTCGGTGATGTAATTCTGCTCCAATCGACTGCAATGTAATAATAAAACTGGGGTTAAGTTCGGCTCATTACAACAACAACAACTAAACAAAAGCAAAAATCCCAGTGATAGGAAGATGGGTGAAACTATTGTTTCAACTTGGTTTAAGGCTGGCGAATACTCACAGTTCGGTGGTGTCATCCGGCAGGGAGTTGGGCACATTCGTGAGGCTCTTCTCTCGGCAATTTACAACGCCATCAGCACACCTACATGGGTGTGGACAACTGCTTGCTGCACCGCACTCCATTGGGGCGTTCTCCGTCAATCCTGCAATGGAATGTAATTGAAGAACACAATCGCATTAGAGTTCACCATAGATACTTAGAGATAGATAGATAGTTTCTACATCGTGGATGTCTGATGGGTGCTATGTCAATTATACAAGTCTCATTGGGTCGCCGAACTGGCGTGTCGTTCGTCAGTCATAAAAACGGAAAACAAAAAGACGTGGGCCAACTACCATCATTGCGGTTGTAATTACTATTCTTTTTTTTTTTTGGTAGGTAATTAAAATGCCATGATGGTTTTTTTTTCTCACCCTCCAAATGACTGGCGGCCATTTAAATTGTCGTAAAAATAGTTTCAGCTGGGTTTTTTTTAATGCTTTCCGCGCCCCCATTATCTCTGGATGAACAAAAGACGATAAAAATTTACTTAGGGACACTCGACTACTAATTCGATGCGCGTTTTTATGGTTTTTTGTTTTTGTATCTTTTTTTTAATTCATTTTCCCTTAAACTTGACTGTGATAAGATCTCAGATTTTGTATCTTCCCAAACGAAATTTGATCCTCTGGATGGTTTTGATAATTTACAAAACAGACAGAAGCTACTAAATTGGTTGAGAGAAAGTCATGGGATTACCTTGCTTACTGTTATGCTGGTTATGAGTTGGATCGTCCGCCATTGATTGGTGCCCCCTTCCTACTACCTACTTAAATACTTTGGAATGGTTCAGGAAAATGATTGCCATATGTTTTGTATCTGAATCTGAACATAATATCTGACGGAACCTGAATTCGGATAAATCATCAACCTGCTAGTAATATATTTTGTTCGGAACGAAACTTAGACGAAATCATTTGATCAGATTAGAAGAAAGCCGATAGTGGAATTTATTAGCTGATCGAAGTGAAAGTTTTTTGGGAATGTAGGAAATCCTGAGACTATTATTATTTCGTTTTAAGCTGCTTATTATGGTGTGTGAATTAAAATTTGATTTTAAGGCGATTTTTTCTTCGAGGGTAATGGGCAATTGCGATGAAGTACCGTGAAGACCTCGATTGTAATGGTTTTGGAAGCAAAAGAGAATGTTCATATTTCTAATGGAAGCTTCGATTAACATTTGAAAAAAAGTATGCCATCTGAATGAAGGGTATAATGCCCATTTATTCTTCAGAAAATGCTTTCGAGAGTTTGAACTTTAAATTGTGCACTCTTATTATGTAAAACGAGGTAAGGAAAATAGAAAATCATGTTCAAGAATAAGAAGGATTAGTTTCGAAGTTCCTTCCATTAAAGTTTAAAGTTTGCCCCAAAGGTATATATCGGCATTTCCTTTTTAGCAGTGCCAATATTACGATGACATTTTTTTTAAATACATAAATAGCTGCATTTCACTGTGTTTTAAACACCGAATTGTGACTTGAAGTATTAAAATCTTTCTAAAAGTTTTAATATCAAAATCCAAAGATATTCTTCACTTAGAAGAAGAAAGTTGTATTGTTGTGAACATGACATCTAAAGTGAAAACAGTAGTGTCGTCAGCAAACAAAATTAAAGAATTACTAGTTTCAGATAAGAGATTGTTGATTAATAAAGAAAGAGAGTGGGAGAAAAAACGAAGCCCTGCGGTACACCAACATTTTTCTAGTTATTTGTTTCTCTCCGTGTTTCTTTCGTGTTTTTTTTAGTTTAAGTCTTTTCTTAAAAAACTATTTAGATGTAGATAAGTGAAACATCCTTGAGGATCAACGAAGTTTGCCAGTCTATCCTAAGCAACACTAGTTTACTTTGCCGGGGTGGACCCGGCCCACAACAAACAAGCTTCTCCAACCAGCCTTTTGGTAAGACTTTCCAAATTTATTTCTGCAGTACCAGCTCTTTATTTCCTCAATTACGCGTCTCTCATGCTCCCTATTTCCTTCTAAGCAGCTGTTGTTCCTCTTTCCTCTAATGCTCCTTCCATGTCCCTTTGTGAATTTTTAGGTGTGGGAACTGCGAGCTGTGTATTGCTTCTACAATATTTCGCCTCGCTAACGCATTTAGTGTATTGCAGGCTGTGTTTTTCGACTGTACCATCAAAAATACCCATTTTACCTAGCTTAGCGTTGAATGTTCCTATGACAATTTCAGTGTCACAGCTAGGGCATTACTCATATGTTTTTCCTAGGGCTCGAAAACCATATCTTTGGGGTCATTATCCTATGCACGCATATATAGCTTATATGTTAACGAATTTAGCCTTAATGCGGATGTTGCTTTTTCACATATTTGTAACTCAAGACCTCTTGTCTGATTCTGACTTTTTGTCGATATAGCAGTTCTTATAGTATAAATCGCAGTGTTTCATCTTCCTCGTTCCCGGCCAATTCAGTCACATTTCTTGGATGATGGTTATGTCTACCTTACAGCAGTGCACGGCCTCCGCTAATTGTTCGCCTGCACGTTCTTTGTTAAGGGACCTAATATTCCACTTACAGTATTCAAGTTTACAAGTTCGTCATCAGTGAATCCGTCCCTAGCTGAAGCATGTGGTTGTTTTAAATCTAAACTAACTTTTCATTGATTGGTTGGGAGGTTACCTCGACGGCACAGCCTAAAACTTATAGGACTAGGTCATTAATCTATGCTTAGAAAGCCTTAATTTAATAATTTTGAGAACTTTTTTATTATATCACATGGTTCTTCAGAAAAAAAGCAGCAAAATGCATTCAAAAAAGATTGAACGCAGTCTTTTCAAAAATATATGATACGAGGATTGGCCAAATGTTTTGCGATAGAGATAGACAGTGATGTCATTCTACCACAAGTTTAAACCTTAGGACCTTTTTGAAAATTTGTTAAAAAAATATAAAAGAATTTCATTTTTCTAATCAAGATTTAATACTTATACTTATTTCTTGGAATAAATTCATATGGCCATGAGAATCTCATAGTCAGCAACATTATCGGTAACTGGCAACTTGAGTTCTAAAAACTTTACAGGTCAACCCCCTTGTACTTTCAAAAGCATCATTTGTTAGTTTATATTATTTAATTTCAGAGTAATTATGACCAGTAAGGTCATAATCTCACTTCCACAATCTAAATCATTCTATCCCAATCACTGCCTTAAGATCTAAAATCTGCGAAAATCTGCGAAAAAAGTAACCCCTACATATCACTTTGAATAAAGCAATATTACGTTCTCAATTTACTAAAAGAATTTTTTAGATACTTAGTCTGAAAATATAAAAAAAAAACATTAAAAATAATTGCATACTTCCAGTGGCCGCGGCACAGACAGACAGACATCTCGATGTAAGACTAAATACCCCAAAGAAGAATCAAATCGATGCCTCCACCGTCGTCGTAGTGGTATACATCGATTGATTCCCAATTGCAAATGACTGTTTGAACAGATCACCGATCACTTACCTGAGCATTTAAAGTCCTGATCGTGCAGATCTGCCACGTTTTGGCCCTTCAACTGGCTCGGCGAATGGCATTTCGTGTACGGTGCCAGCCGTGGAGCACTGCGTAAGAACCTCGACAGCCAAGATAAATGGCAATCGCATGAAAACGGATTGTCAGATAGCCGAAGGGCCCGTAATCTCCCCATCCCGGTAAAGACATTGTGCGGCAACATCGTCAAATTGTTGTTGTTTAAAGTTCTACAAAAACAAAAGAAAATCAGAAAGAATCACAGTGTGTGGGGGGCGAGTTTAAAAATATGCATTATGGATGAGGCACACAAAAACAAAACAAAAAATAAAAGATACTTACAGTATCTCCAAGTCGACAAGACCCTTGAACGCCTGCTCGTCCATGCACATGATTTGATTGTTGTCCATTTGGAGGCTTCGCATCGATTGAGCACCTTTGAAGGCTTTCCTTGGAATCGTCGTAATGCCATTGTGTGAGATGTCCCTGAATATTGATGATGAAAAGAATGATTACAAGAACACCAAACAGTAAATAATAATAATAAATAAAAAAACAAATTCAATTCTTTGAAAAAAATTGTATCTAGATACTATTTGTCAAACTGGAGCAATATGTATTTTTTTTTATTTTTATTATTGTTTCCCACCTCCTTTTTCTTCCTTCCCTCAGGACACAATTTTGATTCGAACATATTTTACAATTGAGTGACCCGAAATTGGTTCGACCCTTTTGCTGTTCCAAATCTATAAGCGAAAACCCCAAAAGGGTTTCACCCCACCCGAATAAATATTTACTCAGTATTTCCATTAATCAAAATTTCGTCCTTGTTGCGGTAGAGAAAAAGGGGCGATTTGCAAAAATTACTTTGGAATAAAGTTTAAGGTAAACACAAGAAAAAAACAAATTTATTTACTTCTCTCTTTCTCTCTCTCTTACTCTGTTTGTCTATAGCAAAATCTAGGAAGAATGAAAAAAGCGGAACTACTTACAATCGCAAAAGACTCGCTGAACTTGTCACAAAGTTTTCAGGAATTGCCTTAAGCCGATTGTTGTTTAGGCGTCTGAGGCGTGCATCAAAAAATTACAGAAAAAAGAAATAAGAAAAAATAAAAAAAACAAAACAAAATTTAAAGATAAAATAGCAAAATTAAATTAAATCAAAACAAATTTATCATGCGAAATAGTTTAGCTTGATTTTTATTTTGTTAATTATGTTGCATGCTTTTAGGCTACCAAAAGATCTTAATTTTGCTATACTTACAGCCTCTCGAGGGAGATGAGATCCTGGAAGGCATCCTTCTCTATCGTGTGGATTTGATTGTCAGTCAGTTGTCTATTAGGAGAGTAAATTGAAAAAAAAGAAAAAAGAAGAAGAATAAATGAACTATTATCTGACCGACTTGAGGGATGCAAGATGAAGAAAAATAAAATAAAAAAATTGCTGAGAGGCTGACATAATTTTCACCTGTCAACCTAGGCAAGAGGGAAATTCCCTGTCAGGGCCACAACTATGGTGGCTCCTCGGCTTGGACATTGATGATGATGAGTCTAAGCACACACCTCCTTCTGTATAATATACAAATGGATTTGGAGCACTCGCTGCAACAGCATTAGAGAAGAGTCGTGAAGCATGCACAAAGCTGACAGACATGAGACTTGCGGGTGAAGCAAATGATAATAGACGATGGCACCGCGATGACATATGGGAGGAGCGAAAACAGTAGCAGCAGCACCATTAACCTGCTTGCCTCCTGGCTGCCATACTATGTTTTCTGTGTGTTTGACAACGCGCTAAAGTCAGACGTGACTGTAATTCCAATAAATTGTGTTTTCTATCTGTAATTACATTATTCAGCTGAGGGATGAGTAAGTAAATCACACAAAGTGTCTGCCTGCGGAGCACCTGCTCGATTGCAGCACATAAATAATTATAATGTTGTATATTTTTGGGGTAGGTGAACATGGGTGTGGCGGGGAGCTGGGGCATGAATGAAGGCAATTATCTCAGAAATGTTAAATACATTTTATGAGCAGCGCAGCACACACAGGGAACCACTTTACGGGGCGATTATCTTTGAAAACTGCCACATTAAAAGCAACAAAATTAAGAAACAAATTCAAAAGTAGATGGTCCCCCGCCCCATTGGAATAAACAGTGACGGTTGAAAGAAAATGTACACTTAATAAATTCGTACTTATTATTAGTACTTGAGATACTTGCCGTTCTGGAGAAAGTAAGTAGAAGAAGAAGCTACTGCGTTTTTTTATTAAAATTAAAAAAAAACCATTTTAGTGTTTTTGGGAAAAAAAATTCGCCCCTTTTATAGAAAACGTCTTATAATTGCTTTGAATGTGAATTTCCTTTTAAAAAAATTTGATTTCTGTTGGCCTGCTGTCACCAGTCCTGTCAAACAGGCGATATATTTTCCTTTAATTGAGAGCTATGGTTTCTCGAGCTAGAGTGATAACCTTTTTTATAAACTTGAAAGTTTGGACCTTACGAAATATTACAATTTGGACCACAATGTTTTTTCAAAAATATTTTTCAATTTTTCTTATTTGAAAATTAAATGTTCAGCCCAGAAATTAAGAAGTTCCACAAGGAAAAAGTTTTAGGAAAAAATCAAGAGCGTGCCTTAACTTTCACACAAGAGTGTTTATTTTTTTTCTTCAAAACCAACCCAGCGAAAGATTCCCCGTTGCCACAGCCATCCCCTTCATCCAACATCAACCGGGTGGTTTGGTTATACGAACTTAATTAAGATTTGAAAATTTCCAAATGTTTATGAACACGGAACTCATTTAAGCCGAAAACGTAATAAAGATAACAACCGAAGAGCATTCATCAAGATGAGGAGTACCTCTATACTATAGCAGCGGCACCAGCTCCACAATGTTTGCTGCTCCTGGCTTTTGGTCCGAAGAGTAACATCATCAGCATCATAGCCAGCAGTGAAGGAAGTTTAGTGTAAGGAGTGTTGCTCAATTCTGATATTGGTGTTGCACACACATATGAGATGAGTCCGTCCGTCTTAGCGGGTTGATTCTACCAAAATGCATGCGGCATTAGTTTATATTGCCAGTGATAAACTTATCAAGCAAGAAGCAGTGATGTGTGGCTGGGTTTTCGTTTCTTTTGCAACAAAAAAAATTAAATACTTGCATGCGTTTACCAGGAGCATGCTTTAGCTATTAAGCGAGCGAGCTGTTGCACTGCCACATCTGAAGCATGATGATGATGCTGGATGGGCGATGGCAAGGAAGAGCAGGTTACATGGATAAATTGGTGTTGTTAAACATTTGTAATTACTTACTGAGGTTGTTCGGTTGTATAATGTTAAGTGGAATAGTTTTTAGGGAGAGTGCAGCAATTGAAGTCTTTTAATGGTTTTTATTGCGCAGTAAATTACGTTTATTTTTTTAGGAAAACAGCGTACATAATGATGAATCATTAAATTTTTTTATAATTTTTAATAGTTCTCTAATCAAAATAAAATATTTTCTGCGATTGTTTTCGAATTCCAAATATTCAAATTTGTTTAAAGAACATAAGTTGATTTTATTAGACAATCGCATCGATTCACTGTCTACGTATTCGTATACGTAATTTTTTTTTCTCAAGTTCTGGTCATTTTTGATGTTTTCTGTTATGATAACGTCGGTCTTAAAATTGTCAATTAAAATGATGAATTCAACAACTTGTTAAATATAACGCATCAAGCAACCAAGGACAACATGCAACAGACAAGTAGCAACATTTTTAACTTTTTCACTCAACAAAATGTGTCAAGAGATCAGTTTTATGATGATATTCATGTTGTTGTATTCTCCAACGTCAACGTAACTGACGCAACATTTTTTTGTTGAATCGAATCTCTTATTTGATTAGTACAACGACTATTAGTTGGTTGAAATTGGTGTGCAACATCAACCTTCACATTGCCTGTCATTGAACTGATTGACAGCACTAGTTGCTGTCTATAGTACTTTCAAGCTTGCGTAGTTTTTTATAGGATTCAAAAAGAACTTCCACAGATATTATTTTTCCAAAAATAATTTAAAAAAATTGCAGTATGTGGCGCGCATGAAAGAGCCTGTTAAGTTGCACGATGGTTTCTTAGATTTATGATTTTTTTGCGCGGAAAAAATAAACTCGACTTGCATCTTAATTGTAGATAAGGGAATATTGTCAGAAATTGAAATAAAATCATGGACAGTAAATATTTAAAAAAAGTGTTGATTACATTATTAAAATTTAATTACTTGCATCGACTCGCGTTGCCGTCATTATAATATATAATTTATAATAGTAGTAGTATAGTCGAATAAAACTTCAAGTAAGTGGCACAATAGAAATAGCTAGTGACAAATAACTTTCTCCGTTTAATTACAAAAAATTAAGTGTCAAGTTGTTCTAAGAAGAAACATAGAGTATTTTAATTACCCACTAAGTGGCGCTGGAGTCGTTTTTTTTTTCAATTTGTTTTATTTATAGACCGATTTTAACGGGACTTTCACAGACAGATAGCTGATGTTGTAAGGATTAATTTAGGATATTTAGGTCACTTTTTTCCAAAAGTCTCATTTATGAACCTATTTGGATGATATTTATAATATTTAAATACATACTTCTGGATGGAAGTTTTAAGAACTGCTATTATATGATGTGTTTTTTCATTTTTTGGGGGAAAAGATTGGCGATTATTTGTTTAGCCTTTCGGTAAAAACTTCATAAATTAGCAACTCGTCATTAATTTGGATTTATTTCTAGTTCCTTCTAAGATTGGCTAAATGTCAGCACTCTTTGAGGAACATTGTTTATTTATTTTGCGGTATCCTTAACAAATTGTTGTTTGGCTTGCAACTAAAAACTTTTTTGGGATATATCTAAATTTCCTTACGGGAATTTCTAAAAAGCTTTACTAAGACTTTGCATTTGTGAATCACTTTTTAGAAGGCATAATGTTCACTATATTTCTCTTATGGTCAAGATTGTTCTTGTTCAAGCATTAAATCGCTTTTTGTCATAAAAATACAAAAAATTCACTTTATTTCCCGTAGAACTCAATTTTTTTATCTTAGACACTGAAGATGACAACTCATCTTCCTCTCATCATTCTTTTAAGATCATAGCTTCAAATTTCAAACCATTTATACTTGCTTTTAGTCTTAAGTCTTTATATTAATCCCGTCTATCATAAAAGAGAACTAATTAACGCGAGTTTAAATTTTGGTACTTAGATTGCTTTTGTATTCAAACTATGTTTGTATTAATTTAAAATAAGCAAGATTTTGGTTAAAAAAGAAATGTACTTTAACTAAAATCTTGCTTATTTTAAATGAATACAAACAAAGTTTGAATACAAAAACAATCTTTTTTCTAACGAAAAATTTTAATGTTAATTATCTCAATTAACACAAATTAATATTCTTTACACACAATTTTTGCACAAAATAGTATGCAAAGAAATTTTTACTTTCCCTCTCCAGCCAAACGCTCAAATATATTCTTTTTCAATTTAATTTAATTAAATTATTCAAAAAAAAGTATCTCAATTCATTACCCACTTCAGCCATCATCTTTATCAGCAATAATGATACAATCAAGTCAAATTAAAATTTATTTAAAGGTCCCCAAAGTATATACTTACAATATTCGCAGTTTGGTCAAGTGCTGAAAATCTGACTCAAATATCACTGTGATATTATTTCCTTGGAGATCTCTGCAAAGAAAACAAAAAAAAAAATTATAAGAAATAAAATATTTCATCTACCTAATCACTGCTTTTAGGATATCTTTAGAGATTTATTATATCAAAACATATATAAGGAGATATAGATATATAATAATTTATATGGTGTGAGGTTGGGGTGGCATGGTTAGAACATCGTTATTCATTACTTCCGCTGGCACTTAATGGCAGACGACGACGACGCAGTCTGGATACATTCGACATCCTGAATCGACCAACAACGTAAAGATTTCCCACAGATTTTTCAACAAATCTTTCTACTTTAGAAGACAACATCCTTTTTTTCTCTCAATCCTGGATGTTCCTTTCTATTTTTTTTTTGTTATTCCTAAATTTATTTTTCTTTCTTCTTTTCCCAATTGAAAAGGAAAAGCGAGTCCGGAAGTGAGGAAGAAAACAAAATCTTTCGTCTGTTATTCGCCATTCGTCTGCAAATGTCGCAATTTATTTGCCAGCAATAAATGTTTCAAAAAGGACACACATCCTTGTGACAATACTTAAAGTTTGTCAGCAAAAAAATAACAAACAAACCAATAAAAAAATTGTACAAAACACCCACCAATCTTCTCTTCAAGGTTTGGCGCTCCCTATCGATTTTTTGTGTCCTTTTTTCCTTCAGGTTTGTTTTTTAAGTACTTTCGAATTCTGGCCACATGAGTGAAAAAATATTGTTTAACCGAGATTTCAGAATAAAAAAAAAACAACAAAAACAACAACAATTTACTTTGGGCATTGAGGTATGTACCTGTATCTGCCATGTTTAGTTATTTATCTTGTTTTTTTCATATTTCATATCTTTGAGATGTATCTCAGCTCTTATGATATATAATTACTAATGTTTGTGCGTACTGCCTACCTACCTTTCCAGTTCTTCAGAAAGAAAACAGACGGACAGAAAAAAGAACATCATCAGCGAATACCAAAAAAAGATACGAAAAAAAGATACGAAAAAAAGATACGAAAAAAAAGATATTATCCCCTTGTGTTCAGTTTTGTCTAAATCTTGTAAAACCATTTTACCTTGGGGTGTTTAGCAACAAAAAAAAAAAAAAAAACATTGTTGGTATGGTATCCTTACTGGAACATCATCAAATGATATACACGGAGGTCATAAGTCATATCCCAGGTAGGCAAGTAAATTAGCCTGCGGGTGTTGTTTAGATATTATGGACACGGACGGCATACGGCATTTCATGTCTACTGCCATTTTAAGAACTTTAACGGACAGAAAATCTGAGAATCTTCCTTGAATTTAATGTTTTGATAAATGAGGAGCTAGCTGTCTAAGGCGGTGGTAGTAGGAACACGCCCCTTCGTTTTTTTTGTTTCATTTCTTGGGTATTTTATCGGTGGAATAAGGGGTCTTCAAAGATAGCAAAAAATAAAAAAAATATCATTAGTATATGTTCATATTTGAGGACACGTGTAATCCTAATGGAGCTCAAATTAAAATGGACAATCAAAGCAAAACAAAAATTCCAAAAATTGTGATATAAAAGGATAAAAATCTGAGATTTAGATGGGATACAAGCTTCAATGAATACCAATGCCTGATAAGTATTCTTTAAGAAGCTATGGGTTTAAGGATACATTTTAACTTGAAAAACAGAATTCTCTTGATCCTGTTATCATGTTTGAAGATAATGGATGGAATAAAATAAACCCTGACCAAGCATTCCATACATTTGGCTAAAAATACAATAACTATGAGGAATTGTTTGAAAAGCTTGAAATTCCTTGGAGCACAAATACCTAGGAATAGTCTTTTGTCTGTGCTTCAGAATTAAATATAAAATTTATTGGCGCGACAGCTTCTTAAGGAGCCAAGGCCTAGTGACTTATACTTTCAACCATTCCTGTGTGTGTGTTGTTAATCTGCAAGAATGGAAGGGACCTACAGTTTACCGCCGAGTCCGAACGGCTAGATGAGACTTTTTCGAGACAAGTTTTACTCTTGAAGGTTTTGTCAGTTCCTCGCAAGAGGCAGTACCCCAGAAAAAAAAGTCCGACACACTAACCACTAAGCCACGGGGCACTACTTCAGGATAACGATTGGAAAATTACGCTATTCCATAAAAATTGGTAAGGACCTTAGTTCAAAATCTTTAAATGCGAAACCAACTAAGAAAAGGCGTCAGGAGCGTTAATGCGATTTCTTAAGAATCATACTTGAAGAGCAGGGTAGAACTCTGAAGTCAACAGCAGCATCAATTCATTTTCTTGCACACATCGACGATATTGGTGTAATCCAAAAAGATTGATGGAGTTTTGAGACAAGAAGAAGATAGGCTTGGCATCCAGAAAAAAAAGAAAGATTCAACCACAACCACTGCTGAGATCAAACGAAAAATATTTTTTTGACAATTGATAAAAAAAACATATTTCTCCTCTTTCCCGTCCGTTTTCAAAGTAGGTACAATAAGATCGGCTTTTGTTAAAGGTCCCTTAGGTTGTTTCGGGAGGAAAATCCTTCAGGTGAAATTTGGTTCTGTAGGAGTAAGCATTGAGCTCAGAAGGTAATACAAAGAAGAATACTTTGGGTTCTACAATAACAGAACTATAACGATATAGACTTTCCGACGTCTCAAATGGCTGGTATAGAACGGAAGGGCACCAATACCCCCCCAGAAATGTTATTGGATATACCTTCGAATTGCAATAGAGAAAAATCGAGACACATTTAGTGGCCAAAATTCGAAGAAAACCTCAACAGACTTAGTCTGCAAAGCTTCAGACGCCTTTAGCTAGGTGCCGAGATGGTTAGAAGAACTTTTTTTTCAAGCCCAGGTCACTTTTGGAATCCGGATTGTAGCTCGGTGGCATCCATCGTTCATCATTAAAAAACATATATAGAATGGATCACGTCATCGGTCGAAATGTAGGCGGGAGTGGTGCAATAATTAGGATATAGATAGAATGTCTGCTTGGTAGCTCAGAGATTTCATATCATGCAAACATCCCTCTAAATTATGCAATCTTGACAAGTCGTCTCCCTACATCTTCGTGCGTTAACTGTAAAGGTAATCATCCAGCAAATTATCTCGGATGTAAAGTCGTAAAAGAAATTAAAAAAATTGAAAAATTGAACAAGCTTAAGCCTTGACCACGATCAACACGTAATTCTTTATGGAATGGACCAGTTGTTTAAAATTAAAAAGGATGTTCTGCGTATCATGCGTATCATGCGTATCATCCAACTGATTGAGTGAGAGGTGGATCATCCCTATTTATAAGAAATAATATTTAACATACCCTAAAGTCAACCATCGAGCTGAAGACGATGCAAACTTTCTGTCCTACCGAACTGGCTAAAATGCCGGCTGATGTTGAATTTTGTATCACAAGCGAGTGAAATAAAAAACCAACATAGAGGAAAGCTTTGATCTTCTTCTTTGATTTCTCTACAGTCATCATGACAGGAAACGGAAGACTACTTATTAAGAAAGGTGCGCCATATCTTACAAAAAATAAAAATAACTGGGAACGGTTTTGTGCAGATTGCGAAGAAACTACGCGATAGAAGAAAAAATCTGCGATACAGCAGAAATTCATTTCGTACCCAGCAAAATGTCTCATTAGAAATTCAAGAACTTAAAGGGAAAAGGACGCAAGAATTTGCCATCAATCCCGCGCCCATTGAATCACCTCTCCGATTAACTCAAGCAAGCCGAAATTTAAGAAATCTCGACGTAAGGTATGACTTACTCTGTAAAAAAGCCTAAACTATTTACAATCAGCACTAAGTCAAACCAACGATGGAGGATGCGCTAAAACAGACAAGTTAAATCTACTCACTAGATTCCTTGAGATAATTAGCAAGCGCTTTGATGGACTTAATGTGTTGAATCACAGCGAATATTTTCAATGGACATTTGAAAACTTCCAAATTTGAAATGTCATATATTATTGAAAACATTCCCACGCAGTAAGAAAGCATCACAATGCCCGGAATCCGAAAAACGTTAGTTAAAATCCAAAATCAGATTAATTTTTGCGTTTATTTGGTGTCCCACAAGGAAGTGTTCTTGGCCCAGTATTATTCGTATTTTATACTACTGGAGAAATAAATACTTCAGAAAGAAAACATAACGACACCAACACTTACCGATGATAAGGCCATACATTCATCATCCATCTCAACCGAAAGAGCAACCGAAAAGTTAAAATAACAAATTGCTTATAGAAATGGCGCATTGTTTTTAACCAGTCCAAATCAACAGTCTACCCTTCTTCTATAACTCGGTACAAATATCGCATTCTAAAGAACCAAAGTACCTAGGCATGTCATTTGGTGCTAAGCTGAAATGGAAGACTCACGCTAAAAAAGAACGAGAAGAACTCGATATTAAATTACGAGAATCAAACTGGCTTATTGGAAAATACTCCAATCCATGTGACTGCTTATCCACAAGCAATTGCTTAAACCTATATGGACATACGGAATACAACTTTTTTATAGGCAAACACTATAAGCATGATGACAGCTGAAATGAGAATGCTTCGCATAAAAGAAGGAGTCACAAGGCGTGATCTAAGAAGCCAAAAATTCCATAAAAGCCATCACATAAAGAATACCATCTTGGACAAAATGCAACATGACCAACTTAATTGGTACTAATATGTTGTAGAAAGAAAATGCCCTGAGAACTCAGTTCACAAGGCTATAACAAGCCACGTTACAACACTATTTCGAAAGAAAGGTAGGTGCAAGAACTCCTAAGATCCAACAAATGCAAGGGAAGCCTTATGGCGAAGCAGAGAAGTGGGAGAGATCATTAAAATAGTCGGTAGGTTAAAGATGAAAAAGAATGCGGTATCTACAGGTCCCCATCGATGGAGATATCCAGGCCAATCGTGATGGAAGTACGCAGCAAAAGCTACTCTACTTGATAAGGCAACTCAGTTGTAGGCGTAAATTTGGGAATTATTTAATGAATAAGAAACTCAGACTACTAAATATGTATGGGCCTATATTTTTCGTACAGAAAAAATGTAATTTATTTAAAACAATACACGCTGTTACTGAGAAAGAGAGTAGGAGATAAAATCGAGCCTTGTGGAATGCCATCATTTTATTTATTATACACTTCACTATGACTTTAATTGGTTGAAAACTATTTTTTGATAACAAGTCCATGTCCATAAGACGACTTTTTTGTACTATCTTCGGAACAACTAAGCAGATTTCAATAAAATTTTACTTTATAAAAACTGACATAGTGTATACATCTATGTTCATGATTTGGTTTTAAAAAACATCATTCGAGCCCTCTTTCAGAACATTTAATGGATAGATAACCTTGTGAGCTTTTGGGATCTTTTAAACAAGAAAAGAATTACAAAATAAAGCCATCAAACGTGGGGTACAATGTCTACCCCCTACCCAATTGTCCCCTTTCTTCAGCTAACAAGGATTCTTTTTTGTGTCATTTGTTTTCTATGTCAGACATCACATCATCATTTACTCTAATTGCGTATTTAAATCAACAAACAAACAATCATCCAGAACAGGTGTCCGATGGGGGATAGTGCGCACTGTTTCTCTTCCACCATCAAACGTTTGTTGCATTCCTCTGATGATGCATCATCATACCATACAAAAAAAATAAAAAAACGGAGAGGAGTTGATTCCCAGAAGAACCGTGTCAATGCACATACAAACAAAACAGGATGTGAGGAACTATAAAACCCTCAACACGGAAGATCTCACACCAGGATTTATCTACCCCGGGTGAACATTTTGAAACGTTTTCAACGCATTCTTAATTCCTATATGGATGGATGTGTGGAGTTTTGGGACGCTCATTTTCTCTTTTTTTATTGTTGTTGTTTTTTTTTCTGGTGTATTTTATGATATTTGACAGTTGGCTTGGTAAATTGAGAAGGGGGAGCGAAAAATTCTTTTAAAAATTCCCAAGAGTTTCTCTTTCATATTTTTTTTTATTATTTTTTTTTAATTTGATGTTATGCAGACCGTGATGGTCTTATAAGCTGCGTCCTATATTTATAAATAAATCAAGTTTATTGGTGTGAAATCGCGTTGATGATGGACATGGTGGGTGAGGCGGCGTATTTTCGGTAATTTTATTTATGTATCATTCTGTTTATAGTTTTAAAATTTAAGGTTTTATGAAGAATTAAGTTGTATAAGCCGTGAAAAATAATTTTTGAAATCTTTATTTACTATTTATTTATTTTTTGGGTGCAGAAAGCTTTTTTCTAAAAATGGCCCATTTGCACAACTTGTAAATCAATAAGTGAGGAAGTTTTATTAAACTTTATATTATAAGTTGTGTTAAGTCTAACAAATTTAAATATAAAAATAACAAATGCTGTTGACTTTCGGTTGGCTTTGATGCTCCTGAGGTCCTGGCTGTTTTCGGGCGATTTTACTCCTAATACCGTAATTATAGGGTATTGAAAATTATTATAATTATTATATTATTATAAAACAAATTCTATATTGAATAAAACGGGAATTGACTACTGGCTTGGTACTCATTGTTAACTGAAGAGCCCAAGTGACCTACCGGGATAAAACCTCAATTTTTGTGTGGACTAAAGATCGTAAAAAGCTATTTTGAATCAACTATTTGGTATTTAGCCACGTTGGTAGGCGGACTCAGTGCCAGTGTAAAATGAAAATTCTTTATCATTGCCCAGTATTATATCGCCCAGGGTTTCCATCAGACTGAGGTACTTCTGAAGTGGTTGTCGTTCTTTATTAGCTATTCTAATCAGGTGATTGACGATGTTTCTTGCAAATTTCTTAGCAGAGAGCAATATGAATTAGTCAATTTCGGCTAAATTTTTCAGGTAAGATTAGGGGCCGAGTTTGGAACATTGGGTGATACTGGAATTGATAGCTTTCATTCTTGACTTTTGATTGTCCAGTTGTTCAAAAACCTGTCTAAGCAGCTATGGTATATGTAGCAAATAGAACTGGTAGACAAGGGTGTAGTGACAAGTGCTTTCGCCAAAAACCAAAATGCATATAGATTTCCTTTTGAAGTCTTTCTACGTCCATTCAACTGTAGGTAGTGAAGCCTTGTTGTGGTTCTGTTTTTAATACCATATACCGTTGGTCCAGGTTAATGGATCCTTTGAGTTTTTCTGCTATCAATTAATGTTAATTATAAAAATAAAAACGGATGATTTATTATTAAAAAAAAAGTACAGGGGAGTAAAAATACAGTGATGCCGTCACAGTTTTTAGAGGAACAATGATTTTTAAGCTTTTTGTTGTTGGTAATGGATTTCTCTTTTAGTTGTATCACTTAAGACAGGTTATTCCATGATCGCGGCGGGATGAAAGCTTCCCATGGGCCCAGTCACTACATTTCCTCTTCAAAACTTTGAAAATTGCGTCGTTTGAATGGCATGTCTTGTTGAAACCACAGCTTGTTGATGTTGCCCAGCTTTGGACAAAAACAGTTTGTTTATACCGCTCGAGTACGCGGAACAATTGATGATAACTCTTTCTCACTAATTTCTGTTTAGTTGGTGGAATAATGTCCTTTTTCATTTTCGACCTTTGTCATGAGTTGTAATCTCGATAATTTTTTGTATGAATTCCGCATGTTCTGGCAAACTTTCCTAAATAAAAATTTATTTTGAAAGTTAAGGTGTGTTCAAACATTTGGGGAAATTTATTTTTTTAATCGCGCGACAGCTCTTTTAAGGAACCAAGGCCTAGTGTCTTATACTCTTAACCATTCTTGTGTGTGTGTGTTAATCTGTAAGACAAGAAGGGACCTTAAATTTACCGTCGAGCCCGAACGGCTACATGAGATGCCCTTTTTCGAGAAAAATTTGTATTCTTCGAGATATTGTCAGTTCCTCGGAAGAGGCAGTACAGAATGTGGCTATGAGCGGGACTCGAACCCAGGCTCTTCTCTAAGCAGTTCGACACACTACGCACTTAGCCACGCGGCACTTTCCAGAAATATTGTTTAAAAAACATTTCTGAAATGTTTCCTATTTGTTTAAAAAACTTTTCAAAAACATTTCTCAAATGTTTCTTTGTTTCTCATTTTCTTTCTATCTTTGTAAATAGTTTAGTCGATAGGTTAGTTTCAGATGAAAAAAGGTCGGAAGTCAATGAAACTTTGGGATGTTGTTTAGAGATAGTTTATTAACGTTTTCTCATGTTTAAAAAAAATCACCCTTTTTTGCATTTTCTAAGGAAATAAAATGGCTTTTAAACTTTACTGACATATTAGCGCATGGAAAAAAGGTAATTTTTGAATTTTTTCTAAGAAATGCCAACATATCGAGAATTTCATCTTATTGATGATTAAAAATGTAGCTGTTATTATGATTCTTAGTTAAATCATTAACTTTTGACACCCTAAAAATCCATCACCCAACCTAAATTAACAAAAAATTATTTTCTTCTTTGATTGAAGCCAACCATATTCAAATCATAAGAAACATTTCAGAAATATTCCACGAAGCGTTCAGAACGCAATAAAAAATCAGAAACATTTAAAAAACATTTCAAAAACAAAAAAACATTTCTGAAATGTTTTTTAAACAAATATGAAACATTTCAGAAATGTTTTTCAAACAATATTTCCCAAATTCTTAAATGTTTATGAAATGTTTCTGTAATGTTTAAAAAAATGTTTCTTTGCTGTGTACACACCTTATGATGTCATTGGAAATTTTCAAAATCACCCATTGCGAGGAAACGACAAATCGGAAGAAAATTTTGGTGTCTAGTAGTTGTCCGAGGTCGGCAGTTAATTGTAAATCGACATCCACTCCTACAGGAATTATTGAGAATAGTAGCCATTAGGCCTTGTCCTTTTAAGGAACTACCTATATAACGTCATGGTTAAACAAATTGACCTTATGAACTATGTTTCTTGGCTCAAAAAGAAATACATAAATAGAAAGATAAAACAAGTAAGTAAGCGTAACCGCAATTTTTTACTTCTCCTCTTACTTAAAGATTTGTGTTAAATTAAAATAATTTAACATGACTTTTTTGATAATTCGAGAGCCGACAAAAACACAAGCCAGACAAACAGTTTCTTTTCAAATACAAAAATGTTTTAAGCTAAAGAGCTTAACACTTTTCAATGTTTGCATTTGAAGTACAAAAGAAAAAGTACTTTATGTCTGCTGCAGTCACAAAGGAGATATTATATCTTTTTCTTGTTGAATCATTTCAAAGTGGATGAGGATCTATGAAGTTTACCATAAGTTCAATGACATTAACACCATGTAGCATGTAGCAATCTATTCAAATAGCCTTCAACGTCAAAAACCTTAGAATTTTCAATTTGTGCCAAACCAGCCCGATTCTGGAAAACCTTCATAACCCAGTTTACCTTTTTTTTGCAACAACAGTCATCATAAACTTTATTTGATTTACTTCTACCTCCATGTTTTTGCTGCAAATTGATTTACAAAACTTTTCCCTAGTTCTCTTATACTTGGTTAGCTTAAGAGGTCAAGTTGTGTGTAAACCTGCACATATATATCTCTGCTGGGTGCATTCAAAGCCCCAGAGATGTATACCTTTCCCAAGGTGAACCAGCAAAGCAGGACCCAAAGTGCATTTGTTGAAGAGGGCAATGTTCACTGTCAACTTATATGCGATAACATAGGGACAGCATTTGTTTTTTGCCTTATTTCGTCCTTGAAGTATTCAACAAATAAACCCGATGGAGCAAAAGTTTTGAACTTAATTTGAGGCAAAAGATATGAATATCGGAAGTTGGCCAGTTTATGAATGAAGTTTACATATGAATTATGCAAACACAACCTAACCTTTCTCCTGCCTTTTATTCCTGTGTCAACTTTTCATTCCAACTTGCCTCCATAGAACCTTTTTCATATGTTACATCGAGTTGGTCTGTACCTGGAACTTTGCAATATGGATTTGAAAGAAAAGAAAAAGATACTTTCCTGGGTAAAACCAGTAATCGTGTATACGCAAACCATTCGAATGCTGTCCTTCTGTTGATGCCACAACTATACAACACCAACACCAACTTCTGCTGACAAAGGCACTCGAATCCCATCAGCATCGTGCAGAACATAAAACACCAAAGTTCCAGAGAGTTTACGAACTACCAAGACCGACTATAACGAGAAAGACGGACGCGGCCAACAACGTGCAGAAAATCCATTTGGAGAAGAAATGAAATTAATCTTTGAACTGCGCGCAGCAAAAGAGAAAGACTTCAAACTGGTCGTCGGGTCGTGTTCCTTCCAAAGCTATCTGAAGACAGACCTAGCCTATGGTGAATGGGTGAACGACGTCAATGCTGATGAGGACGACGCGAAGTTAACTACCAAAGTATAACACAGGAAGACGTGGGGTTCCACTGACGGGAACCCCGAGCACAATCAGCAAATCCAGCAAAAACGAAACGAAGACGAAAAAAATCCATAAAAGCAACATTCTATGGCTCTCTGCAGGCTTTTAGTACTTTTTTTTTGTTTTACAGCGGCAATCCAGCAAACTGGGATAGTTGCACATAATGGCCCGGCCAAGAACGAGGTTCATTCATCAGTGCAAGGAGTCGCATGTATGTATGTGCCCCACTGATGAAGAAGAGTGGTTTAGTCGATAAAATTATGGTGGATAGAAGTTACTAGCGCGCATTGTTGTTGTTTTAATTTTAGACCTTTTGTAGGATATTTCCTTAACTGAGCCTAGGCGGGAAATGAAATACACCCTGAATCACCCGAACTATGTCAACAATGTTAACCAAGATGATTGGCACAAGACAATGAATAAAAGATCCAAAGCGATTAAAAGTGGGGAACGTTTTATAAATATTTATGACAACTTGGACATGACATGGACTACTTACAAATTATCGTCGTGTTGTTTCTCATTTAAAGTTTTAAGTTTCTGAATAAAAAAATCCGATCAACTTGTTTAACAAGTGATTAAATACAAAAAAAAATATTTAATTCTGAAGGATCGACATGAATTTTGATTAATTTTATAAATTGCGTACACAAAACGTGACAAGCAGACAGATCGAAAGGGGCTTCGTAATGTGTCGTCTGGTTCTGGAAAAGGATTGGAAATGACAAAATGCTTTTTCACAAAAACGACACCCAAAAATAACTCCATAAGTCGCTGATTTATGTTTGATCTGAGATCTTGATGATGTCGGCCGATATCGGTATCTGTGAGATACGAGTGGCGGTTGTACTTTTCGATGTAAATCCTCTCAAGGTTATGAATGTTTTCTAAGCCAAAAAAACTCTTTTTTTAATGATTACTAATGATTTATGTCATTGCTTCGACATTGGCTACAGTTTAGGGTTTAGTCATTCTATTTAAATCGACATAACCCTGGGCTTTTGATATGACAGTCTTAAGCTTTTCATTAATGTTTATGACAGTTGCTTACTTAAGTGGATTTTTGAATAAGTAATTTACCACGAAGAAGTATCTTTCAGCGGCGCTGCCGTAGCAGTGCAATCAACATATTTTATAAGCTTAACCTAATGACGGTGACTTTGAGCCTTGGATTTAAAATTTGAGTGATAGCAGTTACAAGCTGAATTAAGTATTTAAGACCCATTACATTCTGTAAGCTTTGTTTTAAATAAAGACGGCTTCTAGTGTCATAAACGAAGTCATGTAAAACTTGGAGTAGGGTCACAAGAAGTATGCTTATATTTTTATCGACTATTAGTTTGATTTCACAAAAAAAACTTTAAATTTGTCATTTCAGAGGCAAAAGAGGAATCAATAGTGGCGTCTTAATTTTTATTCAAGGTGAAAAAATTAGTTAATATGTCGAATCCAAAAAAGGAAGTTTAAGATTGATAGGTGATGCGTTCAATTCCAAATCAAGAGCACCGCCATGTCGTAACGTGTCTTTCATTGTTTCGTCACTATTTATTCGAACAGTGTTCAATAGAAATAACCAGTTGCACTCCTCCCCTAAAAGAATTCCCTACTTAATACTTGGACTGTAAGGAATAGTTACCACCTAATTCATCTTGGGATTTTCTTTGAGTGCAGAGATTCTTTCTTTAGTCGCACCATAGGAATGTGTAATGCTTCACTGACTTGTCGCTTTAGACATCACGACCATACTGTAAGGACGTTAGACGGTTTCAATGGGATCGAAATTTTAAGAATTTTTTAAAATGAGTGCCAATATTGCCAAAATACCATAAAGGAAGCAGCTTTTAAAGGCATCACGTCTAAAGTTCTGGTTTGGCGATTATAGCCGCTTAGATTCTTTCTAACAAAGATTATGAGGCAGAGAAGATAAGATGTTTGCATCTCATTTTGGGTGTAAAGGCCTCGAATAATTCAATCGCATACAAAAGCTTTTGCAGTGATGCCGTAGTATGCTTGGCAGGCGCCACTGTGTTGGAAAAAGCTCTCCCATAAGGCCTGTGCTAACATTCTTTTGTAAAGTACATAAAGGCGGTAAAACAATACTGCTAGGCAGGGTGTTTGTCCGGCTTCTTTCTAAAGGGTGGTTTTTAGAGGTATATAACTTCCGGTAGGGATATATCAAACTACATGTCATACAAATGAAGTGTGTTTGACTTTTGTTCAGTATACTTTGGAAAATCACCATGCCACCAAGACTTAAACCAGAACAACGTTTACAAATTGTGGAAATATATTTCTAAAATTCGCGCTCTGTTCGCCAAACTTATAGGCATATTTATCGTCATATCATCTTCAGCAATGAGGCTCAGTTCTCTGGCTTAATGGGTATGTAAATAAATTAAGCCAACATTCGACGCGCTTTTAACGAAATTATTCCGGGTGTGCTCGAAAAAGTGGTGCGAAATTGGACCAACAGGATGGCGTTCATAAGGCGCAGTCGCGGAGGTCATATTAAAAATTTTAAAAGCCATGCCTTTTGTGGGCTAGTAAGGCCCAAAGTTTTGGTTATTACATTGAAATTTTTATGTTTTATTAAAAAAAATTCTATATCTCAAAAAAAAATTCTATGTCTCTAAAAAAACATTCGATAAGTGTAATCTCTACTGATTTTAACAAGACATTTGATAATATTTCGCATAGACTTATAATTTTCAAACTTTCCTCCCTCGGATTTGAATCTATCCTTATAAAATGGAATTGTTATTATCTATGAAACCGATACTATAATGTTCATTTCAGATCTACTCTCTCTAATCCATTTATATCTAACTTCGGGGTCCCCCAAGGCAGCCACTTAGATACTCTTCTTTTTATCATTACTGTTAAAGATATTGAAATGGTCATCAAAAATGTTCATATTTTACTCTACGCTGATGATACGAATTTTTTCAAGACTATTGCTTTCACGTTTTACTGTTCTCTCATTCAACAAAATCTCGATAGTTTCTCAGTTGCCTCAAAAAGTGCTTAGAGCTCAATACTGCTAAAAAACAGTCAATTACTTGTTCACGTAAATAAATAAAATCTACTTCACGTATCTATTTTCTCCTAATCAACCCATATTTAATATGGATTCGATTCGTGAACTTGACATATAATGTGACCGAGAGCTCGACTTTTTGCCACATATCGATAATATAATCTCTAAGGCCAATTTGGCACTTGGCTTTGTTAAACGTTGCTCCAAGGAATTATCTGACCCCAACGTCACCCGTTCTCACTACATAAACTTTGTACGCCCGCTTCTTGAATACCAATGCTAAACATGGTGCCCATAACAGCATATTCACATCTCGAGGTCTGTCGTGGAATGATCCATTTAATTCTTCTCCATTATCAAAGAACGCAGAGAAACTGCAGAGATTTTCTTAATTTCAAGTCAGAAAAAGCAATGGACCTAGAACCGAACCTTGTGGAACATCAATTGTTATTTTTAATTGAATCACCGAATCACTTGTGTTTTCTTTCTGGTAAGCATACTTTATTGTGAGAAATCTTAATTTGCTTTCTTTTGAATGGTATACAGGGTTTGATGGTAAAAACATCATTTTCTTGACATAATTTACCAATTTTGAAACAGTAAAAACACAAACTTGAGAGCTAAATTCCATTTCTGATTTAAAAGCCTAATTCTACCAAATCTGCTTCTCTATTTAGACAAGCAAGGCCATTCTTTTTCTTTTAAATAAACTTCAATTAAATGCACATAAATAGTTTCAACAATAATTAAAATAATTGATGTGACTTCCTGGCCAACCGACAATCTGTTTTCCTCAAATTTGATGAGAAACACACATCGAGATACAAGATACAACACAAGGAATAAATATCTTTCGTTTGGCAACAAAAGATTGAAATCCCTTTCAAACTGAATTACTCTGTCAATCAGACAAGGTCACTCCCCTCACCTCTGCCGTACACATGGCCTTTTGACTTGGAAAATAAACCCAATACCACCATACCATGCACTTCCCTTTTGACGTTTTGAACATCATCTCTGTCATCCAAGAGTGCTGAATGTGAGGCATAAGAGGTGTCGACCGACGGTGAGGTGTATGAGGTATGCGTGTGTGTGCTTTTGACGTGATTACTGAAAATTTCGAATGGCATTCATGAGTGGTTTTGTATATTATGCGGTGCTGCTGCTGGGTGATGTCGTGATGTGTGCATTTTAATTGAAAGATGTTAATTTTTCCCTAAAACTCGTGTACTACACGTTATGGGAGGCAATGGATGATGATTTATTAATCACATCCCAAATTGGAACGAGAGAGATGACACATTTCAAATTTAAACCGATTGTTGAAGTATTTAAAGGGAATTTCGGTCTGTCATCGTTGGGTCTTTGGATTGGAAATGATTGACAACAAAGAGGATAGAGATTCTTTTTACCGCCACTTAAGTCGATTTTCAATTTCCTGTCACCGCGTTCTGGTCGTACCTTGTACCTATGTGTCAGTGACTCAATCATCACTTTACTCAAGTGCCCCTATATGCACTGGAGTGTGGTACACATGTGCTGGTGATGGTGAAAAAAGAACCACTTTAATGTAATTGACAAGGATTTTAGAGCATTGCCACTGTTATGAGCAAGCCACTCCCAAAAAATCGACTTCTTCCTATAAACTATGCTAACTTGCCATAATAACCGTATTCGCCGCAGATATAATCGCGCATTAGCACAGCTTTCTGGCTGTGGTGCTCCTGGCGATCATCGAATCAATTGCACACGTCAATTGACGCAGCAAAGAAGTCTGCATTGCATGGTGTTGAAGCAGCTTGTATTCAATAACAATTTCAAATAGCCTGCAGAGCATCTGGAAGATAGATTTTCATCTTTTTTCCATCTTAACTGCGCTGCTGATATATAGCAAAACGAAACGAATTCGCCGCATTTACAACAACAAAAAAATAGATAAACGATTTGCCACCATTCATGTATGCACTCGGGGCCTTAGAGCAACACTAGAAATTTTTAAGGTCCACATTCAGTCATGAAGAAGGTGAATTTATTGTTGCAGCAGTATGGTTTGTTAATAATATTTCACAATTCGTTAACTGTATTGAATGGTGGTGCACAAAACAATATACTTGTAAGACCACAAGAACATGTACATTGAACCATGGGCGCATTTGGATGGGGAATGGCGCCTTGCTGGCTAAGGAGAAGACATCTTGGATGTTTCAGAGAGACAAGAAGAAAATGCCCTTTTTATAGTGCGGTAAGTTAAGACACTTATACGCATTTTTTGATGATATAATTTAGGAGCACTTATTTAAACTATTTAGGTACAGGGTGGGCCGAAACACGAGTAAAAAAAATAAATAAAATAAAATAAGAATTAAAAAACTATTTTTTTTTTATTACCTTTACTCTATTTATTATTATGAAAAAAAAAATTCGTTTTGTTTATAACGAGCACGAGAAGGTGATGTACTTCTCCCTTAGAATGTTTGAACACCGTGCAAGCATTAGGTATACAGACAAAAAATGGGCACGATTAGTTCGCACGTACTTGCTCTTATGTGCCTAATTACATTTGAAAGCAAGATCTTTGACAGAAACAAGAAACATTTAGGTTGAAAGTAACAGTTTGAACTTACAAAAAGTATTAAAAACCACAATATTTAACGGTTTTTAGTAAAAATGAAGTACGCCATCACACGTCTTAAATAACAAGGATTTTATAAAAAGTGTATTTCGAAGTTTTTTTAAAAACATTTTTTTTTAATTTATGTATGCAGTTTTTTAGAGTTTATTATCATACATGTGATTATAAAATTTAAATTATTTTTTTTTGATTAGTTTTAAAAATATTGATTTTTCAAAAAAAAAAAAATTATTTTAATTAGAAAAAAAGTTATTCTAAATTTTGATATGCAGAATTAATTTGACTACCTAGATCTTCAATTTTACAGAAATCCAAAAAGCCATTACCGAGAAAGCCCAAAATTAAAAAAAAAAAACCGTTATATGAAAGGTACCGTTAATGGACTTTTCCCGTAAATTTGGTTCTATACAAATGATAAATTTTGTTTCAGATAATAATTCGTTTATATAAAAAAAAGATTCGAAAACAAAGCAGAGCTCTGGGGCAAACCAACATTTATTTTGTGAATATCAGACTTAAATGCGTCCAACGCTTGAGCGGGTCGAAAGATAATTACTCATCCAACGAAGTAGAGTTATTCAGACCATAAATGCACGCATTTGCTTTCACCAAAACGATCTAAGGATTGATTCCATTTTTCAATAGTTTTTTCAAACTAATGTCATAACGTGAATACGTCAAAATGTTGACAAACAATATCGAAAATTGTTGTGTTTTTACTTTTACGTTACAACTCTTAAATAAGGGGTTCAAAATCTAGACTTCGGGGTCTTGGTAATAACATTGTCTAATGTCCCAACATAAGTCCTTAACCTAGTCCAGTCCTGGATTATTTGCTGTTTGCAGTCGGTGTTAGCACAACAGACAGATAGTTACAGGTACGAGTGTACGATGGGTTCATAGATATATCTATCTCCATCAGGTTATGGTGTACAGTGTTCAGATCTGGGCAGAATTTTATTGTGGCCCCATGGTGAATAAACAAGATTGAGATCCGAAATAAATGACTGCATGGGCTATAAATTCCCGCTTCCAATCTCACTCTCTCATTTCTGAAGCCTGAATATTGTCTTTTATAACTACTACACACTCGTTCGTACACACATAATAGTGTGGCGGCAATTCAAAAGTTCACAAAATCACTTCGCACAAAACTTGTCCGAATGGAATTTATAGGCTGCCCCTTGTCAGCCGAGGAACCCGATGGCCAAACCAACCGACGACCCGACAAACACACATTCTATGTTAGTTGTATGATGGCATTGATGCAGAGGATAAAGATGACGAATCATAACTCTTGGAAAGTATCTATAAAAAGTATCTCGAGTGTCTGCAAATTGTATCTTTAGATGGTTTTAGAGCCTTTCACACAAAACTCTCGAAGATACAAGATTAAGTTAATTGCACAAGACTTGTGTATAGAAAAAGGAAGAAACTTGTTTTTTGGTTACTGTTTGTGGATATGAATGCCATGCCGTAGCTGGGTGGGTTGGGTATACCTACTTCGACTTCCTTAAAACGAGAGGAAGGTTTGTTGTAATGCGATGGAATCACACAGGGAATTCCACTCAATTGAATAAGCTTTGTGTTCATAAAATCTCCTAAAAGGGTTTTCACATCTCACTGATTAATGTTTTAAAAGCAATTCAAATCAACACATCAGATGAAGCTATAGCTAACTGATTTGTATGTATTAGTTTTGTATAATGTATGGAAAATATGGAATTAATTAAGTTTCATTTGGTTTATTTATGAAGGTTGGGGGGGGGGGGGGGTAGTATGCCGGAGGAGATTCTAACGAATTTCTTGATTTGATTATTCAAAGTGACCGTCTGTTTCGTAGAAGAATGAATACATAATTAAAAAATATATTTGAGTCTAATTGCCTATGTGCACAGAATGATTTCGATTGAATATAAAAAAAAAAAATATTAAGACACTAAGTTTTCGAGAATGTTAACTAAGTATAATTGGATTTGCGGAAATGCCATCATACCAACCAATTCAAAGCAGGGCCGCAGAAAATACAGATTTTGCTTTTTTCTGTTCATTAATTTCGGAAAACTTTTGAGTCCGTTAATTTTCATAATAAAATACATGCAATGAAATTATGATCCCTTGATCAAAAGAAATCGATGTGTAGGGTAGTAAGTAAAAGGACACAAGAGTTGGCGCCTGTGACGTAATGAACTAAAAATGGCCACCGAATTACAACTATACCAATTTGACGATGATACCCGGCCAAAACACTCAGCTAAGCAGGATGCAGAAAAAGGGAGCATTCAGCAAATAGAGAGATATTGAAAGGTAAACAGAATCTTCCAGGGCTTCCAAGGTTACAAAACCTCAAACTGAAGCCTAGAGAATATAAAAAAAGAACTTTTGCAGGCTGTATAACAGCGATAGTGAATAGAATTCTGGTGTGAGGCAGAATAAACGAACAGACGAGCAGAGATGAAAACTATCTTAGCAGAAAAAAAGGGTCAGTGAAGAAATTCATGGGAACATCGCGTCAGGCTTTATTGAACCGAATTTCACTGTCAGGCAGGGGCTTTATTATTCCTGAAGAACGCTACTATGGAAGGTACCGTTTTTAGCCTATCATTTTAATTTTTTTTCACCAAAAAATAACGCTAGTTTACAAGCACGGAGCCATTTTTGAGAAAAAAAAACTTTTACATAACGGTTATATGACAGGTACCGTTAATTGTTGAGCTAAAAAAATTGAAAAAAGCCATTTTATAGAATGTCAAAACAACCTTATGTTCCAAATTTGAAGACGATTAGCCTAACCGTACAGGCTATAGTCCAAAATACATATGTTGTACATACGTACAGACAGGCAGACAGAATTTTTCCAGAAACTCAAAAATGTTTCTCTATCATCGTAATGTCTTGTTTGATTGTTATCTCAAAATTTTTAATTTGCACGAATGCATAACTTGCATTTTACAAGGTACCTATAATCGGAAATAAAAATGACATTACGATCATAGACAAGTCTAAGAAAGTGAGTGACAAAAAATGTCTGTCTGTCTGTCTCTCTGTCTGCCCATCTGTATGGATAACGAGCTGCAGGCTAAACAGCTTTAGGCCGAATAACTGTGTGCATAACTGTGTGCAGAACCGCACTTAAAACATATGTGCATATTTTTTGACATTTATATATTGCTGTATTTGTGCCAAAGTGCAGCGTTACCACTGGACATAATTAAAAAGTTGCAAAAAATGTTATACTGAAGAAAAAAAATTCACTTAAAAATAATGTAAATAAAATCAAATTTGTGTGAATATTGAATTTAGAGAATAAAAATTTCAACAAATCCGACAAACATTTTATTTTTTTTAAGTATCGTATTAATGTAAGTGAACGAAAAATATAATATAACCATAAAAAAACTGTTATGAAGTATTTTCTTAAAAGTGGTGGCAAAAGTGTCACAGCGGTAACGCTGATTAACAAGTGTGGTATATGTTAGTAATGCCAGATAGCTTTTTTTTACATTTTTTTCGTTTGTTGTTGTGGCTGCAATGAAACAAGGCATTAAATTTAGAAATAGAGACAGATTCTGCAACCCTGCAGAATTTTGGGTTTACATCGCCATAAGAGCCTGTGTAATTTTTTTTCTGCACGAAATTATCTGCACATCTGTTTTGGCCATAAGCGATTACTTTCAAATTTGGCATGTGAGATTTGTGTGGCATTCCTTAGAGGGGAAATTGAAATTTTATTTTTAGGGTTAAAATTACGGGACCTGGCATATAACTTTTAAGGAAAATCATAATTTTCTCGAAAACGGCTCCAATGATTTTGATGAACATTTTTGCGATTTTTTTTAGGTAATAGCTATCATCCTATAAAAATTAAATTTACTCGAAAAGTCTATTAACGGTAACTTTCATATAACGTTTTTTTTTAATTTTCGGCTATTAAATTTCTGTTAAATTTCATATTTGAACAGATTTAAGAAGCCAAATTATGTCTGCATACCAAAATTTTGAATATTTATTTTAAAAACTAATCGTAAAAAAATATTTTAAATTTTATGATTAGCTGTATATAAATTAACCCTAAGAATCTGCATACCAAAATCTAAAAAAAAAATCAAATAACTAAAATAAAAAAAAACTGGATTTTATCAAAATCCGTTCTACAATTTTCGAAATACTTTTTTTTATAAATTCTTTTTATTTAAGACGTGTGATGGAGTAGGTAATTAATTTTTAATAAAAACCGGTAAGTGTTGTGGTTTTGACACTTTTTATAGGCTCAGAACGTGTGATTTTTGTACGTTAATGTTATTTATTTCTATCAAAGATCTTGCCTTCTGATGTGATACGTGCGACGCAGTCGTGCTTTTTTTTTGTATTTCTAAATCCACTTGTTTGTGCTAAAAAATAACTTGTTTTCCTTAAAAAATATTCTACCAATGCTTTGGTAAGGCCTTTTTCATTCTTATAACAAAACAATCTATTGACTTGCTGAGACAATATAATTACATTTTATGGGAAGCTATTTTCTGCTATAACACTAGTCAACAAAGCTATACACATATAGCAGTTAAATGGTTTGCGTAATGTGCGCCAAAATTACTTGTATAAGGCCTTTAAATGATTTTATAGCAGTCTGAAAATATCTTTTTAGATATTTATACAAGTTAAGTTGTTAGTTGGTACCTTGACGGACATCAAATCAACTTATCACATATTGTAAGGTGTCCTTCATAGACTCATATTTTCTAGAAACGTAACTAATACACAACCAAATATTAAGTAAGGATTGAAAAAAACTACTCCATCATGAACACTCAGCCACATTATGTACGAACAATTTTTAAACTTCATCCAGTAAAAAAAAATCAATAATTTTGATTGAAGTTTTAGCTAATTCATGTTGGTATCCCAAAATTGGTCTACAAAAACCCTTTTCACATCCTGCTCATGTTCCCACCAAAGAAACAAATTACTTCAGTTTAATCAACATGCTGTTTTTTTTTTGTTGATCGCGGAAACAATTTTTCAATCAAAACCGCAAACTTTTAATGAAATCAAATTCCAACCCAAATCGAATTTGACATGCGTCACCCCACCACTGTAGATGCGATGATGTATCCAATCCATGTATCCATCCGAACCAAAGAAAACACCGATGCATTAAAAAAATCATTAAAAATTATAAATGACATTCAATAAATCTAACAGAGTCAAGCAATTAACATGATATCTAGGCTCATTAACACTTCAATGTTGCAGGCATTCTAAACGGAGAAGATACAAAAAAAAACTCATGAAATTGTATCTATTCACTCCAGATTCAGATCTATTGGCATCCATTAACACACGGTTCCCTGAGTCCATGATATGTCGGATGGAGCTTCATCTGCTCCACCAGAACAAAAGGAAACTTTTATGTTTTGTGTTTTATTTTTTGACTGAATGCATCAGTTGGTTTTTGGTCTGATCCGCTATATTGTGGTCACACAACAACAAGTGCCATCAATCTGTGGCACGACGATTGATTGACAAATGGGTGTCGAAATAAAGAGAACAGAAAAGTTAAATAATTTACAAACAAAGAACCGCGAGGTAGATAAAACCTATAAATTTATTGTCAAAATCTGAATCTGTAAGATTTGTGGTGCGGAATTGGTGGTGTAGACGTAGAGTGTAGACACGAGTAGAAAGGTATGAGGGGACAGGCGGATTGAATTGGAGTTTGTTCCATACAACGTGTGTTGAAAATTTGCATTGGATTTATTAATTGGACATTTGAGAATACCGCTTCATTTGGTACAATTTGAATAATAAAAAAAATAAATTAATGCTTATGCGGGATAGGGATAAGGTGGGCGGAGCGCGGTGGCAACATTCGAGATGCTGTGAACGTATTTTGTTCAATTCTAATCACCATGGTAATAAAATATAATTTATCGAATTCAAATGTAAATTTAGAGCTTTGTTCGTAGAAAAATCTGTGCCAGAGTATTTAAAAATAAAACAGAGAACTGAATTTGAAATTTTTGTTTAAATATTTATATACGCCTATGGACTGTCAAACCGGCCAATTAATTTTAAATTTAACAAAATAATAGGCTACTCAATGATATTTATGACTTTGGTATTTGAAAATATCGATATTATTTATTTCATGGAAAAAATATAAAAATATGTAAAATAGGTTTTAAATATTTCTCTCACAGAAAAATAAAATCGAGGTCAACGGTTTTAATGTAATTTTATAGAATACCTAATAAATGTTAAACCAATTATAAGGATAATGACTTTAAAACTGACACATTTTGACATGGCATTATGCGTAAATAATTTGTTAGTATTTTTTTATAATTTAAGAGTTTCAAGCATCACAAAAGCGTATAACGATGTTCTAAACCACTTTATATAAACATAAAAAAAATATTAAAAATAAAATAAAAAAAAAACACTTACAATCTTTCGACATCTGCAGATATCTTCCTGGGCACTTGCGTCAATCCACGATGCGAACAATCGACGGTTAATCCATTACACGAACAGACCCGAGGACATCTTGTCTCGCTGAGGATGCCAACCCCGCCGCCGGGTATATGAATCCCGACACTGGTGATGCCACCCCCATAGGGTTCAGCTGCAGCACCCGGTAATGCATTCGTTGAACCACAAATAACATGAAACAACGCTACGCTGGACCATAGTAATAACTGAATTGTTTTGAATATCCTCCTCGATGGTGCTCTATACTCAACCCTAATCTTCTTGAGGGTTCCTGATGTCGTAGCTGCTTGTAGCGACATTTTATTCCTCGCTCACTCACTCATAAACAAAACGACCGTCGATCCAAGCGACAATAACGACAAAGCCAACAACAACTGCGTTAACATTTACGAGTAAATGTAAAACCCGCGAGCCAGCAGAGGACACTTGAAGTGGAAAACACGAAAAATCGAAAGGGTTGTTCCAAGGGATGCGGCTGCTGATGCAACTGCAACTTAAAAGCTCTTAAATTTTGTCAGATTGTTGAATAAGAATAAACAACAAAATTATTTAAACAAAAATAAAAAAAAACAAACGAAACTCGTCGATTGACGACCAAACGACAACGCGGCGTACAGTAGCACCAACAACAAAGGGGTCCATTCACCTTCACAAATTACACCCCTTTTTTACGCGTTTTTGTTTGCGTTTTCGACGAGCGATTTTTTTCCTCGCGTGCTATTGTGGACCGTCAAACAATCACAATAGGCTCGTTCACGACGTATGATACAAGAGGAGGGACTGGAGCTGTATTGTTCAAGCTTCCCTCCAGCCAACCGACCGACAACGACACGACCGATATTCAAATTCAATTCGATTTCTATGAAGCACCGGCGACAGGCGATATATGGGACATTTGGTGGTACAATATGATGGTGATGGCGACTTTTCTGCAGCTGGTACACCTTTTTTTCACTCTCGTGTGTACAATTCACTCACAAATTAAAAAAACAGAGGATAAATGAAAAAAGGAATCGAACAGCACTTCACACTTTAATTTGAATTTCTCAATCGGATTAATGTAGTTTTTATTCGTATTTGCTTTTCATTGAATAAATTCACTGTGTTCATGCTGTAGATACACTATCTAGATACACGCGTTTGTTTGATTGTTGTTTGAAGTGCGCTGTGCTGTGCTCTATTTTCTTTTGTTGGTTCTAGTGGCTGATTTTGCTGACAGTCCGACTATATAGACACAGTTCGTCTCGGGCTACTTTTAAAGAGAGACGATTCAATACGTCAAGACTGTATTGTGCACTTGACCGACCCGAAGAACTTGAGGAGTCGCCTTTGATGATATTGATGATGATGTACAGCTGGGCAACATCAACTGCTGAACATCTGCAAATAGAGGAAGAAATCCTTTTTTGAATTTTTAAGTGAATGATAGATATGTTTACTTGATAATTATGTACTTTTAAGGGAAGTTATGGGATTCTTAAAGAAATAAAATAAAAATATAATACTATACGACAAAAAGAAAAGGAAAAAAAAGAAAATGTAGTTGGTTCTATTAAATTTAGAGTCAACATGAAAAACGTTATTGTGACATCGATGATACAAAACCCTTAACAAAGCCCGAAAAAACTGAGATTTTCCACCAACAATCACATGCTTTATCGCATTATTTTATTCCATTTCATTTCTTTTCATTTATTTCATAGAAATACAGAACCCTTTGACTAAATATCCTTCTCCGGATTCATCCTCCCAATCCATCAGATTTAGCCGTAAGTATCATACCTTCAAGTTGGTTTGAGATATGAAGCTTGTTTTAAGCGATACCCCGCCCTTCCAAAATTAAAAAAATATAAATTAATATTAAAAAAATCATAGCATTTCATTGTATTCGTTTTATTCGCTTTAAAATTTCATTCGTTGCATTTATTTCATTCATTTCCTCCATTTCTTTAATTTCAATAATTAAATTACTTTCATTCATTGTATTTATTTCGTTAATTTCATTAATTTCATTAATTTCATTTATTCCATTTATTCCATTCATTTCATTTATTTCATTCATTTCGTTCATTTCAATCATTTCATTCATTTCATTCATTTCATTCATTTCATTCATTTCATTCATTTCATTCATTTAATTCATTTCATTCATTTCATTCATTTCATTCATTTCATTCATTTCATTCATTTCATTCATTTCATTCATTTCACTCATTTCATTTATTCCATTCATTTCATTCATTTCATTCATTTCATTCATTTCATTAATTTCATTCATTTCATTAATTTCATTCATTTCATTCATTTCATTCATTTCATTAATTTCATTCATTTCATTCATTTCATTCATTTCATGCATTTCATTCATTTCATTCATTTAATTTGTTCATTAATTTCAATAATTTCATTTCATATTATTTTATTTTTTTTAATCATGTATTTGATTTTACTAGCAAACCCACCCGGTTAGCTCAGGCATAACATACAATTTCTGGATCCCAACAACAGCGCTACTTATCGCACTCAAGTATACCTTAACCATGTTAACACACAAAGAATTCTTTATAAATCCGTCAAGTCGTTTAAATTTAATATTATTATTATATTATTCCCATAATATCCCCAGCCACATATCGGGTCAAAACATTGCTAAACGCTTTGTTTGATTTAAAAAAGCAGCGCCAACGCCATCTAGGGGTAATTAAAATATTCTTTGTTACTCTGTACAACATCAGCTATCCCGTCGAAATTGGTCTATAAATAAGAATTTTAGGAAAAAATCGACCCCAGCGCCTCTTTGTGGGTAAAAAAATAGTATAGATTACTTCTTATAACCCCAGCTATCCACCTGTAAAAGTCCCGTCAAAATCGGTCCATAAATACGATTTTTCGAACAAAAAATTGACACCAGTGCCATCTATTGGGCAATTAAAATAGCCTTAATTACTCCTTAGAGAGTATTAGCTATTTTCCAGTAAAACTCCTGTCAAAATCGATGGTTTTCAAGAAACATATCGAGATAAAAGCAATCCTATGCAAAAAGTTGGACACAGTATAGAAGATTTCATCAAAATATGTTCAGTAGTTTCGGAGTCCATCGGCGACAAACATCGTGACACGAGATTTTTATTTTTTCTGGTTGTTTTTTTTTATTTTATTTCATATATTTTAATTAATTTTTTTTTATTTATTTAATCTAATTTATTTAATTTTTTTTTCATTTTATTTTATTTATTTTAATTTTATTTAATTTTATTATTTTTAACATTATTTTATTTTGTTTTATTTATTTTGTTATTTTATTTTGTTTCATTTTAATTTATTTAATTTAAATTAATTTATTTCATTTCATTTTGTTTTTTGTATTATTTTATTGTTTTATATTTTTTTTTTATTTTAGTGTACATATTTTATTTTCTATTTATTTTATTATTTATTTTTCTATACAATTTGTTATTTAATTTTATATATTTTTTTTTAATTATAATAATTTTTTCAACCTTGTCGTATATTTAATTTATTTGTTTTTTTTAAAAACTGAATCAATGGAAGATATTTCTTGCTACCGATTGACTGTTTTGTATGCTGCCTGCTTACCAATGGATGAATGGAAATTCTTTTGTCTTGGACTCAGTAATTCATTATGCGGCAGCCAAAGTTATCGAAAGGTCTTTCTGAACATTCCTCAATCGTCGGTCGGGCACGCAGTCTTTAACCACATTAATTGGATAAATTGACGACTATGAGAGACAAGACTGCGAACGCACATTACTCGTAAATTAGGAAATCAAATGAAGCAATTTACGTAGATTTTTGTCAATTGCTTCTTTTTTTATATATTCCAAGCGGACGAAGAAGCAGAGAGGTTGTGTTCTTTATGGTATCAGTCCCCCACCCACTTCAAAACATTTCTACGTACAATACGAAATGCCAAGCATAATCCCTGCATTTTCATGTCTCATCACAAAGTAATCCCAAAAAAGCAGTAAAAGGGATTTTGGCTTTGAGATAAAAATATCTACACAAAAAAGGGAAGGATCCGCCACACCCTTATGTAGAGGGTGTTATTCTAATGTGTCTATCTATCCCCAAAAAAGGGACACTCACTCAATCCACGTCTATGCTAGCTTTTCCTCGCGTCTCCACCTCTCAAAACCCCTTATCCGAATTATTTGTTCGAACCTCACTTCAGAGAAATATTGACACACTAACTCCTCTAATTTTATTTGGGTTTTCAAGTTTAAAACGATTCCGGGGAGTCGAGATTCTTTCATCTCTATATCTTCAAACTGAGGCCATTTGCGTTGCGCTAGAGTTAAGTCATCGCATCTTGGAAACAAGATAATCGATCCTCGAATTGTCTACACATTATTGTGTCGTCTTCACTCTTGCTTATCAGGAGAAGAATTTAGTAGTTTGTTTAATGCGGCCTTCCTGGAGCCGCACGGGCGGTAAAAACACTGATGGCAAGTAGTAAAGTAAGGTAAGGTATAGGGAACGATGTGAAACAATCAAGATAAGGAGTATCTTTTTGTTGTTGCATCAAGAAGGTGTTGTTGCCATTAAAAGTGGACGATTTGTTTGGTTTGTGTTGCCTTTGAAACAGTCGTTGTTCTATATTCTATAAATATAGTAGTAAGAGATACAATAGTGAGTCATGACAAACAAAAAGAGAAGAGTTATTTTAGTCTTTGGGATCGGCAGCAAAAACCACTTTAATGACCCAAGATGCAGATACGTATGAAAGATTAGAACCCTTTAGAAGGCCAGACAAAAACCAGAAACACAAACAATAATTAATAACAAATTACAAAAATTTACTTCTGCATCTACGTAACCGTAACCCAAGACTTAATCGAACACAACGGCATGCATCAACTACTGATTTAATTAATTTTTATTGTTGAACTTTCACCTGGAAAACGTCTTTATCGGTCGCAAGGAAAAGGGAACATCGTTTTGATTAATCACCCTCCAAGACATAATTTAAATTGATTAATCTTTACTGTTTTTTTTTTTTTTTTTTTGTTTTTTACGAACAACTTTTTTCTGTTGTATGATTAATAATAATCCGACCGGTCGTTGTTGGTTAAACATTGGATATTGATAAATAGCAGTTCAAGCTGAGATTAACACTAATCGCTGTTAAGAGAGACTTTCAAAAACAATATTCAAACAACAACAACTTCATATAAAAATCTTGTCAAATTTCTGAGAAAATCTAAAGATTTTACCCAGAAATAAACAAAAGAACTACAGATGGTGGGTCTGGGTATGAATATACATTTTATTCGACAATATGGTGGGAAAGGAACCTCTTAGCTGAGTGTTACGTAAATAGAGGTTCTCATCGATAGATACCATGCTATGTGGTGATTTAAAACCTGCCTATGCCAAATGGCAAAGACCTTATGAACTTAGCGCGCATCGCGAATGATGGACGATGAGTTAGCATATTTACCTTACCCTATGTAATGATGTTCAGGGCTTAGGTTATTTAATGATATACGAGATGGTAGTAGATAGCCTGACTTAAACTAATTAATAAAACATCTAAATAAGCTGTTTTGCAACTTTTATTACCTATGAACCTATAAATTTGTTGAATTCTTGTATTTGGATGTTTTAGTATTCCTTATAAACTGCTATTTATCCTGAAGTTTACTAGAGACACCTTCCCCGAAGAGGGACAAAATCCACCTTTGTCTATATCAACTCCAATTATCACCTTAAAGTGGTGCCTAGTAATTCAATTGAAGATTGGGTTCCAGCGCTTTGAAAGGTTGTTGTTGGTAGCAAACGGGACAGAAATGAAGTGTTTCCACTAAGGCATTCTCCTTTGATTTAGGTGCTAGCAGAAGAATTTTCGATCGATTCACTGATGAAGAACTCAGCAAACAAAATAATAACATTGAACTTCGGATCTGTGTGCGAAATAATAGGTCCCTTAACACGCAATGTGAAGCCCAAAAATAAGCGGATGTCTTAGACTGCTGTAAAGCCGCCATTCAAGAAATGCGATAAACTGCGATCCAAAATACGGTGAAAGCTGTACGAAACCAGCGCCTATTTGGATGTGGATTCCTAGTTGGGGACGGGTTCCTGCAAAAGATGTAAGGTTTCAAGTGTGTAAGCGACTGGCCTCATGACGATTCCTATCAAACCTAAATTCGATAACATAGGCCGAGGGAAAACATTGATTCGGCTCACTACTTCGTTGCTAAAATACGGCTGCGGATATACTGACCAATTCGCCGAAGATGTAATGCTGTGAGGAAATTTGACGTCGGATGGCTACAATCGCAAGTCAGCAGGTCTTTTTCCGATCGAATCTTTTATGACCTTCTAAGAAATACTTTTTTGCCAATATCAAGTATTGAGAAGCAGTGGCACATATTGGCAAAATGCAATCAGAAAAATCACCTCTAAAGTTTTAAGTCTTACACGGCTGCCATAACGAAGCCTCCGGTTTGTACAGGTGAGACTGTCAAGGCTACAGTGCTCGAATCGAAGTTTGCAGAGACGATCAAGGGAAAAAGTTAGTACGAGTAGAAGCCCAGTCGATGTTAAAAATATGGTAAGACCACTTCTGCAAAGTGTAAAGCGGCGATGAAGAACCGAATTCCACTGTCAGGTCGAACCGGCAATTCTATATGGCGAAGTAAACCTAGCAATACCTAAAACTAGGGTAAAAACGAGACCAGGGCTGTGCTGCCGAACCCTTCAACGCTGCAGGTGATTATACTTGGTAAGAAGTCTGGGCTAACTCATAAGCCAGATTTGGTTAGAAGAAAACATGCCCATGAATGGAATCTCAACATTGTTTGTCTGATCCTATGAACGGAGACCCTTTGAATTCCGCCCATCCCAAAGACGTCATTTTATTTAACATCGCCTACAAAATCCTGTCTGCTGTATTGGGTAAGCGCCTGAGGCAATTCTTCAAAACCCTACTGATAGGGCCATCGAATGTGTGAAAACATATATTACGGAAAATCGGGAAACAAATGAAGGAACGTCAAATTGCTATCCACAACCTTTAGATCTAGTAAGAAGCCACGTCTGACTACATTTAGACGCTATATACATGCTATATAGAGCATTCATTGCATCTCAAAATTAATTTAGGTATTCAAATGTTTGGTATAACTTTAAAGGCAGGAATCGGAAGCTGAGTAATATAAAATGACCTATATATAAATTACTAAGCAATTTACTATATATGCAACGAACACATGTTAAATAACTTATTTTTTTTTTATTAAAGTAAAGTTGGCCAATTGAATTGACTTAGCCTATTAATTGAATGAATGTTATTTCTGTTGTGTGAAATATTAGCAGCCGAGTCTTTTTCTTATTCAAACATTATATCAGTTAGTTTGGTAAACATTGCGTAGAGAAGGCATTTTTAATTGATATGACAATTTAGAGAATGAAAATAACGGAAATCAGTTGTGATTGGTTTGGAAATATATCGCCTTACAAGGTGAACAGATAGCAATGATGGTTTTCCATTTGTTATGTTTCAACAGCTCTCAAAGTTACCCACGACATCCAGCTGTCAGAATATTTAATAAGGTCTACCATTTCTCAACAAATACATCGTTTCGTGCTTGCCAAACGAGTTAAAATTATTACAAAAAAACTATTGGGTTGGCAGGTATAAAAAATAGTAATAATAATAAATAAAAATAAAAAAATAGAAAAAAATAGTTAACATAGGGTTTGCATATTCTATAGACTTCATACTTTCTATAGGTATGTAATTTGTCTATTAAACAAACAAGTGCATTGCTAAAAATGCATTCAATTAATCATATCCTTGAAAGGAATTTTGTAGGCAACTTATTTCCAATATAAGTATTACTTGACCTATTAAATTTTATATAAATTACTTTTCATCCAGCTGAAGGTCGTTGTATACTCGGATCTTCTACTACATCAACCAAACAGAGATTGATGTGAAATGTGGCCTTAGCAGTTAGTACAAATAGTACTTGGTAATAACCCGAGATTAAACTGGAGTTATAAGCCCAGACGATTTTTTTTCAAAAATCAAAATTTGAAAACGTGTAAGGTGAATTTATTTTTCAAATTTTGTTTTTAAACGTAGGTTATTTTTGTGCTTAAGTTTGCGTTCATGAATTTTTTTTTTAGTTTAAAAATTCCACGATTTTTTAACATTTTTACATTTTTTGCGTTCAAAAAAAAATTCTACGATTTTTTTACATTTTTACATTTTTTGGGGAAATAAATTGGTGTTTAAATTATTCCTCTTAAAACTATTTTACGTACTAAATGTTCCTCCGACCAGCAGATTCTTAATGTATGTATGTAGATAGTCTAAGCTTTCATTTGATGCTCTATTTGTTTGTTGACCCCATCAGGTAGCTGAACACTAACCCGGAATTGGCCATTTAAACGCCAAACGGTAGCGGTTTTGAACATTTTAAATAATTTGCCTTTAATGGCGAAAATATTTTGATGCTCAAATAAACGTCTTTATTTCTACATTTTGACCAAAAAAAGTCGATTCCTCGAGCTAAAGCATTGAGATTTCGCTGAGTTTTCCGAAATTTCTTTTGGTAGGATCATAGTATGAATGAAGAATACATAAAGGACAAGATATAAGGATTCATGAAATCCATGACGAAAAATCTTGGTCTGCCATCATCTCGATTTCAACTGTCATATTCATAAGCGAAGTTGTCGCTATTGCTTTCGCTCCGATTGTGTCACGGGAAAACCCAAACGTGATATTATAGTATAAATATAAAATGATTATGATGAGAACCACCATTTAGTTATGGACCACCATCGAGGTCACAATTTTTTATTCGAATTGAAGTTTGTATATCTATTTCATGTTTATTATACCCATTCAGGTTATTTTTACCAACAAACCCCTTTAACGAATAAGGTTTCAATAAAAAAATCTCCAGTAATTAATTGAATAAAAAAAGTTAACAAAAAGGGACATAGCTTGAAATCTGATCACATATCATTAAACCTTTCCCTTTTTCTCTATTTTTTTCCCCAATACATACATTTGAGTGCATCTCTAAAAAATTAATAACCTCCAGCATAAAAAGGATATCCTTTTTACAAAATCTATCTATAAAATTAAAAAGAATACAAAAAAATCCCTTTAAAGAAAATATCAAGTGTCACTATGATGTCATTATGATGAACTGGCAACTGATTCTCACCTTGTATGTTGTTTCTTGGAAGCAATGTGCGATGCAAATGCAGCTACGTTGCATCCATGTCCTCGAACTAACTTGATATTCCAAGAATCAACAGTCTGTGTCTGCAAGTAAAGAGAAGAAAAACAAATCTTATTATTAATTTATTCCCATCACTGACAAAGCTATTTGTATAATTTAAACATTTTTATCTCTGCAACTTGATTCTGCTATCGCACTTTGTTGCATTCATCAAAATTTACTTAGGCCCGCGTTCTTGTGATAATCGTTGGGTAAACTTGGGTTTTTCAAAAAAAAAAAAAAAAAAAACTAGACCATTTCTCTGGTGTACATCTCATTATTTTATATCAACTGTTCTAGCCGGAAACATAAATAATAAAATCGCCTTTTATCCACGGACCACGAGCGGAGCCAAAAATTTGTATGAAGTAGCACCACCGATAGATGCGGCAGTCACATTTGTCTAAATTATTTTTATTATTATCTCAAAGTTCATCTCATCTTGAGGCCCTCCTCCCTTTTGTATATACGCTTTAATGGATGTAATCGACTTCCAAGGGGGGATTTTTTCGGATGATAGATGTCCAGATGTCTAAGCTTAATCGTTTCAAGAGATGGTCATAGAGAAACATATCAAAAAGTTGAAATGCCACTGTAGCTGCTGCGGCAGCAAGTCTGTTTAAACAATAATTCATCAAGTACGCAGCATACGCACTCTTGAATTAAGATTTCGGTCTTAGATTTAGCTTCAAGTGTAATGAAGAGCCCTTCAATTTTGTCCGTTCTAAGCCTATGGGTGGAATTACGACTGCTCTATTTTTGGGTCGCAACTCGCAAGACAAACGCCAATTGACTGTTCTATGATGTGCCCTTCGTAAAAATACCCGGAAATTATAATAATTGAAAGACCAGACAGATTGTAAGTGGCTCAGAGTCTCCTGAAAAAAAAAGAGCAAAGGAATTCCTATTAACGACCGGGATAGATGTGCTTGCCGTTTGGAATCCATTAAGGATGTTATTGCTAGGTTTTCACTTTCGCAACAAAAAAAAGGTTTCCCATTGCAACACAAGAGAATGCACTTCGACAGCCTGTGTGCCTTTGACTGTGCCTTGGGCCTTTATGCTTGGTCTATTGTTTTGCAAAAATAAAGAAACACATTTTCAGGGAATTATGTCGAGCATTGTTCGATTACAAAGCCGGGAAATTGAAATGTGAATTTATAATGGACAAAGATTGCATCCTACAGGTAAAAAGGACGATGATGGGTTTGAAGATGATGACGACGACACGGCTATGGAGCACACAATAGAACACGTTGCTCCTTTAAAGGTGGTTTGTAGTTTTTGCAGGAACAACACGCAGACGATTTGTTTGATGGATATCACTACAAACTCTACCACCTGAGCCCTAAAGGCATTGAATAGTTGATGTTTGGATTTTTATTGCGTTGTTGTATCCTAATCCTTGGAATTTGGTAGTTTTTTGCGATTTGGAATTGGAAATTTGGTCAAGTAATTTTACGAGCCGGATAAGTGGTTTGTCATATAATTTCGGCGTAAAATCATTTTATTTGTATAAAAAAAAATACCTGCACGCAAGATGAACAAATTGGGCAGAATTTACTGCCCAGTTTTTCAGAGCTTCAGACGTGCTTCGATGTTCAAGACCCTGATGACTAATATTTTGGTAATTTTAGTACAACTGGTATCAGTTGACGTTGCAGGTTTATGATTTATAACGATGGGAAGTTGTTATGGCAAAAACAAAAACGTTTTGGTATGCTGATCTGATACGATCTTTCCCTCAACCGTGAATTTGGGTTTGCAGCGTCAAGGTCTAGTAGTTGATTTAATGCGTTGTTCCGCAAAACAGTTGGGGGTCTATAGATGTCAGTTGCAAGGAAATGACTGATCTTCGGACTATTTCCTGTTCGGATAATTAAACTCCATAAATCTTCGTATGCAAGTTCCAGGTACATTATAATTCAAAGTTTTTTTTTTGTCAGTAAGAAGTGTTTTAAGCAATTAACTCATTCGTCGGAGTAGCTAAAACGCAATTTACCAAGAAAAAGTTGAGAAGTTAAGTTTTTTTTAATAAATAACCAATAAACTTATAATGTATCAGTCGAACAATTTATTGCTGATATTCAACAGGCTTTTGACAAAAAAACAAGACAAGGTTATGTAACAAAAGGCAAACTGAAACAAAGGTAATTCAGATAAAAGAAGTCAGAATTCAACTGTTTTAGAACCAAATTAACATGCTAAAAGTCTCTACTAAGAAGAATGAAGTTGAAAAGAATGAAAGAATGATATAAGACGCAGTAAAAGAAATGAAGAAAACCTTTTGTATGAATTTTCAACACCAACAAGAAATACTAGGCTATAAATGGTGTAGATACTTGTTAATGACAGGAAACTTTTGAAAATAGTAATCGATGTATAGCTGGTTCAGAATGGTGGAATAATAAAACAAAAACAAAACAAAGAACAAAGTGCAAATGCATTTGTAAAAATAGGTCGCACTAACTTGCTCTTATGTGCCTAGCTAATCACATCTGAACTTATGAAAAGTGTCAAAAGTAAAAGAATAGAGTACGTCATCACATATCTTATATAATAAAGAATTTATAAAATTCGTAAATTGTAGCACCGATTTTGTTAAAATCCTGTTTTAATTTTTTTTTTTTTTTTTTTTTTAAATATGGAATCCAGTTTTTAAGAGTTTATTAATATACATCTGATCATAAATTTAAAATGTTTTTTTTATGATTAGTTTTAAAAATATTGAATTTTCAAAAAAAAAAAAATTAAAAATTAATTATAATCAGAAAAAAAAAATGGTCAAAATTGTGATATGCAGAATGAATTTGTCTATTTAGATCATCTCAACTAAGAGACCAAAGGGCTATAACCCAGAAAGTCGAAAATTAAAAAGACCGTTATATCTATGAAAGGTACCGTTAATAGACATTTCCGATAAATTTGGTTTTCATAAAATGATAGCCAATAGCCACCAAAATACACTCACACATTTTATCAAAATCGTTGGAGCCGTTTTCAAGAAAAATAAGCTTTAACAAGGACCGTTATTTTAAGACCTAAAAATAAAATTTCAAAAATCCCTTTGAGGAATTCCAAAACAACCACACATACCAAATTTGAAGGTAATCACTCAAGCCGTTAAGGCTGTAGATCGTTATACCGACGGATAGACAGACTGACAGATTGACAGACTAAAAGACAGACGGACAGACAGACAGACAGAATTTTTTTTTCTATCATCGCAATGTCATGTTTGATTGTGTGGATTAACCACACGGATGCATAACGTGCATTCTATACACATGAATAAAAATTAAGAGTCTGTTCTTAAAATCAAAATAACAGCTTTTTACTTGATGCATACGAAAGGATATACAGGTCTTATAACAAAAACACCATTTAAAAAAATTTCGTCTGTCTGTCTGTCTTTCTGTCTGTTTGTTCCGGGTAATCTTAGGAACGGCTGCACCGACTTCGACGGGACTTTCACTGGCAGGTAGCTGATATTCTAAGGAGTAATTACTCACTAGGTGGCGCTGGTGTCATTTTTGTTTGAAAATTCCGATTTATGGACCGATTTTGTAAGGAATAACTAAAGCTATTTGAATTACCTGTAGGTGGACAAAGTCGAGGGGGAACAGCTAGTAGCACCTATAATCGCAAGTGAAAAAGTGGAATTCTGATAAGACGGAAACTCTTGCACAAGTGGCTTACAGCCAAAAAATGACCTGAAGGGCACTGAAGTTGTCGATTAAAAATCTAGGCAAAAACAACCCGGAGCACAACACGCCGCCGCGCCCATTTACTGCTTATTTTATATTTGAAACGGGCCAGGCTTCGCACGGGAAGCACTGATTTATTGATAACCACATACATGTCTTCTGGTAGATGGATAGGGCCTGGAGATCTTCGGGGAACGTTTAAACAGTTTGCAGTCAAACCAACCTGGTAGCGTCTTTGGTACAACGGATTTCTCGAGAGAGGGGTTCAATCGTTCAACTCTGGTTGAATGATTGTTGGCAAACGGAATTGACGAAATCGTCACAATAATTAGTAGACGTAGCACTCTTTGAGTTGAAGTTAGATTAGACTCAAGGTTTTTGTGCGTCTGCATTAGAAGGCTGCCAAATCATCTATCATGCTATCCCTTCACCAAAAGCAATGAATTAACATTACATTACATTTTTAATCTACCTCGGTAGATAAATCTACGAAGTAGACACATTTACGAGCACTGGCTACTGAGGCCATCGGCTCAGACAATTACAAAGACAACACACAAGACGACATTGATACAGGACAGAACAGAAGATAGAGAGAGGACGGAAAAACAGAAAACACATAACACATGTCAACAGCACGCAGTTGGTTTTCGAGACGGTCCTCCATCTTTCCACTAACCACGCGCAACGATGCTTAATTTCGCTGATCTCACGGGAAGCGATGCTTTTATCAGAGCCAAGGCCGTTGACGCAATGAATTAAAGCACCTATTGGCTTTGGTGTTTTTTCCGGAACTTTTTGGGTCAAACATAAGTTCGATACTTCGGTAAAGAATGAAACGCATAGTATCCATGCCATGCACCACGAGTTAGGAGGAGCTCCAGCTAATTTATAATATAATTTGGGTGCTACTTACCAAAAATATTCTTAGTCAATAATTTTTCTTGAACAAGAAAAAAACGTTTGTAAAACGCTATCCCTATTCACAATAACAAAGAGATATTTCCAATTCAGTGTTATTGTTAATGGTAAAACAATACCACTGAATAATACCCAATTCAACTGACAGATTCTCTTAATCGTCAATAGGTTGACATTTGAGCTTCTCAGGGTGATCATAAGTCTTTCCTTTCATGCTCTTTTGACCACTAAATTGGACTAAATTAAATGCACGCAGTAAGTCAGATACGTTCAAAATCTTATTTATCCTGTTTGCTGACGTAGCTCTTTGGAAAATTTCTAACGTTTTGTTGTGATTTATATCTGCTTTCGGTGGAAAAGTGGAAACATCCAACCAGCATAAAACCAGAGCTATCTACCTGATATGGTCTAGAACAAACTCTTTGTTGCCGCCATAAGTGAGTCATTACGAAATTTGAAATTCGATACATTCCAATAGTGGACATGGTGCTGCATTTCATTCGAGATCGAGTTCGAGATCACTTAAAAGTTAAAATATGTATGTGCGTTATCTAATCTGGCATGCAACAACTAGGTATACGACTTTCCGACGACAACATTGCACTTGCCACAAAAAACAACAAAAATGATAAAAAAATACTTTAAGTGCCAGGCGAAAAAAACGAGTCTATCTTCAAGCATATCAACACCGCACATCGTTAGGGTTGTCGTCGGCAAAAAAACTATCTTAATTAAGAGCCGCAAAGAGACGAGTGGGTGAATGCCACATACACTATGTACACTAAACTATCTACACTCTTTTTCTGATGAAATAGATATTTTTAACACCTGATTATTAGTATAGAGTAGCGCAGGGGCAATGATGTCTGATGGTGCTGATGGTTGGGCAATGCAACACCGCACCATCGGATTTCTTTAATTAAAATCCTAATCCGAAGAGCAAGAAAAAGATACAATTCGAGACGAATTCTCATAAATCAAACATTCATCTTCACCGTGAAGAGCGGATATTATTGCATCCACGAAGAGCGCGGGAGATCGGTCTCAGTGAACCTCAAGCAGATAAATCAAATCCATAATGCCGTCCGTCTGGTTTGTCGGTCCACGATCGTGGTTGACGGTGTGGGGCTGGGTTCCGTGAAGAGCTGTCAGCGTTCTGGGAGCGTCGTCGTCGCTCATTGTCGGTCGTATACGTCGTGTGCTAAAAATTATTGCATATTGCCGCCGACAATGCTGTGGCAGATGTAATTCCAGCAATCGGGGCGGTAGTGCTATACTATACCCTCTTGTCGAAAATTTGTGGTGGATATTTCAAAATCGTACAGAGAAGCTGCATATTTAAGGGTTCTTTGGTTATGAATTAACACACTAGGAAAAAAAAGACGAAAACAAAATTTCGCAAAAAAAAAATAAAGAACGTGGTTTAACATATTTATGAATAACGTTGGAAACTGCAAGTCTTTAACCTGGTTTCAGGTTTAGAATGATGAGAATGTGTCCAAGGGTTTTCAAGATTTAAAACAAAATTTTGTTTGTTTTTGTGCTATCCCAAAAATTGTCGAGATATTTATCAGTTGGGAAGAAAAATTTATGAATTTTCCTCTTATTCTACAAAGCGGTTTGGATTTTTTCCATATCATGTCAAAAAGCATTTTTTTAAATTAATGTCTGATGAACTTTTTTAATGTATTTGTTCTTTTTTATCTTTATTTGGGTACCGCTTAATTCTAGGTAGACCTTTGCTTTAACCATCAAGCTTTGCTTCGATCGAAATTCCGATCACTTGTATCGAGGAAACCAAACAGTTTTGCGATCTTGGTATACATATCACAAACAACGTTCTGTGGAAAGAACACGTCATCAAAAACGCTGCGAAATGTTCAGGTTTTCTAAGGCGATTGCAAGAAATATTTTTTCTCACGTTAGATGTTGAGAATGTCAATCGTGGCCCCCGCTGTGTAGCATATAGCGCCATCTTGCAGGATAGCATAGCATAGCGTCTAAGTCCATCTAGTTCAATGTTACCTTGTGAATTTGGTTACTATTTTTCCGTAGTAACCGTCTCACTAACATGGTTTTCCAAAAAGTTCGGACCAATGACGTCGCAGGCCGGCCCAAAATCTACACCTGTCGGTATCTTTTTGAGGATGAATTGCACCTGGCGAAACTCGTGTGGGTTGGTGGCGTCCCACATACGACAATTTTGCTTGTTAACACAACCATTGATCCAAAAATGTACCTCGTCACTTATAATTATTTGTGGGGTCCTCTTCCAAACGTTCCGAAGCCCAGCCAGCGAACAAACGGGGTTGTCTATGGTCAGCAACTTTGAACTCCTTGTTTAATTGGATCTTATACGGGTGTAGACCCAAGTCCCGATGCAAAATTCGTCATATTGAAGTCTGAAAGGACGAGTTCTTGTGCATGGCGAGGAATGGACTGCCTCACGCTCTGCTAAAAAAAATTACGGATCGCACCGCGGTGATTTTGTCCACCGATATTGCGTTCATTAAACGTAGAAATCTTAGTTTATTGGTTTCTGAAACGTTCGGCTCAAATTTGGCTACCAAAGGTTGAAAGTCGACTATGAAGGTTCACCACGCCTACCATTATAATTTGGCATCAGTAACTGAAAAATAAACAACGGATGTCATCAAAACAAGATGGCCGACAAAGGCCGCCAAAATCTACCCGCATCAATCGAACCGTGAGCAATATCTTTCAGTGTATCATCGATACTAATAAAGGACCTTATTATATAGATAGAGTATGAATATAATATAATATAATATTTTTAACTAAGTGTCTGTAAGGCACATTGCCTTTTAGAATGCAACATGAGTTTGCAAGAAACTAGTTAGAAAAATTAGATAGGAAATTTTTTGTCAGCGAAGTAGATCAAGGATTAGGTGACTATTTTCTCACTTAAAACTCACGGGCGGCTTTAGCTTGCACTAGGAGTTAGAAAAATTTCTTCTCAACCTGAGCATCGAACTGACAATCCGGGTCAGAAGCAAACATCTTATCTACTGCACCAATGCCGCCCGCAGTATAGAGACTCATTCTTTAGCCGCGTTACACGCATGTGGGAAGCTTTAGCGGTATTAATAACCCTTGGAGTATGCGAGAATCCATTCCCAATGCATTCCGTTCTCAGACCCTGCCCCACATGTTTAAACTTAACTTTGATACTAAACCTAACAATAACTTAAAAATACTTTAGTACCTGACACGAAGAATTCACATGAATTCCGTCAACATCCTCAACCTTACCCTATATCTCTAAACTAGGAGTAGCTCCTCTATGGCACAAAGTGAAATACTCTAAGGAAAAAATAAATTATCTATGATGTATTTGATCTACGATTCACTTACGCATGCCACTTCCCAAGCACCCTGAACCCTCCCTTAGCTCACCTCCATCATTCAACTTATTTACGTTTTGATTTATTTCTCAGTCAAGCTATGAATAGTTCGCCCAGAGATACTTCACTTCGCACATACATTCTCTTTTGACAGGAAAACAAAAAGCACGCAAAATCTGTCCCTGCATACGTGCGTCGTCGCTGCCACTCCGCAAAAACAACATTCTTAAACGATAATTGAATGAGCTCCTTCCGTGACACGACCAAGCGATCATCAACAGCCATCGTTACAGCACCCCGTCCAGCCGTGCACATTGTCTAAAGTCGGCGGCTGCGGCAGCCATACCATTGCAACGCGTTGCATCTGCACTGCATGCATCATATGGACACGCGTTAATAAATTGCATTTAATGGAGATTGCCTAAGTGAAAGATTTGAAATAATCAGATGCGAGTGAGCTGGTTTTTTTTTTGTTCATCACAATCGGTGCAGTAAATACAAATGTCGGACGGTATGCGCCGCGGTCATTGCACACCCAGAATACGAGCGCCAGGCAATCACCTAATATGCAACGGAATTGAATTATATTTTATTAATGACTTTCGGTAGTTCAGGATGGTTTATGTTTGCCCCGCATTTTTGTTTAACATTTTAAATTAATCTTTAATAGCTTTAGCTATCTCTTCCCCCTCTGAAGCCTACCCAGTGTTAAGCAGAGGGAACTTCGCTAAATTTAGCCCAAACAACGGATATCAAGGATGCCAATATTTTTCATCTTTTTTGGGAAAAAGGATGCGCACTACAGGTTATACGATTGAATTAATAATTTTTCTTCTTATTCTTCTTATGAGTTTTTTTTTTTTGAGTCCCTGTTTAACAGAGCACCCTCTTTTCCAAAGGAAATTCAGCCGTTTCCACCCTCTTCAAGGTAGAAAAGAGTCAAAGCACATTTACCTACCATACCCTCGTCCTCGTCATCCTCCTCGTCGTCTCTTAACTCTCTGGTGGTTAAGGGCGCGGGTGGTGGGCTGAATGTTTCCCTTTTGATTTCTGCCTCGATTTTAAAATTAACAAATCAGTGAATACACTCAGTGTAGCGTAATATTTTAACAACGTACAGTACACACAACGAGCGGGGCGGAAGTTGGTGGAAGGATATATAAGGCCCACACTGCTGCGCGTAGTTTAACACAATAGGGTTCTGCAAAGAAGGAATAGCACACTAGTAGTGGTGATGGTAGTGGCAATGGCAGCAAGAACGCCCCGAACGGAACCCCGTTGGCAACGTTTATTGAAATCAGAAGTTTTATTTTGAAGATGAGGACGGGAATCAAAAAGCGTGAAAAGCTCACTCAAACCTCCCCACTACCTCCCGGTAAAGTAAGACTTTGGTTCGTTCTATTGTGGTTCTTCAACCCGTGGCCATGGCAAGCGTGCGGGGATATTGTGATTTTGAACTGTTGAGCGCACCCAAGAGCAACCTTACAGCGCGTAAAAGGTTAAAGGAATTATGAAAATATTTCCTTCCACATACTCCGTCCCGCTTTAGTCCTGCGACTTTTCGTCCTCGTTTATATATTTGCTCTGGGTACACACACGTACAGAGGGAGGTGGAGCGGAAAAAATGAACGAAGAACGTCGCGTGTGCCGTAAACATAATTCCGCTCAGGAAGTGTATGTCTTTTAATAAGGTACCAGGACCTTTTGTCTTTGGCAAAATCCAATCTCAGCCCAAACCGGCGCAGAAGAAGAAGCAGCAGCACAGCCGATAAGAAGGTAACGAAGAAGATTGAGAACACCCAGAAGCAGTTCCTGACTCCGTGAGTAGGTTGACACTTTATTTGTTCGTCGCCAGAAATATGTGCGGCATAATTCCTCTGGTATATCTAACTTTACTTCAACTTTATGGCGGCTTCTGGATGATTTAGGTCGTAGGTCGTCGGCGGCGGTGGTGATGGATGAAAAATGATGAAGTGGTGGTAGAAGAGAGGGTAGTGTACCCTTTTGTGATTCAATCACAATTTCAATATTTCGTGAGGCAGAAATTCAAATGTTGTGCCAGGAAGCCCGAGACAATGGCACTTCTTGCTTGTAAAGTTCAAACAAGAGTTGTTCTACTATCCCATGGGGAGTCCTGCTAGTATTGTTTGTCTTTCTTGTACTTCATCGTCATCATCAGAAGCAGCAGCAGAAGCAGTAGGAGCGATGTTATTGTAAAACTAAGTTGATTGCAATTATAATTGTACAACTCGGCGAAAGAGAAAGAACAGTGTACAATTAAATTGTCGGAATGCCATAACATTTGAAGGAACATTCCGCCAGTATGAAATGATGGTAACCCAATACAATGAATTAATTGAATAAAAGACCACATCATGGCTAGGAAAAAGCATCAAGGGTCCGCCTTTTCCCAAGACTTATATGACTTTCTCCGAGATGGCTTTGCGATGTCTTCGTTTCGTGTCTCCTCAGTCTGTCTGTTGGTTTAATTGGTTTGATTAAAAACACATATTTATGGCTTCTTGTATTCTCAATTCGATTCCAAGAAATACTATTTATCCTTATCCCGGAAGTCCCTCTTAGGGTAACAAGCAAGTGTATAGTCGATTAAAGTCCGCCGACTTCTTAGTTTATTTTTTTTTTGTCGAAGCAGGTGCTCAGCGCTTCTTTACTATAACCTCCACTGGTCTACGCGTACGCCACCTGGGGCTTATAGAGAGATCCTATAACAGTTGATACTAACTATACAGCTCACCCTTCTCCGTCGGCTGTTTATATATCCGTAATTAATGATGTCGCACGAGTAATTTTTTCCTCGTCCACCTAGGGTACCTTCTACCTTAGTTGCAATATAAATTGCTTGTTGCCTGTTGTGTTAATAAGTTTTCTGCAAGTAAATTATTCATGGGCCCGTGACGTACTAATAAACACCCCTTATTCCATCTAATAGCCGGTAATTAACTCCCAACGTCGAGTCGGACGAGAGAAGGATGAATAACAATAACAACACGAGCGAGGTGTCCACCGACACACTGGGCTGACGACGGTCACAAGGAAAAGTCCCATTTTGTATGTGTGCTGGGATAAGCCAGGATAGGTCGAAACTAAGAGACTGGGAATTGTTATGAAACTCCAGCAGTGCAAGGGAAAAGAGTTCGATTAGTTTAGAAGGGCAGTCCAGACTATGGCCCAATGTTTTGCTGTTCGGTGGGTAAAACTTGGAACAACTGAGGTTTGCGTGTCGGATATTGCTGTCGTTCAATATTCTGGCAAAACTCTCCTCCATCAGCCTCCCACTTAGACACACCATGCTAACCCAAAAGTGAATGGATGCAAGCTAACCGAGATAGAAATATACTTAACAAAATGCATGTTCAGGGGCCGTGCGTGTCCTGGCCAAATGGGTAATTACGGAGCCGGCTTTTGCAATTGTGTTTATCCTGTAGTTTATGGTATATACAAATGTACAAGGACTTTATACTTGATGGAAGATCCTCTGTGCTATTTGGAAATTAACTTGGGAGTTCAGAGTTGAATTGGTGTTGTTGTTTGGAAATCAAGGATGATCCGACAGAAATATCTGTAATTTTCGGTACATCTCTGTTTTATCCTGAAGGATTGCAATGTAGTTCTTCATTGCTATTCATATAATGAGAATTCATCTTAAGTTTCCTTAATGAAAAAATCGAATTCCTTTTTGAGCTATGCAAGTACAACAAAACAAAATATTGGATCACAGTTAAAGAGGTACCAAAATGGAAGATTTTTAAAACTCTCTTACATAAAAAATTAAAGATCCATATTTGGAAGAAATTTTGATGAGAGACATCGCGAGGTTAAGAATGTCAATCGTGGCGAACGCTGAGTACCACATAGCCCCGTCTAGCTGAAACTACAATTAGTTAATGTCTATATGGTCGAAATTAGGCCATAAGAAATGTGTTATCATCGTTCTTTAGCGCTTTTGACGGTGGCCGTCTCACCAACGTCGTTTTTGAAATACGCCCGAAATTCACAACAAACAATAACGTTTTGAGGATGCATTATCACCAGGTTAACCTCGTTTGGGTTGGTATCATTCCATATGCGGCAATATTGGTTTTTAACACAGTCATTCATTGGAAAATGCACGTCATCAATAAAAAAAAATAAAAACTTTCAGCAAAAATTGGGTTCCTCTTTCAAAGGCTCCGAAACCCAGTCACCGAAAAAACGGCGTTGTCTTTGGTTATAAGCTTTGAGCTCCTGGGACAGTTGATTGTAGTACAAGTCTAGGGCCAATTTAATTCTACGAAGGGATGAGTTCTTATGCCCGAAAAGGAATCTGCTAACTTGGGTTCTGCTGTACTCTTTCAAGGACCTGATCGATTACCGAACCGGTAACTTCAAATTGGGCCACAAAACGTTGAAGAGTTGACTGGGAAAGGCGACCAAGTCTACCGTACCGCGCGCAACGTTTGCACAAACGAACACCTATTTTGATAACAATATTGTATTAATCGGATGTGTTTTTTAGTCGTGTTATGCTATGTTGTTTTGGCATCAGTAACAGTCACCAAAACAACATGGCCGGCAAAATCTACCGGCGCTATTTTCAAAACTCTGTATTTTAATATTCAATAACCATTTTTTTTTAAATAAAGGGTTTCCAATGTGGATTTGAGAACTGTCAACAATCCATAAGCCGGTGGTAAGATTCGCCTTTTTGTATCGTTGATAAAAATGTCAATGCAGATCGCTAGAGACATATTGAAGCTTATTTTTGTGGGCAATGGAATGGACTAGAGATTAATAATGTTTAATTACAAAAAGACAAGCCCCAAAGAGAATATAACAATGTCAACTTATTCAAAACAATGTTGGTTTTGTCGTCTGACGCCTAGATTATTTGATTCAACACATCTGCACTTTATCTAACGGGACAGCGTCAAATCATTGGTCTATGCCAACAAGCATATTATAAGAGCTCAAAGCCAATATTAAACCAGAGATAGGGGCCATTTACGTCGAAATGTATAATTGAGTCTTCAAAAATTGGGTTCAATGAATAGACTCCTGAAAACGTGCCGGTGGTAGACACAACATCGTATTCCATACATAAACGTGTTTAATTGTATATGAAAACAATAAAATGTGTTTTTTTATTTTTCAAATGGTTTGCATTTTATTAACCTAAACATTTGTAAAGTTCTTTTGGATAACCTGATACAAGGAGAAAAAGAAGAGAACCTACGTGACTTACTTGTGGGACACCAAAGGAAATAATAAAGGTTGTAGAGAAGACATTTCAAACAAACACTTAAAAGCAGGGTTCTAAGTTTAGGGCGTTATTTTTCAATCAGCCGCGCATTTAAACCTGTTTTTTTTAATATGAAAAAATGAAGAAGCTTATGATACAAAAAAAGTGACAACATCCTCTTTATTTAAGATCATAAAAAAAAGTTTACAAGAAATTGTGATAAAATCTAAATTCTACTAGTTTTGTATTTTTTCTTCAGCAACGCCTTTTCTTTCAGTTATTATAATCGCGTGACAGCGAACGCACCCAGCAAACGAACGCTCCCATTAACCACCGCTGTCTTTTAATATTTCATCTTTAGACGTTTTTATTTTTTCGTTCAGAGCAGGGTCGGAGTTGTCAAAAAAAGTTGTATTTTTTTTCGCTCAGAGCGTTCAGATCTTTAAAATTGTATTTCTTTTGCTCTGAAGATTCTGAGAGAATGTTGGCTGAACGTAATATTGCCGTCTGTTAAAAAGACATATGAGAAGTGTCAATTTGTGACAGCCAAGTGCTCGAGCGCTCAGACCACGCTTGATTCAGAGAATTATCAGAGTATGCCTAGAATACTCAGACTCTGTTCTGATTCCTTTTCTGAGTGAATAAAGAAAAATTCCTTTTGTAATCTCCTCATCGTCACGAGAGACGATTGCAATAGCTGGGTGAAGAAATAATAATAATTTGAGGACTGTTCTCCCGTCTGTACTTACTGGAATTAGTCAATAATTGGATCAATTGCAAATATCGTTATTTTCTTTGCGTTTTTTAGTGAAAAAGCTAGGATATTGAAAACATTTGAGTTATATTTGAAAATAAGATAAAAGTAAAAATTCTGATAGGGTTTTGATACTATTTAATTCTTCTGGATGCTTCATTCCATGGCTTTGAAAAAGGTCCTATCTCCGTAGTGGCATTTTAAGCCATCAAACCAAAAATAGAAAGACCCGATTTCAATTTTTTATAACGAGCTGGGAAGCAATAAAAACAATTTCGACTCTTAAATTAGAGCCAAATTGCTCCTCTCATAAGGGAATCTGAGAAAAACTCCATGCAATAAAAAAAAAATCAACTCATCTGTTAGAAAGATCGGAAAAGGATCATAAAAATTGTTTAACAAACGTATATTGAATTCCAAAACGAATTTTAAAATATAATTACAAATGACTCACAGGCAATCCTGTATATACTTTCACAAAAAGGCAATTACATTGTAAAAACTATAAAAAAAAAAAATTACAAAATTCCCACTTTTATTTTGTTTCCCCAACCAAAATGAACGTTGAAAAATAAATCAAAAGGCACATGAAACATTTTATTGCATTTTCCTTCATAAAATAAAAAAGAAAAATCCAAATGGCTATCATTACGAGGAAAGACCATAATAGACTTTAGCCGCATAAGGGATAAGGGATGGTTGTTAAGTTTCACTCTATTGGCCTTCTCTATGGCCAAGGAGAGGGAGCTATACCTTCATATGTAGTATAATGTATAACTAGGTGCAACCCGCCCTCTAGCCCTGGCTGAACAACTGTCCGAAAACACAGAGACAGGTGACATTAACATTAATAATTAATACCATTTTTGTATACAAAAAAAACTTTTCCACTTGATTAAAGACTGTATCAATTTCATTGTACATTGTACACCTCCTCTCTAACCAACCGCACTACGGATTGGGGTTGTGCTCTGTGAAGAACTCCCAGCAGGAACCTCGGTGTCGGTGTATAGTTCACATAAAAACACGAAGGAAAAAATTCGACAGGGAAAGGCGGTTTTTCCATTGATTGCTTCCAGAGGGTCTTGGTCTTGGCTCTTTGGCTCATGTTTGTAAATTAATTATGAGATAATTCACTCTTACTTGACTGTAAAGAAAGGAGCACCAAACTTCACTCTCAGATTGCTTGTATCCCTGTTCGTCGTTTTATTTTTGTTCTTTTGACTTATGATTTTCGGTACGCTTAAGGGTAACTTACGATTCGTGAAAAAAAAAACATTTTAAAGTTTTAATCAAAAATTATATTTTGTATTACCAATTAGTTTTATGTGTTTTTATTAGATTTTAGGGTCCAAGATGTCGTTCTTTCAAGGAGTTTTAACTTTTTGTGGTTTTAGTTATTTAGGACCATTCATAAAAATATTGAAATTTCTTTTTTTCCAATCCCGAACAAGCTAGTGAGTTCTGAAAAATGCATGTTTATTACATTACATTACATTACATATTGATCTGCTCCGTAGATAAATCTACGAAGTAGAGACACTTATGAGCACTGGCTACTGAGGCCATCGGCTCAGACAATTACAAGACAACACACAAGACGTCCGTCTTTCTGTCTGTCTGTTCGCGCCTCTACTGCCTAAACGGATGGGCCGATTTGATTCAAACTTAGTATTTAGAATTTATTAGGTAGTATCTTGGGGTGTTTTTCATTTTTGCTCTAGGTCGAAAAATAACGGTACCTGCCATACAATTTTTAACAAAAAGTTTGAATTTCTCGAAAATGGCTCTATCGATTTTGATAAAACTTTCAGTATGCTATTTTTCTTACAACAATGCATATTTTAGTTAGAATGAATTTTTCGAAATTTGTTCTATAACGGTACCTCTCATATAACCGTTTTTTTCAAATGCGGTATTATCGTAAACTATTATCCCGATTTCAATAAAATTTTGCACATCGGAAGTCATATATAATTCAATTGATATCGCATTTCAAAATTTTTAAAAAACTTTTTTTTCGATTGTTTAAAATTTTCTAAAAAAAAATTTGGTTTTCGAAATGTTTAGAAAATGGGTTGATTGGATTTTTTTAAATAATTTTCCCAGGTGAAAACTACAGATTTCCTTATAATGACATACTAGAAACAAAATGAAAATATTTGTTCGAAAAGTTTTTCAAAAAAACAACTTTTTAAAAAAACTTGTCGAACGATTTTCAATATTTTTTTTTCTTCGATAGACGTTTAGTTTTCAAATTTTATTGCATACTTAGTTTTTCGGAGAAAGCTCTTCAACTAATTAAAAAAATGAAAGAATTTTCTAAATAAAAATTATTTTTTTTATTTTAATAGACGTGGTTTTCATTCTGGCAATACTTCTTTCGGAGTTGGTCTTTTTGACAGCTGTCACTTGATTTATGCTAAGTTTGGTTTGCCATTTCATAATGAATAGACTTACTCCCGAACAATTTTGCAAATGGAGCAAATTTGTTACCAAAATAATGGTTCATTTTGATGAAGCAGAGCATCGAAGAAGACCCGAATGAGTCCATCCGCCATCGCGCGCAATAATTTGAGATGTGCCCATCCACTTTATGGAAGATTTTGCGGAAGGATCTTGGTTTGCAGGCTTACAAAATCCAACTCGTGCAAGAATTGAAGCCGAACGACCATCAAGCGCGTCACACGTTCGGTGAATGGGCCCAAAACGAGATGGCCACCAATCCCGATTTTCACAAAATTGGGCCTCGGCCGGAATATATTCGAGGCGCAGCGGCCACTTCTCCGAAATCATTTTTTTAAAACATAATGCAAACCCTTATCTTTTTGATTACAAATTCTTCACCATAACATTAAACTATATGCGTTTTATTTCTTCTTGAAAACCACACGTCTAAAAAAACACCCCTTATATACATACATATGCAGCCACTAAGCAATGATCTAACATAAGAACAAGTACGTGCGATCTAGTCGTGCAATTTATTTAATTTTTGATTTTGTTTTCATATTATTTCAATATTTCGGTGACTCGTTTCGTTAAACCGTTTGCGTGCAGAACATGAAATAGAGACTTGAAAAAGTGATTGGAAAAGAATTTTTATTTTCCATGTAATTTTATTAATTTGCGTTGGAAGCTTCGTAGTACCAAATGATATCTTTCGGTATTTCATAGGACAACTCAATTTCTAATACTAAAGCAACTTCTTCGTCGAAGCACTACATGAACGAGTTCAAACCAATCTTTGCGACCAGGTTGTTCACTTTATCTTTAACTTTCCACAGTTATTTGCTTATTCAATTGTGCTATGGGATTAATATTAAAACAAAACATTTTGGTCCGTTCAAACCAACAGTAGGTAATGAAAGTCATTTTTGGTTTAATTTTTACATTTTATCCGTACAGGGACTTGAGCCTGAGACCGCACTTTTGCTGTTCTGAAAAAAATGTCAGTCCAATAAACTTCCACGCTGTCAGCACCTGGTGAAGGGTGTCGACGTGGCCCACCCTTTGTATGTTGCTCTTCATAAAACCCATTTGGTCTGTTGAACTGCTAGCTGCTGACGGAAAGACCAAAACCTATCAATGCGCGAAGTTATCACCACTACGCCAACTTCCGACCCGTCACCATTCATTGGAAAATTGCTGGTCGTCATGTATTACTTTAATTTCTGTTGTCCTGTTTCGAATAATTTGAAAATTCCAAAATGCGAACAGTCACACGGAATTTGTTTAATGGCAAGTAATTTATTTTTTTCCATCTCTGTGGCTATGTTGTCGACCGAACCGAGCCGGATCGAGCCAGGGTGTTCCCTGCCGTAGCTGATTTTCGAAATACCCCCAGTGGTGTATTAACGACAACCGAATCGCCGATTAGAAGTCAATTTATCGATTTTCCTTTTTGTCTATGTTTTTTTTCATAGCCGAGAACGGAACCACCCTCATTTATTTATCCAGGCCTTATACGAATCAGGAAAGGACTGCTGGCTGCGCTGCTGCTGGGAAGGAGGGATGACACATTCACCGCGCTTAAATTGGACAGGAGACAGCTTGTATCCGTGATAGATAGTCTCTGTTTTTTGTTGTTGTTTTTTTTTTGTGTGTCATTTGCAACGCATTTGAAAATTAAAAGTATAGAAGGTATGTCTGGATTCTGGTCCCTAAACGAACAGAGGATGAGAGGGACGAAAAAGAGATACAAATAATGACGCATGCCAAATGCCTGGTGGTATCCGTTTTCAGTCGCAGATTTATTGCATATAGACGTTCCTAGCCTGTAGTACCAAAACCGCCATTAGCGAAGATGAGCCGCGCGCCTGCCGCCGCCCGCAAATTACGCACATTAATTGAAATCTCCGGGAATGTCATTTGCAAGGTTCAATAATCGTAAAATAGTCGACGACTGTTTAGAAAAGTTATAGCGGTGTCCCGCTGCGTTGACACAAACGAATCTGTCAGAAAACATTCACCGCTAGCGCTAGAGTGTTTCTTTAGCCATCCGAAGGTTTTTCTTCGCCCCAGGAGGGATTGAATGACCCTTTGAATATAGTTACCGCAGAAAACGACTGGATTTGCGAGTGTCAAATGTTGCAATTCCTGTCGTAATGGCCGGTCTTTCCTGCTTCTAGTGGATTTTTATAACTATAAATTATATCCACGCAGAGCCTATATGAGAGGTTCACCGTTAGGTCGCGTCCTATTTCGTGCTTTCGAGCCATTAACTTTGGCTAAGACGTAATTAAACTTCGTGTTGGTGGAAACGATTGTTTATGGAGTTCATGAAAAGCGATTGTCACAAGTTTTATGAAATTGTTCCTTTTTGTTTTTTTTTCTGTTTTTTTTTTTGTGTTAATTATTTATTTCTTTTTATTTCTGCTCCTTGTTCTATGCTAATATTTTCTTTTATAAGTGTCCTTACTTAGGAAGGCAATAAGAACGTGTTTTGTGTGTTATGAATCCTAATTACTAGTTTACGGTTATAAATTATGTTTTTTTTAAGTTGAAAACAAAAAATAAATAAACTTTTCTATAAGTGTATGATAATGGGCTTAAATTAAAACCAATTGGTGTAGGGTTTGTTCTTGTATTATATAGTTGCTCCTGTCGTGACCTTGTTGGGTAGTAAGATGTGTGAGATGGGTGACCAATTTACTTGGTTGGTCTAGATTTAATTAGTTTTTCGTTAGGAGGAAAAAAATCCCCGAAACATGAATGTGGAATGTCTGATTATGATTATGTTACTAAATTGGACTTAAAAACTCTGTTTTGTAGGTGTGATTAATGAATTCGATAGAGAGAAGCCGAAAATCTGACTTATCTTGATATAAGTGCTTGATTTATTACTTGACGGTTGGTTTTTATTGTAAGCCTGAGCCGACTTCCTTTTAAAGTAACCAAGAATGAGTCCCGTGACGTACATATATATAAATTTTGGTCTATTAAACACAAGGCTTTGATTAAATGGCCTAAAGGTTCTGTAGGAAGTGAAAAACACTCCAAGATTCAGTATTAATGAAATGTGTTGAAGCTTAAGTCATTAGGGGTTTGTTTTTCTGTCGTTCTTTTCTTACAAATGGTTTTTCCAAGTTATAACCATATCAAAAGCAAGTTTACATTATATTTCAATCTACTCCATAGATAAATCTGTGAAGTAGAGAACTTACGAACACTGGCTACTGAGGCCATTGGCTCAGAATCTATATATACAAAAATGAATCCAAATTATGTTTGTGTGGGACTACGTTTTTTCGGCTTCATGGATTTGAATAAAATTTTTAGTAGATTTCAGGACATGCCTTGAGAGTGCATATGAGAAATCTGTTTACTGTCCAATGTCTAGAACCGTGTGTTGCCGGGTGTAAGCGGCACGGGACCCAATATGTTGTGCTTTGATAGGTATTCAGAAAATCTTTGGTAAACACGAGCAACGCCGGGTGGGTCAGCTAGTTTTTTTTTATATTTTTTAAATGCTCTATGAAATCGGTTTCTGTGATTTGTTTCTTTTTTCGCGTGGGAAAAATCAAGAAAATAGTTAATCATTCAATATTAACAGTGCAACGTTCAGACATGGTTTCTGAAGATTATTCGAGAGGAAGTAATACACCTTACACCAAAAAAATCTTAATGAATAACGTTGCCCCTTGAGAATGTACATTTTTTTATGGGACAGATTTGTTTTTCCCAATCGTACAGTACCGAGGGTTTTCAAAGATTTCAATATACACATATCCGCTGGCCCGGATAATTTTTCTAAAGAGGTGTTCTTCTACACTCACACTGGCAAGATCACTGCATACGTTTTTCCACGGTTCCTACTCTTCTGAAATCTTTCCTAGAAAATAGAAAACACCATTTGTCCAGCCTGCCCTTAAGAAATGATGACCTTTCCGCTTTCCTTCCCTCCTTCTATGTCTATTCTTTCTAAGGTCATGGAAAAGGTGATCAACCATAACCTTAAGAAATATCTTAAATAACGAAAGCTTCTTCATGAACGACAATATGTCTTTCATAGCAATCGTTCGATTATATAGTGATCTGATGGCATATATCACCAAATAGTGGAAAAAATCTTAAAGATTATTGCCTTTGATATTTTCTAAACATTTGATATAGAATTTGGCATCAAGCTTATCGAAAATGCGTGCTTTTGTGGTCAATAATACTCTTGTTCGTTGGATAAAAAGTTTACTTTTACAATATATTTTCTTTCAATAAAACATGTTCATTCGATTTAGCCAGTTGCATTTCTACCCTTAAAAACTTAACTCGTAAAACTCTTCTCGCCAGGAATGCTCATCAAGTCACCATCAAGGCCCAATGTCGGACGTCCCGTGAAATATAGAGATTCTTTTTCCTAGCCGAACAACACGAATTTGGAATAGTATACCTGGCGATGGTTTATCTTGCCATTTCAATTAAAAAGCATTAAAAACAAATGTTTATAGACACCTTCTGTCCCGTCCCTCCTACCCTTACTTCCGAATACTCGTCATTATAGGTGAGTTTACTTATGTAATTATTTATAACTCTTGTTTCACTCTTCTTTAACTATTTGATTTAGAAGTTCGTTCCGAGGTTTTAAATCTTTCTTCAAGTTCGTTACATCGAATTTGGCAATTTTGTAATTTTATTTAACTTTTGTGCGAATTTTATCAACTTTTTGAGCTCTTTTGTGAATAGCTATTTGTTAAAGTTGTCTGTTTTGATAAAAAAAAGCTGTTGCAACATTCCAATTCCTAGTTTTTCATTCTATTTTCTAGTTCTTGTGTTTAATATTCTTCTTGCGATAATGTTGACCGATATATTCCTCATACGAGATTTTCTTTTGTTCAACTTCTATATTCTTCAATTTGATTTTATTTTAAAGTGAAAACTTCATCAACTTTACAATGTAATCATGAAAAGTTGAAAAGTATATTTTTCATTTTCTTTGATCACCCTCAAGGTGGGCGAATTTCAAATTTATAACAGTAACTAACAACTTCCTTTGTCTAAAGCCTTAACACTTCCAAAACGACAACAAAACATCCTACATATCTCACCTGACCATATACAGTTTCTCAACCTTTTCAAAACTTCAAAAAACACAAATGGTCAGTTGGCCACCTACTTTTTTGAACAGACTTTTAAAAACATGTGTTTTTCCATTCTTTCCCCCCAAACACCGTGAGGCTTTTAAACTGTTATACGTATATATAAACACAAAAACAAAAAATAAAAAAAAATTTTTGTTTTTCGAAAACTTTCATGAAAAGGAAATAATTTCCCTGCAATGGCAACACAACGTGTAAAGTTGTGGCTAAGGTAGGTAGATAAGTCGTAAACTAGCATCTAAATTTCAAATTTAACTTTTCACAACACAATAAAATGATTGTTCCTTGCTCTCTGTAGGGAACATCATCATATACCACAGACCATCTACCATCTACCATCACCATCACCAAAAGACCTTTTGTAAACTCAAACCCATTCAAGCTCGTTTACCGCCTTTTTCGAAAAATTTGCATCTAAATGACGTTCTTCCAGCAACCAGGCAACACTTATTCTTCTCTCTTGACCAGAAAAGAATTAATTAAACCCTCACTTTTGTACAACACTAAACTGCACTTTGAGTGTGTGCTTAGTTGAGGAGAGGGGGGGACCTCTTTTGGGAAAAAAAGAACCATCCGCCTGCCTCCCGCAATAAACTGCTATTTGGAACAGGATTATGTTTTTGTAATTCGAATTTGAATAAATAAACTAAGGTTTACGTGGGTGGAGGATGGAAAATCTGTTAGGTTATTTTATTCGAAATCAGTGGATAAGCCCTAATTACACTACTTAACCTGTCGATAAGGGATCTCCTGCTCCGGAAAATAAAACAAACTTATTCATTAAGCTATTTAACAGATAATCGACTGACTGTGAAGTTCTATTTTTATACCCTGCCTTCCTGTCGTAGATACATAGATACACGCATTCCGGCATCCGACGGATATGATGTTTCAATTCCCTACGAATAGATAGTTTCTTTGCTTTGCTCATGTCGTCCTTCTTTTATCACAATAATCGCACTTAAATCTTCCCACGCAATTTGGAGTTGGCACAAGGATTTATTTTCCTATTATCCTAAAACAAAATTCCAGGCATACACACGTAGGGTATCCTTCGAATTTTTATTGCTCTCTCGTCTTTTTATGGAGCTCTGGATGAAGTTAAGAGTTTTGCAGAACATTTACTTCCACTTGGACGGATATGGCGGCAGAGTTCGCCTGTATAGCTTAACTGCCGGGGAAGTATCTCTCCTTCGTCGTTAGTAGTTTTAAGTTATAATCTTGCAACATGATACTTTACGAGACAGCTCCACTCTCTAGAGGGGGCTGTAGGGAGTCCCCAGAAAGGACATACAGAAAACAGCTTGGATGTCAGTGAGTTCGCCTTCGTCGTTGTCCCGTTCCTTGGTCGCGAAATCTATGAGGGCGATTTATCAATGGATTTTGTGGTATTATTTGAGAATTTTGTGGAGCAAAGGAGGCTAGCAACCCACGCACTCCGAATGTTTGAAGTCTAGGACAAGATAGCGAATTGTGTTGAAGTTGAAGGTGAGAGAAGTATGTACTAGGGCGGTTGATTGCCGCCACAACATTCGATATGACCATCGCTCATTCCCAAGTAATCTTTGTTTACTTTTCTCCAGCCAGCAATAGAAGGCACCATCGAGAGGTTATAAAGGAATTTATAGCCTCGATATGGCAGTCTTGCTATACAATGCTGAGTGGTTGAGACACTAGCCTAATGTGACAGGTGGGAGGTATGTAGCAGTACTCTATATTAAAACAAAATATCAAAAACAAACCTCATGCAACATGGGGAATATATGGGCCACCCAGGTATTCGCTTGGAACCGTTTTTGGCATCGCGTTTTATATACATAAATGTGTGTTGCACGGTCATGTCACGACTTTCCTTAAGTGGATGATAATGTCTTGTCGTGGGGAGCGGCAGAGCAAGAACGACAACCATACCATACAGACGATATTATTTCCTCCTGGTTTTGGCTTGGTTCTCGTGATTGCACGCAAATGCTGCACCAAGAGCTGCAAGCAACAAAAATGTGCAAATAAATTGCACTTAATCGCATTATTACAATTTTATTGCTGCGAGAAGAGAAGAAATTTGACTTAAGCAAGGAGGCACTCGTAGTGTTGGGATTTGGAGTGTTTTTTGTTTTGTTATGTTGGAGTAAGATTTAGGCTCGCGGTGCCCTATTTAGAGTGATTTCTCATGCGCTTAGGTCATCAAATTACAAATGATGGAGGGAATTCCAACGAAATCGGCTTACGCACACGATTTATGGTGCAACCTGTCTTAAGTTTTATTTTTTTATTTTTGTTGCCATCAGCTTTCAGAGAGGATGAAATACTATGAATTTCAAAATCGAGATTCTCGTACCTGTGATAATATAATCCTCTAAGGACTCCATAATTCATTGATTTTCTGCTTGATTTTAATGCCAGATTTATCAAGAAAATACATTGTAAAAGCAGGCTTTGAGATTAAAGTAATAATTATTGAAATTAAAAGCAGTGAAATTATATTTAAAGGAAAATATTTAATTGGAACCAAATGATATTGTTGATGATAGGAGAACACAAACTATTAGAATGAAAAATTATTAAGATTACAAATCAAAGGGATCTGTTCATAATAAACAAAATATTAATTGTTCTCTGTACTTTGATTGTACAGTGTAAATGTATCTCCAACACTCCTCCTCATTTACTCAAAAAGACCACATCTTTCACGTAGCATCTTATGTCTTCCAGCTCCCAATGGTTTTGTAAGCAAATCAGCTAGCATAGATTCTGTTGGACAATATCTGCATACCACCGTCTGTTTCTTGATAAAGTCTTTCACGAAATGATAACGGGTGTCGATATGTTTAGTTCTATTTGAAAAATGTTCCTCTTGTATTAATTTTAAACAACTTTGATTATCTTCAAATATAATTGTTGGTTCAGTGATCAGCTGCTTCATATCATTCAAAATACGTCGAATCCATGATGCTTCTTGACATGCTTCTGACAGTGCGATGAATTCCGCTTCCGTAGACGAAAGAGCTACGCACGTTTGTTTCCGACATGACCAGCTGATAACTCCACCGTTTACCTTGAATACATAGCCACTATTTGATTTACGACTGTTTCTATCCTCAGCCCAATTTGCATCCGCATAACCGTAGAAGAATTCACCGTCGTCGTCTTTGCTTAATGACAACTTCATTTTTGATGTCGCCTTTAAATACTTAAGGATTCGCTTAAGTTCATTCCAATCGTTCTGTGTCGGTTGACTGACCTTTTGTGCCAAAATGGAAACGCTTGCAGATATATCCGGTCGCGTGTTAACTGAAACAAACAGAAGACATCCTATAAGTTTTTGATATTTGTCTTTGTCTATTAACACTTCTGATTGTTCAGCATGCTTTCCATAGCTTGGATCCATTGGAATATTTGATGGTTTAGAGTCGGCTAAACCAAAATCTTTTGCAATCTGCTCGATATAATTCCGCTGATTCAAATGATAATTTCCTTTCTTGTCCTTGTCAATATCTAGTCCCAAGAAAGATTTTATGCTGCCCATATTCTTCATCTGAAACTTTGATGAGACTATTTTCTCTGTTGACCGAATTAGATGTTTGGATCTGCTTGCCACGACCATATCATCAACATAAATTATTATGAAGCACCATTCGTTGTGCTCCTTCTTCGAATAGAGACAAGGGTCAACCTTGCTTTGAAGAAATTGCGCATCACTTAGTACTTTATGTATTGCCTCGTTCCATGATCTTGCAGCCTGCTTTAATCCATAGAGACTTTTCTTTAACAAACATACTAAATGGTCTTTTCCTTCAACTTCAAAACCAGGTGGTTGCCGCATGTAAATAGTTTCTTTTAGGTCACCATTAAGAAACGCTGTTTTCGCATCCCAGTGTTCTACAATAAATCCTTCCTTGGCAGAGACTGACATTAAGATTCTGAATGTTGTTTGCTTGACAACCGGTGCAAACACCAGATCATAATCACTGCCATATTTTTGTGAGAAACCTTGAGCGACTAAACGAGCTTTAAATCTTGTTTCTGCTCCATTTGAACTTCTTTTTAGTTTGAATACCCATTTACTGCCAATAGCTGTTCTATCTTTTGGAAGCTCACACAATTCCCAAGTACGATTCTGCTTTAAGGATTCCATTTCATCTTCCATAGCATCGAGCCAATTTTTCTTACATTTACTTGCCATGACTTCCTTCAAGTTCTTTGGTTCAAGCTCGGTACATTGCACGATTTTCATTACGTCGATTAATTTAATTGGTGGAACTCCTTTATTTGATCGTTCTGATCGCCTTATGCGCGCACTATGTGTATCCACATCCTCATGACTTTGTTCCTGATTTTTCTGCTGTTGATCAGACACTTCTAAAAATTCTTCAACATCTTGTACAATTGTGTCGTGGCTAACATCATTTGATTTTACTTTGAAGTCGATTTGCAAATCCACCGATTGTGTTTTGCCTTCCATTTTCTGCTTCTTCTCAATAGACGTCAGAATTGTCTTTTTACTCTCGGGAACGACTTTACAATCCATAAATTGAACATCTCGACTAACCACTACACGTTTTGTTGATGAATTATAACAACGATAAGCCTTTGAATTTTCATCATAGCCAACAAAAATCATTTGCACAGCAGTTTTATCCAACTTTTGTCTCTTTTCTGTTGGAACATGAACAAAGCATTTAGTTCCAAAAATCTTAAAATATTTAATATTTGGCTTTAAACTATTCCATCCTTCATATGGTGTTACCGTTTTTGCCCTGGTTGGTAAACGATTCTGAATATAATTAGCCGTTGTAACTGCCTCGGCCCAAAACAGGTACTGCAAGCCAGCATCTATTAACATGCAACGAGCCATCTCCATCAATGTCCGATTCTTGCGTTCTGCCACACCGTTCTGTTCAGGAGTGTACGCTGCAGTGTATTGAATTTGAATACCTTCGCTTTTCAAGTACGCTACTATTTCGTTACCGGTATATTCTCCTCCTCGATCAGACCTAAGTACCTTTGGCTTCCGTTGAAATTTCGTTTTTACCATTTCTACATATTCCTTTAACTTACACAGTACTTCAGATTTGTGTTTTAGTAGGTATATCGTGGTGTATCTAGTAAAATCATCGATGAATGTAACCAAATAACGCTTACCGCTGGGTGAAACTGTTTGCATTGGTCCGCAAATATCTGTATGCACAAGATCAAGTGGAGCAATAGTTTTAGTAGTTGATTGCTTTGGAAAAGGTAATCGGGTTGTCTTTCCTTGTAAACATACTTCACATCGACATTTCATACCACAATCAAACAGCTCAAGACCTTCAACAAGTCCTTTTGAACACATTTCCCTCAAAACATGTGGATCGCGATGACCGCAAACTTTGTGCCAATAATGAATACATTTGCTTGTATGCTCACATGCTGAATATACCTTATTTGATAACCGCAACTTGTAAAGATTTGAGTACAAGTCCGCAACTGCAATTTGATGACCATCTCGTTTGATTTCACATAGTTCCTTGTTGAAATCAACAGTAAAGCCATTATCAATCAATTTTCGTACAGATAACAAATTTCCTCCAATATCTGGAACATACAATACATCAGTAAGTTCCACGAAAGATTCCTCATTTTTATGATTGATAAACTTTATGATTCCTTTACCACGCCCTTCAGCTGTAACCTCATTACCATTAGCAACATTGATCTTCTCACGATGATTTACATTCAGTGCCTTAAAGAAACCTCTGTCACTAGATATGTGACATGTGGCTCCAGAGTCAACAATCCAACCATCTATGTCCTTTGATACCATGAAAAGAAATTCACTAGTGTTCTCAATTTTGTTTGCTTTATTTGGTTTGTATTGAACAACTTTGGATTTAATATTCTTGGATTTCCACTTTTTGTACTGGACACAATCTTGCTTAAAGTGACCCTTTTCTTTGCAAAAGAAGCAGTTCTTTTCTCTTTTGTCACTTATTTTTAAAACTGACTCTTTGCTTACCGCATTTGCTTCATTTCGACGACTGTATTCTCCAAGCAGTTTGGATTGCACCAAACAAAACGTTAAATCTCCTTCCGGTCGTGTCTCAAGTGCTGTAATTAAAGTGTCATAGCTTCTTGGTAAGCTGCTAAGAAGCATTGCAACACTCCAATTTTCCGATAGTTGTGTCTCACCAATGTCTCTTAATTTATCAAACAATTCCGTCATTTGATTTATGTGAGCCTGGACATTGCCATCATCATCCAATTTCAAACTACAAATCCTTCGCATTAAATGAACTTTGTTACTAAGTGTGCTTTTCTCATGATAAGTCTGTAGTGCTAACCATGCATCTCTCGCTGTAGACATTCGTCTTATATGCACAAGCTGTCCATCTTCCACCAATAGACCGATGAGTGCTTTTGCCTGGTTATTCCCCTTTTGCCATTCAATTTCAGCAGCAACAGCAGCAGCATTACTCTCATCAGCATTTGTTTGTGGTTTTGGTTCGTTGACTATGTTCCAAAGACCTTCTTTTATTAGCAGCAGTTCTAACTTGAACTTCCATATCGAATAGTTTTCATTATTCAATTTTGAAATAGAAAATTTCGTTCCTTCAGCCATAATATTTTCAGATTTCTTTTCTTTTCTTTTAATCTTGTACGGGTTCTGGGCCCATAACCTATTGAAATTAAAAGCAGTGAAATTATATTTAAAGGAAAATATTTAATTGGAACCAAATGATATTGTTGATGATAGGAGAACACAAACTATTAGAATGAAAAATTATTAAGATTACAAATCAAAGGGATCTGTTCATAATAAACAAAATATTAATTGTTCTCTGTACTTTGATTGTACAGTGTAAATGTATCTCCAACAATAATATAGTCCTGACTGACGACTCCTGAGATATGTGAGCAGAAGCTATGTATGTGGATGGACAAATTAAGTACGCGAAGGATGAAGATGAGTCAAGTCTTGTATCTAGAGTGTCTAAGGCTTTGGAGGATTTATGTCACAAAAGAGGAAAATTAGTAAAGTTAATGTATCTAAGACATCGAGTTGTTTTACTGGCAATGTAATTCAAGGTTGAATTAAGATGGTGAGCAATTTTTTATAAAATCCGTTTTGACATACATATTGACGTAGGTTCATATTTATTTGTTAAGGACTATTAGCTGACTTTTTCTTCTTTTTTAAGGAAAATATTGTCAAAGATATATAAAGGATAAGAAGCATCTTTCCTGGAAGACTTAAACTTTATTAATGCTGGTCTGATTCCTTCCTTAGGTATTAAAAAAAAAAACAAGAAATCAAAAAAAGAAAAGAAATGAAACATTTTTGACAACTAGACGGTGAGTAAATGGAACTTTGACAATCTTTACAAGCTGGAAGCAATTCATCTTAAACATTGGTTTTGAATGCTTTCCAATTGAAATGGCAAGAGAAAACCTCGCCGGGTAAACTATTCCAAATTCGTGTTGTTAGGCTTAGAAAAAAATCTCTTTATTTCACGGAACGTCAAAAATTATGCTCAAGCGTGAACCCATGAGCATTCCTTGGGAGACGAGTATTACGGCTGATTTTTTTAAGGAGAGGAATGCATGAAAGAATTGATAGAATAAGGAAAGACGTGAAACATTACATCGGTGTTCGAGAGGGGATATTGGTTTAGAGATAGTTTTATTTCCTATCAATGTTAATGCTCTGGTTTTTACTCTGTCGAGCAGGCGAAGCGATGCTTGTGAATCACCTGTCCAAAGGTAGGAATTATACTCAAGTTTTAGGCGTATAAACGCTTTATAAATTGTTGCCAGATCAGAAGGGGAAGAAAACATTTTGCAACGATATTGAAAACAGCAGCATTTTTGGCGGTCTAAATCTTAAGTAAATGGTCGTTCTAACGAAGATCGCGAATAACATTCATACCTAGTACGGAAAGCTTTTTGGTTTCTTCGATAACGGCAAGGGGGGTATGTTTAGCTTTAACGACAGAAGAAAGAATTGAGTTTTCCAAGCATTAAACTCCACACAATTTTTATTAATATACGGTACCGTTGAAATTGGTCGCCCGAAAGTGAAGGATGTACATAAATCACCGATCGAATATGAAAAGATAAGGGTAGAGTCCTCAGTAAAACAGTTTAGATTCGGTGAGATATACCATCAGATCACTATTGGAACAAAAGCTGCGAAAGCCTTATTGGCAGTCATGAAGAAACTTTCGGTCCACGAAATATTTCTAAAGCTGAAAGAAGAAAGGACGTACATAAGTGGGTCGGTTAGGAGCAGGATGACGTTAAATGCTGTTACCTATTTTCTAGGAATGATTCCAAAAGAGTAGGAGATATGAAAAAGCTTACGTAGTGGCTTTGGCCAGTGTGGAAGAACCACTTCAGAACAATGGTAGTAAATATACCATCCGGAACGGAATTGTGTACTTTGAAATCGCATTAACGATGGTGCCAGGGCATTGGAAACAATTTTCGAAATGGAATAAGACAGCGCATTAAACCTGTTCAAACCAATTTACTGACGAGATTTGGGCTCCTGTAAATAAAACAATTATTAATGAAGGAGATGCTTGCGGATAATGAATTTGAGCCACAAGGAATCAAAGTCCGTGTTGGAAAATTGTCCTTATTGGGGAAGGCCTGGCATCTAATATTATTCTTAACATAGACGACGAGGACGAGGCCATGATAGGAAAAGGTGGACCATGCAGATCAAATTCGGATATATCAGTATTCGATTCGCTCTTAATTTGATTTCACTTAGTGCCAAAAACAGCTGCCTTTATGGTACTTTGTACAGTGTAGATATAGACACGAAAGAAATGTGTTTTTAAGCCACAAACATTGGAAAAGACGAGGAGAAAATTATTTACTAAATAAAAACATAAACACACAAAATACAACTTTGAATAAGTATAACTGTCCTAGGTGTAGGTGTTTAGCCCGTAAGACAGTTTGCATTTGCATAAAAAAAAATTAATTCAAACATCCATCACAATAGGACAAAATTCAGATGCCCAAGCAAAGCCCAAGTCCTGGTTATTATAAGTTATTTTGACCAAAGGAAGTGTGAATTTGGCGAGCCAAGTGGAAAATCGTATGTAGTACTTTTTTATAGTCCGGTTGAATTGTGGGCCAAAAAATTAATGATATATGTATTGCCGGTGCTAAATATTATTTTGGAGTATCGTGAGACATCAACTTTAGGACTAATGAGGTTGTCACCCTTAGCATGGAATAGATCTTATGCCGAGTTTCTGTTTTCTATTGCAAGAAGTTCCTTAAGCTTTTTTCTGAGTCCATAAAAACTCATTGTTGAAATACTAGAGATTTTAAAACCCAGTGTGTGCAACCCTGTGAAACAGTAATCTCTTTCTTTTCCCTTCGAATGATGCCACTTTTTACTTGTTATAGGTACTATATTGCAAGTTATGCATTCATGCAGATTAAAAATTTTGAGATAACAATCAAACATGACATTACGATGATAGAGAAACATATTTGAGTTACTGGCAAAATTCTGTCCGTCTGTCTGTCTGTACGGATGTATTTTGGACTGCAGCCTTAACGGTTGGGCCAATCGTCTTCATTTTGGTGAACAAAAAATTAATATGGTGGACTAAAAACGGTACCTCCCACAGGACCGTTTTTTTTTCTTCGACCTTATCGAAAACTCGTGATCGGATTTCAATCAAAATTGATGTAGGTAGCTTAAGTAATTTTGCATAAAATTTTTTTTCGAAAACTTTTTTTTTGTATTATTAATAATAAAAAAAAATTTTTTTTTTTGAAAAATCAGTATTTTGAAGACGGGTAAGTGAATTTTTTTTTTAATTTTGTTTTTAAATGTACGTTATTTTTTTGCTTAAATTTGTATTCTTGAATAATTTTTTTTAATTTAAAAAAAAAAGTTGTTAAAAAAACCGTTTTATTTAAAAACGGCTCCTACGATTTTGACAAAAAAATCACACTTTTTTACATTTCCTAAAGAAATAAAATGGCGCTTAAATTATTTCACCCAATACAACTTAACGTACTTTATTCGAACAATTAAAAGTCACAAAAATCGAATAAATGCTTTGATGTTCACTTTAATTTTCTAATATTTTATTCTACAATGTGACCGCACATATGAGCAAGTGCGTGGGATCCAGTCGCGCCATTTATTTATAGTACAGTTGAATTGTGGGCCAAAAAGTGATCTCATCTCAATATATTGCTGGTCTTCTAAATATTATTTTGCTGAATCGTGAAGACATCATCTTTATTGAGGATGTGAGTGTTAAAATTAAATTAAATTTATTGGCGCGACAGCTCCTTAAGGAGCCAAGTCCTAGTGACTTATACTCTCAGCCATTCCTGTGTGTGTGTTGTTAATCTGCAAGAATGGAAGGGACCTACAGTTTACCGCCGAGTCCGAACGGCTAGATGAGATGCACTTTTTCGAGACAAGTTTTACACTTGGAGGTTTTGTCAGTTCCTCGCAAGAGGCAGTACCCCAGGAAAAAAGGTGGCTATGAGCTGGATTTGAACCCAGGTTCTTTCGCTTAGCAGCCCAGCACACCAACCACTAAGCCACGGGGCACTACTGTGAGTGTTTGCATGAAATAAATCGTATATGCCGAGTTTCTGCTTTCTATTGCATGACGTTGCTTTTGAGTCCATAAACACCGAAAATTGATGAAATACTGTATAGATTTTTGAAAACCAACTATGAGAAACTCTGTGAAACAGTTATCACTATCTTTTTTTCCCTTCGAATAATTCAATTTTTTCTTGTTTCCAAGCATAAAGCGAAACTTGTATCTAAAATTCTTTCTTTAGCCCCTATTTACCGACACAAGTCCCAAATTCTAAAAAAAATAAAAAACGAATACATGTCACCTAGTGTTAAACCGCACTGCAATGAAATTCAATACAACATCCAATTTAACCACACCATTCCGCCGCGCGTATAAAATTATATAAAACCAACAAAATCCCTGAAATCGATATCCATGCGATGCCAGACAATTTTAATTATTGTCCTCCGTAGTTTACGGCACCAGCAAGCGCTTTGAAATTTCGCAAAACATAAGGAATAAGGATGGAACCTGCACGATGCGCTGTTGTCAGGATGTTCCACAATCTGAGATTGTATCAGCAAACAACGAGCTCCTCATTTGTTCATCTTCTGCGGGTATACATACATCCATCCCCTCACATGAGTTAGGCCAAGCGAGGAGGGCTTGAGTATTGTAAATTGAGCGCGCCGAACCATAAAAATCGTTCGCCTGTCCGCCCGTGTGTGGTTTTGGTTAAATGTTGCCATACCTACGTGGTTTGCTTCGTGCTTAAATTAAAAGTCGTTCCCTGCAATAGTTACATTGACTAAGTGGACATTGCATGAACGTGAGTCTTTTGTTTGTCCATTCACGAATATAACTTGTCTCCGTCGAGTATTCGGATCGGATCGGACCTTTTTTTTCTGTTAATAGGGTTTCCTCTTTTCAACTTTTCCCTCTGCCTCTGGAGAAGTACATAATTACGGCAGCTCCAGTGCAACGATTCAATGGATAATTTTCCCAGCCAACCACATACTATCCGAACTTCAATGCATTGTTGCGAGGGGTCCTAGAAAAATATTTACCTAACCTACTGTATAGGTTCCCATGTAAAAACCCCTGTCATTCTGGCCAACTTGAAATTTGTCAAAAGTGAGAAAAATAATAAACGACAATCTCATCACATCAAACTCAATTAATTCAGTTCCCCCTGCTGCTGTGCGGTGCGGTAGTCCCGCTCCCGCTTCGAAGAATAAAAAAAATAGGCACACATATTCCAAGCACAACAACGCCATGCACACGCACAATCCACAATGGTTCCTATAGACCGTGCATCATCAGTGTGGTGAAGAGGAGAGGAGTGGCGATGATGATGAGCTACATTGCCAGATTCTGATGATTGCATGTCATAAATTCCAAATTTCATTTTAATTCAAAATTTCTTTCCTTACAATGGCTGTAGGGAAGAAGAGCAGGAATTGGAAAACCAAGGAACTCAAGATGACTTCTCTGGCTAGACTACTGCTGCCACAAATAAGTCGAACTCGAAGTCGTGAGTCTCCAATAAAACCCACCAATTTATTCCTTCAAAATATTTTCCTTTCTCAATTGTTTGGCCCAAATCTTTGTTAACAAAAAAACGCTCCGTTACACGTATTCATCTCTCTGGCAGTCAATTTGGGAAAATTCAAGGAAAAATAATTTTTATTTTCTTAACGGTGCACGTTCCATTAGCATCGTCGAGCCCTCCAACCTCATTAGAGAGGTGGGAGAATAATTAATCGCCTTTGATATGGATGAACTGCATTTGCATAGAATTTTTTGTTTTATCCCACTTCTGATCCGAAGCTTTGCATATGTCCGTCCGTCGGCGTCGTCGTTGAAGGAAAATTCTTAAAAAATGAAGACGAGGAGAGCTCCCGCTTAATAATTCCGATTTTATCGAGCGGAAATCATTTCCTTTATCTTCACGTGCAGTATTAACATATAAACTGGAAAAATCATATCTGCATCTGATCCACAAGAAAATCAATTAAGAAAAATGTGTGTCCGTTGCGTCAGATGAAATTTGTTATGCGGCTTCTTGGGAGGATGTCGAAGTGCAGCTTATCGGAGAAGAAGTTAATCTTAATCTCGGTCTTTGACACACTCGTTGTGGTGGTACAGTGGCCGGCCCAAGAATATGGAGCTGTCAGGCACGTCATAACTTTCCATCTATGGGTTTTACGTGACATTGACGTTGACACACTGAATGGCTTTAGCTTGACTTACTATACTAAATTCCAAGTACGTCGACGAAGAAGTCGAATATGCGGAGAAGGGTCTAGTCGATGTGATACATCTTGGGAAGTTCTTATAGGCGCATTGTTATTGTTTCCATGTGTTCCCATCACGGTTTAGCGATGATGGTGACGTGAACGGTGAAGTGTATGTGCGGCGTGTCAACCAGATGTATACCCAGATCATATTTCCCCCGCTTGTTAACACTTGCCATGGTCTTTTTTTCGTTCCCTGCTTCCTCTCCTCATCTTTTATACTGGCTTTTCATACTCCTCCACCTTCTCTTCATCGTCGACGAATTGTATGGATTGTTGTCACTTATTAATAATCTCTTGTGCACAATCCAATGAAGTCAGTTGGAAGGGGGCTAGTGGGGGAGTTTAAAGGCAGCCTGATGGTGTGGCATGGTGTGTTTTGTATCGTTAAGGGATTAATGGGGATTTTCGTTGGGCTTTTGTTACAAACACGGGCAGGATGAGGAGGTGTGTGTCTATATAAATCTCTCGAATCGCCAATGGTCACTACTCACATGGTGCAAATGACGCGAGTGTCTCGTTGAACGTTTGTCGAAATTCAATACCCTGCGGTAATTACAAGCAATTGCACTTGAGACTCTTCGTTTGAGTTTTTTTTTTAATTCTTCTAGGGAATAGATAAATGTATGGAGGATTGTCATTCCACTATAAGTTTAAGTTGGTTCGTTGGAGTTGCCTCATTAGCCAGCGTGTAAGGAAGGTGTCACACACAAGTGTCATCTCGTCACACCATTCGGATGATTGGAACATGCTTATGCATAAAGTTGATTTGATTGCTGGGAATTATTTTCGGCGGAAGGGGATGGTGGATACAAATTCGAAGCTCTTGACACCGTTTCAGCGATTGTCTAGTTAATGGTGGAGATGAATATCAAGAAATTAGTTTTAAAGTAGCGTGGGAATGAAAAAGATGAAAAGCGAATGCTTGGGCTTGAGTTCGGATAAAAATTAGGAGGGCTTACATTAAGCTTTGTGCTGGGAAGATGAAGTATAAAGTAATCAAGTTTTCTAGAGAGTGGAATGCAGGTACTTGACTCATCTAGGTTGATGAAAACGTTGTGTGTACTGAATCCAAGGATTCCGATATGTTTTCTGAAGAACCCTGGAACTCGTTTTTCTTATGTTTTTTTTAGTGCTTCGGCAGCATTCAGATTTCTCTGAAACCTGAATGCGTAATTTAAATTCAGGATCACTAATTTTGAAATAAAAAAATATAAAATAAAATAAAATAAAATAATATAAAATAAAATAAAATAAAAACAATTTTCACGACTGGATCGCACGTTCTTGCTCTTATGTGTGGTCACAGCCTCGAATAAAATTTGAAAAATATGAAAAGAACTTCAAAGTTTTTATTCGATTTTTCTGATTTTTGATTGTTTGAAAAAAGTACGTAAAATAGTTTTTTTTTTCAAACGCCATTTTATTTCCTTAGAAAATGTGAAAAAGTGTGATTTTTTTTATATGGTAGGAACGGTTTTAAGTTAAAATTGTTTTATGCAAAAAATTTTAAAAAAAATATTCAGGAATGCAAACTTAAACAAAAAATTACTTACATTTAGAAACAAAATTAAAAAAAAAATCAAAATATTGATTAAAAAAAAATAAGAAAATTTAATAAAAATACAAAAAAAAAGTTTTCGAAAATATTTAAAAATAAAATTACTTAGGCTACCAACATCTTCATGAATATCAATTTTGATTGAAATCGGATGACCAGTTTTCGAGAAAGTCGAAGAAAAAAAAACGGTTCTATACCGTTTTTAACCCATCATCTAGAATTTCTTTTTAACCAAAATATAACCTACACCTACAATAGTACACTGATTTTTGTTCATAAAAATACTTGAAGCCGTTTCCGAGAAAAGTAAAAATTTAATTTTTATGTGACAGGTACCGTTAATATTTGAGCTAAAAAACATTTTAAAATGTAGAATGTCAAAAGAACCTTATGTTCCAAATTTGAAGACGATTGGCCAAACCGTATAGGCTCTACGCTCTATTTCAATATACATCCGTAGAGACGGACAGACAAACAGACAGACAGAATTTTGCCAGTAACTCAAATATGTTTCTCTATCATCTTTATGTCACGTCTGATTGTTATATTTTTTTTCTAAATAAATTTGAATAAAAAAATAAAAAAAATAAAATAAAAAAAATAAATAAAATAAAATAAATTAAAATAATATAAAATAAAACTAAATAACATAACATACAATAAAATAAAATAAAATAAAATAACAACAATAAAAAAATAATATACAATAAAATCAAGTTCATGAGAAATTATGACTGAGGTGAGGTAATAAGTAGGTCAAGCTTCAGCTCCTGAGATATTTTTTTAATTTCTTTTCTTGCGTGAGAGAAAACCAAATGATATTGATATTACAAACAGTCCCCCTGAAGGTTATAACGCTATCAATCGTCTGCCAGCCAGAAGAGGCAGCATTACCGAGTAATGGTGGGTTAAAAGTAACATTTTTTCTGAAAATAGACCTAGTGAAGGAAACCATTTCAAATGCATCGCATCCCAACGCCCTCGATACCCTGAGTGTGAGAATGTTTGTGGCAAACGTCTGAAGGTGCCAAACCCCTCACAGACGCCACCGAAAACGCATTTATTTGACGTTTTTAGACTTTTGGGAAACTACTTAAAATCAGTCGCATCCGATAGCTCTTGTTCCCTGAGTGCGAAAATGTATGTGGCAGACGTCTTACAGGACGCCATAGCCCTGACAGTCGCTTTTTCTTTGGCCTTGTCACACTTAGCTTTTTGTTTTTTGTTTATAAGAAATTTTAAAGCTCGCGAAAGGCTATTCAAGGAAAAGGGACTATTATTTACAAAGAGAAAATGAAATTCTTCGTTAATTATTCCAGAAATAATCAGGACAAGTTGGTGTATAAAGTGAAATATTATTTTTTAATAGAAATAATATTAAAAATAAAAATATCCATAAATAATAAGCAACGTAAGGTTATTTGTATTCCTCTGCAAATTTACTAGAATATAGGTACTTTAGGCGTATTAACAACTTTTCATGTTGGAATGTCTGATTCCTTGAATTAATTCTTGCTTGATTTAAAAAATGATAATTTTTTTATGACTTCGAACATTCATAACTAAAATTAGCATAATATAAAAACACCATGTATACCTACTTAAATCCGCAATCGCAACTTTAAAAGTATGTCTGCATCTTTTTAAGGTCAAAAAGTCGTTTTATCAATTTGTGAATCTGAGATACATTTGTCAGAAGCACTTTATCAAAATTTCCCTAAGAAAATACCAAAATACCCTCTCATTAGTTTCCATTTGTATAGATAGAGAGACTTTTTGTTATAATTGTTTCTATTTTTTTTTTTTTTTTTTTTACTCAAAATACCTTTAAATTGGTCATTGATTTGGAATGTTCGAAATAATAAAATAAATTCTAAGCATTTCCTATTTCCGGCGATACGATAAGGGTAGCGATTGGAAAGGTACGTTGACCCTTACAAATGTACACAAATTGTATACCTTGTACTCAATCTATGCGGCCATTAGGGAATAAAAAGATAAGGAAGACCTAACTGACTACATACAATAAAGGTATTTAGAGTTTGGTCGATATTTTGAAAAATACATTTATGCGGGCTAAGGAACATACAGGAGATAATAATGTGTGTGTATGTGTGTTTTTTTGTTGTTTTATGTAGCCGAAAACAAACAAAGGATTTTATTTGGTTTGATTTTCGATTAAATTTTCGTATGTTTCTATGTAACAGAATGCTATCCCTACTGGGAAGGTTTCCCGAATTTTTGAGTATCTGTTATGTTGGAAGAAGAGAACATGGGGTGTAAGCTGTATAGTATGTTTTTTATTTTTATTTTTTTTTTGGGTTTTACTTAGTTCGCAGTTTTATTCAAAAAAGTTTATCTTTTCCAGACAATATGCATATAAGCTATGGTTTCTAATCAGTCATAGACACTTAGTTTTAATTGCAACATTTAGATAATAGCTTTGCAAATTTATTATTTTAGTATTGTTTTTTAAATTCTTCTTCCGGTATCATAACCCTTTTGTTCCTTTACAATTTTTTGTTTAGATTCTACGCGCTTTAGCTTTTGGTCAAATAGTTTGTAAAGAATATATTTTGCATTCAACTAACTTTTAATAACACTCTTTAATTACGCCTGGTTAGACAAGAATTCTTGTAAACATAGTTAATATGCTTGTTTATTATTGTCTTTCTTATGCTAGAGTTCACAAGTTGATATGTGTATATTTATGGGTAGAGAAAGGTCTGACTTTCTTTCCAATAACTCCTACAAATGTTTTTATGTATCTTTATTTCAATCTTAATGCGGTGTCTTCTTTGTCTGGATTTAATCAAGATGATTGGAAACCAACCAGACGAATTAATTAAAAAGCAATAAATAACAAAGGCAGTTTTATACAGATATAAAAAAAATACTTATCGTACATATTTAAAAAAGAAAAAAATCTTTTGAGGTTTACTTTAAAAAGTTTATACATTTATATAAGGAGTATAGTAATATATATAAAGTATATTGTGTTTTACTTTTAATTCACGCAGAAATGGAAACGTCATCATTTTAAGAGAAAGGTTTTAAGCAACACCAGTCACTGGGCGATTAATTGAGCTAAAGGAATACAAGTCCTCGGGAGCCCGGCGAGGTGATCCAAAAAGGAGGACCAAAATTACATAAAGCAATTCATGAAACTAAAATTCACGAATGGAAATTTGAAAAAATGCCAGAAGACTGACTAAAATATGGCTAGGGTTGAACTTTATAAGACCACTAGCCTTACGTTGTTACGCACAAGAAAGAATGAATGAAGTATTTTATTTCGAGATTGAAAAAACTGAGTTTATTTTATAAATGACAATGAAAATGTTTATTGTAAATAATTACTGTAGTACGAGTGAATATGCAATATTCTTGGTTTTTCCATTTGATGCGAAAATGAACAATTTTTTCGGCATTCCAACATATAACTGGCCATGGGAAAAACATGGATTCTCAAGATCCAATCCCGCAACAGCAAGCGATTGTCCTTGAGCTTTATTGATTTTAATCACACAGGCTGGGCGAACAGGAAATTGCAATCGCTTGAAATTAAACGGACGGTAGATCGGTGGGTATCATCAGAATTCTTGGAATCAGCAGATCTTCTCCTTTGCTTTTACCGCTAATAATTGTTGCTTCAATAACATTTGGCATTAATTACTTAACGGAAAGTTTGGTTTCGTTGCATAGCTTTGGTGGATCCAAATTTCGAAAGAACATGATTGGTGAGCCTACTTTCAAAGATAGTATTAGTGGTGGCATTCTAGACGGCTCCAGGGATTTCAAAAATTCTACCGGATAAATGACTATTTGATCCTACTCTGTAACTGCGTCAATTGATTTATATATCATTGTCTCTCCTGGGATTTGCAATTGAATTCGATTGTTGATTTTGTTAACATCATCATTTTTGGTAGCTAAAATCCCGTCGTTCGAGAAACCAGCCATAATTTTTGAATTTTGTCCAAATGTAAACCATCTTTTCAATGCCTATATTGACGACTGCATTTGGGAAAAACTTGTTGGAAAATATATTTCAGTTGTAGAGTGATCGATCGGAAATTTTCCGTCACCAATATTCAGGACTTGCTTGGAGAATGATTGAGCAGAAATATCTTGGAGTAGATGTACATGCATATTGGTCGATAACGAGATATTCTTACATTTCTTCTAAGCGGTGATGCTTTCAGGCAAGCATTGAGCTCATAAGCAGGTGTTGATCTTAGAATCACAGGTAGAGTTTGACTAAAATCACCAGCTTATAGGAGAGGTACTCCTTCCATTGATTGATCTATTCCTCTCAGATCTCGCAAAGTACGAACAAGTAGCTCGGGCGATTTCTTATGGGCCATTGTGCATTCATCGAAACGATAAGTTTACATGTTTTCAATACCGTGGCCATACTTGATCCTCTACCAATGTTGCAAGTAGGTTTTTCGGTATGATTCACATTCAACGGTAGCTTCAGGGCTGAATGTGAAGTTCGCCCTCCATCAAGTAACGTTGCTGTTTCTTATATGAACGTAAAATTCCACGCGATGATAAAATGCCAGCGCCATCTATCGACAGAGGGCCGGACCGCTCTATTAACCTTCCTTATAACTTGTAGAATAAATTGCTTTAAGCACTCAAGAGGGTTGTGTGCATAGTTTTCGAGATTATAGCGTACACACACACACATTTTGAATTTTATATATATATAGATAAGAGAATTCGGCATCCCAAATAAATTGACATGACTATGTAGGCTGACCATCACCAACATTGCAAGTCAAGGTAAAGTAGTCGGATTGCTATCTGCAGCAATAAACAATTTTAAGGGACAAGGGAATAGTTTGTCTTGCATCTATAACCTGGCCTAGAAAAAAACAATCCTTGACTCTGACACGTCAATATGACTATCGTTATCAAGTCCAGCCAGATATCTTTTGAAGCTCATTTTATGGTAGCGTGGCAGACCTAGCTTACGTTGGAAGGATGACCTTGACCAGGACGCACGAAGGTTTGGAGTTTCAAAACTGGAAAAGGACGTTGAGAGATATGTCGATGCACATAAGCTATGAAGTTCTACACATAAAAAATTCGTGTGGTGGTAACAATGAAAGAAAATCTGTACTTAAAGATACGTTCGAAGCAGGGCTCCAAAATAAACTGATGAGCATTCCCAGCAGTACAAGCATTACGGAATTCCTCTATCATTTTTTAAATTTAAAGCTCTTTTTCGGATTCGATCGAACAAACTTAAATATGTTCGTTATAGGGGCAGAAACTGCCCAAAGAAAGGAATTATAGTCAAGTTTTTGCCTGAAGATTGTAACCAGATCAGACGAAGTAAACATTCTTTGCAACTTCTATGGAAACGTAAGCATCTCGCAGCATATTTTAGCGACACGAATATGTAGTTATTTCTCAGATGGTCTGTAATCCAAATAACAAGAACTGAGAGTGGGTCCGCTTTTTTTAATAAAAGTGCTGCTTATGTAGACAAAAAAAACTCCACATCCGATGAAAATGGTTGTGAATCTGAAAACTAATTTGAAAAACTGAGATTGGAAGAACAATTTATTAAATAAGTTGTATCAGATAAGAATTCGTTGGTAAATATATGAAAAAATATTTGGAGACAAAACGGAGCCCTGTGGCATACCAACATTTATTTGTGGATATCACGCCTGAATTTTTCAAACACAACTTATGTTGAGCGTTTCGAAAGATAGTTATGTAGGTACTAATCGAACGAACAAAAGTTTTATCTTTATGCTTTTGAAATATTAATTGTAATAATCTTACACCACTTTTTGGTTACTCACCATTAGATCACAATTGGAACTATTGCTCCGAAAGCTGCCAAATTTTATATTCTCATCTATAAACAATCATTAACCCTGGGGTTACCTAAGCTACTAACAATATGCTACTAAGAACACTTTTAAAAATGCTTACATTTCAGTGCAGCAGATCATGAAATAACAGTTGTGTGTTCGTCTACTCTTTTGGTTGTTTTAGGAAAACTGTCAAACTTTGAAGAGTGGGGATGAAATCTCTCAGAAAATAATAAATTCGCTCAAAAGTAAAAGAACGCTTTGTGGAGGAAAATAGGGAAACTTTTTGAACGTCAAAAAAAAATAAATTTAACTAAACGAAATGGATCAAATAAGTGCAGATGAAATAAAATTTGTGATGGAAACCATTTTATTAGGCCATTGTAAAGTCATTTTATTATTTACTTTGGATTTAACTTTACAATTTTCTTAATTTAAAATTCTTCAAATACGAATCCTTTACAAAATGTCAAATTTCAAATGTACTTTTGAGTTTGTAATTTTCTCCCCCAAGACATTTTTTGGTTTAAAATAAGGAATTAAGGGGAAATGTTTTTCTCTCTCGCAACATGTCTCTTCTCCCGAAAACTCTCGAAAGTGTAAGTAAACGAACAACATTTGTGTAAAATTGTGCAAAATAGTCTGTTTTAGGGAGTAGACGAACACAACTAACAAAGTCAGATATGTACTCATATATTTGAATACATTCGGATATACGTATAACAAACCTACACACCTAAAACGCCCGGCGAAGTTGATTTCCTGTTTTCAAAAACTTTTCCTAAACTCGGAGACACAAAGAAGTTAAATTTCCTTTCCGAAACAAAAGCATACCAAAGACTTTATCATAAATATAATTCGTCTTTATTTGAGTTCCAAGGCCCATAACACTATTTATTAAATATTGTTTTGAAAATAAATCCTCGTTTATCTTGGTGTTTAATACAAAACCAAGACAATTTTTGTTGATTGAAATCAAAAGATTTGTGACGTTTTTTAGGTTTTCTAAAAGGAATCCCTCAAGAGTATATTCCTAATCAAAGATCAAACAACTTAAGCCCTTCCCCCCTCCATTAATAATAAATATATATGTACATTTACGGATATTTTAATATCAATTTTACTCCAAGGAATGCTAATGTTTTAATAATCAAGCATCCGCACAGGTATTAAGTAACTATGTATCTTTCCTTAGTTCCTGATCGAATCTTGGAAAATATTTTTGACATTCTATAGGTACCTCAGTTATTTCCATTGTTTTTACTTCCCAGGTTTCTGGCCATAAGAATTCACAGTAAGAGTTTTCCATAGAAGAATTATTAAATAAAAAAAAAGCCAAACGAAATCCTTGGAGTATTATAGTATGTGCAAGCAAACACAACAAACAGAAGCGACCTCCTTCCTCTCACAAATTGCCTTTGGTTTCGGATGAAAATATTTAAACCTTTCCCCAAAGACTTTGAATCAAAAGCACCGAGACTTGAAATGCGGAGCTGGAGACAGGGAATAGGAAAACATTGTGTACATCAGTTATGTTGAACGATTACTATCATCATCATCATCACCATCGTCATCATCACCAAACACAACCAACGCAGAAGATAGGTTCCCATAAAGCGATAATATCTCTTTGATGAAATTATTGGAATTACACCACAAGTATTTCACTTTTGCCCCACAAAGGACCTTTAATTGCAAGCATTTCGTATGCTTCGAATGTCTGGGAGGAGTGGAGAGGGAAGAGGAAAGGCCATCATCCCAAAACAAGCAACTACAACTCTTCCTCCAAACAAGGAGTCGACAATGGAATTTATTTTGTGTTGTTGTTGTTTGACTCAAAACAATTCGACAGTTCGATTGCTCGGCATTCAAAGGATTGAGGATTTTTTTTTCATCTCGTTTATCCAATAAATATCTTGTTTCGATAAATATCTCTCTCCACTCAACTGACAGCAAATGTAAACATCTTTGAGGTTGTTTTTTTTGTTTAACTAATCACAGCAGGTATGGAGACTAAATTTGGGGATTTTCTTTCTCACAAGAACCCATAAAGGCATAAAGACTCCATGCTGGGATTAAATTCTGTCGATGATTTATTTAATTTGAGAGATTATCATTTGTTTATTTAATATATTTTTTTTTTAAAAAGACCTTAATTGTGGAAATTTAACTTGAATCGATACAAATCGAGGCAAGGAAGCATATTATGTACATCTTACTATGGGGATTGAATTGTATACGTCGACGATGAGCAGGGAACTGCATTTAATTTGGGGAAAACTAGGTCAACGTGGAGAGCTCAGAACCTGCAGAGCGCTCTCTGGATAGAGAATTTATGTTGCCAGCTAGCAGAGCACAGTTTGGAATAGTTTGCTTTTAATTACTTAATTACCCTAGACATACGTTCTATGTGGATGTGGAGTTTGAATTTAAGTTGAGATACTTTCGTCGAGCTGAGTGGGGAAGGAGGAGCGTTTAGGTGGATTGAATTGATCCAGTTTGAATAAAGTACGTGTCCCTCGAATTCGAATTTAGACAGGGGACTAGGTGCATTTTAGAAGCTGCAGCTTACTTATATGAGATGGAATGTAAACACAAGGTAAGCAAGTCATCCATGAGTGCCATGATAGGCCAAGCCTTCACTAACTACGTACTCCACCTGTTTGTTTATTGACTGGTATTGCCTACAGGGTGGCCTAGAATGAAGAAGATTTTCAAATTCAAGTTTCTTAAGACTTTTAAAAGTTTTTTGAAATGGTAAATTTAATCTAATATAAACTTTCTTATTACATAACTATTTTATCTTATCAATTTTAATAAAAGAATGAAATAAAAAAAAAAGAAAAATTGAAAAATTTAACCAAACAATGCTTTCACTTTCTGGGATAAGCGTTGTTTAAAAGGAAAGGAACTGTTGACGGTTTTTTTTTATAAATAAAAAATATATTTTTAACTATCTATTTTATTACAGAAAAATATATACATATTAATTAATATATTTAATTAATTTTAATTAATTAATATAGATAAATTAACATATTTACAGATATTCCAAAAAATCTCCGTTAATGGGGGTAATTTTTATATTTTTTCAAGAAACATTAATTCATTTCATTAAAGGTAAAAAGTGGCAGCACGGAAAGGGAGTATTCTTACTGATTTGCCTTTGCAAAAATTATTTCCGAATCTGCTTGGTTGCACTTGAAATTCCGAACAGAAAAAACGAATTTAAAGAAGATCATCGACCTTCTCCTGTACTAGCTGAAAAATTAAAACCCCAAACCATAAAAGACATCCTGAACAGGGACGGTGAGAAAGGTCAGGTGAGTCGGAAGATGCCAAATATGATGGCTGCTAGAGATCATTTAGATAGATAACTCCTTTTGGGATCAAGGTAAATTTGCGGGTGAGAAAAAATTTAAGATTGACGAAGGATGTTGTGGAGGAAGCCAAACACAGTTCTCAGTCTCAAAAGATTCGACCCCTACAGTTAAGCACGGTAGAAGGCAATGTTATGGTATGGCCTCTTCTGGAGTTGAAAATCGGGTTTTTATTGATGCCTAGATGTAGTGCCCCGTGAGATAAATATGGGTTCTTGGACATTCTTAAGGAAAACCTACATTAAAGTGCTTAAAAGCAAGGTCTTTTTGAAATGCTCCCATTCACAAAGACCCCAAACATAGATACATTTAGAAATATTATATCCGATTGCCAAGAATAAAACAAAAACAACAAAACCGTCTTTCTTGGGAATGGGACAACAAAAACAACCAAAAACAACTCCCAAACTGGTGTATTCCGCGAAAAATCAACTAATTGAAGTGATAGAAAACAAGTGTGCACTTGGGCTCTTTCTTTAGTCGCACCACACGAATAAAGACTATGTGTATGTAGATCGCTATTTTGAAATCAGATTTTTGACCGACGCGGCGGTAATTTTTGTACATATTCATCTAAGAATACTTTATGTCAAATTTTAATCAAGAAATCTACAGTAAAGAACCCATCCAAAATTCAGATTTTGGGGATGTGTTTATAAAATTTAAAATTTAATTTCCATGAACTGTGTTAAAAAAACTTCTGCAAGATTAACGCTAGAAAATAAATGAATGAAAATGGCCCAAAATTCCTTCTATCCAAAACAGATACAAATTTTGGCTCCACTTTTACATTTTTTTTATATATTCTTGAAGTATTAAACGATTTTGAAAAATATTGGAAACAGTGGAATTTTCAACACCGCCATTAAGACATTAAGCTTTAAATCTCAAATGTTGATTAATGGCCAAACTTGGTTTTGCACACCCGAAAAAAATTATTAAAACAAAAAACAATTAAGCAAAAAACACAATTTTTGACTAAATGCATCTTTGGAAAATTTTGCATAAAAAATTGAGGAAAAATAAGTTCAAATTCAGTACTTGAAAGGTGGGGCTTAGGTTTAATTACTATTATTTTATTATTTAATTAATCAAACCTGTATTAACTAAGTCAAAGAATTTAATAAAACTTGGAGGCCAAAGCGTTTTACAATTTAAAATTATCTAATTAATAACCCAACAACTATTTTCCCAAACAATTTCAACATTTTTGATAAAATGTTGTTTTAAAATTTTGAAAGAATTCTGTTTAGTATGTGTGCCATAGCCATAGCTATAGCTGGTTAGAAAAAGTTACATGATTTTCACAGAAACACATGGGAGTTCAGTTATCAAAGGGTTTTGCTATGCAGGAATAAGCGATTTATTATAGTTTACAAAGCACAAGTTTTCAAGTGGTTATTCGTTGACTACCGTTTTCTACATACGAAAAGCCACAAAAACATACAGTTAATTGTAAAATTTGATGTTTTCTATAATTAAATGAAAGACTTGAATCAGCCTTTAGCTTTAAAAAGAAAATAGCGGGTGGTTACCCTTAAAAACAAAAATTTTTAGGGTCACCCGGACCGCTAGTTTTTTTTTGTTTTATGTTAGATTCCATACTTTCCGGCGGCATTTGGTACAGTAGATAAGGTGTTTGCTTGCTAACCCAGACACGAGTTCAAAACTGAGGTATGGGTAGCAATTTTTTAAACTCTTAGCGCAAGCTAGACGTCGTCGTCCGTGGCACCTAAATTCTCTATATACTTTACTGTCTTTCGAATTTTTCTTACTAGTGTCGTGTATAGCTTTCAGTTGCATTTTAAAAGCAATACTCTACAGAGACACAGAGTTGAAAAAATATTATTATTAGGTATTTACTAATCAAAAATTCATGTTTCCAATCGTCTGACGTTGGGCGCCACCCTGTATCACGATGACGTTCGACTTTCGATGGTGGATTTCTTGCTGGCAATGCAGCATGTAAACACTGTCGAGACCAACTTCGACAGTGATGATGACGATCGAAAGATAATTATAGCCCCAAGCAGCAGTTTTTTTTTTTAATTGAACAGTCGCCATCGCATCGGACATTCAACAGATACAATTCTGGTGTTTTTCGGCACCGTTGCGTTCGCCGGGCTTGGGGTTATAAGCCGTGTCTTTAATGTTGATTGGACGCGCGATAAGGTTTGTTTATTTTGATTGTGTAGTTAGTTGTTCCCTTGAACTCTCGTCAACAACTATCTAAGTAGATATACCTGCCTTCATGCATATCTTGATTCTATCTCTTAGTTTGACTTACAATAAATCAAAAGCAAACAAAAAAATATATGAATTCTTATTGAAACACCGAAACTAGATCATACTGTAGCTGAAAGCCTATTAGAACGCTGCTGGCCCGCTGTTTAAAAAGGCCCCAGTTTCTTTGAGAAAAAAATAAATAAATAAAAAATAAATTCAAATTCCTTTCTTTGTACACCTAATCGGCTTATGTCGTTGTTTGGTAAAGAAAATATGCATCAACCCAACTTCTATATAAACCCAGAGGCTCACTCAAGCATACCTCCTTAACCAACAACCACACTCTGTTGTGTTCACCTCAAACTATATAGACATCAACGTCAACAATAAAAATTCACGGCGACAGCCCTTTTTAACAAAATGGGAAGAAAAAAACAGAACCCCAACCACCAAAGAGGGAAGAATCTAAACTGCAACCAAAATCATAAATAATTTTTCGCCATACAAATGAGGGTTCAGGTTTCAGACTGAGGGGGATAAATGTGTATTCCTTTAACCACCATCCTTCTTCGTGCTTTAATCCTTGCCACTGTTTCGCCGCGGTGCGTTATTAAAAAATTAAATCCCTTTCCATATCCCTATGTCCCATGATTATTCAAAATTCCAAATGTGAAGTTTTATCTTTGACAACAACCCTCACCTTTTAACTGCAAGTCTGAATTAAATGTGATATCCTTTGGGTAGGTAAATCCTGTTTTTTTCCTTATAAAGATCCTTTTTGAAAGAATTTATTAATTTAATCCAATTGTTGTTGAAGCGATATATCCTTGTGCCGGATTGAGAGAAGGGAATTTCGTTTCACCAATTTTGTCTCACTCTTCAATTTTTTTTCATAAATTTTGGAATTTTCACTAAATTCACCAACTTTTTCTTTCACCTTTTTTTTAATAATTCGGTTCACTAAGTATTTTTAATATCGCGCGATAAAATGACGTACAGACTAACACGCACGACGTCTCAAAGCAAACTGATTCCTTTCCCAAAATGAATCTTTTGGATTGGATTTTTGTTCGGGAATAATTTGTGTATTTTCTCTTTTGAAAAATGTATTCATACAGTTCAACTCATACTCACAGAAAACGAGTTGTTTTCATGATAGAAAGAGATGCCAGATGCGTAAATTGTTTCAGTTGAAATTGAGTGGTTTTTGGAAAATGCAGAGAAATAAAAGAGAGGAAAAAATGCATACACAATGGTTGATTGAAATGCAATTTCATTGACGATGTCACTCTTTTGTGCGTGGAAAAGTTTGAGTGATGATAAGGTTTTGAGTTCAACATTATATACACGGAGAAAAATATTTCCATAAATTACATCGAATTTCTAATTGTTTAATTTTATATAATTAATTAATTACTAAACAAACATTTGAATATTGTATGATTTATATGTGTACATTGCAAATATCGTTTTAAATATCATTTTAAGACATTTACGAGGAACTCAAGATAGAGTCCCCATAAATGTGCAAAATATAAAACATTTTAAGAAATAAGTAGCTTTTTGAAAACAATTTGTGAAAAAATTCAAAAACAATTTCAAATGATCCTGTTCTGAGGAATAAGAATACTTGAACTGAGTTTTGTTTACATAATTTGAATTTTACCATCTATCTTATAATTATGTTTGCCACGTATTTTTTAATTGCATCAAACAACAAGTATAGATTTTCCAGTAACCCTTTATTTAACTGACAATCAGAGTCAAAAATGATAAACATTCTATTTAAATTCTTCTTTTCACTAATAAGTGTTTGGAGTTTCCCAAGCTGCAGTTACTTATTTTAGGAGTTGTTTTGACGGATCTACCTTTTCGCCATGATGTGGAAATGTTGGCTTCTTCGATAACGTCTTGCGTGGTTCTAAAATCTCATTATAAAATACAAATATGGTGCAACTAGCTTAGGTACAATCATTACATTTTGTTTTAACTATGTTTCTTGCTCAGATTTTTTTTCAAGACAATTCAACCTTTTAAAAAAGTTTAATTCTTCTACACTATTTTAGTTCCGATTCAAAGTACTATGAGGTATGTTAAGTGTTCGTGCACATTCAGAAATAATGTGATAACCAGGTAAAAATCTAACATGATATTGAAATGACAGAAAAACATGTTTTGAATTATTTACTAGATTCTGCTGGTCCATATTCATCTGACCGCTTAGGGCGTTTTTTTTTTACTTTCACTAGAACTGATCAGCAGATTATTAAATTCATATTTAATTGGAAGTTAGTTGCTTCAGTTTTTTTTATAGAAATATTTTCGAATAACGGATTTCTATACCTATTAATTACAATTTTTTTTGTTAAATCCTATCTTACCTTAGGTGGCACCACAATCCGCTGTGGACCTGAGCCTCAACCAAGAAGTTTTCGCCAGCCGGCTCGGTCCCTACCTAGCTGCCTCTGGTTTCGCACGTGAAGTCAGTCAAAATCCTCTTGCACTTATGTGCGCCATCTGAGTCTCGGTCTTCCTGTACTACGCCGTCCCTCTGGGGTGGAATTGAAGATTTTCCGGGACGGAGCATTGATGTCCATCCGCTCTATATGATACCCAGTCGAGTTAATAGCGAAGCCCAGGTAGACAAAGTTGCTAACTAGCTCAAAGTTATAGCTGTCCGTATGTTTTGTCCAAGACCTTGATGTTAGGTGTCTCTTCTTGATGACAGTACAGGTATACTTTATTTTACCCTAATCGACTGCTAAACCCAATGTCCTTAATTTAAAAAAAAGATACAAAATTCGAAACTCTTAAAATTTGCAAGTGCAAAATTAAAATTTAAAACAATAAATAAACAATGTTTTTGTATTGATGTTTCTCGTTGTCATCTAGTCATCAATAACTAACGTTATTTCAAGAAAAGGTGTGTTTGGTATTTTTTGCTTCTCTTTCTTATAGGGTCCGTTTCATCCTGGATTGTAAAATCTTACGCTTTTAAGTCGTTTATAATGTCTTCTTTAAACCCGAAGGATGGAGGTCGATTACTTCAATATATAAGGGTCTATGTAATCTACAAAAGTACATACGTTGTATCATTTGATATTTGTATCGTAAAATTTTCTAGATAAAAATCGATAACTGTCGGAGTCACTTACATTAACTTCTCATGTATTATTATGCCAACAAATCAATTAAAAACTCGTTTGTTTCATTTAAAACAGTATTGTCACAATATCTTGTGCAACACACTGTTCCTGGATGCAACTTTAAAGTATAAAGCTTTGGGTTTGGTTAATAGATTCTAATTGTCAAAAAAAATTCATATTATTTAAGTATGAACATAGCTCTTGATTACCAATTTGTCCTTCTATTTTAATATACAAAAAAATATTTTTTGTGGTCCTTACCCAGTTTTTGAAATAAAGGAAAAACGGCCCACTTTTTGTGGTCTTTTGACTCTGCACCTAAAAAAACACCTAACGAATTCGAAGCTCAAAACTTGTTATCATAAAAATATACTAAATACATAATGTATGTCATATGTATATAAGAAAAAAATTATTTAGCATTTTCTTCCTTAGAAGTTAGAATTTAAAACAATTTTAAAAATTCGGATAATATATACAGTATGTTCTAACAGATTTAAACGACGGATATTAATTTTTTTTCATACATAATCTTGAAAATAACTACCTCTAAACTTTTTTTTTATTTGTAACATTATTTATTACATTTCACTAATTTGGGGAAAAGGACATTTTACCTCCATTCAAAGAAAATCAAAATGCCATCGAACCGAGGCCATCATCGGCATCAAAATGCAATATCCATATAATACCAAGATACACTCTTTTTAATCTGAACAAAATGCGTTCCCTTAGCAAAGTAAGTTTACCAAACCATTCCAATTCCACTCATTTTTCACTCGAATAAAAAGTTATTGTTCTCATAATCTCAATCGACATAAAATTCAAGAGAGAATGAATTTTCTTACGATATTAAAAATTACAAAGGATGATAAAAAGGTGTTTGTTTTGTTTGTGTTCATTTTCTTGCTTCTTGCTTAATGTGGTTTTCAAAACAATGCTCCGACTTATCTACTTTGTTGTTGTTTAGTTTATGAACATGAACATCTCCTATAAATTACTCAACGAACCAATGGGGGACGAATTTAATGGACAACACTCGGCTGCTTCCACCAGGAATTTAAATAAATAAATAAATGATTTTATTGCTGCTGCAACATATGTACAAATGTACATAGATAGAATTGTTTGGTGTTATATCTATCGTAACATTTAATATTTTATTAATGCTAATACTAAGGAAAACACTAACAACATCCTAAATTTTAACACAAAAGATGCATTTTTGAAAGAGATTTATAAATATTTATATGTTTTAATTTAATTTAAGTTTTTAAAAATAAAATTTCTTAGGAAAAAATATCTAATAAAATTGAGTTTTAAGAACTAAATGTTTGCATTTTATACAAAAATGGAAATAAGTTTAAAATACCTATTTCTTAAGGCTTTTTATGGACTTGGATTTGAATTCAATTCAAAAATTTGCAACATAGGTAATAATTCCCTTCACTCATAGAAGCCATTTTGCTCTGTTCTTTAACAAGTCTACACTCAAGAGCCCTAAAGTCCAAACTAGACTTTTGGAGGGTTAAAAGTGTCAATAGTTGAATTTAGAACTTTTAGCAAACCCCATATTGGGTTTGGGTTGGGTAAATTGTAGACTTATGGCGTACTAAGGAGAGCCCTAAAAAATTATTTTTTTGTTTAGAGGGACCTAGCTTGCGGTTGCTTTTTGCTTTGAAGTATTATTGCAATCTTGGATATATTCCAGGCTTGTTTATAAAGGGTTTTTCAATAAAAGCGCTACAAAAGTTTTTTTTAAATAAAACAAAAACGGTTTTGGATATCAATGAAATTCTTTATTTCTTTGAAAGTACGTTTGATGCCATTATGTATGGAAATCGATTTCTTTTGCGTGGCCATCACGGGCAAGCTTGCGGAAGTCCAGACGCTGAACCCAATTTTCGACGGTTTTCAAGCATAAATCGGCCGATACTGCTGCAATTTCACGTTCGATATTCGTACGAAGTTCATCAATCGTCGCTGGCTTGTTGGCATAGACCATAGACTTGACGTAGCTCCACAGGAAATAGTCTAACGGCGTCAAATCGCACGACCAAGGTGGCCAAGCGACTGGACCATTTCGTGAGATAACACGTTCTCCAAATTTGGTCTCCAAAAAATTGATTGTGACATTCGCTGTGTGGCTTGTGGCGCCGTCCTGTTGGAACCACATGTCCTCCAAGTCCATATCATCCAATTGGGGCCAAAAATATTCAATTTAATCTTGTAAGGATGTAGGCCAAGATCTTTTCGCAAAATTCGTCACAACGACGTCACAGAGATGCCCAACGCTTGAGAACGACGTGTGAGAGACACATTTGGGCTTTCTGCAACTGAAGCCTTGGCGGCAGCAATATTCTCGACACTGCGGGCACTTATTTGTCTCATTGGCCCGGCAACATTTTGTACTGTGCCTGGGGATTCAAATTTGTCCACTAGACGCTCATTTGTTGATCTGCTAGGACGATTATGACGACCATAAATTCGACGTAGCGCTCTTAACGTTGAGGCCACTGACTCCGAATTTTTGTAGTAAATTTTAATAATTTCGACTCGAAAGAAATATGGCATCGTTTGCTGTCCCTGTCGCTCTACTTTTGTAGCGTCCCTGTTGAAAACCCCGATATAAAAGATTTATAAAATTTTCGTGACTATAGGCAACTTCGCATTTACTTCAGAGCCAATAGGCATTCCAAGGGGTTGCATTGAGAAGTTACTAAATATTGTTTTCCTGCTTTGCCCTATCTTTTCGGTTCCGCTCGAAACATTAACACAAACAAAATATTCATCCTTAGGGTAATAGGCCCCAAAAATATAAGATTTTTGGGCGTTGATTTTCAACTTCTTGTCATCACAATATCGCAAATATCGCAATATCTTGTCGAATTCTGATGACCTCGACTTTTCATTCTGCACGGGATTAGGTCGTCGACATACACAATTGCCTAAGTAAGACTACCGGTGTAAATACTGTACAGAATCGGCAAGTTCACCGCTAAATTGTAATGCACATGCTTAAGTAAAATAGATCAGGTAGAGTCCTCCAAAAATCCCATTTACTAATATAAGGCACTCCATGTTGAGGAAATTGCAGACCACAACCGCTTTTGATGCACGCGGTGATCTATTTCACAATTGTTTTCGAACGCATTAAAACGATTAAAGTAGCAAAGTTCTAAGAATAAGTGCTTTGTACAGTCAAAGTTAGCAAAGTTTTGTGAATGATGATTGAAGTTTTTAATTTCGAAGTTTTAAGAAGCACTGGGGCCTTAGAAGTTACAATAAAAAAAAAAAATCTAACGAGAGATGGAAGAGTTCCTTAGATGCTAAATACAGAAACAATTTCAAAATATAATACTTTTTGCTGTTTGCTGATGATAAATAAATCTACAAAACATGAATAAAAGCAGCCTTGACCTACACCAACAAGCTTCTCCAACCAGGTCGGTCTGTAGCTTGGCCTCCAGGTCTTTCACTTATTCCTCAACTGCACCGCCTTTTCGGTGTGAAATCAAAGATTTTTTCGGACTAGAGCATTGGTGTCCATTCGCTCCTTATAACCCATCTGAGATAGTGTCGCTATACATATACAGCCCGCACAGTTCCTCTTTGTATCTCCTTCTTCACTTGCCGTTAATGCGAACGGGACCAAAAATCAGCGGAAGAATTTATCTCTTGAAGCAGCCTAAAACGCCCTCATCCAATATTCAATTCAATTCAATTCAATTCAATTCAATTCAATTTATTAACAAAAATAGAGTAACATTTATAACATATAATATTTAATTCAAATAAAAATGTAAGCATGGCATATAAGCCGTCTGCCGTATATGATATCGATTAAGTTTTATTTTTTAAGAGATTGAATAAAGTTAAACAGTTTATACAATTAAAATCTGATGGTACAAATATATACTAACAAAAATAAATTAACAGAAATACATTAACGGAAATAGATTAACAGAAATAAGTACTTTTATAAAACACAATTTTTATATTTATATTTAAGCAAAAACAATGATAATTTTATGTAGGAAATATTTAATATTTACACAAGATATTACGGATTACATTCAAAAAAGTCAAAGAACTGCAATAAGACGAGAAAAAAAAAGAAAACGTAAATGAAAAGTTAGTGATGGCATACTTGGGTCTTTTTATATAAAATAACTAAGAATAGTCGAGTCAAAACAAATTCAAATATGAATTCCTGTAATTGTTTGCGTGTGAAACAAATCGCAGAAGTATTTTCCAACCTCTCTCACCATTTAAAATACTGATAAGCTCATCGAAAGACAAGAAGCTTTTGCTAAAATAAAGCCTGCGTATTTCTTGAAGAATAGGACATATTGCAATGAAGTGGCGTACGTCTTCAATTTGGTTAAGGTTGCATAGAGAACATATAGCGTCTAAATCTGTTCTGTGAGGCCTATAATTAAGTTCAAGGGTTTCAGTTCGAACCTTTAAGATTAAACTCATATCTGAGGTTGAAAGTTCCTCCCTAAAATAATTATTATCACACAAGCTCAGATTCAAACGTCTATACGTAACCCTAGAGGTGGAATTTGTTACCCTTTCTAATTGTTGTTGATAGATTTTATCATCTACCACCGATATTAAATCATAAAAGATGTTTGTCCACTCTTCTCTGTTGCTTACATTCAGATCTAAAGAGACGCTGTGAGCCGACGCGAGCGCGTGCTAGTTTCTAAAAGGTGAATAACCACAGCGGAGTGATACCAGTAGAATTCTTTTATGTAAATTGCTATCAAATCTATGCATTACTTTCGTGAGATAGTCTGCATTGGCTTTCAAACTCCTCACATAAACTTGTGGTAGACCAGATTCAACATATATTGCGTAATTGGGGGTATTAAAAGGCAACCGGAAAATTCGTTTGAAAAAGTATCTTTGAATGCTTTCAATTTCCTCAAAAAATTGGTACCCATAAACTTCAGTTCCATAACAAAGACATCTATTAGCCGTTGCATTAAAAACTTTAAACTTTGACGTAGAGTCAACAAATTTATTAGTAAAAAAATTTGACCACAAGGTATTAATTGCTGATTTTGCTACGGAAAGTTTTTCTTTAATATGGGCTTTCATACTTAGATTGTGAGTTATAATTGGGCCTAGATAATTAAACTCACTAACTACCTCAATATTTTGACCATCTAAATTCCAGTTCCTTGTAAGGTTATCAGATCGATTTTGAGTTCTGAAGATCATTATTTTAGATTTATTAATATTAATTTTAAGATCCCATGTATCACAAAATAGTTTCAGCTTATTAATTTGGAGTTGAAGCGTCATAGGATTGTCTGAAAAGATCACCAGGTCATCCGCGTAGAGCAGGAGCTTTATTGACAAATCGCCAAAGGTTACACATCCTGGTAAGTAATCCAATTTTGTCCATGCCTCTTCAGCATATAGCAGGAGCGGAATGATGAGGCTTATAAAGGGACAAATAAGCTTTAGATGGCCGAGAGAGGGTTTTACTACAAAATTGCCTTCTTAGCCCAAAGCAGAAGTAATTGATCTCAGCGCTGGTATTGATCTAGAGTAAACAAAGTTCCTTACTACCTATCTAAAGTTCTAGCTGTCTAACGTGATGTTTTGTCCAAGACGTCGGTATTTTTTCTTGATGACAGCATGACAGCCATCCTTGACTGCCAAACCCATCTTCGCTGCGTCTGTCTCAATATTCACAAAAGCGCTACTAACCCGCCGTTATGTTCTTTCGATTATGTCCATATGGTTGTCGTACGTGAGTAATTGGACGGACTTTTGAAAGATCTTGCTTCTGGTGTTGGCTATAGAGTTCTTTCAATTTTTATGTCGAAGAAGTCGCATGACAGCGCAACGCCTTGTCTAAATCTTTTTCGACTTCATATGTGAGGTCTTTATCAAATTTGACGGAACAGCGTGCGTTTTCCATCATCATTCCGCACATCATCTTGGCGATGTTCCTTTTTATTAAAGATCGGGAAAGCAATAGTGAGTTTTCATTCTTCAGATATGCCTTGTTCTGACCCTGTCCTGTTTATGAGTTGGTGCATACTTCTCAGTTAATATGCTTTCTAAAATCCATATTTTATTAAACGGCTTAATTAAAAAAACATAAATATTTTTACATCTACAATAGAAGACCTTAATTTCCTTGTTGATGGCGCTAACTACAGACAGATGAAGTACTACTTAAACCTAATCAGTTGTTATCAAGATAAGCCGATCCAACAAAGACTACTTTCTTAGTAGTTTATTATAGATAGAAACATTCAATAACTATTGTTGTTTATCTCTTTAGACTCATTGTCTTAACTTGATTATTATAACTTCCAGACATAATATTCTATTTTTGAAAAACACTCAAATCTATATCTCGACCAATAATAGCCGTGTTTTATTGGTAATCTATAGCTAGCGCAGTATTGGAAGTCCCAATAAAACGCTATATTCACTCCATAATTCACTTTTAATTTAACCCCCGAAGTGACAACTGATGTCTTGTTGAAAAAAATTAGAAGGGCGTGTTCCAAATTCAACTCAGTTCTTGGACAGAGACATCCGGATAGAATATCCAACCATGGCGTCATCAGTGACCCTTGATAACAGAATTAAATTCGGTTTTAGAAAAAAAAACTGCAGTAATTTAAGTTTCAATTGATGCAGGTTTTCTCTAATGTCTTATTTGATTGATTCAATATACATTTTAAGTATTTTGATCCTTTCCAAAATTTTATTTAATTTATTCAATTTGGGTCACTGATGACGTCAAAAAACAGGAAGGCGCTGTCTTGTAATCTTCTATCATGATACTCAACAAACATATCCTTTTTTTCTAGATTCCAGTTGGTTGAAATTTCTTTCCAAGATTTATATCAACTTAATATATTCACTAATTTCACTAACCTAATTATCGACACTTATTGTTTAAAAATATAAAAATATAAAAATATAAAAGTATAAAATTTAACTGCGCTGGGTATACACTTACCAATAAAACAAGGCTAATATTGCTTTCGCTTTCGGGACTCAAAATTTATTGAGCTAATTTGTGAATTACTGAATGCTCCCTGACCTGATTTCGATTGAAATGTGTGAACGACGACCAGATAAACAAATCTCATTACATCTGCAGAAGCCAGAACGTGCCATAAGCTGGGACTCTGGAACACCACAACGGCGGGCGTCCCAAGACGAAGAAGATGAAACTCCTACCGTGCGGCTTTAGCTGAAATATCAATTTCTACGCCATGTAGTTTTCTCCACTTAACAAAGTCAAATACTCAAAACCAACACTCCTTGAGAAGTAGTTTTTGTTTGCATACCATTTAAGGCTGCAAGAAGCACAAACATCCTTTGGATTAGCTATGCGCTGACTATAGATGGCATTCTGAATGTGAATTAACGTGTGCGAGTTCGTTCAGCTGTTGAACCATCGATACTTTCCCAATACAAAGTCAGTGTTGTCACTTTTAGTTTTTGAAAATAGTTAACCAATGCAAAAATTATAAAATAAAAAGGCGCTGACAAAATTATAAAATTAAGTAAAAAAAAAAAATAGCCAAACCTATAGGAAAAAATAATATAATAAAAAATATTGGAAGGTAAAATCATTATTATATTTTTAATAATTTATTCATTATTTTAAAAAATGTCATGAACCAGTTTTGTGAGTATTTTCTCTAAAATATTTTAAAAAAATGTACCATCAGTGGTCTATTAAATATTTTTTTTTATTATTGAAGAATGTCAATGGTAGAAGAAAAATGTTTGGAAAAATTGTTTCAAAAAGTACTAGATCAAACAAAATTTTTTAGGGTGACATCACTGTTTACGACACCCGCCATAAAAGCATATCTTCGTTTCGATCAAGCTGATCATTGGTTTTATTATGCTAAACGCCAAGAAGATTATGAGGAAGCCCAATGATGTGGCAAATATTTGCTATCACTGGCGCCTGCCGGGCACGAGAAACATCTTCTGTCTGGTGGTGGGTAAATATTGCTTAATTTACTGATTTGAAAACGGAATCTTTTTAGTTTTTTTGTTTTTCTTTGAATATCATGTTGCGAACTCCAAGGGTCTTAAAATAAATACATTCGACCATGAGTTTTGTTGATTGACGAATGTGAAGAAGTACAGATGTTGATAAGATTGAATTGGTCAGTAAAATTTACATTGGGATGGAATTGCTTACGTCAATAAAGGAACACGTCAATACGGGAACAATGTGTCAATAAAACGTAATACGGTGATGATAAAATTCTCTGCTCATTTCAACAAAAGCTATTCAGACATCTGACCTTATCTCAACAATTTCCCTTGAAGTGTTCAGCAACTTAAGGAAGTTATACAAAAACTGGAAAACTTTGTTGTGCTCATTAAATAGAGTGATAATGAGGTTTAAGGTGAAAGAGTTGATGAGTTAGGAAGCAACTTACGGTAAGGGGCCATTGTATACCTATCCTTGAAGAGAATATTAGCAGCACAATAGAAATTATTGGGATGACAAAAATAGATATTTTTCGGATAAACAAAGCAATAATGTTGACAGCCCCTCCCTCCCCTCCAAATGTTCGAGCAGTGCACCTAAAATCCTATTGGTGGTTTTAAAGGCAAAAATTGGAAAGGGACAACAGCTTTGAAAAAACAATCGAAAAGCACAAAGCAAAACACCAAACTACCTCGGTAAACGGACTCAGGCTCATCGATTTTGCAGCGGTAGTTTTAAGGATCACGCAATTCCCTCTCCTAGATATCCGCTGGGGCACATGGAAGTCACCAGAAGTTCGAATCTTCAACCAAATCGCGATTGACGATTGACGTACGTTCCGAGGAGCAAACATCGATTTGGATCACTAACTAGCTGGTGCCAAACTTGGTGTATGTATGTATACCTATTAAAGGAAGCTCTTAGGTGACCAACAACCACGCAGAGGAAATTCAATGTTGGATGACTTAATTCAGAAGGGACCTCCACAGCCTATGCTGATTGTGTATCCCTTGAGCTTAGCGAGACCTCCCCGGACTGGTAATATGAAACCCGAAAACTATTGGCGTGTATGTCAAAAAGCGATAAGAAACGCAACGTCAGAGGTGTTGGGCTTCTCACAGCATCCCCCGAGAAACACCTGGTTCGACTTCGAATATGCTCACGATACGCAGTCAATATTAACCATATACTTCTTCAACCAGTTGTTAAATGTTAATGACGGCCGATATCCAACAACCAATAATTACACCCACACTACCAGAGATCGACTACTCTGCACGAACGAACGAGAAATTAGTCGTTTTAACATCGCCTATAATATCCTGTCCAACGCTTTATGTGAACGTCTTATGAGTCGTTTGCTCACCGAGTGGTAGGTCCTTACTAGAGCGGTTTTACACCTGAAAAATCTACGATCGATCAAATCTTCACATTACGCCAGACCGTGGAGACCACACTTGATGCCAATGGCCATACCTGAAGGAGTCAGAAGCCAAGGCAGACTTCATCTCAGATGGAGCGCCCATGTAGAGGAAGACTTTTGACTGCGTCACCAAAATTTAAAGTAAGTGTTCCGTCAAGGTCAGTAAAGTCTCACCTGAAACCTTTGAAATGAGAAAAGGATTAAACAAGGCGACGCGCTTCGAGAGAAAAGTTCTCCAGGTAATTTCTGGTTCCATATGCGAAAACGGCGACTAATCCATATGCTAACTGCTCAGCAGATGGTGGGACCAAACAAAGCGGATGGACACAGGAAAATATTCGATTCCACACACGGGGGACGGTGCAGAAAAGGAAGACCTAGACTCTAGACTAAGTTGACGCATGGAAGTAGAAGAGGACCTCGACTAATTTCACGTGGAAGTCTGGAGGCAGGTAGCGACATCAGTGACCGACCGAGGAAACAGCCCAAACGACTCAGGCCATGTGGATTGGATGAACACTAATGATCCCACACAGGTAATCTTCGATTACACATTAAACAGATGGCGCAATAGAAGAATCAACACAATTTAGCTGGCATACGCAAGTGGAATGTGGCCATTCTTGGGTGGACATTTTTAAACTGATAACTAAAGACTGGACTCGTTCAAGAAGGTTGTCAGTAAGTCAAGATTTCCCAGGATTTAGAGTGCTCCAATTGAATGAAGAATTTATTAATTATAAAACACAATCCCATGGTCCATTAAAATCTACTCAGGCTGTTGTCTTCTATCTTTTTATCCCTCTGATAAATAGACACTTCATTTTTCTGACCAGCGTCATAACATGATGGTTGGTTGTTTAAAACATTGCATCTACCCCAATACTCCATCAATCTATTCTTGTTTTGTAAACAAATTTCGCGACGTTTTTTGTTCTTGCGGCTCGAGACCCAAAGACTATCATAGTTCATATTCCAATGAAAGCATCTGTTCTACTGATGGCTTCGAGGATGCAAACCCTCGATTCAAATAAAAATCTCCAGTCCTCGTCTGTTTGTCTGTGAATTTATGTTCTATTTTTTTTGTCATCTCTCAACATACTCAACTCCACATGGAAATCGAATCAAATAGAACTAAATTCCGCCACTCCAGTGGCACCAAATCAACAATTTAACCCCAATGATGATTTCAAAATGAACACAGCTTCGAGTCCAAAGCCGTGTCCATTCTCCTCCCAACCGACTGGCGACGCACCCGTTAGGCTAGTTAGGCCATCAACTATTCATACAAAAAAACTAAATTTTTTAAAGGTCAATGCTTGTTCGTGCGGTGCTGTAGACGTATCTGCATATCTGGCCTAGGAATAGCAGCTTCCAATTAGAATTTATTGTGGTTATATGCAGTGGAGTTATTTCCCTAAGCAAACCAGTCAAAGTCACCCAGTCTGCTGGCCGGACCCAACTCAACTCATTTCTGATTCAATTAATTCAATCGTTACTCGGCGCGCGTATTTTATTTCTAATCAAAGCCTTTGTGTTGCAGATAGATGTATCGGATTTCTCGGATCGACCAGGCCCCTTCTAAACGCTTCCAAAGCTCGCACAGTGCCGCAATTCCAGCCCAGCCAAGCTTAGCCAATATCAGAGTTTAATTTGGGCTTAAATTGGTTTTTATAGGCTGTTGCGCTGGATTTGATTTGAATATTTGTTTGGTGACCCGTTGCGGCTCTTGGAAGGCGTTTTTCGACGGGCCGAGGGACGGTGCTGCCATAATAATAATGGCAGAGCGTTCGTTTAATTTTTATTACATTGGATAAAATTTATATTCAAAAAATGTATAAATAAAGTGGGAATTGGTAAATTAATTTGTCGGTGACTCTGCTGGCGGCTGACGCGTTCTTGTGCTGGAAATGCCATTTGGGTGTGCGCATCCATTGATTTGATTCGATTTTTGGTTTTATTCTGGCTGGGGTAATAAATATGATTATTTTGGGCATTTTTATTTTTTTTTTGGGGGGGGGGGGGGGGGGGAAATTACTATAAAAATAGAAAAAGTCGAAGTCGAGTAAATATTATTGCTGACCCAATTTCTGCATTTGTGTTCACTCTTGCATTCATGATATATGTTGTTTTCTGTAATTTTTGGATTTTCAATTTCTACTTGAATAGGAAACTTTCTTTGTTCATTGTATTTTAACAAGCAGTTTTAATTAAGGAAATTGAGAGGTACTTTGTCAAAATAAATCAAAGATACTTCGGTAGATAAGTAGGGTAAGGTAACTAAAAATAATTTGCAAAACTCCCCAACTACATCAAAGTTAAAGCTGTTTATGTTGAACTCTTGTCCAAGACGTGAATTTAAGTTATGTCTGTTCTTGATGACAGCATAAACTTATTTCCTGTTTAGCTCTAATTCGAAGTTTTCACCCTTAATACTTATTACAGCCCGCTGACATCACGATGTGTGCTTCCAACTTTTATTTTAAACTTAGAGCTTAAAATACCTCATCATACCAACATTTTGAGCACCTGACATAACTATGATAGAGAAACATATTTGAGTTACTGACAAAATTCTGTCCGTATGTCAAAAAAAAAAAATCAGTGTAGGAACTACTATGGATAAGCATTATATTCTGGTGAAAAAAAAATTAATATGGTGGGATAAAAACGGTACCTACCATAGGATCGGTTTATTTTCTTCGACTTTCTCGAAAACTGGTAATCCGATTACTACCAAAATTGATATTCAAGAAGATGTAGGTAGCCTAAGTAATTTCGCATTAATTTTTTTTTCGAAAAGTTCTTTTTTTATTTCAAATAATTTTTTTTTGAAAAACCAAGATTTTGAAACCGGGTGTGATTTTTTTTTTTAATTTTGTTTTTAAATGTATGTTATCTTTGTGCTTAAGTTTGTATTCTTGAATTATTTTTTTTAATTTAAAAAAAAAAATGTTGTGCAACCCGTTTTATTTAAAAAACCGTTCCTACGATTTTGAAAAAATGCACAAAAAATGGCGTTTAAATTATTTCACTCAATATAATTTAACGTACTTTATTCGAACAATCAAAAGTCACAAAAATCAAATAAATGCTTTGATGTTCACTTTAATTTTCTTAAATTTTATTCTACAATGTGACCACACATATGAGCAAGTCGTGCAATTTATTTATGTGCGATTTATAGAGACTATAAGGCATTTGTAAAAAAAAAATTCTAACAATCAGACATGACATTACGATGATGGAGAAACATATTTGAGTTACTGGCAAAATTCTGTCTGTCTGTCCGTCTGTACGGATGTATATTGAACTACAGCATAAACGCCATTTTATTTATGTAAAAAAATGTGAAACAGTGTGATTTTTTTTTCAAAATCGAAGGAACGATTTTTAAATAAAACGGTTTTTGCTTAGCAACTTTTGTTAAAAATTAAAAAAAAAGTAATTAAAGAACGCAAACGTTAGCACAAAAATAACTAAACCTTAAAAACAAAATTAAAAAATATCACTTACGCGTTTGCAAAATATCGATTTTTAAAAAACAATTATTAAAAATACAAAAACAAAGTTTTCGAAAGTATTTTAAATTGAAATTACTTAAGCACCTACATCTTCCTGAATATCAATTTGGTTGTAATCGGTTAACCAGTTCACGAGAAAGTTGCAGGAAACATATCTTAATTTTGTTTCTGTTTCTAACTTTCCACTTTGATGAAATTCATCGATTTAAACCAAACAATCACTTTGTATTGTGTTTAAGCTTAATGTCGGTCTGGATCGCTCGCTTGACTCAAATTTGAAATTTCGGTTCATTAAAACTTAATGATCACTATTTAGTTTGGGATATCTGAGTCTAATGCATTAAACATTATGCTGGCTATAAAAGACCCCTTCAAGCCTGCAGACAAACAAACATTTATCTGCGAATCAATCTAATGGGTGGAAATGATTACATTTGTACCCTTCTTCGGCAGAAGAAGAAAGCGCTGGGTAGGGGAAGCATCCCAAATCAAAATCAATGTTTTCTTTTAAAATCTTGTTAAGTGATTACTTTCACATAATTAATTGCCGCACCGAATAAGTTCTGTATTTGTGTGTGGTGCGTCTTATGATGCGGATTATTTAAAATATTCATTCACTTCTATTCAAATATGTCATCTTAATAAGGGTTTTATGATATCTCAAGCCAAAACATTTCATCTTCATCTCAAAACCGAAGAGAACGAAGTCCAAAATTCAAATTGGATGCAGTTCAAAATTTATTTTCACGTGGCTGCGGTCATAACATCTAGAAAGTCCTTTCTAAATTAAAAGGAAAAAAAAAATTGAAAAATCAAGGTGAGGGGTTCGTATCCCTGGCAACGACAAAGTTGTGTTGATGATGATTGTTTGTTAAACGTCAAATGAATGCGGAATGGGGTGTTTAACTGTTTATTGCATTCGGTGGCCGTGGCCACCACCGTAGCACACCCTTCATCCAAATATGTCAACTACTTTGGCCTTTTACGACTTTCCCAGTTTCCCTTCCAAAAAATTCTGAAATTAAAAACTAGGTTGTGTTGCATTTTGTAGTAGAGATATACCCAGAGTCAAAGATACACCAAACAAGCTGCGATGTGTGCTGGGCTGCTTGGTCTGGGTATTTGCTTTAGCTCTCGAAATATACAAATCCAGAAAGACACTTACTGGCGTAGATTGACGTTAAGAGTATGAGCGAGGCGAGGGTGAGGATTGACATTGACGCAGCTGACATATGGTGCAGCTTAATTTCGAGAGAACAATGTTTGAGGGAAAATGCGCCGTTTTGTAGACAACGTTGACGATGACGACCTTCTTCTTCTATATGGACAGCAAGAGCGATCAACAGCAATGCATTGTACTGGTGGTGCTGATAAATATTATGCGAAACAACGGAAGGAACGAAAAACGGAGTTCCGCACTCTGGTAGCTTGAACTGACTTTAATTCAATTTATCACCGGAAATTGCTGGCCTTGGAATTCGTCAGTTTTGAGTATCAGAGAAATTTATTGTTAGTTGAAAATTTAAGTTGTAGGATGCATAAAACATTTTTTGTATTTAATTTTTTTTTTATAAATATTCCCATCAAGACTTACGTATAAAATAAAACATAAGGCTGTCATATTTGTCCACCTTATTAAAGGAACCAGACAAATGGAATTTAGCTCAAAATATGACGTTAAAGTCACACCTACACATCCATCTATAAATTTTTTTTTAAATAACAATCAAACATAACATTATTATGTATGATCGTAAGGTCATATTTGATTGAGCGTCGTCAGTCTGTCAGTCTGTCAATTTGTCAGTCAGTCAGTCTGCCAATCTGTCGGTCTGTCGGTCTGTCAGTCTGTCAGTCTGTCAGTCTGTCAGTCTGTCAGTCTGTCAGTCTGTCAGTCTGTCAGTCTGTCAGTCTGTCAGTCTGTCAGTCTGTCAGTCTGTCAGTCTGTCAGTCTGTCAGTCTGTCAGTCTGTCAGTCTGTCAGTCTGTCAGTCTGTCAGTCTGTCAGTCTGTCAGTCTGTCAGTCTGTCAGTCTGTCAGTCTGTCAGTCTGTCAGTCTGTCAGTCTGTCAGTCTGTCAGTCTGTCAGTCTGTCATTCTGTCAGTCAGTCTGTCAGTCTGTCAGTCTGTCAGTCTGTCAGTCTGTCTGTCTGTCTGTCAGTCTGTCAGTCTATCCGTCTGTATGTATAACGAGCTGCAGTCTAAATGGCTTAAGCTATTATCTTCAAATTTGGTATGTGTAATTCTTTTGGGAATCCTCAGAATTGAAATTTTATTTTTAGCGCTAAAAATTACGGTGCCAGCCATATAACTGTTAGGGAAAGTCTTATTTTTCTCGAAAACGGCTCCAACGATTTTGATGAAATTTTTTGAGATTTTGTTTGTAGAAACCAAATTTACCGTTTTTTTTTTATTTTCGACCTTCTCAATAACATATTATTGGATTTCTATAAAATTAAGTATTTAAAAAAAAATAAGAAGCCCACTAAATTCTGCATAGCAAAATCTTTTTATCTTTTTAATCAACAAGTCCAATCCCACCACCGACTAGGTTTAGGAACAACATCAGCGTCGGCGCAGAAATCAAGCTTAAAACTTAAAGGAACTTCAAAGTTTTTATCCGATTTTTCTGACTTTTGATTGTTTGAAAAAAGTACGTAAAATTGTTTTTCAGCGGAAAAATTCAAATACCAATTTATTTCCTCAGAAAATGTGAAAAATCGTTGGAACGGCTTTTATATAAAATGATTTTTATTTAACAACTTTTTGAAAAAAATTTAAAAAAAATGTTCAGGAACGTAATTTTAAACACAAAAATTACTTACATTTAGAAACAAAATTAAAAAAAAAAAACTACCTATCCGTTTTCAAAATTATGATTTTTGAAAAAAAATAAGAAAATTATTGAAAATACAAAAAAAAAGTTTTCGAAAATATATAAAAATAAAATAACTTACAATTACAATTACAATTACACCTACAATAGTACCTACACAGATTTTTTTTCATAAAAATTCTTGGAGCGATTTCCGAGAAAAATAAGCTTTTACTTAACGGTTATGTGACAGGTACCGTTAATATTTGAGCTAATTTCCTCTGTAAAATGCCAAAATAACCTTAAATTGTAAATTTGAAGACAATTGGCCGAACCATTTAGGCTACAGTCAAAAATACATCCGTACAGACAGACAGACGGTCAGAGTTTTTCCAGTAACTCAAATATGTTTCTCTATAATCGTAATGTCATGTTTGATTGTTATCTCAAAATTTTTAATCTGCCCGAATGCATAACTTGTATTATAAGGCCATACGTCTTGTATAGTAACGAATTTATGAAAAAAATATTTCCAAAATTGTAGGACGGATTTTGATAAAATCCTGTTTTCTATTTTTAGTTTTTTTTTTTTAATTTTGGTATGAAGTTTTTTTGGGGTTTATTATACGTAATATACATGTGATTTTAAAATTTAAAATATATTTTTGGATTTGTTTTAAAAATATAAATTTATCAAAAAAAAAAAAATTAATTTTAATTAGAAAAAAAAGTTATTCAAAATGATGTTGATATGCAGAATTAATTTGGCTATCTAGATCTTCTCAAATATTAAATTTGACAGAAATGCAAAGAGCCGTTACCGAGAAAGCCAAAAATTAAAAAAACCGTTATATGAAAGGTACCGGTAATAGACTTTTCCGGTAAATTTGGTTCTAATCAAATAATAATAGAACTAATAAAGCGTGATGTGAGTAGCGATTTCGTGAGTATTGCGACGGAAGCGGCTAAGATGAATGTAGCAGTGAGCAGTAAGGACCAACCGAAATACATGATGTTGCTGAGGACATTTTAGTTTACTTTGGGGAACCGACAAAACCTCCAAGAATGAAATTTGTCACGAAAAAGTGCATCTCATGTAGCCGTTCGGACTCGGCGGTAAACTGTAGGTCCCTTCCATTCTTGCAGATTAACAACACACACACAGGAATGGTTGAGACTATAAGTCACAGGCCTTGGCTCCTTAAGGAGCTGTCGCGCCAATGAATTTATTTTATTTTTATGTATATACGGCGAATAGAGAAGGTGGTACAGCAGACAGACTGTACATTGACATAAAATTAGCCAAAAGGTTAAAAGAGCGGAAGGGCTGGAGACAGCTAGCTAGGAACCGAATTGGCTGAAGAAGTTTGTTCTTTGAAGCTGAGTTCCACTCCGGACTGTAGTGCCACCTAAGATAAGGGAGGATTTGTGTGGATCACGGGGTATCTATTGGCCTTCTTCTTCTTTAACCCACAATTGATATGATCTCAATTGCAACCACATTTCTTCTATTTCAATTCTTCACTTTAAGGTTACATCTGTAGGGTTAGGCGAGTTGACCTCAAAAACGTCAACCGGCCTTACAGTTTCGGTCAAATCAGCTGAGGCCAACTTAATGCAGTTGTCATTGCAGTTATTCAATCCAGGAGTGGTTACCTACATTTCTGCACCTGTAGTGCTGGGATAGTGTCATGTTATTGCCCTTTGAACTGGGTTCTCAGGGCTACTTCTTTCTACATGGCACTATAACAGTACCAGCTAAGTTGGCCATCGTGTATTTTTCCGAAATCTTATTCCTCAGATTTCTTGCTCCTTATCACACTTTCTCACTCCAGCTATCATACAAAGCATCTTCAATTCATCCACTCAATACTTACGCGATGTTTGAAATCATTAGCACAAGATTTTCTGGTCCAAGTCATTTGAACTTTTCGCCGCAATTAGGAAGAACTGTTCCATTCAAGTAAATGTTCTTCGGAATAGGCCTGTGTGGATCGGAATATCGGCAGCATAGGTGATACATATGTGTTCAGGTTTTTCGCGCAAATGCGGAGTTTATTTCCATCTTAAACACCCACCCATACATCGAGTAGGTACTTGTTTCAAGGATCTTCGCTTATGATGACGATTATTAAAAACAAATGGCGAACTCCACATATGGAGTCTTAAGGTGCAGTAGTGAATAGTTGGGTCATCCATGCACAAATAGCAAGGTTCGCAGAGGCTTCCAGTTTGATCCAGAAAAAAGCAGTAGAAAAATGTGAAGGTGCCCACAAGAAAACCTCAATCAACTTAGCATAGTCAAAGCCCCTGGTCTAGCTCTAGAGGCTCTTTGGTCAAGGCTCAGGCTTGCCTCACGCTTTTGTTTTTTTTTACTTACCTGTACTTCTCCAAAGTAAATTCAATATTATTTCTTCGTGCCGGATTCATCAAATAAATTGTCAAATAAAAGAAATAAAAGAAAAATATTTTATTTATATTCAGGAGTTAATTGAAAAAAAGGATCTATTTAAAGAATTTCAAAAATCAAAGCCTTGGATGAAATTTTTTTAACATTGCACTCACAGAAATTGTTGTGAGTATTTAAAGGATTTTAAAATGTTTTTAAGATTTTTTTTGTATCCATTACCATCTAGGAGATGGAGGATTGTATAGCCCATATTGATTATATTGAGGAGGTGGATATCCATTGCCGTACTGTGGCGGTGGCGGTGGTGGTCCCGGATTAGTCACAACTACAACTTGTGCTGGTGGAGGTGGAGGCGGTGGACGACGTCGGAAGTTTGGAACAATTGAAACTTGAATCCTTGGCCTACTATGATGGTGATGATGGTGATGTGATGGTGGACCACCACAAGGTGGGCCACAAGGAGGTCCGTGAGGAGGCATTGTTGATGGTTCGATAAAGGACTTGCTAGCTCTTCTATAGATGGTCTTCTACTGATTTCTAGAATGAAAAAATCCATGTAATGCAGTTTAACTTATCTTATCGTCAACTGCCAAGATTAAAAAAATATATAAATATTTACGGCAACTGTCAATATTAAGTGATATTGATAAAGGTATTAGAAGGGGGGTTATATTGTGACTTTGAGAGATTAAAAGTGGGAAGTGGGTTTTTGTTCCGATTGATTCATAACAACAAATCTATAATGTAACTTCTGTAAGTGAATACAGGGAATTTTTCGTTTAAAACACGATACGACGGACATTGTAAACGACATATTTCGAAGCATGTTTTTGTCTTTTTTTTTCTAAATCAAAATCAATTGAACCTCGAAGTCCGAAATGAAGTTTGTTTGTCCCCAAATCCTCTAGGATTTACTTCTATGTCCTGCCGAGTTTTATTATACAAGTGCTTATACGCACACTCACACATTATGGAACGTGACCATTTATAGCACCATTGATACCTATCAATAGAGCAGTCAATTTAAAAATATTTTTTTTCTTTGCCACACAAGGATATTGCAGTTTTAAAGGATGTCATCGTCATCTTCATTCACACAGGAACAGCAGGAGCACCACCAATACCACATACACTCACTCTGTAAGGGAAATCCTTAAAAGTAGTTTAGAAATCGCTACCGAATCAAGGGATTTGCTCATATTTACCTTCACCTCGGTAACAATTTTCCTCCGGCTGCCTTCGGGTTTCTTGGTTTTTCTTTTTGATTTTCCCAAATCCTTTTGCCCTTCCTTTTGGTTTGTATCTACGGCTAGATGAAGTGAACCTATAAAAGGAAAAGAGTGCGTGTTGAAGTAAAGTATCTGGCAGACGAGAAAATATGAAAAACCATTTATTTACATTAAGACTTTGGAAAGACCGACAACGACGAGGAAGGCTGTCCCGCTTCATTCGTCCTCGTCCCAGACGGTGAAAGTAAAGGATTTATTTGTAATTTAATCCTGCAACAGGAACAAATGCGTCGTCCTACTTCATGCCATGATAGCTAAAGCAAAGCTTATACACTCTACTCTGGGTCACCCCTCTGGTTCTCCTGCGATGATGTCGTGAGCACAACAAATAAACAGGATACTCGTTGAAATTGATTCCAAAGCTATCAAGACTGTTTCCACAAATGTCACGAGTTGGTGTGCCATTCCACCGTGGTGTTGCGATAGATTGGCCAAAGTAGTTCACTCCTGAATTTAAAATCACGTAGTTTCATCGTCTAAATTGGGATTTGCGTGAGCTGCAGCAGAACAGTTAGATCAAATGAGACAAATTATAATTTACAGCGTATTCACGTAATCGTTTCCTTTGTGAAACAGCATTATTCACATAAAGCAATGGTTACCCCAAATATCATGGCTGAAGATGGGTTTCCGGCCATCTGTAATCGGATTAGAATGCGCATTGTGTTCCTGGACAAAAGATTCAACAAATTTTTGGACATCGCACACAATGGTTGGCCGGGGATGCATTGTTCAAACATCAGAGGGGGAGAGAGATGAGAACGTTTTCACACATGCATCACGAAGATTTACGGCCTAATCAGCGTGCGTGTCCCTTTCAAAGGAAACGCGATACAGTTTGATGCGCTTTTCTGACTAATGCTTCTTCTTAGATTTCCAAAGAGCCCGCGCTCCTTCGTCGTTGTCGGCTGTTATGTTCCTGCTGTGCTGATAGATGTGTTGTTTGATACTCTCATAACCATCAAGAGGCAAAAGGCCTTTTAGCACCGAGCCATCTATTACTTTCAAAGGGGCTTTCATGTAGTAGCTCGGCATCATAGTCAGAGAGTCCAACAAATTTACAATTATGCAGATTCACGGCTCTTCCGACATCCGTCGGTGTCGCGTCGTGTCATTGCCGAAACATACAAAATCGCTGATCCAACCTTGGAATTACATTATTCCTCATATTTCTTATATGTAGACATAGTCGACGACTGGCTGCGACACTTGGAATACCAGACTTAGGCCAGAACCGCACTCAGGATGGTGCTGAGGATGCAGATACAGATTCGCGACGAACACGAGTGATTGCAGTAATAAAGGTTGCAGGCTAACAAGCTTACAACACGACATCTTCTCGCCGCCGTCTCAGTGTTGTTGTAATTAATTCACATGCTGGAGAAATGTGACATCGAATGTGATAACAGAGGCTGTTCCCACACGCTCGGTGGAGTACTGCAGCGCCCACCTAACCTAGCATTCCCAGCACTAAGAGCATCTATTGCGCCATTTATCAAACCGGAATGCTGCAGTTCCAGAAGCAAGATCCGTCCTGATGAATGGCCACCAACATGCAATGCTTTGGGCTAAAAAGTCAACCTTGCCTTTAGCTAACTGAAACTGAGAAAGGCATTTTCTGTGTCAAAGGGAAGCGGATGGGCACTATGGAACCAAGTACAAATTACAGTGCAAAAAAGTTTTTTTTTTAATAAAATAAAATAATAAAACAATAAAATTCAATAAAATAAAACTAAATTAAATTAAATTAAATTATATTTAAATAAAATAAAATTAAATAAAACAAAATAAAAGAAAATATCTATATTGAAACAAAATTAAAAAATAAAATAAAATAATAAAAAATAAAATAATATTAAATAAAATTAAATTAAATTAAAATAAATTATATTAAATTAAATTAAATAAAATTAAAATTAAATTAAAATAAATGAAAAAATAAATTAAAATAAATGAAAACAAAATTAAATTAAATAAAGTAAAATAAAATGAAATAAAACAAAATAAAATTAAATAAAATAAAAATAAAATAATATAAAATAAAATAAAATTAAATTAAATTGAATTAAATTAAATTTAAATGAATTAAAATAAATTAAATTATATAATATAAAATAAAACAAAATAAAATGAATTAAAAAAAAATTAAATAAAATAAAAAAGAAAAAGAAAACTTAATATAAATAAAATAAAATAAAATAAAAAATAAAATGATATAGATTATAATGAAATAAAATAAAATTAAATTAAATTAATTGAAAATAGAACAAATTGAAATAAAATAAGAAACTAATAACATAAAATAAAATAAAATAAATTAAAATAAATTAAAATAATATAAAATGAATTAAAATAAAATAAAATTAAATTAAAATAATTTAAATAAAATTATATTAAATAAAATTATATCAAACCACCTGGATTGAATTATAATAAATTGACTATAAGGTTTAACTCTTCTTTCTTCTTCATCTGCAGCTGAATATAGCTCAATTTGCAGAAAAAACAAGTCATAACCTAATTTCAGCCTGGATATCAATCACTTTGTCCTACTATGATATGGGCTCCATTGCCTATTAAAACAAACTGAATCTACAACAAAAAAGGAATAGCAAACAACTTTTGGCCATCGCCATCGTTAGCAATGGAAGAGTCATCACTTGCCCGATTCTCGAACTAGGCATCCCCGAATCAAATTACCACCACAAATGCCTAAATCTTATCTCGACACACAACTTAGTCTTTTCTCTCCCAAGCAAAGAGACACACAATGCACATTGCAAACTTCCTGGTTCGTTACCAAAGACCATGAGCTGACCCTTGATTTCTCTGGAAAGTAGTGTAACAGCAGCAGTCATAGGGTCATCAGAAATGGAGATTTCTTCCATTCGTCGTCCATCTCGCCTCTGCTGCAACTTTATACACAAAACACATCTCCCCAAGTTGTAAGTCTAGATGTGGTACAAGGATGTTTTCCATGCCCCTAAAGACCAACCGCAGAGCTCAATTCTACCAGCAGTTTATCCGCTTCGCACAGAAGCAGGCATTCTTCGGCTTGTGCCTGTCGCCGCTGCACAGCTACTACCATCAGCCAGTCGGCTCTCTCTTTGGGAAAGATTTATTGATGTCCAAAATGAAACTCCTAGTTTAACACCACCAGCATACACAAGTTCTTTCCCCTCCCCCCTTCACCAATATTCCTCTTGCAAATCATAGCTTCCGGATTAGATTTGCTGCCTCTCTTACTTCATTCATATCGTGTTGTCAGAGTGCCACAAATTTTATTTGTGGAATTTTCTTCAACAAGGACTCTCCTTGGACTAACTACTAAGTGACATGCAATGTGCCACCTAAATCTTTTGTATGCGATATGACTTGGGCTTCCACTTTCGAATTTTGTTTTGTGTGTGCCGCAGCACTTTGCCACAAGAAAATATGGCCACAAATTAAATTTTAGTCACACCTTGGTCTCCAGCTCGGGTCGTCTTTTATTTGCTTTGTATGGCCTACTCCGCACAGGTGACTTCTTAAAGTTTTCGGGCCGGAATGAGGCTCTCAAGCAACCTTCCCATAAAGGAATTTCCACATCAATCACATATATGCAAATTAGTTAATGAAATTACTTTGACGCATTTCTCGTCGAGTAGATGAAATGAGGTGTAGAGCAGAGATGGAGTATCCTGTATTTCATTGGGGACTCTTGAATAGATCTTTCTGCACTACCCCTATGTAGAGGAATTGTGCTTTTGCAATTAATGAGGCAACACAGAATGCTATCTGTCTACCGCACGTAAAAGCTACTCTCCCCGCCCGATAAGATGTATCTGCATTTAGGTATATGTCGAGTTTTGCAAAAGGGATTTTATAAGAGCTTCTAATGGATTATGTGCTTAATTAAATTTACAGTTTTGTTACACACTCTTGTACACCGATCTAACTGGCATTTCCGGTGTCTGTCGTAATGGTACATATATTGGTCTAGATACGTACAGACCTTCGAATTAAATCACTTACAGTCGTTTTATTTTTTAACTTTGTGTAAAATCAGTCTTAGAGTATAGGTAGGTAGGTAGGTAAAAACGGAACAAACATGGCTAAGACGTGTATTTATTGCTGCGATTTAATTGGCAAGGGTTTTGACTAAGTGTCTTGGCTGCTGGTTCATTTATAACTTTTTAAAATATTAAAGGATCTTAGGAGAGAGCTTAGATTAATTTTTTTTATTAAATCACTCTTTTAAGAAGCAAAGCTTAAAGAGCGTCTTAATGGATCAGCCTTATTTTATGAATTGTACCTGTAAATTTAAGGCTTCTTTTCGGATTGAGGGTTAGGGTTAGAAATCAGAAAAGTTCGTCGTAAAAGTATGAATCGTCCTCAATAGAATGAACAAACAAATCCCTTTCGACAGTACACACTAATAACATTTATATCGGTAAGTTCAGTCCTGCATAAAATAAAACATTTAATAGAAAATATTAAATTAAATGTTATTTTAATAAATACAGCTTAGTTACTAAATTCTTAACTGTAAAACTAAGTAGCTGGCTTGAACATTGTTTTCGAGTAATCCTTTGGTTTAACATTTCAATATCAGGGCTTACTACATGACATTGATATTCAAATCGTTAGTTTTGGACATACGTCATACATATATTGAAGATAAAGCTAATAAAGAACTTTTTTGATTCAGAATATTGGTAGATAAAGGCTGATAAATAAAAAGTGATGCAATATAAATACTTAAAATTATATTTTCTGTTTGTTTATCATTAGTAGTTGATTGTTATTCTATTTTATGTATCTTTAGATAGTAGTCCAGTCGACAGATAGTTTTAGATCGACAAAGGTCGAAACTTAATGAAACTTTGAGATAATGTTAAGGGATGGTGAATTAAATTTTTCTCAAGTTTTGGACCTCGTTGAACCTGTGCAATCGTCGAAATAAAGGGCACGACTGGGTCGGACGTACTTGCTCTTATGTGCCTCCTAATTACATTGGAAAAAAAGATCTTTGACAGAAACAAGTAACATTTACGTTGAAAATAACACAATTTGAACAGTTTTAAAAATATTGAATTTTCAAAAAAAAAAAAAAAAAATCAAAAATTAATTATATATAGAAAAAAAAAATTATTCAAAATTTTGGAATGCAGAATTTATTTGGCTATTTAGCTTTTCAAATATAAAATTTAATTTGAATGCATTAAGCCGTTACCGAGAAAATGGTTACATGAAAGGTACCGTTAATAGACCTTTCCGGTAAAATTGGTTCTGACTAAATAACAGCTATTACCAAAAAAAATTCTCAATTTTTTTTGCAGGTACCGTTGAAATAAAAATTTTCAATTTCCCCCCTGAGGAATGTCAAAAGATGCATACATATCAAATTTGAAGGCAATCGCTTAACCAGCTCGTTATACACCCGGACAGACAGACAGACAGACGGACATTTTTTTGTCAATGACTTTTTTTGGCTCCTCTATGATTGTAATGTCATGCTTGATTGTTAGATTTTTTTTTCGAATGCATAACTTGCTTTATAGTCCTTATAATAGCAAGTAAAAATGTCTTAATAGAATTTATTCGAATGCTGATACGAAAAGTTATTAAGAGTTCCTTTTAGCTCTCAAGCTTTTTATTGTTTTTACTCTAAGGCCTGTAAAGTTTCTTGTAGCATGTAGTAAGCCCCTCTTTCATAGAGGGCATCCAGATCTCCCCCTAATAAAAAAAAAAACACAAATTGTAGCCCTTTCAATGTAATATTACGCCAGGGTCTCGTGAGTCAGAGTACAAATCTGTATTAATAATTCTTTTTATTAAAGCTTTTTAAACTAGAACGTACATAGCTTTGTTATTAAAAAGCTCTACGATATTTTAGCCCTGCCATTGCCCTCAAACATATGAAAACATTGACAACTATATGTAGATGTATTTGCAGAAAAAAAATAAAACTTTAAATAAATTTTTTCTTTATTAATTTTTTTTTATTTCTTACTAATATTTTTTTTAATTCTTACAACTAGGTTAGTACAAAAGTTCAGTAAAAATGTATTAACAAGTAAATATTTCTAAATTATCACTCAATTCACCATCTCGAGGGAGCGATGACTACGACTCCTGGTCGGCCATGATGTGGCTCGTGATGGTGATGATGTCCATGATCGTGATTTGGTGGTCCATGATGGTGATGTGGTGGTCCGTGATGGTGACCATGGCCTGGACCATGATGGCCAGGGCCGTGATGACTTAGGCCGTGATGTCCAGGGCCATGATGCCCAGGGCCATGATGTCCAGGGCCATGATGTTCGGGGCCATGGTGTGGTCTATGATGCCCAGGGCCGTGATGTGGTGGGCCACAATGATGCCCATGCCCGTGATGTCCTGAAGGACATCTACATGGCCCATCGCCGCAATGTCCGTGTGGTGCCATTTTAAACAAAATTACTGCCGCTTTTCGAATGTCGACACCGAACGAAAGAAGATGCTCAACTAAATCAATCTATTAGATACACTGGCTATTTAAATGAAATTTTACTTCTCACGACCGAATGAATGCTTTGATAAATTGCGTTGTTTTTTTCTATTATCGCTTGGAAAGCTTTTAAGTATGAGTCACTATATTTTTTTTTTAGTTAATCAATGCAAGTGCGGCGTTTGGAGGTGGAAGTAGATAGATTATGCTGTGACTCCCCTAGAACTTTTTCAAAGGCAACCATTGTTTAGAAAATATTTTAAAAAGTAGTGAAAGAAAATGGCAAAGGCTTACGACAATGACTTGTCATTTTGATTTCCTTTACTATCATTATCATCAATGTATTCAGGCCACAATCATTTCGTCATGAATGAAAAAAATAAAGTAGTTGGAGGCAGTTGGTTAGGTCAGTTCTAGATGAATTTTCTATAGTGTGGTGAGAATTAATAGACGTTTGAGTTCTACATGGTGTGTACGTTTGGTTCGCACGAATTTACTCTTATTGCTCATTTAACAAGAATAATAAACATACATACAAATTTGTTTTAATTATGTTAAATATGAATATTTTTACTATTTCAAATTGACCGACAATAATTGTTATGCTTTCGACTGGAAATAGTAAAATAGGAACAATAATATCAGGCCCTGGTTTAGAAAGTCAATAAGTAACAAAAAACACTAGAAAATGTTGGAATATCCTTTTTTTGTTTATGTCGTAACTGCTGTAATTCAGTTAAAGCATTTTTTTTAATTGTTGAGTTACTCGTATACTTCTTTTGGAACCTCTAATGATAATTAATCCCCTTTTGGGGTGGCTGAGTGATTTATTGCAGATGGTCAGGTATACATCTGCATCCTGCATAAGGAATTCTGCAGATATTTTCTATTCTTCCATATCCCTCTAACTCCATACATATATAGAGATTTTCATGCACAAAAACGTGACTACCAACTTGCCTTTGTTTGGTTGCACCAACATACGTGACTAGTTCACCATCATGCTTCGCAGACCAGCCACAGGAACCCCAAACAAAAGCACTTCCTCCCATGGGATTAATATTTGCCAATGGATACTGGGAATAACAAAATAGGCAACCATTTCGTTTCACCCGATTCCACAGAAATTCCCATTGACGCAATCATTGTAACTTCGGATTAAAGTTCAAAAAAGGGCACAAGTGCTTCATTGACTGACGACACCATTATAACTAATGGGTATCCCTAAACTCCCGATAAAACAATGTTTATATTTATTTGGCTCATAATTTAAATTAAATTTAAATATTCTCATGGCAGGGTCCCCGATGAGGAACGAGTTGTACAAATGTTTACGTCGGAACTTAATAAAATAAAAGTAGTTATGTATACCCGCCAACGCTCGTGTTTACTCGAAAATGTTTTTGACGCTTTGGGTATGTTGACTGTGATGATAGTGCCGGGTGGCGGCGGCGGCGAGGGCAGCCATGAAATCCCCACTTAATAAAAGTGGTAACACATGGTGCATGATGATGATGGGGCTTGGAAAATTTACATTCCTTAGCGTAAAACTGGATGCAGGAGTCGAACAATTTGTGTAGTGTTTTCGAATGTTTATCAAAAATGCCAACTAAACAGGACTGAACTTCAGCTACCGTCGACATTATGTTAACAATGTTGTTTTGTGCATTGGTGTGGCACGCAGAACAGAACAAACTGTCATGAGGTCGCTTACTGCTTGCTCTCAAATACATGGTGCGTGTTGTGGCACTAATTTGTGGATTTTTCTAGGAATTATTTCATTCATTTGATAGAGAGTTAGCAGGGGAACTGTTTTGTTCAAATAAAGGAAAAATAAAATAATATTTATTTAACATTTTATGAAAGTCTTCAATCATATCAGAGAATATATCAGAGGGCACCTTGACAAATGATAAATGAAATGAGGATATTCTGCAGAGATATTGAAACCGAAATTCCAGCAGCGATCAATTTCCTCAATTTAATTCTCGAAAATGTGATAGTATTTTACGTCCTTTGTTAAAATTAGTTTGGATAAACTTAACCCATCCAAGGTACTGAACATATTTTTAAGTTTTCAAAGAAATAGAGGCAATCTTAAGGACTACAATTACAGCGTTTTTTAACCTTTTTCCCAAAAAAAAAAAAACTTAATCAATCACTTTCGGGTGGGTAAGGGACAGAATATCTAGATAAGGATACCTACACGCAAAGGGCATCCAGCATGTGGATTTTGGCTTCGCCGTCATCGCTTAATTTTAGATTTTTGGATTTTGACTTGGCTTTTATATGGAAGTCTGAAATCAATATCTGGAAGAGAGTCCTTCAAAAATTGTTTCTATTATAAAGGGGTACTTTAATATCAAGGTGTTTTACTTTTCCATAATCGACAGTTCTCTTACTCTTTCGAAGCTCACAAAATGTAAGACAAGTTCTATTTAATTGCGATTATCGGTACAGGGTAGCGCAAAAATAATCACCCGATGTTTTTTTTTCACTGTAATTTTTTTTAGGAATGAAAATTGTTGGTCCTACTTGTCGATTATGTTTATTTAATGAATTAGAATTGTTTTTGATTTGATAGCTTTTTTATGGCGTTATATCGAAAAATTGGCGTTTCGTCCCGGTAAATCACTTGGACTCTTCCGTTGACAGTGAGAAGTATGTACCTTGTCAAGACGCAACTTTCGATTTATTTAGTACATACATACATGAAGTTTTTGGAACAACCCTAATGTAAACTATATCCAAACAGATTCAATTTGTAATCATTGAAAAAATTCCAACATTTTGCAGTTTTTCGCGTGCTGCGCAACGAGTACAAATTTTTCAAAGTTGCAAACTCTACCCTAATTTGTCCATACAACATACCAACAATTCAGAACTATATCAAGTTTTGCGATTTTAGCCAGCCCATACGGGGTGACGGAATTTTCTTTTTAAGGGTCTCAAAAGTCTAAGGCACAACCCTGGGACTTTAAATAACCCCACTATAAAATGTCTGGAGCAAATCGCCAAAGCGAGAGATTAGACGACGCGGATATGCTTCTTTCGAATATCGGGCGTTTTTTGCAAGTGTAGGGTTCCATAACTTATTGACATGTATTCTGCATGTGTATTCAACACAAATTTCAAAATAAAATTGACATCTGCATTCATTTGCCAAAGCATCTTTCAATAGTTTATTAACGAGATATGTTTCATTAAAAAGTTTTTTTTAAATGTTGACTTTCTCGGTAACGACTCTCTGTGTAGTTGTGCTCATATTTTTTACTGGCCGTAGTGACATATGAGAGGTAAGACATTCATATGAGCCATGCAGATGATAAGTTTCCTGGCAAGTGGACTCAACGGGATGTGCAAATTGCTGCACATGGGAATATACGCAGAAAACATAACATAAATCTAGGAATTTTCTTTCAGCAGACGGCAGTTGAAGATGTCGAGATGTATTGATAACCTTGGATGTATTGTAACTGCTGATGGTGGAACAGATTTGGCTATTAAAAGCAGAATTAATAAGGCTTCAAATATTTCAATTTGGAAATCCGAAATACCTAAGGCACTTAGTTGAGACTTTTTAAGTTCAATTTATTCCCACGCCCACGATATCCGGAAAGAAAGGAGTACAAATGATGTGGAAAATTTTGCAAGGAGCTTGCTTAAAAATAGCGGAATTACTTTTAAGAACTACCAAAAGACACTACCAACTTGACAATGAAAACTTAGAGGTAGAATGATAAAGCCAGGGCAGTTATGACTAGGAAAACATTGGCTTTAAAAGCTTAGCTTTTAGCAAAGAAGCAACTGGCCCAAACCAGGCTATTTGGGAACTTTAATCTGGAACGCACAATGAACAAAGCGGAACTATTTGGCGCTAACAAAATCTAAAGTTTCGATAAGAATCGCTTGCCACATCTCATTAAAATAGGTACTACCACCTAAATGGTAGAAGCCCTAAGATTCTATTTGATTTGGCGCAATAGCATGCTAAGTTCCAACACTATTGCAAAAAAAGGCAGGCCCACAAACCACTGGGAAATAAAACGACCTTCCTTTAGTTGGTGGCCCCCAGAATTGGAAAAATCCTAAACAAGATCAACCCGTTGAATCCTAAATTTGAATCCTTAGTTAGAGTTAAGGTCCCAGTCGAGATCAAAACTAACTTACGGGTGCATTACTATTCAATGTGGGCCACAGGAAATGCAACAGCAGCCCATCTATAAATATTTAAGGTATACTCATACTCATAGTCGTTCAAGCCAAATTTAGAGCAATGCATATCGTATGGAGAACAAATCAAATTTCTTTTATTATGTAGTGCCTTCTGCATAGGTGTGACTTTTCTTTCCTGCGGAAACAAAACGTACATTTCGCAAGAAAAATCTGACATTGACTTTCCAAAGAGGGTCAAGAAGGAAATAAGAATCCTATCACATCATAACATGCTGCTGCCAAGAAAATTGTAAAAACCGAAAACGAAGCAAAAAACTTTTCTTGTTCTGAAGGCTATTATGGCCAACTATTGTATTTGACAAAACGGAAAGCAACTAGCTTCCTTTTTCTTTCAAGTATTAAAGTTGGGTCTTAACACGAGACACTAATCACGAATTAAGTGTATTTTGCACTGTTCATGTTTTTTCAAAGTAAGAGTTCTGTAAAAAATAAACAACTGTTTTTATTTATGTCAAATATTTTTTTTTTATTAATTTCGGAAAAAAAGTCAATCGGAATTATTCAAATAATTGAACACATTTAATTGATATTCACCTCTGTATGATGGGGGCGGTTGCGCTTGATTGTTAACAACAACTATTGTAGCTGCTGGAGGTGGTGGTGGGCGTGGCCGACTTCCAAAAAGATCAATCGAAATAACTGGTCTTGGCGGTGGAGTCGACATCGACAAATGGTCGTCTATCGTGATGGTGATGATGGTATTCCGAAGGTCGTCCCCAGCCCGGTGGAGGCATTTTATAAAAATTTGTTGGTGAAGTTAACGAAGACCGCGCTGGATGAAATTGTTTTAAAAAGTAAAAGACTGTCGTTAATGATCGCTTTATAAATAATGGCTTTTGATATCTTTTTTTCGAAGACCAAACAATGTGAATCACAATATTTGAATGCATTATGGGAACAGTTCAATCAAATTGACTTAAACTTCTGATAGCAAAAAATGCCAAGTTCAAAAAAATATAAAGGTATGTATGTATGTATGTATTGTAATTTATATTTTTTATTTAACATCAATCAATTTTCGAAAATGACTATTTTGGATTAATTTTTGTTTTCTCTTGCCTGTAAATTCTTAAGACCCCTGTAGACACTTGACTAAAGTGCGAATTAGCTTACTTCGAGAAAAACTCTACATTTAACTTGTAAAAAATATTCATTCTTTAAATACTCCAAGAAGTTTTTTTTTTGTCAATCTTATAAACGAGAAAGAAAAACTTTTACTTTAAAACCTTCTTCAACCACCCGATTTCTTTTCCAATTAAATCGCCTAAAATTTAACTAAAACAAAAAATTATGCGCAGGACCTTTGATCTCGCAAAATATCCTTCAAAAACATTTCCACAAGTAATAATGCAAATTAGTCGGTGGGAATTGTAAATCAATTAACTTCCGCGTCTCTAATCATAAGGCACTCACAAATGGATCAAATCATTCCGCGTTCAGCCATACCATAACAACCTTTCCCCACTAACTCGCGCAAACCCGAGGTGAAACAAGACAACACGAGGACACCCTGTCGACGAGTGGTCGGGGGATTTATTTATGCAAATCAGGAATTAAAATGACACGTTGAAATTGTTTTGTCTGCCTCCTGTCAGTGTTTGCTAACTATGGCTGGAGTTCCTATGTAGCCTCGGGCGTAGGACACACCATCCGGTAGTTCATTTTTGTTGATATAAATGTAGGTACTAGTTCGTTTGTCGATTTCTTTTTTTTGGTCTCTCTCGTTGTTTGCGATTGTGATAAAAGCTCCAGCACCAGCTCCAACTCCAGGACGACAGACAGAGTCACACTCTCCGTACTGGCTGGCAGTGAACTCGAGACTTGCTGGAATGATTTGGTAGGCAGCTGTTATACCTTATAGTCCCTTCGTCGTCATCCTTGTCCCCTCCATTGACAGTGTTTTCTGGGATGTTTGAAATTCCACATCTTTGCTTCGCTTCCCAAACCAAAAGTATATGTATGCGGAGCTATGGGCGAACGAAAATGTCCTTCCTGGTTACGTGTTGTGCCTGGAATCCGCAATGAAGCAAAAACGGATATTTCTGATTTTTCTGAAGTATCCTATTTCGTCCATAAAGAAGAAGGCGGGCAGAGGCTGTGGAGGGGAGGAGGAACTAAATGGCAACAAAATTATGTGCATTAGGGTGACCGTGAGGATGTTGAATTTCATTTTTTTGTATTCTCATATCCACGCCCGCCTATTTATGACGTGTCTAGGCTTTTGCTACAACTATTACCGTTCCATGACTTTGCGAACGATGGCGGAATAATAAAGTCGTCCCCAAAGCTGATGCAGAGTTGCAGTCTCATTTTTGTCAATTTTGCCAATAAAATTACTGATAGAATTCCAATGGATTTATGGGCGATAAAAATAGGTTATGAATGCGAGAAGCTTGTATCTTCCTTCAGCACTGCTACCGACAGATACATGGATACGTCACTAGCGGAGGGATTTAAAAAGATACAGTTTCTATAGCCACTTTCAGCTTATACGTTTTTTTGATTATCTTGTAAATTAAATAATTACAACCTTCTAAGATCCATAAAACATAAGTTTATGTCCAAAGTGGGGAAGGGCAGCAGTTTTGTATCTTTCAGATACATTTTGTTGGGCATATGAAATAAGACCATAAAGTTAGGGATTATGTCGGCTTAAGTTGGATGTTTACTATTAGAAAGATGGTGAAATAATTTTTGTTTTGTTTTTTTTTTCTCTATACTGGAAAGCTGGTGTATAGCCCTTTAGCTTTTGGGCCAAAGCCTTCGACCATGCGAATGGGCGCGTGTTGGCGAGGAATAAGAGACTTTTATTTACAAATTGAGAGGATTACATTGAAAGATTATGTTTTCATTTTTGTTTATCTGATTTGATGGCAAAATAATGTGTGTAGTTCCGAATGAATAAAACCTTTCGAATGGTCATAGAATAGTGATTTTTTTTTTAGCGGGATTAGCTGTAGCTGTGGAAAAGAATTGTAGATATGAACAAATAGATTTATGGGGAGGAGAGAAGAAATTTAAATGGTAGCATATTATTTTTGTTGATTATTTATTATTTATATTTATATTAAGTAAAAGTACTTAACTCATTTCGGAATCGATCGCTAACTGCTCTGCCAATCTCTTTGTGGAATTCGTAGCAATAAATCGGTGTCACTTTCATCTAATAAATACAATTTTTGATGTTTAATATACGTATATTATACGTTTTTTGAATAACTTCGATTGTGGTATCTTGGCGTAACCTGCGACTTTAGAAAATCCCATAAAAAAAAGTCTATCTGGGTCAAATCGCATGACCCTGATGGCCAAAACACGTTGCCTTTTGTAGAGACAATTTTACCTTCAAATCGTTCATATCATGCGGAATGTCAATCGTGGCGTCCTGCTGAAACCACACATGTCGTCTGGGTCCATAAGTATATGCTTTAATTTTGGCCATAAGAATTTTTTTATTATTGGCTCTGTAGCACTCTTCACCGTGAAGACCGCGTAATCAACGTTGTTTTCGAAAAATTACGGAATACTGCCCACTGTCGGACCAAAATCCAAGCTCATTTATAACTTTGAGGATGCAATTTTTACCTGATGAACCCCGTGAGAGTTGGTGTCGTGTGCGGTCCCATATACGGCAATTTCGCTTGCTAACACAGCACTTCATCCGAAAATGCATCTAGTCATTCCAAATGATTTTTCGGCCGAAATCTGGGTTCACTTCCAAACGCTCCGAGGCCCAGCCAGCGAAAAAAACTTCGTTATCAATGATCACGAACTTTGAACTCCAGGTCAGTTGAATCAGTACGTGTGTAGGCCAAATTTCCGACGCAAAATTCGCCAAATTGTATTCTGCGAAAGGCTAAGTTTTTGTACACGGCGAGAAATCGATTACCTCGGGTTTTCCTGTACACTTTGACGGTTCGCGGCGATGTTATCGGCCGTTCTTGCGTTCCTATCACCAACTAAGGTTGGCTGATTGAAATATTACGGTCGACCTTAATTTTACCTTCAATCGTTGAAGAGCCCACTGCGACTGGCCATCACGTATGTCGTAAAATTGGCCTTTAAATTGTCATGGTGATTAGGCATTGGTAACTGAATAATAAACAACATATTTGACAGAAGTTACCAAATCAAAATGGCCGCTACAGGCTACCAAAATCTATTCGCAACAATTGAACCATTTACTTTGTCTAACATCTTGAACCTTAAGTAAGCGCTGAAAAAACAACTGCCGTGTAGAGCCTTCTTCTCATCTTAGGAGAATTCACAGAGGATTACAGAGTTTTCCCGCCATTTAAATATGCATGTGTATTCAAACAAAGAATAATTTTTAAAATCTGTTTTCCATTCCTCCATCCTAACACATTTCGGGTAGGAAGTTAAGACCATTTCTTTTATCCCCTGACGTTTTTTTTTTTGCAAATTAAGAGGTTGATTCCATGAAGAAATGAACCCTTAATCCCATTTACACCCCAGCTTTCGAAAACTCAAGCATAAAAAGCAAATCTATTAAGATCTAGGTTTAGAAAGCCTCCAACCTAAGACTTTTCCTTTTAAAACGAACATTTCTCGACTTCATGAATGTCATCAAGGACATTTAATGGATTTTTAAATTTAAAACACTTGTATTTCAAAACCTCAATCAAATGTAAAAATCCTTTATGATGTTTTTTTGTTTTTTTAATATCGACTCTCCAAATGCATTAAATTCATTTCTAAATGCAACTCTCAATGTATGGTGATTCTATCATTACACCAGTGAAAGTAAGTGTTGTCGCGTGCCGTACTTCAAAAATTTAAGATCATCCATCTCCGAAAATAAAAATCAATTTTGTGTGATGTTGCTACAATCTTCACTTCCCTCCATTTCTGATTGTAAGTCCAAAGGATATTTGTCGCACGAGCGAACGCATTTGTCTGGCTCACCGAATGATTAAGTGACTTGCCCCATCAGCCGCCATCGAGTCGGTTTTATTAAATATTTTCTACACGTTTCCCTCATCTGTACCGCTTGGGCGCAAAGTGCATCCTAGAAAAAAAAAACGGAAATACTCAAAGGAACACCAAAAGGATCTATGTAGCTATGCGAAAGTGAATTGTTGCCAAATGGAGTGCTACGAGGTGCGTGTATCTCTCTATATACGGCCGCAACAAATTTGTGGCCGACACATATAAAAACGGTAGCAACTGCTGATACGTGCTCTACATGATAAATTTCCTCGGAGGTGTCAGGAGGCAGTATACACCAGAAGCATCGAAAACAGTGGCACGTCAGTAAGACTCGCCACTACGACAGATAGTTCGGTCTGACCCCTAAATAATACATAACAGGTCACTTAGGAAATTGAGATACAATCCCCCCTTTGCCATGCTAGACGCCCGTCGTCGTCGGCGAGTTCTTTAACAGCCGATGTCGCTATAAATGTTCATTATTAATGAAGTCACTCGCCCAGAAACCAAGGATTTTCCAACGGCAGCCAGGATAACAAAAGTCCACCAAGTTCTTTCTTCGTGCTTCGAATTTATTTATTTTTGACTTTTTTTTTGCTTATCATTCGCTCGTATGGAGTAATAAATTATTTTGAGTTTCATTTTCCAAAAAAAAAGGAAAATAACTGCCATCCAATGAGATACGGTTAGTAGTCACCATAACGAAAAAAGGCGATATAAATACTCCTCATTGAACTGGAAAAAATATAAAAAAAAAAAAAATAATATTAATCGAAGCCAGGAGGAGAGATATAATTTTCGGTAATTGCATTAACTGCCCAGCAACGACGATGATGATTCGAAAACGATTCTGAAATATTTTTTGAATTATCTGCGTTATTATGACACAATTCGGGATATTTTCCATTCAAAAGTCTGTGTTAACGAACAAACAGACACGCAGATACACGCGTCGATAAAAGGTCCAATTAAGCTGGACGGACAGAGGAGGACGAACGGACTGACAAAAACACAGGCCGTCGATAATATCTGGAATTTGGGTAGAGTTGGAGCAATATTATGTCACCACTGAGCACTGATAGATGCAATACATTTTATGGAATGTGTGTATCGGATAGTCAGAGGCGGATTTGATAGATGGTGCATGATAGAAGGCCGTGAGGATAAAAAACTGATTTCATAGAAAAGAAGACAACGGACGATTCGTGAAGTGGAGGTAATGGAAAATGAAATAAATACAAGGTGTAGAAAAAATTAATCAGACTGTTGGATAAAACTATAACTTTTGCAAACTGCGGCAAATGTCAATTCCGTTTTTTCGTTTGTGAAGTAATCAATATGCGGGATTCACGTCCATAAGCCATGGAAGATGTAACACTTAACTTTTTAGAACACGAAATAATTGTTTACTATTGTTTCCGCTATAATTCGAATACCGTATTGGTGCAGCGTGAATTTCGCTGGGTTTTGCACATATCTGGCCATGGGCACCAAAGGACAAATACTGCACCGTTTAACCGCTCGCTTTGAAGAGAAATACTGAGACAACCTGAGATTTTCCAGGCGCTTAAAATATCGTTGCTGTTGCCGTGGAGGACCCTGGAATATCGACTAGACAACGTGACGTGCCATGCACAACAAGCAGTACAAGACTCCATCATTCAGATCAAGCCAGCGGCACAAAACGGAAAAATAAGGGAAGAAAAGGAAAAACCAAGTACATGATGATGGCTATGTCTGCAAGAAGTTTTCGTCCAACAATCAGAGTAGTGGAGCATGAATTTAAAAAAAGCGCAATCCTTTGGGTCAAAATAAGCAGCGAAGCAGCCGATAATAATATGGAGCAAAAAAATATCATGGCGGCTGCTAAAATCCAACAGAACCTTCTTAAGTATGTCGAGGCTGTTCAAATTAAGAAAACTTACCATAAAAACAAGACTATGGTCTTACTAGTAGTCTCATACGGATCGGATACCTGGGTGCTTACCAAACGGTAGTTTGATCAAACCCTGTTCGAAAGGAAAGTCTTACGGAGAATTGTTGGTCCCATTTGGGAGGGAGGACGATTCTGAAGAATTGTATGAAATCTATTTAGAATCTGGTGTTGTGGCAAGGAACTGAATAACGTAGACCAGCGATCGGAATGTAGGGAAGAACTTGTTGAACGAGGCCCGTATACCATCCAGGTTGTTGCGCCGATGATGATGAAGATGACGTGCCATGCAAATGGGCATTAGCTGGCGGCCTCTACAACTAATTTTTGTGAAAGACATAAAGATGTTTCCTACGAATTAAATACTGTTAATAGGTTGCTATCTGTTGACCCAAACACATTTAACCTACGCTCAAGCCATCCTGAATCTTGGCCAATAAGATTAGGACTATTATTCATGGAAAAACAGCATAAGCCAAAAGGCTCCTTTACATCTATCCGGTTACGTGAATAATCAAAATTAATGCTTCTTTGCCATCGAAAATCCACGTATGATCCACTCAAATTTACTACCTGTTTACGCTGGAGGGGTAATCGAGTCGAGCCATTTTCGAGAAAGCCGCGGGCCACTGTCTAGCGCAAGCAAAACAGAACAATGATAAACTGATTTTTTTCTTCCTCAATTGGATGACATTAAGTTGCAACAGGACAAAGCAATGTCCCACATTTCACGAGCCATAAACGACATTCTAAAGAGAGCATTTCCGCGTAATCTAATTCCGCGTAATCTAATTTCTCACTTTGGCGATTTGCACTGGCTGGCCCGATCAGCCAATTTGAACGCTTCAAACTTTTGTTTGAAGTACCGGCATTATATAAATAAGCCTTAGAACCTATCACCGTAAAGTTCTGACAAAAGTAATCACGAATCACGAAAATCCTTAAGACATATTTCCATAAAACGAGGAAAAACGTTTTTTGTTCACGTCATAAAAAAATATTTTTTTTAACATTAGATAAGGCATAATTGAGAAAAAACATACAAATCAAACAAAACGTTTTTCATTCAAAACATAAGAAAACTCAACAAGCTAACCAAAACAAAAATGAAAAAAACTTCTCCTTTTATGTGAAAACAAATTGTCTCAATCAGATCAGAACAAAACATTAAAATGTATTTTTGAATAACAAAAATAAGATTACTACAAAACATTAGTAAAATAAATACAAGTAAAAAAAAATTCTTGTTTTTCTGTTTTCTTTTTTGTATCGATTTTTGTTAAAGCATATTTAAGACTTAAGACGAATCGAACAAAACAAAAAATAACCAACCGGAACACAATTTAAAAATTTCTCGTTTAATGTGCACTGAAAAAAAATCACAACAAAAAAAAAGTCAGTTGTGTTTTGCAACAACAAAATTGCTTGTTTTGTTGTTTTACTTTTGTTTAAATCATTATTTGTATATCAGAAAGCTGTAATTGAAGCAAACCGAACCAAAAACAATGTTTTTTGTTTCGCTAACACAGGTGTTTACTGGCCCATAAAAATCAATGTTTTGTTGCTTATCAAAACAAAATGAAATGTTTTGACTTTTTCATTTTGATAATATTACCATTTGATATCCTTTATAAGTTTCTTAAGTTTAAGTTCTTCAGTTTAAGTTCTTCAGTTTAAGTTTATCGAATTTCAAAATTTAATTTTTTTTAGACAGCCTCATTTCCCATGTGGCTAAGGCCTCTTGATCCTAAAATACACCTCCGTCCCATAACCTCTGTAAATATTTCATTGATATTCTTAATTAGCCAGAGGGTATCGATTTGACGATAAATCCCTCCCCCCGAACATACTCCGCCGGACACAAGGGCTTCCATTCTTCCATCAAGATAACGTGTTTCCAGAATCTTGTACAAATGATGTTCGTTTACTCCCTGAAGCCACTTAACTCCACCTGATGCACACCAGCACCATGCGGGATGCATCGATACCGATCTGTCCAGCATGCTCTCGCAATAGAGGAATCCTACCTTGCTGATGCTTCTGATGCTGCTGCAGCACACACATGATGACTTTTGTTTTCAATTTATAATCCAATCAGTAGACCCACTATCTCATCCCGCTGACCATTATTCCGAATGCGAACAGGAACACTCGTTGGGTGGTCGTCGTCGTCGGTGAGCTGGAGCGTGTGCATAGGAAAAATATCATTCCAGAGCCACAAAATAGAAACAAAAAATAACAAACAAAAAAAAACTGAAATTGTGAAATGACACAAACGTGGAGGTGTTTTGGAAATGTTTCCAAATCGTGGACATGTCGTTGCTGGCTCTTCTAATTTCGGGTTGTTTTCTGGTTTATCCCAGGGGAACAGTAGCCGCACGTTTCTGCTACAGCACCACCACCAGCTGTACTCACTTCTAGCCAGCGTCGTCGTCCTCCTGCTTGACAACAGTTGAATGCGGCTTCGTTGGCATGTCACGTCGTAATCACTATGGTGGGGCTAAAGTGTGGTATCCTCTGTTTTGGAAACATAACATTCCCCCATATGCACACAGGACTTTTGGGATTTGCGTGCCATTTCCATTGCAATCTATCTGGCCACAGTTTTTGTATATTTAAACTATATCCCTTGGGTTGAAATTTTTTTTTCTCTAACCATCTGTTGACGGTAGATCCACATCGCTAGGTAATTAATTAGGCTTTTGTTGCAAATATTTTTACACAACGATTTCAATTAATCTATGTACAGAAACACAAGTTCCCCCGGGTGGTTCATGCCACCCTTTATTTGAGCGCTCTTCGTGCGTCGTCGCCATGATTAATCGAACGGTTTAGTGGCAGAGTGTGCGCCTGCCTATTAGTCTTGAGCAATTTGCTGATTGCAATTACTTAGAGACTATATTCCCGAAGGTGCCCCCTTATCGAGGTGAACAAAGGCGATCTCTTCTTCCAACTTAGGGGTTGTTTGACGGATGACGAACTGCAGCATCCGCACAAAGCTATTCGTATTAAAGTTCAGTAGATTTCGCTTTGCAATCTGCACCGCATAATCAGGATTCCCCTCTTAACTCTTTTGGACATATAAGTATATTGTGCAACAAGCGGCCGAAACAAGACGAACCTTCCACCTCCTTTCGTCGCTGGAGTCATGTGCCTGTTGAAGCTATCCAAGGTGTGATTCGTAATTTATTGCTCCGTTTGATTTCAACATTCTTCAGCGAAAATACGAATAATATTGTGTTTACCACGGGAGGTGGTTGTGGCTGTGGTGTTGCACGATTGGACATTAATTAAAGAAACAAATCGAGAAAAAAATAAACAAACTTTTAGCTGTTTTTGGAGAATGGCAAATGATTTATCTGATGGATCTCTCAATGTTGAATTTTCTGGGAAAGCACTCAGCACTCGAAAGTTGTTGGATTGCAGTGAATTCATAAATTTATCATCATCTACATGGCTGTAAGTTTGTGTGTGTCTGTCTGTTGTTTATTTTAATTTTAGTTAAACATTGAAGAGGAACATCTTTTTTTGTTGTAGAAACAAGCAAAGTATCTCTATCTATGGTTTTGTCAAATCAGAAACTTTTTCAATTTAAATGCAAACGAGAGGGTGTTGTGGTAATCCAATCCATTGTGTTTTATAATAGAAAATAAAAAAAGGATCAGAAACTATTTATCCATCACGAGTTTAGTGTAACAGTAAATTTGTGTATGGTTGACTGGGTGGCACCTCCGGAGCACGACAGTGGTTCAAGTTGCACAGGTTTGCGGACGGAAATCTATAATTTTGAACAAGATTTTGGAATCAGCTGAAATTTTCTGAAATCTTCTCCCTAAACCGCAAAATGTTGTCATCTTCCACTTCTCATCTTCGCCCTAAGGCGCCACTTGTGGGTTTCGCCGGGCTGACTTTAGAAAACCTGGGCAGGCCTCCTGGTGCCTCTGGTGTCAACTAAATGCAAATGACGTTGTATTTATTTGTTCCACGAATTGTTGTGTTTTGAAGTAATAGTGGATTTCATTATTCGCAAAACATACAATTTTCACACATTCGCTTGCTTTTTGAAAAATGGCTCGAATATTCAAATTCATAAAAAAACTGAATTATAACTGTGAATGTTTGTATGTTTGGTCCACAAGTACGCCTGTACGACTTAACGGATTTGGATGAATTTAAGTAGTGGTGGATGAGGTTATGGATTGAAAAATAGTCTTTTTTTTATCCCGAAAAAAATATTATTGGAGATTGGAGTACATCTACATCTCCGCGGCTTGGCGGATGTTTGGCGGGTAGGAATAATTACCATTATTTCTTCTTGACAGATGGGTTCTGGGGATGAGCCACGAGGACCCATAGGATATGAGAGAAGACACCCCCTTGTTTGTGGCGTGCCTCTTGAAGTCAATACTTTAATAAGAACTCCTCCAGCTCTGAGGTGATCTATCTATTTCTTAACATTAATGGTGTCCCCTACATTAGGGTTTGGAAAAAAAATTTACTGCATTATTTTGTCCGCAATTGAAGAATCCTCCAATGCCTCAGAAAGCAGCAATATTGCATTCCTTACCTCTTATAACAATGATAGAACGACGCTGAAAATTCCTGTTTTGACACTTTTGCCTTAGTAAAATTATTCTGATAGAGGGTATGTACATAATTTTTGGACTCAGTTAACTTATAGAATATTGTTGTCTCTTAGTGTTTCAAAAGTGTTTAAAAAAGAATCGTAATCTGTTTTCCCCAGGAATTCTAAAGCGTGTTCATCAATAGGACGAGTCCAGTGGGTACCACTACAGGCCAACTTATCACGTGGATTTCCACATGTTGCCGCTCAATAACACACCGTGCGATGACGTGTGGTTTAGCATATTTTTGCATCAGTAAAAGGTCTTCTCACTAAACGTTACGAGTTGAACCACATATTGTTCTCGGATGTTATTGTAGCAGTTAGAGTTTACCGATCCTCCCAAGATGCTCATCTAGGTTTTCCCCCTCAAGGAAATTCATATCACACCATAACGGAACCTTTCAACAAGTTTTCCTTCGTTGTTTGGTTGTTTCTTTGCTACTATTATGGTTTTATATACATATATTGATATTTACTAAAAAATTCTTTTTAAAACTATTTTCGTCCACCTATGATCCACTGTTGGTGCGTTTTTATAAATGGTATTTCATAGACTTTGTTGGAAAAAGCTGTTTAGTTTTATATTAATAAACAGTTCGGAATTCTCGTATAGTTTCTAACAACAATGATGAACTGACTGAAGTCAATTTATTTCAAGTTGTAACTTATACGCCTTTCATTTGGTTGTAAGTTTTGAGAACTTCTTTCTGGTAATAAAATAAAAATACATGTATTTTTAAATTCACAAGCATAATTTTTAGGACACTCATGAACTATTCTATCACAATGATGGAGAATTATTTAGACGACCAATATAGAAATAAGTAAAAGAAAACCTTCAAAAACTTTTAAAAATAAGTTCAGTACATTTTCAAAACTTTTTTTTGGGACTTAGCTATAACTCTTTACCTAACTCGGTCTTTAGCAGGCTACCCTTTGTTGCGCGCTCCGTATTTTCGTTGAGTTCAAATTAAACTGAGCATAACACTTGAGGTGAGGTAATCCTTGACTACGTCGTCTCCTTTGGACGAAATCAGTATTATCTGCTGCCGAATGGTTATTGTCAATTCGGTCTTCAAGGAATGTGTCCATTGCAAAATGAGATACGTTTATACGTATCGTTGTACTAATTTTTTTATTCAAAGACCGTCAGCATAGAAAAATCGAAAGTCTAAAGAAGAATTTCTTGTTTAAAGCCACGGATCTGTGTGTATTGATCTTACTTTGTAATATGGTAAGATTTCAGGATTTAAAAAGCCTTGACAGTCTAAAGTAGCACACATACTATAATTTCTATCATCTATCATCTGCGTTATAGTAGGTTCTGTTGAATTTTAGCATTCAACCGCCTATTTATTAAGAATTACACTACACCAAAATCATGCTCAGGTACTCTGACCAACACTTCTAGCAAAGACAGCCATGTGCTTAGTTTTCTTTCATTAATATGCAGCCCCACGTTTTGTGCTGCCGCGTAGAATCCACCTGGATGAATAAATCTTATACAATTTGTTGACTTCTACCGATAATGTCGATGTTGTCTATATAAGACTGTATTTGGCTGGACTTGGAGACGACAATCTTTATTTTTGGCGTGCCAGAGTCAGAGCCAGAGCTTTCTCACGCCCATGGTCAACAGTCCGTCTACTTGGTTGGGTTAAAAGTTCACAAATCAATTAAGGACTTTTGCCCCATTGTAATGAGTCCAAATTCCACACGAAAATACTGAAGATTTCTGGCCCACATAAAAATGCTTGGGACTTATGTCCCACCAAACAAGTGTTATGCATTTAACAAATATATTAAAGACCAGAGTGTATAGGTAGATATGTATGGGGGCATGCCACCCCATAGTTGTCCATTAAAGATTTTGTCGGCCATGGTTATTTTTGGGTGTCGAATTCTCTTATGGCCATGTTCAATAGTTCTACCCTATGCGGCTGTAAAGTTTTTTTCTGTCACCTGCCTCAAGGTAAAGATCTGATCGATTGTGTGAAACCGCGTTGATCTTTTAGGTGTCGGTTCTGATTTTCGTGTGTGGTGCTATCCGTTCTTGCAGGATAGAATAGACTATCTTATAGGATGTACTCAAAAATGTTATACCCCTATAATGGCTGCACTTTTTGATATCTCCCTCCTTATGTATGGAATGAGGTCTTCCTCTTAAAATGATGGAATCTCCATTTCTTGCGTGAGCTGAGCGTTCAACACATCATTAAAGTATACTTCCCATCGTTGTAGAATGCCTTCATGATCGGTGATCAAATTCTCCTCTCCGTCCTTATAGTATGAGTATCGTGGTGTATATTGGCATGTTTCTTTCAGATTGGTAAAACTTGCCCGCTTGGTGCGGATCTCGCTCTCTATTTCCTTTCATTTCACAGGCGGCTGATGTTTTTTTTGTCAGGCTGCCAGGAAGTCTTTTCTATGTTCTTCGTTTTTGTGTTCTAACTCTAATTTATCACCAAACCAGTCGTTCTGATCTCTGCGATTACTGCCTTTGATGGTGTCAGCAATACTAATGATTTCGTTCTTAGGCGTGATCATTTCTCGGCACTCCACTCTTAGGATTTTTTTCCCTTTATAAGCTCTTCGAATGCCAGTCCAAAGGTGTCTATTCGGCCAGTGTAGTATTGGAAGGACTGCCGACGTTTTTTCAAGATCCTTTTATTCTACCTATCTATCCGTACACAGAATCTAAAGTAGCGACTCAATAACTGTCCTTATCTTCCCATTTAGATTTAAGTACTCTTAACCTAGTCTTAAGTTAGATTAAGTTTTGTACCTTGTTATAAGCCGAATAAATGAGGGTGCTGCTCCCACCAAAATTTAATTAAATTTAAATGCATAATTTGGTTCGCTTTCTAATAAACAATATCGTCATCTTTTTGGCATCAAGTGGTTCCATATTAGCGTTTTCTTTATCCTTCTTTCGATAAATACCTAATGGTTGGAAGCAAAAGCATTTAGCCCTTTTCAAGGTTCTTAAAGCCATTTCAATTTAAACCACAGATTTGTTCGGATTAATTTTTGGAACCTCTAGACTTCGAATGCCAATGCATTAATAGCGTAACATTGGCCGAAAATCAAGGAATTAATATGCCAAGAAAGTGTCACTTACAATCTCGCTTCATTTTCATTTCTGAAAAATAAAAATTTATTCCACTTTCCATCAATCAAAACTTCGCACTGATAATAAAATGTGACAATCCGGCAATAAAATATTCAGAACTCCTTCAAATCCTTATTAATATCTACCTTCATTTTTTAAACTGCAAACTCATGTTGCAAAATTTGAAAAACCAAAGGAACACCAACACACTCAAAATATCCTCACGTTGGAATTCTAGAAGCGTTCTTTTCGGAACAGCCTAATGGATTTATTTCAAATGTATATTTTCTTTAATTTTATTATGGCTATACTGCAAAACACTCTGTTCTGTGTGCTAACACTCTCCCCTGAGAATTCCAACTAAGTCCCCCCCCCTAGCAAAAGGGCCTTCCGACGCCGACGACACGACGGTGTGTTGTATAATATTGTAGCAGCACTGTACTACTCAAATATTCGTACAAAAGACATTACTCATCATGTTTTCATTAAAAAGGACTTTCGGTACAAATCCTGTGCGAATATGGGCACACATAACACAAGGGGCGGGAAACAAAATAAAGAAAGTCGCCCTTTCCTTCTTGCAACAAAGCGGCATTCATCCATCCATCCGGACGATCCGAGTTGTGAGGGTGGATTCACAAAAAATTCAGTTTCTGCCATATAATCGTCTCAGTTTTTATTACCGAAGGGAGCAATGATTTTCAGTGAAACACAACTCTGACAACGAAATCCTTTTAAATTTAATTTAACATGCTACATGCCTCCCGGTGTACAACCGAACCGAACCCAGGGTGCTGCTCTTCTGAACCCAAAAATTCTGATGAGTTGCACGGGCTTGTTCCGACGATGATGAGCTTATGGATGCTCAATTAATCCACCGTATTTGTTTAAAGTAATCTCACTCGAACACCACTGGCGCACGAACTCGCTCTTCTAACGGGATTAAGTTCCGTCAAGTGCCTCTGGCACTCAAGCGATAGTGGGAAGAGCACTGTGGCATTCTGAATCCAAAAGTAAACAAACGCAAATTGATTTTTAAAACATCAAACATCTTGCCACCGTCTACGTCTTTGAGTTAAAAAAAGACTCAAACATCAAGGCAAATGGCGTCTTTTGAACCGGAAACTGTTAAGCAATATGAAGATAGTCTCCAGACTCGTTTATAGTTTATGGAATCCATTCACAGGGTTTATCTGCGTTTCTTGGTCATGTTCGTGTCGTAAATCACCGTAGTTGTTTCTTTGTACGAGTACATTTTGTGCCTCGTTTCGGGGCAGATATTTCACTTAGACTAGATAATGACGACGGAAGGTGTTTAAGGTTACCAAAACAAAGCAAAATTGCTGTTTCAACGATGTAAGCATGGCCCTGCGTTTTGAGAAGTTTTGTGTTGGAAGAGCTAGCTCATCCAGGAAGCTATGAAGTGAGGCTATTTCAATAAATTGACACTCCTGAATGAGGTGCTCAATGACAGGCAGACGAGGCTCTTTGCTGCACTGGAAAATCTGCAACGAAGAGTTCTGATGGTTATTTATGACATTGCATCTTACCACACCATAATGGACAAAGGATAAATAAATTCATAAGACCAATTGAAATTAATGGGACGAACGTGTGGAGCCACAAGAATGGCTTTCGTGTGGGGTAAGGTAAGGCATGCACGTCCCTATCGAACTGTCAATGACTAATATACGTAAACTTATAAGAGGATTATGGATCAGGTGACGCGAGGCCGTAACTTTCAATCAATCGTAATCGGGAGTTTGAGGCAGAAAGTCGTTGCAGTAAGCAGAGTCATTAATTGTCGGACTTTGGGTTATCCGCAAATATGGTGTGTTTTCCAACACCTCGGCATACAGAGACAGTTCTTTTGGTGCGACTGTAAGTTGTTTAAGGGCTTAGGGTTACTTTATCCCTTTTTCTGTCAATCTATAATCGAAGGGGCGTGTGTGGTTCACTATTTCCAGATTTTACTTAGAATTTTGCCGGATAAGGGAGGACAAGTTGACAAAATGAAAAGATATTAACTTAGAAGAGATGTGACTTCGAAGGGTTACAAAGTAGTGGTACTGTAAATGGAACGAAGTCGACGACAGATGATCTCGATAGAAGGTATACTGACATTTTCTCGGCTTTAAGCCAAACTGGCTCGAAATTGCTGTCAAATTTACTGACACATCCACATGTTTTTGAAAAGCCTTCATGACATTTCGTTAATGGTTTTTGACGCATTGTGCATCAATTTTATTCTTCATGACTGAAACTCGAATTTCCCCGAAATTCTTCTTTGAAATTCCGCTGCAACTTTTTACAAGCTTAGAACTGAATTAATTCCAGATTTAAAAAATTGCTATTATAGACTTCTAGGTATCGTTCCGTGCTAACAGTAACATCGTGGCCACTTTGGTAGCATACGTTAAACCCATGTTTAATCGGTACAATTTCCGTTTCCGTTTAAGTAAGTCCAAAAGGAGAAGAAGAAGAAGAAGAAAAAGAAGAAGAGAGAAATCACATCTTTTTTCTCGTACTTACACCAAGCGTCCATAACAACAATAAGTGAAGTGAAATCAAATATGGAGATGGGGTTTTATTGACAAAGAAAATATCAAAATTTGAATGAATCCAGGCGCCCAGAAACAGCAACAAGTTAAGACTAAAAACAAAGAGGGCTCAAATCAGGAGATGGAGCTTTATTGAAAAAGCAAAGATCAAAATTTGATATGAATCATTAGATGCCCACAACACAAACAACAGCAAGTAAAGAGAAATCAAATCACCCTAGTGCGCAGTCCGCAACAATTGGCGGAAGTTAAACAGGTTAAACGTAGAAGAGGTTTGGGTTTTTTTTGTAGTTTGGAGGTTGAGTTAGCTGACAAAGTGATAGTTTAGATGGAAAGTACTTTTTAGGATCTCCATGGCACTTAAATATTTTAGGTTCGAGATGTGTTTTTTTTTTTTTTTGAAAATGATTTTTTATTTAACTTTAACTTGTAATGCGTATCTCTTGAGCTTGCGGGAAATCCTTCGACTGATGATATGAACCCGGAAGACCAATGCCAGCTATGTCAACAAGCCATAAGAAATGCTGCGTCAGAGGTATTACGTTTCTTACAGCCTCCCCCTAGAAACCCTTGGTTCGACTCCGACTGTGCTCAGGCAAACAAAGCTAAAACGGAGGCTTACAAGTCGTGGCTCCAGAGAGATAAGAGAGCCACCAGAAATCTCTATGTTGAGCGAAAGAAGGATGAGAAACGTATACTCAGGAGGAAGAAAAAAGAACACCAGCAACGCGAAGTCGAGGAGATGCAGAGATGTTTTTGCAGAAAAGAGGTGCGAAACTTCTACAGAAGAGTGAAACAGTCTACATCAGGTTTCACAAGTCGCCCTGGCCCCTGCAAAGATCAGCATGGAAACACAATTGTGGAAACGCAGGCGATGTTAGCCATCTGGAGAGACTACTTTAACCAGTTGTTAAATGGCGATGACAGCCAAGATCCCGCCCAAGATCAACTTGTACCAGTTAATCTAGATGACGACCACGAACTGCACCCGCCCGACCAAAATGAGATCAAAGTAGCCATCACCAGGCTAAAGACGAACAAAGCAGCTGGATACGATAGTCTACAAGCGGAACTTTTTAAGCACGCTGGAGATGACCTGGTAAGGAGCATACACCAACTCATCTTCAAAATATGGTCGGAGGAAAGTATGCCCGATCCAAAAAAAAGGAGACCGCCTAACCTGCGCCAACTATAGAGGCATAAGCCTTTTGAACATCGCCTAGAAGATCCTTTCCAGCGTTTTATATGAGCGTCTAAAGCCGTTTGCTGATGATCTAATAGGTCCTTATCAATGCGGCTTCAGACCTGGAAAATCTACCACCGACCAGATATTCACATTACGCCAGATCCTGGAGAAAACCCAAGAATATAACATCGACACCCACCACCTGTTCGTCGATTTTAAAGCAGCCTACGACAGTGTTAATAGAGCTGAACTGTATCGTGCTATGTCTAACTTTGGAATCCCTGCTAAACTGATACGCCTTATCAGGATGACGTTGGAGAATGCTCGCTGTTCCGTCAAAGTTGGTAGAGACTCTACTGAAACCTTCGAAACCACTAGAGGGCTTAGACAAGGGACGCGCTGTCATGCAGCTGTTTTAACATTGTGCTTGAAAATGTAATACGGAGCACCTATGCCAGTACATCGGGCACCATTTTCAATAAATCGACACAATTACTTGGGTTTGCAGACGACATAGACGTGATAGGAAGAACAAAGCGAGCAGTAACCGGTGCTTTCACTACTATGGAGTCAGCAGCAAGCAGAATGGGGCTGAAAATAAACGAGGACAAGACGAAGTATATGCTTTCATCAACAAAAGCCCAATCCCACCACCGGCTTGGTCAAAATGTGACCATTGATATGTATAACTTCGAGGTAGTCAGTCAATTTGTCTACCTGGGCACTGCTGTAAACTCGTTCAACAACATCAGCGCTGAAATCAAACGCAGACTAACTCGTGCTAATCGCTGTTTCTTTGGGCTGAATAAGCAATTGAGGAATAAAGCCCTATCAAACACTCATCATCCCGGTCCTGCTATATGGTGCAGAAGCATGGACCCTCTCCCAATCGGATGAAAAGTCACTTGGAGTCTTCGAGAGAAAAGTTCTGCGTACGATCTATGGTCCTATTTGCGTAAACCGAGAAGACAACATTTGGCGACGAAGATACAACGACGAACTGTACGAGATGTACAGCGACATAAGCTTAGCCAGAAAAATTAGAGTCCAACGACTAAGATGGCTGGGTCATGTAGAGCGAATGGACACCAACGTTCCAGCGTGTAAAGTCTTTAAAGCCAAACCAGAGGGAGTCAGAAGCCAAGGTAGACCTCATTTTCGATGGAGCGACCAGGTAGAAGGAGACCTCCGCCAACTTGGAGTCCGAAATTGGAGACAGCAAGCAAGGGATCGAGCCAGCTAGAGGGGCGTATTGAGCAAGGCCTAGGAGCACCACGCTCTAGTTGAGCCAACATAAGTAAGTAAGTAAGTAAGTAACTTGTAACTACTTAAATGCTACACAAAAATCTTAAAACTAGCCAAAAAATATAATTCTTAAGCACTGTATTGGAGTGTGGGTTAAGATTTAAATAGGTCGTTAAAGTTGAGCCCGAAGTACTTGTCATTCTTTTTGACTGCTATTGTTGATCCATCAGGGAGCTTCAGGGCCAGATTTCTACAGATTGCTGTAGAGTTAATCCGGCTATTGTTAAAGATAGGTCTTCTGGTCCTTACAGTCGGTGGGCACGGATTAATCGAATGTCGTCAAGATAAAACGAAAAGGTCCTAATTTTGAATCTTTCGCAACTCTAGCCTTCATGTCTTTGATTGATGACTTACAGTTTTCTATATTTGAACAAAGAATTTCATAAAAGAAAAAAAAGGTGAGGGCTTCTATCCAAACGCTGTCGGATGCTTTTCAACATCCAGAAATAATCCAACGGTGGAACGATTACTGTTGGGAGTTATGTAGACGTCGAACTGGAACTTCATTAACGGATGCAGTATCGAGTGACTTTCATGAAAACCAAACTGCATGTCGGGGATAAGGTTGATAAGGTTAAGCCGTTTTGAGGGTGACTTCGTCTTGTTATTTGGGTCAGCCTGTTTTTCCCTTTTTGGGGAAGAAGCCGTTATTAACGCAATTGTTTATGATGATTGCATGAAGTATCATTGCTGTTTAAGGAAGCCTTTCGATGACATAAATGGAGAAGTTACCTGGTCCAGCAGATTTTATTGGCTTGGAATTGAAGATGCTTTGCGAAATTTAGTGATGTCTCTTGGATTACTTGCTGGACAAGTCTCATCAAACTGTACTCCTTCTATTGTTGGTTTCAGAGTCTGGTCGAATGGATGTCTCAATTTCGTCTAAGAATGCTGGATCCGTTAATGGGATGGTTGTTGTGGAGTTCTTTTCAAATGGTCGGCTAGATCTTTAACTTTGTCAACAGTGGATATCACTTCGATTTTATCCTTTATCATAACGTCGGGTAACAGCTCAGTTTCCTTCTTTCTTTAGATTCTCTTTCAAGTCTTTCAATACCCACTCTCAAGTCTTCTGTAATCAATGAAATTCTGTTTTGGTACCTACTCTTACTTATAGAACAGGTTGCTTTTCTAGCTGTCTATTCTAGCAAAATAATCCTTTTTCGGGATTTTTATTTTAAAAAGATTTTTATCAGGATTTTTGACGGACAACTGTAAGACCCAAAACTAAAATAACTACTGGTTCAATGCATCATTTTACAACATGATATCTCCTAGCTCTGATCATTTGGTTCCTTTGGCATTATTACACCAAGCTGTGTTTTTTTTATAAAAAAAAAATGAAGAAATACGAAATAAAAAATTTTAAATTGAATTTTTATTCAAAACGTGCGACCGAATTTGACGAATTTCTTTAGTCTACTTTATGACGCTAGCAAAACAAACGATTCAGTAGCAACAGCAATACGAGCTCATGAGTTCCGTAGCCGATAACTTATGCAAAGCCTAATTATGTTTTCTCTCAATGCTCCCGTGGAAACAAGGCGTGTATACCAGAAACCAGCGTACTCGAATTGCTGGAGGGATTTCCGTCGCACAACTAATCCGATTAAAGGTGGGTATTCATTTTCTTAACACTCCCCGACACGCTAAGTTTCCCAATCAAGATGAAATTCAGCACTGCAACGCAGATGATTATAAAAGTAACCCCCCAACAGCGACGCTGCATGCCACCCAATCTAATCGAGTTGAAGCTGAACATTCAAAAAAAGACTTAAGACAAGAATGATGAAAGATCTGATAATCATCACTAAACCTTCTTCTTTCAACTTTGTTCGTGCCTCATTTGTGGCATCGAATTTCATTCGTTTTTATTGATTATGGTTGAGAGCATTTGAAAGTCGTAATTAAGCCACCGTCATCGCATCGTTGCAAAGCAGTTTTGAAAAGGATTTTTACTGTAAAGATGGAATGCAACATTTCAAGGACTAGAACAACAACTCTTGCAACTTAAATCTCACTCTTGTTGTTTTGTTTTACCTCCTTAGTTGTCTTTCCACATAATTTTCCATAAAAAAGAAAGCATTTGGTGCGTTTCATATAGCAAGCAATTATAAGGAATTGCCGCTTTCTTTTCGTCCTTTTTTCATTGTCATGCTGGGTGAAACTTGGTAGATGTAAGCCCCCTCGAGGCTCCCACCAATGATGATGGTGTTGGTTATGTAAAAACAAAGATGCGTGAGGAAATTCCCCGAGGATATGGCATTTGGTATTGTGCCAGGAATGAGACTCCAGCTCCAGAGCTCATTTGAAATGTGATTCTTGCTTCTAAGTTATTGTTTACTATTGTATATTGAATACAGGTGCCTACAACTACTACAAATTAACGCGTGTGTATGTGTGCTTATGCGTTAAATGGGAGTGTTTTGTGGGTTAAACAAAACTTTGAGGAGAAGAAAGATCCTTGAAGAAAGGCCTTTTTTTGTTGGCAACATGGAATGAAGTTCTTATTGAATGAAAGTTGTTTGGTAGACTTTAGGCTTACATAAGTAGAGAAGTTAGGCGTCTTTAAGTGGGTCTCTTGAGGTAATGTGTCAACAATTTGGCAAAGAAGACTGAACGATATAAGTTGCGTGACGGAAACACGTGATCCACTTGGGACTATACTATAGTTTTGAAACGGGGGTAGATTCTATTTAATGTTTTTGTTCCAATTTCCTTTTTTTTTTCGGGTAAATAGGTTTGGCTATACAATTTTATGAAGTGTTGGAGAGAATTGAAACCTAAGAGTTGTTTCCCTATAGTTCTAATAGTTTTTCACTTGGTACACTTATGTATGGCCTTGGAAGGAAAATACGGGAATTTCAAACAAATTACTTAATGATTCATGATGAAACTATTTATAGAAATTAGCCTGATACTTATTTTGTAAGACTGCCGACAGATATTTTACATTTAAACGTAAACAGGTATGTACAGGGAAGTCTTTATTTACGAAGACCATTTTGACATAATTGAAAAACACAGCGGAAGTGGAAAAGATTGGTTAGAATTAATATCAGTCTAGTTCTGCCATTCTCGGAATTTTGTGTTCCCTAATCACATATTCTGCTTAAGTGATTTCGCGAAAGTAGGAAAATCTTTCCATATCAGACTATTCTGAAAGCTGTTTACTCAGGCAACCGACTATAAGGTACTAATCTTAAAGTCAGCCTACTCACATCGGGACCCCAGAAATGTCCCAGATATTGACCATGTATGTCTGTATCGCATACGATTAATTCATAGTAGAATCGCCCATGCTCGAAATTCGATCATCTCTCAATTCTGTATAACGATATGATACATTATCTTAATAAGGATGGCCAGGCTTAGGAACGACATCCCGAACCTAAGTATTTAAGCACCATGGAGATCGCAGAAAGATTCTAAGACAACGAATAATAGTCCGAGAGCCAGCGACAGATTTCCATGACCAAGCTCCTCTCAAACGATTCAAGGGAATAGTATTATAAAACATCGTGAACGTCAGCTGATTTTGCTTGAGAGGAAATGATTGACCAAATTTTCACCTGGCTCCCGGACTATAAGCAGCCGACACTGGGTCAGCTTTCCATCATCGTGGGCGTATCGCCACTAACCACTAACCCACAGAAAAACACCAAAATGACAACGGGGTTGGAACAACCCGACTAAATCATTGTCAACCGAGTTTTAATATAATTTATATGTTCATACTTATGTATATACCACAGCTATTCATTTTAACTTGCGATTATAGGGACTAAAGGCAAGTTTAAGATTTGTGAAAATAAAATAATATGAGAAAACAATGAAACATTACATTACGATCATAGAGAAGTCTAAAAAAGTGTTCGACAAAAAAGTTCTGTCTGTCTCTCAGTATGTATCACGAGCTGCATCAAAAACTGCTAAGCGATAATCTTTAAATTTGGTGTTTGTGAAATTTTATTTATAGGCCTAAAAATAACGGTACCTGCCATATGACCGTTAAGGAAAAGCTTATTTTTCTCGAAATCGGCTGCAACGATTTTGATGAAATGCTTTGAGTTTTTTTGTGAGTATTGGATATCATTTTATTAGAACTTAATTTACGGGAAAAGTCTATTAACGGTGCCTTCCATATAACGGTTTTTTTTAATTTTAGGCTTTCTCGGTAACGGCTCTTTGGATTTCTGTCAAATTTTATATTTGAGAAGAGGTAGCCAAATTATTTCTGCATATCAAAATTTTGAATGATTTTTTTATCTAGTTTAAATTAATTTTTGATATTTTTGTTTTGAAAAATCAATATTTTTAAACTAATCAAAAAAAATTATTGAAATTTTTATTATTTTTTTTATTATTACTATTTATTTTTTTATAAACTCTAAAAAACTGCATACCAAATTTAAAAAAAAAATTCTTTTTTCAAAAAACTAAAAATAAAAAAGAGGATTCTATCAAAACCGGTCCTACAATTTTCGTAATACATTTTTCATAAATTCTTTGTTATTTAAGACGTGTGATGGCCTACTTAATTTTTACTAAAAACCGTTAAGTACTGTGCTTTTGATACTTTTTTATAAGTTCAAACTGTGTTGTTTTCAACGTAAATGTTACTTGTTTCTGTCAAAGATCTTGCTTTCCAATGTAATCAGGCACATAAGAGCAAGTACGTGTGACCATGTCGTGCCCATTTTTTTTAATTGTAATCAAAATCAATGTACAGTTTACTGAAAAGCTTACAATTAAAGTTGGTGTGTACCATGAAAGCGTCTTAAGTATAATTTTATGCTTCTGGTATAAGGCAAGATTATGGACTCGAAAGTCTTTGCTAATGACGGGGCATAGGCACAGGGACTTATTCCGGGCATTTATTTGAACGAAACCGTTAAAGTGCGAACACATTAAAGGAAGGTCATTATTCATACGGTTCACCATGTTGGACATGGTCTTTTCACGGCAGCTGAAACGAATAAGTTTCATATGACAGCAGGAGTAACAAAGCTTTACCGAAAAAGGAGCAAGAAATCCCAGGAACCTTCCACATAAAGAAATAAATTTTGGGCAAATAACAATATTTCAGCACGAAGATAGATCGACCATATTTAAACTAAAACACCTTCGATAAAAAAATAAAACAACTGATTTTATAGTGGAAAAAGGCTTCACAAAAAAACCACTATATTTTCGTCACCTTTGGAGGTCTTTTCTTCTCTGGAGCTATGTAAATTGATGGAAGATGGAGAGAATCTATATGAACATCGAGCGAGACTCGAATAGATCTCCGTTCGGGTTCCATACGAAGAACATATGGCATGGCATGACTACCTTAGATTGTACTGCCATCTAAAAAAAAGAAGCTCTGACTCTGAGCACCCTGTTCAAAAGGCAATCATACTATTTCGGTAACGTTTCAAAAGGTCCGTGAAGGATATGAAGGTGCAAAAACTAAAGGATCAAATAAATGCAATGGAAGCTTCATTTAGTTTGGCATCAGATATGGAACAGTACACATAATGGGTATGCCTGGCGAATCATACAAACGGAACCTCAGGGTAAAGCAGTGCAGTAGGCGAGTGGTGGTCCCAGTTGAGATCTTAATAATCGTCTTCGTCTCCGTTTAAAGTCAATAACCATTTATCATTCCGTTTGCCAAGCAATGTACAAATGTTTTGCATCCTCACAAAGAAATTGTAGTTTAATATTGTAACACCATCGACTCTTGCTGAACTTCACTTTTCTCTAATGTTTCGATCTTGATTCGAGATTTATAATCGAATAAAGGAAGAAAATTCATCCATTTTAATCTGCGGGTTATCCTTTCTTCAATATCTTCATACTCGACACAATATAGCTTCTATAGCCGTCTTCAATAGCTCAATGTCAATTTCAATTGATATTTCGTTATCATACGGTGTTACCGGCAGCTTTTCACGTCTCTAAATAAAACAATATTTTATATAACCAATTCTTTGCGTAAATAAATGAAACAAATCAGCTTCACCTAACATGACAATGTTCATATTTCAACCCTTTATATATCTTTTTTTTTTGTGTACATACAAATCACAAACCCTTAATGCATTGCCACATCAAGCTCTTGAGATGCAAAAAGTGAGGCAACACATCACATTGTTGCCGAAGAAAAGCAAAAGCATGAAAATTGATTACAACATACACTCACTCAATAACCCGCACTCCAGCATTCGATCCCAATGGATCTTCCGACATTTTACGTCAAGAGGTCGTGACGATGAATTATGCGAACGAATCACTTAAGGGCGCAACACAGAGAGCACTGCAACGATAAGGCTTAAAATACACAAAACCCTTTGGATATCCCAAAGAAGAGTCCTTCTTTTTTACAAGAGTGCCTCACAAAGGTTCCTTTTAATGGATAGAAAGAGCTTGATTAATATACCAACCACCCTTTCGGTGCATAATTGTGCACAAAGGGTGTGTGCATTTACACATACCTAACCGCACAAAAACCTTCCCCCCCACACAATGGGAGTATAAAAAGATCTCCTTCCATCTTCTGTCGATTCGATGCTCAAGAGGCGCTTCCTAAACTGCGGGAGGAACTTCAAAACTCCCATCATTCCCCACCATGTATTCCATTACCAATTTTCTTTTTATTATGCTTTGTTTCTTCTAATTTTTCCTTAAGAAAGGACTTTTCCCAGAACAGAACGCTCCAAGGAGTTAAAAAATCAACAGATCCTTGCGCGCAATGTAAATCAATTTTCTTCTCGCACAAGTAAAATATTTAACTTTCGATTTTCCTGAATATATACTCCCACTTCTGCTTGTTTTTAAGTTTTCAGTTCGAATCCGATGAGTAAACAATGAGAACGGAGAAGAACTTCCGTTTTGAGGAGATGCTATGGAGTGGCCTGGCCACACCACTCGTCAGGAAGTGAATTTATGAAAGTTGAAATTAATATTGTTTCACAATTTCCATTCTTTAGGCCACCGACCGTCATCGGTAGTCCTTCCGCTGCCTGTTGCCTCCCCAGCCCGAAGCGTTCATTCGGTAAACATACTCTGCTCAAGGGTTGTGTTTACATTTCGTGGATCATTTGTCAAGTTGTTTGGAAATTTAATTTTTCCCCGGCGACAACGGCTACGCCAGCGATGACAGACAAACGGATTGGTATTGAAAATTACCATGTTCCTGATTTTCCATTGTTCTGAGTTTTTTTACGCTTTTCCTCAGCTCGTGTCTAATTAAAAAGTTTTTCAATTTAAATGCAAAGGGACCTACATCGTCGTTGTCCTTGGTCCTGCCACGGTTGGTCGTGGCCAATCTACGCTTGGGTTTGGTCGTGGTCCCGAATGATTCTGGGGGCACTCTGGTGCTGGCCAGTGGCGTGTGATAAGTCGGGAAAAACCGCATGTGATAAAAGTCAGGGATAAAGTGTTTGTTAAACCGCGCCGCCACATCCATTAAAAATGCCCACGCATCCTGGAGTGCAAAGGGCGTCCGCTATGGTCCGCGATATACGCCTCTATCTCGACTCTCGGTGGTGCTGCTAAAATAGGTGGTAATATTTAGGGAATTTGGCCAACCAGTTTATGAGGTAAGCCATTCAATGCGGATTGTTTTGGTGTTTTTTTTTTGTTGTCGTTGTTGGGATGGCTTCGGTCCATTAGCGAGGTTATGTCGATTTTTGTTGTTGTTGGTGGTGTCCCTATGTATCCTTCGCTAGGCGTAATGAATTCATGACGCTTTAAAGACCACACCGATGTCGTTCCACCGTTCCACAAGCTCTGCAAGGATATCAAGAGAGATGGCAAATTAAGGTTAATTTACTTACTTCAAACGCGCCGTAACGGTATCTCTATTTGGTGACGCAGAAAAGGAGCTTTTTCCAAAAATAAAAAAAACAACTCCTGGTTGTAATGAAACCGCCAAAAAGAAGCAATTCAATTATGAAAGGGTAAAGTAATTGGGTTACTTAGGAAAACGTGAACCCTTTTGGTAATCTTAAATTCAAATTTATTTTCATCAGAGTCAATTTATTTCTTTAGGGACATTTTTTTCTGAGTGGAAAATTATAAAAAAAAATTTCTTCAACCTCAAAAGTCAGCAGATTGATTAAGTTGTTTCAAAACTTCAATTATGCTTTCGAAATGTTTGTTTAATTTTCATTGGTTGACTTTGGTTTGGGTTGCAATCGCTTTGGAATTAGTTTCATCAACCACAGAACTGTTGCAATCATAAAAGAATATTTAAAACTTAAGAACCACTTGATTTGATCACCTTAATTGTCTACCTTTTCTTTAACCGCAGCCCTCAGGAGAGAAGCTGGGAATGGACGTGATCATATCTTAGACAAGATGTCTTCTTAAATTCCCCCAATTTGGCTGATAAGTTGTCGACCATTAAGTGCAAAACCTTTTTGCAATTATTACTAAAGGCAACAATTGTGTAATAAAACTATTTTGGTCGACTAGATAGCAATGGTAGTTTTACCAATTGTTATATGTTTCAGCAGCTGTCAAAGATTCCAATGACATTGGCTGTCAAAATATATACAAAATTACTTGGCATTACTTCATGCATCGTTGTATTTTTGTCCGGGTGGAAGAAAACTCATATCCACGAAGATCCGTCGCCGATTAACTCAAAGAATCAAAAAGCAAAATGGCCATCTTTGGGTCGCACGTACTTGCTCGCTTGGCAAGGTCTTTGTATTCTTTGTGTCACAATGTTTGTCACCAATGGACTTCATAACTACTGGACCGATTTTGATTAAATTGTCTATATTGTTTATAATTTGGTCCATAATTTTTAAGATTGTTTTTATCTCGATTAATGTACTCAATACTTTTTTATTGCAAATTCAATGTTAATTATAAGGCAAAGGGTTCTTATTATTTGGATATGTTTCTCGGGGATGGCTGCACAGATTTTGACGAAACTTTCACAGGCAGTTAGCTGAAGTTGTTAGAAGTAACTAAGACTATTATATTTGATAAAGTTTTTTATTTCCGGAACTTACCGCGTGACCACGAAGTATGAAACTTCTTCGAAACGTCGGGTAGAAATAAATAAGAAAATATTTCTTATAACGCGGTAAGTTCCGAAAATAAAAAACTTTATCTAATATGAATATCGTCCGCGAAAATAAAAACCTAAAATCTCATACTATTATATTTATTCCTATTGCTTTTTTTCAAAGATTGAAATAAAAATAATAGCAAAATCTTTAGGAAAATTTTGACCCTATAGGTGACACTGGGCAGAAGATATTGGAAAATGACGTTTTCCCTGCAATTTTTACAATTTTTTTATCGACAGATTTAAATTTAAATGACTTGACCGATTTAAAAAAAAAATCTTTGTGTGTATTAACCTGGTTAACTGTTAGTTTCTAGGTACTTATGGGTGCGATAAGTAGCGCTTTTAATGGGATCCAGAAAATTATTGTTATATCCGAGCAACGCCGGGTGGGTTTGCTATCTCATTTCACGATGTTTGTCGCCAATGCACTCGGAAACTATTGAACTCATTTTGATGACATTTTCTATAAAAAATAACCAATATTTTTCATTTTTTGATTTATTTAATTTGTTTGTATTAAAAGACACAACTTGAATATCAAAAACCAATTATGATTGTCAGGCTAGACCTTTTCAAATATAAATTTTTAAAGAAATCCTATGGTTGTCGAGAAATTGGCAATTAAAAAAAATCTAATATTAAAACTTTAGAATTTTTCTGAAAAAATTGATTTTGATAATATGATAGCCCCTAAAAAAATACTTCCAAGAATGACATCAAAATCGTCATTTTCGAGACAAATAAACTTTTCTCTTACGGTGATATGGCAGGTATCGTTGTTTTTAGCCATAAAAACAAAATTTTTTTTTTTGTGGAATGACAAAAAAACACATAACAAATTTGAAGGTTATCACTTTAACAGATTAGGCTGGCAGATTGATATCCATACAGATGGACAGACAGACAGACATTTTTTGTCACTAACTTTTTTAGGCTTCTCTATGACCATAAGGTAATGGTTGATTGATATCTCAATTTTCGTCATATTCACGAATACAAAACTTGCCTTATCAAATGAAAGCTTAGACCGTCTACATTAGGAATCTGCTGGATGCATGTTTGGCCCATGTTAAGTTTGTCAGACTAGCAGATCCTTAATGTAGATGGTCTAAACTTTCACCTGATACCCCATTTGTTCGTTGACCCGATGAAGTAGCCAAAACTAAGCCGGAAGTGGCCATTTTACCGCCAAAGGGACAAAAACAAGTTTTTTTTTATTTTATTATTTTATTATTTTATTTTTTTTTGTAATTTGCCATTTATTTATGGAAAAAATTTCTATTGACTCATGAGGTAGGCCCAAGCCTCATATTTTGACTAAAATGTAGAGTTTGTGAAGTTAGAGGATGTAGAGTTAGTTAGTTTGGCTCTACATGAGATCTGATAGCTTTTTGGCAATACGAGTCATGTGGTTTTGTCTTGGATTCACTTTTACCAACACATCGTCAGACATATCCACGCGTATCCAACCAAAAGATGGTTCAACACCATCCTTAACCAGCCACAGGTACAAGCCGTTCTCAAGGGATTCATTCTTTGTTATAAGACCCTCACCTACGGCCCGAAATAAAACGTTCATGACTTCAAGCATTGCTATTCCAATGAATTCCATACTTCTTTGAGAAATATGATCCCGAACACTAATCAATCTGATTCGAAGAATGACGCTAGAGGTCTACATGAGCTGCAAACTCATCACTGCCAGCTCTTGGACAAGATGCGCAAGCAGGTTTTCGTCTTTCTCTGTCTGAAAACTCTGTCAACAAAGTACCATTTCCGGCGTTTGGTTATGACGTGGCCAGGAATTGACATTCCCCTTCACCATCGAATAAAAATCTGGAAAAATGTCGTATGAAAAGTCCTATTATCTCCATTTAGGGGAAGGGACAATTTTCTAAAAATTTACTTAAACAAAAGACTTCAATTTCCCTGTATTCTTCTTCACCAAAAATAAATTATATTAATATCGGTTAAGCTGTTTTCAAAATGGTAAATGGAAAACATAATCTAGTGAACTTTGAAAAATAAGGATAGCTCTTTTAAAAATGACACAAAATCTTTATGTGGTAAGTTTAAGGATGAATTGTTTCCCAGTTCACAGACAAAGCTAACTTTTTTGCCTACTGTAATGTCATGTTTGGTTGTACAATCAAAATTGACTATTTTACAGTACCAACTTAGAAATTTCAGTACTTCCTTTTACCGAGACAGACGAAAATCCCCAAAGAATAAGGGATATCTCATAGCATGCGAACATTTTTGGCTTTGGCTTCTGGAGCCTTTCGAAGCTTGAAATACCAAATTTTGCAGATCTAACCTGCCTATTCATATATCTCCTCAACGAGATGACAGATGATGGGAACATCAGTAGATAATATTGTGTCACTTGCTTGAATGCACAATGTTCACTCGAGTGCATCTTCGGTTGAATGGATTAATGCATTACATTATTAAGTCAAACTTGAATGGCTATGCATAATGTCCTTGCTCCTCCCGAAGTTACCTAACTATATATGTATGGCCAACAAAATAATTGGCATTAAGGACTGTCCGTGATAATTAATTACTACTCTACCACGCATTATATCACTTAATGTGCGGCCTGTTTGGGACTGACAAGCTGGCGACTACTCGTGGCGGCGACTCAGCACTCAGCTACATTATTGCCCCACAAATTACCTTCGTCCTGAATGAAAGATATAAGGATATCTGGATTCACTTGAGATTTTATGATATGAACTTGCCATGTAAATCAATCAGTGTACTGGTGATGGATGCGCACTCTGCTGATGTATCTGCCTTCAAGTTGATCATTAAGCGTTTAATTTTATTTAACCTGAACACGTGGCTATCTATATGCCCCACCGCTCTCGCATCCGGAATCCTGAGATAATCCAATAAGTAGGTATCTACTTTTTTATGCATATCTACAAAATATAGATTACGGACTATATCACTACACCTGAGATTGACAATTTGTCATATCCTTTGTTTCGCAATTCAATATTCCCGTCCACCACAAGCAATCAACACACAAATGGAGTTACAAATTCCAAAGCCAGAGGATTGCCATTCAGATTCAACTAGCACCAGCGCACCAGCTCCTCTCTAAAACGTTTCTATGTTCAATAAAATCGATGAATTCGACACACGTTCCAGTCATATTCCGAGAGACGGGTTGGGTTGATTTGGAAATCCTGTGCGTTTCTTACCTTGGCACCCCGCATCCGTCCATCCAATTGCCTATTCTTGAAGCTATGCTATTCTAGCTGTCACCCGTTCTGACTGTTCGTCCAGTACACCAGCTCCACATGGAACAGTATATGTATTTATGCTTATGAAGTGAACTCAGGTTTATCGTTGTAGGAATATTTTTTGTTCGATTGGTTCTCGAGCTGTATGCGGAATTGGGGGCCCTTGGGCTGAATACAATAAACATGAACAAATACGACACTATCTCCACCTATGAATGTCATTTTATGATTTACGATTCGATAAAATGAAATTTATTTCATCTGACAGTTTTCACAGCAAAGTGTATTTCGGGGGGAGTGTGTGAACTGGAACTGGTGGTATATGTTTTGTGTGCACTGCTGTACGTTCGTGCTCACATTAGACTTAGACATGCCGACCAGACACAACAGTGAACAGACAGGGGATGTTTTGCAAAATTGCGGAAAAACAATATCGATTTCATTTAAAAACTAGAACTTAGTCTACTCTGCAATTTGGAGCCTGGCAAATATTATTAGTATTTTGAATTGGGGTAGGAATCGACATCGATTTGCAGCCCGACATGGTTTGCACTTGATTAAGACCTTCGCAGTAGTAGCCCCTAGCGTTTTGTACAGTGGTTCGAACTATGAAAAAAGCTGACAAAAAACATGAAAAAATTGGAAAACAAATATGTTTTTCATTGTTGTGTTTAATGTTGTAGTTTGACTAATTTACGTTAGATGACTTACTTGCTCCTGAGCCTGGCCAGCCAGATCCCTAGTCTGCTGCCTCTAATCGAAATCGGAGTTCTCCCTCTACTTAGTCGCTTAAATAAAGACGAGGTCTACGTTGGCTTCTGACTCACTAGGGCCTAGGGAATGGCACGAAGACTTTGCCCGCTGGACCGTTGATGTTCATTTTCGCTCCAGGTGGCCAAACCATTTCAGACGCTGAAGACGGATTTTACTATGCTTGGCGTCAGTTTTTGATTTATTAAAGATAGCCTGGGCGTTCCGTACTATCTTTTCAAGCACAATATTCAAACAGCTGAATGAGGAATGACAGTGAGCCTCTTTTGTATTAACCCCCTGGTGGTTTCGAAGGTCTCAGTAGAATCCATACAATTTTTGATGGAGAAGCCAACGTCATCCTTGTAATACGTATCAGTTTAGCAGGCATTTCAAAGCTAGACATGTCTTTGTACAGTTAATCCTTATTTACACGATCACAGAGGCTACCTTAAAATTGATGAACCGATGGTGACTCTCCATGTAAAATTCTTAGGTTTTCTCCAGGATTTGTCATAATGTACAAATTTGGTCGATCTTAGATTTTTCAGGACTAAAGCCGTCTTGGTAAGAACCTATTATTCCGTAAGCAGACAGCTTAAGACGTTCACAGAAAACACCAGACAGGATCTTGTAGACAACATTTTAAAACGCTTATTTTGTCTATAGTTGGTGCGTATTCGATTTCCTTTTTTTTATGGATCGGGCAAGTGATACTGACATTTCAAACATTCGGCACACTTTCCTCCGACCATATAGTGCAAACGAGTTGATGTATGGGTCAGACCAGGTCATTCCCAGTATGTTTAAAAGGTTCCGCTCTTAGCCTATCTAGACCAGTGGTTTTGTTCGTTTTTATTCTGGCAATGGCTTCTTTCATCATTTAGTCGGGCGGATGTAATTCTTGGTTGTTATCTAGATTAACTAGTTGAAATTCAAGACGACATCTTACAACAGTGATTACATAGAGGTTGACGGATATTTGGTGCTTGAGATAAGGAGAATTTATCTCTCCTTTAATGCTCCTAAAATACACTCTTATTAAGTGAATTATGAAAGAATTATCAAAGTGAGAAAGGTATAGTGAAATGTTGCCCCCCTGCAACCCCTGCAAGAGGGCAATATTGGATTTGAAGTAGGTGCGAGGTTGGGCATATGCAAAGTTCCTTTTATTTTAGTTTACTCTTTAAAAAGTTAAAAAAAACCGAATAAATATTTTTTTTCGGGATATTATCTTTTGAGATGTTTGCTCATTCGAGATTTTTGTGCATTCTAGATTCTTGCATTCTAGAAGTTTTTTGCTTTCGAGATTTTTTTTCATACTTCTAAGCTAGACTTAAGACGATTAGGGTTATTGGAATTAGAACCAGAGGTTATAAAGGTTACTAGTTGCCTAACTCTGACCTATTATTATTATGCCTTATTCCATGTAATCACAAAATTTCTTAATGAATTTCCGAATTTCGAAACTCGGCACTATTTCACTGCACGAAGTTTTCCTACCTTTGAAAAGGCTCTATTCTATAAAACTATATTAGAATCAAAGCTTGAAATTTAAGATAAAGCAGTTTTAATATGGGCTTGGCGGTGACGTCAATACACTAAATCTATTCTTTAAGAAATTTTTTAATTACACGGAATAAGAAATTCGGCGTTATTTCACAATAAAGTGAAGTAACCCACAACTCTATGAAGAGTATTGCCCAAGTTAGTCTTTGATGGTAAAAAAAATTGTTGGCCCAATTGGACCTTGAATATAGATGCATGGATAAATGACATAATAAAATACGTCGAAATGATGTCCTACAGATGTCCAGTTGTTTAGAACGTCTTCGCGTTGAATTTTCTGGATATTCTTCAACACTGTCCAGTTCTACACGATCAATGTTCACTTTGTTCTGTACTATTCTTGGTCTTCCTGGATGGTGACACTGGACTTTGTTATCGTAACCGTGAAATTAAACGATTAATTGCGGTTGGACTAGGAGCATTTCTGGTGTTGGAATAATTTCGATATACTCGTTTCGTCAGTGAAATTGAATGCTCAGTGGGAAATTAAAATTCTCCCAATTTGGATCGTTGCTAGGTTGTTAAATTTAGTGTGGTAGTGTAACGGTTCGATGAATAAGATCTGAAAAAAAAATAATAATAATAAAAACAGTTATTCAATTTTTACACGCAGGCGTGACTTGTCCCACCCTGTATTAATTTTATTTATTTGTTTAAAATTAGGAAGATTATTTTTTTATCGTCTCCCATAATTCATTTTGTGTTTCCGGCTATCAATACCATCGCCTTCTGTTCTTCCAAAAGCCTTATGTTCTAACCACGGTCTCTGCATCTTCTTTAACAGTAGGTAAGTTTGATAAAGCTTCTACAGATTGAAAAAAAAATTTGAAAAAAACAGTACATTAATCGCATTTTAAGATGACCAGTAAACCGGAGTCAACCATTCCAACTATACACGAAGTATGTATTCTTGTATACCCTCTACAGTCGCGATGAGAGAAAATGTCTTTTTTGAAAAGATTTAACGCTTTCCATCACACTTTCGTTTGACGTTGTAATCAAAAACCCTAAGAAAGCAGTTCGCCGCCTCACCGTTAACCCTTATTTCGAACATTAAGAACAACAGAACAATGGAGTCAACACTTTATAGTAAAAGTAGGAGAAGCTCTTGACCTGCTCGAAAAAGGCAAAACAAATAACTCGTTGATTTAATGAATTAAATTGAAATTAAATAAAGACCTGCTAAGCTTTTTTCATTAAAATCCTTCACTGCATTCTTGAGATTCAACCTAAACATGTTACTTCATTAAACTATTTTGCTGCTCACAAAATAATAAACCAAAGTGTTACGCAAAAGTTTCAATAATTGTTTGTTTAAAGTTATCCCTTCTTTCCAACCCACTGTACTTTCCCTGGACACACAACTTGTGTCCATCCGAGTGTCCGTTTAGCAAAAGTATCTTTCTCTAAACATTGTTTGGCTCGTGTGTTGTTGTTTAGAGATAAATAAACAAGATAAGTCGAAATTAATGCCTTTGTGTCAAAAGTCATCTCGTAGTCGATTTATTTCTGCTAAAGTGTCTGTGTTGACTGGACACTGGAGGCGAGAAACAAAATTATCCGCACGCCATCATTGAATAAGGGGAAAAGTATACTTTTTTGTATCCCAAACAAGAGATGCACTGCATCAGATGCAGTGAAGAAAAGTGCTGCTAGAAATCTCACCTGAATGGACAAAATCAAAGTCTTTCTCAACTGTTAGGGAGTCTGTAAGTGGGTTAGTTTGGATTGGTTGTTCTTTTCGGAACTTTCTTTACTGCCGAGCACGTCGTCCTTTCTGAAAGCTTCGAGAGTTCTCCCCACTCCCACTCACGGATACTAAACGAAAACACATACAATTTAATTTTAAACCAAAAGTGCCTCTCTCTAGTGATTGCTAATTGGCTCCTATTATTTTGTAATTTGGCTGCCTTCAATCGAAGGTGAAATTCAATTAACAGGCAATGCTGAAACCGCCAAGAGTGTTTTGGCCCTGTGTCTCCCATGTACATATAGCATTAGCAACCGAGCACTCACTGGCAATGCCTTTCCCCCCGTTACCAACAAACGCGGCACCTTTATTGGCTTCAATAAAACTTCCTCCTCATCTTGCATGCGAATCAGAAGAAGAGTGGCGGCGGTGGCGGTAAATGGATGATGATGAAGATGTTGTTGAAAGGGGGGTGGGGGGGGAGGTTCGTGGTGGTTCCGTACTTATGTTGAAGAGGAGGGAAAATTGAGTTCGAAACAGTCTTCCGGAAAAACCAACTATACTAATACCTCTTCCGTCTTTTCATAGTGTGTGCGCGTACGAAATAATAAAACACTTAGCAAGGATATGAAAAAATGGAGTAGTATGCCCGTGTACAGCAACTCCGCAGGAACTCTGGCAAACAGCTACAGCACTCAAGCTCCAGCAACAGTGTAGTGTACCTGCCGCGAAATGAGTAGACATTGTCGGTATAACTTTTCTTTGGTACTGTTGTTGCTGCTATTTTTTTACTTTTTCGGTTAACAGTCGAGTCTCGCGGCTTTAGGGCTCGTCTCGATATTACTAGCCGCCTGCCTCGAGATTGTTACAATAGAAACTACTTTTAGCATGCAATCAATTTTTATTATATTTAACCTCTCTAGAGGAGACGAGAAAAAAGTTTTAAAGGTTCATCGCATTCGTGAGTTTATTTCCACACAAAAACACATTTAACTACAGTGGGCGACATAGAATAGTGTCAGATATAAATTATGTTACAACATGGGAATGACTAAAGTCTTGTGTGAAATATTTTATTTGTAGAAAAAGGGATCTACAACTTTCTTCGGACTTTAAGATATAAGAAAGGCTGCGTGACAGCGTCATTTTGCCTCAAGTCTTTGTCGATATTGTTGTTCTTTCCGATTTTGATAAAACAGATTGGTTCTTGGCCTATATGGCAATCTAGTATGTCAGGATTGCCGAACAGTCCATCCCTATTAACGATATCTTAAGCAACCTTAAGTGAAATAAAAACAATTATTTGACACACCGGCAAGATAATCTAATAAGATTCGCTCAACTTTCGACTTTTTGAAACTTTGGTTCAAGAAATTCTACAAAAATAATGTCGAACATTGCTCTTCAATACTCATTGGCCTCCTTGAAAAAAAATGATGTTTAATAAACGTGGCAGCTGAGAGGGGGGGGGGGGAGGTAGCGGGTGGATTACCCCCGGGCCCGTTGTTCTTCGAGAGCCCGAAGTTCTTCGGAAGGACACGAAAATTACTATAAATACTTACATTTTTCCTAAAAATTGGGGCCCATACATGGTTTTCAACGGGCCAGAAACTGACCTGTACAATAAAAATTCATTCACAATTCTGGAATTAAAAGCATTCAGTTTCATTTCCGACGATTTGACAGCACTGACAAATGCATGACAAAACAAAAAACAGATAATTTCTTCATTTTCCCTATGACATATTTTTTCTAAATTGAAAGCGATAATTATTAGTAATATTTACATTTATAATAAGTTTATCATATATTTAAAAAAAAAAAAAACAATTTGATAAACACAAATTTTCAATACATTTTTCTGCCTGACCCTATTTTGTTGCCGCTTACTGTACTCAAGAGATATTGTTTTTCAAAACTCAATGAGGGCCAGAGTAAGTGAAACTTAGTGAACTTATGGTCATTTAATAAGGAGTTATATCACCGTTTATAAACAACTCCACAGATTTAGCTTCCTCCCTACTTCTGAACAAAGGACCAGATTAACAAAATAAAAAACACTACAAAACAAAAAAAGACACCATCACTCCCTTTTAGTGGCAGTCCTGAGTTTATGGCTTTCGGGGTCATTAAAAAATTCAGCAACAATGTGCACGTGATACCATCTACACCCAACCCCCGCCCCATCCATGTACTCCCTTGCCAGGTACATTACACAAAGAAGAGCTGGCATTTTACCATTTATTTATATTTTTATGGTCCTTTACTCACCATTATCATAACCCATAGAGAGTGCAACCAACCACCCCCATAGTTTTGTTTCGAAAATAGAATGAGATAGAGAAAGATATGATAAAGTGCTCCCCTAGCTGAGAGGGTGAATTGTTGCGTAAATAAAATTGAAATAGCACTATTAGACTTGGACTTGGACAACGATGTTATATGGACGAAGTATCTATCTATCTTTTTATCTTTATTTTGAATCCATATGTTTGTCCATATAATATTCCTCTTTACTTTCTTCAGTTTTATCGTAATCAAGTCCCAAGGGACTTCTAAAGAAAACATCATCATCACACAAGACGGAAGAAACGAAGCAAATATTATAGATAGGTAGTCACAAAGTCACGGAGGATATTTCCTTCCGCGTCCTTATGCTTTTATTGACTATTCCCTGATATCGGGATAATATTGTCTTAGTGATTCTTTTCCTATATCACTCACTCAAGACTGTAAGTCATAAAGACGGATGTGGAATCTTTCTCAATAACGATAACTATAAGAATAAAGATGGTGTTCGTAAAGAGTTCGTTATGGAATTCTTGTTGTCCCAAGTCTTTCATTAACACCCACTTGTCAATTGGACATTCTATCTGTGGCTGGTGGCTGCTACTGCTGCTGTGCTGCTTCAAATAAAAGTTGACTGGTCGACAACAAAATCAGAAGCACCTGAAATTGGGACAAACTTGTTAGGAACTTCTCGCGATGTTGTAATTCAATTTAGACTTCTTATATTAAGGTATTGTAGTGGAAATAGATGATTCGCCAAAAAAAAATTGTATATGGATTCGGCTGAGTGTACACAGTTGAGATTTGTTTTTAATATAACTTCGATGATTGAATTATGGAGTATATAGATGGCTAATAGATAATGTATGTTTTACCTGGTGCTGGTGTATACAAATTAAAAATATTCTGATTGGTTTTGGCTTTGAAGTCTTCTTGATTTGTGTGTAATGTTGGTGTTTCTTATTTTGTTTGTTCAGATCACGTTGACTTTCATGCAGAATGGGTTGTATAATCTGAAGGATTGACCCATAATATGTCTTACAAAATATATAAAATAAAAGTTTCTGGTTCATTAACCGTCCGCCCTGAACGTAAAAATGCATAAAAACAACTAACATATTAAATTAGGATTGACTTGGCTGTAAAACGATACAAAACTTTAGATTTCTGTATCTAAATACATTTATGTAGGCAATCCGTAGTATCTCAAGACAAATTAATTTTATGTAGTAGGTACAAGTCCAATCTTTTCCTTGAGGTAAATGTTCAATAAGAAACTATATTCTTAAAAATACTTTATCAAACATGTAAAAATTACCAAAGTGTTGAGATAAGCGTTAATTTTGAAATGTTATGCAAAAAATTGTCATCTTCTTTTGGTCTTGATGAGCTTTTGGTTAAGCTTATGAAAAAATATTTAACAGGAAGAACACAAAGTTTTCACACAAGTAAAGGCTGCTCAGAATTTTTGCCTCTAAGAAATAGAGTTCCACAGGGCTCAATTCTTGGTCCTCTTTTTTATATTATTTATAAATGATTTGCCATCCGTATGTGAAAACGTTTCATTACATCTATACGCTGATGATGTGCAAATTTACATAGCCCGACCGATAGGTTTTATTGAAGATTGTGTTTATAGGTTAAACGAAGATTTACAATCCATTGCTAACTGGGCTTCATTCAATCATCTCGAATTGAACCCTGGAAAGACACATTCATAATTTTTTCGAAACATAACCTTGATACAACATTAATGCCTCCTGTTCAGCTAATGGCGAATACTATCCCCTATCTCGAAAATGTGAAAAGCCTAGGTATTATTCTAAATACTAGACTCTCTGCTAGGGATAATGTGAATTTGACCATCAGATCAATTTATGCGGGAGTTAGACAATTAAACGTGTCTGCAGGTGTTACACCATTTGCAACTGGACTTAGACTTGTACAAAGTCTTACTTACCAATCTTTAACTATAGCAGTGTTGTTTTTAGTAATTTAGATTCGAAATTTTAAAAATTGCATTTTTCTTTTTAATGTGATTATAAATAATCAACTTTGTATCCATATGAACGAATTAATTTTGCTTCTTCGGCAAGAACAAATAGTATAATTGTACCTTCATATAATTACCTTGAAAGCAAGAGATTGTTCTACTTCCAATCAATTGGCCTATGGAACTCCTTACCGTTCTCTATTTGGCAGTGTAGTACACTTCCCAGGTTTAAAAAAGCACCTTATGATTATATCTCCAATAATAACACTATTTTCTCCTAATATTAAATACGTATAAATAAATAAATACATTTACTGGCGCGACAACTCCTTAAGGAGTCAAGGCCTAGTGACTTATACTCTCAACCATTCCTGTGTGTGTTTTGTTAATCTGCAAGAATGGAAGGGACTTACAGTATACCGCCGAGTCCGAACGGCTACATGAGATGCACTTTTTCGAGACAAATTTTACTCTTGGAGGTTTTGTCAGTTCCTCGCAAGAGGCAGTACCCCAGAAAAAAGGTGGCTATGAGCTGGATTTCCGACACACTTACCACTAAGCCGCGGGGCACTACAAATATTATATTATAAATTAAATACGTATAATGAACTGAATTATGAAGAACTTACTTTTATATTATCTTTTTTTTGTATTATGATTTTCTGTTAAAAGATCTTTACTTTTTTGAATATTTCATATTTCATATTTTCTATCTCTCTCTTTGACGAGTTTGAGTTGTTAAGTACTTATTATAAAAATGTTTTTTCTTTTTGTACTACCACATTTTTCATGAAGGAAATAAAATAAATAAATAAATATATAAATAATTAACGTCTTAAAAAGAAACAACTTTGTTTCATTGTGTATTTAAACAATAGGAATCAACAAGAACGAAAAATTAATTTTTCGCTCTAATAAAATATAGCAGTTGTGTTAAGTGAGAAAAGAGAAGATTCACTATTAAAATCTGAGTTTTTCTTAATGTTGGGTGGAAATTACAATTAATAAATAATTATTAAACCTTTACCTCTTAAAGCCGAAACAGAATTCGCAACATTAGAAGCATTATTGAAAAATGTAATTACTAAAATGGGCAATGGAAAGTGCCCAAAAATCTGCCAAGGCAGCCCTTCTCCAGTGTCGGGTCAAAAGGCGGTCTGGTATCTCAGGCTTGAAGGGTTGGCTTATAATCCTATTAAAATTATATCTAAATGTGAAAGCTTGTATGTTTGGATGTTTGTTCCGCAATCAGGCGATCAGGCTTAAGCCGCTCAATGGATTTGTATGAAGTAGATAGATTAGAAGATGCTGTATTGAAAAATTATCACATTTTTTGCCAGAAAAATGCATTTTGTTACAGGAGAGGTTTATATATGAAATTATGTATCACTTGACACTTGAGGTTGTTTGTTATGCTATGCCTCAACGACTGCATGAATTTTGTAAGTTTAATAGTTAATAGTAGTATTTACTATACCACTACTACAAGGGTTCTCTTTTATTCTGAACAAAACAACTGTTTAACGGATTTTGAAGTATATAATAAAAATTATTGAATCTGAAGAGTACACAGACGAAGTCGCAGGAAAAATCTAATATAAATTTCACACACCCCAAGAATCCATAAAATCTCTGCAGAAAAACAAAAAGGAAGCCACTTTTAAAACCAGGCCGTGAGGCCGTCAACATAAAATAAATAAGCGCCAACATCACCGTTATTGCCCAGATAAAACAACAAAAGCTTTAGATTGACTAATAGCCGTAAGAAGCTGTTTTGATCAATGTGTCTTCTACTTAGTTGTTTTACCAATTTCCAATTCGGGTTACGGGCTAAACCTCTTATTTTCTTAATGATTTAAATCTTAATCTTTTTGAATATAGTTGCCATTAGGGTTTTGACAAAAACTTAATGTTTATCGAACTAAATAAACCGAAAGTTGCATCTTCACAATATGCTCACTGTCAACTGATGAGGCATGAGGCACTAAACCCCTTAAAAAACTATTTTGAATCAATAAATCCATATCAGTCCTGAGTAGCGTTTGACATGAAAATTGTTTTTTTTTTTTGAAAAACTTTTCGCAAACATATTTTAAAATTTCTTTGATTATTTCAATTTGAATATATAATAATACTAGGAAAAAAATTAAAAATCTATCTATTCATTTTAAAAATATTCAAAAAACAAAAAACAAATAAAAATTTCAACAAAATCCGTCAAATAGTTAGGAGAAAGTCAGATTAAAAAAATACCGATCATATGGGAGGTATCCTTATAAGACTTTTCCGGAAAATGCATTTAAACCAAAACATAGATTTTGTATAGAAAACATCATACAGAAAGTTTTTGAAAAAAAAACAAGATTTTCGTTAAAAATCATATGGCAGATACCGTTAGTTTTAGAGCTAGAATGGTAATTCCAAAAACTCCTGTCATAACGTCGTAATAATACTGTGTATCAAGTTTGAAGCAAATCGGTCCAGTAGTTTAGGTTCTAGGTACCTTTACAGACAGACATAATTGTCCGATCCACTTTTTCGACTTGTTTATCATCGTAATGTCATGTTTGATTATATAATCGCAAGTAAAAAAAATAAATTTCGTAAATGCTTAAAGAAACTCACCGTAGTCATTCAGCCATTCAAGGGTCGAAAGATTTCTTTTCATTAGAGTTTCCCCCTTCAAATCAAGAAAATCACAGAGTCAGATGTTCAACAGCTTCGTCGTTTAAATTCATTAAATCGATTGACTCCAGCGAAGTCAAGACGAAGCCTTTGCCGACAACACTGAATCTGTCTCTTTTTGGCTCCAGCAAGTTGCAAAGGCAAAGTTGAAGAAAGCTAATAGCCGAAATGAAAGCACACAAGAAATTTGGGGCCACGCCAGCATACATTGTAACCCACCCTGCGATCAGCTTCGCCCCCATGATTGAAAAAAGTCGGGGCCCTAGGGTCACAATAAGTGCTCAAACCACAAAAGCACCAACCAATCAAGCTTTTGCCTTACCCTTTAGTTAATGAAAGATCTCATACCGAGAAAATTAAAATGCTTTTGCTGTGTGAAAGCATCATAGAGTTCGAATTTCGGGGAGGCACTCGAAAACTGTATCCCCTTCTAAAATTAGGACACATCATCCAGGCCTTAAACTGTCATCTTACGGGTTCATCTATGTCATCAACCATAGCTCTGCAATAGATTGGAAAACTCTGTCACTTTTATCAAAAATAGTGCATCGTAATCATCTCGTCAAAATTTGAACTGGTTTGACTAGTGTTAGAACTCGCAAATGAAACATCAATAGCAGCCAAACGTAGTGTCAAATATTATACAAAAAACATGGAATATGGTTTTAAATGTTTTTTGGTCCCCATAAGGACTTTAAGAATTTTAAGAACCGTTCGTTCTTTAACTGATTACACTATATAGCCAAGAAATTTCTAAACTAGTGAACCAAATTTTGTCAACATTTTACTGAGGAATGCACACTTGCCAGTGAGAAAACGGTTTGTCGAAATGCTGTCTTTAAAGCTCCGTCGCAAAAACACGTCAAAACAGTCGGTTCCGCAGAGTACTCGAGAATAGGGTTTAGCTAAGACTACACTTTACCAAATTCTCCGGTCTCCGACACACTTTCTTCTTTTTATCAATGATTTCTTGTCTTAAGACTTCTTATTTCATAGTTTTGCTGACGGCAGTAACCTCAGCTTCTCATATTCGTTTCCAAATTCACAACCAAATTCTTCGGATGTGGAACTGGTAAGGCAGCGTGTGAGTGGCTTATTTAATTCGGTTCTTGATTGCATTTTTCAATGGGGACATATCAACGAAATTTCACGCTTAAAAAACTCAATGTCGTTGAAGCATAACCTACTTCCTATTTAACTATCCACGAGTGGCCCATAGTTTAAAAACCTTTCCACAATATGAAAACGTTAGCAACTGTTTCATTTAAAAGCCACTTCTTGCGACCCATTCGTACATTTAACCCTTTTCTTGGAAATCTGCCATAACATCTAACCCAGGTGTGAGAAAAAAGTCGCTAATCAGTTCAGCAAGCAAACATGCGTTTCACACACAAAAAGTTTGAGTCTTCAAAACAAGCTGAATTCTTTGCTCAGAACAAACACTCGCGATTAGTATGTCTTTAGTGCCGGTACATTACCATAGCTTTAGTGTGAGTCTTAGTTCTTTAAAAATCAGTTAACTCCACCAGTTATTTTGTTGCAAAATTGGCAAGATGTCGGAATAGCTGAAGAATTATCATTCTAAAATTTGCATCCGGCTATGCCTCATCTAGTCAATTTATGCAACGAAATATTCAACAGTCCTCTTCGAATTCATTTCAATTGCTTAGCCCAAAAACGAGATAAAGTGAAATGATGTGCCGAGAAGTGTCTTGCTGTCCTGGCGGCATGGCGGCTATCCGGCGGATCCTTAATAAGTAATAATTAGGTGGAAAAGTTTATTGCTGTGCTCGCAGAAAGGACGAACTTTCGAGCTATTGCATTCATTGAATATAACCCCCATAGGCGGGGGTCCTTCAGTTGGTCAAACTACACTTGTACGTTGGAGTTCTTTTCTGGTATCCTTAGGATTTGTGAAGTAGTTACCTTCCATCTCTACCAGCTCACTTCTGTTTGCCTATCTTAACAGAAAATAAGGTTTAAGGAGCTTGTGTTAAACATATACTGAGGACTCTCTCTTGGTTCTGTTGTGAAAGTTTTTGTTTTTTTTATTATTTTTCCAAGAAATCCGTGAAAAGTTTTGCTTAAGAAATGAGAAAATGAAAAAAGTGAAGACGCAAGAAAAGTAAAAAAAAAAGAAGAAAATTTATCGGGAAGAGAAAAATCTTGGGATTTTTTTTTGTTCTTCAAAGTTTGTTGTTGAGATTCAAGCGGCATTCTTAATTGTTGGAAGAGTTTTTCGATGGATTGTTTCTTGGTACTCGTGCGATCCAAAAGTTGAATGTTTACTGGATAGTTTCTCTTGTTTTTTTTTGATTTTTTTTTGTTGATTGGAAATTTGTTTATTGCAATTTTAAGACGAATCTAGGGAATTTGGCCGAAGGTAAGTAATGAGTTGGCATTAAATGCAAGGAGAGCGTTCTGGAAGTTTTTGTGCTTAAAAGGCCTGGATCGAGGTAAGAACTAAGAATGGTTGAGAGTGTAAGTCACTAGACCTTGGACCCTTAAGGACCTGTCGCGCCAATAAAAAAGAATTTATATTTAAAAAAAAGATTTTTAGTGGGGTGCACCCGAAAGTTCCAACAACAAATTATTTTTTTAAAAAAAATATGAATACATTGGTTTTGTTTTTCAAAATCGTAGTCACAGGCTTTAAGAAAGGAGTTTTTTTTTATAAGAATTTAATAGATTTCAAAAATACAAATTTAAGAATATAAATCACCTTCACTTTACAACAAAATTAAAAAAATTCATTTACTGGGCATTTTCAAAAAAATTGATTAAACAAATAATTTTTTTTAAATACAAAAAACGGTAATTCGAAAACAATTTGTTGCAGAATTACTTGGGCTCTCCGTATATTTTTTGATTATCAATTATAATTTTCAGCCCACCATCGTAAGTTTTTCAGCAATATATCGCCTTCATCACCGCATCGGCGCAACAACCGAGATACGGTGCGGGCGTCTTCAAGTAAGTTCTTATATACACTGCGATATATGGCCGGCGGCGCCATCCATGTCCTTGGGCGTCGCCGGTCTTCCAACATAGCAAGTTCTGCTACTTGGTTTCTACCATAAGGAGTTGCTGATACTAACCGAGCGAGTTTCTTCTTCGCCCTTAAGAGCTGACAATTTTTCGTAAGAGTTTCCTTTTGAATCCGGTTAAGAGATCAGGTTATCTCTAAGCCAAGCACCTACATTTTGCATCCGTAATGTGAGTACTGGTAAGACCATATTCTTTTCAAGAAGCAGACTAGTTTTAACGGAAATGTTTCTGAATCTTAAGAGCCTTGACATACTATAGCATGTTGACTAAGATTTAAGCAGCCGCCCGCGTATTTCTTGCTCCATAAAATTATCGTATCGGCTGCTTCTTTTGAAAAAAGATAGTTAAGGGATTACTCTTACTAAAGTTCATGCTCTTCTACGGGTCCCTGGTGCATGAAAACGTTTCTTGATTTTTCCTTCATTAATGTGCAGCCCCACGTATTGTGTAACTTACCCGATATATGTGAGGAGTCTTTATACAGCTTGTTGACTTTTACCGATAATGTCGATTTCGTTTACCTAAGCTCGTATCTGGCTGGACGCTTGACCCGGTGACAAAAGTCCCTCTTGTTGCAAGAGTTACGGATTGTTTTCTCAAACCACATTGATAAATGCCAATTAAGGTTTTTACGTATGTGGCTATCCGTATTTGTAGGATAGAAGAGAGTCCTATTTAAGGGTGTTGCCCAAATTTTGGCGTTTCTTTTGTATGCATCACTACGGGCAGTCGTGTTGATTAAAACCTGCAGCGGCGGATCCAAACCTTTTTTCAAAGCAACACCATACCAATCCGAGTCTGTGTTTGAATATTTATAAATTCATATTCTCATCGGAATCGGGGAGGGGCGGTGATCTATCAACATATAATAAGTAATTAAATAAATAAATAAAATAATAAATAATAAATTTAAAATGTTGTTAAAAACTGTTTTATTTAAAAACCGTTGCTACGATTTTGAGAAAAAAACACACTTTGTTCACATTTTCAAGAAAAATTAAGATGGCAAGTAACTTGCGATCCAGTTGTGTAATGTATTTATCTTAAAACACAAACCAGACTGAGATTGGTTATCTGACATACAAATTCGGGTTTTAGCAAAAAATTCTTTTCCCGAACGAGGCTCATTCTGGGCTCAGCATCGAATATTTAAATAACGAACATTAGGCTGGAATCGCAATGCAAGTTATATTATGATGGCAATATCATTTCCTGTGTATTATACATTTTCTATTCTCTTTCCTACCAACAATTTTTTCTTGATTCATTAGAAACATTCGATCCCATTAAAACCCCCATTTTCCACCCACTACCGCTTTTTGCTTAACAATTATACAAAATCCAATACAAAACTTCTGTTAAGGACAGAATTAATTTTATCCTCTTTCTATCCGTTTCTAAAGTTAACACACATAATTAATTGCAACAAAATGAGTGTCTTATATTAATGCTACAAAAAAAAGAAGCTTGAAATAATTTTCTTCCAACGAGTTATCTTATCCAAGCCTGTTCACACTCCCGAACGCCACCAACAGTTGTGGCTAAGACATTCTTCCATATTCATGTGTGCCTTTCGTGGACACACATTCTCACACCCGCCAGCAAACCTCTTTGTGGTCAAAGTACCACTTCGAGTGCATGGATATACCACAAAATCCCCCGCCGGAGAAGTGAGAGTCAACTACTATTCTCAACTCTGGTCAACTATAAGGTTTATATAAAATAAACTGGACACCAGCTGGACAAGAAGAAACCTTCGATGTACACGACAAAGACGACGACGACGACGACGCAGGAGCGAACACGACACTGACAACGAGACCCGAGGAACAACAACTATCGCCACGACAAACCAGACTTAAAGTGGAAAAAAGAAGAAAACCCTGCATTTATTACTGCTGTTGGTCAATTTAAATGCGGTCGGGCATATTCACCTTCCCGTTCTAAGAGACACACACTCTTGGCATAATGGTTAAGCCCAGGGCTCTGGGAATTTGTGCCTCTAAGACCGTTTCTACGAGAACATCTGCAACAGTGCAAAACGAAGGATTAATATTTTTGTACAACATGTCCTTTCCCTGCAGCCCGCACTCTGCATCAACAGTGACCACAATGACTCCAACGACGACGACAACGTGCGGTCCAAACATGGTCGTGGTCGGTCAATGAGGGAAATGCTATCAAAAGCAAGAAAAACTGTTTTCCCAGTTTTGCGGTGGAGGTGTGTTCTTTACCCACCACCCAACCAACGACGACCCGTTAAAGAGGACACCACTGCAGACCATTCCAGGTTCATTAATTGGGGCAAGTAATTCAATGCACAATGTCCTAGACCCACTGCTACAGGTATATGCCTCACCAGCTACCACTTCCACCGTTGCTGATTAATTTCTGCGCGCTTTTGTTCCGAACCAGTGGTTGGAAGTGTATGCATGTGATTTGAATGGCAATGCAGTGCATCATCGTCATCAGCAGGCAATACACAGAGCATCATCATAATCACCACACCGTACTCAATTTAAAAGTTAAAAAAAAAAAAAAACCGAACAATTGAAAGCTTTAAATAAAAAATAAATATTCAACAAAAACTTCACTATAATACGTCAACGGAATGACCACAGTTTCTGTCCGTGTCCAGGACAAAGGATCCTATTTAATAAACAGCAACAGCAACGAGCCTAAGAGTCAGGCCCGTGCGCAAACAGCAAAAAACCCTCGAAAATGCTACAAAAGTCCATAACACTTAATAAAAACCGCCCAATATGTCGGTTTCCGTATCCGTATTATGGACAAGGACGAAGGACTATTTTATATTTATATGCGATGCGTGTTTTCAGTGCAGTTGGCATCCTGCTGCACACTCCATGCACTTTTGTTTCAGGGCCCAGGAAGCTGGGGTGTCGTCAGGACATAAATTAATTTGTTTGAATAACCGCGCCCGACTGCTGTTGATTGAAGTGACAGATTTGTAATTAATGCTCGAGTTTCTGGCCATGATGGCCATCAACAATCCAGCTGAGGTTTCCACACTATTCAACTTTCGTGCTGTTGGTGAGTTTCATCGCTTTGACTTTGACTAACCCAGAAGCAACAGAAAACCGGTGCGTCGGTCGTTATGCGTGTGCGGAGTTTAAATCTGGAACACAAGGTGAAATAATAATAATTATTTAATCCTTTGATCTTCCATGCATTAACCTAATGAATAAACACGGATACAGATACAGATACAGATTGACTACTCACAGTTCGGCTCCATAAGTCAGGAATTAATTTTGTTTGTGCTCGAACGTGTCGAAGGATGGCAGGTTAACATCATCGAACGATTGTGCTTGTGCATCCACCTCATGTAGCCCAGGTATTCTCAGACTCCATCATCATTCTCCACCATACCAGCTCCCCCCAGCTACACATGATTGCTTTGAATATTATATTGTTTGGGATCGTCGTTTGGGCGACTTCATTGCGCGGCGTTTTGGCTTTTGATGTTGTGTTGTTGAATTTCAAAAAACCTTTCCAGTCATTTACAGCTGACTGGAGGCCGATTCCGGATATGTAATAATAACTATAAAGTGTTGTTGGATGGATGGATACCTGTGATCATGCATATGACATAGTCGAACGGACAATTTAATTAAACTTTGTGAAATCGATTCAGATGTCATTAAGTCTTACATATGCATGGAAAATATTTTGAAGTTTTTGCGCATTTTGTGAACGAATAATTTCGAATCGAAATGGTCAGTATATTGAGTTTTTTATAGGTTAGTTGACATATGTTGGTATGTTGCTAAACAATCATTTGAGTTATTAGGCAACGTCAAATAGCAGTTAAGTGATGCCTTAATTGCTGTTGACAAGCGATTGTTAACGATATAGAATGGAGCTATGTCAGATTGGTGAATTGATTTGATTAAGGAATTTCAGTATTATGTCAGTTTTCGAAGCTTAGAGCTTTGTAGGTGGCGCTATTGTTTGAAATCCCGATACTCATTATCAAACGGGGGGTTTCATTGGAATATCACTCTCTCATGGCATTTCGGCAATTTTAACACTTCTTGTCAATAGTTGGTGCTGGAACTAAAGGAATTCTTTTTAGGTTATTAAGGACTCGATGGCAGAAAAGGACTTTGCGATTTCTTGCGATTATAGCCGTTCGACGTCTAACTTCTTTACAGTATTACTTCTTCTTCACATTGGAATCCGCATTCGTAACTTGGCCACAACGAAGTAATGGTCCGAATGTGTATTTCTACCACACTCTCTAGCTTAGCGTTAAGGTCGCCTAGGGCGGCAGTGGTGCTTGGGAAGCAATTTTTCTAACTTCTAGTGCAAGCTAGAGCCGTTCATGAGTTTTAAGTAAGAAAATAAATTCTCGATCTAATGCGCCGAAAATAGTTCTTTTCAATTTTTCTAATCCTTCTAGCTATAGCGTCGTGCAACATCCAGTTGTATTCTAAAAGGCGCATCGTCCACAACGTCCGAAGTTCGTTGTCCTTATTTTTGCAGTATTCATCATCAGTGAATCGGTCCGTATCTAGGATTTGTAGTTGCTTTGCAACTAAGCTTTTTTTACATTGGGAAATGAATTTTTTATAGCGCTGAGTCCATTAATGTGTCGACTAAGTAGTAAATCTTGAATGGAGCTGTATTAGCGACATTTCAATCCATCTAGATTTGTTCCGCTGACACCTGGATGCAAGAAGAAGTCTTGAGGAAACACTACTCCCCTCACATCCCCATGTTAACTTCCATTCCGAAGCCGTTGGGAACCAATCTCTAGCCGAGATACTAGTCACCAAATGTTCAGAAAATCGATGGGAGAGAAGGAGTTGATAGACAGACATGGGTTTTGATTGTTTTGAAAAACCTATGGATGCTGGTTACCCCTTGAAAACACATACCTAGCCTTGGATTACCTTCAGAATTTAACGTAGATGTCGTAACTTTTATTTGATCAAGGCCAAGATAAGCAGGGAACTACCAGCCAGCTGCTACCGAGACAAGGTCAAGGAATCAGCTGGGCTCCCTTGGTAACCCGTGCTACCCCTCTTTTTATATTAACCAAGGGTATGGCCTAGCTCGCTTCCGTATAATTGAACTTGAGGATCGACTCCATAAGGTTGGGGGCCGTCCAGCCCGTAATTCAAAAAGCAATGGTTCGGAGACTAAACCTTGAAGTCGGGGTCTATAAACCTTGCCATTGTCCAGCGCAGTTTGTATAGTTTCCAACGAGTGAAACTCCGAAACTGCACCTTTCATTTTAATTCACTACGGCTAACCACACTTATAGTAAGTAGGGCAAACCAGTCCATGAGTTTAAACCCAACTTATTGGGGCACATAACCAGCGGCGACGATTCCGTCAAATCCTTTAGATCACTGAACTTCAACTACTTGCTACTCACATGCAACGAATACTCTTTACCAGATGCAGACACCAGGTTGCTCTGGCTTTATGCTCCGGGATCATTTTCAACCGGTCCAAAATCAAACGGCCGTAATGTGAGTACTGGTAAGACCATATTCTTTTCAAGAAGCAGACTAGTTTTAACGGAAATGTTTCTGAATCTTAAGAGCCTTGACATACTATAGCATGTTGACTAAGATTTAAGCAGCCGCCCGCGTATTTCTTGCTCCATAAAATTATCGTATCGGCTGCTTCTTTTGAAAAAAGATAGTTAAGGGATTACTCTTACTAAAGTTCATGCTCTTCTACGGGTCCCTGGTGCATGAAAACGTTTCTTGATTTTTCCTTCATTAATGTGCAGCCCCACGTATTGTGTAACTTACCCGATATATGTGAGGAGTCTTTATACAGCTTGTTGACTTTTACCGATAATGTCGATTTCGTTTACCTAAGCTCGTATCTGGCTGGACGCTTGACCCGGTGACAAAAGTCCCTCTTGTTGCAAGAGTTACGGATTGTTTTCTCAAACCACATTGATAAATGCCAATTAAGGTTTTTACGTATGTGGCTATCCGTATTTGTAGGATAGAAGAGAGTCCTATTTAAGGGTGTTGCCCAAATTTTGGCGTTTCTTTTGTATGCATCACTACGGGCAGTCGTGTTGATTAAAACCTGCAGCGGCGGATCCAAACCTTTTTTCAAAGCAACACCATACCAATCCGAGTCTGTGTTTGAATATTTATAAATTCATATTCTCATCGGAATCGGGGAGGGGCGGTGATCTATCAACATATAATAAGTAATTAAATAAATAAATAAAATAATAAATAATAAATTTAAAATGTTGTTAAAAACTGTTTTATTTAAAAACCGTTGCTACGATTTTGAGAAAAAAACACACTTTGTTCACATTTTCAAGAAAAATTAAGATGGCAAGTAACTTGCGATCCAGTTGTGTAATGTATTTATCTTAAAACACAAACCAGACTGAGATTGGTTATCTGACATACAAATTCGGGTTTTAGCAAAAAATTCTTTTCCCGAACGAGGCTCATTCTGGGCTCAGCATCGAATATTTAAATAACGAACATTAGGCTGGAATCGCAATGCAAGTTATATTATGATGGCAATATCATTTCCTGTGTATTATACATTTTCTATTCTCTTTCCTACCAACAATTTTTTCTTGATTCATTAGAAACATTCGATCCCATTAAAACCCCCATTTTCCACCCACTACCGCTTTTTGCTTAACAATTATACAAAATCCAATACAAAACTTCTGTTAAGGACAGAATTAATTTTATCCTCTTTCTATCCGTTTCTAAAGTTAACACACATAATTAATTGCAACAAAATGAGTGTCTTATATTAATGCTACAAAAAAAAGAAGCTTGAAATAATTTTCTTCCAACGAGTTATCTTATCCAAGCCTGTTCACACTCCCGAACGCCACCAACAGTTGTGGCTAAGACATTCTTCCATATTCATGTGTGCCTTTCGTGGACACACATTCTCACACCCGCCAGCAAACCTCTTTGTGGTCAAAGTACCACTTCGAGTGCATGGATATACCACAAAATCCCCCGCCGGAGAAGTGAGAGTCAACTACTATTCTCAACTCTGGTCAACTATAAGGTTTATATAAAATAAACTGGACACCAGCTGGACAAGAAGAAACCTTCGATGTACACGACAAAGACGACGACGACGACGACGCAGGAGCGAACACGACACTGACAACGAGACCCGAGGAACAACAACTATCGCCACGACAAACCAGACTTAAAGTGGAAAAAAGAAGAAAACCCTGCATTTATTACTGCTGTTGGTCAATTTAAATGCGGTCGGGCATATTCACCTTCCCGTTCTAAGAGACACACACTCTTGGCATAATGGTTAAGCCCAGGGCTCTGGGAATTTGTGCCTCTAAGACCGTTTCTACGAGAACATCTGCAACAGTGCAAAACGAAGGATTAATATTTTTGTACAACATGTCCTTTCCCTGCAGCCCGCACTCTGCATCAACAGTGACCACAATGACTCCAACGACGACGACAACGTGCGGTCCAAACATGGTCGTGGTCGGTCAATGAGGGAAATGCTATCAAAAGCAAGAAAAACTGTTTTCCCAGTTTTGCGGTGGAGGTGTGTTCTTTACCCACCACCCAACCAACGACGACCCGTTAAAGAGGACACCACTGCAGACCATTCCAGGTTCATTAATTGGGGCAAGTAATTCAATGCACAATGTCCTAGACCCACTGCTACAGGTATATGCCTCACCAGCTACCACTTCCACCGTTGCTGATTAATTTCTGCGCGCTTTTGTTCCGAACCAGTGGTTGGAAGTGTATGCATGTGATTTGAATGGCAATGCAGTGCATCATCGTCATCAGCAGGCAATACACAGAGCATCATCATAATCACCACACCGTACTCAATTTAAAAGTTAAAAAAAAAAAAAAACCGAACAATTGAAAGCTTTAAATAAAAAATAAATATTCAACAAAAACTTCACTATAATACGTCAACGGAATGACCACAGTTTCTGTCCGTGTCCAGGACAAAGGATCCTATTTAATAAACAGCAACAGCAACGAGCCTAAGAGTCAGGCCCGTGCGCAAACAGCAAAAAACCCTCGAAAATGCTACAAAAGTCCATAACACTTAATAAAAACCGCCCAATATGTCGGTTTCCGTATCCGTATTATGGACAAGGACGAAGGACTATTTTATATTTATATGCGATGCGTGTTTTCAGTGCAGTTGGCATCCTGCTGCACACTCCATGCACTTTTGTTTCAGGGCCCAGGAAGCTGGGGTGTCGTCAGGACATAAATTAATTTGTTTGAATAACCGCGCCCGACTGCTGTTGATTGAAGTGACAGATTTGTAATTAATGCTCGAGTTTCTGGCCATGATGGCCATCAACAATCCAGCTGAGGTTTCCACACTATTCAACTTTCGTGCTGTTGGTGAGTTTCATCGCTTTGACTTTGACTAACCCAGAAGCAACAGAAAACCGGTGCGTCGGTCGTTATGCGTGTGCGGAGTTTAAATCTGGAACACAAGGTGAAATAATAATAATTATTTAATCCTTTGATCTTCCATGCATTAACCTAATGAATAAACACGGATACAGATACAGATACAGATTGACTACTCACAGTTCGGCTCCATAAGTCAGGAATTAATTTTGTTTGTGCTCGAACGTGTCGAAGGATGGCAGGTTAACATCATCGAACGATTGTGCTTGTGCATCCACCTCATGTAGCCCAGGTATTCTCAGACTCCATCATCATTCTCCACCATACCAGCTCCCCCCAGCTACACATGATTGCTTTGAATATTATATTGTTTGGGATCGTCGTTTGGGCGACTTCATTGCGCGGCGTTTTGGCTTTTGATGTTGTGTTGTTGAATTTCAAAAAACCTTTCCAGTCATTTACAGCTGACTGGAGGCCGATTCCGGATATGTAATAATAACTATAAAGTGTTGTTGGATGGATGGATACCTGTGATCATGCATATGACATAGTCGAACGGACAATTTAATTAAACTTTGTGAAATCGATTCAGATGTCATTAAGTCTTACATATGCATGGAAAATATTTTGAAGTTTTTGCGCATTTTGTGAACGAATAATTTCGAATCGAAATGGTCAGTATATTGAGTTTTTTATAGGTTAGTTGACATATGTTGGTATGTTGCTAAACAATCATTTGAGTTATTAGGCAACGTCAAATAGCAGTTAAGTGATGCCTTAATTGCTGTTGACAAGCGATTGTTAACGATATAGAATGGAGCTATGTCAGATTGGTGAATTGATTTGATTAAGGAATTTCAGTATTATGTCAGTTTTCGAAGCTTAGAGCTTTGTAGGTGGCGCTATTGTTTGAAATCCCGATACTCATTATCAAACGGGGGGTTTCATTGGAATATCACTCTCTCATGGCATTTCGGCAATTTTAACACTTCTTGTCAATAGTTGGTGCTGGAACTAAAGGAATTCTTTTTAGGTTATTAAGGACTCGATGGCAGAAAAGGACTTTGCGATTTCTTGCGATTATAGCCGTTCGACGTCTAACTTCTTTACAGTATTACTTCTTCTTCACATTGGAATCCGCATTCGTAACTTGGCCACAACGAAGTAATGGTCCGAATGTGTATTTCTACCACACTCTCTAGCTTAGCGTTAAGGTCGCCTAGGGCGGCAGTGGTGCTTGGGAAGCAATTTTTCTAACTTCTAGTGCAAGCTAGAGCCGTTCATGAGTTTTAAGTAAGAAAATAAATTCTCGATCTAATGCGCCGAAAATAGTTCTTTTCAATTTTTCTAATCCTTCTAGCTATAGCGTCGTGCAACATCCAGTTGTATTCTAAAAGGCGCATCGTCCACAACGTCCGAAGTTCGTTGTCCTTATTTTTGCAGTATTCATCATCAGTGAATCGGTCCGTATCTAGGATTTGTAGTTGCTTTGCAACTAAGCTTTTTTTACATTGGGAAATGAATTTTTTATAGCGCTGAGTCCATTAATGTGTCGACTAAGTAGTAAATCTTGAATGGAGCTGTATTAGCGACATTTCAATCCATCTAGATTTGTTCCGCTGACACCTGGATGCAAGAAGAAGTCTTGAGGAAACACTACTCCCCTCACATCCCCATGTTAACTTCCATTCCGAAGCCGTTGGGAACCAATCTCTAGCCGAGATACTAGTCACCAAATGTTCAGAAAATCGATGGGAGAGAAGGAGTTGATAGACAGACATGGGTTTTGATTGTTTTGAAAAACCTATGGATGCTGGTTACCCCTTGAAAACACATACCTAGCCTTGGATTACCTTCAGAATTTAACGTAGATGTCGTAACTTTTATTTGATCAAGGCCAAGATAAGCAGGGAACTACCAGCCAGCTGCTACCGAGACAAGGTCAAGGAATCAGCTGGGCTCCCTTGGTAACCCGTGCTACCCCTCTTTTTATATTAACCAAGGGTATGGCCTAGCTCGCTTCCGTATAATTGAACTTGAGGATCGACTCCATAAGGTTGGGGGCCGTCCAGCCCGTAATTCAAAAAGCAATGGTTCGGAGACTAAACCTTGAAGTCGGGGTCTATAAACCTTGCCATTGTCCAGCGCAGTTTGTATAGTTTCCAACGAGTGAAACTCCGAAACTGCACCTTTCATTTTAATTCACTACGGCTAACCACACTTATAGTAAGTAGGGCAAACCAGTCCATGAGTTTAAACCCAACTTATTGGGGCACATAACCAGCGGCGACGATTCCGTCAAATCCTTTAGATCACTGAACTTCAACTACTTGCTACTCACATGCAACGAATACTCTTTACCAGATGCAGACACCAGGTTGCTCTGGCTTTATGCTCCGGGATCATTTTCAACCGGTCCAAAATCAAACGGCGCCATGCAAAATTTTCACCCTTATAACAACAGTTTTTACTTACTATTTGCAACTATTCCTAACATTTTTCTGGATTTCCTGATACCGATAAAAAACGGCATCAGGGCTTTTGACTGCATTAGAAAAAGTCAAAGGAACTATTTGCTACTAACGCCTTTAGACATTGTTCCAGATTAGCTGATATAGTTAAGAAACGCTCGGCGTTCAGGAATCGTCCTTAAAAACTAATCATTGGAAGATCATACTCATCACGAACACCCAGCCACGTCCTTTCAGACCAACCAACCATATTTACCATGTTTACCATATTTTCGGATTTTTGTTACCAGGTGGCATCAACACATAGGGTGAGAGAGCATCCGCACCCACATTTGTTTAATTAAAGACTTTTTACGCCTGCCATTCTTCCACCTGGTGTGAAAACTGTGTCATCCTGTATATTGTCCAAGATAGTATTCTCTACAGTTTCTAAGCTCTTCTTAATATGGAGTTAAGCAAAGTTAGAAACGGTGACATACTAATTATCATGGAGGACTTTTATGCCGAAGCTTGACACGACAACGTAGACCTCGAGCGCGTTTCGGGTAATCATGGTTTGGGTCAGTGAAATCACATATGGTGCTTGTTGATTTGTGTAATAAAATCAAATTGTAAAAGGTGGAACTTTGTCTCACACAAGACCTGTCACAAAGTCAATTGTGATTCCCCTGATGATCAAATCCAAAAGTTAAGAGCGTTTTTGAGGCATCGGAAGCGGTATCGAGACGTTCAAAGGCTAGAAAATACTAGTAGTGAAACTAATGCTCATAAAAAGAGGTTCTTCATAACTAGAGTGCGGAAGAATTTGTAGAAAAAGGGACCACAAAAAAGGTGTACAAAATGACGAAGGATGTCTGTTCATTAGTAAGAAAATCAGTACCACCCACATTAATCCGAAAGCGGAATGAACACTTTTGAGAGCTACTTAATAATCGCCAGAGTTCTAATTCAAATCACCAACTATATATGTAGGACTTCCAAGGGCTTTGAGATCAGGTCCCAAAAAGGAAAGAGATAACAACGGCGAATTAAGTTCAGAATAGAGTCCAGAATCAAGAGGCATTAGGTCGGTTTCTGCAGAGGTCGATCATGCGTCGACCAACTTTACAACTTGCGAATTGGTTCAGTAAGAATAGCTTTTTGAAAGGAAAAAATTAGTTACAGGCTGATATTTTGTATACAGGTTGGTATTGATGTGGTTTACAATCTGAAAAAGTCCTCAACATTCCCATTATGGGGGGTCAAAGGTCAAACGGATAGGTTTGTTTGCTTTTATTTCAAAAACAGTAGAGACAAAAATTTAGTACAAACATGTAGCTGAGATCATTTTATAAATGTGTTGAAAATAGTTTTCACATACTATATACTGTTTATAAGTTACAAAAGTACATTACTTAAACTCAAGGCGCACAAGCAATATGGAGTTTAATTGTTTGAACGCAATCTCAGAGTTCAGTCCCAGATTTCAGGATCGTGGCCACATCTGAGATATTTTGTTGCCTTATGCTTCAAGTGAAGTTTTTCTGTGAATGCAATTTCCGAAACACAAAGAAGATATTTGAAGAAATGCTCCGATTTTATTGTGCCTAATTCGATATAATACTGATGTCATTCAAAAGCATAGGTATTTGTTTGAGCTGCCATCAATTTACCCTCATACCCTGATGCACACCAGCTTTTATGACTGACTCCTGCTCTGCCTTCCTTTTCTCTGAATCTTGTTCCTAACAATTTGCAAGTCGATTTCCGGAAATCCGCTTTGCTTAAGAATAACTTTGGTCGTTAGAATAAAAAAGTTGATTTCAAATATGTAAGAATCTCACACTACTTTATGCAAGTGCCTATAGTTTTTCTGAAGATTTTCCAATCTTTGAACATCCCTCTTCGAATTGTTTAAAAGCCTGAGATGTGTTCGCTTGACTGCTGCTCATCCTTTTTCAATGATTCAATTATTATTTTATACTCTAACTTTCTTTACTTATATGCGCACTCACTCTTTGATTATAAACAAAACAGACAAATATGGAAAGGAAATCCAATTAAATAACCCCTATCCTCTTAATATCAGGACTGAGAATCATTCTCTCTTAGAAAAGCTATACATATACATACATTTAATCTAATCCTCCAAACAAAAGCGATATTGAAGTTCCAAATATCCTTAAAATTCCCAAAATTACACACCGACCACGCGTTCCTTGTTTGTTCACCAAAAAAAACGTGTCTCCTCGTTGACCCTTGTTGCCAAATAGCACACACCAGAACGCTTCGTCACTCTGCCCGACCGTCTGTACGTCCATCACCACGGTTGTTGTCCTTATGTATAAAACAAATTGACACTGTGTAAATAAACGGAAGAGCCACCAGAGGTAATGTTGCTGCTGCTTCTCTTGCTGAAAGGATATTATACCCTTATCAACCAGAGGGATACTCGCTCACCGTTGCTCCCTGCCGGGTATTATTATATCTGAACAATCGATTTCGTTTTTATTTCGGCACTTACACTTTTGCTACCACTGAACTGACAATTGCCCATCCAGCCCACATCTTATTCCTTAAACAAGAATCACCCAATCATTGGCATCGGATGATGGTTGCTTCCTCCCAGAAATGTTGTGCCAGCATTGTTTGTTAAGTGTGTATCCTGGTGTGTGGGTTCAGGTTTGTATTTAGGACTTTTTTCCAATTCCTTGTTGTCCTCATCACTCTGCCATGGAACAGGAATACTCTGTATGAAGATATGTATTATTAGGTGTTTGCTTGTCTAGTTGTAAAAGACAGACCATTTGTTATTTTAGCTGCTGTGAACTTGCAACTCATCAGGATCCGTTTATAACTTATTTGTTTCACACACATACAACCAGTAGACTCAAACACACGTACATCCGGACTCTATTTCGGATAAGCATCCGCATGACCAACAGCCAGGACAACTGAACGCTTGTGGGAGTCCAGATAATTTCCGCATGAATCCTCCTCAAAAGCTCTTCATGTCATTATAATATCAATCATTGTCAATGGAACAACAATTTACATGCGATTGTTATCTTGTCAGAACCATTGGCTATGATATTTACACCACCGCCTCGGAAATACCTATTCTATGGGATATATCCTTTAAAAAATATTCAGGAATCATGTGGAAACACTCAAAGAAAAGCATGTGGGAACTGGGGTAACTTACTCTAAGTTAAAAATGTCTTGACTATAAAATGCCATTTAAATGACAAGTTTTCTGAATTCAAAAAAAGCAGGCGAGGTAGTAGGAAACATCATTTTAACCACATTTTGAAACGAAATTGTGAGCCAATTCTTATACAATTATTACCCCGAGCTCATAAGTAGGACACGTTGTCACTAAAGAGTGACGATGCTTCTATCAAATCCTTTGTTTACAGTCTGGGGATACCAACTGCTTGCAAATTCAATGAATTGCAACTTTTAAATCATCAATTAAGCCGTTGACTTAAATCAATACTTTTCTTAATCGTCCTTCGATTTCAGTTCTAAGTCCGTCATCGAAGTCCGATCATTATTTGCTACTTTTATCTTACTGACATTAGCATGCATTTGAATTCGCCGACACCATTTTGCCATGGCGTCTAAGATAACATTTTGCTTGCAACTAAATGTCTTCATCAGAGTTTACCACTCCACAGAACATTTTTGATATTGCCACGCTTGACAAAAAACTTTGTACTATTAAGCATGTCATAAAGTAGGTAAATCTAACTGTGGTTTACTTATACTCCATCTTAATAGCTTTCTAATTATACTGACAGAGCGTGAATAAGGCTTTACGTGAGCACCTGCCTAATAGCTACTAATCCTTAATCTCACGATGGTCCCATCTACATAAGAGTCCAATTAAGTATCAACCAATGCATTGAGTGGTGATCAGCCACTCTTACCTCTATACCTTATGTTGACAACAATCGGGCCACATCATACGCCTTTACTTCTTGTAATGTTAACCACCTTTCGTACCTGGAAGGTTTCTGCTGAATGAATGCTAGCCCTGAGCCTTTTCTCTGTAACTCATAAATGTGCAATGGGACTTAGGTCAAGGCTCATTGCTGGCCATTCCATAATTGGGATTGCGACGTCGGTCGTGATGTAGTTACTGGAAACCCAGACTCTTGAAACCTAGGGTACAACCTTTTAGTTTTGATCAACTTAAATCCAGACGTTGATCTACTCTACGCTGACTCAATCCAGTCTGGATCAGTGCAACTGCTTGAGCAGCTTCAATACCTACCTCAGTTTGTCTGCTAACGTGATAAGCTGGGGCCCCAGAGAACCCGTGGTACCCGTTTTATTTGAGCTTTGGGTTCGGCCTCGGCCAATTCCGAAGAACTGAAAACTCCAGGGTCAACTCACATAAAATCGATGGCGCCTAGCCATATTCAAAAACAACAATTCCGGAAATCCATATCGTTCAGTGGAATCTAGAAAACCTTATCATGTGCTGTGCCGTAGTGCAGTGGGTTAATCATGAAAGCCTCTTTCTTCCGCGGCGACCTAAACCGCATTGAACTATTTTGTTCATACTCACCCATCCACAACGCCCGCTGAATTTAACTAACATTATAAGGGTAGCTAAAACCCCCTTTGCATGGGCTCATTATAAAAAAAAGGAGGGATTTAGTGTACAGAACACTTTTATTTCCTGTACCCCCGAAATCGTAGGACTATTTTACTACCACGGAACCTACAGTGGGGGTGTGTCAGAAAGGTTCTAACTGCGTGCAAATCAAACCATACAGCTTATATCTGAATGGGCTTTTGATTGGGCTTTTGTTCACATAAGCTATTGGTGTTGAATCTTTAAACCATAGGCCAATTCTGCCACCGGACCTAAAGGAGATGGTGTTTTAGCAGGCTCTTTCTGCAGGCACACCTACAAAAGGCCTATTCCTACCCCGCACCTACAGGGGCCAGTCAACCGGACAGGCACACGTACACTAATTCTAGTAATGGTTAAATGCGCCCCCACCCCCCTAAAACCGGAATATTTGTTTCGAGTTCTAACATTGAATAGTTTTAAATTTATATGAATCTAGCTCATTCAATAAAAAAAATCCTACAAAAGTTATTAAAATCGTTCCAGTCATTCTTAAGTTTTCAAACAATCATTATTGGCATCTTTTTTCTCAGTGCATGCTGCAGTCTATAACCCATGCCATTTGAATTCAATTGGAATAGAAACTAATTGTTGGAAACAATAAAATGACTTTCCCTTGATGAGACTCCATCAGCTGCTGCCGAAAGGCTCCTCCGAAGCCAAGTCTACCTAACATACCGTACCACACCATCTACTTGTTGGAGGCAAGCCACAAATTATATTCAACACTGCACCCCGACAATTCCGTCTGCGGAGTGTGAGCGGATCAGGACGTAGTTGCGGAAGTTCAATAAATCTCATGTTAAATGTCCCAAAATTATGTATGACTTCATGAGCAGACCCAAAAAGAGAAAGGCTGTAAATATTTCAGCTGCTGCTCTGTGGTCCTGTGGAATTCAATTCGCACTGAGAAAATTGGCAGCTAGCCAGCCTTTAAGACGATTCAACTTTCTCGGTTATAATGAGCATGGACTAGTGGGATTTGCGATGATATGGAAACCCAGAATTTGGTTCATTGGAAATTTATAAGTACACATTCGTATTTTTTGTCAAACGCAGACATTCCTCTCTGCCTCTGTCGAAAGGTGTACCAGATGATGTATCTTTTCTGCCGTTCCTGTGTGTCAACCCCTCCTCGTAGTGTTAATTTAATCAAATCCACAGCATTCAAAGTTTCTGAGTTTTGTGATCTCGGTGTATAGAAGGATTTCCCATTGGAGGCAGAAGTTGCGAAATTAAATTGCGAACGCGACACCTATAGATACGAACGGTACTAATTCAATTTGCTTGTTTCCGTTAATACACTGCGAGTGGAAAGCAAAAGGATTTATCCGAGTCACACGTTTGTGGAGGCGCGGCATGGCGGTTGGAAAATCCATGCCATTCTCCAGCATTTTCGAGGGCATCATACGCAGACAGGAATGCGCAGTTTAAATTAATGAAATTGTCTATATAATGACGCGACATACCGCAAAGTAGATTTAAACGAAGTAATATGCAGGTCTATGGGAGCGCTGTATGTTCTGGGCTCTAGTCTAGTGGAAGTCTGGGCCTTTTCGGTCTCGCTGGAACAACTTAATACTGCTCCGCGGCAACTACTCCATTACGTTTTCTACTTGATTTTCACCACATAATCCTGGCAGTGTTCTCTGGGGGACAGTTTGAAATGATACGAGGGTTGTTGGTGTTTTATAGTGCTGATGGGCTATGTGTGTAATTTTATTGATAGCTACTCATCAATTGGTGGCAAAATTCAGCTGACGATGACGCCAACGATGGGGTTGTTTGGATTTGGATGTGTAGCCATTGCTGCCGCCAGTATATCCATCGTGTTGGTAGATAACTGCGATGCTATGTGCTGATAGTAGAAGTAAGCCCTCGCATGTGGGATTTTAAATGTATACTTACAGTCTGCGACAAAGAATTGCATACCTGGTGGACTTTTGTTTTTGAAACGGGTTAGTGGGAACAAAATCTTCTTGGATGCTAATGACCTCACCACTTATGGTTCTGACAATTCTTTCAAACGCTTCCCTAACGCAAAACATACGCACAAGTATTACCTCTAACAATAATCAACCTACGCATTTTCTTTCTTTCGTGTCTGTTTACTACCAAAATACATATAAGAGAACTGTGCTCCAAAACTTCCACAGTTTTCTTACTTAAAAAAATTCCCTTTTAACATTTTTGCTCTTACTGAAATTAACCTCTGCGGCAATATTTACTGTCGACAGTGAACTTCTTACCTCTGAGTTCTTAGTCTTTCAGGCTGATAGTCTTATTAATGACAATGGACTATCCGGACGAGGGGTACTTAAAGCTATTCGCAACAATTTCAATGCCACCCTTCACAAAGTATCTAATTCACCACTTTTTGAATATGTTTACATTAAGATATCTCTTCGTGCAGATTAAAAATTTTGATATAACAATCAAACATGACATTACAATGATAGAGAAACATATTTGAGTAACTGGCAAAATTTTGTCCGTCTGTCTGTCTGTTCGGATGTATTTTGGACTGCACCCCAAACGGTTGGGCCAATCGTCTTAAAATTTTGAACTTAAGGTTATTTTGAAATTCTACTGAGGAAATTTTTGAATTTTTTTTAGCTCAAAAATTAACGGTACCTGTCATATAATCGTTATGTATGTAACTACTGTAGGTACGCAAAATATTTTGGTGAACAAAAAATTAATTTGATTGGCTAAAAACGGTAGTATTTTCGGATTAACTTTTTTTCGAATTTTTTTTTTTTGTATTTTTAATAATTGTTTTAATATTTTTTTTTTGAAAAATCAATATTTTGAAAAGAAGTAGGTGAATTTTTTGTTTATTTTGTTGTTAAATGTACATATATACATACATACATATTTTAATTTGGTGCTTAAGTTTGTATCCTTAAATTATTTTTTTTAATTAAAAAAAAAAGTTGTTAAAAATAAACCGTTTTATTAAAAAAGCGTTCCTTCGAAAATGCTATATAACAGATGACAGATGACAGCTGACTATTGACAGATGACAGCTGACAGCTGACAGATAACAGATGACAGATGACAGCTGACAGATGACAGATGACAGATGACAGATGACAGATGACATATCACAGCTGACAACTGAGAGATAACAGATGAGAGATGACAGCTGACAGATGACAAATGACAGCTGACAGATGACAGATGACACATGACCGAGGACAGCTGACAGATGACAGATGACAGATGACAGCTGACAAATGACAGCTGACAGATGACAGATGACAGATGACAGCTGACAAATGACAGATGACAGCTGACAGATAACAGATGACAGATGACAGCTGACAGATGACAGATTACAAATGACAGCTGACAAATGACAGATGACAAATGACAGATGACAGATGAAAGATGACAGCTGACTATTGACAGATGACAGATGACAGCTGACAGATGACAGCTGACAGCTGACAGATGACAGCTGAAAGATGATAGCTGACAGATAACAGATGACAGATGACAGCTGACAGATGTAAGTTGACAGATGACATATAATAGATGACAGATGACAGATGACAGATGACAGATGACAGTTGACAGTTGACAGCTGACAGATAACAGATGACAGCTGACAGATGACATATGACAGATGACAGATAACAGATGACAGATGACAGCTGACAGATAACAGATAACAGATGACAGATGACAGCTGACAGATGACAGATGACAGATTACAAATGACAGCTGACAGGTGACAAATGACAAATGACAGATGACAGATGAAAGATAACAAGTAACAGATAACAGGTGACAGATGACGGATGACAGATGACAAATGACAGCTGACAACTGACTGATGTCAAGATCCAAAAAATATATATGAAATACCCGATACGCCATATCCTAGAATTCAACTAACGGGTGATTTTTTAAGAGCTTGAGAACTTTTTTTTTAAAAAAAACGCATAAAATAGATTGGTCCATGACATTTACTTTTTGAAGATAATTTCACTTAAATGTTGACCGCGGCTGCGTCTTAGGTGGTCCATTCGGAAAGTCCAATGTTGGGCAACTTTTTCGAGCATTTCGGCCGGAATAGCCCGAATTTCTTCGGAAATGTTGTCTTCCAAAGCTGGAATAGTTGCTGGCTTATTTCTGTAGACTTTAGACTTGACGTAGCCCCACAAAAAATAATCTAAAGGCGTCAAATCGCATGATCTTGGTGGCCAACTTACCGGTCCATTTCTTGAGATGAATTGTTCTCCGAAGTTTTCCCTCAAAATGGCCATAGAATCGCGAGCTGTGTGGCATGTAGCGCCATCTTGTTGAAACCACATGTCAACCAAGTTCAGTTCTTCCATTTTTGGCAACAAAAAGTTTGTTAGCATCGAACGATAGCGATCGCCATTCACCGTAACGTTGCGTCCAACAGCATCTTTGCAAAAATACGGTCCAATGATTCCACCAGCGTACAAACCACACCAAACAGTGCATTTTTCGGGATGCATGGGCAGTTCTTGAACGGCTTCTGGTTGCTCTTCACTCCAAATGCGGCAATTCTGCTTATTTACGTAGCCATTCAACCAGAAATGAGCCTCATCGCTGAACAAAATTTGTCGATAAAAAAGCGGATTTTCTGCCAACTTTTCTAGGGCACTGATTTTGGTAATAAAATTCAATGATTTGCAAGCGTTGCTCGTTAGTAAGTCTATTCATGATAAAATGTCAAAGCATACTGAGCATCTTTCTCTTTGACACCATGTCTGAAATCCCGCGTGATCTGTCAAATACTAATGCATGAAAATCCTAACCTCAAAAAAATCACCCGTTACATATCGCACATTGAAAACAAAAGTGGCACCATACCAAGTTTAACACTCTTGAGAAAGAGCTACTTTTTTTCTAAATATCCATTGTTTTGTTTATAATCATAAATTTCAATTAAAAAAACATAATATAGTTTATACATATATAGTATCACTATCTTTTTGTAAAAAAAAGTTTTTTTTAAGTTTTTTCGACAATTGAAGTAAGTTTAAAACTTTATACGGCCGTTTTCATACTCAATATACTCAATTACATAATTATAATGTTTTAAGTAATATCAACTCATGGAAAATATTTTTGTGTGTTAATTTATCTAAATGAAAATCATTTATAAGCGTTATTAAACCTACAAGTTTCTGAAAAAATCACAAGCCAAATTTACCTTCGGATGGTAGCTTTCTTGCCAGCAAACGAAGATACACACCAATATCTACTGACTGGTAAACTTCATTTCGTTGGAGGAAGATGAAGTCGATTTGCTGCATAGAGAGCAAACAGGAGTGACAAAAAATGTTTTATACAATTGCAAGAATTTTTTTAATGCAAACAACGCTTTGATAACAAGGTTAAAATCGGCGATTGAGAAAATGAACTTAGACGATCGCAGATTTGTCTTCCTACCTGATGGCTCTCCAGCTGGAAAAATTAAAATTATATAATTAAAATATTTAAATTACATGAAATTCAATTACTCTTGCAAAACAAAATAAAATAATGAATCAGTTGAATGACATTTGAATATATTGAATGGTGAAATGTCACACAAACTGTAAGCAACTTAGATTCAACGCGCACAACATAATTGCCGTCTGATAGTTATGATAAATAAATAAGTTTTTTTCACAACTTTTGTTGTAAAAATTTTGAAGTAAATATCTATAAAAAAATCAAAAAAAAAACATTTTTTAATTTTTTCATTTATTTATTTGTTTACCTAATTCCAGTTAAATTGTTGGTTGGTAGTGTATAAAATATTTTTTTTTTTCAAAACATAATTCTCTCGACATCTCATTTCATGAAGAGATGTTATGTCATATCCTTATATTATGTGACCATCGCTTAGCCGTTGAGGTTTTTTCTATTTTTTACGGTTACCAACTCCATGATGGTAAAATTTGTATGAAGAGTTCTAATAAAAGTTTTGTTACAGCGGATGCAACAAGGTTGTTCTATCAGAACGGAAACCTGTCTTTATTAACCGGTCGTTGACTGTAATATTCCCTTCTTATGTTGCAACACTGCTTGGCCAGTAACTTTTTTTATGCCCCTCACTAGACAAAACAAACTTATCATGCTTTCATACTGATCCCTTCATTTTGGATGGAGGAGGTACAAATGGTGCAGATATTCCTGGCATGTCTTATTTCCTCCCTCGAAAACGATAATTTGATGCAAGTTCAACCGTATATTCGTAGAAACCCCATATGTTCTCCAGGGATGAATAAAAAGAGAGTCCCCCTCTATTAAAAAAAGAGAAAATAAGTTCAGCCAGCAAAAGGTTTCAAATTTCAATGAAATTCAAATAAAATTAATGGAAAAGCAAATCTTTTATGCACCAAAAGTAAAACCAAAATAAGATATTTCAAAAGAGGGGGTGGCAAAACCTCTAAAACACGTTGCGGTGCGAAAAAGGTGGTCTTGGTTCTGAACAATAAAAAGAAAACGCACACACAATTCCACCGGAATTTCTATCGGACACATGCCTATGTTTCCAAGTTTTTTTTTTTAAGAAGTTCTGCCATTTAACATTGGAATTCATGCCAGCCCAAGATAAAAAACCCCCTCATTCGTCTCATCGAAAACGATGTTGAGTGTTTACTCAATTCAAATTCCGTCATAGGATGCGATGATGATCAGGATGACGATGAAAGTGGAGGAGTGAAGCGACTCTATATCAGTTGAACTCAATCGCAATAATGGACCTCCCAGTCCCATAGCCCAGGACGAGGACACTAGATTACGAAATGAATAGTGAAATCGCTGCCAAGAGCGTTGGCAAGGGATCGACTTCAACAAACACACTAGAGAGTCCTTCTAGCTGCGACGATGTGTATTCAGTATAGTGTCGATGTTTGCAGTAGATAATCTCCTATTAATGAAACTCAACTTATTTTATGCCGCCTTCGTCGCTGCCATCATTGAGCTGTTATCTGTGATCTAGAGACAAGCCGCACAAAACCCAGATGAACCCCACTCGGTGCGCATTGTCCTTGTTTATTTTATTTCTAACCAAAGTCGATTGCCATCCTTAATTTTTTTCTTTTAAAGCCAAACGTTCCTTATCTTGCAACACGGGACCATAAAACGCCATTTTTTGATAAGTTCTCGGAAATTAGAAATTGCTTCCATTTGCCTGTTTTGGCTTTTCTCAGTCCTGGTTCAGGATTCACCAGAAGTTACGTGTATCTGTGTCTGTATAGTTTAATTTATTTATGAACATTTTAATTTCCCCCAAGCCAGTAGCTGCAAAGGTATCTTCTTTGAGTTCAAAGAAGAAATGCCAGCAGTTTTGCCTTTTGTATCTCAGGAATGAAAAAAGTCTGACAATAGAACACAATTATTATTGCCAAGGATATTTTCTTTTCGTCAAAGAATGTTGTTCATTAGAGGTAAAGAACCTGAGACAAAGAAGAGTAAAAGAAACATAATCAACCTGGCGAAAGATTTTAACAAGCTACCCTCAAATTTCTATTAACTACAATCCCAACCCCCATCCGGGTCCACAGCTCAATTGTCAAGAATATAGTCGGCCAAACAAAGCCTCATAAGAAACTAATTCCAAAAGTGATGAAGACGACGTGGCGGTCTTATCGCATGTGGTCAGAATTCCTCAAGAATCACATCCCACTTCTGATTTGTATTCTTTTTTTTCTTCTGCCTAGCTAAAGATACAAAGATACTTATGTCTTATGGGAAAGCATCGCAAAAACAATATGCGCCTCTGGGTGGACCATATTTCAATTCTCCTTCACAAAGCAATTAGGAGGCTTATCTTCGTCGAGCACCACATCAGGGTGTTAATAGGATTTCGAGCAATAACTCGACTTAAAGAAAAGGCAGTTTCCCCGGGATGGGGGTGATGTATGAGGCGGATACGGGAATAAGATACTCTCACTGCGACGAAGTGTGAAAAATCTGTAATCTTCTTCTATTCTTGTGTGTAGTTTGTATGGTGTATCTTTTTCGGGAGCTGATTTTAATTAGCTACCTTGTTCGTAGTCGTAGAGTTGTCATCGTTTTTCCTGCTCCGCGTCCGTTCCGCAGAAGTCGGTGAAGGCAATTTGTCATTTTGTTTAATTTATTTCGCTCGAATCATTAATCATCTCAGTTGGTGATGTTCCTCGACTTGAGTATGAATATCTGTGTTTCTTCTATCTACTAAAATGAGATACATTCAGTGGATTTTGTATCTTTTTTTTTGTGTTAATAGTAAAACACAAAGCCAACAAGGAAGAAGATGCAGGAAGCAAAAATGTGTTCGGTACATAGACCGCAGGCTAGATGGAAGGTAAAAAGGAAGCATTTTCTACATTTTCTTAATTTTTTTTTTGGTTCTAAGGTATTCCGTTGTTTTATCTAATTATTAACGCCTTTTTGATTTTTATTAAATCTGGATTTAATTATGACGCCTGTCAGTTACTTTTTGTGGTTTTCGTTTGTGGTATTTTAATTACGCTTTCAAGCAAGAGGTGCCTTGACTTGGTGGCCCGAAGGTGTGTTGTTGTTTTTTTCCGCATGAAGATATGGCGCTCAACACAAAGGTTTTAGATACTGAAGGTAGCGGTCATTTTAATTAAAACACAACGCGTTGTTTTTTTTGCGGTCCTAATTAAGGGGATAAGCTTATTTGAATAGCATCCAATGAAGTAAAATGACATTCCCGGAAAGTGGGAGGATTTGAAGAATTTTGTAAAGGAAAAATTAATGATGATTGCTTGTAGCTGGGGTTGGGGTTAATGACTTTCTTTTTTGATTACAATTATTGAAAAATCATTTCAGCTCCATAATCCCATTGAAGGATCAATACCTCAAACGGAAATTTTCCGAAAAAAGATAATATGATAATTCAGATTTAATAAATTTTATGGTTTGAGAGTCTTCCCTTTCCATATTCGGACAAAGAGAGATTTCACTGTAATCAAAATTAGAATGAATTAAAAAAAAAAATAAAAAAAAGACTGTGAATTCAAGGGAAGATAATCTCTATTTGAGCAGTTTAAGGAGGATATCCAGTGCCAATTTAAATGTAACGCAAATTTCCATTAATGTTTTGTTCTTGGACTCAAAATCGAAAGTTTGCTAAGATTTCCTTGAATATTATTCAATTATTTTCCAAATTTCTGAAGAAGACATCTCATGATATCGCTCTGGTTTATTAATACATATCGAATTCAAGGATTCAGCGGAAAAGCAAGAAGAGATGGTGAATTCTTTGGTGTATAAGAACAACAAAATTCAAAAGTCAAAGTTTTTTCTATTCTATTTTCATATTTCTATAGATGTTCCATGTCCAGGCTGGTCATCAAATTTATATTCGAAGTGCTTGGGTTAAAAAAAATTGACCGAAATATGGTTGAAAGACAAACTGGTATGGGTATTCCTGGAAGCGCGATTATGACGATGGAATTTTTTGTGGGAGAACTGCAATTGGGTGGTTTCCAGAGTATTCAGGACATAAATAACGGTGCAGAGAGATGAGACATGAAACATTTCCTCGATGTTCGAGTAACGTGAAGTCTTTAATGATGGTATCTTCTCCAATCATTATGAAAGCTCTCCTTAAAATAACATCCAAAAGACTTATGTTAATTGAACAAGAACAGCCACCCAGTCTCTAGTATTGGAGGGATATTCGTTTTGTGGATATTAGCCAGATCAGAAGAGGAAAGAACTCTTAAATCGTCGGAAGAAGGATAAACTTCTTGCGGCATTTTTGATCATTCTACAAGAGATATTTGGTGATGTACTTTCCGAGAATTCCATGATCTTAGTTCCAAGTGCTTAAAGATAGAAGACAGCACTGTGTTTACGTCATATCATTTATGTATCCACACAAGACGACATTTGGTACAAAATATAGAGAGATATACAAAATAAAGAAAGAAAAGTAAATATAGGCAATAAATAGCACGTAGTTGGGAATATCATTTGTAAAATTCAGAAAGACATTCGGAAACAGAATGGAAACTAAAAGCAAATTAGCATTAATTTTACAGGATATCAGACCTGAACCCATCTGATAAACATGTATTGAACGATCCGAAAGGTCATTTCAAACCCAACGAATGAGTTAAACATCGAATCCAACTCAGGAGAACCTGGTGCCATACTCTATCAAAGGCTAAATCAATATTAAATTTCAAAGGCACCTTTCATCAAAAGAGACTTATACCTACGAAAATTCGGTAGGTATAAGTCGAAAACCTTTTGTTAATATGACCAGAAATTATATAGTCCGGTCAATTTAGCTAAAATAGGGGTGAGTTTACAATAATTCGCATAGAGCTGAAAATTGGAACGAATGTTTGGAACACCATTCTATATAAAGTGTGAAAAGTCCCCATAGTTCCCGGATCTACAAAAATATCATTCAAGGTCAAAGGTCATACAAAATGTTTTTTTTTTTAATTTTTTGGCAAAACGGTTAGTTTTATGATGAAAATAGCTCATACAAAAATGTAGATCATGTAATTAGTCCCGCTCATAGCCACCTTCTTTTCCGGGGTACTGCCTTTTGCGAGGAACTTACAAAATTGTGTTGTCTCGAAAAAGTGTATCTCATGTAGCCATTCGGACTCGGCGGTTAATTGTAGTTCCCTTCAATTCGTGCAGATTAAAAACACACACACAGGAATGGTTGAGAGTATAAGTCACTATTCCTTGGCCCCTTAAGGAGCTGTCGCGCCAATAAATTCAATTTATTTATTCAAGATCCTTATCAAACTTTAATTTCGACTCTATTATCACTCTTAAATATTTTATCTGATCTACTTGTTGTTTTAATTGTCTTTTTGTAAATTTATATTACACTGCGCCTTAAAAAACAAGGACTATCTACGTCTTCTTGTATTTGTATCTGTTTGTGTTATTGATAGCGAGGCTATTGTGATGTTTTGTCCAAGAAGTATATGTACTATGCTGGGTTTCTCTTCTTGATGACAGTTGATCTCTAAGCCCACCTTCGGCGCTTCCGTCTCACTTCTCACAAAAGTCTACTGACACAACGACTGAAACAATTGGAAGTTATTTTGATAGATCAATCCCCTGGCTTTGGCTTGGGAGTTCTGCGCTGTTCTTTCAATTTTTGTGATGAAGAAGTCGCATTAAAACCTATCGCCTGGCTTAAATCCTTTTGACATCAATAAAGGTGTTGGTGTTGTCCTTAACCCACTTGACGATAAAAATGTTAGTTTTCCATCGCCATTCTGCCAAAACGGACCAATTGGGCAGGTATGTTATTGTTTTTTGTTTTTTCCCAGGATCTGCGGCTACGTCGATTGTGGACTTTCCTTGGCATATGGCCGAACTGATATGACCCTATCAGGTTCTTGAAGAATTGAATTGAGAGAAAATCTCTTAGGCTACGTTGCTGATATCTCTGTAGTCAGAAGAGTTCTAACGATCCTCAAGGATCGGGCAGTGCCTATCTAACGATGTCATCGCTTATAGCTTTGAAGAGCTCGGCAGCTGAGCATCGGCTCTGGTAACATCGTCATGAAATTGTATATTGTTGTTTGCAGGCTTCGTCACCAATCAATACGAATGAAACTGCGTAGGTCGTAGAAGCCCATATAAAGTGTTCAATAAAGCGGTTCAGATTGACTGGGACTAAGACGCTGCTGCTACTGTAATTTATCTCAAGATAGATATAGATGCGATCTAGCCAATATTCCCTATTACGAAAAAAAGTTAAAAAGTCATTTATTTATTAATTATAGTCTTTTAATCAAAAAAATATGAAAACGTTCTCGTAAAAAAACAATAAAAAAATTGAAACTTTATTCCCATAAGTACCCTGTATACCTTCAAATCTTTTGAAACATTCTCCAAACTTATTTTAAAAAAATAAAACAATGAAAATCCTTGTTTACCTATTAAAAAACTCCACCTTTCCCTGATCACACTTTTACAAGATTCCATCAACACATAAAGCACATCACCATAACAATTTCTTTGCAACGCTTTTCCGCATCATGAATCATTGCTCCACTTCAAGATCCTGTTAACGAGTCAACAGTTGTTGTTCCCAAGAACCAAAATCGCTTTCAAAAAACTCATGATGTTGTTATTGTAGCCGACTTACGCCCAAGTCCAAGCCAAGTCCTCTACTTTCTCCTTTACACTCCAAACGAATTACCATAATTAATTGCCACAGAGTTTTACCTACAAACTACAGCGCGATGACGACGTCCATCACGAAAACCGATGGAGAAGGTGAAGGTGTTTTTCTGGGCCTGCTCTTCCCCCAACAACAATTGATTTGTGTACTTCCATGGAACAAAAGACGTAGATTCTGCCTGCTTAACCCACAGGAAAATGCAGATTGCAGAATAAATTCCCTATCCCCACCCTCCGACCGACTATGTCGACGAGACGGTAAGCCGGCTGGCACCGATAATAACCATCATCCCATCTTCCTGCAAAACGCTTTATTGTGAAATCCTCTCTATGAATTTTAATTACGGATTTCTTCAGACAAATGAATCGGAACTAATTTTCGGCCACAGGGAATGACGTGACATGCCAGAGTGCATTTTCGCATCCCAAATGTGATTCCGATCACAGTAGGTTGGCTGCATTTGGCTGCAGGGCAGATATATAATGGAAGCCATCATGCTGCGAGGTTCCAATTATCAGATTCGCTAGTGGTGACACCCAGAACTGGTGGTCCAGACGCCTGAACCAGCCAGCGTCGCCGACGCCCTCATTACCATTGCTGGCACCACACATACGAAATTGCAATTTAATTCTTGTTTAATTAAAACCGCAAACAAATAAACAAAAATAGATACGGCAACCCAGGCCAAAGTCCCCGATTGACCTCCGACACGTTGGTTAATATAATGCTTTCGGGATGTGTTCACGTTACATGGTTTATTGAATGGAACGGGCCGTGCTGGGCATGTAATTCCGGGCACGTTCATCGGACAAACACATACACTTGTGCGATTTAAAATTAAATTAAACAATACCAGTGCCACAGGTTATGCCAGATGCCATTGCGATGCCACCTTCTCCCGACTGTCACAAGTAATTTAAAAAAAAAATCAAAAAGATATAACATGGTGAGGCGATGCTCCTTTTTTTGCGCCATTCATCGTGATGTTGGTGGGGGGTAAGCATAAGCTGGGAATAATTTGAAGAAATTCTCTCACCGTCAATCTGTGAAATTGAGATAAACTGTTTTCCCAGCTGAATGTCTCTCTCTTTAAGCGATTTCAATTTATTTGACAGCGAGTTTAGGATAGTGACATCTGAAATACAAAATAAGCGAAGAACTGCTGAACTCTATTCCACCGAAAATAAACCGCACCTCTGTATTCTTGGGTATTCTTGGCAAAAGAGTTGTTGTTTGATCTGACAGCAGAATGACACATGCTGGCTACGTGTGCTGGAAAGAAAAAAGAAGAATATGGCTTAATCCCGTGAGTGCTTTGTATATTGGAATAACGGTGGAACAACTTAAAATTGATACGCACGTATTTCCTGTGAAGTTTTGGTGTGTGATTGCAAGCAATATAAAGTGACAGATGAGATGTGCCGGAATATTTTTAAAAGAATGTATATTTTTGGCTTCTATTCCAAAAGAATAAGGAAAACTTCAACTGGTTATAAAAATAGAAAAAGTTGATTTTTTTTTGTAATTAGCCCGCACTAAAGGGATTTTGACTACCCTTATAATGTTTAATTAAACACAGCGAGGGCTTTAGGAAAATAGGGAAGGATGCGAAAGGAGGTAACGATGCACATTTATTTTAAAGTTCCGCACTTCAAAGAGGGGGGGAAAAACAGAGTCTGGCAAGGCATTCCACATTCACGTGGTACGACTAAAGAAAGAATCGTACTCGACAGTACGTCCGAAGTTGGGCTCAAGGGTATATTGATGGGCATTCCTTGCAGTGCGAGTATTACGGTTGAATCGTTTCAGGGGAGGAATGCAAATGGCTATTTCGGTAGAGCATTGATAAAATAATGAAAGGCAGGAGGTGTAAATGTTTCTGTTATTGTTCGATCGCCTATCATTTTTAAAGCTCTTTTTTGTATTCTATCTCGAAAACTCAAATGGGTTACAGGAGCACCTGCCCAAATGTGGGAATTATACTCAAGGTTAATGAGAATATATGCTTCATATACTGTAGCCAGATCAGACGGGGTTAAGAACTTCTTGCATCTTCGAAGGAAACCTAAACATCTCGCAGCATTTTTGGCAACGTCAAATATGTGGTCATTCTACAGAAGGTGGTCTGTAATGCACATACCAAGAACTGAGAGGTGATCGGTTTCCTCTATGCAAGTGCCACTCATGGAAAGTGGCATTTAGGGTATATTTTGCTTTAACGACAAAAGACAACATTGGGTTTTCGAAGCATTAAATTCTACGCGGTTTCTTATTCTCCATTGTACAATGCTGTCAAGATCAGAATTTAACTTATCAAATGCTGCCGTTCCGGTTCCACATCCGAAGAACGGGGATGTGAATCAGAAAACGAATATGAGAAGCTGAGAGTACTGTCGTCAGCGAAACAATTGATAGGATTAGTTGTTTCAGATAATAAGTCGTTGATAAAAATAAGGAAGAGAGTCGGAGACAAAACAGAGCCCTGGGGCACGCCAGCGTTTATTATGTGAGAATCAGACTTGAATCCGTCCAATACGACTTGTATTGACCGTTTCGAAAGGTAATTACTAATCCAACGAAGAAGAGATGCATCGAGTCCAAATGCACACATTTTCGATAAAAGAGCTTGATGCCAAACTCTATCAAATGCTTTAGAAATATCAAGTGCAATAATTTTGCTTTCCCTAAAACGATGGAGAGATTGGTTCCACTTTTCAGTGAGAAATACCATCAAATCACCCGTGGACCTATTGCTACGAAAGCGGTACTGCCGGTCATTAAGAAGCTTTCGGTCCTCAAGATATTTCTTTAGCTGAAAGTTAATTCAGCGTTTCACCTGCTGGCAGCAAATTGGGCTGCAAGCAGATCTGCTTTTTGTTGAGGACTGACAACAGGAGTATCATTGAAGACAAGCGTAGGAACCGATGATGACGAGGAGTTCTTTACGTTTTTAACAAATGACCAAAAATTTTTACTGTAACTCAACAAAGTTCAACTAAGTAATTTTTTATTGTTGATTGTGTTTGTGTGATAAATCCATCAAAAAATTCAAATAATTTTAATTAAATTTTCCAGGAAGAGATGTTGCAGCAACCAATGTCGTGTTGCATCTAACATGTTTGTTTTTTTTAACACGCATAGCATGATTAAATTTTACAAACAAGTGCGTCATGTTAGATGAGCCCAGCTGCAGCTATTATATCCACCCATACCTGGATGACGGTATAGTCATGCGATGAGACGACACTGACTCCACGACTCACAACTCAACTCTACTTCCTCAAGCCAAATTGTCTACCTTTTCCCTTTTTGCCGTGGAAAATATTTTAATTAACACTAAAAGCAAACACAGTCTGCGCAAATATGTGGCCAATCAAGTTGGCCAATCTTATTAGATATCGCTAAGATCTCTGCCGGGATTAAATGCAAACAAGTCTCGGGACAAGCAGCATCCGCAAACATCGATTTAATTAAATCTTTCCTCAACCAGACTTCTATGTATCTACACACCTTCGAGCATGGATAACACGAAAATCACAGTTATCAAAGAGAGTCATTTCCAGAATGACGACTTTGCTCATATTGGGACTTTTTGACTTTGACACACACAAAAGATTCATCTAGGTGTGAAAATGGGTCAGTGGGGGATGATGATGCTGGTAAGTTGTGGAAGAAGCATCATATCTCATACGCAAGGTGTCAGTGTCACCCTCGATATAAAACTCAAATGTTCTTTTGAGGTGACATTATTTTTCGCTTGACGTACTATCTGAGTAGGAAACACACACATCTCAGATGGATGAGGAAGAGGATAGTATCAGTATGCATTGCCTTGAGATTGAGAGTATGAAATCTCTTTTAATAACATCCATTTCAATGAACTGGACTGAAGGACCCAAAGGTGAATTACAAGAAACTTGGGGTTGTTACTACACATACTGTCTAGTAACTTTTTTTGTAACGCTACTTCCCAGTAGCGAAAATACAATTTCAGGACGAAAAAGTTTATCTGGCGTGATCCGAGAAACTATTGAACTGATTCAAGTGAAATAAATTGTAAAATATTCTTTATTTTTATATTTATTTTTATGAATTGAACAAACTACGCTGTAAGAAAAATAAAATTTCAAAAAATTACTAAGTAGAAGACTCCACCAATTTGGGACTTTGTTGAATTATTGGTTCAAAATAGGTTTTTTACGGCCTTTAAGTCCACCAAAAATTGGCGTTTCGTCCAGGTAACTCAGACGTAACTTTCGATTTGTTCAGTTCAACATATATGAAGTTTTTGACAAAAACCTAATGTGAACTACATATATCCAACAAGATTAAATTTGTAATCTTTAAGTTGGAAAGAAAAAGTTTAGTACAGGACCAGACTAAGTTAAATGAATTGAAGGTTTTAATTTGTTGGTAAATATGAAGACATTTAAGTACCTATTTATTTTAATACTAATTTATTGTTCCGTAACACACATCTACATATGATAAATATCATAGAACAGGTGCAGACGCATTGCCGATCTTGGTGGCCAGTTCACATAACCTCCACGTAAAATGGCCCTCGAAGCGTTTGAGATTTTCCATCTGAGTTGAGCTGCGTGACACGTAGAGCCGCGCCGTCCTGTTGAAAACACATTCCCTTGGTGTCCATATCATCCAATTCGTTGAAAAATAGGGTCACTTTCCCCAACTACTCCAGAGCCCATTCTCTTGTACGGGTGCAGAGCCAAGTCACGACGCAGAATTTGTCAAGATTTGGTTTGCGAAAGACCGAGTTCTTGTGAACGACTCGCCCTCGCGGCGATATTTTGCTTTGACGTGCACACTTCGAATATATTCCCCTTGACAGGAAGATTATTACGACCGTAAAATATGCGAAGCCCACAGACGTTGCCTGAACAGAACACCGATTTTGATAAATAAATTAGATCATTTGTACGTTTTGTTAAATGCTATATACATACGTTCATGTTGATTTGGCAAAACAGATTGAATAAATGATATCCAATTTGACAGATGTAGCTTCAACATTATGGCTGCTGTCAACTGATAACATTTGAAAGCCCATGCATATTGGCATTGGCAGACACTTCATAAATAATTATAACAATTCTCGACTGGGACCTCAACTCTGCTCCCACTTCACTGCTCTAGGTGTGCAATTAACCGGGTTAAATTCAGAAAATCGTCCCGTCGGTAGTTCGCTAGATGTTGGATTATTCTCCGTCTGAAGACAACTTAATGCAGAGGTCGTTGTATAAATTTTATCTTTGTTCAGGGATATTTGTTGAGCATGGCTTGCTATTGTCTTTTGAACTTGTATCTTAGCTCTTAGGCATCTGATTTCCACATGGCGGTTCCAGCTAAGTTGGTCATGATAAATTTAGCCAAATGCTTTTGCGGACCCATTCGAATTTCACTGTTCCTTATTTGATCATGCTTCTTCACTCCTGCTTTCATGCAAAGCACCTTGAATATTGTCCAACGTTTTGAATCGGAAGTAAGCCCTGGACGAACAACTTCCATATAGAGTATTCCTCTCAGCTTAGGAGGCATTTTTCTATCAAAGAATTAAGCAGAACTCTGCCGGCATTTCATCCACTTTAAACTTACGCGATGGTTGATATTGTCATCACAAGATCCTTCACTATTGATCATATATCCATGATATTTATTTTTTTGTATTGAGTGGTAACGAATCTTTATATCCATTAATGAAAAACTTACATTCCCTCAATCCCTCAGAACCTTAAATTTGTTGGTACCATCTTTTAACTCCCTGAACTCTTAGCGAATCTTTATTGATTTTGAATTTTACTTATACTCCTCAAAGCATTCTTAATAAAATTATCAAACATGACATAACGATGATAGAGAAGTCGAAAAAAGTGGGTCCAGAAATTACGCCTGTCTGTTCGCACCTCTACAGCTTAAACGGATGGGCCGATTTCTTCAAACTTTGGTATTTAGTATTTAATTGGTTAATTTTTGCTCTAGGTCGAAAAATAACGGTACATACCATGCAATTTTTAACAAAAAGTTTAATTTTCTCGAAAACGGCTCAAATGATTTAGATAAAACTTGCAGGGTACTATTATTTTTACAACAATACATATTTCAATTAGAATGAAATTTTCGAAATTTGTTCTATAACGGTACCTCTCATAGAACCGGTTTTTTCAAATGCGGTTTTATCGGTAACAATTCAACCGATTTCAATAAAATGTTGCACAGAGAAAGTCATTTATAATTCAATTAATATTGCATTTAAAATTTATTTTAAAAATTTATAAAAAAAAATATTGGTTATAGAAATATTTTGAAAACGGGTTGAATGGATTTTTTTTTTAAATAATTTTCTCAGATGAAAACTACAGATTTCTTTATAATGACATACTAGAAAAAAATTAAAAATATTTTTTCGAAACATTTTTTCTTTTAAACGACTTTAAAAAAAACTGGTCGAACGATTTTCAATATATTTTTTTTAATTGTTAGACATTTAGTTTTCAAATCTGATCAGCCTCCCCTGAGTACACTATTGTGGTTTGGTATGAAAAAACTTGCTTTTTCTTGCGAAGATCTGTTAATTTTTTTAATTGAGTTATCGATAACAAACCGATGTGAATGATTTTTGTTTTGTTATTAACGAATGGTATAAAAACAGTTAACCCTGAACTATATAAATATAATTTAAATAATACTCGTAAATATAAAGCTACAATTGAGATAGGATTGATAAGTGGATATCTGATAATGGAAATTTCATCAGCAAATAAGCCCTCAGTGGGTGCCAGCCCACATGTCACGAACTTCTGACAAAAATATAAAACCGAATTTGAAGATCACAAATCGAATTTTCTTTTGAAACACAAACACTCGGAGGTACTCAAAGATACTTTTGACTCTTGTTTGTTGTGTGCCAATTTCCAAATTTCACAAAAATACATCATTCCACTCATATCATTCCACTCATATCGCTCAATAATTAGATAAACTTATGTACACATTGGGAAATCGAAATGTGTTTTAGCGCTGTAGGGAGCCCTATCTGTCGGCTCCAGGTTTTAATTTGATTTCTCCATTTTTTTCCTCAATATAATAAAAACCTATCTAACGGCAGCAGAGTTTTCTTTATTTATTTTTATTTAAATTCTCAAAGATGGAGCAACAGAGTAACATTAACATTGTAAAAAAGAGCTAAGTGAAATCGATTTTACATTTGATTTTCATTCGAGTGATGACTTAACTCAAACCCAAACAGACGGTAACGTCAGGAAGACACCGAAACTCGCATATATCGCAGAAATGGGAGCTGCTGCTTCTGATTCTGCTTCTGCTTTTTCTGCTTATGGTTGGGAGTGTCATGGCGTAGAAGAAAACAAATTTAATTTCCTTTGCGTCTTTGATGATGCAAAAGACAACACTGCGGGCTCGGTGGAGGGGAAGATGAACCCCCTTCGTCACTTAGAACGGAAATTAAAAACCTCTTGAGTGAACAGTACGCTGTCTCTTTGCAAGGTCAAAGGCCTCGATTCTAGAAATCAGTCAGTAAAGTGCGTGTAGGTAGGTGACATAGGATGAACAGTGCTGTGTGAAAAAAATGTTAACAACTTTTTTTTTTTTTTTTTTTGTTTATCAATTTGGATGGAGTTTTGTAAAATGTACTTTTAGATTTCATCATAGATGCGTTCGTCCTTACTCTATGAAAGCAGTCAATTTATTTTTATTTTTACTTGTGATTATAGGCAAGTTTATGATTCGTGAACATAAAAAAATGAGATAAAATTGTTAGTGGCAAAAAATGCCTGTCTCTCTGTCTGTCAGTATAACGAGCTGCAACCTGAACGACTTAAGCGACTATCCTCAAATTTGGTGTATGTAATTCGTTTGGCATTCCTCAGAGGGGAAATTGAAAGTTATTTTGTAGGGCTGAAAATAATGGTACCTGCCGTTTCCCATATGACCATTAAGGAAAACCTTACCTATTTTTTATCGAAAACGGAGAATTTTTTTGTTGGTATCAGCTACTATCTCATAGAAACCAAATTTACGGGAAAAGTTTATTAACGGTACGTTTCATACAACCGTTTTTTTGTTTTCGACTTTCTCGTTAACGGTTTAATGGTATTCAATAAAATTTTATATTTAAAAAGACATATGTAGCCAAATTAATTATACACAGCAACATTGTGGAAAACAATTTTTTTTCTATTTACAATTAATTTTTGAAATATTTTTTGAAAATTCAATATATTTAAAACTTATTAAAAAAAATATCAAACATTTTAAAAGCAGGTGTAAAACAATAAACTCTAAAAAACTGCATACCAAAATCTCAAACATTCTGTTCAAAAAACTAAAAATCAAAAAACAGGATCTTATCAAAACCGGTCCTTTAATTTTCGAAACACTTTTTTCGTAATTTTTTTGTTATTTAAGACGTGTGATGGTGTACTTAATTTTTACTTAAAACCTTTAAGTATTGTGGTTTTGATACTTTTTATAGGTGTAAACTGTGTTATTTTTAACGTTAATGTTATTTGTTTTTATCAATGATCTTGTCTTCGAATTTAATTAGGCACTAGAGCAAGTACATGCAAAACAGTCATGCCCAGTTTTTCTTATACAAAATTATGTTCATAAGCATATTAAAGCATTAAGAATGAACCAACATTTTATCGATGCAACGATTTTGAAGAAAAAATTGATTTGCGTTCTATCTAAAAAGCCCTATATGTACTATGTGTTCATATGGGGCCTTTTCGATACAACGCAAATCATTTTTTTCTTTCAAAATTGTTGCATCGATAATTATAGTTATTTAGAAAGCAAGAACAAATTTAAGGATAAACAACTGTAAGTATTTTCTGTCATTGTTTTAATACAACGAGAATTTAATAAATAAATATTATTAACTTCCAAGCCTTCAATGAATTGAAAACAATTTCTGCACAGCACTGTATTTATACAAACCAATCAAGATAAAAACACCCAGAAGTGGATTCTTCCAAAAGCTGCAGATGTATCTAGACAACTAAGAAATGCTCCGACAGATCTAAGCGTCAGATAAACGTGTCGAAGATTTCTTGTGTGTTTGCGTTTACCTTCCGCCACAAGATAACGAACGCTTGTCTGTTTATGGTTCTTATCTTGTATCAGTTTCACTAAATTTCTTCTCTTTTCCTTTTGTCGATTTCGGAATCGGTTATTCTTCGAATTGTTTTGGAAACCTCTTGAGTTGAAGTTCATTAATTCAATAAAAATCGATTATTATCAATCTCTGCATCTGGCTTGGAAGCACTATAGTAGCCTTCCATTTCCATGCCACCATGGAATTTAATTTTTGTGGTTTAATTAAATTTTGTATTTACATTCGTTGGAACTCATGCCACGTGGTAGAAAATATTTGGAGGGATGCAGCATAGGTTAACCTAAGCAGAATCATCAGGAGCTGTTTGCATTTGTTTCATTGGGAAATCTGGTCACGTGCCGCGTTATCATGCGTCAGTCGCCTCGTGGCACGGCGCGGCGGAATGTGTTTGAATAGGCTTCAAGTGCAGTTTGTCACATGTGATGGAAGCTCATGGTTGAATTTAAGAGTTTTGCCCCCGACACATGAGCATTTGTTGGAAAACTTAAAGCACACAGTCATCCCACTTCTGAAGTGCTTTTTTGCATCTCGTCCCACTTATAGCTTGTACAGTATGGCATGGCCTCGGGAGGTGGATAAATTACTATTGGTTTTTTTTCTGCTTCATCATCTGATTTGATGTACGCTATACGTGCATCTGGAGCCGGAGCAGCCACTATACCCGAGGCAAAAGAGTTCACACATAAATCAAATTAGTGTCACAAAATGGCTCACTTAGCTCTCCAAGGAAATGCCAGGACCATCATCATATGGAACCCAAAGTCGCGTCTTTGTCGCCGGCCGCTGCCGTGAGGGACTTCTCTTGATATTGAAAACGACAACATGACAGCATCTAATCGAAAGTTATTGTGAAAATTTGAATGGGAATTAATTGAGTTTGGCCGCAAGGAAGAAGGAGAGACATAGGTTTGCATCAAGTTGAGAAGTATGGCAACCTTTGTGATAAGAAGCACCTGTTAAAAGGACCTTTCTGAAAGACTGTGGCGTACATGATGATGGCTAAAAGGAAAGAATCTTAATCAAACCACACTCGAGGGTGAAATGTTTACAACTGTCATCTCATATCAAGAGCAAGGTTCAGTGAGTTGTCTCTGGCAATTTGAGTAATATCCTGGAATATCGTCATTGGGGGGAGTGTTTGAGGAAAGTTTGTCCTTTCACATCCCACAAAGAGACTTTTTTTTTGCTTTTGCCTTTTACTTTATCACTAAGTGCACTACCAATGCTTGTCCTTATGGAACCTTATTTTATCGCATATGTCTTTGGTATATTTGGTATCACCTTTGTCGTCATAGATATTCCAGTAGCGATGTGAAAAGTCTCTTGGCAGGCCATTTACGAAGACATATTTCCGAAAAAGTATGACTAGTCAAATTGAAAATTATTTTTATGGTTAACAAAAACAAAAACAGGACATTTGTAATATTAACTCAATTAAATAAAAAAAATGGGCCCGACTGTGTCGCACGTACTTGCTCTTATGTGCTAATCACATTGGAAGGCACGATCTTTGATGGAAACAAGTAACATTTAAGTACAAAAATCAAACGTTCTGAACTTTATAAATAGTGTCAAAACCACAACCCTTAACTATTTTTAGTAAAAATAAAGTACGCCATCACACGTCTTAAATAACAAAGAATTTATTGAAAAATAAAAAAAAAATTTAGGAAGGATTTAGATAATAGATTTTTATGTTTTTTTAAATGTTTATTTTTTTTTTAGAGTTTATTAATATATATTATGTAATGTACAGCTGATTATAAAATTAAAAATATTATTATACTATAAAATACTTAAAATCATAGAAATATCATAGAAATACCAAAAAAGTCGAAAATTAAAAAAGCTGTTATATAAACTGTTAATAGACTTTTCCCGTAAAGGTCAATGGGCAAATAGTATGGGAGAAAAACCTACAGCGGATCCATCCTTGTCCTTATACATTTAAAACTGTAACGCTCTTATAAGTTGGGACTGACACTGACTTCGTCCTCTTACAAATATTAAATTATTTATCAAGTTTTGATGCCGATAGAGCTGTATCAAGAAGACAAGAAGACACCATTTGGTCTCATGTGTTCATGGCAGTACGAACTGCCAGTCCTAAATGTTAATAATATCATTTCTTCATAGATTAACGGGGGGTACCTGGAGAGGGGGGGGGAAGGGCTTCCCTTTAGCACAGCTCTCCCGAGGGGGAAAACTTAGGATATTCGTATTGGGCCACAAACAAAACCGTCGCAACAAGAAATTCTTTTATTGTAATTATTTCCGATTTGAATGTTTAACGTTACTGGCCTGATTATAAAATAAAAAATAGTTTTTTATTATTAAATTTAAAAATATTGAATTAAAAAAAAAGTTTCAAAAATTTATTATAAATAGAAAAAAATAATTATTCAAAATTTTGGTATGCCGAATTGATTCAGCTATCTTCTCAAATATAAAATTTCATAAAAACCAAATTAGTTGTTACCGAGAAAGACGAAAATAAAAATAAATTTATATGAAAGCTACCGTTAATAGACTTTTCCGGTAAACTTGGTTTTAACCATATGATAGCCAATACCTACAAACAAATCTCAAAAATGTTCATCAAAATCGTTGGTGCCGTTTTCGAGAAAAATAAGATAGATATATGGTAGGTACCTACTGTTATTTTTAGTCCTAAAAATTTAATTTCAATTTTTCCTCTGAGGAATTGCAAAAGATACATACATAACAAATCTGAAGGTAATCGATTAAGCCATTTAGGCTGCAACTTGTTATACACCTAGACAGCAGACATTTTTTGTCAATAACTTTTTGCTGTCTCAATTTAGTTTATATTCACGAATCCTAAACTTGCCTTATAGTACCGATAATCCTAAGTAAAAACTGACATTTGCTTAAGGCCTAACAAAGGAATCATCAAACGTCTGGCAATCAATACTTTAGATTTTAGAACCATATAGATAAAAATAGCCCGCAGTATGCTTTTGGGTGTAAAAGAGGTAACCGATTAAAAGTGGGGTGCATTAAAAGTGGTATAAGATTCTAATAATACAAACGAAAGTCTGGCACCATGCAGGCTCAGCCTTAATGGAGAATATTGTTATAACCACTCAAATCTAGCCTAGTTGCAAAGAGTATGTGTATATTCAATCACAAAAACGCTGGTCCAAGACATTTCAAATGTGGCCGTAATAGGTATAACCAAAATTGAAAATATGAGGGTCCAAAACCATTCACAAATGGAATTTTCTCTGTGGTTTAAAAAATTTAAAAGTATGTTTTTTCAGTTCCTATGAATTTCTGATCCACCTGGCAGGGCAAAATGCCACTTTCAAAAACCCAATAACTGCTATCATATCTTAATATAATAGATCTTTGACTGATCCATCATTACTTCTTAAAGGTCCCAATCATTTCACCCACTCCATGCACAATAGGCTTCCAGCAAAAGAACATCGGTGGAAAAAACTCATCACGCCCTAGAAAGCACCATCGAATATGTTGCCTACACCACGAAGGGTGTACAGATATCAACAGATCCAGCGCTACAATTACAATGGAATCACTGAAAATCTCGGTTTGAATTTTTCGGTTTAGGGTTAACAATGATCAACAAGAAACATTTTCTGTAGCAGATCGGCAAGAAGAGGTAGGAAAGGTTGAGTTTTATATCCCTTCTTCTTTTCTTTCTTCTATTAAATATTGTTGTTGGTGTTAACTGCTGATGGGCCTGGAACAAAGGAAGGAAGAATTAGAGCGAAGCAAAGAGTTGTGTTCCTACTAGTCGAGATCATAAAAATTATCGGTTAAAGAAAAAGGAGACCAAGAACAAGAAGGCCTGGAACACGAAGGATTTAGAGTGATTGCATGGATATCAAAAGAAATTTAACCTGTTAAACTGTTAATAAGTTCATAAATGGCTTAATCGGTGGGGATTGGGGTAAATGTCCATTAAAAGAACATGTCCTCTTCATACTGCATTAAATATAGTCCACAACCTTAAAAATGGCTACGACCAAAGCCTTGTGTCAATATATTTCTGTGGACCAAAATATCAACTGGCGACTTCATCATTCTGATCTGTTCTGGTCGATTTCAATTCATCAATTCTTCAAGATCACTTTTTTAAGAATTGAGGAACCTTCGCAGACAAAAGACACAGTCAATGGTGCAATCTAGTGAAAAAGAATAAATTTTAGTCTATCTTTCTAATCAGGAACACAACTAACAGTTTATAATGTATCATCAATGGATTATACTTGACATCCTTCTTCTTCATTAATCGATGATTATTATAATCTCCACTGGGATCACAACTTCACTGCTTCGCTTTAAGGCTCACCGTATTGGATTTACCAAGTTGAGCTCGGAAAACGTCATCGGCAGTTTTCCTGGTTTTGGAAAGTTCCATGCCTGAGGCCAACTCAATGTAAGTGTCGTTGCATTCAGCTCCTGCAGAACATTCTAATAATAAAGTTCCTATTGTTCAGCATTGATAAGCTAAGAGATGAGCCATCTAGATCGGATGTCTTCCTTTTAACTTGCGATTTATAGGGACTATAAGGCAAGTTATGCATTCGTAAAAAAAAAAATCTAACAATCAAACATTACATTACGATGATAGAGAAGTAAACAAAAGTGGGCCCGGAAATTCCGTCCGTCTGTCTGTCCGTATCGATATCTACAGCCTAAACGGTTGGTCCGATTTGATTCAAACTTGGTATATAATATTTTTAGAGTGCTCTGCCCGACGGTTTTTGGAATTTGCATTCTAGCTCCAAAACTAACGGTACTGGCCATATAACTTTTAATGAAAAACTTATTTTTCTCGAGCTCCTACGATTTTGATAAAACTTTCAGAATGATGTTTTCTATGCAAAATCTATCTTTTAGTTTCAATGGATTTTTCAGAAAAGGTTTTATAACGGTACCTCCCATATGACCGTTTTTTTTAAAATCAGACTTTCTCGTTAACTAATTGACGGATTTCGATGAAATTTTCAAAATATGTAGTGTTTAATGATAATTTTTAAAAACATTTTTTTTTAATTTTTAATATTTATTTAAAAAAAATATTTAGTTTCTTGAATATTTTGAAAACGTATATATCCGTTTTTTTTTTTAATTTGTCTCCTAGTATAAAATATAGATTTCTTTTAATTAACATACTCAAAAACTCGGAAGCAAGTACGTGCGACCCAATCGTGCCTTTTATTTTAATTCTTAGGGTATCTCGATTGCCCCAATCACTTTTGCACCTTTTGTGTTTTTCACTAGTAATTAATTCCTTTAACTAGATTGGCGGGGACTCTTCGTTGTTGAAGCTTTGGCCTGGGAAACTGTTTAACTGTTAACTGTTAAAAAAAAGCTTTCTTAATATTGTCACCGCATCATCTGCGCAGAATTTGTCGTCAGCCTCAAGAAGTTGGCTTATTTGAGCATTTTGATCAGGCTTTCAAAAACAATTTCTTTCCAGTTATCACTTCCTTAACTTCATCAATGACTAGTTGTCGATGGGATTTAATCTAGGGCTATCTCAAACTCTCAAACATCAACACATATGTATCATTGTGTACACAAGTTTTATCATTATTTCATGATTTTTTCAAAATTCTCTTGGCAAGCAAAATTCCAAAAAAACAAGCCATGAACGATATTTGACAGTTCAAACTTTAATGTGAAAATGTATAACAGAATGGGGCTCTCAATAGGCCCAATTGTTTTTTATTTTCTAAACCAACAACACAGAAAAGCCATTAAGTGGTGTGAACATGTTTTTGACCACCAAAAACCCACCACTAACATTGGCTATGAATTTTCAAATGCTTTTCCATTAAAATCAAAAATAAAAACAAAAAACCCAACAATATGGTTTCGCTTGAGTGGCAATATTGAACACCACCAGTATGGTATCTCTGCCAACTCTTTTGTCATTAATTAATGGGTGCTGGAAGAAATAAACAATAATTGGATATCTAGTGGCAAAATCACGATTAATAAATTAAAAAAAATTGTGTCAAATTGATATAAATTAATTCCGATGCGGGACAAGAACAAAAAGTAAAATAATCAAGCATGCTATAAATATTATATTATGATGGGGAGGGAGGGTTGTGTTAATAGGTTTGGAATTTATTGAAAATTCAGTGAATTTTTATTCCACATAAAGTTGCGAGTAGCATTGTCGTGACTGGAGCCCGGCTGCAGCACTCTAACCAGCACCGTGAGACATGTGGGCGATGGAGTAGTAAATTGCGATCTCGATACACGCTAAGCGCACATATGAATCTATCTGCATTTTCAAATTAAATATTTCTTTTTTTATTACACCGAAGCAATATCATCATGACATTGGATGCAGCATGTGCTTTTGAAATGTAAAATTTTGAAACCCATTCACAAGACGCAATTTTCCGGCAGCTCAGACAGCCTGCATTATAATGGCGAAGGAAAAGATGGAAATATTTCCAAGGAATTCATAGAGAAAGGCTTCACATGTCCAATATTATTGGTGTGCTCTATATTGAGATGCTGACTGAGATATTCAGGGGAGGATTTGTTGCTGTGCGGCTGAAGGGCGCCAAGTATAAGTTGGAAATGACTTGAGATTACTGCTGTTTAGGCCTCAAGAACACATAAACATTAGCACACTGCCAAAATAATGGAACAATGCATATCTTTTGCATGGCTGCCATCAATTTTCGAAAAATTTTAACCTTGTTCTATGCATTGTATTTTTTTTTTTACACTTCTAAAGTTCTTTCTTGACGTGTTTGCATTATTGAGTTAATCAACATTCCTTCTGAAACAATATTTCATTCAGATTCACTTTGAAAAATATGCTTTGGAATACCTCTTGGTCGGAGTAACTCTCACTCACTAACTCGCAAACTCACGCTCCGAGTAGTTCACACACACGGAGGACTGCTAGGAGTCAGTCCCATAAGATAAACGGAGTACATTTCACATTCAGCGAAGCTCATATTAGCCCGATATTATCTGAAATGCAAGGTCAAATTATATGCCTTCACATTATCAGGAAAAAAACAAAACGTACGTTAAATGTGAAAACATCAAAAATATAAAAATTGTTATGGATTTGGAGTCCCAACACTTTCAAAGTTATTGGATCGCAGCGATTTAACATTAGAGTCCCTAACATCCGGTGTACCTTTTGATTGGAATACTTTAAACCGAGAGTACCTCATGATTAGAAAACGTCACACGTGAGACGTCGCGTTGTGCTTAGAGTAATTCACACTGGTAGTACCAAGAGTACCTACCTCATGGCCAGAACAAATCACATTTGAGGCTTTGTGCCTACAGTAATTAACGCTGGGAGTACGTCACATTCAGTGCATTCACATTCAGCGTACCTCACATTCAGTGTACCTCACATTTAGTGTACCTCATTACAGACCGAGATTACCTTAAAAGCAAACTGAAATTATCTGCCTTTCAATTATCGGGAAATAACAAGACGAACGCTAAATAAGAAAACATCAAAAATATAAGAATTGTTATTGATTCGGAGTCCCATTCACATAACATTTTCGAGGTATAGTTGGTTCGGAGCGAGTTACCATTGAAGTCTATCAAGCCCGGATTACCTTTTGATTGGAATTCCTCAATGGTCCGAACGCGTCGCACTTGCAGAGTCGTCCTTACAGTAATTCATGTTCAGAGTGCCTCACATTCTGTGCCCTCACATTCAGTCTACCTCACATTAGGAGTACTCCAACTCGGAGAACCTCTTGGTAAAATTATCTTAAGCTTAAAGTCCGATGATTTTCCTTCCCCATATCGATAAACTGACAAAACGTAACTCTCCTAGTATTTTGTTGTACTCTCACATTATGGAAGTTCAAATGCTATGCTATGATGGTTCTGAGCGTCTTACGCTTGCAGAGTCACTCAGGTCCAATTAGCTTACCTCATCAGACTGAGGGTAAACCTCATGATCAGAATACGTCAAACTTGGAGCGTCACGGTTAAAGTATTTCAAGCCTGGAGTACCTCACATTATGAGTACCTCAACTTCTCTCAAATTCCGATTTTCTATCTTCCGCATATCAAGAAACTGTCAGAACGAACGCTAGATCCGAAAACACCAATAACTATATACTTTATCGATTCAGGGTACCTTACTCGGAGTTCCTATCACTGAAATTCTCATTAAGCTGTAAGGACGTTTCTTACACACATTACGAGTTTCTTGCTCTTATAATGGCGTACAGAATACATATGCTTTCAGAGGCACATTTTTAAATAATATTGTTTTCTAGTAAGCCCCTTGGAATTCTCACTGGCCGGGCGTATGGAAGTAGCTAACTTTTAGAGTATTTTAAGCTTTCAACATTAAACCTTCGGATTTTCTGGTTTCTTCATGTGGGAAAACTATTGACACATCAAAATCTCTTCCACTTGATCAGCGCCCTAGACTCCCATCATACTAAGTACAGCCCTGTGTTAACCCCGGAAACATAGAATATCCATAAAAAATTGAAACACAGAACAAAGCAAAAGCACATTATCGTTGATGCAGCAAGGGGACGAACGACATCGGTCTCCGCTTCAATAAATACCCGATGATCCATATTGGATTCGAACTCTGTCATGCGTCATCCCATTGTACAGATACACACTACTCCCCAGATAGAAAGCTATTTGCATAAGGCAATTGCAAGCAGCACAACACTGCTGTGATTTTATTTTAATTGAAAAAAAGTCAAATCGTGTCGACAGCCACTTTAAAAAGTCTTAACAATGTCATCCCAAATTAATTCGTACAAACACCGGGATGCGTACTTGGAAATTAGTTCGGATCACAGGGTGTACTTTTATATTAACAAGGAAATAGTCCCTTCCCTTTCTTTGTCAATCCAAATCTACATATTCAAACAGAGCAAACTATGAACATCCGGGAAGTAAAGCCCGAGACGTGCCATGAGTTGCGAAACACAGATTACGTGCTAAACAGATGGATTAGTTTGGAACGCTTAGCGAGCTGTGAGATAGCACCAAGCTGTGCTTCAGTTTTTGGTGGCAATAAATTAAGAACGCGTCATTGGAGAGTGCTGCTTGGGGTGGTGCGGGCGCGTGTTTTGGAAAATCAGTCCAACACGTGTTGCATGCATAGGTAATTATCAGAACTGCATATTATGGTAACCATCTTGCGTCGCCTCATAGTCGTTGTCGTCGACCACAATCTAGAAACAATCGTATATCACACTTGATCCCTCCGCTGCTTGGTGGCCAACGAAGTTCGCGTACAAATGAACTTCATTTGTTTGGGGCACACACGCCCAATCTCGGGCTTGAGAGTACCAAACCGAACCACCACAAGACAAATCTAAAATTTATTGGATTTCGTGGTCTAGCCAGGCTCACCGTTATATTGTTGCGAATTGAATTGTGCAATTGCGACTGCCAGCGAAATTTTTGATTTATTCCATACAGCGAAAGATACTTTTGTATCTTTTGCATTTAACTTCAACGCTAGTCGCTTGTCTCTGGATAGTCTAGAGTTCAGATTTAGAAACTTCAATCTGGGGCTTAATGTAGTCCTGAGTCTGTGGTTTGTTTCGTTAAGCAGACAGACACACCATCTCGAATGCAATGAGATGTAGAGTGAGATTGTTGAGTTGGAATTGGAATTAGAATTTGGATTGGCCACAGTTGGAACTGAGATAACACTTTGTGAAATATTGCTCCGGGTATAAGGAAAATAAGATGCAGTTTTTTTTGTTTTGCTGGAAATGTAGAAATCAATTGGTGAAACTTTATCACTCTTGGTAAAGGTATGGGGGATGGGGGGAGATTTAAAAAAATTTATTTGGAATCAGAGTATAACTTCATGAATGCTTAAAAATGTATTTAGGTTCATTTAGTTATAAGAGCTATACACCCATATCTGTTAGTTTATTAATTTATTAAATGAAATTAAAAAGAAACTAACAGTTGAGGGGAATACTAATTGGTTAGAATGCGTGGAAAACACACTGAAACACAAGTAACCCCTGCTGCTTTTCTAGACATTGAAGAAGCCTTCAACAACGTGAAAAATGAAGCAGTGAAAAGAGCCCTCGTGAACCTTAATGTGAACGATACCATTAACGGGTGGATAATGTGCATGTTAAGAAATCGACAGGTTAACTCAGAGCTGGGAGGAGCTTTGATTAAAGTATCAACATCGAGAGGCAGTCCACAAGGTGGTGTTCTCTCTCCCCTCCTCTGGGTACTTGTGATCAACGAAATTCTTTTAAGACTTAAAAATAGTGGAGTCAAAGTAGGAGCTTATGCAGATGATTTAGCTCTGCTAGCAACTGGAAAATATCTCTCCACTATTAGTGAACAGATAGAAGGAGCCTTATCCTTGGTAAATACCTTGTCAAGAAATATACAGAAAATTGAATTGGAATCTCAATTTCAAAGAAAGAGCCAAAAAGACAATGATAGCATTCTATCCCTGTAACAGAATATTTGGAAAGACCTGGGGACCTAGTCCCAAGATTACAATGTGGATGTATACGGCAATAGTAAGACCAATACTGACATTTGGTAATCTGGTCTGGTGGCAGACTACGAAAACTGCTTCCAATCTAAGAACCATTACAAGAATTGACAGCCAAACAGCGAATAAAGCAATTTCTGCCATTGAAATAAAATAAAAGCTTGTAGCTTGCTGTCGCGAAGAGCTAAAAGTTCTTGTCGCGCAGCATAATATAAGACTCTGTTAAGTTCCTGGTGGTGTGCTAGGAAACGAAAGAGCTGATGAGCTGGCAAAAAAGGGATCATCCCTAGAACTTAACCGAGCCGACACAACGGTAAAGATCCCAACCTGTAACATCAAACAGACGAAAGGAATAAGGTACTCGCCGCAGCTTACGAGAGATGGAACTCGCTCGACTCCTGTGTCGTAACCAGGAAACTATGGCCCTACTTTAATAAACAAAGAACAGAAAATATTCTACAGCTTGCGAGCATACTGGCCAAGAAATTGAAGCTCAGCACGGACGACTTGTGCCGAGGTTGTGGCGACATAGCTGTGCATGAGGACACTCCTCTCCTTCACTGTCCAGCATTATGCCGCTTAAGAAATGAAGTTCTAGGAAGTCATTTCTTCCAGGACTTAGAAGAACTATTTGAACAAACGTGTACAAACCAACTCAGATTTATTAATAACTCAAAATGGCTTGAGAATGTATAGGTTTTTCATAGGTCCCATGCTTATTGGGCCAAACTCCCCAGGGTATCACAATGGATCTACATTGATCTAAGTGTGATGGACACCACATCATCTATCAGCCCACTAACCTAACCTAACCTAATTGGTTAGAATCTGCTTAGGTGAATTTAAGATTTAAGAATAAAAGGACGAAAAAGAACTTTCCGCGTAGACCATAAATTGTTAAAAGTATTGGAAACAAATGTCAAACTATTATTTGCATACTGGATGGTGCTGGCCACTGATCCTGGTGTAAGGAAGAACTTGGTGCGGACCCGTTGATGGTCATTCTTTCACATATACAAATATATTCTGATTTCTGACTTTTTCAACATAATATTTAAACCATTTGTTGGAAACTACCTGGAGGTGCAGCCAAGAAGACATTGGACGATTTATCGCAATGAGATCTACTGCCCTATCAGTTTAGACGAGCGTTGGAGTAGAATTTTTAATTACGAATCATACAAACTGTATAGAAGTACAGAAAAATAAGGAAAACAGTTGACTAAGCAGTTCCATCAAGAGCCGCACCTATTCCTGTAGCTTCGACCAAGATTACCAAACAGATACCCGTGTCTTAGGTACCTGCGGTAGAGGCGGATATAATAGTGCTGCTGCCTACTCTGGGCTCGTTAAACACAAGACTAAGAACCGTAGACTATAACAAACATAGAGAACCAAACAAAAAGAACCTGTCAAAGCTACAAAACTTGAATTTATTCTTGAAAAGACCATTAAGGGAACATCTCAGTAGAATCTCAGTTGATGCTGAGAATATGAAAAAACCGCCCTTCTGCAGACTGAATAACAACAATCACGAATGAATCAGTCTACCTGGGTGAAGTAGATTAGAATAACAATTTCGTCCATCCGATCAAGACGAAGCTGTATCTAAGCAAAAATATAAAGCTTCTCCAAGGCTATAGGCGTTGAACTTTTTTCTCATCTCGACCCAAACTAGCTTTTTGTCTCATCTCTCTTGAACCACCCTGTATAATGCCCCTCTATTCGGCTTGATCTCCAGCCTGCAGCCTCCTTTGTCGAGATCCAAGCAGTCGCAGGTCTCCCTTTATCTCGTCGCTCCATCGATGATGAGGTCTACATTTGCTTCAGGCTTCTTATGGGTATGCCGCCAACGATCTTGCGCGCTGGATAGTCGATGTTCACCCACTCTACATGGCCAAACAGTCTTGGCCCCTGGATGCGGACTTGGTTGACTAGGTTTATGCCACTATTGAGCACGTTGAACTCGTTGTTGCAACTTTTTCGGTATTCCTTATTTAATGCGGGCAAATCGTTTGTAGTTCTTTGCTATCTAATACCCCAATAATGGAGCTTTGATCTGAATGGGAAAGGTTCCATGCTTCTGCACCATAGAGCAGGATATAGCTGGAAAAGGATGTTTTGTGTTTTGCAAAGCGTCTCTTGGTTATTCTCGATCGGGCTATATTCCGCAATCAAAGAAACTTAGCTCATAGAAACACTGATCAACAAGAGCCACTCTAACTATTGATTTCTGCGAATTTCTGATTGTCCAGGTCTTATACCGCCTTGCTAAGAACGCATATTACTCCATCAGAAAATGGCTTAAGACATTCTCAAAAAACGCTGGAAAAGATGTTTGTAAGCGATGCTTAAAAGGTTAATTCCTGTATAGGTTGTTCAGAGTAGATGATCTTCTATCTTGGACAGGCACGTACGTTGGTGTGTACACTGATTTGGATTACCCCGAATATATCCAATACTTTCCTACAAACTGTGCTGTTTTATTCTAAAGAAATTTGCGAAATTCTAAAAAAAGCTATTAAAGACCATCCATTACCACTAAAAAACATGATTGGGAATTGTTTTCCATTTTAAAAGTTCTTATTTTAAGTCAGTGCATAGCATTTTCTTTCTCAAACGAGAAACGTCAAAGCTCAACCACAAAAAATCTTTAAATTTTCATTCTTCCTTTCGTTACTTCATTCCCCCTACTTTACTACCCAATTGTCAAAAAGAAAGAATGAAGAAACAACCGAAAAAAAGAATCATGTACACAAGGTCTATGAGTGCTTCCATCCCCATCTTTATAGGGCTCACGCCCTTGGTGTTAGAACATTTCTGCATCTCCTCGACATCACGTTGCTGGTGATCTTTTTTCTTTCTCTCGGGTGAGCGTTTTTTATCTTTCCTTTGCTCGACATTGATATTATAAGATACTACATTTGCCTGAGCACATTCGGTGTCAAACCAGGGTATTTCTCGGAGGTGGGTGTGAGAAGCCTAACAACTCTGATACTGAGACCTAGATGGGCACATGCAGTTAGAAAAGCAGCTTGACTGGCTTCATGTGCAAATCTGGAGACAGCCATTTATGGTCCGAGCAGGCTGGAGAAGATTGATGTTTGAGATCCATGTAAAATAATCAAAACCCTAAATTTTGTTTCTTAATTAACTTTGATGTAGTTTCGGTAAGGTTTGCATAAGGCACTTGAATGTTGTAATGGATTTTATTGGTTTTGGGCGACTGAGTACTTTGTTTCTGAAAGTTAGTGAATAAAAGCTAACATTTTTGGTCACAAAAATTTAAGTTGAAATGGATTCCAAAGGTTTTCCCCAAAACCTAAATTCAAGAAAAATGAAAACTTCTCCTTGCGTATCTTTGTAAATTGGCTTGGAATACTTATATCGCCTGAAGTCTGTATTTTACTTAAGGTAAGGGAAATTCCCATGTGAATTTCGATCTTGCCTTTTGATTCAAGGTTGCTAATCAAGTTTTAGTCACACAGTGACAACTTTTTGAAACAGCCAAGACATCCTACAAAGGTTCTTTCTAATATTTCTCTTTTCATCTGCTGTTAAACCAAAATCTCTCTTCTGGCTTTGGATTGCCCATCAAATTCAAACATTTGCCTATTCCGCGAAACCAAATCCACAACAAATTGCCACCTCGGTAACTCCCCTCCCTCTCTCGTAAACATCATCAACAACAATCAAAACCTCCACCTTATAGAAGAACGTGCCAATTGGAAACTAATACATTACTGCCAGGCCACAGGTGATCATGACTACATTGGTGGTGCTTACGAAATGCCAATGATTAATGGACGTTCTTCTATTACGTTCTCTTCCCCCACCACATAGATACATTTGGTCTTCCTTAGTCTTCTTCAATTGCGGTCCGGTTTAGCTTCGGTTGGTTTCGTTTCGACCAAAACAACTCCACATCGAGAAGGCGGTCGTTCGATGGTCGGACAAAGCGTTCAATTTGTTACCACAAACTTTCCATTAATTTAGGATGATTGATTGGATATTTTTTTCTTGCAGCTTGAAGTCCACCAACCAAAACGGAACGGGACGAAATGAGACCATTGATGACGAAGGCTGCTGTTGCCACTAATTGAGTTGTTAGGGGATTGATTAAAAAGATTAAAAGGTGCAAGGACGTCGAAAAACAAGACCAAAACTTTCGATACCGGATCAGGACCATCTCATCGGAACATCAATCAAGTGTAATAATTATATGGTAACCCAGGACGAAGTAAAGGCCTCCAGGACAAAAAAAAAAAACAGATTTACATATTAAAGTCAAATTTCCATAAAATTAAAGGACTCACATCCTTGGGAGTTTGCTGGAAGTCATGTGTGTGGCCGCAAAACAGGCAGCACTGGCGCCACACAGTGTAATTAAGCCCTGCTGTAGTAATTTATGTAATCACTCCTAGTGACAGGATAATAATTATATCCTTCATCCTTATTTATATAAAAACAAGTTTTCCATATCTATGTGATGATCTAATGGATTCGGTGTAAACCCACACCCAAGTGCTTCCTTTTCCGAGAAAATTCATCGGAATTTAATGACAAGTTTTATATTATCTCGATTTCAGCTCCCAAGGGGGTGAAGAGGTGGTGGAACGATTCTCGACACACTGACTATGTAATGGGATTTTCCATCGTGGCAAACATATAGTGCGGGAGGAGTTCAGGGAGGGTTAATGCTGGCAATCTAATTAACATTTTACGCATCTCCTTCCTCACATAATTGTTGCTAGGACAGGATCTTGTATCATTCGATTGCTTCTTCGGTGAACTCTGGCAAGGAACATCAAAAGGAAAACGATAACCAAGGATGTGTGTGTTCCAAGGCACTTTCATGCATATGTGAGTCTTATCTTTCGACATTAGAAATGTGCGGTCAATGTCTATCCAATTTTATGTCCAAACGTTATGATCTAATACCTAGTGTGTCATATATAGCAGTTTTATCGTCACATCCTCCGGAGAATGTCCTTTTGTTTAAGATTGTACCCAAACGTCTCCCGGTGGAGTCGTAAAGTCGGAGAAATCTTCAGAAGACAACATATTGCATTCATTGGATGAACACAAGACTGCATCTTGGGATTTTTATTAAGATCCTTGAACATTAAATTCAGAGATACGACGAAGGGAGCTGAAAGCAGTTTCGGGGAGGATATCGCAGGAATCCATTAGGGCCACTCGTCACCTTGGTGAGTTAAATTAAGCTCATTGTGTAATTGTAACAAACTAATTTGTCTCTTTCGGACAAGAATGACCACGACATCGACCCAAAGGTTGCTAATTGTCCAGCTCTGGGTGCATCACATTGTCCTCTAATTTCATCCTTTTTTTGTGACTGTGTGACATAAGCAGATTATTACAGGCACGTCTCGGTCGCCGCCGCCGCCACCGGTTTCATTTCGTTTCGTTTTATTCCAAGAACCCGGCTAATTGTAAAAGGAAGCAACCCGGAAATTTGTATTGTTTCAGACTTAAAAGTTGCAAAATTTATGGATGGACGGATGCAATAAGCTTCGCCTTCTCTTCTCAGTACTGTCGCCGTCCGGGCAACAGCGAACATGCAAACAACAGAAAAAAAACAGAATTTTCCCAGAAATGGTTGTTAGAAAACTCAGCAGGACACACATCTACATCTAACCCAGCTGTTGGTCGATGTTGACGTCTATACAGCGAAGCGGTTTTTGGTCGGTGCGGTACAGAACTGGAAGTGATCCAGTGGCAAAAAGGACGAAAGGCGTGAATTTTCGATTGCTGAAATAGTTGAGGCAATTTTTACGACCATCAACACCCGCTGCCGCAAACTGCCTTTGTCCATCACATCACCACACCGAAATGGGAAAATGGAAAAGTTTTTCAATTAAGTTTGCAGTTCATTTTTCGAAGGACGAAATTCAGTAGCCAACTGGAATATTCACCTCGTAACATCCCAAAAACCCTATACCAGATACAATGATGCTTTTTCGTATTCCTAGTGTTGACAGGTTCTAGACTCGTCGAGATGAACTGCCCTCGTACTTTGTGTCTTCTTTTTTGGCGACCATAAGATACATCTCTCTAAAGAGGTGAACCCTCGTTCTCCAACATGAGTGGATGAAAAACTCGGGATAGAGATACTATATTGAAATTTCCATTATTTTGTAGGGAAGATGGGAATGGGATTTTTTTTTTGGGGGTCGTGATGCGAATGAAGTCAGCTAAAATTATGCTGAAACTTTTCTCACCCAGTCATTTGTCTCTTGTTTCTCAGTTTCCCACCAGAGCCATGGTGCAGTGTAACTATTGACCGGAACTCGGGAGGCCGGGAATTGGGTGTTTCGCTGTACAGCTTTGAGAGCGGGCGTTTTGGAAATATGTGTAATTTATTCCAGTGTGTCCCTAACGGCAGATGTTTGTTTTGTAGTAGACAAACAAAGTTTTAGTACTGTGCCTTATGACACCAGCTCTTCTGCAACCCAAGGGTTTTTTTCGAAAGTAAACACACCAACCGACGGCGTTGTAAATTTTAAGTGAATTTTGTTATTCACTAAAATGTTATGGATGTCAATGGTTTGCAGATAGCGATAGTTAACGAACGAATTTAAGAATGGAGCTTAGAACTAGAGATTACTTGGTGAAGAAGTGGTTCAGTAAAAAAAGCGTTGGGATTTTTGTGTGGAATTGTCTAAAGGCGTAATTTAAAAAACCTCTAGACCGTTTTTTCGATAGTTTGTTCAAGTAGCTTATAACATTTCGTTGAACTTTTTTTTCAAGTGGTTGTTGTAGGTTATCCAGTTTATCCTTTTTCTGATACTTTTTCGGCCGCCGATAAGGCATTTTATTTAAAAAAAAATTATATAAAAACTTTAATGAAACAACTAAAAAATAAAAACACTTAAGCGCCATCTTTTATTTTTAAGGTACGCACAATCTATATATATAGCGTTCTGATTCAACTTTGGAAAGAAACAATAGTTTGGTATTAGTGTACTAAGCAGCCGCTCTGTTTACTTGAAGTTCGTTAATACAGATACTCCATTTTAGATTCCAGAGGATTTTTCAGTTAACTTTCTTGTTGATCACGATATTTTACCCCAAACTCTGACCAGTCTGTTCCATTTTTTCAAGGTCATAAAAAAGCTATTAATCATCAGCATACGCTATGCCTGAAAATACATTTTTTTCAAAATATTCGGCTAAAGAATTATTTTAGTCAAATAAATGTCAATTGTTCCATCGGAAAAAGTATTCAAAGAAAAAATTCACTCATTTCAAGGAATGAACCGTTTTTGGCCATTTCCATAACAGTATATGACACATTGTCCGGGGACCCATCGAAGACTTACTAAGTTGTTTCTCTGATCAGTTTTAGATTGCCCTAAGAATAATCAACCAGAATTGTTGATATTAGCCGTATTTTTTGGGAAATCTATCCGTAGCGAAGCAACACATTTATTTGTTGGGATTCGTATGCCAATGCAACCGTTGTTAGTGCTCAATCCTCTTTTTGGTTGTATCTTGTGTGTAAATAAATATATTTTAGACTCACTGGCCGACGGTCTTTTGTGAATTATCGTTTTATATTGCATTGTTTGAGAAGGTTGCAAGTTTGCACTGGGAAATACGACAAAAGCCTATGCGCGGCTGCCTATGCGTTTTTTTTTTTTGGAAAGCTGCCCATAGCTTTTCAAAAAAAAACAGGTCACAAGATACAACCAAAAAGGGGATCGAGCACGAACAAAGGTTGCATTGGCATACGAATCCCAAAAAATTAATGTGTATCTATAGATTCCAATACGCCCAAGTGCTACTTTGCAACCTTCTTAAACAATGTAGCATGCAATATCTATGGAAATATAGTATCTGTAGCATGATACAAGTCTTATATCCCCTCTATTGTGAATTAAATCTTCTTGTGTCGAACATGCAATCCGCAGCCAAATTCAACATCTGCTTTTTTCGGCAGCTGGTTGTTGTTTTTGTAGTGTGTGTAAAATCTTGCTGCGCTGGGGATACATTTTCCAAAAAAAACACGCCTTATAATTAGCCCTTGGATAACTCGCTGGACTAGAAAAACTGGACTCCTTCTAAGGATGGCTGCAGTCTGCTGCCCCGATTTCATCTAAGAATGCTGGTTCCGTTGATGGCATAGGTGTAAAATTTTGTTCAAAATATTCGACAAAAGCTTCTACTTTGTCATGTGTGGATATCACTTCGGTGTTGTCCTTAATCATAACATCGGGTACCGGCTGGGTTTTTCCTACAAGATCGTTTATTTCTTTGAATGCCACTGGTGCTGGTTTGATGTTTTGTAACCTCTTTGTAAATTGGATGTTATTGTGGTGGTGGATTTAATTCCGAAACATGATATTCACATTGTAGTTCGGTTTTGACGGAGTGGTATTCAACGTTCACTGTGTTCAGTTCTCTATTGTAGATTCTTTGCAGACGTTTCCTCCGAGTTTGCCTATGAGAATATAAATTCTGCTCCGGGAGATGCTGATACCATTCCTTAGATGTCTTGGGTACTTTATGTATAATAAATATATTCTTCTTCAATAAAAACGTGTCTATAAAAACTGTGTTTTTCTGTGTAATCCTAAAAGTTTCGTTCCCCAGTTTCGTCTGAAAAAGCAAGTGTAGTACGTAGTACCCCTAGAAGAAGGGCATAGTTGCGAATTTGTGTACTTCTTTGTGAATAGGTCTAGTTCCGTTTTGTGGAGGTCTGTTAATGTCTAGGAATGTTTTTTGATAGGGAAATAGCAATGTCGTCCGCGTAAGCAATCTATTTTAATTTTTTCGGGTCTGGTAGAAGTTCATTAACGATAATATTTTTTAGAAAGTTGAGATAGGAGTCCAACTGACCTTCTTACAGAAAATCCTCTTAGTTTAGCAGTGACTATCTTTCCTCACCAAATGAGTTATCTACTTTAATATTATCCAGTGTAATTACGATCGTAGTCGTAGTCGTAGTGTTTCAAGCGCTGCCTATATCTGGGAATGATGATGTAAAGATTATTCGATACTGCAAACCAATGTGTGGAAAGCGAATTCTAAAGAGTTTCTCTTGCAGTAAGCCTGTTGTGCTGTGGATATAAGGTTTGGCTCTATAACAACACGCAGATGGATCTCAATTTTCTTTAAATAACACTTTCAATATGAATATTCATTGAATAAACTTAAAAGAAATTAAAGAAAAAAAAACTAAAAAGAAAACATTCACACAAGCAGTTTGGCTTACCACTTAATTTTCAAAAATTATTATTCATTAATTCGATAATTTTTTTTGTTTGAATATTTTTCGGCAGAAAGTTCTTCTTAGACCTCCTACTAAGAAACATGCCTACCTCGTTGTTTTCAAAAAATATAACCGAATAAATTTACATGCCTTCCGACTTTCAACAAAATTCTCGACAAGAAATTCAATGAATTTACTAGTATTAGTCGCCTGAAGAACAAATTTTTCCATCAACTTGCAACCATCAAAACATTTTTCAATTTACAAATCAGATAACAAAACCTTCAACACGCCGCGCCGCTCCGCACCGCGCTCATTGTAAGCTCCTCATCCATTAATCATTTGTGTGACTATAAACAACCAACTGCCAAGCTCTCCGCCTTGGACGAGTTCTTGCAATGTGAATCCAAATAGATTCGAACAGACCATGGTAATGAAAACTTATATAGTTCTCCATCATCCTAAAGGTACAATGTGTATAGGAACACCTCTTACTGTTGGAAGGTAAGCTCAATAACTCCTGGATGTATGACCGCTCGTATATTGTCATCGCCCTCGTCAAATATATAAATTCCAGCTCAAAAATATTCAAGACACAAAAATAAATCCTCCACCAGGGAGTAGCCATGACTTCAATATCCATTATCCGGGAGACTTATGTCCTTTTGCCGCCCGCAATGTTTTTATGAGCCAACTACCCCGGAAACTCCTATACTTGTTTTATGTTTATGTCCACAGTCATTGTAAACTATGTGCACAGCGCTGCGAGGCGGTTTCGATAGACAACGTCCACGATGTAAATTTCCAGACACGACCGACATTACATCCTCTTGAACCACGAATAAGGTCTCAATCATTGTGCAATTTGGCCCAGTTAAATAAATTTTAACCGCGCTATGTTTTTTGAAAAAAATAAATTACGCCATCCTCGTAAAGCAACAGGTTACCAGTTTCCACCATAAAAAGGATCAACGAGGATGAGCTAGAACTGGGGAATGAAGAGCGAGTTCTTAAATTTACATTTGGCATGCAGAATAGGAAACTTATGCAAATCACTTGAAGAAATTTACATTCGTCCTTCAAGATGAACACAGCAGTCAGTGCGGTGTCTATGCAATTCCACAGCAGCTTTTCGTCTTGGGGGGGTCCTTAGCTCGTAACTTCCAAAGACTAAAATTACGAATGCAAGACATTCAGAGCGTCACGTTGGTTCCTAAACGTCGTCGTTGTGTAATTCTAAAGCCTTTCTTTTAGTAGACACTAACTTGTTTTGGAAATTGGTCCTTTTGTGTGTTTCATTAAAGTTTAATTGTTTCTCGTCCTTTCTCTGGGAGTTCCATCATTCATCATATTCGTTTGAGGGGAGGAGTTAAGAAACAGAGCTTCATATGTAACATGGAGGCCATGAGGAGGATATACCTCATCAATCAGTTGGGACACATGCTGCAGTGGTAGACTTTTCGCAGACAATCTGCAGGCTGATGGGCCGGCTAGTTGCATTGCAGAAGTTGCCGAAAACGCGGCTTTCAACCATGCCGAACGGCAGATTTGATTAATTCAGATTCAAATTCAAATTTTGCCATTCCAAACCAGATCCAGGCAGCAGGCAGGCAGGAGAGTATCCCTTATTCCTTTATATTATACATTCGGGATACAAAGGGTCTGCGCGCAACATCTTGAGGTGATGGACTAATAATGTTGGGCTTTGGTTTGCAACAGCAGAGCAAGGAAGTCGTCAGGTCCTCGAAGAGAAAACGATGTCAACAGAGTGTCAGGATGGAAAACAAGTTTTCTTCAAGTTGTGTTTGTAAATGAGGAAGGCATCAAGTCGTTCTCGTCAAGATGGCCCAAACCCTCGTGACACAAGATATTTGAAGAAGATCCTGAGAAAATAAACACATTTTCAATGCAAATAACACGGGGGCAGGGGGGAGGGTATGGCCCGTATAAATACACAACATAAACATTCGCACAAAAGTTTTCATCTTTCTCTTCTTTTTTCCTGCCAAAAGGACGAAGGCTGAGTGGGCCAGAGAGAGGTGAATAAAGAAAAACAGCAAAAAAAACATGCGTAAGTTTGAGTGCTTTCTTCCTGCCACTGTAGCAGGCGTGTCGGTCGGTGGTAGTTAACAGTGACACAATCGTTCTGTGTCACGAAATTGTATAATTCAAACGAATTCGTTTGCGGGTCGTTTTTTTGCCGCCACATCACGTCGCACCGCCTTGTACAAGCTTTACCGTGTCGACTTTACTATACATTACACGTTTATTTCTTTGGCCGCATCATCATCGTTGACAAAAATAAATAAATAAATGAATTCAAATATTTTTTTATTAAAATTTGTTTATTGTGCGTAGTTATGTTTTATGGTTTTCATTTAAATACAAATATAATGTTAATAATCTTCACGTACTGTTGAAGTTATCTACAAGACGAAGCGCTTGATCAATATTCTACTGTTTTTTTCATGATGAAGCAACCAAAATGTATGTAACAGATGCAGAATAGGATTATCTGAAGTTCGGCTAATTATGAAGGGAAAATGGGCTATTATTTACGTCAGCGTTGTCGAAAGGCTGGTAATTCCTTTTGTCAAAAAAAAAAACTGAGAACAAGCATTGACAACGTCTAAGCGATTTACGATTTTTTTCATGGAACCAGAGATAGCTTGATGACATGACAACATGGCATGACAACAAAAAATGAGATAGCCATGGAAATGGTGTTTTGCAGAAATCATGAATATACAACGTTTATCCAAAACAACATATTCTTGAGGTGGGCTTCCTATAGTCATCAGAAAAAAAGCCAATACGATCACCGGTTTTAATGGAAAAATGAGCAAACCATAATACTACCCCATTTTCTAGGCCAGTAGTTGTCTACCTCTTTGGTAATTTTTCTAAACAGTTTCGGCACCTGGACATGTCTCGTGAAATACATATACAAGTATGTAGGCAACTATATCTTGTTTTAACAGCCGATCCCAATACATTTTTAGTCTCACTCTCTCTCCTATTCATATCCAATAATGCCAACTTTCATCCTCCCCTCATCCTCTCATTCTTTCATGAGTTTCGTCAACTGAAATCGTGATGGTCTCACCACCGCTCCTTTCTTTGGGTATCCGGAGGAATCGCCAGCTAGTTGTCGAAACGCTAGGATTTTGCTTCGCTATACAAGCTAGGAAAACATTCCTGGACATTTTGTCATTTTTTTCGGGATATCATTGCTCTGAAAAGCGTGTAGTTTTGCATTTGGCGATTGACTTAACCTTTTTACTTCAGACACTTGGTGTCTGTGTTATGGCACGTAATAGATGGCCAGCCATCTCTTGGTGAAAAGGCAACAAATTTGAGGGGACATTTGTTTTCCGCATTGTCCCCCTCAGCTAGTAGGTATTTCTTCACCTGCTCAATTTGTGGCACTGTAAGAGACTGTTTCGGGTGCAAATCGCGCATAATTGCAACTCTCCATTAGGCAGTAGCATACCTGTAGGAAGCCTTCATGGTGTGGTTGTCTTTGGTGCTTTCTTATTTACCTCCACCTGTACGTTTTTTTTGGTCCTGGAAGGGTTTTTGTTTTTGAAGCTGTTGGTTCTTGGGTGAGTTTTCATTTGACCTGCACCGTTTGACTCCATTTCTGGTCGCTACCTGTGATGGCCCGTTTTTAACGAGTAGCAGCGATAAGTTCACGCAGCTTCTGCCTGGCTTCCGTTGGTGCATTGGCATCCCTCTTCATTGCTCCGATCCGACCTCTTTGAGTTCCAGTGAAGTACGTGAAGAATTCTTCTGGAGTTCCTTTGTCAGAACTCTCAGGTACCTTCTCGCAAGGCATGTTTGATCCCTGAGCAGGTTGTGTACCCTGATTCAATAGATATGAGATACAGTCATCATAGTCTCTATTCCTGTAATATGTACAGGAGAACGCAGCAGAGCTTCTTTATCTGACGATGTTATTTTGTTTTTTTTTTTGTATTTTTATTTTTTTTCCATTTATGTATATCCTACGAGTAAAGCGAGAAATTGAGTCGCCACACGCAGAGCTACTATACGGGGGTAAGGCTTATTTATCCACAGGTCGTCGGGTATCTCGATTCACCGTTTTCGACTGGGAATTTAGGGTCCCCAGCCAGCCTGATCCCCGGCATGGTACTAGTCACACCATTAATCCGAGCCATCTCTTCTGTATACAACCTAACTATTGCACATATTCATAGGGAACCTCTACTTCAATCATTTTGAATTTGAAAAAGCTTCCTGATGTGTCTTTGGGGATAATTGGTTGTACATGATTCTTTTTCCATTTCGACCTGTTTCCTGAAAATATTCACAGTTTTTAGCTTATCGCTAGCTCTAGAGAACGGAAAGGAAGTATAAAGATGTTATCTCTACTGACTTTATCAAGGCATTTGATAAATTATCACATAGACTAATACTTTAGGAACTATCCTCTTTCGGCTTTGAACCTATTTTTATTAAATGGATTTTTCCTTACCTAGGAAACCGAAACTACTATATTCGGTTCTGACCTACCCTCTCCAATCCATTTTTAGCTAGCTCCGGGGTTCCTCAACGCAGCCATTTAGGCCCTTTCCTATTTATCCTGAATATTAACGATTTTGAAATGGTCATCAAACATTCCTCTACGAACACTGATGATATCAAGTATTTCAAGATAATTTCTTCCACACTTGACTCTTCTCTTATTCAACTAGTTTTTGATTGTTTCTCAGTCTGGGGTGTCAGGGCCAACCTTAAGAAAAAATTGGGTTTTCTCATGAACACACATCTTTTTCGTGAATGAAAAAATTCTCCAAAAGTGAAACTTGTCTTGAAAAAGTGCACCTCACTTAAAGCAGATCGATTCACGGAAGAAATGTAGGTCCCACGCATTCAGTTAAGTCCCAACACTACAAAGAGGAATAACTAAGAATTCCAGATCAACATAGATCTTCATTCCTCATAAGCCTATCCTGCCAACAATTTATTATTTCAAAATGCCTTCGAGTTTAAAACGCCGTATCTATAAAATATGTTTGACCCAACTTGGCAACATTGTACGGCATTTCATGATAACGAGCTCCTGTTTGGATTTTGTTGGTGCAAATACACTTTTCCTTGCCACCAATTTTTGTATTGCATGCAAAAGGCAAACTGGGCTAGATCCTGTGCGTGTTTCCCAAACGATGTTGAGAGACGAAGGCGTTCGAATTAACAGTCCTTTCTTGATTTACATTCCGAGTCTTCATCTGGCTCTTCCTCCTCGCCTCAAACACCCGACATACAACAAAACGAATAGAAAATAACACCCAAGGGAAATGAACGGATTCCATTCCTATGCAAATATGATTTTCCCGAGAAGATTGCGAACAAATTCACTTGGCATTGGCAGCGCGGCGCGGCTGGAAAAATGGCGAAAAAGAAGCAACATCCTCGCCAACCCCTGCATCCGTATCCGTTGCTTCGTTTTTGCGTCTTCCTCGTCGTCGGCATCGTTGGCCGTGTTAAGTACTGCTCAGTATATGATGATGTTGGTGATGATGATGAAATTGTAAGCACAAAATTCGAGTTGATATGGCCCTTCTTTGTTATTCATTCAACAGCGAATGTATCTTTATTGAAATCATTCGGTTATAGTCGGCGAATTACACAGGGCGAATGATGAGTTTTGTGAAGGAAAAGTTTTTTTTGTAGGTCTATCGTTTTTTTAGGAGGGTGGTGCTGCTTCTGTTGGCTCTGGTGGAGCGCGTGACTTGGGTGCTGATGTGGAAGGATGTCTTCAAGATGGTATACATTTGTGCTGGACTTAGCTACAATGCTAATTGGAAAAGGCGTCGACATTTAATTATTGCCGAAATGGTGCACGTAAATAAATTCACTATACATGTATAGGGACTTTGAAGATTACTTTAGAGGGTTATAGAGAGGACTCGAGGACTATAACGGGACTAGGAGAAGGCGGGTCTTATAACAATAAATTAATGGTTATGTGTAATTCGATCTTTAATCTAATCAAAAGCTTTAAAACTTGGTATGAGGTCATAGTTCCTTTTCTATTAATTTTTTTTTATTTTCAGATCCAATCAAAAAGGATTCATTCGGCGGGGTTGAAGGTGTTAACAAATATCAGCACAAAGGATGTTTTATACTCTAGTTGTTTGCATCTCTGTGTAGTGTTTGAGTTAACCCGGAACGAACGCATGTAATCAAACAGATAAAGAGACAAGTGCTTTGAGGATAAATAGAAGTGATAAGTGGATCAATCCTTTAAGCAGCCTTTTGCATTAAAGCTTTGTAGGTGTGCTCTTTGCAATACGACCAAATGATTAAAGCTGTCGTTTAAGGACGAAAAATAGTAGACTGGAATTTATGTGAACAACATTATATCTACGTAAGTGGGAACATTGTTATAGAATATAGCGGTTAGGTGGAGAATCTTTCAACCTTTTTTAAAGAAATCTTTTATTTTGGAATTCAGATTTATCCCTAGTTTCTGGCAATTTTTTGTCAGTTAGTGAGTAGTTCTAGTAAAAATTGTGATGGTCGATTTCATGTTGGTAACTCTGGAACGTTAAGGTAGGAAGGATAGTTTTTTGGTTTAAGTCGAAGTAGAAATCGCGTCCTTTTGCAATAAGCAGCTTCAAAGTGTAACGCAGAACGCGAAGCTTAAGTGTGCTCAACTTCAAACTAGAAGTATGGAGAGTACATGTAGACAGAGAGTTGGAAAAATTGTCTTCCTAAGCTGATTAACACAACAGGAAGCACCTAATGCCACATTTTTCAGTATTTCCAGGTATTTATTAAATAAGGAAGGTCCTTATTATTTATCCTTGTGGAATACCAGACAGAATAGAAAAAGATTCCGAATGGAAGCTTTCTAAAGGTCAATATCCAAGTTTACCGTAAACTTTTTTACTTGCGATTATAGGTACTATAATGCAAGTTATACATTCGTGCAAAAAAAATTGAGATAACAATCAAACATGACATTACCTACGATGATAGAGAAACATAGTTGAGTTACTGGCAAAATTCCGTCCGTCTGTCTGTCTGTCTGTACGGGTGTATTTTGGACTGCAGCCTAAACGGTTGGGCCAATCGTCTTCAAATTTTGAACTTAAGGTTATTTTGACATTCTACAGATTTTTTTTTAGCCAAAAAATTAAGGTTACCTGTCAAATAACCGTTATGTAAAGGCTTATTTTTCTCGGAAACGGCTCCAAGAATTTTTATAAGAAAAAATCAGTGTACTACTGTAGGTATGCATTATATTTTGGTGAAAAAAAAATTAATACGGTGGGCTAAAATCGGTACCTTCCATAGGACCGGTTTTATTTTCTTCGACTTTCTCGAAAACTGGTGATCCGATTACAATTAAAATTAATATTCGAGAAGATGTAGGTAGCCTAAGTAATTTTGCATACATTTTTTTTCGAAAACTTTTATTTTGTATTTTTAATATTTTTTTGAAAAATTAATATTTTGAAAACGGGTAAGTGAATTTTTTTTAAATGTTGTTTTTTAATGTTGGTTATTTTTGTGGTTAAGTTTGTATTTTCGAATTATTTTTTTTAATTTTTTTTTTTAAGTTGTAAAAAAACCGTTTTATTTAAAAACGGCTCTAACAATTTTGAAAAAAAAATGTAATGTTACCGGCAAAACTAGTTTAGTCTATGAGTTTTGCCTAGGCATTCATTCTAATACACTAAGACTAGCTACGCAATACTCGCACCTACTCCCGGTTTTTGGGGTGAGGTAAGTATGAATACTGGGTACTACAGGGCTTGTTGACTTATTTGAAAATGAAAAGTTTATTAATTTTTGACCAAGATGTACCATTTTTGTTTCCAGCCCCTTTATTGCCGACGGGGTCTTTGCTGGCATGCTAAATCGGCGCTCGTCGGACCCCAACAAAAAAAAAGTCATGCCAGACTTTGACGACGACGGTGATATTCGTCCGTGGAATATCCTATACCCTACCATGGTATTTATCATATCCGCATGATGCATACAACTTGGCTTCAATTTAAGTTAAATTAATTTGTTTAAAAGTTCGTTACATGTTAGTACATCTTTTGAAATATCCGTACCGAAATATTTCCTTATGTACTCTCTTAAATTCAGAACACAATGGTTTATATACTCAAGTTCAGATATTGTCACAAACATTATTGTATCGGGAATCAGAACTTTTATCCCAAATAATCAGGCCCAAAGAAAATTCATGGTTTAATCCAAGCTGAGAAGAGGTTATCAGATTCAAGGAGGTATGTTTCCGTTGTTACTGAGCAAAACCGGAATAAGTTTAAACAATCCAGGAAAGTTTGCAGAATTGTTACATGACCAAAAATTAACTCAAAAAATACTACAGTATCCCAATGGAAGTAAGTTGGTGATTTGTAAACTGTATGAGAAATTCTTTCGTCCTGAATTCCATGTGGTTGTCCTGAATTACACTCCACTTTTTAGTTCTCAAGAAAAAGCTAACCTATTTGGTAGGCAGTTTACCGCCCATTCTTCACTGCTAGCGAGTGTAAAGGTGGTGCCCGTACTTGAGAGCGTAAATGATGCTATGGGACCAATCTGCTTTCGAACTTCTACGCTGGTTCAGATAGTATTTTCGCTATTGTTCTAAAGAAGTGTTCTTCTACGTTGGCAAAGCCGCTGCCTAAACTGTTCTACCTATCTTACTCATTAATGCTCGCCGTTGCCTCCTCCCCCGCAAACTAGCGACCGATTGTGCTTTTATTCTTTCCTTCCAAGGTCATGAAAACGCTTAGTAATTATAAGCTTAAGAAATATCTTGAAGAACGTAAGCTTTTTAATTACCAGCAGTATGACTGTCTTAGCTATAGGTCAACTGGTCATATAATGGTATATCTCACCGAACAGTGCATCAAATCTTTACATTGTTTCATAGAAAGTAAGTTAGTAAAAGATTATTGCATTTCATATTTCTAAGGCATTTGACAGAGTCTGGCACCAGGCTCTCTTATCAAAAATCCTTGCTTTCTGTATCGATGCTACGCTCAACCGTTTGTCCGTTGTCTTCTGTCTCTAAAGCGGAATATCATGGACACTGATCTTAAGATTTTCGGTATGCACATCACCAACCACTTCATGTGGAACGATCCTTCAACTGACTTGAGTCTTTTGGACTGTATTTAAAGGAGAACATTTAAAATTATTGAAATTGATGATGATGACGTCATTAGAATATTTATGTCACACCAACATTGACGCAATGTTTCTTGGCTCTCTCTTTTCTACCGTTATTTATACGGTCAATGATTTATATAGAAATAGGCAGTCACATGTTCCCCTTAAACAATTTCACCGTAAAACTCGCCCTTTCAGGAAGGCCCACCAATTTACCCTGGAGCCTGGTTTCAGTCAAACTGTTAAGTATAGGGATTCCTTTCTTCAGCCGTACAACTCGAATGTGGAATGTTTTGCCCAACTCCGTTTTTACATCCCATTATGATGATCAGATGTTTAAACCAATAATTTGCATCGACATCTAATCCACTCCTTTTTTCCTAAGCTGGCGCTGGAGGGAAGCACTTGCTCCTCATGAAGTATGACGAAACCTCAAGTTTGGAATGTACCTGGTTACAACAGTAGGCCCCGAATTGTGAAAGCAAGAATAAGACACTGAGGCAAATTATTTAATACAAAATTATTTAATATCAGGACAGGACCTAAACTGCTTTTGAAAATTCCTTTAAATTTCCATTTGTCATAATTTTTATTTGCAAGACTTTAAATGTCAAATAAATTCACCTGCACATTTTGCTAAAGTTAGGCTATTCCGTATAAGTGTTTGTGTCCCATACAAAGTACGCTTTCATATCTTTTCCATTCACATGAAATGGCCCGAAGGCCGACTTTCGCACTTTGAATACAAATAAGAAGATGACAGTGTCAGAAACGGCCTACGGCGACGTTGGAACATTATTTTTTCCTTAGAACATTTGTTAATGTCAATTGGATCGTCTCATCGTGATTGGATTGTTGGTATATATAAATATAAAAAGAATGGGGGTAGGCGTTGGACACAGAGTAGGCCACAACAAACTGACGGAAATGATAGGTTTTGTTATAAATTCCAGACCATGTATTACAATCAAATTGTAATTTAAATACATACAAAACATGGTAAGCAGTACACATCCTTTTCGAAGGCTAATAGGGATTTTTGGTTGCAATGGTGGATGGGGGGGGGGGGGGGGGGGTCAGATTGCCATTGTCCTTTTATTCAAATTAATGTTGGTATCGAGTGGAAGAAGGGGGAAAGCAGTTTACTTGATGAATGTCTTCGACATTTGTTAGCAAAGTCCTTCCGTTGAGTATTTCTTTTGTTTGTGTTGCGAGTTGAAAGATTTCTTGAGACATGGCACATCTGTTACACAGAAAGGACACCCAATGTTGTTTCTTGATAATTTCAAATTATATAGTACACATACTAGATGTCGAATTGGATATTCTGTAACATCAGTTGGTTTGTAAAGAATTTTATTTGGCCGGCGGGATATATTTAAATCATGAAATAGTCCCACAAAATAAGGCCGAGCATATTGTGTCAAAGGATGAAAAGCCCATTAGGAATAAGCTAGGTTTTTTGTCAATTTTATTTTAAACAAAAGTTTAGAATACAAATTTATTTCAATATGCCCAACCAAAGCTGTTTGGTGAATAAATATGGGTATTTTCATCAAACATTGAAAAATAAACAGCAAAATATGGTCCAAAAGGGTTGGCTTTAGCACATGACACATGGTCTTGATTTGGATAGTATATTTTGAAAAAAGAGGTGCTATTATGTTAATTTGTGCTTTTAGTCAGGCTTTTGAACGAATTTGTCAATCATAATATTGTCTTTGTAACAACTGGTGGGCAGGTGGGTAGGTGGGTTGCTCTGTTTACATTTTATAAATATTTTTTATGTTTCTATTTTTTTAAGGCTTTCACGGTGGATTTTGAATATTTATAATTCTCAAAGAATTATAAAACTAAATAACCGGGTTATCAAAAATTCAAATGTTTTTTATACTGCAACTCTTAAGAATCAGCTTTTTCTTTAAAACTTTCTATTAAGTGGCTGACCCGATTTCTATTAAATTCTTATTTTTAAACTTTTCTTCTTCATAAGTTTTAAATTTAAAGAAACACAATATTAAATTAAAATATACAGAATTTTGTATAATCCTGTAAAATTTATAAAGCAGCTGGAGATTACTTCTAAAACTGAATTAACCCCAAAACATTTTGAAAATGTTGTCGGAAGAAATTTTGCTTGCGTCTGTGAATGCCTAAAACCTTTCGTCAATAGCCTAATATTGTGTCAGCCAATTAACAGTCGAACAAAATTTTGTAGATTCTGGGAGACTACCTTAGAACTTTAAATCGATAACCACCATTTTTAGCAATTTTAACCACGTATGAGGCGTTTACAGAGACTGTGAAAAAAAACGATGTCGATATCTCACTATTCCTTCAAAGATGAAACAAGTTTACATTTTAAAAAAGGGTTTCGACCAGTTGATGGGGTTTGATGTGACTTCTCCACAAAATACTGGAAGATTTTTTAGTTCATCAAATTGTTAGCATAAAATATGAACACCATAAGCAGAACTTAGATAGTGAGCGAGTTCTAAAATGGCTAACACAGACTACATCGTATTATTGTTAGAAGTCAACAAGTTGTACAAGATTCTTTCATTCAGATCGAGCAGGTAGCCAAAAACTTGGGAATGTATCTTAATAAATGGAAAACCAGGTGCATGGTGGCTTAGTATGCGAGAATGTTTGTCATACATACACAGTTGCAAGGGTTTTATAAGATGTTAATATTCAAAAATCCAATGGCCCGAATATTATTCCCGCCTTTGTTCTGAGAAGGTGTTCTTCAACACTGGCAAAATCATTGCCTAAGCTTTTCAATCTGTCCTACTCCTCTGGTCTCTTTCCGAGTGATTGGAAAACAGCATTTGTCCAACCTCTCCCTCAAACTATCGACCAATCGTATTTACGTCCCTTCTTTCCAATGTCATGGAAACGCTGATTAATTTTCAGCTTAAGAAATATCTTGAGGACCGAAAGCGTCTTAATGACCGGGTGTACGGCTTCGCAGCAATTAATCCACTAGTGATTTGATCGTATATCTCACCGAAAAGTGGAACCAATCTCTCCATCGTTTTGGTAAAAGTAAGGTTATTGCACTTAAGGTATTTGATAGTTTGGCATCAAGCCCTTTTATTGAAAATGCGTGCACCTTTTGAAGTCGAATATCTCCAAAAATTTCTTTTGCTTCGTAATCTTCGAATAATCCAAATTACAGCTAACAAAGACTATAAAGAGTAGAACCCAGAGCAACTCAATGTTCTGTCCTTCTTATTCGAAGACGACCTTTGTTGAAGGTGCCAATCGAATGTCTCAAAAGAATTTAATAGAGTTTGGCATCAACCCAATATAAAAAATACGTGAACACTTTCGGGTCTGATATTTTAAAAAAAATGCTTATACGCCAGAAGGTTCTGTTTTGTATCTGACTCTCTTCCTCATTTTCAAAATAATAGGGTATCGGAACATAACAGAAATACTTGCTTTGTTTAAACATCTTCAAAATGTGTTTCTTATCTATCATTATTCTAGTATAAGTAATGCTCCAGTGAAATAGCCAAATGCATTGCTTCCTTAAAAGACTTCCCTGCAATACTTGCGTGGCTAGAAATTTCATCAGTTAACCTTCGAGCCTAATTTCAGACGAACTTTTAAGTAAGCTTTCTCCAGCCCCACAACACGAATGCGGAAACCTTACACAGCTCGATTTTTAAACTAAAATTTTGACATTACACATCTTAAATACCAGTTTATTGATGCAAAAACATTTCCTTGTTTACAAAATCTAGATACTTAATGTCATATTTATAACAAAAGATAATATTCTATTTTTTTGGTCAGTATTTTTCCCTTATAACCCGCCAACTGCTTTGACAATTCCCCACTAGACAACAGTTAAATTTATTATTTAGTCAGTTGTCCAATAAGAAGAATCAAAAAGTTACTTTGTTAAACCTGGGGTAGGCCTTGCATCCAGAGCTACCTTATTTTCAAAAAAAAAAATAGGTTAAATCGGCAAAAAATAACCACCATCCAAGAAGATACAAAAAAAGTTAAAGCTTAACTTAACTTTTTTTATTTATTTATTTATAAAAGTTTTTGTTCGGATTGGGCTCTTTGACATAGTGATATATATATGTATGTATAGAAAAAAATCCGGAGCTGAACTTATAAAATGTGTCAAACCCCCATGCGAAAAAGTATAGCGAAAATTGTGGGCCCGATATTGATAAAATCATGTTTTTTTATTTATATGTAGATTGAGATAATAGAAAGGTGTTACTACAGGAAAGAGATTATAAAGTCCTTGCAAAAGCTAAAAAGAATTTTCATTGCTACAGAGCTCGAACCATACCTTGTGAAGACGATCAAGGGAATATCCTAGTACCTAGTAGATAAAAGAATCGCAGGTGATGCTGAGAATACGGAATAACTATTTCTGCAGACTGCATAACGAACGGGGATGATGGACTGAATACCGCTGTCAGCCAGAATGAACCGTTTTATCTGTGCGAAGCAGAACAACAATTTTAGCCACCTGACTTGAACGGACGTAAGGCTTCAACTAAGCCTATGACCAATGCAGGCGCCGGAGGAGATGGCCAACCTGCCGAACTTTTCAAAGCTGCAAGTGGTGATGATGACTTGGTTAGAATCATGAACCAACTTATAGCAAGCTTAACACATTTTTTTGATATTTCATACATTTTTAATAGACAGCTCTAATACTTTTTCCAAATTTAGTTTTAATTACTTGACATTTCCTTTAAATTTAAAAAAAATTTGTCAATTTTTTTTTTAAACAAAAGTCATGGAATTCTTTCACATTTGATCATTTCAAATGAAAATTTTATCCTTAAGTTTTGTTCTTTTTTCCCAAATTTTCAAAGTTAGATACAGTTACATTAAGTTCAGTAAAATCCTAAACATTGTTTCAATGTAATGCTTTCAATCCACCCTTTTTTCTTATTTTCGCTCAAAAACTTCACCTATTTAAACTGATTGAAACATTCACATGAATCCTCTTTTAAAAACATACAAAATCATTGCAGGAAAACACTTTAATCTTCTTAAAGAGTCATGCTCATCTGCCTTACTGGCTTTGCCTTTGTACAAACAAATACGTACAAACATAACCTACCTATGTAGCTTCACACCACAAATCCTTTCTGCTTAGTGAAAATCCTTTTTGGAAAGTGATTTCGAAACAATTGTTCCATCAAAATGACACCGCCAACTTCCTTTTTCCCAAAAGGACATACTTTGCGCGGCTATGCGATGGTATGATATGAAGATAAACATCTATAACATCCTCAAGGAAGTTCAGGAAAACAAAATGCGGAATAAAAGAAAACAATATCCTGGAAAAAGTTTTGTGTATTTGTTTTGTTTTAATCGTTCTTGAGATAAAAACTCTTGGGCAACCATGTGTGAGATATAGTTTCTTAAAAAAGTTAAGATATCAGTTTACGGAATTACTCCCAAACGTCAATTAAAAGTTAAAGTTTTAATGTTGGCCATGAATAAAGGGTTTTCCAATAAGGACTTTACAACTGTTTTTTTTTAAATAAAACGCAAAGCATTTGAGATATTTCAAAAACTTTATTGTCGGCTTAAAGTACATACACAATCAAAACATTTATAAATGGAACTCGACTTCGTTCATAAGCCCACCGCGGGCACGTTTACAGCGGTCGATTCGTTGGACCCAATTTTCGATTACTCGGCCACACATTTCGCGTTTAATGTTTCGCGTTTAATGTTGGCTCTGAGCTCTTCCAACGTCGTGAGTTTGTTGGCATAAACCAATGACTTAAGGTAGCCCCAAAGAAAATGGCCTAGAGGCGTTAAATCGCACGAACGAGGCCCATTTCTTAAGATAGCACGCTCATCAAACTTACTCTTCAATAAATCGATTGTAAGGTGTGCTGTGTGGCTTGTGGCACCATCCTGTTGAAATCACATGTCATCTTCCAATTCGGGCCAAAAATAATCGGTAATCATGGCGCGATAACGCTGGCCATTCACAGTAACCTGACGATCGTTATCGGCGACGAAAAAATATGGCCCAATATCGCCGCCGGCTTGCAAACCGCACCAAGCAGTAATTTTTTGTAGATGAAGTGATGATTCATGAAGCAAATATGGATTTTCACCCGACCAATAACGGATATTTTGCTAATTTTCTTGAAACGACTTTGAAGTCCTCATTTGTCGTACTACTTCAACATTTATACTGATCACTCGTTTATATTAGAAGATTATCGTTACGAATGCTTCCCACCATCAAAATTTTTTTGCAAACTCTTTAAAGCAGTTTTTTATCAAAAACGCTGATTAATTTAAAAAAAACAAGCATTTTTCCAGGAATTAAAGTAACTTAAAGACAGAAGTTTAGTAGTTTACTCAGACTCAATCTCCATCTTTCGGAACTGTGTTAAATTAATCTGGTGAACCACAAAGAACTCTTCTAAGACCAAATTTTTATTTGAAATACTTCGTTTACAAGAATCATTTGAATTTGAATAGTAAAACTCCGTGTCACTGACCCATAAAGTTCTTCAACTGATACGCTCCATTGTGCCCTCCACTGTCAATGTTGTTCTTTTCTGATGATGTCAGAATTATTGACGCTTGAGGGATTTTGCTAGCGAGGGTTTTTTTTTTGTTAAGGACAGCGGGTCAACTTACATAAATTCTTTTTTGACATCAAAAGTCCCGGTGAGTTCTTAAGCTAACTTGACGAAAAAGAGCTTTTTCCATCTTCTATACCCACTTTAATTGAATTCTTTTTTCCAAATTAAATCGAAGTTCAAAGATACCTCAATATGTACCTACATTGCCTAATCCTCTAATAATCAATTCGCATTAAATGCAGAAAATCCCATGTCTCATGAATTCTTCAGCATAAGTCGAAGTACCTAGACCTAGTGTTATATTTGGTCATAGAGAAGGCCCACTAAAGATTTGTTCAATAAAATATAAGTAATCTCACCGAACATCCCTGTACGCAAACACCATTCTCTTTTATTTTAAATTCAATCCCAGCTCCTGATGCGATGTGCACGAAAAAAATTCTATGAATTTTTAAAATGCAGATACATGTCCTAAACATACACTTCCAATGCAGTATAGAGATCCTCCTTCTGGTCGGTCAGTCTTTGGATAAATGGAAGGGCTTAAAGCGAGGACATCCTCTAACCGCCATCTGTACACACCGCAAGAGAATGCATCGATATCCCACAAGGACTCTTTCTCTCTGTGAAGGACATTCGAAGTCAATGCACACAATAAAGCTTCAACGGCATAGCATCAGAAGCGGAATCTCATCCTCTTCTTGTTCTGTTGCCTGTTCTTCTGTCCTCCAGAACACACTTACTTCGGCCAACTTTTACAAGTTACAACTATACAATGCATACCGACATCCGTTCGGATAAGTAAAATGTAATAACCTTAGAACATTGCGAAACACAAAAAGGACGCCAAGGAATGAAAATTGTTATATTAGATTACTTCATGGTCGAGTGACGATATCATCTTGGAGCGTTATATTTCCATCTTTAAGGAACAGAAAGGACGCACAGCGCTCCAACTATGGCTACTCTTTGCACAAGGAACACTTTATTTTGTGCAGCAGCAGGATTTTGATCGATTGAACATTCAATCGGTGACGTGCGGAAGGAGATTTCTCCTGCCCTTTCCTGCTTCCATCAAATTTTTTGTTATGAAATAGTGAAAACTATTGGAGCGTAAACTTCCATGGTGATTCACATTACATTACTATTAAGGACGATGCGGCGGCACAGCGATTGATGGAGCCTGCCCTCGCCATCGATTTTTCTTCCTTTTTTCTTAAATCATGTACAACATGTTCGCCGGAAATATTGAACTCGCAAAGTTGAATGGAATTCCACAAAAGAAATTCTATTCAACTGGGTGTTTTGAAAGTATGCATAGTAATGGATTCGCTAGAGAAACTTTTCCAGGACATCTTCAATCGCCCATCACCATCATCATCGCATCGAAATGCTGCTGCCAGCTATTGTAAAGGAAACACTTGTAAACAGGGCGACATTCCTAGCTTCTATTGTCAAGTCCTTTGGAATGGGGCTGGAGGCAGCAAATCGAAAGCAAAATCGAACTCCTTACATACCACACCACTGTACCTACTACACGCTGAATGGGGGGGGGGGGGGGGAGCATTTTTATAGCTTCGGCATGTAGCCTTTTAATACGAAATTCCCATTTGGTATTTATGAACATAAAATCAATGTTCCATGGGAGTTTATTATGGGCCTGGGCATTGCTTTTAAGAATTCCCTTTACATGTGGAGTGTGTGCTCTGGTAAATACACTCAGCTTGCAAATGGACCAATGTAATGTGTGCGGTAGGAATTAATAGGCGCCAACGGATAGTTGCCTGGCCAAAATGACTAGACGACGAATTGAATACCTAATGTGGTTGTGTTGCAATGAAAAAGTGATTTTCTGTAATCCGATTCCACCTCCGACGACGACGACTGGGCACTGGGATGACCAAAAAAGTTCGAACTAGAAGTGCTTTTGGCTTCTTTGGTCTCTCTATCAACAGACGAGAGATTCCTGTCTGATGAATTGGATGTGAAAAAGGATTTTTGGCAGTCTTTCAAAAATGCCAACATTTTATTGAATGCTGTTGATCTGTGTAGTTGGCTGCAATTTAATATGGTGTCGGGTGGAGCACTTTACTCAACGCCACCGCTGTCCATTTCTGGGAAGCACTTTGGGAGAAGATAAAGTCAATTTTTATGAAGTGCAAGTGCAAGGACTCTCTTGTGGAATGTGCTTAGCTATAGAGCCGGACCTGTGCAAGTGTGCAAGATGATCTTGATTTGGTTTGTGTTCATTGAGATGGAAAACGCTGGAAAATTATGACAGTAAATGTTTTGGGACGTATGAGAAGAAATATTGGGTCGCTCAAGTGATTTGAGATTCGATATAAATCCATAATTTGCCGGAATTTTGTAGTGTAAAACCTGTTTATTTACTGGATAAGATCGTGGAGTAGGCCAACTGTTAAAAAATAAACATTCATATTAATTTGCAGCTCTATGCGAATTATTGTAACCTCATCCCTATTTTTTGGGCTAAATTGGCTGTTATTATAGGCGGTGACTTTAATTCGAAAAATATCTTTTTGGGGACCAAGATGCATATCAACGAGATAGAGGCAACTTTTTAAAGCTTGCATGGAATCCAGATCTAATTGATTTTTTTTATCGCAAAGAGATTAAATAATAAATTGCACGACTGGATCGCACATACTTGCTCTTATGTGCGGACACAGCTTCGAATAAAATTTGAAAAATATCAAGGGAACTTCAAAGTTTTTCTCGATTTTCTGATTTTTGATTGTTGGAAAAAATAAATACGTAAAATAGTTAAAAAATATTAAGTGTTATTTTTTTTTTCGAAATCGTAGAAACGGTTTTAAATAAAAGGTTTTTTTATTAAACAACTTTTTAAAAAAAAAACAAAAACAAATAATTCAAGAATACAACCTTAAACAAAAAAAATTATTTACATTTAAAACAAAATAAAGAAAAAAATTCACTTACCCGTTTTTTAAAGAATCAATTTTTCAAAAAAAAAAAAAAAATCAAAAATTATTAAAAATGCAAATAAAAAGTTATTTTAAAATATTTGTATACCAAATTTCTTTGGCTATCTACATCTTCCTGGATATCAAATTTGATTGTAATTGGTTAAGCAGTTCTCGAGAAAATTCGATAAAAATAAGCTTTTACTTAACGGTTATATGACAGGTACCGTTTATATTTGAGCTAAAAAAAATTAAAAAAAGTCCTCTGTAAAATGTCAAAATAACCTTAAGTTTTAAATTTGAAAACAATTGGTTCAACCATTTTACCTGTAGTTCAATAGACATCCGTACAGACATACAGACAGACAGATATGTTTATATATCATCGTAATGTCATGTTTGATTGTTATCTCAAAATTTTTAATCTGCACGAATGCGTAACTTGCATTATATTATATTAGTACCTAAAATCGCAAGTAAAAAGCTGTACAAATATCGAGGACAGCTTTTCTTCTACTTTCCTACTGAGCATTCAGCAGCCATGTTTACAGGAAGCGGATGCCAGTGCGACATATCTTAAGCTGTGTCCACAATAAAGAAACATTTGTTTTAAAAACATTTCAGAAAATTTCTGAACTACTTATTTGTTTCCCATTTATTGTATCCAATTTTGTACTTCAAGATGAATTGGAAAAAAGTAGCAACCATAGCGTCGCGTTTGGTCATCATGAACAAAAAACAAACAATTAAAAACAAAAATCCTTTCAACTAGACTAAAATGCTTGAAAACATAAAAAAAAAAAGTTTTCCGTTATTAAGGGGAAACAGAGAAACATTTCAGAAATGTTTAGCGAAGCGTCCAGACAGACTTAAATAAACATTTCAGTCATTTAAAAAATATTCAGATCAGAACCAAAGTAACATTTCTGAAATGTTTTTTAAATGTTTCTGAAATGTCTTGAATTTTTTTTTTTGACTTGGACACAACAAAACTAACAGGAAAAAGCTTCGTGCAAATTGCGAAAGAAATATGTATTACTCTTGAAGTCTCATTACAAACTCCGCTTGAACTAGAAGAAGAAGTCGGCAAATTTATAAAAATCGTTCAAACCGCTTGCTAGCTGTCTGAAAATCATTAAGCAAAACAAGAGAAATTCAATTTCTACCGAGGAAAATACCTAATTGGAAATTAAAGAATTTCTACTCAAAACAAAAATCAAGCAAGAAATGGAAGCAATCCCATGCTCCTCAACACAAAACTATTTTGAATTAGATTTCCGACATAAACAAAAAATAATTCAGATCTGTTCTCTGAACATCTCGAGAAAACTTTCAAACCCTTTGACAGTCAGGTATTGTTGAAAGATGTTCAATTTACCTCTGAAAATTCCGACTTCGAAATGTTATATTTTCAGAATTTTTCGATGTTATAAGAAAGCAAAAAACCATTAAAGCTCGCGGTTACAACTTGACAAACGCACGCATTCCTAAACTGTTACCGAGAAAAGCAATTTTTAAAATATAACATCTCATTCACGTCAATGGACTCTTAATGAAAATACCAATATCGCTATTACCAGTAATCTCTAAGCACTCTAAAGGTCATCGAAAAATTATAACCCAAGCGTCTACTTTCAATTGTAGAAGAAAACACACAATTTGGTTTAAGAAGTAACCACTCAACAATTGATCTAGAATGGTATCGAACAATCCTAAGAGGAAGGATTCAAGGGCGTTTCTTGGTCTTTCCCAAGCTTTCGTAATGATCTGGCACGACGGCTTAAGATATAAGTTAAGGCAGAATTTTCCGAAATAAATAAATCATATTCTGTATATATATCCTTCCTGTAAAATAGACTTTTCTGAGAAAAATGAGGAAAGAAGTATTCCAGATTTAAACAAAAAAAATGCTGGTGTCCCACAAGGAAGTGCTCTTGGTCCAGTGTTGTTAGTATTTTATATTCAAGATGCGGCTAAACTTACATCATCCCAAGGATCAACCGAAAAATTAAAGACAACGCTTAATAAAATAACAAACTGCACCAAGAAATGGCGCATTATTATGAACGAGTCCAAATTAGTACAGAATAAATTAATTTTACTCGGCAAATACCACATGCTGACAGGGCAAGGAATCTAAGCTTAAATAAAGGACGCACGTTAAAAATAATTGAGAAAAACTCGATATTAAATTATGAAAATTGAACTGGCTTGTTTTAAAATACTCCAGTCTAAGTACTCATAACAAACTTCTTATCTACAAGCAAGTGCTTAAACCCGTATCAAAGTACGGATTACAAAACTTTGAGGTTATATCAAACTAAGCTATAGCTATACACACACTGCAATCATATTAAAACAAAGTCCCCAGGGCAATGGTTAATGATTCATCGAAAAAACAAAACAGAGATGTATACAGAGACTTGTGGATGAAACTTTTGAAGAAGAAATGCTAAAAAATTCCAGATACCAAGAAGACCAGCATGAAGGTGACGTGTATTCCTAAAAGTCTGTGCTTAGCCAAACAATTTTGCCCTTTCTAAACCATAGACATATGTAGTAGTAACAAATTTTAGGTTTTGGTAAGGTTTGTTGAAAGTAAATAAAAAGGGTTAGGTCATTGAAGTTTTTCCAATTTTTTTTTTAAATGTTACTAGATCGTACCAGCTTTTAGTTGAATGACTTTTGTTGCCCATGCCTAAAGCCAAGGCGATAAGAAGACTTAAATATGTTGCCACATACTTCATACTTCCTTAATGTCTTCGATAAAGCAAACCCACCCTCATATTTTCCATCAATGAACTGAAAGTTTTGTATAGCTTTTCTTGGCTTAAACAAAGTATTTGTATATCCTTGATCCCGCATTTTTTATTGTGGAATTTTTCAATTTAAATTCTTCTCTTGCCGCTTCAACTCCTTGCGCGGGTAAAAAACTCTTGGTCTACCATTATCTTTATTGATGGAAACATGAACACTTGGTAAACGCAATTCGTCATGGATAACAAAAAAGTGTCAATTATCCAGTTCAAATGATGTCATCCCCTCTTCTGGCATTATTCTGTCGACACACTTCTCTGCCATCCGCGTGTAGTGTCGTGCCGCCTTTGCAGCTAGCAATTAAATGCGTGAAATTGAATCCACACTTTAGTGTCAAAATCAATTCGTCATGGATATCATTCCAGTTGTTATAAAAAAACAGCATCCTGAAATAGGGCAACACTCTTTTACAAAAACAGATACACGTTCCCCTATCTAGGAGCGACATATACTAGGTACATGCTTACAGGACCAGGTTGATCCAAAACCTATAAACCGAGCATAAAAACGTCTGCCACATCTTCAATCGAAATGTCATTTAAATTCAATTAGAGTTTCAGGCATTCCGGGATTTGTTGCGCTACTATAAAACCCTCAGAATCCTTGTCCAGTCGAGTTGCTTGTATCTCTGGCATGAAGTGCGCTTCCGCACTCTCATCTCGCACTACAGTAAAACACAACCGAAGGTCTTGTGGTTAGGTAAAGTTTTAATTGAGTTTAAGGGTGGTCGCGCGTGTTCTTGACTGCTTATTGAATGCAAATCACATACCCCAGCTAACTCGGGCGTGCTGTCCTCCAGTCCCTATACATACTGGAGTCTACTATTTAGGATGAATCTGGTCGGGTGCGGTGCGGTAAGCCATTAAATTACTTTTATTTCGAGCACTAGCACTAGCCAAATGGCATAAACCGATACCGAAACCGAAGGACCAAATTGTCGCATAGCGTATAAGTACACCAAGTTTTTCATCCTGTCCTGTTCGTCCTGTCTGATTGGTAAATAAAAGTTTACATTCCACATTTTGGGGATAGAAGAATCTAAGAAAAAACTGTTAATTTTCTGTGAAAGTTAAATGTTGATTAAGTTTGGAGATGCCCAAGTCGCATGACAAATGCAAGGCAAATAGCATACATCTGAGCTGCTCCTGGAGATCCAAACTTAATGAATATAACTTCTACTTCTATGACTAGTTGACGAGAGCATGAAATGCGCAATTGTAATTAAAATTAATTATACATAGTTGGGAAGTTTTTTTTGTTATTATTCAAAGTTTTAGTGACTTTTCCGGAGACATTCATTATAAGAAGCAAAGATGACAAAGAGGAAACGGCTCGTGGAGCATCAGGCGTCGGAGGCGCCTCGCCTCGTTGGTCCTCTTGGTGAGCGTTGTCGAGAGGTAAAAACACTGAGATTCTCATTAAAAGTTTCACGGATTTTTTTTCCAGGTGTAAGGAGCTATGAATTCTTTTGTTGTTATTTTCTTTTAAATTTTGTATTTTGTTTTAAATTTTATGTAAAACTAAAGAAATACGCACTCAACATCCTGTACGAGTATTGGGCAACTCCAATTAACGTCAATCACACGCCTGCGAGGATTCGAACAATTATTGACACTTATCCACCGCATATGTGAAATGAATGGTGGTTACATGCAAATGATTGGATGACGTTGCTTCGACTCAAGTAAGGTTATAGTTGTCGTTTGTCATTTTGAAGATGCATGATACACACATGGACTCATGGTTGAGTTGGGATGTAATTCGGATGATGACGATGAGTGTCTTTCCTCTGTTCTCGCATATTTCAAAATTTTAAATGAATATAAAATGTTTTTGTTGGAATTATTAGCAGCAACAGCCACAGCAGAAAGTCTCCAAACCTGGAAAGTGCTTTAGGTGCAATGAATTTGGTCATTGGAAAAAGGACTGTCCGAAAAAGTTTGCCGATAGAAAGAAGACTGGAAACCGGAATGAAGTACAAAGGGGGGAGGCTCTCATGTGTAATTCTGAATTATGCTCTGTGCAAGGATGGACTGGAAGTACAAGTGAGGTTGAAACGGGGAAACAAATATTTTCTGAAGCTAATGAAGTGAGGGCTGGAACTTTAAGTGAGGCAATGGAAAAGAGGAAGATTTTGAATTTTGATGATGCTTTGTGGACTGGAAGTTCAAGTGAGGATAAAGGGGCGGTATATATATCTTGTAGTGGTGACCAACTGAAGACTGGAAGTGTAAGTGCGGAACAAACGGAGAAGAATAATTTCTTGGCTGCATTAGATCGAACTAGGACTGGAAAAGGAAGCGACGGGCGAAAGAATAATATATTGACAAGTACCTGCAATGCGTTGATAATGAATAATGGTGAAATTGATGATAATTGGTATCTCGACTCCGGTGCTAGCGACCACATGACCCATAAAAGAGATTGGTTTGTGCGTTTTGAAAGATTTTCTAATCCAATTGACATAAGAGTAGGAAGTGGTCAAAAGATTTTAGCACTGGGAACAGGTGATATAAATATTTTATCCTACAATGGAGAAAAATGGTGTGAAAAACATCTCTCAAACGTTTTGTATGTGCCAAAAATTAACTCACACCTTTTTTCACAAAGTCGTGCTCTAGATAAGGGTTTCAAGTTTTTTTCTGACAGTTTGCGATGCGAGTTCAAGAAAGACGATGGATCTGTTGTGGCAGTGGGAGAGCGAAAGGGGCAGTTGTTCAAAATGTGTTTCGTTGTACAAGGCCTGTGGGATCATAAGCCAATGTTAGCATCTTCTAAAGTTCTGCCATTAAAGGTATGGCATGAAAGGATGGCTCATCAAAATGTCTCACAAGTACGTTCTCAGTTGTTGAAAGAAGGTATTCCTTTTATAGATGCTAAGGAATTCTCGTGCGATGCCTGTATGTATGGGAAACAGCATAGACTTCCATTTCCCAAAAGCACATTTAAAGCTAGTCAACCGGGGGAGTTAGTGCATGCGGATGTATGTGGTCCTATGGAGGAAACTTCTATAGGGGGTTGCAGATATTTTGTTCTTTTTAAAGACCATTTTTCCCATTTTAAGGTAGTTTATTTTGTAAAAAACAAGTCAGAAGTTTATTCATCAATAGAAGAGTTTATAAATAAAGCCAAATGTGAGATGCGACTCCCTGTGAAGACACTTCGTACAGACAATGGGTTGGAGTTTGTTAACGAAGCCGTAAGATCGCTTCTGAACAAAAATTCTATTCGACATGAAACCACCGTACCATATGCGCCGGAGCAGAATGGTAGTGCTGAGCGAGAAAACCGTACTGTAGTTGAAGCCGCACGTTCGATGCTTCATGCGAGAAACTTATCCAAGATGTTTTGGGCTGAAGCTGTAAATACGGCTGTTTATGTCTTGAACCGTACTGGCGTAAGCACTATAAAAGATAAGTCACCTTATGAGATGTGGTGTGGTCGTAAGCCCAGCTTTGAATTTTTCAGAGTTTTTGGAATCGAAGCATTTATCCACATACCCAAGCAAAGGCGCAGAAAATGGGATAAAAAAGCTGAAAAAGGTTTCTTCATGGGGTATTCAGAGACTTCCAAAGGATACCGTGTCTGGATACCTACTCATCGAAAAGTAGAAATAGTGCGAGATGTTACGTTCAAAGAATTTGAACAATATCAAAATGTTTTAACTGAAGCTTGTCAAGAACCTTCAACATCACAAGATTTGTCAATCGCAGAAAATGAAGGAGAAGATGGAGAGCAAGCAAGAGAAGACGTTTACGAGTCTGCTGACGAAGAAGTGGAAGGAGTTGAAATAATCCAGAATGATGATGGTGGGAGTAACAATGATGGCGGTGATGTGACACTTCCTTTGAGGGATCGTCTACGTAACCAGAAAGCTGTAGACTATTCTGGGATGTGCAACATCATTCAGAGACATGCTTTCCTTGCGCAAGGAGAACCAAACACCTACCGCGATGCACTTGCTTCCGATGATGCAGCTAATTGGAAGAGAGCAATGGAAGAAGAGATGAATAGCCTTCATCAGAACCATACCTGGGATTTGGTACAGCTTCCGCCGAACAGGAAAGCAATCGACAACAAATGGGTATATAAGTTGAAGGACTTAGGAGTTGATGGTTTGCAGAGATTCAAAGCTAGATTGGTGGTTCGCGGATTCAGTCAAGAACGGGGTGTTGATTATTTTGAAACTTTCAGTCCAGTGGCAAAATTTACTTCCATACGCTGTATTTTCGCAATTGTGGCAAACGAAGGGTTAAGTTTATCTCAGTTTGATGTTAAGACGGCCTTTTTAAACGGCGATTTATATGAAGAGATCTACATGCAGCAACCTCAAGGCTTCGATGACGGATCTGGACGAGTTTGCAAGCTTCAAAAGAGTTTGTATGGGTTAAAACAGGCGTCTAGGTGCTGGAATGAGAAGTTTACGGCCGCTTTGAAACAGTTTAACCTTAAGCCCAGCGAAATGGATCCATGTGTATTTATTTCAGCCGATGTTAATAGGCGTATGATCCTGGCGATATACATTGATGATGGCCTAATAGCTGCACAGGATAAAGAGGATGCTTTGATATTAATAAAGTTTTTAAAGACGCAGTTTGAGATAACAACATTGAATGCGGATTGTTTTCTAGGTATGCAGTTAAAAAGGAAACCCAATGGTGCAATTCATGTCACTCAATCACGTTATACTGAGCATATTTTGCGGAGATTCAATATGCTTAATTGTAAACCAGTTTCAACCCCAGCTGAAACCTTTTCTTATTCAGAATCCTCCAAAGAAGTCAAGTTTCCCTACAGAGAGGCTGTTGGATCGCTTATGTACCTGGCTGTTGCCACCCGCCCAGACATAGCCTATGCAGTAGGAGTAGTTTCACGATATTTAGACTCACCGAACCAGTCCCAGGTCAATGCAGTCAAAAGAATACTGAAGTACATCAGTGGGACTCGAGAAATGGGTATAATTTTTGAAAAAAGTAAATGTTTTTCTTTGGTTTGTTACAGTGACGCCGACTACGCCGGAGACCATATGACTAGACGTTCCACCACTGGTTTTATTTTTACCTTGGGAAGTGGACCGGTGTCTTGGTCATCACAGAGGCAAAGATGTGTGTCTTTATCTACCACCGAATCGGAGTACATCGCAGCGTCGCAGGCAGTGAAAGAGATGGTGTGGCTTCGGCAACTTGTATTCGAATTAGTTTCAACTGGCAGTGGAAAGGTTAATCTAAACATGGACAACCAAGGAGCAATAAAGCTAATCAAAAATCCTGAATTCCACAAACGAACGAAACATATTGATGTTCGTTATCATTTCATCCGTGAAAGATTCAGCAGAGGTGATTTTAAGATTAATTATGTTCCGTCTGAACATCAAAATGCAGACATCTTTACAAAGGCTCTATGTAAAGATAAATTTGAAAAATTTCGTTTTTTGATCAAAGTAATGTAATATATTTATATTAATAATAACTTGTATGAATAATATTTTGTTTGAACTAAATCTATTCAAAAGTGGGAGTGTTGGAATTATTATTTATTTGAATAATTTGCTATTGGCAATGTCGGCTCCCACTGGAAATTGTATACCTGATTATAATGAATTCTTACATACTTAAATATACTAATAAAGTTAGTCTTTCTCTTGTCATCATACACGGCGGTTGTCTTCTTTTGTGACTCATAAATTAACAGTTTTCATCAGAATTCACTTAAAATGGTGGAAAATCAATTTTTTAACTGTTTAGTAGAAGTGGACCTTTAAACAACTTTCCAGGCAGTTACGTTGCCTTAAACCCTTCCTTATTCTCTCCTCTACATACATTCCTCACAAGTGAAAAACATGTGGCAGTAACAAGTGGTATGACTAGCCATTTTCCCTTTTTTATTTAAGTTCCAATAACCAAGGACGTTCGTAAGCCCTTTAGGTAAGAACAAGTTGGTTAGCTTAACATACAAAATCCATAATCCACCTGTGGTCCCGAAACAGATGTCCGCAATCCTTGGTAATGGCTGACTAATGAGTCCTCTGTTCAATTATGCAGCAGTAGTCAACCGCGCCAGTAATAGGGACTTGTATATATAATTTTGGCCTGCCTTTTGCACATGGCTTTCGTCATCATCATCGTCGTCGCCGCCATTTTGCCAACCGAAATCCAATGTTCAATGGCTTGGCTTCGTGTGCTTTAAGTCTCATCTCAACTGCCCCGAAGGTGCTTCTTCCCACTGGTGCTGATGCTGTACACACCAGCAGGACATAGAGAGAACCGGTTTAATGCTGCAGCATCCTTGGATCTCTGCCAAAGACAGTTTATCGTTTGTATTGTCAGGACAAAGGATTAAGGTATTTTTGCTGCTGGTTTACTGCAGAAGCATCAGCAACCCGCGATACCATTTCGATGCTCCTCTGTCTTACTTCTCTTTACCTTATTTGCCATTTGCCTGCAATAGGGTGGACCGGTTTTCCCCAAATGTGTGCGGCAAGAAGTCGATTGGAGGACTTTATTGTTTTTTGTTTTCCTTCGCAGGAGCACAACTTCGGTCTTGGCCCCGCACCAACTGTCTTCCAGTTGGAAATATGAATGGCCTAAGGACATGCTCATTACAAGAAATTTGGCTTTGTGTGTTCATTGATAATAAAAATCCTTTGTCAATCTTCCTGCGTTGGATATATGTACCAGAGGTGAGGGGCACAATTTATAGAATATTGCTTTGAAGTTGTTGCAACTTCAGAGGTCCTTGGGGAGGTGGTTGAAAATTGTAATTTGAATACAATTTGTCTGCCTTTACTGAAGTCAATTCAAGGATTTCCATAAAAGTGGGTAGACTAGTCAAAAAGATACGACTTCCTCGAGATGACCTTAAAAAATAAAATAACAATGTCCTTATTGCCGCAGCAATAAACAACAAAAGCAATTTCCAAGCATATTTCTCTTGAAACCACTAACAGGACCTAAATTGTGCCAAGAAGACGATGTCCTGGTGGGACCGAGAAAAATACCATTAACGAGAAAATTGCACACTGCATCTTATTGGCCTTGTTAACGTCAACTCTCGCGTCCTTGAGTCAAAATAAAGGTAACGAGAAGAGCTTGTGCAATGTGCAAAGTTGCAACAAGCAACATGTAGGTAGTATTTTCAGAGTTGTTGAAGAAATCCCCGCACAGATGTGTCTAAAATTCCTGTGGGAAATCAGTGGGCGAAGTTGTCTTTGCTGTGGCAGATGCAGCAAATGTTGCATTAAGTTTATCTAGTAGGAGATGGAGAAGAAAACTGCAAGAAAAGTGAGAACTTAATATAAGTATCTGGGGAGAAATTCCGAGGGTCGCTATATACCACAACTTGTTTATTGTTGCATACTTTCGAGCAACAAACACAAACTCCTCCTCCTTTGACACTTTGCAGCCAGGACATTGTGAATTAAGTTAGTTAGGTATGCATTAATGACACACATCCTGGAACAGAATATTTGACTACTAATTATATGGAAATTTGTTTGCCAGGGTCACAGGCTCACACGGGAGAAGTTTTGCGGAGAAAACTATTTCATAATTCAGCCGCCTTGTGGTGTGAAGTTTTTCTTAAGATACTTTTTGTGTATCTTAAATATTCTTAACACTTAATTTATAATAATTTTTAAATCGCTCTTACCCTCTTGTGGATTGATTTTTATATTTAAAGCAATACAAAAATTGTAAACTTTTTACTTTAGTTGTCACAAAATAGATGGCGTTAATGGTTTTGGAGATTGTGCTTTGCGATAGCGGAATTCGACAAGATTCATTTTTGGGTTCAATGTCCAATAAAATGTTTACGATCCATAAATAGTTTTTATGAGTGAAATACAAACTTTTTGTTGGGATTTACAGTTTCCCAAGCATGAGGAAGTAAAGGAGAATAGGACATAAGGTGCCTATTAACATATTGGTTTTGAATGCTTGCAAATTAAAATGGCAAGATAAGACCCCGCAAGGTAAACTATTTGAAATTCGTGTTGTTCGGCTAAAAAAAATCTCTTTATTTCATATTGCGTCCGATATTGGACTGAAGGTGAAATGATGAGCATTCCTTACTAGACGAGTATTACGGGTGAAACTCTTTAGGGGAGGAATGCAGCTGGCTGCCACATTTTTTGTATAAAAGAAAAGATAAAATAAGGAAAAACATGAAACATTGCGTCGGTGTTTCGAGAGGGGCAAATGTTTCAGAGAGCTATATTTCCCACCAATTTTAACAATCTAGTTTGTATTCTATCGAGTAGGTGTAGTGATTTTTATATTTAAGTAGATCTAAGTAGTTTTATCAATTCTGCATATCAAATTTTTTAATTCCTTTTTTTTCTAATGAAAATAAATTTTTGAATTTTTTTTTCAAAAATCAATATTTTTAAAACGAATCAAAAAAAATATTTTAAATTTTATATTCACATGCATATTAATAAACTCTAAAAAAACTGCATACTAAAATTTCCAAAAAAAAAAAATTTCAAAAAACTAAAAATAAAAAAAAGGATTTTATCAAAACCGGTCCTACAATTTTCGAAATACATTTTACATAAATTCTTTGTTATTTAAGACGTGTGATGGCGTTATTCAATTTTTTTTACAACCGTTAAGTATTGTGGTTTTAATACTTTTTATAAGTTCAAACTGTGTTATTTTCAACGTAAATGTTGCTTGTTTCTGTCAAAGATCCTGCTTTCCAATGTAACTAGGCACATAAGAGCAAGTACGTGCGACCCAGTCGTTCCCATTTTTTCTGTAGGGTTGAGTTTGTATTTTGTAGAATCGGAAACTTACTTCTTTAAACTCTGAGTTGAACCATGACTTTTCTTTTTGTTCTGTTAGGAATGCAAGCTCGAATCCCTAGAAAAATGACATTTGTGATCATTTTAGCAATGTCACTATCCAGAAAGAATAGCGACCAGTTAAAGTTATGGAAGAAGCTATTGGAACATCCCAGTTGGTTTTTTCGTATTGCCAAACGGTCTTGGTTTTTTTTTTTTTTTTTTATAATTAACGCGCGCACAAGGGACTATTTGTTTCCCTTTTAATGTAACACACTGCGCGGGCATTAGGAAGATAGGGAGGGGAGAGATAGGAGGTGTCGATTAACATTGGTTTTGAATGTTTGCAAATTGAAATGGCAAGGGAAAATCTCGCCGGGTAAACCATTCCAAAGTCGTGTTGTACGGCTAAAAAAAGAATCCCTATATTTCACGGTACGTCCGAAATTGGGCTCAAGGGTGAACTGATGGGCATTCCTAGCAAGACGAGTATTACGGGCGAAACTTTTAAGGGGAGGAATGCAGCTGGCTACCTCGAGTGAACATTTTTTATAAAAGAACCGATAAAATAAGGAAAGACATGAAACATTGCGTCGGTGTTCGAGAGGGGCAATTGTTTCAGCGGCAGTTCTATTTCCTATCAATCTTAACGCTCGATTTTGTATTCTATCAAGCAGGTGAAGCGATGATTGTGAAGCACCTGCCCACAGGTGGGAGTTGTACTCGAGTTTAGGGCGTATAAACGCTTTATAAATTGTAGCCAGATCAGATGGGGAAAAATACTTCTTACACCGATACAGAAAACCTAAGCATTTTGCAGCATTCTTAGCGATCTCAAATATATGGTCGTTCCAACGGAGGTCGTCGTTGACACACATACCGAGTACTGAGAGCTTTTCGGTTTCTTCGATGTAAGTGCCATTCATGGACAATGGCATTGGGGGAATGTTTAGCTTTAACGACAGAAGACAGCATTGAGTTTTCGAAGCATTAAACTCCACACGATTTCTATTACCCCATTTGACAATGCTGTATAAATCGGAGTTTAATGAGCTTGACATACGGCACCGTTGCAATTGTACGTCCGAAGGCGAAGGACGTGAATTATCGAACGAATATGAAAAGCTGAGGGTAGAGTCGTCAGCAAAACAGTTAAGTGGATTAGAAGTAACAGACAGAAGATCATTTATAAAAATGAGGAAAAGAGTCGGAGACAGAACAGAGCCCTGGGGCACACCAGCATTTATTTTATGGGAATCAGACTTGAATCCGTCCAATACAACTTGTATTGAACGGTCCAGGAGATAGCTTCTAATCCAACGAACAAGAGTATTATCGATCCCAAAAGCACGCATTTTCGATAAGAGAGCTTCATGCCAAACTCTATCAAATGCCTTGGAGATATCAAGAGCAATAATCTTACTTTCACCAAAGCGATGTAAAGATTTGTTCCACTGTTCGGTGAGATATGCCATCAGATCACCAGTGGAACGGTTGCTGCGGAAGCCATACTGACGGTCATGGAGAAGCTTACGATCTTCGAGATATTCCTTAAGCTGACGGTTAATCAGTGTTTCCATGACCTTAGAAAGAAGGGATGTCAGTGCTATGGGTCGGTAGGAGGAGGGGGAGGATGGGTCACCTTTCTTAGGGACAGGCTGGACAAATGCTGTTTTCCATCTTCTAGGAAAGATTCCAGAAGAGTAGGAGCGATGGAAAAGCTTACGCAGTGGCTTTGCCAGTGTGGAAGAACACCTCTTCAGAATAATCGGGGGTATACCATCCGGGCCAGCGGATTTGTGTATATCGAGATCTTTGAGAACTCTTGCTACTGTACGAGTGCGGAAAAAAATCTGTCCCATGGAAAAATTTACATTCTCAAGTACAGGAGGGGCAACGTTGCTATGCGGCAGCGTGGAGCTGGCAGCGAAATGGGCGGCGAGCAAGTTTGCCTTCTCTGAAGAGTAAACAATTGGTGTGTTATTGTCGATGAGCGTTGGAACCGAAGATGTTGAGGAGTTTTTAATATTTTTTACAAATGACCAAAAATTTTTACTGCCTTTGGGACACTGCAGAATTTTTTGCCGTAATTTTTGGTCATGCAAAAATTTGGTTCTTTCAATAACGGAGTTGCATGAGTTTCTTGCTTGTTTGTGCTTTTTCCGATTTTCCTCTGTAGGGTTGGCTTTGTAAGAACGGAAACTTACTTCTTTGAGCCTGATAGCTTCTTTACACTCAGAATTAAACCAAGACTTTTCTTTAGGTTTGATGCTTTTTACTCTGTTGGGAATAAAAGCACGCATCCCTAGAAGAATCACATTTGTGATCATTTCAGCACTGGCATCAATGTCACTATCGAGGAAGCATAGTGACCAGTTAAAGTTTCGGAAAAAAATATTCAGGCCGTCCCAGTTGGCTTTCTCGTATTGCCAAACGGTCCTGGTGGGAAGTTTTTCTTTAACTGGATGGGTGGAGGATGAGAAATTAGCTGAAATGACACAATGGTCTGAAGTGCCAAATGGAGAAGTTACACTAATGGTATATTTATCAGGGTGAGAAGTAAGAAACAAGTCAAGAGTATGGGCGGCTTGCCCAGCAACATCCGGTATACGCGTTGGCACATCGATCAGCTGGGTAAGGTGATGTAACCCGGCAAAGAGCTCGACATACCTTCCTTCGGGTGTTGTCTGACCAGAATAGCGGAGCCAATTGGAATTGTGTACATTGAAATCGCCCGCAATAACGATTTCAGTGCGAGGACAAAGGGAAACAATTTTCGAGATAGAATCTGACAGCGCATCAAACTCGTTACAAGTCGAATTGCTGTCGAGATTTGGACTCCTGTAAATAAAACAATAATGAATGACATGCTTGCGGACAGTGAATTTGAGCCACAAGAAGTTAAAGTCCGTGTTGGAACATTGCCCATATTGGGGAAGGCTCTGGCAAGCAATATCATTTCTAACATAGACCACGAGACCATGATGGGAAAAGAGTAATGGCACCAAGCTATACCCATGTAGAGTAAACTCTGATAAATCAGTATTTACTCCAACCTGGGTTTCACTTAATGCCAAAACAGCTGGCCTGTATTGAACAGTGTAGACGTACAGGTGAAAGAAATTCTTTCTAATACCACGAACATTGGAATACACGACACAAAAATCACTTACCATTTAAAAATACTTACACACAAAACACAATTCTGAATAAGTCGAACCATGCAGTGAAAATCAAAATTAATCTCTGTAATAATCAAACTGTCTTAGGTGTTATGCCCATAAGACAGCTTGCATACAAAAAATCAATTTAAATATTCAGCACAATAGGACAAACTCAGATGCCCTTATCTATTTACCGCAAGCATACGTTGCCTACAGTAGATAAGAAAGAGGCAGTTAAGCTAAGCACAAAGGGTTGGGACAGATAGGAGGATAATTTAATTTGTTATGCAAGTGTGAATTATTTTTTTTTTCTTTCACAGCGCGAATGGGCATCTTATCGTCTTCCAACGACGCAAGTGGATATTGTTATTATCTTTACAGCACACGCGAGGGGGTTTTGCCAATTTCTCAAACGAGTGTGTAATATTATTTTTTTATCACTCGCGATAACAATGCGCAATAATTTTTTTTTTTGACTTTTGTTTAATTGTTATGCGCGCACCTCGACCCGACGTCCGGCCGCTATGAGCTTAAGATCGACACTCCAAGTCGATTTGTAAGTTTTTCTTTAAAAAATTGATGAAATGACATAATAATGGTCTGAAGTGCTAAATGAAGAAGTTACTCTAATGGTACATATATCAGAGTGAAAAGTAAGAAACAAACCAAGAGTATGGGCGTCTTGCACAGCAACATCAGGTATTCTAGTGAACTCATCGATCAGCTGGGTAAAGTGGTGTTACCCAGCAAACATTTCGACATACCTTCTTTTGGGTATTTTGTGGCCAGAAAAGCGGAGCCATCTAAGAATTGTGTATACAGAAATCGCCCGCAATAACGATTTCAGTGAGAGGACAACTTCAGAGATCTAACCGTGCCCCCAACTGAAAAAGGAAAAACCACTTTTTTTGACAACTCCAGCATCTTCTCTAAGTTAGAAAGAAAAACAACAGTGAGTAACGATGTTTTGACGTCATTTGTAAAAGCTTAAAGGACTCAATATTGTTTTCAAGTTATTGGTAATAGAAACATATTTGGTTACATAAAAACAGTATAATCTTAAAGTGCGCCTTGTTGTTATAAACGAAAAATTATTTTTTTCCAATATATACAAAAAAAAAACACAGAGTTAAATCCAGCCTCATAAAATTAATTAAAATTTAAATAAAATAATTCATTATTTTACGCTCTTATAATGGAAAACGCTTTAACGTCTTCTCATCAGGTTCAAACAGAAAATTGTTTTATTTTCCAAGACGTTAAAAATCCATAAAAATAATTTAATTTTTAACCTTGACTAAGCCTTTTCAACTTTCATTAACGACTCCAAAAATAAATCCCCCTTTTTCAACATCTCCCAGCAACTTTTTAATAATTGCTTGAAAGAGAAAACATCTTAAGGAATATATATGTATACATTTCCATAAAAATGAAAACACTTCAATTTCTTTAAATTCAAAATATACTTTCACCACCCCTTTTTTCCGGGTAATATTTGGCGCCAAAGCGGCCTTTCCAACTTAACCCGAAAAGCCCTACACCACCAAATCAAACTTTTAAAGAAAAAAAAATCATAACCGCTACTGAATGAAAGATGAATTTATAGCAACACTTAAAAGTCCGGAGCTCTCATCTCATATCAATGAAAATACTCCTCACTCGACTACATCTTGAGAATCCTACTCCCATCTTCATTGAAATCAAAATGGAAAAAAAAGTTAAGTATCGAACAAATTCTTCTCGCTAACGGATAGCTTTCATCTCCTAAAAACCAATCTCGACAGGAAAGTCCAAACATATGAGCAACAAAAAAAAAAAGAAATATTTCCCAATGTTTATTCAAGTCACTTTTCTAACCCCCAACTCCTTCCAAATGGGAACGAAGTATTTGCTAAATAAGTTGTTCACTGTGTACCGATGTCGTATATTCAAATAAAAATATCTTTATTGCGGATGTATCCCACCCCTGCAGTGACTATCGAGGGTGGATGGAGGCTTATAAGGGACACAATAAAAGTCAACCATTTGTTTCACTCCTCCAAGCCCCCACCCACACCCATTCACCACCAGAGCGTCAGCAATGAAACCAACGAGCGTATGCCATGTTGAACAACCAAATATCATAATATCGACAGCAACATAGCGAAACAGGAAGAGGAAGTGTGTCTAAGAGAAAGGATATTGGAAATGTTAGGAGATTGCGAACGAAATGCGGATAAGTATTTCCTAAGCCCAATACTGTTACCCGCCTTCGCGCCTGTAAGCGCGCATATCCTCACCTCGTTTGCACAACTGTACTCTACGTTTACGGTACAAAAGTTTACTATAAGCTTTATTGGGTTTTTGTATACAAAAAGTCACAGGAATAGTGTCCCATTCCAGCGCCTTCTTTCACTATAAAGTATACCTAGGAAACAAGAAACCAACAACAACAAAATAACTAAAATAAAAGAAAAAATTTCACCGGAGGATATTTCAAACAGGCAGGTAAATTTATAGCCCAGCAATATACGTTTTCTATACAAAAAAAAAGAAATTGATTACTTTTACTCTTCGTCCTGTGGCGGCCCGTTTGGAGTTGCCTTTGCCAAACGACGACAAGTGAAGCCCAAAAATGCCGATGTTGAGAGTATGGCCTTCGGGTTGAGTAATTTGCAAGTTGGCTTTTGTCAATATATGGGCATTAGGGGGATTTTGTTTAATTTAAAATGTAATTTATTAAGATAAAACCGTTATTCTATGATACTGTGTATTTATATGGCGGGCGGATATCCTGATGGCGGGATAATAATTTGTGCGCTTTGAAATGTTGTCTAGGAAGTGTCTTTCGTGTTTTTCGGAAAGACTACAACGCGTTTTCAAACTGATGACAAGGAAGAAATTCCTTCAAGGACCAGTATTTCTGTTGAAAGACTTCTTCCGATATCGAAAAAACTTAAATGCTTAAAAAAGTTCTATTTAAATATAGAGCCGCATTTCTAAAGAAAACGAATTGTTTATACTTGCAACATGTGAAAGAAATCCTTCTATAATAATATCGAGCAAAAAAATATCATTTTATTCACATTAAAGTAAATGGGTATGCATAAACTTGGCCTTTTACTTAAAATAAAAAAAATGTGAATTAGGTCAAAAGCAGACTCATCTCGGTAGTTAACGGGAAGTTGACAGATTGTCTTGTGCCTTGTCAACTGCCCATAGATAAAGGTATAATTGCGATATCTCAGTGGTGATCCTGGATATCAGATATGTATCGGCGAAGAAATTGGTGTTAGTCATGAAACGGTATCTCGGACTTTTTTTTTAATCCGGTAGAAATCTTCAAAAGGCATTCAGTAAGAATCGGTACCAATTAGTGTAGGACTCTCACCGCCATAAAATTACCGGTGAATCTTGACCAATCTAGGAAAGATCGACAAATGATTTTTTCTTTCTAAATTTATTAAATCGCATTGGGGTAAATTTAAAGGTATAACAATTTCCCATTGCTATTTGAACATCAGCTTGGTTCTTGGTCTTGGTTCTTCTTAAACATTGTTTCGTACATTTAAGACGGTCTCCATTTCGAAGCTTTTATGACATTGCAGTCGCTGATTTTGTGATACTGCGTGTTTTTCAACCACTTCTATAACCATTTGTATTTGAAGGTCACTATGTAGATCGCTATTTCTTATATACCAAGGGGCATCATTTATTCCACAAAGGACCTTGCTTTGGAATTTTTGGATAGCTCCAGCATTTGCTTTCCTTGTACAGCCCCATAGTTGGATTCCTTATGTCCAAACGAATTTCAGTACTTAGTTATATAAGACTAGTTTGTTCTGGATATAAGGGCCAGAGTTCTTTCCTAGTAACGAGCACATTTATCTTTTTTTTTTTTTTTTTTTGAGGTGCTCTTTCCATTTAAACTCTGCATCCAAAATCATTCCAAAACGTATTTGCCGGTTTTGGAGTAGGTTACTGCTATACTGTTTATACAAATTGGAACATTGCTTATGTTTTTATTTGTAAAGTTTATATGCGTCGATTTTGTTTCGTTTAATTCGATATGCCATTTTTGCGTCCAATCACTAACTTACTCGACTGCATTTTTCAATTTTTGTGTAAACTTCGTAACGGATTTATCTGTTGTTGACCACTGGAATACCCCTTGTATATAACAGATATAGGGTTGGTCCTAAGACACTTCCTTGTGGTACACCGGCTTAAATTTTCTTCAGTTTCAAGTAATTTTGGCCGTACCTTAAAAAGAGTCGGTTTGTAACGTAGGATTTCAGTATTTCGTAGTGCTGACTGGGAAAGTCTATATGCAGCTTGAACTCAAGTCCCAATGTTTGTATACAATGCTTTTATACAATGTATGCATACAAAATTTGCATACAATGGTTGCGTTCACGGACGTAACTTTCGGATAGGTTACCTTGTTTTGTTGTAATTAGCATGGTTAAAAACAGCTGTTTACCAGCTGATTGAAGAACATGGAAACAGAGAGAATATCCAAAGGTATCCTAAAGTTTGCTGGATATTTTTCTCTTTTGCTTCGAATTTTGAGAGATAAGGTAACCTTTCTGGTTGGATTTGATCGTTCATAATAAAAATCAAACACAGGCAAGGTTATCTATCCAAAGTGAACGTAAGCAATGTATACACAATGCATACATTTATGTACTTATGCAGACAATGTTTGCATATAAGGATTTCCTTTATAAAATTTGGTGTAGTTTTTTGAACAGAGTTCATCCTAAGCTGATGCATATTGCCAGGGTTATTCACTTTGTTTAAATTTATATTAGTTTCATATAGTTCAATAAACTTAATATTTAATAAAAGTTTATTTATGTGTTATAAATATTGAATGCACAGCCTCACTGAACACACTCATTCAAAAGTCAAAATTGAAACAGAAAAGTTACTTTTTTCAGTTAATTTCATAGTTTGGTATTATTTTTGACAGTCGGATCTTATTCGGTATGCCAAAAGCCCAAAACATTACAATTTCGTTTGGATGGGATAGGCGCAACTTTGCCGAGGCTGATGCCACAAAAGGAAAAGTTTTCGTTTCAAATATTCGGCATATGTGTAGGTAAGGCGTATGATATTATGAGATGTATGTACATATTTACAATGCAATCGTCGGGGGGATATTTTATCCTTTTGGAAAAAAAAGTTTACGACTAGGTGACATTTTTGGAATTCAAAAATTAACGAATGCTGAATGAAGTCGAGTTGATGTGAATGACCGCAGGCAGTAAGAGTTTGAATGCACTTTTACGTTTACTGAAAATATAACTGTTGTTCCAACTTGTGAAAGTATTACACATCCGCTCGAATTAAATGAATTGTTTTTGTCATTATAATGTTAGGAGAATTTTAAGTAACAGTAACATGCAGAGTTAAGAATGCAAACTTCAGAAAAAATAATCTTTGTACATTTAAAAACAAAATAAAAAAAATCCATTTAACCGTTTTCAAAATATTGACTTTTGAAAAAAAAATTATTAAAAATACAAAAAAAAAGTTTTCGAAAATATTTTAAAATAAAATTACTAAGGCTACCAACATCTTCCTGAATATCAATTTTTATTGAAATAGGATGACCAGTTTTCGAGAAAGTCGATGAAAAAAACGGTTCTATAGGGGGTACCATTTTAAGCCTACCATCTTGATTTTTTTTTTCACCAAAACATAACCTACACCTAAAATAGTACACTGATTTTTTTGTTCGTAAAAATTCTTGGAGCCGTTTCCGAGAAATATAAGGCTTTAATTAACGGTACCTGTCATACCGTTAATATTTGAATTAAAAAAATTAAAAAATCGTCTGTAGAATGACAAAATAACCTTATGTTCCAAATTTGAAGAAGAATGGCCAAACCGTTTAGGCTGTAGTTCAGATAGACAGACAGACAGACAGAATTTTGCCAGTAACTCAAATATGTTTCTCTAGCATCGTTATGTCATGTCTGATTGTTAGAATTTTTTTTTACGAATGCATAACTTGCCTTATAGCCGCTAGTAAAAAAGTAACAAGGCTTGGCAAATGGTACAAAATCTTTTAAAAATTATTTATCTTATTCTTGTTTCTCCAATATTTCCGTTTAATTAATTTTCCAATTGAGTCTCCGCACGAAATTCTTTTCCCAAAAAAAAAATTAAAAGCTCCTAAAAACTTAAGTAAGATTTACGAGGACAAAAACGGACTGTTAAACAACAAAACAAAAAACAGCTTTGGGCTCCAAAAACAACACCAATCTGCTGTTTAAGTGTTTTTAAAATAAACAATTAAATTAAAATCAAAAGGAGGAGGGAAGCTGGAGGTAAATATAAATATAAACAAAGAATGTAACATTATTGCTGCCACTCTCTCTACGAAAGAAGGAAATTTCGTGAATCAAGCCAAAAGATGCCTTCATCCCTTACCCCTTGTTACTCCTTGTTTTCGCAGTCGCCGTTGGTCTTTCCTCGTTCGTTCGTGCAGAATAATTAACATAATCGCCTTAAACATCTTCAATTCTTGCCCATCTCCTTTTTTCCATCAATATCAACTATTCTCTGTTCAATATAATGGAAAACCGAATCGCTTGCTGCCCTTTACTTCATCCCTTGAGTTCGGTTCAAGAAAGAAACGGAGCCCATTCCTCTTAGATATAATGTCTATGGAAGCAATATAAGTAGCTGTTGCTTACTTAACAACCTTTTTTCTTCCGCAAGAAAATGGAAATTTTTCAATTAACGGTACCCTATACACATTCAAAAAAAAAAAAAAAAAAGATAAATTCAAAAATATGCGAAGGAAATTACAAAACATTTGCATAGTGAAGCTGTCGTTTCTGCGATGATTTGCATAATAGGATTCCAACAACCGCGCATTCAAAAAGCCCTTCCTCCAGAAGTCTGTTGTAGGTGTACAGTGTACACTCAACAGTAAAATATCCTGCGACCCGAATCAAAATTCAAGTCCTCGTGTGAACAAGGTCATTCTGCTACACAAACTTAAGTTTAAATAATAATAATTTGCGAACATTATTGTGGAGAGGGATTTGGAAAATTCGAAAAATGGGTATCCTGCCCCAGAGGATTTGGTTTAATTCAAGAGCTTTAAATACGAAGTCCCCACCCTCTCGAAGATCCTTCGAAAATTCTCTTCTTCGTCGTTAAGTGTTACAGACTCATCGTCGTTGTCGTCATCATCGTTCGTCACTCATGGCTGAAAGGTTTCGGATGATGGGCAACCATCAACCTCACATATCCCTTAATTAACCATCGAATCCCAAGGACATGCAACCAGCACATGTGCACGGGGATTTTGAATAAATTTCGACTTTCCAAATTGATGATGTTTATGTTCAGGATAATCCCCCCTGTCTCATGATGGCTTCACTTCATTTTGCTTGAGTTTCTTCATTCTTTAATCTAAAACCAATTTCCAGCACTTTCACAAAAGTTTAAAGGATATAACTAACCGGCTTGGCGGGCGAAAGGATGTGGAGGACACCCCAAAATAATCAAAACCAACTAAAATCATAGACACAGACAACACGATGGAGTGGTTTAAATGGGAAGAGGGAAGTAGCCCTTAACTAATTATATCCTTACGTCAGGGTAAAGAGGAGAATATTTAGCTCCAGGAGATTGCTGGTCGGCTGTTAGTTCTGTTGGTTGATGCGGGATGCAACTTTGTTGTAGAGGGAGCCACTACAATGTGGCACGGAAAGGGTGAAGAGAGAATATGAATTAGCAATTTGAGGTTGGTTTTGCTTTTGGGCCAAGAAGGAATATTTTGTCATCATCATCACCATCATGCTCGGAGTCATTGTCGCGCAAAAAGGACGATGACAAAACTTCGCCACTAAAACTAACTTCAATTTGTAATTGTCGTCCTTTCCTATCGTCGTCGTCGGTTGACGTCATTGGTTTCCATAAAGATGAGAGAGCAGAAGTCAAAATGGTGTAAATGATGACCAAGATACATCAGCCAGTAGTACTAGAACAAGTTTCTATCTTTATCTTCTTAGAAGAACAGAAAAAGGAGCATTGCGGTAAGTGCGATATGCTCTAACATTTGATAAATTATTATTTATCCTTGTTGCACATGGTTGTATCCTGTTTCCTGTTTAAGAGTTTTAGACTCCATAGTAAATTACATATACATAGATGCCTAATGTCAGTTGTTGGTTAAGTGTTGAGTACCAACTTGTGTGATTGCAAATTTTAATTAACCGGATTAGTTGAGCGTGGTGTTGTGTCGAGTTATCACACATCCTTACATAAGGATTGAAACAGTTTATGCAACCACTGACGCTAGGAGTTTAATTAAATTGACACTTGTGTATGTGTACTCGCAGGCCGCAAAGGAGAATAAAGTTAGATGGCGCCCAACGCCGGACCCGGTTTATTTCTTTAGAACATTCAAAAGAAGTTTGAAAAATAGCCCCCAGCTTCATCACATATAGTGTAAAGGAGTGAGATTCTTGGCATGATGAGGGTTCTGTGCCGCTGCATTGTTGTTGTTCTAATTGTGTGATGTTGTCTGGTCCTTTTGGGATGATGATGATGGTTCTTGTGGGTGCAAAACACACACAGTAGATGGAATGAAAAATGAAATATAAATGGATATGTGCTCGCAGGGACAAATCTGTCTAGTTACTGGACAGCACCGCCATCAAAAAGTCATTTCTGTGCTCTCTCCAATCCTTTGGAGTGAAGTTGCGTTGGTTGCTACTTCTGACTGCCTGTTCTGGTCTCTTCATTCACTTGGTGATGGTGTAGTTGGATGTGTTCCCTGGAAGTCGTTGTCGTCTGTTGTGCCGTATCGTATCCATGAATAAAGGATGTGACTGGGTAAACGCAAATTGGATTTTTGGTTTCTTCTCTATGGTGGAAAGCGGCTTAAGTAACGTTTTATTATATATACACATCCATACTTGGAAAAGCAGCAGCGCGAGGACTTACAAATTACAGCAGCCTAGCAGATCTGTTGAACACGCAGCCAGAGTGAAATGCTAACGAAATGTCAATTAGAATGAAATATGAAAGGAATTTTCCAGACATCATCATAGGCATCACTGACAATGTCCAGAGTCCGGTTGCACCAGAGCTAGAGTTAGATTTGGAACTCGCCTATAGGATATAAAAAGCGATGTCAGAAATTGTTAGTTGGGACTTGGTAGTTATAAATTTATTTGCATGTGTGTAGATAAAACAGCATAGTTATACATATGAGTGCGGCGTAGGATCTGAACAATTGAATATGTAATGAATATTCAAACTGACATTTGACGCATTTTCAACATTATTTTCTGTCAGTTGGGAAATACGTGTTTAGGAAACTTTAAATAACTCTTCAATAGACACTTATATCTTAAAAAGTTGTAAAGGGTTAAGGATGCACTGGACAAAAAGATTTATACTGTTTTGGCCAATGCTGAAGAGAGAACGGTTTGGACGATTTTGATTAAATTTATGTGTTCTTTAAGCGATATTTAAAATGTCAAATTGAAACTGATGTATCTACCTAATTGAAAGCAGAGACATCTTTTTTTTTTTTCTGCACTGGAAAGTAAGAAATCTTCTTAAAACGATTAGGCCATACCATAAGTGGTTTAAGATTTTTACTTACTAAAAACCGGCCTCATATTTTTCTCTCAACTAACTATAACCAAGCTCCTTTAATCAGACAGCTCTCTATCGAGATGACTTGCTGGTACCACATTTACTAGCCTTATTAAGCTGGTGTTTTTTACCCGTGTTTGGTGTACATGCTATGTTTCTTGAAGGACGTGTCTTGAGATTGAAAGCAAATTTTGTTATTTCTTTTGTTAAAGATTTTATACACAATAAATAAATAAATTTATTTCGCGATAGCTCCTTCAGGAGATTACATCCTCTTAACCATTCTTATGTGTGTTGTCAATCTGGAGGAGTGGTGGCGAACTGCAATGTACCGCAAAATCCGGAAGCCGGCATAAGATGCACCTTTTTGAGGCAAAGCTTATTATTATTCGGCTGCATAGATAATAAAGGGTGAGTCCCAATAAGTGTCTGGTTTTGGAAATAGTTATTACTTGAGCGAAGAATTCAGTTGACCATCCGAGGAAGAAAATAAAGGCTGGCAGATGCGGCCTAAATTACCCCAAATGCCCTCAGTGCAATCCGGAAAACAGATTATGGAACGCGAGGTTTGCAAACTCTGCTAAATGTTTAAAAAATAGTTTTTTTATCCCCGACGGACAATCTATAAATAAACGCCCTATAGTTACGGCTCGGCAACTGCAGCATGTTGTTGGCTTAGCCTCCTGGTATTCTTTAAACGGGCAGGAGCACCATGGCTCTGCAACGTTGGACAAACGCATTATCTCGAAATTAGATTTCAATTTTCGAATCTTTTAAAACAGACCATTCCCAATGATAATTGGACCTCTGATATTGCCTGTACCACTGATTGGCTGCTCCTAAGAGCAGGAGGTAAAAAAATCGTAGGATCTCAGCCCAGGAATACTGGCCTTGCAGCATTTCGATCCGAAAGGTGAAATTTTCCACTGACATTTATTCTGAAACCTGATAGGTCGAAACTGGAATGGAGATATAGTTAAAATCTGGAAGGGGGGGGATTACTCGGGCCATACTTACAAATTAGTTAATGGCGTGACAGCCTCTTAAAGAGCCTATGCCTAGTGGCTTATACTCTCAACCATTTCTGTGGCTGTATAGTGAATCCGCAGAAGTGGATGAGACCTATAATTTGCCCCAACAAAAAAATTGGCTCCGACGCGGAATCGATCACTGACCTTTTAAGCATACAGATCCGACATACTAACAACTATACTAACCACTATACTACACTCGTTAAATCACTGTACCTTGAAGCATAAACGATATATCTGAGTCCTTCATTTTGATATTATTACAACGTTTGCTGATAGCAACAACCAATGATTCAAAAATTGTGTACCGTATATCCATATCGGTATGCACTTGCTTGTCCGTGAACAGTTTCTCTTAGGTCGATACTTGGAATGGAATATTTTCCAATGAGGCAGTTTATTTCCCATAATTGATTACAGAGTTGAATTTGATTATTTGACATAATAATTCGTAATGGCTTTCTATAGTTCAATCTTTTATTAAGTGATTTGGGTACCTTTTCAGTTGCTGTTTCGATTGAGTCGGATGATGCACGTATCATCAGCAATTTTGGCAATCATGATGTCTTCTTTTTGAGGATCATATCTCGAGTATAATATAGTACGAACAATACTGGGAAAAGTACACTTCCTTGTGGAACACCGTCGTTTGTTTCTTTAAATTCCATATACCAAATACAAAAGTCAATAAGCTTTACAAGACTCATTCATCCAGATCAAGCAAGCGGTACAAAACCTGGAGCAATCAGGGCATTAATTTGAAGCAAGTAGTGCAATCCTTTAACTAAATACGATATTCTGTGAGTATTTTTTTAACATTTCGTTCTAGAAAGCATTTAAAAAAGCACACATACGCCACAGTAGCCCGTTAAAAACCAAACAATCAATGAGTTGTGAAAAGTAGCAGCCGATAATAATAAGATCCAATCTTCTTTAGTCTATCTCTTTAAATCCAGCTACCATTACTCACATACGGATCCGAGACTTGTATGCTTGCTTACTAAACGGCTCTGGGATCTCTTATCCGCGTTGTCCGGTAGAAAAGTCTTACGGATAATTTTTGGCGCCTTGTGCGATCGATGACGATTCCGGAGAAGATACAATCTTGAATTGTATGAAATCTGTCTCGAAGCAGATCGGGATGATTGGAAAAACTTTTTGAACGAGACCCGGACTGGATGCCGGTTGTTGCGACGATGATAAGGATGATGAAACGAATTATTTGAAAAATTGCAATTAAGCAATTCGAGTTCTTGATTGCGTACAAAAGATCATTTCATTAGTTCGCATAATTATGGCCTAAAGATTAACTTAATTGTCTTCAAAAAAGTTTAAATTAGAAACTATTGCAAACTGACAAATGATTTTTTTATAAAATTCTTAAATTTAATTATTTTCTCTACAAAATACAAATGAATTCATTAAAATATGGCTTTTTATCTCTATGAAATATAAAAATTGCATTCGACCCATACAGTGTTCAGGATTTTCCATTTAAAATACATAAATAAAATTTAAAAATGTAAAACAATAAATAAAAATATGATATAAAATAAAAAAGGGGAATAAGCAAAACAAGTTTTTATTTTACGGCTTACATCGTAAATTAACTAGCTATGCTACGATACTGCAAATACATATCCTTTCGGCAAAAGGATAATAATACGGATGTTGTGGGTGAACCAACACCAACCTATTGACTGTTTCGCTCTCTTCATATTCAACATCCGGTTTATATTTCACTTCCGATAGAATAGCTTTGTTCTTTATATCCGTCATTGTTGGTACTTTTTTATCTTTTATTTGGCTTCATTTTTTTATTACCATATAAAAGAAGCAATGAAGTTTTTTTTATTGATTCTTTGCATGCACATATAGATTCTTCTTTGTTTTTTTTGTGGCGGTAAAAAGACAAAACTACTGACTTTTCAAAATACAGGATAGTTAAGGGAAATGTTAAGCAATAAAGTTGAAAAATTGGATCAAAGTGATTGGTTTTGGTGTTTTTAGGGAATTAATAATATAATCATTGCATACTTTTTAGCGATCATAAATCAGGATATAAAGCTTCTATTGGTTGGGTGAGCTACCAAGGGTCAGTAAGAATCGGTTTTTATTGCTTTCAACTTATGAACCTTAACACAAAGTTGACGGAGATTTTGCCCTGACCAGTCAAAATACCAAATCAACTGTCAAAGTCATCATTTTTAAAGAGACTTTAATGTTTCAGCGTTTTGATAAATTGGACCAACAACCACAGCCCAGGCTCATGAATTCATGTAGTTGGAGATCAAAAGGAAGACAAAAAGTTCTCTTTAGATAAAATCTAAAACTAACACCGATTGGCCCAACAATTGCCCTTCCTCTTATATTGCGGTTTTATAGTTGAAAGAATCCTGAAGGATCTCGACATCTCCAATTCCGCGGCGTCTTATTCTTTTGTACATTTTTACATCATTCTGGAGAATCGTATCGATGGACCACTTCTTCTTTACTTTTTCAATTACCTTCCCGACCGCTTTATTGGATGGTTTTATGTCGAATATTCTTTAAATAAATGCTGGCGTACCCCAGAGTTCTGTTTTGTTGACGCGCCGGAAAGCATTTCTCAAACTTTTTGTCAATGACTAGCATACGCCGATGATGGCATATGGCCTCTGCACTCATCCTGTCATTTCGATCCAATGTTGGCACAATTATATTGTCAATAGTGCGTCGAATGTTAGCTTCTGATCAATCGTTGCTGATTTATCAGCATAGACCAGAGATTTGATAAAGTAGTCCAAAGGTGTCAAATAATCTGAACGAGGTGGCCTATTCATAGGGCCATTTCTTGAAATGATGGTTGCATGCGCAGTATAGCATGTTGCGCGTTCTTTTTGGAACCATTTCTCCTCCTAATGATTTCCAATGACATGAGGAATAAAAAATCACGAATCATTTGTCTGTAGCATTCGGGATTTACGGAAATGTGAATGAGAGTGATTTTTTCGAGATGTAATGGAATCTTATGAGGATTTTGCTCATTCCAAAAAGTACAATTCTGCTTGTTACCCATTTGGCTGGAAATGGCCCTCATCGCTGAAGATGATAAGAAATCTTGTTCTATTTCCAGTTGATTTTGCCGAACAAACGGCGCAATTGATGGTCCACTGGCTTTAATTCTTGCATCAGTTGGATTTTATATGGATGTAGGCCAAGAGCTTTCCTCAAAATTTTCCAAGCAGTAGACGGACAAAGACCGACTTAATGACAACTGCCTCAAATGGATAAATTTGGGCCCTCTGTCACACTCACGTCTACAGCGGCGATGGCTTCTTCTGCACGCCCAGTACGGGCTCGATTTGGATGAAGAAGGAGATGGAAAAGCGTTCCGGGTACTTTGTTTTTTTTATAGAGTTGATAGTTACTTTAAGTGTAGGTTAGGAGTAGCTATCTAGGTCATAAAGAACAGAGTAAGGCATACAAAATAATTGGCGACAAAAGTGACTTAATCAGCATTGCCTCAGTCTCAAAAGTAACACCGTTTTCAATTTGATACAAAGAGATGCGTTGATCTTGGAAATTGTTTTAACAATATTATTTTCCCAGTTGAGATTATGGTTAGTTATAATACCAAAATTTTGAAAACTAGTGATGGTAAGCTTTAAGTATCAATGCTCGAGTGATGAACTAATATGGCTTGACTTTTATTGGAATTCATCATAAGCTTATTCTTCCTCGACCAAGAGGCTATGAAGCCAAGGACTTTATTAATTCGCTCAGTGGCAACTTTAACTAGACCTATGGAATAGCTAAGGTATATCTGCACATCATCAGTATACATCTGGACTTAACAGCATTTTAAAACTGAGAGAATGTGATTATTGAATAGGGTAAGCAATAGACGACCTACAATCGATCCTTGTGGGACTCCAGCTTTAGTTTTTTTTTGGTTATAGTAAACAACTTGTGAGCGACCTACCAAGTAACTTTGCAGCGACGTAGTTCTTCATCTTAAGAATAAGAATTTTGTCAAGTACTGTATCAAAGGCTCTTGAGAAATCAATCAATACATCTTCCAAGTTGAAGAGCACGGTAAGAAAATTTTAAAAATTAAAAACAGAGGCCGGAAAAAACATATATTCTCTAAGAAAAATTCAAAAATTGTTTGTTAATAACTGTTATTCAATAACCCAAAAAGATTGGATTTGAAAAAAAACAAGTTTTATTGAAAGAAAATAATGAATGCCTTCCTCCTAACTTACCCTCAAGACCAACTTCTTTAAAGACCGATTCCGCCTCCCATTTTTTAGACTTAATGAATATCAGAATTTTATAAACCCAAAGACATTTACTCTCTTTTTTCGCAAAGAAATTAACCCATACTTCCTTAAGAGCTTTAGCTTAACCAACAACAAAAAATGTGCTGTCACTTAAATGGTTCTGTTTCTACTTCATCTGACATCGAATAAAACAAGGATCACTCTCTATGTACTTCAAACGGACGATTGAGCAATTCATTAGGAGAACAAATTTCTAGTTCTTCATTGACAAAATACCACAAAATCCTATATAAAATTGTTTAGTAGGCACCCCCGTACAGAACCTAATCCTATACACAAAGGACAACGACTCTACTCATTCTTATAAATGAACAAAAAAAACATTACAAAAACAATAACAATAGCAAAATAATAAAAAACAGGGAGTTGGAAGCAGCCATCCTCAAAAAGGAACGAATTCGTAAGGTTTTTCCAAATGGAAATTCCATTAGGACAATCTCATTACCATAAAATGTCCTTTTTTCCATCGAACACAAAGAAATTATTGATAGATAGATACAATTTATTTTCCCAAAGAACCCTCAATCCTGAACTTTCTTCCATTTTTGTTGTTGATGATAGGCTAGGCAAGGATAGGGTAAAAGCACAAGAACTCGTTTGGCTCTCTTTGGTATAAAATCATAGCCCAAGTCGGATTGCAATAGTTCTGGAACAACAAAAGCCTTCACAAACGAGTCTACAGCTAATTTAGCTTGATGGTTCATTAAGATTACCTCAACTCCATGCTGCCTGGGATGCGGAAGTGCTCATGGGAATGACAATATTCAGAACTCATTCGAGCGGCCATAATCACATTCATTTCGGATTGGCATCTTTATTGTTCCAGTTATTGCTTATTCGCCGTGCAGGGGGCGGCCAAAAGAGGGCCAGCTGCGCTAGGTTAAAGTGGTCACATAGCTTAATTAAATAATTGATTTTGTATATAGCTGCTTATTTATATTTTATTGTCAATGACACTCCTGAATCAGGGCTGGAACAATCGAAAATTTAACAGTGTACAGTGGGAACTGTCGGAGCTAATTAAGTGGCCTTCGAGGACGAGCCAAACAAAGTCGGAATTACTGTATCTCACTGTACTTCTGCAGCTCATTTACATTTTTATTACAACTTTAAACTCGGAGAAGCATTAATTGCGATTTTCTGTTAAGTAATCAAATTAACTTTCATTTGAATGTTATTTTTTTTTTGAATAATTTAAATTTTCTGAAACAATAGTCAAAAAAAGTAATCCACAATGACATCGCCACTATAAAGTGGAAAAAATCCTGTTGTCTAGTAAAAAAATACTTACACATAGTCCTTAAATACCAGACATTCCAATTTAAATTTAATTCAACGTGATTCCAATGGCTTGTGCCGTCATATAGTGAAGCCATTGTGTAAGCGAACTTGGCTTCACTGAATCATCGAATCTGACATCGATAACCAGACAACTGAAACCATAAAGTTAAAATATATTCGACCTTTTCTAATTGCCTTTTTTGGCGCTTTTTTTTATCTTGGCACTTGGCCTTTTTTCTAAATTTGTTGAAGTGGAAGAACAAATTTCATGCGGAGATCAAATTCACAAATTAATAAAAGTTGAGCTTAAACAAATTAAACAACAAAATTTTGGATTTAAAAATATATTAAAATTGAAATAAAATACTAAACGTAAGTCTACATTGTAAATATAAGAATTCAGATGAAATAAAATACTCCTTTGCAGGAAAATTTAAGAGCTTTGCTAAAGCAGCTCTGTAAATTTCGGAAAAATAAATCTTTCATTTATTTGAAGTACATATATGTTAGAATTGAATTCAACATAAACTTAAATTTTCGTTTAACCATGGCGATTTAATCACATGGTCATCGTAACATAACCTAAACACACCGGTAGTACCGGATTATATATATCAACTCAAAAAATAACCATCAGCTTTAACATTTTGAGACCAACAAAATCCTAATTAGCTTCATAATCTCTCACCTAGTTTCGTTTTATCACAATCGATATTTGTGCAAGGTAAGTCAACATGTCAGATATATCTAAATCTCGTAGTCGTAGACTTAGGTCGCGAATTCACAATCCTGAAGCTCAAAATTGCAAAAACTGCTCCGCCCCTGACAGTCAGGGTCCGATGGTGGAATGTGGTACTTGCGAAAGTTGGTTCCAGTTTACATGCGTCGGTGTTTCGCAAGACGTAGAAAATGTGGATTGGCATTGCAGTACATGTGTTATTCAGCTACAAGAAGTCCACAATTCCAAATCTAAAAATAATTCCCAACATAATACAGCTCCAAGCGCTGATCTAGAACTACCGCCGAAGGGTGCTACTTTAGAAACTCCAAAGGTTCCGCGAGGCATATGCATTCGAGTTCCATCAACTAAAAGTAAAAACAGCAAATCATCACAAGGCAATTCTTCTAAGACAACATCCAGTGCTAAAATGGTCAAAATGCAATTGAAAAGACTTGAAGAAGAACGAAAGCTTCAAGAAAAACGCGATCGAGATTACATCGATAAAAAATATGCCATACTCGAACAGCTCAACTCGGACGACGAACTAGACTCTACTAGCGTTGAGTGTGTTGACAAAAATCGTGTTAAGGAATGGGTAAACAAAACGACTTTTCCAGATGAGAGGCCTGGAAGAAAAGGTAAAAATATTCCATTTGATTTTTATGACTCATGGCTAGGGAGTTTGCCACGAGACAGAGAGAAATTCAAGACCCAAGGTGACGCGGAGGGTGAGGTATCGATCAATAAATCCCAAATTGCAGCTAGGCAAGTTATGTCAAAAGATCAGCTGATCTTCTCCGGCAATCCAGAAGAGTGGCCGCTCTTCATAAGTTGGTGGAAAAATTCAACACATGCCTGTGGCTTTAGTAGCTATGAGAATATGATTCGTCTTCAACGATGCCTGAGAGGAAAGGCCCTGGAAGCGGTGCGGTTTAGACTCCTCCACCCCGATCAAGTCGATCAAGTGATCTCAACGCTTACTATGTTGTTTGGAAGGCCTGAAATAATAATTAACTCTCTCTTAGGCAAAATAAGAAATTCGCCTGGGCCTAAGTACGAAAAATTAGAGACAATGGTAAACTTCTCGCTTGAAGTAGACAATATGTGTCGCACTATGGAAGTAACCGGTTTATCCACCTATCTAAACAATCCTAGCCTACTCCAAGAGTTAGTTGATAAGCTGCCGGTGCAAATCAAACTGAACTGGGGTGTCTTCAAGCAAACTGTAAGTTGTGTAGATTTGTCAGTCTTTAATGATTGGCTTGCACAGTTGGCAAAAGCGGCGTCAGAAGTGACATTAACAATCCCATCCTCGTTGGAGCAAATGACGAATAGGAAAACAAAAGCCATTGTAAATATACACAAAGAAACTAAACCTCAAGATGAGAAACGGTGCCCGGCTTGCAATCATGACTGTAAAATGCTCTCATCATGTGGACAATTCTTAAAAATGTCTCTCGAAGACAGATGGAAAATAGTTAAGCGAAATTACATCTGTCGCACCTGTCTACGTCGCCATGGAAGTCGTCGCTGTTTGTCGTCACAATTATGCGGCATTGATGGATGCACTTATCGACACAATGCACTTCTGCATAAGAACGAAGCTCAGCTGAAAGTGAGGAGCAATGACGGTATAAGTACAAGCCAAAACCAGCCAAGTACAAGCCGTGGCATCCAAAGCAATGTATATTATAGTGGTACAACTCTTCGCCCAGATGTTTCATCTATTCTCTTTAAAATCATTCCAGTCAAATTACACTATGACATGAAATCTATTGATACCTACGCTTTCATAGACGATGGATCATCAGTTACCCTTATTGATGAAGAATTGGCATTTGCACTCAATGCCAAAGGTGACAATGATCCCTTATGTCTTAGATGGACCGCCAACACTCATAGACTTGAAGAATCGTCAATGAGAATAACTTTTGAGATATCAGCTCAAGGAACTAATCAAAAATTCTCGCTTCCAAATACACACACTGTTAGGTCCTTAGAGCTTCCGAGACAGTCCGTCGATACATGCAGCCTGATGCAGCAATATAGTCACTTGAGAGGACTTCCAATTAAATCTTATTGGAATGCAAAGCCGCAGATATTGCTAGGTCTACAACATTGTAAACTAGATATACCACTCAAAACTCGAGAGGGCAATTGTTCTCAGCCAGTTGCCATCAAAACCAGATTAGGATGGGCTCTCTTCGGTGCGGTTTCAGCCGGTGTTGAAACTACAAACAATTCGGATGCAAATGTTAACATCCATCTTTGCGATTGTCAAAACAAAATCGATTCGAAAATTCATGAGACCGTCAAGCACTATTTTACATTAGAAAGCTTAGGTACTAAACCAATAAAGAAAAAATTATTATCAGACGAGGATTATAAGGCAGTTCAGATCTTGGATGAAAAAACTGTTTTCTTAGGTGATAGATATGCCGTCCCACTATTATGGAAATATCAAAATATTTCTCTCCCAAGCACCAAAGCCATGGCAGAAAATAGATTGCACTGCCTCGAAAAACGACTTTCAAACCAGCCACTATTATTAAAAAGACTGTCTGACCAAATTGAGGATTATGTGAGAAAGGGCTATGCTAGGAAGCTGAACCTAGATGAAGTAAATAGTATCACATCCCGGACCTGGTATCTGCCAATTTTTCCCGTCATAAACCCCAATAAACCAGAAAAAGTACGCATTGTTTGGGATGCGGCAGCGAAAGTCAAAGGAATGTCCCTTAATTCTTTTTTAATGACAGGACCAGATAACGTACCAGAGCTTCCATCGGTTCTCTTTCGATTTCGAGAAAGGCGGTTCGCAATATCGGGAGATATACGCGAGATGTTCCACCAAATTAAAATACTAGATGACGATAAAGATGCTCAACGGTTCTTGTGGAGGAATACCGAAACGGGGAATATAGAGGTGTACCAGATGCAAGTTATGACTTTCGGGTCAACTTGTTCACCTTTTTGCGCGCAATACATTAAAAACAAAAATGCTAGAAAATTTGAGATGCAATATCCAAAAGCATCGAAGGCAATTATTGAAAACCACTATGTGGACGATTTTTTAGACAGTGCAGAAACAGAAGAAGAAGCTATAAACCTAGCAAAAGAAGTTATATTTATTCACAAGCAAGCCGGTTTTGAAATTCGAAATTTCGTCTAAAACTCCACATACGTCTTAAATGCCTTAATGCCATCTCAAACTTCAAGATCTAGTAAGCCTTTTACTGATTACATTCAGAACGAATTCGAGAAACTCCTGGGTATGTGGTGGTCTCCAGTCACTGATATGTTCATCTATACATTCAAATGCAATAAAATGCACCAAGACGTGATGAATGGTACACGCGTTCCCACAAAACGTGAGACTTTGAGAGCGCTTATGTGCATATTTGACCCCTTGGGGCTGATTGCGAACTTTACCATTCATTTAAAGATTATTCTACAGGAAGTTTGGCGCTCAGGAGTGGATTGGGATGAGAGGATCAAAGAAAAACAATTTGAAAGGTGGAAAACGTGGTTGGACCTAATTCCTAAAATAAAAAATGTTTCAATTAACAGAAGATACCTTAATAATCTACGATTCGGGGATGGGAGTTGTGTTCAGTTACATATTTTCGTGGATGCGAGTGAGGAGGCCATAGCTGCGGTAGCCTATGTCAGAGTTTCAAACGAGAATGCAGTAGAGTGCTCACTAATCTGCGCTAAGACGAAGGTAGCTCCCATTAAAACCCTTTCAATACCACGTCTGGAATTGGAGGCGGCTGTACTTGGAGTCAGGCTCTCCAGCTATATTCGCAATGGTCACACTATACACTTTGACAGCTTAAACTTTTGGACAGATTCTCAAGTGGTCCTCAGCTGGATAAAATCAAGCAGCAAAAAATATAAAAGCTTTGTAGCGGTACGTATTGGAGAGATACTTGAGAATTCAGAAACAAGTAATTGGAATTGGGTTCCTAGCAAAGAGAACGTTGCTGACGATGCCTCAAAATATAAATTCAACTACGACTTTAGCTCTTCTGGACGATGGTATACAGGGCCAACAATTTTATACCAAAATCCATTGATCTTTCCAAAAAATAAGTCGAAAATTGTAACTTCTGAAGAAGGCAACGAAGAGGTGAAGGAATGTTATACACACATCAGAGCTACGTGTTGTCCACATATAGTAGACTACAATCGTTTTTCAAGATGGAAACGACTTATAAGGACCATTATGTACATTTTACGATTCGTCAAGTTGTTTGTACTGAAATGGAGGAAAAAAGAAAGCCCAACTGTGCTTATACTTGATGACAAAGAAGCAGCTGCGAGATTCTTATACAAACAATGTCAAAAAGAAAGTTTTTTAGATGATATTGCCGTCTTAACTTCACAAAAGGTGGCTCACATCTGCAAATCCAGTCCTCTTTATAAACTCTCACCTTATATAGATGAAAAAGGAGTGATCCGTATCGGAGGACGTATTGATGCCATAGAAAGCGTTCCTTTAGAAACCAAACGACCAATCATCCTGCCAAAGGACCATTATATAACTCGGTTAATCGTATATGAATATCATATCAAATTTCATCACATGTTCAACGAAACTGTGGTAAACGAGTTACGCCAGCAGTATTTTATTCCAAGTCTAAGGCGTGTTCTGAAGAAAATTCAACAAAGGTGTCAATACTGCAAGAATAAAAGAGCCGTTCCACAGCCTCCATCAATGGCAGAACTACCTCACGCTCGACTCCAACCCTATATGAGGCCATTCTCCTACACAGGAGTGGACTACTTCGGACCATTGTATGTTAAGATTGGAAGACGCTTAGATAAGAGATGGGGCATGCTACTCACCTGTTTGACCGTGCGAGCGATTCATATTGAGATTGTTCATAGTCTTTCAAGCGACTCCTGTATATTGGGATTAAAGAGATTTGTATCAAGGAGAGGAATGCCCAAAGAGGTATATTCCGATAACGGCACAAATTTTCGAGGTGCAAGCAAGGAGTTGCAGCAGGCCATACGAGACCTTAATAAAAATGCACTAGCTAGAGAATTCGAAATGGAACTAAAATGGAACTTTATCCCACCATCAGCACCCCACATGGGTGGGAGTTGGGAACGCATGGTCCGATCAGTCAAACAAACATTCGCCGAAATAACACCAACTAGCAACCCTTCAGAAGAATTATTATTGAGCATGATGGCGGAAGTAGAAAGTATTGTGAATTCGCGACCCCTTACCTATGTACCTATCGATTGTGAGAACAGTGAAGCAATTACTCCAAACCATTTCTTAATGGGTTGTCCTAACCGAGAGTGCCTGAGTAAAGAATCCTTAGATGATGGTCACGCAATAAGAAGATATTGGCTGACCGCCGAGAAGTACGCAAAAACCTTTTGGCACAGATGGATACGTGAATACTTACCAGATCTAACTCGACGTACAAAATGGTTTAAACCATTCAAGCAGTTGAAGGAAGGTGATATTGTGATTATCGTTGACCCAGATAATCCAAGAAAAACATGGCCAAAGGGGAAGATCCTTAAGGTACTTCCTGGAAGAGATGGAATAGTACGTAGCGCAGTTGTGCAAACAAGTGCTGGTATATATACCCGACCGGCTGTCAAGTTAGCGGTACTGGACGTTGGCAAGTTCGAGGAAGATGGTAGCCTGAGTCCCTTAACTCAGTTACCAGGGGTGAGTGTAAGCGAACTTGGCTTCACTGAATCATCGAATCTGACATCGATAACCAGACAACTGAAACCATAAAGTTAAAATATATTCGACCTTTTCTAATTGCCTTTTTTGGCGCTTTTTTTTTATCTTGGCACTTTGCCTTTTTTCTAAATTTGTTGAAGTCTGTGGAAGAACAAATTTCATGCGGAGATCAAATTCACAAATTAATAAAAGTTGAGCTTAAACAAATTAAACAACAAAATTTTGGATTTAAAAATATATTAAAATTGAAATAAAATACTAAACGTAAGTCTACATTGTAAATATAAGAATTCAGATGAAAAAAAATACTCCTTTGCAGGAAAATTTAAGAGCTTTGCTAAAGCAGCTCTGTAAATTTCGGAAAAATAAATCTTTCATTTATTTGAAGTACATATATGTTAGAATTGAATTCAACACATTGCTTTTGAATTGTTATTCATTTCCATCACTCGCCATTTTGTACAGGGTGGGCCAAAAGAAATCAGCTTATTGGAAGATGCTCTCATTTTTGCAAATGGCCGCCAATGTCAAATATGTTATGACATTTGTGGACCAGACAGATGCAGAATACAAGTGAACAAGCCATGGAGCGATACATGAACCGACATGAACCGATATTCTGAAGGCGGCGTTCCCGGGTCGCCTCATCTCTCGTTTTGGCAATTTGCACTGGCCCGCAAGATCGCCGGATTTAACTGTTTCAGACTTTTTTTGTGGGGTTTTTTGAAGTCCCGTGTTTTTGTGAACAAGCCCGAGACTCTGGAAGCTCTCAAGGACGAGATTCGACACGAGTGCGAGAATCTGCCGCCCGAAGTTCTCGGTGAAGTGATGAAAAATGCCATAAAATGAGCAATCAATTGTCACTACGCCCATTTGGCCGATATCATCTTTTCGACTTGACCAATACAATTCTAAAGGTTCAAATAAACATATTCAAAAAACAGAATAGAAGTTTTTCTTTTAGAAAAAAAAGAGAGCCAAACAACATCGGATGGATGACTTCTTTTGGCCCACCCTGTATAGAGGTTTCACATGGGACTTAGCTGAGAATGAAGCTGGAGCTGGATAATCTATTCTCATTGAATGGTTAAATACTGACTAGGCACGTTGACACTTTTTTATCATCCTCAATGGGCTCAACACCGTTCTTTCCAAATCAATTCCACGAGTCAATGGAATGAGTATCAACAGAGAATCATTGTGCATGGGCGAATCTGTTTCTATTGAATCGCTGTGGTACAATATGCTGATAAACGAGGCAACTGGTTCACTGGGATATGATTCCTTTCCTTTGATTTGTGTTTTTTTGGATTATCTATGGCTGCTATAGGGAGTGTTTGAATATGGATGTTTTATTTTGGCCTCCTTGTAAGAGGATAATATTGAAATTGGCATTTAAAAGCGATTTTTATTTAAGAACAGGTAAAAATATATTAACCAGTGGCGGATCTTCTAAAGTTTCTGGGCCCTAAAATCTTTCCCCCTTTTAATTACCTTCCAGTTGGCAACCAATTTAAGAATATTTAACGTTACTTTAAACGAAATTGTATGGAATAATATATTTTAAGGCATTTGTAATTTCAATAAATATCAACCGTCAATTTTCAACGAAAATAAATTGCACGACTGGATTGCACGTACTTGCGGTCACATCGTCGAATAAAATTTAAAAAAATATTAAAGGAACATCAAAATATATATGAATTCCGATTTTTGTGACTTTTGAATATCTGAAAAAAGTACGTAAAATTGTATTGAGCAAAATAATCTCAACGCCATTTAATTTTTTTAAGAAATCGTCGACCCAACATTGGGTTGCCGTAAACGCCATTCTTACGTTTTTGGGGAATCGAATTCAAAGGTTTGGCAGACGACTACTTAAAAAGAAACTGCTGGGATTTTATCATTTCTCGACACGATATCTATATGTAATTCCTCTTTCTAAAAATGTTGCAAGAGATATTAAAACACTTTTAGTTTTGAAAATATTTAAAATTTATTAAAAAATGAGTTTTTGTCGTTTACGCCACTAAAATCAAAATTTTCTTTTACTCATACACGTAAGTCAAAAAGAGTGCACATACGGCAATTCAATAAAAAATATTAGTAAACAAATGAGTTTACTTCAAACCATGGAATTAGAACGCATGTTTTTTTATTTTCAAAAAAAAAATTACAGTTTTGAGAAAAAAATATACATATGTTTATTTCATATTTATTAAAGTAGAATACTATTTTTTAGTACAATTCATTTTAGATAATAAGACAAAAAAAATCAGTATTTTTCATTTATGATAAAAAGAAAAAAAAATCACAGTCATTAAGAAAAATTAAATAGAAAAAAAGGAAAAAAAATTTGAAGACATTTTTATAATTATTTGTACATAACAAGAATTACAAAATAATAATTAGGGAAATAGTTTTATAATCTACGTCTCTAGCATTTGATTTATAAGATATTTGAAATAAGTGTGGATTTTTGTATTTAATATATTTAATATTTGAAAAGGGCATAGTTGCAAAATTTAACTGATCTGAGCTTTCAAACACGTCCTTTCACGACAAAGGCAAAGGGAACCAAATATTTTTTTCAAAGGGAACTTTATTTATACTTTTTACGACCACAGTAAAAACGTATGCACTGCACGTACGGCAAAACCAAAAATATATATTTTTCTTTCTTATGACGTACATACATACGTGCATGCGATTAAATAGTTATTGGCCCCTATTGCGGTTGTCGACCATCAATCGACACGCCATTTGTCGATCGCGTCGAAAATATGTCATTGTGAATAATGTAAAAATAAATTGTGAATATAGAAACATATTTGAGTTACTGGCAAAATTCTGTCCGTCTGTCTGTCTGTCTTCTCCCTGTGGGTGCGGGGGTGTGAGAATAGGCCCACGCTCAGGTGAGCGGAAGTAAGAGTCTTCCAATATCTAGCCTAGTTAAGCGATCACCACTTTTTCCGTAAGGATAAGAGGCTGTAACCATGCTTCTAGGCGGGCATTCAGGGAGTGTCCTAGTGTTCACCTTGGTTGACTGGATTATGAACTGTTTGTCTTACTGGATGGTGGGCTAGCGACTTCTCATGGAGTCGAACCACAAGTGCGTCTCATGAGAGATGGGCGAGCCTCACCTAGGGTCCTAAATTAGGTACCGTGGGTTAACAGGAGCCCCGTCTGATTACGTGAGCTTGTCTCGGTAGCAGTCGCCTGTTAAAATTGAGGTAGGCCCCCCTGTGGGAGCTTCACGGGGGCTGTTGGTTACTCCAAATGCGGAAGCGAAAAGGTATCTTTGGTTTCTGGGAGGATGGCACGGCTTCGAAAGAAGCGTGTGTTCATTGTCTTATTTAATCTTGATACTAGGGGTGCATGATAGGCCCTGCTTCTTAGCAAGGAGGATGGATTTTCCATGAGAAATTCATCATTTGCTACTAGAGTGGTTTAGCAGACCACTCTAGATGATAGTGTGGTCTGATAAACCACTTTAGGGGTCTTGTCCGCCCCAAGGGAACTCCATAAGTGGGTAGGCCCACCGTGAGATTAAGCCTTGATAGGCAGGTGCTCACGTAAAGCCTTTTCACGATATGTCTGTCTGTCTGTCTGTACGAATATTGGAATGCAGCCTAAACGGTTGGGCCAAACGTCTTCAAATTTTGAACTTAAGGTTATTTTGACATTCTACAGAGGAGTTTTTTTTTAATTTTTTTAGCTCAAAAATTAACGGTACCTGTCACATAACCGTTATGTTAAAGCTTATTTTTCTCGAAAATGGCTCCAAGAATATTTATAAAAAAATCAGTGTACTACTGTAGCTATGCATTATATTTAAGTGAAAAAAAATTTAATATGGTGGGCTAAAAACGGTACCTCCCATAGGACCGGTTTTTTTTCTTCGACTTTCTCGAAAACTAGAGATCCGATTACAATCAAAATTGATATTCAAGAAGATATGGGTAGCCTGAGTAATTTTGCATTAATTTTTTTTCGAAAACTTTTTTTTGTATTTTTAATAATTAAAAAAAATTTTTTTGAAAAATTATTATTTTGAAAACCGGTAAGTGATTTTTTTTTTAATTTTGTTTTTAAATGTACGTTATTTTTGTGCTTAAGTTTGTATTCTTAAATTATTTTTTTTATTTTTTTTTTTAAAACGGCTCCTACAATTTTGAAAAAAAAATTCACACTTTTTTATATTTTCTAAAGAAATAAAATGGCGTTTAAATTATTTCACCCAATACATTTTAACGTACGTTATTCGAACAATCAAAAGTCACAAAAATCGAATAAATGCTTTGATGTTCACTTTAATTTTTTAAATTTTATTCTACAATGTGACCGCACATGTGAGCAAGTGCGTGCGATCCAGTCGTGCAATTTATTTTTTACAAGTTAATGGTTGCATTTGTAATTTTTGTTTGCTTTTTAATTTTCAAAATTCATTAAAAATGAGTAAAATCGAAATCCCAAATATCCATAGGGAACCTGCAGCATTCAATTCCAAAGAAAGTTTTTCCCATCTTATCTTTGCCTGGAACTTTACACAAATGAATTTTGCTATGTCCTCATTTCATTCCCAAATGCTCATTTGGTTTGTTTGTATTTAAACCACGAGAAGACATCTACACTGCTGTCGATCAGAAAATTATACACGACAACAGTCGATTGTCAAACCGAAGAATGTTGATCGAAATCGACTTTCACAATACCAAAAACAGCAATCGACCGCCAGTAATCGAAAAGAGTCGAGTATCCATTAATCAATCGACAACCGCAATCGGGGCCATTATCTTGCATTTTGTGTGCACATAAGTCAAAACAATACTGAACAAGCAATTGAAGTTTCATGGCGTAAGTTGTAGGACAATAAGACGTACGTCAAAACAATCCTTAAACAAAAAATTGCGTAAATATTACGGAAAATTTAACGTATATGCCAAAATTTGGCGAATAAGTCAAAACAATATGTGATTTTGATGAATTTGATGGATATACGTCAAAACTATTCCGTATATCTTTGCAATCAATAGAGATAAAGCTAAACAGATACAAGATTTGGAAAGAGCTACCTCGAAAACGTAAGACTACATACCAAACTCAAAAAGTGAATTTTGGCGTTTACGGCAACCCAATATTAGGTCGACGAAATGTAAAAAAGTGTAATTTTTTTTTTTCAAAATCGGTAGGAGTCATTTTTAAATAAAACAGCTGTAAAAACTTAAGCACAAAAATAACTTACATTTAAAAAGAAAATTGAAAAAAAATCACCTACACATTTTCAAAATAATGATTTTTTAAATTCAAAAAAATCAAAAATTAATTAAAAATAGAAAAAAAAATAATTATTCAAAATTTAGAATTAATTTGGATACTTAGATCTTATCAAACATAAAATTTTATTGAAATCCATTAAGCCGTTACCAAGAAATTCGAAAATTAAAAAAAAAAACTGTTATATGAAAGCTACCGTTAACAGACTTTTAAGGTTCCAATTAGCTGATAGCTACTACCAACAAATAAAATCTCAAAATTTTTCATCAAAATCAAAATAAGCTTTTCCTTAACCGTTATATGGCAGGTACCGTTATTTTTAGCCCTAAAAATAAAATTTTAATTTCCCCTCTGAGGAATGCCAAGGGATACACACATACCAAATTTTAACGCAATCGCTTAACCCGTTAAGGCTGCAGATCGATATATACCCGGACAGGCAGACAGACAGATGGACATTTTTTGTCAATGACTTGTTTAGGCTTCTCTATGATCGTAATGTCATGTTTCATTGTTATCTCTATTTTTTTATATTCATGAATCCTAAACTTGCCTTATAGTCCCTACTATAATCGCAAGTAAAAATCACACTTTTTACCTACTTTTTTTCAAACGATCAAAAAACACAAAAATCGAGTAAAAAATTGAAGTTCTTATATTTATCAAATTTTATTCGACGCTATGACCGCACATTAGAGCAAGTACGTGCGATCCATTTTCTTTAACTGACCGATATTATGTACTCTCAAGTCTCAACCTCTCCTAAATATGCTGACTGTTATTTTATGTTTTTCTGAAGTATCAGAAAAAATCTTCCAGTTTCGTACGATCTTAGCTTCGACTCATATCAATCGAATAGTTCAGAAAGTCCGATTAAGCAGAAATGAGTATCCTTCTTTTTCAAATAAATAATAACTTTATTGTTGGTAATTATATTTAATAAAAAAAGATACTTTCATTTAAACTTTTTTTTAGGAATTTATTTTTTGTTATCTGTTTATAGCTATTATGTTTCCAAATACAAGTTTGTTAAATAAAGTGTTTAATTAATTATTTTTTTTTTCTAAACATTAATCATATATCTTTTTCGGAGGCGTCCGAAATTGAATTATGAATATAAATATATTTTAAATATCAATATAAAAATTTATTTGTTTAATTTACTCGAAATAACAAATTAATTTTTTTTTTGGTTTTTTTTGTCAACTTAACAAAAAGTTTTTTTTTTAATTTTTGTGTGTGCTGAACACTCAGTTCCAGAGTATTGCCATCATCTATTTTTCGAGATTTTCGGTTTTTTATTGCCTTTTCGGACTTTTTGCTTCGAGGAAGTGTTGTGCAACTGGATGACATACATTTTTCCTGAAAAGAAAAAAAAGGGAAGAATGATATATTTACTAAATAAATGAAAAAAACAAACGAAAATAAAAATAAACAAACACTATCGACGTTTGGAAAGCTTTGTTGGCATTCTTTGAATGCAATGTCAAATCCAAACTTTCTGTGTTTATTTCTCTTTCAGAATTGAATTGATTAATATTTTGAGATGTTTGCGTCACATTTTGAAGATTCATTGGATATGGTCAGAACGGCAATATGGTTAACCAGTCTTTCGAACGTAAGGCTCAGGATGCAGCTCAAGTTGATAGATCATAAACTACATGCAGTTCAACAACTGCTCTAACTGTAGTTCATGAAAGAATGGAGATCTTAACAACATTAAACGTGAACAGGGAAAAAAAGAGGGAGGCTTAGAAACGTTTCCTACAAATCATATTTAGAAACATCAGAATTTAGTTGGCCTCAAATTAATTAAAATCCAGGAGGCTTGCCAGTAGGGCGAACAAAAGTCGGGATTATTAAAGTGAAGCAGTAAAAGGTTTATGATTTTTTTGAAGTCTTATAAATCGATTACACGCTACACATACAAAATAACATGCTGACAAGATAAGTGACGCTTTACGTCAATCGCGTTCAACCAAAATCAATCGCAAACGTATTCTGAGCACCAGGCGAACATCAGATGTACATAATGTATGTTTGTACTAGGTATGTTACTACATTTAGTACTCGTTTTAGTACTTGGTAGTAGATTTAGTACTAGATTTTTTTTTTTTTTTTGAAGTAATACGTGAATTGTATATGGTGTGAGTTAACGGGCTTTATGTTGGTATTGATGCTATCAAGGTTTTTTTATGACGTTATCACGTAAAATTATCGTCCGTAAACCGACTTTACAGACCATCAACATTTTTTTAACTTTGTACGCGCCCAAGGGATTTGTTTTTAACTTATAATGTTGAACACACTGAGCAAGCTTAGGAAGGTTAAGGAAGGAGCAACAGAAGGTGTCGATTAACATTGGTCTTGAGTGTTTTCAAATTAAAATGCCAAGGAGAAACCGCACTGGGTAAACTATTCCAATTTCGTGTTGTTCGGCTAAACAAGAATCTCTATATTTCACGGTACGTTCTTGCATCGATACAGAAAATCTAAGCACTTAGCAGAATTTTTGGCGATCTAAAATATGTATATAGTTATTCCAACGGAGGTCGTCGTTGACACATATACCGAGTACTAAAAGCTTTTCGGTTTCTTCGATGCAAGTGCCATTCATGGACAATGGCATGGAGGTATGTTTGGCTTTAACGACAGGAGACAGCATTGAGTTTTCGAAGCATTAAACTCCACCGATTCCTATTACCCCTTTAACAATGCTGTGTAAATAGGAGTTCAATGAGCTTAACATACGGTACGAACCGTTGCGATTGTACGTGTCCGAAGTTGAAATGAAGGATGTGAATCACTAAACGAATATGACAAGCTGAGAATAGAGCCGTCAGCAAAATAGTTAAGTGGATTAAAAGTAACAGACAGAAGATCATTTATAAAAATGAGGAAAAGAGTCACAGACAGAACGGAGCCCTGGGGCACACCAGCATTTATTTTGTGGGAATCAGACTTGAAACCGCCCAATAAAACTTTTATTGCACAGTCCAGAAGATAGCTTCTAATCCAACGAACAAGACTCTCATCGACCCCAAAAGCACGCATTTTCGATAAGAGAGCTTCATGCCTTGTAAATATCAAGCCTGAATTTGTAGTGATGCAAAAATTTGGCTATATTATTCTATTCATGGAGTTGTTTATGTTTCCAGTTAAAAATCTTCAAATCTAAAGTTAACCTAACGTTTCAATTAAAACATTGTTCTTTATTTTTATTTTTTTAAGGATGAGGTTTTCTAAACAAATTTCTTCTGAATAAGATTTATTTTAAAGTGAAAGTAAAAACCTAAACATTCTTTATGAATTCTATGAAACCCTTCAAAAGTTCAACTCTGTCCACCGGGTTCACATTATATTGCAAATCGTATCAACATAATAAAAACTTTGCTTTCTGTTTTAAAAATTACGAAAAAAAAAGAAAATGTAAGTCCTTTTCGTTGGATTGTATACAAAGAAAAACCCCAACAAGGCTACCAATAGAGTTTTAAACCTTCCAAACAAATAACTTTCACGAAGAAAAGCCCAGTCTCTGGAAGTAATGTCCTTCTGAAATTGACTCACGGTGTCCTTAATTTCCTCCCTTTCAACACTGAATTTAATAACCCACCGATGATGATGATGATATACCCTTATCCATCGTTTATGCCCTCAACACTTTTAAAACATTTCCAAAATGGCATAAAGTCAATTTAAAAAAAAACTACTCTATCGGGTGTATAAAGTAAACTTCTTATTCAACCAAACTCGCTGCTGCCACTGAAATCGCATTAACTCCTTGTAGCTTCTCTGCAAAGGCTCCACGCTAAGTTCTTCTATAAAATGCACTTTTTACTTGCGATTGAAGGGACTATAAGGCATGTTATGCATTCGTAAAAAAAAGGCTCCAAAAATTTTTATGAAAAAAAAATCAGTGTATGTTCTATAATAAATTGTAGGTGTAGGTTATATTTTGGTGAAAAAAAATTCCAGATGGTGGGTTAACGGTACCTCCCATAGAACCGTTTTTTCGACTTTCTCGAAAACTGGTCATCCGATTTCAATCAAAGTTAATATTCAGGTAGATGTTTTGATGATTTTATTTTGAAATATTTTCGAAAACTTTTTTTTTTATTTTTAATAATTTTCTTTAATTATTTTTTTTTCAAAAATTTATATTTTAAAAACGGTAAGATGTAATTGTTGTGTTTAAGTTTGCATTCTTGAATATTTATTTTATTTAAAAAAAAGTTGTTATATAAAAACCGTTTCTACGATTAAAAAAAATGCACACTTTTCCACATTTTTTTTTTGGAAATTAAATGGCGTTTAAATTTTTCCGCTGAAAAATATTATACGTACTTTTTTCAAACAATCAAAAGTCGGAAAAATCGAATAAAAACTTTGAAGTTCCTTTAATATTTTTCAAATTATATTCCAAGCTATGACCGCACATAAGAGCAAGTTCGTGCGATCCAGTTGTGCATTTTGTTCTCTTCCATCGAAGGCAGTTCGAGTATATCACAATACGAACGCCATGAACTCCTTAGGGGCACACGATACCCCGCATAGAGAGCATCAAAACGGAAAATTAAAGCAGCAAACGAATTCCCTCCGATGCATTCGATTATTATCCTTCTCCATGCCCCTCCTCAGCGCTGCAGAAACATCTATTTGGTCGATGTTTACACCCTTACATGATACACTCTGGCAGAGTATAACTGCCACTACTAGACGACAACTTCTTCTTCCATCAGAGTGCGCGGGTAAAGTTTTAGCCTGCGATGTAGCTCTGCACTTTTTCATTCATTCATTCACAAAAAAAAGAAAAACCTAAACTACTGATAGCAATTCAAAGAGTAAAAAAGTTCCCACGACCGACTATACAACAAAACTTCAATGCGGGCGAACTATACGCGCAGTATATTAAAATATTTTCAAAATGCACCCCCCCCCCCCATCCAATCAACCATCGACCCTTACTACTTTTTTTTAAGATCCCTTTCGACATTTTTCTTAGAATGAAACAGGAGAAGAATCTTGTTAAAAGTTTTGCCAACTTTTTTATGAAGTGCATTTCCATTTCGGCAAAGTGTTCTGGAATGATATCAGCGAGTTATCTATGTTTTTGGCCCACTCCTCCCCCACCCCCACAGGAAGGTGCTGTTGCCAGGATTATGGGAATTTAATTTATAGTTTTGTAAATAATAATTAATAGCGTACATAAAACCTAGCCATAACACTTACTTTGTTCCATGCAAAGCTCTTCTGTGGGGTATGGCTGGTAACTGCCACTTCCGGTCGCTTTGGAGTCTTTAAAGCTTTGGCAGTTTTGTTAATAGAGAGTGGATATCTTCATACGTAAATAAGGTACGAGGAGGACCTACCTTGTAGCTCTTCTACTCGTCCTCGATTGCTTGTTATACAACATGCAAACCTGTTTTAATTAAAAATCAATTCAAAAAGGACGACGGCGATGGCGACGACAAAACCAAGAGCTGGGATGAGAACCATTAGGGTATGGACGTGATGGTGGAGAGTTTCAAGTCCTCGCTAAACAACGAAGTAGCAATAAGCTAATTGATGTGGGAATGTTGTTGTATTTCTTGTTGTTGTATGTTGGCCCTCATTTCTTGTACCCTTATAGTGTGCTTTTGACAAGCGATTGGACAAGCACTAAGCTCATGTTTAATTAAAAAAGTTTTCATTTTGTTTTTGAGTGTTTACTTCATTGGTTTGGTTATTGAATCGATAAGGGTACAGTGGTGTGAGAAATAAATTACAAATTTGTTTTTTTTTTGCAATTTTTTTCTTAAATTTTCCATACTTTTGGGTGATATTTAAATATTCTTCCATCATTTTGGATTTTTAATATTAATAATTAATATTATTTTTTATTTTCTTACATTCAACTGTATAAAAGAGACAACATCTTTGTTCTAATAAAAAAATCCGTCAAAAAATTGACCTTAGAAGTTCCTTTTAAGGGATTTTTGATTAGGCGCTTGTAGATTGTTATTTTTTGACATGATCTGTCAAATCTGCTGTTTATTATTCAATATTATGCCAAATCAACAAGTTATTCAATTTATAAACACGTCCAAATGATAAAACTATGCTTTCAAATGAATGGACGTTATTGCAAAAGTTGGGCCAATTTTCCCGATAGATGTGGTCGACACTTTGAGACGACCGGTTCGGAAACTAATCACCCAATATTCATACGTCAAATGAACACAAGATCGTGCCGTGAACATCACAGTGGTCTGGGAAAGTGTACAGAAGAAATCGCGGCAGTCGATTTCCCGCCGTGCACAAGAATTTGGCTTTTCGCAAACTTCAACTTAGCCAATTTTTCATCGGGATTTTGGCCTACACATGTACAAGATCCAGGTGACCAAGTAGCTCAAAGTTTATGATAATAGGCAACGCCGTTTGTTTGCTGACTGGGCTTTGGGGCCTTTGTAAAAAGAAAAATCATTTTTAACGATTGGAGCATTTTGGGATAAATGGCTGTATTAACAAGCAGAGCCGACACCAATTCACACGAGGTTTACCAGCTGAAAATACATGCTCAAAAAGTTACCTTTTAGTGTGGGTTTTGGGCCAGCGCATCGGCGGCGTTATTAAACCGTACTTTTTCGAAATCGACGTTGGTGTGCCAATCACCGTCAATGGCGAACGCTACAGAAGGATGATAACCAATTTCTTATAGCTCAAATTTAACCGTCCATATAGCGACTTGTGGTTGCAACAGGATATGATATTTTGAATGAACGATTTGATGGTAAGGTAAAGGTAATGCGATTTGAATCCGCCTGACTTTTCCTTGTGGGATTTTTTAAAGTGGCAGGTTTATGCGAATAAATCATAATCAACCGATGCCCTTGAGGTGAAATGATATAGCTATCGCTTAAATTCAACCAAATCTATGCGGAAGAGTCATTCAAAAATAGACCACTCCGAACCGTGCCACCTTAAGAAGCCGAGGCGATATTTTTTTTTCATTAAAAGTAATTGGATCGATGTCATATTTTATGGGCCTTTCAAATAAAAAAAGAATTTTGTTGATACCTTACAAACGGGCGAGCGGCAGTGGTGCAGTTGATAAGGTGTTTGCGGGTGTCATGAGTTGAATTCTCAGTCTGGGTAGCAGCTTTAAGAAAAAAAAAAAAAAACTACGAGTGGCGTCCGTAGGTTTTAAGTGAAAAAATTATCACCTAGTTCTTAATCTACGCGTCGAAAAAAAATCCTCACTGTCTTTCTAATTCTTCAATCTTAACTCTTGGGCTGTGTTAGTTCATGATAAGGATATTTTTAACCCCCGGATTGCACGCCAGTTATAAAACCCATTATAAAAACACAGCTGACTTTGTTCCATTTAAACATCTACCCGCCCATATGAAAAACCATTTGCTTTAACGTATTAAATGAAATCAACGACTATCTCCCTTCTCTCTTCTCTTCCCTAAATGCTTTAAAATAATGGATATAATTTCATTACTTTTTTTGCACAGTACTGTATTTTTTTAAATAAGGGGAAATTCCCAAAGAATAATTTTAGTTTCAATTAAGGACTTCTTCAATTAGAAAAAAAAATGTTATGAAAAAAATAGCCCCTTCAAGCATTGACTTACCATTAAATCCAGGCTGACGGTTGCACGCATAGGATTCCACCCCATCCACGCAAGTGGCATTGTTCTTGCACTTGTTGCCTTTGCAGTCATCGATGGTAGGCTAACATTGGATGCCAGTCGTGTATCCTCGCGAGCACTGGCAACTGAAAAAAGCTTCCTCCAGAACGGTGCATGTCGCATTGTTTCGATATGGATTACCATAGCAAGCATCAATCAATGAACTCACAGTGTCGTCCATGGTAGCCGGGCTGGCAACGGCATTGGTAATCACGTTGGGGTAGCGGATTGCATTCGCCCTTATTCTGGCATGGTATCGTATAGCACGCATCGCATTTCGAGAGGATCTCGTTGCTGATTTTCTCCTTGCAGGCGAAATGTTGCGACGGTGTCGAAAGGATCAATTTATCCTTCATCGATTCTGGTTCAGCGCATCGTACAATACCGGGCTCAACGTAATCCAACTTTATCCAATCTGAGAACCACTTCAACGAGCAGTCACAATACAGGGGATTACTACCCAGAGCTCTGTAAAACACACACACCAGCCAAAAAGGATATGCCTATGAATATATCTTAGCAACACAAACCACATATTTTGTTGAGTTAGCTTTCATATATGCGTTATGGTTTTTAGGTCTTCGAAGGAGCCTTCAGGAAGCATCGATATTTGATTACCGTGCAGGGATAGCATCCATAAATTATGCAACCCAGTTAGAGTATGGCTTGTAGATATATATATATTCAAGACCAAATAAAAAAGGAAGACAAAAGAAAAAAAAGTGTTTTTTAGTTCAACCACTTGCCTAATAGATTCGGACCCGTTTCTGCACTCCTTTCGTCAGAAAAAGGAACACAGACCCGAAGAACAACAAACTAAAGAAATCACTTTCAAAAAGAGGTCAGCAGGAAACCATTCGTGCTCAAGCATTTGATGGAAAAATTGTGCCATAAAGATTCGTTCCTGAGGATTCGTATTTTGATGGAAGCTATATGGCATGTACCACCACCAGAACAGCCCTCGTGAGATCGAAGAGTTCGTTCGGAAATTGGAATCGTGTGCAATTTTTTGTGTTTTTTTTTAATGCTGTGTTCGCTTTGTTCAAATCGTGGATATGGAACCTTTTTCTGTGCCACAACGACGACGACCGCACCACATAAATATGTGCTAAGTGAGCAAGAAATAACTTCGTCCTGCCACCCTCCTGTTCTCCAGTAGTCATAATGTTGACGTGGACGTTATTTCTTTTTATACTTACAGAGTTGACAGTTTCGTAAGATTAGCAAAAGTGTAGTTGGAAAGAATTGTAATTTGATTATTGCTCAGATCCCTGTGCGGAAGAAAAGAAGAAGAAAGAAGGCATTAGTACGAAAGGAGAAAGATACAATATTATTCTTAATAGGAAACTCACAGTCTAGTCAATGATTTTAGATGAGCAATGCGGTCCATATGAATCATTGTTATATCATTCGATTCCAGATGTTTCGGGTGGTATTCCCTTTGGGATCTCATTCAATTTATTTCTTGAGCAACGTACCACGGTGCCAGTGCACGTACACTAAGGCGGACAATGCCATCGCCAAGGCAACCCACATTGTTGTCCGGTGTGCATTTGAATTCATTGTGAGGCAGATCCTTGATTTGAACGTCACGTACCTTGGATGGCGATGCACATCGTGCTGCACCACCAATCAATTCTTTTTTACGCAGCCAATCTGAGAACCAAGCCAAATGACAGTTGCAATTGAAGGATTCGACGATATGTTCCTGTGAAGAAGATATTTTTGCGCACACAGTCCGGGCGGCATCAGCCGAAGTCACAAGGAATAAAGAAAAGAAATTGGATTCAGTTTTTTCAGCATTTTTTTCAATTTTTGTGATTTGTTACTCTCGCTCTGTCGTCGATGGGTATTGTTGAATTTAATTTCCAATTCGACGACGAACGAGTGTGAAGGTTTAGATATCGTTTGAATAGTAGAAATCCTGGATCTTCCCCCACCCTCCTCCCGAGCCACCCAAATAAAATTAAATCACGAACAACTTAATCGAAAACTACCAAACTATCCAGCTAGTGAGTGTAGTCTTTAACCCTAAGATTGAATAAAGATGATATCAGTAATCTGCACACGAAGCTATGCAGGGATGCCTTTGCAGGAAAATAATGGGAAAACCAACTATTATACAGGCAACAAGATCAGGAATCAAGATATACCATCATACGGTTGGTGAATTAACGCAATTAGGTGAAGGAGACTTGTTATTTGTGCGGCACAGCATCGCTATGGAGAAGCATGGCATGTACCTGGTTGTGAGCCAGGCGGAGGAGCCACTCCTTTTATTCCATTTTCCTCTCCACTCCCTGCTTTCATAGCCTCTTTGTCTCCCCAAAAAGCTTTTTTACTTCTTGCTATGCACAGAGAAACGGTTGTGTGTGCTTCAAGCAGTGCACAGATGAAGTAGCAGTTTTCCCGGTTACCCCATTCAAGAGATTTCAAGGGGATTAAAAAATTTAAATTTAATTAAATCAAACACACACACACACTTAGGGAGGTAAGCAGGAAAAATAAGAAAAAATGTGAAAAACGGCTTCCGTTGGGGATACAGGTAGTCGCAGGCTAGATTAACGTCAATCGGAAATTAACAAATTAGCATCAATAGATTGTAAATCGCGCGTACAGCAGATGAAATGAAGAGTTGCTGGAAATTCATTAAAGGGGGAAATGTAGTTTGTTTGAAGTTTGTTTGAAGTTTGTCAACAGCTGTAAATGTCTAGGCTTTTAAATAGTTAATGAAGTTGATTAAATAGTTGATCAACCAAAATAATCACTGAGACAGTTGATTTACACATACTGTGATGGATATACATACAGAAAGATTCAGAAAAACAGATATAAAGTAAATATTGTGTATTAAGCTTCGGCAACTTTTAGTTGCCCTTGTGGTTTTTGATTATATGTTTTTTCTGAGCATGACATAAGCAGGAGAAAATGGATTTCAACAGTTGGAAATGTCTAGGTTTTATATTGGTGATGAATAATAATACAAAAAAAAAAAGAATAGAAATTGTTTTCACATTAGATTGATGGTGATTCATGAAGCAAATGTGAATTTTTACCCGACCAATAATGCATATTTTGCTTATTGACAAATCCATTGCGCCAAAAATGAACTTCGTCATTGAAGATGATTTTGCGATGAAATTCAACAATTTAACGCTCTTAAAGTTGCGGTCACCGACTCCGAATTTCGGTATTTATAATTTGCAGACTTTGCTCGCTCGTGTAATTTACAATGATGAAAGTTTTGAGTTTACTAAAAAAATTGAACTTACAGTTTGATGATTAGTAAAAGGTGCGATCACAAATTAAATTCAGAGTTGTCAAGTTCCAATTGGAAAATCCGATACTTGATAAGCTTAGAAATATCATAAAGAAAGATACAAAATTAAAAAATCAAAATCCTTCTGCTTAGATTGCAAGCGTTTAAGTTCAAGGTCATCTATGAAGCTAGTAAGCTTAGTAAAGCGGACTCCTCTTCACGTCTTTGCAAAATTCAGAATTCCGACACTTTCGATGAACACGGAAAACAAAACGTTTTTGCAATACTAGAGAAAAGTATTCCAAAAGCAATGAAAATTTCCGAAATAGCGGAAAACAATAACAATGACCCAGAACTAATGGAATGTTAAGCAGAAATCATGGGACAAAAAGTTATCGAAATCTTACTTTCCGTTCCGAGATCAACTTTACGTTGTTGGCAATATTCTGCTGAGGGGAACTAAAATTGTAATACCACGTGCATTGAGACCGCATATTTTAGAATTTGCACAAGAAGATCATCCGGGATGAAGCGAAAAGTTCGCTCTTAATTGGGGTGGCCCTTAGTTGATAAGGACATGGATAAATTTGTTAAATTCTACCGTGACTGCCTTCTTGTTTCCAGACCATTACAACCCGCTCCTATGAAGAGACAAGCATTCCCGAACAAACCCTTTTAAATTCCTATCAATGAATTTGATGGGACCTCGGGTTGGGTTCGATATCCCGTTTTTTATAATCCCGTTTTTGCAATCAAAACTACTTGTTTTATTTTAAAAAATCGCGTGATTTTTTTAAAATGAACATAAAAAGATTCAACAAATTCCAAAAAAAGTAAAAATAAATACGACGGGATGACATAAGGTCCACGGACATACATATGTCCATGGACATTGTGACAACTTAGGAAATAGTCATAAGGACATTATGCCTTTTTAAAAGTGGACATAATTTCTGAATTGAAATTTTGGACTTCAAGTTTAATTTTATTTTGGAAATAATGTCCATATTGAGCTTAGCTGACAAATTAAAAGAAATCATAGTGTGTATGTTGGGTTGGTAATGATGTGGATCAGAATTTCGGCGTTATTACCGAATCAGTGTGCAAAGAAATTTCTTGAGATTTTATCTCCCATTCAGTATCACATAAGTATGGGGAGGCATGCTGCCCCCCTGCAACCCCCTGCTTGGGCACAGTATAGGATTTGGAGTAGGTACGAGATTGGGTTAATGCAAAAGTTCTTTAAATCAAAAAGAAACGTTACACATACCCAATCATGCACCTTCTCCAAATCCTAAAGTGAGCCCAAGCAGGTGGTTTGCAGGGGGGCAGCATGCCCCTCCATACCTTCTTCATACTAACATTAACACGGTGGGATATAAGTCCCGAATCGTAACCTGCGTCCATTGTGATTCTACATCAACAACAACATATAACATTTACGTTCCAAAAGAGTAATTCGTCTTTTTTATGAATTTGTGATTTTTGTTTGGAATTTCAATTATGTGGACATTATGTCTGTAACGGCAGCTCAGCGGTTCGCTAGAAGGAAAAAACTACTTTCTGTATGAATAAAAAGACATTGATTTATAGTGGAAAAATATATAAAAAACCACTTTATCTTTCTTTATTGATCTCTTTCTCAAGGACCCTTTTGGGTCGAATTCTTTCGTGCTACTGACTTAAATATGCGTTCCTACTACAGATTCAAGCCAAGCTTTTGTTAAGTTTTCTTATGTAAACTAATACATCGAACGCAGAGTCTAAATACTCATGCAGTTCGATACAATGTCTATTTCAAAATTAACTAATTAGACATAATGTCAACATTTTTGATTTCGCCATAATGTCCATGGACATTGTGCCTATTTGAAACAGGGACATTATGTCCAATATGTGTGCACAGTAAAGATTAAAAAACATTCCGACGAATTTTCCTTTTATTGGAGTATTTTTAACATTTTTAAAATTTATAAAAAAGTAAAAAGCGCATATAACCTACATTTATTGTCATTTAGTTTAATAAGAATGTTTTGTAAAGAAGCGGGATTGTCAGGATTTGTCGGGATTTTAAAAAGCGAGATTATATATAATAGATCGGGATTTAGAACCAGCGGGATTTTAGAAGGTGGAATTAAAAAAAAAAACAGTATTTTAGCTGACGTCACACGGGTTGGGATCGAAATTCGGTATGAGTCATAATTCTGTTATCAAAATTCTGCATGCCAAAATTCTGTTTTACTTAATTCTGGCTGCAAAAAATTCTGGGTGACCAAAATTCTGCATTTCAAAATTCTGTAAATATGTTGTAAAAGAGAAATCGTTTTTATTTCGCACTTAGGTGGGATACAATTATTGAGTTTATCAAGAAAATGTCGTCCGACTGGGCAACTACTTTGACGCCGGTAAGACTTAGTTTGACAAAAATCCCGATGACGACCAGTGATTAAAGCAGTGGAGATAGAACTCCCCACTGTGGTGTTCCTTTCAACGTTCTAACGATAAATTTCTTGAAACTCAATTCTGAATTTACAATTCTTGTTTAGTCTATCCAGGCACATAGTAGGGGATTAATGTTGACAGAGTCAAGAGCTTGCCGAATCGCATCCGACATTATTAAAGGCCCCTTCAATGTCAACAAATGCACCCACAGTATGTTTTTTTGAATTGGATTGATTGTTCAATAGTAGCCACCACCAGCGCTGTCGAAGTGCTGCAGTTACAATATTTGTGCTGCCTTTTGAAACTCCGTATTGCCGTATTGCAAAAAAAGCTAAAATACTGTTTTTTTTCATTCGTGAACTTTTCCAAATTTAAAACTGTCTTTCACAAGATGTTTATCTCTTGAGGGCGTTGTCAACAGAGTTTTAGAGCGCTATGCGCCTCTAAAGCACTTTTTTCTTCTAACTGGGTTCGAAGCGGATTCTGATCCAGTAGATTCTATTTACTTTGAATTAATTCAATATAATTTTTTGTTAATTTTGTTATTTTTTCTTATAAACCTTAATTTTGTTTTAAATATTGTCGAACTGTTGTGTACTGCTTTTTTTTGAAGTACTGCTATATTAAGAAGCCAAACGACAGCCCTGCCCACCACCTCGTGGCGAGCTGTCTCAACAGATTTGCCCTTCATGTAAGCATGTTGGCTTTTGGGCCTGGGAGAGAGCATTGTCCCTTAAATTTAAACGGTGTGGGTTTCAATTATTCTTTCTAAAGTTCTGAGAAGAACGAATGATAAGTTATTTTGCTTTTCGAACTTAGTTCCGTCCAAAACTTCATGCCTAAGCCCTAAACTTTTATAAATCAAAACACTTACATGTACATGTGTTTTTAACTTTAAAATTCTTATCACCCTTGACTTGCTGCCGTTTTCTCTCAAACTTTCTAAAGTGACCTAAGGACATTCTATTATTTTAAAAACAATAAAGTCCCTTGTGTAAAAAGAAAAAAAAACTTTACATAGTTCAAAATGACAATATTGCAATGTCACCTAAGGATGTCCATAAAAAAGAAATCAAAACTTGCTCATCCAAAGAAGAAGAAACACGGGCGAAGGGCACTCTGCAGCAAAACATTTTCATAAAATAATTACACCCCCTACCCAAGGACTTGATAACAATTTCACTCGGAAAATCAACCCTTTTGCCATCATTTACTGAATATTCAATACCCAATATTGAAAAGCCAATCAGGCAGGATGAGGATAGGAAGAGCAACTTGATTGTCGGCAATTGTTATCCGAAAAGGTTTTATTGCCATCCGTCTAAAATGATGGAGCAAACTTCTGCTCCCAACCGAATCAAGGGTTAATTTTTTTCATTTTATCCCAGATCATATAACAAGGAACGAAATTGGCCAACGAATGCCGCATGGATACCAAATAACAGTCGACGTGCCATTGTGACGCAACAACCGTAGATTGTTCTGTGAGAGGACTCAAAGAAATTCCCCGAGACATTTCCATCTACAATACCGAAATGTAAGTGATTTTGATTGATTAATAGGTTTGTTGGATGTTCCCCGCCCCAGTGCGCACTGGGGAATGTCAGTGCATTTCGTTTAGCTGTCAAAAAACTGTGTTTCTCCTCGGGGTTTGATTTAACATCGAACAGCTCAGTGCAACAGTTTTAATTTTTTGACATTTCATGCATGTATTAATTTTCTTTACAAAGTCTACAGTTTTTCCATTTCCATCAGAAAGAGTATATTTGGGCATTTTATTTAAAATCTGAAATATAACTTAATAATTGCAAAAAAATCAACAAAATATCATATATTTACCAGATATTGCACTGCAAGTTTGTAAAATAAAATTTGTTTTAAACTTCTACCACCAAGCACCAACAGCTGATTTGAATTTTGACAGCTCTGATTTCTTACACCGACCAAGAACCTGGGGCGTGAGAGTGTGCACTCAGTGCGTGCTCGGGGTTGACATCGAACACAGTGCAAAAACACTGGGGCGAAAAAGGTGTCACATAAAACACCTCAGTGCGTATCCAGTGTACACCAGTGCGCCCCAGGGCAGACATCGAAATAAGCTAATGTTTTGTCTGTCATCGTTCTTATGTCATAATTTTCTAACAGATTACTCAACGACAACGAATTAGGGCGAATTAAGTCCGATGGTCTTTTTGGTCGTTTGCCGAATTTGGTTAAACTCGATCTGAAGCGCAATCAAATCACCGGAATTGAACCGAATGCCTTTGAAGGAGCTTCCAAGATTCAAGATCTCCAATTGGGTGAGAATAAGATCAAAGAGGTGCACAACAAAATGTTCCTGGGACTGCATTACATCAAAACATTGTGAGTATATGACAGCGTGATTAATCGATATCGAATTCGTTGTTTTGACTTGTCATTTTGATCAATTCGTTACTTTGATCTTATTGTGTTTGTTTTCAGGTCACTCTATGACAATATGATTTCCTGTGTGATGCCTGGCTCATTTGACTTTTTGACATCCCTGCATTCACTGTGAGTATATCTTTATTGTTGTGAATAAGGGTTTTCAGTATGTGCGCGGCATTTTATTTTAATTAAGGCCATCATTAGATGTCGATTATGGAGCGATCAATAAAACGATAGATCTAGGGCAGTGCTCCATTGAAGACAACTGTTTTCATACGTGTAATTGGTTCCATCACTTCTGTTTGTGTTTGTGTGTGGGAAATCAAAATAAATTGATCCTTTTCTGTGTAACTCTATAGACGGTTTGTGGATGCAGAACCCCGCTTTTTACGCAGATTAAGTTACGCGATTACTGAACATCCTCTACTTCACGCCCAGAATACCATAACATTCAAGAATCCGCAACTCTGGCATCCTCATCGTCATCATCATCCGCATTCACATCCTCTCACCCATCCTCGTGTACTCTAATTGCGGAAAATTGAGTTCCATTGAGAGGAGCGAGTACGCTCTGGTGATGATGATACTGCTATTGCCTTATAATATGTGTGCAGTTGCTGCAACAGGGATTCATTTTAGCACGTCGATGTCTGGAATCGAAATGCGCCACAGCTAGATGATGTATGGGCTAATTTATTACACCTTCTGGCCTTCTGGGTCGGTTCCATGTATTCATCGTTCAGTTTGTGATTAATGCGAGCATCTTAGTGCGTTCGCACATTCCATGCATGCACTTTATAGCAATCATCAGAAAAATGAGAAATTAATACAAGTGCGTTGTGCGCTGTGGCAGAGAATGTTTGGAGTGCACGCGTCACAAGGAAATAATCGCATCCAATCCAAGTCTGAAAGTATGCTCATATCAAGAGTGAAACCACGCGGACTTAATGGGCTAAAAAAAGAAATCCTGAAAAATTAACTCGTTTCATACTTCACGCTCGCACACTGCGTGCCATGTTGATTTGCAACAAGTGCACGATACGATTGCACAGTAATGAATTTTCAAGAGATTATTACACGTTGTTGGTTCTTAAAGATTGTTTTTTTTTTTTTTTTTTTTTAATGGAGTTTTATTTAACATTTGATTGTGGAACACCCTTATTCGCAGCTTAAGGAGTTACCTTTGTGTGCTACTGACATACTTTATGTTGAGTTAAGCTGTGTTGTGAGCCTCTGGATGCATCTGATCCACTGTCCCTGAAATCTCCCACTTGAGATATTATTTTGTTTTTATCTAAGTTAAGATTAATTTTTGATGGGATTTATAATTTACACAAAGAATGTCGGACTGCTGTGCCGAAAGTTTTGGATTCGATATCGCCCTGAGTTTTATTGTATTTTTCAGAGTTTCATTTAGCCTCAGCTCTTTCAGATTCAAAACGCACATTCAGACTCAAGAGTGGTTAATACTTGAGGGAATAATCTTACTTGCACAAAATGTTATGTTATTTACACAAAAAAATGTTTTATAAATTTAGATTTTTCAAAAAATTGTACTCAGAATTCGAATCAAATAAGACTTACGGAATTGACGAATCCTTCGTTGGATTAGAAACTTTCTCTCGAACCGTTGCATAAAAGTTGCATTGGACGGCTTGAATTCTGAAACCAACAATATATGTTAGTGCTGGTGTGCCCCAGGGCTCCGTTTAATCCCCAACCCTTTTTCTCATTTTACTTGCGGTTATAGGGACTATAAGGCAAGTTTAGAATTCGTGAATATAAAAAAATTGAGATAACAATGAAACACGGCATTAAGATAATAGAGAAGTCTAAAAAAGTTAGTGGCAAAAAATATCTGTGGGTCTGTCTGTTAGAGTCGCTGTCCGCCTGTATGTATATTGATCTATAGCCTTAAGGATTAAATTACCAACAAATTTGGTACATACATATAATTGTTTTGGCATTCATCAGAGGGAAATTGAAATTTAATTCTTAGCTCTAAAAATAACGGTACCTGCCACATAACTGTTAGCGAAAAGCTTATTTTTCTCAAAAACGGCTCCAACGATTGTGATTTTTTAGATTTATTTGCTATCATTTTATTAAAACCAAATTTGCGGGAAAAGTCTATTAACGGGACCTTTCATATAACGTTTTTTTTTTTTTAATTTTCGGCGCTCTTGCTAACGGCTCACTGAATTTCACTCCAATTTTATACTTGAAAAGATTTTAGTAGCCAAATTAATTCTGCATACCAATATTTTGAATAATTTAATTTCTGTATTTAAAATTATTTTTTGATTTTTTTTTTGAAAATTCAATATTTTTTAAAAGTATTGTGAATAAATTATTTTAAATTTTAAGATCAGCTGTATAATAATAAACTCTAAAAAACTGCCAGCCAGAATTGCAAAAAACATCAAAAAACTAAAAATAGAAAACACTTTTTATAACTTCAGACCGTGTTATTTCTCAACGTTATTGTCAATTATTTCTTTCAAAGATCTAGTCTTCCAATGTGATTAGTTTACCAAGCACATAAGAGCAAGTACATGCGACTTAGCCCTTTTTTGCTTGTAGATATAGGAACTACATATATGGCAAGTTATGCATTCGCAAAAAAAAACTAACAATGAAACAGGACATTACGATCATAGAAAAGCCTAAAATAGTTAGTAACAAAAAAATTCTGTCTGTCTCTCTGTCAGTTTGTCTGTCTGTATGTATAACGAGCTGCAGCCTAAACGGTTTAAACGATTATCTTCAAATTTGGTGTGTTTGATTGTTTTTGCGTTCCTTAGAGGGATAATTGAAATTTTATTTTTACGCCTAAAAGTAACGGTACCTTCCATATGGCCGTTTAGGAAAAGCTTATTTTTCTCGGAAGCAGGTCTAACTATTTCAATGAACATTTTTGAGATTTTTTTTGTTGGTATTGGTTTTCATTTAATCAGAACCAAATTTACGGGAAGTCTTTTAACTGTACCTTTCATATAACGGTTTTCTTAATTTTTTTTTCCTAAATTTCAGTGTCATTTCAGTGTCGTGGTTTTGACACTTTTTATAAGTTCAAATAGTGTTATTTTTCAACGTTAATGTTACTTATTTTTTATTATTTTATTCGATGATGTGACCGCACATATGAGCAAGTATGTGCGTTTAAGTCGTGCAATTTATATTTTTCTTACAAAGCCATTATCAATATTAGCACTGAACAGCTCTATAAAAAAATGTCTTATTTTTCTTTTTAACTATTATGTTTTATATTTTTTTTTCTAAATCACCTGTTTTTATCCTCGTCGCCAATATTGCTAACCGACACTTTTGCCAGATTCCAAAAAATATTGTAACACAAACTTTTTTAATTTAAACCAAATAATTCATTTTATTCAACTCACAAAATGTACAAATAATAATACAAGTCCCTCTTAGGCTGTTCGCTGTTGTTGTCCTGTAAAGAGTGCACTCCGCGTGTGCTCTCGCAATTCGGTGGTACAGGTCTCCACAGCCTCCTGGCAGGACCACCCGTATGTCTTAACAGATTAGCTTCACCGTTTAAATGACCAAAAATAGGTATAAGAGGGTAGGAACCAAATCACCATGGGTAATGATTTGTGTAGATCTGGTAGGACAATATCCAAAGACGTAGTAGATGACTTCGCAAAGTTTCCAGAACTCTTTACTCTAAGGTCGACAACGGCCATTAAGACAATGTTTTCCTCTTATTTGGTATCCTTTAGGTGATATTAATTGACAATAATCTCCAGTCCCGAACCAAGGAAGGCCAATCCTGCGGAAAGAATAAATTAAATAAAAAATATATATTTGTGTGCTTAAGTTTGTATTCTTGAATTATTTTTGTTAATTTTTTTAAAAAAATGTTGTGAAACAATTTTTCAAAATGCACAATTTTGTACATTCTTTAAAGATATAAAATGGCGTTTAAATTATTTCACTCAATACAATTTAACGTACTTTATTAGAACAATCCATTCCACCTCATTTTATGAACATTCCCACTGGGCTTAAATCCTTTGAAGTGCGTCTAGAACTGCCGCTGAAACAATTGCCCCTCTCGAACACCGACGCAATGTTTCATGTCTTTCCTTATTTTATCGTTTCTTTAAAAAAAAAATGTTCACTCGAAGTAGTCAGCTGCATTCCTACCCTTAAAAGTTTCTCCCGTAATACTTGTCTTGCAAGGAATGCTCATCAGTTCACCCTTGAGCCCAATTTCGGACGTACCGTGAAATAAAGAGATTCTTTTTTTAGCCATTTCAATTTGCAAGCATTCAAAACAAATGTTAATCGACACCTCCTAGATCTCCCCTCCCTATCTTCATAATGCCGGCGCAGTGTGTTACATTAAAAGGGAAATAGTCCCTTGTGCGCGCGTTAATTATAAAAAAAAAACTCAAGAAATTATGGAGGAGGTTACGCAGTTTAATTATCTGGACAATGACATACCACTCCATGGCGGAACGGACCTGGATGTTAAAAATAGAATAATCAAAGCCCGTGGTGCATTTGGAATCCCTTCTACTGTGAAACTCCAGCGCACCATGTTGAAACTCTTAAATTCCAACGTTAAATCTGGCCGCTATAATATGCTTCTTTTGAATCATATGGAACTGCTCTGCCAACATCGCGAGCAGACTGTAGGCCTTCGTTAATCGCTGTTTGCCGTACATTTTAAAGATCCGGTAGCCGCAGTCCATATTGTATAGAACTGCGGAAGAAGACCGGCCAGACGAATTTGGATGCAGTGCCAAAAAGAAAACACTTGGAAAAGATTCCTTAGAATAAGCCGTTTAAAAAATACACCTGTTGGTCGGTATGTATGTCTGTATTTAGCCCCTTGGTGTTGAGTATGTATTAAAATGCATTAAAAGAACAATGATGACATAAGACTTTGTCTGCCTCTTAAAACTTAAAAGCATGTCCTATACAAAAGAATTTCTCTTGCAATAAAAATTCATCCTTTGATTCAATTATGTTGGTTTTTCGGCTTAAATAAATTGAAAAAATGCTGTGTCCTTACACCGAATCGTATGATGAACCCGATAATTTTAAAAGATGCATCTAGTGAACCCTTCACAGTACATCCAAATGAAAGCTTTCAAATATATCTCATCAGTAAAATATTTTTCCAATCCCTAAGTAAACACATTGTCAGCATACATATTTTTAGTCAAAATAATGAAAAATTCACAAAACCCAGCTTAGTCTGTCTTGCTAACATGGAATTCCCTTCGAATCGAATAGTTCCCCATCGTCATCGGATGCCTGTTAATAAGCTCCACAACAACTATTGATAAGATCTCCTGCCGCCTTATTGCCATACACGACGATACCCTTTTAAGTTGCCCTTTGCTCCCTCAGAGGTTATTACACTGAACAAAAAAGACCCTTCTACACCCCCACTCATGGTATTGGCACTTAACTATCTTTCCTCATGTTTTCACAAAAAAAAAAAACTTTAAATAAAAAGATACTTACATTTGAATTTTTCATCTCGGAGCGATTCGATTCGTCTGCATTGCATTCGTTTCGGTGCATCGCACTTGGCTCCGCTCGTCTCGATGGGGTTCTTGTGCAGGTAATCGGCAAGCCATCTTAAGTTGCAATCACATATGAATGGATACCTCGCGAGGTGACTGAGAAATAAAATCTGAAAAAAAATAGGATAAAAGATGGATTAACAAAGCTCTCCTTGTAATGTGAAACTGTTGATATGTGATGTTCCATAACATAAGGCAAGGAACGTCTTCTATTGTGTGAAATAAAAAAAAAAAGAAAAAAAAGGAAGTATAAAGTAGCTCCCTGCTCTCCTGTGTAATACATACAACTCTAGGTAGTGCTTTCTTTCAAAGGATGCAACAAAAATCTCCCAAATGAGCAGTAAAAATGCACGCATATGTCAAGATCTTATCTTGAAAATGTTAAATGCGAGTCGAATAGAAACTAACGAGACATCCTATTGAGGATGTCAAGGATTCGACTACGACAACGAAGACGACGGCACAATGCAATGCTGTTGCCGCTCTTTGGAGGCGAGAACGATGATGCTATTCAAGGACCACATTAAGCAACCATGAAGATGATGGCATTCATTTGCCATTGCTAGACGATATTGTCGCCGTCGTCGTCTTCTTGGAAATGTAGCAATTTTGAATTGAAACGACACATCCCATAGGAGCATTCTAACAAAAGACGGATTTTCCAGGAGGGATTAATCAAAAAACAAAGCCGGAAACTTAAACAACATACAAACCGAAGCAGCAACTGTGAATGAGGCAGGATAAGACGCAGGCGGAAAACAGTCTCGTCTACAGTAGTGTGTAGAAAATGATCGCAATATTTTTTCATTAATTTTTTAGATGTAGTTTTTTCAAAAATAATATGTGAGGGAAAAACAGAACTAGCCAAAGCATTCCACATTCGTGCAGCGCGGCTAAAAAAGAAAATATTTCCAAAAGCCGCCGGTTAGGTTAAAGGATAAGTAGACTGTCATTTGCAGCAGTTTGTGTATTAATTTCTAATTATTTAAGAAGGGAAATGTATCTGGCTGTTTCATTGGTGGTGTTTGACTGTTTTCAATGTGTGTCATCCAACAGCCCTATTACTTAGAAATTAGAGATATTGGTTTTCTTAAGCTGATTTTTGATGAGCCGTTTCATAAGTTTAAAAAGAAGAAACGGAAAATGGCTGGGTATTACAAGCTTCCATCAAATGAAATTAAATCGAATTCCAAATTTACTCAAAATGACTCTGACATTGATATTGAATATAAAATTCTGTCGAATTGAAAACGCACTTCCGAATTGATACTGAAATTTTGAAAGCTGTGTCCGAGTGTTGTAGAAAATATAAAAAGAAAATTTTTGGTCAGATGTGGATACAGACAGTTCGCCGCCCTAGGCAGTGCAGGACTGTAAATTTCCGCCCTTTCCCAGGACATTGTTTTTTGGTTGTGTTCAGTGTCGTTCAATTAGAAAACGATTGCAATTGACATTGATTGGCTTGCTTTTGTTTTATAACAAACATTAATCTTTTGCAATAAACGGTTCAAAAATCAAAATCAATCGCGCTCTATTACCCTTTCAAAAAAAAAGTTATATTTTTAACAAGCCAAGTCGCTTTATATCTAGTGTGAGCGTTGAAAATTCGCCGACCTCCTAAAATCTGCCGCCCTAGGCATGTTGCCTATATGGCTAATCCAAAACTGTTTTTGAACCAAATTCATATTATTCATCGTAAACCAAATCACTCTTTTCCAAATCACTCTTTTCCCACCGAAAATAGCTTAAATAAGGAACTTTGACAGTTGACAGCCATATTGTTGCAGATTTATCTGTCAAATTGGATATCATTTATTCAGTCTGTTTTGCCGAATCACCCTGGATGGACATAGCGTTCAACAACACGTGCAAACGATTTAATTGTTGTATCAAAACTGGTGTTCTGTTCGGAAAACGCTCATCGTTCTTCGCTCAATTAACGGTTGCCATTCTTCCTACCAAGAAGACTTTTCGTAACGCAAGATCTGGTGATAAAATCGCCGCTGTCCGTGAGAGTGTGCCAGAGAATCCGAGGTAGCCTATTTCGCGTCGCTCTCTAAAATTTGGCTTTTGGCAGACCACAACTTGGTGTCGATCTTAAGCTCATAGAGGCCGGACGTCAGGTCGAGGTGCGCGAATAAATAATTACACAAAAGCCAAAAAAAAAAAATTATTGCGCATTGTTATCGCGAGTGATAAAAAAATAATATTACACACTCGTTTGAGAAATTGGCAAAAACCCCTCGCGTGTGCTGTAAAGAAAAAAACAATATCCACTCGTGTCGTTGGAAGACGATAAGATGCCCATTCGCACTGTGGAAGAAAAAAAAAAAAAATAATAATACACACTTGCATAACAAATAAAATTATCCTCCTATCTGTCCCAACCCTTTGTGCTTAGCTTAACTGCCTCTTTCTTATCTACTGTAGGCATCGTATGCTTGCGGTAAATGGATAAGGGCATCTGAGTTTGTCCTATTGTGTTGAATATTTAAATTGATTTTTTGTATGCAAGCTGTCTTATGGGCATAACACCTAAGACAGTTTGTTTATTACAGAGATTAATTTGGATTTTCACTGCATGGTTCGACTTAGTCAGAATTGTGTTTTGTGTGTAAGTATTTTGAAATGGTAAGTGATTTTTGTGTCGTGTATTCCAATGTTCGTGGTATAAGAAAGAATTTCTTTCACCTGTACGTCTACTCTGTTCAATACAGGCCAGCTGTTTTGGCATTAAGTGAAACCCAGGTTGGAGTAAATACTGATTTATCAGAATTTGCTCTACATGGGTATAGCTTGGTGCCATTACTCTTTTCCCATCATGGTCTCGTGGTCTATGTTAGAAATGATATTGCTTGCCAGAGCCTTCCCCAATATGGGCAATGTTCCAACACGGACTTTAACTTCTTGTGGCTCAAATTCACTGTCCGCAAGCATGTCATTCATTATTGTTTTATTTACAGGAGTCCAAATCTCGACAGCAATTCGACTTGTAACGAGTTTGATGCGCTGTCTGATTCTATCTCGAAAATTGTTTCCCTTTGTCCTCGCACTGAAATCGTTATTGCGGGCGATTTTAATGTACACAATTCCAATTGGCTCCGCTATTCTGGTCAGACAACACCCGAAGGAAGGTATGTCGAGCTCTTTGCCGGGTTACATCACCTTACCCAACTGATCGATGTGCCAACGCGTATACCGGATGTTGCTGGGCAAGCCGCCCATACTCTTGACTTGTTTCTTACTTCTCACCCTGATAAATATACCATTAGTGTAACTTCTCCATTTGGCACTTCAGACCATTGTGTCATTTCAGCTAATTTCTCATCCTCCACCCATCCAGTTAAAGAAAAACTTCCCACCAGGACCGTTTGGCAATACGAGAAAGCCAACTGGGACGGCCTGAATATTTTTTTCCGAAACTTTAACTGGTCACTATGCTTCCTCGATAGTGACATTGATGCCAGTGCTGAAATGATCACAAATGTGATTCTTCTAGGGATGCGTGTTTTTATTCCTAACAGAGTAAAAAGCATTAAACCTAAAGAAAAGTCTTGGTTTAATTCTGAGTGTAAAGAAGCTATCAGGCTCAAAGAAGTAAGTTTCCGTTCTTACAAAGCCAACCCTACAGAGGAAAATCGGAAAAAGCACAAACAAGCAAGAAACTCATGCAACTCCGTTATTGAAAGAACCAAATTTTTGCATGACCAAAAATTACGGCAAAAAATTCTGCAGTGTCCCAAAGGCAGTAAAAATTTTTGGTCATTTGTAAAAAATATTAAAAACTCCTCAACATCTTCGGTTCCAACGCTCATCGACAGTAACAAACCAATTGTTTACTCTTCAGAGAAGGCAAACTTGCTCGCCGCCCATTTCGCTGCTAGCTCCACGCTGCCGCATAGCAACGTTGCCCCTCCTGTACTTGAGAATGTAAATTTTTCCATGGGACAGATTTTTTTCCGCACTCGTACAGTAGCAAGAGTTCTCAAAGATCTCGATATACACAAATCCGCTGGCCCGGATGGTATACCCCCGATTCTTCTGAAGAGGTGTTCTTCCACACTGGCAAAGCCACTGCGTAAGCTTTTCCATCGCTCCTACTCTTCTGGAATCTTTCCTAGAAGATGGAAAACAGCATTTGTCCAGCCTGTCCCTAAGAAAGGTGACCCATCCTCCCCCTCCTCCTACCGACCCATAGCATTGACATCCCTTCTTTCTAAGGTCATGGAAACACTGATTAACCGTCAGCTTAAGGAATATCTCGAAGATCGTAAGCTTCTCCATGACCGTCAGTATGGCTTCCGCAGCAACCGTTCCACTGGTGATCTGATGGCATATCTCACCGAACAGTGGAACAAATCTTTACATCGCTTTGGTGAAAGTAAGATTATTGCTCTTGATATCTCCAAGGCATTTGATAGAGTTTGGCATGAAGCTCTCTTATCGAAAATGCGTGCTTTTGGGATTGATAATACTCTTGTTCGTTGGATTAGAAGCTATCTTCTGGACCGTTCAATACAAGTTGTATTGGACGGATTCAAGTCTGATTCCCATAAAATAAATGCTGGTGTGCCCCAGGGCTCTGTTCTATCTCCGACTCTTTTCCTCATTTTTATAAATGATCTTCTGTCTGTTACTTCTAATCCACTTAACTGTTTTGCTGACGACTCTACCCTCAGCTTTTCATATTCGTTCGATAATTCACGTCCTTCGCCTTCGGACGTAGAATTGCAACGGTGCCGTATGTCAAGCTCATTAAACTCCGATTTATACAGCATTGTCAAATGGGGTAATAGAAATCGTGTGGAGTTTAATGCTTCGAAAACTCAATGCTGTCTCCTGTCGTTAAAGCTTAACATTCCCCCAATGCCATTGTCCATGAATGGCACTTACATCGAAGAAACCGAAAAGCTCTCATTACTCGGTATGTGTGTCAACGACGACCTCCGTTGGAACGACCATATATTTGAAATCGCTAAGAATGCTGCTAAGTGCTTAGGTTTTCTGTATCGGTGTAAGAAGTATTTTTCCCCATCTGATCTGGCTACAATTTATAAAGCGTTTATACGCCCTAAACTCGAATATAACTCCCACCTGTGGGCAGGTGCTTCACAAACATCGCTTCACCTGCTTGATAGAATACAAAATCGAGCGTTAAGATTGATAGGAAATAGAACTGCCGCTGAAACAATTGCCCCTCTCGAACACCGACGCAATGTTTCATGTCTTTCCTTATTTTATCGTTTCTTTTATAAAAAATGTTCACTCGAGGTAGCCAGCTGCATTCCTCCCCTTAAAAGTTTCGCCCGTAATACTCGTCTTGCTAGGAATGCCCATCAGTTCACCCTTGAGCCCAATTTCGGACGTACCGTGAAATATAGGGATTCTTTTTTTAGCCGTACAACACGACTTTGGAATGGTTTACCCGGCGAGATTTTCCCTTGCCATTTCAATTTGCAAACATTCAAAACCAATGTTAATCGACACCTCCTATCTCTCCCCTCCCTATCTTCCTAATGCCCGCGCAGTGTGTTACATTAAAAGGGAAACAAATAGTCCCTTGTGCGCGCGTTAATTATAAAAAAAAAAAAAAAAAAAAAACTTTGGTTTGTGACTTGGGCCTGTATCCGTATAAAATTCAATTGACTCAGGAATTGAAAGTAAACGACCATAGATAACGACGTTTGGTCGCTGAATGTGCTCCGGAGCAGTTGAAAACTGACCATAATTTACATCGAAATATTATCTTCAGCGATGAGGCCTATTTCTGGATGAACAAAATTATCGAATTTGGGACGATATCAATCCACATGATAACCAAGGCTGTCCAATGTATCCCGAAAATGTCACTTTTTGGTATGAATTCCGGGCTGGTGGCATTATCAGTCAATATTTCTTTGAGAATGACGTTGGCCAGGTCATGACCGTCAGCACTGCACCTCGATTGCTACCAATTTCGTTTGTATTGAATAACACCATATGGACAGACACCAACGGCAAGAGGTTTCGACAGAACGAAGCTATTACGTGCCACACAGTTCACAAATATTAGAAACTCTGCACTAGAGATTCGAGGGCATTATCAGCTAACTTAGGGGTTATAGGAACTAGCTACTGATATCGTTCAATTTGACCCCGTTAGACTTTTTTGTTGGGCTCCTGCAAGTCGCAGGTCTATGCAAACTATTCATAAAACAACGGCGGCCTTCAAAGCCAACATGACGCATGTCATTGGTCAAATTCAGGCTAATTTATGCACCAGAGTCATGAAAAATTGGACGTTTCGGATGCGTGTCACCCAGAGAAAACGAGGCGGACATTTGACCGATGTTATATTCCACAAATAATGGCATCTATAACCTTTCAAACGAATAAAAACTTTCGATGATATCTCACATATACTTTGTTTTATTTTAAATTAAAGAGAGGAGTCGCTTACATAAACCCTTAAGAATTCCTTCGAGTAAAAGGTAAATAATCGAATTGTGTATTAAACAATTGGCACGACTGGGTCGCACGTACTTGCTCTTATATGCCGGATTACATTGGAAACCAATATCTTTAACAGAAACAAGTAACATTTACACTGAAAATAGCTCAGTTTGAACTTATTAAAAGTATCAAAACCACAATACTCAACGGTTGTTAGTAAAAATGAAGTATGCCATCACACGTCTTAAATAACAAAGAATTTATGAAAAAAATATTTTGAAAATTGTAGGACCGGTTTTGATAAAATCCTGTTTTTTATTTTTAGTTTTTTGAATTTTTGTTTTGTTTAAATTTTGGTATGCAGTTTTTTAGAGTTTATTAATATACATGTGGATATAAAATTAAAAAAAAAAAATTTTTGATTAGTTTTAAAAATATTGATTTTTCAAAAAAAATTCAAAAAATTATTTTTATGAGAAAAAAAAGTATTAAAAAATTAGATGTACAGAATTAATAAAGCTACTTAGGTCTTCTCAAATTAAAAATTTGACAGAAATCCAAATAGCCGTTACCGAGAAAAACCTAAAATTAAAAAAAAAAAACGTTATAAGAAAGGTCCCGTTAATAGACTTTTCCCGTATATGTGGTTCTAACCAAATAATAGCCAATGCCATCAAAAAAAATCTCAAAAATGTTCATCAAAATCGTTGGAGCCGTTTTCGAGTAAAATAAGCTTTTCCTAAACGGTCATATGGCAGGTACCGGTATTTTTAGGCCTAAAAATAAAATTTCAATTGCCCCTCTGGGGAATTCCAAAATAATCCTACACACCGAATTTGAAGATAATCGCATTAGCCGTTTAGGCTGCAGCTCGTTATAAATACTGACAGACATACAGACAGACAGACAGACAGACATTTTTTCTCGATCACTTTTTTAGACTTCTCTATGATCGTAATGTCATGTTTGATTGTTATCTCAATTTTTTTAATATTCACTAATCCAAAACTTGCCTATAGTTCCTATAATCGCAAGTAAAAATCACATTTTTTTCCACAGCACTGTTAAAACAGAACCGGGAGCAAATTTAAACTCATCATCTATACTTACAGAGTCTTGATGTTCTTTATTGAATCGAAAGTTCCATTTGCCAGCGACTGGATATTGTTGACGTACAGGGAGAGCAGCGTCAAACTGTGCAGATCCTTGAATGCTTTCTGGTGCACGATATCTCGTTGGCTTTTAGCAGAAGTAGCTGCAGCGATGATAGGCCCTTAAACGCTCCTGAGGGCAAGTCTTTTATCTTGTTGCCTGTATAAATAGACAAAAACCGAAAATTGCAAAACAGCGTGTTTAGCATTAAACCGCAAGCAAGCGCGGGGCGATGTTAGGTTAAGTCAAAAACATTTTACAACAAAACGACTTGACTTCTTCCACACCACCACAAGCCGCACACAACCCGAGCCGAGAGTTAACCTTTTAGCACAACAAAAGATAGAATGTGTGCTCGAGCATATGTGTGTCGGTACAAAGTTCAAGTGTGTAATACTTACAGAGTCGTTAAAGCCTTGCGACCACTCAGGGCATCATGTGCTATCTGGGAGATGTTATTGTTCGCCTTAGTCTACGGAAATTCCCAAATGCTTTCGGAGGAAGTTCGGTGATGTAATTCTGCTCCAATCGACTGCAATAGAATAATAAAACTGGGGTTAAGTTCGGCTCATTACAACAACAACAACTAAACAAAAGCAAAAATCCCAAAAATAGGAAGATGGGAGAAACTATTGTTTCAACTTGGTTTAAGGCTGGCGAATACTCACAGTTCGGTGGTGTCATCCGGCAGGGAGTTGGGCACGTTCGTGAGGCTCTTCTCTCGGCAATTTACAACGCCATCAGCACACCTACATGGGTGTGGACAACTGCTTGCTGCACCGCACTCCATTGGGGCGTTCTCCGTCAATCCTGCAATGGTATGTAATTGAAGAACACAATCGCATTAGAGTTCAATATAGATACTTAGAGATAGATAGATAGTTTCTACATCGTGGATGTCTGATGGGTGCTATGTCAATTATACAAGTCTCACTGGGTCGCCGAACTGGCGTGTCGTTCGTCAGTCATAAAAACGGAAAACAAAAAGACGTGGGCTAACTACCATCATTGCGGTTGTAATTATTATTCTTTTTTTTGTGGATAATTAAAATGCCATGATGGTTTTTTTTCTCACCCTCCAAATGACTGGCGGCCATTTAAATTGTCGTAAAAATAGTTTCAGCTGGGTTTTTTTAATGCTTTCCGCGCCCCCATTATCTCTGGATGAACAAAAGACGATAAAAATTTACTTAGGGACACTTGACTACTAATTCGATGCGCGTTTTTATGGTTTTTTGTTTTCGTCTCTTTCAACTTGACTGTGATAAGATCTCAGATTTTGTATCTTCCCAAACGAAATTTGATCCTCTGGATGGTTTTGATAATTTACAAAACAGACAGAAGATACTAAATTGGTTGAGAGAAAGTCATGGGGTTACCTTGGTTACAGTTATGCTGGTTATGAGTTGGATCGTCCGTCATTGATTGGTGCCCCCTTCCTACTACCTACTTAAATACCTTGGAATGGTTCAGGAAAATGATTGCCATATGTTTTGTATCTGAATCTGAACATAATATCTGACGGAACCTGAATTCGGATAAATCATCAACCTGCTAGTAATATATTTTGTTCGGAACGAAACTTAGACGAAATCATTTGATCAGATTAGAACGAAGCCGATAGTGGAATTTATTAGCTGATCGAAGTGAAAGTTTTTTGGGAATGTAGGAAATCCTGAGACTATTATTATTTCGTTTTAAGCTGCTTATTATGGTGTGTGAATTAAAATTTGATTTTAAGGCGATTTTTTCTTCGAGGGTAATGGGCAATTGCGATGAAGTACCGTGAAGACCTCGATTGTAATGGTTTTGGAAGCAAAAGAGAATGTTCATAATTCCAATGGAAGCCGCAATTACCATTTGAAAAAAAGTATGCCATCTCAGTGAGAAGGGTATAATGCCCATTAAAGCCTCAGAAAGTGTTTACGAGAGTTTGAATTATAACAAAGCATGTAAGGAGTTCAAAGGAACCAATTTTTATATAATTGGCGCCCATAAAAAAGTCGCTTTGACTACCGTTCCCATATTATGTTAACTACCGTTCCCATATTATGTTAACCGAGGTGAGGAAAATAAAAAAAATAGGGAATCAAGAAGAATGACTCAAATTAGTTTTAAAGGGTAAATTTGGGAATTCCCTTAGAAGTGCAAGTATTACGATGGAATTATTTAAAGAAATGCAGCTGGCCATTTCACTGTTTTTAAAAATACCGATTTGTCTCTCAAAGTATTTTAATAAGAGATTTTATAATAAAATTTAAAGAACTTTCATAAGTTTCCGTTGCACTTAGAAGAAAAAGATTATGAATATTAAATCCAAAGTTAAAAGAGTAGTGTCATCAGCAAACTAAATTAAGGAATGAAGAGTTTCAGATAAAAGTTTCAGAATAAAGAGAGAGAGTTGGAGACAAAACGAAAACCTGCAGTACATCTACCTAGTGTTGCCATAAGTTCTGTTACAAATATAAAACGCTATAAAAATAAAACAAACAAACATATTGTATTCAAAACTATTTCATTTACTAGAACACAATATTGATTATTAAAAAAAAATGGATTCGCTAGAAATAATCGCCTTTTGCTTTAACACAAGCTTTAAAACGGTGTGGCTTTTGGGCTATTGTGGCACGTACGGTTTCAATCGAGATCATGAAGGCTGCTCTATTTAATGCTGTTCTGAGGCCTTCCAAATTTCTGTGGAAAGTCTTGCAGGCCATGTTCTTCAATTCTAATCACAAACCATAATCCAATGGATTCAGATCTGGACTCACCGAAGGCCAATCTGCTGCTGCTACAAAGCCAGGAATATTTACCATGAGCTACTGCTGCGTGGTTTTGGCTTTGTGCGCTGGAGCAGAGTCGTGTTGGAAGATCCATCTTTGTTCATTGAAAAGGGTATTGTTCAAACCCTTTACAACACCCTCTAGCACATCTTTTTGGTAAGCCTTTGCACCAGTTTTAGGCCTTTTTCACAAAAATGGAGGGATTTGACACCATAGTGAGGCATCCTTCACCAAACCATTACGGAAGCGGAGTGATGGCCACGTTGAACCCTTGGACCAACTTTTTTAGCTTCCTTAGACGAAGTGGCATAAATTTTGTCATTTGGTCTGTAGAAAACTTCTTCCATTCTAAAAAATTTCTTATTCGTAAGCAAAATGTTTTCATGGCCATTTTCCACGTGCCAATGCAAAAGTCGCTTGCATCTTTCCAGCCTAATTTTTTTAGTTGAGGAGTGAGAAAATGACCCGTGGACTGAAGGTAGGCTTTCATGTCATGATCATCCCGAATCAGCCTAAACATCGATTTGGTTGTTATATCCTATTTCTTGGACATGATTTTCTGCTTCCTAAAGGGATTCTTTACAGAACTGCAATTATAAGGGTCTTATGAAGAGACACTTTAGTTGCTCGAGTTGGCAAGAGTCAATCATGATGTTTTGTCTAAGAACTCGATGTTGGGTGTCTCTTCTTGATGACAACATATACTCGATTTTACCTCAATTGACTGGGATAATTTTTTTTCTAATTCCCCCAGAAAGGGGAACAGAATTCAGTTCGTCATCGTTTTTATACAGTCTAGAAAAGTTATTTTTCCATATACTTTAGTTCCTTTAACCTTTTGGTAAAACTTCTAAACTTCATTCCTGCAATAACAGCTCTCCATTTCTGCAATCGCTCATTTCTTATGCTTCCTTTTGATTCTTTCTGAGAAGCCGGCTTTCCTCTTTCCTCATCTGCTCGTAAAGCTCAAGGGCAGTTGTGCTCCTTCTGTACAGCTGAATACGCTTACCAGCATTCATTTTCAAGCTATGGGTTTTGTTGTGATGGGCGTACTAGAACTACCTTTTCAGAGGCAGCCTTTCAGATGGAACTTCCAGTATTACTTCTGCTTCGCTTTGGGATATCCGCAATGTTCAACGAGCTAGTCGTTCGGATCAAAGTCTGACCCACGGATACTGAAGCAGCGCCTAGCTTCAATCGCAATGTGTTCAATCTGGTTGACAGTTGATTGATCAAGGTAGCGTCGTGCAGGCTGTGTTTTCGCCAAAGATACCCACTCGTCGTTAAAGTCGTCTTAAATATGGCCTTGACGCGGATTGTTCTGAGGCATTCTTTCACATATTTGAAACTCAAAATTTCTTGCCTAAGTCAACTACAGTTCCACGTCCAAACAAGCGCTATCCATCTGATTCAATTTCTTGAATGTTGGTAATGTTTGCCTTGAAGCAGTCTAGGGCCTTCAATAATTATTTTACTTTACGTTCTCTTATAAGGGCCTTATTTTATTTGCACTGTATTCGTCCGTATCTCAAGTGGGTTGCTTCAAAATGAACTGGGACTCCGACGGTATCGCCTCCAACCTGGAGGACCAGATAATTAATCCATCCTTAGAAAGCCTAAATTCAAGTTTTGAGGACTTACACATAGTTCTTCAGAAAAAAAACCTAAATGCCTTCAAAAAAGGTTCAACGCATATATTTTTGAAGAACTTACAAGGATTCACGATTTTGATATTATCATTCAAATTTACTTGAAAAGCAATATTTTCTCACCTTTTTTCCTAATCAAGCTCTAATCAACTTGGTTATAATACTTATTTCTTGGAATATAATATATAATTAAATAATTTGGTCGGAGAATTTTTTAGCTACAAGCAAGCTAATAGCAAGCAACATTGTCGGGAAAAAACTGAAAAAAATGAGTCCGAAAAACTTCACAGGTGAAACATTGCATACTTATGTTCATCTGACGAAAGTATCTCCTTTCGTTTAGTTTATATTTTTCAATTTCAGAGTTCACTGAGTCATAATCTCACTTCCTCAATCTAAATCATTCTGCCTCAATCACTGCCCTAAGATCTAAAATCTGCGAATACAAAAAAGTAACCCCAATACATTACTTTGAATAAAGCAATATTACGTTCTCAAATTACAAAAAGAATTTTTTAAATACTTAGTCTGGAAATTTAAAAAAAAAAACACATTAAAAATAATTGCATACTTCCAATGGCCGCGGCACAGACAGAAAGACATCTCGATGTAAGACTAAATATCCCAAAGAAGAATCAAATCGATGCCTCCACCGTCGTTGTAGTGGTATACATCGATTGATTCCCAATTGCAAATGACTGTTTGAACAGATCACCGATCACTTACCTGAGCATTTAAAGTCCTGATCGTGCAGATCTGCCACGTTTTGGCCCTTCAACTGGCTCGGCGAATGGCATGTCGTGTACGGTGCCAGCCGTGGAGCACTGCGTAAGAACCTCGACAGCCAAGATAAATGGCAATCGCATGAAAACGGATTGTCAGATAGCCGAAGGGCCCGTAATCTCCCCATCCCGGTAAAGACATTGTGCGGCAACATCGTCAAATTGTTGTTGTTTAAAGTTCTACAAAAACAAAAGAAAATCAGAAAGAATCACAGTGTGTGGGGGGCGAGTTTAAAAATATGCATTATGGATGAGGCACACAAGAACAAAACAAAAAATAAAAGATACTTACAGTATCTCCAAGTTGACAAGACCTGCACATGCACATGATTTGATTGTTGTCCATTTGGAGGCTTCGCATCGATTGAGCACCTTTGAAGGCTTTCCTTGGAATCGTCGTAATGCCATTGTGTGAGATGTCCCTGAATATTGATGATGAAAAGAATGATTACAAGAACACCAAACAGTAAATAATAATAATAAATAAAAAAAACAAATTCAATTCTTTGAAAAAAATTGTATCTAGATACTATTTGTCAAACTGGAGCAATATGTATTTTTTTTTATTTTATTATTGTTTCCCACCTCCTTTTTCTTCCTTCCCTCAGGACACAATTTTGATTCGAACATATTTTACAATTGAGTGACCCGAAATTGGTTCGACCCTTTTGCTGTTCCAAATCTATAAGTGAAAACCCCAAAAGGGTTTCACCCCACCCGAATAAATATTTACTCAGTATTTCCATTAATCAAAATTTCGTCCTTGTTGCGGTAGAGAAAAAGGGGCGATTTGCAAAAATTACTTTGGAATAAAGTTTAAGGTAAACACAAGAAAAAAACAAATTTATTTACTTCTCTCTTTCTCTCTCTCTTACTCTGTTTGTCTATAGCAAAATCTAGGAAGAATGAAAAAAGCGGAACTACTTACAATCGCAAAAGACTCGCTGAACTTGTCACAAAGTTTTCAGGAATTGCCTTAAGCCGATTGTTGTTTAGGCGTCTGAGGCGTGCATCAAAAAATTACAGAAAAAAGAAATAAGAAAAAATAAAAAAAACAAAACAAAATTTAAAGATAAAATAGCAAAATTAAATTAAATCAAAACAAATTTATCATGCAAAATAGTTTAGCTTGATTTTTATTTTGTTAATTATGTTGCATGCTTTTAGGCTACTAGAAAATCTTAATTTTACAATACTTACAGCCTCTCGAGAGAGATGAGATCCTGGAAGGCATCCTTCTCTATCGTGTGGTTTTGATTGTCAGTCAGTTGTCTATTAGGAGGGTAAATTGAAAAAAAAGAAAAAGAAGAAGAATAAATGAACTATTATCTGATCGCCTTGAGGGATGCAAGATAAAGAAAAATAAAATAAAAAAATTGCTGAGAGGCTGACATAATTTTCACCTGTCAACCTAGGTAAGAGGGAAATTCCCTGTCAGGGCCACAACTATGGTAGCTCCTCGGCTTGGACATTGATGATGATGAGTCTAAGCACACACCTCCTTCTGTATAATATACAAATGGATTTGGAGCACTCGCTGCAACAGCACTAGAGAAGAGTCGTGAAGCATGCACAAAGCTGACAGACATGAGACCTGCGGGTGAAGCAAATGATAATAGACGATGGCACCGCGATGACATATGGGAGGAGCAAAAACAGTAGCAGCAGCACCATTAACCTGCTTGCCTCCTGGCTGTCATACTATGTTTTCTGTGTGTTTGACAACGCGCTAAAGTCAGACGTGACTGTAATTCCAATAAATTGTGTTTTCTATCTGTAATTACATTATTCAGCTGAGGGATGAGTAAGTAAATCACACAAAGTGTTGCCTGCGGAGCACCTGCTCGATTGCAGCACATAAATAATTATTATGTTGTATATTTTTGGGGTAGGTGAACATGGGTGTGGCGGGGAGTTGGGGCATGAATGAAGGCAATTATCTTAGAAATGTTAAATACATTTTATGAGCAGCGCACCACACACAGGAAACCACTTTACGGGGCGATAATCTTTGAAAACTGCCACATTAAAGCAACAAAATTAAGAAACAAATTCAAAAGTAGATGGTCCTCCTCGCCCCATTGGAATTAACAGTGACGGTTGAAAGAAAATGTACACTTAATAAATTCGTACTTATTATTAGTACTTGAGATACTTGCCGTTCTGGAGAAAGTAAGTAGAAGAAGAAGCTACTGAGTTTTTTTATTAAAATTAAAAAAAAACCATTTTAGTGTTTTTGGGAAAAAAAATTCGCCCCTTTTATAGAAAACGTCTTATAATTGCTTTGAGTTTGAATTTCCTTTTAAAAAAATTTGATTTGCCTGCTGTCATTAGTCTTGTCAAACAGGCGATATATTTTCCTTTAATTGAGAGCTATGGTTTCTCGAACTAGAGTGATAACCTTTTTATAAAATTGAAAGTTTGGAACTTACGAAATATTTCAATTTGGACCACAATGTTTTTTGTCCAAAATGTTTTTCATTTTTTTTTATTTGAAAATAAAATGTTCAGCCCAGAAATTAAGAAGTTCCACAAGGAAAAAGTTTTAGGAAAAAATCAAGAGTGTGCCTTAACTTTCACACAAGAGTGTTTATTTTTTTTTCTTCAAAACCAACCCAGCGAAAGATTCCCTATTGCCACAGTCATCCCCTTCATCCAACATCAACTGGGTGGTTTGGTTATACGAACTTAATTAAGATTTGAAAATTTCCAAATGTTTATGAACACGGAACTCATTTAAGCCGAAAACGTAATAAAGATAACAACCGAGGAGCATTCATCAAGATGAGGAGTACCTCTATACTATAGCAGCGGCACCAGCTCCACAATGTTTGATGCTCCTGGCTTTTGGTCCGAAGAGTAACATCATCAGCATCATAGCCAGCAGTGAAGGAAGTTTAGTGTAAGGAGTGTTGCTCCATTCTAAAATATTGCTGTTGCACACACATGTGAGATGAGTCCGTCCGTCTTCGCGGGTTGATTCTACCCAAATGCATGCGGCATTATTTTATATTGCTAGTGATAAACTTATCAAGCAAGAAGCAGTTATGTGTGGATGGGTTTTTGTTTCTTTTGTAACAAAAAAAAATTAAATACTTGCATGCGTTTACCAGGAGCATGCTTTAGCTATTAAGCGATCGAGCTGTTGCACTGCCGCATCTGAAGCATGATGATGATGCTGGATGGGCGATGGCAAGCAAGAGCAGGTTACATTGATAAATTGGTGTTGTTAAACATTTGTATTTACTTACTGAGGTTGTTCGGTTGTACAATGTTAAGTGGAATAGTTTTTAGGGAGAGTGCAGCATTTGAAGTTTTTTAATGGTTTTTATTGCGCATTAAATTACGTACATAATGATGAATCATTATTTTTTTTTTTATAAATGTTTAATAGTTCTCTAATCAAAATAAAATATTTTCTGCGATTATTTTCGAATTTCAAGATATTCAAATTTGTTCAAAGAACATAAGTTGATTTTATAAGACACTCGCATCTAGTCACTGTGTCGTATACGTATTTTTTTTTTCTTAATTTCTGGTGATTTTGGATATTTTCTGCTATGATAACGTCTGTCTTGAAAATGTCAATTAAAATAATAAATTCACAAAACTTGCTTAATAAAACACACCTCCAAGCAAGGACTACATGTGATAGACAAATATATATATTTTTTGTTTAACTACGTGTCTGTAAGGCACATTGCCTTTTAGAATGCAACATGATGTTGCTTGACACTAGTTAAAACAATTAGAAAGATAGGAATACATTTTTTTTCGGCGCAGTAGATAGAGAATTAGGTGACTATTTTCTCACTTAAAACTCACGGACGGCTGTAGCTTGCACTAGAAGTCTTCTAAACCTGAGTTTTAAACCTCATCTAAACCTGAGAAGCAAATATCTTATCTACTGCACCAATGCCGCAACATTTTAACTTTTTTCGCTCAATAAAATGTGTCTAGAGATCAGTTTTATGAAGCAAGGCATTCATTTTGTTGTATTCTCCAACATCAGCGGATATGTCAACGTGTATCGCTGCCGTTCAGGCTTCCGTAGCAAACGATCCAAATCAGTCAATTCCACGGCGTTCTCAAGAATTGGGCATCTTTTAGACCACATTATGGCGTGTTTTGCCTAAGGATCTTGGTTTACACCCATACGAGATCAAACTGATTTAAGAATTCACTTTTTTTACATTATCACAACCATTTTTGTTTGAGTACAGAATTTTGACCAGAATTCTGAAATACAGTATTTACTAAACAGAATTTTTACCCCAACCCTCTGAAAAGCTTTACTAAGATTTTAAATTTTTTGAATCACTTTTTAGAAGGTATAGGAAATGTACACTATAATTCTTTTATTTTAACATTGAAAGACATTAACAAACGGCGGCCTTCATTATGGTGATGGTTGTTCTTCCTCAATGATTAAAGGATATAGAAAACCATCTTAAAATCCCTTTTTTCATACAAATCCAAAAAACCCAATTTATTTCCCGTAGAACTTAATTGTTTTATATAAGACGCTGAAGATGACAACTCGTCTTTCTCTCAATATTCCTTTAGCTCATAGCTTCAATTCAAACCATTTATACTTGCTATGTCTTAAATCTTTAGTCTTTTATTATATCTAATCTGTCATAAAAGAGGACTAATTAACTTTTTATCGCTATAGTGTTCTTTTCAAAAAAACGAATGTATTTTAACCAAAATCTTAATTAATAATTAATACAAACAAAGTTTGAATACAAAAACAATCTTTTTTCTAATGACGAATTTTAAAAGTTAATTATCTCAATCAACATAAATTAATATTCTTTACACACATTTTTTGCACAAAATAGTATGCAAAGAAATTTTTACTTTCCCTCTCCAGCCAAAAATTTAATTTAATTAAATTATTCAAAAAAAAGTATCTCAATTCATTACCCACTTCAGCCATCATCTTTATCAGCAATAATGATACAATCAAGTCAAATTAAAATTTATTTAAAGGTCCCCAAAGTATATACTTACAATATTCGCAGTTTGGTCAAGTGCTGAAAATCTGACTCAAATATCACTGTGATATTATTTCCTTGGAGATCTCTGCAAAGAAAACAAAAAAAAAAAAATTATAAGAAATAAAATATTTCATCTACCTAATCACTGCTTTTAGGATATCTTTAGAGATTTATTATATCAAAACATATATAAGGAGATATAGATATATAATAATTTATATGGTGTGAGGTTGGGGTGGCATGGTTAGAACATCGTTATTCATTACTTCCGCTGGCACTTAATGGCAGACGACGACGACGCAGTCTGGATACATTCGACATCCTGAATCGACCAACAACGTAAAGATTTCCCACAGATTTTTCAACAAATCTTTCTACTTTAGAAGACAACATCCTTTTTTTCTCTCAATCCTGGATGTTCCTTTCTATTTTTTTTTTTTGTTATTCCTAAATTTATTTTTCTTTCTTCTTTTCCCAATTGAAAAGTTGAAAAGGAAAAGCGAGTCCGGAAGTGAGGAAGAAAACAAAATCTTTCGTCTGTTATTCGCCATTCGTCTGCAACTGTCGCAATTTATTTGCCAGCAATAAATGTTTCAAAAAGGACACACATCCTTGTGACAATACTTAAAGTTTGTCAGCAAAAAAATAACAAACAAACCAACAAAAAAATTGTACAAAACACCACCAATCTTCTCTTCAAGGTTTGACGCTCCCTATCGATTTTTTGTGTCCTTTTTTCCTTCAGGTTTGTTTTTTAAGTACTTTCGAGTTCTGGCCACATGAGTGAAAAAAATATTGTTTAACCGAGATTTCAGAATTAAAAAAAAACATAACAAAAACAACAACAATTTACTTTGGGCATTGAGGTATGTACCTGTATCTGCCAGGTTTAGTTATTTATCTTGTTTTTTTCATATTTCATATCTTTGAGATGTATCTCAGCTCTTATGATATATAATTACTAATGTTTGTGCGTACTGCCTACCTACCTATCCAGTTCTTCAAAAAGAAAACGGACGGACAGAAAAAAGAACATCATCAGCGAATACCAAAAAAAGATACGAAAAAAAAGATATTATCCCCTTGTGTTCAGTTTTGTCTAAATCTTGTAAAACCATTTTACCTTGGGGTGTTTAGCAACAAAAAAAAAAAAAAAAAACATTGTTGGTATGGTATCCTTACTGGAACATCATCAAATGATATACACGGAGGTCATAAGTCATATCCCAGGTAGGCAAGTAAATTAGCCTGCGGGTGTTGTTTAGATATTATGGACACGGACGGCATACGACATTTCATGTCTACTGCCATTTTAAGAACTTTAACGGACAGAAAATCTGAGAATCTTCCTTGAATTTAATGTTTTGATAAATGAGGAGCTAGCTGTCTAAGGCGGTGGTAGTAGGAACACGCCCCTTCGTTTTTTTTGTTTCATCTCTTGGGTATTTTATCGGTGGAGTAGGGGAGAACACGTGTAATCCTAATGGAGTTCATATTAAAATGGACATTCAAAGCAAAACAAAAATTCCAAAAATTGTGATATAAAAGGATCAAAATCTGAGATTTAGATGGGATACAAGCTTCAATGAATACCAATGCCTGATAAGTCTTCTTTAAGAAGCTATGGGTTTAAGGATACATTTTAACTTGAAAAACAGAATTCTCTTGATCCTGTTATCATGTTTGAAGATAATGGATGGAATAAAATAAACCCTGACCAAGCATTCCATACATTTGGCTAAAAATACAATAACTATGAGGAATTGTTTGAAAAGCTTGAAATTCCTTGGAGCACAAATACCTAGGAATAGTCTTTTGTCTGTGCTTCAGAATTAAATATAAAATTTATTGGCGCGACAGCTTCTTAAGGAGCCAAGGCCTAGGGACTTATACTTTCAACCATTCCTGTGTGTGTGTTGTTAATCTGCAAGAATGGAAGGGACCTACAGTTTACCGCCGAGTCCGAACGGCTAGATGAGACTTTTTCGAGACAAGTTTTACTCTTGGAGGTTTTGTCAGTTCCTCGCAAGAGGCAGTACCCCAGAAAAAAAAGTCCGACACACTAACCACTAAGCCACGGGGCACTACTTCAGGATAACGATTGGAAAATTACGGTATTCCATTAAAATTTGTAAGGACATTAGTCCAAAACCTTTGAATGCGAAACCAACTAAGAAAAGGCGGCAGGAGCGTTAATGCGATTTCTTAAGAATCATACATGAAAGCAGGGTAGAACTCTGAAGTCAACAGCAGCATCAATTCATTTTCTTGCACACATCGACGATATTGGTGTAATCCAAAAAGATTGATGGAGTTTTGAGACAAGAAGAAGATAGGCTTGGCATCCAGAAAAAAAAAGAAAGATTCAACCACAACCACTGCTGAGATCAAACGAAAAATATTTTTTTTGACAATTGATAAAAAAAAACATATTTCTCATCTTTCCCGTCCGTTTTCAAAGTAGGTACAATAAGATCGGCTTTTGTTAAAGGTCCCTTAGGTTGTTTCGGGAGGAAAATCCTTCAGGTGAAATTTGGTTCTGTAGGAGTAAGCATTGAGCTCAGAAGGTAATACAAAGAAGAATACTTTGGGTTCTACAATAACAGAACTATAACGATATAGACTTTCCGACGTCTCAAATGGCTGGTATAAAACGGAAGGGCACCAATACCCCCCCAGAAATGTTATTGGATCTACCTTCGAATTGCAATAGAGAAAAATCGAGACACATTTAGTGGCCAAAATTCGGAGCTCGGTGGCATCTATCGATCATCATTAAAAAACATATATAGAATGGATCACGTCATCGGGCAAAATGTAGGCGGGAGTGGTGCAATAATTAGGATATAGATAGAATGTCTGCTTGGTAGCTCAGAGATTTCATATCATGCAAACATCCCTCTAAATTATGCAATCTTGACAAGTCGTCTCCCTACATCTTCATGCGTTAACTGTAAAGGTAATCATCCAGCAAATTATCTCGGATGTAAAGTCGTAAAAGAAATTAAAAAAATTGAAAAATTGAACAAGCTTAGACCTCGATCAACACGTAATTCTTTATGGAAATGGACCAGTTGTTTAAAATTAAAAAGGATGTTCTACGTATCATGCGTATCATCCAACTCATAGAGTGAGAAAGGGTGATCGTCCCTATTTATAAGAAATAATATTTAACATACCCCAAATTCAACCATCGAGGGAGGCGATGCAAACATTCTGTCCAACGAACTGGCTAAAATGCCGGCTTATGTTGAATTTTGTATCGCAAGAGAGTGACATAAAAAACCAACATCGAGGAAAGCTTTGATCTTCTTCTTTGATTTTTCTACAGTCATCATGACAGGAAAGGGAAGACTACTTATAAAGAAAGGTGCGCCATATCTTACAAAAAATAAAAATAACTGGGAACGGTTTTGTGCAGATTGCGAAGAAACTACGCGATAGAAGAAAAAATCTGCGATACAGCAGAAATTCATTTCGTACCCAGCAAAATGTCTCATTAGAAATTCAAGAACTTAAAGGGAAAAGGACGCAAGAATTTGCCATCAATCCCGCGCTTTTCAACACAAAACTCTCCGGTTAACTCAAGCAAGCCGAAATTTAAGAAATCTCGACGTAAGGTATGACTTACTCTGTAAAAAAGCCCAAACTATTTACAATCAGCACTAAGTCAAACCAACGATGGAGGATGCGCTAAAACAGACAAGTTAAATCTACTCACTAGATTCCTTGAGATAGCAAGCGCTTTGATGGACTTAATGTGTTGAATCACAGCGAATATTTTCAATGGACATTTGAAAACTTCCAAATTTGAAATGTCATATATTATTGAAAACATTCCCACGCAGTAAGAAAGCATCACAATGCCCGGAATCCGAAAAACGTTAGTTAAAATCCAAAATCAGATTAATTTTTGCGTTTATTTGGTGTCCCACAAGGAAGTGTTCTTGGCCCAGTATTATTCGTATTTTATACTACTGGAGAAATAAATACTTCAGAAAGAAAACATAACGACACCAACACTTACCGATGATAAGGCCATACATTCATCATCCATCTCAACCGAAAGAGCAACCGAAAAGTTAAAATAACAAATTGCTTATAGAAATGGCGCATTGTTCTTAACCAATCCAAATCAACAGTCTACCCTTCTTCTATAACTCGGTACAAATATCGCATTCCAAAGAACCAAAGTACCTAGGCATGTCATTTGATGCTAAGCTGAAAAGGAAGACTCACGCTAAAAAGAAACGAGAAGAACTCAATATTAAATTACGAGAATCAAACTGGCTTATTGGAAAATACTCCAATCCATGTGACTGCTTATCTACAAGCAATTGCTTAAACCTATATGGACATACGGAATACAACTTTTTTATAGGCAAACACTATAAGCATGATGACAGCTGAAATGAGAATGCTTCGCATAAAAGTAGGAGACAAGGCGTGATCTAAGAAGCCAAAAATTCCATAAAAGCCATCACATAAAGAATACCATCTTGGACAAAATGCAACATGACCAACTTAATTGGTACTAATATGTTGTAGAAAGAAAATGCCCTGAGAACTCAGTTCACAAGGCTGCAAGCCACGTTACAACACTATTTCGAAAGAAAGGTAGGTGCAAAAACTCCTTAGATCCAACAAATGCAAGGGAAGCCTTATGGCGAAGCAGAGAAGTGGGAGAGATCATTAAAATAGTCGGTAGGTTAAAGATGAAAAAGAATGCGGTATCTACAGGTCCCCATCGATGGAGATATCCAGGCCAATCGTGATGGAAGTACGCAGCAAAAGCTACTCTACTTGATAAGGCAACTCAGTTGTAGGCGTAATAACAAATTTTGGGAATTATTTAATGAATAAGAAACTCAGACTACTAAATATGTATGGGCCTCTATTTTTCCTACAGATTTTTCCTGTACAAAAAAATTTAATTTATTTAAAATAACACACGTTGTTACTGAGAAAGAGAGTAGGAGATAAAATAGAGCCTTGTGGAATGCCATCATTTTATTTATTATATACTTCACCATGACTGACTTTAATTGGTTCGAAATTATTTTTTGAAATAAGTCTATACAGAGTTCCATGTCCTTAAATTAGACGACTTTTTTGTACTTTCTTCGGAACAACTAAGCAGATTTCAATAAAATTTAACTTTAAGAAAACTGACATAGTGTATACATCTACAGGATTTGGTTTAAAAACCATCATTGGAGCCCTATTTCAGAACTTTTAATAAAAAGATTACAAGCTTTTGGGGTCTTTTCCACTGTGCGATACACAAGAAAAGAATTACAAAATATTTCTATAAACAGACGCATTATAAAGCCATCAAAGGTGGGGTGCAATGTCTACCCTCTACCCAATTATCCCCTTTCTTCAGCTAACAAGGATTCTTTTTTGTGTCATTTGTTTTCTATGTCAGACATCACATCATCATTTACTCTAATTGCGTATTTAAATCAACAAACAAACAATCATCCAGAACAGGTGTCGGATGGGGAATAGTGCGCACTGTTTCTCTTCCACCATCAAACGTTTGTTGCATTCCTCTGATGATGCATCAGCATACCATACAAAAAAAAATAAAAAAAACGTAGAGGAGTTGATTCCCAGAAGAACCGTGTCAATGCACATACACCCAAAACAGGATGTGAGGAACTATAAAACCCTCAACACGGAAGATCTCACACCAGGATTTATCTACCCCGAGTGAACATTTTTTAAACGTTTTCAACGCATTCTTAATTCCTATATGGATGGATGTGTGCAGTTTTGTGACGCTCATTTTCTCTTCTTTTATTGTTGTTGTTGTTTTTTTTTATTCGTAGTGTATTTTATGATATTTGACAGTTGGCTTCTTAAATTGAGAGAGGGGAGCTAAAAATTCTTTTAAAAATTCCCAAGAGTTTCTCTTACATATTTTTTTTTATTTTTTATTTAGTTTGATGGTATGCAGACCGTGATGGTCTTATAAGCTGCGTCCTATGTTTATAAATAAATCAAGTTTATTGGTGTGAAATCGCGTTGATGATGGACATGGTGGGTGAGGCGGCGGTTTTTCGGTAATTTTATTAATGAATCATTCTGTTTATAGTTTTAAAATTTAAAATTTAAGGTTTTATGAAGAATTAAGTTGTATAAGCCGTGAAAAATAATTTTTGAAATCTTTATTTACTTTTTATCAACCAGGTGAGGATTTTTTGGGCGCAGAAAGCTCTTTTCTAAAAATGGCCAATTTTCACAACTTGTATATCAATAAGTGAGGAAGTTTTATTAAACTTTACATTATAAGTTGTGTTAAGTCTAACAAATTTAAATATAAAAATAACAAATGCTGTTCAAAATAGTAAAATTCTGTCGACTTTGATGCTCCTGAGGTCCTGGCTGTTTTCGGGCGATTTTACTGCTAATACCGTAATTATAGGGTATTTAAAATTATTATAATTATTATATTATTATAAAAGAAATTCTATATTGAATAAAACGGGAATTGACTACTGGCTTGGTACTCATTGTCAACTGAAGAGCCCAAGTGACCTACCGGGATAAAACCTCAATTTTTGTGTGGACTAAAGATCGTAAAAAGCTATTTTGAATCATCTATTTGGTATTTGGCCACGGTGGTAGGCGGACTCATTGTCAGTGTAAAATGAAAATTCTTTATCGTTGTCCAGTATTATATACCCCAGGGCTTCCATCGAAGATACTGCTGAAGTGGTTGTCGTTCTTTATTAGCTATTCTCTTCAAGGGGTTTACGATGTTTCCTGCAAATTTCTTAGAAAACAGTAGAAATTAGTCAATCTATGCTAAATTTCATTTCTGTAATGTTTTTTAAGGAAGTCATCACCATATCATGAATTTTAGCATCCACTTGGAACTTGGTCGTCATTTGGCTGTAAAATTAGGAGCCGAGTTTGGAATATTTGGTGACGTCATTTGGCTGTAAAATTAGGAGCCGAGTTTGGAATATTTGGTGATACTGGAATTGATGGTTTTCATTCTTGACTTTTGATTGTCCAGTTGTTCAAAAATCTGTCTAAGTAGCTATGGTATATGAAGCAAATAGAGCTGGTAGACAAGGGTGTAGTGACAAGTGTTTTCGCCAAAAACCAAAATGCATATAGATTTCCTTTTGAAGTCTTTCTACGTCCATTCTACTGTAGGTAATAAGGCATTGTTGTAGTTCTGTTTTTAAGACCATAGGTTGGTCGAGGTTAATGGACAGTTCAAATACCTCGTGCTCCGCATCACTGAACACTGCTATAACTACTACTTATTAAATCCTGTAAGTTTTTCTGCTAACAATTAATTATAAAAATAAAAACTGATGAAAGGGGTGGTTTGGGTATGTAAAAATGAGTTAAGAGAGAAAACAAAACAAAAATCTGGCAAGGAAAGAGGTTACGGAAACGAGAAGTGCCTGAAAATAGAATTTTTAATTCTAGTAGCTCCAATAATTTGCTTAATTGATGTAGGAAGGGAGTTCCAAAGCCTTGTGACATGAATAAAAAAAGAGACGCAAAGTGATCAGATAAGAGAAACTGGGAGTGATTAGATTCAAAGTTCTGGTCTGGTTTCTCTTCAAAATTTTAAAAATTGCGTCGTTTGAATGGCATGTCTTGTTGAAACCACAGCTTTTGTATAATGATGTTGCCCAGCTTTGGACAAAAACAGTTTGTTTATACCGCTCGAGTACGCGGAACAATTGATGATAACTCTTTCTCACTAATTTCTGTTTAGTTGGTGGAATAATGTCCTTTTTCATTTTCGACCTTTGTCATGAGTTGTAATCTCGATAATTTTTTGTATGAATTCCGCATGTTCTGGCAAACTTTCCTAAAAAAAAATTTATTTTGAAATTTAAGGTGTGTTCAAACATTTGGGGAAATTTATTTTTTTAATCGCGCGACAGCTCCTTTAGGGAGCCAAGGCCTAGTGTCTTATACTCTCGACCATTCTTGTGTGTGTGTGTTAATCTGTAAGACAAGAAGGGACCTAAAATTTACCGTCGAGCCCGAACGGCTACATGAGATGCCCTTTTTCGAGAAAAATTTGTATTCTTCGAGATTTTGTCAGTTCCTCGGAAGAGGCAGTACAGAATGTGGCTATGAGCGGGACTCGAACCCAGGCTCTTCTCTTAGCAGTTCGACACACTACGCACTTAGCCACGCGGCACTTTCTGGAAATATTGTTTAAAAAACATTTCTGAAATGTTTCCCATTTGTTTAAAAAACTTTTCAAAAACATTTCTCAAATGTTTCTTTGTTTCTCATTTTCTTTCTATCTTTGTAAATAGTTTAGTCGATAGGTTAGTTTCAGATGAAAAAAGGTCGGAAGTCAATGAAACTTTGGGATGTTGTTTAGAGATAGTTTATTAACGTTTTCTCATGTTTAAAAAAAAATCACACTTTTTTGTATTTTCTAGGCGTTTAAACTTTACTGACATACTGGCGCTTGGAAAAAAGGTAATTTTTGAAATTTTTCTAAGAAATGCCAACAAATCGAGAATTTCATCTTATTGATGATTAAAAATGTAGCTGTTATTATGATTCTTAGTTAAATCACTAACCTTTGACACCCTTAAAAAAACAGTCTCTCCATGCATCGCCCAAACCAAATTAACAAAAAATAATTTTCTTCTTTGATTGAAGCCAACCATATTCAAATCATATTGGCATTAATAATATCTAGTTCTCCTCCCCCACCCTTTGATAGCTGCAAATGAACTAAAACGCTTGAGAAATAAAGAAAGTTTTTCGTTCGGAATGGTTAACAGGGAAACATTTAAGAAATATTCCGCGAAGCTTCCAAAACCCAATAAACATTTCAGAAACATTTAAAAAAAAACTTCAGAAACAAAAAAACAATTCTGAAATGTTGTTTAAACAATATTTTCCAAATTCTTAAATGTTTATGAAATGTTTCTGTAATGTTTAAAAAAATGTTTCTTTGCTGTGTACACACGTTATGATGTCATTGGAAATTTTCAAAATCACCCATTGCGAGGAAACGACAAATCCGAAGAAAATGTGCGTCTCGAGTAGTTGTCCGAAGTCGGCAGTAAATTGTAAATTCCATCCACTCCTGCAGGTTCACCACTCACTAACAGAAATTATTGAGAATATTAGCCACTAGGCCTTGTCTTTTTATAGAACTACCTGTATAACCCCTTAGTTAACCAAGTTGATTAATGAACTATGTTTCTTGACTCAAAAAAAATACATAAATACAAACGTAAGACAATTAAGTAAGTGTAACCGCAATTTTTTACTTCTCCTCTTACTTAAAGATTTGTGTTAAATTGAAATAATTTAACATGACTTTTTTGATAATTCGAGAGCCGACAAAAACAAAAGCCAGACAAACAGTTTCTTTTCAAATACAAAAATCTTTTAAGCTAAAGAGCTTAACACTTAACACAGTCACAAAAAGGAGATATTATAACTTGTGGAATCACTTCAAAGTGGAGAGGATCTATGAAGTTTACCATAAGTTCAATGACATTAACACCATTTAGCATGTAGCAATCTATTCAAATAGCCTTTAACGTCAAAAGGCTTAGAATTTTAAATTTGTGCTAAACCAGCCCGATTCTGGAAAACCTTCATAACCCAGTTTTCCTTTTTTTTGCAACAACAGTCATCATAAACTTTATTTGATTTACTTCTACCTCCATCGTTTTGCTGCAAATTGATTTACAAAACTTTTCCCTAGTTCTCTTATACTTGGTTAGCTTAAGAGGTCAAGTTGTTTGTAAACCTGCACATATATAACTCTTCTGGGTGCATTCAAAGCCTAAGAGATGTATACCTTTCCCAAGGTGAACCAAGCAAAGCAGGACCCAAAGTGCATTTGTTGAAGAGGGCAATGTTCACTGTCAACTTATATGCGATAACATAGGGACAGCATTTCTTTTTTGCCTTATTTCGTCCTTGAAGAATTCAGCAAATAAAGCCGATGGAGCAAAAGTTTTGAACTTAATTTGAGGCAAAAGATATGAATATCGGAAGTTGGCCAGTTTATGAATGAAGTTTACATATGAATTATGCAAACACAACCTAACCTTTCTCCTGCCTTTTATTCCTGTGTCAACTTTTCATTTTAACTTGCCTCCATGGTATGTACCTTTTTCGTAGTTAAATTATGTTACATCGAGTTGGTCTGTACCTGGAACTTTGCAATATGGATGTGCAGCTCATTGAAAGAAAAGATACTTTCCTGGGTAAAACCAGTAATCGTGTATACGCAAACCATTTGAATGCTGTCCCTGTTGATGCCACAACTATACAACACCAACTTCTGCTGACAAAGGCACTCGGCATCGGCATCGTGCAGAACATAAAACACCAAAGTTCCAGAGAGTTTACGAACTACCAAGACCGACTATAACGAGAAAGACGGAGGCCAAGCAACGTGCAGAAAATCCATTTGGAGAAGAAATGAAATTAATCTTTGAACTGCGCGCAGCAAAAGAGAAAGACTTCAAACTGGTCGTCGGGTCGTGTTCCTTCCAAAACTATCTGAAGACAGACCTAGCCTATGGTGAATGGGTGAACGACGTCAATGCTGATGAGGACGACGCGAAGTTAACTACCAAAGTATAACACAGGAAGACGTGGGGTTCCACTGACGGGAACCCCGAGCACAATCAGCAAATCCAGCAAAAACGAAACGAAGACGAAAAAAGTCCATAAAAGCAACATTCTATGGCTCTCTGCAGGCTTTTAGTACTTTTTTGTTTTACAGCGGCAATCCAGCAAACTGGGATAGTTGCACATAATGGCCCGGCCAGGAACGAGGTTCATTCATCAGTGCAAGGAGTCGCATGTACGTATGTGCCCCACTGATGAAGAAGAGTGGTTTAGTCGATAAAATTATGGTGGATAGAAGTTACTAGCGCGCATTGTTGTTGTTTTAATTTTAGACCTTTTGTAGGATATTTCCTTTACCGAGAATAGGCGGGAAATTAAATACACCCTGAATCACCCGAACTATGTCAACAAGGGTAACCAAGATGATTGGCACAAGACAATGAATAAAAGATCCAAAGCGATTAAAAGTGGAGAACGTTTTATAAATATTTATGACAACTTGGACATGACATGGACTACTTACAAATTATCGTCGTGTTTCTGAATACAAAATTCCGATCAACTTGTTTAAAAAGTGATTAAATACAAAAAAAAATATTTAATTCTGAAGGATCGACATGAATTTTGATTAATTTTATAAATTGCGTACAGGAAACGTGACACGCAGACAGATCGAAGGGGGCTTCGTAATGTTTCGTCTGGTTCTGGAAAAGGATTGGGGATGACAAAATGCTTTCTCACAAAAACGACGCCCAAAAATAGCTCCCTAAGTCGCTGATTGATGTTTGATCTGAGATCTTGATGATGTTGGCCGATATCGGTATCTGTGCGATACGAGTGGCGGTTGTACTTTTCGATGTAAATCCTCTCAAGGTTATGAATGTTTTCTAAGCCAAAAAAACTCTTTTTTTAAAGATTACTAATGATTTATGTAATTGCTTCGACATTGGCTACAGTTTAGGGTTTAGTCATTCTATTTAAATCGATATAACCCTGGGCTTTTGATATGACAGTCTTAAGCTTTTCATTAATGTTTATGACAGTTGCTTACTTAAGTGGATTTTTGAATAAGTAATTTACCACGAAGAAGTATCTTTCAGCGGCGCTGCCGTCGCAATGCAATCAACATATTTTATAAGCTTAACCTAATGACGGTGACTTTGAGCCTTGGATTTAAAATTTGAGTGATAGCAGTTACAAGCTGAATTAAGTATTTAAGACCCATTACATTCTGTAAGCTTTGTTTTGAATAAAGACGGCTTCTAGTGTCATAAACGAAGTCATATAAAACTTGGAGTAGGGTCCCAAGAAGTATGCTTATATTTTCATCGACTATTAGTCTGATTTCACAAGAAAAACTTTAAATTTGTCATTTCAGAGGCAAAAGAGGAATCAATAGTGGCGTCTTAATTTTTATTCAAGGTGAAAAAATTAGTAAATATGTCGAATCCAAAAAAGGAAGTTTAAGATTGATAGATGATGCGTTCAATTCCAAATCAAATCGTCACTATTTCTTCGAACAGTTTTAAATAGACATAACCTGTTGCACTCCTCCCCTAAAAGAAAATCCTAGTTAATACTTTCACTGTACATAATACTTACCCCTTAGCCCTAGCTCACCTTGGGATTTATTCTTGAGTGCAGAGATTCTTTCTTTAGTCGCACCATAGGAATGTGTAATGCTTCACTGACTTTTCGCTTTAGACATCCCGACCATACTGTTAGGACGTTAGACGGTTTCAATGGGATCGAGTTTTTAAGAATTTTTTTAAAATGAGTGCCAATATTGCCAAAATACCATAAAGGAAGCAGCTTTTAAAGGCATCACGTCTTAAGTTCTGGTTTGGCGATTATAGCCGCTTAGATTCTTTCTAACAAAGATTATGAGGCAGAGAAGATAAGATGTTTGCATCTCATTTTGGGTGTAAAGGCCTCGAATAATTCAATCGCATACAAAAGCTTTTGCAGTGATGCCGTAGTATGTACATAAAGGCGGTAAAACAATACTGCTAGGCAGGGTGTTTGTCCGGCTTCTTTCTAAAGGGTGGTTTTTAGAGGTATATAACTTCCGGTAGGGATATATCAAACTATATGTCATACAAATGAAGAATCACCATGCCACCAAGACTTAAACCAGAACAACGTTTACAAATTGTGGAAATATATTTCTAAAATTCGCGCTCTGTTCGCCAAACTTATAGGCATATTTATCGTCATATCATCTTCAGCAATGAGGCTCAGTTCTCTGGCTTAATCGGTATGTAAATAAATTAAGCCAACATTCGACGCGCTATTAACGAAATTATTCCGGGTGTGTTCGAAAAAGTGGTGCGAAATTGGACCAACAGGATGGCGTTCATAAGGCGCAGTCGCGGAGGTCATATTAAAAGTTTTAAAAGCCATGCCTTTTGTGGGCTAGTAAGGCCCAAAGTTTTGGTTATTACATTGAAATTTTTATGTTTTATTAAAAAAAATTCTATATCTCTAAAAAAAATTCTATGTCTCTAAAAAAACATTCGATAAGTGTAATCTCTACTGATTTTAGCAAGACATTTGATAATATTTCGCATAGACTTATAATTTTCAAACTTTCCCCCATCGGATTCGAATCTATCCTTATAAAATGGAATTGTTATTATCTATGAAACCGATACTATAATGTTCATTTCAGATCTACTCTCTCTAATCCATTTATATCTAACTTCGGGGTCCCCCAAGGCAGCCACTTAGATACTCTTCTTTTTATCCTTACTGTTAGAGATATTGAAATGGTCATCAAAAATGTTCATATTTTACTCTACGCTGATGATACGAATTTTTTCAAGACTATTGCTTTCACATTTTACTGTTCTCTCATTCAACAAAATCTCGATAGTTTCTCAGTTGCCTAAACAAAGTGCTTAGAGCTCAATACTGCCAAAAAACAGTCAATCACTTTTTCACGTAAATAAATAGAAAATCTCCTTCACGTATCTACTTTCTCCTCATCAACCCATATTTAATATGGATTCGATTCGTGAACTTGACATATTATGTGACCGAGAGCTCAACTTTTTACCACATATCAATAATATTATCTCTAAGGCCAATTTGGCACTTGGCTTTGTTAAACGTTGCTCCAAGGAATTATCTGACCCCCACGTCACCCGTTCTCACTACATAAACTTTGTACGCCCGCTTCTTGAATACGCCTGCTAAATATGGTGCCCATAATAGCATATTCACATCTCGAGGTCTGTCGTGGACGCAGAGAAACTGCAGAAATTCTCTTAATTTCAAGTCAGAAAAAGCAATGGACCTAGAACCGAACCTTGTGGAACATCATTTGTTATTTTTAATTCAATCACCTTATCACTTGTGTTTTCTTTCTGGTAAGCATACTTTATTGTGAGAAATCTTAAATTGCTTTCTTTTGAATGGTAGACAGGGTTTGATGGTAAAAACATCATTTTCTTGACATAATTTACCAATTTTAAAACAGTAAAAACACAAACTTGAGAGCTAAATTCCATTTCTGATTTAAAAGCCTAATTCTACCAAATCTGCTTCTCTATTTAGGCAAGCAAGGCCATTCTTTTTCTTTTAAATAAACTTCAATTAAATGCACATAAATGGTTTCAACAATAATTAAAATAATTGATGTGACTTCCTGGCCAACCGACAATCTGTTTTCCTCAAACTTGATGAGAAACACACATCGAGATACAAGATACAACACAAGGAATAAATATCTTTCGTTTGGCAACAAAAGATTGAAATCCCTTTCAAACTGAATTACTCTGTCAATCAGACAAGGTCACTCCTCTCACCTCTGCCGTACACATGGCCTTTTGACTTGGAAAATAAACCCAATACTACCATACCATGCACTTCCGTTTTGACGTTTTGAACATCATTTTCTGTCATCTAACAGGCAGGGAGCTGAATGTGAGGCATAAGAGGTGTCGACCGACGGTGAGGCGTGTGAGGTATGCGTGTGTGTGCTTTTGACGTGATTACTGAAAATTTCGAATGGCATTCATGAGTGGTTTTGTATATTATGCGGTGCTGCTGCTGGGTGATGTCATGATGTGTGCATTTTAATTGACAGATATTAATTTTTCCCTAAAACTCGTGTACTACACGTTATGGGAGGCAATGCATGATGATTTATTAATCACATCCCAAATTGGAACGAGAGAGATGACACATTTCAAATTTAAACCGATTGTTGAAGTATTTAAAGGGAATTTCGGTCTGTCATCGTTGGGTCTTTGGATTGGAAATGATTGACAACAAGGAGGATAGAGATTCTTTTTACCGCCACTTAAGTCGATTTTCAATTTCCTGTCACCGCGTTCTGGTCGTACCTTGTACCTATGTGTCAGAGACTCAATCATCACTTTACTCAAGTGCCCCTATATGCACTGGAGTGGGGTACACATGTGCTGGTGATGGTGCAAAAAAGAACCACTTTAATGTAATTGACAAGGATTTTAGAGCATTGCCACTGTTATGAGCAAGCCACTCCCAAAAAATCGACTTCTTCCTATAAACTATGCTAACTTGCCATAATAACCGCATTCGCCGCAGATATAATCGCGCATTAGCACAGCTTTCTGGCTGTGGTGCTCCTAGCGATCATCGAATCAATTGCACACGTCAATTGACGCAGCAAAGAAGTCTGCATTGCATGGTGTTGAAGCAGCTTGTATTCAATAACAATTTCAAATAGCCTGCAGAGCATCTGGAAGAGAGATTTTCATCTTTTTTCCATCTTAACTGCGCTGCTGCTTTATAGCAAAACGAAACGAATTCGCCGCATTTATAACACAAAAAAGCAATAGATAAACGATTTGCCACCATTCATGTGTGCACTCGGGGCCTTAGAGCAACACTAGAAATTTCTAAGGTCCACATTCAGCCATGAAGAATGTGAATTTATTGTTGCAGCAGTATGGTTTGTTAATAATATTTCACAACTCGTTAACTGTATTGAATGGTGGTGCACAAAACAATATACTTGTAAGACCACAAGAACATGTACATTGAACCATGGGCGCATTTGGATGGGGAATGGCGCCTTGCTGGCTAAGGAGAAGACATCTTGGATGTTTCAGAGAGACAAGAAGAAAATGCCCTTTTTATAGTGCGGTTAGTTAAGACACTTATACGCACTTTTTGATGATATAATTTAGGAGAACTTATTTAAACTATTTCGGTACAGGGTGGGCCAAAATACGAGTAAAAAAAATAAATAAATTTAAAAATAAGAATTAAAATACTAATTTTTTTTTTATTTTAGCCTTAAACTTTTTATTAATAAAAACAACTTTTTTTCTTTATAATTATAATTTTATAAAATATAAAAGGAGATGTCGATGCCCATAAATTTTGAAGTTCTGCATATTTAAATGAAAGGGAAAAACAGAGCCAGACAAAGCGTTACACATTTGTGTGGTGCAAGTAAATATAGAAACTCTGTACTTCGAGCTTATCATACTTTGACGCAGTTCCACATCCGAAGAACATGGATGCGAGCCTGGAAACCAATATTAAAAACTGAGAAAATTTTGTTTCAGATAATAATTCGTTTATATAAAAAAAAGATTCAAAAACAAAGCAGAGCCCTGGGGCAAACCAACATTTATTTTTTGAATATCAGACTTAAATGCGTCCAACGCTTGAGCGGGTCGAAAGATAATTACTCATCCAACAAAGTAGAGTTATTCAGACCATAAATGCACGCATTTGCTTTCACCAAAACGATCTAAGGATTGATTCCATTTTTCAATAGTTTTTTCAAACTAATGTCATAACGTGAATACGTCAAAATGTTGACAAATAATATCGAAAATTGTTGTGTTTTTACTTTTACGTTACAACTCTGAAATAAGAGGTTACAAATCTAGACTTCGAGTTCTTGGTAATAACATTATCTAATGTCCCAACATACGTCCTTAACCTAGTCCGGTCCTGGATTATTTGCTGTTTGCAGTCGGTGTTAGCACAACACAACAGATAGTTACAGGTACGAGTGTACGATGGGTTCATAGATATATCTATCTCCATCAGGTTATGTTGTACAGTGTTCAGATCTGGGCAGAATTTTATTGTGGCCCCATGGTGAATAAACAAGATTGAGATCCGAAATAAATGGCTGCATGGGCTATAAATTCCCGCTTCCAATCTCACTCTCTCATTTATGAAAAGCCTGAATGTTGTCTTTTGTACCTACGCTCGAGCTCGAGTGAACTACTACACACTCGTTCGTACACACATATAGTGTGGCGGCAATTCAAAAGTTCACAAAATCACTTCGCACAAAACTTGTCCGAATGGAATTTATAGGCTGCCCCTGGTCAGTCGGCCCGTCTGGCCAAACCGACCGACACACATTCTATGTTAGTTGTATGATGGCATTGATGCAGAGGATAAAGATGACGAATCATAACTCTTGGAAAGTATCTATAAAGTGTACCTCGAGTGTCTGCAAATTGTATCTATAGATGGTTTTAGAGCCTTTCACACAAAACTCTCGAAGATACAAGATTAAGTTAATTGCACAAGACTTTTGTATAGAAAAAGGAAGAAACTTGTTTTTTGGTTACTGTTTGTGGATATGAATGCCATGCCGTAGCTGGGTGGGTTGGGTATACCTACTTCGACTTCCTTAAAACGAGAGGAAGGTTTGTTGTAATGCGATGGAATCACACAGGGAATTCCACTCAATTGAATATGCTTTGTATTCATAAAATGTCCTAAAAGGGTTTCCACATCTCACTGATTGATGTTTTAAAAGCAATTCAAAGCAACACATCAGAAGAAGCTATAGCTAGTTGATTTGTATGTATTAGTTTGTAGGAAGTTTTTGCATAATGTATGTCAAATATGGAATTAATTAAGAGTTTCATTAGGTTTATCGATGGAGGGGGAGGGGGGGGGGTAGGATGCCGGAGGAGATTCTAACGAATTTCTTGATTTGATTATTCAAAGTGAGCGTCTGCTTCGTAGAAGAATGAATACATAATTCAAAAATATATTTGAGTCTTAATTGCCTATGTGCAGAGAATGATTTCTATTGAATAAAAAAAACAGTAGAAGACACTAAGTTTTCGGAATGTTAACTAAGTATAATTGGATTTGCGTAAATGCCATCATACCAACCAATTTAAAGCAGTACCGTAGAAAATACAGATTTTGCTTTTTTCTGTTCATTAATTTCGGAAAACTTTTTGAGTCAGTCAATTTTCATAATAAAATACATGCAATGAAATTATGATCCCTTGTATCCCTATCGAAAGAAATCGATGTGTAGGGTAGTAAGTAAAAGGACACAAGAGTTGGCGCCTGTGACGTAATGAACTAAAAATGGCCACCGAATTACCACTATACCAATTTGACGATGATACCCGGGCAAAACACTCAGCTAAGCAGGATGCAGAAAAAGGGAGCATTCAGCAAATAGAGAGATATTGAAAGGTAAACAGAATTTTCCAGGGCTTCCAAGGTTACAAAACCTCAAACTGAAGCCTAGAGAATATAAAAAAAGAACTTTTGCAGGCTGTATAACAGCGATAGTGAATAGAATTCTGGTGTGAGGCAGAACAAACGAACAGACGAGCAGAGATGAAAACTATCTTGGCAGAAAAAAGGGTCAGTGAAGAAATTCATGGAAACATCGCGTCAGGCTTTATTGAACCGAATTTCACTGTTAGGCAGGGGCCTTATTATGTAAAACGATTATAATTTATAATACAGGGTATTTGTCGAATTACGAGAAACGAGATTCCTGAAGAATGCTACTGTGAAAGGTACCGTTTTTAGCCTATCATTTTAATTTTTTGTTCACCAAAATATAACGCTTATTTACAAGCACGGAGCCATTTTTGAGAAAAAAAAACTTTTACATAACGGTTATATGACAGGTACCGTTAGTTGTTGAGCTAAAAAAATTTGAAAAAAAAACCATTATGAAGAATGTCAAAACAACCTTATGTTCCAAATTTAAAGACGATTAGCCTAACCGTACAGGCTATAGTCCAAAATACATATGTTGTACATACGTACAGACAGGCAGACAGAATTTTTCCAGAAACTCAAAAATGTTTCTCTATCATCGTAATGTCTTGCTTGATTGTTATCTCAAAATTTTTAATTTGCACGAATGCATAACTTGCATTTTACCTAGTACCTATAATCGGAAATAAAAATGACATTACGATCATAGACAAGTCTAAAAAAGTGAGTGACAAAAAATGTCTGTCTGTCTGTCTCTCTGTCTGCCCATCTGTATGGATAACGAGCTGCAGGCTAAACAGCTTTAGGCCGAATAACTGTGTGCATAACTGTGTGCAGAACCGCACTTAAAACATATGTGCATATTTTTTGACATTTATGTATTGCTGTATTTATGCCAAAATGCAGCGTTACCACTGGACATAATTAAAAAGTTGCAAAAAAATGTTATACTGAAGAAAAAAAATTCACTTAAAAATAATGTAAATAAAATCAAATTTGTGTGAATATTGAATTCAGAGAATAAAAATTTCAACAAATCCGACAAAAATTTTATTTTTTTTAAGTATCGTATTAATGTAAGTGAACGAAAAATATAATATAACCATAAAAAAACTGTTATGAAGTATTTTCTTAAAAGTGGTGGCAATAGTGTCACAGCGGTAACGCTGATTAACAAGTGTGGTATATGTCAGTAATGCCAGATAGCTTTTATTTACATTTTTTTCGTTTGTTGTTGTGGCTGCAATGAAACAAGTCATGAAATTTTGAAATAGAGACAGATTCTGCAACCCTGCAGAATTTTGGGTTTACATCGCCATAAGAGCCTGTGTAATTTTTTTTCTGCACGAAATTATCTGCACATCTGTTTTGACCATAAGCGATTACTTTCAAATTTGGCAAGTCAAATTTTTGTGGCATTTCTCAGAGGAGAAATTGAAATTTTATTTTTAGGGCTAAAAATAACGGTACCTGCTATATAACCGTTAAGGAAAATCATAATTTTCTCGAAAACGGCTCCAACGATTTTGATGAACATTTTTGCTATTTTTTTAGGTAATAGCTATCATCCTATAAAAAATAAATTTACTGGAAAAGTCTATTCACGGTAACTTTCATATAACGTTTTTTTTTTAATTTTCGGCTATCTCGGTAACGGCTGATTGAATTTCTGTTAAATTTCATATTTGAAAAGATCTAACAAGCCAAATTATTTCTGCATACGAAAATTTTGCATATTTATTTTAAAAACTAATCGTAAAAAAAATATTTTAAATTTTATGATTAGCTGTATATAAATAAACCCTAAGAAACTGCATACCAAAATCTAAAAAAAAATCAAATAACTAAAAATTAAAAATTCGATTTTATCAAAATCCATTCTACACTTTTCGAAATACTTTTTTTATAAATTCTTTTTATTGAAGACGTGTGATGGCGTAGGTAATTGATTTTTAATAAAAACCGTTAAGTGTTGTGGTTTTGACACTTTTTATAGGCTCAGAACGTTTGATTTTTGTACGTTAAAGTTACTTTTTTCTACCAAATTTCTTGCCTTCTGATGTGATACGCAGTCGTGCTTTTTTTTTTTTTTTGTATTTCTAAATCCACTTGTTTGTGCTAAAACATAACTTTTTTTCCTTAAAAAATATTCTACCAATGCTTTGGTAAGGCCTTTTTCATTCTTATAACAACACAATCTATTGACTTGCTGAGACAATTATAATTACATTTTATGGGAAGCTATTTTCTGCTATAACACTAGTCAACAAAGCTATACATATATAGCAGTTAAATGGTTTGCGTAATGTGCGCCAAAATTACTTGTATAAGGCCTTTAAATGTTTTTATAGCAGTCTGAAAATATCTTTTAAGATATTTATACAAGTTAAGTTGTTAGTTGGTGCCTTGAGGACACATATTGTAAGGTGTGTCCTTCCTAGACTCATATTTTCTCGAAATAAAAAGTACTATTATGTCCTTTTCTGTACTTTTTCTGGCAATGTTTGCACCAAATTTCATGACGATCGATTAAATAGTTATGGACTAAAAACGTAACAAATACATAACCAAATATTAAGTGAGGATTGAAAAAAACTACTCCATCATGAACACTCAGCCACATTATGTACGAACAATTTTTAAACTTCATCCAGTAAAAAAAAAGTCATAATAATGATTCAAGTTTCGCTAATTTATATTGGTATCCCAAAATTGGTCTACAAAAACCCTTTTCAAATCCTGCTCATGTTCCCACCAAAGAAACAAATTACTTCAGTTTAATCAACATGCTTTTTTTATCGCGAAACAATTTTTCAATCAAAACCGCAAACTTTTAATGAAATCAAATTCCAACCCAAATCGAATTTGACATGCGTCACCCCACCACTGTAGATGCGATGATGTAACCAATCCATGTATCCATCCGAACCAAAGGAAACACCGATGCATTAAAAAAATCATTAAAAATTATAAATGACATTCAATAAATCTAACAGAGTCAAGCAATTAACATGATATCTAGGCTCATTAACACTTCAATGTTGCAGGCATTCTAAACGGAGAAGATACAAAAAAACTCATGAAATTGTATCTATTCACTCCAGATTGGCATCCGTTAACACACGGTTCCCTGAGTCTATGATATGTCGGATGGAGCTTCATCTGTTCCATCAGAACAAAAGGAAACTTTTATGTTTTGTGTTTTATTTTTTGACTGAATGCATCAGTTGGTTTTTGGTCTGCTCCACTATATTGTGGTCACACACAACAACAAGTGCCATCAATCTGTGGCACGACGACTGATTGACAAATGGGTGTCGAAATAAAGAGAAAAATTTTTTTGAAGAATTTACAAACAAAGAACCGCGAGGTAGATAAAAGCTATAAATTTATTGTCAAAATCTGAATCTGTAAGATTTGTGGTGCGGAATTGGTGGTGTAGACGTAGAGTGTAGACACGAGTAGAAAGGTATGAGGGGACAGGCGGATTGAGTTGGAGTTTGTTCCATACAACGTGTGTTGAAAATTTGCATTGGATTTATTAATTGGACATTTGAGAATACCGCTTCATTTGGTACAATTTGAATAATAAAAAAAAATAAATTAATGTTTATGCGGGATAGGGATAAGGTGGGCGGAGCGCGGTGGCAACATTCGAGATGCTGTGAACGTATTTTGTTAAATTCTAATCACCATGGTAATAAAATATAATTTATCGAATTCAAATGTAAATTTAGAGCTTTGTTCGTAGAAATATCTGTGCCGGAGTATTTAAAAATAAAACAGCGAACTGAATATGAAATTTTTGTTTAAATATTTATATACGCCTATGGACTGTCAAACCGGCCAATTAATTTTAAATTTAACAAAATAATAGGCTACTCAATGATATTTATGACTTTGGTATTTGAAAATATCGATATTATTTATTTCATGGAAAAAATATAAAAATATGTAAAATAGGTTTTAAATATTTCTCTCACAGAAAAATAAAATCGAGGTCAACGGTTTTAATGTAATTTTATAGAATACCTAATAAATGTTAAACCAATTATAAGGATAATGACTTTAAAACTGACACATTTTGACATGGCATTATGCGTAAATAATTTGTTAGTATTTTTTTATAATTTAAGAGTTTCAAGCATCACAAAAGCGTATAACGATGTTCTAAACCACTTTATATAAACATAAAAAAAAATATTAAAAATAAAATAAAAAAAAAAACACTTACAATCTTTCGACATCTGCAGATATCTTCCTGGGCACTTGCGTCAATCCACGATGCGAACAATCGACGGTTAATCCATTACACGAACAGACCCGAGGACATCTTGTCTCGCTGAGGATGCCAACCCCGCCGCCGGGTATATGAATCCCGACACTGGTGATGCCACCCCCATAGGGTTCAGCTGCAGCACCCGGTAATGCATTCGTTGAACCACAAATAACATGAAACAACGCTACGCTGGACCATAGTAATAACTGAATTGTTTTGAATATCCTCCTCGATGGTGCTCTATGCTCAACCCTATTCTTCTTGAGGGTTCCTGATGTCGTAGCTGCTTGTAGCGACATTTTATTCCTCGCTCACTCACTCATAAACAAAACGACCGTCGATCCAAGCGACAATAACGACAAAGCCAACAACAACTGCATTAACATTTACGAGTAAATGTAAAACCCGCGAGCCAGCAGAGGACACTTGAAGTGGAAAACACGAAAAATCGAAAGGGTTGTTCCAAGGGATGCGGCTGCTGATGCAACTGCAACTTAAAAGCTCTTAAATTTTGTCAGATTGTTGAATAAGAATAAACAACAAAATTATTTAAACAAAAATAAAAAAAAACAAACGAAACTAGTCGATTGACGACCAAACGACAACGCGGCGTACAGTAGCACCAACAACAAAGGGGTCCATTCACCTTCACAAATTACACCCCTTTTTTACGCGTTTTTGTTTGCGTTTTCGACGAGCGATTTTTTTCCTCGCGTGCTATTGTGGACCGTCAAACAATCACAATAGGCTCGTTCACGACGTATGATACAAGAGGAGGGACTGGAGCTGTATTGTTCAAGCTTCCCTCCAGCCAACCGACCGACAACGACACGACCGATATTCAAATTCAATTCGATTTCTATGAAGCACCGGCGACAGGCGATATGTGGGACACTTGGTGGTACAATATGATGGTGATGGCGACTTTTCTGCAGCTGGTACACCTTTTTTTCACTCTCGTGTGTACAATTCACTCACAAATTAAAAAAACAGAGGATAAATGAAAAAAATAATCAAACAGCACTTCACACTTTAATTTGAATTTCTCAATCGGATTAATGTAGTTTTTATTCGTATTTGCTTTTCATTGAATAAATTCACTGCGTTCATGCTGTAGATACACTATCTAGATACACGCGTTTGTTTGCTTGTTGTTTGAAGTGCGCTGTGCTGTGCTCTATTTTCTTTTGTTGGTTCTTGTGGCTGATTTTGCTGACAGTTCGATTATATAGACACAGTTCGTCTCGGGCTACTTTTAAAGAGAGACGATTCAATACGTCAAGACTGTATTGTGCACTTGACCGACCCGAAGAACTTGAGGAGTCGCCTTTGACGATATTGATGATGATGTACAGCTGGGCAACATCAACTGCTGAACATCTGCAAATAGAGGAAGAAATCCTTTTTTTGAATTTTTAAGTGAATGATAGATATGTTTACTTGTGAATTATATATGTTCTATTAAGGAAAGTTATGGGATTCTCAAAAAAAAAAAAAAAAAAAATACTATACGACAAAACGAAAAGAAAAAGAAAATGTAGTTGGTTGTATTAAAATTAGAGTCAACATGAAAAACGTTGTTGTGACATCGATGATACAAAACTTAACAAAGCCCGACAAAACTGAGATTTTCCACCATTTATTTCATAGAAATACAGAACCCTTTGACTAAATATCCTTCTCCGGATTCATCCTCCCAATCCATCAGATTTAAGTTAGCTGTAAGTATCATAGCTTTGAGTTAGTTTAAGATATGAAGCTTGTTTTAATCTAAATAGGGCAGGGTATTGCCCTTCTAAAATTAAAATTAAGAAATCATTGCATTTATATAATTTTACTATTTTCATTCTCTTTTAAATTTAATTAATTTCATTAATTTAATTCATTTCATTAAAATCACTCATTTCATTAATTTCATTCATTGCAATCATTATATTCGTTACAATCATTTCATTCATTTAATTAATTTAATTAATTTCATATTATTTAATTTAATTTAATTTAATTTTGTTTTATTTTATTTCATTTTATTTGATTACATTTCATTTCATTTCATATTTCATTTCATTTCATTTCATTTCATTTCATTTCATTTCATTTCATTTCATTTCATTTCATTTTATTTCATTTCATTTCATTTCATTTCATTTCTTTTCATTTAATTTCATTTTTTTCATTTCATTTCATTTTATTTCATGTCATTTCATTTAATTTTATTATATTTTATTTTATATCTGTTTTGTTTTATTTTATTTATTTTAATTTATTTCCACTTTTTGTTAATTTTATTTTATTTAAATTTTAAATACAAGTTCGTGCAGTTGAACGTTCATTTAACTATTTTTCGTTACTTGCGATTATTGGTAAATACTATGAGGCAAGTATAGGATTCTTCACACACAGAGAAGTCTAAAAACGTTAGTGGAAAAAATGTCTGTCTGTCTGTATCTCCGTCTGTATGTATAATATGTACAACGAACTGCAGCCTAAACGGCTGTGTGATTTTTTTGGCATTTCTCAGAGGGAAAATTGAAATTTTATTTTTAGGAAAAGCTTGTTTTTCTCGACAACAGCTCCAACGATTTTGATGAAATTTTTTGAGTTTTTTTTTTGTAGGTATTAGCTCTTTTCCTATCAAAACCAAATTTATCGGAAATATATATAAAATTTTATATTTGATTAGATCTAAGTAGCCAAATTAAGTCTGACTACCAAAATTTTGAATTCCTAATTATTTTTTTCACTTTATTATTCTTTTTTTAATTTTTTTTTTTAATATTTTTTTATTATTTTTAAAACTTATCAAAAAATAATTTAAATTTTATGAACATCTGTATATAAATAAATTCTACAAAACTGCATACCAAAATCTCAAAAAAAATTTCAGAAACACTAAAAAAAAAGTTTAAATCAAAATCCGTCCTAAAATTTTTGAAATATTTTTTTCATGAACTCTTTATTATATAAGACGTGTGATGGCGAACTTTTGTTTTACTAGGAACCGTTAAGTTTTGTGGTTTTGACACTTTTAATAGATTCAGATCATTTTATTTTCTATGTAAATGTTACTTGTTTCTGTCAAAAACTTTGCCTACCAATGTGATTACGCACATAGGAGCAAGTACGTGCGACCCAGTCGTGCCCATTTTTAAGAAGTAAATCAATGGAAGATATTTCTTGCTACCGATTGACTGTTTTGTTTGCTGCTTGCTTACCAATGGATGAATGGAAATTCTTTTGTCTTGGACTCAGTAATTCATTATGCGGCAGCCGAAGTTATCGAACATTGTCTGAACATTCCTCAATCATCGGTCGGGCACAAACGCAGTCTTTAACCACATTAATTGGACAAATTGACGACTATGAGAGACAAGACTGCGAACGCACATTACTCGTAAATTAGGAAATCAAATGAAGCAATTTACGTAGATTTTTGTCAATTGCTTCTTTTTTTACGTAATTCCAAGCAGACGAAGAAGCAGAGAGGTTGTGTACTTTATGGTATCAGTCCCCCACCCACTTCAAAACATTTCTACGTACAATACGAAATGCCAAGCATAATCCCTGCATTTCCATGTCTCATCACAAAGTAATCCCAAAAAAGCAGTAAAAGGATTTTGGCTTTGAGATAAAAATAGACAAACAAGGAAAGGATCCGCCACACCCTTATGTATAGGGTGTTATTCTAATGTGTCTATCTATCCCCAAAAAAGGGACACTCACTCAATCCACGTCTATGCTAGCTTTTCCTCGCGTCTCCACCCCTCAAAACCCCTTATCATTATTATTTTTTCGAACCTCACTTCAGAGGGATATTGACACTCTAACTCCTCTAATTTTATTTGGGTTTTCAAGTTTAAAACGATTCGGGGGAGTCGAGATTCGTTTATCTCTATATCTTCAAACTGAGGCCATTTGCGTTGCGTTGGAGTTAAGTCATCGCATCTTGGAAACAAGATAATCGATCCTCGAATTGTCTACACATTATTGTGTCGTCTTCACTCTTGCTTATCAGGGCGAGATTTTCCCTTGCCATTTCAACTTGCAAACATTCAAAACCAATGTTAATCGACACCTCCTATCTCTCCCCTCCCTATCTTCCTAATGCCCGCGCAGTGTGTTACATTAAAAGGGAAACAAATAGTCCCTTGTGCGCGCGTTAATTATAAAAAAAAAAAAAAAAAAAAATCAGGGGAAGAATTTAGTAGTTTGTTTATTGCGGCCTTCCTGGAGCCGCACGGGTGGCAAAAACACTGATGGTTAGTAGTAAAGTAAGGTAAGGTATAGTGAAACAATCGAGATAAGGAGTATCTTTTTGTTGTTGCATCAAGAAGGTGTTGTTGCCATTAAAAGTGAACGATTTGTTTGGTTTGTCTTACCTTTGAAACAGTCGTTGTTCTAAATTCTATAAATATAGTAGTAAAAGATACAATAGTGAGTCATGACAAAAAAAAGAGAAGAGTTATTTTAGTCTTTGGGATCGGCAGCAAAAACCACTTTAATGACCCAAGATGCAGATACGTATGAAAGATTAGAACCCTTTAGAAGGCCAGACAAAAACCAGAAACACAAACAATAATTAATAATAAATTACAAAAATTTACTTCTGCATCTACGTAACCGTAACCCAAGACTTAATCGAACACAACGGCATGCATCAACTACTGATTTAATTAATTTTTATTGTTGAACTTTCACCTGGAAAACGTCTTTATCGGTCGCAAGGAAAAGGGAACATCGTTTTGATTAATCACCCTCCAAGACATAATTTAAATTGATTAATCTTTACTGTTTTTTTTTTTTTTTTTTTTGTTTTTTACGAACAACTTTTTTCTGTTGTATGATTAATAATAATCCGACCGGTCGTTGTTGGTTAAACATTGGATATTGATAAATAGCAGTTCAAGCTGAGATTAACACTAATCGCTGTTAAGAGAGACTTTCAAAAACAATATTCAAACAACAACAACTTCATACAAAAATCTTGTCAAATTTCTGAGAAAATCTAAAATGAACAAAAGAACTACAGATGGTGGGTCTGGGTATGAATATACATTTTATTCGACAATATGGTGGGAAAGGAACCTCTTAGCTGAGTGTTACGTAAATAGAGGTTCTCATCGATAGATACCATGCTATGTGGTGATTTAAAACCTGCCTATGCCAAATGGCAAAGACCTTATGAACTTAGCGCGCATCGCGAATGATGGACGATGAGTTAGCATATTTACCTTACCCTATGTAATGATGTTCAGGGCTTAGGTTATTTATTGATATACGAGAAGGTAGTAGATAGCCTGACTTAAACTAATTAATAAAACATCTAAATAAGCTGTTTTGCAACTTTTATTACCTATGAACCTATAAATTTGTTGAATTCTTGTATTTGGATGTTTTAGTATTCCTTATAAACTGCTATTTATTCTGAAGTTTACTAGAGACACCTTCCCCGAAGAGGGACAAAATCCACCTTTGTCTATATCAACTCCAATTATCACCTTAAAGTGGTGCCTAGTAATTCAATTGGAGATTGGGTTCCAGCGCTTTGAAAGGTTGTTGTTGGTAGCAAACGGGACAGAAATGAAGTGTTTCCACTAAGGCATTCTCCTTTGATTTAGGTGCTAGCAGAAGAATTTTCGATCGATTCACTGATGAAGAACTCAGCAAACAAAATAATAACATTGAACTTCGGATCTGTGTGCGAAATAATAGGTCCCTTAACACGCAATGTGAAGCCCAAAAATAAGCGGATGTCTTAGACTGCTGTAAAGCCGCCATTCAAGAAATGCGATAAACTGCGATCCAAAATACGGTGAAAGCTGTACGAAACCAGCGCCTATTTGGATGTGGATTCCTAGTTGGGGACGGGTTCCTGCAAAAGATGTAAGGTTTCAAGTGTGTAAGCGACTGGCCTCATGACGATTCCTATCAAACCTAAATTCGATAACATAGGCCGAGGGAAAACATTGATTCGGCTCACTACTTCGTTGCTAAAATACGGCTGCGGATATACTGACCAATTCGCCGAAGATGTAATGCTGTGAGGAAATTTGACGTCGGATGGCTACAATCGCAAGTCAGCAGGTCTTTTTCCGATCGAATCTTTTATGACCTTCTAAGAAATACTTTTTTGCCAATATCAAGTATTGAGAAGCAGTGGCAAATATTGGCAAAATGCAATCAGAAAAATCACCTCTAAAGTTTTAAGTCTTACACGGCTGCCATAACGAAGCCTCCGGTTTGTACAGGTGAGACTGTCAAGGCTACAGTGCTCGAATCGAAGTTTGCAGAGACGATCAAGGGAAAAAGTTAGTACGAGTAGAAGCCCAGTCGATGTTAAAAATATGGTAAGACCACTTCTGCAAAGTATAAAGCGGCGATGAAGAACCGAATTCCACTGTCAGGACGAAAAGGCAATTCTATATGGCGAAGTAAACCTAGCAATACCTAAAACTAGGGTAAAAACGAGACCAGGGCTGTGCTGCCGAACCCTTCAACGCTGCAGGTGATTATACTTGGTAAGAAGTCTGGGCTAACTCATAAGCCAGATTTGGTTAGAAGAAAACATGCCCATGAATGGAATCTCAACATTGTTTGTCTGATCCTATGAACGGAGACCCTTTGAATTCCGCCCATCCCAAAGACGTCATTTTATTTAACATCGCCTACAAAATCCTGTCTGCTGTATTGGGTAAGCGCCTGAGGCAATTCTTCAAAACCCTACTGATAGGGCCATCGAATGTGTGAAAACATATATTACGGAAAATCGGGAAACAAATGAAGGAACGTCAAATTGCTATCCACAACCTTTAGATCTAGTAAGAAGCCACGTCTGACTACATTTAGACGCTATATACATGCTATATAGAGCATTCATTGCATCTCAAAATTAATTTAGGTATTCAAATGTTTGGTATAACTTTAAAGGCAGGAATCGGAAGCTGAGTAATATAAAATGACCTATATATAAATTACTAAGCAATTTACTATATATGCAACGAACACATGTTAAATAACTTATTTTTTTTTTATTAAAGTAAAGTTGGTCAATTGAATTGACGTAGCCTATTAATTGAATAAATGTTATTTCTGTTGTGTGAAATATTAGCAGCCGAGTCTTTTTCTTATTCAAACATTATATCAGTTAGTTTGGTAAACATTGCGTAGAGAAGGCATTTTTAATTGATATGACAATTTAGAGAATGAAAATAACGGAAATCAGTTGTGATTGGTTTGGAAATATATCGCCTTACAAGGTGAACAGATAGCAATGATGGTTTTCCATTTGTTATGTTTCAACAGCTCTCAAAGTTACCCACGACATCCAGCTGTCAGAATATTTAATAAGGTCTACCATTTCTCAACAAATACATCGTTTCGTGCTTGCCAAACGAGTTAAAATTATTACAAAAAAACTATTGGGTTGGCAGGTATAAAAAATAGTAATAATAATAAATAAAAATAAAAAAATAGAAAAAAATAGTTAACATAGGGTTTGCATATTCTATAGACTTCATACTTTCTATAGGTATGTAATTTGTCTATTAAACAAACAAGTGCATTGCTAAAAATGCATTCAATTAATCATATCCTTGAAAGGAATTTTGTAGGCAACTTATTTCCAATATAAGTATTACTTGACCTATTAAATTTTATATAAATTACTTTTCATCCAGCTGAAGGTCGTTGTATACTCGGATCTTCTACTACATCAACCAAACAGAGATTGATGTGAAATGTGGCCTTAGCAGTTAGTACAAATAGTACTTGGTAATAACCCGAGATTAAACTGGAGTTATAAGCCCAGACGATTTTTTTTCAAAAATCAAAATTTGAAAACGTGTAAGGTGAATTTATTTTTCAAATTTTGTTTTTAAACGTAGGTTATTTTTGTGCTTAAGTTTGCGTTCATGAATTTTTTTTTTAGTTTAAAAATTCCACGATTTTTTAACATTTTTACATTTTTTGCGTTCATGAATTATTTTTTTTAGGTTAAAAATTCTACGATTTTTTTACATTTTTACATTTTTTGGGGAAATAAATTGGTGTTTAAATTATTCCTCTTAAAACTATTTTACGTACTAAATGTTCCTCCGACCAGCAGATTCTTAATGTATGTATGTAGATAGTCTAAGCTTTCATTTGATGCCCTATTTGTTTGTTGACCCCATCAGGTAGTTGCTGAACACTAAACCGGAATTGGCCATTTTAACGCCAAACGGTAGCGGTTTTGAACATTTTAAATAATTTGCCTTTAATGGCGAAAATATTTTGATGCTCAAATAAGCGTCTTTATTTCTACATTTTGACCAAAACAATTTCTCGAGCTAAAGCATTAAGACTTCGCTGAGTTTTTCGAAATTTCTTTTGGTAGGATCATAGTATGAATGAAGAATACATGGAGGACAAGAAATAAGGATTCATGAAATCCATGACGAAAAATCTTGATGATGAGAACCACCATTTAGTTTTGGACCACCATCGAGGTCACAATTTTTTATTCGAATTGAAGTTTGTATATCTATTTCATGTTTATTATACCCATTAAGGTTATTTTTACCAACAAACCCCTTTAACGAATAAGGTTTCAATAAAAAAATCTCCAGGAATTAATTGAATAAAAAAAGTTACCAAAAAGGGCTATAGCTTGAAATCTGATCACATATCATTAAACCTTTCCCTTTTCCTATATTTTTTACACTAAATATAAATTTGAGTGCATCTCTAAAAAAATTAATAACCTCCAGCATAAAAAGGATATCCTCCTTACAAAATCTATCTATAAGATACAGAAAAGAATACAAACACCAAAGAAAATTCCTTTAACGAAAATATCAAGTGTCACTATGATGTCATTATGATGAACTGGCAACTGATTCTCACCTTGTATGTTGTTTCTTGGAAGCAATGTGCGATGCAAATGCAGCTACGTTGCATCCATGTCCTCGAACTAACTTGATATTCCAAGAATCAACAGTCTGTGTCTGCAAGTAAAGAAAAGATTAATTTATTCCCATCACTGACAAAGCTATTTGTATAATTTAAACATTTTTATCTATGCAACTTGATTCTGCTATCGCACTTTGTTGCATTCATCAAAATTTACTTAGGCCTTGTGATAATTGTTGGGTAAACTTGGGTTTTCAAAAAAAAAAAAAAAAAAAACTAGACCATTTCTCTGGTGTTCATCTCATTATTTTATATCAACTGTTCTAGCCGGAAACATAAATAATAAAATCGCCTTTTATCCACGGACCACGAGCGGAGCCATAAATTTGTATGAAGTAGCACCACCGATAGATGCGGCAGTCACATTTGTCCAAATTATTTTTATTATTATCTCAAAGTTCATCTCATCTTGAGGCCCTCCTCCCTTTTGTATATACGCTTTAATGGATGTAATCGACTTCCAAGGGGGGATTTTTTTCGGATGATAGATGTCCAGATGTCTAAGCTTAATCGTTTCAAGAGATGGTCATAGAGAAACATATCAAAAAAATTGAAATGCCACTGTAGCTGCTGCGGCAGCAAGTCTGTTTAAACAATAATTCATCAAGTACGCAGCATACGCACTCTTGAATTAAGATTTCGGTCTTAGATTTAGCTTCAAGTGTAATGAAGAGCCCTTCAATTTCTTCCGTCCTAAGCCTATGGGTGGAATAACGACTGCTCTATTTTTGGGTCGCAACTCGCAAGACGAACACCAATTGACTGTTCTATGATGTGCCCTTCGTAAAAATACCCGGAAATTATAATAATTGAAAGACCAAACAGATTGTAAGTGGCTCAGAGTCTCCTGGAAAAAAAATAGCAAAGGAATTCCTATTAACGACCGGGATAGACGTGCTTGCCGTTTGGAATCCATTAAGGATGTTATTGCTAGGGTTTTCACTTTCGCAACAAAAAAAAGGTTTCCCATTGCAACACAAGAGAATGCACTTCGACGGCCTGTGTGCCTTTGACTGTGCCTTGGGCCTTTATGCTTGGTCTATTGTTTTGCAAAAATAAAGAAACACATTTTCAGGGAATTATGTCGAGCATTGTTCGATTACAAAGTCGGGAAATTGAAATGTGAATTTATAATGGACAAAGATTGCATCCTACAGGTAAAAAGGACGATGATGGGTTTGAAGATGATGACGACGACACGGCTATGGAGCACACAATAGAACACGTTGCTCCTTTAAAGGTGGTTTGTAGTTTTTGCAGGAACAACACGCAGACGATTTGTTTGATGGATATCACTACAAACTCTACCACCTGAGCCCTAAAGGCATTGGAGAGTTGATGTTTGGATTTTTATTGCGTTGTTGTATCCTAATCCTTGGAATTTGGTAGTTTTTGCGATCTGGAATTCCATTTGGGTTGGCCCAGTTTTTTTCTTTTTTGAGTGCGTCTATGTGCGGGCGAGGACTTAGAACTGCAAAAAGGACAATGAATTGGTTTAGTATTGATTGTCTGGGTATTCCAAAGGGAAACCGACTTTTCCTAACTGAGATATTGCAAGAATTTTTTTTAAACAAAGTGACCGATTTTTTTGTTGGCCTAATTGGCTGGGAGTGGTGTTCGTGGTATCCTTGTTTTATTTTTCACTTTATTCTTGACATTAAGTGACATTTTCTTTTTCAGATTGTTTATCAAGAACAGATTTTCTTTTAATTGATCGAGTTGCAATTTCTATTAAAAGAATAAGGATTTAAAAGTTCTAATCACTTGAAAAGAAAAGCCAATCTTAATTGTGTTTTTATGGTCAAAGAATTGGATTTCAGATTGACTGGATTAGATGAAGGAAGTTGTCTTGAAAAATGTCACTGACTTTGCCTTTTACAAACTATAAGGTCCTCATTTAAGTTAAAACATATTTTTTATTGAGGTCATCAGTTATGCATCGGCACTAATACTTTTTTCGACACAAACACCCATATCACCAAAATATATTTTTATGGCAGTCAGGAAACCATCAACTGTCAATGTTAGTCATCAACTTGATGGGTCAGTAGATTTTTTAGGGAAGACAAGTAATATTACGAGCCGGATAAGTGGTTTGTCATAAAATTTCGGCGTAAATTCACTTTATTTGTATAAAAAAAAAATACCTGCACGCAAGATGAACAAATTGGACAGCATTTAATGCCCATTTTTTTAGAGCTTCAGACGTGCTTCGATGTTACAGACCCTGATGACTAATATTTTGGTAATTTTAGTACAACTGGTATCAGTTGACGTTGCAGGTTTATGATTTAAAACGATGGGAAGTTGTTATGGCGAAAACAAAAACGTTTTGGTATGTTGATCTGATACGATCTTTCCCTCAGCAGAATTTGGGTTTGCAGCGTCAAGGTCTAGTAGTTGATTTAATGCGTTGTTCCGCAAAACAGTTGGGGGTCTATAGATGTCAGTTGCAAGGAAATGACTGATCTTCGGACTATTTCCTGTTCGGATAATTAAACTCCATAAATCTTCGTATGCAAGTTCCAGGTACATTATAATTCAAAGTTTTTTTTTTGTCAGTATAGAAGTGTTTTAAGGAATTAACTCATTCGTCGGAGTAGCTAAAACGCAATTTACCAAGAAAAAGTTGAGAAGTTAAGTTTTTTAATAAATAACCAATAAACTTATAATGTATCAGTCGAACAATTTATTGCTGATATTCCACAGGCTTTTGACAAAAAAACAAGACAAGGTTATGTAACAAAAGGCAAACTGAAACAAAGGTAATTCAGATAAAAGAAGTCAGAATTCAATTGTTTTAGAACCAAATTAACATGCTAAAAGTCTCTACTAAGAAGAATGAAGATAAGTCCGACTGTGAAGTTGAAAAGAATGAAAGAATGATATAAGACGCAGTAAAAGAAATGAAGAAAACCTTTTGTATGAATTTTCAACACCAACAAGAAATACTAGGCTATAAATGGTGTAGATACTTGTTAATGACAGGAAACTTTTGAAAATAGTAATCGATGTATAGCTGGTTCAGAATGGTGGAATAATAAAACAAAAACAAAACAAAGAACAAAGTGCAAATGCATTTGTAAAAATGGGTCGCACTAACTTGCTCTTATGTGCCTAGCTAATCACATCTGAACTTATGAAAAGTGTCAAAAGTAAAAGAATAGAGTACGTCATCACATATCTTATATAATAAAGAATTTATAAAATTCGTAAATTGTAGCACCGATTTTGTTAAAATCCTGTTTTAATTTTTTTTTTTTTTTTTTTTTTTAAATATGGAATTCAGTTTTTAAGAGTTTATTAATATACATCTGATCATAAATTTAAAATGTTTTTTTTTTATGATTAGTTTTAAAAATATTGAATTTTCAAAAAAAAAAAAATTAAAAATTAATTATAATCAGAAAAAAAAATTGCTCAAAATTATGATATGCAGAATGAATTTGTCTATTTAGATCATCTCAACTAAGACACCAAAGGGCTATAACCCAGAAAGTCGAAAATTAAAAAGACCGTTATATCTATGAAAGGTACCGTTAATAGACATTTCCGATAAATTTGGTTTTCATAAAATGATAGCCAATAGCCACCAAAATACACTCACACATTTTATCAAAATCGTTGGAGCCGTTTTCAAGAAAAATAAGCTTTAACAAGGACCGTTATTTTAAGACCTAAAAATAAAATTTCAAAAATCCCTTTGAGGAATTCCAAAACAACCACACATACCAAATTTGAAGGTAATCACTCAAGCCGTTAAGGCTGTAGATCGTTATACAGACGGATAGACAGACTGACAGATTGACAGACTATAAGACAGACGGACAGACAGACAGTCAGAATTTTTTTTTCTATAATCGCAATGTCATGTTTGATTGTGTGGATTAACCACACGGATGCATAACGTGCATTCTATACACATAAATAAAAATGAAGTGTCTGTTCTTAAAATCAAAATAACAGCTTTTTACTTGATGCATACGAAAGGATAACAAAAACACCATTTAAAAAAAATTCGTCTGTCTGTCTGTCTTTCTGTCTGTTTGTTCCGGGTAATCTTAGGAACGGCTGCACCGACTTCGACGGGACTTTCACTGGCAGGTAGCTGATATTCTAAGGAGTAACTTAGGCTATGCTAATTACTCACTAGGTGGCGCTGGTGTCATTTTTGTTTGAAAATTCCGATTTATGGACCGATTTTGTAAGGAATAACTAAAGCTATTTGAATTACCTGTAGGTGGACAAAGTCGAGGGGGAACAGCCAGTAGCACCTATAATCGCAAGTGAAAAAGTGGAATTCTGATAAGACGGAAACTCTTGCACAAGTGGCTTACAGCCAAAAATGACCTGAAGGGCACTGAAGTTGTCGATTAAAAATCTAGGGGATCTTACCCAAGCAAAAACAACCCGGAGCACAACACGCCGCCGCGCCCATTTACTGCCTATTTTATATTTGAAACGGGCCAGGCTTCGCACGGGAAGCACTGATTTATTGATAACCACATACATGTCTTCTGGTAGATGGATAGGGCCTGGAGATCTTCGGGGAACGTTTAAACAGTTTGCAGTCAAACCAACCTGGTAGCGTCTTTGGTACAACGGATTTCTCGAGAGAGGGGTTCAATCGTTCAACTCTGGTTGCATAAGACCAGAGCTATCTACCTGATATGGTCTAGAACAAACTCTTTGTTGACGCCATAAGTGAGTCATTACGAAATTTGAAATTCGATACATTCCAATAGTGGACATGGTGCTGCATTTCATTCGAGATCGAGATCGAGATCACTTAAAAGTTAAAATATATGCGTTATCTAATCTGGCATGCAACAACTAGGTAAACGACTTTCCGACGACAACATTGCACTTGCCACAAAAAAACAACAAAAATGTTAAAAAAAACACTTTAAGTGCCGGGCGAAAAAAAACGAGTCTGTCATCAAGCATATCAACACCGCACATCGTTCGGGTTGTCGTCGGCAAAAAAACTATCTTAATTAAGAGCCGCAAAAAGACGAGTGGGTGAATGCCACATACACTACGTACACTAAATTATCTACACTCTTTTTCTGATGAAATAGATATTTTTAACACCTGATTATTAGCATAGAGTAGCGCAGGGGCAATGATGTCTGATGGTGCTGATGGTTGGGAAATGCCATACCACACCATCGGATTTGTTTAATTAAAATCCGAATCCGAAGACCAAGAAAAAGATACAACTCGAGACGAATTCTCATAAATCAAACATTCATCTTCACCGTGAAGAGCGGATATTATTGCATCCACGAAGAGCGCGGGAGATCGGTCTCAGTGAACCTCAAGAAGATAAATCAAATCCATAATGCCGTCCGTCTGGTTTGTCGGTCCACGATCGTGGTTGACGGTGTGGGGCTGGGTTCCGCGAAGAGCTGTCAGCGTTTTGGGAGCGTTGTCGTCGCTCATTGTCGGTCGTATACGTCGTGTGCTAAAAATTATTGCATATTGCCGCCGACAATGCTGTGGCAGATGTAATTCCAGCAATCGGCGCGGTAGTGCCATACTATACCCTCTTGTCGAAAATATGTGGTGGATATTTCAAAATCGTACAGAGAAGCTGCATATTTAAGGGTTCTTTGGTTATGAATTAACGCACTAGGAAAAAAAGGACGAAAACAAAATTTCGCAAAAAAAAAATAAAGAACGTGGTTTAACATATTTATGAATAACGTTGGAAACTGCAAGTCTTTAACCTGGTTTCAGGTTTAGAATGATGAGAATGTGTCCAAGGGTTTTCAAGATTTAAAACAAAATTTTGTTTGTTTTTGTGCTATCCCAAAAATTGTCGAGATATTTCCTCTTATTCTACAAAGCGGTTTGGATTTTTTCCATATCATGTCAAAAAGCATTTTTTTAAATTAATGTCTGATGAACTTTTTTAATGTATTTGTTCTTTTTTATCTTTATTTGGGTACCGCTTAATTCTAGGTAGAACTTTGCTTTAACCATCAAGCTTTGCTTCGATCGAAATTCCGATCACTTGTATCGAGGAAACCAAACAGTTTTGCGATCTTGGTATACATATCACAAACAACGTTCTGTGGAAAGAACACGTCATCAAAAACGCTGCGAAATGTTCAGGTTTTCTAAGGCGATTGCAAGAAATATTTTTTCTCACGTTAGATGTTGAGAATGTCAATCGTGGCCCCCGCTGTGTAGCATATAGCGCCATCTTGCAGGATAGCATAGCATAGCGTCTAAGTCCATCTAGTTCAATGTTACCTTGTGAATTTGGTTACTATTTTTCCGTAGTAACCGTCTCACTAACATGGTTTTCCAAAAAGTTCGGAACTAATACGCCGCAGGCCGGCCCAAAATCTACACCTGTCGGTAACTTTTTGAGGATGAATTGCACCTGGCGAAACTCGTGTGGGTTGGTGGCGTCCCACATACGACAATTTTGCTTGTTAACACAACCATTGATCAAAAAATGTACCTCGTCACTTATAATTATTTGTGGGGCCCTCTTCCAAACGCTCCGAAGCCCAGCCAGCGAACAAATGGGGTTGTCTATGGTCAGCAACTTTGAACTCCTTGTTTAATTGGATCTTATACGGGTGTAGACCCAAGTCCCGATGCAAAATTCGTCATATTGAAGTCTGAAAGGACGAGTTCTTGTGCATGGCGAGGAATGGACTGCCTCACGCTCTGCTAAAAAAAATTACGGATCGCACCGCGGTGATTTTGTCCACCGATATTGCGTTCATTAAACGTAGAAATCTTAGTTCATTGGTTTCTGAAACGTTCGGCTCAAATTTGGCTACCAAAGGTTGAAAGTCGACTATGAAGGTTCACCACGCCTACCATTATAATTTGGCATCAGTAACTGAAAAATAAACAACGGATGTCATCAAAACAAGATGGCCGACAAAGGCCGCCAAAATCTACCCGCATCAATCGAACCGTGAGCAATATCTTTCAGTGTATCATCGATACTAATAAAGGACCTTATTATATAGATAGAGTATGAATATAATATAATATAATATTTTTAACTAAGTGTCTGTAAGGCACATTGCCTTTTAGAATGCAACATGAGTTTGCAAGAAACTAGTTAGAAAAATTAGATAGGAAATTTTTTGTCAGCGAAGTAGATCAAGAATTAGGTGACTATTTTCTCACTTAAAACTCACGGGCGGCTCTAGCTTGCACTAGGAGTTAGAAAAATTTCTTCTCAACCTGAGCATCGAACTGACAATCCGGGTCAGAAGCAAACATCTTATCTACTGCACCAATGCCGCCCGCAGTATAGAGACTCATTCTTTAGCCGCACTACAGGCATGTGGGAAGCTTTAGCGGTATTAATAACCCTTGGAGTATGCGAGAATCCATTCCCAATGCATTCCGTTCTCAGACCCTGCCCCACATGTTTAAACTTAACTTTGATACTAAACCTAACAATAACTTAAAAATACTTTAGTACCTGACACGAAGAATTCACATGAATTCCGTCAACATCCTCAACCTTACCCTATATCTCTAAACTAGGAGTAGCTCCTCTATGGCACAAAGTGAAATACTCTAAGGAAAAAATAAATTATCTATGATGTATTTGATCTACGATTCACTTACGCATGCCACTTCCCAAGCACCCTGAACCCTCCCTTAGCTCACCTCCATCATTCAACTTATTTACGTTTTGATTTATTTCTCAGTCAAGCTATGAATAGTTCGCCCAAAGATACTTCACTTCGCACATACATTCTCTTTTGACAGGAAAACAAAAAGCACGCAAAATCTGTACCTACTTACGTGCGTCGTCGCTGCCACTCCGCAAAAACAACATGCTTAAACGATAATTGAATGAGCTCCTTCCGTGACACGACCAAGCGATCATCAACAGCCATCGTTACAGCACCCAGTCCAGCCGTGCACATTGTCTAAAGTCGGAGGCTGCGGCAGCCATACCATTGCAACGCGTTGCATCTGCACTGCATGCATCATATGGACACGCGTTAATAAATTGCATTTAATGGAGATTGCCTAAGTGAAAGATTTCAAATAATCAGACGAGTGAGTTGGTTTTTTTATGTTCATCACAATCGGTGCAGTAAATAGAGATGCCGGTGAATTTGCGCTGCGGTCATTGCACACCCAGAATACGAGCGCCAGGCAATCACCTAATATGCAACGGAATTGAATTATATTTTATTAATGACTTTCGGTAGTTCAGGATGCTTTATGTTTGCCCCGCATTTTTGTTTAACATTTTAAATTAATCTTTAATAGCTTTAGCTATCTCTTCCCCCTCTGAAGCCTACCCAGTGTTAAGCAGAGGGAACTTCGCTAAATTTAGCCCAAACAACGGATATCAAGGATGCCAATATTTTTCATCTTTTTTTCCTTTTTGGGAGAAAGGCTGCGCACTACAGGTTATACGATTGAATTAATAATTTTTCTTCTTATTCTTCTTATGAGTTTTTTTTTGAGTCCCTGTTTAACAGAGCACCCTCTTTTCCAAAGGAAATTCAGCCGTTTCCACCCTCTTCAAGGTAGAAAACAGTCAAAGCACATTTACCTACCATACCCTCGTCCTCGTCGTCCTCGTCATCCTCCTCGTCTTCTCTTAACTCTCTGGTGGTTGAGCGCGCGGGTGGTGGGCTGAATGTTTCCCTTTTGATTTCTGCCTCGATTTTAAAATTAACAAATCAGTGAATACACTCAGTGTAGCGTAATATTTTAACAACGTACAGTACACACAACGAGCGGGGCGGAAGTTGGTGGAAGGATATATAAGGCCCACACTGCTGCGCGTAGTTTAACACAATAGGGTTCTGCAAAGAAGGAATAGCACACTAGTAGTGGTGATGGTAGTGGCAATGGCAGCAAGAACGCCCCGAACGGAACCCCGTTGGTAACGTTTATTGAAATCAGAAGTTTTATTTTGAAGATGAGGACGGGAATCAAAAAGCGTGAAAAGCTCACTCAAACCCCCGCACTACCCCCTGGTAAAATAAGACTCTGCTTCCTTCTATTGTGGTCCTTCAACCCGTGGCCATGGCAAGCGTGCGGGGATATTGTGATTTTGAACTGTTGAGCGCACCCAAGAGCAACCTTACAGCGCGTAAAAGGTTAAAGGAATTATGAAAATATTTCCTTCCACAAACTCCGTCCCGCTTTAGTCATGCGACTTTTCGTCCTCGTTTATATATTTGCTCTGGGTACACACACGTACAGAGAGAGGTGGAGCGGAGAAAATGAACGAAGAACGTTAGCGTGTGCCGTAAACATAATTTCGCTCAGGAAGTGTATGTCTTTTAATAAGGTACCAGGACCTTTTGTCTTTGGCAAAAACCAATCTCAGCCCAAACCGGCGCAGAAGAAGAAGCAGCAGCACAGCCGATAAGAAGGCAACGAAGAAGATTGAGAACACCCAGAAGCAGTTCCTGACTCCGTGAGTAGGTTGACACTTTATTTGTTCGTCGCCAGAAATATGTGCGGCATAATTCCTCTGGTATATCTAACTTTACTTCAACTTTATGGCGGCTTCTGGATGATTTAGGTCGTAGGTCGTCGGCGGCGGTGGTGATGGATGAAAAATGATGAAGTGGTGGTAGAAGAGAGGGTAGTGTACGCTTTTGTGATTCAATCACAATTTCAATATTTTGTGAGGCAGAAATTCAAATGTTGTGTCAGGAAGCCCGAGACAATGGCACTTCTTGCTTGTAAAGTTCAAACAAGAATTGTTCTACTATCCCATGGGGAGTCCTGCTAGTATTGTTTGTCTTTCTTGTACTTCATCGTCATCATCAGAAGCAGCAGCAGAAGCAGTAGGAGCGATGTTATTGTAAAACTAAGTTGATTGCAATTATAATTGTACAACTCGGCGAAAGAGAAAGAACAGTGTACAATTAAATTGTCGGAATGCCATAACATTTGAAGGAACATTCCGCCAGTATGAAATGATGGTAACCCAATACAATGAATTAATTGAATAAAAGACCACATCATGGCTAGGAAAAAGCATCAAGGGTCCGCCTTTTCCCAAGACTTATATGACTTTCTCCGAGATGGCTTTGCGATGTCTTCGTTTCGTGTCTCCTCAGTCTGTCTGTTGGTTTAATTGGTTTGATCAAAAACACATGTTTATGGCTTCTTGTATTCTCAATTCGATTCCAAGAAATACTCTTTATCCTTATCCCGGAAGTCCCTCTTAGGGTAACAAGCAAGTGTATAGTCGATTAAAGTCCGCCGACTTCTTAGTTTATTTTTTTTTTGTCGAAGCAGGTGCTCAGCGCTTCTTTACTATAATCTCCACTGGTCTACGCGTACGCCACCTGGGGCTTATAGAGAGATCCTATGACAGTTGATACTAACTATACAGCTCACCCTTCTCCGTCGGCTGTTTGTATATCCGTAATTAATGATGTCGCGCGAGTAATTTTTTCCTCGTCCACCTAGGGTACCTTCTACCTTAGTTGCAATATAAATTGCTTGTTGCCTGTTGTGTTAATAAGTTTTCTGCAAATAAATTATTCATGGGCCCGTGACTTACTAATAAACACCCCTTATTCCATCTAATAGCCTTTAATTAACTCCCAACGTCGAGTCGGACGAGAGAAGGATGAATAACAATAACAACACGAGCGAGGTGTCCACCGACACACTGGGCTGACGACGGTCACAAGGAAAAGTCCCATTTTGTATGTGTGCTGGGATAAGCCAGGATAGGTCGAAACTAAGAGACTGGGAATTGTTATGAAACTCCAGCAGTGCAAGGGAAAAGAGTTCGATTAGTTTAGAAGGGCAGTCCAGACTATGGCCCAATGTTTTGCTGTTCGGTGGGTAAAACTTGGAACAACTGAGGTTTGCGTGTCGGATATTGCTGTCGTTCAATATTCTGGCAAAACTCTCCTCCATCAGCCTCCCACTTAGACACACCATGCTAACCCAAAAGTGAATGGATGCAAGCTAACCGAGATAGAAATATACTTAACAAAATGCATGTTCAGGGGCTGTGCGTGTCCTGACCAAATGGGTAATTACGGAGTCGGCTTTTGCAATTGTGTTTATCCTGTAGTTTATGGTATATACAAATGTACAAGGACTTTATACTTGATGGAAGATCCTCTGTGCTATTTGGAAATTAACTTGGGAGTTCAGAGTTGAATTGGTCTTTGGTGTTGTTGTTTGGAAATCAAGGATGAGGCGACAGAAATAGCTGTAATTTTCGGTACAAAACGCTTAGTGTCATTTGTCAGTGTTGAGTACACATGTGCGATATCTCTGTTTTATCCTGAAGGATTGCAAATGTAGTTCTTCATTGCTATTCATATAATGAGAATTCATCTTAAGTTTCCTTAATGAAAAAATCGAATTCCTTTTTGAGCTATGCAAGTACAACATAACAAAATATTGGATCACTGTTAAAGAGGTACCAAAATGGAAGATTTTTAAAACTCTCTTACATAAAAAATTAAAGATCCATATTTGGAAGAAATTTTGATGAGAGACATCGCGAGGTTAAGAATGTCAATTGTGGCGAACGCTGAGTGCCATATAGCCCCGTCTAGCTGAAACCACATTTAGTTAATGTCTATATGGTCCAAATTAGGCCATAAGAAATGTGTTATCATCGTTCTTTAGCGCTTTTGACGGTGGCCGCCTCACCAACGTCGTTTTTGAAATACGCCCAAAATTCACAACAAACGATAACTTTTTGATGATGCATTATCACCAGGTTAACCTCGTTTGGGTTGGTATCATTCCATATGCGGCAATATTGGTTTTTAACACAGTCATTCATTGGAAAATGCACGTCATCAATAAAAAAAAATAAAAACTTTCAGCAAAAATTGGGTTCCTCTTTCAAAGGCTCCGAAACCCAGTCACCGAAAAAACGGCGTTGTCTTTGGTTATAAGCTTTGAGCTCCTGGGACAGTTGATTGTAGTACAAGTCTAGGGCCAATTTAATTTTACGAAGGGATGAGTTCTTATGCCCGAAAAGGAATCTGCTAACTTGGGTTCTGCTGTACTCTTTCAAGGACCTGATCGATTACCGAACCGGTAACTTCAAATTGGGCCACAAAACGTTGAAGAGTTGACTGGGAAAGGCGACCAAGTCTACCGTACCGCGCGCAACGTTTGCACAAACGAACACCTATTTTGATAACAATATTGTATTAATCGGATGTGTTTTTTAGTCGTGTTATGCTATGTTGTTTTGGCATCAGTAACAGTCACCAAAACAACATGGCCGGCAAAATCTACCGGCGCTATTTTCAAAACTCTGTATTTTAATATTCAATAACCATTTTTTTTTAAATAAAGGGTTTCCAATGTGGATTTGAGAACTGTCAACAATCCATAAGCCGGTGGTAAGATTCGCCTTTTTGTATCGTTGATAAAAATGTCAATGCAGATCGCTAGAGACATATTGAAGCTTATTTTTGTGGGCAATGGAATGGACTAGAGATTAATAATGTATAATTACAAAAAGACAAGGTCCAAAGAGAATATAACAATGTCAACTTATTGAAAACAATGTTGGTTTTGTCGTCTGGCACCTAGATTATTTGATTCAACACCTCTGCACTTTATTTTAAGGGACAGCGTCAAATCATTGGTCTATGCCAACAAGCATATTAAAAGAGCTCAAAGCCAATATTAAACCAGAGATAGGGGCCATTTACGTCGAAATGTATAATTGAGTCTTCAAAAATTGGGTTCAATGAATAGACTCCTGAAAACGTGCCGGTGGTAGACACAACATCGAATTCCATACATAAACGTGTTTAATTGTATATGAAAACAATAAAATGTGTTTTTTTATTTTTCAAATGGTTTGCATTTTATTAACCTAAACATTTGTAAAGTTCTTTTGGATAACCTGATACAAGGAGAAAAAGAAGAGAACCTACGTGACTTACTTGTGGGACACCAAAGGAAATAATAAAGGTTGTAGAGAAGACATTTCAAACAAACACTTAAAAGCAGGGTTCTAAGTTTAGGGCGTTATTTTTCAATCAGCCGCGCATTTAAACCTGTTTTTTTTAATATGAAAAAATGAAGAAGCTTATGATACAAAAAAAGTGACAACATCCTCTTTATTTAAGATCATAAAAAAAAGTTTACAAGAAATTGTGATAAAATCTAAATTCTACTAGTTTTGTATTTTTTCTTCAGCAACGCCTTTTCTTTCAGTTATTATAATCGCGTGACAGCGAACGCACCCAGCAAACGAACGCTCCCATTAACCACCGCTGTCTTTCAATATTTCATCTTTAGACGTTTTTATTTTTTCGTTCAGAGCAGGGTCGGAGTTGTCAAAAAAAGTTGTATTTTTTTTCGCTCAGAGCGTTCAGATTTTTAAAATTGTATTTCTTTTGCTCTGAAGATTCTGAGAGAATGTTGGCTGAACGTAATATTGCCGTCTGTTAAAAAGACATATGAGACGTGTCAATTTGTGACAGCCAAGTGCTCAAACGCTCGTTTCAGAGAATTATCAGAATATGCTCAGAATGCTCAGACACTGTTCAGATCCCTTTTCTGAGTGAATAAAGAAAAATGCCTTTTGTAATCTCCTCATCGTCACGAGAGACGATTGCAATAGCTGGGTGAAGAAATAATAATAATCTGAGGACTATTCTCCCGTCTGTACTTACTGGAATTAGTCAATAATTGGATCAATTGCAAATATCGTTATTTTCTTTGCGTATTTTAGTGAAAAAGCTAGGATATTGAAAACATTTGAGTTATATTTGAAAATAAGATAAAAGTAAAAATTCTGATAGGGTTTTGATACTATTTAATTCTTCTGGATGCTTCATCCCAAGGCTTTGAAAAAGGTCCTAGCTCCGTAGTGGCATTTTAAGCCATCAAACCAAAAATAGAAAGACCCGATTTCAATTTTTTATAACGAGCTGGGAAGCAATAAAAACAATTTCGACTGTTAAATTACAGCCAAATTGCTCCTCTCATAAGGGAATCTGAGAAAACTCCATGAAATTAAAAAAAACAACTCATCTGTTAGAAAGATCCGAAAAGGATCATAAAAATTGTTTAACAAACGTATATTGAATTCCAAAACGAATTTTAAAATATAATTACAAATGACTCACAGGCAATCATGTATATACTTTCACAAAAAGGCAATTACATTGTAAAAACTATAAAAAAAAAAAATTACAAAATTCCCACTTTTATTTTGTTTCCCCAACCAAAATGAACGTTGAAAAATAAATCAAAAGGCACATGAAACATTTTATTGCATTTTCCTCCATAAAATAAAAAAGGAAAATCCAAATGGCTATCATTACGAGGAAAGACCATAATAGCCTTTAGCCGCATAAGGGATAAGGGATGGTTGTTAAGTTTCACTCTATTGGCCTTCTCTATGGCCAAGGAGAGGGAGCTATACCTTCATATGTAGTATAATGTATAACTAGGTGCAACCCGCCCTCTAGCCCTGGCTGAACAACTGTCCGAAAACACAGAGACAGGTGACATTAACATTAATAATTAATACCATTTTGTATACAAAAAAAAACTTTTCCACTTGATTAAAGACTGTATCAATTTCATTGTACATTGTACACCTCCTCTCTAACCAACCGCACTACGGATTGGGGTTGTGCTCTGTGAAGAACTCCCAGCAGGAACCTCGGTGTCGGTGTATAGTTCACATAAAAACATGCAGGAAAACAATTCGACAGGGAAAGGCGGTTTTTCCATAGATTGCTTCCAAAGGGTCTTGGTCTTGGCTCTTTGGCTCATGTTTGTAAATAAATTATAAGATAATTCACTCTTACTTGACTGCAAAGAAAAAGAACGGAACGCCAAACTTCACTCTCAGATTGCTTGTATCCCTGTTCGTCGTTTTGTTTTTGTTCTTTTGACTTATGATTTTCGGTTCGCTTAAGGGTAACTAAGGGATTCGTGAAAAAAAACATTTTAAAGTTTTAATCAAAAATTATATTTTGTATATGAGGTTGGTTATTTAATTACCAATTAGTTTTATGTGTTTTTATTAGATTTTAGGGTCCAAGATGTCGTTCTTTCAAGGAGTTTTAACTTTTTGTGGTTTTAGTTATTTAGGACCATTTATAAAAATATTGAAATTTCTTTTTTTCCAATCCCGAACAAGCTAGTGAGTTGTGAAAAATGCATGTTTATTACATTACATTACATTACATTACATTACATTACATTACATTACATATTGATCTGCTCCGTAGATAAATCTACGAAGTAGAGACACTTATGAGCACTGGCTACTGAGGCCATCGGCTCAGACAATTACAAGACAACACACGACGACATTGATACAGGACAGAACAGAAGATAGGAAGAGGACGGAAAACAGAAAACACATAACACATGTCAACAGCACGCAGTTGGTTTTAAGACGGTCCCCCATCTTTCCACTAACCACGCGATCAACGATGCTTGATTTCGCTGATCTCACGGGAAGCGATGCTTTATCGGAGCCAAGGCCGTTGACTTAAACATTTATAATCCACTTTAAAGCTCTGTTTGGAGGATAGGGTACCAATGTAGGTTTTGCTGGTATCAAAATGCAAGTCCCATCTTCTCCTTTAAGAAACCTTACTCCTTTTTTTTTTTTTTTTTTTTTTTTTTTTGAAAAAGAGCGAAAAATTGCACAAATGTTTATTTACGTGTAGAATGTGGTCCGTAGTGAATGGATTACAAAAAACTAAAATGCATATCCAAGAATGGTATTTTGACTTTGAAATGTCTGAGGCTTTTTTACTTGCGATTATAGGTACTATAATACAAGTAATGGATTCGTGCAAAAAAATCTAACAATCAAACATGACATTACGATGATAGAGAAGTCGAAAAAAGTGGGTCCGCGAATTTCGTCCGTCTTTCTGTCTGTCTGTTCGCGCCTCTACAGCCTAAACGGATGGGCCGATTTGATTCAAACTAGTATTTAGTATTTATTAGGTAGTATCTCGGGGTGTTTTTAATTTTTGCTTTAGGTCAAAAAATAACGGTACCTGCCATACAATTTTTAAAAAAAGCTTGATTTTCTCGAAAACGGCTCTATCGATTTTGATAAAACTTTCAGGGTGCTATTTTTTTACAACAATACATATTTTAGTTAGAATGAATTTTTCGAAAATTGTTCTATAACGGTACCTCTCATATAACCGATTTTTTCAAGTGCGGTATTATCGTAAACTATTATCCCGATTTCAATAAAATTTTGCACACGGGAAGTCATTTATAATTCAATTAATATCGCATTTAAAAATTTTCAAAAACTTTTTTTTTCGATTTTTTTAAGTTTTCTAAAAAAAATTGGTTTTCGAAATGTTTTGAAAATGGGTTGATTGAATTTTTTTAAATAATTTTCCCAGATGAAAACTACAGATTTCCTTATAATGACATACTAGAAAAAAAATTAAATATTTTTCGAAAAGTTTTTCAAAAAAAAAACAACTTTTTAAAAAAACTTGTCGAACGATTTTAAATATTTTTTTTTCTTCGATAGACATTTAGTTTATTTTATTTTATTGCATACTTAGTTTTTCGGAGAAAGCTCTTCAACTAATTAAAAAAATGAAAGAATTTTCTAAAAAAAAATTATTTTTTTATTTTAATAGACGTGTGGTTTTCATTCTGGCAATACTTCTTTCGGAGTTGGTCTTTTTGACAGCTGTCACTTGATTTATGCTAAGTTTGGTTTGCCATTTCATAATGAATAGACTTACTCCCGAACAATTTTGCAAATGGAGCAAATTTGTTACCAAAATAATGGTTCATTTTGATGAAGCAGAGCATCGAAGAAGACCCGAATGAGTCCATCCGCCATCGCGCGCAACAATTTGAGATGTGCCCATCCACTTTATGGAAGATTTTGCGGAAGGATCTTGGTTTGCAGGCTTACAAAATCCAACTCGTGCAAGAATTGAAGCCGAACGACCATCAAGCGCGTCACACGTTCGGTGAATGGGCCCAAAACGAGATGGCCACCAATCCCGATTTTCACAAAATTGGGCCTCGGCCGGATATATTCGAGCCAGCCGCGGCGGCCACTTCCCCGAAATCATTTTTTTAAAACATAATGCAAACCCTTATCTTTTTGATTACAAATTCTTCACCATAACATTAAACTATATGCGTTTTATTTCTTCTTGAAAACCACACGTCTAAAAAAACACCCTTTATATACATACATATGCAGCCACTAAGCAATGATCTAACATAAGAACAAGTACGTGCGATCCAGTCGTGCAATTTATTTAATTTTTGATTTTGTTTTCATATTATTTCAATGTTTGCAGAACATGTAATAGAGACTTGAAAAAGTGATTGGAAAAGAATTTTTATTTTCCATGTAATTTTATTAATTTGCGTTGGAAGCTTCGTAGTACCAAATGATATCTTTCGGTATTTCATAGGACAACTCAATTTCTAATACTAAAGCAACTTCTTCGTCGAAGCACTACATGAACGAGTTCAAACCAATCTTTGCGACCAGGTTGTTCACTTTATCTTTAACTTTCCACAGTTATTTGCTTATTCAATTGTGCTATGGGATTAATATTAAAACAAAACATTTTGGTCCGTTCAAACCAACAATAGGTAATGAAAGTCATTTTTGGTTTAATTTTTATATTTTATCCATACAGGGACTTGAGCCTGAGACCGCACTTTTGCTGTTCTGAAAAATATGTCAGTCCAATAAACTTCTACGCTGTCAGCACCTAGTGAAGGGTGTCGACGTGGCCCACCCTTTGTATGTTTCTCTTCATAAAACCCATTTGGTCTGTTGAACTGCTAGCTGCTGACGGAAAGACCAAAACCTATCAATGCGCGAAGTTATCACCACTACGCCAACTTCCGACCCGTCACCATTCATTGGAAAATTGCTGGTCGTCATGTAGTACTTTAATTTCTGTTGTCCTGTTTCGAATAATTTGAAAATTCCAAAATGCGAACTGTCACACGGAATTTGTTTAATGGCAAGTAATTTATTTTTTCGATCTCTGTGGCTATGTTGTCGACCGAAGCGAGCCGGATCGAGCCAGGGTGTTCCCTGGCATAGCTGATTTTCCAAATACCCCCAGTGGTGTATTAACGCCGACCGAATCGCCGATTAGAAGTCAATTTATCGATTTTCCTTTTTGTCTATGTTTTTTTTTCATAGCCGAGAACGGAACCACCCTCATTTATTTATCCAGGCCTTATACGAATCAGGAAAGAACTGCTGGCTGCGCTGCTGCTGGGAAGGAGGGATGACACATTCACCGCGCTTAAATTGGACAGGAGACAGCTTGTATCCGTGATAGATAGTCTCTGTTTTTGTTGTTGTTTTTTTTTGTGTGTCATTTGCAACGCATTTGAAAATTAAAAGTATAGAAGGTATGTCTGGATTCTGGTCCCTAAACGAACAGAGGATGAGAGGGACGAAAAAGAGATACAAATAATGACGGATGCCAAATGCCTGGTGGTATCCGTTTTCAGTCGCAGATTTATTGCATATAGACGCTCCTAGCCTGTAGTACTAAAACCGCCATTAGCGAAGATGAGCCGCTCGCCTGCCGCCGCTCGCAAATTACGCACATTAATTGAAATCTCCGGGAATGTCATTTGCAAGGTTCAATAATCGTAAAAGAGTCGACGACTGTTTAGAAAAGTTATAGCGGTGTCCCGCTGCGTTGACACAAACGAATCTGTCAGCAAAACATTCACCGCTAGCGCTAGAGTGTTTCTTTAGCCATCCGAAGGTTTTTCTTCGCCCCAGGAGGGATTGAATGACCCTTTGAATATAGTTACCGCAGAAAACGACTGGATTTGCGAGTGTCAAATGTTGCAATTCCTCTCGTAATGGCCGGTCTTTCCTGCTTCTAGTGGATTTTTATAACTATAAATTATATCCACGCAGAGCCTATATGAGAGGTTCACCGTTAGGTCGCGTCCTAGGTACTTCGTGCTTTCGAGCCATTAACTTAGGCTAAGGCGTAATTAAACTTCGTGTTGGTGGAAACGATTGTTTATGGAGTTCATGAAAAGCGATTTTGCCACAAGTTTTATGAAATTGTTCCTTTTTGTTTTTTTTTCTGTTTTTTGTGTTAATTATTTATTTCTTTTTATTTCTGCTCTTTGGTCTATGCTAATATTTTCTTTTATAAGTGTCCCTTACTAAGGAAGGCAATAAGAACGTGTTTTGTGTGTTATGAATCCTAATTACTAGTTTACGGTTATAAATTATGTTTATTTTTTTAAGTTGAAAACAAAAAATAAATAAGAATTTCTATAAGTGTATGATAATGGGCTTAAATTAAAACCAATTGGTGTAGGGTTTTGTTTTTTGTATTATACTTGGTCCTGTCGTGACCTTGTTGGGTAGTAAGATGTGTAATGGGTCACCAATTTATTTTGTTTATTATGTTTGTGTGGGACTACGTTTTTTCGGCTTCATGGATTTGAATAAAATTTTTAGGAGATTTCAGGACATGCCTTGAGAGTGCATATGAGAAATCTGTTTACTGTCCAATGTCTAGAACCGTGTGTTGCCGGGTGTAAGCGGCACGGGACCCAATATGTTGTGCTTTGATAGGTATTCAGAAAATCTTTGGTAAACACGAGCAACGCCGGGTGGGTCAGCTAGTTTTTTTTTTATATTTTTTAAATGCTCTATGAAATCGGTTTCTGTGATTTGTTTCTTTTTTCGCGTGGGAAAAATCAAGAAAATAGTTAATCATTCAATATTAACAGTGCAACGTTCAGACATGGTTTCTGAAGATTATTCGAGAGGAAGTAATACACCTTACACCAAAAAAATCTTAATGAACAACGTTGCCCCTTGAGAATGTACATTTTTCTATGGGACAGATTTGTTTTTCCCAATCGTACAGTACCGAGGGTTTTCAAAGATTTCAATATACACATATCCGCTGGCCCGGATAATTTTTCTAAAGAGGTGTTCTTCTACACTCACACTGGCAAGATCACTGCGTAAGTTTTTCCACGTTTCTTACTCTTCTGAAATCTTTCCTAGAAAATATAAAACACCATTTGTCCAGCCTGCCCTTAAGAAATGATGACCTTTCCGCTTTCCTTCCCTCCTTCTATGTCTATTCTTTCTAAGATCATGGAAAAGGTGATCAACCATAACCTTAAGAAATATCTTAAATAACGAAAGCTTCTTCATGAACGACAATATGTCTTTCATAGCAATCGTTCGATTATATAGTGATCTGATGGCATATATCACCAAATAGTGGAAAAAATCTTAAAGATTATTGCCTTTGATATTTTCTAAACATTTGATATAGAATTTGGCATCAAGCTTATCGAAAATGCGTGCTTTTGTGGTCAATAATACTCTTGTTCGTTGGATAAAAAGTTTACTTCTGGACCGTTCAATAAAAGTGGTATTGGACGGTTCCAAGTCTGATTCTCATAAAATTGATACTGGTGTGCCTCAGGGCTCCATTCTGTTTCCAACTCTCTTTATCATTTTTATATAAAAGATCTTTTGTCTTTAACTTCTAGTCCTCTAAACTGTTTCGCTGACCACTCTATCTTTGACTTTTCATACTCGTTCGGTGATTCACGTCCTTCGCTCTTGGATGGGCAATCCTAACGGTATCGTATATTAAGCTCATTGAACTTCGATTTACACAGCATTATCAAATAGGGTTATAGGAATCGTGTGGAGTGTAATGCTTCGAAAAGTCAATGCTGTCTTCTGTCGTTAAAGCTTAATATATCCTGAATGACATTGACCATGAATGGCACTTGCATCGAAGATACCGATTCAGTACTCGGTATAAATTTCAACAACGAACTCTGTTGGTACGACAATATATTTTCTTTCAATAAAACATGTTCATTCGATTTAGCCAGTTGCCTTTCTACCCTTAAAAACTTAACTCGTAAAACTCTTCTCGCCAGGAATGCTCATCAAGTCACCATCAAGGCCCAATGTCGGACGTCCCGTGAAATATAGAGATTCTTTTTCCTAGCCGAACAACACGAATTTGGAATAGTATACCTGGCGATGGTTTATCTTGCCATTTCAATTAAAAAGCATTAAAAACAAATGTTTATAGACACCTTCTGTCCCGTCCCTCCTACCCTTACTTCCGAATACTCGTCATTATAGGTGAGTTTACTTATGTAATTATTTATAACTCTTGTTTCACTCTTCTTTAACTATTTGATTTAGAAGTTCGTTCCGAGGTTTTAAATCTTTCTTCAAGTTCGTTACATCGAATTTGGCAATTTTGTAATTTTATTTAACTTTTGTGCGAATTTTATCAACTTTTTGAGCTCTTTTGTGAATAGCTATTTGTTAAAGTTGTCTGTTTTGATAAAAAAAAGCTGTTGCAACATTCCAATTCCTAGTTTTTCATTCTATTTTCTAGTTCTTGTGTTTAATATTCTTCTTGCGATAATGTTGACCGATATATTCCTCATACGAGATTTTCTTTTGTTTAACTTCTATATTCTTCCATTTGATTTTATTTTAACGTGAAAACTTCATCAACTTTACAATGTAATCATGAAAAGTTGAAAAGTATATTTTTCATTTTCTTTGATCACCCTCAAGGTGGGCGAATTTCAAATTTATAACAGTAACTAACAACTTCCTTTGTCTAAAGCCTTAACACTTCCAAAACGACAACAAAACATCCTACATATCTCACCTGACCATATACAGTTTCTCAACCTTTTCAAAACTTCAAAAAACACAAATGGTCAGTTGGCCACCTACTTTTTTGAACAGACTTTTAAAAACATGTGTTTTTCCATTCTTTCCCCCCAAACACCGTGAGGCTTTTAAACTGTTATACGTATATATAAACACAAAAACAAAAAATAAACAAAATTCTTGTTTTTCGAAAACTTTCATGAAAAGGAAATAATTTCCCTGCAATGGCAACACAACGTGTAAAGTTGTGGCTAAGGTAGGTAGATAAGTCGTAAACTAGCATCTAAATTTCAAATTTAACTTTTCACAACACAATAAAATGATTGTTCCTTGCTCTATGTAGGGAACATCATCATATACCAGACACCATCTTCCATCTACCATCACCATCACCAAAAGACCTTTTGTAAACTCAAACCCATTTAAGCTCGTTTACCGCCTTTTTCGAAAAATTTGCATCTAAATGACGTTCTTCCAGCAACCAGGCAACACTTATTCTTCTCTCTTGACCAGAAAAGAATTAATTAAACCCTCACTTTTGTACAATACTAAACTGCACTTTGAGTGTGTGCTTAGTTGAGGAGAGGGGGGGACCTCTTTCGGGAAAAAAGAACCATCCACCTGCCTCCCGCAATAAACTGCTATTTGGTGCAGGATTATGTTTTTGTAATTCGTTTTGAATAAATAAACTAAGGTTTACGTGGGTGGAGGACGGACAATCTTTTAGGTTATTTTATTCGAAATCAGTGGATAAGCCCTAATTACACCACTTAACCTGTCGATAAGGGATCTCCTGCTCCGGAAAATAAAACAAACTTATTCATGAAGCTATTTAGCAGATAATCGACTGACTGTGAAGTTCTATTTTTATACCCTGCCTTCCTGTCCTAGATACATATATACACGCATTCCGGGATCTGACGGATATGATGTTTCAATTCCCTACGAATAGATAGTTTCTTTGCTTTGCTCATGTCGTCCTTCTTTTATCACAATAATCGCACTTAAATCTTCCCACGCAATCTGGAGTTGGCACAAGGATTTATTTTCCTATTATCCTAAAACAAAATTCCAGGCATACACACGTAGGGTATCCTTCGAATTTTTATTGCTCTCTCGTCTTGTTATGGAGTTCTGGATGAAGTTAAGAGTTTTGCAAAACATTTACTTCCACTTGGACGGATATGGCGGCAGTGTTCGCCTGTATAGCTTAACTGCCGAGGAAGTATCTCTCCTTCGTCGTTAGTAGTTTTAAGTTATAATCTTGCAACATGATACTTTACGAGACAGCTCCACTCTCTAGAGGGGCTGTAGGGAGTCCCCAGAAAGGACATACAGAAAACAGCTTGGATGTCAGTGAGTTCGCCTTCGTCGTTGTCCCGTTCCTTGGTCGCGAAATCTATGAGGGCGATTTATCAATGGATTTTGTGGTATTATTTGAGAATTTTGTGGAGCAAAGGAGGCTAGCAACCCACGCACTCCGAATGTTTGAAGTCTAGGACAAGATAGCGAAATGTGTTGAAGTTGAAGGTGAGAGAAGTGTGTACTAGGGCAGTTGATTGCCGCCACAACATTCGATATGACCATCGCTTATTCCCAAGTAATCTTTGTTTACTTTTCTCCAGCCAGCAATAGAAGGCACCATCGAGAGGTTATAAAGGAATTTATAGCCTCGATATGGCAGTCTTGCTATACAATGCTGAGTGGTTGAGACACAAGCCTAATGTGACAGGTGGGAGGTATGTAGCTGTATTCTAAAAAATATCAAAAACTAACCTCATGCAACACGGGGAATACATGGGCCACCCAGATTTTCGCTTGGAACCGTTTTTGGCATCGCGTTTTGTATATATGAATGTGTGTTGCACGGTCATGTCACGACTTTCCTTAAGTGGATGATAATGTCTTGTCGTGCGGAGCGGCAGAGCAAGAACGACAACACGACACACCATGCCGATGTTATTTCCTCCTGGTCTTGGCTTGATTCTCGTGAATGCACGCAAATGCTGCACCAAGAGCTGCAAGCAACAAAAATGTGCAAATAAATTGCACTTAATCGCATTATTACAATTTTATTGCTGCAGCCAAGGCATTTGCGAGAAGAGAAGAAATTTGACTTAAGCAAAGAGGCACTCGTAGTGTTGGGATTTGGAGTGTTTTTTGTTTTGTTAAGTTGGAGTAAGATTTAAGCTCGCGGTGGCTCATTTGGAGTGATTTCTCATGCGCTTAGTTCATCAAATTACAAATGATGGAGGGAATTCCAACGAAATCGGCTTACGCACACGATTTATGGTGCAACCTGTCTTAAGTTTTATTTTTTTATTTTTGTTGCCATCAGCTTCCAGAGAGGATGAAATACTATGAATTTCAAAATCCAGATTCTCGTACCTGTGATAATATAATCCTCTAAGGACTCCATAATTCATTGACTTTTCTGCTTGATTTTAATGTCAGATTTATCAAGAAAATACATTGTAAAAGCAGGCTTTGAGATTAAAGTAATAATATAGGCCTGACTGACGACTCCTAAGATATGTGAGCAGAAGCTATGTATGTGGATGGACAAATTAAGTACGCGAAGGATGAAGATGAGTCAAGTCTTGTATCTAGAGTGTCTAAGGCTTTGGAGGATTTATGTCACAAAAGAGGAAAATTAGTAAAGTTAATGTATCTAAGACATCGAGTTGTTTTACTGGCATTTTATTTCAAGGTTGAATTAGGTTGGTGAGCAATTTTTTATTAAATCCGTTTTGACATACATATTGACGTAGGTTCATACTTATTTGTTAAGGACTATTAGCTGACTTTTTCTTCTTTTTTAAGGAAAATATTGTCAAAGATATATAAAGGATAAGAAGCATCTTTCCTGAAAGATTTAAACTTTATTAATGCTGGTCTGATTCCTTGCTTAGGTATTAAAAAAAAACAAGAAATCAAAAAAAGAAAAGAAATGAAATATTTTTGACAACTAGCCGGTGAGTAAATGGAATTTTGAAAATCTTTACAAGAAAAGTATCTCTTTTATTTCACGGAACGTCAAAAATTAGCCTCAAGCGTGAACTCATGAGCATTCCTTGGGAGACGAGTATTACGGGTGAACTTTTTAAGTAGAAAAATGAATGAAAGAATTGATAGAATAAGGAAAGACTTGAAACATTACATCGGTGTTCGAGAGGGGCTATTGGTTTAGAGATAGTTTTATTTGCTATCAATTTTAATGCTCTGGTATTTAGTCTATCGGGCAGGTGAATTGATGTTTGAGAAGCATCTGTCCAGAGGTGAGAATTAAACTCAAGTCTTAGGCGTATAAACGCTTTATAAATTGTTGCCAGATCAGAAGAGGAAGAAAACATTTTGCAACGATATTGAAAACAGCAGCATTTTTGCCGATCTAAATCTCAAGTAATTGGTCGTTCTAACGAAGATCGTGAATAACATTCATACTTAGTACGGAAAGCTTTTTGGTTTCTTCGATAATGGCAAGGGGGTATGTTTAGCTTTAACGACAGAAGACAGCATTGAGTTTTCGAAGCATTAAACTCCACACAATTTCTATTACCTCATTTAGCAAAGCTGTGTTTAATGAGCTTAATATACGATACCGTTGAAATTGGTCGCCCGAAAGTGAAGGATTTACATAAATCACCGATCGAATATGAAAAGATATGGGTAGAGTCGTCAGTAAAACAGTTTAGTGGATTAGAAGTAACAGACAGAAGACCATTTAAAAAAATGAGGATTAGTGTCAGAGACCGATCCGAGCCCTGGGGCACACCAGCATTTATTTGATGTGAATGAGACTTGAAACCGTCCAATACAACTTGAATCAAGCGGTCAAAAAGATAGCTTCAATCCAACAAACAAAAGTATCACCGATCCAAACACGTATTGGATGGGTAAGCTTGATGTTGAACTCTATCAAATGTCTTGGAAATATCAAGGGCAATCATCTTAAGGATTTGTTCCACTGTTCGGTGAGATATACCATCAGATCACTATTGGAACAATAGCTGCGAAAGCCTTATTGTCAGTCATGAAGAAACTTTCGCTCTACGAAATATTTCTAAAGCTGGTGGCTGATAAACGTTTCCATGACCATAGAAAGAAAGAACGAACATAAATGGGTCGGTTAGGAGCAGGATGATGTTAAATGCTGTTTTCTAGGAATGATTCCAAAAGAGTAGGAGAAATGAAAAAGCTTACGTAGTGGCTTTGGCCAGTGTGGAAGAACCACTTCAGAACAATGGTAGTAAATATACCATCCGGAACGGAATTGTGTGCTTTGAAATCGCATTAACGATGGTGCCAGGACATTGGAAACAATTTTCGAAATGGAATAAGACAGCGCATTAAACCTGGTCAAACCAATTTACTGACGAGATTTGGGCTCCTGTGAATAAAACAATTATTAATGAAGGAGATGCTTGCGGATATTGAATTTGAGCCACAAGAAATCAAAGTCCGTGTTGGAAAATAGTGTGTATTGGAGAAGGCCTGGCATCTATTATTATTCCTAACATAGAAGACGAGGCCATGATAGGAAAAAAAATAGCCGCACCAAGGTATACCATGCAGAGTGAATTCGGATAAATCACTATTTCATTCGCTCCTACCTTGATTTCACTAAGTGCCAAAAACAGCTGCCTTTATGGTACTTTGTACAGTGTAGATATTGACACGAAAGAAATGTGTTTTTAAGCCACAAAAATTGGAATAGACGACGAGAAAATTATTTGCCAATTAAAAACACCAACACACAAAATACAACTTTGAATAAGTATAACTGTCCTAGGTGTAGGTGTTTAGCCCGTAAGACAGTTTGCATTTGCATACAAAAAATTTATTCAAACATCCATCACAATAGAACAAAATTCAGATGCCCAAGCAAAACCCAAGCCCTGGTTATTATAAGTTATTTTGACCAAAGGAAGTGTGAATTTGGCGCCCCAAGTACTTTTTTATAGTCCGGTTGAATTGTGGGCCAAAAAATTAATGATATATGTATTGCCGGTGCTAAATATTATTTTGGAGTATCGTGAGACATCAACTTTAGGACTAATGAGGTTGTCACCCTTAGAATGGGATAGATCTTATGCCGAGGTTATGCATGAAGTTCCTTAAGCTTTTTTTTGGGTCCATAAAAACTCATTGTTGAAATACTAGAGATTTTAAAACCCAGTGTGTGCAACTCTGTGAAACAGTAATCTCTTTCTTTTCCCTTCGAATGATGCCACTTTTTACTTGCGATTACAGGTACTATAATGCAAGTTATGCATTCGTGCAGATTAAAAATTTTGAGATAACAATCAAACATGACATTACGATGTTAGAGACACATATTTGAGTTACTGGCAAAATTCTGTCCGTCTCTATGTTTGTCTGTCTTTACGGATATATTTTGGACTGCAGCCTAGACGGTTGGGCCAATCGTCTTCATTTTGGTAAAAAAAATTTAATATGGTGGGCTAAAAACCTCCCATAGGGCCGGTTTTTTTTTCTTCGACCTTATCGAAAACTCGTGATCCGATTTCAATAAAAATTGATATTCTAGGATATGTAGGTAGCTTAAGTAATTTTGCATAAATTTTTTTTCAAAAACTTTTTTTTTGTATTATTAATAATTAAAAAATTTTTTTTTTTGAAAAATCAATATTTTGAAGACGGGTAAGTGAATTTTTTTTAAATTTTGTTTTTAAATGTACGTTATTTTTTTTTTGCTTAAATTTGTATTCTTGAATTATTTTTTTTTATTTTTTTAAAAAAAAGTTGTTAATAAAACCGTTGCATTTAAAATCGGCTCCTACGATTTTGAAAAAAAAACACACTTTTTTACATTTCCTAAAGAATTAAAATGGCGTTTAAATCATTTCACCCAATACAACTTAACGTACTTTATTCGAACAATTAAAAGTCACAAAAATAGAATAAATACTTTGATGTTCACTTTAATTTTCTTATATTTTATTCTACAATGTGACCGCCCATATGAGCAAGTACGTGCGATCCAGTCGTGAAATTTATTTATAGTAGGTACAGTTGAATTGTGGTCCAAAAAAATGATCTCATCTCAATATATTGCTGGTCCTCTAAATATTATTTAGCAGAATCGTGAAGACATCATCTTTATGACTTTTGAGGATGTCAGCGTTAGCATGTAATACATCGTAAATGCCGAGTTCCTGCTTTCTATTGCATGACGTTGCTTTTGAGTCCATAAACACCGAAAATGGATGAAATACTGTATAGATTTTTGAAAACCAACTGTGTGAAACTCTGTGAAACAGTTATCACTATCTTTTTCCCTTCGAATAATTCACTTTTTTTCTTGTTTCCAAGCCTAAAGCGAAACTTGTATCTAAAATTCTTTCTTTAGCCCCTATTTACCGACACAAGTCCCAAATTCTAAAAAAATAAAAAAAAAACAATACATGTCACCGAGTATTAAACCGCACTGCAATGAAATTCAGTACAACATCCAATTTAACCACACCATTCCGCCGCGCGTATAAAATTATATAAAACCAACAAAATCCCTGAAATCGATATCCATGCGATGCCAGACAATTTTAATTATTGTCCTCCGAAGTTTACGGCACCAGCAAGCGCTTTGAAATTTCGCAAAACACACATTATAAGAGACGCAAATGGAATAAGGATGGAACCTGCACGATGCGCTGTTGTCAGGATGTTCCACAATCTGAGATTGTATCAGCAAACAACGAGCTCCTCATTTGTTCATCTTCTGCGGGTATACATACATCCATCCCCTCACATGAGTTAGGCCAAGCGAGGAGGGCTTGAGTATTGTAAATTGAGCGCGCCGAACCATAAAAATCGTTCGCCTGTCCGTCCGTGTGTGGTTTTGGTTAAATGTTGCCATACCTACGTGGTTTGCTTCGTGCTTAAATTAAAAGTCGTTCCCTGCAATAGTTACATTGACTAAGTGGACATTGCATGAACGTGAGTCTTTTGTTTGTCCATTCACGACTATAAACTGTCTTCGTCGAATAGTCGGATCGGATCGGATCTTTTTTTCAACTTTTCCCTCTGGAAAAGTACATAATTACGGCAGCTTCAGTGCAACGATTCAATGGATAATTTTCCCAGCCATCCACATACTATCCGAACTTCAATGCATTGTTGCGAGGGGTCCTAGAAAAATATTTACCTATCCTACTGTATAGGTTCCCATGTAAAAACCCTTGTCATTCTGGCCAACTTGAAATTTGTCAAAAGTGAGAAAAATAATAAACGACAATCTCATCACATCAAACTCAATTAATTCAGTTCCCCCTGCTGCTGTGTGGTGCGGTAGTCCTGCTCCCGCTTCGAAGAATAACAAAAATCAGGAAAACCATTGCTGACAGGCACACATATTCCAAGCACAACAACGCCATGCACACGCACAATCCACAATGGTTCCTATAGAGCGTGCATCATCAGTGTGGTGAAGAGGAGAGGAATGGCGATGATGATGAGCTACATTGCCAGATTCTGATGATTGCATGTTATAAATTCCAAATTTCATTTTAATTCAAAATTTCTTTCCTTACAATGGCAGTAGGGAAGAAGAGCAGGAATTGGAAAACCAAGGAACTCAAGCTGACTTCTCTGGATAGACTACTGCTGCCACAAACAAGTCGAACTCGAAGTCGTGAGTCTGCAATAAAACCCACCATATTATTCTTTCAAAATATTTTCCTTTCTCAATTGTTTGGCCCAAATCTTTGTTAACAAAAAACGCTCCGTTACACGTATTCATCTCTCTGGCAGTTAATTTGGGAAAATTCAAGGAAAAATAATAATTTATATTTTCTTAACGGTGCACGTTCCATTAGCATCGTCGAGCGCTCCAACCTCAGTAGAGAGGTGGGAGGATAATTAATCGCCTTTGATATGGATGAACTGCATTTGCATAGAATTTTTTGTTTTATCCCACTTCTGATCCGAAGCTTTGCATATGTCCGTCCGTCGGCGTCGTCGTTGAAGGAAAATTCTTAAAAAATGAAGACGAGGAGAGCTCCCGCTTAATAATTCCGATTTTATCGAGCGGAAATCATTTCCTTTATCTTCACGTGCAGTATTAACATATAAACTGGAAAAATCATATCTGCATCTGATCCACAAGAAAATCAATTAAGAAAAGTGTGTGTCCGTTGCGTCACATGAAATTTGTTATGCGGCTTCTTGGGAGGATGTCGAAGTGCAGCTTATCGGAGAAGAAGTTAATCTTAATCTCGGTCTCTGACACACTCGTTGTGGTGGTACAGTGGCCGGCCCTTTATATGCGCAAGAATATGGAGCTGTCAGGCACGTCATAACTTTCCATCTATGGGTTTTACGTGACATTGACGTTGACACACTGAATGGCTTTAGCTTGAAGAGAAGTCGAATATGCGGAGAAGGGTCTAGTCGATGTGATACATCTTAGGAAGTTCTTATAGGCGCATTGTTATTGTTTCCATGTGTTCCCATCCCGGTTTAGCGATGATGGTGACGTGAACGGTAAAGTGTATGTGCGGCGTGTCAACCAGATGTATACCCAGATCATATTTCCCCCGCTTGTTAACACTTGCCATGGTATTTTTTTCGTTCCCTGCTTCGTCTCCTTATGCTTTATACTGGCTTTTCATACTCCTCCACCTTCTCCTCATCGTCGTCGAATTGTATGGATTGTTGTCACTTATTAATAATCTCTTGTGCACAATTAAATGATGTCAGTTGGAAGGGGGCTAGTGGGGGAGTTTAAAGGCAGCCTGATGGTGTGGCATGGTGTGTTTTGTATCGTTAAGGGATTAATGGGGATTTTCGTTTGCCTTTTGTTACAAACACGGGCAAGATGAGGAGGTCTGTGTCTATATAAATCTCTCGAATCGCCAGCCAATGGCCTGGTCACTACTCAGTCAGTGGTGCAAATGACGCGAGTGTCTCGATGGACGTTTGTCGAAACTCAATACCCTGCGGTAATTACAAGCAATTGCACTTGAGACTCTTCGTTTGAGTTTTTTTTTTTAATTCTAGGGAATGGATAAATGTATGGAGGATTGTCATTCCACTATAAGTTTAAGTTGGTTCGTTGGAGTTGCCTCATTAGCCAGCGTGTAAGGAAGGTGTCACACACAAGTGTCATCTCGTCACACCATTCGGATGATTGGAACATGCTTATGCATAAAGTTGATTTGATTGCTGGGAATTATTTTCGGCGGAAGGGGATGGTGGATACAAATTCGAAGCTCTTGACACCGTTTCAGCGATTGTCTAGTTAATGGTGGAGATGAATATCAAGAAATTAGTTTTAAAGTAGCGTGGGAATGAAAAAGATGAAAAGCGAATGCTTGGGCTTGAGTTCGGATAAAAATTAGGAGGGCTTACATTAAGCTTTGTGCTGGGAAGATGAAGTATAAAGTAATCAAGTTTTCTAGAGAGTGGAATGAAGGTACTTGACTCATCTAGGTTGATGAAAACGTTGTGTGTACTGAATCCAAGGATTCCGATATGTTTTCTGAAGAACCCTGGAACTCGTTTTTTTTATGTTTTTTTTAGTGCTTCGGCAGCATTCAGATTTCTCTGAAACCTGAATGCGTAATTTAAATTCAGGATCACTAATTTTGGAATAAAAAATATAAAATAAAATTATATTAAATAACATATAATAAAATAAAATAAAATAAAATAAAAATAATTTGCACGACTGAAACGCACGTACTTACTCTTATGTGCGGCCTCGAATAAAATGTGAAAAATATGAAAAGAACTTCAAAGTTTTTATTCGATTTTTCTGATTTTTGATTGTTTGAAAAAAGTACGTAAAATAGTTTTGTTTTTCAAACGCCATTTTATTTCCTTAGAAAATGTGAAAAAGTGTGATTTAAAATGGTAGGAACGGTTTTAAGTTAAAATTGTTTTATGCAAAAAATTTAAAAAAAAATATTCAGGAATGCAAACTTAAACAAAAAATTACTTACATTTAGAAACAAAATTAAAAAAAAATCAAAATATTGATTTTTGAAAAAAAAATTAAGAAAATTATTAAAAATCCAAAAAAAAAGTTTTCGAAAATATTTAAAAAATAAAATTACTTTGGCTACCAACATATTCCTCAATCTCGATTTTGATTGAAATCGGATGACCAGTTTTCAAGAAGTAAATCGAAGAAAAATAACGGTTCTATGGGAGGAACATTTTTTTTAGATTTTTTTTCATAAGAATTCTTGGAGCCGTTTCCGAGAAAAATAAGATTTTACTTAACGGTTATGTGACAGGTACCGTTAATATTTGAGCTAAAAAAAATAAAAATGTCCTCTGTAGAATTTCAAAATAACCTTGTTACAAATTTGAAGACAATTAGCCAAACCGTTTAGGCTCTACGCTCTATTTCAATATACATCCGTACAGACGGACAGACAGACAGACAGACAGAATTTTGCTAGTAACTCAAATATGTTTCTCTATCATCGTTATGTCATGTCTGATTGTTAGATTTTTTTTTCCAATGCTTAATTTGCTATAATATAGTCTCTATAATCGCAAGTAAAATAATATAAAGTAAAATAGAATAAAAAACATAAAAAAAAATTCTATAAAATAAATTAAAATAAGATAACAAAATAAATAAAATAATATAAAATAAAATGAACTAAAACAAAATAAAATAAATTAAAACAAAATAAAATAAAATTAAATAATATAAAACAAAATAAAATAACATAGGTACAATAAAATAAAATAAAATAATTAAATAAAATAAAATAAAATAAAAAAAATAAAATACAATAAAATCAAATATATGAGAAATTATGTAGATGTATAGATAAAAGCACTGAGGTGAGGTAACAGAAGCTTCAGCTCCTGAGATATTTCTTTAATTATCATTATATAGCGAGAGCCCGCAAATGATTTCTTGCGTGAGAGGGAACCAAATTATCTTGATGTTACAAACAGTCCTTTTCAAGGTGATAACGCCATAAATCGTCTGCCAGCCAGAAGAGCCAGCATTACCGAGTAATGGTGGGTTAAAAGTACCATTTTTCTGAAAATAGATCTAGTGAAGGAAACCATTTCAAATGCATCGCATCCTGACGCCCTCGATACCCTGAGTGCGAAAATGTATGTGGCAGACATCTTACAGGCCGCCAAACCTCTGACAGACGCTTTTTCTTTGGCCTTGTCACACTCAGCTTTTTGTTTTTTGTTTATAAGAAATTTTTAAGCTCGCGAAAGGCTATTAAAGGGAAAGGGACTATTATTTACAAAGAGAAAATGAAATTCTTCGTTAATTATTCCAGAAATAATCAGGACAAGTTAGTGTAAAGTAAAGTGCAATATTATTTTTTAATAGAAATAATATTAAAAATTAAAATATCCATAAATAATTAGCAACGTAAGGTTATATGTATTCTTCTGCAAATTTACCAGAATATGCTTTAGGCGTGTTAACAACTTTTCATGCTGGAATGTCTGATTCTTTGAATTAATTCTTTCTTGATTTAAAAATGATAAATTATTATAGGCAGTAAGTTATCGTTATACGGTTGATTGATTTGAAATTTATGACCTCGTACATTCATAACTAATATTAGCATAATATTAGAAACACCATGTATACCTACTTAAGTCCGCAATCGCACCTCAAAAAGTATCTCTGCATCTTTTTAAAGTCAAAAAGTCGTTTTATCAATTTTGGAATCATGAGATACATTTGTCAGAAGCACTTTTATAAAAAATTCCCTAAGAAAATATCAAAATACCCTCTGATTAGTTTCCATTTGTATGCAGGATAGACTTTTTTGTTATAATTGTTTTTTTTTTGTTTTTTCTTTTTTTTTTGACTCAAAATACCTTTAAATTGGTCATTGATTTGGAATGTTCGAAATAATAAAATAAATTCTAAGCATTTCCTATTTCCGGCGGTTGTTACGATAAGGGTAGCGATTGGAAAGGTACGTTGACCCTTACAAATGTACACAAATTGTATACCTTGTACTCAATCTATGCGGCCATTAGGGAATAAAAAGATAAGGAAGACCTAAATGGCTACATACAATAAAGGTATTTAGAGTTTGGTCGATATTTTGAAAAATACATTTATGCGGGCTAAGGAACATACAGGAGATAATAATGTGTGCGTATGTGTGTTTTGTTGTTGTATTATGTAGCCGAATACAAACAAAGGATTTTATTTGGTTTGATTTTCGATTAATTTTTTTTATGTTTCTATGTTTTATAACAGAATGCTATCTAATGGCAAGGTTTCCCGAATTTTTGAGTATCTGTTATGTTGGAAGAAGAGAACTAGGCGTATAGGCTATAGATGCTTCTTATTTTTAATCTTTTTTGGGTTTTACTTAGTTCGCAGTTTTATTCAAAAAAGTTTATCTTTTCCAGCTATGGTTTCTAATCAGTCATAGGCACTTAGTTTTAATTGCAACATTTAGATAATAGCTTTGCAAATTTATTATTTTAGTATTGTTTTTGAAATTCTGCTTCCGGTATCATAACCCTTTTGTTCCTTTACAATTTTTTGTTTAGATTCTACGCGCTTTAGCTTTTGGTCAAATAGTTTGTAAAGAATATATTTTGCATTCAACTAACTTTTAATAACACTCTTTAATTACGCCTGGTTAGACAAGAATTCTTGTAAACATAGTCAATATGCTTGGTTAATATGTTCACAAGTTGATATGTGTATATTTATGGGTAGAGAAAGGTCTGACTTTCTTTCCAATAACTCCTACAAATGTTTTTATGTATCTTTATTTCAATCTTAATGCGGTGTCTTCTTTGTCTGGATTTAATCAAGATGTTTGGAAACCAACCAGACGAATTAATTAAAAAGCAATAAATAACAAAGGCAGTTTTATACAGATATAAAAAAAATACTTATCGTACATATTTAAAAAAGAAAAAAATCTTATGAGGTTTACTTTAAAAAGTTTATACATTTATATAAGGAGTATAGTAATATATATAAAGTATATAATAAATAAACTAGTATTTATATTGTGTTTTACTTTTAATTCACGCAGAAATGGAAACGTCATCATTTTAAGAGAAAGGTTTTAAGCAACACCAGTCACTGGGCGATTAATTGAGCTAAAGGAATACAAGTCCTCGGGAGCCCGGCGAGGTGATCCAAAAAGGAGGACCAAAATTACATAAAGCAATTCATGAAATTAAAATTCACGAATGGCAATATGAAAAAATGCCAGAAGACTGACTAAAATATGGCTAGGGTTGAACTTTATAAGACCACTAGCCTTACGTTGTTACGCACAAGAAAGAATGAATGAAGTATTTTATTTCGAGATTGAAAAAACTGAGTTTATTTTATAAATGACAATGAAAATGTTTATTGTAAATAATTACTGTAGTACGAGTGAATATGCAATATTCTTGGTTTTTCCATTTGATGCGAAAATGAACAATTTTTTCGGCATTCCAACATGTAACTGGCCATGGGAAAAACATGGATTCTCAAGATTCAATCCCGCAACAGCAAGCGATTGTCCTTGAGCTTTATTGATTTTAATCACACAGGCTGGGCGAACAGGAAATTGCAATCGCTTGAAATTAAACGGACGGTAGATCGGTGGGTATCATCAGAATTCTTGGAATCAGCAGATATTCTCCTTTGCTTTTACCGCTAATAATTGTTGCTTCAATAACATTTGGCATTAATTACTTAACGGAAAGTTTGGTTCCGTTGCATAGCTTTGGTGGATCCAAATTTCGAAAGAACATGATTGGTGAGCCTACTTTCAAAGATAGTATAAGTGGTGGCATTCTAGACGGCTCCAAGGAATTAAAAAATTCTACCGGATAATTGACTATTTGATCCTACTCTGTAACTGCGTCAATTGATTTATATATCATTGTCTCTCCTGGGATTTGCAATTGAACTCGATTGTTGATTTTGTTAACATCATCATTTTTGGTAGCTAAAATCGCGTCGTTCGAGAAGCCAGTCATGATTTTTGAATTTTGTCCAAATGTAAACCATCTTTTCAATGCCTATATTGACGACTGCATTTGGGAAAAACTTGTTGGAAAAGATATTTCAGTTGTAGAATGATCGATCGGAAATTTTCCGTCACCAATATCCAGGAATGGCTTGGAGAATGATTGAGCAGAAATATCTTGGAGTAGATGTACATGCATATTGGTCGATAACGAGATATTCTTACATTTCTTCTAAGCGGTGATGCTTTCAGGCAAGCATTGAGCTCATAAGCAGGTGTTGATCTTGGAATCACAGGTAGAGTTTGACTAAAATCACCAGCTTATAGGAGAGGTACTCCTTCCATTGATTGATCTATTCCTCTCAGATCTCGCAAAGTACGAACAAGTAGCTCGAGCGATTTCTTATGGGCGATTGTGCATTCATCCTAAACGAAAAGCTTACATGTTTTCAATACCGTGGCCATACCTGATCCTCTACCAATGTTGCAAGTAGGTTTTTCGGTATGATTCACATTCAACGGTAGCTTCAGCGCTGAATGTGAAGTTCGCCCTCCATCAAGTAACGTTGCTGTTTCTTATATGAACGTAAAATTCCACGCAATGATAAAATGCCAGCGCCATCTATCGACAGAGGGCCGGACCGCTCTATTAACCTTCCTTATAACTTGTAGAATAAATTGCTTTAAGAACTCAAGAGGGTTGTGTGCATAGTTTTCGAGATTATAACGTACACACACACACATTTTGAATTTTATATATATATAGATAAGAGAATTCGGCATCCCAGATAAATTGACATGACTATGTAGGCTGACCATCACCAACATTGCAAGTCAAGGTAAAGTAGTCGGATTGCTATCCGCAGCAATCAACAATTTTAAGGGGCAAGGGAATAGTTTGTCTTGCATCATCGAAAAACCAATCCTTGACTCTGGCACGTCAGTAAGAGGGACTATCGTCATCAAGTCCAGCCAGATATTGGCTTACGCAGACGACATCGAGAGGAGAAAGTCTTACGGAGAATTGTTTGCCCTTAGTGCGGGAGAGGACGATTCCGGAGAAAGTATAATCATGAATTGTATGAATTCTACTTCGAAGCAGCTGTCGAGGTTGAAATAAACTTCGGTAGACTACGTTGGGCTGGGATATTAGCTCATGTGTACGAAAAGGAGTCACCTCGGAAAGTCTTTTGAAGCTCATTTTATGGTAGCGTGGCAGGCCTAGCTTATGTTGGAAGGATGACCTTGACCAGGACGCACGTAGGTTTGGAGTTTCGAAACTGGAAAAGGACGTTGAGAGATATGTCGATGCATAAATCTGTACTAAAGATACGTTCGAAGCAGGGCTCCAAAATAAACTGATGAGCATTCCCAGCAGTACAAGAATTACGGAATTCCTCTATCATTTTTTAAATTTAAGGCTCTTTTTCGGATTCGATCAAAAAAACTTAAATATGTACGTTATAGGGGCAGAAACTGCCCAAAGAAAGGAATTATAGTCAAGTTTTTGCCTGAAGATTGTAACCAGATCAGACGAAGTAAACATTCTTTGCAACTTTTATGGAAACGTAAGCATCTCGCAGCATATTTTAGCGACACGAATATGTAGTTGTTTCTCAGATGGTCTGTAATCCAAATAACAAGAACTGAGAGTGGGTCCGTTTTTTTTAAATAAAAGTGCTGCTTATGTCGACAAAAAAAAACTCCACATCCGATGAAAATGGTTGTGAATCTGAAAACTAATTTGAAAAACTGAGAGTGGAAGAACAATTTATTAAATAAGTTGTATCAGATAAGAATTCGTTGGTAAATATATGAAAAATATTTGGAGACAAAACGGAGCCCTGTGGCATACCAACATTTATTTGTGGATATCACGCTTGAATCTTTCAAACATAACTTATGTTGAGCGTTTCGAAAGATAGTTATGTAGGTACTAATCGAACGAACAAAAGTTTTATCTTTATGCTTTTGAAATATTAATTGTAATAATCTTACACCACTTTTTGGTTACTCACCATTAGATCACAATTGGAACTATTGCTCCGAAAGCTGCCAAATTTTATATTCTCATCTATAAACAATCATTAACCCTGGGGTTACCTAAGCTACTAACAATATGCTACTAAGAACACTTTTAAAAATGCTTACATTTCAGTGCAGCAGATCATGAAATAACAGTTTTGTGTTCGTCTACTCTTTTGGTTGTTTTAGGAAAACTGTCAAACTTTGAAGAGTGGGGATGAAATCTCTCAGAAAATAATAAATTCGCTCAAAAGTAAAAGAACTTTGTGGAGGAAAATAGGGAAACTTTTTAAACGTCAAAAAAATTAAATTTAACTAAACGAAATGGATCAAATAAGTGCAGATGAAATAAAAGTTGTGATGGAAACCATTTTATTAGGCCATTGTAAGGTCATTTTATTATTTACTTTCGATTTAACTTTACAATTTTTTTAATTTAAAATTCTTCAAATACGAATCCTTTACAAAATGTCAAATTTCAAATGTACTTTTGAGTTTGACATTTTCTCCCCCAAGACATTTTTTGGTTTAAAATAAGGAATTAAGGGGAAATGTTTTTCTCTCTCGCAACATGTCTCTTCTCCCGAAAACTCTCGAAAGTGTAAGTAAACGAACAACATTTGTGTAAAATTGTGCAAAATAGTCTGTTTTAGGGAGTAGACGAACACAACTAACAAAGTCAGATATGTACTCATATATTTGAATACATTCGGATATACGTATAACAAATCTACACACCTAAAACGCCCGCCGAAGTTGATTTCCTGTTTTCAAAAACCTTTCCTACACTCGGAGACACAAAGAAGTTAACATTTCTACTTAAAATTGGCCAAAAACCTGCCACATGAATAATTTTTATATTTTGAACGGTTAAATTTCCTTTCCGAAACAAAAGCATACCAAAGACTTTATCATAAATATAATTCGTCTTTATTTGAGTTCCAAGGCCCATAACTCTATTTATTAAATATTGTTTTGAAAATAAATCATCGTCTCTCTTGGTATTAAATACAAAACCAAGACAAGTTTTGTTGATTGAAATTAAAAGATTTGTGACGTTTTTTAGGTTTTCTAAAAGGAATCCCTGAAGAGTATATTCCTAATCAAAGATCAAACAACTTAAACCCCCCCCCCCCCCCATTAATAATAAACGTGTATTTGTGTTTACATTTACGGATATTTTAATATCAATTTTACTCCAAGGAATGCTAATGTTTTAATAATTAAGCATCCGCACAGGTATTAAGCAACTATGTATCTTCCCTTAGTTCCTGATCGAATCTTGGAAAATATTTTTGACATTCTATAGGTACCTCAGTTATTTCCATTGTTTTTGCTTCCCAGGTTCCTGGCCATAAGAATTCACAGTAAGAGTTTTCCATAGAAGAATTATTAAATACAAAAAAAAAATGCCAAACGAAATCCTTGGAGTATTAAAGTATGTGGAAGCAAACAAACACAACAAACAGAAGCGACCTCCTTCCTCTCACAAATTGCCTTTGGTTTCGGATGAAAATATTTAAACATTCCCCAAAGACTTTGAATCAAAAGCACCGAGACTTGAGACGCAAAGCTGGAGACAGGGAATAGGAAAACATTATTTTATGTTAAACGATTACTATCATCATCATCATCATCGTCGTCATCATCACCAAACACAACCAACGCAGAAGATAGGTTCCCATAAAGCGATAATATCTCTTTGATGAAATTATTGGAATTACACCACAAGTATTTCACTTTTGCCCCACAAAGGACCTTTAATTGCAAGCATTTCGTATGCTTCGAATGTCTGGGAGGAGTGGAGAAAGGGCAGGGGTAGCATCATCCCAAAATAAGTAACTACAGCTCGCCCTCCAAACAGGGAGTCGACAATGGAATTTTTTTGTTTGACTCAAAACCATTCGACAGTTCGATTGCTCGACATTCAAAGGATTGAGGATTTTTTTTTCATCTCGTTTATCCAATAAATATCTTGTTTGTATCTCTCTCCACTCAACTGACAGTAAATGTAAACATCTTTGAGGTTTTTTTTTTTTTTTTGTGTTTAACTAATCACAGCAGGTATGGAGACTAAATTTGGGGATTTTCTTTCTCACAAGAACCCATAAAGGCATTAAGACTCCATGCTGGGATTAAATTATGTCGATGATTTATTTAAATTGAGAGATTATCATTTGTTTATTTTATTTTGTTAAACAAAAAATTTAATTCTGGAAATTTGACTTAAATCGATACAAATCGAGTCAGAAAAAAGATATGTATATCTAACTATGTGCATCGTATACGTGGACGATGAGCAGGGAACTGCATTTAATTTGGGGAAAACCAGGTCAACGAAGAGAGCTTCGAACCTGCAGAGCTCTCTGGATAGAGAATTTATGTTGCCAGCTAGCAGAGCACAGTTTGGAATTGTTTGCTTTTAATTACTTAATTACCCCAGACATACGTTCTATGCGGATGTGGAGTTTGAATTTAAGTTGAGATACTTTCGTCGAGCTGAGTGGGGAAGGAGGAGCGTTTAGGTGGATGGAATTGATCCAGTTTGAATAAAGTACGTGTCCCTCGAACTTGAATTTAGACAGGGGACTAGGTGCATTTTAGAAGCTGCAGCTTACTTATATGAGATTGGAATGTAAACACAAGGTAACCAAGTCATCCATTAGTGCCATGATAGGCCAAGCCTTCACTAACTACGTACTCTACCTGCTTGTATATTGACTGGTATTGCCTACAGGGTGGCACATATTGAAGAAGATTTTCAAATTCAAGTTTCTTAAGACTTTTAAAAGTTTTTTGAAATGGTAAATTTAATCTAATCTAAACTTTCTTATTACATAACAATTTTATCTTATCAATTTTAATAAAAGAACGAAATAAAAAAAAAACGAAAGATTGTTTTTTTTTTAGCAACATTGTGCTTGGCTCAAAATTAAAGCAAACAATACTTTCACTTTCTGGGATAAGCGTTTTTCAAAAGGAAAGGAACTGTTGACGGTTTTTTTTAAATTTTATTACAGAAAAAATATATAGACATTAATTAACATATTTAATTAATTTTAATTAATTAATATAGATAAATTAACATATTTACAGATATTCCAAAAAGTCTCCGTTAATGCGGATAATTTTTATATTTTTCAAGAAAAAAATAATTCATCTCATTAAAGGTAAAAAGTGGCAGCACGGAAAGGGAGTATTCTTCCTGATTTGTCTTTGCAAACATTTTTTCCGAATCTGCTTGGTTGCACTTGAAATTCCGAACAGAAAAAACGAATTTAAAGAAGATCATCGACCTTCTCCTGTACTAGCTGAAAAATTAAAACCCCAAACTACTTATAAAAAAACATCCTGAACAGGGACGGTGAGAAAGGTCAGGTGAGTCGGAAGATGCCAAATATGATGGCTGCTAGAGATCATTTAGATAGATAACTCCTTTTGGGATCAAGGTAAATTTGCGGGTGAGAAAAAAATTAAGATTGACGAAGGATGTTGTGGAGGAAGCCAAACACAGTTCTCAGTCTCAAAAGATTTGACCCCTACAGTTAAGCACGGTAGAAGGCAATGTTATGGTATGGCCTCTTCTGGAGTTGGAAATCTGGTTTTTATTGATGCCGAGATGTAGTGCCCCGTGAGATAAATATGGGTTCTTGGACATTCTTAAGGAAAACTTACATTAAAGTGCTTAAAAGCAAGGTCTTTTTGAAATGCTCCCATTCACAAAGACCCCAAACATAGATACATTTAGAAAAATTATATCCGATTGCCATGAATAAAACAAAAACAACAAAACCGTCTTTCTTGGGGAATGGGGCAACAAAAACAACCAAAAACAACTCCCAAACTGGTGTATTCCGCGAAAAATCAACTAATTGAAGTGATAGAAAACAAGTGTGCACTTGGGCTCTTTCTTTAGTCGCACCACACGAATAAAGACTATGTGTATGTAGATCGCTATTTTGAAATCAGATTTTTGACCGACGCGGCGGTAATTTTTGTACATATTCATCTAAGAATACTTTATGTCAAATTTTAATCAAGAAATCTACAGTAAAGAACCCATCCAAAATTCAGATTTTGGGGATGTGTTTATAAAATTTAAAATTTAATTTCCATGAACTGTGTTAAAAAACTTCTGCAAGATTAACGCTAGAAAATAAATAAATGAAAATGGCCCAAAATTCCTTCTATCCAAAACAGATACAAATTTTGGCTCCACTTTTACATTTTTTTTATATATTCTTGAAGTATTAAACGATTTTGAAAAATATTGGAAACAGTGGAATTTTCCACACCGCCATTAAGACATTAAGCTTTAAATCTCAAATGTTGATTAATGGCCAAACTTGGTTTTGCACGCCCGAAAAAAATTATTAAAAAAAAACAATTAAGCAAAAAACATAATTTTTGACTAAATGCATCTTTGGAAAATTTTGGATAAAAAATTGAGGAAAAATAAGTTCAAATATATACAATGCATTTTTGATAAAATGTTGATTTAAAATTTTGAAAGAATTCTGTTTAGTATGTGTGCCATAGACATAGCTATAGCTGGTTAGAAGTTAGAAGCTGGGAGTTCAGTTATCAAAGGGTTTTGCGATGCAGCGATTAATTATAGTTTACAAAGCACAAGTTTTCACATAGAATGAGTGGTTATTCGTTGACTACCGTTTTCTACATACGAAAAGCCACAAAAACATACAGTTAATTGTAAAATTTGATGTTTTCTATAATTAAATGAAAGACTTGAATCAGCTTTTAGCTTTAAAAAGAAAATAGCGGGGGGTTACCCTTAAAAACAAAATTTTTTAGGTTCACCCGGACCGCTAGTTTTTTTTTTTTGTTTTATGTTAGATTCCATACTTTCCGGCGGCATTAGTGCAGTAGATAAGGTGTTTGCTTGCTAACCCAGACACGAGTTCAAAACTGAGGTATGGGTAGCAATTTTTTAAACTCTTAGCGCAAGCTAGACGTCGTCGTCCGTGGCACCTAAATTCTCTATATACTTTCCTGTCTTTCGAATTTTTCTTACTAGTGTCGTGTATAGCTTTCAGTTGCATTTTAAAAGCAGTACTCTACAGAGACACAGAGTTGAAAAAATATTATTATTAGGTATTTACTAATCAAAAATTCATGTTTCCAATCGTCTGACGTTGGGCGCCACCCTGTATCACGATGACGTTCGACTTTCGATGGTGGATTTCTTGCTGGCAATGCAGCATGTAAACACTGTCGAGACCAACTTCGACAGTGATGATGACGATCGAAAGATAATTATAGCCCCAAGCAGCAGTTTTTTTTTTTAATTGAACAGTCGCCATCGCATCGGACATTCAACAGATACAATTCTGGTGTTTCTCGGCATCGTTGCGTTCGCCGGGCTTGGGGTTATAAGCCGTGTCTTTAATGTTGATTGGACGCGCGATAAGGTTTGTTTATTTTGATTGTGTAGTTAGTTGTTCCCTTGAACTCTCGTCAACAACTATCTAAGTAGATATACCTGCCTTCATGCATATCTTGATTCTATCTCTTAGTTTGACTTACAATAAATCAAAAGCAAACAAAAAAATATATGAATTCTTATTGAAACACCGAAACTAGATCATACTGTAGCTGAAAGCCTATTAGAACGCTGCTGGCCCGCTGTTAAAAAGGCCCCAGTTTTTTCTTTGAGAAAAAAATAAATAAATAAAAAATAAATTCAAATTCCTTTCTTTGTACACCTAATCGGCTTATGTCGTTGTTTGGTAAAGAAAATATGCATCAACCCAACTTCTATATAAACTCAGAGGCTCACTCAAGCATACCTCCTTAACCAACAACCACACTCTGTTGTGTTCACCTCAAACTATATAGACATCAACGTAAACAATAAAAATTCACGGCGACAGCCCTTTTTAACAAAATGGGAAGAAAAAAACAGAACCCCAACCACCAAAGAGGGAAGAATCTAAACTGCAACCAAAATCATAAATAATTTTTCGCCATACAAATGAGGGTTCAGGTTTCAGACTGAGGGGGATATATGTGTATTCCTTTAACCATCCTGCTTTAATCCTTGCCACTGTTGCGGCGCGATGCGTTATTAAAAAAATCAAATCCCTTTCCATATCCCTATGTCCCATGATTATTCCAAATTCCAAATATGAAGTTTTATCTTTGACAACAACCCTCACCTTTTAACTGCAAGTCTGAATTAAATGTGATATCCCTTGGGTAGGTAAATCCTGTTTTTTCCTTATAAAGATCCTTTTTGAAATAATTTATTAATTTAATCCAATTGTTGTTGAAGAGATATATCCTTGTGCCGGATTGAGAGAAGGGAATTTCGTTTCACCAATTTTGTCTCACTATTCAATTTTTTTTCATAAATTTTGGAATTTTCACTAAATTCACCAACTTTTTCTTTCACCTTTTTTTTATTAATTCGGTTCACTAAGTATTTTTAACATCGCGCGATAAAATGACGTACAGACTAACACGCACGACGTCTCAAAGCAAACTGATTCCTTTCCCAAAATGAATCTTTTGGATTGGATTTTTGTTCGGGAATAATTTGTGTATTTTCTCTTTTGAAAAATTTATTCATGCAGTTCAAGTCATACTCACAGAAAACGAGTTGTTTTCATGATAGAAAGAGATGCCAGATGCGTAAATTGTTTCAGTTGAAATTGAGTGGTTTTTGTAAAATGCAGAGAAATAAAAGAGAGGAAAAAATGCATGGTTAATTAAAATGCAATTTCATTGACGATCTCACTCTTTTGTGCGTGGAAAAGTTTGAGTGTTGATAAGGTTTTGAGTTCAACATTATATACACAGAGAAAAATATTTCCATAAATTAAATCGAATTTCTAATTGTTTAATTTTATATAATTAATTAATTACTAAACAAACATTTGAATATTGTATGATTTATATGTGTACATTGCAAATATCGTTTTAAATATCATTTTAAGACATTTACGAGGAACTCAAGATAGAGTCCCCATAACAGTGCAAAATATAAAATATTTTAAGAAAGAAGTAGCTTTTTGAAAACAATTTGTGAAAAAATTCAAAAACAATTTCAAATGCTCCTGTTCTAAGGAATAAGAAAAGTTTAACAGAGTTTGGTTTACATAATTTGAATTTTACCATCTATCTTATAATTATTTACCTATTTTTTAATTGCATCAAACAACAAGTATAGATTTTCCAGTAACCCTTTATTTAACTGACAATCACAGTCAGAATGATAACTATTCTAATTAACTGCTTCACTTCACTTATAAGTGTTTGGAATTTCCCAAGCTGCCGTTGAAAAACGTTGGTAAGACTGCCAAATGCATTCTGCAGTTACTTGTTTCAGAAGTTGTTTTGACGGATCTACCTTTTCGCCATGATGTGGAAATGTTGGCTTCTTTGATAATGTCTTGCGTGGTTCTAAAATCTCTTTATAAAATACAAATATGGTGCAACTAGCTTAGGTACAATCATTAGATTTTGTTTTAACTATGTTTCTTGCTCAGATTTTTTTTCAAGACAATTCAACCTTTTAAAAAAGTTTAATTCTTCTACACTATTTTAGTTCCGATTCAAAGTACTATGAGGTATGTTAAGTGTTCGTGCACATTCAGAAATAATGTGATAACCAGGTAAAAATCTAACATGATATTGAAATGACAGAAAAACATATTTTGAATAATTTACTAGATTCTGCTGGTCCATATTCATCTGACCGTTTAGGGCGTTTTTTTTTTACTTTCACTAGAACTGATCAGCCGATTATTAAATTCATATTTAATTGGAAGTTAGTTGCTTCAGTTTTTTTTATAGAAATATTTTCGAATAACGGATTTCTATACCTATTAATTACAATTTTTTTTGTTAAATCCTATCTTACCTTAGGTGGCACCACAATCCGCTGTGGACCTGAGCCTCAACCAAGAAGTTTTTGCCAGCCGGCTCGGTCCCTACCTAGCTGCCTCTGGTTTCGCACGTGAAGTCAGTCAAAATCCTCTTGCACTTATGTGCGCCATCTGAGTCTCGGTCTTCCTGTACTACGCCGTCCCTCTGGGGTGGAATTGAAGATTTTCCGGGACGGAGCATTGATGTCCATCCGCTCTATATGATACCCAGTCGAGTTAATAGCGAAGCCCAGGTAGACAAAGTTGCTAACTAGCTCAAAGTTATAGCTGTCCGTATGTTTTGTCCAAGACGTCGATGTTAGGTGTCTCTTCTTGATAACAGTATAGGTATACTTTATTTTACCCTAATCGACTGCTAAACCCAACGTCCTTAATTTAAAAAAAAGATACAAAATTCGAAACTCTTAAAATTTGCAAGTGCAAAATTAAAATTTAAAACAATAAATAAACAATGTTTTTGTATTGATGTTTCTCGTTGTCATCCGATGATTAAAACTAGCGTTATTTCAAGAAAAGGTGTGTTTGTTATTTTTTGCTTCCCTTTCTTGTAGGGTCCGTTTCATCCAGGATTAATTGTAAAATTTTACGCTTTTAAGTCGTTTATAATGTCTTCTTTAAACCCGATGGATGAACGTCGCTTACTTCAATATATAAGGGTCTATGTAATCTACAACGTATATAGTTGTACCATTTGATATTTGTATCGTAAAATTTTCTAGATAAAAATATAACTGTCGGAGTCACTTACATTAACTTCTCATTTATTATTATGCAAACAAATCAATTAAAAACTCGTTTGTTTCATTTAAAACAGTATTGTCACAATATCTTGTGCAACACACTGTTCCTGGATGCAACTTTAAAATATAAAGCTTTGGGTTTGGTAAATAGATTCTAATTGTCAAAAAAAATTCATATTATTTAAGTATGAACATAGCTCTTGATAACCAATTTGTCCTCCTATTTTAATACAAACAAATATTTTTTGCTTCCCTTTCTTATAGGGTCCGTTTGATCCAGGATTGTAAAATCTTACGCTTTTAGGTCGTTTATAATGTCTTCTTTAAACCCGATGGATGAAGGTCGCTTACTTCAATATATAAGGGTCTATGTAATCTACAACGTATGTAGTTGTACCATTTGATATTTGTATCGTAAAATTTTCTAGATAAAAATCGATAACTGTCGGAGTCACTTACATTAACTTCTCATTTATTATTATGCAAACAAATCAATTAAAAACTCGTTTGTTTCATTTAAAACAGTATTGTCACAATATCTTGTGCAACACACTGTTCCTGGATGCAACTTTAAAGTATAAAGCTTTGGGTTTGGTAAATAGATTCTAATTGTCAAAAAAAATTCATATTATTTAAGTATGAACATAGCTCTTGATTACCAATTTGTCCTTCTATTTTAATATACAAAAAAATATTTTTTTGTGGTCCTTTTGGAATAAGGGAAAAACGGCCCACTTTTTGTGGTCTTTTGACTCTGCACCTCAGAAAACACCTAACGAATTCGAAGCTCAAAACTTGTTATCATAAAAAATATACTAAATACATAATGTAAACAATTATTTAGTATTTTCTTCCTTAGAAGTTAGAATTTAAAACAATTTTAAAAATTTGTATAATATATACAGTATGTTCTAACAGATTAAAACGACGGATATTAATTTTTTTTCATACATAATCTTAAAAATAACTACCTCTAAACTTTTTTTTTTTCTTTGTAACATTATTTATTACATTTCACTAATTTGGGGAAAAGGACATTTTACCTCCATTCAAAGAAAATCAAAATGCCATTGAACCGAGGCCATCATCGGCATCAAAATGCAATATCCATATAAATCCAAGATACACTCTTTTTAATCTGAACAAAATGCGTTCTCTTAGCAAAGTAAGTTTACCAAACCATTCCAATTCCACTCACTTTTCACTCGAATAAAAAGTTTTTGTTCTCATAATCTCAATCGACATAAAATTCAAGAGAGAATGAATTTTCTTACGATATTAAAAATTACAAAGGATGATAAAAAGGTGTTTGTTTTGTTTGTGTTCATTTTCTTGCTTCATGTTTATGTTGTTTTCAAAACAATGCGTCGATTATCTACTTTGTTGTTGTTTAGTTTATGAACATGAACATCTCCTATAAATTGCTCAACGAACCAATGGGGGACGAATTTAATGCACAACACTCCGCTGCTTCCACCAGGAATTTAAATAAATAAATAAATGATTTTATTGCTGCTGCAACATATGTACAAATGTACATAGATAGAATTGTTTGGTGTTATATCTATCGTAACATTTAATATTTTATTAATGCTAATACTAAGGAAAACACTAACAACATCCTAAATTTTAACACAAAAGATGCATTTTTGAAAAAGAGATTTATAAATATTTATATGTTTTAATTTAATTTAAGTTTTTAAAAATAAAATTTCTTAGGAAAAAATATCTAATAAAATTGAGTTTTAAGAACTAAATGTTTGCATTTTATACAAAAATGGAAATAAGTTTAAAATACCTATTTCTTAAAGCTTTTTATGAACTTGGATTTGAATTCAATTAAAAAATTTGCAACATAGGTAATAATTCCCTTCACTCATAGAAGCCATTTTGCTCTGTTCTTTAACAAGTCTACACTCTAGAGTCCTAAAGTCCAAACTAGACTTTTAGAGGTTTAAAAGTGTCAATAGTTGAATTTAGAACTTTTAACAAACCCCATATTGGGTTTGGGTTGGGTAAATTGTAGACTTATGGCGTACTAAGGAGGGCTCGAAAAAAAATTTATTTCTTGTAGCTTGGGGTCTCTTTTTGCTTTGAAGTATTATTGCAATCTTGGATATATGCCAGGCTTGTTTATATTAAAAGATTTATAAAATGTTCGTGATTATATCCAACTTCGCATTTACTTCAGAGCCAATAGGCATTCCAAGGGGTTGCTTTGAGAAGTTACTAAACATTGCTTTCCTGCTTTGCCCTATCTTCTCGGTGCCGCTCGAAACATTAACACACACAAAATATTTATCCTAAGGGTAATAAGCCCTAAACATTAAGCCGTTAGTCGAGGATATCGCTCTTGCTATGTGACATGGAATAAGCTTCAACATAAAATTATCACTTCAGTTTATGTTGGCCCTGTTGTAAAGGACCTGGTTAGAATTATAATGTTAATACTCAGGTTCTGGTATTCTGTGAAGTCCAAGGCAAAGACACTGGATGCCAAGGGGTACAGAATCGTTTCAGATTTCTGTTCGTTGATTTTCAAGTTCTTTTTTTTTTTTTTTTTTTTTTATATAATTTACACGCGCGAAAGGGGTTTGTGTGTACCCTTAAAATGTTTAAACACCGCACGAGCATTAAGGAAATGAGGAGGGATAAAAGAGGAGATACCGATGCACATTAGTTTTAAAGTTCTGCATATCAAAATGGGAGGGAAAAACAGAACCTGGCAAAGCATTCCACATTCGTGTGGTACGACTAAAGAAAGAATCTCTATACTTAACAGTACGTCCGAAGTTAGGCTCAAGGGTAAACTGATGGGCATTCCTAGCAATTCGAGTATTACGGTTGAATCGTTTCAGGGGAGGAATGCAGCTTTCTATTTCGCTAGAGCATTGTTTGTAAAAATAACGATAAAATAACGAAAGGCACGAAACATTTCGGCGGTGCTCAAGAGATGTAAACGTTTCTGTTATTGTTCGGTCGCCTATCATTTTCAAACCTCTTTTTTGAATTCTATCTAGAAAACTCAAGTGAGTTATAGGAGCACCTGCCCAAATATGGGAATTATACTCGAGTTTCGGTCGAATATATGCTTTATATACTGTAGCCAGATCAGACGGGGTGTCATTACAATATCACAAAATCTTGTCGAAGTCACTGCAAAAGAATTCTGATGATCACGAATTTTCGTTCTGCACGGGATTAGGTCGTCGACATACACAATTTATTACCTAAGTTAGACTACCGGTGTAAATACTCAGCATCACCAAGTTCCCCGCTAAATTATAATGCACATACATAAGTAAAAAATTGTATCAGGTAGCTAACGCCTTCAGGCCAGGTAGAATCCTCCAAAAAAAAGATAAGGCACTCCAAGCTGAGGAAATTGCAGACCATAACCGCTTTTGAGGGTCGCGGTGATCCATATCACAATTGTTTTTCAATGCATTAAAGCGATTAAAGTAGCAAGGTTCTAAGAAGAAGTGCTTTGTACAGTCAAAGTCAGCAATGAATGATGATTGAAGTTTTAAATTTCGAAGTTTAAAGATGCGCTGGGGCCTTAAAAGATAGAATTAGAAAAATTAATCTTACAAGATATGGAAATGTTCCTTAGATGCCAAATACTGAAATTTTCCAATTTCAAAACAATATTTACTGGTGTTGGCTGATAGCGCAGCAGGCCCAAAATAACGCAGGTGGGCCAAAAGAAATCCTCCTATTGGAAGATGCTCTCATTTTGTAAATGGCCGCCAATGTCAAATCTGTTTTGACATTTGTGGACTAGACGTAGACAGATGCAGAATATAAGTGAGCAAGCCATGGAGCGATACATGAACCGACATGAACCGATATTCTGAATGCAGCGTTTTGGCAATTTGCACTGGCCCGCAAGATCGCCCGATTTAACCGTTTCAGACTTTTTTTTGGGGTTTTTTTGAAGTCCCATGTTTACGTGAACGAACCCGAGACTCTGTATGCCCTCAAGGACAACATTCGACACGAGTGCGAGAATCTGTCGCCCGAAGTTTTTGCTGAAGTGATGAAAAATGCCATAAAACGAGCAATAAATTGTGACGGCGCCCATTTGGCCGATATCATCTTCCCGACTTGACTAATACAATTCTAAAGTTTCAAATAAACAGAATTGAAGTTTTTCATTTAGAAAAAAAAGAGAGCCGAACAACATCTGATGGATGACTTCTTTTGGCATACACATGCATAACAGCAGCTGGAAGACATGTTTACGCTTTCTTTAAAAGTTATTAGATGCTTGTTGCTGTTTAAGTGTTAATTCACTTCATTTAGGTGGCGCTACAGTCCAGTGTCGACCTTGGCCTAAACCAACAAGTATGTAGCTTGGTATCCAAGATTGCACGTGAAATTTGTCGAGGTCTCTCACTTATTGCTCTGCTGCACCGCCTTTTCGGTGTGCAATCAAACATTTTTCGGTCTGGAGCATTGGTGTCCATTCGCTCTTTATAATCCAGCCATCTGAGATGGTAGAATCTTACTCTTTTGGCTAAGTCGCTATACAACAGCTTGTACAGTTCCTCTTTGTATCTGCTTCTCCACTCGTGGTTAATGCATAGGGGACCAAAAACACCGAAAGAATTTATCGCTTGAAGCAACCTAAAACGACCTCATCCAATGTTGTCCATGTCTCTCCATCATACAGCAGGAGCGGGATGGTGAGGCTTATAAAGGGACAAATAAGCTTTAGATGGCCGAGAGAGGGTTTTACTACTCAATTGCCTTCTTAGCCCAAAGCAGAAGCGATTGGCAACAATTATTCTTCGTTTGATCTCAGCGATGGTATTGATCTATGAGTTGATAGCTGCTCCAAGGTAAACAAAGTCCATAACTACCTCAAAATTTTTTTTATTTAACGGCTTAATTAAAAAAACATAAATATTCTTACATCTACAATAGAAGACCTAGATTGCCTTATTGACGGCGCTAACGGAATGAATTACTACTTAAACCTACGTATTCAGTGGATTAGAAAAAAAATAATACACACTTGCATAACAAGTCTAATTATCCTCTTATCTGTCCCAACCCTTTGTGCTTAGCTTAACTGCCTCTTTCTTATCTACTGTAGGCATCGTATGCTTGCGGTAAATGGATAAGGGCATCTGAGTTTGTCCTATTGTGCTGAATATTTAAATTGATTTTTTGTATGCAAGCTGTCTTATGGGCATAACACCTAAGACAGTTTGTTTATTACAGAGATTAATTTGGATTTTCACTGCATGGTTCGACTTAGTCAGAATTGTGTTTTGTGTGTAAGTATTTTGAAATGGTAAGTGATTTTTGTGTCGTGTATTCCAATGTTCGTGGTATAAGAAAGAATTTCTTTCACCTGTACGTCTACACTGTTCAATACAGGCCAGCTGTTTTGGCATTAAGTGAAACCCAGGTTGGAGTAAATACTGATTTATCAGAGTTTGCTCTACATGGGTATAGCTTGGTGCCATTACTCTTTTCCCATCATGGTCTCGTGGTCTATGTTAGGAATGATATTGCTTGCCAGAGCCTTCCCCAATATGGGCAATGTTCCAACACGGACTTTAACTTCTTGTGGCTCAAATTCACTGTCCGCAAGCATGTCATTCATTATTGTTTTATTTACAGGAGTCCAAATCTCGACAGCAATTCCACTTGTAACGAGTTTGATGCGCTGTCTGATTCCATCTCGAAAATTGTTTCCCTTTGTCCTCGCACTGAAATCGTTATTACGGGCGATTTCAATGTACACAATTCCAATTGGCTCCGCTATTCTGGTCAGACAACACCCGAAGGAAGGTATGTCGAGCTCTTTGCCGGGTTACATCACCTTACCCAACTGATCGATGTGCCAACGCGTATACCGGATGTTGCTGGGCAAGCCGCCCATACTCTTGACTTGTTTCTTACTTCTCACCCTGATGACCATTAGTGTAACTTCTCCATTTGGCACTTCAGACCATTGTGTTATTTCAGCTAATTTCTCATCCTCCACCCATCCAGTTAAAGAAAAACTTCCCACCAGGACCGTTTGGCAATACGAGAAAGCCAACTGGGACGGCCTGAATATTTTTTTCCGAAACTTTAACTGGTCACTATGCTTCCTCGATAGTGACATTGATGCCAGTGCTGAAATGATCACAAATGTGATTCTTCTAGGGATGCGTGCTTTTATTCCTAACAGAGTAAAAAGCATTAAACCTAAAGAAAAGTCTTGGTTTAATTCTGAGTGTAAAGAAGCTATCAGGCTCAAAGAAGTAAGTTTCCGTTCTTACAAAGCCAACCCTACAGAGGAAAATCGGAAAAAGCACAAACAAGCAAGAAACTCATGCAACTCCGTTATTGAAAGAACCAAATTTTTGCATGACCAAAAATTACGGCAAAAAATTCTGCAGTGTCCCAAAGGCAGTAAAAATTTTTGGTCATTTGTAAAAAATATTAAAAACTCCTCAACATCTTCGGTTCCAACGCTCATCGACAGTAACAAACCAATTGTTTACTCTTCAGTGAAGGCAAACTTGCTCGCCGCCCATTTCGCTGCTAGCTCCACGCTGCCGCATAGCAACGTTGCCCCTCCTGTACTTGAGAATGTAAATTTTTCCATGGGACAGATTTTTTTCCGCACTCGTACAGTAGCAAGAGTTCTCAAAGATCTCGATATACACAAATCCGCTGGCCCGGATGGTATACCCCCGATTCTTCTTAAGAGGTGTTCTTCCACACTGGCAAAGCCACTGCGTAAGCTTTTCCATCGCTCCTACTCTTCTGGAATCTTTCCTAGAAGATGGAAAACAGCATTTGTCCAGCCTGTCCCTAAGAGAGGTGACCCATCCTCCCCCTCCTCCTACCGACCCATAGCACTGACATCCCTTCTTTCTAAGGTCATGGAAACACTGATTAACCGTCAGCTTAAGGAATATCTCGAAGATCGTAAGCTTCTCCATGACCGCCAGTATGGCTTTCGCAGCAACCGTTCCACTGGTGATCAGATGGCATATCTCACCGAACAGTGGAACAAATCTTTACATCGCTTTGGTGAAAGTAAGATTATTGCTCTTGATATCTCCAAGGCATTTGATAGAGTTTGGCATGAAGCTCTCTTATCGAAAATGCGTGCTTTTGGGATTGATAATACTCTTGTTCGTTGGATTAGAAGCTATCTTCTGGACCGTTCAATACAAGTTGTATTGGACGGATTCAAGTCTGATTCCCATAAAATAAATGCTGGTGTGCCCCAGGGCTCTGTTCTATCTCCGACTCTTTTCCTCATTTTTATAAATGATCTTCTGTCTGTTACTTCTAATCCACTTAACTGTTTTGCTGACGACTCTACCCTCAGCTTTTCATATTCGTTCGATAATTCACGTCCTTCGCCTTCGGACGTAGAATTGCAACGGTGCCGTATGTCAAGCTCATTAAACTCCGATTTATACAGCATTGTCAAATGGGGTAATAGGAATCGTGTGGAGTTTAATGCTTCGAAAACTCAATGCTGTCTTCTGTCGTTAAAGCTTAACATACCCCTAACGCCATTGTCCATGAATGGCACTTACATCGAAGAAACCGAAAAGCTCTCAGTACTCGGTACGTGTGTCAACGACGACCTCCGTTGGAACGACCATATATTTGAAATCGCAAAGAATGCTGCTAAGTTCTTAGGTTTTCTGTATCGGTGTAAGAAGTATTTTTCCCCATCTGATCTGGCTACAATTTATAAAGCGTTTATACGCCCTAAACTCGAGTATAACTCCCATCTGTGGGCAGGTGCTTCACAAACATCGCTTCACCTGCTTGATAGAATACAAAATCGAGCATTAAGATTGATAGGAAATAGAACTGCCGCTGAAACAATTGCCCCTCTCGAACCCGACGCAATGTTTCATGTCTTTCCTTATTTTATCGTTTCTTTTATAAAAAATGTTCACTCGAGGTAGCCAGCTGCATTCCTCCCCTTAAAAGTTTCGCCCGTAATACTCGTCTTGCTAGGAATGCCCATCAGTTCACCCTTGAGCCCAATTTCGGACGTACCGTGGAATATAGGGATTCTTTTTTTAGCCGTACAACACGACTTTGGAACGGTTTACCCGGCGAGATTTTCCCTTGCCATTTCAATTTGCAAACATTTAAAACCAATGTTAATCGACACCTCCTATCTCTCCCCTCCCTATCTTCCTAATGCCCGCGCAGTGTGTTACATTAAAAGGGAAACAAATAGTCCCTTGTGCGCGCGTTAATTATAAAAAAAAAAAAAAAAACTTTCTTAGTTTATTATTAAAACATTCAATAAGTATCTTTGTTTATCTCTTAAGACTCATTGTTTTAATTTCATTGTTATAATTTCCAGAGTCCAGACATTATGTTCTAATTTTGAAGAACACTCAAGTCCATATCTCGAACAATAATTTTGCACGCTTTCGGGACTCAAAATTTATTCAGCTAATTTGTGATTTACTGAATGCTCCCTGACCTGATTTCGATTGAAATGTATGAACGACGACCAGATAAACAAATCTCATTACATCTGCAGAAGCCAGAACGTGCCATAAGCTGGGACTCTGGAACACCACAACGGCGGGCGTCCCAAGACGAAGAAGATGAAACTCCTACCGTGTGGTTTTAGCTGAAATATCAATTTCTACGCCATGTAGTTTTCTCCACTTAACAAAGTCAAATACTCAAAACCAACACTCCTTGAGAAGTAGTTTTTGTTTGCATACCATTTAAGGCTGCAAGAAGCACAAACATCCTTTGGATTAGCTATGCGCTGACTATAGATGGCATTCTGAATGTGAATTAACGTGTGCGAGTTCGTTCAGCTGTTGAACCATCGATACTTTCCCAATACAAAGTCAGTGTTGTCACTTTTAGTTTTTGAAAATAGTTAACCAATGCAAAAATTATAAAATAAAAAGGCGCTGACAAAATTATAAAATTAAGTAAAAAAAAAAATAGCCAAACCTATAGGAAAAAATAATATAATAAAAAATATTGGAAGGTAAGATCATTATTATATTTTTAATAATTTATTCATTATTTTAAAAAATGTCATGAACCAGTTTTGTGAGTATTTTCTCTAAAATATTTTAAAAAATGTACCATCAGTTGTCTATTAAAAATTTTTTACTTGCGATTATAGGGACTATAAGGCAAGTTATGCATTGGTAAAAAAAAAAAAAAAATTCTAACAATCAAACATGATATTACGATGATAGAGAAGTCAAAAAAAGTGGGTCCGGAAATTCCGTCCGTCTGTCTGTCTGTCTGTCTGTCTGTCCGTATCGATATCTACAGCCTAAACGGTTGGGCCGATTTGATTCAAACTTGGTATATAGTATTTTTAGAGTGCTCTACCCGACAGTTTTTGGAATTGGCATTCTAGCTCCAAAACTAACGGTACCTGCCATATAACTTTTATTAAAAAACTTATTTTTCTCTAAAACGGCTCCTACGATTTTGATTAAACTTTCAGAATGATGTTTTCTGTGCAAAATCTTTTTTTTTATTTTAATGGATTTTTCAGAAAAAGTTTTATAACGGTACCTCCCATATGACCGGTTTTTTAAAATCAGACTTTCTCGTTAACTAATTGACGGATTTTGATGAAATTTTCAAAATATGTAGTGTTTTGTGATTTAAATAATATTGTTTATCAAAATTTTCAAAAACATTTTTTTTTAAATTTTAATAATTTTTTTAAAAAAATATTTAGTTTTTTGAATATTTTAAAAACGGATCTATAGATTTTTTTTTAAATTTTTCTCCTAGTATAAACTATAGATTTCTTAAAATTGACATACTAAAAAAAATTTTAAAATATGTTTTCGAAAAGTTTTTCAAAAAAAACATTTTTTTGAAAAAACTGGTCGAACGATTTTGAAATGAAAAATTCACAAAATAGAAAACCGCAAAAGAAATAAGATGGCTTACAACATTTTTTCCAAAAAACGTTATGAGTAGTGTTTTTTTGAATTCATAAATTTTTTTCCCCAACATTTTATTTCATATTGCTCGGCTAAGCCCTAGCCAAGCCATTAGTCAAATAAAAGAAAGTGACAACCTACATTACATACATACTTACGTATTTTAAAGTATTTTTCATCATCATAAAAGCACAAAATAAATAAGGAAGCCTTTGATAAACACACAAAAACAACTAACAAATAAAAAAAACTATTCGATTACGAATGCAAAAATTTCAATCGAGAAAACAAAAGTTTACACCTTCCTATAAATAAACAAAACCACTGTGTTAACTTTTAATATTGTCTCTATGCCTACTGGCTTAACAGTAGTTGGAACACGTATCTTAATTTTAGTACCTACCTTCCTTCCAACCTTATTATAGGTACCTAAATCCTTTATAAATTCCATTGGTCCCATATTGGGACGTATAAAGGTCCCTTTACCTAGCATTATTGCCATACTGCTGATTCCGACGAATCTTTATGCCAGTTGTTCAAATTTTTCCATACCAAAATGAAAATTTAACTGAAAAAAATCCTTTGTATCTTTCTATTAGCAAATTATATTATAATCAGTAAGCAGCAAGTGGAAAGATAATACTACACTAAAAAACTGTAAAAGCTAACAATCCTATATATTTATGTGTTTATCCCTTTGTCGTGACGCATGTTCGTTCGAGCTTCACCCCAAAACGATTCTAAGGAAGTTGCACGTCATACAAAAAATATTAAAATAAAATCTTTGTCAAAAAGCCGCCTGCACTTAAAAAGGATTAGCACATAAGAGCAAGTACGTGCGACCCAGTCGTGCCTTTTATTTTATTATTGAAGAATGTCAATGGTAGAAGAAAAATGTTTAGAAAAATTCTTACAAAAAGTACTAGATCAAAAAACAATTTTATGGTGACATCACTGTTTGTGACACCCGCCATAAAAGCATATCTTCGCTTCGATCAAGCTGATCATTGGTTTTATTATGCTAAACGCCAAGAAGATTATGAGGAAGCCCAATGATGTGGCAAATATTTGCTATCACTGGCGCCTGCCGGGCACGAGAAACATCTTCTGTCTGGTGGTGGGTAAATATTGCTTAATTTACTGATTTGAAAACGGAATCTTTTTAGTTTTTTTGTTTTTCTTTGAATATCATGTTGCGAACTCCAAGGGTCTTAAAATAAATACATTCGACCATGAGTTTTGTTGATTGACGAATGTGAAGAAGTACAGATGTTGATAAGATTGAATTGGTCAGTAAAATTTACATTGGGATGGAATTGCTTACGTCAATAAAGGAACACGTCAATACGGGAACAATGTGTCAATAAAACGTAATACGGTGATGATAAAATTCTCTGCTCATTTCAACAAAAGCTATTCAGACATCTGACCTTATCTCAACAATTTCCCTTGAAGTGTTCAGCAACTTAAGGAAGTTATACAAAAACTGGAAAACTTTGTTGTGCTCATTAAATAGAGTGGTAATGAGGTTAAAGGTGAAAGAGTTGATGAGTTAGGAAGCAACTTAAGGTAAGGGGCCATTGTATACCTATCCTTGAAGAGAATATTAGCAGCACAATAGAAATTATTGGGATGACAAAAATAGATATTTTTCGGATAAACAAAGCAATAATGTTGACAGCCCCTCCCTCCCCTCCAAATGTACGAGCAGTGCACCTAAAATCCTATTGGTGGTTTTAAAGGCAAAAATTGGAAAGGGACAACAGCTTTGAAAAAACAATCGAAAAGCACAAAGCAAAACACCAAACTACCTCGGTAAACGGACTCAGGCTCATCGATTTTGCAGCGGTAGTTTTAAGGATCACGCAATTCCCTCTCCTAGATATCCGCTGGGGCACATGGAAGTCACCAGAAGTTCGAATCTTCAACCAAATCGCGATTGACGATTGACGTACGTTCCGAGGAGCAAACATCGATTTGGATCACTAACTAGCTGGTGCCAAACTTGGTGTATGTATGTATACCTATTAAAGGAAGCTCTTAAGTGACCAACAACCACGCAGAGGAAATTCAATGTTGGATGACTTAATTCAGAAGGGACCTCCACAGCCTATGCTGATTGCGTATCCCTTGAGCTTAGCTACCAGAGATCGACTACTCTTCACGAACGAACGAGAAATTAGTCGTTTTAACATCGCCTATAATATCCTGTCCAGCTTTATGTGAACGTCTTATAAGTCGTTTGCTCACCGAGTGGTAGGTCCTTACTAGAGCGGTTTTACACCTGGAAAATCTACGATCGATCAAATCTTCACATTACGCCAGATCGTGGAGACCACACTTGATGCCATTGACCATACCTGAAGGAGTCAGAAGCCAAGGCAGACTTCATCTCAGATGGAGCGCCCATGTAGAGGAAGACTTTTGACTGCGTCACCAAAATTTAAAGTAAGTGTTCCGTCAAGGTCAGTAAAGTCTCACCTGAAACCTTTGAAATGAGAAAAGGATTAAACAAGGCGACGCGCTTCGAGAGAAAAGTTCTCCAGGTAATTTCTGGTTCCATATGCGAAAACGGCGACTAATCCATATGCTAACTTCTCAGCAGATGGTGGGACCAAACAAAGCGGATGGACACAGGAAAATATTCGATTCCACACACGGGGGACGGTGCAGAAAAGGAAGACCTAGACTCTAGACTAAGTTGACGCACGGAAGTAGAAGAGGACCTCGACTAATTTCACGTGGAAGTCTGGAGGCAGGTAGCGACATCAGTGACCGACCGAGGAAACAGCCCAAACGACTCAGTTGATTAGGTCATGTGGATTGGATGAACACTAATGCTATGACACAGGTAATCTTCGATTATACATTAAACAGACGGCGCAATAGAAGCAGTAACACAATTTAAAATACGCAAGTGGAATATGGCCATTGTAGGGTAGACATTTTTAAACTGATAACTCAAGACTGGACTCGTTCAAGAAGGTTGTCAGTAAGTCAAGATTTCCCAGGATTTAGAGTGCTCCAATTGATTGAAGAATTTACTAATTATAAAAGACAATCCCACAGTCCATTAAAATCTACTTAGACTGTTGTCTTCTATCTTTTTATCCCTCTGATAAATAGACACTTCATTTTTCTGACCAGCGTCATAACATGATGGTTTGTTGTTTAAAACATTGCATCTACCCCAATACTCCATCAATCTATTCTTGTTTTGTAAACAAATTTCGTGACGTTTTTTGTTCTTGCGCCTCGGGACCCAAAGACTATCATATTTCATATTCCAATGAAAGTATCTGTTCGAGGATGCAAACCCTCGATTCAAATAAAAATCTCCAGTTCTCGTCCGTTTGTCTGTGAATTTATGTTCTATTTTTTTTGTCATCTCTCAACATACTCAACTCCACATGGAAATCGAATTAAATAGAACTAAATTCCGCCACTCCAGAGGCACCAAATCAACAATTTAACCCCAATGATGATTTCAAAATGAACACAGCTTGGAGTCCAAAGCCGTGTCCATTCTCCTCCTAACCGACGAGGCCAGTTAGGCCATCAACTATTCATACAAAAAAAAACTGAATTTTTGAAAGGTCAATGCTTGTTCGTGCGGTGCTGTAGACGTATCTGCATATCTAGCCTGGGAATAGCAGCTTCCAATTAGAATTTATTGTGGTTATCTGAGGTGGAGTTCTTTCCCTAAGCAAACCAGTCAAAGTCACCCAGTCTGCTGGCCGGACCCAACTCAACTCATTTCTGATTCAATTAATTCAATCGTTACTCGGCGCGCGTATTTTATTTCTAATCAAAGCCTTTGTGTTGCAGATAGATGTATTGGATTTCTCGGAGCGACCAGGCCCCCTTTTAAACGCTTCCAAAGCTCGCACAATGCCGCAATTCCAGCCCAGCCAAGCTTAGCCAATATCAGAGTTTAATTTGGGCTTAAATTGGTTTTTATGGGCTGTTGCACTGGATTTGATTTGAATATTTGTTTGGTGACCCGTTGCGGCTCTTGGAAGGCGTTTTTCGATGGGCCGAGGGACGGTGCTGCCACAATAACAATGGCAGAGCGTTCGTTTAATTTTTATTACACATCAATAATTGGATAAAATTTATATTCAAAAAATGTATAAATAAAGTGGGAATTGGTAAATTAATTTGTCGGTGACTCTGCTGGCGGCTGACGCGTTCTTGTGCTGGAAATGCCATTTGGGTGTGCGCATCCATTGATTTGATTTGATTCGATTTAAGGTTTTATTCTGGCTGGGGTAATAAATATGATTATTTTGGGCATCTTTTATTATTTTTTTTTGGGGAAATTACTGTAAAAATAGAAAAAGCCGAAGAAGTAAATATTATTGCTGACCCAATTTCTGGCTTTGTGTTAACTCTTGCATTTATATGTTGTTTTCTGTAATTTTTTTTGGATTTTCAATTTCTACTTGAATAGGAAACTTTCTTTGTTCATTGTATTTTAAAAAGCAGTTTTAATTAAGGAAATTGAGAGGTATTGTGCCAAAATAAATCAAAGATACTTCGGTAGATAAGTAGGGTAAGGTAACTAAAAATAATTTGCAAAACTCCCCAACTACATCAAAGTTAAAGCTGTTTATGTTGAACTCTTGTCCAAGACGTGAATTTAAGTTATGTCTTTGTATATAAAATCTATAGTACTATCAAGGAGAGATTTTTTGTGTAGTCCCTCTATAGAGCTGAAGCAGAACTAATTTCCACAACTTATGGAATGTAAGAGAATGAAGAGGCATGTTGTACCAAGAGAAAATATAAGTGAATATCACATTAAGAGGGTGAAGAAGGCGTTTAATTTACTGAGGTTAGGATGGAAATATGGTATATGCTTTTATTGTTTAGTAGGTAATATATGAATGTATCCTTGGAACATGTTTTGCTGTCACGTTTTGAATTGATGGTAGACAAATAAGGTAGGGGAGGAAAAATGGTATTCAGTGATATTGCTTGAATACACATAGGTGTACATATACATTCTTTGAACATGTATTGATTAAGGTAAGGAAATTATCGAGACGACGAGTAAAATAATACGTTGCCACTTTTTGAAATGATGGTAGTATTGTACGATAAGGTGTATTTTCGGATATTGTATAATAAGAATAAAATCTTGAAACATGTATCGTGTAAGGTAAGAAAATTATAAAGGGACCTTGAGTAAAACAAGACGTTGTCACTTTTTCAAATGATGGTAGTAAAATAATGTCGTTAAATGCTTTTAGTATTTTTTACTTATTACTATCATTGTGTTTAATTGTGAAGTATAAGGTATTATATATTATTAATTGTAAAGGAAAAGATAAAAAAACGATTACATATATTGTTTATGCAGTTTGAGAAAATTGTAAAGAAGAAAAAAATTAAGATTTTATTAAATTAAAAAAATAATTTTAAAGCAAAAGAATTGTGAAGTAAGAAAATATACCTATTATTTTGTTAGTAAAGTGTATGAAAATTGTAAAGAAGAAAATAAAAGAAATGTTTTCACTATTGGATTAGGGGTAGGTGCGTATGCTCAGGAGAACTTATCATTTTTGTGTTTTTTTTTTGAGTTTGAAGTTATTTTGTTTGTCAAAAAACTGTTAATTAATTTAAAAACTTAAATTAAGTGCAAATTTCTATCTCTCAGAAAAAGTATAACTTTTAATTTTAAGTCTTATCGTTCTTTTACAATTTTATTAAAAATTACTTTTAATGAAAAAAAAACAATTTTTCATTAAAAGTAATTTTTAATAAAATTGTACCTCCCGCCTAAAAGGTGGGTTATAGACCCGCCTCTCATAGCAAAAAATACTTGTATTTAGTCCCTCTACTAGAATCTTTTATTATTTTGCAGCGCCAAAGTTATTTTACCTACTCCACCCGAAATGTGTAGAGGGAAGACCACTTAAATACCAAACAAATTATAAAATAGTGGGTTTGCTAAATTTCAACTTTCTCGAACACTAGAATACATAATATCATCTCGTTTTCAGTGTTCAATTAAGAATTAATAGGAGCAATATTAAATATTAAAAGCAAATTTAGTAAATTTTTTTCAATTTTGAAAAAAATCAATATGAAATATTTATTTTTATTTTTTTCTGAAATTTCGAGTTTGAAATAAGTTTTTTACAAAAGTTCTTATAGATATTTAAAGATTTAGAAAACCTTTATGATAGAACAGACTTTGAGCTTTAAAAAAAGACTTAACACATAATTGTATGTAATGCAGTTATTTTTGAATATATTTTGTTCTAATGCAAGTGCTTTTTTAGAAAATTGCACCTCCTGAATAAACGCGAGGAGATAGACCCCTTTTCCTTCAGTATAAAATGTTTGTATCTAGTCCCTCTACAAGATTCCGTTATTAATTTGCGGTGCCAAAGTTATCGATTGATGGATTTTTGTTTGTATGGATTTTTGTTTGTATGTTTCCGACTACGAATATAACTCGTCTTTCCCCCTTTCTCTGTAACGACTCTTTGAATTTCTAATAAGTTTTTCCAACATTTTGAATAATTTTTTTACCTACACCTACCTAACTAATTATTGATTTTTTTTTTTATTTTAAGTATTTTTCGTAAAACTTATCAATTAATTTTATTTAACATCTTATCTGCATATTATAAGACTGCATTCCAAAATCTGAAAAAAATTCAAAAAGTCCAAAATTATTATACCTATTTAAGCGCCTTCGGAAAAAAATAAACCTTAATATTTAAACATAGGTACCTTTACCTATACTATTCAAATACCTTAGGTTGACTTTTAATTAAATTGCTAGATAGGTACACAAATTTGAACTCATTCACAAGTTACAAAATACCTGCCTTGAAATCATTCACAAGTTACCAAATTCCAACAAAAATACCAACAAATATTTTTTCTCACAGCAAACATAAAACTATGTAGTTAATTATAAGAATGTGTGTGTTAAATCAACGACAACACAAAAAATTCAACATTTAAAATGTAGGCAAGTGTGGTAAAAAAGGTACACAAAACAAGGTCAACAACATCAATATCGCTTATAAGGATTTAACTAAGGATATGTATGTATCTATGTTTTTCCCTCTGAATTTTCTGTCTGCGATCCCTTTATTGAATCCAAAATAAAGGATTCATATTAACATAGCAACGTAAGAATACTTCCAGTTTCAGTAGTAAACACACATTTGTTTACCTATATCGGTAGACTTGTATCTTACTGCATATTCCTAAGAAAAAAAAAACAAAACCAAAACAACTATGTATGTAACTTACTGAACTTGATCAAATGTATCCTCCAAAAAAACACCCTCTTACCCAATATATATTTCTTGCTCTTACTTTTTTGCTGCTCTACTCATTTCCACTACAATCCACTTAGGCTACTGTAGCGCCCTCACATGAGCTGAGTTCAAATTAAAAAAATCGTCTTCATGATAGTACTATAGAAAGGACCTGACGATTTCTTGCGGTCGCAGCCGTCCGACGTTAATCTTCTTCACAGTAATATACAAAGGTTATGTCTGTTCTTGATGACAGCATAAACTTATTTCCTGTTTAGCTCTAATTCGAAGTTTTCACCCTTAATACTTATTAAAGCCTGCTGACATCACGATGTGTACTTCCAACTTTTATTTTAAACTTAGAGCTTAAAATACCTCATCATACCAACATTTTGAGCACCTTTTTTACTTGCGATTATAGGTACTATAATACAAGTTATGCATTCGTGCATATTACAAATTTTAGGGTAACAATCAAACATGACATAACTATGATAGAGAAACATATTTGAGTTACTGACAAAATTCTGTCCGTATGTCAAAAAAAAAAATCAGTGTAGGAACTACTATGGATAAGCATTTGGTGAAAAAAAATTAATATGGTGGGCTAAACACGGTACCTACCATAGGACCGGTTTATTTTCTTCGACTTTCTCGAAAACTAGTAATCCGATTACTACCAAAATTGATATTCAAGAAGATGTAGGTAGCCTAAGTAATTTCGCAATATTTTTTTTTTTCGAAAAGTTCTTTTTTTATTTCAAATAATTTTTTTTTGAAAAATCAAGATTTTGAAAACGGGTAAGTGATTTTTTTTTAATTTTGTTTTTAAATGTATGTTATCTTTGTGCTAAAGTTTGTATTCTTGAATTATTTTTTTTAATTAAAAAAAAAATTGTGAAACCCGTTTTATTTAAAAAACCGTTCTTACGATTTTGAAAAAATGCACAAAAAATGGCGTTTAAATTATTTCACTCTATATAATTTAACGTACTTTATTCGAACAATCAAAAGTCACAAAAATCAAATAAATGCTTTGATGTTCACTTTAATTTTCTTAAATTTTATTCTACAATGTGACCACACATATGAGCAAGTCGTGCAATTTATTTATGAGCGATTTATAGAGACTATAAGGCATTTGTAAAAAAAAATTCTAACAATCAGACATGACATTACGATGATAGAGAAACATATTTGAGTTACTGGCAAAATTCTGTCTGTCTGTCCGTCTGTACGGATGTATATTGAACTACAGCATAAACGCCATTTTATTTTTGTAAAAAAATGTGAAACAGTGTGATTTTTTTTTCAAAATCGAAGGAACGATTTTTAAATAAAACGGTTTTTGCTTAGCAACTTTTGCACAAAAATAACTAAACCTTAAAAACAAAATTAAAAAATATCACTTACGCGTTTGCAAAATATCGATTTTTAAAAAACAATTATTAAAAATACAAAAACAAAGTTTTCGAAAGTATTTTAAATTGAAATTACTTAAGCCACCTACATCTTCCTGAATATCAATTTTGGTTGTAATCGGTTAACCAGTTCACGAGAAAGTTGCAGGAAACATATCTTAATTTTGTTTCTGTTTCTAACTTTCCACTTTGATGAAATTCATCGATTTAAACCAATCACTTTGTATTGTGTTTAAGCTTAATGTCGGCCTAGATCACCCGCTTGACTCAAATTTGAAATTTCGGTTCATTAAAACTTAATGATCACTATTTAGTTTGGGATATCTGAGTCTAATGCATTATACATTATGCTGGCTGTAAAAGACCCCTTCAAGCCTCCAGACAAACAGACATTTATCTGCGAATCAGTCTAATGGGTGGAAATGATTACATTTGTACCCTTCGTCGGCAGAAGAAGAAAGCGCTGGGTAGGGGAAGCATCCCAAATCTAAGTCAAAGTTTTCTTTTTAAATCTTGTTAAGTGATTACTTTCACATAATTAATTGCCCCACCGAATAAGTTCTGTATTTGTGTGTGATGCGTCTTATGATGGATGATGCGGATTATTTAAAATATTCATTCACTTCTATTCAAATCTGTCATCTTAATAAGGGTTTTATGATATCTCAAGCCAAAACATTTCATCTTCATCTCAAAACCGAAGAGAACGAAGTCCAAAATTCAAATTGGATGCAGTTCAAAATTTATTTTCACGTGGCTGCGGTCATAACATCTAGAAAGTCCTTTCTAAATTAAAAGGAAAAAAAAAATTGAAAAATCAAGGTGAGGGGTTCGTATCTCTGGCAACGACAAAGATGTGTTGATGATGATTGTTTGTTAAACGTCAAATGAATGCGGAATGGGGTGTTTAACTGTTTATTGCATTCGGTTGGCCACCACCGTAGCACACCCTTCATCCAAATATGTCAAATACTTTGGCCTTTTACGACTTTCCCAGTTTCCCTTCCAAAAAATTCTGAAATTAAAAACTAGGTTGTGTTGCATTTTGTAGTAGAGATATACCCAGAGTCAAAGATACACCAAACACTCTGCCTTCTGGCAAGATGCGATGTGTGCTGGGCTTCTGGGTCTGGGTATTTGCTTTAGCTCTCGAAATATACAAATCCAGAAAGACACTTAATGGCGTAGATTGACGTTAAGGGTATGAGCGAGGCGAGGGTGAGGATTGGATTGACATTGACGCAGCTGACATATGGTGCAGCTTAATTTCGAGAGAACAATGTTTGAGGGAAAATGCGCCGTTTTGTAGACAACGTTGACGACAATGACAACGGCAACTACAACGCCAACGACCTTCTATATGGACAGCAAGAGCGACCAACAACAATGCATTGTACTGGTGGTGCTGATAAATATTATGCGAAACAACGGAAGGAACGAAAAACGGAGTTCCGCACTCTGGTAGCTTGAACTGACTTTAATTCAATTTATCACCGGAAATTGCTGGCCTTGGAATTCGTCAGTTTTGAATATCAGAGAAATTGTTAGTTGAAAATTAAAGTTGTAGGATGCAGAAAACATTGATGTTTTGTTTTTAATTTTTTTTTATAAATATTCCCATCAAGACTTACATATAAAAAAAACATAAACAACAAAACAAAACAAACAAAAACATGTCAGTCTGTCAGTCTGTCAGTCTGTCAGTCTGTCAGTCTGTCAGTCTGTCAGTCTGTCAGTCTGTCAGTCTGTCAGTCTGTCAGTCTGTCAGTCTGTCAGTCTGTCAGTCTGTCAGTCTGTCAGTCTGTCAGTCTGTCAGTCTGTCAGTCTGTCTGTCTGTCAGTCTATCAATCTATCCGTCTGTATGTATAACGAGTTGCAGCAAAAACGGCTTAAGCTATTACCTTCAAATATGGTATGTGTAATTCTTTTGGGAATCATCCGAGGGGGAAATTGCAATTTTATTTTTAGGGCTAAAATTAGGTTGCCAGCCATATAAATGTTAAGGAAAGTCTTATTTTTTCTCGGAAACGGCTCCAACGATTTTGATGCAATTTTTTGAAATTTTGTTTGTAGAAACCAAATTTACCGGGTTTTTTTAATTTTCGACTTTCTCAGTAACATATTATTGGATTTCTATAAAATTAAGTATTTAAAAAAAATAAGAAGCCCAATAAATTCTGCATAACAAAACCTTTTTATCTTTTTAATCAACAAGTCCAATCCCACCACCGACTAGGTTTAGGAACAACATCAGCGTCGGCGCAGAAATCAAGCTTAAAATTTAAAGGAACTTCAAAGTTTTTATCCGATTTTTCTGACTTTTGATTGTTTGAAAAAAAGTACGTAAAATTGTTTTCAGCGGAAAAATTCAAACGCCAATTTATTTCCTCAGAAAATGTGAAAAATCGTTGGAACGGTTTTTAAATAAAATGATTTTTATTTAACAACTTTTTAAAAAAATTAAAAAAAAATGTTCAGGAACGTAATTTTAAACACAAAAATTACTTACATTTAGAAAAAAAAAATTTAAAAAAAATCCATCCATCCGTTTTCAAAATTATGTTTTTTGAAAAAAAAATAAGAAAATTATTAAAAATACAAAAAAAAAGTTTTCGAAAATATATAAAATAAAATAACTTACAATTACAATTACAATTACACCTACAATAGTACTACACAGATTTTTTTTTCATAAAAATTCTTGGAGCGATTTCCGAGAAAAATAAGCTTTTACTTAACGGTTAAGTGACAGGTACCGTTAATATTTGAGCTAATTTCCTCTGTAGAATGTCAGAATAACCTTAAATTGTAAATTTGAAGACAATTGGCCCAACCATTTAGGCTACAGTCAAAAATACATCCGTACAGACAGACAGACAGACAGAGTTTTTCCAGTAACTCAAATATGTTTCTCTATCATCGTAATGTCATGTTTGATTGTTGTCTCAAAATTTTTAATCTGGCCGAATGCATAACTTGTATTATAAGGCCATCACACGTCTTGTATAGTAACGAATTTATGAAAAAAATATTTCCAAAATTGTAGGACGGATTTTGATAAAATCCTGTTTTCTATTTTTATTTTTTTTTTTTTTTTTGGCATGAAGTTTTTTTGGGGTTTATTATACGTAATATACATGTGATTTTAAAATTTAAAATATTTTTTTTGATTTGTTTTAAAAATATCGATTTATCAAAAAAAAAAAAAAATTATTTTAATTAGAAAAAAAAGTTATTCAAAATGATGTTGATATGCAGAATTAATTTGGCTATCTAGATCTTCTCAAATATTAAATTTGACAGAAATGCAAAGAGCCGTTACCGAGAAATCCAAAAAATAAAAAACCGTTATATGAAAGGTACCGTTTATAGACTTTTCCAAAAAATTGAAGAGCGAATACCATCTTCGATTCCACCCCGGAAGTGCTGGAGACAGCTAGCTAGGAACCGAACTGGCTGAAGAAGTTTGTTCTTTGAAGCTCGGGTCCACCCCGGACTGTAGTGCCACCTAAGATAAGGGAGGATTTTTGTGGTATCACACTGAGTTTCTATTGGCCTTCTTCTTCTTTAACCCACAGTTGATATGATCTCAATTGGAACCACAATTCTTCTACTTCACTTCTTCACTTTAAGGTTACATCTGTAGGGTTAGGCGAGTTGACCTCAAAAACGTCAACCGACTTTACAGCTGAGGCCAACTTAATGCAGCTGTCATTGCCTTTATTCAATCCAGGAGTGGTTACTTACATTTCTCCATCTATAGTGCTGGGAAAAAGTAATTTTATTGCCTTTTGAACTGGGTTCTCAGGGCTACTTCTTTTTTCATTGCACTATAACAGTACCAGCTAAGTTGGCCATCGTGTATTTTTCCGAAATCTTATTCCTCACATTTCTTGCTCCTTATAACACTTTCTCACTCCAGCTATTATACAAAGCATCTTCAATTCATCCACTCAATACTTACGCTATGTTTGATATCATTAGCACAAGATTTTCTGGTCCAAGACATTTGAACTTTTTGCTGCACTTAGGAAGAATTGTTCCATTCAAGTTTCAATGATCCAGAATCTTCGCTTATGATGACGATTATCAAAAACAAATGGTGCATTTCACATGTGGAGTCTTAAAGTGCAGTAGTGAATAGTTGGGTCATCCAGGCACAAATACCAAGATTCGCAGAGGCTTCCAGTTTGACCAAAAAAGAAAAGCAGTAGTCAAATGTGAAGGTGCCCATAAGAGAACCTCAATCAACTTAGCATAGTCGAAGAGGCTAGTCTAGCTGTAGAAGGTTTCTGGTCAATGCTCAGGCTTGCCTCACGCTTTTATTTTATTTTTTCACTTACATGTACTTCTCCAAAGTCAATTCAATATTATTTCTTCGTGCCGGATTCATCCAACAAAATGTCAAATAAAAGAAAAATATTTTATTTATATTCAGGGGTTAATTGAGAAAAAGGATCTATTTAAAGAATTTCAAAAATCAAAGCATTGAATGAGAATTTTGTTTAACATTGCACTCACAGAAATTGTTGTGAATATTTAAAGGATTTTAAAATGTTTTTAAGATTTTTTTTGTATCCATTACCATCTAGGAGGTGGAGGATTGTATAGCCCATATTGATTATATTGAGGAGGTGGATATCCATTGCCATACTGTGGCGGTGGCGGTGGTGGTCCCGGATGAGTCACAACTACAACTTGTGCTGGTGGAGGTGGAGGCGGTGGACGACGTCGGAAGTTTGGAACAATTGAAACTTGAATCCTTGGCCTACTATGATGGTGATGATGGTGATGTGATGGTGGACTACCACAAGGTGGGCCACAAGGAAGACCGTGAGGAGGCATTGTTGTAGGTTCGATAAAGGACTTGCTATCTCGTCTATAGATGGTCTTCTACTGATTTCTAGAACTGCAAAACCCATGTAATGCAGTTTAACTTATCTTATCGTCAACTGCCAAGATTAAAAAAATATATAAATATTTACGGCAACTATTAACAATAAGTGATATTGATAAAGGAATTAGAAGGGGGGTTATATTGTGACTTTGAGAGATTAAAAGTAGGTTGATTAATAACTACAGGTCTATTAGCTAACAATTATAAGTCAGTATAGGTTTCATTCAGGGAATTTTCTTTTGAAAGCACGACACGAAGGACATTGTAAAAGACATATTTCGAAGCATGTTTTTGTCTTTTTTTTCTAAATCAAAATCAATTGAACCTCGAAGTCCGAAATGAAGTTTGTTTGTCCCCAAATCCTCTAGGATTTACTCCTATGTCCTGCCGAGTTTTATTACACAAGCGCTTATACACACACTCAAACTTACACAGTATTGTGGAACGTGACCATTTATAGCACCATTGATACCTATCAATAGAGCAGTCAATTTAAAAATATTTTTTTCTTTGCCACACAAGGATATTGCAATTTCAAAGGATATCATCGTCATCTTCATTCACATAGGAACAGCAGGAGCACCACCAATACCACATACACTCACTCTGTAAAGGAATTCCTTAAAAGTAGTTTAGAAATCGCTACCGAATCAAGGGATTTGCTCATATTTACCTTCACCTCGATAACAATTTTCCTCCGGCTGCCTTCGGGTTTCTTGGTTTTTCTTTTTGGTTTTCCCAAATCCTTTTGCCCTTCCTTTTGGTTTGTATCTACGGCTAGATGAAGTGAACCTATAAAAGGAAAAGAGTGCGTGTTGAAGTAAAGTATCTGGCAGACGAGAAAATATGAAAAAACCATTTATTTACATTAAGACTTTGGGAAGACCGACAACGACGAAGAAGGTTTTTCCATTTTCTGTCCCGCTTCATTCGTCCTCGTTCCATTGACGGTGAAGGTAAAGGATTTATTTGTAATTTAATCCTGCAACAGGAACAAATGCGTCGTCCTACTTCATGTCATTGTAGCTAAAGCAAAGCTTATACACTCTACTCTGGGTCACCCCTCTGGTTCTCCTGCGATGATGTCGTGAGCACAACAAATAAACAGGATACTCGTTGAAATTGATCCCAAAGCTATCAAGACTGTTTCCACAAATGTCACGAATTAGTGTGCCATTCCACCGTGGTGTTGCGATAGATTGGCCAAAGTAGTTCACTCCTGAATTTAAAATCACGTAGTTTCATCGTCTGGATCGGGATTTGCGTGAGCTGCAGCAGAACAGTTAGATCTAATGAGACAAATTATAATTTACAGCATATTCATGTAATCGTTTCCTTTGTGAAACGTCATTATTCACAAAAGGCAATGGTTACCCCGAGAATCATGGCTGAATAAATGGACTTCCGGCCTTCTGTAATCGGATTAAAACGCGCATCGTGTTCCTGGACAAAAGATTCAACAAATTTTTGGACATCGCACACAATGGTCGGCCGGGGATGCATTGTTCAAACATCAGAGGGGGAGAGAGATGAGAACGTTTTCACACATGCATCACGAAGATTTATGGCCTAATCATCATGCGTGTCCCTTTCAAAGGAAACGCGATACAATTTGATGCGCTTTTCTGACTAATGCTTCTTCTTAGATTTCCAAAGAGCCCGCGCTCCTTCGTCGTTGTCGGCTGTTGTGTTTCTGCTGTGCTGATAGATGTGTTGTTTGATACTCTCATAACCATCAAGAGGCAAAAGGCCTTTTAGCACCAAGCCATCTATTACTTTTAAAGGGGCTTTCATGTAGTAGCTCGGCATCATAGTCAGAGAGTCCAACAAATTGACAATTATGCAGATTCACGGCTCTTCCGACATCCGTCGGCGTCGCGTCGTGTCATTGCCAAAACATAAAAAATCGCTGATCCAACCTTGGAATTACATTATTCCTCATATTTTTTATTTGTAGACACAGTCGACGACTGGCTGCGACACTTGGAATACCAGACTTAAGCCAGAACCTCAGGATGGTGATGAGGATGCAGATTCAGATTCGCGACGAACACGAGTGATTGCAGCAAAAAAGGCTGCAGGCTAACAAGCTTACAACACGACATCTTCTCGCCGCCGTCTCAGTGTTGTTGTAATTAATTCACATGCTGGAGAAATGTGACATCGAATGTGATAACATAGGCTATTCCCACACGCTCGGTGGAGTACTGCAGCGCCCACCTAACCTATTAGCATTCCCAGCTCTAAGAGCATCTATCGCGCCATTTATCAAACCGGAATGCTGCAGTTCCAGAAGCAAGATCCGTCCTGATGAATGGCCACCAAAATGCAATGCTTTGGGCTACAAAGTCAACCTTGCCTCTTGCTAACTGAAACTGAGGAAGGCATTTTCTGTGTCAAAGGGAAGCGGATGGGCACTATGGAACCAAGTACCAAATAACAGTGCGAAAAGTTTTTTTTTTTTGAATAAAATAAAACAATAAAAAACAATAAAATTCAATTAAATAAAATTAAATTATATTAAATTAAATTAAATTAAATTAAATTAAATTAAAATTAAATTAAATTAAACAAAATAAATTAAAATGAAAAAATAAAATAAAATAAATTAAAACAAAATAAAATTAAATAAAATAAAATGAAATAAAACAAAAAAAATGAAATTAAATAAAACTAAAATAAAATAATACAAAATAATATAAAATGAAATAAAATAAAATAAAATAAAATAAAATTTAATTAAATTAAATAATATAAAATAAAACTAAATACAATAAAATAAAATAAAGTAAAATAAAATAAAAAAAAATAAAAAAAAATAAAATAAAAAAATAAAATTAAAAATAAATTTAAATAAAATTAAATAAAATAAATTATATAAAATAAAATAAAGAATAAAATAAAATAATATAAATTAAAATAAAATAAAATTAAATTAATTGAAAATAAAATAAAATAAGAAAAATTTAACATAAAATTTAATAAAAATAAAATCAAATATATTAAAATAAAATAAAATAAAATTATATTAAATAAAATGTATTAAAGTAAAATAAAATAAAATTAAATTAAAATAATTGAAATAAAATTATATTAAAGCACCTGAATTAAATTATAATTAATTGACTATAAGCTTAAACTCTTCTTTCTTCTTAATCTGCAGCTGAATATAGCTCAATTTGCAGAAAAACAAGTCTAAACCTAATTTCAGCCTAGATATCAATCACTTTGTCCCACTATGATATGGGCTCCATTGCCTATTAAAACAAACTGAATCTACAACAAAAAAGGAATAGCAAACAACTTTTGCCATCGTCTTCGTTAAGAGTTAAGTGAAGAGTTATCACTTGCCCGATTCTACAACTAGGCACCCCCGAATCAAATTACCACCACAAATGCCTAAATCTTATCTCGACACACAACTTAGTCTTTTCTCTCCCAAGCAAAGAGACACAAAATGCACATTGCAAACTTCCTGGTTCGTTACCAAAGACCATGAGCTGACCCTTGATTTCTCCGGAAAGTAGTAACAGCAGCAGTCATAGGTCATCAGAGATGGAGATTTCTTCCATTCGTCGTCCATCTCGCCTCTGCTGCAACTTTATACACAAAACACATCTTCCCAAGTTGTAAGTCTAGATGTGGTACAAGGATGTGTTCCATGCCCCCAAAGACCAACCGCAGAGCTCAATTCTACCAGCAGTTTATCCGCTTCGCACAGAAGCAGGCATTCTTCGGCTTGTGCCTGTCGCCGCTGCACAGCTACTACCATCAGCCAGTCGGCTCTCTCTCTGGGAAAGATTTATTGATGTCCAAAATGAAACTCCTAGTTTAACACCACCAGCATACACAAGTTCTTTCCCCTCCCCCCTTCACCAATATTCCTCTTGCAAATCATAGCTTCCGGATTAGATTTGCTGCCTCTCTTACTTCATTCATATCGTGTTGTCAGAGTGCCACAAATTTTATTTGTAGAATTTTCTGCAACAAGGACTCTCCTTGGACTAACTACTAAGTCACATGCAATGTGCCACCTAAATCTTTTGTATGCGATATAACTTGGGCTTCCACTTTCGAATTTTGTTTTGTGTGTGCCGCAGCACTTTGCCACAAGAAAAGATGGCCACAAATTAAATTTTAGTCACACCTTGGTCTCCAGCTCGGGTCGTCTTCTATTTGTTTTGTATTATTATGATGGCCTACTCCGCACAGGTGACTTCTTAAAGTATTGTGTTCGTTTGTCGTTGACGTTGTCCTCGACTTGGTTCGGGTCGGAATGAGCCTCTCAACCAACCTTCCCATAAAGGAATTTCCACATCAATCACATATATGCAAATTAGTTAATGAAATTACTTTGACGCATTTCTCGTCGAGTAGATGAAATGAGGTGTAGAGCAGAGATGGAGTATCCTGTATTTCATTGGGGACTCTTGAATAGATCTTTCTGTACTACCACTATGGAGAGGAATTGTGCTTTTGCAATTAATGAGGCAACACAGAATGCTATCTGTCTACCGCACGTAAAAGCTGCTCTCTCCTCCGCTCGATAAGATGTATCTGCACTTAGGTATATGTCGTGTTTTGCAAAAGGGATTCTATAAGAGCCTCTAATGGATTATGTGCTTAATTAAATTTACAGTTTTGTTACACACTCTTGTACACCGATCCAACTGGCATTTCCGGTGTCTGTCGTAATGGTACATATATTGGTCTAGATACGTACAGACCTTCGAATTAAATCACTTACAGTCGTTTTATTTTTTAACTTTGTGTAAAATCAGTCTTAGAGCATATAGGTAGGTAAAAACGGAACAAACATGGCTAAGACGTGTATTTATTGCTGCGATTTAATTGGCAAGGGTTTTGACTAAGTGTCTTGGCTGCTGGTTCATTTATAACTTTTTAAAATATTAAAGGATTTTAGGAAAGAGCTTATTTTAATTTTTTTTATTAAATCGCTCTTTTAAGAAGCAAAGCTTAAAGAGCGTCTTAATGGATCAGCCTTATTTTATGAATTGTACCTGTAAATTTAAGGCTTCTTTTCGGATTGAGGGTTAGGGTTAGAAATCAGAAAAGTTCGTCGTAAAAGTATGAATCGTCCTCAATAGAATGAACAAACAAATCCCTTTCGACAGTACACACTAATAACATTTATATCGGTAAGTTCAGTCCTGCATAAAATAAAACATTTAATAGAAAATATTAAATTAAATATTATTTTAAATAATACAGCTTAGTTACTTAATTCTTAACTGTAAAACTAAGTAGCTGGCTTGAACATTGTTTTCGAGTAATCCTTTGGTTTAACATTTCAATATCAGTGGTGATGATGTCCATGATGATGATTTTCATGGTGATGGTGACGACGGTTATGATGATGATGATGTGACGGAGGACCATGGTGATGGTGCAGAGGTCCGTGGTGATGATGGTAAGGTCTATGGTGATGAATCGGAGGTCCGTAATGATGATGAGGAGGTCCGTCGTGATGGTGGTGGTGTCTACCGCGACATAAAATACTACCCATTTTATTACAATTTATTTCTAAATTTCCTTCAGGTTATCGAAGGGTTACTTGACTGTATTTGACTGAGCACTAAGAAGATCTACCAGCTTTATTTCAAATAACAAATTTGATGTAAATGACTGCTATCTGAAAAGATTAGCTAATCAATGACAAGCCATATATTGTATCTCCCAGGGCTTTGATAAGATATAGTTGGTTAATTTGGTATTAGCTGATTCAACTTGAATTATTGGTATTAAGGTATGAGTAAGCAGGAATACGATAGGTCTCAACCCCATAGCATATGTAGCACTAAAGCTTTAAATATAATTTTAACATATATCTATATCCAACGTATATAAGTTTAATTTCCAGTCTCAGGTCTTGTTGTCAAAAAATTTAAACAGCACTCTAATAATCTCGGTGGGGGGGGGGGGGTCTTACTACATGCCATTGATATTCAAATCGTTAGTTTTGGAATCAATAAATTGGGCATACGTCATACATATATTGAAGATAAAGCTAATTAAGAACTTTTTGATTCAGAATATTGGTAGTTAAAGCTGATAAATAAAAAGTCATGCAATATAAATACTTTAAATTATATTTTCTTTTTGTTTTTTATTATAAGTTGATTTGTTTTTATATTGAATATATCTTTAGATATTTGCATAGTAGTCAAGTCGACAGGTAGTTTTAGATCTGAAAAGGTCGCAGCTTAATGAAACTTCTAACTTCTCAAGTTTTGGACCTCGTTGAACCTGTGCAATAAATTGCACGACTGAATCGCATGTACTTACTCATAACTTTGGGCCGTCACATCGTCGAATAAAATTAAAAAAATGGGCACGACTGGATCGGGCGTACTTGGAAAAATGAAGTACGCCATCACACACGGTTTAATAACAAAAAAATATAAAAAAAGTATTTCGAAAATTGTAGGACCCATTTTAGGACTGTTTTTTTATTTTTTTTTTTTGGTTTTTAAAAAAAAATTTTTTTTTGTTAATTTTGGTATGCAGTTTTTTGAGTTCATTAATTATACCTGATTTAAAAATGTTAAATATTTTTTTGATCAGTTTTAAAAATATTAAATATAAAATAAAAAATTAATTATATATAGAAAAAAATAATTATTCAAAATTTTGGAATGCAGAATTTATTTGGCTATTTAGATCTTTTCAAATATAAAATTTAATTGGAATTCATTAAGCCGTTACCGAGAAAGTGGTTAAATGAAAGGTACCGTTAATAGACCTTTCCGGTAAAATTTGTTCTGACTAAATAATAGCTATTACCAAAAAAAAATTCTCAATTTTTTTTTTTGCAGGTACAGTTGAAATAAAAATTTCCAATTTCCCCCCTAAGGAATGCCAAAAGATACATGCATATCAAATTTGAAGGCAAACTCTTAACCAGCTCTTTATACGCCCGGACAGACAGACAGACGGACATTTTTTGTCAATGACTTTTTTTGGCTCCACTATGATCGTAATGTCATGCTTGATTGTTATCTTATTTTTTTTTTATATTCACGAATACTAAACTTGCCTTATCGTACCTCTATAGTCGCAAGTAAAAATAAGTAAAAAAAAAATCACAACAAAAATCACAACACTTAACGATTTTTAGTAAGAATGGAGAACATCAACGTATTGTATAGTAACGAATTTGTGAAAAAAAGTATTTTGAAAATTGTAGGTCGGATTTTGATAAAATCCTGTTTTTTATGTTTAGTGTTTTAATTTTTTGTTTGCAATTTAAGTATGCAGTTTTTAAGAGTTTATTAATATACATGTGATTGTAAAATTTTAAATAATTTTGTTGATTAGTTTTAAAAATATTGATTTTTCAAAAAAAAAAAAATAAAAAAAATTATGGTTATTAGAAAAAAAGTTATTAAAAATTTTGATATGCAACATTTATTTGGCTACCTAGATCTTGTCAAATATAAAATTTGACAAAAATCCTAAGAGCCGTTACCGAGAAAGCCAAAAATTAAAAAAAGACGGTATTTGAAAGGTACCGTTATTAGACTTTTCCCGTAAATTTGGTTCTTATCAAATCATAGCTAGTACCAACAAAAAAATTCTTAAAAAATTTCATCAAAATCGTTGGAGCCGTTTTCGTGAAAAATTAACAGTTAAATGGCAGCCCTAAAAGTAAAAAACAGACAGATTGACAGACTGACAGACATACAGACATTTATTGTAACTAACTTTTTTAGGCTTCTCTATGATCGTAATGTCATGCTTGATTGTTAGATTTTTTTTTCGAATGCATAACTTGCTTTATAGTCCCTATAATCGCAAGTAAAAATGTCTTAATAGAATTTATTCGAATGCTGATACGAAAAGTTATTAAGAGTTCCTTTTAGCTCTCAAGCTTTTTATTGTTTTTTACTCTAAGGCCTGTAAAGTTTCTTGTAGCATATAGTAAGCCCCTCTTTCATAGAGGGCATCCAGATCTCCCCCTAATAAAAAAAAAAAACACAAATTGTAGCCCTTTCAATGTAATATTACGCCAGGGTCTCGTGAGTCAGAGTACAAATCTGTATTAATAATTCTTTTTATTAAAGCTTTTTAAACTAGAACGTACATAGCTTTGTTATTAAAAAGCTCTACGATATTTTAGCCCTGCCATTGCCCTCAAACATATGAAAACATTGACAACTATATGTAGATGTATTTGCAGAAAAAAAATAAAACTTTAAATAAATTTTTTCTTTATTAATTTTTTTTTATTTCTTACTAATATTTTTTTTAATTCTTACAACTAGGTTAGTACAAAAGTTCAGTAAAAATGTATTAACAAGTAAATATTTCTAAATTATCACTCAATTCACCATCTCGAGGGAGCGATGACTACGACTCCTGGTCGGCCATGATGTGGCTCGTGATGGTGATGATGTCCATGATCGTGATTTGGTGGTCCATGATGGTGATGTGGTGGTCCGTGATGGTGACCATGGCCTGGACCATGATGGCCAGGGCCGTGATGACTTAGGCCGTGATGTCCAGGGCCATGATGCCCAGGGCCATGATGTCCAGGGCCATGATGTCCAGGGCCATGATGTTCGGGGCCATGGTGTGGTCTATGACGCCCAGGGCCGTGATGTGGTGGGCCACAATGATGCCCATGCCCGTGATGTCCTGAAGGACATCTACATGGCCCATCGCCGCAATGTCCGTGTGGTGTCATTTTAAACAAAATTACTGCCACTTTTCGAATGTCGACACCGAACGAAAGAAGATGCTCAACTAAATCAATCTATTAGATACACTGGCTATTTAAATGAAATTTTATATCTCCCAACCGAATGAATACTTCAATGAATTGCGTCGTTTTTTATCATAATCGCATTTGTATTCGAATATTGTTTTGTAAAGATTTTAAGTATGAGTCACTATTTTTTTTAGTAAATCAATGCAAGTGCGGCGTTTTAAGGTGAAAGTAGATAGTTTATGCTGTGAATCCCCCAGAAATTTGTCAAAGACAACCATTGTTTAGAAAATGTTTCAAAAAGTGATGAAAGAAAATGGCAAACGTTTACGACAATGAATTGTCGTTTTGATTTCTTTTACTATCATTATCATCAATGTATTCAGGCCACAATCATTTCGTCATGAATGAAAAAAATAAAGTAGTTGGAGGCAGTTGGTTAGGTCAGTTCTAGATGAATTTTCTATAGTGTGGTGAGAATTAATAGATGTTTTGAGTTCTACATAGTGTGTACGTTTGGTTCGCACGAATTTACTCTTATTGCTCATATAACAAGAAAATTAAACATACACACAGATTTGTTTTTGTTATGTTAAACATGAATGATTTTATTATTTCAAATTGACTGACAATAATTGTTATGACTTCGAATGGAAGTAGTTAAATAGGAACAATAATATTAGGCTCTGGTTTAGAAAGTCAATAAGTAACAAAAAAGACTAGAAAATGTTGGAATATCCTTTTTTTGTTTATGTCGTAACTGCTGTAATTCAGGTAAAGCATTTTTTCAATTGTTGAGTTACTCGTATACTTCTTTTGGAACCTCTAATGATAATTAATCCCTTTTGGGGTGGCTGTGTGATTTATTGCAGATGGCCAGGTATACATCTGCATGCTGCATAAGGAATTCTGCAGATATTTTCTATTCTTCCATATCCCTCTAACTCCATACATATATAGAGATTTTCATGCACAAAAACGTGACTACCAACTTGCCTTTGTTTGGTTGCACCAACATACGTGACTAGTTCACCACCATGCCTCGCAGACTAGCCACAGGAACCCCAAACAAAAGCATTTCCTCCCATAGGATTAATATTTGCCAATGGATACTGGGAATAACAAAATAGGCAACCATTTCGTTTCACCCGATTCCACAGAAATTCCCATTGACGCAATCATTTTAACTTCGGATTAAAGTTCAAAAAAGGGCACAAGTGCTTCATTGACTGACGACACCATTATGACTAATGGGTATCCCTAAACTCCCGATAAAACAATGTTTATATTTATTTGGCTCATAATTTAAATTAAATTTAAATATTCTCATGGCAGGGTACCCGATGAGGAACGAGTTGTACAAATGTTTACGTCGGAACTTAATAAAATAAAAGTAGTTATGTATACCCGCCAACGCTCGTGTTTACTCGAAAATGTTTTTGACGCTTTGGGTCTGATGATAGTGCCGGGTGGCGGCGGCGGCGAGGGCAGCCATGAAATCCCCACTTAATAAAAGTGGTAACACATGGTGCATGATGATGATGGGGCTTGGAAAATTTACATTCCTTAGCGTAAAACTGGATGCAGGAGTCGAACAATTTGTGTAGTGTTTTCGAACGTTTATCAAAAATGCCAACTAAACAGGATTGAATTTCAGCTATCGCCGACATTATGTTAACAATGTTGTTTTGTGTATTGGTGTGGCACGCAGAACAGAACGAACTGTCATGAGGTCGCTAACTGCTTGCTCTCAAATACATGGTGCGTGTTGTGGCACCAATTTATGGATTTTTCTAGGAATTATTTCATTCATTTGATAAAGAGTTAGCAGGGGAACTGTTTTGTTCAAATAAAGGAAAAATAAAATAATATTTATTTAACATTTTATGAAAGTCTTCAATCATATCAGAGAATATATCAGAGGGCACCTTGACAGATGATAAATGAAATGAGGATATTCTGCAGAGATATTGAAACGGAAATTTCAGCAGCGTGATTGTAGAAATTCAAGCTGCAATCAATTTCCTCAATTTAATTCTTGAAAATAGATTCCACCCAAAATGGCTAGTATTTTACGTCCTTTGTTAAAATTAGTTTTGATAGACTTAACTCATCAAAGGTACTGAACATGTGCAGTATTCTTAAGTTTAAGGTAATCTTAAGGACTACAATTACAGAGTTTTTTAACCTTTTTCCAAAAAAAAAAACTTAATCAATCACTTTCGGGTGGATAAAGGACAGAATTTCTAGATGAAGGATACCTACACTCAAAGGGCATCCATCATTTGGAGTTTCGCTTCGCCGTCATCGCTTAATTTAAGATTTTTGGATTTTGACTTGGCTTTTATATGGAAGATTGAAATCAATATCTGGGAAAGAAAGTCCTTCAAAAATAGTTTCTATTATAAAGGGGTACTTTAATATCAAGGTATTTTACTTTTCCATAATGGTAAGACATGGTCGTTTTAATTACGGTTATCGGTACAGGGTGGCGCTGGCGCAAAAATAATCACCCGCTGTTTTTTGTTTCGATGTAATTGTTTTCAAGAATGAAAATTGTTGGTCCTACTTGTGGATAACGTTTACTTAATGAATAAGAATTGTTTTTTATTCAAACTAGCTTTTTACGGCATTAAAATAATATAATAATCATTTAAATCGAAAAATTGGCGTTTCGTTCCGGTAAATCCGGTAAATGTGTCAGAAACCACATATTTTCACTCAAACTTTCACATGCCTATACCTATATGTAGGTAGAATTTCTAGCTGAGTATGTTTTGCATTGTCGGATAGATATCCAAAAATCTCTCAAAAAAGTAACTGCGTCTCCAGGAGCGGATTAAAGAGTCGCGTGTCAGAAAGTACAGTTTCTTACTCAAGCTTTCACACGGCTATATCTCGTTATTTGGAGGTCCTAGGGGAGTAGTTCTTAAACTGTCTATGTCCAGCTACCAGATTCATACATGAAAAATCTTCCGAAAAAATAACTCCGTCTCTTAATTCGAGTATAACACAAGAAATGAGGTAAAAATCTTCAGTTTTTGGCATTTTTAAAGGAAATTTGAAAAGTTACCTTTTTTTCTAACCGCCATTATCTTGGTAAAGAATTAACATACAAACATGTTTGAATAGTCAATATTGTAGGAAGTTGTATGGTCTACAAAATAAACCTGGAGGTTTTAAACGTAGAATGTAAGCACAAAAAAATATTAATGAATAAAAGGTTGAACATTTTGCAGTCCCCCCTTCTCATATGTTTGTCCACGAAGTCCAAAACTAGACAAAAGGTTAATTAACCATCCCTTAACGTCATCCTAAAGTTTCAATAAGTTCCGACCTTTGTCGATCTAAAACTACCTGTCGAACATACAATCCTTCAAAAATCCCATTACTTTTAGTTTTTTCGAGATTCTGAGTGAACTATTGGCCTCAGTCTTTGTTTTATGCTTAAATAAAAGGAATTTAAATTTGCTACCACTGTTTATAGAGCTGTGGTTAGACTTAAATTGTTGGAAATTCAATGAACTTAAACAAAATACGTTTGTCGAAAAACGCACTGACGGAATTTTGTCTTTAAAGGTCTTAAAAGTTTGAGGCATAACATAACCCTGGGACTTTAAATAACTCCACAATAAAAAGTCTGGAGCCGTCAAGTCGGGTGATCTGGCAAGCCAGTGCACATCGCCAAGACGACGCAGATTTGCTTCTTTCGAGTATGGGGCGGTTTTTGCAAGTGTAGGATTCCATGGCTTATTGACATGTATTTTGCATGTGTATTCATCACAAATTTCAAAATAAAATTGACATTTGCATTCATTTGCCAAAGCATCTTTCAATAGTCTATTAACGCGATATCTTTCATTAAAAGGTTCTTTAAAATGTCGACTTTCTCGGTAACGACTCTTTGTGTAGTTGTGCCCATATTTTTTACTGGCCGTAGTTACATATGAGAGGTGAGACATTCATATGAACCATGCAGATGGTAAGTTTCCTGGCAAGTGGACTCAACGGGATGTGCAAATTGCTGCACATGGGAATATACGCAGAAAACATAACATAAATCTAGGAATTTTCTTTCAGCAGACGGCAGTTGAAGATGTCGAGATGTATTGATAACCTTGGATGTATTGTAACTGCTGATGGTGGAACAGATTTGGCTATTAAAAGCAGAATTAATAAGGCTTCAAATATTTCAATTTGGAAATCCGAAATTCCTAAGGCACTTAGTTGAGACTTTTTAAGTTCAATTTATTCCCACGCCCACGATATCCGGAAAGAAAGGAGTACAAATGATGTGGAAAATTTTGCAAGGAGCTTGCTTAAAAATAGCGGAATTACTTTTAAGAACTACCAAAAGACACTACCAACTTGACAATGAAAACTTAGAGGTAGAATGATAAAGCCAGGGCAGTTATGACTAGGAAAACATTGGCTTTAAATGCTTAGCTTTTAGCAAAGAAGCAACTGGCCCAAACCAGGCTATTTGGGAACTTCAATCTGGAACGCACAATGAACAAAGCGGAACTATTTGCCGCTAACAAAATCTAAAGTTTTCATAAGAATCGCTTGCCACATCTCATTAAAATAGGTACTACCACCTAAATGGTAGAAGCCCTAAGATTCTATTTGATTTGGAGCAATAGCATGCTAAGTTCCAACACTATTGCAAAAAAGGCAGGCCCACAAACCACTGGGAAATAAAACAACCTTCCTTTAGTTGATGGCCCCCAGAATTGGAAAAATCCTAAACAAGATCAACCCGTTGAATCCTAAATTTGAATGCTTAGTTAGAGTTAAGGTCCCAGTCGAGATCAAAACTAACTTACGGGTGCATTACTATTCAATGTGGGCCACAGGAAATGCAACAGCAGCTAATCTATAAATATTTAAGGTAAACTCATACTCATAGGCGTTCAAGCCAAATTAAGAGTAATGCATATCGTATGGAGAACAAATCAAATTTCTTTTATTATGTAGTGCCTTCTGCCTAGGTGCGACTTTTCTTTCCCAAGGAAACAAAACGCTTTCAGTCGTACATTTCGCAAGAAAAATCTGACATTTACTTTCCAAAAAGGGTAAAGAAGGAAAAAAGAATCCTATCACATCATTACATGCTGCCGCCAAGAAAATTGTAAAATAAAAAACGAAGGAAGACCAAAAACGAAGCAAAAACTTAACTTGTTCTAAAGGCTATTATGGCCAACTCTTGTATTTGACAAAACGGAAAGCAACTTTTCGTTCGTTTGACACTAGCTTTCTTTTTCTTTTAGTTGGGTCTTAACCCGAAAGACAGTAAGAAAACGTTGAGCATTTAAGTATATTTTGCACTGTTCATTAATTTTTAAAGTAAAAGTTCTGTAAAAATAAACAAAACAACTGTTTTTATTCATGTCAAAAGTTTTATTTTTTATTAATTTCGGAAAAAAAAAGTCAATCGGAATTTTTCAAATAATTTAACACATTCACTAGATATTCACCATCTGTATGATGGAGGCGGTTGCGTTTGATTGTTGACAACAACTATTGTAGCTGCTGGCGGGGGTGGTGGGCGTGGCCGACTTTCAAAAAGATCAATCGAAATAACTGGTCTTGGCGGTGGAGTCGACATCGACAAATGGTCGTCTATCGTGATGGTGATGATGGTATTCCGAAGGTCGTCCCCAGCCCGGTGGAGGCATTTTATAAAAATTTGTTGATGAAGTTAACGAAGACCGCGCTGGATGAAATTGTTTTAAAAAGTAAAAGACTGTCGTTAATGATCGCTTTATAAATAATGGCTTTTGATATCTTTTTTTTGAAGACCAAACAATGTGAATCACAATATTTGAATGCATTATGGGAACAGTTCAATCAAATTGACTTAAACTTCTGATAGCAAAAAATGCCAAGTTCAAAAAAATATAAAGGTATGTATGTATGCATGTATTGTAATTTATATTTTTTATTTAAAATCAATCAATTTTCGAAAATGACTATTTTGGATTAATTTTTTTTTCTATTGCCTGTAAATTCTTAAGACCCCTGTAGACACTTGACTAAAGTGCGAATTAGCTTACTTCGAGAAAAACTCTACATTTAACTTGTAAAAAATATTCATTCTTTAAATACTCCAAGAAGTTTTTTTTTTGTCAATTTTATAAACGAGAAAGAAAAACTTTTACTTTAAAACCTTCTTCAACCACCCGATTTCTTTTCCAATTAAATCGCCTAAAATTTAACTAAAACAAAAAATTATGCGCAGGACCTTTGATCTCGCAAAATATCCTTCAAAGACATTTCCACAAGTAATAATGCAAATTAGTCGGTGGGAATTGTAAATCAATTAACTTCCGCGTCTCTAATCATAAGGCACTCACAAATGGATCAAATCATTCCGCGTTCAGCCATACCATAACAACCTTTCCCCACTAACCCGCGCAAACCCGAGGTGAAACAAGACAACACGAGGACACCCTGTCGACGAGTGGTCGGGGGATTTATTTATGCAAATCAGGAATTAAAATGACACGTTGAAATTGTTTTGTCTGCCTCCTGTCAGTGTTTGCTTTGCTAGCGCATTGCTGCTTCTCCTAACTATGGCTGGAGTTCCTATGTAGCCTCGGGCGTAGGACACACCATCCGGTAGTTCATTTTTGTTGATATAAATGTAGGTACTAGTTCGTTTGTCGATTTCTTTTTTTTGGTCTTTCTCGTTGTTTGCGATTGTGATAAAAGCTCCAGCACCAGCTTCAACTCCAGGACGACAGACAGAGTCACACTCTATGTATTGGCTGGCAGTGAACTCGAGACTTGCTGGAATGATTTGGTAGGCAGCTGTTATACCTTATAGTCCCTTCGTCGTCGTCCTTGTCCCCTACATTGACAGTGTTTTCTGGGATGTTTGAAATTCCACATCTTTGCTTCGCTTCCCAAACCAAAAGTATATGTATGCGGAGCTATGGGCGAATGAAAATGTCCTTCCTGGTTACGTGTTGTGCCTGGAATCCGCAATGAAGCAAAAACGGATATTTTTGATTTTTCTGAAGTATCCTATTTCGTCCATAAAGAAGAAGGCGGGCAGAGGCTGTGGAGGGGAGGAGGAACTAAATGGCAACAAAATTATGTGCATTAGGGTGACCGTGAGGATGTTGAATTTCATTTTTTTGTATTCTCATATCCACGCCCGCCTATTTATGACGTGTCTAGGCTTTTGCTACAACTATTACCGTTCCATGACTTTGCGAACGATGGCGGAATAATAAAGTGGTCCTCGTCCCCAATGCTGATGCAGAGTTGCAGTCTCATTTTTGTCAATTTTGCCAATAAAATTACTGATAGAATTCCAATGGATTTATGGGCGATAAAAATAGGTTATGAATGCGAGAAGCTTGTATCTTCCTTCAGCACTGCTACCGACAGATACATGGATACGTCACTAGCGGAGGGATTTTAAAAAAAAAACATTTTCTAAGGCCACTTTCAGCTGATACGTGTTTTTGATTATCTTGTAAATTAAATAATTACAACCTTCTAAGATCCATAAAACATAAGTTTATGTCCAAAGTGGGGAGGGGCAGCAGTTTTGTATCTTTCAGATACATTTTGTTGGGCATATGAAATAAGACCATAAAGTTAGGGATTATGTCGGCTTAAGTTGGATGTTTACTATTAGAAAGATGGTGAAATAATTTTTGTTTTATTTTTTTTTCTCTATACTGGATAGCTGGTGTATAGCCCTTTAGCTTTTGGGCCAAAGCCTTCGACTATGCGAGTGGGCGCGTGTTGGCGAGGAATAAGAGACTTTTATTTACAAATTGAGAGGATTACATTGAAAGATTATGTTTTCACTTTTGTTTATCTGATTTGATGGCAAAATAATGTGTGTAGTTCCGAATGAATAAAACCTTTCGAATGGTCATAGAATAGTGATTTTTTTTTTGAGCGGGATTAGCTGTAGCTGTGGAAAAGAATTGTAGATATGAACAAATAGATTTATGGGGAGGAGAGAAGAAATTTAAATGGTAGCACATTATTTTTGTTGATTATTTATTATTTATATTTATATTAAGTAAAAGTACTTAACTCATTTCGGAATCGATCGCTAACTGCTCTGCCAATCTCTTTGTGGAATTCGTAGCAATAAATCGGTGTCACTTTCATCTAATAAATACAATTTTTGATGTTTAATATACGTATATTATACGTTTTTTGAATAACTTCGATTGTGGTATCTTGGCGTGACCTGCGACTTTAGAAAATCCCATAAAAAAAAGTCTATCTGGGTCAAATCGCATGACCCTGATGGCCAAAACACGTTGCCTTTTGTAGAGACAATTTTACCTTCAAATCGTTCATATCATGCGGAATGTCAATCGTGGCGTCCTGCTGAAACCACACATGTCGTCTGGGTCCATAAGTATATGCTTTAATTTTGGCCATAAGAATTTTTTTATTATTGGCTCTGTAGCACTCTTCACCGTGAAGACCGCGTAATCAACGTTGTTTTCGAAAAATTACGGAATACTGCCCACTGTCGGACCAAAATCCAAGCTCATTTATAACTTTGAGGATGCAATTTTTACCTGATGAACCCCGTGAGAGTTGGTGTCGTGTGCGGTCCCATATACGGCAATTTCGCTTGCTAACACAGCACTTCATCCGAAAATGCATCTAGTCATTCCAAATGATTTTTCGGCCGAAATCTGGGTTCACTTCCAAACGCTCCGAGGCCCAGCCAGCGAAAAAAACTTCGTTATCAATGATCACGAACTTTGAACTCCAGGTCAGTTGAATCAGTACGTGTGTAGGCCAAATTTCCGACGCAAAATTCGCCAAATTGTATTCTGCGAAAGGCTAAGTTTTTGTACACGGCGAGAAATCGATTACCTCGGGTTTTCCTGTACACTTTGACGGTTCGCGGCGATGTTATCGGCCGTTCTTGCGTTCCTATCACCAACTAAGGTTGGCTGATTGAAATATTACGGTCGACCTTAATTTTACCTTCAATCGTTGAAGAGCCCACTGCGACTGGCCATCACGTATGTCGTAAAATTGGCCTTTAAATTGTCATGGTGATTTGGCATTGGTAACTGAATAATAAACAACATATTTGACAGAAGTTACCAAATCAAAATGGCCGCCACAGGCTACCAAAATCTATTCGCACCAATTGAACCCTTTACTTTGTCTAACATCTTGAACCTTACGTAAGCGCTGAAAAAACAACTGCCGTGTAGAGCCTTCTTCTCATCTTAGGAGAATTCACAGAGGATTACAGAGTTTTCCCGCCATTTAAATATGCATGTATTCACACAAAGAATAATTTTTTAAATCTATTTTGCTCCATCCTAACACATTTCGGGTAGGAAGTTAAGACCATTCCTTTTATCGCCCTGAAGTTTTTTTTTTTGCAAATTAAGAGGTTGATTCCATGAAGAAATAAACACTAAATCCCTTTTACACCCCAGCTTTCGAAAACTCAAGCATAAAAAAGCAAATCTATTATGATCTAGGTTTAGAAAGCCTCCACCCTAAGGCTTTTCCTTTTAAAACAAACATTTTTCGACTTCATGAATATCCTCAAGGACATTTAATGGATTTTTAAATCCAAAACACCTCATTTGCGCATTTACCCCACTTGTATTTCAAAACCTCAATCAAATGTAAAAATCTTTAAGATGTTTTTTTGTTTTTTTCATATCGACTCTCCAAATGCATTAAATTCATTCCCAAATGCAACTCTCCATGTATGGTGATTCTATACTTACACCAGTGAAAGTAAGTGTTGTCGCGTGCCATACTTCAAAAATTCAAGAGCATCCGTCTCCGAAAACAAAAATCAATTTTGTGTGATGTTGGTACAATCTTCACTCTCCGTTTCCCATTGTAAGCCCAAAGGATATATGTCGCATGAGCGAACGCACTTGTCTGGATCACCGAATGATTAAGTGACTTGCCCCATCAGCCGCCATCGAGTCGGTTTTATTAAATATTTTCTACACGTTTCCCTCATTTGTACCGCTTGGGCGCAAAGTGCATCCTAGAATAAAAACGGAAATACTCAAAGGAACACCAAAAGGATCTATGTTTTTAGCTCTGCGAAAGTGAATTGTTGCCAAATGGATTGCTACGAGGTGCGTGTATCTCTCTATATACGGCCGCAACAAATTTGTGGCCGGCACATATAAAAACGGTAGCAACAGCGGATACGTGCTCTACATGATAAATTTCCCCGGAGGTGTCAGGAGGCAGTATACACCAGAAGCATCGAAAACAGTGGCACGTCAGCAAGACTCGCCACTGCGACAGATAGTTCGGTCTGACCCCTAAATAATACATAACAGGTCACTCAGGAAATTGAGATACAATCCCCCCCTTTTGACGCTCGTCGTCGTCGGCGAGTTCTTTAACAGCCGATGTCGCTATAAATTTTCATTATTAATGAAGTCACTGGCCCAGAAGCCAAGGATTTTCCAACGGCAACCAGGATAACAAAAGTCCACCAAGTTCTTTCTTCGTGCTTCGAATTTATTTATTTTTGACTTTTTTTTTGCTTATCATTCGCTCGTATGGAGTAATAAATTATTTTGAGTTTCATTTTCCAAAAAAAAGGAAAATAACTGCCATCCAATGAGATACGGTCAGTAGTCACCATAACGAAAAGAGGCGATATAAATACTCCTCTCATTGAACTAAAAAAAAATATATTTCAAAAAAATAATATTAATCAAAGCCAGGAGGAGAGATATAATTTTCGGTAATTGCATTAACTGCCCAGCAACGACGATGATGATTCGAAAACGATTCTGAAATATTTTTGAATTATCTGCGTTATTATGACACAATTCGGGATATTTTCCATTCAAAAGTCTGTGTTAACGAAAAAATAGACAGATACATGCGTCGATAAAAGGTCCAATTAAGCTCTGGACAGAGAAGGAAGAACGGACTGACAAAAACACAGGCCGTCGATAATATCTGGAATTTGGGTAGAGTTGGAGCAATATTATGTCACCACTGAGCACTGATAGATGCAATACATTTTATGGAATGTGTGTATCAGATAGTCAGAGGCGGATTTGATAGATGGTGCATGATAGAAAGCCGTGAGGATAAAAAACTGATTTCATAGAAAAGAAGACAACGGACGATTCGTGAAGTGGAGGTAATGGAAAATGAAATAAATACAAGGTGTAGAAAAAATTAATCAGACTGTTGGATAAAACTATAACTTTTGCAAACTGCGGCAAATGTCAATTCCGTTTTTTTAGTTTGTGAAGTAATCAATATGCGGAATTCAAGTCCATAAGCCATGGAAGATGTAACACTTAACTTTTTAGAACACGAAATAATTGTTTACTATTGTTTCCGCTATAATTGGAATACCGTATTGGTGCAGCATGAATTTCGCTGAGTTTTGCACATATCTGGCCATGGGCACCAAAGGACAAATACTGCGGCGTTTAGCCGCTCGCTTTGAAGAGAAATACTGAAACAACCTGAGAGCGCTTAAAATATCGTTGCTGTTGCCGAGGAGGACCCTGGAATATCGACTAGACAACGTGACGTGCCATGCACAACAAGCAGTACAAGACTCCATAATTCAGATCAAGCCAGCGGCACAAAACTGAAAAATAAGGGAAGAAAAGGAAAAACCAAGTACATGATGATGGCTACGTCTGCAAGAAGTTTTCGTCCAACAATCAGAGTAGTGGAGCATGAGTTTAAAAAAGCGCAATCCTTTGGGTCAAAAGAAGCAGCGAAGCAGCCGATAATAATATGGAGCAAAAAAATATGATGGCGGCTGCTAGAATCCAACAGAACCTCCTTAAGTATGTCGAGGCTGTTCAAATTAAGAAAACTTACCATAAAAACCATACTATGGTCTTACTAGTAGTCTCATACGGATCGGATACCTGGGTGCTTACCAAACGGTAGTTTGATCAAACCCTGTTCGAAAGGAAAGTCTTACGGAGAATTGTTGGTTTCGTTTGGGAGGGAGGACGATTCCGAAGAATTGTATGAAATCTATTTAGAATCTGGTGTTGTGGCAAAGAACTGAATAACGTAGACCAGCGATAGGAATGTATGGAAGAACTTGTTGAACGAGGCCCGTATCCCATCCAGGTTGTTGCGCTGATAAAGATGATGATAACGTGCCATGCAAATGGGCATTAGCTGGCGGTCTCTACAACTAATTTTTGTGAAACACATAAAGATGTTTCCTACGAATTAAATACTGTTAATAGGCTGATATCTGTTGACCCAAACACATTTAACCTATGCTCAAGCCATCCTGAATCTTGGCCAATAAGATTAGGACTATTATTTATGGAAAAACAGCATAAGCCAAAAGGCTCCTTTACATATGTCCGGTTACGTGAATAATCAAAATTAATGCTTCTTTGCCACCGAAAATCTACGTATGATCCACTCAAATTTACTACCTGGTGTGCTGTTTACGCTGGAGGGGTAGTCGAGTCGAGCCATTTTCGAGAAAGCCGCGGGCCACTGTCTAGCACAAGCAAAACAGAACAATGGTTTTTTTCTTCCTCAATTGGATGACATTTAGTTCCAACAGGACAAAGCAATCTCCCACATTTCACGAGCCATAAACAACATTCTAAAGAGAGCATTTCCGCGTAGTCTAATTTCTTACTTTGACGATTTGCACTGGCTGGCCCGATCACCCGATTTGAACGCTTCAAACTTTTGATTGAAGTACCGGCATTATATAAATAAGTCTTAGAACCTATCACCGTAAAGTTCTGACAAAAGTAATCACGAATCACGAAAATCCTTAAGACATAATTCCATAAGACGAGGAAAAACGTTTTTGTTCACGTCATAAAAAAAATATTTTTTTAACAATAGATAAGGCATAATTAAGAAATAAAATACAAATCAAACAAATCGTTTTTCATTCAAAACATAAGAAAACTCAACAAGCTAACCAAAACAAAAATGAAAAAAACTTCTGCTTTTATGTGAAAACAAATTGTCTCAATCAGATCAGAACAAAACATTAAAATGTATTTTTGAATAACAAAAATAAGGTTACTACAAAACATTAGTAAAACAAATACAAGTAAAAAAAAATTATTGTTTTTCTGTTTTCTTTTTTGTATCGATTTTTGTTAAAGCATATTTAAGACTTAAGACGAATCGAACAAAACAAAAATTAACCAACCGGAACACAATTTAAAAATTTCTCGTTTATTGTGCACTGAAAAAAATCACAACAAAACATAATACAAAAAAAAAAAAGTCAGTTTTGTTTCGCAACAACAAAAAAGCTTGTTTTTTTGTTTTACTTTTGTTTAAATCATTATTGGTATTTCCGAAAGCCGTTCTTGAAGCAAACCAAACCAGAAACAATGTTTTTTGTTTCACTAACACAGGTGTTTACTGGCTCATAAAAATCAATGTTTTGTTGCTTATGAAAACAAAACGAAACGTTTTGACTTTTTTTACCATTGAATCTTCTATAAGTTTCCTGTTGAACTAAGTTCTTCAGTATAAATTAATTTTTTTTAGACAGCCTCATTTCCCATGTGGCTAAGGCCTCTTGATCCTAAAATACACCTCCGTCCCATAACCTCTGTAAATATTTCATTGATGTTCTTAATTAGCCAGAGGGTATAGATTTGACGATAAATACCCTCCCCCCGAACTTACTCCACCGGACACAAGGGCTTCCATTCTTCCATCAAGATAACGTGTTTCCAGAATCTTGTACAAACGATGTTCGTTTACTCCCTGAAGCCACTCAACTCCACCTGATGCACACCATGCGGGATGCATCGATACCGATCTGTCCAACATGCTCTCGCAATAGAGGAATCCTACCTTGCTGATGCTTCTGATGCTGCTGCAGCACACACATGATGACTTTTGTTTTCAATTTATAATCCAATCAGTAGACCCACTATCTCATCCCGCTGACCATTATTCCGAATGCGAACAGGAACACTCGTTGGGTGGTCGTCGTCGTCGGTGAGCTGGAGCGTGTGCATAGGAAAAATATCATTCCCAGAGCCACAAAATAGAAACAAAAAATAATAAAACAAAAAAAAAAACTGAAATTGTGATATGACACAAACGTGGTAGGTGTTTTGGAAATGTTTCCAAATCGTGGACATGTCGTTGCTGGTTCTTCTAATTTCGAGCTGTTTTCTGGTTTATCCCAGGGGACCAGTAGCCGCACGTTTCTGCTGTAGCACCACCACCAGCTGTACTCACTTCTAGCTAGCGTCGTTGTCCTCCTGCTTGACAACAGTTAAATGCGGCTTCGTTGGCTTGTCATGTCCTAATCACTATGGTGGGGCTAAAGTGTGGTATCCTCTGTTTTGGAAACATAACATTCCCCCCACATGCACACAGGACTTTTGGGATTTGCGTGCCATTTCTATTGCAATCTATCTGGCCACAGTTTTTGTATATTTAAACTATATCCCTTGGGTTGACATGTTTTTTTTTTCTCTAACCATATGTTGACGGTAGATCCACATCGCTAGGTAATTAATTAGGCTTTTGTTGCAAATATTTTTACACAACAATTTCAATTAATCTATGTACAGAAACACAAGTTCCCCCGGGTTCATGAGCGCTCTTCGTGCGTCGTCGCCATGATTAATCGAACGGTTTAGTGGCAGAGTGTGCGCCTGCCTATTAGTCTTGAGCAATTTGCTGATTGCAATTACTTAGAGTTGATTGTGTTTCTCTGGACTCAAACTGAGACTATATTCCCGAAGGTGCCACCTTATAGAGCTGAACAAAGGCGTTCTCTTCCAACTTGGGGGTTGTTTGACGGATGACGAACTGCAGCATCCGCACAGGGCTATTCGTCATCCCGCATCAAAGTTCAGTAGATTTCGCTTTGCAATCTGCACCGCATAATCAGGATTCCCCTCTTAACTCTTTTGGACATATAAGTATATTGTGCAACAAGCGGCCGAAACAAGACGAAGCTTCCACCTCCTCTGGTCGCTGAAGTCATGGGCCTGTTAAAGCTATCCAAGGTGTGATTCGTAATTTATTGCTCCGTTTGATTTCAACATTCCTCAGCGAAAATACGAGTAATGTTGTGTTTACCACGGGAGGTGGTTGTGGCTGTGGTGTTGCACGATTGGACATTAATTAAAGAAAAAGATCTAGAAAAAAATAAACAAACTTTTAGCTGGTTTTGGAGAATGGCAAATGATTTATCTGATGGATCTCTCAATGTTGAATTTTTTGGGAAAGCACTCAGCACTCGAAAGTTGTTGGATTGCAGTGAATTCATAAATTTATCATCATCTACATGGCTGTAAGTTTGTGTGTGTCTGTCTGTTGTTTATTTTAATTTTAGTTAAACATTGAAGAGGAACATCTTTTTTTGTTGTAGAAACAAGCAAAGTATCTCTATCTATGGTTTTGTCAAATCAGAAACTTTTTCAATTTAAATGCAAACGAGAGGGTGTTGTGGTAATCCAATCCATTGTGTTTTATAATAGAAAATAAAAAAAGGATCAGAAACTATTTATCCATCACGAGTTTAGTGTAACAGTAAATTTGTGTATGGTTGACTGGGTGGCACCTCCGGAGCACGACAGTGGTTCAAGTTGCACAGGTTTGCGGACGGAAATCTATAATTTTGAACAAGATTTTGGAATCAGCTGAAATTTTCTGAAATCTTCTCCCTAAACCGCAAAATGTTGTCATCTTCCACTTCTCATCTTCGCCCTAAGGCGCCACATGTGGGTTTCGCCGGGCTGACTTTAGAAAACCTGGGCAGGCCTCCTGGTGCCTCTGGTGTCAACTAAATGCAAATGACGTTGTATTTATTTGTTCCACGAATTGTTGTGTTTTGAAGTAATAGTGGATTTCATTATTCGCAAAACATACAATTTTCACACATTCGCTTGCTTTTTGAAAAATGGCTCGAATATTCAAATTCATAAAAAAACTGAATTATAACTGTGAATGTTTGTATGTTTGGTCCACAAGTACGCCTGTACGACTTAACGGATTTGGATGAATTTAAGTAGTGGTGGATGAGGTTATGGATTGAAAAATAGTCTTTTTTTTATCCCGAAAAAAATATTATTGGAGATTGGAGTACATCTACATCTCCGCGGCTTGGCGGATGTTTGGCGGGTAGGAATAATTACCATTATTTCTTCTTGACAGATGGGTTCTGGGGATGAGCCACGAGGACCCATAGGATATGAGAGAAGACACCCCCTTGTTTGTGGCGTGCCTCTTGAAGTCAATACTTTAATAAGAACTCCTCCAGCTCTGAGGTGATCTATCTATTTCTTAACATTAATGGTGTCCCCTACATTAGGGTTTGGAAAAAAAATTTACTGCATTATTTTGTCCGCAATTGAAGAATCCTCCAATGCCTCAGAAAGCAGCAATATTGCATTCCTTACCTCTTATAACAATGATAGAACGACGCTGAAAATTCCTGTTTTGACACTTTTGCCTTTAGTAAAAGTATTCTGATAGAGGGTATGTATATAATTTTCGGACTCAGTTAACTTATAGAATATTGTTGTCTCTTAGTGTTTCAAAAGTGTTTTAAAAAAAATCTAAATCTGTTTTCGCCAGGATTTTGAAAGCGTGTTCATCAATAGGACGAGTCCAGTGGGTACCACTACAGGCCAACTTATCACGTGGATTTCCACATGTTGCAACTGCTCAATAACACACCGGGCGATGACGTGTGGCTTAGCATATTTTTGCATCAGTAAAAGGTTTTATTACTAAACGTTACGAGTTGAACCACATATTATTCTCGGATGTTATTGTAGTAGTTAAAGTTTACCGATCCTCCCAAGATGCTCATCTAGGTTTTCTTCCTCAAGGAAATTCATATCACACTATCGGAACCTTTCTACAAGTTTTCCTTCGTTGTTTTGTTGCTTTACTACTATTATGGTATTATATCCGTTTTATTTTCGTCCACCTATGATCCACTGTTGGTGTGTTTTTAGAAATGGTATTTCATAGACTATGTTTGAATTTAGTTTGAGGAAAAAGCTGTTTAGTTTTTTATTAATAAACTGTTCAGAATCCTCGTATAGTTTCTAACAACAATGATGAACTGACTGAAGTCAATTTATTTCAAGTTGTAACTTATACGCCTTTCATTTGGTTGTAAGTTTTGAGAACCCCTTTCTGGTAATAAAATAAAAATACATGTATTTTTAAATTCACAAGCATAATTTTTAGGACACTCATGAACTATTCTATCACAATGATGGAGAATTATTTAGACGACCAATATAGAAATAAGTAAAAGAAAACTTTCAAAAACTTTTAAAAATAAGTTCAGTACATTTTCAAAACTTTTTTTTGGGACTTAGCTATAACTCTTTACCTAACTCGGTCTTTAGCAGGCTACCCTTTGTTGCGCGCTCCGTATTTTCGTTGAGTTCAAATTAAACTGAGCATAACACTTGAGGTGAGGTAATCCTTGACTAGGTCGTCTCCTTTGGACGAAATCAGTATTATCTGCTGCCGAATGGTTATTGTCAATTCGGTCTTCAAGGAATGTGTCCATTGCAAAAGTAAGATAAGTTCATAATTTTCACGAGGTTTATATTGATGAACAGCCTTAAGTTTATGGTTGTACTAATTTTTTTTATTTAAAGACCGTCAGCATAGAAAAGGCGAAAGTCTAATGAAAAATTTCTTGTTTAAAGTCTCAGATCTGTGTGTATTGATCTTACTTTGTAATACGGTATGATTTCAGAATTTGAAAAGCCTTGACAGACTAAAGTAGCACAAATACTATAATTGTTATCATCTATCATCTGTGATAGTAGGTTCTGTTGAATTTTAGCAGCCAACCGTGTGAATTGCACTACTCCAAAATCATGCTCTGATTTTTGGACCAACACTTCTTGCAAAGACAGCCATGGGCTTTGTTTTCTTTTATATGCAGCCCTGCTCCACGTTTTGTGCTGCCGCGTAGAATCCACCTGGATGAATAAATCTTATACAATTTGTTGACTTTTACCAATAATGTCGATGTTGTCTGTATAAGACTGTATTTGGCTGGACTTGGAGACGACAATCTTTATTTTTGGCGTGCCAGAGTCAGAGCCAGAGCTTTCTCACGCCCAGGGTCAACAGTCCGTCTACTTGGTTGGGTCAAAAGTTCACAAATCAATTAAGGACTTTTGCCCTATTGTAATGAGTCCAAATTCCCCACGAAAATACTGAAGATTTCTGGCCAACATAAAAATGTTTGGGACTTATGTCCCACCAAACAAGTGTAATGCATTTAACAAATATATTAAAGACCAGGGTGTATAGGTAGATATGTATGGGGGCATGCCACCCCATAGTTGTCCATTAAAGATTTTTTCGGCCATGGTTATTTTTGGGTGTCGAATTCTCTTATGGCCATGTTCAATAGTTCTATCCTATGCGGCTGTAAAGTCTTTTCGTGTCACCTGTCAACCGCATTGATATTTTAGCTGTCGGTTCTGATTTTCGCGTGTGATGCTATCCGTTCTTGAAGGATAGAGGATACTATCTTATAGGATGTACTCAAAAATGTTATACCCCTATAATGGCTGCACTTTTTGATATCTCCCTCCTTATGTATTGAACATATGATTCCTTTTCGCACCAGTCTTCTGGAATTTCTTCGTGTTCCCATGTCTGTAATATAATTTCTGGATTGCTTGATGTAGTGTTGGTTCTCCATGTTTAATCAGGCTGGTATGCCATTGGCCCAAGGCCTTATTTTTGAACCGATTAATCGCCTTTTGTTTCTACTCAATGCTTGGTGTTTACAGTATGAGGTCTTCCTCTTGAAACGATGGAATCTCCATTTCTTGCGTGAGCTGAGCGTTCAACACATCATTAAAGTATACTTCCCATCGTTGTAGAATGCCTTCATGATCGGTGATCAAATTCTCCTCTCCATCTTTATAGTATGAGTATCGTGGTGTATATTGGCATGTTTCTTTCAGATTGGTAAAACTTGCCCGCTTGGTGCGGATCTCGCTCTCTATTTCCTTCCATTTCACAGGCGGCTGATGTTTTTTTGTCAGGCTGCCAGGAAGTCTTTTCTATGTTCTTCGTTTTTGTGTTCTAACTCTAATTTATCACCAAACCAATCGTTCTGATCTCTGCGATTACTGCCTTTGATGGTGTCAGCAGTACTAATGATTTCGTTCTTAGGCGTGATCATTTCTCGGCACTCCACTCTTAGGACTTTTTTCCCTTTATAAGCTCTTCGAATATCAGTCCATATGTGTCTATTCGGCCAATGTAATATTGGAAGGCCTGGCGACGTTTTTTCAAGATCCTTTTATTCTACCTAAATATCCGTACACAGAATCTAAAGTAGCGACTCAATAACTGTCCTTATCTTCCCATTTAGATTTAAGTACTCTTAACCTAGTGTTAAGTTAGATTAAGTTTTGAAGCTTGTTATAAGCCGAATAAATGAGGGTGCTGCCCCCACCAAAATTTAATTAAATTTAAATGCATAATTTGGTTCGCTTTCTAATAAACAATATCGTCATCTTTTTGGCATCAAGTGGTTCCATATTAGCGTTTTCTTTACCCTTCTTTCGATCAATACTTAATGATTGGAAGCAAAAACATTTATCCCTTTTCAAGGTTCTTAAAGCCATTTCAATTTAAACCACAGATTTGTTCGGATTAATTTTTGGAACCTCTAGACTTCGAATGCCAATGCATTAATAGCGTAACATTGGCCGAAAATCAAGGAATTAATATGCCAAGAAAGTGTCACTTACAATCTCGCTCCTTATCAAATATTTTTTTTTCAAAGCACTCCTACTCATTTCTGAAAAATAAAAATTTATTCCACTTTCCATCAATCAAAACTTCGCACTGATAATAAAATGTGACAATCCGGCAATAAAATATTCAGAACTCCTTCAAATCCTTATTAATATCTACCTTCATTTTTTAAACTGCAAACTCATGTTGCAAAATTTGAAAAACCAAAGGAACACCAACACACTCAAAATATCCTCACGTTGGAATTCTAGAAGCGTTCTTTTCGGAACAGCCTAATGGATTTATTTCAAATGTATATTTCCTTTAATTTTATTATGCCTATACTGCAAAACACTCTGTTCTGTGTGCTAACACTCTCCCCTGAGAATTCCAACTAAGTCCCACCCCCTAGCAAAAGGGCCTTCCGACGCCGACGACACGACGGTGTGTTGTATAATATTGTAGCAGCACTGTACTACTCAAATATTCGTACAAAAGACATTACTCATCATGTTTTCATTAAAAAGGACTTTCGGTACAAATCCTGTGCGAATATGGGCACACGCAACACAAGGGGCGGGAAAACAAAATAAAGAAAGTCGCCCTTTCCTTCTTGCAACAAAGCGGCATTCATCCATCCATCCGGGCGATCTGAGTTGTGAGGGTGGATTCACAAAAAATTCAGTTTCTGCCATATAATCGTCTCAGTTTTTATTACCGAAGGGAGCAATGATTTTCAATGAAACACAACTCTGACAACGAAATCCTTTTAAATTTAATTTAACATGCTACATGCCTCCCGGTGTACAACCGAACCGAACCCAGGGTGCTGCTCTTTCCGCAAGCCAAAGACCGAACCCGAAAATTCTAATGAGTTGCACGGGCTCGTTCCGACGATGATGAGCTTATGGATGCTCAATTAATCCACCGTATTTGTTTAAAGTAATCTCACTCGAACACCACTGGCGCACGAACTCGCTCTTCTAACGGGATTAAGTTCCGTCAAGTGCCTCTGGCACTCAAGCGATAGTAGGAAGAGCCATTTGGCATTCTGAATCCAAAAGTAAACAAACGCAAATTGATTTTTAAAACATCAAACATCTTGCCACCGTCTTCTTGAGTTACAAAAACGACTCAGACATCAAGCCAAATGGCGTCTTTTGAACCGGAAACTGTTAAGCAATATGAAGATAGTCTCCAGACTCGTTTATAGTTTATCGAATCCATTCACATGGTTTATCTGCGTTTCTTGGTCATGTTCGTGTCGTAAATCACCGGAGTTGTTTCTTTGTCCGAAATTCCACGTCACACAACTCCGAGTACATTTTGTGCCTCGTTTCGGGGCAGATATTTCACTTAGACTAGATAATGACGACGGAAGGTGTTTAAGGTGATCAAAACAAAGCAAAATTGCTGTTTCAACGATGTAAGCATGGCCTTGCGTTTTGAGAAGTTTTGTGTTGGAAGAGCTAGCTCATCCAGGAAGCTATGAAGTGAGGCTATTTCAATAAATTGACACTCCTGAATGGGGTGCTCAATGTCAGGCAGACGAGGCTCTTAGCTGCACTGGAAAATCTGCAACGAAGAGTTCTGATGGTTATTTATGACATTGCATCTTACCACACAATAACGGACAGAGGATAAATAAATTCATAAGACCAATTGAAATTAATGGGACGAACGTGTGGAGCCACAAGAAGGGCTTTCGTATGGGGTAAGGTAAGGCATGCACGTCCCTATCGAACTGTCAATGACTAATATGCGTAAACTTATAAGAGGATTATGGATCAGGTGACGCGAGGCCGTAACTTTCAATCAATCGTAATCGGGAGTTTGAGGCAGAAAGTCATTGCAGTAAGCAGAGCCATTAATTTTCGGACGTTGGGTTATCCGCAAATTGTGTGTTATCCAACACCTCGGCACACACAGACAGATACAGTTATTTAGGTGCGTCTGTAAGTTGTTTAAGGGCTTAGGGTTACTTTATCCCTTTTTCTGTCAATCTATAATCGAAGGGGCGTCTGTGGCTCACTATGTCCAGATTTTACTTAGAATTTTGCCGGATAAAGGAGGACAAGTTGACAAAATGAAAAGATATTAACTTAGAAGAGATGTGACTGCCGTAGGGTTACAAAGTGGTGGTACGGTAAATGGAACTTGACAAGAGATGAGCTCGTTAGCAGGAATACTGAAATTTTTTGCCTTGAACAAAACAGCCTCGAAATTGCAATCAAATTTACTGACACATCCACATGTTTCTGAAAAGCCTTCATGACATTTCGGTAATGGTTTTTGACGCATTGTGCATCAATTTTATTCTTCATGACTAAAACTCGAAGTTCCCCGAAATTCTTCTTTGAAATTCCGCTGCAACTTTTTACAAGCTTAGAATTTAATTAATTCCAGATTTAAAAGATTGCTTTTATAGACTTCTAGGTGCCAATAAAAAAATTTATTTATTGTTCAATCGTAACATCGTGGCCACTTTGGTAGCATACGTTAATGCTAGGTTTGTCGATGTTAGATCGGTACAATTTCCGTTTCCGTAAGTCCTAAACAGATTAAGTGAGGAATTTCATCGGTTTGAGGACAGTTGCAGTCCCCCTTAAGTAGATAAAGTCAAAAAGGTTGAAACCACAATGGAACCCATTTCAAGGTTAAGTCTACAAGAGATTTTATTTACGGTTTGTTAATAGGTCCTCAGGCGCCCAGAAACCAAAATAAGTAAAGAGAAATTAAAACGATTTTCTCGTACTTGCACCAGGCGCAATAAGCAAAGAGAAATAAAATCTGGTGATGGGGCTTTATTGACAAAGAAAATATCAACATTTTAATGAATCACCAGGCGCCCAGAAACAGCAACAATTTAAGACTAAAGAGGACTCAAGTCAGGAAATGGTGCCTTATTAGAAAAGCAAAGATCAAAATTTGTTATGAACTACCAGACGCCCAAAAAAAAGAGCAAGTAAAGAGAAATCAAATCGATTTTCTCCTAGTTACACAAGGCGCTCAGAAACAACGATAAATAAAGAGAAATCAAATCACCCAGGTGCGCAGTCACCAACAATTGGAGGATTTTAAGCAGGTTAAACGTAGAAGAGGGTTGGGATTTTTCTGTAGTTTAGAGGTTGGGTTAGCTGACAAAGTGTTAGTTTAGAAGGAAAGTACTTTTTAGCATTTCCATGGCACTTAAATATTTTATGTTCGAGATGTGTTTTTTTTAATTTTTTTTTTAACTATCTACATATGTCTATCAACAAATCAGATGTCGTTCCTGAGTGGTCATCCTTTTCATGAGAGGTTTAGGGCGGTTGGTGGTTCTGAAGATGACTTTCTTTGCTGACTGTATAAGAAATTGTCTTAAAGGTTTGATTTCTTCTTCATAGAGTCGTTTATTCCTGTATTGTTTCTACTATTGGTGATTGAAGATCATTATATCATATCATCAGAATCTTCTATTCGAAGAGTTTGACCTTAACCATTTCCTTCCCTGAGTAACGGTTCCTTAAGCACTGTATTGGAGTGCGGGTTAAGATTTAAATAGGTCGTTAAAGATGACCCCGAAGTACTTGTCATTCTTTTTGACTGCTATTGTTGATCCATCAGGGAGCTTCAGGGCCAGATTTCCACAGGTTGCTGCAGAGTTAACCGGCTATTGTTGAAGATAGGTCTTCTGGTTTTTACAGTCGGTGGGCACGGGTTAATCGAATTTCGTCAAAATAAAAAGGAAAGGTCCCAATTTTGAACCTTGCGCAACTCTAGCCTTCATGTCTTTGATTGATGATTTACAGTTTTCTATTTGAACAAAGAATTAAGAATTAAGAAGAAAGAAGAGAAAACAATATTTTTGTTAACGATGAAGGTAGTTCAAATGATTTTAGCTTATGGATCAGGGCTTTTATCCATACGCTGTCGGATGGTTTTTCAACATCCAGAAACAATCCAACGGTGGCACGATTAATTTTGGAAGTTCTGCAGACGTCGAACTGGAACTTCATTAACGGATGCAGTCTCGACTGACTTTCAAGAAAACCAATCTGCGTGTCGGGCATAAGGTTGAGTTCACTGCTATATTTCTTAAGCCGTTTTGAAGATGACTTCTTCCATAATCTTGTTATTTGGGACAGCCTGTTTTTCCCTTTTTGGGAAAGAAGCAGTTATTGATGCAATTGTTTATGATAATTGCATGAAGTATCATTGCTGTTTATGGAAGCCTTTCGATGACATAATTGGAGACGTCACCTTGTATAGCAGATTTTGTTGGCTTGGAATTGTTCATGCTTTGCGAAATTTAGTGATATCTCTTAGATAGCTTGCTGAACAAGTCTCATCAAACTGTACTTCTTTTATTGTTGGCTGCAGAGTCTGTTGTGTTGTTGGATGGGTGTGGAGTTCTTTTTCAATGGTCGGCTAAAGTTTCAACTTTGTCAACTGTGAATACCACTTCGATGTTATCCTTTATCATAACGTCGAGTAACAGCTGAGTTTTCCCTATAAGGCGTTTTTTTCTTCTTTCTTCAGCGTATCTTTCAAGCCTTTCAATATCCAAGTCTTCTGTAATTAATGTGTCGATCCATCCGTCACCATTAACTGACGTGTCTGCGGTTGTGCGCGAGAAAAAGTGTCGAGTGTGCCCCTCACAATAGAAAAAAACCCAAAAAATAAAAAAAAAAAAAAAAAAAAAAACAACACTCCCCTTACAATAAACCGATTCAGTTTTTAATAAAATATATATATATAAACATACATACAAAACAAAAAATAATAATAATAAAAAAAAAAACACTAAAGCAATCACGCCATCACGCCATCACATATAGTCAATAACACCTACCACTCGCGATGCTTCTCTCCACCCCTTCCACATACACCCAGTGATAAACTGTTTTTTTCTATACACTGCATTGTTGTACTATGTATAGTATGATGATGCAGTGAATAGATAAGAACATCTGGACTTTGGTCTCATTGTGGTGTTTCTGCAAGCTAGTTTTTTTGTATACAAATTGTCTTATGGGCATAACACCTAAGGCAATTTGTATTACAGAGACTATTCTATTGCATTGACTTTGCAATTTGACCTTTGCCGGAATTGTGTCTTTTATGTTTTATTGTTGTAATGGTAAGTAATTTCCTTGTTGTTTTTACCAATATTCGTGGACTCAGAAAAAATTTTTTTAACGTCTATGTCCACACTGTTCAATACAGGCCAGCTGTTTTGGCATTAAGTGAAACCCAGATTGGAGTTAATACTGATTTATCAGAATTTGCTTTACATGGGTATAGCTTGATGCCACTTCTCTTTTTGCATCATGGTCTTGTTATATATGTTCGGAATGATATTGCTTGCCAGAGCCTTCCCCAATATGGGCAATGTTCCAACACGGACTTTAACTTCTTGTGGCTCAAATTCAATGTCCGCAAGCAAATCATTCATTATTGTTTTCTCTACAGGAGCCCAAATCTAGACAGCAAATCGACTTTTAACGAGTTTGATGCGCTGTCTGATTCCATTTCCAAAATTGTTTCCCATTGTCCTCACACTGAAATTGTTATTGCGGGCGATTTTAATGTACACAATTCAAATTGGCTCCGCTATTCTGGTCAGACAACACCCGAAGGAAGGTATGTCGAGCTCTTTTCCGGGTTACATCACCTTACCCAATTAATAGATGAGCCAACGCGTATACCGGATGTTGCTGGGCAAGCCGCCCATACTCTTGACTTGTTTCTTACTTCTCACCCTGATAAGTATACCATTAGTGTAACTTCTCCATTTGGAACCTCAGACCATTGTGTCATTTCAGCAAATTTCTCGTCCTCCAGCCATCCAGTTAAAGAAAAACCTCCCACCAGGACCGTTTGGCAATACGAGAAAGCCAACTGGGACGGCCTGAATAATTTCTTTCGTTACTTTAACTGGTCACTATGTTTCCTCGATAGTGACGTTGATGCCAGCGCTGAAATGATCACAAATGTGATTCTTCTTGGGATGCGTGCTTTTATTCCTAACAGAGTAAAAAGTATTCAACCCAAAGAAAAGTCTTGGTTTAACTTTGAGTGTAAAGAAGCTATCAGGCTCAAAGAAGTAAGTTTCCGATCTTATAAAGCCGACCCTACAGAGGAAAATCGGAAAAAGCACAAACAAGCAAGAAACTTATGCAAATCCGTTATTGAAAGAACCAAATTTTTACATGACCAAAAATTACGGCAAAAAATTCTGCAATGTCCCAAAGGCAGTAAAAATTTTTGGTCGTTTGTAAAAAATATTAAAAACTCCTCAACATCTTCGGTTCCAACGCTCATCGCTGATGACAAACCAATTGTCCACTCTTCAGAGAAAGCAAACTTGCTCGCAGCTCATTTCGCTGCAAGCTCTACGCTACCTCACAGAAATGTTGCCCCTCCTGTACTTGAGAATGTAAATTTTTCCATGGGACAGATTTTTTTCCGCACTCGTACAGTAGCAAGAGTTCTCAAAGATCTCGACATACACAAATCTGCTGGCCCGGATGGTATACCCCCCATTCTTCTGAAGAGGTGTTCTTCCTCACTGGCAAAACCACTGCGTAAGCTTTTCCATCGCTCCTACTCTTCTGGAATCTTTCCTAGAAGATGGAAAACGGCATTTGTCCAGCCTGTCCCTAAGAAAGGTGACCCATCGTCCCCCTCCTCCTACCGACCCATAGCACTTACGTCCATTCTTTCCAAGGTCATGGAAACGCTGATCAACCGTCAGCTCAAGGAATATCTCGAAGACCGAAAGCTTCTCCATGACCGTCAGTATGGCTTTCGCAGTAATCGTTCCACTGGTGACTTGATGGCATATCTCACCGAACAGTGGAACAAATCTTTACATCGCTATGGCGAAAGTAAGATTATTGCGCTTGATATCTCCAAGGCATTTGATAGAGTTTGGCATGAAGCTCTCTTATCGAAAATGCGTGCTTTTGGGATCGATGATACTCTTGTTCGTTGGATTAGAAGTTATCTTCTGGACCGTTCAATGCAAGTTGTACTGGACGGTTTCAAGTCTGATCTCCATATTATAAATGCTGGTGTGCCCCAGGGCTCTGTTCTTTCTCCAACTCTTTTCCTCATTTTTATAAATGATCTTTTGTCTGTTACTTCTAATCCACTTAACTGTTTTGCTGACGACTCAACCCTCAGCTTCTCATATTCGTTCGACGATGCACGTCCTTTGTCTTCGGATGTACAATCGCAACGGCACCGTATGATAAGTTCATTAAACTCCGACTTATACAGCATTGTCAAATGGGGTAATAGAAATCGTGTGGAGTTTAATGCTTCGAAAACTCAATGCTGTCTCATGTCGTTAAAGCTAAACATTCCCCCCATGCCATTGTCCATGAATGGCACTTGCATCGAAGAAACCGAAAAGCTCTCAGTACTCGGTATGTGTGTCAATGACGACCTCCGTTGGAATGACCATATATTTGAGATCGCCAAGAATGCTGCTAAGTGCTTGGGTTTTCTGTATCGGTGTAAGAAGTTTTTTTCCCCTTCTGATCTGGCTACAATTTATAAAGCGTTTATACGCCCAAAGCTTGAGTATAACTCACACCTCTGGGCAGGTGCTTCCCAAGCATCTCTACACCTGCTCGATAGAATACAAAACAGAGCGGTAAGATTGATAGGAAATAGAACTGTTTCGGAAACGATTGCACCCCTCGAACATCGACGCAATGTTTCATGTCTTTCCTTGTTTTATCGTTTCTTTTATAAAAAATGTTCACTCGAGGTAGCCAGCTGCATTCCTCCCCTTAAAAATTTCACCCGTAATACTCGCCTTGCAAGGAATGCTCATCAGTTCACCCTTGAGCCCAATTTCGGACGTACCGTTAAATATAGAGATTCTTTTTTTAGTCGAACAACACGAATTTGGAATGGCTTACCCAGCGAGGTTTTTCCTTGCCATTATAATCTAGAAACATTCAAGACCAATGTTAATCGACACTTTCTGTCCCTCCTTTCCTAAAATTCCTATGCTCGCGCAGTGTGTTAACATTAAAAGGGAAACATTAATCCCTGTGCGCGTGCAACGTATAAAAAAAAAAAAAAAAAAAAAAAATGTAATTCTGTTTTGGAACCTATTCTTACTAATAGAATACAGAACAGGTTGGTTTTCTAGGTGGCTATTCTAGCAGAATAATCATTTTCCGGGATTTTAATTTTAAAAAGATTTTTATCAGGATTTTTGACGGACGACTGTAGGCCCCAAAACTGAAATAACTACTGGATCAATGCATCATTTTACAACATGATATCTCCCCGCTCTGATCATTTGGTTCCTTTGGCATTCTTACACCATGCTATGTATTTTGGAATTAATTTTTTTTTCATAAGAAAAAATCGAGAAATAAGAAATAAATATACTTAAATTGATTCTTTATTCTATACGCGACCGACTTCTGACGAATTCCTTTAGTCTACTTTATGACGCTGGCAAAATAAAATTGATTCAGTACCAACAGCAATACGAGCTCATGAGTTCCGTAGCCGATAACTTATGCAAAGCCTAATTATGTTTTCTCTCAATGCTCCCGTGGAAACAAGGCGTGTATACCAGAAACCAGCGTACTCGAATTGCTGGAGGGATTTCCGTCGCACAACTAATCTGATTAAAGGTAGGTATTAATTTTCTTAACGCTCTCCAACACGCTAAGTTTCCCAATCAAGATGAAATTCAGCATTGCAACGCAGATGATTATACAAGTAACCCCCCAACAGCGACGCTGCATGCCACCCAATCTAATCGAGTTGAAGCTGAACATTCAAAAAAAGACTTAAGACAAGAATGATGAAAGATCTGATAATCATCACTAAACCTTCTTCTTTCAACTTTGTTCGTGCCTCATTTGTGGCATCGAATTTCATTCGTTTTTATTGATTATGGTTGAGAGCATTTGAAAGTTTCGTATTCAAGCCACCATCATCGCATCATTGCAAAGCAGGATTTTAAGTCAAAATATGGATGACAAGATTTCAAAGACCACAAAAACACTTGCAACTTAAATCTCACTCATGTTGTTTGGTTTTGCCTCCTTAGTTGTCTTGCCACAATGGTTCCATAGAAAAGAAAACATTTGGTGCGTTTCATATAGCAAGCAATTATAAGGAATTGCCTCTTTCTTTTCGTCCTTTTTTCATTGTCATGTTGGGTGAAACTTGGTAGATGTAAGCCCCCTCGAGGCTCCCACCAATGATGATGGTGTTGGTTATGTAAAAACAAAGACAAAATGCGTGAGGAAATTCCCCGAGGATATGGCATTTGGTATTGTGACAGGAATGAGACTCCAGCTCCAGAGCTCATTTGAAATGTGATTCTTGCTTCTAAGTTATTGTTTACTATTGTATATTGAATACAGGTGCCTACAACTACTACAAATTAACGCGTGTGTATGTGTGTTTGTGCGTTAAATGGGAGTGTTTTGTGGGTTAAACAAAACTTTGAGGAGAAGAAAGATCCTTGAAAGAGCTCTTTTTTGTTGGCAACATGGAATGAAGTTTTTATTGAATGAAAGTTGTTTGGTAGACTTTAGGCTTACATAAGTAGAGAAGTTAGGCGTCTTTAAGTGGGTCTCTTGAGGTAATGTGTCAACACTTTGGCAAAGAAGACTGAGAACGATATAAGTTGCGTGACGGAAACACGTGATCCACTTGGGACTATACTATAGTTTTGAAACGGGGGTAGCTTCTATTTAATGTTTTTGTTCCAATTTTTTTTTTTTTCGGGTATAATAGGTTTGGCTATACAATTTTATGAAGTGTTGTTGGGAGACCTCAAACCTATTAGCCGTTTCTTTATAATAGTTCTAATAGTTTTTCAATTGGTACACTTATGTAGGGCATTGGAAGAAAATAAGGGAATTTCAAACAAATTACTTAATGATTCATGATGAAACTATTTATAGAAATTAGCCTGATACTTATTTTCTAAGATTGCCGACAGATATTTTACATTAAAACGTAAATAGGTATGTACAGGGAAGTCTTTATTTACGAAGACCATTTTGACATCATTGAAAAACACAGCGGAAGTGGAAAAGATTGGTTAGAATTAGTATCAGTCTAGTTCTGCCATTCTCGGAATTTCGTGTACCCTAATCACATATTCTGCTTAAGTGATTTCGCGAAAGTCGGAAAATCTTTGCATATCAAACCATTCTGAAAGCCCAGCCTACTCACATTGGGTCCCAAGAAATGTCACAGATATTGACCATATGTATGTCTGTATCGCATACAATTAATTCATACTAGAATCGCCCATGCTCGAAATTCGATCATCTCTTAATTCTGTATAACGAAATCATACATTATCTTAATAAGGATGGCCAGGCTTAGGAACGACATCCCGAACCTAAGTATTTAAGCACCATGGAGATCGTAGAAAGATTCTATGACAACGAATAATAGTCCGGGAGCCAGCGACAGATTTCCATGACCAAGCTCCTCTCAAACGATAATTGGTGAATAGCACCAGGGAATAGTATTATAAAAAATCGTGAACGTCAGCTGCGGTTTCGTTGGCTATTCATTTTTACTTGCGATTATACGGACTAAAGGCAAGTTTAAGATTTGTGTAAATAAAAAAAATTGAGAAAACAATGAAACATTACATTACGATCATAGAGAAGTCTAAAAAAGTGTTCGACAAAAAAGTTCTGTCTGTCTCTCAGTATGTATCACGAGCTGCATCCCAAACTGCTAGGCGATAATCTTTAAATTTGGTGTGTGTGAAATTTTATTTATAGGCCTAAAAATAACGGTACCTGCCATATGACCGTTAACGAAAAGCTTATTTTTCTCGAAATCGGCTCCAACGATTTTGATGAAATTCTTTGAGCATTTTTTTGTTAGTATTGGCTATCATTTTACTAAAACCAAATTTACGGGAAAAGTCTATTAACGGTGCCTTTCATATAACGGTTTTTTTTAATTTTAGGCTTTCTCGGTAACGGCTCTTTGGATTTCTGTCAAATTTTATATTTCAGAAGAGGTAGCCAGATTATTTCTGCATATAAAAAATTTGAATGACTTTTTTATCTAGTTTAAATTAATTTTTGATATTTTTGTTTTGAAAAATCAATATTTTTAAACTAATCAAAAAAAAAATTATTGAAAATGTTATTATTTTTTTTATTATTACTATTTATTTTTTTATAAACTCTAAAAAACTGCATACCAAATTTAAAAAAAAAATCTTTTTTCAAAAAACTAAAAATAAAAAACAGGATTCTATCAAAACCGGTCCTACAATTTTCGAAATACATTTTTCATAAATTCTTTGTTATTTAAGACGTGTGATGGCCTACTTAATTTTTACTAAAAAACGTTAAGTACGCTTTTGATACTTTTTTATAAGTTCAAACTGTGTTGTTTTCAACGTAAATGTTACTTGTTTCTGTCAAAGATCTTGCTTTCCAATGTAATCAGGCACATAAGAGCAAGTACGTTTGACCATGTCGTGCACATTTTTTTTTTATTGTAATCAAAATCAATGTACAGTTTACTGAAAAGCTTACAATCAAAGTTGGTGTGTACCATGAAAGCGTCTTGAGTATAATTTAATGCTTCTGGTATAAGGCAAGATTATGGACTCGAAAGTAAAATAACTACTCTTTGCTAATGACGGGGCATAGGTACAGGGACTTATTCCGGGAATTTATTTGAACGAAACAGTTAAAATGCGAACACATTAAAGGAAGGTCATTGTTCATACGGTTCACCATGTCGGACACTTTACATGCCGTAGTCTTTCATGGCAGCTGAAATGAATAAGTTTCATATGACAGCAGGAGTAACAAAGCTTTACCGAAAAAGGAGCAAGAAATCCCAGGAACCTTCCACATAAAGAAATAAATTTTGGGCAAGTAACAATATTTCAGCACGAAGATAGATCGACCATATATAAACTAAAACACCTTCGATAAAAAATAAAACAACTGATTTTATAGTGGAAAAAGGCTTCACAAAAAAACCACTATATTTTCGTCACCTTTGGAGGTCTTTTCTTCTCTGGAGCTATGTAAATTGATGGAAGATGGAGAGAATCTATATGAACATCGAGCGAGACTCGAATAGATCTCCGTTCGGGTTCCATACGAAGAGCATATGGCACGGCATGACTACCTTAGATTGTACTGCCATCTAAAAAAAAGAAGCTCTGACTCTGAGCACCCTGTTCAAAAGGCAATCATACTATTTCGGTAACGTTTCAAAACGTCCGTGAAGGATATGAAGGTGCAAAAACTAAAGGATCAAATAAATGCAATGGAAGCTTCATTTAGTTTGGCATCAGATATGGAACAGTACACATAATGGGTATGCCTGGCGAATCATACAAATGGAACCTCAGGGTAAAGCAGTGCAGTAGGCGAGTGGTGGTCCCAGTTGAGATCTTAATAATCGTCTTCGTCTCCGTTTAAAGTCAATAACCATTTATCATTCCGTTTGCCAAGCAATGTACAAATGTTTTGCATCCTCACAAAGAAATTGTAGTTTAATATTGTAACACCATCGACTCTTGCTGAACTTCACTTTTCTCTAATGTTTCGATCTTGATTCGAGATTTATAATGGAATAAAGGAAGAAAATTCATCCATTTTAATCTGCGGGTTATCCTTTCTTCAATATCTTCATACTCGACACAATATAGCTTCTATAGCCGTCTTCAATAGCTCAATGTCAATTTCAATTGATATTTCGTTATCATACGGTGTTACCGGCAGCTTTTCACGTCTCTAAATAAAACAATATTTTATATAACCAATTCTTTGCCTAAATAAATGAAACAAATCAGCTTCACCTAACATGACAATGTTCATATTTCAACCCTTTCCATATCATTTTTTTTTGTGTACATACAAATCACAAACCCTTAATGCATTGCCACATCAAGCTCTTGAGATGCAAAAAGTGAGGCAACACATCACATTGTTGCCGAAGAAAAGCAAAAGCATGAAAATTGATTACAACATACACTCACTCAATAACCCGCACTCCAGCATTCGATCCCAATGGATCTTCCGACATTTTACGTCAAGAGGTCGTGACGATGAATTATACGAACGAATCACTTAAGGGCGCAACACAGAGAGCACTGCAACGATAAGGCTTAAAATACACAAAACCCTTTGGATATCCCAAAGAAGAGTCCTTCTTTTTTTACAAGAGTGCCTCACAAAGGTTCCTTTTAATGGATAGAAAGAGCTTTATTAATATACCAACCACCCTTTCGGTGCATAATTGTGCACAAAGGGTGTGTGCATTTACACATACCTAACCGCACAAAAACCTTCCCCCACACAATTGTAGTATAAAAGGTTCTCCTTCCATCTTCTGTCGATAAGATGCTCAAGAGGCGCTTCCTAAACTGCGGGAGGACCTTCAAAACTCCCATCATACCCCACCATGCATTCCATTACCAAGTTTCTTTTTATTATGCTTTGTTTCTTCTAATTTTTCCTTAGGAAAGGACTTTGCCCAGAACAGAAAAACGCTCCAAGGAGCTAAAAAATCAACAGATCCTTGCGCGCAATGTAAATCAATTTTCTTCTCGAACAAGTAAAATATTTAACTTTCGATTTTCCTGTCTATATACTCCCACTTCTGCTTGTTTTTAAGTTTTCAGTTCGAATCCGATGAGTAAACAATGAGAACGGAGAAGAACTTCCGTTTTGAGGGGATGCTATGGAGTGGCCTGGCCACACCACTCGTCAGGAACTGAATTTATGAAAGTTGAAATTAATATTGTTTTGCAATTTCCATTCTTTAGGCCACCGACCGTCATCGGTTGTCCTTCCGCTGCCTGTTGCCTCCCCAGCCAGAAGCGTTCATTCGGTAAACATACTCTGCTCAAGGGTTGTGTTTACATTTCGTGGATCATTTGTCAAGTTGTTTGGAAATGTAACTTTTCCCCGGCGACAACGGCTACGCCAGCGATGACAGACAAACGGATTGGTATTGAAAATTACCATGTTCCTGATTTTTCATTGTTTTGAGTTTTTTTACGCTTTTCCTCAGCTCGTGTCTAATTAAAAAGTTTTTCAATTTAAATGCAAAGGGACCTACATCGTCGTTGTCCTTGGTCCTGCCACGGTTGGTCGTGGCCAATCTACGCTTAGGTTTGGTCGTGGTCCCCTATGATTCTGGGGGCACTCTGGTGCTGGCCAGTGGCGTGTGATAAGTCGGAAAAAACCGCATGTGATAAAAGTCAGGGATAAAGTGTTTGTGAAACCGCGCCGCCACATCCATTAAAAATGCCCACGCATCCTGGAGTGTAAAGGGCGTCCGCTATGGTCCGCCATATACGCCTCTATCTCGACTGGCGGTGATGCTGCTAAAATAGGTGGTAATATCTAGGGAATTTGGCCAACCAGTTTATGAGGGAAGCCATTCAATGCGGATTGTTTTGGTGTTTTTTTTTTGTTGTCGTTGTTGGGATGGCTTCGGTCCATTAGCGAGGTTATGTCGATTTTTGTTGTTGTTGTTGGTGTCCCTATGTATTCTTCGCTAGGCGTAATGAATTCATCGACGCTTTAAAGACCACACCGATGTCGTTCCAACGCTCCACAAGCTCTGCAAGGATATCAAGAGAGATGGCAAATTAAGGTTGATTTATGAAAATCACTTCAAACGTGCCGTAACGGTATCTCTATTTGGTGACGCAGAAAATAAGCTTTTTGCCAAAATAAAAAGCCAACCCCTGGTTGATAACGAAACCGCCAAAAAGAAGCAATTCAATTATGAAAGGGTCAAGTAATTGGGTAACTTAGGAAAATGTGAACCCTTTTGGTAATCTTAAATTCAAATTTATTTTCATCAGAGTCAATTTATTTCTTTAGGGACATTTTTTTCTGAGTGGAAAATTATAAAAAAAATTTCTTTAACCTCTAAAGTCAGCAGATTGATTAAGTTGTTTCAAAACTTCAATTATGCTTTCGAAATTTTTGTTTAATTTTCATTGGTTGTTGGTTGACTTTGGTTTGGGTTGCAATCGCCTTGGAATTAGTTTCATCAACCACAGAACTGGTGCAATCATAAAAGAATATTTAAAACTTAACAACCACTTCATTTGATCACCTTAATTGTCTACCTTTTCTTTAACCTCAGCCCTCAGGAGAGAAGCTGGTAATCTTATGGACGCGATCATATCTTAGACAAGATGTCTTCTTAATAAATTCCCCCAATTTCGCTGATATGTCGTCGACCATTAAGTGCAAAACCTTTTTGCAATTATTACTAAAGGCAACAATTGTGTAATAAAACTATTTTGGTCGACTAGATAGCAATGGTAGTTTTACCAATTGTTATATGTTTCAGCAGCTGTCAAAGATTCCAATGACATTGGCTCTCGAAATATATACAAAATTACCTGGCATTACTTCATGCATCGTTGTATTTTTGTCCGGGTGGAAGAAAACTCATATCCACGAAGATCCGTCGCCGATTAACTCAAAGAATCAAAAGGAAAAATGGGCATCACTGGGTCGCACGTACTTGCTCGCTTGGCAGGGTCTTTGTAATCTTTGTGTCACAATGTTTGTTACCAATGGACTTCATAACTACTGGACCGATTTTGATTAAATTGTCTATATTGTTTATAATTTGGTCCATAATTTTTAAGATTGTTTTTATCTCGATTAATGTACTCAATACTTTTTTATTGCAAATTCAATGTTAATTATAAGGCAAAGGGTTCTTATTATTTGGATATGTTTCTCGGGGATGGCTGCACAGATTTTGACGAAACTTTCACAGACAGATAGCTGAAGTTGTTAGAAGTAACTAAGACTATTATAATTACTCCTATTGCTTTTTTTCAAAGATTCAAATAAAAATAATAGCAAAATCTTTAGGAAAATTTTGACCCTATAGGTGACACTGGGCAAGAGATATTGGAAAATGATGTTTTCCCTTCAATTTTTACAATTTTTTTATCGACAAATTTAAATTTAAATGACTTGACTGATTTAAAAAAAATCTTTGTGTATTAACCTGGTTAACTGTTAGTTTCTTGGTTCTTATGGGTGCGATAAGTAGCGCTGTTAATGGGATCCAGAAATTGTTATATCCGAGCAACGCCGGGTGGGACGGCTATCTCATTTCACGATGTTTGTCGCCAATGGACTCGGAAACTATTGAACTCATTTTGATGACATTTTCTATAAAAAATAACCAATATTTTTCATTTTTTGATTTATTTAATTTGTTTGTATTAAAAGACACAACTTGAATATCAAAAACCAATTATGATTGTCAGGCTAGACCTTTTCAAATATAAATTTTTAAAGAAATCCTATGGTTGTCGAGAAAGTGGACAATTAAAAAAATCTAATATTAAAACTTTAGAATTTTTCTGAAAAAATTGATTTTGATAAAATGATAGCCCCTAAAAAAATACTTCCATGAATGACATCAAAATCGCCATTTTCGAGACAAATAAGCCTTTCTCTAACGGTGATATGGTAGGTATCGCTGTTTTTAGCCATAAAAAAATAATTTAAAAACCTCTCTGTGGAATAACAAAAAAGCACATAACAAAACTTGCCTTATTAAATGAAAGCTTAGACCGTCTACATTAGGAATCTGCTGGATGCATGTTTGGCCCATGTTAAGTTTGTCAGACTAGCAGATCCTTAATGAAGATGGTCTAAACTTTCACCTGATACCCCATTTGTTCGTTGACCCGATGAAGTAGCCAACACTAAGCCGGAAGTGGCCATTTTACCGCCAAAGGGACAAAAACAAGTTTTTTTTTTATTTTATTATTTTATTATTTTATTTTTTTTGTAATTTGACATTTATTTATGGAAAAAAAATCCATTGACTCATGAGGTAGGCCCAAGCCTCATATTTTGACTAAAATGTAGAGTTTGTGAAGTTAGAGGATGTAGAGTTAGTTAGTTTGGCTCTACATGAGATCTGATAACTTTTTGGCAATACGAGTCATGTGGTTTTGTCTTGGATTCACTTTTACCAACACATCGTCAGACATATCCACGCGTATCCAACCAAAAGATGGTTCAACACCATCCTTAACCAGCCACAGATACAAGCCGTTCTCAAGGGATTCGTCCTTTGTGATAAGACCCCCACCTGCGACCCGAAATAAAACGTTCATGACTTCAAGCATTGCTATTCCAATGAAGATGAATAAAAGTCCATTCCATACTTCTTTGAGAAATATGATCCCGAACACTAATCAATCTGATTCGAAGAATCACGCTAGAGGTCTACATGAGCTGCAACCTCATCACTGCCAGCTCTTGGACAAGATGCGCAAGCAGGTTTTCGTCTTTCTCTGTCTGAAAACTCTGTCAACAAAGTACCATTTCCGGCGTTTGGTTATGACGTGGCCAGGAATTGACATTCCCCTTCACCATCGAATAAAAATCTGGAAAAATGTCGTATGAAAAGTCCTATTATCTCCATTTAGGGGAAGGGACAATTTTCTAAAAATTTACTTAAACAAAAGACTTCAATTTCCCTGTATTCTTCTTCACCAAAAATAAATTATATTAATATCGGTTAAGCTGTTTTCAAAATGGTAAATGGAAAACATAATCTAGTGAACTTTGAAAAATAAGGATAGCTTTTTTAAAAATGACACAAAATCTTTATGTGCTAAGTTTAAGGACGAATTGCTTCGCAGTTTACAGACAAAGTTATCTTTTTCGCCTACTGTAATGTCATGTTTGATTGTACAATCAAAATTGACTATTTCACAGTACCAACTTAAAATTTTCAGTACTTCCTTTTGCCGAGACAGACGAAAATCCCCAAAGAATAAGGGATATCTCATAGCATGAGAACATTTTTGGCCTTGGCTTCTGGAGCCTTTCGAAGCTTGAAATACCAAATTTTGCAGATCTAACCTGCCTATTCATATAACTCCTCAACGAGATGACAGATGATGGGAACATCAGCAGATAATATTGTGTCACTTGCTTGAATGCACCATGTTCACTCGAGTGCATCTTCGGTTGAATGGATTAATGCATTACAATATTAAGTCAAACTTGAATGGCTTTGCATAATATCCTTGCTCCTCCCGAAGGTACCTAATTATATATGTAAGGCCACAAAATAATTGGCATTAAGGACTGTCCGTGATAATTAATTACTACACTACCATGCATTATATCACTTAATGTGCGGCCTGTTTGGGACTGACAAGCTGGCGACTACTCGTGGCGGCGACTCAGCACTCAGCTACATTATTGCCCCACAAATTACCTTCGTCCTGAATGAAAGATATAAGGATATCTGGATTCACTTGAGATTTTATGATATGAACTTGCCATGTAAATCAATCAGTGTACTGGTGATGGATGCGCACTCTGCTGATGTATCTGCCTTAAAGTTGATCATTAAGCGTTTAATTTTAATTAATCTGAACACGTGGCTATCTATATGTCCCACCACTCTCGCATCCGGAATCCTGAGATAATCCAATAAGTATTTGTGAGCGATTTTTATCCATATCTACAAACATAGATTACGGACTATATCACTACACCTGAGATTGACAATTTGTCATATCCTTTGTTTCGCAATTCAATATTCCCATCCACCACAAGCAATCAACACACAAATGGAGTTACAAATTCCAAAGCCAGAGGATTGCCATTCAGATTCAACTAGCACCAGCGCACCAGCTCCTCTCTAAAACGTTTCTATGTTCAATAAAATCGATGAATTCGACACACGTTCCAGTCATATTCGGAGAAACGGGTTGGGTTGATTTGGAAATCCTGTGCGTTGCTTACCTTGGCACCCCGCATCGGTCCTTCCAATTGCCTATTCTTGAAGCTATGCTATGCTAGCTGTCACCCGTTCTTGTTCTGACTGTTCGTCCAGTACACCAGCTCCACATGGAACAGTATATGTATTTATGCTTATGAAGTGAACTCAGGCTTATCGTTGGAAGAATATTTTTTGTTCGATTGGTTCTCAAGCTGTATGCGGAATTGGGGGCCCTTGGGCTGAATACAATAAACATGAACAAATACGACACTATCTCCACCTATGAATGTCATTTTATGATTTACGATTCGATAAAATGAAATTTATTTCATCTGACAGTTTTCACAGCAAAGTGTGTTTCGGGGGGCAGCTGTGCAGTGTGTGTACTGGAACTGGTGGTATATGCTTCGTGTGCACTGCTGTACGCTCGTGCTCACATTAGACTTAGACATGCCAGACACAACAGTGAACAGACAGGGGATGTTTTGAAAAATTCCGGAAAAACAATATCGATTTCATTTAAAAACTAGAACTTAGTCTACTCTGCAATTTGGAGCCTGGCAAATATTATTAGTATTTTGAATTGGGGTAGGAATCGACATCGATTTGCAGCCCGACATGGTTTGCACTTGATAAGGACCTTCGCAGTACTAGCCCCTAGCGTTTTGTACAGTGGTTCGAACTATGAAAAAAGCAGACAAAAAACATGAAAAAATTGGAAAACAAATATGTTTTTTATTGTTGTGTTTAATGTTGTAGTTTGACTAATTTACGTTAGATGGCTTACTTGCTCCAGAGCCTGGCCGGCCAGATCCCTAGTCTGCTGCCTCTAATCGAAATCGGAGTTCTCCCTCTACTTAGTCGCTTAAATAAAGACGAGATCTACATTGGCTTCTGACTCAGTAGGGCCTAGGGAATGGCACGAAGACTTTGCCCGCTGGAGCGTTGATGTTCATTTTCGCTCCAGGTGGCCAAACCATTTCAGACGCTGAATACGGATTTTACTATGCTTGTACCGCGGTACAGCACATTCTTTTTCTTCTTCTTCTTCGACATTCTTTGTTTTCAGGGTAATAACTCGTTCGTAGTACTTTTCTCCCGAATAAAACAAGTGAGTTTTAATCTCACTTGACAAAGGTCCATGCTTCTGCACCATATAGCAGGATAAGTATTAATGGTATAGCCTCTCATGGTGTTTACAGCTCAGTGCCAGGTATACACATTCAATTACTACCTCAAAGTCGATGGGTGGTAGGATTGGACTTTTGTTGAAGAAAGCATAAACTCCGTGTCTTGTCCTTGTTACACCCCATTCTGCTCTTACTGCTGGCTCCATTGAAGGGAAAGCATCAGTTAGTGCTCGCTTAGTTCTTCCTATCACATCAATGGCGTCAGTTTTTGATTTATTAAAGATAGCCTGGGCGTTACGTACTATCTTTTCAAACACAATATTGAAATAGCTGAATGAGGAATGACAGTGAGCCTCTTTTGTATTAACCCCCTGGTGGTTTCGAAGGTCTCAGTAGAATCCATACAATTTTTGATGGAGCAGCCAACGTCATCCTGGTAATACGTACCAGTTTAGCAGGCATTTCAAAGCTAGACATGTCTTAGTACAGTTCGTCTTAATTTACCCGATCATATTTAGGCTACCTTAAAAATGATGAACCGATGGTGACTCTCCATGTAAAATTCTTAGGTTTTCTCCAGGATTTGTCATAATGTAAAAATTTGGTCGATCTTAGATTTTTCAGGACTAAAGCCGTCTTGGTAAGAACCTATTATTCCGTGAGCAGACAGCTTAAGACGTTCACAGAAAACACCAGACAGGATCTTGTAGACAACATTTTAAAACGCTTATTTTGTCTATAGTTGGTGCGTATTCGATTTCCTTTTTTTTATGGATCGGGCAAGTGATACTGACATTTCAAACATTCGGCACACTTTCCTCCGACCATATAGTGCAAACGAGTTGATGTATGGGTCAGACCAGGTCATTCCCAGTATGTTTAAAAGGTTCCGCTCTTAGCCTATCTAGACCAGTGGTTTTGTTCGTTTTTATTCTGGCAATGACTTTTAGCATTTAGTCGGGCGGATCTAATTCTTGGTTGTTATCTAGATTAACTAGTTGAAATTCAAGACGACATCTTACAACAGTGATTACATAGAGAGTGACGGATATTTGGTGCTTGAGATAAGGAGAATTTATCTCTCCTTTGTATCCTCTCAAAATACACTCTTATTAAGTGAATTATGAAAGAATTATCAAAGTGAGAAAGGTATAAGGAAATGTTGCCCCCTGCAACCCGTGCAAGAGGGCAATATTGGATTTGAAGTAGGTGCGAGGTTGGGCATATGCAAAGTTCCTTTTATTTTAGTTTACTCTTTAAAAAGTTAAAAAAAAACCGAATAAATATTTTTTTTCGGGATATTATCTTTTGAGATGTTTGGTCATTCGAGATTTTTGTGCATTCTAGATTCTTGCATTCTAGAAGTTTTTTGCTTTCGAGATTTTTTTCATACTTCTAAGCTAGACTTAAGACGATTAGGGTTATTAGAATTAGAACCAGAGGTTATAAAGGTTACTGGTTGCCTAACTCTGACATATTATTATTACACCTTATTCCATGTAATCACAAAATTTCTAATGAATTTCGAAATTCGGCACTATTTCACTGCACGAAGTTTTCCTACCTTTGAAAAGGCTCTATTCTATAAGTCTATATTAGAATCAAAGCTTGGAACTTAAGATAAAGCAGTTTTTATATGGGCTTGGCTGACGTCAATACACTAAATCTATTCTTTAAGAAATTTTGTGATTACACGGAATAAGAAATTCGGCGTTATTTCACAATAAAGTGAAGTAACCAACAACTCTATGAAGCGTATTGTCCAAGTAAGTCTTTGATGGTAAAAAAAGTTCTTGGCCCAATTGGACCTTGAATATAGATGCATGGATAAATGACATAATAAAATACGTCGAAATGATGTCCTACAGATGTCCAGTTGTTTAGAACGTCTTCGCGTTGAATTTTCTGGATATTCTTCAACACTGTCGCGTCTTACACGACCAATGTTCACTTTGTTCTGTACTATTCTCGGTCTTCCTGGAACCGTGCAATTAAACGATTAATTGCGGTTGGACTAGGAGCATTTCTGGTGTTGGAATAATTTCGATATACTCGTTTCGTCAGTGAAATTGAATGCTCAGTGGGAAACTAAAATTCTCCCAATTTGGATCGTTGCTAGGTTGTTAAATTTAGTGTGGTAGTGTAACGGTTCGATGAATAAGATCTAAAAAAAAAAAAAAATAATAATAATAATAAAAAAAAGTTATTCAATTTTTACACGCAGGCGTGACTTTGGTCCCACCCTGTATTAATTTTATTTATTTGTTTAAAATTAGGAAGATTATTTTTTTATCGTCTCCCATAATTCATTTTGTGTTTCCGGCTATCAACACCATCGCCTTCTGTCCTTCCAGAAGCCTTCTATTCTAACCACGGTCTCTGCATCTTCTTTGACAGTAGGTAAGTTTGATAAAGCTTCTACAGCTTGAAAAACAAATTTGAAAAAAGTAGTCATTTTAAAATGACCAGTAAACCGGAGACAACAATTCCAACTATACACGAAGTATGTATTCTTGTATACCCTTTACAGTCGCGATGAGAGAAAATGTCTTTTTTGACAAGATTAAACGCTTTCCATCACACTTTCGTCTGACGTCGTAATCAAAAACCCTAAGAAAGCAGTTCGCCGCCTCACCGTTAACCCTTATTTCGAACATTAAGAACAACAGAACAATGGAACAAAACAGTTTATAGTAAAAGTAGGAGTAGCTCTTGACCTGCTCAATAAAGGCAAAACAAGTAACTCGTTGCACCTTTAATGAATTAAATTGAATTTAAATAAAGACCTGCTAAACTTTTTTCATTAAAATCCTTCACTGCATTCTTGAGATTCAACCTAAACATGTTACTTCATTAAACTATTTTGCTGCTCACAAAATAATAAACCAAAGTGTTACGCAAAAGTTTCAATAATTTTTTGTTTAAAGTTATCCCTTCTTTCGAACCCACTGTACTTTCCCTGGGCACACAACTTGTGTCCATCCGAGTGTCCGTTTAGCAAAAGTATCTTTCTCTAAACATCATATTGGCTCGTGTGTTGTTGTTTAGAGATAAATAAACAAGATAAATCGAAATTAATGCCTTTGTGTCAAAAGTCATCTCGTAGTCGATTTATTTCTGCTAAAGTGTCTGTGTTGACTGGACACTGGAGGCGAGAAACAAAATTATCCGCACACCATCATCGTATAAGGGGAAAGGTATACTTTTTTGTATCCCAAACAAGAGATGCACTGCATCGGATGCAGTGAAGAAAAGTGCTGCTAGAAATCTCACTTGAATGCACAAAACCAAAGTTTCTCCTGAACGGTTAGGAAGTCTGGGTTAGTTTGGATTGGTTGTTCTTTTCGGAACTTTCTTTACTGCCGAGCACGTCGTCCTTTCTGAAAGCTTCGAGAGTTCTCCCCACTTCCACTCACGGATACTAAACGAAAACACATACAATTTAATTTTAAACCAAAAGTGCCTCTCTCTAGTGATTGCTAATTGGCTCCTATTATTTTGTAATTTGGCTGCCTTCAATCGAAGGTGAAATTCAATTAACAGGCAATGCTGAAACCGCCAAGAGTGTTTTGGCCCTGTGTCTCCCATGTACATATAGCATTAGCAACCGAGCACTCACTGGCAATGCCTTTCCCCCCGTTACCAACAAACGCGGCACCTTTATTGGCTTCAATAAAACTTCCTCCTCATCTTGCATGCGAATCAGAAGAAGAGTGGCGGCGGTGGCGGTAAATGGATGATGATGAAGATGTTGTTGAAAGGGGGGGGGGGGGGGGGGAGGTTCGTGGTGGTTCCGTACTTATGTTGAAGAGGAGGGAAAATTGAGTTTGAAACAGTCTTCCGGAAAAACCAACTATACTAATACCTCTTCCGTCTTTTCATAGTGTGCGCGTACGAAATAATAAAACACTTAGCAAGGATATGAAAAAATGGAGTAGTATGCCCGTGTACAGCAACTCCGCAGGAACTCTGGCAAACAGCTACAGCACTCAAGCTCCAGCAACAGTGTAGTGTACCTGCCGCGAAATGAGTAGACATTGTCGGTATAACTTTTCTTTGGTACTGTTGTTGCTGCTATTTTTTTACTTTTTCGGTTAACAGTCGAGTCTCGCGGCTTTAGGGCTCGTCTCGATATTACTAGCCGCCTGCCTCGAGATTGTTACAATAGAAACTACTTTTAGCATGCAATCAATTTTTATTATATTTAACCTCTCTAGAGTAGACGAGGAAAAAGTTTTAAAGGTTCATCGCATTCGTGAGTTTATTTCTACACAAAAACACATCTAACAACAGTGGGCGACATAGAATAGTACCAGATATAAGTTATGTTACAACATGGGAATGACTAATGTCTTGTGTGAAATGTTTTATTTATTGAGAAAGGGATCTACAACTTTCTTCTGACTTTTAGATATAAGAAAGGTTTCATGACAGCATCATTTTGCCTCAAGCTTTTGTCGATATCAAAAGATTCGGTGTTGTTCTTTCCGATTTTGATAATTCGTTGATTCGTTGTTGGCCTTTTTTGACCTTTATGGGCAATCGAATCGACTACGGCAGGATTGCCAAATAGTCCATCCCTATTAACAATATCTTAAGCAACCTTAAACGAAATAAAAAAAAATATTTGACATAATAATCTAATAAGATTCACTCAAACTTAGACTTTTTGAAACGCTGGTCCAAGAAATTCCACAAAACTAATGTCAAAAATTGCTCTTCAAAACTCATTGGCCTCCTTGAAAATACAATGATGTTCAATAGACAGGGCAGCTGAGAGGGGATAGTGCCGTAGCGGCTGGATTACTCCCGGGTCCGTTGTTCTTCGAGGGCTCGCGGTTCTTCGAAAGGACACGAAAATTACTATAAATATTACTTACATTTTTCTTAAAAAAAGGGGGGCCCGTACATGGTTTCCAACGGTCCTGAAAATTCTCTCGGCGGATACAAATCCATTCACTATTCTGAAATTAAAAGTATTCAGTTTCATTTCCGACGATTTGACATAAAGTGACAGCACTGTCAAATGCATGACAAAAAAAAACCAAAACAAAAACAGATGATTTCTACATTTTCCCTGTAACATAATTTTTCTAAATTGAAAGCGATAATTTTTAGTAATATTTACATTTATAATCTGCTTATTATATATTTTTAAAAAACAATATGATAAACCTACAAATTTTGCTCACAAATTTTTAATACATTTTTTTGTCTGACCCTATTTTGCTGCCGCTTACTGTACTCAAGTGATATTATTTTTCAAAACTCTATGAGGGCCAGAGTAAGTGAAACTTAGAGAACTTATGCTCATTTAATAAGGAGTTATATCACCGTTTATAAACGACTCCACAGATTTAGCTTCCTCCCTCCTCCTAAACAAAGGACCAGATTAACAAAATAAAAAAACACTGCAAAATAAAAAAGACACCATCACTCCCTTTTAGTGGCAGTCCTGAGTTTATGGCTTTCGGGGTCATTAAAAAATTCAGCAACAATGTGCACGTGATACCATCTACACCCAACCCCCGCCCCATCCATGTACTCCCTTGCCAGGTACATTACACAAAGAAGAGCTGGCATTTTACCATTTATTTATATTTTTATGGTCCTTTACTCACCATTATCATAACCCATAGAGAGTGCAACCAACCACCCCCATAGTTTTGTTTCGAAAATAGAATGAGATAGAGAAAGATATGATAAAGTGCTCCCCTAGCTGAGAGGGTGAATTGTTGCGTAAATAAAATTGAAATAGCACTATTAGACTTGGACTTGGACAACGATGTTATATGGACGAAGTATCTATCTATCTTTTTATCTTTATTTTGAATCCATATGTTTGTCCATATAATATTCCTCTTTACTTTCTTCAGTTTTATCGTAATCAAGTCCCAAGGGACTTCTAAAGAAAACATCATCATCACACAAGACGGAAGAAACGAAGCAAATATTATAGATAGGTAGTCACAAAGTCACGGAGGATATTTCCTTCCGCGTCCTTATGCTTTTATTGACTATTCCCTGATATCGGGATAATATTGTCTTAGTGATTCTTTTCCTATATCACTCACTCAAGACTGTAAGTCATAAAGACGGATGTGGAATCTTTCTCAATAACGATAACTATAAGAATAAAGATGGTGTTCGTAAAGAGTTCGTTATGGAATTCTTGTTGTCCCAAGTCTTTCATTAACACCCACTTGTCAATTGGACATTCTATCTGTGGCTGGTGGCTGCTACTGCTGCTGTGCTGCTTCAAATAAAAGTTGACTGGTCGACAACAAAATCAGAAGCACCTGAAATTGGGACAAACTTGTTAGGAACTTCTCGCGATGTTGTAATTCAATTTAGACTTCTTATATTAAGGTATTGTAGTGGAAATAGATGATTCGCCAAAAAAAAATTGTATATGGATTCGGCTGAGTGTACACAGTTGAGATTTGTTTTTAATATAACTTCGATGATTGAATTATGGAGTATATAGATGGCTAATAGATAATGTATGTTTTACCTGGTGCTGGTGTATACAAATTAAAAATATTCTGATTGGTTTTGGCTTTGAAGTCTTCTTGATTTGTGTGTAATGTTGGTGTTTCTTATTTTGTTTGTTCAGATCACGTTGACTTTCATGCAGAATGGGTTGTATAATCTGAAGGATTGACCCATAATATGTCTTACAAAATATATAAAATAAAAGTTTCTGGTTCATTAACCGTCCGCCCTGAACGTAAAAATGCATAAAAACAACTAACATATTAAATTAGGATTGACTTGGCTGTAAAACGATACAAAACTTTAGATTTCTGTATCTAAATACATTTATGTAGGCAATCCGTAGTATCTCAAGACAAATTAATTTTATGTAGTAGGTACAAGTCCAATCTTTTCCTTGAGGTAAATGTTCAATAAGAAACTATATTCTTAAAAATACTTTATCAAACATGTAAAAATTACCAAAGTGTTGAGATAAGCGTTAATTTTGAAATGTTATGCAAAAAATTGTCATCTTCTTTTGGTCTTGATGAGCTTTTGGTTAAGCTTATGAAAAAATATTTAACAGGAAGAACACAAAGTTTTCACACAAGTAAAGGCTGCTCAGAATTTTTGCCTCTAAGAAATAGAGTTCCACAGGGCTCAATACTTGGTCCTCTTTTTTATATTATTTATAAATGATTTGCCATCCGTATGTGAAAACGTTTCATTACATCTATACGCTGATGATGTGCAAATTTACATATCCCGACCGATAGGTCTTATTGAAGATTGTGTTTATATGTTAAACGAAGATTTACAATCCATTGCTAACTGGGCTTCATTCAATCATCTCGAATCGAACCCTGGAAAGACACATTCATAATTTTTTCGAAACATAACCTTGATACAACATTAATGCCTCCTGTTCAGCTAATGGCGAATACTATCCCCTATCTCGAAAATGTGAAAAGCCTAGGTATTGTTCTAAATACTAGACTCTCTGCTAGGGATAATGTGAATTTGACCATCAGATCAATTTATGCGGGAGTTAGACAATTAAACGTGTCTGCAGGTGTTACACCATTTGCAACTGGACTTAGACTTGTACAAAGTCTTACTTACCAATCTTTAACTATAGCAGTGTTGTTTTTAGTAATTTAGATTCGAAATTTTAAAAATTGCATTTTTCTTTTTAATGTGATTATAAATAATCAACCTTTGTATCCATATGAACGAATTAATTTTGCTTCTTCGGCAAGAACAAATAGTATAATTGTACCTTCATATAATTACCTTGAAAGCAAGAGATTGTTCTACTTCCACTCAATTGGCCTATGGAACTCCTTACCGTTCTCTATTTGGCAGTGTAGTACACTTCCCAGGTTTAAAAAAGCACCTTATGATTATATCTCCAATAATAACACTATTTTCTCTTAATATTAAATACGTATAAATAAATAAATACATTTACTGGCGCGACAACTCCTTAAGGAGTCAAGGCCTAGTGACTTATACTCTCAACCATTCCTGTGTGTGTTTTGTTAATCTGCAAGAATGGAAGGGACTTACAGTATACCGCCGAGTCCGAACGGCTACATGAGGATGCACTTTTTCGAGACAAATTTTACTCTTGGAGGTTTTGTCAGTTCCTCGCAAGAGGCAGTACCCCAGAAAAAAAGGTGGCTATGAGCTGGATTTCCGACACACTTACCACTAAGCCGCGGGGCACTACAAATATTATATTATAAATTAAATACGTATAATGAACTGAATTATGAAGAACTTACTTTTATATTATCTTTTTTTTGTATTATGATTTTCTGTTAAAAGATCTTTACTTTTTTGAATATTTCATATTTCATATTTTCTATCTCTCTCTTTGACGAGTTTGAGTTGTTAAGTACTTATTATAAAAATGTTTTTTCTTTTTGTACTACCACATTTTTCATGAAGGAAATAAAATAAATAAATAAATATATAAATAATTAACGTCTTAAAAAGAAACAACTTTGTTTCATTGTGTATTTAAACAATAGGAATCAACAAGAACGAAAAATTAATTTTTCGCTCTAATAAAATATAGCAGTTGTGTTAAGTGAGAAAAGAGAAGATTCACTATTAAAATCTGAGTTTTTCTTAATGTTGGGTGGAAATTACAATTAATAAATAATTATTAAACCTTTACCTCTTAAAGCCGAAACAGAATTCGCAACATTAGAAGCATTATTGAAAAATGTAATTACTAAAATGGGCAATGGAAAGTGCCCAAAAATCTGCCAAGGCAGCCCTTCTCCAGTGTCGGGTCAAAAGGCGGTCTGGTATCTCAGGCTTGAAGGGTTGGCTTATAATCCTATTAAAATTATATCTAAATGTGAAAGCTTGTATGTTTGGATGTTTGTTCCGCAATCAGGCGATCAGGCTTAAACCGCTCAATGGATTTGTATGAAGTAGATAGATTAGAAGATGCTGTATTGAAAAATTATCACATTTTTTGCCAGAAAAATGCATTTTGTTACAGGAGAGGTTTATATATGAAATTATGTATCACTTGACACTTGAGGTTGTTTGTTATGCTATGCCTCAACGACTGCATGAATTTTGTAAGTTTAATAGTTAATAGTAGTATTTACTATACCACTACTACAAGGGTTCTCTTTTATTCTGAACAAAACAACTGTTTAACGGATTTTGAAGTATATAATAAAAATTATTGAATCTGAAGAGTACACAGACGAAGTCGCAGGAAAAATCTAATATAAATTTCACACACCCCAAGAATCCATAAAATCTCTGCAGAAAAACAAAAAGGAAGCCACTTTTAAAACCAGGCCGTGAGGCCGTCAACATAAAATAAATAAGCGCCAACATCACCGTTATTGCCCAGATAAAACAACAAAAGCTTTAGATTGACTAATAGCCGTAAGAAGCTGTTTTGATCAATGTGTCTTCTACTTAGTTGTTTTACCAATTTCCAATTCGGGTTACGGGCTAAACCTCTTATTTTCTTAATGATTTAAATCTTAATCTTTTTGAATATAGTTGCCATTAGGGTTTTGACAAAAACTTAATGTTTATCGAACTAAATAAACCGAAAGTTGCATCTTCACAATATGCTCACTGTCAACTGATGAGGCATGAGGCACTAAACCCCTTAAAAAACTATTTTGAATCAATAAATCCATATCAGTCCTGAGTAGCGTTTGACATGAAAATTGTTTTTTTTTTTTGAAAAACTTTTCGCAAACATATTTTAAAATTTCTTTGATTATTTCAATTTGAATATATAATAATACTAGGAAAAAAATTAAAAATCTATCTATTCATTTTAAAAATATTCAAAAAACAAAAAACAAATAAAAATTTCAACAAAATCCGTCAAATAGTTAGGAGAAAGTCAGATTAAAAAAATACCGATCATATGGGAGGTATCCTTATAAGACTTTTCCGGAAAATGCATTTAAACCAAAACATAGATTTTGTATAGAAAACATCATACAGAAAGTTTTTGAAAAAAAACAAGATTTTCGTTAAAAATCATATGGCAGATACCGTTAGTTTTAGAGCTAGAATGGTAATTCCAAAAACTCCTGTCATAACGTCGTAATAATACTGTGTATCAAGTTTGAAGCAAATCGGTCCAGTAGTTTAGGTTCTAGGTACCTTTACAGACAGACATAATTGTCCGATCCACTTTTTCGACTTGTTTATCATCGTAATGTCATGTTTGATTATATAATCGCAAGTAAAAAAAATAAATTTCGTAAATGCTTAAAGAAACTCACCGTAGTCATTCAGCCATAGGCGTCGAAGTACAACTAAGGGTCGAAAGATTTCTTTTCATTAGAGTTTCCCCCTTCAAATAAAGAAAATCACAGAGTCAGATGTTCAACAGCTTCGTCGTTTAAATTCATTAAATCGATTGACTCCAGCGAAGTCTAGACGAAGCCTTTGCCGACAACACTGAATCTGTCTCTTTTTGGCTCCAGCAAGTTGCAAAGGTTGAAAGTTGAAAGGCAAAGTTGAAGAAAGCTAATAGCCGAAATGAAAGCACACAAGAAATTTGGGGCCACGCCAGCATACATTGTAACCCACCCTGCGATCAGCTTTGCCCCCATGATTGAAAAAAGTCGGGGCCCTAGGGTCACAATAAGTGCTCAAACCACAAAAGCACCAACCAATCAAGCTTTTGCCTTACCCTTTAGTTAATGAAAGATCTCATACCGAGAAAATTATAAGAAAATTAAAATGCTTTTGCTGTGTGAAAGCATCATAGAGTTCGAATTTCGGGGAGGCACTCGAAAACTGTATCCCCTTCTAAAATTAGGACACATCATCCAGGCCTTAAACTGTCATCTTACGGGTTCATCTATGTCATCAACCATAGCTCTGCAATAGATTGGAAAACTCTGTCACTTTTATCAAAAATAGTGCATCGTAATCATCTCGTCAAAATTTGAACTGGTTTGACTAGTGTTAGAACTCGCAAATGAAACATCAATAGCAGCCAAACGTAGTGTCAAATATTATACAAAAAACATGGAATATGGTTTTAAATGTTTTTTGGTCCCCATAAGGACTTTAAGAATTTTAAGAACCGTTCGTTCTTTAACTGATTACACTATATAGCCAAGAAATTTCTAAACTAGTGAACCAAATTTTGTCAACATTTTACTGAGGAATGCACACTTGCCAGTGAGAAAACGGTTTGTCGAAATGCTGTCTTTAAAGCTCCGTCGCAAAAACACGTCAAAACAGTCGGTTCCGCAGAGTACTCGAGAATAGGGTTTAGCTAAGACTACACTTTACCAAATTCTCCGGTCTCCGACACACTTTCTTCTTTTTATCAATGATTTCTTGTCTTAAGACTTCTTATTTCATAGTTTTGCTGACGGCAGTAACCTCAGCTTCTCATATTCGTTTCCAAATTCACAACCAAATTCTTCGGATGTGGAACTGGTAAGGCAGCGTGTGAGTGGCTTATTTAATTCGGTTCTTGATTGCATTTTTCAATGGGGACATATCAACGAAATTTCACGCTTAAAAAACTCAATGTCGTTGAAGCATAACCTACTTCCTATTTAACTATCCACGAGTGGCCCATAGTTTAAAAACCTTTCCACAATATGAAAACGTTAGCAACTGTTTCATTTAAAAGCCATTTCTTGCGACCCATTCGTACATTTAACCCTTTTCTTGGAAATCTGCCATAACATCTAACCCAGGTGTGAGAAAAAAGTCGCTAATCAGTTCAGCAAGCAAACATGCGTTTCACACACAAAAAGTTTGAGTCTTCAAAACAAGCTGAATTCTTTGCTCAGAACAAACACTCGCGATTAGTATGTCTTTAGTGCCGGTACATTACCATAGCTTTAGTGTGAGTCTAAGTTCTTTAAAAAATCAGTGTTAACTCCGTCCAGATTTTCTGTTGAAAAATTGGCAAGATGTCGGAATAGCTGAAGAATTATCATTCTAAAATTTGCATCCGGCTATGCCTCATCTAGTCAATTTATGCAACGAAATATTCAACAGTCCTCTTCGAATTCATTTCAATTGCTTAGCCCAAAAACGAGATAAAGTGAAATGATGTGCCGAGAAGTGTCTTGCTGTCCTGGCGGCATGGCGGCTATCCGGCGGATCCTTAATAAGTAATAATTAGGTGAAAAAGTTTATTGCTGTGCTCGCAGTAAGGACGAACTTTCCAGCTATTGCATTCATTGAATATAACCCCCGTAGGCGGGGGTCCTTCAGTTGGTCAAACTACACTTGTACGTTGGAGTTCTTTTCTGGTATCCTTAGGATTTGTGAAGTAGTTACCTTCCATCTCTACCAGCTCACTTCTGTTTGCCTATCTTAACAGAAAATAAGGTTTAAGGAGCTTGTGTTAAACCTATACTGAGGACTCTCTCTTGGTTTTGTTGTGAAAGTTTTTGTTTTTTTATTATTTTTCCAAGAAATCCGTGAAAAGTTTTGCTTAAGAAATGAGAAAATGAAAAAAAGTGAAGACACAAGAAAAATCAAAAAAAAAGAAGAAAATTTACCGGGAAGAGAAAAATCTTGGAATTTTTTTTTTGTTTTTCAAAGTTTGTTGTTGAGATTCACGCGGCATTCTTAATTGTTGGAAGAGTTTTTCGATGGATTGTCTCTTGGTGCTCGTGCGATCCAAAAGTTGAATGTTTACTGGATAGTTTCTCTTGTTTTTTTTTTTTTTTTGTTGATTGGAAATTTGTTTATTGCAATTTTAAGATGAATCTAGGGAATTTGGCCGAAGGTAAGTAATGAGTTGGCATTAAATGCAAGGAGAGCGTTCTGGAAGTTTTTGTGCTTGAAAGGCATGGATCGAGGTAAGAACTAAGAATGGTTGAGAGTGTAACTCACTAGGCCTTGGACCCTTAAGGACCTGTCGCTCCAATAAAAAAAAAATTTATATTTAAAAAAAAGATTTTTAGTGGGATGCACCCGAAAGTTCCAACAACAAATTATTTTTTAAAAAAATATGAATACATTGATTTTGTTTTTCAAAATCGGCTTTAAGAAAGGGTTTTTTTTTTAAGAATTTAACAGATTTCAAAAATACAAATTTAAGAATATACATCACCTTCACTTTAAAACAAAATTAAAATAAAAGGCACGACTGGGTCGCACGTACTTGCTCTTATGTGTTAATCCTTTTTAAGTGCAGGCGTCTTTTTGACAAAGATTTTATTTTAATATTTTTTGTATGACGTGCAACTTCCTTAGAATCGTTTTGGGGTGAAGCTCGAACGAACATGCGTCACGACAAAGGGATAAACACTTAAATATATAGGATTGTTAGCTTTTGCAGTTTTTCAGTGTAGTATTATCTTTCCACTTGCTGCTTACTGTTTATAATATAATTTGCTAATAGAAAGATACAAAGGACTTTTTTCAGTTAAATTTTCATTTTGGTATGGAAAAATTTGAACAACTGGCATAAAGATTCGTCGGAATCAGCAGTATGGGAATAATGCTAGGTAAAGGGACCTTTATACGTCCCAATGTGGGACCAATGGAATTTATAAAGGATTTAGGTACCTATAATAAGGTTGGAAGGAAGGTAGGTACTAAAATTAAGACGTGTTCCAACTACTGTTAAGCCAGTAGGTATAGAGACAATATTAAAAGTTAACACAGTGGTTTTGTTTATTTATAGGAAGGTGTAAACTTTTGTTTTCTCGATTGAAATTTTTGCATTCAGTAGTAATCGAATAGTTTTTTGTATTTGTTAGTTGTTTTTGTGTGTTAATCAAAGCCTTCCTTATTTATTCTGTGCTTTTATTTCTGTGCTTTAAAATACGTAAGTATGTATGTAATGTAGGTTGTCACTTTCTTTTATTTGACTAATGGCTTGGCTAGGGCTTAGCCGAGCAATATGAAATAAAATGTTGGGGAAAAAAATTTATGAATTCAAAAAAACACTACTCATAACGTTTTTTGGAAAAAATGTTGTAAGCCATCTTATTTCTTTTGCGGTTTTCTATTTTGTGAATTTTTCATTTCAAAATCGTTCGACCAGTTTTTTCAAAAAAATGTTTTTTTTGAAAAACTTTTCGAAAACATATTTTAAAATTTTTTTTAGTATGTCAATTTTAAGAAATCTATAGTTTATACTAGGAGAAAAATTTAAAAAAAAATCTATAGATCCGTTTTTAAAATATTCAAAAAACTAAATATTTTTTTAAAAAAATTATTAAAATTAAAAAAAATGTTTTTGAAAATTTTGATAAGCAATATTATTTAAATCATAAAACACTACATATTTTGAAAATTTCATCAAAATCCGGACCCACTTTTTTTGACTTCTCTATCATCGTAATATCATGTTTGATTGTTAGAATTTTTTTTTTTTTTTACCAATGCATAACTTGCCTTATAGTCCCTATAATCGCAAGTAAAAATCATTTACTGGGCATTTTCAAAAAAAAAAAATTGATTAAACAAATAATTTTTTTTAAATACAAAAAACGGTAATTCGAAAATAAATTGTTGCAGAATTACTTGGGCTATCTGTATATTTTTTGATTATCAATTCTAATTTTCAGCCCACCATCATAAGTTTTTCAGCAATATATCGCCTTCATCATTGCATCGGCGCAACAACCGAGATACGGTGCGGGCGTCTTCAAATAAGTTCTTATATACACTGCGATATCTGGCCGGCGGCGCCATCCATGTCCTTGGGCATCCTGGTCTTCGCCGGTCTTTCAACATAGCAAGTTCTACTACTTGGTTTCTACCATAAAGAGTTGCTGATACTAACCGAGCAGGTTTCTTCTTCGCCCTTAAGAGCTAACAATTTTTCTTAAGACTTTCCTTTTGAATGCGGTTAAGAGATCAGGTTATTTCTAAGCCAAGCACCTACATTTTGCATCCGTAATGTGAGTATATTCTTTTCAAGAAGCAGACTAGTTTTAACGGAAATGTTTCTGAATTTTAAGAGCCTTGACATGATATAGCAGGTTGACTAAGATTTAAGCAGCCGCCCCCATATTTCTTGCTCCATAAAATTATCGTATCGGCTGCTTCTTTCGAAAAAAGATAGTTAAGGGATTACTCTTACTAAAGTTCATGCTCTATTACGGGTCCCTGGTGTATGAAAACGTTTCTTGATTTTTCCTTCATTAATGTGCAGCCCCACGTTTTGTGTAACCTACCCGATATAGGTGAGGAGTCTTCACACAGCTTGTTGACTTTTACCGATAACGTCGATTTCGTTTACCTAAGCTCGTATCTGGCTGGACGCTTGACCCGGTGATAAAAGTTCCTCTTGTTGCAAGAGTTACGGATTGTTTTCTCAAACCACATTGATAAATGCCAATTAAGGTTTTTACGTATGTGGCTATCCGTATTTGTAGGATAGAAGAGAGTCCTATTTAAGGGTGTTGCCCAAATTTTGGCGTTTCTTTTGTATGCATCACTACGGGCAGTCGTGTTGATTAAAACCTGCAGCGGCGGATCCAAACCTTTTTTCAAAGCAACACCATACCAATCCGAGTCTGTGTTTGAATATTTATAAATTCATATTCTCATCGGAATCGGGGAGGGGCGGTGATCTATCAACATATAATAAGTAATAAAATAAATAAATAAAATAAAAAATAATAAATTTAAAATGTTGTTAAAAACTATTTTATTTAAAAACCGTTCCTACGTCTTTGAGAAAAAAACACACTTTTTTCACATTTTCAAGAAAAATTAAGATGGCAAGTTACTTGCGATCCAGTTGTGTAATTTATTTATCTTAAAACAACACAAATCAGACAGAGATTGGTTATCTAACCTAAAAATTCGGGTTTTAGCAAAAAATTCTTTTCCCGAACGAGGCTCATTCTGGGCTCAGCATCGAATATTTAAATAACGAACATTAGGCTGGAATCGCAATGCAAGTTATATTATGATGGCAATATCATTTCCTGTGTATTATACATTTTCTATTCTCTTTCCTACCAACAATTTTTTCTTGATTCATTAGAAACATTCGATCCCATTAAAACCCCCATTTTCCACCCACTACCGCTTTTTGCTTAACAATTATACAAAATCCAATACAAAACTTCTGTTAAGGACAGAATTAATTTTATCCTCTTTCTATCCGTTTCTAAAGTTAACACACATAATTAATTGCAACAAAAAGAGTGTATTATTTTAATGCAACAAAAAAACCACAAAAAAGCTTGAAATAATTTTCTTCCAACGAGTTATCTTATCCAAGCCTGTTCAAACTCCCGAACGCCACCAACAGTTGTGGCTAAGACATTCTTCCATATTCATGTGTGCCTTTCGGGGACACACATTCTCACACCCGCCAGCAAACCTCTTTGTGGTCAAAGTACCACTTCGAGTGCATGGATATACCACAAAATCCCCCGACGGAGAAGTGAGAGTCAACTACTATTCTCAACTCTGGTCAACTATAAGGTTTATATAAAATAAACTGGACACCAGCTGGACAAGAAGAAACCTTCGATGTACACGACAAAGACGACGACGACGATGACGACGCAGCAGCGGACACGACACCGACAACGACACCCGAGGAACAACAACTATCGCCACGACAAACCAGACTTAAAGTGGAAAAAAGGAGGAAACCCTGCATTTAATACTGCTGTTGGTTAATTTAAATGCGGTCGGGCATATTCGCCTTCCCGTTCTAACAGAAACACACTCTTGGCATAATGGTTCAACCCAGGGCTCTGGGACTTTGTGCCTCTAAGACCGTTTCTACGAGAACATCTGCAACAGTGCAAAACGAAGGATTAATTTTTTTGTACAACATGTCCTCTCCCTGCAGCCCGCACCCAGACACAACAGTGACCACAATGACTCCAACGACGACGACAACGTGCGGTCCAAATATGGTCGTGGTCGGTCAATGAGGGAAATGCTATCAAAAGCAAGAAAAACTGTTTTCCCAGTTTTGCGGTGGAGGTGTGTTCTTTACCCACCACCCAACCAACGACGACCCGTTAAAGAGGACACCACTGCAGACCATTCCAGATTCATTAATTGGGGCAAGTAATTCAATGCACAATGTCCTAGACCCACTGCTACAGGTATATGCCTCACCAGCTACCACTTCCACCGTTGCTGATTAATTTCTGCGCGCTTTTGTTCCGAACCAGTGGTTGGAAGTGTATGCATGTGATTTGAATGGCAATGCAGTGCATCATCGTCATCAGCAGGCAGTACACAGAGCATCATCATTATCACCACACCGTACTCAATTTAAAAGTTAAATTAAAAAAAAAAAAAAACAATTGAAAGCTTTAAATAAAAAAATAAATATTCAACAAAAACTTCACTATAATACGTCAACGGAATGACCACAGTTTCTGTCCGTGTCCAGGGCAAAGGATCCCATATAATAAACAGCAACAGCAACGAGCCTAAGAGTCAGGCCCGTGCGCAAACAGCAAAAAACCCTCGAAAATGCTACAAAAGTCCATAACACTTAATAAAAACCGCCCGATATGTCGGTTTCTGTATCCGTATTATGGACAAGGACGAAGGAATATTTTATATTTATATGTGATGCGTGTTTTCAGTGCAGTTTGTGGCATCCTGCTGCACACTCCATGCACTTTTGATTCAGGGCCCAGGAAGCTGGGGTGTCGTCAGGACATAAATTAATTTGTTTGAATAACCGCGCCCGACTGCTGTTGATTGAAGTGACAGATTTGTAATTAATGCTCGAGTTTCTGGTCATGATGGCCATCAACAATCCAGCTGAGGTTTCCACACTATTCAACTCTCGTGCTGTTGGTGAGTTTCATCGCTTTGACTTTGACTAACCCAGAAGCAACAGAAAACCGGTGCGTCGGTCGTTATGCGTGTGCGGAGTTTAAATCTGGAACACAAGGTGAAATAATAATAATTATTTAATCCTTTGATCTTCCATGCATTAACCTAATGAATAAACACGGATACAGATACAGATACAGATTGACTACTCACAGTTCGGCTCCATAAGTCAGGAATTAATTTTGTTTGTGCTCGAACGTGTCGAAGGATGGCAGGTTAGCATCATCGAACGATTGTGCTTGTGCATCCACCTCATGTAGCCCAGGTATTCTCAGACTCCATCATCATCCTCTCCCATACCAGCTCCCCCCAGCTACATATGATTGCTTTGAATATTGCATATATTGTTTGGCATCGTCGGAAAGGTCCGCCTTTGCTTTGCCTATTAAAGCGACTTCAATACGCGGCGTTTTGGCTTTTGATGTTGTGTTGTTGAATTTCAAAAAACCTTTCCAGTCATTTACAGCTGACTGGAGGCCGATTCCGGATATGTAATAATAACTATAAAGTGGGGTTGGATGGATACCTGTGATCATGCATATGGCATAGTCGAACGGACAATTTAATTAAACTTTGTGAAATCGGTTCAGATGTCATTAAGTCTTACATATGCATGGAAAATATTTTGACGTTTTTGAGCATTTTGTGAACGAAGAATTCAAAATCCACATGGTCAGTATATTGAGTTTTTATAGCTTAGTTGACAGATGTTGGTATGTTGCTTAACAATCATTTGAGTTATTTGGCAACGTCAAATAGCAGTTAAGTGATGCCTTGATTGCTGTTGACAAACGATTGTTAACGATATAGAATGGAGCTATGTCAGATTGGTGAATTGATTTGATTAAGGAATTTCAGTATTATGTCAGTTTTCGAAGCTTAGAGCTTTGTAGGTGGCGCTATAGTTTGAAATCCCGATACTCATTATCAAACGGGGGGTTTCATTGGAATATCACTCTCTCATGGCATTTCGGCAATTTTTACACTTGTTGTCAATAGTTGATGCTGGAACTAAAGGAATTCTTTTTAGGTTATTAAGGACTCGATGGCAGAAAAGGACTTTGCGATTTCTTGCGATTATAGCCGTTCGACGTCTAACTTCTTTACAGTATTACTTCTTCTTCACATTGGAATCCGCATTCGTAACTTGGCCACAACGAAGTAATGGTCCGAATGTGTATTTCTACCACTTTCTCTAGCTTAGCGTTAAGGTCGCCTAGGGCGGCAGTGGTGCTTGGGAAGCAATTTTTCTAACTTCTAGTGCAAGCTAGAGCCGTCCATGGGTTTTAAGTAAGAAAATAGATTCTCGATCTAATGCGCCGAAAACAGTTCTTTTCAATTTTTCTAATCCTTCTAGCTATAGGGTCATGCAACATCCAGTTGTATTCTAAAAGGCGCATCGTCCACAACGTCCGAAGTTCGTTGTCCTTATTTTTGCAGTGTTCGTCATCAGTGAATCGGTCCGTATCTAGGATTTGTAGTTGCTTTGCAACTAAGCTTTTTTTACATTGGGAAATGAATTTTTTATAGCGCTGAGTCCATTAATGTGTCGACTAAGTAGTAAATCTTGAATGGAGCTGTATTAGCGACATTTCAATCCATCTAGATTTTTTCCGCTGACACCTGGATGCAAGAAGAAGTCTTGAGGAAACACTACTCCCCTCACATCCCCATGTTAACCTCCATTCCGAAGCCGTTGGGAACCAATCTCCAGCCGAGATACTAGTCACCAAATGTTCAGAAAATCGATGGGAGAGAAGGAGTTGATAGACAGACATGGGTTTTGATTGTTTTGAAAAACCTATGGATGCTGGTTACCCCTTGAAAACACATACCTAGCCTTGGATTACCTTCAGAATTTAACGTAGATGTCGTAACATTTATTTGATCAAGGCAAAGATAAGCAGGGAACTACCAGGCAGCTGCTACCGAGACAAGGTCAAGGAATTAGCTGGGCTCCCTGGGTAACCCGTTGCTACCTCTCCTTTTTATATTAACAAGGGGTATGGCCGAGCTTGCTTCCGTAGAATTGAACTTGAGGATCGACTCCATAATGTTGGGGGCCGTCCAGCCCGTAATTCAAAAAGCAATTGTTCGGAGACTAAACCTTGAAGTTGGAGTCTATAAACCTTGCCATTGTCCAGCGCAGTTTGTATAGTTTCCAACGAGTGAAACTCCGAAACTGCACCTTTCATTTTAATGCACTACGGCTAACCACACTTATAGTAAGTAAGGCAAACCAGTCCATGAGTTAAAACCCAACTTATTGGAGCACATAACCAGCGGCGACGATTCCGTCAAATCCTTTAGATCACTGAACTTCAACTACTTGCTTCTCACATACAACAAATACTCATTACCAGATGCAGACACCAGGTTTCTCTGGCTTTTACTCTGGGATCATTTTCAACCGGTCCCAAATCAACCGACGCCATGCAAAATTTTCACCCTCATAACAACTGTATTTGCTTAATATTTGCAAATATTCTTAACATTGTTCTGGATTCCCTGATACCGTTAAAAAGCGGCATCAAGGCTCCGGAATGCATTGGAAAAAGCCAAAGCAACTAATGCCTTTTGACATTGTTCCAGATTCTCTGACATAATTAAGAAGCGCTCGGCGTTCAGGAATCGTCCTTAAAAACTAATCATTGGGAGATCATACTCATCACGAACACGCAGCCACGTCCTTTCAGATCAACAAACCATATTTACCATGTTTACCATATTTTCGGATTTTTGTTACCAGGGGGCATCAACACGTAGGGTGAGAGAGCATCCGCACCCACATTTGTTTAATTAAAGACTTTTTTTTTTCCACCTGGTGTGAAAACTGTGTCATCCTGTATATTGTCCAAGATAGTATTCTCTACAGTTTCTAAGCTCTTCTTAATATGGAGTTAAGCAAAGTTAGAAACGGTGACATACTAATTATCATGGAGGACTTTTATGTCGAAGCTTGACACGACAACGTAGACCTCGAGCGCGTTTCGGGTAATCATGGTTTGGGTCAGTGAAATCACATACATATGTTGCTTGTTGATTTGTGTAATAACATTTAATTGTAAAAGGTGGAACTTTGTCTCCACACAAGACCTGTCACAAAGTCAATTGTGATTCCCCTGATGGTCAAATCCAAAAGTTAAGAGCGTTTTTGAGGCATCAAAGGCTAGAAAATACTAGAAGTGAAACTAATGCTCATAAAAAGTGGTTCTTCATAACTAGAGTGCGGAAGAAGTTGTAGAAAAAGGGACCACAAAAGAGCTGTACAAAATGACGAAGGCAGTCTCTTCATTAGGAAGAAAATCAGTACCACCCACATTACTCCGAAAGCGGAATGAACACTTTTGAGAGCTACTTAATAATCGCCAGAGTTCTAATTCAAATCACCAACTATATACGTAGGACTTCCAAGGGCTTGAGATCAGGTCCCAAAAAGTAAAGAGATAACAACGGCGAATTAAGTTCAGAATAGAGTCCAGAATCAAGAGGCATTAGGTCGGTTTCTGCAGAGGTCGATCATGCGTCGACCAACTTTACAACTTGCGAATTGGTTCAGTAAGAATAGCTTTTTGAAAGGAAAAAATTAGTTACAGGCTGATATTTTGTATACAGGTTGGTATTGATGTGGTTTACAATCTGAAAAAGTCCTCAACATTCCCATTATGGGGGGTCAAAGGTCAAACGGATAGGTTTGTTTGCTTTTATTTCAAAAACAGTAGAGACAAAAATTTAGTACAAACATGTAGCTGAGATCATTTTATAAATGTGTTGAAAATAGTTTTCACATACTATATACTGTTTATAAGTTACAAAAGTACATTACTTAAACTCAAGGCGCACAAGCAATATGGAGTTTAATTGTTTGAACGCAATCTCAGAGTTCAGTCCCAGATTTCAGGATCGTGGCCACATCTTAGATATTTTGTTGCCTTATGCTTCAAGTGAAGTTTTTCTGTGAATGCAATTTCCGGAACACAAAGAAGATATTTGAAGAAATGCTCCGATTTTATTGTGCCTAATTCGATATAATACTGATGTCATTCAAAAGCATAGGTATTTGTTTGAGCTGCCATCAATTTACTATCATACCCTGATGCACACCAGCTTTTATGACTGACTCCTGCTCTGCCTTACTTTTCTCTGAATCTTGTTCATAACAATTTGCAAGTCGATTTCCGGAAATCCGCTTTGCTTAAGAATAACTTTGGTCGTTAGAATAAAAAAGTTGATTTCAAATAAGTAAGAATCTCACACTACTTTATGCAAGTGCCTATAGTTTTTCTGAAGATTTTCCAATCTTTGAACATCCCTCTTCGAATTGTTCAAAAGCCTGAGATGTGTTCGCTTGACTGCTGCTCATCCTTTTTCAATGATTCAATTATTATTTTATACTCTAACTTTCTTTACTTATATGCGCACTCACTCTTTGATTATAAACAAAACAGACAAACAAAAAATATGGAAAGGAAATCCAATTAAATAACCCCTATCCTCTTAATATCAGGACCGAGAATCATTGCTCTGCTCAAAGCTATACATATACATACATTTAATCTAATCCTCCAAACAAAAGCAATATTCAAGTTCCAAATATCCTTAAAATTCCCAAAATTACACACCCACCACGCGTTCCTTGTTTGTTCACCAAAAAAAAATGTGTCTCCTCGTTGACCCTTGTTGCCAAATAGCACACACCAGAACGCTTCGTCACTCTGCCCGACAGTCTGTACGTCCATCACCACCGGTGTTGTCCTTATGTATAAAACAAATTGACACTGTGTAAATAAACGGAAGAGCCACCAGAGGTAATGTTGCTGCTGCTTCTCTTGCTGAAAGGATATTATACCCTTATCAACCAGAGGGATACTCGCTCACAGTTGCTCCTTCCGGGTATTATTTTATCTGAACAATCGATTTCGTTTTTATTTCGGCACTTACACTTTTGCTACCACTGAACTGACAATTGCCCATCCAGCCCACATCTTATTCCTTAAACAAGAATCACCCAATCATTGGCATCGGATGATGGTTGCTTCCTCCCACAAATGTTGTGCCAGCATTGTTTGTTAAGTGTGTATCCTGGTGTGTGGGTTAAGGTTTGTATTTAGGACTTTTTTCCAATTCCTTGTTGTCCTCATCACTCTGCCATGGAACAGGAATACTCTGTATGAAGATATGTATTATTAGGTGTTTGCTTGTCCAGTTGTAAAAGACAGACCATTTGTTATTTTAGCTGCTGTGAACTTGCAACTCATCAGGATCCGTTTATAACTTATTTGTTTCACACACATCCACCCAAATGTACACCCAAACACACGTACATCCAGACTCTATTTCGGATAAGCATCCGCATGACAAACAGCCAGGACAACTGAACGCTTGTGGGAGTCCAGATAATTTCCGCATGAATCCTCCTCAAAAGCTCTTCATGTCACTATAATATCAATCATTGTCAATGGAACAACAATTTACATGCGATTGTTATCTTGTCAGAACCATTGGCTATGATATTTACACCACCGCCTCGGAAATACCTATTCTCTGGGATATACCTTTTAAAAAATATTCAGGAATCATGTGGAAACACTCAAAGAAAAGCATGTGGGAACTGGGGTAACTAACTCTAAAAAAAAAAGTTCTTGACTATAAATTGTGATTTGAATGACAACAGTTTTCTGAATTCAAAAAAAGCAGGCGAGGTAGCGGGAAGCATCATTTTAACCACATTTTGAAACGAAATTGTGAGGCAATTCTTATACCAATTATTACCCCGAGCTCATAAAGAGGACACGTTGTCACTAAAGAGTGGCGATGATTCTATCAAATCCTTTGTTTACAGTCTAGAGATACCAACTGCTTGCAAATACAATGAATTGCAACTTTTAAATCATCAATTAAGCCGTTGACGTAAATCAATACTTTTCTTAGTCGTCCTTCGATTTCAGTTCTAAGTCCGTCATCGAAGTCCGACCATTATTTGTAACTTTTATCTTACTGACATTAGCATCCATTTGAATTCGCCGACACCATTTTTCCATGGCGTCTAAGATAACATTTTGCTTGCAACTAAATGTCTTCATCAGAGTTTACCACTCCGCAGAACATTTTTGATATTGCCACGCTTGACAAAAAACTTTGTACTATTAAGCATGTCATAAAGTAGGTAAATCTAACTGTGGTTTACTTATACTCCATCTTAATAGCTTTAGATAAAGGTCTTCTAATTATACTGACAGAGCGTGAATAAGGCTTTACGTGAGCACCTGCCTAATAGCTACTAATCCTTAATCTCACGATGGGCCCATCTCTTACTCTTACCTCTTTATCTTGCGTGGAAAACAATCGGGCCACATCATACGCCTTTACTTCCTTGGATAGCCACCATTGATTCCTGGGAGGTTTCTGCTGGATGAATACTAGCCCTGAACCTTCTCTGTATTCCATAAATGTTGAATGGGATTTCAGTCAAGGCTGATTGCTGGCCATTCTATAATTGGGATTGCGACGTCGGTCGTGATGTAGTTACTGAAAACCTAGTCTCTTGAAACCTCTGGTACAACATTTTACTTTTGATCAACTTAAATCGAGACGTTGATCTACTCTACGGTGACTCATTTCAGTCTGGATCAGTGCAACTGCTTGAGCAGCTTTAGTACCTACCTCAATTTGTCAGCTAACGTAATTAGCTGGGGCCCCAGACAACCCGTGGTACCCGTTTTATTTTAGACTTGGGTTCGGCCTCGGCCAATTTCGAAATCGATGGCTCCAAGCCATATTCAAAAAACAACAATTCCGGAAATCCATATCTTTCAGTGGAATCTAGAAAACCTTATCATGTGCTGTGCCGTAGTGCAGTGGGTTAATCATGAAAGCCTCTCTTCCGCGGCGACCTAAACCGCATAGAACTATTTTGTTCATACTCACCCATCCACAACGCCCGCTGAATTTAACTAACATTATAAGGGTAGCTAAAACCCCCTTTGCGTGGGCTCATTATAAAAAAGGAGGGATTTAGTGTACAGAACACTTTTTAAACCATAGGCCAATTCTGCCACCGGACCTAAAGGGGGAGGTGTTTTAGCAGGCTCTTTCTGCAGGAACACCCATACAAAAGGCCTATTCCTACCCCGCATCTACAGGGGCCAGTCAACCGGACAGGCACACGTACACTAATTCTAGTAATGGTTAAATGCGCCCCCCACCCCCCTTAAACCGGAATATTTGTTTGGTGTTGTAACATTGAATAGTTTTAAATTTATATGAATCTAGCTCATTCAATAAAAAAAATCGTACAAAAGTTATTAAAATCGTTCCAGTCATTCTTAAGTTATCAAACAATCATTATTGGCATCTTTTTTCTCAGTGCATGTTTCAGTCTATAACCCATGCCATTTGAATTCAATTGGAATAGAAACTAATTGTTGGAAACAATAAAATAACTTTCCCTTGATGAGACTCCATCAGCTGCTGCCGAAAAGCTCCTATGAAGCCAAGTCTACAGCAACATACCATCTACTTGTTGGAGGCAAGCCACAAATTATATTCAACATTGCAATTCGACAATTCCGTCTACGGAGTGTGAGCGGATCAGGACGTAGTTGCGGAAGTTCAATAAATCTCATGTTAAATGTTCCAAAATTATGTATGACTTCATAAGCAGTTCCAAAAAGAGAAAGGCTGTAAATATTTCAGCTGCTGCTCTGTGGTCCTGTGGTATTCAATTCGCATTGAGAAAATTGGCAGCTAGCCAGCCTTTAAGACGATTCAACTTTCTCGGTTATAATGAGCATGGACTAGTGGGATTTGCGATGATATGGAAACCCAGAATTTGGTTCATTGGAAATTTATAAGTACACATTCGTAATTTTTGTCAAACGCAGACATTCCTCTCTGCCTCTGGCGAAAGGTGTACCAGATGATGTATCTTTTCTGCCGTTCCTGTGTCACCCCCCCTCTCGTAGTGTTAATTTAATCAAATCCGCAGCATTCAAAGTTTCTGAGTTTTCTGATCTCGGTGTATAGAAGGATTTCCCATTGGAGGCAGAAGTTGCGTAATTAAATTGCGAACGCGACACCTATAGATACGAACAGTAAAGTACTAATTCAATTTGCTTGTTTCCATTAATACACTGCGAGTGGAAAGCAAAAGGATTTATCCGAGTCACACGTTTGTGGAGGCGCGGCATGGCGGTTGGAAAATCCATGCCATTCTCCAGCATTTTCGAGGGCATCATACGCAGACAGGAATGCGCAGTTTAAATTAATGAAATTGTCTATATAATGACGCGACATACCGCAAAGTAGATTTAAACGAAGTAATATGCAGGTCTATGGGAGCGCTGTATGTTCTGGGCTCTAGTCTAGTGGAAGTCTGGGCTTTATCGGTCTCGCTGGAACAAATAAATACTCCTACGCGGCAACTACTCCATTACGTTTTCTACTTGATTTTCACCACATAAACCTGGCAGTGTTCTCTGGGGGACAATTTGAAATGATACGAGGGTTGTTGGTGTTTTATAGCGCTGATGGGCTATGTGTGTAATTTTATTGATAGCTACTCATCAATTGGTGGCTAAATTCAGCTGACGATGACGCCAACGATGGGGTTGTTTGGATTTGTAGCCATTGCTGCCGCCATTATATCCATCGTGTTGGGAGATAACTGTGGTGCTATGTGCTGATAGTAGAAGTAAGTACTCGCATGTGGGATTTTAAATGTATACTTACAGTCTGCGACAAAGAATTGCATACATGGTGGACTTTTGTTTTTGAAACGGGTTAGTGGGAACAAAATCTTCTTGGATGCTAATGACCTCACCACTTATGGTTCTGACAATTCTTTCAAACGCTTCCCTAACGCAAAACATACGCACAAGTATTACCTCTAACAATAATCAACCTTCGCATTTTCTTTCTTCCGTATCTGTTTACTACCAAAATACATATAAGAGAACTGTGCTCCAAAACTTCCAAAGTTTTCTTACTTAAGAAAATTCCCTTTTAACATTTTTGATCTTACTGAAATTAACCTCTGCGGCAATATTTACTGTCGACAGTGAACTTCTTACCTTGAGTTCTTAGTCTTTCAGGCTGATAGTCTTATTAATGACAATGGACTATCCGGACAAACAATTTCAATGCAACCCTTCACAAAGTATCTAATTCACCACTTTTTGAATATGTTTACATTAAGATATCTCTTCGTGCAGATTAAAAATTTTGATATAACAATCAAACATGACATTACAATGATAGAGAAACATATTTGAGTAACTGGCAAAATTCTGTCCGTCTGTATGTCTGTTCGGATGTATTTTGGACTGCACCCCAAACGGTTGGGCCAATCGTCTTAAAATTTTGAACTTAAGGTTATTTTGACATTCTACAGAGGAAATTTTTGAATTTTTGTTTAGCTCAAAAATTAACGGTACCTGTCATATAATCGTTATGTATGGAACTACTGTAGATACGCAAAATATTTTGGTGAAAAAAAATTTAATTTGATTGGCTAAAAACGGTAGTATTTTCGCATTAACTTTTTTTCGAATTTTTTTTTTGTATTTTTAATAATTGTTTTAATATTTTTTTTTTGAAAAATCAATATTTTGAAAAGGGGTAGGTGAATTTTTTGTTTATTTTGTTATTAAATGTACAAATGTACATACATACATATGTTAATTTTGTGCTTAAGTTTGTATGCTTAAATTATTTTTTTTTAATTTTTAAAAAAAAAAGTTGTTAAAAATAAACCGTTTTATTAAAAAACCGTTCCTTCGAAAATGCTGTATAACTGATGACAGATGATAGATGACAGTTGACAGCTGACAGATAACAGATGACAGATGACAGCTGACAGATGACAGATGACAAATGACAGATGATCGTTGACAGATGACAGATGACAGCTGAGAGATAACTGATGAAAGATGACAGCTGACAGATGACAGATGATAGATGACAAATGACAGCTGACAGATGACAGAGGACCGAGAACAGCTGATAGTTGACAGATGACAGATGACAGCTGACAGATGACTATTGACAGATGGCAGCTGACAGCTGACAGATAACAGATGACAGATGACAGCTGACAGATGACAGATAACAGATGACAGATGACAGATGACAGATGACAGCTGAGAGATAACTGATGACAGATGACAGCTGACAGATGACAGATGACAGATGATAGATGACAAATGACAGCTGACAGATGACAGATGACCGAGAACAGCTGACAGTTGACTGATGACAAATGACAGATGACAGATGACAAATGACAGATGACAGATGAAAGATAACAGGTGACAGATGGCGGATGACAGATGACAGATGACAGCTGACAAATGACTGATGTCAAGATCCAGAAAATATATGAAACACCCGATACGCCATATCCTAGAATTCAACTACATATCGCACTTTGAAAACAAAAGTGGCACCATACCAAGTTTAACACTTTTGAGAAAGAGCTACTTTTTTTCTAAATATCCATTGTTTTGTTTGTAATCATAAATTTCATTTAACAAAAACATAATATAGTATATATATAGTACACTATCTTTTTGTAAAAAAAATTTTTTTTCTGAAATTTTTTTTAGACAATTGAAGTAAGTCTAAAACTTTATACGGCCGTTTTCAAAAATTGGGTTTTTTGCTGTGTACCACTTTTGTTTTTTATGTGCGATATGTACATATACTAAATTACACTGTAACTTTGTCAATTATAATATTTTGACGGTAACCAACTCCATATGGTAAAATTTGAATAAAGAGTTTTAATAAAAGTTTTGTTATAGCGGTTGCCTAGAGGGTGTTCTATGAGAACGGAAACCTGTCTTTATTATCCGGTCGTTGACTGTAATATTACATCCTTATGTTGCAACACTGCTTGGCCAGTAACTTTTTTTATGCCCCTCACTAGACAAAACAAACTTATCATGCTTTCATACTGATCCCTGCATTGGATGGAGGAGGTACAAATGGTGCAGATATTCCTGGCATGTCTAATTTCCTCCCTCGAAAACGATAATTTAATGCAAGTTCAACCGTATATTCGTAGAAACCCCATATGTTCTCCAGGGATGAATAAAAAGAGAGTCCCCCTCTATTAAAAAAAGAGAAAATAAGTTCAGCCAGCAAAAGGTTTCAAATTTCAATGAAATTCAAATAAAATTAATGGAATAGCAAATCTTTTATGCACCAAAAGTAAAACCAAAATAAGATATTTCAGAAGGGGGTGGCAAAACCTCTAAAACACGTTGCGGTGCGAAAAAGGTGGTCTTGGTTCTGAACAATAAAAAGAAAACGCACACACAATTCCACCGGAATTTCTATCGGACACATACCTATGTTTCCAATTTTTTTTGAAGTTTTGCCATTGAACATTGGAATCATGCCAGCCCCCTCATTCGTCTCATCGAAAACGATGTTGAGTGTTTACTCAATTCAAATTCCGTCATAGGATGCGATGGTGATCAGGATGACGATGAAAGTGGAGGAGTGAAGCGACTCTATCTCAGTTGAACTCAATCGCAATAATGGACCTCCCAGTCCCATAGCCCAGGACGAGGACACTAGATTACGAACTGAATATAGTGAAATCGCTGCCAAGAGGGTTGGCAAGGGATCGACTTCAACAAACACACTAGAGAGTCCTTCTAGCTGCGAGGATGTGTATTCAGTATAGTGTCGATGTTTGCAGTAGATAATCTCCTATTAATGAAACTCAACTTATTTTATGCCGCCTTCGTCGCTGCCATCATTGAGCTGTTATCTGTGATCTAGAGACAAGCCGCAAAAACCCAGATGAGCCTCACTCGGTGCGCATTGTGCTTGTTTATTTAATTTCTAACCAAAGTCGATTGCCATCCTTAATTTTTTTTTCTTTTAAAGCCAAACGTTCCTTATCTTGCAACACGGGACCATAAAACGCCATTTTTTGAAAAGTTCTTCGAAAAAAATTGCTTCCATTTGCCTTTTTTGGCTTTTCCCAGTCCAGATGCAGGATTTACCATAAGTTACGTGTATCTGTATCTGTATAGTTTAATTTATTTATGAAAATTTTAATTTCCCCCAAGCCAGTAGCTGCAAAGGTATCTTCTTTGAGTTCAAAGAAGAAATGCCAGCAGTTTTGCCTTTTGTATCTCAGGAATGAAAAAAGTCTGACAATAGAACACAATTATTATTGCCAAGGATATTTTCTTTTCGTCAAAGAATGTTGTTCATTAGAGGTAAAGAACCTGAGACAAAGAAGAGTAAAAGAAACATAATCAACCTGGCGAAAGATTTTAACAAGCTACCCTCAAATTTCTATTAACTACAATCCCAACCCCCATCCGGGTCCACAGCTCAATTGTCAAGAATATAGTCGGCCAAACAAAGCCTCATAAGAAACTAATTCCAAAAGTGATGAAGACGACGTGGCGGTCTTATCGCATGTGGTCAGAATTCCTCAAGAATCACATCCCACTTCTGATTTGTATTCTTTTTTTTCTTCTGCCTAGCTAAAGATACAAAGATACTTATGTCTTATGGGAAAGCATCGCAAAAACAATATGCGCCTCTGGGTGGACCATATTTCAATTCTCCTTCACAAAGCAATTAGGAGGCTTATCTTCGTCGAGCACCACATCAGGGTGTTAATAGGATTTCGAGCAATAACTCGACTTAAAGAAAAGGCAGTTTCCCCGGGATGGGGGTGATGTATGAGGCGGATACGGGAATAAGATACTCTCACTGCGACGAAGTGTGAAAAATCTGTAATCTTCTTCTATTCTTGTGTGTAGTTTGTATGGTGTATCTTTTTCGGGAGCTGATTTTAATTAGCTACCTTGTTCGTAGTCGTAGAGTTGTCATCGTTTTTCCTGCTCCGCGTCCGTTCCGCAGAAGTCGGTGAAGGCAATTTGTCATTTTGTTTAATTTATTTCGCTCGAATCATTAATCATCTCAGTTGGTGATGTTCCTCGACTTGAGTATGAATATCTGTGTTTCTTCTATCTACTAAAATGAGATACATTCAGTGGATTTTGTATCTTTTTTTTTGTGTTAATAGTAAAACACAAAGCCAACAAGGAAGAAGATGCAGGAAGCAAAAATGTGTTCGGTACATAGACCGCAGGCTAGATGGAAGGTAAAAAGGAAGCATTTTCTACATTTTCTTAATTTTTTTTTTTTGGTTCTAAGGTATTCCGTTGTTTTATCTAATTATTAACGCCTTTTTGATTTTTATTAAATCTGGATTTAATTATGACGCCTGTCAGTTACTTTTTGTGGTTTTCGTTTGTGGTATTTTAATTACGCTTTCAAGCAAGAGGTGCCTTGACTTGGTGGCCCGAAGGTGTGTTGTTGTTTTTTTCCGCATGAAGATATGGCGCTCAACACAAAGGTTTTAGATACTGAAGGTAGCGGTCATTTTAATTAAAATACAACGCGTTGTTTTTTTTTTGCGGTCCTAATTAAGGGGATAAGCTTATTTGAGGAGCATCCAATGAAGTAAAATGACATTCCCGGAAAGTGGGAGGATTTGAAGAATTTTTTAAAGGAAAAATTAATGATGATTGCTTATAGTTGGGGTTGGGGTTAATGACTTCCTTTATTGATTACAATTATTACAAAATCATTTCAGCTCCATAATCCCATTGGAGGATCAATACCTCAAACGGAAATTTTCCGAAAAAAGATAATATGATAATTCAGAGTTTGAGAGTCTTCCCTTTCCATATTCGGACAAAGAGATTTCACTGTAATCAAAATTAGAATGAATTAAGAAAAAATAAAATAAAAAAAGACTGTGAATTCAAGGGAAGATAATCTCTATTTGAGCAGTTTAAGGAGGATATTCAGTGCCAATTTAAATGTAACGGAAATTTCCATTTGTGTTTCGTTCTTGGATTCAAAATCGAAAGTTTGCTAAGATTTCCTTGAGTATTATTCAATTATTTTCCAAAGCAGGATTTAGAAATTTCTGAAGAAGACATCTCTAGTTTATTAATACATATCGGATTCAAGGATGCAGCGGAAAAGCAAGAAGAGATGGTTAATTCATTGGTGTATAAGAACAGCAAAATTCAAAAGTCAAAGTTTTTTCTATTCTATTTTCATATTTCTATATATGTTCCATATCCAGGTTGGTCATCAAATTTATATTCGAAGTGCTTGGATTACAATTTTTTTTTACCGAAATATGGTTGAAAGACAAACTGGAATGGGTATTCCTGGAAGCGCGAGTATTACGATGGAATTTTTTGTGGGAGAACTGCAATTGGGTGGTTTCCAGAGTATTCAGCACATAAATAACGGTGCAGAGACATGAGACATGAAACATTTCGTCGATGTTCGAGTGACGTGAAGTCCTTAATAATGGTATCTTCTCCAAACATTATGAAAGCTCTTCTTTGATTAACATCCAAAAGACTTATGTTAATTGAACAAGAACAGCCGTCCAGTCCCTAGTCTTGGAAGGAAAAACTTCTTGCCGCATTTTTGATCATTCTAGAAAATGATTTGGTGATGTACTTGCCGAGAATTCCAAGATGGTTGGCTTCCATGATCCAAGTTCCAAGTGCTAAAAGATAGAAGACAGCACTGTGTTTACGTGACATTAAATCCTAACGATTTCTTATTCCCCATAATATGATAATGCTATAAATGTCTGATTTAATGAGATCAATGAAGGTTGCTGTTGAAGATACACATCCAAAGAGGAGGGGTGTGAGTTAAAAAAACGAATATGAAAAGCTAAGTTTAAAGTCGTCAGTTAAGGAGTTTAGTGGATTAGACATTTCAGCCGGAAGATCTTTTATTTATTCCTTATGTATCCATACAAGACGGCATTTGGTACAAAATTAAGAGAGATATACAAAATAAAGAAAGAAAAGTAAACATAGGCAATAGCACGTAGTTGGGAATATCATTTGTAAAATTCAGAAAGACATTCGGAAACAGAACGGAACCTTAAGGCAAATTAGCATTAATTTTAGAGGATATCAGATCTGAACCCATCTAATAAACATGTATTGAACGATCCGAAAGGTCATTTCGAACCCAACGAAGGAGGGAAACATCCACTCCGACCCAGGAGAACTTGGTGCCGTACTCTATCAAAGGCTAAATCAATATTAAATTTCAAAGGTACCTTTCATCAAAAGAATGTAAGAATTTGCTTCACTGTTCAGTAAGATAAATCATCAGATCACCAGTGGAACTTAGTACGTAAGCCGTACTGCCATGACCTTGTAAAGAAAGAGCGTTAGAACAACCGGTGTTTTGTTTGCGATGGAGGAGAATTCACCTTTATTTGTTCACAATAAAGCCCTGAAGGAAAATTATCTGGACCAGCGGATTTATATACATATGCTGAGAGTTGTTAAGACTGTTCTAGTCACTGTACGTATGTGAAAGAAGATTAGTCCCCATTACCCCATGGAATGCCGATAAAGACTAGCGTTAGAATCGCAGACGAGGACCAATTCTTAATTTCTTTTTTTATGATCAAAAGTTCTTGATAACTATTTTATGTAATGTTTAGTTGTACTTAAGGCTGAACTATAAATGTGCGAGAACAAGCAATTTGTATCTCACGCCCGAAATAGTGGATTGCTCCGTTTCGACAAGTTGAGTTTTACTTACGGACGTAAACTGCGGTAGCGAGCGCATTTTACGGACGAAAACTTGACAATTGGCTTCTGATGGTGTTTGTAATGAAGAAAATTTGACATATACTTCCGCGGCATTCCGTCCATTATGGGTAGACGTGCTCATTTGACAAACGGATTGGTTTCGGTCGGTTTTGACAGTAGCTTCCGTTTGCTTCCGAACATTATAGTTAGCCCTTTAATATCGGTCATTTTCGAATCTCGACTCCATCGTGCCTCTGGGTTCTATTTAAAGATTTTTTTTCAAAATTAGTTCATAGTTCAGTTTTATTGCACACGAAAATTCGGTATGTATAAGTTGAAAACCTTTTGTTAATATGACCAGAAATTATATAGCCCGGTCAATTTAGTTAAAATAGGGGTGAGTTTACAACAATTCGCATAGAGCATTGTATATAGACTGCAGTTTATATACAATGGCATAGAGGTGAAAATTGGAACGAATGTTTGGAACACCATTCTATATAAAGTGTGAAAAGTCCCCATAGTTCCCGGATCTACAAAAATATCATTCAAGGTCAAAGGTCATACAAAATGTGTTTTTTTTTTAAATTTTTTGGCAAAACGGTTAGTTTTATGATGAAAATAGCTCTACATTTTTGTCATGTAATTAGTTCCGCTCATAGCCACCTTCTTTTCCGGGGTACTGCCTTTTGCGAAGAACTTACAAAATTGTGTTGTCTCGAAAAAGTTTATCTCATGTAGCCGTTCGGACTCGGCGGTAAATTGTAGTTCCCTTCCATTCGTGCGGATTAAAAACACACACACAGGAATTGTTGAGAGTATAAGTCACTATTCCTTGGCCCCTTAAGGAGCTGTCGCGCCAATAAATTCAATTTATATATTCAAGATCCTTATCAAACTTTAATTTCAACTCTATTTTCACTCCTAAATATTTTATCTGATCTACTTGTTGTTTTAATTGTCTTTTTGTAAATTTATATTGCACTGCGCAACAAGGACTATCTACGTCTTCGCGTATTTGTATCAAGGCTATTGTGATGTTTTGTCCAAGACGTATATGCACTATGCTGGGTTTCTCTTCTTGATGACAGCCCTAGTTGATGTCTAAGCCCACCTTCGGTGTTTCCGTCTCACTTGTCACAAAAGTCTATTCACACAACGACTGTAATAATTGGACGTTATTTTAATAGATCGCTCCCCTGGCTTTGGCTTGGGAGTTCTGCGCTGTTCTTTCAATTTTTGTGATGAAGAAGTCACACTAAAACCTATCGCCTGGTTTAAATCGTTTTGACATCAATAAAGGTGTTGGTGTTATCGTTCGTTTTCCATCGCCATTCTGCCAAAACGGACCAATTTGGCAGGGATGTTATTGTTTTTTGTTTTTTTTCCCAGGATCTAAGGCTATGTCGATTGTGGACTTTCCTTGGCATATGGCCGAACTGATATGACCCTATCAGGTTCTTGAACAATTGAATTGAGAGAACATCTCTTAGGCTACGTTGCTGATATCTCTGTCGTCAGAAGAGTTCTAAGGATCCTCAAGGATCGGGCAGTACTTCTAACTATGTCATCGCTTATAGCTTTGAAGAGCTCGGCAGCTGAGCATCGGTAACTCTGGTAACATCGTCATGAAATTGTATATTGTTGTTTGCAGGCTTCGTCACCAATCAATACGAATGAAACTGCGTAGGTCGTAGAAGCCCATATAAAGTGTTCAATAAAGCGGTTCAGATTGACTGGGACTAAGACGCTGCTGCTACTGTAATTTATCTCAAGATAGATATAGATGCGATCTAGCCTATATTCCCTATTACGAAAAAAGTATTACGTTAAAAAGTCATTTATTTATTAATTATAGTCTTTTAATCAAAAAAAATATGAAAACGTTCTCGTAAAAAAAAACAATAAAAAATTTGAAACTTTATTTCCAAAAGTACCCTGTATACCTTCAAATCTTTTGAAACATTCTCCAAACTTATTTTAAAAAAATAAAACAATGAAAATCCTTGTTTACCTATTAAGAAAATCCACCTTTCCCTGATCACATTTTAACAAGATTCCATCAACACATAAAGCACATCACCATAACAATTTCCTTGCAACACTTTTCCGCATCATGAATCATTGCTCCACTTCAAGATCCTGTTAACGAGTCAACAGTTGTTGTTCCCAAGAACCAAAATCGCTTTCAAAAAACTCATGATGTTGTTATTGTAGCCGACTTTCGCGCAAGTCCAAGCCAAGTCCTCTACTTTCTCCTTTAAACTCCAAACGAATTACCATAATTAATTGCCACAGAGTTTTACCTACAAACTACAGCGCAATGACGACGTCTATCCCGAAAACCAATGGAGAAGGTGAAGTTGAAGGTGCTTCTGGCCCTCCTCTTCCCCCAACATATCTCCACAACAACAACAATTGACTTGTGTACTTCCATGAAACAAGAGACGTAGATTATGCCTGCTTAACCCACAGGAAAATGCAAATTGCAGAATTCCCTATCCCAACTATGTCGACGAGACGGTAAGCCGGCTGGCACCGATAATAACCATCATCCCATCTTCCTGCAAAACGCTTTATTGTGAAATCCTCTCTATGAATTTTAATTACGGATTTCTTCAGACAAATGAATCGGAACTAATTTTCGGCCACAGGGGATGACGTGACATGCCAGAATGCATTTTCGCATCCCAAATGTGATTCCGATCACAGTAGGTTGGCTGCATTTGGCTGCAGGGCAGATATATAATGGAAGCCATCATGCTGCGAGGTTCCAATTATCAGATTCGCTAGTGGTGACACCCAGAACTGGTGGTCCAGACGCCTGAACCAGCCAGCGTCGCCGACACCCTCATTACCATTGCTGGCACCACACATACGAAATTGCAATTTAATTCTTGTTTAATTAAAACCGCAAACAAATAAACAAAAATAGATACGGCAACCCAGGCCAGAAGTCCCCGATTGACCTCCGACACGTTGGTTAATATAATGCTTTCGGGATGTGTTCACGTTACATGGTTTATTGAATGGAACGGGCCGTGCTGGGCATGTAATTCCGGGCACGTTCATCGGACAAACACATACACTTGTGCGATTTAATTTAAATTAAACAATACCAGTGCCACAGGTTATGCCAGATGCCATTGCGATGCCACCTTCTCCCGACTGTCACAAGTAATTTAAAAAAAAAATCAAAAAGATATAACATGGTGAGGCGATGCTCCTTTTTTTGCGCCATTCATCGTGATGTTGGTGGGGGGTAAGCATAAGCTGGGAATAATTTGAAGAAATTCTCTCACCGTCAATCTGTGAAATTGAGATAAACTGTTTTCCCAGCTGAATGTCTCTCTCTTGAAGCGATTTCAATTTATTTGACAGCGAGTTTAGGATAGTGACATCTGAAATACAAAATAAGCGAAGAACTGCTGAACTCTATTCCACCGAAAATAAACCGCACCTCTGTATTCTTGGGTATTCTTGGCAAAAGAGTTGTTGTTTGATCTGACAGCAGAATGACACATGCTGGCTACGTGTGCTTGTGCTGGAAAGAAAAAAAGAATATGGCTTAATCCCGTGAGTGCTTTGTATATCGGAATAACGGTGGAAGAACTTAAAACTGATACGCACGTATTTCCTGTGAAGAGTTGGTGTGTGAATGCGAGCGATATAAAGTGACAGATGAGATGTGCCGGAATATTTTTAAAAGAATGTATATTTTTGGCTTCTATTCCAAAAGAATAAGGAAAACTTCAACTGGTTATAAAAATAGAAAAAGTTGATTTTTTTTTATAATTAGCCCGCACTAAAGGGATTTTGACTACCCTTATAATGTTTAATTAAACACAGCGAGGGCTTTAGGAAAATAGGGAAGGAAAGGAGGTAACGATGCACATTTATTTTAAAGTTCTGCACTTCAAAGAGGGGGGGAAAAACAGAGTCTGGCAAGGCATTCCACATTCGCGTGGTACGACTAAAGAAAGAATCCCTGTACTTGACAGTACGTCCGAAGAATGCGAATATATGCTTTATATGCTGTAGCCAGATCAGACGGGGTTAAGAACTTCTTGCATCTTCGAAGGAAACCTAAACATCTCGCAGCATTTTTGGCAACGTCAAATATGTGGTCATTCCACGGAAGGTGGTCTGTAATGCACATACCAAGAACTGAGAGGTGATCGGTTTCCTCTATGCAAGTGCCACTCATGGAAAGTGGCATTAGGGGTATATTTCGCTTTAACGACAAAAGACAACATTGGGTTTTTGAAGCATTAAATTCTACGCGGTTTCTTATTCCCCATTGTACAATGCTGTCAAGATCAGAATTTAATGAACTTATCATACGCTGCCGTTCCAGTTCCACATCCGAAGAACGGGGATGTGAATCAGAAAACGAATATGAGAAGCTGAGAGTACTATCGTCAGCGAAACAATTGATAGATAATAAGTCGTTGATAAAAATAAGGAAGAGAGTCGGAGACAAAACAGAGCCCTGGGGCACGCCAGCGTTTATTATGTGAGAATCAGACTTGAATTCGTCCAATACGACTTGTATTGACCGTTTCGAAAGGTAATTACTAATCCAACGAAGAAGAGATGCGTCGAGTCCAAATGCATGCATTTTCGATAAAAGAGCTTGATGCCAAACTCTATCAAATGCTTTAGAAATATCAAGTGCAATAATTTTGCTTTCCCCAAAACGATGGAGAGATTGGTTCCACTTTTCAGTGAGAAATACCATCAAATCACCCGTGGACCTGTTGCTACGAAAGCCGTACTGCCGGTCATTAAGAAGCTTTCGGTCCTCAAGATATTTCTTTAGCTGAAAGTTAATCAGCGTTTCCATGACCTGGTCGATAGTTTGAGGGAGAAGAAGATGAGCCTTTTTTGGGGATAGACTGGACAAATGCTGTTTTCCATCCACTCGGAAAGAGACCAGAGGAATAGGACAGATGGAAAAGCTTACGCAATGGTTTTGCCAGCGTTGAAGAACACCTCTTCAGAACAATAGTGGGGATATTATCCGGGCCAGCGGATTGGTGTATGTTAAGATCTTTTAATACTTTTGCAACACTACGAGTGCGAAAGAAGATTGGTCCTATGAAATCATTTACGCTCTCGAGTACAGGAGGAGTTCTAACACCTGCTGGCACCGTTGAGTTAGCAGCGAATTGGGCTGCAAGCAGATCTGCTTTTTTTTGAGGACTGACAACAGGAGTATCATTGAAGACAAGCGGAGGAACCGATGATGACGAGGAGTTCTTTACGTTTTTAACAAATGACCAACAATTTTTACTGTAACTCAACAAAGTTCAACTAAGTAATGTTTTATTGTTGATTGTGTTGGTGTATAGGATGCTTTAGGATAAATCCGGCCGCGAACTCATATACAAAAATTCAAATAATTTTAATTAAATTTTCCAGGAAAATATGTTGCAGCAACCAATGTCGTGTTGCATCTAACATGTTTGTTTTTTTAACACGCATAGCATGATTAGATTGTACAAACAAGTGCGTCATGTTAGATGAGCCCAGCTGCAGCTATTATATCCACCTATACCACACCTGGATGGCGATGACGGTATAGTCAAGCGATGAGACGACACCGACTCCACGACTCACAACTCAACTATACCTCCTCATCCTCAAGCCAAATTGTCTGCCTTTTCCTTTTTTGTCGTGGAAAATGTTTTAATTAACACTAAAAGCAAACACAGTCTGCGCAAATATGTGGCCAATCAAGTTGGCCAATCTTATTAGATATCGCTAAGATCTCTGCCGGGATTAAATGCAAACAAGTCTCGGGACAAGCAGCATCCGCAAACATCGATTTAATTAAATCTTTCCTCAACCAGACTTCTATGTATCTACACACCTTCGAGCATGGATAACACGAAAATCACAGTTATCAAAGAGAGTCATTTCCAGAATGACGACTTTGCTCATATTGGGACTTTTTGACTTTGACACACACAAAAGATTCATCTAGGTGTGAAGATGGGTCAGTAGGGGATGATGATGCTGGTAAGTTGTGGAAGAAGCATCATATCTCATACGCAAGGTGTCAGTGTCACCCTCGATATAAAAATCAAATGTTCCTTTGAGGTGTCATTATTTTTCGCTTGACGTACTATCTGAGTAGGAAACACACACATCTCAGATGGATGAGGAAGAGGATAGTATCAGTATGCATTGCCTTAAGATTGAGAGTATGAAATCTCTTTTAATAACATCCATACGAATGAACTGGACTGAAGGACCCAAAGGTGAATAACAAGACACTTGGGGTTGTCACTTCACATACTATCTCTACTTCCCAGTAGCGAAAATACAATTTCAGGACGAAAAAGTTTATCTGGCGTCATCCTAGAAACTATTGAACTGATTCAAGTGAAATAAATTGTAAAATATTCTTTATTATTATATTTATTTTTATGAATTGAACAAACTACGCTGTAAGAAAAATAAAATTTCAAAAAATTACTAAGTAGAAGACTCCACCAATTTGGGACTTTGTTGAATTATTGATTCAAAATAACTTTTTACGGCCTTTAAGTCCACCAAAAATTGGCGTTTCGTCCCTGTAACTCATTTGGACTTTTCAGTTGATAGTGAGTACCTTTGTCAAGACGCAACTTTCTTTTTTTTTTTAATGAAGTTTTTGACAAAAACCTAATGTGAACTACATATATCCAACAAGATTAAATTCATTAAATTCCAATCTTTAAGTTGGAAAGAAAAAGTTTAGTACAGGGCCAGACTAAGTTAAATGAATTGAAGGTTTTAATTTGTTGGTAAATATGAAGACATTTAAGTACCTATTTATTTTAATACTAATTTATTGTTCCGTAACACACATCTACATATGATAAATATCATAGAACAGGTGCAGACGCATTGCCGATCTTGGTGGCCAGTTCACATAACCTCCACGTAAAATGGCCCTCGAAGCGTTTGAGATTTTCCATCTGAGTTGAGCTGCAGTTGAAAACACATTCCCTTGGTGTCCATATCATCCAATTCGTTGAAAAATAGGGTCACTTTCCCCAACTACTCCAGAGCCCATTCTCTTGTACGGGTGCAGAGCCAAGTCACGACGCAGAATTTGTCAAGATTTGGTTTGCGAAAGACCGAGTTCTTGTGAACGACTCGGCCTCGCGGCGATATTTTGCTTTGACGTGCACACTTCGAATATATTCCCCTTGACAGGAAGATTATTACGACCGTAAAATATGCGAAGCCCACAGACGTTGCCTGAACAGAACACCGATTTTGATAAATAAATTAGATCATTTGTACGTTTTGTTAAATGCTATATACATACGTTCATGTTGATTTGGCAAAACAGATTGAATAAATGATATCCAATTTGACAGATGTAGCTTCAACATTATGGCTGCTGTCAACTGATAACATTTGAAAGCCCATGCATATTGGCATTGGCAGACACTTCATAAATAATTATAACAATTCTCGACTGGGACCTCAACTCTGCTCCCACTTCACTGCTCTAGGTGTGCAATTAACCGGGTTAAATTCAGAAAATCGTCGCGTCGGTAGTTCGCTAGATGTTGGATTATTCTCCGTCTGAAGACAACTTAATGCAGAGGTCGTTGTATAAATTTTATCTTTGTTCAGGGATATTTGTTGAGCATGGCTTGCTATTGTCTTTTGAACTTGTATCTAAGCTCTAAGGCATCTGATTTCCACGGTTCCAGCTAATTTGGTCATGATAAATTTAGCCAAATGCTTTTGCGGACCCATTCGAATTTCACTGTTCCTTATTTGATCATGCTTCTTCACTCCTGCTTTCATGCAAAGCACCTTGAATATTGTCCAACGTTTTGAATCGGAAGTAAGCGCTGGACGAACAACTTCCATATAGAGTATTCCTCTCAGCTTAGGAGGCATTTTACTATCAAAGAATTAAGCAGAACTCTGCCGGCATTTCATCCACTTTAAATTACGCGATGGTTGATATTGTCATCACAAGATCCTTCACTATTGATCATATATCCCTGATATTTATTTTTTTTGTATTGAGTGGTAACGAATCTTTATATCCATTAATGAAAAACTTACATTCCCTCAATCTCTCAGAACCATAAATTTGTAGGTACCATCTTTTAACTTCCGGAACTCTTAGCGAATCTTCATTGATTTTAAATTGTATTTATACTCCTCAAAGCATTCTTATTAAAACTATCAAACATGAGATAACGATGATAGAGAAGTCGAAAAAAGTGGGTCCGGAAATTCCGCCTGTCTATCTGTTCGCACCTCTACAACTTAAACGAATGGGCCGATTTCTTCAAACTTGGTACTTAGTATTTAATTGGTTAATTTTTGCTCTAGGTCGAAAAATAACGGTACCATGCAATTTTTAACAAAAAGTTTAATTTCTCGAAAACGGCTCTAACGATTTTGATAAAACTTTCAGGGTGCTATTATTTTTATAACAATACATCTTTCAATTAGAATGAATTTTTCGAAATTTGTTCTAAAACGGTTCCTCTCATAGAACCGGTTTTTGCAAATGCGGTTTTATCGTAAACAATTAAACCGATTTCAATAAAATTTTTGCACACATGTAGTCATTTATAATTTAATTAATATTGCATTTAAATTTTTTTTTTTAAATTTATAAAACAAAATATTGGTTTTCGAAATATTTTGAAAACGGGTTGATTGGATTTTTTTGAAATAATTTTCCCAGATGAAAGGTACAGATTTCTTTATAATGACATACTAGAAAAAAATTAAAAATATTTTTTCGAAACGTTTTTTCTTTTAAACGACTTAAAAAAAAAAACTGGTCGAACGATTTTCAATATTTTTTTTATTTGGTAGACATTTAGTTTTCAAATCTGATCAGCCTCCCCTGAATACATTATTGGGGTTGGGTATGAAAAAACTTTCTTTTTCTTGCGAAGATCTGTTAATTTTTTTAATTGAGTTATCGATAACAAACCGATGTGAATGATTTTTGTTTTGTTATTAACGAATGGTATAAAAACAGTTAACCCTGAACTAAATATAATATAAATAATATAAAGATTCAAGTGAGATGGGATTGATAAGTGGATATCTGATAATGGATATTACATCAGCAAATAAGCCCTCAGTGGATGCCAGCCCACATGTCACCCTTGCTCAAAAACTTCTGCCAAAAAGGCAAAAATATAAAACCGAATTTGAAGATCACAAATCGAATTTTCTTTCGAAACACACACACATCACTCGAAGGTACTCAAAGATACTTTTGACTTTTGTTTGTTGTGTGCCAATTTCCACAAAAATACATCATTCCACTCATATTCCTCAATAATTAGATAAACTTATAAACATTGGGAAATCGAAAAGTGTTTTAGCGCTGTAGGGAGCCCTATCTGTCGGCTCCAGGTTTTAATTTGATTTCTCCATTTTTTTTCTTCCTTAATATAATAAAAACCTATCTAACGGCAGCAGAGTTTTCTTTATTTTATTTTAATTTTTATTCTCAAAGATGGAGCAACAGAGTAACATTAACATTGTAAAAAAAAGCTAAGTGAAATCGATTTTCGATTTGATTTTCATTCGAGTGATGACTTAACTCAAACCCAAACAGACGGTAACGTCAGGAAGACACCGAAACTCGCATATATCGCAGAAATGGGAGCTGCTGCTTCTGATTCTGCTTCTGCTTTTTCTGCTTATGGTTGGGAGTGTCATGACGTAGAAAAAAACAAATTTAATTTCCTTTGCGTCTTTGAAGATGCAAAAGACAACACTATGGGCTCGGTGGAGGGGAAGATGAACCCCCTTCGTCACTTAGAACGGAAATTAAAAACCTCTTGGGTGAACAGTACGCTGTCTGTTTGAAAGGTCAATGGCCTCGATTCGAGAAATCAGTCAGTAAAGTGCGTGTAGGTAGATGATATAGGATGAACAGTGCTGTGAGAAAAAATGTTAACAACTTTATTTTTTTTTTTTTTTTTATCAATTTGGGATGGAGTTTTGTAAAATGTACCTTTAGATTTCATCATAGATGCGTTCGTCCTTACTCTGTGAAAGCAGTCAATTTATTTTTCTTTTTACTTGTGATTATAGGCAAGTTTATGATTCGGGAACATAAAAAAAATGAGATAACAATTAAATATGACATAACGATCACAGAGAAGTCTAAAAATGTTAGTGGCAAAAATGCCTGTCTCTCTGGCTGTCAGCATAACGAGCTGCAACCTGAACAACTTAAGCGATTACGTTCAAATTTGGTGTGTGTGATTCGTTTGGCATTCCTCAGAGGGGAAATTGAAAATTATTTTTTAGGGCTGAAAATAACGGTACCTGCCGTTTATTTTTGAAAATTCAATATATTTAAAACTTATTAAAAAAAATATCAAACATTTTAAAAGCAGGTGTAAAACAATAAACTCTAAAAATGCATACCAAAATCTCAAACATTCTGTTCAAAAAACTAAAAATCAAAAAACAGGATCTTATCAAAACCGGTCCTTTAATTTTCGAAACACTTTTTTCATATTTTTTTTGTTATTTAAGACGTGTGATGGTGTACTTCATTTTTACAAAAAACATTTAAGTATTGTGGTTTTAATACTTTTTATAGGTGTAAAGTGTGTTATTTTTAACGTTAATTTTATTTGTTTTTATCAATAATCTTGCCTTCCAATTTAATTAGGCAATATACAAAATTATGTTCATAAGCATTTTAAAGAATTAAGAATGAACCAACATTTCATCGATGCAACAATTTTGAAAGAAAAAATTGATTTGGTTCTATCTAAAAGGCCCCATATGTACAATGTGTTCATAACGCAAATCATTTTTTTCTTTCAAAATTGTTGCATCGATAAAATGTTGGTTCATTATAAATTCTTTGTAAATTATAGTTATTTAGAAAGCAAGAACATATTTAAGGATAAACAACTGTAAGTATTTTCTGTCATTGTTTTAATGCAACGAGAATTTAATAAATAAATTATTAGCTTCCAAACCTACAATAAATTGAAAACAATTTCTGCACAGCACTGTATTTATACAAACCATACAAGATAAAAACACCCAGGAGTTGATTCTTTCAAAAGCTGCAGATGTATCTAGACAACTAAGAAATACTCCGACTGATCTAAGCGTCAGATAAACGTGTCGAAGATTTGTTGTGTGTTTGCGTTTACCTTCCGCCACAAGATAACGAACCCTTGTCTGTTTATGGTTCTTATCTTGTATCAGTTTCACTAAATTTCTTTTTCTTTTCCTTTTGTCGATTTCGGAATCGGTTATTCTTCGAATTTTTTTGGAAACCTCTTGAGTTGAAGTTCATTAATTCAATAAAAAATCGATTATTATCAATCTCTGCATCTGGTTTGGAAGCACTATAGTAGCCTCCCATTTCCATGCCACCATGGAATTTAATTTTTGTGGTTAAATTAAATTTTGTATTTACATTCGTTGAATCGGTTTCACGCATGCCACGTGGTAGAAAATATTTAGAGGGATGCAGTATAGGTTAACTTAGACAGCATCATCAAAACCAACCGGAAGCTGTTTGCACATCCACTCATTCATTGGGAAATCTGGTCACGTGCCGCGTTATCATGCGTCAGTCGCCTCGTGGCACGGCGCGGCGGAATGTGTTTGAATAGGCTTCAAGTGCAGTTTGACACATGTGATGGAAGCTCATGGTAGAATTTAAGAGTTTTGCCCCCGACACACGAGCATTTGTTAGAAAATTAAAAGCACACAGTCATCCCACTTCTGAAGTGCTTTTTTGCATCTCGTACCCCTTGTAGCTTGTATAGATGGCTAGGTGGATACATTACTATTGGTTTTTTTTTCTGCTTCATCATCTGATTTGATGTACGCTATACGTGCATCTGGAGCCGGAGCAGCCACTATACCCGAGGCAAAAGAGTTCACACATAAATCAAATTAGTGTCACAAAATGGCTCACTTAGTTCTCCAAGGAAATGCCAGGGCCATCATCATATGGAACCCATAGTCGCATCGTCGTCGCCGGCCGATGCCGTGAGGGACTCCTCTTGATGTTGACAACGACAACATGACAGCATCTAATCGAAAGTTATTGTGAAAATTTGAATGGGAATTAATTGAGTTTGGCCGCAAGGAAGAAGGAGAGACATAGGTTTGCATCAAGTTGAGAAGTATGGCAACCTTTGTGATAAGAAGCACCTGTTAAAAGGACCATTCTGGAAGACTGTGGCGTATATGATGATGGCTAAAAGGAAAGAATATTTATCAAACCACACTCGAGGGTGAAATCTTTACAACTGTCATCTCATTTCAAGAGCAAGGTTCATTGAGTTGTCTATGGCAATTTGAGTAATATTCTGGAATATCGTCATTGGGGGGAGTGTTTGAGGAAAGTTTGTCCTTTCACATCCCACAAAGAGATTTCTTTTGCTTTTGCCTTTTACTTTATCACTAAGTGCACCACCAATGCTTGTCCTTATGGACAATATTTTATCGCATATGTCTTTGGTATGTTTGGTATCACCTTTGTCGTCATAGATATTCCAGTAGCGATTTGAAAAGTCTCTTGGCAGGCCATTGATTGAGTTAAAGTAAGCTCGTCTGTGAAAAAGTCGACACATTTACGAAGACATATTTCTGAAAAAGTATGACTAGTCAAATTGAAAATTATTTTTATGGTTAACAAAAACAAAAACAGGACATTTGTAGTATTAACTCAATTAAATCAAAGAAAATGGGCCCGACTGTGTCGCACGTACTTGCTCTTATGTGCTAATCACATTGGAAGGCACGATCTTTGATGGAAACAACTAACATTTAAGTACAAAAATCAAACGTTCTGAACTTTATAAATAGTGTTAAAACCACAACCCTTAACTATTTTTAGTAAAAATGAAGTACGCCATCACACGTTTTAAGTAACAAAGAATTTATTAAAAAATAAAAAAAAATTGTAGGACGGATTTAGATAATAGATTTTTATGTTTTTTTTTTAATTTTGGTGTGCAGTTTTTTAGAGTTTTATTAATATATATTATGTACTGTACAGCTGATTATAAAATTAAAAATATTATTATACTATAAAATACTTAAAATCATAGAAATATCATAGAAATACCAAAAAAGTCGAAAATTAAAAAAAAACTGATATATAAACTGTTAATAGACTTTTCCCGTAAAGGTCAATGGGCAAATAGTATGGGAGAAAAATCTACAGCGGATCCATCCTTGTCCTTATACATTTAAAATTGTAACGCTCTTACAAGTTGGGACTGACACTGACTTCGTCCTCTTACAAATATTAAATTATTTATCAAGTTTTGATGCCGATAGAGCTCTATCAAGAAGACAAGAAGACACCATTTGGTCTCATGTGTTCATGGCTTCCCTTTAGCACAGCTCTCCCCAGGGGGAAAACTTAGGATATTCGTATTGGGCCACAAACAAAACCATCGCAACAAGAAATTCTTTTATTGTAATTATTTCCGATTTGAATGTTTAACGTTACTGGCCTGATTATAAAATAAAAAATTGTTTTTTTATTATTAGTTTTAAAAATATTGAATTAAAAAAAGTTTCAAAAATTTATTATAAATAGAAAAAATAATTATTCAAAATTTTGGTATGCCGAATTGATTCAGCTATCTTCTCAAATATAAAATTTTATAAAAACCAAATGAGTTGTTACCGAGAAAGACGAAAAAAAAATGTATATGAAAGCTACCGTTAATAGACTTTTCCGGTAAACTTGGTTTTAACCATATGATAGCCAATACCTACAAACAAATCTCAAAAATGTTCATCAAAATCGTTGGTGCCGTTTTCGAGAAAAATAAGATAGATATATGGTAGGTACCTACTGTTATTTTTAGTCCTAAAAATTAAAATTCAATTTTTCCTCTGAGGAATTGCAAAAGATACATACATAACAAATTTGAAGGTAATCGATTAAGCCATTTAGGCTGCAACTTGTTATACACCTAGACAGCAGACATTTTTTGTCAATAACTTTTTGCTGTCTCAATTTAGTTTATATTCACGAATCCTAAACTTGCCTTATAGTACCGATAATCCTAAGTAAAAACTGACATTTGCTTAAGGCCTAACAAAGAAATCATCAAACGTCTGGCAATCAATACTTAAGATTTTAGAACCATATAGGCAAATAGCCCGCAGTATGCTTTTGGGTGTAAAAGAGGTAACCGATTAAAAGTGGGGTGCATTAAAAGTGGTATAAGACTCTAATAATACAAACGAAAATCTGGCACCATGCAGGCTCAGCCTTAATGGAGAATATTGTTATAACCACTCAAATCTAGCCTAGTTGCAAAGAGTATGTGTATATTTAATCACAAAAACGCTGGTCCAAGACATTTCAAATGTGGCCGTAATGGGTATAACCAAAATTGAAAAAATGAAGGTCCAAAACAATTCACAAATGGAATTTGCTCTGTGGTTTAAAATTTTTTGAAAGTATGTTTTTTCAGTTCCTATGAATTTCTGATCCACCTGGCAGGGCAAAATGGCACTTTCAAAAACCTAATAGCTGCTATCATATCTTAATATAATAGATCTTTGACAGATCCATCATCATTACTTCTTAAAGGTGCCAATCATTTCACCCAGATAAACCTTATCTCCATAGCACAATAGGCTTCCAGCAAAAGAACATCGGTGGAAAAAACTCATCACGCCCTAGAAAGCACCATCGAATATGTTGCCTACACCACGAAGGGTGTACAGATATCAACAGATCCAGCGCTACAATTACAATGGAATCACTGAAAATCTCGGTTTGAATTTTTCGGTTTAGGGTTAACAATGATCAACAAGAAACATTTTCTGTAGCAGATCGACAAGAAGAGGTAGGAAAGGTTGAGTTTTATATCCCTTCTTCTTTTCTTTCTTCTATTAAATATTGTTGTTGGTGTTAACTGCTGATGGGCCTGGAACAAAGGAAGGTAGAATTAGAGCGAAGCAGAGAGTTGTGTTCCTACTAGTCGAGATCATAAAAATTATCGGTTAAAGAAAAAGGAGACCAAGAACAAGAAGGCCTGGAACACGAAGGATTTAGAGTGATTGCATGGATATCAAAAAAAATTTAACCTGTTAAACTGTTAATAAGTTCATAAATGGCTTAATCGGTGGCGATTGGGGTAAATGTCCATTAAAAGAACATGTCCTCTTCATACTGCATTAAATATAGTCCACAACCTTAAAAATGGCTACGACCAAAGCCTTGTGTCAATATATTTCTGTGGACCAAAATATCAACTGGCGACTTCATCATTCTGAACTGTTCAGATCGATTTCAATTCATCAATTCTTCAAGATCACTTTTTTAAGAATTGAGGAACCTTCGCAGACAAAAGACATAGTCAATTGTGCAATCTAGTGAAAAAGACTAAATTTCAGTCTCCCTGGTTAATTAGGAACACAACTTACAGTTTATAATGTATCATCAGTGGACCATACTTGACATCCTTCTTATTATTTAATCGATGATTATTATAGTCTCCACTGAGATCACAACTTCACTGCTTCACTTTAAGGCTCACCGTATTGGATTTACCAAGTTGAGCTCAGAAAACGTCATCGGCAGTTTTCGTGGTTTTGGAAAGTTCCATGCCTGAGGCCAACTCAATGTAAGTGTCGTTGCATTTGCTTGATTCAGCGCTTTTGCCCATGCCTTTCTTCCGCGATAGTCTTGATATAGTCTTTTAGCTTTGGTCAATTTACTTTCATACGTCTTGTTCATCTGTAAAACCCTCCTATTAAATGACAGAAGATGTCTGAGTTTTCCTGCCATTTTATTCATCTACACTTTGTTGATGATTGATTACGCCATCACCAGATCCCCCTCTGTTAATCATAGACCTAAGAAACTTGAACTTTTCACACTTGGTAGAACTATTTCATTCAAATATATTATGTATCTCCAGAAAACGCCTGTGGGGATCAAAAAAGGGCATCCAGCTCCCTGCAGAACATTCTATTAATAAAGTTCCTATTGTTCAGCATTGGTAAGCTAGGAGATGACAATCGTGAGCCATCTATATCGGATGTCTTCCTTTTTTTTAATTCTTAGGGTATCTCGATTGCCCCAATCTCTTTGCACCTTTGGTGTTTTTCACTACTAACTAACTCTTTCAACTTGATTGCCGGGGACTCTTCGTTGTTGAAGTTTTGGCCTGGGAAACTGTTTATTTTAAAGCTCTTTCAAGAAGTTGGCTTAGAGCATTTTGATTAGGGTTTCAAAAACTATTTTTTGTCCAGTTATCACTTCCTTGACTTCATGGGGTTAAATCTAGGGCTATCTCACACTCTCAACTCATATATCAACACATATGTATCATTGTCTAAAATTTTTTTTCATTATTTCTTGATTTTTTCAAAATTCTCTTGGCAAGCAAAATTCCAAAAATAGAAGCCATGGACGATATTTGACAGTTCAAACTTTAATGTGAAAATGTATAACAGAATGGGGCTCTCAATAGACCCAATTGTTTTTTATTTTCTAAACCAACAACACAGAAAAGCCATGAAGTGGTGTGACCATGTTTTTGACCACCAAAAACCCACAACTAACATTGGCTATGAATTTTCAAATGCTTTTCCATTAAAATCAAAAACAAAAGCAAAAAACCGAACAATATGGTTTCGCTTGTGTGGCAATATTGAACACCACCAGTATGGTATCTCTGCCAACTCTTTTGTCATTAATTAATGGGTGCTGGAAAAAAACAACAATAAATGGATATCTGGTGGCAAAATCACGATTAATAAATAAAAAAATTGTGTCAAATTGATATAAATTAATTCCGATGCGGGACAAGAACAAAAAGTAAAATAATCAAGCATGCTATAAATATTATATTCTGATGGGGAGGGGCGGTTAATAGGTTTGGAATTTATTGAAAATTCAGTGAATTTTTATTCTACTTAAAGTTGCGAGCAGCATTGTCGTGACTGTTACCCGGCTGCAGCACGCTAACCAGCACCATGAGACATGTGGGCGATGGAGTAGTAAATTGCGTCGATCTCGATACACTCTAAGCGCACATATGACTGTACATATCTGCATTTTGACATAAATGATTTCTTTTTTTTTACTACATCGAAGCAATATCATCATGACATTGGATGCAGCATGTGCTTTTGGAATGTAAAATTTTGAAACCCATTCACAAGACGCAATTTTCCGGCAGCTCAGACAGCCAGCATTATAATGGCGAAGGAAAAGATGGAAATATTTCCAAGGAATTCATAGAGAAAGGCTTCACATGTCCAATATTATTGGTGTGCTCTATATTGAGATGCTGACTGAGATATTCAGGGGAGGATTTGTTGCTGTGCGGCTGAAGGGCGCCAAGTATAAGTTGGAAATGACTTGAGATTACTGCTGTTTAGGCCTCAAGAACACATAAACATTAGCACACTGCCAAAATAATGGAACAATGCATATCTTTTGCATGGCTGCCATCAATTTTCGAAAAATTTTAACCTTGTTCTATGCATTGTATTTTTTTTTACACTTCTAAAGTTCTTTCTTGACGTGTTTGCATTATTGAGTTAATCAACATTCCTTCTGAAACAATATTTCATTGAGATTGACTTTGAAATATATGCTTTGGAGTACCTCTTGGTCTCGCTCAGTAACTCGCTAACACACGGAGAATTTCTTGCCGGGAATACCTTAAGCTCAAGGTATCTTTTGCATTTGACATCATCATCATCATCATCATCATCATCGGCGCAACAACCGGGACCCGGTCCGGGCCTCCTTCAACAAATTCTTCCATACATCCCGATTGCTGGCCGACGCCATCCAATTGCGCACCCCAAGGCTTCGGGCGTCCTGGTCTACGCCATCCTTCCAACGTAAGCAAGGTCTGCCACGTTGTTTTCTACCATAAAAAGTACCGCAAAAGACTTTCCGAGTTGGTTCCTCTTCGCTCATGCGAGCTAGGTGTCCAGCCCACCGGAGTCTACCGAGCTTTATTTTTTCAACAACATCTGATTCGAGATAGATTTCATACAATTCATGATTGTATCTTCTCCGGAATCGTCCTTCCTCACACACGGGGTCAACAATTCTCCGTAAGACTTTTCTCTCGAACGCGGATAAGAGATCAGAGTGCCTTTTTGTAAGCACCCAAGTCTCGGATCTGTATGTGAGTACTGGTAAGACCATAGTCTTGTACAGCAGCAGTTTGGTTTTTATGGTAAGGTTTCTGGATTTAAAAGCCTTGACAGACTATAGTAGGTTTTAGGTCACATTCATCAGCGTAGCTCATATTAGACCGATATTATCTGAAATGCAAGGTCAAATTATCTGCCTTCCCATTATCGGGAAAATAACAAAACGTAGGTTAAATGTGAAAACATCAAAAATATAAAATTTGTTATGGATTCGGAGTCCCATTCACATAACACTTTCAAAGTGTTATTTGCTCGGAGCGAGTTAACATTAGAGTCCCTAACATCCGGTGTACCTTTTGATTGGAATACCTAAAACCGAGAGTACCTCATGGTCAGAAAACGTCACCCTTGACACATCAAGTTGTGGTTACAGTAATTCACATTGGTAGTACCAAGAGTACCTACCTCATGGCCAAAACAAATCACATTTGAGGCTTTGTGCCTACAGTAATTAACGCTCGGAGTACGTCACATTCAGTGCATTCACATTCAGCGTACCTCACATTCAGTGTACCTCACATTTAGTGTACATCATTATAGACCGAGATTATCTTAAAAGCAAACTGAAATTATCTGCCTTTCAAATATCGGGAAATAACAAGACGAACGCTAAATAAGAAAACATCAAAAATATAAGAATTGTTATTGATTCGGAGTCCCATTCACATTCACACAACATTTTCGAAGTATAGTTGGTTCGGAGCGAGTTACCATCAAGCCCGGATTACCTTTTGATTGGAATTCCTCAATAGTCCGAACGCGTCGCACTTGCAGAGTCGTCTTTACAGTAATTCATGTTCAGAGTGCCTCACATTCTGTGCCCTCACATTCAGTCTACCTCACATTAGGAGTACTTCAACTCGGAGAACCTCTTAATAAAATTATCTTAAGCTTAAAGTCCGATGATTTTCCTTCCCCATATCGATAAACTGACAAAACGTAACTCTCCTAGTATTTTGTTGTTCAAATGCTATGCTATGATGGTTCTGAGCGTCTTACGCTTGCAGAGTCACTCAGGTCCAATTAGCTTACCTCATCAGACTGAGGGCAAGCCTCATGATCAGAATACGACAAATTTGGAGCGTCACGGCTAGTGTATTTTAAGCCCGGAGTACCTCACATTATGAATACCTCAAAATCTCTCAAATTCCGATTTTCTACCTTCCGCATATCGAAAAACTGTCAGAACGAAAGCTAGATGCGAAAACACCAAAAACTATATACTTTATCGATTCAGGGTACCTTACACTCGGAGTTCCTATCACTGTAATTATCATTAAGCTGTAAGGACGTTTCTTACACACATTACGAGTTTCTTCCTCTTAGAATGGTCTACGGTATACATATTCTTTCAGAGGTCACATTTTTAAATAATATTGTTTTCTAGTAAGCGCCTTGGAATTCTCATTGGCCGGGCTCTTGGAAGTAGCTAACTTTTAGAAAATTTTAAGCTTTTCAATAATAAAACTTCGGATTTTCTGGCTGCTTCATTTGGGAAAAGTGACAAAATGTTCACCAATATATTGAATCATCAAAATCTCTTCCACTTGACCAGCGCCCTATACTCCCATCATACTAAGTACAGCCCTGTGTTAACCCCGGAAATATAGAATATCCATAAAAATTGAAACACAGAACAAAGCAAAAGCACATTATCGTTGATGCAGCAAGGGGACGAACGCCATCGGTCTCCGCTTCAATAAATACCCGATGATCCATATTGGATTCAAACTCTGTCATGCGTCATCCCATTGTACAGATACACACTACTCCCCAGATAGAAAGCTATTTGCATAAGGCAATTGCAAGCAGAACAACACTGCTGTGATTTTATTTTAATTGAAAAAAAATCAAATCGTGTCGACAGCCACTTTAAAAAGTCTTAACAATGTCATCCCAAATTAATTCGTACAAACACCGGGATGCGTACTTGGAAATTAGTTCGGATCACAGGGTGTACTTATATATTGACAAGGAAATAGTCCCTTCCCTTTCTTTGTCAATCCAAATCTACATATTCAAACAGAGCAAACTATGAACATCCGGGAAGTAAAGCCCGAGACGTGCCATGAGTTGCGAAACACAGATTACGTGCTAAACAGATGGATTAGTTTGGAACGCTTAGCGAGCTGTGAGATAGCACCAAGCTGTGCTTCAGTTTTTGGTGGCAATAAATTAAAAACGCGTCATTGGAGAGTGCTGCTTGGGGTGGTGCGGGCGCTTGTTTCGGAAAATCAGTCCAACACGTGTTGCATGCATAGGTAATTATCAGAACTGCCGTTTATGGTAACCATCTGGCGTCGCCTCATAGTCGTTGTCGTCGACCACAATCTAGAAACAATCGTATATCACACTTGATTCCTCCGCTCCATGGCGACCGACGAAGTTCGCGTACAAAAGAACTTCATTTGTTTGGGGCACACACGCCCAATCTCGGGCTTGAGAGTACCGAACCGAACCACCACAAGACAAATCTAAAATTTATTGGATTTCGTGGTCTAGCCAGGCTCACCGTTATATTGTTGCGAATTGAATTGTGCAAATGCGACTGCCAGCGAAATTTTTGATTTATGCCATACAGCGAAAGATACTTGTGTATCTTTTGCATTTAACTTCAACGCTAGTCGCTTGTCTTTGGATAGTCTTGAGTTCAGATTTAGAAACTTGAATCTGGGGCTTAATGTAGTCCTGAGTCTGTGGTTTGTTTCTTTAAGCAGACAGACACACCATCTCCAATGCAATGAGATGTAGAGTGAGGTTGTTGAGTTGGAATTGGAATTAGAATTAGGATTGGCCACAGTTGGAACTGAGATAACACTTTGTGAAATATTGCTCCGGGTATAAGGAAAATAAGGTGCAGTTTTTTGTTTTTGCTGGAAATGTAGAAATCAATTGGTGTAACTTTATCACTCTTGGTGAAGGTATGATGGATGGGGGGAGATTTAAAAGAATTCATTTGGAATCAGAGTGTAACTAGATGAATGCTTTAACTAAGCTGGAACATGTACTAAGGTCCAATTAGTTGGTGATTCTTTCACTTATTCAGATTTCTGACCTTTTCAACATAATACTTAAACCATTTGTTAGATTTTTGGAGGCGCAGCCAAGAAGACATTGGACGATTTATCGCAATGAGACCTACTGCTCTATCAGTTTAGACAAGCCTTGGAGTAGAATTTTCAATTACGAATTATACAAACTGTATAGAAGTACAGAAAAATAAGGAAAACAGTTGACTGAGCAGTTCCATCAAGAGCCGCACCTATTCCTGTAGCTTCGACCAAGATTACCAAACAGATACCCGTGTCTTCGGTACCTGCGGTAGAGGCGGATATAATAGTGCTGCTGCCTACTCTGGGCTCGTTAAACACAAGACTAAGAACCGTAGACTATAACAAACATAGAGAACCAAACAAAAAGAACCTGTCAAAGCTACAAAACTTGAATTTATTCTTGAAAAGACCATTAAGGGAACATCTCAGTAGAATCTCAGTTGATGCTGAGAATATGAAAAAACCGCCCTTCTGCAGACTGAATAACGAATGAATCAGTCTACCTGGGTGAAGTAGATTAGAATAACAATTTCGTCCATCCGATCAAGACGAAGCTGTATCTTAGCAAAAATATAAAGCTTCTTCAAGGCTATAGGCGTTGAACTTTTTTCTCATCTCGACCCAAACTAGCTTTTTGTCACATCTCTCTTGAACCACTCTGTAGAGTGCCCCTCTATTCGGCTTGATCTCCAGCCTGCAGCCTCCTTTGTCGAGATCCAAGCAGTCGCAGGTCTCCCTTTATCTGGTCGCTCCATCGATGATGAGGTCTACATTTGCTTCTGGCTTCTTATGGGTATGCCGCCAACGATCTTGCGCGCTGGATAGTCGATGTTCATCCACTCTTCATGGCCAAACAGTCTTGGCCCCTGGATGCGGACTTGTTTGACTAGGTTTATGCCACTATTGAGCACGTTGAACTCGTTGTTGCAACTTTTTCGGCATTCCTTATTTAATGGGGGCAAATCGTTTGAAGTTCTTTGCTATCTAATACCCCAATAATGGAGCTTTGATCTGAATGGGAAAGGTTCCATGCTTCTGCACCACAGAGCAGGATATAGCTGGACGAGGATGTTTTGTGTTTTGCAAAGCGTCTCTTGGTTATTCTCGATCGGGCTATATTCCGCAATCAAAGAAACTTAGCTCATAGAAACACTGATCAACAAGAGCCACTCTAACTATTGATTTCTGCGAATTTCTGATTGTCCAGGTCTTATACCGCCTTGCTAAGAACGCATATTACTCCATCAGAAAATGGCTTAAGACATTCTCAAAAAACGCTGGAAAAGATGTTTGTAAGCGATGCTTAAAAGGTTAATTCCTGTATAGGTTGTTCAGAGTAGATGATCTTCTTTCTTGGACAGGCACGTACGTTGGTGTGTACACTGATTTGGATTACCCCGAATATATCCAATACTTTCCTAGAAACTGTGCTGTTTTATTCTAAAGAAATTTGCGAAATTTTAAAAAAAGCTATTAAAGACCATCCATTACCACTAAAAAACATGATTGGGAATTGTTTTCAATTTTAAAAGTTCTTATTTTAAGTCAGTGCATAGCATTTTCTTTCTCAAACGAGAAACGTCAAAGCTCAACCACAAAAAATCTTTAAATTTTCATTCTTCCTTTCGTTACTTCATTTCCCCTACTTTACTACCCAATTGTCAAAAAGAAAGAATGAAGAAACAACCGAAAAAAAGAATCATGTACACAAGGTCTATGAGTGCTTCCATCCCCATCTTTATAGGGCTCACGCCCTTGGTGTTAGAACATTTCTGCATCTCCTCGACATCACGTTGCTGGTGATCTTTTTTCTTTCTCTCGGGTGAGCGTTTTTTATCTTTCCTTTGCTCGACATTGAGATTATAAGATACTACATTTGCCTGAGCACATTCGGTGTCAAACCAGGGTATTCTCGGAGGTGGTTGTGAGAAGCCTAACAACTCTGATACTGAGACCTAGGTGGGCACATGCAGTTAGAAAAGCAGCTCGACTGGCTTCATGTGCAAATCTGGAGACAGCCATTTATGGTCCGAGCAGGCTGGAGAAGATTGATGTTTGAGATCCATGTAAAATAATCAAAACCCTAAATTTTGTTTCTTAATTAACTTTGATGTAGTTTCGGTAAGGTTTGCATAAGGCAATTAAATGTTTTAATGGATTTTATTGGTTTTGGGCGACTGAGTACTTTGTTTCTGAAAGTTAGTGAATAAAAGCTAACATTTTTTGAACCAAAAATATAAGTTGAAATGGCTTCCAAAGGTTTTCCCCAAAACCTAAATTCAAGAAAAATTAAAACTTGTTTATGTATCTTAGTAAATTGGCTTGGAATACTTATATCACCTGAAGTCTGAATTTTACTTAACATTAGGAAATTCCTATATGGATATCAATATTGTATTTTGATTTAATGTTGCTAATCACGTTTTATTCATACAGTGACAACTTTTTGAATCAACCAACACATCCTACAAAGGTCCTTTCTAATATTTCTATTTTCATATGCTGTTGAACCAAAATCTCTCTTCTTGCTTGGGATTGCCCTCAAATTAAAATTGCCTATTCCGCGAAACCACATCCGCAACGATTTGCCATCTCTATAACTCCCCTTCACTTCTCCATCCCTTCGCCCAAAGCAATCAAAACCTCCGCCATATAGAAGAACGTGCCAATTGGAAACTAATACATTACCGCCAGGCCACAGGTGATTCTGACTACATTGGTGGTGCCTACGAAATGCCAATGATTAATGGACGTTCTTCTATTACGTTCTCTTCCCCCACCACATAGATACATTGGGTCTTCCTTAGATTTCTTCAATTGCGGTCCGGTTAAGCTTCGGTTGGTTTCGTTTCGACCAAAACAACTCCGCATCGAGAGGGCGGTCGTCCGATGGTCGGACAAAACGTTCAATTTGTTACCACAAACTTTCCATTAATTTAGGATGATTGATTGGATATTATTTTTTGCAGCTTGATATCCGCCAACCAAAACGGGAACGGGACGAAATGAGACCATCGATGGCGAAGGCTGCTGTTGTCGCTGATTGAGTTGTTAGTGGAATGATTGAAAAGGTTAAAAGGTAAAAGACAGCGTGTCTAGGGTGCGAGGACGAAAAACAAGACCAAAACTTTCGATACCGGATCAGGACCATGTCATCGGAACATTAATCAAGTGTAATAATTATATAGAATCCCAGGCCAAACTAGAAGCCTCCAGGACGAAACAAAAACAAAATAAAAATCGATTCACATTAAAGTCAAATTTGCATAAAATTAAAGGACACACATCCTTGGGAGTTTGCTGGAAGTCATGTGTGTGGCCGCAAAACACGCAGCACTGGCGCCACACAGTGTAATTAAGCCCTGCTGTAGTAATTTATGTAATCACTCCTAGTGACAGGATAATAATTATATCCTTCATCTTTATTTATATAAAAACAAGTTTTCCATATCTATGTGATGATCTAATGGATTCGGTGTAAACCCACACCCTAAGTGCTTCCTTTTCCGAGAAAATTCATCGGAATTTAATGACAAGTTTGATATTATCTCGATTTCAGCTTCCCAGGGGGGTGAAGAGGTGGTGGAACGATTCTCGACACACTGACTATGTAATGGGATTTTCCATCGTGGCAAACATATAGTGCGGGAGGAGTTCAGGGAGGGTTAATGGTGGCAATCTAATTAACATTTTACGCATCTCCTTCCTCACATCATTGTTGCTAGGACAGGATTTTGTATTATTTGATTGCTTCTTCGGAGAACTCTGGCAAGGAACATCAAAAGGAAAACGATAACCAAGGATGTGTGTGTTCCAAGCCACTTTCATGCACATGTGAATCTTATCGTGCGGTCAACGTCTATCCAATTTTATGTCCAACCGTTATGATCTAATACCTAGTGTGTCATATATAGGAATTTTATCGTCACATCCTCCGGAGAATGTCCTTTTGTTTAAGATTGTACCCTAACGTCTCCCGGTGGAGTCGTAAAGTCGAAGAAATCTTCAGAAGACAACATATTGCATTTATTGGATGAACACAATACTGCATCTTGGGATTTTTATTAAGATCCTTGAACATTAAATTCAGAGATACGACGAAGGGAGCTGAAAGCAGTTTCGGGGAGGATATCGCAGGAATCCATTAAGGCCACTCGTCACCTTGGCGAGTTAAATTAAGCTCATTGGGTAATTGTCACAAACTAATTTGTCTCTTTCGGGCAAGAATGACCACGACATCGACCCAAAGGTTGCTAATTGTCCAGCTCTGGGTGCATCACCTGGTCCTCTGATTTCATCCTTTTTTTGTGACTGTGTGGCACAAGCAGTTTATTACAGGCACGTCTCGGTCGCCGCCGCCGCCGGCCGGTTTCATTTCGTTTCGATTTATTCCATGAACCCGGGTAATTGTAAAAGGAAGCAACCCGGAAATTTGTATTGTTTCAGACTTAAAAGTTGCAAAATTTATGGATGGACGGATGCAATAAGCTTCGCCTTCTCTTCTCAGTATTGTCGCCGTCCGGGCAACAGCGAACATGCAAACAGCAGAAAAAAAACAGAATTTTCCCAGAAATGGTTGTTAGAAAACTCAGCAGGACATTCAGGAGCAGGATACACATCTACATCTAACCCAGCTGTTGGTCGATGTTGACGTCTATACAGTGAAGCGGTTTTTGGTCGGTGCGGTACAGAACTGGAAGTGATCCAGTGGCAAAAAGGACGAAAGGCGTGAATTTTCGATTGCTGAAATAGTTGAGGCAATTTTTTACGACCATCAACACCCGCTGCCGCAAACTGCCTTTGTCCATCACATCACCACACCGAAATGGGAAAATGGAAAAGTTTTTCAATTAAGTTTGCAGTTCATTTTTCGAAGGACGAAATTCTGTAGCCAAGCTGGAATATTCACTCTCGTAACATCCCAAAAACCCTATACCAGATACAATGATGCTTTTTCGTATTCCTAGTGTTGACAGGGTCTAGACTCGTCGAGATGAACTGCCCTCGTATTTTGTGTCTTTTTTTTGGCGACCATAAGATACATCTCTCGAAAGAGGTGATCCCTCGTTCTCCAACATAAGTGGATGAAAAACTCGGGATAGAGATACTATATTGAAATTTCCATTATTTTGTAGAGAAGATGGGAATGGGAATTTTTTTTGTGGGTCATGATGCGAATGAAGTCAGCTAAAATTATGCTGAAATTTTTCTCACCCAGTCATTTGTCTCTTGTTTCTCAGTTTCCCACCAGAGCCATGGTGCGGTGTAACTATTGACCGGAACTCGGGAGGCCGGGAATTGGGTGTTTCGCTGTACAGCTTAGAGAGCGGGTGTTTTGGAAATATGTGTAATTTATTCCAGTGTGTCCCTAACGGCAGATGTTTGTTTTGTAGTCCTTTCGTGTGTTTTTTTTTGGGATTACTGTTTGAAGACAAACAAAGTCTTAGTACTGTGCCTTATGACACCAGCTCTTCTGCAACCCAAGGGTTTTTTAAAGTAAGTAAACACACCAACCGACGGCGTTGTAAATTTTAAGAGAATTTTGTTATTCACTAAAATGTTATGGATGTCAATGGTTTGCAGATAGCGATAGTTAACGAACGAATTTAAGAATGGAGCTTAGAACTAGAGATTACTTGGCGAAGAAGTGGTTCAGTTAAAAAAGCGTTGGGATTTTTGTGTGGAATTGTCTAAAGGCGTAATTTAAAAAAACCTCTAGACCGTTTTTTCGGTAGTTTGTTCAAGTAGCTTATAACATTTCGTTGAACTTTTTTTTCAAGTGGTTGTTGTAGGTTATCCAGTTTATCCTTTTTCTGATACTTTTTCGGCATAAAGATAAAGCATTTTATTTAAAAAAAATTATATAAAAACTTTAATGAACCAACTAAAAAAAAAAACACTTAAGCGCCATCTTTCGGTTTTTAGATACGCACAATCTATCTGTATAACGGTACTGATTCAACTTTGGAAAGAAACAATAGTTTGGTATTAGTGTACTAAGCAGCCGCTCTGTTTACTTGAAGTTCGTTAATACAGACACTCCATTTTAGATTCAAGTGGAAGAGTTAACTTTCTTGTTGATCACGATATTTTACACCAAACTTAGACTGGTCAAAGTTCCATTTTTCAAGGTCATAAAAAAGCTATTAATCATCAGCATACGCTATGCCTGAAAATACATTTTTTTTCAAAATATTCGGCTAAAGAATTATTTTAGTCAAATAAATGTCAATTGTTCCATCGGAAAAAGTATTCAAAGAAAAGATTCACTCATTTCAAGGAATGAACGTTTTTGGTCATTTCCATAGCAGTATATGACACATTGTCCGGGGACCCATCGAAGACTTACTAAGTTGTTTATCTGATCAGTTTTAGATTGTCCTAAGAACAATCAACCAGAATTGTTGATATTAGCCGTGTTTTTTGGGAAATCTATCCGTAGCGAAGCAAGATTTTACACACACTACAAATACAACAAACAGCTGCCGAAAAAAGTAGATGTTGAATTTGGCTGTGGATTGCATATTCGACTCAACAAGATTCCATTCACAATAGACATTATATAAGACTTGTCTCATGCTACAGATACTATATTTCCATAGATATTCACGTAGGCCAAAACAAAATAACAAACTTTCATTTATGCTTCATTGTTTGAGAAAATTGCAAGGTGTCAATTGCTGGAATCTATAGATATACATTTATTTGTTGGGATTCGAATGCCAATGCAACCGTTGTTAGTGCTCGATCCTCTTTTTGGTTGTATCTTGTGTGTAAATAAATATATTTTAGACTCAATGGCCGACGGTCTTTTGTGAATTATCGTTTTATATTGCATTGTTTGAGAAGGTTGCAAGTTTGCACTGGGAAATACGACAAAAGCCTATGCGCGGCTGCCTATGCGTTTTTTTTTTTTTTGGAAAGCTGCCCATAGCTTTTCCAAAAAAAAACAGGTCACAAGATACAACCAAAAAGGGGATCGAGCACGAACAAAGGTTGCATTGGCATACGAATCCCAACAAATTAATGTGTATCTATAGATTCCAATACGCCCAAGTGCTACTTTGCAACCTTCTTAAACAATATAGCATGCAATATCTATGGAAATATAGTATCTATAGCATGATACAAGTCTTATATCATCTCTATTGTGAATTAAATCTTCTTGTGTCGAACATGCAATCCGCAGCCAAATTCAACATCTACTTTTTTCGGCAGCTGGTTGTTGTTTTTGTAGTGTGTGTAAAATCTTGTTTCGCTGGGGATAAATTTTTCAAAAAAAACACGGCTTATAATTAGCCCTTGGATGACTCGCTGGACAAGAAAAACTGGACTCCTTCTAAGGATGGCTGCAGTCTGCTGCCCCGATTTCATCTAAGAATGATGGTTCCGTTGATGGCATAGGTGTAAAATTTTGTTCAAAATCTTCGACAAAAGCTTCTACTTTGTCATGTCTTTAATCATAACATCGGGTACCGGCTGGGTTTTTCCTACAAGATCGTTTATTTCTTTGAATGCCACTGGTGCTGGTTTGATGTTTTGTAACCTCTTTGTAAATTGGATGTTATTGTGGTGGTGGATTTAATTTCGAAACATGATATTCACATTGTAGTTCGGTTTTGACGGAGTGGTATTCAACGTTCACTGTGTTCAGTTCTCTATTGTAGATTCTTTGCAGACGTTTCCTCCGAGTTTGCCTATGAGAATATAAATTCTGCTCCGGGAGATGCTGATACCATTCCTTAGATGTCTTGGGTACTTTATGTATAATAAATATATTCTTCTTCAATAAAAACGTGTCTATAAAAACTGTGTTTTTCTGTGTAATCCTAAAAGTTTCGTTCCCCAGTTTCGTCTGAAAAAGCAAGTGTAGTACGTAGTACCCCTAGAAGAAGGGCATAGTTGCGAATTTGTGTACTTCTTTGTGAATAGGTCTAGTTCCGTTTTGTGGAGGTCTGTTAATGTCTAGGAATGTTTTTTGATAGGGAAATAGCAATGTCGTCCGCGTAAGCAATCTATTTTAATTTTTTCGGGTCTGGTAGAAGTTCATTAACGATAATATTTTTTAGAAAGTTGAGATAGGAGTCCAACTGACCTTCTTACAGAAAATCCTCTTAGTTTAGCAGTGACTATCTTTCCTCACCAAATGAGTTATCTACTTTAATATTATCCAGTGTAATTACGATCGTAGTCGTAGTCGTAGTGTTTCAAGCGCTGCCTATATCTGGGAATGATGATGTAAAGATTATTCGATACTGCAAACCAATGTGTGGAAAGCGAATTCTAAAGAGTTTCTCTTGCAGTAAGCCTGTTGTGCTGTGGATATAAGGTTTGGCTCTATACACAACACGCAGATGGACCTCAATTTCCTTTAAATAACACTTTCAATATGAATATTCATTGAATAAACTTAAAAGAAATTAAAGAAAAAAAAACTGACAAGAAAACATTCACACAAGCAGTTTGGCTTACCACTTAATTTTCAAAAATTATTATTCATTGATTCGATAATTTTTTTCGGCAGAAAGTTCTTCTTAGACATCCTACTAAGAAACATGCCTACCTCGTTGTTTTCAAAAAATATAACCGAATAAATTTACATGCCTTCCGACTTTCAACAAAATTCTCGACAAGAAATTCAATGAATTTACTAGTATTAGTCGCCTGAAGAACAAATTTTTCCATCAACTTGCAACCATCAAAACATTTTTCAATTTACAAATCAGATAACAAAACCTTCAACACGCCGCGCCGCTCCGCACCGCGCTCATTGTAAGCTCCTCATCCATTAATCATTTGTGTGACTATAAACAACCAACTGCCAAGCTCTCCGCCTTGGACGAGTTCTTGCAATGTGAATCCAAATAGATTCGAACAGACCATGGTAATGAAAACTTATATAGTTCTCCATCATCCTAAAGGTACAATGTGTATAGGAACACCTCTTACTGTTGGAAGGTAAGCTCAATAACTCCTGGATGTATGACCGCTCGTATATTGTCATCGCCCTCGTCAAATATATAAATTCCAGCTCAAAAATATTCAAGACACAAAAATAAATCCTCCACCAGGGAGTAGCCATGACTTCAATATCCATTATCCGGGAGACTTATGTCCTTTTGCCGCCCGCAATGTTTTTATGAGCCAACTACCCCGGAAACTCCTATACTTGTTTTATGTTTATGTCCACAGTCATTGTAAACTATGTGCACAGCGCTGCGAGGCGGTTTCGATAGACAACGTCCACGATGTAAATTTCCAGACACGACCGACATTACATCCTCTTGAACCACGAATAAGGTCTCAATCATTGTGCAATTTGGCCCAGTTAAATAAATTTTAACCGCGCTATGTTTTTTGACAAAAATAAATTACGCCATCCTCGTAAAGCAACAGGTTACCAGTTTCCACCATAAAAAGGATCAACGAGGATGAGCTAGAACTGGGGAATGAAGAGCGAGTTCTTAAATTTACATTTGGCATGCAGAATAGGAAACTTATGCAAATCACTTGAAGAAATTTACATTCGCCCTTCAAGATGAACACAGCAGTCAGTGCGGTGTCTATGCAATTCCACAGCAGCTTTTTGTCTTGGGGGGGTCCTTAGCTCGTAAATTACTAATGCAAGACATTCAGAGCGTCACGTTGGTTCCTAAACGTCGTCGTTGTGTAATTCTAAAGCCTTTCTTTTGGTAGACACTAACTTGTATTGGAAATTGGTCCTTTTGTGTGTTTCGTTAAAGTTTAATTATTTCTCGTCCTTTCTCTGGGAGTTCCATCATTCATTATATTCGTTTGAGAGGAGGAGTTAAGAAACAGAGCTTCATATGTAATATGGAGGCCATGAGGAGGATATGCGTCATCAATCACTTGCGACACATGCTGCAGTGGTAGACTTTTCGCAGACAATCTGCAGGCTGATGGGCCGGCTAGTTGCATTGCAGAAGTTGCCGAAAACGCGGCTTTCAACCATGCCGAACGGCAGATTTGATTAATTCAGATTCAAATTCAAATTTTGCCATTCCAAACCAGATCCAGGCAGCAGGCAGGCAGGAGAGTATCCCTTATTCCTTTATATTATACATTCGGGATACAAAGGGTCTGCGCAACATCTTGAGGTGATGGACTAATAATGTTGGGCTTTGGTTTGCAACAGCAGAGCAAGGAAGTCGTCAGGTCCTCGAAGAGAAAACGATGTCAACAGAGTGTCAGGATGGAAAACAAGTTGTCTTCAAGTTGTGTTTGTAAATGAGGAAGGCATCAAGTCGTTCTCGTCAAGATGGCCCAAATCCTCGTGACACAAGATATTTGAAGAAGATCCTGAGAAAATAAACACATTTTCAATGCAAATAACACGGGGGCAGGGGGGAGGGTATGGCCCGTATAAATACACAACATAAACATTCGCACAAAAGTTTTCATCTTTCTCTTCTTTTTTCCTGCCAAAAGGACGAAGGCTGAGTGGGCCAGAGAGAGGTGAATAAAGAAAAACAGCAAAAAAAACATGCGTAAGTTTGAGTGCTTTCTTCCTGCCACTGTAGCAGGCGTGTCGGTCGGTGGTAGTTAACAGTGACACAATCGTTCTGTGTCACGAAATTGTATAATTCAAACGAATTCGTTTGCGGGTCGTTTTTTTGCCGCCACATCACGTCGCACCGCCTTGTACAAGCTTTACCGTGTCGACTTTACTATACATTACACGTTTATTTCTTTGGCCGCATCATCATCGTTGACAAAAATATGGTTGCCAATTGATGCGAAATTCTGTGAATTCAAATATTTTTTTATTAAAATTTGTTTATTGTGCGTAGTTATGTTTTATGGTTTTCATTTAAATACATATATAATGTTTATAATCTTCACGTAGTGTTGAAGTTATCTAGTTATATTCGGCACCTGGATATGTCTCGTGAAATATACAGGTATGTAGGCAACTAGGTCTTGTTTTAACAACCTATCCCAATACATTTTTAGTCTCACTATCTCCCCTATCCACATCCAATAATACCAACTTTCATTCTCTCATTCTTTCATGAGTCTCGTCAACTGAAAACGTGATGGTCTCACATCCGCTCCTTTCTTTCGTTATCCAGAGGAGTCGCCAGCTAGTTGTCGAAACACCAGGATTTTGCTTTGCTACCCTAGCTAGGAAAACGTCCTTGGACATTTTGTCAACGTCCGGTATGAAGGTGATGCAAGTATACATCTTGGAGATATCATTACCCTGAAAGTGCGTAATTTTGCTTTTAGCCATTGATTTATCGGTTTTAGTGCAGACATTCCTTGGTGTCCTATGGCACATGATAGATGGCCAGCCTTCTCTTCGTGAAAAGGCAACAAATTTGGGAGGGCATTTGTTTTCCGCATTGTCCACCTCAGCCAGTAGGTATTTCTTCACCTGCACTTTCTGGCTTCCGTTGTGAAGTATGTGAGGACTTCTTCTGGAGTTCCTTTGTCAGAACTCTCAGGTACCTTCTCGCTAGGTATGTTTGATCCCTGAGCAGGTTGTGTACCCATGTTCGATAGATATGAGATACAGTCATCATAGTCTCTATTCCTGTAATATGTACAGGAGAACGCAGCAGAGCTTCTTTATCTGACGATGTTATTTTGTTTTTTTTTTGTATTTTTATTTTTTTTTCCATTTATGTATATCCTACGAGTAAAGCGAGAAATTGAGTCGGCACCCGCAGAGCTACTATACGGGGGTAAGGCTTATTTATCCACAGGTCGTCCGGTATCTCGATTCACCGTTTTCGACTGGGAATTTAGGGTCCCCAGCCAGCCTGATCCCCGGCATGGTACTAGTCACACCATTAATCCGAGCCATCTCTTCTGTATACAACTTAACTATTGCACATATTCATAAGGAACTTCTACTTCAATCATTTTGAATTTGAAAAAGCTTCCTGATGTGTCTTTGGGGATAATTGGTTGTACATGATTCTTTTTCCATTTCGACCTGTTTCCTGAAAATACTCACAGTTTTTAGCTTATCGCCAGCCCCAGAGAACGGAAAGGAAGTATAAAGATGTTATCTCTACTGACTTTATCAAGGCATTTGATAAAATTTCACATAGACTAATACTTTTCGAACTATCCTCTTTCAGCTTTGAACCTATTTTTATTAAATGGATTTTTCCTTACCTAGGAAACCGAAACTACTATATTCGGTTCTGACCTACCCTCTCCAATTCATTTCTAGCTAGATCTGGAGTTTCTCAAGGCAGCCACTTAGGTCCTCTCCTTTTAATCCTAACTATTAAAGATTTTGAAATGGTCATCGATCATTCCTCTACGTGCGCTGAAGATACCAAGAATTTCAAGACAATTCCTTCCACACTTGACTCTTCTCTCATTCAACTAGTTTTCGATAGTTTCTCAGTCTGGGGCCTTAAGGCCAACCTTAAGAAATTCATCTTCTTCGAAAATGAAAAAAATCCCCAAAAGTGAAATTTGTCTTGAAAAAGTGGATCTCACTTAAAGCAGATCGATTCACGGTAGAAATTTAGGTCCCACGCATTCAATTAAGCCCCAACACTACAAAGAGGAATAACTAAGAATTCCAGATCAACATTGATCTTCATTCCTCATAAACCTATCCTGCCAACAACTTATTATTTCAAAATGCGAGTTTAAAACGCCTTGTCTATAAAATATGTTTGACCTCACTTGGCAACAATGTACGGCAGTTCATGATAACGAGCTGTTTTTAGATGCTCCTGTTTGGATTTTTTGGTGGGAAATACACTTTTATTTGCCACCAATTTTTGTATACAAAATATTCATGCAAGAGGCAAACTGGGCTAGATCCTGTGCGTGTTTCCCAAACGATGTTGAGAGACGAAGGCGTTCGCATTAACAGTCCTTTCTTGATTTACATTCTGAGTCTTCTTTCATTCTTCTGGCTCTATCTTCCCGCCTCAAACAACACCCGACATACAACAAAACGAATAGAAAATAACACCCGAGGGAAATGAACGGATTCCATTCCTATGCAAATATGATTTTCCCGAGAAGATTGCGAACAAATTCACTTGGCATTGGCAGCGCGGCGTGGCTGGAAAAATGGCGAAAAAGAAGCAACATCCTCCAACCCCTGCATCCGTATCCGTTGCTTCGCTTTTGCGTCTTCCTCGTCGTCGGCATCGTTGGTCGTGTTAAGTACTGCTCAGTATATGATGATGTTGGTGATGATGATGAAATTGTAAGCACAAAATTCGAGTTGATATGGTCCTTCTTTGTTATTCATTCAACAGCGAATGTATCTTTATTGAAATCATTCGGTTATAGTCGGCGAATTACAAAGGGCGAATGATTAGGTTTTGGAAAGAAATGTTTTTTTTTTGTTGGTCTATCATAATTTTTTTTGAGGAGGGTGATCCTGCTTCTGTTGGCTCTGGTGGAGCGCGTGACTTGGGTGCTGATGTGGAAAGATGTCTTGAAGATGGTATACTTGTGCTGAAGTTAGGCGCGATGTTAATTGGAAAAGGCGTTGTCATTTAATTATTGCCGAAATGGTGCACGTAAATAAATTCACTTTATATCAGGACTTTGAAGATAGCCTTAGAAGACTAGGTAAAGGCGGGTCTTATTATAATAAATTAATGGTTATGTGTAACTCGGTCTTTAATCTAATCAAACGCTTTAAGACTTGGTATGAGGTCGTAGTTCCTTTTCTATGGATTTCTTCTTTTATTTTCAGATCCAATCAAAAAGGATTCATTCGGCGGGGTTGAAGGTGTTAACAAATATCAGCACAAAGGATGTTTTATACTCTAGTTGTTTGCATCTCTGTGTAGTGTTTGAGTTAACCCGGAACGAACGCATGTAATCAAATAGATAAAGAGACAAGTGCTTTGAGGATAAATAGAAGTGATAAGTGGATCAATCCTTTAAGCAGCCTTTTGCATTAAAGCTTTATAGGTGTGCTCTTTGCAATACGACCAAATGATTAAAGCTGTCGTTTAAGGACGAGAAATAGTAGACTGGAATTTATGTAAACAACATTATATCTACGTAAGTGGGAACATTGTTATAGAATATAGCGGTTAGGTGGAGAATCTTTCAACCTTTTTTAAAGAAATCTTTTATTTTGGAATTCAGATTTATCCCTAGTTTCTGGCATTTTTTTTCAGTTAGTGAGTAGTTCTAGTAAAAATTGTGATGGTCGATTTCATGTTGGTAACTCTGGGACGTTAAGGTAGGAAGGATAGTTTTTTGGTTTAAGTCGAAGTAGATATCGCGTCCTTTTGCAATAAGCAGCTTCAAAGTGTAACGCAGAACGCGAAGCTTAAGTGTGCTCAACTTCAAACTAGAAGTATGGAGAGTACATGTAGACAGAGAGTTGGAAAAATTGTCTTCCTAAGCTGATTAACACAACAGGAAGCAACTAATGCCACATTTTTCAGTATTTGCAGGTATTTATTAAATAAGGAAATTCCTACATATTATTTATCCTTGTGGAATACCAGACAGAATAGAAAAAGATTCCGAATGGAAGCTTTCTAAAGGTCAATATCCAAGTTTACCGTAAACTTTTTTACTTGCGATTATAGGTACTATAATGCAAGTTATACATTCGTGCAAAAAAAAAATTGAGATAACAATCAAACATGACATTACCTACGATGATAGAGAAACATAGTTGAGTTACTGGCAAAATTCCGTCCGTCTGTCTGTCTGTCTGTACGGGTGTATTTTGGACTGCAGCCTAAACGGTTGGGCCAATCGTCTTCAAATTTTGAACTTAAGGTTATTTTGACATTCTACAGATTTTTTTTTAGCCAAAAAATTAAGGTTACCTGTCAAATAACCGTTATGTAAAGGCTTATTTTTCTCGGAAACGGCTCCAAGAATTTTTATAAGAAAAAATCAGTGTACTACTGTAGGTATGCATTATATTTTGGTAAAAAAAATAAATACGGTGGGCTAAAAACGGTACCTTCCATAGGACCGGTTTTTTTTCTTCGACTTTCTCGAAAACTGGTGATCCGATTACAATTAAAATTAATATTCGAGAAGATGTAGGTAGCCTTAGTAATTTTGCATTAATTTTTTTTCTAAAACTTTTATTTCGTATTTTTAATATTTTTTGAAAAATCAATATTTTGAAAACGGGTAAGTGAATTTTTTTTAAATGTTGTTTTTAATGTTCGTTATTTTTGTGTTTAAGTTTGTATTTTTGAATTATTTTTTTTTTTATTTTTTTTTTAAATTTTAAAAAATTCCGTTTTATTTAAAAACATCTCTAACTATTTTGAAAAAACATGTAATGTTACAGGCAAAACTAGTTTAGTCTATGAGTTTTGACTAGGCATTCATTATAATACACTACTAAGGCTAGACTAGCTACGCAATACTCGCACCTACTCCCGGTTTTTGGGGTGAGGTAAATATGAATACTGGGTACTACAGGGCTTGTTGACTTATTTGAAAATGAAAAGTTTATTAATTTTTGACCAAGATGTACCATTTTTGTTTCCAGCCCCTTTATTGCCGACGGGGTCTTTGCTGGCATGCTAAATCGGCGCTCGTCGGACCCCAACACAAAAAAGTCATGCCAGTCTTTGACGATGACAGTGACATTCGTCCGTGGAATATCGCTTCTACCCACCCTACAATGGTATTTATCATATCCCCTTTACAACAAAAAAAACTCCTTTTTTAAAATGTTGTTTTGGGAGCAAGGACCGAGTCGAATGCATTCAACTTGGCTTCAATTTTGGTTAAATTAATTTGTTTAAAAGTTCGTTACATGTTAGTACATCTTTTGAAATATCCGTACCGAAATATTTTCTTATCTACTGTCTTAAATTCAAAAGACGATGGTTTAATTTATTCAAGCTCAGATATTGTCACAAACATAATTGTATCGGGAATCAGAACTTTTATCCCAAAAAATCAGGCCCAAAGAAAATTCATGGTTTAATCCAAGCTGAAAAGAGGTTATCAGGTTCAAGGAGGTATGTTTCCATTGCTACTGATCAAATCCAGAATAAGTTTAAACAAGCCAGGAAAGTTTGCAAAATTGTTACATGACCAAATATTAGTAAGCATTGTTGGTCATTTGTAAACTATATGAGAAATTCTTTCGTCCTGAATTCCATGTGGTTGTCCTGAATTACACTCCACTTTTTAGTTAGAAAAAGCTAACCTATTTGGTAGGCAGTTTACCGCCCATTCTTCACTGCTAGCGAGTGTAAAGGTGGTGCCCGTACTTGAGAGCGTAAATGATGCTATGGGACCAATCTGCTTTCGAACTTCTACGCTGGTTCAGATAGTATTTTCGCTATTGTTCTAAAGAAGTGTTCTTCTACGCTGGCAAAGCCGCTGCCTAAGCTGTTCTACCTATCTTACTCATCAATGCTCGCCGTTGCCTCCTCCTCCGCAAACTAGCGACCGATTGTGCTTATATTCTGTATGGCTGTCTTAGCTATAGGTCCACTGGTCATATAATGGTATATCTCACCGAACAGTGCATCAAATCTTTACATTGTTTCATAGAAAGGTAAGTAAGTAAAAGATTATTGCATTTCATATTTCTATGGCATTTGACAGAGTCTGGCACTAGGCTCTCTTATCAAATATCCTTGCTTTCTGTATCGATGCTACGCTCAACCGTTTGTCCGTTGTCTTCTGTCTCTAAAGCGGAATATATTGTCTTTGTCTATTTCTATGAGCGAAAATGGCATCATGGAAACCGATCGTCTTAAAATTTTCGGTATGCACATCACCAACCACTTCTTGTGGAACGATCCTTCAACTGACTTGAGTCTTTTGGACTGTATTCAAAGGAGAACATTTAACATTATTGAAATTGATGATGATGACGTTATTAGAATATTTACGTCACTCCAAGATTGACGCAATGTTTCTTGTATCTCTCTTTTCTACCGTTATTTATACGGTCAATGATTTATATAGAAATAGGCAGTCACATGTTCCCCTTAAACAATTTCACCGTAAAACTCGCCCTTTCAGGAAGGCCCACCAATTTACCCTGGAGCCTGGTTTCAGTCAAACTGTTAGGTATAGGGATTCCTTTCTTCAGCCGTACAACTCGAATGTGGAATGTTTTGCCCAACTGCGTTTTTACATCCCATTATGATGATCAGATGTTTAAACCAATAATTTGCATCGACATCTAATCCACTCCTTTTTTCCTAAGCTGGCGCTGGAGGGAAGCACTTGCTCCTCATGAAGTATGACGGAACCTCAAGTTTGGAATGTACCTGGTTACAACAGTAGGCCCTGAATCGTAAAAGCAAGAATAAGACACTGAGGCAAATTATTTAATACAAAATTATTTAATATCAGGACAGGACCTAAACTGCTTTTGAAAATTCCTTTAAATTTCCATTTGTCATAATTTTTATTCGCAAGACTTTAAATGTCAAATAAATTCACCTGCACATTTTGCTAAAGTTAGGCTATTCCGTATAAGTGTTTGTGTCCCATACGCTTTCATATCTTTTCCATTCACATGAAATGGCCCGAAGGCCGACTTTCGCACTTTGAATACAAATAAGAAGATGATGACAGTGTCAGAAACGGCCTACGGCGACGTTGAAACATTATTTTTTCCTTAGAACATTTGTTAATGTCAATTGGATCGTCTCATCGTGATTGGATTGTTGGCATATATATATGGTGAATGGTGGTAGGCGTAGGACCCAGAGTATAGGCCACACCAAACTGACGGAAATGATAGGTTTTGTTATAAATTCCATACCATGTATTACAATCAAATTGTAATTTAAATACATTCAAAACATGGTAAGCACTAAGAAGTACACATCCTTTTCGAAGGCTAATATAGGGATTTGGGGTTGTAATGGTGGATGGGGGGGTGGGCAGATTGCCATTGTCCTTTTATTCAAATTAATGTTGGTATCGAGTGGAAGAAGGGGGAAAGCAGTTTACTTGATGAATGTCTTCGACATTTGTTAGCAAAGTCCTTCCGTTGAGTATTTCTTTTGTTTGTGTTGCGAGTTGAAAGATTTCTTGAGACATGGCACATCTGTTACACAGAAAGGACACCCAATGTTGTTTCTTGATAATTTCAAATTATATAGTACACATACTAGATGTCGAATTGGATATTCTGTAACATCAGTTGGTTTGTAAAGAATTTTATTTGGCCGGCGGGATATATTTAAATCATGAAATAGTCCCACAAAATAAGGCCGAGCATATTGTGTCAAAGGATGAAAAGCCCATTAGGAATAAGCTAGGTTTTTTGTCAATTTTATTTTAAACAAAAGTTTAGCAACCAAAGCTGGGAAGTGAATAAATATAGGTATTTTCAGCAAACATTAAAAAATAAACAGCAAAATATGGTCCAAAAGGGTTGGCTTTAGCACATGACACATGGTCTTGATTTGGATAGTATATTTTGAAAAAAGAGGTGCTATTATGTAAATTTGTGCTTTTAGTCAGGCTTTTGAACGAATTTGTTAATCATAATATTGTCTTTGTAACAACTGGTGGGTAGGTGGGTTGCTCTGTTTACATTTTATGAATAATTTTTTATGTTTCTATTTTTTTAAGGCTTTCACGGTGGATTTTGAATATTTATAATTCTCAAAGAATTATAAAACTATATAAACGGGTTATCAAAAATTCAAATGTTTTTTTTACTGCAACTCTTAACAATCAGCTTTTTCTTTAAAACTTTCTATTAAGTGGCTGACCCGATTTCTATTAAATTCTTATTTTTAAACTTTTCTTCTTCATAAGTTTTAAATTTAAAGAAACACAATATTAAATTAAAATATACAGAATTTTGTATAATCCTGTAAAATTTATAAAGCAGCTGGAGATTACTTCTAAAACTGAATTAACCCCAAAACATTTTGAAAATGTTGTCGGAAGAAATTTTGCTTGCGTCTGTGAATGCCTAAAACCTTTCGTCAATAGCCTAATATTGTGTCAGCCAATTAACAGTCGAACAAAATTTTGTAGATTCTGGGAGACTACCTTAGAACTTTAAATCGATAACCACCATTTTTAGCGACTTTAATCATGTATGAGGCGATTACAGAGACTGTGGAAAAATACTGTGTCGATATTTCACTATTCCTTCAAAGATAAAACAAGTTTCCATTTAAAAAGGTTTCCGACAAGTTAATGGGGTTTTCAAATTGTTAGCTTGGTCATAAAATATAAACATCATAAGCAGAACTTAGCGAGCGAGGGACTACATCGCATTATTGTTAGAAGTCAACAAGTTGTACAAGATTCTATATTCAGATCGGGCAGGCAGCCAAACACTTGAGAATGTATCTTAATAAATGGAAAACCAGGTGCATGGTGGCTGAGTATGCGAGAATGATTGTCATATAATTATACGCACTCGTTCAAAAATCCAATGGCCCGAATATTATTCCCGCCATTGTTCTGAGAAGTTGCTTTTCAATCAGTCCTACTCCTCTGGTCTCTTTCCGAGTGATTGGAAAACAGCATTTGTCCAACCTCCCCCTCAAACTATCGACCAATTGTATTTACGTCCCTTCTTTCCAATGTCATGGAAACGGTGATTAATTTTCAGCTTAAGAAATATCTTGAGGACCGAAAGCGTCTTAATGACCGGGTGTACGGCTTCGCAGCAATTAATCCACTAGTGATTTGATCGTATATCTCACCGAAAAGTGGAACCAATCTCTCCATCGTTTTGGTAAAAGTAAGGTTATTGCACTTAAGGTATTTGATAGTTTGGCATCAAGCCCTTTTATTGAAAATGCGTGCACCTTTTGAAGTCGAATATCTCCAAAAATTTCTTTTGCTTCGTAATCTTCGAATAATCCAAATTACAGCTAACAAAGACTATAAAGAGTAGAACCCAGAGCAACTCAATGTTCTGTCCTTCTTATTCGAAGGTGCCAATCGAATGTCTCAAAAGAATTTAATAGAGTTTGGCATCAACCCAATATAAAAAATACGTGAACACTTTCGGGTCTGATATTTAAAAAAAAATGCTTATACGCCAGAAGGTTCTGTTTTGTATCTGACTCTCTTCCTCATTTTCAAAATAATAGGGTATCGGAACATAACAGAAATACTTGCTTTGTTTAAACATCTTCAAAATGTGTTTCTTATCTATCATTATTCTAGTATAAGTAATGCTCCAGTGAAATAGCCAAATGCATTGCTTCCTTAAAAGACTTCCCTGCAATACTTGCGTGGCTAGAAATTTCATCAGTTAACCTTCGAGCCTAATTTCAGACGAACTTTTAAGTAAGCTTTCTCCAGCCCCACAACACGAATGCGGAAAACTTACACAGTTCGATTTTTAAACTAAAATTTTGACATTACACATCTTAAATACCAGTTTATTGATGCAAAAACATTTCCTTGTTTACAAAATCTAGATACTTAATGTCATATTTATAACAAAAGATAATATTCTATTTTTTTGGTCAGTATTTTTCCCTTATAACCCGCCAACTGCTTTGACAATTCCCCACTAGACAACAGTTAAATTTATTATTTAGTCAGTTGTCCAATAAGAAGAATCAAAAAGTTACTTTGTTAAACCTGGGGTAGGCCTTGCATCCAGAGCTACTTTATTTTCAAAAAAAAAAAAAATAGGTTAAATCGACAAAAAATAACCACCATCCAAGAAGATACAAAAAAAGTTAAAGCTTAACTTAACTTTTTTTATTTATTTATTTATAAAAGTTTTTGTTCGGATTGGGCTCTTTGACATAGTGATATATATATGTATGTATAGAAAAAAATCCGGAGCTGAACTTATAAAATGTGTCAAACCCCCATGCGAAAAAGTATAGCGAAAATTGTGGGCCCGATATTGATAAAATTAAAATCATGTTTTTTTATTTATATGTAGATTGAGATAATAGAAAGGTGTTACTACAGGAAAGAGATTATAAAGTCCTTGCAAAAGCTAAAAAGAATTTTCATTGCTACAGAGCTCGAACCATACCTTGTGAAGACGATCAAGGGAATATCCTAGTACCTAGTAGATAGAAGAATCGCAGGTGATGCTGAGAATACGGAATAACTATTTCTGCAGACTGCATAACGAACGGGGATGATGGACTGAATACCGCTGTCAGCCAGAATGAACCGTTTTATCTGTGCGAAGCAGAACAACAATTTTATCCACCTGACTTGAACGGACGTAAGGCTTCAACTAAGCCTATGACCAATGCAGGCGCCGAAGGAGATGGCCAACCTGCCGAACTTTTCAAAGCTGCAAGTGGTGATGATGACTTGGTTAGAATCATGAACCAACTTATAGCAAGCTTAACACATTTTTTTGATATTTCATACATTTTTAATAGACAGCTCTAATACTTTTTCCAAATTTAGTTTTAATTACTTGACATTTCCTTTAAATTTAAAAAAAAATTGTCAATTTTTTTTTTAAACAAAAGTCATGGAATTCTTTCACATTTGATCATTTCAAATGAAAATTTTATCCTTAAGTTTTGTTCTTTTTTCCCAAATTTTCAAAGTTAGATACAGTTACATTAAGTTCAGTAAAATCCTAAACATTGTTTCAATGTAATGCTTTCAATCCACCCTTTTTTCTTATTTTCGCTCAAAAACTTCACCTATTTAAACTGATTGAAACATTCACATGAATCCTCTTTTAAAAACATACAAAATCATTGCAGGAAAACACTTTAATCTTCTTAAAGAGTCATGCTCATCTGCCTTACTGGCTTTGCCTTTGTACAAACAAATACGTACAAACATAACCTATCTATGTAGCTTCACACCACAAATCCTATCTGCTTAGTGAAAATCCTTTTTGGAAAGTGATTTCGAAACAATTGTTCCATCAAAATGACACCGCCAACTTCCTTTTTCCCAAAAGGACATACTTTGCGCGGCTATGCGATGGTATGATATGAAGATAAACATCTATAACATCCTCAAGGAAGTTCACGAAAACAAAATGCGGAATAAAAGAAAACAATATCCTGGAAAAAGTTTTGTGTATTTGTTTTGTTTTAAGCGTTCTTGAGATAAAAACTCTTGGGCAACCATGTGTGAGATATAGTTTCTTAAAAAGTTAAGATATCAGTTTACGGAATTACTCCCAAACGTCAATTAAAAGTTAAAGTTTTAATGTTGGCCATGAATAAAGGGTTTTCCAATAAGGACTTTACAACTGTTTTTTTTAAATAAAACGCAAAGCATTTGAGATATTTCAAAAACTTTATTGTCGGCTTAAAGTACATACACAATCAAAACATTTATAAATGGAACTCGACTTCGTTCATAAGCCCACCGCGGGCACGTTTATAGCGGTCGATTCGTTGGACCCAATTTTCGATTACTCGGCCACACATTTCGCGTTTAATGTTTCGCGTTTAATGTTGGCTCTGAGCTCTTCCAACGTCGTGAGTTTGTTGGCATAAACCAATGACTTAAGGTAGCCCCAAAGAAAATGGCCTAGAGGCGTTAAATCGCACGAACGAGGCCCATTTCTTAAGATAGCACGCTCATCAAACTTACTCTTCAATAAATCGATTGTAAGGTGTGCTGTGTGGCTTGTGGCACCATCCTGTTGAAATCACATGTCATCTTCCAATTCGGGCCAAAAATAATCGGTAATCATGGCGCGATAACGCTGGCCATTCACAGTAACCTGACGATCGTTATCGGCGACGAAAAAATATGGCCCAATATCGCCGCCGGCTTGCAAACCGCACCAAGCAGTAAATTTTTGTAGATGAAGTGATGATTCATGAAGCAAATATGGATTTTCACCCGACCAATAACGGATATTTTGCTAATTTTCTAGAAACGACTTTGAAGTCCTCATTTGTCGTACTACTTCAACACTTATACTGATCACTCGATTATATTAGAAGATTATCGTTACGAATGCTTCCCACCATCAAAATTTTTTTGCAAACTCTTTAAAGCAGTTTTTTATCAAAAACGCTGATTAATTTAAAAAAAACAAGCATTTTTCCAGGAAATAAAGTAACTTAAAGACAGAAGTTTAGTAGTTTACTCAGACTCAATCTCCATCTTTCAGAACTGTGTTAAATTAATCTGGTGAACCACAAAGAACTCTTCTAAGACCAAATTTTTATTTGAAATACTTCGTTTACAAGAATCATTTGAATTTGAATAGTAAAACTCCGTGTCACTGACCCATAAAGTTCTTCAACTGATACGCTCCATTGTGCCCTCCACTGTCAATGTTGTTCTTTTCTGATGATGTCAGAATTATTGACGCTTGAGGGATTTTGCTAGCGAGGGTTTTTTTTTTGTTAAGGACAGCGGGTCAACTTACATAAATTCTTTTTTGACATCAAAAGTCCCGGTGAGTTCTTAAGCTAACTTGACGAAAAAGAGCTTTTTCCATCTTCTATACCCACTTTAATTGAATTCTTTTTTCCAAATTAAATCGAAGTTCAAAGATACCTCAATATGTACCTACATTGCCTAATCCTCTAATAATCAATTCGCATTAAATGCAGAAAATCCCATGTCTCATGAATTCTTCAGCATAAGTCGAAGTACCTAGACCTAGTGTTATATTTGGTCATAGAGAAGGCCCACTAAAGATTTGTTCAATAAAATATAAGTAATCTCACCGAACATCCCTGTACGCAAACACCATTCTCTTTTATTTTAAATTCAATCCCAGCTCCTGATGCGATGTGCACGAAAAAAATTCTATGAATTTTTAAAATGCAGATACATGTCCTAAACATACACTTCCAATGCAGTATAGAGATCCTCCTTCTGGTCGGTCAGTCTTTGGATAAATGGAAGGGCTTAAAGCGAGGACATCCTCTAACCGCCATCTGTACACACCGCAAGAGAATGCATCGATATCCCACAAGGACTCTTTCTCTCTGTGAAGGACATTCGAAGTCAATGCACACAATAAAGCTTCAACGGCATAGCATCAGAAGCGGAATCTCATCCTCTTCTTGTTCTGTTGCCTGTTCTTCTGTCCTCCAGAACACACTTACTTCGGCCAACTTTTACAAGTTACAACTATACAATGCATACCGACATCCGTTCGGATAAGTAAAATGTAATAACCTTAGAACATTGCGAAACACAAAAAGGACGCCAAGGAATGAAAATTGTTATATTAGATTACTTCATGGTCGAGTGACGATATCATCTTGGAGCGTTATATTTCCATCTTTAAGGAACAGAAAGGACGCACAGCGCTCCAACTATGGCTACTCTTTGCACAAGGAACACTTTATTTTGTGCAGCAGCAGGATTTTGATCGATTGAACATTCAATCGGTGACGTGCGGAAGGAGATTTCTCCTGCCCTTTCCTGCTTCCATCAAATTTTTTGTTATGAAATAGTGAAAACTATTGGAGCGTAAACTTCCATGGTGATTCACATTACATTACTATTAAGGACGATGCGGCGGCACAGCGATTGATGGAGCCTGCCCTCGCCATCGATTTTTCTTCCTTTTTTCTTAAATCATGTACAACATGTTCGCCGGAAATATTGAACTCGCAAAGTTGAATGGAATTCCACAAAAGAAATTCTATTCAACTGGGTGTTTTGAAAGTATGCATAGTAATGGATTCGCTAGAGAAACTTTTCCAGGACATCTTCAATCGCCCATCACCATCATCATCGCATCGAAATGCTGCTGCCAGCTATTGTAAAGGAAACACTTGTAAACAGGGCGACATTCCTAGCTTCTATTGTCAAGTCCTTTGGAATGGGGCTGGAGGCAGCAAATCGAAAGCAAAATCGAACTCCTTACATACCACACCACTGTACCTACTACACGCTGAATGGGGGGGGGGGGGGGGGAGCATTTTTATAGCTTCGGCATGTAGCCTTTTAATACGAAATTCCCATTTGGTATTTATGAACATAAAATCAATGTTCCATGGGAGTTTATTATGGGCCTGGGCATTGCTTTTAAGAATTCCCTTTACATGTGGAGTGTGTGCTCTGGTAAATACACTCAGCTTGCAAATGGACCAATGTAATGTGTGCGGTAGGAATTAATAGGCGCCAACGGATAGTTGCCTGGCCAAAATGACTAGACGACGAATTGAATACCTAATGTGGTTGTGTTGCAATGAAAAAGTGATTTTCTGTAATCCGATTCCACCTCCGACGACGACGACTGGGCACTGGGATGACCAAAAAAGTTCGAACTAGAAGTGCTTTTGGCTTCTTTGGTCTCTCTATCAACAGACGAGAGATTCCTGTCTGATGAATTGGATGTGAAAAAGGATTTTTGGCAGTCTTTCAAAAATGCCAACATTTTATTGAATGCTGTTGATCTGTGTAGTTGGCTGCAATTTAATATGGTGTCGGGTGGAGCACTTTACTCAACGCCACCGCTGTCCATTTCTGGGAAGCACTTTGGGAGAAGATAAAGTCAATTTTTATGAAGTGCAAGTGCAAGGACTCTCTTGTGGAATGTGCTTAGCTATAGAGCCGGACCTGTGCAAGTGTGCAAGATGATCTTGATTTGGTTTGTGTTCATTGAGATGGAAAACGCTGGAAAATTATGACAGTAAATGTTTTGGGACGTATGAGAAGAAATATTGGGTCGCTCAAGTGATTTGAGATTCGATATAAATCCATAATTTGCCGGAATTTTGTAGTGTAAAACCTGTTTATTTACTGGATAAGATCGTGGAGTAGGCCAACTGTTAAAAAATAAACATTTATATTAATTTGCAGCTCTATGCGAATTATTGTAACCTCATCCCTATTTTTTTGGTTAAATTGACTATTATTATAGGCGGTGACTTTAATTCGAAAAATATCTTTTTGGGGACCAAGATGCATATCAACGAGATAGAGGCAACTTTTTAAAGCTTGCATGGAATCCAGATCTAATTGATTTTTTTTATCGCAAAGAGATTAAATAATAAATTGCACGACTGGATCGCACATACTTGCTCTTATGTGCGGACACAGCTTCGAATAAAATTTGAAAAATATCAAGGGAACTTCAAAGTTTTTCTCGATTTTCTGATTTTTGATTGTTGGAAAAAATAAATACGTAAAATAGTTAAAAAATATTAAGTGTTATTTTTTTTTCGAAATTGATTTTTTTTTATCGCAAAGAGATTAAATAATAAATTGCACGACTGGATCGCACATACTTGCTCTTATGTGCGGACACAGCTTCGAATAAAATTTGAAAAATATCAAGGGAACTTCAAAGTTTTTCTCGATTTTCTGATTTTTGATTGTTGGAAAAAATAAATACGTAAAATAGTTAAAAAATATTAAGTGTTATTTTTTTTTCGAAATCGTAGAAACGGTTTTAAGTAAAAGGTTTTTTTATTAAACAACTTTTTTAAAAAAAAACAAAAACAAATAATTCAAGAATACAACCTTAAACAAAAAAAATTATTTACATTTAAAACAAAATAAAGAAAAAAATTCACTTACCCGTTTTTTAAAGAATCAATTTTTCAAAAAAAAAAAAAAATCAAAAATTATTAAAAATGCAAATAAAAAGTTATTTTAAAATATTTGTATACCAAATTTCTTTGGCTATCTACATCTTCCTGGATATCAAATTTGATTGTAATTGGTTAAGCAGTTCTCGAGAAAATTCGATAAAAATAAGCTTTTACTTAACGGTTATATGACAGGTACCGTTTATATTTGAGCTAAAAAAAATTAAAAAAAGTCCTCTGTAAAATGTCAAAATAACCTTAAGTTTTAAATTTGAAAACAATTGGTTCAACCATTTTACCTGTAGTTCAATAGACATCCGTACAGACATACAGACAGACAGATATGTTTATATATCATCGTAATGTCATGTTTGATTGTTATCTCAAAATTTTTAATCTGCACGAATGCGTAACTTGCATTATATTATATTAGTACCTAAAATCGCAAGTAAAAAGCTGTACAAATATCGAGGACAGCTTTTCTTCTACTTTCCTACTGAGCATTCAGCAGCTCAGCTGTTGACAGGAAGCGGATGCCAGTGCGACATATCTTAAGCTGTGTCCACACTAAAGAAAAATTTGTTTTAAAAACATTTCAGAAATATTTCTGAACTACTTATTTGTTTCCAATTTATTGTATCCAGTTTGGTACTTCAAGATGAATTGGAAAAAAGTAGCAACCATAGCGTCGCGTTTGGTCATCATGAACAAAAAACAAACAATTAAAAACAAAAATCCTTTCAACTAGACTAAAATGCTTGAAAACATAAAAAAAAAGTTTTCCGTTATTAAGGGGAAATAGAGAAACATTTCAGAAATGTTTAGCGAAGCGTCCAGACAGACTTAAATAAACATTTCAGAGTCATTTAAAAAATATTCAGATCAGAACCAAAGTAACATTTCTGAAATGTTTTTTAAATGTTTCTGAAATGTCTTGAATTTTTTTTTTTACTTGGACACAACAAAACTAACAGGAAAAAGCTTCGTGCAAATTGCGAAAGAAATATGTATTACTCTTGAAGTCTCATTACAAACTCCGCTTGAACTAGAAGAAGAAGTCGGCAAATTTATAAAAATCGTTCAAAACGCTTGCTAGCTGTCTGAAAATCATTTAGCAAAACAAGAGAAATTCAATTTCTACCGAGGAAAATACCTCATTGGAAATTAAAGAATTTATACTCAAAACAAAAATCAAGCAAGAAATGGAAGCAATCCCATGCTCCGCAACACAAAACTATTTTGAATTAGATTTCCGACATAAACAAAAAATAATTCAGATCTGTTCTCTGAACATCTCGAGAAAACTTTCAAACCCTTTGACAGTCAGGTATTGTTGAAAGATGTTCAATTTACCTCTGAAAATTCCGACTTCGAAATGTTATATTTTCAGAATTTTTTCGATGTTATAAGAAAGCAAAAAACCATTAAAGCTCGCGGTTACAACTTGACAAACGCACGCATTCCTAAACTGTTACCGAGAAAAGCAATTTTTAAAATATAACATCTCATTCACGTCAATGGACTCTTAATGAAAATACCAATATCGCTATTACCAGTAATCTCTAAACACTCTAAAGGTCATCGAAAAATTATAACCCAAGCGTCTACTTTCAATTGTAGAAGAAAACACACAATTTGGTTTAAGAAGTAACCACTCAACAATTGATCTAGAATGGTATCGAACAATCCTAAGAGGAAGGATTCAAGGGCGTTTCTTGGTCTTTCCCAAGCTTTCGTAATGATCTGGCACGACGGCTTAAGATATAAGTTAAGGCAGAATTTTCCGAAATAAATAAATCATATTCTGTATATATATCCTTCCTGTAAAATAGACTTTTCTGAGTAAAATGAGGAAAGAAGTATTCAAGATTTCAACAAAAAAAAATGCTGGTGTCCCACAAGGAAGTGCTCTTGGTCCAGTGTTGTTAGTATTTTATATTCAAGATGCGGCTAAACTTACATCATCCGAAAGATCAACGGAAAAATTAAAGACAACGCTTAATAAAATAACAAACTGCACCAAGAAATGGCGCATTATTATGAACGAGTCCAAATTAGTACAGAATAAATTAATTTTACTCGGCAAATACCACATGCTGACAGGGCAAGGAATCTAAGCTTAAATAAAGGACGCACGTTAAAAAGAATTGAGAAAAACTCGATATTAAATTATGAAAATTGAACTGGCTTGTTTTAAAATACTCCAGTCTAAGTACTCATAACAAACTTCTTATCTACAAGCAAGTGCTTAAACCCGTATCAAAGTACGGATTACAAAACTTTGAGGTTATATCAAACTAAGCTATAGCTATACACACACTGCAATCATATTAAAACAAAGTCCCCAGGGCAATGGTTAATGATTCATCGAAAAAACAAAACAGAGATGTATACAGAGACTTGTGGATGAAACTTTTGAAGAAGAAATGCTAAAAAATTCCAGATACCAAGAAGACCAGCATGAAGGTGACGTGTATTCCTAAAAGTCTGTGCTTAGCCAAACAATTTTGCCCTTTCTAAACCATAGACATATGTAGTAGTAACAAATTTTAGGTTTTGGTAAGGTTTGTTGAAAGTAAATAAAAAGGGTTAGGTCATTGAAGTTTTTCCAATTTTTTTTTAAATGTTACTAGATCGTACCAGCTTTTAGTTGAATGACTTTTGTTGCCCATGCCTAAAGCCAAGACGATAAGAAGACTTAAATATGTTACCACATACTTCATACTTCCTTAATGTCTTCGATAAAGCAAACCCACCCTCTTAAACAAAGTATTTGTATATCCTTGATCCCGCATTTTTTATTGTGGAATTTTTCAATTTAAATTCTTCTCTTGCCGCTTCAACTCCTTGCGCGGGTAAAAAACTCTTGGTCTACCATTATCTTTATTGATGGAAACATGAACACTTGGTAAACGCAATTCGTCATGGATAACAAAAAAGTGTCAATTATCCAGTTCAAATGATGTCATCCCCTCTTCTGACATTCTTCTGTCGTCCCACACCTCTCCGACATCCGCTGTTGAGTCGTGCTTCGTACCGCATTCGCAGCAATTAAGTGCGTGAAATTGAATCCACACTTTAGTCTCAAAATCAATTCGTCATGGATATCATTCCAGATGTTATAAAAAAAACAGCATTCTGAAATAGGGCAACATTCTTTTACAAAAACAGATTCACGTTCCCCTATCTAGGAGCGGCATATACTAGGTACATGCTTACAGGACCAGGTTGATCCAAAACCTATAAACCGAGCATAAAAACGCCTGCCACATCTTCAATCGAAATGTCATTTAAATTCAATTAAAGTTTCAGGCATTCCGGGATTTGTTGCGCTACTATAAAACCCTCAGAATCCTTGTCCAGTCGAGTTGCTTGTATCTCTGGCATGAAGTGCGCTTCCGCACTCTCATCTCGCACTACAGTAAAACACAACCGAAGGTCTTGTGGTTAGGTAAAGTTTTAATTGAGTTTAAGGGTGGTCGCGCGTGTTCTTGACTGCTTATTGAATGCAAATCACATACCCCAGCTAACTCGGGCGTGCTGTCCTCCAGCTCCTATACATACTGGAGTCTACTATTTAGGATGAATCTGGTCGGGTGCGGTGCGGTAAGCCATTAAATTACTTTTATTTCGAGCACTAGCACTAGCCAAATGACATTAACCGATACCGAAACCGAAGGACCAAATTGTCGCATAGCGTATAAGTACACCAAGTTTTTCATCCTGTCCTGTTCGTCCTGTGTGATTGGTAAATAAAAGTTTACATTCCACATTTTGGGGATAGAAGAATCCAAAAAAAAGTGTTAATTTTCTGTGAAAGTTAGATGTTGATTAAGTTTGGAGATGCCCAAGTCGCATGACAAATGCAAGGCAAATAGCATACATCTGAGCTGCTCCTGGAGATCCAAACTTAATGAATATAACTTCTACTTCTATGACTAGTTGACAAGAGCATGAAATGCGCAATTGTAATTAAAATTAATTATACATAGTTGGGAAGTTTTTTTTGTTATTATTCAAAGTTTTAGTGACTTTTCCGGAGACATTCATTATAAGAAGCAAAGATGACAAAGAGGAAACGGCTCGTGGAGCATCAGGCGTCGGAGGCGCCTCGCCTCGTTGGTCCTCTTGGTGAGCGTTGTCGAGAGGTAAAAACACTGAGATTCTCATTAAAAGTTTCAAGGATTTTTTTCCAGGTGTAAGGAGCTATGAATTCTTTTGTTGTTATTTTCTTTTAAATTTTGTATTTTGTTTTAAATTTTATGTAAAACTAAAGAAATACGCACTCAACATCCTGTACGAGTATTGGGCAACGCCAATTTACGTCAATCACACGCCTGCGAGGATTCGAACAATTATTGACACTTATCCACCGCATATGTGAAATGAATGGTGGTTACATGCAAATGATTGGATGACGTTGCTTCGACTCAAGTACGGTTATAGTTGTCGTTTGTCATTTTGAAGATGCATGATACACACATGGACTCATGGTTGAGTTGGGATGTAATTCGGATGATGACGATGAGTGTCTTTCCTCTGTTCTCGCAACTCGCATATTGCAAAATTTTAAATGAATATAAAATGTTTTCATCAGAATTCACTTAAAATGGTGGAAAATCAATTTTTTAACTGTTTAGTAGAAGTGGACCTTTAAACAACTTTCCAGGCAGTTACGTTGCCTTAAACCCTTCCTTATTCTCTCCTCTACATACATTCCTCACAAGTGAAAAACATGTGGCAGTAACAAGTGGTATGACTAGCCATTTTCCCTTTTTTATTTAAGTTCCAATAACCAAGGACGTTCGTAAGCCCTTTAGGTAATAACAAGTTGGTTAGCTTAACATACAAAATCCATAATCCACCTGTGGTCCCGAAACAGATGTCCGCAATCCTTGGTAATGGCTGACTAATGAGTCCTCTGTTCAATTATGCAGCAGTAGTCAACCGCGCCAGTAATAGGGACTTGTATATATAATTTTGGCCTGCCTTTTGCACATGGCTTTCGTCATCATCATCGTCGTCGCCGCCATTTTGCCAACCGAAATCCAATGTTCAATGGCTTGGCTATGTGTGCTTTAAGTCTCAACTGCCCCCAAGGTGCTTCTTCCCACTGGTGCTGATGCTGTACACACCAGCAGCATATACAGAGAACCTGTTTAATGCTGCAGCATCCTTGGATCTCTGCCAAAGACAGTTTATCGTTTATATTGTCAGGACAAAGGATTAAGGTATTTCTGCTGCTGGTTTACTGCAAAAGCATCAGCAACCCGCGATACCATTTCGATGCTCCTCTGTCTTACTTCTCTTTACCTTATTTGCCATTTGCCTGCAATAGGGTGGACCGGTTTTCCCCAAATGTGTGCGGCAAGAAGTCGATTGGAGGACTTTATTGTTTTTTGTTTTCCTTCGCAGGAGCACAACTTTGGTCTTGGCCCCGCACCAACTGTCTTACAGTTGGAAATATGAATGGCCTAAGGACATGCTCATTACAAGAAATTTGGCTTTGTGTGTTCATTGATAATAAAAATCCTTTGTCAATCTTCCTGCGTTGGATATATGTACCAGAGGTGAGGGGCACAATTTATAGAATATTGCTTTGAAGTTGTTGCAACTTCCGAGGTCCTTGGGGAGGTGGTTGAAAATTGTAATTTGAATACAATTTGTCTGCCTTTACTGAAGTCAATTCAAGGATTTCCATAAAAGTGGGTAGACTAGTCAAAAAGATACGACTTCCTCGAGATGACCTTAAAAAATAAAATAACAATGTCCTTATTGCCGCAGCAATAAACAACAAAAGCAATTTCCAAGCATATTTCTCTTGAAACCACTAACAGGACCTAAATTGTGCCAAGAAGACGATGTCCTGGTGGGACCGAGAAAAATACCATTAAAGAGAAAATTGCACACTGCATCTTATTGGCCTTGTTAACGTCAACTCTCGCGTCCTTGAGTCAAAATAAAGGTAACGAGAAGAGCTTGTGCAATGTGCAAAGTTGCAACAAGCAACATGTAGGTAGTATTTTCAGAGTTGTTGAAGAAATCCCCGCACAGATGTGTCTAAAATTCCTGTGGGAAATCAGTGGGCGAAGTTGTCTTTGCTGTGGCAGATGCAGCAAATGTTGCATTAAGTTTATCTAGTAGGAGATGGAGAAGAAAACTGCAAGAAAAGTGAGAACTTAATATAAGTATCTGGGGAGAGATCCCGAGGGTCGCTATATACCACAACTTGTTTGTTGTTGCATACTTTCGAGCAACAAATACAACACTCCTCCTCCTTTGACACTATGCAGCCAGGACTTTGTGAATTAAGTAAGTTAGGTATGCATTAATGACACACATCCTGGAACAGAATATTTGACTACTAATTATATGGAAATTTGTTTGCCAGGGTCACAGGCTCACACGGGAGAAGTTTTGCGGAGAAAACTATTTCATAATTCAGCCGCCTTGTGGTGTGAAGTTTTCCTTAAGATACTTTTTGTGTATCTTAAGCATTCTTAACACTTAATTTATAATAATTTTTCAATCGTTCTTACCCTCTTGGGGATTGATTTTTATATTTAAAGCAATAAAAAAATTGTAAACTTTTTACTTTAGTTGTCACAAAATAGATGGCGTTAATGGTTTTGGAGATTGTGCTTTGCGATAGCGGTATTCGACAAGTTTTTTCGATTCATTTTTGGGTTCAATGTCCAATAAAATGTTACGATCCATAAATAGTTTTTATGAGTGAAATACAAACTTTTTGTTGTTATTCGTTTAAGTGAAACGTTGGGTTGGAGGTGTTATCTCACAACAGAGTTATTCTTTGTTTTATGTGTTTGTTGCACATCTATAGATTGTCTAGAGATGATGACAGCCATTACTGACAAAAAACATCGGAACAAAAAATTAAACGAAAATTATAAAATAAATTATATACCTAAAAAGTTTTGAGTAGGATTTACGTATTTATATACCCTTTTTTTGTATATGTATGTAAAATTAGCGCACGCACATGGGATTTACAGTTTCCCAAGCATGAGGAAGTAAAGGAGAATAGGACATAAGGTGCCTATTAACATATTGGTTTTGAATGCTTGCAAATTAAAATGGCAAGATAAGACCCCGCAAGGTAAACTATTTGAAATTCGTGTTGTTCGGCTAAAAAAAATCTCTTTATTTCATATTGCGTCCGATATTGGACTGAAGGTGAAATGATGAGCATTCCTTACTAGACGAGTATTACGGGTGAAACTCTTTAGGGGAGGAATGCAGCTGGCTGCCACATTTTTTGTATAAAAGAAAAGATAAAATAAGGAAAAACATGAAACATTGCGTCGGTGTTTCGAGAGGGGCAAATGTTTCAGAGAGCTATATTTCCCACCAATTTTAACAATCTAGTTTGTATTCTATCGAGTAGGTGTAGTGATTTTTATATTTAAGTAGATCTAAGTAGTTTTATCAATTCTGCATATCAAATTTTTTAATTCCTTTTTTTTCGAATGAAAATAAATTTTTGAATTCTTTTTTCAAAAATCAATATTTTTAAAACGAATCAAAAAAAATATTTTAAATTTTATATTCACATGCATATTAATAAACTCTAAAAAAACTGCATACTAAAATTTCCAAAAAAAAAAAATTTCAAAAAACTAAAAATAAAAAAAGGATTTTATCAAAACCGGTCCTACAATTTTCGAAATACATTTTACATAAATTCTTTGTTATTTAAGACGTGTGATGGCGTTATTCAATTTTTTTTACAACCGTTAAGTATTGTGGTTTTAATACTTTTTATAAGTTCAAACTGTGTTATTTTCAACGTAAATGTTGCTTGTTTCTGTCAAAGATCCTGCTTTCCAATGTAACTAGGCACATAAGAGCAAGTACGTGCGACCCAGTCGTTCCCATTTTTTCTGTAGGGTTGAGTTTGTATTTTGTAGAATCGGAAACTTACTTCTTTAAACTCTGAGTTGAACCATGACTTTTCTTTTTGTTCTGTTAGGAATGCAAGCTCGAATCCCTAGAAAAATGACATTTGTGATCATTTTAGCAATGTCACTATCCAGAAAGAATAGCGACCGGTTAAAGTTATGGAAGAAGCTATTGGAACATCCCAGTTGGTTTTTTCGTATTGCCAAACGGTCTTGGTTGTAAGTTTTTCTTTAAAAAATTGATGAAATGACACAATAATGGTCCGAAGTGCTAAATGAAGAAGTTACTCTAATGGTACATATATCAGAGTGAAAAGTAAGAAACAAACCAAGAGTATGGGCGTCTTGCAGAGCAACATCAGGTATTCTAGTGAACTCATCGATCAGCTGGGTAAAGTGGTGTTACCCAGCAAACATTTCGACATACCTTCTTTTGGGTATTTTGTGGCCAGAAAAGCGGAGCCATCTAAGAATTGTGTATACAGAAATCGCCCGCAATAACGATTTCAGTGAGAGGACAAACTCATAGATCTAACCGTGCCTCCAACTGAAAAAGGAAAAACCACTTTTTTTGACAACTCCAGCATCTTCTCTAAGTTAGAAAGAAAAACAACAGTGAGTAACGATGTTTTGACGTCATTTGTAAAAGCTTAAAGGACTCAATATTGTTTTCAAGTTATTGGTAATAGAAACATATTTGGTTACATAAAAACAGTATAATCTTAAAGTGCGCCTTGTTGTTATAAACGAAAAATTATTTTTTTCCAATATATACAAAAAAAAAAACACAGAGTTAAATCCAGCCTCATAAAATTAATTAAAATTTAAATAAAATAATTCATTATTTTACGCTCTTATAATGGAAAACGCTTTAACGTCTTCTCATCAGGTTCAAACAGAAAATTGTTTTATTTTCCAAGACGTTAAAAATCCATAAAAATAATTTAATTTTTAACCTTGACTAAGCCTTTTCAACTTTCATTAACGACTCCAAAAATAAATCCCCCTTTTTCAACATCTCCCAGCAACTTTTTAATAATTGCTTGAAAGAGAAAACATCTTAAGGAATATATATACTGATATACATATAGCTATTTCCATAAAAATCAAAACACTTCAATTTCTTTAAATTCAAAACATTACTTTCACCACCCCTTTTTCCGGGTAATACTTGGCGCCAAAGCGGCCTTTCCAATTCAACCCGAAAACCCCTACACCACCAAATCAAACTTTTAAAGAAAAAAAATCATAACCGCTACTGAATGAACGATGAATTTATAGCAACACTTAAAAGTCCGGAGCTCTCATCTCATATCAATGAAAATACTCCTCACTCGACTACATCTTGAGAATCCTACTCCCATCTCCATTGAAATCAAAATGGAAAAAAAGTTAAGTATCGAACAACTTCCTCTCGCTAACGGATAGCTTTCATCTCCTAAAAACCAATCTCGACAGAAAAGTCCAAACAGACGAGCAACAAAAAAAAGGAAATATTTTCCCAATGTTTATTCAAGTCCTTTCCCCAACTCCCAACTCCTTCCAAATGGGAACGAAGTATTTGCTAAATAAGTTGTTCACTGTGTACCGATGTCGTATATTCAAATAAAAATATCTTTATTGCGGATGTATCCCACCCCTGCAGTGACTATCGTGGGTTGATGGAGGCGCATAAGGGACACAATAAAAGTCAACCATTTGTTTCACTCCTCCAAGCCCCCACCCACACCCATTCACCACCAGAGCGTCAGCAATGAAACCAACGAGCGTATGCCATGTTGAACAACCAAATATCATAATATCGACAGCAACATAGCGAAACAGGAAGAGGAAGTGTGTCTAAGAGAAAGGATATTGGAAATGTTAGGAGATTGCGAACGAAATGCGGATAAGTATTTCCTAAGCCCAATACTGTTACCCGCCTTCGCGCCTGTAAGCGCGCATATCCTCACCTCGTTTGCACAACTGTACTCTACGTTTACGGTACAAAAGTTTACTATAAGCTTTATTGGGTTTTTGTGTACGAAAAGTCACAGGAATAGTGTCCCATTCCAGCGCCTTCTTTCACTATAAAGTATACCTAGGAAACAAGAAACCAACAACAACAAAATAACTAAAATAAAAGAACAAAGCAATTTCACCGGAGGATATTTCAAACAGGCAGGTAAATTTATAGCCCAGCAATATACGTTTTCTATACAAAAAAAAAAAAGAAATTGATTACTTTTACTCTTCGTCCTGTGGCGGCCCGTTTTTTTTTTTGCCTTTGCCAAACGACGACAAGTGAAGCCCAAAAATGCCGATGTTGAGAGTATGGCCTTCGGGTTGAGTAATTTGCAAGTTGGCTTTTGTCAATATATGGGCATTTAGGGGATTTTGTTTAATTTAAAATATAATTTATTAAGATAAAACCGTTATTCTATGATACTGTGTATTTATATGGCGGGCGGATATCCTGATGGCAGGATAATAATTTGTGCGCTTTGAAATGTTGTCTAGGAAGTGTCTTTCGTGTTTTTCGGAAAGACTACAACGCGTTTTCAAACTGATGACAAGGAAGAAATTCCTTCAAGGACCAGTATTTTTGTTGAAAGACTTCTTCCGATATCGAAAAAACCTAAATGCTTAGAAAGTTCTATTTAAATATAGAGCCGCATTTCTAAAGAAAACGAATTGTTTATACTTGCAACATGTGAAAGAAATCCTTCTATAATAATATCGAGCAAAAAAATATCATTTTATTCACATAAAAGTAAATGGGTATGCATAAACTTGGCCTTTTACTTAAAATAAAAAAAATTTGAATTAGGTCAAAAGCAGACTCATCTCGGTAGTTAACGGGGAGTTGACAGATTGTCTTGTGCCTTGTCAACTGCCCATAAATAAAGGTATAATTGCGATATCTCAGTGGTGATCCTGGATATCAGATATGTATCGGCGAAGAAATTGGTGTTAGTCATGAAACGGTATCTCGGACTTTTTTTTTAATCCGGTAGAAATCTTCAAAAGGCATTCAGTAAGAATCGGTACCAATTAGTGTAGGACTCTCACCGCCATAAAATTACTGGTGAATCTGGACCAATCTAGGAAAGATCGACAAATGATTTTTTCTTTCTAAATTTATTAAATCGCATTGGGGTAAATTTAAAGGTATAACAATTTCCCATAGCTATTTGAACATCAGCTCGGTTCTTGGTCTTGGTTCTTCTTAAACATTGTTTCGTACATTTGAGACGGTCTCCATTTCGGAGCTTTTATGACATAGCAGTCGCTGATTTTGTGATACTGCGTGTTTTTCAACCACTTCTATAACCATTTGAATTTGAAGGTCACTATGTAGACCGCTATTTCTTATATACCAAGGGGCATCATTTATTCCACAAGGGACCTTGCTTTGGAATTTTTGGATAGCTCCAGCATTTGCTTTCCTTGTACAACCCCATAGTTGGATGCCTTATGTCCAAATGAATTTCAGTACTTGGTTATATAAGACTAGTTTGTTCTGGATAGAAGGGCCAGAGTTCTTTCCTAGTAACGAGCACATATATCAGTTTTTTTTTTTTTTTTGAGGTGCTCTTTCCATTTAAACTCTGCATCCAAAATCATTCCAAAACGTATTTGCCGGTTTTGGAGTAGGTTACTGCTATACTGTTTATACAAATTGGAACATTGCTTATGTTTTTATTTGTAAAGTTTATATGCGTCGATTTTGTTTCGTTTAATTCGATATGCCATTTTTGCGTCCAATCACTAACTTACTCGACTGCATTTTTCAATTTTTGTGTAAACTTCGTAACGGATTTATCTGTTGTTGACCACTGGAATACCCCTTGTATATAACAGATATAGGGTTGGTCCTAAGACACTTCCTTGTGGTACACCGGCTTCAATTTTCTTCAGTTCCAAGTAATTTTGGCCGTACCTTAAGAGTCGGTTTTGTAACTTAGGATTTTAGTATTTCGTAGTGCTGCCTGTTGTGGTTGCGTTTTCACGGACGTAACTTTTGGATAGGTTACCTTGTTTTGTTGTAATTAGCATGGTTAAAAACAGCTGTTTACCAGCTGATTGAAGAACATGGAAACAGAGAGAAAATTCAAAGGTGTCCTAAAGTTGGCTGGATATTTTTCTCAACACGTGAACAGCTGATGAACAGCTGACTGTGTTTCTCTTTTGCTTCGAATTTTGAGAGAAAGGGTAACCTTTCTGGTTGGATTTGATCGTTCATAATAAAAATCAACACACAGGCAAGGTTATCTATCCAAAGTGAACGTAAGCAATGTATACACAATGCATACATTTATGTACTTATGCAGACAATGTTTACATACAAGGATTTCCTTTACAAAATTTGGTGTAGTTTTTTGAACAGAGTTCATCCTAAGCTGATGCATATTGCCAGGGTTATTCACTTTGTTTAAATTTATATTAGTTTCATATAGTTCAATAAACTTAATATTTTATAAAAGTTTATTTATGTGTTATAAATATTGAATGCACAGCCTCACTGAACACACTCATTCAAAAGTCAAAATTGAAACAGAAAAGTTACTTTTTCCAGTTAATTTCATAGTTTGGTATCATTTTTTGACAGTCGGATTTTATTCGGTATGCCAAAAGCCGAAAACATTGCAATTTCGTTTGGATGGGATAGGCGCAACTTTGCCGAGGCTGATGCCACACAAGGAAAAGTTTTCGTTTCAAATATTCGGCATATGTGTAGGTAAGGCGTATGATATTATGAGATGTATGTACATATTTACAATGCAATCGTCGGGGGGATATTTTATCCTTTTGGAAAAAAAGGTTTACGACTAGGTGGCATTTTTGGAATTCAAAAATTAACGAATGCTGAATGAATTCGAGTTGATGTGAATGACCGCAGGCAGTAAGAGTTTGAATGCACTCTTACGTTTGCTGAAAATATAACTGTTGTTCCAACTTGTGAAAGTATTACATATCCGCTCGAATTAAATGAATTGTTTTTGTCATTATAATGTTAGGAGAATTTTAAGTAACAGTAACATGCAGAGTTAAGAATGCAAACTTCAGAAAAAAATCATCTATGTACATTTCAAAATAAAATTAAAAAAAAATCCATCTAACCGTTTTCAAAATATTGACTTTTGAAAAAAAAAATTATTAAAAATACAAAAAAAAAAAGTTTTCGAAAATATTTTAAAATAAAATTACTTAGGCTACCAACATCTTCCTGAATATCAATTTTTATTGAAATAGGATGACCAGTTTTCGAGAAAGTCGATGAAAAAAAAGGGTTCTATAGGGGGTACCATTTTTAGCCCACCATCTTGATTTTTTTTCACCAAAACATAACCTACACCTAAAATAGTACACTGATTTTTTTTTCGTAAAAATTCTTGGAGCCGTTTCCGAGAAATATAAGGCTTTAATTAACGGTACCTGTCATACCGTTAATATTTGAATTAAAAAAATTAAAAAATCGTCTGTAGAATGACAAAATAACCTTATGTTCCAAATTTGAAGAAGAATGGCCAAACCGTTTAGGCTGTAGTTCAGATAGACAGACAGACAGACAGAATTTTGCCAGTAACTCAAATATGTTTCTCTAGCATCGTTATGTCATGTCTGATTGTTAGAATTTTTTTTTACGAATGCATAACTTGCCTTATAGCCGCTAGTAAAAAAGTAACAAGGCTTGGCAAATGGTACAAAATCTTTTAAAAATTATTTATCTTATTCTTGTTTCTCCAATATTTCCGTTTAATTCATTTTCCAATTGAGTCTCCGCACGAAATTCTTTTCCCAAAAAAAAAAATTAAAAGCTCCTAAAAATTTAAGTAAGATTTACGAGGACAAAAACGGACTGTTAAACAACAAAACAAAAAACAGCTTTGGGCTCCAAAAACAACACCAATCTGCTGTTTAAGTGTTTTTAAAATAAACAATTAAATTAAAATCAAAAGGAGGAGGGAAGCTGGAGGTAAATATAAATATAAACAAAGAATGTAACATTATTGCTGCCACTCTCTCTACGAAAGAAGGAAATTTCGTGAATCAAGCCAAAAGATGCCTTCATCCCTTACCCCTTGTTACTCCTTGTTTTCGCAGTCGCCGTTGGTCTTTCCTCGTTCGTTCGTGCAGAATAATTAACATAATCGCCTTAAACATCTTCAATTCTTGCCCATCTCCTTTTTTTCCACCAATATCAACTATTCTCTGTTCAATATAATGGAAAACGAATCGCCTTAACCTCATCCCTACGGTTCGGTTCATGAAATAAACGACTCCCATTCCTCTTAGATATAATGTCTATGGAAGCAATATAAGTAGCTGTTGCTTACTTAACAACCTTTTTTCTTCCGCAAGAAAATGGAAATTTTTCAATTAACGGTACCCTATACACAATCAAAAAAAAAAAGATAAATTCAAAAATATGCGAAGGAAATTACAAAACATTTGCATAGTGAAGCTGTCGTTTCTGCGATGATTTGCATAATAGGATTCCAACAACCGCGCATTCAAAAAGCCCTTCTTCCAGAAGTCTGTTGTAGGTGTACAGTGTACACTCAACAGTAAAATATCCTGCGACCCGAATCAAAATTCAAGTCCTCGTGTGAACAAGGTCATTCTGCTACACAAACTTAAGTTTAAATAATAATAATTTGCGAACATTATTGTGGAGAGGGATTTGGAAAATTCGAAAAATGGGTATCCTGCCCCAGAGGATTTGGTTTAATTCAAGAGCTTTAAATACGAAGTCCCCACCCTCTCGAAGATCCTTCGAAAATTCTCTTCTTCGTCGTTAAGTGTTACAGACTCATCGTCGTTGTCGTCATCATCGTTCGTCACTCATGGGTTAAAGGTTTCGGATGATGGGCAACCATCAACCTCACATATCCCTTAATTAACCATCGAATCCCAAGGACATGCAACCAGCACATGTGCACGGGGATTTTGAATAAATTTCGACTTTCCAAATTGATGATGTTTATGTTCAGGATAATCCCCCCTGTCTCATGATGGCTTCACTTCATTTTGCTCGAGTTTCTTCATTCTTTAATCTAAAACCAATTTCCAGCACTTTCACAAAAGTTTAAAGGATATAACTAACCGGCTTGGCGGGCGAAAGGATGTGGAGGACACCCCAAAATAATCAAAACCAACTAAAATCATAGACACAGACAACACGATGGAGTGGTTTAAATGGGAAGAGGGAAGTAGCCCTTAACTAATTATATGCTTACGTCAGGGTAAAGAGGAGAATATTTAGCTCCAGGAGCTTGCCTGTCGGCTGTTAGTTCTGTTGGTTGATGCGGGATGCAACTTTGTTGTAGAGGGAGCCACTACAATGTGGCACGGAAAGGGTGAAGAGAGAATATGAATTAGCAATTTGAGGTTGGTTTTGCTTTTGGGCCAAGAAGGAATATTTTGTCATCATCATCACCATCATGCTCGGAGTCATTGTCGCGCAAAAAGGACGATGACAAAACTTCGCCACTAAAACTAACTTCAATTTGTAATTGTCGTCCTTTCCTATCGTCGTCGTCGGTTTACGTCATTGGTTTCCATAAAGATGAGAGAGCAGAAGTCAAAATGGTGTAAATGATGACCAAGATACATCAGCCAGTAGTACTAGAACAAGTTTCTATCTTTATCTTCTTAGAAGAACAGAAAAAGGAGCATTGCGGTAAGTGCGATATGCTCTAACATTTGATAAATTATTATTTATCCTTGTTGCACATGGTTGTATCCTGTTTCCTGTTTAAGAGTTTTAGACTCCATAGTAAATTACATATACATAGATGCCTAATGTCAGTTGTTGGTTAAGTGTTGAGTACCAACTTGTGTGATTGCAAATTTTAATTAACCGGATTAGTTGAGCGTAGTGTTGTGTCGAGTCATCACACATCCTTACATAAGGATTGAAACAGTTTATGCAACCACTGACGCTAGGAGTTTAATTAAATTGACACTTGTGTATGTGTACTCGCAGGCCGCAAAGGAGAATAAAGTTAGATGGCGCCCAACGCCGGACCCGGTTTATTTCTTTAGAACATTCAAAAGAAGTTTGAAAAATAGCCCCCAGCTTCATCACATATAGTGTAAAGGAGTGAGATTCTTGGCATGATGAGGGTTCTGTGCCGTTGCATTGTTGTTGTTCTAATTGTGTGATATTGTCTGGTCCTTTGGGGATGATGATGAGGGTTCTTGTGGGTGCAAAACACACTCACTAGATGGAATGAAAAATGAAATATAAATGAAAATGTGTCTGCTAGCAGGGACAAATCTGTCTAGTTACTGGACAGCACCGCCATCAAAAAGTCATTTCTGTGCTCTCTCCAATCCTTTGGAGTGAAGTTGCGTTGGTTGCTACTTCTGACTGCCTGTTCTGGTCTCTTCATTCACTTGGTGATGGTGTAGTTGGATGTGTTCCCTGGAAGTCGTTGTCGTCTGTTGTGCCGTATCGTATCCATGAATAAAGGATGTGACTGGGTAAACGCAAATTGGATTTTTGGTTTCTTCTCTATGGTGGAAAGCGGCTTAAGTTACGTTTTATTATATGTACATATATATACACATCCATACTTGGAAAAGCAGCAGCGCGAGGACTTACAAATTACAGCAGCCTAGTAGATCTGTTGAAAACGCAGCCAGAGTGAAACGCTAACGAAATGTCAATTAGAATGAAATATGAAAGGAATTTTCCAGACATCATCATAGGCATCACTGACAATGTCCAGAGTCCGGTTGCACCAGAGCTAGAGTTAGATTTGGAACTCGCCTATAGGATATAAAAAGCGATGTCAGAAATTGTTAGTTGGGACTTGGTAGTTATAAATTTATTTGCATGTGTGTAGATAAAACAGCATAGTTATACATATGAGTGCGGCGAAGGATCTGAACAATTGAATATGTAATGAATATTCAAACTGACATTTGACGCATTTTCAACATTATTTTCTGTCAGTTGGGAAATACGTGTTTAGGAAACTTTAAATAGCTCTTCAATAGACACTTATATCTTAAAAAGTTGTAAAGGGTTAAGGATGCACTGGACAAAAAGATTTATACTGTTTTGGCCAATGCTGAAGAGAGAACGGTTTGGACGATTTTGATTAAATTTATGTGTTCTTTAAGCGATATTTAAAATGTCCAATTGAAACTGATGTATCTACCTAATTGAAAGCAGAGACATCTTTTTTTTTTCTGCACTGGAAAGTAAGAAATCTTCTTAAAACGATTAGGCCATACCATAAGTGGTTTAAGATTTTTACTTACTAAAAACCGGCCTCATATTTTTCTCTCAACTAACTATAACCAAGCTCCTTTAATCAGACAGCTCTCTATCGAGATGACTTGCTGGTACCACATTTACTAGCCTTATTAAGCTGGTGTTTTTTACCCGTGTTTGGTGTACATGCTATGTTTCTTGAAGGACGTGTCTTGAGATTGAAAGCAAATTTTGTTATTTCTTTTGTTAAAGATTTTATACACAATAAATAAATAAATTTATTTCGCGATAGCTCCTTCAGGAGATTACATCCTCTTAACCATTCTTATGTGTGTTGTCAATCTGGAGGAGTGGAGGCGACCTGCAATGTACCGCAAAATCCGGAATCCTGCATAAGATGCACCTTTTTGAGGCAAAGCTTATTAATATTCGGCTGCATAGAGAAGAAAGCGCGAGTCCCAATTAGTGTCTGGTCTTGGAAATAGTTATTCCTTGAGCGAAGAATTTAGTTAGCCGTCCAAGAAACAAAATAAAAGGTAGATGCGGCCTAAATTACCCCAAATGCCCTCAGTGCAATCCGGAAAACAGATTATGGAACTCGAGGTTGGCAAGGGAATCCCTTCCAGGCAAACTCTGCTAAATGTTCCTGAGAGCAGGAGGTAAAAATATCGTAGGATCTCAGCCCAGGAATACTGGCCTTGCAGCATTTCGATCCGAATGATGAAATTTTCCACCGACATTTATTTTGAAACCGGATAGGTGGAAACTGGGATGGAGATATAGTTAAAATCTGGAAGGGGGGGGGGATTACTCGGGCCATACTTACAAATTAGTTAATGGCGTGACAGCCTATTAAAGGACCTATGCCTAGTGGCTTATACCCTCAACCATTTCTGTGGCTGTATAGTGAATCCGCAGAAGTGGATGAGACCTATAATTTGCCCCAACAAAAAAATTGGCTCCGACGCGGAATCGATCACTGACCTTTTAAGCATACAGATCCGACATACTAACCACTATACTAACCACTATACTACACTCGTTAAATCACTGTACCTTGAAGCATAAACGATATATCTGAGTCCTTCATTTTGATATTATTACAACGTTTGCTGATAGCAACAACCAATGATTCAAAAATTGTGTACCGTATATCCATATCGGTATGCACTTGCTTGTCCGTGAACAGTTTCTCTTAGGTCGATACTTGGAATGGAATATTTTCCAATGAGGCAGTTTATTTCCCATAATTGATTACAGAGTTGAATTTGATTATTTGACATAATAATTCGTAATGGCTTTCTATAGTTCAATCTTTTATTAAGTGTTTTGGGTACCTTTTCAGTTGCTGTTTCGATTGAGTCGGATGATGCAGATGATGCATTTCTTTAAATTCCAAATATCAAATACAAAAGTCAATAAGCTTTACAAGACTCATTCATCCAGATCAAGCAAGCGGTACAAAACCTGGGGCTGCATATTAATGAAGGAAAAACCAGGTATTAGTTGAACAGTCAGGCATTAATTTGAAGCAAGTAGTCCAATCCTTTAACTAACCACGATATTCTGTAAGTATTTTTTTTTAACATTTCCTTCTAGAAAGCATAGAGAAAAGCACACATACGCCACAGTAGCCCGTTAAAAACCAAAGAGTCAATGAGTTGTCAAAAGTAGCAGCCGATAATAATAAGATCCAATCTTCTTTAGTCTATCTCTTTAAATTCAGCTACCATTACTCACATAAGGGTCCGAGACTTGTGTGCTTGGTTACTACACGGCTCTCGGATCTCTTATCCGCGTTGTTCGGTAGAAAAGTCTTACGGATAATTTTTGGCCACTTGTGCGATGGATGACGATTGCGGAGAAGATACAATCTTGAATTGTATGAAATCTGTCTCGAAGCAGATCGGGATGATTGGAAAAACTTTTTGAACGAGACCCGGACCGGATGCCGGTTGTTGCGACGATGATGAAAATGATGAAACGAATTATTTGAAAAATGGCAATTAAGCAATTCGAGTACTTGATTACGTACAAAAAATCATTTTATTAGTTCGGATAATTATGGCCTAAAGATTAACTTAATTGTCTTTAAAAAAGTTTAAATTAGAAACTATTGCAAATTAACAAATGATTTTTTTATAAAATTCTTAAATTTAATTATTTTCTCTACAAAATACAAATGAATCCATTAAAATATGACTTTTTATCTCTATGAAATAAAAAAAATGCATTCGACTTTGCAGACCCATAAAGTGTTCAGGATTTCCCATTTAAAATACATAAATAAAATTTAAAAATGTAAAACAGAAAAATAAAAATATGATATAAAATAAAAAAAGGGGAATAAGCAAAACAAGTTTTTATTTTACGGCTTACATCGTAAATTAACTAGCTATGCTACGATACTGCAAATACATATCCTTTCGGCAAAAGGATAATAATACGGATGTTGTGGGTGAACCAACACCAACCTATTGACTGTTTCGCTCTCTTCATATTCAACATCCGGTTTATATTTCACTTCCGATAGAATAGCTTTGTTCTTTATATCCGTCATTGTTGGTACTTTTTTTTATCTTTTATTTGGCTTCATTTTTTTATTACCATATAAAAGAAGCAATGAAGTTTTTTTTATTGATTCTTTGCATGCACATATAGATTCTTCTTGGTTTTTTTTGTGGCGGTAAAAAGACAAAACAGCCCAGGCTCATGAATTCATGTAGTTGGAGATCAAAAGGAAGACAAAAAGTTCTCTTTAGATAAAATCTAAAACTAACGCCGCATAAAAAAGGATTGGCCCAACAATTGCCCTACCTCTTATATCGCGGTGCTATAGTTGAAAGAATCCTGAAGGATCTCGACATCTCCAATTCCGCGGCGTCTAATTCTTTTGTACATTTTAAAATCATTCTGGAGAATCGTATCGATGGACCTCTTCTTCTTTACTTTTTCAATTACCTTCCCGACCGCTTTATTGGATGGTTTTATGTCGAATATTCTTTAAATAAATGCTGGCGTACCCCAGAGTTCCGTTTTGTTGACGCGCCAGAAAGCATTTCTCAAACTTTTTGTCAATGACTAGCATACGCCGATGATGGCATATGGCCTCCGCACTGCACCTTTTGAACGTCATCCTGTCATTCCAGTCCAATGTTGGCACAATTTTTCGAACATATGAGGTCTTATTTCGTCAATAGTGCGTCGAATGTTAGCTTCTGATAAATCGTTGCTGATTTATCAGCATAGACCAGAGGTTTGATAAAGTAGTCCAAAGGTGTCAAATAACCTAAACAAGGTGGCCTATTCATAGGGAAATTTCTTGAGATGATTCGGTCACCAAACGTTTGACTCAACAAAATGATGGTTGCATGCGCAGTATAGCCTGTTGCGCGTTCTTTTTGGAACCATTTCTCCTCCTTATGATTTCCAATGACATGAGGAATAAAAAAATCACGAATCATTTGTCTGTAGCATTCGGGATTCACGGAAATGTTGGTACCAATTTCGGATTTAAAGAAAAATGAGAGGATGGTGCCTTCGGCATGTTAACCGCACCAAACAGTGATTTTTTCGAGATGTAATGGAATCTTATGAGGATTTTTCTCATTCCAAAAAGTACAATTCTGCTTGTTACCCATTTGGCCGGAAATGGCCCTCATCGCTGAAGATGATAAGATTCCACTTCCAGTTGATTTTGCCGAACAAACGACGCAATTGATGGTCCACTGGCTCCAATCCAATGAATTTTCCAAGTAGTAGACGGACAGAGACCGACTATGATGACAACTGCGTCAAATCGATAAATTCGGGCCCTCTGTCACACTCACGTCTACAGCGGCGATGGCTTCTTCTGTACGCCCAGTACGGGCTCGATTTGGATGAAGAAGGAGATGGAAAAGCGTTTCGGGTACTTTGTTTTTTTTACAGAGTTGATAGTTACTTTAAGTGTAGGTTAGGAGTAGCTATCTAGGTCATAAAGAACAGAGTAAGGCATACAAAATAATTGGCGACAAAAGTGACTTAATCAGCATTGCCTCAGTCTCAAAAGTAACACCGTTTTCAATTTGATACAAAGAGATGCGTTGATCTTGGAAACTGTTTTAACAATATTATTTTCCCAGTTGAGATTATGGTTAGTTGTAATACCAAGATTTTGTAAACTAGTGATGGTAAGCTTTAAGTATCAATGCTCGAGTGACGAACTAATATGGCTTGACTTTTATTGGAATTCATCATAAGCTTATTCTTCCTCGACCAAGAGGCTATGAAGCCAAGGTCTTTATTAATTCGCTCAGTGGCAACTTCAACTAGACCTATGGAATAGCTAAAGTATATCTGCACATCATCAGTATACATCTGGACTTAACAGCATTTTAAAACTGAGAGAATGTGATTATTGAATAGGGTAAGCAATAGACGACCTACAATCGATCCCTGTGGGACTCCAGCTTTAGTTTTTTTTTGGTTATAATAAACAACTTGTGAGCGACCTACCAAGTAACTTTGCAGCGACGTAGTTCTTCATCTTCGTAGTGCCCCGTGGCTTAGTGGTTAGTGTGTCGGACTGCTAAGCGAAAGAACCTGGGTTCAAATCCAGCTTCATAGCCACCTTTTTTTCTGGGGTACTGCCTCTTGCGAGGAACTGACAAAACCTCCAAGAGTAAAATTTGTCTCGAAAAAGTGCATCTCATGTAGCCGTTCGGACTCGGCGGTAAACTGTAGGTCCCTTCCATTCTTGCAGAGTAACAACACACACACAGGAATGGTTGAGAGTATAAGTCACTAGGCCTTGGCTCCTTAAGGAGCTGTCGCGCCAATAAATTTATTTATTTATTTAGTTCTTCATCTTAAGAATAAGAATTTTGTCAAGTACTGTATCGAAGCCTCTTGAGAAATCAATCAATACATCTTCCAAGTTGAAGAGCACGGTAAGAAAATTTTAAAAATTAAAAACAGAGGCTGGAAAAAACATATATTCTCTAAGAAAAATTCAAATAATGTTTGTTAATAACTGTTATTCAATAACCCAAAAAGATTGGATTTGAAAAAAACAAGTTTTATTGAAAGAAAATAATGAATGCCTTCCTCCTAACTTACCCTCAAGACCAAGACTTTTTTAAAGACCGATTCCGCCTCCCATTTTTTAGACTTAATGAATATCAGAATTTTATAAACCCAAAGACATTTACTCTCTTTTTTCGCAAAGAAATTAACCCATTCTTCCTTAAGAGCTTTAGCTTAACCAACAGCAAAAAATGTGCTGTCACTTAAATGGTTCTGTTTCTACTTCATCTGACATCGAATAAAACAAGGATCACTCTCTATGTACTTCAAACGGACGATTGAGCAATTCATTAGGAGAACAAATTTCTAGTTCTTCATTGACAAAATACCACAAAATCCTATATAAAATTGTTTAGTAGGCACCCTCGTAGAGAACCTGATCCTATACACAAAGGACAACGACTCTACTCATTCTTACAAATGAACAAAAAAAAAAACATCACAAAAACAATAACAATAGCAAAATAATAAAAACAGGGAGTTGGGAGCAGCCATCCTCAAAAAGGAACGAAATTGTAAGATTTTTCTAAATGGAAATTCCATTAGGACAATCTCATTACCATAAAATGTCCTTTTTTCCATCGAACACAAAGAAATTATTGATAGATAGATACAATTTATTTTCCCAAAGAACCCTCAATCCTGAACTTTCTTCCATTTTTGTTGTTGATAATAGGCTAGGCAAGGATAGGGTAAAAGCACAGCAACTCCTTTGGCTCTTTTTGGTATAAAATCATAGCCCAAGTTGGATTGCAGTAGTTCTGGAACAACAAAAGCCTTCGCAAACGAGTCTACAGCTAATTTAGCTTGATGGTTCATTAAGATTACCTCAACTCCATGCTGCCTGGGATGCGGAAGTGCTCATGGGAATGACAATATTCAGAAGTCATTCGAGCGGCCATAATCACATTCATTTCGGATTGGCATCTTTATTGTTCCAGTTATTGCTTATTCGCCGTGCTGGGGGCGGCCAAAAGAGGGCCAGCTGCGCTAGGTTAAAGTGGTCACATAGCCTAATTAAATAATTGATTTTGTATATAGCTGCTTATTTATATTTTATTGTCAATGACACTCCTGAAATCAGGGCTGGAACAATCGAAAATTTAACAGTGTACAGTGGGAACTGTCGGAGCTAATTAAGTGGCCTTCGAGGACGAGCCAAACAAAGTCGGAATTACTGTATCTCACTGTACTTCTGCAGCTCATTTACATTTTTATTACAACTTGAAACTCGGAGAAGCATTAATTGCGATTTTCTGTTAAGTAATCAAATTAACTTTCATTTGAATGTTATTTTTTTTTTGAATAATTTAAATTTTCTGAAACAATAGTCAAAAAAAGTAATCCTCAATGACATCGCCACTATAAAGTGGAAAAAATCCTGTTGTCTAGTAAAAAAATACTTACACATAGTCCTTAAATACCAGACATTCCAATTTAAATTTAATTCAACTTGATTCCAATGGCTTCTGCCGTCATATTGCTTTTGAATTGTTATTCATTTCCATCACTCGCCATTTTGTACAGGGTGGGCCAAAAGAAATCAGCTTATTGGAAGATGCTCTCATTTTTGCAAATGGCCGCCAATGTCAAATATGTTATGACATTTGTGGACCAGACAGATGCAGAATACAAGTGAACAAGCCATGGAGCGATACATGAACCGACATGAACCGATATTCTGAAGGCGGCGTTCCCGGGTCGCCTCATCTCTCGTTTTGGCAATTTGCACTGGCCCGCAAGATCGCCGGATTTAACTGTTTCAGACTTTTTTTGTGGGGTTTTTTGAAGTACCGTGTTTTTGTGAACAAGCCCGAGACTCTGGAAGCTCTCAAGGACGAGATTCGACACGAGTGCGAGAATCTGCCGCCCGAAGTTCTCGGTGAAGTGATGAAAAATGTCATAAAATGAGCAATCAATTGTCACTACGCCCATTTGGCCGATATCATCTTTTCGACTTGACCAATACAATTCTAAAGGTTCAAATAAGCATATTCAAAAAACAGAATAGAAGTTTTTCTTTTAGAAAAAAAAGAGAGCCAAACAACATCGGATGGATGACTTCTTTTGGCCCACCCTGTATAGAGGTTTCACATGGGACTTAGCTGAGAATGAAGCTGGAGCTGGATAATCTATTCTCATTGAATGGTTAAATACTGACTAGGCACGTTGACACTTTTTTATCATCCTCATGGGCTCAACACCGTTCTTTCCAAATCAATTCCACGAGTCAATGGAATGAGTATCAACAGAGAATCATTGTGCATGGGCGAATCTGTTTCTATTGAATCGCTGTGGTACAATATGCTGATAAACGAGGCAACTGGTTCACTGGGATATGATTCCTTTCCTTTGATTTGTGTTTTTTTGGATTATCTATGGCTGCTATAGGGAGTGTTTGAATATGGATGTTTTATTTTGGCCTCCTTGTAAGAGGATAATATTGAAATTGGCATTTAAAAGCGATTTTTATTTAAGAACAGGTAAAAATATATTAACCAGTGGCGGATCTTCTAAAGTTTCTGGGCCCTAAAATCTTTCCCCCTTTTAATTACCTTCCAGTTGGCAACCAATTTAAGAATATTTAACGTTACTTTAAACGAAATTGTATGAAATAAAATATTTTAAGGCATTTGTAATTTCAATAAATATCAACCGTCAATTTTCAACGAAAATAAATTGCACGACTGGATTGCACGTACTTGCGGTCACATCGTCGAATAAAATTTAAAAAAATATTAAAGGAACATCAAAATATATATGAATTCCGATTTTTGTGACTTTTGAATATCTGAAAAAAGTACGTAAAATTGTATTGAGCAAAATAATCTCAACGCCATTTAATTTTTTTAAGAAATCGTCGACCCAACATTGGGTTGCCGTAAACGCCATTCTTACGTTTTTGGGGAATCGAATTCAAAGGTTTGGCAGACGACTACTTAAAAACAAACGGCTGGGATTTTATCATTTCTCGACACGATATCTATATGTAATTCCTCTTTCTAAAAATGTTACAAGAGATATTAAAACACTTTTAGTTTTGAAAATATTTAAAATTTATTAAAAAATGAGTTTTTGCCGTTCACGCCACTAAAATCAAAATTTTCTTTTACTCATACACGTAAGTCAAAAAGAGTGCACATACGGCAATTCAATAAAAAATATTAGTAAACAAATGAGTTTACTTCAAACCATGGAATTAGAACGCATGTTTTTTTATATTCAAAAAAAAAATACAGTTTTGAGAATAAAATATAAATATGTTTATTTCATATTTATTAAAGTAGAATACTAATTTTTAGTACAATTCATTTTAGATAATAAGAAAAAAAATCAGTTTTTTTTTCATTTTTGATAAAAAGAAAAAAAAATCACAGTCATTAAAAAAAATTAAATAGAAAAAAGTAGAAAAATGTTTGAAGACATTTTTATAATTATTTGTACATAACAAGAATTACAAAATAATAATTAGGGAAATAGTTTTATAATCTACGTCTCAAGCATTTGATTTATAAGATATTTGAAATAAGTGTGGATTTTCGTATTTAATATATATAATTTTTGAAAAGGGCATAGTTGCAAAATTTAACTGACCTGAGCTTTCAAACACGTCCTCTCACGACAAAGGCAAAGGGAACCAAATATTTTTTTCCAAGGGGAACTTTATTTATACTTTTTACGACCACAGTAAAACCATATGCACTGCACGTACGACAAAACCTAAAATATATATTTTTCTTTCTTATGACGTACATACAGACGTGCATTCGATTAAATAGTTATTGGCCCCGATTGGGTTGTCGACCATCAATCGACACGCCATTTGTCGATCGCGTCGATAATATGTCATTGTGAATAATGTAAAAATATATTGTGAATATAACGATTTTGAGAGTTCATTGGAGTTTTTTACTTGCGATCATAGGTACTATAATACAAGTTATGCATTCGTGCAGATTAAAAAATTTGAGATAACAATCAAACTTGACATTACGATAATAGAGAAACATATTTGAGTTACTGGCAAAATTCTATCCATCTGTCTGTCTGTCTGTCTGTCTGTACGGATATTGGAATGCAGCCTAAACGGTTGGGCCAAACGTCTTCAAATTTTGAACTTAAGGTTATTTTGACATTCTACAGAGGAGTTTTTTTTAAATTTTTTTAGCTCAAAAATTAACGGTACCTGTCACATAACCGTTATGTTAAAACTTATTTTTCTCGAAAACGGCTCCAAGAATATTTATTAAAAAAAATCAGTGTACTACTGTAGGTATGCATTATATTTAAGTGAAAAAAAATTTAATATGGTGGGCTAAAAACGGTACCTCCCAAAGGACCGGTTTTTTTTTCTTCGACTTTCTCGAAAACTGGAGATCCGATTACAATCAAGATTGATATTCAAGAAGATATGGGTAGCCTGAGTAATTTTGCATTAATTTTTTTTTGAAAACTTTTTTTTGTATTTTTAATAATTTAAAAAAAAATTTTTTGAAAAATTAATATTTTGAAAACCGGTAGGTGATTTTTTTTAAATCTTGTTTTTAAATGTACGTTATTTTTGTTCTTAAGTTTGTATTCTTAATTTATTTATTTTTATTTTTTTTAAAAAAAGTTAAAAAAACCGTTTTATTTAAAAACGGCTCCTACAATTTTGAAAAAAAAAATTCACACTTTTTTATATTTTCTTAAGAAATAAAATGGCGTTTAAATTATTTCACTCAATACATTTCAACGTACGTTATTCGAACAATCAAAAGTCACAAAAATCGAATAAATGCTTTGTTCACTTTAATTTTTTTAATTTTACTAAAAATAATATTGTATGTGACTGCACATATGAGCAGGTACGTGCGATCCGGTCGTGCAATTTACTTTTACAAGTTAATGGTTGCATTTGTAATTTTTGTTTGCTTTTTAATTTTCAAAATTCATTAAAAATGAGTAAAATCGAAATCCCAAATATCCATAGGGAACCTGCAGCATTCAATTCCAAAGAAAGTTTTTCCCATCTTATCTTTGCCTGGAACTTTACACAGATGAATTTTGCTATGTCGTGATTTCATTCCAAAATGCTCATTTGGTTTGTTTGCATTTAAATACTTACTTTTGACCTTAAAAGCATGTTATTTTGCTGAATTACATTTAAATTTTCAATAAATTAATAACATTTTTACCACGAGAAGACATCCACACTGCTGTCGATCAGAAAATTATACACGACAACAGTCGATTGTCAAACCGAAGAATGTTGATCGAAATCGACTTTCACAATACCAAAAACAGCAATCGACGGCTAGTAATCGAAAACAGTCGAGTATCCATTAATCAATCGACAACCGCACATAAATCAAAACAATACTGAACAAGCAATTGAAGTTTCATGGCGTAAGTTGTAGGACAATAAGACGTACGTCAAAACAATCCTTAAACAAAAGTTTGCGTAAATATTACGGAAATTTTTACGTATATGCCAAAATTTGGCGAATAAGTCAAAACAATATCTGATTTTGATAAATTTGATGGATATACGTCAAAACTTTTCTGTATATCTTTGCAATCAATAGAGATAAAGCTAAACAGATACAAGATTTGGAAAGAGCTACCTCGAAAACGTAAGACTACATACCAAATTCAAAAAGTGAATTTTGGCGTTTACGGCAACCCAATATTAGGGCGACGAAATGTAAAAAAGTGTAATTTTTGTTCAAAATCGGTAGGAGCCATTTTTAAATAAAACAACTATAAAAAAATATTCAAGAATGCAAACTTAAGCACAGAAATAACTTACATTTAAAAAGAAAATTGAAAAAAAAAATTCACCTACCCATTTTCAAAATAATGATTTTTTAAATTCAAAAAAATCAAAAATTAATTTTATTGAAATCCATTAAGCCGTTACTAAGAAATTCGAAAATTAAAAAAAAACTGTTATATGAAAGCTACCGTTAACAGACTTTTAAGGTTCCAATTAGCTGATAGCTACTACCAACAAAAAAAAATCTCAAAATTTTTCATCAAAATCAAAATAAGCTTTTCCTTAACCGTTATATGGCAGGTACCGTTATTTTTAGCCCTAAAAATAAAATTTTAATTTCCCCTCTGAGGAATGCCAAAGGATACACACATACCAAATTTTAACGCAATCGCTTAACCCGTTAAGGCTGCAGATCGATATATACCCGGACAGGCAGACAGACAGATGGACATTTTTTGTCAATGACTTGTTTAGGCTTCTCTATGATCGTAATGTCATGTTTCATTGTTATCTCTATTTTTTTATATTCATGAATCCTAAACTTGCCTTATAGTCCCTACTATAATCGCAAGTAAAAATCACACTTTACCTACTTTTTTTCAAAAAACACAAAAATCGAGTAAAAAATTTAAGTTCTTATATTTATCAAATTTTATTCGACGCTATGACCGCACATTAGAGCAAGTACGTGCGATCCATTTTCTTTAACTGACCGATATTATGTACTCTCAAGTCTCAACCTCTCCTAAATATGCTGACTGTTATTTTATGTTTTTCTGAAGTATCAGAAAAAATCCTCCAGTTTCGTACGATCTTAGCTTCGACTCATATCAATCGAATAGTTCAGAAAGTCCGATTAAGCAGAAATGAGTATCCTTCTTTTTCAAATAAATAATAACTTTATTGTTGGTAATTATATTTAATAAAAAAAGATACTTTCATTTAAACTTTTTTTTTGGAATTTATTTCTTGTTATCTCTTTATAGCTATTATGTTTCCAAATACAATTTTGTTAAATAAAGTGTTTAATTAATTTTTTTTTTCTAAACATTTAATCATATATTGAATTATGAATATAAATATATTTTAAATATCAATATAAAAAAATATTTGTTTAATTTACTCGAAATAACAAATTAAGTTTTTTTGTTTTTTTTTTTTTGTCAACTTAACAAAAAGTTTTTTTTTTTTAATTTTTGTGTGTGCTGAAAGGTGTACACTCAGTTCCAGAGTATTGCCATCATCTATTTTTCGAGATTTTCGGTTTTTTATTGCCTTTTCGGACTTTTTGCTTCGAGGAAGTGTTGTGCAACTGGATGACATACATTTTTCCTGAAAAGAAAAAAAAGGGAAGAATGATATATTTACTAAATAAATGAAAAAAACAAACGAAAATAAAAATAAACAAACACTATCGACGTTTGGAAAGCTTTGTTGGCATTCTTTGAATGCAATGTCAAATCCAAACTTTCTGTGTTTATTTCTCTTTCAGAATTGAATTGATTAATATTTTGAGATGTTTGCGTCACATTTTGAAGATTCATTGGATATGGTCAGAACGGCAATATGGTTAACCAGTTTTTCGAACGTAAGGCTCAGGATGCAGCTCAAGTTGATAGATCATAAACTACATGCAGTTCAACAACTGCTCTAACGGTAGTTCATGAAAGAATGGAGATCTTAACAACATTAAACGTGAACAGGGAAAAAAAGAGGGAGGCTTAGAAACGTTTCGTACAAATCATATTTAGAAACATTAGAATTTAGTTGGCCTCAAATTAATTAAAATCCAGGAGGCTTGCCAGTAGGGCGAACAAAAGTCGGGATTATTAAAGTGAAGCAGTAAAAGGTTTATGATTTTTTGGAAGACTTATAAATCGATTACACGCTACACATACAAAATAACATGCTGACAAGATAAGTGACGCTTTACGTCAATCGCGTTCAACCAAAATCAATCGCAAACGTATTCTGAGCACCAGGCGAACATCAGATGTACATTATGTATGTTTGTACTAGGTATGGTAGTACATTTAGTACTAGTTTTAGTACTTGGTAGTAGATTTAGTATTAGATTTTTTTTGACGTAATAAGTGAATTGTGTATGGTGTGAGTTAACGGGCTTTATGTTGGTATTGGTGGTATCAAGGTTTTTTTATGACGTTATCACGTAAAATTATCGTCCGTAAACCGACTTTACAGACCATCAACATTTTTTTTAACTTTGTACTTATAATGTTGAACACACTGAGCAAGCATTGGAAGGTTAAGGAAGGAGCAACAGAAGGTGTCGATTAACATTGGTCTTGAGTGTTTTCAAATTAAAATGCCAAGGAGAAACCGCACTGGGTAAACTATTCCAATTTCGTGTTGTTCGGCTAAACAAGAATCTCTATATTTCACGGTACGTTCTTGCATCGATACAGAAAATCTAAGCACTTAGCAGAATTTTTGGCGATCTAAAATATGTATATAGTTATTCCAACGGAGGTCGTCGTTGACACACATACCGAGTACTAAAAGCTTTTCGGTTTCTTCGATGCAAGTGCCATTCATGGCCAATGGCATGGGGGTATGTTTGGCTTTAACGACATGAGACAGCATTGAGTTTTCGAAGCATTAAACTCCACCGATTCCTATTACCCCTTTAACAATGCTGTGTAAATTGGAGTTCAATGAGCCTAACATACGGTACGAACCGTTGCGATTGTACGTCCGAAGTTGAAATGAAGGATGTGAATCACTAAACGAATATGACAAGCTGAGAATACAGCCGTCAGCAAAATAGTTTAGTGGATTAAAAGTAACAGACAGAATATCATTTATAAAAATGAGGAAAAGAGTCACAGACAGAACGGAGCCCTGAGGCACACCAGCATTTATTTTGTGGGAATCAGACTTGAAACCAACCAATAAAACTTTTATTGAATAGTCCAGAAGATAGCTTCTAATCCAACGAACAAGACTCTCATCGACCCCAAAAGCACGCATTTTCGATAAGAGAGCTTCATGCCTTGTAAATATCAAGTCTTAATTTTTAGTGATGCAAAAATTTGGTTATATTATTCTATTCAATGAGTTGTTTATGTTTCCAGTTAAAAATCTTCAAATCTAAAGTTAACCTAACATTTCGATTAAAACATAGTTCTTTTTTTTATTTCTTTAAGGATGAGGTTTTCTAACAAATTTCTTCTGAATAAGATTTATTTTAAAGTGAAAGTAAAAACCTAAACATTCTTTATGAATTCTATGACACCCTTCAAAAGTTCAACTCTTTCCACCGGGTTCACATTATATTGCAAATGGTATCAACATAATAAACACTTTGCTTTCTGTTTTAAAAATTACGAAAAAAAGAAAAAAGAAAATGTAAGTCCTTTTCGTTGAACTATACAAAGAAAAACTCCAACAAATAGAGTCTTAAACCTTCCAAACAAATAACTTTCACGAAGAAAGACCCAGTCTCTGGAAGTAATGTCCTTCTGAAATTGACTCACGGTGTCCTTAATTTCCTCCCTTTCAACACTGAATTTAATAACCCACCGATGATTATGATGATATACCCTTATCCATCGTTTATGCCCTCAACACTTTTAAAACATTTCCAAAATGGCATAAAGTCAATTTAAAAAAAAACTACTCTATTGGGTGTATAAGGTAGACTTCTTATTCAACCAAACTCGCTGCTTCCACTGACATCGCATTAACACCATATAGCTTCTCTGCAAAGGATCCACGCTAAGTTCTTCTATAAAATGCACTTTTTACTTGCATTTGAAGGGACTATAAGGCATGTTATGCATTCGTAAAAAAATGCTCCAAAAATTTTTATGAAAAAAAAAATCAGTGTACCACAATTATTGTAGGTGTAGGTTATGTTTTGGTGAAAAAAAAACCGTTTTTTCGACTTTCTCGAAAACTGGTCATCCGATTTCAATCAAAGTTAAGAAGAAAGATGTTTTGATGATTTAATTTTGAAATATTTTCGAAAACTTTTTCTTTTGTATTTTAAATCATTTTCTTTAATTATTTTTTTCAAAAACCAATATTTTAAAAACCAAATGATATTTTTTTTTTAATTTTGTTTTTAAATGTAAGTAATTTTTGTGTTTAAGTTTGCATTCTTGAATATTTTTTTTTATTTAAAAAAAAAAGTTGTTAGATAAAAACCGTTTCTACGATAAAAGAATGCACACTTTTTCACAGTTTTTAAGGATATAAAATGGCGTTTAATTTTTTCCGCTGAAAAATATAATACGTACATTTTTCAAACAATCAAAAGTCCGAAAAATCGTATAAAAACTTTGAACTTCCTCTAATATTTTTCAAACTTTATTTGAAGCTATGACCGCACATAAGAGCAAGTTCGTGCGATTCAGTTGTGCATTTTGTTCTCTTCCATCGAAGCCACTGCGAGTATATCACAATACAAGCGCAATGAACTCCTTAGGGGCACACAATACCCCGCATAGAAAGCATCAAAACGGAAAATTAAAGCAGCAAACGAATTCCCTCCGATGCATTCGATTATTATCCATCTCCATGCCCCTCCTCAGCGCTGCAGAAACACCTACCAATAGTTTACACCCTTACATGATACACTCTGGCAGAGTATAACTGCCACTACTAGACGACAACTTCTTCTTCCATCAGAGTGCGCGGGTAAAGTTTTAGCCGCGGTGTAGCTCTGCACTTTTTCATTCATTCATTCACAAAAAAAAGAAAAACCTAAACTATTGATAGCAATTCAAAGGACCAAAGACGGGAAGAGTAAAAAAGTTCCCACGACCGACTATACAACAAAACTTCAATGCGGGCGAACTATACGCGCGGTATATTAAAATATTTTCAAAATGCAACCCCCCCCTCCCCCATTAACCATCGACCCCTTTACCATTTTTTTCGTCCGTTTTCTTAGAATGAAACAGGAGAAGAATCTTGTTAAAAGTTTTGCCAACTTTTTTATGAAGTGCATTTCCATTTCGGCAAAGTGTTCTGGCAGAATGATATCAGCCAGTTATCTATGTTTTTGGCCCACTCCTCCCCCACCCCCACAGGAAGGTGCTGTTGCCAGGATTATGGGAATTTAATTTATAGTTTTGTAAATAATAACTAATAGCGTACATAAAACCTAGCCATATAACACTTACTTTGTTCCATGCAAAGCTCTTCTGTGGGGTATGGCAGGTAACTGCCATTTCCGGTCGCTTTGGAGTCTTTTAAGCTTTGGCAGTTTTGTTAATAGAGAGTGGATATCTTCATACGTAAATAAGGTACGAGGAGGACCTACCTTGTAGCTCTTCTACTCGTCTTCGATTGCTTGTTATACAACATGCAAACCTGTTTTAATTAAGAATCAATTCAAAAACGACGACGGCGATGGCGACGACAAAACCAAGAGCTGGGATGAGGACCATTAGGGTATGGATGTGATGGTGGAGAGTTTCAAGTCCTCGCTAAACAACGAAGTAGCAATAAGCTAATTGATGTGGGAATGTTGTTGTATTTTTTGTTGTTGTATGTTGACCCTCATTTCTTGTACCCTTATAGTGTGCTTTTGACAAGCGATTGGACAAGCACTAAGCTCATGTTTAATTAAAAAAGTTTTCTTTTTGTTTTTGAGTGTTTACCTCATTGGTTTCGTTATCGAATCGATAAGGGTACAGTGGTGTGAGAAATAAATTACAAATTTGTTTTTTTTCTATTTTTTTCTCAAATTTTCCATACTTTTTTGCGATAGTTAAATGTTCTTCTATCATTTTGTATTTTTTCGAAGTCGGGAGCGGTCAAGTGATATGAAAGAAAAAAATCAGATAATATTTTTTTTTTACATTCAACTCTATGAAAGAGACAACATCTTTGCTGCCATAAAAATCCGTTTTAAAAGTCAAAAAATTGGCCTTAGAAGTTCCTTGTAAAGGATTTTTTAGTAAGTGCGGTTAGATTGATATTTTTTGACATCATCTGTCAAATCAGCTGTTTTTTATTCAGTTTGATGCCAAATCAACAACGCAAGTTATACAATTGAAAAGCACATCCAAATGATAAAACTATGCTATCAAATGAATGGACTTTGCAAAAAGTTGGACCAATTTTCCCGATAAATGTGTGGTGGACCATCACAGTCGACACTTTGGACCACCGGTTCGGAAATCAGTCAACCATAATTCATATGTCAAAGAAACACAAGATCGTGCAGTGAACATCACAGAGGTCTGAGAAAGTGTACAGCAGAAATCGCGGCAGTCGATTCCTCGCCGTGCACAAGAATTTGGCTTTTCACAAACTTCAACTTAGCCAATTTTTCACGGGGGTTTTGCCCCACACCTGTACAATATCCAGGTGGCCAAGTCGCTCAAAGTTTATGATCATAGACAACGCCGTTTGTTTGCTGACTGGGCTTTGGAGCCTTTGTTTGGAGCTAATTTTGGGATGGATGCCTGTATTAACAAGCAAAATTGACGCATATGAGTCGACATAAATTCACACTAGGTTTACCACCTGAAAATAACATTTACATGCTCAAAACGTTACCTTTTAGTGTGGGTTTTGGGCCAGCGCATCGGCGGCGTTATTAAACCGTACTTTTTCGAAATCGACGTTGGTGTGCCAATCACCGTCAATGGCGAACGCTACAGAAGGATGATAACCAATTTCTTATAGCTCAAATTTAACCGTCCATATAGCGACTTGTGGTTGCAACAGGATATGATATTTTGAATGAACGATTTGATGGTAAGGTAAAGGTAATGCGATTTGAATCCGCCTGACTTTTCCTTGTGGTATTTTTTAAAGTGGCAGGTTTATGCGAATAAATCATAATCAACCGATGCCCTTGAGGTGAAATGATATAGCTATCGCTTAAATTCAACCAAATCTATGCGGAAGAGTCATTCAAAAATAGACCACTCCGAACCGTGCCACCTTAAGAAGCCAAAGCGATATTTTTTTTTTTTTTTTATTAAAAGTAATTGGATCGATGTCATATTTTATGGGCCTTTCAAATAAAAAAAGAATTTTGTTGATACCTTAAAAACGGCCGAGCGGCAGTGGTGCAGTTGATAAGGTGTTTGCGGGTGTCATGAGTTGAATTCTCAGTCTGGGTAGCAGCTTTAAAAAAAAAAAAAAAAAAACTACGAGTGGCGTCCGTAGGTTTTAAGTGACAAAATTATCACCTAGTTCTTAATCTACGCGTCGAAAAAAAATCTTTACTGTCTTTCTAATTCTTCAATCTTAACTCTTGGGCTGTGTTAGTTCATGATAAGGATATTTTTAACCCCCGGATTGCACGCCAGTTATAAAACCCATTATAAAAACACAGCTGACTTTGTTCCATTTAAACATCTACCCGCCCATATGAAAAACCATTTGCTTTAACGTATTAAATGAAATCAACGACTATCTCCCTTCTCTCTTCTCTTCACTAAATGCTTTAAAATAATGGATATAATTTCATTACTTTTTTTGCACAGTACTGTATTTTTTTTAAATAAGGGGAAATTCCCAAAGAATAATTTAAGTTTCAATTAAGGACTTCTTCAATTAGAAAAAAAATGTTATAAACAAAAAATAGCCCCTTCAAGCATTGACTTACCATTAAATCCAGGCTGACGGTTGCACGCATAGGATTCCACCCCATCCACGCAAGTGGCATTGTTCTTGCACTTGTTGCCTTCGCAGTCATCGATCGTAGGCTAACATTGGATGCCAGTCGTGTATCCTCGCGAGCACTGGCAACTGAAACGACCTTCCTCCAGAACGGTGCATTTCGCATTGTTTCGACATGGATTACCATAGCAAGCATCAATCAATGAACTCACAGTGTCGTCCATGGTAGCCGGGCTGGCAACGGCATTGGTAATCACTTTGCGGTAGCGGATTGCATTCGCCCTTATTCTGGCATGGCATCGTATAGCACGCATCGCATTTCGAGAGGATCTCGTTGCTGATTTTCTCCTTGCAGGCGAAATGTTGCGACGGTGTCGATAGGATCAATTTATCCTTCATCGATTCTGGTTCAGCGCATCGTACAATACCGGGCTCAACGTAATCCAACTTTATCCAATCTGAGAACCACTTCAACGAGCAGTCACAATACAGGGGATTACTACCCAGAGCTCTGTAAGACACACACACCAGCCAAAAAGGATATGCCTATGAATATATCTTAGCAACACAAACCACATATTTTGTTGAGTTAGCTTTCATATATGCGTTATGGTCTTCGAAGGAGCCTTCAGGAAGCATCGATATTTGATTACCGTGCAGGGATAGCATCCATAAATTATGCAACCCAGTTAGAGTATGGCTTGTAGATATATATATATTCAAGACCAAATAAAAAAGGAAGACAAAAGAAAAAAAAGTGTTTTTTAGTTCAACCACTTGCCTAATAGATTCGGACCCGTTTCTGCACTCCTTTCGTCAGAAAAAGGAACACAGACCCGAAGAACAACAAACTAAAGAAATCACTTTCAAAAAGAGGTCAGCAGGAAACCATTCGTGCTCAAGCATTTGATGGAAAAATTGTGCCATAAAGATTCGTTCCTGAGGATTCGTATTTTGATGGAAGCTATATGGCATGTACCACCACCAGAACAGCCCTCGTGAGATCGAAGAGTTCGTTCGGAAATTGGAATCGTGTGCAATTTTTTGTGTGTTTTTTTTTTAATGCTGTGTTCGCTTTGTTCAAATCGTGGATATGGAACCTTTTTCTATGCCACAACGATGACGACCGCACCACATAAATATGTGTTAAGTTAGCAAGAAATAACTTCGTCCTGCCACCCTCCTGTTCTCCAGTAGTCATAATGATGACGTGGACGTTATTTCTTTTTATACTTACAGAGTTGACAGCTTCGTGAGATTAGCAAAAGTGTAGTTGGAAAGAATTGTCATTTGATTATTGCTCAGATCCCTGTGCGGAAGAAAAGAAGAAGAAAGAAGGCATTAGTACGAAAGGAGAAAGATACAATATTATTCTTATATAGGAAACTCACAGTCTAGTCAATGATTTTAGATGAGCAATGCGGTCCATATGAATCATTGTTATATCATTCGATTCCAGATGTTTCGGGTGGTATTCCCTTTGGGATCTCATTCAATTTATTTCTTGAGCAACGTACCACGTTGCCAGTGTACGTACACGAAGGCGGACAATAACCATCGCCAAGGCAACCGTCATTGTTGTCCGGTGTGCATTTGAATTCATTGTGAGGCAGATCCTTGATTTGAACGTCACGTACCTTGGATGGCGGTGCACATCGTGCTGCACCACCAATCAATTCTTTTTTACGCAGCCAATCTGAGAACCAAGCCAAATGACAGTTGCAATTGAAGGATTCGACGATATGTTCCTGTGAGGAAGATATTTTTGCGCACACAGTCCGGGTGGCATCGGCCGAAGTTACAAGGGATAAAGAAAAGAAAAGAAATTGGATTCAGTTTTTTTTCATCATTTTTTTGTTCAATTTTTGTGATTTGATACTCTTGCTGTGTCATCGATGGGTATTGTTGAATTTAATTTCCAATTCGACGACGAACGAGTGTGAAGGTTTAGATATCGTTTGAATAGTAGAAATCCTGGATCTTCCCCCACCCTCCTCCCGAACCACCCAAATAAAATTAAATCACGAACAACTTAGTCGAAAACTACCAAACTATCCAGCTAGTGAGTGTGGTCTTTAACCCTAAGATTGAATATAGATGATATCAGTAATCTGCACACGAAGCTATGCAGGGATGCCTTTGCAGGAAAATAATGGGAAAACCAACTATTATACAGGCAACAAGATCAGGAATCAAGATATACCATCATACGGTTGGTGAATTAACGCAATTAGGTGAAGGAGACTTGTTATTTGTGCGGCACAGCATCGCTATGGAGAAGCATGGCATGTACCTGGTTGTGAGCCAGGTGGAGGAGCCACTTCTTTTATTCCATTTTCCTCTCCACTCCCTGCTTTCATAGCCTCTTTGTCACCCCAAAAAGCTTTTTTTCTTCTTGCTATGCACAGAGAAACGGTTGTGTGTGCTTCAAGCAGTGCATAGATGAAGTAGCAGATTTCCCGGTTACCCTATTCAAGAGATATCAAGGGGATTAAAAAAATTAAAATTAATTAAATCAAACACACACACACACACACTTAGGGAGGTAAGCAGGAAAAATAAGAAAAAATGCGAAAAACGGCTTCCGTTGGGGATACAGGTAGTCGCAGGCTAGATTAACGTCTATCGGAAATTAACAAATTAGCATCAATAGATTGTAAATCGCGCGTACAGCAGATGAAATGAAGAGTTGCTGGAAGTTCATTAAAGGGGGAAATGAAGTTTGTTTGAAGTTTGTCAACAGCTGTAAATGTCTAGGCTTTTAAATAGTTAATGAAGTTGATTAAATAGTTGATCAACCAAAATAATCACTGACAGTTGATTTACACATACTGTGATGGATATACATACAGAAAGATTCAGAACAACTGATATAAAGTAAGTATTGTGTATCAAGCTTCGGCAACTTTTAGTTGCTCTTGTTTTTTTGATTATATGTTTTTTCTGAGCATGACATAAGCATTAGAAAATGGATTCTAACAGTTGGAAATGTCTAGGTTTTTATATTGGTGATGAATATTAATATAAAAAAAAGAATAGAAATTGTTTTCACATTAGATTGATGGTGATTCATGAAGCAAATATGGATTTTTACCCGACCAATAATGCATATTTTTCTTACTGACGAATCCATTGAGCCAAAAATGAACTTCGTCATTGAAGATGATTTTGCGATGAAATTCTACAATTCAACGCTCTTAAAGTTGCGGTCACCGACTCCGAATTTCGGTATTTATAATTTGCAGACTTTGCTCGCTCGTGTACTTTACAATGATGAAAGTTTTGAGTTTACTGAAAAAATTGAACTTACAGTTTGATGATTAGTAAAAGGTGCGATCACAAATTAAATTCAAAGTTGTCAAGTTCCATTTGGCAAATCCGATACTTGATCCGCTTAGAAATCTCATAAAGAAAGATACAACATTAATATAGGGAGATAGTTAACAAAAATCCTTCTGCTTAGATTTCAAGCGTTTAAGTTCAAGGTCATCTATCAAGCTAGTAAGCTTAATAAAGCGGACTCCTTTTCATGTCTTTGCAAAATTCAGAATTCCGACACTTTCGATGAATACGGAGAACAAAATGTTTTTGCAATACTAGAGAAAAGTATTCCAAAAGCAATGACAATTTCCGAAATAGCGGAAAACAATAACAATGACCCAGAACTAATGGAAACTGTAGTGAAAGTTAAGCAGAAATCATGGGACAAAAAGTTATCGAAATCTTACATTCCGTTCCGAGAACAACTTTGCGTTGTTGGCAATATTCTGCTGAGGGGAACTAAAATTTTAATACCACGTAGTTTTGTTTACGGTTCGTTTCGTTAACAAAAAAAATATATATATTGTATTCTCTTGTGAGAATACCACCATCAAATAGAACACTAGTGATTTTTTAATAATATAAATTTATTATGAGCTTCAGATCCCTTACCACTGGTGGGGGGAAATCTTCAGCTATACGTTGGAATACTAATTAGAACTAAACTTCTAAGTGATCGAAGAAACCCTTTTATACTTCATATTTGTTTATTCAGCAATATGATTGAAGATCATATGCTGCTCTTTGTTTAATAAAATTGCTGACACAAGAATTCTATTGGAATTATTAAAGATGCTTTGTGTACACAAGTTACTGAAGGCAGAATGTGCTGATATGCAGTTTATGTTTATAATATTGGATATCGTCAATGAAATTATGAATCATTGTGTGAGCATTACATTTGGTATATGGAAAGATACTTTGTATCTTTCTTCATTATCATAGGGTGTTTAATATTATTACAAAATTATGTGAGGGTGTTCTGATAATGTAACCACGTGCATTGAGACCGCATATTTTAGAATTTGCACAAGAAGATCATCCGGGATAAAGGGAAAAGTTCGCTCTTAATTGGGGTGGCCCTTAGTTGATAAGGACATGGATAAATTTGTTAAATTCTACCGTGACTGCCTGCTTGTTTCCAGACCATTGCAACCCGCTCATATGAAGAGACAAGCATTCCCGAACAAACCCTTTTACATTCCTATCAATGAATTTAATGGGACCTCGGGTTGGGTTCGGTATCCCGTTTTTTATAATCCCGTTTTTGCAATCAAAACTACTTGTTTTATTTTAAAAAATCGCGTGATTTTTTTAAAATGAACATAAAAAGATTCAACAAATTCCAAAAAAAGTAAAAATAAATACGACGGGATGACATAAGGTCCACGGACATACATATGTCCATGGACATTGTGACCTCTTAGAAAAAAGTCATAAGGACTTATGCCTTTTTAAAAGTGGACATAATTTCTGAATTGAAATTTTGGACTTCAAGTTTAATTTTATTTATGGAAATAATGTCCATATTGAGCTTAGCTGACAAATTAAAAGAAATCATAGTGTGTATGTTGGGTTGGTAATGATGTCCATCAGAATTTCGGCGTTATTACCGAATCAGTGTGCAAAGAAATTTCTTGAGATTTTATCTCCCATTCAGTATCACATAAGTATGGGGAGGCATGCTGCCCCCCTGCAACCCCCTGCTTGGGCACAGTATAGGATTTGGAGTAGGTACGAGATTGGGTTAATGCAAAAGTTCTTTAAATCAAAAAGAAACGTTACACATACCCAATCATGCACCTTCTCCAAATCCTAAAGTGAGCCCAAGCAGGCGGTTTGCAGGGGGGCAGCATGCCCCTCCATACCTTCTTCATACTAACATTAACACGGTGGGATATAAGTCCCGAATCGTAACCTGCGTCCATTGTGATTCTACATCAACAACAACATATAACATTTACGTTCCAAAAGAGTAATTCGTCTTTTTTATGAATTTGTGATTTTTTTTTGGAATTTCAATTATGTGGACATTATGTCTGTATCGGCAGCTCAGCGGTTCGCTAGAAGGAAAAAAATACTTTCTGTATGAATAAAAAGACATTGATTTATAGTGGAAAAATATATAAAAAACCACTTTATCTTTCTTTATTGATCTCTTTCTCAAGGACCCTTTTGGGTCGAATTCTTTCGTGCTACTGACTTAAATATGCTTTCCTACTACAGATTCAAGCCAAGCTTATGTTAAGTTTTCTTATGTAAACTAATACATCGAACGCAGAGTCTAAATACTCATGCAGTTCGATACAATGTCTATTTCAAAATTAACTAATTAGACATAATGTCAACATTTTTGATTTCGCCATAATGTCCATGGACATTGTGCCTATTTGAAACAGGGACATTATGTCCAATATGTGTGCACAGTAAAGATTAAAAAACATTCCGACGAATTTTCCTTTTATTGGAGTATTTTTAACATTTTTAAAATTTATAAAAAAGTAAAAAGCGCATATAACCTACATTTATTGTCATTTAGTTTAATAAGAATGTTTTGTAAAGAAGCGGGATTGTCAGGATTTGTCGGGATTTTAAAAAGCGAGATTATATATAATAGATCGGGATTTAGAACCAGCGGGATTTTAGAAGGTGGAATTAAAAAAAAAAAACAGTATTTTAGCTGACGTCACACGGGTTGGGATCGAAATTCGGTATGAGTCATAATTCTGTTATCAAAATTCTGCATGCCAAAATTCTGTTTTACTTAATTCTGGCTGCAAAAAATTCTGGGTGACCAAAATTCTGCATTTCAAAATTCTGTAAATATGTTGTAAAAGAGAAATCGTTTTTATTTCGCACTTAGGTGGGATAAAATTATTGAGTTTATCAAGACAATATCGTCCGAATGGGCAACTACTTTGACGCCGGTAAGACTTAGTTTGACAAAAATCCCGATGACGACCAGTGATTAGAGCAGTGGAGATAGAACTCCCCACTGTGGTGTTCCTTTCAACGTTCTAACGATTAACTTCTTGCAACTCAATTCTGAATTTACAATTCTTGTTTTGTCTATCCAGGCACATAGTAGTGGATTAATGTTGACAGAGTCAAGAGCTTGCCGAATCGCATCCGACATTATTAAAGGCCCCTTCAATGTCAACAAATGCACCCACAGTATGTTTTTTTGGATTGGATTGATTGTTCAATAGTAGCCACCACCAGCGCTGTCGAAGTGCTGCAGTTACAATATTTGTACTGCCTTTTGAAACTCCGTACTGCCGTACTGCAAAAAAAGCTAAAATACTGTTTTTTTTTTTCATTCGTGAACTTTTCCAAATTTAAAACTGTCTTTCACAAGATGTTTATCTCTTGAGGGCGTTGTCAACAGAGTTTTAGAGCACTATGCGCTTCTAAAGCACTTTTTTTTCTAATTGGGTTTGAAGCGGATTTTAATTCAGCAGATTCTATTAACTTTGAATTAATTCAATATAATTTTTTGTTAATTTTGTTATTTTTTCTTATAAACCTTAATTTTGTTGTAAATACTGTCGGACTGTTGTGTACTGCTTTTTTTTGAAGTACTGCTATATTAAGAAGCCAAACGACAGCCCTGCCCACCACCTCGTCGGGAGCTGTCTCAATAGATTTGCCCTTCATGTAAGCATGATGGCTGTTGGGCCTGGGAGAGAGCATTGTCCCTTAAATTTAAACGCATGTGGGTTTCAATTATTCTTTCTAAAGTACTAAGAAGAAAGAATGATAGATTATTTTGCTTTTCGAAATAAGTTCCATCCAAAACTTCATGCCTAAGCCCTAAACTTTTAAAAATCCAAACACTTGCATGTACATGTGTTTTTAACGCTAAAATACTTATCACCCTTGACCTGCTACCGTTTTCTCTCAAACTTTCTAAAGTGACCTAAGGACATTCTATTATTTTAAAAACAATAAAGTCCCTTGTGTAAAAAGAAAAAAAACTTTACATAGTTCAAAATGACAATATTGCAATGCCACCTAAGGATGTCCATAAAAAAGAAATCAAAACTTGCTGATCCCAAGAAGAAGAAACACCAAAACAGTATTAAGTTATTCACAAAAGTATCCACTACGAGATATTATCTAGCTTTTTATCAAGGTCCAATGCCTTTAGAGACTTAATTTGCATTTGAAGTGGTTGCTTTAATTACAATATCCAGACATTGAGATTTTGAAGTTACATTTGCCTCAGGCATTTCTACAACACATACCAAGTTACGCAATTGCAATCAGCAGCTTTGTCGTCCCTTGAGACGAAGAGGGAGATGTTATCATTGCAGAAGCCCCAGATAAACAATACAAGCTATAATTACGAATACATGATATTTCTGATGGGGGTGATGGAGGCGAAGGGCACTCTGCGGGCAAAACATTTTCATAAAATAATTACACCCCATACCCAAGGACTTGATAACAATTTCACTCGGAAAATCAACCCTTTTTCCATCATTGTCTGACTATTCAACACCCAACATTGAAAAGCCAATCAGGCACGATGAGGATAGGAAGAGCAACTTGATTGTCGGCAATTGTTATCCGAAAAGGTTTTATTGCCACCCGTCTAAAATGATGGATCAAACTTTTGCTCCCAACCGAATCAAGGGTTAATTTTTAACCATCCTATTCCAGATCATATAACATTTCTATTGCAGGTCTCAACTGATGAGTTCAGAACGAAATTGGCCAACGAATGCCGCATGGATACCGAATGCCCCTAGACGTGCCATTATGACGGAACAACCGTAGATTGTTCTGCAAGAGGACTCAAAGAAATTCCCCAAGACATTCCCCTCTACACTACCGAATTGTAAGTGATTTTGATTTATTAATGTTTTGCCTGTCATCGTTCTTATGTCATCATTTTTTTGACAGATTACTCAACGACAACGAATTAGGGCGAATTAAGTCCGATGGTCTTTTTGGTCGTTTGCCGAATTTGGTTAAACTCGATCTGAAGCCCAATCAAATCACCGGAATTGAACCGAATGCCTTTGAAGGAGCTTCCAAGATTCAAGATCTTCAATTGGGTGAGAATAAGATCAAAGAGGTGCACAACAAAATGTTCCTGGGACTGCATTACATCAAAACATTGTGAGTATATGACAGCGTGATTAATCGATATCGAATTCGTTGTTTTGACTTGTCATTTTGATCAATTCGTTACTTTGATCTTTGTGTGTTTGTTTTCAGGTCACTCTATGACAATATGATTTCCTGTGTGATGCCTGGCTCATTTGACTTCCCTGCATTCACTGTGAGTATATCTTTACTGTTGTGAATAAGGGTTTTCAGTATGTGCGCGGCATTTTATTTTAATTAAGGCCATCATTAGATGTCGATTATGGAGCGATCAATAAAACGATAGATCTAGGGCAGTGCTCCATTGAAGACAACTGTTTTCATACGTGTAATTGGTTCCATCACTTCTGTTTGTGTTTGTGTGTGGGAAATCAAAATAAATTGATCCTTTTCTGTGTAACTCTATAGACGGTTTGTGGATGCAGAACCCCGCTTTTTACGCAGTTATTGCTGAACATCCTCTACTTCGCGCCCAGTTAACCATAACATTTAAGAATCCGCAACTCTGGCATCCTCATCGTCATCATCATCCGCATCCACATCCTCTCACCCATCCTCGTGTACTCTAATTGCGGAATATTGAGTTCCATTGAGAGGAGCGAGTACGCTCTGGTGAGGATGATACTGCTGTTGCCTTATAATATGTGTGCAGTTGCTGCAACAGGGATTCATTTTAGCACTTCGATGTCTGGAAGCGAAATGCGCCACAGCTAGATGATGTATGGGCTAATTTATTACCCCTTCTGGCCTTCTGGGTTGGTTCCATGTATTCATCGTTCCGTTTGTGATTAAGGCGAGCATCTTAGTGCGTTCGCACTTTCCATGCATGCACTTCATAGCAATCATCAGAAAAATGAGAAATTAATACAAGTGCGTTGTGCGCTTCCTGGCTGTGGCAGAGAATGTTTGGAATGCATGCGTCACAAAAACACACCGGCTGAAATAATCGCAACCAATCCAAGTCTGAAAGTATGCTCAAAAAAATAAATCCTGAAAAATTAACACGTTTCATACTTGACGCTCGCACACTGCGTGCCATGTTGATTTGCAACAAGTGCACGATACGATTGTCTTGAATTTTCAAGAGATTATTACACTTTGTTGGTTCTTAAAGATTGTTTTTTTTTTTTAATATTTATATTTAACATTTGATTGTGAAACACCCTTCTTCGCAGCTTTAGGAGTTACCTTTGTGTGCTACTGACATACTTAATATTAAGTTAAGCTTTGTTGTTAGCCTCTGCAGGCATCGGATCCTGTCCCTGAAATCTCCCACTTGAGATATATTTTGTTTCAGCCACTAGGTAGCTAAGATTAGGTTTTGATGGGGTACATAATTTACACAAAAAATACCCATGGTGGTAAGATGAATGTCGGACTGCTGTGCCGAAAGTTTTGGATTCGATATCGCCCTGAGTTTTATTGTTTTTTTTCAGAGTTTCATTTAGCCGTTCGGATTCACCACTGAGCTCTTGCAGATTCAAAACGCACATTCCGACACAAGAGTGGTTATGACTTGAGGGAATAATCTTGCTTGCACAACATTTTATGTTATTTACACAAATAAATGTTTTATAAGTTTAGATTTTTCAAAAAATTGTACTCAGAATTTGAATCAAGTTAGACTAACGGCATTGACGAATCCTTCGTTCGATTAGAAACTTTCTTTCGAACCGTTACATAAAGGTTGCATTGGACGGCTTTAAATCTGAAACCAAGTTCTGGTGTGCCCCAGGGCTCCGTTTAATCCCCAACCCTTTTTCTCATTTTAACTTGCTATTATAGGGACTATAAGGCAAGTTAAGGATTCGTGAATATAAAAAAATTGAGATAACAATGAAACATGGCATTACGATCATAGAGAAGTCTAAAAAAGTTAGTTGCAAAAAATATCAGTGGGTCTGTCTGTTAGTCTCGCTATGCGCCTGTATGTATGTTGATCTATAGCCTAAAGGGTTAAATTACCTTCAAATTTGGTACATTCGATGTTGTTTGGCTCTCTTTTTTTTCTAAATGAAAAACTCCGATTTTGTTTTTTGATTAGGTATGTTTATTTGAACCTTTAGAATTGTATTGGTCAGGTCCAGAAGATGATATCGGTCAAATGGGCGCCGCCATAATTGATTGCCATACGGGCTCTTTTTAAGGCATTTTTCATCACTTCAGCGAGAGCTTCGGGCGACAGATTCTCGCACTCGTGTCGAATGTTTTCCTTGAGGGCTTCCAGAGTCTCGGGCTTGTTCACGTAGACACGTGACTTCAAAAAAAAACCACAAAAAATAGTCTGAAACGGTTAAATCGGGCGATCTTGCGGGCCAATGCAAATCGCCAAAACGAGAGATGAAGCAACCCGAGAACGCCGCCTTCAGAATATCGTTTCATGTCGGTTCATGTATCATATATGGCTTATTCACTTGTATTCTGCATCTGTTTAGTCCACAAATGTCAAAACAGATTTGACATTGGCGGCCATTTGCAATAATGAAGGTATCTTCCAATAAGGTGATTTCTTTTTGCCCACCTTATACATATGATTCTTTTGGCATTCATCAGAAGGAAATTGAAATTAAAAATAACGGTACCTGCCATATAACCGTTAGCGAAAAGCTATTTTTTCAGGAAAACGGCTTCATGGCTTTTGATGATTATTTTTTAGATTTTGTTGATATCATTTATTACAACCAAATTTACGGGAAATGTCTATTAACGGTACCTTTTATATAACTTTTTTTTATTTTCGGCGCTATCGGTAACGGCTCATTGAATTTCAATCAAATTTTATATTTGAAAAGATCTATGTAGCCAAAATAATTCTGCATACCAATATTTTGTATAATTTAATTTCTGTATTTAAAATTAATTTTTTATTTTTTTTTTATTTAATATTTAAAAAAGTATTGAGAAAAATTATTTAAAATTTTATGATCATTCCTCAGCTGTATGATAATAAACTCTAAAAAACTCCAAACCAAAATTGAAAAAAAAATATTAAAAACTAAAAATAACAAAAATCCGTCCTAAAATTTCCGAAATACTTTTTATGTTGTGGTCTTGAAACTTTTTATAAGTTCAGACCGTGTTATTTCTTTACGTTAATGTCATTTATTTCTTTCAAAGATCTAGTGATTAGTTTACCAAGCACATACATAAGAGCAAGTACGTTCGACTTAGCCCATTTTTGTTTGCGATTATAGGAACTATCAGTCTGTCTGTATGTATAACGAGCTGCAGTCTAAACGGTTTAAGCGATTATCTTCAAATTTGGTGTGTTTTATTCTTTTTGCATTCCCCAGAGGTATAGTTGAAATTTTATTTTTACGCCTAAAAATAACAGTATCGGAAACGGAAGATGTAGGTAGCCAAATTAATTCTGCATACCAAAATTTTGAATAACTTTATTTTTGTAATTAAAATAAATTTTTTTTTTTTTTTTTTTGAAAAATTAATATTCTTAAAACTAATTAAAACAAATTATTTTGTATTTTATAATCACATGTATATTAACTAACTCTAAAAAACTGCATACCAAAATTTCAAAAAAAACAAAAATAAAAAAAACAGGAAACACAAAATTTTTGAAAAAAAAATCATAAATTCGTTATTATACAAGTCTCACGTCTGACGTACTCCATTTTTACTAAAACTGTTAAGTGTTGCGGTTTTGACACTTTATAAGTTCAAATAGTGTTATTTTTCAACGTTAATGTAAGGTATTAATTTTTTATTATTTTATTCGATGAAGTGACCGCACATATGAGCAAGTACGTGCGATCAAGTCGTGCAAATTATTTTTTTCTAACAAAGCCATTATCAATATTAGCACTGAACAGCTCTATAAAAAAATGTCTTATTCTTCTTTTTGACTATTATGTTTTATAATTTTGTTTCTAAATCACCTGTTTTTATCCAATATTGTTAACCGACACTTTTGCCAAATTCCAAACAATAATGTTACACAAACTTCTTTGATTTAAACCAAATAATTCATTTTATTCAACTCACAAAATTTACAAATAATACACTAGGACGCAAATACTACACTACACGTCTATCGGATGTGTCTCCGACGACTGATCATTTACTAGTCCCTCTTAGGCTGTTCGCTGTTGTTGTCCTGTAAAGAGTGCACTCCGCGTGTGCTCTCGCAATTCGGTGGTACAGGTCTCCACAGCCTCCTGGCAGGACCACCCATATATCTTAGCAGAGTAGCTTCACCATTTAAATGACCAAAAATAGGTATAAGAGGGTAGGAACCAAATCAAAATGTGTAATGATTTGTGTAGATCTGGTAGGACAATATCCAAAGACGGGGTTCACTTATATTTTGACGGTAGTAGATGACTTCGCAAAGTTTCCAGAATTCTTTTCTCTAAGGTCCACAACGGCCATTAAGACAATGTTTTCCTCTTATTTGGTATCCTTTAGGTGATATTAAATGACAAAAATCTCCAGTCCCGAACCAAGAAAGGCCAATCCTGAAAGAATAAATTAAATTAAAAAAATATATTTTTGTTAATATTTAAAAAAAAATGTTGTGAAACGATCTTTCAAAAATGCACAATTGTGTACATTGTACATAAAATGGCGTTTAAATTATTTCATTCAATACAATTTAACGTACTTTATTCGAACAATCAAAAGTCACAAAAATCGAATAAATGCTTTGAAGTTCACTTTAATTTTCTTAAATTTTATTCTACGATGTGACCACACATATGAGCAAGTACGTGCGATCCAGTCGTGAAATTTATTTCCATTTCACCTCATTTTATGAACATTCCGTCGTCTAGGAGTGCGACAAGGATATGTCTTGTCACCAATTATGTTTTTTTAATATCTGTGATTTAAATCAAATATGCCAGTCGCTGCAAATTTATGAAAAATTAGTTGACCTAAGGATTAACTCTAATAAGGCCAACATTTTGACCACGGGTCAAAGCACGCATCAAGTTATACAAGCATTCAAGAAATTAGAAAGGAGGTTACGCAGTTTAATTATCTGGACAGTTACATTCCACTCCATGGCGGAACGAAACTGAATGTTAACAATAAAATAAACAAAGCCCGTGGTGCATTTGGAATCCTTTCTACTGTGTGAAATTCCAGCGCACCGTGTTAAAACTCTTAAATTCCAACGTTAAATCTGTGCCGTTATAATATGCTTCTGTGTCATATATGTGTCATACTCTGCCAACATCTCGAACAGACTCTAGGCCTTCGTTAATCGCTGTTTGCCATACATTCTAAAGATCCGGTAGCCGCAATCCATATTGTATAGAACTGTGGAAGAAGACCGGCCAGACGAATTTGGATGCAGTGCCAAAAATAAAACACTTGGAAAAGATTCCTTAGAATAAGCCGTTTAAAAAATACACCTGTTGATCGGTATGTATATCTGTATTTAGCCCCTTGGTGTTGAGTATGCATTAAAATGCATTAAAAGAACAATGATGACATAAGACTTTGTCTGCCTCTTAAAACTTAAAAGCATGTCCTATACAAAAGAATTTCTCTTGCAATAAAAATTCATCCTTTGATTCAATTATGTTGGTTTTTCGGCTTAAATAAATTGAAAAAATGCTGTGTCCTTACACCGAATCGTATGATGAACCCGATAATTTTAAAAGAAGCATCTAGTGAACCCTTCACAGTACATCCAACTGAAAGCTTTCAAATATATTTCATCAGTAAAATATTTTTCCAATCCCTGAGTAAACACATTGTCAGCATACATATCTTGAGTTAAAATAATGAAAAATTCACAAAACCCAGCTTAGTCTGTCTTGCTAACATGGAATTCCCTTCGAATCGAATAGTTCCCCATCGTCATCGGATGCCTGTTAACAAGCTCCACAACAACTATTGATAAGATCTCCTGCCGCCTTATTGCCATACACGACGATACCCTTTTAAGTTGCCCTTTGCTCCCTCAGAGGTTATAACATGGAACAAAAAAGACCCTCATACACCCCCACTCATGTTATTGGCACTTAACTATCTTTCCTCATGTTTTCACCAAAAAAAAAAACTTTAAATAAAAAGATACTTACATTTGAATTTTTCATCTCGGAGCGATTCGATTCGTCTGCATTGCATTCGTTTCGGTGCATCGCACTTGGCTCCGCTCGTCTCGATGGGGTTCTTGTGCAGGTAATCGGCAATCCATCTTAAGTTGCAATCACATATGAATGGATTCCTCGCGAGGTGACTGAGAAATAAAATAAAAAAAACAGGATAAAAGAAGGATTAACAAAGCTCTCCTTGTAATGTGAAACTGTTGATATGTGATGTTCCATAACATAAGGCAAGGAACGTCTTCTATTGTGTGAAATAAAAAAAAAAAGAAAAAAAAGGAAGTATAAAGTAGCTCCCTGCTCTCCTGTGTAATACATACAACTCTAGGTAGTGCTTTCTTTCAAAGGATGCAACAAAAATCTCTCAAATGAGCAGTAAAAATGCACGCATATGTCAAGATCTTATCTTGAAAATGTTAAATGCGAGTCGAATAGAAACTAACGAGACATCCTATTGAGGATGTCAAGGGTTCGACGACGACAACGAAGACGACGGTACAATGCAATGCTGTTGCCGCTCTTTGGAGGCGAGAACGATGATGCTATTCAAGGACCACATTAAGCAACCATGAAGATGATGGCATTCATTTGCCATTGCTAGACGATATTGTCGCCGTCGTCGTCTTCTTGGAAATGTAGCAATTTTGAATTGAAACGACACATCCCATAGGAGCATTCTAACAAAAGACGGATTTTCCAGGAGGGATTAATCAAAAATCGGAAACTTAAACAACATACAAACAGAAGCAGCAACAGTGAATGAGGCAGGATAAGACGCAGGCGGAAAACAGTCTCGTCTACAGTAGTGTGTAGAAAATGATCGCCATATTTTTTCATTAATTTTTTAGATGTAGTTTTTTCAAAAATAATATGTGAGCTAAGAACTAGCCAAAGCATTCCACATTCGTGCAGCGCGGCTAAAAAAGATAATATTTCCAAAAGCCGCCGGTTAGGTTAAAGGATAAGTAGACGGTCATTTGCAGCAGTTTGTGTATTAATTTCTAATTATTTAAGAAGGGAAATGTATCTGGCTGTTTCATTGGTGGTGTTTGACTGTTTTCAATGTGTGTCATCCAACAGCCCTATTACTTAGAAATTAGAGATATTGGTTTTCTTAAGCTGATTTTTGATGAGCCGTTTCATAAGCTTAACAAGAAGAAACGGAAAATGGCTTGGGTATTACAAGCTTCCATCAAATGAAATTAAATCGAATTCCAAATTTACTCAAAATGACTCTGACATTGATATTGAATATAAAATTCTGTCGAATTGAAAACGCACTTCCGAATTGATACTGAAATTTTGAAAGCTGTGTCCGAGTGTTGTAGAAAATATAAAAAGAAGATTTTTGGTCAGATGTGGATACAGACAGTTCGCCGCCCTAGGCAGTGCAGGACTGTAAATTTCCGCCCTTTCCCAGGACATTGTTTTTTGGTTGTGTTCAGTGTCGTTCAATTAGAAAACGATTGCAATTGACATTGATTGGCTTGCTTTTGTTTTATAACAAACATTAATCTTTTGCAATAAACGGTTCAAAAATCAAAATCAATCGCGCTCTATTACCCTTTCAAAAAAAAGTTATATTTTTAACAAGCCAAGTCGCTTTATATCTAGTGTGAGCGTTGAAAATTCGCCGACCTCCTAAAATCTGCCGCCCTAGGCATGTTGCCTATATGGCTAATCCAAAACTGTTTTTGAACCAAATTCATATTATTCATAGTAAACCAAATCACTCTTTTCCAAATCACTCTTTTCCCACCGAAAATAGCTTAAATAAGGAACTTTGACAGTTGAAAGCCATATTGTTGCAGATTTATCTGTCAAATTGGATATCATTTATTCAGTCTGTTTTGCCGAATCACCCTGGATGGACATAGCGTTCAACAACACGTGCAAACGATTTAATTGCTGTATCAAAACTGGTGTTCTGTTCGGAAAACGCTCATCGTTCTTCGCTCAATTAACGGTTGCCATTCTTCCTACCAAGAAGACTTTTCGTAACGCAAGATCTGGTGATAAAATCGCCGCTGTCCGTGAGAGTGTGCCAGAGAATCCGAGGTAGCCTATTTCGCGTCGCTCTCTAAAATTTGGCTTTTGGCAGACCACAACTTGGCTAACTTTGGTTTGTGACTTGGGCCTGTATCCGTATAAAATTCAATTGACTCAGGAATTGAAAGTAAACGACCATAGATAACGACGTTTGATCGCTGAATGTGCTCTGGAGCAGTTGAAAACTGACCATAATTTACATCGAAATATTATCTTCAGCGATGAGGCCTATTTCTGGATGAACAAAATTATCGAATTTGGGACGATATCAATCCACATGATAACCAAGGCTGTCCAATGTATCCCGAAAATGTCACTGTTTGGTATGAATTCCGGGCTGGTGGCATTATCAGTCAATATTTCTTTGAGAATGACGTTGGCCAGGTCATGACCGTCAGCACTGCACCTCGATTGCTACCAATTTCGTTTGTATTGAATAACACCATATGGACAGACACCAACGGCAAGAGGTTTCGACAGAACGAAGCTATTACGTGCCACACAGTTCACAAATATTAGAAACTCTGCACTAGAGATTCGAGGGCATTATCAGCTAACTTAGGGGTTATAGGAACTGGCTACTGATATCGTTCAATTTGACCCCGTTAGACTTTTTTGTTGGGCTCCTGCAAGTCGCAGGTCTATGCAAACTATTCATAAAACAACGGCGGCCTTCAAAGCCAACATGACGCATGTCATTGGTCAAATTCAGGCTAATTTATGCACCAGAGTCATGAAAAATTGGACGTTTCGGATGCGTGTCACCCAGAGAAAACGAGGCGGACATTTGACCGATGTTATATTCCATACATAATGGCATATTTAACCTTTCAAACGAATAAAAACTTTCGATGATATCTCACATATACTTTGTTTTATTTTAATTTAAAGACAGGAGTCGCTTACATAAACCCTTAAGAATTCCTTCGAGTAAAAGGTAAATAATCGAATTGTGTATTAAACAATAGGCACGACTGGGTCGCACGTACTTGCTCTTACATGCCGGATTACATTGGAAACCAATATCTTTAACAGAAACTTATAAAAAGTGTCAAAACCACAATACTTAACGGTTTTTAGTAAAAATGAAGTATGCCATCACACGTCTTAAATAACAAAGAATTTATGAAAAAAATATTTTGAAAATTGTAGGACCGGTTTTGATAAAATCCTGTTTTTTATTTTTAGTTTTTTGAATTTTTGTTTTGTTTAAATTTTGGTATGCAGTTTTTTTAGAGTTTATTAATATACATGATTAGTTTTAAAAATATTGATTTTTCAAAAAAAAATTACAAAAATTAATTTTTATGAGAAAAAAAAGTATTAAAAAGTTAGATATGCAGAATTAATAAAGCTACTTAGGTCTTCTCAAATTTAAAATTTGACAGAAATTCAAATAGCCGTTATCGAGAAAAAACTAAAATAAAAAAAAACCTTATATAAAAGGTCCCGTTAATAGACTTTTCCTGTATATGTGGTTCTAACCAAAAAATAGCCATTGCCTTCAAAAAAATTCTCAAAACTTTTCATCAAAATCGTTGGAGCCGTTTTCGAGTAAAATAAGCTTTTGCTAAACGGTCATATGGCAGGTACCGTTATTTTTAGGCCTAAAAATAAAATTTCAATTTCCCTTTGGGGAATGCCAAAATAATCCTTCACACCGAATTTGAAGGATTAGGCTGCAGCTCGTTATACATACTGACAGACAGACAGACAGACAGACAGACAGACAGACAGACAGACAGACAGACAGTCAGACAGACAGACAGACAGACATTTTTTCTCGATCACTTTTTTAGACTTCTCTATGATCGTAATGTCATGTTTGATTGTTATCTCAATTTTTTTAATATTCACGAATCCAAAACTTGCCTATAGTCTCTATAATCGCAAGTAAAAATCACATTTTTTTCCACAGCACTGTTAAAACAGAACCGCGAGCAAATTTAAACTCATCATCCATACTTACAGAGTCTTGATGTTCTTTATTGAATCGAAAGTTCCATTTGCCAGCGAATAGATATTGTTGACGTACAGGGAAAGCAGCGTCAAACTGTGCAGATCCTTTAATGCTTTCTGGCGCACGATATCTCGTTGGCTTTTAGCAGAAGTAGCTGCAGCGATGATAGGCCCTTAAACGCTCCTGAGGGCAAGTCTTTTATCTTGTTGCCTGTATAAGTAGACAAAAACCGAAAATTGCAAAACAACGTATTTAAAATTAAACCGCAAGCAAACGCGGGGCGATGTTTGGTTATGTCAAAAACATTTTACAACAAAACGACTTGACTTCTTCCACACCACCACAAGCCGCACACAACCCGAGCGGAGAGTTAACCTTTTAGCACAACAAAAGATAGAATGTGTGCTCGAGCGTGTGTGTCGGTACAAAGAACAAGTGTGTAATACTTACAGAGTCGTTAAAGCCTTGAGACCACTCAGGGCATCATGTGCTATCTGGGAGACATTATTGTTCGCCTTAGTCTACGGAAATTCGCAAATGCTTTCGGAGGAAGTTCGGTGATGTAATTCTGCTCCGATCGACTGCAATAGAATAATAAAACTGGGGTTTAGTTCGGCTCATTACAACAACAACAACTAAACAAAAGCAAAAATCCCAGAGATAGGAAGATGGGAGAAACTATTGTTTCAACCTGGTTTAAGGCTGGCGAATACTCACAGTTCGGTGGTGTCATCCGGCAGGGAGTTGGGCACATTCGTGAGGCTCTTCTCTCGGCAATTAACAACGACATCAGCACACCTACAGGGGTGTGGACAACTGCTTGCTGCACCGCACTCCATTGGGGCGTTCTCCGTCAATCCTGCAATAGAATGTAATTGAAGAACACAATCGAATTAGGATTCACCATAGATATAGATACTTAGAGATAGATAGATAGTTTCTACATCGTGGATGTCTGATGGGTGCTATGTCAATTATACAAGTCTCACTGGGTCGCCGAACTGGCGTGTCGTTCGTCAGTCATAAAAACGGAAAACAAAAAGACGTGGGCCAACTACCATCATTGCGGTTGTAATTACTATTCTTTTTTTTTTTGTAGGTAATTAAAATGCCATGATGGTTTTTTTTTCTCACCCTCCAAATGACTGGCGGCCATTTAAATTGTCGTAAAAATAGTTTCAGCTGGGTTTTTTTAATGCTTTCCGCGCCCCCATTATCTCTGGATGAACAAAAGAAGTTAAAAATTTACTTAGGGACACTTGACTACTAATTCGATGCGCTTTTTATGGTTTTTTGTTTTCGTCTCTTTCAACTTGACTGTGATAAGATCTCAGATTTTGTATCTTCCCAAACGAAATTTGATCCTCTGGATGGTTTTAATAATTTACAAAACAGACAGAAGCTACTAAATTGGTTAAGAGAAAGTCATGGGATTACCTTGCTTACTGTTATGCTGGTTATGAGTTGGATCGTCCGTCATTGATTGGTGCCCCCTTCCTACTACCTACTTAAATACCTTGGAATGGTTCAGGAAAATGATTGCCATATGTTTTGTATCTGAATCTGAACATAATATCTGACGGACCCTGAATTCGGATAAATCATCAACCTGCTAGTAATATATTTTGTTCTAAACGAAACTTAGACGAAATCATTTGATCAGATTAGAACAAAGCCGATAGTGGAATTTATTAGCTGATCGAAGTGAAAGTTTATTGGGAATTTAGGAAATCCTGAGACTATCATTATAACCTTTTCGTTTAAAGCTGCTTATTATGGTGTGAATTCAAATTTGATTTTAATGCGATTTTTCTTCTTGGGTAGTGGGCAATTGCGATGAAATACCGCGAAGACCTTGATTATTGTAATGGTTTTGGAAGCAAAAGAGAATGTTCATATTTCTAATGGAAGCTTCAATTAAAATTTGACAAAAATAGTATGCCATCTCATTGGGAAGGGTATAACGCCCATTAAAACCTCAGAAAGTGTTATCGAGAGTTTGAACTACAATAAAGCATGTAAGGAATTCAAAATTGGCGCTCTTAAAAAATTCGCTTTGACTACCCTACCCTTATTATATAAAACAAGGTGAGGAAAATAAAAAAAATCAGAGAAGAGATTTATATTAAAATTTAAAGAACTTTCATAAGTTTCCGTTGCACTTAGAAGAAAAAGATTATGAATATTAAATCCAAAGTGAAAAGAGAAGTATCGTTAGCAAACTAAATTAAGGAATGAAGAGTTTCAGATAAGAGATTGTTAATTAATAAAGAAAGAGAGTTGGAGACCAAACAAAGCCCTGCAGCACATCTACATTTATCAAAATAATTTTGTTCTCACATCTTATATTCCGTGGTTTTCTTAAAATTTAAATATTTTCTTTATTAGGAGTTAAACTAGTTCGACTCTTTATAAAAAAAAAACATTCTGGAGGCTCCATGAACTTTGCGAGTCTGTTCGCAGAGATCTTACCTTACCTTAAGTAGCGCTAGATTCCGGGGTGGAGCTAGGCTGCAACGAACAAACTTCTCCAGCTAGCTCTAACTATCTGCCTCCACAGAGAATGTTTTTCTCGAAGCAGCTTAAGGCATCCTTATCAAATTTTGACAATGTCCATGCCTCTATAAAACACAGCATATCTGCAATTATAAGGGTCTTATAAAGAGACACTTTAATTGCCCGAGAGAGACTGCACTGGTGTTGTTCTCTGAGTTGATAGCGGAGCCCAGGTAGACATAGCCCTTAAGTACATCCAAGTTATAGCTGTCTATCATGATGTTCTGTTCGAGACGTCGATGTTGGGTGCCTCTTCTTAGTTTTTTTCTCATTGACTAACAAACCCATCTTTGCTACTCACTCCTGGAATCACGCTGTGTTTGTAATTTGATGAACTTTTGAAAGATCGTTCCTCTGGTGTAGGCGTGAGAGTCCAGCACTATTCTTTCAAGTACGATATTGACAAAGTCGCATAATGGACATTCCCCCTATATACACAGCTCATCTCTATAAATTTTGTTATATGCTGGTCATCGCCTGCAGGTTTTAAGAGTTCGGCAGCTATGCTTTAGGCTCCGGCGACTTTGGTGATGTTAAGCTTAAGCTCCTTCGTCCAGATCGGATGGGCGGAATATTTGTTATTCTTCGCCTAAATGGTTCGTTCTATCTGACAGCGGAATTTAATTTGTCATTGCCATTATACAGGCTGCAGACTTGTGTTTTTCCATATTCTCAGCATCGACAGCGATTCTACGATGTTCCTTTGATTGGATTTGTAAGTTTCGGTTCTTTTAACCTTTTGGTACAATTTTCGAACTTGATTAATGCAATGACAGCTCTGAGTTTCCTTAATCGCGCGCTTCTCATGCTCTGTTTTTTACTTGCGATTAAAGGGACTATAAGGCAAGTTATGCATTCGTAAAAAAAAAAAAAAAATTCTAACAATCAAACATGATATTACGATGATAGAGAAGTCAAAAAAAGTGGGTCCGGAAATTCCGTCCGTCTGTCTGTCTGTCTGTCTGTCTGTCTGTCTGTCTGTCTGTCTGTCCGTATCGATATCTACAGCCTAAACGGTTGGGCCGATTTGATTCAAACTTGGTATATAGTATTTTTGGAGTGCTCTACCCGACAATTTTTGGAATTGGCATTCTAGCTCCAAAACTAACGGTACCTGCCATATAACTTTTATTAAAAAACTTATTTTTCTCGAAAACGGCTCCTACGATTTTGATTAAACTTTCAGAAATCTATCTTTTAATTTTAATGGATTTTTCAGAAAAAGTTTTATAACGGTACCTCCCATATGACCGGTTTTTTAAAATCAGACTTTCTCGTTAACTAATTGACGGATTTTGATGAAATTTTCAAAATATGTATTGTTTTATGATTTAAATAATATTGCTTATCAAAATTTTCAAAAACATTTTTTTTTAAATTTTAATAATTTTTTTAAAAAAAATATTTAGTTTTTTGAATATTTTAAAAACGGAACAATAGATTTTTTTTTAAATTTTTCTCCTAGTATAAACTATAGATTTCTTAAAATTGACATACTAAAAAAAATTTTAAAATATGTTTTCGAAAAGTTTTTCAAAAAAAAACATTTTTTTGAAAAAACTGGTCGAACGATTTTGAAATGAAAAATTCATAAAATAGAAAACAGCAAAAGAAATAAGATGGCTTACAACATTTTTTCCAAAAAACGTTATGAGTAGTGTTTTTTTGAATTCATACATTTTTTTCCCCAACATTTTATTTCATATTGCTCGGCTAAGCCCTAGCCAAGCCATTAGTCAAATAAAAGAAAGTGACAACCTACATTACATACATACTTACGTATTTTAAAGTATTTTTCATCATCATAAAAGCACAGAATAAATAAGGAAGCCTTTGATAAACACACAAAAACAACTAACAAATAAAAAAAACTATTTGATTACTACTGAATGCAAAAATTTCAATCGAGAAAACAAAAGTTTACACCTTCCTATAAATAAACAAAACCACTGTGTTAACTTTTAATATTGTCTCTATACCTACTGGCTTAACAGTAGTTGGAACACGTATCTTAATTTTAGTACCTACCTTCCTTCCAACCTTATTATAGGTACCTAAATCCTTTATAAATTCCATTGGTCCCATATTGGGACGTATAAAGGTCCCTTTACCTAGCATTATTGCCATACTGCTGATTCCGACGAATCTTTATGCCAGTTGTTAAAATTTTTCCATACCAAAATGAAAATTTAACTGAAAAAAGTCCTTTGTATCTTTCTATTAGCAAATTATATTATAAACAGTAAGCAGCAAGTGGAAAGATAATACTACACTATAAAACTGCAAAAGCTAACAATCCTATATATTTATGTGTTTATCCCTTTGTCGTGACGCATGTTCGTTCGAGCTTCACCCCAAAACGATTCTAAGGAAGTTGCACGTCATACAAAAAATATTAAAATAAAATCTTTGTCAAAAAGACGCCTGCACTTAAAAATGATTAGCACATAAGAGCAAGTACGTGCGACCCAGTCGTGCCTTTTATTTCCTTCTGAGAAGCCAGAGTTTCTCTTTTCTCTTCTGCTCGTAAAGCCGGAGAGCAGTCCTGGTCCTTCTGTGCAGATGGATGTGCTTGTCAACACTCATTGTCAAACCAGAGGTTTCGTTTTGGTGGACGTGTAAGGCCCAGCACTTCAGAGGTGGCCTTTCTGATGGCATTTGGCAATGTTGCCACTGGTTCTCAATACTTAATTGTGGTCTTGAAGGGCTTCTTTGAAGGTTAATAGAAACTCATTCTTAAAAGGACCTGGAGTATTTTACGTACAGATCAGAACCTCGTTGTCTTTATTTTGTCATCCATATCCAGCATTGTTTGCTCTGTTTTTCAACCGGCCTTCAGCATCGAGGTCGTTAATCTATCCTTAGGAAACCTCAATTTTATTTTTAAGATTTAAAAGAGCATTCTGCATACAAAAACCTAAATCCTTTCAAAAAAGATTTAATGCAGGCCTTTCAAAAATCTATGAGGTCGTTTAAAAATCGTACGAAAATTGACCAAAATGTTTATGATAAAGATCGAGATGGAGTATTGTCACTTTGACTTTTATAAGCTTGGACTTTGATATTATCGCACAAAATTATTTCGAATGCATTATTTTCTTACATACTTGAAGGAGATAAGAACGATATCTAGAATAAAATTACTTGGGCCAAAGAAATCAAGGAAACAAGTAGTTTTCAATCATGAAAACCACATAAACTCTTTTCTAATAAAATAACTGATTGCATAACTACATTGCTCAAGTATTAATAGTCTAAATCTCAAAATTTATGGGATACCATAGCTTTCAGCCGTAGGACCCTTACTGTTTTTTGTTCAATATGTCGTGATTCATTAAAATTCGTCAAAAAAAATTACAAAGTTTTTTTTCCTAATCAAGCTTTAATTAACTTTTTATACTTATTTCTTCGAATACAATTATGCAGTCAAGGAGTCTCCTAGTTAGTAAGCAAATTTGTCGGAAGTTTACTGGGAACACCTTGAGTTATAAAAAGCAAGAAGCTCTTCACCCCGTCTGATCTGGCTACGGTATATAAAGCATATATTCGACCAAAACTCGAGTACAATTCGCATATTTGGGCAGGTGCTCCCATAACCCACTTGAGTTTTCTAGATAGAATTCAAAAAAGAGCTTTGAAAATGATAGGCGACCGAACAGAAACATTTACATCTCTTGGACATAGACGTAATGTTTCTTGCCTTTAGTTATTTTATCGTTATTTTTATAAACAATGCTCTAGCGAAATAGCCAGTTACATTCCTCTCCTGAAACGATTCTACCGCAATACTCGCACTGCAAGGAATTCTCACCAGTTTACCCTTGAGCCTTTCCCTACCCTTTCTTTAGTTGCACCACACGAATGTGGAATGCTTTGCCGGGCTCTGTTTTTCCCCTCCCATTTTGATATGCAGAACTTCAAAACTAATGTGAATCAGTATCTCCTCTTTCATTATTCCTCTTTTCCCTAATGACCGTACGGTGTTCAAATATTTTAAGGGTATACAAAAGCCCCTTCCGCGCGAGTTAATTATATATAAAAAAAAACACATTGCATATTTATGTTAATTTTACTTAAACAGACAGACAGATAACTCGATGTAAGACAAAATACCCGAAAGAATAATCAAATCGATGCCTCCACCGTCGTTGTAGTGGTATACATCGATTGATTCCCAATTGCAAATGACTGTTTGAACAGATCACTGATCACTTACCTGAGCATTTAAAGTCCTGATCGTGCAGATCTGCCACGTTTTGGCCCTTCAACTGGCTCGGCGAATGGCATTTCGTGTACGGTGCCAGCCTTGGAGCCAAGATAAATGGCAATCGCATGAAAACGGATTGTCAGATAGCCGAAGGGCCCGTAATCTTCCCATCCCGGTAAAGACATTGTGCGGCAACATCGTCAAATTGTTGTTGTTTAAAGTTCTACAAAAACAAAAGAAAATCAGAAAGAATCACAGTGTGTGGGGCGAGTTTAGGAATATGCATTATAGATGAGGCACACAAAAAAAACAAAAACAAATCTCACTTACAGTATCTCCAAGTCGACGAGACCCTTGAACGCCTGCTCGTCCATGCACATGATTTGATTATTGTCCATTTGGAGGCTTCGCATCGATTGAGCACCTTTGAAGGCTTTCCTTGGAATCGTCGTAATGCCATTGTGTGAGATGTCCCTGAATAATGATGATGAAAAGAATGATTACAAGAACACCAAACAGTAATAAATAAAAAAAACAAATTCAATTCTTTGAAAAAAAATTGTATCTAGATACTATTTGTCAAACTGGAGCAATATGTATTTTTTTTTATTTTATTATTGTTTCCCACCTCCTTTTTCTTCCTTCCCTCAGGACACAATTTTGATTCGAACATATTTTACAATTGAGTGACCCGAAATTGGTTCGACCCTTTTGCTGTTCCAAATCTATAAGCGAAAACCCCAAAAGGGTTTCACCCCACCCGAATAAATATTTACTCAGTATTTCCATTAATCAAAATTTCGTCCTTGTTGCGGTAGAGAAAAAGAGGCGATTTGCAAAAATTACTTTGGAATAAAGTTTAAAGTAAACACAAGAAAAAAACAAATTTATTTACTTCGCTCTCTCTCTCTCTTACTCTGTTTGTCTATAGCAAAATCTAGGAAGAATGAAAAAAGCGGAACTACTTACAATCGCAAAAGACTCGCTGAACTTGTCACAAAGTTTTCAGGAATTGCCTTAAGCCGATTGTTGTTTAGGCGTCTGAGGCGTGCATCAAAAAGTTACAGAAAAAATAAATAAAAAAAAAATAAAAAACAAAACAAAATTTAAAGATAAAATAGCAAAATTAAATTAAATCAAAACAAATTTATTTTGCAAAATAGTTTAGCTTGATTTTTATTTTGTCAATTATGTTATTATGCTTTTAGGCTACCAGAAAATCTTAATTTTACAATACTTACAGCCTCTCGAGAGAGATGAGATCCTGGAAGGCATCTTTCTCTATCGTGTGGATTTGATTGTCAGTCAGTTGTCTATTAGGAGAGTAAATTGAAAAAAAAGAAAACGAAGAAGAATAAATGAACTATTATCTGATCGCCTTGAGGGATGCAAGATGAAGAAAAATAAAATAAAAAAATTGCTGAGAGGCTGACATAATTTTCACCTGTCAACCTAGGCAAGAGGGAAATTCCCTGTCAGGGCCACAACTATGGTGGCTCCTCGGCTTGGACATTGATGATGATGAGTCTAAGCACACACCTCCTTCTGTATAATATACAAATGGATTTGGAGCACTCGCTGCAACAGCACTAGAGAAGAGTCGTGAAGCATGCACAAAGCTGACAGACATGAGACTTGCAGGTGAAGCAAATGATAATAGACGATGGCACCGCGATGACATATGGGAGGAGCGAAAACAGTAGCAGCAGCACCATTAACCTGCTTGCCTCCTGGCTGTCATACTATGTTTTCTGTGTGTTTGACAACGCGCTAAAGTCAGACGTGACTGTAATTCCAATAAATTGTGTTTTCTATCTGTAATTACATTATTCAGCTGAGGGATGAGTAAGTAAATCACACAAAGTGTTGCCTGCGGAGCACCTGCTCGATTGCAGCACATAAATAATTATTATGTTGTATATTTTTGGGGTAGGTGAACATGGGTGTGGCGGGTAGCTGGGGCATGAATGAAGGCAATTATCTCCGAAATGTTAAATACATTTTATGAGCAGCGCAGCACACACAGGAAACCACTTTACGGGGCGATAATCTTTGAAAACTGCCACATTAAAAGCAACAAAATTAAGAAACAAATTCAAAAGTAAATGGTCCCCCGCCCCATTGGAATTAACAGTGAGGGTTGAAAGAAAATGTACATTTAATAAATTCGTACCTATTATTAGTACTTGAGATACTTGCCGTTCTGGAGAAAGTAAGAAGAAGAAGCTACTGCGTTTTTTAATTAAAATTAAAAAAAAACATTTTAGTGTTTTTGGGAAAACAAATTCGCCCCTTTTATAGAAAACGTCTTATAATTGCTTTGAATGTGAATTTCCTTTTAAAAAAAATTGATTTGCCTGCTGTCACTAGTCTTGTCAAACAGGCGATATATTTTCCTTTAATTGAGAGCTATGGTTTCTCGAGCTAGAGTGATAACCTTTTTTATAAACTTGAAAGTTTGGACCTTACGAAATATTACAATTTGGACCAAAATATTTTTTGTCCAAAATATTTTTCATTTTTTTATTTGAAAATAATGTGTTCAGCCCAGAAATTAAGAAGTTCCAAGGAAAAAGTTTTAGGAAAAAATCAAGAGTGTGCCTTAACTTTCACACAAGTGTTTTTTTTTTTTCAAAACCAACCCAGCGAAAGATTCCCTGTTGCCACAGCCATCCCCTTCATCCAACATCAACCGGGTGGTTTGGTTATACGAACTTAATTAAGATTTGAAAATTTCCAAATGTTTATGAACACGAAACTCATTTAAGCCGAAAACGTAATAAAGATAACAACCGAGGAGCATTCATCAAGATGAGGAGTACCTCTATACTATAGCAGCGACACCAGCTCCACAATGTTTGATGCTCCTGGCTTTTGGTCCGAAGAGTAACATCATCAGCATCATAGCCAGCAGTGAAGGAAGTTTAGTGTCAGGAGTGTTGCTCTATTCTAAAATATTGCTGTTGCACACACATGTGAGATGAGTCCGTCCGTCTTCGCGGGTTGATTCTACCCAAATGCATACGCCATTATTTTATATTGCTAGTGAAAAAAAGAAGCAGTTATGTGTGGATGGGTTTTTGTTTCTTTTGCAACAAAAAAAAAATTAAATACTTGCATGCGTTTACCAGGAGCATGCTTTAGCTATTAAGCGAGCGAGCTGTTGCACTGCCGCATCTGAAGCATGATGATGATGCTGGATGGGCGATGGCAAGCAAGAGCAGGTTACATTGATAAATTGGTGTTGTTAAACATTTGTAATTACTTACTGAGGTTGTTCGGTTGTACAATGTTAAGTGGAATAGTTTTTAGGGAGAGTGCAGCATTTGAAGTTTTTTAATGGTTTTTATTGCGCATTAAATTACGTACATAATGATGAATCATTATTTTTTTTTTTATAAATGTTTAATAGTTCTCTAATCAAAATAAAATATTTTCTGCGATTATTTTCGAATTTCAAGATATTCAAATTTGTTCAAAGAACATAAGTTGATTTTATAAGACACTCGCATCTAGTCACTGTGTCGTATACGTATTTTTTTCTTAATTTCTGGTGATTTTGGATATTTTCTGCTATGATAACTTCTGTCTTGAAAATGTCAATTAAAATAATAAATTCACAAGACTTGCTTAATAAAACACACCTCCAAGCAAGGACTACATGTGATAGACAAATATATATATTTTTTGTTTAACTACGTGTCTGTAAGGCACATTGCCTTTAAGAATGCAACATGATGTTGCTTGACACTAGTTAAAACAATTAGAAAGATAGGAATACATTTTTTTTCGGCGCAGTAGATAGAGAATTAGGTGACTATTTTCTCACTTAAAACTCACGGACGGCTGTAGCTTGCACTAGAAGTCTTCTAAACCTGAGTTTTAAACCTCATCTAAACCTGAGAAGCAAATATCTTATCTACTGCACCAATGCCGCAACATTTTAACTTTTTTCGCTCAATAAAATGTATCTAGAGATCAGTTTTATGAAGCAAGGCATTCATTTTGTTGTATTCTCCAACATCAGCGGATATGTCAACGTGTATCGCTGCCGTTCAGGCTTCCGTAGCAAACGATCCAAATCAGTCAATTCCACGGCGTTCTCAAGAATTGGGCATCTTTTAGACCACATTATGGCGTGTTTTGCCTAAGGATCTTGGTTTACACCCATACGAGATCAAACTGATTTAAGAATTCACTTTTTTTACATTATCACAACCATTTTTGTTTGAGTACAGAATTTTGACCAGAATTCTGAAATACAGTATTTTCTAAACAGAATTTTGACCCCAACCCTCTGAAAAGCTTTACTAAGATTTTAAATTTTTTGAATCACTTTTTAGAAGGTATAGGAAATGTACACTATAATTCTTTTATTTTAACATTGAAAGACATTAACAAACGGCGGCCTTCATTATGGTGATGGTTGTTCTTCCTCAATGATTAAAGGATATAGAAAACCATCTTAAAATCCCTTTTTTCATACAAATCCAAAAAACCCAATTTATTTCCCGTAGAACTTAATTGTTTTATATAAGACGCTGAAGATGACAACTCGTCTTTCTCTCAATATTCCTTTAGCTCATAGCTTCAATTCAAACCATTTATACTTGCTATGTCTTAAATCTTTAGTCTTTTATTATATCTAATCTGTCATAAAAGAGGACTAATTAACTTTTTATCGCTATAGTGTTCTTTTCAAAAAAACGAATGTATTTTAACCAAAATCTTAATTAATAATTAATACAAACAAAGTTTGAATACAAAAACAATCTTTTTTCTAATGACGAATTTTAATGTTAATTATCTCAATTAACACAAATTAATATTCTTTACACACAATTTTTGCACAAAATAGTATGCAAAGAAATTTTTACTTTCCCTCTCCAGCTACCATCTTTATCAGCAATAATGGTACATTCAAGTCAAATTAAAATTTATTTAAATTCCCCAAAGTATATACTTACAATATTCGCAGTTTGGTCAAGTGCTGAAAATCTGACTCAAATATCACTGTGATATTATTTCCTTGGAGATCTCTGCAAAGAAAACAAAAAAAAATTATAAGTAATAAAATATTTCATCTACCTAATCACTGCTTTTAGGATATCTTTAGAGATTTATTATATCAAAACATATATAAGGAGATATAGATATATAATTTATATGGTGTGAGGTTGGGGTGGCATGGTTAGAACATTGTTATTCATTACTTCCGCTGGCACTTAATGGCAGACGACGACGACGCAGTCTGGATACATTCGACATCCTGAATCGAACAACAACGTAAAGATTTCCCACAGATTTTTCAACAAATCTTTCTACTTTAGAAGACATCATCCTTTTTTTCTCTCAATCCTGGATGTTCCTTTCTATTTTTACTTGCGATTATAGGGACTATAAGGCAAGTTATGCATTCGTAAAAAAAAAAAAAAAAATTCTAACAATCAAACATGCCATTACGATGATAGAGAAGTCAAAAAAAGTGGGTCCGGAAATTCCGTCCGTCTGTCTGTCTGTCTGTCTGTCTGTCTGTCTGTCTGTCTGTCTGTCTGTCTGTCTGTCTGTCTGTCTGTCTGTCCGTATCGATATCTACAGCCCAAACGGTTGGGCCTATTTGATTCAAACTTGGTATATAGTATTTTTAGAGTGCTCTACCCGACAGTTTTTGGAATTGGCATTCTAGCTCCAAAACTAACGGTACCTGCCATATAACTTTTAATGAAAAACTTATTTTTCTCGAAAACGGCTCCTACGATTTTGATAAAACTTTCAGAATGATGTTTTCTGTGCAAAGTCTATCTTTTAATTATGATGGATTTTTCAGAAAAAGTTTTATAACGGTACCTCCCATATGACCGGTTTTTTAAAATCAGACTTTCTCGTTAACTAATTGACGGATTTTGATGAAATTTTCAAAATATGTAGTGTTTTATGATTTAAATAATATTGCTTATTAAAATTTTCAAAAACATTTTTTTTTAATTTTTAATAATTTTTTTAAAAAAATATTTTGTTTTTTGAATATTTTGAAAACGGTTTAATAGTTTTTTTTTAATTTTTTTCTCCTAGTATAAGCTTTAGATTTCTTTGAATTGACATACTCAAAAAAAATTTAAAATATGTTTTCGAAAAGTTTTTCAAAAAAAACATTTTTTTGAAAAAACTGGTCGAACGATTTTGAAATGAAAAATTCATAAAATATAAAACAGCAAAAGACATAAGATGGCTTACAACATTTTTTCCAAAAAACGTTATGAATAGTGTTTTTTTGATTTCATAAAAATTTTCCCCCAAATTTTATTTCATATTGCTCGGCTAAGCCCTAGCCATTAGTCAAATAAAAGAAGGTGACAACCTACATACATACTTACGTATTTTAAAGCATTTCATCATCATAAAAGCACACAGAATAAATAATGAGCCTATGATAAACACACAAAAACAACTAACAAATAAAAAGAATTATTCGATTACTACTGAATGCAAAAATTTCAATCGAGAAAACAAAAGTTTACACCTTCCTATAAATAAACAAAACCACTGTGTTAACTTTTAATATTGTCGCTTTACCTTATATTTAATACCTACCTCCCTTCCAACCTTATTATAGGTAAATAATATCCTTAATAAATTCCATTAATACCTATCCACATCATACGTTTATCGATCCATCAAACATAATTCAGCTATTTTAATTAATTTGATTTCAAAAAGTAAATTATTGTTATTGGGACCTATATAGGTCCCTATACCTAGCATTATTGCCCTACTGCTGATTCCCACGAATCTTTATGCCAGTTGTTCAATTTTTTCCATACCAAAACGAAAATTAAACTGAAAAAATTCCTTTACATCTTTCTATTAGCAAATTATATTATAAGCACTAAACAACAAGTGGAAAGATAATACACTAAAAAACTGAAAAGCTAACAATCCTATATATTTATGTGTTTATCCCTTTATCGTGACGCATGTTCGTTCGAGCTTCAAACCACAACGATTCTAAAGAAGTTGCACGTCAAAAAAACATTAAAATTAAATCTTTGTCAAAAAGACGCCTGTACCTAAAAAGGATTAGCACACGGGAGCAAGTACGTGCGACCCAGTCGTGCCTTTTATTTTTTTTGTTATTCCTAAATTTATTTTTCTTTCTTCTTTTCCCAATTGAAAAGGAAAAGCGAGTCCGGAAGTGAGGAAGAAAACAAAATCTTTCTTCTGTTATTCGCCATTCGTCTGCAACTGTCGCAATTTATTTGCCAGCAATAAATGTTTCAAAAAGGACACACATCCTTGTGACAATACTTAAAGTTTGTCAGCAAAAAAATAACAAACAAACCAACAAAAAAAATCGTACAAAACACCACCAATCTTCTCTTCAAGGTTTGGCGGCCCCTATCGATTTTTTGTGTCCTTTTTTCCTTCAGGTTTGTTTTTTAAGTACTTTCGAATTCTGGCCACATGAGTAAAAAAAATATTGTTTAACCGAGATTTCAGAATAAAAAAAAACAACAAAAACAACAACAATTTACTTTGGGCATTGAGGTATGTACCTGTATCTGCCATGTTTAGTTATTTATCTTGTTTTTTCATATTTCATATCTTTGAGATGTATCTCAGCTCTTATGACATATAATTACTAATGTTTGTGCGTACTGCCTACCTACCTATCCAGTTCTTCAAAAATAAAACAGACGGACAGAAAAAAGAACATCATCAGTGAATACCAAAAAAAGATACGAAAAAAAGATACGAAAAAAAAGATATTATCCCCTTGTGTTCAGTTTTGTCTAAATCTTGTAAACCCATTTTACCTTGGGGTGTTTAGCAACAAAAAAAAACATTGTTGGTTTGGTATCTTTACTGGAACATCATCAAATGATATACACGGAGGTCATAAGTCATATCCCAGGTAGGCAAGTAAATTAGCCTGCGGGTGTTGTTTAGATATTATGGACACGGACGGCATACGGCATTTCATGTCTACTGCCATTTTAAGAACTTTAACGGACAACAAATCTGAGAATCTTCCTTGAATTTAATGTTTTGATAAATGAGGAGCTAGCTGTCTAAGGCGGTGGTAGTAGGAATACGCCCCTTCGTTTTTTTTGTTTCATCTCTTGGGTATTTTATCGGTGGAGTAGGGGAGAACACGTGTAATCCTAATGGAGTTCATATTAAAATGGACAGTCAAAGCACAACAAAAATTCCAAAAATTGTGATATAAAAGGATCAAAATCTGAGATTTAGATGGGATACAAGCTTCAATGAATACCAATGCCTGATAAGTATTCTTTAAGAAGCTATGGGTTTAAGGATACATTTCAACTTGAAAAACAGTATTCTCTTGATCCTGTTATCATGTTTGAAGATAATGCATGGAATAAAATAAACCCTGACCAAGCATTCCATACATTTGGCTAAAAATACAATAACTATGAGGAATTGTTTGAAAAGCTTGAAATTCCTTGGAGCACAAATACCTAGGAATAGTCTTTTGTCTGTGCTTCAGAATTAAATATAAAATGTATTGGCGCGACAGCTTCTTAAGGAGCCAAGGCCTAGTGACTTATACTTTCAACCATTCCTGTGTGTGTGTTGTTAATCTGCAAGAATGGAAGGGACCTACAGTTTACCGCCGAGTCCGAACGGCTAGATGAGACTTTTTCGAGACAAGTTTAACTCTTGGAGGTTTTGTCAGTTCCTCGCAAGAGGCAGTACCCCAGAAAAAAAAGTCCGACACACTAACCACTAAGCCACGGGGCACTACTTCAGGATAACGATTGGAAAATTACGCTATTCCATTAAAATTTGTAAGGACATTAGTCCAAAACCTTTGAATGCGAAACCAACTAAGAAAAGGCGGCAGGAGCGTTAATGCGATTTCTTAAGAATCATACATGAAAGCAGGGTAGAACTCTGAAGTCAACAGCAGCATCAATTCATTTTCTTGCACACATCGACGATATTGGTGTAATCCAAAAAGATTGATGGAGTTTTGAGACAAGAAGAAGATACTTGGCATCCAAAAAAAAAAAAAGAAAGATTCAACCACAACCAATGCTGAGATCAAACGAAAAATATTTTTTTGACAATTGATAAAAAAAACATATTTCTCATCTTTCCCGTCCGTTTTCAAAGTAGGTACAATAAGATCGGCTTTTGTTAAAGGTCCCTAAGGTTGTTTCAGGAGGAAAATCCTTCAGGTGAAATTTGGTTCTGTAGGCGTAAGCATTGAGCTCAGAAGGTAATACAAAGAAGAATACTTTGGGTTCTACAATAACAGAACTATAACGATATAGACTTTCCGACGTCTCAAATGGCTGGTATAGAACGGAAGGACACCAATGCTCTCTGCCCAGAAATTTTATTGGATCTACCTTCGAATTGCAATAGAGAAAAATCGAGACACATTTAGTGGCCAAAATTCGGAGCTCGGTGGCATCTATCGATCATCATTAAAAAACATATATAGAATGGATCACGTCATCGGGCAAAATGTAGGCGGGAGTGGTGCAATAATTAGGATATAGATAGAATGTCTGCTTGGTAGCTCAGAGATTTCATATCATGCAAACATCCCTCGAAAGTATGCAATCTTGACAAGTCGTCTCCCTACATCTTCGTGCGTTAACTGTAAAGGTAATCATCCAGCAAATTATCTCGGATGTAAAGTCGTAAAAGAAATTAAAAAAATTGAAAAATTGAACAAGCTTAAGCCTTGACCTCGATCAACACGTAATTCTTTATGGAAATGGACCAGTTGTTTAAAATTAAAAAGGATGTTCTACGTATCATGCGTATCATCCAACTCATAGAGTGAGAAAGGGTGATCGTCCCTATTTATAAGAAATAATATTTAACATACCCCAAATTCAACCATCGAGGGAGGCGATGCAAACATTCTGTCCAACGAACTGGCTAAAATGCCGGCTTATGTTGAATTTTGTATCGCAAGAGAGTGACATAAAAAACCAACATCGAGGAAAGCTTTGATCTTCTTCTTTGATTTTTCTACATTCATCATGACAGGAAAGGGAAGACTACTTATAAAGAAAGGTGCGCCATATCTTACAAAAAATAAAAATAACTAGGAACGGTTTTGTGCAGATTGCGAAGAAACTACGCGATAGAAGAAAAAATCTGCGATACAGCAGAAATTCATTTCGTACCCAGCAAAATGTCTCATTAGAAATTCAAAAACTTAAAGGGAAAAGGACGCAAGAATTTGCCATCAATCCCGCGCTTTTCAACACAAAACTCTCCGGTTAACTCAAGCAAGCCGAAATTTAAGAAATCTCGACGTAAGGTATGACTTACTCTGTAAAAAAGCCCAAACTATTTACAATCAGCACTAAGTCAAACCAACGATGGAGGATGCGCTAAAGCAGACAAGTTAAATCTACTCACTAGATTCCTTGAGATAATTAGCAAGCGCTTTGATGGACTTAATGTGTTGAATCACAGCGAATATTGTCAATGGACATTTGAAAACTTCCAAATTTGAAATGTCATATATTATTGAAAACATTCCCACGCAGTAAGAAAGCATCGCAATGCCCGGAATCCGAAAAACGTTAGTTAAAATCCAAAATCAGATTAATTTTTGCGTTTATTTGGTGTCCCACAAGGAAGTGTTCTTGGCCCAGTATTATTCGTATTTTATACTACTGGAGAAATAAATACTTCAGAAAGAAAACATAACGACACCAACACTTACCGATGATAAGGCCATACATTCATCATCCATCTCAACCGAAAGAGCAACCGAAAAGTTAAAATAACAAATTGCATATAGAAATGGCGCATTGTTCTTAACAAGTCCAAATCAACAGTCTACCGTTCTTCTATAACTCGGTACAAATATCGCATTCCAAAGAACCAAAGTACCTAGGCGTGTCATTTGGTGCTAAGCTGAAATGGAAGACTCACGCTAAAAAAGAACGAGAAGAACTCGATATTAAATTACGAGAATCAAACTGGCTTATTGGAAAATACTCCAATCCATGTGACTGCTTATCTACAAGCAATTGCTTAAACCTATATGGACATACGGAATACAACTTTTTTATAGGCAAACACTATAAGCATGATGACAGCTGAAATGAGAATGCTTCGCATAAAAGTAGGAGACAAGGCGTGATCTAAGAAGCCAAAAATTCCATAAAAGCCATCACATAAAGAATACCATTTTTCACAAAATGCAACATGACCAACTTAATTGGTACTAATATGTTGTAGAAAGAAAATGCCCTGAGAACTCAGTTCACAAGGCTATAGCAAGTCACGTTACAACACTATTTCGAAAGAAAGGTAGGTGCAAAAACTCCTTAGATCCAACAAATGCAAGGGCACCTGCATTAAGTTGGCCTCACACATGGAACTATCCAAAACTGGGAAGCCTGCCGGCGCGACATTTTCTGAGGTCGACCTTACAAGTTAAGCCTTATGGCGAAGCAGAGAAAAGGGAGAGATCATAAAAATAGTCGGCAGGTTAAAGATGAAAAGGAATGCGGTATCTACAGGTCCCCATCGATGGAGATATCCAGGCCAATCGTGATGGAAGTACGCAGCAAAAGCTACTCTACTTGATAAGGCAACTCAGTTGTATGCGTAATAACAAATTTTGGGAATTATTTAATGAATAAGAAACTCAGACTACTAAATATGTATGGGCCTATATTTTTCTTACAGAAAAAATGTAATTTATTTAAAACAATACACGCTGTTACTGAGAAAGAGAGTAGGAGATAAAATAGAGCCTTGTGGAATGCCATCATTTTATTTATTATTTATTTATTATACACTTCACTATGACTTTAATTGGTTCAAAACTATTTTTTGATAATAAGTCCATGTCCTTAAATTAGACGACTTTTTTGTCTTTTCTTCGGAACAACTAAGCAGATTTCAATAGAATTTAACTTTAAGAAAACTGACATAGTGTATACAACTACAGGATTTGGTCTTAAAAACCATCATTGGAGCCCTATTTCAGAACTTTTAATAAAAAGATTACCTTGTGAGCTTTTGGGGTCTTTTCCACTGTGCGATACACAAGAAAAGAATTACAAAATATTTCTATAAACAGACGCATTATAAAGCTATCAAAGGTGGGGTGCAATGTCTACCCTCTACCCAATTATCCCCTTTCTTCAGCAAACAAGGATTCTTTTTTGTGTCATTTGTTTTCTATGTCAGACATCACATCATCATTTACTCTAATTGCGTATTTAAATCAACAAACAAACAATCATTCAGAACAGGTGTCGGATGGGGAATAGTGCGCACTGTTTCTCTTCTAAACATCAAACGTTTGTTGCATTCCTCTAATGATGCATCATCATGGCATACAAAAAAAAATAAAAAAATTTAGAGGAGTGGATTCCCAGAAGAACCGTGTCAATGCACATACAAACAAAACAGGATGTGAGGAACTATAAAACTCTCAACACGGAAGATCTCACACCAGGATTTATCTACCCCGGGTGAACATTTTTTAAACATTTTCAACGCATTCCTAATTCCTATATGGATGGATGTGTGCAGTTTTGGAACGCTCATTTTCTCTTTTTTTATTGTTGTTGTTTTTTTTTTGGTGTATTTTATGATATTTGACAGTTGGCTTGGTAAATTGAGAAGGGGGAGCGAAAAATTCTTTTAAAAATTCCCAAGAGTTTCTCTTACATATTTTTTTTTATTTGATGGTTTGCAGACCGGATGGTCTTATAAGCTGCGTCCTATGTTTATAAATAAATCAAGTTTATTGGTGTAATCGCGTTGATGATGGACATGGTGGGTGAGGCGGCGTATTTTCGGTAATTTTATTTATGTATCATTCTGTTTATAGTTTTAAAATTTAAAATTTAAGGTTTTATGAAGAATTAAGTTGTATAAGCCGTGAAAAATAATTTTTGAAATCTTTATTTACTTTTTATCAACCAGGTGAGGATTTTTTGGGTGCAGAAAGCTTTTTTCTAAAAATGGCCCATTTGCACAATGGTAAATGGTAATGGTAATGGGTAAATCAATAAGTGAGGAAGTTTTATTAAACTTTACATTATAAGTTGTGTTAAGTCTAACAAATTTAAATATAAAAAATAACAAATGCTGTGGACTTTGATGCTCCTGAGGTCCTGGCTGCTTTCGGGCGATTTTACTCCTAATACCGTAATTATAGGGTATTGAAAATTATTATAATTATTATATTATTATAAAACAAATTCTATATTGAATTAAACGGGAATTGACTACTGGCTTGGTACTCATTGTCAACTGAAGAGCCCAAGTGAGCCGGTATAAAACCTCAATTTTTGTGTGGACCAAAGGTCGTAAAAAGCTATTTTGAATCAACTATTTGGTATTTAGCCACGGTGGTAGGCGGACTCAGTGTCAGTGTAAAATGAAAATTCTTTATCGTTGTCCAGTATTATATACCCCAGGGCTTCCATCGAAGATACTGCTGAATTGGTTGTCGTTCTTTATTAGCTATTCTCTTCAACGGGTGTACGATGTTTCCTGCAAATTTCTTAGCAGAAAAAAGTAGAAATTAGTCAATCTATGCTAAATTTCATTTCTGTGATGTTTTTGAGGAAGTCATCATCATATCATATCATGAATTTTAGCATCCACTTGGAACTTGGTCGTCATTTGGCTGTAAAATTAGGAGCTTAATTTGGAACATTGGGTGATATTGGAATTGATGGTTTTCATTCTTGACTTTTGATTGTCCAGTTGTTCAAAAATCTGTCTAAGCAGCTATGGTATATGTAGCAAATAGAGCTGATAGACAAGGGTGTAGTGACAACAACCAAAATGCATGTAGATTTCCTTTTGAAGTCTTTCTACCTACGTCCATTCAACTGTAGGTAATAAGGCATTGTTGTGGTTCTGTTTTAAGGACCATAGGTTGGTCCAGGTTAATGGATACTGTGAGTTTCTCTGCTATCAATTAATGTTAATTATAAAAATAAAAACGGATGATAAAGGTGGTTTATTATTAAGAAAAGTACAGAGGAGTAAAAATACAGTGATGCCGTCACAGTTTTAAGAGGAACAATGATTTTAAAGCTTATTGTTGTTGGTAATGGATTTCTCTTTTAGTTGTATCACTTAAGACAGGTTATTCCATGATCGCGGCGGGATGAAAGCTTCCCATGGGCCCAGTCACTACATTTCCTCTTCAAAACTTTGAAAATTGCGTCGTTTGACTTTTAATGGCATGTCTTGTTGAAACCACAGCTAGTGTATAATGATGTTGCCCAGCTTTGGACAAAAACAGTTTGTTTATACCGCTCGAGTACTCGAAACAATTGATGGGGCAAGTCTTTCTCACTAATCTCTGTTTAGTTGGTGGAATAATGTCCATTTTATTTTTCGACTTATGTCATGAGTTGTAATCTCGATAATTTTACTTGCGATTATAGGGACTATAAGGCAAGTTTAGGATTCGTCAATATAAAATAAAATTAGATAACAATGAAACATGACATTACGATCACAGAGAAGTCTAAGAAAGTGATCGACAAAAAATGTCTGCCTGTTTGTCTGTCTGTCAGTATGTATAATGAGGTGCAGCCTAAACCGCTTAAACGATTATCTTCAAATTTGGTGTGGGGTATTCTTTAGGCATTCCCCAGAGGGTTTATTGAAATTTTATTTTTAGGCCTGAAAATAACGGTAACTGCCATATGACCGTTTAAGAAAAGCTTATTTTTTTCGAAAACGGCTCCAACGATTTTGATGAAAATTTTAGAGAATTTTTTTGTTCGTATTGGCTTTCATCTGATTAGAACCAAATTTACGGAAAAAGTCTAATGTACCTTTCATATAACGGTTTTTTTTATTTTTTAGGCTTTCTCGGTAACAGCGCTTTGGGTTTCTGTCCAATTTTAATTTTTAATAAAAAATTTGATACCTATGCAGAATTAATTAGCATATCAAATTTTTTAATATCTTTTTTTTCTAATAAAAATAATTTTTTGATTTTTTTTTTGAAAAATCAATATTTTTAAAACTAATCAAAAAAAATTATTTTAAATTTTATAATCACATGTATTTTAATAAACTCTAGAAAACTGCATTCCAACATTTTAAAAACAATATTTAAAAAAAAAAAAACCAAAAATAAAAACAGGATTTTGTCAAAACCGGTTCTACAATTTTCGAAATACATTTTTCATAAATTCTTTGTTATTTAAGACGTAAGATGGCGTACTTCATTTTTACTAAAAACCATTAATTATTGTGGTTTTGATACTTTTTATAAAGTTCAAACTGTGTTATTTTCAACGTAAATGTCACTTGTTTCTGTCAAAGATATTGTTTTCCAATGTATATAGGCACATAAGTGCGACCTAGTCGTGCCCATTTTTTTTACACATACCCAAGGAAAAAAAAGATCTGAGAAAAAATAGTAGTACGTTAAATGCCAACAAATCAAGAATTTCATCTTATTGATGATTAAAAATGTAGCTGTTATTATGATTCTTAGTTAAATCACTAACTTTTGACACCCTAAAAATACAGTTCCTCCATCACCCAACCCAAATTAACAAAATATAATTTTCTTCTATCGCTTCCCGTGAGATCAGCGAAATCAAGCATCATTGCGCGTGGTTAGTGGAAAGATGGAGGACCGTCCGAAAACCAACTACGTGCTGTTGACATGTGTTATGTGTTTTCTGTTTTTCCGTTCTCCTTCTGTCTTCTCTTCTGTCCAATATCTATGTCGTCTTGTGTGTTGTCTTGTAATTGTCTGAGCCGATGGCCTCAGTAGCCAGTGCTCGTAAGTGTGTCTACTTCTTAGATTTATCTACGGAGTAGATTAAACTGTAATGTAATGTAATAATTTTCTTCTTTGATTGAAGCCAACCATATTCAAATCATATTGGCATTAATAATATCTACTTTTCCTCCCCCACCTTTTGATAGCTACCAAATGAACTAAAACGCTTGAGAAATAAAGAAAGTTTTTCGTTCGGAATGGTTAACAGGGAAACATTTAAAAAATATTCCGCGAAGCTTCCAAAACCCAATAAACATTTCAGAAACATTAAAAAAAAAACATTTCAGAAACAAAAAAACAATTCTGAAATGTTGTTTAAACAATATTTTCCAAATTCTTAAATGTTTATGAAATGTTTCTGTAATGTTTAAAAAAATGTTTCTTTGCTGTGTACACACCTTATGATGTCATTGAAATTTTCAAAATCACCCATTGCGAGGAAACGACAAATCCGAAGAAAATGTGCGTCTCGAGTAGTTGTCCGAAGTCGGCAGTAAATCGTAAATTCCATCCACTTCTGCAGGTTCACCACTCACTAACAGAAATTATTGAGAATATTAGCCACTAGGCCTTGTCTTTTTATAGAACTACCTGTATAACCCCTTGGTTAACCAAGTTGATTTATGAACTATGTTTCTTGACTCAAAAAAAATACATAAATACAAAAGTAAGACAATTAAGTAAGTGTAACCGCAATTTTTTACTTCTCCCCTTACTTAAACATTTGTGTTAAATCGAAATAATTTAACATGACTTTTTTGCTAACTCGAGAGCCGACAAAAACACAAGCCAGACAAACAGTTTCTTTTCAAATACAAAAATGTTTTAAGCTAAAGAGCTTAACACTTTTCAATGTTTGCATTTGAAGTACAAAAGAAAAAGTACTTTATGTCTGCTGCAGTCACAAAGGAGATATTATATCTTTTTCTTGTTGAATCATTTCAAAGTGGATGAGGATCTATGAAGTTTACCATAAGTTCAATGACATTAACACCATGTAGCATGTAGCAATCTATTCAAATAGCCTTCAACATCAAAAAGCTTAGAATTTTCAATTTGTGCCAAACCAGCCCGATTCTGGAAAACCTTCATAACCCAGTTTACCTTTTTTTTGCAACAACAGTCATCATAAACTTTATTTGATTTACTTCTACCTCCATCTTTTTGCTGCAAATTGATTTACAAAACTTTTCCCTAGTTCTCTTATACTTGGTTAGCTTAAGAGGTCATGTTGTGTGTAAACCTGCACATATATATCTCTGCTGGGTGCATTCAAAGCCCCAGAGATGTATACCTTTCCCAAGGTGAACCAGCAAAACAGGACCTAAAGTGCATTTGTTCAAGAGGGCAATGTTCACTGTCAACTTATATGCGATAACATAGGGACAGCATTTCTTTTTTGCCTTATTTCGTCCTTGAAGTATTCAACAAATAAACCCGATGGAGCAAAAGTTTTGAACTTAATTTGAGGCAAAAGATATGAATATCGGAAGTTGGCCAGTTTATGAATGAAGTTTACATATGAATTATGCAAACACAACCTAACCTTTCTCCTGCCTTTTATTCCTGTGTCAACTTTTCATTCCAACTTGCCTCCATAGAACCTTTTTCATATGTTACATCGAGTTGGCCTGTACCTGGAACTTTGCAATATGGATTTGAAAGAAAAGAAAAAGATACTTTCTTGGGTAAAACCAGTAATCGTGTATACGCAAACCATTCGAATGCTGTCCTTCTGTTGATGCCACAACTATACAACACCAACACCAACTTCTGCTGACAAAGGCACTCGGCATCGGCATCGGTCAGAACATAAAACACCAAAGTTCCAGAGAGTTTACGAACTACCAAGACCGACTATAACGAGAAAGACGGACGCGGCCAACAACGTGCAGAAAATCCATTTGGAGAAGAAATGAAATTAATCTTTGAACTGCGCGCAGCAAAAGAAAAAGACTTCAAACTGGTCGTCGGGTCGTGTTCCTTCCAAAGCTATCTGAAGACAGACCTAGCCTATGGTGAATGGGTGAACGACGTCAATGCTGATGAGGACGACGCGAAGTTAACTACCAAAGTATAACACAGGAAGACGTGGGGTTCCAGGTTCCACTGACGGGAACCCCGAGCACAATCAGCAAATCCAGCAAACACGAAACGAAGACGAAAAAAGTCCATAAAAGCAACATTCTATGGCTCTCTGCAGGCTTTTAGTACTTTTTTGTTTTACAGCGGCAATCCAGCAAACTGGGATAGTTGCACATAATGGCCCGGCCAAGAACGAGGTTCATTCATCAGTGCAAGGAGTCGCATGTATGTATGTGCCCCACTGATGAAGAAGAGTGGCTTAGTCAATAAAATTATGGTAGATAGAAGCGGTACTAGCGCGCATTGTTGTTGTTTTAATTTTAGACCTTTTGTAGGATATTTCCTTAACTGAGCCTAGGCGGGAAATTAAATACACTTTGAATCACCTGAACTATGTCAACAATGTTAACTAAGATGATTGGCACAGGACAATAAATAAAAGATCCAAAGCGATTAAAAGTGGAGAACGTTTTATAAATATTTATGACAACTTGGACATGACATGGACTACTTACAAATTATCGTCGTGTTGTTTCTCATTTAAAGTTTTAAGTTTCTGAATACAAAATTCCGATCAACTTGTTTAACAAGTGATTAAATACAAAAAAAAAACATTTAATTCTGAAGGATCGACATGAATTTTGATTATTTTTATAAATTGCGTACACGAAACGTGACACGCAGACAGATCGAAGGGGGCTTCGTAATGTTTCGTCTGGTTCTGGAAAAGGATTGGGGATGACAAAATGCTTTCTCACAAAAACGACGCCCAAAAATAGCTCCCTAAGTCGCTGATTGATGTGTGATCTGAGATCTTGATGATGTTGGCCGATATCGGTATCTGTGCGATACGAGTGGCGGTTGTACTTTTCGATGTAAATCCTCTCAAGGTTATGAATGTTTTCTAAGCCAAAAAAAACTCTTTTTTTAAAGATTACTAATGATTTATGTAATTGCTTCGACATTGGCTACAGTTTAGGGTTTAGTCATTCTATTTAAATCGATATAACCCTGGGCTTTTGATATGACAGTCTTAAGCTTTTCATTAATGTTTATGACAGTTGCTTACTTAAGTGGATTTTTGAATAAGTAATTTACCACGAAGAAGTATCTTTAAGCTTTTCATTAATGTTTATGACAGTTGCTTACTTAAGTGGATTTTTGAATAAGTAATTTACCACGAAGAAGTATCTTTCAGCGGCGCTGCCGTCGCAATGCAATCAACATATTTTATAAGCTTAACCTAATGACGGTGACTTTGAGCCTTGGATTTAAAATTTGAGTGATAGCAGTTACAAGCTGAATTAAGTATTTAAGACCCATTACATTCTGTAAGCTTTGTTTTGAATAAAGACGGCTTCTAGTGTCATAAACGAAGTCATAAAACTTGGAGTAGGGTCCCAAGAAGTATGCTTATTTTTTTATCGACTATTAGTCTGATTTCACAAAAAAACTTTAAATTTGTCATTCCAGAGGCAAAAGAGGAATCAATAGTAGCGTCTTAATTTTTATTCAAGGTGAAAAAAATAGTTAATATGTCGAATCCAAAAAAGGAAGTTTAAGATTGATAGGTGATGCGTTCAATTCCAAATCAAATCGTCACTATTTCTTCGAACAGTTTTAAATAGACATAACCAGTTGCACTCCTCCCCTAAAAGAAAATCCTAGTTAATACTTTCACTGTACATAATACTTACCCCTTAGCCCTAGCTCACCTTGGGATTTATTCTTGAGTGCAGAGATTCTTTCTTTAGTCGCACCATAGGAATGTGTAATGCTTCACTGACTTTTCGCTTTAGACATCCCGACCATACTGTTAGGACGTTAGACGGTTTCAATGGGATCGAGTTTTTAAGAATTTTTTTAAAATGAGTGCCAATATTGCCAAAATACCATAAAGGAAGCAGCTTTTAAAGGCATCACGTCTAAAGTTCTGGTTTGGCGATTATAGCCGCTTAGATTCTTTCTAACAAAGATTATGAGGCAGAGAAGATAAGATGTTTGCATCTCATTTTGGGTGTAAAGGCCTCGAATAATTCAATCGCATACAAAAGCTTTTGCAGTGATGCCGTAGTATGCTTGGCAGGCGCCACTGTGTTGGAAAAAGCTCTCCCATAAGGCCTGTGCTAACATTCTTTTGTAAAGTACATAAAGGCGGTAAAACAATACTGCTAGGCAGGGTGTTTGTCCGGCTTCTTTCTAAAGGGTGGTTTTTAGAGGTATATAACTTCCGGTAGGGATATATCAAACTACATGTCATACAAATGAAGTGTGTTTGACTTTTGTTCAGTATACTTTGGAATATCACCATGCCACCAAGACTTAAACCAGAACAACGTTTACAAATTGTGGAAATATATTTCTAAAATTCGCGCTCTGTTCGCCAAACTTATAGGCATATTTATCGTCATATCATCTTCAGCAATGAGGCTCAGTTCTCTGGCTTAATGGGTATGTAAATAAATTAAGCCAACATTCGACGCGCTTTTAACGAAATTATTCCGGGTGTGCTCGAAAAAGTGGTGCGAAATTGGACCAACAGGATGGCGTTCATAAGGCGCAGTCGCGGAGGTCATATTAAAAATTTTAAAAGCCATGCCTTTTGTGGGCTAGTAAGGCCCAAAGTTTTGGTTATTACATTGACATTTTTATGTTTTATTAAAAAAATTCTATATCTCTAAAAAAAATTCTATGTCTCTAAAAAAACATTCGATAAGTGTAATCTCTACTGATTTTAACAAGACATTTGATAATATTTCACATAGACTTATAATTTTCAAACTTTCCTCCCTCGGATTTGAATCTATCCTTATAAAATGGAATTGTTATTATCTATGAAACCGATACTATAATGTTCATTTCAGATCTACTCTCTCTAATCCATTTATATCTAACTTCGGGGTCCCCCAAGGCAGCCACTTAGATACTCTTCTTTTTATCCTTACTGTTAAAGATATTGAAATGATCATCAAAAATGTTCATATTTTACTCTACGCTGATGATACGAATTTTTTCAAGACTATTGCTTTCACGTTTTACTGTTCTCTCATTCAACAAAATCTCGATAGTTTCTCAGTTGCCTCAAAAAGTGCTAAGAGCTCAATACTGCTAAAAAACAGTCAATTACTTGTTCACGTAAATAAATAAAATCTACTTCACGTATCTATTTTCTCCTAATCAACCCATATTTAATATGGATTCGATTCGTGAACTTGACATATAATGTGACCGAGAGCTCGACTTTTTGCCACATATCGATAATATAATCTCTAAGGCCAATTTGGCACTTGGCTTTGTTAAACGTTGCTCCAAGGAATTATCTGACCCCAACGTCACCCGTTCTCACTACATAAACTTTGTACGCCCGCTTCTTGAATACCAATGCTAAACATGGTGCCCATAACAGCATATTCACATCTCGAGGTCTGTCGTGGAATGATCCATTTAATTCTCCTCCATTATCAAAGAACGCAGAGAAACTGCAGAGATTCTCTTAATTTCAAGTCAGAAAAAGCAATGGACCTAGAACCGAACCTTGTGGAACATCAATTGTTATTTTTAATTGAATCACCTAATCACTTGTGTTTTCTTTCTGGTAAGCATACTTTATTGTGAGAAATCTTAATTTGCTTTCTTTTGAATGGTAGACAGGGTTTGATGGTAAAAACATCATTTTCTTGACATAATTTACCAATTTTAAAACAGTAAAAACACAAACTTGAGAGCTAAATTCCATTTCTGATTTAAAAGCCTAATTCTACCAAATCTGCTTCTCTATTTAGGCAAGCAAGGCCACTCTTTTTCTTTTAAATAAACTTCAATTAAATGCACATAAATAGTTTCAACAATAATTAAAATAATTGATGTGACTTCCTGGCCAACCGACAATTTGTTTTCCTCAAATTTGATGAGAAACACACATCGAGATACAAGATACAACACAAGGAATAAATATCTTTCGTTTGGCAACAAAAGATTGAAATCCCTTTCAAACTGAATTACTCTGTCAATCAGACAAGGTCACTCCTCTCACCTCTGCCGTACACATGGCCTTTTGACTTGGAAAATAAACCCAATACCACCATACCATGCACTTCCCTTTTGACGTTTTGAACATCATCTCTGTCATCCAAGAGTGCTGAATGTGAGGCATAAGAGGTGTCGACCGACGGTGAGGCGTATGAGGCATGCGTGTGTGTGCTTTTGACGTGATTACTGAAAATTTCGAATGGCATTCATGAGTGGTTTTGTATATTATGCGGTGCTGCTGCTGGGTGATGTCGTGATGTGTGCATTTTAATTGACAGATGTTAATTTTTCCCTAAAACTCGTGTACTACACCTTATGGGAGGCAATGGATGATGATTTATTAATCACATCCCAAATTGGAACGAGAGAGATGACACATTTCAAATTTAAACCGATTGTTGAAGTATTTAAAGGGAATTTCGGTCTGTCATCGTTGGGTCTTTGGATTGGAAATGATTGACAACAAGGAGGATAGAGATTCTTTTTACCGCCACTTAAGTCGATTTTCAATTTCCTGTCACCGCGTTCTGGTCGTACCTTGTACCTATGTGTCAGTGACTCAATCATCACTTTACTCAAGTGCCCCTATATGCACTGGAGTGTGGTACACATGTGCTGGTGATGGTGCAAAAAAGAACCACTTTAATGTAATTGACAAGGATTTTAGAGCATTGCCACTGTTATGAGCAAGCCACTCCCAAAAAATCGACTTCTTCCTATAAACTATGCTAACTTGCCATAATAACCGCATTCGCCGCAGATATAATCGCGCATTAGCACAGCTTTCTGGCTGTGGTGCTCCTGGCGATCATCGAATCAATTGCACACGTCAATTGACGCAGCAAAGAAGTCTGCATTGCATGGTGTTGAAGCAGCTTGTATTCAATAACAATTTCAAATAGCCTGCAGAGCATCTGGAAGATAGATTTTCATCTTTTTTTCCATCTTAACTGCGCTGCTGCTATATAGCAAAACGAAACGAATTCGCCGTATTTATAACACAAAAAAAAAATAGATAAACGATTTGCCACCATTCATGTGTGCACTTGGGGCCTTAGCGCAACACTAGAAATTTCTAAGGTCCACATTCAGCCATGAAGAATGTGAATTTATTGTTGCAGCAGTATGGTTTGTTAATAATATTTCACAACTCGTTAAATGTATTGAATGGTGGTGAACAAAACAATATACTTGTAAGACCACAAGAACATGTACATTGAACCATGGGCGCATTTGGATGGGGAATGGCGCCTTGCTGGCTAAGGAGAAGACATCTTGGATGTTTCAGAGAGACAGGAAGAAAATGCCCTTTTTATATAGCGGTTAGTTAAGACACTTATACGCACTTTTTGATGATATAATTTTACAGGGTGGGCCAAAATACGAGTAAAAAAAATAAATAAATTTAAAAATAAGAATTAAAATACTATTTTTTTTTTATTTTAGCCTTAAACTTTTTATTAATAAAAACAACTTTTTTTCTTTATAATTATAATTTTATAAAATATAAAAGGAGATGTCGATGCCCATAAATTTTGAAGTTCTGCATATTTAAATGAAAGGGAAAAACAGAGCCAGAAGCGTTCCACATTTGTGTGGTGCAAGTAAATATAGAACCTCTGTACTTCGAGCTTATCATACTTTGACGTTGCAGTTCAACATCCGAAGAACATGGATGCGAGCCTGGAAACCAATATTAAAAACTGAGAAAATTTTGTTTCAGATAATATTTCGTTTATATAAAAAAAGATTCGAAAACAAAGCAGAGCCCTGGGGCACACCAACATTTATTTTGTGAATATCAGACTTAAATGCGTCCAATGCTTGAGCGGGTCGAAAGATAATTACTCATCCAACGAAGAAGAGTTATTCAGACCATAAATGCACGCATTTGCTTTCACCAAAACGATCTAAGGATTGATTCCATTTTTCAATAGTTTTTTCAAACTAATGTCATAACGTGAATACGTCAAAATGTTGACAAATAATATCGAAAATTGTTGTGTTTTTACTTTTACGTTACAACTCTTAAATTAGGGGTTAAAAAATCTAGACTTCGGGGTCTTGGTAATAAAATTATCTAGTGTCCCAACATAAGTCCTTAACCTAGTCCAGTCCTGGATTATTTGCTGTTTGTAGTCGGTGTTAGCACAACACGACAGATAGTTACAGGTACGAGTGTACGATGGGTTCATAGATATATCTATCTCCATCAGGTTTTGTTGTACAGTGTTCAGATCTGGGCAGAATTTTATTGTGGCCCCATGGTAAATAAACAAGATTGAGATCCGAAATAAATGGCTGGATGGGCTATAAATTCCCGCTTCCAATCTCACTCTCTCATTTCTGAAGCCTGAATATTGTCTTTTGTAGCTACGCTCGAGCTCGAGTGAATATAACTACTACACACTCGTTCGTATACACATATAGTGTGGCGGCAATTCAAAAGTTCACAAAATCACTTCGCACAAAACTTGTCCGAATGGAATTTATAGGCTGCCCCTTGTCAGCCGAGGAACCCGATGGCCAAACCAACCGACGACCCGACAAACACACATTCTATGTTAGTTGTATGATGGCATTGATGCAGAGGATAAAGATGACGAATCATAACTCTTGGAAAGTATCTATAAAGAGTATCTCGAGTGTCTGCAAATTGTATCTATAGATGGTTTTAGAGCCTTTCACACAAAACTCTCGAAGATACAAGATTAAGTTAATTGCACAAGACTTGTGTATAGAAAAAGGAAGAAACTTGTTTTTTGATTACTGTTTATGGATATGAATGCCATGCCGTAGCTGGGTGGGTATACCTACTTCGACTACCTTAAAACGAGAGGAAGGTTTGTTGTAATGCGATGGAATCACACAGGGAATTCCACTCAATTGAATAAGCTTTGTATTCATAAAATCTCCTAAAAGGGTTTTCACATCTCACTGATTGATGTTTTAAAAGCAATTCAAAGCAACACATCAGAAGAAGCTATAGCTAGTTGATTTGTATGTATTAGTTTGTATGGCAAATATGGAATTAATTATGAGTTTCATTAGGTTTATCGATGGAGGGGAGGGGGAGGTAGGATACCGGCGGAGATTCTAACGAATTTCTTGATTTGATTATTCAAAGTGAGCCTCTGCTTCGTAGAGGAATGAAAACATAATTCAAAAATATATTTGAGTCTTAATTGCCTATGTGCAGAGAATGATTTCGATTGAATAAAAAAAACAGTAGAAGACACTAAGTTTTCGAGAATGTTAACTAAGTATAATTGGATTTGCGGAGATGCGATCATACCAACCAATTTAAAGCAGAAAATACAGATTTAGCTTTTTTTCCATTTCGAAGAATGTGATCATTAGTTTTGGAAAACTTGTTGAGTCAATTTTCATAATAAAATAATTATGATGAAATTGTGATCCCTTGTATCCCTATCGAAATATTGTATCTGCTTCTACGCTCGTGGTTAATGCATAGGGGACCAAAAACACAATCGATGTGTAAGTAAAAGTAGTTAGTAAAAGGACACAAGAGTTGGCGCCTGTGACGTAGTGAACTAAAAATGGCCACCGAACTACCACTATACCAACTGGACGATGATACCCGGCCAAAACACTCAGCTAAGCAGGATGCAGAAAAGGGAATATTCAGCAAATTGAGAGATATTGAAAAGTAAAGAGAATCTCCCAAGGCTGTCAAAGTTGCAAAACCGCAAACTGAAGCCTACTAGGACGATCTTGGGAGAATAACGTGGAAGAATCGCTGTCAATGATTAGAATATGAAGAAGAGATGTTCAAAGAAATTTCAAGGCGCTCAAGAGCTTCAAGGGAAGTCTGCAAAGAAGTTCATGGGAACATCGCGTCAGGCTTTATGTAACCGTATTTCGCTGTCAGTTTAATACAGAGTATTTGTTTTTACAGAGTATTTGTCAAATTTCGATTACGAGAAACGAGATTATAAACAAGTGCCTTCAGCTGTCGTTTTGCGTTTATTGTCAAAATCCTGAACGATTCCTCTTTGATACCCACCTTCAGCAAGGAACCGAAAAGTTGCATTCAATTTAAACACATTTGGGATATATGTATGTAGATTAAAGTCCTGAAAGGTGGGGTCAATCTCTTCCAATACATATTTATCTTTAACATAAAAATAAGAATTAAATTTAAATACCACATGGGAAGGTCTTCATGTTACTAACGTAGAATGGTGAAATAAGGAAGGCTTAATGGGTTGAATGAATCTCTTATTGATTCTTCTTGTTGTTTCTTCTCCAGATTTCGAAACACATTTTTAACAAACAGACAACAAATTTAATTTTCTAAAGCTCTAGGAGAGGATAGCTTGATTTGCATCAACTCATATGGAAGAGAAGGTCGGAGGAAAGTATGACGACGATAGCAACACTTGCACGGTTTCCTTGATGACTATAAAAAAGATAATCATCTGTTTTATAATAATCACTGAGACATAAGTGTTCTTAAAATTTCCACTACGGTTGATTTACGAAAAAAAACATGAAAATCAAATCGATGTCTAGCGTGTTCCCAAAACCGACAACTTCTATTAATAGGAGTTATGAAGAACAATGTTCAGTTAAGTTCAGCGAAGCTCGTGCGTCGGTGCAAGATGAGAATGAAAATGGCACGCTGTTCCGTCAAGTTTCATTGAACTGCAGCGGTACAACTGATATAAAAAAAAATTGGTTTCGTTATAAAACTCAGCATATATGTAGTTCAAACAAAAAAATTCTACACTGTTTTTTTAAGCAAAATTCTTTGGTTGATTTATGGTCATAGTGTTCATAAACGGAGTGGGTAGAAAAGGAGATATGGAAGTGTGAACTGCCAAAACAAACCAATGCTCCTGCCTAAGAAAATTTTTGAATCCCTGAGAAACGTGCATTTTTCTTAATATATGTACATAATATTTTTCTGAGCGAGAACAACCAGCACCAGCACTGCTTTATTTTTTGTATTTCAATACAAAAAGTTTCTTATCTTGGAAATTATGTGTCCTTGGTCATAGTTCCAGTTTCAGATTCAAATGATTCAGATTCAAAAATAAAAGTGCTTTAAGCCAATACATTGAATTATTTTTCTTAACAAAATCGGAGCAGCATTTTTTCACAGAAAATAACCAAGACAAGAATTTAAAAAATACAGTGATTTAATAACTTTGTTTTTAAATCCCTCAGTGCTCCTAGGTTGAATGGTTAGTGTGTTGCCAAAAAGGCAGAGTTCGATTTAAACTCATAGCCAACTTTTTTTCGGATACTGCCTCTTGCGACTAAGCTTTATTTCGAAAAAGTGCATCTCATGTATCCGTTCGGATTAAATGTATGAAATGTATCTTTTTAATTCGTGATCAGGTTTATACCGTTAAAAATTAAGTTACATAGGAATCCGCCGGTATTGGACCACGAGAAATGCAACAGTGCGAATGTGGCAAACTCAACCAACAATTTAGCTTGTGTAAGGTCCAATTTTCTTCGAATTTTGCAAGTGATAGTTTGTATAGACCTTGCATAAGGCAAACTTTCGCAAGCCACTCATTTCAAACATTGAAAATTAAAAAAATAGCATCTATGAGGTCTTTAAAAGTGAGTTTGGCAAGCTTTATACAAGGCTTTTAGATAAAGGTTAAAAATGGCCTGTATTAGGTATTCCAAAAAATGTTTACTAAAAATAAAACAAAATATAGCTGCTATAAGGCCTTAATGATAAGTCAATGCAAGCAGCTTCTGTAAGGCTTGCCTATAAACCCCTTATTCAAACAAAATTAATATTTGTTTTGTCGTTGTTTGATGTTAAATTCCTCAATTACGAATTGGTAGATTGTTGGATTAAAAATTCAATTTCAATCGTTATAGTAAGCAATAGAGAAAGGGTTTCGAAAACTGACTGTGGAGAAATATAACTAAAAAATGCAATACAAATGAGGCAATATAAATCAATACTATTAAAATAAATTGCACGACTGGATCGCACGTGCTTGCTCATATGTGCGGTCACATTTTAGAACAAAATTAAAGAAAATTAAGGTGAGCATTTACTCGATTTTTGTGACTTTTGATTGTTGGAATAAAGTGCATTAAATTGTATTGGGTGAACAAATTTAAACGCCATTTTATTTCTTTAGGAAATGTTAAAGTGTGAATTTTTTTTTCAAAATTGTAGGCGCCGTTTTTAAATAAAACGGTTTTTTTTAAACATTTTTTTTTAAATAAAACAAAATAATTCAAGAATACAAACGTAAGCACAAAAATTGCGTACATTTAAAAACAACATTTAAAAAAAAAATGCACTTACCCGTTTTCAAAATATTGATTAAAAAAAAAATTAAAAAATTATTTAAAATACAACAAAAATACAAAAAAGTTTTCGAAAAAAATTAATGCAAAATTACTTAGGCTACCTAAATCTCCTCTGTAGAATGTCAAAATAACCTTAAGTTCAAAATTTGAAGACGATTGGCCCAACCGTTTAGGCTGCAGACCAAAATACATCCATACAGACAGACAGACAGACAGACGGACAGAATTTTGCCAGTAACTAAAAAATGTTTCTCTATCATCGTAATGTCATGTTTGATTGTTATCTCAAAATTTTGCATAATGCAAAAGTTGTATTATAGTACCTTTAATCGCAAGTAAAAAATAATAATGTATATATATATTATAGGATTCGTGAATATAAAAAAAAATGAGTTAACACTCAAAAAAGACATTACGATCAGAGAAAAGTCTAAAAAATTGAGAGAAAGAAATATCCGTCTGTCTGTCTGTCTTTCGGCCTGTCCATCTGTATGTATAACAATCTGCAGGCTAAACAGCTTAATCGAATACCTTCAAATTTGATATGTGTGATTTTTTTGGCATTCCTCAGAAGGGAAATTGAAATTTAATTTTTAGGGCTAAAAATAACGGTACCTACCATATAACCGTTTTTTTAGATATAAGCTATCATCCTATAAAAATTAAATTTACTGGAAAAGTCTATTAACGGTAACTTTCATGTAACGTTTATTTTTTATTTTTGGCTATCTCGGTAACGGCTGATTGAATTTCTGTCAAATTTAATATTTGAAAAGATTTAAGCAGCCAAATTATTTCTGCATACCAAAATTTTGAATATTTGTTTTAAAAACTAATCGTAAAAAATATTTTAAATTCAATGATTAGCTGTATATAAATAAACCCTAAGAATCTGTATACAAAAATCTAAAAAAATTTCAAATAACTAAAAATAAAAAAAATGGATTTTATCAAAAACCGTTCTACAATTTTCGAAATATGTTTTTTTATAAATTCTTTTTATTTAAGACATGTGATGGCGTAGGTAATTAATTTTTAATAAAAACCGTTAAGTGTTGTGGTTTTGACACTTTTTATAGGCTCAGAACGTGTGATTTTTGTACGTTAATGCTACTTATTTCTATCAAAGATCTTGTCTTCTAATGTGATACGTGCGACGCAAACATGCTTTTTTTTTGTATTTCTAAATCCGCTTGTTTGGGCTGAAAAATAACTTTTTTTTCGTTAAAATGTTCTACCAATGCTTTGGTATGGCCTTTTTCATTCTTATTATTATTGACTTGCTGAGACAAGATAATTACATTTCATGAGAAGCTATTTTCTACTATAACACTAGTCAACAAAGCTATACATATATAGCAGTTAAATGGTTTGCGTAATGTGCGCCAAAATTACTTGTATAAGGCCTTTAAATGTTTTTATAGCAGTCTGAAAATATCTTTTTAGATATTTATACCAGTTAAGTTGTTAGTTAGTACCTTGAGGACATATAATCAACTTATCACATATTGTAAGGTGTGTCCTTCATAGACTCATATTTTCTAGAAACGTAACTAATACACAACCAAATATTAAGTGAGGATTGAAAAAAACTACTCCATCATGAACACTCAGCCACATTATGTACGAACAATTTTTAAATTTCATCCAGTAAAAAAAATCAATAATTTTGATTGAAGTTTTAGCTAATTCATGTTGGTATCCCAAAATTGGTCTACAAAAACCCTTTTCACATCCTGCTCATGTTCCCACCAAAGAAACAAATTACTTCAGTTTAATCAACATGCTGTTTTTTTTTTTGTTGATCGCGGAAACAATTTTTCAATCAAAACCGCAAACTTTTAATGAAATCAAATTCCAACCCAAATCGAATTTGACATGCATCACCCAACCACTATAAATGCGATCTATCCAATCCATGTATCCATCCGAACCAAAGGAAACACCGATGCATTAAAAAAATCATTAAAAATTATAAATGACATTCAATAAATCTAACAGAGTCAAGCAATTAACATGATATCTAGGCTCATTAACACTTCAATGTTGCAGGCATTCTAAACGGAGAAGATACAAAAAAAACTCATGAAATTGTATCTATTCACTCCAGATTCAGATCTATTGGCATCCATTAACACACGGTTCCCTGAGTCCATGATATGTCGGATCTCATCTGTTCCACCACAACAAAAGGAAACTTTTATGTTTTGTGTTTTATTTTTTGACTGAATGCATCAGTTGGATTTTGGTCTGCTCCGCTATATTGTGGTCACCCATCAATCTGTGGCACGACGATTGATTGACAAATGGGTGTCGAAATAAAGAGAACAGAAAAGTTAAAGAATTTACAAACAAAGAACCGCGAGGTAGATAAAACCTATAAATTTATTGTCAAAATCTGAATCTGTAAGATTTGTGGTGCGGAATTGGTGGTGTAGACGTAGAGTGTAGACACGAGTAGAAAGGTATGAGGGGACAGGGGGATTGAGTTGGAGTTTGTTCCATACAACGTGTGTTGAAAATTTGCATTGGATTTATTAATTGGACATTTGAGAATACCGCTTCATTTGGTACAATTTGAATAATAAAAAAAAAAATTAATGTTTATGCGGGATAGGGATAAGGTGGGCGGAGCGCGGTGGCAACATTCGAGATGCTGTGACCGGCCAATTAATTTTAAATTTAACAAAATATTAGGCTACTCAATGATATTTATGACTTTGGTATTTGAAAATATCGATATTATTTATTTCATGGAAAAAATATAAAAATGTATAAAATAGGTTTTTAATATTTCTCTCACAGAAAAATAAAATCGAGGTCAACAGTTTTAGTGTAATTTTATTGAATACCTAATAAATGTTAAAGCAATTATAAGAATAATGACTTTAAAACTGACACATTATGCATAAATAATTTGTTAGTATTTTTTATAATTTAAGAGTTTCAAGCATCACAAAAGCGTATAACGATGTTCTAAACCACTTTATATAAACATAAAAAAATATTAAAAATAAAATTAAAAAAAAAACACTTACAATCTTTCGACATCCGCAGATATCTTCCTGGGCACTTGCGTCAATCCACGATGCGAACAATCGACGGTTAATCCATTACACGAACAGACCCGAGGACTTCTTGTCTCGCTGAGGATGCCAACCCCGCCGCCGGGTATATGAATACCGACACTGGTGATGCCACCCCCATAGGGTTCAGCTGCAGCACCCGGTAATGCATTCGTTGAACCACAAATAACATGAAACAACGCTACGCTGGACCATAGTAATAACTGAATTGTTTTGAATATCCTCCTCGATGGTGGCTCTATGCTCAACCCTATTCTTCTTGAGGGTTCCTGATGTCGTAGCTGCTAGTAGCGACATTTTATTCCTCGCTCACTCACTCATAAACAAAACGACCGTCGATCCAAGCGACAATAACGACAAAGCCAACAACATTAACATTTACGAGTAAATGTAAAACCCATGAGCCAGCAGAGGACACTTGAAGTGGAAAACATGAAAAATCGAAAGGGTTGTTCCAAGGGATGCGGCTACTGATGCAACTGCAACTTAAAAGCTCTTAAATTTTGTCAGATTGTTGAATAAGAATAAACAACAAAATAATTTAAACAAAAATAAAAAAAAAAACAAACGAAACTTGTCGATTGACGACCAAACGACAACGCGGCGTACAGTAGCACCAACAACAAAGGGGTCCATTCACATTCACAAATTACACCCCTTTTTTACGCGTTTTTGTTTGCGTTTTCGACGAGCGATTTTTTTCCTCGCGTACTATTGTGGACCGTCAAACAATCACAATAGGCTCGTTCACGATGTATGAAACAAGAGGAGGGACTGCAGCTGTATTGTTCAAGCTTCCCTCCAGCCAACCGACCGACAACGACACGACCGATATTCAAATTCAATTCGATTTCTATGAAGCACCGGCGACATGCGATATATGGGACACTTGGTGGTACAATATGATGGTGATGGCGACTTTCCAGCAGCTGGTACACCTTTTTTTCACTCTCGTGTGTACAATTCACTCACAAATTAAAAAAACAGAGGATAAATGAAAAAAAGAATCAAACAGCACTTCACACTTTAATTTGAATTTCTCAATCGGATTAATGTAGTTTTTATTCGTATTTGCTTTTCATTGAATAAATTCACTGCGTTCATGCTGTAGATACACTATCTTGATACACGCGTTTGTTGGCTTGTTTTTTTAAGTGCGCTGTGATGTGCTCTATTTTCTTTTGTTGGTTCTTGTGGCTGATTTTGCTGACAGTCCGATTATATAGACACAGTTCGTCTCGGGATACTTTTAAAGAGAGACGATTCAATACGTCAAGACTGTATTGTGCACTTGACCGACCCGAAGAACTAGAGGAGTCGCCTTTGATGATATTGATGATGATGTACAGCTGGGCAACATCAACTGCTGAACATCTGCAAATAGAGGAAGAAACCCTTTAATTATGTACTTTTAAGGGAAGTTATGGGATTCTTAAAGAAATAAAATAAAAATACACTATACGACAAAAAGAAAAGGAAAAAAAAGAAAATGTAGTTTTGGTTATATTAAATTTAGAGTCAACATGAAAAACGTTGTTGTGACATCGATGATACAAAACCCTTAACAAAGCCCGATAAAACTGAGATTTTCCACCAACAATCACATGCTTTATCGCATTATTTTATTCCATTTCATTTCTTTTCATTTATTTCATAGAAATACAGAACCCTTTGACTAAATATCCTTCTCCGGATTCATCCTCCTAATCCATCAGATTTAGCCGTAAGTATCATACCTTCAAGTTGGTTTGAGATATGAAGCTTGTTTTAAGCGATACCCCGCCCTTCCAAAATTAAAAAAATATAAATTAATATTAAAAAAAATCATAGCATTTCACTGTATTCGTTTTATTCGCTTTAAAATTTCATTCGTTGCATTTATTTCATTCATTTCCTTCATTTCTTTAATTTCATTAATTAAATTACTTTCATGCATTGTATTTATTTCGTTAATTTAATTAATTTCATTAATTTAATTAATTTCATCAATTTTATTAATTTCATTTATTCCATTTATTTCATTCATTTCATTTATTTCATTCATTTCGTTCATTTCAATCATTTCATTCATTTCATTCATTTCATTCATTTCATTCATTTCATTCATTTCATTCATTTCATTCATTTAATTTATTTCATTCATTTCATTCATTTCATTTATTCCATTCATTTCATTCATTTCATTCATTTCATGCATTTCATTCATTTCATGCATTTTATTCATTTCATTCATTTCATTCATTTAATTTATTTCATTTATTCCATTTATTTCATTCATTTCATTTATTTCATTCATTTCGTTCATTTCAATCATTTCATTCATTTCATTCATTTCAATAATTTCATTAATTTCATTAATTTCATTCATTTCATTCATTTCATTAATTTCATTCATTTCATTCATTTCATGCATTTCATTCATTTCATTCATTTCATTCATTTAATTTGTTCATTAATTTCAATAATTTCATTTCATATTATTTTATTTTTTTTTAATTATGTATTTGATTTTACTAGCAAACCCACCCGGTTAGCTCAGGCATAGCATACAATTTCTGGATCCCAACAACAGCGCTACTTATCGCACTCAAGTATACCTTAACCATGTTAACACACAAAGAATTCTTTATAAATCCGTCTAGGGGTAATTAAAATATTCTTTGTTACTCCGTACAACATCAGCTATCCCGTCAAAATTGGTCTACAAATAATAATTTTAGGAAAAAATCGACCCCAGCGCCTCTTTGTGGGTAAAAAAGTAGTATAGATTACTTCTTATAACCCCAGCTATCCACCTGTAAAAGTCCCGTCAAAATCGGTCCATAAATACGATTTTTCGAACAAAACATTGACACCAGCGCCATCTAGTGGGCAATTAAAATAGCCTTAATTACTCCTTAGAGAGTATTAGCTATTTTCCAGTAAAAGTCCTGTCAAAATCGATGGTTTTCAAGAAACATATCGAGATAAAAGCAATCCTATGCATAAAGTTGGACACAGTATAGAAGATTTCATCAAAATATGTTCAGTAGTTTCGGAGTCCATCGGCGACAAACATCGTGACACGAGATTTTTATTTTTTCTGGTTATTTTTTTTTATTTTATTTCATATATTTTAATTATTTTTTTTTATTTATTTAATCTAATTTATTAAATTTTTTTTTCATTTTATTTTATTTATTTTAATTTTATTTAATTTTATTATTTTTAACATTATTTTATTTTGTTTAATTTATTTTGTTATTTTATTTTGTTTCATTTTAATTTATTTAATTTAAATTAATTTATTTAATTTCATTTTGTTTTTTGTATTATTTTATTTTTTTATATTTTTTTTTTATTTTATTGTACATATTTTATTTTCTATTATTTACAATTTGTTATTTAATTTTATATATTTTTTTTTAATTATAATAATTTTTTCAACCTTGTCGTATATTTAATTTATTTGTTTTTTAAAAACTGAATCAATAGAAGATATTTCTTGCTACCGATTGACTGTTTTGTATGCTGCTTGCTTACCAATGAATGAATGGAAATTCTTTTGTCTTGGACTCAGTAATTCATTATGCGGCAGCCAAAGTTATCGAAAGGTCTTTCTGAACATTCCTCAATCGTCGGTCGGGCACGCAGTCTTTAACCACATTAATTGGATAAATTGACGACTATGAGAGACAAGACTGCGAACGCACATTACTCGTAAATTAGGAAATCAAATGAAGCAATTTACGTAGATTTTTGTCAATTGCTTCTTTTTTTATATATTCCAAGCAGACGAAGAAGCAGAGAGGTTGTGTACTTTATGGTATCAGTCCCCCACCCACTTCAAAACATTTCTACGTACAATACGAAATGCCAAGCATAATCCCTGCATTTCCATGTCTCATCACAAAGTAATCCCAAAAAAGCAGTAAAAGGGATTTTGGCTTTGAGATAAAAATATCTACACAAAAAAGGGAAGGATCCGCCACACCCTTATGTAGAGGGTGTTATTCTAATGTGTCTATCTATCCCCAAAAAGGGGACACTCACTCAATCCACGTCTATGCTAGCTTTTCCTCGCGTCTCCACCTCTCAAAACCTCTTATCCGAATTATTTGTTCGAACCTCACTTCAGAGAGATATTGACACACTAATACCCCTAATTTTATTTGGGTTTTCAAGTTTAAAACGATTCCGGGGAGTCGAGATTCTTTCATCTCTATATCTGCAAACTGAGGCCATTTGCGTTGCGCTAGAGTTAAGTCATCGCATCTTGGAAACAAGATAATCGATCCTCGAATTGTCTACACATTATTGTGTCGTCTTCACTCTTGCTTATCAGGGGAAGAATTTAGTAGTTTGTTTATTGCGGCCTTCCTGGAGCCGCACGGGCGGCAAAAACACTGATGGTTAGTAGTAAAGTAAGGTAAGGTATAGTGAAACAATCGAGATAAGGAGTATCTTTTTGTTGTTGCATCAAGAAGGTGTTGTTGCCATTAAAAGTGAACGATTTGTTTGGTTTGTCTTACCTTTGAAACAGTCGTTGTTCTAAATTCTATAAATATAGTAGTAAAAGATACAATCGTGAGTCATAACAGAAAAAGAGTTATTTTAGTCTTTGGGATCGGCAACAAAAACCACTTTAATGACCCGAGATGCAGATACCTATGAAAGATTAGAACCCTTCAGAAGGCCACACAAAAACCAGAAACACAAAAATAAATAATAATAAATTACAATAATTTACTTCTGCATCTACGTAACCGTAACCCAAGACTTAATCGAACACAACGGCATGCATCAACTACTGATTTAATTAATTTTTATTGTTGAACTTTACCTGGAAAACGTCTTTATCGGTCGCAAGGAAAAGGGAACATCATTTTGATTAATAACCCTCCAAGACATAATTTACAATATAAATTGATTAATCTTTTCTGTTTTTTTTTGTTTTTTTTTTTTTTGTTTTTTACGAACAACTTTTTCTGTTGTATGATTAATAATAATCCGACCAGTCGTTGTTGGTTAAACATTGGATGTTGATAAATAGAAGTTCAAGCTGAGATTAACACTAATCGCTGTTAAGAGAGACTTTCAAAAACAATATTCAAACAACAACTTCATACAAAAATCTTGTCAAATTTCTGAGAAAATCTAAATATTTTACCCAAAAATGAACAAAAGAACTACAGATGTGTGATGGTGGGTCTGGGTATGAATACATTTAATTCGACAATCTGGTGGGAAAGGAACCTCTTAGCTGGTAAATGAGTGTTACATAAATAGAGGTTCTCATCGATAGATACCATGCTATGTGGTGATTTAAAACCTGCCTATGCCAAATGGCAAAGACCTTATGAACTTAGCGCGGACCTCGAATGATGGACGATGAGTTAGCATATTTACCTTACCCTATGTAATGATGTTCAGGGCTTAGGTTATTTAATGATATACGAGAAGGTAGTAGATAACCTGACTTAAAATAATTAATAAAACATCTAAATAAGCTGTTTTGCAACTTTTGTTACCTATGAACCTATAAATTTGTTGAATTTTTGTATTTGGATGTTTTAGTATTCCCTATAAACTGTTATTTATTCTGAACTTTACTAGATACACTGTATCCATCTTTGTCTATATCAACTCCAATTATCACCTTAAAGTGGTGCCTAGTAATTCAATTGGAGATTGGGTTCCAGCGCTTTGAAAGGTTGTTGTTGGTAGCAAACGGGACAGAAATGAAGTGTTTCCACTAAGGCATTCTCCTTTGATTTAGGTGCTAGCAGAAGAATTTTCGATCGATTCACTGATGAAGAACTCAGCAAACAAAATAATAACATTGAACTTCGGATCTGTGTGCGAAATAATAGGTCCCTTAACACGCAATGTGAAGCCCAAAAATAAGCGGATGTCTTAGACTGCTGTAAAGCCGCCATTCAAGAAATGCGATAAACTGCGATCCAAAATACGGTGAAAGCTGTACGAAACCAGCGCCTATTTGGATGTGGATTCCTAGTTGGGGACGGGTTCCTGCAAAAGATGTAAGGTTTCAAGTGTGTAAGCGACTGGCCTCATGACGATTCCTATCAAACCTAAATTCGATAACATAGGCCGAGGGAAAACATTGATTCGGCTCACTACTTCGTTGCTAAAATACGGCTGCGGATATACTGACCAATTCGCCGAAGATGTAATGCTGTGAGGAAATTTGACGTCGGATGGCTACAATCGCAAGTCAGCAGGTCTTTTTCCGATCGAATCTTTTATGACCTTCTAAGAAATACTTTTTTGCCAATATCAAGTATTGAGAAGCAGTGGCAAATATTGGCAAAATGCAATCAGAAAAATCACCTCTAAAGTTTTAAGTCTTACACGGCTGCCATAACGAAGCCTCCGGTTTGTACAGGTGAGACTGTCAAGGCTACAGTGCTCGAATCGAAGTTTGCAGAGACGATCAAGGGAAAAAGTTAGTACGAGTAGAAGCCCAGTCGATGTTAAAAATATGGTAAGACTACTTCTGCAAAGTATAAAGCGGCGATGAAGAACCGAATTCCACTGTCAGGACGAAAAGGCAATTCTATATGGCGAAGTAAACCTAGCAATACCTAAAACTAGGGTAAAAACGAGACCAGGGCTGTGCTGCCGAACCCTTCAACGCTGCAGGTTATTATACTTGGTAAGAAGTTTGGGCTAACTCATAAGCCAGATTTGGTTAGAAGAAAACATGCCCATGAATGGAATCTCAACATTGTTTGTCTGATCCTATGAACGGAGACCCTTTGAATTCCGCCCATCCCAAAGACGTCATTTTATTTAACATCGCCTACAAAATCCTGTCTGCTGTATTGGGTAAGCGCCTGAGGCAATTCTTCAAAACCCTACTGATAGGGCCATCGAATGTGTGAAAACATATATTACGGGAAATCGTGAAACAAATGAAGGAACGTCAAATTGCTACCCACAACCTTTAGATCTGGTAAGAAGCCACGTCTGACTACATTTAGACGCTATATACATGCTATATAGAGCATTGCATCTCAAAATTAATTTAGGTATTCAAATGTTTGGTATAACTTTAAAGGCAGGAATCGGAAGCTGAGTAATATAAAATGACCTATATATAAATTACTAAGCAATTTACTATATATGCAACGAACACATGTTAAATAACTTATTTTTTTATTAAAGTAAAGTTGGTCAATTGAATTGACTTAGCCTATTAATTGAATAAATGTTATTTCTGTTGTTTGAAATATTAGCAGCCGAGTCTTTTTCTTATTCAAACATTTATCAGTTAGTTTAGTAAACATTGCGTAGAGAAGTCATTTGCAATTCATATGACAATTTAGCTTAAGAATGAAAATAACGGAAATTTGCAATTTGCGATCTGTCAAAGTGGTTTAACTGAGAAAAGCTTTGTGTAAAATTAAAAAAGATGTCGATACTTTCATGAAAGTATTTTTTAAATTTTAGTAAAAAAGTTAAATAAAAGTAGAATTTACGCCTGCGAAGTGAAATTTCCGTAATTATAGCAACTTACTCACAAAAATCGATATTTAAGGTCACGTAAATTATAACCTAACTTATGAATAAAAGAGGTCTTGAGGAAATTTCGCCTGTTTACTTTAATAATCCAAAAGGAGGCCCCTCAAAAGTTCTGGTCGAAATGACTTCTTTTGGAATTAATGCAGACCAAATGAGAGAAATCCTGAAGGAAAATAACTCAAAACTTGTCTCTGAACTTGCCACAAAAGAAGACCTTCACCTGCTCTACGCCGACAGGTCTGCGCTCAAAGCGAAGCAAGATGAGATTTCTTCGAAGGTTGTCTTCTTGGAAAACCAAAATAAAATATTGAAGGCACAAATTGAGCGACTCATGCAAAAAAGTGTTGAAGAAAATGTGGGAGTACACATGCCATCTAGCCTTCACAACGACCCCGTTGAAAAAGCAAAAAACGTTTTTGCTGGTCTGCTCGACAGAAATGAATCCTGCTCTGATATTGAATCGGCTCGCAGAGTAAATGTCCAAAACGCTGCCAGGGCAATAGTAATAGTTAAATTGAAGTCCCAATCAACCGTTTTGAATGTTTTAAAAAACGCCAAGAAACGCAAAGGCACTAATATAAGGATCAGCAGACATTACGCATAACGCACGACAAAGAAGAGCGAAGTTGGTAGTGATAATGAAGGTGCTCCGTGTGCGAAACCAAAAATGAAGATTCTTGTGAGAGACGACAGGCTGTATGTAGAAGACGCTGTTTTTACTTGGGATTCATCACTGGGGCTTAAACATAAAAGTGCAACTGATGGTTTAGTTATTCTAAAGAAAAGCATTGGTGAGATCCCGACATCATTATTAACATTAATAAGCAAATTAAAATGGAAAATAGAAACAATAATAACGAAATGTCATCGATTGCAAGTGACAGAACTGTCAGAGAACGAGATGGTGAAATGGCAATTGAAAGGAGAGCCGCTGTACAAGATGAAGGTGGAAGCACAAGTAGGCGTTCATCTGACTGAGAAAAAACCGTCTGCTGGGCGAACGTTAATTTTTCTACACTTAAAATTTTAAGTTATAATGTCGCTGGGCTTAAAAAACAAATATTTATTTCCCGAATTTTTTAATTATATTAAGAATTTTGATATTTTTATACTTATTGAAACTTATATTATAAATTAAGATGAAACTAGTTTTAAGAAAATTTTTATGAACTACGAAATAGTATACATGCCAGCTGTAAAAACAAAAACATTTGGTATAGGTAGTGGAGGTGCACTCTTCGGGTATAGAAAGTCTCTGAAGGATGTAGCAGTTAAATTTAAAAACTTAGAGGAATCACGAATATTTGAAATAAGAATTGAAGACAACACTCATTACATCGTTCCAATTTATTTGAACTGCAACCATTGCGAGACTTTGATAAGCTACGAGAACTTGTTTGTGAACTAGGACCAGGAAATCTGACGCTAATCGGCGACTTTAATGGAAGAGTTGGTCTATCAAAAAACAACTTTAATAGCGGATTGAACTCAACACATATTTATTATGATCGAAAATCCAAGGACGAGGTGTATATACATTACTAAGCAATTTAATATATATGCGTCAATTCATTTATGCTAACGAACGAATGTTAAATAACTTATTTTTTTATTAAAGTAAAGTTGGTCAATTGAATTGACGTAGCCTATTAATTGAATAAATGTTATTTCTGTTGTGTGAAATATTAGCAGCCGAGTCATTATATCAGTTAGTTTGGTAAACATTGCGTAGAGAAGGCATTTTTAATTCATATGACAATTTAGAGAATGAAAATAACGGAAATCAGTTGTTGTGATTGGTTTTGGAAATATATTGCCTTACAAGGTGAACAGATAGCAATGATGGTTTTCCATTTGTTATGTTTCAACAGCTCTCAAAGTTACCCACGACATCCAGCTGTCAGAATATTTAGTAAGGTCTACCCTTTCTCAACAAATACATCTATTCATGCTTGCCAATCGAGTTAAAATTATTACAAAAAAAACTATTGGGTTGGCAGGTATAAAAAATAGTAATAATAATAAATAAAAATAAAAAAAAAAACAGAAAAAAATAGTTAACATAGGGTTTGCATATTCTATAGACTTCATACTTTCTGTAGGTATGTAATTTGTCTATTAAACAAACAAGTGCATTGCTAAAAATGCATTCAATTAATCATATCCTTGAAAAGAATTTTGTAGGCAACTTATTTCCAATATAGTTATTACTTGACCTATTAAATTTTATATAAATTACTTTTCATCCATCTGAAGGTCGTTGTATACTCGGATCTTCTACTACATCAACCAAACAGAGATTGATGTGAAATGTGGCCTTAGCAGTTAGTACAATTAGTACTTGGTAATAGCCCGAGATTAAACTGGAGTTATAAGCCCAGACGAAAATAGACAAGGCTGCGAGTTTGCTGTTGGAAACGTTGGACTGACATCCGGACTTAAGACAAAGCTCAGTGGCTACGTCAAACAAAAAACGGTACTTCCTAGGACATTTTTTATATTTCAACTTTCTCGGGAACTGATTAACCGATAACAATCAAATTTGATATTCAAGGAAATATAGGTAGCCAAAATATACTCGCTTTAAAATATTTTCAAACAACTGTTTTTTTTTTATATATATTTTTTTCAAAAATCAAATTTTTGGAAACGTTTAAGGTGAATTTATTTTTCAAATTTTGTTTTTAAATGTAGGTTATTTTTGTGCTTAAGTTTGCGTTCATGAATTATTTTTTTTTTAGCTTAAAAATTCTACGATTTTTTTTACATTTTTACATTTTTTAAGGAAATAAAATGGTGTTTAAATTATTCCTCTTAAAACTATTTTATGTACTAAACGTTCCTCCGACCAGCAGATTCTTAATGTATGTATGTAGATAGTCTAAGCTTTCATTTGATGCCCTATTGGTTTGTTGACCCCATCAGGTAGCTGAACACTAAACAGGAATTGGCCATTTTAAAACCAAACAGTAGCGGTTTTGAACATTTTAAATAATTTGCCTTTAATGGCGAAAATATTTTGATGCTCAAATAAACGTCTTTATTTCTACATTTTGACCAAAAAAAGTCGATTCCTCGAGCTAAAGCATTGAGATTTCGCTGAGTTTTCCGAAATTTCTTTTGGTAGGATCATAGTATGAATGAAGAATACATGGAGGACAAGAAATAAGGATTCATGAAATCCATGATGATGAAATCTTGATGATGAGAACCACCATTTAGTTTTGGACCACCATCGAGGTCACAATTTTTTATTCGAATTGAAGTTTGTATATCTATTTCATGTTTATTATACCCATTCAGGTTATTTTTTCCAACAAACCCCTTTGACGAATAAGGTTTCAATAAAAAAATCTCAAGGAATTAATTGAATAAAAAAAGTTACCAAAAAGGGCTATAGCTTGAAATCTGATCACATATCATTAAACCTTTCCCTTTTCCTATATTTTTTACACTAAATATAAATTTGAGTGCATCTCTAAAAAAATTAATAACCTCCAGCATAAAAAGGATATCCTCCTTACAAAATCTATCTATAAGATACAGAAAGAATACAAACACCAAAGAAAATTCCTTTAACGAAAATATCAAGTGTCACTATGATGTCATTATGATGAACTGGCAACTGATTCTCACCTTGTATGTTGTTTCTTGGAAGCAATGTGCGATGCAAATGCAGCTACGTTGCATCCATGTCCTCGAACTAACTTGATATTCCAAGAATCAACAGTCTGTGTCTGCAAGTAAAGAGAAGAAAAACAAATCTTATTATTAATTTATTCCCATCACTGACAAAGCTATTTGTATAATTTAAACATTTTTATCTATGCAACTTGATTCTGCTATCGCACTTTGTTGCATTCATCAAAATTTACTTAGGCCCGCGTTCTTGTTATAATCGTTGGGTAAACTTGGGTTTTTCAAAAAAAAAAAAAAATTAGACCATTTCTCTGGTGTACATCTCATTATTTTATATCAACTGTTCTAGCCGGAAACATAAATAATAAAATCGCCTTTTATCCACGGACCACGAGCGGAGCCATAAATTTATATGAAGTAGCACCACCGATAGATGCGGCAGTCACATTTGTCCAAATTATTTTTATTATTATCTCAAAGTTCATCTCATCTTGAGGCCCTCCTCCCTTTTGTATATACGCTTTAATGGATGTAATCGACTTCCAAGGGGGGATTTTTTCGGATGATAGATGTCCAGATGTCTAAGCTTAATCGTTTCAAGAGATGGTCATAGAGAAACATATCAAAAAAATTGAAATGCCACTGTAGCTGCTGCGGCAGCAAGTCTGTTTAAACAATAATTCATCAAGTACGCAGCATACGCACTCTTGAATTAAGATTTCGGTCTTAGATTTAGCTTCAAGTGTAATGAAGAGCCCTTCAATTTTTTCCGTCCTAAGCCTATGGGTGGAATAACGACTGCTCTATTTTTGGGTCGCAACTCGCAAGACTGTTCTATGATGTGCCCTTCGTAAAAATACCCGGAAATTATAATAATTGAAAGACCAGACAGATTTTAAGTGGCTCAGAGTCTCCTGAAAACAAAAGAGCAAAGGAATTCCTATTAACGACCGGGATAGATGTGCTTGCCGTTTGGAATCCATTAAGGATGTTATTGCTAGGGTTTTCACTTTCGCAACAAAAAAAAAGGTTTCCCATTGCAACACAAGAGAATGCACTTCGACAGCCTGTGTGCCTTTGACTGTGCCTTGGGACTTTATGCTTGGTCTATTGTTTTGCAAAAATAAAGAAACACATTTTCAGGGAATTATGTCGAGCATTGTTCGATTACAAAGCCGGGAAATTGAAATGTGAATTTATAATGGACAAAGATTGCATCCTACAGGTAAAAAGGACGATGATGGGTTTGAAGATGATGACGACGACACGGCTATGGAGCACACAATAGAACACGTTGCTCCTTTAAAGGTGGTTTGTAGTTTTTGCAGGAACAAAACGCAGACGATTTGTTTGATGGATATCACTACAAACTCTACCACCTGAGCCCTAAAGGCATTAAATAGTTAGTTGATGTTTGGATTTTTATTGCGTTGTTGTATCCTAATCCTTGTAATTTGGCTTTTTTTGCGATTTGGAATTCCATTTGGGTTGGCCCAGTTTTTTTTTTCTTGTCTATGTGCGGGCGGAGAATTGGTTTAGTATTGATTGTCTGGGTATTCCAAAGGGAAACCGACTTTTCCTAATTGAGATATTGCAAGAATTTTTTTTTAAACAAAGTGACCGATTTTTTTGTTGGCCTAATTGGCTGGGAGTGGTGTTCTTGGTATCCTTGTTTTATTCTTTACTTTATTCTTGACATTAAGTGACATTTTCTATTTCAGATTGTTTATCAAGAACAGATTTTATTTTAATTGATCGAGTTGCAATTTCTTTTAAAAGAATAAGGATTTAAAAGTTCTCATCACTTGAAAAGGAAAGCCAATCTTGTTTGTGTTTTTATGGTCAAAGAATTGGATTTCAGATTGACTGGATTAGATGAAGGAAGTTGTCTTGAAAATTGTTCCAGATTTTCGACACAAACACCCATATCACCAAAATATATTTTTATGGCAGTCAGGAAACCATCAATTGTCAATGTTAGTCATCAACTTGATGGGTCAGTAGTTTTTTTAGGGAAGACAAGTAATTTTACGAGACGGTTTTTCATAAAATTTCGGCGTAAATTTACTTTAATTGAAAAAAAAAATACCTGCACGCAAGAAGCCCATTTTTTTCAGAGCTTCAGACGTGCTTCAGATGTTGAAGACCCTGATGACTAATATTTTGGTAATTTTAGTACACCGTATCAGTTGAGTGCAGGTTTATGATTTATAAAGATGACAAGTTGTTATGGCGAAAACAAAAACGTTTTGGTATGTTGATCTGATACGATCTTTCCCTCAGCAGTGATTTTGGGTTTGCAGCGTCAAGGTCTAGTAGTTGATTTAATGCGTTGTTCCGCAAAACAGTTGGGGGTCTATAGATGTCAGTTTCAAGGAAATGACTGATCTTCGGACTATTTCCTGTTCGGATAATTAAACTCCATAAATCTTCGTATGCAAGTTCCAGGTACATTATAATTCGAAGTTTTATTGTCAGAATAGAAGTGTTTTAAGGAATTTACTCATTCGTCGGAGTAGCTAAAACGCAGGTTACCAGGAGAAAATAAAAAATTTAAGTTTTTTTTTTAATAAATAACCAATAAACTAATATTATATCAGCGAATTTAAGGCTTTTGACAAAAAAACAAGACAAGGTTATGAAAACTAAAGGCAAACTGAAACAAAGGTAATTCAGACAATACAAGTCAGAATTCAACTGTTTTAGAACCAAATTAACATGTTAAGAGTCTCTAAGAAGAATGAAGATAAATCCGACCGTGAAGTTGAAAAGAATGGAAGAATGATACAAAATGCAGTTAAAGAAATGAAGAAAACCTTTTGCTTGAATTTTCTACACCAACATACTAGATTATAAATGGTTAAGATACTTGTTAATGACAGGAATCTTTTGAAATTAGTAATAAGATGAATACCCGTTTCAGAAGGGTGGAATCATAAAACAAAAACAAACCAAAGAACATAGTGCAAATGCATTTAAAAGAACGCGATAATAGAAGCAGTCCACTGAAAAAAATGTGTTGCACGAGCTTAATCTTATGTGCCTAGCTAATCACATCTGAACTTATGAAAAGTGTCAAAAGTAAAAGAATAGAGTACGTCATCACGTATTTTATATAATAAAGAATTTATAAAATTCGTAAATTGTAGCACCGATTTTGTTAAAATCCCGTTTTATTTTATTTTTTTTATTTTTTTTGAAAATATGGAATCCAGTTTTTAAGAGTTTATTAATATACATCTGATCATAAATTTAATATGTTTTTTTTTTATTAGTTTTAAAAATATTGAATTTTCAAAAAAAAAAAAAATTAAAAATTAATTATAATCAGAAAAAAATTGCTCAAAATTGTGATATGCAGAATGAATTTGTCTCATGTCAACTATGAGACCAAAGAGCTATAATCGAGAAAGTCGAAAATTAAAAAGACCGTTATATCTATGAAAGGTACCGTTAATAGACATTTCCGATAAATTTGGTTTTCATAAAATGATAGCCAATAGCCACCAAAATACACTCACACATTTTATCAAAATCGTTGGAGCCGTTTTCAAGAAAAATAAGCTTTAACAAGGACCGTTATTTTAAGACCTAAAAATAAAATTTAAAAAATCCCTTTGAGGAATTCCAAAACAACCACACATACCAAATTTGAAGGTAATCACTCAAGCCGTTAAGGCTGTAGATCGTTATACAGACGGATAGACAGACTGACAGATTGACAGACTAAAAGACAGACGGACAGACAGACAGAATTTTTTTTTTCTATCATCGCAATGTCATGTTTGATTGTGTGGATTAACCACACGGATGCATAACGTGCATTCTATACACATAAATAAAAATGAAGAGTCTGTTCTTAAAATCAAAATAACAGCTTTTTACTTGATGCATACGAAAGGATATACAGGTCTTATAACAAAAACACCATTTAAAAAAATTTCGTCTGTCTGTCTGTCTTTCTGTCTGTTTGTTCCGGGTAATCTTAGGAACGGCTGCACCGACATCGACGGGTCTTTCACTGGCAGGTAGCTGATATTCTAAGGAGTAACTTAGGCTATGCTAATTACTCACTAAGTGGCGCTGGTGTCATTTTTGTTTGAAAATTCCGATTTATGGACCGATTTTGTAAGGAATAACTAAAGCTATTTGAATTACCTGTAGGTGGACAAAGCCGAGGGGGAACAGCTAGTAGCACCTATAATCGCAAGTGAAAAAGTGGAATTCTGATAAGACGGAAACTCTTGCACAAGTGGCTTACAGCCAAAAATGACCTGAAGGGCACTGAAGTTGTCGATTAAAAATCTAGGGGATCTTACCCAAGCAAAAACAACCCGGAGCACAACACGCCGCCGCGCCCATTTACTGCTTATTTTATATTTGAAACGGGCCAGGCTTCGCACGGGAAGCACTGATTTATTGATAACCACATACATGTCTTCTGGTAGATGGATAGGGCCTGGAGATCTTCGGGGAAAGTTTGAACAGTTTGCAGTCAAACCAACCTGGTAGCGTCTTTGGTACAACGGATTTCTCGAGAGAGGGGTTCAATCGTTCAACTCTGGTTGAATGATTGTTGGCAAACAGAATTGACGAAATCGTCACAATAATTAGTAGACGTAGCACTCTTTGAGTTGAAGTTAGATTAGACTCAAGGTTTTTGTGCGTCTGCATTAGAAGGCTGCCAAATCATCTATCATGCTATCCCTTCACCAAAAGCAATGAATTAAAGCACCTATTGGCTTTGGTGTTTTTTCCGGAACTTTTTGGGTCAAAAATAAGTTCGATACTTCGGTAAAGAATGAAACGCATAGTATCCATGCCATGCACCACGAGTTAGGAGGAGCTCCAGCTAATTTATAATATAATTTGGGTGCTACTTACCAAAAATATTCTTAGTCAATAATTTTTCTTGAACAAGAAAAAAACGTTTGTAAAACGCTATCCCTATTCACAATAACAAAGAGATATTTCCAATTCAGTGTTATTGTTAATGGTAAAACAATACCACTGAATAATACCCAATTCAACTGACAGATTCTCTTAATCGTCAATAGGTTGACATTTGAGCTTCTCAGGGTGATCATAAGTCTTTCCTTTCATGCTCTTTTGACAACTAAATTGGACTAAATTAAATGCACGCAGTAAGTCAGATACGTTCAAAATCTTATTTATCCTGTTTGCTGACGTAGCTCTTTGGAAAATTTCTAACGTTTTGTTGTGATTTATATCTGCTTTCGGTGGAAAAGTGGAAACATCCAACCAGCATAAAACCAGAGCTATCTACCTGATTTGGTCTAGAACAAACTCTTTGTTGCCGCCATAAGTGAGTCATTACGAAATTTGAAATTCCATACATTCCAATAGTGGACATGGTGCTGCATTTCATTCGAGATCGAGATCGAGATCACTTAAAAGTTAAAATATATGCGTTATCTAATCTGGCATGCAACAACTAGGTAAACGACTTTCCGACGACAACATTGCACTTGCCACAAAAAAACAACAAAAATGTTAAAAAAAACACTTTAAGTGCCGGGCGAAAAAAAACGAGTCTGTCATCAAGCATATCAACACCGCACATCGTTCGGGTTGTCGTCGGCAAAAAAACTATCTTAATAAGAGCCGCAAAAAGACGAGTGGGTGAATGCCACATACACTACGTACACTAAATTATCTACACTCTTTTTCTGATGAAATAGATATTTTTAACACCTGATTATTAGCATAGAGTAGCGCAGGGGCAATGATGTCTGATGGTGCTGATGGTTGGGCAATGCCATACCACACCATCGGATTTGTTTAATTAAAATCCGAATCCGAAGACCAAGAAAAAGATACAACTCGAGACGAATTCTCATAAATCAAACATTCATCTTCACCGTGAAGAGCGGATATTATTGCATCCACGAAGAGCGCGGGAGATCGGTCTCAGTGAACCTCAAGCAGATAAATCAAATCCATAATGCCGTCCGTCTGGTTTGTCGGTCCACGATCGTGGTTGACGGTGTGGGGCTGGGTTCCGCGAAGAGCTGTCAGCGTTTTGGGAGCGTCGTCGTCGCTCATTGTCGGTCGTATGCGTCGTGTGCTGAAAATTATTGCATATTGCCGCCGACAATGCTGTGGCAGATGTAATTCCAGCAATCGGCGCGGTAGTGCCATACTATACCCTCTTGTCGAAAATTTGTGGTGGATATTTCAAAATCGTACAGAGAAGCTGCATATTTAAGGGTTCTTTGGTTATGAATTAACACACTAGGAAAAATAAGACGAACACAAAATTTCGCAAAAAAAAAATAAAGAACGTGGTTTAGCATATTTATGAATAACGTTGGAAACTGCAAGTCTTTAACCTGGTTTCAGGTTTAGAATGATGAGAACGAGACCAAGGGTTTTCAAGATTTAAAACAAAATTTTGTTTGTTTTTGTGCTATCCCAAAAATTGTCGAGATATTTATCAGTTGGGAAGAAAAATTTATGAATTTTCCTCTTATTCTACAAAGCGGTTTGGATTTTTTCCATATCATGTCAAAAAGCATTTTTTTAAATTAATGTCTGATGAACTTTTTTTAATGTAATTGTTCTTTTTATCTTTATTTGGGTACCGCTTAATTCTAGGTAGACCTTTGATTCAACCATCAAGCTTTGCTACTCAGCTCGGTATCTAGTTTCTTTCAGAATACGGCTCAATTATTCAGTCTCGAAATTCCGATCACTTGTATCGAGGAAACCAAACAGTTTTGCGATCTTGGTATACATATCACAAACAACGTTCTGTGGAAAGAACACGTCATCAAAAACGCTGCGAAATGTTCAGGTTTTCTAAGGCGATTGCAAGAAATATTTTTTCTCACGTTAGATGTTGAGAATGTCAATCGTGGCCCCCGCTGTGTAGCATATAGCGCCATCTTGCAGGATAGCATAGCATAGCGTCTAAGTCCATCTAGTTCAATGTTACCTTGTGAATTTGGTTACTATTTTTCCGTAGTAACCGTCTCATTAACATGGTTTTCCAAAAAGATCGGACCAATGAAGCCGCAGGCCGGCCCAAAATCTACACCTGTCGGTATCATTTTGAGGATGTGGGTTGGTGGCGTCCCACATACGACAATTTTGCTTGTTAACACAATCATTGATCCAAAAATGTACCTCGTCACTTATAATTATTTGTGGGGTCCTCTTCCAAACGTTCCGAAGCCCAGCCAGCGAACAAACGGGGTTGTTTATGGTCAGCAACTTTGAACTCCTTGTTTAATTGGATCTTATACGGGTGTAGACCCAAGTCCCGATGCAAAATTCGTCAAATTGAAGTCCGCGAAAGGACGAGTTCTTGTGCATGGAGAGGCATCAACTACCCCACGTTCTGCTGAAAAGTTTCGCGGATTGCACAGCGGTGATGTTCTCCGCCGATATTGCGTTCATTTGACGTAGAAATCTTAGTTCATTGGTTTCTGAAACGTTCGGCTCAAATTTGGCCACCAAAGGTTGAAAGTCGACTGTGAAGGTTCATTAGTCATCATCATCCTATCATTAGATAGGAAAGAATTTTTTGTCAGCGAAGTAGAATGAGAGAATGAGGTGACTATTTTCCCACTTAAAACTCACGAGCGGCTCTAGCTTGCACTAGGAGTTAGGAAAATTTCTTCTCAACCCGAGCATCGAACTGACGACTTCCGGGTCAGAAGCAAACATCTTATCTACTGCACCAATGCCGCCCGCAGTATAGAGACTCATTCTTTAGCCGCACTACAGGCATGTGGGAAGCTTTAGCGGTATTAATAACCCTTGGAGTATGCGAGAATCCATTCCCAATGCATTCCGTTCTCAGACCCTGCCCCACATGTTTAAACTTAACTTTGATACTAAACCTAACAATAACTTAAAAATACTTTAGTACCTGACACGAAGAATTCACATGAATTCCGTCAACATCCTCAACCTTACCCTATATTTCTAAACTAGGCGTAGCTCCTCTATGGCACAAAGTGAAATACTGCAAGGAAAAAATAAATTTTCTATGATGTATTTGATCTACGATTCACTTACGCATGCCACTTCCCAAGCACCCTGAACCCTCCCTTAGCTCACCTTCATCATTCAACTTATTTACGTTTTGATTTATTTCTCAGTCAAGCTAAGAATAGTTCGCCCAAAGATACTTCACTTCGCACATACATTCTCTTTTGACAGGAAAACAAAAAGCACGCAAAATCTGTACCTACTTACGTGCGTCGTCGCTGCCACTCCGCAAAAACAACATGCTTAAACGATAATTGAATGAGCTCCTTCCGTGACACGACCAAGCGATCATCAACAGCCATCGTTACAGCACCCCGTCCAGCCGTGCACATTGTCTAAAGTCAGCGGCTGCGGCAGCAGCGATGATGCAATGCCAATGCAACGCGTTGCATCTGCACTGCATGCATCATATGGACACGCGTTAATAAATTGCATTTAATGGAGATTGCCTAAGTGAAAGATTTGAAATAATCAGATGCGAGTGAGTTGGTTTTTTTTTTGTTCATCACAATCGGTGCAGTAAATAGAGATGCCGGTGAATTTACGCTGCGGTCATTGCACACCCAGAATACGAGCGCCAGGCAATCACCTAATATGCAACGGAATTGAATTATATTTTATTAATGACTTTCGGTAGTTCAGGATGGTTTATGTTTGCCCCGCATTTTTGTTTAACATTTTAAATTAATCTTTAATAGCTTTAGCTATCTCTTCCCCCTCTAAAGCCTACCCAGTGTTAAGCAGAGGGAACTTCGCTAAATTTAGCCCAAACAACGGATATCAAGGATGCCAATATTTTTCATCTTTTTTGGGAGAAAGGATGCGCACTACAGGTTATACGATTGAATTAATAATTTTTCTTCTTATTCTTCTTATGAGTTTTTTTGAGTCCCTGTTTAACAGAGCACCCTCTTTTCCAAAGGAAATTCAGCCGTTTCCACCCTCTTCAAGGTAGAAAACAGTCAAAGCACATTTACCTACCATACCCTCGTCCTCGTCATCCTCCTCGTCGTCTCTTAACTCTCTGGTGGTTAAAGGCGTGGGTGGTGGGCTGAATGTTTCCCTTTTGATTTCTGCCTCGATTTTAAAATTAACAAATCAGTGAATACACTCAGTGTAGCGTAATATTTTAACAACGTACAGTACACACAACGAGCGGGGCGGAAGTTGGTGGAAGGATATATAAGGCCCACACTGCTGCGCGTAGTTTAACACAATAGGGTTCTGCAAAGAAGGAATAGCACACTAGTAGTGGTGATGGTAGTGGCAATGGCAGCAAGAACGCCCCGAACGGAACCCCGTTGGCAACGTTTATTGAAATCAGAAGTTTTATTTTGAAGATGAGGACGGGAATCAAAAAGCGTGAAAAGCTCACTCAAACCCCCGCACTACCCCCTGGTAAAATAAGACTCTGCTTCCTTCTATTGTGGTCCTTCAACCCGTGGCCATGGCAAGCGTGCGGGGATATTGTGATTTTGAACTGTTGAGCGCACCCAAGAGCAACCTTACAGCGCGTAAAAGGTTAAAGGAATTATGAAAATATTTCCTTCCACAAACTCCGTCCCGCTTTAGTCATGCGACTTTTCGTCCTCGTTTATATATTTGCTCTGGGTACACACACGTACAGAGAGAGGTGGAGCGGAGAAAATGAACGAAGAACGTTAGCGTGTGCCGTAAACATAATTTCGCTCAGGAAGTGTATGTCTTTTAATAAGGTACCAGGACCTTTTGTCTTTGGCAAAAACCAATCTCAGCCCAAACCGGCGCAGAAGAAGAAGCAGCAGCACAGCCGATAAGAAGGCAACGAAGAAGATTGAGAACACCCAGAAGCAGTTCCTGACTCCGTGAGTAGGTTGACACTTTATTTCTTCGCCAGAAATATGTGCGGCATAATTCCTCTGGTATATCTAACTTTACTTCAACTTTATGGTGGCTTCTGGATGATTTAGGTCGTAGGTCGTCGGCGGCGGTGGTGATGGATGAAAAATGATGAAGTGGTGGTAGAAGAGAGGGTAGTGTACCCTTTTGTGATTCAATCACAATTTCAATATTTCGTGAGGCAGAAATTCAAATGTTGTGCCAGGAAGCCCGAGACAATGGCACTTCTTGCTTGTAAAGTTCAAACAAGAGTTGTTCTACTATCCCATGGGGAGTCCTGCTAGTATTGTTTGTCTTTCTTGTACTTCATCGTCATCATCAGAAGCAGCAGCAGAAGCAGTAGGAGCGATGTTATTGTAAAACTAAGTTGATTGCAATTATAATTGTACAACTCGGCGAAAGAGAAAGAACAGTGTACAATTAAATTGTCGGAATGCCATAACATTTGAAGGAACATTCCGCCAGTATGAAATGATGGTAACCCAATACAATGAATTAATTGAATAAAAGACCACATCATGGCTAGGAAAAAGCATCAAGGGTCCGCCTTTTCCCAAGACTTATATGACTTTCTCCGAGATGGCTTTGCGATGTCTTCGTTTCGTGTCTCCTCAGTCTGTCTGTTGGTTTAATTGGTTTGATCAAAAACACATGTTTATGGCTTCTTGTATTCTCAATTCGATTCCAAGAAATACTCTTTATCTTTATCCCGGAAGTCCCTCTTAGGGTAACAAGCAAGTGTATAGTCGATTAAAGTCCGCCGACTTCTTAGTTTATTTTTTTTTTTGTCAAAGCAGGTGCTCAGCGCTTCTTTACTATAACCTCCACTGGTCTACGCGTACGCCACCTGGGGCTTATAGAGAGATCCTATGACAGTTGATACTAACTATACAGCTCACCCTTCTCCGTCGGCTGTTTGTATATCCGTAATTAATGATGTCGCGCGAGTAATTTTTTCCTCGTCCACCTAGGGTACCTTCTACCTTAGTTGCAATATAAATTGCTTGTTGCCTGTTGTGTTAATAAGTTTTCTGCAAATAAATTATTCATGGGCCCGTGACGTACTAATAAACACCCCTTATTCCATCTAATAGCCGGTAATTAACTCCCAACGTCGAGTCGGACGAGAGAAGGATGAATAACAATAACAACACGAGCGAGGTGTCCACCGACACACTGCGCTGACGGTCACAAGGAAAAGTCCCATTTTGTATGTGTGCTGGGATAAGCCAGGATAGGTCGAAACTAAGAGACTGGGAATTGTTATGAAACTCCAGCAGTGCAAGGGAAAAGAGTTCGATTAGTTTAGAAGGGCAGTCCAGACTATGGCCCAATGTTTTGCTGTTCGGTGGGTAAAACTTGGAACAACTGAGGTTTGCGTGTCGGATATTGCTGTCGTTCAATATTCTGGCAAAACTCTCCTCCATCAGCCTCCCACTAAGACACACCATGCTAACCCAAAAGTGAATGGATGCAAGTTAACCGAGATAGAAATATACTTAACAAAATGCATGTTCAGGGGCTGTGCGTGTCCTGACCAAATGGGTAATTACGGAGTCGGCTTTTGCAATTGTGTTTATCCTGTAGTTTATGGTATATACAAATGTACAAGGACTTTATACTTGATGGAAGATCCTCTGTGCTATTTGGAAATTAACTTGGGAGTTCAGAGTTGAATTAGTCTTTGGTGTTGTGGTTTGGAAATCAAGGATGAGGCGACAGAAATAGCTGTAATTTTCGGTACAAAACGCTTAGTGTCATTTGTCAGTGTTGAGTACACATGTGCGATATCTCTGTTTTATCCTGAAGGATTGCAAATGTAGTTCTTCATTGCTATTCATATAATGAGAATTCATCTTAAGTTTCCTTAATGAAAAAATCGAATTCCTTTTTGAGCTATGCAAGTACAACATAACAAAATATTGGATCACAGTTAAAGAGGTACCAAAATGGAAGATTTTTAAAACTCTCTTACATAAAAAATTAAAGATCCATATTTGGAAGAAATTTTGATGAGAGACATCGCGAGGTTAAGAATGTCAATTGTGGCGAACGCTGAGTGCCATATAGCCCCGTCTAGCTGAAACCACATTTAGTTAATGTCTATATGGTCCAAATTAGGCCATAAGAAATGTGTTATCATCGTTCTTTAGCGCTTTTGACGGTGGCCGCCTCACCAACGTCGTTTTTGAAATACGCCCAAAATTCACAACAAACGATAACTTTTTGATGATGCATTATCACCAAGTTAACCTCGTTTGGGTTGGTATCATTCCATATGCGGCAATATTGGTTTATAACACAGTCATTCATTGGAAAATGCACGTCATCAATAAAAAAAAAATAAAAACTTTCAGCAAAAATTGGGTTCCTCTTTCAAAGGCTCCGAAACCCAGTCACCGAAAAAACGGCGTTGTCTTTGGTTATAAGCTTTGAGCTCCTGGGACAGTTGATTGTAGTACAAGTCTAGGGCCAATTTAATTCTACGAAGGGATGAGTTCTTATGCCCGAAAAGGAATCTGCTAACTTGGGTTCTGCTGTACTCTTTCAAGGACCTGATCGATTACCGAACCGGTAACTTCAAATTGGGCCACAAAACGTTGAAGAGTTGACTGGGAAAGGCGACCAAGTCTACCGTACCGCGCGCAACGTTTGCACAAACGAACACCTATTTTGATAACAATATTGTATTAATCGGATGTGTTTTTTAGTCGTGTTATGCTATGTTGTTTTGGCATCAGTAACAGTCACCAAAACAACATGGCCGGCAAAATCTACCGGCGCTATTTTCAAAACTCTGTATTTTAATATTCAATAACCATTTTTTTTTAAATAAAGGGTTTCCAATGTGGATTTGAGAACTGTCAACAATCCATAAGCCGGTGGTAAGATTCGCCTTTTTGTATCGTTGATAAAAATGTCAATGCAGATCGCTAGAGACATATTGAAGCTTATTTTTGTGGGCAATGGAATGGACTAGAGATTAATAATGTATAATTACAAAAAGACAAGGTCCAAAGAGAATATAACAATGTCAACTTATTGAAAACAATGTTGGTTTTGTCGTCTGGCACCTAGATTATTTGATTCAACACCTCTGCACTTTATTTTAAGGGACAGCGTCAAATCATTGGTCTATGCCAACAAGCATATTAAAAGAGCTCAAAGCCAATATTAAACCAGAGATAGGGGCCATTTACGTCGAAATGTATAATTGAGTCTTCAAAAATTGGGTTCAATGAATAGACTCCTGAAAACGTGCCGGTGGTAGACACAACATCGAATTCCATACATAAACGTGTTTAATTGTATATGAAAACAATAAAATGTGTTTTTTTATTTTTCAAATGGTTTGCGTTTTATTAACCTAAACATTTGTAAAGTTCTTTTGGATAACCTGATACAAGGAGAAAAGGAAGAGAACCTACGTGACTTACTTGTGGGACACCAAAGAAAATAATAAAGGCTGTAGAGAAGACATTTCAAACAAACACTTAAAAGCAGGGTTCTAAGTTTAGGGTGTTATTTTTCAATCAGCCGCGCATTTAAACCTGTTTTTTTTAATATGAAAAAATGAAGAAGCTTATGATACAAAAAAAGTGACAACATCCTCTTTATTTAAGATCATAAAAAAAAGTTTACAAGAAATTGTGATAAAATCTAAATTCTACTAGTTTTGTATTTTTTCTTCAGCAACGCCTTTTCTTTCAGGTTTTATAATCGCGTCACAGCGAACGCACCCAGCAAACGAACGCTCCCATTAACCACCGCTGTCTTTCAATATTTCATCTTTAGACGTTTTTATTTTTTCGTTCAGAGCAGGGTCGGAGTTGTCAAAAAAAGTTGTATTTTTTTCGCTCAGAGCGTTCAGATCTTTAAAATTATATTTCTTTTGCTCTGAAGATTCTGAGAGAATGTTGGCTGAACGTAATATTGCCGTCTGTTAAAAAGACATATGAGACGTGTCAATTTGTGACAGCCAAGTGCTCAAACGCTCGTTTCAGAGAATTATCAGAATATGCTCAGAATGCTCAGACACTGTTCAGATCCCTTTTCTGAGTGAATAAAGAAAAATGCCTTTTGTAATCTCCTCATCGTCACGAGAGACGATTGCAATAGCTGGGTGAAGAAATAATAATAATCTGAGGACTGTTCTCCCGTCTGTACTTACTGGAATTAGTCAATAATTGGATCAATTGCAAATATCGTTATTTTCTTTGCGTATTTTAGTGAAAAAGCTAGGATATTGAAAACATTTGAGTTATATTTGAAAATAAGATAAAAGTAAAAATTCTGATAGGGTTTTGATACTATTTAATTCTTCTGGATGCTTCATCCCAAGGCTTTGAAAAAGGTCCTAGCTCCGTAGTGGCATTTTAAGCCATCAAACCAAAAATAGAAAGACCCGATTTCAATTTTTTATAACGAGCTGGGAAGCAATAAAAACAATTTCGACTCTTAAATTAGAGCCAAATTGCTCCTCTCATAAGGGAATCTGAGAAAAACTCCATGCAATAAAAAAAAAATCAACTCATCTGTTAGAAAGATCGGAAAAGGATCATAAAAATTGTTTAACAAACGTATATCGAATTCCAAAACGAATTTTAAAATATAATTACAAATGACTCACAGGCAATCCTGTATATACTTTCACAAAAAGGCAATTACATTGTAAAAACTATAAAATAAAATAAAAAAAAAAACATTACAAAATTTCCACTTTTTATTTTGTTTCCCCAACCAAAATGAACGTTGAAAAATAAATCAAAAGGCACATGAAACATTTTATTGCATTTTCCTCCATAAAATAAAAAAAGAAAAATCCAAATGGCTATCATTACGAGGAACGACCATAATAGCCTTTAGCCGCATAAGGGATAAGGGATGGTTGTTAAGCTTCACTCTATTGGCCTTCTCTATGGCCAAGGAGAGGGAGCTATACCTTCATATGTAGTATAATGTATAACTAGGTGCAACCCGCCCTCTAGCCCTGGCTGAACAACTGTCCGAAAACACAGAGACAGGTGACATTAACATTAATAATTAATACCATTTTGTATACAAAAAAAAACTTTTCCACTTGATTAAAGACTGTATCAATTTCATTGTACATTGTACACCTCCTCTCTAACCAACCGCACTACGGATTGGGGTTGTGCTCTGTGAAGAACTCCCAGCAGGAACCTCGGTGTCGGTGTATAGTTCACATAAAAACATGCAGGAAAACAATTCGACAGGGAAAGGCGGTTTTTCCATAGATTGCTTCCAAAGGGTCTTGGTCTTGGCTCTTTGGCTCATGTTTGTAAATAAATTATAAGATAATTCACTCTTACTTGACTGCAAAGAAAAAGAACGGAACGCCAAACTTCACTCTCAGATTGCTTGTATCCCTGTTCGTCGTTTTGTTTTTGTTCTTTTGACTTATGATTTTCGGTTCGCTTAAGGGTAACTTACGATTCGTGAAAAAAAAACAATTTTAAGGTTTTAATCAAAAATTATGTTTTGTATATGAAGTTAGTTATTGAACTACCAATTAGTTTTATGTGTTTTTATTAGATTTTAGGGTCCAAGATGTCGATACTTCAAGGACTTTTAACGTTTTTTGGTTTTAGTTAAATATTTGGGACCATTCATGCACATTCAAATTTCTTTTTTGGAATCCCGAGGAAGCTAGTGAGTTCTGAAAAATGCATGTGCAGCGACAGTAAATTTTGTGTGATTTAATAATAATCCTCTTTGAAGCTTTGTTTGGTGCATAAGGTACCCATGTGAGTTTTGCTGGTATCAAAATACAGATCCTTCTTCTTGTTTTTTAAGAGGCCTCCGCCCTTTTTTTTAAAGCAAGAAATTACACAAATGTTTACGTGTATAATGAAGTAGTAAATATATTACAACAAATTAAATTGCATATCCAAGAATGGTATTTTGGTTTTGAATGTCTGAGGTTTTTTTTTAATTTTTGATTTTGTTTTCATATTATTTCAATATTTCGGTGAATAGTTTCGTAAGACCGTTTGCGTTCAGAACGTGAAATAGAGATTTGAAAGAGATAAACTGGATTCGTTTTAAAGGCAATGAACAGATATTAGCAGTGACTAAACAGATTTTTTTATTTTTCCACATAATTTCCATATAATTTTATTAAGTTGCTCTAGGGGCTTGCGTTAAGATCGTGAAATAGAGGCTTGAAATAGGTTAATTGTATATGTCGTTTTAAAAGCAATGAACAGATCTTTGAAGTGACTGGAACAGAATTTTTATTTTCCATATAATTTTATTAATTTGCGCTGGAAGCTTTGTAGTACCAAACGATATCTTTCGGTATTTCATAGTACAACTCAATTTCGAAATGAAGATACAGAATTGCGAAATTGAGCCCTATTTACTCCCTGAAACCAGAGGTCCACAGCAGGCACAGCTGCTTAAGAAGCCAAGATCTTGTGATTTATACTTATGTCTACTCTCAACTATACCTGTGTGTGTGTAGTGTGAATCTGACGGAGATGAACTTTTTGAGACAAATTGTATTCTTGGCGGATTTGTCATAACCTGGAAAAAGGTGGCTCTGACGGAGTATCAAACCCCGACGCTTTGCACAGCAGTCCGACACAATAACCACTAAGCCACAGGGCATGCCAAAATTTGTATGTTTATTAAATTGCTACTAGAGTGGCTTGCTCTCCTAGGCCAATGTTCATACTTAATATGGAATCCAAGCTATAATCGGTGCAGGTGTTGACGAAAAGCTTAATTAAAATCTGGGCGTCTATCAAAGTAACTTCTTCGCCACGGCACTACATCAACGAGATCAAGCCAATCTTTACAACCAAGTTGTTCACTTTATCTTTAACTTTCCACAGTTATTTGCTAATGCAACCGTGCTATAGGATTAATATTAAAACAAAACATTTTAGTTTGTTCAAACCAACAGTAGGTAATGAAAGTCATTTTTGGTTTAATTTTTACATTTTATCCGTACAGGGACTTGAGCCTGAGACCGCACTTTTGCTGTTCTGGAAAATATGTCAGTCCAATAAACTTCCACGCTGTCAGCACCTGGTGAAGGGTGTCGACGTGGCCCACCCTTTGTATGTTTCTCTTCAAAAAACCCATTTGGTCTGTTGAACTGCTAGCTGCTGACGGAAATACCAAAACCTATCAATGCGCGAAGTTATCACCAACTCCCGACCCGTCACCATTCATTGGAAAATTGCTGGTCGTCATGTATTACTTTAATTTCTGTTGTCCTGTTTCGAATAATTTGAAAATTCCAAAATGCGAACAGTCACACGGAATTTGTTTAATGGCAAGTAATTTATTTTTTCCGTCTCTGTGGCTATGTTGTCGACCAAGCAGAACCGGTTCGGGCCAGGGTGTTCCCTGGCATAGCTGATTTTCCAAATACCCCCAGTGGTGTATTAACGCCGACCGAATCGCCGATTAGAAGTCAATTTATCGATTTTCCTTTTTGTCTATGTTTTTTTTTTCATAGCCGAGAACGGAACCACCCTCATTAATTTATCCAGGCCTTATACGAATCATGAAGGGACTGCTGGCTGCGCTTCTGCTGGGAAGGAGGGATGACACATTCACCGCGCTTAAATTGGACAGGAGACAGCTTGTATCCGTGATAGATAGTCTCTGTTTTTTGTTGTTGTTTTTTTTTTGTGTGTCATTTGCAACGCATTTGAAAATTAAAAGTATAGAAGGTATGTCTGGATTCTGGTCCCTAAACGAACAGAGGATGAGAGGGACGAAAAAGAGATACAAATAATGACGCATGCCAAATGCCTGGTGGTATCCGTTTTCAGTCGCAGATTTATTGCATATAGACGTTCCTAGCCTGTAGTACCAAAACCGCCATTAGCGAAGATGAGCCGCGCGCCTGCCGCCGCCCGCAAATTACGCACATTAATGGAAATCTCCGGGAATGTTATTTGCAGGGTTCAATAATCGTAAAAGAGTCGACGACTGCTTAGAAAAGTTATGGCGGTGTCCCGCTGTGTTGACACAAACGAATCTGTCAGCAAAACATACACCGCTAGCGCCAGAGTGTTTCTTTAGCAATGCGAAGGTTTTTCTTCGCCCCAGGAGGGTTTGAATGACCCTTTGAATAGTTACCGCAGAAAACGACTGGATTTGCGAGTGTCAAATGTTGCAATTCCTCTCGTAATGGCCGGTCTTTCCTGCTTCTAGTGGATTTTTATAACTATAAATTATATCCATGCAGAGCCTATATGAGAGGTTCACCGTTAGGTCGCGTTCTATTTCGTGCTTTCGAGCCATTAACTTCGGCTAAGGCGTAATTAAACTTCGTGTTGGTGGAAACGATTGTTTATGGAGTTCATGAAAAGCGATTGTCACAAGTTTTATGAAATTGTTCCTTTTTGTTTTTTTTTCTGTTTTTTTTTTTGTGTTAATTATTTATTTCTTTTTATTTCTGCTCCTTGTTCTATGCTAATATTTTCTTTTATAAGTGTCCCTTACTTAGGAAGGCAATAAGAACGTGTTTTGTGTGTTATGAATCCTAATTACTAGTTTACGGTTATAAATTATGTTTTTTTTTAAGTTGAAAACAAAAAATAAATAAGAATTTCTATAAGTGTATGATAATGGGCTTAAATTAAAACCAATTGGTGTAGGGTTTGTTCTTGTATTATATAGTTGCTCCTGTCGTGACCTTGTTGGGTAGTAAGATGTGTGAGATGGGTGATCAATTTACTTGGTTGGTCTAGATTTAATTAGTTTTTCGTTAGGAGGAAAAAAATCCCCGAAACATGAATGTGGAATGTCTGATTATGATTATGTTACTAAATTGGACTTAAAAACTCTGTTTTGTAGGTGTGATTAATGAATTCGATAGAGAGAAGCCGAAAATCTGACTTATCTTGATATAAGTACTTGATTTATTACTTGACGCTTGGTTTTTATTGTAAGCCTAAGCCGACTTCCTTTTAAAGTAACCAAGAATGAGTCCCGTGACGTGCATATATATAAATTTTGGTCTATTAAACACAAGGCTTTGATTAAATGGCCTAAAGGTTCTGTAGGAAGTGAAAAACACTCCAAGATTCAGTATTAATGAAATGTGTTGAAGCTTAAGTCATTAGGGGTTTGTTTTTCTGTCGTTCTTTTCTTACAAATGGTTTTTCCAAGTTATAACCATATCAAAAGCAAGTTTACATTATATTTCAATCTACTCCATAGATAAATCTGTGAAGTAGAGAACTTACGAACACTGGCTACTGAGGCCATTGGCTCAGAATCTATATATACAAAAAAGAATCCAAATTATGTTTGTGTGGGACTACGTTTTTTCGGCTTCATGGATTTGAATAAAATTTTTAGGAGATTTCAGGACATGCCTTGAGAGTGCATATGAGAAATCTGTTTACTGTCCAATGTCTAGAACCGTGTGTTGCCGGGTGTAAGCGGCACGGGACCCAATATGTTGTGCTTTGATAGGTATTCAGAAAATCTTTGGTAAACACGAGCAACGCCGGGTGGGTCAGCTAGTTTTTTTTTATATTTTGTAAATGCTCTATGAAATCGGTTTCTGTGATTTGTTTCTTTTTTCGCGTGGGAAAAATCAAGAAAATAGTTAATCATTCAATATTAACAGTGCAACGTTCAGACATGGTTTCTGAAGATTATTCGAGAGGAAGTAATACACCTTACACCAAAAAACCTTAATGAACAACGTTGCCCCTTGAGAATTTACATTTTTGTATGGGACAGATTTGCTTTTCCTACTCGTACAGTACCAAGAGTTTTCAAAGATTTCAATATACATAAATCCGCTGGTCCGTTTGGTATACGCTAATTCTTCTAAAGAGGTGTTCTTCCGCACTGGCAAAACCACTGCGTAAGTTTTTCCATGGTTCCTGTTCCTGCTCTTCTAGAATCTTTTCTAGAAAATAGAAAACACAATTTGTCCAGGCTGCCCTTAAGAAAGATGACCTTTCCGCTCTGCTCCCAACCTTCTACGTCCCTTCTTTTTAAGGTCATGGGAACGCTGATCAAACCTTAAGAAATATCTTGAAGACCGAAATCTTCTTCAAGAACGACAATATGTCTTTTATAGCAATCGTTCGATTATATAGTGATCTGATGGCATATTTCACCAAATAGTGGAAAAAATCTTTAAGATTATTGCCTTTGATATTTTCTAAACATTTGATATAGAATTTGGCATCAAGCTTATCGAAAATGCGTGCTTTTGGGGTCAATAATACTTTTGTTCGTTGGATAAAAAGTTTACTTCTGAACCGTTCAATAAAAGTGGTATTGGACGGTTCCAAGTCTGATTCTCATAAAATTGATACTGGTGTGCCTCAGGGCTCCATTCTGTTTCCAACTCTCTTTATCATTTTTATATAAAAGATATTTTGTCTTTAACTTCTAGTCCTCTAAACTGTTTCGCTGACGACTCTATCTTTAACTTTTCATACTCGTTCGGTGATTCACGTCCTTCGCTCTTGGATGGGCAATCCTAACGGTACCGTATATTAAGCTCATTAAACTCCGATTTACACAGTACTCGGTATAAATTTCAACAACGAACTCTGTTGGTACGACAATATATTTTCTTTCTATAAAACATGTTCATTCGATTTAGCCAGTTGCATTTCTACCCTTAAAAACTTAACTCGTAAAACTCTTCTCGCCAGGAATGCTCATCAAGTCACCATCAAGGCCCAATGTCGGACGTCCCGTGAAATATAGAGATTCTTTTTCCTAGCCGAACAACACGAATTTGGAATAGTATACCTGGCGATGGTTTATCTTGCCATTTCAATTAAAAAGCATTAAAAACAAATGTTTATAGACACCTTCTGTCCCGTCCCTCCTACCCTTACTTCCGAATACTCGTCATTATAGGTGAGTTTACTTATGTAATTATTTATAACTCTTGTTTCACTCTTCTTTAACTATTTGATTTAGAAGTTCGTTCCGAGGTTTTAAATCTTTCTTCAAGTTCGTTACATCGAATTTGGCAATTTTGTAATTTTATTTAACTTTTGTGCGAATTTTATCAACTTTTTGAGCTCTTTTGTGAATAGCTATTTGTTAAAGTTATCTGTTTTGATAAAAAAAGCTGTTGCAACATTCCATTTCCTAGTTTTTCATTCTATTTTCTAGTTCTCATGTCCAATATTCTTCTTGCGATAATGTTGACCAATATATTCCTCATACGATATTTTCTTTTCTTTGACTTCTATATTCTTCAATTTGATTTTATTTTAAAGTGAAAACTTCATCAACTTTACAATGTAATCATGAAAAGTTGAAAAGTATATTTTTCATTTTCTTTGATCACCCTCAAGGTGGGCGAATTTCAAATTTATAACAGTAACTAACAACTTCCTTTGTCTAAAGCCTTAACACTTCCAAAACGACAACAAAACATCCTACATATACAGTTTCTCAACCTTTTCAAAACTTCAAAAAACACAAATGGTCAGTCGGCCACTTACATTTTTGAAGAGACTTTTAAAAACATGTGTTTTTCCATTCTTTCCCCCAAACACCGAGAGGCTTTTAAACTCTTATACGTAAAAACACAAAAACAAAAAATAAACAAAATTCTTGTTTTTTAAAAACTTTCATAGAAAGGAAATAATTTTCCTGCAATGCCAACACAACGTGTAAAGTTGTGGCTAAGGTAGGTAGACAAGTCGTAAACTAGCATCTAAATTCTAATTTTAACTTTTCACAACACAATAAAATGATTGTTCCTTGCTCTCTGTAGGAAACATCATCATATACCACAGACCATCTTCCATCTACCTTCACCATCACCAAAAGACCCATTGTAAACTCAAACCCCTTTAAGCTCGTTTACTGCTTTTTCGAAAAATTTGCATCTAAATGACGTTCTTCCAGCAACCAGGCAACACTTATTCTTCTCTCTTGACCAGAAAAGAATTAATTAAACCCTCACTTTTGTACAACACTAAACTGCACTTTGAGTGTGTGCTTAGTTGAGGAGAGGGGGGACCTCTTTTGGGAAAAAAGAACCATCCACCTGCCTCCCGCAATAAACTTCTATTTGGAGCAGGATTATGTTTTTGTAATTCGAATTTGAATAAATAATCTAAGATACGTGGGTGGAGGATGGACAATCTTTTAGGTTATTTTATTCGAAATCAGTGGATAAGCCCTAATTACACCACTTAACCTGTCGATAAGGGATCTCCTGCTCCGGAAAATAAAACAAACTTATTCATGAAGCTATTTAGCAGATAATCGACTGACTGTGAAGTTCTATTTTTATACCCTGCCTTCCTGTCCTAGATACATAGATACACGCATTCCGGCATCCGACGGATATGATGTTTCAATTCCCTACGAATAGATAGTTTATTTGCTTTTCTCATGTCGTCCTTCTTTTATCACAATAATCGCACTTAAATCTTCCCACGCAATCTGGAGTTGGCACAAGGATTTATTTTCCTATTATCCTAAAACAAAATTCCAGGCATACACACGTAGGGTATCCTTCGAATTTTTATTGCTCTCTCGTCTTGTTATGGAGTTCTGGATGAAGTTAAGTTTTGCAAAACATTTACTTCCACTTGGACGGATATGGCGGCAGTGTTCGCCTGTATAGCTTAACTGCCGAGGAAGTATCTCTCCTTCGTCGTTAGTAGTTTTAAGTTATAATCTTGCAACATGATACTTTACGAGACAGCTCCACTCTCTAGAGGGGGCTGTAGGGAGTCCCCACAAAAGGATTTCAGTGCGTTCGCCTTCCTCTTCTTCATCGTGGTCGTCCTTTTCTTTGGTCGCGAAATCCATGAGGGCGATTTATCAATAGATTTTGGGTATTATTTGAGAATTTTGTGGAGCGATGGAGGCTAGCAACCCACGCCCTCTGAATGTCTGAAGTCTAGGACAAGATAGCAAAATGTGTTGAAGTTGAAGGTGAGAGAAGTGTGTTCTAGGGCGGTTGATTGCCGCCACAACATTCGATATGACCATCGCTCATTCCCAAGTAATCTTTGTTTACTTTTCTCCAGCCAGCAATAGAAGGCACCATCGTGAGGTTATAATGGAATTTATAGCCTCGATATGGCAGTCTTGCTATACAATGCTGAGTGGTTGAGACACAAGCCTAATGTGACAGGTGGGAGGTATGTAGCTGTATTCTATATTAAAACAAAATATCAAAAACAAACCTCATGCAACATGGGGAATATATGGGCCACCCAGGTATTCGCTTGGAACCGTTTTTGGCATCGCGTTTTGTATATATGAATGTGTGTTGCACGGTCATGTCACGACTTTCCTTAAGTGGATGATAATGTCTTGTCGTGGGGAGCGGCAGAGCAAGAACGACAACACGACACACCATGCTGATGTTATTTCCTCCTGGTCTTGGCTTGGTTCTCGTGATTGCACGCAAATGCTGCACCAAGAGCTGCAAGCAACAAAAATGTGCAAATAAATTGCACTTAATCGCATTATTACAATTTTATTGCTGCAGCCAAGGCATTTGCGAGAAGAGAAGAAATTTGACTTGAGCAAAGAGGCACTCGTAGTGTTGGGATTTGGAGTGTTTTTTGTTTTGTTATGTTGGAGTAAGATTTAGGCTCGCGGTGGCTCATTTGGAGTGATTTCTCATGCGCTTAGTTCATCAAATTACAAATGATGGAGGGAATTCCAACGAAATCGGCTTACGCACACGATTTATGGTGCAACCTGTCTTAAGTTTTATTTTTTTATTTTTGTTGCCATCAGCTTCCAGAGAGGATGAAATACTGAATTTCAAAATCGAGATTCTCGTACCTGTGATAATATAATCCTCTAAGCTAAGGACTCCATAATTTATTGATTTTCTGCTTGATTTTAATGCCAGATTTATCAAGAAAATACATTGTAAAAGCAGGCTTTGAGATTAAAGTAATAATATAGCCCTGACTGACGACTCCTGAGATATGTGAGCAGAAGCTATGTATGTGGATGGACAAATTAAGTACTCGAAGGATAAGGATGAGTCAAGTCTTGTATCTAGAGTGTCTAAGGCTTTGAAAGATTTATGTCACAAAAGAGGAAAATTAGTAAAGTTAATGTATCTAAGACATCGAGTTGTTTTACTGGCAATGTAATTCAAGGTTGAATTAGGTTGGTGAGCAATTTTTTATAAAATCCGTTTTGACATACATATTGACGTAGGTTCATACTTATTTGTTAAGGACTATTAGCTGACTTTTTCTTCTTTTTTTAAGGAAAATATTGTCAAAGATATATAAAGGATAAGAAGCATCTTTCCTGAAAGATTTAAACTTTATTAATGCTGGTCTGATTCCTTGCTTAGGTATTAAAAAAAAACAAGAAATCAAAAAAAGAAAAGAAATGAAATATTTTTGACAACTAGCCGGTGAGTAAATGGAATTTTGACAATCTTTACAAGAAAAGTATCTCTTTATTTCACGGAACGTCAAAAATTAGCCTCAAGCGTGAGCTCATGAGCATTCCTTGGGAGACGAGTATTACGGCTGAATTTTTTAAGGAGAGGAATGCATGAAAGAATTGATAGAATAAGGAAAGACGTGAAACATTACATCGGTGTTCGAGAGGGGCTATTGGTTTAGAGATAGTTTTATTTCCTATCAATTTTAATGCTCTGGTTTTTACTCTATCGAACAGGTGAAGCGATACTTGAGAAGCACCTGTCCAGAGGTGAGAATTATACTCAAGTTTTAGGCGTATAAACGCTTTATAAATTGTTGCCAGATCAGAAGGGGAAGAAAACATTTTGCAACGATATTGAAAACAGCAGCATTTTTGGCGACCTCAATCTCAAGTAAATGGTCGTTCTAACGAAGATCGTGAATAACATTCATATTTAGTACGGAAAGCTTTTTGGTTTCTTCGATAATGGCAAGGGGGGTATGTTTAGCTTTAACGACAGAAGACAGCATTGAGTTTTCGAAGCATTAAACTCCACACAATTTCTATTACCCCATTTAGCAAAGCTGTGCTTAATGAGCTTAATATACGATACCGTTAAAATTGGTCGCCCGAAAGTAAACGATGTACATAAATCACCGATCGAATATGAAAAGATAAGGGTAGAGTCGTCAGTAAAAGAGTTTAGTCGATTAGAAGTAACAGACAGAAGACCATTTATAAAAATGAAGATTAGTGTCAGAGACCGATCCAAGCCCTGGGGCACACCAGCATTTATTTGATGTGAATCAGACTTGAAACCGTCCAATACAACTTGAATCAAGTGGTCAAAAAGCTTCAATGCAACAAACAAAAGTATCACCGATCCAAACACGTATTGGACGGGTAAGCTTGATGTTGAACTCTATCAAATGTCTTGGAAATATCAAGGGCAATAATCTTAAGGATTTGTTCCACTTTTCGGTGAGATATACCATCAGATCACTATTGGAACAAAAGCTGCGAAAGCTATATTGTCAGTCATGAAGAAATTTTCGGTCTACGAAATATTTCTAAAGCTGAAAGAAGAAAGGACGTACATAAGTTGGTCGGTTAGGAGCAGGATGACGTTAAATGCTGTTTTCTAGGAATGATTCCAAAAGAGAAGAAGATATGAAAAAGCTTACGTAGTGGCTTTGGCCAGTGTGGAAGAACCACTTCAGAACAATAGTAGTAAATATACCATCCGGAACGGAATTGTGTGCTTTGAAATCGCATTAACGATGGTGCCAGGACATTGAAAACAATTTTCAAAATGGAATAAGACAGCACATTTAACCTGTTCAAACCAATTTACTGACGAGATTTGGGCTCCTGTGAATAAAACAATTATTAGTGAAGGAGATGCTTGCGGATAATGAATTTGAGCCACAAGAAATCAAAGTCCGTGTTGGAAAATAGTGTGTATTGGAGAAGGCCTGGCATCTATTATTATTTCTAACATAGACGACGAGCACGAGGCCATGAAAGGAAAAAAAATAGCCGCACCAAGGTGTACCATGCAGATCAAATTCGGATATATCAGTATTTGATTCGCTCCTACTGACTACTTGACTTCAATTAGTGCCAAAACAGCTGCCGCTGCCTTTATTGACATTTGTATTGTGTAGATATGGACACGAAAGAAATTTCTTCTTAAGCCACAAACATTGGAATAGACGACGAGAAAACTATTTAGTAATTAAAAACACCAGCACACAAACTACAACTTTGAATAAGTATAACTGTCCTAGGTGTAGGTGTTAAGGCCGTTAGACAGTTTGCATTTGCATACAAATAATTAATTCAAACATCCATCACAATAGGACAAAATTCAGATGCCCAAGCAAAGCCCTAGCCCTGGTTATTATAAGTTATTTTGACCAAAATAAGTGTGAATTTGGCAAGCCAAGTGGAAAATCGTATGTAGTACTTTTTTATAGTCCGGTTGAATTGTGGGCCAACAAATGAATGATATATGTATTGCCGGTGCTAAATATTATTTTGGTGTATCGTGAGACATCAACTTTAGGACTAATGAGGTTGTCACCCTTAGAATGGGATATGCCGAGGTTATGCATGAAGTTCCTTAAGCTTTTTTTTGGGTCCATAAAAACTCATTGTTGAAATACTAGAGATTTTAAAACCCAGTGTGTGCAACTCTGTGAAACAGTAATCTCTTTCTTTTCCCTTCGAATGATGCCACTTTTTACTTGCGATTATAGGTACTATAATGCAAGTTATGCATTCGTGCAGATTAAAAATTTTGAGATAACAATCAAACATGACATTACGATGTTAGAGACACATATTTGAGTTACTGGCAAAATTCTGTCCGTCTCTATGTTTGTCTGTCTTTACGGATATATTTTGGACTGCAGCCTAGACGGTTGGGCCAATCGTCTTCATTTTGGTAAAAAAAATTTAATATGGTGGGCTAAAAACCTCCCATAAGGCCGGTTTTTTTTTCTTCGACCTTATCGAAAACTCGTGATCCGATTTCAATAAAAATTGATATTCTAGAATATGTAGGTAGCTTAAGTAATTTTGCATAAATTTTTTTTCAAAAACTTTTTTTTTGTATTATTAATAATTAAAATTTTTTTTTTTTTTTGAAAAATCAATATTTTGAAGACGGGTAAGTGAATTTTTTTTTAATTTTGTTTTTAAATGTACGTTATTTTTTTTTTGCTTAAATTTGTATTCTTGAATTATTTTTTTTTATTTTTTTAAAAAAAAGTTGTTAATAAAACCGTTGCATTTAAAATCGGCTCCTACGATTTTGAAAAAAAAACACACTTTTTTACATTTCCTAAAGAATTAAAATGGCGTTTAAATCATTTCACCCAATACAACTTAACGTACTTTATTCGAACAATTAAAAGTCACAAAAATAGAATAAATACTTTGATGTTCACTTTAATTTTCTTATATTTTATTCTACAATGTGACCGCCCATATGAGCAAGTACGTGCGATCCAGTCGTGAAATTTATTTATAGTAGGTACAGTTGAATTGTGGTCCAAAAAAATGATCTCATCTCAATATATTGCTGGTCCTCTAAATATTATTTAGCAGAATCGTGAAGACATCATCTTTATGACTTTTGAGGATGTCAGCGTTAGCATGTAATACATCGTAAATGCCGAGTTCCTGCTTTCTATTGCATGACGTTGCTTTTGAGTCCATAAACACCGAAAATTGATGAAATACTGTATAGATTTTTGAAAACCAACTGTGTGAAACTCTGTGAAACAGTTATCACTATCTTTTTCCCTTCGAATAATTCACTTTTTTTCTTGTTTCCAAGCATAAAGCGAAACTTATATCTAAAATTTTTTCTTTAGCCCCTATTTACCGACACAAGTCCCAAATTCTAAAAAAATAAAAAACGAATACATGTCACCTAGTGTTAAACCGCACTGCAATGAAATTCAATACAACATCCAATTTAACCACACCATTCCGCCGCGCGTATAAAATTATATAAAACCAACAAAATCCCTGAAATCGATATCCATGCTATGCCAGACAATTTTAATTATTGTCCTCTGAAGCTTGCAGCACCAGCAAGCGCAAGCAAGGGCTTTGAAATTTCGCAAAACACACATTATAAGAGACACAAATGGAATAAGGATGGAACCAGCACGATGCCCTGTTGTCAGGATGTTCCACAATCTGAGATTGTATCAGCAAACAACGAGCTCCTCATTTGTTCATCTTCTGCGGGTATACATACATCCATCCCCTCACATGAGTTAGGCCAAGCGAGGAGGGCTTGAGTATTGTAAATTGAGCGCGCCGAACCATAAAAATCGTTCGCCTGTCCGTCCGTGTGTGGTTTTGGTTTAATGTTGCCATACCTACGTGGTTTGCTTCGTGCTTAAATTAAAAGTCGTTCCCTGCAATAGTTACATTGACTAAGTGGACATTGCATGAACGTGAGTCTTTTGTTTGTCCATTCACGACTATAAACTGTCTTCGTCGAATAGTCGGATCGGATCGGATCTTTTTTTTTTTTTAATAGGGTTTCCTCTTTTCAACTTTTCCCTCTGGAAAAGTACATAATTACGGCAGCTCCAGTGCAACGATTCAATGGATAATTTTCCCAGCCATCCACATACTATCCGAACTTCAATGCATTGTTGCGAGGGGTCCTAGAAAAATATTTACCTATCCTACTGTATAGGTTCCCATGTAAAAACCCCTGTCATTCTGGCCAACTTCAAATTTGTCAAAAGTGAGAAAAATAATAAACGACAATCTCATCACATCAAACTCAATTAATTCAGTTCCCCCTGCTGCTGTGTGGTGCGGTAGTCCCGCTCCCGCTTCGAAGAATAACAAAAATCAGGAAAACCATTCCCGACAGGCACACATATTCCAAGCACAACAACGCCATGCACACGCACAATCCACAATAGTTCCTATAGAGCGTGCATCATCAGTGTGGTGAAGAGGAGAGGAATGGCGATGATGATGAGCTACATTGCCAGATTCTGATGATTGCATGTTATAAGTTCCAAATTTCATTTTAATTCAAAATTTCTTTCCTTACAATGGCAGTAGGGAAGAAGAGCAGGAATTGGAAAACCAAGGAACTCAAGCTGACTTCTCTGGCTAGACTACTGCTGCCACAAATAAGTCGAACTCAAAGTCGTGAGTTTGCTATAAAACACACCAATTTATTCCTTCAAAATATTTTCCTTTCTCAATTGTTTGGCCCAAATCTTTGTTAACAAAAAAACGCTCAGTTAAACGTATTCATCTCTCTAGCAGTTAATTTGGGAAAATTCAAGGAAAAATAATAATTTATATTTTCTTAACGGTGCACGTTCCATTAGCATCGTCGAGCCCTCCAACCTCATCGGAGAGGTGGGAGAATAATTAATCGCCTTCGATATGGATGAACTGCATTTGCATAGAATTTTTAGTTTTATCCCACTTCTGATCCGAAGCTTTGCATATGTCCGTCCGTCGGCGTCGTCGTTGAAGGAAAATTCTTAAAAAATGAAGACGAGGAGAGCTCCCGCTTAATAATTCCGATTTTATCGAGCGGAAATCATTTCCTTTATCTTCACGTGCAGTATTAACATATAAACTGGAAAAATGATATCTGCATCTGATCCACAAGAAAATCAATTAAGAAAAATGTGTGTCCGTTGCGTCAGATGAAATTTGTTATGCGGCTTCTTGGGAGGATGTCGAAGTGCAGCTTATCGGAGAAGAAGTTAATCTTAATCTCGGTCTCTTACACACTCGTTGTGGTGGTACAGTGGCCGGCCCTTTATATGCGCAAGTATATGGAGCTGTCAGGCACGTCATAACTATCCATGTATGGGTTTTACGTGACATTGACGTTGACACACTGAATGGCTTTAGCTTGACTTACTATACTAAATTCCAAGTACGTCGACGAAGAAGTCGAATATGCGGAGAAGGGTCTAGTCGATGTGATACATCTTAGGAAGTTCTTATAGGCGCATTGTTATTGTTTCCATGTGTTCCCATCACGGTTTAGCGATGATGGTGACGTGAACGGTGAAGTGTATGTGCGGCGTGTCAACCAGATGTATACCCAGATCATATTTCCCCCGCTTGTTAACACTTGCCATGGTCTTTTTTTCGTTCCCTGCTTCCTCTCCTCATCTTTTATACTGGCTTTTCATACTCCTCCACCTTCTCCTCTTCGTCGACGAATTGTATGGATTGTTGTCACTTATTAATAATCTCTTGTGCACAATCCAATGAAGTCAGTTGGAAGGGGGCTAGTGGGGGAGTTTAAAGGCAGCCTGATGGTGTGGCATGGTGTGTTTTGTATCGTTAAGGGATTAATGGGGATTTTCGTTGGGCTTTTGTTACAAACACGGGCAGGATGAGGAGGTGTGTGTCTATATAAATCTCTCGAATCGCCAATGGTCACTACTCACATGGTGCAAATGACGCGAGTGTCTCGTTGAACGTTTGTCGAAATTCAATACCCTGCGGTAATTACAAGCAATTGCACTTGAGACTCTCTTCATTTTTTTTAAATTCTTCTAGGGAATGGATAAATGTATGGAGGATTGTCATTCCAATATAAGTTTATGTTGGTTCGTTGAAGTTGCCTCATTAGCCAGCGTGTAAAGAAGGTGTCACACACAAGTGTCATCTCGTCACACCATTCGGATGATTGGAACATGCTTATGCATAAAGTTGATTTGATTGCTGGGAATTATTTTCGGTAAAAGGGGGTGGTGGATACAAATTCGAAGCTCTTGACACCGTTTCAGCGATTGTCTAGTTAATGGTGGAGATGAATATCAAGAAATTAGTTTAAAAGTATCGTGGGAATGAAAAAGATGAAAAGCGAATGCTTGGGCTTGAGTTCGGATAAAAATTAGGAGGGCTTACATTAAGCTTTGTGCTGGGAAGATGAAGTATAAAGTAATCAAGTTTTCTAGAGAGTGGAATGAAGGTACTTGACTCATCTAGGTTGATGAAAACGTTGTGTGTACTGAATCCAAGGATTCCGATATGTTTTCTGAAGAACCCTGGAACTCGTTTTTCTTATGTTTTTTGTAGTGCTTCGGCAGCATTCAGATTTCTCTGAAACCTGAATGCGTAATTTAAATTCAGGATCACTAATTTTGAAATAAAAAAATATAAAATAAAATAAAATAAAATAATATAAAATAAAATAAAATAAAAACAATTTTCACGACTGGATCGCACGTTCTTGCTCTTATGTGTGGTCACAGCCTCGAATAAAATTTGAAAAATATGAAAAGAACTTCAAAGTTTTTATTCGATTTTTCTGATTTTTGATTGATTTGATTGTTTGAAAAAAGTACGTAAAATAGTTTTTTTTTTTCAAACGCCATTTTATTTCCTTAGAAAATGTGAAAAAGTGTGATTTAAAATGGTAGGAACGGTTTTAAGTTAAAATTGTTTTATGCAAAAAATTTAAAAAAAAATATTCAGGAATGCAAACTTAAACAAAAAATTACTTACATTTAGAAACAAAATTAAAAAAAAAATCAAAATATTGATTAAAAAAAAAATAAGAAAATTTAATAAAAATACAAAAAAAAAGTTTTCGAAAATATTTAAAAATAAAATTACTTAGGCTACCAACATCTTCATGAATATCAATTTTGATTGAAATCGGATGACCAGTTTTCGAGAAAGTCGAAGAAAAAAAAACGGTTCTATACCGTTTTTAACCCATCATCTAGAATTTCTTTTTAACCAAAATATAACCTACACCTACAATAGTACACTGATTTTTGTTCATAAAAATACTTGAAGCCGTTTCCGAGAAAAGTAAAAATTTAATTTTTATGTGACAGGTACCGTTAATATTTGAGCTAAAAAACATTTTAAAATGTAGAATGTCAAAAGAACCTTATGTTCCAAATTTGAAGACGATTGGCCAAACCGTATAGGCTCTACGCTCTATTTCAAAATACATCCGTAGAGACGGACAGACAAACAGACAGACAGAATTTTGCCAGTAACTCAAATATGTTTCTCTATCATCTTTATGTCACGTCTGATTGTTATATTTTTTTTCTAAATAAATTTGAATAAAAAAATAAAAAAAATAAAGTAAAAAAAATAAATAAAATAAAATAAATTAAAATAATATAAAATAAAACTAAATAACATAACATACAATAAAATAAAATAAAATAAAATAACAACAATAAAAAAATAATATACAATAAAATCAAGTTCATGAGAAATTATGACTGAGGTGAGGTAATAAGTAGGTCAAGCTTCAGCTCCTGAGATATTTTTTTAATTTCTTTTCTTGCGTGAGAGGAAACCAAATGATATTGATATTACAAACAGTCCCCCTGAAGGTTATAACGCCATCAATCGTCTGCCAGCCAGAAGAGGCAGCATTACCGAGTAATGGTGGGTTAAAAGTAACATTTTTTCTGAAAATAGACCTAGTGAAGGAAACCATTTCAAATGCATCGCATCCCAACGCCCTCGATACCCTGAGTGTGAGAATGTTTGTGGCAAACGTCTGAAGGTGCCAAACCCCTCACAGACGCCACCGAAAACGCATTTATTTGACGTTTTTAGACTTTTGGGAAACTACTTAAAATCAGTCGCATCCGATAGCTCTTGTTCCCTGAGTGCGAAAATGTATGTGGCAGACGTCTTACAGGACGCCATAGCCCTGACAGTCGCTTTTTCTTTGGCCTTGTCACACTCAGCTTTTTGTTTTTTGTTTATAAGAAATTTTTAAGCTCGCGAAAGGCTATTCAAGGAAAAGGGACTATTATTTACAAAGAGAAAATGAAATTCTTCGTTAATTATTCCAGAAATAATCAGGACAAGTTGGTGTATAAAGTGAAATATTATTTTTTAATAGAAATAATATTAAAAATAAAAATATCCATAAATAATAAGCAACGTAAGGTTATTTGTATTCCTCTGCAAATTTACTAGAATATAGGTACTTTAGGCGTATTAACAACTTTTCATGTTGGAATGTCTGATTCCTTGAATTAATTCTTGCTTGATTTAAAAAATGATAATTTTTTTATGACTTCGAACATTCATAACTAAAATTAGCATAATATAAAAACACCATGTATACCTACTTAAATCCGCAATCGCAACTTTAAAAGTATGTCTGCATCTTTTTAAGGTCAAAATCAATTTGTGAATCTGAGATACATTTGTCAGAAGCACTTTATCAAAATTTCCCTAAGAAAATACCAAAATACCCTCTCATTAGTTTCCATTTGTATAGATAGAGAGACTTTTTGTTATAATTGTTTCTATTTTTTTTTTTTTTTTTTTTTACTCAAAATACCTTTAAATTGGTCATTGATTTGGAATGTTCGAAATAATAAAATAAATTCTAAGCATTTCCTATTTCCGGCGATACGATAAGGGTAGCGATTGGAAAGGTACGTTGACCCTTACAAATGTACACAAATTGTATACCTTGTACTCAATCTATGCGGCCATTAGGGAATAAAAAGATAAGGAAGACCTATCTAACTACATACAATAAAGGTATTTAGAGTTTGTTCGATATTTCGAAAAATACATTTATGCGGGCTAAGGAACATACAGGAGATAATACTGCATGTGTATGTGTGTTTTTTGTTGTATTATGTAGCCGAAAACAAACAAAGGATTTTATTTGGTTTGATTTTCGATTAAATTTTCGTATGTTTCTATGTTTTATAACAGAATGTTACCCCTAATGGGAAGGTTTCCCGAATTTTTGAGTATCTGTGATGTTGGAAGAAGAGAACAAGGGGTGTAGGCTGTATAGTATGTTTCTTATTTTTAATCTTTTTTGGGTTTTACTTAGTTCGCAGTTTTGTCAAAAAAGTTTATCTTTTCCATATAAGTTATTTTTTTCTAATCATTCATAGACATTTAGTTTTAATTGCAACATTTAGATAATAGCTTTTCAATTTTATATTTTTTATTTATTTTATTGTTTTTTAGATTCTTCTTCCGGTATCATAGACTTTATCGCTCCTATACGATTTGTTTGTTTACATTCTACACGCTTTAGCTTTTGGTCAAATAGTTTGTGAAGAATATATTTTGCATTCAACAAACTTTTACTAACACTCTTTAATTACGCCTGGTTAGACAAGAATTCTTGTAAACAGAGTTAATATGCTTGTTTATTATTGTCTTTCTTATGCTAGAGTTCACAAGTTGATATGTGTATATTTATGGGTAGAGAAAGGTCTGACTTTCTTTCCAATAACTCCTACAAATGTTTTTATGTATCTTTATTTTAATCTTAATGCGGTGTCTCTTTGTCTGGATTTAATCAAGATGTTTGGAAACCAACCAGACGAATTAATGAAAAAGCAATAAAAAACAAGAGCAGTTTTATGCAGATATAAAAAAAAATAAACAAAAACTTATCGCACATATTTAAAAAAGAAAAAAATCTTTTGAGGTTTACTTTAAAAAGTTTATGCATTTATATAAGGAGTATAATAATTTACATGAAGTATATAATGAATAAACTAGGATTAATAAATTGGGTTTTAGTATTGATTCGCGCAGAAATGGAAACGTCATCATTTTAGGAGAAAGGCTTTAAACTGCAACACCAAGCACTGGGGCAATGAATTGAGCTTAAGGAAGACAATGCCTCGGGAGCCTGGCGAGGTGATCCAACAAGGAGGACCAAAATTACATAAAGCAATTCATGAAACTAAAATTCACGAATGGCAATATGAAATAAATTGCACGACTGGGTCGCACGAACTTGTTCTTATGTTAGATAATTGCTTAGTGGCTGCATATGTATGTATATAAAGGGTGTTTTTTTAGACGTGTGGTTTTCAAGAAGAAAGAAAACGCATATAGTTTAATGTTATGGCCAAGAATTTATCTTGATTATAAAGATAAGGGTTTACATTATGTTTTAAAAATGATTTCAGGGAAGTGGCCGCCGCAGCGGCTGGTTAGATTAAATTCTAGCCGAGGCCCGATTTTGTGAAAATCGGGATCGGTGGCCATCTCGTTTTGGGCCCATTCACCGAACGTGTGACGCGCTTGATGGTCGTTCGGCTTCAATTCTTGCGAGAGTTGGGTTTTGTAAGCCTGCAAACCAAGATCCTTTCCATAAAGTGGATGGGCACATCTACAATTGTTGCGCGCGATGGCGGATGGACTCATTCGGGTCTTCTTCGATACTCTGCTCCATCGAAACGAATTATTTTGGTAATAAATTTGCACAATTTGCAAACTTGTTCGGGAGTAAGTCTATTCATTATAAAATGGCAAACCAAACTGAGCATAAATCAAGTGACAGCTGTCAAAAAGACCAACTTAGCTTAAAAGTTTTCTCGGAAAAACTAAGTATGCAATAAAATTTCAAAACTAAATGTCTATCGAGGAAAAAATATTGAAAATCGTTCGACCAGTTTTTTAAAAGTCGTTTTTTTTTTTAAACATTTCGAAAAAATATTTTAATTTTTTTCTAGTATGTCATTGTAAGGAAATCTGTAGTTTTCATCTGGGAAAATTATTTAAAAAAATTCAAACAACCCATTTTTAAAATATTTCGAAAACCAAATTTTTTTTTAGAAAATTTAAAAAAATCGTAGAAAATTTTTTTGAAAATTTTGAAATGCAATGTTAATTGAATTATAAATGACTTCCTGTGTGCAAAATTTTATTGAAATCGGGATAATAGTTTACGATAAAACCGCATTTAAAAAAACCGGTTTAATGAGAGTACCGTTATAGAACAAAATTCAAAAAATTCGTTCTAACTGAAGTATGTATTGTTGTAAAAAATAGCACCCTGAAAGTTTTATCAAAATCGTTAGAGCCGTTTTTTGAGAAAATCAAACTCTTGTTAAAAATTGCATGGCAGGTACCGTTATTTTTCGACCTAGAGCAAAAATGAAAAACATCCCCCGAGATACTATCTAATAAATACTAAATACCAAGTTTGAAGCAAATCGGCCTATTCGTTTAGGCTGTAGAGGCACGAACAAACAGACAGACAGACAGACGGACGGAATTTCCGGACCCACTTTTTTTCAACTTCTCTATTATCGTAATGTCATGTTTAATTGTTAGATTTTTTTTTTGCACGAATCCATAACTTGCATTTAAGTACCTAAATCGAAAGTAAAAATGCCTGAAGACTGACTAATATAGCATAGCTAGGGTTGGACTTTATAATAACACTAGCCTTACCCGGCTTACGTTGAAGAAAGAATGAATGAATTATTTTATTTCGAGATTGAAAAAACTGAGTTTATTTTATAAATGACAATGAAAATGTTTATTGTAAATAATTACTGTACTGCAAATTGATATACAATATTCTTGGTTTTTCCATTTGATGCGAAAACGAACAATTTTTTTGGCATTCCAACATATAACTGGCCATGGGAAAAACATGGATTCTCAAGATTCAATCCCGCAACAGCAAGCGATTGTCCTTGAACTTTATTAATTTTAATCACACAGGCTGGGCGAACAGGAAATTGCAATCGCTTGAAATTAAACGGACGGTAGATCGGTGGGTCTTGTGGGTTTGGTGGTGGGTTTGGCCCTATCTGCGTTAACGGGCTTTGGAGGAGAAGGTTCAACCAAGAACTATACGAGCTGTACAGCGACATTGACCTGGTCAAAAAAATACGCATATCACGTTTAAGATGGCTAGGTCATGTAGAGCGAATGGACAACAATGCTCCGGCTCGCAGGATCTTCGATTCCATCCCAGAGGGTAGACGCAGTCAAGGAAGACCTCGCCTTAGGTGGCGCGCTCAAGTGGAGGACGACCTCAACCAACTTGGAGTGCAAAACTGGAGGCAGCTAGCCAAAGACCGAGTTGGCTGGAGAGGCATGTTGATTGAGGCCCAGGTTCGTCCCGAACTGTAGCGCCACCTAAGTAAGTAAGTAGATCGGTGGGTATCATCAGAATTCTGGGAATCAGCACATCTTCTTCTTTGCTTTTACCGCAATAATTGTTGCTTCAATAACATTTGGTATTAATTTCCTAACGGAGAGTCGGGTTCCATTGCATAGCTTTGGTAGATCCAAATTTCGAAGAAGCATGATTGGTGAGCCTACTTTCAAAGATAGTATAAGTGGTGGCATTCCAGTCGAATAATTGACTGTTTGATCCTCATCTGTAACTGTGTCAATTGATTTATATTTCTTTGTCTCTCCTGGGATTTGCAATTGAATTCGATTATTGATTTTGTTAACATCATCATTTTTGGGAGCTAAAATCGCTCGTTTGCGAAGCCAGTCATGATTTTTGAATTTTGTCGAAATGTTCGGGAAAACCATCTTTTCAGTGTCTTGAATTGACGAATGCATTTGGTAAAAACTTGATGGAAAATATATTTCACTTGTAGAATAATCGATCGGAAATTAGCCGTCACCAATATCAAATAGTTGCTTGGAGAATGTTTGAGCAGAAATATCTTGGAGTAGATGTACATGCATATTGGTCGATAACGAGATATTCTTACATTTCTTCTAAGCGGTGATGCTTTCAGGCAAGCATTGAGCTCATAAGCGGGTGTTGATCTTGGAATCACAGGTAGAGTTTGACTAAAATCACCAGCTTATAGGAGAGGCACCCTTTCATTGATTGATCTATTCCTTTCAGATCTCGCAAAGTACGACCAAGTGCTTCGAGCGATTTCTTATGGGCGATTGTGCATTCATCCTAAACGAAAAGCTTACATGTTTTCAATACCGTGGCCATACCTGATCCTCTACCAATGTTGCAAGTAGGTTTTTCGGTATGATTCACATTCAACGGTAGCTTCAGGGCTGAATGTGAAGTTCGCCCTCCATCTAGTAACGTTGCTGTTTCTTATATGAACGTAAAATTCCACGCGCTGATAAAATGCCAGCGCCATCTATCGACAGAGGGCCGGACCGCTCTATTAACCTTCCTTATAACTTGTAGAATAAATTGCTTTAAGCACTCAATAGGGTTGTGGGCATAGTTTTCGAGATTATAGCGTACACACACACACATTTTGAATTTTATATATATATACATAGATAAGAGAATTCGGCATCCCAAATAAATTGACATGACTATGACACCAACATTGCAAGTCAAGGTAAAGTATTCGGATTGCTATCCGCAGCAATCAACAATTTTAAAGGACAAGGGAATAGTTTGTCTTGCATCATCAAAAAACCAAACCTTGACTCTGGCACGTCAATAACGAAGTCATCAAGTCGAGCCAGATATTGGCTTACGCAGACGACATCAAGAGGAGAAAGTCTTACGGAGAATTGTTTACCCTCAGTTTGGGTGAGGACGATTCAAAAAAAAAATATAATCATGAATTGTATGAATTCTACTTCGAAGCAGCTGTGGAGGTTGAAATAAACTTCGGTAGACTACGTTGGGCTGGGATATTAGCTCATATGTGCGAAAAGGAGTCACTTCGGAAAGTCTTTTGAAGCTCATTTTATGGTAGCGTGGCAGACCTAGCTTATGTTGGAAGGATGACCTTGACCAGGACGCACGTAGGTTTGGAGTTTCGAAACTGGAAAAGGACGTTGAGAGATATGTCGATGCATAAATCTGTACTAAAGATACGTTCGAAGCAGGGCTCCAAAATAAACTGATGAGCATTCCCAGCAGTACAAGCATTACGGAATTCCTCTATCATTTTTTAAATTTAAAGCTCTTTTTCGGATTCGATCGAACAAACTTAAATATGTTCGTTATAGGGGCAGAAACTGCCCAAAGAAAGGAATTATAGTCAAGTTTTTGCCTGAAGATTGTAACCAGATCAGACGAAGTAAACATTCTTTGCAACTTCTATGGAAACGTAAGCATCTCGCAGCATATTTTAGCGACACGAATATGTAGTTGTTTCTCAGATGGTCTGTAATCCAAATAACAAGAACTGAGAGTGGGTCGGTTTTTTGTTTAATAAAAGTGCTGCTTATGTCGACAAAAAAAACTCCACATCCGATGAAAATGGTTGTGAATCTGAAAACTAATTTGAAAAACTGAGAGTGGAAGAACAATTTATTAAATAAGTTGTATCAGATAAGAATTCGTTGGTAAATATATGAAAAATATTTGGAGACAAAACGGAGCCCTGTGGCATACCAACATTTATTTGTGGATATCACGCTTGAATTTTTCAAACACAACTTATGTTGAGCGTTTCGAAAGATAGTTATGTAGGTACTAATCGAACGAACAAAAGTTTTATCTTTATGCTTTTGAAATATTAATTGTAATAATCTTACACCACTTTTTGGTTACTCACCATTAGATCACAATTGGAACTATTGCTCCGAAAGCTGCCAAATCTTATATTCTCATCTATAAACAATCATTAACCCTGGGGTTACCTAAGCTACTAACAATATGCTACTAAGAACACTTTTAAAAATGCTTACATTTCAGTGCAGCAGATCATGAAATAACAGTTTTGTGTTCGTCTACTCTTTTGGTTGTTTTAGGAAAACTGTCAAACTTTGAAGAGTGGGGATGAAATCTCTCAGAAAATAATATATTCGCTCAAAAGTAAGAGAACGCTTTGTGGAGGAAAATAGGGAAACTTTTTAAACGTCAAAAAAAAAATAAATTTAACTAAACGAAATGGATCAAATAAGTGCAGATGAAATAAAATTTGTGATGGAAACCATTTTATTAGGCCATTGTAAGGTCATTTTATTATTTACTTTGGATTTAACTTTACAATTTTTTTAATTTAAAATTCTTCAAATACGAATCCTTTACAAAATGTCAAATTTCAAATGTACTTTTGAGTTTGACATTTTCTCCCTCAAGACATTTTTTGGTTTAAAATAAGGAATTAAGGGGAAATGTTTTTCTCTCTCGCAACATGTCTCTTCTCCCGAAAACTCTCGAAAGTGTAAGTAAACGAACAACATTTGTGTAAAATTGTGCAAAATAGTCTGTTTTAGGGAGTAGACGAACACAACTAACAAAGTCAGATATGTACTCATATATTTGAATACATTCGGATATACGTATAACAAACCTACACACCTAAAACGCCCGCCGAAGTTGATTTCCTGTTTTCAAAAACTTTTGATAAACTCGCGAGACACAAAGAAGTTAACATTTCTACTTAAAATTGGCCAAAAACCTGCCACATGAATAATTTTTATATTTTGAACGGTTAAATTTCCTTTCCGAAACAAAAGCATACCAAAGACTTTATCATAAATATAATTCGTCTTTATTTGAGTTCCAAGGCCCATAACTCTATTTATTAAATATTGTTTTGAAAATAAATCCTCGTCTATCTTGGTGTTTAATACAAAACCAAGACAATTTTTGTTGATTGAAATCAAAAGATTTGTGACGTTTTTTAGGTTTTCTAAAAGGAATCCCTCAAGAGTATATTCCTAATCAAAGATCAAACAACTTAAGCCCTTCCCCCCCTCCATTAATAATAAATATATATGTACATTTACGGATATTTTAATATCAATTTTACTCCAAGGAATGCTAATGTTTTAATAATTAAGCATCCGCACAGGTATTAAGCAACTATGTATCTTCCCTTAGTTCCTGATCGAATCTTGGAAAATATTTTTGACATTCTATAGGTACCTCAGTTATTTCCATTGTTTTTACTTCCCAGGTTTCTGGCCATAAGAATTCACAGTAAGAGTTTTCCATAGAAGAATTATTAAATACAAAAAAAAAAAGCCAAACGAAATCCTTGGAGTATTATAGTATGTGCAAGTAAACACAACAAACAGAAGCGACCTCCTTCCTTCCACAAATTGCCTTTGGTTTCGGATGAAAATATTTAAACCTTTCCCCAAAGACTTTGAATCAAAAGCACCGAGGCTTGAAATGCGGAGCTGGAGACAGGGAATAGGAAAACATTGTGTACATCAGTTATGTTGAACGATTACTATCATCATCATCATCGTCGTCATCATCACCAAACACAACCAACAGCAGAGGATAGGTTCCCATAAAGCGATAATATCTCTTTGATGAAATTATTGGAATTACACCACAAGTATTTCACTTTTGCCCCACAAAGGACCTTTAATTGCAAGCATTTCGTATGCTTCGAATGTCTGGGAGGAGTGGAGAGGGAAGAGGAAAGGCCATCATCCCAAAACAAGCAACTACAACTCTTCCTCCAAACAAGGAGTCGACAATGGAATTTATTTTTTTTTGTTGTTGTTGTTTGACTCAAAACAATTCGACAGTTCGATTGCTCGGCATTCAAAGGATTGAGGATTTTTTTTTCATCTCGTTTATCCAATAAATATCTTGTTTCGATAAATATCTCTCTCCACTCAACTGACAGTAAATGTAAACATCTTTGAGGTTTTTTTTTTTTTTTTGTTTAACTAATCACAGCAGGTATGGAGACTAAATTTGGGGATTTTCTTTCTCACAAGAACCCATAAAGGCATAAAGACTCCATGCTGGGATTAAATTCTATCGATGATTTATTTAAATTGAGAGATTATCATTTGTTTATTTTATTTTGTTAAAGAAAAACTTTAATTCTGGAAATTTGACTTAAAGCCATACAAATCGAGTCAGGAAAAAAGATATGTATATTTAACTATGCGGATTGCATTGCATACAGCGACGATGAGCAGGGAACTGCATTTAATTTGGGGTAAACCAGGTCAACGAAGAGAGCTTCGAACCCGCAGAGCTCTCTGGATAGAGAATTTATGTTCCCAGCTAGCAGAGCACAGTTTGGAATTGTTTGCTTTTAATTACTTAATTACCCTAAACATACGTTCTATGTGGATGTGGAGTTTGAATTTAAGTTGTGATACTTTCGTCGAGCTGAGTGGGGAAGGAGGAGCGTTTAGGTGGATGGTATTGATCCAGTTTGAATAAAGTACGTGTCTTTCGAATTCGAATTTAGACAGGGGACTAGGTGCATTTTAGAAGCTGCAGCTTACTTATATGAGATTGGAATGTAAACACAAGGTGAACAAGTCATCCGTGAGTGCCATGATAGGCCAAGCCTTCACTAACTACGTACTCCACCCGTTTGTATATTGACTGGTATTGCCTACAGGGTGGCACATATTGAAGAAGATTTTCAAATTCAAGTTACTTAAGATTTTTAAAAGTTTTTTGAAATGTTAAATTTAATTTAATCTAAACTTTCTTATTACATAACAATTTTATCTTATCAATTTTAATAAAAGAACGAAATAAAAAAAAAACGAAAGATTGTTTTTTTTTAGCAACATTGTGCTTGGCTCAAAATTAAAGCAAACAATACTTTCACTTTCTGGGATAAGCGTTGTTCAAAAGGAAAGGAACTGTTGACGGTTTTTTTTTTAAATAAAAAATATATCTTTAACTATCTATTTCATTACAGAAAAAATATATAGATATTAATTAATATATTTAATTAATTTTAATTAATTAATATAGATAAATTAACATTTACAGATATTCCAAAAAATCTCCGTTAATGGGGGTAATTTTTATATTTTTTCAAGAAAAATTAAATCATTTCATTAAAGGTAAAAAGTGGCAGCACGGAAAGGGAGTATTCTTCCTGATTTGTCTTTGCAAACATTTTTCCGAATCTGCTTGGTTGCACTTGAAATTCCGAACAGAAAAAACGAATTTAAAGAAGATCATCGACCTTCTCCTGTACTAGCTGAAAAATTAAAACCCCAAACTATAAAAAACATCCTGAACAGGGACGGTTAGAAAGGTCAGGTGAGTCGGAAGATGCCAAATATGATGGCTGCTAGAGATCATTTAGATAGATAACTCCTTTTGGGATCAAGGTAAATTTGCGGGTGAGAAAAAATTTAAGATTGACGAAGGATGTTGTGGAGGAAGCCAAACACAGTTCTCAGTCTCAAAAGATTCGACCCCTACAGTTAAGCACGGCAATGTTATGGTATGGCCTCTTCTGGAGTTGAAAATCGGGTTTTTATTGATGCCTAGATGTAGTGCCCCGTGAGATAAATATGGGTTCTTGGACATTCTTAAGGAAAACCTACATTAAAGTGCTTAAAAGCAAGGTCTTTTTGAAATGCTCCCATTCACAAAGACCCCAAACATAGATACATTTAGAAATATTATATCCGATTGCCAAGAATAAAACAAAAACAACAAAACCGTCTTTCTTGGGGAATGGGACAACAAAAACAACCAAAAACAACTCCCAAACTGTTGTATTCCGCGAAAAATCAACTAATTAAAGTGATAGAAAACAAGTGTGCACTTGGGCTCTTTCTTTAGTCGCACCACACGAATAAAGACTATGTGTATGTAGATCGCTATTTTGAAATCAGATTTTTGACCGACGCGGCGGTAATTTTTGTACATATTCATCTAAGAATACTTTATGTCAAATTTTAATCAAGAAATCTACAGTAAAGAACCCATCCAAAATTCAGATTTTGGGGATGTGTTTATAAAATTTAAAATTTAATTTCCATGAACTGTGTTAAAAAACTTCTGCAAGATTAACGCTAGAAAATAAATGAATGAAAATGGCCCAAAATTCCTTCTATCCAAAACAGATACAAATTTTGGCTCCACTTTTACATTTTTTTTATATATTCTTGAAGTATTAAACGATTTTGAAAAATATTGGAAACAGTGGAATTTTCAACACCGCCATTAAGACATTAAGCTTTAAATCTCAAATGTTGATTAATGGCCAAACTTGGTTTAGCACGCCCGAAAAAAATTAAGCAAAAAACATAATTTTTGACTAAATGCATCTTTGGAAAATTTTGGATAAAAAATTGAGGAAAAATAAGTTCAAATATATACAATGCATTTTTGATAAAATGTTGATTTAAAATTTTGAAAGAATTCTGTTTAGTATGTGTGCCATAGACATAGCTATAGCTGGTTAGAAGTTAGAAGCTGGGAGTTCAGTTATCAAAGGGTTTTGCGATGCAGCGATTAATTATAGTTTACAAAGCACAAGTTTTCACATAGAATGAGTGGTTATTCGTTGACTACCGTTTTCTACATACGAAAAGCCACAAAAACATGCAGTTAATTATAAAATTTGATGTTTTCTATTATTAAATGAAAGACTTGAATCAGCTTTTACCTTTAAAAAGAAAATAGCGGGTGGTTACCCTTAAAAACAAAAATTTGTAGGTTCACCCGGACCGCTAGTTTTTTTGTTTTATGTTAGATTTTAAACTTTCCGGCGGTATTAGTGCAGTAGATAAGGTGTTTGCTTGCTAACCCAGACACGAGTTCAAAACTGAGGTATGGGTAGCAATTTTTTAAACTCTTAGCGCAAGCTAGACGTCGTCGTCCGTGGCACCTAAATTCTCTATATACTTTCCTGTCTTTCGAATTTTTCTTACTAGTGTCGTGTATAGCTTTCAGTTGCATTTTAAAAGCAATACTCTACAGAGACACAGAGTTGAAAAAATATTATTATTAGGTATTTACTAATCAAAAATTCATGTTTCCAATCGTCTGACGTTGGGCGCCACCCTGTATCACGATGACGTTCGACTTTCGATGGTGGATTTCTTGCTGGCAATGCAGCATGTAAACACTGTCGAGACCAACTTCGACAGTGATGATGACGATCGAAAGATAATTATAGCCCCAAGCAGCAGTTTTTTTTTTTAATTGAACAGTCGCCATCGCATCGGACATTCAACAGATACAATTCTGGTGTTTCTCGGCACCGTTGGGTTCGCCGGGCTTGGGGTTATAAGCCGTGTCTTTAATGTTGATTGGACGCGCGATAAGGTTTGTTTATTTTGATTGTGTAGTTAGTTGTTCCCTTGAACTCTCGTCAACAACTATCTAAGTAGATATACCTGCCTTCATGCATATCTTGATTCTATCTCTTAGTTTGACTTTCAATAAATAAAAAGCAAACAAAAAAATATATGAATTCTTATTGAAACACCGAAACTAGATCATACTGTAGCTGAAAGCCTATTAGAACGCTGCTGGCCCGCTGTTAAAAAGGCCCCAGTTTTTTCTTTGAGAAAAAAATAAATAAATAAAAAATAAATTCAAATTCCTTTCTTTGTACACCTAATCGGCTTATGTCGTTGTTTGGTAAAGAAAATATGCATCAACCCAACTTCTATATAAACTCAGAGGCTCACTCAAGCATACCTCTTTAACCAACAACCACACTCTGTTGTGTTCACCTCAAACTATATAGACATCAACGTCAACAATAAAAATTCACGGCGACATGGACAGCCCTTTTTAACAAAATGGGAAGAAAAACACAGAACCCCAACCCCAATGGGAAGAATCTAAACTACAACCAAAATCATAAATAATTTTTCGCCATACAAATGAGGGTTCAGGTTTCAGACTGAGGGGGATATATGTGTATTCCTTTAACCATTATCCTTCTTCCTGCTTTAATCCTTGCCACTGTTTCGCCGCGATGTGTTATTAAAAAATTAAATCCCTTTCCATATCCCTATGTCCCATGATTATTCAAAATTCCAAATATGAAGTTTTATCTTTGACAACAACCCTCACCTTTTAACTGCAAGTCTGAATTAAATGTGATATCCTTTGGGTAGGTAAATCCTGTTTTTTCCTTATAAAGATCCTTTTTGAAATAATTTATTAATTTAATCCAATTGTTGTTGTTGAAGAAATATATCCTTGTGCCGGGTTGAGAGAAGGGAATTTCGTTTCACCAACTTTGTCTCACTATTCAATTTTTTTGATAAATTATTGAATTTTCACTAAAATCACCAATTTTTTCTTTCACCTTTTTTGGAATTATCTTTTTTTTATTAATTCGGTTCACTAAATATTTTTAATATGGCGCGATAAAATGACGTACAGACTAACACGCACGACGTCTCAAACCAAACTGATTCCTTTCCCAAAATGAATCTTTTGGATTGGATTTTTGTTCGGGAATAATTTGTGTATTTTCTCTTTTGAAAAATGTATTCATGCAGTTCAACTCATACTCACAGAAAACGAGTTGTTTTCATGATAGAAAGAGATGCCAGATGCGTAAATTGTTTCAGTTGAAATTGAGTGGTTTTTGGAAAATGCAGAGAAATAAAAGAGAGGAAAAAATGCATACACAAGGGTTGATTGAAATGCAATTTCATTGACGATGTCACTCTTTTGTGCGTGGAAAAGTTTGAGTGATGATAAGGTTTTGAGTTCAACATTATATACACGGAGAAAAATATTTCCATAAATTACATCGAATTTCTAATTGTTTAATTTTATATAATTAATTAATTACTAAACAAACATTTGAATATTGTATGATTTATATGTGTACATTGCAAATATCGTTTTAAATATCATTTTAAGACATTTACGAGGAACTCAAGATAGAGTCCCCATAACAGTGCAAAATATAAAATATTTTAAGAAAGAAGTAGCTTTTTGAAAACAATTTGTGAAAAAATTCAAAAACAATGTCAATTGCTCCTGTTCTAAGGAATAAGAAAAGTTTAACAGAGTTTGGTTTACATAATTTGAATTTTACCATCTATCTTATAATTATTTACCTATTTTTTAATTGCATCAAACAACAAGTATAGATTTTCCAGTAACCCTTTATTTAACTGACAATCACAGTCAGAATGATAACTATTCTAATTAACTGCTTCACTTCACTTATAAGTGTTTGGAATTTCCCAAGCTGCCGTTGAAAAACGTTGGTAAGACTGCCAAATGCATTCTGCAGTTACTTGTTTTAGGAGTTGTTTTGACGGATCTACCTTTTCGCCATGATGTGGAAATGTTGGCTTATTTGATAATGTCTTGCGTGGTTCTAAAATCTCTTTATAAAATACAAATATGGTGCAACTAGCTTAGGTACAATCATTAGATTTTGTTTTAACTATGTTTCTTGCTCAGATTTTTTTTTCAAGACAATTCAACCTTTTAAAAAAGTTTAATTCTTCTACACTATTTTAGTTCCGATTCAAAGTACTATGAGGTATGTTAAGTGTTCGTGCACATTCAGAAATAATGTGATAACCAGGTAAAAATCTAACATGATATTGAAATGACAGAAAAACATGTTTTGAATTATTTACTAGATTCTGCTGGTCCATATTCATCTGACCGTTTAGGGCGTTTTTTTTTTACTTTCACTAGAACTGATCAGCCGATTATTAAATTCATATTTAATTGGAAGTTAGTTGCTTCAGTTTTTTTTATAGAAATATTTTCGAATAACGGATTTCTATACCTATTAATTACAATTTTTTTTGTTAAATCCTTATCTTACCTTAAGTGGCACCACAATCCGGTGTGGACCTCTGGTTTCGCACGTGAAGTCAGTCAAATTCCTCTTGCACTTATGTGCGCCATCTGAGTCTCGGTCTTCTTGTACTACGCCGTCCCTCTGGGGTGGAATTGAAGATTTTCCGGGACGGAGCATTGATGTCCATCCGCTCTATATGATACCCAGTCGAGTTAATAGCGAAGCCCAGGTAGAGAAAGTTGCTAACTAGCTCAAAGTTATAGCTGTCCGTATGTTTTGTCCAAGACCTTGATGTTAGGTGTCTCTTCTTGATGACAGTACAGGTATACTTTATTTTACCCTAATCGACTGCTTCCTTAATTTAAAAAAAAGATACAAAATTCGAAACTCTTAAAATTTGCAAGTGCAAAATTAAAATTTAAAACAATAAATAAACAATGTTTTTGTATTGATGTTTCTCGTTGTCATCCGATGACTAAAACTAACGTTATTTCAAGAAAAGGTGTGTTTGGTATTTTTTGCTTCTCTTTGTAATAGGGTCCGTTTCATCCAGGATTGTAAAATCTTACGCTTTTAAGTCGTTTATAATGTCTTCTTTAAACCCGAAGGATGGAGGTCGATTACTTCAATATATAAGGGTCTATGTAATCTACAAAAGTACATACGTTGTATCATTTGATATTTGTATCGTAAAATTTTCTAGATAAAAATCGATAACTGTCGGAGTCACTTACATTAACTTCTCATGTATTATTATGCCAACAAATCAATTAAAAACTCGTTTGTTTCATTTAAAACAGTACTGTCACAATCTCTTGTGCAACACACTATTCCTGGATGCAACTTTAAAGCATAAAGCTTTGGGTTTGGTAAATAGATTCTAATTGTCAAAAAAAATTCATATTATTTAAGTATGAACATAGCTCTTGATTACCAATTTGTCCTTCTATTTTAATATAAAAAAAAAATATTTTTTGTGGTCCTTTTGGAATAAGGGAGAAACGGCCCACTTTTTGTGGTCTTTTGACTCTGCACCTCAGAAAACACCTAACGAATTCGAAGCTCAAAACTTGTTATCATAAAAATATACTAAATACATAATGTATGTCATATGTATATAAGAAAAAAATTATTTAGCATTTTCTGCCTTAGAAGTTAGAATTTAAAACAATTTTTAAAATTCGGATAATATATACAGTATGTTCTAACAGATTAAAACGACGGATATTAATTTTTTTTCATACATAATCTTAAAAATAATTTCCTCTAAACTTTTTTTTTCTTTGTAACATTATTTATTACATTTCACTAATTTGGGGAAAAGGACATTTTACCTCCATTCAAAGAAAATCAAAATGCCATCGAACCGAGGCCATAATCGGCATCAAAATGCAATATCCATATAAAACCAAGATACACTCTTTTTAATCTGAACAAAATGCGTTCTCTTAGCAAAGTAAGTTTAGCAAACCATTCCAAGTCCACTCACTTTTCACTCGAATAAAAAGTTATTGTTCTCAAAATCTCAATCGACATAAAATTCAAGAGAGAATGAATTTTTTACGATATTAAAATTTACAAAGGATGATAAAAAGGTGTTTGTTTTGTTCGTGTTCATTTTCTTCCTTCATGTTTATGTTGTTTTCAAAACAATGCGTCGATTATCTACTTTGTTGTTGTTTAGTTTATGAACATGAACATCTCCTATAAATTGCTCAACGAACCAATGGGGGACGAATTTAATGCACAACACTCCGCTGCTTCCACCAGGAATTTAAATAAATAAATAAATGATTTTATTGCTGCTGCAACATATGTACAAATGTACATAGATAGAATTGTTTGGTGTTATATCTATCGTAACATTTAATATTTTATTAATGCTAATACTAAGGAAAACACTAACAACATCCTAAATTTTAACACAAAAGATGCATTTTTGAAAGAGATTTATAAATATTTATATTTATGTACACACATAATTTAAGTTTTTAAAAATAAAATTTCTTAGAAAAAAATATCTAATAAAATTGAGTTTTAAGAACTAAATGTTTGCATTTTATACAAAAACGGAAATAAGTTTGAAATACCTATTTCTTAAAGCTTTTTATGAACTTGGATTTCAATTCAATTCAAAAACTTGCAACATAGGTAATAATTCCCTTCACTCATAGAAGCCATTTTGCTCTGTTCTTTAACAAGTCTACACTCTAGAGTCCTAAAGTCCAAACTAGACTTTTAGAGGTTTAAAAGTGTCAATAATTGAATTTAGAACTTTTAACAAACCAAATATTGGGTTTGGGTTGGGTATATTGTAGACTTATGGCGTACTAAGGTGGTCTCGAAAAAAAAATTAGTTTCTTTAAGAGGGACGTAGCTTGGGGTCTCTTTTTGCTTTGAAGTATTATTGCAATCTTGGATATATGCCAGGCTTGTTTATATTAAAAGATTTATATAATTTCCGTGACTATAGCCAACGCATTTACTTTAGAGCCAATAGGCATTCTAAGAGGTTGCATTGAGAAGTTACTAAACATTGTTTTCCTGCTTTGCCCTATCTTTTCTGTTCCGCCCGAAACATTAACACACACAAAATATTAATCCTTAGGGTAATAAGCCCCAAAAATTAAGCTGTTAGTCGAGGATATCGCTCTTGCTATGTGACACAGAATAAGCTTCAACATAAAATTATCACTTCAGCTTATTTTGGCCCTGTTGTTAAGGACCTGGTTAGAATTATAATGTTAATACTCAGGTTCTTGTATTCTGTGAAGTCCAAGGCAACATCGAAGACACTGGATCCCAAAGAGTCCTTGACTGAATCGTTTCAGATTTTTGGGCGTTGATTTTCAACTTCTTGTCATCACAATATCGCAAAATCTTGTCGAAGTCACTCTGCAAAAGAATTCTGATGACCTCGACTTTTCGTTCTGCACGGGATTAGGTCGTCGACATACGCAATTACCTAAGTTAGACTACCGGTGTAAATACTCTACAGAATCGGCAAGTTCACCGCTAAATTGTAATGCACATACATAAGTAAAAAATTATATCAGGTAGGGGATGCCTTCAGGTCAGGTAGAGTCCTTTATTAGATAAGGTACTCCATGCTGAGGAAATTGCAGACCATTTGTGATCTATTTGTGATCTATATCACAATTGTTTTCGAATTAAAAAAAATAATCTTACAATATATGGAAGTATTCCTTAAATGCCAAATACTGAAACTTTCCAATTTCAAAACAATATTTACTGATATTTGCTGATAACGCAGCAGGCCCAAAATAACGCAGGTGGGCCAAAAGAAATCCTCCTATTGGAAGATGCTCTCAAATGGCCGCCAATGTCAAATCTGTTTTGACATTTGTGGACTAGACGTAGACAGATGCAGAATACAAGTGAGCAAGCCATGGAGCGATATATGAACTGACATGAACCGATATTCTGAATCTGGCCCGCAAGATCGCCCGATTTAACCATTTTAGACTTTTTTTTGGGGTTTTTTTGAAGTCCCATGTTTACGTGAACAAACCTGGGCTCTGGAAGCCCTCAAGGACAACATTCGACACGAGTGCGAGAATCTGTCGCCCGAAGTTTTTGCTGAAGTGATGAAAAATGCCATAAAACGAGCAATCAATTGTGACGGCGCCCATTTTTTCCGATATCATCTTCCCGACTTGACCAATAGAATTCTAAAGGTTCAAATAAACAGAATTGAAGTTTTTCATTTAGAAAAAAAAGAGAGCCAAACAACATCGGATGGATGTCTTCTTTTGGCCCACCCATGCATAACAACAGCTGGAAGACATGTTTACGCTTTCTTTAAAAGTTATTAGATGCTTGTTGCTGTTTAAGTGTTAATTCCCTTCATTTAGGTGGCGCTACAGTCCAGTGTTGACCTTGGCCTAAATCAACAAGTATGTAGCTTGGTGAAATTTGTCGAGGTCTCCCACTTATTGCTCTGCTGCACCGCCTTTTCGGTGTGCAATCAAACATTTTTCGGTCTGGAGCATTGGTGTCCATTCGCTCTTTATAACCCGGCCATCTGAGATAGTAGACTCTTACTCTTTTGGCTAAGTCGCTATACAACAGCTTGTACAGTTCCTCTTTGTATTAGCTTCTCCACTCGTGGTTAATGCATAGGGGACCAAAAACACCGAAAGAATTTATCTATTGAAGCAACCTAAAACTACCTCATCCAATGTTGTCCATGTCTCTCCATCATACAGCAGGAGCGGGATGATGAGGATTTTAAAAGGACAAATAAGCTTTAGATGGCCGAGAGAGGGTTTTACTAATTAATTGCCTTCTTAGCCCGAAGCAGAAGCGATTGGCAACCATTATTCTTCGTTTGATCTCAGCGCTGGTATTGATCTATGAGTTGATAGCTGCTCCAAGGTAAACAAAGTCCATAACTACCTCTAAATCTTTTTTATTTAACGGCTTAATTAAAAAAACATAAATATTCTTACATCTAGAATAGAAGACCTAGATTGCCTTGTTGACGGCGCTAACGGATTGAATTACTACTTAAACCTACGTATTCAGTTGTTATCGAGATAAGCCGATCAAACAAAGACTACTTTCTTAGTTTATTATTAAAACATTCAATAAGTATCTTTGTTTATCTCTTAAGACTCATTGTTTTAATTTCATTGTTATAACTTCCAGAGTCCAGACATTATGTTCTAATTTTGAAGAACACTCAAGTCCATATCTCGAATAATAATATTGCACGCTTTCGGGACTCAAAATTTATTCAGCTAATTTGTGATTTACTGAATGCTCCCTGACCTGATTTCGATTGAAGTTTATGAACGACGACCAGATAAACAAATTTCATTACATCTGCAGAAGCCAGAACGTGCCATAAGCTGGGACTCTGGAACACCACAACGGCGGGCGTCCCAAGACGAAGAAGATGAAACTCCTACCGTGTGGTTTCGGCTGAAATATCAATTTCTACGCCATGTAGTTTTCTCCACTTAACAAAGTCAAATACTCAAAACCAACACTCCTTGAGAAGTAGTTTTTGTTTGCATACCATTTAAGGCTGCAAGAAGCACAAACATCCTTTGGATTAGCTATGCGCTGACTATAGATGGCATTCTGAATGTGAATTAACGTGTGCGAGTTCGTTCAGCTGTTGAACCATCTATACTTTCCCAATACAAAGTCAGTGTTGTCACTTTTAGTTTTTGAAAATAGTTAACCAATGCAAAAATTATAAAATAAAAAGGCGCTGACAAAATTATAAAATTAAGTAAAAAAAAAATAGCCAAACCTATAGGAAAAAATAATATAATTAAAAATATTGGAAGGTAAGATCATTATTATATTTTTAATAATTTATTCATTATTTTAAAAAAGTTTTGTGAGTATTTTCTCTAAAATATTTAAAAAAATGTACCATCAGTGGTCTATTAAATATTTTTTATTATTATTGAAGAATGTCAATGGTAGAAGAAAAATGTTTGGAAAAATTGTTTCAAAAAGTACTAGATCAAAAAACAATTTAATGGTGGCATCACTGTTTGTGACACCCGCCATAAAAGCATATCTTCACTTCGATCAAGCTGATCATTGGTTTTATTATGCTAAACGCCACGAAGATTATGAGGAAGCCCAATGATGTGGCAAATATTTGCTATCACTGGCGCCTGCCGGGCACGAGAAACATCTTCTGTCTGGTGGTGGGTAAATATTGCTTAATTTACTGATTTGAAAACGGAATCTTTTTAGTTTTTTTGTTTTTCTTTGAATATCATGTTGCGAACTCCAAGGGTCTTAAAATAAATACATTCGACCATGAGTTTTGTTGATTGACGAATGTGAAGAAGTACAGATGTTGATAAGATTGAATTGGTCAGTAAAATTTACATTGGGATGGAATTGCTTACGTCAATAAAGGAACACGTCAATACGGGAACAATGTGTCAATAAAACGTAATACGGTGATGATAAAATTCTCTGCTCATTTCAACAAAAGCTATTCAGACATCTGACCTTATCTCAACAATTTCCCTTGAAGTGTTCAGCAACTTAAGGAAGTTATACAAAAACTGGAAAACTTTGTTGTGCTCATTAAATAGAGTGATAATGAGGTTTAAGGTGAAAGAGTTGATGAGTTAAGAAGCAACTTAAGGTAATATCATACTTGAAGAACTATTAGCAGCATAATTGAAATGATTGGGATAACAAAAATAGATATGTCTCGGATAAACAAATCAATAATGTTGACAGCCCCTCCCTCCCCACCATATGTACGAGCAGTGCACCTAAAATCCTATTGGTGGTTTTAAACGCAAAAATTGGGAAGGGACAACAGCTTTGAAAAAAACAATCGAAAAGCACAAAGCAAAACACCAAACTACCTCGGTAAACGGACTCAGGCTCATCGATTTTGCAGCGGTAGTTTTAAGGATCACGCAATTCCCTCACCTAGATATCCGCTGGGGCACATGGAAGTCACCAGAAGTTCGAATCTTCAACCAAATCGATTATATCGCGATTGACGATTGACGTACGTTCCGAGGAGCAAACATCGATTTGGATCACTAACTAGTTGGTGTCCAACTTTGTGTATGTATGTATACCTATTAAAGGAAGCTTTTAGGTGACCAACAACCACGCAGAGGAAATTCAATGTTGGATGACTTAAATCAGAAGGGACCTCCACAGCCTATGCTGATTGCGTATCCCTTGAGCTTAGCTAAATCTCCCCGGACTGGTAATATGAAACCCGAAAACTATTGGCGTGTATGTCAAACAGCGATAAGAAACGCAACGTCAGAGGTGTTGGGCTTCTCACAGCATCCCCCGAGAAACCCCTGGTTCGACTTCGAATATGCTCACGATACGCAGTCAATATTAACCATATACTTCTTCAACCAGTTGTTAAATGTTAATGACGGCCGATATCCAACAACCAATAATTACACCCACCCTACCAGAGATCGACTACTCTGCACAAACTATATAGAAATTAGTAGTTTTAACATCGCCTATAATATCCTGTCCAGCGCTTTATGTGAACGTCTTATAAGTCGTTTGCTCACTGAGTGGTAGGTCCTTACTAGAGCGATCTACGATCGATCAAATCTTCACATTACGCCAGATCGTGTAGACCACACTTGATGCCATTGGCCATACCCGAAGGAGTCAGAAGCCAAGGCAGACTTCATCTCAGATGGAGCGCCCATGTAGAGGAAGACCTTTGACTGCGTCACCAAAATTTAAAGTAAGTGTTCGGTCAAGGTCAGTAAAGTCCCACCTGAAACCTTTGAAATGAGAAAAGGATTAAACAAGGCGACGCGCTTCGGGAGAAAAGTTCTCCAGGTAATTTCTGGTTCCATATGCGAAAACGGCGACTAATCCATATGCTAACTTCTCAGCAGATGGTGCGACCAAACAAAGCGGATGGACACAGGAAAATATTCGATTCCACACACGGGGGACGGTGCAGAAAAGGAAGACCTAGACTCTAGACTAAGTTGACGCACGGAAGTAGAAGAGGACCTCGACTAATTTCACGTGGAAGTCTGGAGGCAGGTAGCGACATCAGTGACCAACCGAGGAAACAGCCCAAACGACTCAGTTGATAAGGCCATGTGGATTGGATGAACACTAATGATCCCACACAGGTAATCTTCGATTACACATTAAACAGATGGCGCAATAGAAGAATCAACACAATTTAGCTGGCATACGCAAGTGGAATGTGGCCATTCTTGGGTGGACATTTTTAAACTGATAACTAAAGACTGGACTCGTTCAAGAAGGTTGTCAGTAATTTAAGATTTCCCAGGATTTAGAGTGCTCCAATTGAATGAAGAATTTATTAATTATAAAACACAATCCCATGGTCCATTAAAATCTACTCAGGCTGTTGTCTTCTATCTTTTTATCCCTCTGATAAATAGACACTTCATTTTTCTGACCAGCGTCATAACATGATGGTTTGTTGTTTAAAACATCAAATCATCAATCTATTCTTGTTTTGTAAACAAATTTTGTAACGTTTTTTGTTCTTGCGCCTCGAGACCCAAGGACTATCATATTTCATATTCCAATGAAAGCATCTGTTCTACTGATGGCTTCGAGGATGCAAACCCTCGATTCAAATAAAAATCTCCAGTCCTCGTCTGTTTGTCTGTGAATTTATGTTCTATTTTTTTTGTCATCTCTCAACATACTCAACTCCACATGGAAATCGAATCAAATAGAACTAAATTCCGCCACTCCAGGGGCACCAAATCAACAATTTAACCCCAATGATGATTTCAAAATGAACACAGCTTCGAGTCCAAAGCCGTGTCCATTCTCCTCCCAACCGACTGGCGACGCACCCGTTAGGCTAGTTAGGCCATCAACTATTCATACAAAAAAACTAAATTTTTTAAAGGTCAATGCTTGTTCGTGCGGTGCTGTAGACGTATCTGCATATCTGGCCTGGGAATAGCAGCTTCCAATTAGAATTTATTGTGGTTATATGCGGTGGAGTTCTTTCCCTAAGCAAACCAGTCAAAGTCACCCAGTCTGCTGGCCGGACCCAACTCAACTCATTTCTGATTCAATTAATTCAATCGTTACTCGGCGCGCGTATTTTATTTCTAATCAAAGCCTTTGTGTTGCAGATAGATGTATCGGATTTCTCGGAGCGACCAGGCCCCTTCTAAACGCTTCCAAAGCTCGCACAATGCCGCAATTCCAGCCCAGCCAAGCTTAGCCAATATCAGAGTTTAATTTGGGCTTAAATTGGTTTTTATGGGCTGTTGCACTGGATTTGATTTGAATATTTGTTTGTAACCCGTTGCGGCTCTTGGAAGGCGTTTTTCGATAGGCCGAGGGACGTTGCTGCCACAATAATAATGGCAGAGCGTTCGTTTAATTTTTATTACACATCAATAATTGGATAAAATTTATATTCAAAAAATGTATAAATAAAGTGGGAATTGGTAAATTAATTTGTCGGTGACTCTGTTGGCGGCTGACGGGTTCTTGTGTTTGGAATTCCTTTTGGGTGTGCGCATCCATTGATTTGATTCGGTTTTTGGTTTTATTCTGGCTGGGGTAATAAATATGATTATTTTGGGCATCTTTTATTTTCTTGGGGGGGGGGGGGGGGGGAATTACTATAAAAATAGAAAAAGTCGAAGAAGTAAATATTATTGCTGACCCAATTTCTGGCTTTGTGTTCACTCTTGCATTGATGATATATGTTGTTTTCTGTAATTTTTTTTTTGGATTTTCAATTTATATTTGAATAGGAAACTTCCTTTGTTCATTGTATTTTAACAAGCAGTTTTAATTAAGGAAGCTGAGAGGTATTGTGCCAAAATAAATCAAAGATACTTCGGTAGATAAGTAGGGTAAGGTAACTAAAAATAATTTGCAAAACTCCCCAACTACATCAAAGTTAAAGCTGTTTATGTTGAACTCTTGTCCAAGACGTGAATTTAAGTTATGTCTATTCTTGATGACAGCATAAACTTATTTCCTGTTTAGCTCTAATTCGAAGTTTTCACCCTTAATACTTATTAAAGCCTGCTGACATCACGATGTGTGCTTCCAACTTTTATTTTAAACTTAGAGCTTAAAATACCTCATCATACCAACATTTTGAGCACCTTTTTTACTTGCGATTATAGGTACTATAATACAAGTTATGCATTCGTGCATATTACAAATTTTAGGGTAACAATCAAACATGACATAACTATGATAGAGAAACATATTTGAGTTACTGACAAAATTCTGTCCGTATGTCAAAAAAAAAAAAAAAATCAGTGTAGGAACTACTATGGATAAGCATTATATTCTGGTGAAAAAAAATTAATATGGTGGGCTAAAAACGGTACCTACCATAGGACCGATTTATTTTCTTCGACTTTCTCGAAAACTAGTAATCCGATTACTACCAAAATTGATATTCAAGAAGATGTAGGTAGCCTAAGTAATTTCGCATTAATTTTTTTTTCGAAAAGTTCTTTTTTTATTTCAAATAATTTTTTTTTGAAAAACCAAGATTTTGAAACCGGGTGTGATTTTTTTTTTAATTTTGTTTTTAAATGTATGTTATCTTTGTGCTTAAGTTTGTATTCTTGAATTATTTTTTTTAATTTAAAAAAAAAATGTTGTGCAACCCGTTTTATTTAAAAAACCGTTCCTACGATTTTGAAAAAATGCACAAAAAATGGCGTTTAAATTATTTCACTCAATATAATTTAACGTACTTTATTCGAACAATCAAAAGTCACAAAAATCGAATAAATGCTTTGATGTTCACTTTAATTTTCTTAAATTTTATTCTACAATGTGACCACACATATGAGCAAGTCGTGCAATTTATTTATGTGCGATTTATAGAGACTAAGGCATTTGTAAAAAAAATTCTAACAATCAGACATGACATTACGATGATGGAGAAACATATTTGAGTTACTGGCAAAATTCTGTCTGTCTGTTCGTCTGTACGGATGTATATTGAACTACAGCATAAACGCCATTTTATTTTTGTAAAAAAATGTGAAACAGTGTGATTTTTTTTCAAAATCGAAGGAACGATTTTTAAATAAAATGGTTTTTGCTTAGCAACTTTTGTTAAAAATTAAAAAAAAAATTAAAGAACGCAAACGTTAGCACAAAAATAACTTTAATTTAAAAACAAAATTAAAAAAAATCACTTACGCGTTTTCAAAATATCGATTTTTCAAAAAACAATTATTAAAAATAAAAAAAAAAGATTTCGAAAGTATTTTAAATTGAAATTACTTAAGCCACCTACATCTTCCTGAATATCAATTTTGGTTGTAATCGGTTAACCAGTTCACGAGAAAGTTGCAGAAAACATATCTTAATTTTGCTTCTGTTTCTAACTTTCCCCACTTTGATGAATTTCATCGATTTAAACCAAACAATCACTTTGTATTGTGTTTAAGCTTAATGTCGGTCTGGATCGCTCGCTTGACTCAAATTTGAAATTTCGGTTCATTAAAGCTTAATGCTCACTATTTAGTTTGGGATATCTGAGTCTAATGCATTATACATTATGCTGGCTGTAAAAGACCCCTTCAAGCCTGCAGACAAACAAACATTTATCTGCGAATCAATCTAATGGGTGGAAATGATTACATTTGTACCCTTCTTCGGCAGAAGAAGAAAGCGCTGGGTAGGGGAAGCATCCCAAATCTAAGTCAATGTTTTCTTTTTAAATCTTGTTAAGTGATTACTTTCACATAATTAATTGCCCCACCGAATAAGTTCTGTATTTGTGTGTGGTGCGTCTTATGATGGATGATGCGGATTATTTAAAATATTCATTCACTTCTATTCAAATCTGTCATCTTAATAAGGGTTTTATGATATCTCAAGCCAAAACATTTCATCTTCATCTCAAAACCGAAGAGTATACGAGGTCCAAAATTTAATTTTGATTTTATCTTGAAAAGATGCAGTTCAAAGTTTATTTTCACGTGGCTGCGGTCATAACATCCAGAAAATCCTTTCTAAATTAAAAGAAAAAAAAAAATGAAAAATCATGGTGAGGGGTTCGTATCTCTGGCAACGACAAAAATGTGTTCATGATGATTGTTTGTTAAACGTCAAATGAATGCGGAATGGGGTGTTAACTGTTTATTGCATTCGGTGGCCGTGGCCACCACCGTAGCACACCCTTCATCCAAATATGTCAACTACTTTGGCCTTTTACGACTTTCCCAGTTTCCCTTCCAGAAATTTCCAAAATTAAATACTAAGTTGTGTTGCATTTTGTAGTAGAGATATACCCAGAGTCAAAGATACACCAAACACACTGCCTTCTGGCATGGCAAGCTGCGATGTGTGCTGGGCTGCTGGGTCTGGGTATTTGCTTTAGCTCTCGAAATATACAAATCCAGAATGACACTTACTGGCGTAGATTGACGTTAAGAGTATGAGCGAGGCGAGGGTGAGGATTGACATTGACGCAGCTGACATATGGTGCAGCTTAATTTCGAGAGAACAATGTTTGAGGGAAAATGCGCCGTTTTGTAGACAACGTTGACGATTACGACCTTCTTCTTCTATATGGACAGCAAGAGCGACCAACAACAATGCATTGCACTGGTGGTGCTGATAAATATTATGCGAAACAACGGAAGGGACGAAGAACGGAGTTCCGCACTCTGGTAGCTTGAACTGGCTTTAATTCAATATATCACCGGAAATTGCTGGCTTTGGAATTCGTCAGTTTTGAATATCATAGAAATTGTTATTTGAAAATTAAAGTTGTAGGATGCAGAAAACATTGATGTTTTGTCTTTATTTTTTTTAATAAATATTCCCATCAAGACTTACATATAAAAAAAAACATAAGACTGTCATATTTGTCCACCTTATTAAAGGAACCAGACAATGGAATTTAGCTCAAAATATGACGTTAAAATCACACCCACACATCCATCTATAAAAAAATTTTAAATACCAACCAAACATGACATTATATGTATGATCGTAAGGTCATATTTGATTGAGCGTCGTTAACGTTTAACAAAAAATGTCAGTCTGTCAGTCTGTCAGTTTGTCAGTCTGCCAGGCAGTTAGTCTGCCAGTCTGTCAGTTTCTCAGTCTGTCAGTCTCTCAGTCTGTCAGTCTGTCAGTTTGTCAGTCTGCCAGGCAGTTAGTCTGCCAGTCTGTCAGTTTCTCAGTCTGTCAGTCTCTCAGTCTGTCAGTCTGTCAGTTTGTCAGTCTGCCAGGCAGTTAGTCTGCCAGTCTGTCAGTCTCTCAGTCTGTCAGTCTGTCAGTCTGTCAGTCTGTCAGTCTGTCAGTCTGTCAGTCTGTCAGTCTGTCAGTCTGTCAGTCTGTCAGTCTGTCAGTCTGTCAGTCTGTTAGTCTGTCAGTCTGTCAGTCTGTCAGTCTGTCAGTCTGTCAGTCTGTCAGTCTGTCAGTCTGTCAGTCTGTCAGTCTGTCAGTCTGTCAGTCTGTCTGTCTGTTCGTCTGTCTGTCTGTCTGTCAGTCTGTCAGTCTATCCGCCTGTATGTATAACGAGCTGCAGTCTAAACGGCTTAAGCTATTATCTTCAAATTTGGTATGTGTAATTCATTTGGGAATCCTCAGAGGGGAAATTGAAATTTAATTTTTAGCGCTAAAAATTACGGCGCCAGCCATATAACTGTTAGGGAAAGTCTTATTATTCTCGAAAACGACTCCAACGATTTTGATGAAATTTTTTGAGATTTTGTTTGTAGAAACCAAATTTACTGGGTTTTTTTAATTTTCGACTTTCTCAGTAACATATTATTGGATTTCTGTAAAATTAAGTATTTAAAAAAAAATAAGAAGCCCAATAAATTCTGCATAACAAAATCTTTTTATCTTTTTAATCAACAAGTCCAATCCCACCACCGACTAGGTTTAGAAACAACATCAGCGTCAGCGCAGAAATCAAGCTTAAAACTTAAAGGAACTTCAAAGTTTTAATCCGATTTTTCTGACTTTTGATTGTTTGAAAAAAGTACGTAAAATTGTTTTTCAGCGGAAAAATTCAAATACCAATTTATTTCCTCAGAAAATGTGAAAAATCGTTGGAACGGCTTTTATAGAAAATGATTTTTATTTAACAACTTTTTGAAAAAAATTTAAAATGTTTAAAATGTTTAAAATGTTCAGGAACGTAATTTTAAACACAAAAATTACTTACATTTAGAAACAAAATTTAAAAAAAAAACTACCTATCCGTTTTCAAAATTATGATTTTTGAAAAAAAATAAGAAAATTATTGAAAATACAAAAAAAAAAAGTTTTCGAAAATATATAAAAATAAAATAACTTACAATTACAATTACAATTACACCTACAAATAGTACCTACACAGATTTTTTTTCATAAAAATTCTTGAAGCGATTTCCGAGAAAAATAAGCTTTTACTTAACGGTTATGTGACAGGTACCGTTAATATTTGAGCTAATTTCCTCTGTAGAATGCCAAAATAACCTTAAATTGTAAATTTGAAGACAATTGGCCCAACCATTTAGGCTACAGTCAAAAATACATCCGTACAGACAGACAGACAGACGGACAGAGTTTTTCCAGTAACTCAAATATGTTTCTCTATAATCGTAATGTCATGTTTGATTGTTATCTCAAAATTTTTAATCTGCCCGAATGCATAACTTGTATTATAAGGCCATACGTCTTGTATAGTAACGAATGAAAAAAATATTTCCAAAATTGTAGGACGGATTTTGATAAAATCCTGTTTTCTATTTTTAGTTGTTTTTTTTAAATTTTGGTATGAAGTTTTTTTGGGGTTTATTATACGTAATATACATGTGATTTTAAAATTTAAAATATATTTTTGGATTTGTTTTAAAAATATAAATTTATCAAAAAAAAAAAATTAATTTTAATTAGAAAAAAAAGTTATTCAAAATGATGTTGATATGCAGAATTAATTTGGCTATCTAGATCTTCTCAAATATTAAATTTGACAGAAATGCAAAGAGCCGTTACCGAGAAATCCAAAAAATAAAAAACCGTTATATGAAAGGTACCGTTTATAGACTTTTCCAAAAAATTGAAGAGCGAATACCATCTTCGATTCCACCCCGGAAGTGCTGGAGACAGCTAGCTAGGAACCGAACTGGCTGAAGAAGTTTGTTCTTTGAAGCTCGGGTCCACCCCGGACTGTAGTGCCACCTAAGATAAGGGAGGATTTTTGTGGTATCACACTGAGTTTCTATTGGCCTTCTTCTTCTTTAACCCACAGTTGATATGATCTCAATTGGAACCACAATTCTTCTACTTCACTTCTTCACTTTAAGGTTACATCTGTAGGGTTAAGTGAGTTGACCTCAAAAACGTCAACCGACTTTACAGCTGAGGCCAACTTAATGCAGTTGTCATTGCATTGGTTACCTACATTTCTCCATCTATAGTGCTGGGAAAAAGTCATTTTATTGCCTTTTGAACTGGGTTCTCAGGGCTACTTCTTTTTTCATGGCACTATGGCAGTACCAGCTATGTTGGCCATCGTGTATTTTTCCGAAATCTTATTTCTCAGATTTCTTGCTCCTTATACCACTTTCTCACTCCAGCTATCATACAAAGCATCTTCAATTCATCCACTCAATACTTACGCGATGTTTAATATCACAAGATTTTCTGGTCCAAGATATTTGAACCTATCGCCCTTAGGAAGAACTGTTCCATTCAAGTAAATGTTCTTCGGAATAGGCCTGTGTGGATCGGAATATCGGCAGCATAGGTGATACATATGTGTTCAGGCTTTTCGCGCAAATGCGGAATTTATTTCCTTCTTAAACACCCACCCATACATCGAGTAGGTACTTGTTTCAAGGATCTAGAATCTTCGCTTATGATGACGATTATTAAAAACAAATGGCGAACTCCACATGTGGAGTCTTAAGGTGCAGTAGTGAATAGTTGGGTCATCCATGCACAAATAGCAAGGTTCGCAGAGGCTTCCAGTTTGATCCAGAAAAAAGCAGTAGAAAAATGTGAAGGTGCCCACAAGAAAACCTCAATCAACTTAGCATAGTCAAAGCCCCTGGTCTAGCTCTAGAGGCTTTTTGGTCAAGGCTCAGGCTTGCCTCACGCTTTTGTTTTTTTTTACTTACCTGTACTTCTCCAAAGTAAATTCAATATTATTTCTTCGTGCCGGATTCATCAAATAAATTGTCAAATAAAAGAAATAAAAGAAAAATTTTTATTTATATTCAGGAGTTAATTGAAAAAAAGGATCATTGAATTATTTAGAGAATTTCAAAAATCATAGCCTTGGATGAAATTTTTTTAATATTGCACTCACAGAAATTGTTGTGAATATTTAAAGGATTTTAAAATGTTTTTAGATTTTTTTTGTATCCATTACCATCTAGGAGGTGGAGGATTGTATAGCCCATATTGATTATATTGAGGATGTGGATATCCATTGCCATACTGTGGCGGTGGCGGTGGTGGTCCCGGATGAGTCACAACTACAACTTGTGCTGGTGGTGGTGGAGGCGGTGGACGACGTCGGAAGTTTGGAACAATTGAAACTTGAATCCTTGGCCTACTATGATGGTGATGATGGTGATGTGATGGTGGACCACCACAAGGTGGGCCACAAGGAGGTCCGTGAGGAGGCATTGTTGTAGGTTCGATAAAGGACTTGCTATCTCGTCTATAGATGGTCTTCTACTGATTTCTAGAACTGCAAAACCCATGTAATGCAGTTTAACTTATCTTATCGTCAACTGCCAAGATTAAAAAAATATATAAATATTTACGGCAACTGTCAATATTAAGTGATATTGATAAAGGTATTAGAAGGGGGGTTACATTGTGACTTTGAGAGATTAAAAGTGGGAAATGGGTTTTTGTTCCGATTGATTCAGAACAACAAATCTATTATGTAACTTCTATAAGTGAATACAGGTTTCATTCAGGGAATTTTCTTTGAAAACACTATACGACGGACATTGTAAAAGACATATTTCGAAGTATGTTTTTGTCTTTTTTTTCTAAATCAAAATCAATTGAACCTCGAAGTCCGAAATGAAGTTTGTTTGTCCCCAAATCCTCTAGGATTTACTCCTATGTCCAGCCGAGTATTATTACACAAGTGCTTATACACACACTCAAACTTACACAGTATTGTGGAACGTGACCATTTATAGCACCATTGATACCTATCAATAGAGCAGTCAATTTAAAAATATTTTTTTTCTTTGCCACACAAGGATATTGCAATTTCAAAGGATATCATCGTCATCTTCATTCACACAGGAACAGCAGGAGCACCACCAATACCACATACACTCACTCTGTAAAGGAAATCCTTAAAAGTAGTTTAGAAATCGCTACCGAATCAAGGGATTTGCTCATATTTACCTTCACCTCGATAACAATTTTCCTCCGGCTGCCTTCGGCTTTCTTGGTTTTTCTTTTTGGTTTTCCCAAATCCTTTTGCCCTTCTTTTTGGTTTGTATCTACGGCTAGATGAAGTGAACCTATAAAAGGAAAAGAGTGCGTGTTGAAGTAAAGTATCTGGCAGACGAGAAAATATGAAAAACCATTTATTTACATTAAGACTTTGGGAAGACCGACAACGACGAGGAAGGTTTTTCCATTTTCTGTCCCGCTTCATTCATCCTCGTTCCATATACGGTGAAGGTAAAGGATTTATTTGTAATTTAATCCTGCAACAGGAACAAATGCGTCGTCCTACTTCATGCCATGATAGCTAAAGCAAAGCTTATACACTCTACTCTGGGTCACCCCTCTGGTTTTCCTGCGATGATGTCGTGAGCACAACAAATAAACAGGATACTCGTTGAAATTGATTCCAAAGCTATCAAGACTGTTTCCACAAATGTCACGAGTTGGTGTGCCATTCCAGCGTGGTGTTGCGATAGATTGGCCAAAGTAGTTCACTTCTGAATTTAAAATCACGTAGTTTCATCGTCTAAATCGGGATTTGCGTGAGCTGCAGCAGAACAGTTAGATCAAATGAGACAAATTATAATTTACAGCATATTCACGTAATCGTTTCCTTTGTGAAACAGCATTATTCACATAAAGCAATGGTTACCCCGAGTATCATGGCTGTAGATGGGTTTCCGGCCATCTCTAATCGGATTAAAACGCACATCGTGTTCCTGGACAAAAGATTCAACAAATTTTTGGACATCGCACACAATGGTTGGCCGGGGATGCATTGTTCAAACATCAGAGGGGGAGAGAGATGAGAACGTTTTCACACATGCATCACGAAGATTTACGGCCTAATCAGCGTGCGTGTCCCTTTCAAAGGAAACGCGATACAGTTTGATGCGCTTTTCTGACTAATGCTTCTTCGTAGATTTCCAAAGAGCCCGCGCTCCTTCGTCGTTGTCGGCTGTTATGTTCCTGCTGTGCTGATAGATGTGTTGTTTGATACTCTCATAACCATCAAGAGGCAAAAGGCCTTTTAGCACCGAGCCATCTATTACTTTCAAAGGGGCTTTCATGTAGTAGCTCGGCATCATAGTCAGAGAGTCCAACAAATTTACAATTATGCAGATTCACGGCTCTTCCGACATCCGTCGGTGTCGCGTCGTGTCATTGCCAAAACATACAAAATCGCTGATCCAACCTTGGAATTACATTATTCCTCATATTTCTTATATGTAGACATAGTCGACGACTGGCTGCGACACTTGGAATACCAGACTTAAGCCAGAACCGCACTCAGGATGGTGCTGAGGATGCAGATACAGATTCGCGACGAACACGAGTGATTGCAGTAATAAAGGTTGCAGGCTAACAAGCTTACAACACGACATCTTCTCGCCGCCGTCTCAGTGTTGTTGTAATTAATTCACATGCTGGAGAAATGTGACATCGAATGTGATAACAGAGGCTGTTCCCACACGCTCGGTGGAGTACTGCAGCGCCCACCTATCCTATTAGCATTCCCAGCTCTAAGAGCATCTATCGCGCCATTTATCAAACCGGAATGCTTCTTCCAGAAGCAAGATCCGTCCTGATGAATGGCCACCAACATGCAATGCTTTGGGCTAAAAAGTCAACCTTGCCTCTAGCTAACTGAAACTGAGAAAGGCAATTTCTGTGTCAAAGGTGGGCGGATGGGCACTATGGAACCAAGTACCAAATAACAGTGCGAAAAGGTTTTTTTTTTTTGAATAAAATAAAACAATAAAAAACAATAAAATTCAATTAAATAAAATAAAATTAAATTAAATTAAATTAAATTAAATTAAATTAAATTAAAATTAAATTAAATTAAACAAAATAAAATAAAATGAAAAAATAAAATAAAATAAATTAAAACAAAATAAAATTAAATAAAATAAAATGAAATAAAACAAAAAAAATGAAATTAAATAAAACTAAAATAAAATAATACAAAATAATATAAAATAAAATAAAATAAAATAAAATAAAATTTAATTAAATTAAATAATATAAAATAAAACTAAATACAATAAAATAAAATAAAGTAAAATAAAATAAAAAAAAAATAAAAAAAAAATAAAATAAAAAAATAAAATTAAAAATAAATTTAAATAAAATTAAATAAAATAAATTATATAAAATAAAATAAAGAATAAAATAATATAAATTAAAATAAAATAAAATTAAATTAATTGAAAATAAAATAAAATAAGAAAAATTTAACATAAAATTTAATAAAAATAAAATCAAATATATTAAAATAAAATAAAATAAAATTATATTAAATAAAATGTATTAAAGTAAAATAAAATAAAATTAAATTAAAATAATTGAAATAAAATTATATTAAAGCACCTGAATTAAATTATAATTAATTGATTGTAAGCTTAAACTCTTCTTTCTTCTTAATCTGCAGCTGAATATAGCTCAATTTGCAGAAAAAACAAGTCATAACCTAATTTCAGCCTGGATATCAATCACTTTGTCCCACTATGATATGGGCTCCATTGCCTATTAAAACAAATTGAATCTACAACAAAATAGGAATAGCAAACAACTTTTGGCCATCGCCATCGTTAGCAATGGAAGAGTCATCACTTGCCCCATTCTCGAACTAGGCATCCCCGAATCAAATTACCACCACAAATGCCTAAATCTTATCTCGACACACAACTTAGTCTTTTCTCTCCCAAGCAAAGAGACACAAAATGAACATTGCAAACTTCCTGGTTCGTTACCAAAGACCATGAGCTGACCCTTGATTTCTCCGGAAAGTAGTAACAGCAGCAGTCATAGGTCATCAGAGATGGAGATTTCTTCCATTCGTCGTCCATCTCGCCTCTGCTGCAACTTTATACACAAAACACATCTCCCCAAGTTGTAAGCCTAGATTTGGTACAAGGATGTGTTCCATGCCCCCAAAGACCAACCGCAGAGCTCAATTCTACTAGCAGTTTATCCGCTTCGCACAGAAGCAGGCATTCTTCGTTGCTTGTGCTTGTCGCCGCTGCACAGCTACCACCATCAGCCAGTTGGCTCTCTCTCTGGGAAAGATTTATTGATGTCCAAAATGAAACTCCTAGTTTAACACCACCAGCATACACAAGTTCTTTCCCCTCCCCCCTTCACCAATATTCCTCTTGCAAATCATAGCTTCCGGATTAGATTTGCTGCCTCTCTTACTTCATTCATATCGTGTTGTCAGAATGCCACAAATTTTATTTGTGGAATTTTCTTCAACAAGGACTCTCCTTGGACTAACTACTAAGTGACATGCAATGTGCCACCTAAATCTTTTGTATGCGATATAACTTGGGCTTCCACTTTCGAATTTTGTTTTGTGTGTGCCGCAGCACTTTGCCACAAGAAAAGATGGCCACAAATTAAATTTTAGTCACACCTTGGTCTCCAGCTCGGGTCGTCTTTTATTTGCTTTGTATTATTATGATGGCCTACTCCGCACAGGTGACTTCTTAAAGTATTGTGTTCGTTTGTCGTTGACGTTGTCCTCGACTTGGTTTCGGGCCGGAATGAGGCTCTCAACCAACCTTCCCATAAAGGAATTTCCACATCAATCACATATATGCAAATTAGTTAATGAAATTACTTTGACGCATTTCTCGTCGAGTAGATGAAATGAGGTGTAGGGCAGAGATGGAGTATCCTGTATTTCATTGGGGACTCTTGGATAGATCTTTCTGTACTACCACTATGGAGAGGAATTGTGCTTTTGCAATTAATGAGGCAACACAGAATGCTATCTGTCTACCGCACGTAAAAGCTGCTCTCTCCTCCGCTCGATAAGATGTATCTGCACTTAGGTATATGTCGTGTTTTCCAAAAGGGATTCTATAAGAGCTTCTAATGGATTATGTGCTTAATTAAATGTACAGGTTTGTTACACACTCTTGTACACCGACCCAACTGGCATTTCCGGTGTCTGTCGTAATGGTACGTACATTGGTCTAGATACGTACAGAGCTTCGAATTAAATCACTTACAGTCGTTTTATTTTTTAACTTTGTGTAAAATCAGTCTTAGAGCATATAGGTAGGTAAAAACGGAACAAACATGGCTAAGACGTGTATTTATTGCTGCGATTTAATTGGCAAGGGTTTTGACTAAGTGTCTTGGCTGCTGGTTCATTTATAACTTTTTAAAATATGAAAGGATCTTAGGAGAGAGCTTAGATTAGTTTTTTTTAATTACATCGCTCTTTTAAAAAGCAAAGCTTAAAAAGTGTCTTAATGGATCAGCTTTATATTATGAATGGTTCCTGTAAATTTAAGGCTTCTTTTCGGATTGAGGGTTAGGGTTAGAAATCAGAAAAGTTCGTCGTAAAAGTATGAATCGTCCTCAATAGAATGAACAAACAAATCCCTTTCGACAGTACACACTAATAACATTTATATCGGTAAGTTCAGTCCTGCATAAAATAAAACATTTAATAGAAAATATTAAATTAAATATTATTTTAAATAATACAGCTTAGTTACTTAATTCTTAACTGTAAAACTAAGTAGCTGGCTTGAACATTGTTTTCGAGTAATCCTTTGGTTTAACATTTCAATATCAGTGGTGATGATGTCCATGATGATGATTTTCATGGTGATGGTGACGACGGTTATGATGATGATGATGTGACGGAGGACCATGGTGATGGTGCAGAGGTCCGTGGTGATGATGGTAAGGTCTATGGTGATGAATCGGAGGTCCGTAATGATGATGAGGAGGTCCGTCGTGATGGTGGTGGTGTCTACCGCGACATAAAATACTACCCATTTTATTACAATTTATTTCTAAATTTCCTTCAGGTTATCGAAGGGTTACTTGACTGTATTTGACTGAGCACTAAGAAGATCTACCAGCTTTATTTCAAATAACAAATTTGATGTAAATGACTGCTATCTGAAAAGATTAGCTAATCAATGACAAGCCATATATTGTATCTCCCAGGGCTTTGATAAGATATAGTTGGTTAATTTGGTATTAGCTGATTCAACTTGAATTATTGGTATTAAGGTATGAGTAAGCAGGAATACGATAGGTCTCAACCCCATAGCATATGTAGCACTAAAGCTTTAAATATAATTTTAACATATATCTATATCCAACGTATATAAGTTTAATTTCCAATCTCAGGTCTTGTTGTCAAAAAATTTAAATTGCACTCTAATACTCTCTGATGGGAGGGGGGGGGGGCTTACTACATGACATTAATATTCAAATCGTTAGTTTTGGAATCAATAAATTGGGCATATACATACGTCATACATATATTGAAGATAATGCTAATAAAGAACTTTTTTGATTCAGAATATTGGTAGATAAAGGCTGATAAATAAAAAGTGATGCAATATAAATACTTAAAATTATATTTTCTGTTTGTTTATCATTAGTAGTTGATTGTTATTATATTTTATGTATCTTTAGATAGTAGTCCAGTCGACAGATAGTTTTAGATCGACAAAGGTCGAAACTTAATGAAACTTTGAGATAATGTTAAGGGATGGTGAATTAAATTTTTCTCAAGTTTTGGACCTCGTTGAACCTGTGAAATCGTCGAATAAAGTTAAAAAAAATGGGCACGACTGGGTCGGACGTACTTGCTCTTATGTGCCTCCTAATTACATTGGAAAAAAAGATCTTTGACAGAAACAAGTAACATTTACGTTGAAAATAACACAATTTGAACAGTTTTAAAAATATTGAATTTTCAAAAAAAAAAATCAAAAATTAATTATATATAGAAAAAAAAATTATTCAAAATTTTGGAATGCAGAATTTATTTGGCTATTTAGCTTTTCAAATATAAAATTTTATTTGAATGCATTAAGCCGTTACCGAGAAAATGGTTACATGAAAGGTACCGTTAATAGACCTTTCCGGTAAAATTGGTTCTGACTAAATAACAGCTATTACCAAACAAAATTCTCAATTTTTTTTTGCAGGTACCGTTGAAATAAAAATTTTCAATTTCCCCCCTGAGGAATGTCAAAAGATGCATACATATCAAATTTGAAGGCAATCGCTTAACCAGCTCGTTATACACCCGGACAGACAGACAGACAGACGGACATTTTTTTGTCAATGACTTTTTTTGGCTCCTCTATGATTGTAATGTCATGCTTGATTGTTAGATTTTTTTTTCGAATGCATAACTTGCTTTATAGTCCTTATAATAGCAAGTAAAAATGTCTTAATAGAATTTATTCGAATGCTGATACGAAAAGTTATTAAGAGTTCCTTTTAGCTCTCAAGCTTTTTATTGTTTACTCTAAGGCCTGTAAAGTTTCTTGTAGCATATAGTAAGAGCCCCTCTTTCATAGAACGCATCTAGATCTCCCCCTAATAAAAAAAAAAAAACACAAATTGTAGCCCTTTCAATGTAATATTACGCCAGGGTCTCGTGAGTCAGAGTACAAATCTGTATTAATAATTCTTTTTATTAAAGCTTTTTAAACTAGAACGTACAAAGCTTTGTTATTAAAAAGCTCTACGATATTTTAGCCCTGCCATTGCCCTCAAACATATGAAAACATTGACAACTATATGTAGATGTATTTGCAGAAAAAAAATAAAACTTTAAATAAATTTTTTCTTTATTAATTTTTTTTTATTTCTTACTAATATTTTTTTTAATTCTTACAACTAGGTTAGTACAAAAGTTCAGTAAAAATGTATTAACAAGTAAATATTTCTAAATTATCACTCAATTCACCATCTCGAGGGAGCGATGACTACGACTCCTGGTCGGCCATGATGTGGCTCGTGATGGTGATGATGTCCATGATCGTGATTTGGTGGTCCATGATGGTGATGTGGTGGTCCGTGATGGTGACCATGGCCTGGACCATGATGGCCAGGGCCGTGATGACTTAGGCCGTGATGTCCAGGGCCATGATGTCCAGGGCCATGATGTCCAGGGCCATGATGTCCAGGGCCATGATGTTCGGGGCCATGGTGTGGTCTATGATGCCCAGGGCCGTGATGTGGTGGGCCACAATGATGCCCATGCCCGTGATGTCCTGAAGGACATCTACATGGCCCATCGCCGCAATGTCCGTGTGGTGCCATTTTAAACAAAATTACTGCCGCTTTTCGAATGTCGACACCGAACGAAAGAAGATGCTCAACTAAATCAATCTATTAGATACACTGGCTATTTAAATGAAATTTTACTTCTCACGACCGAGTGAATGCTTTGATAAATTGCGTTGTTTTTTTCTATTATCGCTTGGAAAGCTTTTAAGTATGAGTCACTATATTTTTTTTTAGTTAATCAATGCAAGTGCGGCGTTTGGAGGTGGAAGTAGATAGATTATGCTGTGACTCCCCTAGAACTTTTTCAAAGGCAACCATTGTTTAGAAAATATTTTAAAAAGTAGTGAAAGAAAATGGCAAAGGCTTACGACAATGACTTGTCATTTTGATTTCCTTTACTATCATTATCATCAATGTATTCAGGCCACAATCATTTCGTCATGAATGAAAAAAATAAAGTAGTTGGAGGCAGTTGGTTAGGTCAGTTCTAGATGAATTTTCTATAGTGTGGTGAGAATTAATAGATGTTTTGAGTTCTACATGGTGTGTACGTTTGGTTCGCACGAATTTACTCTTATTGCTCATTTAACAAGAATAATAAACATACATACAAATTTGTTTTAATTATGTTAAACATGAATATTTTTACTATTTCAAATTGACCGACAATAATTGTTATGCTTTCGACTGGAAATAGTAAAATAGGAACAATAATATCAGGCCCTGGGTTAGGAAGTCCATCAATAAAAAAAAAGACTAGAAAATGTTGGAATATCCTTTTTTTGTTTATGTCGTAACTGCTGTAATTCAGTTAAAGCATTTTTTTAATTGTTGAGTTACTCGTATACTTCTTTTGGAACCTCTAATGATAATTAATCCCTTTTGGGGTGGCTGTGTGATTTATTGCAGATGGCCAGGTATACATCTGCAAGCTGCATAAGGAATTCTGCAGATATTTTCTATTCTTTGTTATGCTCTTCCATATCCTTCTAACTCCATATATATATAGAGATTTTCATGCACAAAAACGTGACTACCAACTTGCCTTTGTTTGGTTGCACCAACATACGTGACTAGTTCACCACCATGCCTCGCAGACTAGCCACAGGAACCCCAAACAAAAGCACTTCCTCCCATAGGACACAGAAATTCCCATTGACGCAATCATTGTAACTTCGGATTAAAGTTCAAAAAAGGGCACAAGTGCTTCATTGACTGACGACACCATTATAACCTATACTAATGGGTTGGGTATCCCTAAACTCCCGATAAAACAATGTTTATATTTATTTGGCTCATAATTTAAATTAAATTTAAATATTCTCATGGCAGGGTCCCCGATGAGGAACGAGTTGTACAAATGTTTACGTCGGAACTTAATAAAATAAAAGTAGTTATGTATACCCGCCAACGCTCGTGTTTACTCGAAAATGTTTTTGACGCTTTGGGTATGTTGACTGTGATGATAGTGCCGGGTGGCGGCGGCGGCGAGGGCAGCCATGAAATTCCCACTTAATAAAAGTGGTAACACATGGTGCATGATGATGATGGGGCTTGGAAAATTTACATTCCTTAGCGTAAAACTGGATGCAGGAGTCGAACAATTTGTGTAGTGTTTTCGAATGTTTATCAAAAATGTCAACTAAACAGGATTGAACTTCAGCTATCGTCGACATTATGTTAACAATGTTATTTTGGGCATTACTGGTACGCAACGAACTGTCATGGGGTCGCTTACTGCTTGCTGTCAAATGCATGGTGCGTGTTGTGGCACTAATTTGTGGATTTTTCTAGGAATTATTTCATTCATTTGATGAGAGTTAGCAGGGGAACTGTTTTGTTCAAATAAAGGAAAAATAAAATAATATTTATTTAACATTTTATGAAAGTCTTCAATCTTATCAGAGAATATATCAGAGGGCACCTTGACAGATGATAAATGAAATGAGGATATTCTGCAGAGATATTGAAACGGAAATTTCAGCAGCGTGATTGTAGAAATTCAAGCTGCAATCAATTTCCTCAATTTAATTCTTGAAAATAGATTCCACCCAAAATGGCTAGTATTTTACGTCCTTTGTTAAAATTAGTTTTGATAGACTTAACTCATCAAAGGTACTGAACATGTGCAGTATTCTTAAGTTTAAGGCAATCTTAAGGACTACAATTACAGAGTTTTTTTAACCGTTTTCCCAAAAAAAACTTAATCAATCACTTTCGGGTGGATAAAGGAAAGAATTTCTAGATGAAGGATACCTACACTCAAAGGGCATCCATCATTTGGAGTTTCGCTTCGCCGTCATCGCTTATTTTTAGATTTTTGGATTTTGACTTGGCTTTTATAAGGAAGATTGAAATCAACATCTGGGAAAGAAAGTCCTTCAAAAATAGTTTCTATTATAAAGGGGTACTTTAATATCAAGGTATTTTACTTTTTCATAATGGACAGTTCTCTGATTTTTTCGAAGTTCACAAAAAGTAAGACATAGTCGTTTTAATTACGATTATCGGTACAGGGTGGCCCTGGCGCAAAAATAATCACCCGCTGTTTTTTGTTTCGATGTAATTGTTTTCAAGAATGAAAATTGTTGGTCCTACTTGTGGATAACGTTTACTTAATGAATAAGAATTGTTTTTTATTCAAACTAGCTTTTTATGGCATTAAAATAATATAATAATCATTTAAATCGAAAAATTGGCGTTTCGTTCCGGTAAATCCGGTAAATGTGTCAGAAACCACATATTTTCACAACTTTCACATGCCTATACCTATATGTAGGTAGAATTTCTAGCTGAGTATGTTTTGCATTGTCGGATAGATATCCAAAAATCTCTCAAAAAAGTAACTGCGTCTCCAGGAGCGGATTAAAGAGTCGCGTGTCAGAAAATACAGTTTCTTACTCAAGCCTTCACACGGCTATATCTCGTTATTTGGAGGTCCTAGGGGAGTGGTTCTTACACTGTCCATGTCCAGCTACCAGATCCATACATGAAAAATCTTCCGAAAAAATAACTCCGTCTCTTAATTCGAGTATAACACAAGAAATGAGGTAAAAATCTTCAGTTTTTGGCATTTTTAAAGGAAATTTGAAAAGTTACCTTTTTTTCTAACCGCCATTATCTTGGTAAAGAATTAACATACAAACATGTTTGAATAGTCAATATTGTAGGAAGTTGTATGGTCTACAAAATAAACCTGGAGGTTTTAAACGTAGAATGTAAGCACAAAAAAATATTAATGAATAAAAGGTTGAACATTTTGCAGTCCCCCCTTCTCATATGTTTGTCCACGAAGTCCAAAACTAGACAAAAGGTTAATTAACCATCCCTTAACGTCATCATAAAGTTTCAATAAGTTCCGACCTTTGTCGATCTAAAACTACCTGTCGAACATACAATCCTTCCAAAATCCCATTACTTTTAGTTTTTTCGAGATTCTGAGTGAACTATTGGCCTCAGTCTTTGTTTTATGCTTAAATAAAAGGAATTTAAATTTGCTACCACTGTTTATAGAGCTGTGGTTAGACTTAAATTGTTGGAAATTCAATGAACTTAAACAAAATACGTTTGTCGAAAAACGCACTGACGGAATTTTGTCTTTAAGGGTCTTAAAAGTTTGAGGCATAACATAACCCTGGGACTTTAAATAACTCCACAATAAAAAGTCTGGAGCCGTCAAGTCGGGTGATCTGGCAAGCCAGTGCACATCGCCAAGACGACGCAGATTTGCTTCTTTCGAGTATGGGGCGGTTTTTGCAAGTGTAGGATTCCATGGCTTATTGACATGTATTTTGCATGTGTCTTCATCACAAATTTCAAAATAAAATTGACATCTGCATTCATTTGCCAAAGCATCTTTCAATAGTCTATTAACGCGATATCTTTCATTAAAAGGTTCTTTAAAATGTCGACTTTCTCGGTAACGACTCTTTGTGTAGTTGTGCCCATATTTTTTACTGGCCGTAGTTACATATGAGAGGTAAGACATTCATATGAACCATGCAGATGATAAGTTTCCTGGCAAGTGGACTCAACGGGATGTGCAAATTGATGCACATGGGAATATACGCAGAAAACATAACATAAATCTAGGAATTTTCTTTCAGCAGACGGCAGTTGAAGATGTCGAGATGTATTGATAACCTTGGATGTATTGTAACTGCTGATGGTGGAACAGATTTGGCTATTAAAAGCAGAATTAATAAGGCTTCAAATATTTCAATTTGGAAATCCGAAATTCCTAAGGCACTTAGTTGAGACTTTTTAAGTTCAATTTATTCCCACGCCCACGATATCCGGAAAGTCTTAAGAAAATTACAGGCCTTTGTAAAGCGCCAAAACGTCAGGCATAGAAATGAGGTGTGTGGAGTACAAATGATGTGGAAAATTTTGCAAGGAGCTTGCTTAAAAAAAAGCGGAATTACTCTTAAGAACTACCAAAAGACACTACCAACTTGACAATGAAAACTTAGAGGTAGAATGATAAAGCCAGGGCAGTTATGACTAGGAAAACATTGGCTTTAAATGCTTAGCTTTTAGCAAAGAAGCAACTGGCCCAAACCAGGCTATTTGGGAACTTCAATCTGGAACGCACAATGAACAAAGCGGAACTATTTGCCGCTAACAAAATCTAAAGTTTTCATAAGAATCGCTTGCCACATCTCATTAAAATAGGTACTACCACCTAAATGGTAGAAGCCCTAAGATTCTATTTGATTTGGAGCAATAGCATGCTAAGTTCCAACACTATTGCAAAAAAGGCAGGCCCACAAACCACTGGGAAATAAAACAACCTTCCTTTAGTTGATGGCCCCCAGAATTGGAAAAATCCTAAACAAGATCAACCCGTTGAATCCTAAATTTGAATGCTTAGTTAGAGTTAAGGTCCCAGTCGAGATCAAAACTAACTTACGGGTGCATTACTATTCAATGTGGGCCACAGGAAATGCAACAGCAGCTAATCTATAAATATTTAAGGTAAACTCATACTCATAGGCGTTCAAGCCAAATTAAGAGTAATGCATATCGTATGGAGAACAAATCAAATTTCTTTTATTATGTAGTGCCTTCTGCCTAGGTGCGACTTTTCTTTCCCAAGGAAACAAAACGCTTTCAGTCGTACATTTCGCAAGAAAAATCTGACATTTACTTTCCAAAAAGGGTAAAGAAGGAAAAAAGAATCCTATCACATCATTACATGCTGCCGCCAAGAAAATTGTAAAATAAAAAACGAAGGAAGACCAAAAACGAAGCAAAAACTTAACTTGTTCTAAAGGCTATTATGGCCAACTCTTGTATTTGACAAAACGGAAAGCAACTTTTCGTTCGTTTGACACTAGCTTTCTTTTTCTTTTAGTTGGGTCTTAACCCGAAAGACAGTAAGAAAACGTTGAGCATTTAAGTATATTTTGCACTGTTCATTAATTTTTAAAGTAAAAGTTCTGTAAAAATAAACAAAACAACTGTTTTTATTCATGTCAAAAGTTTTATTTTTTATTAATTTCGGAAAAAAAAAGTCAATCGGAATTTTTCAAATAATTTAACACATTCACTAGATATTCACCATCTGTATGATGGAGGCGGTTGCGTTTGATTGTTGACAACAACTATTGTAGCTGCTGGCGGGGGTGGTGGGCGTGGCCGACTTTCAAAAAGATCAATCGAAATAACTGGTCTTGGCGGTGGAGTCGACATCGACAAATGGTCGTCTATCGTGATGGTGATGATGGTATTCCGAAGGTCGTCCCCAGCCCGGTGGAGGCATTTTATAAAAATTTGTTGATGAAGTTAACGAAGACCGCGCTGGATGAAATTGTTTTAAAAAGTAAAAGACTGTCGTTAATGATCGCTTTATAAATAATGGCTTTTGATATCTTTTTTTTGAAGACCAAACAATGTGAATCACAATATTTGAATGCATTATGGGAACAGTTCAATCAAATTGACTTAAACTTCTGATAGCAAAAAATGCCAAGTTCAAAAAAATATAAAGGTATGTATGTATGCATGTATTGTAATTTATATTTTTTATTTAAAATCAATCAATTTTCGAAAATGACTATTTTGGATTAATTTTTTTTTCTATTGCCTGTAAATTCTTAAGACCCCTGTAGACACTTGACTAAAGTGCGAATTAGCTTACTTCGAGAAAAACTCTACATTTAACTTGTAAAAAATATTCATTCTTTAAATACTCCAAGAAGTTTTTTTTTTGTCAATTTTATAAACGAGAAAGAAAAACTTTTACTTTAAAACCTTCTTCAACCACCCGATTTCTTTTCCAATTAAATCGCCTGAAATTTAACTAAAACAAAAAATTATGCGCAGGACCTTTGATCTCGCAAAATATCCTTCAAAGACATTTCCACAAGTAATAATGCAAATTAGTCGGTGGGAATTGTAAATCAATTAACTTCCGCGTCTCTAATCATAAGGCACTCACAAATGGATCAAATCATTCCGCGTTCAGCCATACCATAACAACCTTTCCCCACTAACCAACGACCCACAATAACCCGCGCAAACCCAAGAACAAGACAACACGAGGACACCCTGTCGACGAGTGGTCGGGGGATTTATTTATGCAAATCAGGAATTAAAATGACACGTTGAAATTGTTTTGTCTGCCTCCTGTCAGTGTTTGCTTTGCTAGCGCATTGCTGCTTCTCCTAACTATGGCTGGAGTTCCTATGTAGCCTCGGGCGTAGGACACACCATCCGGTAGTTCATTTTTGTTGATATAAATGAAGGTACTAGTTCGTTTGTCGATTTCTTTTTTTTGGTCTCTCTCGTTGTTTGCGATTGTGATAAAAGCTCCAGCACCAGCTCCAACTCCAGGACGACAGACAGAGTCACACTCTACGTACTGGCTGGCAGTGAACTCGAGACTTGCTGGAATGAATTGGTAGGCAGCTGTTATACCTTATAGTCCCTTCGTCGTCGTCCTTGTCCCCTCCATTGAGAGTGTTTTCTGGGATGTTTGAAATTCCACATCTTTGCTTCGCTTCCCAAACCAAAAGTATATGTATGCGGAGCTATGGGCGAACGAAAATGTCCTTTCTGGTTACGTGTTGTGCCTGGAATCCGCAATGAAGCAAAAACGGATATTTCTGATTTTTCTGAAGTATCCTATTTCGTCCATAAAGAAGAAGGGGGCAGGGGCTGTAGATGAGGAGTATAGGAACTAAATGGCAAAAAAATTATGTGCATTAGGGTGACCGTGAGGATGAGGCGTGGTGGATGTTGAATTTCATTTTTTTGTATTCTCATATCCACGCCCGCCTATTTATGACGTGTCTAGGCTTTTGTTACAACTATTACCGTTCCAAGACTTTGCGAACGATGGCGGAATAATAAAGTGGTCCTCGTCCCCAATGCTGATGCAGAGTTGCAGTCTCATTTTTGTCAATTTTGCCAATAAAATTACTGATAGAATTCCAATGGATTTATGGGCGATAAAAATAGGTTATGAATGCGAGAAGCTTGTATCTTCCTTTAGCATTGCTACCGACAGATACATGGATACGTCACTAGCGGAGGGATTTAAAAAGATACATTTTCTAAGGCCACTTTCAGCTTATACGTGTTTTTGATTATCTTGTAAATTAAATAATTACAACCTTCTAAGATCCATAAAACATAAGTTTATGTCCAAAGTGGGGAAGGGCAGCAGTTTTGTATCTTTCAGATACATTTTGTTGGGCATATGAAATAAGACCATAAAGTTAGGGATTATGTCGGCTTAAGTTGGATGTTTTCTATTAGAAAGATGGTGAAATAATTTTTGTTTTGTTTTTTTTTTTCTCTATACTGGATAGCTGGTATATAGCCCTTTAGCTTTTGGGCCAACGCCTTCGACTATGCGAGTGGGCGCGTGTTGGCGAGGAATAAGAGACTTTTATTAACAAATTGAGAGGATTACATTGAAAGATTATGTTTTAATTTTTGTTTATCTGATTTGATGGCAAAATAATGTGTGTAGTTCCGAATGAATAAAACCTTTCGAATGGTCATAGAATAGTGATTTTTTTTAAGCGGGATTATCTGTAGCTGTGGAAAAGAATTGTAGATATGTACAAATAGATTTATGGGGAAGAGAGAAGAAATTTAATTGGTAGCACATTATTTTTGTTGATTATTTATTATTTATATTTATATTAAGTAAAAGTACTTAACTCATGTCGGAATCGAACCCGGGTCCGGATCGCTAACCGCTCCGCCAATCTCTTTGTGGAATTCGTAGCAATAAATCGTTGTCACTTTCATCTAATAAATACAAATTTTGATGTTTAATATACGTATATTATACGTTTTTTGAATAACTTCGATTGTGATATACTGGCGTAACCTGCGACTTTAGAAAATCCCATAAGAAAAAGTCTATCTGGGTCAAATCGCATGACCTTGATGGCCAATACACGTCGCCTCTTGTAGAGATAATTTAACCTTCAAATTGTTCATATCATGCGGAATGTCAATTGTGGCGTCCTGCTGGAACCACACATGTCGTCTGGGTCCATAAGTATATGCTTTAATTTTGGCCATAAGAATTTTTTTATTATCGGCTCTGTAGCACTCGTCACCGTCAAGACCGAGTAATCAACGTTGTTTTCGAAAAATTAAGGAATACTGCCCACTGCCGGACCAAAATCCAAGCTCATTTATAACTTTGAGGATGCAATTTTTACCTGATGAACCCCGTGAGAGTTGGTGTCGTGTGCGGTCCCATATACGGCAATTTCGCTTGCTAACACAGCACTTCATCCGAAAATGCATCTAGTCATTCCAAATGATTTTTCGGCCGAAATTTGGGTTCACTTCCAAACGCTCCGAGGCCCAGCCAGCGAAAAAAACTTCGTTATCAATGATCACGAACTTTGAACTCCAGGTCAGTTGAATCAGTACGTGTGTAGGCCTAAATCCCGACGCAAAATTCGCCAAATTGAATTCTGCGAAAGGCCAAGTTTTTGTACAAGGCGAGGAATCGATTGCCGCGGGTTTTCCTGTACACTTTTACGGTTCGCGGCGATGTTATCGGCCGTTCTTGCGTTCCTATCACCAACTAAGGTTGGCTGATTAATATATTACGGTCGACTTAAATTTTACCTCCAATCGTTGAAGAGCCCACTGCGACTGGCCATCACGTATGTCGTAAAATTGGCTCTTAAATTGTCATGGTGATTAGGCATTGGTAACTGAATAATAAACAACATATTTGACAGAAGTTACCAAATCAAAATGGCCGCCACAGGCTACCAAAATCTATTCGCACCAGTTGAACCCTTTACTTTGTCTAACATCTTGAACCTTACGTAAGCGCTGAAAAAACAACTGCCGTGTAGAGCCTTCTTCTCATCTTAGGAGAATTCACAGAGGATTACAGAGTTTTCCCGCCATTTAAATATGCATGTATTCACACAAAGAATAATTTTTTAAATCTGTTTTGCTCCATCCTAACACATTTCGGGTAGGAAGTTAAGACCATTTCTTTTATCGCCCTGAAGTTTTTTTTTTTGCAAATTAAGAGGTTGATTCCATGAAGAAATAAACACAAAATCCCTTTTACACCCCAGCTTTCGAAAACTCAAGCATAAAAAAGCAAATCTATTATGATCTAGGTTTAGAGAGCCTCCACCCTAAGACTTTTCCTTTTAAAACAAACATTTCTCGACTTTATAAATGTCATCAAGGACATTTAATGGATTTTTAAATTCAAAACACTTGTATTTCAAAACTTCAATCAAATGTAAAAATCTTTAAGATGTTTTTTTGTTTTTTTCATATCGACTCTCCAAATGCATTAAATTCATTCCCAAATGCAACTCTCCATGTGTGGTGATTCTATCCTTACACCAGTGAAAGTAAGTGTTGTCGCGTGCCGTACTTTAAAAATTTAAGATCATCCATCTCCGAAAATAAAAATCAATTTTGTGTGATGTTGCTACAATCTTCACTTCCCCCCGTTTCTGATTGTAAGTCCAAAGGATATTTGTCGCACGAGCGAACGCACTTGTCTGGCTCACCGAATGATTAAGTGACTTGCCCCATCAGCCGCCATCGAGTCGGTTTTATTCAATATTTTCTACACGTTTCCCTCATCTGTACCGCTTGGGCGCAAAGTGCATCCTAGAAAAAAAAAACGGAAATACTCAAAGGAACACCAAAAGGATCTATGTTGCTATGCGAAAATGAATTGTTGCCAAATGGATTGCTACGAGGTGCGTGTATCTCTCTATATACGGCCGCCACATATAAAAACGGTAGCAACTGCTGATACGTGCTCTACATGATAAATTTCCCCGGAGGTGTCAGGAGGCAGTATACACCAGAAGCATCGAAAACAGTGGCACGTCAGCAAGACTCGCCACTGCGACAGATAGTTCGGTCTGACCCCTAAATAATACATAACAGGTCACTCAGGAAATTGAGTTACAATCCCCCCTTTGCCATGCTAGACGCCCGTGGTCGTCGGCGAGTTCTTTAACAGCCGATGTCGCTATAAATGTTCATTATTAATGAAGTCACTGGCCCAGAAGCCAAGGATTTTCCAACGGCAACCAGAATAACAAAAGTCCACCAAGTTCTTTCTTCGTGCTTCGAATTTATTTATTTTTTGATTTTTTTGCTTATCATTCGCTCGTATGGAGTATTAAATAATTTTGAGTTTCATTTTCCAAAAAAAAAAGGAAAATAACTGCCATCCAATGAGATACGGTCAGCAGTCACCATAACGAAAAGAGGCGATATAAATACTCCTCTCATTGAACTGGAAAAAAATATATTTCAAAAAAATAATATAAACCGAAGCCAGGAGGAGAGATATAATTTTCGGTAATTGCATTAACTGCCCAGCAACGACGATGATGATTCGAAAACGATTCTGAAATATTTTTTGAATTATCTGCGTTATTATGACACAATTCGGGATATTTTCCATTCAAAAGTCTGTGTTAACGAACAAACAGACACGCAGATACACGCGTCGATAAAAGGTCCAATTAAGCTGGACGGACAGAGGAGGACGAACGGACTGACAAAAACACAGGCCGTCGATAAGATCTGGAATTTGGGTAGAGTTGGAGCAATATTATGTCACCACTGAGCACTGATAGATGCAATACATTTTATGGAATGTGTGTATCAGATAGTCAGAGGCGGATTTGATAGATGGTGCATGATAGAAGGCCGTGAGGATAAAAAACTGATTTCATAGAAAAGAAGACAACGGACGATTCGTGATGTGGAGGTAATGGAAAATGAAATAAATACAAGGTGGAGAAAAAATTAATCAGACTGTTGGATGAAGCTATAACTTATGCAAACTGCGGCAAATGTCAATTCCGTTTTTTCGTTTGTGAAGTAATCATGTGCAGAATTCCCGTCCATAAGCCATGGAAGATGTAACACTTAACTTTTCAGAACACGAAATAATTTTTTACTATTGTTTGCGCTATAATTAGAACCTCGTATTAGTGCAGCGTGCATTTCGCTAGGTTTTGTACATATCTGGCCATCGGCACCAAATGGGCAAATACTGCGGCGTTAAGCTGCTCGCTTTGAAGAGAGAATTCTGGGATAACCTGAGATTTTGCCAGGCGCTAAGAATATGGTTGCGTTTGCTCAAAAAGACCCTGGAATATCGACTAGACGACGTGACGTGCCATGCATAACAAGCTGTACAAGACTCCATCATTCAGATCGAGCAAGCGGCACAAAACGGAGAAGTAAGAGAAGAATAAGTAAAACCAAGTGCATGATGCTGGCTACGTCGGCAAGAGTGTTCGTCCAACATTCAGAGTGTGGAGCATGAATCGGCGAAGCAGCCGATAATAATATGAAGCAAGAAATACGCAGGCAGCTGCTAAAATCCAACAGAACCTACTTATGTAAGTATGTCGAGGCTCTTCAAATCAAGAAAACTTACCATAAAAACAAGACTATGGTCTTACTAGTAGTCTCATACGGATCGGAGACTTAGGTGCTTACCAAACGGTAGTTTGATCAAACCCTGTTCGAAAGAAAAGTCTTACGGAGAATTGTTGGTCCCGTTTGGGAGGGAGGACGATTCCGAATCTATCTAGAAGCAGATGTTGTGGAAGAAACAAAGTTCTGTAGACATTGGTGGGCTGGGACTTAGTTCGCATGAGCGAAGGGGAATCAGCTCGGAAAGTCTTTTGCAGTTGTTTTTATGGTAGACAAAAATCGCGGCAGACCTTGCTAACTTGGTGTAGACTAGGACACCTGAAGCCTTAGGGCGTGGAACTGGATTGCGTCGACCAGCGATCGGGATGTATGGAAGAACTTGTAGAGCGAGGCCCGTGTCGCATCCAGGGTGTTGCGCCGATGATGATGATGATGACTTGCCATGCCAATGGTCATAAGTTGGCGGCCTCTACAACGAATTTTTGTGAAAGACCTAAAGATGTGTTCTACGAGTTAAATACTTTAAATACAGTGGCTGGTGACCCAAACACATTTAACCTACGTTCAAGCAATCCTGAATCTTGGCCAATAAGAGTAGGACTATTTTTCATCGAAAATCATCATAAGCCAAGATGCTCCTTTACATCTATCCGGTTACGTGAGCCGTTTTCGTACGAGAAAGATGCGGGCCACTGTCTAGCGCAAGCAAAACACAACAATGATCAACTGATTTTTTCTTCCTCAATTGGATGAAGGACATTTAGTTCCAATAGGACAAAGCAATGTCCCACATTTCACGAGCCATAAACGACATTCTGATGGAAGCATTTCCGCTTAGTCTAATTTCTCACTTCGGCGATTTGCACTGGCTGGCCCGATCAGCCAATTTGAACGCTTTAAACTTTTGTTTCGTAGGGCTACTTTAAGTACTGGGATTATGTAAATAAGCCTCAGAACCTATCACCGTAAAATTCTGACAAAAGTTATGGAAAATACTGTAAAAATTCGGTATGGTTATCAATCCTGACAGCGGTTATATGACCGATATCAAAATGTACCAACAACATCGCCCAAAAATTCTGTCACAATATTTTCCCCTCCCTCAGTTGAAAAATATTTTTTTTTCACGAAAAGCCTTAAGACATATTTAAATAAAACGAAAAAAAAACGTTTTTTGTTCACATCATAAAAAAATATTTTTATGTAATTAAGAAAAAAAATGCAAATCAGACAAAACGTTTTTCATTCAAAACATAAGAAGACTCAACAAGCTAACCAAAACACAATAAAACAAAATAAAAAACTTCTCCTTTTATGTGAAAACAAATTGTCTCAATCAGATTAGAATAAAACATTAAAATGTATTTCTCAATAACAAAAATAAGAGTACTACAAAACATTAGTAAAACAAATACAAGTAAGTTTTGTTTCTGAACAAAAAAAATCTTGTTTTTCTGTTTTCTTTTTTGTATCGATTTTTGTTAAAGCATATTTAAGACTTAAGACGAATCGGACAAAACAAAAAATAACCAACGTGAACACAATTTAAAAACTTCTCGTTTAATGTGCTCTGAAAAAAAAATCACAAAAACATAATACAAAAAAAAAAGTCAGTTTTGTTTCGCAACACCAAAAAAGCTTGTTTTTTTGTTTTACTTTTGTTTAAATCATTATTGGTATTTCCGAAAGCCGTTCTTGAAGCAAACCAAACCAGAAACAATGTTTTTTGTTTCACTAACACAGGTGTTTACTGGCTCATAAAAATCAATGTTTTGTTGCTTATGAAAACTAAACGAAACGTTTTGACTTTTATACCATTGAATCTTCTATAAGTGTCCTGTTGAACTAAGTTTTCAGTATAAATTTAATTTTTCTAGACAGCCTCATTTCCCATGTGGCTAAGGCCTCTTGATCCTAAAATACACCTCCGTCCCATAACCTCTGTAAATATTTCATTGATGTTCTTAATTGGCCAGAGGGTATCGATTTGACGATAAATACCCTACCCCCGAACATACTCCACCGGACACAAGGGCTTCCATTCTTCCATCATGATAACGTGTTTCCAGAATCTTGTACAAATGATGTTCGTTTACTCCCTGAAGCCACTCAACTCCACCTGATGCATACCAGCACCATGCGGGATGCATTGATACCGATCTGTCCAGCATGCTCTCGCAATAGAGGAATCCTACCTTGTTGATGCTTCTGGTGCTGCTGCAGCACACACATGATGACTTTTGTTTTCAATTTATAATCCAATCAGGAGACCCACTATCTCATCCCGCTGACCATTATTCCGAATGCGAACAGGAACACTCGTTGGGTGGTCGTCGTCGTCGGTGAGCTGGAGCGTGTGCATAGGAAAAATATCATTCCAGAGCCACAAAATAGAAAAAATAACAAAAAAAAAAAAAACTGAAATTGTGAAATGACACAAACGTGGGGGTGTTTTGGAAATGTTTCCAAATCGTGGACATGTCGTTGCTAGCTCTTCTAATTTCGGGTTGTTTTCTGGTTTATCCCAGGGGAACAGTAGCCGCACGTTTCTGCTACAGCACCACCACCAGCTGTACTCACTTCTAGCCAGCGTCGTCGTCCTCCTGCTTGACAACAGTTGAATGCGGCTTCGTTGGCATGTCACGTCGTAATCACTATGGTGGGGCTAAAGTGTGGTATCCTCTGTTTTGGAAACATAACATTCCCCCACATGCACACAGGACTTTTGGGATTTGCGTGCCATTTCCATTGCAATCTATCTGGCCACAGTTTTTGTATATTTAAACTATATCCCTTGGGTTGAAATGTTTTTTTTTTCTCTAACCATCTGTTGACGGTAGATCCACATCGCTAGGTAATTAATTAGGCTTTTGTTGCAAATATTTTTCCACAACAATTTCAATTAATCTATGTACAGAAACACAAGTTCCCCCGGGTGGTTCATGCCACCCTTTATTTGAGCGCTCTTCGTGCGTCGTCGCCATGATTAATCGCACGGTTTAGTGGCAGAGTGTGCGCCTGCCTATTAGTCTTGAGCAATTTGCTGATTGCAATTACTTAGAGACTATATTCCCGAAGGTGCCCCCTTATCGAGGTGAACAAAGGCGATCTCTTCTTCCAACTTAGGGGTTGTTTGACGGATGACGAACTGCAGCATCCGCACAAAGCTATTCGTATTAAAGTTCAGTAGATTTCGCTTTGCAATCTGCACCGCATAATCAGGATTCCCCTCTTAACTCTTTTGGACATATAAGTATATTGTGCAACAAGCGGCCGAAACAAGACGAACCTTCCACCTCCTTTCGTCGCTGGAGTCATGTGCCTGTTGAAGCTATCCAAGGTGTGATTCGTAATTTATTGCTCCGTTTGATTTCAACATTCTTCAGCGAAAATACGAATAATATTGTGTTTACCACGGGAGGTGGTTGTGGCTGTGGTGTTGCACGATTGGACATTAATTAAAGAAACAAATCGAGAAAAAAAATAAACAAACTTTTAGCTGTTTTTGGAGAATGGCAAATGATTTATCTGATGGATCTCTCAATGTTGAATTTTCTGGGAAAGCACTCAGCACTCGAAAGTTGTTGGATTGCAGTGAATTCATAAATTTATCATCATCTACATGGCTGTAAGTTTGTGTGTGTCTGTCTGTTGTTTATTTTAATTTTAGTTAAACATTGAAGAAACTTTTTCAATTTAAATGCAAACGAGAGGGTGTTGTGGTAATCCAATCCATTGTGTTTTATAATAGAAAATAAAAAAAGGATCAGAAACTATTTATCCATCACGAGTTTAGTGTAACAGTAAATTTGTGTATGGTTGACTGGGTGGCACCTCCGGAGCACGACAGTGGTTCAAGTTGCACAGGTTTGCGGACGGAAATCTATAATTTTGAACAAGATTTTGGAATCAGCTGAAATTTTCTGAAATCTTCTCCCTAAACCGCAAAATGTTGTCATCTTCCACTTCTCATCTTCGCCCTAAGGCGCCACTTGTGGGTTTCGCCGGGCTGACTTTAGAAAACCTGGGCAGGCCTCCTGGTGCCTCTGGTGTCAACTAAATGCAAATGACGTTGTATTTATTTGTTCCACGAATTGTTGTGTTTTGAAGTAATAGTGGATTTCATTATTCGCAAAACATACAATTTTCACACATTCGCTTGCTTTTTGAAAAATGGCTCGAATATTCAAATTCATAAAAAAACTGAATTATAACTGTGAATGTTTGTATGTTTGGTCCACAAGTACGCCTGTACGACTTAACGGATTTGGATGAATTTAAGTAGTGGTGGATGAGGTTATGGATTGAAAAATAGTCTTTTTTTTATCCCGAAAAAAATATTATTGGAGATTGGAGTACATCTACATCTCCGCGGCTTGGCGGATGTTTGGCGGGTAGGAATAATTACCATTATTTCTTCTTGACAGATGGGTTCTGGGGATGAGCCACGAGGACCCATAGGATATGAGAGAAGACACCCCCTTGTTTGTGGCGTGCCTCTTGAAGTCAATACTTTAATAAGAACTCCTCTAGCTCTGAGGTGATCTATCTATTTCTTAACATTAATGGTGTCCCCTACATTAGGGTTTGGAAAAAAAATTTACTGCATTATTTTGTCCGCAATTGAAGAATCCTCCAATGCCTCAGAAAGCAGCAATATTGCATTCCTTACCTCTTATAACAATGATAGAACGACGCTGAAAATTCCTGTTTTGACACTTTTGCCTTAGTAAAATTATTCTGATAGAGGGTATGTACATAATTTTTGGACTCAGTTAACTTATAGAATATTGTTGTCTCTTAGTGTTTCAAAAGTGTTTAAAAAAGAATCGTAATCTGTTTTCCCCAGGAATTCTAAAGCGTGTTCATCAATAGGACGAGTCCAGTGGGTACCACTACAGGCCAACTTATCACGTGGATTTCCACATGTTGCCGCTCAATAACACACCGTGCGATGACGTGTGGTTTAGCATATTTTTGCATCAGTAAAAGGTCTTCTCACTAAACGTTACGAGTTGAACCACATATTGTTCTCGGATGTTATTGTAGCAGTTAGAGTTTACCGATCCTCCCAAGATGCTCATCTAGGTTTTCCCCCTCAAGGAAATTCATATCACACCATAACGGAACCTTTCAACAAGTTTTCCTTCGTTGTTTGGTTGTTTCTTTGCTACTATTATGGTTTTATATACATATATTGATATTTACTAAAAAATTCTTTTTAAAACTATTTTCGTCCACCTATGATCCACTGTTGGTGCGTTTTTATAAATGGTATTTCATAGACTTTGTTGGAAAAAGCTGTTTAGTTTTATATTAATAAACAGTTCGGAATTCTCGTATAGTTTCTAACAACAATGATGAACTGACTGAAGTCAATTTATTTCAAGTTGTAACTTATACGCCTTTCATTTGGTTGTAAGTTTTGAGAACTTCTTTCTGGTAATAAAATAAAAATACATGTATTTTTAAATTCACAAGCATAATTTTTAGGACACTCATGAACTATTCTATCACAATGATGGAGAATTATTTAGACGACCAATATAGAAATAAGTAAAAGAAAACCTTCAAAAACTTTTAAAAATAAGTTCAGTACATTTTCAAAACTTTTTTTTGGGACTTAGCTATAACTCTTTACCTAACTCGGTCTTTAGCAGGCTACCCTTTGTTGCGCGCTCCGTATTTTCGTTGAGTTCAAATTAAACTGAGCATAACACTTGAGGTGAGGTAATCCTTGACTAGGTCGTCTCCTTTGGACGAAATCAGTATTATCTGCTGCCGAATGGTTATTGTCAATTCGGTCTTCAAGGAATGTGTCCATTGCAAAATGAGATACGTTTATACGTATCGTTGTACTAATTTTTTTATTCAAAGACCGTCAGCATAGAAAAATCGAAAGTCTAAAGAAGAATTTCTTGTTTAAAGCCACGGATCTGTGTGTATTGATCTTACTTTGTAATATGGTAAGATTTCAGGATTTAAAAAGCCTTGACAGACTAAAGTAGCACACATACTATAATTTCTATCATCTATCATCTGCGTTATAGTAGGTCCTGTTGAATTTTAGCATTCAACCGCCTATTTATTAAGAATTACACTACACCAAAATCATGCTCAGGTACTCTGACCAACACTTCTAGCAAAGACAGCCATGTGCTTAGTTTTCTTTCATTAATATGCAGCCCCACGTTTTGTGCTGCCGCGTAGAATCCACCTGGATGAATAAATCTTATACAATTTGTTGACTTCTACCGATAATGTCGATGTTGTCTATATAAGACTGTATTTGGCTGGACTTGGAGACGACAATCTTTATTTTTGGCGTGCCAGAGTCAGAGCCAGAGCTTTCTCACGCCCATGGTCAACAGTCCGTCTACTTGGTTGGGTTAAAAGTTCACAAATCAATTAAGGACTTTTGCCCCATTGTAATGAGTCCAAATTCCACACGAAAATACTGAAGATTTCTGGCCCACATAAAAATGCTTGGGACTTATGTCCCACCAAACAAGTGTTATGCATTTAACAAATATATTAAAGACCAGAGTGTATAGGTAGATATGTATGGGGGCATGCCACCCCATAGTTGTCCATTAAAGATTTTGTCGGCCATGGTTATTTTTGGGTGTCGAATTCTCTTATGGCCATGTTCAATAGTTCTACCCTATGCGGCTGTAAAGTTTTTTTCTGTCACCTGCCTCAAGGTAAAGATCTGATCGATTGTGTGAAACCGCGTTGATCTTTTAGGTGTCGGTTCTGATTTTCGTGTGTGGTGCTATCCGTTCTTGCAGGATAGAATAGACTATCTTATAGGATGTACTCAAAAATGTTATACCCCTATAATGGCTGCACTTTTTGATATCTCCCTCCTTATGTATGGAATGAGGTCTTCCTCTTAAAATGATGGAATCTCCATTTCTTGCGTGAGCTGAGCGTTCAACACATCATTAAAGTATACTTCCCATCGTTGTAGAATGCCTTCATGATCGGTGATCAAATTCTCCTCTCCGTCTTTATAGTATGAGTATCGTGGTGTATATTGGCATGTTTCTTTCAGATTGGTAAAACTTGCCCGCTTGATGTGGATCTCGCCCTCTATTTCCTTTCATCTTACAGGCGGCTGATGTTTTTTTTTCAGGCTGCCAGGAAGTCTTTTCTATGTTCTTCGTTTTTGTGTTCTAACTCTAATTTATCACCAAACCAGTCGTTCTGATCTCTGCGATTACTGCCTTTGATGGTGTCAGCAGTACTAATGATTTCGTTCTTAGGCGTGATCATTTCTCGGCACTCCACTCTTAGGACTTTTTTTCCCTTTATAAGCTCTTCGAATGTCAGTCCATATGTGTCTATTCGGCCAATGTAATATTGGAAGACCTGCGGACGTTTTTTCAATATCCTTTTATTCTACCTATCTATCCGTACACAGAATCTAAAGTAGCGACTCAATAACTGTCCTTATCTTCCCATTTAGATTTAAGTACCCTTAACCTAGTCTTAAGTTAGATTAAGTTTTGTAGCTTGTTATAAGCCGAATATATGAGGGTGCTGCCCCCACCAAAATTTAATTAAATTTAAATGCACAATTTGGTTCGCTTTCTAATAAACAATATCGTCATCTTTTTGGCATCAAGTGGTTCCATATTAGCGTTTTCTTTATCCTTCTTTCGATCAATACCTAATGGTTGGAAGCAAAAGCATTTAGCCCTTTTCAAGGTTCTTAAAGCCATTTCAATTTAAACCACAGATTTGTTCGGATTAATTTTTGGAACCTCTAGACTTCGAATGCCAATGCATTAATAGCGTAACATTGGCCGAAAATCAAGGAATTAATATGCCAAGAAAGTGTCACTTACAATCTCGCTCCTTATCAAATATTTTTTTTATTTTGAATATTTTTTTTCAAAGCACTCCTACTCATTCCTGAAAAATAGAAATTTATTCCACTTTCCATCAATCAAAACTTCGCACTGATAATAAAATGTGACAATCCGGCAATAAAATATTCAGAACTCCTTCAAATCCTTATTAATATCTACCTTCATTTTTTAAACTGCAAACTCATGTTCCAATATTTGAAGAAGCAAAGGAACACCAACACATACTCTCTCAAAATATCCTCACGTTGGAATTCTAGAAGCGCTCTTTCTCGGCACAGCCTAATGGATTTATTGCAAATGTATATTTCTTTTAATTTTATTATGCCTATACTGCAAAACACTCTGTTCTGTGTGCTAACACTCTCCCCTGAGAATTCCAGGATTCCATCCAACTAAGTCCCCCTCCCCTAGCAAAAGGTCCTTCCGACGACGCGACGGTGTGTTGTATAATATTGTAGTAGCACGGTACTACTCCAATATTCGTACAAAAGACATTACTCATCATGTTTTCATTAAAAAGGACTTTCGGTACAAATCCTGTGCGAATATGGGCACACATAACACAAGGGGCGGGAAACAAAATAAAGAAAGTCGCCCTTTCCTTCTTGCAACAAAGCGGCATTCATCCATCCATCCGGGCGATCTGAGTTGTGAGGGTGGATTCACAAAAAATTCAGTTTCTGCCATATAATCGTCTCAGTTTTTATTACCGAAGGGAGCAATGATTTTCAATGAAACACAACTCTGACAACGAAATCCTTTTAAATTTAATTTAACATGCTACATGCCTCCCGGTGTACAACCGAACCGAACCCAGGGTGCTGCTCTTCCCGCAAGGCTAAGCCTGAACCCAAAAATTCTAATGAGTTGCACGGGCTCGTTCCGACGATGATGAGCTTATGGATGCTCAATTAATCCACCGTATTTGTTTAAAGTAATCTCACTCGAACACCACTGGCGCACGAACTCGCTCTTCTAACGGGATTAAGTTCCGTCAAGTGCCTCTGGCACTCAAGCGATAGTGGGAAGAGCACTGTGGCATTCTGAATCCAAAAGTAAACAAACGCAAATTGATTTTTAAAACATCAAACATCTTGCCACCGTCTACGTCTCTGAGTTACAAAAAAGACTCAAACATCAAGGCAAATGGCGTCTTTTGAACCGGAAACTGTTAAGCAATATGAAGATAGTCTCCAGACTCGTTTATAGTTTATCGAATCCATTCACAGGGTTTATCTGCGTTTCTTGGTCATGTTCGCGTCGCGTCGTAAATCACCCGAGTTGTTTTTTTTTGTCCGAAATTCCACGTCACACAACTCCGAGTGCATAATGTGCCTCGTTTCGGGGCAGATATTTCACTTAGCCTAGATAATGGTGAAGGAAGGTGTTTAAGGTGACCAAAACAAAGCGAAATAGCTGTTTCAACGATGTAAGCATGGCCTTGCGTTTTGAGAAGTTTTGTGTTGGAAGAGCTAGATCATCCAGGAAGCTATGAAGTGAGGCTATTTCAATAAATTGACACTCCTGAATGGGGTGCTCAATGTCAGGCAGACGAGGCTCTTAGCTGCACTGGAAAATCTGCAACGAAGAGTTCTGATGGTTATTTATGACATTGCATCTTACCACACCATAATGGACAAAGGATAAATAAATTCATAAGACCAATTGAAATTAATGGGACGAACGTGTGGAGCCTCAAGAAGGGCTTTCGTGTGGGGTAAGTTAAGGCATGCACGTCCCTATTAAACTACCAATGACTAATATACGTTCTTATAAGAGGATTATGGATCAGGTGACGCGAGGCCGTAACTTTCAATCAATCGTAATCGGGAGTTTGAGGCAGAAAGTCGTTGCAGTAAGCAGAGTCATTAATTTTCGGACGTTGGGTTATCCGCAAATGGTGTGTTATCCAACACCTCGGCACACACAGACAGATACAGTTCTTTAGGTGCGTCTGTAAGTTGTTTAAGGGCTTAGGGTTATTTTATCCCTTTTTCTGTTAATCTATAATCGAAGGGGCGTGTGTGGTTCACTATGTCCAGATTTTACTTAGAATTTTGCCGGATAAAGGAGGACAAGTTGACAAAATGAAAAGATATTAACTTAGAAGAGAAGTGACTGCCGTAGGGTTACAAAGTGGTGGTACGGTAAATGGAACTTGGCAAGAGATGAGCTCGATAGCAGGAATACTGACATTTATTTGCCTTGAACAAAACAGCCTCGAAATTGCAATCAAATTTACTGACACATCCACATGTTTTTGAACAGCCTTCATGACATTTCGTTAATGGTTTTTGACGCATTGCGCATCAATTTTATTCTTCATGACTGAAACTCGAAGTTTCCCCAAACTCTTCTTTGAAATTCCGCTGCAACTTTTTACAAGCTTAGAATTTAATTAATTCCAGATTTAAAAGATTGCTATTATAGACTTCTAGGTGACAATGAAAAATAAATTTATCGATCCGTGCTAACAGTAACATCGTGGCCACTTTGGTAGCATACGTTAAACCCATGCATTAGGTTTGTCGGTACAATTTCCGTTTCCGCTAAAGTAAGTCCAGAAGCAGAAAAGGTTAAGAAGGTTGAAACCACATCGGAACCCATTTCAGAAACAAAAACAAGTAAACAGAATTCACATAGATTTTTTCCTAGTTACACCAGAGATCAGGCGCCGAGAAACAACAACAGTAAAGAGAAATCAAATTTGGAGACGGGGTTTTATTGACAAAGAAAATATCAAAATTTGAATGAATCCAGGTGCCCAGAAACAGCAACAAGTTAAGACTAAAGAGGACTCAAATCAGGAGATGGAGCTTTATTGAAAAGCAAAGATCAATATTGGTTATGAACCACTAGATGCCAACGAACAACGATAAGTAAAGAGAAATCAAATCGATGTTCTCCTAGTTACACCAGTCGCTTAGAAACAACAATAAGTAAAGAGAAATCAAATTTGGAGACGGGGTTTTATTGACAAAGAAAATATCAAAATTTGAATGAATCCAGGTGCCCAGAAACAGCAACAAGTTAAGACTAAAGAGGACTCAAATCAGGAGATGGAGCTTTATTGAAAAGCAAAGATCAATATTGGTTATGAACCACTAGATGCCAACGAACAACGATAAGTAAAGAGAAATCAAATCGATGTTCTCCTAGTTCCACCAGTCGCTTAGAAACAACAATAAGTAAAGAGAAATTAAATCACCATGAAAAGAAATTGTCTTAATGGCTTGATTTCGGCTTTTTCATAGAGTCGTTTGTTCCTGTATTTTTTTTACTATTGCTGATTGAAGATCATCAATATCACAAGAATCTTCTTTTCGAAGAATTAGAGCTAAACCATTTCTTTCCCTGAGTAGCTTTCACAAAAACTGTATTGGAGTGCGGGTTAAGATTTAAATAAGTCGTTAAAGTTGACCCCGAAATACTTTTTGCCTGCTATTGTTGATCCATCAGGGAGCTTCGGTCCCAGATTTCTACAAGTTGCTGCAGAGTTACTCCGGCTATTGTTGAAGACAGGTCTTCTAGTTTTTAAAGTCGGTGGGCACGGGTTAATCGAATGTCGTCAAGATCAAACGGAAAGGTCCCAATTTTGAATCTTTCGCAACTCTAGCCTTCATGTATTTGTTTGATGATTTACAGTATTCTATATTTGAACAAAGAATTTCCTAGAAGAAAAAAAGGTAAAGGTAGTCCATAAGATTTTAGCTTATGGACCAGGGCTTCTATCCAAACGCTGTCGGATGCGTTTCAACATCCAGAAACAATTCAACGGTGGCACGTTTACTGTTGGGAGTTCTGCAGACGTAGAACTAGAACTTCAATAACGGATGCAGTATTGAGTGACTCACGAAAACCAAACTGCATTTCGGCGATAAGGTTGATAAGGTTAAGCAGTTTTGAAAGATGACTTCTTCCATCATCTTGTTATTGGGGTCAGCCTGTTTTTCCCTTTTTGGGGAAGAAGCAGTTATTTATGCAATTGTTTAAGATGATCGCATGAAGTATCATTGCTGTTTAAGGAAGCCTTTCGATGACATAATTGGAGATGTTACCTGGTCCAGCAGATTTTGTTGGCTTGGAATTGAAGATGCTTTACGAAATTTAGTGATGTCTCTTGGATTACTTGCTGGACAAGTGTCATCAAGCTGTACTGCTTCTATTGTTAGCTGCAGAGTCTGTTGGATGGATAACTCGATTTCGTCTAAGAATGGCGGATCCGTTGATGGGATGTGTGTGGAGTTCTTTTCCAATGGTTTGCTAAAGTTTCAACTTTGTCAACTGTGAATATCACTTCGATGTTATCCTTTATCAGAACGTCGAGTAACAGCTGAGTTTTCCCTATAAGGCGTTTTTTTCTTCTTTCTTCACCGTATCTTTCAAGCCTTTCAATATCCAGTCTCAAGTCTTCTGTAATTAATGTAATTCTGTTTTGGAACCTATTCTTACTAATAGAACAGGTTGGCTTTCTAGGTGACTATTCTAGCAAAATAATCCTTTTTCGGGAATTTTATTTTAAAAAGATTTTTATCTTGATTTTTGACGGACTGTAGGACCAAAAACCAAAATAAGTACTGGATCAATGCACCATTTTACAACGTGGTATCTCCTTCAGTAGCAACAGCAATACGAGCTCATGAGTTCCATAGCCGTTAACTTATGCAAAACCTAATTATGTTTTCTCTCAATGCTCCCGTGGAAACAAGGCGTGTATACCAGAAACCAGCGTACTCGAATTGCTGGAGGGATTTCCGTCGCACAACTAATCCGATTAAAGGTAGGTATTAATTTTCTTAACGCTCTCCAACACGCTAAGTTTCCCAATCAAGATGAAATTCAGCATTGCAACGCAGATGATTATACAAGTAACCCCCCAACAGCGACGCTGCATGCCACCCAATCTAATCGAGTTGAAGCTGAACATACAAAAAAAGACTTAAGACAAGAATGATGAAAGATCTGATAATCATCACTAAACCTTCTTCTTTCAACTTTGTTCGTGCCTCATTTGTGGCATCGAATTTCATTTGTTTTTATTGATTATGGTCGAGAGCATTTGAAAGTTTCAAATTCAATCCACCGTCATCGCATCGTTGCAAAGCAGTTTTGAAAAGGATTTTTACTGTAAAGATGGAATGCAACATTTCAAAGACCACAACAACAACTCTTGCAACTTAAATCTCACTCTTGTTGTTTTGTTTTACCTCCTTAGTTGTCTTTCCACATAATTTTCCATAAAAAAGAAAGCATTTGGTGCGTTTCATATAGCAAGCAATTATAAGGAATTGCCTCTTTCTTTTCGTCCTTTTTCATTGTCATGTTGGGTGAAACTTGGTAGATGTAAGCCCCCTCGAGGCTCCCACCAATGATGATGGTGTTGGTTATGTAAAAACAAAGACAAAATGCGTGAGGAAATTCCCCGAGGATATGGCATTTGGTATTGTGCCAGGAATGAGACTCCAGCTCCAGAGCTCATTTGAAATGTGATTCTTGCTTCTAAGTTATTGTTTACTATTGTATATTGAATACAGGTGCCTACAACTACTACAAATTAACGCGTGTGTATGTGTGCTTGTGCGTTAAATGGGAGTGTTTTGTGGGTTAAACAAAACTTTGAGGAGAAGAAAGATCCTTGAAGAAAGCCCTTTTTTTGTTGGCAACATGGAATGAAGTTCTTATTGAATGAAAGTTGTTTGGTAGACTTTAGGCTTACATAAGTAGAGAAGTTAGGCGTCTTTAAGTGGGTCTCTTGAGGTAATGTGTCAACAATTTGGCAAAGAAGACTGAACGATATAAGTTGCGTGACGGAAACACGTGATCCACTTGGGACTATACTATAGTTTTGAAACGGGGGTAGATTCTATTTAATGTTTTTGTTCCAATTTTCTTTTTTTTTCGGGTAAATAGGTTTGGCTATACAATTTTATGAAGTGTTGGAGAGAATTGAAACCTAAGAGCTGTTTCCCTATAGTTCTAATAGTTTTTCAATTGGTACACTTATGTATGGCCTTGGAAGGAAAATACGGGAATTTCAAACAAATTACTTAATGATTCATGATGAAACTATTTATAGAAATTAGCCTGATACTTATTTTCTAAGATTGCCGACAGATATTTTACATTAAAACGTAAATAGGTATGTACAGGGAAGTCTTTATTTACGAAGACCATTATGACATAATTGAAAAACACAGTGGAAGTGGAAAAGATTGGTTAGAATTGGTATCAGTCTAGTTCTGCCATTCTCGGAATTTTGTGTTCCCTAATCACATATTCTGCTTAAGTGATTTCGCGAAAGTCGGAAAATCTTTGCATATCAGACTATTCTGAAAGCTGTTTACTCAGGCAACCGACTATAAGGTACTAATCTTAAAATCAGCCTACTCACATCGGGTCCCAAGAAATGTCACAGATATTGACCATGTATGTCGGTATCGCATACGATTAATTTATACTAGAATCGCCCATGCTCGAAATTCGATCATCTCTCAATTCTGTATAACGATATGATACATTATCTAAATAAGGATGGCCACTCAGAAACGACATCTCGAACCTAAATATTTTAGCACCATGGAGATCTTAGAAATGTTCGTAGACAACTAGAATAAGCAATTTCCTTCTGGTCAGCTTTCCATCACCATTGGCTTATCGCCAACTTAACCCCCGACCCATATAAAAACACCAAAATGACAACGGGGTTGGAACAACCCGAGTAATTCAAAGTCAACTGAGTTTTAATACAAGGTGAGCCAAAAGAAGTCACCCATCTGATGTTGTTTGGCTCTCTTTTTTTTAAATGAAAAACTTCGATTCTGTTTTTTGATTATGTTTATTTGAGAGTCGAGAAGATGATATCGGCCAAATGGGCGCCGTCACAATTGATTGCCATACGGGCTCGTTTTATGGCATTTTTTATCACTTCAGCGAGAACTTCGGGCGACAGATTCTCGCACTCGTGTCAAATGTTGTCCTTGAGGGCTTCCAGAGTCTCGGGCTTGTTGACGTAAACACAGGACTTCAAAAAATCTCACAAAAAAAGTTTGAAACGGTTAAATCGGGCGATCTGGCGGGCCAGTGCAAATCGCCAAAACGAGAGATGAGGCCACCCGGGAATGCCGCCTTCAGAATATCGGTTCATGTCAGTTCATTTATCGCTCCATGGCTTGTTTACTTGTATTCTGCATCTGTCTAGTCTACAAATGTCAAAACAGATTTGACATTGGCGGCCGTTTGCAAAAAGAGGAGCATCTTCCAATAGGGTGATTTCTTTTTGCCCACCTTGTATAATTTATATTATAATATAGCTATTAATTTGTTTTTTTATTGTAATCAAAATCAATGTACAGTGTAGTGAAAAGCTTACAATCAAAGTTGGTGTGCACCAGGGAAGCGTCTTGAGTATAAATTACTTATAATGCAGTCTTTGACTTTATGCTAGAAGGCAAGATTATGGACTTGAAAGTAAAATAATTATTCTTTGCTAATGACGGGGCCATCATAAGAGAAATTCCTACATATATGCAGGGAGCACTTGATTTGTGGCAAAACGTCCTGGAGATAAATAATAAGGCATTAGCCTGAAAAAGACTGCTGCCCATTTCTTGATCCTCACGCACTTATTCTGGGCATTTGTTTGAACAGAACACCTAAAATGCAAACACATTAAGGAAAGGTCGTTGTTCGTCCAGCGCTTACGTACGGTTCATCACATCGTGTTGGACTCTATACAAGTCGTATTAGAGTCTTTTCATGGCAGCTGAAATGAATAATTTTCATATGGCAGCATGAGTAACAAAGCTATGACATGACTACCTAAGATTGTACTGCCATGTAAAAAAAGAAGCTCTGACTCTGAGCACCCTGTTCAAAAGGCAATCATGCTATTGCGGTAACGTTTCAAAACGTCCGTTGAGGAAATGAAGGTGCAAGAACAGCAAGATCAAATAAATGCAATGGAAGCTTCATTTAGTTTGGCATCAGATGTGGAACAGTATACATAATGGGTATGCCTGGCGAATCCTACAAATGGAACCTCCGGGGAAAGCAGTGCAGTAGGCGAGTGGTGGTCCCAGTTGAGATCTTAATAATCGTCTTCGTCTCCGTTTAAAGTCAATAAGCATTTATCACTCCGTTTGCCAATCAATGTACAAATTTTTTGCATCCTCACAAAGAAATTGTAGTTTAATGTTGTAACACCATCGACTCTTGCTGAACTTCACTTTTCTCTAATGTTTCGATCTTGATTCGGGTTATCCTTTCTTCAATATCTTCATACTCGACACAATATAGCTTCTATAGCCGTCTTCCATAGCTAGATGTCAATTTCAATTGATATCTCGTTATCATACGGCGTTACCGGCAGCTTTTCACGTCTCTAAATTATACTGCTTTTTAAATAACCAATTCTCTGCCTAAATCAGCTTCACCTAACATGATAATGTTCATAACTCAACCCTTTCCATATAATTTTTTTTTGTATACATACAAATCATAAACCCTTAATGCATTGCCACATCAAGCTCTTGAGATGGAAAAAGTGAGGCAACACATCACATTGTTGCCGAAGAAAAGTGCATGGAAATTGATTACAACATACACTCACTCAATAACCCGCACTCCAGCATTCGATCCCAAGGGATCTTCCGGCGTTTTACGTCAAGAGGTCGTGACGATGAATTATGCGAACGAATCACTTAAGGGCGCAACACAGAGAGCACTGCAACGATGAGGCTTAAAATACCCATAACCCTTTTGATATCCCAAAGAAGAGTCCTTCTTTTTTTACAAGAGTGCCTCACAAAGGTTCCTTTTAATGGATAGAAAGAGCTTTATTAATATACCAACCACCCTTTCGGTGCATAATTGTGCACAAAGGGTGTGTGCATTTACACATACCTAACCGCACAAAAACCTTCCCCCCACACAATGGGAGTATAAAAAGATCTCCTTCCATCTTCTGTCGATTCGATGCTCAAGAGGCGCTTCCTAAACTGCGGGAGGACCTTCAAAACTCCCATCATCCCCCACCTTGTATTCCATTACCAAGTTTCTTTTTATTATGCTTTGTTTCTTCTAATTTTTCCTTAAGAAGGACTTTGCCCAGAACAGAAAAACGCTCCAAGGAGCTAAAAAATCAACAGATCCTTGCGCGCAATGTAAATCAATTTTCTTCTCGAACAAGTTAAATATTTAACTTTCGATTTTCCTGTCTATATACTCCCGCTTCTGCTTGTTTTTAAGTTTTCAATTCGAATCCGATGAGTAAACAATGAGAACAGAGAAGAACTTCCGTTTTGAGGGGATGCTATGGAGTGGCCTGGCCACACCACTCGTCAGGAAGTGAATTTATGAAAGTTGAAATTAATATTGTTTCGCAATTTCCATTCTTTAGGCCACCGACCGTCATCGGTAGTCCTTCCGCTGCCTGTTGCCTCCCCAGCCCGAAGCGTTCATTCGGTAAACATACTCTGCTCAAGGGTTGTGTTTACATTTCGTGGATCATTTGTCAAGTTGTTTGGAAATTTAATTTTTCCCCGACGACAACGGCTACGCCAGCGATGACAGACAAACGGATTGGTATTGAAAATTACCATGTTCCTGATTTTTTATTGTTTTGAGTTTTTTTTAACGCTTTTCCTCAGCTCGTGTCTAATTAAAAAGTTTTTCAATTTAAATGCAAAGGGAACTACGTCGTCGTTGTCCTTGGTCCTGCCACGGTTGGTCGTGGCCAATCTACGCTTGGGTTTGGTCGTGGTCCCGTATGATTCTGGGGGCACTCTGGTGCTGGACAGTGGCGTGTGATAAGTCGGTAAAAACCGCATTTGATAAAAGTCAGGGATAAAGTGTTTGTGAAACCGCGCCGCCACATCCATTAAAAATGCCCACGCATCCTGGAGTGCAAAGGGCGTCCGCTATGGTCCGCCATATACGCCTCTATCTCGACTGGCGGTGGTGCGCTGCTAAAATAGGTGGTAATATCTAGGGAATTTGGCCAACCAGTTTATGAGGGAAGCCATTCAATGCGGATTGTTTTGGTGTTTTTTTTTTTGTTGTCGTTGTTGGGATGGCTTCGCTCCATTAGCGAGGTTATGTCGATTTTTGTTGTTGTTAGTGGTGTCCCTATGTATTCTTCGCTAGGCGTAATGAATTCATCGACGCTTTAAAGACCACACCGATGTCGTTCCAACGCTCCACAAGCTCTGCAAGGATATCAAGAGAGATGGCAAATTAAGGTTGATTTATGAAAATCACTTCAAATGCGCCATAACGGTATCTCTATTTGGTGACGCAGAAAAGGAGCTTTTTCAAAAAATAAAAAAAAGAACTGCTGGTTGGTAATGAAACCGCCAAAAAGAAGCAATTCAATTATGAAAGGGTCAAGTAATTGGGTTACTTAGGAAAACGTGAACCCTTTTGGTAATCTTAAATTCAAATTTATTTTCATCAGAGTCAATTTATTTCTTTAGGGACATTTTTTTCTGAGTGGAAAATTATAAAAAAAAATTTCTTTAACCTCAAAAGTCAGCAGATTGATTAAGTTGTTTCAAAACTTCAATTATGCTTTCGAAATTTTTTGTTTAATTTTCATTGGTTGACTTTGGTTTGGGTTGCAATCGCTTTGGAATTAGTTTCATCAACCACAGAACTGTTGCAATCATAAAAGAATATTTAAAACTTAACAACCACTTCATTTGATCAACTTAATTGTCTACCTTTTCTTTAACCTCAGCCCTCAGGAGAGAAGCTGGTAATCTTATGGACGCGATCATATCATAGACAAGATGTCTTCTTAAATTCCACCAATTTCGCTGATATGTCGTCGACCATTAAGTGCAAAACCTTTTTGCAATTATTACTAAAGGCAACAATTGTGTAATAAAACTATTTTGGTTGACTAGATATCAAGGGTAGTTTTACCAATTGTTATATGTTTCAGCAGCTGTCAAAGATTCCAATGACATTGGCTCTCGAAATATATACAAAATTACCTGGCATTACTTCATGCATCGTTGTATTTTTGTCCGGGTGGAAGAAAACTCATATCCACGAAGATCCGTCGCCGATTAACTCAAAGAATCAAAAGGAAAAATGGGCATCACTGGGTCGCACGTACTTGCTCGCTTGGCAGGGTCTTTGTAATCTTTGTGTCACAATGTTTGTCACCAATGGACTTCATAACTACTGGACCGATTTTGATTAAATTGTCTATATTGTTTATAATTTGGTCCATAATTTTTAAGATTGTTTTTATCTCGATTAATGTACTCAATACTTTTTTATTGCAAATTCAATGTTAATTATAAGGCAAAGGGTTCTTATTATTTGGATATGTTTCTCGGGGATGGCTGCACAGATTTTGACGAAACTTTCACAGACAGATAGCTGAAGTTGTTAGAAGTAACTAAGACTATTATAATTACTCCTATTGCTTTTTTTCAAAGATTCAAATAAAAATAATAGCAAAATCTTTAGGAAAATTTTGACCCTATAGGTGACACTGGGCAAGAGATATTGGAAAATGATGTTTTCCCTTCAATTTTTACAATTTTTTTATCGACAAATTTAAATTTAAATGACTTGACTGATTTAAAAAAAATCTTTGTGTATTAACCTGGTTAACTGTTAGTTTCTAGGTTCTTATGGGTGCGATAAGTAGCGCTGTTAATGGGATCCAGAAAATTATTGTTATATCCGAGCAACGCCGGGTGGGACGGCTATCTCATTTCACGATGTTTGTCGCCAATGCACTCGGAAACTATTGAACTCATTTTGATGACATTTTCTATAAAAAATAACCAATATTTTTCATTTTTTTGATTTATTTAATTTGTTTGTATTAAAAGACACAACTTGAATATCAAAAACCAATTATGATTGTCAAGCTAGACCTTTTCAAATATAAATGTTTAAAGAAATCCTATGGTTGCCGAGAAAGTGGACAGTTAAAAAAAAATCTAATATTAAAACTTTAGAATTTTTCTGAAAAATTTGATTTTGATAAAAGGTTACCCCTAAAAAAATACTTCCAAGAATGACATCAAAATCGCCATTTTCGAGACAAATAAGCTTTTCTCTAACGGTGATATGGCAGGTATCGTTGTTTTTAGCCATAAATTTTTTTTTTTAAAAAACCCCTCTGTTGAATGATAAAAAAAACACATAACAAATTTGAAGGTTATCACTTTAACAGATTAGGCTGGCAGATTGATATCCATACAGATGGACAGACAGACAGACAGACATTTTGTCTCACTAACTTTTTTAGGCTTCTATATGACCATAAGGTAATGTTTGATTGATATCTCAATTTTCGTCATATTCACGAATACAAAACTTGCCTTATCAAATGAAAGCTTAGACCGTCTACATTAGGAATCTGCTGGATGCATGTTTGGCCCATGTTAAGTTTGTCAGACTAGCAGATCCTTAATGTAGATGGTCTAAGCTTTCACCTGATACCCCATTTGTTCGTTGACCCGATGAAGTAGCCAAAACTAAGCCGGAAGTGGCCATTTTACCGCCAAAGGGACAAAAACAAGTTTTTTTTATTTTATTATTTTATTAGTTTATTATTTTATTTTTTTTGTAATTTGCCATTTATTTATGGAAAAAATTTCCATTGACTAATGAGGTAGGCCCAAGCCTCATATTTTGACTAAAATGTAGAGTTTGTGAAGTTAGAGGATGTAGAGTTAGTTAGTTTGGCTCTATATGAGATCTTTTTGGCAATACGAGTCATGTGGTTTTGTCTTGGATTCACTTTTACCAACACATCGTCAGACATATCCACGCGTATCCAACCAAAAGATGGTTCAACACCATCCTTAACCAGCCACAGGTACAAGCCGTTCTCAAGGGATTCATTCTTTGTTATAAGACCCTCACCTACGGCTCGAAATAAAACGTTCATGACTTCAAGCATTGCTATTCCAATGAATTCCATACTTCTTTGAGAAATATGATCCCGAACACTAATCAATCTGATTCGAAGAATGACGCTAGAGGTCTACATGAGCTGCAACCTCATCACTGCCAGCTCTTGGACAAGATGCGCAAGCAGGTTTTCGTCTTTCTCTGTCTGAAAACTCTGTCAACAAAGTACCATTTCCGGCGTTTGGTTATGACGTGGCCAGGAATTGACATTCCCCTTCACCATCGAATAAAAATCTGGAAAAATGTCGTATGAAAAGTCCTCTTATCTCCATTTAGGGGAAGGGACAATTTTCTAAAAATTTACTTAAACAAAAGACTTCAATTTCTCTGTATTCTTCTTCACCAAAAATAAATTATATTAATATCGGTTAAGCTGTTTTCAAAATGGGAAACGGAAAACATAATCTAGTGAACTTTGAAAAATAAGGATAGCTCTTTTAAAAATGACACAAAATCTTTATGTGGTAAGTTTAAGGATGAATTGCTTCCCAGTTCACAGACAAAGCTAACTTTTTTGCCTACTGTAATGTCATGTTTGGTTGTACAATCAAAATTAACTATTTTACAGTACCAACTTAAAATTTTCAGTACTTCCTTTTGCCGAGACAGACGAAAATCCCCAAAGAATAAGGGATATCTCATAGCATGAGAACATTTTTGGCCTTGGCTTCTGGAGCCTTTCGAAGCTTGAAATACCAAATTTTGCAGATCTAACCTGCCTATTCATATAACTCCTCAACGAGATGACAGATGATGGGAACATCAGCAGATAATATTGTGTCACTTGCTTGAATGCACCATGTTCACTCGAGTGCATCTTCGGTTGAATGGATTAATGCATTACAATATTAAGTCAAACTTGAATGGCTTTGCATAATATCCTTGCTCCTCCCGAAGGTACCTAATTATATATGTAAGGCCACAAAATAATTGGCATTAAGGACTGTCCGTGATAATTAATTACTACACTACCATGCATTATATCACTTAATGTGCGGCCTGTTTGGGACTGACAAGCTGGCGACTACTCGTGGCGGCGACTCAGCACTCAGCTACATTATTGCCCCACAAATTACCTTCGTCCTGAATGAAAGATATAAGGATATCTGGATTCACTTGAGATTTTATGATATGAACTTGCCATGTAAATCAATCAGTGTACTGATGCGCACTCTGCTGATGTATCTGCCTTAAAGTTGATCATTAAGCGTTTAATTTTAATTAACCTGAACACGTGGCTATCTATATGTCCCACCACTCTCGCATCCGGAATCCTGAGATAATCCAATAAGTAGGTATCTACTTTTTTATGCATTTATACAAAATATAGATTACGGACTATATCACTACACCTGAGATTCACAATTTGTCATATCCTTTGTTTCGCAATTCAATATTCCCGTCCACCAGCCGCCACACCACAAGCAATCAACACACAAATGGAGTTACAAATTCCAAAGCCAGAGGATTGCCATTCAGATTCAACTAGCACCAGCGCACCAGCTCCTCTCTAAAACGTTTCTATGTTCAATAAAATCGATGAATTCGACACACGTTCCAGTCATATTCGGAGAGACGGGTTGGGTTGATTTGGAAATCCTGTGCGTTGCTTACCTTGGCACCCCGCATCGGTCCTTCCAATTGCCTATTCTTGAAGCTATGCTATGCTAGATGTCACCCGTTCTTGTTCTGACTGTTCGTCCAGTACACCAGCTCCACATAGAACAGTATATGTATTTATGCTTATGAAGTGAACTCAGGCTTATCGTTGGAAGAATATTTTTTGTTCGATTGGTACTCGAGCTGTATGCGGAATTGGGGGCCCTTGGGCTGAATACAATAAACATGAACAAATACGACACTATCTCCACCTATGAATGTCATTTTATGATTTACGATTCGATAAAATGAAATTTATTTCATCTGACAGTTTTCACAGCAAAGTGTGTTTCGGGGGGAGCTGTGCAGTGTGTGTACTGGAACTGGTGGTGTATGCTTCGCATGCACATAGAGCCTGGCAAATATTATTAGTATTTTGAATTGGGGTAGGAATCGACATCGATTTGCAGCCCGACATGGTTTGCACTTGATTAAGATCTTCGCAGTCGTAGCCACTAGCTATTTGTACAGTGGTTCGATAATTGGCAAAAGTTGACACAAATATTAGAATAAAATGGAAAACAAATATGTATTTCATTGATGTGTTTAATGTTGTAGTTTGACTAATTTACGTTAGATGGCTTACTTGCTCCTGAGCCTGGCCAGTCAGATCCCTAGTCTGCTGTCTCTAATCGAAATCGGAGTTCTCCCTCTACTTAGTCGCTTAAATAAAGACGAGGTCTACCTTGGCTTCTGACTCCCTAGGGCCTAGGGAATGACACGAAGACTTTGCCCGCTGGAACGTCGATGTTCATTCGCTTCAGGTGGCCAAACCATTTCAGACGCTGAATACGGATTTTACTATGCTTGTACCGCGGTACAGCACATTCTTCTTCTTCTTCGACATTCTTTGTTTTCAGGGTAATAACTCGTTCGTAGTACTTTTCTCCCGAATAAAACAAGTGAGCTTTAATCTCACTTGACAAAAGTCCATGCTTCTGCACCATATAGCTGGATAAGTATTGACGGTATAGCCTCTCATGGTGTTTACAGCTCAGTGCCAGGTATACACATTCAATTACTACGGTCGGTGGTAGGATTGGACTTTTGTTGAAGAAAGCATAAACTCCGTTTCTTGTCCTTGTTACACCCCATTCTGCTCTTACTGCTGGCTCCATTGAAGGGAAAGCATCAGTTACTGCTCGCTTAGTTCTTCCTATCACATTAATGGCGTCAGTTTTTGATTTATTAAAGATAGTGCCTGATGTGCAAGCTTGGGCGTTCCGTACTATCTTTTCAAGCACAATATTGAAACAGCTGAATGAGGAATGACAAGTGAGCCTCTTTTGTGTTAACCCCCTGGTGGTTTCGAAGGTCTCAGTAGAATCCATACAATTTTTGATGGAGCAGCCAACGTAATCCTGGTAATACGTACCAGTTTAGCAGGCATTTCAAAGCTTGACATGTCTTAGTACCGTTCATCCTTATTTACACGATCACAGAGGCTACCTTAAAATTGATGAACCGATGGTGACTCTCCATGTAAAATTCTTAGGTTTTCTCCAGGATTTGTCATAATGTACAAATTTGCTCGATCTTAGATTTTCCAGGACTAAAACCGTCTTGGTAAGAACTTATTACTCCGTAAGCAAACAGCTTAAGACGTTCCCAGAAAACACTAGACAGGATCTTGTAGACAATATTAAAAACGCTTATTTTGTCTATAGTTGGTGCGTATTCGATTTCCTTTTTTTTATGGATCGGGCAAGTGATACTGACATTTCAAACATTCGGCACACTTTCCTCCGACCATATAGTGCAAACAAGTTGATGTATGGGCCAGACCAGGTCATTCCCAGTATGTTTAAGAGGTTCCGCTCTTAGCCTATCTAGACCAGTGGTTTTGTTCGTTTTTATTCTGGCAATGACTTTCATCATTTAGTCGGGCGGATGTAATTCTTGGTTGTTATCTAGATTAACTAGTTGAAATTCAAGACGACATCTTACAACAGTGATTACATAGAGGTTGACGGATATTTGGTGCTTGAGATAAGGAGAATTTATCTCTCCTTTGTATCCTCTCAAAATACACTCTTATTAAGTGAATTATGAAAGAATTATCAAAGTGAGAAAGGTATAAGGAAATGTTGCCCCCTGCAACCCGTGCAAGAGGGCAATATTGGATTTGAAGTAGGTGCGAGGTTGGGCATATGCAAAGTTCCTTTTATTTTAGTTTACTCTTTAAAAAGTTAAAAAAAAAATCGAATAAATAATTTTTTCGGGATATTATCTTCTGAGATGTTTGCTCATTCGAGATTTTTGTGCATTCTAGATTCTTGCATTCTAGAAGTTTTTTGCTTTCGAGATTTTTTTCATACTTCTAAGCTAGACTTAAGACGATTAGGGTTATTGGAATTAGAACCAGAGGTTATAAAGGTTACTAGTTGCCTAACTCTGACAAAATTTCTTAATGAATTTCCAAACTTCGAAATTCGGCATTATTTCACGGCACGAAGTTTTCCTACCTTTGAAGAGGCTCTATTCTATAAGTCTATATTATAATCAAAGCTTGGAACTTAAGATAAAGCAGTTTTTATATGGGCTTGGCTGACGTCAATACACTAAATCTATTCTTTAAGAAATTTTGTGATTACACGGAATAAGAAATTCGGCGTTATTTCACAATAAAGTGAAGTAACCAACAACTCTATGAAGCGTATTGTCCAAGTTAGTCTTTGATAGTAAAAAAAGTTTTTGGCCCAATTGGACCTTGAATATAGATGCATGAGTAAATGACATAATAAAATACGTCGAAATGATGTTCTAGAGATGTCCAGTTGTCCAGAACGTCTTCGCGTTGAATTTTCTAGATATTCTTCAACACTGTCCAGTTGTACACGATCAATGTTCACTTTGTTCTGTACTATTCTTGGTCTTTCTGGATGGTGACACTGGACTTTGTTATCAGAACCGTGCAATTAAACGATTAATTGCGGTTGGACTAGGAGCACTTCTGGTGTTGGAATAATTTCGATATACTCGTTTCGTCAGTGAAATTGAATGATCAGGGGGAAATTCAAAATTCTCCCAATTTGGATCGTTGCTAGGTTGTTAAATTTAGAGTGGTAGTGTAACGGTTCGATGAATAAAATCTGAAAAAAAAATAATAATAATAAAAAGTTATTCAATTTTTACACTTTTGTCCCACCCTGTATTAATTTTATTTATTTCTTTAAAATTAGGAAGATTATTTTTTTATCATCTCCCATAATTCATTTTGTGTTTCCGGCTATCAATACCATCGCCTTCTGTTCTTCCAGAAGCCTTCTGTTCTAACCACGGTCTCTGCATCTTCTTTGACAGTAGGTAAGTTTGATAAAGCTTCTACAGCTTGAAAAACAAATTTGAAAAAAGGAGTCATTTTAAGATGACCAGTAAACCGTAGTCAACCATTCCAACTATACGCGAAGTATGTATTCTTGTATACCCTTTACAGTCGCGATTAGAAAAAATCTCTTTTTTGACAAGATTAAACGCTTTCCATCACACTTTCGTCTGACGTCGTAATCAAAAACCCCAAGAAATCAGTTCGCCGCCTCACCGTTAACCCTTATTTCGAACATTAAGAACAACAGAACAATGGAGTCAACACTTTATAGTAAAAGTAGGAGAAGCTCTTGACCTGCTCGAAAAAGGCAAAACAAGTAACTCGTTGATTTAATGAATTAAATTGAATTTAAATAAAGACCTGCTAAGCTTTTTTCATTAAAATCCTTCACTGCATTCTTAAGATTCTACCTAAACATGTTACTTCATTAAACTATTTTGCTGCTCACAAAATAATAATCCAAAGTGTTACGCAAAAGTTTCAATAATTTTTTGTTTAAAGTTATCCCTTCTTTCGAACCCACTGTACTTTCCCTGGGCACACCACTTGTGTCCATCCGAGTGTCCGTTTAGCAAAAGTATCTTTCTCTAAACATTGTATTGGCTCGTGTGTTGTTGTTTAGAGATAAATAAACAAGATAAATCGAAATTAATGCCTTTGTGTCAAAAGTCAACTCGTAGTCGATTTATTTCTACTAAAGTGTCTGTGTTGACTGGACACTGGAGGCGAGAAACAAAATTATCCGCACACCATCATCGTATAAGGGGAAAAGTATACTTTTTTGTTTCCCAAACAAGAGATGCACTGCATCAGATGCAGTGAAGAAAAGTGCTGCTGGAAATCTCACCTGAATGCACAGAACCAAAGTTTCTCCTCAACTATTAGGGAGTCTGTATGTGGGTTAGTTTGGATTGGTTGTTCTTTTCGGAACTTTTTTTACTGCCGAGCACGTCGTCCTTTCTGAGAGCTTCGATAGTTCTCCCCTCTCCACTCACAGATACTAAACACGAAAACACACAAAATTTAATTTTAAACCAAAAGTGCCTCTCTCTAGTGATTGCTAATTGGCTCCTATTATTTTGTAATTTGGCTGCCTTCAATCGAAGGTGAAATTCAATTAACAGGCAATGCTGAAACCGCCAAGAGTGTTTTAGCCCTGTGTCTCCCATGTACATATAGCATTAGCAACCGAGCACTCACTGGCAATGCCTTTCCCCCCGTTACCACCAACGCGGCACCATTATTGGCTTCAACAAAACTTCCTCCTCATCTTGCATGCGAATCAGAAGAAGAGTGGCGGCGGTGGCTTTAAATGGATGATGATGATGATGTTGATGAAGAGGGGGGGGGGGGGGAGGTTCGTGGTGGTTCCGTACTTATGTTGAAGAGGAGGGAAAATTGAGTTCGAAACAGTCTTCCGGAAAAACCAACTATACTAATACCTCTTCCGTCTTTTCATATGGAGTAATATGCCCGTACAGCAACTCCGCAGGAACTCTGGCAAACAGCACTCAAGCGCCAGCAACAGTGTAGTGTACCTGCCGCGAAATGAGTAGACATTGTCGGTATAACTTTTCTTTGGTACTGTTGTTGCTGCTATTATTTAACTGTTTCGGTTACTAGTCGAGTCTCGCGGCTTTAGGGCTCGTCTCGATATTACTCGCCGCCTGCCTCGAGATTGTTACAATAGAAGCTACTTTTAGCATGCAATAAATTTTTATTATATTTAACCTCTCTAGAGTAGACGAGGAAAAGTTTTAAAGGTTCAACGCATTCGTGAGTTTATTTCCACACAAAAACACATCTAACTACAGTGGTCGACGTAGAATAGTGCCAGATTTAAATTATGTTACAACATGGGAATGACTAAAGTTTTGTGTGAAATATTTTATTTGTAGAAAAAGGGATCTACAACTTTCTTCGGAATTTAAGATATAAGAAAGGCTGCGTGACAGCGTCATTTTGCCTCAAGTCTTTGTCGATATTGTTGTTCTTTCCGATTTTGATAAAACAGATTGGTTCTTGGCCTATATGGCAATCGAGTATGTCAGGATTGCCGAACAGTCCATCCCTATTAACGATATCTTAAGCAACCTTAAGTGAAATAAAAACAATTATTTGACACACCGGCAAGATAATCTAATAAGATTCGCTCAACTTTCGACTTTTTGAAACGTTGGTTCAAGAAATTCTAAAAAACCAAAAATTGCTCTTCAATACTCATAGGCCTCCTTCAAAAAAAAATGATGTTTAATACACGGGGCAGCTGATATGGGGGCGGGTAGCGTGTGGATAACCCCGGGCCCGTAGTTCTTCGAGAGCCCGAAGTTCTTCGGAAGGACACGAAAATTACTATAGATACTTACATTTTTCCTAAAAAAAAGGTGCCCATACATGGTTTCCAACGGGCCAGAAACTGACCTGTACAATACAAATTCATTCACAATTCTGGAATTAAAAGCATTCAGTATGTAATGTTCAATACATTTTTCTGTCTGACCCTATTTTGTTGCCGCTTACTGTACTCAAGAGATATTGTTTTTCAAAACTCTATGAGGGCCAGAGTAAGTGAAACTTAGTGAACTTATGGTCATTTAATAAGGAGTTATATCACCGTTTATAAACGACTCAACAGATTTAGCTTCCTCCCCCCTCCTAAACAAAGGACCAGATTAACAAAATAAAAAAACACTGCAAAACAAAAAAAGACACCATCACTGTCTTTTAGTGGAAGTCCTGAGTTTATGGCTTTCGGGGTCATTAAGAAATTCAGCAACAACGTGCACGTGATACCAATTTCACCCCGCCCCCGCCCCATCCTTGTACTCCTATGCCAGGTACATTACACAAAGAAGAGCTGGCATTTTACCATTTATTTATATTTTTATGGTCCTTTACTCACCATTATCATAACCCATAGAGAGTGCAACCAACCACCCCCATAGTTTTGTTTCGAAAATAGAATGAGATAGAGAAAGATATGATAAAGTGCTCCCCTAGCTGAGACTTGGACTTGGACAACGATGTTATATGGACGAAGTATCTATCTATCTTTTTATCTTTATATTGAATCCATATGTTTGTCCATATAATATTCCTCTTTACTTGGTTCAGTTTTATCGTAATCAAGTCCCAAGGGACTTCTAAAGAAAACATCATTATCACAGAAGACGAAAGAAACGAAGCAAATATTATAGATAGGTAGTCACAAAGTCACGGAGGATATTTCCTTCCGCGTCCTTATGCTTTATTGACTATTCCCTGGGATCGGGATAATATTGTCTTAGTGATTCTTTTCCTATATCACTCAAGACTGTAAGTCATAAAGATGGATGTGGAATCTTTCTCAATGACGATAACTATAAGAATAATTATGGTGTTCGCAAAGAGTTCGTTATGGAATTCTTGTTGTTTTCCCAAGTCTTTCATTAACACCCATTTGTCAATTGGGCATTCTATCTATGGCTGGTGGCTGCTACTGCTGCTGTGCTGCTTCAGATAAAAGTTGACTGGTCGACAACAAAATCAGAGGCACTTGAAATTGGGACAAACTTGTTAGGAACTTCTCGCGATGTTGTAATTTAATTTAGACTTCTGATATTAAGGTGCTGTAGGGGCAAATAGATGATTCGACAAAAAATAGTATATGGATTCGGCTGAGTGTACACAGTTGAGATTTGTTTTTAATATAACTTCGATGATTGAATTATGGAGTATGTAGATGGCTAATAGATAATGTATGTTTTACCTGGTGCTGGTGTATACAAATTAAAAATATTCTGATTGGTTTTTGCTTTGAAGTCTTCTTGATTTTTGTGTAATGTTGGTGTTTATTATTTTGTTTGTTCAGATCACGTTGACTTTCATGCAGAATGGGTTGTATAATCTGAAGGATTGACCCATAATATGTCTTACAAAATATATAAAATAAAAGTTTCTAGTTCATTAAGCGTCCGCCCTGAACGTAAAAATACACAAAAACAACTAACATAATAAATTAGGATTGACTTGGCTGTAAAACGATACAAAACTTTAGTTTTCTGTATCTAAATACATTTATGTAGGCAATCCGTAGTATCTCAAGACAAATTAATTTTATGTAGTAGGTACAAGTCCAATCTTTTCCTTGAGGTAAATGTTCAATAAGAAACTATATTCTTAGAAATACTTTATCAAACATGTAAAAATTACCAAAGTGTTGAGATAAGCGTTAATTTTGAAATTTTATGCAAGAAATTGTCATCTTCTTTTGGTCTTGATGAGCTTTTGGTTAAGCTTATGAAAAATTATTTAACAGGAAGAACACAAAGTTTTCACACAAGTAAAGGCTGCTCAGAATTTTTGCCTCTAAGAAATGGAGTTCCACAGGGCTCAATACTTGGTCCTCTTTTTTATATTATTTATAAATGATTTGCCACCCGTATGTGAAAACGTTTCATTACATCTATACGCTGATGATGTGCAAATTTACATAGCCCGACCGATAGGTCTTATTGAAGATTGTGTTTATAGGTTAAACGAAGATTTACAATCCATTGCTAATTGGGCTTCATTCAATCATCTCAAATTGAACCCTGGAAAGACACATGCATAATTTTTTCGAAACATAACCTTGATACAACATTAATTCCTCCTGTTCAGCTAATGACGAATACTATCCCCTATCTCGAAAATGTGAAGAGCCTAGGTATTGTTCTAAATACTAGACTCTCTGCTAGGGATAATGTGAATTTGACCATCAGATCAATTTATGCGGGAGTTAGACAATTAAACGTGTCTGCAGGTGTTACACCATTTGCAACTGGACTTAGATTTGTAAAAAGTCTCTTACTTACCAATCTTTAACTATAGCAGTGTTGTTTTTAGTAATTTAGATTCGATTTCTATGAGAAAGCTTCAAGTTGCGTATAACACAGCCATCAGATATATACTTCGCCTACGTAGATTTGATCATATATCTAATTACAGTAAAAAATTAACTGGTATGTCTCTTAAAGAATTTTTAAATTTTAAAAATTGCATTTTTCTTTTTAATGTGATTATAAATAATCAACCTTTGTATCCATATGAACGAATTAATTTTGCTTCTTCGGCAAGAACAAATAGTATAATTGTACCTTCATATAATTACCTTGAAAGCAAGAGATTGTTCTACTTCCAATCAATTGGCCTATGGAACTCCTTACCGTTCTCTATTTGGCAGTGTAGTACACTTCCCAGGTTTAAAAAAGCACCTTATGATTATATCTCCAATAATAACACTATTTTCTCCTAATATTAAATACGTATAAATAAATAAATACATTTACTGGCGCGACAACTCCTTAAGGAGTCAAGGCCTAGTGACTTATACTCTCAACCATTCCTGTGTGTGTTTTGTTAATCTGCAAGAATGGAAGGGACTTACAGTATACCGCCGAGTCCGAACGGCTACATGAGATGCACTTTTTCGAGACAAATTTTACTCTTGGAGGTTTTGTCAGTTCCTCGCAAGAGGCAGTACCCCAGAAAAAAAGGTGGCTATGAGCTGGATTTCCGACACTCTAACCACTAAGCCGCGGGGCACTAATACGTATAATGAACTGAATTATGAAGAACTTACTTTTATATTATCTTTTTTTTTTGTATTATGATTTTCTGTTAAAAGATCTTTACTTTTTTGAATATTTCATATTTCATATTTTCTATCTCTCTCTTTGACGAGTTTGAGTTGTTAAGTACTAATTATAAGAATGTTTTTTCTTTTTGTACTACCACATTTTTCATGAAGGAAATAAAATAAATAAATAAATATATAAATAATTAACGTCTTAAAAAGAAACAACTTTGTTTCATTGTGTATTTAAACAATAGGAATCAACAAGAACGAAAAATTAATTTTTCGCTCTAATAAAATATAGCAGTTGTGTTAAGTGAGAAAAGAGAAGATTCACTATTAAAATCTGAGTTTTTCTTAATGTTGGGTGGAAATTACAATTAATAAATAATTATTAAACCTTTACCTCTTAAAGCCGAAACAGAATTCGCAACATTAGAAGCATTATTGAAAAATGTAATTACTAAAATGGGCAATGGAAAGTGCCCAAAAATCTGCCAAGGCAGCCCTTCTCCAGTGTCGGGTCAAAAGGCGGTCTGGTATCTCAGGCTTGAAGGGTTGGCTTATAATCCTATTAAAATTATATCTAAATGTGAAAGCTTGTATGTTTGGATGTTTGTTCCGCAATCAGGCGATCAGGCTTAAGCCGCTCAATGGATTTGTATGAAGCAGATAGATTAGAAGATGCTGTATTGAAAAATTATCACATTTTTTGCCAGAAAAATGCATTTTGTTACAGGAGAGGTTTATATATGAAATTATGTATCACTTGACACTTGAGGTTGTTTGTTATGCTATGCCTCAACGACTGCATGAATTTTGTAAGTTTAATAGTTAATAGTAGTATTTACTATACCACTACTACAAGGGTTCTCTTTTATTCTGAACAAAACAACTGTTTAACGGATTTTGAAGTATATAATAAAAATTATTGAATCTGAAGAGTACACAGACGAAGTCGCAGGAAAAATCTAATATAAATTTCACACACCCCAAGAATCCATAAAATCTCTGCAGAAAAACAAAAAGGAAGCCACTTTTAAAACCAGGCCGTGAGGCCGTCAACATAAAATAAATAAGCGCCAACATCACCGTTATTGCCCAGATAAAACAACAAAAGCTTTAGATTGACTAATAGCCGTAAGAAGCTGTTTTGATCAATGTGTCTTCTACTTAGTTGTTTTACCAATTTCCAATTCGGGTTACGGGCTAAACCTCTTATTTTCTTAATGATTTAAATCTTAATCTTTTTGAATATAGTTGCCATTAGGGTTTTGACAAAAACTTAATGTTTATCGAACTAAATAAACCGAAAGTTGCATCTTCACAATATGCTCACTGTCAACTGATGAGGCATGAGGCACTAAACCCCTTAAAAAACTATTTTGAATCAATAAATCCATATCAGTCCTGAGTAACGTTTGACATGAAAATTGTTTTTTTTTTTTTTGAAAAACTTTTCGCAAACATATTTTAAAATTTCTATGATTATTTCAATTTGAATATATAATAATACTAGGAAAAAAATTAAAAATCTATCTATTCATTTTAAAAATATTCAAAAAAACAAAAAACAAATAAAAATTTCAACAAAATCCGTCAAATAGTTAGTTAGTTAGAAAGTCAGATTAAAAAAATACCGATCATATGGGAGGTATCCTTATAAGACTTTTCCGGAAAAACCATTTAAACCAAAACATAGATTTTGCAAAGAAAACATCATTCAGAAAGTTTTTGAAAAAAAACAAGATTTTCGTTAAAAATCATATGGCAGATACCGTTAGTTTTAGAGCTAGAATGGTAATTCCAAAAACTCCTGTCATAACGTCGTAATAATACTGTGTATCAAGTTTGAAGCAAATCGGTCCAGTAGTTTAGGTTCTAGGTACCTATACAGACAGACATAATTGTCCGATCCACTTTTTCGACTTGTTTATCATCGTAATGTCATGTTTGATTATATAATCGCAAGTAAAAAAAATAAATTTCGTAAATGCTTAAAGAAACTCACCGTAGTCATTCAGCCATAGGCGTCGAAGAACAACTAAGGGTCGAAAGATTTCTTTTCATTAGAGTTTCCCCCTTCAAATCAAGAAAATCACAGAGTCAGATGTTCAACAGCTTCGTCGTTTAAATTCATTAAATCGATTGACTCCAGCGAAGTCTAGACGAAGCCTTTGCCGACAACACTGAATCTGTCTCTTTTTGGCTCCAGCAAGTTGCAAAGGCAAAGTTGAAGAAAGCTAATAGCTGAAAAAAAGCACACCAAAAATTTGGAGCCAGGCCAGCATACATTGTTAACCGCCCTGCGATCAGCTTTGCCTCCATGATTGAATATACTCGGGGCCCTCGGGTCACAACAAGTTCTCAAACCACAAAAGCACCAACCAATCAAGCTTTTGACTTACCCTTTAGTTAATGAAAGATCTCATACCGAGAAAATTATAAGAAAATTAAAATGCTTTTGCTGTGTGAAAGCATCATAGAGTTCGAATTTCGGGGAGGCACTCGAAAACTGTATCCCCTTCTAAAATTAGGACACATCATCCAGGCCTTAAACTGTCATCGAATTGCCGCCAGATGTTTTTTGGATATCGAGATAGCATTTCACAGTGCGTGATTTGAAACTCACCTTATTAGAACGCAACTACCCAGTTTACCATTTGCGCTACACAATTTTATGAAACTTCTTCATGCAACTTGAAAAGCTGCAAATCAACAGTAAAGAGCATCGGAAGCAGATTCGCTTGAGGGTGAATACTTATACCATTCCTCTGCAAGCATCATGAGGGTAAACCAATCGGGTCAATATCATTATTAGATGCAAGAAACTTCTGTTTGCAGACGACTGGCTCATGTACGGGTTCATCTATGTTATCAACAATAGCTCTGCAATAGGTTGGAAAACTCTTTCACTTTTATCAAAAAATAATGCATCGAAGTCATCTCGGAAAAATCTGAATTGGTTTGACTAGTGTTAAAACTCCCAAACGGAACAACAATAGCAGCCAAAGGTAGTGTCAAATATTATTAAAAAAAACTTCAATGAGCTATTACTATGAACAGTCTGACATGGAATATGGTTTTAAATGTGTTTTGGTCCTCACAATGACTTAAGAACTGTAAGAACCATTCATTCTTTATCTGATTCCACTATATAGCCAAGAAATTTCTAAACTAGTGAACCAAATTTTGTCAAAATTTTACTGAGGAATGCACACTTGCCAGTGAGAAAACGGTTTGTCGAAATGCTATCCTTAAAGCTCCGTCGCAAAAACACGTCAAAACAGTCGGTTCCGCAGAGTACTCGAGAATAGGGTTTAGCTAAGACTACACTTTACCAAATTCTCCGGTCTCCGACACACTTTCTTCTTTTTATCAATGATTTCTTGTCTTAAGACTTCTTATTTCATAGTTTTGCTGACGGCAGTAACCTCAGCTTCTCATATTCGTTTCCAAATTCACAACCCAATTCTTCGGATGTGGAACTGGTAAGGCAGCGTGTGAGTGGCTTATTTAATTCGGTTCTTGATTGCATTTTTCAATGGGGACATATCAACGAAATTTCATGCTTAAAAAACTCAATGTCGTTGAAGCATAACCTACTTCCTATTTAACTATCCACGAGTGGCCCATAGTTTAAAAACCTTTCCACAATATGAAAACGTTAGCAACTGTTTCATTTAAAAGCCACTTCTTGCGACCCATTCGTACATTTAACCCTTTTCTTGGAAATCTGCCATAACATCTTACCCAGGTGTGAGAAAAAAGTCGCTAATCAGTTCAGCAAGCAAACATGCGTTTCACACACAAAAAGTTTGAGTCTTCAAAACAAGCTGAATTCTTTGCTCAGAACAAACACTCGCGATTAGTATGTCTTTAGTGCCAGTACATTACCATAGCTTTAGTGTGAGTTTAAGTTCTTTAAAAATCAGTGTAAACTCCGTCCAGATTTTCTGTTGAAAAATTGGCAAGATGTCGGAATAGCTGAAGAATTATCATTCTAAAATTTGCATCCGGCTATGCCTCATCTAGTCAATTTATGCAACGGAATATTCAACAGTCCTCTTCGAATTCATTTCAATTGCTTAGCCCAAAAACGAGATAAAGTGAAGTGATGTGCCGAGAAGTATCCTGCTGTCCTGGCGGCTATCCGGCGGATCCTTAATAAGTAATAATTAGGTGGAAAAGTTTATTGCTGTGCTCGCAGAAAGGACGAACTTTCGAGCTATTGCATTCATTGAATATAACCCCCATAGGCGGGGGTCCTTCAGTTGGTCAAACTACACTTGTACGTTGGAGTTCTTTTCTGGTATCCTTAGGATTTGTGAAGTAGTTACCTTCCATCTGTACCAGCTCACTTCTGTTTGCCTATTTTAACAGAAAATAAGGTTTAAGGAGCTTGTGTTAAACCTATACTGAGGACTCTCTCTTGGTTTTGTTGTGAAAGTTTTTGTTTTTTATTATTTTTCCAAGAAATCCGTGAAAAGTTTTGCTTAAGAAATGAGAAAATGAAAAAAGTGAAGACACAAGAAAAATCAAAAAAAAAGAAGAAAATTTACCGGGAAGAGAAAAATCTTGGAATTTTTTTTTTTGTGTTTCAAAGTTTGTTGTTGAGATTCACGCGGCATTCTTAATTGTTGGAAGAGTTTTTCGATGGATTGTCTCTTGGTGCTCGTGCGATCCAAAAGTTGAATGTTTACTGGATAGTTTCTCTTGTTTTTTTTTTTTTTTTGTTGATTGGAAATTTGTTTATTGCAATTTTAAGATGAATCTAGGGAACTTGGCCGAAGGTAAGTAATGAGTTGGCATTAAATGCAAGGAGAGCGTTCAGGAAGTTTTTGTGCTTAAAAGGCATGGATCGAGGTAAGAACTAAGAATGGTTGAGCGTGTAACTCACTAGGCCTTGGACCCTTAAGGACCTGTCGCGCCAATAAAAAAAAATTTATATTTAAAAAAAAGATTTTTAGTGGGATGCACCCGAAAGTTCCAACAACAAATTATTTTTTAAAAAAATATGGATACATTGGTTTTGTTTTTTTCAAAATCGTAGTCACAGGCTTTAAGAAAGGGTTTTTTTTTTTTAAGAATTTAACAGATTTCAAAAATACAAATTTAAGAATATACATCACCTTCACTTTAAAACAAAATTAAAATAAAAGGCACGACTGGGTCGCACGTACTTGCTCTTATGTGCTAATCCTTTTTAAGTGCAGGCGTCTTTTTGACAAAGATTTTATTTTAATATTTTTTGTATGACGTGCAACTTCCTTAGAATCGTTTTGGGGTGAAGCTCTAACGAACAGCCGTCACGACAAAGGGATAAACACTTAAATATATAGGATTGTTAGCTTTTCCAGTTTTTTAGTGTAGTATTATCTTTCCACTTGCTGCTTACTGTTTATAATATAATTTGCTAATAGAAAGATACAAAGGACTTTTTTCAGTTAAATTTTCATTTTGGTATGGAAAAATTTGAACAACTGGCATAAAGATTCGTCGGAATCAGCAGTATGGCAATAATGCTAGGTAAAGGGACCTTTATACGTCCCAATATGGGACCAATGGAATTTATAAAGGATTTAGGTACCTATAATAAGGTTGGAAGGAAGGTAGGTACTAAAATTAAGATACGTGTTCCAACTACTGTTAAGCCAGTAGGTATAGAGACAATATTAAAAGTTAACACAGTGGTTTTGTTTATTTATAGGAAGGTGTAAACTTTTGTTTTCTCGATTGAAATTTTTGCATTCAGTAGTAATCGAATAGTTTTTTTTATTTGTTAGTTGTTTTTGTGTGTTTATCAAAGGCTTCCTTATTTATTCTGTGCTTTTATGATGATAAAAAATACTTTAAAATACGTGGCTAGGGCTTAGCCGAGCAATATGAAATAAAATGTTGGGGAACAAATTTATGAATTCAAAAAAACACTACTCATAACGTTTTTTGGAAAAAATGTTGTAAGCCATCTTATTTCTTTTGCTGTTTTCTATTTTATGAATTTTTCATTTCAAAATCGTTCGACCAGTTTTTTCAAAAAAATGTTTTTTTTGAAAAACTTTTCGAAAACATATTTTAAAATTTTCTTTAGTATGTCAATTTTAAAAAATCTATAGTTTATACTAGGAGAAAAAATTAAAAAAAAATCTATAGATCCGTTTTCAAAATATTCAAAAAACTAAATATTTTTTTAAAAAAATTATTAAAATTTAAAAAAAAATGTTTTTGAAAATTTTGATAAACAATATTATTTAAATCATAAAACACTACATATTTTGAAAATTTCATCAAAATCCGTCAATTAGTTAACGAGAAAGTCTGATTTTAAAAAACCGGTCATATGGGAGGTACCGTTATAAAACTTTTTCTGAAAAATCCATTAAAATTTAAAGATACATTTTGCACAGAAAACATCATTCTGAAAGTTTAATCAAAACCGTAGGAGCCGTTTTCGAGAAAAACAAGTTTTTTAATAAAAGTTATATGGCAGGTACCGTTAGTTTTGGAGCTAGAATGTCAATTCCAAAAACTGTCGGGTAGAGCACTCTAAAAATACTATATACCAAGTTTGAATCAAATCGGCTCAACCGTTTAGGCTGTAGATATCGATACGGACAGACAGACAGACAGACAGACAGACAGACAGACAGACAGACGGACGGAATTTCCGGACCCACTTTTTTTGACTTCTCTATCATCGTAATATCATGTTTGATTGTTAGAATTTTTTTTTTTTTTTTTTTACGAATGCATAACTTGCCTTATAGTCCCTATAATCGCAAGTAAAAATAATTTACTGGGCATTTTCAAAAAAAAAAATTGATTAAACAAATAATTTTTTTTAAATACAAAAAACGGTAATTCGAAAATAAATTGTTGCAGAATTACTTGGGCTATCTGTATATTTTTTGATTATCAATTCTAATTTTCAGCCCACCATCATAAGTTTTTCAGCAATATATCGCCTTCATCATTGCATCAGCGCAACAACCGAGATACGGTGCGGGCGTCTTCAAATAAGTTCTTATATACACTGCGATATCTGGCCGGCGGCGCCATCCATGTCCTTGGGCATCCTGGTCTTCGCCGGTCTTTCAACATAGCAAGTTCTACTACTTGGTTTCTACCATAAAGAGTTGCTGATACTAACCGATCAGGTTTCTTCTTCGCCCTTAATAGCTAAGACTTTCGTAAGACTTTCCTTTTGAATCCGGTTAAGAGATCAGGTTATCTCTTAGCCAAGCACCTACATTTTGCACCCGTAATGTGAGTACTGGTAAGACCATAATCTTTTCAAGAAGCAGACTAGTTTTAACGGAAATGTTTCTGAATTTTAAGAGCCTTGACATAATATAGCAGGTTGACTAAGATTTAAGCAGCCGCCCGCGTATTACTTGCTCCATAAAATTATCATATCGGCTGCTTCTTTTGAACAAAGTAGCTAAGGGATTACTCTTGTTTAAGTTCATGTTCCACTATGGGTCCCTGGTGTATGAAAACGTTTCTTGATTTTTCCTTCATTAATGTGCAGCCCCACGTTTTGTGTAACCTACCCGATATAGGTGAGGAGTCTTCATACAGCTTGTTGACTTTTACCGATAATGTTGATTTCGTTTACCTAAGCTCGTATCTGGCTGGACGCAAGAGTTACGGATTGTTTTCTCAAACCACATTCATAAATGCCAATTAAGGTTTTTACGTATGTGGCTATCCGTATTTGTAGGATAGAAGAGAGTCCTATTTAAGGGTGTTGCCCAAATGTTGGCGTTTCTTTTGTATGCATCACTACGGGCAGTCGTGTTGATTAAAACCTGCAGCGGCGGATCCAAACCTTTTTTCAAAGCAACACCATACCAATCCGAGTCTGTGTTTGAATATTTATAAATTCATATTCTCATCGGAATCGGGGAGGGGCGGTGATCTATCAACATATAATAAGTAATTAAATAAATAAATAAAATAATAAATAATAAATTTAAAATGTTGTTAAAAACTGTTTTATTTAAAAACCGTTGCTACGATTTTGAGAAAAAAACACACTTTTTTCACATTTTCAAGAAAAATTAAGATGGCAAGTAACTTGCGCTCCAGTTGTGTAATGTATTTATCTTAAAACACAAACCAGACTGAGATTGGTTATCTGACATACAAATTCGGGTTTTAGCAAAAAATTCTTTTCTCGAACGAGGCCCATTCTGGGCTCAGCATCGAATATTTAAATAACGAACATTAGGCTGGAATCGCAATGCATATTATATTATGATGGCAATATCATTTCCTGTGTATTATACATTTTCTATTCTCTTTCCTACCAACAATTTTTACTTGCGATTATAGGGACTTTAAGGCAAGTTATGCATTCGTAAAAAAAAAAAAAAAATTCTAACAATCAAACATGATATTACGATGATAGAGAAGTCAAAAAAAGTGGGTCCGGAAATTCCGTCCGTCTGTCTGTCTGTCTGTCTGTCTGTCTGTCTGTCTGTCTGTCTGTCTGTCTGTCTGTCCGTATCGATACCTACAGCCCAAACGGTTAGGCGGATTTGATTCAAACTTGGTATATAGTATTTTTAGAGTGCTCTACCCGACAGTTTTTGGAATTGGCATTCTAGCTCCAAAACTAACGGTACCTGCCATATAACTTTTAATGAAAAACTTATTTTTCTCGAAAACGGCTCCTACGATTTTGATAAAACTTTCAGAATGATGTTTTCTGTGCAAAATCTATCTTTAAATTTTAATGGATTTTTCAGAAAAAGTTTTATAACGGTACCTCCCATATGACCGGTTTTTTAAAATCAGACTTTCTCGTTAACTAATTGACGGATTTTGATGAAATTTTCAAAATATGTAGTGTTTTATGATTTAAATAATATTGCTTATCAAAATTTTCAAAAACATTTTTTTTTTAAATTTTAATAATTTTTTTAAAAAAATATTTTGTTTTTTTGAATATTTTGAAAACGGATCTATAGATTTTTTTTTAAATTTTTCTTCTAGTATAAACTATAGATTTCTTAAAATTGACATACTAAAAAAAATTTTAAAATATGTTTTCGAAAAGTTTTTCAAAAAAAACATTTTTTTGAAAAAACTGGTCGAACGATTTTGAAATAAAAAATTCATAAAATAGAAAACAGCAAAAGAAATAAGATGGCTTACAACATTTTTTCCAAAAAACGTTATGAGTAGTGTTTTTTTGAATTCATAAATTTGTTCCCCAACATTTTATTTCATATTGCTCGGCTAAGCCCTAGCCACGTATTTTAAAGTATTTTTTATCATCATAAAAGCACAGAATAAATAAGGAAGCCTTTGATAAACACACAAAAACAACTAACAAATAAAAAAAACTATTCGATTACTACTGAATGCAAAAATTTCAATCGAGAAAACAAAAGTTTACACCTTCCTATAAATAAACAAAACCACTGTGTTAACTTTAAATATTGTCTCCATACCTACTGGCTTAACAGTAGTTGGAACACGTATCTTAATTTTAGTACCTACCTTCCTTCCAACCTTATTATAGGTACCTAAATCCTTTATAAATTCCATTGGTCCCATATTGGGACGTATAAAGGTCCCTTTACCTAGCATTATTGCCATACTGCTGATTCCGACGAATCTTTATGCCAGTTGTTCAAATTTTTCCATACCAAAATGAAAATTTAACTGAAAAAAGTCCTTTGTATCTTTCTATTAGCAAATTATATTATAAACAGTAAGCAGCAAGTGGAAAGATAATACTACACTAAAAAACTGCAAAAACTAACAATCCTATATATTTATGTGTTTATCCCTTTGTCGTGACGCATGTTCGTTCGAGCTTCACTCCAAAACGATTCTAAGGAAGTTGCACGTCATACAAAAAATATTAAAATAAAATCTTTGTCAAAAAGACGCCTGCACTTAAAAAGGATTAGCACATAAGAGCAAGTACGTGCGACCCAGTCGTGCCTTTTTTTCTTGATTCATTAGAAACATTCGATCCCATTAAAACCCCCCTTTTCCACCCACTACCGCTTTTTGCTTAACAATTATACAAAATCCAATACAAAACTTCTGTTAAGGACAGAATTAATTTTACCCTCTTTCTATCCGTTTCTAAAGTTAACACACATAATTAATTGCAACAAAATGAGTGTCTTATATTAATGCTACAAAAAAAAAAGCTTGAAATAATTTTCTTCCAACGAGTTATCTTATCCAAGCCTGTTCACACTCCCGAACGCCACCAACAGTTGTGGCTAAGACATTCTTCCATATTCATGTGTGCCTTTCGTGGACACACATTCTCACACCCGCCAGCAAACCTCTTTGTGGTCAAAGTACCACTTCGAGTGCATGGATATACCACAAAATCCCCCGACGGAGAAGTGAGAGTCAACTACTATTCTCAACTCTGGTCAACTATAAGGTTTATATAAAATAAACTGGACACCAGCTGGACAAGAAGAAACCTTCGATGTACACGACAAAGACGACGACGACGATGACGACGCAGCAGCGGACACGACACCGACAACGACACCTGAGGAACAACAACTATCGCCACGACAAACCAGACTTAAAGTGGAAAAAAGGAGGAAACCCTGCATTTATTACTGCTGTTGGTCAATTTAAATGCGGTCGGGCATATTCGCCTTCCCGTTCTAACAGAAACACACTCTTGGCATAATGGTTAAACCCAGGGCTCTGGGACTTTGTGCCTCAGAGACCGTTTCTACACCCGAGAACATCTGCAACAGTGCAAAACGAAGGATAAATTTTTTTGTACAACATGTCCTCTCCCTGCAGCCCGCACCCAGACACAACAGTGACCACAAGGACTCCAACGACGACGACAACGTGCGGTCCAAACATGGTCGTTGAGGGAAATGCTATCAAAAGCAAGAAAAACTGTTTTTCCAGTTTTGCGGTGGAGGTGTGTTCTTTACCCACCACCCAACCACCGGACGACCCGTTAAAGAGGACACCACTGCAGACCATTCCAGGTTCATTAATTGGGGCAAGTAATTCAATGCACAATGTCCTAGACCCACTGCTACAGGTATCCACCTTACCAGCTACCACTTCCACCGTTGCTGATTAATTTCTGCGCGCTTTTGTTCCGAACCAGTGGTTGGAAGTGTATGCATGTGATTTGAATGGCAATGCAGTGCATCATCGTCATCAGCAGGCAGTACACAGAGCATCATCATTATCACCACACCGTACTCAATTTAAAAGTTAAATTAAAAAAAAAACCAAACAATTGAAAGCTTTAAATAAAAAATAAATATTCAACAAAAAATTCACTATAATACGTCAACGGAATGACCACAGTTTCTGTCCGTGTCCAGGACAAAGGATCCTATTTAATGAACAGCAACAGCAACGAGCCTAAGAGTCAGGCCCGTGCGCAAACAGCAAAAAACCCTCGAAAATGCTACAAAAGTCCATAACACTTAATAAAAACCGCCCGATATGTCGGTCTCCGTATCCGTATTATGGACAAGGACGAAGGAATATTTTATATTTATATGTGATGCGTGTTTTCAGTGCAGTTTGTGGCATCCTGCTGCACACTCGATGCACTTTTGATCCAGGGCCCAGGAAGCTGGGGTGTCGTCAGGACATAAATTAATTTGTTTGAATAACCGCGCCCGACTGCTGTTGATTGAAGTGACAGATTTGTAATTAATGCTCGAGTTTCTGGCCATGATGGCCATAAAGAATCCAGCTGAGGTTTCCACACTATTCAACTTTCGTGCTGTTGGTGAGTTTCATCGCTTTGACTTTGACTAACCCAGAAGCAACAGAAAACCGGTGCGTCGGTCGTTATGCGTGTGCGGAGTTTAAATCTGGAACACAAGGTGAAATAATAATAATTATTTAATCCTTTGATCTTCCATGCATTAACCTAATGAATAAACACGGATACAGATACAGATACAGATTGACTACTCACAGTTCGGATCCATAAGTCAGGAATTAATTTTGTTTGTGCTCGAACGTGTCGAAGGATGGCAGGTTAACATCATCGAACGATTGTGCTTGTGCATCCACCTCATGTAGCCCAGGTATTCTCAGACTCCATCATCATTCTCCACCATACCAGCCCCCCCCCCCCCCCCCAGCTACATAGGTATGATTGCTTCGAATATTATATTGTTTGGGATCGTCGGAAAGGTCCGCCTTTGCCTTTGCCTATTAAAGCGACTTCAATGCGCGGCGTTTTGGCTTTTGATGTTGTGTTGTTGAATTTCAAAAAACCTTTCCAGTCATTTACAGCTGTCTGGAGGCCGATTCCGGATATGTAATAATAACTATTAAGTGGGGTTGGATGGATACCTGTGATCATGCATATGGCATAGTCGAACGGACAATTTAATTAAACTTTGTGAAATCGATTCAGATGTTATTAAGTCTTACATATGCATGGAAAATATTTTGACGTTTTTGCGCATTTTGTGAACGAATAATTCAAAATCCACATGGTCAGTATATTGAGTTTTTATAGCTTAGTTGACAGATGTTAGGTATATTGCTGAACAATCATTTGAGTTATTTGGCAACGTCAAATAGCAGTTAAGTGATGCCTTAATTGCTGTTGACAAGCGATTGTTAACGATATAGAATGGAGCTATGTCAGATTGGTGAATTGATTTGATTAAGGAATTTCAGTATTATGTCAGTTTTCGAAGCTTAGAGCTTTGTAGGTGGCGCTATTGTTTGAAATCCCAATACTCATTTCGTTGGAATATCACTTTCTCATGGCATTCCGGCAATTTTAACACCTCTTGTCAATAGTTGATGCTGGAACTAAAGGAATTCTTTTTAGGTTATTAAGGACTCGATGGCAGAAAAGGACTTTGCGATTTCTTGCGATTATAGCCGTCCGACGTCTAACTTCTTTACAGTATTACTTCTTCTTCACATTGGAATCCGCATTCGTAACTTGGCCACAACGAAGTAATGGTCCGAAAGTGTATTTCTACCACACTCTCTAGCTTAGCGTTAAGGTCGCCTAGGGCGGCAGTGGTGCTTGGGAAGCAATTTTTCTAACTTCTAGTGCAAGCTAGAGCCGTTCATGAGTTTTAAGTAAGAAAATAAATTCTCGATCTAATGCGCCGAAAATAGTTCTTTTCAATTTTTCTAATCCTTCTAGCTATAGCGTCGTGCAACATCCAGTTGTATTCTAAAAGGCGCATCGTCCACAACGTCCGAAGTTCGTTGTCCTTATTTTTGCAGTGTTCGTCATCAGTGAATCGGTCCGTATCTAGGATTTGTAGTTGCTTTGCAACTAAGCTTTTTTTACATTGGGAAATGAATTTTTTATAGCGCTGAGTCCATTAATGTGTCGACTAAGTAGTAAATCTTGAATGGAGCTGTATTAGCGACATTTCAATCCATCTAGATTTTTTCCGCTGACACCTGGATGCAAGAAGAAGTCTTGAGGAAACACTACTCCCCTCACATCCCCATGTTAACTTCCATTCCGAAGCCGTTGGGAACCAATCTCTAGCCGAGATACTAGTCACCAAATGTTCAGAAAATCGATGGGAGAGAAGGAGTTGATAGACAGACATGGGTTTTGATTGTTTTGAAAAACCTATGGATGCTGGTTACCCCTTGAAAACACATACCTAGCCTTGGATTACCTTCAGAATTTAACGTAGATGTCGTAACTTTTATTTGATCAAGGCCAAGATAAGCAGGGAACTACCAGCCAGCTGCTACCGAGACAAGGTCAAGGAATCAGCTGGGCTCCCTTGGTAACCCGTGCTACCCCTCTTTTTATATTAACCAAGGGTATGGCCTAGCTCGCTTCCGTATAATTGAACTTGAGGATCGACTCCATAAGGTTGGGGGCCGTCCAGCCCGTAATTCAAAAAGCAATGGTTCGGAGACTAAACCTTGAAGTCGGGGTCTATAAACCTTGCCATTGTCCAGCGCAGTTTGTACAGTTTCCAACGAGTAAAACTCCGAAACTGCACCTTTCATTTTAATTCACTACGGCTAACCACACTTATAGTAAGTAGGGCAAACCAGTCCATGAGTTTAAACCCAACTTATTGGGGCACATAACCAGCGGCGACGATTCCGTCAAATCCTTTAGATCACTGAACTTCAACTACTTGCTACTCACATGCAACGAATACTCTTTACCAGATGCAGACACCAGGTTGCTCTGGCTTTATGCTCCGGGATCATTTTCAACCGGTCCAAAATCAAACGGCGCCATGCAAAATGTTCACCCTTATAACAACAGTTTTTACTTACTATTTGCAACTATTCCTAACATTTTTCTGGATTTCCTGATACCGATAAAAAACGGCATCAGGGCTTTTGACTTGCATTAGAAAAAGTCAAAGGAACTATTTGCTACTAATGCTTTTAGACATTGTTCCAGATTCGCTGATATAGTTAAGAAGCGCTCGGCGTTCAGGAATCGTCCTTAAAAACTAATCATTGGAAGATCATACTCATCACGAACACCCAGCCACGTCCTTTCAGACCAACAAACCATATTTACCATGTTTACCATATTTTCGGATTTTTGTTACCAGGGGGCATCAACACGTAGGGTGAGAGAGCATCCGCACCCACATTTGTTTAGTTAAAGACTTTTTACGCCAAAATGACGAAGGATGTCTCTTCATTAGTAAGAAAATCAGTACCACCCACATTACTCCGAAAGCGGAATGAACACTTTTGAGAGCTACTTAATAATCGCCAGAGTTCTTATTCAAATCACCAACTATATACGTAGGACTTCCAAGGGCTTTGAGATCAGGTCCCAAAAAGTAAAGAGATAACAACGGCGAATTAAGTTCAGAATAGAGTCCAGAATCAAGAGGCATTAGGTCGGTTTCTGCAGAGGTCGATCATGCGTCGACCAGCTTTACAACTTGCGAATTGGTTCAGTAAGAATAGCTTTTTGAAAGGAAAAAATTAGTTACAGGCTGATATTTTGTATACAGGTTGGTATTGATGTGGTTTACAATCTGAGAAAAGTCCTCAACATTCCCATTATGGGGGGTCAAAGGTCAAACGGATAGGCTTGTTTGCTTTTATTTCCAAAACAGTAGAGACAAAAATTTAGTACAAACATGTAGCTGAGATCATTTTATAAGATTGTTGAAAATAGTTTTCACATACTATTTACTGTTTATAAGTTACAAAAGTACATTACTTAAACTCAAGGCGCACAAGCAATATGGAGTTTAATTGTTTGAACGCAATCTCAGAGTTCAGTCCAAGATTTCAGGATCGTGGCCACATCTTAGATATTTTGTTGACTTATGCTTCAGGAGAAGTTAAAGTTTTTTCTGTGAATGCAATTTCCGGAACACAAAGAAGATATTTGAAGAAATGCTCCGATTTTATTGTGCCTAATTCGATATAATACTGATGTCATTCAAAAGCATAGGTATTTGTTTGAGCTGCCATCAATTTACTCTCATACCCTGATGCACACCAGCTTTTATGACTGACTCCTGCTCTGCCTTACTTTTCTCTGAATCTTGTTCATAACAATTTGCAAGTCGATTTCCGGAAATCCGCGTTGCTTAAGAGTAACTTTGGTCCTTAGAATAAAAAAGTTGATTTCAAATAAGTAAGAATCTCACACTACTTTATGCAAGTGCCTATAGTTTTTATGAAGATTTTCCAATCTTTGAACATCCCTCTTCGAATTGCTTAAAAACCTGAGATGTGTTCGCTTGACTGCTGCTCATCCTTTTCCAATGATTCAATTATTATTTTATACTCTAACTTTCTTTACTTATATGCGCACTCACCCTTTGATTATAAACAAAACAGACAAACAGACAAATATGGAAAGGAAATCCAATTAAATAACCCCTTGTGTCTTAATATCAGGACCGAGAATCATTGCTCTGCTCAAAGCTATACATATACATACATTTAATCTAATCCTCCAAACAAAAGCGATATTGAAGTTCCAAATATCCTTAAAATTCCCAAAATTACACACCGACCACGCATTCCTTGTTTGTTCACCAAAAAAAACGTGTCTCCTCGTTGACCCTTGTTGCCAAATAGCACACACCAGAACGCTTCGTCACTCTGCCCGACCGTCTGTACGTCCATCACCACCGGTGTTGTCCTTATGTATAAAACAAATTGACACTGTGTAAATAAACGGAAGAACCACCAGAGGTAATGTTGCTGCTGCTTCTCTTGCTGAAAGGATATTATACCCTTATCAACCAGAGGGATACTCGCTCACCGTTGCTCCCTGCCGTGTATTATTATATCTGAACAATCGATTTCGTTTTTATTTCGGCACTTACACTTTTGCTTCCACTGAACTGACAATTGCCCATCCAGCCCACATCTTATTCCTTAAACAAGAATCACCCAATCATTGGCATCGGATGATGGTTGCTTCCTCTCAGAAAGGTTGTGCCAGCATTGTTTGTTAAGTGTGTATCCTGGTGTGTGGGTTAAGGTTTGTATTTAGGACTTTTTTCCAATTCCTTGTTGTCCTCACCACTCTGCCATGGAACAGGAATACTCTGTATGAAGATATGGATTATTAGGTGTTTGCTGGTCCAGTTGTAAAAGACAGACCATTTGTTATTTTAGCTGCTGTGAACTTGCAACTCATCAGGATCCGTTTATAAATTATTTGTTTCACCCACATACACCCAAATGTACACCCAAACACACGTACATCCGGACTCTATTTCGGATAAGCATCCGCATGACCAACAGCCAGGACAACTGAACGCTTGTGGGAGTCCAGATAATTTCCGCATGAATCCTCCTCAAAAGCTCTTCATGTCATTATAATATCAATCATTGTCAATGGAACAACAATTTACATGCGATTGTTATCTTGTCAGAACCATTGGCTATGATATTTACACCACCGCCTCGGAAATAACTATTCTATGGGATATACCTTTTAAAAAATATTCAGGAATCATGTGGAAACACTTAAAGAAAAGCATGTGGGAACTGGGGTAACTAACTCTAAAAAAAAAGTTCTTGACTATAAATTGTGATTTGAATGACAACAGTTTTCTGAATTCAAAAAAAGCAGGCGAGGTAGTGGGAAACATCATTTTAACCACATTTTGAAAAGAAATTGTGAGCCAATTATTATACCAATTATTACCCCGAGCTCATAAAGAGGACACGTTGTCACTAAAGAGTGGCGATGATTCTATCAAATCCTTTGTTTACAGTCTAGAGATACCAACTGCTTGCAAATACAATGAATTGCAACAAATTGAATTTTTGACGTAAATCAATACTTTTCTTAGTCGTCCTTCGATTTCAGTTCTAAGTCCGTCATCGAAATCCGACCATTATTTGTAACTTTTATCTTACTGACATTTTTGAACGACACCATTTTGCCATGGCGTCTAAGATAACATTTTGCTTGCAACTAAATGTCTTCATCAGAGTTTATCACTCCGCTGAACATTTTTGATATTGCCACGCTTGACAAAAAACTTTGTACTATTAAGCATGTCATAAAGCAAATATAACTGTGGTTTACTTATGCTCCATCTTAATATATATGTTATACGGCTGCAATGCAGCGCTTCAACTCCTCCTGGAGCATAGGGCAGCATTTTTTTTCTTGATCCTGTTGCTGATTCGTTATTTGTGATGTCCCGATCATCATTTGTACATGAAATATGCCGCACCCCCAAATCCGATATGCGGTTTACTACAGCCGGGCCGTAGGAGGATTCACCAAAGTATGGTTACCCCTTGGGGACGCCGTACTCCCTTGGATAGCCACCTTTCGTTCCTGGAAGGTTTCTGCTGGATGAATACCATCGCTGAGCCTTCTCTGAAACTCATAAATGTTCAATGGGATTTAAGTCAAGGCTCATTGCTGGCCATTCCATAATTGGGATTGCGACGTCGGCCGTGATGTAGTTATTGGAAACCCAGTCTCTTGAAACCTCTGGTACAACCTTTTAGTTTTGATCAACTTAAATCCAGACGTTGATCTACTCTACGCTGACTCAATCCAGTCTGGATCAGTGCAACTGCTTGAGCAGCTTCAATACCTACCTCAATTTGTCTGCTAACGTGATAAGCTGGGGCCCCAGAGAACCCGTGGTACCCGTTTTATTTGAGCTTTGGATTCGGCCTCGGCCAATTCCGAAGAACTGAAAACTCCAGGATCAACCCACAGTAAATCGATGGCTCCAAGCCATAATCAAAAAATTGCCACGACCAGGTCGCACGTACTTGCTCTTGTGTGCCTAATTACGTTGGAAAGCAAGATCTTTGACAGAAACCAGTAACATTTACGTTAAAAATAGCACAGTTTGGAATTATAAAAAGTATCAAGAGGACAATACTTAACGGTTTTTAGTAAAAATGAAGTAGACATCACACGTCTTAAATAACAAAGAATTTATGAAAAATTTATTTCGAAAATTGTAGGACCGGTTTTAACAAAATCCTGTTTTTTATTTTTAGTTTTTTGAAAAAAATTTGTTTTTGAAATTTTGGTATGCCGTTTTTTAGAGTTTATTAATATACATGTGATTCAAAAAGCCGTTACCGAGAAAGTCCAAAATTCAAAAAACCGTTATATTAAAGGTACCGTTAATAGACTTTTCCCGTAAATTTGGTTCTATACAAATGATAGCCAATACGAACAAAATAATTCTCAATAATTTTCATCAAAATCGTTGAAGCCGTTTTTGAGAAAAATTAGCTTTTCGTAAACGGTCATATGGCAGGTACCGTTATTTTTAGGCCTAAAAATTAAATTTCAATTTCCCCTCTGGGGAATACCAAAATAATCACACACACAAAGTTTGAATATAATCGCTTAGGCGTTTAGGCTGCAGCTCGTTATACATACTGACAGACAGACAGACAGATAGACAGACAGACATTTTTTCTCGATCACTTTTTTAGACTTCTCTATGATCGTAATGTCAAATCCTAAACTTGCCTTATAGTCCCTATAATCGCAAATAAATAAGGGAGGACTTGGTGTACAGAACACTTTTACTTCCTGTACCCCCCAAATCGTAGGACTATTTTACTACCACGGAACCTACAGTGGGGGTGTGTCAGAAAGGTTCTAACTGCGTGCAAATCAAACCATACAGCTTATATCTGAATGGGCTTTTGATTGGGCTTTTGTTCACATAAGCTATTAGTGTTGAATCTTTAAACCATAGGCCAATTCTGCCACCGGACCTAAAGGGGGAGGTGTTTTAGCAGGCTCTTTCTGCAGGCACACCTACAAAAGGCCTATTCCTACCCCGCACCTACAGGAGCCAGTCAACCGGACAGGCACACGTACACTAATTCTAGTAATGGTTAAATGCGCCCCCACCCCCCTAAAACCGGAATATTTGTTTGGAGTTCTAACATTGAATAGTTTTAAATTTATATGAATCTAGGTCATTCAATAAAAAAATCCTACAAAAGTTATTAAAATCGTTCCAGTCATTCTTTAGTTATCAAACAATCATTATTGGCATCTTTTTTCTCAGTGCATGTTTCAGTCTATAACCCATGCCATTTGAATTCAATTGGAATAGAAACTAATTGTTGGAAACAATAAAATAACCTTCCCTCGATGAGACTCCATCAGCTGCTGCCGAATAGCTCCTCCGAAGCCAAGTCTACCCAATATACCGTACCACACCATCTACTTGTTGGAGGCAAGCCACAAATTATATTCAACACTGCACCTCGACAATTCCGTCTGCGGAGTGTGAGTGGATCAGGACATAGTTGCGGAAGTTCAATAAATCTCATGTTAAATGTTCCAAAATTATGTATGACTTCATAAGCAGTTCCAAAAAGAGAAAGGCTGTAAATATTTCAGCTGCTGCTCTGTGGTCCTGTGGAATTCAATTCGCACTGAGAAAATTGGCAGCTAGCCAGTCTTTAAGACGATTCAACTTTCTCGGTTATAATGAGCATGGACCAGTGGGATTTGCGATGATATGGAAACCCAGAATTTGGTTCATTGGAAATTTATAAGTACACATTCGTATTTTTTGTCAAACGCAGACATTCCTCTCTGCCTCTGGCGAAAGGTGTACCAGATGATGTATCTTTTCTGCCGTTCGTGTGTGTATCAACCCCTCCTTGTAGTGTTAATTTAATCAAATCCGCAGCATTCAAAGTTTCTGAGTTTTGTGATCTCGGTGTATAGAAGGATTTCCCATTGGAGGCAGAAGTTGCGAAATTAAATTGCGAACGCCGACACCTATAGCTACGAACAGTAAAGTACTAATTCAATTTGCTTGTTTCCATTAATACACTGCGAGTGGAAAGCAAAAGGATTTATCCGAGTCACACGTTTGTGGAGGCGCGGCATGGCGGTTGGAAAATCCATGCCATTATCCAGCATTTTCGAGGGCATCATACGCAGACAGGAATGCGCAGTTTAAATTAATGAAATTGTCTATATAATGACGCGACATACCGCAAAGTAGATTTAAACGAAGTAATATGCAGGTCTATGGGAGCGCTGTATGTTCTGGGCTGTAGTCTAGTGGAAGTCTGGGCCTTATCGGTCTCGCTGGAACAACTTAATACTGCTCCGCGGCAACTACTCCATTACGTTTTCTACTTGATTTTCACCACATAAACCTGGCAGTGTTCTCTGGGGGACAATTTGAAATGATACGAGGGTTCTTGGTGTTTTATAGTGCTGATGGGCTATGTGTGTAATTTTATTGATAGCTACTCATCAATTGGTGGCTAAATTCAGCTGAACGCCAACGATGGGGTTGTTTGGATGTGTAGCCATTGCTGCCGCCATTATATCCATCGTGTTGGTAGAGAACTGTGGTGCTATGTGCTGATAGTAGAAGTAAGTACTCGCATGTGGGATTTTAAATGTATATGTACTTACAGTCTGCGACAAAGAATTGCATACATGGTGGACTTTTGTTTTTGAAACGGGTTAGTGGGAACAAACTCTTCTTGGATGCTAATGACCTCACCACTTATGGTTCTGACAATTCTTTCAAACGCTTCCCTAACGCAAAACATACGCACAAGTATTACCTCTAACAATAATCAACCTTCGCATTTTCTTTCTTCCGTGTCTGTTTACTACCAAAATAAATATAAGAGAACTGTGCTCCAAAACTTCCACAGTTTTCTTACTTAAAAAAATTCCCTTTTAACATTTTTGCTCTTACTGAAATTAACCTCTGCGGCAATATTTACTGTCGACAGTGAACTTCTTACCTCTGAGTTCTTAGTCTTTCAGGCTGATAGTCTTATTAATGACAATCGACTATCCGGACGAAGGGTACTTAAAGCTATTCGCTACAATTTCAATGCAACCCTTAACAAAGTATCTAATTCACCACTTTTTGAATATGTTTGCATTAAAATATCTATCTCTAAGCGCTGTACTTACATTTTTATTTGCGATTATAGGTACAATAATGCAAGTTATGCATTCGTGCAGATTAAAAATTTTGATATAACAATCAAACATGACATTACAATGATAGAGAAACATATTTGAGTAACTGGCAAAATTCTGTCCGTCTGTCTGTCTGTTCGGATGTATTTTGGACTGCACCCCAAACGGTTGGGCCAATCGTCTTAAAATTTTGAACTTAAGGTTATTTTGAAATTCTACAGAGGAAATTTTTGAATTTTTTTTAGCTCAAAAATTAACGGTACCTGTCATATAATCGTTATGTATGTAACTACTGTAGATACGCAAAATATTTTGGTGAAAAAAAATTTAATTTGATTGACTTTTTTTTCGAATTTTTTTTTTTGTATTTTTAATAATTGTTTTAATATTTTTTTTTTTTGAAAAAATCAATATTTTGAAAAGGGGTAGGTGAATTTTTTGTTTATTTTGTTGTTAAATGTACATATGTACATACATACATATTTTAATTTGGTGCTTAAGTTTGTATCCTTAAATTATTTTTTTTTAATTTAAAAAAAAGAAGTTGTTAAAAATAAACCGTTTTATTAAAAAAGCGTTCCTTCGAAAATGCTATATAACAGATGACAGATGACAGCTGACTATTGACAGATGACAGCTGCAAGCTGACAGATAACAGATGACAGCTGACGGATGACAGATGACAGATGACAGATGACAGATGACAGATGACAGATGACAGATGACAGATGACAGATGATCGATGATCGATGACAGATGACATATCACAGCTGACAGCTGAGAGATAACAGATGAGAGATGACAGCTGACTGATGACAAATGACAGCTGACAGATGACAGATGACAGATGACCGAGGGCAGCTGACAGATGACAGATGACAGATGACAGATGACAGATGACAGATTACAAATGACAGCTGAAAGATGACAGATGATTTTTTTTTTTTTTTTTTTTTAGATTTTAGATTTTTTATTATTAATTTCAAAAGTTTTTACAAATATTTGTGTTACCCACGAAGCTTTATGCTTATCTGTGGGTGGTTGAATTTTCAAGAACTATTCGAATTGATTTGAAGTGAATGTTATTAATTATTAATTAATTACATGTAAAGTGAAGCTTAATGTTTAATACAAAAATATGAAATTTAATTTTTAATATAAAAATATGAAATATAAAATGTTTTTAATGAAGAAATTGTTTTTTTTTTCGTTTTTTTTTTTAACAAATAATAGATCAAAAATTGAAAAACTAGTTTAAAAAGAACAATTTTATACATTTTTTACGTTTTTTGAAATTTTGAATGTTTTTTAGGTTGGCTGGTAGCTGGTTCATAATTGATGGTATCGCATAACTCAGTTGTCTTCTTCCGTAGTTGTTGTATACCGCTGGAATCTCGAGTAGACCTTGCGCTCGTCTTCTGGTGTTTATGTTGTGTGAGATAGCTTGCTGAAACCTTACATCGTCGTAGTATTCTATTATAGCTGACATTTTATAAATATTTTTAACATTCAAAAACTTGAATTCATGATTTTTATCAATTATTTTAAAGATTCTATGCTGTAGATTGACGATATTATTCATGTGAGTATTTGATGCGTTTCCCCAGGCCAAAATTCCATACCTCAATCGAGATTCAACAAGCGAGTAGTAAACTTGTTTTAGAACACCTTTTGTTGAATACTTTTCCAGATAAAAGAGAGCAAACATAGAACTTCTCATGCTACTCCTTATGCTCTCAATGTGTTGGCGCCAAAGAAAATGATCATCGATTGTGACTCCAAGATATTTTGTAGATGTAACTACTTCAATTGCATCACTTTTTTGAGCATGTGGACATTTTTTGTTTTGAAAGAAGATCCTTATTCTTTCCTCTTTTTGGTGTGGTGAGCGAATATGCATGAGTTTCGTTTTGTTGGCATTAATGACCAACCCAAAATCATGACACCATTTAGAGACTTCATCAAACTCTTGTTGCATAACGTTAATAGCTGTTTTAAGGCACTTGTGTCTAACAACAATTGCTATGTCATCTGCGTAGGCAAAAACGGTACTATTTTTTAAAACTCCAAGAAGTGCGTTCGTAAAAAGAAGGAATAGAACTGGACCAAGTTTTGACCCTTGTGGTACGCCATATGTACATATTTTTTCTTCACTGCATGAATTACAAATTTTAACTTTGAAAGTCCTGTCTTTTAAATAATTCTCCATCCATTTCCATAATGTTCCTCTTATGCCAATTTTTTATAGAACCTCAAGGAGTTTTTCATGACTTAGAGTGTCAAATGCTTTGCTGAAGTCCACGAACATAACTAAAATATGATGATTTTTATTTAGGCTCATGTTGACGACGTTACAAAATTCCCCAAGTAGTTTTCCCGTACTTTTTCCTCTTTGAAAACCATACTGATTGCTTTGCACAAGGCAGTGTTTTTCAATAAACTTGTTCAAGCGTTTTAAAACGACTTCTTCCAAGCATTTTTCAAAAGCGGGCAAAATAGAAATAGGCCTATAGTTTTGTATTTCGTTTTTCTTTCCTCCTTTATAAATGGGTCGTATAAGTGATGTTTTTAAAACTTTTGGAATACATCCTTGCATCAGACTTTGGTTGATAATTACTTGCAAGATTGGTGTCAGAAAATCAGCATTCAGTTTGATATCACACGCTCTTATCCCATCAGCTCCTGGGCTTTTTCTCGTTTTTAAATTATACAGTATGTTTCGGGTTTCAATTTCATCAGCCTCTTCAATAAATATAGACTGAGCGATATGTTGACTTGTCTGATTGGACGTTTTGTAAGTACAATTATGTATAATTTTAGATGCTTGTGTGGAAAAAAACTCGGCAAATTCTTCAGCTATGTCACAAACATTCGATTGAGTACAAAGATTGTTTTCTATTGTTTCATCAATTGATAGTTTTTTTTCTACCCAATAGTTCATTTACAATACTCCAAGTTTTCCTCGGGTCATGTTTTGCATTTGTTAGTTTTGTTTTGTAAAAGTTTGCCTTTTTTATTTGTATATTTTTGTTTACGTAATTTCGTAGCTTTTTGTAGTCAGATTTGAAAACTTCGTTTCTTGGGTTATTTTTCCACCTTTTATAAAACACGTCTCTTTTTTTGCACAGTTCAATAATGTCTTTCGTTATCCAATTTTTGTTTTGTCGTTTTCTTGGTTTTTGAGTTTCGGTTGAGTTTGCATATATGTCCATCATTTTCTTAACAAATTGATTATAAAGCCGTTCGACGTCATGTTCATTTTCATACATTTCTTGCCAATTTGTTTGCTGAATAAGTCGATTTACTTTTTCTTGGTTTATTTTTGTTAGTGTTTTATTACATGTCTTTATCTGGTTCGTTTGTTGTTTTATACCGTAGAATGTTGCAAAGTGATCAGATATATCTGTTTCTATAACTGCTGAAACGACATCGTTTTTCGGGATTGTAACAGATATGTGGTCAATTAAAGTCCTGGTGCCTGTTGATATGTTAACTCGTGTACTTCTTTGAATAATGTTCATTAAACCTTTTGATGACATCATCTCAATATATTTTTTGGTGTTGTTATTGTCCAGATCTTTAGTGTCAATATTAATGTCTCCAAGAACTATTAAATCTTTTTCGTTTTTAGTATGTTGGTCAAATTCATCGATAAATAATGTTTTACTTCGTGATGGTGGTCTATAAATTGCAAGAATATGTTTAATTCCCCATTTGTCTTTTGTTTTTATACTAAGACTATCGTAGCTTAAGGTCTCCGACGAACATCTTTCAAAATGTATGCCTTTTTTTATGAACACTGCAATTCCTCCTTTCCCAGATTTTGTCCTATGCATAAATTCAGCATTAAAACCTTCAATATGGTACAGGCAATTTTCTTCTTCATGTATGTTTATTTCAGTTAAAACAATAATATTTAAATAACAAAGAAAACTTTCGATTTCGGCAATAAAACAGTTCCAGTTTTTTCGAAGCGATTGAATATTAAAACTTACACAACAATAATTTAATTCTTTTAGTTCAATTTCATTCATACCCATGATACCCTGCACTACCCTACATTCAACTTCTATTACATTATCTTGTTCTTCCATCATATCAGCTGTTATCATTCGCTCTTCACATTTTCTCATAATATCGTAGATTAGTTATGTTTATTTGTTGGTGTAAGGTGGTTGTTTACAAAAACAGGATTGTTGGTGTTGGTGGTATGCACATTACTTTTCTGTTGATCTCTCTGTGCGGCTTTTGCATTTTTGATGAAATTGGTTTTATGTGTGTAACTTGCAAAAGACACAATGATAGCTGATCTTTGCGGATTTTTTGCTCTCGTTCTATAAACATCTGTTATGTCATGTGGCTGAATAGGGCAGTTGGTGGTCTCTCCAAGGTTTTGCACTATTTCAATTAGGTTTTCATTTGTTGTGGGTTGAATGTTTTTAATTTCAACATTTGATTTCAATAGATGTTGTTCAAGTGTGTTAATTTTTGTTTCCATTCCATGTATGATTTCGTCTTTTTTTAAATTGTTTTCTTTTAGTTCTTTTATTTCATCTGATAGTTTTTTAATTAAGTCATTGTTTAGTGTTATGTTTTTGTTTATTTCTTCGTATTTGTTGGCAACAAAGTCACAGCTGGTTTTAATATCGGACATCTCCCTCCTCATTGCTTTCATCTCTTGAAGAATGGCTACGTTGTAGTTTCCTCCTTCGCCTGGTCTTAGGACTGTTTCTGGACTAGAAGTACTTCTTGTGCGTTTTGATGCCGGTTGGTTTGAAGTTGTCGCTGGCGAGTTCGCATTGTTTTGTAAATTCAGGTTTGCTGACTCTTTTCGGCATGCTGGACACCGCCATTCTTTTTTTCTCGTTGCACCCAATGTTCTGTATGATTTTTCTGTGATAGTAGTGCATTTAAAGTGCATTCTTCCATCACATCCAAAGCAGGTGACATAATCCCCATAAGGGGGGAGATCAGAAGAACATTCACTGCACAAATCCATAATTGCGAAGGGGAACAAAGGGTTTCCAATGTATGTGTTGTGACAAAGAGTTTATATGTATATATCAATTAAATATGAATTTACCGAATGTAATTTATTTTGTGGGGGATATATTTTTTTTAATTTTTTTTAATGGTTTTAATTAAATAAGATCACTGAGTTTATGATATTATTGAAGTCAATAATAAAAGGTTAAATGTCAGAAATATAGATTTGAGGACTATTAAAAATCACTTTTTATTAATTTAAATTAGAGCAACTCAGAAAACACAACCAATCAATTCGAGAGACAAACATCTAATGATGACAAATGACAGATGACAGATGAAAGGTGACAGCTGACTATTGACAGATGACAGATGACAGATGACAGCTGACAGATGACAGCTGAAATATGACAGCTGAAAGATGACAGCTGACAGAAAACAGATGACAGATGACAGCTGACAGATGTAAGTTGACAGATGACATATAATGATGACATATGACAGATGACAGCTGACAGTTGACAGCTGACAGATAACAGATGACAGCTGACAGATGACATATGACAGATGACAGATAACAGATGACAGATGACAGCTGACAGATAACAGATAACAGATGACAGATGACAGCTGAGAGATGACACATGACAGATTACAAATGACAGCTGACAGATGACAGATGACAAATGACAGATGACAAATGAAAGATAACAGGTAACAGATAACAGGTGACAGATGACGGATGACAGATGACAAATTACAGCTGACAACTGACTGATGTCAAGATCCAGAAAATATATGAAATACCCGATACGCCATATCCTAGAATTCAACTACATATCGCACATTGAAAACAAAAGTGGCACCATACCAAGTTTAACACTCTTGAGAAAGAGCTACTTTTTTTCTAAATATCCATTGTTTTGTTTGTAATCATAAATTTCAATTAACAAAAACATAATATAGTATATATATAGTTTCACTATCTTTTTGTAAAAAAAAGTTTTTTTTAAGTTTTTTCGACAATTGAAGTAAGTCTAAAACTTTATACGGCCGTTTTCAAAAATTGGGTTTTTGCTGTGTACCACTTTTGTTTTGTATGTGCGAAATGTAAATATACTCAATTACATGGAAAATATTTTTGTGTGTTAATTTATCAAAACGAAAATCATTTATAAGCGTTATTAAACCTACAAGTTTCTGAAAAAATCACCAGCCAAATTTACCTACGGATGGTAGCTTTCTTGCCAGCAAACGAAGATACACACCAATATCTACTGACTGGTATACTTCATTTCGTTGAAGGATGATGAAGTCGATTTGCTGCATAGAGGGCAAACAGGAGTGTCAAAAAATGCTTTATACAATCGCAAGAATTTTTTTAATGCAAACAACACTTTGATAACGAGGTTAAAATCGGCGATTGAGAAAACTTAGACGATCGCAGATTTGTTTTCTTACCTGATGGCTCTCCAGCTGGACAAATTAAAATTAATTAATTAAAATACTTAAATGACATGAAATTCAATTACACTTGCAAAACAAAATAAAATAATGAATCAGTTGAATTACATTTAAATATATATAATGGTTATTTTACCAAACGAAATTTGACCCCCTAGTGAAATGTCACACAAACTGTAAGCAACTTAGATTCAACGCGCACAATATAATTGCCGTCTGATAGCCATTTTTTGCGGGCCAAACGGAGTTATGTTGGGTTCTTCTAGTAAAAAAATAAATAAGTTTTTTTTCACAACTTTTGTTGTAAAAAATTTGAATTAAATATCTATAAAAAAATCAAAAAAAAATATTTTTTTAATTTTTTCATTTATTTATTTGTTTACCTAATTCAAGTTAAATTGTTGATTGGTAGTGTATAAAATATATTTTTTTTTGCAAAACATATTTCTCCCGACATCTTATTTCTTGTAGAGATGTTATGTCATATCCTTATATGTGACCATCGCTTAGCCCGTTGCGGTTTATTCTATTTTTGACGGTTACCAACTCCATTATGGTAAAATTTGTATTAAGAGTTCTAAGAAAAGTTTTGTTACAGCGGATGCAACAAGGTTGTTCTATCAGAACGGAAACCTGTCTTTATTAACCGGTCGTTGACTGTAATATTCGATTCTTATGTTGCAACACTGCTTGGCCAGTAACTTTTTTTATGCCCCTCACTAGACAAAACAAACTTATCATGCTTTCATACTGATCCCTTCATTTTGGATGGAGGAGGTACAAATGGTGCAGATATTCCTGGCATGTCTTATTTCCTCCCTCGAAAACGATAATTTGATGCAAGTTCAACCGTATATTCGTAGAAACCCCATATGTTCTCCAGGGATGAATAAAAAGAGAGTCCCCCTCTATTAAAAAAAGAGAAAATAAGTTTAGCCATCAAAAGGTTTCAAATTTCAATGAAATTCAAATAAAATTAATGGAATAGCAAATCTTTTATGCACCAAAAGTAAAACCAAAATAAGATATTTCAGAAGGGGGTGGCAAAACCTCTAAAACACGTTGCGGTGCGAAAAAGGTGGTCTTGGTTCTGAACAATAAAAAGAAAACGCACACACAATTCCACCGGAATTTCTATCGGACACATACCTATGTTTCCAATTTTTTTTGAAGTTTTGCCATTGAACATTGGAATCATGCCAGCCCCCTCATTCGTCTCATCGAAAACGATGTTGAGTGTTTACTCAATTCAAATTCCGTCATAGGATGCAATGATGATCAGAATGACGATGAAAGTGGAGGAGTGAAGCGACTCTATATCAGTTGAACTCAATCGCAATATTGGACCTCCCAGTCCCATAGCCCAGGACGAGGACACTAGATTACGAACTGAATATAGTGAAATCGCTGCCAAGAGGGTTGGCAAGGGATCGACTTCAACAAACACACTAGAGAGTCCTTCTAGCTGCGAGGATGTGTATTCAGTATAGTGTCGATGTTTGCAGTAGATAATCTCCTATTAATGAAACTCAACTTATTTTATGCCGCCTTCGTCGCTGCCATCATTGAGCTGTTATCTGTGATATAGAGACAAGCCGCACAAAACCCAGATGAACCCCACTCGGTGCGCATTGTCCTTGTTTATTTAATTTCTAACCAAAGTCGATTGCCTTCCTTAATTTTTTTTCTTTTAAAGCCAAACGTTCCTTATCTTGCAACACGGGACCATAAAACGCCATTTTTTGATAAGTTCTCGGAAAATAGAAATTGCTTCCATTTGCCTTTTTTGGCTTTTCTCAGACCTGGTTCAAGATTCACCAGAAGTTACGTGTATCTGTATCTGTATAGTTTAATTTATTTATGAACATTTTAATTTCCCCCAAGCCAGTAGCTGCAAAGGTATCTTCTTTGAGTTCAAAGAAGAAATGCCAGCAGTTTTGCCTTTTGTATCTCAGGAATGAAAAAAGTCTGACAATAGAACACAATTATTATTGCCAAGGATATTTTCTTTTCGTCAAAGAATGTTGTTCATTAGAGGAGAAAAACGTGAGACAAATAAGAGTAAAAGAAATATAATCAACCTGGCGAAAGATTTTAACAAGCTACCCTCAAATTTCTATTAACTACAATCCCAACCCCCATCCGGGTCCACAGCTCAATTGTCAGGACTATAGTCGGCCAAACAAAGCCTCATAAGAAACCAATTCCAAAAGTGATGAAGACGACGTGGCGGTCTTATCGCATGTGGTCAGAATTCCTCAAGAATTTCACTCACATTCACATCCCACTTCTGATTTGTATTCTTTTTTTTCTTCTGCCTAGCTAAAGATACAAAGATACTTATGTCTTATGGGAAAGCATCGCAAACACAATATGCGCCTCTGGGTGGACCATATTTCAATTCTCCTTCACAAAGCAATTAGGAGGCTTATCTTCGTCGAGCACCACATCAGGGTGTTAATAGGATTTCGAGCAATAACTCGACTTAAAGAAAAGGCAGTTTCCCCGGGATGAGGGTGATGTATGAGGCGGATACGGGAATAAGATACTCTCACCACGACGAAGTGTGAAAAATCTGTAATCTTCTTCTATTATTGTGTGTAGTTTGTATGGTGTATCTTTTTCGGGAGCTGATTTTAATTAGCTACCTTCTTCGTAGTCGTAGAGTTGTCATCGTTTTTCCTGCTCCGCGTCCGTTCCGCAGAAGTCGGTGAAGGCAATTTGTCATTTTGTTTAATTTATTTCGCTCAAATCATTAATCATCTCAGTTGGTGATGTTCCTCGACTCGAGTATGAATATCTGTGTTTCTTCTATCTACTAAGATGAAATACATTCAGTGGATTTTGTATCTTTTTTTGTGTTAATAGTTAAACACAAAGCCAACAAGGAAGAAGATGCAGGAAGCAAAAATGTGTTCGGTACATAGACCGCAGGCTAGATGGAAGATAAAAGGAAGCATTTTCTACATTTTCTTGATATTTTTTTTTTTGGTTCTAAGGTATTCCGTTGTTTTATCTAATTATTAACGCCTTTTTGATTTTTATTAAATCTGGATTTAATTATGACGCCTGTCAGTTACTTTTTGTGGTTTCCGTTTGTGGTATTTTAATTACGCTTTCAAGCAAGAGGTGCCTTGATTTGGTGGCCCGAAGGTGTGTTGTTGTTATTTTCCGCATGAAGATATGGCGCTCAACACAAAGGTTTTAGATACTGAAGGTAGCGGTCATTTTAATTAAAACACAACGCGTTGTTTGCGGTCCTAATTAAGGGGATAAGCTTATTTGAGGAGCATCCAATGAAGTAAAATGACATTCCCGGAAATTGGGAGGATTTGAAAAATTTTGTAAAGGAAAAATTAATGATGATTGCTTGTAGTTGGGGTTGGGGTTAATGACTTTCTTTTTTGATTACAATTATTGAAAAATCATTTCAGCTCCATAATCCCATTGGAGAATCAATACCTCAAAGGGAAATTTTCCGAAAAAAGATAATATGATAATTCAGAGAGTTTGAGAGTCTTCCCTTTCCATATTCGGACAAAGAGATTTCACTGTAATGAAAATTAGAATGAATAAAAAAAAAATAAAAAAAAGACTGTGAATTCAAGGGAAGATAATCTCTATTTGAGCAGTTTAAGGAGGATATCCAGTGCCAATTTAAATGTAACGGAAATTTCCATTAGTGTTTCGTTCTTGGATTCAAAATCGAAAGTTTGCTAAAATTTCCTTGAATATTATTCAATTATTTTCCAAAGCAGGATTTAATAAATTTCTGAAGAAGACATCTCTAGTTTATTAATACATATCGGATTCAAGGATGCAGCGGAAAAGCAAGAAGAGATGGTGAATTCATTGGTGTATAAGAACAGCAAAATTCAAAAGTCGAAGTTTTTTCTATTCTATTTTCATATTTCTATAGATGTTCCATGTCCAGGTTGGTCATCAAATTTATATTCGAAGTGCTTGGGTTAAAAAAAATTTGACCGAAATATAGTTGAAAGACAAACTGGTATGGGTATTCCTGGAAGCGCGAGTATGACGATGGAATTTTTTGTGGGAGAACTGCAATTGGGTGGTTTCCAGAGTATTCAGCACATAAATAACGGTGCAGAGAGATGAGACATGAAACATTTCCTCGATGTTCGAGTAACGTGAAGTCTTTAATGATGGTATCTTCTCCAATCATTATGAAAGCTCTCCTTAAAATAAAATCCAAAAGACTTATGTTAATTGAACAAGAACAGCCACCCAGTCTCTAGTATTGGAGGGATATTCGTTTTGTGGATATTAGCCAGATCAGAAGAGGAAAGAACTCTTAAATCGTCGGAAGAAGGATAAACTTCTTGCGGCATTTTTGATCATTCTACAAGAGATATTTGGTGATGTACTTTCCGAGAATTCCAAGATGGTTGGCTTCCATGATCTTAGTTCCAAGTGCTTAAAGATAGAAGACAGCACTGTGTTTACGTCATATTAAATCTTAACGATTTCTCATTCCCCATATTATGATAATGCTATCAATGTCTGATTTTAATGAGATCAATAAAGGTTGCCGTTGAAGATATACATCCAAAGAGGAGGGTTGTGAGTTCAAAAAACGAATATGAAAAGCTTAGTTTAAAGTCGTCAGTTAACCAGTTTCGTGGATTAGACATTTCAGCCGGAAGATCATTTATGTATCCACACAAGACGACATTTGGTACAAAATATAGAGAGATATACAAAATAAAGAAAGAAAAGTAAATATAGGCAATAAATAGCACGTAGTTGGGAATATCATTTGTAAAATTCAGAAAGACTAAAAGACTTAAAAGAAACTAAAAGCAAATTAGCATTAATTTTACAGGATATCAGACCTGAGCCCATCTGATAAACATGTATTGAACGATCCGAAAGGTCATTTCAAACCCAACGAATGAGTTAAACATCGAATCCGACTCAGGAGAACCTGGTGTCGTACTCTATCAAAGGCTAAATCAATATTAAATTTCAAAGGCACCTTTCATCAAAAGAGACTTATACCTACGAAAATTCGGTAGGTATAAGTCGAAAACCTTTTGTTAATATGACCAGAAATTATATAGTCCGGTCAATTTAGCTAAAATAGGGGTGAGTTTACAATAATTCGCATAGAGCTGAAAATTGGAACGAATGTTTGGAACACCATTCTATATAGAGGGTGAAAAGTCCCCATAGTTCCCGGATCTACAAAAATATCATTCAAGGTCAAAGGTCATACAAAATGTTTTTTTTTTTGGCAAAACGGTTAGTTTTATGATGAAAATAACTCAGACAAAAATGTAGATCATGTAATTAGTTCCGCTCATAGCCACCTTCTTTTCCGGGGTACTGCCTTTTGCGAGGAACTTACAAAATTGTGTTGTCTCGAAAAAGTTTATCTCATGTAGCCGTTCGGACTCGGCGGTAAATTGTAGTTCCTTTCCATTCGTGCAGATTAAAAACACACAATCAGGAATGGTTGAGAGTATAAGTCACTATTCCTTGGCCCCTTAAGGAGCTGTCGCGCCAATAAATTCAATTTATTTATTCAAGATATTTATCAAACTTTAATTTCAACTCTATTATCACTCCTAAGTATTTTATCTGATCTACTTGTTGTTTTAATTGTCTATTTGTAAATTTATATTACACTGCGCCTTAGGACGATCTACGTCTTCTTGTATTTGTATCTGTTTGTGTTTTTGATAGCGAGGCTATTGTGATGTTTTGTCCAAGACGTATATGTACTATGCTGGGTTCGTCTTGATGACAGCCTTAGTTGACGTCTAAGCCCACCTTCGCCGCTTCCGTCTCACTTCTCACAAAAGTCTACTGACACAACGACTGAAACAATAGGAAGTTATTTTGATAGATAGCTCTCCTGGCTTTGGCTTGGGAGTTCTGCGCTGTTCTTTCAATTTTCGTGATGAAGAAGTCGCACTAAAACCTATCGTCTGGCTTAAATCCTTTTGACATCAATAAAGGTGTTGGTGTTGTCCTTAACCCACTTGACGATACAAGTGTTCGTTTTCCATCGCCATTCTGCCAAAATGGACCAATTTGGCAGGGATGTTATTGTTTTTTGTTTTTCCCAGGATCTGCGGCTATGTCGATTGTGGACTTTCATTGGCATATGGCCGAACTGATATGACCCTATCACACAGAGTAACTTAACTATACTATAAAATATTTACTCTATTGATTGAGAGAAAATCTCTTTAGGCTGATATCTCTGTAGTCAGAAGAGTTATAACGATCCTCAAGGATCGGGCAGTACTTCTAACGATGACATCGCTTATAGCTTTGAAGAGCTCGGCAGCTGAGCATCGGCTCTGGTAAGATCGTCATGAAATTATATAGTCTGTAGATTCAAAGTTGTGTTCTTGTTATTGTTTGCAGGCTTCGTCTCTATTCAATTGGAATTAAAGTGCGTTGAATAGGTCGTAGAAGCCCATATAAAGCGTTTAATAAGCGATTCAGATTGACTGGGACTAAGACGCTACTGCTACCGTAATTTATCTCAAGATAGATATAGATGCGATCTAGCCAATATTCCCTATTACGACAAAAGTTAAAAAGTCATTTATTTCTTCATTATAGTCCTTAAATCAAAAAAATATGAAAACGTTCTCGTAAAAAAACAATAACCTTCAAATCCTTTGAAACTTTCTCCAAACTTATTTTAAAAAATTAAAACAATGAAAATCCTCCTTCTATTTGTTTACCTATTAATAAACTCCACCTTTCCCTGATCACACTTTTACAAGATTCCATCAACACATAAAGCACATCACCATAACAATTTCTTTGCAACACTTTTCCGCATCATGAATCATTGCTCCACTTCAAGATCCTGTTAACGAGTCAACAGTTGTTGTTCCCAAGAACCAAAATCGCTTTCAAAAAACTCATGATGTTGTTATTGTAGCCGACTTTCGCCCAAGTCCAAGCCAAGTCCTCTACTTTCTCCTTTACACTCCAAACGAATTACCATAATTAATTGCCACAGAGTTTTACCTACAAACTACAGCGCAATGACGACGTCTATCCCGAAAACCAATGGAGAAGGTGAAGGTGCTTCTGGCCCTCCTCTTATCCCAATATATCTCCACAACAACAACAATTGATTTGTGTACTTCCATGAAACAAAAGACGTAGATTCTGCCTGCCTAACCCACAGGAAAATGCAAATTGCAGAATTCCCTATCCTCACCCTCCGACCGACTATGTCGACGAGACGGTAAGCCGGCTGGCACCGATAATAACCACCATCCCATCTTCCTGCAAAACGCTTTATTGTGAAATCCTCTCTATGAATTTTAATTACGGATTTCTTCAGACAAATGAATCGGAACTAATTTTCGGCCACAGGGGATGACGTGACATGCCAGAGTGCATTTTCGCATCCCAAATGTGATTCCGATCACAGTAGGTTGGCTGCATTTGGCTGCAGGGCAGATATATAATGGAAGCCATCATGCTGCGAGGTTCCAATTATCAGATTTGCTAGTGGTGACACCCAGAACTGGTGGTCCAGACGCCTGGACCATCAGCAAGCGTCGCGTTGCTGGCACCACACATACGAAATTGCAATTTAATTCTTGTTTAATTAAAACCGCAAACAAATAAACAAAAATAGATACGGCAACCCAGGCCAGAACTCCCCGATTGACCTCCGACACGTTGGTTAATATCACGTTACATGGTTTATTGAATGGAACGGGCCGTGCTGGGCATGTAATTCCGGGCACGTTCATCGGACAAACACATACACTTGTGCGATTTAATTTAAATTAAACAATACCCGTGCCACAGGTTGTGCCAGAGGCGATTGCGATGCCACCTTCTCCCGACTGTCACAAGTAATTTAAAAAAAAATCAAAAAGATATAACATGGTGAGGCGATGCTCCTTTTATAGCGCCATCCATCGTGACGTTGGTGGGGGTTAAGCATAAGTTGGGAATAATTTGAAGAAATTCTCTCACCGTCAATCTGTAAAATTGAGATAAACTGTTTTCCCAGCTGAATGTCTCTTTCTTTAAGCGATTTCATTTTGTTTGACAGCGAATTTAGGATAGTGACATCTGAAATACAAAATAAGCGAAGAACTGCGCTGAACTCTATTCCACCGAAAATAAACCGCACCTCTGTATCCTAAGGTATTCTTGGCAAAAGAGTTTGTTATTTGATCTGACAGCTTAATGACACATGCGGGCTACGTGTGCTGGAAAGAAAAAAGAAGAATATGGCTTAATCCCGTGAGTGCTTTGTATATTGGAATAACGGTGGAACAACTTAAAACTGATACGCGCGTATTTCCTGTGAAGAGTTGGTGTGTGATTGCGAGCGATATAAAGTGACAGATGAGATGTGCCAGAATATTTTTAAAAGAATGTATATTTTTGGCTTCTATTCCAAAAGAATAAGGAAAACTTCAACTGGCTATAAAAAAAGAAAAAGTGGATTTTTTTTTATAATTAGCCCGCACTAAAGGGATTTTGACTACCCTTATAATGTTTAATTAAACACAGCGAGGGCTTTAGGAAAATAGGGAAGGATGTGAAAGGAGGTAATGATGCACATTTATTTTAAAGTTCTGCACTTCAAAGAGGGGGGGGGGGGAAACAGAGTCTGGCAAGGCATTCCACACTCTCGTGGTACGACTAAAGAAAGAATCCCTGTACTTGACAGTACGTCCGAAGTTGGGCTCAAGGGTATATTGATGGGCATTCCTTGCAGTGAGAGTATTATGGTTGAATCGTTTTAGGGGAGGAATGCAACTGGCTATTTCGGTAGAGCATTGTTTGTGGAAGTAGCGATAAAATAATGAAAGGCAGGAGATGTAAATGTTTCTGTTATTGTTCGATCGCCTATCATTTTCAAAGCTCTTTTTTGTATTCTATCTAGAAAACTCAAATGGGTTACAGGAGCACCTGCCCAAATGTGGGAATTATACTCAAGTTTAATGCGAATATATGCTTCATATACTGTAGCCAGATCAGACGGGGTTAAGAACTTCTTGCATCTTTGAAGGAAACCTAAACATCTCGCAGCATTTTAGGCAACGTCAAATATGTGGTCATTCTACAGAAGGTGGTCTGTAATGCACATACCAAGAACTGAGAGGTGATCGGTTTCCTCTATGCAAGTGCCACTCATGGAAAGTGGCATTTGGGGTATATTTCGCTTTAACGACAAAAGACAACATTGGGTTTTCGAAGCATTAAATTCTACGCGGTTTCTTATTCCCCATTGTACAATGCTGTCAAGATCAGAATTTAATGAACTTATCATACGTTGCCGTTCCAGTTCCACATCCGAAGAACGGGGATGTGAATCAGAAAACGAATATGAGAAGCTGAGAGTACTGTCGTCAGCGAAACAATTGATAGGATTAGTTGTTTCAGATAATAAGTCGTTGATAAAAATAAGGAAGAGAGTCGGAAACAAAACAGAGCCCTGGGGCACGCCAGCGTTTTTTATGTGAGAATCAGACTTGAATCCGTCCAATACGACTTGTATTGACCGTTTCGAAAGGTAATTACTAATCCAACGAAGAAGAGGTGCGTCTAGTCCAAATGCACACATTTTCGATAAAAGAGCTTGATCCCACACTCTATCAAATGCTTTAGAAATATCAAGTGCAATAATTTTGCTTTCCCCAAAACGATGGGGAGATTGGTTCCACTTTTCAGTGAGAAATACCATCAAATCACCCGTGGACCTGTTGCTACGAAAGCCGTACTGCCGGTCATTAAGAAGCTTTCGGTCCTCAAGATATTTCTTTAGCTGAAAGTTAATCAGCGTTTCCATGACCTTGGAAAGAAGGGACGTAAGTGCAATTGGTCGATAGTTTGAGGGAGAAGAAGATGCGTTTTTTTTGGGGATAGGCTGGACAAATGCTATTTTCCATCCACTCGGAAAGAGACCAGAGGAATAGAACAGATGGAAAAGCTTACGCAATGGTTTTGCCAGCGTTGAAGAACACCTCTTCAGAATAATAGCGGGGATATTATCCGGGCCAGCGGATTTGTTTATGTTAAGATCTTTTAATACTCTTGCAACTCTACGAGTGCGAAAGAAGATTGGTCCCATGAAATCATTTACGCTCTCGAGTACAGGAGGAGTTCTAACACCTGCTGGCAGCATTGAGTTAGCAGCGAATTGGGCTGCAAGCAGATCTGCTTTTTTTGAGGACTGACAACAGGAGTTCTGATGACAGGAGGATGATGACGAGGAGTTCTTTACGTTTTTAACAAATGACCAACAATTTTTACTGTAACTCAACAAAGTTCAACTAAGTAATTTTTTATTGTTGATTGTGTTGGTGTATAGGATGCTTTAGGATAAATCCGGCCGCGAACTCATATACAAAAATTCAAATAATTTTAATTAAATTTTCCAGGAAGAGATGTTGCAACAACCAATCTCGGGTTGCATCTAACATGTTTGTTTTTTAACACGCATAGCATGATTAGATTTTACAAAGAAGTGCGTCATGTTAGATGAGCCCAGCTGCAGCTATTATATCCACCTATACCACACCCGGATGACGGTATAGTCATGCGATGAGACGACACTGACTCCACGACTCACAACTCAACTCTACCTCCTCAAGCCAAATTGTCTGCCTTTTCCTTATTTGCCGTAGAAAATGTTTTAATTAACACTAAAATCAAACACAGTCTGCGCAAATATGTGGCCAATCAAGTTGGCCAATCTTATTAGATGTCGCTAAGATCTCTGCCGGGACTAAAGGCAAACAAGCAGCATCCGCAAACATCGATTTAATTAAATCTTTCCTCAACCAGACTTCTATGTATCTACACACCTTCGAGCATGGATGGCACGAAAATCACAGTTATCAAAGAGAGTCATTACCAGAATGACGACTTTGCTCATGTTGGGACTTTTTGACTTTGACAAACACAAAAGATTCATCTAGGTGTGAAGATGGGTCAGTGGGGGATGATGATGCTGGTAAGTTGGGGAAGAACCATCATATCTCATACGCAAGGTGTCAGTGTCACCCTCGATACAAAAATCAAATGTTCCTTTAAGGTGACATTATTTTTCGCTTGATGTACTATCTGAGTAGGAAACACACACATCTCAGATGGATGAGGAAGAGGATAGTATCAGTATGCATTGCCTTGAGATTGAGAGTATGAAATCTCTTTTAATAACATCCATACCAATGAACTGGACTGAAGGACCCAAAGGTGAATAACAAGACACTTGGGGTTGTCACTTCACATACTATCTCTACTTCCCAGTAGCGAAAATACAATTTCAGGACGAAAAAGTTTATCTGGCGCCAACCTAGGTAGAAACTATTGAACTGATTCAAGTGAAATAAATTGTAAAATATTCTTTATTTTATATTTATTTTTATGAATTGAACAAACTACGCTGTAAGAAAAATAAAATTTCAAAAAATTACTAAGTAGAAGACTCCACCAATTTGGGACTTTGTTGAATTATTGGTTCAAAATAGGTTTTTTAAGGCCTTTAAGTCTACCAAAAATTGGCGTTTCGTCCCGGTAACTCAGACGCAACTTTAGATTTGTTCAGTTCAACATATATGAAGTTTTTGACAAAAACCTAATGTGAACTACATATATCCAACAAGATTAAATTTGTAATCTTTAAGTTGGAAAGAAAAAGTTTAGTACAGGGCCAGACTAAGTTAAATGAATTGAAGGTTTTAATTTGTTGGTAAATATGAAGAAATTTTAGTACCTATTTATTTTAATACTAATTTATTGTTCCGTAACACACATCTACATGTGATAAATGTCATAGAACAGGTGCAGACGCATTGCCGATCTTGGTGGCCAGTTCACATTACCTCCACGTAAAATGGCCCTCGAAGCGTTTGAGATTTTCCATCTGAGTTGAGCTGCGTGACACGTAGAGCCGCGTCGTCCTGTTGAAAACACATTCCCTTGGTGGCCATATCATCCAATTCAGGCAAAAAGGAGTTGGTAGTCATCGACCTTTGATGGAGTTGGCGTGGCCAACGTCGTTCTCAAAGATATATGGACCGATGACGCCGCCAGAATCTTCCACCAAACAGTGCATTTTCGGTATACATTAGACGCTTTCGGATCTCATGTGGATTCGTATGGTTCAAAATTAGACAATGTGGGTTGGCGTACCAATTCATCCAGAAATGGGCCCCGTCGATGAAGATAATTTTTCGTTGAAAAAAAGGGTCACTTTCCCCAACTACTCCATAGCCCATTCTCTTGTACGGGTGCAGAGCCAAGTCACGACGCAGAATTCGTCAAGATTTGGTCTGCGAAAGACCGAGTCCTTGTGAACGACTTTTTGCATTGACATACACACTTCGAATATTCCCCTTGACAGGAAGATTATTACGACCGTAAAATATGCGAAGCCCGCAGACGTTGCCTGAACAGAACACCGATTTTGATAAATAAATTTGATCATTTGTACGTGTTGTTAAATGCTATACGTTCATGTTGATTTGGCAAAACAGATTGAATAAATGATACTCAATGTGACAGCTTCAACATTATGGCTGCAATCAACTGATAACATTTGAAAGTCCCTATTGAAAGACACTTCATAAATAATTATAACAATTCTCGACTGGGACCTCAACTCTGCTCCCACTTCACTGCTCTAGATGTGCAATTAACCGGGTTTAATTCAGAAAAACGTCGCGTCGGTAGTTTGCTAAATGTTGGATTATTCTCCGTCTGAAGACAAATTAATGCAGGGGTCGTTATATAAATTGTATCTTTGTTCAGGGATATTTGTTGAGCATGGCTTACTATTGTCTTTTGAACTTGTATCTAAGCTCTAAGACATCTGATTTCCACATGGCGGTTCCAGCTAAGTTGGTCATAATAAATTTAGCCAAATGCTTTTGCGGACCCATTCGAATTTCACTGTTCCTTATTTGATCATGCTTCTTCACTCCTGCTTTCATGCAAAGCACCTTGAATATTGTCCAACGTTTTGAATCGGATGTAAGCCCTGGACGAACAACTTCCATATAGAGTATTCCTCTCAGCTTAGGAAGCATTTTACTATCAAAGAATTAAGCAGAACTCTGCCGGCACTTCATCCACTTTAAACTTACGCGATGGTTGATATTGTCATCACAAGATCCTTCACTATTGATCATATATCCATGATATTTATTTTTTTGTATTGAGTGGTAACGAATCTTTATATCCATTAATGAAAAACTTACATTCCCTCAATCCCTCAGAACCTTAAATTTGTTGGTACCATCTTTTAACGTCCTGAACTCTTAGCGAATCTTCATTGATTTTGAATTTTACTTATACTCCTCAAAGCATTCTTATTAAAACTATCAAACATGACATAACGATGATAGAGAAGTCGAAAAAAGTGGGTCCAGAAATTACGCCTGTCTGTTCGCACCTCTACAGCTTAAACGAATGGGCCGATGTCTTCAAACTTGGTATTTAGTATTTAATTGGTTAATTTTTGCTCTAGGTCGAAAAACAACGGTACCATGCAATTTTTAACAAAAGTTTAATTTTCTCGAAAACGGCTCTAAAGGTTTTGATAAAACTTTCAGGGTGCTATTATTTTTTATAACAATACATCTTTCAATTAGAATGAATTTTTCGAAATTTGTTCTAAAACGGTTCCTCTCATAGAACTGGTTTTTGCAAATGCGGTTTTATCGTAAACAATTAAACCGATTTCAATAAAATGTTGCACAGAGAAAGTCATTTATAATTCAATTAATATTGCATTTAAAATTTATTTTAAAAATTTATAAAAAAAAAAAATATTGGTTATAGAAATATTTTGAAAACGGGTTGAATGGATTTTTTTAAAATAATTTTCCCAGATGAAAACTACAGATTTCTTTATAATGATATACTAGAAAAAAATTAAAAATATTTTTTCGAAACGTTTTTTTCTTTTAAACGACTTTAAAAAAAACTGGTCGAACGATTTTCAATATTTTTTAAATTTTGGTAGACATTTAGTTTTCAAATCTGATCAGCCTCCGCTGAATACATTATTGGGGTTGGGTTTGAAAAAACTTTCTTTTTCTTGCGAAGATCTGTTAATTTTTTTTAACTGAGTTATCGATAACAAACCGATGTGAATGATTTTTGTTTTGTTATTAACGAATGGTATAAAAACAGTTAACCCTGAACTATATAAATATAATTTAAATAATACTCGTAAATATAAAGCTACAATTGAGATAGGATTGATAAGTGGATATCTGATAATGGATATTACATCAGCAAATAAGCCCTCAGTGGATGCCAGCCCACATGTCACCCTTGCTCAAAAACTTCTGCCAAAAAGGCAAAAATATAAAACCGAATTTGAAGATCACAAATCGAATTTTCTTTTGAAACACACACACATCACTCGAAGGTACTCAAAGATACTTTTGACTTTTGTTTGTTGTGTGCCAATTTCCAAATTTCACAAAAATACATCATTCCACTCATATCATTCCACTCATATCGCTCAATAATTAGATAAACTTATGTACACATTGGGAAATCGAAATGTGTTTTAGCGCTGTAGGGAGCCCTATCTGTCGGCTCCAGGTTTTAATTTGATTTCTCCATTTTTTTATCTTCCTCAATATAATAAAAACCAGCAGCAGGGTTTTCTTTATTTTATTTTTATTTTTATTCTCAAAGATTAACATTGTAAAAAAAAGCTAAGTGAAATCGATTTTCGATTTGATTTTCATTCGAGTGATGACATAACTCAAACCCAAACAGACGGTAACGTCAGGAAGACACCGAAACTCGCATATATCGCAGAAATGGGAGCTGCTGCTTCTGATTTTCCTTCTGCTTTTTCTGCTTATGGTTGGGAGTGTCATGGCGTAAAAGAAAACAAATTTAATTTCCTTTGCGTCTTTGAAGATGCAAAAGACAACACTGCGGGCTCGGTGGAGGGGAAGATGAACCCCCTTCGTCACTTAGAACGGAAATTAAAAACCTCTTGGGTGAACAGTACGCTGTCTCTTTGAAAGGTCAAAGGCCTCGATTCGAGAAATCAGTCAGTAAAGTGCGTGTAGGTAGGTGACAGGATGAACAGTGCTGTGAGAAAAAATGTTAACAACTTTTTTTTTTTTTATCAATTTGGGATGGAGTTTTGTAAAATGTACCTTTAGATTTCATCATAGATGCGTTCGTCCTTACTCTATGAAAGCAGTCAATTTATTTTTCTTTTTACTTGTGATTATAGGCAAGTTTATGATTCGTGAACATAAAAAAAATGAGATAACAATTAAATATCACATAACGATCACAGAGAAGTCTAAAAATGTTAGTGGCAAAAATGCCTGTCTCTCTGGCTGTCAGCATAACGAGCTGCAACCTGAACAACTTAAGCGATTATCTTCAAATTTGTGTGTGATTCGTTTGGCATTCCTCAGAGGGGAAATTGAAAATTATTTTTTAGGGCTGAAAATAACGGTACCTGCCGTTTCCCATATGACCATTAAGGAAAACCTTACCTATTTTTATCGAAAACGGAGAATTTTTTTGTTGGTATCAGCTACCATCTCATAGAAACCAAATTTACCGGAAAAGTCTATTAACGTTAAGTTTCTTACAACCGTTTTTTTATTTTCGACTTTCTCGCTAACGGTTTAATGGTATTCAATAAAATTTTATATTTAAAAAGACATATGTAGCCAAATTAATTCTGCACACCAACATTGTGGAAAAACAATTTTTTTTTTATTTACAATTAATTTTTGAAATATTTTTTGAAAATTCAATATATTTAAAACTTATGAAAAAAAATATCAAACATTTTAAAAGCAGGTGTAAAACAATAAACACTAAAAAACTGCATACCAAAATCTCAAACATTCTGTTCAAAAAACTAAAAATCAAAAAACAGGATCTTATCAAAACCGGTCCTTTAATTTTCGAAACACTTTTTTCATAATTTTTTTGTTATTTAAGACGTGTGATGGTGTGCTTCATTTTTACTAAAAACCTTTAAGTATTGTGGTTTTAATACTTTTTATAGGTGTAAACTGTGTTATTTTTAACGTTAATGTTATTTGTTTTTATCAATGATCTTGCCTTCCAATTAAATTAGGCACTAGAGCAAGTACATGCGAAACAGTCGTGCCCAGTTTTTGTTATACAAAATTATGTTCATAAGCATTTTAAAGAATTAAGAACCAACATTTCATCGATGCAACAATTTTGAAAGAAAAAATTGATTTGGTTCTATCTAAAAGGTCCCATATGTACTATGTGTTCATATGGGGCCTTTTCGATACAACGCAAATCATTTTTTTCTTTCAAAATTGTTGCATCGATAAAATGTTGGTTCATTATAAATTCTTTGTAAATTATAGTTATTTAGGAAGCAAGAACAAATTTAAGGATAAACAACTGTAAGTATTTTCTGTCATTGTTTTAATACAACGAGAATTTAATAAATAAATTATTAACTTCCAAACCTACAATGAATTGAAAACAATTTCTGCACAGCACTGTATTTATACAAACCATTCAAGATAAAAACACCCAGAAGTGGATTCTTCCAAAAGCTGCAGATGTATCTAGACAACTAAGAAATACTCCGACAGATCTAAGCGTCAGATAAACGTGTCGAAGATTTGTTGTGTGTTTGCGTTTACCTTCCGCCACAAGATAACGAACACTTGTCTGTTTATGGTTCTTATCTTGTATCAGTTTCACTAAATTTCTTCTCTTTTCCTTTTGTCGATTTCGGGTTCGGTTATTCTTCGATTTTTTTTTTGGAAACCTCTTGAGTTGAAGTTCATTAATTCAATAAAAATCGATTATTATCAATCTCTGCATCTGGTTTGGAAGCACTATAGTAGCCTTCCATTTCCATGCCACCATGGAATTTAATTTTTGTGGTTTAATTAAATTTTGTATTTACATTCGTTGAATCGGTTTCACTCATGCCACGTGGTAGAAAATATTTAGAGGGATGCAGTATAGGTTAACTTAGACAGCATCATCAAAACCAACCGGAAGCTGTTTGGACATCCACTCATTCATTGGGAAATCTGGTCACGTGCCGCGTTATCATGCGTCAGTCGCCTCGTGGCACGGCGCGGCGGAATGTGTTTGAATAGGCTTCAAGTGCAGTTTGACACATGTGATGGAAGCTCATGGTAGAATTTAAGAGTTTTGCCCCCGACAAACGAGCATTTGTTGAAAAATCAAAAGCACACGGTCATCCCACTTCTGAAGTGCTTTTTTGCATCTCGTCCCACTTATAGCTTGTACAGTATGGCATGGCCTCGGGACGTAGATACATTACTATTGGATTTTTTTCTGCTTCATCATCTGATTTGATGTACACTATATGTGCACCCCTGGAGCCGGAGCAGCCACTATACCCGAGGCAAAAGAGTTCACACATAAATCAAATTAGTGTCACAAAATGGCTCACTTAGCTCTCCAAGGAAATGCCAGGACCATCATCATATGGAACCCATAGTCGCGTCTTTGTCGCCGGCCGCTGCCGTGAGGGACTTCTCTTGATATTGACAACGACAACATGACAGCATCTAATCGAAAGTTATTGTGAAAATTTGAATGGGAATTAATTGAGTTTGGCCGCAAGGAAGAAGGAGAGACATGGGTTTGCATCATGTTGAGAAGTATGGCAACCTTTGTGATAAGAAGCACCTGTTAAAAGGACCATTCTGAAAGACTGTGGCGTACATGATGATGGCTAAAAGGAAAGAATCTTAATCAAACCACACTCGAGGGTGAAATGTTTACAACTGTCATCTCATATCAAGAGCAAGGTTCAGTGAGTTGTCTCTGGCAATTTGAGTAATATCCTGGAATATCGTCATTGGGGGGAGTGTTTGAGGAAAGTTTGTCCTTTCACATCCCACAAAGACACTTTTTTTTTGCTTTTGCCTTTTACTTTATCACTAAGTGCACTACCAATGCTTGTCCTTATGGAACCTTATTTTATCGCATATGTCTTTGGTATGTTTGGTATCACCTTTGTCGTCATAGATATTCCAGTAGCGATTTGAAAAGTCTCTTGGCAGGCCATTGATTGAGTTAAAGTAAGCTCGTCTGTGAAAAAGTCGACACATTTACGAAGACATATTTCTGAAAAAGTATGACTAGTCAAATTGAAAATTATTTTTATGGTTAACAAAAACAAAAACAGGACATTTGTAATATTAACTCAATTAAATCAAAAAAAAATGAGCCCGACTGTGTCGCACGTACTTGCTCTTATGTGCTAATCACATTGCACGATCTTTGATGGAAACAAGTAACATTTAAGTACAAAAATCAAACGTTCTGAACTTTATAAATAGTGTTAAAACCACAACCCTTAACTATTTTTAGTAAAAATAAAGTATTTCCGATTTGAATGTTTAACGTTACTGGCCTGATTATAAAATAAAAAATAGTTTTTTTTTATTATTAAATTTAAAAATACTGAATTAAAAAAAGTTTCAAAAATTTATTATAAATAGAAAAAATAATTATTCAAAATTTTGCTATGCCGAATTGATTCAGCTATCTTCTCAAATATAAAATTTCATAAAAACCAAATTAGTTGTTACCGAGAAAGACGAAAATTAAAATAAATTTATATGAAAAGTACCGTTAATAGACTTTTCCAGTAAACTTGGTTTTAACCATATGATAGCCAATACCTAAAAACAAATCTCAAAAATGTTCATCAAAATCGTTGGTGCCGTTTTCGAGAAAAATAAGATAGATATATGGTAGGTACTGTTATTTTTAGTCCTAAAAATTAAATTTCAAATTTTCCTAAGAGGAATTGCAAAAGATACATACATTACAAATTTGAAGGTAATCGCTTAAGCCATTTAGGCTGCAACTTGTTATACGCCCAATAACTTTTTGCTGTCTCAATTTTTTTTATATTCACGAATCCTAAACTTGCCTTATAGTACCGATAATCCTAAGTAAAAACTGACATTTGCTTAAGGCCTAACAAAGGAATCATCAAACGTCTGGCAATCAATACTTTAGATTTTAGGACCATATAGACAAAAAGCCCGCAGTATGCTTTTGGGTGTAAAAGAAGTAACCGATTAAAAGTGGGGTGCATTGAAAGGTGGTATAAAGTTCTAATAATATAAACGAAATTCTGGCAGCATGCAGACTCAGCCTTAATGGATAATATTGTTAATAACCACTCAAATCTAGCCTAGTTGCATAGAGTATGTGTATATTTAATCACAAAAACGCTGGTCTAAGACATTTCAAATGTGGCCGTAATAGGTATAACCAAAATTGAAAAAATGAAGGTCCAAAACCATTCACAAATGGAATTTTCTCTGTGGTTTAAAAAATTTTAAAAGCATGTTTTTTTAGTTCCTATGAATTTCTGATCCATCTGGCACTTTCAAAAACCCAATAACTGCTATCATATCTTAATATAATAGATCTTTGACTGATCCATCATTACTTCTTAAAGGTCCCAATCATTTCACCCAGATAAACCTTATCTCCATAGCACAATAGGCTTCCAGCAAAAGAACATCGGTGAAAAAAACTCATCACGCCCTAGCACCATCGAATATGTTGCCTACACCACGAAGGGTGTACAGATAACACAGATCCAGCGCTACAATTACAATGGCATCACCGAAAAATCTCGGTTAGAATTGTTCGGTTAAGGGTTAACAATGATCAACAAGCAACATTTTCTGCAGAAGATCGGCAAGAAGAGGTAGGAAAGGTTGAGTCTTATTCCTTCTTCTTTTTCTTTTTCTTCTATTAAATATGGTTGTTGGTTAACTGCTGATAGGCCTGGAACTATGGAAAGAAGACTTAGATCGAAGCAGAGAGTTGTGTTACTAGTCGAGATCATAACAATCATCGGTTAAAGAAGAAGGAGGCCAAGAAGGAGAAGTCCTGACATACGAGGTATTTAGAGTGATTTCATTTCTTAAGTATCAAGAAATTATATGCTCGGATCACAAAAGAAGTTTAGCCTGTTAAGCTGTTAATAAGCTTCGTAATAGGCTATTCGGTGGGGATTGGGGTAAACTTCCATAAAAAAATAAACGTGTCCTCTTCATACCACATTAAATATACTCCATAACCTTAAAAATGGCTACGACGAAAGACTTGTGTCGATATAGTTCTGTGGACCAAAATATTAACTGGCGACTTCATCATTCTGAACTGTTCAGATCGATTTCAATTCATCAATTCTTCAAGATCACTTTTTTTAGAATTGAGGAATCTTCGCAGACAAAAGACATAGTCAATTGTGCAATCTAGTGAAAAAGACTAAATTTCAGTCTCCCTGGTTAATTAGGAACACAACTTCCAGTTTATAATGTATCATCAATGGACCTTACTTGACATCCTTCTTATTATTTAATCGATGATTATTATAGTCTCCACTGAGATCACAACTTCACTGCTTCACTTTAAGGCTCACCGTATTGGATTTACCAATTTGAGCTCAGAAAACGTCATCGGCAGTTTTCGTGGTTTTGGAAAGTTCCATGCCTGAGGCCAACTCAATGTAAGTGTCGTTGCATTTGCTTGATTCAGCGCTTTTGCTCCTGCCTTTCTTCCGCGATAGTCTTGATATAGTCTTTTAGCTTTGGTCAATTTACTTTCATACGTCTTGTTCATCTGTAAAACCCTCCTATTAGATGACAGAAGATGTCTGAGTTTTCCTGCCATTTTATTCATCTACACTTTGTTGATGCTTAATTACGCCATCAGCAGATCCCCCTCTGTTAATCATAGACCTAAGAAACTTGAACTTTTTATAATTGGTAGAACTATTTCTGTTGCCGCCGTCAACCACATTAATATTATGTCATATACCTATTCTATTTACTTAAAAATAAAATAACTGTATAACTAAAAAAAATCACATACATGTACACACACAAGCATTTTTTTGAATGCTTGCTGCTGTGCTCAATGCGAGTCAGTCGAATTTAACTAATCACACAGTGCGGTAGCTAAGTACAAATAATTTTAAAGCCTCTTTAAATACGAAATTAATTAATAAAATTAATCATATGTTGCTATTAAAAATTGTGTCGGCTACTTAGTTCATTTTCACTCAACAAATCTTTAAAATAATTTTGAATTAAACTTTTTTCGTTTGTTCGCGACAAATCTCAAATAACTTTGAGTCGAAACTTTATTTGTTCGCTGCAAAATGCCTCCAAAAAATACAAAGCAAACCGGTGCTAGTTCTAAATGCAAATTCTGCAATGAGGATGATACAGACCGCATGGTACAGTGTGATGTTTGTGACAAGTGGTACCACTATGAGTGCGTCGGGGTTGATAGCGGCATAGCTGACGCTAGCTTTAGCTGCGTATTTTGCCAAACTCCGACCACGAGTCAAAACAGCACACTTCCATCAGGAGTCGCAACCGACCAGCAGTCAACTTCATCTCCATTGACAACGACGACCGTTCCAACGGAGTTTTTCTTGTTCCCAGAACATTCGATGGCATCATGTGCAACAAATTACACCACCACAGCTACACCACCAACCGTTTTTTCCTTTTCATCAGTGTCAGCTAATTTACAGCGCACAGCTACTCACACATATGCACCAACGATGATTACATGGTCATCACGTCAACCGGGTAGCACAACTTCTCAAGCACACCAAAATGCAAACTCACATGTGCCTACGACGACGTCATCAGCTGTATATACAAATCATGTACGTGAACAAATGTCACATATACCAGCAGCGACGTCAAGTCCCGTTGATCTTTCACAACGGCAAATTGAATTGCAACTGGAAATGCTTGAAGAAGAGACAAAATTGCAGCAACGATTTCTTCAAAAGAAATATGAAATCTTAGGAAGTACATGTACAACTTCCAACAATATTTATTTCAATTCCGAGTTTACTACGCACACCAGGTCAAAGCAGATAGCAGCGAGGCAGGTTCTGCCAAAAGATCTCCCAAATTTCAATGGCGATCCAGAGGAGTGGCCTCTTTTCGTGAGCAGTTTTAATAACAGCACCGCACTAGCGGGATATAGCAATGCAGAGAATTTAATTCGGTTGCAAGCTTGCTTAAAAGGTAAGGCGCGTGAGATCGTCAAAAATAAACTTTTTCTGCCCAATTTAGTTCCGGACATCATGCGAACTCTTAAGATGTACTTCGGTCGACCTGAGCACATCATTAAGTGCTTGATCGACAAAGTTCGTAAAACTGCGCCACCCAAGGACAAGTTGGAAAACATGATCGACTTCGCATTGTCTGTGGAAAATATTTGCTCCACAATGGAAGCGTGTGAGATGTATGCACATTTAAACAACCCCTTGCTTGTGAAAGAACTCCTAGATAAGCTGCCGAATCAATACAAATTGAGTTGGGCTATGCAACAGAAACGTGACGACGTTCCTGCACTTAAGGCATTCAGCATCTGGTTAAGTTACATTGCAGAAGCAGCAAGTCAAGTTGTGTCACCATTTAAAAAGAGTGGAGTGGTAAACACTCACACACGCCAGCAAGAAGTATCGCCGCCGCCGCCGCCGATGAGAAAAACATGCATAGCTTGCAGCGGAACCGACCATCGCATCGCAAAGTGCCCGAGCTTCGAAAAGATGTCTTATGACGAAAAATGGAATTTGGTGAAGGAAAATAAATTATGCCGTCAATGTCTCAATACACATCGCCGAAAATGCCACAGTTCAAAGGAGTGCGGTTTTCAAAGCTGCAAAGCGAAGCATCATCAGCTGCTCCACAGACCTGCTTCGCAGACAATTAATTCGGAACGGAATCAAGTAAGTGAAAACATAATTTCTGATCCCAAACCCAAAGAGCAGATGATCGTACACACTCACAGTGGTGCTGACGAAGGAGAGAGACCATTGTTCCGTATCGTTCCCATACGCGTTTATGCAAATGACAAATTTAAAGACACTTTTGCATTTTTAGATGAGGGTTCCTCTGTGACACTCATGGAAAGAGAACTCTTCGACAGTCTCGACTTGGCAGGTGTGCAAGAATCACTATGTTTACGTTGGACCAGTGAAACCAAACGTGTCGAAGAAACATCAATTCGAATTTCACTAAAAATCTCAAGTCAGACGAACAAAACGAAATTTACCCTACATGACGTCCACACAATCGAGAATCTATCGCTTCCTGTACAATCTCTGGATATGAACCTGCTCGCCCAGAAGTATACTTATTTAGACGGCCTTCCAATTGCATCATATCAACGTGCACGACCAACAATCCTGATTGGAGTCGACAATTGGAAACTTGGTGTGCCGCTGAAAGTTCGAGAAGGTTCAGGTAAGCAACCGATTGCTACAAAAACCCGCCTTGGTTGGACTTTGCAAGGCAGCCTTGGGATATGTCAACAGAATTACCGATTGAATATTCATACGTGCGAATGCCACAATCCCTCCGACATCGACAGTCTTCATGAAGACATGAAAGCATTTTTTGCGCTAGAATCGTCAACCACAGGCAGCGTACGCTCACACGAAGAAGAAAGAGCGCAAAATATTCTGAACTCAACGTGCCGTCTACGGAATAATCGATACGAAGTGGGCTTGCTTTGGCGCCACAATGATCCAGAAATGCCTGACAGCTACAAAACTGCCTATAATCGACTGATGTGTCTCCGAAAGAAGTTCCAACGCGACTATACCTTGATGGACAAAATGCAAGCTGAAATAAATAACCTTCTGTCAAAAGGCTACGCAAAGAAAATTACAGCTATAGATGCCAAGACATCTTCAACTCGCAATCCTGTATGGTACCTGCCCATCTTTGTCACCGTTAATCCCAATAAACCGAATAGGATTCGCCTTGTCTGGGATGCCGCAGCGAAATCGAACGGATATTCTTTGAATGACTTTATGTTAACTGGACCGGACCTGCTGACTTCGTTGGTAGAAATCCTGTTAGCTTTCAGAGTGGGCAGAGTAGCTATTTGCGGCGACATCACCGAGATGTTCCATCGAATCGGAGTACGAGAGGAAGACATGCAAGTTCAGCGTTTCTTGTGGTGGGATAGAGACGATCCACCCGAACGACCAAGTATTTATGTAATGAACGCTTTAACTTTCGGCATCAACTGCGCTCCTTGTATTAGGCATTATGTACGCACAACAACATACGAGTTCCCTCGAGCCGTCGAAGCCATCAAGAACTATCACTACGTGGATGACTTCATCGATAGCGTTGACACACCCGAAGACGCGTTAAGCCTAGCTTCTCAAGTAGCGAAGATTCATTCGGCCGCTGGTTTCCAAGTTCACAATTGGGCCTCAAATTCAAATTAGGTTCTTGAGCGGTTGACAGCCAACAATAGTTGTGACACACAAAAACACAAAGCGCTAGGATCCCCTGAGAAAATTCTTGGTATGTATTGGGATCCTAATTACGATGTGTTTAAATATATTTTCAGATTTGCAAGACTGAAACGTGACGTCTTGGACGAAAACGTAAGACCGACTAAACGCGAAACCTTGCAAGTACTTATGTCAATTTTCGACCCGCTCGGTTTCATAGCCTGTTATACTATTGGCCTGAAAATCTTGCTCCAAGAAGTCTGGCGGTATGGTATTGATTGGGACGACGAGTTACCTGACGTTGTTCTCTCAAAGTGGATCCAATGGAAATCACTTATTCCAAAAATCAAATCTGTCGAGATCCCACGATGCTACAGTCAATTTTTAACCAAAGCCCAGAAAGTACAAATCCATACATTCGTGGATGCTGGTGAACACGCATACGCAGCAGTTTGCTACCTTCGCGTTCAATGTGGAGAAAAAGTCTCAGTGTCTCTGTTGGCCTCTAAGTCCAAGGTGGCTCTACTCAAGCCAATATCAATACCGAGACTCGAACTTCTAGCGGCAGTACTGGGCGTCCGACTGTTCACCAAAATACAAGCAGTTCATCGTATTCCAATTAGCTCCAAGTTCTGGTGGTCAGACTCGAAGACCGTGTTGAATTGGCTACGAATGGATCCAAGAAAGTTTCAACAATTCGTAATGTTCGTGTAAGCGAAATATTAGAGAATTCCAACGTTCTGGACTGGAGATGGGTTCCGTCGAAGTTGAACACAGCCGACCTAGCAACGAAAATCTCATCCAATCTAGACACCGATTCCTGGTTTAGCGGTCCCACATTTCTCACTCTTGACGTCGAAGACTGGCCATTATGCAAAGAACTCGGTGCTCTCGACGAAAGCGAAACAAGGCGACATGTATTTCATATCGAAAAGTCAAAAAAGATTAGCAACGTTCTGAATTACAACGTCGAGTACTTCTCTGACTGGCGAAGACTTTACAGAGCACTAGCTACCTTTCAACTGTACGTGACAAGACTACATGCTATCGTCAAGAAAACAACAAGTCCTAAACAACCATCTTTCGATATGTTTGAAAACGCAAAACAACTACTTTATAGATTTGCCCAAAAGGATCAATTCAGCCGAGAAATCTCGGATCTAACAAGCGGTAAGAACATAAGCTTAAATTCCAAACTAATATCTCTCGATGTTTACTTAGACAGTACCGGAATCTTAAGAATCAAAAGCCGTGCTCGACATCTGCGAAACGGTGACGATGTTATCGTGCTGCCAAAAAATCACCACGTCACGATTTTAATTGTTCGCTCCTTTCACGAAGACCATCATCACATTTCGCACGAGACTGTTATCAACAATATTCGAGGAAAATTCTTCATTCCGAAACTACGTGTGCTGTTCAAAACGATTCGCCGAACCTGCCAAAGATGTTTAATCAAGAACGCAACTCCAGCACCCCCTATGATGGCTTCTCTACCACCAGCAAGACTAGGCGTCTTCGAGCGACCCTTCACTTTCGTCGGGATCGACTACTTCGGGCCGATATCCATCATAGTTGGACGCAGACGCGAAAAAAGATGGGGTGCGATTTTCACATGCCTTTCTGTACGGGCAGTACATATAGAGGTGGCACACAGCCTGGATACAAGCTCCTGCGTCATGTGCATACGCAACTTTATATCGCGTCGTGGAATGCCCCGTGAAATTTATAGCGACAACGGGACGAATTTCAAGGCAACGAAGAAGATCTTCTGTGAAGAGAGTAAACGCATCGACTACTCAATTGTCGCTTCCAAATACGACGATGTCAAATGGAGATTCAACCCACCAGCGGCACCACACATGGGCGGTGCCTGGGAGAGGCTCGTCCGATCCATCAAGACCATTTTATACAACATGGCCCCGAATAACTTCAACGACGAAAGTCTAAGATGCGCACTATGGGAGGTAGAATTTCTTATCAATTCTCGGCCACTAACGTTTGTGTCCTTAGAATCCTGTGACGACGAAGCAATTACACCAAATCACCTGCTACTAGGTTCGACCACCGGTTACAAACCCATATGCAAAGAGGACATCGACTTGCGACAACGTTGGTACCAGACGCAAAAGTTTGCTGACGAGTTCTGGCACAGGTGGGTCAAGGAATATACACCCATACTGACACGACGAGGTAAGTGGTTTACCAAACAACCTCCGTTAGCTACTGGCAACGTCGTGGTAATCGCAGATGAAAATTTACCACGGAACTGCTGGCCAAAAGGCATTGTCGAGAGCGTGATAGTCGCGAGAGACGGACAAGTCCGTAGAGCAACCATTAGGACTCAAACAGGAACACTAGAACGACCTGCACATAAAATCGCTATCCTGGACGTCGGCAAAAATGACAGCAAGCTCACTTCACCATAGCTCGCTTACGAGGGGGATAATGTTGCCGCCGTCAACCACATTAATATTATGTCATATACCTATTCTATTTACTTAAAAATAAAATAACTGTATAACTAAAAAAAATCACATACATGTACACACACAAGCATTTTTTTGAATGCTTGCTGCTGTGCTCAATGCGAGTCAGTCGAATTTAACTAATCACACAGTGCGGTAGCTGAGTACAAATAATTTTAAAGCCTCTTTAAATACGAAATTAATTAATAAAATTAATCATATGTTGCTATTAAAAATTGTGTCGGCTACTTAGTTCATTTTCACTCAACAATTTCAATCAAATATATTATGTATCTCCAGAAAATGCCAGTGAGGATCAAAAAAGGGCATCGAGCTCCCTGCAGAAAATTCTATTAATAAAGTTCCTATTGTTCAGCATTGGTAAGCTAGGAGATGACAATCGTGAGCCATCTATATCAGGGTATCTCGATTGCTCCAATCTCTTTGCACCTTTGGTGTTTTTCACTACTAACTAACTCTTTCAACTTGACTGCCGGGGACTCTTCGTTGTTGAAGTTTTGGCATGGGAAACTGTTTATTTTAAAGCTCTTTCAAGAATTTGGCTTTGAGCATTTTGATTAGGCTTTTAAAAACTATTTTTTGTCCAGTCCAGTTATCACTTCCTTGACTTCATCAATGACTAGTTGTCGATGGGGTTAAATCTAGGGCTATCTCACGCACTCAACTCATATATCAACACTTATGTATGTATCATTGTGTACACAAATTTTTTCATTATTTCTTGATTTTTTTTTCAAAATTCTCTTGGCAAACAAAATTCCAAAAAAAGAAGCCATAAACGATATTTGACAGTTCAACCTTTAATGTGAAAATGTATAACAGAATGGGGCTCTCAATAGGCCCAATTGTTTTTTATTTTCTAAACCAACAACACAGAAAAGCCATGAAGTGGTATGACCATGTTTTTGACCACCAAAAACCCACCACTAACATTGGCTATGAATTTTCAAATGCTTTTCCATTAAAATCAAAAATAAAAACAAAAAACCCAACAATATGGTTTCGCTTGAGTGGCAATATTAAACACCACCAATATGGTATCTCTGCCAACCCTTTTGTCATTAATTAATGGGTGCTGGAAAAAAACAACAATAAATGGATATCTGGTGGCAAAATCACGTTTAATAAATAAAAAAATTGTGTCAAATTGATATAAATTAATTCCGATGCGGGACAAGAACAAAAAGTAAAACAATCAAGCATGCTATAAATATTATATTATGATGGGGAGGGAGGGTTGTGTTCATAGGTTTGGAATTTATTGAAAATTCCGTGCATTTTTATTCCACTTAAAGTTGCGAGCAGCATTGTCGTGACTGTTACCCGGCTGCAGCACGCTAACAAGCACCGTGAGACATGTGGGCGATGGAGTAGTAAATTGCGTCGATCTCGATACACTATAAGCGCACATATGACTGTACATATCTGCATTTTGAAATAAATGATTTTTTTTTCTTACTACAACGAAGCAATATCATCATGACATTGGATGCAGCATGTGCTTTTGAAATGTAAAATTTTGAAACCCATTCACAAGACGCAATTTTCCGGCAGCTCAGACAGCCAGCATTATAATGGCGAAGGAAAAGATGGAAATATTTGCAAGGAATTCATAGAGAAAGGCTTCACATGTCCAATATTATTGGTGTGCTCTATATTGAGATGCTGACTGCGATATTCAGGAGAGGATTTGTTGCTGTGCGGCCGAAGGGCGCCAAGTATAATATGGAAATGACTTGAGATTACTGCTGCTTAGGCCTCAAGAACACATAAACATTAGCACACTGCCAAATTAATTGAACAATGCATATCTTTTGCAAGGCTGCCATCAATTTTCGAAAAATGTTAACCTTGTTCTATGCATTGTAGTTGTTTCCACAATTCGAAAGTTCTTTCTTGACGTGTTTGCATTATTGAGTTAATCAACATTCCTTCTGAAACAATATTTCATTCAGATTCACTTTGAAAAATATGCTTTGCAGTACCTCTTGGTTGGAGTAACTCTCGCTCACTAACTCGCTAACTCACGCTCCGAGTAGTTGACACATACGGAGAATTTCTTGCCGGGAATACCTTAAGCTCCTGGTATCTTTTGCGTTTGAGAATCACATTTCAAATAATCAAAAATAATAAGATTTTTTTATAGATACAGAATAAATCATGCTAGGAGTCAGTCCCATAAAATAAACGGAGTACATTTCACACTGAGCGAAGCTCATATTAGACCGATATTATCTGAAATGCAAGGTCATATTATATGCCTTCCAAAATAACAAAACGAACGTTAAATGTGAAAACACCAAAAATATAAATTTTTGTATGGATTCGGAGTCCCATTCACATAACACTTTCAAAGTGTTATTGGCTCAGAGCGAGTTAACATTAGAGTCCCTTACATCCGGTGTACCTTTTGATTGGAATACTTTAAACCGAGAGTACCTCAAGGTCAGAAAAGTCGCACTTGAGACACCGCGTTGTGCTTACAGTAATTCACATTGGTAGTACTAAGAGTACCTACCTCATGGCCAGAACAAATCACATTTGAGGCTTTGTGCCTACAGTAATTAACGCTGGGAGTACGTCACATTCAGTGCATTCGCATTCAGCGTACCTCACATTCTGTGTCCCTCACATTCAGTGTACCTCATTATAGACCGAGAGTATCTTAAAAGCAAACTGAAATTATCTGCCTTTCAAATATCGGGAAATAACAAGACGAACGCTAAATAAGAAAACATCAAAAATATAAAAATTGTTATTGATTCGGAGTCCCATTCACATAACATTTTCGAGGTATAGTTGGTTCGGAGCAAGTTACCATTGAAGTCCATCAAGCCCGGATTACCTTTTGATTGGAATTCCTCAATGGTCCGAACGCGTCGCACTTGCAGAGTCGCCCTTACAGTAATTCATGTTCAGAGTGCCTCACATTCTGTGCCCTCACATTCAGTCTACCTCACATTAGGAGTACTCCAACTCGGAGAACCTCTTGGTAAAATTATCTTAAGCTTAAAGTCCGAAGATTTTCCTTCCCCATATCGATAAACTGACAAAACGTAACTCTCCTAGTATTTTGTTGTACTCTCACATTATGGAAGTTCAAATGCTATGCTATGATGGTTCTGAGCGTCTTACGCTTGCAGAGTCACTCAGGTCCAATTAGCTTACCTCATCAGACTGAGGGTAAGCCTCATGATCAGAATACGTCAAATTTGGAGCGTCACGGCTAGTGTATTTTAAGCCCGGAGTACCTCACATTATGAATACCTCAAAATCTCTCAAATTCCGATTTTCTACCTTCCGCATATCGAAAAACTGTCAGAACGAAAGCTAGATGCGAAAACACCAAAAACTATATACTTTATCGATTCAGGGTACCTTACACTCGGAGTTCCTATCACTGTAATTATCATTAAGCTGTAAGGACGTTTCTTACACACATTACGAGTTTCTTCCTCTTAGAATGGTCTACGGTATACATACGCTTTCAGAGGTCACATTTTTAAATAATATTGTTTTCTAGTAAGCGCCTTGGAATTCTCATTGGCCGGGCTCTTGGAAGTAGCTAACTTTTAGAAAATTTTAAGCTTTTCAATAATAAAACTTCGGATTTTCTGGCTTCTTCATTTGGGAAAAGTGACAAAATGTTCACCAATATATTGAAACATCAAAATCTCTTCCACTTAACCAGCGCCCTAGACTCCCATCATACTAAGTACAGCCCTGTGTTAACCCCGGAAACATAGAATATCCATAAAAAATTGAAGCACAGAACAAAGCAAAAGCACATTATCGTTGATGCAGCAAGGGGACGAACGCCATCGGTCTCCACTTCAATAAATACCCGATGATCCATATTGGATTCGAACTCTGTCATGCGTCATCCCATTGTACAGGCATACACTGCCCCCCAGATAGAAGGCTATTTGCATAAGGCAATTGCAAGCAGCACAACACTGCTGTGATTTTATTTTAATTGAAAAAAAATCAAATCGTGTCGACAGCCACTTTAAAAAGTCTTAACAATGTCATCCCAAATTAATTCGTACAAACACCGGGATGCGTACTTGGAAATTAGTTCGGATCACAGGGTGTACTTATATATTGACAAAGAAATAGTCCCTTCCCTTCCTCTGTCAATCTAAATCTACATATTCAAACAGAGCAAACTATGAACATCCGGGAAGTAAAGCCCGAGACGTGCCATGAGTTGCGAAACACAGATTACGTGCTAAACAGATGGATTAGTTTGGAACGCTTAGCGAGCTGTGAGATAGCATCAAGCTGTGCTTCAGTTTTTGGTGGCAATAAATTAAGAACGCGTCATTGAAGAGTGCTGCATGGGGTGGTACGGGCGCGTGTTTTGAAAAATCAGTCCAACACGTGTTGCATTCATAGGTAATTATCAGAACTGCCGTTTATGGTAACCATCTTGCGTCGCCTCATAGTCGTTGTCGACCACAATCTAGAAACAATCGTATATCACACTTGATTCCTCCGCTCCATGGCGACCGACGAAGTTCGCGTACAAAAGAACTTCATTTGTTTGGGGCACACACGCCCAATCTCGGGCTTGAGAGTACCAAACCGAACCACCACAAGACAAATCTAAAATTTATTGGATTTCGTGGTCTAGCCAGGCTCACCGTTATATTGTTGCGAATTGAATTGTGCAATTGCGACTGCCAGCGAAATTTTTGATTTATGCCATACAGCGAAAGATACTTTTGTATCTTTTGCATTTAACTTCAACGCTAGTCGCTTGTCTCTGGATAGTCTTGAGTTGAGATTTAGAAACTTGAATCTGGGGCTTAATGTAGTCCTGAGTCTGTGGTTTGTTTCGTTAAGCAGACAGACACACCATCTCGAATGCAATGAGATGTAGAGTGAGGTTGTTGAGTTAGAATTGGAAATAGAATAAGGATTGGCCACAGTTGGAACTGAGATAACACTTTGTGAAATATTGCTCCGGGTATAAGGAAAATAAGGTGCAGTTTTTTTTGTTTTGCTGGAAATGTAGAAATCAATTTGGTGAAACTTTAGCACTCTTGGTGAAGGTATGAGGGGTGGAGGGAGTTTTAATAGAATTCGTTTGAAATCAGCATGTAACTTGATGAATGCTTAAACATGTACTTAGGTCCATTTAGTTATAAGAGCTATACATCCATATCTGTTAGTTTATTAATTTATTTAATGAAATTAAAGAGAAACTAACAGTTGAGGGGAATAGTAATTGGTTAGAATGTGTGGAAAATACACTGAAACACAAGTAACCCTTGCTGCTTTTCTAGACATTGAAGAAGCCTTCAACAACGTGAAAAATGACGCAGTGAAAAGAGCCCTTGTGAACCTTAATGTGAACGATACCATTAACGGGTGGATAATGTGCATGTTAAGAAATCGACAGATTAACTCGGAGCTGGGAGGAGCTTTGATTAAAGTATCAACTCCACAAGGTGGTGTTCTCTCTCCCCTCCTCTGGGTACTTGTGATCAACGAAATTCTTATAAGACTTAAAAATAGTGGAGTCAAAGTAGTAGCTTATGCAGATGATTTAGCTCTGCTAGCAACTGGAAAATTTCTCTCCAGATAGAAGGAGCCTTATCCCTGGTTAATACCTTGTCAAGAAATATACAGAAAATTGAATTGGAATCTCAATTTCAAAGAAAGAGCCAAAAAGACAATGATAGCATTCTATGCCTGTAACAGAATATTTGGAAAGACCTGGGGACCTAGTCCCAGGATTACAATGTGGATGTATAGGGCAATAGTAAGACCAATACTGACATTTGGTAATCTGGTCTGGTGGCAGGCTACGAAAACTGCTTCCAACCTAAGAACCATTACAAGAATTGACAGCCAAGCAGCAATTAAAGCAATTTCTGCCATTGAAATAAAATAAAAGCTTGTAGCTTGCTGTCGCGAAGAGCTAAAAGTTCTTGGCGCGCAGCATTATATAAGACTCTGTTGGGTTCCTGGCCCAATTGGTGTGCTAGGAAACGAAAGAGCTGATGAGCTGGCAAGAAAGGGATCATCCCTAGAACTTAACCGAGCCGACACAACGGTAAAGATCCCAACCTGTAACATCAAACAGACGAAAGGAATAAGGTACTCGCCGCAGCTAACGAGAGATGGAACTCGCTCGACTCCTGTGTCGTAACCAGTAAAATATAGTCCTACTTTAATAAACCAAGAACAGAAAATATTCTACAGCTTGCGAGCATACTGACCGGGAATAACATGCTGGGTTACCACAAAAAGAAATTGAAGCTCAGCAAGGACGACTTGTGCAGAGGTTGTGGCGACACAGCTGTGCATGAGGACACTCCTCTCTTTCACTGTCCAGCATTATGCCGCTTAAGAAATGAAGTTCTAGGAAGTCATTTCTTCCAGGACTTAGAAGAACTATTTGAACAAACGTGTACAAACCAACTCAGATTTATTAATAACTCAAAATGGCTTGAGAATGTATAGGTTTTTCATAGGTCCCATGCTTATTGGGCCAAACCCCCCAGGGTATAACAATGGATCTACATTTATCTAAGTGTGATGGACACCTTATCATCTATCAGCCCACTAACCTAACCTAACCTAATTGGTTAGAATCTGCTTAGGTGGATTTAAGATGGATACAGTGACTAGTGAATTAACTCTTGAAATAAAAGGACGAAAGAAGAACTTTCCGCGTAGACCATAAATTGTTAAAAGTATTGGAAACAAATGTCAAACTATTATTTGCATACTGGATGGCGCTGGCCACTGATCCTGGTGTAAGGAAGAACTTGGTGTGGACCCGTTGATGGTGATTCTTTCACATATACACATTTATTCTGATTTCTGACTTTTTCAACATAATATTTAAACTATTTGTTAGAAACTAACTGGAGGTGCAGCCAAGAAGACATTGGACGATTTATCGCAATGAGATCTACTGCCCTATCAGTTTAGACGAGCGTTGGAGTAGAATTTTTAATTACGAATCATACAAACTGTATAGAAGTACAGAAAAATAAAGAAAATAGTTGACTGAGCAGTTCCATCAAGAGCCGCACCTATTCCTGTAGCTTCGACCAAGATTACTAAACAGATACTCGTGTGTTAGGTACCTGCGGTAGAGGCGGATATAATAGTGCTGCTGCCTACTCTGGGCTCGTTAAACACAAGACTAGGAACCGTAGACTATAACAAACATAGAGAACGAAACAAAAAGAAGCTGTCAAAGCTACAAAACTTGAATTTATTCTTGAAAAGACGATTAAGGGAACATCTCAGTAGAATCTCAGTTGATGCTGAGAATATGAAAAAACCGCACTTCTGCAGACTGAATAACGACAATCACTAATGAATCAGTCTACCTGGGCCAAGTTAAATAACAATTTCGTCCATCCGATCAAGACGAAGCAAAGCTGGCTGTATCTTAGCAAAAATATAAAACTTCTTCAAAGCTATAGGCTTTGATCTTTTTTTCTCATCTCGACCCAACATAGCTTTTTGTCACAACTCCCTTGAATCACCCTATATAATGCCCCTCTATTCGGCTTGATCTCTAGCCTGCAGCCTCCTTTTTCGAGCGCCAAGCAGTCACAGGTCTACCTACCTTGGTTTCTGGCTCCTTGGGTATGACGCCAACGACCTTGCGCACTGGAGCATCGATGTTAATCCGCTCTACAAGGCCAAACAGTCTTGGCCCCTGGATACGGACTTGTTTGAATAGACTATTCATCACGTTAAACTCGTTGTTGCAACTTTTTCGTCATTCCTTATTTCCTGGGGGCAAATCGTTGGTAGTTCTTTTCAATCTAATTCCCCAATGGAGCTTTGATCTGAATGAGAAAGGGTCAATGCTTCTGCACCATAGAGCAGTATATAGCAGGACGAGGATGATCAGTGTTTTCAGTGGTTATTCTCGATCGGGCTATATTCCGCAATCACTTACTTAGCTCAAAGAAACACCGATTAACAAGAGTCACTCTAACTATTGATTTCTGCGAATTTCTGATTGTCCAGGTCTTAAAATGCCTTGCTAAGGACATATATTACTCGATCGGAAAATGGCTTAAGACATTCTCATAAGACTCTGGAAAAGATTTTTGTAAGTGATGCTTAAAAGGTTAATTCCTGTATAGGTTGTGCAGAGTAGATTTTCTCCTTTCTTGAAGATCGCGCAGATGGTACTCAGATTCCGATCATCGGGCATTCTTTTTCCGTCCATATTTTACAGATGAATTGGTGTATGAACCTGACCGGGTCGCATCTCCAGCGTGTCTAAAAAGTTCCGCTTGTAGCCCAACGGCATTACCAGCTACTTTTTTTTTCTTTTTTTTTGGCTTCTTTGATCTCATTTCGGCCGATCGGATGTAATTCTGTAGTTGTCATATAGAATGACTAGTCCATGTCGATCGTTGGCGGGATATTGACCGTCAGCGCCATTCAACAACTGGTTGAAAGAAGTGTCTCCAGATGGTTAACATCGACTACGTCTTCCAGTGCTTCCATCCCCATCTTTAGAGGGCTCACGCCCCTGGTGTTAAAACATCTCTGCATCTCCACGACTTCACGTTGCTGGTGATCTTTTTTTCTTTCTCCTGGGTGAGCGTTTTTTATCTTTCCTTTGCTCAACATTGAGATTATGAGATACTCCATTTGCCTGAGCATATTCGATGTCAAACCAGGGTATTTCTCGGAGGTGGTTGTGAGAAGCCTAACAACTCTAGAACTGACCCCTAGGTGTCGCATGCAATTAGTAAAGCAGCTTGACCATATTCATGTGCAAATCTGGAGACAGCCATTTATGGTCCGAGCAGGCTGGAGAAGATTGATGTTTGAGATCCATGTAAAATAATCAAAACCCAAAATTTTGTTTCTTAATTAACTTTGATGTAGTTTCGGTAAGGTTTGCATAAGGCACTTGAATGTTGTAATGGATTTTATTGGTTTTGGGCGACTGAGTACTTTGTCTCTGAAAGTTATTGAATAAAAGCTAACATTTTTGGTCACAAAAATTTAAGTTGAAATGGCTTCCAAAGGTTTTCCCCAAAACCTAAATTAAAGAAAAATGAAAACTTCTCCTTGCGTATCTTTGTAATTGGCTTGGAATACTGATATCACCTGAAGTCTGAATTTTACTTAACATTAGGAAATTCCTATATGGATATCAATATTGTATTTTGATTCAATGTTGCTAATCACGTTTTATTCACACAGTGACAACTTTTTGAAACAGCCAACACATCCTACAAAGGTTCTTTCTAATATTTCTATTTTCATATGCTGTTGAACCAAAATCTCTCTTCTTGCTTGGGATTGCCCTCAAATTAAAATTGCCTATTCCGCGAAACCACATCCGCAACGATTTGCCATCTCTATAACTCCCCTTTACTTCTCCATCCCTTCGCCCAAAGCAATCAAAACCTCCGCCATATAGAAGAACGTGCCAATTGGAAACTAATACATTACCGCCAGGCCACAGGTGATTCTGACTACATTGGTGGTGCCTACGAAATGCCAATGATTAATGGACGTTCTTCTATTACGTTCTCTTCCCCCACCACATAGATACATTGGGTCTTCCTTAGATTTCTTCAATTGCGGACCGGTTAAGCTTCGGTTGGTTTCGTTTCGACCAAAACAACTCCGCATCGAGAGGGCGGTCGTCCGATGGTCGGACAAAACGTTCAATTTGTTACCACAAACTTTCCATTAATTTAGGATGATTGATTGGATATTTTTTTGTTGCAGCTTGAAGTCCACCAAACAAAACGGGAACGGGACGAAATGAGACCTTCGATGGCGAAGGCTGCTGTTGTCGCTGATTGAGTTGTTAGTGGAATGATTGAAAAGGTTAAAAGGTAAAAGACAGCGTGTCTAGGGTGCGAGGACGAAAAACAAGACCAAAACTTTCGATACCGGATCAGGACCATGTCATCGGAACATCAATCAAGTGTAATAATTATATAGAATCCCAGGCCAAACTAAAAGCCTCCAGGACGAAACAAAAACAAAATAAAAATCGATTCACATTAAAGTCAAATTTGCATAAAATTAAAGGACACACATCCTTGGGAGTTTGCTGGAAGTCATGTGTGTGGCCGCAAAACACGCAGCACTGGCGCCACACAGTGTAATTAAGCCATGCTGTAGTAATTTATGTAATCACTCCTAGTGACAGGATAATAATTATATCCTTCATCTTTATTTATATAAAAACAAGTTTTCCATATCTATGTGATGATCTAATGGATTCGGTGTAAACCCACATCCTAAGTGCTTCCTTTTCCGAGAAAATTCATCGGAATTTAATGACAAGTTTGATATTATCTCGATTTCAGCTTCCCAGGGGGTGAAGAGGTGGTGGAACGTTTCTCGACACACTGACTGTGTAATGAGACTTTCCTTCAAGGCAAACATATAGTGCTGGAGGAGTTCAGCGTGGGTTAATGCTGGCAATCTAATTAACATTTTACGCATCTCCTTCCTCACATCATTGTTGCTAGGACAGGATCTTGTATCATTTGATTGCTTCTTCGGTGAACTCTGGCAAGGAACATCAAAAGGAAAAAGATAACCAAGGATGTGTGTGTTCCAAGGCACTTTCATGCATATGTGAGTCTTATATGTGGACATTCGAAATGTGCGGTCAACGTCTATCCAATTTTATGTCCAACCGTTATGATCTAATACCTAGTGTGTCATATATAGCAGTTTTATCGTCACATCCTCCGGAGAAAGTCCTTTTGTTTAAGATTGTATTCTAACGTCTCCCGGTGGAGTCGTAAAGTCGAAGAAATGTTCAGAAGATGACACACAGACAACATATTGCATTCATTGGTGAACACAAGACTGCATCTTGGGATTTTTATTAAAATCCTTGGACATTAAATTCAGAGATACGACGAAGGGAGGTGAAAGCAGTTTCGGGGAGGATATCGCAGGAATCCATTAGGGCCACTCGTCACCTTGGTGAGTTAAATTAAGCTCATTGTGTAATTGTAACAAACTAATTTGTCTCTTTCGGACAAGAATGACCACGAAATCGACCCAAAGGTTGCTAATTGTCCAGCTCTGGGTGCATCACATTGTCCTCTGGTTTCATCCTTTTTTTGTGACTGTGTGACACAAGCAGTTTATTACAGGCACGTCTCGGTCGCCGCCGCCGCCGCCAGTTTCATTTCGTTTCGTTTTATTCCATGAACCTGGCTAATTGTAAAAGGAAGCAACCCGGAAATTTGTATTGTTTCAGACTTAAAAGTTGCAAAATTTATGGATGGACGGATGCAATAAGCTTCGCCTTCTCTTCTCAGTATTGTCGCCGTCCGGGCAACAGCGAACATGCAAACAAAAGAAAAAAAAACAGAATTTTCCCAGAAATGTTTGTTAGAAAACTCAGCAGGACATTCAGGAGCAGGACACACATCTACATCTAACCCAGCTGTTGGTCGATGTTGACGTCTATACAGCGAAGCGGTTTTTGGTCGGTGCGGTACAGAACTGGAAGTGATCCAGTGGCAAAAAGGACGAAAGGCGTGAATTTTCGATTGCTGAAATAGTTGAGGCAATTTTTACGACCATCAACACCCGCTGCCGCAAACTGCCTTTGTCCATCACATCACCACACCGAAATGGGAAAATGGAAAAGTTTTTCAATTAAGTTTGCAGTTCATTTTTCGAAGGACGAAATTCTGTAGCCAAGCTGGAATATTCACTCTCGTAACATCCCAAAAACCCTATACCAGATACAATGATGCTTTTTCGTATTCCTAGTGTTGACAGGGTCTAGACTCGTCGAGATGAACTGCCCTCGTATTTTGTGTCTTCTTTTTTGGCGACCATAAGATACATCTCTCTAAAGAGGTGAACCCTCGTTCTCCAACATGAGTGGATGAAAAACTCGGGATAGAGATACTATATTGAAATTTCCATTATTTTTTAGGGAAGATGGGAATGGGATTTTTTTTTGGGGGTCGTGATGCGAATGAAGTCAGCTAAAATTATGCTGAAACTTTTCTCACCCAGTCATTTGTCTCTTGTTTCACAGTTTCCCACCAGAGCCATGGTGCGGTGTAACTATTGACCGGAACTCGGGAGGCCGGGAATTGGGTGTTTCGCTGTACAGCTTAAAGAGCGGTTGTTTTGGAAATATGTGTAATTTATTCCAGTATGTCCCTAATGGCAGATGTTTGTTTTGTAGTCCTTTTGTGTGTTTTTTTGGGATTAATGTTTGAAGACAAACAAAGTTTTAGTACTATGCCTTATGACACCAGCTCTTCTGCAACCCAAGGGTTTTTTTTTCGAAAGTAAACACACCAACCGACGGCGTTGTAAATTTTAAGTGAATTTTGTTATTCACTAAAATGTTATGGATGTCAATGGTTTGCAGATAGCGATAGTTAACGAACGAATTTAAGGAATGAAGCTGAGAGCTAGAGCAGTAAAAAAGCATTGGGATTTTTATGTGAAATTGTCTAGCGGCGTAATTGAAAAAAACTCTGGACCTTTTTAACGGTAGCTTGTTCAAGTATCTTATGACATTTCATCGAACCTTACTTCAAGTGGGTGTTGTAGGTTATCCAGTGTATCATTTTTCTGATACTTTGTCCGGCCGCCGATAAAGCATTTTAATTAAAGCAAAATTAAATAAAAACTTTAATGAAACAACTAAAAAATAATAATACCTAAGCGCCATCTTTCGGTTTTTTTAGGTACTCGGTTTTCATCTTGGGTATATTGGTCATCTTACAAGCAATCTTTCTATATGTACCGATATATATATATATATGATTCAAATTTGGAAAGAAAGGAAAAATAGTTTGGTATTAGTGTGCTAAGCAGCCGCTTCGTTTACTTGAAGTTCGTTAATACAGATACTCCATTTTAAATTTAGGAGGATTCTTTCAGTTAACTTTCTTGTTGATCACGATATTTTACACCAAACTCTACCCAACCCGTTCCATTCTTCCAAGGTCATAAAAAAAGCTTTTTATCATCAGTATACGCTATGCCTGAAAAGGCATTTTTTCTTACAAAATATTGGGCTAAAGAATTATTTTGGCTAAACAAGTGTCCATTGTAACCAATCTTTCTTGTTCCGTCGGCAAAATCATCTGCCATTTCATAGCAATATATGCCACATTGTCCGGGGACCCATCGAAGACTTACTTAGTCCTCTGATCAACCTCATATTGTTCTGAGAATAATCAACCAGAATTGTTGATATGGTTCGATTCTCTTACTGTGAACATATCAATGTTCATATTTACCCCTGTATAAAGCTGGCTGTAGGCTTCTGTATACTCGAACCAATCTATACACCATATTATATATTTTACTTGATACCGGCGCCGGTGAAAGCGTGGCGTTCTGCACATTCCAGTCAAAACATAGATGACGACTGAGCAAGTGATGCCACCATATAGATGATTAAGCGCAGTATATATGAGAAAAAGTGCAGTTGATTGCAATTTACCGCAGTAGATCTTACAATATACATTTTTTGTATAATTAACGCACACTCCATGGGGCTTAGATAGGTACCCTTATTATGCGAGCATTAGGAAAAGCGGAGGGAAAGAAAGATCTGGGTAAAGCATTCCACATTCGTGTAGTACGGCTAAAGAACGAATCTCTATACTTTACGACCCAAAATGGCCTAAGGGGTGGCTATTTTGATTGAGCACTGACCGCAGATATTATTTACTGAAGAAAATGTATCTATGAAGTTCCTGTCTCCAATCATTTTAAAATTTAAATGCTCATATTTGAATGTTATCCAAGAACCTTAAGTAAGCTTTTGGGTGCGACTAATTTTAACTGTTTTTCCAAAAGTCTAAAAACACAAACAAAAACAGCATTTTCGGCGGCTTCTGTCAGGGCTTTGGCGGCCTGTAAGACGTCTGTCACAAACATTTTCGCACTCAAGGAATCGAGGGCGTTGTAGTGGAATGCATTTGAACATGGTTAAGCTTTTATAATTCTCGATAGACGCGTTTAAATTTATCTTTGTATAGTTATCAACATTCTTAAAAGAGGAGTAGAATCGTTTTGCTGCGCAGTAGATTTTCCTTTGGAAGTTAGCGCAGTAGTAGATCTTCTGCTAAAGGAGTAGGGTGGCAGCACTGGACTGACTAGACTAAAGTAGAAAGACGAACTCGAATCTCAAACTAATATTCGAGTTGAAGTTGAACCATACAAAACACAAACTTGATTCATTCAGTATTGGGTTTTAGTAGTTGTAGATTCAACGTCATTAGCTCATTAGTCATTTATATGATAGAAGGTGCAAGGGCAGTCAAACAAATTTCAAATACCCTTGTCTGGAAAATACTACATAAGTTTGAAAGTTTTAATGATTATAGTACAGTGCATTAAGATTTTTTTTTATGGAGCTCTAGGAAATAATTTACAGACGACATTTGACTTCGATATTCGAAAAAACACATTTTGCACACATGCACCTGTTTCAGTAAGCCGCCATTTTGTTTTTAATGTTTATAGAAAGAGAAAAAAAACATCTTGTTGCTGGAATACAAGGTATTGCATTATCGACAGAAATTACATAGGAAAATCCAATTCAAAAGCACTAAACTTCTGCAAATAGATCCTTGCTACGGGCAGCTATAAACTGCCCTTAGCACTTGATGGATCATATGGCACTGTTGATGATGAACAACTCCCCATTTTCGGTAGATTTATGACATTAAAAGCCAAGTGTCAAGGAAGATGCTAGTAAGGTTTTGCTGATAGGTAAATTCATAACCAATATCAGTTAAGAGAAAATGGGGCGGCTTCCAACTGAAGGAAGACGTGATGAGTAGAAATATTAAAAGAATCAGTGATATATGTAAATGAAGTTTTCTTTTCTAAGACAGAGCAAGACAAGTACAAAGATAATGTGAAATAGTTACTTCTTCTTCTTCGTTCTTGAAAGTTCTGCAGAAGTCGTTTGAGATCATGTGCCTAACCTAGCGTATCTTCCAATTAGACGGACTCCTGTTATGACACCTACTTAAGACATGTATACATAGAACAAGGAAATATTTTCCTCCAATTCTTCATCCACCTATTCCCCGCTATCTGCCAAGCTGTAGGAAGGAATCAGCTTACATTGATTTTTTCCATGACATTCTAATTAGCAATAGTCTTTTAGACTCTAACTAGAAGAAAGAAAACAACATTTTTGTTAATGATGAAGGTAGTCCAAATGACCTAAGCTTATGGATTAGGGCTTCTATCCACACGTTGTCGAATGCTTTTTCCACATCCAGAAAGCAACCAACGGTGCCACGATGACTATTTAGGGCTGTGCAGACGTCCGACTGGAACTTTAATAATGGATGCAGTGTCGAGTGATTTTCACGAAAGCCAAACTGCACGTCGGGGATGAAGTTGAGATCATTTCTATATTTTCTAAGCCCTCTGAGGATGACTTCTTCCAGAATCTAGCTGATGTTATTTAGGAGGGATACCGGCCTGTAGTTGGAAAATAGTTTTTTGGCGCCTTTCTTAGGTATTGCAACGATTTTGGCCATTTTCCATTTTTGAGAGAAGTAGCAGTTGTTGATGCAGTTGTTAGTGATGGTAGCAAGTAGTATGATTACTGTTTGTGGAAGCCTTTTTATGACATAATTGAAGACTCCACCAGGTCCAGCGAATTTCTTTGGCTTGGAATTGATGATAATTTCGGATATCTCCTCCGAATTGCAGTACTATACGGTCATCAAACTGTACTCCTTCTATGGATGGCTGCAGTCTGCTGCCTCGATTTCATCTAAGAAGGCCGGCACCGTTGATGGCATTGGTGTAAAATGTTGTTCAAAATGTTCGGCAAAAGCTTCTTTTTTGTCATGTGTGGATATCCCTTCGATGTTGTCCTTAATCATAACATCGGGTAACGACTGAGTTTTTCCTTCAAGACGGTTTATTTCTTTCAATGTGTCTGATCCTGGTTTGATATTTTGTTACCTCTTTGTAAATTGGATGTTTTTGTGGCGCTGGATTGAATTCCGAAACATGATATTCACACATTGAAGTTCGGTTTTGACGGACTGGTATTGAAAGTTAACTGTTTTCCTTAGCCTTTGCCTATGAGAATATAAATTCTGCACATACTCCGGGAGATGCTAATACCAGTTCTTAGAATAAAAAAAATCAGTGTTTTTCTGTGCAATCCTAAAAGATTCGTTCCCCAGTTTCGTCTAAAAAAGCAAGTGTAGTACGTAGTACCCCTAGAAGGAAGGCATAGTTGCGAAATTTTGTACTTCTTTGTGAATAGGTCTAGTTCCGTTTTGTGGAGGTCTGTTAATGTCGAGGAATGTTTTTTGATAGGGAAATAGCAATGTAATCCGCGTAAGCAATCTATTTTAATCCCTTTTTTCGGGCCTGGTAGAAGTTCATTAACGATAATATTTTTTAGAAAGTTGAGATAGGAGTCCAAGTGACCTTAAAGAAAATCCTCTTAGTTTAGCAGTGATGAATGATGATGTAAAGATTATTCGATACTGCAAACCAATGTGTGGAAAGCGAATTCTAAAGAGTTTCTCTTGCAGTAAGCCTGTTGTGCTGTGGATATAAGGTTTGGCTCTATACACAACACGCAGATGGACCTCAATTTTCTTTAAATAACACTTTCAATATGAATATTCATTGAATAAACTTAAAAGAAATTAAAGAAAAAAAAACTAAAAAGAAAACATTCACACAAGCAGTTTGGCTTACCACTTAATTTTCAAAAATTATTATTCATTTATTCGATAATTTTTTTCGGCAGAAAGTTCTTCTTAGACCTCCTACTAAGAAACATGCCTACCTCGTTGTTTTCAAAAAATATAACCGAATAAATTTACATGCCTTCCGACTTTCAACAAAATTCTCGACAAGAAATTCAATGAATTTACTAGTATTAGTCGCCTGAAGAACAAATTTTTCCATCAACTTGCAACCATCAAAACATTTTTCAATTTACAAATCAGATAACAAAACCTTCAACACGCCGCGCCGCTCCGCACCGCGCTCATTGTAAGCTCCTCATCCATTAATCATTTGTGTGACTATAAACAACCAACTGCCAAGCTCTCCGCCTTGGACGAGTTCTTGCAATGTGAATCCAAATAGATTCGAACAGACCATGGTAATGAAAACTTATATAGTTCTCTATCATCCTAAAGGTACAATGTGTATAGGAACACCTCTTACTGTTGGAAGGTAAGCCCAATAACTCCTGAATGTATGACCGCTCGTATATTGTCATCGCGTCAAATATATAAATTCCAGCTCAAAAATATTCAAGACACAAAAATAAATCCTCCACCAGGGAGTAGCCATGACTTCAATATCCATTATCCGGGAGACTTATGTCCTTTTGCCGCCCGCAATGTTTTTATGAGCCAACTACCCCGGAAACTCCTATACTTGTTTTATGTTTATGTCCTGTAAACTATGTGCACAGCGCTGCGAGGCGGTTTCGATAGACAACGTCCACGATGTAAATTTCCAGACACGACCGACATTACATCCTCTTGAACCACGAATAAGGTCTCAATCATTGTGCAATTTGGCCCAGTTAAATACATTTTAACCGCGCTATGTTTTTTGAAAAAAATAAATCACGCCATCCTCGTAAAGCAACAGGTTACCAGTTTCCACCATAAAAAGGATCAACGAGGATGAGCTAGAACTGGGGAATGAAGATCGAGTTCTTAAATTTACATTTGGCATGCAGAATAGGAAACTTATGCAAATCACTTGAAGAAATTTACATTCGTCCTTCAAGATGAACACAGCAGTGAGTGCGGTGTCTATGCAATTCCACAGCAGCTTTTCGTCTTGGGGGGGTCCTTAGCTCGTAACTTCCAAAGACTAAAATTACGAATGCAAGACATTCTGAGCGTCACGTTGGTTTCTAAACGTCGTGTAATTCTAAAGCCTTTCTTTTGGTAGACACTTATTTTTTTTGCAAATTGGTCCTTTTGTGTGTTTCATTAAAGTTTAATTGTTTCTCGTCCTTTCTCTGGGAGTTCCATCATTCATCATATTCGTTTGAGGGGAGGAGTTAAGAAACAGAGCTTCATATGTAACATGGAGGCCATGAGGAGGATATACCTCATCAATCACTTGCGACACATGCTGCAGTGGTAGACTTTTCGCAGACAATCTGCAGGCTGATGGGCCGGCTAGTTGCATTGCAGAAGTTGCCGAAAACGCGGCTTTCAACCATGCCGAACGGCAGATTTGATTAATTCAGATTCAAATTCAAATTTTGCCATTCCAAACCAGATCCAGGCAGCAGGCAGGCAGGAGAGTATCCCTTATTCCTTTATATTATACATTCGGGATACAAAGGGTCTGCGCGCAACATCTTGAGGTGATGGACTAATAATGTTGGGCTTTGGTTTGCAACAGCAGAGCAAGGAAGTCGTCAGGTCCTCGAAGAGAAAACGATGTCAACAGAGTGTCAGGATGGAAAACAAGTTTTCTTCAAGTTGTGTTTGTAAATGAGGAAGGCATCAAGTCGTTCTCGTCAAGATGGCCCAAACCCTCGTGACACAGGATATTTGAAGAAGATCCTGAGAAAATAAACACATTTTCAATACAAATAACATGGGGCCGGGGGGAGGGTATGGCCGTATAAATACACAACATAAACATTCGCACAAAAGTTTTTATCTTTTTCTTCTTTTTTCCTGCCAAAAGGACGAAGGCTGAGTGGGCCAGAGAGAGGTGAATAAAGAAAAACAGCAAAAAAAACATGCGTAAGTTTGAGTGCTTTCTTCCTGCCACTGTAGCAGGCGTGTCGGTCGGTGGTAGTTAACAGTGACACAATCGTTCTGTGTCACGAAATTGTATAATTCAAACGAATTCGTTTGCGGGTCGTTTTTTTCCCGCCACATCACGTCGCACCGCCTTGTACAAGCTTTACCGTGTCGACTTTACTATACATTACACGTTTATTTCTTTGGCCGCATCATCATCGTTGACAAAAATATGGTTGCCAATTGATGCGAAATTCTGTGAATTCAAATATTTTTGTATTGAAATTTGTTTATTGTGCGTAGTTATGTTTTATGGTTTTCATTTAAATACAAATATAATGTTAATAACCTTCACGTAGTGTTGAAGTTATCTACAAGACGAAGCGCTTGTTCAATATTGTACTGTTTTTTTGATGATGAAGCAACCAAAATGTATGTAACAGATGCAGAATAGGATTATCTGAAATTGGGCTAATTATGAAGGGAAAATGGGCTATTATTTACATCAGCGTTGTCGAATGACTGGTAATTCCTTTTGTCAAAAAAAAAAAAAAATTCAGAACAAGCATTGACAACGTCTAAGCGATTTACGATTTTTTTCATGGATCCTGAGATAGTTTCATGACATGACAACATGACATGACAACAAAAAATGAGAGAGCCATGGAAATGGTGTTTTGCAGAAATAATGAATATACAACGTTTGTCCAAAACAACATGTTCTTGAAGTGGGCTTCCTATAGTCATCAGAAAAGAAGCCATACGATTTAATGGAAAAATGAGCAACCATAATACTACTCCATTTTCTAGGCCAGGAGTTGTCTACCTCTTTGGTAATTTTTCCAAACAGTTTCGGCACCTGGATATGTCTCGTGAAATATACAGGTATGTAGGCAACTAGATCTTGTTTTAACAGCCGATCCCAATACATTTTTAGTCTCACTATCTCCCCTATCCACATCCAATAATACCAACTTTCATTCTCTCATTCTTCCATGAGTCTCGTCAACTAAAAATGTGATGGTCTCACCTCCGCTCCTTTCTTTCGTTATCCAGAGGAGTCGCCAGCTAGTTGTCGAAACACCAGGATTTTGCTTTGCTACCCAAGCTAGGAAAACGTCCTTGGACATTTTGTCAACGTCCGGTATGAAGGTAATTCAAGTATACATCTTGGAGATATCATTACCCTGAAAGTGCGTAATTTTGCTTTTAGCCATTGATTTATCGGTTTTAGTGCAGACATTCCTTGGTGTCCTATGGCACATGATAGATGGCCAGCCATCTCTTCGTGAAAAGGCAACAAATTTGAGAGGGCATTTGTTTTCCGCATTGTCCACCTCAGCCAGTAGGTATTTCTTCACCTGCTGAATTTGTGGCACTGTAAGTGACTGTTCCGGGTTCAAATCGTGCATAGTTGCACTTTTCCATTAGGCAGTAGCATCCCTGTAGGAAGCTCCCATGTTGTGGGTCTCTTTGGTGGTTTCTTAATTAGCTGCACCTGTACCTTGTTTTGGTCCTGGATGTGGTTTTTGTTCTTGAAGCTGTTGGTTCTTGGGTGAGTTTTCATTTGACCTGCACCGTTTGACTCCATTTCTGGTCTCTATCTCTGATGGCCCGTTTATACGAGTAGCAGCGATAAGTTCAAGCACCTTCTGCCTGGCACCTTCTGCCTGGCTTCCGTTGGTGCTCTTCATTGCTCCGATCCGACCTCTTTGAGTTCCAGTGAAGTATGTGAAGAATTCTTCTGGAGTTCCTTTGTCAGAACTCTCAGGTACCTTCTCGCCAGGCATGTTTGATCCCTGAGCAGGTTGTGTACCCAGGTTCGATAGATATGAGATACAGTCATCATAGTCTCTATTCCTGTAATATGTACAGGAGAACGCAGCAGAGCTTCTTTATCTGACGATGTTATTTTATTTTTTTTTTGTATTTTTTTTTTTTTTTCATTTATGTATAACCTACGAGTAAAGCGAGAAATTGAGTCGGCACCCGCAGAGCTACTATACGGGTGTAAGGCTTATTTATCCACAGGTCGTCCGGTATCTCGATTCACTGTTTTCGACTGGGGATTTAGGGTCTCCAGCGAGCCTGATCCTCGGCACGGTACTAGTAACACCATTAATCCAAGCCGTCTCTTCTGTATACAACCCAACTATTGCACATATTCATAAGGAACCTATACTTCAATCATTTTGAATTTGCAAAAGCTTCCTGATGTGTCTTTGGGGATAATTGGTTGTACATGATTCTTTTTCCATTTCGACCTATTTCCTGAAAATATTCACAGTTTTTAGCTTATCGCCAGCTCTAGAGAACGGAAAGGAAGTATAAAGATGTTATCTCTACTGACTTTATCAAGGCATTTGATAAAAATTCACATAGACTAATACTTTAGGAACTATCCTCTTTCGGCTTTGAATCTATTTTTATTAAATGGATTTCTTCATATCTAGGAAACCGAAACTACTATATTCGATTCCGATCTACCCTCTCCAATCCATTTTTTGCTAGAATTTAGGCCCTCTCCTATTTATCCTGAATATTAACGATTTTGAAATGGTCATCAAACATTCCTCCACGAACGCTGATGATATCAAGTATTTCAAGATAATTTCTTCCACACTTGACTTCTTCTCTCATTCAACTAGTTTTTGATTGTTTCTCAGTCTGGGGTCTCGGGGCCAACCTTAAGAAAAAATTGGGTTTTCTCATGAACAAACATCTTTTTCGTGAATGAAAAAATTCCCCAAAAGTGATACTTGTCTTGAAAAAGTGCACTTAAAGCAGATCGATTCACGGAAGAAATGTAGGTCCCACGCATTCAATTAAGCCCCAACACAACAAAGAGGAATAACTAAGAATTCCAGATCAACATTTTATTCCTCATAAACCTATCCTGCCAACAATTTATTATTTCAAAATGCCTTCGAGTTTAAAACGCCTTATCTATAAAATATGTTTGACCTCACTTGGCAACACTGTACGGCAGTTCATGATAACGAGCTGTTGTTATATGCTCCTGTTTGGATTTTTTGGTGGAAAATACACTTTTCCTTGCCACCAATTTTTGTATTCAAAATATTCATGCAAGACGCAAACTGGGCTAGATCCTGTGCGTGTTTCCCAAACGATGTTGAGAGACGAAGGCGTTCGCATTAACAGTCCTTTCTTGATTTACATTCTGAGTCTTTTTTTCATTCTTCTGGCTCTATCTTCCCGCCTCAAATAACACCCGACATACAACAAAACGAATAGAAAATAACACCCGAGGGAAATGAACGGATTCCATTCCTATGCAAATATGATTTTCCCGAGAAGATTGCGAACAAATTCACTTGGCATTGGCAGCGCGGCGTGGCTGGAAAAATGGCGAAAAAGAAGCAACATCCTCCAACCCCTGCATCCGTATCCGTTGCTTCGCTTTTGCGTCTTCCTCGTCGTCGGCATCGTTGGTCGTGTTAAGTACTGCTCAGTATATGATGATGTTGGTGATGATGATGAAATTGTAAGCACAAAATTCGAGTTGATATGGTCCTTCTTTGTTATTCATTCAACAGCGAATGTATCTTTATTGAAATCATTCGGTTATAGTCGGCGAATTACACAGGGCGAATGATGAGTTTTGTGAAGAAAAAGTTTTTTTTGTAGGTCTATCGTTTTTATTTTAGGAGGGTGATGCTGCTTCTGTTGGCTCTGGTGGAGCGCGTGACTTGGGTGCTGATGTGGAAGGATGTCTTCAAGATGGTGTACATTTGTGCTGAAGTTAGCCACAATGCTAATTGGTAAAGGCGTTGTCATTTAATTATTGCCGAAATGGTGCACGTAAATAAATTCACTTTATATCAGGACTTTGAAGATAGCCTTAGAAGACTAGGTAAAGGCGGGTCTTATTATAATAAATTAATGGTTATGTGTAATTCGGTCTTTAATCTAATCAAACGCTTTAAGACTTGGTATGAGGTCATAGTTCCTTTTCTATTAATTTCTTCTTTTATTTTCAGATCCAATCAAAAAGGATTCATTCGGCGGGGTTGTAGGTGTTAACAAATATCAGCACAAAGGATGTTTTATACTCTAGTTGTTTGCATCTCTGTGTAGTGTTTGAGTTAACCCGGAACGAACGCATGTAATCAAACAGATAAAGAGACAAGTGCTTTGAGGATAAATAGAAGTGATAAGTGGATCAATCCTTTAAGCAGCCTTTTGCATTAAAGCTTTGTAGTCGTGCTCTTTGCAATTCGACCAAATAATTTAAGCTGTCGTTTAAGGACGAGACATAGTAGACTGGAATTTATGTGAACATTATATCTACGTAAGTGGGAACATTGTTATAGAAACTAGAACATAATTTTGCTTTCAATAGCGGGTAGGTGGAGAATCTTTCAACCTTCTGTAATGAAACATTTTATTTTCGAATTCAGATTTATCCCTAGTTTCTGGCAATTTTTTTTCAGTTAGTGAGTAGTTCTAGTAAAAATTGTGATGGTCGATTTCATGTTGGTAACTCTGGAACGTTAAGGTAGGAAGGATAGTTTTTTGGTCTAAGTCGAAGTAGAAATCGCGTCCTTTTGTAATAAGCAGCTTCAAAGTGTAACGCAGAACGCGAAGCTTAAGTGTGGTCAACTTCAAACTAGAAGTATGTCTTCCTAAACTGATTAACACAACAGGAAGCACCTAATGCCACATTTTTCAGTATTTGCAGGTATTTATTAAATAAGGAAGGTCCTACATATTATTTATCCTTGTGGAATACCAGACAGAATAGAAAAAGATTCCGAATGGAAGCTTTCTAAAGGTCAATATCCAAGTTAACCGTAAACTTTTTTACTTGCGAGTATAGGTACTATAATGCAAGTTATGCATTCGTGCAAAAAAAATTGAGATACCAATCAAACATGACATTACGATGATAGGGAAACATAGTTGAGTTACTGGCAAAATTCCGTCCGTCTTTCTGTCTGTCTGTACAGATGTATTTTGGACTGCAGCCTAAACGGTTGGGCCAATCGTCTTCAAATTTAGAACTTAAGGTTATTTTGACATTCTACAGAGGAGTTTTTTCAATTTTTTTTTAGCTCAAAAATTAAGGGTACCTGTCATATAACCGTTATGTAAAGGCTTTTTTTTCTCGGAAACGGCTCTAACAATTTTTATAAAAAAAAATCAGTGTACTACTGTAGGTATGCATTATATTTTGGTGAACAAAAATTAATACGGTGGGCTAAAAACGGTACCTTCCATAGGACCGGTTTTTTTCTTCGACTTTCTCGAAAACTGGTGATCCGATTACAATTAAAATTTATATTCGAGAAGATGTAGGTAGCCTAAGTAATTTTGCATTAACTTTTTTTTCGAAAATTTTTATTTTGTATTTTTAATATTTTTTTGAAAAATCAATATGTTGAAAACGGGTAAGTGAATTTTTTTTAAATGTTGTTTTTTAATGTTCGTTATTTTTGTGTTTAAGTTTGTATTTTTGAATTATTTTTTTTATTTTTTTAAAAAATTGTAAAAAACCCGTTTTATTTAAAAACGGCTATAACAATTTTGAAAAAAAAAATGTAATGTTACCGGCAAAACTAGTTACTTTAGTCTAGGAGTTTTGCCTAGGCATTCATTATAATACACTAAGGCTAGACTAGCTACGCAATACTCGCACCTACTCCCGGTTTTTGGGGTGAGGTAAATATGAATACTGGGTACTACAAGGCTTGTTGACTTATTTGAAAATGGTTTATTAATTTTTGACCAAGATGTACCATTTTTGTTTCCAGCCCCTTTATTGCCGACGGGGTCTTTGCTGGCATGCTAAATCGGCCCAACAAAAAAAAAGTCATGCCAGTCTTTGACGACGGTGATAATATTCGTCCGTGGAATATCGCCTCTACCCACCCTACCATGGTATTTATCATATCCGCATGATGCATTCAACTTGGCTTCAATTTTAGTTAAATTAATTTGTTTAAAAGTTCGTTACATGTATAAATATAAATATTTTCTTATCTACTCTCTTAAATTCAAAAGGCGATGGTTTAATTTATTCAAGCTCAGATATTGTCACAAACATAATTGTATCGGGAATCAGAACTTTTATCCCAAATAATCAGGCCCAAAGAAAATTCATGGTTTAATCCAAGTTGAAAAGAGGTTATCAGGTTTAAGGTTTCCGTTGCTACTGAGCAAAACCGGAATAAGTTTAAACAATCCAGGAAAGTTTGCAGAATTGTTACATGACCAAAAATTAACTCAAAAAATACTACAGTATCCCAATGGAAGTAAGTTGGTCATTTGTAAACTGTATGAGAAATTCTTTCGTCCTGAATTCCATGTGGTTGTCCTAAATTACACTCCACTTTTTAGTTCTCTAGAAAAAGCTAACCTATTTGGTAGGCAGTTTACCGCTCATTCTTCACTGCCAGCGAGTGTAAAGGTGGTGCCCGTACTTGAGAGCGTAAATGATGCTATGGGACCAATCTGCTTTCGAACTTCTACGCTGGTTCAGATAGTATTTTCGCTATTGTTCTGAAGAAGTGTTCTTCTACGCTGGCAAAGCCGCTGTCTAAGCTGTTCTACCTATCTTACTCATCAATGCTCGCCGTTGCCTCCTCCCCCGCAAACTATCGACCGATTGCGCTTATATTCTTTCCTTCCAAGGTCATGAAAACGCTTATTAATTATAAGCTTAAGAAATATCTTGAAGAACGTAAGCTTTTTAATTACCAGCAGTATGGCTGTCTTAGCTATAGGTCCACTGGTCATATAATGGTACATCTCACCGAACAGTGCATCAAATCTTTACATTGTTTCATAGAAAGTAAGTAAGTAAAAGATTATTGCATTTCATATTTCTAAGGCATTTGACAGAGTCTGGCACTAGGCTCTCTTATCAAATATCCTTGCTTTCTGTATCGATGCTACGCTCAACCGTTTGTCCGTTGTCTTCGTCTTAAAATTTTCGGTATGCACATCACCAACCACTTCTTGTGGAACGATCCTTCAACTGACTTGAGTCTTTTGGACTGTATTCAAAGGAGAACATTTAACATTATTGAAATTGATGATGATGACGTTATTAGAATATTTACGTCACTCCAACATTGACGCAATGTTTCTTGTCTCTCTCTTTTCTACCGTTATTTTTACGGTCAATGATTTATATAGAAATAGGCAGTCACATGTTCCCCTTAAACAATTTCACCGTCAAACTGTTAGGTATAGGGATTCCTTTCTTCAGCCGTATGACTCGAATGTGGAATGTTTTGCCCAACTCCGTTTCTACATCCCATTATGATGATCAGATGTTTAAACCAATAATTTGCATCGACATCTAATCCACTCCTTTTTTCCTAAGCTGGCGCTGGAGGGAAGCACCAGCTCCTCATGAAGTATGACGGAACCTCAAGTTTGGGAATGTACCTGGTTACAACAGTAAGCCCTAAATCATAGGAGCAAGAATAAAACACTGAGGCTCCGGTAAACTTCGAACTATAGCATCTAAAAAGCAAACAGATGCGTTCCATTAATACCAAATTATTTAATATCAGGACAGGACCTAAACTGCTTTTGAAAATTCCTTAAAATTTCCATTTGTCATAATTTTTATTCGTAAGACTTTAAATGTCAAATAAATTAACCTGCACATTCTACTAAAGTTAGGTTATTCCGTATAAGTGTGTGTGCCCCATACAAAGTACGCTCATATCTTTTCCATTCACATGAAATGGCCCGAAGGCCGACTTTCGCACTTTGAATACAAATAAGAAGATGACAGTGTCAGAAACGGCCTACGGCGACGTTGGAACATTATTTTTTTCTTAGAACATTTGTTAATGTCAATTGGATCGTCTCATCGTGATTGGATTGTTGGCATATATATATGGTGAATGGTGGTAGGCGTAGGACCCAGAGTATAGGCCACACCAAACTGACGGAAATGATAGGTTTTGTTATAAATTCCAGGCCATGTATTACAATCAAATTGTAATTTAAATACATACAAAACATGGTAAGCAGTACACATCCTTTTGGAAGGCTAATAAGGATTTTGGGGTTGCAATGGTGGTTGGGGGATTGTCATTGTCCTTTTATTCAAATTAATGTTGGTATCGAGTGGAAGAAGGGGAAAAGCAGTTTGCTTGATGAATGTCTTCGACATTTGTCAGCCGAGTCCTTTCATTGAGTATTTCTTTTCTTTGTGTTGCGAGTTGAAAGATTTCTTGAGACATGGCGCATCTGTTACACAAAAAGGACACCCAGAAGGTAACTAATGTTGTTTCTTGATAATTTCAAATTATATACACATATATGTACATATTAGCTGTCCAATTGGATATTCTGTAACATCAGTTGGTTGGTAAGGAAGGTTATTTGGCAGGCGCCAGCGAGATATGTATATTTAAATCATGAAATAGTCCCACAAAATAAGGCCGAACATGTGTCAAAGGATGAAAAGCCCATTAGGAATAAACTAGGTTTTTTGTCAATTTTATTTTAAACACGAGTTTAGCACACAAATTATGCCCAACCAAAGCTGGGGAGTGAATAAATATAGGTATTTTTATCAAACTTTGAAAAATAAACAGCAAAACATGATCCAAAAGGGTTGGCTTTAGCACACATATGTCACATCGTCTTGATATGGACAGTATTTTTTTTTTTTGAAAAATAGAGGTGCTATTATGTAAATGGTGCTTTTACATAGGCTTTTGAATGAATTTGCCACAACATTGTCTTTGTTACAACTGAAGGGTAGATGGCTCTGTTTTTTCTTATAGAAAAAACACATTTTGTGAATAAATTCTTTGAGGTATTTTTAAAGGCTTTTACAGAATATTTTAGATATTTTTAATTTCCAGTGAATTTGTTGAAAAATTATGAAAGAAGTTTATCGAAAAATCAAATGTTACAGGTCACAATGCATCTCCTAATAATCAGCTTTTTCTTTTAAACTTTCTTTAAAATTTTTATTTTTAAACTCCTAATCTTCACATGATTTTGATTAAATTTGTTGAGGTATAAGTTAATAAATACTTTGTTTTCTATAAAATTGGTGGAAAACCCTTATAGTTCCATGATACGCAGAACTGAGCGAGCTGTCACTGAAGCGCTTGCTTAAATTGAAGCTGAAGCGGCTGAGATGGATGTAGCAGTCCAGACCGGGCAGGCAGCCCAAAATCTACGGATGCACATTAATAAAGTTAAAACCAGGCACGTATAATGTTACCTAACTATGTTCCAGGCAAGGAGAAACGTTTGTAAGGAAAGGCCATTCAGCTTACCATACGGATGATGGGACATTATGTTGAAACTATTGAAGATGTTCCATGTAGAAAACATTTGTGGTCTTGTTGGGATTTATCAGTTCTTGGTCAAAACAGGAACTATCAGCACATTCAAGCTAAGTTTCAAAGTCTTCAAACGACCACAACCGTCTACTTATGAAAGCTGTGGCCATGCCTGTTGGTCTAATAGAAGATATTGATATTGGATGATTTCAAGGTACGAACTCGTTATTTGGCTGAAAAGTAGGACTAGGTTATAACAGAAGCCCGTAAAATCAGGTGCTTTGGTCCCGACGCACGGTACATATCCAAACTTTATCATGAATTGTACTAAGTCTGTACAGTACAACTGATAGAAATATGCGAGGAGTCCGTTTCAATATCTACGACGTTATCCTTCATTGAATGGATCCCAAGCCATATGTAAACTGGTGGGACTCACGCAAACGTAAGGGTCTTGAAGAAGGTCTCCCACATTTAACTCAAAACCTAGAGTTCACTTGCTTTGAGTTTTGAGGTTATAATAGAGATATTATTTTTAAAACAGCACCTACCAAACATAACAACATATGTAATTTTGTAAAGTTGTCTTAAACTCTGGTTATCTTTCCTTTTAAAAAAAAGAAGAAGTCGTGTATTTTTACAAATATTACAATTTAAAACAAACAAACAAAAATATTAACTAGCAGTCTGAGAATTAAGGAAGAACCAGGAATCGCCTAGCTCGCTGCTTACCTCTCAATAAACACAAGTAAAGATAAATTAGACCTTCTAGGATTACCTTAAAGTATCTTATTATCCTCACTGCTTCAAAGATACTGACAGAAAGAATTGCTGCCTTCTATGCAGCCTTTTGTACACAAGAAAAGAAGCTTTTAGAAATAAATTGCATGTCTGGGTCGCACGAACTTGCTCTTATGTACGGTCACAGCTTGGAATAAAATTTTGAAAAATATAAAGGGAACTTCAAAGATTATATTCGATTTTTCTGACTTTTGATTGTTTGAAAAAAGTACGTAAAATAGTTTTCAGCAGAAAAAATTAGACGCCATTTTGTTTCTTTAAAAAATGTGAAAAAGTGTGAATTTTTTTTTCAAAATCGTTAGAGGCGTTTTTAAATAAAACCGTTTTTTTAACAATTTTTTAAAAAAATTAAAAAAAAATAATTCAAGAATACAAACTTAAGCAGAAAAATAACATACATTTAAAAACAAAATTTAAAAAAAAAAAATCACTTACCCGTTTTCAAAATATTGATTTTTCAAAAAAAAAATATTTTAAAAAATTATTAAAATGTAAGTAAAATTACTTAGCCTACCTACATCTTCTTGAATATAAATTTTGATTGTAATCGGATCACCACTTTTCAAAAAAGTCGAAGAAAAAAAAACCCGTCCAATGGGAGGTACCGTTTTTAGTCCACCATATTAATTTTTTTTTTTACCAAAATATATTGCATACCTACATACAATAGTATACTGATTTTTTTTATAAAAATTCTTGGAGCCGTTGATTTTTGAGCTAAAAAAAAAATTAAAAAAGTCCTCTGTAGAATGTCAAAATAACCTTAAGTTCAAAATTTGAAGACGATTGGCGCAATCGTTTAGGCTGCAGTCCAAAATACATCCGTACAGACAGACAGACAGACGGACAGAATTTTGCCAGTAACTCAAATATGTTTCTCTATCATCGTAATGTCATGTTTGATTGTTATCTCAAAATTTTTAATCTGCACGAATGCATAACTTGCATTGTAGTACCTATAATCGCAAGTAAAAATCAAATGCGTTGATGAATGAGTGATAGTGCTTTTGTAAGAGATACATGAAACTGCTTAGAACACACATAAATATTGTAACTTTATTATTTTTTTTTGTTTTTTTTAATTTACGTATATTAAAACTCAAGGTAACTTATTATTTTATGAATTATTAAAACTAAGACAGAAATCACATTTTATGCACGATACATTAAATTCAATTTAAATACAAAAAAAAAATAATATAGCGGCTTCAATTTGTATTAAAACAAAATTCGTGGTTCCCAATATATCATAAATAAGTGGTGCTTTTCGCTACTACTTACATTGAACTCTTCATGCAAGAACTTCCAGTCTTATCCCCTTTGAGTAAAGGAGTCTTCATTCATTTAGATTTCAATCTGATATTTCAAAATAATTTGATAGAATTTAGCAACAACCCATTATCGAAAAAACTTTAACTTTCTTCCTCATTTTGTAGCAAAGATCTCTTGTCTAAGAATTATAAATTAGTAATTAGTTTGCTGACTAATTCTCATATCTGAGCAGGTGCTTATGTTACTTATATGCATTTTCTAGAAAGAGCCCAGAAGAATGAATTAAAAATTAAAAGGAATAGGGAATAAGAACATGCCTTTACAAATCTTAAATAACAATTTATTGATAAAAAAAACATTTCTTTGTTTCCAAAATCCAGATAATATAAACACTTAGCAGGACGATTTTTAAATTTCTAATAAAATAATCTTTCTTTTTTAGTTAACTGCAAAACACACAAAAATAAAAATAAAATAAATAAAAAAAAGGCAAACGAAGTGAGGACCATGTGTCATCTTTATAACAAAAGGCAAACAACTATTTTCTTGGTGAGTATTTATTTATAGCCCCTTATACCCCGTCATCTGTTTTGACAATTCCCCACTACACAATGCAAATATTAACTTAAATATTTTATTTAGTTAGCTATCCAATCAGAAGAATCAAAAAGTTACTTGGCTAAACTTTTTGTTTATACTGGGAATTGGGACCAACCTTACATCCAGAGTTATTTTACATTCAAAATATTGAGTTAAATCAAACAAAAAATAACCGCCATCCAAGTATTGGTACCAAAAAGGACATGGTAAATTGCTTTAATTTTGTTTGTTTATATAAAATACGTTTTTTTCGGATTGGGCACTAGAAATGTTAAAAGAAGATGACCACTTTCATCATAAAATCATCGAAAAGGTCACGACTAGATCACATATTCCTGCTCAACTAACTTTTTGAAATTAACTTTATTCTCCTTAAAATGTTCATATAATTTTAGACTTTTCGTTTTACTTTTTTCAAAATTAAAGTCATGGAAATTTTTCACACTTCACATTTTTAAATGATAATGTTTCCCCTTGAGTTCTGTACTTTTTTTCAAAGTTAGATAGAGTTACATTAAGTTCACTATAATGCTAAAAAAAATCGATTTAATGCCTTAAATTCATTCTATTTTTTTCTTATTTTCCCTCAAAAACTTCACATACTCAAACTGATTGAAACACATGAATCCTCTTTTAAAAACATACAAAATCATTGCAGGAAAACACTTTAATCTTTTTTATAGAGTCATGCTCATCTGTCTGACTGGCTTTGTCTTTGTACACACAAATCCAAACATAACCTTCCTAACTACCTATGTGTGTAGCTTCACACCACAAATCCTTTCAGGCTTAGTGAAAATCCTTTTGGAAAGTGATTTCGAAACAATTGTTCCATCAAAATGACACCGCCACCTTCCTTTTTCCCAAAAGGACACACTATGCGCGGCTATGCGATGGTATGATATGAAGATAAACAACTATAACATCATCTCAAGGAAGTTTAGGAAAACTAAATACGGAATAAAAGAAAACAATATCCTCGAAAAAGTATTTGTTTTGTTTTAAGCGTTCTTGAGATGAAAACTCTTGCGCAACCATGTTTGAGATATAGTTAATTGAAAAGTTAAGATTTCAGTTTTCGGAATTACTCCGAAACATTAATTTAAAATTAAAGTTTTAATGTTGGCCATGAAACATGAACGATCTTGCTTGAAGTTATGCATTTTTTTTGCTGTGAAATAAATCACATTAATAAAATTCAGCTACTAAATTGGAACGTTTAAAAGAAATTTTAATAAAACAACGTGAGATATGAATTGAGTTTTACTGTTTTTGAAGCTATATTTATGTTGTTATATACATGTGTCGTTCAAAAGGCCGCCTCGGCTTCGTTGGCAGAGCTTCAAATGCTCGGTCTATGATTAAGGACTTCAAATACCCAATTTATGAACGCTCGCTCTGAGATAAACCAGGCACCAATTTTCTCTTTATAATTTCGAGCATATTAAATTTGTCGAGCTCCATTTCCGAGGTCTTCTTTTTCTCCTCATTTCGAAAGAAAGAGTACTTAATCGATGATGGTTCCACTCCATAAGCTGATAGATAATCAGCCGATTTTTTGCTTAATTCCACGGTGAGCCAACTCGCGATTGGAGTCCATTAAGCATGACCACTGCCGTAGGGCAGCAAACTACTCTAGGAGCAATTTTATATAATGTTTTGGCATTTCTATTACCCCTTGCTGAGGAGCGAGTAGTATCAGCACCTCTAGTAAAAAGGTTAAATACGGCGATTATACAAAATTTATGTACGAAGTTGAGCTATCACCCGAGAAACTAAAGAAAGCAATTGCTTCCGCGATTTTGGGCTACCACAGCACCACGAACACGAACTTCCGAAAAGAGGCCTACCGCAACTTAACCTGTATTAAATTCAAGACTTAGCTGGGCTATCTTGTTAACCCGTAGTACCCAATTTAAACCCAGAGTCCGGCTCGTTCGTTTTTGAAAGACAGAAATAAACTTGTTGATTGACTCGCATAAAATCAATTAACAACGAGATATAAATTAAATTCCTTCATCGCACCTGAAGATGAAAAAATATTTCCGATTTTATATATAAAAAGAGTTGGTTGTCGGACGATAATTTTTTCGTGATAACGCCATAAGAAAACATTGATGGTATCAACACCAACATATAGCCCGTTAACTCACACCCACAAACCCTCTTGTTAAATCCACAAACACAGACTCCATAATCCACATCTACTTTTTACTCTAACAAAACTCCGCCTATTTTGTATAATTTTGTCTGTTCTTGTACTTTTTGAATTTAAGTGGAATTATTTTGGGATTTGCGCCTGTTTTTTTCATGTCCGCCTGGTGCTTGCGATCGACTTTGTTTGAAAGAACCACAGTATCGCATTGTGCATCACTTTTCTTATCAGCATTATCAGCATGAGTCTTATTAGCATGAGTCATGTTTTTTAGTATGTGTAGCCTGTCATCGATTTATAAGACGTTATCACGTAAAAAACGCAACTTCCTTAGAATCGTTGTGGGTTGAAGCTCGAACGAACACGCGTCACGACAAAGGGATAAACACACATAAATATATAGGATTGTTAGCTTTCACAGTTTTTTAGTGTATTATCTTTCCACTTGTTGTTTACTGTTTATAATATAATTTGCTAATAGAAAGATATAAAGGACGTTTTTAAGTTTAATTTTTATTTTGGTATGGAAAAATTTGAACAACTGGCATAAAGAGTCGTGGGAATCAGCAGTAGGGCAATAATGCTAGGTATAGACCTATATAGGTCCAGTTAATTAAAATTGCTTAATTATGTTTGATGGATCGATAAACGTATGGTGTGGGTAGATATTAATAGAATTTATTAAGGATATTAGGTACCTATAATAAGGTTGGAAGGAAGGTAGGTACTAAAATTAAGATACACATTCCAACTACAGTTAAACGGGTGAGTATAGAGACAATATTAAAAGTTAACACAGTGGTTTCGTTTATTTAGAGGCAGATGTTAAGTTTTGTTTTTTTTTATTGAAATTTTTGCATTCAGTAGTAATCGAATAGTTTTTTTATTTATTTATTAATTAATTTATTTATTTATTACATAAATTGATAACATAGATCTGCTGATTACAAAAAAGAATATTTACATTTACAGTTTTCACAAAGAGAGAAAAAATATATATATACATTTTGATAATAATTAAATTAATGGATTTTAATAATAAACAAAAAAATAATTATAAGACAAAAGACTTACATCAAATAAATAGTTTTAATACCTCTTTTTTAAAAACATCTCTTTTTAGACTAAAATCGATTTCACTGCAAATAGTGTTATATATTTTTAAGGAACGCGTTATTGGTTCATTTAACCAATAGTTTGTTCTGTGGGGAGGAATGCAAAAGTATTCGTTTCTATTTCGAAGCGCTCTTGAAGGAACATATAAAGGAATTAAAGAGACTAAATCCATAGAAGATATGCGAGAATCTAAAATATCTTTTATAAACATGACACATTGAACTTGCCTGGGACCTTTAAGCGTTTTTAAATCAATAAGCAAACATCTTGCATTATAATTCGGTAAGGAGTCAACCCACTTCAGTTTTCTCAGTGCATAGCTCGTAAACCGTTTTTGAATTCTTTCGATTCGCAGAATACCATTTTCATAAAACGGTGACCAAATAACATAACAGTATTCTAACACAGGTAAAACAAGAGACATAAATAAGGTTTTCAACGTATTTCCTGAAAATCATTAGAACTCCTTTTTATGAACCCTAACAAGGAGTTACTCTTAGACCTAAAGTCCATTTTGGAATCAACAAAGACCCCAAGATCGTTTATGCAATTGACTCTATGAAGATTGTAATCATTGAATTTATAATCAAATCTTATAAAAGATAAAGATCTTGTGACACTTAAGACTTTACATTTTGAGAAGCTAAGTTCAAGGTGGTTATTACTACACCAGCTTAAAATATTGTTTATGTCCTGCTGCATCAATAAACAATCACTGTGTAAAGATATTGGGAAAAATACTTTGACGTCATCGGCGTACATTAGACATCTACAGTGATATAGTATAGAAGCAAGTCGTTTGTAAAAGTAATGAACAGAAGCGGACCTAAGTGACTTCCTTGTGGAAGACCCGGTAGAACTTCAACAGGAGTGGATGAGAACCCATCTATCTTAACCATTTGCCTCCTACCTAACAAATACGACCTCAACCAATTTATAAACGCTGTATTGAAACCCAATAATTTTAATTTGTGCAAAAGAAGACCATGGTGTATCCGGTCAAAAGCCTTAACAAAATCGGTGTAAAGAACATTAACTTGTTTGCCGTTTTCCATTTGGTATTTGGTAATAATTTGTAAACAAGCTTAAATTCGTGCAAGTTGACCTACCCTTCAGAAAACCATGTTGGTACGGTGATAAGGATTCTTTTAGCGAAAAATAAAAAAAAGTTGTTTTTGTGTGTTTATCATAGGCTTCCTTATTTATTCTGTGTGCTTTTATGATAATGAAATGCTTTTAAATACGTAGGTATGTATGTAGGTTGTCACCTTTTTTATTTCACTAATGGCTAGGGCTTAGCTGAGCAATATGAAATACAATTTTGGGGAAAATATTAAACAAATAAAATTTGTATTAAGTGAAAAAACACTATTCATAACGTTTTTTGGAAAAATTGTTGTAATGAATTTATCATTTCAAAATCGTTCTACCAGTTTTTTCAAAAAAATGTTTTTTTTTTAAACTTTTCGAAAACATATTTTAATTTTTTTTTGAGTATTTCAATTTAAAGAAATCTATAGTTTATACTAGGAGAAAAATTGAAAAAAAATGTATTGATCCGTTTTCAGAATATTCAAACAACAAAATAAATCTTTTAAAAAAATTATTAAAAATAAAAAAAAATGTTTTTGAAAATTTTAATAAGCAATCATAAAACACTATATATTTTTTTAAATTTCATCAAAACCCGTCAATTAGTTAACGAGAAAGTCTGATTTTAAAAAACCGGTTATATGGGAGGTACCGTTATAAAACTTTTTCTGAAAAATCCATTAAAACTTAAAGATAGATTTTGCATAGAAAACACCATTCAGAAAGTTTTATGAAAATTGTAGGAGCCGTTTTCGAGAAAAATAAGTTTTTTATTAAAAGTTATATGGCAGGTACCGTTAGTTTTGGAGCTAGAATGCCAATTCGAAAAACTGTCAAGTAGAGTACTCTAAAAATACTATATACCAAGTTTGAATCAAATCGGCCCAACCGTTTAGGCTGTAGGAATCGATACGAACAGACAGACAGACAGACAGATTGCGTTCGCTTCAATAACACTATGTGTGTTCAAGAACTATGTTGAATTTTCATAAATAGGTTTCTTGCTCAAATATTTTTTTTTTTAAATGATTTTAAAATCGGCATTTGTCGTACTACTTTAACTTCAAGACTTAAATTGATCACTCGGTTATATAAGAGGATTACTTTTACCAATGCATCCCACCATCACAATTTTTTTTACAAAACCTATGAAGCAGTTTTTTTCGAAAACGCCAATTAATTTAAAAACAACAACGATTTTTTTATGAAAATAACTAACTTTAAGGGACAGAAGTTTGGTATTTTACACAGACTCTTAAGAATAGCCGATAATCTCAAACCTTCAGAACTGTGTCAAATTAACCTGGTGAACCACTAAGATCAATTCTTGATTTGAAGCATTTCGTTGACAAGAATCATTTGAATTTAAATTGTAAAACTCTGTGTCACTGTTTGTTAGCGAGGGTTTTTTTTTTTGTTAAAGACAGCTGGTCAACTTATATAAATTCTACCTCAATATGTACCTACATTACCTAATCCTCTAACAATCAATTCGCATTAAATGCAGAAAATCCCATGTCTCATGAATTCTTCAGCATAAGTGGAAGTAACCACACCTAGCGTTATATTTGGTCATAGAGAAGGCCCACTAAAGATTTGTTCAATAAAATATAAGTAATCTCACAGAACATCCTTGTACGCAAACAACATCCTCTTTTATTTTAAATTCAATCCCAGCTCCTCATGCGATGTCCACGAAAAAAATTCTATGAATTTTCAAATGCAGATACATGTCCTAAACATATACTTCCAATGCATTATAGAGATCCTCCTTCTGGTCGGACAGATGGAAGGGCTAAAAGCGAGGACATCCTCTAACCGCCATCTTTACACTCCGCAAGAGAATGCTTCGATATGCCACAAGGACTCTTTCTCTCTGTGAAGGACATTCGAAGTCAATGCACACAATAAAGCTTCAACGGCATAGCATCAGAAGCAGGAATCTCATCCTCTTCCCTTTGTTCTGTTGCCTGTTCTTCTGTCCTCCAGAACACACTTACTTCTGTCAACTTTTACAAGTTACAACTATATACAATGCATACCGACATCCGTTCGGATCGAAGTAAAATGTAATAACCTTAGAACATTGCGAAACACAAAAAGGACGCTAAGGAATGAAAATTGTTATATTTATTAGATTACTTCATGGTCGAGTGACGATATCATCTTGGAGCGTTTTATTTCCATCTTTAAGGAACAAAAAGGACGCACAGCGCTCCAAGTATGGCTACTCTTTGCACAAGGAACAATTTATTTTGTGCAGCAGCAGGATTTTGATCGATTGAACATTCAATCGGTATATTGGTCATGTGCGGTGGGTAATACCTCCTGCCCTTTCCTGCTTCCATCAAATTTTTCTTCGCAGCCCGTAATGTTATGAAATAGTTAAGACTATTGGAGCGTAAACGTTCCATGGTGATTCACATCACATGACTATTAAGGACGATGCCTGCTCTTACCATCGATTTTGCTTTCTTTTTTCTTAAATCATGTACAACATGTTCGCCGGAAATATTGAACTCGCAAAGTTGAATGGAATTCCACAAAAGAAATTCTATTCAACTGGGTGTTCTTAAAGTATGCATAATATAAAGGAAACACTTGTAAACAAGGCGACATTCCTAACTTCTATCGTCAAGTCCTTTGGAATGGGGCTGGAGGCAGCAAATCGAAAGCAAAATCGAACTCCTTACATGCCACTCCACTGTACCTACAACACGCTGAAGGGGGGGCAGCATTTTTTTGGCTTCGGCATGTAGCCTTTTAATACGAAATTTCCATTTGGTATTTATGAACATAAAATCAATGTTCCATGGAAGTATATTATAGGCCTGGGCATTGCTTTTAAGAATTCCCTTTAAATGTGGAGTGTGTGTGCTCTGGAAAATACACTCAGCTTGCAAATGGACCAAGGTAATGTGTGCGGTAGGAATTAATAGGCGCCAACGGATAGTTGCCTGCCAAAATGACTAGACGACGAATTGAATACCTAATGTGGTTGTGTTGCAATGAACAAATGATTTTCTGTAATCCGATTCCACCTCCGACGACGACTGGGCACTGGGATGACCAAAAAAGTTCGAACTAGAAGTGCTTTTGGCTTCTTTGGTCTCTCTATCAACAGACGAGAGATTCCTGTCAGATGAATCGGATGTGAAAAAGGATTTTTGGCAGTCTTTCAAAAATGCCAACATTTTATTGAATGCTGTTGATCTGTGTAGTTGGCTGCAATTTAATTTGGTGTCGGGTGGAGCACTTCACTCAAATCCACCACTGCCCACTTTTAGGAACCACTTTGGCAGTAGATAAAGTCAAGTGTTTTATGAAGTGCAAGTGCAAGGACTCTCTCTGTGGTATATATTTAGCTATAGAGCTTAAGTGAACCTGGGCAAGTGGAAAGATGATCTTGGTTTGGTCTGTGTTCATTGAAATGGAAAACCCTGGGAAATTAAACGATTTTTGACATATAAGAAGCAATATTGGGTCGTTTAAGTGATTTGAGATTTGATTTATTAGGTTTTCCAGTGGGAACTGATGAAATAATTTCGAGGAAACCAGCAAAAACGATTTAAACCGTTTGAAACCGTTTGATTGAAATTTCATTTCAGACAGTCTTTTGTGTTAATATTAAAAAAAAACTAGGACGCAGCTTGAGCTCAAATTTGGTCTTGAATTTTAGCTAAACATGCTTACAAAGATTTAACCAAAATATTAAAAAAAAAAATTCGCAGTGTACATTAGTCAACTGTCAAAATTAGTCGATCTGAGATATTCCTTACATATTTAAATCGGTGAACATTTTGACACTTCGTAGCAAGGCATTAAAAGTTACTTGAGTAGAGAGATTATTCCAATTAAAAGTATTCAAGGATATTTGTTATCTCTTTATCTGATACTGTTCAAAGTATTACTTACGTTTCCTTAGCGTTGCTCGGAGAAGGCTTCGAACAGGCTGCGTTTTTCCTTATCGTGGATTTATGTAAAAACATTTATGTATTTAAAAAAACATTTCTGAAATGTTTTTTTTTTTTTTTTTGGAATGGACGTTTCAGATGAAAAAAACTCCGAACCTCCGAACTTAATGAAACTTTAGAATAATGTTGTTCAGGTATATTTTTTAACATTTTTGTACCGCGAAGAACTGTGTAAATAAATTGGACGACTGGACGTACTTGCTCATATGAGCGGTCACATTGTAAACTAAAATTTAAGAAAATTAAAGCGAACATCAAAGCATTTATTCGATTTTTGTGACTTTCGACTGTTTGAATAAAGTACGTTAAATCGTATTGAGTGAAATAATTTAAATAATTTATTTTTTCAAAATTATAGGAACGGTTTTTAATTAAAAGTGTGTTTTTTTTTAATTAAAAAAAATAATTAAAGAACACAAATTAAAGCACAAAAATAACGTACATTTAAAAACAAAATTAAAAAAAATTCACTTACCCGTTTTCAAAATATTGATTTTTCAAAAAAAAATATTAAAAATACAAAAAAAAAACTTTTCGAAAAAAAATTATGCGAAATTACTTAGGCTGTTTACATCTTCTTGAATAGGAGTTTTGATATTAATCGGATCACCAGTTTTCGAGAAAGTAGAAGAAAAAAACCGGTCCTATGGGAGGTACCGTTTTTAGACCATCATATTAAATTTTTTTTCACCAAAATTATAATACTTACCTACAGTAGTACACTGATTTTTTTCATAAAAATTCTTGGAGCCGTTTTCGAGAAAAAACTAAATTTTACATAACGGTTATTTGACATGTACCGTTAATTTTTGAGCTAAAAAAAATTGAAAAAAACTTCTCTGTAGAATGTCAAAATAACCTTAAGTTTTAAATCTTAAGACGATTGGCTACAGTCCAAAAAACATCCGTACAGACAGATAGACAGACAAACAAACAAACAGACAGACAGACAGACGGACAGAATTTTGCCAGTAACTCAAATATGTTTCTCTATCATCGTAATGTCATGTTTGATTGTTATCTCAATTTTTTTTGCACGAATGCATAACTTGCATTATAGTTCCTATAATCGCAAGTAAAAAAGTTATCGGAAAAAAATTGCAAAATTTTCTACCTTAGGTTAGGTTTTTCATCAATAGCTTTTTTTTCAGTTTGTATGTCAATTCATTGCTGAGATATGGTGTTTTTGAAATTTCTTAAAAAATGCCCAAAAATCCAGAGTTTCACCTTAGCCGATTTATAATTAAATAAAGCTGTAATTATGATTCTAAGTTTAAATCACCAACTTTTGGCACCCTAAATATAACCCAAGCCCAACCCAAATTTAAAAAAGTAATTTTTTTCTCTTTTTTTCTGGAATCAAACCATTCAAATCATGTTGGTATTGTATTAGTTACTTTTCGGGCCGATAGACCCCCTCCTCCACCCTTTCATACCTGTTAAAAAGACTAGAATGCTTGAGAAATGAAGAAATTTTTACGTTCGGAATGGGAGATAGAAAAACCCTTATTAAACATTTCTGAAATGTTTCGCGAAGCGGTCCAGACAGAATAAACATTTCAGAAATGTTTTTTAAATGTTTCTGAAATGTTTAAAGAATATTTCTCTAGTGTGCATGCTTAGAAAATTTGAATACTATCTACACTAGGCGTATTTTTTGCAAAGCTATCCGCAGTGCAGTATATTTTTTTACACACTACATATATAACATTTCACTACGGATAAAAGCAGAAGATCAATCCAGCTGCGAATAGATATGTACCATATTTTGTTGTAAGTTTTTTTTCATTTTATTTGCCACAAAATCAATTTCTGCACCTTCCCAAGCTTTGTTTTTTGTTTTTAGATCAATTATATGGCACCTAGGTTGTCAAGATTGTCAACTTTTATGTATAAAAACAAGGCTGCTGCGGATGGTTTTTTTTTTTTTTTTTTTGGGAAATCCCACCACACTACGGATAGCCTTCCCAAAATAACACGGCTGCTGTCTTCAACTTCACCGTTAAATATATAGCAGTTTTTCATTTTCCTTAGTCCTGGTGGTTTGACAGTTAAACCGCCTTTATAGAAAAATCAGAGTGAATGAAAAAGTCGAGTTATTAAAAATCTGGGTCAATTATATAAAATATATAATGAAACAAGGTACAATAAATAAAATCGAGTGCATGAATAATCCCAGCGAATGAAAAATTAATTTGGATTTAATATCCGCGTGAATGAAATGTATGAATAATGTAGAATTTTTAGCTGAGTATGTTTTACACTATCAGATAGGTACTAAGTCCAGCTACCAGATCCATTTACCAGACATTTTTTTTTAAAAAACCTACGGGAGCTGATTGAAGGGTCACGTGTCAGAAAATACATTTTTTTATTCAAAAAATTCACATGCTTATATCTATTTACTTTGAGGTCATAGGTGAGTGCTTTTTGGACTTTCAGATAGATATTAAAATGTAGCCACCCTGTCAATACAACATAAATCCCCCCAGAAAAAACTGAGCCTTCAGGAGCGGATTGAAGGTTCACGTGTCAGAAAATACACTTTTTCACTGAAAGATTCACATGCTTATTTCTCGTTATTTACAGGTAAGTGATTTTTGCATTGTCAGAGAGATATTAAATGTAACTACCCGTTCCATATACAATTAGTCTCCAAAAAATAATTACGTCTCCAAGAGTGGATTGAAAAGTTGCGAAAAAATATAGGACTTTTGCGCTCACTCCAACAGTAACGAAGTTATTGCGCTTTGAAAGTAAAAGAAACACGAAATTTTAGTACTCAAATTTGAGTTTTTATATATACAGGACATACCAAACAACATATCAAAAATTCACGCATACCCGAACTTTTGTAAGGTAACACATTTTCCATCAATTAACTAAAAGTTTTGTACAGATTTTCATGGCTTAAACAAAGTATTTGTGTATCCTTTCCCCTATTTTTTCGGAATTTTTCAATTTAAATTCTTGTCTTCCTTGCGCCTTTAAAAAAAACTCTGGGTCTACCACTATATTTTATATTGATGGAAACATGAACACACTTTGTAAACGCAATTCGTAATGGATAACGAAAAAGTGTCAATTATCCAGTTCAAATGATGTCATCCCCTCCTTTGACGGCCTTCTGTCGTCACACACTCCTCTGCCATCCGCTGTCGAGTTGTGCTTCGTACCGCATTCGCAGCAATAAAGTGCGTGAAATTGAATCCACACTTCAGTGTCAAAATCAGTTCGTCATGGATATCATTCCAGACGTTATGAAAAAACAGCATTCTGAAATAGGGCAACACTCTTTTAAAAAAACAGATAAACGTTCCTCTATACATGAGCGGCATTTACTAGGTAGGTATATGTACGTGCGTACAGGACCAGGTTGATCCAAAACCTATAAACCGAGCATAAAAACGTCTGCCACATCTTCAATCGAAATGTCATTTAAATTCAATTAAAGTTTCAGGCATTCCGGGATTTGTTGCGCTACTATAACAGCCACAGAATCCTTGTCCAGTCGAGTTGCTTGTATCTCTGGCATGAAGTGTGCTTCCGCACTCTCATCCCGCACTTTAGTAAAACCAACCGAAGGTCCTGTGGTTAGTTAAAGTTTTAATTGAGTTTAAGGGTGGTAGCGCGTGTTCTTGACTGCTTATTGAATGCAAATCACATACCCCAGCCAACTCAGGCGTGTTGTCCTCCAGCTCCTATACATACTGGAGTCTACTATTTAGGATGAATCTTGTCGGGTGCGGTGCGGTAAGCCATTAAATTACTTTTATTTCGAGCACCAAATTGTCGCATAGCGTATAAGTACACCAAGTTTTTCATCCTGTCCTGTTCGTCCAGTGTGATTGGTAAATAAAAGTTTACATTCCACAATTCGGGGAGAAGAGTACAAAAAAACTGTTAATTTTCTGTGAAAGTTAGATGTTGATTAAGTTTGGAGATGGCCAAGTCGCATGACAAATGCAAGGCAAATAGCATACATCTGAGCTCCTCCTGGAGACCCAAACTTAATGAATATAACTTCTACTTCTATGACTAGTTGACGAGAGCATGAAATGCGCAATTGTTATTAAAATTAATTATACATAGTTGGGAAGTTTTTTTTGTTATTATTCAAAGTTTTAGTGACTTTTCCGGAGACATTCATTATAAGAAGCAAAGATGACAAAGAGGAAACGGCTCGTGGAGCATCAGGCGTCGGAGGCGCCTCGTCTCGTTGGTCCTCTTGGTGGGCGTTGTCGAGAGGGTAAGACTCTGAGATTCTCATTAAAAGTTTCAAGGATTTATTTCCAGGTGTAAGGAGCTATGAATTCTTTTGTTGTTATTTTTTTTACAATTTTGTGTTTTGTTTTTAAATTTTGTGTAAAACGCACTCTACATCCTGTAGGAGTATTGGACAACGCCAATTTACGTCAATCACGCCTGCGAGGATTCGAACAATTATTGACACTTATCCACCGCATATGTGGAATGAATGGTGGTTACATGCAAATGATTGGATGACGTTGCTTCGACTCAAGTAAGGTTATAGTTGTCGTTTGTCATTTTGAAGATGCATGATACACACATGGACTCATGGTTGAGTTGGGATGTAATTCGGATGATGACGATGAGTGTCTTTCCTCTGTTCTCGCAACTCGCATATTGCAAATTTTAAATGAATATAAAATGTTTTCTTAAGAATTCACTTAAAATGGTGGAAAATCAATCTTTTAACTGTTTAGTAAAAGTCGACCTTTAACCAACTTTCCAGGCAGTTACGTTGCCTTAAAACCCTTCCTTATTCTCTCCTTTACATACATTCCTCACAAGTGAAAAACATGTGGCAGTAACAAGTGGTATGAATAACCATTTTCCCTTTTTTATTTAAGTTCCAATAACCAAGGACGTTCGTAGGCCCTTTAGGTAATAACAAGTTGGTTAGCTTAACATACAAAATCCATAATCCACCTGTGGTCCCGAAACAGAAGTCCGCAATCCTTGGTAATGGCTGACTAATGAGTCCTCTGTTCAATTATGCAGCAGCAGTCGGTAATAGTGATTTGTATATATACTTTTGGCCTGCCTTTTGCACATGGCTTTCGTCATCATCATCGTCGTCGCCGCCATTTTGCCAACCGAAATCCAATGTTCAATGGCTTGGCTATGTGTGCTTTAAGTCTCAACTGCCCCCAAGGTGCTTCTTCCCACTGGTGCTGATGCTGTACACACCAGCAGCATACACAGAGAACCTGTTTAATGCTGCAGCATCCTTGGATCTCTGCCAAACACAGTTTATCGTTTATATTGTCAGGACAAAGGATTAAGGTATTTCTGCTGCTGGTTTACTGCAGAAGCATCAGCAACCCGCGATACCATTTCGATGCTCCTCTGCCTTACTTCCGTTTACCTTATTTGCCATTTGGCTGCAATAGGGTGGGACGCTTTTCCCCAAATGTGTGCGGCAAGAAGTCGATTGGGGGACTTTATTATTTTTTGTTTTCCTTCGCAGGAGCCCAACTTCGGTCTTGGCCCCGCACCAACTGTCTTATAGTTGGAAATATGAATGGCCTAAGGACATGCTCATTACAAGAAATTTGGCTTTGTGTGTTCATATTGATAATAAAAATTCTTTGTCAATCTTCCTGCGTTGGATATACCTATGTACCAGAGATGAGGGGCACAATTTATGGATTATTGCTTTGAAGTTGTTGCAACTTCAGAAGTCCTTGGGGTGGTGGTTGAAAATTGTAATTTGAATACAATTTGTCTGCCTTTACTGAAGTCAATTCAAGGATTTCCATAAAAGTGGGTAGAATAGTCAAAAAGATACGACTTCCTCGAGATGACCTTAAAAAATAAAATAACAATGTCCTTATTGCCGCAGCAATAAACAACAAAAGCAATTTCCAAGCATATTTCTCTTGAAACCACTAACAGGACCTAAATTGTGCCAAGAAGACGATGTCCTGGTGGGACCGAGAAAAATACCATTAACGAGAAAATTGCACACTGCGTCTTATTGGCCTTGTTAACGTCAACTCTCGCGTCCTTGAGTCAAAATAAAGGTAACGAGAAGAGTTTGTGCAATGTGCATAGTTGCAACAAGCAACATGTAGGTAGTATTTTCAGAGTTGTTGAAGAAATCCCCGCACAGATGTGTCTAAAATTCCTGTGGGAAATCAGTGGGCGAAGTTGTCTTTGCTGCGGCAGATGCAGCAAATGTTGCATTAAGTTTATCTATTAGGAGATGGAGAAGAAAACTGCAAGAAAAGTGAGATCTTAATATAAGTATCTGGGGAGAGATCCCGAGGGTCGCTATATACCACAACTTGTTTATGGTTGCATACTTTCGAGCAACAAACACAAACTCCTCCTCCTTTGACACTTTGCAGCCAGGACTTTGTGAATTAAGTAAGTTAGGTATGCATTAATGGCTCACATCCTGGAACAGAATATTTGACTACTAATTATATGGAAATTTGTTTGCAACGGTCACAGGCTCATACAGGAGAAGTTTTGCGGAGAAAACTATTTCATAATTCAGCCGCCTTGTGGTATGAAGTTTTCATTAAGATACTTTTTGTGTATCTTAAGCATTCTTAACACTTAATTTATAATAATTTTTCAATCGTTCTTACCCTCTTGGGGATTGATTTTTATATTTAAAGCAATAAAAAAATTGTAAACTTTTTACTTTAGTTGTCACAAAATAGATGGCGTTAATGGTTTTGGAGATTGTGCTTTGCGATAGCGGTATTCGACAAGTTTTTTCGTTCATTTTTGGGTTCAATGTCCAATAAAATGTTTACGATCCATAAATAGTTTTTATGAGTGAAATACAAACTTTTTGTTGTTCTTCGTTTAAGTGAAACGTTGGGTTGGAGGTGTTATCTCACAACAGAGTTATTCTTTGTTTTATGTGTTTATTGCACATCTATAGATTGTCTAGAGATGATGACAGCCATTACTGACAAAAAACATCGGAACAAAAAATTAAACGAAAATTATAAAATAAATTATATACCTAAAAAGTTTTGAGTAGGATTTACGTATTTATATACTCTTTTTTTGTATATGTATGTAAAATTAGCGCACGCACATGGGATTTACAGTTTCCCAAGCATGAGGAAGTAAAGGAGAATAGGACATAAGGTGCCTATTAACATATTCGTTTTGAATGCTTGCAAATTAAAATGGCAAGATAAGACCCCGCAAGGTAAACTATTTGAAATTCATGTTGTTCGGCTAAAAAAAAATCTCTTTATTTCATACTACGTCCGATATTGGACTGAAGGTGAAATGATGAGCATTCCTTACTAGACGAGTATTACGGGTGAAACTTTTTAGGGGAGGAATGCAGTTGGCTGCCACATTTGTTCTATAAAAGAAAAGATAAAATAAGGAAAAACATGAAACATTGCGTCGGTGTTTCGAGAGGGGCAAATGTTTCAGAGAGCTATATTTCCCACCAATTTTAACAATCTGGTTTGTATTCTATCGAGCAGGTCTAGTGATACTTGAGAAGCTTAAAATACGGTACCGTTGCGATTGCACATCAGAAGGCAAAGAACGTGAATCACCGAACGAATATGAAAAGCTGAAAATAGAGTCGTCGGCAAAACAATTTAGTGGGTAAGAAGTAACAGACAACGAACTAGAGTAACATCGATCTCAAAAGTACGCTTTATGCCAAACTTTATCTAATGCCCTGGAAATATCAAGCGTAAGCGTTACCAAAGCGATGTAAGGATTTTTTCCACTTAAGGATGTTTTTTGTATGTTTGCTATTCTTGCTACTTGCAGGTAAGCGGCTCTTTTATATAGTTTGAGGTTTTTGATTAAAAGAAGAACAACTTTTGCGTACTACCAAACTTACAACAATTTTATATAGGCTGGAGTTATTAGTTACTTAACGGGGGCCAACCCGATCATCAGACTCCTTTTAGTAGTTCAAGAGTTTTTATTATAATGACCTGTTTCGGCTTCCTCGAGAATAAAAACAAATTAGCAAATTAAAAGGAGTCCCAACTGGTGTCTGTCCTGGATTTAGTTATAGCTAGAGCTACGAACTTAGCTAGCCACCCGTAAGACAACATTCAGGCCAATTTAAAAGACTTATCTTCTGACCATTAATTCTATGCTGCCTGGAGAAAATAATGGCCCGTTACTGATTCGCTCTCAGGATCGAACAAAGGCGATAACCGGCCTTAAAAAAGATACAAAATGAAAAAAAAACACTATAAAATAAATAAGAACGGCCTTGCCTTGAACGGCCTTGAAGGAAAAAGTCCGGTAGGAGTGGCATATGATATTAGCGTGATATTTCTTTAAATTAAATATTTTTTTCTGAATTAATCAATTTACTTTTGGTTATATTCGTATATTTAATTAAATTTATTCATGAATTTTTTTTATTTAATTTTTTTTGGAGTGGTTAAGTTATCTATGTCGATTTTCTAGTAAAAAAAAATATTCAGCATTTTGAAAAAGCCCGATGAAGTGTTAAGAAGTTAAATTTTCAGAGGGTGCGGTAAGGAGAGCGAAGAATAAGTATGATTTGACAGCACTTTCAGTTCACTTTATTTCAAGTCAAGGGGAATTCCGATTAGTAATTGGAGCGATCGTAGTCCTGGAGCGACAGGAATGACCACCCTGCCTTACACTACCAGCAGTGCCGTTTTCCTTTCCAGGTGTTGTTTACCCCTTAGTGGTACTGCCGTCAGAGTTACGATGTACGATCTTCGATGGAATATCGTTGGTGGAGTGTTTGTTATCTTGGCATGTTTTTTTTGTTTCAAATATGGAAACAAAATTTCAATGCAGAAGCGTACATTGGTAGAAGCAGAAGGGCAACTAATCCCTCTTTACCACAAAAACATATATACGTGTTTATTACTACTTATATTTTTTATTGCAAAACTTCGTACTTTTGCTTATGTTATTTAAAAAAGTTTGAAAAAAAAATCAATTTATAGTGAACTGCAAGCTACATCCCCTTACTCATAATGGTAGATACGCTTATGGAAATTAAGTTTCTTGTAATTTAATATTTCACAACTGGTTTTTTTCAGCTGTTAGTTTATTTGGGGACAGATTTTTCTAAAATTTTGTATGGAAATGACAATCAACTAGCAGTCCATATATACTTAATAGGTCTATGTTTCAGACCATTGCAGATTTTTTCCCGTAACTGTTGGTCATGCAAAAGTTTGGTTTTATCAATAACAATGAAACATGACATTACAATCATAGAGAAGTCTAAAAAAGTGATCGAGAAAAAATGTCTGTCTGTCTGTTTGTCTGCCTGTCTGTCTGTCTGTTAGTATGTATAACGAGCTGCAGCCTAAACGGTTTAAGCGATTATCTTCAAACTTGGTGTGTATGATTCTTTTGGCATTCCCTAGAAGGGAAATTGAAATTTTATTTTAATGTTGCGCTTTCTCGGTTACGGCTCTCTGAATTTCTGTCAAATTTTATATTTAAGTAGATCTAAGTAGTTTTATCAATTCTGCATATCAACATTTTTAATAACTTTCTTTTTCTAATGAAAATAAATATTTGAATATTTTTTTTTTAAATCAATATTTTTAAAACTAATCAAAAAAAATATTTTAAATTTTATATTCACATGTATATTAATAAGCTCTAAAAAACTGCATACTAAAATTTCCAAAAAAAAAATTATTTTCAAAAAACTAAAAATAAAAAACAGGATTTTATCAAAACCGATCCTACAATTTTCGAAATACATTTTTCATAATTTTGTTTGTTATTTAAGACGTGTGATGGCGTACTTCAAGTTTTTTTTAAGACCGTTAAGTATTGTGGTTTTAATACTTTTTATAAGTTCAAACTGTGTTATTTTCAACTTAAATGTTGTTTGTTTCTGTCAAAGATCTTGCTTTCCAATGTAGTTAGGCACATAAGAGCAAGTACGTGCGACCCAGTCGTGCCCATTTTTTCTGTAGGGTTGAGTTTGTATTTTGTAGAATCGGAAACTTACTTCTTTAAACTCTGAGTTGAACCATGACTTTTCTTTTTGTTCTGTTCGGAATGGAAGCTCGAATCCCTAGAAAAATGACATTTGTGATCATTTTAGCAATGTCACTATCCAGAAAGAATAGCGACCAGTTAAAGTTATGGAAGAAGCTATTGGAACATCCCAGTTGGTTTTTTCGTATTGCCAAACGGTCTTGGTTGTAAGTTTTTTCTAGTGAGCTCATCGATCAGCTGGGTAAAGTGGTGTTACCCAGCAAACATTTTGAGTTAAATCCAGCCTCATGAAAATTAATTAAAATTTAAATAAAATAATTCATTACTTTACGCTCTTATAATGGAAAACGCTTTAACGTCTTCTCATCAGGTTCAAATAGAAAATTGTTTTATTTTCCAAGACGTTAAAAATCCATAAAAATAATTTTATTTTTAACCTTGACTGTTAAAGACTTTTCAACTTTCATTAGCAACTCCAAAAATAGATCCCCTTTTTCAGCATCACTCAGCAACTTTTTAATAATTGCTTAAAAGAGAAAACATCTTAAGAAATATAGATGTATACATTTCCATAAAAATGAAAACACTTCAATTTCTTTAAATTCAAAACATTACTTTCACCACCCCTTCTTTCCGGGTAATATTTGGCGCCAAAGCGGCCTTTCCAATTCAACCCGAAAACCCCTACACCACCAAATCAAACTTTTAAAAGAAAAAAAAAATCATAACCGCTACTGAATGAAAGATGAATTTATAGCAACACTTAAAAGTCCGGAGCTCTCATCTCATATCAATGAGAATACTCCTCACTCGACTACATCTTGAGAATCCTACTCCCATCTCCATTGAAATCAAAATGGAAAAAAAGTTAAGTATCGAACAACTTCCTCTCGCTAACGGATAGCTTTCATCTCCTAAAAACCAATCTCGACAGGAAAGTCCAAACAGACGAGCAACAAAAAAAAAAAAAAAGATATATTTCCCAATGTTTATTCATGTCCCTTTTCCAACCCCCAACTCCTTCCAAATGGGAACGAAGTATTTGCTAAATAAGTTGTTCACTGTGTACCGATGTCGTCTATTCAAATAAAAATATCTTTATTGCGGATGTATCTCCCATTGCAGTGACTATCAAGGGTGGATGGAGTCGTTATAAGGGACACTATAAAAGTCAACCATTTGTTTCACTCCTCTTAACCCCCCCCCCCCCCCCCCCTCAGCAACTCTCAATAGGAGCGTCAGCAATGAAACCAAAGAGCGTATGCCATGTTGAACAACCAAATATCATAATATCGACAGCAACATAGCGAAACAGGAAGAGGAAGTGTGTCTAAGAGAAAGGATATTGGAAATGTTAGGAGATTGCGAACGAAATGCGCATAAGTATTTCCTTAGCCCAATACTGTTACCCGCCTTCGCGCCTGTAAGCGCGCATATCCTCACCTCGTTTGCACAACTGTACTCTACGTTTACGGTACAAAAGTTTACTATAAGCTTTATTGGGTTTTTGTATACGAAAAGTCACAGGAATAGTGTCCCATTCCAGCGCCTTCTTTCACTATAAAGTATACCAGCATACAGAAACAAGAAACCAACAACAACAAAATAACTAAAATAAAAGAACAAAGCAATTTCACCGGAGGATATTTCAAACAGGCAGGTAAATTTATAGCCCAGCAATATACGTTTTCTATACAAAAAAAAGAAATTGATTACTTTTACTCTTCGTCCTGTGGCGTCCCGTTTGGAGTTGCCTTTGCCAAACGACGACAAGTGAAGCCCAAAAATGCCGATGTTGATAGTATGGCCTTCGGGTTGAGTAATTTGCAAGTTGGCTTTTGTCAATATATGGGAATTTAGGAGGATTTTGTTTAATTTAAAATGTAATTTATTAAGATAAAACCGTTATTCTATGTTACTTTGTATCGATATGGCGGGCGGATATCCTGGTGGCAGGATTATAATGTGTGCGCTTTGAAATGTTGTCTAGGAAGTGTCTTTAGTGTTTTTAACTCTTTTTTAAGAACAAGTGTTTTTCGGAAAGACTACAACGCGTTTTCAAACTGATGGCAAGGAAGAAATCCCTTAATTCAAGGACCAGGATTTCTGTTGAAAGACTTCTTCCGATATCGAAATAACCTAAATGCTTAGAAAGTTCTATTTAGATATAGAGCCGCATTCCTAAAGAAAACGAATTGCTCATATTTGCAACATGTGAAGGAAATCCCTCTGTTTTCATAATAATATTTATACATTCGAGTAAAAACATTATTTTATTCACATAAAATAAACATTATTTTATTCACATAAAATACATAAACTTGACCTTTTACTTAAAAAAAAAATGTGAATTAGGTCAAAAGCAGACTCATCTCGGTAGTTAACGGATAGTTGACAGATTGTCTTGTGTCTTGTCAACTGCCCCTAGATAAAGGTATGTTTGCGGTATCTCAGTGCTGATCCTGGATATCAGAAAGGTAGAATAAATTGGTGTTAGTCATGATACGGTATCTCGGACTTTTTCTTTTTAGAAATCTTCAAAAGACATTCGGTAAGAATCGGTACCAACTAGTGTGGGACTCTCACCGCCATAAAACTATCGGTGAATCTGGACCAATCTATGAAAGATCGACAAACGATTTTTCTTTCTCAACTTATTATATCGCATTGGGGGAAAGTTATAGTTATAACAATTTCCCATAGCTTTTAGACTATCAGCTCGTGTTCTTCTTAATCTCCGAACATTTAAGACGATCTCCATTTCGGAGTTGGTTTGCAGTCGCTAATTCTGTGATACAGCGTGTTTTTTAACCACATCTGTAACCATTTCAATTTGAAGGTCACTATGTAGACTATGGACCTTGCTTTGGAGTTTTTGGATAGCGTCAGCATTTGTTTTCCTTGTACAGCCCCACAGTTTGATGCCTTATGTCTAAACGCGGCTTCCAGTACTTGCTTATATAAGATTAGTTTGTTCTGGATATATAGGTCAGAGTTCATTTCAGTTCTTCTCATTTCTTTTTGATGTGCTCTTTCCATTTAAACTTTGCATCCAAAGTCATTTCAAGGTATTTGGCGGTATTGGAGTAAGGTACTGCTATACTGCTTATAAAATTTGGAATATTGCTTATGTTTTTATTTGTAAAGTTTATATGCGTCAATTTTGTTTCATTTAATTTGATACACCATTTTTGCGTCCAATCACTTCCTTCATCGACTGCATTTTTCAATTTTTTTGTAGCCTTCGTAACGGATTTATCTGGCACCAATATTGAAGTATCATCAGCAAAAGTGGCCATGATAGCGTTGTTTTCCACTGGAATACCACTTATATATAACAAAAACAGGTTTGGTCCTAAGACACTTCCTTGTGGTACACCGGCTTCAATTTTCTTCCGTTCCGAGTAATTTTGGCCGTACAATACCCTAAAGAGTCGGTTTGTAATGTAGGATTGGATTTCAGTATTTCGTAGTACTTAGCCTTTTCTGATTGGTATACGCGATATAGGTCTTTAGCTTTCCATTTTTTCGCGCTCTTCTTTTTCCAATATAAGCTCCAATATCGAAATAGTTTGAGTACTTTCTTCAGCAGGCTGTTGCACATCAGCAAATTGTTCTACTTTATGATCAATTTGTTTAATTGTTTGTATAAGGATTTTATATTTATAAAACTTTAAATTTTATCTCTGAATTCGTTCCAGTTCGTTCTCTTACTCACGAGCTTAAGATTAGGGACAAAGCTCGTGAATGCGTGACGAGAGCGTTACGGAAATCGATCGAGGCATCTAACGCCAAACAGAAACAAATAAGGAATTTGAAATAATTTTAGTTTCTTATCAGAGATAAGTTTATGTTACTACCAGAATTTTGTTGCATAAAGGTGTTTAAATAAAATAACGGTCTTTTATTTCTGATTGCCCTGTTCCATGAACAGGGAGAAAGATTATATTTGATTTAATTTTTCTCGTGAATTCAAACATAAATTAGACATATAGATGGAGCTAAAGAAGTTTTACTTCAGTCGTGTGGTCTAAAGCACACTCGATTTTAATTATTATTTCTGCTTTACTCAGTTATAAAATTATTGGCGAATCAGAAGAATACAATTTGCGGCCTGCTTGGTATAGCCGTTTACTTTTTGTTGTTATAAGCTTAGATCCACAATGGGTGTGTTCAGCATTGATTTTGCCACCAACAAGGAAGTTATGTCCTCACAAATTTAGGAGTTCTGCATATAGCTGCTATTTTAAACACTTTTTTGTAAACCAATATTTATCATTGCTACTTGTATGTTTTCATTAGTTAAACTTCGGTTCTTCATTGTATATTACTGATCCTCCCCTAGCTTTGTCAGCTGGATGTGGTGATTTTAAGTGTTTTGTCCATCATTGTTTCTTAATAGCGACTTCTTCACTTGCTGTTTCATGTTAAATTTTTATTTGTCAATCGTTTTTAGGATAAGTTCCAGATTTTTTTATAGATGTTTCTTCGCTCTTCCACACAAAGATTTTTGAATAAAAGTTAATTACAAAAACAACAATAAAAAGAAGAGTTTTTGCAGATTGGGAAGAAGTATAGAAAGATATTGTTCGATCCCACTTCTGAAAATACTCTTTATAAAAAAACCCTAAGACTCTGCATGTCACTATTACTAAAAATTCTCCAAACGTAATAATGACAAAAGCAAGTCATTCAATTTAAGCGAATTTGTAATACTTTCACAAGTTGGAACAACAGTTATATTTTCAGCAAACGTAAAAGTGCATTCAAACTCTTACTCCCTGCGGTCATTCGCATGAACTCGACTTCATTCAGCATTCGTTATTTTATGAATTCCAAAAATGCCACCTTGTCGTAAACTTTTTTTTCCAAAAGGATAAAATATCCCCCCGACGCACAGTGGGACGAATGTATGGACAAAACGGCGAAATTAATATCTCTTGTTTTAATGACAGAAACTAAATTATTTTGCATGTTATCACTAATTACGTCAAATATCTATATAATAAAATTAAAAGTGCATGCATAAACCAGCAATAAACACCCCGCCCAGCACCCCTCGAAGTAAAAGAGTTGAGCAGCAAACTTTATTTTAGAATTGAAACTTTATTTTTAAGATTTTCTATATATTTTTTTAACTTTATTTATATTTTTAGTAACAAATGTTAAAGCTTAATAAATTTAAATCCTTATGAGACCAATAAGTGTGATAAATTAATTATAATAATTAATTAATCGCTATCGCTGGCTGATGTTCCATCAATATCGTTCAAGTCTATATTGACTGGCAATGCTACGACTTCCAAATTTTTGCTGAGTAAATATTGCTCAATATCTGGGTCAACCTTAGACATATGAGAAGTTTTAGAGCGTATACTTGAAATCAGTGGGTCTGAAGTAATTAATAAATGATTAATTAAATCAGTCATTGAACTCGTTCTAGAGCACTTTCGACTATGATCTTGTCTGAACTTTCTGATTTCCTTATGCCTTGCTTCCAACGCTTCTTCAGAAAGGACACCAATGGGTGGACGATTGAAGGTTGGCTTCAGCAACAGTTTCTAACACAGCAGCAATTTCCGGCAATAGCTCAGCTTTATATTTTTGTAATTTGTAGTAACTTGGGAAAAAGTCTTTGTGGACACCGTTGACTACAGAACGTAGAAGAGCGTACTTCTTCTTAGACAAATCTAAGTCTAAGAACAATGCTAAGCTTTGCTGCATAGTTAATGAACTTTTCGATGTTTGAGGAGAGTTGGAACAGCGACCAGTAGTTTTAGCAGCATAGGTAAGCTCCTCAGTGCTATATTGCGAAGTCAGTTCATGGACTCGGCGTTTTTTCGTACGTTCGCTGCACTCTTCAAATTTTTCGATGGTCTTCCTTTGCTCGTCCCTGGTTGACTTGGGTTATTGGTCTCACTCACAGGATTTGATATATTTATTGATAACGGCAAATTTTGATTAAGCCATCGTTCATTAACTTGCATAAACTTCTCCCGTTTCCTTTGGCAATTTTCCCATTTTTGCTTCAATTTCAGACAATAATACTTCGAAGCTTTTTGAATTTGCAGTTCAACATCTTCAGTCGACTCTTCTAGGCCAAGTTATTGTAATTGATTGATTTTTATAGCAACGGCATTTAATTTCAACGACTCTTCGCTCTCAATCCAGGTTTGAAATAGGTCACCATTTTTGATTGATGGAGTTAAGCATATAAAATCGTCAATAATTAAAAAAAACGCAAATCTGCGCACACTTTCGTTCGTGATCTAGTTAATATATATATAGATTATCATAAAACAAGAAAGACCTCAGGAGGGGTTTTTGGGGTATTTTAGAAAACCTTACTTAGGAAATTCACATAAAACAATTCTTATTAGACATTTAGTTCAAACTACAAACTAAATAAACCACGAAATCAAAGTAATTTTTTATAATAAAATATGATTTCCCATACCTTGGTACATAATATTATCCATTTTATAATAATTTTTTATGCGCGAAATTAAATCAGCAAATAATTTAAATTGTATTAAAAAACCACTTGTTATTACTGTAATGCAGTTAGACAAAATATATATTCAAGATGACTTACCAATGCCTCAAAAGTACCGTTAAAATAATTGATTTTTTTATTTATTGCTATGAGTTGTCCCACTGTGCGACGCGACGATTGCATTATAAATATGTACATAAATCTCATAATCACATACGCCTTACCTATATGCCGAACATTTGAAACGAAAACTTTTCCTTGTGTAGCATCAGCCTCCGCAAAGTTGCATTCACTTGCGCCTATCCTATCCAAACGAAATTGCAATGCTTTGGGCTTTTGTGGCATAACGAATAAAATCCGACTATCAAAAATAATACCAAACTATGAAATTAACTGGAAAAAGTAACTTTTCTGTTTCAATTTCGACTTTTGAATGAGTGTGTTCAGTGAGGCTGTGCACTCAATATTAATAACACATAAATAAACTTTTATAAAATATTAAGTTTATTGAACTATATGAAACTAATATAAATTAAAACAAAGTGAATAACCCTGGCAATTTGCAGGTTAGAATGAACTCTGTACAAAAACTACATTAGATTTGGTAAGAAAAAAATCGTTGTATGAAAACATTGTATGCATTATGCATACATTGTATACAAGCATTGTTTGTACGCCAACATACATGCAGTTTTAACAGTAAACCAAAAATAAAATTTATCCGTTTTATACTCAAATTTTCCAGAAAGCTTGATCCTGAGATTCTCTTCGTTCAGCTAAAGCTGAGCATGAACAGAGCCGTATTCTTAAAACCGAAGGATATGCTCCCAAGTATAAGGTAGAAGTATAATGTAATGGTTAAAAGCAAACGGTGAAAGTAGCGTTTCCTTCTTTGAGTATTCATACTGATAACCTTATTCTTGCCAGTATATTTTTCAAGGAAAAGTAGAAGGCAGACTTCAGAACGCTGAATAACATGGCTGATGATATAATTTAAATTTGTTTGTGTCATTTTGTGAATTTTTGGGTATTTATCCATATGTAGTGCCCCGTGTCGGACTGCTAAGCGAATGAGCCTGGGTTCGAATCCAGCTCATAGCACCCTTCTATTCTGAACTGACAAAACCTACAAGCGTAAAATTTGTCTTGAAAAAGTGCATCTCATGTAGCCGTTCGGACTCGGCGGTAAACTGTAGGTCTCTTCCTTTCTTGCAGATTAACAACACACACACTAGGCCATGGCTTCTAAAGGAGCTGTCGGGCCAATAAATTAAATAAATTAATAAAAAAAAATCCATATTTCGAGTCATAAACAGATCCAACACTAGTAAAAAATTTCTTTGGCATCACAAATGGCTTGAACATTCAGAGTAGGTTTACTTTTTCGATTAATGTACATACTCATCTTAGAGTTTTGGTTTCAGTATCCTTAAGTGGGTACAATCTATTACTTCAATAGCTGTCGGAAACTTAAACTTCCTTTTGCCTTAATTATGTTGCTTCCGTTAATTTACTATTGGTAGTTTCTAAACTTGATCAGTTGCATGTGCATTTACATATGTTGTCAACTATTGTTTTCACAGTCCGAGATACCAAATAACATAGAATGCAAACCGTCTTTTATAACATGTATCAGAACTAAACATCTTTTAAGATATAGCGCATATAAATATTTGTTTGGTGTCCAAAACTCACCTCGGTACGGAACAAAGTCTTGATAGTAAACTACCATGCTCCGCACACAGCAGAAAAAGCTAGGGGAGGATTAGCAATACTTATGAAAAAGAACCAAAATTTACTAATGAAAATATGTAAGTAACAAAACAAAGATAAGTATTGGTATAAAAAAGAAAGAGTTTAAAATAGCAGCTACTTACTGCCCTCCGAGGCGCTCCCAACTGAAGAAGACTATGCAGAACTCCTAAATTTCCTTGTTGGTAGTGACTACAATACTAAACACACCCACTGTTGATCTAGACTTATAACAACAAAAATAAACGGCTATAGCAAGCAGGCCGCAAATTGTATTCTTCTGGTTCGCAAACATATTGGCCATCTGATGCTAACAAAATACTAGACCTAATAGACTTTTTCGTAGTTACAGGTCTTAAACTAAATCATATAAGTGTGGAAGGTAATTATGATTTATCGTCAGACCATACTCTAGTAATTTTATCACTGAGTGAAGCAGAATTAATAGAAACAAAGTAATCCTAAGCTCGCGTTAATAAGAGAACAAACTGATGGAACGAATTCAGAGATAAAAGTTTTATAAACCTAAGATCCCCTATGCAAACAATTTTGATAAGGTTTGGCACTTGGGACTTCAGTGCAAACTGCATAGGTACCCTCCCAGGAAGTACTACGAAATGCTGAAATCTTACGTTACGAACCGAATTTTAAGGTACGGTCAAAATTGCTTGGAACTGAAGAAAATTGAAGCCGGTGTACAACAAGGAAGAGTCTTAAGACCAACCCTGTATTTGTTATATATAAGGGATATTCCAGTGGACAACAACGCTATCATGGCCACCTTTGCTGATGATACTGCAATATTGGTGCCACATAAATCCGTTACGAAGTCTACACAAAAGTTAATAAATAGCACGACTGGATCGCCAGTACTTGCTCTTATGTGGGGTCACAGCTTCGAATGAAATTAGAAAAATATTATGGGAACTTAGAAGTTTTTTTTTCAATTTTCTGACATTAAATTATTTGAGAAAAGTACGTAAAATAGTTTTCAATGGAAAAAAATAAACGCCATTTTGTGGCTTTAAAATATGTGAAATAGGTTGATTTTTTTCCAAAATCGTAGGAGCGGTTTTTAAATAAAACGATTTTATTTTTATAATTTTTTTTTAAATAAGAAAAATTATTTAAATATGCAAACATAAGAAGAAATTTAATCTGTCCACATTTAAAAACAAAATAAAAAAAATCCATCTACCCGTTTTCAAAATATTGATTTTTGAAAAAAAAATAAGAAAATTATTAAAAATACAAAAAAAAAGTTTTCGAAAATATTTTAAAATAAAATTGCTAAAGCTACCAACATCTTCCTGAATATCAATTTTGATTGAAATCGGATTACCACTTTTCGAGAAAGTCGTCTCATAAAAATTCTTGTAACCGTTTTCGAGAAACATAAGCCTTTACTTAACGATTATATGACAAGTCCCGTTAATATTTGAACTAAAAAAAATTTTAAAAAAATCCTCAGTAAAATGTTAAAATAACCTTATGTTCCAAATTTGAAGACGAATGGCCAAACCGTTTAGGCTGTAGTTCAATATACACCCGTACAGATAGACAAACAGACAGACAGAATTTTGCCAGTAACTCAAATATGTTTCTCTATCATGGTTATGTCATGTCTGATTGTTAGAATTTTTTTTTACGAATCCATAACTTGCCTTATAGTCCCTATAAATCGCTAGTAAAAAAGTAACAATATTGGCAAAGGATACAAAATCTTTTAAAAACTATTGATCTTATTCTTGTTTAATTAATTTTCCAATTGAGTCTTCGCACAAAATTCTTTTCCCAAAAAAAAAAATTAAAAGCTAAAAATTTAAGTAAGATTTACGAGGACAAAACAGACTGTTTAACAACAAAACAAAAAACAGCTTTGGGCTCCAACACAACAACACCAATCCGCTGTTTAAGTGTTTTTAAAATAAACAATTAAATTAAAATCAAAAGGAGGAGGCTAACTGGAGCTAAATATAAATATAAACAAAGAATGTAACATTATTGCTGCTATTCTCTCTGCGAAAGAAGGATATTTCGTGAATCAAGCCAAAAGATGCCTTCATCCCTTACCCCTTGTTACTCCTTGTTTTCTCAGTCGCCGTTGGTCTTTCCTCGTTCGTCCTTGCAGAATAATTAACATAATCGCCTTAAACATCTTCAATTCTTGCCCATCTCCTTTTTTTCCACCAATATCAACTATTCTCTGCTCAATATAATGGAAAACCGAATCGCTTGCTGCCCTTTACCTCATCCCTTGAGTTCGGTTCAAGAAAGAAACGGAGCCCATTCCTCTTAGATATAATGTCTATGGAAGCAATATAAGTAGCTGTTGCTTACTTAACAAGCTTTTTTCTTCTGCAAGAAAATGGAAATTTTTCAATTAACGGTACCCTATACACAATCAAAAAAAAAAAAGATAAATTCAAAAATATGCGAAGGAAATTACAAAACATTTGCATAGTGAAGCTGTCGTTTCTGCGATGATTTGCATAATAGGATTCCAACAACCGCGCATTCAAAAAGTCCTTCCTCCAGAAGTCTGTTGTAGGTGTACAGTGTACAGTGTACACAAACAATTCCTGCAACCCATCACATCAACAGTAAAATATCCTGCGACCCGAATCAAAATTCAAGTCCTCGTGTGAACAAGGTCATTATGCTACACAAACTTAAGTTTAAATAATAATAATTTGCGAACATTATTGTGGAGAGGGATTTGGAAAATTCGAAAAATGGGTATCCTGCCCCAGAGGATTTGGTTTAATTCAAGAGCTTTAAATACGAAGTCCCCACCCTCTCGAAGATCCTTCGAAAATTCTCTTCTTCGTCGTTAAGTGTTACAGACTCATCGTCGTTGTCGTCATCATCGTTCGTCACTCATGGGTGAAAGGTTTCGGATGATGGGCAACCATCAACCTCACATATCCCTTAATTAACCATCGAATCCCAAGGTCATGCAACCAGCACATGTGCACGGGGATTTTGAATAAATTTCGACTTTCCAAATTGATGATGTTTATGTTCAGGATAATCCCCCCTGTCTCATGATGGCTTCACTTCATTTTGCTTGAGTTTCTTCATTCTTTAATCTAAAACCAATTTCCAGCACTTTCACAAAAGTTTAAAGGATATAACTAACCGGCTTGGCGGGCGAAAGGATGTGGAGGACACCCCAAAATAACCAGAACCAAATAAAATCATAGAAACAGACAACACGATGGAGTGGTTTAAATGGGAGGAGGAAAACAACCCTTAACTAATTATATCCTTATGCCAGGGTAAAGAGGAGAATATTTAGCTCCAGGAGCTTGCCTGTCGGCTGTTAGTTCTGTTGGTTGATGCTGGATGCAACTTTGTTGTAGAGGGAGCCACTACAATGTGGCACGGAAAGGGTGAAGAGAGAATATGAATTAGCAATTTGAGGTTGGTTTTGCTTTTGGGCCAAAAAGGAATATTTTGTCATCATCATCACCATCATGCTCGGAGTCATTGTCGCGCAAAAAGGACGATGACAAAACTTCGCCACTAAAACTAACTTCAATTTGTAATTGTCGTCCTTTCCTATCGTCGTCGTTGGTTGACGTCATTGGTTTCCATAAAGATGAGAGAGCAGAAGTCAAAATGGTGTAAATGATGGCCAAGAAACATCAGCCAGAAGTACTGGAACAAGTTCCTATCCTTCTAAAAAGAAAAAAAAACAACAACAACGACCGAAAAAGGAGCATTGCGGTAAGTGCGATATGCTCTAACATTTGATAAATTATCATTTATCCTTGTTGCACATGGTTGTATCCTGTTTCCTGTTTAAGAGTTTTAAACTCCATAGTAAATTACATATACATAGATGCCTAATGTCAGTTGTTGGTTAAGTGTTAAGTACCAACTTGTGTGATTGCAAATTTTAATTAACCGGATTAGTTGAGCGTAGTGTTGTGTCGAGTTATCACACATCTTTACATAGGGATTGATACAGCGGTTGCATAATGACCCTGGAAGTTTAATTAAATTGACACTTATGTGTGTGTATTCGCAGGCCGCAAAGGAGAATGAAGTTAGATGGCGCCCAACGCCGGACCCGGTTTATTTCTTTAGAACATTCAAAGGAAGTTTTAAAAATAGCCCCCAGCTTCATCACATATAGTGTAAAGGAGTGAGATTCTTGGCATTATGAGGGTTCTGAGCCGTTGCATTGTTGTTGTTCTAATTGTGTGATGTTGTCTGGTCCTTTTGGGGTGATGATGGTGGTTCTGGTGGGTGAAAAATACACACACTGAATGAAAAATGAAATATAAATGAAAATATGTCTGGTCGCAGGAACAAATCTGTCTAGTTACTGGACAGCACCGTCATCAAAAAGTCATTTCTGTGCTCTCCCCTGGTCCTTTGGAGTGAAGTTGCGTTGGTTGCTACTTCAAGCCTGGGTTCTGGCTGCCTGATGATCCTGTTATGCCCATTTATTTGATAATGGTTTGGTACGGTGTGTTCTCTTAGAGTCGTTGTCGTTCGTTGTGCCGTCGCCATGTCGTTTCCATGAATAAAAGGATGTGACTGGGTAAACGCAAATTGGATTTTTGGTTTCTTCTCTGATGGAAAGCGGTTTAAGTTACGTTTTATTATAAATCTACTGTATATACACATCCATACTTGGAATAGCAGCAGCGCGTGGACTTACAAATTACAGCAGCCTAACAGATTTGTTGTAAACGTAGCCAGAGTGAAATGCTAACGAAATGTCAATTAGAATGAAATATGATAGGAATTTCCAGACATCATCATAGGTATCACTGACCAGAACAAGAGTTAGATTTGGAACTCGCCTATAGGATATAGCAATGTTGTCAGGAATTGTTTGATGGGACTTGGCAGTTATAAATTTATTTGCATGTATGTATGTATGTAGATATAACAGCATTAATACACAAGAGTGCGACGGACAATTGAATATTCAAACTGTTATTTGACGCATTTTTAACATTATTTTCAGTCAGTTGGGAAATATATGTACAAACATATGTTTAGGAAACTGTTAATAATTGGAGCTCTTCAATAGACTGATAAATATCTTAAAATTGTATGGCCTGGATGGAGTGGACAAAATGATTTACACTTTTTCGGTATAATCTGAAACAAGAACGATACGAACGATTTTAATTAAATTTGACTTTCTTTACTATCTGACAATACTGTGATTTGTACGCAATATTTAAAATGTGTCGATCACCATTGGTTTTGAATGCTTGCAAATCAAAATGGCAAGGGAAAATATAGCCGGGTAAACTATTGCAATTTTTTGGCAGTCTCAAATATATGGTCTTTCCAACGGAGATCGTCGTTGACACACATACCGAGTAGCTTTAACGACAGAAGACAGCATTGAAGCATTAAACTCCACACGATTCCTATTACCCCATTTGACAATGCTGCATAAATCGGAGTTTAATGAGCTTGCAATACGGCACCGTTGCAATTGTACGCCGGAAGGCGAAGGACGTGCATTATCAAACGAATATGATAAGCTGAGCGTAGAGTCATCAGCAAAACAGTTGAGAGGATTAGAAGTAACAGACAGAAGATTATTTATAAAAATGAGGAAAAGAGTCGGAGACAGAACAGAGCCCTGGGGCACACCAGCATTTATTTTGTGGGAATCAGATTTGAATCCGTCCAATACAACTTGTATTGAACGGTCCAGAAGATAGCTTTTAACGCAACGAACAAGAGTATCATCGATCCCAAAAGCACGCATTTTCGATAAGAGAACTTCATGCCAAACTCTATCAAATGCCTAGGGATATCAAGAGCGATGTAAAGCTTTGTTCCACTGTTCGGTGAAATATGCCATCAGATCACAAGAGGAACGGTTACTGCGGAAGCCATACTGACTTTCATGGAGATGGTTTCGATCTTCGAGATATTCCTTAAGCTGACGGTTAATCAGTGTTTCCGTGACCTTAGAAAGAAGGGATGTCAGTGCTATGGGTCGGTAGGAGGAGGGGGAGGATGGGTCACCTTTCTTAGGGACAGGCTAGACAAATGCTGTTTTCCATCTTCTGGAAAAGATTCCAGAAGAGTAGGATGGAAAAGCTTACACCGTGGCTTTGCCAGTGTGGAAGAACACCTGGGGTATACCATCCGGGCCAGCGGATCTGTGTATATCGAGATCTTTGAGAACTCTTGCTACTGTACTAGTGCGGAAAAAAGTCTGTCCCATGGAAAAATTTACATTCTCAAGTACAGGAGGGGCAACCTTGCTGTAAGGCAGCGTAGAGCTGGCAGCGAAATGGGCGGCGAGCAAGTTTGCCTTCTCTGAAGAGTAGACAATAGGTTTGTTATTAGCGATGAGCGTTGGAACCGAAGATGTTGACGAGTTTTTAATATTTCTTACAAATGACCAAACATTTGTACTGCCTTTGGGACATTACAGAATTTTTTGTCGTAATTTTTGTAGTGCCCCGTGGCTTAGTGGTTAGTGTGTCGGACTGCTAAGCGAAAGAACCTGGGTTCAAATCCAGCTCATAGCCACCTTTTTTTTCTGGGGTACTGCCTCTTGCGAGGAACTGACAAAACCTCCAAGAGTAAAATTTGTCTCGAAAAAGTGCATCTCATGTAGCCGTTCGGACTCGGCGGTAAACTGTAGGTCCCTTCCATTCTTGCAGAGTAACAACACACACACAGGAATGGTTGAGAGTATAAGTCACTAGGTCTTGGCTCCTTAAGGAGCTGTCGCGCCAATAAATTTAATTTATTTATTTTATTTTTAATTTTTGGTCATGCAAAAATTTGGTTCTTTCAATAACGGAGTTGCATGAATGACCTACGGCTCAGCAATTCCAACATGATGTTTGTCTAGCATCCTGGTATTCTGTAGATAGACACCATAGTTCTGATAAGCCGAAACGTACTCCTTTTCGACAAATCTTCCTTAGGGTTCCAATTCCAGCTCTTTTGCGGCATATCGAGCAAGTGACCGCTGGAGCTTTGGAAACTTTTGGGCCCAAAACTTTTTTGGTCCTGACCTCAGCTGGTCAAGAGTAATAATACCTTAAATATCCATTGTGCCCCTGTAGCCCGTTACAAAACTAAACAATCAATGGATTGCCAAAAGTAACAGATAATAATGCTTTCGAGGAACCTATAGTCCTTCGAGGCTCTTTGATCTCTTAACCCCGTTCGAGAGCAAAGTCTTACGGAGAATTGTTGACCCCGTGTGCGAGGAAGGACAATTCCGGAGAAATTGCAATCATAATTTGTATGGAATATTGAAATCTACCTTGAAGTAGATGTGTTGGAAAAAATAAAGCTCGGTAGACTCCGGTGGACTGGGCACCTAGCTCACATGACCCAAGTGGAACCGGCTGGGAAACTGGGAATATCTCTTACAGTTCTTTATATGGTTAGAAGAAAACTTGACAGAACTCGCCTACGTTGAAACGATGTCCTAGACCAAGACGTCCGAAGCCTTTGGATGTGCAACTATGTATATGGCGTCGGTCGGCTAGCAATCGTGATGTATGAAAGAAATTGTTCAACGAGCCCTAGACCGGAACCCGGGCGGAAACGAATTATTATAATATGTAATGTATTGTAATTTAATTATAGTCCAGTAAGAACACCTACCTCATAGGGTCAATTGAAAATTTAGCCATTAATTTATTGTAAATTAAGTTAATTTTAATAAACCGCTGGTCGGAAAGAATTTTTCTAGGCCAATTGGCGGCAAAACAGTCCCTTCAGGTTGAGCTGTTTGGTGTTGGCCGTGAGTTTGTGTGTATTTCATTCGATTTTGTGGATATTTTTTAAAAAAAAAAGGAAAAGCTAAATCTCTGTATATCCTTAAAATAGTTGTCTTTATTAGGCTGATTTTAAATCATTATTCCTATTTTTTTTTTTTAATGTTGATATTCACTTAAAAAATATTAGAGAAATGTAAAGTAATTTCCTTAAGAAAAAAGCGGTCGAACGTATGTGTCCCATTTTAAGTTTGTCCGACCAGCAGATTCTTAAGCTTAGACTCTAAGCTTTTATTTGATATCTCATTTGTCCATTAACCTAATGAGGTGCTAACAATGCAACAGAAAAAGTCTTTCCAACCAGCGATTTTGTAAATCTTATGTAATTTATTATTTATTAATGGCTACCTTTTCCATTGACCCGATGAGGAAGGTGTTCTTACCCCTAGTGTTAGTTCTTGTAATTATCTTCAAAAAAGTTTAAAATATAGACTATTGAACAATTGAACTATTGAGCAAATGATTTTTCTATAAAAAATCTTAAATTTTATTATATTTTCAACAAAATAGAAAAGAATCCATTAAAATATAATTTTTTTATCTCCATAAAATATAAAAATAGCAATCGACTTTGCAGGCCCATAAAGTGTTCAGGATTTCCCATTTACGATACATAAATAAAATTTAAAAAAATTGAAACAAAGAAACAAAAAATATGATATAAAATAAAAAAATAGGGGAATAAGCAAAATAAGTTTTTTATTTTACGAGTTTCATCATAAATTAACTAGCTGTGCTACGGTGGTGCATATATGTAAAAGGATAATAATACGGATGTTGTGGGTGAACCAACAGCAACCTATTGACTGTTCCGCTCCCTTCATGTTCGGTATATCCGGTTTATATTTCACTTCCGATAGAATAGCTTCTTTGTTCTTTATATCCGTCATTGTTGGTACTTTTTTATGTATCTTTTATTTGGCTTCACTTTTTTATTACCATATAAAAGAAGCAATGAACTTTTTTTATTGATTCTTTGCATTCACATACCTTATGTAGATGCTACTGTTTTTTTTTTTGTGGCGGAAAAAGATAAAACTACAGACTTTTCAAAATGCAGGATAGTTAAGGAGAAAGTAAGCAATAAAGTTGTAAAATCGAATCAAAGTGATTGATTTTGGTGTTTTAAGGGAATTAATAATATTATTGTCATTGCATACTTTTTAGCGAACATAAATCAGGACGTAAAGCTTCGTTTGGTGAGCTTAGCAAAAAGCGGTTTTAATTGTTTTTAACCTATGCAATGGACACGCCACCAGTATCTTGGATGTACGCACCTTCCGAGCAGCTAACATCGATTCGGATCACTACTTTGTTGCAGCCAAGGTGCGAATAATCCGAACACCACATCAAGTAAAAAGAACGTGCCAAGGAAAAAACCCGCACAGAAGCGAGAGATAGGAATGGAAACCTGGTAATAGAGTCACAGTCGGTGCGGAGTACATAGAAGGACTACTTCTGCAGACTGTTAAGTGGCGATGAAGACCAAAATCCCACTGTCAGGCAGAATAGACCATTCAACATGGACGATGACAGACATAACTTCCGTCCACCTGAGCAAAATGAAGTAAGGATAACAATATAACTAAAAAACAACAAAGCTGCTGGACCCGACGGACTACCCGCCGAACTTTTTAAAGCGGAACCTCAGCATCGTTTGCCCGATCCACAAGAAAGAAGACCTTCTAAACTGCGCCAACTATAGAGGAATAAGTCTCCTGAATATCGCCTACAACCTGTAGTCAGCAACCTGATTGGCCCCTATTAGTGTGGTTTCAGACCAGGAAAGTCCACAATCGATCAAATGTTGACGCTACGGCAGATCCTGGAAACTACCCAAGAATTCCAAATCGATACCCACCACCTCTTTATCGATTTTAAGGCCGCGTACGATAGCATTTATACAGACGAGCTATACAGAGCCATGTCAGGTTTTGGCATCCCCACAAAACTCGTCCGAGAACTCTCGCTGCTCCGTCAAGGTTGGTACTGACCTCACAGAAGCTTTTGACGTCAAAAAAGGATTCCGACAAGGTGATGCGCTATCGTGCGATTTCATCAATTTAATAGTTGAAAAAATTATAAAAAACTCCAAAGTTTGTAGTGGGACAATTTTGTTCAAGTCTGTGCTATTGCTAGCATACGCTGAAGACATAGACATCATTGGCAGAACTCGGCGAGCTGTCACTGGAGTGTTTGATAGCATTGAAGCTGAAGGGGCTAAGATGGGAATAGCTGTCAGTGAGGCCAAAACGAAATACCTGCTGTCCACAAAAAAGGAAACACAACACCGGCGGATTGGACAAAACATCACAATAGATAGGTACACCTTTGAAGTAGTTAGGGACTTTGTGTACCTCGGATCCGCTATAACATCTGACAACAACATCTCGGCAGAAACAAAGCGAAGAATTACTATTGCCAATCGCTGTTTCTATGAGCTTTCCAAATCCCTTTCTCGAAAGACAAAGGAGACTCTGTATAACCCCTTAATCATCCCAGTCCTGCTATATGGCTCCGAGGCGTAGACTCAAAGCGGATGAAGATATCCTTAGTCGTTTCGAGCGTAAGATTGGCCATATCTGCATTAACGGGCTTTGGAGGAGAAGGTTCAATCAAGAACTATACGAGCCGTACAGCGACATTGACCTGGTCAAAAAAATACGCATATCACCTTTAAAATGGCTAGGTCACTTGGAGTTTCAGCTTAATTTAAATTGAAAAATTCAAATGAAGTTTGTAACTGTTATTCAATAACCTAAAAAGATTGGATTTAAAATGAAGAAATGTTTTATTGAAAGAAAACATTCTAACTTAGGGGAGATCTGCTTAAGATGACATAGTCGACAAGACGACATAGTCGCATTTTCTCAGTAACCATAAGTCTAACGGTTCTTTTAAACACGCCCAAATGTGCAGTTTTATAATGTCAGTTTCTCAATTATTGGCATTGTATATACATTTTCTATAGTACTCTCATGGTGGTCATTTTTCGTCTGGCCATCTTCCTGGTTGATTCGAAACTAACTCTAAATAGTGAAGACGAGAACCTTAACCGATATTTTACCAGTATTTAATACACTTTTGTTGTCTGCAGTGTATATACAATGTGATTAATTTAGATTTTTTTTATTTCAGTATGCCAGCAAAATATCAAAAGGAAATCAACCAGGCATTCTTGGTCAAAAGAAAACATGGATAAAGCCATTGAAGATGTCAAAAACAAAAAGTGTGGTTGGCTTTTGGCCGCTAAAAAGTATGAAGTATGAAGCCATTCCAAAAAACATGGGGCGCCAACGTTTAACGAAGAAATCGAAAAGCAGTTGGTTAAACACTTATTGGATTTTGAGAGTCGTTTCTTCGGTTTTACGACAACTGAAGTCAGAAAATTAGCATTTGAATTTGCAGAAAAACTTCAAATTAAACACACATTCGATAAGAGGTCCCAAATGGCTGGTTGGGACTGACTGGATGGTTTTAGATCCCGGAACTCGAAACTGACCTTAAGATCACCTGAGCCAACTTCTGCTGCGAGGGCAAAGGCTTTTAACAAGCCACAGGTGATGAAGTTTTTTGAAATACTAAGTTCGTTAATCACTGAAATACCGCCTCAACGCATCTATAATATGGATGAATCTGGACTAAGCACAGTTCAAAAGCCACCCAAAATCTTTGCGCTCAAGGGAAAAAAACAAGTTGGTGCCTTAACAAGCGCCGAAAGAGGCCAACATGTCACTGTCGTAGTCTGCGCAAGTGCAACTGGAAACTTTGTTCCTCCAGCTTTGATATTCCCTCGTAAAAATCACAAACTGGAATATTTTGATGGTGCACCAGCTGGATCCTTGGAGCTGTGCTATGAAAGCGGATATATGGTGGGTGAACTATTTTGCAAGTGGATGGAACATTTTGTGAAGTTCACTGGTTGCAGCCTTCAAAATAAAGTTCTCCTTATTCTTGATGGCCATGGAGGCCACAAAAATCTCCAGGCATTCGAATATGCCAAAGAAAATGGTGTTATCATGTTGTGCTTGCCGCCTCATTGCACACATAGAATTCAGCGTCTGGACGTATCATTTTTCGACCACTTGACAGCTACTATAATCGGGAATTGACAATATGGCTAAAAAACCACCCCGGCAGAACTGTTGGCCTCTACCAAATTAGCGTTTTGTTTGGTAAGGCATATGGATGCGCCGCTTCAGTGGGCAATATTACAAGTGGCTTCTAAAAATGTGGAATTTATCCATTCAACCCAAACATATTTCCCGATCACTTGTTTTTACCTAGCGATGTAACAGTTGGATGAAGTTGCAAGTCCGCAACATCCGCTTTAACCAGCAACAGATGAGGTTCAATCATTCAATGAGCCAGGACCTTCAACATCAACAGACCCTGTGAACTCAATTCAAATTCAAAATTATTCAACATCAACTAATGAATTAGAATCGGTTACCACCGCAGCTACTTCATCTGGACCGACAGAATCATCTGAGGTACCAGCTCAATAATCATCAACATCTTTACACAACATTTCAAGCCCTACATCATTGTCATCTTATCCGTTCGTTGAACAGATGCTAAAATCTATTTCGCCATTGCCAAAATCTGTTTCGACAGGAAGTGCCAGAAAAAAAGGAAGGCTACAGCTACAGGATCTCAAGTTCTCACTTCAAACCCTTATATGAGTAAAGTTAAAGCTCAGGTCCAGGCAAAAAATGAAAAAGAGAATGGAAAAAATCTAAGAGCTCGAAAAGTAACAAAACGGTCCTATTACAGGACGATGATGTTCCGCAGGACTTTTCAGAAGATGTGTCTTGCATTTACTGCATTGAGCTGTTCAGCATTTCACGTCCAGGAGAGCATTGGCTATGTTGCCAGGCACGCACTAAATGGTGCCATTAATTGTGTGCCGGCGTTGATCACAAAATAAAACAATTCATTTGCGAGCTCTGCAATGAAGATTAGTAAAAAGGGGTATGTCATCTTACCCAAAGGCAATATGTCATCTTACCCAAAGATATGTCATCTTATACAGGGCTGTGGACCAAATTTAAAATAATTTAAAAAAAAATACATACTAATATACATATGTATGGATGTATGTCTGAATTCCATAATTTGAAGTTTTTTTTGTTATAAATAAATAAATAAACTAAATTGACTTTGTTTTCATTGCTATGAGTCCTAGATTTTTTTTATTTTCAGCTTTATAGAAAAAGTATGTCATCTTAAGCAGATCTCCCCTACCCTCAAGAACAACTTAGACTTAATGAATATCGGAATTTTATAAACCCAAAGACATTTACTCTCTTCTTTCGCAAAAAAAAACCCTATTCTTTCTTAAGAGCTTTAGCTTACCCAACAACAAAAAATGAGCTGTCACTTAAATGGTTCTGTTTCTACTTCATTTGACATCGAATAAAACAAGGATCACTCTTTATGTACTTCAAACTGACGATTGAGGAATTCATTAGGAGAACAAATTTCTAGCTCTTCATTGACAAATACCACAAAATCCTATATAAAACTGTTTAGTAGGCAACCTCAATCCTATACGCAAAGGACATTCATTCTTATAAATGAACAAAAAAAAAAAACTCCTAAAAACAATAACAATAGCAAAATAATAAAAAAAAAACAGGGAGTTGGGGCAGCCATCCCCAAAAAGCAATGAATTCGTAAGATTTTTCCAAATGGAAATTCCATTAGGACAATCTCATTACCATAAAATGTCCTTTTTTCCATCGAACACAAAGAAATTATTGATAGATAGATACAATTTATTTTCCCAAAGAACCCTCAATCCTGAACTTTCTTCCATTTTTGTTGTTGATGATAAGCTAGGCAAGGATAGGGTAAAAGCACAGCAACTCGTTTGTCTCTCTTTGGTAAAATCATAGCCCAAGTCGTATTGCAATAGTTCTGGAACAACAAAAGCCTTCGCAAACGAGTCTACGGCTAATTTAGCTTGATGGTTCATTAAGATTACCTCAACTCCATGCTGCCTGGGCTGCGGAAGTGCTCATGGGAATGACAATATTCGGAAGTCATTGGAGCGGCCATAATCACATTCATTTGGATTGGCATCTTTATTGTTCCAGTTATTGCTTATTCGCCGTGCAGGGGGCGGCCGAAAGAGGGCCAACTGCGCTAGGTTAAATTGGGCACATAGCTTAATTATATAATTGATTTTGTGTATAGCTGCTTTTTTATATTTTATTGCCAATGACACTCCTGAATCCGGACTATGGAACAATCGAAAATTTGCATTAACAGTATACAGTGGGAACTATCGGAGCTAATTAAGTGGCCTTCGAGGACGAGACGAACAAAGTCGGAATACTGTATCTCACTATACTTCTGGAACACATTTACATTTTTTATTACAAATTGAACCCCGGTGTGGCAATAATTGCGATTTTCTGTTAAGTAATCGAATTAACTTTCATTTGAATGTTTTTTTTTTTTTTTTTTTTTTTTTTGAATAATTTAAATTTCCTGAAACAATAGTCAGAAAATTAATCCTCAATGACATTGCCAATTTAATGGGGAAAAATTCCTGTTGTCTAGGAAAAAAATACTTGTACATAGTCCTTAAATACCAGACATTCCAATTTTAATTGAATTCAACGTGATTCCTATGCAGGAGCTTGTGCCGTCATATCGTGAGGCCATTGCTTTCGAATTGTTATTCATCATTTCCATCACCCGCCATTTTTTAAAGAGACTCCACATGGAACTTAGTTGAGAATCGAGCTGGAGCTGGATAATCTATTCTCATTGAATGGTTAAATACTGACAAGGCACGCTGACACTTTTTTATCATCCTCATCGGCTCAACACCGTTCTTTCCAAATTAATTCAACGAGTCAATGGAATGAGTATCTACATCCTACAGAGAATCATTGTGTATGGGCGAATCTGTTTCTATTGAAATCCTGTGGTGGTATAACACGCTGATAAATGGGGCAACTGGTTCACTGGGATATGATTCTTTCCCTTTGATTTTTGTTTTTGGATTATCTATATTCTATAGTGATTAGTAAGTGTTTCAATAGGGATGTTTTAGGTTGGCCTTCTTATGGTGGGATAATATTGAAATTGGCATTTAGGAGGGATTTTTGCTTAAGACTTAAGAGCAGGTAAAACCATATTTTTACCAGTGGCGGATCTAACGAATGCTTCTGGGCCCTGGTATCGTTTCTACCACTTAATTGGTTCCCAGCTGGTTAACTAAATAAATAAATTAATTGGCGCGACAGCTCGTTGAGGAGCCAATGCCTTATACTCTACCATTCCTGTGTGTGAGTTGTTAATCTGCAAGAATGGAAGGAACCTACAATTTATCGCCGAGTCCGGCTACATGAGATGCACTTTTCCGAGACAAATTTTAACTCTTGGACGTTTTGTCAGTTCCTCGCAAGAGGCAATACCCCGGAAAACAAGGTGGCTATGAGCGGGACTCGAACCGCTAAGCTCTTCGCTTAGCAGTCCGACACGCTAACCACTAAGCCACGGGGCACTACAGTCTTATGTTTTCTATAAATATTTTAAGAAGAGGCAATGTTTGCATGTGTGTGGAAAGAGAATTGTTTAGCCCTGGTTATTCAACTCGAAAACTCGTCTTCAAATTTAGAACATAACCCCTTTTTAATTTTTTTTTTTTTTAGCTCAAATTTTAACGGTACCTGTCATATAACCGTTAAGTTAAAGTTTTTTTTTTACTCGGAAACGGCTACAAGAATTTTTATGAAAATAAATCAGTGGTGTTGGTTGTTTTGGTGAAAAAAAAATTCAAGATGGTCGGCTAAGTGGTACCCCCAAAGAACCGTTTTTTCAACTATCTCGAATTCTGGTCATCCGATTTCAATCAAAATTGATATTCAGGAAAATGTGGGTAGCCTTTAATAATTTTATTTTAAAATATTTTCGAAAACTTTTTTTTGTATTTTTTAAAAATGTTCTTAATTTTTTTTTCAAAAATCAATATTTTGAAAACGGGTAGATTGATTTTTTTATTTATTTAGTTTTTACATGTAGATTATTTTTTTGCTTAGGTTTGCATTCTTAAATTATTTTTTTTTTAGTTTTGAAAAAAAGCTGTTAAATTTAAAAACCGTTCATACGATTTAAAAAAAAAAAAATAACACTTTTTTCACATTTTCTGGTTGCAATGGCGCGGATGATTAGTATATTGTATATTGGGCCTTAAATGGCGGATTGCTCGGTGTCGTCAAGTTTCAATGAGTTTTGACAACGGGCGTAAATGCGCTCAAAAGCGCATATCTGATATCTGGCTTCTGATGGTGTTTGTAATGAAGATAATTTGACATATAATTCCGCGGCATTCCGTCCATTAGTGGATAGACGTGCTGATTCGAAAAACGGATTGGAACGTTTCGATCGTTTTTGACACGATCTTCCGTTTGCTTCCGACCATTATAGTTAGACCTAAAAAATCGTCATTTTCAACTTATAGGAAATGGTTTTTGCTTGGAGAATCAATTTTGTGCAGATTGGATCAAGTTGCCATCGGAATCCGAGGAGGATGAAACGAAGCGGCATTTTTTGTATAGGTTGTGGGCTTTCAAATGCAATTCCTGAAAAAATAATAACTAGCCCCATCATATGGTAACCGATTGGAACGGAATTTTCTCCAACTTATACAAAATGTTTTTTTTATTCCTCAATAATACAAATCTTTTTCAAAGCGGTTATACCTCGAAATAAATTGTATTTCTTAAAAATCGGAGAAAATTCCGTTCCGATCGGTTACCATGATAGGCCTAAATATTTCTAAATTTTCTGAACACAACAGCACAGCACTGCAATAAAGAGAAACTTTAGAGCAGTTTCGAACGGGGGACTGACAAGCAAGACGTTTGTAGGCACGTGTGAGAAGAACAGTTTTGTTTAAAGATTTATTCGATTTTTCAATAAATAAAATAAAAGTAAAAAGATAAATAATTTTTTTTCACAAATTAAAATCAGTTCGTGAAAAAAAATTTCGAGAGAATATGCAGAGGCCCCCTTTTTATAAGAAAACTGTAGTTAAAGTAGTTTTTGTGTCATTTCGAAGAACCTCAGGCCCAGAGGTAATCCACCTGATACCCCCCCCCCTTCCCCCTCCTTCTTTCGCCTGTCCAGATTTTTGCTAATCTGTTCTTCCTCAAAAGGAACTGTTTCAGATACCCTCATTGTGTTTTAGTTTATAAGCTGTTATTAATAAATTGTACAACACAAAGTTTCTAGAGAATTCAGTTCCTTTTTTTATTTAATTTAATATTAAGAGTTTCACAGAAGAAAAAGAAATTGGTGGTTATTTCAATACAGAAGTTTTTTCAGCGATTAAGAAAAATGTAGATAGGAAAGAGTCGCTTGATTCTTGAGTTGTCAATCATTCGTTGAAACGCAGTTTGGACAGCGTTCATATCAACGCTGTTCACTTCCAACACATTGAACATAACAAACTAAGAAAAAAAACAAAAAATGTCTCATAAAACACTAGATAGCTGATCTTTTCTGTCTGGAACAGATCAGAACAAAGCTTTTAATTTCAAGAGAAAAATATAAAAATAAGAAATAAAAAACTGAACTACAAATTTAACCAATTTTTAAACATCAATTTTATGATTAAGGTTAATGGATGTCACATATCGATGAAACACGCGGAAACACATGCGTTAGTAGCGTTGGTGAAGAAGTAACGAGACAGAGTGGTTTTGAGGTTATTCGTTAACGAATAATTTGTTCGTCAAAGAGTAGATCGTATGTGGAACGCGAATAGGAGCTTGGCAGTTCGTAGCAATCATTTTGGAATTCGGAACGAACATTTTGTTTTCTAAAAATGTACATATCATAATTAGATACTAAAATGCAAATTTAAGTACATATCTTAATAATAAGTAAAGTTATATTTCCATCATTTGGCATTGAGTTTGTGAAGAATTCAGGTTTATAAGTTGTTTTAAATCACATTTATTCATTTATTCGTCGTTCGTTGGTCGCTCTCATGTGAATAATCCTTAAGACCATTTCGGTAAAAAAGTGGCTGTTAAAATAACCAGTCAATATTTATAAGACTTGCCAAAGTAGAGTTAAGCAATACTCTTACAATGGCTATATGCTTAGACTGTAGCTTCAAGCAGATAGCCTAAGAAAAAGCATTATGCTAAAGACATAACAACAAACTTATTTCGTTGGTAGTTTTTAGCCCATCGAATTGCAAATAATTCCACCGAAGTTCGCCTAATACCTTCGGATTCAGTATCGTCATTGAATAAATACAAATTGTATTGAATTTATTCAATGGTATCGTACAGAACACCAATATTGATCGATCGGGATAGTGACAATGACATTAAGTCCATAATGTCTGCACTTTTTCAACCAGTCGGAACTTCTAGCTCAAAGCAATCGCTTACAACTGACTTTGGTGAGAGAATATTAAAGCCATTTTCTATTTTTTCCTTAACTGGCGGATATTATCTACTCTTAAATCTCAACCTCTCCTAACTGTGTGATTTTAATATTTAAAAAAATTAGACAAAAATATGTTTTTTTTTTTGTTAAATCTGACAATAATGAAGTATCAGAAAAGATCCTCCAGTTTCAAACAATTTTCGCTTCGACTCGTGAATCGATTAGTTCCGAAAGGCCTATTAAGCAGTGTCCGCTCCTTGTTGAAATATAAATAACAAATTTATTGTTTGTAATACTAATAAATAAAAAAAGATACTTTCATTTAAACTTTTTTTCAGGAATTTATTTCTTGTTATCTCTTTATAGCTATTTATTATGTTTCCAAATACAATTTTGTTAAATACTTTTTTTCTAAACATTATTCATATAGTATCTTTTTCGGAGCAGTCCGAAATTGAATTATTAATATAAATACATTTTATTTGTTTAATTTACTCAAAATAACAAATTCATTTTTTTTTTGTCAACTTAACACAAAAGTTAAACATAACGACAAACATAATTACTCAAGAAAATAAACAAATACTTCGGATGCATTATTTTGCATTTATGCACACTTCCTCTCAGATGTCCACAAGCAGAATTCATATATATAAGCAGTTCTTATCTTTAAGCTATTTTTTGTTTTTATTTTTAAGGAAGACATGCACTTATTATTGGAGGATCTTCCAAATCCAAAGCAATTTAATGAGCAGGAACTAAATACGAACAAAATTATTAATTAATAATAAATTCTTTTTTCTATCTAAAATAATATCGATTATTGCTAAGTTTACAGCATAAAGAGCACCAGAAATGAAAAATCTCAAAATATCTTTTTTAACGCCTGCACTGAGATCGCTAACGCTATATGTATATGTGGGCATAGATTATACAATACTATATAATTAGATAACTTAAATAGAAAAATAATGAAAAAAGGACATTCAACCAGTCTACCAAGTCTCTTCGTCTTCATATTAATATGTCATTCGGGGGAAATTCATGCGTCTTGTAATATTCACACAAATTTATGATTTGTGGTTTCACTCTTTGATTTAGTATTTTCGTTTTTTTTTTTAGGTTTTATGTGCGCTGAGAAAGTATGCACTCAGTTCCAGAGTGTTGGCCATTTATTTTTCTGACTTTCGGGTTTTCATTGCCTTTTCGGACTTTTTGCTTCGAGGAAGTGTTGTGCAACTGGCTGACATAGATTTTTCCTGGAAAGAAACAAACAAAGATAAGAATTATATATTTACTAAATCTGGATTGAAAAAGATGAAAAAACCAAACGAAAATAAAAATAAACAAACACTGGCCATATGAACAACAGCATGCTGGTTCTAAATCTAGGATCTGAAAAAAATGCAGTTATTTTTAGCAAGATAACTCGTTCGTTAGTAGGGTAATGGCATGTGAGAGGATGTTTGTTTCGGTCATGACTCAGATCATTGTCTATACAAATTATTTGCTAAAACCAATTAAATCAACGCTTGGAAAGCTGTGTTAATAAACTTGAAGACAAAAGAATTGCTATCGAGCCGTTCGACACCTCCAAAAGAATTGCTATCGAGCCGTTCGACACGTCTGGCAATGGAAGAGTCAAACTGTTTAATACAATCCAAAGCATTGTAAAAGCTGTGATGCAGATCTAAACTTTAAATGCCGAATAAATCAAGCTCGCGTGTATCTTTTAATCAGATTCAATGTGGAAATCCAATCAAAATTCTGTGTACAATAAGTTTAATACACAATCCATTGCCAAAGCCATACAGTTAAGCAGTCTTCAGATCATAAGCCTCGAGTTGGACCTCTTTAATAGACCATGAACTACATAGAGATGATCAACAACTGCTCTAACTGCAGTTTGTGAAGGATGGTGATTGAAATCTCAACCTTAAACTCCTAACTATATAAAAATATGAAGGATTTCAGTTTTACTGATTCAGAATATCATTTAATGCCTTAAAGCTTTGTTCTTCTTCTAAAAGAAGAAACCTCACAATTTTATGTTGAAGTCTACAGATGTAAATAAAATGTAATTAAAAATGGTGGGCAAAATCGCATCGTCACTTCCACGCGGTGACCAATGGATAACTGAAAAGTGAACAAATGATGAGTTCTGAATTCATCAAATCCAGATCTGTCTGCAGCAAGCAAAATGGCGCTGATTATAAACGATGACAAAACTAAGTATATCCTTTCATCAACAAAAGTCCAATCCCACCACCGACTTGGTCAGAGCGTGACAATTAACAAGTTTAACTTCGAGGTAGTCAGTGCATTTGTCTACCTGTGCACTGCTATAACCACGGGGAACAACATCAGCGCAGAAATCAAGCGTATGATCGCTCTTGCTTAACGTTGTTACTTTGGGCTCAGTAAGCAAAGTATCAAGAAGAACCAAGGAAAAGCACTCGATCCTGGTGCAGAAGAATGGACAATTTCCCATTTGGATGAAAGCTCCCTTCGGGTATTCGACAGAAAAGTATTGTGCGCGATTAAGGGTCGTTTTTACTATCAGGTTACAAACGCGTGGCGAAGAAGATACAGCAACGAGTTGTACGTGATGTACAGCGACACACAAAAAAACAGTACCCAGCGGCTAAGATGGTTCGGCCATTTTCGACCTTCGCCGCCGTAGCTAGCCGAGGGAGTCTGAAGCCAAGGTAGACCTCATCTCCGATGGAGCGGGATCGAGACAGTTGGAAGGAAATATTGAACCATGCCAAGGAGCATCACGCTATGTAGCGTCAGCAAAAGTAAAAGTAAGTAAATCTAAGACGCCTAAAATAAATTGAACTCAAATTCAATCCCTTATCCTTGTATCATAATTTTAAGAATAAAAATCTAAAGCCTATATACATCGCTCCTTGATATGATAGAATAAGGTTTATGATTGCATTGCTTTTGTTTTTTTTTGCATTTATGTAATTAATGTGTTTTCGAACTTTAAATGCTTAAAGGTCATTGAAAAGCTTGCTGAGAGTCTGGCGGTATAACAAGGCAGTTAAATAGGATTTATATGACGTTATTAAATACACCTTGCAAAGGCAGCAGTATGTACAGAGCATGAGTAGGAAAATCCTTCGAAGACCATTACAGCCCGAAGAAACAAATATCTTCTTACTAATTTCATTCATGACTATATTTCAGTTTCTAGGTGATAATATTGTTCGGCGCTCGATGATGGCAACTCAGCAGGCTTCGTTGTGGTAGTCGATTTAGCGGTACTGGCTTTTTCTTTATTTTCAGAACGAAATAAAGATGGAAGGTATGTCTTAAGAATGCCACTCTTTTTGGTATGTTTTTCAGGCATGGGAGATGTACTTCTAGAGTTTGAGGATTCTGGGGCTACGTTGTCTATTGTTTGTTGGAATGTTGGTGGACTAGGTGCTTTACCCTTACAGTGGCTGGAGGATCTACGAACAATAGTTTTCTGTGGTTCGGAAAATTTACTCAAGTCATTTGAAGATTCAGTGGTTTTAAGTGGACTTTCAATTGCCGAACGAAAATTATTTTGAATTTCCTCTAAAGATTCTCTAAGTGCTTTTGGTCCGACAATTCCGGTATGATTTGCATCTTTCTTTTGATTCGGATTATTCGATTGTTTGAAATTGTCTTCGATGATATAATTTTCTTCTTCTTTATCTACTGGCAATGGATCATGGAATTCTTCTTCAGATTCTGATAATTCATCACTTTCAATGGTATCCAATACTTGAGAATTGTTTGTCCCCTCGAGCCACTTTTTGAAAAGCTCATATTTTAAATTCATTTCCATAGAATCTACTATGTCATCTTCTTTATATAAACTTGTTGCTAGACTTGTGTCTTTGCCATCAGCTATATCCATATTATTTTGGAAATATTGTTGATTATCAAAATACGCTTCATCTTTCCATTCGTTATAAGCTTCATGAAGCAATTCTCTTGACACCAATGATTGCATGGGTGGCTCGTAGAAACGATATTCAATCATATTTTGAGGAATTCCGTGAATAAAACGTTCCTTAAGATTTTAATTAATATATAAACAAATCATTTAAGAAAAAAAAAAAACATAAACTTTAAAGATATTAATTTTATGGATGTATATACTCACTTCAGCCTTTTTTGCCTTGAATCGAGCTCTGTTTGCGTTTGTCATTGATGAAGTACGACTAAGTCCTCCGGACATCTGTTCAGCACTGGAGTATCCTGAGCTTATATCCTCTGATGAGCGAATATTATAACTAAGAAGATGAAAGTAGATTTATTTTAAAAGATTCAAGAGGTATTGTGTATAGCTACAAAATGGTGAGTTTGAAGTAAAGTTTAATAAAGAACGCTGGATCAATGGCATCCAGAAATTTTCAATAAGAATTTGAAACTTTTATCAATGGTTGTGATATCATAAAACAAGATAACCGCTCGAATAATCGATTCCCTGAGTACAGCTTTTGCTACGAGCCATTTGCAAAAAACTTATCACCTTTCCAGCGATATCGCTCAGTTCATCGAAGAAAAACTTGGGGTGTTGGACTTCTCATAACCACCTCTGAGAACCCCCGGAGATTCGACTACGAATATGCTCAGGCAAATAAAGCCAAAACGTAGCAAACAAGTATTTGCTCCACAAAAGAACTATAGGATTTTATAAATCTCTTCGTTGAGCGAAGAAAGGATGAGAAATGCTTACTCAGGAGAAAAAAAAATCACCAGCAACGTGAATTCGAGCAGGTGCAGAGGTATCTTAAAATGAAAGAAGTGCGGAACTTCAGAAAAGTGACACCGTAAAAATTAGGTTAACAAGACGTTCAATCAAGAATTACAATTGCATCATGAGATCAAAGTAGCCATTGCCAGACTAAAAATGAACAAAGCAGCTGGTGCCGAAGGGCTACAAGCGGAACTTTTTGGATTTTTTTTATAAATGGGGCATACTCAAGGGATTATTAATACCTTGAAAATGTATCAACTAAGTGGGAGCATTAAGTTTAAAAGAATTAGAAAGACAGTTTTTTTTCGGTGCAGTTGATGGAGAATTAGATAAATATTTTCTCATTTAAAACTCACGGACGGTTCCAGTACTAGAAGTTAGAAAAATTGCTTCCCAATCCGCATCTTATCTGATGCGGCCCGCAGTGAAGTTGAGGTGCTTGTGCATATGTGCATACACCAACTGATCTGTAAAATATGGTCAGAGGATCTTAGTACCACCTCCCGTTAAAAAAAGAGATCGAATACTCTGCACCAATAATAGAAGAATGAGCCTTTCAAACAGCGTCCTTTAAAAAACCGCCCAGGGTTTTTGTAAACGTCTCAAATCATTTGCTGACGAAATAATAGGTCCTTACCAAGGCGTTTTAAACCTGGGAAATCTACGATGGGCCAAATTTCCAGACCAGGAGAAAACCAGGAATTTAACATCGAGAACCATGACCTGTTCATCGATTTTAAGACAGCCTACGATAGTGTAAACAGATATGAACAGAGTACGGAACACTCAGGCCCGCTCATCAGGCACTATCTTTAATAAATCAACACAGTTACTTGGAATCGCTGTGGGAGTAACCGGTGCTTGCACTTCCATGGAGTCAACAGCAAACAGAATAGACTTATTATAAATGAGGACAAGACGAAGTATATGCTTTCATCAACTCCATTCCCATCACCGACTTAGGTTGGAGGGGGTGATGATTCGGCGACCGAATCACCCGTAAGGATGCCTACCAAAAGGGACAGTTAAGGTCTACTTAGCCTTAGAATGTATTCTGTGTTTGGTGTTTGACCAAAAAATTCTTGAGACCCGACAGTTGTCGAGTTTTGACCATCTTTCGTTTGCGACTTTAAGGAATTTCTCGTGAATTCTATTTTTCTCGGAAGTAACCAGTGTACAATTTGGCTTGGTTCCATGGATGAACCATTTTTAGCCAGTTCATCAGCCCTTTCTTTTCCTTAAATGTCAGTGTCCGGGGACCCATCGGAGGAGAACATAATTTAGTTACACTGAATTATCACAGCTCGTTGAGACAGTGGTCAATCAGTTTGGACTTTGGACATGGTCTTGATTGCCGCTTTAGCTGTCTATGAAAATATTAATAATTTTACTCTCAGTTAAAAGTTAAAAGGTGCTTTGCAGCTTCGCCTACTGCTAGCTCTTCTGTCTCAAAAACGCTCTTAAATTGAGGAAATTTTATTGAACCTAAAGACGGAAATCTTAGAACCGTCTGTATAGCCCGATATATGATTTTCGTTTACGACCCGGTTTTCCTTCCACCATTCTCTTGTTGGAAAGTCTGTAAGTGCCACCGTGTTAATATCTAAGTATGGGGCTAAATAGTCTGTTTGAGTTCTAGTGTCTATTCTGTTCTCTCTGACTTTATGACCATAATTGCCCTTATTGCAGCGTTTGTTATGCCTTAATCTTAGGGCAGTTTTGGCCGCCAGCTCCTTTATAAAAAGGGCTATTGGGGCTAGGGTGAGGAATGTTTCTAGAACTGCGGTGGGTGAAGTTCTTAAGGCACTTGTCGTACCAAATACCAGTACACGCTAGTCCTTGAATTTGTGTCATGGATTTAAGATTGATTGCATTATCAAGGGCTGGCCACCAAACCAAGCATGCGAACGTCATGATTGGTTTGATGATGGCAGTGTACATCCATGAATCGTTTTTGAGCTAGGACCCCATCTCTTACCAAAAATTGTACTACAAGTTTAGAAAGCTTTTGAAGCTTTCCTTTCAGTTTATTTGAAATGTCATCTTGGATTAAATAAATCATGACCAGCTCAGCTTGTATGTACTGTCAATACTAAGACGATGCAAACAAAACCCAGTTCAGAAAGCAATAGGTCTAAAAGATCAGATTCAGACAACAACACCAGCGCTGAGATCAAACGAAGAACAACTTTCTCATCCTCCACCCATCCAGTTAAAGAAAAACTTCCCAACAGGACCGTTTGGCAATACGAGAAAGCCAACTGGGAAGGCCTGAATATTTTTTTCTGAAACTTTAACTGGTCACTATGCTTCCTCGATAGTGACATTGATGCCAGTGCTGAAATGATCACAAATGTGATTCTTCTAGGGATGCGTGCTTTTATTCCTAACAGAGTAAAAAGCATCAAACCTAAAGAAAAGTCTTGGTTTAATTCTGAGTGTAAAGAAGCTATCAGGCTCAAAGAAGTAAGTTTCCGATCTTACAAAGACAACCCTACAGAGGAAAATCGGAAAAAGCACAAACAAGCAAGGAAAGAAAGAACCAAATTTTTGCATGACCAAAAATTACGGCAAAAAATTCTGCAGTGTCCCAAAGGCAATAAAAATTGTTGGTCATTTGTAAAAAATATAAAAAAACTCCTCGACATCTTCGGTTCCAACGCTCATCAATAACAAACCAATTGTTTACTCTTCAGAGTACTCCTGTACTTGAGAATGTAAATTTTTCCATGGGACAGATTTTTTTCCGCACTCGTACAGTAGCAAGAGTTCTCAAAGATCTCGATATAGACAAATCCGCTGGCCCGGATGGTATACCCCCGATTCTTCTGAAGAGGTTTTCTTCCACACTGGTAAAGCCACTGCGTAAGCTTTTCCATCGCTCCTACTCTTCTGGAATCTTTCCTAGAAGATGGAAAACAGCATTTGTCCAGCCTGTCCCTAAGAAAGGTGACCCATTCTCCCCCTCCTCCTACCGACCCATAGCACTGACATCCCTTCTTTCTAAGGTCACGGAAACACTGATTAACCGTCAGCTTAAGGAATATCTCGAAGATCGTAAGCTTCTCCATGACCGTCAGTATGGCTTCCGCAGCAACCGTTCCACTGGTGATCTGATGGCATATCTCACCGAACAGTGGAACAAATCTTTACATCGCTTTGGTGAAGTAAGATTATTGCTCTTGATATCTCCAAGGCATTTGATAGAGTTTGGCATGATGCTCTCTTATCGAAAATGCGTGCTTTTGGGATCGATAATACTCTTGTTCGTTGGATTAGAAGCTATCTTCTGGACCGTTCAATACAAGTTGTATTGGACGGATTCAAGTCTGATTCCCATAAAATAAATGCTGGTGTGCCCCAGGGCTCTGTTCTGTCTCCGACTCTTTTCTTGATTTTTATAAATGATCTTCTGTCTGTTACTTCTAATCCACTTAACTGTTTTGCTGACGACTCTACCCTCAGCTTTTCATATTCGTTCGATAATTCACGTCCTTCGCCTTCGGACGTACAATTGCAACGGTGCCGTATGTCAAGCTCATTAAACTCCGATTTATATAGCATTGTCAAATGGGGTAATAGGAATCGTGTGGAGTTTAATGCTTCGAAAACTCAATGCTGTCTTCTGTCGTTAAAGCTAAACATTCCCCCAATGCCATTGTCCATGAATGGCACTTACATCGAAGAAAGCAAAAAGCTCTCAGTACTCGGTATGTGTGTCAACGACGACCTCCGTTGGAACGACCATATATTTGAAATCGCTAAGAATGCTGGTAAGTGCTTAGGTTTTCTGTATCGGTGTAAGAAGTATTTTTCTCCATCTGATCTGGCTACAATTTATAAAGCGTTTATACGCCCTAAACTCGAGTATAACTCCCACCTCTGGGCAGGTGCTTCACAAACATCGCTTCACTTGCTTGATAGAATACAAAATAGAGCGTTAAGATTGATAGGAAATAAAACTGCCGCTGAAACAATTGCCCCTCTCGAACACCGACGCAATGTTTCATGTATTTCCTTATTTTATCGTTTCTTTTATAAAAAATGTTCACTCGAGGTAGCCAGCTGCATTCCTCCCCTTAAAAGTTTCGCCCGTTATACTCGTCTTGCTAGGAATGCCCATCAGTTCACCCTTGAGCCCAATTTCGGACGTACCGTGAAATATAGAGATTCTTATTTTAGCCGTACAACACGACTTTGGAATGGTTTCCCCGCGAGATTTTGCCTTGCCATTTCAATATGCAAACATTCAAAACCAATGTTAATCGACACCTCCTATCTCTCCCCTCCCTATCTTCCTAATGCCCGCGCAGTGTGTTACATTAAAAGGGAAACAAATAGTCCCTTGTGCGCGCGTTAATTATAAAAAAAAAACTCTTGCCAATCACTGCTTCTTCGGGCTTAGAAGGCAATTCAGTAGCAAAGCCCTCCTTGGGCAACTAAATTGTCCCTTTATAAGACCTTCATTATCTCAGTCCTGCTCTATGGTGCAGACGCATGAACGTTGTCAAAAGTGGATGAGGACTCTTTAGGCTGCTTCGACAGATTCTCCGGGTTATTGTTGGTCCCGTATGCATTAACGCAGAGTGAAGAAGAAGATACAACGAAGAACGTACAGCGACACAGATTTAGCCAAAAGAGTAACAGTTCAACGTCTCAGATGGCTGGGTCATATAGAGCGGATGGACATCAATGCTCCGGCACGGAAAATCTTCGTTTCCACCCCAGAGGGACGGCACAGTAGAAGAAGATCGAAACTCAGGTGGCGCACACAAAGAGGACCTCGACCAATTTCAAGTGCGAAACTGGAGGCAGATAGCTAGGGACCGCTCTGGCTGGAGAAGCTTATTGATTGAATACCAGCTTTTGTAGCGCCACCTAAGGTAAGGTAAAAAAAATCCGGAGAACCCCACATGTGGAGCATGAAGGAGAAACAGTAAGGTGGGAGAGTTGTAGTATTAGTAAATTTTTAAAAGTTAACAACCGAGTTTAACAATCGAAAAACTTGGATGAGGGTGTAGTAGAAACGAATATAAGAAGCTTAATGCTGTTGCCAGCAAAAGAATTCTCTGGATTAGTGGTTACAGATAATAGATCGTTGATTAACAAAAGAAAGATTCTGAGACAAAACAGAGCTCTGGAGTACACCAGAATTTGTTTTGTGAATATCGGATTTGAAACCGCCCAACACAACTTGTAGTGAACGGTTCGAAAGGTAATTATAATTACTAATCCACAGAAGAAGATTTACATCGAGTCCAAAAGCATGCATTTTTCATAAAAACGCATGGTGCCAAAGTACATCAAATGCTTTTGAAATATCTATTAAAATAATCTTACTTTCAACAAAACGTTCGATCACCAATAGACTTGTTTCGATCTTCACGATAATAAGAAATACAAACAAATCCATGTGCATTTGCAATCTATACCTCGTAAAATCTGCTGGGCTCTTGGAAGCAACATCAACTTCTGAGAAATACATTCCAGTCGAATGCCTGCTGCCTGACGCTGATCGCGATGCTGGATTTCTTGGCCTTAGCATTCTTTGTTGTGGCCTAGTAATTTCGTCAATCTGAAAAGAAAATCGATTTGAAATAAATTTCTTTCTTGTTTGTCCAAATCCAAATTACTTCGTCCTGAGTGCGATGAACATCGGGTTCAGATAGATCACTCAAACTATAACTGCGACGAATAGTTTGAACCAAGTTACCTCCACCCTATAAAAATCATTTGAAATTCCATTAAAAATAAAATATTTATTTCTTGTTGACGCTAGAGTACTTGTTTTTTTTTTAGTAAGAATTATCGTACCATTTTCTGTTAGCTGTATTAGGAATTAAATTGCTTGAGGATCATGCTTTTTAATCGGTGCAACTAAAATCAAACAAACTTAGTAAAATCAAATTAAATGAAGAATGCAAAATAAAACAAATGAAAGACATGTTCGCTGTAGTTTATATAATTTGAGCATTTATAGAATAATAAAAAAAAATACATAATCTACGTAAAAACACGCACTTAATAACAATTTGTTTGCATATTATTTGGAGATAAACACAAATCTGACATCTTGGCATGTAGCTAAATAATATTAAAAAAAAAATGTTTTCAAAATCGTATAACTAACATAATTCCTAATGAATTGTTTTTAAAAAATTGTAAATCTATTACTTATAATTATAGTTATGGACTGTATTCAACATTTGTGTGAACTCTCATCGTTTGAAAAACACCAAACTTGACACAGCAGACAGGCCTGAGATTGCAACTTAAAACACCATAACTGCGAGCCCAAAAAAACAGTCTCTAAATCTAAAGATTTGCTATTTTTGTATGCTTCAAATAACATATGTGATGCATTACAATAAATTGGTACAAAAATAATACAACCGTTGATATTACACGATACAAAGTTACTATTCAAATTTAGTGACTGGTTCTCTGTGCTTTGACATCAATGTTTTATGGTTTTTTCTTCTTTCTTTAATGTGGAGATCATTCGAGAATGGTTTTTGTAGCATATCATGCCTATTCGATATCTACATCGACGTCAGGTGTGCATTCACGCAGTTTGCGCCGACCGCGCAATGGCGCCTTACTACCAATCGATGGTATTTGTGAGATTTTCTTCTCCTGTAACTTTGAACGAACCAATCTGGTTTTTCTTTTGGGAGCCTCTCGGCACCTAACAGCACCTTCATCTTCGCCATTAGGCATATAATCCTCATCGTTTTCGCAATTCATTGCAAATTGATCATCTTCTTCGGAAAACTCTTCTTGATAGTTGACTGCATTTAATGATCTAGATCTTAGGACAACATCTGGCGGTGGAATATGAACACCATCACCGGCGCCATCAGGTTCATCGCCACTAGTGCGTGTTCTTACTGAAATTGAATTATCTGATTGACTGGATACAAGCATTCTAGGATTCTGCCCGGCAAGATTCAAGCCACCGGATTGGAATGTCTGCGAGAGCGTTGTTGATGGTGGTTTTTGATTTTTTGTATGTTTGTATTGTTGTTGAAAAATCAAACGAAATAAACATAAAAAAGAAAAGAAAGAACAAAAATAGAAAAACAATGTGGTGGGGGATGTTTGTGTATAATTATGACGATTGATGTTTTGTTGTTGGTTAAAGCAAAATTATGATTCGGAGCTTTTTTAAACATTTCCATTCTGACGAACATTCTGCTTATATCCATTAAGTTGTCCCAAAATTCTCATTTAGTCATGAGAGGAATTTCTTTAACACAAATATTTTACTTAACTATCAACATTATTACTCACATGTGTCAGTGAGTCGGTTTAATGGCTCACTTTGCATTATTTTTCGTTGTTGTTTAGTTATGCAGTGAGTAATTTGTTTGAATTGTTAAATTCTTACTTACAAAATGAAAAAAAAAACAATGAAGCACATTTCTACGAGTCTTTTAAATAAAAACTGTTAAGCCAGGATAATTCTTTTTCAGGCATAAATTTATAAAAAATCTTTAAATAAAAGATTAGAATCAATGCTATATATTATTTTCTCGGTCTTAATAAATTACTCGCAAACGCCAACGTTATTGACATAATCGGAAGAACCCATCGTTATATGTCCGTAGTGCTTTTGTGAGTATTGAGACGGAAGCAGCGAAAATTGATTTAGCAGTCAATAAGTGCAAAACCAAGTATATGCTGTGGCTGTCATTAAGAAGAGACACCCAACATCGACGTCTTGGACAAAACATCACGATAGACAGCTATAACTTTGAGGTAGTTCCGCTAATAATCCAGACAACAACACCAGCGCTGAAATCTTCTTCGGGCTAAGAAGGCAATTGAGTAGCAAAGCCCTCTCTCGGGTAACTAAATTGACCCTCAACATTACAGTTCTAATCTATGGTACAACCGCATGGACGTTGTCAAAACGGATGAGGACGCTTAAGGTTGCTTCGAGAGAAAGATTCTCCGGGTGGAAAGATGATACAAGAAAGAACTGTACCGGATTTACAGAGACACAGACCTAGCCAAAAGAGTAAAAATTCAACGTCTCGGAAGAGTGGGTCATATAGAGCGAATAGACATCAAAGGTCCGGCCCTGAAAATCTTCAATTCCACCCCAGAGGGACGCCGCAATAGTGGAAGACGGAGATTTAGGTGGTGCATACAAGTGGAAGAGGACCTCGACCGACTTTACGTTCGAAACTGGAGGCAGCTAGCTAGGGACCGAGCTAGCTAGGGACCGAGCTGGCTCGAGAAGTTTGTTGGTTGAGGCCGGGATCCACCCTAAAGCAAGGTAATATATTTCTAATATATTTAAAACAAAAGTTCCAATTTTAAGAGCAAAAATCATAATCTAAACATCAAAAGCAAAATAAAACAACAGCACAAACTGATAAAAAATCTTCAGAATCGGGTGGGCGTTTTTAAAGACATAAAACTGTGTAAATGTAAGAATAAAGTATAACGTCAAAGACTTTTTCTGACATAGAATTCACTCCCAGGTATCTTTGCAATAAAGCAATCACTCAAAGAACCCATCCAAACTCTGTACAAAATTAATTCTTTTCTAAATAGAAAGAAACATCAACTTGATTGCTTTCAGAGAAAGATTGTGTGAAACAGGGGCCTTGCTCTTAAAACCGTAACGAAAATTAAATCGTTTGAAGACGGATAATTAGCTCTCGTATGAAAAGTCCTTAACGAACAGTCAAAATCTATTCGCGTTCCACATACGATCCACACTTGAACTTGTTCGCGTCCAAACAACTTAAAAATCAATTTTGTTTTTATTGTCTTGATAGTTCGTCGTAAAGAACATAAAATACCATATTGGTTTTTCTCGTGTAAAAAATCCTTAACTAAAGTACTATTCACATGAGAGGGACTAACGACCAACGACCAACGAATAAACGATAATTCCTCCTCCTTGACTTTTCTTATTCGTAGCTATCAACAACCACCACAGGCACAAAAGTGATTTGGAGGTTATTGGCGAACGAACAATTTGTTCGTTGAAGTGTGGATCGTATGTGGAACGCGAATAGAGCTAAGCAGTTCGTAGCAATCAGATTGGAATTCGCGACGTACATTTTGTTTTCTAAAATTATCATATTTTAGAAAGTAAACTGCAAATTTAAGTATCTAAATAATAACTAAAATTATATTTCCATTATTTGGCATTGAGTTTTTGAAGAATGCAGGTTTATAAGTTGTTTTAAATCACATTTATTCATTTATTCGTCGTTTGTTGGTCGCTCTCATGTGAATAGTCTCTAACGAGCGAAAACCACGTGCCTCCTGCAGTCAAATCAAGCAAAAAGGTCGCATATCATCATGAATTTCTTTTTATATTATTATTCATCCCAGTCTTACTATTTCGCGGCCCACCATTGATGGATGAAACAATTTTTTTGAATTTTCTTGTTGAGCTTATGGGAATTAGGTTCAACAAGGATTATAAAAGCGAGTGATATTCTCAACCCAACTCAACGCAACTGGAGAAAAAGGATTGAATTCATAACAAAATGCAGCTCGATCTATAAGCAACTATCTACGACTTGATAAGCCCAAAAGCAAAAAAAAAAAACTGTGCTCAAGAGAATTAAATTTGCTAAAATGCCTGAATAAAATAGGTTCTATTGATGTTTGTATTATAAAAACATATATAATAAATCAAAAACACCTTTTCCGCAACCAAATCCTTCCATTTGCGTGTAAAAGTATAATTTTTGAAGCTGGCAAACATTCTCCTTGAGCAATTTTGAGTAGAGTGCCCTCTGAGATTGTTTGTGTTTGGCGCTTATTGCCTCACCTACACTAATAAAAACTCAGTTATTTAGGGAGGCGCGGCTTTTATCATTTATATTTTCATTAACCACTTGAAACTAACAACCAAGCATCGAAAACGATAGCAATCTATACTGGAAGCTCTGATATGTATATGCTGGATTTTTGTTTCAGAAAATCTCGGGCTGGTTAGCTCAATCAGACTACCTGGTTACAGTTGTGTCTTCTAAGCCAACCTTTAGGCAATGACGAGAAAAGCTCTTTACCGTCGAGTCCGAACGGCGACATGAGATCCACTTTTTCGGGACAAATTTTACTCTTGGAGGTTTTGTCAATTCCTCGCAAGAGGCAATACAGTGGGCCAAGGTTCTGCCATCGAAATTAAATCGGTTCATGTAACTTGCAGTCGGTAATCGTTTTGTCCTTGACACACATCATTTGGCAGTGTTAGTTATTGGTGTATCACGTAATAAAGGCACTGAAACTAATGACGAGCTGGCAAAAACTTGGTCATCTCTAAACCTTATACAGCATTGAAGAATGTGCATGGAGTAGTTTTTGGATTAGGATTTGGGTTTTCGCATTTCGACGATTGAAAGGTATAACTTCGAGGTATTCAGTGAATGTATCTGCCTGGGCTCTGGTGTAAACACGGGCAACAAAACCAGCGCAGAAATCAAATGTAGAATCACTCTTGCTAAACGCTATATGGTGCAGAAACATGGCATCGAGAAAAAAGTACTACGCGTGATTTATGGTCCCGTTTACGATCAAGTTACGAACGAGTGGCAAAGAAGGCACAGAGTTGCTGTACAGCAAGATAAGCCTGGTAAAAAAAATCCGTATCCAGCGGCTAAGATGGCTCGGCCATGTAGAGCGCATGATCATCGACGCTGTACCGTAGGGAGTCAGAAGCAAGGGGAGACCTCATCTCCGATGCAGCGACCACGTAGAAGGAGACCTCCGACTGCTTGGTGTGCATAACTGGAGACGGCAGGCAAAAGATCGAGCCAGCTGGAGGGGCATATTGAAAGGCCCAGGAGCACCATGCTATATAGCGCTAGGAAAGGTAAGGTAAGGAGCGGAAAATTTCGACTTTTATTGATTTAAAAAAATTTAAATGACCTCCTTTATTTATGTCCACTCTCATTGATAGTTAAATGAGAGTTAACATAAATCATTTCTCTTCAAACGTATTGCACAAAAATTCTCCCTTTCATCTTCTTAAGAATGGAAATTAATTTCTAGATTTATCTGCCTGCTATCCACATCGTTAAATTAAAATCTATCTATTTCTTCTAAAAGATGAGTTTTTTCAAGTCTTTTCCCTAGAATTTCCTTCTTCCTCTTACTTTCCATCTGCTACATCCAATGTGTTTCATTCATCAAAAAACCATTTGGATAACATAAATTGACAAGTCTCAAACATCTATGCGGGATAAGATACTGTTCTCTTAACATAATACGACGCAATAAAACATCTTCAAGAGGTGTCTATAAATAAAGTTGATTTGATATATTTTTCACAACGTTAATGTATCCATTTTCAAAACAAAGAAAAAATATTTTCCGTTTTTTTTTTTTTTTTGCTAAACTAATTTCTTCCGTCAGATTGAATTCAAGTCACTGCCACACTTAATCGGTAGACATTCGTCATTGAGTAATTATTTCAGCTTTAAAAAATGAAGGCCTTATCACAAAGAATACACAAAGAATCCAGTGAGCGGATCAACGAATTGGAACTCGAACTGGTCATTTGGATTTTTGCCCCACTAAACTACTAAAGAATATAAGAAAATCTCTCAACTGTATCGAAACACGAGAAAATAACAAAATTACCTTCCATCATTAAGCGCGAAATAAAAAAAACACTATCTTTGGGTTAAGAAAATAAACAAACAAAAAACATTATGTACAATCAGCGTCAATAAAAGTCCATATGAGTCGATGTTAGAGCAGAATGTTCGGATGAAAATGTTTAAAAATATTCCAAATTAAGCAAAATAGATGTATAATTTGTTTTTTTTTTTTCATTTAAATTAAGAAAAATAACAAAAAAAGTTAAAACATGATATTTATTATTATTAAAATAAGTTATTTAAAAATTAAAAAAATACAGTGATGAAGAGAAGACTATAAGACACATATGAAAAAAAAAACATGAAGAAAGGCGATGATGTAATTGCAAATAGGAAAATGAGTACTAATATGTGCCTCGGCCAACAACTGGCATCAACTCATTGCTTTGATTAGCCTTGGCGTGTGTAGAACAACAGGTAAAAGCACGTTAGAAGCAATTCTTTAATAGAAGAAGTTTTATAACCAAAATCTATACCTTTAGAGCTGTCTGCATGATGACATTGGTGGCATAGTTAACTCCTTTTGATCCCAATTGCAAGACTGCTGAGTAGCCGCGTTCTTTAGCTTGATTGAGATATTCATCGATTTCCTAGAAAGAAATTTGTAGGTGATCAGTTAATATTTTTTAAACACAACTAATTCCCTCTCACCTGCTCCCGTCGTGTGAGCATTGGATGAACAAACTTGCGATACAATGTGGAACTGCCTTTGGTCGCTGGCGACAGGAGCCATAGCACTATTATTACTTTGACTTCATAATAGAATGGAAACCATGAGAGGAAGATGTCAGTGAACGTTTCAGTGCAGTTGAAGAATGCATACACAATCCAATACATCATCCATTTTACCTAAAATTGTGTCGAGAGTCAAGGGTTTTTTTTTTCTTTCATAATCTTCTGCTTAGAATGCAGTTTTTCTTAAGTTGAATGCATGCTCAGCACATGCAGCATGCAATTGATTTCAATTGCTTCAATTGACTTGTTTTTTTTTTGTTAATTCATACTTACATATTCCTTTACGTTTTTAGTCCGGACTGCTTTGTAGGACGCATAGGCTGGATAAAGGGTGCCAAAGGTCAATCTGAAAATTGGAAATAATACGCTTTGAGCACAGGTTTTTGGTGTGATGAAAATAGCTATTAGAAAACATATGCCAGTGGCTGTGAGTGACATTCGCGGTAGTGGCATCCGTTGTACCATCTCTAGAAAACGTCCAACCAATGTCAGATTGTAAATGACTTTTTGTTCGGTGGCGGCCAAGCCAGGAGGTGATGAAAGGGTAACAAAAACTTTTGGCTGAGCTATTTGCCGTGTTGGCGCATCGCTATTTTTGCAAAATTCCGAATCAGTCAACGAACTCACAGATACCGCACCGGGATGATTTGATGACCAAGGGCGATTTAAATAGACTTCCATTCCTCCAGCACTACGGTTTTGTAGGAGGGAGGGTTGGTAACGTTTTTCATACTGATAAATCAATTCGTCGATATTACGAATGCGTTTGTAGGTCGGAGAATATGACGGTCCGACGCCGCCACCTGCAGCAGCAGTCCTACGCATTTGCCAAACTCAAATGATTTTCATCATTGAACTAAAGGAAGTATTACAATCCCACTTTTCTTTTAACAGTTGTTTGTGTGTTTTGTTCTTTTTTTTTTTAAATAAACTCTCTTGAAAAACTTTACGTGTGCACGTCGCATCCGAGAGAATACTGAAAACTGAATGTTTCTAAACTGAAAGTGAATGTGAACGATCGTTGGCACGCGTTTGGTTCCTAAAAATAGCTCCCATCCCAAGAGATAGCGAATTCAATAAATTTAAGCAACTCCTAGCAAAGTTATACAAAAGGGGCAACCATATAGTCTGCCTGTGTAAAGGAAAAATATTCTCAGCTAGGAATGCTGTAAAAAGAGAGCAATGACATTAAAATTAGAACACTGCATGGCAGTGTTGACACCGTTTTCGGAATTCACACTTGTGTTGTTTTTTTGATGCCTTGTTTTACCTGCTACAATCAATACAAAATAGGACTGGACATTGCAGCATGTAAAGATCGACGATAATAATCTTGCGTAACAAAAGAAATCGAAATTGCAACAAAAAAAAGGAAAATAACTTGTTTCTTGTGTTGATCTTCATACTTGCAGCAGATTCCTTCGAATGACAACACCATCACGAAAAGAAGAACTCGGTGATATATTGTGTCGTCTGTTGTTGCTTGTAAGCTCAATGGGACAATGCGGCATGGATATCTGACAGCATTTGCGTCAAACGACATAGTGAAATATACATTTTCGCTTTCAACGAAATGACATGACGTTCAGATAAAATCATAGCCTATACCTCGACTCGGCTCAAAACAAAGTCAATTAATTGAAAAAACAAATAGTACGGGACGGACGGCGACACAGGGAAACGATTAGAATGAATTGATCGCTTCATGTTTCGCAATCATTGTTGGAGTAGGTACGCTCTTTCTATATATAGTCGCATTGAAAAAAACTGATGAAAATTGACTTTGTTTACACCAGTTTTTTTTCTCAATCCCTGGTGGTCTTTGTTTATAGGATTTCCATGTTTTTGTTAAAAGTATATACCTACACCTAATCTCTACACGAACACATGCGTTTATTGGCAGAAATGCTTTGGTGTAAAGGCCAAATATTTTGAGTATATTTGAGTGTTTTTTTAGGTTTCTTAGTGATTGAAAATTTTATTTTGTGTTTCTGTAATTAAAAAACCATGGTATTGAAGTATAAGATAAGGGCACATACAGTTATTTTAAGAGCACGGAATGGTGTTAGCGCTTGTAAATTTTATGCTAATAAGTATATATTATAATGTACGTGTTTTTTTTTCAAACAATAGTTTATACATGTGTGACTAAAAGCTAAAGCGTCCAACAAAACAACCATGTGGAAGGTGTGCCCGTCAAGCCCTGAGACTTTACACTGATTATTTCTTAATAGAAGATGTCCGAGTCATACAATTTGTTAAAGTATCCATCAACCTCTTCGAGATAATGGAGATGAAGATCATCTTTTGGATCAGCAAACCTACATAGATGAAAGAATTTTGGATTTGTTACGAATGATGAGCTGTCGAGCTCTTCAAAGCTGCAGACGATGACGATAAGTATGCACCAACTCATAAGCAAGATATGGTTATGAGAGAGCATGCCCGATGAATGGAATCTCAGCATAATTTGCCCGATCCCTAAAAAGGGAGACCATCTGAACTGCACCAACAACTGGGGTATTAGTCTCCTCAACATCGCCTACAAGATCTTTTCTGCCGTATTGTATGAACCCCTAAAGCCAATCGTCAACAAATTGATCTGGTCCATATCAGTGCGGTTTTAGGCCAGGAAAGTCCACTATCCACTAAATATTCACATTACGGCAGATCTTAGAAAAAACCCCAGAACTTCAAATCGATACCCACCACCTTTTCATCGATTTGAAAACCGGGTACGACAGCATTTATCAGGTGGGGCTCCGCTATTAACTCAGACAACATCAGCGCTGAAATCAAACTAAGAATAACTCTTGCCAATCGCTGCTTCTTCGGGCTTAGAAGGTAATTGAGTAGCAAAGCCCTCTCTCGGGCAACTAAATTGTCCCTTTATAAGACACCCATTATCCTTGTCCTGCTCTATGGTGCAGACGCATGTACGTTGTCAAAAGCGGATGAGGACGCTTTAGGCTGCTTCGAGAGAAAGATTCTGCGGTGATTTTTGGTCCCGTATGCATTAGCGGAGAGTGAAGAAGATACAATGAAGAAGAAACTGTACCGGCTGTATGGCGGCACAGATCTAGCCAAAAGTGTAAAATTTCAACGTCACAGATAGCAGGCTCATATAGAGCGTATGGACATCAATGAGGGACGGCGTAGTAGAGGAAGACCGAGACTCAGGTGGCACACACAACTGGAAGAGGACCTCAACTGACTCCACGTGCGTAACTGGATGCAGCTAGCTAGGGACCGAGCTGGCTGTAGAAGCTTGTTGGTTGAGGACCAGGTCCAACCCGGACTGTAGCGCCATCTAAGGTAAGGTAAGAATGAATTCCGCCCGCAGTCCAAGGAGGATAGAATGATTTAATTAGTGCTACATGGAAAGTAGTTCATAACAAGAAACTACACCCGTACCACTTTATACAAATGCACATGAGCTATCCACGGGAGCTTTTCAAGGATGAAGTAAATAATTTCCACAATTAATGGAGTGTGATTATAAACGCTTTATATATTGTAGCAATGGGGCTACAAAGGGAAAAAAACTTCTTGTATTGGCATCGATACAAAAACCAAACTACCTAGCTGCATTTTTGGCACCTCAAATCGTCGTTTCGACGGAGATCGATACCCATAACGAGTATTGAAAGTTTTTCGGTTTCTTTGATGCAAGTACCGTTGAGGAAAAGAGTCCGACACATGACAGAGCCCTAGGGCACACCAGAATTTATTTTGTGGGAATCAGACTTGAAACCATTTAATACAACTTGTATTGAACGGCCCAAAAGATAGAATCTGCAGCAAATAGTGCCGCAGTCAAAACTAGAAACCCAATCAGACAGGCTATGTACAAATCTTACACAGATAAACGGGCAATCTTTATTGCGCAGACCACACTTTGTATAGATTTCGAAAGACCATTTACCTTCTCACCTTAATATAGAAAACTGGCTTGATAACCAAACGCCAAATAGCGAAACACCTATTAAAAACCCCTACAGATGGTTACAAAATGAAAATTGATGTTGATGCGGTTTCTTTTTAAAAAGACTAACTAGCCGGATAAATCAGGCTCTTCTATTACAACAAGTTATGGTTTTGCCAGTGACGGTAGCTGTCAAACTGATACCTTTTTCATTGATGATCAAGCAGCGATAAAAGCAATCTATGCAATTGAAATAAACTCGAAGCTTGTAATTTGTTGTGGCGTAAAGTTAAGAGTACTTCGCGCGGAGCATAATATAAAGTTTTTCTAGCTTCCTAGCTATAGCGATTAGGTGTATCAACGCCTCTAAAGCCCGTTTGCTGATACGATACTTAAATATTTATATTCTGCATAAACTGTTATAAGCGCTTATGTTGAGCATAAATATTTAAGTATCGCATCAGCAAATGGGCCTAAATCGTTTACAAATATTCAGTTTTTTCTTATCTTTATAGGGCTCAAAACAACGTTGATCTATGTGTGATGAATACAAAATCAACCATCAGCCATTAAACCAGCTTAGTTTCTTTTAATGAATTACTTCGCAATTGGATATCCAGGTTGGTTGGTGATACATATTTTACGAAGATGTTGTATGGTATGTAAACCCATACTTAGCAGAATCCATACTTTAACTAGTTATTCTTATTTATTTATTAAATGCCAACAAAAGGGGTAAAAAGCCTAATTCTTGTTATGGGATAAAACCTTATGGTGTGGATTTTTACTTCTGATTCGTGCATTTTGTAAGTACCTTGGTTAACAGTTTTTAGTTTATCGTTCAATTAGCAATTAGATTAAGAATTTTTTTTTTTTTTTTAAATTGAACTAAAGGAGATTTTTTTTTAAATAAGCATTTAAGAAGTTCAAATCAGCAACAAATTGGAAAGAAATTAGCGTTTTAACGTTTTGATTTTTATTGAAACTCTGGTCCAAATTAAATTTAAAATAAATTGCACGACTGAATCGAAAAAAAATGTTTGAAAAGCAATATTAATTGAATTATAAATAACTTCCTGTGTTCAAAATATAATTTAAATCGTGATAATGGTTTACGATAAAACCGCATTTGAAAAAACACCTGTTCTACAAGGTGGGCAGAAAGAAATCACCCTATTGGAAGATGCTCTCATTTTTTGCAAATGGCCGCCAATGTCAAATCTGTTTTGAGATTTGTGGACTAGACAGATGCAGAATACAAATGAACAAGATCGCCCGATTTAAGCTTTTCAGGTTTTTTTTTTTGAAGTCCCGTGTTTACGTGAACAACCCCGAGACTCTGGAAGCCCTCAAGGACAACATTCGACACGACTGCGAGAATCTGTCGCCCGAAGTTCTCGCTGAAGTGATGAAAAATACTATAAAACGCCCGTATGGCAATCAATTGTGACGGCGCCCATTTGGCCGATATCATCTTCTCGACTTGACCAATACAATTCTAAACTTTCAAATTAACATAATCAAAAAACAGAATCGAAGTTTATCATTTAGAAAAAAAAGAGAGCCAAACAACATCGGATGGATGACTTCTTTTGGCCCACCCTGTATGAGAGGTACCGTTATAGAACAAAATTCGAAAAATTCATTCTAATTGAAAGTTTTATCAAAATCGTTAAAGCCATTTTCGTGAAAATCAATGGTAGGTACCGTTATTTTTCGACTTAGACCAAACATGAAAAACACCCCCGAGATACTACCAAATAAATACTAAATACTCATCCATTTAAGCTGTAGAGGTACGAACAGACAGACGGACCCACTTTTTTCGACTTCTCTATCATCGTAATGTCAAGATTGATTGTTAGATTTTTTTTTGCACGAATCCATAACTTGCCTTAATCGCAAGTAGAAATATACCTACTAAAGCCATTACACTTAAGCTCGGAAAAAGAATTATTTAACAATTTCCAACTCTTTATTCTATAATATTCATCTAAAAAAGTCGCCTTTTTCTAAATATAGTTTCTTCTTCATAACATCACTTTGAAGAATTCTTTGTTTTTATTTTGTATGACTCGTTCGCATATCATTATGTTATTTTGTTTTTTCTTTGGCGGCCTACATGACTTATAAAAGGCAATCAAATCAATCATTCAATCATACATAGCGTGAACGTATAACCAAAACTCAAAAGCTGAGACATATAAGGTCTACAGCCGTTGAATTTAAAAATCAAGGTAGATTCTTAACTACACTTCTATATTATAAAACGCCGCTTGAAACAACAAACCGTTCGTTGCTCCCAATGATCCGACCACGGAAGTTGATTTTTCTTTTTAGTCATATAAGAAGTACGAGACGATGTCTGTAGAGTGTAGACTTACGCCCATGCTGGTGGCACACGCATTAATTTCAAGTTTAATTTTGCATTTCAAAAAATTTAAAACGAATGAGTCTCAGTCGAATTCAAGACGCGACTATGATTCACGGTCAATATCTCGCAAGTTTCATGCTACACACCGCACACAAAGCTACAAAATGATCTTAAAAATAAACTGCGCTAGGCAGTTTGCCGTCAGCATGCCAAATAAGGAATCAAGAGAGGCAAACCAGCAACATTATTATTTGGGATTTGAAAACCTAGACAATATGCTGAACAATGAGAATGACCCTAGATGGCCTATAGAGAAGCGTCAATTCTAACTGCAACAATAAAACTATACCCAACACACAAAAGTACCGCAATAATCACGCAATTAATTAATCCAATTTCAAGAATTCAATGAAACAATGAGAATTCTAATTCAAGTAGGTACCTACTATCTGTTTTTGTCATTACCATTGTTGGTCGTGCGCTGTAATTGTTATTGGAATTAGTCTTATCCCTGAAACTGGGATTACATGCACAAATGCAATCGTATACCTTGTGGGTTTCTTAAGGGCAGCGTAGCAAGTTCTTCAAGCAGAACGACCACGAAAAACTGCAATGTCACAGAAAAGTTATTAAGAAGCTGCAAAAATCTAAGATTTTAATTGAAATGATGATGACAGACTTGCCAAACAATGCATGACCGCAGGCAAAAAGGGAAGGATATCTTAAAAATCGATTTTTTCCAAGGGAACTGCTCAGTCCTTGTGATTAGAATAAAAAAAAACAATTTTACAATTTGTAATATTACTTACATGATCAATCGAGATATAAGTGCGCTAATCATTGCGTTCGGTTCAACAAGTTCCCATTAAGACCGAAATAGATTTTTTGCCTAATCGAAATGTAGCTGAAGACTTCTTTTGTAATTTCTTATTTCCTTCGTTTGAATTTTGTTGGTGCACTTTAGAGGGATACACCGATGTCGGAAGAGCAATAAAACAAAGAAAAAAATGGTGTAATTGTGATAATCCAATTGCAGTTTTGAATCCCGTTTTAGTTCCTTTTTCCGTATTTTAATTCTTGCGATCAATAGCTTTAGTTCGATGAGATGATGATTTATTTTTTTTTATTTAAACATCTCTGTGATTTGAAGTTTTTTCTTGTCTGAATATTGATAATAAATTAAACAACCAGCAACGCAAAACAAATTGTGTGTATATAATCGTCCAGCGCACTAAACTGACGACCACAAAACACACAAAAGGAACAACAAAAGCAAAACACTTGGGCAAAATGGAATTACCCAAGAAATGACAGCAGCTGGCGTTTTTTATCGTTTTTGGGGTGTTTTTTATTCTTATGGTTGGTGCTACTGAGTTAAGTTTTCACTGCCATCTTTACTTTGAAGTAAGTAACTGTCGAAGATGTTAAATAAATTCTTCACAATCTCAGAAATATGATTCCCAACTTTATTGCAGATTGCTTGACTTGACAGAACTTTTTTGTCGTTTTGTCTACTAACTTTTATTTTGTTCGTATTTAATGCGCTACCACACCATAAATTTATTTATTTTTATTTATAGCAAAAACTATTTGGGATGCTGCTTTCTATATGGATCTATTTCAAGATCAACGAATTAGTTTAATATTTGCAATTTTGCATTTATTGTAATGGTACAAAAAAAAACATAAGGGTATTCATAATCCGGTGGAGTCTTATAAACTTGCAAAATTTTATTTTTGTTTTGCAGATCGTTAACGCTTTTGGGTGCGATCACATTAAGAACTTTTACATTTGCATTCTTGGGGTTGGATTCATTGCTTTTGTTGTAATTAGCAAGGTAAAAAATAGCTGATTGAAGAATATACAGATACAGAGAGGAAATCCAAAGGTATCTTAAAATTTGTTGGATACTTTTATAGGTATGTTTCCGTAATTTTTTGAGCTTTTTGATGTTATTTTTGTAATTTTCTTCCCAAGCTTTAATGTTAAGAAACGCATTTTGGGCTGTCTCTGGTTAAATGTCATACATGACAAGCTAATTATAAGTAAACGTAAGTTTTTGTTTGGAAAATGAATCATTCGGAAGAATTAAAAAAAAAATTAAAGCATTAACATTCAAAGCGTTAAACAAAATAATTAAACAAACACAATTTAATAAATTAATTCACATTCAGACTTTTAAATTCAAACTCTACATTTTTTTCGATCAGCTGATTTCGTGTTTGACAAGAAAGATTTTTGCAGGAGGGGAAATGGAAAAATGCCAAAAGCTCTGGTATTTCGTGTCAGAAAAAAGTAACCTTAGGCCTCCACTTGAAAAATATGAGGTCTGTTTCCGTACTCATACGAATCTACCCAAAACTACCCAAATCTACCCAAAAAGTGTTTCTTTACTTTTTTTCTGGCACGAAAACACCAGTGGGGCGTTCTTTTATTAACTATCGTTGACAATCGTTAACAATTGTTAACTATTTGTCGTTCCAAAATGCTAAATAGTTACGATCCGTAACTATTTGACAGGAAAACATGGTTCCAAAATGCATTGTTGAAGTGTCAATTAGTTACGATTTGTAACTATTTACAGCTCATGTCCATGATATGAATTGAGATTGTTGATCTGTCTAAAGTCAAAGTTCGTTTAGAATTCAAATAAATATTCAAAATTCATAATTTTTTTGGTTTTAGTGGTGTTTAAAAATTATAGTGGATTGACAATGATTAAAAACTTGATCTTTTGCAACGATAATGCAAATAGAATTATTTTCGACGGCAAACTCTGCATTTAATTAAGTATTCATTTGGAGAAGTACGTTGAATTTTTTTTGTTTTAGTATTTGTTTGACAGATTAAAAATGTCTAACAATAAATCGTTCCAAAATGAAATCGTAACAATCGCAACAAAGTCTAACAATGACACTTTAACCAAAATTTTTGACACAACAACGATAGTCAACGATAGTTAATAAAAGAACGCCCTTCAAAGCTTTTGGCATTTTTTCATTTACCCTCCAGCAACAATCTACCCGAATATTTTATTGAGTGTACTTTCTTGCTTGTCAAATACGAAGTCAGCTGATCGAAAAAAAATTTATATTTGAAATTTGAATTTTCCTGTGTATTGTTTTTTTGTTTGTTTGACATACATTTCTCAATTTATTTCTTGACACAGTAGAAAAAATAGACCTTGTGTACATGATTCCATTCCAAGGAATCATGTACACAAGGTTATAATTGGATGAATAAATTTGACGTTTCATAAATGACGCTCATTTTCTGTCATTTTTATTGTTTGGGTCTTTTGCAGGTATTTATTAGTAAATGAAATAAAAATTTCGATCTCGATTTATTTCGGTTTTACATTTGACGTTTCTGTCATATACAGTTGGGTTACTTGAACTTACTACAAAAGCGTTCCTTTACTTTTTCGTAATTTTTGCTTTTTGTGAGAAAATTCATCCCCACTCCTCCAAATTCCAGAGTTTACTTGAAGTTACTTGAAAAAGTAAAGGACCACACATTATATTCCGTTGTGTTCGGAATTTGTTTAAGATTTGCCATACATATGTCTCAATTTTGTTTGCAAAAAGAGAAAAGCAAGGCCTTACACTTGCCAGAGCTTAATTCTTTCTAAAATTATTATTAAATAATTAAATAAATACAATATAAATACAAAAAATTAAACTTCGTCACAAATTAAAATTACACTTTTTTCAAAAAAAAAAAATAACGTTACAAAGTGTATCAGCTTACAGTTGACAGTTTTCAGTTAAATATACGCGAACTCTATAAGGCGAACACAATGAGAAGCTAGGGGCCTATTCCTGAATACGAGTCGAATGAGATGTCACTCGAGAGTCGAGAGCTCACAGTCGAGTCGAGTAAGTAAGTGCAAAAAAAATTAATATGATAAGTACAGAGATGTTTTATAAAACAATTTTTGTATATTTGCTGTAAGTAATGGAGCACAATCTTAAAAAAAAAACGCCAGATCGTCGTTTATGCTGAATACCTACCACCAAAAAATATTTAAATTTTGTTTCAAACACTTCATTATTCATAACAATTAGAAAATTAGTCTTTTTTTATTTTTACCTACATTTTTGCATCCATCACTGCTGCTCTCGAACACTTTTTAGACATGAATGCTTTCTCACAGAAAAAAGCGTCACTTTAGAGTTCAGGAATAGGTACATATCATTCGAGTGTCATTTGACGTTCGACATTCGAGTTGAGGAATACCGATAATTAGTTAGCTTTGTTCGATGTCTGCCCTGGGGCGCACTGGTGTACACTGGATTCGCACTGAGGTGTTTTATGTGACACTTTTTTCGCCCCAGTGTTTTTGCACTGTGTTCGATGTCAACCCCGAGCACGCACTGAGTGCACACTCTCACGCCCCAGGTTTTGGGTCGGTGTAAGAAATCAGTGCTGTCAAAATTCAAATCAGCTGTTGGTGCTTGGTGGTAGAAGTTTAAAACAAATTTTATTTTACAAATTTGGAGTGCAATATCTGATAAATATAAGATATTTTGTAGGTTATTTTGCAATTATTAAGTTATTTTTGTGATTTTAGATAAAATGCCGAGATATACTCTATCTGATGGAAATGGAAAAACTGTAGACTTTGTAAAGAAAATTAATACATAAATGAAATGTCAAAAAACTAAAACTGTTGCACTCAGCTGTTCGATGTTAAATCAAACCCCGAGCAGAAACACAATTTTTTGACAGCTAAACGAAATGCACTGACATTCCCCAGTGCGCACTGGGGCGGGGAACATCGAACAAACCTAGTCGTGTTCGAGAATACCAATTTGTCGATTTCACATGAAAACTTACTCGACTCGTATTCAGGAATAGGGCCCCTGATGCTGAAATTTAGCTGAAGCGCAAGTTCACTCAACTTCAACTTGAGCCTTACGCTTCAGCTTCATCTTTGACAACTCACAGGAACAAAATTGGCTAGTTCAATGTTTCTGAATGAATGTGTGTACTTAGTACGGTGTCCTATTTTGTTGAACTGTTAAAGCAATTTTTAAATTATTGCAGGTGATTCTCTTAAGATTGGACCCCATGACTATCTCTATTGGTAGAAGATTTTAACGAAAATGTAGTTTTCTCTATATAATTTTCATATCAACAATACTAAAATTTAAATAGCTTGATCCAGAACTAGTATATTTATCTGAGAAATGACAGGAGTCAGCTAGAAATATATATGTAAAATAGTATCACATACATACATATGAATGTTTGGATGTTTCTTCCGCAATCACGCTTCAACAACTTAACGGATTTTGATGAAATTTGCTATGTACATAAATGGATGAGGTACTAAATTAAAAAATAGACCTTTTATTCCCGAAAAAATCGTGCTTCCTGTGAGAGGCATAAATGTGAAAAGGATGTATGGCTGGAGGTTCGTTTGTTATGCTTCCGAGTTACAGGAATCATATACTACTTCACAGACCGTTTTATTCCGATAAAATGCACGGTTTGTTTTCTTGCCATTCTTACCAAGTTTTGTTTTCTCTGAACCCAATTCTGTGTTTTTGAACACGATAGGTGTTGTAAATACCAATGTTAATGCTCTCTGATTATTTTAGCTATGTTTTAAAGAAAATTATATTTTCTTTCATTCATTATCTAACAAGAGTTTAATTCATTAACAATAATTTTTGAAATTTCTTTTGCCTCATATTCAAATCTTGCATGTATTGAATGTATTGAAATTGTACTTCACTCAACAACGGTTTTGAAGAACACCAATGCAATTTCTATCTTGTTTTAATTGTCCAACGTTTTTTTATAATCGTCAGATAATAAGTTGCCTATTTGGAAGTATAAAAAAACTATGTCCAAGGAACTATTTCTATTTATCCTGTTTTTTTCAATGGGTCTTTTTTTATTGAACCAACATTTCTGTGTTTGCAATAATTATTGAATAAATAAGACGTCACATCTTGCAAACTTAAAATCTATTTTATTTTTTATAAACTCCTAATTTCATTCAACTTTTTTCGTAGCAATTCTTTGTTTAACCTATGCATGCACAAATATTGGCCATTAAGAAAAACTACAGGAATATCATATTTGTAAAGACGCAAATATCTCAAATTCCCCTTATCAGTTATGTAGACTTTTTCTAATTCATATTCTCCACTAAAGTGAGCCTCCAATTCGATTACAAGATCATCACACAACGGACATGGATCTTTTGTGTATAACGTAAGGACTGCTTTTCCATGGGGCATATCGTCATTCGGTCTGAAAATTAAACATATCAACTTTGGATAGATTTTAAAAGATAGTAAAGTAAAAATAAGCTTACTTTTATTGGATAACAAATATAAAATGTGTAACCATTGATTAAAAAAAAATAAATTAAAACATGTTTTAAGGAGTACAAAAAATGCAATTTCTGGTTAAAGGCACTTAGGTTTTCAAGTTTTGTGTTTTCTTGCAGACAAAAATTCTTACAATTTTTGGATTAGAATGGATGAAGCCCCACCACCACCATTGCAGATTGAAGCACATCCATACTCGCCAGCTTTGAGCGAATGCGATAAATGAGTTATTAATCTTGCCCCTGACATGCCAATTGGATGACCCAAGGAAACGGCACCGCCGTGAATGTTAACTTTCGTTGGATCAACATCTAGTTTCTTCATATTTGCCACAACTACAAGAGAAAAAGCTTCATTGATTTCCCACATAGCAATTTCATCTTTGCGAATGCCTGTTTTTTCGAGCAATTTGGGAATAGCTAGTGCCGGAGCAATGGGGAAGTCGACTGGATCAGTCTCTGCGTCCTGAAATCCAACAATTCGGGCCAAAGGCTTCAATTTTAAGCGTTGTGCTGCGTCAGCAGTCATTAAAAGAACTGCAGCCCCACCGTCGTTCAGAGTTGAGGCGTTTCCAGCTGTAACAGTACCGTTTTCCTTTTGAAAAACAGTCGATAACTGCCCGAACTTATCAAAGTTCACCCTTTTGTATTCCTCATCTTCGGCTACAATTATTTCACCCTTCCTCTTTTGTTGGATTTTCACGGGGGCGATTTCGGCATCGAAAACTTTATTTGCCCATGCTGATGCTGAACGCTGATAAGAACTAACCGCAAAGTCGTCCTGTTCCTTACGAGAAATACCCATTTTCTTGGCAGTATTTTCAGCACAGTTGCCCATATGGAACTTGTTATAGACATCCCACAGACCATCGTGAACTATACCATCGATCATATTTATACCACCATAAGGTGTGGCACCACGTTTAAGATAGTATGGCACGTTCGACATGGATTCCATACCACCAGCCACAACAATCTCAGCCTGCCCGAGCATGAGACTCTGTGATCCTATCATGACAGCCTTCATTCCTGATGAACAGACTTTATTAATTGTCGTACAACAAACGTTCTTTGGAAGTCCGGCAAATATAGCTGCTTGACGAGCTGGAGCCTGTCCCAAACCAGCTGAGATTACATTTCCCATGTAAACTTCATTTACATCTTCCTTGGAAATACCTCCTCTCTGAATAGCAGCTTCTATGGCAGTGGCTCCCAACTGTGTGGCAGACAGTGGAGCAAGGGAACTCTGGAAGCTGCCCATGGGTGTTCTGGCCGCAGAAACTATTACTACATCGTTTATCTTTGAGCTGAATTTGCGAGCTGGCAGTGCAGCGGCAACCTTTGGAATTAGGCAAATGATTAGATTGTTTTGGGATGATATTTTCAAGTGCACTTACCCTAGATGCTTTGAGGAACGCAGACATATTTTTTGCGATATCGTGTGCAGGTCAAAGTCGATTGAAAGAGAATAAAATGCAAAAGCAATGATGGTAAAAATGTAGAAAATTGTAGCCTCTACGCCCGGCTGCTAGAGATAATTGGAAGGAGTAACGAAACGAAAACGATGGCAGAACAAGTTTTTTATGTAATCTTTGACAGATAGATAAGTAAGTTGATGGCGACAACAACAGGTGCCATAGACAAAGATAGCAATGTGGTCTTTTTGAAAAATAAGGGAGAAGTGGGTAATACAAATAACGGTACCTAACCTCTAAAATAAGGCCTTAATTTCTTGAAAACCACTGCAACGATTTTGATGAAATTTTTTTTTTGAACATGTTCCAGTTTCAGTTTATTAGGATCTTAAAGAACTGTACATTAAGAAATAATTCTTTTCTGGTACAAATAATTCCAATTTTGAATAAATTTCAAGAAAATAGTATAGGTATAAACAATAAATAATAAAAAAATATGTAAAGGTGCATGTTACAGAATTGTTGGGATTGAGGAAAATTCAGTTTATCGTATAAATAGGATGGTGATCCGGTTGCATAGCTGAATGAAGAAAATTGAAATTTGTTGCTTTGAGGTAATTCATGAACCTTTTAAGGAAAAAAAATAATACACGCTCGTTGAGAAATTGGAAAAAAACCCCTCGCGTGTGCTGTAAAAAAAAAATAATAGTGTTCACTCGCGTCGTAGGATGAATGAAAAAGATGCCCACTCGCGCTGAGGAAGAAAAAAAAAAAAAAAACGCATTTGCATAACAAATTATCCTCTATTCTGTCCCAAGACCTTTGTGCTTAACTGCCTCTTTCTTATCTACTGTAGGCATCGTATGACCATACAATGCTTGCGGTAAATAGATAAGGGCATCTGAATTTGTCTTATTGTGCTGAATGTTTAGATTGATTTTTTGTAAACAGGCTGTCTTATGGGCATAACACCTAAGACAGTTTGATTATTACAGAAGTTAATTTTGATTTTCACTGCGCAGTTCGACTTAATCAGAGTTGTGTTTTGTATGTAAGTATTTTTAAATGGTAAGTGATTTTTGTGTCGTGTATTCAAATGTTCGTGGTTTAAGAAAGAATTTCTTTCACGTGTACGTCTACACTGTTCAACACAGGCCAGCTGTTTTGGCATTAAGTGAAACTCAGGTTGAAGCAAATACTGATTTATCAGAATTTGCTCTACATGGGTATAGCTTGGTGCCATTACTCTTTTCTCATCATGGTCTCGTGGTCTATGTTAGGAATGATATTGCTTGCCAGAGCCTTCCCCAATATGGGCAATGTTCCAACACGGACTTTAACTTCTTATGGCTCAAATTCACTGTCCGCAAGCATGTCATTCATTATTGTTTTATTTACAGGAGTCCAAATCTTGACAGTAATTCGACTTGTAACGAGTTTGATGCACTGTCTGATTCCATCTCGAAAATTGTTTCCCTTTGTCCTCGCACTGAAATCGTTATTGCGGGCGATTTCAATGTACACAATTCCAACTGGCTCCGCTATTCTGGTCAGACAACGCCCGAAGGAAGGTATGTCGAGCTCTTTGCCGGGTTACATCACCTTACCCAACTGATCGATGTGCCAACGCGTATACCGGATGTTGCTGGGCAAGCCGCCCATACTCTTGACTTGTTTCTTACTTCTCACCCTGATAAATATACCATTAGTGTAACTTCTCCATTTGGCACTTCAGACCATTGTATCATTTCAGCTAATTTCTCATCCCCCACCCATCCAGTTAAAGAAAAACTTCCCACCAGGACCGTTTGGCAATACGAGAAAGCCAACTGGGACGGCCTGAATTTCTTTTTCCGAAACTTTAACTGGTCACTATGCTTCCTCGATAGTGACATTGATGCCAGTGCTGAAATGATCACAAATGTGATTCTTCTAGGGATGCGTGCTTTTATTCCTAACAGAGTAAAAAGCATCAAACCTAAAGAAAAGCCTTGGTTTAATTCTGAGTGTAAAGAAGCTATCAGGCTCAAAGAAGTAAGTTTCCGATCTTACAAAGCCAACCCTACAGAGGAAAATCGGAAAAAGCACAAACAAGCAAGGAACTCATGCAACTCCGTTATAGAAAGAACCAAATTTTTGCATGACCAAAAATTACGGCAAAAAATTCTGCAGTGTCCCAAAGGCAGTAAAAATTTTTGGTCATTTGTAAAAAATATAAAAAACTCCTCGACATCTTCGGTTCCAACGCTCATCGACAATAACAAACCAATTGTTTACTCTTCAGAGAAGGCAAACTTGCTCGCCGCCCATTTCGCTGCCAGCTCCACGCTGCCTCAAAGCAACGTTGCCCCTCCTGTACTTGAGAATGTAAATTTTTCCATGGGACAGATTTTTTTCCGCACTCGTACAGTAGCAAGAGTTCTCAAAGATCTCGATATACACAAATCCGCTGGCCCGGATGGTATACCCCCGATTCTTCTGAAGAGGTGTTCTTCCACACTGGCAAAGCCACTGCGTAAGCTTTTCCATCGCTCCTACTCTTCTGGAATCTTTCCTAGAAGATGGAAAACAGCATTTGTCCAGCCTGTCCCTAAGAAAGGTGACCCATCCTCCCCCTCCTCCTACCGACCCATAGCACTGACATCCCTTCTTTCTAAGGTCATGGAAACACTGATTAACCGTCAGCTTAAGGAATATCTCGAAGATCGTAAGCTTCTCCATGACCGTCAGTATGGCTTCCGCAGCAACCGTTCCACTGGTGATCTGATGGCATATCTCACCGAACAGTGGAACAAATCTTTACATCGCTTTGGTGAAAGTAAGATTATTGCTCTTGATATCTCCAAGGCATTTGATAGAGTTTGGCATGAAGCTCTCTTATCGAAAATGCGTGCTTTTGGGATCGATAATACTCTTGTTCGTTGGATTAGAAGCTATCTCCTGGACCGTTCAATACAAGTTGTATTGGACGGATTCAAGTCTGATTCCCATAAAATAAATGCTGGTGTGCCCCAGGGCTCTGTTCTGTCTCCGACTCTTTACCTCATTTTTATAAATGATCTTCTGTCTGTTACTTCTAATCCACTTAACTGTTTTGCTGACGACTCTACCCTCAGCTTTTCATATTCGTTCGATAATTCACGTCCTTCGCCTTCGGACGTACAATTGCAACGGTGCCGTATGTCAAGCTCATTAAACTCCGATTTATACAGCATTGTCAAATGGGGTAATAGGAATCGTGTGGAGTTTAATGCTTCGAAAACTCAATGCTGTCTTCTGTCGTTAAAGCTAAACATTCCCCCAATGCCATTGTCCATGAATGGCACTTACATCGAAGAAACCGAAAAGCTCTCAGTACTCGGTATGTGTGTCAACGACGACCTCCGTTGGAACGACCATATATTTGAGATCGCTAAGAATGCTGCAAAGTGCTTAGGTTTTCTGTATCGGTGTAAGAAGTACTTTTCCCCATCTGATCTGGCTACAATTTATAAAGCGTTTATACGCCCTAAACTCGAGTATAACTCCCACCTCTGGGCAGGTGCTTCGCAAACATCGCTTCACCTGCTTGATAGAATACAAAATCGAGCGTTAAGATTGATAGGTAATAGAACTGCCGCTGAAACAATTGCCCCACTCGAACACCGACGCAATGTTTCATGTCTTTCCTTATTTTATCGTTTCTTTTACAAAAAATGTTCACTCGAAGTAGCCAGTTGCATTCCTCCCCTTAAAAGTTTCTCCCGTAATACTCGTCTCGCAAGGAATGCTCATCAGTTCACCCTTGAGCCTAATTTCGGACGTACCGTGAAATATAGGGATTCTTTTTTTAGCCGAACGACACGAATTTGGAATAGTTTACCCGGCGGGATTTTCCCTTGCCATTTTGATCTGCAAACATTCAAAACCAATGTTAATCGGCACCTCCTATCTCTCCCCTCCCTATCTTCGTAATGCCCGCGCAGTGTGTTCTACATTAAAAGGGAAACACATAATCCCTTGTGCGCGCGTTAATTATAAAAAAAAAAAAAAAAAAATGAACGAGCATTCAGTAATACTACGTGTGTATTTCGAAATGTGATTATGCCGTCGAATTCCATATATGTAGCTAGCTGCATCATTGAAGACTACTTCAAGTATATGTCTTGAAAATCAAGTTCACTATAAACTACTGCAGAATATGTTATTATTGGTAAAATTACCGAAGTAACTAGCCTTTTTCGTATCTCGATAGGAGTAAAGCTGCTAGCAGCTATCCAGAGTTTTCTGAGACAACCATATATTCTACCAATAACAAAATTTATATGCACGCTACAGGATAATTTTCCATCGATGCGGATTCCTAGGCTAGTCACTGAATCAGCTAAGAAAAGTTTGTTTCCAGATAGCAGTATATCATTCAATGAATTTTTGTTAAAACTTTAATTTGGATTTCGATGCAATTAAAAGAAGACCATTTCTGGTCGACCACTCGTAAAATCTTTTTAGATCTTCATTCAAAAGAGTGATTAGCTGAGGGAGGGCTGTAAATGGTCGCGCAATTTGAAGCTGAACATAATGTGCATACATATGAGCAACAGCATTAAGACATTCTTTTGGTAGGTCATTAATAAACACGCAAAACAAGAGGGGACCTAAAATAGATCCTTGTGGTACCCTCTGCGTGAGGTTTTTGAGACGAGGATTTAACCTTAAAAACAACTCTGAGATCTTTTATCCAAATAGCTCTCAATTAGTTTTGGTGCGTTGGATATTAAAATTAAAATAATTTTATAGTTTCCAGCAAAGAACCTTGTGGTCAACCGTATCGAATGTTTTCGAGGAGTCGAGCAAACAAAGATGTGGTAGGTGACCTTTGTTGAAGTCTTCCCGAATTACCTTAAAAATATTCACCATAGCAGTTTAACAACTATGCTCAGTTCTAAAACCTAATTGTTGGAAAAAATTAAGGTATTACGTTCCACATACGCTTTTATTTGCTTAGCTAGTACGCCTTCAAACACTTTATATAGACCTGGTGCCACTTAATTCGTGAGGATTCGTTTTTCTAGGAATAGGTATAATTTTGCTATTTTCCAATTGCTGGGGAATATAGAAACCATAATACAGAATTTTATTATATACGTTAGATGACCAATCAGAAAAGAAGAAATGAGCTAACAAAACGTAGAAGTATTCTTATCTCATCAACTGAGTTAGATTTAATAGCTAACAGGCTCTGCATAACGTCAAAAGAAGATAAAATTTCAAAAGTAAATTTAGGACTTGGATCATTATGTGTTATGACATCAGTATGAATGTTAGATGCTTGCGTGGTATTAGCTAAAAAACACTCATTTAAGTCATCAGGATTAAAAACGGTACCGTCCTTGGCTCTGCCTACAATCCCAATCTCGCGAACATTGTACGGGAGTTCTTTAGACGGAAGGGAATTGTTTAACTTAGAGCAGACAAAACTTTCTTTGCATTCTGAATAACTTTTGCAGCAGTGTTTTTAATCAGTTTTTAGGTAGACAAACAACTTCCGTTAGGACAATGTTTCCATTTGCTACAAAAATTGTTTTATTATTTTATTGCGAATAAAAACGGTTTTAGTTGGAACACTCCGCTCAAATAATACAGATACTAAAGTCTGAAAGTGTTGAAGTTTTTCATTTGAATCAGTAAGGGGTCTAAATAGTTCCCAAGGAAGTGAGTTAGCAGATACCGCTAGGACATTCATATCAATCGATTTGAAATCTCTGTTTACAGGTATTGGCTATCATTTAATCGAAAACAAATTTACCGGAATAGTCTATTAACGGTACCTTTCATGTAACGGTTTTTTTAATATTCGGCTTTCTCGGTAATGGCTCAATAGATTTCTATTAAATTTTATATTTGCTGACGATTAGTTATATTGGCGTATAACCCGGGGTCATTACAGCTCATGATTTACAGGCTCTTAGAATTTTGTAATGATGATTACTCTGACCGTTAATCTAACTAAAGCCTTGAAGCTTCAAGTGGACTATATAATGAAAGTTATAAAAATGCTTAACCATAGATTGTCTGAAATTGTGGCGCTTCAAACTATTCAAAATGAAAGTAGTTGGTATAAGGAATGGTTGGACTTAGAGCAACCAACTAATTTTGATTTAAATCTTGATGTGATAGCAACAGAAAGCTGGAGAACCACGCTGTATCAACTCATCACACGTGGGGATGAGCATGTGGACTCAATATATAGATCCTGTTGCAGCCAACTGAACCACAAGTAACAAAAAATAAAAGATTTCTATGATGCTCAGTTTGAGAGGAGAACTATTAAAGCTTAATTTCCTACCACACGACTACACCATGAGGACCTACCTATGAAGTATGCGTAATTTGGAAGAATGTGTTAAAACTGACTACTTTTTCGAAAGGCCGAGATGGGATCCTTGCCTGTGCCACGTTAGGTGAATAGGCTAAGCCTTGGATTTTACCGGTGCCGCCGCCGGCGAAAACTCAATTTTCTTGGCTAAGAACTCTAAACAAAATCGAGAAGCTTTTTAACACATTTCTAATAACAGCCCGAGAAATGGAATGAAATTCCATTAAAAAATAACAAATCTAGTATTTTTCAATTTGATGTTTGTTTTAAATACAAAAATAAATTACACAATGAACCCTCCCTCCCTTCTATTTTTACATCAATTGCTTAATGGCAGCTATTAAACCAAAATTAATTAATCCCATATACAAATAGTAGACATTCAATTTGAATATTTCCCAGCGCTCTTTTAGAGATACTCGCAACAGTGAACTGCGGCTAGTCTCATTTCGCTTCTTCTCAGCAAACGAAGAATGCACACAACACTTGGACATAACCCAAAATGCAGTCATACGATTTTGTGTTTTAAGTGTTGCTTCGATGCCACGTATCAGATCGTTTGTCTTCAAAATCAAGAGCATTTGTCGATCCACTTGTTCTAGGACATCTGATATATGAGGAAGCACTAGGGAAGTATTGTCTTGTAGAGTTTCTTTCTGCAAAGATTACAAAAATTCAAGCCTGCTGTGAAATATATGTATATTTGGCTGTTTTCTATTTACCTCTTGTTTAGAATACTTGATTTTGCTTATTCCCTGAATGACCGTCTCCCATGGACGCCCTGTCACCATACATGCAAACAGTCCGTACAGATTATCCTTTATACCCAGATTGTTGCTGTGTAGTCGCATTGCTTCCTTGTCGACTTTGAGAATACTGAGCCAGAGTTTCGAATATTCATAGCGAAATTTATCTGTTAAATTGGCATACAGGCCATGGTCAAGAAGAATGATGTCAACTTTTCCATTTGAATTTTTCTTCACCAAAATGTTACCCGGATGAGGATCACTATGGACAAAGCCAGTTGTAAAAATCATCTCCGAATACAGTTGTCCAATCTTGTTGGCTACTGAAAACCTATCGATCTTATTCGCCTTTATGTATTCCAAATCAGTAACTTGACCTCCCTCAAGATATTCCATGACTAGAACTCGAGACGATGACAGTTCCCAGTATATTTTTGGAATTTTCAACCAGTTGAAATGCTTGAATAGTCCAGCAACCTTCTCTGCATTGCGTCCTTCATTCAAAAAGTCCAATTCAATTGGAAGATTTTTCTTACTCTCCGTCACTAACCATTTGATTTTAAAATCAGGAAACACTTTGGCCATAATATTGACTAGAATCTCCATTGTTTTCATGTCTACAACGGAATTCCCCTTAACATATGGATGTTGCACCTTAACAGCTACCACTTCACCTGTCTTCAGTTTTGCCTTGTGAACTTGTGCCAGAGATGCTGTTCCCAATGGGTTCGGATCGAATGATTCGAACAGATCATCGGGATGTTTCTTCAAATCTTGCTTGATAACTTTGTATAAATCCTCTACGGGGTTAGTAGGTGCATTTGAATGTAATATCTTCATTGTTTGGACGAATTCCTTTGGCAGCAGATAGTCCAATGCGCCAACATGCTGCCCCACTTTGATGTAGACACCTTTGTTTGTGCACATCAAGTCCAGAAGCTTTTGAGCGGCAATTTTGTGAACACGACTTTTTTCGGCTTTGTACTCTGCTGATGATTTGTCCCACTCCCTATAGTAGAGTTCTCTTTTGTATGTTAAGGCAACATCGAACACAGTTATGGCGGATCTCGATAGACGGACAATGCCCAGGGAATTGACGTCATAGTCGTTTGCCCGAAGACTCAATCCAGTGCCAACTACTCCCGCACCTACTATCGAATATGTTATGACACGACGAATCATTTGTTCAAACTAACTTTACCTCGCCCAGCAGCAACAGGGGATGGATGATTCTAATGATATTCTGTAAATATACAACAAAACACGGCGGGGTGAATAATTAAGTACCAACTTCATGCATCGAATTCAAATGCCACATTCGATTTACATCCACTCGATTACACAAATATTTCGTTGACTTAAATCATAATCAGATGAGACCCTCTTGGGTGAGTTTAAAGGCCAAATATACTTATTTGTCAAAAGTTACATAAATCCATAGGTGGTCTACTTACTTTCTATAACTAAATGGATAAGATTTTTGGTAAAAAATAAATGTGTAGTGATGTTTTCTATTTCACCATAGTTGAAGGTCTCTCTTAAATTAGTTAGGTTCAATTGAAATTGTTAGATTATTCGCCAAAGCACAACAGCGATGGCCACTTTCACCTTAACAACAAGCTACTGACTACTCACACTCGATTGTGCGTCTGAATAAATTTTGACATTTTACTTCGTGGTGTGTACTCACAGCTCCACTGCCTTCATTCCGCATGCCTCATCATCTTCCAATGCTCGTTCATCAGTCAGTGCAGCATTTCTTTTTGTACTTCTGTTTTGTTTGGCTGTTGGGAAGCATATTGCACACGTGGGTAGCGTGATTATGAGAATGAATGAAATTTGTAAACATTGTCTGAAGAGACTTTGGTCATTTATCTTCCCAAAAGTAGTTTTTATTGTACAAGCTTTTAGTTGAACGTCAAGTGCATTGTAATTCGTAAGGTTGAGAACGATATAAAAGATGTATTCTTTTTTGGGATGCTTGCATTAACTGACCCACGGTAATTCATGAATGAAAAATCACCAATAGTGTCATTTTACTGCTATCTATTCCAGTGGAGTTGGTTCTTTGATGGTATGGTTAATTAGGTACGCTGGAATGTGGTTTTATATACTTGTGAATGTACAAATTAAGCCTTTTGTTTATTGATTTTGTTGTCTTTTAGACCATCTTAGGTCAGTTGTATTGTATAAGCCCGGGCCAGAAAATTTAATAAAGAGGGCAGATCTTATGTTAACCCACATAAAAGAGATACATTTTAAAAAAGTTATCACAAATGGGTCGCACGTACTACTCTTGTACCAATTAATATATGAACAAACAAATTATTTCGAAAATTGCAGAATTTATTAGGCAACCTAGGTCTTTTGAAATATAAATTTGTATAAAAATCCAGTGAGGCGTTACCGAGAGGGTCGAAAATTCAAAAATCAATTACATGAAAGACCTTTTATAGCGAGTTTCATTCAAGAAAAGATTTGCTCTTTCTGTCAAAAGATTTGATCTTTTTCAATTTCGAGAGTTTCATTGCAAGAAAAAGAGCAAATCTAGATCAAATCTCAACACGAAAGATTTGATCTCTAATGGGTTGGCAGATTTGATCTGAATGCACACATACATGTAAATAGTCTTTCGGTCAAACGTCAAATGGAAAATATTTTGTTATTTTTGTTGTTTGTTGTGAACTTGTGCAAGCCCGTGCTTTGTCAAAAAAAAAAACAAATATCCATTAAATATACAAAATAACAAATAAAGGTGTTTTTGAAGTGAGAAAATACAAATATGGCATTTTAAATATATATACTGTACATGCCTGGTATTTTTGTGTGTGATATCAAATACTGTGTATGCTCGTCAGTTAATGACAAATACTAGGATTAAATGATGAAACAAGTTTCATTGAAAAGAGCAAATCTTGATTTTCAGATCAAATCTTTGAAATTTGAATGAAACTCGCTATTAGATTGTTCTAATAAAATTGGTTTTCATGAAATACGTTGCCTAAGTACGTTAAAAAATATTTTATTCGTTTTTAAGACATTACAAATGGTTTATTATATTTAACGGTTGGTAAAATGAACGGTATTTAACAAAAAGAAAATTTAAAAATTAAATTTAAAAAATTACTTGCGATTATAGGTACTAAATACAAGTTATGCATTCGTGCAGATTAAAAATGTTAAGATAACAATCAAACATGACATTACGATGATAGAAACATATTTGAGTTGCTGGTAAAACTCTGCCCGTCTGTTTGTACTGCAGCCTAAACGGTTGCGCCAATCATCTTCAAATTTAGAACTAAAGGTTATTTTGACATTCTACAGAGGATTTTCAATTTTATTTTTAGCTCAAAAATTAACGCCACCTGGTGGGCTAAAAATGGTACCTCCCATTGGACCGTTTTTTTTCTTCGACTTTCTCGAAAACTGGTGATCCGATTACTACCAAAATAGATATTCAAGAAGATATAAGTAGCCTAAGTAATTTCGCATTAATTTTTTTTTCGAAAACTTTTTTTTGTATTTTTAATATTTTGTAATTTTTTTTTTTTTTGAAAAATCAATATTTTGAAAACGGGTAGGTTAATTTTTTTAAATTTGGTTTTAAAGTGTATATTAATTTTGTGTTTAAGTTTGCGTTCTTAAATTATTTTTTTTTATTTTTTTTTAAAAAAGTTGTTAAAAAAAACCGTGTGATTTTAACTTTAATTTTCTTAAATTGTATTCTACAATGTGACCGCACATATGAGCAAGTACGTGCGATCCGGTCGTGCACTTTATATTTAAATCGTTGGCGGGTTTTAAAATCTCATCAAGCATGGGAGATTGTGTTTGTGAAAATGTCACATATACACGTTTTGTGTTTGCTTGAAGTAAAATCAAAAACAAAAAAAAAATTGATTTTTCTTCAATCAATCCAGCAAATTCTCATTTAACTAGGCAACATATTTGAAATTAAAAAAATGGGCACGAATGGGTCGCACGTACTTGCTCTTATGTGCCCAATTACATATTTGACAGAAACAATTAATATTTACGTTGAAAATAACACAGTTTGAACTTATGAAAAGTATCAAAACTACAATACTTAACGGTTTTTAGTAAAAATGAAGTATGACATCACACGTCTTAAATAACAAAGAATTTAAGAAAATTGTAAGAACGGTTTTGATAAAATCCTGTTTTTTATTTTTAGTTTTTTTTTGAAAAAATGTTTGGTTTGTAATTTTGTTATGCAGTTTTTAGAATTTATTAATTTACACCTGATTTTAAAACTTTAAATATTTTTTGATAAATTTTAAAAATATTGAATTTTCAAAAATTAATCAAAAATAGAAAAAAAATAAATATTCAAATTTTTTTCATTTAGGATTAATTTGGATACTTAGTACTTTTCAAATATAAAATTTTATTGAAATCCGTTACCGAGAAAGTCGAAAATTAAAAAAACCGTTATATGAAAGGTACCGTTAGTAGACTTTTCCGATAAATTTGGTTCTAATTAGCTGATAGCTACTACCCAAAAAAACGGCAGGTACCGTTATTTTTCGACCTAGAGCAAAAATTAAAAAAACATCCCCCGAGATACTACCAAATAAATACTAGATATGTACCAAGTTTAAAGCAAATCTGCCGATTCGTTTAGCCTGTAGAGGTGCGAACAGACAGACAGACGGACGGAATTTCCGGACCCACTTTTTTCGACTTCTCTATCATCGTAATGTCATGTTTTATTGTTAGAATTTTGTTTGGATGAATCCATAACTTGCATTATAGTACCTATAATCGCAAGTAAAAATGTTTAAATAATTTAATGCAGCATTCCACGTATATCTTCTTGAATATCAATTTAAGTTGAAATCGAATAACTAGTTTTCGAGATCAACACATAACCTATACCAACAATAGTCAACTGATGTACTTGATAACGTAAATGGTTTTATGTGATAAATATTTTTCGCGCTCGTACAGCTGCAAGAGTTCTTTAGAATCTCGATATTCACAAACAGTTTTCGTAGCAATAGGTCCACTGGTGATATGATGGTATATCTTAACGAACAGTGGAATCAATCTTTACATTGTTCTGAAGAAAGTAAGATTATTGCACTTGATATTTCAAAAGGATTTGATAGATTCTTCTGAAGAGATGTTCTTTTACACTGGCAAAGCCACTGCGTAAGCGTTTCCATCGCTCCTACTCTTCTGGAATCTTTCCTAGAAGATGGAAAACAGGATTTGTCCAGCGCGTCCCTAAGAAAGGTGACCTATCCTCCCCCTCGACCTACCGACCCATAGCACTAACATCCCTTCCTTCTGATGTCAGGGAAACGCTGATTAGGAAAATCCGTCAGTATGGCTTCCGCAGCAACCGTTCTACTGGTGATCTGATGGCATATCTCAAGGAACAGTGGATCAAATCTTTACATCGCTTTGGTGAAAGTAAGATTATTGCTCTTGATATCTCCAAGGCATTTGATGGAGTTTGGCATGAAGCTCTCTTATCGAAAATGCGTCCTTTTTGCTTTTGGGATCGGTGATACTCTTGTTCGTTGGATTAGAAGCTATCTTCTGGACCGTTCAATACAAGTTGTATTGGACGGATTCAAGTCTGATTCCCTCAAAATAAATGCTGGTTATGCAGGGCTCTGTTCTGTCTCCGACTCTTTTCCTCATTTTTATAAATGATCTTCTGTCTGTTACTTCTAATCCACTTAATTGTTTTGCTGACGACTCTACCCTCAGCTTTTCATATTCATCGATAATTCACGTTCTTCGCCTTCGGACGTACAATTGCAACGGTACCGTATGTCAAGCTCATTAAACTCCGATTTATACAGCATTGTCAAATGGGGTAATAGGAATCGTGTGGATTTTAATGTTCGAAAACTCATTGCTTTCTTTTGTCGTTAAAGCTCTAAACATACCCCCCAATGCCATTGTCCATGAATGGCACTTACATCGAAGAAACCAAAAAGTTCTCAGTACTCGGTATGTGTGTCAACGACGACCTCCGTTGGAACGACCATATATTTGAGATCGCTAAGAATGCTTATAAGTGCTTAGGTTTTTTGTATCGGTGTAAGAAGTATTTTTCCCCATCTGATCTGGCTACAATTTATAAAGCTTTTATACGCCCTAAACTCGAGTATAACTCTCACCTCTGTGCAGGTGCTTCACCTGCTTGATAGAATACAAAATCAAGCGTTAAGATTGATAGGAAACAGAACTGCCTCTGACACAATTGCCCCTCTCGAACAACGATGCAATGTTGCATGTCTTTCTATATTTTACGTTTCTTTTATAAAAAAAAATTCACTCGAAGTAGCCAGCTGCATTCCTCCCCTTAAAAGTTTCTGCCGTAATACTCGTCTCGCAAGGAATGCCCATCAGTTCACCCTTGAGCCCAACTTCGGACGTACCGTGAAATGTAAGGATTCTTTCTTTAGCCGAACAACACGAATTTGGAATAGTTTACCCGGCGAGATTTTCCTTTGCCATTTTGATCTGCAAACATTCAAAACCAATGTTTATCGACACCTCCTATCTCTCCCCTGCCTATCTTCCTAATACCCACGCAGTGTGTTACATTAAAAGGGAAACAAATAGTCCCTTGTGCGCGCGTAAATTATAAAAAAAAAGAATATATTCTTTTCACTGTACCTGTATATTTTCATATGATCAACATTTAATTTGAAAGGCTTGACGGATTTTGAAAACATATTGTGTGTCTAACATGATAACGTTTGCGGTTTTTAGCTATAATTGAAGCCGATATTTGGCGCTTTGATCGGTATCCAAAAAATCTTTGGTTAACACGAGCAATGCCGGGTGGGTCAGCTAGTAATAACAATAATTTAGTATAGTGAATAATTTAAGGCTGGGTGTACCTCGAAAAAAAAATGGATGTTTGTCAACAAATTGGCGGATAACTTTTTAACTTTAAAAGATATTTTAACGAAATAAATTTTAGTATTTAGTTAACATACAAGGCTAAAAATGTTCATTATAACAATTTCTTATTTTTCAAAACTGTAAGTAAGAGATCGTAAAAAGCTATAAATTTGTCGCTTTTTTTCTCTAATCTTAAATCTTTAGGTTGTTTTCTTAGTAATTTTGATTTTTTTATTTTTTTTTTATTTTTGGTTTAGAATCAAATTGAGTCAATGTCGGGAGTAAAACTATTTAAAAAAAAATTAAACTTATATTTTTATGAAAAAAAAATCATCGAATCAGACGCATTTTTCTTGATTTTACCGTGTTAAAACAGGTGTCACTTCTTCAATTTTTAATATAATTCATCGAAACGAAAAGAAATAAAAAGACCAACTCAAATGCTTACAACTAAAATTATTAGAAAAAAAATATTTAAATTTTCTTCGGTTTTAATAAAAAAAAACTCAAACAATTTTTTAAATCTTTGTGAATGTTTTCTTTGGTTTTCAAAGTTCAATTTTATTCATATATTTATTTGAAAGCTGAGTTTTCAAGCTCGGGGTAAAACTAGTTTTTTTAAAAAATATTGTTTTTTGACTCTAATCACTGATTAAAATAAAAGGCACGACTGGGTCGCACGTACTTGCTCTTACAATAATGCTAGGTAAAGGGACCTTTATACGTCCCAATATGGGACCAATGGAATTTATAAAGGATTTAGGTACCTATAATAAGGTTGGAAGGAAGGTAGGTACTAAAATTAAGATACGTGTTCCAACTACTGTTAAGCCAGTAGGTATAGAGACAATATTAAAAGTTAACACAGCGGTTTTGTTTATTTATAGGAAGGTGTAAACTTTTGTTTTCTCGATTGAAATTTTTGCATTCAGTAGTAATCGAATAGTTTTTTTTTATTTGTTAGTTGTTTTTGTGTGTTTATCAAAGGCTTCCTTATTTATTCTGTGCTTTTATGATGATGAAAAATACTTTAAAATACGTAAGTATGTATGTAATGTAGGTTGTCACTTTCTTTTATTTGACTAATGGCTAGGGCTTAGCCGAGCAATATGAAATAAAATGTTGGGGAAAAAATTTTATGAAATCAAAAAAACACTATTCATAACGTTTTTTGGAAAAAAATGTTGTAAGCCATCTTATTTCTTTTGCTGTTTTCTATTTTATGAATTTTTCATTTCAAAATCGTTCGACCAGTTTTTTCAAAAAAATGTTTTTTTTGAAAAACTTTTCGAAAACATATTTAAAAATTTTTTTAGTATGTCAATTTTAAGAAATCTATAGTTTATACTAGGAGAAAAATTAAAAAAAAAATCTATAGATCCGTTATCAAAATATTCAAAAAACAAAATATTTTTTTAAAAAAATTATTAAAATAAAAAAAAAATGTTTTTGAAAATTTTGATAAGCAATATTATTTAAATCATAAAACACTACATATTTTGAAAATTTCATCAAAATCCGTCAATTAGTTAACGAGAAAGTCTGATTTTAAAAAAAACCGGTCATATGGGAGGTACCGTTATAAAACTGTTTCTGAAAAATCCATTAAAATTAAAAGATAGATTTTGCACAGAAAACATCATTCTGAAAGTTTAATCAAAATCGTAGGAGCCGTTTTCGAGAAAAATAAGTTTTTTAATAAAAGTTATATGGCAGGTACCGTTAGTTTTGGAGCTAGAATGCCAAATCCAAAAACTGTCGGGTAGAGCACTCTAAAAATACTATATACCAAGTTTGAATCAAATCGGCCCAACCGTTTAGGCTGTAGATATCGATACGGACAGACAGACAGACAGACAGACAGACGGACGGAATTTCCGGACCCACTTTTTTTGACTTCTCTATCATCGTAATATCATGTTTGATTGTTAGAATTTTTTTTTTTTTTTTTACGAATGCATAACTTGCCTTATAGTCCCTATAATCGCAAGTAAAAAGCTAAAATATCGATTGACTTTATAAAGAAAGTTACGTTCTAAAAATTTTGGTTTTATTTTTTTAATTTTTTTCAACATTTTATCTTTTCACATCGACATCTTTGACAGATACAAGCAGTATACAACATATACGTATGCCTTCCAATATGATTAAGCACATAGGAGCAAGTACGTGCGACCCAGTCGTGCCCATTTTTTTGCATTGATAGTTTCTTATTCAGCAATTTAGTTTAGGGTTATATTTCTATTTTCACATTGTTTTTGGGTGATTTTTTGTAAGTTTAAGAACATGTATGGATTCATTTCCATCATACAATTTGGCGCCAAATAAATTAAAAAAAAATTATCTAGATCTTTTATGAAAATTTACAAACGTCAAAAACACGTTGGCAAACGTTAAAATTGATCTAGGCCGGTCTTATAGACAGACAAAATAAAAAAAATATAGGCCGGCCAACGATGCAATTATCATATCAACTTGAACTAATTTTGCTCTCCAGGTCCAGTTTTTTTATGTAGCTAATTGAAAATAAAAAATACAACAAATTCCTAGGCACACCATTATGGACTAGGGAGCATAGAGTAAATATATTATATAGAGGAAAATCTTTCGTACGTTCTACGCCTCAACACCCTCAATTTTCGTTGTTGCTTTGGTATATCATTCATTGTGTTTCGTGTTCTCTTTGGTAAAAAAAAAGAAAAAACGATGTGGTGAGTTTTGTTCTTTTTAACATTTCATTTTGTTCTTGTTGACAACAACTGTCAGTTAATTGTTTTTGGTTGAAGAAAAAATGAAAATATTAAAATTAAATTACAAATTCCCAATTTCAATTCAAACAAATTCACAAAAAAACATTTCAAAAATGGAAAATAATAACCACTTTAACGTAACATCAGAATGCCTGAGTGCAAGTGAATCCACAATTCATTGAACACTCAACAACCAAAACAATTATTGTTCCGCTAAAATAAACGACAATGAAAATGTTTCCATCACCACAAACACAACACCCCTTGCTGATGATAGAAATGGACCAGAGCCGGACAATACAATTGTTGCCGCCGCAGTTGACGAGTGATGATAACGATAACACATCGGACGACTCTGATTTCTCCGATCTGAGTGGACTCTCCGAGGTATCAGGCAAAGAATGGAAGCCAGTTGCAGCAACAAAACCCATCAATTGGGCACAAAAACAAAAAAATCGGGTGCGAATCCCTGAGATCTATTATCAGAGATTCTGCCAAAAACAGCCGTAAGTAGTTTCAAGCTTCTTTTATTTCTTTTGCTTTTATTGAAGTCTAATCTAGATTGAAATGGTAATTAAAAAAACCACTAACTGGTCCCAGGTTCAATATCTTCTATTGCCAATCTAAAATCTGGTGGAATACATAAGCTCCTAGAGAATTGGCAAGGCAAGGTATAGTTACTCTATGCTAGGGAGCCACAGAAAGGACGAACATCACAAAAAACAAAAAAAAGGTCATTTCATTTTTAACTATTTCCAGAGCCAGGCCAGAGGCAGGTAGGTTTGTTGTTAGTGCCCATGCCCATGCATATCCTTTCTTCGTGGTCGTCGCGTCGTCATAGTGCCTGAGGATTGAAAACAAATAAACGCAAGGAAAAACGTGCACATTCATATTCTGTGCGATACGAAGAGAAGGAATATTTACGTTTTAAAACGTCCATGCATGGAAAAAAGAGAATTTTATTTGTGCACCAATACATGCAAGTACGTTTACTTGAGTTTTGAGTTCTGGTCTGAGGTACACCCAGCCTTAAAGGGCCGCCATAGGATCAGTAAGTTAATTAAATTGGTATTTAAGTTAGTTTTTTTAAGATTTTGTCTAGCGTTAAGTTACTAAAAAACATATATAAGTTCTTTAAAACTAACAAGGATTTATTATTCGGTATTAAAATTTTAAATAAATTTCTAAACTTAAATATGCAAACAACTTACCTGGTCATTTGATTGTGAATCTTTTTCTTTACAAGAAAAATGTCATTACCATGTTTCCATAACTTGTAAACAACCGATTTTAACAAATAAACTGGATCCTGTTAGTAATACAAATCATTGGTAGCTTCTTCGAGTGGTCCTATACATCACTCTACCTCTAAGCATTCTTCTGACTTAGCGAGAAATAATTAACCTCCTCCTGAGGTAAATTTCTTCCCATCCAAGGGCAACTTAATGCTGATGTACTTGCTTTTCTAGAACGTTCCTTTGTTCCATTGTATCAGGACTTTTTTCCGTTCGGTGTTATATCTGACTTGAAGGCTTTGTACTTCAATTTTTTTTTTTTAATTTTTACCTAGTAGGTGATTAATGATGGATCGTTGCAACTTGGGGATACTTCAGATTTCTTGCAATAAAACTTTAGGAAATTGAGTTTACAAAATGGAACTTTATATCTTACAAAAAGGTTTATTTATCTTAAAGCTAAAATCTCTTAACCATCGTACAAACGGATGCGACTCTTCATTCTTTTAATTTTGATTTTCAACCTCTTTTGTAGTAATTGCTTTCTTTAAATGCATTTTTAAGATTATTATGTACGAAAAATTGTCTAGATTATACAAAAGTACAAAAAACAAAAACGAATAAATATTTTTTTAAAATAGTTGTCATAGTAGTGTTCGTGGTATAGGTAGTTTTTTTTTTATATTTTTAGTGTGATTCTTATTTTGATTTAGGTTTATATAATTTTTTTGTGCACTTATTGTAAAAAATGTATCTTAAAGTCTAATCTTAATCAAAAGTTATTTTTTCTTGATTTTTTTTTTAATATATTTGTTTGTAGCAGTCATTGGGAGTGTGAAATACTTAAAATATATATTTTTTTCTTTTCATTACTCTCAGTATTATTATCATGTCAAGAGGAATCTTTGATTTTGCATATATAGTGTGAGCGCGTTAATTTATCTAAATAAAAGTTATTAACCTTAAAGCCTACAATGGAATACATTTAATGAGTTCTAACCTAAATACAAACAAAATACATAAATACTATGTAAAACAAAGTAAAGCATTATTTATGAAGAAACGAGATTACGTGTATTGAGTTAAATAAATGTGGAGTGTTTTTTTTAAGGACATGGTTTTCTTGGTTGTGCTCCCGATTTAAGTACACACAATATGGATGGGATGGCGAGGGAGCAATACTATTCGAAGGATTTTTTGTTTTTATTTTGATATGTTCTGTCTTTAGTCTATTAAATTACTATACTAAGATGTGCAAATATGACGATGATGTTTGGTTGCTATTTTGTCATACAGATGTTTCTGAGTTGAGTTTTAAGACAAATTTGTTGCTTTTTGGATCGACGACTTCTTCGGATATATTGAAGTGTGGCAGTTTGTGTATGGCCACTATGAGCGAGACGTCATTTTGAATTAGCTGAAATGTGCATTCACTGGATATGGGTCGTGATAGAAGTTCATCACAAATGAGTGACCATGATTGAACCCATCGACGTTCTTTTTCACTTTGTAGGACCGGCGATTCGGTGATATATGGTTCGAGAAAAGCTCTGGGTGATAAATCATGTTTGAGGCAGTGGGCTAAATGTTTGAGAATACTTTCGAAGGTGTGTCGAGGTTGTTGGCGGGTTACTCGTAGGTATTTTTGTAAGGCACGAGCCATCGAAGGGAAGACAGCTTGAGCAGCTTCATGTGGATCGAGGGGTATAGCTGGTGCGGGTTCATTGTGTATACGTTTTATGTGTGTGAATGCTTCCTCTGCGGCGGTAATGAGACGAGCGCGTCTTTTTTTTACTCGACGTTCGTATTCATGTTCTTCGTAGAATCGTTCATTGTGTGAGGAGTCACGACGACGAGCATTTGCAGCCAAAACAGCTCGACTCTGACTTTGTTGTTGAGCTGTACTTACTCCATCGACTTCGTAGTATTTAAAACTTGTGGAGATTTTGTTACGTTGAGACTTTGATATTGGAATTCGCTCCAAATACGGATTGTATATTGGAAAATCAACATAATACCGTTGGAGTACCCAAACTGCAGCTCGTTGAATACTTAATTGGCCCAGTGTGTATGACCGACTCACTCCGTCCGGTGAACGAATGATTTTAACATAATACGTTGGTTGTTTGTGTCTCAGTTCGAGCAAAACAACGGCAATATAATGAATAAATATAAGGGTATCAACAAAGTTTGTTGCATAAGCCACCAATGATTTATAATCGACGGCATCGCCTCCAGTCTCTACGACTATTTTGGCTCCATTTGTTACCTGCACAATATAGAATAGCCAGTAGGAGAATGTGGAAACTGTGACCAGCAATAGAACGGTTGCTCGAAATAAAAATATTCTTGGCATTGTTGCACTTGGTCGTCGTAAAAATAAAGCCCACAAACCAAGTGCCAAGAGAATTAATCTTGCTGTAAGGGATACTAAGAGTCCTTTACATTCACTGCTGCATGCCAAAAGTTGTGTTTTAACTGTTTGCGTTAGCTCTGGGTGATCGAAAGCGGATGGAAAGAATCCTAACTTTGGCATCATTACCATTGCCACGGGTGAAAAAAAGGACACGAAGCCCAGAATCAGACAAAATACTGATTCTATATAACGTTTGCAGGCGAAACCCAAACTCGTTTCGTTATCCCTATTCCATGTGCTGTTGATGTCTTCCATGGAGATGCTTTGTTCGGAGGTGTTGCCAGTGACAGCGGTTGTATTCTCACCCCAGTTTTCATCCTGCGGCAGGATTTGCACTTCTATTATCTCCTGGCCATCGCGGTTTTCGTCTCCTGGGGATGCGTAAAAATATATTATTAAATATTGAGTCATTTCATTTTTTTTTTGTAAAATAAAGTGTTTTATCAATAACACATAACGTAAGTTAAAATGTTTGAACACCGTACAAGCATAGGGTAATACGGAGGGATGAAGGAGAAGATACTGATGCAGATTAGTTTTGGATGCCTTGCATATCAAAATGGGAGTAAAATAGAGCCTGGCAAAGCGTTCCACATTCGTGTGGTGCGACTATAGAAAAAATCTCAGTAAAGTACGTCCACAGGTAAACTAATGGGCATTCCTGGGAGTGCCAGTATTACTGTGGAATTATTTCAGGAAAGGAACGCAACTGCCTACTTCACTGGAGTAGTTTGTAAAAATTGCGATAAAACAATAAAATCCACGATACACTACGTCGGTGCTCGAGAAATGGAATTGAATTCGTAATTTTCTATCACCTATTTATTTAAAATCTCTTCTTTTTTTTGATACAATCTAAAAAATTCAAGTACGTTATAGGAGCACCTGCCAAAAAAAAGCTTTGGTTGAATATACGCTTTGTATATTCTAGCCAGATCAAGCGAGGTAGAAAAATTCTTGCATCTTTGAAGGAAACCTAGATATCTCGCAACGACAAATATGCCAACGACGAATACAGAACGTCGCACATAGGGCCATACCGAGAACTGATAGGTGTTCGGTTCCTTCGACGCAAGTGCCACCCATGGATAGTGGCATTGGGAGTTTATTTCGCTTTAACGACAAAAGAAAGCATTGAGATTTAGAAGCATTAAATTCTACTTGATTTGTACAATGTTGTCGAAATCAGAATATAATGAACTTAACATACGCTGTCGGTGCAGTTCCACATCCGAAGAATTTTAATTTAATTTTGTTGGGGCAGACCCCTTCATTAAGCTTTAATCATACTGGGTGGTAAGGTAGTAGCGGTAGGGTAGATAGAAAAGACTAGGATTTCTGAGATTGCGGGGGTTAGGGTTGATAAAAATAGAATAATAAAAAGAAGGGTAGTCAATAGAACCAGAAAAAAGTCGGTGAATGAAAATTATATCGGCAATCATTATTCGTCCTTCTAGAGGTTTCATATTAATGAGTTGGAGACGGTCTTGATAAGTAAGAAGAATAAAAGGATCTTGCCATGGAAGGCCACGAAGAAATCGTTTTTGAATGCTTTTGATTCTGGAAATATGAACTAGTCACGGAGAGGCGCTTACGTGATAGGATTATCGATTGGCAGTTTCGAACGTAGAACTGCCCGAGTGCTCTAAGAGCCAAAAGTTAAAAAGAAATGTCAAAGCTACACACCCCGAACTGAAACTTGCAAAGAAGATCAACGGAACATCGTAGTGGAATCGCAGTCGATGCTGAGAACTGTATAACGGCGATGACAAAGGATTTCCGCTGTCAAGCAGAATGGTCGAATGGGCGAAGTAGACCAACATTTCCGCCCACCACATCTGGATGAATTAAAGGTAGCCATATCTAAGCTTAAATGCAACAAAGTTGCCGGAGCCTATGCCCTAGTTGCCAAACTCTTGAAACGCACGCTGTTCCGTCAAGGTCGGTAAAGACCTGACCGACACCTTTGAAGTCAAAAAAGGCGATGCGCTGTCATACTTGAAAGAATAGTGCAGAACTCTCACCCCAACACCAGAGGTACGATCTTTAAAAGTCCGTCCAATTACTCGCATACGCCGACGATATTGACACAATCGGAAGAACACAGCGTGATGTCAGTAGCGCCTTTGTTAGTATTGAGACGGAAGCGGCGAAAATGGGTTTAGCAGTCAATAGTTACAAAACCAAATATATGCTGTCATTAAGAAGAGACATCCATCATTGTCTACCTGGGCTCAGCTATTAACTTAAACAACAACACCAGCGCTGATATCAAATAAAGAATAACTCTTCCCTATCGATGCTTCTTCGGGCTTAGAAGGCAATTGAGTTGTAAATCCCTCTCTTGGGCAACTAAATTGTCCCTTTATAAGACCCTCATCATCCCAGTCCTGCTCTATGGTGCAGACATATGGACGCTGTCAAAAGCGGATGAGAACGCTTTAGGCTGCTTAGAGAGAAAGATTCTCCGGGTTATTTTTTGGTCCCGTATGCATTAACGGAGTTAAGAAGGTACAATGAAGAACTAACTGTACCGGCTGTACCGCGCCACTGATTTAGCCAAAAAGTTAAAAATTCAACGTCTCAGATTGCTGGGTCATATAGAGCGAATGGGCATCAATGTTCCGGCCCAGAAAATCTACGAATCCGGAAGACCGAGACTCAGGTGGCGCATATAAATGGAAGAGGACCTCAACCGACTCCACGTGCGAAATTGGAGGCAGCTAGCTAGGGGCACAGCTGGCTGGAGAAGTTTGTTGGTTGAGGCCCAGTTCCACCCCGGACTGTAGCGCCATCTAAGATAAGGTAAGGTCACCCTTTTTAGCTTCCTGAAATTTTGTCCAGATTTCCTCTGAGATGTTGGTATTAGGTGTTATTTCTTTACCTGAATTCAGCTGGCACGAGAAATATGCAGAAATGACACAATGGTCAGACATACGTTGAGGTGGTATTAATCAGGGTTGGAGATAAGAAACAAGTCCAGATTGTTGGCGGTTTGGTCTGCAATATCAGGAATTCGGGTTGGCTCATCAACGAGCTGAGTAAGGTGGTTAAATTCAGTGAAAATCTCGACATACTATCCAAGTTTCCAAGATCATTCCTTATATAAAAGGCGAGGCCATAGTAATAAAAACTAATAAATGGGATTGATTCGCCATGGATAACAGGAGAGCATTGATTAATACATCCGATAATGATTTAACTTGTTCGTACAGAATACCGCATAGTTCAATTCAAATATGAAGATTTTGGAATACCTTTAGAACTGTACGTGTGTAGTGAGGTAGTAAAAGACGGCTAAAGGAGAAATCACATCTAGGAATGAATATCAAGGTGATTCTAACGACCCTTAAAACGTAAAATCTTTCTTACAAGTGTAAGAACCCAAATTCTTGGGTTGACACGTCTGGAGATCACAGATGTCGTTGAAGAATGATCAAACACAAACATAAATGCAGCATGCATGTGTGTCGAAAAAAATAACTTAATTTACCAGACCAGACACCTGCATTTAGTTGGCATCAGACATGGACAAATTCAAAAGCTGGAGGAATGCCGACGTTTTTCGAGGTCAATCCGATGGAGTCCTAGGCCCAAGCAGAGAACTAGGATAGTTGTGGTCCCGGTCCCGAGAATTGTTATGATCTCTAAGAAGAATCTAAAGAAGAAGAAAGAACTCAGAAGAAAGTTGCTCCAATTAAATCACAACGCACAAGCATAACTACTGCTGTCAGAATAAGGACGATTAGACAAACATGTTTTAATCAGAATCCAAGCTAAATAATGATTCAATTCCTGGGTTTTGGGGCTGCAGTCAGAAATTCCTGTTGGCTCATATACAAACATAATATTGATCTCACAGAATGACAAAAGCAACTAAGCTAGACACATTAAGATATAAACATGGGGCATCGCTGATGAATCAAAAAGAAATGAGGAAATAGTGTGTCCTTTTTTAGCTGGCATCTAAGACTATTAACTACCAACCTACCCGTTCTATTCAAATAAGTTGTTTGTTTAAAAATACTCACCAGTCATATTGACGCTGGTTTGGAAAGGAGCCATATCCCTTGGCTGCTTGCTCGATTTGGAATGCGTACTGCGATGCGAGTGTCTGGTTCTATCGCGATGGTAACTATTGTTAATAGTGCCACCGCCTCCGTTTCCACCGCCTGAACTATTATTATTATGATTTCTTGAGCGACGAGAACGTCCACTATGTTCGGACTTTACAGACTCGTTTTCCATAGTAAGATAACCGACAATCTTAATAGACCACTATATTTCGATCTCACGGCAACAGGAGGTGCAGACGCAGAACAATGCAAATCAAATGAAATAAAATCAAAGCAAGACACTGCAAACGAGAACAACGGCAGCATTCCCTTTCTTTTTTTTTGTGTGTGTTGCCCGTCGTATTTTTTTCACACGTTTGATAATGGTTAATCGATATGACTGATTTGCAAGAAGGAATGCTTTGCTACTTCTTGTAAGACGACGAAGGCTTTACCAACAAGTGCCAGCATTATTTTTTATCCCATAAAGGTGTATTCTTGTTAGGATGGAATTCGTGTCTATTTATTTGTTGTTGTTTGCTTTTTCTTTTTATTGTTTGTAACACATTGTTGTAATAATTTAATGTATTTGTTAAAAGCAACAATTTTCTATTGGAAACACACGAGAAGAGAATAAAAAAAACTATTAAGTTATTTAGGAATTCCACAAAGAAGCCATTTTCTTATTTGCCGATTTTTGTATTTATCTTTTCGTCTGAGAGAATGTTGGTTGGTAGAACTGAGCGTTGATTGACTTTAGTTAACGTCTTGTTACGATACGTAGTACTAGTTATAGGGTATCTGTGTAAACGTGGTAAATTTCTATCTTCGTAACTTTCCAAATTTTAATGGACATTTTATTTCTGCGATTCAGATAGATTTATCTCATAAATTTGCTGCGGAAAGTGATGAAATGAACGTGATAATTTTAAGATTCAAACAATGTTGCCAAAATTAAAATTTCGAAATACCGTAAACATTTCTAATGGAAATTTGGAGGATATTTTCTAAAATAACTATTTATATTTTTAGGAAGATGCATTCTTTGCATGTCTGTAGCTTTCATATCTTGAATCAGCGTTACACGACGGTGTGTGGAAAAGGGAAGTTAGCCCTTAAGTTTGTTTAACCATCGCTCTCGCTCTCTCCATACATTCATATTACATATTTGATCTCAAGCTAACGAAGAAAATAATAAAGTGCAGTATTACATATAGACGTTCTGTAGTCCTCGTGTTTCATTTAATTTTCTTTTCAACGCTTGTCCCATCCATCTCGTGATATTACACTTATGTCAAATTCATTTTTAATTTTCAGTTTTGATCTCAGATTTCAGATTTTTCTTGAAATAACGAACATGAAACGAGATTGATTTTTTTTTGTAGTTGTGTAAGCGCCCTTTGATAACTTTTTGTGATGACTTTTGACACTCTAAACGGAATTGTAAGCAAACAGAAAACAAGTAATAGTCTGCTTTTTGACCCTGCGATTTTGCCCTGAGATTTTCTGATACATAGGTTAGAAACGAGTGTGGCTGCGGGGAGCGGGGATACACAAAATCACTCTGGCTGATCAACGAACAAGTTAATCACCAATTCTTCTTTGTGCTATCCTGATTTTGTGTCAATCTGATTTATCTCTATTCGTCATTCGAAGGTAGTGGTCAGATAAAAATCCAAAAAGTGATCTAGATCAAAAAAGATTCTTCTGTTTTTAAAAATGAACATGAAATTTTATCTAAGATAAAATAAATGATCTCAGATTAAAAAAGATTGATCTTGATTGATTGATAAAAACAACTGTTTTCCAGTTGATTGAAGAACATACGTAAACAGAGAAAATTAAATATTTGTAATATGTCCATTTTTCCAGCAAATAATTTACGTATACTCAAAATATACATGTGACGGCCGCAAGCATACAATTAAGGAGATAATGTTTGAAATGGCACAGACGGGCCCGTCCGTAAATGAGCAAAAACAAGTAATTCGTATCTTGTGCCCTAAATGCCGCATTGCTCCGTTTCGTCAAGTTTCGATGAGTTTTGCTTACGACGAATACTTGAATTAAATTTAAAACAAATATATAAATAAAATACACGGATCACAATTAAAACTTAACAAACGAAAATGATAATTTGTAATTAAGTATTTTTTTTAATACGATGTTTAACATTGATTGAAAAATACTAACAAACAAATTCAACCGAACAAATAAAACAATGTTGCAGATGAAATGCTATATTAAAGATGAACATGTTCATCTTTACTATAATCTGCAATCTTCAGATTCATATTTTCTATAATCTTCATACATGAAGATGATCTGCATTTTGGTCTCCCCTCTCTATCGCACAAGTATGATTTGTGTATTATGTGTTCTCTTTTTTTGCATGTTTCGATGCATTTGTTTTCCAAAAAAGAACATCTATCGTTGGGAGATCTGTCAAAAATGTTCTAGCGGAGTTATAGGAAGTTATAAGTGTGTACCCTGTCTTTTTTCATATTTGTTTTATATTGGTCTCGCTCTACTCTTCTTCAAAAATCCACATGCAGATCCATGCAAAGCCTCCTTAAATCTTTGACATGTGGAAACCCAGCATAATTGAGCAAATTAAGTTTTTTTTTTTTGAGAATATGAAGATTTCAGAGATCTCAATGTTTGAACTGGCTTATTTTTGCAAATAAATTGCGAATTCCCTCATTCGGTGATAGGTCGAAGAACTTCTAGAAAAATTTCATAAATTCAAACTTAAGGGAGAAAAAAACAACAAGTACCACAGCAGGCCAAGGCATTAATAATTTAAAATTAGGCAACGCAAAGGCAACACAGCATAGAAACCAAAATCAAAAAGAAAGGCGTGCAGTGAAGTACGCGAGTGAAGAGTGAACGTGAATTGTGAACGAGAACCCTTTCCAGCCAGGAATGAAATATCTGTTGTGTCTTGAACTAATATATGTATATCTAAACAATACTTGAAAGGCCACATCATTCCTTTTGGAACCCCCAAAGTGCTAGCATAAAATATAAAAAAATTAAACATCTAAAATGAGTAGCGATAACACCAAAGTAAGATGTTTTTAATTTATTTTAAAGAAGGAAATATTTTTCACATGTTTTCTTTTTTAATTTCAAAATATAATTCGTAAACAAAGTTAAGCAATATTTTCTTTTTGCATAGGCTTCCGATGGAAAGGTTGCCCGACCATACCAATTGCGGCTTCTTGAACATGCAATCAAACACAATTCCATCATATACCTTCCTACAGGAAGTGGGAAAACCTATATAGCTATAATGCTAATAAGACATTTCTCAAAAGATCTTCAAAAGTAAGTTAGTCGATCTGCCTGCATTTGGCACTTCTTTTGAAACCTTATTAACTATCATTTATCTTGCATCCAAAGGCCCATGAATGAAGGTGGCAAACGCTGCGTATTTCTTTGCAACACAGTTGAGCTAGCCCGTCAAAATGCAAGGGAAATAGCCAATGTAACTAATTTTAAAGTTGGCCTCTTCATTGGAGACATGAACGTGGATAATTGGCCCCAAGAAAAGTGGGAGAGCGAAATTCACGCAAATCAGGTAGGCCAAATATGCTTTGTCAATGCAAAATTGTGTCCCTTTGCTGTAACAGGTCATTACAGGTTTTTGTGGGCACAAGCCAAGTATTTGTTGACATGGTCACACATCAATATTTGTCCATTAACAATCTGAGTTGTGTTGTTATGGACGAGTGTCATCACGCTACAAAATCACATCCAATGCACAGGTTCTTATCATTATTTATGTATGCAAACGATCAAAACAACTTACCAAGGGTCGTTGGACTGACGGGTGTTCTTCTCAAATCTACTAAAAAGGGAGACATCTTGTCTCCTCTGAAAGAAATGGAGGCTGTGTTCCGTGGAAAAATTGTCACAGTCCAGAATTTGGACGAGTTCCATAATGTTTTGATGTAAGTTTCTTATGATTTGTATTCTTTTTAAACTATTCTATTGATTAATGATGATTAAGTGCTATTGCGATATTGCTGACGTGGCCTTATGCGAGTCTGAACTTGTAGGTTGTCTTTACTACAGATATTTTTTTTACGATCGTGAAAAAACAAAAACAAAAACATAAGTGCTGAAACTATATATCGCATTTCAAACAAAGAAAATAAATTCAGTAAAGTTTCAGGATCTTCATTAATGCATGATTAAAAGAAGTAGAGGGTAGAGTAGACATGTTTTATATAGTAGTGGTAGTAGCTGTAGTAATATTTTATAGAGATTTTTTTTTCACTTCCAGTTACATTTTACTTAACAATTCATGTCAATAACTTATAAGTAAAATAATTGCGGACTTAGAATTGGTCTGGCTAAACAAACTTTAATTGAACATTAATTTGTAAGCTAAACAAAAGGCAAGTAGTTTTTTTTTAGTATGAATTACATTCACTGGAAAATTATGTGCAGTCAATAAGACCATGACATTTTAAATGACAACCTAAATTGAAATAAAGTAAAAGAAAAGAAAAATAGACAAAGTCAACTTAGCTGATACACAGTAATACAAGGTATGCTCAGTTTGGCTGATTATGCGTGTGACGTCACATTCTTTTGATTTTTGTTCTTAGGGAGTGTAAATAAATGTATTAGTTTGCCCATTTTGTCATTGTTTTTTTTTTTAAGTTTATTGATCTTATAGTCATAAAAAAATCGTTTAAACCTTCAATTTAAAAAAATAATAAAAGAAGAATGTGACGTCATAAAATATCAATGCCAGTGTTAAAGGAGTTAACGTTGGTAACGTAGGGGTCAGGGAGCCAAGGAAATATAAGTAGGCCAAAAGTCTTTAAAAATAGGGTGTTAAATGGTATACCAAAAAGTTTCTTGGAATAATTCAAAAAATCCTGGATTAAGTTGCCCTGGGGAGGCCTTAAAAATGTTCCTTGAGGTTCAGATTTAGAGCCTCTGACTGCATTTGCAAATGACATTCCTACTCGTGGAATTGAGTTAACTACTTCTACTACATTTCTCATAATATTAATTTTAGCATTTTTGTTTAATTCCTTGGTTGCTTGTCTGTGTTTTAATAATTGTATCCGCTTTGGACACCCTTTATAGCTCGCCGGATGGCCAGCTAGCCCACAGCTAACGCAAGAAGCCGTGTAGGCTTCATCTTTGGGGCCTAAGGCACAAGCCCCAGGCTCATGTTCCAACAGGCATTTGACGCATCTTGCTGGAGATGCGCAATAGGCCGATACATGACCAAATCTTTGGCATCTGAAGCATTGCTTCATGCCAGAACCCCTCACGGTGTCCCATCGAAATCTGTGTCTTAGGAGAAACTTGATTGATTTTAATTTTGTGAGGCTTTCTCTGTCCCCCGATATGCATATGAATAAGTCTAAAGGAATGTTATTACTACCTAAGTTATTAGGAGGAATTTCCTCCAATTTGAGCGTTACCAATAGCTGCTGTTCCTTACCTGTGCTTGGCTGTATCCAGGCCTTATGTTTCTCTAGCTTGTACTGCTGTGACTGTTAATGGCGTCAGTATCCATCTGCTGGGGTGATGGCTTTACATTTTTTTGCATTGTTGATTGTACCAGTACAGCATTGAGTTTTCGAAGCATTAAACTCTACAGTCTATACGATTCCTATTACCCCATTTGACAATGCTGTGTAAATCGTAGTTTAATGAGCTTAACATACGGTACCCGCATTATTGAAATTGTACGTCCTAAGGCGGAGGACGTGAACCATCGAATGAATGTGAAAATCTGAGGCTAGTGGATTAGAAGTAACAGACATAATTTATAAAATTTTTGAAAAGCGTCGAAGACAACGGAGCGCTGGGGCACCACCAGCATTTATTTTGTGCGAATCACACTTAAAACCGTGCAAAAAAAGTTGTTTTGAACGGTCCAGAAGATATATCGAGATATTTGAGAACTCTTGCTATTGTCATCAGGTAAATTTATATCCACCTTGTGCCAACTTCTACAAGCTGCCTTTGATAAATTGAATAATTGGCCCAAAGTAGCTACGGACTGGATGTAAAAATCTGCTAAAGATCGAACTAGTTTTGTTTACAAGGAAACGAAACGTCCCAAATATAACTGAACTGATCCCACCTTAAAAGGGACGCCAATCAATCTCAAATCCATGACAACAATTCAAAGACGCGTGTATTGGTACTTCAACTGCTTTAAAGGACTACTCCAAACGCAGCTCTAGAAATATTCTTCTCAATAACCCCAAAAGGCCTTTTCTCAAATAAGCTGGCAGCCAAAAGTACCCTAAGATTAAGCATACCAACAACTGGAACTGGAATAAGGGCCATTAATGTCATAGAATCATAGAAAATTACATAGACATGAAAACCCAAATCGACTATTGTACCGCACTCACATTTTAACACGGTGGCACTAACAGACTTTCTTACAAGAGAATGCTGGAAGGAAAACCGGGTCATACACGAAAATCATATCTCGGTCTATACAAACGGTTTAAAAACCGAAACAGGTGTAGGTTCTGGTATCTTCTCGATAAACCCACCAATAAATAGATTTATAAAGCTGCCAAAACTTTAGTAGTGTTTTTCAGGCAGAAGTGCTCGCTGCAAAGCAATATTTATCTTTTAACCTCGAGAACAAAAATATTGATATGGAGAATACTTTTTCGACGAACTGGGTGACGTTTCAAAAAAGCCACACATTAATGTCATAGAATCATAGAAAATTACATAGACATGAAAACCCAAATCGACTATTGTACCGCACTCACATTTTAACACGGTGGCACTAACAGACTTTCTTACAAGAGAATGCTGGAAGGAAAACCGGGTCATACACGAAAATCATATCTCGGTCTATACAAACGGTTTAAAAACCGAAACAGGTGTAGGTTCTGGTATCTTCTCGATAAACCCACCAATAAATAGATTTATAAAGCTGCCAAAACTTTAGTAGTGTTTTTCAGGCAGAAGTGCTCGCTGCAAAGCAATATTTATCTTTTAACCTCGAGAACAAAAATATTGATATGGAGAATACTTTTTCGACGAACTGGGTGACGTTTCAAAAAAGCCACACATTAATGTCATAGAATCATAGAAAATTACATAGACATGAAAACCCAAATCGACTATTGTACCGCACTCACATTTTAACACGGTGGCACTAACAGACTTTCTTACAAGAGAATGCTGGAAGGAAAACCGGGTCATACACGAAAATCATATCTCGGTCTATACAAACGGTTTAAAAACCGAAACAGGTGTAGGTTCTGGTATCTTCTCGATAAACCCACCAATAAATAGATTTATAAAGCTGCCAAAACTTTAGTAGTGTTTTTCAGGCAGAAGTGCTCGCTGCAAAGCAATATTTATCTTTTAACCTCGAGAACAAAAATATTGATATGGAGAATACTTTTTCGACGAACTGGGTGACGTTTCAAAAAAGCCACACATTAATGTCATAGAATCATAGAAAATTACATAGACATGAAAACCCAAATCGACTATTGTACCGCACTCACATTTTAACACGGTGGCACTAACAGACTTTCTTACAAGAGAATGCTGGAAGGAAAACCGGGTCATACACGAAAATCATATCTCGGTCTATACAAACGGTTTAAAAACCGAAACAGGTGTAGGTTCTGGTATCTTCTCGATAAACCCACCAATAAATAGATTTATAAAGCTGCCAAAACTTTAGTAGTGTTTTTCAGGCAGAAGTGCTCGCTGCAAAGCAATATTTATCTTTTAACCTCGAGAACAAAAATATTGATATGGAGAATACTTTTTCGACGAACTGGGTGACGTTTCAAAAAAGCCACTCAGTATTATTTTTAGGAAGTACCCCATAACTAATTCCTCACCTTTCTTCGCACCTTGTTCCTCCTACTCGCAATGGATCTTTGAAATTCGAGTGAGATGATTCGGCTACCGAATCATCACCCCAATCAAACCTAATTTACAATTTACAGAGAGAAAATGAGAAACAAAGAAACATTTCAGATATGTTTCCGGAAGCGTCTAGCGTCCACACAAAAAAAAAACATTATTTCAGAGAGTTTTCTGAAGAAATGGGTCTTCCAATAGGGACTTCCGAACTTTGACAGTTGATAGCGGCCATTTTCTTGAAGCTACGTCTGACAAATTTGTTCTCATTTATTCAGTCTGTTTTACAAAATCAATCACCAGGGACGGACAAAGCGTTCAACAACATGTGCAAATGACAAAATTATTTTATCAAAATGGGTGTCCTGTTCGGGCAACGTTCCGCGCGTTTTGCCAATAATACGGTCGCCATAATCGTCCTACCGAAAGAACTATTCGCAATGTGGTGGATAAATTTGAGTCCACTGGTTCAGTAAACAATCAACGAACACCCGTTCGTCGATGAACCGAAAGATTCTTAAGTCGCATGTCTATATGGTAAACCGTCAGCTTAAGGAATATTTCGAAGATCGGAAGCTTCTCCACGACCGTCAGTATGGCTTCCGCAGAAACCGTTCCACTGGTGATCTGATGGAATATCCCACCGAACAGTGGAACAAATCTTTACATCGCTTTGGTGAAAGTAAGATTATTGCTCTTGATATCTCCAAGGCATTTGATAGAGTTTGGCATGAAGCTCTCTTATCGAAAATGCGTGCTTTTGGCATCGATGGTACTCTTGTTCGTTGGATTAGAAGCTATCTTCTGGACCGTTCAATACAAGTTGTATTAGACGGATTCAAGTCTGATTCCCATGCTGGTGTGCCCCAGGGCTCTGTTCTGTCTCCGACTCTTCCTCATTTGTATAAATGGTCTTCTGTCTGTTACTTCTAATCCATTTAACTGTTTTGCTGACAACTCTACCCTCAGCTTTTCATATTCGTTCAATAATTCACGTCATTCGCCTTCAGACGTACAATTGCAACGGTACCGTATATAAATAGCTCATTAAACTCCGATTTATACAGCATTGTCAATTGGGTAATAGGAATCGTGTGGAGTTTAATGCTTCGAAAACTCAATGCTGTCTTCTGTCGGCACTTCTGAATGGAACTTACATCGAAGAAACCAAAAAGCTCTAAGTACTCGGTATGTGTGTCAACGACGACCTCCGTTGGAACGACCATATATTTGAGATCGCTAAAAATGCTGCTAAGTGCCGCTGAAAGAATTGTCCCTCTCCAACACCGACGCAAAGCTCACCAGAAATATGTAGATCTCTTGAGAGCTATTTCTAAAAATAATGCTCTAGTGATATAGTTAGCTCGTTTCCTCCCTTGTATAGTAAACAAAAAATATAATAAAAAACATTTTCAGTATATTCTATCTAATAAGCCCTTAAACTATCACAGATATTCAACAAAACCCAATGAAATAATGTTGTCTTATGCTGGCGAATCAATGGTCTTTGAAATAGAACTGGAGATCCAAGCAATTGTCCAAAGTTGTCGTGAACAACTCGATGCTTGGGATATAGGCGACAAAAAGAAATATTCAAAAAATCTCGTAGCCACACGCGAACCCCCAAAACTAAATCAAATAAAAAATCTCCTCTCAGATTTCCTATATCAAATGGAAGATATGGGAATATACGGTGCATCAATAGCTATTATGGGAGTTATAGTCCAGCTGGAAGTGAATAAACGAAATGCTGAGACAGTTATTTTGCGAAACATATATCGATATACCCTAACAAAATGTGAACTCATAAGACATTTATTGGTGAAAAAAATCAAATCCTTCATTTCGGATGATGATGATGACGAAGATGACATGGATGAGTGTGATGTCATACAAAATTTTTCCAAACCAAAACTTCAAACTCTGCTGTCGTACTTTGTTTCGGAATTTAGTTCAAAGAAAGGAAATGAAATAAGTGTCTTGGTATTTGTTAAACGTCGTTATACAGCAAAATGTCTTTATTATGTGATAAAACAATACGTTACTGCGAATCCACGCCTTAAACATATAATTCCGGAATTCATGGTTGGAAGGAATAGCGGTATGAATTACTCTATTGATACCGTTCTTGATTCAAAATGGAATCACAATGTAAATATTTCGAATTGAAAAAAAAAACAGAAAAAATATTAAAACACTTGATTGAATGATTTTTTTTTCAGGCTATTGAACGATTTCGGTTAAAGGAGTGCAATGTAATTATTTGTTCGAGTGTACTTGAAGAAGGTATCGATGTTCAGGCCTGCAACTATGTCATTTCTTTTGACAGTATACAAACATTCAGCTCGTATGTGCAAATGAAAGGTCGTGCACGCTCTCGCGATAGTACATATGCTATCTTATGTGAAAGAATAAACATGAATGAGGTGGCCAGACAAATAAAGGCTTATCAGGAAGCTGATGCGATCTTGAAAAATTACCTAATAACTCGAACAATAGATAGAGAAATACCAGATATAAGTCAAACGGCAGAGCAATTCAAAGAAATCATCAAACCCTTCAAAACAAGTACTGGAGCTGTCTTACAAGCAGAGTCGACTTTAATGCTTTTGCATCGTTATTGCCAAACTCTGCCACATGATTCATTTACCAATTCACAAGCTGTATGGTCGGTTGTTTTAAACGATGAAAAAAGTGTTGTTGTCTCTTTGCAATTGCCATTACAATCTACTGTAAAGGAAATTATACTTGTAAGTATAAAAGTTTCGTTTTCTATTTCTATTCCACTTTGTTTTGTGATTCTTTATTGTTGTAATAACTTTTTTCATTTAAAAATTAAAATTTAAGAAATATTATTCTTACATAGCACAAGTTTCAGTTTGTAATGTCGGTCTTTTAATCAAAGCATTCTAACCCCGCCTTTGTTCGCGTTGCATATGCACCACAAAAGATGGCGCACCGAAGTAACTTTCAGTCAAAGTGAGACCATTGAACGACAAACTGGCAATGATACAAATAAAAAAAAAAACTTCGACTAAATGTAAACTCACTTTTACGAGCAACTGATCAATCACAAGTCCTTTGACTGGCGTTTCGTCGACCCATTAAACGCGTTGAATGCATGACACAGAAGCCTAATTAGCATTGCGCTTTAAGAGTGCTGCATACCTTTAGGAGTTTAAATCTACGTTCGCATATCTATCTTGTTCTTCTATGTATCTATATATGTAAATAAAATAAAGTCGTGTGAGTTATACCATTTATAACTGGGGTGTAGAGACAGATCGTGATATATAGATTAACACCCTGGATAACGCTAATTGATCTATCACAAGAGGAAGCCAGAAAAAGCAAGTAAGATTACTCTTCTTATGCGCGAAACAGATTGAACCAGCAACAGCACCAGCAACGGCGGCCGCCATTATTTTAGAACCAATGTATTTCAATTGCTCGAGTTAGATTAGGCCAGCAACAGCAACGTCAACAGCGTCGTTAGACCAAAGTCCTAAATTTGCTGTTGCTGTTCCATTGCTACCAACTTGTAAGTTGGTTGGTTGAAATTCAGGGCACCATACTGCAAAAGAAAACTTCGTATACTTTTTTTATGACACAAAGTGCCAAACAGAAGTAAGAAGACGATGCTGATGCTAGTGGCAATGTGTTTCAATTTCGTTTGCTGGTCAGCGTGCTGTTTGCTGTTGTAGGTGCTGGTGCTGTCGCTGGTTCAATCTGTTCCACGCTTTACAAAGGAGAAGTCAACTGAACTAAAACTAAACAAAAGAAAAATTTCATAAACATCAACGGCAATATCAACGTTTATGGCCAATGCAAACGTTGCTTGCCAATTGACAAGGCGCGTCGGACCTTCTGTTCGAATATCCCAACTTAATTAAAAACGTATAAATGAAGCCAAAAGTGAGCACTTATCAAAACTTTTAATTGACACACAACATCGATGTAGCCTTCACCCAAGAGACACATACTGCCTCCGACGCAGCTCAAAAGGTTAGAAGGACAGTCGCCGATTACTTCCAAATAGGACCCAATTATCACCAGTCATATTGATCAGCAACCTATGTATGTAAAAAAACGTTATAGATGACGAACTTATAAGCACTAGCTCCAAAACATCTTCACAATTACTATCCAAATCGGACACCTTCAAGTTGTAAACATATACAAACCTCCCGCTACAACATGGCCGTCCAACTTATGTGATATTCCAAATCAACCATTTTTTATTCTAGCAGATGGCGAAAAGTCTACAATCCAGACTTGTGCTTTGTTACCTGTGATGCAGAACATCGATAATAATCGACATCGGCATACAGATACCACTAACTGTTTCAGTCCAAAAGCCACGATGGAACTTTTCAAAGGTGAAGTTTCTTCTGCAGAGCGGGAAAAATACAAGACAGTGGTTAGCACAATTCTACAGCAATATACTGGAATCAGGTACAATTCCGACTGTGTTCAAGCGAATGAAAATCTTAGCTTTTCTCAAGCCAGGCAAACCTAACGACCTACCGGAAAGCAATCGTTCATAGCACTTCTAAGCACTTTCTACAAACTCTTTGAACACCTTATCTATCATCGGATAAACCCTGCCATTAATGAAATCATACCTATCTAACATGTTGGTTTTCGTGAACGGACCAAGTGTTATCACACATTGAGGCAGGTTTTGAAAGGAAGCTCGAGCTTGAGTTAAACGTAGCGTATGACACCATCTGGAAAGATGGACTCATATTTAAGCTGCTGAGAGTAGTTCCCTCTCTGAGGACATCACGCCTTGTAAACAACCGACTCTCAAACCGCTTTCTATAAGTTTTTTTTTAATGATAAGAAAAGAAGAGTAGGAAAGCTAAACAATGAGCTTCCTCAGGGTTCCGCCCTTGCCCTCTATATCAGTGATATTCCTACGATCGTATTGAGGAAATGTTGGTACGTGGATGATCTGGCAATTGCTACCCAGGATAAGAACAACAAACCCAAATATGACTAACTTAAGATCTTGAGCAACTCAACATATACTTTTGACAGTGAGAAAGAGACTGTGTCCAAGTCTGCCTTACAAACCCAATTGCAAACTTCAAACTTAATGTCCAGTTTAACAACACCACACATAACCACAGTCGAAACCCTAAATACTTAGGCGTAACACTGTACAGTGTAGTTGAATAGTGCTCATGTACAGAAGATGGACGTGCAACTGAACAATACCATGCGACTCATATCCGGTACTATAAGGTAAACACCACACGATGGCTTTCTGTGCTAAGCAATATTCCTCCATCTCCCTTGCGCCGCCTAAATACTCTTCGAAAGGAGGGCAACCAAATACAGAACAACGCCGAACGTTTATTCACGAAGATATTACTACCCTCTGGTCTCTGGGCAATGGCAAATCGTCTACGAACATATGAGTTTCACAACAAATGGCGTAGTAGCCATCTGAAAATGTTGATCGGGCATCTGGTCCAACATGAGTATTGGGCAGTTCCTCATGCGGGCTATATTACACGTTGTAAGGGATTTGTTGTTTGCTAGATGGACAATAGACATTAAATTGTTGAATTGCACGAGAGATAGTCATGTCGTGCACGAAGAAAGTGGTGGGGGAAATGTTTAAGACTTGAAACCGAAACGGAATGATAAGATCGTGACTGTTAGGCGGTAAGTTCGCCGGTTCATCTAGTTTGTGCATAAAGTACGTTGCTGTGGAATCTGTATCCCAGGGGAAAAGTATTTTTTCAGTATAAAGGGTACACTTATACACTTTTATACCCCCGGCAATGTGCGAAGCATACAAGGCGGCGCTCTACGAGCAGAAGAGAAAAGAGGAACACCGGCTTCTCAGAAAGAAAAAAAAGGGATCATCAGAAGCGTGCGATTGAGGAAATGGAAAGCTGTTATTGCAGGAATGAAGTTCGAAAGTTTTACCAAAAGTTAAAAAGAAACTGTCAAACCTACACAGCCCGAACTGAAACTTGCAAAGACGATCAAGGGAAAATCGTAGTGGATTAGCAGTCGATGCTGAGAATATGAAAAAACTGTATAACGGCGATCTCTCGGTCGAACTCTTCGAAGCTGCAGGCGATGACTTGGTTATAAATATGCACCAACTCATAAGCAAGATATGGTTAGAAGAAAGTATGCCCGATGAATGGAATTTCAGCATTATTTGCTCGATCCTTAAAAAAGGAGACTCTGAACTGCACCAATTACAGGGGCAAGAGTCTCGTCAACATCGCCTATAAGATCTTTTCTGCTGTATTTTGTGAACGCCTAAGCCATTCGTCAACAACCTCATAGGTCCATATCAGTGCGGGTTTAAGCCAGGAAAGTCCACCATCGACCAAATATTCACATGTAAAGAACTTTGTCTACCTGACTTCCGGTATTAACTCAGACAAAAAAACACCAGCACTGAAATCAAACGCAGAATAACTCTTGCCTATTGCTGATTCTTCGGGGTAAGAAGGCAATTGTGTAGCTAAGCCCTCACTCGGGCAACTAAATGCTTTATAAGATCCTTGCTGTATGGTGTCAAAAGTGGATGAGGGCACTTAAGGTTGCTTGGAGAGAAAGATTCTCCGTGCGATTTTCGTCCCGTATGTATTAACGCTGGTTGAAGAAGAAGATACAACGAAGAACTGTACCGGCTGTGCAGCGACACGGACCTAGCCAAAAGAACAAAAATTCAACGTCTCAGATGGCTGGGTCATATAGAGCGGTGGACATCAATGCTCCGACCCGGAAAGTCTTCGATTTCACCCGAGTAAACCGGAGCAGCAGAGGTTGCCCGAGGCTCAGGTGGCGCACACAAGTGGAAGAGGACCTCGACCGACGTCACGTGCGAAACTGGAGGCAGCTAGCTAGGGACCGAGCTGGCTGGAGAAGCAAGAAGGCAAGGCAAGGACAATGTGCCTACAAAATTTGAGTAATGACGTAAAAGCCGAACAAAGAAACAGACATATTAGCATTCACTTTAACCGATGTGGAAAGAATGTGGTGTTATTTATATTTACGAACCAATAACTTCTTTTATATAATTTTATGCATAAAATGTGAAACATAAGCTTGGAATAGAAATAGAATACATATATTTTTTTTTATCTTTATTGTTTAATATTTAATATAATTATTTTAGAGTGATACAATGTCGGTTATTAAAACTGCTAAAATGTCAGCCGCTTTCAAGGCATGCGTTCAGCTGTATAAAAATGGTGAACTTACAGACAGCTTATTACCAATAACTCGTAAGCATATAGTCGAAAATTGCACTGAAATATACTTTTCCAAGTGGAAAAAGGAATCAAATGGTAACTTCGATATTTTAATACACCACTATTTTTTATTATTATTATTTTATTCTCATAGATAATGCCAAAGAAGCTGGTTCCAAACAAAATGTGCGTGATTACAAAAAAGTGTATCCAGAAGAATTAACTGGATCGCTACCAATTGCTGGTGAAATATCCTATGCCTATTGTATAACAATCGATCCAGAATTTCAATTGGAAGAAGAGAATGCTAACATATTTAAGCTATTGCAATCGAAATCAAATTATGCCATTGTCTTAAGAAAAAAACTTCCTGCGCTTGCGCCCATTCCATTGTTTATGACGCAAGGGCCTTTGAAAGCCGTGATATCCAGTGAGCCTTTTGAATTTATTGTCGCCGACAATAATGAACTGACAATGTTAAAAGCATTTAACAAAATGGTATTTACTGACATACGAAAAATTTGGAAAAGTTTTCTTTCTTTTGATAATCGAAATGGTCCGAATGCATTTTTGATTGCACCAGTGGCACATAATTGCGCCATCGACTGGGAGACGGTACGACAGTTTCAGAAATTAACACCGATGCGAGCTACAACTGAAACAGAACGCTCAAAGAAAGTCTTCAAACCTGAGGACTACCTAGGAAAAATTGTAAGCACTTGGTATAGTGCCGATGACAGTATTAGATATGTGGTGACAAAAATTCGGGATGATCTTACTCCGTTAAGTAAATTTCCTTCGGATCTTTTTGACAACTATGCTCAGTATGTTGAAAGCAAATATAGGGAGAGAGTTGTACATAAAAACCAATTTATGATAGAAGTCCAGCCACTTACGTCTCGAACTAATTTCTTTATAAATTCTTTGGGTAAGACTAATGAGAGTAAACGGATGAAAAGAGACAGTAGAGTTTTGGTTATCCCCGAGATGTGTCATAATTTCCGTTATTCCGGCGATTTATGGCTTAAAGCTTTATTTCTTCCATGCATTTTGCATCGGTTGCATTATCTCCTTAACGCCGAAAAGCTTCGTGTGGATATAAATAAATATCTGGGCATAAAAACAGATCCGAACTATAAACCAGCTTGTCTCGAAATAGATTATTCCCTTCGCAGAGTAGAAAGCAAAGAGGCACGAAGTATGCTGCCATCTCTTGAAACTACACGTAAAGATACGATGAAACCATGCTATAATCTTGTCGACATAGACCAAGGAAACTGGAAGGCTTACCTTGAACCTATTGATGTTTATCGTAACATTAGCACATTGTACCCAATCGAAATTGACTACTACTATCAGTTTGTCAATAATTTATTAGATGAAATGGAAAAATTAACCATAGAAGATACACTTAGACCTGCAATGCATAAACTTGATGCACACAAACCGAAAGTATATAATTATCATGTTCAAGACTGTTCTAAAAGAATTTCGGACACGTCTTTCAATTCAGGTCGACGTATAAAAATTCTGGAAAAACATCTTGATTCTTCAATTCTTAAAACTGCAGAGCAATTTGAATTTTTGGCAGCGATAACAACTGGAAAGGCAAATGATTACTTTGATATGGAACGTTTCGAGGTGTTGGGTGATTCTTTTCTTAAGTTCAGTTGTTCATTCTTATTGATGCATAGACACACTACTTGGAATGAAGGATTCCTCACAGCAATCAAATCGCGAATGGTAAGCAACAGAAATTTGCTTTACTGCATGCGAGAAAAATTCAGTGAAACATTTATTTGCTCTTCTACCTTTGAACCGACTAGCGAATGGTTGCCGCCATTTTCATCGGTGCCTTCGAATGTACTCAAAGCCATCGAATATGACGGCCTTTCGCCAAATTGTCTTTACGAGTTGGAACTTAGTGAAGAAGAGATTCACTCTGGGGTTTGTAATGAGACGACATTAGAGAAACTAACCAACAATGCAGAATTATCGGAGGCATCATTTGAATGCCTTTACGAGTTCATATACAAGCAATCTTTACCTGATAAAAGTGTTGCAGATTGTTTGGAAGCTTTATTGGGTGTGAGCGTTAAAAATTACGGAGTACAAAAGAGTTTCGAAATGCTGGACTATTTCGGAATCTTCTACGATCCAAAACGTTCCCTGCTCCCTAAGCTATTGCAAATTAATTTGGGTAATCCTTTACTAAAAACCAATGTGAAACAGTCGACAGTTGATAGCTATCTTCTGAATTATGATTTCCTGGAGAATAACCTTAAATACAAATTTAAAGATCGTGCATATCTGCTTCAAGCCTTGACACATCCGTCGTATCCAACAAATCGAATAACAGGGTGTTATCAGCAGTTGGAATTTTTAGGAGATGCTATATTGGATTTCTTAATATCTTGCTACATATTCGAGCGTTGCACACATATGAATCCCGGCGAGATAACTGATTTGCGATCGTCACTTGTCAACAACGTCACTCTGGCTTGTATTTGTGTTCGAAATAGATTCCATCAATATATTCTCTATGAGAGTCCAACACTATCAGAGTCAATAACAAAGTTTGCAAAGTTCCAAAATACCCAAGATCATCGAGTTACGGATCAGGTGAAAATTCTTCTGGAAGAAACAGTCGTTGAGAAGGGTTCCTTTAATTTAGCTCAAAATATAGACGTTCCAAAAGCTTTGGGAGACGTGTTTGAAGCCATTATCGGAGCTGTATTCCTTGACTCTGGCAATGATTTAATATGCACATGGAATGTTATCAGCGAGTTAATGGATATCGAGCTCAATGAATTTATTGCCCAGGTGCCTATTGATCCTGTTCGTCAATTATATGAATACAAGGGAGCAAAGCCAGAATTCGAACTGGAATGTGCAGAATTTGATGTTGTTATGATGCGATGCCAGTTCTATTGTCGTGATTTTGTAAAAACTGTTGTTGGATGTGGGGGAAATAAAAGCATGGCAAAAAAAGCTGCTGCTAAGATGGCCTTACAAATTTTGCATGCCAACTAAAATAGCAATATTTATTTTATTATCATACACTATAGCATTATTTATTCAAAAACAAAAAAAAAACATTTATTTTCGTTGTGCAGGCTTTATATGCAAATTCTGTTTCATTTTTGTTTCAATCTGATTTCCGTGTGACTGAAAATATAAAGAAATGTATGAATTAGCTTTTGTACTATAAAATAATTCTTTGATTAAGTTTCTAAATGTTATTATAAATTAGGTTACTTAAATGAAAAATTATATATTAATAAACAAAATTGTTATACGTTTTATATTTAATTATTTCATGTTATAAATATAACACTATTTTGATAGCTACAAATATAAAAAACTCATTTATTACAAATTAAAAACGCTTAATTCACATTTATTTTTCTTTCTTTTTTTTTTAAACTGCGTTTTATCAATATTGGAATGTTAGAACTCTTAACAGATCATGTGCAGCCAAACAACTAGCGGAGACCCTAGACTGCTACAGAGCAGGAATTACTGCCATTCAGGAAGTTTTGGGCTTTCGACACGTAAGTGAGCGACTTGTGACAATCCGTATCAAGGCTAAATTCGCCAACATTAGCCTAATATGCGCTCATGCCCCCACAGAGGACAAAGATGACGCCACCAAGGATGACATCTACTAGCTCCTCGACAAAATCTATGAGCAATGCCCTAAATACGACGTTAAGATCGTACTAGGCGATTTTATCGCCAAAATAGGTAAAGAGGAAATCTTTGATAGGACTGTCGGAAAACATAGCCTACACGACACAACGTCTGAAAACGGACTTAGGCTAATTGACTTCGCAGTGGCACATAACGTCACCATTGCAAGCACACGGTTTCCTCATCTCGATATACACAAAGGGACTTGGCGACACCCAGATCAAAGAACCGTCAATCAGATTGATCACGTTGCGATCGATGCAAGACACGCCTCCAGTATCTTGGATGTTCGCACCTTCCGAGCAGCTAACATCGACTCGGATCACTACCTTGTTGCAGCAAAGGTAAGAATGCGAATAACCCGAACTCCACAACAACGGAGTAATACTGTGAGGAAGTATGACGTCGGAAAGCTGCAATCGCAAGAAACCGCCAGAACCGTGCCGATCGAATATCCCGTAACCTCTCTAGAAATCCAGTACCGCCAGCATCAAGTGCCGAAGACCAGTGGCAACATTGCCAACAAGCCATCAGAGATGCCGCAACTGATGTGCTAGGTTTCACCACACCACCACCACGAAACCTCTGGTTCGATGACGAATGCAGGCAGGCCCATGCAGCCAAACAAGAGGCATATAAAGCGGCGCTGCAAAGAAAGACGAGAGCTGCTCGCGAGCTCTACGAGCAGAAAAGACGGGAAGAACACCGGCTTCTCCAAAAGAAAAAGAGAGAGCATGAGAAGCGCGCGATCGAGGATATTGAGAGATGCTACTCCAGGAACAACGTGCGGAAGTTTTACCAACAGGTAAAAAGAACATGCCAAGGAAAAAAAAACCGCACAGAAGGCTGTAGAGATAGGAATGGAAACCTCATAGTAGTCACAGTCGGTGCTGAGTACATGGAAGGACCATTTCTGAAGACTGTTAAACGGCGATGAAGACCAAAATCCCGCTATCAGGCAGAATGAACTACTCAACATGGACGATGACAGATAAAACTTCCGTCCACCTGACTAAAACGAACTGAGTATAGCAATATCTAAACTCAAAAACAACAAAGCTGCTGGACCCGACGGATTACCCGCCGAACTTTTTAAAGCGGCCGGAGATGACCTGGTGGAGTGAATACACCAACTCATCTCTAAAGTTTGGTCAGAAGAAAGTATGCCTGATGAATGGAACCTCAGCATCGTTTGCCCGATCCACAAGGAAGGAGACCCTCTAAGCTGCGCCAACTATAGAGGAATAAGTCTCCTGAATATCGCCTACAAGATCCTCTCTGCCGTACTATGTGAACGCCTGAAACCTTTCGTCAGCAACCTGATTGGCCCCTAACAGAGCGGTTTCAGACCAGGAAAGTCCACAATCGATCAAATGTTCACGCTACGGAAGATCCTGGAAACTACCCAAGAATTCCAAATCGATACCCATCACCTCTTTAGCCGCGTACGATACCATTTATAGAGACGAGCTATACAGAGCCATGTCAGGTTTTGGCATCCCTACAAAACTCGCCCGACTGTGCAGGATGACGATGGAGAACTCTCGCTGCTCCGTCAAGATTGATACTGACCTCACAGAAGCTTTTGACGTCAAAAAAGGATTCCGACAAGGTGATGCGCTATCGTAGGATTTCTTCAACTTAATACTTGAAAAAATTATAAGAAAGCGGATTACTTTTCACGTTAAAAAAGATATGATATCTCTTACTCTGGTGAACTTTTTTTTCTCAACTCTGGGTTTGATATGGTAAAGCTTTAAGCTTTCTTTTGTTCTATGTGTACAACGACAACTTTTCAAGCTAAAGTTATCAAGGATAAAAAAGCTTAGCCAGTTTACTCGAATATTTAATTTAAAGAACAAATTTAATATTTTTATTTTATGCCTAATTTTATTATGCACTTTACATTTTACACAGTTAACATATTTACTTTTACACGCTTCATTTTGTATTATAAATTATAGTTAATTATAGTCTAATACAAGGCTTTTCTATTTATATAAAGTATATTTATTTATTGCATTTACACATGCTTAGGTCTAAAGCTAGACTTAAAAAAAAAACAGGAGAGCCAGGTTAAACGGGAGATTCAAATCACAGATGTATTTTCATTAAAATCTAACCTATCCGGTGGGTTGTTATCGGTTAGGGAGTCTGCAGGGGAAGCACTTAAAATAATTGCATTGCTTTCTCCTAGCGGTGCTGCATTGACAACAAGGTTTTCAACTGACCAACTTGTCTTATTTCTTAACGACTGATCGATTCTGGAAGCAATTGGATTGATTCCAGATTCACGACGACGCGTTGAAGTTCGCAGGACATTAGCAACATCAAATGCTGTATAAGGCTGCCTGGATCTGGAAAATAATGTCATACCAGCTGATGAAGGCCGAGCTTCACTAATAGTTTCATCGATTTTATGAGCTCCTCTTAAGTTTCGACCCAAGGAAAGGCTGCGCTGGGTGTAGCTATTGTACAGCGGTCTAGGACGGATTTCAATATTTTCAGGCTGATTGTCGATACCAGCCGGATTGGATAATACAGTAGAATAATCAGGTGGAAGGCTGTTATCGGCTGACTCCAGGGATAAAATTGGTCGTGGTCGACTTGGTTCACCTAGAAACCTGTGTGAAAATAATTTAAGGTGATTTAATTCTTTTTTTTTTTTTTTTAGTTGGGGTTATATGAACCTTCTAACGCTTCGTCTAATACTTTGCCGCAACATTTTAGCTAAACGTGCTCCAGTTGCTGTGGTATATGATGGAGGAGGTGTATATTTTGGTGGAGCATCATCTTGGACATTGCTAGCTTCTAGATCGGAATTCCTCAAATTATATTGACCAGTCGGATGTCTGTTTCGATCAGCACCCGGTCGCCCTCGACGATGTGGTAATGGTGATTCCGTTGGACGATATAAAAGCTGAATACGCTAATAGAAAATCAATATTGTATTATCAAAGAAGATTGTTTAAAAAAATGGGCAACTTACATCCAAAATATCTGGTGGACCAGTGGAAAGATATCGATAGATCTGAATAATAGCCACAATTGGAACTATCAGCAAAAATGAAACCTGAGTTAGACCGCCGACTTTTCTAGCCCAAAAACTAAAATACGACTTTCCTCTCCAATGGTAAAATTGACTTGTCAACGAAACTTTGTATTCAATGATAGCCAATGTGATCATTGCGATCGGAAGAAGCACATTCCAAGAGAGTGCCAGAAACGCAGACATTGAACCGGACATCCTTAAGTCATTTACCAGCACATCACCATTGTACGGACGTCCACGTATAAGAAAAACAGCCAAGATCTCTGCAGTCCATAGGATTAACAGCCACCAGGCTCCTCCGAACACCATATCGAAATAATGAACAATAGCCAGTCCCATTTCGGTTGCGAAGGGTAAGCCTAACAGTAATGCAGTCACACAGCTTAATAACACTGAGCTCGTCGAATTGCCTAAACTACTAGAAATTGGTTTCCACATGACACACAACTGTCCCAGCCCGAACAGAATGAACATTAGAAACGTCAAGGCAGTCCAAATCCATGAAATTTCACCCTGGGCAATGGCCATCGCTGCTGGAAAAAGTTCTGTTATCAATCGAAGAGCTTGATAGCCACTTTCACGAAATGAAGTAATCGGAGGTCGACGATAGGTTTCGCCTAAAAGTCCCGAATAATGCGGCACCCATTTCGTGGGAAATGAAATGAGGGCAGGTGTAATTGGCCCTTTCAGTGAATATACCGATGTGTAGGAGTCCATAAACTCTAGAAATGAAAGCAAAAAATAGTAGTAGAATGATAAGGAGAATTTTGAGAATCTAGCTTACCGTACGACCCTGGAACATATATGTAATCGTTTTTATGTAAAATCTGTTCACACGAGAATCCAAATACACCTGCCAAACACAATCCCAGTAACGTCAACAAGACTACCAATATTGCTTCACGTCGAAGAACCACCTTGCTATTGCTCTTTCCATGGCTTCGGCTGCAAACGGATATAACAGAGGCACCCAGAAGTCCCCAAGTCAGAAAGGCTTCCTGAGCAGCCGCTGTCCAAGTTTTCGAATTTATCAGAAAGTCTTCAAAATCCGAAGCTGAGAATATATTCTGGGCATTTGAAAATCCAATAAAATACAAAAGTCTGCAGGTGATCACAATAAACAAGACCAACGGAACAATAGTTAAGGCGAACAAAACCTTCCCGAAAGATTTCAATCCTTTGCAGAGCACCAAGAATACTATGGTCCATATTATAGACAAATTAAAGGCGAGCTGCTTGAATGAGAAATAATATTTTTTTTAACAAATCCTTGGTTTTCAATGAAAAGCGGTCCAACTTACCCTATCACTCACCTGGAACCGAACATCACTGCCATCGTTTCGCCTACCCAGATGTAATCGTTGCAGCACGATGCCATTGAAATAATCTGAAACCGTTTCGGTTAGATTTCCTGAGACATTCGTTGATCGGCCGTACATATAAAATGATTCCTGCCATCGGTACAGTGGTTGAGTTTTTGTTAGAAAAGAGTCCTTAAAATAGACCAGTAACCAGCTAATGCTGACTGTGGAATACAATCCCATCACACATTGTCCCAATACCAGAGCAATACCGATTCCCCGGCATATCGGACTTATTTTCCACATCGAGACGGGTCCAGCTTTTATCTTCGCTCCCAGACACAATTGCAGCCAGAACAGTGGAATTCCAAAAACAACGGAAAGCAGTAGGAACTGTAAAAGGAAGTTTCCTCCATAGTGTATTGTCTGATTTGCGAAACGGCTGATATTGAAAAGCCCTAATGTACAGCACACCAGACTAAGAATTCGGCTGTAAGCGTTTGGCCACTCGGCATTGAAATCTTGTTGTGCAGCTAAATTATTATCTGGATCGATGTGGGAAATTCTTGGCTGTGCATTACCATTTTCCAAAGGTGGAGTCACTGGCCTACGTGGAGAGTGCTCGGCTGTCGTTGATCCTATAGAGCTTGAACCAGTGGTAGAAACCAACGAAACAGGACTAGGATTTCGTGAAGACCCAACTGAGCTTGGCTCGGAACCAATGTAACCCGAACGCATAACATCTGTCATATTGTGTGACGTAGTATTAGGGTTTCGGCGGCCACAATCGATAGAACCGTTAACTGGAGCACTCATCGGTCGGTCATGATTTATAATTATGCAATGATTACCACTGCCTGTGGCCTCTGAACGTATTGAGAATATCCGCGGGTGGCCTTCAGCTCTCCTCCCATACTGTCTGGGACGTTCTTCTGTTTGAGCCTGCTCTTCAGCAGAGTTTCGGTCGACTATTTCTTGTAAAATGTCATGGGGTGTAAGCACACTGGGACTAAAGTCAGTCTGAGATATACATCTTCTCATAGTTTGTGGTACACTGCCACTTGGCATCGAATCCTCAACTTCCGTCGGCAAAGATGACTCCTCAGCAGCAGCAGCTGGTAGGTCTTCCTCACTGCGTATATGATCAGGAAGTACCAAAAGTGATGTCTTTCGCATTGAATTACGGCGCCATGTCTTTCGAGTGGGAGAAGAATATCCAATCAAATTGCCTGCAAGAAAACAGAATAATGAACATCAAATTAGCTCTTCAATTGACCTCATATTTTACAGTAATTAAAGATTTATTGCGTCTAGAAATAACCAGTCTCCTTCTTTAATTCGAATTAAATTCCTAATAATGCACTTATTTCTTCTTTGTTGTGGTTGTGGCATCTAGTCGGGGCAACCTAGCAACATATAAATCATGATAAACTAAATAAAAACCCTCACTATGCAACACATTCATCCATGAGTCATATCGTTATTGTAGCATATTTAAATCAATTTCTTCTCAATTGATTGAATTAATAAAAAAAAGACTAGAAAATGCAACAAAGGAAAACCATGCTGTGCAACAACAATCGGGTGAAAGTTGTCTTTTTTCATCGTCACTTATGCATCTTTATTAGAATATAATCGATGAACATTCATATAACAAAGCCCCTTCAAGTCTCTCATGTTGCAGCTCTGGAACTGTAACTGTTCCATTGGAGAGATCTGATGAGAAAGTATGAGTTTTGCTTAAAGTAGAAATTGTTCTATTCTCTTCGAACGAGTATGGAAGTATAGTTGCACTTATTGCGGTGGAGTATTCTGCTACAAGAAATAAAACACCATGGACGTTAATCTCAACAAACCCTGCTGTAATGAATTGAAGCCAACGCTTTATTGCGAAAAGCCAATGTACTTTGATATCCGCTGTGATATGCGCTCTTTTGCTTGTTGTCTGTGACCATAGCTTAGATAATTCTTTTCAGATTTCATCTTGCCCTTATGAGCGCTGCCAACGGTTTTTTTTAGTTACAGTGTACCGCGGATATAAGCAAATGACAATCCGAAATATTTTTACTTGCGATTATAGGTACTGTATTGCAAGTTATGCATTAGTACAGATTAAAAAAATTGAGATAACAATCAAACATGACATTACGATCATAGAGAAGTCTAAAAAAGTTAGTGGCAAAAAATGTCTGTCAGACAGTCAAGCGGTTATATTTAAATTTGGTGTGTGTGATTCTTTTGGCATTTGCAGAGGGGAAATTGAAGTTTTATTTTTAGGCCTAAAAATAGGGGTACCTGCCATATGTTCGTTTAGGAAAAGCTTATTTTTCTCGAAAACGGCTCAACGTTTTTCATCAACATTTTTGTGATTTTTTTTTTGTATTGCCCGTCATTGGATCAGAACTTAATTTACAGGAAAAGTCTATCAACGGTACCTTTCATATAACGTTTTTTTAATTTTTGGCTTTTTCGGTAACGGCTCTTTGGATATCTGTAAAATTTCATATTTGAGAAGATCTAGGTAGCCAAATCAAGCATATCAAAATTTTGAATAACTTTTTTTCCAATTAAAATTAATTTTTGAATTATTTATTTATAAAACTAATCAAACAAAATTATTTTAAATTTTATAATCACATGTATATTTTTAAATTCCAAAAAACTGCATACCACAATTTCAAAAAAACAGGATTTTATCAAAATCCGTCCTACAATTTTAGAAATACATTTTTCATAAATTCGTTATTATACAAGACGTAGTATGATGGCGTACTCTATTTTCACTAAGAACCGTTAAGTGTTGTGGTTTTGACATTTTTTTTTAATGGTCGGAGTGTCGGTATCCCGCTCGCTTTATTAAAAAACCAGAGTCAACCGTCAGAAAAGCCATCCAAAAATTCAGAAAAACAAACTCTTTCACTCGGCGTTAAGGTACAGGTTGGCCGAGAGCAACTACTGCGAGAGATGACCGATATTTGCTGCTTCAGTCTTCGAAATCGGCTCCAAACAGCAGTTGATCAGTTTAACAGGTTCAGGACGGTAAGGGAAACAACTGTGCATGCTCAAACGGTTAGGTAGCGATTATTGGAAAGTGGGTCTGAGAGCAAGAGAACCCGCTCGAGAACCACCTTGCCACCGCGGCTCACAGAAGTGCACAAGCGACGCCGATTAGAGTTTGCACGCATTCACAAAGATTAGAACGAGGCTGACTGGAGCAGAGTTTTCTGTACTGATGAGTCTAGATCTTGTCTGAGATCTCCAGATGGACGTAACAGTATTTGGAGACGACCAGGTGAGGGATAATCTTCGGCGAAGGCTGCCCAAAGAGCAAACTTTTGGGGATGTTCAGTCATGATTTTGGCAGGAATTTCCCTGAGTGCATTTATTGGAGAAAACTTCTTATTGATGCAGGACAATGCTATGCCACATGTTGCCAGGTACGTTATGGATAATTTGGAAGAAGTGGAAACAGCGATTATGAATTGGCCAGCAATGAGCCCGGACATGAATCCTATTGATCATGTTATTTATTCGCCTTAGTACAAGCAATATTTGGAAATCCTTGGAAAAAGGATTAGAAGTTGGCAGTGGAGCGGGATAATTTGGACGACACGCTGGTAAGAAGTCTTATCCAAGGTAAGCCCCGTTGAATTAAAGCTTTGATTAGGCTTAGGAAATACCCAATTTAAGGAGATAACAACCAACTAAAAACAAATTAAATAACAATAATTTAAATGCTGAAATGTTTGCTATTTTTTCTTAATTTGTATTTTTTATTCTTCCTGTTCTTGATTTTTTTTCCAGGTTTTTAATTTCAAATTAATTAAAAAATACTGCATCAAAAAAATTAATTTTTCAAAGATTGCTGCAATTTATTGTAGAATTCAACTTTTTTTTGTAACTCAGTGTAGATCAAATTACATATACAACTAGCTGACCCACCCGGCGTTGCTCGGGTACACCATCAATTTCCCATTTTTTTCATCTTCCCGACTTTTCCGGGGGGGTTTTCTCAAAATTTCTTTCGTAAAAAACTTGTCCTGGCAATAAAGATCAACGTAAAAAAAATTTGAGCCAATTCGGCCCAGTTGTTTTTAATTGATGAATTTCTATACATTTTCCAAACCATTTTTATAAAAAAGATACCCCACCGGCGTTGCTCGGGCATACCATCAATTTCCGCCAATAAGTAATCAAAACAACCTTAGTTACTTCTTACTAAATAAGCTTTTTGCTGGTGAAACGACTCCAGTGGCACAACAGGTGATTAATATAGCCTTATAGCCTTACAACATCAGCTATCCGCCTGTTAAAGTCCTGTCAAAATCTGGGCATAAATAAAAAAAAATACCACTCCAGCGCCATCTAGTGGGCAATTCAAATAGCCTAAGCTACTCCCTGGAGCATCAGAAATCTCTCAGTGAAAGTCCCGTCAAAATCGGTGCAGCCGTTCCCGAGATAAGCCGGAACAAACAGACAGAACAAGAGAGACAGACAAAAAAAATTATAATAGTTTTTTTTGTTATAAGTACTGTATATGTTATTTTGATATTAAAAACAGACACTTAACTTGTATTTATGTATATATGTAAGTATATAGAAGATTCTCTCGATAATACTTTGTAAACTTTTTTGACAACTTTAAGGTACTGGGATTATTTCTTTAGCCGTACCATGCGAATGTGGAATCCATTGCCAGACTCTGTTTTGCCCTCCCATTTTTATTTACAGAACTTTAAAATGTATATCGATATCTACTTTTACACCCTTCCCTTTTTTCGTAACGTCCCCACTGTGCTTAACCAACATTATAAGGGCAGCCAAAATCCTTTTTGCGCGAGCCAATTATAAAAAAATAAATAAAAAAAATGTTACTCAATCGAAGCTTTATCCAAGCAATAAATGTTTTTGTATACAATACATACAGCCTAAACGAAGCAACAAAGGGTACCTTTATATTTATACCATGGGCGGTATATTTAAATAAATATTTCGCAGAGGTTTTTGACAAGAACTTCGATAAGCTTTTTAGAAGCTAATAATGTTGCACTCTTTCAATATACAATTTTCCACAACTTATCGTGAGATGAAAATAAAGATACAAATACAAAAAAAAAAACATATTAATCAGTATGAACAATAATTGCATTAGTTTCTTAACTTATACTTTTATAAAGCTTGTTTAGTCAAATATAACATCTCCTATGGTAACATTATACACAAAATTACATACAATTCTCTCAAAAACACTGCAAGTGTTTTTGACAATAATTTCGATAACATTACTCAATGGAAGCTTTTTAGACGCTCGAAATGTTGCTTTTTAAAATATTAAATTTATCAGAGATTATCATGATTTAAACTAAAAAAATAAAAAAAAAAGTTATTTATCTTAACGAACTTAATATTGCATTAGTTCCTTAAATTTCTCCAGTTATAAAGCTTCTTCAATCAAATAATGTAATAAAATAACATACATATTTACATACAATTTTTTCGAGAATACCTCGCAAACGCTTTTCACAGCTTCAATGGAAGCTTTTTAGAAGCTAAAAGTGTTGCCTTGTAAAATACAATTTGCCGCAAGTTATCAGATACTTAAGTTAAGCGGTTTTAAAGAAGCAATTTAGCAGTTAGTGATGCAGTAAGTATTCGGTTGAAAGCCTTGAAATTGTGAGTTCAATTCCTCAGTTTCGGTAACATTTTCTAAACTCATGGCGCAAGTTAGACGTCGTAGTCTGCAGGTTTAAGTGATAATTTCTTTTTTTCGACCCCATGCGATATAAAGAACCAATTTCTATTATTAGTACATAGGCGCCAAAACTTAAAAGATGGATCAATCGAAATTAAGGGTAAGTCGGGTGCACTTGCACATTCCTACACAAAGAAATCTGGAACAAAAAAGGAAATATTAGGCGGGGAATGAAACGAAATCTGGGACATGATTATCGATTTCCCTTTTCCTGTCTGGATTATTTCCGGTACCCAAAGCGAAATCCTCCCTCCTTGTCTTAATAATATGAAAATAATGAAAATGAATCATGGCATTATCTATTATTAAAAAAACTACAGTCAAACTACAGTCAAACTTTAAATCTCTTCAAAACAAAGTCTATGGCTTCAACAAAGAGCTGATGAACACAAAGGTAAATATTCCCGAACTCCAAAACCAATAACCTTTAATGTGCAATCAAACGGTTGTGAATACCAATGGAGCTTTATTCCGGTTTCTGCATATAGAATTTACAGTCGTAAGTGCAAATAAAGAACGGAAAGAGAAAACTAGTTTGGCAATCTACCGCAAACCTGCTTTACAACAGCCTCAACGACCTCCCTATACCTTTGCGCCATGTTGTGCTTGCAAGAAAGCGTAAAACTAAATGCTAAAAATAGTTGTAAATTTAAATATCGTACGAAACCGCAGTGCAACGTAGTCGCACACCACACCGCACCGCGTCGTCATCACCAACACCAAAGAGAAACTATAGAGGGAAAATTGAATCTTACCCAAATGAGAAGTGTTGTTGTGAGTGGCCTTATTCGAGTCTTCGCCGCTGCTGCTGCTGCAACGCATACTCCGAACTGCACTGCCACTTCCAATGGTCTTCCTCAGCGGATGACCGCGATTCAGTGATTCATTTTGACTGCCGGCCTTGGAACCTCTGCCCACCGTAAAACTACCACGCATATTCTTTGGAAGAGTTCTAGTTCGACGTTCATTAGAACTGGTCAGCACTTCAGCATTATCACAGTCAAAAGAGCTATTGAGGCTCTTGTCGTCTAGTCCATCCAAATAGGTGTCCAATTCCAAGAGACAGTCTTCGACTTTTTCTGTTTGCTCCGATGATGAAGTCAATTCTACACTAGAAGAACTAGCATGGTTATCCAAGATGGCATCGAGTTCGTTCAGTACATTCAATGCCTCCTCCTGGTTAAGGGTGAGCGAACTATGATTGATGTTGCGGTCTTGTTGCTGATCATCAAGTGTTGCAGGCAAATCAATGGATTCGTCACCTCTCCGCAGTGTGCAGAATGGATTTTCAGCCTTTTTTCTTTTATTGCGGTTTTTACTACCCGGTGACCTTAAGGACCTTCTTTCGTTGGTCATTCGCTCATGAACGACTGTTGGCCTTTCTCCATCGCTCAATTCATCGAATTGGCAAGTGTTCGATGTTGACCCTGTGGATTGGTCATCGGTTTGGACAAATGAGCTATTATTTTCTTCGGACTCGGCTTTAAGTTTTTTATACGGCGGAAGTGCATCATCTTGGGATTTAATGACACGTCGTAGTTTCCTTCCCACGGTGGAGTACGATGATGTTAATGTAGTTTCTTCATTTAACTTAGACAGTCGCTTGGTGTCGCCAAGGTATGACGACGATGTTAATGGATCACCTTTTGATTTGCGAGAAAATGGCAGCGTGCTGTATGCTGATGCGCCTTGTGATGTATTGGAAAACATTGCCTTCTTGCTTTGTGATGTCCTTGGACAAGATTCAGTTATTGACTTTCCATTTTTGCATGTGTCCTCCACTGTAGATTCATCTAAAAATAAAGAAAATTGAAAATGTTAAAAATGTTGTTGCGATTTTCGTTTTTAAATTAAACTAACTTGGTTAATACAAATATTTAAGAAACAGAAGATGTTTTAATTCCAGTGTTAAAGGAACTCGAAACTTGTACCTCGAGAACGAATGGTGGAAAGAAAGTGAAAGCTCATTTTGTTTACTTCTGTCACTAGGGTAACAAAAATGAGTTTTTCGAAAGTGGGTGGTGGGAGTGGGGTGGTGTGTTTAAGTTTTTAATAACCTACTCTAGGAAATGTATTATAATAGTGTAAAAGCAATAAAGGGATTTACATTTTTTTTATTTCTTTCAACAGCTTTTCCAGTCATTTTAAGGAAGAACTACAATAAACACTTAATAAAATAAAATCTAAATAAAATCTAAAGCCATTTTTGTATTGACAAAAATTAGTTTTCAAAAGTAAGAATTTTGAAAATTTAACGATTGGATCACACATACTTGCTCTCCAAAGATTCACATCGATCGTAGCATAAAATGGGAAGAGAATTAAAGTTTAACTTTTTTTTTAAGTTTTTAATTTTGATTATTTGAAAATATTACGTACAATGTTTTCTGCCAATATTTTGATTTTTTGATGCAGTTAAACAAAAAACGACTTTTTTAAACATTAAAAAATAGGAATTCGAACTTTAACATATGAAAGAACTACGTTTAAAGACATAAAAAATAAAATTAATAAATAAAATAATCAATAAATAACAATAAAAATATAATTAATAAATCATTCAGAAGAAATTTAAAAAATATTGATTTATTTTTTTTTTAGTTTTAATTATACATTTTTTGTTATTGTTAATCGAAAATTAATTAAGGTACAGTTTTTTTTTAGACGATAGCTTTAAATAATGGGAAAGGTTTCAATAAGTTTCTTAGAACAAGCAAAACAGAACTACCTAACCTACCTGTCTACTCATATTCGTAGAAAATTTCTTTTAAATTAACAACTAAATTCGTATGGAATTCGGTTACTACACTCGTTTTCAACAATACTCTCGCATTTAGATCTCAGAAAAAGCATATTTTCCGGCAGCCCATTTTGCGTTAAGTAGGTGATATAACCCTTCCAATACTCAAGAGTATAAACGATTTCATCCGATGAATCTACTTTCGCACTACTTTCAGTTGCAAGAGTATTGAAAGATCTTAATATTAAAAAATCCACTGGCCTGGATATCATCCGTTATCCGTTATCATTTTTATCTATATAAAAGTCCCCAAAACCAAGTTTCTAACTATCGCCCCTTCGCCGAAACTTCTCATATACCTAAGCTCTCCGAAAACTTTTTTTCTAATGCAAATTTTTGATATCAACGAAGAAGCACGGTTTTTGTAGAGAAAGGTAAGATCTTGCACTACAATAGTCTGTTCAAGAAAAAAAAATTACAGGGCTTATAGGCGAGCTTTTTTTAAAACAAACTTCAACTTTAAAAGATACTTAGCCACTGACTAACGTGCATGAATTATGTGTGTCTCTTTAGAAAAAAACTCGTACACTCCACCATGACCGATCTCCATCATCGTTGATGGAATGGAAGATGGAATAATGAATAATTATCGATTTCTCACTTCTACCTATACCTACCCTTCGCTGTGCGAATTAAAAAAAAAACATGTTCCACCAACAATTACCTTTGCCAATTGAAAACAATACTAAAGAGTTTTTTCTTGGTTTCTTATCATAGTGCTTTCGGTTTTGAAGCTTTTGAGAACATGAGAGTGTAGGTGTATGTCGTATTTGTGTATTTGTCAGTACTAATAGTTGGATAATCGTTCAAATTTATATAATTTTACTTGCGATTATAGGGACTATAAGGCAAGGTTAGGATTCGTGAATATAAAAAAAATTAGATAACAATAAAACATGACATTACGATCATAGAGAAGTCTAAAAAAGTGATCGACAAAAAATGTCTGTGCGTCTGTCTGTCTGTCAGTATTTATAACGAGCTGCAGCGTAAACGGCTTAAGCGATTATCTTCAAATTTGGTGTGTGTGATTCTTTCGGCATTCTCCAGATGTGAAATTGAAATTTTATTTGTATACCTAAAAATAACGGTACCAGCCATATGACCGTTTAGGAAAAGCTTATTTTTCACGAAAACGGCTCCAACAATTTTGATGAAAATTTTTGAGAATTTTTTTGTTAGTATTGGCTCATCATTTGGTCAGAACCAAATTAACGGGAAAACTTTATTAACGGTACTTTTCATATAACGGTTTTTTTTTTAATTTTTGGCTTTTTCGGTAACGGCTCTTTGGATTTCTGTGTAATTTTATATTTGAGAAGATCTAGGTAGCCGAATTAAGTCTACATATCAAAATGTTGAAGACATTTTTTTCCGATTAAAATTAAATCTTGAATTTTTTTTCACATGTTAATAAACTCTAAAAAACTGCATACCAAAATTAAAAAAAAAATCAAAAAACTAAAAATAAAAAACAGAATTTTATCAAAATCCGTCCTACAACTTTCGAAATACTTTTTTCATAAATTCGTTATTATACAAGACGTGTGATGACATACTCTATTTTTACTAACAACCGATAAGGGTTGTGGTTTTGACATTATTTATAAGTTCAGAACATGTTATTTTTGTACGTAAATGTTACATGTTTCGATCAAAGATCTTACCTTCCAACATGATTAAGCACATAAGAGCAAGTGCGTGCAACCCATTCGTGCCCATTTTTCTTTTTTTTGGCTTTTGGTATTTTAGTAGAAAGAACTTATTTTCTAGAAGTTTGTAAGTGCATTACAATATATAACAGAAATATGCGATCAAATCGAACCAGAGTGATTTTCTGTACTGAAATTTTTTTGTTGAATAGATTAGAATATAATATTTTAGAGTTCGTGACATTTTCAGTCTCTGCAATGGAAAAACGTAACGCAGTAGGCGTAGTCTATAAACTTCAACATGGCTTTTCACACAATTTCTCATGGTTTAATTTTTTAGGCTTTCCTTTGCCGGTTTCAGTCCTACCTAACCTTCTTAAATTGATATCCTAGTTTCTTGACAATCGCCACTGCAATGTCCGTTTTCGTTTTGCTCTTTCAGTTCTTTTTCTGGCCACTTTTGGGGTACCCCAAGCTAAGATGGCTATCTTGGAGGAAGATAATTCATCATCTTCACTCTAGTTTTATGCTTATCTCCTCTGGTAGTGATTCCGCTTCAAAATGACCTCAACTCATTCATCACTTGGTGCTGTAAGAATTTTCTCAAACTTTAAATTGCCAAATGCGAGCTTTTAAAGTTTTCTCACAAAAGTGAAAAGCCTCTCCTTAGATCTTATCATCTTCAGAACGCTCATTAACCATTCGCAGCTTATCCGCGATTTAGGCGTTCTCTGTGACTGCGAATTAAATATTCGCTCTCATATCGACGATGCTACATCCTTGGATTGATTAAAAAGGTGGTCCAAAGAGTTTCAGAACCCATTTGTAGCCAATTCCCTTTATAGTTATTTCCTATGTTCGCTTTTTCCTTGAGTAAACATCGTGACTATTGGCCCCCTATCAAGCGGTTCACATCTCTAGAATCGAAAGTGTCCTGAACGCCTCAAAATTGAGCTCAAATTCGGACGTACAGTCAAAAACTTCTTTTGCCGTACAACAGGAATGTTCTACACCTTACCGAACTCAGTTTTTCAGTACTATTTTGAGATGATGGACTAAGAATACAGAACCAAGTTTCTAATGTTCTTGCTGTGTTTAATCAACGCTATAAGGGTAGCGTTGGAGGGCTAGTCGCCCACTTGGATTCATCAGTTGACAGTGAGTACCGTGTCAAGACAAAACTTTTGATTTAATGCTGATTTTCTCAACTTTTCTACTGGGCTATTGTTAATAGAGCCAATCTTAATCTTTTTGGGAAAACAGTTAATAAATACATTAATAGCAACAAATGGAACGTGATATTATTCAAATCAAATAGAAAGTATATTTTTCGAAAAAAAAAATTAAATTAAAAAAACCCTACAAATATATAATTTAAGATTTACAAATAATAAGTAATTTGTCCGATTGTCTGTTCTAATATAAAAGAGATGTGGCATTCCTCAGTGATTTTTACGCAAACACGTATTTACAAAGCGTGCTAACGTGACTCTTTGGAAAGTTCTTAAGATTCCTAAATGATTCTCCAAAGCTTTCCAAGTCTTCCGATTGTCTGTTTGTCTTTCTTTTAGAAACATTTTGGACAACCCGTTTAACAAAGAATGAAGAATCTAAGCAACTTGAATACAAGATCACAAATGCGTGAAATTTTACATTTTTTTTTCTTACCTGCCTAATTGTGTAGTAATTATCACTTAAAAGAGAATGCCAGTGTTGGTTGCACCTGAATTGCTCTGAGGGAACATGAACAAGAAACGTTAGACCCAGATGTTCATTGACTGTGAACCAAAAAAAAAAAAAAATCCATTCACAACTGTGAACTAAAATTTATATTTTTCATTCTTACTCAGACGCGATGTTCTATTCAAGTCTTGATTCTCCAAAGTAAATAAATTATTATAAGAAAAGGTATAGGTAGTTGAAACTTAAACTTTTGTAGAGACGATCACCAAATACTTAGATACACAAATAAAATTTGTTTTTAAGAGTTGAAAGGAATGAAAGGGTTCAAAATTTTCTGCAAATCCTGAACAACAAAAAGTTAGTTTTCTTCTTGTTTTGTGTCAATATTAACTGTAGTTGTATTGTAAATATTATTAAGTATTATCGAAAACACACCAAAGTCTCGAAATGAATGTAAATACATATTTATGTTTGTATGTAGATACGAATAATTTATTCAAAATTAAATATTCGATCTGTCTAACGCCCCCGAATTGAAAAATATCATTACTGTGTCGGATTAATTTAAACGCAGTTAATAACACTTTTGAGATACATTTTGGTAGATACGAAGTTTTTTTTTTAGATTAATTTTAATTATAAAAGTTTAAACAGCTGAAGTTTGGTTAATCAACGTTACAAAAGCAAAGTAATGAAAAAGGTTTGGATATGTTTTATATTGTTGAAAGTTTTATATATGTATTGAGATACGCTGGACTGAAACATAAAAAACTTTCATATTGGGTTTGTGCATTTTTCATTTCAAGGGCATTTACCTCATCAGGTGTTTTGCTTGTTTTTAATAAAATTTAGTTTTTAATTATCTTATAACTAACTTAATGCTAGACAAAAAAAAATAGCTTATACAGGGTGTCCCCTATGTCAACGTCAAGTGGGCAACGGGGGAAAGAGTAGGTTATACCTATATATACTGGGAAAAGTAAGAAAAAAAATCTATTATGGCAATACTTAGGAAATGGTGAAAATTGTTTCCAAATTTTCAAATTTTAAGGTGTTTTATTTTTATACGTAATTCACAATAATCATGCTATTGGTCGCAATCAAAAAATCTTAAAATAAATATTGTTAGTTTCGTAGAAAAAAAAAGTTTCGCTGAGTTATGGTTCAACAAAATTCTGTAAGATAACTTGAAACTTCATATATATAAAAAACAAAAAAAATGTAACGCACTACCCTCGGAAAGTAATTTAAAAAATTGGTCCATTTTATCAAGATTTCCAAATGGGGCAACACTTGTTAATTCTATAAAAAAATTATCAATATTATATATACCGTTTTCGAGCATTTAAAATTCTGACTAAAAAAATAGAAATTGTGATGTTTTACCCGGCAAGAGTACGCTTACTTCTGCCCGCAAAATATTGACGGATTCCTGTAGAGCGACTAGATACAAGCGTTTTTTACTATGGGAGGGGGGCTATCACCATCGTTTATACAGGAGGGGCAATTTTCTTTTAATTGACTTAAAATAAAAACAATATTTAATAACTTACGGCAAAACGTACAATTAAGAGTTAGAATTTTTCTGAAAGGTAGAGACTTACACTTAATTTTAAATCAAGTTGATCAATCGGTTTTGAAAAAAAAAAATCAAAAAAAAAGGAACAGTTTCTCCCAAGCGTATCCAAAGTTTCTTTAAATTTATACCTTTGTATAATCCAACCTCGCACCTACCACAAATCCTATAGTGATGCCAAGCAAATACCAAACAAAATATAAAAAAAAAAAACTAGTTTTGGTAACTTCCAGTTTTCTCAAAAACTATTATACTCTGTTCAACTTATATTTTCAGTACAGGAAAGATAGAATATTTGCCTTTCACTCTTACTGTTATGGATTTCAATAAGCTATCTCCATTTTAAAGCTCTCAAATGGTTGCCATATTGAACATTATAAATTGGTATAATTCTCGCCTAAATATAGCTATGGTTACCAACTGTCGAAAAAAGTACGTAAAATAGTTTTGTAGCGGAATAATTTAAACGCCATTTTATTTCCTTAAAAAAAAATTCAAGGAGCAGGATTTTTTTTCAAAATCTTAGGAACGGTTTTTAAATATAACGGTTTTTTAACAACAATTGAAGCAAAATTACTTAGGCTACCTAAATTTTCCTGAATAACAATTTTGATTGTAATCGGATAGCCAGTTTTCGAGGTACCGTTTTTAGCCCACCAACTTATTTTTTTTTCACCAAAATAAAAACCACACCTACAAACGTACACAGATTTTTTTTTTCATACAAATCCTTGGAGCCGTTTTCGAGAAAAATAAGCTTAAACTTAACGGTTATAAGACAGGTACCGTTAATATTTGAGCTAAAAAAAAATTAAAATAAGGCCTCCGTAGAATGTCAAAATAATCTTATGATATAAATTTGAAGACGATCGAACAAGCCGTTCAGAATGTAGTTTTTGGCCAGAATGGCTTTAAAAACCGTTGGAAATGACCGTTAAGTTATCGTACCATCAATAGAAATCGCTACAGAGAAATTTTGTGAGTTTATTTTATTTTTTGTATTTGTATTTGTATTTGTATTCATTCATTTCAAGTTACAATATTTACAGGATTTTACAATTTTGTTTTCTTTAACAATTAAATGAGGAGTAATGAAGCATGTATATTCAACCTTGAATGACGTAAGTACACTTTGTGGCAAGAAGTGCCAGTATCAAGTGTAGTTAAAAATAAAATTGAAAGGAGTTCGAATATTATTTTGAGTTGAAATTAAAAATAAGGAGCCGCAGAAGAAGAAGAGTGTTTTTTTTAGTGAATGAGAGAAAAATAATGTATTTTAATTAGGTAAGTAATGAGAAATTCGAATCAAGTTCTTAGATCTTAGTGTAATACTTGCAGCAATGTCTCAACATCGTTTCTATCAAGTAGCCAAGTGCGAAGACATTTGAGAAAGGTATATTGACGATCTGTTTGTTTGCGTATATCAGTTGTTAATTTGTAAGATACGAAATTTATTCCTACGTGTGGTGTTATGTCCACCTCGCAAATAGAAGATTCTGAGTACCTTGAACACATATAAATAGCGAAGGGGCAGAATGTCAAGTGTTTTAAACAATGGTAACGAAAGCTCCCATCTTGGTTTAAAAAGCATTACCCTTAGTACCTTTTTTTGGACAGTTATGAGTGGTTGCATATTGCTTTATTGCTATTGCTTTAAGTGCGCTTCCCCAGCAGGTGATCCCATACTCTAGTGTTAGTAGTAGGTTTGATGGTACTAATTTACGGAGATGATAGATTTTATTTAAGCTAAAGTAGATTGTTTGTTTAACACTAGCAATGTGGCGTTTCCAGTTTAATTTATTATCCAGAGTAACTCCTAAGTACTTGTATTCCCGAACGGGTTCAAGAAAATGGTCACAGCTTTCTACGTGGTACTCTATTTCATCCAGATTGTACGTTTTTGAGGACGAAAACGACATGACCTTGGACTTACTACTAAGAACCATATGGTGATATTTGAACCATAAGTTCAATAAGGTTAAATCCATATTTATGTGTAGTTTTAAGTTGGTTATGTCAACTGCAGCATATGCGAGAGCTAGGTCATCGGCGAAAGCAACAATATTTCCACAAAGTGGCAATTTAAAAATAGAACTTATGTACACCAGAAAGAGCAATGGGCCTAAGACTGATCCTTGGGGAACACCAGCTTCAGGGCAAGGTAACTCTTCACTCACCGTCCCGTTTGCAAGTACATATATTTTTCTATTTGAAAGATACGACGAAAGCCAACAAAGAATATTATTTTGCATATTTGTAAGTTTTCAGTAGTTATTAAATTATTATTAATCTGTAAGCTTTGAATGTAGTTCCCATTATCACATTTACCTAAAATATCGTTTACTATCTGCCATTGGCGTTAAGGATTATTTTTATTAAGTTCAATCTGGTGTTTATAGTATAATTTAATATCTTTTATATGAAATTTGTTTTTATTGCGCCTATAGAAAATATTCTTTTCATTTATTTTTTTACAACTTTCTATATTATAAGTTATTATATTGCTAAATATATTAAAGCCAACTGAAGGACCATCAGAATTATATACTTCAGCCCAAGTTTCTGTGGAAAGACAGTAACTAAGCATGCAAAAATTAATTTTTGTTATATTTTGATTACTTTTAACGGCATTTTGAATTGTAATTACTAATATTTCTTAATAAATCGGGGAATGAAACACCGGTAGCATAGTGATCTGTGATATCCCAATCAAGTACAAATGGACTTACTATCAAACTATTTCTGTCACTAAAAAAGATGTGGTCAATGCAGGTTTAAGTATTTTCTGTGGCCCTGGTAGGCACATTAATAAGTGACTCAAAGTCCATCGAGGACAGAAGGAGAAGATAGTTATCACTGCTTGAAGGAAAATCCAAAATATCGATATTTATGTCACCTACAAAGCAAGTGTTTTCACTATTTATTAAGGGTATAAAATCTTCTAATTCTTTAAGGAATGTCTCCCTAGTCACAAAATTGCAAACGATATAAGCAAACAACATTTAATATGAAGCTATTTACAATTATTTTAAGAACAATGCAGTCGGCACTTTCAAGATTCGGTGTAAGAACATTTTCTATGACAATCGTATTTTTAATGAAGACAGCTATCCCACCCGATGGATATTTTTCGTTGCAATTTGCCAAGAGACTGTAGCCCGGTAACGAATAAAAGAAAACTCATGGTTGAATATCTAGATTTCAGACAAAATTATCAATAAAATTATTTTGCAAATAAGAACAAAAATAATCAAAATTTTTCCTAACACTTCTTATGTTTTGATGTAAAATTATGAAGTCATGTTGATTTGCTTTAAAATTGTATTTACAAGTCATTAATAATATGTAGTTTCAGGCGGACGATGCCAAAGGCCACACAGTAGGTGTAGCAGTCGACATATTGAAAACTCAATTCAATGATGATGAATTCGAAAAATGGTCCTGTCGCTGTCGTTAAACCGCTTCGATCTTATGACCTCTACACTTCGTCTTTTATGTGGCTTTGTATAGTCTTTGGCCAAGCCGGTGCGCTGTGGAGTCGATATAAGAGCTCAGAAACAATATTGAACGAGAGATAGCAGCCGTTTCCGATTCTCGGAACGACTCATACTTTACAAATTTACTTCTTTTTAGTATCATTAACAGATATGTAGTTTCCTCTAAGAGTATTTCCTGTTCTTCATCAAAACTTAAGAAATCATATTACAAGCAAACTTCCAAAAAAATTTATGAAGATTGAAGGCGAAACAATAGAACCAACATATTTCTTGCTCATATGTACTGTACGTACATGCATAAGCAATGACTAATTCGTTGCACCCATTTAAAATATCTCAAGAATATTGAATTTCAGACAAAAGAAGATACAATTATTCATTCAGACAAATTAAGCGTTGAAACGAAAACAATACAAAGAACCACACAGGTCAGGAGTGTTAATTAAGAGACCCAACGAGTGAATTACCAAGTCAACTGTCATGCATCTGTTCTGTGCAGGAAAACTAATTTGATAGCTATTGTATCACCATCTAGATAGGTAGTCATACATATTATGTAGATACATTCAATTCTGATTCAAAATTTATTTGTTTTTCATCTATTTATAGTCAAAAAATTAAATAACTTATATTGAAATATCATTCAAGTTATTTCTTGGAGCTCGAATTTCAAGGTCGAATACATCGGCGACGACGGCGATTGGAACATTCATTCTGGTTTTGAAAAAATATTCAAAAAAAAAATGACCTTCGTACTTGCGATTCCGCCTCATCGATACAAATTAACCAGTATGTGTTTTGGTTTTTATGTTCATACATAATTTAAAACAATTATGCAAAAAAAATGGATTTTCTGTTGTCGGCGCCAAATTTTGCTTCCTCGGCAAAATGAAAAAATCGTGATTTATTTAAGAACACTAATACGTGATATTTGAGCGGCGAATTGGTGAGGTCAGTTTCTGAAAATTTCGAACAATAATAAAGAGCAGAACGCTTTGAAGTTCAGCACGTCTTTAATAAGTGGAAACAGTTTATATGCACAAAAGATTGAAAATGGGTATTGAATTGGTTTTATTATTTAAGTGTCACGATCATTAGTTTTGAAATGCATTTACAATCTGAATATCACGAAAAAGATAAATTACTTGCATGATATGGCACAACATGTAGCATGGCACTGTCGTATGAAAATGTCCGGCAGTTATATATACGTAATAGCTTATTCTCTATGGACAAATCTCAAATTTATTCTTTGCGTTATTATATTGTTATTGATATTATTATTGTTATTATTGACCACTGCGAGAAGTGCTGGATCATGAATTTGAATGTATGCAATTCTTTAACTACATTGGGTAAAACGAAGCAGCCGATAAGTCTGTGGAGGAAGAAATAAGCGGGCGGCTTCTAAAATTCAAAAGAACCTACTATCACTACGGTGACCATCCGTCCCGTATTTCCCGGGACAGTCCCATAATTAGCTCGTCTGTGCCGGCTAAATTTTGAGAAAACCCCGGACGTACAACTGTCCCGTATTTGTCCCGGGTTTGTCCCGTATTTCCATATACATATGTACATACATATTCAAATAACAAAACGTTCGATTCTTTTAAATTTTATTTACAATAATTGTGTTTTGTGTTTAATATTTTTGTGTGGGTGTGTCAAAGTTAGTGTCAAAAGGACTGTTTGGCAAATACTCATGAATCTTACATAGCCTGTTACGTGTAACGAATAGTTAAATCAGTGGGATGTTTCAAGAAACTTGAAGTTTTAAGTTGGGAAGTTCTCCGAAACGTTCTTTAGCCGACCAGAAATAGAATCTTTGTTACCTTTTGTCAACCAAAAGCGGAGAGATACAACTAACAACGATTGCAACTTGTTTGACGAATCTGTTTAACTAAAATTATTCTAAACCTTACACATTACAACAAAAACAAAACAATAAATTGTGGCCGATGAGTGGAAAGAAATTTTTGAGCATTTTTAGAAGAAAAGTATTTAAAAATCTTTCAGTAATTTCCGTGTTCGGCATGGGTCTGCCAGGTTCCAGTCGAAAGAGTTTTTTCCATAATAAACAATATTTTGACAAATGAAAAACACAATTATACATATGTGAAACTCTTAGAGCTATGTATGTTAAAGCTAAAATTAAGCTATAATTTGATATCTCAGAAATTTTAAAAATATTTTTTAAGAGCAAACGAATTATTCATCAACAAAATTTGTTCAGCAAGAATATACCAACAATGATCTCTTTGATAAGTTGAGGTTTATGTTAATTTTTCATAGACTTTGTTCAAGAAATTCTGAATTTAAAAACATATTAAGTTGAAAGTTTTTTGTTTTAGTTCGAAGCATTTTGTGTTATGATTTTTTGTATATAAGGAACAATCCAAATTATAATTGTGGGCGAACTACTTTTTTCGGCTCAATCGATTTGAATGAAATTTTTAGGAGATTTTACATGTTTGGTGAGTGCATATAAGAAATTTGTTTGCTGTCCAATGTCTAGAACCGGAGTTATGACAAAAATGTCACTCACATGGTAAACATCGAAAATTAATAGTCACTAGCTGATCCTCCCGGCGTTGCTCGGCGCCGGGAGGATCAGCTAGTGATTTTATATTCTTTTCTATTATACATTTTTTTTTTACCAAATAAAACATTTTTTTTCAATTTTCAAATTTATGTCCCGGATTTTGCTCCGAGAAATAGGGTCAACGTAACTATCACAGATAAAAGAGTCACATAGATATCACATTCAGTACAAGAAAGGCGTTGCTCGGCGCCGGGAGGATCAGCTAGTGATTTTATATTCTTTTCTATTATACATTTTTTTTTTTACCAAATAAAACATTTTTTTTCAATTTTCAAATTTATGTCCCGGATTTTGCTCCGAGAAATAGGGTCAACGTAACTATCACAGATAAAAGAGTCACATAGATATCACATTCAGTACAAGAAAAATGTCAACTTTTTGACGTGATTTTGTCTTATAAATCGATGACGCGCTGCACATACGAAATAACATGACTCATGCTGATAAGAAAATTAACGTGTTGTGCTAACCGCGATACTGTGGTTTTTCAACCAAAATCGATCGCAGCACCAGACGAACATGAAAAAAAACGGGCGCAAATTCCCAAAATAATTCCACTCAAATTCAAAAAGTACATGAAGAGAAAAAGAAATACAAAATAGGCGGGGTTTTGTTAAAGTAGAAAATAGATGTAGATAATGGTGTGGGTGTGTGTGTGTGGATTTAATGAGAGGGTTTGTGGATAATGTTTTTGGTGACTCTGAGGCTCGATGCACACTTGCGTCATTTTGACGCAGCGGTGACGCTTTTGCGTCTTATAGCGAGTTTCATTCAAGAAAAGATTTGCTCTTTCTGTCAAAAGATTTGATTTTTTTAAATTTTGAGAGTTTCATTGCAAGAAAAAGAACAATTCTAGATCAAATCTCAACACGAAAGATTAGATATCTGATGGAGTGGAAGATTTGATCTGAATGCACACATACATGTAAATAATCTTTTCTGCCAATGTCAATAGGGATGCAACATGCAAGCGATACATCGATGTTTTAAAAAATCGATGTATCATTCATAAACATCGATTTCGAAACATCGATAAAACCCACTTAAACATCGATACATCATTCTTGGTAAACGATAATAGTGCCACGTGTGTCGTAAGGTCCGATCTCTGAAAAGTAAAAAGAAGTGATCTCAAATTTAATGTTTGTTATTGAAATTGTATGTAAAAACAGTTTTGTGTTGGGCAATTGATGACAGTTTGTCTAAATAGAAGAGAAATTCAATTCTTTTCTCAAAGAATCTACTCAAAAAAGCTACTCCAGGGTAATTTTTTTTTTTTTTTGAAAAAAAATGTTCTACAAAATGGCAATAGTCGTAATCGCCGGTGAAAAGGATTAGAAAAGGGAAAAAATAAATGCAAGTCGATTAGAATGGCGAGGTGTGTGAGGGTGGGTTTAGGGTTTGATTTTTTTTTCTGATTTCCGTCGAAGTTTAATTTCTGATCGAAAAATGGTCTGCAGAAAGGTTGTAAATAATTAAAAAAAACCTACAAGCAAAAAGACGGTCTTTCGATTTTTTAGTTTCGCTAACTAAAATCGCATTTGATGTTTTACAAACGCAATGAAACACAACCTTCAGAATTAAATATAGCTGGATAGTTATTGTTTTTTTATTACTATTCGTGTTCAAGAAGTAACCGCTTATTGAGCATCAAAAAATCAGTTCATAAGCATTTCTTATAAACATCGCGAAAATATCGATATCATCACCATAACATCGATGTTTTTTTATGAACGATGTTGCATCCCTAAATGCAAATGACAGAGGAAGAGTGACAGTCCCTCACCATAACTACAATTTAATTATGAGGGAAGTTACATTGTAAAGATCACATCTGGATTTTGAGATCAAATCTTTAAAATTTGAATGAAACTCGCTATTATATTACTCACAAATGACGCGGCGGCATCTGACGTGATAAGTGGAATTGTATATGGTGTGAGTTAACGGGCTGTATGTTGGTGTTGGTGCAATCAATGTTTTCTTATGACGTTATCACTTAAAATTATCGTTCGTAAACCGACTTTACAGAGAACCAACTTTTTTGAATAAAAACAGGGTTAGTTGTGTTCAAACAATCCAACCAACTTCAAACACTGCAACACCAAACGATGTATGAAAATGCAGGTCAATCAGTGGGTTGCAATTGCAATTCAAAGATACACAATATCTTATTTCATAATGTGAAGAAGACAAAAAAGAAAAACGAAACAACGGGGCATAAGGAAAAAGGAAAGCGACAGCGAACTTCAGGAACTAAAAAAAATTTAATCAAAATATGTCGTTGTAGGTATGTATCAAACAAGCTGGAAACTGGGACGTAAAAGTAAATCCCAGCCGATGTTAAATCTGACATTTTTACTTGCGATTATAGGTATGTAGGTATAAGAGAAATTTAGGATTCGTGAATATAACAAAAATTGAGAAAAATGTCAAACATAACATTTCGATCATGGAGAAACCTACAAAAATAAGTCATATGTCTGCCAGTCTTTCTGTCTGTATGTATTACGAGCTGCAGCCTAAATGGCTTTAGCGATTATCTTCAAATTTTGTAAGTGTGATTCTTTTGGAATTCCTTAGAGGGGAAATTGAAATTTGATTTCTGGGACTCAAAATAACGGTACCTGCTAAGAAAAAACTTAACTCGATTTTAATGAACATTTTTGAGATTTTTTTGTAGGCATTGGATATCATTTTATAAAAACAAAATTTACGGGAAAAGTAATAACAGTACCTTTCATATAACGGTTTTTTTAATTTCTGACTTTCTCGGTAACGGCCCATTGGATTTCTATAAAATTCAATATTTGAAAACATCTAGATAGCCAAATTAATACTGCGTAAAAAAATGTATATTTTTTTGTCTATTTAAAATTTATTTTTGATTTTTTTTTTGAAAATTTAATATTTTTAAAACTAATAAAAAAATGTATTTTAAATTTTATGATTAGCTGTATATTAATAAATTCTATAAAACTGCATACCGAAATGCATAAATTTTTTTTCAGAAAACTAAAAATAAAAAACAGGATTTTATCAAAATCCGTTCTACAATTTTCGAAATACTTTTTTTATAAATTCGTTGTTACTTAAGACATGTGATGGCGTAATTCATTTGTACTAAAAAATGTTAAGTGTTGTTGTTTTGACGTTTTGTTTCTATCAAAAATCTTGCCTTCCAATGTGATTGAAAAAAGTACATAAGAGCTAATACGTGCGACCCAGTCGTGCCCATTTTTACTTGCGATTATAGGAGGTAGAATAATGCAAATTATGCATTCGTGCAGATTAAAAATTTTGAGATATTGAGTTACTGGCAAAAGTTTGTCTGTCTGTTTGTACGTATGTATTTTGGACTACATCCAAAAGGCCAATCGTCTTCAAATTAGGAACATAGGGTTGTTTTAACATTCTAAAGAGGGCTTTTTTAATTATTTTTTAATTCAAATATTAACGGTACCTGTCATATAAACGTTATGAAAGAACTTATTTTTCTCGAAAACGGCTCCAAATTTTTTTATGAAAAAATCAGTGTGTTTTTATAGATAAGCGTTATATTTTGGTGAACAAAAAATGGTGGTGGGCTAAAGAGGTACCTTCCATAGGAACGTTTTTTTTTCTATTCGACTTTCTCGTGAACTGGTTACCAGATTACAACCAAAAGTGATATGTAGGTAGCCTAATTAATTTCAAATTAAAATATTTTCGAATTTTTTTTTTTGTATTTTTTAATAATTTTTAATTTTTTTTTTAAATATATTATCTGTGTGTGCTACTGTCGAGGTTCTTTAAATCCAGAAACCTTACCATAAAAACTAAGCTGCTACTGTACACACTATGGTCTTAACCAGTACTCAATACGAGACTTGGGTGCTTTTTGTCAATCTGATCTCTTTAACACCATATTAGTTGCGAGCTCCTTTCTTGCTGGCGGGGTCGTTGCTTGCATGCTTGACCGCCCTCACGCTTGTCGGACGGAGTAGGATCTTGACCCCTATTGGAGCACAACAAAAAGTGTCATGCCAGACTTATGACGATAGTGGTATTCGTCCGAGGAAATTCGCCTCAACTCACCCTACCTTGGTATCACAATCGTCTTGATACCCCTTCTGTTCTTCTTCAAATTTGTACCTTCTTGGCTGAAATTTTCGAAGGTAGCCTCTAAGACTCCGAAAGACTTTTATCACCCTATGTGTCAGGGAGAACGACTCCAGAGAAGATACATTCATGAATTGTATGAAATATGCATCAAAGCAGATGTTGTCAAAAAGATGGCGTAGTCCAAGATGCCTGAAGCCTATGGGTGTGTCCCGGTTGTTCGGCCGATGATGATGATGTTACCAATGATATCTTGCCCTACAAGTAGCTCCATATTCAATAAATTCTTCTAATGTGGGAAGAAGTGCAAATCCAGACATTCTAGTTATATTTGTAAATTTTTAAAATAATAGCTGATATCTAAGCCAGTTTTATTGTTTTTTCAGTTTCAACAATTGAATCACTAACTTGCCCTCATATTAACTAGATACATTCATATAACCAGAGTACAAAAAAAAAACCTTAAAAGCGAATCAACAGAAATGCCATATATGTGCCATACCAGTTGAGCTAATAAAAATGTGGAGATATGTATGTATGTTAACATATTTAATATTTTTTCAATGACAAACTAAAAAAATATATTTGCAACACCTACATACGTATAATCTTAAACAACAAAAAATAATTCTGTTTACTAAAAAAATTTAAAAGATTTAATTTGTTACATGTAGCTTAACGGTTTTTTTTTTATTTTTTGTTGCTTGTATCTTCCTATATGAACTTTTACTTAACCCGGAAGATACATTTGTTTCCTCATTTAATTTCAGTGACTTAGGGCTTTTACTTTATTACACATGCAGCTTGAGTGCTTTTTGTGACAGTTAAACTTTTTTATTGTTTTCCTCCTGCATTATATTAAAAAAAAAAACAAAATTATTTCGAAATTACGGTATTTTGTACCTTAACAAAGTGGGAAAAGAATTCCTGGAGTTTAAAGACAACACCATTTAATGACTCGAAGAACAATTATTTTTTGGGTCATCTTATATTAGGTTTTGATAAGAACAACAAAAAACTGTCTCATTAGCAGCTCACGTTTCTTGAGAACATTATTGTATTTCTGTTCCACAAATATTTTCACCTAGTGTTAGAAAACCTTTTAAGATTAAACTTAGTTCATGGTTAAGAAAATCAAATTGCATAGCTGTTTTCAGTAGGAAGTGTTATCATACCAGTAAAGGGTCTTTCATTAAGCGCTTCCTAACTTAAAAATTAAATTAACCAAAGTGTGTGTGAGATATCATCGAATTTTTTTATTCGTTTGAATGACCTATGGATGCCATTGTGTGTGAAATACATGAGCAATTGTACACACATTATATAATTTTGGATGGTGCACTTTACTTGTCAGAAGAAAGTAAGAAGATTACGAGTTTAAAGAAAAGAGGATTGAACCCATAATGTTTAAGGCAGCATCACCGTTTATCTACTGCATATTCCTTATAGCTGCCTCTTAAAAGGACTTGATCGGCTTTATTGACATTTTCCGACAATCTTTCAACGAGCCCAGTGGGTGATCTTCTTTTTTGCTTGCTCTAATAACTTCACGCTTTAAATAAAAAAAAATAAGAAAAAAAAGTTACGTATACGCCCGAGTATCCGCATGTTTAAAAATGTTGTAGGTGAAATGAATTTGTTTATAAGGTACTATTGATTTATAATGGAAAAAAATGCAGTTGTTGTTTCCGGAATTCAGAGAAACAATAAACTTAAAAATGAATATGTATATGTAATGTGTTTATATGTGCTTTTCACACTAGCAACTAAGTTGCTGTCTATACTGGTAAACAGTAGAAGCTTTTGAATGAAGAACAACAACTTATGTGTACTACCACCAAGTTCATAGGCTGGAGTTATAGCTATTTCACGGGGGCCAACCCGATCATCAGACTCTTTCAGTGGTGCTTTATCGCTTTTTATGTTCAATTAATTACGAAAAACCTTTTGGTCCCGAGCTGAACCTTAAACAAGCGATCTAGCGTTTGCGAAAGCCGACGTACTACACATCGCACTATCGCAGCCACATGATAAGCATGTTTGCAGACTAGGTTTTGTTTTGCTGGTTTATCAAATTGCATTTAAACGACTAGCATTTTTATTAGTTCACACAAGTTTTGTTGTTGTTTATTCGATTTTCTTTCTACGTATTCATTCACAATTAATTTTGTAGTTTAAAACTATCGGGACCGGCCGACGTAGTTTTTCCTTTCCTTAAATTCTTTTGATTTTTACGAGCAAACTTATTGAAATGCACGCAAAACATCTTTTGACAATTATTGGCACAATTACACACAAAATTCCATACAAAAAATCAATTTTTGATTTTTTCAAATTTCAGGAATTTTCCGTAAAAACTAAATTACTTCTTACAAAATAAGCTATCTGCTTGTGAAACTAACCCAGCGGCACCAATGCCCGTCAAAATCGGGGCATCAATGAGAATTAAAAAAAAACCTTCCACCACCACTCATACAATATCAGCTTTCTGCCTATGAAAATGCCGTCAAAATCGGTACATAAATAAAACTTTTCAAACAAAAAATACCACCCCAGCGCCATTAAGCCTTACTTACTCCGTATAATATCCCATCAAAATCGGTCCATAAAAAAGAATTTTCGAAAAACGACACCAGCGCAACCTAGTGGGTAATTAAAAAAACCTAAGTTACTCCCTGGAACATCAGAAATCTGCCAGTGAAAGTCCTGTCAAAATCGGTGCAGTCGTTCCCGAGATAACCCGAAACAAACATACAGAAAGGCAGTCAGTCAGACAGACAAAAATTTTAAGAATTGTGTTTTTGTTATAAGTACTGTATATACTTTCATATGGCTGTTCTTTTGATATTAAAAACAGACACTTCATTTTTATTTATGTACATTGATAAAGATTAAGTGTTCATCGACTTAATGTCATTTCGTTATAAGGATCTGAGAGGTGTGCTCGAATTTCGAGCATGAGCGTTGAGCGATTCTAGTAATTTTTTTTATCTAGTCAAATGTGATGTAAGATCCCATCGTTTGGTAATGTATTTTCTGTAATACATTATCAAGGGACCAGATAAGGCAAAATTCTCTATTTTGTCGGGATGAGAGTTTATCCCTATTGCATTACCTGTACCCCTGATAATGTGAGTAGAAAATATCTTTTGATCGACTGAGAAGTTACGGCATGAAATTGAAACGTTTTCTGAATCAAAAAAATTAGTTACTGGTTTTAAAACATTAAAAAGTAATATAATTTTTTTTTAATAATTATAAATAGAAGGATTTCCTTTCTATTCGTCGAACACGCTTTCAACGATGTTTTTTGTTATGGACTACATTTCTTTAATAAATATTTTTAACAAAAAAAAACGATATATTGAAAACAAATTGTTAAACTTGTTTAAGGTTCTTATAAGGGGATATTAATTAAGACATAAAATTGAAAAACTAAAATTTTATGTTTGTCTACAAAATAAAGTGCACGACTGGGTCGCACAAACTTGCTCTAATGTGTGACAGTGGTCTTGGGGTTTGAGATTTTTGAAAAAAGGAGGTAAAAAATCATTTGAAATTTTTGTAATCACTTTAAAATTACGAGTTAAAACGTTTTTTGAAAAAAAAATTAAGTATTAAATTTAAATTTAAATTATTTTACATTTTTGTATTTTAAGGAATTTTTTTTTTCAAAACCGTTTGACTAGTTTTTTTCAAAAAAACGGTTTTTTTTGAAAAAACTTTTCGAAAACATATTCCAATTTTTTTTTGAGTTTGCCAACATCTAGCAGCTGGTAGTTATTATCATAAAACAATTTTTTTTTTAAATGTTTATGAAACCGTTTCTGAAAAAGCAAGAATTAAAAAAAAAAAATAAAAAAAATTCTTTATTTTTTTTAATTAGTTTAAGAGTTTTCTCGGAAAAACTAAGTATGCAATAAAATTTTAAAGCTAAAAGTCCATCGAGGAAAAAAAATATTGAAAATCGTTCGACCAGTTTTTTTAAAAAGTTGGTTTTTTTGAAAAACTTTTCGAAAAAATATTAATTTTTTTTTTTAGTATGTCATAATAAGGAAATGTGTAGTTTTCATCTGGGAAAATTATTTAAAAACAAATTCAATCAGCCCGTTTTCAAAATATTTCGAAAACCAATTCGAAAAGAAATTTTTAGAAAATTAAAAAAAAAGTTTTTGAAAATTTTGAAATGCAATATTAATTGAATTATAAATGACTTCCTGTGTGCAAAATTTTATTGAAATCGGAATAATGGTTTACGATAAAACCGAATTTAGAAAAACTGGTTCTATGAATGGTGCCGTTATAGAACAAATTTCGAAAAAAATATTCTAACCGAAAGATGTATTGTTGTAAAAAAAATAGCACCATGAAAGTTTCATCAAAATCGTTAGAACCGTTTTCGAGAAATTTCAAACTTTTTGTTAAGGATTGAATGGCAGGTACCGTTATTTTTCGACCTAGAGCAAAAATAAAAAACACCCCGAGATACTACCAAATAAATACTAAATAACAACAAGTTTGAAACAAATCGGCCCATCCGTTTAGGCTGTAGAGGCGCGAACAGACAGACAGACAGACGGACGGAATTTCTCGACCCACTTTTCAACTTCTCTATTCTCGTAATGTCATGTTTGATTGTTAGAATTTTTTTTTTTGAATTATTGTACCTGTAATCGCAAGTAAAAAAATATTGAAAATAAACTTCTCTTAGGACTTTTTCTAACTTTATTAAAAAAAATCAATTTATCTCCAAAAAAATCTTTGGCAGCGATTTAAGCAAACATAAAAACAATTTACAAGTGACCCAATCGTTTATTATATTTGTTATTTGATAAGAAAAACAACAGTTTCCCAGTCATAGATGTGAACTCATGTTAAAGCTATTATACAGTAACCCACATTAAGTGCTCGAGTTCATTAAACCCTATGTACGTACATACATAACCAACATATCGCACTTTTTTCAAATCCGAAACTTTAATTTATTTTGTATCTATTCTGATTAGTCAGAGTAGCGCACACACTTGATATTCCAAATTAGAAATCTAATTATGTGAATAAAAAAGGTTAATACCTTATCGACTGGTTGAAAACTTGTTTATAGTTTTATAAACATCTCCGGCTAATGTCCTTGCAATCAAATTTGAAACTTTTTAATTTAAGTTTAAAAATATACGAACAAACAGAAGGATAACTAGATTTGAAAATAAAACAAATCCGAAACCAAGTTGAAGTCATTGTATCTTTGGTGCGATATGAAGCTCCGCTGATATGGTATAAATGTGGCAGAAATGTTTTATCTATTTAAGGATAATTCAATCCCACGTTTTCCTGTCAATTTTTTAGTCTAATATTATTATTTTTTTAATTTTAACAATCTTTCTTCAAGACCAATATTCTTTTTTGGTCTTAGACTATCTCAAAAACGGTGTAACTGATATTGTTAAGTTTTTTTTTTAAATAACTAACCCGAAAGTAAATCTTAGGCAAATAGAAAATGATGTAAAAGAAGCCACTGATGCACATAAGTAATATTTTAAAACAGAAAGTGTCCGGCAAGGCATTTAACATTCGCGTCGTACGGCTAATTTCTTTACTCGACTATTAGCCCGAAGTTGAGCTCAAGGGTCAACTAATGCGCAGTCCTTGAAGTGCGAGTATTACGGTTGAATTATTTCAGGGGAGGAATGCAGATGGATATTTCACTAGAACAATGATTATAGAATTAAGAAAAAAAAATAATGAAAGACAAGACAAATTACGATGGTGCTCAATATTTCTGTTATAGTTCGGTCAGCTATCAATTTTAAAGTTCTTTGTCATTGTATCTATATACAATCTCTTTAGTACTCTCATAGATGTTATTTGTGACCATCTTCAGGGCCGTACAGTAACTAACTCTTAATATTGGAGACAAGAACATTTACCGACATTTAATACACTTTTGTGCTTTGTTCTTATTCCACATTCACACAAATTGGTGATTTCAGCGCCACTCTTGCGGACCGTGCAGCAATTAAAAAATGCTTCTTCATGACAGTGCTATAGGCAGTCTACATACAATGTTCTGTGTAAGAAAAAATTACTGAAATTTTTTTTATAAAAAAAATTGACATAACAATCAAACATGACATTACGATCATAGAGAAGCCTTAAAAGGTGTATATTGAGCTGCAGCCTAAACGGGTTAAGCGATTACCTTAAAATTTGAGTGTGTGAGTATCTCTTGGTATTCCTTAGAGGGGAAATTGAAGTTTTATTTTTAGGGCTAAAAATAACGGTACCTGCCATATAACGGCTCGAACGATTTTGATGAAAATTTGTTGAATATTTTTGTTGGTACTAGCTATCATCTAATCAGAACCAAATTAACCGGAAAAGTCTTTTAACGGTAACTTTCATACAACGGTTATTTAAATTGTCGACTTTGTCGGTACTTTCTGCATACCAACATTTTGAATATTTTTTTTGTTCTATTTTAAATTAATTTTTCAATTTTTTTTTTATTTCAATATTTTTAAAACTTATCAAAAAAATATTTAAAATTTAAAAAACGGGTGTAAATTAATAAACTCTAAAAAATGCGTACCGAAATTCCCAAAAAAAATTTTTTTCGAAAAACTAAAAATAAAAAATAGGATTTTATCAAAACCGGTCCTACAATTTTCGAAATATTTTTCTTTTAAATTCTTTGTTATTTAAGACGTGTGGTGACATGCTTCATTTTTTACTAAAAAAACCGTTAAGTATTGTGCTTTTGTTACTTTTAATAAATTATAACAGTTTTCAACGTAAATGTTACTTGTTTCGGTCAAAGATCCTGCTTTCTAATATAATTAGGCACATAAGAGCAAGTATGTCCGACCCAGTCGTGATCATTTTTTGTATTTGTATTTTCTTTTTAATTTCAATTGGAAATTAAAATGAAAAAGCGTCCATCGCTTGAATCCTCAACAAATTCTTCGCAACTGATCTCACTTTGACAGTTTACTGGCTGCGTGGCTGCCAACTAGCCCAAACTCAAATTAGGGGGACGGTTCAATGGATACACTGACTTTTAGTCAACTTATATTTAGTCATAGTGAAACCTTTGAACCAAAATCTTGCAAATGACCAATGGCCTATTAACCGAATCTTAGTCAACGCATTGAATGCTCTAATTACCTTCTTCAGGACGAGTTCAGAGTTACTATAGAGCTCCAAAAAATTAAATTAAAAAAGGGTTCAAGGTTAAAAATAGGAGCTAAGCATATAATTCTTGTGAATCACTTGGGCATTTTATCATACAAAACATTTCCTACAAACTAGGAGTATGCATCAGCCAATTCAAGTGCAAAGTTATTAACATAAGACACCTCCCCATTCCTTCCTAGCATTATGAATCTCATCTCATATAATGACATTTTAACAACATTTCTTATAAACACTAGAATTAAATTAGCAAATGTCTATCATCAAGTTGAACAATAATGAGCGCAACGGAAAATCAAATTTCACACAAAGCGAAACCCGAAAGCGATGTAAACAAAACAAAACGACAAATTCACACCCAGGCGTTAATTATGACCAGGTGGTTGGTATGTATGTACTTTGTGCTGACCTTAATCATAGTTAAGGTCAGAGTAAACAAGTCTACCTGAGTGCACTCTAGGTAGCGATCGTATCGCATATTCACATGAATACGATACGTCATGTTCGAAGAAAACTAAAACGTTTTTATTTTGTATTTCTCGTGATTTAAGCACAGGTGCACAATATCTGCATCATTGTGAATAGGTATTTCCCATCAGTCTACCAACAGTTTGAATTTGCCAGAAATTTGTTGTTTTCTTGAAAAATTATTCAAATGCCAAAAAATACACCTGAATCTGCCGCAATAGCGGTTACCATAAATTTTTGCGAGAAAATAAAAAGATTTAGGTACACTCAACACGCTGTGCTGTTGAAGTGCGAGAGAACGTGAAAATCCGGTAAAACAACTCTTTGGACCGGACAGCAATAAACAATGGCAGACCCAGACCGATACAGTGTACATCATAGCAAGAAATGTCCCCATCTTAGACGGAACCCATTTTAGCTCATTGATCCCGTCGAAGGATTGATCTGTCGTATGTATTTCGAATGTAATTTAATCCCTTTAAAATTATTAAGCAAGATTCTCTGGAGCAACCGGACCATCTTCATGAAACTACACAACTACTGTGTGCAGTTCTTTTTTTAGACCAAGCGATTATTGCCCAACTCTGCCGCCGCCGCGTGATCGTGTCCATATATATTTTTTCTCCTGCGCAACGAAGCATACCATACCAGATTGTGTTGTGTGATGCAGCCTGGCATTCAGCACTAGAGCTGTTGTGGCACACTAGATATTATATTGATGGAGCAAGAGCAACTATGTGGATGACGATTAGAGCGCAGTGTACTGTTGCAAAAAAAAAGAATCACTTAAGCGAATATTTTGTATTTTTTTAATTAGAAAGAAAAAAACTGGAGAATGTTGCGTGGTTGACTGCCTCAGGGGCAAGAGAGTGGGCCTAAACAACACACACATCGTGGAAAAATCGATCAAACAACAACGTTTGTTGTTCCGGAGAAATCGCGCAATAATTTTGACTATAAATCAGCATAGAGCCCACTCCGGTGGGCGTTCCTACTAAAGCCACTAGAGTGTAGGCACAATTTTTTTTCTTGGTTTCCCAAGGAGCCCATATGCTCACACATCGCTTGGAGAAGAGCTGGCAAGGGTTAATGACATTTTATGCGCGCGATTATCCCCAAGTGCACCAACTAGCTATTATTTATTCAATAAATTTACAAAGTGAATCAGTCAAGACTCAACCATGTTGGAATATTTTGAAAACAGTGGGTATGTAGGTAATTCCTTCCTGTTGTTCATTTAAATTATTTATTTATTTATTTTTAATATAATATAGGTACCTATACTTTATGACTTACCTGACTAAATTTATATCCAAGAGATTGTAATTAGTCCATTCAGAATCCGTTTGAATTTGCGGTGTACGGCGGCTGCGGTTTGCAGGCTTTCAAGAAAAACCTATCTAAACTTGTTTAACGCGAAAAAGGTAGGTGTAGGTACGAAAAAACTTTCAGATTTATGTAGGTACACCAGACACCAACAGCAGTGAAGTCTGTAATGATCGTGTAGGGGTTTTAAACTTGGCTATAACACTCATACACACCCGTTTTGATGAAATTAATTAAAAAAAAAATCATATAAAATATTCAATATCTCCGAAAAAATGTATCTGTTATAATTTTCCTTTTTTTTCAAAAGATATTCACTTTATTTGAGCATACTTAATGAAATTAGGTTAAAGATCAACTTTTATGCCTAAGTATTATGCTCTAGATCGCTATGCTACACAATTGGGGAGAAAAGATACACAACACACACGGCAGTGTAGATCTATAGATACGTCTGCCACGGACAATGGATTAACTTGAACTAAACCAACAGATACATCGAGCGACAATATTGCTTGCAGAAGAAGTAGCGTGTAGTGTAGCGATAACGACTTAGCGAGCGATAGCGAGTCAGAGACGTCAGTGTCAGACTCGGAGCCCCATAGCTGAGCCAGTAAGCGGGCAGCAGAGCAGCAGCAACAGCAACCAGAGTATTTATATCTACCTCAAGAAAATCTACAGAATGGAGCACCAAGGGAACAGTGTTTAAACGGAGTACGAAAATTAACTTTGTGAATACAGAAAGAGCGGAGAACCAGTAATGAATGTAATGTCAAATTAAACCATCAAAACTGGTTTCACATTTTGCTTTCTTTTTGAATTAAACTTCGATAATAAAATAAAATCCAGGGCCGTAGCTATAACTTTAGATATGGGAAGGCGTTAGAGGGGCATAACTATAATACCTATAGTATAACAACAAGGTGGGCAAAAAGAAATCACCCTATTGGAAGATGCTCTCATTTTTGCAAATGGCCGCCAATGTCGAAAGTGTTTTGACATTTGTGGCCTAGACAGATGCAGAATACAAGTGAACAAGCCATGGAGCGATACATGAACCGACATGAACCAATATTCTGAAGGCGGCGTTCCCGGGTCGCCTCATCTCTCGTTTTGACGATTTGCACTGGCCCGCAAGATCGCCCGATTTAACCGTTTCAGACTTTTTTGTGGGGTTTTTTGAAGTCCCATGTTTACGTGAACATGCCCGAGACTCTGGAAGCCCTCAAGGACAACATTCGACACGAGTGCGTGAATCTGTGGCCCGAAGTTCTCGCCGAAGTGATGAAAAATGCCATAAATTGAGCCCGTATGGCAATCAATTGTGACGGTGCCCATTTGGCCAAATCATCTTCTCGACTTGACCAATACAATTCTAAAGGTTCAAATAAACATAATCAAAAAACAGAATCGAAGTTTTTCTTTTAGAAAAAAAAAGAGAGCCAAACAACATCGGATGGATGACTTCTTTTGGCCCACCCTGTATAAATAGATATATACCTCTTTGTTGAATTTTTGGTAACATGAGCAAAAAAAATATTTTTGTAACCAATTCTTATCAACAACCCACTTTGCGAATCAATACTAACTAATTCTATCTTGGTTCAAACAAGCCTGTTTAATAATACTACCTACTTCAAATGCTCTTAACGATGTTTATGAATATTTAATCATATTTACAACATTTTTGCCAAAAATCGATTAAATGGTGATGGAAACAAATAAAAGAAGTTCTGACTAGAATATCTTATTTAATGACAAGCTTGAAACACCTAGAATCTAGACTACATGAATTGATTTGATCTTTTAAAAAACAAAATTCTTAGAGAGGTGCAAGACACCCCTTCAAACTATTCTCACTACGCATTTGACTTTAAAAAACCACCTCTTTACTCTCAAGAAACAACAACAAAACGCAACTATAGCAACAGAACATATCTCCTACTTTTATTATGTTGGTTTAAATAGATTAATCTACTTGGTTTGTATAGAATTTTATATTTTCCATATTTGCTGTTGTATCTCTCTCTGCTGTGCATTGTTTGTTATGAATCACACACTCTGACTTTGACTCTTTTGTTGTCATTTGTCATTATGATAAAAGTTGTTATCAAAACTAGGGTGAGCCCCGTCCCTGACTAGAACGACTTTTGTAAGGATTCCCAGTAGTTTGCGCATATTGTTTGAACATTAGATTTAGCATAGTTTCTATGGGTGATAAAAAATGTTGATACACACTGCTTGTCGTATCCACAGTGTGTGCTCATTATTTTATTAGAGATATCCGCGTTGTAGGTGGTCGACTTTAATTGTTAAAATCAATTCTTTTTTTAAGTCATTCGTCTTGGCAAAAAATGACGATCTTATTTAAGCTATTTCTTTAGCTCTGTATTAAATGTACAATAGGAAAGCCTTAAAGTATGCATGTCTTTTTGTAAGAGAATCAATTTTAGACTTTTCTATAGTAACACAAGGGAAAAGAAAACGATCTTCAAATGTGATCACAATTCACTGAGTCGTTCTTAATTACGGGATATGATATGATATGGGTGTGACTGTGATTCCGCTAGCTACACTCAAAAGGATTGTAATCTGGTGGCAATCTGGTGTAATGACAACCTCTAAAGGTGCGTGAGCATGAATTTGTTGCCTCTTGAACCACTACTAACATTCTCGGAAGACGAACAATTACCCTCCATTGGCCGCCAGACCTCATTGGAGTTTAACACACAAATCCTTTGTACAAGGACATAGTATAAAACAAAAAAATGAGAAGGCAATCTCCTTCTAGCCATTATTGACATAGAAGCTTAAGCAATCCTTAATAGGTCGGGACTCTACTGTGGTACAGAAAGTAGTGAAAGTATTCTTTATTAAATAAGAAATCAACGGCTGCAATCGGAAGAAGTCGCCAGGTCTTTTTCCGATCGAGCCAGCATCAAGTATTGAGAACCAGGGGCAACTTTGGCATGCCAAACTGCCATCATGGAACCGCCTCTTAAGTGCTGAGTTATACACGACCACCACAACGAAACCAATGATTAAACGATCAGTGCCGCCGACAAGCAACTAAACAGGAAGCATACTAGGCGGCGCCGCACAGAAGTACCAGAAATGTTAGTGGGCTGCTCAGGAAGAAAAAAAGAAATCATGAGAAGTGCGCGATTGAGTAAATGGACACGTTATTGCAGGAATGACGTTCGAAAGTTTTACCAAAAGGTTAAAAGAAACTGTCAAAGCTATCGAACTCAAGGAAAATCGTAGAGGAATCGCAATCGATGCTGAGAATAAAAAACATTTCTGCAGGCTGTATGGTATAATGGCGATGTCGAAACGAATTCTCTTGACAAGTAGAATGATCCATTCTATCTGGGCGGAGTAGACCAACAATTCCGGCCACTCCATCTAGATGAAGAAAAGCTAGCTATATCTAGCAACAAAGCCTCCGGAGCCGATTGCCTAGCTGCCGAACTCTTCAAAGCTGCCGGCGATGACTTGAGTATAAGTATGCACCAACTCATAAGCAAGATATGGTTACAAGAAAGCATGCTCCATGAATGGAATCTCAGCATAATTTGCCCGATCCTTAAAAAAAGAGACCATCTGAACTGCACCAATTACAGGGGTAAAAGTCCCCTCGATATCGCCTACAAGATCTTTTTCTGTTGTATTGTGTAAACGCCCAAAGCTATTCGTCAACAATCAGGTTCATATCACTGCAGTTTTAGGCGAGGAAAGTCCACTATCGACCAAATATTTATAGAGATGAGTTATGTAGAGCAATGTGTAGTTTTCACATTCCTGCCAAACTCGTCCGCCTGTGTAAAATGACGATGGAAAACGCACGCTGTTCTGTTAAGGTCGGTAAAGATCTCACCAAAACCTTTAAAGGATTTAGACAAGTCGATGCTCTATCATGCGACTTTTTCAACATCATATTTGAAAGAATAGTTCAGAACTCTCACGCCAACACCAGGGCCAAGATCTTTCAAAAGTCCGTCCAATTACTCGCATATGCCGAGGATATTCACATAATCGGATGAACACAGTTTGATAGGGTTTAGTAGTCAATTAGGGCAAAACCAAGTATATGCTGTCATCAAGAAGAGACACCCAACATCGATGTCTTGGACAAAACATCATAATAGACAGCTATAACTTTGAGGTAGTTAGGGACGAGTTAGGGCGAGAGATTAAACGAAGCATAACTCTTGCCAATCGCTGCTTCTTCGGGCTTAGAAAGTAATTGAGTAGTAAAGTCCTCTCTCGGGCAGCAATTGTCCCTTTATAAGATCCTCATCATCCCAGTCCTGCTCTATTGTGCAGACGAACGGACATTGTCAAAAGTGGATGATTGCGCTTTGGATTGCTTGAAGAGAAAACTTCTGCGGATGATTTTTGGTACCGTGTGCAGGAGTTACAAACGCGGAACAAAACGGGTTGGCTAGCGCCGCAGACCTAACCAAAAGTATAAAAGTCCAGCGTCTCAGAGAGCTGGGTCATATAGAGCGGATGGAGATCAGTTCTCCGACCCGGAAAATCTTAGATTCCACTTAGAAGTGGCGGCGCAGTAGAGCAGTAGAAGAAGAACGAGACACAGGTGGCACAAGCAAGAGAAACAGGACCTTGATCGACTTCACTTGCTAAACTGGTGGGAGCTTGCTAGGGACCAAGCTGGTTGGAGAAGCTGTTTGCTTAAAGTCCAGGCCACCTGGACTGTATGTAGCGCCAATGTTGCTTACGTTGGAGCGGATAACATTTTTTTTATTTTTTTAATGGCGCGACAGCTCCTTAAGGAGTGGAGGGGACTTACTAATTACCGCCGGTTCCGAACCGCTACAAGGGATGAAACTTTTCGAGACTAATTTTACTCTTTACTCTTTTACTCGCAAGAGTAGTACCCCGCAAAAAAGGTGGACTTGACGGGGAGTCAAACCCCGACCCTTTGCTTAGCAGTACGACACACACACTTTTTAATATTTATTTATTTATATATCTGTGGTTTGTATTGATAATATAAATTTTCCCAGGCCAAAGGTTAAAAAAATACCGAAATATTTTGATTTATCAGAACAATAAACTTTAGTCATGTTGCAAAATAACAATAATTCAATAACAAAAGCTCACCTTTTTTAGTTCGGATTGTTCGGATGTTGGTTTATTAATAACTCCCTTGAATTGTTGATGCATTTTCAGCTTAATATGGCTAATAAGCCGATCATGTTGACATGTTGGTGTTGATTCTTTTAGTAAATATTAGTGTTCTTGATCTTGAGGCTTACAACTTTAACAATGGTGGTTTCGCAAACAAACTAATATAACAATATTCATTTGACATACATAATATATAATATATAACCCTTTATTCATTCATTAAAAGAATTATGTATCACAACATACATAACTATAGAACAGATAAAGCCCCTTATAGAAAAACACATACATTATCAATTTATATAATTAATGAGTTAGGACATACAAAATCAATGTATTGAGGGCTAGTAAACTTACAACCACTAAACAACAGAATAAGTGTTTTTTTTTGTGTATTTACATTTTATAATTATCTAATATTTTAATGATAGACTGTTCACATACAAAAAAATAAGTTCGAGGAGCAAAAGGTAGGAACATTTAAGTGTTATTTATTATTTCAGTTTAAAGCCATAAGAGATATAATATTTATTGGTTGATTTGTTGCGCATCATAATACAATAACAGCATGCGATTAGAATTGAATAAACTAAACCGATATTTGTATATAATATTCTATAATATTTGTGTGGAATTGTTCAGGATAAGAAGGTTCGAACGAATCCTTTGATAGCTGTTCTGCAAAGCGGGCACTGGGTAACTCCAGGGGCACATTGAACACAAGTTACTATAAAGCAGCAGAAATTTATTTATTTATTTTATTTATGAGAAAATATTACAAAACTTACCAAGATGTCCACATGGTAAGAATACCACACCAACTTCTTCGTCCATGCAAACTTTACAGAGACGAGCGTCCTTTAATTTTCGATTTTCTTCTTCCAAAGAAAGATTTTTCTCGCTGTTTGACTCATCAGGTAACTTTGCCAGTGATTGAGATTCTGAAGCCCATTTACTTGGACCAGGAGTTGGAACTGTTGATTTTCTCAGAGTTTCAGGAATAGCAACAGGTGTCTGATGTGAGGAGGATGGGGTGCACTCGGGTAGCGGCTGGCTGTTTGTAGTAGAGCTTGTGGAAGGTGGAATGTGAGTTGGTGTTTCCCTTTCTACTGTTTGTGCCATTTGATCATCAGAACTTATCTCTGATCTGACCTCTGCAAAGAAGGAATTTATCAGACGGGATAGCTGCTGAGTCATGTGATTTTCATAGTCTTCCACTTCCTCATCTTCGTCGCTTTGGTCCCCAAGAACAGCCTTAACTAACTCCTCACTAGTTTCATATGGTCGTCCAGTGTTCTCAAGTTTCCTTTGAGTTACATTTCGTACACGTCCAGCATGTAAGCCCATTTCCAATGCCTGCAGAACAGGTTGTGTACACATTGCTTCATCTAAGGTTATCGGCCTTTCGGGCACTAAGGGTTCATGTGATGTTTCGCAAACATTATTTTGTGACATTTGTCTAGCGACTTCCTGTACTTGTGTCACATATTGGGGACTCATTACCAGTTTGACAAATTGACAATGTGGAAACCATTTGGCATGATCAAACCAAGGATCATCCTCCTTCTGCCACGAACGCAAGCCACCGTTACAATGAAAACATCGAACCTGATCATCGATGTCTTGATAGTAAAAGCCAGCTTGAGCTAATGCTTCGGGCTTTTGGATATCCGGAATTGGCCAATTGGCGTATGTACGCATGCGTGCATCCAAACTCGAATATTTGGCTTTTTTCGGAGGCGATATTTGTTGAATGCCCAAGTCGCGAATGCCATCGCTCGCAATTTCTATCAGTGGACCGAGTTGGACACGAGGGCAGTCGGGGAAAAATCTCTGATGCTCTTCGAATGCGTTGTCGTTCTTTTCCCATTTTGCTATGACACCCTTGCACCAGGCACATTTAACTTGATCCGATTGATTGAGGTAGTAAAAACCTGCTTTGGCAAGAGACTGAGGAGAGATATTTGGATTCTGAAAGAAATTTCATTAAAAATAAATGAACTTCGAATTCAGACATTTAAGAAGTTAGTATTACAACGGATGAACCTGTCTACATACACCATGATACTTGTTCTTAACAAGATATATACTTACAGGCCAATTTTTGAAGGTCGCCAATCGGTGCATTTCATTTTTCAAATCGATTTCTTCGGCATTATTGCCAGCAGTCGGATTACTAATGTTTCCCAATTCATTTCCACTAATCAAAGGGACATTTCCCGACTCATTTGGATTGATAATGAACATACAAAGTGGAAACAACCGTCGATGTCTTGCCATTATCTAGAAAAGAAAAAAATGCAAAACAAATAGTTTTCAGTCATTATTATTGAAGAATTTTACCTGATCTCCATATTGCCAATCGGATATCCTTTTTCGGCACCAATGACATTCGGTCTCCAGCAGATTGCCAGTTGCATAGAAACCACCGCGAGCCAATCGTTCCGGATCGATTGGAGCATTGGTTGGCCAAACGCTAAAACTCCTCAAACGATTTTCTTCAACATTCATTTTATTGCCAGATATGCATGCAATATTAAACTTATTTTTTGATGTTTTTTACTTTGTAAAGAACAAAAATATAATTATCGATGACGAATAAAACTCGTAAATTAATTTTTTTTCTCTCGGCAAGACAATCCCAAGAAAAAAAGAAAAAAAAAATTATTCAGGGGGAACTTTTTCGTTCGTTCTGCTTCTGGATTTTGTACCTACCAAGGTACATGTTTACAAATAAACCTTGAGATCAAAAAAAATCATAATTTTAAGATGAACAAGATGGAATCGAAGTGTTCCAAAGTTTTTTTTTATTGAGATTAGTATGTATACTGTGCAGGTGTTATCTAACAAATTATTTAGATAAATTGATTAGGAAATTCTTGACGATGTTAAAGGAAAATGATTTTTTCTACTTTTACGTTTACGCACTGTGCCACTACCACAATAAAAAAAACCAGGCCAAGATTTCGCCATTCGCTTCGCCTTAAAAACAGAAGTATAATTTTCTGTCAAAAATACTTCAGTGACAGCTGGTAAATGAAAAAATTAAGGTGTGTTTGTTTTAAGCAGAGACAATTTTCAAATAATTTATTTTCTAAGGCCCTGTTTAGATTGTTGCTTTTGAATTACGCGATGTGAGAAATCATATATCATATCAGAAATATAACAATGCTTGCGGAAGGAAAGGATTTTCTACGGTGTGTATGAATACACCTGTTGTAGAGTCAAAGTCAACTTGATAAAAAAAAAAAAAAAAAAAAATAAGTAATGCTAAATTGCTGTTCAGCGCCTTAACTTCAACAATAATATAGAAGTTATGGAAAAATATTTGGAAAATTGTAGGACCGATTTTGACAAAATTCTGTTTTTTGAAGTTAAAACTTCTTTATGCACGCTTGACTTGGGGAGTAAGCTGGTAAAGGCGTAACGGGAGCGTTACGGAAATCGGGCGAGGCATCTATACACCCAAAAGAAACAAATAAGGAATTTGAAATAATTTTACGTTCTTATCTAAGTTTGTTTTACTACAAGAATTTAGCTGTAGACGTTGTATTAATTGTTTGAAACTGCAAGAAAAGCTTTGTAAAGGATTGTTTTTGAAGTAAAACTTCTTTACCCACGTATATTTATATACATACAAAATAGATGGAGCTAAAGAAGTTTTACTGTGGGAACACAATGCCTCTCTACGTGTGAGCACGTACTTTATCCAATAACAACCAACTGATTTCGTTCATCGTTGATCATCCATCTCCTTTTTTTAAAAGATTGCGAACTTACTTTTTATTTGGCGCATTCTTGGACAGAGCTTCTTTTAATTTGGTTTCGGATGATAGCAGCTGCGTAATTTAATTTAATCCAATATTATCTATTCAATCTTTTGTATTTCTTTTTTATATTTATTGCGAAATAAAAAATAATTAAGTGTGGAATAAAAATTAAGTTCCCACAATTGATGACCTAGACTTTTAAACGAAAAAATATAAGTTGAATTTTCCAAAATGGCACTCATCCACTCACCACACCACAAAGGCATAATGAAGATTCCCAAACTAGCAATCGTGTCGAAGAAAGGCAGAAGCAAGTAAATGGTGCAGTGAATAACTTATTAATAGCCAGCACTAACCGAATGTACGCACATGTAGATCGAGTTAAACGGATAAAACCACCACCGCAGTTCCATAGCAGACGAATAACTGCCGACTCAACAAAATATCAAGCTGTCATCGCCCATCTAGACCAGGATACGCTATCGGTAATCGAGCACATCATCATCAAACCTCCTGCGCATCAGAGGTACAACACCGTAAAAGATGTACTCTTGAGTAATTTCTATGTTTCAGAGGAACTACAATTCAAAACTTTTGTCTCTAAATTGTAAATATAGAACGCAGCAGAGGCGGACGTACCTTTTTACAGTCCCTGAAGAATGGAATGCAATGTCCTGAATATGATTTTTTATTTTTCACAAATTCTGAAAACTATTCATTATTTTATATAATTTTGGAATTTGAAGGCGTCGGTTACAAAACAAATGGTTTGCGATTATGACGCCAGGCTCTTCAAGTTCAACAATAGCTTCAAACGTTTTCTTTTCCTTTCGATTATTCCATGCAGTTGATCTGCAACGTAGTCAGGATTGAAGTCTTTTTTAAAAAAAATTTCCTGTTGTAATTTTCCGAAAGTGCAAAAAGAAAACAAAAATTCAGCACTCAAGATCAAGGTTATCGATTCGAAATACAAAAAATTTCATTGTTACATTGCAATTGAAAATTTTATTACTACCCATATCATTTTTCCTATCCATAAAGCAACAAAGAGACGGCAGATAACTTTACTGAATGTGTTTACATTACAAAAAAAAAACTCGCCTAAAAACTCTGTCGTAGAGTGAGTGTAGAGCTCTCTACACTCTCGCTCTACCGAGTGTTTACATTTCTCTAGCGAGATTTTTTTCTAACTCTACTTATTTTTTCTCTACAGTTTACTAAAATACACCAGAAAGAGTTATACGAGTATACCAATGGCGCAAAAGTGTGGGCAGAGTATAACGAAGGATTAAATTCTTTTAATATGAAAAAGATCAGTTTTGAAAATATTTTCCGACCGCTTTTGAATTTCCCTGACAAAATTTTTGGTCCCTGACTTTCCAGTCGAGTGTCAACTATCTACTATAACTTAGGTGACGCAACAATCCGTAATCTGGGCCCTCATCACGCAAGGTTGGCGATATCGAGAACGATAGACAAGCATCATGTAACCATGAATATCCCATATCGTCTAAGCGATATCGACAAAACCGACCCGTTTAGGTATTTATTAAAAGTATGAATAATACAAATAAGTTTTTTTTTTTAGTTTTAAGAAGATTGTACTTACATTTTGAAAAACAAATCGATTTTTACTGTTTATTTGGAATGTTCAGTGGCTCTCAAACTGTATCAACGAGAGCGATAGACGGCACTAGAGCGATAGGGTTTCGTGAGGCAAACTATTGGCGATAGCGCTCAGTAATATCGCTTTGACGATTATCGTCCGAAAAGTTACATGATGAGAGACCTGGACCTCGACCAAAAAGTTTCTCGAGACGGCTTGGTCTCTAGCAAGCTGCCTCAATTGCAGTGTTGGTCGAAGTCCTCTTTAAATTACGTGCGCCACCCGAGGCTCGGTCTCCCTCTACTGTGCCGTCATTCATGGGTGGAATGGAGAATTTTCCGTGCCAGAATTTTCTAATCCCGAAGAAGCAGCGTTTGCCAAGAGTTATTCTTCCTTTGATCTCAGCCATAGTTGCCACTATTTTTCAAAATAAAATTCCCTGACTTTTCCTGACCAATTTTCGAGTTTTCCCTGACCAAATGAATAATTAACTGCATTTAATTTGTGTATGCTTAAAATAAATCACATGAAATTGAGGTACTTTTTAGTTTAGTTTATTAAGTTTTATTCATTCATTTAATCTTAAAACTAAAATAACAATTCATTAAAAAGAATAGGATGAATAATAGTGTTCATTCTTTAACTAACTACGAAGTTAGTGGTGAATGAAACATCAATTTGAAAATCCAAATGGTAACTGAATGTGGGGTGACAATCAGTGTAATTTTAAATACAAGAAAATGCAAAGGCTTAATGGAAAAAATAATTATTGGTACTTAACAATTCAATATATACTTATTTTTACAATGATTTTATTGATGCTGATGAAAAAATACTAAAAAAATGATTCTATACAATTAAAATTTAAAGTGAATAATCAGTCTTATTTTCTTATTAAAACATGAATAGCTAAGGGTTTCTCTTATAGATAGAGGCAATTTATTGAAAATGTTAGGAGCTGTATATGAATAAAAATGAGAGAAATGTGTTTTATTTGCAAATGGTACAGAAACAAAGCTCATATTATTAATACGGAGGTTATGCATTTGATAACTCCTACTAGGAACATTTCCGCTTTGTTTAAAAAACTCTCTCAAAACTTTGAAAACATATAAGTGTCTCATTGGTAGAATATGCAACATCTTAAATAAGGGCCAACTTTAAGCCAAACGATTTTTGTTTAAAATAATCCGTATTAAATGTTTCTGTGCTATCAGTAGAGGTCGAAAAGTATTAAAATAAAACTTAAGGAAAGGTTTCCATACAAAAAATAGTTTAGAGCTTCGCGTTGAGCTATTTAACTTTCACAATTTTCGGAATATTTCAATGAAATAAAAAGTTTTCGATTGTAAATAAGTTACACAAAATATTTTAACTTTAAAAAATAAAAAAAAGGAACTCAAATTCTCAAGAGAAACTCAAAAAATTTAAAATTTTACGTAAGGGTTTGCAAGCTCACTGGGAGAGACGTAATTTAAATAACATAACATAACAGTATTAAAAATCATTACAATCTTTTTTTTTTGTTTAATTCTGTAAAGTAGTCTAAAAAAATCAAACTACCTATATTACATAATATAAGGCGAATTTACTAGATGATATTGTTGCGCCGTTTGACAAAACTTCTAAATTTTGAATAATAACGATCCAAAATTAGGTTTATTTCGGTCTTTAATAAAGCCTAAATAAAAAAAAATTGTTTAATCACTTCTTAGAGAGATGAGGTCCTAGCCCAAAAACCATGCATTCAAACACTGCCATCGTCAGAAGAATTTTGACATACGCATGTTTGGTTTCGTGGCCTGCCCTTGACAAGGCAACCAATCTGAAATCTATGACAAAAATTCAAAGACTAGCGTGCATTTGCATTGGCACTACAAGTGCTTTAAGAACTACTTCAACCGCAGCCCTAGAAACTTTCTTCTCATTAGCCCCAATAGACCTTTTCATAAAGGAGCTGGCGGCCAAAATTGCCTTAAGATTAAGCCATTCAAAGCAACTGGAACAAAGGCCAGTATGGTCATAAAATTATAGAAAATTATACAGACACTGATAGCCAAAACCGACTATACTGTACCGCACTTAGATTTTAACACGGTGGCACTAACAGACTTTCCTGGAAGAGAATGCTGGAGGGAAAACCGGGTCATAAATAAAAATCAGTCGGTCTATATAGACGGTTCTAAAACGCAAGCAAGGTTAGGGTCTGGTGTCTTCTCGATTATCCCACCAATAAATAATATCTGTAGTGCCCCGTGGCTTAGTGGTTAGTGTGTCGGACTGCTAAGCGAATGAGCCTGGGTTCAAATCCAGCTCATAGCCACCTTTTTTCTGGGGTACTGCCTCTTGCGAGGAACTGACAAAACCTCCAAGAATAAAATTTGTCTCGAAAAAGTTCATCTCATGTAGCCGTTCGGACTCGGCGGTAAACTGTAGGTCCCTTCCATTCTTGCATATTAACACACCACACACAGGAATGCTTGAGAGTATAAGTCACTAGGCCTTTATTCCTTAAGGAGCTGTCACGCCAATAAATTTATTTATTTTATTTATTTAAATATATCTGTAAGGTTGCCATACCTCAGTAGTGTTTTTCAGGCAGAAGTGCTCGCAGTAGGCGAAGCAGCAAAACAACTTTTGTCTTTTAACCTGGAGAACAAAAACACAGTTTCCAAGTCTAAACTGATCGACGAATGTCGCAATAATCTGCGGCAAATCATTGAAACAAACCTGGTTACCCTCCGATGGGTTCCCGGACACTGCAACATTAACGGAAACGAAAAGGCTGACGAAATGGCCAAAAACGGTTCATTAATGGAACCAAGCCAAACCGTTCCCTGGGTACTTGAGCCATTGGAAAATAGGAGAAAAAAAGATTTCACGAATATTTCCTCAAAGCCGCAAACGAGAGATGGTCAAAACTTGATAACTGTCAGGTCTCAAGAAGTCTTTGCCAAACATCTCAAAGAAAAATACAGAATACAATCAAAAGTTAGGTAGACCTCATCTGTCCCTTTTGGTTGGTGTCCTGATGGGTCAGAACTCAATGGGGGTCCACATGAGTAGAATGGGCCTTAGCAAATCAAACTTATGTAGATGGTGTCAAGCCGTTGATGCAGAAGAGGGCTCATATCACTTCCTATGTGAATGCCCCAGCCTAGCTTAGACCAGGAAAACAGCTCTCGGAGAAAATATTTTTGACGATTTGGGCGACGACGTTTCAAAAATTCATCAAAATCTCAGGATGGTTTAAGGAGGCATTCCATAACCAGCTCTCCCCAAATTGCTTACCTATTCCTCCTATTCCTGAGGACCGCAATGGTTCCTTGAGATCCGAGTGAGATGATTTGACTATCGCATTATTACCCAGCTCAACCTAACCCAGAGCAAAAACAAAAATTACGTGTTTTTTGTCCTGATCATGGGACAATGCTTTATTTTGTTCTAATTAATTTTATTTAAAAAAAATATGTTAAGGAATTGTACTCATATATTTTTTTTTTGTTCAAAGCATATCTAAAAATGTAGTTTAATATGATCAACTGCGTGCTGTTGACATGTGTTATGTGTTTTCTGTTTTCTGTCCTCTTTCTATCTTCTGTTCTATCCTGTATCAATGTCGTATTGTGTGCTGTTCTTGTAATTGTCTGAGCCGATGGCCTCAGTAGCCAGTTGCTATAAGTGTCTCTACTTCGTAGATTTATCTACACATAAAGAAGCTTGCAGTTCCCGTGAAATTTCGCTCCTCGCTCACGCCTTCATACGCCTTTATCTCGTTATTAAGAAGTTCTTTTGGTTGCTTAATAGCACCGTCGCTATACTGGTTGTACAAAAAAGCTTTATAGACCAAAATTATAGGAAATTTTATTTGCTACAAGTTAGCATATCAAGTCATTTTGCGTTAAAATACACCAGAAAGGAGTTATACGAGTATGTCAAAGGCGCGAAAGTATGGGCAGAGTATAACGAAGGATTAAACTATTTTAATATGAAAAAGATCAATTTTGAAAATATTTTCCCTGACCGGTTTTGAAATTCCCTGACCAAATTTTTGTTCCCCAACTCTCCATTCGAGTGGCAACTAATCGCTTCCGTCTTTCTAAGATAACTGCTTTGTTTTTTTTTAAGTTTTAAGAAGATTGTACTTACATCTTGAAAAACAAAAGTCGATTTTTACTGTTAGTTTGTAATGTTCAGTGGTTCTCAAACTGTAACAACGAGAACGATTGTTTCTTGAAGCAAACTATTTGCGATAGCGTTCAGTGCTATCGCTTTGACAATTATCGTCCAAAAAGTTACATGATGAGACCCCTGACTTTCCCTGACCAAATTTTTGTTCCCCAACTTTCCAGTCGAGTGGCAACTATGTCAGCGCTCGTGTCGTCCTCTGAGTTAATAGCGGAGCCAATATGGACAAAGTCCCTAACTCCTCAAAGTTATAACTGCCTATCGTGATGTTTTGTCCAAGATGTCGATGTTGGGTGTCCCTTCTTGATGACAGCATATACTTCTCTCATTGACTGCTAAACCCATCTTGGCTGCTTCCGTCTCAATACTCACAAAAGCGCTACTGCCATCACGCTGTGTTCTTGTTATTATACGGAGTATGCGAGTAATTTGACGGACTTTTGAAAGACCGTGCCTCGTGTTGGTGTGAGAGCTCTGCATTATTCTTTCAAGTATGTTGTTGAGAAAGTCGCATGATAGCGCATCGCCTTGTCTAAATCCTTTTTTGACTTCAAAGGTGTCAAAGTGGTTTTTGCCGATCTTGCCGGAAGTGAGGAGCTTGCTTCAATATTTATACATCGTCCTTAAAACCCTAATTTTATCTCTGAAGTCATACTTTACTGAGATCAAGACAGTTGTTATATCTGTTGAGCCCTTTGTTGAGTTTGCTTACGGCTTAAGGTAAGAACTCAAATCGGTATCAAGTCATCTCTCCACACACGTCCTAAGTACTGTTCCTGACAATTTCTTAGAGTTATATACCTACTCTAAGGACTTTGTCCTACCTAGCTTCACCCGGATCTTGAATTGGGTAGACTGCCGCCTTAATAAACCATGTTTTAGTTCATAGGACTCCTGTGTTAACTTAGGACCTGGCCAAGCAACACCGGGTACTTGACTGGCTTGTGTTGTATGCAAATGCGACATCCGACCTTTTATCAACAAATATAATAAAGAAATTCTTTGACTCACCTTTGTCCACACGGTCTTGTGATAAACACCAACCTTGCGAATGAAACTAATTCAGCTTTTGGGAAAATAAAAAATTGATTTTATTTTCCTAGTTGTTTTTTGTATCTTCAGTTTACAGCTATCATCAAAAATTTCTTATAAAAAACAAATGTAACTTTCTACAAGAAGTATGTCCTTGGCTTCCTGAACGAGAAGAGTTTCCTGTTGCCCTTGTGGTGTACCCTTTGTACCAATGGGAACTTTATCTTAGAGTTGTGGAATTGCTTCACGTGCACACGACGTGTTTTGCTGGCAGCAATAGCCTCAACCTTGATGATTTGGATTGAGTGAGCACGAGCACGATGACGAGCACCCATATCACGGTAGCACTGAGTGACGGCTCCGCCGACAGTCAGGTCACGGTATTCACGGTACATGTTGTGGGTGCCGGAACGTGAATCATAACGCAGCCAGATGCCGAAGTTCTTGATCTTGATAGGTGATGTTTCGTACACCTGCTTCAGTGAAACAATCTCGCCGGTGGTCTTCTTGAACTTCTTCAGTTGACGCAAGAAATACCAGAAACGTGACTTGGCCACAATGTTGTCTGGGGCAAATATTCTCATTTTGTAGAGAGGAGTCTGTGGCTCCTTCTCTGTGGGCAATTTGCGCCCAATGACTTCGTATTCCTTCAACTGAAATGGAAAATTATATTGTTTTAGAACACATTGTTTGGAAGAATTTATAACAATTTTTTAAAACATTAAATCGGTTCACATTAATGAAATTAAATAAATTAACATTGAAAAGCAAAATAATCAATTTTTAGGAAGAACAAAAATTCACGCGTATTTTCATAAGTTTGACAGCTAATCACAACACATGGTGGAAGCAACTCATTTTCGCTTAAGTTCGTGTAAAATGCGTACAATTTCATGACGCACAACTTTAAATATAAAACTTTATTAATTTCACTTTGTTTATTGTGTGATTTATTTAATATTTAACGTAAATAATACACTTTTTTTGGGGAAATTTACCTGTCCCTTAGCTTTCATTTTGGCAGCGTTCTCAAAAAAGGAAACGGAAAGAGTTGTTCGACCATGATGTAGACTTTTAGTACACAATATACACTGAACTGAAATTTTGGTAGTGTTCATATGATAGTGTATTTATTAGTTTCGAAATTTAAGGAAGAAAATTTACTGCAGAAGTATGAATAACTAAGGTTGACTTTCATGTGTTTTATTTTTATTTAATGTGTGAGCAAATTCGTCAATTGTTGCATAAAAGAAAAAAACAATATTTAGTGTATTTAGTTAATTTTATTATTATTGTTTCCAGGGATAAGAAAATTGATTTATAATTTAGCAATCTAATACTACGTTTTCATTAAGGGCTAACCTTTGTATATACACTGCATATAGTACTATCATGGAGCATCATTTTTTAGTTCTGAATCAAGTCGCAATGAGGCGTGCTGAAATTGCCAATTGGCATTGTATATACATTTTCTATAGTACTCTCATGGTGGTCATTTTTCGTCTGGCCATCTTCCTGGTTGATTCAGAACTAACTCTAAATAGTGGAGACTAGAACCTTCACCGATATTTTACCAGTATTTAATAAACTTTTGTTGTCTGTACTTATTCAATATTCACACCAATTGGCAATTTTAGCACGCCTCATTGCGACCTGATTCAGAACTAAAAAACGATGCTCCATGATAGTACTATATGCAGTGTATATACAAAGCAATTGGTGTGAATATAGAATAAGTACAGACAACAAAAGTTTATTAAATACTGGTAAAATATAGGTAAAGGTTCTAGTCTCCACTATTTAGAGTTAGCTCTGAATCAACCAGGAAGATGGCCAGACGAAAAATGACCACCATGAGAGTACTATAGAAAATTTATATACAATGGGCACGTCTACCCATAATGGACGGAATGCCGCTGAAGTATGTCAAATTTTCTTCATTACAAACATTCATTTAGGCCAAATGAACTAATTTGGCTCAAATTTCCAAATTTGATTCCAAATCATCTCATTTCCCATACAAAATCACATTTCGAAATTATCTCAAATGAGATAATGAATAAAAACGTAGTATAAGATTTTAAATTTCAGAGAATTCGGCAAAATCTCGCATATCAAAATCTCAAAAAAGCATGGGAAATTCCGCGTTTTCATTTGAAATCTTAGATTTCAGTTTAAAACGATAAAGTTTGTTATTTACCCAAATTTAACGAGTCATTGCGCTGAAGTGCAGATCCACAAGAAAAGAAAAAAGACCCATATTACACGTAACGTCATGACGCCACGTGGCTGAGAATTTATTTAGAATGTGGGAAGTGAGCAGCAGCTTAAACCGGCTTATTGTCAGGTAAAAAGTGAACGTTTCTTCAAAAACCATTATACTACGTTTTCATTAGGCCAAATGAGCTATTTTCGTATCAAATTTCCAAATTTAATTCCAAATCATCTCATTTCCCATACGAAATCACATTACGAAATTATCTCATGTCCACCTAATTTCGACGAAATTAGCTTGCAATTTATTAAATGTGAATGAATGAAAACAATTGATTCACAATTGATAAAGATTCTATAACAAACGTCAAAGTTTACATTATAAAAAAGTCAAAGAAAAAATAAAAAGGTAAGAGGGCACGACTGGGTCGCACGTATTTGCTTTATGTTCTTAATCACAGTGGAAGGCTAGCTATTTGAAAGAAAACAATTAACATTTACGTAGAAATAATAAACTGGAAGACAGACATTTCTTGTCAGCAATTTTTTTGGGCTTCTCTATGATCGTTAATTCATTTTTGATTTTATCTCAATTTTTTATTTTCAAGAATCCTACACTTTCCTTAAAGGTACCTATAATCATAAGTAAGAATGTGCCAAACGAAATTAGCAAACTTAGATGAAAACACTTTTTCTGCAAATTTCGAAATGAGGTAATTTCGACTCTAATGAAAACGTAGTATTACGTTCAAAATTGCGTTGGCTTTTTTACGCTTTAGCGATTCCTTTTAACTATTTAATTATTCATTTATTTAATTTTAATTTGCATGTCAAACATAATCCTAAAGTGGCATCCAGCAATATTATTTTGTCGAACAAAATGTTTTTTTCAACAGATTGAACCAGCAACAGCAACAGCACCAGCAACAGCGGCCGCCATTATTTTAGAACCAATGTATTTCAATTGCTCAAATTAGATTAGACCAGCAACAGCAACATCAATATCGTCGTTAGATCAAAGTCCTAAATTTGCTGTTGCTGTTACATTGCTACCAACTTTGCGCAAGTGAAATTCAGAGGCACCATACTGCAAAAGAAAACTTCGTATACTTTTTTTTATCACACAGAGTGTCAAACAGAAGTAAGAAAACGATGCTAGTGCTGGTGGCAATGTGTTTCAATTTCGTTTGCTAGTCAGCGTTCTGTTTGCTGTTGACGGTGCTGGTGCTGTGGCTGGTTCAATCTGTTCCGCGCATTAGTTTGAGCGAGGCATTTTTGTTCTTAGTCACACCAAAATCGGAAAAAAATCCAAAACGTACGTATGTTTTGCAAAGAAAAATAGAATAACAATATTGAAAACAAACCCGTTGTTTTCATTAAAAAAATAATATGAGAATTTTCGGATACCATTCATCATTTTAAATACATTTTTTATCATGAATCAACTAATACCTACCCAAATGTGTTGCCACCCTTAAGTGAGTTCTAAGAATTCTGTTCTTATTTTAGTACTAAAATACTTCCATTTTCGAACATGTTCGAAATTCGAAATATCATTTGACACTTTCTCGAAAATTCTTGTCTACCAGACTGACAAGTCCGAAAATGTTTTTGTTGTAAAATTCTGTCAGTTTGCAAATTTTCGGAAGCTTTTTCTAATTTCAATCAATCACCATCACCATCACCCATACCTTAGATAGAATAAGAACGTGATTTCAACTTTTGAAAAATTGTCCAAAAACTTTGAAAAAATTACTAAACGAATAAAATATTAATTCAAATAAATTAAGTATTGCATTCGATTATTTGTAAAGAAAGTCAAACTTTCCTGAATAAAATATAAACTCGTCTTTGTTTAACTCGGAATAACCTGACTGCATAAATAATGGCCAAATGGGGAGAAGGTGATCCACGTTGGATTGTCGAAGAGCGGCCCGATGCCACCAACGTCAACAACTGGCATTGGAGTGAGAAAAACGCCACAGCATGGTCCAAAGATAGACTGAAATCACTCTTTAATGAATTGAAGATAGGTATGACTCAAACCACGACAATTCGACCATCACAGATGTTCCATGAATAACTCGTTTTTCTTTCCACAGATGAAGGAGGAATCCAGTGTATAATCGATAAAATCGACGATTGCACTGGCGAAGCCACTGCCAACAATCGAAAAGGCAAACTCATATTCTTCTACGAGTGGAACATCGTTTTAAAGTGGTCCGGCAGACTACCCGGATCAAAGGAGACTTACAGTGGCAAAGCAACAATTCCAAATCTATCCGAAGAGTACAATATCAATGAAATCGAAATTACTATAACAATAAACGAGACAAACAATGAGGATGCCGAAAAATTGAAACAATTTATGTACACCGTGGGTAGAGGATTCATCCGGAACCAACTTGGCACATACATCAAGGAGCTGAAAGAGGAATACTCCAAGGGCCTTATTTTGCCAAAGAAGGGCTGCGAAAATGTTGCATCCCCCAAAAGCGAAGGCCAGGTGAAGAAAAGTGCCTTCAACAACTCAAACTCTTCGACTGCCAACAAAAAAGCTCCTTCCACCAACAAGAACGGAGAGACGAACTCTTCTGTTGTTGGCTACAAACTGGACGTAAAAACATTGACTATGAATGAAGACTTCCAATGTAGTGCATTCGATCTTTACAATGCTTTGACTAAACAGGAAATGGTCACTGCCTTTACTCGGGGACCAGTTAAAATCGAACCTGTCCGGGGTGGAGAGTAAGTTTATTCGATTTTTTTTTGACACCAAGTTTTTACTGTCCTGCACTCTAGTACCTACATACATATATGTAAATTAATATTACAACCATGTTGAGTGATTCTGGTAATGCTATCTAGTTCGCCTGGATCTCCCCAACGTTTTATTCTGTGAGTGGAGATTTCAGTGTAGACTTGAAATAAGGGTAGTGTATACACGGGATGAAAACTTATGGAAGTCACTTTATTATGGATAAGTGATCTTAAGAGATGGAAAGATAGAAAATTAGGCAGGAATGTGATTTTATTGCTGCCAGGTTTAAGCACTTGCTTTTAGATAAGCAGTTTGATATACATAGGTACTTAAGATTATAGTATTTTCCAATGATCGACTTAAATTCTCGTAATTATGTATCGTGTTTTCGTTATTTCTTAATAGTCTAAGAGCCAACAGCAAATTTTGGAAGTGGAGATATAACCGATATGCGCTCTAATATATCAAATCGATAAGTCTGGCAGGGATTTTTTCAGCCGGGGCTGTAGGGGGGCTTTAATTTTAAGTTAACGGTTATATGACAGGTACTGTTAATATTTGAGAGCTACAAAAAAATTAAAAGAAGGCCTCTGTAGAACGTCAAATAAATGTATAAAATACATCCGTACAGAAAGACAAACATAATTTTCCAGTAGCTCAAATACGTTTCTCAATCATAATGCCATGTTTGATTATTATCTCAATTTATTTTTGTGTACGAATGCATAACTTGCATTAAAGTATGTATAATCGCATGTAAAAAAAAATTGCCAACAAATAGTGCATTATGTATCTATTTCAACCGTTAAAAAAAAAAAAAGAAAAACCGAAAAGATGCAAGCAAATCAAAACAGCGAGAACACCTTCTTTAAACTTAAAATATGCTCTCATTCGCTCTAAGAAAGCTTCAATAACAAAAACCAAAGAAAAAGGTATTATAATTTCCATTAATGACGAATGGTAACTGCAGTAGTGCTTTTTTTTAAATAAACAATAAGCGCAAGGTTCGGACTTCAGACATTGCGTTTCGCAGTAGATCGCATTCAAAATCGCAGTAAAACGAAAAAGTTAGCAGTAGAATCTTGACTACATATATTTTGCAATAGTGAGTGAGCTACAAATCACCCAATTGGAAGACGCTATAACTTTTGCAAATGTCAGCAATTGTTAATTCTGTTTTGACATTTGTGAAGTAAGCAGATGCAAAATAGACTTTACATTAGGCATTTTTCTTTTTAAGCTCAGAGCAGGGAACTGATCTGTGTTTCTTTTTTAACTCGATGCGCTCTGGGCGCTGAAATTGTGTATCATTTTCAATCGGAGCTAGCTCGTAGCACGCTCTATGAGCTCAGAATAAAATGACCGAGCACATGGAGTAAAGGACTGAGCGCGGCCAACTTCATATATTTTGTGTGTTTTGTCAAATGACAGGGCTGGAAAAAAAACCAAAAATCAAAATGGCGGCGTCGGTCGAAGTAAAATATTTAAATGAAGTTTTCTTAGGAAATAACATTAATATAGGGCCCTATTATGACTCGCGAGTCGAACGTTCGACTCATGGCGAACAATTTAGCGAATTACTCTTGTCGTGATATTGCGAAAAGCGAACTCCGACGTTCGCCTGTCATAACAAAGCTACCAACATTAAAAACTGAATGTGCTAAGTCAAGTTGTTGTTGAACGTCAAAAACTTCCATTTGTGCTGAACATTGTGTACGGTTTAGTTTATTCAAAAAAGATATAAAAAGAAATAAAAAGTAAAATAGATTTGTTTTTTGGCGACGAAGACCAACAAATGAGGGAATATATTTATAGGTAGGTAGATTGAAGGGGAGTTTGAGAGAGAGATACATAATTCCAACCCACTTGCACTACCTGTCACGATCCTGACACTTTGTGAGGAACAAATTACTTATTCCCTTTTTTCAACTAATTGTCTTTTACATTATTCATTTATTTTATATTTTTGTGTTTAAGTTAGTTTTAAATATCATGAGTTTATAATTTAAAAAAACTCAAAGTTTAATAATTTCATCAACCATAAAACTAGCATCAGCTTTGTGGTTCCTCGGTAATTGCATCTACGAAAGTTCTGTTGGAAAAGACTTCGAGCTGGAGCTCTCACAACCTGCAGTGTCTGTTGTTTTAAGCGAAGTTCCTAACGTGCTTGAAACAAAAAGTTGTCCGGGCTTCGATAAAGATAGATATGTCCAATTCGGAGAAGCAACAACCTAGAAATGATTTATTTAAGAAATATGGACGGCCTGAAATTGTTGGATGTGGATTGAACCCACATTGGAATCATCGCCCGACTGAGTTTCAGCATCATTATTTAAACAGAAAAGAAAAAATACTTTTGTTCTCAAAAAACACGTTTTTTTTAAATAAACTGCTTTATTATTCAAAGTCATCAGACGAATGTTCGCTAATGGTAATAGAACCAGTTTTCAATTCGCCTCATTTTTTGACACATGAGGCGTAAGTAAGAAAGTAATTAGGCGATTCGAAAACAGTAATACCAAATATTCGCATTCGCCAAATATATTTGGCGAATCGCGAGTCATAATTAAAAAAAAATTTAAAACGCAAAGTGGACCATATGACAGCTCATGGCTCAAGTGTGTTTCTTAATTAAGTCGGAGAGCTCTGATCATACTCTGCTCAGAGCGTAATCGACTTGCTCAGGCTCTACTCCGTGCTCTGCTCAGAGCTTAAAAAGAAAAATGCCTATTAGCTTTGTTCGTTGAACTTTACCCAGGGTCGCCCCAGGTTTTCTTGACAACTCCAAGAGTTGTCAAAAAAAACCTGGGTTTTTTGAATCTCAAAAAACAAAAGAGCTGTCAATTAAGTTACCGACATATCACAAGAAGGAAAATGACTATTCGCACTCTACTGCTCAACCAGTTTCGCCTGTTCCAAATTAAGAAAGTAAATTAAAATGATTATTAAAAACAATAAACTCACACTTGCATACTTAAGTAAGTACATAGTAATAAGCTAGGTGGAATGAATTGTTTCATTTTAAGTGAAATTACAATCAGATGATACATATATGTAAAATGAGTTTGCGTCAGTAAAATTTAATTATTAGTTTTTTTATGAATTATATTCACATTTGCGATAATTTTGAATTTTGGAAATACAAAATTAACAACTTATATCGTTTTTTTTTGGTTGTCTAGAACAGTCCAGAAGAATTCCGAATGCTTCTGAAATTGTTCGATTCATTGGTACTCAATGACAGTTCTTGTTCTGAAAATAACCTAAAATCGATTCTGTTTTCGTAGTTATAGCGAGTTTCATTCAAGAAAAGATTTGCTCTTTCTGTCAAAAGATTTGATCTTTTTCAATTTCGAGAGTTTCATTGCAAGAAAAAGAGCAAATCTAGATCAAATCTCAACATGAAAGATTGGGGTTGGTTGATGGGTTGGCAGATTTGATCTGAATGCACACATACATGTAAATAGTCTTTCGGTCAAACGTCAAATGGGAAATATTTTGTTATTTTTATTGTTTGTTGTAAACTTGTACCAGCCCGTGCTTAGCCAAAAAATTAACAAATATCCATTAAATATACAAAATAACAAATAAAGGTGTTTTTGAAGTGAGAAAATACAAATATGGCGTATTGAATATATGAACTGTACATGTCTGGTATTTTTGTGTGCGATATCAAATACTGTGTATGCTCGTCAGTGAATGACCAATACTAGGATTAAATGATGAAACAAGTTTCATTGAAAAGAGCAAACCTTGATTTTCAGATCAAATCTTTGAAATTTGAATAAAACTCGCTATTAGAATCAAAACCAGAACCACGTACACATAGACACAATTTAAAATTCAAAATCGTGTATAACGACAGTTTTTTATTTAACGTATGAAATTGTGATCGTTATTTGAGGGAGATAATAACAAAATAAACACAAAATCTACGAAAGAAAGCAAACAAAGTGAAAGAGAATATAATTGAAATAGAAATATGTATGTATATTATAATTTCTCCTTTCTCATTGCAAATGAAATGCAATCCTGCAAATTTGTATCCGCCATGTTTAAAAGTAAATGAAATAAAAAAAAATTTTTTAATCGCATTTGACGTTGTACAAATACAATGAAACCCACACTTCAGAATTAAAACTGTTTTGGCAATTTTTCGTTTGGCATTCCGGATCGGGGTGATTCTGTTACTGATTCCGGATTACCAAAAAAAAAAAACACTATTACCTGCAGCAAATCAACACAAATCACAAATTGACAGTTAATGTCAGCATACAACAGCTGATCGTTACCTCAACTCGCCCTAGCAAATACCAAGATCGACTTCAGGATGACTTCATGGCAACCCCAGGTTTATAAAATAGAGAATTTTCTCTTGGGGGCGAGTTGAGGTATTTCAAAAAAACGAGTTGTGGCGACCTCAGGATGACTTTAGGGCTCATCAAACAAAGCTATTATAAGCAATGGAACGCTATATGCTTCATCTAAATACATATGTTTAGTGGACATTTGAAGTGCAATGTCCATTGATACTTTTAACACATCAAATTAAAAAGAACATGCAAAATCAACGCACCGTTATTCTTCATTTATTAAAGCGATTGTATTCAATCAAAATTTTAAATTCCAAATATGTATGTTATGAACCCAGAAGTTGCAGTGGTGGTGTTGATTTGAAAGCATATGAAAAGCGAAGTACATACATAGACCTGCTTCTTTTGGCGTAAAGTCCAAACCTGGAACACGACTTCAAAGAAAAAAAAAAAGATTTTTATTTGACTTCTATAACCAGTTCCTTTTCGAACTAAACCAGAAAAATAGCAGTAGATGCAATGAAAGACGCAATGGTGCAGTAAATTAAAAAAAAAAAAAATTAGAAAAAAACCTAGTCATTCAGCACTCTCACATGGCACTCGATTACTGTCGTTGTACAACAAAATCCTCAACACAAGTATAATTCAACACGCCTGGAAAGTTGCAAGTATCATTCCGTTGCCTAAGCTAAATAAAGATCTAACCTCCACCTCGGGGTACCGACCAATCTCTCTTCTGCCTTGTACAGGGAAAATTATGGAAAAAATCATAGCGAAACGTCTGTTTTGGTTCCTAGAAAGGGATGTTACTAGATAACCGGCAAGTTGCATTTAGAAAAGGCAGATCTACTCTAGACGCTCTCCTCCACCTCGACCATTGCATCCCTTCAACACTTTCTTAAAGAAACCATGCCTCGCTTCTCAGTCTAGATTTTGAAAAAGCCTTTGACAGGATCGGGGTTCACGTCGTCTTGAAACAACTCTTAAGATGGCAAATTGGACCAAAAATCTTTAGCTATATTAAGTCTTTCCTATCAAACAGAAGTTTTCGCATTAAATATCGTAACACCTACTCCAAAGTTCATAAACTTAAAAACGGTATTCCCCAGGGATCACCACTATCAGTGGTTTTGTTTACCATAGCTTTTAATGAAATCAGCAAAATAATAGACAGCTTCAAAAAGGTCGAACATACAATATACGCCGATGACCTAATCATTTTCTCAAATTGCAAAGCCCTACGTGAATTGGGAGTTACTTTCTTCCACATTATCCAAGCTCTTCTTTGTTGGAGCGAACAGTCAGGATCTATTATTTCATATTCAAAGTCCAAAATATTGTATATTTGTAAGAAACAACTGTAATAAGACTATAAATGTTGATTTAAACAACAATAATATAAAAAAATGTTAACTTTATTAAAATTCTTGAACTTTTCTTTGACTCTAAATATACATTTAAGAACAATTGTACTTATAATTAAAAAAACCTTACTGCCAGGGTTAACATAGTTAAATATTTATCTTCAAAAAATAGCTATTCGAATGAATTAATATACTCTAAATAAGAGTATATTAATTTAACCAAATCTATTGTATTATGGAAAATTGATTATGGCCTACCTATCTACGGGAAATGCTCCAAATCGTCTCTTCAACTAATCACAACACCTTATCACGCAGCCGTTCGATCATGTAAGAATAATCTATCTTACTTCGAACATCATCCAAAAAATCAACTCACCTAACGCAACACCCATCCACATTGATGTCAAGAAAGCCTTGAATCGGAAGAGAAACCTGAGACTTCAGTCGACCTTAGGGAATGCGCTTACGTTCGCAAACGAGTTAAATATCCCAATCTCTATTAAGCGTCATAAAACCAAAGGGCAACCACTATGGAACCTTCCAAGCTACGTGCAAGTATGCAAAATCCACAACCACTGATCACATCTTCAAAGCCTTATTCCTGAGCACCGCAGATAAATACAAATCACTCGGAACTTTCTCTTTTCCGACGCCTCTAAAACAGATAGCCATACATCATTTGCCATCGTCGACGAAAATGGTTCAGTGCTCTCCAAAGGATTGTTACCAAATTTTACACCAATTTACACTGCAGAAGCATTTGCCATACTTAAAGCAATAAAACACTGTAATAAAATATCTACATTATCTGCTTTGAAAAATATAACAAATTCTACCGAAATCGTCGAAACAATTCGTAACCTGGTAATATCAAACAGTCAAACACTGAAAATATGGGTTCCTGGCCACACCGGAATCAAAGGCAACGAAACAGCTGATACGGCAGCCAAGTCAGCGTTAAAAGAACCTTTGCAAATGTTCTATCAATACAACAAAAATTATTAAATCATTACCGAAAATTGGAAAGACAAAAGAAAAAACGCCTGGGCAAATTATAACCACACGTACAAAAACTTAAACCCCAACGGCGTTAAAACGATCTACCCCAATAATATATCTCCAAAGAAATTGAAGATATATATCAGACTAAGACTTCGCCACTCGTACATAACGCACAAACACTTTTTTGAGAAGCAATAACCGGCTTTATGTCATCTTTGCGCAGTAAATCCAACCCTCACCATGTCGCATTTGCTCTCCTGTCCAAAAGTCATTTTAACATGCAAACAAATTTCCAACTTCAACCTCACTCATCTACTATTCAAACGTTACAACTGAGCACATAAATCTCGTCTACAACATTATAGCCGCTTTAAACCTTAAAACTCTATTTAATCTATAATTATTTTTTGTTTCTTTTTATGTTTTACATTCTATCACAATCTAACTATTACTTTGTAACAAACTAGTTGAAAGCCCTGGCAGCTAATTTCTAGTTTTAAGCAACTATTAACTTGTAATTTACTTACACTTTAATAAAATTATAATAATAATAATAATAGAAATAAACGCAGTAGATCTACTGCTTTCGCAGTAAAGTCCGAGCAAGATTTTATAGATTTTATAGAAAGCTAGGTAGCATTCTATGAAAAAAATTCATTCCACTCATTGCTCAGCTCACAGCTTTCTAAGTATTCTATATGGAAACAAATTTTAGAACGTTCTCTTTTCTTTTAAAGCTATTAGAACAAGAACACATCATGCCGTGAAATGCCTATTTAGAAATTTGATAGCATTCTATTTTTCTTTCTTTGTATGAAAATGACAGATGGCATTCTATATAATAGGCGTTTTTCTTTTTTAGCTCCGAGCGGGGCACTGAGCCTTCAAAAAATAACTGTTTCGTTTTTTAAAAGCTCAACGTGATGAGCTCCCTAAAAAATAACAGAGCACGTCGAGCGAAAAGCTGAGTGCGGCTTACTTCATTCATTTTTCCTGTGAAGGTAAGGACAAGAAGATAAATTTTGGTTAGAGTTTAAACACCAAATTCAAAAAGCAAGATTTTGCTATTCATTGAGGATTTTTTTCCTTTAAGCTGCTCTCAATTTTTCGGATTTGCTGTTCATTGAGTTGTTAAGAACAACCTGCAACTAACACTGATCCATGTTACTGCTGCAATTTTTTGGATATTAGAAATGTATCTGATTTAGACTTCATATCAATGACAATTTATATCTTCTGGTAATTTTTGATGGTCGCCATCCGGGATTCAAAATAGTTTTGCGCTGAGAATTTTAATTTTAAATTAATGTCTGATGTCTTGGGCTAGGAAGGCAATTGAGTAGCAAAGCCCTCTCTCGAAAGACAGAGGAGAATCTGTATTAGACCTTAATCATCCCTGTCCTGCTCTATGGCGCCGAGGCATGGACTCTATCTACAGCGGATGAAGATATCCTTAGTCGAGCGTAATAGTCGACTTCTTCTTCTAATTCAAGCGGTGTTTGTAATGAGACTTCAAAAGTAATAGTTTCTTCGCAATCTGCACGAAACCTTTCCCAGTTAGAATTGTTGTTTGTTAGATCGCACTTCACTTGCCTTTATAATTAGGCTTCCGCATGACTGGTTGGTGAACAGTGGGATGATCAAAGCTTTCCTCGTTTTTAGCATATTTTTTATTTAATCCCTTAGCGATAAAAAATCAAGAAGACCTGGTGTTTCGGCCAGGTTGGTATTGGGAGGACAATTCGTTGGTTTTCCGCTCGACGAGATTTCAACGTGCGATTCCATACAAGCTCTGAAAAGATGTCTTCCTCTCGCTGATATGGCATCTCAGTCCCCAAAGGTGTGTTTTGAATTAAAGTCACCGCCAATAATGACCATTGGATCAAGAGCATCAAAAAAATGTATGTAATGTGTTTTCTCATCTTGTACTAGCTGATCCTCTCGGCGTTGCTCGGGTACACTGTCAATTTTCGATTTTTACCAAAGTTTCCTTTTTTAAATGCGTTTCAAAAATCAGGCATAAATATAACCATTTTTTATTTGAAAAAATTGAAAATTTTGATTTTTAATTTTCATAATAATTAAGATTATATTGGGCAATTGATATATGTAAATTAAAAAAATTATTTAAAAAATACATGTTCTTCTTTATTTGATAATTTAAGGTTTGCACTTTTCGGAGGCAACATCCAAGGAAAGTTTGAGGAGCTGGTTCCTGAAAAGAAGATTATTCAGTCATGGAGACTGAAATCCTGGCCATCCGGTCATTATTCGAGTGTTACAATAGATTTTGAACAAATGGTAAGTTTTGCAAAGTAAAACAACATAAACATGAAGCTCGCCGGCAATTTAAATTTTCTCTTCCAGCGTGACCACACCAAAATGACACTGAAACAATCAGGTATACCATCTGCTGAATACGAAACCACTGAAACAAACTGGAAACGATATTATTGGCACAGTATTAGGCAAACCTTTGGATTTGGACCAATGCTGCGGGATGGTTTATAAACTTAAATTAATACAAACAAACAACAACAAAAAATTACCCCCGTTCAGGTTTACAATTTATAAAACTGTAGGCGAATCTTAATTTAGTTCTGTAAACAAAGCATACATTTTAATTTTATTTTCACTAAAAAAAAAAACGAAGCAAGTGCATAATTTTATTATTAAAGCCCGCCAAGTATCACCACAACACAATATCAGTTAAAAATTAAAAAAAGCAATGCTTATTAAAAAAAAAAATATACACATTTTTTTATTTAGGATTTTGGTTTAATAATTTCTTTTCGAAAATGAGTATTAAGACAAAAGTAAACCAATACCTTGATTTGTTATTTGAATTAAGCGATGAAATATTATTAAATTTAAATGCTTTTGAAAAGGACAGAAACATTACATTGCTAACTTTTCACAAAGTCTTTTATTAAAGAAGCATTCGATGAATATGGTATTTGTTTTGTGTTTTATTTTTGTGTAAGATGAAACCAAGTTGGCGATTTTCTGCAATTATATGGATCCGTCATTTAGAACCCCTATTGGAAGGAATCCCTTTCTTTTTACTCATGCTTTTCTTCTGGCGATGTTCAATAACCAAAAGATATCAATACTCTTGTTGATGAAATTGATATTTTTTTTGGCGCGACAGCCAAGGCCTTAGTGACTGTTCATCTGGAAGAATGGAAGGGACCTACAGTTTACCGCCGAGTCCGAACGGCTACATGAGATGCACTTTTTTCGTTTTGTCAGTTCCTCGCAAGAGGCAATACCCCAAAAAAGAAGGTGGCTATGAGCGGGATTCGAACCCAGGCTCATTCGCTTAGCAGTCCGACACACTAACCACTAAGCCACGGGGAACACGGGATCCTTTTAGCACTTGAAACTAACTGATTGTCAAATATAGAAACAAAATTTCAATGGCAGAGGCGTACATTAGAGGCAAAAGGGCGACTAATCCCTCTTAACGACAAAAAATATATCAAAAAAGTATAAAATAATAAATGATAACTAAGTTTACTTGTAGCAAATTGTTTATTAATATTTTTTTATTGCAAAACTTCGTACTTTTGCTTATATTATTCAATTTAAACAAGTCCATAGAAGTGGAGGCGGCTGTAGGAACGCCTACCTCCTCACCGACTCAATGGCAAATTTAGCCATAAATAAATGGGAAATTACATAAAATGTACAAAACCGCAAACTTTTTCTTTTCCTTTTGGCGATAAAATGGCCACTTCCGATTGCGTTTTTGGTGGTGGTCTACCACATTGGAATCGAGTCAATGAACAAATGGTCCATACTTAATAGGTCAATCAATCAATAGGACTATTAAAAAACTCTATCGAAGTTTCCTTAAATTAAAACTAACTCACTTTCATTTCTTGTCAAACGTAACCGCAAATCCATCACCACATTTGAAAAATACCGAAAAAACGAACGCAAACCTATTCTGCGCACCAGGCGATCATAAAACAGCACACAATCCACACAGCAGCACATACGATACCACACAATCACACTGTTTATACAGAATATAGACGTAGTGATGGGTGATTTTTGATAATATCAGTTTTTGTAGAGATGGCCGAATGAACTTATTATATCGATAAATATCGTCTCGATATTTAGATATTTACAAACAATCAGGATTCATAATTAAGAATTAAATATCGATATATCAAATATTTTAACGTACATATAAATTATTCTCAAACTACAAATCTAACTTCAAATCCAAGACGGGAGACAGCTAGCTAGGAAAGTTAGAGTAAATAATTGGTTGGTTGGTTGAGGCCAATTAAACAAGTAAATATATATCGTCAAGTATTTTATCGATGTTTTGATATTTACAAACAATACCTACGTATATTAAGAAATAGTTGATTGATGGCCAAAACAGATGTGCAGATAATTTCGTGCAGGAAAAACAATTACATAGGTTCGTATGGGGATGTAAACCCAAAATTCTTCAGGGAGCTAGCCTGCCGAGCTATCTCTGAGGACAATATTGACATTATCCAACCCCGTTCAAGAAGCTCGGACAAGACAATTGATTACTGTCCCACTTTCTTGTCTGCGTGTGAACGCTGCTTTAGTGATGTATATTGCGAGGCTACATTAGAAAAAAAAAACATTCATTGTTTCTTATATACATATATTTTATTGTTGTTTAGTTGAGTTAATGTTACATAAATCGCGTTTATTGCGTAAAATGAACAAATTCAACAAATTTATTGTGCAAATTTGCAAAATGTAGAGAAAGTATATAAGAATTTAATTTGATCTTTTTGTTTGCATTTTTCAGATTTCCTTGGCAAAAAAAATATATCAAAATCTTTTCCCTTAAGGCCCATAATACAATGACAACCATTTTGCACTCCTTCCCTGTGTGAATATTTCGTCATCCCTCAATACCAGTTCTGCCATTTTCTAACATTGCATATGTATTGAAGACTGAAAGTCTATATTGCAATCTCCACTCAGAGAAAAAACTTTAGGATGAGATAGCGAAACTAGATGGCGCTAGGTGAAACACCCATCTTGATAGTACTATAGATTTCATGTACAATGACTTTTGTAAAAACTTCTTAAATAAATTAAAAGAAAAAAATAATTGAATCAGAATCGGAATTTTTTTTAAAATAATTAATTCAACTATGCACACCCGATTTTATATTTATTACAGATACTTACATTGCAAACATATGATTTTGACACTTCTACTCCAATTGCTCTCACTTGCTCTACTTTAAAAGCAAGTTGTAGAACTTCTGAACTGAATAGTAAATCCGTAAAATTGAGAGCAGTTTAGAGCAGATTCCTCACTAAACAGCAAAATCTTGCTCTTTTCTGTCTAGAGCAGTTAAAGCAGGCTCACTGAACACACGTGTGTTTTGTTGATAGCTTGATGCGCTACACCATTAGGAGTTTTTTTTTTAGCCCTGAGCTGTAGAAACAAGGTGTTACTTTTTATTTCTGTTTAAGCTCAGAACTTGATCGGGGCCTGCTCGATGAGCTCGGATAAAAATTACTAAGCAGATAAAGTAAGGGGCTAAGCGCGCAAACTTCATAAGTTTTTTTTAATGGATGACAGCGCAAAAAATTTAAAGTATTGGAAATGCCGGGCGAACCTAGTTGCTTTCATTGTTCTTTTATGTTTCTTAAGTATATCGGAGCCCTTAGGTTACGCTCTGTTCGGAGCAAGCTCTATATGCTCGGGCTCCGCTCTAGGCCCTGCTTTGAGTAAAGAAGCGCTATTGTTGTAGACGAACTTTAATACATTAACGAGGTGTGCTAAAGCATTCAACATTTAATTTTTTTTTTTAGGCGGTCCTTGTTTCCTTTTCATACGACAGGCTCCGAACTTTGAATGTCCAATATTTTAAATGAATGATTTGGGCCAATTTGCACGTGGTCGTTTACATAGCAGTTCTAAGATGTCGATTACTGTTCAGGAGGTGATAAAAATTCTTTTGATAGATTTTGATAGATAGCTTTCCAATTGGGAGCTTGTCGTGCACTTTTCTTTTCATAATACAAATTTTATCCATTGAATGGCGGATTTAGGAATTTTGGGTAGTATTTGGGGTTTCATAGTCTATTGACAGTCCGGGTTTGATTTGCCGCTTTAGGAGGATTTTTATCTCTCTCAAAGCAATAAATTTATGTAGGATGGTAGACTAGTTAGACCGAAGTACTAATATCCAATATTTTAGGAGCGTTTGGTTTGGTTTGGTGTTGCACTTCTTCTTTTTACTTGCGATTATAGGGCAAGTGTAGGATTAGTGAATATTAAAAAAATGAGATAACAATCAAACATGACATTACGATCATAGAGAAGTCTAAAAAAGTGATCGAGAAAAAATGTCTGTCTGTCTGTCTGTATGTATAACGAGCTGCAGCCTTAGCGGCTAAAGCGATTATTTTCAAATTTGGTGTGTATAATTATTTTGGCATTCCCCAAAGGGGAAATTGAATTAGTATTTTTAGGCCTAACAATAACGGTACCTGCTATATGACCGTTTAGAAAAAGCTTATTTTTCTCGAAAACGGCTCCAACGATTTTGATGAAAACTTTTTAGAATTTTTTTTTAGTATTGGCTATCATTTGATTAGAACCAAATTTTCGAGAAAAGTCTACTAATGGTACCTTTCATATAACGGTTTTTTCAATTTTGGTCTTTCTCGGTAACGGCTCTTTGGTTTTCTGTCGAATTTTATATTTAAGAAGATCTAGTTAGTTTGATTAATTCTGCGTTTCAAATTTTTTAATAATTTTTTTTTATAATTAAAATTAATTTTTGAATTTTTTTTTTGAAAAAAATTTCTAAAACTATTAAAAAAAATATTTTATATTTTATATTCACATGTATATTATTAAACTCTAAAAAAAACTGCATACATACATTTCAAAAAAAAAAAATCAAAAAACTAAAAATAAAAAACAGGATTTTATCAAAACCGGTCCTACAATTTTCGAAATATTTTTTTCATAAATTCCTTGTTATTTAAGACGTGTGATGGCGTACTTTATTTTTACTAAGTATTGTGGTTTTAACACTTTTTATAAGTTCAAACTTTGTTATTTTCAACGTAAATGTTACTTGTTTCTGTTAAAGATCTTGCTTTTCAATGTAATTAGGCACATAAAGGCAAGTACGTGCGACCCAGTCGTGCCCATTTTTTTTATCTACATATGCATTTCCACGCTCTGCAGGTCTTGTTATAAAATCAGAAACAGTATCCTGTGGCCTTCACGTGGAAGTAATGTAGGCATATGATGCGGAGGATAAGATATAGATTGACGCCTTCCAGTTCTAACAGCATCAAACCACCGATAGTAAAGCAACTCAATATAAAACAATTTAAATCAACAATCGCCTGCACCATTTTATCATTTTCTATTATATGGGGATCACTAGGGCGTATGTGGAACAAGAAAATATTTTCTCTGCATATTATAAGGGTCCTTAGAAAATTTTATCGATGCACAGATAAATGCAAATAAACAGTCTTTCCATAACTTATACCTACAAACATACACCTTGAAATTGCACAGGTTATAGTGATAAAGCAAGTATGGTTACAAAGAACAAATCATAAACAGCTCACTACCTTCAAAGTCCATTCAACTTGAATACAATTCAAATAAAAAAAAAAAAAAAAATACTAAACGTCTCCATATTATTTATGAAAATGAAAATCTCTGCTCATTCAAAACTCACAAAGATCCCAAGGAGCACAGAACAAGCTATTGCGCAAATAAAAAAAATAAAAAAAAAATAAAAACATTTTCCAACCGTAGTAAATCACATTCTATGAATGGACCCATGGAAAACACACCAACACCATTGCTATTTACACCTGAAGGAGTCTGCACTTCGCATTTCCATCTCTAATACAATCTATCATATTTCAACAGTACATCAACCTTCATGCCAAATCAATCTACTCCTGTCCGGAAAAAAAGCAAAAACAAAACATATAATTTGACTGACTACCTAGGAAAAGGGAACTCAGGTTGTGCTTGTTGTATCACTTAACCTATCGCATAACCAATGTTCCAACTTAAAGTTTGTTGTTACCAAAAAAAAAAAAACAACAACTAATAACTGTTCCAATCATCGATAGAGAATAGGCACTTCCACATTCCAGTCAAAGCCACAGCACGAGCACACTTTCCAGCTTCCGTTGTCTGTTAAAGATTGCTCTCCTACTGCCCCCATTAAGTAAAGAGAAGACATTGTGGAACGCATACTAACAGGAATTCACCTAGTTAGCCAAGGCGCACGCCTGACGCGCCCGAAAACAGACTACAAAGTAGATAGTATTTTATAAATGTTTAGAAATAATTTCTCAAATTTTAATTTTTTTTAATTTTTTTATGAAAAAATGATTAAAAATTAACTCTCTAGCCTTTTATCTAAACACTCGCCACAAAAGTCACATGATAACCAAGCACACATATTCCATTAAGTTACTAGGTCAACATACAACACATGAGAAAACCCATTGTGAGGGAGCAGCAATATCTATGTCAGTGTCCTTCATTCCCTTCCATAGTTGTTGTCCCTTTTTTTTTTGGTTTCTGCTCTGGAAATACGTTTACCCATATATCCTCCTTTAATGGAACGTTGTTTAAAGGGTAAATGCCACCCAACCACCCACCCATAAGGAAGCTTAGCTGGAGCCCAATGAGAGGAGCACCAAGCACACACACACCAGTGAATCAGAGAGCGACGCATCCTTCCAATCGGAATTCCCACAAAAATATGCTAAAATATTTTGCTACCACTATGCTGATGCTTTAAGAGCAGGATCTCTGTTATCCTTGTTGTTTGTATTCAGTTTCAGTCCCGGACGAGAATCTGCATCGAAAGCTCCTTTGCTCGACACACGGATGTCTTCATCGCGATATTGGAGAGCTAGAAATTGTATTTTGTGAAAGTGAAATTGAATAAAGAATTTGCCGTATGTGTTGTGTACTGTAAAATTTGCGAATTCAGCCTAAAAGTATACTTTCGGTTATATAAAACAAAATTATTAAAAATCCGTTTTATTCTGTGATTGTTTTAAGTTTTAACGAAAATATAAAAGAAAAATTGTTGAAAAAGTTTGTGTGTGTATTTTGCAAGGATATCGTATATCGTGAGGATAAGAAAAAGAGTAAAAACCTGCTTCTCGATTAAATAGATGCAAAGTGAATTATGTGAAGTGGGCGTACAAATATTTGTGTATTTGCCAGCGTCGCGTGTATGTGAATAAAAGTCCTTTAAGATATTTCAAGGAATAAAGCAATAAAATGATTAAAAAAAAATGTAAATTTCTATCCGAGGAATATCCGAATCTGTGAAGTGGAATTGTGAAAAAAGTATCCTTCGGTTGGATTGATCCACACATCCTAGTGGATGTGCTATTAAATTTTATCCTTTTAACAGAAAAATCTAAAACAAAAACCCTGAAAAATGTAGGGATAGCAAAAAAAAAGGACTCTCCCAAGGAATAGAATATATAGACACGAGTAAAAGAATCGAAGAATAAGAGAAGCAAAAAAAAGGATATCCCCACCAATACACACTATATTATCATTGCTATTATAGTCACGCGGAGACGACGACAAAGCGACAAACAAAAAGTAAGTGGACCAGTGGATACCACATTGCTGAAATCCTTTTTTAGCATCTCTCATTTGTTTATCGCGCGCCACCTGTATGTGGGTGTGTGCGTTTGTGTATTTGTGTGCAGGACTGGAATTCGGTGTATCTTTTTGTTTTTTTATTTGATTGTGTGTGGCGCTAACTCGCCCGTCTAATATTGGCATAGATACATTTAAGTCTGGTGACAAGTGTTTACGGGATATTTGCTAGAAAAAAAACTCGCAAGATTTTTTTTTCATTTTGCAAAAGCATTGTTTTTTTTTTTTTTGGGGTTGTATCTATAAGATACTTTAGTTTTGAGCTGATGTGTTATTTTTTTGTTGTTGTCTATATAAAGAGCTTAGCATAGCGAAAACAGTTTGATTTTATTACATTTATGGGGAAATCAAAAGGATTATCCAGAGGCAAAAGGATTTTTATTGCTTTTTCACAACAATATAACTGTATATTGTCGCTCCTCTTGTTTCTCATTCCATCATCGGGATGTTATGAGCCAAAAACAACAGTTTTTTTGTGTTTGCAAGACATTTCGGCGAAGTCCAGATCGATACACTTATAAACCAGAGTATGGGTGGAAACAAGGTATTTCCCTAAAATTATAATTTAAATTTTATTAATTTCGAAAGCCGAAATGAAAGTGAAATTTTGATTGTTAATTGTTAAATTGGCTATAAAACAATATTGTATACAATTTTTGCTATCTGATTGACAATGTCCTAGACTTGACCATATTTACAAATACCACTTGTCAAACAAAATAAAAGTGTATCTCAAGATATGTTGTCTAAAAAAAAAAAAAAAACATCTGCTCGACTCATATCAAATACCGGTTGTTCCTGTACAAGGAAAACCTTTACTATTGATTGGTTTCTTGCTTCTCACCCTGATAAATATACCTTCTCCATTTGGCAATTCGGATCAAGGTGTGATTTCAGCTAATTTCTTGTCCTCCACTCATCCAGTTAAAGAAAAAACTTCCCAACAGAACCGTTTGGCAATACAAGAAAATCAACTGAAACGGCCTTAATAAATTTTTCCGAAACTTATAGTGATCACTATGCTTCCTCGATAGTCACATTGGGGCCAGTGCTGAAATAATCACAAATGTGATTTTTCTAGAGATGCGTGCTTGTATTCATAACAGAAGAGTCTTGGTTCAAATCGGATTCCTGAGTGTAAAGAAGCTATCACGCTCAAAGAAGTAAGTGTCCGATCCTATGAAGCTAACCCTACAGAGGAAAATCGGAAATAGCTCAAGCAAGTAAGGAACTCATGTATCTCCGTTATTACGATAAGAAAATTATTCACCCAAAGGCAGTTAACATTTTTATCATTTGTAAAAAATGTTAAAACTCCACAAAATCTTCAGTTCCAACGCTCATAAACAGTGACAAATCAATTGTCTACTCTTCAGAGAAGGATAAACTTGCTCGCAGTCCATTTTGCTGCTAGCTCAGGGTTGCCTCACAGCAACGTTGCCCTTCCTGTACTTGAGAATGTAATTTTCTCCAACAGATTATTTATTTTGCACTCGAACAGTAGCAAGAGGTGTTCTTTCACATCGCCTCTTTTGGAATTTTTCCTAGAGGATTGAAAACAGCATTTGTCCAGCCTATCCATGAGAAAGGTGACCCCTTATCCTTCTACCGACCCAAAGCACTTAATATCCTTCTTTCTAAGGTCATGGAAACGCTGATTAACTATCAGCTTAAGAAATATCTCGAAGATGAAAAGCTTCTTCATCACCGAAGAGTGAAGCAAATCTTTGCCTCGCTTTGGCTAAAGCTTGATGTAATATAGAGTTTGGCATTAATCTCTTTTATTGAAAAATCGTGTTTTTTCATCGATGATACTCTGTTTACCGTTACTTCCGGTTGTTAACAATTTTACGTTTAAAAATCAACTGAACTCTTAATGCCATCTACTCTTGTATTTAAACAAATTTACAAACTTCCGTCTGGTTCTGGCATAATCTAAGCATTCGGTTGTTTGTACTAATTCGAGTTCGAATTAGTACTTCGAGTTCGAATTAGAACTCAGTCAAAACATATTGCAAATATGTAGCATAATTTTAGGGGAACAATAAATAATCGTTGTTGTACACAATGAATCCCACAGATGTCGTTAATTTATAAACGGAATGGAATCACAAGTCGTCAGGGGCAGTATGGTTCAATTTGGGTCATAAGAAATTATTTCGCCTCTTAATACGATTTTCCGTTCTCTTCTTAGTTCCAAAGTCCATTCAGCGAATAAACGCGTTTTCTTTGGTCAAGAAATACAAGGACCAGAGTTAGTTAAATCTTGTTCCAGTGTAGGCTAAAGTCCTCGAATTCTGCTGTACACTTTCATAGCTCGCTCGATGTTCTCGCCATTCCTTCGATCTTCGAATGTTGGATGATTAATTACCGATCCACTAGGTGTACAAACAGAGTGGAGCGGAGAGCAAAGCTACGAAATTCATCACAGCAAACAGGTCGAGTAAGGATTAAACCTAGCCAGAGTGAGGAGCAAGGAGCAAGGAGCATAAGCAAAGTAGAAGTTAACAAACAAGAGATAATTCTTTTCTATTTAAATATTTTTGTTTAAATAATAGTTTTGTTCGTCTACTCCCTAAACAGACTTTTTTGAGCAATTTTACACAAATGTTGTTCGTTTACACACATTTTTGTGAGTTTTCGTGAGAAAAGAGAGATTGTGAGAAAGCAAAACATTTCCCCTTAATTCCCTATTTTAAACCAAACAGTTTCTTGGTGGAGAAATGTAAGTTCTGTCAAACTCAAAAGTATCTATATTTAAAATTTGACGTTTTGTGAAGAATTTGAAGAATAAAAATTAATATTGAAACAACAACAACTATTGCTAGTTGTTTGTTGTTGTCTTTTTGTGGAGTTTTCTTTTTTTTTAATTAAATTCAATGAAACGTTTTTGTGCCTTTACTCCAAAATGTGCGTTTCGCCAAAGAACGGTGGGCTCATCAGTTAGACCGCTCATGCTTTAACCACAGTTCCCTAAATAAATATAATTCATTATTGCTTTCTGCAATGGCTTTTATGAAGAGTCGATAATCATCGGCCTAATAAAATGTTTTCCATCACAATTTTTATTTCATCTGCATTTATTTGATCCATTTAATTTAGTTAAATTTTAATTTTTTTGACGTTTAAAAAGTTTCCCTGTTTTGATTCACAAATCGTTCTTTTAGTTTTGAGAGAATTTATTGTTTTCTGAGAGTTTTTATCCCCACTTTTCAAAGTTTGACAGTTTTCCTAAAACAACCCAAAAAGTAGACGAACGGACCTAATAAAAATGCACGTATAAGGCGTTTTTCTTTATTCGTTCAGAGCAGAGTCCGAGTTGTCAAAAAAGAAGTTGTATTTCTTTTTTCGTTCAGAGAATGATCAGAGCGTGCTCTGAGAAAGCTGTATGTATGCGCTCAGAATAAATTGACTGAGCATTCTGAGAAAATGCTAAACGAATTTAACGTCACCTTAGAGTTGTAGGCTTTTTCACTCTATCCCATGCACATTGCATACACCACTCGTCGAAAAATAGATACCAAAACGAAAGAGACAATAGTATTATGTGCATAATATTTCCGCCTGTGAACAAGTCATATGAGAAGTTTCGATTTGTGACAGCTAAGTGCTAGGTTCAGATAATCATCAGAGTATGCTCAGATTGCTGAGACTCTGTTCAGATACCTTTTCTGTGTGAATAAAGAAAAACGCTTATAGTTAAAAATCGGAGCAATGAGAGCGGAGAAATCAAACATGTTTGAAATCGCCGCTTTGCTCCCTTGTTGACTCTTTGCTCGATCTTCGAACGAGGCTGCCCTCTGTGTGCCATCCTTTCATTATACGTGTTTGATTTCTCCGCTTTGCTCTTTGCTCACTGCTCTTGCTCACTCGCAGCTCCACTCTGTTTGTAAACTAAAGCAGCTATGGCCAACTAATTGGAAAAAATGCTATGCTGCTCACTCTTTATTGCGTGGGAGACATGTTGTTTCAGACAATTTATCATTTATTACGGTAAATTTAAAGCGTTATTAATAAGCTATATGATGAAGCGTCATTTGTGCTGTACTTTTTGCAAATCACGCAATTTAACTTGGTCAAACTAAAAAAAAAAAAACTTGTTACTGGTCATCTAATTATAAACATTTTTGATATGAAATCAACAACACATCAACGGAAATACATTGTGTGGAGCGATGAAACGAAAATTAATCGGATGGGACAAGATGGTGCACCATATGTAAGGCGGCCAAAGAGAGCAGCTTTTGACCCAAAGTACGTTTTGCCAAGAATCAAACATGGAGGTAGATCAATTAACATTAACGCTGACAGCTGCCAATTACATTGACATTTCAAGAGAACATTTATTTGACTGGGCCGATGAAAATATGCTGGATTAACGAAACAATTTTTAAGAGCAAATTCAACAGAGAGGTTTTGCAACCAGATATTAATTTTTTCTGTGTTTCTTTCTAATTAGTTGTCTACAAAGATATGTCTTCTCTAACCGACATCTTGCAAAGAGAATAAATTATTGACAGATCCTCTATTACGTCCTGAGAACTCTGGACGAAGTTTTCTGTATTTACTAATAATTAAATTTAATTTATTGTAATCGCCTTATGTTATATTTTAAGATCAAATTTTTTCTTGTTACAGGACTTAATTTCAATAAATGTTTTACTAAAATATTAACATTTCAAATAGCTCTAGTTTATGTATTACTTCACATAATATTGTGCAATAGAAATTTGACCCTTTCACCTACATATGTATTATAGGTAACGTGTACAGGATGCATATACTTATGTCTCCTCGTGTCCCTTTTTCCGTACAGAAATATATTCTAAAAATACATTCTCCACACCTACCGGGACAAAGTGTGCAAATAGGATTTGTTATCGATTCATGTTCTAAAGAAATAAAATCCCATAACCTGTGCACATTTTCTCCGATGTTCTCAGAAAGGCTTGGCCACTATTACATATTTCTAGCTGGAACTACGTATGGCTAAAGTATCATCTTTTTATGCTTTTTTCCACGCGATATGAATGTTTTTACATGGTTAATGGTTCTTGGAAAACACGTGCATTTATAAGGTTCTATTTTTAAGTATTTATTATATCATAGTTGTGCCGTTTTTAATCAAAATTAATTTAAATTTCAATAAAAAAAAAAAAAAAATTATATGCAAAACGTTGCCTAGATCATTTTTTTTCTTTGGGGCTACGTTAAATTATTGGTTTATGCATGCAAACAAGCCGACGACGTTGGAAGAGCTCAGAGCCAACATTGAACGCGAAATTGCTGACAATCAAACATGACATTACGATGATAGAGAAGTCCAAAAAAGTGCGTCCGGAAATTCCTTGCGTCTGTCTTTCTGTTTGTTTGCACCTCTACAGTATAAACGAATGGGCCGATTTGTTTCAAACTTGGTAATTAGTATTTATTTGGTAGTATTTCACTTTTGCTCTAGGTCGAAAAATAACGGTACCTGCCATACAATTTTCAACAGAAAGTTTGATTTTCTCGAAAACGGCTCTAACGATCTTGATAAAACTTTCAGGGTGCTTTTTTCTTACAACAATACATCTTTCAATTAGAATCAATTTTTCGAAATTTGTTCTATAACGGTACCTCTGATAGAACCAATTTTTTTCAAATGCGGTTTAATCGTAAACCAATATACCGATTTCAATAAAGTTTTGCACCCAGGTCATTTTACACAATACCTTTTAGAATGCTACCGGATGTTGCACGACACTAGTTGGAAGAATTAGAGAGATAAGAAAGAATTTATTTTTGGCGCATTATAGATCGAGGATTAGGTGACTATCTTCTTTCGGATTCGTTCAGTCGCAAGAGTCTTGAAAGATCTCACAAAGAAAGATCATACACAAATTCACTGGCCCGGATAGTATCCCCGATATTGTTTTGAAAAGGTGTTCTTCAACTCTGGCAAAACCATTGCGTAAGCTTTTCTATCTGTCCTATTTATCTGGTCTCTTTCCGAGTGAAATGAAAACAGCATTTGTCTAGCCTGTCCCTAAAAAAGGTTTTGGACGGATTGAAGTCTGATACTTCAAAATAAATGCTGGTGTGCCCCAGGGCTCTGTTTTGTCTCCGACTTATTATCTGTACCTACTAATCCAATAAATGGTTTTGCTGACGATAGTATTCTCAGCTTTTCATATTCGTTTCCAGATTCTTATCCTTGTTCTCCGGATGTGGAACTGCAACGGCAGTGTATGATAAGTTCATTAAATTCAGCACAGTCAAAAACTGTTTATTTTGTCGTACCACACGAATGTGGAACGCAATGCCCGTCTCCGTTTTGCCATCCCATTTTGAAATGCAGAAGTTCAAATGTTAAGATTTAATCCACTAATCGATTAAACCATATAGACCGTTATGCTACGTTTTTAAAATACATATTTCTTGATCTGATACCTTATCATCGTTTCCAAAGTCTTGAAAAGAAGGTATTGATCGGTGGTTTGAGATGATGAAGAAGAGTTGACTGTATAATATTATGTCTCACCTTGATTGTTTTTAATTTTTTTAGTTTCATTATTTATTTATTCTTAATCTATGATTATAATTTTAATATCAATATATTCAACAAAATAATCCAAAAATCTCTCTCCCAAACATGCTGACTATAAATAAAAATAATTCAAAAAGCATTCATATACTAAAATACATATTTAAACTTCCATTCCAATTATCGTTTTCAAACAAATTTTCTATTTAATTTTCAAAATATCAGAAATACCATTATAGCAACACCATCATCAGCCAAATAAGTTTGCAATTAAAAACCAAATTCTAACTAATGTGTGTTATTTTATACAAAACTAATTATAATCACATCGATATAGCATTCATGATACCTAATTATGAATTTGTGAATAAACAATATACCAAGTATAGTACATCATAGTTAATTAAACTCATTCCCGAGTATATTTTGTCTATTTCAATCAAATCAGTCGAAATGGAAATTACAAATTATCATCGAATGGTTATGATTAATTGGGTGTTTGTTTTTTTTTTTTTTTTACTTGTAGTTTTGAATCTTCCCTGAGGAATATGTCAACTTGTCGGAAAATTGTTATTGATTTACAAATCAACTGCTGTCTAATTAGATGAAATGCCCTGGGTTCAGATGCATGAGACATTGAATTATGAAGATTTAAAGTGTGGCAAGGACGAGCTGCGACATCAGCAACGGCGTAATATACAATCAGGATATCCGTCTTCATTACGATGCTGTATAATTATTTGAGAAAATGGAACATTCGGAAAAGGAGGCATCTTTTGGATACATGATAAGGTAAGTGACATACTTAGGAACATGTATGATTAGCACAGGGTGTTGCGGAAAGAAATATTTTTTTTTTTAATTATTTCTTATTTATTTTTAATTAACGAACAAATCTAAAAACTGGCTTGAACTTAACTAATTTACTCAAAGTTTATCAATAATTAAATTAATTGCAGTTCGACCTAAAATTAACGTAAATATGTACACATATATTCACTAATTTACTTAAAACTAATGTGGGTTATATTTTTCACACAGAAAATTAAAATTCTACGTTTCTTAAACTTGTTTAATGTTTCCCTAAATGCTTTAAGCCTAAATAAAAATGCAAAAATAAACTTAATCTTTTAGAATAGCCGCATCAAGCAATTTTTGTAATTTTATACATTTTGTTGTAGAATTTTTGTTCGCTTTTTCTACACTTTCAAAATGCCGCCAAAACTACCCTTTATTGTTTACTTAATTCTGCTGCCGACCATTGGTAACACTTTTGCTTCTATCAAGGGTTCTTATAACTCTGCAAGAGTTCTGATAACCTCTACTTTTGGACTTGTTCTGTACTGGGCATATGCAATTGCATAAGGTAGTCTCCCAATAAGATCGCGGTGTAGATACAAAAGATTTCCCTTTTCAGACCACACCATTTTTAATATTAATAACTTCCGTTGGAGTCATATTGGCGCTCTTGACACCAAACAAAGCATGTATAAATGTGGCACAAGCACCCTGGTATTTATCCTTAAAATTGTTCCATTGGACACTAGAAACTTACTTAGATACGACATGAATGCCCCGAGGCTTATAAAATGTAATTTTTTTAAAATAAATTGCGCGACTGAATAGCACGTACTTGCTCTTATGTATGTGTGGTTACAGCCTCGAATAAAATTTGAAAAAAATTAAAGGAACTTCAAAGTTTTTATTCGATTTTTCTGACTTTGATTGTTTGAAAAAGTACATAAAATAGTTGTCAGCGGAAAAAAATAGACGCCATTTTATTTCCTTAGAAAATGTGAAAAAGTGTGCACTTTTTGTATCGTAGGAACCCATTTTATAAACAACTTTATTAAAAAAATAAAAAAAAAGCAAACTAAAACACAAAAACTACTTACATTTAAAAACATAACAAACTTAATTAAAAAAAAAAAATCCATCTAGCCGTTTTCAAAATATCGGTTTTTGATAAAAAAAAATTATTATTAAAAATACAAAGAAAAAAAAGGGTTCGAAAATATTTTAAATTAAAATTACTTAGGCCACCAACATCTTCCTGAATATCAATTTTGATTGAAATCGGATGACCACTTTTCGAGAAAGTCGAAGAAAAAGAAAAAGGTTCTATGGGTGGTACCGTTTTTAGCCCACCATCTTGAATTTTTGTTCACCAAATCATAACCTACACTTACAATAACACACTGGTTTTTTTTATAAAAAAAATCTTTGAGCTGTTTCCGAGAAAGCTTTTTATTTAACGTTTATATGACAGTTACCGTTAATATTTGAGGTAAATTACCATATGTTCCAAATTTGAAGACGTTTGGCCAAACCGTTTAGGCTGTAGTTCAATGTATCAATTAAAAAAAAACAATTTTTTACTCAAATCATTAAAGAAGACATATTTCAAATATTCTTAAAGTTATGTGGATTTCATTTTGTAATTAAAGGTGGAAAATTAATTAGAAAATAAGAAAAAATACAATTTTTAAGGCCGGTTTATTCAAAAAATTTATAGGAAAATTAAAAAATCTGCTCCGAACGTTTCAAAGACTTGTTCATTAATTTTAATATGACATATAGTACTCTTCTCGATGATCAAGTCTTTTTTATTCAAGAAAACATTAGAAACTTATTCGAAACACACGTTACGTTAGTAACAAAAGATATAAAAAGAGAAAAACATAAAACAGCCATGGTTTAATACTCACATAAAAAAATCTTATTTATGAACGCGACCAGGTGTACAAACGTTGAAAGCGTTTTCGAATAAATGCGTTGTTTGTTGTATTCAAAAGGGGTTAAGAAATAAGGTAACAGCCGAAATGCGTGAAATGAAGAGAGTTGTTTGCTCCTAGGTTAGACCCCTCACAAGCAGGACAGAAACAGTTGAAAAACCTGCGGGATATTGGCATCGGCAAGCAAAAAAAATAGCAACTACGACTCCATTGATGGCAATGAACTTAATAAAAAGTTTTAATCATTTCCAAACTCACAAGTGACTGATCATTTGAGAATGCCACATTTTCTTTTCCTTGTTTTAGTTTTTCACTGATAGATGAAGCTGACGTTTTAGAGAGTTGCATTCACGTAAAATCTAATTGTATATAATAAATTCATCATAAATCCAAATAATATTGGATTTGATAAAATTCACCCTGTCTTTGTTAAAGCTATACTCCCGTATATTCTGAAATACATAACCCACCTTTACAACACCATCTTAATGTCAAATGTTTTTCCAACAGTTTGGAAACAAGCAAAAATTGTTCCAATTCCAAAAAACCAAAATGAGTTTCGACCGATTGCCATTTTACCATTTCTTTCCAAGGCCTAGAGAGGATAATGAATTGAAACTTACTTTGTACTAATCAATCTGGCTTTCGTCCTAAAAACAGCTGCACCACAACTCTTATAAACGTAGTAGAAAATATCAGGCAAGTCGTTGATTGATGAGCACAAGTGAAAACTCAATGTTGCTTATAATAGAATATCTAGATACATTTTTCGATTAAAGAGATATGACCACATATCTGAAATTTCAAAATCAATTTATGGCATTTCTCTCGAAAACCTTTTCAATTTTAGATCATTAATTTTATTGAATAATGTCTTAGAAACGCGTCAGCCACCGTACCTCTGTAATACAATATGTCATTTGCATTCTGACAGATCATTGAATCGTATGCTTGTCCGTTATGCGTTCTTAATATAAAACTGCGATACGTATGTGGAACTCTCTGACCCGATCTTTAAGACTGATAAGCTATACTAAACTATTTGAAATAAAATTGAAAGAATATCTTGAGACGTTAAGGTATTGATGATACATATAAAAATCTTATTTTTTTTCTCTTTTATTTTCTCACTTCTCATTTCCTTTTGAATTTTTTTTTTACTTTTTCTTTTATCCTTTTTAAGTTTTGAATTTTTAAAACTTCAATAAACAAAAATTGTTGAACACTTAACAAAACAAAAATAACAACACATCTAAATGAAATATCTAATTAATTTTATACAACTTTAAAAGATGTTGTATCTTACTGTATAAATCTTTTCCAATAAATGTATGAAATATGAATAACTCTCAGTTTCACGTTCTACACGTATGCCCAGAGCAAAAATTAAAAAAAGGCTTCGAGCGTTTCAAAGCCAAAATAATATTCTTGGAACTGCAATTTAGATTTTTGTAACACATTCACTATGGACTTCACAATGCACGTATCGATTTGTGCATTTTCTTGCTTTTTTTTCAAAAATTAAGGTGCATACCTCTTAAGTCCGGGTTGTGTGTCCTAAATTATATTTTTGTCCTCCGTCCGCTTACTTCGAAAGAGATATGTTGAGAACTTATTCGGATACATTGCTGATACTCGGAAGAAGAATTATCGATCGGAAGAGGATGTACTTATAAAACATAACTGTTTTTCAACACACTAGATAAACGTGCTTCATTCAGCGGGTTGTTAAACAGTTTATTATATATATATATATGAAAAACCTCGTAGTATAGACGATTTGGAGTAACAACTTCGAACTGAGCAGGGAACTTGGCTCGTTTTGCCCGTTGATGATGCTAAATAATTAGTTAAAAACCATAGGAAAATGTGAAGATCTGCATGAAACGAGATGATATCTTTAATCTTCAGGTAACCTAGACCAGAAAAAATTGTACCCATTTTTTTTTAGGTTGATATAAAATATATAATATAGATTACATTGCCTACACACTAAGATTTAAAGGGTTTCCGCCATGGTTCTATACCGGAGAAACCATCTATGTACTTACTTGTTCATGTAGAATACCATGCGAATCAGCCTGTTTAAATATTTTATTTGAAAGCTATTAATATTGTAAGCTTCTGATATTGAAGTGAAGACTTTTTTCGCTATAATTAAAAAAAAAACTTAAAAGAGGTAAATAGCTCTAATATCTGGCCCACTTCAAGTTTCATTTTAATCAATCAATCAATAATGCTCAAAAACGCATTTCACAGTTTTGAGGACAGAAACACCCTGTTTAAAAAAAAATAAATATTTAAATTATTTTATGCACAAGCATTCTCCACAAAACTTTGCATAATATTTGCATACATTTTAAATCTATGCTCCAATGCAAATATAGGAAACAAAAATTCAAAAAACAAGGAGCAAACTTCAGATAAGAAGGACGACGACGACGTGGATAATGACGACGACGACAACGTTGAGTCATGCTTTTGAGGTTCGTAAATAACGCTTCAACGTGATGATAAAACAATGTACAGGTCTCATGCCTCTGTGCCACATGCGGCATACGCATCTTTTCCTCCAACAACGAATCTAGGTTATCCATTCTACACACTCAAAAATCTGCCTCTAATGCATAACACGCGGACGATTCACTCCACATGAACTAGATAGATAGGATTTCAAAATAAAAGCACATAATACGCCAAATAAATCAATAATTGACAGCTTGACAAGCGAACGTTGTATATGTGCTGCAAAAATAAACAAAGGATATTTTTTGGCCCATAAAAGGCCAAGGACGAACCCTTCTCTACCTCCTCCATCGCTTGCTAACATGTGCTGTGTGTGCGAAATTTATTTGCAATATTTTCATATAGGCACATAAATGAACTGAGTTTGCAAAATACAAAAAAAATTACGTTTTATGGTTTCTAAATATAATGCATTTATTTTTATTTTGTTTTATTTTTGGTGTTGATAGTTAAATTTAATACAAGTGGCAGCATTGAAAATAACTTTAATTTTTAAATATAATTATTTAAATATCCATTTATTTTTATATTTTGCGTTTACTTTACTTTTTACTAAAAAAATAGAACAACCGTAGGGTGTATTCAAGTAGTATACTCCTCCAAATTTCTTGATCTGTAGCTTACTGTGTTAAGTTTGGTAGACCAAGTCGGCTTATAATCCCTTTTAACCTGGTTACACCACTGGCTAAACATCAAAGTCCTTTCAGGCTGGATGCTGGAGCATCAGTTTCATTCGCTTTACATGCTCTGGTGAACAACTAGGAGGAGAGGAGCACGTCACTAAAGTTAATTTTGGGCTGTATCGTCTTCACCTATTGACACAATATTGCCTCAGGTGGCTTTTCTGTTCGGGTTGGACCTGAGCCTCAACCAAGCTTCTCCAGAAGCCTCGATTTCTAGTTAACTGCATCTGGTTTTACGAGAGAAGTTAGTTTAAGTCCTTATTAGGAGATCGCTTACTACGCGAGGTATCCCTGAGAGCAGTGTTGCCGAGGGAAATTTGAAAAGGTCACAAAAAAAGTGTCAAAGGGACGGATAAGAAAAATGTTTAATATCAATTTTAAATGCATATAAAATGGAAAAAAAAATCATTTTTTTATTTTAAAAATATTGCTTAAATATTTTGAAAATATTATTTTCCAATAAGCATTGGGTATGTGGACAGAAAAATTTAACTGCACCAGAGTATAAATTAGAGTACGTGTAGGTGATTTGTCATACATCCAAGGACTTTTTTTTAATTTTTTTAGCTTAACGGTACCTGTCATATAACCGTTACGTAAAAGCTGATTTTTCTCTTAACCGATTAGGTATAATCAAATTTAATATTCAGGAAGATGAAGGAGCCAAAATAATTTTTACTTGCGATATAGGTACTATAATACAAGTTATGGATTCGTGCATAATTTGTTTTAACAATCAAACATGAAATTACGGTGATAGAGAATTCGAAAAAAGCGGGTCCGGAAATTCCGCCCGTCTGTCTGTCTGTCTGTTCGCACCTCTACAGCCTAAACGGATTGGCCGATTTACTTCAAACTTGGTATTTAGTATTTATTTTGTAACGGGTGATTTTTTTGAGGTTAGGATTTTCATGCATTAGTATTTGACAGATCACGCGGGATTTCAGACATGGTGTCAAAGAGAAAGATGCTCAGTATGCTTTGACATTTCATCATGAATAGACTTACTAACGAGCAACGCTTGCAAATTATTGAATTTTATTACCAAAATCAGTGCCCTAGAAAAGTTGGCAGAAAATCCGCTTTTTTATCGACAAATTTTGTTCAGCGATGAGGCTCATTTCTGGTTGAATGGCTACGTAAATAAGCAAAATTGCCGCATTTGGAGTGAAGAGCAACCAGAAGCCGTTCAAGAACTGCCCATGCATCCCGAAAAATGCACTGTTTGGTGTGGTTTGTACGCTGGTGGAATCATTGGACCGTATTTTTTCAAAGATGCTGTTGGACGCAACGTTACGGTGAATGAACCGAACACTGAATTTGGTAATAAAATTCAATGATTTGCAAGCGTTGCTCGTTAGTAAGTCTATTTATGATAAAATGTCAAAGCATATTGAGCATCTTTCTCTTTGACATCATGTCTGAAATCGCGCGTGATCTGTCAAATACTAATGCATGAAAATCCTAACCTCAAAAAAATCACCCGTTAGTTTCTAGGAGGGTGTTTTTCATTTTTGCTCTAGGTCGAAAAATAACGGTACCTGTCATACAATTTTTAAGAAAAAGTTTGATTTTCTCGAAAACTGCACTAACGATTTTGATAAAATTTTCGGGTGCTATTTTTTTACAACAATACATCATTCAATTAGAATGAATTTTCGAAATTTGTTCTATAACGGAGGAATCGTTTTTTTTCAAATGTGGTTTTTTCGTTAACAATTATCCTTATGACAAGAAAATTTTGCACACTGGAAGTCATTTATAATTCAATTAATATTACATTTCAAAATGTTCAAAAACTTTTTTTTTCAACTTTTTAAAATTTTAAATATTTTTTCGAAAAGTTTTTCAAAAAAACGACTTTTAAAAAAAAAACTGGTCGAACCATTTTCAATATTTTTTTTCCTCGATAGATATTTAGTTTTCAAATTTTATTGCATACTTAGTTTTTCCGAAAAAAGCTCTTAAACATTAAAAAAAAGAATGAATTTTCGAAAAAAAACTAAATTCTTTTATTTTAAAAAAGGGTGTTTTCTTAGACGTGTGGTTTTTAATCTGACAATAGATTTTTCGGAGTTTTGGTCTTTTTGACAGCTGTCACTTGACTTATGCTCAATTTGGTTAGCCATTTTATAATAAATAGATTTACTCCTGAACAGCGTTTGCAAATTGTGCAAATTTATTACAAAAATATTTGTTCGGTTCGGTGGAGCAGAGTATCGAAGAAGACCCGAATGAGTCCATTCGCCATCGCGCGCAACAATTGGAGCTGTGCCCATCCACTTTATGGACGATTTTGCCGGAGGATCTTGGTTTGCAGGCTTACAAAATCCAACTCGTGCAAGAATTGAAGCCGAATGACCATCAATCGCGTCACACGTTCGGTGAATGGGCCCAAAACGAGACGGCCAGGGGGATAGGTATCCCGATTTTCACAAAGTTAGGCCTCTCGGTTGGAATTTATTAGAGCCAGCCGCGGCGGCCACTTGCCCGAAATCATAATTAAGACATAATGGCAAACTCTTATCTTTATAATAAAGCTAAAGCTTTGGTCATAACATTAAATTATACGCATTTTATTTCTTCTTGAAAACCACACGTCTAAAAAAAACACCCTTTGTATACATACATAATGCAGCCATTTAACAATTATCTAGCATAAGAACAAGTTCGTGCGACCCAATCGTGCAATTTATTTAAAATACAATGACAATATTTTAGAGACGGGTAAATAGATTTTTTTTTAATTTTTCTTTTAAAATTACGTTATTTTAAATTTAAAAAAAAAGTTTTTAAATGACAAAAGTACCTACGATTTTGGAAAAAAATCACACAAATTCACTTTAAAAATAATTTTAAACAATTCTACATGAATACATGAATTCTTTTTATCTCTTAAAAAATCGTATACTCACCTTCAACATTGATGGAATTTGAAATAATCAATGTATAATGATCGTTTATTCATTTCTACTTACCCTTTCTGTGTGAATTGAAAAAAGGTATTGCACCAACAGAGTTACCTTTGCCAATTGAAAATACTACTAAATAGCTTTTTCATTATTTTTTATCATATTGGACATTTTATTCTTTCAGTTTTGGAGCTTTTGAGAACAAATTTAGTAGTGTGAGGAGAGAGTAGGTATTGTCGCATTTGTGTGGTACTAAAAGTTAGAAAATCTTTAAATTGCAGTTACATTTTGTTGGCTTTTGGGTATTTTAGTAGTAGAAAGATGTTATTTTCTCGAAGTTTGCAATTGTATTACGTGATCATATTAATTCGGAGAAGTATTTTGACATTATATTGTGATTTTTATAAGAGTGATGTGGTATTGTGATAAATAAAAATAAATATATATAGTATTTTTAAATGCAGTGAATTAAAATTGATTTAAATCGTTTTTAAACTGTAAAGTGCTAATGTTTTTTTTTAAATAAAAAGTGAATGTATATTTTTTTAAATTAATAGTAATGTATTGTACTGTAATCAGCACTACTCACTTTGGTCTCCTATTTGCGACGATTTATAATGATTAGTACGAAAACCTTGCAAGCCAATGCAACCAGACTAAGAGGCAAACGTCCTATCTTCCTGTACTGCCAATTTTTTTTGAACAGACTATAGATTTGTGTCATTTAATTTTGCTCGTATATCCGAGTTTTTGTAAGAAAGGATAGGTGATTTTTCTTTTCTTTCAAACTTGGCTGCAGAACTACCCACTGTTCAAATATTCGACAAGCAAGAAGAAACAGCCACCTTGTGCAACCGAAGTTTTAGAAGCTTGTGTTCTGAAGCATCAAAACTAGCCTGAATGGCTTAGAAATCACCTTAACCTTTTACCGCCAAATTTGATAAGCATTAAAACACTTCTGCATAATTCTTCGTTGGATTCAATTTCGATGACTCGGCCACAAGGGCTGGTGTGCCCCAGGGCTCTGTTCTGCCTTCGACTCTTTTACTTATTTTTATATATGAATTTCTGTCTGTTACTTCTAATCCACTTAATTGTTTTGCTGCCGACTCTACCCTCAGCTTTTTATATTCGTTTGATAATTCACGTCCTTCGCCTTCGGACCTACAATTGCAACGGTACCGTATGTCAAGCTCATTAAACTCCGATTTATACAGCATTGTCAAATAGGGTAATAGGAATCGTGTGGAGTTTAATGCTTCGAAAACTCAATGCTGTCTTCTGTAGTTAAAGCTAAACATACCCCCCAATGCCATTGTCCATGAATGGCACTTACATCGAAGAAACCGAAAAGCTCTCAGTACTCGGTATGTGTGTCAACGATGACCTCCGTTGGAACGAACATATATTGAGTGCTTAGGTTTTCTTAGTTTTAGGAAATAGAACTGCCGCTGAAACAATTGCCCCTCTCGAACAACGACGCAATGTTTCATGTCTTTTATAAAAAAATATTCACTCGAAGTAGCCACCTGCATTCCTCCCCTTAAAAGTTTCTCCCGTAATACTCGTCTCGCAAGGAATGCCCATCACCCTTGAGCCCAACTTCGGACGTACCGTTAAATATATGGATTCTTTCTTTAGCCGAACAACACGAATTTGGGATAGTTTACCCGGCGAGATTTTCCTTTGCCATTTTGATCTGCAAACATTCAAAACCAATGTTTATCGACACCTCCTATCTCTCCCCTCCCTATCTTCCTAATGCCCGCGCAGTGAATTTAACATTAAAAGGGAAACAAATAGTCCCTTATGCGCGCGTTAATTAAAACAAAAAAAAATCGCTTTTTTAATATCCAATAACAACATTCCAGTTGACTTGTCCTTTAAACTATTTTTTTTTAACAAAATAACACATTCTGTTTACTTGTTGAGAAGTATTATGAAACGGTCTTAAATCAAATTGTTGATCAGGAAAAATTTTATTATCAGAGACAATTCTTGAGATTTGTTCCTTTAATACTTTTTCTAATATTTTGCTCTTTTATTTTTTTTTATTCTTTATTTATTTTTTTATTTATTTAAGTATAATCTTAGCTACTTTCCAAGAGCTTGGAAAGCTCTTTCTAGTTATATTTTCTAAAATTAGAGAATTGTTTTGAAGTTTAGATTTTATTCTAGACCGAAAGAAAGACCAGTTTGCATTTTTTATGTTTTGAATGTATTGAACTTTTTCAATCCCAGACCATAAAAGACGATAGAAAACCGGTATGTGATCAGAACTAAGCGCATTTAATAGATAAAGGACATGTCATTTGCAAAGAAACGTTTGTAACAAACAAATCAAGTACAGGGGGAGAACCACGAGAACCGGAAAGAAAATACGTTGAACTTGAAGGAAACATTATACAAATAGCAAATGCGACAGAGAGGTTGGAAAATATATTGCCCAAGGCACTAGGTTTTTGGTAACCACAATCTCTGTGACCACAATTGAAACCCCACCAACTATAAAATCATCTTTCATTAAAAAAAGTGTTGAAAGATCAGTTTTAAATAATTTCCTCTTAGTTTCAGATGATTACCCATTAGGGAAATATACGCAATATATTTTTATATTCTTTTGGTTTTTTTTAATTTTACTTCTATTCCTATATTTTCCACACAACGTATGCGAAAAATAGGAAAGAGCGAGTGTTGAATCGACTTTCTAACAAGAATTGCTAACCCACCCCACCCACTTCATCTTTTCTATCTACCCGATAGATTGCTAATGGTTCTTCTGTTTTTGCCGACTTCTTCTTCAAGTTCGTCAATATAAAGATAAAGCTAAAAAGAATACCCCCCCCCAAACTTCTAAACGAACAAAAATAAATGATATTACCATACCCTTCCGATTCCCTATAAGAAAAAAATCCTTCCTAAGCCCTTTTCAAGTAGAACCTTATTATATAAAACATTGCAAAAACGTTTAAGCTTCTTAAAATCCCTACGCAGTTCCTCTTCCAAAACTATATAACAAATTATTATTAATATACAAAATAAAACAAAGAAGTATACTTAAATCCCTAATTTCTTTTGCAGTACCTACATAACTACTTGAATCTACTCCGTTTTGTTGCCCTATTAAGAAACACAAGCTCTCGGGATTGTTGTTTTGTTGTTGTTAATGCACAAAAAGTGCACTCCTCCCCCACATCATTTACTGTATGTTTCTCAGATCTTCTCAGCGCCTCAACCCTCCTCATAGCCTCTTCCAATCGAATAACAATGCTTTTGAGTCATTCTTTTGAATGGGAAAAGAGTGATTCGTTTAATAGTTCTTAGTAAAAGGATAACCCAGGTTTTTCATCCTTGCTCCTTTTGTTTTGTGTATATATGCATTCGTTATCAGTGTTTGCGCAAATGTTTATAAGAGAAGTGTATCTTCTTATTTGAGGATATGCATATGGACACAGTGCTGTGGAGATGAATTTGGGATTTTAATTGGGAAAATTAAGGTTAGTTGGTAGAATTTGATTAATGTGGTTTAAATGAGAGTTAATTGGTTAAGTCGTGACTCTGATGGTCGATTTTGAATAATAATGTACAAACATTGAAAATGGCGATTTTCCGATTTGGCGATTTTTTTTTTTTTTGAGGGTATAACCACTTTTATTTTAATACAAACTTGGGCAAACTAAACTTTGATTAAGAATTTTTGGGTGCCAGACGTTTCAATTGTCGCAACACTCAAGAGGCAAAAAATACTGAACACGAACATATATATTCGAAAGAAAGGAAATTGACATTTGCAGACTATGCAGACGTGTTTTTTGACTTGATAACGTCTTATAAATCGATGACACACATATGAAATAACTGAAACGAAATGAAATGCTGATAAGCATCTGAGTTAATATATATATATATACAAGTGGTTATACCCTATAAAGCTTGGAAAATCAGCAACACAGTGAAGCTTTGCTCTTCATTTTCCGTATTGTTACTATTGAAGTTTCTAAATGCTAATCATTTTAAAACTTTTTCTTTTGCTAAAGCTTTGGTTATTCTTGTTGCTCCAAGGAGTCTACTTCTTTTGGATTTGTTTAGTTCCCAGTTGTATAGTTAGTTGGTCAATTACGCCACTCCACAGTTCTTATTACCTTATTAAAGAATTTTCTTATCTTCACTCAGAGAAAAACGTCACGTAAAAAAGTTTACAAAGTTGTAAAATTAAATCTATAGTACATTCAATGTACACTTTACCTGGTCTTGTTAAATTTGCTCTGTACATGCTCATTTCACTCTAAGTAAACAGATAATCCTGGTCCTATATAACATTTACCGTTAGTTCCATCCACCGTGTACCTGATTACCGTATTAAATTTGGAGTGTATATGCTCATTTCAACCCAAGATTGTCGGGTGCCATTAAAACATTTACACTATTGCAGTGTAGAAACAACAATGTATCTGATAGTTTAAAAGCATTAACCTGGTTATCGTGTTAAATTTGCACTATATATTTTCATTTCACCTCAAGTAAACAGATCATCCTGTTTCTACATACAATTTACCGTTAGTTCTATCCACCGTTTACCTAATTACCGGAATAAATTTGGAGTGTAGATGCTCATTTCAACCAAGATCGTCCTTCCTTGTTCCTTTGCAATATTTACACTATTGCATTGTAGATACAAAAATATATCTATTGCTTTGAATTTGAATACAGCAAAAGCTTTCAATCGCGTAGAAAAACATTTGCAGTTGGATCGGGATTGCGAACGTGGTCGGTCGTCAATTGAATTCGTGTTACCTTCTCTTCATATTCTCCAGCTTTCTAATAACTTAAAAGTAGTGCGGTTAATGTCACGTTATTTCAACAGGTGAGCGTTTTAAATTTAATAGTGGATCATGTTAATTTATTGGAAATCCCGTGTATATTTAACACCGATACTGGGGTAAATAATGGGTGATGTATTTTCAACAGAGAAGTGTTATTAATTTTACAGTGGATAATGTTGATTTATTGGAGATCCCGTGTAAATTCAACATGAACACTAGTGTAAATTTAACAATGGGTGATTTAGTTTCAACAGGGTAGCGTTTTTAATTTAATAGTGGATCAGTTTGAAGTTTCAGAGTAACCTTAACATGGTTATCAGGCAAGATCGCAAGCACCAGGCCAACAAGAAAAAGAACAGCCGCAAATTCCCTAAATAATTCCACCCAAAATCAAAAAGAACAAGAAGAGAAAACAAATAAAAATAGGCGGAGTTTTGTTAAACTAGAAAGTATATGTAGATATTGGTGTGTGTGTGTGTGGATTTAACGAGAGGGTTTGAGGGTGTAAGTTAACAGGCTGTATGTTGGTGTTGCTGGCATCGATGTTTTCTTATGACGTTATCACGTAAAATTATCGTCCGTAAACCGACTTTACAGACAGCCAACTCTTTTTTTCAATTTATTGCAATTCACTATTTCAACTGTCTTCTCTCATGCCAGTGACATAATTTGTAATTTTTTTTGCACACCACTGTGCAAAAGATTCAAATCTGTACAAAACAGAGAAACACTTCATTTCCTTAAAATAACAAAAAAAAAAATCACAAGATCATAAACTAAGCTCCATGCAAAATAGTACAAAAGCATGGGAGTAGGTTAGGGAAAGGAGCACACAATACAATAATGCTACTGTCTTGTGCGATAATAGCAGACAAGGGTGAAACGAAATGATAAAAGCTTCCCTCATTCTTGTCTTTGTTAAACAGCCTCAGGGAATATTCCAGCGCATCTAGCATTGTTAGTGCCTCATTTGTACTTATGATTGCATAAAAGACGAACTCCAACGTCGTCGTCTCACATACCAGGATGCACACAATCTTGTTGCAAGGGTTTTTCAACACAGATTACAACAACAATAACAATGAATCAGTAAAACGAACAAAAAATGAAGAAGACAAAACGAAATCTTTCACTCTAAGACAACGACAATTAAACTCAAGGGTGCAGCATTTGCCCACCAGCCTTCTATAATAGTACTCTAAAGCAATTAAATACAAAATGAGTGCCACGCCTGGTGGCCCAAAGTGCAATGACTAGTTGAAAGCCTTCCCTGGTAATATGGAAGATAGCACTATAGATGGAATGGTTTGAAAAAACTTTAATTATTATTTAATGTGAGTAATAAGAACAAAAAAAAGATCCTTCGGATTTAACATTAAACATCTTTCGCTGTCCGCGATAATGGTTTGCACTTTGCAGTTGCACTTCCAGCGGAATCCTATAATTTACATTCATCAGTGGCTTTTATTGGACTTCAAGGGGAATCAGGATTCGAAATCCTTGTGGCGAGCACACACGTGCAATGGAATTTTTTATTATTATAATGTGGTGGTTTATTTTCTATGGATACCAAAGGAGACTTGCTTTTGCTCCACCAACATCATACAAACCACTTAAAGCACACCCAGGGAAAGCTTCAAAAGGTTGCAGTGGCATGAAATGCCGATACCGCATTTTGGTTGAATGCTTCGGGATTTAAAAAAAAAAAAAAAAAACAAACAGAAACAAAAACAATTTTCATTTTATTTTTTTCTATTTTATTTGACTGCAGAGTCGTGTGGCAAGGAAAAGGAAGCATATGCAAAGAACTTTGCTCAGAGTTATTAAATTTGGGCAGTGAAAAGTGAGGTTACGTATTTTTTATTTTTTTAAAGTTAGCCTCTGGAGGAACATGAGAAGTTTGCTCACAGTTAACTGGACAATTGGATGGTCTTTCTCAGTTTTTCCCAATTTAAATTATTTGGGGCAAGAAATGGATTCATAAATAAAAACCATACCCCCCGATAAAAAAAATGGCCTGGACTTAATAAAAACATTCTTTTACTTTTACAAATATTCTAATTTTATGGTTATCAAACTATCCGTATAGAGAACCAGAATCCCACAGATTCCACCGCATAATCGAAAATGTCCTAAGAATCCCGAAAATCTATTACAGAATCCAGTCTATTTCTAGTAAATTCGTATATCGTATTGGAAACTCTGCTTCGAAATTCGTCAGTTTGTCAGAAATATGCTTTTTGAATCCAGATGAAAACTATATCGTACTATACCGTAAATGGAGGTTATTGTCTTACGGAATGCGAATTAAAACATTTGTTTTTGAAGATTTGTTTTGGATTTGCCTTAGATTTCAGGATCTTGAGCAATAAAGAAGGAAGACCGCTTGCAAATCCCTGGATTTACAAAACTGGAGGTCTCCGGTGTCTTTATTAAAACTATTAAATACAACAAAAGACTAAGTAAACTAAACGAATTAACTAGATCATTTTTATTTGAATACTAGATTAACCACCCGGAGTTGCTCGGGTATACCATACGTTTTCGAAAAAACGACCCCGGCGTGGCGCCACTTATGTTGTAATCAAAACAGCCTTAGTTAGCTCTCCCAAAACTAGCTATCTGCTTGTTATACGACCCTAGCGGGACTAAGGGGTGAAAAAATTGCCTTACTTACTCCTTACAATATCAGCTATCTGTCGGTGAAAGTCCAGTCAAAATCGGTTCATAAATAAGAATTTTCAAAAAAAAAGACCCCAGCGACACCTAGAGAGTAATTTAAATAGCCTATGTTACTCTCAGGAACATCGTCAATCTCTCAGTAAAAGTCCTTTCAAAATCGGTGCAGTGGTTCCCGATATTAGCCGGAACAAACACACAGAAAGACAGCCAGACAAAAAATTTAAAAATTGTGCTTTTGTTATAAGTTTGTATGTATGTTTTTATTTATGGCATTCGGCCTACGCGGCTGGCTCGGATGTAGTCCAATCTTTAGGTCCAATTTTCAATCACTCTTTGCAGCATTTGGGGTGGTATATCGGCAATAGTTCCGCGAAATATTGTTTTCCATGTCATTAATCGTATCTGGCTTTTCGCTGTAGAATAGCGATTTCATATACCGGGACAGAAATTAGTTTAGCGGTGAGCGGTGATAAATCACCGTTTCCTTCAACAAATCAATTCTGGCACGCGCTGAGTGAATGTTGCGCTGTCTTTTTGAAACTACATAGCTCTCTTTCAACAAGACTATTCAGTTCAGGAATGGAAAAGTCATTGATCATGGCTTTTCAACGGTCTCCATTGACTGTAAATCTGCTCATTTGGGCCTTCGTTGATGCTGCGCTCTAAAGCAGCAATAGATTCTTTAGTCTCAGATGATCAGTATTATCATTAATAGTAATATGGTGCGAAAACGTTCCACAGTTCATCGAATTAATTGCTGAAGTATGAACGATTGCGTCGAACCTTAAATGGACGAAGTGCGCCATGCGTATCACGAACAGAACCATATTTTTCGAAATGAATCTGCAAAATTTGCATCCGTTGTTTAGGCGTAGGTCGATTCGTGATGGAATGGCAAACCAAACTAAAGATAAATCACATGGCAGATGGGAAAATGGCTGCCAATGAAAAGCCGACACGGAGTTCAGGAAGTCGGTTCCCGATCTGTGAAAAGTGAAAACAAAACCTTCTATCCCCGATCCTCTTCAACATGATCATCGATAGACTTTTTTGGAAATATGATGTAGAATAGGCTCAACCATTACCAATGCCATTGTCTTCGCGGATGATCTGGTTTTGTGTCCATCAACACCGTCTGGTTTGCAGAAGTTGATTGCTATCACAGAATAGTTCTTCAAATAATGCGGTCTTAGTGTAAACACTGCCAAATGCATTACCATCAGCATCAAAGAGCAGGTTAAGCAGAAGATTGCACTGATTGAGGCAAGAACTTTCAAGTACGGGCAACAGTTCATACCCGTCTTGAAGAGATCAGAAAATTGGAAATACCTTGGCCTCCAATCACGCCCGATGGCAAATGCAAGGTGAAGCTTGGTGAGCTCCTTCTACCAAAGTTAGAGGGAGTCACTCAAACACCGCTCTAACCCCAACAAAGGCTTCATATCCTCCGGACTACCCTTATTCCCCAACTCAATCACCAGCTAACATTGGGGAATATAACCATTGGTAGCCTTAACAAAGCAGATAGGATAATCAGAGCAGCAGTAAGGAAATGGCTCCATCTCCCCAAGAATATCTCAGTACCATTTTTCCATACCACGATAAACAATGGTGGACTTCGTATTGTTACCAAACTTGGACGAGTCTGTAGTTGCTAACATTTACATAGTAAAAGAAATTGATAAAGCTTTGTACAGACTCAGGGTAGAAGGCAGGGTACTGAATACAATATCGGAAATTAACGACTACTGGGAAGGCAAATTAACCACTCTGTGGACGGATATGGCTTGCGTGACCCGACGAAATTCCGTAAGCCCATCGATGGATCAAAGAACCAACAAAACTCTTATCAGGTTGGGACTTTGTAAATTGCATCCGAACCAGGATTAACGCCCTTCCAAGTAAATTATTGACGACAAGAGGGCGTCCAACCATAGACCGGAAATGCTGAGCAGGTGTCAAGTACCCGAAATTCTAGTGTGTTTCATTTCCTAAGGAGAAGTGCAAATAACAATAGACCATCGAGGAACCGACAATACACACCTCGGAATGCATCAAGAAACCGGATCTTGTAATTTGCACTCCAGACCACGCTATTGTAGTTACCGTTGAGCAGTCGCTTGAGGAAGCTCACCGAAGGAAGCTTCAGAAAATGAGATAAGGAACCATATAGCATGGAGAACAGGGCAGAACTCTGTCTTTTTCATCCCAGCAACACTTAACTGGAAAGGTATTTGGGCAGCACCCAGCTTCAAAGGATTAGAAGGACGCAGCCCTTGCATCAACAAGAGTGTTGATTAGTACATCGATATGCTTCCGGACGTTTGAAAACTCTACCCATCTATTACATTGTACAGCTGAAGTGGACCCAGGACCCCCATATCCCGTAATTTAGTGCTACCTTACAAGAAGGTATGCTATAATAATAGGTATTAGTGGTTAGTGTGTCGTACTGCGAAGCGAATGAGCCTGTGTTCGAATCCCGCTCATAGCCATCTTCTTTTCCGGAGTACTGCGTCTCGCGAGGAACGGACAAAACTCCAAGAGTAAAATTTGTCTCGATAAAGTGCATCTCATGTAGCCGTTCAGACTCGGCGGTAAACTGTAGGTCCCTTCCATTCTTGCAGATTAACTTTAAAGCAAAGTTTTCTTATAGTTCCCGAAATTCCTTGTGTATTGGAATAGTTGGTTATAGGCTTCTACTTCTTGTAGTATAGTTCATTTCAATAGATGATTACCTGACGATCTACCCATTTGATATTGGTTTACCAGAGACGAGAGTGTTTAATATAGCTTGAACCAAATCACTTGGCCAACGGTCGGTTGCACAGAGAGAGAGGATTGAAGAGAACAAAAATAGTGCTCAACAGATTTAATGAGTGAAATGCCAGAGATGAAATACTTTTTTTAAAACTGCATAATAAGCCATGGTCATAGCTCATGTAAAGAAAGTCCATCGCTGGAACGTGATTGTGCGTATGTGTTAATCTTTCAAAAGTCATGAGATGAGCAGAGAAATTTGAAGAGAGCCCCACAGTATAATGGCCAAGTGAATTGGTTCAAGTTCAAGCTATACTAACAGACCTACAGTGAGATAGTGAGATAAGTTGTTTACAGCGTCTATCTCGAAATTTTGAAATGCAGAAAGAGACAGACTTAACAAATGCTAACAACTAGCTGTTGTCAATTCTAGTAATTCCATTGATATCCATGGAATTTGGGTCTTTAAACAGCTCAATGACATTCCTACCGCAGTTATGAACAGTTGTGTATATGTAAGATTAAATGAGAGAAAATGGATCTTATATTGATAAATGTTTTAACTAATGTCAGCAATTATGTATGGAATACAATATGAGGTAAATGTCCGCCTTTGTTAGTCTCACAAATGCAAGCCCTTTTGAGCACATTTTTCATTACATTCTCACACATTTCACGCGGTATTTCATCAATTTCATCACGAATATTTTGTTTGAGTTCCTCAAGCGTTTGTTTGCATAAACCTTGCTTTTCAGATATCCTCACAAAAAGAAGTCCGGAGCAGCCAAACCAGCGACCGTGTGGAGGCCAATCAACATCACCATTTCTTGAAATAACTTGTTGTGGAAAGAGGTCTCGCAGTAATTCCATTGTAATACTGGCTGTATGCGATGTGGCACCGTTTTGTTGATACCACATGTTAATCAAGCCCAAAGCATGCAGTTGTGGCGTTAAAAAAATTTCAATCATATCACGATATCGCTCCCCTTTCACAGTTACCGTTACGCCGTTTTCATTTTCAAAGAAGTAAGATCCAATGATTCCTCCTGAATAAATTGCACACCAGACTGTAACTTTTATGATGAATGATGAATAATTTGATGGTTTTCCGACTATTCTGTTTATTCACATATCTATTCAAATGAAAATGTGCTTCATCACTCATTATGATTTTTTTCATGAAAATCATGGGCTAGATGTAACATCCTATTGGCGTATGTACGGCATATTGTGGAAGAAGCTCTTGTGTCAACTGAATCTTAAATGGAAACAAATGCAAATGCTTGTGCAAAATTGTGGCCAAAAATGTTCTTTGAAGACCAAGCTCCTGAGCACGGCGTCGAATTGAGGTTGATGGATTGTTTTGAAGACTTCCTTGAGCAGCAGTAATGTTTTCAGCCGATCTTGCAGTACGTTTTGGTCCATGCTTGGGCCTATCACCTACAGACCCCTTTTCATCGAAATCATTCACTATACGATAAAAAGTGCGTTTTGTTGGCACGTTGTTTCTCCCAAAAATTTCACGTAACTTTCTCATCGTCACAGTAATCGATGATTGATTTTGATAAAATGTTTTAACGATTAAAACACGTTGGTTTATCGAATTTTTTTTCCATAATTCCAGATGCTGAACCCAATTTTCGACGGTTTTCAAGCTTAAATCGGCCGATACTGCTGCAATTTCACGTTCGATATTCGTACGAAGTTCATCAATCGTCGCTGGTTTGTTGGCATAGACCATAGACTTGACGTAGCTCCTTAGGAAATAGTCTAACGGCGTCAAATCGCACGACCGAGGTGGCCAAGCAACTGGACCATTTCGTGAGATAACACGTTCTCCAAACTTGGTTTCCAATAAATTGATTGTGACATTCGCTGTGTAGCTTGTGGCGCCGTCCTGTTGGAACATGTCCTCCAAGTCCATATCATCCAATTAGGGCCAAAAATATTCGGTTATCATTGAACGGTAGCGATCCCCAGTCTTGATCATCATGGAAGAAGTACGGTCCAATGACGCCGCCGGCCCATAAACCACCCAAAACCGTATTTTTTTCGGGATGCAATGATGACTCATGGAGTACGTGTGGATTGCTGCCTGACCAATACTGCATATTTTGTTTATTCAGCCAGAAATGAGCCTCATCGCTGAAGATGATCTTTCGATGAAAATCCGAATCATTTTCAAGTTGTTGCTCAGCCCAATTCACGAACATACGACGCTTCTGGTGGTCAAGCGTTTTCAGTTCTTGCGTCAATTTAATCGTCTAAGGATGTAGGCCAAGATCTTTTCGCAAAATTCGCCACAACGATGCCCAACGCTTGAGAACGACGTGTGAGAGACACATTTGGGCTTTCTGCAACTGAAGCCTGAGCGGCAGCAATATTCTCAACACTACGAGCCCTTCTTTGTCTCACTGGCACGGGAACATTTTGTACTGTGCCTGTGGATTCAAATTTTTCTACTAGGCGCTCAATTGTTGATCTGCTAGGACGATTATGACGACCATAAATTGGACGTAGCGCTCTTAACGTTGAGGCCACTGACTCCGAATTTCGGTAGTAAATTTTAATAATTTTGACTCGTTGTTGGCTCGTATATCTTTCTATTATAAAATGGCAAACCTTACTGAAGAGAAATGTCAAAAGAGCGGCAAGAAATATGGCGTCGTTTGCTGTCCCTGTCGCTCTACTTTTGTAGCGTCTCTGTTGAAAAACCCGATAGTATACCTTCCCGGCGGACACCCTTCTCTTCTTTCATATTAAGCTTTGAACTTAATTAAAATGTGTAAAGCCACAACTTGGAATTCCTTCGTCTTTTTTTATGATTTTCCTCTCCGTAAATATGGTCAGTTCTCAATACTTTTGTAGTTTTAATGTTAATAAATAAATTTCTTAACAATAAATAAGCTGGCAAATGGTGAGAACCTTAATGAGCTAACATCTTACTTTTACAAACTTTGACAAAGCATTCTTCAAAGAAACTACCATTTACAAGAACAACCATAAAAAACTGTTTTAGGAAACCTTTGTGGTCCTCAAAGCCATAGGAATTAAATTTTCTTGTTCAGCAGTTACCTTTGGAAGCTAATTAAAAATATTTTTTTTTTGTGTAACCTTTTACGCAAGATATTCCCACTTCTGAATTATGTCACTTTTAACCTTTTATATCACGTGGCAGTGTACAATTCGTATAACCTTTGGTTCAATCTGCTCGTAAATGTATTCTTTCATTACTTTTTTTTTATTTCACTTACAAATCAATGTCCTGCAGCACATTTCTTAAACAAATACGACGTTTTGGTTCGAAAAAACCAACTCTCTTTGAATTGACATAAAACAGATTGCTTTCACTTTCAATTTAACTGTACATAGTATAATACACAAGTAACCAGGACATTTAGGATTTTGTTACTTAATACTCTGTCGGAGCCATCAATAAAGCCAGGAACATAATATATAAGTACATCCTTGACCCTTGACTGATGTTACTTTTAAAGTAAACTGAGAGGTCTTAGTTGTTCAAACATCTTTCATCAACAATTTTAAGACTTCTTTCTTATCAAGGAAGGATCAAGGATATACTGTTTGCTTTATTGATGCGATATTGCTTCATCAGATGAATTTACTGCTATCATGTGGTTAAAGGAGTATGGCTTCTGTGTTGTAGAAATGATTTTATCAAATAGGATAAAAAAAAAGGATATAATTGATGACAAGAACCCTGGAATGATATTCAGTGGGTTTTGTCCAATGATGTTGATTACAGTTTGCTCTTAAGGTTCCTCAATTTCATTAAATTCGTTCGTATAGTATAAGGGGGTAAAATTAATTTATGCGTTTCGAAGGTGCTACTCGATATCTTGAGTAGTGGTTGGTGGTTTAATAGCCCAATTCGGAGGTATTCCAATAATTGACAGGGAAAATAGATTGAGTTAGAGAATTAATCAAGGATCTTAGCTGAAACAGTTTTGGATAATTGTGGGTATATTTTTAAGTATTTTTTGAAAGTGTTAGAAGTCTAAGGGGGAACAATACAAAATACAAGTTGGATCAAAAGCAATGTAATACTGAGAATTTGCCATAATCTTTTGCAAATGGCTCCAAAATGCTTTGGTGAAAAAATTGATCTATTTTCTTCATATTTAACATCTAACAAAATGTATAAAAGGACATTAGTTTTGTAAGTCCTAGACTTTATGGGAGAAATTAAGGTGACGGACCTGGTTCAAATGTTCTTTGCTGCTTGTTGGCCATCATAAGTGATAATCCGTTATCCTTGTAACAAGATGTATGATTTAATATTGAAAACATACGTTGCAAATTTTCTGATCTACATAGTTCTATTTTAGATTTATTTTTGAAGTGGTAACAGGCTACACATACGAAATAACATGATTTATGCTTATAAGACTCATGGTGATAATGCTGATAAGAAAAGTGATGCACGTTGCGATACTGTGTTCCTTGCAACCAAAATCGATCGCCAGCACCAGGCGAACATGAAAAAGAACAGGCGCAAATCAAAATAATTTCACTTAAATTAAAAAAGAACAAGAGAAAAAGAAATACAAAATAGGCGGAGTTTTGTTAAAGTAGAAAGTAGATGTAATAATGTGTGTGTGGATGTAAGGAGAAGGTTTTTAAAATATCGAAAGACATGTATTTCCTTACGAAATCAAGAAATATCAATAATTGTTTTAGAAGAATTCAACTGGTTATGTTGCCTTTAAAGAGCCTTGACAGACTATAGTAGGTTTTGTTGGAGTAAAGGAGTCTTGTACAGCTTGTTGGCTTCTGCCGATGATGTCGATGTCGTCTGCGTAAGCTGGTATCTGGCTGGACTTGTTGACGTGCCAGAGTCACGGATTGTTTTCTCCAACGCCAGGTTGAAGAGGATGCAAGCCAGACCATCCCCTTGTCGGAGTCCATTAAAGATGTTGATTGGCCTGGATAGCAAACCGGCTACTTTTACTTGGCTTGTGATGTTGGTCATGGTCAGCCTACATAGTCGTGTCAATTTATTTGGGATGCCGAATTCTCTCATGGCCTTCTAAAGTTCTACCCTGGCTATGCTATCGTAGTAGGCGGCTTTAAATTCTATAAAAAGAATGTATGTTGGGATATTAAATTCCAGACTTTTTTCCATCACCTGCCTAAGGGTAAAGATCTGATCAATTGTTGATTTGCCTGGTATAAAACCACATTGATATTTGCCGATTATGGTATTAGCGTATAGGGCTATCCGTTCTTGCAGGATAGAGGAGAATATCTTATAGGATGTACTCAATAATGTTATACCCCTATAGTTGCTGCATTTTGTGATATCTCTCTTCTTATGTATGGGACATATGATGCCTTTTCGCCAGTCTTCTGGCATCTCTTCGTGTTCCCATACGTGTACTATGATTTCATGAATTGCTTGATGTAGTGTTGGCCCTCCATGTTTGATCAGCTCGGCAGGTATACCATCGGCTCCTGATGCCTTATTATTTTTGAGCCGATTAATCGCCTGTTTTATCTCCTCAATGCTTGGTGGCTGCAGCATAAGATCTTCTTCTTGAAATGTTGGAGTGTCCATTTCTTCTGTAAGCTGACCGTTCAGCAGTTCATTAAAGTACACTTCCCATCGCTCCAGAATGCCTTCAGGATCGGTGATCAGATTACCCTCTCCGTCTGACGGATTGGTAGAACTTCCGCGCCTGGTGCGGACCTCGATCTCTATTTCTTTCCATTTCACAGACAATGTTTTTTTCCCAGGCTGCCTTTTTTCGTCTGTGAAGTCTTTTTTCTATTCTTCTGAGCTCTTTATATTCATCTTCGCGTGCCCGCGTTCTATGAGACTGTTGCATTGCTCGGTATGCAGCATTCTTACGTTCAGACGCTAGTTTGCATTCATCATCAAACCAGTCGCTCCGATCTCTGCGACTACTGCCTAAGATGGTATCACAGTACTAATTACTTTGTTCTTAAGGCGTGACCATTTTTCCTCTATGCCCGGCATTCTGTCCCCAGGACTTACTCTTCCCTCATCGAGCTCTCCGAGGACGAGCCTTAGTGCGCGACTGTATTATTTGCTTTTGCATTCATCACGTAGGGCAGCCGTGTTGATTCGAGCCTGACCAGCGGATGCAATACTTCTTCGCATAGCAATCCGCTGTCGGAACACCATACCAACGAGATAGTGGTCCGAGTCGATGTTGGCACCTCGATACGTTCGTATCGTCCTCAGGCTCGAGTAGTGGCGGCGATCTATCAACACGTGGTCAATTTGGTTACGAGTGACTCCATCAGCCGATACTCAAGTGACCATCCTTACGCGGGAGACTGGTACTCGCAACGACCAATTTTGTTGATGCTGCCATTTCTATGACTAATTTTGCGTTGAAGTCACCAAGGATGATTTTAACGTCATACCTTGGGCAGGCATTGAGGGTCCTCTCTACAAGTTCGTAATAGGAATCTTTTTCTTCTTCTTCGGACTCCTCAGTAGGTGCGTGAACGTTTATGAGGCTGATGTTATTGAATTTGCCTCGCACGCGAAGGGTGCATAGCCTTTCATTTATGCATGATACAAGTTTTATATCATAACAGAAATGATCAATTATGAATGAAATCTTTTTATGTGCAACATATAAAGAGGGAAAATATTTTCGAATTCGAAAATCTATCCGCAACCAAATTCATTTTATCGGCAACTGGTTGTTGTATTTGTAATGTGTGTAAAATCCAACTTCGCTCTGCCCAGAAATATGTTTTTTATATAACAATATAGCTTAGACACATCCTAATGGCATTATAATGTCCAATTTTGTTGATGAAACACAAAGAAATACCTTGACGCATAAGTCAAAAAAAAAAAAAAAAAAATAAACACCTTTATATTATTTTTCCCAATAAAATTCATTCTCCAAAACTCATGCTATAATTATTATTTCCATGATGTCACCCCAGTTCCACTCAGATCCTTTCTGATTTATTAAGGTGCTACATAAAATTCATAACTTCCGAAAGCTTTCAAAAAGTTATAGTTTCCATTATTGATAACCTCCTTGTTTTTGTTTCACCTTCCGTCCCCAAAAAAAAAAAACACGATAAAAGCGAATAAAGACATAAAAAGATACTTTCCTCCTTCAAAGCAAAGTTTTCCTATAAAAAAAAAAACTTCGAATACCACCATCCAAACTCCTTGATTATGCAATTAAATGAACTATATTTCTGTCTAGAAAGTTATGTATCTTTAGTATATAAAAGAAATATAATAAAAACGTGGAATAAATTATACAGGAATGCGCTTCAATAATATCTTTTGCACCTTTTCGAATAAAATTCATATATCCTTCATTAAAGATGCCATAAAACATATAACTTTCTATCGTTTGTCGTTTATGCATCAAATTATCATCTTTCCGATTGCTTTATAATGAAACTGCTGGGAATATAAAAGATATTTTTTATGATCTTTTAATCTTTATCTTCACATCATTTGCAAAAGATATTAAAACTTCACGTAAGAGTCCTTTTGCACAACGAACGAAATCTCAAAAATTCAATTTCAAATCTTCTCATCATCACGGAACGTAAACAATCTTGGGTACATAAATTTGTGCATATTCCTCAATAAATCTCTCAATTAATCCAAGGATAACGAAGATGAACCAACCTTATGCCAAAAAGGAGAAAAAGAAGCATCTAGTCGTAGAGAAAATATCTTAATTTGTATCTTATAGTTCTATATGAACTGAAGACTCTTGAGGGCGTAACTTTTCCAGTGTTTTAGAAATAAATTCAATTTTGTTATCCTTACAAAAAAATCCTGCTTCTCTGAAATAAGAAATTCCATTTCCTAAAGGGCAGTAGAAAGCTACCTTTTCCTGCATCCAGAAAGTAATTTGGGCGTCTTTGAATTCGAATTCGACAGGATATTTACTTTCTCATTTATCTGGGGAGTGCACACGAACCTACACATCAAGCAAACCGGAAGTTCGTTTTTAAGATACTTTCCTGGTTCGCTTTGTGTGTCTGTATGTAACCTAGCTTAGGCTAAATCTATTGCCAGGGTGATTCTGTCATAAGGATTAGGATTTAGTTAGCACAAACACACACACAGCGTTCCACATCGTTCATATCATAAATGCATCATGATCCTTGCCAAAAGCTATTTGCCAACAATGCAAAGCAATTTCATCATAATCATCATCATCATCGTCATCATGAAAATATCTCACTCAGGCCACGAAACAAAGATGTTTGCAGAATCGATTAGGAGCTAGATTCTCTAAGTCCCCCAGCACATATCCCCTGCTGTGACACATTAGTCTTGAGCTTATGAATAATTACCCACCCGCATCCAGGAGCAGCATTTAACAATTTATTCGTTCATAGAGTGTATCTTTGGCATGAATATTAAAAAAAAGAAAAAAAAAATGGAAAAGGAACAGAGCTAAAAAAGGGATTAGCGCAATTGCGGGCCAGTGTTGCGCATTTTTGTGGAAACACATTGTTGGGTATGTTTGGGGCACAGACACAAATGGTAAGTGTTTTGCTCAAGAAGCTCTACGGGATTAGAATCTTTGACGAGGCACATGGTGCGTGCCACAAAGCTTGTGCTTATTTACGGTTTGTCACTTTAGGAGCGCACAAAGACTTGTGCAACAGACGATATCCCAAAGAATTAATTAAATTGGACTAGATTGTGCATGGGGTCTTATAAGGGTAAATAGTTGCTGAAATCTGCTACCAAATTGTTGAAGGAATGAAAACAAAGCTAAGTAGCTTTTATTTAAACTGAATAGATAGAACTTTCTACAAACAGCGTCTTTATTAAAGATGGTGATGTATTGATTGATGTTAAATGTTGTCAGAAAACTTAACACAATTACACAAACTTTCCAAAAAGAATTTCAAAGTTTTTATTCGATTTTGCTGACTTTTGATTGTTTTAAGAAAGTACGTAAAATAGTTTTCAGCGGAAAAATTTAAACGCCATTTTATTTCCTTTGAAAAAGTTTAAAAAGTGTAATTTTTTTTAAATCGTATCGGTTTTAAATAAAACGGTTTTTATTTAAAAATACAAAAAAAAAAAATAATTCAAAGATGCAAACTTAAACACGAAAATTACTTACATTTAAAAACAAAACTAAAAAAAAACTCAAATACCTATTTTCAAAATATCGATTTTTCAAAAAAAAAAAAAAAAAAAAAATATTTTTAAAAAATATTAAAAATATAAAAAAAGTTATTCGAAAATATTTGTATGCCGAATTGGTTTGGCTATCTACATTTTCCTGAATATCAAATTTGATTGTAATCGGTTGAGCAGTTCTTGAAAAGGTCGAAGAAAAAAAAGAAACGGTTCTATGGGGGTGCAGTTAAAGAACAAATTTCGAAAAAATTAATTTTAACTGGAAGATGTATTGTTGTAAAAAATAGCACGCTGAAAGAAAGAAAGAAACAAAAAATTTAACAATCAAACATGACATTACAATGTGGGTCTGGATATTCCGTTCGTCTGTCTGTCTGTCTGTTCGTATCTCTACAGCCTAAACGGATGGGCCCATTTCCTTCAAACTTGGTATTTAGTATTTATTTGGTAGTATCTCGGGAAGTGTTTTTCATTTTTGTTCTAGGTCAAAAAATAACGGTACCTGCCATACAATCTTTAACAAAAAGTTTGATTTTCTTGATTTTGGTAAAACTTTCAGGGTGCTATTTTCTTACAACAATACATCTTTCAATAAAAACTAATTTTCCGAAATTTGTTTTATAACGGTACCTTTCATAGAACCGGTGTTTTCAAATGCGGTTTTATCGTAAATTATTATCCTATTTATTTCAATAAAATTTTGCACACAGGTCACACAGTCATTTATAATTCAATTCATATTGCATTTAAAAAATTTCAAAAACTTGTTTTTTCGATTTTTTACAATTAAAATAAAATAAAATATTGTTTTTTGAAATGTAACGGGTTGAATGAATTTTTTTTAAATAATTTTCGATTAAATTTTATTTTGCTTACTTAGTTTTTCCGAGAAAACTCTTAAGCTAATTAAACAAATTGGGTACCACTGGGTCGCACGTACTTGCTCTTATGTGCCTAATTACATTGGAAAGCAAGATCTTTGACAGAAGCAATTAACATTTACGTGGAAAATAACACAGTTTGAACTTATAAAAGAGTACTAAAACCACAATACTTAACGGTTGTTAATAAAAATGAAGTAAACCATCACAGGTCTTAAATAACAAAGAATTTAAGAAAAAATATTTTGAAAATTGTAGAACCGGTTTTGATAAAATTCTGTTTTTTATTTTTAGTTTTTTGAAAAAAAATTTTTTTTGTAATTTTGGTATGCAGTTTTTTGGAATTTATTAATTTAAACCTGATTTTAAAATTTTAAATATCTTTTGTAATAAGTTTTAAGAATATTGAATTTTCAAAAAAAAAAAATGGAAAAATTAATTAAAAAAAGAAAAAAATAATCATTGAAATCCATTGAGCCGTTACCGAGAGAGTCGAAAATTAAAAAAAAACGTTATATGAAAGATACCGTTAATAGACTTTTCCTGTTCCGATAAAATAATAGCTACTACCAAAAAAAAAAAAAAAATCTCAAAAATTTAATTAAAATCTTTGAAGCCGTTTTCGAGAAAAATAAGCTTTTCCTTGACGGTCATATGGCAGGTACCGTTATTTATAGGCTAAAAATAAAATTTCAATTTCCCCTCTGGGGAATGTCAAAAAAATCACAAACACCAAATTTGAAGATAATCGCTTACATTTTTTGCCACTAACTTTTTTAGACTTCTCTATAATCTAATGTCATGTTTGATTATTATCTCCATTTTTTTTATATTCACGAATTCTAAACTTGCTTTATAGTCCCTATAATCGCAAGTTAAAAATGAAAGAATTTTCGAAAAAAATATTTATTTACTTATTTTTTTTATTTTTTTAATTTTATTCGACGATGTGACCGCACCTTTGTATGAGGAAGTACGTGCGATCCAGTCGTGCAATTTATTATTTATGTGTATAGATTTTAAACCATTGCAGCATGGAAGAAGATGTATATGTGTATTAAAAATTTGTTGGCTTTCGTGTTCCAATTAAACTGAAACCCAAAGTAAAATTAGCAACAAACTAAAAGATGATTCCTTTCTAAAGAAATCATCACCTCTGAGTAGCTTTACAACACTAACATCAAGTAGTGAATTATTGTTATTTTTTCTTGCACAATCTTCTGCCGAGGACAAATCAGCGCTGAAACTATAAAATGTGCTTCTGTTGCATCAAAAGAAAAAGGTAATTGTTGTGCAGGTAACTCTTGCAACATTGTCCGTGTCCCCCCTCACTACGCCCATCTGCGTTTCCTAACATCATAAGTTGGTGGTGGGGGGGGGGGGATTTTGTAGTGGTCTTTTCTATTGTTGACGTTGCATGTTTAACTTGAAAAGCCCTCAGCTGGTGCTGGGGCACTACTTGACTGCAGCAATAGCGAAGTGCTGTTTATTTGCAATTTGCACTATGTCCTGAGTGCCATTGCAAACAAAGCGCAGCGCAGCCTCCTCCCATCATACAAGCACAATCAAGGAGCGAAAAATGTTCTCTCAAAAGGAGCAGTGGCACCCAGCATCAGTAGTTATTAATTTCTGTATTATTGTTGTTGTTGTTCTTTCATCACTCTTGACGTTGGCTTTATTCTATCTTATGAGCGAAGGATTCTTCAAAGGAGAATTCGTATAAGCCAACAACGTTCTGATCCTAAACAACCATTTTCTAATGAAATTTTTCTCTTTCTCTCTTTCTCATTGCAGTACCGTTATACACAGCATCATTGCAGTCACTCATAAAGTGTCATCATTTGGCTTGGACCATTCATCGAAAAGGCTTAGAGACATTTCATTATCATCACTGTCATCATCTGTAAAGAGCACATTGGACGGCACCTGCCAGAATGGTCACTTACAATGGCTTCGGCTTTGGAGGGCAAGCCCCTCCATCGATTTTGGCACCATTATCGCCAACCCTCATGAAAACCACCAGCACCACCACAACAACGACGACAACAACAACAACCACAACCGCTGCCACCACACAGGCGGCCCTCGTCCTCTTGGAGAACATCACAACGCTGATATTCGAAGACAGCCATGCCAATCACACAAACGCCACGCACGTCGAAGAGCGTGGCCTCCGCTACACAATTCCGCAGATGGTGCTGCTCGCCATCATTGCCACCGTACTCAGCATCCTGACAGTGGCGGGCAACTTCATGGTCATGATCTCATTCAAAATCGATAAGCAACTGCAGACCATCAGCAACTATTTCCTATTCTCGCTGGCCATTGCTGACTTCGCCATTGGTCTCATCTCGATGCCGTTGTTCGCTCTGTCAACCATCCTTGGATATTGGCCATTGGGGCCGCACATCTGCGACACTTGGCTGGCTCTGGATTATCTAGCCTCCAATGCGTCTGTGCTGAACTTGCTAATTATAAGTTTTGATAGATACTTTAGTGTAACCAGACCATTAACATATCGCGCAAAGCGTACCACTAGTCGGGCGGCTGTAATGATAAGTGCTGCATGGGGCATCAGCCTGTTGCTGTGGCCGCCGTGGATTTATAGTTGGCCCTATATTGAGGGTAAGCGAACGGTGCCGGAAAACGAGTGCTACATTCAGTTTATTGAGACGAATCAGTACATCACATTCGGGACAGCGCTGGCGGCGTTCTATTTTCCGGTGACGATAATGTGCTTCTTGTATTATCGGATATGGCGAGAGACCAAGAAACGACAAAAGGATCTGCCGAATTTGCAGGCAGGCAAGAAGGATTCATCGAAGCGTTCGAATTCCAGGTATGTTTGTTGGTAAAATTCTTTGTTTTAATTAAAATATCAGAATTCCTTGGGCAAATAATTCAAGACAACTGATTGAGGTTAAGTTGAATTAAATTGATTCAATTTGTGCTGTCCACTTCAATTCATCCTAGAGCGAAGGACAGCAAAATTCATTGGATATGGTTGGGGATTATTGATTGTCCGTTCGCAAAACGTTTATCATGATGCGTGCAGGCTGACCCTTCCATGAGCAAGGACTTTGCGGTCTCCGTTAGGGAGATTGTAATGCCTTCCATAAATGCATGGGTGTGCAGAGATGTGAATCATTATACAAATTATTATTATTATATGGACATAAACAACATTATGGTCTTGTGATATCTATTAGGTCTAAGGATTCAGGCAGCTTATATGTATGAATGGGCTTTGGATTGAGCTTTAATCATATTGTGGACACATATAAGCTATTTCTGTTAAATCTTTAAACTTAGAGAACATGTAAATGCATAAATAATGATAAGTTATGAATTCATCCTTCTCAGAACTGTTAGTTGATAGAACAATAAATAAGGAAGATTACTCTTTGGAACGTCCTTGATAATCTTTTAGCCTTTGTTCTTTGTTTAATAGAATTTGATTGGCATACTTGTTCGAAAATTAAATTACTTGGTGAGGTCTTATTATTTGGTCAGAAAACGGCTTAAAGACGTCCACATAAAACGCTGAACAGGATCTTGTAGGCTATGTTTAAAAGGCGAGACCTTTTTGTAATAAATGCACCTTAGTCGATTTTCTTCTTTGTGGATCGGGCAGATGGTATTAAGATTCCAATCAAAGGGGCATACTTTATTCCGAACATATTTTGTAGATTAGTTGGTGTATGCAGCTGAATAGGTCATCTCTAGCGTGCCTATAAAAATTGCCGCCCATCCGCCCATCCGCCCAGCTGCTTTGTTGGCTTTAAGTCTGAAAATGTTTAATTTAAACTTATTTTGGTCAGAAGGATGTAATTCTTGGTTATCATCTAAATTGAATGGTCCAGGTCAATTATTAGAGGGATATTGGCCGTCATCGCCATTCAACAACTGGTTGAATTAGTCTCTTCAGATGGTTAACATCGTTTGCGTATCTACTACTACTGTTTCCATCCCCATCCTTATAAAGTTCAGAATCCAGAACACCAACCAAAAAAGCAGAAACTCTCGCTAAGCATTTTAAGGAGACCTTCAAGGATCGCCCACCCAATCACCTTCCTGAATTCATCGAAGAAGTTGAAAACAAGTTTGAAGAAGTTGCCGCTTCTAACACCCCAGTCACTAAGTTTGATGGAGAAAATCCTACACTCGCAACAACTGGCGATGCTTTTACTTCCATCGAGGAAGTAACTGACATAATCCACGGAAGAAAATCTAAGAAGTCAGCAGGACATGATGGGACTTCCATCCATCCTACTGCTGACGATCTCCTTCGACAACTGCCTCAATAACAGCTACTTCTCCGAAACATGGAAAATGGCAAAAATGGTGCACGTTCCGAAGAAAACCAACAGGACTAGCGTTGAGGGATATCGGCCGATTTCCCTTCTATGCTATGCAGCACATTCCTGGAGGGACTTATCTTGAGAAAGTTTCATCATTTCCTCAGGGAAAAGGAAATCATACCTGAATGTCAGTATGATTTCCGAGCAAGACATTCCACCATCCATCCGCTTCTTGGACTGCACTCCGACGTGACAAACGGACTCAACAAAAAGGAGAGGACAATCGCCTGTTTACTAGACATCGAAAAGGCCTTCGACACAGTTTGGATAAAAGGTCTAATATTCAAACTGTCAAGTCTAGGACTGCCTAAACACTTGGTAAGATTAATCAAACATTTTTTACCCATAGATCCTTTTATGTACAGGTAAACAAAGAATATTCACGAAGAAAGAAGATCAGCGCTGGAGTTCAACAAGGTTCCAAGTTGGGCCCCATACTTTACATACAACAAGAGGTCGTAGAGGTTTCGCATCACGCTGTGATAATATCAGTACCAAGCTATCAGACAACACAGTGATAAGGACAAAGACAACAGAAAAATACCTTGGAGTAAATTTCACTAACAACTTCAAATTCTTCTTAGGAGAAGAAACGGACTAAGCACTAATATTAAGCTCCTCATCTATAAACAGCTGATCCATCCTCTTCTGACGTACGCTTGTCCTATTTGGTTCATCATATTACCAACATATATGGAGAAGATCAAAGTTTTTGAAAGGAAGATACTCCGTAGCTGTACAGGTCTACACCGAAACCCCATTACAAGGAAATATGTCCCAAACAAGAAGCTATATGAAGACACCAAACTGATCCCAATAAATCAGTTCAAGACACAGCTCTTCAAAAATATTCTGAGGAACTTAGAGGACCAACCCAACTTGGAAATCCAGCAACTACTCCAGCTTCCGTTGTCGATGGCTGGAATTATTTTTTTCTTCCAAGGAGTCCATTGCGTACCTATTTACTTGATTCCAAGTCTTCGTATAGTTGTTCATTTGTGAAGTGCCTCTGTCTTTGATGATTGAAGAATGGTCCTGTGAATATTCTCAACATTTTCCTCTCAAACAAGGCTAGCCTCTTCATGCTGGCTTTCGAAATCGTGAACCACATAGGAAAGCTGTAGTTGATGATAGGTCGGAAAAGTTGCTTGTATATGAGCAGCTTTGTTGGTTGGCATAGTCCAGTGCGCTTCCGTGTTAGGGGATGTAGTCGATGGAAAGCGACGTTGACTTTCCTGAGGACCGCATGTAAAGGGTTTTTCAACAGGGACGCTACAAAAGTAGGACGACAGGGACAGCAAACGAGGCCATATTTCTTGCCGTTTCATGATGGAAAGATATACGAGCCAATAACGATTCGAAATTATTAAAATTTAGTACCGAAATTCGGAGTCAGTGGCCTCAACGTTAAAAGCGCTACGTTACGTCCAATTTATGGTCGTCATAATCGTCCTAGCAGATCAACAATTGAGCGTCTAGTGGAAAAATTTGAATCCACAGGCACAGTACAAAATGTTCCCATGCCAGTGAGACAAAGAAGTGCCCGTAGTGTCGAGAATATTGCTGCCGCTGAGGCTTCAGTTGCAAAAAGCCCAAATGTGTCTCTCACACTTCGTTCTCAAGCGTTAGGCATCTCTGTGACGTCGTTGTGGCGAACTTTACGAAAAGATCTTGGCCTACGTCCTTACAAGATTAAATTGACGCAAGAACTGAAGCCGCTTGACCACCAGAAGCGTCGTATGTTCGTGAATTGGACTGAGTAACAACTTGAAAATGATTCGGATTTTCATCGAAAAATCATCTTCAGCGATGAGGCTCATTTCTGGCTAAATGGCTTCGTCAATAAACAAAATATGCGGTATTGGTCAGGCAGCAATCCACACGTACTCCATGAGTCATCATTGCATCCCGAAAAAATTACGGTTTGGTGTGGTTTATGGGCCGGCGGTGTCATTGGGCCGTACCTCTTCCGTAAATATCAAAATCGACACGTTACTGTGAATGGGGATCGCTACCGTTCAATGATAACCGAATATTGTTGGCCCCAATTGAATGATATGGACTTGGAGGAACATGTGGTTCCAACAGGACGGCGCCACAAGCCACACAGCGAATGTCACAATCAATTTATTGGAAACCAAGTTTGGAGAATGTGTTATCTCACGAAATGATCCAGTCGCTTGGCCGCCTCGGTCGTACGATTTGACGCCGTTAGACTATTTTCTGTGGAGCTACGTCAAGTCTATGGTCTATGCCAACAAGCCAGCGACGATTGATGAACTTCGTACGAATATCGAACGTGAAATTGCAGCAGTATCGGACAATTTGTGCTTGAAAAACGTCGAAAATTGGGTCCAGCGTCTGGACTTCTGCAAGCGTGCCCGTGCTGGCAAAAGAAATCGAGTTTCATACATAATGGCATCAAACGTACTTTCACAGGAATAAAGAGTTTTATTGATATTCAAAACCGTTTTTGTTTTATTTAAAAAAACTTTTGTAGCGCTCTTATTGAAAAACCCGATACGTGGGGGTTAAACTTAAGCAGCTCGCTGAAGTGTACTCCTAGGTATTTGGCATTTTTATTTTTTATTTAATGCTCCATTTTCCTAGAAATGGAAGAGTTTTCCGATGTGGTCTTCAACATTTTTCAGCGCTAAGGCTGGAGATATTGATGAGCTGCAAGTGAACGCGTTGTCGGCATAGAGAAGGTTCGTGCATCCAATAGGAACAGGTTGGTCTGATGTCATGATGATGTAGAGGAATGGTCCAATTATTGATCCTTGAGCGACTCCAAGCCTTTGATGATTTAGTTGGACACACCATCTGGTCCAAAAGACTTTATTGGTTTGGCATTATGGATTATCTCGGCAATTCCATCTGAGGTGCATATATCTGATACTGTTCCACCATTTAGTCTTTAAGAACTATGTCTTGGACACAAATAATAACATACGTATATTCCAAAATTTAATCCAAAAAACACCTAATCCCTGACCAAAATCTCAAAATAACAATTTTTCAAGCAAACGAGTTAGAAGTTTTGTTTTAAATATCCTTTTGACTGTTTTTCAACACACAAACATCAGTTTACTTTCCAGTTTCAGTTTTGGTGTCATTTTTGCTGTCGAATTCGAATTGAGTTCAACGAACGAAAAGAAATTCGGTTTCATCGCCCACCATGTTTTTTCATGAAAGCTTCTTAAAAAAAATCAAAATCCCATGTTCTTTTGAAATAAAGGATTTGTAATGGTTTTCTCCTGTGGATTTGTCTACGCATTCATTAATCTTCTTCTTCAATTCCTATGATATTTGTTAAGGATTATATTTAAAGCTTACACTCGTGCCAAAACATTATGCTTGATCGAAATACAATTCATCAAAATAAAATGTAAATAGAAATAGGTATACCAGAATTCTATCATAACACAAAACTCAGCTTAAGCCTAAGGGATCAATTCCGCCGATTTCAATATTCATAAGGTCCTTGAGTTTTAAAGATTGAACTGGCTGAAAAAATCCTTGAGATTTCAAATCCCCTCTGTAAACATAATTCAAAAATAAATCTACGCCTTCTATCCATTTCATTCCAAAAGCAAGTTTCATTAATAAAACGAATCGCTTCCATGGGAAAACAAGAATCTACAAATGCTGCACCATTAATTTCGCTGCTTCGCATAATAACCAACCATGTAGAAGCAAAGAAAAAATCCTTTAACATTCATGCAATACAAAGTTCTCTTTTGCCACCTAAGGGTTATTACTTAATCCACCCAGCCAGAGATACTTAACTGTACAAATTTCGGTCCAAACATTATAATTCATGAGTCACCCTTCGGCACTTTTGAGGATCCTGCCACCACCGCTTAAACAATAGCCAAAAACTGCATAAGAACTCCCCCTGTTCTGGACGGTTTTAATGAGTTCGCCAAGCCAACCCCCGCAAAGTAGGGTTCGCACACCCAGGCTCTTACCCTGGTGTCCTTATGGTATTTTATCATCTTCTTTAGTGTTCGCCTCTTCGCAAAAAAAAAACATCGATTGTGTATATAGAAATGTGTTTCCATATTGCTTTTACCTGGAGGCAACTTCGTGCGGCCAACTTGGAGTAGAGGGACCAATGTAGGTCATAGAAGCAAGGCACAAGCTTGATATCAGATACTATGGCGGAAATATTGCCATCCGGTGCTGCCTGTTAGAAGGAAACATATCCTGTTGCATTGTGCCAGCACATCACACAAGCAGAACTCAATACATGTACGTACATCACCCTGCCCCCCTCTAGCGGTGGCAGGTACTGAAAATACGGGCTCTCGAGATAAACAGGTAAATACTATTTGTGTTATTAACTTCACTGAGGACGAGGGTGATTGTTGGAAGAGCTTGACAAGGATGCTGTCAGTGTTCCTTCCTCTTTTGTATTTTGTTTTTGTTTTGCCTTTCCACCACTCTACTGTGCGGTGCTCGTAGTCGTTCCTTCCTTCCTTTCGTCCTTTTTACCTTCTGATGGCTCCCATTGTCTTCCACTTTCCGACAGTGTCACTTGAGCAGTTGCACACATTACCGTTAGGATCCTTTCAATTTTTGTTGCCCAGAAAAGTGAGGGATGGTTGCGCTCGTAGGCGTAGGTGAACCGTTGTGTTATTTGATGGTTTGCCTTTTTGAGGTTTTTTTTTTACCGAACGTACTCAGGACCATTCTCTATCCCCGGTTAGAGTTGCTTTTAGGTTTGTAATGCAGACAATCAAATAAACTTACCCACGGCTACGTCATCGTGAGGTTTTTTGCTTTTTTTGAAAAGAACGCCCGAAATGGAAAAAAGCAAAGTGATTCTGCATAATGATGATGACACTGTGGGTGGAACGTTTATAATGTTCTCAGGAAATGGCAGTCTTTTTAGGAAGACAAAAAAAGTTTCATGGTCCTCTTCATATGGCACATAGGCTTAGAGTAATTTTCCTGAACAGCAGAGAAAACACTCTAAGAAATCAAATATGGCGGCTGTGTGCCTTCCGATTGCCTGGTGGGACGAAGTGGTTAATTTTCACGAGCCTCCTGAGTTTCTGGGTATAAATTTTATTTATATGCGACAACTTAATAGTCGTTAAGCCGCTCCGAACCCATCCAACAGGAGCATTGTTATCCTGATGGTATTATCCAGAGTGAGCTGAATGGAGTTCATCTTCCAAGGCGATAAATTATGTGCCTAATAAGGATTGACGACATACAACCAGCAATTGGGGGTAGGGGGTATGGCATGTGGCGGATGTAAGGATATTTCGAGGCGGAAAGTTCGACTTTTCGAATAATTGAACTTTATTAATGGAAACCGGTGTATTTATTGTGAATTGTGTTTAGCTTTTTGGTCCTTTCATTGATGAAATAAAATGGGTGTGGTAGCAATGTAAGTAAGAGTTAGAATATTTCTTTTGAGAAGGGTTTTGCTAACATTATTGACATTTGTTACCGAAAAACAAGTAACTGACTTATGGGTAATGTTAATGTTTTGGGCAAAAGCCTATGGAAACCTTATTGGGAGCGGAACTTAATTACAAATAATTTGCGAAGTTATGAAAAGTTTTTATTGTGACCTTAATGAAAAAGTGGCTCAAAAGTTTTTATAAGATTGGAAGACATTTTCTTGTAATTGAAAAATATGCAAATATGCAAAAGTTCCAATGTTAAATTATGAAGGAAGCTTTGTGAAATTAGGAGCTTTGAAAAAAGGATTGTAATACAAGCTTCTAGTAGCTCGACTTGCTTCGTTTACAACAGCACACAACGTACATCCGCCAAATAGGACTGATAAAAGTACGAAAAACATTTCGAAATCAGTGGATAGCAGCTTCTTTCTGACAGAAATGAACATTCCTTATGTCAAAATAAAATAAATAAATTGCACGTCTGGATCGCTCGTACTTGCTCATATGACTGGGTCGCACTTAACTTAATAAAATAAAATTTGAAAACTAAATGTCTATGGAGGAAAAAAAATATTGAAAATCGTTCAACCAATTTTTTTAATAAGTCGTTTTTGTTGAAAAACTTTTCGAAAAAATATTTAATTTTTTTTCTTGTGTTAGTTCTCATCTGGGAAAAATATTTAAAAAAAAATCAATCAACCCGTTTTCAAAATATTTCAAAAAACAATTTTTTTTACAAAATTTAAAAAATTCAAAAAAAAAGTTTTTGAAAAATTTGAATTGCAATATTAATTGAATTATAAATAACTTCCTGTGTGCAAAATTTTATTGAAATCGGGATAATGTTTTACGATAAAATCGAATTTGAAAAAAAACCGGTTCTATGAGAGGTACCGTTATAGAACAAATTTCGAAAAATTCATTCTATCTGAAAGATGCATGGTTGTAAAAAATTAGCACCCTGAAATTGTTACCAAAATCGTTAGAGGTGTTTTCGAGAAAGTATAGACACTTTTTAGTTCAGTCGCTCAGGTTCATGTTCGAGCTTTCACTTAAAGCAGGAAAATTTCCCAGCACATGGAAAAAGGCATTCCTTACATCTATATTCAAGAAAGGAGACAAAGCTGACATTACCAACTAAAGGCCCATTTTTTAATTATCTTACATTCTCCTTACCTTACCTTACCTTAGGCGGCGCTACAGTCCGGGGTGGAACTGGGCCTCAACCAACAAGCATCTCCAGCCAGCTCGGTCACTGGCTAGCTGCCTTCAGTTTCGCACGTGGAGTCGGTTGAGGCCCTCTTCTACTTGTGTGCGCCACCTAAATCTCGGTCTTTCTTTACTGTGCCGTCCCTCTGGGGTGGATTCGAAAATTTTCCGGGCCATTTTTTTTTTTTATAATGAAAGCTTGGACAAGGGACTATTTGTTTCCCTTTCCCTTTCGATTAACATTGGTTTTGTATGTTTGCAGATTAAAATGGCCAGGAAAATCTCGCCGGGTAAACTATTCCAAATTCGTGTTGTTCGGCTAAAAAAAATAATCCCTTTATTTCACGGTACTTCCGAAATGGGGCTCAAGGGTGAACTGATGATCATTCCTTGCGAGACAAGTATTACGGGAGAAACTTTTTAGGCTACTTCGAGTGAATTTTTTTTATAAAAGAACCGATAAAATAAGGAAGGACCATTAACAATGCGTCGGTGTTCGAGAGGGGCAATTGTTTCAGCGGCAGTTCTATTTCCTATCAATCTAAACGCTCGATTTTGTATTCTATCAAGCAGGTGAAGCGATGTTTGTGAAGCACCTGCCCAGAGGTGGGAGTTATACTCGACTTTTGGACGTATAAACGCTTTAGAAATTGTAGCCAGATCATATGGGGAAAAGAACTTCTTACACCGATACAGAAAACCTAAGCACTTAGCAGCATTCTTAGCTATCTCAAGTATATAGTTGTTCCAACGGAGGCCGTCGTTGACACACATACCGAGTACTGAAAGTTTTTCGGTTTCTTCAATGTAAGTGCCATTCATGGACAATGGCATGGGGGTATGCTTAGCTTTAACGACAGAAGACAACATTGAGTTTTCGAAGCATGAAAATCCACACGATTCCTATTACCCCATTTGACAATGCTGTATAAATCGGAGTTTAATGAGCTTGACATACGGTACCGTTGCAATTGAACGTCCGAAGGCGAAGGACGTGAATTATCGAATGAATATGAAAAGCTGAGGGTAAAGTCGTCAGCAAAACAGTTAAGTGGATTAGAAGTAACAGACAGAAGATCATTTATAAAAATGAGGAAAAGAGTCGGAGACAGAACACAGCCCTGGGGCACACCAGCATTTATTTGTGGGAATCAGACTTGAATCTGGCCAATACAACTTGTATTGAACGGTCCCGAAGATAGCTTCTAATCCAACGAACAAGAGTATCATCGATGCCAAAAGCACGCATTTTCGATAAGAGAGCTTCATGCCAAACTCTATCAAATGCCTTGGAGATATCAAGAGCAATAATCTTACTTTCACCAAAGCGATGTAAGGATTTGTTCCACTGTTCGGTGAGATATGCCATCAGATCACCAGTGGAACGGTTGCTGCGGAAGCCATACTGACGGTCATGGAGAAGCTTACGATCTTCGAGATATTCCTTAAGCTGACGGTTAATCAGTGTTTCCATGACCTTAGAAAGAAGGGATGTCAGTGCTATGGGGCGGAAGGAGGAGGGGGAAGATGGGTCACCTTTCTTAGGGACAAGCTGGACAAATGCTGTTTGCTATCTTCTAGGAAAGATTCCAAAAGAGTAGGAGCGATGGAAAAGCTTACGCAGTGGCTTTGCCAGTGTGGAAGAACACCTCTTCACAAGAATCAGGGGTATACCATCCGGGCCAGCGGATTTGTGTATATCGAGATCTTTGAGAACTATTGCTACTATACGAGTGCGGAAAAAAATCTGTCCCATGGAAAAATTTACATTCTCAAGTACAGGGAGGCGAAATGAGTTGCAAGCAAGTTTGCCTTCTCTGAAGAGTAGACAATAGGTTTGTCATTAGCGATGAGCGTCGGAACCGAAGATGTTGAGGAGTTTTTAATATTTTTTACAAATGACCAAACATTTTAACTGCCTTTGGGACATTGCAGAATTTTTTGCCGTAATTTTTGGTTATGCAAAAACTTGGTTCGTTGTTTTTGCTTTATCCGATTTTCCTCTGTATGGTTGGCTTTATAAGATCGGAAACTTACTTCTTTGATAGCTTCTTTACACTCAGAGTTAAACCAAGACTTCGTCTTTAGGTTTAATACTTTTTACTCAGTTAGGAATAAAAGCAAACATCCCTAGAAGAATCACATTTGTGATAATTTCAGCACTGGCATCAATGTCACTATCGAGGAAGCATACTGACCAGTTAAAGTTTCGGAAGAAATTATTCAGGCCGTCCCAGTTGGCTTTCTCGTATTGCCAAACGTTTCTGGTGGGGAGTTTTTCTTTAACTGGATGAGTGGGGGACGAGAAATTTAGCTGAAATGACACAATGATCTGAAGAAATTACTCTAATGGTATACTTATCAGGGTGCGAAGTAAGAAACAAGTCAAGAGTATGGGCGGCTTGCCCAGGAACATCCGGTATTCGTGTTGGCTCATCGACGAGTTGGGTAAGGTGGTGTAACCCAGCAAAAATCTCGACATGGATTTATGTCAAATTTAATACTTAAAAAGATCTGAACAGCCAAATTATTTCTATATACTAAAATTTTGAATATTAATTTTTTTTCTATTTAGAATAATTGAACAATACAATTGGTACAATTTGAATTGAATTAAGTAAATATACACTAACCTTACTAAAGAGAGGATTCTCCCACTAAAATTACTAAAAACGTTAAGGAAATTATATAATCTGAACTTTTAAGGTGGCACCTTAAATTTGTCTTGCAAATATTATATATTGAGGTCTTGTTTTCTGTGTTAGTTCTTAAAGAAATTACATTTTGTTCCCTAAATACCTAACACAAGAAAAGCCATAAATCTATCATAAAAAAGTACTGTTTTATGAGAAAATTCATTCCCTAAATCAATTTCTTAAAGTGCTTTCACATTTCCTTTCGCTGTTTTTTTGGAAAAATAAGTTTTCTTTTTTTTACTCTGGAGTTCGTATGAAAAAAACAAGTCAATAAACAACGTAAAATGGCCTATGAATATAAATATTTTTGGTGGATTCGAATGATATTTTTTTCTTTTTTTTTGGTAAAATATTGAGGAAGAAGGATACGGTTTTTGGGAGTTTTTGGGAAATATCTTGTTAGAATTTATTACCAAAAGAATGAAAATAGACTTAAAAGTAGAACATCAGCAAACTAAAGAGGACTTTTTATTTTTATTTTTTGTAAAGGATATAGAGCAATTGATTTGTCGAAATAAAGGATGGTAGAAGTGTCCAATTTCCCACTCATCAAGGACATAATCGCTCTTATTATTATTACAACATCACTCCATCATATTCCAAGTAAGATTACGTCCTAGCCAACTATGCCAACAGAGTCCACTTGTTGTTCCCCTCAATATATATCACAAAAGAATCAAGATCCATCTTCAAAAAATTAACTCAAAATATCCCTTTCACTTGTGTCCTTGCAAAGGTGCCTCGTATATCATATAATTAAAATCCTTATCCATGTGGTTTACCATGGAATATCTATAAGATGACCCTTAAATCAAATTGAAAAACATAATGCACCCCCCGTTTTCTTTAGAATCTATAAAATGTCCTTCAATAAAAAATATTACTTATACGTATAAGAATTATGTAGTAGAAAGTTTTAAGATGACGATGGTTCAGTTATATTGAACGTCTCATTCTGAAGGCAGCATTCCGCATGCCTCAAACCCCCAAGTATTCCAAGGAGCTGTCGATGTTATAGAGAAAATGGAATATGTATTTTCATATATATATAAGAAAATAAACAACATAAAGCTCCTTCTTGCTCCTGTGTCGCCAAAAGGCAATTTTGATTATATTGTGTGTAAGGCCGCTTCTGGATCAACAAAATCCTACTTTTGATCTCTCGAGCAGACCAAGGACAACAATAATACACTATGAAGGGGCACGTCATAGCCTTTGTCCTACTTTATCCTTTGCAAGTCGAAGTGATTTCCATGTTGGGTAGGTGGCGACTAGGCACTCCATCGCCCTTTAAATTCATATTTTGTTGGTCTTAAGCGAATAGAATTAAGACGTTTAAAAATCCTTCGACTTAATAAATCCATAGTTATACTGGCCAGAATCTAATGCTTGTTGGTGAATGTCAATTATAAACTAAACCGCTATAAACACTTTTGCTCCTATCACTTCGATCGAAGGGACAATAGACCCACAAGCGAAGCACACAAAAAGGAACTGCTGGGGAATATACATATAATCATAATCCTAGATTCTGTTGAACGAGAGACAATCATACTTGGGAAGTTGGGGGTGGCTTTAACATTCCATCGTCCTTTCCAACATTCTTCTTATCAAGAATGAAAAAGAGAACAGAAGCGCTTTCAGAAAAAAAAATCATAAATTCCTGGTTCCTGGAAACAATTTTAAAACGAAAAGGACTAAGATAAGCAGACGACAGGGATGATAACTGTGGTGCGGTGGTTCGGTTCTTGGTAGAAAGCAATGAGCTTTAAAATGGGAAATTAATCCCGATAATACCACAGTACAAGGTGAATGAAATACAAACGTCCTTGCTATCAATTGACAGACTATCCGGGTGACTGAGTGCGATCCTTCCGTAATGGAAAAAAAAGAAAAAAATCCATCTCGTATAGCTTGGATCACAGATGCTTTGGTCCTGGCTGATAGCCGTCATCGCGGATGGCATGGAATTTTATTGTACATTTGGGAATGTCCATTAGAGAAACTTCGAACCGAAACAGACAGGCAATATGGCGACAGTGACAGTGACAATTGCAAGCGTTTGCTTAACCAGAATTCAATTTGATTGTTATTTGCTCAAGGGGGATTTATTTGGGCCAAAAAATGTTCGTCCTCGTAGCATAGGGGGAAGGGGGGGGGGTAGATTTAAATTTTGAAAGTTTAATCTTATTTGCCTTTGTTTCTATGTCTCGTTAAAGCGATGAGAATACCGCGGTTAACCACCATGGCATGATGTCCATTTCGCATGTTGGAGGCAATGACCACGATAACTGGCGACGCCCACGCTCTGAGTCATCAGCCGATGCCGAGAGTGTTTACATGACAAACGCTGTCCTATCTGATGCCGGCTATCATGGAATCCATTCGCGGAGATCGAGTGTAAGTATCCTCATTTGAACTTAGTCACATTTCCTTTTCCTTTTTTTTTGGTTTGATTTTGGTTTTTGTGGTCTACCAACCGACCAGCCCCATTCTCTTCCCAGCAGTTTTTGGGCCTATGCCAAATAGAATAATGACAATTCGGGGAGCTGATTGTCCCTAATGTCTAACCTTATCCCCATTCTATTCTCCAACCCGGCTATACTATTTGAATGACTATTATTTCGGTGGGACAGACGACAAGGACGACGTTGTTTCTTTATATGTTCGGGGCTTATTTTTTACGATTTTTAGTGTTTAGTCAGCGCTTTAGGAGAGATCCTGTGCGATGGAAAAGTGTAACTGACGTGATAAATGGCTCCGACACCACCAATAAATGTCTTTTTTTCTTTTCATTGAATCGGACGGGGGACAAATAAAAGGGCAAAAAAAAAACATTAAATCTGGAAGACTTACGTTACAATTTTGTTTTATTCTATTTTGTTGCAGATAAAAAGTGGTAGCAATGTACGGAAATCGAATAAATGTTTTGGCGGCATCAAGGAATGGTGTATTGCGTGGTGGCATTCTGGACGTGAGGATTCTGATGATTTCGTTTACGAGCATGAGGACCCCTCGGATTTAGGGTATGCAACACCTGTAACCATAGAAACTCCTTTACAGAGCTCCGTATCCAGGTAGTAAAAGCCAAAATAAACAAGATAAAAATATAATACAAATTGTTTTGTTTTAGTTTTTTTTTATAATTGTGTTTTTTAATTAAAAAAAAAAAAAACAAATGTGAATTAAAAAAAGCATACTAACAAGTGAACGTTTACAAGAGTTGTTGCGCGATCGTTGTTTAATTTACTGTCGTGTCGTTTAATGTTTGATTGAGATTTTGTTTCAGTTTTCATTGGAAAATTAATGGATTTGAAGAATTTCATAAATTTATATTTATTATTGTTTTTTCTGTTCTATTTAAAAAAAAAACACTGCACATTGCACCAATTTCTGCGCACTTTGCACATAAATTTATATGGAATTTTGTTTGATTTATTTAAAATGTTTTTTTTTTTTAATTGAGTCATGAGAAAAAGAGTATAGTTTTAGAAGAAAATAATAAAATATTTTGTGAAGAAAAAAAGTTGAAGAAGAATAATCTAATTACTTTAAAGAATAATACAGCGAATTGAAATGTAAATATCAAAATTTAGCTATTAAATAGAGGGTGTTTTTTTTAGACATGTGGTTTTTAAATAGAAATAAAACTCATATAGTATAATGGTATGGCCAAGAACTTCGCTTTATTACAAATATAAAGATTTGCCATTATGTCTTAAAAATATATTCGGGCAAGTGACAGCCGCGGATGGCTCGAATAAATTCCAGCCGAGAGGCCCATTTTTGCAGCAATTGGGGCCGTATGTCAGCAATAACGCGGTGAATGCTGTCAGTGAGTCTATTCATGTTAAAATGCCAAACCAAAAACCAAAAACTACACTGAGTATAAATCAAGTGACAGCTGTCAAAAAGACTGCCAGTTAAAATAGTGTTGCCAACTTAAATTCTATACCTATACAAAAAAACACAAAAAAACACTAAAAAAGGTAAAATTTTTTATGACTTTTTCCACCATTTGTGGCTGTATAACGCTTTATCAGTCTATTCATGTTGGAAATGGCAAACCAAACTGAGCATAAACCAAGTGACAGCTGTCAAAAAAACCAACTCCGAAAAAAAGTATTGCCAGATTGAAAACCACACTTTACAAGAGCTCTTACTCCTGAACAAGCGGGTAACTTGGGTGTTTTGATACAGCAGCTCTATCAAACCTCGCAAAAACAAGGGTTGAAAGACATTGTTATCCAAGACATAAATGGAATAAATACGGTTTCCAGAGATGCCCTCATACTCACTTCTTCAACACAGTATCGCTCACCCCTTTTTCAACTTTTAAGCCCCCCTTCACCTTACATTGAATGCAAGAGTGTTTGTTGAATTGCCATGTCAGAGAACACTCCTATGACGATCCACTTCTGGTCAAGTATCTTTCATCGACAAAATAGTTGATGGTTATAGAGTTACAGGGCAACTGCTTCGCTATGATCACTTTACTTTAAGCAAACTGTTTCTGGGCAAAGATGTATGTAGTATTCGCGCTGTGAATTACATTCTTTGGAGCGACGAGCTCATTTTCATTTAACAGAATATTTTAAAAAGCAGAACTGTCCTTACTGGTTTTCCAAAACAAGCCACTCTCGACTGAAATATCAAAAACCCTTGCATTGCCCCAGGCTAACTGTTTGGTGCGATTTGTCCCCGAATGGAATTATTGGATCATAAGTTTTTGAAAATGCCTGGGGTCAGGCTACAATTGTTAACAATAAGAATTATGGGAGCTTGATAACAGAGTTCTTTTTATCGAATTTGCGAGCCTATCTACCGTTCTCATTACACAGAACTTCGATGAATTTGCTTTGAAAAATGTTCCCTCAAAAACTAATCAACATTTTGAGGACATCCCGTGGCGACCGTTCAACTGACTACATCCCACTTAATTTTTTTATGAAGCTACCTCAAAGAGAAAAGCTTGCGCTAACAATCCGTGAACTGTTGTGAAGTTAAAAGACAAAATTTGAAGAAAATAACATTCGTTTCAAACAGTGTATTCAACTCAACCGAAGACTTTGGAATGCCTTTATTACCCACTAGGTGGCGCTGGAATGTTCTTTTTTTTTTTTTAATTCTTATTTATGCACCGATTTTGACGGGATTTTCACAGGCAGATAGATGTTGGTCCCGCTGGTGTCGTTTCAAAAGCAGATAGCTTATTTTGTAAAAAGTAATTGAGGCTATTTTATATACTAGGTAACGCCACGCCGGGTTCGTTCCTCGAAAATGTATAGTATACCCGAGCAACGGCGGGTGGGTAAGCTAGTATATTATAAATTTGTGTAGTATTTTCCGCCGAAGAAAAAATTAACTTTGGCAGCACCTTTCGATCTCCAAGTAGTGTTGTATTGAGGTTATAGGAAAAGAAATAGACTAGGGTCACTACTATCTAATGAGGGCTTAACTTGTGCATGGGGTAAAATTGTGGACATTGGTTAGATATCGGCCTATGTCTTCTTGAATCGGCAAATCCTCAAATATTTTACTTTGTCTTGAAAAAGTACATCTTTGCGGCATGTATCGTTAGTATTGGGGGGATAAATTGTAGGTGCCTTCCATTCCTGCAGAATTTGTCTACTATTTATTTTCGATTTAAAGCTCCATATCTGTTGGAAACGTGTAAACGTCACCAAGCTACCCGGTTTTAGACTTTTCCAATGGTAATACCAACTGAACGCATTTGTATTATCTAGTAGCTCTTGAGCCTTCCTTTCTTAATAGTGTTGGAACGTGGTATGCTATTGCCTTTTGAACTGGGTTTTTAAAATATAGTTTTAGATATACTGAAACGTTTTTAAGCCCTGGACGAATAAGTACTCAGCCTTCCCTTTAGTTTGAGAGTCAATTTTCAATAGCGGAAACCGGCACAGTTTTCCCGTTACATTATTCATTGCATCACAAGATCCTTTGAAATTAAATATACATATATCCAAGCTTTTTCTACTTTTTACAATTAGAAATTGAAATAAATGGACGGTTTTTTAAAGGGCCTTGAGAATCAGAAAATTGCCAGCATGCCATCCGTTTCCTTCCAGAACTTCCAACACACTTCTCGTGCTCGTTGAAAGCAAATAAGATCTTCAGTTATAATGCAGATTCCGCAAATAATAATTGATTCACTTTCGGGTCAACTTAAATACGTTCTTGTAGAAAATCAATGGCTGTAATAAAAATCAAGTTTGAATATAAAATCCTGAGCCATCTATATACCCGATTTCTACCATTTTTTTCAGAACTTTTTTCTTAACTATATTTTGGTTTATATAATGTTAGTTACAGATATATGAAAGTATTGGGCTATAGTTTTAAAACTTTTCATTTGAATGTCTTTCACAATATTGTCGCCTTCTGTGATGAGCTTTGTCGTGATCCGCAAGACCTTCGCCTTGCCAATTAATTTTCGTGAACATTGGTACTTCTTTTAGCCATAATTTTGAAAATACGTTGCAATTCCTGAATAGCTTGGCTTTCATCAGCATCAGCCACTGCAGATATGCTTTCCAGATCCCAATGCATACTCTAAATACTTTCTGCAAACTTTTTCTTTGTTTCTTTCCTGCAATATTTTTAAACCACCATGAGGCGGTTTTCATTTCGATTTTAATTAAAATTTAATTAATTTTGTTGGGTTCGTTTTTTTGTAAGGAATTTGATATCGTTCACAAAAAAAATTATTTTTCAATCGTATCTGGCAATATTTTCTTAATAGCATTCTCGTTTCCATGATTATCGTTTCCTTGGCTTTCATTTTTCCGGCTGCTTGTTTCGTAATTGTGGCATTATTGTGATACTTTACAGGTCATTTTTCAATAGATTAATAAATTTAATATTTTTTTTTTAATTAACACCTAACTAAGCAAAATTCCATAAAAAAAATGCACATTTATTTATTTTTGTTTTAATTAGTTTTAATGTGTTGCAAATTAAATAAAATAAACAAAAAAACTGTTTCGTTGTGTTTTGGCTTGAAACTGCTGTTTAGTGTTAGAAACGAATATAAATTATTCGTGTTGACAAAAAATATTGGAAAATTACTAATCCTTAAATAAAAAAAAAACAATTCTCACCACAACTATCAATTTTCTCTGCTTTTTTGAATTATATTTTCAATTAGATGCACTTCAATGAATGTCATTCGTGATCCATACGCAACTGTGCGACCACCTAGTATGATATTACCCGATGTCTCACCAACTCCACTACGACCACCGCTAACGCCTCTTTCGCAACTACAAGAAATCTCGGGACCACGCGACTCGCGCTCATTACCAAACAATAGCAATCGTCTTGGCTCTCGATCTGTTAGCCAAGACTCCGTCTACACTATATTAATACGCTTGCCGTCAGATGGCGCAAAAACCGGCGACGAACATGCCCCCTCAATAAAAATGATTCAAGATGATGTTCCTTTGCCCGCAATTTCGGCGGCAGCAGTACCACCGAGACGCCAATTGCCGTCGCGCGACTCCGAATATAGTCTGCCAGTAGTTCGGCGATTATCGCATGCCCCCCACGACATTCGAATACCGCTGAATGCCAAAATCATTCCCAAGCAGTTGGGCAAGACAGTTCAACCGCTTACCGCCCGGCAGGCCAAGAAGAAGAAAAAATCCCAAGAGAAGCGACAGGAGTCGAAAGCAGCCAAAACATTATCCGCCATTTTGCTTAGTTTCATCATTACCTGGACCCCGTACAATATCCTGGTGTTGATCAAACCCCTGACCACTTGCGCCGACTGCATACCCGACGAACTGTGGGAATTCTTCTATGCCCTCTGCTACATCAACTCCACCATCAACCCCATGTGCTATGCCCTGTGCAATGCGTCCTTCCGGCGCACCTACATCCGGATCCTGACATGCAAATGGCATACGAGAAACCGTGAGGCAATGGTACGAGGTGTGTATAACTGATAGGATTACTTTTTTTTAGCAAAGGCAATGTTGTATATTTTTTATTTATTTTTTATCGAAGTCGAGGCCATGTTGAGTCGAGCAATTTAATTTTGAATTCGAAAGATATTCGTATTTTGAGGGCAGCTTAACTTCTTCTATTCAATTTCATTCATCGCACGAACGCGTCCCAGAAAAACAAAGGATTTTTCTTCCTTATTTTTTATTTGCTTTGACTGCTTGGGAGCTCCAGCTCAAGGTGCCGGCCTCCGAAGGGATAGTGACGTAGTCGTCCTGTAGTGGTGTTCTTGTTGTCGGCCAGTCAATTTTAGTCCTGAATTGATTTTATGTAATTTATTTTCATTCCTACAAGCATTTCAACCCGAAATGGCAGTAATTTATTTACGTTTCCTTCAAGGATGTTTTAAAGGATGCTATGCCTTTTTGTGATCGGAATAGTGTGTTTTGTTTGGACCCTTAAAGTTATGGCCGTGTGATTTGTTTTCTTCCTTAACTGTTCACTTTTGGGAAGTTAAGCTAGTTTTCCGTTTGAAGTTTATTTGTTTCCATATTTTCTACTTTGATGAAAATATACATTGTTTTGAGGACGAAAACAGATGCTTTAAGGGACGAAATTAAATTTTACTGAAAATACATTCACTTTTTTTTCACTTTAATGAGCTTCAAACTCTTAAGCTCCTTAGTTCACTGTCAAGGACTATAACAATCATTTAGATTTGGCAGCATTGGCTCACAAGAAAACAAAATAAACTGTCACTTAGCCAACACGACTCAATTATCCATGGATGACTGCGTTACAATATCTAGCCCATTGAATTCATATTTATAGATTTTTTTTTTATCCGAACCATCTACTTGGTTGTGTCCATTTTCATGCCAACACTTGAAGGAAGAGCAATGCACTTGAAGCGAATATCATAAAAAACATGTAACACACTTCCATATTAATAGTGTGTTTGAGCATAAAACCACACATTTTTAAAATAAAAAAAAAAATATTTATAAAGTAAATTTAGAAATTTAAGTAAGTGTCTAGAGATATATACTAAAACACAATAAAAAAAAATATTTGAATAAAAAATAATAAATTAAGTGCAATCAAAATCAAAAGAAAGCAAAATATATTGGTAAATTTATTTATAATTAAACTTAAAAAAAAAAAATATGTGGAATTGATTAAAGTTTTTTTTTTATATTTTTTAATTTAACAACATCGAAGGGAATTTTATGTTGACTATTTTTTAATTCATAAAATTCCTTTGGAATCACTTTGTGTAAGTATAAGATAGATTTTTTAGAATTAAATTAATTTTTAATTAGGTAAGGATACACAACCAAACTAAAAAAAAATATTAAAATTTTTATTAAAACAAAAACCAGAAGAGCTTTAATTAATTTTAATCTAATTAAGAACTATTATTCTAGTGAATATAAATATATTAAACATTTTTTGTAAATTTTAAGCTAATGTGAGTAAATAAAAATAATTATTTATTTAGTGAAATTATTTTTTTTTAAATTTTAATTAGCAATTAAATTGTATAAAATTATTTGTTTCAGATTTTGTATTAAGTACAAAACTGTTATGTAAATATTTAAAAGAATTACATTTTTTTATTTTCAACCAAACAGACTATCCCTAATTGTTAAGAAAACCCAACAAAAAATATAAACTAAACGAAAAATAATGCGCACACAAAAGTTTTTACTATTTAAATTCGTAACATACATTTTATGTGAAAATGTTTAATATTAAACCAAAAAAAAAATCTTACAAAAAAAAAAACACAGGAACACTTTATTTAAAAGATCACAGATATTCTGAGAGTAGTTTTTTTCAGTTTGCAAAAGATGGTGTAAGTTGTACATTTTTATTCGTGCAAATCAAAGCTATTATTATTAAATATGCTAAGGGGTCCTTATCACCTTCATCCATTTATTTATCCTCATTTATCTCAACCTCAGATCCTTCGTCAACTTCATTTACCTTAACCATTTAATCAGCCTTTTCAACCCCATAAACTTCATCAATGCCGTCAACATTATCAATCTCGTAAACTTCTTTAAACTTACCTATCCATTTAATCGTTTTAACTACGTCAATGTTATCAGTTATCAACCTTTTCAACCTCATCTTATCTCATCTACCTCATCTTCGTCATAAACTTTGTTAACGTCATCAAATTTATGAACCTATTCAGACTCATCTACCTTATCAACTTCATCAATCTTATCGACTTAATCCACCTCATTGAATTATTCGTACTCATTAACCTCATCTAACTCATCAACTTCATGAACCTTATTTTGTTCGTCAACCTCATCAACATCATCGACCTCATTAACCTCAACTATCTCATCAATCTATGAAAACACTTCAACCTCCTTGACCTCATGAACCTCTACCTCCTGTATCTCGTCTACCTCCAGTACCTCGTTTACCTCATCAACCTGTTTTACCTCATCTTTCTTATCAATCTACTTATCAACCTCAATAACCTAAGCCTCGTTCTCAACTTCAACCTCAACCTCAACCTCATCCTCAACCTCAAACTCAACCTCAACCTCAACCTCAAACTCAAACTCAACCTCAACCTCAACCTCAACCTCAACCTCAACATTAACCTCAACCTCGAGCTCAACCTCAACCTCAACCTCAAACTCTAACTCAACCTCAACCTCAACCTCAACCTCAACCTCAACCTCAACCTCAACCTCAACCTCAACCTCAACCTAAAACTCAACCTCAACCTCAACCTCAACCTCAACCTCAACCTCAACCTCGAGCTCAACCTCAACCTCAACCTCAACCTCAACCTCAACCTCAACCTCAACCTCAACCTCAACCTCAACCTCAACCTCAACCTCAACCTCAACCTCAAGCTCAACCTCAACCTCAACCTCAACCTCAACCTCAACCTCAACCTCAACCGAGCTCAACCTCAACCTCAACCTCAACCTCAACCTCAACCTCAAACTCAAGCTCAACCTCAAGCTCAACCTCAACCTCAACCTCAACCTCAAGCTCAAGCTCAACCTCAACCTCAACCTCAAGCTCAACCTCAACCTCAACCTCAACCTCAACCTCAACCTCAACCTCAACCTCAACCTTAACATCAACCTTAACTTCAACCTCAGCCTTAAACCGACACGTAACGTCAGTTCCCAATTTTCACTTTCTTGAATTCAATCTCTACTTAATTTCAACTTAAACTAAACTTCGACTCAACCTATCTATCAATTCAACTTTAAGCTCTACACAATCGACGCCTTAGGATCTATGGCACCTTTTCATTCATCTGTGACTTCAAAAACTTTTGAAGCTAAAACTTGACATTAGGCGGCCCGGAAACGCATCCCTTAAATGCCAATATTGACAAGGAAGTTGTCTAAAGCACAGCTCGAATAATGTACTGTACTGTGCGTGTGGATTCAAATTTGTTCCACTAGACGCTCAATTGTTGATCTGTTAGGACGATTATGAGGACCATAAATTTAACGTAGCGCTCTTAACGTTGAGGCCACTGACTCCGAATTTCGGTAGTAAATTTTAATAATTTCGACTCGTTGTTGGCTTGTATATCTTTCTATCATGAAATGGCAAACCTTACTGAAGAAATATGGCTTCGTTTGCTGTCCCTGTCGCTCTACTTTTGTAGCGTCCCTGTTGAAAAACCCGATATTATTGATTTTTCATTAGTTTCGCTATAAACAAAGAAAATTAAAAATACATAACTTCTTGCACTATTCGTAGTAAATATACTTAAAAAACTAATATTTGTTCCACATACGCCACAGTGACTGATCAGTTAATGATATTCCTCTTAGAAAGGTGCAGTAAGTTATTTAGATTTTCAAATTACTAAATTTTCATAATTTCCATTGTGACTCCAATAAACTTTGTTCACAAATAAAGTTGTACGACTTAAGTGAGCCATTTTCAAAATTAGTTAGTACAGTAATTTTTTAACTTTCTTACAAAAAAAGAAAAAAAAAATATTAGAAACCATCAAAAATATATGACAAAATAGAATTCCATTAAAAAGAAAACACACTTAAAAAAATAACCACCAAGGCAAAAAGTAGATAGACATTCAAATAAATCTTTTGGAAAATAAATTAAATTGTTATATATATACATACAAATACCTATATTAATGTTTAAAAAAGAAAAAAAGATATATAAAAAAGTCTAACTAAATTGTAAGTGAAACTCAAACAAATAATTCATATAGCAATCTTTAATACAATTTAAAACCATAACTCGTATAGAAAACACTATCGTAAAACAATTTTTCATCCGATTATTCTATATTTTTTAATTTACGCAAATATAACGATCCAATAAAAAAAAAATATTTTTTTCTTAAAAAATCACTCGTTTTTTTACATAAAAAGCAATTTAAAGAAAACCAACAAACCAAAATACATAGACGATATAAATAGATTTTGAAATACGGGTATCAGCAACAAAAAAAAAATAGATTATACAATTTACAGTAACAAAAAATACATAGGTAAACAAACCACTACAAAAAAACTATATCTTGAAAAAAAATCTTAATATAAAAAAATTTAGATAATACAAAATTGTAATTTATAAATGTGGAAATATTTGTATGCATGTACGCATACATTATAAAAGAATTTGTGTACATGTAGTTTATAAGGAATAAATAAAAAAAAATTAAACTAATAAAAAGAAAAAAAAGTAAAAAGAAATATATATATGTATGTTTAATAAAAAAAAATGTTGTTTTTTTAAAAGGGAAGGTTTTTACTTTGAATTACATATCATATTATTTTATTTTAGCACAAAAAAAGAGTAAATCATATGATTTGCAGAAGCATCAAAAGGCAAGTACCTATTATTTTACTCGTTTACTAAATTCTTATTTAAGTAATAAGTGTCCTCTCCTTATGAGGCCTCCGTACAAAAAGTCGAACTCAAATTCGAAGATCAACAATTTCGAAACCAGGAAAAAAAATTTGGTAATCATCAAAGTTCGAAACAACTACCTACACATTTCCATTGCATGCATCTCTTGTTTTGTTTGAAGCGTTGGTTAGAGTGTGAGAGTTGCTTAGTTATGCAATCTCAGCTCAGTTATGTCCATCTCTTTTTCTACAATCCTACAACCGGTTATGAAAACAATACCCAATACCTTCCTGTTCTCATAAGAACAGGAATTGGAAAATAAAACGAAAACAAAATCAAAAATTAAAAAAAAAAACTTTTAGGGGTTTCAAAGCCAAAATACCATTCTTGGATACACAATTTAAATTTTTGTAATACATTCACTATGGACTTCAAATAGATGCAATCCGTTTGTGCAATTTTTAGCTTTTTTCAAAAAAAAAGGGCGGAGGCCTCTTAATCAATTTCCCATGAAGAAGATTTTCTATTATTAACTAATACATATTTAAATATAATGTATTGAAAGAATTTTGTGAAAAGTAATTAGTTTAATCCAACATCCAAGAACGTTTCTCAAAATTATTTAAAAGAAGAATTTAAAAAATATCGGCAACGATGGGTAGCACAAATTTGCTTTTGTATGCCTACCATATTATTTTAGCCATAATAATTTTGACAGCATCAAACAATACCGAGCAAATAACTCGATACGATTTTAATTAAAAATCAAAACCACCATTTCGAACAGTCTATAGAAATAAAGTCTGCCATCGCATGTCTTCAATACAAATTAATTTAAATATACACCTGAAGATAAAATATGTGGTGTTTTTTTTAGACGTCTGGTTTTCAATCTGGCAATACTTTTTCGGAGTTGGTCTTTTTGACAGCTGTCATTTGATTTGTGCCATTTCATAATCAATAGACTTCCTTCTGAACAACGTTTGCAAATTGTGCAAATTTATTACCAAAATAATGGTTCGGTTCGATCATAACCGGCCAGCAGAGTCGGTAATTCGAGCAACCATGGATCGGTTTTGCACCACGTTTACTCTAGTTGATAATGCGCATCTTTAGAGACGCCGCGCCGTACAGTGCGCACCGAAGACGCTATTGCTGCTGATACAGAGTATCATTACCAACAATTGGAGCTGTGCCCATCCACTTTATGAAAGATTTTGCGGAAGGATCTTGGTTTGCAAGCTTACGCTGTTAAACTAAATAAATTACATTTATTGGCACGACAGTTCCTTAAGAAGCCAAGGCCTAGTAACTTATACTCTCAACCATTCCTGTGTGTGTGCTGTTAATCTGCAAGAATGGAAGGGACTTGCAGTTTATCGCCAAGTCCAAACGGCTACATGAGATGCACTTAATCGAGACAAATTTTACTCTTGGAGGTTTTGTCAGTTCCTCGCAAAAGGCAGAAGAATGTGGCTATGAGCGGGATTCGAACCCAGGCTCATTACCTTATCAGTGCGACACCCTAACCACAAAGTCAAGTGGCACCACTTTGAGACGCCGTTACATTCTTAAAAAGTTACTGTTTGTTGTGCTCTATGAGCAGAGGGAATCATTGGTCCATATTTCTTTAAAAATGAAACCGGCAATAATGTTACAGTCAATAAGGAACGGTATAGAGCCATGATTAATGAATTATTTTTCGTGCCTGAATTGAAGGATATTGATGTGCCTTTGGTTCCAACAAGATGGCGCTACATGCCATACAACCAACGAAACAATCAATTTATTGAAGGAAGCTTTTTGTGAGCGGATCATCTCGCGACGTGGGCCTGTTGCGTGGCCTCCAAGATCGTGCGATTGAACACCGCTCGACTATATTTTGTGGAGTTATGTGAAATCACTTGTCTGCGCAGATAAGCCTGAGACGATTGATGCCTTCGAAGAGGATATTCGGTGAGTTATTGCTGCAAAAAGTGGTCTAAAATTGGGCAGCCGTGGCAGCCACTTTAAGAGTTTTACTATTTTTAAAACATAATGTATACGTATTTCGTAATCTACATACCTTTTCGCAAACTAGCTGTAACCATATCCCTGTACTGCAGTGCTTGACCTTCTTTTTTCGTTGAACGCTGATTGTTCACCTGGTCCTGATCGAATTCCCCCAATAGTATTAAAAAAAAGTGTAAGCATTCTGTAGTTCAGCTCTCAGGTTTATGTTTGAGCTTTCACTTAAAACAGGAAAATTTCCAAGTTCATGGAAAAAGGCCTTTCTTACTCCTATATTCAAGAAAGGAGATAAGGCATTCCAAAACTTTTTGAACAAGTTGTCTGTGAGCGTATGGTATTTCTTAGTAAAAATCAGATTTGTAAGCAAAAACATGGATTCATAGATTAACTGTTACAAATCTTCTAATATTCTCCTACAAATGTTCAAAAACATTACAAAAAGGTTATGAAGTTGACTGCATTTACACTGACTTCTCAGAAGCATTTGCTCAACTAAGTCACGAAATAATCTTGTTCAAGTTAAAAGCTTTTGGTTTTCCTCCTTATTTCTTAGCTTGGATCAAATCATACCAAGAGAATAGATCGTAACAAGTAAAATTTAAAAATTGTCTTTCAGACATACTCTGGCGTACCTCAAGGAAGCCACCTTGGTCCTTTACTATTCATTTTGGCAATAAATGATGTTACTTCATGCATACAATCAAGGGACATTTTTATAATATTCGCTGATGACATGAAGATATTTAAGACAATTAAGTCTAGCGACGACCGCAGTCTTCTGCAGGCCGATATTGATAGCTTTATTATTTGGTGCACAAAAAGTGGTATATCCCTTAACCCTGTTAAATGCCAAACGATTACCTTTTCTAGAAAACGTATCGTAAGTGCATTCGATTATCATATTTCCCAGCATAAACTCTGTCACGTCTTTAGTTTTAAGGATTTGGGTGTCCATTTTAACTCCAACTTTGAATTTACTCAACACGCTTATTTTATTGTAAATAAAGCTAGCTCTATATTTTTTGCTTGTGTTATTTTTATTTTATTTTACTTACAACTAACACATGCACTTATGATTATGTAGTGAAAAGCTTGCTCTAAGCTTACTACATCAAAGAATCTGATGTGTAAAACAAACCCTTATCTTTATATTAAAGCTAAATTTTTGGCCATAATATTAAATTATATGCGTTTTATTTTTACTTGCGATTATAGGTACTAAAATGCAAGTTATGCATTCGTGCAGATTAAAAAATTTGAGATAACAATCAAACATGACATTACGATGATAGAGAAACATATTTGAGTTACTGGCAAAATTCTGTCCGTCTGTCTGTCTGTCTGTCTGTACGGATGTATTTTGGACTGCAGCCTAAACGGTTGGGCCGATCGTTTTCAAATTTTGAACTTAAGGTTCTTTTGACATTCTACAAAGGACTTTTTTCAATTTTTTTTTAGTTCAAAAATTAACGGTACCTGTCATATAACCGTTATGTAAAAGCTTATTTTTCTCGAAAACGGCTCCAAGAATTTTTATAAAAAAAAATCAGTGTATTACTGTAGGTATGCATTATATTTTGGTGAAAAAAAAATTTAATATGGTGGGCTAAAAACGGTAGCTCCCATAGGGCCGGTTTTTTTTTCTTCGACTTTTTCGAAAACTGGTGATCCGATTACAATCAAAATTGATATTCAAGAAGATGTAGGTAGCTTGAGTAATGTTGCATTAATTTTTTTTTGTATTTTTAATAATTTTTTTTTTAATTTTTTTTGAAAAATCAATATTTTGAAAACGGGTAAGTGATTTTTTTTTTTTTAAATCTTGTTTTTAAATGTACGTTATTTTTGTGCTTAAGTTTGTATTCGTCAATTATTTTTTTTTAATTTTTTAAAAAAAGTTGTTAAGAAAAAAACGTTTTATTTAAAAAACGGCTCTAACAATTTTGAAAAAAAATCACATTTTTTTCGCATTTTTTTAAGAAATAAAATTGCGTTTAAATTTTTCCGCTGAAAACTATTTTACGTACTTTTTTCAAACAATCAAAAGTCATAAAAATCGAATACAATCTTTGAAGTTCCCTTAATATTTTTCAAATTTTATTCCAAGCTGTGACCGCACATAAGAGCAAGTACGTGCGATCCAGTCGTGCAATTTATTTCTTGAAAACCACACGTCCTTAGTTACAAACTTTAACTGGTCAGTTGGATCAGTTGGATCTCGTACGGGTGTAGCGAGTTCTTTTGCAGCACGAAGAGTAATCGACTACATCGCGTTCTGCTGTACACTTTCACTGACCGCGGCGCGGAAATGTTATCGACTGATTTTGCGTTCCGTTAACGATGACTGGAACGGTAGTCCAAAATTTGGGCACCAAACATTGAAGACAAATTACAAAAATTAAATAAAAAATAAAAAGAAAGGAAAGAAGGGAAATATCTTCTATTCAATTAAAATCAGAGAAATGTCTAAGAGCCGCATCTTTAAAGTTTGAAGTGCTGATTATTCTTTTAATACATATTGGCAAGCTTCATAGAATGAACAAAAAAGGGTCGAGAAGAATTTAAATACTTGAAACGTGGAATTATTGCATTTAAAGTTTTAGCTGACTGGGCGAATTGGATCTTAAAAAAAGGGTATGACGGAGCTTGTTTTATTATAATACTGTGGAGAAATATGCAGTTTTTGGCTTTGATGTAGTTAGTTAAGGTGCAACCTAAAAGATTTTTTGATTGAACAGAATTGTGGTCATTTCTTCGAAGTCCGTGTATATACCGGACCGAATTTCAGCGTAAACCTGAAGTTTAAACTGAGATAGGTAATATAGGCTACCTTAGACAACTTCTGAAAATGTTATCATTTGTACAATAAGGCTAAGTACGAGTCAAGCAATAGACGTACCGTATTCTCTTTAGTGATGTTATTTCGAAGTTCAACAGCTGGTAAGGAATATTTTTCTTCCCTTTGCTGTTGTGTTTGGTACTCTAGTTTTTGTTCGTTTAGGAGGCGTTTTGCCAATTCTTATTTTCCCATTTACGTTAGAATTCACATTGTGGTCCCATCTGGAAAACTCTAGCTCTCGGATTGAGATCAGGCCCTGTTTTATTTGAGAGATTGGTTCTTACACATTTGGCAGACAGGAGTGTTTAGTCGTTGCAGACTATACTTGATTTAGCGTTTTCATGAGCCTTATCTTGAGTAGGGATAGTCTTTCGCGTTTCAATACTAGTGGGGCTATTCGACTGTGTGAAATTGCAGGAGGTTTGCGTAAGCGATGCGGTGCCCACCCTTTGTACATGTTTTTCCAAACTCAAAGATATCTTTATTAGTTCTTCAAAACTCTTTGAACCATTGGTAAACAAATATTGTCCTTATTTTTTATTTGAGACACCGGAAGCAAGAGCTGATTTAGCCAAAACTTCCAACTGAATTTTTACAATGTCAGCGTTATTAACATATTTTATATCCGCTGCCTCCTTACATTGGGTAAGGGAATATCTTAGTCTACTTACAAATATACTAAACGTCTCGAATGGACAATTAAACAATTTACTAGGTCGTTGTAATCTTCGACTGGTAAATACGTTGTATTTAAGGTTTCTTCGAAATCCTTAAATGTAGTAGGCTTAGATGTGTGGATTATGTCGAGAGCATCTTCTCTTAATTTGGTGTATAAAATTTGGATGAATCTTCTGGAGTCATTACCAATGAAACTTTCTTTTTTTTTGAGAATTTGTAGATTCAGCCTCTTTTTGACTTAGGTTAAGCTGAGCTCGAATTGTTACGTGCAGCTTTATAAACTTTCCAATTGTTTTTTTTGTATTTTCACCCACAAAAAAAACAAACGATATAAATATGTAAATCCTTTAAAAATACCATAATTCACATCTCTAGGAACGCATCACCTGCCATTTTATTTCATCCCCATTTAACTCCCATCCATATCGATTGTTTTACAGTTTTACACCATTTCAGCAGTTAAAATCCAAATGACCATTTGTTGATTTAATATAACCCACAATTGGTTGCATTTAAAACAATTCCTTTTAATTGAATCCTGCCTGCGCCCGCACAACCCCACCCACCACACACTTGTGTCGAATTTATTCACTTCATTAGTCAAATTCGGTGGAAATTCAATGCAGACAAGGAAGGTTGGTCAACCCTCCTTTCAAAAATATATCTCTGCATACATCGAAGAGGAGGAGTGCCACATTTAAATATTTTCAATACTTTTGGGGTGGATTAATTTGGAACATGGTCGTTGTCGTCGTTTTGGCTATAAACAATTTCCCACCTAAAATCGCCGAGTCAACGACCGGACAAGACACGCAGGCTATGCCTGGCATGACATTTCATTTCAATTCCAGCACACTTATCGCCAGGAATTCCGAACGACAATTGGACACACGCACGAAAGGCCGAATGGTGATGGTATCATAGCTTATGGCAGGTCCTAGTCGTATGAGTAAATCAATAAGGAAAATATTACCGCTGCCGCACCGCTTTGCCGCTGTCTTCCTCTGCAAAAGAAGGATTTATGTATTATTTTTTTGTTGCTTGTGCGGCCTCCACTTGGGTAATTACCTATCACCGCGCGCGTCGGTTGGTGTCAACCGTGTCAACTTTGAGACACGGAAAGGCAATCAACTTGCAGCAGGAGCATGACTCGGCAGTGAGCACGTTCGCCGCACATATCACGTAACGGGCTTACAAATTTCCTATGGCTTTTCACACAACTTTAGTGGTGGTCTTATTTCGAGCCACATTCATCTATTTTTGCTGCCAGGATTGTGTCCTGTGTTGCTGACAACGCACACACGGAGCACACGGAGTGTCCTGTTCCTGTCGTGCAATTCCGGATTACCATATTTTCTAACAAATCGAATTATGTATTTGCCGGGGCTTGTGTACGTCGAGATATCTGCACTTGTCAGCTCTGAAGTTGGAGTTTTGGCCGTCATCCTTCGTCCTACTATCTTGTCCTGTCCTGGTGGTTCACTATTTTTTTTTTTTTTTTTTTTTTTTTTTTTTTTTTTATCATCGAGGAAAATCATATTCCCATTCCAATGCTCACGAAACAGTGTGAGTGTGATTTTTTTTTTTTTTTTTTTTTGGTTTATCTTATAGTTTGGAAGTGAATCAATTTTACTTGGTTGGTAATGTAAATTAAATTACCCTCGTACAGCTTACCGAGTGAAACTTGTGTTTGGAGGTTGATTTAAGGATAATTTGTTTGGATGGTAAGAAAAAAATTCACATTATCTCTGAAACGAGGAACGAGCGGTGCAATATGTGTCATTTCCATCTCACTGAAAGACTTGTGGTGCTCCCTGAGGTACTTAATGTGTGTTGGAAATTTATTTAAATTATTTTGCTGTCGCATTTTACCGACGCAACCATAGAATAGAGAAATCCTGAGGGAAACAGGCAATTTGTGTAGGTACATAAACTCTTGCAGGATGTTAGCCAAGATAGCTCAAGGAGTTGTTAAGATTTTTGGGCGATTTTATGAGCGCGATTTCGTTTTTTATGATCCGGCTTGAAGGATCAAATTTACGAGGATGTTATATCTTGGTTCTGTTGTTGTTTTGAAATCTCAGCAGGATGATGGTTTAATCTAATGAAATTGTTTTTTTTTTTTTTTTTTTTTTGATTATCAACTTAAAGTCAAGCAGCTAGTTATAGAGTTCATTTGCTTAGCTCTTAGAATAAGCTTGAGACTGGTTATTGCATAGGGCACGTGCTGCAATAGAGTGTAATTGGCTTGGTAATACCATCAAATTCGAATGAACTTTAAAGGAAAATCAACTGTTAAATTGACTGACATTTGGTTAGGAGTTATAATATTGAAACGGCGTTTCACCGTAGAATAGGGTTGGATAATATCTTTGTTACATCTCTGATAATAATGTAAGTTTTACGTAGGATATCTGAATATAGTTTTAAGCTATTTGAATCAAAAGAGACAGGTATCAGACAGGAGCTCTCCTTGTAGTCTTGTCTCCATTTAGTAGATATAATGAATCTATTTTATACACATAAATAAAAATACTTATATTTATAATATTTTTAATATCAAAATAACAGCGTTTTACTAGATGCATATGAAATTATATTCAGTACTTATAACAGAAACACAATTTTTAAAATTTGTGTCTGTCTGTTTTTTCTGTCTTTCTGTCTGTTTGTTCGGGGTAATCTCGGGAACAGCTGCACCGATTTTGACGGAACTTTCACTGGCAGATTGCTGATGTTCTAGGGAGTAACTTAGGCTATTAAAATTACCCACTAGGTGGTGTTAGGGTGTTTTTTTTTTTTGTTGGAAAATTCGTATTTATGTACCAATTTTAACGGGATTTTTACAACTTTTATTGAACTGTCCTAAAGGTTACTTCTAGTACTGCGAAGGAGGAAAGCATAGATACCGAATCATCAAATGTAATAATTTTACTTTTTCCGAAAAGATGTTTAGATCTGTTTCATTCTTCGGTTAGATAAGCCAATCAGATCACTAGGGGACCTAATACTACGAAAGCTTCATTAAAAAGCTTTCTTTCTTGGAGTTTTTCTTTAACTTATAATTATTTAGGGTTACCCCGATACTGAAAAGGAAGGAGTTATGTGCAATCGGTCGGTAGGTTGCGCGGGGGGATAGGATTCGCCATTTTGGGTAAGGAAACAAGCGTCAATGGTAATATGTTTTTGAAATTTTAATTTAAGGGCAAAAAAACGCACCTACTAGTTATTGACAATTCTGAAGAATGAGAAATGAAATCAATCGAATGAAAATGGTAAGCATATTGGAAATTTATTTAAATCAATTTATCTACATATGTACATATTTTGTGAGAAAATAAAAACCAAGAATAAAATATTTAACGCGCTGCTTTCAGCTCTGTGTAACGTTCTCCAACGCTGCGTTAAAACGCCGCAGCAAAAATAATCTCAAGAAACGCGGCGGTAAAACAATAATTTTTAAATTATTTCAACGCCGCGGTTTGACCCCGCTTTGAACTCGATGCGGCGGTGAAAACGCGCTCTTTGTGACATGGCATATGTATTGCCGTATACTACTACGTGGCGTTGAAACGCGGCGTGAAATCGCGCTCAGTTTAAGGACTTTAAACTTTGACGTTTCATGTTTGACGTCGCTTGAGAATAAACAATTCTAGGAACGAGCTTAAAATATTTTTTTTTAAATTGAAAACCATTCACAAACAAAATTTTTGCAAATTTCTTTGAAATAAAAAGTTTTGTTCATCATCTCGCGTTTAGGTAAACGAATTTGCAAATCCACTGGCACCACCAAAGCTATTGAATAAAAGAGTGTTCAACTCCGAATGCCAAATAATGAGATTGCAGGAATTCCTCACGGCACGGTTGGGACACCGTGCTGCAGCGACAGTCTGCGTGTCACGGTGTCCCATCAATAATGACAGGGCTATTACACGGTCACTGCAATTTGTCACTGCAATGACCTAAAAGTGACGTGTCACGGCAAAACAATGACGATCACACGACGTGACACTTATAGGACAGAAAACTACGTCATAGTGACGTCGTAAATCTGTTCACGCCTTTAAGATAACCACGTCTGTACTAAACGAATGATGGCCTCAACTGTAATTGAGGTGAATATTGTTTTTCCATTGACCTCGACTTTATCATTCATCGGAGTCTATTCTTCTTATTTCGATGATTGTCGTCATGTCATGATCGCTTTGTAACGAAATCCTTCCTAACAAATCGATGCAAACATATTCTGAGTACCAGGCGGGAATGAAAATGAGCACAGAGCCGACCAATGGTAGTTTCCAAAAAAAAAATTCAAATAAAATCACTGTTTATAAAAAATAAAAAAGAAATTTAAAATGGGCGGGATTCTGTTATCGCAGAAATAAGGATTAAAGGGTGCACAACAAATATTTTGGATTATATCAGTGTGTAGTCGTTAGGGATGAGTAAATGAAAAAAAATATATATCGATAAATATTATCGATATTTACAGCAGTATTGATAATAATCAAAATACCGATATATTGAGTAAAAGCGACAAAAATAAATGTTGTTTTAAGTTTTGAGTTCTTAAACCAATCTTTTACTATATGTTTCAGATAGGGGCAAACATAATAAGGGGAAGTGACAAAATATCACTAATCAGCCCTATAGCAATGTCTGCCCCTAAAAAAATTCGACAATCTGTTCGAAATTAAAAAAATTCTCCTGAGATATGCTTTCCGATTGACACATCGATTGATTTCTGACACATTTCGATTGATGCGGAATCAGTTTCAAAATGGCAATTACTCTAACATTTTAAGTAAACTTTTTTAATTTTTCAATTTGAAAATCATCACTATTTATATTTTTCTCGATTAATGTCTCGAAATAGTCGCGCATCAACTCTTCTGACACAGTTCGTTGTCTGGATAAAATATTGTCGTATGTGAAAAATGAAGGTTTTGATAACGTTTTATAAATAGATGACACACATACGAAATAGCATGACTCATGCTGGTAAGACTCATGCTGATATTAATCGCGATACTGTGGTTCTTTCAACCAAAATCGATCTCAAGCACCAGGCGAACATGAAAAAAAAAACAAATTCCACTCAAATTCAAAAAGGCGGAGTTTTGTTAAAGTAAAAAGTAGATGTAGATATTGGTGTGTGTGTTTGTGGATTTAACGAAAGGGTTTGTGGGTGTAGGTAAACGGGCTGTATGGTGGTGTTGCTGACATCAATATTTTCTTATGAAGTTATCACGTAAAATTATCGTCCGTAAACCGACTTTACAGTTAACCAATTCTGTTTTTATTTGAATTTTTCTCTCCAATCTGTGAAATCCGTTTATCGATATCAGCCTTTGTTTCCAAGATAATCGCCTTGCATTTTGTCGTATGTGCAGTGCATGTAAAATGTACGACAAAATATCAGAAGAACTGAATGCGTTTGAGTATTTATATACTTCGTTACTTACTAAGGTCCAGAGACCTATTAGATCCGTGGGGGACCGAGGAAACCCAGGGAGGCAAAGGTTTTCAACGCCTACGCGCCACCGCATCGTGTGCGTTTTCTGAATATGTCTTTCAGCTCCCTCTAACTTTTGCCTAGTTCTGAGGATTGCTCCTCTACTGTTCTACCCCATGTGCATCTCGACAGCCAAACTCATCCTCCTTTTTGGGTTAGCGGATTCAACTGCATTGTTTGATTTGCAATACAGTCGTTGCCTCTTCGAAGCGTATGTACAATCCATTGTCACTTTCAGCCAATGGATTCCTGACCCGTTTTTCTATGGAGATTTTCATTAGATATTCTATTTGGCCAGAAAATCCTAAAGATTTTTCGTAGATATCTATTAACGAAAATTTGCAGCTCATGACAACTGATGTAATTTTCCACGTGCTACATTCATATGGAAGTACGGATTCAAAATTGCAGTGAAATGGTCGTAGCTTGGTACTTAATCTGAGAGAGCTATAACTCCATATTTTTTTCAACATTACTTCCGTTTCCTGTCAATGATACTAGCAGAACATCGTTAACTGCCAACAAAAAAACAGCATTGGGCACAATATGCACTCCTGTCTGATTCCACGTTGGACGTCAAAATTATCCCACGACCTACCTTCGTGTATTACGTGGATCCTTCATATGTTGCGTTATAAATAATATCAATTAATTTATTTCCTGCGTAAAACAATCAAAAAAGAAATACGACAGTTTTTGTATATTGACGTATCCATTTAACCAAGAGTGAGCTTCATCGCTGAACAAATCTATCTTGTTTAGGGCCCATTCACCGAATCTACGCCTTGCTAGGTGATCTTGTGGCTTCAATTCTGGCATGAGTTGGATTTTGAAAGCACGCAAACCAAGATTTTTTCGCAAAATCTTACATAGAGTGGATGGACATATATCCAATTCCTGTGCACGATGACGGATAGACTGATTCGGGTCTTTCTCTACGCTACGTTCTACAGCAATACATACAGCAGCAATAACTTATTCCGTACGCACTGTATGACGTCTCTGTGGATGCGTATTATCATTTAGAGTAAACGTGATGCGAAAACGTTTCATAGTTAATCGAATTAATTGCTCTGATGGACGAGTATGTTGACCCTAAAATTGACGTAGTGCGCAAAACGTATTTCGAACAGAACCATGATTTTCATAAATAAATTTGCACAATTTGGAAGCATCGTTCAGGCGTCAGTCTATTCATGTTGAAATGCCAAACCAAACTTAAAATAAATCACTTGACAGCTAACAAAATGGCCGCCAGTTAAAATAGTGTTGCCAACTTAAAGTTCTGTACCTCTAAAAAAAATACCCTTTAGATGGTCTTCTTATATGCTCCAGAACAATCTTTGATGGTGTGATATTTTAGCCTGGGGTTCGATAAATAAAACTCACTCAAAACTCAAAAATAATACAACAAATCCCTTTATTTTATGAAACACAATGTCTTTCAGTTTAAATAACAGCAAATTTAACTTATTCCACTTATTCAAATACGTTTTTATAATTCAACACTCTTTATTTAATCTCAATTCAATCACTTTTTACTAACGCTTCCAGCTGTTAACAATTCCACTTTTGGAAATAAATATAAAACTGAACTCTCAATGCCATCTACTATTGTATTTATACAAATTTACAAGCTTCTGGAAGCTTCCGTCTGGTTTTGGCACAATCAAGTTCGATTTAGTGCTCAGTCAAAACATATTGCAAACATGTAGCATACTTTTAGGAGCATGGTTGTTGTACACAATAAATGTTGGTAGCTGTACACAATGAACCCCACAGATGTCGTTAGTTTACAAACAAAATGAATCCTCCGAAAATCTAATCGTTTTGTTGCCACATCACAATAGTATTTTGGCAACAGCCAAGCAAAACGAAAATCCTCCTCTTTCCGTCGGTTTAAGGCTGCACCTGCAGTTAAGTGCTCCGAAATCCTTCTAAATTGTTCCTCATCCGTGTGATTTTCGAAAAAAATGCGATGAGTTGTAAAAATTACTTAATAATAGTTTTTTTTATAGGACATCTGCGTCTGTCGGTCATATGTTACTGTAAAATTGTATTTTATTACCGATAACAAACATTTATTAAGGAAAACCCATTTGATTACCTCTTTAATAACATAATTATCCTTTTAATTTGTTTGCTGAAATAATCAAGCACCTGAGAGCCGGTTTCTTAGCGATTCCTTTTTTTCCTCGATAAACTGAAATGTTTATTTTATATTTAATTTGTGCTTTGACAGCAGTACATAGGTTTTGGTAATCGATTTCTTTTTTTGTTTTTGGTCACCACTTCTCTAATTAGTTCTTTGTTGCTGAAACGAAGACTACAATGTCAGATTAATCGATTATCAGCCAAAATTTGATAAATCATTTTTTTAATGTTTTCTTCGAAATAATTAGCAAATTTGTTTCATCATAAGGAGAAGGACGAAGATCTCAACAGCATTATATTACAGGATAACGTTTATTACATGTTTGCCTATCGATATCGGTTAAGTGGCCGTCGTCAGAATTGGTGACCATAGAGGCTCGGAAGGGGACCTCAACCGACTCCACGGAGGCAGCTAGCTAGGGACAAAGCTGGCTGGAGAAGCTTGTTGGTTGTGGCCCAGGTTCACTCCAGACTGTAGCGCCACCTAAGAAGAAGAACAAGAGGCTCGTATTTTGGGATACTTCATCACTTGTGTAAGAATTTCTGGGAAAGAATATTGCATTTCTGTTGGATTTTCTCTTCAAGGGCTTCGAGAGTTTCAAGTTTATTTTTATAAACCACGGACAAAAAAGTCTGGAGCGGTTTAATCGGGTGATCTGGTGCAAATCACCAAAGCAAGAGATTAGACAACCGACCCGGAAATGCTTCCTTCAGAATATCGATTGTAGATACCACGTACCACGAAGAATAACTTTACCTATTTACGTAACCGGATAGATGAAAATAAGCCCCATCGTTCATGATGATTTTCGATGAAAAATTGTCCTCTTCTTGGTGGATTTGACGGCAAAAAGCCTACAGCTGGTGCATTGCTTGCACTTTGTAGTAGTTCACCAAAATCCTTCCTACCGGCCGCGGCCGGCTAATCTCCATTTGAGTGGCATGTCGGACTCGTCCGATATTCAAGGTTTCTCTTCGACAGTGTCGTCGTCAAAATCCCGTGTTATTCAGACTTTAACCGCAGCGCACTAAGATGAACCTTTTAATATTTAAAAAAGAGTTGGTTGTCTAAAAAGTCGGTTTATGGACGATAATTTTACGTGATAACGTCATAAAGAAACATTGATGGCAGCAACACCAACATTCAGCACGTTAACTCACACCCACAAACTCTCTCGTTAGATCCACACACACACACCCGATTATTACATCTAATTTCTACTTAAACAAAACTCCGCCTATTTTGCATTTCTTTTTCTCTTCTTGTACTTTTTGAATTTGAGTGGAATTAATTTGGGAATACAGGTTTGTTTTTGTCCATGTTCGCCTGGTGCTTGAGATCGATTTTGGTTGAAAGAACCACAGTATTGCGGTGAACATCAGCATGACATCAGCATGAGTCATGTTATTTCGTATGTGTAGCTTGTCATCGATTTATAACACTTATAACCTCAAAAAAATGTCTGTTTTATCTTCAAATAAAAACCTATAATGGCCTCGCTTATGATATTTTTTTGGATATAACAAAAAGATGTATTTTTAATTGTAACTTTATTGCACAAAATGTAAAACCGTATAATTCTATCACCTTTCACTAAATTTCTATTTTAAGTTTACAAAAAAAGAAGAAAGTTACTACAAAGTTTTTGCTAACAAGGACGCTTCAACGATGGTCAGTCACAACCAACTAGCTACTTATGCAAACTTAAAACATCCTCATTCGACGATGTTGCCTTCGTCGGTGGCACAACGACATCAGCATCCTTACTGCTGCTGCTAATGCTGTTGGTGCTACTGGAAACAATGACAGCTGCCTCATCGTCTTTCAGGCCATCATTTTGATCGTCATTGCCTCCATCATCTCCATCACTCGCTCCAGCATTGCCCCCTTTTGATGTTAGGGTTATGATGTTTTCAATTCGCTGCTGAATGTACTGCTGACGTCTAACTTCTGCTTTGGCCAATTTCTCTTCCAAATGTTCAATGGTTGTTGCTGGAACAGCTGTTGCCGCTTGTTCGACCAACTTTTGCAACCGCTTCGGAGGATGCCTTTTGATTAGGCTATCATTTTTGTCATCGCTGCCGTTGTCTTCAACATCATCCAGGGAGATTTCAAACGCCTCCGCAGGTGCTGTCAGAAGTTTTTTTTTTATCAGAATAAAAGTGAGTTTGTAGAAAAGAGTCCATATCCACCCACATGTCAGTTCATTTGGAAAAGGATTTGAATGCCATTTGGAATTGTAGCCATATACATGTGTAATGAAATAAAAGACATGGTGATGACGCAGCAGAAGAAGCGGCACACAATGCCGATGCCATTCACCATGTCAATCCCGAACGATATGATAGCATAAAACACAAAAGAGAAAGGATCCGATTGTCATCCAGAAGCAGGACAGATGAAAATAAAAAAAAGATTTAAATATAAGTTTCACACCTTCAACTATGGTTCTACAGAAAAAAAAATCAATATTTACGGTACTTGTCAGCGGAAGAAGCTTCTGAGTCTGTTGCCTTTGAATTATTGTCCGTTAACTGCTCACAGCCACCAGCAGCCGCATTACCACCTGCAGGCAAGCTTCCGCTTTGCGATGATGAACAGCCCATCATAAGGTTGGAATTCGAATGGAATGGTGGAGAAACGTAGTTATCGGATATCCTGTTTTTTATCCTGGCCGAGGACATTATCCATTCATGGCGAAGAACAACTGCACCAATGATGCCAATTGCAGGAAATCTCAATCTGGCTCTGTCGCTATCCTTTTTTCCGCTACCGCTGTCTGAATAACGATACCACACCACTATCGAGTAATGGACCCGTTTTGATGCAGGAAATTCCCGTTACGTGTATAATACTGCGCGGAATTTGCCTCAGAACATATATAACGCTTTAAGCTGTGATTTTTAATTTCCGCTGCTTCTCAGATGGAATGGAGTGTGTAACAGCTCCTGTGTTGAACTGAAGTCACAAGTACAAAAAAGGACTGCGGAAGGACAGAACTTGCACTGCACCAGGCTATCAAAAGCTGTTTTTTTCTGTGTCATAAATAAAAAACGAACTGTCTGTCAATTTGTCCATTCTTCAAACAACCCCCTCCCGCTGTCCGATTGCTGGACAGGACGGCATATATGAATTGCTTCTCTTCCTTCCATGAGGTCCTTGCATGAACGACGATATTTATTTGATTCTATCAATTGGGTAGGTAAGAGAGGGGCAGTAAAAACCACCCCGGTTATGCACTAACTTGTTGTTTTGACGGGGTGTTATATCCGATTTCCGGACGATAACTATAACCAGTGGTCGCAATGGGCCTTTGGGATGAGTTGGTGGAGAGCAATTGTGTATGTCCTGCGTGCTGCTACTTATTCCCTGCTGTTGCGCGATATGTGTTCGCCGAGAACGCTAATAGCAGAGAAGGGCTCGTTTGGGGGTGTCCGTTGTTCCAAAGTAATTGTATGTTCTTGTGTATTATGGACAAATAACTTCATGTATACTCTTCGGACACATGCCAGCGGGGAGCTTTGTTCTGTCTATAGCACTTGCTCTTGTATGTAGTTTGCTTTGCATGGAATTATTTTATTTATGTATGTTAATATCCTTTTATTTATATCGGATGTCCATTCAGGAAATTTGACCTGCCGCAAGGTTACTGAGAATGGAGAAATTGATAGCGCAAATCATGCAACATGAGCAGGAGCAGAATGTGTGCAATCGTTTTGTGGTAAAGCACGTGAGAGCCATTAAACTGTTGGTATCATGATGCAGTCAGGACTAAAGTTAAGCTTGGTAATTGAAAAAAGCTTAATAATTGTGGATGCATTTGTATATTCATACATTATTTCGAGTTTTCAATAAACCATAAGCCCAGTTAACATGTGTCGGGAAAAATGTATGACGAAGTTTATCGGCAACCCCCCAGTGAGTTACGGGGGGGAGATTTTATACGTTAATGTGAAACAGTGATTCTCTGGTGTTTAAAAAAACTTTGTATTGTTAGCGTAGAGTGAATTGTGGCAATGATAACCATTTCAGTATTGTTGATAGTGAGAATAAAAAGTAGAGGTCCTAAGTGGCTGCCCTGGGGGACACCAGAAGTAGCTTAAAATTCACTGGAGAGGGTTGATCGTAAACGAACATTGAACCATTTTATTAAAACAGGTTCAAAGCCAAAGGAAATTTCGTCAACTTTCCTTTTTTCTATATAACATGCACCCACAAAGGGATTTGTGTGTTGCCCTTATAGTGTTAAAACGCACTGCGCGAGCATAGGAAGATTAGGGTAGGAGGGAAAGAAGGTGTCGATTAACATTGGTTTTGAATGCTTGCAAATCGAAATGGCAAAGTCAGTATAGATAACATAAACTTCTTTTCCGTTTTCTAGACCTGAGAGGGTAAAGGATAGAAAATTCATCAAAGTAAGTAGTGGTAGACCTAAATTTAAGGAAGCTATGTTATTGGAGGAAAAATAAGTATATTAGTATTAGTTCTTAAGCTATCTTGATCATATAAGTGCAAATATCCTATAGGAAATTTGATTTTAGAGGTGCTGGTCACTTAGAAAACGGAGTAGAATCGAATGTACTGGTTCATTGAAGATAAGCGCTACTGATTCATGGAAGACGGGCACTTCGTTTTCACACTAGTATGAGAATTACGACAAAAAATTGCCACTGTGAAAGTTTAAAGTTGCCAAGTTGTACTCTAAGTTTGTGTACATTGCCATTCGGAAAATGTTGATCAAACCCTTTTTACCGTTTTCGAGCGCAGTTATTGTTATTTATGAGGGATACAAGGTTTCTTGCACTGAATAGCAAAATGTCGTTCAAAAAGAGAATAAAAGTTGATGTAGCTATCAATATTTATTTCGCGATATCAGTACGAAATAAACCGAAGTAATTTCGTGAAAATTTATGGATTCGTGCAAAAAAAATTCTAACTATCAAACATGATATGACGATGATAGAGAATTCAAAAAAAGTGGGTCCGTAAATTCCGCCCATCTGTCTGTTCGCACCTCTACAGCCTAAACGGATGGGCCGATTTGCTTCAAAATTGGTATTTAGTATTTATTTGATAGGATCTCGGAAGATATCTCTAGGTAAAAATAACGGTACCTGCCATACAATCTTTAACAAAAAGTTTGATTTTCTCGAAAAAGGCTCTAACGGTTTTGTTAAAACTTGCAGGGTGCTATTTTTTACAACAACTTTCTCGAGAACTGCTTACCCGATTATAATCAAATTTTATATTTAGGAAGATGTAGATAGCCAAACGAATTCGGCATAAAAATATTTTCGATTAACTTTTTTTTTGTATTTTTAATAATTTTTTTGAAAAATCGATTTTTTTCTTGTTTTGTTTTTAATTATAAGTAATTTTTGTGTTTAAGTTTGCATTCTTCAATTATTTTTTTTTTTAATTTTTAAAAAAATGTGTTAAATAAAACCGTTTCATTTAAAAACCGTTCCTACGATTTAAAAAAAAAGTATATTTTTTCACATTTTTAAAGAAATAAAATGGCGTTTATTTTTTTCCGCTGGAAACTATTTTACGTACATTTTTCAAACAAGCAAAAGTCAGAATAAAAACTTTGAAATTATTTTAATATTTTTCAAATATTATAATATATATGAACTTTGTTTTAGAAAAACAGATTTAATATTAGGTAACTAAATTTCCAACAATATTGATTATGATGACTTTTGCGCCTAATCTATATGGGTTACGAAGTTATCGCCCTTTAAAAATAAAAGAAAGTGAATATTTAAAAAAAAAATACCCAAATTTGACATTGTTGGCTGTTTCATAGCTCCGTTGCTATTGGTTGTATAAAAAAACTTTAAAAGTCAAATTTTATTTACTACAAGTTAGCACATCAAGTCATTTCGCATTAAAATGCACAAAAGAGGAGTTATAGGCCAAAGAGTGGAAAAAGTGCCGATTTTCAGTCATTTTTACTAGAATGTGAAGGGGGCGGAGGGGCGTGATTTTGGAATTGTTGTTTTGCTATCTAAGGAGCATAACAAACATCATACCAAAAATTCACAAGTGCCCGACTCTGTAGGCTAAAATTTTTCTATTAACTGGACTATATGTTTATTAAATAATTTTTGTAACAAAAATATAAAAATATGTCAAAATTATAGTTGTCATCAAGGCAATTTACTTATTTGTACTTCGTTTAACTTGTTTTTATGGAACGCTAAGAAATTCATTTAAAATGTCTTGTATTGTTTAATTTTTGCGTATCCAAAACGTCACTTGATTGATCTGAATGCACTCATCAAAAAACTTATTCCATTCGTTGTTAACTAGGGCTACTAATAATTTTTTTTTACTAAATACGTTTGAAAGTATAAGTTACTTTTAACATACAAAAAAGGATTTTTAAGATTTGTATCTGCTTTTCTGGTTGCTTCTTTCGGCTTATTTAGGAAATGTCTAAACTGATTTAGCAGATAATATTTTATAATAATTTATTCGATATCTGGCGCTGGAGTGGAAATATATCCAAAAATATAATTTTCAAACCAACAATATTGAATTTATAAGCCTTGACCGTTTAAAAAAATTGTATGTGTATCAACATGTTTTTCTTGGTATTTTTAAGATATACTTATGGATGCGATAGTTAGCGCTGTTGTTACGAATTAGGATCCAGCATCCAGAAAATGTATGGAATACCCTAGCAACGCCGAGTGGGTCAGCTAGTATTAAATAAAATGAAAATAAACAATTTTCTGCTATAATTAATTTTTTTTATTATCTACTACTTCTTTTGCAAATCTAATTCGTTTTTTGGGCAATCTGCTTTCTGGACTCAGAATTCCCATTCCTGTTGTCTTTAATTTCCTTAGACGTGCTAAAAAAAGTAAATTGTTATCCTAAAGTAAAAAAAAAAATTGATATGTATATACAAATTGTAAAATTAAAATAAAAACTGTGGGCCATAAGGATATATGTTCGTCTGTTTTTATTCAACATTTCAATTGAATTCACTATCGAGTATTTGAAATATTAAATATTCAAAAAAAAAAAAAGATTTTATTTTCAAAATTCCATAAATTAATAAAAAAAAAAATATTTAGTATTATCGAAACTAAGTGGAAGCTTCTAATGTTAAAATTTCATTAAAATCGGATGAGCCATAAGCGAAAAAACTGATATTATTCGAGCACTCGCATACGATATCACATCTGCCACTGTGATAACCCCCGCTATTTTGGCTGTCATTTCACATTTTAAGTTCTTTAATACCTAAATATAACCTACGGGGAGTCAATTTGCATGTAGCTTATAATAAATTTTTCCATAATTTTACACGACTTTGAAGCTGTTTTAGGCCCCGTAAAATGTCTGCCAACCATTTTTTACTCTCTTTATGCTAAGTAGAAGCTTTTTCAGTCGCATCTACCCGTGTAGCTTATAATAAAATGTTCACTAAAAATGCCAACTTTGAACCACGCCCCCACCTAACGCCCACCGACTGCGCTGCCAGACTCAAATACTTATCTACCCCGCGCAATCATTTTACAAAATCGTGTAGCAGTTAATCACGTTTTTATGTAGCCCGCTCTCCGTCTATTAGCTACTTTTTTTATTTATAATCTGCGCGCACTCAAGGGGTTGTTACTACCACTATCGTGTATTAACACAGTGCGAGCGTTTAGGAAAATTGGATAGAAGATGAAAGGAGATACCGATGCACATCGGTTTTGAACGTTTGCAAGTCGTAATGGAAGGAATAAATCGAGCCGAGTAAATCATTCCACATTCGTGTAGTGCGGCTAAAGAAGGAGTCTCTATACTTAATAGTGCGTCCGATATTAGGCTCAAGGGTGAATCTCTGAGCATTCCTAGCGGTACGAGTATTACGGGGAAAACTTTTGAGGGGAGGAATGCAACTGGCTATTTCGCTGGAGCATTGTTTATAGAAAAGCGATAGAATAAGGAGAGACAGGAAACATTTCGACTATGTTCTAGTGAATCAAATGTTTCTGTTATATCCTTATCCCCTATCATTTTCAATGCATTTTTCTGAATTCTATCCAGGAAACGCAAGTGAGTAACAGGGGCATTTGCCCAAATATGAGAATTGTACTCAAGCTTCGGCCGAATGTACGCCAGATCTAACGGGGAGAAGTATTTCTTGCATCGTCTAAGAAAACCTAAACGAGTATGAGAAGCTGAAGGTACTGTCATCAGCAAAACAATTTAATGGATTAGAAGTCTTAGACAAGTGATCATTCATAAAAAATAAGGAAAAGTGTCATAGACAAAACGGAGCCTTGGAGCACACCAGCCATCAAAAGCCATCCAAAACAACGAAAATTTTACGTTCCGAAAGGTAATTTCTTATCCATCGATGCACGCATTTTCGATAAAAGACCTTGATGACAAACTCTGTCAAATACTTTTTTGGTGCCGAATAAGCTTATTGCGGCCTTGAATCAAGTCTTCAAAATTGGCGTAAATAATTCCAGTAAGGAAGATTAAGCCACATTTAATTTCTATGCGATAAATTGATTCATATCATTTTCTATTTTGAAAAGAAGGACCCATTTACCCTCGAATAATTTATATAAAAAAAAAAACATATTCAATATGCTCTAACATTTCTACATTAACATAAATCTTTCCAATCCACAGAACGTTGACCTCAAAATCACCTTACCTCTCCCTGATAAAACACTACCAAAAGCTGTTAAACATTTTACGATAATGTCTCTCTCCTTCAATCATATATCACTGAGATTAATGGACAAATGTCAACTATTAACAAAAAAAAAAAAAAAATAAAATATCCTTTTTAAGCACCTTCGCACACGCTTCAGCTTTAAGATCTCAGAAGCATGAACAGAAGCAATTTACCTCTTTTGCTATCGATTTGACTGACATAGTTAAGTACAAATAAATACTTTGTAGTGCCATTCCAATGCCGCAAGGAACGCGGAAATTGAAAAAATCTGAAGGACACTTTGACAGGTAATCCATTTTGAAAAAAAAATCGCGCGACTTGTAACGCCAACATAAATAAAAAAAAAAAAAATTACAACCAAGCCACCTATAGTCCTTGTGTGTAATTATAAGCTACGACGAATACGCCGACGCTTTTAATTAATTGCCACCGAATTCCATGTGAAGCGTGCATTTCTTTGCCATGCCACCACACGCCGCCCCATGCCGCCCAGGACCTCAGTCAATAATTTTCTAAAGAGGTTACAAGGACTAATAGCAAATAATTTTCTGCAAAGGATCGGAATGCAGAAGTGTGCGTTTGGCAGGCTGGCATAGTACATTTGTTTAATTAAAATGAAATGGATTTCTAAGGACATTTTGCCACTCCCCCAAGGACCAAACCGTATCCAATTCGTTGCAATATAGTGGATCAGCATCGGCTGTGCGAGTGTTTGTTTGCGTTTCGTGTGTGAAAATAGTTTAATTGGGGCGTTGAGGGACACGTTGGATTTATTTTTTTCCCAATTCGACGGAGGATGGCCTAATATTGGCTTGAAATGGCATTATTCGGAGCCATCACTTATGGGTAGGTTAATTGATTAAAAAAAATTGGCATGTTTGGCATAGAAGTGTGAATTTGCAATTCAATTTGCAATTCAATTGGCAATCAATTGCTTGGATGAGATTAAAGGGTTTTATTTTAACTAATTTCTGTTTGTTTTTTCAGAATCAATACAGTTTTTTTTCCAGGGTTGAATTTATGTATTAGTCCATTTACGATTTAGGTTAAGAGTGAAAAAGTGTTAGTTTGGCATTCATAAAAATTCAATTAACCTTCCTCGATGGACCAACGAATTTTCCGCTTTCGCTTTCTATAGCCAACATTATATTTTCAAAAATGTGAGGCTTTCCCATCATTTTATTTTATCAACGAAATCTATCTATTTAGGTCTATTTACACAAACAGCAAGGACATACGACTCAGTCGTACAATTTATTTCCAATTGAATATTTACTCTGCTCTTGTACTTTTGTGCAGCGGAAAAGTGAAGATTTGGGATTTTGGAGGACAAAGTAATTCAACATTGAAAATACGATTTAGTTTAAGGGAACATTTTAAGTAAAGTAAATCTTCTGATGTTCTATTTGGTGCAAATATAAATATTTAAACTGCACCTGACTTGAAATGTCATTTAAGTTAGTTCCGATTTAATTTTTTTTTTTTTTAAATATCTTCCTTCATCCGAATTTTCTTTTACTAGTTTTATAGGTACTATAATGCATTGGTGCAGGTTAAAAAAAAATGAGCACGACTGAGTCGCACGTACTTGCTCATATGTGCGGTCACATTTTAGAATAAAATTTTAGAAAAATATAGTGAACATCAAAGCATTTATTCGTGTGTGATAAAAAGTGTGATTTTTTTTTTTAAATCGTAGTAACGCTTATGCCCCCACAGAAGACATAGATGACGCCACCAAGGATGACTTTTACGAGCTCCTCGACAAAACATATGAGCAATGCCCTAAATACGACGTTAAGATCGAACTAGGCGATTTTAACGCCAAAATAGGTAAAGAGGAAATCTTTGGTAGGACTGTCTACACGACACAGCGTCTGAAAACGGACTTAGGGTAATTGACTTCGCAGCGGCACATAACACAAAGGGACTTGGCGTCACCCAGATCAAAGAACCGTCAACCAGATTGATCACGTTTCGATCGATGCAAGACACGCCTCCAGTATCTTGGATGTTCGCACCTTCCAAGCAGTTAACATCGATTCGGATCACTACCTAGTTGCAGCAAAAGTAAGAATGCGAATAACCCGAACACCACAACAACGGAGTAATACTGTGAGGAAGTATGACGTCGGAAAGCTGCAATCGCAAGAAACCGCCAGAAACTATGCCGATCGAATATCCCGTAACCTCTCAAGAAATCCAGTACCGCCAGCATCAAGTGCAGAAGACCAGTGGCAACACTGCCAACAAGCCATCAGAGATGCCGCAACGGATGTGCTAGGTTTCACCAGACCACCACCAAGAAACCTCTGGTTCGATGACGAATGCAGGCAGGCCCATGCAGCCAGAAGCCTGTAGAGATAGGAATGGAAACCTCGTAGTAGAGTCACAGTCGATGCTGAGTACATAGAAGGACCATTTCTGCAGATTGTTAAACGGCGATGAAGACCAAAATCCATGAACCATTCAACATGGAGGATTACAGACAAAATTTCGGTCGACCTGACCAAAATGAAGTGAGGATAGCAATATCTAAACTAAAAAAACAACAAAGCTGCTGGAATCGACGGACTACCCGCCGAACTTTTTAAAGCGGCCGGAGATGACCTGGTGGAGTACATACACCAACTCATCTATAAAGTATGGTCAGAAGAAAGTATGCCTGATGAATGGAACCTCAGCATCGTTTGCCCGATCCAACTATAGAGGAATAAGCCTACAAGATCCTCTCTGCCGTACTATTTGAGCGTACGATAGCACTTATAGAGACGAACTATACAGAGCCATGCCAGGTTTTGGCACAAAACTCGTCCGACTGTGCAGGATGACGATGGAGAACTCTCGCTGCTCCGTCAAGGTTGGTACTGACCTCACAGAAGCTTTTGACGTTAAAGAAGGATTCCGACTCGTGCGATTTCTTCAACTTAATACTTTAAAAAGTCAATTGTAGTGGGACAATTTTTTTCAAGTCTGTGCAATTGTTAGCATACGCTGGCGACATAGACATCTATGGCAGAATCCAGCGATTTGTCACTGTAGCGTTTGCTAACTATAAAGCTGAAGCGGTTAAAATGGGACTAGCAGTCAATGAGGCCAAAACGAAGTACCTGCTGTCCACAAAAAGGGACACACAACACCGGCGGATTGGACAAAACATCACAATAAACAGATACAACTTTGAGGTAGTTAGGGACTTTGTTTACCTCGGATCCGCTATAACATCTGACAACAACATTTCGTCAGAAAAAAAGTGAAGAATTACTCTTACCAATCGCTGTTTCTATGGGCTAGTAAGGCAATTGAGTAGCAAAGCACTTTCTCGAAAGACAAAGGAGACTCTGTATAAGACCCTAATCATCCCAGTCCTGCTCTATGGCGCCGAGGCATGGACTCTATCTCTATCTTCGATTCCATCCCAGAGGGTAGACGCAGTGAAGGAAGACCTCGCCTTAGGTGGCGCGCTCAAGTGGAGGACGATCTCAACCAACTTGGAGTGTGAAACTGGAGGCAGCTAGCCAAAGACCGAGCTGGCTGGATGGAGAGGCATGTTGGTTGAGGCCAAGGTTCGCCCCGAACTGTAGCGTAAGTAAGTAAGTAATAGCTCCGTCGCTATATTGGTTGTACAAAAAAGCTTTAGACCAAAATTATAGAAAATTTTATTTTCTACAAGTTGGTATAGGCGCGAAAGTATGGGCAGAGTATAACGAAAGATTAAATTATTTTAATATGAAAAAGATCATTTTTGAAAATATTTTCCCTGACCGCTTTTGAAATTCCCTGACTTTCTCTGACTTTCCCTGAGCAATTGCGGGCGGCATTGGTGCAGTAGATAAGATGTTTGCTTCTGACCCGTAGGTCGTCAGTTCGATACTCAGGTTGTGAAGAAATTTTTCTAACTCCTAGCGCAAGCTAGAGCCGCCCGTGAGTTTTAAGTGAGAAAATAGTCACCTAATTCTCAATCTACTGCGCCGACAAAAAAAAAAAAAAAAAAATCTTTCCTATCTTTCTAATTCTTCTAACTAGTGTCGTGCAACGTCATGTTGCATTCTAAAAGGCAATGTGCCTTACAGACACTTAGTTAAAAATATTAAAAATTAATTAACTACGTCATTGCATAATTTGTCGTTTTTTGGTCCGCGAGTGATATTTTATTTCCCACTTCATCATCATCATCATCGGCGCAACAACCGGGTTTCGGTCCGGGCCTCCTTCAAAAAATTCTTCCATACATCCCGATTGCTGGCCGACGCCATCGAATTGCGCACCCCAAGGCTTTGGGCGTCCTGTTCTACGCCATCCTTCCAACGTAAGCGATGTCTACTACGTTGTCTTCTACCATAAAAAGTACCGCAAAAGACTTTCCGAGTTGGTTCCTCTTCGCTCATGCGAGCTAGGTGTCCAGCCCACCGGAGTCTACCGAGCTTTATTTTTTCAACAACATCTGCTTCGAGATAGATTTCATACAATTCATGATTGCATCTTCTCCGGAATCGTCCTTCCTCACAAACGGGACCAACAATTCTTCGTAAGACTTTTCTCTCGAACGCGGATAAGAGATCAGAGTGCCTTTTTGTAAGCACCCAAGTCTCGGATCCGTATGTGAGTACTGGTAAGACCATAGTCTTGTACAGCAGCAGTTTGGTTTTTATGGTAAGGTTTCTGGATTTAAAGAGCCTGGACAGACTATGGTAGGTTTTGTTGAATTTCAGAAGCCACCCGCGTATTTCTTCCTCCATTTTGTTAACGGCTGCTACTTTTGACCCAAGACAGTTAAAGGACTGCACTACTTCAAGTTCGTGCTCCGTTACCTTGATGGTTGTACCAACATTTCTCGCAGACGTTGCCGCCATGTACTTAGTCTTCCCTTCATTTATGTGCAGCCCCAGGTATTTTGCCGCTTGCTCGACCTGGGGAAAGGAGTCTTGTACAGCTTGTTGGCTTCTGCCGATGATGTCGATGTCGTCTGCGTAAGGTAGTATCTGGCTGGACTTGGTGACGATAGTCCCTCTTGTTGACGTGTCAGAGTCACGGATTGCTTTCTCCAACGCCAGGTTGAAGAGGATGCAAGCCAGACCATCCCCTTGTCGGAGTCCATTAAAGATGTTGATTGGTCTGGATAGCAAACCGGCTACTTTTGCTTGGCTTATGATGTTGGTCATGGTCAGCCTACATAGTCGTGTCAATTTATTTGGGATGCCGAATTCTCTCATGGCCTTATAAAATTCTACCCTGGCTATGCTGTCGTAGGCGGCTTTAAAGTCTATAAAAAGATGGTATGTTGGAATATTCCAGACTTTTTTCCATCACCTGCCTAAGGGTAAAGATCTGATCAATTGTTGATTTGCCTGGTTCTCCCTGTGGGTGCGGGGGTGTGAGAATAGGCCCACGCTCAGGTTAGCGGAAGTAAGAGTCTTCCAATACCTAGCCTAGTTAAGCGATCACCACTTTTTCCGCAAGGATAAGAGGTTGTTAACCGTGCTTCTAGGCGGACATTCAGTGATTATCTTAGTCTTCACCTTAGTTGACGTGATTATGAACTGTTTGTCTTACTGGATGGTGGGCTAGCGACTTCATGGAGTCGAACCACAAGTGCGTCTCATGAGAGACGGGCGAGCCTCACCTAGGGTCCTAAATTAGGTACCGTGGGTTAACAGGTGCCCCGGCTGATTACGTGAGCTTGTCTCGGTAGCAGTCGCCTGTTAAAATTGAGGTAGGCCCCCTAGTGGGAGCTTCACGGGGGCTGTGGTTACTCCAAATGCGGAAGCGAAAAGGTATCTTTGGTTTCTGGGAGGATGGCACGGCTTCGAAAGAAGCGTGTGTTCATTGTCTTATTTAACCTTGATACTAGGGGTGCATGATAGGCCCTGCTTCTTAGCAAGGAGGATGGATTTTCCATGAGAAATTCATCATTTGCTACTAGAGTGGTTTAGCAGACCACTCTAGATGATAGTGTGGTCTGGTAAACCACTTAAGGGGTCTTGTCCGCCCCAAGGGAACTCCATAAGTGGGTAGGCCCACCGTGAGATTAAGCCATAATCGGCAGGTGCTCACGTAAAGCCTTTTCACTTTCTGTTGATTTGCCTGGTATAAAACCACAGTGATATTTGCCGATTATGGTATTAGCGTATGGGGCTATCCGTTCTTGCAGGATAGAGGAGAATATCTTATAGGATGTACTCAACAATGTTATACCCCTATAGTTGCTGCATTTTGTGATATCTCTCTTCTTATGTATGGGACATATGATGTCTTTTCGCCAGTCTTCTGGCATCTCTTCGTGTTCCCATACGTGTACTATGATTTCATGAATTACTTGATGTAGTGTTGGCCCTCCATGTTCGATCAGCTTGGCAGGTATACCATCGGCTCCTGAGGCCTTATTATTTTTGAGTCGATTAATCGCCTGTTTTATCTCCTCAATGCTTGGTGGCTGCAGCATGAGATCTTCTTCTTGAAATGTTGGAGACTCCATTTCTTCCGTGAGCTGACCGTTCAGCAGTTCATTAAAGTACACTTCCCATCGCTCCAGTATGCCTTCAGGATCGGTGATCAGATTACCCTCTCCGTCTTTACAATATGTACAACGTGGTGTGTATTGCGACATGTTTCTGACGGATTGGTAGAACTTCCGCGCCTGGTGCGGACCTCGCTCTCTATTTCTCTTCTCTTCTCTCTTCTGAGCTCTTTATTATTATTATTTCCCGCTTACCCTGCATTAATGGAGACCATTAATGTCGAGCATTCCTCTATCAGCCACCTTAGGACGCGCCCTTTATGAAAATTTAAAATATAGAATTTAGAATCGAACAGATCCGATTTTTTTTTGGTTATCGATTGAGGTATTAAATCGGGCTGATTAATTTGTATCAATATCTTACATAAAGTATTATTTAGCATCATTCGTAATCGAATCAACTCAATAGGTTTGAAAACCGACATAACACAAAACTTTGTATCGTTTTTAATAGATATATTAATTTTTTGATTAAAATCTATACTGCTTGCAAATATCGATATATTTTTTTTTCATTTGCTCATCACTAATGAGATATCCACTGACATAATCCAAAATATTTCTTTACACACACCATAAACCTGTTTACTGCGATAACAGAACCCCGCCCATTTCAATTTTCTGTTTATGTCCTACTAACAGTGAGTTAAAAAAAATTAATTTTTTTGGTGTACTATTCTTCATGTTCGCCTGGTACGAATAATATGTTTGTTAGGAAGAATTTCGTTACAAAACGATCAACAACAAACACAATGACAACTTCGAAATACATACGACGATTCTTGTTTTTTTTTTTGTATTTAAGTTAAGGAGAAGTTTTTAGTGTCAAATTTGAAGTTTTGATCTTAATGGCGAAAAGCGAACCTGAAATGACAATTTCTCTGGAAGATTAGAAGTACATTTTGGACTTGATTCGATAATCGAGGTGATTGGAAAATAAATATTTATCTTTTATACAATTTTTGTCTCTCGATTACGATAGCTGTCGTTATTTAAGTAAAGGTAGCGTCGACAAATTTGCAAGATTTTTTTCGACGAAAACTTTGTCAATATTAAGTGAAATAAAATGCAACAAAACTTTGCCAAAACTTTCTGAACTTAATTTTCTATTTAAATCGCTATTTGTCTTATATTTTTGTTTAAAGTGTAAAATCTTGCTGACCATATTACAGTTATCAAAAAGCATGCCTGGTGGGATAGTGTCCCAAAATATATGAGTTTTTTTTACCAATACTACCAAACCTTGTAAATTATATAAGCTTTTTATACAAATAACTGCACCACCTGCATTAAGAATCAAAATCAATTTTCATAAAGTGCCACACTAGCAATTGTGTCATTCTACTGACACTATTCACGTGTGCACGTTCATTAAATGCCGTCAATACCTACTGGTTTACTTAACCATCGCCAAGTCGCCCCATACGACACGAAACTAAAAGCGATTGTTAAACATGACAAGAACCCACGCGCCGCACAACAAAGCAACAAGAAATATTAACTTGCCACAAGTAATCGCCCACCAAATTAGGTAGTTCCGCAGTTTCGTCAAACTAAAACTGTGTTGTGGCCACAAGTGTCGGAAGAAGGGATCAGGCCCGCACACAACCCCCCCACTCCCCCCTAAATCAATCTAAATGTACGTCGAGCGGAAGGAATATCATGGATACTTACCGTCTTCCAAGTCCCAACCACTTCGAATCAAAATACTTAGCGATAATTATTATTTTCATCATAATTACATTAATTTTGACGTCTGTCATCAGGTGCCTTCACAATTCCGTTTCCTCGGAGTCGTTGGTCGTTCGTATAGTTGATATTAGTGGCACGCGGGCTGGACTATTTAATTAATTAAGGAGTAGGTAAGGTATGGTTGGGTTATGGAGTAGGGTATATAGAATTTTATAAATTTGCATTAATGTGCTTGTTTAATGTGTGTGTGGGGGGGGGGGGGACGCGACGACCGACGGCTTGGCGATAAATAGATAGTTCCAGTGCAAACACTGCCCACCACGAAAAAGGCGATCGCTACTTCGAACTAAATATGGCAGGAAGCAGGCATACGCGATGAGGTCTCAATAAGGAAATCCGATAAGAAAACCTGATGCAGAGAATAAACAAAGAAATGTTTTGCTTTAATTAGGTTTTTTTTTTACTTTTATGATTTCAATTTTGTTTTTCATGAGTTCTTTCGTTGATTCCATTTTGGGTATTGAACGCGACAAAATGGCGGGGGAGCTATTGGAATGCAAATACGGGAGTTTAGTAGCATTGTTTTAAGCTTAAGGTTAGGAAGTTTTAAAACCATTTTACACTGACTACAAAATTTTGCATTTTTTAAAGTATATAAGCAATTTCATCAGAAGATTTTTTTCTTTTCCTTGATGCTCTATGGTAATGTATGACTTTGTTTTGACATCTGAACTAAAAAGTTGCTTGCTAAAAATAAAGCAAAAAACTAGAATTTTTTAAGGCATTCGTTAATAGACAATCTTACCACAAATCCACTAAAGCACTGATAAATGAATGAATGAATTAAAAATTCAATTTAAAATAAAAAATATTTAGTTTATAATTTATTCTTAACTTTTTTGTTTATGAAGATACATTTTTTTATAATAAAAGTATTTAATTTAAAATTAAAATCTTGATTATGTATTATTAGGTAGGTAATTTCTATGAAATTTAATTTTTTATTAATTTATTATAATTTTATTTTATTTAAGTTGTTCGACATACATATATACTCAAAACGATTTTCTGAGGCGAATTGAAAAATAATATCTAAACAAGAAGGCAGTTAATTGTTTTCTCAAAACGAACAAAAATTTAATTTAATTAAAAAAAAAACATAAAAATACCTTTCGTTTTTTTTATAAAAAATTGAAATTAATTATTTTTATATTTAAAAATAAATAGAAAACAGATTTTGTATGACAAGAACAACTTAGAGATTCTATATTTAAAAAGGCAGTTAGTTTTAAATAAATTTGTTCGAGTTATTTTTTTAAAGTTGTTTCTTTAATTTTATTGATAAAGTTTAAATATTAAATTAAAACTTAAAAATGCGTTCTTTTATTTTGCTTTATCTGTTGGAAGAAATAAACATAGATGAACAAAAATCAAACTTTGTTCGTACATATGTCTCTTATTTAGACTCGCTAGCCGTCTGACGGATTATGATGATGCTCAAAGGGTAGATATGAGTGTGGGTACAAGCACCCACAAATCACCCCTGTCTATCAACTCCCACTCTCACCACCATTTGGTAAGCATCCTCAACTGGAGATTGGTTTCCAACCCCTTTGGAAAGTTGTTGGTGGCAACAAACGAGAGGGGGGAGGCACTAAGGCACTACTCCTTGCATCCAGGCGGCAGCAGAAGAATTCTCTAGATGGAATCAACGGTGGCGTCTAGAGTTCCAGTTAGGCTGAACTCAATACTTACTTACTTAATACTACGACGTTTTCGGATCTTCGTCTTTGAAGTCACAATTAGGACGTGGTCCTCCGGGTGGGGGTAGTGTCGTCGGGGTAACTTCCCGGCCATGTCAAAAGCAACTAGTTGGATACGGACGGATTCATTGATGACGAACTTTGCAAACGAACTAAGGACAACGAATTTCGGATATGTAAGTAAAATGTCCCTTAACAGACCACGTGCAGCCGAACAGCTAGCGGAGGTCCTTGACTGCTGTAAGGCAGATATCACCGCCATTCAAGAAATGCGGTGGCCTGGGCAAAAAAAATATGAAAAACTCCGATATTTACTACGGCAACTGCTATGCCTACAAAAACAGCGCTTATTTGGATGTGGATTCGTCGTTGGAGGCAGGCTAAGTTTTGAGCTACAGATGTGTCAACGAACGCCTCATGACAATCCGCATCAAGACTAAATTCGCCAATATATCCCTAATATGCGCGCATGTCACCACTGAGGAAAAAGATGATGTTTTTTGAGCTCCTGGACCAAACATATGAGCAGTGCCCTAACTATGACATTAAAATTGTCCTAGGCGACTTTTAAGCCCAGCTATGGAGTGGTACAAACAAAGTTTGCACGACATCACTTCCGATAACGGATTCAGACTAATTGACATTGCTGCGGGGCGAAATATTGTAATAGCTAGTACCAAGTTCCCACACCTCAACATTCACAAGGAAATATGGAGATCCCCTGATCAATCCACTGTCAACCAGATTGACCAAAACATTGCAATCGATGCAAAGCACTATACCAGTATGATGGATGTCCGAACTTTACCACGGGCAAACATTGACTCGGACAACTACCTCGTTGTAGCCAAGGTACGACTGAAGATATCCCGACCAACGCCAAGAAGAGGTAATACTGTGAGGAAGTTTAACGTCGGACGGCTGCAATTGCAAGAAATGTCCAGGTCCTTTTCCGATCGAGTCTCAAATAACCTCCAAAGAAATGCATGAAGTATTGAGAACCACTGGCAACATTGCCAAAATACCATCAGGGAAGCCGCCACTCTGTTCTGGGTTTCATATGGCCACCACAACGAAACCGCTGGTTTGATAATAAACGTCGGCAAGCACACGCAGCTAAACAAGAAGCATACCTGTCAAAGCTACAGAACTCGAACTGAAGCTTGAATATGGAAAAACCATTTCTGCTGTATAATGGGGATGACGAAACGAATTCCGCTGTCAGGCAGAATGGTCCATTTTATCTGGGCGAAGTAGACCAACAATTTCGGCCACCACATCTGGGTGAAGTAAAGCTAGCTATATCTAAGCTTAAGAGGAACAAGGCCGCCGGAGCCGATGGCCTAGCTGCCGAGCTCTTCAAAGCTGCAGGATAGACATCAATGCTCTGGATGGGGAAATCTTCGAATTCACTCCAGAGGGAAGGCGCAGTAGAGGATGACCGAAACTCAGGTGGCGCACACAAGACACAAGTGGAAGAGGACCTCAACCGACTCCACGTGCGAAACTGGAGGCAGGTAGCTGGGGCCGAGCTGGCTGAAGAAGCTTGTTGGTTGAGGCCCAGGTCCACCCCGGATTGTAGCGTCACCTAAGGTAAGGTATATTTTAACAAAAAACACAGGCTTAGCAGGCCTCAATTGTCTCTGTTGGTTGGAATCCTAATAGGACACAACTGAATGGGAATTCATATAAAACACAATGAACTTTAGCACATCACATTTTTGTAGGGGGTTTGAATATGTAGATAGGGAACAGATTATCAAAAGTAATTTGATAGATATCAGAAGCCCAAAGAACAAATTTCAAAAACCTAAAATGACGAAAAATTATGAAATTCCCGAAAATAATTTTTGATCAGTTTATCAGTTTAAATAAGTCAAACAATGAATGGAGTTTCGTCAATATTTTTTTCAGGAAATCGTAATTTTAAGAATTCTTTCCAAAAATCTAGCAAAATCCAATGCTGTCGGTGTAGCTCATGTTTGAGGAAATGCTCTTTTATAACTTTTGTATATCTCCAGAACCAAATGTAGAAGAGCAAAATTTCCGAAAAAAAGTTGAACTTAAATTGAATCGTTTAAGGACGCGTCTTAGTCCTAGTTTTGCTTCCCTTTGTTTATGATAAGTGCTCTAGCCTGAACTTATTTTCGCACTGCTAGCTACACCTTTTAATTTACTTTCTTATTACGTGCCATTTATTTTTTACCGCACCACACGAATTTAGAATGCTTAACACAGGCTCTATTTCCCCTAACATGTTCTGAACACTCACTGGGAAACCTAGCAGGCAGGAATAAAAAAAAAACACAAATTTGACGTAAAAGCACCAAAATATTTGATCACCCCCAATCACCCTGGTTTCAAAAGAATGTCCTGTATAGATAACTATCAATCTCTCGTTTAGAGATCCATCTGCACAAAATAAAAGAACGCTTATTTTTCTTTAAACAGGTTTACCTTAAGAACTGCGTTGATATCAGATATAATGTATAATTTTTTGTTCCTTTTTTGGCTAAGTTTGGCTCTTTAAGAGGAAACTTGTATAAATCATCAAACAAACAAAAAGAGTGGTTAAAAAACAACTTAAACCTAATCTAGAAATTCCTTTTTAATTCGAATTGTATCTTTGCTCGAAGATGATGATATTGCTGTTGTGGTTGCCGCTGCTGCTGACGATGATGATGATGGAACATTTTCATCTCTAGCTCGAGATGAAAGGTCTGTAACCTGGGTTGATCCACCCCCGTGGTTATTGGTTGACGAACCTGCAGCAGCCATTGAAAGCGGTATGGTAATATATTGATGTCCACTTCCATCTAAAAGATAAAAAAAAAGGAAATCGTACAGCTAAAGGAAAAAATCGAAAGCCAAATCAAAGAAAACTTAATAAAAGTCAATCACATTTGGGCCCAAAAATGGCGGCCAGCCAGATGTCAACCGCACGACCAATCACTGATCCGATTTAAGAACCTCAACGCGCCGCCGCCCTTCGCTCGCACCCCGCGGACGCAGCTCATGCAAGTTATGGTGGCGACAGTGCGCACCGTAGTTATGGGCATCTTCGACATATTTGCGGATTAAAAATACATAAAGTATTCGTTGGTGGAGCAAACTAAATGCCTCACGCCGACATGTGTAATTCACCAAAAAGGAGCATCGATCCAATATGCGATCGTCTACGCCACTGACCATGCGCGGACAACGAACGATATAACCGGACGGACAATTGGACAGCTGGACAACAAGGCAGCAGCATGGCATGCAATTATTTGACTTGGCTTGTCGACGAACGACCGACCGACCGATGTACCGTTTGGCATGGAACGCGCCCGCTTTCATTTCAATGCTGCGCGTAGGAAAATATGGCTGCACAACCCCTCAAGCGAGTGACGGACGCAGTGTGAGTTCCTTTTTGGGGCGCGATTTCAGAACAGTTCGTCCGCTTATTTGCCTTTCGGGAGGAGCATCGATCAATGGGAGCTCCTTATATGCGGCTGCGGTCGTTGTTGTTATTACGCAACAGCAGCATGGTGGTGCGGCACAGTGCGCGTGCGCTTTTTTATATGCAGATGTTTAAGGAAACACTGAATGAATTTGATTGAAATGGAAGTTCAAGATGTGTGAACCTCATCCCGATTTGGCAGGATGGATTAAGTTATTAAACGAATTTGGCGTCGGCGGCGTACGTATCGCGACGACGACGACGACGACGGCACTTTCGGTTTCAATGAACTTCGCACGGCCTAAAATTGATGAAGGCATCATTATTATGTTCCTTACCTTCTTCGGTGTGCAGTTGCAGGTGGCCCGACTGAATTAGGCCTAGGAGCACCTCCTGGGGTATGTTTGTTAGTGCCGATGCTGGATAAACAATATTGCTGGGCTGAATTTGGTTCGAGGTTGACGACGAAGATGCTGGTTTGAATACGTCATAGTAGATGGGATCATTATTTGGTGGTGCTGTCGAAGTAGATGCAGTTGCTTGGTGCTGCAGAACTTGACACTGTGAGTTTGATGGTGTGTCAGATGTTACATTAGGCGGAGAATCAGTCATGAGGGCGGCCTGGGTGGCCTTCAAGCTTGAAGGTCCTGGGGAGTCAACATCTGATGATTCGTCAGACTCATTTCCCGATGACATCGGTGATCGGTCATCCTGCAAAAAAAAATAAAAAAAAAAATTCCAATAAATTCCTTCTGTTGCAACAAAGAAATAGAAAGAAAAAAAACTAATAATGCATCGTGTAGTCAGAAAGTCTAGTTACACGCACATCGCGCAGCGCATAGCCATTCGGGGCGAACCGCAATCATCGTGCTTAAAGTGATGTTTGGAATCCTAATTAGATATCAAATTCCACGCAATGAACCTCATAGATTCCTACACACAATCCTATACACCAGTCGATGTTACTTAAGGAACACTATTGAGCTGGAGCATGCAGTCAGCAGCAGTAAAAGCATCTCCTCTCTAATTATTGCTTGTTCTCGCTGCTTGATCTATTATTCTCGAGACCTCTTTAGAAATAATCAATAATTTATTTATCTTGAGGATTGCCAGCGAGAATATTGTCGTCGCAGAAATATAAGTAGATATTTATTTGTTCCGTTTAAAGATGCCCTTATATTGCAGGACGTTTGTATTTTACGTTTTTTTTTTTTTTGCTAGAATTGTCGTTTGGTCTTGTATGGGAAACGCGCGAGACGACAACTTGCATCAGAACTTGTGTCCCCTTTTATAATCATCTCGGATCGCCATCACCAAGCGATGATCATCGTCAGCAGTTTATTCTATAAGTTGTACACCTGACAACGTGCGAAGCAATTAAATGTACTGGCTAGCTGAACTTGAACTTTTTTGGTTTATTTTTTTATTTTTTTTTTTTGAAGAGTAAACAAAAATATTTTGGGCAACAACTTCTCTGAATTGAGCACTTGAAGTAGTATTGAAGATGTTTTCTACGAAATCCTAAATGTGAACCGGAAAATCTTTGACAAATATTTCAGAATACCATGAGGAATATGTTAAAATTAGGAAAATTCTTAGAAAAATGTATTATTTTTTCTGTTTATCTGTCAGATACATATTGAAAATTTAGTGAGTACGAAACCATGTTCGTAGATAGCAATTAAAATCGTTACGCAGAACAAGGGAAGTTATTTATGTCTTTTGAAAGGCAGTTCTGGATTTATCGAAACCATGGGCTTAAAAAGTCGTTTTCGATGAACCGACTTGTTTGAAATTCCGCATTCACAAGAGCTGATATAATGGCAAATGTAAGTTATTTCCAGGAGTTCAATCTTAAGGTCGTTTAACAGGAAGAGTATTGATTTCAAAGTATTTTTTGTTTGTATTTCTATTCAGATCGATGTACTATTCTTTAATTTGAAACCAGTAAGGAAATTGTGACAAAAACATTCAGTTTTTTTCCAGAAAACATAAAGAATACCAAAGAATAAACTGATATCTACAAAAAATTTATTTTAGTTTAAATAAAAAAACAATATTAGAAATATGCCAACAAAAAAATCCCTTATTTATGATTTTAAGAATTCAATGATACTTCAACATTTTTTTTTATTTTATTTACTTTTTACTTGCGATTATAGGTACTGTAATGCAAGTTATGGATTCGTGCAAAAAAATTCTAACAATCAAACATGACATTACGATAATAGAGATGTTGAAAAAAGTCGGTCCGGAAATTCCGTCCGTCTGTCTGTAAACGGATGGGCCGATTTGCTTCAAACTTGGTATTTAGTATATATTAGGTAGTATCTGGAAAGGTGTTTTTCATGTTTGCTCTAGGTCGAAAATAACGGTACCTGCATTCAATCTTTAACAAAAAGTTTGAAATAAAATAAATAAATAAATTTATTGGCGCGACAGCTCCTTACGGAGCCAAGGCCTAGTGACTTATGCTCTCAACCATTCCTGTGTGTGTCTTGTTAATCTGCAAGAATGGAAAGGACCTACAGTTTACCGCCGAATCCGAACGGCTACATGAGATGCACTTTTTCGAAACAAATTTTACTCTTGGGGGTTTTGTCAGTTCCTCGCATGAGGCAGTACCCCAGAAAAAAAGGACAGGCGCTTTCGCTTAGCAGTCCGACACTCCAACCACTTAGCCACGGGGCACTGAAATCAATTAACAAAAAGTTTGATTTTCTCGAAAACGGCTTTTGATAAAACTTTCAGGGTGCTATTTTTTACAATAGATGTACCTATTTCAGTTAGAATAAATTTTTCGAATATTTGGATTTCAATTAAATTTTGCACACAAGAAGTCATTTATAACTCAATTAATATTGCATTTCAAAATTTTCAAACACTTTTTTAATTTTTTTTTTAATTTTCTAAAATAAAAATTGGTTTTCGAAATATTTTGAAAACGTGTTGATTGAATTTTTTTAAATAATTTTCCCAGATGAAAACTACAGATTTCCTTATAATGACATACTAAAAAAAATTAAATATGTTTTCAAAAAGTTTTTTTTTTTTTTTAAACGACTTTAAAAAAAAAATGGTCGAACGATATCAATACATATTTTTTTTCCTCAAATTTTATTGCGTACTAGTTACAAAAATTAAAGAAGTTTTTATAGTTTTTTTAGCAGTTTGTTAAAAAATTAAAAAAAATTGTTTTCTGATAATAACTACCAGCTGCTAGATGTTGGCATACTAAAAAAAAAAATTGGAATGTTTTTGAAAAGTTTTACAAAAAACGCATTTTTTGAAAAAAAAACTGGTCAAACGATTTTGAAAAAAAATGTCCTTAAAACTTAAAACTGTAAAAGAAATTAAATGGCTTACTTCATTTTTTTTCCAAAAAACGTTTTAACTAGTGATTTTTAAGTGATAAAAAAAAATTCAAATGATTTTTTACCTCCTTTTTTAAAGAAAAAAAGCCCCGAGACTTCTGTCGCACATTTAGAGCAAGTTCGTGCGACCCAGTCGTGCACTTTATTTATTTCGATGTTGTTTTTTTTACCAATTTTGGACAAATTCAAAAAAATCATCATTTCAACTTGTTGACCAAAAAAAACGTTTGTTTTCTACAAATTTAAATCTTTGCTGCGAATAAAATAAAAATGTGTCAACCTTACACTTAAAACACAATCGTTAAAATAAAATTCAGTTAAAATTGTTCTAGTCGTTCTTAAGGGATGAGTTATCAAATAGTCTTATGAAAAATACTATATAACGAGCTGCAGCCTAAACGGCCCAAGCGAATATCTTCATATTTGGTGTGTGTGCCTGATTCTTTTGACATTCCCCAGAGAGAAAATTGAAATCTTATTTTAAGGCCTGCCATACGACCATTTAGGTAAAGCTTATTTTTCTCGAAAACTCTTTTAACGATTTTGATGAAATTTTTTGAGAATGTTTTTGTTGATATTGGCTATCATTTGGTAAGAACCAAATTTACGGGAAAAGGCTTTTAACCTAACTAAAAAATTAACTTGTATAAAGTTCAATTTTTTTTAATTTTGGCAAGCAATTGCTTGCATAGAGCTTGTATAAGGCAAAGTTTCGCAAGCCACACATTTCAAACCTTGACAATTAAAAAAATTGCTGTTATAGGGTCTTAAAAAGTGAGTTGGTTGTGCTCTATGCAAGGCTTGTAGATAAAGGTTCAAAATGGCCTGTATAAGGCCTTCCGAAGATGCTTACTGAAAATTAAACAAATAATTGCTTCTATAAGACTTTCCACGACAAGTCAATTCAAATAGCTTTTGTAAGGCTTGTCTATAGTCTTATAAATAAAATCAGTTGGTAATAAAATAAGAGAGTTACAACTGAATATTGTAAAACAGAAAAGAAGTGCTAACAGAAATTATTTCTTAAGTTCACAGAAATGAAATCAAATACTAACGTGAAGTATATGGTTTCAAAGAATTTATTTTTCTCAAAAGACAATTTAGCTTGATTTATAAAACCGAATTGTTTAGTTTTTTTTAAGTATTAGATTGTATAATAAATTTCTAACTTTCGAAAGCCACACAATTCAAACCTTGACAATTAAAACAATAGCTGCTATAAGGCCCTTAAAAGTTAGTTTGGAGCGCTCTATAGGAGGCTTGCAGAGAAAGGTAAAAAATGGCCTGTATAAGGCCTTTCAAAGACGTTTACTAAAAAAATTAAAATACAAACAACTTGTGTAAGGCGTGCCTTAAAAGGCCTTATATAAACTAAAATAATATTTGTTTTTCCGATGTTTGATGTTAATTTTCCCAACCGTGAATTGGTGTAGAGGTAGAGTACTGGAGTGTTACGAGAAGGACTCGAGTTCAAAACTAAGGTAAATAAAAACTTTTCACTTTTAAAAAATTAAAATAAAATTTCAATCGTTACTGTATGCAGTAGAAAAGTCAGTTTGGTAACTGCTTAGGAAGAAATATAGCTAAAAACGCAATACAAATAATGCAATAAAAACTCAACACTTTAAAACAAAACAAAAATAATGCAATTTTGGTTTAAAAAAATCCTAAATTTACTTTTTTGTGCTAAAAAATAACTTTTTTTCTTTAAAAAACAAAATATTGAAGGCTAGCAAGTACCTTTTGTTCGTGGCAATGCAAACTAGCAAAAACTGTCATTAAATGGCTTAAGTAAGACCTTTTAATAACATCCAGAGTAGGCTTTTAGCATTTAGCTGTCACAAAATGGCTTGCTCAGACAAGTTAATAACAGTTCATGAAAAGCTATTTGCTGCTTTAAGACCATTCAACAGAAGTCTTATAGCAGTTTATAGCTTGTGTAATGTGCGCCAAAATAACTTGTATAAGGCTTTTTAATGTTACTAAAGCAGTCAGAAAATAGCTTAGAACCTTATACAAGTTAAATTGAACGGTACCTTTTATATAGTGGTGTGCAAAATAATAAGTGTGAAAAACCTTTGAAAAAATTTCAATTTTCTTAAGATAGAGTGAAATAAGTGCTATCAAAATGACTCATAAAATATGTTGCACTGCTCTTGTATCGCCTTGTTGCTGTTTGATGATGATCCAGCCGTTGCTTTTGTTTATTGACCTGTTAATGGTTATTGTTGTTTAATTTTGCTGTGCAAACAAATAGGTGCGTAGATTAAAGTAGATTAAAATTCGTGGTGTTAGATCAAGTTTTTTTTATCGTTTATTTTTATTTTTTATTAATTATATTAATTATTTTTCAATTGAAGGATTAAGTAAAAATAAGCAGTAAACGACATTGTTCTCATCAGATGAAAGAAATTATCAAAAAGCTCAGAAGTGAGACAGGTTGGTTGTTCTCAAAACATGGTCACAAATGCTTTTAAATGGACGAGCCAGTTAGAAACCCGAGGAAGACCAAGAAAAACTACCCACACCACAGATCGACGGATAACAAGGGCTGCTAACACCAACTCTTTTATAACTTCAACCGAAATAAAAAAGGATCTGAGCTTGGATTTGAAAACATCAACATTAAGAAGAAGGAAGAAGCTTGCTCGAAAATAAACTGCCCTCTAGAAGGCCAAGGAAATGACCACTTTTAGCTATTAAACATAGACACAGACGGAAAGACTTTGCGCAGTAGCATCTTCTTTGGAGCAAAGTAAAATGGCCTAACATCTTATGGACTGACGATGACGATGAAGATTAATTTATTTGGTGCGGACGGTGGCAAAAAGATCGTAAGACAAAAACTTAAAGAGTTATCACCAGAGTACACCGTAAAGACAATCAAACATGGCGGCGGAAGTATGATGATTTTTTTAACACACACCTATTATTTTGTATATAACGCTTTACTTTATTTTTGGCTTTCTCGGTAACAGCCTTTGGATGTCTGTCAAATTTTATATTTGAAAAGATCTGGCCAGCCAAATTAATTCTGCATATAAAAAAAAATTGAATAACTTTTTTTCTCTAATTCAAATTAATTTTTGATTTTTTCTAAATATATATTTTTTAAAACTAATCAAAAAAATTATTTTAAATTTTATAATCACATGTATATTAATAAACTCTAAAAACTGTATAAAAAATTAAAAAAAAATTGTTTTCAAGAACCTAAAAATAAACACCAAAATACGTCGTTATTATACAACACGTGTGATGGCGTACTCCATTTTTACTAAAAACCGTTAAGTGTTGTGGGTTTGACACTTTTTTAAGATCAGGTTATTTTTTTACGTTAATGTTACTTATTTTTTTTAATTTTATTCGCAATGTGACCCCACATATGAGCAAGTACGTGCGATCCAGTCGTGAAATTTAATTTTTTAGATCAAATATTAACGGTACCTGCCATATAACCGTTAAGTAAAAACTTATTTTTGTTGATAACGTCCCCAGAATGTATGAGAAAAAAATCTGTGAACTATTGTAGGCGTGGATCATATTTTGGTAAAAAATAAATTAAGATGGTGGGCTAAAAATGGTACCTCCCATAGGACCGGGAGGATGGAAAACTGCATTTGTCCAGCCCATCCCTAAAAAAAGCGTATCTTCATCTCCCTTCAACTACCGACCAATTGCACTTGCAGCCCTTCTTTCAAAGGTCATGGAAACGCTGATAAACTATCAGATTAAGAAATATCTTGAGACACGGAAATTTCTCAATGACCGGTATTACGGTTTCCTTAGCAATAGGTAGGTCCACTGGTGATATGATGGTATATCTCACCGAACAGTGGAATCAATCTTTACATCGTTTTGGAGAAAGTAAGATTATTGCACTTGATATTTCAAAAACATTTTATAGAGTTTGGCATGAAGCTCTTTTATCGAAAATGCGTGCATTTTGGAATCGGCGAACCTCTTATTCGATGGATAAGAAATTCGCGTTGTTTTGGATGGTTTCCTGTCTGCTAGTCACAAAATAAATGCTGGTGTGCCCCAAGGCTCCGTTCTGTCTCCGACACTCTTCCTTATTTTTATCAATGATTTCTTGTCTAAGACTTCTAATCCATTAAATTGTTTTGCTGATGACAGTACCCTCAGCTTCTCATACACGTTTTTACATTCACTTCCCTGTTCTTCGGATGTGGAACTGCAACGCCAACATATTATTAGTTCATTAAATTCCGATCTGGCCGGCGGTGTTCAATGGGGAAATATTAATCGTGTGGAATTTAATGCTTCAAGAACTCAATGCTGCCTGCTGTCGTTAAAGCATAACCTACCCCCCCCCCCCACCCCCATGCCACTATCCATGAGTGGTACTTGCCACTGAACAGCTTTGCTTTCTAGGTATGTGCATCACAAACCACCTTCTGTGGAATGAACACATTAAATGACATCGCCAAAAATGCAGGGAAATGTTAAGGCTTTCTTAGACGATGCAAGCCCGTCAGATCTGGCTACTATTTATAAGGCAGATGCCCCTGTTACTCACTTGCATTTCCTGGATATAATTCAGAAAAATGCATTGAAAATGATAGGGGATAAGGATATAACAGAAACATTTGATTCATAGAACATAGTCGAAATGTTTCCTGTCTCTCCTTATTCTATCGCTTTTTTATAAACAATGCTCCAGCGAAATAGCCAGTTGCATTCCTCCCCTCAAAAGTTTTCCCCGTAATACTCGTACCGCTAGGAATGCTCAGAGATTCACCCTTGAGCCTAATATCGGACGCACTGTTAAGTATAGAGACTCATTCTTTAGCCGCACTACACGAATGTGGAATGCTTTACTCGGCTCGATTTTTTCCTTCCATTACGATTTGCAAACGTTCAAAACCAATGTCCATCGGTACCTCCTTTCATCCTCCATCCAATTTTCCTAAACGCTCGCATACTGTGTTAATCCATTGATATGAATTGCGATGATTTAATATTGAACAAAAAATTGTTTAAATAAATTTTTTTTTCCATAAAACAAATAATTAAAATTTGTGCAGGAATTTCTATTGTCCTGCGTGGCAACAAAAAATATCGTGTAAATGACTAATATTCAATTTAGCCTCATAAACTAAGCCCTTGTGGGCAAGTCCTCGACAGAAAAACGCAATATCTCTTGTTCGTGAAATATAAACATAAAATTCAATTTAATGATGCTTTCTTCAAATATTGAAGGCGTTTTCAGGACGATAATGAGTTTAATGAATTTGGGAGTGTATTGGTTCCACGAAATTCCAGCCTTAGTTCGGGCCGGGACACAATATTTTAATCCATTTTTTTTTTTTGTTGAAAATAAAATGGGAGTCTTGTCCGTGTCTTCTCGTCCAGAAACAATGTGCCATTCTTGAATAACCCAAAAAGGCGAATCCAAGAAGTAAACTTTTCCAACTAGAGACTGCATGTCTATGGCTGATGATGCCTGGTACATTCTTGGTGCGTCCAAACTACATCACTGTGAGTTCCTCCCGGCACAATGCCATAAATGTAATTTACGCGGGCATCCGCAATGGCAGACTTCATGTCTTCGGTGGGTTTGGGTTTCTTTGGTTCGTCCGTTTGGTCGTTCCTCTTTCTAACTGCGCATCTTCAGGGAATTCAAGCTATTTCTATACGCTAACCAAGTGTTTTGAGTGGTTTTTTGTTGTCGTCGTCTTCCATCGGTCGGTTAGCTATTATTGTTGGTATCTTTTTGCCACTGTCAAAGCAAGAGCATCTCAGGGATTCTAGGAAAAATCACAGATCAGGAAACAACTCACTTTTTGTGAGGCGCGTTCGCATGATGGATCAACGCCATATATGCTGGGAACAAGTTCGCACCGCTTCGAACAGAAGCCGCATTTTCCATATTGTTTGTTAGTTCGCTCCATCAGCAAGGAGGGGGTGCTGCTGGACTAACATTTTCTCTTGAGTTGTTTTTTTTTCAGTTTCGCCTTACATATACAAAATTAATATAACAATCACATCGCACCGCAGGAACACTCCTCGCCCGAGATTCCACATCATCTACTCCAAATGATATACGCACAACGCACTAGACGCGGGTAAGTTGCAGTAGCATTCTTTCGGAACTATATGGGATGCGGTTGAAGGTGCATCACATGTTTTGTATAGTGTATCAGCAGCCCACAAAGTGGGGATGGTAATGGACGTGGTCCGAAAAAGGCTCCTTCAAGGTGGATCACCTAAATAGACATCCGACGGATCTACCAGTTAATAGATTTACCAACCCAACTAACCAGCGACGACGACGACGACGTATCATGTTGAGTGTTTTTTTGGTGTTTCATCAGCGCGTAGAGTGTTCTTTAATAATTCAGGTAGCAACGACGGACGAACACGACCGTTTTGTGAAGGCTTCTTGTAGGCTGTTCAGTATTCAGTTTATGTAACACACGCGTTTTTACGCTTTGTCACAACTGGCGGTTGAGAATTTTCATCAAACCATTTCGAGTGCAAAGTAAAATGGCAATTTGCGGAGATTCCTTATTTTTTTTTTGCCCGTTGCTTCTGGAATAGATTGCGAGGTTTTAACGAGAAGGAGGATTCACGCACAGCATAGTGATCCGCAAAAAGTTGTATTTTTATAAAAAAGGACACAATTGTAACCGGAGCTGCTGGCGAGCTGTGGCATCACCCGCCGTGCCGGTTGAGCTATTTCTCCTTGCCAGAGCATAAATGAGTGAACATCTTTGGAATATAGGGTCAATGATCAGGCGCAGACTTTATGGCGATAGACGATGAGTTTGGGAGAGAAGATCTGTCTTTGTGTTTGACTTTGAAAGACGTGACGTTGCTCGATTAGGATTTGTGGTGGGAAGGCTACTTTTTTTAATTTTTTTTCTTTTAATTTTACTTCTAACTTCCTGAACGGGACTTGGAATACTATTTGATGAACGGTTGGATGGTTTTTGTGAGTTGGGTAATGGGAATAGTAGAATGTTTCCTGTTCGGGGCTTAACGTTAGACTTTTATTTTTAAGTGGTAAATACGAGATCTTAGTAAGTTTGAAGGAGTTTTCATGTAAACTCTCACGGAAATCCCAGAGGTACGATCTTTCAAAAGTTTATCTAGTTACTCGCAATGCCGACGGCATTGAAATAATTGAAACGACACAGTTTGATGTCAGTTCCGCTTTTTTAAGTATTGAGACGGAAGGAGCGAAGATTAGTTTATCAGTCAATGAGGGCACAGCCAACGTGTCCCTTACTAAGATCCTCAACATCCCAGTACTTCTGTTCAGTGCCGAAGTATTTACATTGTCAAAATTGACTGAGTAAGCTTTAGATTGCGAGTGGTGAGGAAGATACAGTGACATAGACGCAGAGCCAGCTTTAAGAATAAAAGTCCAACGTCTTTGATGACTGGGTCATATAGAGCGGATAAATACCAATGCATCTGCCCGGAATATCTTCAATTCCAACTCGGAGGGACATCGCTGTAGAGCAAGACGGTGGCGCACGCAAGTGTGGAAGAGGACCTTATTTATTAATTAACTTATTCTTTAACACTTAACTAACATTTAAGCTTAACATACAATAATAATTTAACTAAAGCAAAAATGAGTTTAAAATACAACATATGTGATTTTATATGTGTAAAGCCTAGAGAATAAAAAAAAAGATCATTGAAAGTCTGGCGACATTTCCTGGCTAAGAAATTGCATATCTGGATTATTCTGAAGAAACGACTTTATTTTTATTCGAATCATTAAAGAATACATATTTTACGTATTGGAAAACTTATGTGGTATTCGTGTTGTAATAAAAAATGAAAAAAAAACCTTTAAAAATAAAAAAAAATAAAAAATCCAATCACTTCAAAGATCTGTTCATTAGCGCTACAAAAGTTTTTTTTAAATAAAACAAAAACGGTTTTGGATATCAATGAAATTCTTTATTCCTGTGAAAGTAATTTCGATGCCATTATGAATGGAACTCGATTTCTTTTGCATGGCCACCACGGACACGCTTGCAGAAGTCCAGACGCTGAACCCAATTTTCGACGGTTTTCAAGCATAAATCGGCCGATACTGCTGCAATTGCACGTTCGATATTGTTAGCATAGACCATAGACTTGACGTAGCCCCACAGGAAATAGTCTAACGGCGTCAAATCGCCGAGGCGGCCAATCGACTGGACCGTTTCGTGAGATAACACATTCTCCAAACTTGGTTTCCAATAAATTGATTGTGACATTCGCTGTGTGGCTTGTGGCGCCGTCCTGTTGGAACCACATGTCCTCCAAGTCCATATCATCCAATTGAGGCCAAAAATTTTCGGTTATCATTGAACGGTAGCGATCCCCATTCACAGTAACGTGCCGGTCTTGATCATCACGGAAGAAGTACGGACCAGTGACGCCGCCGGCCCATCAACCACACCAAACCGTAATTTATTCGGGATGCAATGATGACTCATGGAGTACGTGTGGATTGCTGCCTGACCAATACCGCATATTTTGTTTATTGACGAAGCCATTCAGCCAGAAATGAGCCTCATCGCTCAAGATGATTTTTCGATGAAAATCCGAATCATTTTCAAGTTGTTGCTCAGTCCAATTCACGAACATACGACGCTTCTGGTGGTCAAGCGGCTTCAGTTCTTGCGTCAATTTAATCTTGTAAGGATGTAGGCCAAGATCTTTTCGCAAAATTCGCCACAACGACGTCACATAGATGCCTAAAGCTTGAGAACGTCGTGTGAGAGAAAAATTTGGGCTTTTTGCAACTGATGCCTCAGCGGCAGCAATATTCTCGACACTACGGGCACTTCTTTGTCTCACTGGCACGGGAACATTTTTTACTTTGCCTGTGGATTCAATTTTTTTCCACTAGACGCTCAATTGTTGATCTGTTAGGACGATTATGACGACCATAAATTGGACGTAGCGCTCTTAACGTTGAGGCCACTGACTCCGAATTTCGGTAGTAAATTTTAATAATTTTGACTCGTTGTTTGCTCGTATATCTTTCTATCATAAAAATGGCAAACCTTACTGAGAGCGTCGTTTGCTGTCCCTGTCGCTCTACTTTTGTAGCGTTGAAAAACCCGATAGTTTATCTAGTTTAAGCCTTTATTTTACGTTCTTACGTTATTTCTAGATGTCCATTCGAGAAGAGCATTGAAGATTGAAATCAATTTGAAGATATTCAGATTCTTCAGGATTTGAATAAGTCGAAAATAATTTGGCATCGTAGGCATAGAGGAGAATCTAAGAATGTTGAATTTTCTGGGGTATTTTATTTATAATAAAAAGGGAAAGGTCCTAGATGGCTTCCCTGAGGTACTCCAGATGAAACGTTTATTGCTGTTGATATATGATTTTAAAATTTGCTGAAATGTTTTTCCAGAATTCAACTGATGTGCTGCTTCTAGGCAACTCTTTCCTGCCGACATTATAATTATTGTATACGTTAATACAAAATCTATTTTTCATTTTTTTTGTGCAGATAATGGTTTTTTAATCACCGCAGTTCGGCCCAAAACCACGGGTTGAAGAAAACATTTTTTAGGTTTAAACCGTTTTTGACGAAAAGCTAAACATTCAAATAAGTTTGAACAGAAAGTATCCAGCATGGTGTTAAAGTCGCGTAAGATATGGTGACCGATGGTGATGATTATCTCAATTAAGATGACGAAGAGCGAATAATAGAAACTGTTTTTGAATGGATTCAATGCGGGCAATGTGACAGGAGTAATATGGGCAACAAACTTGGCAACCTTATTCCAAGATCGAACGAACCAGTCCAACAAATAGGCTCTTTGTCACATAAGGGTCGTTGAATTCTTTTCACCATCATTTAATCATTACTAGACGAACAGAAGTTTTTGCATTCTGAAGTCTAATTTTGAATCAAATATTACTCCGAAGTCTACAAAATAATTAACTCTTTCAAGTTTTGAGTTATTTATTGAGCATTCATTAATGAAAACATTGTTAACTCTAGCGAAAGTCATAACTTTGCATTTCTTAGAATCATTGTTATTACACCATTCCTGTAAATGATCAATATCAGATTGCAGTTGAAAGTAATCAGCATTAATTTTATATGAAAATGAAATGTTCGCATCGTCAGCATGGAGATGTATATCACAGAGGGTAAATTATTTATAAAAATCACGAATAACAGTGGTCCCAGGTGGCTTCCTTAAGGCACCCCAGACTTGACATATATTGCGTTGGATAAATGAGACTTAAATTTAACATATTGAATACGAGATTATAAATAACTTGCAATACATTGAACAAGTTTTGGTAACCAACGGACAAGTGAAAGTTTTCTTACAAGAAGTCAGTGTATACCACATCCGTTTGATGGTCATTCATGAATCCTTTTGTTATACAAGATGTAACTTCCGAAAAGATTTGTAATGGTAGATTTGTCCGATCCATGTTGTCTGTCCGATAGATGCGATTTTAATCCATGAATCAACTCATCGAATATTATGGATTCCATCATCTTGGAAATAACGCTTATTGATTTAAAAAGTGGAATTATAAATGAAGGCTTGGAAGTCTTGCGGGAAAACGAAAGACAACAAAGACAACAATGGCCAAGATATGACTGCAGTTTATTAATATACCGGACGGGACATTATCAGGTCCTGTAGAAAATGAGTAAGTGTCACATCGTTTCCTTGAATAAATGGCAAATCATTTGTAATGCTCATTTCAAAAGTAATTAAATGTAGACCAGTCAACCCATTATTACATTTGTAGTTGCCTATAAACACATCACAGATGTATGTATACGCCATCATTTAAAGATCTTTGATCCAAATTCATAGAGGACGGGAATTCAGCTACTCTTCACTTATTTTTAACAAATTTCCAAAAAGATGAAGAATCTAATAGTAGGTTATCTTTCATGGATCTGATGTAGTTTCTGTTAGAGCTGTGTCAATCGTGATTGATTCGGTCTTTATGACCCGTTCACTGAAAAGTATTGATGATTGCAATCACACTTCCATATGTCGGTCGTTCACAATTTCAATACTTTTCAAATGAACGAGAGCGATACGATGCGGAAACCGAAACTGAAATTCAATCAATCATTGAATGCAATACAGAATACAAAATACACAATACACAAAGAACCAGACCAGAGATAGAGAATGATTGAAATAAATGAACGAAACAAAGTGAAACTGAACTGAAATTTAAGTATTTATTTTACAAAGAGAGTGAGACTAGAGATAGAGACATACACAGATACATACACTCAACCTAATGATTTACCGACGAATCACGGATGTCGATGTTGGTGTCGGATAGATCCAAATGCAGAGATACATATCACATATGGAAACCATGTGACATATTTTATTCACAATCACATTCAAAAGTCACAAAAGAACATTTCGATGACCGGTATGGCATGGGTATAAATTGAAACGAGAGAAAGAGGGTAGATATGGGATTAATTGGTAAAATGATTGATTGAAAAGACCGAATCTTTGAAATGACCGAATCATGAACGATTGAATCTTTGAAAATGAACGATTGACACAGCTCTGGTTTCTGTATGCACCCCTTGGTTTTACTCTGTTCTTGATCTGCTGAACTCTTGAGCAGTGGAAACTGTTAATTTGAATTTAAGCTTGTTTTTTCTTTTTATAAAGGGCTTAAAAAGAAAAAAAAAAGCAACAAGGAAGGGTGTGAGGCTATCAGTTGCTTTACTAGCATCCATATTCCAAGACACTATCCCAGTGAAATTAAGAAAGTTCCATACTGAGTTTTTGAAAATCAGTTTTCTTGAAGTCAAATTCATAGACATGATTGTCGTTTTCCAGAATAAATGTATCTAACCATGTTTCAATAAAAAATATTGGATTATAGTATAACCCAAGACGTGAAGCAAAAATTGATTTTAGTTTTATCTTCAATCGTCCAATATTTTGGTAGGTTTTTGGCTACAGTTGCTCGCTTCCGAAAAGGGTGACCTATTTTGCTCAAGTTCGTTTTGAATTCCACCAAACTGAAACAGAGAAAAGAGTTGCTATTCTGTTAATTAACTCCACATAGGTTGAGGTTAACATTGACTCGGACCACTACCTCGTTGTAGCCAAGATAGGACTTACGACCCACGCCAAGAAGAGGTAATACTGTGAGGAAGTTTAACGTCGGACGGCTGGAAGCGCAAGAAATCTCCAGATTATTTTCCGATCGAGTCTCAAATAACCTCCAAAGGAGTCCTTTACCGCCAGCATCAAGTATTAAGAACCAGTGGCAACATTGCCACAATGCCATCAATGAAATTTGTGGTTTGATGATGAGTGTCGGCAAGCACACGCAGCTAAAAAAGAAGCATACAAGGCGGCGTTGCAAAGAAGGACCAGAACTACCCGTGCACTCTACGAGCAGAAGAGGAAAGAGGAACACCGCCTTCTCAGAAAGAATAAAAGGGAACATGAGAAGCGCGCGATCGAGGAAATGGAGAGCTGTTATTGCGGGAATGAAGTTCGAAAGTTTTACCAAAATGTAAAAAGAAACTGTCAAAGCTACAGAGCTCGAACTGAAGCTTGCAAAGACGATCAAGGGAACATCGTTGTGGAATCGCAGTCGATGCTGAGAATATGGAAAAACCATTTCTGCAGACTGTATAACGGCGATGACGAAACGAATTCCGCTGTCAGGCAGAATGGTCCACTTTACCAACAATTCCGACCACCACATCTGGATGAAATAAAGCTAGCTATATCAAAACTTAAGAGCAACAAAACCGCCGGAGCCGATGGCCTAGCTGCCGAGCTCTTCGAAGCTGCAGGCGATGACTTGGCTATAAGTATGCTGCACCAACTCATAAGCAAGATATGGTTAGAAGAAAGCATGCCCGTTGAATGGAATCTCATCATAATTTGCCCGATTCTAGGGGTAGGGGTATCAGTCTCCTCAACATCTTCTGCTGTATTGTGTGAACGCCTAAAGCCATTCGTCAACAACCTGATAGGCCCATATCAGTGCGGTTTTAGGCCAGGAAAGTCCACTATCGATCAAATATTCACATTACGGCAGATCTTGGAAAAAACTCAAGAACTTCAAATCGATACCCACCACCTTTTCATCGACTTCAAAGCCGCGTACGACAGCATTTATAGAGACGAGTTATATGGAGCAATGTTCAGTTAACATCCCTGCCAAACTCGGCCGCCTGTGTAAAATGACGATGGAAAACGCACGCTGTTCCGTCAAGGTCGGTAAAGACCTCACCGACACCTTTGAAGTCAAAAAAGGATTTAGACAAGGCGATGCGCTGTCATGCGACTTTTTTAATATCATACTTGAAAAAATAGTGCAGAACTCTAACACCAAGAACAGAGGCAAGATCTTTCAAAAGTCCGTCCAATTACTTGCATACGCCGACGATATTGACATAGTCGGAAGAACGCAGCGTGATGTCAGTAGCGCTTTTGTGAGTATTGAGACGGAAGCGGCGAAGATGGGTTTAGCAGTAAATGAGGGCAAAACCAAGTATATGCTGTCATCAAGAAGAGACTCCCAACATTGACGTCTTGGACAAAACATCACCATAGACAGCTATAACTTGGAGGTAGTTAGGGACTTTGTCTACCTGGGCTACGCTATTAACTCAGACAACAACACTTCGGGCTTAGAAGGCAATTGAGTAGCAAAGCCCTCTCTCGGGCAACTAAACTCTAACTTTATAAGACCCTCATGGACGCTGTCAAAAGCGGATGAGGACACTTTAGGCTGTTTCGAGAAAAAGATTCTCCGGGTGATTTTTGGTCCCATATGCATAAACGGAGAGTGGAGAAGAAGATACAATGAAGAACTTTACCGGCTGTACAGCGACACAGATCTAGCCAAAAGAGTAAACATTCAACGTCTCAGATGTTTGGGTCATATAGAGCGGATGGACATCAATGCTCCGGCTCGGAAAATCTTCGAATCCACCCCAGAGGGTCGGCGCAGTATAGAGGAAGACCGAGACTCAGGGGGACAAGTGGAAGAGGACCTCAATCGACTCCACGTGCGAAACTGGAGACAGCTAGCTAGGGACCGAGCTGGCTGGAGAAGCTTGTTGGTTGAGGCCCAGGTCCACCCCGGACTGTAGCGCCACCTAAGAGAAGAGAGAGGTTAAGGTTAACGAACTTGGTAAAAAGGATTTGATGTTTTCGTTACAATTTTTTGTTCACGAAATTTCTGGCATTTTGAAATATAATAAATTTATCATATGGCTTCGAGTGATATTGCGATATGATAATTTGAAATCTCGGAACAGTGTCGATAGCATATAGATCAGTAGTAAAGAGTGACGTTTAGAGATTTGTCCACTGAAAAATAAAGGTGTAGTGTTTGATTGATGCATTTCCTAAGCTTTGAATATGAATTCCAAGAGAAGGAGGTGGGATAATATCAAAGCAGCGTAGTGTTAGACAGACGCAATCGATACTATCACCACAATTTGCCTGTGTTTGAAAGCGTTACTCAACGAATTTGAAAAACTCATCAAAGATGGGAATGCTTCTAGGATCATCCAAGGATGGTTTAAAGAGTTCCCTGCTTTCCCTGGCCAACTTTTGCTACATCAAATGCACAATTATTAGGTCCCAATTGATTATATCGTATTTAGCGTCTGCCATCTCTGGTGATGGATTAATGGAATTTGTATTTTCCATTTGTTCACAAAGTTCCACCAATGCCAGTCCAATCCGTTCCTGCTTATTACAATATCGCTTGATATCGTCAATGGATGCGTTTCGAACTATGGCGTTATTGGGCCATATTTTTTCGTCGACGATAACGATCCTCACGTTATCGCGCCATGATTGCCGATTATTTTTGGCCCGAATTGGAAGATACGGACTTGGACGACATGTGGTTTCAACAGGATGGTGTCACAAGCCACACAGCACACCTTATAATCGATTTATTGAAGAGTAAGTGGGATGAACGTGTTATCTCGCTCGTGCGATTTAACGCCTCTAGACTATTTTCGTTGGGGCTACGTTAAGTCAAGATGTTGGGCTCTGCGCTAAAAACGGTATCTCCAATTGGACCGGTTTTTTTTCTGCGACTTTCTCGAAAACTGGTTAACCAATTGCAAAGAAAAATCAGGGAGATGTAAGTAGCCTAAGTAATTTAATTTTAAATTATTTTCGAAAACTTTTTTCTTTTTGTTTTTAATAATTTTTTTTTTTTTTTTTTTTTGAAAAATGAATATTTTTAAAACGGGTATATATTTTTTTTTATTTGTTTTTAATGTAGGTTATTTGTGTGCTTAAGTTTGCATTCTTAAATTATTATTTTTAATTAAAAAAAATCTCTTTTTAAAAAAACCGTTCCTAGGAAAAAAGTTCACAATTTTTTACATGAAAACTATTTAACGAAGTTGTTTCGATTTAAAAGTTTTTTATTCTACTTCATGGTCAATTTATTTAATTGTTAAAATAAGAGATCTAAGGTTTATGGAACTTTAAAGTTTATTTCTAAATATTCGCTAATTGCGAAATCGCTTATATCTATCCTTTGCAGATCTAGTATATTTTCATAAAATATTGTCTGATATCAGCGGCCTTAATAAATTAAAAAAAAAATAATAATAATAATAAATACATTTCATTTAATTGTTTAAATTAAAAAAAATTACAACCACTTTTATTGGACAAAAATCCGTAGATAAGGGTTGGCCTATTCCATAAAAGTATAATATTTCACAGAGTAAAAAAAAAATACCTAAGCCATATGAAAATCCTTCATCGACATCGAGATACAAATAAAAATAAAAATATAAATTGCAATGAGAACAGTGTGATTTGTTGGCAAAACCTTTTATAAAGAAATTGTTTAAATAAATCAATAATAAATTCAAGTGTCTTTGTCCATTTTGGTCGCAAAGAATTTTCACCTCCTCGCCTCTGTCATCTCCAGACATAGCTGCTGCAGCCGCTGCGTTAAAACGCACAGCAGTATGTAACAACAATGTCGGTCGGTCAAAAACGAAGACGACGACGACAGCCACGACAAGTAGAGGCTCCAAAGCCAATACACACAGTAGCAACATGCGTTGGAATCGGTGGCGGCAGGCGGTCAGCCAGCCAGCCAGCCATCGAGTCGACCTGTCGTGCGTACGCTTCGCTTCTATAAGCGCGTAGCTCAGCTACTTCGGTGGTAAGGTATACCTGGTCGAGTATATCACATTCCAAGTTATTTATAACCATTTATATTGCTTCAGTGGCGGCAACAGCAACAACAACAAAAAAAAGTCCGAATTACACAAAATGGCAGCCAGAGGCGATGGAGACTGCGGTGGAGATGGAAAGTCTGAATCCCAATTCGAATCCCAACCGAAAAGGACAAACTGGCTATGAAGCTTCAATTTTAACTCTTGTAACGCAGTTTGAGTGATTTATCATGCGCCGCTAGTCTGACAGCAAGTTCAGTTTAAGAAAAATTACAAAAAAAAAAAACAATTCAGCCAACGCAACGAAATGTCAAGCCGCACTCTGGCAGCTCGGAATTTTTTAGATCCACTAATGAGAGGAGCTAATTTGATTTCATTGGTCGGCTGTCCCACTGTGTGACAATCCCAGGGGAGGTTGCCGAGGTTCATTTGACTTAAAAATTGAACCTATGTACTGGAATCATGCGATCTGTACTGTGGCGGCGGCAGCTATGGACGGACAGAAAATATAATTAAAACTCGTAGCGTATTTCTAATGAGCTTTGCGGTTGCGCATTGCATCCATCAGATTCGAATCGGCGACCTGCAACATTCTATTCAATATTCTACATCCAGCAGCACACACAGTGGCAAGCGGTTTGATTGATGGCGCGTTTGATTGACTGATTTGATATTAACAAGCCGACGGCATATGTCGGGTTACTTTGGCCACCTGCGCTGCCATTTCCATCTGCATATGACACTGATTATCCAGAAGACTTTTTAGATGCTGCACCTTGACATCGCAAGCTTGCATCGAACATCGGATCTGGTCATATATGTAAAAGCCAAGTGGTTTTGGTTTAATGTGCGGGACCAGTGGGAGCTCTGTTTGCTTTTTTTAGGAACGGACCCATTGGACTGGAGCGCAGCTTCTGTGCATCTGCCGCCAATGATATGTTCTGCAGAAGCTATGTGTGCGCTTTCGATAAAAACATAAAAATAAAAATGCAAATTAAGTGTGCCCATTGCGTTTGCAGCCAAAAACAAAAGCGAAGCTTGTAACTTGTGCTGGCGGTAGCCGAGCGACACACAAAAGAAAATCGAAATTCAATTGATCGTAGATCTGCATGTGGGACCCAAATACACAAAGCCGCCACCACTGCCGCTGCAGCACGATGAGTCAACAGCGCTGATGCTTCCTGAAAGCTAAACCGACACTTGCGCAACAAAACTGATTACCCGCCATGGCTGCCGCACTAGATGGCTTGACTAGAGGCTGGACACGGGCAATTGGACATGCGGACGACTCCACATTACGCTGGTGTGTTCATGAAGTTTTCAAGATAGAATTTACACGACATTCGAAACGTAATGTCCTATTCACCTCATAAATTTAGCAGCACTATTGGCTAGGCTGTTGCAGCGGCAGCGGTGGCCGTTGGCGGCGGCGGCGGCGTCGGCGGTGCCACCAAAAAGAGTGTCAATCCAATCGAGCATCGTGCATCGGAGCTGGCTGGGTGGTTAAGTACGCAATTTGCACACAGAATCGGACGTGGTGGCGGTTAGATTTGCCACTTGAATCGCATCGTGGTGGACAGACACATCGGAGGACACAACAGTTTACGAGTGTCGCGTCGTCGATCTTTTTTTTTTTTTTTGTCTTTGCATTCGTCGATTGCTTGGAGCGCACAAGGATTAGCATTCAGATGGCCGGCTGATATGTCCAAGTCAAACTACAGTAGTCGTGTACATTTGTTGTTCAATTGTTCTGCCATGCAATTAGTTGACTTCGATTTGTTGCCGCTGCGCTGCTGGTGTTCTGATTTATATTGCTTCGAGTGGCCGCATGGTCATAGGTGTTTATTGCTCTTCTGGGTGTGGGGTCAGCGCGGCGGCTTAAGAGCTTCATTGTGAAGGCAGAAATAGAAGGATTTAATGACTGAATCTTGTGAATTGACATCACCGGTGGTGGTTGCCGCATAGAGTGAGGTCCTCATGGAAGCATATATATACGTTGTATTGATTGGATGATTCAAAGTTTATAGTAGAATGATTTTTTTCGATTTGAGTGTTGATTATCTTAGTATTTAGATTTTTTTCATAAAAATTCTTGGAGCTGTTGCCGAGAAAAATAAGCATTTACTTAACGATTATATGGCAGGACCGTTAATATTTGAGCTAATTAGACAAGTCCTCTGTAGAATATCAAAAAAAACCTTATATTCTAAAATTGAAGGCCTATATGAAGCCCTACCATTCAAGTTGTAGTTGAAAATACATCTATCATCGTAATGTCATGTTTGATAGTTATTTCAGTTTTTTTTTTCTGCACGAATGCATGACTTCTATAATAAATATAATCGCAAATAAAAAAGTGTCTGAGTTCAAAAATGATTCCTTACCTTACCTTAGGTGGCGCTACAGTCCGGGGTGGACATGGGACTCAACCAACAAGTTTCTCCAGCCAGTTCGGACCCTAGTTAGCTTCCTCTAGTTTCGCACGTGAAGACGGTCCTCTTTCGCTTGTGTGCGCCACCTGAGTCTCGGCCTTCCTCTACGGCGTCATTTCTCTGGGGTGGAATCGAAAATTTTCCGGGCCCGAGCATTGATGTCCATCCGCTCTATATGAGACGTTGAATTTTTACTCTTTTGGATAGGTTTGTGTCGCTGTACAGCTGTTATGTTATGTCAACAAGCCGACGACGTTGGAAGAGTTCAGAGCCAACATTAAACGCGAAAAAGCCGTTCTGGCCGAAATGTGTGGCCGAGTCCTCGAAAATTGAGTCCAACGAATCGATCGCTGCAAACGTGCCTGCGCTGACTATATGAACGAAGTCGAGTTCCATTCATAAATGTTTTGATTGTACTTCAAGCCGATAATAAAGTTTTTGAAATATCCGGAGCGGGCGGCATTGGTGCAGTAGATAAGATGTTTGCTTCTGACCCGGAGGTCGTCAGTTCGATACTCAGGTTGAGAAAATTTTTTCTAACTCCTAGTGCAAGCTAGAGCCGCCCGTGAGTTTTAAGTGAGAAAATAGTCACCTAATTCTCGATCTACTGCGCCGAAAAAAATTCTTTCCTTTATCTAATTCTTCTTACTAGTGTCGTGCAACTTCATGTTGCATTCTAAAAGGCAATGTGCCTTACAGATACTTGGTTAAAATATTGGAAAACCCTTTATATGTAGTAAATTGGGATTTAAATTCTTTTTATTTTGCATTCTCATTCTTTTGGCCATTTAATATATGGATGAAAACATGCGCCTTACTTTCCACAGCTGGAATAACACCAGCTTACTTCAATCGTGAAAGTTGCATCTTAAGGACAACTAACATGTTTTTAATGTCAAGGTGACACCTATTTCAACCTAAGCGCGGTTTCCGGCTTTCATGTAAGCCAAATAATTTAAGTCAATCTTAAACCCGCCGATATATAAATAACCAGTGCTTCATGACACACTGACTGTCATCCCAAGTTATAGCCCTTAAACTCCACCCTTGACAAATGGGAAAAAAGATGCCCCCAGCTCCAGCTGATTTTATAATAAACTTGTCAAATCAAAAGGACACAAAGAAACCAACAAATAAAACCAACAACTTACAACAACAATAGTCAAACTAATCACATTCAATCAATTTACATGTTGAATCCACATCCGCGCACATCCACATCGGAGGCACTTCATCAGCCTTCTCTAAAGGGATTTCAATTTCCAATCCCAAAACCAGAACCCAACGAGAAGCGAGCACCACCGATCACAGCACACGAGTGCCGTCATGCAAACTCAAGCCTATTACTCATTATAAGATACATTTTATAGAGTTGTTCGAATTGAATTGTCTCCGGCACAAGACGAAATCCGAGAATCCGACTCGCAAAAGATATTTCTTTTCAATTTGATTATGGATCGCACGCGCACAAAGTCTTTCGGTTTGTGCCTTCACAGAAGCGGAACACAGAAGCGGATATTTTAATGTATAGCATCAAGATCCACCAAAGACTCTTGTGGCACCGGGCCTAGCTGGCTGAGGTTTGTTTGGCTTGGCAGGTTGACTGTCGTTAACAATTATTTATAATTCCCCCCAGGACCACGCAAAGTTGTAAACTGTGATCAGGTTTTCTCATTACCTCATTCAAATGTCGCTTGTTCATTTTGGCATGCCAGCAGATTACCATGTGCTTGCGGCTTCTTCTCCGGCCTCCAGATGAAGCCGGGCCACTGAGCCTTTTGTTCTTGCCAATACTAGCAGAAAGGTAGAAAGGGATTCAGTCGACTGCGAACGAACGCGGTTGCAATTTCATTCAAAACAAGACTGGACAATACGAAAATAATTTTTGAAATAAATTATTGCAATCCGCCCGAACGGCCGAGGGGCGGTGGCAGCGGGATATGCGTGGAAAACCGCTGGAAATCACCAACAGAATACCACGACAACAATGAACGACGACAACGCGCGAGGACAGCGCGACATGGGGCTGGCAGTGCTTCCGCCCACTCCTCCCGTGCGCAAGTGTGCGTTGCATTTGCATTGTCAATTCGCATCTGTTTGCACGTGCGTCGTCGTGTCGGGAGCAATCTTCAGCCAAACATAAAAGATCCATTTTAGTGGAAACGAATTTTGTTGCTGGCTGTGTGGTGCACCCGGAGCCAAGCTTCCTCCTCCAATCAGACTTCTGATGGCAGCTTTTTAACTTTGCCGCCACCGTCCGTGGTGTATGCGACGGGCAGAAGCAGTCAGGTCAACACCACCACACGTTACTCCTACGCTCAGACATCCACGGACAGACACTGAACACAAATGCCCAGGAATTTCGCCTGCAAAGAACAATAGGACCAACTTAAGTTCGCTTTTCACCAAACAATTACACAATGAGCCGCCTTAGCCGGTGACGCCGCCGAAGTTCCAGGGAATTCATCACTTCACCTGGAAAAAATCGGCGCAAAAAACCAAAACAACTTAACTCAACCTATAGTTGGCAATTAATTTGAAATGCAAATGCCAGCTGCACTGAACCAATCATAAATTATACAATTGTAGGGCAGTTTGTCCGCTCGGATCTATTAACCCGTGTAGCATTCATGTAAGCTGTAAGCTCCTGGAAGTAGCCTACACACAATTGCCCAAGGGACGGGACCTCTACTGTAGCTGTCATGTTAGAACAACCAGCTTGCTGCGGCTTTTCTATAGCCGGTGGCGTCATCGATACCATCACCACAACATATCAATGTGGATATAGTAGGCTCCTTAGCTTATTTGCAATTCGTAGGCCCGTCTCGCAGGAGCAACCATGAACCGCGAACTTGTCCACAGTCGTGGCATAATCTCTAATAGTAATAACAATAATCTCCGTCAGATAGTCCCTGTGCGTTCCTCGACAATTGAATGGATGTGGGCTCTGGAATAGGGATGCGGGAGCGCGAGGAAGCCAAGGAATGCCAGATAAAAGTCTAGCTTTGGCCGGCAGAGCTATGCCATTCTATATATGTACATATGTATAGAAATTTAAATAAAAATTAAGAATTGCTCGCTCTGATTGTTGTTCGTGCCCTGCGGGTTGGTCGTAGATGCAATGGCCGGTAGTCGCATCTGGGCGGTAGCAATATTGCTGCTAAAAGGACATTCAACACGATTATTCAATCGTTGTCGACGACAAAAGACAAAGACAACCACGAAGACGAAGACGGAGACATCCACTATCACGGAACTCTCTAACGATGCGCGGCCAAACGACTGAGGGTCCTAGCGACTTATTGAAATTACCAACTGGATGATGCACCATCGTCATTGCCATCGCCATCTTTAGGGGGGGGGGGGAGAGATCCCGATTTATCCATTAAATTATAGGCATCTTTAGTTAAGTGCGGAACTAAAGAACCAAGCGAACGTCAACGAGAAGGAAGCGACATTTTCAATTTAATTAACCAGAATTAGGATCAACCAGCAGAAGCAGGAACAGATCTTCCCCAGTTCCATTGTTCATTCATTATTGTCATTATAAAGTGAGTTCCGATCTAATTTATATTTTTAAATGCAGCACAGTTCTTGCCTTTGCATTTGTGCTGTAGTTGAAGGACAAAGTGTTTTAAATTCCGGAAGGATATGTTTTGTATCAGAACAGGAAGAAAAAGTTTGGAAGCTTCACCTTACTAAATAACGACTGGATCGCTTCCACTTGCTCATATGTGCGGACATATCATCAAATAAAATTTAAAAAATAAGCAACTTTAACCTAGGAAAATAACACATCTGAACTTGAAAAAAGTGTCAAAACCATATAACTTAACGGTTTTTATTAAAACTGAAGTACGCTATCACACGTCCTGAATAATAATTTATTTTTAGTTTTTTTTTTTTAGATTGGTATTCAGTTTCTCAGAGTTTATTAATATACATGTGATTATAAAATTTTAAATATTTTTTTTGATTAGTTTTAAAAATATTGATTTTTCCACAACTTTACACAAAACATTCTGTCTTCTATAGACGAAAGCGCCCCTAAGCAAGTTTAGAAAGAAAGTACCTATACGAAGCTTCCCCTTCATTAAGATAGGAGGTGTCGATTAACATTTGTTTTGAATGCATGCTGATCAAAAGGGTAAGGGTTTCTCGCCGGGTAAACTATTCCCAATTCGTGTTGTTCGCCTAAAAAAAGAATCCCTTTATTTCACGGTACGTCCGATATTGGGATCAAGGGTGAACTAATGAGCATTCCTTGAGAGACGAGGACGAACGCAGCTGGCTACTTCAAGTGGACATTTTTACTTGCGATTTATAGGGACTATAAGGCATGTTATGCATTCGTAAAAAAAAATTTTAACAATCAAACATAATATTACGATGATAGAGAAGTCAAAAAAGGTGGGTCCGGAAATTCCTAAAGCCTAAACGGTTGGGCCGATTTGATTGAAACTTGGTATATAGTATTTTTAGATAAAACTTTCTGAATGATATTTTCCATTCAAAATCTATCTTTTAGTTTTAATGGATTTTTCAGAAAAAGTTTGATAGCGGTACCTCCCATATGACCGGTTTTTTTAAAATCAGACTTCCTCGTTAACTAATTGACGGATTTTGATGAAATTTTCAGAATATGTAGTGTTTTATTATTTATGCTTATTAGAATTTTCAAAAACATTTTTTTTTTTAATTTTTAATAATTTTTTTAAAAAACTTATTTTGTTTTTGAAATATTTTGAAAACGAATCTACAAATTTTTTTTTAATTTTTTCTCCTAGTATAAACTATAGATTTCTTTAAATTGACATACTCAACAAAGTTTTAAAATATGTTTTCAAAAAGTTTTTCAAAAAAAACATTTTTTTGAAAAAACTGGTCGAAGGATTTTGAAATGAAAAATTCATAAAATAGAAAACAGCAAAAGAAATAAGATGGCTTACAACATTTTTTTCAAAAAAAACGTTATGAATAGTGTTTTTTTGATTTCATAAAAAAATTATTTGTTTAATATTTTCCCCAAAATTTGTTAGTGCTATGGGTCGGTAGGTGGAGGGGGAGGATAGGTCACCTTTCTTAGGGACAGGCTGGACAAATGCTGTTTTCCATCTTCCACTACTACTGTACGAGTGCGGAAAAAAATCAGTCTCATGGAAAAATTTACATTCTCAAGTACAGGAGGGCCAACGTTGCTGTTAGGCAGCGTGGATCTGGCAGCGAAATGGGCGGCGAGTAAGTTTGCCTTCTCTGAAGAGTAAACAATTGGTTTGTTATTGTCGATGAGCATTGGAACCGAAGATGTTGAGAATTTTTTAATATTTTTTTACAAATGACCAACAAATTTTACTGCTTTTGGGACATTGCAGAATTGCTTGCCGTAATTTTTGGTCATGCAAAAATTTGGTTCTTTCAATAACAGAGTTGCATGGCAAAAAAAAAACGTTAAAAATCGAATACTTCGCGCATGGTCAATTGCAGAACTTAAGTTGGAGCAATCTGAAAACCGCATTTGATCCAGAAACTTCGAGGTTTGACAGTATCGTACCACCAACAAATATCAAGTAGAAAGAAATATTTTTTTTTGTCATGTGTACAGTAACCCTTCTCTTCATTTATTAGGTAGAAATAATAATTCATGGCTTGTTTACGTGTGTTCCGTTTCCGTTTATGTCGGAAATCATAATCAGATGTAACCTTATGAACCTTGCTGTATTTGTTATAAATGCAGTTATTGAAATAAAAAAAAAAGTATGAAAAAGCATAGCTGTGAAACAGCAGTTATCAAAGTCACCTTTGATTTAAGAACAGCTATGGACAATGCCGACATCTGTGTCATGGTGATTCTTGACTTCTCTAAAGCTTTCGATAGTATCGATCACTTAGTACTTTTGGAAAAGCTTAAATCTGTATTTCAATTTTCGCGTTCAGCCCTTTAACTTATTTCAAACTTTTTAAGATATAGGTTGTTAACGGTGGAAACCGATAATGGTGTATCTATTCCATTTCTTGTCAACAAAGGTGTTCCCCAAGGATCTGTTTTGGGACCGCCACTATTTTGCGCATATATAAATGATTTACAAGATGTAATTTCATACATCTACGCAGATGATGTTACTTTATATCTGATCGGTAAACCTGGTTTGCTCGAAGATTGCATTGCTAGTTCTTTCTTGGGCTGAGTCAAACAAAATTCGGTTAAGCCCAAATAAATTATTTGGTATTGTTTGTTCAAGGCGAAATATATCTCTGGAGGAGTTTCCTATGCTTGAGTTAAATGGAATTACTTTGCCTTACGTTGAACAAGTTAAATACCTGGGTTTTAAAATAAATTGTAAAATGAGTTGTTGTAATGCTACATCAGAAACTATTAGAAGAGTCTATAGTGGATTGCGTGCCTTAAGAACCGCATCTCAATTACTGACTCCGAATATGAAATCACACTTGGTAAAATCTTTGTTGCTTCCTTCTTTTTCCTATAATTGTTTAGTTTATCCTTGCTTAGACTATGAATGTAGGCGTAAGTTAAATGTGGCTTTCAATGACTGTTTGCGTTAAATTCATGGTCTACCAAGGTATGTAAGTGTCTCACGTTTTAAAACTTCCCTTTTTGGAATGAGTTTTGATGCGTTTTACGAGTACAGATCTCTCCTGAGACTTCGTGACATAATTCATAATTTTTGTCCCGAGTATTTGCGCGCACATCTTCATTTTCTACGATCTCCCAGAGGACTTAAATTAGTACAACCACGTTTTACACATAGTATTGCAGAGCATTCTTATTTTATTAACGCAATTAGATTGTGGAATAATCTTCCACATCACTTGCAAACAATTATTTCGGCGGCAGGAGCTGCTCAAGGACATATCAGGAAGAGTTTGAATTTTCTTTATTAATTTTATAATCTATAACTTGAACTTTTTTTTTATATATGCTGATATTTAATTTTTTTTTGTCTTTTACCTTTCTTTCCATAATATGTATTTCCATATAAGTTTTTATATACATTTGTCTAAATTAATTTCACCTTTTCAAATGTCACTTATTGTGATGAACAACAATTGTAATAAAATTTTAATACTTAACTATAAGATTAATCTTGAAGTATAATGTTAAATTCTTAATAATATAATAAATAAATGAAATAAATGAATGAAAATTCCTCATAAATATACAACATAAACATACAAAACTACTGGATATACATAAAAGGAATTTTTGACTAACTTAGATTTTTAAAGACCTGAAGACATGTAGTTTATCTTATCAGAGATTCTGTATTTCTAAAGTCTTGTTTCTGTAGATTGGTTTAATTTAATTAAACACAAAATTACACTCTATTTACGTAAATTGCAGAAAAACAGAAAAAAACAACAAAAAGTCACCACTACGACACTTCAAAGTTTATTTCCATTTAATGCACTAAAAACATTCCATAAATATGTCGACTTAACTCACAACTCGCAGTATAATTTCCAACAAAATAATTAAGTTGTGTAAACAAGCTACTTGACGTTTTGCGTAATTATTTTTAATCGCAATACCACCGACGCAACACCACGCCACCACTACTATACCTCCACGTCATCAGCCAGCCTGGTGCAGCCCGGCTCCAACCTGCTGTTGCACCTTCAATTAAAATCTAAGAGCAGTTCCGTAATGACTTTCATAAAATTAATAAAAAAAAAAAAAAAAAATAAAATAATATTACAACTATAACCAACATGCTTGCACCCATCGGCTGCTCTCCAGGTGATTCGAGCCCCCAATCGGCATCTCACATTTCCATATTCAGTCAGAGCTGCGATGCACAAAAGATGCAAACATCAAACCAAATACTAATCCAATTAAAAACGAGAAGAGCTTAGGGTCTCAACAAAATGCATCCACAATTCGCAATCCACTATCCGCATATATATTAATTGCAAGATCTGTGCGGTCGGTCGGTAAGGCCAAGCCAAAGAGCAATAATGGGCAGAATAGACACTGTGACGCTTCACAGTTCTGCAGTTCCAGGTTGCCGCTCTATTCTAATGTTGGAGCCATTATTCGCCATGACTTCATTGGCTTCCTCCTACACGGTGTATCTGTTAGATACTTTTCCACAAACACATCCATCCATAGGAACAAATATCGTGCACGTTCGATTGCAGTGACGCGCAGCTTCAGAGCCACCAGCACTGGCTAATCAAAAAGCCCCTCAGAGTGCGCGTTTCAAGCAAGATGGCCATATAAGGCCGTTCAAGCCATTTATGGTTGGGGCGATGTATAAACTAGCCAAATGGCTAATACTCGTGCAAAATCTAAGTTGTATCTGAATCTGATATATTATTTAAAATGCCCGCAAGTGGGGGATCTTAGAACTCTCCGACTATCCGACAAAACAGGGTTGAAGGGTCTTTCACTTTCGCAGCAACCAGAGGTATAATATCGCTTGTGATGCGAGGTGACCAAATTTGGAGCCAATCCGGGGGTGGAAGATCTGTTAACTGACCTCTTGTTGGATCATTTTGTTTGTGGATATTATTATTTATACATTTATTGACGGAACCGATGACCACACTGGCGACAGTGACGATTAAATCTGGCGACGTTATACATCGTCAAAGCTGGAGACAGAGTTGTTCTCCAGCGTTTGGGCGTCAAATAAGATTTTTTTTTTATAAAAAAAAATCTCTGTTTATCGATAAACCTATTGAAATTATTATTTTTTTTTATTTCGTTGCTGCTTTCCATGAGTTTGGATTTCAATTTTTGCAGTTTTCCATTTGGCTATTAAAAACTTCTGAATATGGAGATATACGTTGGGGGCAACTTGGCTAATTAAAATATTGTGTTCCGAGAGTTGAATGTCCGCGTGGACAACGTAGTCGTTGTTTGATTGAACAAAAAAAAAAAATGAACCAACAGGAAAATCGTGGGTGTTGTTGAGAAAGCAAGTGGATTTCCTTTTTCGGAAATAAAAAATATCAAAGGAAATGTGAAATTCTGTTGAATCAGAAATTATTATTGTGGATTGGATAATGACATACAGGTCGACAGTTTTGGATCGACTGGTTTGGTGTCTCAGTAGAATGAACAGAGCCTAGGTTAAGCTGTAGATACATTTTGTTTTAATATTCCGGAGTTTGAAGATATTTTATTTAATTTATTTTTTTAATTTTAAATACAAATGAAATAAAATACAATTATATTAATTAAAATAAAATAAAATTAATTAAATAAAATACAATTTAAAAAAATACCATGTTATATAAAATAAAAAAAATAATAAAACAAAATAAGTTCAATAAAATAAAATTAAATAAAATAAAAAATAAAATTAAAAAAAATTTTAATTTTAAATAAAATAAAATAAAATAAAACAAAATGAAAAAGGCTGGCGGCCATTGGTGCAGCAGATGAGGTGTTTTAAGATCCATTCGAGAAGGCTGAGACAGTTGGTTCTGTTTTTCAGTAAGTTTATAAGGTGAATGAGTCAATTTCACCCAAATCACGGACCTGGAGAGCAAAGCTCTGCTGAATCACTTTTACCTCCGGAATAGCATCACGCAATGGCGATCTGAGAATCTTGGTTTCACCGGGTTCAATAAAGATAATCGCCGAATAAAAAAGGGCCAAGTTTCCTGCTCATCTCGAAGGTCGAACTTCAAATGATCTTCGCATCATTAAACAAAAAGAAGTCAGTAGGAGTCGATGGTATACCCAATGTTGTACTACTAAATCTTCCTGAGGATGCAATATAGACATACACAACATCTTTCCGTTGAATAATGCATATAATCCAGTGAGTTGGACGACAACTGTTGCACATCCTTTCCCGAAAAAAGAAAAGGATACTTCCAATCCGACAAATCTCCGGTCGATAAACTATAAGCCTTCTTCCGAGTATCAGCTAGGTATTCGAAAAAGTTCTCAATAGAGCTCTGTCCAAGTGGGCCGAGGACAAAAATATAATTCCAGACACCCCGTTCGACTTTAAGGCGGGACATGAAACAATTCATGCCGCGTCTAAGCTAGTATCTGCTGTCCAATGGAACAATGCTAAGAATCAATGCACGGGTGTTTGTAGAAGGCTTTTGACACCGTATGCTTCTAACCATACGGTGTCAAAAGCCTTCATCTGAAGCTAACCAAATGGGGCATAAGTAAACCACTGCTATATATGGTTTACGACATGCTTAATGGTAGAAAGTTTGTTGTCAAGAGTGGCAATGTAACATCTGCCGCAGCGTTTGATATTAAAAACGGTCTGCAACAGAGAGCGTTGAACTCGCCTAATCTCTTTAGTATTTACACCAGCGATCTCATTGGGAGTCTACCTCATGCAATTGCGCATGCCGACGATTTAGTTGCGTACAGAACAGGTCCAAAAGTTGAAGTCATCAGAATTATCTTGCATCGTGATTTCGATACAATTCAAATTTACTGTAGTGACTGGAAGCTGAAAATAAACTTCCAGAAATGTGAAACTATCCTGTTTAGAACCCCTGTGTCTAGGGCTTCTAGGGATACGAGAAAGAACTGGCGCAAGCTAGTGATCACTGGGCCACAAGGACATCCACTGGCGAGTAAAGATGTGGTAAAGTACCTAGGTATCTAGTTGGATCAGTATCTATATTTCATTGGACATGTAGAGGCTGCTCTGGCCAGGGCAAGAGGTGCTTTTGCCCTGACAAGACGGTTGTTTTATAGAAGCCGCCTTGATAGCAGGGTGAAAGTGGTGCAGTAGATAAGATGTTTGCTTGCTAAGCGAGAGATCCTACTCTTAGTGCAAGCTAGAGCCGTCCGTGAGTTTTAAGTGAGAAAATAGTCACCTAATTCTCGATCTAATGCGCCGAAAAAAATTCTTTCCTCTCTCTCTAGTTCTTCTTAGTAGTGCCGTGCAACATCCGGTTGCATTCTAAAAGGCATTATGCCTTACAGACACATAGTTAAAATATTATTATTATTATGAAAGTGATTTGCTACATGGCCCTCATCAGGCCGATGATTGCCTACGGATGCCATGTGTGGTTAAACGTTGCACCATCTCTTATGGACATAAATCGGGATGTTTGAGAGACAGTGTCTTCGCACTTGTCTCGGTATTTATAGAACACCAGAGTCGGAGTAGACACACTATTATTCCAACGAGGTTTTATACAACGGAGCCAATACAAACAGCATAGATAACTTTTTAATTAAGCTCATTCGCGGAAAAATTGGAAGACCTTACTATCCCCAAAATGAATATTTTGAAAGTACACGTTCGAGTGGTTTTATCCCGCCCGGGGCCTTCCTATACCTTGATAGTCGAGGCCCGATTCAGGATAGATCGGCGATTCCGTTGATGTACCACGTCGGCCGCAGAACAGTCGATAGGCGGCTCCTTTTCGACCGAGACATAGTAGCTGGGAGCGAAACAGAGCACCTCCGTTTCTGTATGGCCGTGCCCGACCGGGATCGGAAGGAAGCACTTGATCAGGTCCACCGATTCTAGTGGCTTAGTTAAAACCTAATATTTTCCATCGACATATCGTCTATGGGCGACTTAAATATATCTAAGGTATCTTTAAGTTAGGTAGGGCAGTTGCGGCGGCACTCAAAAAAAAAAATATAAAAACACAAAAAATACAAAAATAAAACATAAAAACACAAAAAATTAAAAAAAATATAAAATTTAAAAAAAGCTTGCTATGGCTAGTAAAAACCAATCTAATTAACCCAGTTTTTGATTTTTCTGGGTCAAAAATAAATCCCATTAAAGTTAAGATTAATAATTAAGATTAATATAAGATATTGTTAGGCCTTTTTTCCTAGTGTTGGCAATGATTTAATTTTCCGTTATATGCTTGGGGTGTTTCGCAACCCAGTGTAAAGGATTTCAAGTTTGTCATGTAAATAATCAAAGCTTGGGTAAAAAAAATTGACTGGATGTTTTTTCCAGCTTATCTCGGAAATGGCTGGACCTATTAAGCAAATATGCAGCTGACGTTGTAAGGAGTAACTAAGGCTAATGTAATCCTTAGGTGGCTTTGGGATCTTTTACGAAAATTCTTATTTTTAGAACGTTTTGACAAAATTTTGACCCGAAAGGTGGCGCTATGGTTGAGATATATCTGCGGAAATGTATTCTTCCCTGTATACCTTTACAATTTCCATTTCAACAATATTATATTTAAATGGCTTGCCCGCAATTTAAAGAAAATTGTGTTGTATTAACATGTTTTACTTGATAGGAAGCACGATTATTGGGATCCAGAAAATGATGGTACACCTGAGCAACACCGGGCTGGTCTGCTAGTATTAAATAAGATGAAAATAAATTACTTTTTTGTTATAATTTTTGTTTTCATTATCTGCTACATATTTCGCAAATCTACTTCGTTTTTTTTGGAAAATCTGATAAATTTTCTGGAATCTGCATTCCCATCCCTGATTCCAATATCGTGAGTTTAAAAACATTAATGTTCTTGCCCTTGCGTAGAATGTCTCAATGATTGAATGGAATAAATTTATTACATATCATTACCTAACGAACAGGTACAGTTTCTTCAATCAAACAAAAATATTTAACTAATGCATCTCGGCCATGGCTTACACCAGAAATATCTTCTTTCTTACTTTCGGTGGAAAAGATATAGGTTGGATGATCTTCACAGATCATATTGCCTGCTTAGAAACCAAGTTGTTTGCAAAACACGCACGGAAAAGGCATTTTTTTTTAAACCATCTTAAGTAAGTGTTCATTTGTATTTTCTGGGATTGATTGTACTAACATTGTTGAATGTTTTATGTTGGTTAAATCTAATGCTGTAGAAGTATACTTCTTACATAACTCATTTGTTTAATTCAATTCTCATAACTGGTATCTTTCCTTACCTTACCTAAGCTAGCCAAAATTGTCCCCGTAGCAAAATCTTTCATTGGCAAAGAATTTCGACCAATTCTATACTTTCTTTTCTTTCAAAGGTTATGGAAAGGATAATACAATAGCTAGAGCCAAATTACTGACACCTTTTTAATCTGGTTTTCGTGAAAAGCACAGTTGTATGACTTCACTGATCAATGTGACCGATGACCTAAGGCAAGCTGTTGATGACGATAAAGTGAGTTTATTTGGTTCTGTTGGATTTTTCGAAAGCCTTTGACACAATTGATCATCAAGTTCTTATTCGAAAGCTGCAAAACAGGCGGTATATGTTTCCAACACATTATCTTCTTTTCTATCTGTTTTGAAAGGTGTTCCACAGGGTTCGATTTTAGGTCCAATCCTGTTTTTGAAATTTGGTAGGTAATGGGACTTCTAATAAGGACTTTCGAACTTTGACAGTTCTTAGTGGGCATCTTGTTGAAGCTACATCTGTCAAATTGGCTGTCATTTATTCAGTATGTTTTGCCAAGTCACAATGGACTGATATATTGCCCCTCTCGAACACCGACGCAATATTTCATGTCTTTCCTTATTTTATCGTTTCTTTTTAAAAAAATGTTCACTCAAAGTACCCAGCTGCATTCATCCCCTTTAAAGTTTCTTCCGTAATACTCGTCACGCAAGGAATGCTCATCAGTTCACCCCTGATCCCAATTTCGGATGTACCATGAAATATAGGGATTCTTTTTTAACCGAACAACACGAATTTGGAATAGTTTACCCGGCGAAATGTTCTCTTGCTATTTTGATCTGCAAGCATTCAAAACCAATGTTAATCGACACCTCCTATCTTCCCCCTCCCTATCTTCCTAATGCCTGCGCATTGTGCTCTACATTAAAAGGGTAACAAATAGTTCCCTTATTATTATTAATTAACGCACGAATTATAAGAAAAAAAAAATCAACAACACATGCACATGATAAAATTATTTTATCAAAATGGGTTCCGTGCGCTTGGGTCAGTGTACGGTCAACATAATCGTCCTAACGGGAGGACTATTCGCAGTGTGGTGAATAAATTTGAGTCTACTGGTTAAGTAAACAATCCAGATAAGATCCAAGAGCGTCCAATGCATCCCGATAAAGTCACTATTTGGTGTGGATTTTGAACTGGCGGCATCATCGGTCCATATTTATTTGAGAACGATATTGGTCAGGTCATCACCATCAACGGCGAGCGCTATAGATCGATGATTAGCAACTTCTTTTAGCCTGAATTGGATGATATGGAAACCAACGACATCTGGTTTCAACAGGACGGCGTGACGTGCCACAAGGCTCATGTAACATTCGACATTCTGCAAGAGCGATTTGAGGACATGGTTATCGTGTAATCGTGTAATTTGACCCCATTAGACTTTTTCTGTTACTGTTACTGTTTATTCCTTCCTCCATAACTTCGTTATGTATTCATCAAATGAAAGGTATTCTCGAGTGGATTTGCAAAATGTATTTTTCTTTCATTTTTGTTGAGTATTTCCGGTGTAATGAGTGTAATCAATGATATGTACGTATTTATTCGAATTGACAGAGTTGATAGTTTCCCGAATTTCCAGCATGGACGATTTTAGTCCGAATAGTTTTCTTTAGTGGGTTTTGTTTAAAATAATAAAATAAAAATCACGCAAATGAAGTCGCGTGTAGAAGCTACATTTAGTATACAAAAAAAGAAATAAAACAAGTTAAATTTGATGCTCTATCTGCTATCAATTTCATTCAAAGAATTCTTGTCATTTCCCTCACACTTAAATCTTTATTACGGGTGATTTTGTTCTAGTTGGTTTCGTTATTTAGGCCGTTCAATACCCGAAGGAAGTAATTTTGGGTTTTTTGCTGAGTTAGATTAGATAACTCGACTAATTGACGACCCAACCCGATTCTCTGATAATGTGGATCAAACCACCAACATTCGGACACGTTTCTAAACCTTCGATCTTGTATCTTGGATCTTATCAGGTCATCTATTGCAAATTTCTTGTGCCAACAAAACCCAGTTAGGGAAAACCTCTATAGGAGACCGGTTTGGCAATACCAGCAAGCCAACTGGGATGGTCTCAATAATTTCTTAAGGACCTTTAACTGGTTACTAATATGCTTCATTAATATTGGCGTAATACCCAGCCCAGATGTGCTCATAAATATTTTTCTTTTAGGAATGAGGAATTTCATCCTCAAAGCATTCAATCCAAAGATAAATCGTGATTTTATTTGAGCTGCACAGAAGTTATAATAAAAATATTTCCTATTAGTTCAATGACCTTTTTTTTACAAAATCATTTGAAAATTTTGATTGTATCCGGAAAAAAATTCAACAAGGTTAAAAAGCCTTCATTCGTAAGACAATATATTTATATGAACAACAAATTCGGCAAAAATACTGCAAGGTCAAAAAATCAGAAAAAAAAAACTGTAGGTTATTTGTTTAAAAAACATTCCGAATTTTTCGTCTGTCCTATTCATCTGCTCTCCTTTCTAGTGGATGGAAAGTAGAATTGTCCAGCCTGTTCCAAAAAAGGCGAATCTTCTTCACCTTCAAATTATCGATAAAACGCTGAAAAAAAATCAGTTTAATGACCGACAGAACGGCCTTTGCAGGGAACATTTTCAAGCATTTGGAAAATACAGAAAATATTTAAGGAAAAAAAAGAAAAAATATAAATTTTAAAGTTCCCAATATAAAAGTGGATCACCTGTACCCAAGCAAAATACCTATCAATCTAATTATTGTCTTCCTTTTTGAAACAAAATTCAATAAAAAAAATGTTTTATCAAAAGTAAACCATCTGCACGTCTGTCTCCACGTTCAAAATTTTTGTTTTACAAATTTTCAGAAACTTTTTCCATGTTCGTTTCCATTTAAATAATATAAGAACAATGTCAAGCAGTGTGTCTCAGAAAAGGAGCAGCAGGTACATAGATATACATATCACCAGTGATTCAGATTGTAAAAAATAGCTCACAGAATATTACACTTCGGATTCTTTTTTGGAAAACTTTGTGTTGGTTCCGTTTGTGTCTTATGGTATCCTTGATTTGTTCACTATATAGCATCAGTACTTCTTGTGGCATGGCAGAACTTTTATGCAGCCACATATTGTAAAATGGTGTCTTTGTGAAGAAATTGAAACTAACTTAACAATATTAGTGTCAGTAGAGTGTTAAATAAAGACACACGACACATCGTTGTGTAATTTATGTAAATATATAAGGAAAAAGATACTTTTTTTTGTATGAAAGAAGAAGTGTTTAATGGTAATAAGAAAACGTGTTGTGGAGTTGTTCTACAAAAGATAAATATTTCATCTGAATGGGTTTGTTTTTGTTAAATGAACGTCATATTGCATTTCTTTTTTAAATAAATTGCCCGACTGGATCGCACGTACTTGCTTTATTGTGCGGTCACAGCTTGGAATAAAATTTGAAAAATATTAAGGGAACTTCAAAGATTATATTCGATTTTTCTGACTTTTGATTGTTTGAAAAAAGTATCTACGTAAAATAGTTTTCAGCGGAAAAATTTAAACGCCATTTTATTTCTTTAAAAAATGTGAAAAAGTGTGAATTTTTTTTCAAAATTGTTAGAGCAGTTTTTAAATAAAACGGTTTTTTCTAACAACTTTTTTTAAAAAATTAAAAAAAAATAATTCAAGAACACAAACTTAAGCACAAAATAACGTATATTTAAAACAAAATTTAAAAAAAATTCACTTAACCGTTTTCAAAATATTGATTTTTCAAAATAAAAATTAAAAAAATTATTAAAAATACAAAAAAAAAGTTTTCGAAAAAAATGTATGCAAAATTACTCAGGCTACCTACATCTTCTTGAATATCAATTTTGATTGTAATCGGATCACCAGTTCTCGAAAAATTGGAAGAAAAAAAAACCGGTCCTATGGGAGGTACCGTGTTTAGCCCACCGTATTAATTTTTTTTTCAAAAATAATTTTCACCAAAATATAATGCATATCTACATTAGCACACTGATTTTTTTTTATAAAAATTTTTTTTTAAGAAAAATAAGCTTTTACGTAACGGTTATATGACAGGTACCGTTAATTTTTGAGCTAAAAAAAAATTGAAAAAGTCCTCTGTAGAATGTCAAAATAACTTTGTTCAAAATTTGAAGACGATTAGAGCAACCGTTTAGGCTGCAGTCCAAAATACATCCGAACAGACAGACAGACGGACAGAATTTTGCCAGTAACTCAAATATGTTTCTCTATCATCGTAATGTCATGTTTGATTGTTATCTCAATTTTTTTAATCTGCACGAATGCATAACTTGTATTATAGTACCTATAATCGCAAGTAAAAACGTTATAGGTATGAAAGGTACCCTTAATAGACTTTTCCCGTTTATTTATTAAAAAAATAAGCTTTTCTTTAACGGTTATATGGCAAGTAGGTACCATTTTTTTTGGCCTAAAAATAAAATTTCAATTTTCCCCCTGAGGAATGGCAAAAGAACCACACATAACAAATTTGAAGGAATCACTTCAGCTGTTTAGGCTGTAGATCAATATACATACAGACTGAAAGACAGACTGACAGACAAAACAGACAGACATTTTTTGTAATGTCATGTTTGATTGTTATCCCAATTTTTTTTTATATTCAAGAATCCTAAATTTGCCTTATAGTACTAAATTCGCAATTAAAAAATCAAAAAAAATCATATTTATATAATTATATATCGTAATGAAATGAATTTTCATGTTCATTTGTTAAAATTATTATAATTGAACACATACCTTATGCTCAAACTTCTGAGAATGAAGAACACTTACCTGAAAAGAAACAGTAAACAAGAGAAAACATTATTCGTTGTTTATAGTTAAACAAAATTCTAAAATAATCAACAAATACAAAACATGCATTCATATTAAAAAATGGGCACTACTGGGTCGCACATACTTGCTCTTATATGCCTGATTACATTGGAAACCAAGTTCTTTGACAGAAATAAGTAACATTTACGTTGAAAATAGCACAGTTTGAACTTATAAAAAGTATCAAAACCACAATACTTATCGATTTTTAGTAAAAAAAAGAAGTATGCCATCACAAGTCTTAAATAACAAAGAATTTATGAAAAAAATATTTTGAAAATTGTAGGACCGGTTTTGATAAAATCCTGTTTTGTATTTTTAGTTTTTTGAAATTTTTTTTTGTTTAAATTTTGGTATGCAGTTTTTTATAGTTTATTAATATACATGTGGATATAAAATTTAAAACAATTTTTTTGATTAGTTTTAAAAATATTGATTTTTCAAAAAAAAATAATTAATTTTTATTAGAAAAAAAGTTATTAAAAATTTGATATGCAGAACTAATAAGACTACTTAGGTCTTTTCAAATATAAAATTTGACAGAAATCCAAATAGCCGTTACCGAGAAACCCCAAAATTAAAAAAACCGTTATATGAAAGGTCCCGTTAATAGACTTTTCCCGTATATGTGGTTCTAACCAAATGATAGCCAATGCCATCAAAAAAAATCTTAAAAAAATACATCAAAATCGTTGGAGCCGTTTTCGAGTAAAATAAGCTTTTTCTAAACGGTCATATGGCAGGTACCGTTATTTTTAGGCCAAAAAATAAAATTTCAATTTCCCCTTTGGGGAATGCCAAAAAATCCAAAATAACACACCTGCAGCTCGTTATACATACTGACAGACAGACAGACAGACTATTTTTATCGATCACTTTTTTAGACTTCTCTATGATCGTAATGTCATGTTTGATTGTTATCTCAATTTTTTTAATATTCACGAATCCAAAACTTGCCTTATAGTCCCTATAATCGCAAGTAAAAAGCGTTAAAAAAAACAATGTCAGCTAATAATGTTATGTATTTTGAAAATTTTTGCTGATAAGAATTTTATCGAAGTCATTACACATAAATAAAAATGAAGCGTCTATTTTAATATCAAACGTTTAATAGCAAACGTTGTTCAGGAGTAAGTCTACTTATTATGAAATGGCAAACCAAACTGAGCATAAATCAATGGACAGCTGTCAAAAAGACCAACTCTGAAAAAGTATTGCCAGATTGAAAACTACACGTCTAAAAAAACACCCTTTATATTTCAACGAGGAGTGGAACATATTTTTGCTTTATTTTGAAGAAAGTGAGATTTATTGCGCTTGATACTTCTAAATCATTTGATAGAGTTTAGCATCGATCTCTTTTATCGAAAATCGAAAATGTGTGCATCGTTCGTTTCTGAACCATTCAATACTAATTGTTTTAGACGATTTTAAGTCTGCCTATAAAATAAATGCTAGAATTCCCCAGAACTCCTTCTTTTTGTGTCCGGAAGAAATTGTTCAGCCTTTCTGAACTGGTTTAAAATGTAAAGGGTGTTTCTTTACAGGTATAGAACTTTATGTTGGCAACATAAACTGTCAACTGATTTATTTTTAGTTTGATCATGATCACCTATCAAGGCGTAGAATAGTTGGTCAGTACTTCTTTAAAATAGATGGTGGCTAGAACGTTACAGTCAATGGTGACCGCTATAGAGCCATGATTACTGACATTTTCGTTCACCAATTGAACAACTATGATATGCAGGAGCTGTGGTTTCAACAAGATGGCGCAACATGTTACACAGCTCGTGCCACAATTGATTTATTGAAGGAAATGTTTGGTAACCGCATAGTTTCACGTTACGGACCCATGAATTGGCCTCCAAGATCGTGCGATTTAACGCCGCTTGACTATTTACTGTGGGGATATGTGAAGTCGCTAGTCTACGCTGATAAGCCCAAAACAATTGACCACTTGGAGGACAACATTGGCCGCGATATTTTCGATATACGGATACAAATTTTGGAAATAGTCATCGAAAATTGGCCCTCCAGATTAGAATACGCCCGAGCCAGCCGTGGCTGTCATATGCCAGAAATTATATTCAAACTATAATGCCAGAAGATTATCTTTCAAATAAAGTAGATTTCATGTCAATTTAAAAAAATCATCTTTGTTTTATTCCATTTCAAAGCTTTACACCTCTTTAAAAAAAAAACAACCTTTATATATAAAATGATACAATTTCAAACCTCACCGCGCACTATCTGAATAGAATCCAGAAGAGAAGTATGGTAATACTGGATAGGATATGATCGGACGAACCAGCAAACATAGAAATTCGTTCTTTTAGCCACACAAAACGAATGTGGAATTGTCTATCCAGTACAGTTTGACTTTTTCAAAATCAATTTCATTTTTTTTTCTTAAATGGGCCTCTCAAGTTTGGACTTTCCATTTAAATATTATTAAAAAAAAAAACAAAAATATTATTATTACGAAATTCATAGTTTTCAAAGAGCATTAATTTACCAATTTTGAATTTCACTGACTACCCTGACCTAATCTTTATCGTCCCAAACTATTTACATCGGATTTAACTCTTACAGATCCATATTTTCCTCAAAGATGGGCTATCAATGACTTGATATTTTATAACTATCTTTTCAATGGTCTTGTTGATGTACAGGATTTGGGCCAGGAAAGTCTACCATCGACCAAATAATCACATTACGTCATATCTTGAAAAAAAACAGACATTTCTTATCGGTAACCAACATCTTTTCATCGTTCTCCTTCGAAAAAAAATTGTTGGTCTCGTATGCATAAACGGCGAGCGGAGAAGGAGATACAACAAGGAACTGTAAGAATTGTATTGCGACACAGACCTAGCAGTAGACTATGGAAGACCGATACTTACCTGTGTAAAGAAAGAAATGTTAAAAAGTGTGATTTTTTTCAAAATCGTAGGAACGGTTTTTAAATAAAACGGTTTTTTCTTGACAACTCTTTTTAAAATTAAAAAAAAAAAAATTAGGAATACTAAACCTAAGCAAAAATATAACATACATTTAAAAACTAATTTAAAAAAAAATCACCTATCCGTCTTCAAAATATTTATTTTTCAAAAAAAAATTTTTTTTTTAAATTATTAAAAATACAAAAAAAAGTTTTCGAATAAAAATTTATGTGAAATTACTAAGGCTACCTTCATCTTCTTAAATATCAATTTTCATAGTAATCGGATGACCAGTTTTCGAGAAAGTCGAAGAAAAAATAAACCGGTCCTATGGGAGGTGGCATTTTTAGCCCATCATATTAATTTTTTTTTACCAAATATAATGCTTACCTACAGTAAAACACTGATTTTTTCATAAAAAAATCTTGGAGCCGATTTCGAGAAAAATAAGCTTTTACATAACGGTTAGGTATATGACAGGTAGCGTTAATTTGTCAGCTAAAAAAAATTGAAAAAACTCCTCAGTAGAATGTAAAAATAACCTTAAGTTCTAAATTTGAAGACAACTGGCCCAACAGACAGACAGACAGACACACAGACAGACGGACAGAATTTTGGCCAGTAATTCAAATATGTTTGATTGTTATCTCAACATTTTTAATCTGCACGAATGCATAACTAACTTGCAGGGTCACCTCTCACCTGTTTTTTTCTGATAAACAATCTGGCTTTTTTTATTTTTGATCGATTTTTTACAAAACAAATTTATGTATATCTTCCAATATATTTATTTGTTTTTATAAGTTAACAGTTCATTTTTTATTTTAGGTATAGGTACTAAAAGGTTAGACTGTAATCACATCAATATATCTAAATAATGTGCTGTTGAATTAAATTTATAAGAATAACTCTTTAAAATACCAACCAATCCATTAAACTGAAATTTAATTGAGTTATTTTTGCAACAATCAATTCTATAGGAGGACAAACAGAACAAGCTACCCATCCTTTAGAATAAAAAATATTTTATTCTCCTAGATACCTGCCATTTAAAAATACTACGTGTATTGTTTTTGAAAACAAACTATTGGATATTTTTAATGAGCCTGATTAAAATGCATCATAACAACTCATTTAATAAAATAAAGAATTCATTACCTATGTTTCCTACTCAATATTATTTTAGTAAAACGTTCACAATCAAAATACAAAAAAAAAAACATATCCAAGGCTAGAAAAGCAAAAAACATTGCAAACTGCGTATATTTAATTACAATTTTATTTTTCACGTATCGCATTTTGAAATTCAATACCCCCTGTGATCACATCAATATCTCTGAAAGCCTACCCACCACTTCAGGCATATGATGAAGAGTAGATACGTATACATGACGGGAGAAGACCAATTTCCCCATTGAAACTGACAAACGTTATTTATCAACAACTTGTGCCGTCGCCCAATCACAGCCCTGAATACAAGTCATAGCGATAAAGCCAGCCAGCTCCATTAATGGAGGCCACAAAAAACAAACTCGTTCCCGCCCACAATGGGTACCACACCAACACCATTTATGTCTTTCATTTAAAAAAAGAGAATTATGGTGTGTTCTGCAAAGATCCCCTTTTCGATGTTTCATTCAATGGAATACTCCATCGAATTGAAGTGAGTGAATCGACAATAGTTCCTACGATCATTTACAGAAAAAGCTCTCTCACAGCCATTACAGCAACTGAGCTGAGCTGGAGGTTTTGTGCAGACTTGGATCGTAATATGCGCTCCACCGATACTCATTTCTCGCTTAAGTCAGTCTCACTGTGTATCTCTTAGGTTCATCAATCAAGCGTGAGTGAGTGCATCGGAGTTATATATTTTTTGTTGTTGTTCTTGCCCCATCGTTCGGTCATTTGCATAAATTGCAAAGTGCGTCATTTCCGTTACAATGTTGTTTTTGAAAATTAAAAATCGATTATCGAATTTTTCTACCATCGACTGATCGATTTCAATGACAATTTGCCAAAAATATTTATCGATTCGAACTAAAAATCAGATTTTGGTGAACATGTGTTGTGATAAGTGATAGAAGTAAAGACAAAAAAATCTCCTCAAAGGTGAGTACACAACTTTGTTAAGATTTTACATAAAATTGAGGTAAAATACCTCTCCGACACCCACTGCATTGAAACCTGTGTTAGTATGTCCAATTAAAGATTCGTTAGCGTTGTTGGCACCTTCGCCGATCTGAAGGAACTTCAGCAATTCAAATGACTTGTTGCATTTTACAACAAGTTTCTGTAGTTTTTTTTTTTGTTGTTGTTTGTTTTCATTTTGAATTTCACGCGTATTTACGCACCATTAACTGAGCGGCTTTAGCTGATTTAATGGCCAATTGGCCAACCGTTGTTCCTGTCACCAGAGGCAATCATTTAAATTTGCAATCAACAACAACAACTGTGCACAGCTAATCAGCAAGCAATTTGAGTGCCTATGCTGTCGCTGTCGTATCAAAGCAACCGAGATGCCCATTCATCCTGACGTCTAACTTGGGTTTTAAGTCAAAGTGAGTTTCTGGTGTATAGACGGAGGGAGTAAGGCTTCCAAGCAAGCCCTACTCGAGTCCACGTTTTGTATATGCAAAGCAACTTCTGTTTCGTTTAACTTTACTAAATTAATTTGTCTGACGTTTGGTTGTTGTTTTTGTGCTGTGATTAAGCCTAAATCTATCAGAAGAGGGGGGAATACTGTTGCATTAGTTCTGCTTGGCAAGAATTGTGGAGCAACCACTTGGTCGGATATGAACCTAATCCCGTTAAATGACAAGAAGAAGGAAAAAAAAAAACACAAAACAGGATCTTTAAATCCCCGCACTCGATGTGGAGGGAATTGATTGGTTTGGTAAATATTTTGACTTGGCGGGCATGTTATCGCTTACGATCGAGACGTTTAGCCAAGTCAATTGTGCGCTCGCCGCCTGATCTTTTCCGCATCTTGTGGGGATTAAAAATCATATCCACGATTTTGTTTTTGTTTTTCCTCCCCTCTAGAGATCATTTGAGCGAGGACATACCACCGCGATCATCGATCGAGTGAGTATCTTTAAGATGCATATTCACACCTATTTTTATGGGAAAAGACTTAATTTACGTGCGCACCATCAGGCGATAATGGCCACGTTTGTTATACGATCGGTGGTTAGCGCCAGTAATTCTCTGGCAATTATGTATGCCCGAGAGTCCACGAACGGTTGTTGTATTAAATTTGCTGGTTTCAACGGAACTCGTATGGGAGGCTTTAATATCGCTGAGCGACGACGCAGACGACCACTACATCATCAATATGCAGATGAGGGTGAGTCAATAAGTGAGCCGCTTTAGAAAAAAAGCGTTAGTTCCAACATGCATGTTGCATACGTTGATTGCGTAATTAGCTAACGTAGAGGTTGATGACAAGTCATGTTGCTGATGGTGGCCAGAGGCATACAATTTGACAGCTATGCATGTTGGCGATGAAAGTTTTATTTTGGCGGTTGTTTATTGCATTTTATCGCATAGGAGTCACTCTTGACCGGACGAACCGGTGAGTGTAATCGTTGATGAGGTGCTAACAGAATTATCAGAGAAAAAAACATCTCCTTCCTCCGGGCTTGTTATCTCATTTTGTAAGTGTTAAATTTTTCACTGTGTTTAGATGATGTACCTTAGGGCTCTTTTTTCAGGCCGACTTTATACAACTTATTTGCGTCACATTGCACAACTTTCTATTTTTTTAGGTGGCAAGAACAAAATAGTATAAACTATCTTAAGACTAGCTAGCAAGGAATCTCCTTCGAACAGTGATTTAAGAGTTGCCTTATCTGTTGTTGTTAAAGTTATTGATTGTTGTTCACTCTTAAGATCTCCAAAGAGTTTGGTTTAATTTTTGGTTTTTTGGGATCATTTCTGTATAAGATCAGTTTTTAAACCACACTGACATTATATTTAGATCGTTTTTGATATACGTAAGCCTTGGAACGACAATGACTTGACACAGGATGTACCATGGAAAGTTCATCTTTTCAAATGAAAATAAAAGAAAAACTATGAGTATTGTCCAACCGAATATATTGATGTTCTTTTTGACTAAGAATAGGACTTCGTTACTCCAAAATTTAACACAAACTATAAGAAATTCCTGAAACATTTTTTCTCAAAAGATTTTGTATTAATTGCTGGCATTTTCCTAAAGTTTTTTAATCAATTGATTGATTTGCACTTTGGTTAAAATCGTTCTATAAAATTTCAAATACTATCGGTTTTGAAAGGCTAAAAACGGATTTTCATTTACCAATTGAAACTTTTGTGTTTTTGGTTAATTTTCGTTCCGCTTTCATAATTTTTTGGGCGATTCTTCATGTTATCTTGGAAACAGACATTGACACGTTCTGTGCTGAAGAAATTTAAATTATAAATCCGGCTATGGATGCCCTAGGCGTACTTTTCTAAGAATTGGCCACACTGGGGGGACCACTGCGGCAAGGTTACTGACGAATCGGGTGTTATGATGATTAAAATGACAGAAGACCCAAATGGGACTTAGAACCACTAACGTCTTCCCTGAAATTTTCCTACATTTACAAAATTGTAGGAATAACGGAAATCAACAATTTACTGCCGATCCCTAAGAGCTAGAAGGGATGCACATTTAAAAAAAAATTACACTTTGAGGTTTTGTCAAATTTTGGCACGAGATAGTAGGTACTCTAAAAGAAGGACGACGAGGGCTTACAACTAAAACGTTATCAAACATACTGAGTTTTAAAGAAAGAAAAAAGGTAGTTTAAGAAATTAATAATTAATTTGGATAAACCAAAGGCCAACATTTCAATTTTAAATCGTTCAGTAAAAACAACATATTCAACGTTTAAAACTTAAAACTTCCAAATCGGTGTCGGAGCCAGAAAATGTGTAATTTGTCAGGTAAAAGTCTTCATGGGCTTTAAGTCATACCACTATCCACTATATATATATATACTATAAATAATAATAACTGATACGGGTTTTAGGCCGTTTTTTTCGTCGATAAAAATTACGCGACATTACAGTCGATGGAAGATCGCTTCAGAGACGTTTCGCAACGTTATTGTTTGTTGGTTAATTGCATGGACTAGAAATCAATAAGATATACAGCTGCGATCAAAAAAACAGTAATAAATTTTAAACGTCACACAATAAATTAAAGAATTAAAATAGGGTGACCTCGGAGGCCATTCTAACACATTGACACTATTGTTCTCAAACTACTCTTTCGCAACCTTCCTTATATTTTCAGGTTCATATTCCAGTCGGAGGACCCAAATCATTGGCGTTTCTTTTGGGATATGAAAGCATGATTTTTACTTGCGTTTATAGGTACTAAACAACTTTTTTTTTTTAAATAAAACGGCTTGAAGTACAATCAAAACATTTATGAATGGAACTCGACTTCGTTCGTTGGACCCAATTTTCGATTACTCGGCCACACATTTCGACCGCCGTTTGTATTTCGCGTTCAATGTTGGCTCTGAGCTCTTCCAACGTCGTTGCCAATCGACTGGCCCATTTCATGAGATAATACGCTCATCAAACTTACTCTTTAATAAATCGATTGTAAGCTGTGCTGTGTGGCTTGTGGGACCATCCTGTTGAAACCACATGTCGTCCAAGTCCTTATTTCGGGCGATAACGCTGGCGGTTCACAGTAACGTGACGATCGTTATCGTCGACGAAAAAATATTGCTCAATAATGCCGCCGGCATGCAAACCAAACAGTTTTTTTTTTGTGGATGAAGTGGTGATTCATGAAGCAAATGTGGATTTTCACCCGACCAATAACGCATATTTTGCTTATTGACGAACCCATTGAGCCAGAAATGAGCATCGTCACTGACGATGATTTTGCGATGAAATTCATTATCTTGGCGCATCTTTCTCAGAGCTTCTTCGTACGTCGCTTCAAATGGTTCATCGGTTTCAATTTTTGAATCAGCTTGATCTTGTATGGGTGCAAACCAAGATCCTTACGAAAAATACGCCGTTATGTGGTCTGAGATGCCCAATTCTTGAGAACGCCATGGAATTGACTGATTTGGATCGTTTGCTACGGACGCCTGAACGGAAGCGATATTTTCGAAACTTAAACCAACCCGTTGTCTCACTGACACGGCAACATCACACAACGAATATGTTGACTAAAATTTGTGCACTAAACCTTTTATTGCCTGTCTACTAGGGCGAGAATTAAGACCGAAAATTGGAGTTAACGCTCCTAAAGTTACGGTCACCGATTTCGAATTTGGGTAGAAAATTTTTATAATTTGCAGACGTTGCTCACTCGTGTACTTTACCATAATGATGAAAATGTAGAGTTTATTGAAAAAAATGGCAATGACAGTTCGATGATTAGTGAAAGGGTGCGTTCACAAATTAAATTCAAATTTGTCAAGTCCCTATTGGAAAATCCGACACTACTGCAAAATTTTATAACAGTATTCGTTTTATATCTAATTTTTAGAGTCGAGCATTTTAAAATCGATTTATAGTCAGTTTGTAATGTTTAAAATTGTGCGCTATTCAATTTAAGTTTCTTGTTGCAAATATTATACTTTTCGCGGAATTTTTGCAATTATTACTATTTATTTGATTGTTCCAAGCCGGCGTGTAAATGAAACCTTACCACGCAACAGAATCAACAAAATTGATTGCTCTTTCATAAAATCATGAACTTGTACACAAAAGGAACGAAAAAGGTATCAAATCTCGACAATGACAGCCGTACGTAGTTTCTAGAAGACTCTGCCAAAAGCCACATAGTAGGGCTAACAATATATCTGACGAAAACTCAATCCGATCAACGTGTTGCAAAGAGAATTGGTCCTGTCGCTTGGCTGCCTAGGCCATGTGATTGAAGACATTTTGGTCTATGGCAACGCCGTCTTAAGAGGAGCTGAAAACCAATATTGAGTGAGTTTTTGACGCCATTAAAAGCCTTTTTAATAAAACCACAAATAGCGCATCATTGAACGACGCATTTAAAGCAACAAAAATGGTCAAGCTGCAAACAAATAAGAACATTTCGGTTTCCATCTCAACTCTCATCATTTAAACCAGGCTTCTACGCCGTACCATCAGTTATTACCACTTTATCGATTAACAATGTCTCAATAATAATCCACGCATATCACACCTAAAGAAAATGATTCGTCACTAGAATTCCCATTTTGCCGAATAAGGTTACAAACAATTTCAGAGCAAATAACTCCGTTTTTTGTTGTTTTTTTTTTTTGCAAATTTTCATTTTCCACAAATCCAACCGACGACGGAGGAGTATATATCTTTATCAGTCTAACCGATCGTCCCCAACTTTTCCCAATTGGTCATAAATTGCCACAAAGACCATAGCCCAGATACAATATACACATTTTCGTCTAGATGTACACAGAGCTTCCCACTGAATACCACGAAAAAAAAACTCCATCGGAGGAACCAAGTGAAGATAAACCACCACCACACCACCACCAATAACAACAACAAGAAACCTTGCCAGTGGTGTTGGGAAAATCTCTGGAGATGAAAACACTGAAAATTGTTCCCAACGTGGCATAATAATAACAATAAAAGTAAATTGGCCTCCAAATGAAAACAAAAAAAACAAAACGATTGGCACAAAACATCTACACGAATCCCACATCGCAACAACAAAACGAAAACACACTGTCCAATCGCGAATTGTCAATTGACGCCGTATAAAGTTTTATTGCGTCCTGCTCCAGCTCCAGCTTTAAAGTCTGAACGGTCTTCAGCCGTACCGCTTGACAAACGGCATTGTGGCATAACCGCTGATGTTGAGGTCGATGGCGGTCTGTTTTGCAGCCGACCGCTATCCAAACCTCGGTGAATGCCATTTAGACCAGGACACGAACTATTTTCAATGTTTGCCTTTAGGCCATTAGTGGTTGTTGACGGGTTTTTTTAGGGATAACCACTACACAGGTGTATTCTGTGCGTCAATTGGTTTTGGGATTAAATTGTGAAAAAAAAACGAAAAATTGTTTGGGTGTGGCAAGGACGAAAAACGAGGTTTTAAGAGATGGATTGAGGGTAGGAGTCTATGTAAAACTGTAAACTGATATCGACAACAAGAAAAGAATACAAAATTAACATTCAAGAATTGGACGCAGATATCCTAAAGTCACATCCTTGTTGTGGTCCATTGAATTATAAAAAAACATAATATCCCTAAGATTTATACTTTTTTTTCAATTCCAACGGATACTTTATGAAATTCTGTTTCGAAAATGAAGAAATGTATCTGCGGCGAAATGAAAGATAAGTTTTCATTTAATCTTGGAAATTCATGTATTTTTCTGAAGAAAAAAGCGGTTTGATAAGAAGACTCGAAATGTATTCTCCAATTCGTGCCCGGAGGCGGAGGGTTTGTAAACTGTAAAAATTCTAAAAAAAAAAACAAACAAAAACGTCTTTATCCAGGACTATTAAAATATTCCTTGAGAAGCAGCAGCTGAGCTTCTAATATCGTTCTCCGGTTCATGTGGTTTAACCTGATCCTAACCTGAACTATCGGGTTTTCCAATAGGAACTTGACAACTTTGAATTTAATTTGTGAACGCACCCTTTCACTAATCATCGAACTGTCATTGTCAATTTATTTAGTACACTCAACATTTTCATCATTGGTAAAGTACACGAGCGAGCAACGTCTGCAAATTATAAAAATTTTCTACCGAAATTCGGAGTCGGTGAACGAAACTTTAAGAGCGTTAACTCCAATTTTCGGTCGAAATTCTCGTCCTAGTAGACAGGCAATTAAAGGTTTAGTGTGATGTTGCGGTGTCAGTGAGACAACGGGTTGGTAGAAGCGTCGAAAATATCGCTGCCGTTCCGCCGTAGCAAACGATTCAAATAAGTCAATTCCATGGCGTTCTCAAGAATTGGGCATCGCTTAGACCACATTAGGACGTATTTCGCGTAAGGATCTTGGTTTACACTCATACAACATCAAGCTGACTCAAGAATTGAAGCCCGACCACTTGAAGCGACGTACGAAGAAACTCTGAGAAATGCGCCAAGATAATGAATTTCATCGCTAAATCATCATCAGGGTGAAAATCCACATTTGCTTCATGAATCACCACTTCATCCACACAAAATAACTGTTTGGTGCGGTTTGTATGCCGGCGGCGTTATTGGGCCATATTTTTTCGTCGGCAAAAACGATCGTCACGTTACTGTGAACGGCACGCATTATCGCTCCAAGATTACCGATTATTTTTGGCCCGAATTGGGAGATATGGCACACACAGCACACCTAACAATCGATGTATTGAAGAGTAAGTTTGAAGAGCGTATTGTTTTCAAGAAATGGGCCAGTCTTTTGGCTGCCTCGTTCGTGCGATTTAACGCTGTTTTCTTTGGGGCTACGTTAAGTTATTGGTTTATTGATTCCAACAAGCCAACGACGTTGGAAGAGCTCAGAGCCAACATTGAACGCGAAATACAAACGGCGGTCGAAATGTGTGGCCGAGTCATCAAAAATTGGGTCTAACGAATCGACCGCTGCAAACGTGCCCGCTGTGGCCACATGAACGAAGTCGAGTTTCATTTATAACACTTCATGACTTCATGATCTCAAAACTGGGAAAAATATTTGTCAATTTCCGAGTAAAGGAATTGTCAAAAACAGAACGACAGAAATTCACAGCTTTTAAATACCCCAAAAATGCGCTTTCAAAAGCTAAGGTATTACTGACTTACTTACTTAGGTGGCGCTACAGTTCGGGGCGAACCTGGGCCTTAACCAACATGCCTTTCCAGCCGGCTCGGTCTTTGGCTAGCTGCATCCAGTTTCGCACTCCAAGTTGTTTAAGGTCGTCCTCGAGCGCGCCACCTAAGGCGAGGTCTTCCTTGACTGCGTCTACCCTTTGGGATGGAATCGAAGATCCTGCGAGCTGGAGCATTGATGTCCATTCGCTCTACATGACCTAGCCATCCTTAACGTGATTTTTTTCATTAGGTCAATGTCGCTGTACAGCTCGTATAGTTCTTGGTTGAACCTTCTCCTCCAAAGCCCGTTAACGCAGATAGGGCCAAAAATCCTCCGAAGAATCTTACGCTCGAAATGACTAAGGATATCTTCATCCGCTTTAGATAGAGTCCATGCCTCGGCGCCATAGAGTAGGTCTGGGATGATTAGAGTCTTATACAGAGTCTCCTTTGCCTTTCGAGAGAGGGCTTGGCTACTCAATTGTCTTCCTAGCCCATAGGAACAGTGATTGGCAAGAGTAATTCTTCGCTTTATTTCTGACGATGTCGTCACCGTATGCTAACATTTTCGAAATTCAGGAGACTTATTCCTCTATAGTTGCAGAAATGGTCCTTCCATGTACTCGCCATCGACTGTGACTCTACTACGAGGTTTCCATTCCTATCATTACAGGCTTCTGTGCGGCCTCTAGCGATTGCAGTTTTCCGACGTCATACTTCCTCACAGTATTACTCCGTTGTTGTGGCGGTCGGGTTATTTGTATTCTTACCTTGGCTGCAACAAGGTAATGATCCGAATCAATGTTAGCTGCGGAAAGTGCGAACATCCAATATACTGGAGGTTGAGGTTTTTTTTTTGATCTGGGTGCCGCCAAGTCCCTTTGTGTATATCGAGACGAGAAAACCGTGTGCTTGCAATGGTGACGTAACGTGCCGCTTCGAAGTCAATTAGCCTTAGTCCGTTTCCAGACGTTGTGTCGTGTAGACAGTCCTACCAAAGATTTCCTCTTTACCTATTTTGGCGATAAAATCGCCTAGTACGATCTTAAAGTCGTATTTAGGGCATTGCTCATAGGTTTTGTCGAGGAGCTCGTAGAAGTCATCCTAAGTGGCGTCATCTTTGTCTTCTGTGGGGGCGTGAGCGAATATTAGGCTAATGTTGGTCGCTCACTTATGTGTCGAAAGCCCAAGACTTCTTGCCTAATTCTACCGCTTATGACGAATCCGCATCCAAATAAATGCTGTGGTCTTCTTCCACAATCACCGTAGTACACTTCACAGTTTTTCATCCACCTTTTGCCCAGCCCATCCCATCGCACTTCCTGGATGACAGTTATTCCTGCCCTGTAGCAGTCTAGGGTCTTCGCTTGTTTTTTTGCAGCACGTGGTCTGTTAAGAGTTCTAACATACCAAATGCAGATCCGAAGGTCGTTGTCCTTAATTCGCCTTTCCGGGTCGTCATCAGTTAATCCGTCCTTTTCCGAGGCTATTAGTCGCACGCACAGCCACCAATCTGGAGGGGTAGGTCCTTTGTTGGACTCCTTGGACAAAAGGAGCCGGGAAGTCCGAAGTCAGTAGCCCACTTCAGGGATATAAGCGCTACCGTTGGCCCATTAAGGGCTCTGCGAATCGATCAGAACAGTGATTAAAGCAGAGCATTATAGTGTTGCTATTTTTTCTGTGTTCAACACTCGCGCTTATAAGTTTAGCAGGAATGTCCAGATTTGACAGACCAGTACCCGGTGGTTACCGCAAGTTACCTCCTTGATAAGCACAATTGATGCGTACGAGATAGTTCCAACACTGGTCATGGCCTGGTTGACGCCGATCAGTGCCTACCCTATTAATACAACTCCTAACCAAGAATATTACGCACATTTAAAGAAATAATAGGACATTTGCATTTTTGTGGCACTTCCAAAACTCTTGATAATAAAAAAATTAAATAAAATTAAATAAACCAAAAACAATTTAAGTTCACAACACCCACAAAGCATTTTAAGCAAATCGCGTTCCTCGTCCCCATATCCCCTGATAACCAAACAAAATAAAATCTCATTTTGTAAAAAGCATCCTACAATAACATCCCGAAATTGAAATACCAAATGAACACCTATAAACATCCCTACAAGTTCATTTCATTTATATACAAAGCATATTCGATGCACGTATACAATTGTTATTGGTGTTAAACATCTCAAAAGATTTGAATACCAACCCGTATGCGAAACCTTGTTAACGGAGAAAACCTTGTTACCCTAGCAAGAAGACGAAAAAAAAGACCAATCCTTTACCAACCTTTACAACCACCCTTTCAACTTCCATATGTTTTCCTCACTCAAAACATCTTTCACCAGATAAAAGATAGAACATCCAATTCTATTAAAAAATAAAAATAAATGCTCTTTCAATGTACCCTCTTGCTATACATTTATCCTGGTGGCACAAACCCTTGCCTAACGCACCATTTTCCAAGCGTTGCTTCCCAATTTATCTCAGCCAAGGAAGGACTTGAATCTTAATTGAATCAACACATGAATTTAGATATACAAATTGTTTGTATATTTCCTATCCAGCTCCTCAGCCAAAAATAACCTTTTCAAATGGAACAGCATCATCATCATCTCATAGGCCAGGCACGTTTACTCCAAAAAAAAAAAATGGCCAAAAATGGGGACAAAAAAACTAATGATTCCAACAACGTCTCTATGTATTATTATATCTCTCCCCCTTCCCCAGAAATGTCAAACTCAGGCACGTTTAGAAGTGGCGAAAAAAAAATGAAGAAACACAAACTTGGGGCATGATGTGAGGTTACAGAATCGCATCAAAAAAAAAAAAAACACTATACGGCCACCACCATCGCATCACGTGGGAACATCACATTATGCCCATTAAAATTGCCAATATAATTTGAATTGAATGCTAGATGGTGACACGAAGCTGACTCCGACTCCGACTCCTGAACATCATCCGTCCAAGTGAAACCAGTAGCACTTCTTCTACACTTCGATTGCACCACTTTGCAGGTGCGCTGTTTAGATTTGAATCTTCGACGACTTTTTCCAATTTTTCGAAAAGTATCTTATAGATAGTTCGACGGTTATTTATTATAATCTACTAGAGAGAGAGACCCTAAAAGACCACCAGGACCATTCAATTTGGATAATGCGAACTGTTTTGCATAAAACAACTTTTGTGCAAAATCAAGATTACCTGGTCGGTCCAGGAGCTTATGATAAATTCACACCTAAAAGCAAGACGCAGAAGCCCCGCGCGCTTGACAAGCACTTAATGCCACTCTAGAGTTTATAATCCACAATCGGATTGGGTCACAGATGAAGTTGAATGGAACGCGCATTAGCATTCGGATGCAAGAAATTCATCAAAAAATATGAATACATTGTCCTGTCTCGTTGTCCAGTATCTCGACAACGACGAAGACGACGGCGTCTTGACAGTCTGTCCGCAAAAAGCAAACTAGATACGGAGATATGTACTTTCAAATCTTAAACTCCACCCGCTGCTGCTGCTTGCTGCTACCGTGCCAGAGGAGAATTGCCTGCTTTGTATGCACATCAGCCAAGGATAGGTTAAATGGAAGAAGATGTTAATGCAATTTATGGACTGAATCTCATCTAACCTGAGCCAGCATCTTCATCTCCATTTCCATTGCCATTGCCATTTTCAAATGATTGATGGTTATTTCTTGATTATTGCACGCCGCACAGTCCTGCAACAGAACATCCTGCACTCCTTCGCTTGATACATGAATCATGCACAATGCAATCGAATCGACATTTGACCCTTCAGTTATTATTATTGCCGAATGGGGCAGCGATTAACTGCGCGGCACTTATAGAATGCAATTCCACGAAAATATACAATTCGCTGCGACTGACGCATAAATTCGCTGCGATTGCGACGACAATAAATAAAAACTGCGAAAACTGTCGATAACAACAACTCTATTAAAATCCCATAATTCTCTCCCTTTTGCGGAAGAGGCTATAACCATAAAAAATGAAAAGAAAAAAAAACAAACAAAACTCCGTTCAACAGTGTGGTGGCAAAAGAAACATCGTTTCCACTGCGCCCGCAGTGACCTCTAGCGCGAGCACATAAAACACCGCGCGCTTACCAAGCAACTGCTGTGTGGCTAGCTGAGTGCTGGTGCAAGCCACAGCAATAGATTTTGCTGACCGATTCTAAATATGATTAATGACATTAGCAAGCTCAATTTCACAGAAGAAATCTATCGATATTGCCAAAGGATAGACGAAGGAAAAATCCTTGTCAATATGCATTTTCACCATCATCACAGAGTCTGGGAGTCAGCGATCGACTTGACCCCGCGCTGGCTCATAGGGGGACACCACGACCGGCTGGTTGTGGCAAACACACGACGACGTGGCAGGCGGGACGGTATACCCACGACAGGGGAATTAAGCAACGAATTCAATTGCAATCGCACCGCGCAAAGTATCTGCAGCCAGTGTGTCTTAATAGTGATTTCATGATGCTTATCTATTTACATATCAGACAAAATTATTGGCACCGGACTACAGAGCTATGGTCTGGTGGTGATGGTGGTACATAGATACCTCTGTTCTCTGTAACCCTCTGGACCGACAACCCGACGAAGCGACGGCTTCTTCTCCACTGATTGGAAGATGAAGTTTTTGAGCGCAGATACACAAGCTACAACCAGGGCCCGGAGAAGAACATTGTTCGAAATTTATTGAACACGAATTTCGGTCTGGAATTGTTGTTCGGAGCTCGGCATACATGTAGTAATTCTCTAGGATTCGTGTGATGCCCGAGCTGGAATTGGTTGTTCTGTATGTGTCCTGATCTTGGTTAAAAGGATAAGTATCTATGTTTTTAATTAGTTTTACAATTTGATCGAAGAAAAGTTTGCTTTGTGCGTTAGTTGTACAATTTTCATTAATTACAACCCCACCACCCCCCTGACCATCCGTCAAAAACAGAGGAATTTGGAAAATCTATAATGAAATGTGAAAATTCGCGTCCGAAGGTGGTAAAGACAGCTTTTCATTTCATTTCAATCGTTGGTTCATTCATTATTTGGCTCATGATTAATTGATTGATGAAAATGTTTACCCACTGCAGAGCAGCGGCCAGTGTCACCAACATGTAACAGTATCTGGTATCTAGTACGATGATACACCGTATACCGTACGTCATCCAAGTTAAGCCATACCACCAACGTTATATAGGCGTTGGAAGTGAACCGGAAAATTGTTTCGACACTTTCACATATTTTTCCCTTTTTCGGCCACTGACAGTGTGGATTGGTATATAAGTGCGATGGAGGTTCCAATTCCGAGTCGCCCAATGCTGGAATGTTTGCGAAAGTCAAAGGGGCGTGGGGGTGGGGAAATGTTTGAAATGTTGGGATTTTATAAAACTTTTTTTTTTTTTTAATGGCACGTCATTGCTGATAATTCATTAAAAAATAAAATTGGATGACATTAAACGGCTTGCAAATGACATTTTGAATAAGAGGAAATTAAATTATTTGTAAGTAATCAGAATGAGAGGTTCTGTCGGAAAAGTAGAGTTCAACTTGTAGGGTTGGTTGAGGGTTTAAGTGGACTTTTTTTGGAAAGAAATAATTAGTTTATTTTTTTTTTTTTTTTTTTTGAAAAATTCTCTATTTAAAAAAAATAGTTCGAGCTCAGAGTGGTAATAGTAGTTTTTTTTTTATTATTATTTGGTTAATTTTGACATGAAATCGAAGTTCTTATTTCGTGACCAAAAAAAAATTGTTTTGCAATTTGCATTTTTGGTTGCAAAAGCTTCCGGAAGCTTGAAAATAGAACATATAATATCAGAGCCGACCAAAGTGAGGCGCCGGGCCGCATGTGGCTTTTTAGAGAAATAAATATTACAAAAATAGAATAAAATATTCATTCGTTAGGCGCCAGTTATAACGATCAGTAAAAGTTGAAACATCTGAAAATTTGAATTTTTTACGTACGGGTGTTTATAGCAATCAGTAAAGTTATGTCAGAGTCAGAAATCAATGCCAACCACACCAGCTATAACTTCAAATTTGTTTTAATGGTGCAAAATGCTTCAGTATACTTTTTACTGATGATCGGAACAGTAAAATAATTTGCACGACTGGATCGCATGTACTTGCTCATATGTGCTGTCACATTGTAGAATAAAATTAAAAAAAATTATGTGACTTTTGATTGTTCAAATAAAGTACGTTAAAATGTATTGGGTGAAATAATTTAAACGCCATTTTATTTCTTTAGGAAATGTAAAAAAGTGTGATATTTTTTCAAAATTGTAGGAGCCGTTTTTAAATAAAGCGGTTTGCTTTTAACAACTTTTTTTAAAAAAATAAAAAAATAATTCAGGAATACAAACTTAAGCACAAAAATAACGTTTATTTAAAAACTAAATTTAAAAAAAGCAGTTACATGTTTTCAAAATATTGATTTTTCAAAAAAAAAAAAAATTTTAATTATTAAAAATACAAAAAAAAAAAATTCGAAAAAAAATTAATGCAAAATTACTGAGGCTACCTACATCTTCTTGAATATCAATTTTGATTGTAATCGGATCTCGAGTTTTCAAAAAAGTCGAAGAAAAACAAACCGGTCCTATGGGAGGTACCGTTTTTAGCCCACCATATTAAATTTTTTTTTCACTTAAATATAATGCATATCTACAGTAGTACACTGATTTTTTTTTATAAAAATTCTTGGCGCCGTTTTCGAGAAAAATAAGCTTTTACGTTACGGTTATACGAGAGGTACCGTTAATTCTTGAGCTAAAAAAAATAACCTAAAATTCAAAATTTGAAGACGATTGGCCCAACCGTCTAGGCTGCAGTCCAATATACATCCGTACAGACAGACAGACAAACAGACAGACGGACAGAATTTTGCCAGTAACTCAAATATGTTTCTCTATCATCGTAATGTCATGTTTGATTGTTATCTCAAAATTTTTAATCTGCATAAATTGTATTATAGTACCTATAATCGCAAGTAAAAATGACCACAAACACTGGAACGAAATGTTCCATTATTTTGTCAGCTGTTCAGTTAAACAAATTTTTATCAGTAAAATAAATAATTGTTTTTTTTTTAACAAAAAATATAGGTTTCCGGGTTTTTTTTTGTTGTTAAAAAAAATATTTTGAAGTGATTTGCCATCGATTCGTATAAGTTTCATGTTTTAAATCTTTTTCTAACACATGAAAATTTTTAATGATGGATTTTACTGATCGCTATAGCTTGGCCCCTAAGCTAAGGCAACAATCATAATTGTTGAGTCAATATTGAGGAGTTTGTACAGCATTTCGCATTCTTAGTGAGCTTGGTTTAGTGTTTCAATGCATTTTAAATAGGCTTTCTAACTGATATTTTCTTGACGAATCAGGACTCTATATATTATGTTTTTTGTCACTTTCTTCTTGCCGTGCGGACACAAAACATACAAAAAATCAATAAATGGGTTTTGAAGGGTAAGACGTACGAAACATTTTCCTCTCTGTTAAATTCTCTTTATGGTTCCGATGTAGGATATAATTCAGGCTTAAAAGCCAATTCGCTTAAGCATATCGGGTCAATATAACGCGCTTTTATGGGAGAGATAGTAACTAAACTAAATTAAAACAGAATAACTTTGTTTGTCAACTCCCTAAAAACAGACTATTTTGAACAATTTTACACAAATGTTGTTCGTTTTCTTACATTTCCGAGAGTTTTCGTGAGAAGAGAGATGTTGCGAGAGAGCAAAACATTTCTATAATTTTTCTAATTCCCTATTGTAAACCAAAAAAATCTTGGGGGAGAAATGTGAGTTCTGTCAAACTCAAAAGTACATTTGAAATTTGACGTTTTGTGAAGTCTTAATATTTCAAGAATTTAAAATTAAACAAATTTGTAAAGTTAAATCCATAGTAAATAATAAAATGACCTTACAATGGCCTAATAAAATGGTTGCCATCTTAATTTTTATTTCATCTGCATTTAATTGATCCATTTTGTTTAGTTAAATTTTTATTTTTTTGAGGTTAAAAAAGTTTCCCAATTTTGATGCACAAAGCGTTCTTTTACTTTTGAGAGAATTTATTATTTTCTGAGAGTTTTTATCCCCACTCTTTAAAATTTGACAGCTTTCCTAAAACAACCTAAAAAGTAGATGAACGGAGATCGGATCGTAAAAGCGTCAAAAAAGCGTTCAACTCACGCCGCGCACTTATCGCATTTTCTGTATTTTCCTTTCTCGGTTCTTTAGTGTTCTTTAGTGCTGAAATGATCACAAATGTGATTCTTCTAGGGATGCGTGCTTTTATTCCTAACATAGTAAAAAGCATCAAGCCTAAAGAAAAGTCCTGCTTTAATTCTGGGTGTAAAGAAGCTATCAGGCTCAAAGAAGTAAGTTTCCGATCCTACAAAGCCAACCCTACAGAGGAAAATCGGAAAAAGCACAAACAAGCAAGGAACTCATGCAACTCCGTTATTGAAAAAAAAACAAATTTTTGCATAACCAAAAATTACGACAAAAAATTCTGCAATGTCCCAAGGGCAGTACAAATTTTTGGTCATTTGTAAAAAAATATTAAAAACTCCTTAACATCTTCGGTTCCAACGATCATCGACAATAACAAACCAATTGTTTACTCTTCAGAGAAGGCAAACTTGCTCGCTGCCCATTTCGCTGCCAGCTCCACGCTGCCTCACAGCAACGTTGCCCCTCCTGTACTTGAGAATGTAAATTTTTCCATGCGACTGATTTTTTTCCGCACTCGTACAGTAGCAAGAGTTCTCAAAGATCTCGATATACACAAATCAGTTGGCCCGGATGGTATACCCCCGATTCTTCTGAAGAGGTGTTTTTCCACACTGGCAAAGCCACTGCGTAAGCTTTTCCATCGCTCCTACTCTTCTGGAATATTTCCTATAAGATGGAAAACAGCATTTGTCCAGCCTGTCCCTAAGAATGGTGACCCATCCTCCCCCTCTCCTACCGACCCATAGAACTGACAACCCTTCTTTCTAAGGTCATGGAAACACTGATTAACCGTCAGCTTAAGGAATATCTCGAAGATCGAAAGCTTCTCCATGACCGTCAGTATGGCTTCCACAGCAACCGTTCCACTGGTGATCTGATGGCATATCTCACCGAACAGTGGAACAAATCTTTACATCGCTTTGGTGAAAGTAAGATTATTGCTCTTGATATCTCCAAGGCATTTGATGGAGTTTGGCATGAAGCTCTCTTATCGAAAATGCGTGCTTTTGGGATCGATGATACTCTTGTTCGTTGGATTAGAAGCTATCTTCTGGACCGTTCAATACAAGCTGTATTGGACGTATTCAAGTCTGATTCCCACAAATAAATGCTGGTGTGCCCGAGGGCTCTGTTCTGTCTCCGACTCTTTTCCTCATTTTTATAAATGATATTCTGTCTGTTACTTCTAATCCACTTAACTGTTTTGCTGACGATTCTACCCTCAGCTTTTCATATTCATTCGATAATTCACATCCTTCGCCTTCGGACGTACAATTGCAACGGTACCGTATGTCAAGCTCATTAAAATCCAATTTATACAGCATTGTCAAATGGGGTAATAGGAATCGTGTGGAGTTTAATGCTTCGAAAACTCAATGCTGTCTTCTGTCGTTAAAGCTAAACATACCCCCAATGCCATTGTCCATGAATGGCACTTACATTGAAGAAACCGAAAAGCTCTCAGCACTCGGTATGTTTGTCAACGACGACCTCCGTTGGAACGACCATATATTTGAGATCGCTAAGAATGCTGCTAAGTGCTTAGGTTTTCTGTATCGGTGTAAGAAGTATTTTTCCCCATCTGATCTGGCTACAATTTATAAAGCGTTTATACGCCCTAAACTCGAGTATAACTCCCACCTCTGGGCAGGTGCTTCGGAAACATCGCTTCACCTGCTTGATAGAATACAAAATCGAGCGTTAAGATTGATAGGAAATAGAACTGCCGCTGAAACAATTGCCCCTCTCGAACACCGAAGCATTATTAATGGTCCTTCCTTATTTTATCGGTTCTTTTATAAAAAAAAATTTACTCGAAGTAGCCCCTAAAAAGTTTCTCCCGTAATACTTGTCTCGCAAGGAATGATAATCAGTTCACCCTTGAGCCCCATTTCGGACGTACCGTGAAATATAGGGATTATTTTTTTAGCCGAACCACACGAATTTGGAATAGTTTACCCGGCCATTTTGATCTGCAAACATTTAAAACCAATGTTAATCGACACCTCCTATCTCTCCCCTCCCTATCTTCTTAATTCCCGCGCAGTGTGTTACGCGTTAATTATAAAAAAAAAAAGTAATTTTTAATTGGCCCGGGAACGTTTGGACAGCCCGTCCTATTATACAATTATATAAACTCTGGTTTCAGTTTAAACTATCGTTTAACAATTTTTCTGGTTCACAGTGCTCATTTAAACCGTAAGTGGAGTTTAATTTTTATTTAAAATTTAAATTTCGTTTAAAATTTCGTTTAACGTCATTGTACAGAGAAACACAGCGATTTTGAGTTTTGAGTTGTCTGTTTGGCAGTATTCTGTCATTTTATACGGTGTCTATGGCCAAAGAGTGCCTTCAAGAATTGAAGCCGATGGACCATTTGAAGCAACGTATGTTTTCCAATTTGGTTTTGAGGCAGATGCGAATTTCATTGCTAAATCATCTTCAGTGACTCATTTTTGGCTCAATGGGTTCGTCAATAAGCAAAAAGACGTTATTGGTCGGGTGAAAATCCACGCGCCATGATTACCAAATATTTTTGGGCCGAATTGGAAGACATATGGTTTCAACAGGATGGTGCCACAAGCCTTACAATCGATTTATTGAATAGTAAGTTTGATGAGCGTGTTATCTCAAGAAATGGGCCACTCGATTGGCCGCCTCTTTTGTGCGATTTAACGTCTCTAGACTATTTTCTTTGAGGCAACCAAGTCCTTATTGGAAAACCCTGTATAAGGATACAGAGATAAAGAGATGCAGAAATAAAGAAATATCATTTTCGCTTATACCGAATGCGATATCTATGGAATTCTGCTATCTTGCTATACTTTAGTCTGTCGAGGCTGTTGAAATTCAGAAATCTTACCATAACAAGTATAAGCTGCTGTTATACAAGACTATGGTCTTACTTAACTCGTATGAGTGAAGAAGAACCAGTTCGGAAAAACTATAGCAGTTCAGGTAGAAAGACACGTCGCAGACCGTCATTGGAAGACAATCGGGATGTATGGAAGATCTTGTTGGATGGGGACCGTACCGGATGCTAGAGATATCCCGGCACAAATCTACATGTTCGGTCTGCGCTCCCCGAGGTACAGGTGGTAAACCTGCTACATTATTATTATTATTATAATTAGGCGAAGTCTTGATACTGCGTGCTCCCAGCTCTGTCGGCTAGTGAACCAGATTCACAAGAAGTGACTGATGGCGGAACAGATTCATAAGGAGGGTCTTCGTCGAGCGCGTTATCCCATGATCTTTCGGTTGAAGGTTCGGTGTCCAGAACTTCTCTATGACGCTTTCTGAGTAGGTTCGCATGTGAATGAACTCATTTACCATTCTGTAATAAAACATTATACATGACCTTACCAATACTTTCAATAACTTTTCCTGGTGTCCACTGGAAATTGCTGTTGTTAGAATGTACACTGACATAAACTTACTCTTGATTGTTGAAAATTCTTGGTTTGCTATTAAATTTTCGGTTCAATTGGTTGGCCATAGTAGTTTGATTCTTACCTAGAATGTCATCTCGCGGTTATGATTCTTAGTTAAGTCTGGCTTAATGAGATTTAGGCTATGCGCATGTTTCTGCCAAACATGTCTTCGGCTGGAGACTTCGAATTTGGTGAGTTTCGATTTGGTGTTGAGCGATATGATTGTAGAAACGTTTGAAGATTCTGGATGATGGTCCCTTCCTTGTTTAACTTCAGAAGCGAACGTTTGAAGGTGTCAACATACCGCTCAGCTTGGCCATTAGAAGTCGGATAGTATGGACTGCTGCAAAGGTGTTTGATACCGTTCTGTAACATGTATTGTTGAAATTGAGAACTTTTGAATTGAGTCCCCTTGTCTGATACAATAGTTTTAGGTAGTCCAAATCGGGAAAATATCTCACTAAGGACGTCAATGGTACGCTGAGAAGTGATAGATTTTGTTGGTTTTATTTCCGGCCACTTGGAATAAACATCCACTAAAATCAAAAAATAATTTCCCTCGATTGGTTCTGCGTAGTCTATATAAAGACGTTCCCATTGTTCCGTTGGCGTGGGCCATGGCTGAAGCGCTGTTTTTGATGGCATCTTGGCTGCTGAGGCACAACTGTTGCAATTTTGAACGAGAATCTTAATATCTTCGTCGATGTTTGGCCAATAGACAAAACTTCTGGCAATGGATTTCGTCTTTTCGATGCCTGGATGGTCACGGTGGAGTTGTTTGAGAACTCTTCTTCTATATAGTTTTGGAACTATGACTCCTTGACCAAACATGATACATCCGTCGACGACACTGATGTCATCTCTGCGATTAAAATATGCCTTTAACTCGTTGTTTTCCTTGCCATCAGTTATAAATCCATATACTCGAGGGAGGTTATCATCATTCGACGATTGAAACTTAATCATCTGATGAGCGATTGGCAAGTGTTCGAGATTGTCGGTTAGTATTTGATCGATGCAATCACAAAATCTTCCTTGATGGGAATGTTTTTGTCAATGAGCCTTCAAAGCACATCGACATAGCCAAAGCTACTTGTTGAGATGAAACTGATAATTTGACTGCCCAACGTTGAAGACGATTAACTTGATGAACGGCTATTCCTGTATTTTTTTCCAAAAATGTCAAGAAGTGGTTTATGGTCCGTGTGTACTTTGAACTTTCGACCAAAAAGCATTCAGAAAACAATTTCTATGATTTTCTGTCCATTTCCAGCGCGTATTTGCTTTAAGCAACTCATTCAATGATCTCATGTTGGGTACAGATTTTCCATAGAAATTTATAGCACCGAGGCGCAGGCACGCCCACTCCGAGTGCTTCCATGATAAATTCTGGGCTTTTGTTTTCCACTTTTCTAGTTTCGGTGGAGGTCTATTCAGTACAAGAATTCAAAAGTTAATCAATTAGGCAAGAATATAAGAAAAAGACAAATATATTGTCATATTCAAAGCGACAGATGCTGGCGATTTGAGTTCCACAAGAATTAATGGCGTTGCCAACAATTTCTTACACAGATTCCAGAAAGTGGTGGATCAGATAATCTTTCGAAAAGCTGTCTTCTATACATAGTTACATATACAACAAGTATTCATCGTTGCAAAAATGGCTCAATCATTAGTAAAGGATATAATAGGTTTACTTTCCGGGCCGTCTTCTTACCCTCTAGCAGAAGGTCAAAGGAAGGAGAAAAAAGATTCAACATTTCTAGATTTCCTGGATTGCGCCATAAAACCCTATATCTTCATTATTCTTTAATAAACTACCCAGAAAAAAATATTTTTTTAAAGCCAAAGTTTCCAATTTCTCTGAATACTATTTTGATGAAAATACTTTCAATCATTTTGAATAGATTTTGAAATAAGTTATTAAAACCCCCGCTTCAGATGTGCAACAAAGATGCATCAACACATTCTCAGCATTCGCCCTGATCGATAGAATCTAAAGTATAGAACAAAAAAAAAAAAAAAAAATACCAACGCAATGTTTTGTTGCAAACTCCGATCATTATCGGTATGGACAACCATTCGTGCAACATCATTCCTCAGCCATGTCCACTCGCTGGGTAACTGAATTCCAGCACTTTGAGTTCCCACGTCTCATTAAGAATCCCATCTCGCTCGCAGGATTACAAATTCGCGATAAGAGCGCAAAAAGTAGTCTCGCCGGAATGTGGCGTTACTTTTCCGAATTCTGTGCGATTCCACATCATCCAGAGAAGAAATTAGTGGCTTGATGTCGTCCCATACTCTCTTCCCACTCCTAACAGCTACTGGCATCCGCATGTGCCTTTGCTGACAATTATCAGCGTCCCAATCAGTGAGATCAACAAAGTGATCGATAATAATCGATCGATCATCATTGTGTCGTCGTTGATGGTATCATCACTTCGCTCTGCCCAGAGTTTCGGCAGTGATGATGTGCGTTCCAGCAGCGATGACAACCCCCTGTATGCCTGCGCACACTTATAAGCTATGAATTTAATCGATTAGTTTTATTCGAATTTAATTAGCAAGCGCATTGCAGACATGTTTTGTTCGAAAGGCATCAGTGAGAAAACTCCTCCTGATCCACCTTCGGTTCATCGGAGTCGTTGCTGTAGTAACGTAGCGTCGTTAGGCTCATTTCGAATTCAGAGATTCCAGGCGAAGGTGAAGGCGACCGCTGCTTCTGATCAGCAGAAAAGCCCAACAAAGTGGCTTCCTTGTTGTGTACACTTATGCCTGTGCCAGGCGCAAGGAGGAGACCGGGTTAACTCCTTCTCTTAGTGAATTGCAAAAATTTATGCGCGCGCATATCACAAGAATTTCCAGACTGCGTGTAACGTGAATTCCTGCGGCGATAGAAAGTCCAGAGGAGGAGCTGCCACAACGAACCAACGCAACGGTCGGTCGTGTTTAGTTAGGCTACTGTCACTGCTTGGATTTCCCGACCTTTCAGCAGTGGCCAAATAACAACTAATCGTTGGAGGAATATTATGCAGGAGCTGAACCGGTTGAGTTGTTTTTGTTTTCGTTTCTTTTTCCCTGATTGTTAATTCGGGTTCGGGTTCAGGGTAATGTGTGATAAAAAAAAAAACGGGAAATCAAAATATATTCGCGATTAACGCGCCCGGCATCGATTGCTCCTGCGGAATGATGTTGCATGCAAGCAGCTCCACACCACGATGCATTAATTTTCTCCCGAAGAGTCTGCTCTGGCACTTTTGGATGCACTTGTTGCTCCCAACCGAACCGCACGTTGATCATCATTATCATGGCCGATTGTCACAAGTTCCAGAACAAGAGTTCTGTTCACACGGTGTTCGTTATGAATTTCTGTCACGAAATTTTCCAGTTTTCTCCCAATGATCGAGGAATGATTGCGCGATGACGAGGACGATGTCGATGATGTCCCTGATGATGATGATGCGACAGCGACTGGCCGATAGTAGGTCGGGACTTGGACCTTCACATGTTTAAAGTGCGTATGGCACACAAGGTTTTCACAAGGTATTCCCGCATCTACCCCAGATTGTTTTGTGGTGTATAAATCATCATCGATCGGTGGCAACGTTGGTTTGGTTCTACCAGAGCTGTGCGGCAGTGCAGAATTATGTTTCGGAAAATGATTTATCACCGCGATTGAGTGGACGGGTCTGGAACATGACATGAAAGTGGACCAATTTGCTTTTGTTGTTCGGGTTTTTTGTTTCGCTTCTGTTTTGTGCTACCGTGATGATGCTTGTTGCATCTACTGCTGCTGCCCCGCGCGATAGGTTTTTTTTTTGTACGTATCCAACAAATACCTGCATAATTTTTCTGGAATTACGTGCGTTGCAAGAGTGCGTTCTGCACGCTCTGACTCTGTAAGAAGCTTGATGTTCGACAGACTTGTCCTTAGTTTGTTGTGTCTGTTTTTTTTTGTTTTGTTTGTTTATTTGTTTAAGATTTAAATGCGAAAACATTTAAATAATTGGATAAATCACAGTCTTTGTATGAAATGTTTGTTTTGTTGGTTATCAGGCGTTGTTATGCCGAGGTATGATGGAGGCTGATTGACAGTCAGACACTAGATTGCATGTAGAAGTTAAACCGAAGACTGTTTTTACTTACGATTATAGGTACTATAATGCAAAATTTGGAGATAACAATCAAACATGGCATTACGATGATAGAGAAACATATTTGAGTTACTGGCAAAATCCTGTCTGTCTGTTCGTATGTGTTTTGAACTACAGCCTAAAAGATTGGGCCAATCGTCAAAAGTCAGAGGACCTTTTTAATTTTTTTTAGCTCAAATATTAACGGTACCTGTCATATAACCTTTAAGTAAAAGCTTTTTTTTCTCGAAAACAGCTGGAAGAATTAAAAAAAAATCTGTTTACTTTTGTAGGAGTGGCATATATTTTGATGGAACAAAAATTGAGTTGGTGGGCTAAAAACGGTACCCCCATAGGACAGTTTTTTTTTTTTGTTAGACTTTCTCGAGAACTGAGTACCCGATTCCAATCAAATTTGATATTCAAGAAGATGATCGTAGCCAAAGTAATTTAAGGTACAAAGCTTTTCGAATATTTTTTTTTGTATTTGTAATAATTAATTTTTTTTTTTTGAAAAACCAGTATTTTAATAACTGGTAAATGGATTTTTTTTTAATTTTGTTTTGAAATGAAAGTTATTTTTGTGCTTAATTATGCAATCATAAATTTTTTTTTTTTTTTTTTAAGTAGTTAAATAAAAACCGTTCCTACGATTTAAAGAAAATTCACACTTTCACATTATTTTTAAAGAAATAAAATGATGTTAAAATTTTTCCGTTGGAAACTATTTTACGTATTGTTTTGAAACAAAATCTGAAAAATCGAATAAAATCTTTGAAGTTCCCTTAATATTTTTAAAATTTTATTTAACGCTGTGACCGCACATAAGAGCAAGTACGTGCGATCTAGTCGTACAATTTATTTAAATATGGTACAATATCGTTAAGTGTGGGGCTAGGACTTTTTTAAGTTATTTTGCCATTGACTGATGGTGCAGTTTGATATTTACAAGACAAACTAACTTATAAACCTTACGTATCTAGGCATTTAATAGATTTTAGCTGATCTTTGATACCCTTGAGGAATTTTTTCAACTTATTTTATTAATTTAAATACAAGGTGTCCGCCGGGAAGGTATACGAATTTGTTTGTTTATAATTTTTGATTAAATGAAAGAGAATGAATCTTATATTGATAAATGTTTTATTTAATGTCGGCCATTATGTATGGAATACAATATCAGGTAAATGTCCGCCTTTGTTAGTCTCACAAATGCGAGCCCTTTTGAGCACATTTTTCATTACATTCTCACACATTTCACGCGGTATTTCATTAGTTTCATCACGAATATTTTGTTTGAGTTCCTCAAGCGTTTCTTTGCATAAACCTTGCTTTTCAGATATCTCCACAAAAAGAAGTCCGGAGCAGGAGCAAAACAGTCGCCCGTGGAGGACAATCAACATCACCATTTCTTGAAATAACTTGTTGTGAAAAGAGGCCTCGCAGTAATTCCATTGTAATACTGGCTGTATGCGATGTGGCACCGTCTTGTTGATACCACATGTTTATCAAGCCCAAAGCATGCAGTTGTGGCGTTAAAAAGTTTTCAATCATATCACGGTATCGCTCCCCATTCACAGTTACCGTTACGCCGTTTTCATTTTCAAAGAAGTAAGGTCCAATGATTCCTCCTGACCAAATTGCACACCAGACTGTAACTTTTAATGGATGCAAAGGTGACTGATGAATAATTTGAGGGTTTTCCAATGCCCAGAACCGAATTTTCTGTTTATTCACATATTCATTCAAATCAAAATGTGCCTCGTCACTCATTATGATTTTTTCATGAAAATCGGGGTTGTCATGGGCTAGCTGTAACATCCTATTGGCATATGTACGGCGCGGTGTAAATGGCCTTGTGGAAGAAGCTCTTGTGTCAACTGAATCTTAAATGGAAACAAATGCAAATGCTTGTGCAAAATTGTGGCCAAAGTTGTTCTTTGAATACCAAGCTCCTGAGCACGGCGTTGAATTGAGATTGATGGATTGTTTTGAATACTTTTTTGAGCAGCAGTAATGTTTTCAGCCGATCTTGCAGTACGTTGTGGTACATGCTTGGGCCTATCACCTACAGACCCTCTTTTTTCGAAATCATTCACTACACGAAAAATAGTGCGTTTTTCTCCCAAAAATTCCTCGTAACTTTTTCATCGTCACAGTAATCGATGATTGATTTTGATAAAATGTTTTAACGATTAAAACAGGTTGGTTTATCGAATATTTTTCCATAATAAATTTGCCACTTGTCTACTTCACGCCTGCCAAATATGAACTGTCAAGACCACAAATGGCGGCAAAACAAAGTAGTATACCTTCCCGGCGGGCACCCTGTATGTACAAAGTCCTGAGCTGCGGGAGTTTCATTTTAGAAATGATTCGCCGAGCGTTTCTGAAATGTGTCTTTAGGTGTGTCCACACCAAAGGAATATTTGTTTAAAAAACGTTTTTGAAATGTTTCCAATTTGTTTAAAAAACATTTGAGAAATATTTCACAAATGTTTCTGACATGTTTTTTTTTGGTGTGGACGCTTTCCGAAACAGTTCTCAAATTGTTTATGTATCCAGTTTTGTTCTTCTATATGGATTGTAAAGAAATAGCAATAGCGTCGTGTTTTGAAAAAAGATACAAAAAAAAAAGCAAAAACAAAAAACCTGTCAACTAGACTAAATGGTTGAAAAATAGAGAAAGTTTTCCGTTCGGAATGGGAAATATAGAAACATTTCATAAACATTCTAGAAATGATTTGCCAAGCGTCGAGACCTAAATAAACATTTCAGAAACAAAGAAACATTTCTCGAATGTTTTTTAAATGTTTCTGAAATTTTCTTTAGGTATGTCCACACCAAAGAAACATTTGTTCAAAAAACATTTCAGAAATATTTTTAAATTTTTCTGAAAAGTTTATAAAATATTTAAAAATGTTTCTTTGGTGTGTACACACCTCAAGATTTTGCGAGATAATATAGTCTTGTTGTTGTTGTAAGAATTTGAAAATTTCAGAATGTAACATAAAAATTCCAGTCCAAACGAAGGTCAAGAAAATTGTATATATATGTTTTTATTGCAGACAAATTGTGCAGGATTTAATGCAAGGAACAATTTCATTTTGAAAATCTGCCTTTGTGGCCTTATTTCATTTTTAGTTTGGGGCCTTATTTCCTGGGGCCTTATTTCACAGATACAGAGTCCACGAATTCATGCTTTCTTGTTATATTGTTTATTACCTTTTTTATGTTAGAAAAACTTTTGCTTACAATAAATTGCTAAAATCTATATGATTTGCTTCTTTAGTCGACAATTTTTATCTTTGGAGATTTTCAAATTATTTACGGGAAATCATTTCACACGAATTTTAAATTAAATTATTTCCTACTTTTGGTACTTTACTTTTTGCACCAGACAGGAACGCTACTTTTAGAGGCACCAATGCAGGAAATTGTCTAAATTTTTTTAAATAAATGTTAGTAAATGCAAGCGATAAAACATGTTAGACAAACATATAATTGTATATATATAACGCTAAAAGTAAAAAGGAGAGAGCCGAGGTGGCAGCCTTGTGGGACGCCATTTCAACCAAATAGTTTAAAACTTCTTGCGGGAATAGAACCGTTAACTTTTTTTCAGAACACATGTATTGATCAGTAAAGAATACTAGTCAGTTTGGTCTTAGTTTGCAAATTAGTAACATGGAGTGGGGCGTTAAAGGTAATAGCGTTGCATAAGTGCGGAAAGAGTGCTGGCCAAATTTTTGAGTTGCTAAAACCACTTTGTATATCAAGAATATTCGTTTATCGGGCTATTGCTCGCTTCATTGAATTGTCTGGAGTAGAAGACAAGCTAAGAAGTGGTCGCCCGCGCCAGACGTCCGTACGAGTGCAGTAGTAAGGACAGTGCCAGAACGAATTCGGAGGAATTCCCTTAGGAAGCAGAAGATCATGTCCAATGAATTGGATATATCAACCAGATCGATGTCTAGGCTGATTCGGGATGATCTGCACATGAAAGCCAATCGTCGGTCCAAGGATCATCTTCTAACTCTTCATCTAAAAAAAATTAGGCGGGAAAGATGCAAGCGATTTTGGAGTGGCTAGCACGTGGAAAATTGCCATGAAAACATTTTGCTTACGGATGAGAAAATTTTTAGCGTGGAAGAAGTTTTCAACAGACAAAATGTATGCCAATTCGTCTAAGGAACGCTTCGGTAGTAGTTTACTGGGCGATCTCTCACCATGGTGTCACATCCCTCCATTTCTGTGAAAAAGGCGTAAAAACTGGTGCAAAGGTTTACCAAAAAGATGTGCTAGAGGGTGTTGCAAAGGGTTTGAACAATACCCTTTTCAATGAACACAAATGGATCTTCCAAAAGGACTCTGCTCTAGCGCACAAAAGCCAAAATCACGCAGTATTGGCTCAGGGTATTCCTGGCTTTAAAGCAGCCGAAGATTGGCCGTCGTCGGTGAGTCCAGATCTGAATCTATTGGATTATGGTTTGTGGTTAGAATTGGAGAACATGGCCTGGAAGACTCCCCACAGAAATGTATAAAGCCTTAGAACAACGTCCACAATTTCGATTGAAATCGTACGTGCCACAATAGCCCATTGGCAACACCGTTTAAAAGCTTGTGTTAAAGCAAAAGGCGGTCATTTCGAGTGAAACCAATTTTTTTTCAATAATCACTATTTTGTTCTGGTAAATAAAATAATTTAGAGTACAATATGTTTGTTTGTTTTATTTTTATAGCGTTTTATATTTGTAACAGAACTTATGACAGCACTAGGTAGTTGAACATCGTCAGCATGATTATGATATGAGCAATGCTTAAAACAAACAAAAACAAATGCCGGGAGGATCAGTTAGTTCACTATATAGCCAAAGTTGAGAAATGCAAACTAACTAACTAACTCTTAAAAATTGGGTTAATTTTTTTCAAAACACACCTCTGTCTATCAACTCCTGTTTTCACTTCGACATGTTGAACATCAAGTACCTCAACTGGAGATTTGGTTTTAACCCCTTCTAAGGCACTTCTCTTTGCATCTAGGTAGCAGCGGAAGAATTCTTTAGATGGAATCAATGATAGCCACTACAGTTCCGATAAGGTTAAACTACTTAATGAACAACTAAATTGGGCTACTACGAAGTTTTTCGGGGATCAGGCCTATAAGGACCGAGTTATCCCACTCCTCGTCTTTGGAGTTATAAATATTAAGGACATGGTCCTCCAGGTTGGAGGTTGTGTCGACCGGGTAACTATTCGACCATGTTAAAGAACAGGCCTACAGCGAAGCTTTAACAAAAATGTATATATTATTCAGACAAGAGTTAGTAAAAAAAACGAAGGTTTTTCTTCATCCCAGTTTTTTACGAAAAACAAAAACCCTAAACAACAAAGGTCAATTAGCTCTGATTGATTTCCAATTTCCATTTGATCGAACTTTCAATACAGAACCCTCCTAAATATCCTACCCTTGAAAAACCTCTTCGTTCTTACCTTCAAAAGCAATAAACCCAATATAACCAAATCAAATAAGTTGAAAGCAACAGCCGAATAAAAAGTTTCCAAAAAAGTTACACAAAAAACACAAATGTATCTTTCTCCTTTCAGATGGAACAACTCTCATGACAGCCGATGATGTTATTGCAATAGCATCTGATCAGCACTCACCTAACCTTGAGGACTCTTTTAAAAGAAAAACACACCCAACTTAAGGGTAAGTCAACACCTTTTATACAACCTTAAAAACGGGAGCACATGGGTATATGCTCATTCGAAAATAATCCTTTCAAATATCCACCCCCACCTTTGATATCATAGCCTTCACTCTTCTGCCTACATTTTTTCAATTTGTTAACTTTTGCGTGCAGAGACATCTTCAATTTGTCTTTCAATAAACTAACTAGATCCCAGTTCCAGCGACACGACGCGACGTCAAACCCTGCCATGTCCTCGAATGGGTTCTCTAATCTAATTAAAGCCTGAGTTGTAGGATGGGGGTATACGACACGATGACAAGGACGACAAGGACGACGAGGACGACTTTACCCAACGAAAAGACGGAGTCACGTCGTCGTTTGTCAGCAACACCGACAAACCTGAAAGTCAATCGGGTGTGAAAAGCTTGTCGTGCCATGGGTACTTCGAGATAAGAGTTTTCCACCGAGCACATACGGGTGTAGGGGTAGAAAATCCCTAAAATACACCACACACACTATATGGAGGCTGCTCGTCCTTGGCTCACAAAAACTGTCAGCAGTTCTCTAGTTTACTTACACACAATTTCCCAATGAATGGTCATTTGCAATTGTGAATCTCGGACTGGAAATCATGGCGGTTCCTAATGGCCTGAAATTTATGGCATGTATTCCATGTTGGGTCCATTTAAAGGATCCACCAGTGTGATGTTTGTCCATGGTATCGTCCAGGTTCATGTATATGTTGCAAATGGAAAACAACAAAGATTTACCCCAGATTTCTTCGCATTGACACTTGGGGACAAAATATCTTTGGCAATTTATCACCTGGCAATGCATTTCGTTCCACATGGATGGACGTTTACATTATTTGTTCCACAGAAACAGGACATTGTGTCTGGTCCACAAAAAGATAACAGCAATTCGTAAGCCATTAATGCTGCTTCTGTTACCGCATAGTGTTGACAATAGAAACAGGAAATTGTCGTCGAGTAATTAAAAACAGAACAAACTACAATCAATGGCTTCCAGTTAAATGGTGGGCGGAAGTGCTAACACACAAAACCGATTGTGTGACTTCGAAGGTGGTAATGGAAAACTCTGTTATGCCGCACTAGCTGACAAGTTAAAAACGATACGGCAGCAGCGGTGGCCGTGGCATGGCGGCTTAACTTAAAAAAGACGATCGATAAATTGTGATATCGCGGGTTTGGACAATCGCATTGCCGGAGGCCAATTGCGCGCATGCGCGCACACTGCCAGATGTCTCTGCCACTTTATACCGCATGGAAATGATGGGTGCTTCTGTTGCTACTGCTGCTGCCCGGGTTCTAGCTTCCTTTGCGGTTCAATCGATGATGGCTGGGTTCTTGTTGGCGCGATGTTTGAGAGTCATTTCAATGAAGTGATAATTTTCGCTTTATCGTGCTTGTGCGGTTGCGAGCTCTCGTGTTCGGGATGCCAATTTGTAAGATTGCCCAATTGACACGAGAAAAAGAGCGTTTGGTGGTCCCTACGTCGTCGTCGTCGCGTTGATTTCGTTCGCGAGATTGTGACACTTTGGAAACGGCGGTAGCGATGGTTAATTCTGAAGTTCTGTCTCCTCTATCTACTTTTAAGATAGGAACACTCCACCAAGAGTATTTGTCATTTAGTTGATGTTATTGGTTTTGAATGGAATCTTCAATGTCGTGACATTGTTAAGTAACGTTAGAATGCCATGAAGTTGTTGTGAATCGATTGTTTCTCAAGTGTGATTTTATTGTTTGAATTCATGTTAAAAACGTTAGATCAGAGCGGGTGGCTCTTCAAGTGCAGACTTTGTTTTGTTAACCTTAATTCGCTTTGATTCAATTGTCAAACAATGGCATACATAATTCAGTGATAATAAAGTTGCTAACAAGGTACTACATTCTTTAGGTCATCCCTTGGTGAAGGACAATTTACTTGAACAAAAGTCACGCTTTTACTATGTACTAGTTTCTATTTTGCAGAAAGTGAGAATTGGCCCTGTGACGTGAAACAGGTTTTCTAAGGCTAAAACATCCACTGTGACACTGATTTGATCAAAGAGATCAGCTTCCATTGGTCTGGTCTATTGTCAGTGGGGTATGTTGGTTGATGGCCGTAGTGGGTAGCTAAATTGCTCAAAATCTCAAAATAATTAAATTCCTTTCTTAGTTAGTTTTCTTAGCAGTACCTATGTTCTGATCCATGTTTATCGTTTTCAATATGTAGTTGACCTGCCGTTTTAGTGTTGTAATATGTACCGGGTTTGGTCAGAAAATGTCGCAGATGTTCACCTCACCGAATTCAATGTGACCATAATCGTGTGTGGCGTTTGATATACCATCCACCTCCACGTTGAATTTGTGAAGGTTTGGCGCCGATCGGATGGAAGATAAAAAAATTGTTTTTTGGCTTTTTTTCTATTTTGAATAGTTTTTTTTTCGTTTTTACTTGCCCATTAAAGGTATCTAATATAAGGCAAATTATGGATTTGTGTAAAAAAAATCTAACAATCAAACATGACATTACGATGATAGAGAAGTCGAAAAAAGTGGGTCCGGAAATTCCATCCGTCTGTCTATCTGTCGGTTCGCAACATTAAAGCCTAAACGGATGGGCCGATTTGTTTCAAACTTGGTATTTGGAATTTATTTGATAGTATATCTCGGTGGGTGTTTTTCATTTTTGTTCTAATTCGAAAAATAATGGTAACAGCCATACAATCTTTAACAAAAAAGTTTGATTTACTCGAAAAAGGCTCTAACGATTTTGATAAAACTTTGAGGGTGCTATCTTACATCTTTCAGTTAGAATGAATTTTTCGAAATTTGTTCTATATTACCCTTTTTTTCTTTAAATTTTTCGAGAACTGCTTAACCGATTACAATCAAATTTGATATTCAGGAAGATGTAGATAGCCAAACCAATTCGGCATACAAATATTTTCGAATAACTTTTTTATTTTTAATAATTTTTTTGAAAAATCGATATTTTGAATACGGGTATTTGATTTTTTTTTTTTAGTTTTCTTTTTAAATGTAAGTAATTTTTGTGTTTTAGTTTGCATTTTTGAACTATTTTTTTTTTGATTTTTTTAAAAAAGTTGTTAAATAAAAACCGTTCTTACGATTTAAAAAAAAAACTTTTATCACATTTTCTAAAGAAATAAAATGGCGTTTAAAATTTCCGCTGAAAACTATTTTACGTACTTTTTTCAAACAATCAAAAGTCAAAAAAATCGAATAAAAACTTTGAAATTCCTTAAATATTTTTCAATTTTTTTTCGAAGCTGTGACCGCACATAAGAGCAAGTACGTGCGATCCAGTCGTGCAATTTAGTTTGTCATTTTTTAACGGTTTCGGTTCAAAAATAAATGAATAAATATTTTTTTGCAACTATTAATGACGAATTTAAAAAAAAAAGAATTGAAAATCGAAAAATTCCTAACAGGTGGCGCTGTAGGCCCAAAACTTGAGTATAACTCACACCTCTGGGTAGGTGCTTCTCAAGCATCGCTTCACCTGCTCGATAGAATACAAAACAGAGCGGTAAGATTGATAGGAAATAGAACTGCGGCTGAAACAATTGCTCCTCTCGAACACCGGCGCAATGTTTCATGTCTTTCCTTATTTTACCGTTTCTTTCATAAAAAATGTTCACTCGAGGTAGCCAGCTGCATTCCTAACCTAAAAAGTTTCTCCCGCAATACTCGTCTCGCAAGGAATGCTCATCAGTTTACCCTTGAGCCCAATTTCGGACGTACCTTGAAATCTAGGGATTCTGTTCTTAGCCGAACAACACGAATGGAATAGTTTTCCCGGCGAGATTTTCCCTTGCCATTTTGATCTGTAAGCATTCAAAGCCAATGTTTATCGACACCTCCTATCTTTCCCCTCAATATCTTGCTAATGCGGGCGCAGCTTGCTCTACATTGAAAGGAAACAAATAGTCCCTTGTGCGCGCGTTAATTAAAAAAAAAAAAAAGCTCTGCACTTCTAGGGGGATTGATGTCAACACCCATGGTACCTACGATCCACAATTTGTCGCAAAAGATTAATGTCATATTACTTTGCTTACGATTTGAGAAGAATGTAAGAAAAGTAATCGGTAATATTTCTACTAGTAGATCTTCACTTTTAAAAACTAGGCTAATGAAAACTAACTAACGGCCGCTTTCTTCAAATTCAAACTATTTTATTTTAAGAGATTTTTCTTTGTGTTTTTTGATCAGTTAAAAGTGGATCGCATCTACATTGAAAATATACAATTAGATCAGACCTCGAATAAACAAAAAAAAATTAAAATTCACATAATCGTAAGAATTCCCATTACATGACAGAAAAAACAACCTTCCTACGCACATAAATATAAAAATGACAAAAAAGCAAAACCTCTAACTTCGTCAGAACTAAAGACAAAAAAAATATAAATCGAATGATTAATGACAGAAGTGCCTTAATAGGAAAAAAAGTAAAACTGCAACCCCGCACAGAACTGCTGGCGTACGCAATCAGAATTTCTCACACCCAAAACGGACTCCCATATAATGTGACAGCTAAACAAACATTGTCATCTTTGCGCTCGACTCTGTCAAGTCGACTGTCATTGCCAATTAAAAATTCGCTGCACGCATGCACTCGCCGCGCTTAGAATTTCATATAAATATGACAATCGTATATTTTGTTGCAGCGAAAGGGCTTTCCAAACAACCGCCCACTTTTATTTCCGTCACGATTCCCCATTCATCTACTGCCCCATGCATTAGAACCCGGAAATGGCAAAAGAGTTGCTGCGCACCTCCTTCCGCTAAGTGCGCATATTAACCGCTGCAGCCGCTGAATAACCAAAAAAAACTAAGCCACGACGTGACGCAAATACTTTGAATTGGAAATTGACCAACGTACGTGTGTACTGCGTTATTCTGCTGCAGCAGTGCCAGTCAGTGGGGCAAACGTCTTGAAATCGATATCGACCCAGGCGAGCCACCAGCCGGTCTTTGAAGATCAACGAGGCTTCGCCGCCGCGCCAACAGCATTGCATGTTGGACGCAATTAATAATTCATATGCGACGCGATAGATAAAGATGCCTGCGCAGCAATAGCAACGCGGTCTAATGACATCGACTGCAGCATAAACAGTTGGTACTTCACACGCTGTGCTGCCTGCCTGGCCTCCATATGCGAGTACAACAGAGTAGCAATGACAATGGAATTCGCCGCAATTTTCATTCTGCGAATTTTTCCAATTATTATCGAATTGGTAATTGAGATGGCTACCCCGCAGGGTTTCCCCCCTGAGGTGGTGGACTACATCTAATGAGCTCTCTCTCTCAATTCTGCGTAAGCTATGGACGGACGTGTTAAACAATTTTTCTTGTTTTTATGTTGTTCTCTGGACTCTGGAGCTGGACAACTGCGTCCGTCAGTGGGTCTGTGGGATCAAACGATTGATCTGTTGACCATGGCGATCGCCACCAGCCGACGCGACGACGATGTACACCAGCAATTCTGGTAAATGAGCTGCGTGTGACACCGCGCGCAGTGATAAACAATCATCATCGATGAGAGAGCACTTCTTCGATAGAAGTTACCACACCATGCATTGCTTAGCTCGGGCTGGATCCAGTGAGTGTTTATATCGATTTCGATCCCAGGAATTGAGGCAGTGAATCGGATATTGAATAAGGCACAGGTATATCCAAGCATCAGCTTACTATTCAAGTCCAGAAGAGACACTATATGCCATCGGCAACACATATAATCAAGTAACTGCGCGAGTTCTTCTATTTTTTTTTTGTTGTTGTGGGGCTATGATGGCTGCGTGGTTTATCTTCTTGGAATACAAAATGCGGATGCTGCCAGATGCGCGGGATATTCCGCTAGAAAGCATCTAGGTTGTGGAAACTTGAAATAATGGGGCGCGTGCATTTTTAAACGTGGGAACTGTACACGATATTGTTCCATTGTGTTTGTGGTGCTTCTGTTTTGATGTTGTTTGCTATAGGGATACGTTGGAAGAGGCTGAACAAGAGACATCGAAATGCGGTTATAGCTTGACCCTGCTGCAGGGAGAAGATATTGCTTGGCCGAAGATCGAGGCCAAATAGGTGTTGATTTCGGGAGATATACATGGACATTTGAATTTAATTTTCTTGAATTGTAAGAAATATTCGAGAAGAAAAAATTCCATAAAACTTTGTCGCAAAAAAATACAAGTTGATGGAAACACAGGTGTTCAGTTTCACCGAATTTTTCGTCTGAATTGCTCGAGAAAAGCTGAACCGATTTTGACAAATTTTACCATTTAAGGTGCCGTCGCACAGTGAAAGGAAAGTATTTTCAGAAAGCGACTTTTTTACTTTCAAGAAAGTACTTTTCAGATCGTCACACTATGAAAGCGAAAATGTTTTCTGAAAGTGTTTTGCGTGTAAAAGACACATATAGACCGTGAATCGGTATATTCTCTGTCATCCTTCCTTATTTCCATAGACATAACTGCGACTTCAGGAGCGGATTGAAGGATCATGGAAGTGATTTTTTTTCACTCACGCCTTTTCATGACTATATCTCGTTATGTACAGGTCTCAGCTGAGTATTTTGTTCACCATCAGATAGGTTTTGAGTCCAGATCTATACACCACAAATCTATGAAAGAAGAAACTCCGACTCCAGGAGCGGATTGAAGGGTCACGGCCAGAAAATACATTTTTCATTGAAGCCTTCTCACGCCCATATCCCGTTATTTTGTTCTTCTTCTATATTTTTGTATTATGAATTGCATTAATATTTCCCAAAAAAACTGTCTGTGACAATTATAAAGTGGGGGAGGGGGAAACCGATTCAAAAAGTAATTAAAATGATAATAATATTGTAGACTTTCATTAGAAAAGAAAATTGGCTTAAATTTTGTTTGGTGGATGGGGGAGGGGGTGCGGGGTTAGTGTTTAAGGTGTCAAAAGTTTGTGGTCATATTCAGAAATCATAATAACAACAACATTTGATTATAATTTGAGTATAACAGAAGAAATGAGGTAAAATTCTGCAGATTTTGACATTTTTTGGGGGAAATTTGTAAAATTACCTTTTTTTGAAACGCCATATCTTAGTAACAAATTAACATACAAACATGTTTGTTTAACCAAAATTGTGGGAAATTTTATGCTCTACAAAATATACCTTGACGCTTTTAACGTAAGACTTAAGAAAAAAAGGTACACACAAACGTTAACATTTTGCAGCCCCCCCCCCCCATTTTTTGCACAGGGTTCACGAGGTTCAAAACTTTAGAAAATGTTATTTAACCACCCCTTAACATTATTCCAAAGTCTCATTAAGTTCCGACCTTTGTCGACCTAAAACGACTGGACTATTAGTATTAAGAAATTAAATGAAAGCTTAGAGCGCTCGGTTAGGGCTACTAAGATAGATGTTATATTAAGTTAAGTAGGTATGCTAGTTTTTACGAATTTTGTCTAGCTTAGTTTATGCGAAAATTTAAAAAAAACGTTGAAAGGTAGGTAACGTTAATAGACTTTGCTAAGTTAAACAATTTAAATTGTTCCAACATCTTTTCGTCGTTATGACAAAATTAAAAAAAAAATAGAAAAACATTTGACCATGCGGCCATCTTTGGAACTTCCCGTTTCTCTCAAACTTTTTAATAAAATAAGAAGAAATGAGATTTAAAATTATTAGGCGAATGCTTTCAAGCACAAAAAATTTAAAAAAAAATTGAAAATCTAACGTATAGTACCTAGAAGACTTAAACACATACTACATTGACTACTGAATTGCGACTTATGTCCAATGTTTGATAAAACAAGTTCTTCATTAATTTTTGTCAACCGAAAACTTTCCATTGTTTGGAAATAATTGACAATTTCAAAATTTATTCTTAATTTCACATTTCTGACGTCACTATTATTATATATTATTATTCGTCTTCAAAAAGTCGTTAAAAACAATTCATTTTAATTTATTATGTAACTAGCTTCTACCTTCGTCTGTGTGGACTCAATATTAAGTATATTGGTTAATTTGGGTTTTTCGTCAAATTATAATTTATTTTTGTTAAGATAGTGAGTACCGTTTTTCTAATCGAAGTGATATTCCTCTATAACTGTATGTTTTTGTATTTCTATATCTCTTTGTCTCTATTATATTTCTATATTTTTATATCTCTATATATCTACATCTCTATATCTCCATATCCTTAAATATCTCTACGTCTCTTTGTCTCTAGTTCTATATCTTTATGTCTCTATATCTCTCTATCTCTGTAGGTATCTCTATATCTTTACAACCCAATTTCCCTATATCTCTTAATCTCTTAATAGTATAGTTAATCTGTAACTCTTCAGAAGTATATCGAACAAATCTCCAGAAATACAGTATTTCACATTCAAACCTTTTCCACGAACCGTGCATTTTCCCTGGATAAAAAGTAGCATATGTTTCAATCCAGCACAATATTCATGTACCTACCAAATTTCATCAAAATCCGTTGAGCCGTTGAGGCGTGATTGGGGAACAAACATCCAAACATCCAAATATTATATTCACATCCTCCTTATATTATAAATGTGAATTTTTGTATGTTTGGATGTTTGTTCCCTAATAACGCCTCAACGGCTTAACGGATTTGGGTGAAATTTGCTATGTAGACTGATAATGTGAGATAATAATTGAGACATAGGCTACTTTTTATCCAGGAAAAATGCACGGTTCCTGTGGAAGAGGCTTATATGAGAAATGATTTATGACTGACGGTTTGTTTGTTATGCTTTCCATGAGTTAAACTTTAAAAGGCAAATAGTCAACCGCAAATGAATTTTTTTTTGCATATTATTGAAAAGCTTTGCAGAATTTTATATGAAAAGCGCAAAGGTCATTTGTTTGGTGAAAAACGAAAAGAAAGAATTCTTTGCAAACTAGCAAAACTTTGCACTTTTCAGAAAAGTACTTTTCACTTTGCAGATTTGTGGTTGATGAAACAATTTTTTTTTTTCTTTTCAAAAATAATTTCCTCTTTGCAAATTGGCGTTTGGTGACATGAAATTTGCAAAGTTAAAGTGAAAAGATGCAAATTGCAATGTGGTTAGTGAAATAGGGCCTAAAGTCTATTTAATATTTTTCAACAACCGTTGTAAAAGGTATAATATCATTTTCTCAACTTAAATCCAAAATTTCTCGCAACATTCTTTCATACACACTGCAACAAGAAGTAGTCAAGGGTTAAGAAATTACCCCAACAAACATACCAAAGCCCCAAACATCAAAGATTTCTATCGATCGTTTACAAAATTTTAATGACACTCAAATTATCATCCCGCCTTCGGATTTCCTTTCGGTTTCTTATTTCGTTCCTCCTCCCTAACATGAGTCGTCTATTTAAATTATGTTAAACCAACTCAACCGCATCGAAAAACAATGAAAATTAAAAAAAAAAAAAAATAAAAAAACAGTGCATTAAGCAACAATCAAACAAATATAAATTCACTCTAATGAAATTACGGATCGAGTGCTTAACGCCAACTCGCTGATTGTTACATGAATCAATCATCTGCTGCGAGCTGCGACCCACACGCAATAGCAGCACACCGACCGACCGACCGACCGTGCCGCGCGTTTCAACTACGCCCCTGTGAATTGTGTTTTGTGTACACAACGCGCGATCTGATCAATGATCGCACACAGATCGAGCTCTGCAGAGCGTTGATCATCGCTCTGACGGCCTCCCGCCAAGTCGATCGCCGCGCCCGCCCAATACCCGAAACCGCGATAGCTACAGATAGGGCCAGCTCACAAAACTTATCCACTTATGATAGATTTCCATGAATAATGAACGGGGTGAGACGTCAGACATTAAATGGCAGCAATTTGTCAATTTTCTCGAGTGTCTCATACATCACTTAGACCGCGAACCGCACAAAAGCAGAAAAAGTGTCCAAGTCAAAATTACTAGTTGCACATGTAAGAGCTATCGATAGCTAGAGAGTAGTTATCGAAGAATAATAATTTATCATCGCGATGGCGGTGGTCCCTGACAATCTAGCGATCTGCGTGCCGTGAATGCGACAAATCGATCGACACATTGAACGTCATCGGCAGCGATCTTAGCAACGACAAACCCGATGTCGTCGATGACGACGACGACAATCATTCATTAAAAGCAATTTAACTCGATTTGAGCGAAGCGGTAAGATGATTGCAACGCGATCGATATAATTGGGCATGCAAATCAGAGAAGTGCCAAGATCGATGCCATAAATGCACGCTAGTTCGTGTAATTGAGTCGTTTGGACGCTAATCAAGCCGTGCTGCAGTGCGCGGTTCAGCACCTTTAAGTGAGCGATAATGATTCTACACGCTTTTCACACATCGTCCACGTTGTTGTCATCAATTTTATCCCGATGCCGATCCCGTCTCTGTTTTCTAACTATCGTAAGAATTGAGACAGAGATTCTGCATAAGAGTCTCAACAACGACTTGGACGATCGTCGACGACGCCAATGTGCCATGTCAGTGTCAATTGGTGGAATTTCTGCGTAAATCTCCCAACGAGCCACATACCACAGGGTTCTGTGGTGTGTCCTGCCTCTTTTGCTGTTGCTTCCAATGTACGCGCCGCCGCGTCATGCCAGTGCGCTGTGTGACCATTAAAAGACTGTTTGGTGTAAGTGCGCGTGAAAACATCGACTGCGAACATGGTGCGCAGAGCCTTGCAATATAAACGAGTCATTTAACACGTCGTCGTCGTAATCGTTCCTCCAGCTCGAACGGTCAGCAAGAAAGAGAGAGCGCTCCACCGGCCATTGAGTTCCCATGGTGATCGAGCAAGCGGTTTGGTTTGTTAACACTGCAGCGATCGCAGTGCATCTCGTCATAAAAGGGCTTCCTGATGCCAAAAAACACATCGGCGAACATCCACCAGACGAGCGACGATGCACCAGTGGATGATGACGACAACGACCAATAGTCACTCACAGCCATATGTTTTATGTTTTCCCCACTTCTCCTGCTGCTTCATCATCAACGTTGTCGTCATCACCGTCAGACTTCTCGGTGCGACGACGACGACGACGACGACGACACTACTTGTTCTGTTGTGTGTGCATGGAGCAAGCTTCCTAATAAGGTTGGCACATGTTAAGTACGGAAGCTATAACTGCGTTATGGATGCACGCAAATCGCTCGAATTTGATCTCAATCGCGCATTTCTATCGCAAACTTTGCACTCCCAGCACCTAGTCCTGGTCATTTGGACAATGTGGGTGTTAAATTCAAATTTAACCTCACATACGGCCTAACGAGAACGAAGAAAAGATACAAAAATAAAAAGTATCTTTTTGAGAAAAAGAAAAAGTCGTTGTTGGACAGTATAAAGACAGTTGTTGTTGCGCCGCCACCACCGGTTGGGGAGACCATTGAGACGTGTATTAAGTGGTTAAGGCGATCGCCATGGCGAGTGGCAGCAATTGGGATTATGTGTCATGGCAGAGGTTTTGTCTTTGGGAAACTGTCCAACTTTACCGTTCTTGTTATTGTAGTGTTGTCGATTTCGCAACCAAACCAAAAAAAAAATTGAATGCCACTTCCACCGACAATCTCTTTGGCTCATGGTTGACTTCTCCCCACGAGAAGTCCTCACATTGTTCATCTAGCAGGGAATAAAATAAACCACGGATGAGATCATATTAAGTGCTTTGCAACTTAAAACCCAGTTTCATTGAAAAGCCCAAAATCCGTCCTTTTTGTTGGCATTGCGGGTTATTATGTTAGCCCAGTAGACGGTGTCACGTGCAACACAGTTTAAGATCCAACAATTACCTCACCAAATGCCGGCAGCACGGAATTTCCTTTTTTTTATTTCTCTATAGAATCTGATCTTTGCCACGGCAGGCATGCGCGTTGCAGTTGCAACTTGAAGCAAATAGAATTTTCTTTGGGATTCGATATTCATTCCGATGATGATGATGATGATGACGAAGCCTTCAAATGCTGACATAAATTTTCAAAATGATTTGCAACAGCCTTGATGGGATGTCTGAGGTGAGTTGCTGTTGCTCTTAACTGATAGACTTCGATGCGTTTTAATTGTACAGAGGAATTCTCAGCTAAATTCAGAATGTTTTTGAGGATTTTTTTTTTTTTGAGTTTTTGGAATTTTTTTTATCAAAAATATTTGGATAGAGACTACTTGTCGAGAATTGCAATCAACATTCTTGATGTCATTGTTGAATGAGAGAGATGAAACAACTATGCTTTTTAAGGAAGAGACGATGTGTAGCCTACAACTTGTGGAATCTTATTGGAGGGTATTGTTGTTTGTTGTTTATGGTGTCGGTATTTGAATCAAGAAAGCAAGTGTTGACGTTTTTTTGTCGAAGATATATGAAAATTGCTTTTGAAAGTCAGAAAATTAAAAGATTTGTACTCGTGCGCGTCTTCTTTTTTTCAGAGATCTTTAGCTGTATGGATATTTAGGTATTCAGTGAAGACCTGGTTTCTCGGTTCCCTAGTTAAGCAGTTGGCTCTACGGAAATAACTTAATTTAGTGCATCTTTTAAAGTAGGAAAAATAATGCCATGATGAGAAAAAACAGGAGCAGTAAGTTGGTCATAAAGTATGACTTTATCATTATTACTAACGAACAAAATATCCAACAGCGTACTAGAGGTTTGAGTAAAATGGATGGGCTCTCATGAGTTTACTAGATCTAAATCAAAGGAGCATGTCGTCATTTAATCTTTTGTCAGTTTAATGTAATTGCACAGTTAGCTATTAAGTATTTATATTAAGTCCAAATAATGATGGATACATCTTTGAAATTAATATGTTCGAATGCTAAAAGCATTCGATGTAAGTCAATAGATTTGTTTTGCTTTTCTTAATGAGCACAAAGTAGATATTGTATTAGTAACTGAAACATGGCTTAGCTCTGATTTAAGATTTAACAAAATTAGTAAGTCTTCAAGATAATTATTTAATTGGAGGAGATTTTAATTGCAAGCATAGAAATTGGGGATGTTTAAAATTTAAATTCAACACACTCTTTTGACATATTGTTTTCACCACATCCAACCTACTACCCCACAAATAGCAGGGCAAGTCCATCAAACATTGACATTTTACTGACCATTATATTAACGAATTGAGCTCTGACCACCTACCTGTGGTCATTGATACTTTTATATGCCCACTTAGTCGAAGAAATGACGTTTTAGATTTTAAAAAACGCTAATTGGGTTACTTTTAAAAGACAAATGAATTCTAAACTGAGATATTTTCCAGATAATTTGACAACTGATGCAGACCAACTTAAAATTAATGAAATCGTAGCTTCCTTTACATCTGCTATAATTGACCAAGTTTAGTAGAACTAATAAAAGTACGAAATAGATATCGATCAAGGATCCTCCTACTAGAAATAGCTTCTTTTTGGCCGAAACGAATATCGTTAGTGCCATAATAAAAGAAGGAATATTGAAATTCAGATATATAAAATGGAACCAAAATTTACTATAGGGTTAAATAAAGCAAGCAAACCATTCTGGAATATAGTTAAGGTAATAAAAAAAAGTAACAGGATCTGAAAAAGCAGACGCGTTTGCACCAACTTTTTGTGATGCACAATTGTTAGCCAGCAATGCAATTACTAATGTTATTATTGAATCTGCTGTTTCCCACTCAATGCATTTTATAAATTCAAGTACTTGGAATGGCGAACATTAAAACATAAAAATTGTAGACATATTAGAAGTTCTTTATTCATTAAAATCTAGAAAATCTGTAGAATTTGATAGTTTTAACAATAATATTTGAATTAATATTTGAAGAACTTGCCAAGGGCGGGTGTAAAATTCTTTAAGGAACTTTTTAATTCTTGACTTAAATTGGTATACTTCCCAAATGAATGGAAAACAGCAAAGGTAATTCCAATTTTGAAACCTGATAAGATTGCTAACATGCCCATAAGTCTATTGAGAAAAAGTGATCAAGAAAAGGTTTATTGAGCACATTAACTCAAATTATGTCTTGCCCTCAGAACAGTTTGGGTTCCTGGAATTTCACAATACTACGCAACAGGTGCATCATATAACAAAACATATTAAAAGTAATTTTGATTTAGGAAAAAGTACGGGATTGGTGTAGCTTGACGTTGAAAAAACGTTCGATTCCGTTTGGCATGAAGGACTTCTACATAAGTTATTTATTCTTAACTTTCCAATGTACCTTACTTAATAAAAATTGTGAAATCGTTTTTGTCCACAAGAAAGTGTCTTGTGTCTGTTAACAATTGTCTTTCTCAAGTCTTTGTTTGTATTGCAGGGGTCCCCCAGGGATCAGTCCTTGGTCCAATTTTGTACAATGTGTTCTGACTTTCCAAAAGTTCAAAATTGTGAAACAGCTATTTTTCAATTGGTTCGACCGTTGGAACTAACTTACAATCTTCCTTAAATATTATACAAGGTAACTTTAGTAACTGGAAAATAAAGATAAATGCGTCTAAGAATCAGGCTGTCTTTTTCACTCGTAAAAGAAAACTCGGTCTTCTACCTAGTACTAGTCTCATAATCAATGGTTGTAGTACAGATTCGATGTCAAATGTTATATAAAACTTGGGGTGTATTTGGTACGTACAAGAAATTATTAAAAAAAATTAATTTAACCATAAAAATACTATATCCTTTTATAAACAGGAAATCCAAGTTAAGTAGTGACAACAAACTACATATTTATAAAGCGATTTTTTAGGCGATTATGTTTTATGGATCGTCTGCTTGGGGTAACTGTGCAAAAACTCACATACGAAGACTTCAAATTTCACAAAATAAGCTTCTGAAAGTGATGCTAAATCTCACATGGTGCTTTTCAACAACTGAATTGCACGCTTTAGCTAACATCGAAATGGTGTCATGCAGAATCACAAAACTAAACCAAAAATATAACATCTCATGCTTATCTTCTGACAATTCCCTTATAGCAAAGCTTCTTAAACTTGTGTTATAAGTGTATTACCAAGCTATTGGATAAAGACTGATATATGTTTCAGTGTTATTGATTACTGTTTAATTTATTTAATTGTTTATTTAATTTTGTTCATTTATTTATCCATTTGTTTACTTACTTCATTGTTTATATTTATTTATTTATCTATTTATTTATTTATTTTTTTCGTTTATTTATTAATATAATAAATATTTTTGTGTCTCATTATTTATTTTTTTATTTATCTTTTTGTCTGTGGATACGGTCAAACATATTATTTATTTTTCGTCAATATTTCTAATTTAACTATTTAATATAATGTACTTATTTATTAATTGTCTGTACTAATGACTGATTTGTTTATAATAATTATTTATTTATCTTTCTGTCTGTAAAAGCTGTTTTGAACTGGGTATTGTAATTTTTTTTGTCTAAGCCACCCTTTCTCTCGATTTTTTTTTTTTTTGTAAAAATACTAATACCTCATATGTACAATACACATGTATCTTTTCCTTTTGGTTCTCTTTTTTACTTGCGATTTAGGTACTAAAATGCAAGTTATGCATTCGCAATTCTAACAATCAAACATGACATTACGATAATAGAAGAAAAAAGTGGGTCCGGAAACTCCGTCCGTCTTAGGTAGTATTTCGGGGGGGGGGGGTGTTTTTCATTTTTGCTCTAGGTCGAAAAATAACAGTACCTGCCATATAATTTTTAACAAAAAGTTTGATTTTCTCAAAAACAGCTCTAACGATTTTGATAAAACTTTCAGGGTGCTATTTTTTTACAACAATACATATTTCAGTTAGAACGATTTTTTTTTTAAATTTGTTCTATAACGTGACCTCTCATATAACCGGTTTTTTTTCAAATGCGATTTTATCGTAAACTATTATCCCGATTTCAATAAAATTTTGCACACAGGAAGTCATTTATAATTCAATTAATGTTGCATTTCAAAATTTTCAAAAACTTTTTTTTTCGATTTTTTAAAATTTTCTAAAAAAAATTTGGTTTTCGAAATATTTTGAAAATGGGTTGATTGAATTTTTTCAAATAATTTTCCCAGATGAAAACTACAGATTTCCTTATAATGACATACTAGAAAAAAATTTCAAATATTTTTTCGAAAATTTTTCAAAAAAAAACGACTTTTTAAAAAAAACTGGTCAAACGATTTTCAATATTTTTTCTCCTCGATAGACATTTAGTTTTCAATTTTTTTTGCATACTTAGTTTTTCCGAGAAAACTTTTGAACTAATTAAAAAAAAGAAAGAATTTTCTAAAAATAAATTATTTTTTTTATTTAATAGTGTGGTTTTCAATCTGGCAATACTTCTTTCAGAGTTTGTCTTTTTTAAAGCTGTCACTTGATTTATGCTCGGTTTGGTTTGCAATTTCATAATGAATAGACTTCCTCCTGAACAAGTTTGCAAATTGTGCAAGTTTATTACCAAAATAATGGTTCGTTTTGGTAGAGCAAAGTATCGAAGAAGACCCTAATGAATCCATTCCGCCATCGCGCGCAACAAGTGGAAATGTTCCCATCCACTTGATGGAAGATTTTGCGGTAGGATCTTGTTTGCAGGCTTACAAAATCCAACTCGTGCAAGAGTTCAACCCGACCGACCATCAAGCGCGTCACGCGTTCGGTGAATGGGCCCAAAACGAGATGACCAAAGATCTTGATTTTCACAAAATTGGGGCTCGGCTGAAATTTATTCGAACCAGCCGCGGCGTCACTTCCCCGAAATGATTTTTAAAACATAACATAATGCAAACCCTTATCTCTATAATAAAGCTAAATTCTTGGCCATAATATTAAACTATATGCGTTTATTTCTTCTTGAAAACCACACGTCTAAAAAACACCCTTTATATACATACATACCTATGCAGCCACTAAGCAATTATTTAACATAAGAACAAGTTCGTGCGACCCAATCGTGCAATTTATTTTTTTTTTCTTAAAAGAAGGTTTTTAACAGCTGCTTTTCCTTCAAAATCTCAAATTAAAGCTTAGTATATTTTTGATTAAACAAATTATTTATACTTGGTAGTAGTAAGGTAGCATATATACCAATCTCTGTAAACTATGCAATGTAGGTTTAAGTAGTAATGTTGTTTTTTTTTTTTTTTGGTTACAATAAAATAATAATAATATATTATTATTAAAATCACTACATATAATAATGTTTGATGAGGTCACTGTAATTTCTTCCATAAGGTCATACAAAGGTTCTAATTCGACAAACCTGTTCGGCCTCTAGATTGTTTCTGTGCCTACTATTTCTAAAAATAAGTATTCGGAAGGGAACCCTACGGCCGAAGAAGATCTTACATTGGATGACAAACATTTAAGTAGATCGCAACACCATAACCACGACTATCTGAGCGAAATAGTCTGTAGCCATTTAATGAATAATCATTAATGTCAGGAGAAAACTAAGTTTCTGAAATAAAGATCGCATCTAGTTCAGAACACTGAAAAAAATATCGAAACAAATCGATTTTCGGCAACAAACTTTGAGCATTAATATACGTTATTTTTAAACCTTGCCTGCAATTACAAAAAACAATAACTTCGCCTTTTTTTATTTCTGATAAAAATAATAAAGTTAAAACTTGTAAGAAATTAAATTCTTATTCAGAAAAGTTACCGTTCGTGATATATCAAAAATGCAAAAGTTATTGGCCAAAACAAAATGTTCATTAAAAAATTAAAAATGGCGGCTGAAGTTCCACAATTTTCCGGAAAACCGAAGTTAAGACCACATAACCCCCCTCCCCCCCCCCCGCTCTCAACGAACTGTGAAAGAAAATTGTACGAATTAATTTTTTCCATTTCAGCTTTTTTTTGACATTGCCGACTGAAGAAGATCGAATTTGTAATTTTCTTCAAAGTGGGCATGTCAGGGGTGGAAATTTACTGTGGAATTTTTCTGAGTTAGCTAGGAAATGTGTTTAAGGATTTTAAAACCGAAAAGAAGGGGTAAAGAAGAAATTTCAGAGTTATTTGTATTCTAATGATTAAAAACTCTATTTCATAATTCATTATACTCTCCATGATACCTTTCCCTTTGTTTGATGCTGTCTCCTCCGCAGCGGAATAAAGGATATACTTTCGTAGGAATATTTTGCTCCCAAGAGACATTATCCCCTTTAAATTGCCTTGAAGATAAAACAACGTTTCAATAGGGACAAGCATTGTTAAAGCCCAGACGAGAAATAGGAGTGTTTAAATTTATAGCTGTGGTAACCCAGTTTTAAACGGATCCAACAATACTATAACTTTTTTTTTATTTTCAGAATAAAACGAGAATTTTTAAACAAATAAGATTTATGATGGTGGAGCAGACAAATTTTTCACTATTTTCCTTTTTAATAGCCACATCCTTATTTTAATCTATAGTATCAATAAAGGAGAGGTACAAGGTTGTGGCATAAGAATTGTTGCGGAAAGTTTTGCAAAAAACTGTAAAAAAAAAAGAAACACCACAATTGGTATTCATTGTTGGCAATTATTCCACGTCCATTTCATCCCCTGAAGGACATTGTGCGAGGGAGCATGTATATTGTATATTGTGAACCCCTATAAGAATAATATTTTTCAATTAGCGTCCTTTACGTTGCAAGTTTAGCAAGGAGTTCTAAAAGCAGGGTGCGATGTTTCTATTGTATTTGTTATAGGGGATAGTTAATTAGGTTTTTCGATTTTTTCAGTAATGACCGCGCCATAGTTTGTTTTAAAGTATATAAAGGAGGTTTATTTTGTTTTATTGTGTTTAATAGACATTGACATCAATTTAATCATTTAACCCTTGTCTTTTCAAATATTTGTTGAGAATGTGGTTCGTAGGTTGTGGATTCGAACATTTTCTGGACCGGAGCATCAGTGTCCATGCTTACTTTATGACCCAGCCATCAAAGACGTTAAATGTTTACTCTTCTCTTTAGTGTCTCTTCTGTACAGCTCATGTAGTTCCTCGTTCTTTCTCCTCCACTTCACCGCCTTATTATCACTGATGCCAGAGAATCAGCGGTTAATAAAGGCTTGAGTTCAGCGTTGGTTATTTACTGAGTTGATAGCAGAGCCTAATCGGTGTTGTATGGCTTTTCTTAAGGACAAAACATACTTTTTTCCGACCGAGAACATCGCTGCGATCTGTGAAATTATACAACAGAAGCCGAGCCAGTCGATACCTATCCATGCATAAGAACTCTGCCTTTCGCAGACTTCAACATGGCCATAAACAACACCGTTCTTCGTTGATTTTGCTTCGGAATGTTTAGAAGAAGACACCAATTTCGGCCGCTCTACTGGTCGAAATACGGTTTGTGCCAGCACCTGGCTATTAAATCTTAATCTGGCGGTGAGCATACTCACCAAGAGTCGAAATCGGCATTGACCAGATCGCTAGAGTGGTTCCCAGTCACTCTTTGTTAGAGTGGTGCCTTCAGTCCACTCTAACTTTATAACACCATATTAATATGATGTTACTTGAGTGGCTCCCCAAACCACTCTAGTAGCAATTCAAGGATTTTTTTTTGGAATAGATATTCTCCTTGATTAGGAGCGAGGCCTGCTATGCACCTCTGGTCAATCCCCTGATTAGCTTCACTCGAATAATCTTCTTTCAAAGTCGGCCGTGTGAATCCAAGGTCAAATACAATACGCTCCCGCTATGGGCTAACCACAGCCACCTCACATAGCAGGCAGCAGCTGCCTAGCTATGCTCACGTAATCAACTGGGTTTTCCTGATATCCCATTTATTCAGCCATGGATATGGCCTAGCCTGCATTCGAAGACTTGCACTTATAGCTTAGACTTCCAAAATAGTTAAGGAAACCATCATCAGTTAAGTGTCGCAAAAGTTCCTGAGAATATTGCTGAAAGAGGACACTGGGAACCTTACAGTTTCCAGCCCAGCTCGTTTAGTCCCGAAGAAGGTACAACGAAACTGCACTTGTTAATTTTAGTTCGATCTAAGGTTTAACCAATCTCCGCCCAGTTCGAAGGATAGGCTCTGAATCTGGACTAGATCTTTGATTCCAAGCGCACCAGTGGAGGTTGTGAGAGTTAATTCGCCCGCGGCAAACGCTACAGAACGATTTTTCATGGGCCAAATTTAACCAAATTGAACTAAATGAACCCAGATGTTATCTTTCGCTAAGAAGGGGCTACGCGACAAACAGCAGACGCCATGATTGGCATTGACAACATCTACCTTTCCTTATTGAAAAAATGCTATATCAACTACGGCCACGTATTCGAAAAATACTATTTGTGTTATATTGCATTTAATGTAATTTAATCTAATTTGATTCAATAAAACCAATTTTTTTTTATTCTATTCTGTTTTACATATTTCATTTTATTTTTATTTCATTAAATTTTATTTAATTAATTTTTTTTTTATTTTTATTTATTTTATTTCATTTCATTTATTTTTTTATTTTATTTATTTTATATCATTTTATTTTATATTATTTTATTAATGTATTTATTTTTAATTTTTTATTAAATAATTTTTTTTTTTACAATATTTTTGTACTTAAATTATATTTTTTTATTTTATTTTGTATTTTTTTTTTATTTTTTTTATTTATTTATTTATTTATTTCATTTCATTTCATTTTACTTGTTTATATTATTTTTTTAATTTAGTTTTATTTTATTTTATTTCATTTAATTTAATTTTATTTTATTATTTTTTTTTTATTTTAGTTTATTTTATTTTATTATATTTTAATTATATGTATGTATTTTATTTTATATTTTATTTTTTTTCCATTTTTTTTATTTTTTATTTTAACTATATTGTATTTTATTATTTTTTTATTGTATTTATATAATTATAATTATATGTATTTTATTTTAATTATATTTTATTTCATTTTATTTTATTTAATTTTTTTTATTATTTTTTTTTAATTTTATTTAATTTCATTTTGTTTTTGTTTTTCAAATATATTTTATTTTATTTATTTATTTATTTATTTTATTTTATTCCATTTTACTTTTTTATATTATTTTATTTTATTTATTTCATTTTATGTTAGTTTGTTTTATTTTTTTTTTATTTTTTATTTTTTTTATTTTATTTTAATATATTAATTTTTTTATTTGTATATATATATTTATTTTTTTATTATTTAGTATTTAAATTAAATTTTATTTTATTTTTTGTATTTATTGAAATTAATACTTTGTGCAACTTATTAACAAAAAAACACGCGTTCCACAGCCTTCTCCTGTAAAAGCACTTAAAATCTACATTTACTTCTAGATTTTATTCATAGCCCCTTCCGTTTTATTTAACAAGAACAAAAAAAATCCATTTTCCCTTTCAATAACAAAAGTCTCCACAAAACTATCAATTCGTACAGCTTGAAGGAAGAAAAAAAACTCTCCCATTTTCTATCGTAGAAATTTCACTTCGCTTGTCGTTTTGGACAGTTCCATGAATAACAAAAGGAAGCATTCAAGCGAAAATCCTTGAATGGCAAAAGGTACTCCACAAACGGTATCAAACAAAACACTTTCGCCAATTTACATTTAACCTCTGGAACTTAGGTTGTTATTCTTTGTTTTTTTTTTTTTTTTTTTTTAATTCATTATTTTTAAGTGGATGTAGACTTGTCTGTCTATCTGTCTGTATATATTCAAAAGAAGCCAACTGAAGCATCAATGAATAACCCAACAAACAACCCCAAAAAAATCGAAACGAAAAGTGGTCCAGTTGAGTGTTCCGTTCAAAGGCAATCAAACATGCCCAACGCTCAAAAACTATTTACGGAAGCACTGTGGCTGTGGTGGCAGCGGTTCTGTGTCCCTTATGACCAAAGCTCTTTGGGGGGCGGTTACCGAGGTGGTGATCAGTGAGCGAGCCGTTTATGATTAACTCCCTGGATTGTAATTTTCCAGCTAGCTGGTGAAGAGCAGGGAACGTCTTTAATAGCTGGTGTGTTCGATGAGGTTTTCTTTACAACGCCATGACGCCACCAAGGAAATAATTTATGTTGCATCTCCTTGACGAGATCTTTAAAATGTGTGGGAGATGCTACACCATTCATTGGTTTCTGATGGCTTTTCCCGTTCTATTCACACAAAATAGAAGGAGGACTTGCATTCCGACTATGATTGCATTTTAATTGTGCAGATAATTCATCCCATGACGCAAGCCATCCGCGCCAGAGTCCTTAAATCAGATTCTGTGATTCTGATTATTATAAAGTTGTTAGGTCCTGATGAATGTTTTCAATTAGGACTGCCATAGCAAGAAACCAAGTTTTTTTGTTTGTTTTCTTTTTCTGTTTATTTTGCATTAACCAGGGGGTTAGGAAAACCTCAAACCATGGTGGTTCCGATGAAATTCCAGAAGCGCTAATCCACGGAGGAGCATTCTTCATCGAAAGACTAAAATTGTTTCTTTTTGCTCATTTAACTTTTTTTTTGCGGTCTTGTGACGCAGTTGTGCGTACGCCAAAAAGCCAGGGGCACTGCAACCGACCATAGTCCAGGTCCAGTTTGCGGCACGGGACAAAAACCTCAAGGAATTCCTGCCGCATTGCCGGAGAGGCAATTAAAGAACCACATCTCGCAGAGAGCGAGAGATTAAAAACAAAACGCACAAAAATGGTTCTATGCGGAGCAGGCGGCCAAGAAATCCCTGAAATGCTAGATCGATGTTCGAAGCTTTTGTTGGCGGTACGTGCGGCCACTCTCTTTGGTGGAACAATATTCCGCTGTGCGACGACGGCGAGGAATATATGGGCATTCGAATACCTAACGCAAAAAATAGTTTCTAGAGGACATTGCATTTTGTCCTCTTGTCGGTGCGGCTAACTAAGTTAAGGGTTGCTGGATGGCTACTAGATGCGGTGACCTGGACCCATGGATGGAGTATTATAAGGCCGTTCCATTCAAATTGGAATTAGTAAAATGGAAAAATGAAAAGACATGAAAAAGTAAAAGGAACTCGGAACCACAAAATGCTTTTAATGCAGCGCTGTGCCCGAGGAAATACCTCAGAAGTTTACATGCAACATTCAATGCATTGTCGTCGGAGTCGATGTCGTTATTGACGTAGTTGTATATAGTCGACGACAACAGCAACTACTGGGCTGGCTGTGGGGTTGTCGGCACAAACGCCAAATTTAAAAGGACTCCTTTGGCTGCAGAATGTTGACCATTTAGTATTGAAAATTTGTTTGGCATTTCAGAGCTTTTGGCACGCGCATAAAGTCAATAATTTGTGTTTGGCTTTGTTTGAGTGGAATGACTCGTGGCGACATAGATGTGGACTTATAGTTGGAGTTATTGGTTTTTAGATTGTAACATAAATTGTTAGAGTTTAAATTTTAGGAAATCGGTAGGTTACAAAATTACAAGCGGATAGATCGAATTTTATTAGTATGTTGGTTCTTCAATCATTTTTCGGATGTCATGTCGGAAATATAGTCATATAATATAGAACAAAATTCTATGACTAGCTTTTGTTCCAGAAACTACAGTGAGCTAATATAATTCCTTGAATTCGGTGAATAATGCAATTTTGTGGGAAAATACTGATTCTTTGTGAGTATCCTGCTGCGCAAAACGGTAAAAGGAACATACTCTGCTCCTAGACTGAAAAACCTTTGTTGCAATAGTAGAACTGTTTCGGGAAGAATTGGGTTCGCTCCAGATAGACTTCACAAAACTTTTTCCCGAATCTTCAGAAAAAGTTTCATTGTGAGTTTCCTGGAAGGATTTTAAAACTACAATCTACACTAAGAGCTTAACGATTAAGGGTAGAAAAGGTTTATATATTTCTCGAGGAAGTCTCATAATCAAAAAACATTGTTGCCAACAATAGGTGCCTTACTACAGCCCAACTAACAATTTAGCTTTTATAAGGTCCAATTTCTTGAACTTGCCAAGAAATAGCTTGCACAGAGCTTGTGTAAAGCAATCTTCGCAAGCCACACACTTCAAACTTTTTTAAGGCCTTATAAAGTGAGTTTGAGTGAGTGGGTTCTATACAAGGCTTGTAGATAAAGGTTAAAAATGGCCTGTATAACAGCCATTTTACGGAATATTAAACAAATAACAGCTGCTATAAAACTTTCCACGACAAGTCAATGTAAACAGCTTTCATAAGGCCGCCCTATAAAGGCCTTATACAAACTTAGTTCATCTGCTAATATCAAGTCTTGTAAATAATTTCTTATAAATAAAATCAGTTATTAATAAAATAACAGAAGTAAAAACTGAATATCGTAAATCAGTGTTACAGAAATGAAATTTAATGGTAACATGAGGTATCGGGTTTTTCAATAGAGACTTGACAACTTTGAATTTAATTTATGAACACAACCCTTTACTAATCATCGGACTGTTATTGGCAATTTATTCAGTAAACTCAACATTTTCATCATGGTTAAGTAGACGAGCGAGCAACGTCAGCAAATTATACAAATTTTCTACCGAAATTCGGAGTCGGTGAACGCAACTTTAAAAGCGTTAACTCCAATTTTCGGCAACAACAAGTTTAGTTCAAGAATTTAAGTCTACATATTCGTTGTCGGATGTTGCCGTGTCAGTGAGACAACGGGTTGATCGAAGCGTCGAAAATATCGCTGCCGTTCAGACGTCCGTAGCAAACGATCCAAATCAGTCAATTCCACGGTGTTCTCAAGAATTGGGCATCGCTCAGAACTTATGGCTTATTTTTCGTAAGGATCTTGGTTTACACCCATACAAGCTGACTCAAGAACTGAAGCCGATGCACCATTTGAAGCGACGTACATTCTTCGATTGGGCTCTGAGGAAGGTGCGCCAAAATGATGAATTTCATCGCAAAATCATCTTCAGTGGCGGAGCTCATTTTTGGCTCAATGGGTTCGTCAATAAGCAAATTATGCGTTATTGGTCGGGTGACAATCCACATTTGCTTCATGAATCACCACTTCATCCACAAAAAATAACCGTTTGGTGCGGTTTGCATGCCGGCGGCGTTATTGGGCCATATTTTTTCGTCGACGATAACGATCGTCACGTTACTGTGAATTGCCAGCGTTATCGCGCCCTGATTACCGATTATTTTTGACCCGAATTGGAAGATATGGACTTGGACGACATGTGGTTTCAACAGGATGGTGCCACAAGCTACACAGCACACCATACAATCGATTTATTGAAGAGTAAGTTTGATGAGCGTGTTATCTCAAGAAATGGGCCAGTCGATTAACCGCCTCGTTCATGCAATTTAACGCCTCTGGACTATTTTCTTTGGGGCTACGTAAAGTCATTGGTTTATGCCAACAAACGGACATGAAATTATAAAACAAGTATGGGAACACAGGAAATGCCAGTAGACTGACGTTGAGGTCCATATGTCATCATCACCATCATCATCACCATCATCATCGGCGCAACAACCGGGATCCGGTCCGGGCCTCCTTCAACAGCCGATTGATGGCCGATGCCATCCAATCGCGCACCCCAAGGCTTCGGGCGTCCTGGTCTACACCATCCTTCCAACGCAAGCAAAGTCTGTCACGTTGTCTTCTACCATTGAAAGAACTGCAAGACTTTCCGAGATATTTCCTCTTCGCTCATGCGAGCTAGGCGCCCAGTCTACCGAGCTTTATTTTTTCCACAACATCTGCTTCGAGTTAGATTTCGTTTGACACAAGGTAGTTCAAGAACTCCACTACTTAAAATTCACGCTCCGCTACCCTGATAGTTTGACCAACACTTCTCGCAGACGTAGCCACCAAGTACTTGGTCTTCCCATCATTAAATATGCCGCCCCAGGTTTTGTGCCGCCTGCCTGCACCATCTGGGTAAAGGAGTCATGTATAGCATGTTGGCCTCTTCTTCTTTTTCCTTTTTTATAACCAAAGCGCGGCTAAAAAAAGAATCCCTATATTTCACGGTACGTCCACAATTGGGCTCAAGGTTGAACTGATGAGCATTCCTTGCGAGAAAAATATTACGGGACAAACTTTTAGACTTCTTGCATCGATACAGAAAGCTTAAGCACTAAGCAGCATTTTTAGTGTTCTCAAACTCGTCAGCAAAAAACTTAAGTGGATTAGAAGTAACAGAAAGATCATTTATTAAAATGAGGAAAAGTGTCGGAGACAGAACGGAGCCCTGGGGCAGACCAGCATTTATTTTGTGGGAATTAGACTTGAATCCGCGTAATACAACTTGTATTGAACGGTCCAGAAGATAGCTTCTAACGAAAGCACACATTTTCAATAAAAGAGCTTCATACCAAACTCTATCAATTGCCCTGGAAATATCAAGCGCAAAGGATTTGTTTCACTGTTCGCTGAAATATGCATTCATCATCAAACTAGTCGCTCCCATTTCTGCGACTACTGCCTAAAATGGTATCAGCAGTACTTATGATTTTGTTCTAAGGCTGGCACTCTGTCTCCAGGACTTACTCTTCCCTCATAGAGCTCTCTGACGGCGACCTGGTACTGAGTAATCCGTTAATCTGGGACGTCAAAAAGAGACACTATTGTCACCAAGTCTAGCCAGATATTGGCTAACGCATGCGATATCAACAAGCTGTGCAAGATTCGGCACAAACTTAAGACTGCACATTAATGAAAGGAAAACCAAGTACATGGTGGCGTCTTCTGCAAGAAGTGTTTGACCTTCAAACAGGGTAGTGGAACATGAATTTAAAATAGTGTAATACTTTCAACTAACTACCTTGGGTCATATACAACAGGCGATAAGCTATGGAGGAGGATAAACGCTGGCGACTGTTAGAATCCAGCAAATCCAGATGTGGTTTAAAAAATAAAGCTCGATAGACTCCGATGGGCTGGCATTCAGCTCGTTTAAAAGCAGAGGAACCATTTTGGAATATCTGGATTACATTGGAAAGAATACTTAGACCAGAGCGCTCAAGTCCTGAGCCTTGAGATGTGAAACTTTATGGCGTCAGCCAGCAATCTTGAAATATGTGATTGTTGCTCCGATGATGATGATGATGATGATGATTAACAATAACTTTCAAAATTTGCTAAATATTTGTTTTAATTAACAGTTTGGTCCTTCGAGCCGGATATAAGCCAGCAATCTATTGATTAAAAAAAAGTTATGGCGAAACTTGAAATTGATTAGCAAATCTTAGCAATTATTCCAGAATCCCTTTTACATCGAAGTTCTCGTTAACTCATTTATTGGTTTGGATCAGATTGAAAACCCAAGGTATTTTGATAGGAAAATTTACATTTTAAAATCGAATTTGAGTTTTTGTGAGTATATAGGCACGAGTTATTGACTTTTATTAGCTGATGTTTAAACTCTTATTAATTCTAACAAATCTTCATACAACAAAACTCTAGTTTAAATCAGTGAAAAGAGATAAACTTAAACTGTAAGATTAAGTCAATACACTCTGGTTCGTGATGAAGCTTTATTGCCAATTATTCACTTATTTATTTCTATGACCTATCATTTTATTAAAGATTTTAATTTTATTTAAAAATCTGTATTTTTCATTTGCATTTTCCCAAAATTCTCTTTTTTCTAATTAAAGTAAACTTTATAATAATTTTTTTTTGTATTTTTTCAGCACACAACAGTGACATTTTTGGTTTGGAAAACTGTTTTCCTTGAGCCGTTTCACAGAAGAAGAAAAACTGCGATTAAATCCAGTACTGATGCCTGCCTATCAGTAGTTTAATTTAAGAAAATAAAAAGCCAATGTTGTGTTTTATTTTGCCAAAAAAATTTGTTTTTTTTTATTAAATGGCCATAAAAAATAAACAAGAGAAAGTCATTAATTAACCAACAAACTTTAATACACAAGTCCGCAACCACCCCCGCTCGAATCAACTACAACAACAATTTGCATATGAAGCCCACTTGGAGCCATACAATCCACAAAGAAACACTGTTTCAACAACTTTTGACAACCAACTTTGGTGGCTTTGTGACTTTGTTCTCCGTGCCGTGTCTCTTAACATTAACCTTGAGCCCCAACAACTGAGATCTGCTACGGCACGAGCTGCTTTCAATATTCATTCATATCCAGCTCCTCCAACTCATTCATTAGCTTCATTAGCCCACAACACAAGCACATAGACATCAGCGGGGCAACAAGTTTGCCGTAGCGTAAGTCCGTTCTGTCAAAGTGCGCGCGCGGAAAACTATAAGAATTACCAACGAAGCACCCTGGAGTGCGTGCGCACATGAGCGGTGCGGCGGCGCCCCAAAGAAACATTTACACCCACATCACACTATGCGCGCCTGCGTACATTGTTTCCGTCGCTACGGCGAATGGGGCAGCTTCAAACGCCCTTGCAGCTATACCCCCGCGTAAATACGATGATTTGCGCACAACAACAAAGTTACATATGCGCGGAATTATGGTTTCTGCGCTGCTTGACAGCTCCACTGCCGGTTGCATGCCCACACCGTTTCATTCAGAGATCTTTAAGCTATATAGCTTCATTCAGTAGTTTGGTTTTTTTTTTTGTTTTACTGTGTCGGACTGACGTCATGGAGTTGTCACTCTCGAAAGGTGGTTTACCTAATTGAAGACCACCACACCACGCAAATCTATCGGCGACTCAATGTGGCGTGGGTTCCTCACCTCAGTCACACGTCATAGAAATATTTCATTCATTCAACTTAGAACTGCGCCGGAATTTTGGAAGCAGCGCGCACCGGAAGATGTCCACTTGTTGCGCACAAAATTATAAATTTCAAGAATAAATATCGATGATGCAATATTTCTTCATTTTTTTTTGGAGGAAATAGAAGCCTACACGCAGCAAGTTGTGGCAAGAGGTGGAATTTTAGGTGGAACCCACATAAAGCTAAATCGCGCGTAGCTTATTGTGTGTAGGATAACGAGTAATCCGAAAACCTTGCTCTTGAGCGTTGAATCCACCAAGTCAGTAGCAAACGAACATGTGGCAAGCGTTTTTGTTTTTTGTTGAACGAACTTACCTACTGGATATTCCGGGACAAGAAACATCAACTTTTTTTCAACTTAATGGCGATTTAACGAGGCATAAGTATGCTCGTATTCAAAAGCAAAGTTGTAGGTATCGTCGGCAAAGGTCACTTCGTAGGTGGAAAAGTGTTGAATGTCGGTGGTATGAAGCTTTGAAATGTTAGGAAAATACAACGTGCTGTAGCGCCGTAGGTGCTGTTTGTGGAAAACGAAGTGAAAAAGGTTTGTATATTTAAAATTGATGTAGGTTTTTCAGAACGCGTTATTTGGAAAACATTTGTATTTGCTAACCTTAAGGGATGACTGTCTGTGCCAATGCAAATTCTCATTGAAGCGACTAACTGGATGCCCTTTCAATATAAATTATGACGAAATTTTGTTTTTAGATTATGCGATTGAATTGTAGAAAAAAGTTTGTTACACATCGAGAAGTTTAGGGTTTCATTCTTGGTATTTTTATGCAAAGACTTTTAAAACGAATTCATAAAAAAAGACTGATTTTATTTGGTTCGGTTTTTCCTAAGACTCATGGGGTTAGTTCTTCCTTCACAGATTTTCTCTGGGAACTGGTTGTTTCAATATTGCATGGCAATAATTAATAATTCTGTTGAAAATAAATTACATACCCAACTTTGAAATAATAAGTTTGGCTAAAAATGTATTACTTGAACGAAAAAAAATTGAATACATTCCCTGTTAACGAAAACAGCTCACCAGAGCCCTGTTTAAACTTTTCTTAAATATCTATGATGTATGAAAATAATAAATAGAATTGGAGATTAACAGGTATCTGTTCATGGCTCTTTTTTTAATTCCTCCAAAAATCTTATTTTGTTAACAAATTTTATTCAGTACGGCCCGGCCCCGGAGATATACATGTAGTATCTCCTTTTACGATTCCAATTTTTTTTAAATGAAAGTCTAGGGTTTCAGATAAATAATTCTCAAAAGATTTATTTCTATGCAAATTCGTTTAGTTACAATATTATGTTGCGAAAGACCGATCTACTCGAATTCAGATTGAAGACTGCAATGCAAACATGTGAACTGCAAAACTGGTTTCTGGGGGCGCTATTTTCCCTCCCTACGCTATTCGTTGTTTGTTCTTCTGCATTTGTAACCAGTGCTGTCGACATCTACCTATGAGACATTTTCTTTATAAGAATTATTGAATGTTTTCTAATTTAAACAGGGGTATATTGCAAACCTATATTTGAACAGAACAGAGCTTGTTTTTGAAAGACCTAGACACTCATTACATTAGCTTTGTTCGATGTCAGCACTGGGGCGCACTGGTGTACACTGAAATCGCACTGAAGTGTTTTATGTGACACTTTTTTCGCCCCAGTGTTTTTGCACTGTGTTCGATGTGAACACCGCGCACGCACTCAGTGCACCCTCATGCGCCCCATGTATTTTCTTGGTGTAAGATATCGGAGCTGTCAAAATTCAAAATTTAAATTCAAATCAGCTGTTGGCAGAAGTTCGTTTTCAGAGAATGGGGGAATTTATTTGCAAATTTGGTGTGCAATTTTATGATATGAAATATTTCGTAGATTATTTTGTAGGTTTTAAGTTATTAATGTGTGTATAGACAAAATATTGCTTTCGTGGGTCATTTTTTTAACTTCTATTTATTTGGCACTGTTTAAAGAAAAAAAAAATAAATGAAAGAAATGTCAAAAAATAGAGATGTTGCACTGAGCTGTTCGATGTTAAATAAACACTGGAGCAGCTATGCAGTTTTTTGGCAGTTTGACTTAATGCACTGACATTCCCCAAGGCGCACTGGGGCGGGGAACATCGAACAAACCTATTAGCAGTGAGGCAGAGATGGTATCTGCGTCGGCGTCGACGTCATTTCCGGAGGTTCTTTGTTCTTTGTGTAGAAAGGCACCTAGAGCTAAATTTTTTAAGTGTCCTTCTAGGCAGTGGGAAACGCCATCTGTAAATTTCTCTTTTCTGTACAAAAGATGATCAGTTTGCAGGGGCTTGGATTGTTCAACTAATCTTCCTTATAAACATAAAAAAAGTTAGCAACTTTTTGACAAATGTCAATTCTTCTTTAACATATAAATATTAAGCAAAAAAGGATGCAAGATACCAACAACAAGGTGTTAATTTACTGTACACCTAGAAAACGTGAAATAAGTGTTTTGAATCTTAAGCAAATGATACATTGTCGATTTCGGGTGAGCACAGATTTCCTTTACTTTACGACAAATTCAGTCATTTTGTTCAATATCGGTCAAAACGAGATGGTTCCAAGTCTGAACGGCTCCGGAGCAACAACCGATTTTCTCGGGCAACCAACGAAGATCCTTACATTTACTTAAAGTTCGGTTCTGTTTTTTGAAGGCGTCATCGGGCTTATTTTTTCGAAAACGCTAAAAACAGGCCAAATGACTACGGCAAGCGGCGAAAACTAACAGAGCCAAGCTTAACGACTTTCTTCTTATTTAACTGGAAGATTTGAAATTGGAGAACATATGGTTGCACGAATCACAACCGAAATTCTCGTGGCTGCCTTTCCGCTTAATCTCTAGTTTTGAGGATTTGTATTGAACGTCAAGAGGACTCAATTTGACCGTTATAGACTTCATATGTAGTCTCAAGCTTGTGTCAAGTCTCAAACTCTTGAAACGTCAACAAGAGGTATACTCTTAAATAAGTCCAGCCAGATGCAGGCATATAGCAAGATGACATGGAGAATATGGGCGGAAGAAGCTGTACAAGATAGATTCCTTAATCCAGATCTTGGATCTTGCTGGATGGCGGCTGCTAAAGTCCAAGAGAACTTTGACTCTTTAGATTACGAGCTGCTGGTTAAGAAGACTGACCAGTGAACACATAGGGATCCGAGATTTGGGTAGTTGGAATCTAGCTCGAAGCAGATGTCGTGGAAAAAATAAAGTTCGGTAGGTTCAAGAAGAAACAGCTCGAGAAAGCTTATGCAGTTTTTTTTTTATGATAGAAGGCTGACCTTACTTACGCTAGAAAATGGCGTAGAACAGGACGCCAAAAGTTTAGGTTTACGAAACTGGAAAGGGTCGTAGGCCAGCAATCAAATTATATGGAAGAACCTTTTTAGGTTAAGCCCGGACTAGACCCCAGTTGGTGCCCCAGTGATGATAATAATTCTGATGAATTCAAAGTTTCAAGAACTTACATACGTTCTAACCAAAATAAAATGGAATAACATTTATGATCCATTAAATTATTTCTTATGTAGAAAATTGAAAATTTGACTAATTGCTTGAGATTCTTTAAAAACTTGATAGGTTATAGATATTTGTCGACATATATTTTAAATACCTACAACTGAACATATATTTTAGAAATTTTAAATTCCATTAAAGTTTAATGCTGATAGACGTCCTTAAATATCTCCTTTTTCCAACCAACGTGTTTATTTCTTTTTCATTACATTTTTTTCGTTTGATATTAATTTTGTTATGCAAAATGTTAATATATTTTGAATTCAATAGATATTTAAGGTATTAAAACAGGGACAGAATGAGGAAGCGCATTTATTTCTGTTACTTAATCAAGGTAAAAGCTTTCAAATTCCCTATAATGCTCACATGAAATCCATAACCGTCCCCCTTTTTACTTTTTTTTAATGACAAGAATAGAACATGAAGTTTAAATTACCATTCGTCGTTTTTTTTTTTATTAACTAACTCCATAGTAAGCCAACCACTCATAATCAATTTCAAAGACGAACAAGAAACGTAGTAATCTGAACAAAGTTCTGAACTTCCCTTAAAATAGATTAAGCTTTAAATAACTACAATTAAATATTTTATTACATCATTAAGCACCATTGTTATGAATATTTGAGTATCTCAACCCGGAGAGCTTGCCTGCTTTTCCATCAAGGATAACTCCCCCTGTATCCATGGCTCAAGTGACATTAAAATTAAGACGAGATATTCAGAAGTAGTAAATACGTGGTTATGGTTTTTTTTTCAGCTTTACAAGTTCCTCCCCGAAATGAACTTCAAACAGAACTTCTAAAAAAAATCTTCCAACAAAACTGAATTAACAACGCAGAAATGTGAAAATCATTAAAGAATAATTTACATTTGGTAAATGAATTCAAAATGATGTGGAAAATGCGAACAAAAAAACAACGACGGCAACGAGAAAATGATGAGTTTTGAGAGTGGAGAAAAAATATAAAATATATGATAATTTTCACTTTTTAGTTTGTGTAATATTTATATATATATTTTATTTATTTGAAATAATTTTTCTTTTTTTTAGGTGAAAAATAAAAATAAATTAAATTAAATTATATTTTCGTACTATATATAAAAAATAATATCTAATAAAATAAAATAAAAAACAAGCGAATTAAATTGCGCCTACCTTTGTTCATGCAGACCTGCATGATTAAATCGTTTTTAACGTCTTAAATGTTAAAATTAATTAAGTTATACAATTTTTGTGTTCTTTTGATATTTTTTTTTAAATAAAAAAATATATATTTCTTAAATAAGTTTTTTTGTTTTTTTTTTTCTGTCTGACAGAATTTGTTAGAATGTTGTTTTCAAATTTAATCTATTTTTTTTTGTTTTATTTAGTTTAGAACTATTTTTTTGTTTTCAAAAATATCTTTGCAATTTATTGCAATTATGTATATACAAATAATATATTTTTTAATCACAAAATATAAATACAAAAAGAAAATACTTTTAAATTTAATTTTTTGTCTATATGATTCTAATTTTTGTTGAACTTATTCAAACTACAAAACACACAAAGCAAAACTAACAATGCAATAGCTAAGCTACATTATGCAAATTTTGAAAATTTTGTACAAGGTTGTAGAAAAATATGTAAATAATAGTTATTAAAATGTACATAGATAAAAACGAAGTGTCTGTTTTTAATATCAAAATAATAACTTTTTACTAGATGCATATGAAAGTGTATACAGTACTTATAACAAAAAAAAAAACAATTTATAGAATTTTTGTCTGTCTGTATCTCTGTCTTTCTGTCTGTTTGTTCTGGGTAATCTCGGAAACGGCTGCACCGATTTTGACGGGTTTTTCACTGGCAGATTCCTGATGTTCTAGGGAGTAACTTAGGCTGTGTAAATTGCCCACTAGAAGGCGCTGGGGGTTGTTTTTGGAAATTCTTATTTATGGACTGATTGTCAAGAGATTTTCACAGGCAAAAAGCTGATATTTTAAGGATTAGGTAAGGCTATTTCAATTACGCCTAGGTGACATTGGAGGCGTTTTTTTTTCTTATTTATGCCCCGATTTTGACGGGACTTTTCACAGGCAAAAAGCTGATGTTGTAAAGTGTAACTAAGGCTTTTTTAATCAACCGTTAGTACCACTGGGGTCGGTCGTATTACAAGCAGGGAGCTTATTTTGAAAAAAGTAACTAACGCTGGTTTGATTACTAAATGGCTTCATGCAGGGTTCGTTTTTTTCGAAAATGTAAGTATAGTTTACCCGAGCAACGCCAGGTGGGTAATTCGAATAGGTTCCCTGAAAGTCAAAGTATAGCGTGACATACTCTGAAGTCTGAACCATTTCTGTTTGTGAGTTTTGAGGTCAGTAGGAATGTAGGGGACTAACAAATTTGTTTCTCACAAGAGTTCGCCATAGAAAAAAATCTTCCTTTTACCCGACTTTGAATGACTTGGCGTGATATGCATCATGAAATATTTTAATATTTAGACGAGTGAAAAAATAATGACACATTTAAGAATTTTTTTTTATAACACTTAATGTCAAATTGATGGCAGTCTGTCAAAGCTTAAAAATGACATTTCAGTACCATTTTGCAGGAAAATTTTGCACACAAACCATATTTAAAATAATGACAACAATAGTCATTACAATGACAGTGCGTCAGATACTAAATTGCCAAATAGTATTATTTTGTGGAGTTATTCATTATTTATAAATGTTTGATGAAAGTTACGTTTTTGTATTACTTGTCATTTTTTGTATGCTTACAATTATTATTATTTTTTTAATTGCAAAATAAATTTGGGCCAATTTTTTACATTTTTGTATTTTTCTCAAATTTTTTTGCAAATAAACTCTTTATCATAGAAAAATTGCATAAAGAACTTGTAGAATTGAATTCAGCTTAGTTGAAAATGAAAGCCAGACAGAAGGTACGCCAACAGCTGAGGAGCTATTAGCAATTAAGAGGGAGAGAGTCGGGACTAATGAAGAAGCTTCCACTCTTTTCACTCCTGGCGGTGCAATAATTATTTTGCTTCGCCTTATTTTTCTGGTGTATGGAAAGCATCAGAACGGGTAGCTGGAATCAATACCAATCTAACAGTGCAAGAATCACTCACCTCAAAGTAACGAGATATAGGCGCGGAAAATTGAGTGAAAAATGCATTTTCTTGCACGCGACCCTTCAGTCCGCTCCTGGAGGCGCAGTTAAGTTTTCAATATAGCTAGCTGGACTCAATACCTATCTGGCGATGCAAAATATACTCAGCTAGGACCTCTATGTAACGAGATATAGGAATGTGAAGGCTTGAGTGAAAAAATGTATTTTCTGACATGCGACCCTTCAATCTGCTCCTGGAGGCGTAGTTATTTTTTAAAGTAATTTGTCGTAGGTATATGGGCTGGGTATCTGAACTCGACACCTATCTGACAATGCAAAATATACTTAGATAAGATTTCTACACATCGAGATATAATGGGCATCTGAAGGTTTGAGTGAAAAAAATATAGGTTCTGGCACGCCACCCTTCAATTCGCTCCTGGAAACGAAGTTATTTTTTAAAAGAAATTTAAGGTATATGGATCGTGTAGCTAGACTCAACGCCTATCTGAAAATATAAAACATATTCATCTAGGAACTCTACATAACGATATATACAGGCGTCTTAAGGTTTGAGTGAAAAAATATAGTTTCTGACACGCCACCCTTCAATCCGCTCCTGGAGCAGGAGTCAAAACAGAGCCCTGGGACACACCAATTTTTTTTTATTGTGAATATCAGACTTGAATCAATTCAACACAACTTGCATTGAGCGATTCGAAAGGTTAGGCACGGGGCACTACAGTGACTAGTCCTAATATTGCAAAACCGTCCCAGTTATTTTTTTTATTGCCAAGGATTGTTCACTCTAGAAAATTTGCAGAAACGACACGAATTCGGTTTGGCTCATGAGTTTATCGGTTTAACTGAGCAAAAATCTGAACATACTATCCTTCGGGTGCTATATGGACAGAATAGCGAAGCCAACTAGAATTGTGTATATTGAAATCACTTTAGACGTAACACCTAAAAACGTTCCTTCAAATGCTGACTGAAACGAATTGAGATCACCGGGAATTTTTGGATTTTTAACGTCTCAGATGGCTGGGTCATATAGAGCGGATGAGCATCAATGCTCCGGTCGGGAAAATCTTCGAATCCACCCCAGGGGGACGGTGCAGTAGAGGAAAACCGAGACTCAGGTGGCGCACACAAGTGGAAGAGGACATCAACCGACTCCACGTGCAAAACTGGAGGCAGCTAGCTAGGGATCGAGCTGGCTGGAGAAGCTTGTTGGTTGAGGCCCATGTCCACCTCGGACAGTAGCACCACCTAAGGTTAGGTAAGATTAAGTAAGGTGTCGTAAAAGAAAGATTATAATCAAAGATTAAAAACAAAACGCACATGTCAAAAAATATAAAAAAAAGGAAGAGGCCCACAGATGGAGCCTTAGGTGACATCAATGAAATAGGAGTTGTCTTTCGAATAGAGTTTATTCTGTTTGAAAAAGAACAACAATATTTGGCCATTATTACATTACATTACATATTGATCTGCTCCGTAAATAAATCTACGGAGTAAAGACACTTATGAGCACTGGCTACTGACAATTTACAGGACAACACACAAGACAACTTTGATGCAGGACAGAACAGAAGATAGAAAGAGGACGGAAAAACAGAAAACACATAACACATGTCAACAGCACGCAGTTGGGTTTCGGACGGTCTCCCATCTTTCCACTAACCACGCGCAACGATGCTTGATTTCGCTGATCTCACGGGAAGCGATGCTTTATCAGAGCCAAGGCCGTTGACGTGGCCATTATTTTTTCACAATGTCGAGTCATTATTGCTTCATATTGAAGCTCCTACAAATCTAAGTGTTCTCTTGAGTTAACTTTGAAGGTCATTCTAAGTAAAATAAACTTGTAGTCATTGTACTTTACAAAAAAAATGTATTCTTGGTTAAACAAAATAAAAGTAATTTATATTTAATAAGTGTTAAAAGTCATGATATTTTTTTTACTTTTTTTGTTTATGTAAATTAAAAATCAAACAACCTTGCACATCAATTTCTGCAATTTAAATATTTTCAAAACACAAACAACATATAATTAAGCCAAACATTTACTTATATTCTTAACCTTTTGGTCACGCCCATCTGTTCCTTAAATAGTTTTATATATTTTTATTAACTTTACGCAAATATTTGTTATTATTTTGTTTTTTTTTTTATAATAAAATTCTAAATCCTAGCTTGATATTTATAGTCCTCTTTTCTTTGCGAATTATTGCACATTTGAAGGCAACTGCCATAGTTTCAAGACATTTTTTTAAACATTTACTTTATATTTATATTTTGTTACTGCATTTAAGTCCATTTTATCGATTTTATAGGTTAGAAATAAAAAACACACTATTTTATTATGGCACTGTTTTGTCTCTATGAAAGTTCAGAATTCACTTAAGTACAACACCGAAGAGAATAAAGCAACGGCCTTAATGTGTACTCCAGTGGTATTCCAGTGTATCTTTGATGAATAGTGTAAATTTGTATAAAAGAGTATCTCTGAGATTATGGCATCGCTTCTTTATGGCACGGATAACTGTTTTTTTTTTCTTCTAATAATGACTAGTTTTATGTTTTTTTTTTTGCAAAGGTTTCTTTTTTTTAATTATATTTCTATATATAAATAACAAAATAAAAGAGTATATTTTTATTTAAAAATGGTTAGATAGAGTGAGAGAGAAAATCTCAACGTAGAAGAATTTTACTACAAAAAAATTATGTCCTATTCGGAAGATAGAAGATTCTTTTGCGAATATCTAGTAGATTAAGGGTCATTTTTTAGCGAGATCATTGATTTTTATTTTTATCGCTTTGAACTTTGAATAAAGCGCCATCTATCATCGATGACTTTGCATCTGTCAATTTAAAAAAAAAAAAAAACAATGACATTTCATACTAGAATCACAAGGATATTATAAAATGACGTTTTATTACCTACATTTTGTTGTTAAAAAAAAAAACCTAAATATATTGTGAACCTATCGCTGCGCATGCGCATGCGTCATGTGCGAATGAGTGGAATGAGGCACATGCGGGACATGTGAATGATGCGAATGTCCGCCATGCGGCGGATAGCCTTGAGCATGCGAAAGCGGTGATGGCTGTCCACCAGATGAATAGGGCGATTGCATTATACTTTGCTCCAGGCCATAATGGCTGGGCGCTTGCGGATGTCCTAGATGGGCGTGACCATGGTGACCATAAATTAATTGTCTTACTTTTGAGTCCTCGTCGGCTATATTGTAACTAAGTTCGGTTTCTTCGAATCCGGTAGCTGACATTCGTTGGTCTCCACCACCTACACTTGGTGGGTCGGGTGAATTTAAGCAGGTCTGGATGAGTTGTTTGCCAGCTTCCGAAGTAATCATCGGTTGTAATTTGCGCGTCGCAAATGTGTACACGTGTCCTGTTTCTGATGCAACCAGCAGCATAACTTGAGTACCGGTAAGGGTTGATAGCTCATATGCCTGTAAAATAAGGGAAAACAAATTAAAATTGATGTTTCGATTAATTAATTGAGATAGTTGATTAAAGATTCATGCAAATACAGTTGAAGGGAGGGAGGGCAATGTCTGTGTATCCATTGGGACGATTTAATCGATTAATAGCTCGATGTGTAAGTACTTTTTACCACATTCCCAAGTGGAAGCCAAATTGAGCAGAATATATCGTTATTGTTGGTGTTGTTCTGTGTAAACAGAAAATCAATTTACTATACTAGCTACAGCTATGGCACGCTCTGTTGAATTGACGGTTGGTTTTGGGAACACCCACTCGGTTTTTGGTCGGATTTGCCCACAACATACACCAATATCGACATTCACAGATACTTCCGTTTGGAAGCCGCGCCGCACATATCTCAATTCGTTCAATTACGAATGCGATTCAATCAATTTGGGAAGTGTTTGTTGTTTCTCGCAGGGATGAGATGAGCTCAAGGCATTCGAATATTTTGTGAGTATAATGTTGTTAAAATGGCGGAGCCTGTTGAATGCCGGATACGTATACTGGGTAATTATCAGTGAGAAGAGAATTCACTAATTAGGGGAAGTTTAAGCAGTAAATCAAGTGCTTTCAGATACTTGATTATATTTCTTGAGTGAATTTTTTGTGTTCGTGGCAAAAAAAGGTAAAAAGCATTTCTGTAGGATGCAGTAAAATCTCTTTTAGGCGGGTTACGTTTGGATCACCATTTCACTATGAAATGATGAAATTGTGAGAAAAGATTCAATTCATTTCTACACTGATGGCTAAGATCTAAGTCCCTCTTTCCGTTCTGAAAATCAAAGAGGTCTTAATATTTGCTCGAGGAAAACGTGATATCAAATATTTTTTAAGATTTTTGTCTATTTGTTTGTTACGGCTAATCTCTGCACCAAATTTGACAAGACCTTTTCTAGCAGATAGCTGAGTTTGGAGTTATTTAGGTTATTTTTTATTATCCCCTGAAGAACAACAAAGCCCCTGGTAATGATGGAATACCCGCTGGATTTTTTAAAAATAGCAATAACCAACATATATGAACTTTTTAACTACATATATGACACTTCGGGGGCGCCTAAGAGTTCTAGACAAGCTGCACTTGTACCGCAGTGATGCATTTTGAGTCCTTTACTATTCCCACTATACATCGATGGTCTATCTGATATGCTTCCTGCAGGCGTCATCTTTGCCGGAATTCTCATTAAGGTGCTTCTCTACGCCGATGATCTGGTATTAATAGCTGAAAATCTCTTCACACTTCAACTCCAAACCAATAAGCTATAGAGGCTTAGTAAAACGTGGGACCTTCACTTTAATGTCCAGAAAACAAAAAATTATGATTTTTGAGGGTCGACAGTGAAGAAAACTACTCAAAGAAGTTTGGCGATCAAATAACGAGTCTGTTGATTTAGTACTTGAATTTAAGTACTTCTGAGTGTTGGTAACTCCGAACTTGAACTTTAAAAAGCACGCAAACAATAGAAACAGTGAAGCTTAAATAGCGCTGAACATGAAGTGGCCTATGTTTTTCTCAAATACAAATATTAACCATTCTTGTTAATATAAAGTCAACACTTGAATTTGCTACACAGAGCACGCATTTGGAGTGACCCTCTTAAACGAATTCGAAGCTTTATAAAAACACTTCTTCAAAAGGAAATTTCTGTTACCCAATAGAGTACCAACCTATGGAACCAGCTGGCTTTGTCGCACAACATATCCTTATCTCCCACAGAAAGAAACATCCATGAGTGGCTGAATTAATTGTCTGCAATAATACAGTAGACAGTGAAAGTAGATGATAAACTATGTATATGGCCAACACTTAATCCGAGCATTCTACAGAAACCTTAACCTTAAATGCTAACTAAAGACAGCTATTTCGAACGTCCATTTAAATTTTTTTAAATATAAAATTATTTTTAATTTTTTTAAATCATTTAAAGTTGTTAAATATTTATGTTGCAAATCATTAAAATTTAAAAAAAATCTAAAAATCGCCTTCTTTAAGAACTATACTTAAAAAACTTTGTTCAAAATATTATTTTTATTATTGTTATTATTACCCGAGCAACGCCGTGTGGGTCAGCTTATTTAAAATAATCAAAAAGGACATATTTTTTTTTAAATCGGCTGATTTCGAATCGAGTTTGTCAGCTTACTAAAAGTTTAAAGGAACAGTAAAATATGCTTGATAGAGCATGGACAAAATTGGCACACTGGGTCGCACGTACTTGCTCTTATCTGCATAGTCACATTTAAAGGCAAGATCTTTTTTTTATAATTAACGGGCGCACAAGGGACTATTTGTTTCCTTTTTAATGTAGAACACACTGCGCGGGCATTAGGAAGAAAGGGAGGGGAGAGATAGGAGGTGTCGTTTAGCATTGGTTTTGTATGTTTGCAGATCAAAAAGGCAAGGGAAAACTACGCCGGGTAAACTATTCAAAATTCGTGTTGTTCGGCTAAAAAAAGAATCCCTATATTTCACCGTACGTCCGAAATTGGGCTCAAGGGTGAACTGATGAGCATTCCTTGCGAGACGAGTATTACGGGAGAAACTTTTAAGGGGAGGAATGCAATTGGTTACTTCGAGTGAACATTTTTTGTAAAAGAAACGATAAAATAAGGAAAGACATCAAACATTGCGTCGGTGTTCGAGTGGGGCAATTGTTTCAGCGGCAGTTCTATTTCCTATCAATCTTTACGCTCGATTTTGTATTCTATCAAGCAGGTGAAGCGATGCTTGCGAAGCACCTGCCCAGAGGTGGGAGTTATACTCGAGTTTAGGACGTATAAACGCTTTATAAGGTGTAGCCAGATCAGAAGAAGAAAAATACTTCTTAGACCGATACACTTGGCAGCATTTTTACTTACTTACTTAGGTGGCGCTACAGTTCGGGACGAACCTGGGCCTCAACCAACATGCCTCTCCAGCCAACTCGGTCTTTGGCTAGCTGCCTCCAGTTTTGCACTCCAAGTTGGTTGAGGTCGTCCTCCACTTGAGCGCGCCACCTAAGGCGAGGTCTTCCTTGACTGCGTCTACCCTCTGGGATGGAATCGAAGATCCTGCAGCATTTTTAGCGCTCTCAAATATATGGTCGTTCCAACGGAGGTCGTCGTTGACACCCGAGTACTGAGAGCTTTTCGGTTTCTTCGATGTAAGTGCCATTCATGGACAATGGCATTGGGGGTATGTTAAGCTTTAACGACAGAAGACAGCGTTGAGTTTTCGAAGCATTAAACTCCACACGATTCCTATTACCCCATTTGACAATGCTGTATAAATCGGAGTTTAATGAGCTTGACATACGGCACAGTTGCAATTGTACGTCCGAAGGCGAAGGACGTGAATTATCGAACGACTATAAAAAGCTGAGGGTAGAGTCGTCAGCAAAACATGTAAGTGGATTAGAAGTAACAGATAGAAGATCATTTATAAAAATGAGGAAAAGAGTCGGAGACAGAACAGAGCCCTGGGGCACACCACCATTTATTTGTGGGAATCAGACTTGAATCTGTCCAATACAACTTGTATTGAAGGGTCCAGAAGATAGCTTCTAATCCAACGAACAAGGGTATCACCGATCCCAAAAGCACGCATTTTCGATAAGAGAGCTTCATGCCAAACTCTATCAAATGCCTTGGAGATATCAAGAGCAATAATCTTTCTTTCACCAAAGCGATGTAAAGATTTGTTCCACACTTCGGTGAGATATGCCATCAGATCACCAGTGGAACGGTTGCTGCAAAAGCCATACTGACCGTCATAGAGAAGCTTTCGAGCTTCCTTAATTCATGACCTTAGAAAGAAGGGATGTTAGTGATATGGGTCGGTAGGAGGAGGGGGAGTATGGGTCACCTTTCTTAGGGACAGGGTGGACAAATGCTGTTTTCCATCTTCTAGCAAAGATTCCAGAAGAGTAGGAGCGATGGAAAAGCTTACGCAGTGGCTTTGCAGTGTGGAAGAACACCTCTTCAGAAGTATACCATTCGGGCCAGCGGATTTGTGTATATCGAGATCTTTGAGAACTCTTCCTACTGTACGAGTGCGGAAAAAAATCTGTCCCATGGAAAAATTTAATTAGCGATGAGCGTTGGAACCGAAGATGTTGAGAAGTTTTTAATAATTTTTACAAATGACCAAACATTTTTACTGCCTTTGGGACATTGCAGAATTTTTTGCCGTAATTTTTGGTGATGCAAAAATTTGGTTCTATCAATAAATCGAGAATTAGGTGACTATTTTCTCACTTAAAACCCACGGTGGCGGCTCTAGCTTGCACTAGGAGTTTGAAAAATTCTTCCCCAACTGAGAGTCGAACTTAGAATCTCTCGCTTAACAAGCAAACATCTTATCTACTGCACCACTGCCGCCCGCTAAATGTTTTGATGAGAAATATTTTGAGTTTTAAGACACTTATCAGAATTTTTTTTTACCGTTTGGGACAAATTTTTTTTTTGTCAAGACACATTTCTTTCTTCTTTTTTTTAATCAATAAATCAATACAACTAGAAAATTCGTTGTATACAGTTTAAAAAAAAAATTCCCAGGTAGATCAAGTAGAAAATACAGGATTTTAGCCACATACGAATAAATCCGTCTCCACGACAGGATATCGGCTCTAGATCCTCTGAAAATGTACTATCGGTGTGCCCTTATCTTAGGCGGATAATAAATACAGGCTATAAAAATTCAATTGGTACACCATATGCTACCATACGGCTGGTTCCGCATCCTTATCGGCCAACTCTTTGCTTGTGTAATTTTCCGCCTTTTATTAACATTTAATCTAATTTACGGCACACGGTCTGGCTATTACTGACTAATACACAGCAGCAGTTCGTTGCCGCTTGCAATATGATGTTGCTGCTACTATGCAACAACCAACTTTACGAAGGACTCTTATCCGTTGCAGCATCTTGTTGTTCTTCGGCTGTGTAGAGTGTGTGAGCCAAATAGTGGGAGCTGCTGCAGTCTCGATTTTCTCATAAATTTCTCGAGATTCAGCCAACATGCAAAGAAGTTTGGCGTGCGGTAGCACAACTAAATGGACGTTTTTTTTTTTTTTTTTTATTCGTGTTGGCAACAAATTTTTGCGCCCGCGGCGATTTGATCGATCCGATGCGGATGCAAGGCTTTCATGCCTAGTTTTTTGTTTTTATGAGATGTAAACGTAGGTGACCAATGGTGCTTTCGTCAGTGCTTCTGTTCCAGTAGCTCTTTGGAGGCATAGCCATGCGATGATGTCGGCAAGCACGAATGCGTTTCTTTATTGGTTTTAAACTGTCAGCATCACCTCTTATCTTTGAAAGATCAAGGTAGTAGCTTCTAATTCATATTATATCTGTTGAATGGTTAAACGTATGGCTTTTGACTGAGCAATATGGGTTTTGGCATCGGTGGCAGTATAAGCGAGTGGGAGAGTTTGAGTCGTGGGCAAGTTTTTTAGTGGCGCGTAGGTGACTCAAGGTAACTGTTTGTTTTTTTTAGATACATTGGACGAAATGACATTATGGACAAAAGTGTCAATTAACGAGCTTAATTAATAGATCTTTCGTGATTGTGTGTTTTTGTTATTGATTGTAGTTGTTTCAACTTAATAAAACCAATTAAATTTAAGTGTTTTGTTTGAATTTTTTTGCACGAAACAAAACTTGAATCAAGTGTCGTAGAGAGAAGGATTTGAAGGAATTTCTACACTGAGGGACGAAAAATTAGTATCACGGCAAGTACGAAATATCTATCTTTCACCCCTGAATATGTTTTTTGATTTTAGTCATCTTGGAAACTAACCTATAGGACTGTTCATTGTTCATATTAATTTAATTTCAATAGAAGTAGTATAGTACCATTTTTTTTTTATAATTTGCACACGCTAAAGGGATTTGGGCTATCATTTTGATGTCGGTGGACACAGCGCGAGCTTAGGAAAGAAGGAGGGTTTATTAGGAGTTGCCGATTCACATAGGTTTTAAACTTCTGAACATCATAATGGGAGGGGAAAACAGAGTTAGGCAAAAGATTCCACATTCGAGTTGTACGGCTGAAGAACGAATCTCTGTACTTGACTGTACGACCGAAATTGGGGTTAAGGGTAAATTGGTGGGCATTCTTGGAAATATTACGAGTATTACGGTGAAACTGTTTAAGGGGAGGAATGCAACTGGCTATTTCTCTAGAACATTGACCTTAGAAATAACGGTAGAAAAGAGAGAGACATGAAACATTCCGTTGATGTTCAAGTGATATCATATCCAATTAACTTGAAAGCTTTTCTTTGAATACCATCCAAAAGACTCAAGTGAGTTGATGGAGCACCCGCCCAGACATGGGAGTTATATTCTAGTCTTGGACGGATGTATGATTTGTAGATAGTAGTCAGATCAAAAGTGGAAAAGAATTTCTAACATCTTCGGAGGAAGCCAAAACATCTTGCGGCATTTTTGGCAACATCATAAATATGATCATTCCACAAGAGGTGACTGGTGATGCTCATACCGAGAATTTCAAGATGATGAGCTTCCATAATATAAGTACCACTCATGGATAATGGCAAGGGGGGTATAATACGCTTTAGAGACAGAAGACAGCATTGTGTTTTGGACGCATTAAATTCTGCTCCATTTCTTATTCCCCATTTGATGATGCTGTCAAGATCAGAATTTAATGAGCTTATCATACGTTGTAGTTTAAGATCCACATCCGAAGACCGCGGTTGTGACTCCAAAAATGAATATGAAAAGCTGAGTGTACTGTCATCAGTGAAGCAGTTTAGTGGATTAGAAGTTTCAGACAGGAGATCATTTATTAAAATGAGAAAGAGAGTCGGAGACAGAACTGAGCCCTGGGGAATACCAGCATTTATTTTGAAGATATCAGATTTGAACCCATCCAATACAACTCGTATTGAACGGTCCGAAAGGTAATTTCTAATCCAGCGAAGAAAAGAAACATCGAAACCAAAAGCTGGCATTTTATCAAATGCTTTAGAAATATCGAGTGCAATAACCTTACTTTTACGATGTAGGTATGGGCTGGACAAAAGCTCTCTTCCATTTGCTCGGTGGCTTTGCCAACGTAGAAGAACACCTCTTCAGAACAATAGCGGGGATACTATCAGGACCAGCGGATTTATGTACGTCAAGATCTTTTCAAATTCTAGCACTGTACGAGTGCGAAAGAAGATTGATCCCATAGAATCATTTACGCTCTCAAGTACGGGTGGGATCATGACACACTCTGGCAGCGTAGAATTAGCGGCGAACTTCTTAGCGAAAAGGTTAGTTTTCCCTTGGGAACTAACAAATGGGGTGTCATTGATGACAAGCGTCGGAATCGAGCACGAAGAAGTATTCCCCATATTTTTTACATATGACCAAAAATGTTTGCTACCTTTGGGACATTAATTATAATTAGGTTCTTAAATTTTAACCATTGCAGTAGAACAAGAGTGGTTAGCCCTAAAACCTGGCTGATAGGGAGACAGAAAAGCCTTTTTGAATTAAGGTGTTCCATCATTTGTCTCGTAAATATTTTTTTCCAAAACTTTAGATAAACATGGATAAATGCTTATTGGCCCATATTCCGCAGGCTCAATGGGCAAGATTTTTTTAGGAATAGGAGTTATTCTGGCTGCTTTCTAAGCATTTGGGAAAGTAGAAGACGCAATACAGTGGTTGTATATATGAGTTAATGGGATTATAATATACGGTAGAATAAGTTTTACGAACCGGAGGGGTCAGATCAAATAGTTTTAAATGTGTAACTACTTCTTCTTCAGAAACAACATCAAAGCTAAACCAATCGACATGGTTTTAAGGTAAGTTAATGTCGGGGTCAAAGCTTGTTAGACAATTGAGTTGTGGTAGTGAAATATCGGGTTTTTCAACAGGGACGCTACAGGGACAGCAAACGACGCACTATTTCTTGCCGCTCTTTTGACATTTCTCTTCAGTAAGGTTTGCCATTTCATAGTGGAAAGATATACGAGCCAACAACGAGTCGAAATTATTAAAATTTACTACCGAAATTCGGAGTCAGTGGCCTCAACGTTAAGAGCGCTACGTCCAATTTATGGTCGTCATATTCGTCCTAGCAGATCAACAATTAAGCGTCTAGTGGAAAATTTTGAATCCACAGGCACAGTACAAAATGTTCCCGTGCCAGTGAGACAAAGAAGTGTCCGTAGTGTCGAGAATATTGCTGCCGCTGAGGCTTCAGTTGCAGAAAGCCCTTATTTGTGAAGTACATCTGGATGGTGTTTACATATCGATATTTGTCGTTTTCCAACACCAATTTCACGGAAATTTACCCATAATTGCTTAGGAGGTACATAGGTACTTGTTTGTACGTGCGGTCACATCGTCGAAATATTTTTTTTTTTAAAATAAGTAACATTAACGTAGCAAAATAATACTATATGGACTTAAAAAGTGTCAAAACCACAACACTTAACGGTATTTAGTAAAAATGGAGTACGCCATCACACGTCTTGTATAATAACGAATTTATGAAAAAAAGTATTTTGAAAATTGTAGAACGGGTTTTGATAAAATCCAGTTTTTTTATTTTTAGTTTTTTGAAATAATTTTTTTTTTTTGAAATTTTGGTATGCAGTTTTTTAGAGTTAATTAATATACATGTGAATATAAAATTTAAAATAATTTATGTATTAGTTTTAAAAATATTGATTTTACAAAAAAAAATCAAAAAATTAATTTTAAATAGGCAAAAAAAGTTATTCAAAATGTTGATATGCGTAATTAATTTGGCTACCCAGATCTTCTTAAATATAAAATTTGAAAGAGCCCTTACCGAGAAAGCCAAGAATTAAAAAAAAAATTCGAAGAAAAGAAATGGTTCTTTGGGGGTACCGTTTTAGACCACCATCTTAATTTTTTTATATCAAAACATAACCCACACTTACAAGTACACTGATTTTTTTCATAAAAATTCTTCGAGCCGTTTTTGAGAAAAATAAGATTTTACTTAACGATTATATGACCTCTAACATTTGAGCTAAAAAACAATTAAAAAAGGCTTCGGTAGAATGTCAAAATAATTCTATGTACTAAAATTTCAATATGATTGGCCTAACCGTTTAAGCTTTATTCCAAAATACATACGACAGACAGACAGACAAAATTTTGCCAGTAACTCAAATATGTTTCTCTTTCATCGTAATGGAAATACATAAGGTGATTGCACAAATATGGTGTATCCCAGGAAAGTCATATAGGTCCTTTTCTGTTTATTTTTACAATAAATGATGCTACATCTGGTATTCATCATAGTGAGATTCATATAGGGTTTTCCCAATAGAACTTCCGAACTTCGACAACTGATAGCAGCCAAATTGGTTCTCATTTATCATTTATTCGGCGTGCGCATCTTTAAATTGTTTTATCAAAATGGGTGCGTTCTCCACGGGCTTCGCTTATTTTACTTTCATCATAATCGTCCCGTTCGCAGTGTAGTTGAGTTCACCTAACACCCGTACGTCGGAAACGGAAGATTTGAAAAAAAAAATCAGCCGTAATAGTGTGCAGGAGATTCAGAAGCTGTCAATTTCGTGTAATGGCTCCCAAGAACTCGGCCTTTTGCAGACCACAACTTAGCGAATTTTATGTCGTGACTTTGGCATGCACCCGTAAAATTTCAACTGACCCGGAAACTGAAGGTAAACGACCATAGACCACGACGACGTGTCTATGACCTCTGAGAGTTGGAAGCTGATCCTTATTTTCATCGCAAAATCATCTTCAGCGATGAGGCCCATTCCTTCCCGATTTTGGGAACGGCCCAATCGATGCAAGATCCAAGAGCATCCAATGCATCCAGCAAGTCACTGTTTGGATTCTGGGCTGGCGGAGTAATCAGTCCATATTTTTTTGAGAACAATGTTGGCCAAGCCATCACCGTCAACCGCGAGCACTATAGGTCGATGATGAACACATTCTATTGGCTTAAATTGGATGATATGGACACCAACGGCATGTGATTTCAACAAGACTGTCCGTGCTTCACGTGCCGCACAGCTCACGCAACATTTGAAATTGTGCACCAGCGATATAAACTGGCCACCGAAATCATGCGATTTGACCCCGTTTGTTAATCTCTCTCACATGCGTCTTCATCTTGAATACGCCTCACAAGTTTGGACTCTCTAGTATATAATTCATAATACTCGTATTGAGGCTGATCTATACAATCTTCTACCTTATGGACATCGAATACAACTCTTGAAAATCAGATAGTGAAAAAAACTACCAGAAAGAACAAAAGAAGGAAAGGGTAATCCTCTGATGTTTAGTCATTCAAAGAAAACAAAACGCATTTAAAAAATCAATCGAATAAACTCATAGGAAGCAAAAACAAATGTGAACTAATAAGGCAGCCTTGAGGAACCACGAGTTATATAAATTAAAAAAAAAATACATAGTTGTAAACAAAATTGCCAGTTATTTGCATTTTTTTTTTTTTTTTTTTTGCCGACCTACTTTTTGTGTCGCTCACTGTATATTATTGACCTAAGTGAAATACGTTTCCTTTGGGGGCCGAATTTTTTTCACAGTTTCATGGAGTTCCGATAGAATGATTTAATTTAATTTATTTCAGAAACCTATGTAAGGTTAGGGTGTCTAAGTGGATCCAATTGAATGGCATCAGTGCCATATCACCTTCGCCAACGTCTTCAGGAGAGTATACATAATATACTTTCAATAGAAATGGATTACTTCGTTTTTTTTTGAACAAACCTCTCTTGTCCACACCAAGTACCACCAAGCTACTCGATGCTCATTTCAGAGTCACCGCACCGAAAAACCACCATCTCCGGAGAGATAGAAAAATTGAAAATAAAAAAATAAAGAATTCAGAACTTAAGTGGGCAAAACCCCACCCCGATTGTGTTGCTTCCTTACTTTTGAATTCCAAATTTCCATTCATCCCAGAGGACTAAAGGATATTCGTTTTTTTTTTCTTTGTATCTGCCACCAATTGTACCACCAGAAGTCAGTGTCTTCTTCGCCATGTGTGTGCACTTTTCCATCCCACTGAGAACATAAATCGTTTAGATTTTCGGATCGTTCTTTAGCTAACTACAGCATAACACTCCTTCGGAGGGGGGAGGGGTGCCCCGGCCCGTTCTTTTCGGAATACACAAAGTATTGAAAGCACAAAGCGATCACGATATTGGGAAAATGTATCTAACACATTTATTTATTTACATACTTGTCTTCTTCTCGGATGGGAGGAAGGGGAGCAAAGATTGCACATAGTACCAACATTTATTTTATTTTCTTTCGGCAAAGAAAATTGCGCGTTTCGGCAACAATTTGGTATTGGAAGTATTGCATATAATAAAAAAACTTGTCAAAATTTGCATATGCGGTATATTTTATTGGAAAATGGAAAATCTATTCTATACAAAGTGTAAGTGTGTGATGGCGAGAGATGTTGGCGAAGGATATTGCAGAATGGGTTATGGAAGTTGTTAGCAAATCGTTTATGATGAAATATGGCAGAGGACACAGACCAGTTCAGGCTTTTGGAATTGATTTTGATTATAGCGGTATTTCAGACTAATTTATATATTTTTTTTTTATTTGCCTAGAGTGAAACATATGGTTTGTGTTTGTTTGAGGAATATATTTGGTATTTTTACATGTGAATCAAAAAAATGTTAATATCCAATTTTTTTGTTGAATTTAGCTAGACCTTTATGTTCTTTCAAAAAAAACATTGCAGCTAGAAAATGGAACGTTTTTATTGACTTTTTATAAGTCACCAAGGTGGGCAACCACTCAAGACACAAAAAGAAATTACCTGTAAGTGATACATTTGAATTTTTATATATGATAGAAGAAGTCGGGTTCAGGTTTTTTTTTATAATTAACGCGGGCATAAGAGACTATTTGTTTCCCTTTTAATGTAGAACACACTGCGCGGGCATTAGGAAGATAGGGGGAGGGAAAGATAGTAGTAGTCGATTAACATTGGTTTTGAATGCTTATGCAGATCAAAATGACAAGAGAAAATCTCGTCGGGTAAACTCTTCTAAATTCCTGTTGTTCGGCTAAAAAAAGAATCCCTTTATTTCACGGTACGACCGAAATTGGGTTCAAGGGTGAACTGATGAGCATTCCTAGCGAGACGAGTATTACGGGAGAACTTTTAAGGGGAGGAATGCAGCTGGGGCTACTTCGAGTGAAATTTTTTTATAAAAGAAACGATAAAATAAGGAAAGACATTGAAAGAAGGAAAGAATGCCTCATATGTTGTCCGGCTGCAAGCACTTTAACTCCTCCTTGTGCATAGGGCAGCAACTAGATCCTTCCATCTGTCCCGATTCGCCGCAACTGGTCTTAGCTGTGACCACGATTGAATGCCTTGGGACCGAGCTTCCTTTAAAACAGATGACCTCCAAGTTGTTTTTGGTCTTCCCATTATTATTAATTATTACCCTATTACCCTGAGCATTCCATTCGAAGGATTGTTTCGCTATATTGTCCTTATGTTTCCTCAGAGTATGGCCTATCCAACACCACTTCCGTTGCATGATGTCTACATCCAATTTTTTCTGTCCGCTCCTATTCCATAGTTCTTCGTTCGATACGAAGGCTTGCAGCCTGCTCGAGATGTTTGCAGAGCATTTCCATGTTTCTGAAGCATAAAGCAGACCAGATTTCAAATTGCTAATTATTATTTGTTGGTATTGGAAAATTGGAATAATGTATACCAAGCACTTTATTCTTGCAACCAAGAAGATTAATATATTTTTGGTTTTATAGGTAGAGCATAATTCTAAAAAAAAGTTATACTAAATTTGAAGCTTTTATTTTTCTAGGGTTTCGATAAAAACTGCACCAAATATCGGCAAGAATAATGACGGCGATGTTAAGCTTCAAATTGACTGTTATGCACCGACGAACGATGCAACGGAGGACTATGTGAATTGTGTTTGATTTGTTTACTAACCAATAACACATGATGCACTAAATGATGAGCTCGGATCATAGACTGAAGCTTGCTTTAAAGTCACTATGGCCGAATTTCTGATAGTGTGAAAAAAGCTCTTTCCATGCCCATATTAACCCGGAATTTAACGAAGTTCGTAAGGGCAACATCATTATCATTATTGGGTACATCAATACCATGTTTGGTCCGGGCAAAACTACAAACAGATGATATCTGACGGTAACAGATGCTATATCAAGCATACCAAAATTTAACACCTACGAACTTAATTTTGCAGAGCAAAGCATCTCCAGAAAAAATTGATAATGAAGCCATCAAGGTGATGTAGGACAGAGTATAGAGCGTTTTTATGGAGGATGGGTCTGGAACGGTACCAAAGCAGCATTCAAGGGCTAGAGATCTCTGGATATTCCATGATACCTGAGACAAGATAATACACCGCAGGTCACTGAACATAGAATCAACAGTGAAACTATTGGCACTGCTTAGACATTTTGTTGTGACTAGAGATATATCTGGGGCCCTAATCTGAAATCCGATTCGAAAGTTAAATGGTTCGAAAACGGATAATTTATTCTCAGGAATCCGAGAAAAGGAATATCCGAATTTTATTTTCTTCTTTCTTCATCATTCAGCATTCCTTGCGAAAGAAGAAAATAAAATTCCGAATATCGGATTCCTGAGCATCAATTATCCGTTTTCGAATGATTTAACTTTCGAATCGGATTTCAGAGTAGGGCCTATGGTTATTGCCCTATGCTCCAGGAGGAATGTGAATGCAGTTTTCGGGGCACAAAAAAAGAAAACACCAGCAGTTAGTAATCGATAACAGTCCACTCAATAAGAAGCGTTCAAAGAAACGCTTTTTTGGAATATTATATTGTTTTGAATATCTTTTAAGGAATATTGCAAAACTGTATCGCAAACATCTTAAAAAAAGAATCCGGCCATTTTTACCAATTTTCTTACGATATCGTCTTTGGGGGAAAGCTAGAAGATGAACTGTGAACAAGATTAAATGAGGTGTTGTCAATTTAAATACGACTTGCGCAGGTACAAGTCCCATTTCTCAAAGCTCTTGAAGTTTAAAATCTAAATATTCGGCCATCAACTGACAAAATCAAAGCTATCCACAATGTACTGCCACCAAACGACAAAGAAACTGTTGTAGTCAAACTTGGATCTTATAATTATTTTATAAAGATCCTTTGCTATTTATCATGAACCAAAGATTTATCAACCTTCAGCACTAGGGAATATCTTTTTTATTTTATTAATTATCCGTAACAAGCTTGTGTGGATCAGAAAACTTTTATTCAATATCCGTTCCATTGCCTTATTCTCGAGCAGAAAATCAAGGATTGTAATAAAAACCAAGGGACTCAAACTAAGAGCGATTTTATGGATGCTGGATCTGAATCGGTACCCAGAATGTGGAGGGCATGAATCAGAAGCTTGAAGAAATGTCTGCACAGGCTACTGATTCATAACAGGCTGTTCCAGGAACTGCAAAATTCAAACATGAACAACGGGAAAAATGAAAAAAAAAACAAAAATAAAACATCGTCCATCCCAAACTACACTGTTTAACACAGGCCAGCTGTTTTGGTACTAAAAGACACTCAGGTTGGAGTAAATACTGATTTATCACAATTTGCTCTACATGGGTATAACTTGGTGCCATTACTCTTTTCCCATCATGTTCTCGTAGTCTATGTTAGAAATGATATTGCTTGCCAGAGCCTTCCCCAATACGGGCAATGTTCCAACACGGACTTTATTTAACTTCTTGCGGCTCAAATTCACTGGAGTCCAAATCTCGAAAGTTGGTCGACTTGTAAGGAGTTTGATGCGCGGTCTGATTCCATCTCGGAAATTGTTTCCTTTTGTCTTCGCCCTGCAATCGTTATTCCGGGCGATCTCAATGTACACAATTCCAATTGTATCCGCTATTCTGGTCAGACAACACCCGAAGGAAGGTATGTCGAGCTCTTTGCCGGGTTACATCACCTTACCCAACTGATCGATGTGCCAACGCGTATACCGGATGTTGCTGGGCAAGCCGCCCATACTCTTGACTTGTTTCTTACTTCTCACCCTGATAAGTATACCATTAGTGTAACTTCTCCATTTGGCACTTCGGACCATTGTGCCATTTCAGCTAATTTCTCGTCCTCCTCCCATCTCCAACTGGGACGGCCTGAATATTTATTTCCGAAACTTTAACTGGTTACTATGCTTCCTTGATAGTGGCATTGATGCCAGTGCTGAAATGATCACAAATGTGATTCTTCTAGGGATGCGTGCTTTTATTCCTGACAGAGTAAAAAGCATCAAGCCTAAAGAAAAGTCCTGGTTTAACTCAGTGTAAAAAAGCTATCAGAGGAAAATCGGAAAAAGCATTGTTTGTGCTTGTTGTGCAAGGAACTCATGCAACTCCGTTATTGAAAGAACCAAATTTTTGCATGACCATCAATTCCGGCAAAAAATGTCCCAAAGGCAGTACAAATTTTTTGTCATTTGTAAAAACTTTAAAAACTCCTCAACATCTTCGGTTCCAATGCTCATCGCTAATGACGAACCAATTGTTTATTCTTCAGAGAAGGCAAACTTGCTCGCAGCCCATTTCGCTACCAGCTCTACGCCTTATAGCAACGTTGCCCCTCCTGTCATTGAGAATGTAATTTTTTCCATAGGACATATTTTTTTCTCTACTTGCAAGAGTTCTCAAAGATCTCGATATACACAAATTCGCTGGGCCGATTCTTCTAAAGAGGTGTTCTTTCACACTGGCAAAGCCACCGCGTAAGGTTTTTCATCGCTCCCACACTTCTGGAATCTTTCCTAGAAGATGGAAAACAGCATTTGTCCAGCCTGTCCCCAAGAAAGGTGACCCATCCTCCCCCTCCTCCTACCGACCCATAGCACTGACATCCCTTCTTTCTAAGGTCATGGAAACACTGATTAACCGTCAGCTTAAGGAATATCTCGAAGATCGAAAGCTTCTCCATGACCGTCAGTATGGCTTTCACCTTAAAAGTTTCTCCCGTAATACTCGACCCGCAATAATAACACTCATCAGTTCACCCTTGAGGCCAACTTCAGGCGTACCGTGAAATAAAGGGATTCTTTTTTTAGCCGAACAACACGAATTTGGAATAGTTTACCCGGCGATATTTCCCCTTGCCATTTTGATTTGCAAGCATTCAAAACGAATGTAAATCGACATCATCTGTCCTTCCCCTCTTTGTTATCCTAATGCCGCACAGGGAAACATGTTTTGAAACGATTCTTGCGATTTTCTCATTTTTAATGATGAAGGTTAATATTCTTAAGCTTGGTAGAAAAACAAGCAATTCCTTCCAACCAGTTTTTAAGCCTTGGTTAATCAGTTTAACTACTAAGTTCTGAACTATTTCTTTCGAATCTCCAAATTTCGACAACCTGATGCACAACAAATCATATTTCGAAAACAACAATCCAAAAAACAATGTTTTCGAAAAAAAAATTACAAATCCTTGAACCTACATCCACAAAGAATTCTTTAAAATTTACACTCAAACAGAACCTCGAAGGCTCTATGCAAATTATATCTCATTTGGTTTCAAAAATCACTTTTCAAATCGCTCTGGGCATTATTCAATTCAATTGAATTAATGTTCAAGTTTTTTTTTTTTTTTTTTTTTTTTTTGGCAAACAATTCAAAGTGTAAATTTTCCGAACTCTAGACCTCCGCCTTCTCCTTCATTGTACCAACAAAACTTTACCACAACTCCTTTTCATATCAAACGAAAATAGATTTTGTGCTTACTTCAACCTTCATCCAATGTCTTGTCACTGCCAGACAAAGCACTAAATATGATGGAATACGTAATTTAAAATCACCCTCCAGGGTGTACACACAAAAAGCAGATTTACTAGACCAATCCGAAGCTTTGGCAGGAGCAGGAGCAAGAGCAACACCCTCCTCCCAAACAACAGATTATTCATTGATAATTACTGGTTCCGGCAGGAACAACCATAGACTCAGTTTCAGACGATAGACATTTTGGGGATGTGGTGTAGAACTTTCTGTATAAGATCCAAGTGAATCACCCACGCACCAACCCTGTTGTCAGGATTGAAACTTTAACCATATGCAACCAAACACTCACTCGGTTTATGCAAAGTTGGTTACTCTGGATTAATGTTTCATTCGAAAATCACCAGCTGCAGGGTGTCGGTCGTTTATATTATCAGGAGATGCTTCCAGGCAACATGGCAAACGGCCAACTCAATAGTCGAAAAAAAACCCTAATAACTCAAGCCAACACACTCCTGCTGCTACTGATGATCTTACGAATAAATAAAATTTGAAATGGCTGCGCGTGTAATTCTATTGCTCCCTAGATGACGACACATTAGATTGATTGAATCAAAAAGGAAGTGCTCCTGCATGGACATGACACTCTCCTGGTCATCATCAGTCGCAGAAAAGCCAGTTCATTTTGGTTTTAATTAAAATGGGAATAAATCTCCGCTCCCAAGGATAAGTTACAACCATTGTTCCAGAATGCGATGTCATCGGTCGTCGCATTATTTTGTCGATAATTGAAAACAATGACTTTTGTCTGTTAACGCAAACAAAAATTCGTTATAAACGCCGCGTTTTTTGTTTGTTTTGTCCCCTGGCTTGACAATTGTTTTACACACGAGATTAGTTGGACATCATATTATATATAGGAGAGCCCACATGTCCTATGGAGCTTGGACGTAAGGACTGCGCTGGCCGGTCGGTCAAAGCCGGCAGACAAACGAGACAATTTTAATATTTATAAGTTGGAAAACATTGTTGAACATGTGTTTGGACAACAATCCAATCCAATTCACACCCCGATTCAAATTGCACACGCTTTTGCAGTTCGCAGCTCCTCCGAGCTCCGAGGGAATATTTTCGTGAATATTTTACAAACAGTCATGGCATCCTGATGAAGGATCCACTATGTGCATGCGGAGTAACCAATTCAAATTGAATTTCTTTTGCAACGAGGTGTGCTGGACTTGACAGAAGAATTGAGGCGGCAAAATCGCAAAAATACCAAAAAAAAAAAATACAGACCGAACCACAACCCTGAGATCTCCCACTAAAGAACGCGCAGATTGCATATAAATCCAATCCGAATGCCTGCGCATGCCAATAGCTGATGCTGTGCTCCTTGCCGATCACAAACATCAGATACAGATACAGGCTGCAGATTATGTGTGTTGCAATTCGTTTTGCGCCAAATCAGTTTGGCAGCGCGGGCTGAGGGCGGCTGTGCAACACGCCTCTTAAATTCGCCGCTTTACCAATTGTTCTTGTTATCCCAAGTCAACAAGGATTAACCGATGCGTTTTTAACCCTTTAACACCTTTGTTGCCGATGATTCTTTTTCCAGATGATGCTGCTGCTGCTGATGAGGCGGTGTGGCTGTTTGCTTCTACTTATTGGCGGTTACACGCAACAACGCGCCGATATTGTGTGTCTTGTTTAGCGTCTTTGGTCGACAGGGCAAAACAGAAGCCGATGGTTGGACACGTGATGCTATGACCGTTGGGCGCGAATGTTTGCCTCTGCTGCAACCAGCAGCGGCAGAGCACAAATACCCAAGCGAAGGGAACATGGAAAGGTATACATTTGGACAAAGGTTGCAGCAGTTTGGAGAGCAGCGTGCACGGTTACCTATATATTCTAATTTTTTTCTGTAAGTTCTTCTTCATCCAGGGCTATGAGAATATGGCTAGAAGGAAGCAGGCATTGTCTAGGAGGAACAGTTGCCTCTCCAACATCGATGTAGGTAGGGTATTTGAAAGATTTTCGAATGTGGCAGGAGGAATTTTCGCGATCTCGCCTCGTTTGTCGGCGACATTTACTATACACGTGACAAGAGGCATGGAAATATTTTTCTGTTTTTTTTTGTCTTATACTATTAGATCGGTTTTTGTTTTTGCAAATATTTCAAATTCAAAAACAAGCAAATTGAATTGGGAGAAATTTCTTTTGACTGTCCTAAAACCATGTGTTCTTTTGAACAGTGGATTTAGTCCCTATGGGATTTTGAACACACACGTAGGACTGTCCAGTGAAATATTTTTTTAATTTTATATTTTAATGAATGGAACAAGAATTTGAAATGTCAGTAAGTCAGCGAAACGATTAAAAATAAAATTAAATAAAAGCTGCTTAAAAAAAAAAAAAAAAAAAAAAACTTGATCTTGCGGATAAGCGGAAATCTACTTATCAAACGGAAAGTGCGCCATATTTAACAAACAACACTACAACTACTCGTACGAAACTGCTTCTCTTGATTTTTTGCACAAATGTATAAGAGTCGTTCCACGCTTGCCGCCGCAAAATATCAGAAATTCATTTTCTATGTGAAAAATGTCAACAACAACAACAAATTCCCAAATAAGAAGAATCTTTTATCAATTTTATTTATGGTCACTTCGTAGCTAGAACACCGGATATATGTCTGTACAAATGCAGTTCTCTAAACATAGAGCCTACAAGTGCGCAATATAAAACCCTAGCGAAATGGTAATCATCAAATTCTTTCGAGAATACCTTATGAAACCAAGACTACAAGAACTTTGTCAATGTCATGTTGTACTCGTAGGAATAAATATCCATTCGGGTTCATTGAGTAAGTCATAAAACAGTTTGAAATCTATTTGCTATTTATAAAAAAGAAGAAATAAAAGTGGGCCAATGTGGATTCCTTGAGGAACTCCAGATTAAATATTCATTATCTAATCTTAGACATACCGTATAAGTTAAAAACTTTTCACGACTTATACTTGCGATTATAGGGACTATAAGGCAAGTTTAGGATTCGTGAATATAAAAAAAAAATTTAGATAACAATCAAACATGACATAACGATCATAGAGAAGCCTAAAAAAGTCATTGGCAAAAAATGTCCGTCTGTCTGTCCGGGTGTATATCGAGCTGCAGCCTAAACGGGTTAAGCGATTGCCTTCAAATTTGGTATGTGTTTATATTTTGGCATTCCTCAGAGGGGAAATTCAAATTTTATTTTTAGGGCTAAAAATAACGGTACTTGCCATACGACCGTTTAGGAAAAGCTTATTTTTCTCGAAAACGGCTCCAACGATTTTGATGAAATTTTTTGAGAATTTTTTTGTTGGTATTGGCTATCATTTGATCAGAACTACAAATACGGGAAAAGTCTATTAACGGGACCTTTCCATATAACGGTTTTTTTTAATTTTTGCCTTGCTCGGTAATGGCTCTATGGATTTCTGTGAAATTTTATATTTGAAGAGATCTAGATAGCCAAATTAATTCTGCATATCAAAATTTTGAATAACCTTTTTTTCTAATAAAAATTAATTTTTTTTTTTTTTTTAAATTAATATTTTTAAAACTAATAAAAAAAATAATTTTTAATTTTATAGTCACATGTATATTAATAAACTCTAAAAAACTGCATACCAAAATTAAAAATGAAATTATTTTTCAAAAGACTAAAAATAAAAAACAGATTTTTATCAAAATCCGTCCCACAATTTTCGAAATACTTTTTTCATAAATTCTTTCTTCTTTAGGACGTGTGATGGCGTACTTCATTTTTACTAAAAACCGTTAAGTATTGTGATTTTGATAGTTTTTATAAGTTCAAACTGTGTTATTTTTAATGTAAATGTTATTTGTTATTTTTTCAAGGATCTTGCCGTCCAATGTAATTAGGCACATAAGAGCCAGTCGTGCCCATTTTTTTGAAATACGATCATATCCAATTGATTATCCACTTTTGATAGTAGGCGATTCTGCACCCAGCTGTTTAATGGATGAAAATTATTTTATACTAGTTTCTACCCACGACTTCGTCTGCGTGGACTTCAGATTAAGGATTTTGGTTAAGTTAGGTTTTTCGCCAAATTATACCTAAAATATTTTTATTTTATTTTTTCTGTATCTCTATGTCTCTATATATTTCTATACTTTATATCTTCTTTATAAATCTACATCTCTATATCTCCATATCTCTGTATCCTTATATACTTCTATATCTCTGTCGCTTTATCTATATCTCTATATCTCCATATGTCTATATCCCCATACCTCTACATCTCAATATATCTTTTTTATAGTGAATCCTGTCTACAAACTTCTTAAATTCCTAATGTCTTTAAGGCACTGAAGTATATCAAACAAATCTCCAGCAATGGAATCATGCAATTTTCCTGTATAAAAAGCATATGTTTCAATCCAGCACATTATCCATCTTCCTACCAATTTTCATCCAAATCCGTTTAGCCGTTGACGCGTGATTGGGGAACAAACATCCAAACATCCAAACATACAAAAATTCACATTTATAATATAACTAGGATCATATAACAATAACAATAGTTATGATGGAAAAAAATAGTCAACCTAGCGTTTCCGTATTCTTTTTCTGTTTTATTCTCTACGGTTTATCGGAGAGGTTTACACCTGTACCGTGTACCATTGTATATACATTCTCTATATACAATGGTACGGTCGGTTAAAAAAATCCTTTATCTTTAATCCTATTTATGAAATAGGATTTTGCGATGTTAACTAGAAACGCAATGGACGAAATTCGAAGAAAATGGCTGGTGTTCCACAAGGAAGAGTTATTGGCCCAGTATTGTTTGTTCTCATAATACTAGAGACAAGAAGACATCATTTTGGCCACATTTGCCTTATCCGACTCAATGGAAACAGCAATCAAAAAGCTATAACGACACTTAATAAGATAACGTACTGTACCTGTATTGTACAATGAAATGGCGCACTGTTCTAACAAATGCCAAATCAATACATTTAAACTTCACTTGCACGAATGAACAATCTGACATTTTTATTAAATCGGTGCAAATACCGTATTCTAACGAAGCACAATATCTAGTCTATTTTGGACTTCTGACCTGAGGATTTCGATCAGAAACAAATAGTTATATTAAATAGATTGGGGCCAAGTAGAGTTTCTTGGGGAATTCCATATTCAATACTTTACACGGAAGAGTTTTAACTTAGGATACTAACTATGTACTTTCTGTTATTAAGAGAACTTTGAAACATTTTAAACATTTTAATTGGAAAATTGTACTTTAAAAGCTTATGTAGTAGTGCGCCATGTCATACGGTGCCAAATGCTTTTTCTATATCAAGTAAAACTTTATTGTTTAGATTGAAACTTATTCTTGACATGCTTTTTAATTTTAGATACTTGATGGTATGTGTTGTGAAAACATCTGAAAACCCAAAATGGTAATCAGGTAATATATTATTTACATTTAAATGACTTTCGAGTTTTTCTTTTATAACTATTTCGAGAATTTTTCCTAAGCAACTTACTAAGTTTATTGGTCGATAGCTACTTTTTTCGTCCTTAGGTTTACATGGTTTTGGGATTGGTTTTACCTTTAGAAAGTTTAGAAACAAAAAAAAATGAAAATCCGTCTTGCGGAAGTCGAATTTTATAAACCGATAGCAAAATTGAATTTATATATAAAACTTAATTTTTAATCTTAACTTAATGTACATGAATCACTTTATAACTTTTACATCTTATTATAGGCTTTAAAAGCCCATTTTAAAAGATACTATATATAATAAATAAATGAAAATGGAAAAATAGCAAAAAATGATAAAAAAAATTAAGTGTCTGTTTTTAAATTCAAAATAACAGCTTTTTACTTAATGTATATACGAAAGGATATACAGTACTTATAACAAAAACAGCATTTAAAAAAATGTTGTCTGTCTGTCTTTCTGTCTGTTTGTTCTCGGCATCTTCTCTAAGTCGATCGCAGGAAGTAATGTCGCAATATTTCCCAGCGTATACACAACCATATTCGTTCAGCGGAAGGATAAAACTAATTATCTGTCAAATCAGACATGAGCTAAGTGTTACCATTCACGAAATAAGCACTAGTTGAAAAAAAAAACGTTAGATGGCGGACCCTTTATATAAAAATCTCATGACACAATGTTTGTCGGCAATAGACTGCAAGACTAATAAACCGATTTTCATGAAGTTTTCTATTAGATGTGTAATTTGGTGCAACTTGAGGCATAGGATTAATTGTATCTTAATTAATGGATTCAATATTATTTTATTGCAAATCAAAGCAACGCTTGGCCGTGTTTGCTAGTTATTTTATATTTTTTAAATATGTTTGTGTGTCAATTCTTACTATCCTGCTCTTGCTCCGGTTCATTTGATAAATTTGCCAATCAAATTTGTTAATTTTCTTAATATTATTGACTAAAACAAATAAGACAAATAACTTCTACACACATTGTATTCCAAGAGATGCTCAGTTGCCCAATCAAAAGGTACACTACCAAAAGTTAAGCATTCAAAAGATATACAATCAAAATTTGCCCAATCAGTAGTGGTCCAATCAAAAGTTTCTGCAACCAAATGCTTCCCTTATGAAAAGTTCATTAGTTATCCATTAACTTAGTCAAAAATTAAATTTTTATCTGAACGAATAGATCAAAATTTCCTGACAAAAATTCAAGGAGGGGGCAAGTTTTAAACTTATTTTAGCAGCAAAATAATCTTTTCAAGTTTTGTCGATTTTTTTATGAATTTAAGTTATGAACGAAAGTTTAACAAACTTGTCTCTCTCCTTCTTATTGTTTATGTCACGGTTTCTTGGCGAACAGATTCGTAAGCTTACTCATTCATTCGTTCTGCGTTGTTGCCACGTTGAAGGTTACAAATTTAAAGTTCAATAATAAATTTAAGTGTACCTCAGGGCTGCGTGGTGTCTAGCATTTTTTCTTAGACATGGTTATCTACTTATTCGAACTTTTTAGCCATGTTTTTCGAGTTTCGTATGAAAATTTCGTAAAAAAAAATTATTTTGGCAGAACAATTAAAGGCATTTCCAACCATAAACCCAAAAATACTTAATCACACCGCCAACGTCTTCCGGTTCCGGCATTTAATAAACATTCAACTACTCGTTATCCTGAATTCCCCCATCAAGGCATCCTTATGACCTACTAATGTACACATATTTCATTGCACAAAAACGCTCATTGTGAATTAATAACGAGCATTCAGCCGCCATTTTCATTGTTGTTCGTCACTCAAAAGAGTTTATCCAATTTCTATAACGAATTTATGAAAACAGACGAAAATAACATAAACTTGGCGCTCTTCACAACTCCATCCAACCAAGTCGAGGTCCTGTTCCTGTGTGTCCCTTACACTAACTAAACCCCAGAAAAAAATATTCCTCTCTGAATATTAGCTCCAGAATTTCTGACCGAACAAAAAAACAATTGCTCTTTGTGGCATTAAAATATTATTGCTAAGTGGGCATGTAATCTCTGGCATTGGTGCCATTATCATCATCGCCATCTCGCTCCCTTGCATACATATATCTCGTGCCAATGGCTGGGGTGTTCCATTTTCGACTTCTGGCTGCGACCGGATGCCAGAGTTTCACTAGAGGAACACCATTGAGCGCCGCGCCACCCGCCAAATTATTCATGGTTATATTTCCGGGATGTGGATTTTCCTGAAAGATGCTACCTTCCGGTTTCGCATCATCGTCATCATCATCATCATCAGCATCATCGTCGTCGTCCTCACAGCTTTGCCTGGTTTCCGAATTGAAATATGAAATTGGAAGCAGTTTGCCTGTGTGCGAATGTCAAAAAAGGACTCGATTTATATTTAATTTAGAGTTATTTTCCCATTTTTGCGAAACAGCGAATTTTATCACGTTAGTAAGACACAACAATTTATTCGATTCTCTTTTGATATGCCAGCGTGTGTGCTTTTTTTTTGGTGTCCTGCCGTTGCGAATATTTTTTGTTTTCAGTGTTCCTTTGGCTTTATTGATCCGAAAATATAGGTGGAAGCGTTCCCTAATCGGCTGCCAAAGGGGAGGAGGTATTGAGAAATTTCTGGCACACTCGGGTATTATACATCTCACACCTTTGCTGCCGTCGCGATCAACATGTTTCAGTTGCATATTTGTCCGTATGGAAACAAAAAAAACAAAAAAAAAAAGCATTCAAGGAATTGTTTATTCTCCCGCTGCGTTGTGGTATTTTTGAAAACATTCAAAGGATGTTCAGGATGCTATTCATCATTCAGCGCGAATTCAGAATACCAAGTAGGTTCACCACGGTTTGGTTCAATATTGTTGCAGGAAGGGGTGAAGGCTTCCGAATTCCTTCAAATGTCAATCAACTGCGATCCTTGTTTTGTGATGCTGGTTGATGTGGTGTTGTTTTGTTGTTGTTGTTCATGCTTCATCCTTCAACCACAAATCCGATATCGATCTTTAAACTTTGACTTTCAATTAAGCATCCTGAGACCGTAAAATGATTGCAATTCCTGAATTTATTGCCCCATTTAAACAGTCAGGGGGATTAGTGTGCCCTGCACTGCCGCGCCGCCAAAGGAAGGATCATCTCTAGAGTTGTTACAACTCCGCAAACGGCCAAACTGCATAACCGCACAAGCGCAACAAAAAAATCCACCTTTCAAGACTTCAAAGCCCCACATCATGGCCAAGAAGTATGAGAATTCCCAGATCCTTGTGTAGAGTATGGTTTACGATTTGACAGTTTTGATTGACTTGAATGCCAGACATCGCGGCGGAGGGCAATTGTTATGATTTCTGATGACAGCCACACAATGGGAGGCGCCTTGATGGTTGTTGTACTTACCAATAGTTGTGTTGTTGTTGTTATGATTTCTTGTTAAAATAAGCCTCTTTTCTTTTGATTCGAAATGAACTCATATTTTAAATGAAAATCAAAATTTATCTGGAGACTTGGATTTTGTGCGGCGAAAGTATCTTGTATCTGAGTTTGTTGTAGAAGCGTAGCGTCGCCGGTTTTCGTGTCGTTTAATCTTGAGGTTTATCGAAGTATATTGGCGATTTTGTGTAGATAGAGTGCTTGCCTCCTACACGCGAGCTTAAAACCAAATCACAAAGATGCCTGTAAATGGCAAAATGTATCTACAGAGCCAGCATCAGTGAATCAGGTGCTTTGAGGTTGCAAAAACAACACCACAATCCGCTACCAGTCAATGAACTATTGGCAGACTGTGAAATAAAATGTCAATAAATGTCCATATTGGTTTTTTTTTTTTTTTTTTTTGAGTTTTGCCCCTTTAGTCTGTGTGTTATAAAACGTCCATTTGTTTAAAATTTATTTGGATGTTATTATCATAGAACGGTTTGCCTGTTTTAGGTTGAAGACTGCGGGGGTTAGGTTTTTTTTTTTTTTTAGTTTTGTAACTTGATTCGGATGATTTGTTGTTGATGTTGGTAGTGCATTTTCGTTTTGTCACTTGACTAGGGATGATCTCATATGGTGTGGGAAAGATCTTCATGTTTTATTGTGATTTTTAGATTTTTGAATAAATGAATTATTTATTTCGAAAGTATCTTTCGGATTGTAAATTGGGTCAGTTGAGTGATTGGCGCCAACACAGTCTTATCTGGGGGATGACGTGTGATAAATAAAAACTTAGATGGGAAACTTAAATTTAAGTTGGTGTTTTTAAGGGTAACCGTTTATGAAAAGTTAACCTAAATAAACTCAAATAGTCGTATAGAAAATCAAATTTCACTTGGGAAAATTAAAACAATCTGGGACAGTGCTAGTTAGACAGTTGGTTGAGGCCCAGTACTTAGCGCCAATTATTAAGAAAAAATTGATACGAAGAAACAACGCAGCGAATTACTTTGAACGTAATTCTTCTCACTCATAAGCTAGACTGACCGGACCGATTTTGATGAAAATTTATATTTTTACTAACGGCTGGTAAAGAGCCTTAAATTTTGACAGGTGTCAAATAGAAACGTCATCCTACTAATATATAATCTCTAAAATTATTAGTATGTCCGTAATTCACACATTCACATAAAATGTGATGGGTATTCCTAACATTTCGAAAATTATAGTAGAAATCTTTCAGAGGAAGAATGCAATTTACTGTTTCAGTGGAGCACTGTTCTCCAAAACAGTTACGAAGCATTGAAATGTCTATAATTTTGCTTTAGTAAACCTTTTTTTTAGTTCTATCCATATAGTAGCACCTGCTAAATTGTTTCATGACAATAGCCCAGATTAGTTTTTAGGTAGCTAAACTAAGCTAAACCAGAAACACAAAGTTGGCCCATAATTTATACAATATCGTGGGAAGAGACCGACCGAACTCCGTTCAAGGGGCAGCTACTGCAATCTTTTTACGAAAAGATTATAACTATAAGTTAAAAAGCCGCATATATAATAATTAAGTGCTCAGATTAGGGTTACTAGAAAACTACATTAAGAGCAATTCAGGTTTTCTAATAGGGACTTGACAACTTTGAATTTAATTTGTGAAAGCACCCTTCTAACAATCATCAAACTGTCATTGTCAATTTATGCAGTAAACTCAACATTTTTTATCATGGTAAAGTACACAAGCGAGCAACGTCTCTCTCTCATTTCTACCGAATTTCGGAATCAGTGACCGTAACTTTAATAATAACAAGTTTAGTTCAAAAATTTGAGTCCACATATTCGCTGTGTGATGTTGCCGTGTCAGTGAGACAACGGGTTGGTCGAAGTGTCGAAAATATCGTTGCCGTTCGGTGTCCGTAGCAAATGATCCAAATCAGCCAATTCCAAGGCGTTCTCAGGAAATGGCCATCACTCAAACCACATTATGGCGTATTTTGCGTAAGGATCTTGTTTTACATCCATACAAGATCAAGCTGACTCAAGAATTGAAGCCGATGAACCATTTGAAGCGACGTACGTTCTCCGGTTGGGCTCTGAGGAAGATACGCCAAGATAATGAATTTCATCGCAAATTCATCTTCAGTGATGGAGATTTTTGGCTCAATGGGTTCGTCAATAAGCAAAATATGCGTTGTTGGTCGGGTGAAAATCCACATTTGTTTCATGAATCTTCACTTCATGCACAAAAAATAACTGTTTGGTGTGGTTTGCATGGCGGCAGCCGGCGACATTGGGCCGATCGTCCCGTTACTGTGAATGGCCAGCGTTATCGCGCCATGATTACCGATTATTTTTGGACCGAATTGGAAGACATGTGGTTTCAACAGGATGGTGCCACAAGCCATACAGTACACCTTACAATCGATTTATTGAATAGTAAGTTTGATGAGCGTGTTATCTCAAGAAATGGGCAACTCGATTGGCCGCCTCTTTTGTGCGATTTAACGTCTCTAGGCTATTTTCTTTGAGGCAACGTTAAGTCATTGGTTTATGCCAACAAGCCGACGACGAGCTCACAGCCAGCATTGAACGCAAAATAGCGGCCGTTTCGGCCGAAATGTGTTACCGAGTCATCGAAAATTGGGTCCAACGAATCGACCGCTGCAGACGTGCCCGCGGTGGCCAAATGAACGATGTCGAGCTCCATTCATAAATGTTATGATTGTACTTCAAGCCGATAATAAAGTTTTTGAAATGTCTCAAATGGTTTCCGTTTTATTTAAAAAAAAAAGTTGTCGTCCTTAAAAAAAATCCGCTAAAAAAAGCATGATAATTTAGGGTTCCGTGGCCAAAACAAATTGGAAACCTGTGGTCTTACGTTTTATGTATGTATGTGTTTATGTAAGTTTTACAATCAACTAGCATTTATAAAAAATTTGATCTTATAGTGGCAATATGTCCTTAACGGCAGATATTACAATGATGATACATATATGGTTGGAATTTTCTTCATACAAAAATGGTTTTCAATATTCTTTGAAAATAAAATTCGAAAGAAAAAAATCTAAAATTAAGAGCACATTTTCACGAAAGGCTTACATATGTATGTGTAGGGTCCGAAATCCCAACATACACATACACAAAAACACACCACACACGCATGCACAGAGAAAACATTTTACCCCCTTTTAAAAGAGACGACGACGATAACTAGGAAACGACGACGACGACGACATCAGTGACAACCAGTGCTGCCACCCTACTCCTTTAGCAGTAGATCTACTGCGCTAAGCTCCAAAAGAAAATCTACTGTGCAGCAAAACGATTCTACTCCTCTTTTAAAAATGTTGATGACTATCCAAAGATAACTTTAAACGCGTCTATCAAGAATTTTAAAAGCATAACCATGTTCAGTCTGTTCAGTCTGAGGATTTAAAATTATGTCGGTTCACCGAGCCTGCTCTAATCTGCGCTAGACAGGTAGATCGAGAGCCCGCAACAGATTTTTTGCCTGAGAGGAAGCCAAATGATATTGATGTTACAAACAGTCCTCCTCAAGGTGATAACGCCATCAATCGTCTGCCAGCCCATAGAGGCAGCATTACCGAGTAATGGTGGGTTAGAAGTACCATCTTTCTGGACATAGACCTAGTGAAGGAAACCACTTCAAATGCATCACACCCTAATGTCCTCGATTCATTGAATGCGAAAATGTTTGTGACAGACGTCTTGCAGGCCGCCAAGCCCCTGACAAACGCCACCGAAAACGCATTTCTTGGTGTTTTTTGACTTTTGGGAAACCAGTCAAAATTTGTCGCGCTCAAAAGCTTACTTACAGTTCTTGGATACCATTCAAAGATTGGAGACAGGAACTTCATAGATAAATGTTCTTCACTTTAACACCGACGTAATGTCTCTTGTCTGCGGTCAGTGCTCAACCAAAATAGCCACCACTTAGGCCACTTTCGGTCGTACTGTAATGTATAGAGATTCGTTCTTTAGCCGTACTGCACGAATGTGAAATGCTTTATCCAGCTCTTTCCCTCGGATTTTACTAATGCTCTGGAACATGAGTGCGCGTTAATTATACAAAAGTTTTATATTGTAAAATCTACTGCGGTATATTGCAATCTACTGCGCTAAGTCATCAATAGGGTGGCAGCACTGGCGACAACGAGTTTTAGTTCGAAATTAAAGACGGGCGGTCACCTTCTCAGTTTTATCGATCCCAACTTTAACTTTTTAAGTACATTGTAAATTATTATTAGAAAGTAATAAACAATAAATTGTTACTAACTATTAAAATAAATTCGGTGTACGATTTTCATTTTCTAAACAATTTTTTTTTAAATATTTACTAAAAGTTTTTTAACTATCTACATATGTACATATGTATGTAAATAAGCACACAGGCAGTATTGAAAACAAAAAATATCCTTACCTTCTAAAGGAGTTTATGTATGTCAATCCCATTCAAAGTCCAGAACATCATTTAAACTTGGAAAAAAAATTCTTAGAACTTAATACAAACATCTCCAACTTATAGGTGCACTTCAACGTAATCCTCTTCCATTACAACTTTCTTTGAATCCTTTAATAGGAAATAATTGATTTTTCTTTCACACAAATCAAACGAAGAAAACTGATCTTTTTCTCAATGATTATATGATATTTAAAAATAAAACAAAAATTATTTCTATCCATAAAAGTTTAAATGAGCAGTAATTAACTTTTTTTGAAGGATATTTTTGTCTGACAAATTATGAATTTAATTAAACTTGAGGAAGGGTAATTTTTAAACTCCCTCAGGTTATTATACCTATACCTATATCTACTTCAAACTTCTATAGTATTCCACTGGTTCTATGGGTAAAACCAAAAATGTAATTTCGTTAGAAACTCAAACAATTAAAACTTTAAATTGACCACACACTATGGTACCATCTAGCTACAGTGCATTGTGTGAATTTCCCTTAACTCTATAATCAAAGGATTGCAACCACAGGAGCTACAAGTGGTTAGGTGTTGTTTAAACTGTTTGACTTATGAACAAACAAAAAATTTGCTTCCTGCCTTTGTTTGAAATGTGATTAAAAGGAAGTTTAAGTGTTTATGAAAAACTTAAACATTTACACAAATTAAACTAAAAAAAAAATCCAAACTTACATACATATATTCATTGCCAATTTATAAATTACTGCAATTAAAAGGATCAGCATCGCAGGAGCCATTCATCGACTTGGCGTTGCCATTGCCAGCCATCAAATCATCTTCATCCTCATCCCTATGACGACGTTTTGTTTTTCGTCCTTTTTTTCCCAGAAAGGCAAAAGTGTCAAAGTTTAATTATACAACTTTCCAATCACAAATGATAACTTGGATTTTCCTTCGATTTCTCTACACAAGTCGAGTCTATATCTTTACCAGCCCGTAGGTTCCATACAAGGGTAAGTGCGTGTCAAAGGATACAAATTACAAGAATAAAAGAGCAAAACAACTTCCCCCCCCTTGCACCTCACATTAACCTTCTGAAAGGAAAAAAAGGATAAAAAAACGTGAAAAACAAACAGAAAATCAATGAAAAGGTGAAACTTTTCCGGTGAATCACAATTTTTCGTGCCAACAGCAAGTTAGGTTGAACTCGATAAGACAGAAAAGAAAAATAAAAAAAATTCCACCCCCTAAGAGGGTAGACAACGCACCCTTTCGGTTGATGGAGCTGGTGTTCAACACCTTGGTTTTTTTTTTTTTTTTTTTTTTTTTTAGGGTTTAGGCGACGGCTATGATTACAAGGATGAACAACAAGAGTACCGAGAGAGACTTCGTAGAAGTGTGGGAACAGTGATGATTCTGGGATAATGTGGGAGCAGCAAAGCAACAAATAACAAGAGCAAGGACACATCGGGCGCCGCATTGTTCCATAGATTTGAGTTACTTTTGTCTTAAGATAGGCAAGGAATTAAGAACTTACAGGCCCCAACACCTTGCGGAATAAAGAAGCGATGGAACAAAAAATATCCACAAGGGGAGGGTGGGATTTGTGGCGTAAGGGTTAGATAAAGAAGGCTTTTTCTTCGCATCAACTTATCAATAGCTGGAAAATTTGTTTAGATGACAGCTCCTTGTCTATGGAGGGCAATTACTTACTATAAGTATATACAATCGGTTGGAGGAAAGTCTCTCATTAAATAACCATTACGCCTATCTCAGGCTTAATGCGATTTGGTATCTGTGGCTTTTCAAATTGCGCCAATGCGACCGATGTTTGTTCCACCAATTTATGCCACAAGAAGCCTTAGCAAAAGCAATGTACCTCAGCGTGTCTGTTCACTACGCAGGAGGCAGCACAAGTCACCATCCAGACCGGAACACATGCATGCATGCATATAGTGGGTGCCACATTTTGAATGTCGTAATAATCGTGGTAATCGGGGACGAGATCCCCATCGGATGGTTGGTGCTGGTGGCGCAGCAGCAGGAGTATCATCCCAGACGTCGCGGTCGTCGTCATCCACCAGTGTGTATCTTTCGACTTGCGCATAATATTGAAGGCGATTTTTTTTTCATTTTATTATTATCAATGCGCGCAGGCGCATTGTTCGTTTGGCGCTATGGTCTTTTCGTGCGGACTTCGTTTGTCGCGCGCACTCGAATCCTGGTTAAAGGCGTACATCTGTAGGAGCTCAAAACGTTGGTCGATCGTCTTTGTCGTCGTCGTGGTCGATCGTATGGCTACTGTTGTTACACATTTTGGATTAAATGGGCCCGATAGTCGGGTAGGCCGGTGCGAGGGCGAGTTTTGGGAGTTTTGTATGCAAGCGCGCGGGCAACTTGTAAAGAAAGTGCGCGCATTGAGCTTCTGTACAAATGCAAGTACATTAAAAGCGTCTTATCGCTGGGGGCACATCAGGAATATATTGTTGGTTGTATGCGCCAAGCAGCAGCGGTCATGGCGCACAAAAGCCTCTTTTCAGACGCCATTGTCAAACTATGTCGCGCATGTTTTTTTTTGGCCAGGTTTTTTGAGTTTTTTTTTTCTTTCATTATATTTTTGATGACTATTGTGTTTCTTAATTAAAAGATAAATTGTTTAAAAAATGTCTTTTGTCTTGAATGATTGCCAATGTAGTGATATTTGGTAAGTTTTAAATATTTTATTTTTAAAAGAAATACTATAGGGTTTTCGAATAAAAACTTGACTTCGTTCATATGGCCACCGCGGGCACGTTTGCAGCGGTAGATTCGTTGGACCCAATTTTCGATGACTCGGCCGAAGCTATTTCTCATTAGCGCATGGTAAAGGCGCTCATATTTCTCATTTAGAAAAAAGGATGCACAAAAGACCCGACAAACTATCGAAGGATATATGCTTTTTGACCTCTTCATACAAAATCTTTACAGCGATACAGCAAAATATTTTAAAGGAGTGGATCGAGGAAACAATCTGTTGAAAGCATACCAAGTGAGATTCACAATAGGATATTCTGCAACGGATCATATTATCGTGCTTAGAAGAATAGCCGATTTTTATCTTTTCAAAACAAAAAACTATACCTTACCTTCTTAGCGATCTAAAAAAAGCATTTTTATGTTCAAACTTAATGGACGGCGGGTGCGGATGTCACTTAAGTTTGGAAGTCTGATCCGAGAACTGTATGGCGACAATAGACCAGCATTCCGAAGAAGCCTCGCAATGATTCCTAACGCAGACAGGAGTTAAGAAGGATGTGCACTTAGCCCTTGTTTGTTTGCCTTGTTTATTGAGGACCTAGTAGAAAGTCTGCCTTGTTGTATGGAGTATGGGACGCAGGAAAACAGTAGACGTATTTCACGAATATAAATATCTTGGCATCGTATTAAGAAAAAAATACTGTGAACCTATGCCGATCGAATATCCCGTTACCTCTCAATAAATCCATTGCCGCCAACATCAAGTGCTGAAAATCATTGGCAACGCTGCCAACAAACCATCAGAGATGCCGCAACTGATGTGCTAGGTTTCTCCAGGACACCACCACGAAACCTCTGGATGGATGACGAATACAGGCAGGCCCATGCAGACAAACAAGAGGCATATAAAGCGGCGCATTAATTAATAATTAAGATTAATTTAAGATATTTTTAGGCCGAAAGACAATTCATTAAGTTAGAGATTAATTTGAGAGCCCCCATAAGGCCAGTAAGTTAAATTCTCGATAGGAAAGCTAGTTTTTTAAGATTTTTGTTTAGCATTTAAGTAGTTATAAGTTAAAAATTAAAAAAAAAAAACAAGATAAACAGCATATAACAACCGCCATTTTGGCATTTTCTGACGTAACGTTAATAACGTAATATTATTTTATTTTTGAAGAAAGACTATTTGTCTTAGAATCGAGAATTTTACGATTCATTTTATGATTATAAGAACTATAAATATAAAAAATACAGTAAAAAGAGTTGGTTTTCTGTAATGTCGGTTTACGGACGATAATTTACGTGATAACATCATAAGAAAACATTAATGGCAGCAACACCAACACACCCACAAATCCTCCCGTTAAATCCACACTCACCCCAATATCAACATCTACTTTTTACTTTAACAACACTCCGCCTATTTTGTATTTCTTTTGCTCTTCTTGTTCTTTTTGAATTTGATTGGAATTATGTTGGGAATTTGCGCGTTCTGTTTCATGTTCGCCTGGTGCTCAGAATACGTTTGCGATCGATTTTGGTTAAACAAAATGACCCACAAACCCCGTTCTTTAAATCCACACACACACACACACACCCATATCTACATCAACTTTCTACTTTAACTAAACTCCGCCTATTTTGTATTGATAAAAGTTATAAACAAATTCAAAACTGACACAAGTTTGTAGGTGATTTTTGATCTAGTTAACGTCGGTTCAAAACAATCGATGATGAAATTTCGAAAGCATTATGACATCAACAGCTTTCTATGTCGAAAAAACAATTCAGATTTTAGCGATTTTTTCGAAAATAGTTAAATTTCGAAGTTTTCTTCAGTTATTCACTTAAAATTTAATAAATTATTACTAAATTATTACTTTTAATCCTACAAATCTTATTATTTCAAGTTTTAGTATAAGAAAACTGTAATTTTCCATTAGTTTCTACAAGAATACTGAACTGTGGCTATAACTTAGTTTAAATGGCGCGCTGGAGAAATGCCAAATATAGACACGGAAACGACAAAGAAAAAACATAAAGCGAAAAAGTCAAATATTTTCTGTGAGTTTGTCAAGTGTATAAATAAAATACAGTTCTTAGAACTAAAATTATAAAAAATCTATTCAATTAATTGATTTTGACGGAAATTGCGCTTGTTTTGCCGACGGTTTTCGTTAGAATTTTGTTTGCTGAATTACTCACTTTAACGTATTTTAACTTTTCGGAATCAAATGAGAAAATAATTTTTGGCTGGCCATTTTAATAAAGATGGGTGTTTGCTAAAATGTTATTTGCCTAATTAAAAAAAAGGTAAAGGAACAATGGTTTTCGACTTGAAAAGCTCAATTTTGTTCGAAAGTTTCTTTATTTTTTGATTCTCCGTCTATATGCTCTTATTTTTAATGTTTAACTTTTTTAAGACATATTTATAACATACAAAATAAATTGCTTTGAAAGAACAACTAAAACACCGTTAAATAAATCAAACAATGTTATAATTGCCCAAAAATAATGTTTTTTAAACAAACGCTGCTATCATCGCTGAAATCAGCAAAAAAGGTTTGATTGTTCAAAAAAATTGGACCTTTTTACTAAGATTGATTAAATTCTTTGCTTCTGAGTGCATAGTTATACAATAATTGCTATTCATAGATAATTTTCTTGATCTTTATTTAAACTGAAGATTATAAAATAAATCTACAGCAATTATACAACAAAATGATGACATTTGACATCACAAATGTCAAAAAGCCATTTCCAAATTATTCAGCTTCTATCGAGGTATCCGTTCAGAGAAAGATTTTCTGTGATCTGTTTGAAATTGGGAAATTTCAGAATTCCGATTGACACATCGAACAGACCTTTCCATGAAATGTTAAAAAAAAAAATATTAATAATTTATTTTCGTTAATGAAATAATTGAATATTAAAGAAAAAGAAAAAACGACAAGAATCCAATAAAAAAAATTGACTTATTGAACTAATCAGCTTGCACATGTGTCAAATTAACGCTAATGTATGTTTCATTCATTTTGTTTCTAAACGAATAACTCGAACAAAGTCTAAGTTCCGTGCCGTCTCGAAAATTTTCCCGAATGGATACCTCGATAGGATTCATAAGTCCGAGTTATAGAAAAAAAGAAAAAAAAATACGACCGATATACCCCTTTTGCGTGAAACACCCTCAAATTCTAATTTTGTATAAGCGAATAATTTTTTTTAAATGGATTAATGGATTACAAGGTATTGCAACACGATATATGTATATTGAGATATACATTTTTTTCTTAAAATATACTTTTGACTAGCATTTATTTATATATTTGAAATATTAATTTATCTTTTCAAAAATGCCAAAAAATTAACAATTATTATAAAAATAATAAATATTAAAAAAAAAATTAAGAATGGTAGTCTTAATTTGAACGCTACGTACCTACATGAATTTAATTTCAAAACGGTAAAAGATTTTGCTATGCTCATTTTTGGAGTTTCTTCAAATTCTGGTTTTTAGTTGAAAAAAAAAATTGTGTAGTCAAGCCAAACTTAATTTCTTTTTGTAGATAAAATTAATAAAAAGAAAAAAATACATTTATTTTGAACTTACTTAAATAACAAAACTGCATAACGCCTTAGCAAATTATCTTTTATCATAATTCATTAAACTAATTACTTAAATTTTTTTTAATTCAAAAATTAACAAAACCTAAAAACAACTCTCAACTAAAACAAACTAATTAAAAAGTTTATTTTTCAATCTCACAATTTGCAAACTTTTATTTTAATTCAGCTACATACGTAGGTACTTTCATTTGTTTATGATCACAAAATTTACAAATCCCCCGTAATTTTGCTGAACGTTTTTATTTTTTTTTCCAAAATTATTTGCCCAAGAATGGTAAAACAACTAACAAAACAAACAATAGACAATGATAAATTTACATATCAATCTTTTATAACAGAAAAAAAAAGAATCGAAAAGAATAAAAACTAAATAAATTTATTTTACATCCCACATAGCTAATAATTTTAATATCACCAAAGTGTAGGCGACCCACAAAAAATCCAGCAAAAGCAATCAACATCCACACTATAAAATATCTTGCTGGCAATGCCATCCACACGAAAACAACACAATTCGCTGAAACGGCGAATTAAAAAAAAACGAAGGAGAAATCAAGAGCATGTTAATTTTACTCTCATCTTTCTCAATTTCTTGCAGAAACTCACTCACACCAAATTACAACACTGCACACTTTCCCTATCCATACACTAGAATTTGACATTTTGACACGAATGTATTGGTGCGCAGCTGCCGTTTAAAAAATACAAAATAAAAAAAAAACACTCCATGACAAAATTTTCGAGGTTATGTTTCTCTATGTGTCACTGTGACAGAAATATTCAACAAAAAATGAATGCAAAAACAAAAAAACACTCAACCCCCTGTTCATCTGTTTGCAAAATCGAATTTTCCCAATCCAAATGATATGCCCAGCACTTACCTTCTTCATGATTCCAGTTTTCCTCTTGGAAAATGTTGTATACCGCCGCAATTTATTATCGATGTATTCCATTTTAATCTTGACGCGGCCTTTTGTTTTCTTTCCGTTGGCCGGTGGTGATTTCTTGTTCTGCAACGATGTGTAGCTGTCATCCACAACATCAGGCACATTGCCCTGCTGTCCACCTGGATTCGTGCCATTTCCACTGCCTCCGCCGGCACACGATTCTAGTCCTTGCAATGATTGGGAAGTCATACCGCCGGAACCACTGCCGCCGCCGCGATGATGATCGTCATAACAGTCAGAACTCGAACGTTTAATACCTCGCGATTGTCCACCGCCGCCGCCGCCACTTGCGTTGCCCGTGTTGCTCAGCGATTGACACTGACTGGAGTTTGACATAAGCCCACTGCCACCCGCCCTCCCGCCACCACCTCCACCACCACCTCCTGGAGTATTTCCACCACCCATCGGCTGAATTAGTCCTCCACTGGGTGGTCGGCCGCCCAGCGCAGCCGCCGCACCAGGGTTGCCATAAATGTCCGTTTGATCCGCCAGGCTGAGCCCTATACTGCTCATACTGTAGTTGAGATTGTATCGCGAATCACCTCGCGACGGGTCCATTCTGAGGTAAAAGTTCTCCACCGCGTAGCCGTTTAAATAACTCAGTTTGAAGGAAATAAATTAAAAAAAGGATATCCTTGTGGATATTTTACTCGAGTTTTACAGTTTTTCCTTTTCAGGATTTATAGCTCAGCTGTGTAAACACAATTCAACCGGGCGAATGTAACTGTCAATTTGTCGAACAGATTCTTGTTGGATAATAATATTCTTGTTTAGGTTTTTTTTTGTATCTTTTGCCGCCGCGAATGTTATTCTAATCCAAAAATAAACGAGATAAGACTACGGCCAGGAGTATTGAGAACCTAGATTTATTTACGCATGTCTCGAAGGCACAATCATTCATAAATTCTGCGATGGAAATCGGAAATATTTCTTTTAATTCGCAAAAATAAATAAAATCTTTCTGTCAAAAAAATTGGACGAAAATATGATTTTTTTTCTCTATTCCTCTCTTTTTAACACACACACTTCGGGTAAGGAAGAATATTTATTTTTTTTTTATTTTTTGTATGCTCTTGTTTGTTATCACCAGACACTTAACACTGGTATTTTCAATGGGAAGTTAAATTAATCTTTTCTTTACTAAAAAGGTGTCACACAAAACAACAAAATAAAAAAAAGATCAAATCTAGCGTAGCACACGAACCTCTTCCTCTCTAGATGGAAGCGCGCCTATGAATAATACGTCGATTCATGCGCATTGAGCGAACTAAACGCGAAATCCAAATCGATCGAGTGTAACAAAACAGATGGAAAAGATCTTCGCCGAGGAGACAAGTGAGCGAACACACGCAGCAGAAATGAGACTGAGCAGGCAGCGGAGGCTTTTAGTGCGATCGATCGATGATCGTTTTCAGTTATATGGATGGAAGTGCGAACGAGATGGATAGATGTAGTTGACAGTTATTTTACTCTCAGCATTGCTGCAATTTTCACAGTCTGCTAATCTGCAAAGTGTACTCAGAAAATAAAGCTTTTTTTCCCATCTAGCCCAGGTGATCTGTTTGTTTCGTGTGAATTTTTGAAATTCCCTTTAGTTGAAGGAGCATGGACTGATGTGCGTGGGAAGGAAGCTTTTTGCGAGATTAAACTAAGCTTAGTAGCTTATAGTTTATTAACAATTTGATACGAAAAATTGTTTAATATTCATGAAGTGAATCGAAGGCGTAAATTTGTAGATAGGTTTGCCTTTTCCTATTTGTTAAGTCACTTGCGTTTGACAGTTAGCTCGTGTTAATGCCTCAAAGTGAAGCCCAATCGGTAATTGCTTCGGATTTGTTTTTATTGCAAGTCTGCAAACGATCTTTTCTTTGTGTGGAACTCCTCCCATTTTATATATACAATGTTTGCAACTTAAGTAAGCTTGGAAGTTAAATACCTACCTAGGTCTAGTAACTAATAGAGTTGGTGGTGCTGGTTGGGATGGCAACTCCCACTCTGGGTTAGGTATTTACCAATTGGATAGACATTTCTATAATGAAAACATTAAGGACATCAATCAATTTGATCGTGTATGTGATATTTTTTAATTTATAGTTAGGTATTTGAAGCTGGAATTTCAGAGGCTCAAGAGACAAAACATAGCTTAGTGTAGGAACCTGGTTAATTATCTATGAAGCAATTAAAAATCGATAACACTTCTTGTGCTCCACTATTACTATACTAACTAGACCGATGTTATGTCTTGAGAATCTTAAGATCTCTAGTTTCGTATTTTGTTACTGAGTACCTAAATTGGAAAATAGTTGCAAGAGTAAGTCCGATATTCTATTTTAGGAAGTCGGTATTTTAGATTGTTATATCAATTAAATAAATTTGCATCTAGTTTTAACGATTTGACGCCATTTTGGTGTGGTAGCTCTGCTTGATTGCTGTCAGTTTGCCTTGCCTATTTACCTACGGTTTTTCTTGTCATGGTTTGGTTATTCACTATGCCTACTTTATTTTTTTCCTTTTTTTCTTTATTGTTAATTCCAAAGAATGAATTTATGTCTAAAATTGGTATTTCTGAATAATTTTTAGCGCATTGAACTGTTTTGCTGGCCTTTTGTGTGGGATGTTGTAAAGTGTGTAAATAACTAGAAAACTATAGTGGTTTTTCCTCTAAACAATAATAGTTACGAATGATTTTTTAATAATAAGTCGTAATGTGTGATTATTTTTTATTTGTTTTAGAAAATAGTTGAGAAAGTTTTTTTTTACTAATTAAGGCTTAGATTAAGTACGTCAAAATTGTTGTAATTTTTTTAATATCAACTTTAACCATAAGATACAATGTTTTTTTTTTTGTAAATTAAAATTTTGTATGTTTGGAAAATGCAAGTAAAATTGTTTTCAGCGAAAATGTAAACTAGATTTTTATTTCAATAAAAATTAAAAACTATTTAATATTTTAATGTGGCACGATAATTACAACTTTGGTGCGTTAGAGTAATAAAAGGAATAAAATATTTTAAAGACGACAATGAATGAAAAAAAAATATTATTATTAATTAAAAATATTTTTTTTTAGTTTGATAAATTGTGTGTAATTCTGTATAAATTGAGATATTTTCAATAAATATATTAATAACCCCCTTTATTTATTTTTATATGTCGAAGAACTACAATTTAAAAGATGCACAGTTTGATGATTAGTGACAGGGTGCGTTCACAAATTAAATTCAAAGTTGTGAAGTCCCTATTCCCTATTGGAAAACCCAATACTTCCAAAAAATGAAGGAAATTCTTCTGTTTGTATTCATAATAATTTAGATCCGAACCTTATACAGGGTGGGCCAAAAGAAGTCATCCATTAGATGTTGTTTGGCTATCTTTTTTTCTAAATGAAAAACTTCGATTCTGTTTTTGATTATGTTTATTTGAACCTTTAGAATTGTAATTGTATAATCGGCGCCGTCACAATTGATTGCCTCACGGGCTCATTTTATGGCATTTTTCATCACTTCAGCGAGAACTTCGGGCGACAGATTTTCGCACTCGTGTCGAATGTTGTCCTTGAGGGCTTCCAGAGTCTCGGGCTTGTTCACGTAAACACGGGACTTCAAAAAAAACCACAAAAAAGTCTGAAACGGTTAAATCGGGCGATCTTGCGGGTCAATGCAAAACGAGGCGAATATCGGTTCATGTCGGTTCTGGCTTGTTAACTTGTATTTTGCATCTGTCTAGTCCACAAATGTCAAAACAGATTTGACATTGGCGGCCATTTGCAAAAATGAGATCATCTTTTCTTTTTTTTTTATAATTAACGCGCGCACAAGGGACTATTTGTTTCCCTTTTAATGTAACACACTGCGCGGGCATTAGGAAGATAGGGAGGGGAGAGATAGGAGGTGTCGATTAACATTGGTTTTGAATGTTTGCATATTGAAATGGCAAGGGAAAATCTCGCCGGGTTAACCATTCCAAAGTCGTGTTGTACGGCTAAAAAAAGAATCTCTATATTTCACGGTACGTCCGAAATTGGGCTCAAGGGTGAACTGATGGGCATTCCTAGCAAGACCAGTATTACGGGCGAAACTTTTAAGGGGAGGAATGCAGCTGGCTACCTCAAGTGAACAATTTTTATAAAAGAAACGATAAAATAAGGAAAGGGTGATCTCTTTTTACCCACCTTGTACTTTTCAAGTAAAAGCATATCCTTTCACTCACATAAAAGTAAATGGATATTCATTAATTTGAACTTTTACTTTAAATAAATAGCAATTAAAAAAAATCTGAGTTAGGTTTAGGTCAGTCAGTCAGACTCATCACCGTCAACGGTTGTTTTATCTAATTTTCAATGCGATAGCAGATTTTGTATATGTGAGGCATGCTATAAATATTACAAGCCCCGCTTATCTACACTTGTTCGTGATTTTAAAGATTTATACCGTTTTGAAGAGATTAATTTACAGTTGATCGCGAAGCTCTTTGTGCCTTGTCAACTACACATAAAATGAAGGTATGTTTGCGATATCTCATTGATCCTGGATATCAGAAAGGTATCGGTGAAGAACTTGGTGTCAGTCAAGTTAAGGTATCTCGGACTGTGCATTTGATGAACATTTTTGAGATTTTTTTTATTTTGTAGTAGCTATCAGCTTATTAGAACAAAATTTACCGGAAAAGTCTATTAACGGTAACATTTGTATAACTGTTTTTTTAATTTTCGACTTTTTCGGTAACGACTCAATGGATTTCAATAAAATTTTATATTTGAAAAAAATCTAAGTATCCAAGTAAATTCTATATACAAAAATTTGTTAGTAATTATTTTTTTCTCTTTTTAATTAATTTTTTATTTTTTTTTTTAAATTCAATATTTCTTAAACTTATCAAAAAAAAAATATTTAAATTTTAAAATCGGGTGTAAATTAATAAATTCTAAAAATCTGCATAACAAAATTATAAATAAATTTTTTTTTCAAAAAAACTAAAAATGAAAAACAGGATTTTATCAAAATCGCTCCTACAATTTTCGAATTACTTTTTTCTTAAATTCTATGTTATTTAAGACATGTGATGGCGTACTTCATTTTTACTAAAAACCGTTAAGAATTGTGATTTTGTTTTGATACTTTTTATAAGTATAAACTATGGTTTTGTCAACGTAAATGTTAATTGTTTCTGTCAAAGATGTAAATGGGCAGATAAGAGCATTTACCTTCGACCCAGTCGTGCCCATTTTTTACTTGCGATTATAGGTACTATAATGCAAGTTATGCATTCATGCAGATAAAAAATGTTGAGATAACAATTAAACATGACATTATGATGATAGAGAAACATATTTGGGTTACTGGCAAAATTCTGTCTGTCTGTCTGTACGTGTGGATTTTGGACTACAGCCTGTACGGTTGGGTCAATCGTTTTAAAATTTGGAACATAAGAATATTTTGACATTCTACAGAGGGCGTTTTTTTTTATTTTTTAGCTCAACTATTAACGGTACCTGCCATATAAACGTCAAGTAAAAGCCTATTTTCCTCGAAAACTGCTCCAAGAATTTTTATGAACAAAAATCAATGTATTTCTGCAGGTGTGGTATATGTATTGATGAAAAAAAAAATTAGTTGGTGGGCTAAAAATGGTACCCCCAATAGGACCGTTTTTTTTTCGACTTTCTCGAGAACTAGTAACCAATTACAACCCAAATTGATATTCAGGAAGATGTATACTTTAATATAAAATATTTTCAAAAACTTTTTTTTTATTATTTTTTTTTTTGTTGTTAAATCAGAATTTTGAAAACGAGTAAAAGATTTTTTCTTAAATGTAGGTTATTTTTGTGCTTAAGTTCTTGAAATATTTTTTTATAGTTTTTTGAAAAAAAGTTGTTAAATAAAAACCGTTTTACATATTTAAAAACCGTTACTATTTTGAAAAAAAAAAACACTTTTTAACATATTTAATAGAAATAAAAATGGCGTTTAAATTTTTCAATCCAATTTATTTATCTTTAGGCCTAATCCAAAATATTTTTTTTTATAATTTAATCAAATTTACCTTTTTTCAGGGTCCGGGTTTAAAAAGGTCTACATTTTCTTCGGTCAATGTTTTGTTTTGTAGGTGGATATAAATGGATGAGGTGCTGGCTTGAAAAATTGGATATCGACGGTTAAACTTCATAACCTCGTAAGTCGTTTTTGCAAGTTTTTCAGAAATCAAGAAAAACCGCTTTGTGTATTTATGCACAGGAGGAGACTTACGAGGTACTGCTTAATTTCTTATTAAAATTTATAATACGAGTTTTTGAATTTTGTCATTTCTGGAAAATGTTCAGAACAATATTGTTGAGCTGAAAATACCAAAAGATGGCTCTGAATTTCCTGATTTTTTTGCATTAAAAATATTTTTTTCGAATTTTTCGACTTACGAGGTTATGAAGTTTAACCGTCGATATGTATTTTTAAACAGAAAAAATCATGGTTCTTTGGAAAAGGCTTATATCGTACGTGATACAATGCATGGCTGGAGGTTTGTTTGTTATGCTTCCATACCTCATCGAGAGAGACGACGATTTGTGACATGAATTTGTGAAATTTGGTATAGATGCGAGTTACAGAATTTTTTCTAATAAAAAAACATGGTCCTTGCTGGAGAGATCTGAACATTTTCTTTACCAGGTTTTGGTTGAAGTAACAGAAATCATTTAATCATAAATCCACACCAGACAAATTCGCGGGTAGAAACTAGTCAATCTATAAATAATGTTATATCCTATCAGAGTTATCTACATCGTCATCTCCTTGGCCAACATTATCGTGGCAGAATGAATACACAAACGCATAATTGCGTCGAGTGATTCTGTTTTTAATCGATTTCACGGCTCTGTCTTAACACAATTCACGAAAGAAAATGTTTTTACAACAATTGCATTGCTCAAAGTAAGGTTATAGTAATTGGTTAACAAACCACCTCAAATCCTTGAAAACTAATTTGCCTGAAATATTTCCTTACCCTAGGTTGCGCTACAGTCCGTGATGGACCTGGGACTCAACCAACAAGCTTCTCCAGCCATTTCGTTTAAAGACAATCCTATTTTAAAAAAAAATCGAAGTTTATTGGAATTTCGGATGGAAAAGGAAGAGCCCTGAAATTCAAACAGAAAATATATCCATACTTAGGCTGTGCTAGAACACAAAGATAAAGGTATACAGAGGTGGTTCCTCTTGCGGCTCAGAAAGCAGATGATCGGTTCTTAAAGTTAATAACTTATCCAAGTATTTGTTGTTTTTTTTTTTTTTTTTGAAAAATGCCAGCAGCCAAAGGCTAGATATAGAGACCAACACTCTTAATCATTTTATAGGACATAATAGCCTTTAAGGTTGCAGAACCTTTCGATAAACTATAGTTCGAAACACTTACTATCTTCTTCTCCCAACCATGTTACAGAAGAAACACCACGCTAATTAATTAATTAATCTCAGAACAAGAAACCGCTTTGTCACAACTAAAAGGCATCATTATATTCCCTCAGGATTGTTTAACATTGACAGCCACTACCTTAACATTGTCACAATATCAAAATAAATTAAACTCCTCAACCATTGTGATTGCGATCGTAAGAAAGAAAAAGTTAACAAAATTAAATTAAATAAATAATTCAATTCAACCTCAGGAACGATATAGCATGCAGCTGCGCTGAGCACTGATGTTCTTGGCCGCGTCAACAAACATCTGAGAAGAGGATTCCACCATGTCTCAAGCTCTTTGGACTGGACAGCATTCGGTCGGTGATAATGGTGAAAACATGTTGGCCAGCCAAAGAGGCGCGCGTAACAAAAGAACATACAGAATCATAGTCCCTTGGAGAATACTCTGGCTATCATCGTCTCTAAATGGAAAACGCGAATCTCTGGAATCCGCGCACCTATCACCAAAAATAGACAACCAGGTAACCACGTGCATAGAGTACCTGATGATCTGATAGATGCTGCGGTGATTAGTTTTTCACTTTCCCCCCGTTAATGGCATTTTTCCTCCCTCCAAAACTATATATGATGGCTACTTCATCATCGCTCTATAGCTTCTACGTGGTATCTCTCCAAAATCATATCTATCTCTCGATTCATATCTATATAGGATCGACTTGTCGAGCACACACAGTTATATTGAGAGTTCCAATGATAATCAGTGAAATATAGAAATATTTCCTTTTTCACACATCGATCGACGATGGTTTCCTAGATGCAGCTACCGATCGCCATCGCCGATGCACGCGGGAAGAGCTCGCTCCTGATGATGGCCACATATGGTAAATCTCCATTTACGTTGTAGGCAGGCATAGTCAGGGCAGCGCAATCGCAGATACGAAAAATGTCGCCGACATGTCTTCCACAGAGTCAAGGAAGACACCGAACCCGATCGACCGCTACCGCAATGGAAACGGGGGCTCTCGTTCGCACCATGTTTTTCTGTCCACAGCACAAACGTCTATTCGTCTGCCAGCGTTGACATTTTTCATTGGCAACATAACAACTTCCCACATCTATCCTCCCCATCCCGACGACACTATCATCTAACCATCCGATCCATGCGCGATACAGTAGGTATCCTACAAAAAAAAAGAAGAAATTAATAAATTCAAAATAAATTGTATCTATTGAGTCTTCTAATCGATCTCAAGGTTCTCGATCTCGTTTCCAGCCGCACGAGACGAGACTAAAGAGTATAACATGACAAGGATATGATTCAGACCGATGCGCGTGCATTTTCAATATCAATTCACATGGATCGATCGTACTAGATTGCAAATAATTAAAGTCTTTCCAAGTAATTCGACGACGCGATTCGTAGTGGGATAAATAGAAAATTAATATTGCAGAGAACAACAAAAAATGTATCTAAGCAAAAACTAACGTAAAAGATACACAAACACAAGATGTGAATGTCTATTTAGGTTCTCACAGTTGTTAGAAATTACTAATTGATATTTGCGGTCTACCTGAATGCATCTGGACTTGGAGTGACTTCAGTTCATCAAGAGTCTGGCTCGGTGCAATTATATAGAATTTACAGAACCGTTTGTTTGTTTGTTTCCATTTCCACATGCAACCGACGCGACGACGACCAGCACAGATCATAACGCGAAAAGTATCGATTAGCTGCGTCGGACACATGTATTTTCATAAGGAACACGGGCAGTGCGTTTTCCGGTGGGAGAGTGATCTTGTTAGCTGGATTAGTGCTAAGCAGTACAAAGTTAAGGGGGAAGATGAAGCACATTTCAATTTTTTTCCAGTTAAGGTCAAGGAAAAAGTTTGTTGTATAGGGTGGGCCATTTAACTTGCCATGTAAACTGTCGCGTCAAGATATTTTTGGAAGTAATATCGTGTCCGATTTCAGGAAATGTATATGGGCTTCTTCCAACTCTTGCCTAATTGTGCTGATTCCTCCTCGACGGTTCTATGCAGTATCCTTCTCGGCCACCCAACTCTTCTTTCTTCTTGTGTGACCGGATTCCACTGCATTGCTTCTTTTGCAACCACAACCGTTGCCTCTTCGAACTGTATGGCCAATCCACTCTGCCACTTTCGCCGTCTTATAAGAGTCAATTGGGTTCCTGACCCGTTCTCCTGTAGAGATATTCGTTAGATATTCGATTGGGCTAGAAAAACCAAAGTATCTTTCGTTGACACATAGTAACGAATATTTGTGCAAATTTCTCATGATAGCTGATGTAAATTCCCAGTGCTACATCCATATAGCAGAAGCAGTGCGGATTGAATATTTGAGGGAAACAGTCATAGCTTGATCCTTAACCGAAAGTGGACTTTATTTTTCCGATACAGCTATTGATGTCATGTTTGGATCCGACTTCGGCTGAGAAAGAGATGCGACTCCTAAGGTATTGAAAGCTCTGAACCCTAGAGACGATGACTGGGTCCCGAGGCTGATCATCCTTGTTTTACAGGTATTGAAGGAAACCGGCTTGTTCGGCATCGAGTGTAGCTTCGAGAAGTTCTCTTATACGTTCCAGATCAATCTTTGGTACTACGAATATTTTGACAAAAGTAGGCAACATGCAAATCCCTCTCCAGTTTTCGGACTTTATTGAACATTTTTTTTTCGGGAGCTTGACGATCATTCAATTTTCAACTCATCGGCGAAACCTTCGGAGACACAGGCCGTCTCTATGAGTGGATGTTAGAGCTAGGAGTTGATTAGATATAGCGTTAATGCTGGTTGCCAAAGTGAACGGATCAGAGTTCTTAGCTTTTTAACATAAACTTAGGCTTTCAAACTAATTTAAAGGAAGATGTATTGATGGTTTAAGTTGGGCTATCGAAAAGGCCGGTCATAATCATGGGTTTTTCGAAATAAGACGATAGAGGAACAAAGTATGGAATAGAGCCATTTTTTTGAGAATGAGACTGTTTGAGCTGTGGTGCCCAATCTTTTCGATGCCTGTAAAAGTCATAATAGGCAAGCACCTATCTATTATGTTTCCATAACCTTATCCATTGTAAGTTACAACTGCTCTAGTGTCGCCATCGAGGAAGAACGGTCCAATTGAATGATAAAAATTACCTACTTTTGGGATTGTTATGTTAGAAATTCTGGGGATCTATGGTGTAATAAGCAAAAAGAAGAATCCATCTGTCGAGGATTGAAAAAAGAGGATTTTAACATGCTTCTTAAGTTGTGTCTTGCCAAAGTTTTGACAAGAGTCTTTTATTTTCGCGTTTTTGCGAAAATGCATCTCATGTCTTTCCATATTCTATCGCTTCTTTTATAAAAAAATGTTCACTCGACGTAGCCAGCTGCATTCCTCCCCTTAAAAGTTTCTCCCCTAATACTCGTCTCGCAAGGAATGCCCATCAGTTCACCCTTGAGCCCAATTTTGGACGTACCGTGAAATATAGGGATTCTTTTTTTAGCCGAACAACACGAATTTGGAATAGTTTACACGGCGAAATTTTCCCTTCCCATTTTGATCTGCAAACATTCAAAACCAATGTTAATCGACACCTCCTATCTCTCCCCTCCCTATCTTCCCAATTCCCGCGCAGTGTGTTCTACATTAAAAGGGAAACAAATAGTCCCTTGTGCGCGCGTTAATTATTAAAAAAAAAATGTAGCCGTTTGGGTTTGGGTAGGCCCCCTTCGCTCCGAAAGATTCACAATACACACATACACGCTGGATTGATTAACAGTAAAAGTCACAAGGGCCTAGTCTTTGAGGAACAATCGTGCATTTGATTTGGTGCCATCGTCGAAAAAAATTCATATGTGTCGATAGTATTTTCTGCGAGGAACTAGCTTTGTAACCTGAAGCTTCTAATAAAAAGAATTTTCTCGTTCTCCATCAAAGGTCTTTAAACTGAACTAGTGCTTTTATTTCATATTTGTCATGTTTCCTTAAATAAAAGTAATAATACTGCAGTCTTCCTAGATCTAAAAGAGAGTGGTTTTTGAGGTTGGAATTGAGGTCATCTCGTTCCATATATTATGTTTCTATCTTTCTATTACCTTTTGTTTTTGTAAACTTTTGCTACGGGTAAAGGCCCAACCATAATACGCGAAAGAAATAAGTAGTTAGTGTCAAAAGCGAACGAAAAGTTTCTTTCTGTCCTGTCAAATGTGTCAGTTGACCATATTAGCATTACGTTTGAAAGCGTACATTACGTACGAAAATAAAACTGAACGAAACTTAATCAAAGTCACAAGTCATACAAATCACATGTATTCGCACGCAAGAGAATTTAATAAATATTTCCGTGCTTTTGCGTCCACTGTGTGTTACCAGTTCATTTGACAGATCGAAAGTGGACGTTTTGTTCGTTTCTGACACAAACTTGCGTTTTTTTCGCTCCATTATAGTAAGTCTTTCAAAGCTCAACTATAATAGACATGGCCTGACCTACAGTCGAAATTAAACGAACCGTTTCGAAATGTTTCTAAATATGTGATGAATAGTTATCTCATTTTTTTCACCGTGAAATGCCACAGCTGTCATATATTCAAATTTGCATGTTTCAGATCGATTTCTTAACGAAACATATCGAACGGCGCATAGTTTCATTATAATCAATGCTGATTATGATTGTGAGTTTTGGGTTATTAACACAGGTTGTTTTGACAGAAGGCCACGTTTAGTCATGCCTATTATAGTTGGGCTTTGAAGGTATAAGGCTTCCCTATAATAGGCATGACCAAGCATGGTCTAATGTAAAAACTAAACGATATGTTTCGTCGTGTATCTAAAAACATGATGAATAACTTTAATGAAAATGATTGTGTGTCGCAAAATTTTACTGTAAAATGCTATGGCTGCCAAATTGCATGTGCCAGAGAAATTCATAATGATGTATAACATTCTTAACGAAACTTATCGATTTAAATATTTTCATTACTTGGTTAAAAACTTGTGAAAAATTTCGATTTATAAATCACATTTTTAAATCAAATTTATTCGTCAGTCGTTTGTTGTTGATAAAAATTTTACTTTGTAGTTTAAAATAAATTGCACGACTGGATCGCACGTACTTGCTCATATGTGCGGTCACATTGTAGAATAAAATATAAAAAAATCAAAGCATTTATTCGATTTTTGTGACTTTTGCTTGTTCGAATAAAGTACGTTAAATTGTATTGTGTGAAATAATTTAAACGTCATTTTATTTCTTTAAGAATAAGATTTTTTCAAAATCGTAGGAGCGGTTTTTAAATACGACGATTTATTTTAGTTAAATAATTCAAGAATACAAACTTAAGCACATAAATAACATACATTTAAAAACAAAATTTAAAAAAAATTCACTTAACCGTTTTCAAAATATTGATTTTTCAAAAAAAAAAATTTTTTTAATTATTAAAATGAAAAAAAATAAAAAAAAAAATGAATTCGATATTAATTGGGCTACCTATATCTTCTTGAATATCAGTTTTGATAGTAATCGGATCACCAGTTTTCGAGAAAGTCGAAGAAAAAAACCGGTCCTATTGGAGGTACTGTTTTTCGCCCACCATATTAATTTTTTTTCACCAAAATAAAATGCTTACCTACAGTAGTACACAGATTTTTTTTTTTAATCTTGGAGCCGTTTTCGAGAAAAAAAAGCTTTTACATAACGGTTATATGACAGGTAGCGGTAATTTTTGAAATGTCATGCTTGATTGTTATTTAAATTTTTTTTCACGAATGCATAACTTGCATTATAGTACCTATAATCGGAAGTAAAAATCATAAGAGAGAGGATGAGATTATTTATGAAACTTTTGATGTTTTTTTGCCCTATCATCTCATACTGAACCATCTTTTAACTCTCTCTGACTATTTTTATACGCAAGGAAGCACATTTTTTTAAATTCCAAAATCATATGTGCTTAACTAATACATAATTAGAAAGTGCGTACTCTATTGTAAATTCCTTGTTCAATGTTTCGCAGGCTTGCCTCAAATCAAGATTTACATCGTAATATACTTTATTTGTATCTATTGGCATCAAAACAAGTGAATTAGAGGACGTACGATAAACCGTGCATCTTACTGCACTGCACTGCACTGCAGTCTGCAGTCTGCAGTCCCATGGGAAATAACATGATGTTTGTATGCATGTGAAAAACTCTCGCGTATGATCCTCTATAACTGATTCCTTGATCAAAGTTTATCTTTTTTTATGCCAGAACCAGAACAAAAAATGCAGGATTGATGATGAAGAACAGCAACCAGATGCCACGAAGCCAGAATGCCAGAATGTCTCGCGTTCCCAACAGTGCGCTGAAATATGTGTTCCGTTTGCGCGATTGCAATACTAATATTCTATAGGGTCTTATTAAATATAATCGTGGGCTTAGGAGAGGACATTTAAGACGGTTTCAGTCTATATAACATTTTCTAAGAAGACATAAGAAGTGTCTATATAGTTAAAATCAAGGAATTTAAGATTCATCATTTACAATTAAACATCGCTTCGTAGAAATATTTTAAACGGTTTGAAATTTTGAACAATTTTTTTTTTAATTTTTTTAAACTTACTACATGATGATGGACACCAAAATCAAAACCGAAAAAGTGTCTAAGATGAAATCCGAACCGCCAATTAATTTTCAAATATAAACACAACTTGACGATATACAAAAAAACACAAAAGTTTAGATGATTCTGTCTTTCAGAAACAACAATGAATTCTATAAACATAATTTATTGTTTTTGAAAAACGCACCCATACTTTTACATTTTTTTCAGATAATATGTGATATGTGCTACTCTTTCTCAGATTCCTACCTACACCATGTGCTAGCAGCACACCAGAGAAGCAATAGCCGGCCGCCCACCTACACCACCTTTCTGGGCATGATCTCTTGCTAGAGAATATGGCCTCAAAAAAGCAGCCAAAACAGCTTAAACTAAATTAGAATTTATTCTATAATTAGTCATGAATCTACGAGTTCTCTGTTTTCAAAAAAAAAAATATCTTTTCAAAAACGTCTCGATGTGAATTGTTGTGTTTGGAATCAGTTTCGTGATGAAACCACCCATGTCCAAGGGGTTATTTTGGCATTTTGCTCTTATTTGTTATGTGCCTAATCACATTGGAAGGGCAAGTTCTTTGACAGAAACAAGTAACAGCTACGTTGAAAATACCACGGTTTGAACTTATAAAAAGTATGAAAACCACAATACTCAAGGGTTTTTTTAAGAAAAAAGTATTTCGAAAATTGTGGGACCGGTTTTGATAAAATCCTGTTTTTTATTTTTAGTTTTTTTGAAAAAAAAATTTTAAGATTAGGATATACAGATTTTTAGAGTTTATTAATATACAGCTGTTTATAAAATTGAAAATATTTTTTTTATTAGTTTTAAGAATATTGAATTTAAAAAACAAAATAATTAAAAATAGGGTAATTATACACTAGTTTTTTAGCTTTGAATTCTGAAAAAAAAAAACATTTTTTATGAACAATTCTGTATAACTTTTTTTCCTCACCCAATTGAATTCATGATTTTTTTTATCGTAATCTAAGCAAAAAAAATGAGCACGACTGGGTCGCACGTACTTGCTCTTATGTGTCTAATTACATTGGAAAGCAAGATCTTTGACAGAAACAATTAACATTTACGTTGAGAACTGTGTTAACAGTTTGAAACTTATAAAAAGCATCAAAACCACAGTACTTAACTGTTTTTTTAAGAAAAAAATATTTCGAAAATTGTAGGACCGGTTTTGATAAAATCCTGTTTTTTTATTTTTAGTTTTTTGAAAAACATTTTTTTTTGTAATTTTGTTATGCAGTTTTTTAGAATTTATTAATTTACATCTGATTTTAAAATTTTAAATATTTTTTTTTTTGATTAGTTTTAAAAATATTGAATTTTCAAAAAAAAAAAAAAATCAAAAATTGATAAAAAATAGAAAAAAATAGTTATTCAACATTTTTGTATGTCGAATTAATTTGGATACTTAGATCTTTTCAAATGTAACATTTTATTGAAAATCCATTGAGGCGTTACCGAGAAGGTCGAAAATTAAAAAAAAAACCTTATATAAAAGGTACCGTTAATAGACTTTTCCGGTTTTAAGTTCTAATAACCTGATAGCTACTACCAACAAAAAAAATCTCAAAAATGTTCATCAAAATCGTTCGAGCCGTTTTCGAGAAAAATAAACTTTTTCTTAAAAGTTATATGGCAGGTACCGTTATTTTTAGCCCTAAAAATAAAATTTCAATTTCCTCTCTGAGGAATGCCAAAATATACACACATATCAAATTTGAACGCAATCCCCGTTTAGGCTGATGATCGATGTACACCCTGACAGACAGACAGACAGACGGACAGACAAACATTTTTATTCAATAACTATGTGTTACCTGCGACTTCATCCGCCTGAAATTTATCAAAAACTGTTTACTCAATTTGCAAAGTTTACAAAAAGTTAATAATTCTGTATTCCACCATAGAGATGATATTATGTATTATTATTTGATTTGATTATTATAAAAAAATATTGTATTGTGTGGTTTTGAGTCAAATCGTTTTAAAATAATATGTTTTGGAAACATATTATTTAACACCCAGCGCCTTCTACGGGTAATTCAAAAAGCTTTAGTAATCCCTTTCAAAATGAGCTCTCTGCCTGTGAAAGTCCCGTCAAAATCGGTCCAAAAATAAGATTTTTTGAAAACAACCGCACCAGCGCCACATAGAGAGTAATGGAGATAGCCTTAGTTACTTCTTAGGATTTCAGCTACCTGTCAGTGAAAGTCCCGTCAAAATCGGTGCAGCCGTTCCGGAGATTACCCGGAACAAACAGACAGAAAGACAGACAGACAAACAGACAAACAATTTTTTAAATGGTGCTTTTGTTATAACTACTGTATATCCTTTCGTATACATCAAGTAAAAAGCTGTTATTTTGATTTTAAAAACAGACACTTAATTTTTATTTATGCGTATAGAGATATTCATAGCATTTATTCCATTTTTCTGATTTTTTATTGGTCATCATTGGCCATTTTCTTTACAATATGTGAAAAAGTATGCATTTTTTCAAAATCGTAGGAACTGTTTTTATTTAATGTGTAACTTTAAAAAAAAATTTAAAAAAAATTTAAAAAAATTGTTAGAAATAAAATTTTAAAAAATATCCCTTTTTTTTAATATTGATTTAAAAAAAAATATTAAAAACAAAGAAATAGTTTTCGAATTTTTTTAGATGTGAAATTACTTTGGTTAACTACATATTCCTGAATATTAATTTTGACTGTAATCTATTAACCAGTTCTCGAGAAAATCGAAGAAAAAATACCGGTCCTGTGGGAGGTACCGTTTTTAGCGCACCATCTTAATTATTATTTTTTCAGTAAAAGATAATCCGTGCCCTGTGGCTGAGTGGCTAGTGAGCCTGGGTTCAAATCCCGCACATACCCACCTTCTTTTCCGGGGTACTGCCTCTTTGCGAGGAACTGACAAAACCTCCAAGAGTAAAATTTGTCTCGAAAAAGTGCATCTCATCTATAGCCGTTCGGACTCGGCGGTAAACTGTAGGTCCCTTCCATTCTTGCAGATTAACAACACACGCACAGGAATGGTTGAGAGTATATAAGTCACTATTTTATTTGATCTTATGCTAGACCAACATCTTAAAACTAGCTAAAACTATATACTTAATTAATCTCTAACTTAACTCTAGATGCCTTTCGGTCTAAAAATATCTTAAATTAAATTTAACTCTAGCGGGTTTTATATTTCACCCAGAAAAATGGAAAAAAATGGTTATCATTAGAAACTAAACATCTTATCTACTGCACCAATGCCGTCCGTTCGGTCGATCACCACAAAAGTTGCCACAGCTATGTTTATTTTCACTTAAAGAGTTTCTATTGTTAAAAGTCCCATAAGAAACGTACCGTTGAGTACAGATATTCTTTCCTTAGTCGCACCACACGAATGTGGAACGCTTTGCTTGGCTCTATTATTCCTTTCTATGATTATATGCAGGAATTTAAAATGTATGTATACATCAACATAAATCTGTCTCTCTTTCTATGAAGAATCTTTTCATTGTTGTTCAACTAAAAATATAAAATTTTAGAATATCTGAAAAATATTGTATCTATAAGGCAAACGGCGACGTCTACGTCATACCATACATACCTTTGCGATATTTAATTTTTGGATGCAAAACAAAAACTTTCTCAGTTTTAAAATTAGCATCAATTAAAATCTCAATAAACGAAACTATTTCCTATGGGCTTTCGCAGCTTCAGATACCTCCCCTGAATTCTTGAAGTGCCTTGCCTAGCTATGCGTCATAGAACGCGTTTATCCATTTTTGTATCGCTTTTAGCCAAAACCAAATGGCCTGGTCTTTTGCTTATAATAAATATATAAACTTGGACCACACCGCATCTCCCTTCAGCCCATTTGCCCATATTTGCTCGGATGGGACATGGATGCGCGACATGGAGCTCAAACATTTTGTCCAACTTTTTATTCGTCGTTGATGTGTATTAGGTATTGCTTTCTTCGCAGAGCGCGCACATCTTGCGCGACTGTGCCATAGAAAACTCAGAGAAATGTGTTTTTGTCTATTTTTGGAATATGGCTATTATTTTCGGACGCACAACGCAGGAAAGTGGATATGCAGCGCGAGATCTTGAGTTTTCTTGTTCTTGTTTTTTTTTTTTTTTTTTAATCATATCTTTATTTCTAGTATGGGTTTATGGTGTGCTTCACCATCACCTATAGATAGATCAACACGTTTGCTCCATATTTTGAATTTCCCTTAATTTAAAAAAAAAATTCCACTTCGACACTATTTTTAGTTCCTATTTGGGGAGCTGCTGGGCGAGCTGATCCATTGTGTGTCGTATTTTTATTTTGGCCATTAACACAAAAATGACAACTAAGGGATTTTTGTTATTTTAATGAAAACTATACTTACTTATACATGAATTCGTGGAACAGAAATAACGGCAGAAGGATGTGAAAAAGCCACACACTTTGGAACCGATTCGTCCTCCTCCGAGAGAGAGAACAAAAACGATCCACCATCCGCATGCATTTAATTTTAAGTTGATTTTTTACTGAATAGCAAATCACCTCAATTTCTATGCAAAGTACATTGAATATCAAGTTAAGTTGAGGCCCAATCGCATAAATCACGATCCGAAATCGAGGTTATACCACCTTGCGTCCTCCTTGCTCCCTGTCCACCCGAGACAAAGCCAAAAATGGCAAATGGAATGAGACAATGGTAGCAACAAACTATACAGCACACATACCACATCCTCATAACGAGATATATCGGGGCAGCAATTACCGAATGATCCCATTTCGAGTACGTTTCACGTGTGTCACAATATTTAAACGTCAGCATAAAACCTGTAGCTGCATCATAGCCAGCATTGGCCATATCTTTGGCAACAACAAAAAGCCATCGCATCGCGCCAGCACACTCTTGTAGATCCTCCCTCCGCTCCAGCAGTTCGATGGCATCATTTTCGTATCTCTATAAGATGATTGCGATGAAGAAGAAGAAATATCCTTAATTTTTCACATCGCATCGCATTCCCTTTGCGGCCGAAGTGGAATTCCAGGAGTATTTCGTTTTTCTCAAAACCTAATTAAAGCATTTTCAGCAGGGAATCCATTAGGGCAGACAGTATTATTGTTTATAGCCGTGTCCTGGCCATGATGCGAATTAATAATGAGCTGATGATGGTTCCAACCATACCTCGATATAATATGGTAAAGATACTCTCGTCGTCTCGGAGTAGATTGCAGCAAAACTTGAATTCCTGGCAAAAAGGGTAATCCCTCGCGCTGCAGTGGTGGAAAACGCTGGGAAAACATCCCAGCACGAGTCATATAAATAATGCAGATCATCATCGCGTATGAACAAACACACAGGACCAACATGCTCCTGATGATGATGGTTTCTAACTCATCCCATGGTAGATGCATGGTAGTAGGTGGTGTTGTGTGTCCAGCGATCGATGTTGCAAAATCACTGGTATTGTTCATGTTGACAGTTGCGGAACCCCATCCCCCCGGCATTGATCATCAGGCTGGCAGTCATCAGGCACTCTTAAATACTAGTTAGTTATAATAAATTACAGAGTCTTATCCTGGCTCCTTTGCTGCGCTCAGAGCCTGCGATGCAGCTAATGCATGTCTACGAACTGGCTGGAGTAAAAGTTATGGAAGCCGAGGAAACGCACAAAAACTGCGTACGCGTACAACTTTAGAATTTGTCTTTTTGTGAGCTGGACTGATGTGCTGCTTCGTCTGCATTCGGTTAATTTAATTCAAGATTTTTGTTTGAGCTGGGATTGCATTGGAATCTGTGATTGCTCCTGACGTTCGCCAGCACTGATGGCTGGACGAGACAAGCGACTACGACGTCGTCGTCGTCGTCGACGACTTCTCCCGAATTACCTTACGGAGAAGGTGGAGGAGGGCTGGGTTGGGTTGTTTTCAGATGCGAGTCCTGAGGCGGTTTTACAGGTTCGCAGAGCCAAGCCTGCCATGTCGATGGGAGTCCTGTCTGAAAATATTATGTGCGATATGAGGTTTTTGTGCGCTTCCTTGAATAATTCGATGTAATAAATTTCATTAGAACAAACTGCTGCCACAGAGGTGGCAGGGCAGCAGCGCACCGGTTGCTGGGTTTTGCACAGAGTTGTTAAGAATTACGAATCCATTTGAGGCTGGTAATTGAATAATGTGTATGAAATGGTTTTTTTGATGTCTTAATTTTTTTTTTTTATTATTTTTTTATTTTTTGTTTGATGTAAGTGCAAATAGAAGGAATTTAAAGACTTCAAATGATTCGAATGTAAACAAGTTGAATGTGCTCGTCAGAGTGTCATTAGTTTGAATTACTTTGTAGTTATATAGATTGAGGAAGCTTACTCGTTTGGAAGTCTTCAAAAAAGTCAAAATTAAGGACGGAATAGATATTTTATTTTCTGGATGCAATCCAGATAGTCTGGTAGAAAATTCTGAAAGCAGTTGTTAAAAGAATCTTACGAATTATAGGAAAGCTTGCATAAATTGACCAAACTTAAGAATGACCGAGTTCACTTATTTATATGGGAATCATGAATTGAAGGTTTTAATTCAAATTCTATACCTAATACTACTTTGGAAAAAAAAATAAAACAACTAAGAAGAACAATCTATAAAAATCACTTCAAAAGCACTGACACCTATTTGGTTATCTCTTTAATGTTTTCTTGATCTTTTTATTTTTTTTTATAAATGATTTTTATATTTCCTTAACTTATCTACTTAAATGTTAGAGAAAAATCTTAAAACTAGGTAAAACTATCATCTTAATTAACTTACTGGCCCTAAGCGGGCGCAATAAATTAATCTCTTACTTAATTTTAATTGCCTTTTGGCCTAAAAATAACTTAAATTCATCTTATCTATATCGGGTTTTATTTTTCGTCCAGAAAATGAAAAAAAAACTGGGTTTACTTTATCGTTTTCTTAATCTATCTTAAACCACTTAAAAACTAACTTAAAACAAACTAAAATAACTTAAATTTAAAACAGCCACAGCAAGCTTTTTAAAATTTTATATTTTTTTGTATTTTTATATTTTTTTGTATATTTTTTTTTTGATTTTATATTTTTTTTAATATATTTTCGTATGATGGTTAAAGAATTAATATCACAAACAGGCTTTTCTTAAATACATACATACGTAAAATTCTAAAATTACACCTCAAAAACCGAATTTTCCGAAAAACTGTACAACAATCATTTATTAAGGAAACAAATGCTGGTGTTCCGCAGGAAACTGTTCTTGGTCCAATATTGTTTGTTCCTTATACTCGTCACTCGCTGATGATAAAGCTAGCCACTTTTTTTTTATAATTAACGCGCGCACAAGGGACTATTTGTTTTCCGTTTAATTTATGTAAGTACACTGCGCGAGCATTAGTATTGTGATGTGGCAACAAGTTTAGATACATTTTGTAAATTAACGCCATCTGTTGGATTCATTGTGTACAACAACCAACATTTATTGTGTACAACAACCACCATTTATTGTGTACAACAACCATGCTCCTAGAAGTATGCTACATATTTGCAACATGTTTTAACTTAGTACTAAATCGAACTTGACGAAACAATTCGAGACTCGAATTAGTACCGAAAGCTTAGATTGTGCCAGAACCAGACAGAAGCTTCCAGAAGCTTTTAAAGTTGTATAAATACAAGAGTAGATTGCATTGACAGTTCAGTTTATTTTCGAAAGTGGAATTGTTAACAACTGGAAGTATTAGTAAAAAGTGATTGAATTGAGATTAAATAAAAAGTGTTGAATTATAAAAACGTATTTGAATTGTGAATAAGTGAAATAAGTTAAATTGGTGTTATTTAAACTGAAAGACGTTGTGTTTTATAAAATAAAGAGATTTGTTTTATTATTGTGGAATTTTGATTGAGTTTTATTTGTCGAACCCCAGGCCAAAATATCACATTGGTGTCAGAAATTGGGGATAAAACTCAGTAAAGTGCTAGAAAATTCCATAGTGACATTTTCTAAAACAGTTTCGGTGACTCATTTAATTGTGAAAGTGGAATTTTCCAGAAACTATTGAACTGATTGTGCTATAAAACTGTGAATAGCGAGTATTTTTGTTAAAAATAGTGTTGGAAAAAGATCTTTCTAGAAGAGACATTAAAATAAAACTGACTGTGTTTAAAACTGATAGTGTTTAAGTTACATAAAATGGGTCGCAAATTAGAACAATTGACAACAGCTGAGTTGAAAGAAGAATTAGGAAAACGAAATCTTCAGACTTCGGGGCTGAAAAAGGAACTATTGCTCCGACTTCAGAATGCTATCACTCAGGATGGTGGAGACCCCGATACCATGTTGTTCGATGTTGAAGAACAAGGGAGAGAATGCACAGTAAGTACAGCCGATGAAATGCCTGCTTTCATGAAGTTGCTTCTGTCGAAATTCGATGCTCTGGAAAGTTCCTCGAAAGAACAAAAGAACTTTCTCGAAGGACAAAAGAATTCGTCAAAAATGCTGCAAAAGCAACTAAGTGAACAAAAGAACGTTCTCGAAGAACAAAAGAACGTTCTCGAAAGTAAGTTCGACGAACAAAAGAATTCTTTAGAAGTTCTTCAGAAGCAACTAAGCGAACAAAAGGATGCTCTCGAAAACAAGCTAGATGCGCAGAATGTTCTTTTCGACAAAAGACTCCAAATAGTAGATCAGAAAATAGAAAACTTAGAAGAAAAGTTCGGAAAGCAAGTAGAAAGTGTAGAGCAACAATACGAACATCTAGCTAAGGAAGTTGATTCTTTGAAGAAGCAGAAGGTTCGGGAATATTCGAGTGACGGTCCACGAAGAAAGGAAATGCAGCCCCCTGTCTTCGATGGTCAAACATCATGGCCAATTTATAAGAGGCAGTTCGAAGCTGCCGCCTTGACGAACAACTGGGACAACGAAGACAAATCAATTGCTCTTACGCTTGCGCTCAGAGGAACAGCTGCCGAATTGCTGCAGACCATTCCTGAAGACAAACATCATGATTATGATGCCATGGTCAAGGCAATCGAGATGAGGTTTGGCGACGACCACATGCAGCAACGACCAGGTGAAACGCTACAACAATTGCAAGCTGACATTGAGCGCTTGGCGAATTTGTCTTATCCCAATACCAGCAGGGAAATCATAAACGAACTGGCAACCGATGCGTTCACTAATGCCATTGCAGATGGAAAACTACAAATGGCTGTGAGAATGGCAGGTAAGAAAACGCTCGCTGAGGCTTTAGCATTTGCCCTGACAATGGAAGCAGCAGACCAAGCTTCGCAAGGTAGCCATCGCGTCAGGGAAATGGCTACGCTAGAGTGCTCATGTCAACGTGTCGACATTGAAAGACAAAACCCGAGCACTGTTCGAGGTCAAATGAGATGCTGGAATTGCAACAAGCTAGGACACCTACAGCGACAATGCAGATCTATGCCTAGACAGGTAAGCTGCCCACATTGCACAAGGAGGAGGCAGAATGACGAAGCATCTGGCAGGAATAACACTCACACTGCTGGACAAGCTTCTGATCAACAGCAGGCGGGAAACGCCTAAGAACCAACTTCGCGGGGCTGAAGTTGGTTGATGGAATCGACGCCCCCAGAACCATCATCCAAGTTTCGCAAACTACACGCTGCAGCAAGAGCTTGACAGTGGAGACAGTCATCAGAAACAGAAAATGTGTGGCCACTATCGACACGGGTGCCACAGCCTCCATAATCAGAAGAGACCTTGTTCAGACATCATGGCTACATAACACCAGCTGCTACACTCTGAAGACAGCTACGGGAGAAGCAGCAAAAGTATACGGGGAGGTATTTCTAAAGATACAACTGGCAGGGTTGACCTTCTCACATGCATTCTTGGTAGCCGACATATGCGACGAATGCATCATTGGAGTGGATTTCATGAAGGCACATGAGGTAATCATAGACCTTCGAATGCAAGTATTAAGGTATCGAACCGTTGAGATCCCTATGGTATACGGAAACGAGAACGCTGTGAATCTTCGGGCGGTTATAAGCAGAGATGAAGTCCTACCACCTTCTTCAGAGACAGTTCTTTGGACGCGTTTGGAGGGTGATCCTGGGAACCACCGATTCTATTTCATTGAAGCAGATAATAAAGAGGACTTTCTAAGCTATATCGTTGGAAAGATTTTAGTGGAACCAAAGAAAAACATGGTTCCTGTAAGGCTGATGAATCCGAACAAACACTCCGTCAAGCTCAGACAAGGAGAGGTGATTGGAAGATGCGTACCCATTGCAGCCATATCGACAACATCTGGGAGTGATTCTGCGAGTCCTCTTTCTGCAACAAAATTGGCTGAGGTATGTAATGCTATCCTTGGAAACTGTGAGCTAAATCAGGAGCAGAAAACCATGGCCAAAAATCTCATTGGCGAGTTTGCTGATATATTTGCATCGCAGGATGGAGACTATGGTCGAACACACCTAGTACAGCACCGAATAGACACCGGCGATAGCAGACCGATCCGACAACCTGCTAGAAGACTTCCATTGGCAAAACAGCCGGAAGTCGATGAGATGATATCAACCATGGAAAAAGACGGTCTAATCGAAAGCTCAAAAAGTCCGTGGGCATCACCCGTTGTACTAGTAAAAAAGAAGGACGGCAGCACTCGATTCTGCGTGGATTACCGGAGGCTCAACGATGTCACCAAGAAGGACAGCTACCCCTTGCCTCGAATAGATGACACCTTGGATACCCTTTCTGGAGCGAAATGGTTTTCCACCCTCGATCTGAAAAGTGGTTACTGGCAGGTACAGATCCATCCAGAAGACAAAGAAAAGACCGCTTTCACAACGGGAAATGGACTATGGCAGTTTACCGTTATGCCATTTGGCTTGTGTAACGCTCCAGCCACCTTTGAGCGTTTAATGGAACGTGTGTTACAGGGTCTGACATGGAAAACCTGCCTGGTGTACTTGGATGACGTCATCGTTGTGGGAAAGACGTTCGCTGAACATCGCGACAACTTGAGGGAGGTGTTTACACGACTTCGAACTGCACATTTGAAACTAAATCCAAAGAAATGTGCTCTGTTCAAAGCTGAGGTGAAATATTTGGGACATGTGATATCATCAAATGGAGTAAACACTGACCCGGAGAAAATCGAAACCGTGAGAAATTGGCCAGTTCCCGAAGATAAACACCAGCTGAGGAGCTTTCTCGGTCTCGCCACTTATTACAGGAGGTTCGTCAAAGATTTTGCCGGAATCGCAAAGTGTCTGCACCAGCTAACTGAGAAGGGTAGACTATTTAAATGGTCAGGTGAGTGCGAAAGAAGCTTTCAACATCTAAAACAGCGACTTTGTGAGGCACCAATACTAGCTTACCCCACCCCTGGCAAAACATTTATTGTGGACGCGGATGCTAGTAACGTGGGTGTTGGAGCAGTTCTGTCGCAGATACAAGATGGGCAGGAGAAAGTGGTAGCCTATTTCAGCAAAGTTCTGTCGCGACCAGAGAGAAACTACTGTGTAACCAGACGGGAACTCCTTGCTCTGATACTGGCGACAAAACATTTCCATAAATATCTGTATGGACAGAGATTCATCCTGCGTACCGATCACGCCGCTTTAAAATGGTTGCTACAGTTCAAAAATCCTGAGGGGCAGGTAGCAAGATGGATCGAACGATTGCAGACTTACGACTTCGAAGTACAGCATCGCAAAGGAAGACTGCACTGCAATGCGGACGCGCTTTCCCGCAGACCATGTGAGCCCAGTTGCAAACATTGTGCGCGAAAAGAGGAAAAGGATGAAGGTATATCTGTCCAGAGAATAAGAGCCGAACCTGTAGAGGGTTGGAGTGCCGAAGAAATTCGTAATGCACAAAAAGAAGACCCTGACATCGAGCCAATCCTTGCATGGAAGGAATCTATGGAGAAACCAAACGCAAGAGATATCTCCGACAGAAGTCCTACTTTAAAAGCATACTGGGCGCAGTGGGACTCTCTCCATGTGGAAGATGGTGTTTTGCGAAGAAAATGGGAAATGCCGGATGGAAGATCCTTTAAGATGCAGCTTGTGGTTCCACGATCGAAAGTAGAGGAGATCCTACGAGAAATGCATGCTGGAATATCCGGTGGGCACTTGGGAATCAACAAAACATTGGAAAAGGTACGGGAACGCTTTTATTGGCTAAGCGTGAGAAACGATGTAGAGAGCTGGTGTCGAAAGTGCATAACATGCGCAGCTAGCAAGGGACCCAAAGTCAAAACACGAGGTAAAATGCACCAGTACAACGTGAGCGCCCCTTTTGAAAGAATCGCCGTTGACATCACAGGCCCGTTCCCGGAAACTGAAAACGGTAGCCGTTACATCCTTGTTGTCATGGACTACTTCAGCAAATGGCCGGAGGCTTTTGCGATACCCAATCAAGAAGCTAAGACCGTTGTCGAGCAGATAGTGGACCACTGGGTCTGCAGGTTCGGGGTGCCTATGGAATTGCATTCCGACCAAGGGCGAAACTTCGAGTCGAAGGTATTCCAGGAAGTATGCGCATCACTCGGGTTAAAGAAAACAAGGACAACACCTCTTCATCCACAGTCTGATGGAATGGTAGAAAGATTTAACAAGACCTTGAAGGAACATCTGTCCAAAGTCGTGAACGAGAACCAACGGGATTGGGATCGGCGAATTCCTTTATTTCTTATGGCCTACCGGAATGCGGTTCATAGTACAACTGGATACACTCCATCCGAAATTCTATTTGGACGAACTGCCCGGCTTCCAAGTGAGCTAAAATTCGGATTTCCTATTGAAGACCCAAAATGCGAAGAGGACTACGTGTTGGATCTTAGAGAAAGGATCAACGACATTCACCAGAGAACAAGAAACAACATAAAAATTGCGAGTGACCGCATGAAGACCAGATACGATGCGAGAGCAACAGCACCTGAATTCAATGAGGGAGATCTGGTATGGCTTTATAACCCACATCGCAGAAAGGGAAAATCGCCCAAGCTTCAGCAGGACTGGGAAGGTCCCTACCAAATAGTTACGCGCATTAATGACGTCGTTTTCCGAATCCAACGAGGACCAAGAGCAAAAATGAAAATTGTCCATGTGGATCGACTGCATCGTTACCACGGAAACAATGATGATGTGCTTGTTCGGGACGAACAAAACTAAGAGGGGGACAATGTGATGTGGCAACAAGTTTAGATACATTTTGTAAATTAACGCCATCTGTTGGATTCATTGTGTACAACAACCAACATTTATTGTGTACAACAACCACCATTTATTGTGTACAACAACCATGCTCCTAGAAGTATGCTACATATTTGCAACATGTTTTAACTTAGTACTAAATCGAACTTGACGAAACAATTCGAGACTCGAATTAGTACCGAAAGCTTAGATTGTGCCAGAACCAGACAGAAGCTTCCAGAAGCTTTTAAAGTTGTATAAATACAAGAGTAGATTGCATTGACAGTTCAGTTTATTTTCGAAAGTGGAATTGTTAACAACTGGAAGTATTAGTAAAAAGTGATTGAATTGAGATTAAATAAAAAGTGTTGAATTATAAAAACGTATTTGAATTGTGAATAAGTGAAATAAGTTAAATTGGTGTTATTTAAACTGAAAGACGTTGTGTTTTATAAAATAAAGAGATTTGTTTTATTATTGTGGAATTTTGATTGAGTTTTATTTGTCGAACCCCAGGCCAAAATATCACAGTATAATAAGGAGGGGAGGGACAGAAGGTGTCGATTAACATTGGTTTTGAGTGCTTGTAAATCAAAATGGCAAGGGAACATTTCGCGGGAAAACTTTTCCAAATTCGTGTGGTTCGGCTAAAAAAAGAATCTCTATATTTCACGGTACATCCGAAATTGGGCTCAAGGGTGAACTGATGATCATTCCTTGTGAGACAAGTATTACGGGAGAAATTTTTAGGGGCTACTTCGAATGAATTTTTTTTATAAAAGAACCGATAAATAAGGAAGGACCATTAACAATGCGTCGCTGTTCGAGAGGGGCAATTGTTTCAGCGGCAGTTCTATTTCCTATCAATCTTAAAGCTCGATTTTGTATTCTATTAAGCAGGTTTGCCCAGCAACATCCGGTATACGCGTTGGCACATCGGTCAGTTGGGTAAGGTGATGTAACCTGGCAAGAAGCTCGACATACCTTCCTTCGGGTGTTATCTGACCAGAATAGCGGAGCCAATTGGAAGTGTGTACATTTAAATCGTCCGCAATGACGATTACAGTGCGAGGACAAAGGGAAACAATTTCCGAGATAGAATCAGACAGCGCATCAAACTCGTTACAAGTCGACTAACTGTCGAGATTTGGACTCCTGTAAATAAAACAATAATGAATGACATGCTTGAGGACAGTGAATTTGAGCCACTAGAAGTTAAAATCCGTGTTGGAACATTGTCCGTATTGGGGAATGCTCTGGCAAACAACATCATTCCTTATATAGACGACAAGACCGTAATAAGAAAAAAAGTAGAGGCACTAAGCTCTACCCATGAAGAGCAAATTCTAATAAATCAGTATTTACTCCAAACTGGGTTTCACTTAGTGCCAAAACAGCTGGCGTGTATTGCACAGTGTGGGCATATACATGAAAGGTTTTTTACTCAGCCCAGGAACATTCGAATACACAACAAGGAATTTACTTACCATTAAAAAAAAATTACATCCAAAACAGAATTTTCGCTAAGTCAAACCGAGAAGTGTAAACAAAAATTAACTCATGCATAAAAAAATTCCTAAGCATTACTGAAATTTGTTTGTATTATTTTTTTATATTTTTTTTATATATCCGCCGTCAAAATGGACATTTAAAAAAAATAATCATAAAAATCGGTCCAGTTTTTAATTTTGTACAGCCAAAAAACCAGGTCACCGAAAAAAATATGTCTTCGTGTTGGAACATTGCCCATATTGGGGAAGGCTCATTTTTACCCTACTATGAAAGAGGCTGCTCTCAAATAACCTTCTTTTTACAGAGAAATTTTACTCGCCAGTGGATTTACATGTGATGCAGCTATCATTAGCTTGCGCCAGTTCTGTCTCGTATTCCTAGAAATTCTAGACAAAAGGGTATTCACCCTTTCCAAAGAATCGTTGATCATGAAGGCTTCAAGGCGCTTCCCTCGTGCACATCAATTTTGACGGGAAATGCTTCGGAGAACTTACCTTACCTTACCTTAGGTGGTGCTACAGTCGGGGGTGGCCCTAGAAAACAAGCTTCTCAAGCCAGCTCGGTCCCTAGCTAGCTGGCTCCAGATTCGCACGTGGAGTCGGTTGAGGTCCTCTTCCACTTGTGTGCGTCATCTGTGTCTCGGTCTTCCTCTACTGCGCCGTCCCTCTGGGGTGGACTCGAAGATTTTCCGGGCTGGAGCATTGACGTCCATCCACTCTAAGTATATTACCCAGCGCCATCTGAGACGTTGAATTTATACTCTTTTGCTCTGTTCTTCATTGTATCTTCTTCTCCACTCTCCGTTAATGTCGTTAATCACCCCGAGAATCTCTCTTGAAGCAACCTAAAACGTCCTTCTCATCCGCTTTTGACAACGTCCATGCGTTTGCATCATAGGACTGGGATGATGAGGGTCTTATAAAGGGACAATTTAGTTGCTACTCAAGTGCCTTCTCAGCCCGAAGAAGCAGCGATTGGCAAGAGTTATGCTTCGTTTAATCTCTCGCGCTGGCGTAGTCCAGGTAGACAAAGTCCCTTACTACCTCAAAGTTATAGCTGTCTATTATGATGTTTTGTCCAAGACGTCGATGTTGGGCATGTCTTCTTGATGACAGCATATACTTGGTTTTGCCCTCATTGACTGCTAAACCCATCCTCGCCGCTTCCGTCTCAATACTCACAAAAGCGCTACTGACATCACGCTGAGTTGTTCCGATTATGTCAATATCGTCGGCATATAAGAGTAATTCGACGGACTTTTGAAAGATCGTACCTCTGGTGTTGGCTTGAGAGTTCTGAACTACGCTTTCAAGCATATAAACAAATTTAGAAAACAATCAAACATGACATTACGATCATAGAGATGCCTAAAAGAGTTATTGACAACAATGTCTGTCTGTCTGAAAGTTTATTTTTAGGACTAAAAATAACGATATTGTAAAGGGACAGCTAATTTATTTTCGAAAATGGCTCCAAAGATTTTGATGAAATTTTTTGAGAGTACCTCTATTCTTGTTGATATTGGCTATTATTTAGTCAAAACCGAATTTACCTTTATGTTTTTCATGTAAGGTTTTTTTTTTAATTTTCGACTTTCTCGGTAACGGCTCATTATATTTCTGCCAAATTTTACATTTGAGATAATGTAGGTAGCCAAATTAATTCTGCATACCAATATTTTTAAATAATATTTTTTTTCCTATTTATAATTAAATTTTGAAAATTCAATATTTTAAAATTCTGCAAAAAATTCAAGAAATAAAAAATAAAGAAAAGGATTTTATTAAAATCCGTCCTACAATTTTCCAAATACTTTTTCTCAACAATTCATTATTATTTAAGACGTGTGATGGCTACTCCGTTCTTACTAAAAATCGTTAAGTCTTGTGATTTTGACAATTTTTATAGGTTCTGTTTATATATTCCATGTATATTTCCTATTTCTGGGCTCTGGAGTAAGAATAGCCCTATATGTTTTTTGGGCACCTGAAGTTATGGGGCTTCAAAAGCATCTACTGCTATAAGGTCAGGTGGCAGTATTGGCCTATGATTTGGGTGCCCCTGAAGTGGGAGGCTTCTAAAGCACCTTCTTGCTTCCCCTATAGATTCCGGCTTAGAATGGGCCTATGTTGGTTTGGGTGCGCCATTCCCCTTGCTATAGGTTCGTAGTAAGAATAGGGTAGTCAGCCTGGTGCATGCAAATTCTTTGTAAAACTTGTATAGCCTGCGGGTCATGGTGTCTCTGTGGGGTAGACGGTCTGCTGGATAATCCAAAAATATTGATCCTTAAAATGGCTAATGTGTCATTGAATGTATGAGGGTCAATCCACAAGTTTTTTCTGTCTTTCAGAAAAGAACGAGGCTGACCCTGGCTTAAAATTGGGTACCATGGACCAACAAGATAGCCTAGCTAAGTTCGTGAGTTTACTCGGTTTGTAGATGCATGTTAAGGCCTCCTTGTGTAAGCTTCGTGTTCGTATGGCTTTTTCCCTAAATAGCGGAAGGAAATGCTTTTTTTAGTTTCTGGAGGGATAACTCAACTTCTTAAAGGGCCCATCGTGGATTTCAGCCATAATCGGCAGGTGTCCACGTAAACTCAATGGATGCGCTATTTATTGCCTGGATCTGGATGGGAGATGGAATGTTTAATAAGGTCTTCGGCTAAATAAGAGGTTTGTTAATCCATTAGAGCCCCAAAAGCTAGTATCTTCGGTAATTCCGGATGATGGCATTTCGTAGTTCTTGACTACAGTTTGAAACTCATTAAAATAAATTGACAACGGGTTCATCCAATTTAAAGGTGTTGATGATGGCGGTGACTGAGTAACTGAATCTTTTGAATGATGACCATTTTGTTGAAATTATGAATTCTGAAATCGACGATGCTCATGACTGGTATCGGAGACTCTGAAGAATTGTTATTAAATGAATAAGATTTTCGGATTTCGTTGTTGGATTTTGGTCTGACATCAGGTTCAGACCTTGATGTACGAAAACTGAAATTCAGGTGAAGAGCAAGTCGGGCTGTCAAATGAGTCTGAAAACAAAGGAATCACTTTTAATTGAGAAGACGTGGCCATAAATGTCAGGTTATTATGTTGTTAATAGGTATTACTTTTAAATTAATTTATATGAATAATTTAGTTTTTAATTTTAATTCCGTATACGCCAAATCAGTAGTCAATAAGGCGCATTCCCTCTTGCCATAGTCGTTCATCGTCCATATGACACATACTAAAGGACAGAACTTCCGTATTCTATCTGAAAAGAAAATCCTTATAAAAGATACTTATTATAACAAAATCAGAAATTGATATTCAACTTGAATTGATAAATCAGAAGATAAACAATTTCCAAGCAATCTAAACGCCAAAATCTGGTTGTCAATCTATCAGCGAAATCATTTCTTCGATGCCCATAAAGATCGCACTCTTCCTATCCTTCCTTCTATAATCTACTCCAACATAGAACCCTAACTCTGCATGCATGATGATGTTGTGTGCCTTACATCCATCCATCCAATATAACTTATCGATCAGCATAGAAAGGTAGCTAAAAAGCAAAAAGTTAAATGCTAACCAATTATCTAAAAAGGAAGACGACGACGACGACTTTTGTCCATCATCGATCTGTGTGTACAGAATTCCACCACAACCAACCAAAGACAAACGGAGGAGATCCTCGTCTGATCACAGAGACTGACTCGTCTAACGTATTCTTGCCTCATAGACTGAGTGTCTCTTGCACCGATGCTGCACGTATATAGTGTTCCGTACGGTCCGATCCATTCGTTGTAAGGAATTCGAGTTCCATAAATTCCACCCTCTTCTTATAGAAGACCTGCTCCCGTACAATGTCCAACTGGTTGAAGAGATACAAGTACTTTTATTGATTCCTCCAGGGCTAGACAATCAAACTATGGCATGGCTCTCAAAACCATCTCTTTGGGATCTTGATAGATGGTATGTGCCTTGACGAAGCTGTTTATACTTCCAAAGAATTTAGACCTCTTCAATGTTCTCTAAGTGATGTTGATGTTGACAATTATGATAATCGACATTCTTAGGGAGTTTATATTATTTTTAGTGACATCCTTAATTTTGCAACCTCTGCTTCATACTGTTTCGCCAGGTTGCTGAACCGCACAACACGATATCTAATTATTTATTCCGATCAGAATTAATTTCGACTTAATTATCAAACGAATAAGAAGAGTCCACTCATAATAACCCCATCGGCATGATCAACCCTACTCCAAGCCATGCATAATGAGCCGGACAAAGAAGAAGAGGTGGTTTTGCGCCCATCCATCCGGAAGTTCACAGGCAATCAAACGACTATGTCTTTTGATTATTCAATCAGGTGGCGGACACACTACTTCTCAACGAGTGTGTTCCCTCTCTTACCCAAACGGAAGAGGAAGCCATTTTTGGCACGTGACGCTTTCAGCGGGTTAATGAATTCATGCCAGCCCTAAGAACGTTACGCGACCATCAGGGCGCAGGCCACACGCGCCAATTGGACGGTGAATAAGGTACTAATTACCCGTTAGTCGTAGACTACGATCTACGTGCGTGTGTGGATCACACACTCAAGTCTTCCTTGGGAACATCATAATTCCTGGTGAATTGTCAATTAGTGCGGACACGATGAAGCTTCTGTCTGTGGAGTTGCAATTTTATGAGGCATTTTGTTTGTTGATGGACGTTGCAGACCTTACTAACGGTTCATTTTGTTTGAAGCGTTTGACTGATTTATATTGTTTACACCGTTCGTCCGGTCTTCCTTTCGTTTTTGGTCACCAACTGGTGATATGTGTTCCAGGTTTGTGTTAAATGGTGTCAGCTGGAAGGAAATGTTGATAGCTGGCCGCAGGTGGAATGATAATTTGAACGACTCTTGCCCTGATAAGGTGTGCTATGAAACTTTGTTTGTTTGCGGTTTATTGTTTCTGTCTGTTTTCGATCGGAAAAATCTTTCAAAATGCATCAACAACAAAAAAAAACAATAGAACTACTGCCCAGCTACTGACAGATTCGTCAACGATCATTATCATTGGGTTAGTTGGGTTTGAGATAGTCTTGCTGATTCTGTCTGAATCATTACCTCTGGGCTGTCTGCCTGCCTGGCTGATCTTCGTCATCATCTCATCACTGGTAACAGAGCGACCACGACGAGGACGATGAGGACGACGACAATCCATCTATCGGTCCATAACGATCGTTGCGCACAGCATATTCGAACTTATAAACTATCACGCAGTGCGTCCTATAACGTTCGCCTGGATATGTCCTCTCTCACTGGATGGCTTCGCGCAGCTAATGTGTTATTCATGAGCCTGCCGGAGGGGGAAAACCAGGACAGGAATTTTAGTAACTTATTCTTATATAGCGAGAGATAATGCACTCAGCCGTGGCTCCGTGGCCGTGGTGCAATGGAGATCCTGTGTGTCTTTTTGGAAAGTTCAAGAGATGGACTTTCTTTGCCTTCGGGGGAGTGGTGTGTGCAAAGCCATTATCGTCATAGAAGGTATAGTCTCTGTGAAGTTGAGATGATGACAAAAAGAAATCAGTGGAGTTCCCTTCCTCATAACGTCGTGCGTTGTCGTCGTCATCGTCATCACCATCGTCATTGTTGTCGCTCTTTTTCGTCCACAAGTCGAGACTGCAACAACGACGATATAGGATGACATTGTCTTCGTCATTGTCTCTTGAAACATTGATTGCCCTTGCGAATCAGCGAGATCTTTTTTAGATCTGGCCAGGTTAACTAACAATCAATACGAATGCAATGACTTTTGTGGTGCGTACTCTCATCTTTGGATAGCTCTGGACGAAATGTATCTCGTGGATGTGTGGAAGGACCTATACATCCCTAAACCCCTGATGGCTACTAGAGGACGTAATAAAATAAATTTGTTGTTGTTATGTTTTTATGTGTTCTTTTTATTTGTTTTTTTTTTTTTGAGTGCATGGCGGAGTCATATACCTCAATCGAATCGATCAATTTGATTAAAATAAAGCAAAAAATAAATAACTAACAGAGAATTCCGGGAGTTTATTGACCGTAAAAGTATAAATTGTTGGGAATAGAATGGCATTCCCTGGATTGTTTGCGTTTTAGATTGAAGATCTATAGATTTCTTGGCCAAAATTAAATGTCAAACTGAATGCAATATTCAGAACAGCTTTTGACTAACTATATGTAAGTACATAAATGTATGTCTAATTACTGTTTAAAAAAAGTTCAAAGTAAGTTTACACCCGATACCGGGTGAAACCAATTTTTAAATTGTGAATAATTCTGTGGTAATAAGTTAAACTTAAGTCGAAATAAGCGAAAATCTTACTTTTAAGTTCACAGGCTTTCCAGTTAGTTTATCTTTATTTTTATCTAAACAAAATCAAAAGAGCTTATGTCCACGTGGACAAGAAATGCATTTGCACAACGGCTTATCTATCTCTTGAACCCAAATCAAACAAAACAGACAAATAATATATTTTTTTGTAATAGCTTAAGTCGTGATATAAGCTCTTATTCCTTGTGGAAATCAGATTAAGTGATCGCTAACGTTAACTTAAGTTATTTAAAATCTAAGCAATATCGAATCATTTGGCTGAAATAATTTTCAACCAGTCAGTTTTTTGAAACAGCTTAAGTTCACACAAGCTATTTTACTGCTTTCAAAGGGTACAAAACTGTAGTTTTAAAACGACCTAAGCTATTTATACGAAAGTCACGGAGGTCTTTAGTGGAAATTAAGTGAATTTGAGAATAGAATCAGTTGTAAGAAGTTCGTTGTTTATTAAGATGCTCCTTTGGAAAGAATTGGCCCAAATTATATTTTGTAATTTTTAACTGAGTGAATTTGAAAATTAAATCAGTTATAAGCAAAGTAGGTGAATGTGTAACAAACCAAGCCTACTGTTATGTATATGTGGGATGAATTCGTTGCAATTTGCAAACAGTAGAGATGATGACATGAATGAAATGATGTTCAAATCACTCCTGTCTATCAACTCCTACTCTCACCTCCACGTGGTGAACATCGGTTGCCTAGTACTTCAACTGGAGATTAGGTTCCAACCCTTTTGGAAGGTTGTTGGTGGCAGCAAACGATAGAGGGAGGGGGGGGGGGGGGGAAGAGTGTTACCACTAAGGCACTACTCCTTGCATCCAGGCGCTAGATGGAATTAAGAGTGGCGTCTACAGTTCCAGTCAGGTTGAATTACTAAGTGAACACCTTATATGAGCTTCTACGACGTTTTCGGGCTCAGGCCTATAAGGAGCGGTTTATCCGGCTCTTCGTCCTTGGAGTCACAATAAGGACCTGGTCCTCCAGGTTGGGGGTTGTGCCGTCGGGTTAACTTCCCGGCCACACCAAAAACAACTAGTTGCGAAGCATCAACAAGCCTCGGATACGGACGGATTCACTGATGACGAACCCTGCAAACGAAATAAGGACAACGAATTTCGGATATATACGTGGAATGTTAGGTCCCTTAACAGACCACATGCAGACGAACAACTAGCGGAGGCCCTTGACTGCTGTAAAGCAGAAAAATAACCGCCATCCAAGAAAGGCGATGGTACGGGCCGGGTAAAAGAAAGATGAAAAACTGCGATATCTCTTATGGCAACTGCTATACACAACGAAAACGCAAAAGCGCTTATTTGGATGTGGATTTGTAGTTGGAAGCAGGCTCCGGCAAGAGGTTTTGAGCTACAAATATGTGAACGAGCGCCTCATGACAAACCGCATCAAGGCTAACTATTAGCCTTATATGCGCACATGCCCCCACAGAAGAAAAAGATGATGACACCAAAGAAACGTTTTTTGAGCTCCTGGACAAAACATATGAGCAGTGCCCTAGCTATGACATTAAAATTGTCCTAGGCGACTTTAACGCCAAACTAGGGAGAGAAGATGTCTTTGGTGGTACAATCGGAAAACACAGCTTGCACGACACCACCTCCGATAACGGATTCAGGCTAATTGACTTTGGTGCGGGGCGAAATATTGAAATAGCTTAGCTAGTACCAAGTTCCCAAACCTCAACATTCACAAAGGCACATGGAGATCCTCTGATCAATCCACTGTCAACCAGATTGACCACATTGCGATCGATGCAAGGCATTACTGCAGTTTGATGGATGTCCGAACTTTCTGAGAGGTAAACATTGACTGGGACCACTACCTCGTTGTAGTCAAGGTACGACTGAGGATATCCCGACCAACGCCAAGAAGAGGTAATACTGTGAGGAAGTTTAACGTCGGATGGCTGCAATTGCAAGAAATGTTCTTTTCCGATCGAGTCTCAAATAACCTCCAAAGGGGTCCTTTACCGCCAGCAAGAACCAGTGGCAACATTGCCAAAATTCCATCAGGGAGGCCGCCACTGAAGTGCTGGGTTATACTCGGCCACCAAACGAAACCCTTGGTTTGATGATGAGTGTCGGCAACACACGCAGCTAAACAAGAAGCATACAAAGCGGCGCTGCAAAAAAGGACCAGAAATATACCCGTGTCATCTTTATTTGTTTATAATTTTACGACTTTGTTTTTATCGATGTTGTATTTTAAAACAGAAGTTTAAGACCAGCATCTTACTATTACTTTTGCTCCTAAAAACTTATGGTGAATGACTAAAATATTACATATTTTGATTTCTTTTGTTTCTTAATATAAAAATAATTAAAAAACAAAATTGTGTACATACAATTATCCAATAAAAATAAAATTCGTTCTAAAAGTCTTCCCGTTCATTGTGTATCATTCAAATAATTCAAACATTTTAAGCATATATAGTTACGTGAAGTTTTTAACATTTTTTTAAAAAGGCTTATGTGGAAATAAGAGTCATAAAATACAAATAATTTGTTTTCTTAAACATCTTATGTCACATAAGCTGAAGCTTTAACCCTAAAGCATTTTTTTGAAAAAGTTTAAGTTCAAAAATACCTTTTTATTAATTATGAACTTATTCTTTAACAAAATAGAAAAATGCATTTTAACAGTATTACAAGCACGTGTTCTTAAAAAAAATTTCACTGGTCCAGCAGCAAAACTTTCTTATTAATCACAAAAAAAGTTTTAAAAACCAGTTCGCAAATCTTAATTTGATCATACTGAAAAATGATAAAAATTTACTTAAGCTCTTTTAACATATTGGCACAGAATTACTTTAGGTCGGATAATGTAAGAGCCAAATTCGTTGGAGCAAGCTAAGTACCGAATTGACTGAAGAAGCTTTTTGAATAGAGTCCAGAGTGCAGTTCTAACCCGGGCGGTAATGCCACCTTAGAAGGGAAGGAAAGGTAAGTTGAAAGAAACATTCAAAGTATTTATGAGCTGAAACTTAATTTCAAACTTTCCAACCAACCTTTTTAGGATACACACCAACATAGTTTAGAAAATATCCTCCAAGAAGTTGTGTGTAGAAATGTTTAAAACAAGTAATATTGCCCTTTAAATCTTAATAAGAAATATTGTAAAGTTTAAATTTGTAAAGCAAAGCTAATGCGCTCCTGGACTTTGTAAAGAGAATAACTTGTTTCGCGGAATCCTTGTATATGAAACCTATAGTACTACCATCAGTGTTCGAAAACTAGCGCCATCTAGTTCGTCTACATCTCCCTAAAGTTTTTCTCTGAGTGGAGACCGCAACGTAGACTTTTAGTCGGAGAAATGTACTCAACACATATGCAATGTTAGAAAAAGACAGAACGACAAAAAGTAATAGCAGTCAGAAGGAAACAGACCATGAACACTTTTTCATGTTATTTCATTACCATTTTCTTTAGAATAAGCGATAATGAGAGAATGAAAGATAGAAATTTAGGCAGGTATGTGAGGAGTTTTCATTTCTGCCTTGAAAATACACTGTTCTTGGTAGGGTTTTTTTTATAGATACGGCAACAGGATGAAATTTACCTATTTAACGATTTTTGTTGAAATTTGATATTTGGTTTGGTTTTTTTGTGTACAATTTTGAATGGTTACCATGTTTGATTATTATATCAATTTTTTTAAGTCTGAAAAAAATTAATTTAAGTTGAAGTACCTACCTATTTACTTATTTTACAAATAAAACACATTGTTTGCATATGTTGTAACTATGTTATTGTTTAGAGTATATTCACTTATCTAAATATACTAAATATACTACTAACTACTAAATATAGTACTAAATCTGCTACTTACTACAAAATATAGTACTAAATATACTACTAAGTATTTAATCTAGTACTAAATATACTACGATAGCACTAAATTCTAGTACTAAGTACTAAAAATCTAGTACCAAAATACTATTGTACCAAAAACATAGTACCAACTGGCACCAGTTTTATATTTAACTAGCGTTCAAAATTGAACAATTAAACATTAAAACTTTTAACAGTCAAATCCGAATATGGCAACATTGGTAGTTGATTTTGGTGTAAGAAATACAGAAAATACAGAAATAACAAAATTTCTTGAAAAATGCAGAATCCAAAAAAATAATTGAAGACGCACAATCTTGGTTTGTTTACGAAAAATCAAAGAGAAATCCACTAATTTTTGTTTCCCTTACTCAACCATACCATATGGTCTAGTGTCACTTTTTGAACCTTTCACTCGTACTTATTATTCATTATTCCTGCAAATGCTTGTAATCATTCTAACTCATACGTTTCTGAAAATATAACATACAACCTACTCTTTCATCACTATATTTCTTTCTACTCTCCAAAACCCATACAAATGAATATCGTGTTGACAGAAAAAGCTATTGCAGCGACGTTGCGGCTCTACCTCGCTTAACTAGAAGCTGCCTCATGATACTACTATAGGTTCTATATACAAAGGCGGAATGGAATTTCATTGATAGTGTTACCAGAGAAGTGGAAACTGCTTTTTCGTATAAAAAGTGTTACCGTATTGCACGAACTCGTATGAATAATTACCAATTTTAATGATCTATATTATCTGTAATTTTTATAATTCAAAATAACTGACGAAACTTCCGTCTTCTAATTCTTGTTCTTATATTATAAATTCTGACCTTGTTAAGTACATTAACTGGAAATTAGTAAGATTGGGGATTTGAATGCTGACTTAAGGCGGAACTTGATTTTTTTTTTTTTTTTTTTTTTTATAATTAACGCGCGCACAAGGGATTATGTGTTTCCCTTTTAATGTAGAACACACTGCGCGGGCATTACGAAGATAGGGAGGGGAGAGATAGGAGGTGCCGATTAACATTGGTTTTGAATGTTAGCAGATCAATTGGACGGAACGGAGCGACCGGAAGTGATAGCAGAGAGCTCCGTCATTATAGAAAGCCCTTTAGTTTCCGCATGACAGTTGTCTCTTTAATCACTGCGCTAACTCTTCTTAAACCTTACTGACTGAACACAATGTTGAAGCTGAAGCTGAAGTATGAAGCGCAAAAATGAAAACGTCAAAATTGAAGCTAAGTGGTGAAGCTGACTCGAACACAATGATGTAGTACGAAATGTCAATTTTGCTGCCAATAAAAAATCGAAATCGAAATATTACTCCACACTTGAGCCTTCTTTTCAATATTTTTTATAGTTAGGGTTTGTTAAATTCTATAAAATATTTCTTTTTTTAACCAGTTCTATAAATAATTTCGTTTTTTTTTCGTTTGATTAAGAAAAAAATCTTTGTTTTGATAGAGTCAAGTTTTTTACAGAAGAAAGCTACACTCTCATCCGCACTTTATGATAGAAAATTTGACAACTGACTGTATAATTGACAACTGACTGACAATTCATGCAACGAGATAAACTTACACACTGTAGAAAATCCTATCCTTCCGCAAACATTTGCATGAAACCCAGTCAGAGCTAAGATTGAAGTAAAGACCCAACCATAATTGAAGAATTGGAATGTACCTTGCCGTACGAAACAGTGCGAATACATGTGATTTGTATAACACACCCTAAATGACTTTGATAAGGTTTCGTTCAGTTTTATTTTCGTATGTAATGTACGCTTTCAAGCGAATGTCAAAAATGATTTGTATTTTCTTGAGGCTATTATGGTCAACTTATGTATCAGACAGAACGGAAAGAAACTTTTCGTTCGGCTTTGACACTAGCTTCCTATTTCTTTCACGTATTATGGTTGGCCTTTACGAGTTTTATTTTTTTCACTTTACACGGAAAAGTCATGAGATAAATGTATAAGGTTCGCATAAATAAATTCCCATATACATTTTGACAGTTCACTTACGAGAACATAAATTCACGAGGTTTTTACGGTTTATGAGGGTTTTACCCGATTGCATGAATACCCCTATAATTCTTAAGCGCGGAACAGGTTGAACCAGCGACAGCAACAGCAAACAGCATGCTGACCAACAAAAGAAAAACAGCACCAGCATCGTCTTCTTACTTCTGTTTGACACTTTGTGTCATAAAAAAAGTATACGAAGTTTTCTTTTGCAGTATTGAATTTCACTTGCGAAAAGTTGGTAGCAATGGAACAGCAACAGCAAATTTAGGACTTTGGTCTAACGACGCTGTTGACGTTTCTGTTGCTGATCTAATCTGTTTCGCATAAGCATAAGCCTCCACTTGAAATAGATGATTGCAAGATATGTCATGTAGCCAATATTTCTGGATTTCTCTTATTTTCAGACATACATTTCTCAGCAGAAATAATTGGAGAAATAAATTTGACATTTCATGAATGACGCTCATTTTATGTCATTTTTAATAATGTTGTTTTAATTGTTTGGTTGTTTTGCATGTATTTATTAGCAAACAAATAAAAGAAGTAGCTACAAATAAATAATAAAATTGAACGTACCAATTTCAATCGGAACACAATGCACGTACAGTAACTTTGACATTTAAATTCAAAAACAATAATACCAAAAACAAATGATAAAAAAGAGAAGAAACTCTTATACAACGACTTGAAATATCATTAAGAAGAATGGAATCATCTGGTGTTATTTCAGGTATACTAAATAAAAGGGTTTGGGAGAGACAGACGTACGAAAGATTGTTCTCTCTTTCATAATTTCTCTCTGCATCAGATAAAATGTCAAATTTACTGTACGTAAAAGTTAAAAGTTAACCAACCTTTCCGTGTGCGTATTGCAGTTCCGTATGCAGTAACGTACCATTGTGTTCGCAAAATACAGTTCGCGTGTATTCAATGTTTGCAGTTCCGTATGCGTATTCCAGTTCCGTCGTCATTGTGTTCAGCCGGTAAATGACCGATATAATTATTTCTAATGGAGGCGCGGCCTTATGGTTTGGCCTTAAATGTGACAGAAGTAATTAACGTCAGAGTTTGGATTGAAGTAAACTTACTAACAAAAGTGTACGTACACTAATAGATTGTATTAATTAATTATTGTTTTTTATTAAAATAACACAAAATTCGACGAAAACAATTATTTTTCGCTTTATTATAGCTGAAAATATGAATATAAAAGCCTTCTTAAAAAAAATATGAGAAAAATAGTCAGCATCTATAGATGATATAAAAAAAAGATTTACAAAAGTATACGTACACAACAATAATGTACGTACACTGTTGTTAACAAGTGTACCTTAATCACCTCAGCTGTCACAAAAGACAAAGCTAGCAAAAAAAAAGACATTGACCTTGTGTACATGATTCTTTTTTTCGGTTGTTTCTTCATTCTTTCTTTTTGACAATTGTAGGGGGAATGAAGTAACAAATGGAAGAATGAAAATTTAAAGATTTTTTTGTGGTTGAGCTTTGACGTTTCCCGTTTGAGAAAGAAAATGCTATGCACGTACTTAAAATAAGAACTTTTAAAATTGAAAACAATTCTTAATGGCTGGTTTTTAATATCTTTTTTTAGAATTTCGTAAATTACTGCATGAATACATACCCCTATTAACCTTCTTTGTTTTGATTTTTTAAATGTTGAAGATATTCATTACACAAATTGCAAATACATAAATACATATAACACAAGCAAGTTATTTGTAATCGACTTGGCATCACTAATTTGTTTTTTGTTTGTTCGTACTGTACTCAGTGTACCGCGCGGTGTTGACATCTCGTTAGCGAAAAAAGATTCCTGATTTTCAAAAGGAAAGGAGTACTTGTATTTTTCACACGCTGTTATTTGCAGTTGCTCAAGCACCCTTTAAACAAGTGAATTTCCAACAAATTTATCAATAAACAACAATCTAATATATCTTTTAAAAATTAAGAACAAAAAGTCCAAGAAAAGTCACCGAAAAATGGTAAGTTTTTCAATTTGCATTCAGTTCACACGATCTTCATTTTTGATATCCATAATGGCCGAACAAATTTGTATTTTCGATTATGTGTTACTTTTATTTATTAATACAAATTTTGTTGGTTAGATGTGTATTTTTTTGATGGTAAATGTTTTAAAATTAGTGGATTAGGTTAAAAATTGGCGGAAATTAATAATTTTTCAATTCGTTGAGGATGGACAGCCGCATGACCTTGGAAAGGCTTTCCCTTTTGTGTATCGATTAATGGCTATAATTAAATTCAGGAAAAAAAGATTATTTCATGCGGAATCGAGAATTCTTGTAATCTTATGAGTTTATTTATAACAGCAAGCAAGCTGCTCGTGGGTGCCTACATACAGACGATTTGTTATTGGGTTTTGATTCATTATGTGGAAGCAATAAATACTGGATGACGTAGTACTAGGTTTATCAACGTTTAATAGCTTTCCTATCCGGAGTTGATTTTGGGCGTCTTTTCTTCTACGTTTCAAGTTGCTGCTGCCTCAATGTGTTCTCTTGAAAATACTTTTAAACTTAATTTGTGAAACTAATTATTATATCCACCTTTGTCTTGAGAAAATTGGCTTCATCAATGTTTTTTTATATTAGGTTCCGAATGGCTTTTGTATGGTTGGAACCTGTCAGGCCTCGAGGATTTGAATTGGTTCACATTACATCTGAAGACAACCTAATGCTTCTCTTTTTGTTTTGTTTATTGTTCTAGAAGTTTCTTACCTACGGTTAGTTTATGAACGAAATTCCATTAATCGCTTACTTTTAGCTGAACAGTTTAGTCTAGAATTGATTCTTACGCTAGTGCTGCGCGCAAAATAGTAGTGTAAAGCATTTAATGTTGAGATTTAATTTTTCGATCATTGCAGTAATCCTCTAAAGATTTTGGAAGTCCTTCTCTTGGGACCTCAACTCCTCCATTTCATTGCTTCACTTTAAGGCCGGTTTTATGTCGTAATACTTCGGCAGGCCACCAAGTTTTCAATAGTTCGATGTATGAGGCCAACAAAATATAGGGATCGTTGCATTTAAATCGAGAGTTCAATGAGACATACATATGGTACCGTTGCAATTGTCGTCGTCGGAAAATGAAGGACGAGAATCACTAAATGAATATGAAAAGCTGAGGATAGAGTGGTCAGCAAAACAGTTAAGTGGATTAGAATTAACAGAGAGAAGATCATTTATAAAAATGTGGAGAAGAGTTGGAGATAGAACGGAACTGGGGCACACCAGCATTTATTTTGTGGGCATCAGACTTGAAGCTGTCCAATACAAATTATATTGAACGGTCCAGAAGATAGCTTCTTATCCAACGAACAAGAGTATCATTGATCCCTAAAGCACGCATTTTCGATAAGAGAGCTTCATGCCAAACTCTATCAAATGCCTTGGAGATATCAAGAGCAATAATCTTACTTTCACCAAAGCGATGTAAAGATTTGTTACACTGTTCGGTGAGATATGCCATTGGAGCACTAGTGGAAAGATTACTGCGAAAGCCATACTGACGGTCATGGAGAAGATTTCTGTCTTCGAAATATTCCTTATGCTGACCATTAATCAGAGTTTCCATGACCTTAGTGAGAAGGGACGTAAGTACTATGGGTTGCTAGAGAGAGGGGAGGAAGAATCACCTTGTTTTAAAACCACAAACCACTGTTTTAGGAGCTTTGAAGAATGTTTGGGATCATTATATTCCTGTCTAGTCTTTGGCTGGCTGCCTCCAGTTTCGCACTCAAGTTGATTGAGGTCATCTTCTACTTGGGCGCGCCACCTAAGTCAAGGTCTTCCTTGACTGCGTCTACCCTCTGGGATGGAAGCGAAGATCCTGCGAGCTGGAGCATTGTTGTCCATTCGTTCTACATGACCTAGCCATCTTAAACGTGATATACGTATTTTTTGACCAGGTCAGTGTCGCTGTACAGCTCGTATAAATCGTGGTTGACCCTTCTCCTCGAAAGCCCATTAACGCAGGTAGTGCCATTTAACGGCTAAGGATATCTTCATCCGCTTTAGATAGAGTCCATGCCTAGGCGCCATAGAGCAGGACTGGGATGATTAAGGTCTTATACAGAGTCCTTTGTCTTTCGAGAGAGGGCTTTGCTACTCAATTGCCTTCCTAGCCCATAGAAACAGCTATTGGCAAGAGTAATTCTTCGCTTTATTTCTGACGAGATGTTGTCAGATGTTATAGTGGATCCGAGGTAAGCAAAGTCCCTAACTACCTCAAAGTTTTACCTGTCTATTGTGATGTTTTGTCCAATCCGCCGGTGTTGTGTGTCCCTTTTTGTGGACACCTGGTACTTGGTTCTGGCCTCGTTGATTGCTAGCCCCATCCTAACCGCTTCAGCTTCAATGTTAACAAACGCTCAAGTGACAACTCGCCGAGTTCCGCCAATGATTTCTATGTCGTCAACGTATGCTAACAATTGCACAGACTTGAAAAAAAATTGTGCCAGTAGAATAACCTTGAGAGTTTCTTATAATCTTTGTTTTTTTAGAAACACCATGGTTTAGATAAAAACTGTTTGGCTTAAGAGTCATTCATGGTTACTGCATTCCTTTAACATAACATTTACCGATGTTATAACTATAATTGTGTTTATTTTATTTCATAGGGTTCCCATGAAAGAGAATCGCGTTCTTCGCCCCGTTCTGATGATGCAGTACGCGATGGAGCTTCGCCTATAAAGAAGTCCCGCTCGGATTCAGGTAAGCATTGACTACACAACTATTATTACTTCACTTGCACATTGATAACTAGTAAAATCACACTTCTAGTAAAAATGTCAATTTAAAATAAATAAATTCCTAAATTTAGCAAAACATTTATAACTAAACTTAATTTCTAAGTTATTCAATGTAATATTGTAGTCAATTTGATTAAGTAAGCATACGTATACAAAATTTAACAAAAGATCTAAAAAAAACAAGCTCTATACATGTCTTCAACTTATCCTAACTAATTCGTCGGTCTTTTTTTTTTTTCTTTTTTGTTCTGCTCTTAAGTTATTGCAGACTCATGCTGATGTCAGGTGAGACACTATCTAATCTACCTACTTGTGCTCCTTGCAAAAGTAGTCAGCGCTATCGTACAAGAAAAATACCAGAAAAAATAAATATAAATCGAAAAAAACAGACTGACGTATAGCTTTAAATCTGAACTTAGAAACTGATATGAACAAAAAAAAAGATACAAAAAATATTTCCCTAACATGCGCCTTGGTGAAAAAAATAAGAACAAAGGCTTACAATAGAATTAAAATAATAAAATAAAACAAAATGAATAAAACCGAGCTGATTGAGAGCGTGTGTAAACCGAAAAGAAATAAATCATCTAATTGCAATTTCACTAGAGTAACGAATAATTGTCCCTTATGTGATCATTGATTAATCGAAATATTCTTTTTTATATATAAATTCTTTCTTTTTTCTTTGTATGACATGTTTTTTTTAAGTTTCAAATCGATCGAGGATAAATTGCAAAAGAAATGCGCGCGCTGCAGCAACCTGCACACACAACCATCTCGTTACGATAATTGGGGGCGAAAGGTGTGGTGGCATCCTCTGCTCTTCTAAAAACTGGCTGCTTATCTCTTCTCCACAGAATATTATTGTTTGTGTACACTATTTTTTTAATTTGATTAATAACCATTTTTTTATTTTTTTTTTATTATTATTTTTTTATTAATTTATTTTAGTTTATTTAAAAAAAAGAAATAATGAGTAAGATGAGAATGTGACGATCCAAGTACATTTTCTATCATACAAACAAAAAATAACTTTTTTTTAGTTGTTTCCACTGTGCTTATTATCGTTTCAGAGGATTTTCATTTCATACTCATAATATACGTTCGATAAAAAAAAACTTATATTTACTAGAAACATTGTTCCCTCCAAATCGAAAAATTGTGGCTTCATACAACTTTATGTTGCATCAAGAATAAGGTCGATACGCTTTATAATGAACTAGTACTTTATTAATGTAAGCAGAAAAAGAATTGTATGGATTTTTTTAAATGTCATTTGTTATATGGGTTTTGTTTTTTTTTTGTGTATTTGTCAAGGTGAAGTGAATGTCCTTCTCAGCACGTTCAATTTAAAATTTAAGCTTTTTAACGTGAAATACATTTATGTAAATTACAATTATTTTCATATTTTACTTTTGCCATGGTGTATTTGAAGATTTAAAGGCGATTTTGATAATTTAATGCTAATCTCTAGAAGTCTAGTCTTATCTCCTTCTTTGTTCGGCTATATTAATTAGATTTCCTTTGCAAAGGATGATGAGTTTTTGTAAGAACTCTTCTTAATGCTGCAGAAGAAAGTGCAGCTTAGCAATGACATCAAGGTGAGTTTGAAGACACTTTGTAAAACTTCAAAACTTTCTCACAAGTGTGCATGAAAATTGCTGGGTTGAAATCCTAACACCACTGGGGAGAATCACCATTAAAGAAATATCAAAAACAAAAAATGTGGACCATGCGCTTAGAATATAAAAAATTCAACATCGTCATCAGTTGTAAGTTCTACTGATAAAGCCAATTTGTTTGTAAAACAAGTTGCTGCAAACTCCAGTCTTCCAGAAATGTTTGTTCTAAACGGTTTCAAGTCTGAAGTTCAAAAAATAAATGCTGGCTGCCTAAGGCTCGTTACTGTCTGCGACAGTTTCTGTTTTAGTTTTTGTTTTAATGATCTCATGTCCGGAACTCCAGGTCCAGTAAATTGTCCTGCCAACGACAACGAAGCACCTCCTACTCCTTTTACTTAGAGTGTTAAACAAAATCGGGAGAGAATGACATAACAATGACAACGAAATGACAATGTCATTAAATTCTGATGCTTCGATGAAGAAACATATTCTGCTGCTTCAATTATTTATCAATTGTACTTCTAAAAGGAGACTGAATACTTTTAAATCTTGGTATGTGCATTACCAACCACAACCATCTCTTCAGATATAATTAGATAAAGTTTTATATTTTCATAACTTACCGCGTTATAAGAAATATTTTCTAATTTCTTTCTACCCGACGGACGTTTCGAAGAAGTTTCATACTTCGTGGTCACGGTTATTGTGTTTAGATGTTGTGCGTAGATGTTGATGCACTTGGATTGCTTGTGGGTGGTGGTGGTGTACTCGTTCTAGGTTGCTGTTGCGTTGAGTCGATGTATTTTTTGACACATACAAAGCTTTGGTTTTGCTTATGAGAAGATCCCACTTTGGCGATAATTTAAAGCTAGAATCTCTATTGAAATTTGTATGTTTCTTAATTTCAATTGCTTCTCTGACGATTCTTGGTACATAAAATCTTTCATTTGATCTAGCTTGATCAAAACGTATAAAGTGATCTTCGTTGTAGACCAGATGTTCACATAATGCCGATTTTGTGACAGCGTTGTCTTGGATAGCTTTGATTTTTTTTTTTGGATTTCATATTTGTTTTCAGAAAAAATTACCTAGACGATAACTATTTTCTATCGACTGAAAACGTTTGTTTCAAACGAGAGTTTGAAGTTTGTGTGCTTCAAGCTTCGACGAAACAATCGAGGACATTTGTTTGAACCAAATTATGTGTTAACTCGATTGTATCGAATAAACTCCATTGTGTCAATTTACGTGCTGGCATATCTGGTTTGTCGTCAATTAAATGCCAAACCTATCTTTCTATCGTTACAAAGTTGTCCCGAAAGCCTTTCTTATATTATGTGAAGATTGTTAGCGTATCCAAGCAGGGCATTTCCACAAAGCGTAGAGTTGGGCATATGGCACAAAAACGCATAAAACCTGTTTTCAATACCATACAAATTAAAATTTGAAAGGGAATTGTCTCTGCATGAAGAGCCAAATGCATTAAGAGTATACCTATCTTGAAAAAGTACATCTAAGTATGTATTACATTCCGTCAGCCGAAATAAGGATCTCTCGCTTTAAAAGCAATTATATTATTTACTGCACCATTGCTTCCCGGATCTCTCGCTTAACAAGCAAACATGGCTTACGATTAGTTTTTGTTCTTTTTAATTTTCGCTTCAAGAAGAAGTCTATAGTCCATCACACTTAGATCAATGTAAATCCATTAGCCCGGGGAGTCGTTGATCCTTCCTTCTACCTTCTAAATCCTGAAAAATGTGACTTTTGATATTGATTGATTAGTTTCTCAAGTGGCAGAGTGAATGATATCAGCGTATGGTGTTGTCTTCATTTCAATGATAAACGGCTACCGAGATTTAAGAAGTGTTGGTCCAACAATCAGCGTAGTGGAGCATGCATTTGAAGTAGTTAAAGGATTAACTACCTTGAGTCAAAAGTAGCAGCTGCTGACAACAGAACATACTATATTCTGTCGAGGCTCTTCAAATCCATAAACCTTATATTTATATGTCTGTTCCTAATCTGCGAATTCGTACGAATTTCTACTAATTCCTGTTCCCGTACACCAAAAATTCGTAGAAACTCGCAGAAGAGAGAGCTCGTGAGGAAGAAAATAATTTCCCCACCCTGCGAATTTCTGCTCAAGAAATTTTTGAAGGCAGAAAAAGAGTAACAGCCAAACGTCAATTGAAAAAAGACAATAAATAAATCAAATTTACGACACGTTTGATAAAGATTGCAGAATTATTTTTAAATGAAAAAAAAAAAAAAACGGTTCTGTGAACTTTTTCCATGAATATTGTTGAAGAAGTCCAGGTACCTGATTTAGTTCAGGGTTCAGGCAATTGTTACAGAGCAGTGTGAGCTGAGTCCTCTGAAGGCAGCTGTTGGCAAGAAGAAGTAGAGGAGAATTGTTGCTAAAAGCGTGTAAGCACCTACAAAACTACTAATTGTTTTGTTGGAGGAGCTGATGCAACAAATAGGCAAAACATTTCCCTTGAAATAATAAACAAAACATTTTAAAAATCGTTTCGCTAATGGTTAGTTTTCACCAATCTTTTGACATTTAAGTAGTGATGCTCGAACATCCGTCAGTTTATCGATAGTATAGATAGTGACAAATATCGGCTACATCGATTTTTAAAAAAAAAGACGAATGACTATCGATAGTTTAAATAATTCAAACTTACCTTCACATTTCGATCTTGAGTTTATTAAAGAGATGGAAACCTGTTGGAAAAAAAGGTTGTAACCCCGTTGAAGGCAGGGATGTAATAAAAGTTAACTGATACCGTTAATAAGCGAATAAAACACACAAACGCCACTCTTGCTCTCTCTAAACTTTTCGATTATAACTATTTACAATTTTATTGAAAGACATTAACGTGGTACGCTTTACTTTTGTTGGGAGGATAGGCGGCCATAAATCTATAAAATTTGATGAAGCCAATCGAATTTAATGACATTGTCATCGTAAGAGATAAAAACTATGAATAATTTAAATTGTATTTTAATTTTTTTTAATTATAAAAGGACCTTTAATAGTAAGTTTGAAATGCTTTATAATTTGCCTTTGCCTATATCGGAAGCAACGCTAGGAAAGAATGCTGCAATTTTTTTTGGTTTAAAGCGTTCCCGTACTTTTTTCGTAGAAATCTCTCAAAGACAGAAAATACCCCTCTACTCAAAAATCTGACAGCTGCGAATTTTCTGAGAATAATTATCGGTAACACAACTTATCATATAAACTAAGCTGCTGCCGTACTGACATACGGACTTCGGTGCTTACTTAAAGGCACTCTAGTTCCTTAACCGCGTTCGGGAGGAAATTTTCTGTAACATTGGTCCCATGTGCAAGAGAGGATGATTCCGGGGAAGATACAATCATGAATTGTATGAAATCTACCTGGAAGCAGATGTGTACAAAATAAAGCTCGGTAGACTCCGGTGGGCTGGTCACCTAGCTCGCATTAGCGAAGAGAAACCAACTGATAGAATTGTTGGTCCACATCTGCCAGAATGAACGTCTCTTTGCGTCAACAAAAAACACATTTTCTTTGAAAAGCCTGAATCTTTTGGTAGTTTTATAAAATACTATAAAACGAGTGTTGTGTTCGGTTTGTGCCCCCTTAATTGTTTTTCAGTTAATGCTAACATAATTCCTTTATCATCCTCGATAATCCTTTATTCATAGTACTTTGGTCTCGTCTAGAATCCTAAACGTGAAAAGTTTTTTTTTTATATTTTGCTTTAATAATTATTTACTAACAATGTCATTCTAGCAAAACTCATTTGTATTTCATTTTGTCAAGCTAACTCATTTTGATTTATACTTTTTTTTTCATGTTGGGTGTTTTTGTAGGAATTTAATAACAATATATGCATCTTTTATTTTTATTCACAGTCGATCCATCCATACAGTTCTTTTTTGCAAGTGCATCCATATATTTTACAAAAAAAAAAAAAAAAAAAAACAATTAGGAAACTATATGTTTAGTTAATTCTCCGGTTCTTTCTTTTTGTTCTCTCTTACTTTCAGGCGGATAAAACTAAATTTATAAAGTTGTGTGAAACAAAATAAGAAAATAACCTCCTCCTCCTGCGTGCTCGCAAACATTCTGCTATCTAAAATGCAAATTATAGGCTTTGTGAGAAACAAAAAAAAAAAAAAAAAAAACACAAACCTAGGGTTGTTTTCATGTTCCAAATTAACCACAAATTTATAATAATATTTCTTTTTTTCTTTTTTATCTTTCTTCCAGGCATCGAATATATTAAAAAAAAAATAAGAGCACAACAATTTATCTCTGTTTCCATTTCTGTTCTTGTTTGTCTCCCCACAAAAAAAAACACAGAACGAAGGGATTTCCAATCTAAAGAATATTCTTTCAAAGCAATACTACGCTTGACTTGAACGACTTTGAGAACGTCTTCTTCATGTGTTTTTTTTCGTTTCTATCCCTAACAATAAATTTCGACATTAAATTAGACTTGACTACTAGACTGTGTACTCTGTACTCATTGACTTGAAAAAGATGAAAAAACATGCATACCCTCCTGTTGTTGCTAAAAACAAAGATGATGTTTAGCTGTCGACCTATTGGCAATCACTTTATTAAATAAGAGTTAACAATTCTAGGCAAATCGGAACCGAAAGTACCTTTCATATCTCAACCTATCTATGATTTAAAGCAAACGGGCGATGTTAAGTTTGGTCCGGGCACAAGATCAGCATTGCTTGGCCTTTTGGGTGGTGCTCTGCCCAAGTTGTCCTCCGAACAGCATGAAACGGTCACTAAGGCGAAGAAATATGCCATGGAGCAAAGTATTAAGATGGTACTTATGAAGCAGACGTTGGCCCATCAACAACAGGTGTGTATAGTCTGGAGTCTGGAGTTTATGTAATGTTTGATGATTTATTTTGTTCATTTTGCAGCAATTGGCAAGTCAAAGGACTCAGGTTCAAAGGCAACAGGCTTTGGCTTTGATGTGCAGGTAAGAAACACATTCCAATCGCTATAAGAAATGTTTGATCTTAAGCTCTTGATATGATGTAAACACTTGAATAAATTTGAGCGAAAAAAAGCTTCGATTTTATCAAAATCAGCTCTCGAGTTAATGAGACTTTGAAAAACTTGAAGTTTTGTGTGCTTTAGCTGATAAGATCTGATTCCCTTAACAAACATATAAAATTTCATATTCAAACTCAAAAGCTTAATTGTGATCTTATTTATTTAAACAGGGTCTATGTGGGCAGCATTTCGTTCGAACTAAAGGAGGATACAATTCGTGCAGCTTTTCTTCCATTTGGTCCCATAAAATCTATTAACATGTCATGGGATCCAATAACACAAAAGCACAAAGGATTCGCATTTGTCGAGTACGAAATACCCGAAGGAGCTCAACTAGCTTTGGAACAAATGAACGGAGCTCTGATGGGTGGACGGAATATTAAAGTTGGCCGACCCAGTAACATGCCACAAGCACAACAAGTGATCGATGAGATTCAAGAAGAGGCAAAAAGTTATAATCGCATTTATGTGGCTTCCATACATCCTGACTTGTCGGAAGAGGACATCAAGAGTGTTTTTGAAGCTTTCGGACCGATTTTGTATTGTAAATTGGCACAGGGAACATCGGTGCACTCGCATAAAGGCTACGGATTCATTGAATATGCCAATAAACAGGCAATGGATGAAGCTATTGCTAGTATGAACCTGTTTGATCTTGGTGGACAGTTGTTGAGGTAAAATTGAGAAAAAAAAATTCAAAATGTATGATTTATATGATATGAATGTTTTTTTTAAATTTTTTTAGAGTTGGACGATCAATTACACCACCAAATGCCCTAATGGGTCCTTCAACAAACTCAACAATGCCCACAGCCGCAGCTGTTGCTGCTGCTGCTGCAACCGCAAAGATTCAAGCACTTGATGCTGTCGCTAGTAATGCAGTGATGGGACTTTCCACAGCTCCAACCCTTTCGGCGATACCACCATTGGCAGCTGTTGTGCCAAAAGTCGCTGCACTTCCACTACCTACAGTTGCTGCTTTACCACCACCTGGTATTGCAGTACCTGTCACAACTGGATTCCAAGCACCGGCTGTATTCCAAGCACCAGCAGCCGTTGTACCAACAGCATTGGCACCGCCTGGTATAATAGCGGTTACAACAGCAGTACCTACCATAGCCACACCTGCGGCTTTAATTCCAACAGCTGTTGCAGTTAATAATTCCGAACAAATTAAAAAAGCCCACGAAAAGCAACAGGAAGAGCTGCAAAAGAAACTCATGGAAGAGGGTGAATCACAAACTCTGCAACAACAAGAGAACATGTCCATCAAAGGTCAGAGTGCAAGGCAGCTGGTAATGCAACGTCTCATGCGACCACAAGAATCTAAAGTAATTATCCTGCGCAACATGGTCGGTCCTGAGGATGTTGATGAAACTCTGCAAGAAGAAATTCAAGAAGAATGTGCAAAGTTTGGTGTTGTCAGTCGAGTCATAATCTACAAAGAAAAACAATCGGAGAACGAGGATGATGACGATGCTGAAATTATTGTGAAAATCTTCGTCGAATTCTCCACTTCCGTTGAGGCGATACGAGGTCGAGATGTTTTGCATGGTCGTTTCTTTGCTGGTCGACGTGTTGTTGCACAACTGTATGATCAGGCGTTATTTGATCATGGAGATCTCTCTGGCTAAGATCATCTCACCATTTGTTAAACATTTTTTTATTTTATGTTTAGAATTAAAATTCATCAAAACGAAAAACAAAAAAATGTTTTCCCCTTCCGATTTGTCTTTCTTCCTCTTATTATAAATACAATATATATATTTTAAGTTGATCTCTTATTTCTCCCTTGATCGTATTTATTTAGGAGTATTTACTAAACTTGTTAAATATATCCTTCTATTAAAACCAGATTTAAACCGGAAATTAAGTTATTCAATGTTTAATTTATCATGGCTGCTTTAACGTTGTATAAAACTTGATTATGCTCAATAAATAAACATTACCAATACACATACATAAAGACAATTAAAAAAAATCTACTCCTAACAAGGTTGGTTCCCGTAATGCAACGAGAAATTGGTTCATTCAATCCGTAATTTACACGATGATTTGGTTCTTGTAACAAATAAAAATTACGTAAATTTCTTTGAGGAACACATAAACGAATGAGTATTAATAAAGGAGGACATTTAATATGATGTGCAAGAATATCTCTAATAAACATAATGAAGAAGCAAGTACGTCAACTCTGGAGATTCTCAATCATCAGGTCCTGTAACACCACCCGGGCATAGGGCGCCAACAAAACTGTGGCCACGTCTTTTTCTGGGAATTAGCTTCTGCTAGGACTGGTGATTTCCATGTTGTTCTTGGTCTTCTAATCCGCCGTGAACCCTGCGGATTACATTCAAAAGCCCACTTCGGAATATCATTGTTTGGTTTCCTCAGTGTGTGACCAATGCCATTTGCGCTTTCTTATGTCGACGTCCAAACGCTTCTGACTTGTCCTGTGCCACAATTCCTGGTTAGAAATGGTTTGTGGCCAGCGAATCTTCAGGATGTCTACAGCGATTCACAAAAGTCTGGGATTTTCTCGAGATGGTAGCCGAAGCATATAATAGTTTCTGAAGCATATAATAGCACGGATTTAAGATTGGATTCGAAGAATCTCAACTTAGTGCGTAAGGAGATTTGACTGTTTTTCCAAACTTGAGATAGAGAACGAAAGGCAATGAGGGCTTTATTTATTCTGCTTTTTACGTCTAGATCCGTACCACCGTTTGCTGATACAATACTCCCGAGGTAATTAAACGGTTCGACCTTTTCAACAGGCGTGAATAATACGCTATTGTGTTGGAGGTGCCTGTCAGCATTATTTTTGTCTTTTTGCAATTCTAAGACCGATTTCTCCTTTTACCCGTAGGGTTTGACACATCACGTCTAGCCCATTGATGTTATTTGCCATGAGGCATATATCGTCGGCGTTCTCCATTGAATCCTGCCTCTCCGTTGTACCAACACTGGCTGTCAGAACATCATCTATCGCCAGCAGAAAAAGAATTGGCGATAGAACATCCCCTTGGCTCACACCCGGACGCACTTCGAAAGAGTCGGAAAGCTGCCCATTATGCAACACGAAACACCTTACATTGTTGAGGACTCCCTTATAATGTCAACAATTTTTGCTGGAATTCCTCTACCGAGAAGTGATCTTCATATATATTCACGGTCAACTCGGTCAAAGGCCTTCTCAACATTTACGAACATGAGGTGATGTCTCTTGAGTGTAGTCTCGATCCTAGCCTTTATCCGTTCGAGGATTAAAGTTGTCATTAGCTTTGGAAAAACGGACAAAACGTTAATACCGCGCCAATTATTGCAGTTCTTAAGGTCGTTGGTCTTCCAATCCGCCAATTAAGTTTAAAACATACAAATCTTGTAAATTTCCTTTGAACCTTCTCAATTCTATCGCTTGAGTTTTTATAGAATGGATTCCATATTATGCGCCTTTAATGAGCATGGATCAGTAAATTCTTTTGAGTTCCTCATTATAAATCCTAACATTTGGTTTGCCTAGTTGACAATATCATATATGTATGTGAGAAGGGAATGTTAGTTTTGTATCCAGAATGACTCCAAGGTCCTTTTTACGTTCCACACGATCAAGAATAATGTTGCTGATTTCGTAACTAAAACTTATCGAAGAATTATATCTGAAACATGACATTTTGAGACATTTAAACTTAGGTAGTTAGTATTGCACCATTTAGTCAATCTATGTTAGTCAGCTTGAAGAAGATCGTATGGCAAAGTTTGAAATCATCTGCAAACAACAGACAGGATGCAGATTTGAAAATTGAGGGAATGTCATTTATAAATAAAAGAAACAACAAAGGACCCAAATGGCTACCCTATGGCACACCTGATGGGACATTGATCTTTACAGAAGTACAGCTATCAATCTTTACTATTTGAACCCTATGTATCTGTTAGATAAGACTATCCAATCCAGAAGTTAAGATCCACCACAATACTTAACGGTTAACGGTTTTTAGTTAACATGAAGTACGGCATCACACGTCTTAAATAACAAAGAATTTATGAAAAAAGTAATTTTATTTTTAGTTTTTTGAATTTTTTTTTTTTGAAATTTATGTATGCAGTTTTTTAGAGTTTATTAATATACATGTGAATATAAAATTTAAAATATTTTTTTGATTAGTTTTAGAAATATTTAGAAAAAAAAGTTATTAAAAATTATGATACGCAGAATTAATTAAACTACCTTAGATCTTCTCAAATATAAAATTTGACAGAAATCCAAAGAGCCGTTACCGAGAAAGCCCAAAATTAAAAAACCGTTATATGAAAGGTACCGTTAATAGACCTTTCCCGGTAATTCGGCTCTAATCAAATGATAGCCAATACTAACAAAAAAATTCTCAAAAATGTTCATCAAAATCGTTAGAGCCGTTTTCGAGAAAAATAATATTTTCCTAAACGGTCATATGGCAGGTACCGTTATTTTTAGGCCTAAATAATCATACACACCAAATTTGAAGATAATCGGTTTAGCCGTTTAGGCTGCAGCTCGTTATACATACAGACAGACAGACATTTTTTCTCGATCACTTTTTTAGACTTCTCTATGATTGTAATGTCTTCTTTGATTGTTGTCTCAATTTGTTCAATATTCACGAATCATAAACTTGCCTTATAGTCCCCATAATCGCAAGTAAAAATTAAAATTTATCTACAGCATTGTAGATAAATAGCGAAGGAGATGGGACAAAAGCTGTGAATTTTTTAAATCATCATTTATTTAGTTTAGTTTCGGATTTTCGTCAAAAAAAAATATTGCAAATCTGTCATGTGGACGCTACTAAGATAACGAGAACCATTGTAAACGAGAGACAACAAATGTAATTGATGTGATATTCCTTTTCTAATCACCTGGATCTAATCACTAATCGGATTGAATCAAATATTCTTATCAGTGAATTGACATCATTATCATTTCAGGTTGGCTTTATTGACAACTAGCAGAGCCGGCCACTCGTTGCTGTGGCCCATTTAATTGGCAAAGCAAGGATCCCTAATTTCTTTTTAAAAATATAATATAGCCTGTTACCCGGGGATAGTGTAGCTTTAGCTTCCCAACAGTAACAGAATTTTTCAAATCGGTTCAGTTGTTTCGGAACCTATTCAATGCAAACAAACAATCAAATGTTACCTCTTTTTAATATTAGTATAGATAATGTCAAGCCCTATATTCGCTTCTCTTGACTTATATACATATATATAAAGCTATAGGAATAAAATACAAAAAAAAAAAAAAAAATAATCAACTCGTCTATAACGGACAGGATCGCTCATATTTTGTAACGAAATCCCAACAAAACAATCGCAAATATATTCGCGTACCAGGCGAACATGAAAAATAACACAGCAATGCTATTTCCCACAAACAAATTCATTCAATCTTTAAAATGGGCGGGGTTTTGTTATCGCAGATATGAGGATAATGGTGTGTGTACAAATTATTTTGGATTACATTTCCATCAATGGGTTGGGTAGTCTCATTAGAGATGGGAATATTGTATCGATATTTACAAGTATTATCGATATTAATAACAAAAAGTGTATATATTGATCAAAATCGATACAAAAACGTAATTTTTTATTCTAAATTTCATATATTTTGTCGATTTTGATCATTATTCATCCAACTGCAACTGGGTGGTTTTGGGGTTATTTGCACAATTTGTTCGTCGAATTATGGATCGTATGTGGAACGCGAATGGAGCTTGCAATTTGCAACGACCCAATTTGTTTTCTCAAATTTCTTATTTTAGAAATTAAAAACAAAATTTTAGTGCCTAAACATTAATATGAATTATTTCCATCATTTGGCGTTGAGTTGATGAAGAATTCAAGGTGTTTAAGTTGCTTTAAATCACATTTGTTCGCCGGTCGTTGGTCGATCTTATGTGAATAGTCCATATAGGGAGCCTACTATAGCAATACTTTAACCATTCCAAAACTTTCCCACAAGTGTGAATTTACGGGGCTCTATTACGAATTAGGAAACGAGCGGCAGTCACATTGTAGAGCGTATACAAGAATCGAGAATAGTATCACGGTAATGTTGCTAATGCCGATGCAACCAGACTGAGAAAACAAACGTCCTATCTTATCTGTACTGCCTATTTTTTTGGACAGGGTATAGTTACGATTGAAAAATAATTCTTTTGCAAGAACGCGACAAGCTTCGAGGACTCTTCGGCTTATCACCAGATTTTGGCTATCTGAAATAATCTGAAATTTATGTAATATGAGTATGGATTTTCATCATCACGATCAAGAGAAGAAAAATGTACAGTTTAAATATGGCTACGCTTATCATCAGCAAAATCAGAGTGGGGATGGGGACCATAATCATGCCTGAAACCATGGACGTATTATATATGAACTGCTAGTCTAATGTCAGCTTCATACAACAATTGTCAAAAAAATGTCGCCAAAATTGAGAATGCGATGCTAGCTCTCCTGAACCCACTTCAGGAAAAACAAATAACTACTTACAATGTTGAAATAGAAACTCACATCTGTTTTTAAAAATTCAAAAAGTCGCATTTACCGGTAAAACATAACTGACACTTTTGAATTCCATCTATAGAAGTGTGCCATCTTTGGTATTTTGCCTCTTGTTTTTTTTTTAGATCGTGGACAACTTCCTTTTTTTTATTGGTTTGTGCCTAAGACAAGCTAAAAGCACTAAAAGGAAAAAAGGGATTTTTTATTAATTAATTGTGGGATATTCTAAATAACACGGGGAGAAAAAAGGAAATTTTAAAATGCCAAAGTTGGAAAAACCTGCTGCCAAAGTCTGGGATTACTGGATGAAATGTCAAAATTGAGGTTTAACTTTTTTCCCGCTAGTGTACTCAGGAGGGCTAGTTTCGCCCAAAATAACTGAAACTAAAATGGAACCAACTTGAGGTAGGCAACTAGCAGTCCATATATAATACGTCCATGCCTGAAACGATTCGTGAGTTCTCTTTCTTTTATCTTTTATTGATTGCTTTTTTATTTGCTTCGTGAGTTTGTGGTCAAATGTATGTTTCACCATAGGCAAGAGTTTGAGCAATGAATTAATTACCGTTAAGACATAACCTTAGCGTCCCGATGACGGCTGATTTAACGTGTGAAAAGCTACAGGCATGCCAAAAATGGAATTGATGGTGAATCGGTTTTATATGACAATTTGTTTAGAAGGGAACTAAGCTTCTCTATGAGAATCTTGGAAATTGCTTTGCATGAAAAACGGCTTCTATTTCAAAATGCGAAATAAAATGAGCAAGAATACGGATTCATAACAGGGTTTTTGCAGCTCATGAGGATGTGGATGCTGGAATCTGTCGTTTATTGAGTAATTAGCAGGAACACTTATTTTCCGTAGGGCCCGGTGGTTTAGTGGTTAGTGTGTCGGACTGCTAAGCGAAGTGCCTGGGTTCGAGCTCCGCTCATAGCCACCTTCTTTTTCGGGGTACTGCCTCTTGCGAGGAACTGACAAAATCTCCATGAGTAGCCGTTCAAACTCGGCGGTAAATTGTAGGTGCAGATTACCAACACACACACAGGAATGGTTGAAAGTATAAGTCACTAGGCCTTGGCTTCTTAAGGAGCTGTCGCGCCAATAAATTCGTTTATACTTATTTTCAGTCTACCCAAAAAATCACGGGATAAATGAAATACTATTTTGGTTCAGAGAAAACGTGATATCCAATACCGCAATATTCGCACTTTCTTAGACTACCTTCTTTTATCCGCTTCATCAGGAAAAAAAAAATCTCAAATTAGCTCCGCAATGGATGTCTTGACAGGACAAAACATAATTAGAAGACACGTGGTTAGGCCGGGAGTGTTTTCAAATGAATTCTGCAGGAGATGCATTTATGAAAAAGAGGACAAAACAATTTCACATCATCTTTTTAACAAGACAACATTTCATTTTATCCCGATCTAATGAATGTTAGCATAAATGGACTCTCAGCTTTATAGGAAGCTCTGGATGGTTTGACTATCCCTGTTGTTTTTCTGGTATCACAATGCCCTTTCTTGGCGTAAGTTCATCAGTGGCTTCTATAGAACACATCGCAAATTGAAGAAAATCCAGACTTGCATGCATCTGATTAACCAGTGCCCTATGCACAACACCAACGGCGGGCTTAGAAACCATACTAAACCTTCGGCCATTGAACTATATATGCAGGAATATGCAGCAAAAAACGCTCTCAGGATCAGCCCCAAATTATGGGGATCCAGTTTAACTGTACACTCTGAAATTCTAAATGTATATATAGGAACAAATGAAGGGTCTGACTACATGGTTCCCTATACATTTAAATGCTTGTTCCCAAGTAGAGAAGAATGGGATAAGAATGAAGTTTTACAACCTACAACCAAATCCATCTTTGCATTGCAGATGGCTCAAAATGAATATAGGTACTGGAGCTGGCTTCTTTTCAGAAGCTCTGAAAATAGAAGGTTCAATCAGACTACCCAATAACAGCATTGTATTCCAAGCGGAGGTTCTAGCTGTAACGAAAGCTGCCAAACTGACCTCAATGATGGCACTACCGCGGACGATATTACCATTTTAATTGATAGCCAGGCAGCAAAAAAAGCAATCTCTGCTGTTGAAATAAAGTCCAAGCTTGGAAAAGCTATCGCGGAGCTTAAAGTTCTCGCTTCACATCACAATATACAACTCTAATGGGTCCTCGGTCACGCGGGAATTATGGGAAATGACAAAGCCGACGAATTGGCAAGAAAAGGCTCAGCACTTTGGCTAGAACTCTCAGAAAATATCGTAAAACCTCCGTTATGCAACCTCAAACTTAAGGTAAATATGTGAAATCCTGTAAAGAGCTAACTCAAGATGGGCCTCTCTAAACACCTGTGAGGTGGTTAGAAAACTATGGCCGTAGTACGATAAAAACAGAACAAATGCAATCACGCAAAAAGACAGGTCTGGACAGAAAGTCAGTATCGCCGTTGGTAGGTGTTGTTAACTGGCCATAACATGCTAAGATATTGTGAGTGGCAACAAGTTTAGATATTCGGAGGATACATTTTGTAAATTAACGACATCTGTTGGATTCATTGTGTACAACAACCAACATTCATTGTGTACAACAAGTATGCTACATATTTGCAATATGTTTTAACTGAGTACTAAATCGAACTTGAAGTACTAATTCGAGACTCGAATTAGTACCGAAAGCTAAGATTGTGCCAGAACCAGACAGAAGCTTCCAGAAGCTTGTAAACTTGTATAAATACAAGAGTAGATTGCATTGAAAGTTCAGTATATTTTCGAAAGCGGAATTGTTAACAACTGGAAACGTTAGTAAAAAGTGATTGAATTGAGATTAAATAAAAAGTGTTGAATTATAAAAACGTATTTGAATTGTGAATAAGTGAAATAAGTTAAATTTGGTGTTATTTAAACTGAAAGACGTTGTGTTTCATAAAATAAAGAGATGTTTTATTATTTTAGAATTTTGATTGAGTTTTATTTGTCGAACCCCAGGCCAAAACTTCACAATATCATGAGGATATACATAACGCACTTCCTCTGCCACCTAAGAAATAAAACTCTAGGAAAATACTTCTTTGAATACATCGAAGAACTATCAGTGTCCAATAACAAATCTTTGCAGATTCGGAAGAGAAAGCGGATGGTTGTACGCCCCAGGATGTAACTGTGGAAGTAAAATGAACTACGATTATGGAAAGATGAGGAATTTGTAAACCCTCAAATGGGCATCACAATGGGTCTACATTGACTTAAGTGCGTTGGAATTGAATCTTTCAGTAACCCGCAAACCTAACCTAACCTAGAAAACAAAAGGTCTCACGCTTCCTCCCTTTAGGTGATAAAGTATTAAGCTTTCTTTCACAGAAAGTTGGATTAGTGATACATACTTATCATTGATGGCTGCTGTTTTAGTTAAATAAGACTCTAAATAAAATTAAAAAAAAAACAGTTTTTTTATTTTTGTTGAATACTTTTATTTAAATTGATTTTCGTACATATTTATGTATTAACTCATTTCAAGAGATAAAAGATAATAATAATTAAATAACATATAAATATACTTTCTTCTATTTTCCATAAAATGAATGAAAACAAAAAAACTGTAGCTCTTGGTCAGAATACAAACAATTTTATTGTTAAAACTTAGTCTAAATTTAAAAATTCAGTTTTTTTTTTGTAATTAATTATTTAAATAAAATGTTAATAGAAATTAAAAAGAAAAAAAACAGAGGGGCTACAGAATAGAAAGAAGAGCCTGTGTATTTTTGTATTGAGTGTATTAGTACTTATAAATAAACAAAAGGCAAAAATTATTATATGTACACACAATTTTGACATATTGATTTGAAAATTTAAAATGTATAGGTACTATGTACAAGCTACTTGTTTTAATTTGACTTTTCAAATTTATTTTTTTGTTTCTTTCAAAATTATACAAAACTTAGTAATTTTGTTATTAGTATAAACCTACGTTTAGTGTTATCTTAAAAAAAAAATATTTTAATAATTTTTTCTTGTCTTTTGTTAATTTTTAATTTAAACTATTTTTTTTCTCATTTCTTGGCATATATAAAATTTAGTTTTTGCTTCTAGTATTTCTTTATAAAAAATATATATATTCATTATTTTTTTTATTTTAGATTTAATAATATTCATTCAGTGTTGATTGGCATTGGTATAGTTTTGGAAGAAGTGCATTTTTGGACAATATTGATCTGTATTGTATTTCGATTCTTTCGATTTGATTTATTTGAAGTAAAAACACGGACCACGTTAACGTGGTAAGTGTGAGTCATAACTATTTTTTTGTTTATGTTTTTATTTTCTCTTGAGGTTTGGCTGATATTTGGATTTTTTGATTAAGTTGCATTTGAATTTATCTTATTAAAAATATTAATAAGTAGACTGTCTTATCTCCTAGAAGATTTAGTTTACAAGCAAAAGTAACCTAAGTGAATTTACAAGTAATCTTAACTAAAAAGACACAAAACAACAGGCAATGCATTGTTCGGTAAATAAGTTATAAATACACATGCACAAAAATATTTTATATTTTCTTCAAAATACAATGTTTTTTTTTAATTTTTTTTTACTTTGATTAAACTGTGCTAACCTTCGGAATATGATGATAGGCTGCTACGTGTAGATCCGGTAAAATCACGCTGTAAAGTGTCTGAGGGGATAGGAACTATAAGCGCACCGCCATATAGTGATTCCATTTCATCTAGTTGCTGAGAAAAAGTTTCCTCCAAACGCTAAATTAATTTTGTTTGAATTATTAGGTTAAATTTATGAACAAAAGAACAAATATAATAACCTTAATGTGTACATAAATATTTCGGATTTATTTTAATTAGGCATTTCATATTTACAGCAAATTTTAGTTTTTAATATATTTTTGATTTTTAAATAGATTTACAAAGCAAGTTCTTTCTGCAAGTGAAATATTGAAATCTTTCATTATGAAAAAAAAATAACTAAGAGAAATTTCGTAAATAAATTTAAGATAGTGGATATGGATATATGAATATACGGCACTGTGAATATAATACATAATTACAGATACTACCATATCATTTGTCAGGCACTAAGCATTAAAATATATATACATAACTGCTGTAGTTTGTAGTTTGGAATAAAACCAAATTGAGTCCATTAATCCTATGCTTCAAGTTGAACCAAATTACACAAAGAATAGAAAATTTCATGAAAATCGGTTCAATACTTTTGCAGTCCATTGGCGACAAACATCGTGACATGGGATTTTTATATATATAAGGATAGCAAACCCACCCAGCGTTGCTCAGATTTAAAATACATCTTCTGGATCCCGACAATAACCGCTATCAATTTCACTTAATTAGAAAGAACCAGGCTACCAGAGCTAACCATGTACACACCTACATTTTTTTTAATCGTTCTTCATTTTATATATATACGAATTGCAAAGTACATGGTAAAACTCCTTCTCCAATATCTCCTGCCCAACTCTCAACTATCGGGTCAAAATTTTGCTAAAGGCTTTTTATTATTTTTATTTAAATAAAAAAAAAGGCGAGCCCAACGCCACCTAGGGGTAATGTTCTTAGTTACTCCTTACAAAATAAGCAATCTGTCTGTGAAAGTTCCATCAAAATCTGTCTAAAAATATAATTTTTCGCTAAAACGACCCTAGCACCACCTGGTGGATAATCGGATCTGCACGTGGAATGTTAGAACTCTTAACAGATCGCATGCAGAAAAACTGTGACGTGTACTACGGTGATTGTGCAAGAAGACCACAGCGTTTATTTGGGTGCGCATTCGTCATAAGCGGTAGACCTAGGCAAGAAATCTTGGGCTTTCGACACGTAAGTGGGCGACTTGTGACAATCCGTATCAAGGCTTAATTCGCCAACATTAGCCTAATATGTGCTCATGCCCCCACAGAGGACACAGATAACGCCACCAAGGATGACTTCTACGAGCTCCTCGACAAAACCTATGAGCAAGGCCCTAAATAGGACTTTAACATCGTACCAGGCGAGTTTAACGCCAAAATAGGTAAAGAGGAAATCTTTGTTAGGAATGCCGGAAAAGATAGCCTACACGACACAAAGGGACTTGGCGGCACCCAGATCAAAAAAACCGTCAACCTCCAGTATATTGGGTGTATGTTCGCAACTTCCGCAGCTAAAATTGATCCGGATCACTACCTTGTTGCAGCCAAGGTAAGAAGGCAAATAAATCGACCACCACAACAACGGAGTAATACTGTGAGGAAGTATGACGTCGGAAAAAAAAATCGCAAGAGACCGTCAGAACCTATGCCGATCGAATATCCCGTACCCTCTCTATAAATCCATTGCCGCCAGCATTAAGTGCCGAAGAGATGCTACTCCAGGAACAACGTGCGGAAGTTTTACTAACAGGTAAAAAGAAGCCTGTAGAGATGGGAATGGAAACCTCGTAGTAGAGACACATTCAAGGATGAGTGCATGGAAGGGCCATTTCTGTTAAACGGCGAAGAAGACCAAAATCCCGCTGTCAGGCAGAATGAACCATTCAACATGGACGATGACAGACAAAACTTCCGTCCCCCTGACCAAAACGAAGTGAGGATAGCAATATCTAAAATAAAAAACAACAAAGCTGCTGGCCCCGACGGACTACCCGTCGAAATTTTTACAGCGGCCGGAGCTGACCTGGTAGAGTGCATATACCAGCTCATCTCTAAAGTTTGGTCAGAAGAAAGTATGCCTGATGAATGGAACCTCAGCATCGTTTGCCCGATCCACAAGGATGTAATGTATGCAGCTCTTGGAAACTACCCAAGAATTCCAAATCGATACCCACCATCTCTTTATCGATTTTAAGGCCGCTTACGATGGCGTTTATAGGAGCGAGCTATACAGTCATGTCTGGTACTGGCATCCCCACAAAACTCGTCCGACTGTACAGGATGACGATGGAGAACTTTCGCTGCTCCGTCAAGGTTGGTACTTACCCCACAGAAGCTTTTAATATCAAAAAAGGATTCCGACAGGTGATGGGCTATCGTGCTATTTCTTTAACTTTGTACTTGAAAAAATTATAAGAAACTCGCAAGTTAATTGTTTCAGTTTAGTTTATATAGACATCTTTGCCAGAACTCGACGAGCTGTCTCTGGAGCGTTTGCTAACATTGAAGACGAAGGGGCTAAGATGGGGCTAGCAGTCAATGAGGCCAACACGAAGTATCTGATGTCCACAAAAAATAGACACACATCACCGGCGGCGGCGGTTTGGACAAAACATCACAATAGACAGGTAATTTGAGGTGGTTAGTGACTTTGTTTACCTCGGATCCGCTATAATATCTGACAATAACATCAATCGCTGTTTCTATGGGCTAGGGAGTCAATTAAGTAGTAGTCTCTCGAAAAACAATGGAGACTCTATATAAGACCCTTAATCATCCCAGTCCTGCTCTATGGCGCCGAGGCATGGATTCTATCTAAAGCGGATGATGATGTTTCGATCGTAAGATTCTTCGCAATATTTTGGGCCCTATCTGCATTAACGGGATTCGGAGTAGAAAGTTCAACCACGAACTATACGAGCTGTACAGCGACATTGACCTGGTAAAAAAATACGTATATCACGTTTAAGATGGCAGCTTCCATCCCAGAGGGTAGACGCAGTCAAGGAAGACCTCGCCTTTGGTGGCGCGTTCATTGGAGGATGACCACAATCAACTTGTAGTGCAAAACTGGATGCAGCTAGCCAAAGACCGAGCTGGCTGGAGAGGCATGTTGAAAAGGTTTCCTGGTTTACATTGTTATTCAAAACAGTAAATTATTACGAGGGTTTTAAGGAAGAACGTTCAAGGATATCACAAAAAAAAAACAAAGGCTAACATAAATGATAGTATTTTGTACAGAATTTGTGATACAACAGACGAAGTTTTAACAGAGAAAGTGTGACTTGATTACAAAAAGTGATTTCAGTTTATATAGTGAACAGGTGGACAATGTATCTACTTGCTTTGTAAATTTATTTGCATGCAATAAAAAAGGATATATACAAGCATCTCAAGCGAAAAATATTTATGCAATAAAAAAACCAACCTTTCACGCAAACGTTCGAGCAAACGTTCCCATCCACCATCAGTAGCAGTAGATTTTCATTTTTTTTTAATATATAAATTCCAGTTAAAATTTATATTAGAAAATTGTTTTTTTTTTAAATGTATTATTGCCGGAGCAACATAGTGTAGCAATTCCGCAGTTCATTCATTATCAATCATTAATTTTTGCTTGTTTAAGGGATGCTAGGGAAGGGATTTCATTCAGGGACAAAGATGGCAATGATCAATGAAAATAAGAAAAACTTTATGGTGTAGCAAGCAAGTTAAGTTGCAATAGAGTGCATTCAATAAAAATAAAATAGATGAATGAGATGTGTGTTTTTTTTTTAATGGAATGATTTTAGTTACATTGAATGTTTGTTGTTATTTAAAGTATAATATGTACAAACAATAAATTCTTCTACTACTTATATGCGATTAAATTGACTTTTAATTAAACTACTTGCTAGATTTCCTTCTCTTTCTACTAAAGTTTTGGCATCTTGTTTTTTATTTTTTTTATTTTTTTTGGTTTAATATATTAAAGCATCGTGTGTTCGTTTCTCTGCACCGGGGGCACAAGAATCCTGGCACTTTGAATAATTGATGTACAACATAGACATGAGCGTAGCACAATGTGAACAAAGAGAAAACAAAATTTGAAAGCAGAAACAAATAAAAATACAGCAAAGGAAAAAGAGAGAAAGAGCGACTGGATCACAGAGCAGCAGATAAATGTAAAGCGAAAGGATATAGGGGATGTGACGTGGGATGGGAAGTATATTCATTTAGTCGGGAGAGTTTCCGTTTATTTCCTTGGGTGTTTTTCCGTTGACTGTGATTCTTTGGCTACTATTTGCAAGTGAGACCCTTGGAATGGTATACGTAGAAAGAGTTGATAAACTAACACCATCAGCAAAACTATTTGATCCACGCACTGGTCCCCAACTGGATTTAATCGTTGATGCAGAAGATGTTGGTGATGTTGGTGCAGTTGCCTCGTAAATGTTGTGCATTGACTGGGCGGACGCCAATGACGATCTCTGTGAGATTAGAGATGGCCTTTTGATGGCAAATGAAGAGGATGAATGTAGAATGTTTTCTTTGGTTTTTGGTGGCAATATATTGTTTGTTGATTTCTTGAAACGATCCACGACAATTGAGGAAGTATCAACAGATGGTGGACGGAATGTTGTCAATGTTGGTGTTTCCTCAACAGGACTTTTAGGCGCCGAATTACCGCCAACGGTTACCTTTGTGATGTGGGATTCATTATTGTATGAGGCATATTTTTTGTTTGGAAGAGTCGATGACAAACGTGGAAGTAAAGCCTCTTGTTGACGTCTCATTTCGACCGATGAGCTTTCAGTGCTGTTACTATATGGATCTCTTATGTAGATTTTGCTGACACTTCCACTGGCCGAGGTCGAAATGCTATGTTGGGGTGAGGATGACTCTTCTATAACAGAATCCACAGATAGAGTTGGCATTAAAACGCGATGATTACTTGGTTGTTTGGTGCTTGATATTGGTGTGTTGGGCATACTGCGACTTAAATCTGGTGCCGAGCCTCGGAAACCACCATTTGAAAAGTCTGTGGAGAGACTAAGGAATGTCCTAGATCGAGTAAGACTTCCTAAGAATCCTCCACGAGACATTCCGCTTTTGTTGCGTAGGTGTACTGGCACTGCGATTTCACCATCGAATATAGATCGTTCTGGAACCGGTCCATGCTTTTGCTCATACAAATCCACCATTCGATCAAGTGTAGCCAAAATTTTCTAATTATTTTTTTTTGTTCGCGACAAATATTTAGTAGTGTGTTTATTTTTTTAAGGATATTGTTTTAGATATAGCAAATATTAATAGATTCCAGGTAAGCATATACATGATTAGTAAGAGAGAGAGAGAGAAAATAATTTATTTTAAATTTGTCTTAATCTAGGAAAATATAAAAATATTAATTGCAATATTTTCAATATTTCGGTTGTTGCCATGCAAAATATTTAAACCAGAACCGAACCCATTTAAAACCCACATGCGAGTAATTAACAAAATCTTAATTTTAAGTTCATATACATAACTAACCTGTTTGCGTGGAACCAATTGTTCCTTCCACTCACGCAACTCCCTTTGGAGTCGTTCGTCAATCTCCTTAAGTTTGTGAGTCTCGTGCTCGACTAGTGCCTTCCGTTTTTCATTTTGTAATTGCTCAAGTTCCCTAAAACATAAATAGAGAATTAGTGCTTCCTCCGGAATACTCTTGAATTAACAATGCATTTACCTGATAGCTCCTTCGCGGGTAGCTCTCAATTCTTCCAGCTGTTTTTGGTGTTTGATTTCAAAACGCTTTTCTTCCTGATTATAGCGTCGTTTTTCTTGTTCTTGGAACTGTTTCGACAGAAAAAAAATTATTTATACACTTCAAATCTTTCGCCTTTCAACACAAACTTACTTTTTTCAATCTTTCTCTTTCAACTTCGGGATCCAAATTCGTTGAGATTCTCAATGATTCTCTAAACATAAGATCTCTGGCCTTTCGTTCTGCACGGATACGCTTTGGCAAAGCTCGTTTCTCAACAGATTGCTTCTTCAACAGGTCCTCCTCTTTTCGTTGCAACATTCGTTTAACTTGATCCAGTTCTTTCTCGTGACGAATAATCATTTGATGTCGCTGCATAAAGCACATGTCCTTAACATGACGTTTCGACAGTTGATGCCGTTCGTGCAAATGCTTTTCTTCCAATTCCCAGATCAGAGCCTCTCGAGTGCGCATAGCATTTTGTTTTTGTTGCAAAAAGTTGCGATCAATAGTAGCCAAACGATCACGATGCTTCTCGCTTATTCGTCGCAATAACAACTCATGACGCTCTTTTAGAGAATCCAAGAACTGTCGTTCTTTTTCTTCGTGATCCAGTTCCATTGCTGCTCTTCGTTTTTTGAACTCATCCTTTCGCTTCTCCTTAGGCAACAAGTCAATTTCTTGCTTAAGCAAACGAATCTCTTGCTTAAGATTCTCCCTAAAGATTTTCAGTTCCTGTTCTTGCTCAGAGCGGATACGTTTCGAAGATGAACGCAATTCAGCTTCTTGATTTTGTTCTGTTTTTTCAATTAACTGCTTTTGTTGTCTGGCCAATGAGTCCATATCACTTTCGTAAGTCTTCTCTAAAGTTATACGTTCCTGTTCGAAACGACGATCTTGCTGTTCTTTAGCCATTTGTTCCTTTAGCTGCAAATCATTTTGTTGCTTCTTCTCCTGCTTCTGCAGCATTTTCAGTTCACGCAATTCCTGCTTTCTGAACACGTGGTCATCATACAAACGCCCAGTTTCGTCATCACCATAGATTACTCTGCTAGTGGTTGTTGTCACTTGTACGCCGTCTATTTCAAATTTCCTCGTGCGTTTACGTGTTTTTTTACGCAAATTGCGCAGCTCGATTTCCTCTTTGGTCGGCACCACCTTTGGAGGTGAGGGCTTGCGGCGGATGATGACATCCTCTTCCTGTTCTCGACTATCATGACTAGTAGTGGTGGCAATACTCTCGGCATCACTGCGATCGATTTTAATCACACCACGGATAGGTGTTCCGCCACTTGACCGAACCGATCCGCATTCACTGTGTGTACGTGATTCCATTGAGCCTACACTGCTGTCCGGTGAGATACGTTTCTCTGGCATTGTCTTTTTGTGATTCACAATTATGCTGACATCTTCCCGAGAAGCAGACACGCTGGCAGTTTTCACTAGCTGTCCACCGTTCATTTTGCTAATCGGTTTTGCCAAAATATGCTCGCTACTGCTACGAGTATCATCACTACATTCGCTTGGACCTCCAACGGAAGATAGATCACTACTCGATTCGGCAGCATGAATGTGACTGCTGTCTTTGACTTTTATCTCTTCGCCAACTGTAACCACAGATACGTGACTAGTGTCTAATAGATGGTTGTCCACACCTCCCACTGAGGCTGTGTTATAAGCAGAATCTTCGTCTACGAAACTTGAACTTACAATCAGTACTTCACTCTCATCTAACTTCCTGGCGTTCGTGGGTGCAGCTGTAGATTTTGTTGCATTGCCCAAAGTCTCGTCTTCATTGATAACAATCATGCTAGACTGTTTACGTGGCGAATGCTCCAAACTGTCCAATGACGGATAATCATCATCTGTCGACGACTCATTTACATGTGTTTTATTCATTTCATTAGACACTATTACAACTTCGCTGCTGCTACTGCTATTTGATTTTGTAGGTGTTACCACTCTTGGCTGGTTATCAATAATCACGGGCGGGTGCGTGCTGGTTACAACAGTTATTTGACTCACGTTCGACGCAAGACTATTGGGCAAGATACTCTTGTTATCTTCCTCACCACTGCCACTGTTTATTGTGATAAGTGATGTATTTGAAGAAGTCGTTGTAGCTGTTCCCGTTGAGACAATCTTTGAGGGAGTAGAAGTAACGGATATTGATGAAGTGGGAGATGGTGGTTTCTGATGGTCATCCCCAGAGCTACTTCTACTTATAGGAATGACTTGTTTTTCATCTTTCGGACTCTTCTTGAACTCAACGGTTATTGTTTCATCTTTGCTTGTGTCCTGCTGTTCGATGATATTGTTATTGGTTGCCGGTGTGATGTTAATGTCCTCTTCGAATTCGGGCGGAGGTTTGATAATATCCTTCAAAAGAGCAGTAGCCAAATCAGGGCTTTCTTTGATTTCTGTATCTTCAAATCCTTTCTTTTGCTGTTGTGAAACAATCATCAATGGCGGTGGTGGTGGCGCTTTGCCTTTTTCCTTTTTGACAACCTTTTGAAAATAGAAACAAATTATTAGTTTTATAACATTAAAACATTATTTTTTGTTTATAAACTTAATTTACGCATTATGCATTCAATGTAATTAATCTTAAGTCAATGTTTTCATACTGTGTACACCCTACCTTACCTACACAACTAAAGAATGACCAAAGATTTAAAAGTTTACTATGAAGATGAATCGGTAATTACAAAATTAGAATCACCCGCTAATATAAAATACTAATAATAATTACTGTTCAAATCTGACCTTAGATCAACTGTGTATAACAAAAAGCATAGTACAAAATCATAACATCCAGCGCACTCTACTTCATTTAAAATAATTCTTTCTACTACAAAACCTTTGTGTCATTTCTTGGAATTTGGGTAAAGTTCAAGCTGGGATGTCTTATTCCCTTTGGAAACCCAAATCAACGAAATCCGTTCGAACACTAAACAAAAAAAAAATCAAAAAACAAATAGAATCCATAAATTATTGAAAAAAGAAACGAAATCACTCAAAATGACAAATTCTTCTATACGAAATCACCTTAAATAATTCTGTTGAACGAAATCTGGAACATCAACTAAAACTCTTCCACCAACACGCCGATTCCAACAAAACGACGACAAATATATATCCAACATTTTTCTCATAAACTTAACCTTCAAAACACAAAACATAAAGATTAACAGAATATCTTTGAGAGTGGATCATTATCAGTGTAAAACAGCACCACTCTCAATCTTAGTTTTGTTTAGCTTAAAAAATGCATAATGAAATTTTAAACACTTCATAGTTTAGAGCTAAACATCAAAACCAAAATATTAAAAGCCAAACAAAATTCAAAAGAAAAAAACGCCCAAGAAGGCCACATCTAACAAGTTTGTTTTTATTATAATAAATGTATGAAAAACTTCAAAAATATTTCAGAAACATTTATGAAATAAAAATAAACTACATTACTCTTTATAAAACATTTTAGGAATTTTCAATATGTCTCAACATTATAAATGCAATGAGTGTTTAATTTTTGAAAGGCAAAAATCGAAACTGTAAGTACGAATGCTATTCTATGGGTTGGGTTCGAAATTTCTGTGATCCCAATATGCCCATTCGCTCTTAATTAACTATCAATCTGAAGCAGTTAATTCGAATATTCTTGATGAGCGCGATGCTGTTGAACAACTCGGCAAGTTCTTTATTGAATCTGCTTCTCAAAGCCTTTCAATGGAATCTTGTGAAAAATAATTTCTTAAAACGACGAAGAGATGTTCAAAGGGTAGATATGTGTGTGGGTACAAGCACCCGCAAATCACACCTGTCTATCAACTCCTACTCTCACCTCCACGTGGTGAACATCGGGTGCCTAGTACCTCAACTGGAGATTGGGTTCCAACCCCTTTTGAAGGTTGTTGGTGGCAACAAACGAGGAGGAGGGGGGGAGGGAGTGTTACCACTAAAGCACTACTCCTTGCATCCTGGCGGCAGCGAAAGAATTCTATAGATGGAATCAACGGTGGCGTCTACAGTTCCAGTCAGGTTGAACTACTTAGTGAACACCTTATATGGGCTACTACGACGTTTTCGGAGTTCAGGCCTATAAGGAGCGGTTTATCCGGCTCTTCGTCCTTGGAGTCACAAAAAGGACCTGGTCCTCCAGGTTGGGGGTTGTGCCGTCGGGGTAACTTCCCGGCCACACCAAAAACAACTAGTTGCGAAGCATCAACAAGCCTCGGATACGGACGGATTCACTGATGACGAACCCTGCAAACGAAATAACGACAACGAATTTCGGATATGTACGTGGAATGTTAGGTCCCTTAACAGACCACATGCAGCCGAACAACTAGCGGAGGCCCTTGACTGCTGTAAAGCAGAAAAATAACCGCCATCCAAGAAAGGCGATGGTACGGGCCGGGTAAAAGAAAGATGAAAAACTGCGATATCTACTATGGCAACTGCTATACACAACAAAAACGCAAAAGCGCTTATTTGGATGTAGATTTGTAGTTGGAAGCAGGCTCCGGCAAGAGGTTTTGAGTTACAAATGTGTGAACGAGCGCCTCATGACAATCCGCATCAAGGCTAAATATTAGCCTTTTATGGGCGCATGCCCCCACAGAAGAAAAAGATGATGACACCAAAGAAATGTTTTTTGAGCTCCTGGACAAAACATGTGAGCAATGCCCTAGCTATGACATTAAAATTGTCCTAGGTGACTTTAACGCCAAGCTAGGGAGAGAAGATGTTTTTGGTGATACAATCGGAAAACACAGCTTGCACGACACCACCTCCGATAACGGATTCAGGCTAATTGACTTTGCTGCGGGGCGAAATATTGTAATAGCTTAGCGAGTATCAAGTTCCCACACCTCAACATTCACAAAGGGATCAATCCACTGTCAACCAAATTGACCACATTGCGATCGATGCAAGGCACTACTCCAGTATGATTGATGTCCGAACTTTCCGAGGGGCAAACATTGACTCGGACCACTACCTCGTTGTAGCCAAGGTACGACTTAGGATATCACGATCCACGCCAAGAAGAGGTAATACTGTGAGGAAGTTTAACGTCGGCTTCAATCGCAAGAAATCTCCAGATCCTTTTCCGATCGAGTTTCAAATAACCTCCAAAGAAGTCCTTTACCACCAGCATCAAGTATTGAGAACCAGTGGCAACATTGCCAAAATGCCATCAGGGAAGCCGCGACTGAAGTGCTGGGCTTTTCATGGTCACCACAACGAAACCCCTGGTTTGATGATGAGTGTCGGCAAGCACACACAGCTAAACAAGAAGCAACAAGGCGGCGCTGCAAAGAAGGACCAGAACTACCCGTGCACTCTACGAGCAGAAGAGGAAAGAGGAACACCGCCTTCTCAGAAAGAAAAAAAGGGAACATAAGAAGCGCGCGATCGAGGAAATGGAGAGCTGCTATTGCAGGAATGAAGTTCGAAAGTTTTACCAAAAGGTACAAAGAAACTGTCAAAAGTGCAAAGCGTGCAAAGATGATCAAGGGAACATCGTAGTGGAATCGCAGTCGATGCTGAGAATATGGAAAAACCATTTCTCACTGTATAACGGCGATGACGAAACGGTCCACTTTATCTGGGCGGAGTAGACCAACAATTCCGACCACCACATCTGGATGAAATAAAGCTAGCTATATCTAAACTTAAGAGCAACAAAGCCGCCGGAGCCGATGGCCTAGCTGTCGAGCTCTTCAAAGCTGCAAGCGATGACTTGGCTATAAGTATGCACCAACTCATAACCAAGATATGGTTAGAAGAAAGCATGCCCGATGAATGGAATCTCAGCATAATTTGCCCGATCCTTAAAAAAGAAGACCCTCTAAGCTGCACCAACTATAGGGGTATCAGTCTCCTCAACATCGCTTACAAGATCTTTTCTGATTGGGCCATATCAGTGCGGTTTTAGGGCAGGAAATTCCACGAATTTGGAATAGTTTACCCGGCGGGATTTTCCCTTGCCATTTTGATCTACAAACATTCAAAACCAATTTAAATCGGCACCTCCTATCTCTCCCCTCCCTATCTTCGTAATGCCCGCGCAGTGTGTTCTACATTAAAAGGGAAACACATAATCCCTTATGCGCGCGTTAATTATATATATAAAAAAAAAAAAAAAACTATCGATCAAATATTCAGATTACGGCAGATCTTGGAAAAAACTCAAGAACTTCAAATCGATACCCACCACCTTTTCATCGATTTCAAAGCCGCGTACGACAGAACCTATGAGCAATGCCCTAAATACGACGTTAAGATCGTACTAGGCGATTTTAATGCAAAAATAGGTAAAGAGGAAATCTTTGGTAGGACTGTCGGAAAACATAGCCTACACGACACAACGTCTGAAAACGGACTTAGGCTAATTGACTTCGCAGCGGCACATAACGTCACCATTGCAAGCACACGGTTTCCTCATCTCGATATACACAAAGGGACTTGGCGATACCCAGATCAAAGAACCGTCAATCAGATTGATCACGTTGCGATCGATGCAAGACACGCCTCCAGTATTTTGGATGTTCGCACCTTCCGAGCAGCTAACATCGACTCGGATCACTACCTTGTTGCAGCAAAGGTAAGAATAACCGGAACTCGACAACAACGGAGTAATACTGTGAGGAAGTATGACGTCGGAAAGCTGCAATCGCAAGAAACCGCCAGAACCTATGCCGATCGAATATCCCGTAACCTCTCAAGAAATCCAGTACCGCCAGCATCAAGTGCCGAAGATCAGTGGCAACACTGCCAACAAGCCATCAGAGATGCCGCAACTGATGTGCTAGGTTTCACCAGACCACCACCACGAAACCTCTGGTTTGATGACGAATGCAGGCAGGCCCATGCAGCCAAACAAGAGGCATATAAAGCAACGCTGCAAAGAAAGACGAGAGCTGCTCGCGAGCTTTACGAGCAGAAAAGACGGGAAGAACATGAGAAGCGCGCGATCGAAGATATTGAGAGATGCTACTCCAGGAACAACGTGCGGAAATTTTACCAACAGGTAAAAAGAACATGCCAAGGAAAAAAATCCCGCACAGAAGCCTGTAGAGAGAGGAATGGAAACCTCGTAGTAGAGTCACAGTCGGTGCTGAGTACATGGAAGGACCATTTCTGCAGACTGTTAAACAGCGATGAAGGCCAAAATCCCGCTATCAGGCAGAATGAACCATTCAACATGGATGATGACAGACAAAACTTCCGTCCACCTGACCAAAATGAAGTAAGGATAGCAATATCTAAACTCAAAAACAACAAAGCTGCTGGACCCGACGGATTACCCGCCGAACTTTTTAAAGCGGCCGGAGATGACCTGGTGGAGTGCATACACCAACTCATCTCTAAAGTTTGGTCAGAAGAAAGTATGCCTGATGAATGGAACCTCAGCATCGTTTGCCCGATCCACAAGAAAGGAGACCCTCTAAACTGCGCCAACTATAGAGGAATAAGTCTCCTGAATATCGCCTACAAGATCCTCTCTGCCGTACTATGTGAACGCCTGAAACCTTTCGTCAGCAACCTGATTGGCCCCTATCAGTGTGGTTTCAGACCAGGAAAGTCCACAATCGATCAAATGTTCACGCTACGGCAGATCCTGGAAACCACCCAAGAATTCCAAATCGATACCCACCACCTCTTTATCGATTTTAAGGCCGCGTACGATAACATTTATAGAGACGAGCTATACAGAGCCATGTCAGGTTTTGGCATTCCCACAAAACTCGTCCGACTGTGCAGGATGACGATGGAGAACTCTCGCTGCTCCGTCAAGGTTGGTTCTGACCTCACAGAAGCTTTTGACGTCAAAAAAGGATTCCGACAAGGTGATGCGCTATCGTGCGGTTTCTTCAACTTAATACTTGAAAAAATTATAAGAAGCTCGCAAGTCAATTGTAGTGGGACAATTTTTTTCAAGTCTGTGCAATTGCTAGCATACGCTGACGACATAGACATTATTGGCAGAACTCGGCGAGCTGTCACTGGAACGTTTGCTAGCATTGAAGCTGAAGCGGCTAAGATGGGACTAGCAGTCAATGAGGCCAAAACGAAGTACCTGCTGTCCACAAAAAGGGACACACAACACCGGCGGATTGGACAGAACATCACAATAGACAGGTACAACTTTGAGGTAGTTAGGGACTTTGTGTACCTCGGATCCGCTATAACATCTGACAACAACATCTCGTCAGAAATAAAGCGAAGAATTACCCTTGCCAATCGCTGTTTCTATGGGCTAGGAAGGCAATTGAGTAGCAAAGCCCTCTCTCGAAAGACAAAGGAGACTCTGTATAAGACCCTAATCATCCCAGTCCTGCTCTATGGCGCCGAGGCATGGACTCTATCTAAAGCGGATGAAGATATCCTTAGTCGTTTCGAGCGTAAGATTCTTCGGAAGATTTTTGGCCCTATCTGCGTTGACGGGCTTTGGAGGAGAAGGTTCAACCAAGAACTATACGAGCTGTACAGCGACATTGACCTGGTCAAAAAAATACGCATATCACGTTTAAGATGGCTAGGTCATGTAGAGCGAATGGACAACAATGCTCCGGCTCGCAGGATCTTCGATTCCATCCCAGAGGGTAGACGCAGTCAAGGAAGACCTCGCCTTAGGTGGCGCGCTCAGGTGGAGGACGACCTCAACCAACTTGGAGTGCAAAACTGGAGGCAGCTAGCCAAAGACCGAGTTGGCTGGAGAGGCATGTTGGTTGAGGCCAAGATTCGTCCCGAACTGTAGCGCCACCTAAGTAAGTAAGTAAGTACGACAGAATTTATAGAAACGAGTTATATAGAGCAATGTGCAGTTTTAACATCCCTGCCAAACTCGTCCGCCTGTGTAAAATGACGATGGAAAACGCACGCTGTTCCATCAAGGTCACCGACACCTTTGAAGTCAAAAAAGGATTTAGACAAGGCGATGCGCTGTCATGCGACTTTTTCAACATCATACTTGAAAGAATAGAGCAGAACTCTCACAAAAACACCAGAGGCACGATCTTTTAAAAGTCCGTCCAATTACTCGCATACGCCAACGATATTGACATAATCGGAAGAACGCAGCGTGATGTCAGTAGCGCTTTTGTGAGTATTGAGACGGAAGCGGCAAAGATGGGTTTAACAGTCAATGAGGGAAAAACCAAGTATATGCTGTCATCAAGAAGAGGCACCCAACATTGACGTCTTGGACAAAACATCACCATAGACAACTATAACTTAGGGGTAGTTAGGGACTTTGTCTACCTGGGCTCGGCTATTAACTCAGACAACAACACCAGCGCTGGAATCAAACGAAGAATAACTCTTGCCAATCGCTGCTTCTTCGGGCTTAGAAGGCAATTGAGTAGCAAAGCCCTCTCTAGGGCAACTAAACTGTCCCTTTATAAGACCCTCACCATCCCAGTCCTGCTCTATGGTGCAGACGCATGGACGCTGTCAGAAGCGGATGAGGACACTTTAGGCTGTTTCGAGAGCAGATTCTCCGGGTGATTTTTGGTCCCATATGCATAAACGGAGAGTGGAGAAGAAGATACAATGAAGAACTTTACCGGCTGTGCAGCGACACAGATCTAGCCAAAAGAGTAAAAATTCAACGTCTCAGATGCCTGGGCCATATAGAGCGGATGGACATCAATGCTCCGGCCCGGAAAATCTTCGAATCCACCCCAGATTGACGGCGTAGTAGAGGAAGACCGAGACTCAGGTGGCGCACACAAGTGGAAGAGGACCTCAACCGACTCCACGTGCGAAACTGGAGACAGCTAGCTAGGGACCGAGCTTTTCATGCGGTACCGTTGCGATTGCACGTCCGAAGGCGAAAGACGTGAATCGTCGAACGAATATGAAAAGCTGAGGGAAGAGTCGTCAGCAAAACAGTTAAGTTGATTAGAAGTAACAGACAGAAGATCATTTATAAAAATGAGGAAAAAAGTCGAAGACAGAACGGAGCCCTGGGGCACACCAGCGTTTATTTTGTGGGAATCAGACTTGAATCCGTCCAATACAACTTGTGTTGAACGGTCCAGAAGATAGCTTCTAATCCAACGGACAAGAGTATCATCGATCCCAAAAGCACGCATTTTCGATAAGAGAGCCAAACTCTATCAAATGCCTTGGAGATATCAAGGGCAATAATCTTACTTTCACCAAAGCGATGTAAGGATTTGTTCCACTTTTCGGTGAGATATGCCATGAGATCACCAGTGGAACGGTTGCTGCGGAAGCCATACTGACGGTCATGGAGAAGCTTTCGGTCTTCGAGATATTCCTTAAGCTGACGGTTAATCAGTGTTTCCATGACCTTAGAAAGAAGGAATGTCATTACTATGGGACGGTAGGAGGGAGGATGGGTCAGCTTTCTTAGGAACAGGTTGGACAAATGCTGTTTTAAATCTTCTAGGAAACATTCCAGAAGAGTAGGAGCGATGGAAAAGCTTACGCAGTGGCTTTGCCAGTGTGGAAGAACACCTCTTCAGAAGAATCGGGGGTATACCATCCGGGCCAACGGATTTGTGTATATCGAGATCCTTGAGAACTCTTGCTACTGTACGAGTGCGGAAGAAAATCAGTCGCATGGAAAAATTTACATTCTCAAGTACAGGAGGGGCAACGTTGCTGTGAGGTAGCGTGGAGCTGGCAGCGAAATGGGCAGCGAGCAAGTTTGCCCTCTCTGAAGAGTAAACAATTGGTTTGTTATTGTCGATGAGCGTTGGAACCGAAGATGTTGAGGAGTTTTTAATATTTTTTTTACAAATGACCAAAAATTTGTACTGCCTTTGGGACAATGCAGAATTTTTTGTCGTAATTTTTGGTTATGCAAAAATTTGGTTCTTTCAATAACGGAGTTGTTCCTTGCTTGTTTGTGCTTTTTCCGATCTTCATAGTGACCAGTTAAAGTTTCGGAAAAAAATATTCAGGCAGTCCCACTATTTCTCGTATTGTAAAAAAGTTCAGGTGGGAAGTTTTTCTTTAACGGGATGGGTGGAGGACGAAAAATTTGCTGAAATGACATAATGGTCCGAAGTGCCAAATGGAGAAGTTACACTAATTGTATATTTATTAGGGTGAGAAGTAAGAAATAAGTCAAGAGTATGGGCTGCTTGCCCACCAACATGCGGTAAACGCGTTGGCACATCGATCAGTTGGGTAAGGTGATGTAAGCTCGACATACCTTTCTTCGGGTGTTGTCTGACCAGAATAGCGGAGCCAATTGGAACTGTGCACATTGAAATCACCCGCAATAGCGATTTCAGTGCGAGGACAAAGAGAAACAATTTTCGAGAAGGATTCAGACATCGCATCAAACTCGTTACAAGTCGAATTACTGTCGAGATTTGGACTCTTGTAAATAAAACAATAATAAATGACATTCTTGCGGACCGTGAATTTGAGCCACAAGAAGTTAAAGTCCGTGTTGGAACATTTTCCATATTGGAGAAGGCTCTGGCAAGCCTTCTTGTTTGCTTTTGTTGCTTTATATTATGTCAAGGGCTGGGAGGCTAAGAAGCAAATTCATAATACAAATAGTAGCAAATTATTGGACTTTGCTTAGTTTGTCGCGATTAAATATAATAACTTTATCTAAGGTAGTCTGCCACATTTTCACCATGTAAGTGAGTATCGCTCTGATCGATCTAATGCTGATCTGATCCATCCACAGGAGATGAAGTTGCTTCATCTGAAAAGGCAAGAAGCCCTTTGATGGAAGGTGGGACTAGGGATGTGGACATACTTGAAAGAGTCTTCTATATCAAAGTTACCAGTTTGTACTCTTTACGAAGTACGGTACATCCTATAGTGTGAAGAGAGAGAGAGAGAGAGAGAGAGAGAGAGAGAGAGAGTGAGAGAGAGAGAGAGAGAGAGTGAGAGAGAGAGCGAGAGAGAGATAAAGTGTGCGAGAGAGAGAGAGAGGGATAGAGAGAGAGAGAGTTTTCTACCGACTTTTCCTATTAAAATAAGTCTTGGCTCTATGGATATCGCTGATAGATATCAATCAATCTTGCAAGAATTTTATGAAGAAAGGATGGTAAACTAATTGGTCTAATATCGTTGGGGAGAGAGCTTTTTTCGATGTGGATCACTTTTAAACATCTAAGTTAGATAGTGTGGTCTTGTTTGGTTTTAAACAAAATAAATAAAATAATAGGTGACATAAATTCTTATCACTATGTTCGATGGGATGGGCTATGTATTTACAGACGGTTGTCAGGTCTTCAAATATTGTCAGGTCTGGCAATGCTCTGACAATAATCTGCAAATAGCAATTTTCTTACAATGCTCAATTGCCAGTTCACACCATTGGCAGCTTTTTCCCCAAAATCTGACAGTAAATTAATAGTTGATTTGCCGGACAATACTTTGTTTGCAAACGTTGTCAGGTTTAAAATTGCCAGTTCACAAGGTTGGTAGACAATAAACAAATTGTAAGATATCATTGCACAGTACATCAGCAAATTCCTAATGAGCCTGGCAATGTCTCAAATGGCTCACAATGATTAAATTGTCTATACACACGATTGCCAGATATGACAATGGCCTGGCAAATTATCTGACAATGCTTTTTCTGACAATGAATTGTAAGTTCACACGGTTGTAAGATTTTTCGGACAATTTTTTTACTGACATATCTGTAAATATTTGCAGACCTGACAATGGTCTGTACAAAGCTTACGCTGCGGTTCCACAGTCAATATTTGAGGCAATGTCAATAGCAATAAGGGGGGCAATTTTCAAACTAAGTAGGCTTTTCATTGCCGGCAATTTCAATTGTTCGCGCTTGTTTTCAAATAATATAACGTCAGACATTGTGAAAAAAAAGAAATTTGAGAGAATATTGCCTTTGCGATTGACAATAGCGTCTCTACTAGGCAATATGAGGGCAATGGCAATGAATTAAGCAATTTATTGCTTCAAATATTGCTAATGGAGACCCTGGGTTAGACATTTTTTGTAACGGTTTACTTTTCAAATAGAACAAGTCTTTTTTCGGAATCGATATTGAGTTCTTCGCAAATTCTTATTGCAAATAACCAGACAAAACAAATATTTGCCAGCCAGACTTTTGAAAATTGAGTTAATGACAAGAGTTGACGTCAAATATTACCAAATATTTATAAAGTAGTAGTTGTAGTTGTAGAAAATAATTCCCTAAAGAAGGAATAAGATAACAACACCTTTCTGATTCGAAAAACAATGGCAAGCTACGTGGAGTTACTGTCGTGATAAAGTTGCATTACAAAAAAACTTTTTTTCTCACTTCTCACAACTTTTTCTCAGAAAACTGAGAGACTTCGACAAGTAAAAAAACATATTGAAGAGAAAAATACTAAAAAAATAAGAAGAATAATGTTTAATTATTCCGAAATACATTGTCAACCATAAATGTGAAAAATTGTATGCTATTAATATATTTTGCAAAATCGAAGTTAATGTTCGTAGTACGATATAACTTCAAACTTAAACAAGACCTATTAGGATCTTTTTTTGGGGTATATACGTATAATCAATATTACCTTCTTTTCCCCATCAGCACTGTCAACCCTTTTCCTTTCATTATCAGCTGAAATTTCACTTAATCCCGTTGGTGGCACTGGCGCTGCAGCCTTGGTATCTATTCTAGCTGCAGAAGGTTGTGTCGATTTTTGTGACGGGGGTGGCGGAGGAATTATTTGTTTTTGCACAACCGCTGGCGGCGGTGGAATTCGATCTTGTACATTTGTTGCTGTTGATGGTGGTGGAGGTGAAGACGATTTACCTTGGGACTTGGAAACATTTTCCGCCTTAACAGCCGCCGCTGCTGATGGTTGGGCAATTTGTGCTGGAACCGTTTGTGGCGTCGGTGTTGTCGGTAGTGGTGGTGTTGTTGATGATGTAGGAGTTGTTGGGATCGCTGGTGAAGATTCTTTAGAATCCCTCGATGTTTGTGACACAGATGTTGGAGTGCCTGGAACTGTTAGATAAAAAAAAATCAAATTCAAATAAAAACAAAAATACTAAAAATCAAATACGCACTCTTACGTTTATCGATTTCTTGACTCTGTTGGGATGAAGAGTCATCGTCCAGGTCGAGTGGGAGCGCTGAGTTGCGGGGTTCCTATTCGAAGTTGTAGAAAAAAATGAAAATCAATACAAATAGAGTTCTTCTAATCATTGTTCGGTATTTTGTACAAGCAGAACAGAAAAGAGCAAAAGAAACCGGATTTACATCTATGATCTAAGATTTATGGTTAACAAAAAAAAAATATGGAAATACAAAAAAAAAAATCTTGCGAAACCAGTAAGTTCATAAAATCGTTTAAGTTTAGCATCTAGCTTATCGTGTTCTAAACTAAGGTGCTGCAAAATATCCCATCTTTTATTAGACTTTTAATTCTATTGAAGTCAAAATACAAAATATTTAAAACAACCCCTTTTAGAACTTTGTTAAACAGCAAATAGCCTTGCGTTCAATTTAAAAAATAAAAGTAAAAAACGAAACCAAAATCCAATGCTAGTATTTACATATTATGTACAGTCAGACTAGTCTGAGTCCAAAAAGTTAAAGAAAAATAGTTGATTAATGAGATTATGATTTTTTTTAAAGTATCCGCTTTTGGATAGATGCAATTTTCGTATTTTTTTTATTTTTTGGAAACAAAGCACTAGTCTGACGACTTACCAACCCTCTGATAAAGTGACCTTCGTTTTGCTTGACGTTTTGCTTTCTAGCATGGTTAAAGGGGTTTATTTATATGTTAGTTTGGTAAAGTTTATTACAAAAAGCAGCGTGAAAAGAAGAAAGAAAATTTCGATTGCAGGTGTAAGGACATGGTTAGAAAAAGTAGCCAGAGTAATAAGAAAGTATAAGAGAACATCATTGAATTTACCTCTGCTTCTTCGTCAACAACTTCTTCCTCGACAACTTCAGCCTTGTATTCAAGAAGCAAATCTTTTATCGGCTTGCAATCAAGATTCCTGTTGATAAATTGGTGGGCCAAAAGGTTTTCGGTTGATGGCCGCAGCAGGGGATCCTGTAAAAACAGCGACACAAATTTGGTTACTGATTTAAAATGGAATAAGAGTTTTTCAACTTACCTTCACTAAAGATTTACTTAGAAAATCGTTAAATTCTTTTGAATATTTTGACGGCTGATCTAATCGTGGGGGTTCGCTTTTTTGAATCTTCAAAAGCACACGCATTGGGGACATCTCACTATTTGGTGGTTCCATCTGTGCCAGCTCAATCAAGGTAATGCCAAGCGACCAAATATCAACCTTCAAATCGTATGGATTATCCCGAAACGTTTCGCATAAAACTAATTCAGGAGCCATCCAGTATGGCGTACCAATGAATGTGTCATGTTTCTGGAGTGTATGTTTATTTTTAGCCGACACCCCGAAATCAGCTTAATAGAGAAGAAAAAAATGTTTTTTTTTTATTTTGTAAATGAGAGAAGAGTCGAAATTAAGTCTTAATAATGTCTTTGAATGATAAAAATAGATTGACCCGTCTTCAATTTAAATTCTTTTTATTTTCTTTTGGGTGGGGACAGTGATCGATGCGGCATGTTTGCGCGATGATGATATAGGAGAGTAAATTAGTTAATTGAAATGGTTGTATGTATGAGCTTACCCAACTTGACACCGCCTTCCATGGTCAAAAGTACGTTTCCAGCCTTTAAATCTCGATGAATTACTCTATTTTTGTGTAGAAAACTCAAGCCTTCAGTCATATGTTTGCATACATAGGCTATTTGAGGTTCGGTTAAAGGTTTTTCCAGTTCTACCATAATACTATCTAAGGCACCGCCATCACAGTACTCAATTAACATCTGTAAACAAAAAAAAAAATAGCATAATAAGTAGTTTAATTTTTAAATATTTAAAGAAATAATAAAAGATTGCAAATCACAACGATATGGATTCCAAGACCAAGACCGAAATTGTGAGACACTTGAGTAAACAAGTGTTTACTTTCTGTTTCGAATGGAAAATTAATTTGGAAAATGTTGTGCTGACCAGAGATAAATATAACAAATTGTATCGGCTGTATGGATCAGACCTAGCCAAAAGGAATAAAGTTTAAGAACTGGGATTACTCAGTCATATAGAGCAGATGGAAATTAACGCCTCGTAGGTGACGCATTGTCGTGCGGCTGTTTCAGCATTGATAGTACACAACACCCAAGTCTACACATCAGGCACTATCTTTAAAAAATCAAAGCAGTTAACTGGGTTTGCTGACGAAATTAATGTGATAGGAAGAACCAAGCGTGCAGTAACAGGTGCTTTCACTTCCATGGAGTCAGCTGAAAGCAGATTGGGACTGGTTATAAACGAGGACAAAACGAAGTATATGCTTTCATCAACAAAAGTCCAATACCACCATCGACTTGCTCAGAACGTAACGATTGATATGTATAACTTTGAGATAGAATCTATCTACCTGGGCTTTCCTGTGAACAGGGGCAGCAACATCAGCGCAAAAACCAAACGTAGATTAACTCTTGCTAATTGCTGTTACTTTGGGCTGAGTAAGTAATTGAGGAATTAAGTCCTATCGAAAAGAACAAAGGAGACGCTGTATAAAACCCTTATCATCCCCTTTCCCATTCGAATTAAAGCGCCCTTGAGGTATTCGAGAGAAAAGTACTACGCGCGATTTATGGTCCTGTTTACGATCAAGTTACGAACGAGTGGCGAAGAAGGTACAATAACGAGTTGTACGCTCTGTACAGCGACATGAACCTATAAAAAAAAATCGTATCCAGCGGCTAAGATGGCTCGGCCAGCGGATGAATATCGACGCTCCAGCGCGCAAAGTCTTCGAAGCCGTACCTGAGGGAGTCAGAAGCAAGGGTAGACCTCATCTCCGATGGAGCGACCAGATAGCAGGATACCTCCGACTGTTTGGTGTGCAGAACTGGAGACGGCAGGCTAGAGATCGAACCAGCTGTAGGGTTATATTGAACTAGGTCCAGAAGCACCACGCTATTATTATTATTATTATAAATTCTTTATTAAACTTCTCGATATGTTACAATTTTAAGTATATCTAAGAATAATTGCATGGCAAATTTTTGCCGTCTGCCTAGATTGACTAATTTCGAGTTTTGTTTTCTAAAATAGAAAAAGTTAAAGTTAGTAAACATAGTTTAAAAAATTAAAGCAAAATATTTAATATTTGTTGGAATCATTTAAAAGATAGAAATACAATTAAACATTTATTTTCACTTCATTATAAAAACTCTACATTTATGATTTGATCAATCAGTCTATGAAACTGCTACGGTAACATAAGGCATGATTAATATAACGACAGAGAATTTTCCAATCTGAATACCCGTTCAAAACATGCTTTGTATCCTCAAGTGTAAGAAAGCTTTTTGAAAAATACAGCCTGCGGATTTCTTGTAATATTGGGCAAATAGCTATAAAGTGGTATGTATTTTCAATTTCATTGAGGTTGCACAAACTACATATCGGGTGAAGGTCACTTCTGTGCGGTCTATAATTTAAGTTAAGCATCTCGGTTCTTGCTTTGAAAATAATACTCATTTGGTCAAAGGAAAGTTTTTCATTAAAATAATTACTTCGGTACAGTATGTGGTTCAAATCTTTGTACAATAGTCTCGTTGTAGATGTTTGAGCTCTATTTAGACATTGAAGATAAAGAGAGTCATCTACCTTAGCTATACATCTATAGAACGCGTCCTGCCAATCGGCCTGAGTTGTATTATTGAGATCAAGATTTAGACCGTGTCGATCAGCCAACTCATTCCATTCCTTGAAAGGTGATAACTGACCTCGGAGTGCGTATTGCATAATTTGTTTTTGAAGATTTGAGTCGTCCCTTTTCATTACTCTTATTATATAATCAGCATTTGATTTTAAATTCTTAAGGAATATTTGTGGTAAACCGGATTCAACGTGCATAGCATAATTGGGTGTAGAACTAGCAAGTTTAAAAATGCGTTTGAAGAAAAAACGTTGAACTACTTCAAAACCATCAATGTTTTGATACCCAAATACCTGATTTGCATAGCAAAGGCATGTGCTTATAGTCGCATCAAATACTCTAAACTTAGCAGATCCATCAACATATTTGTTGCAAAAAAATTTTTTCCACATTAGATTTATTGCTGTTTTTGCTGCAATGCATTTTTCTTTAACATGTGGTCGAAGATCAAGGTTGTATGTTATCAGGAAACCTAAGTATTTATACTCTCTGACACATTCTAATGGATCACGCTCTAAAAACCATTTTTCTTGAGGAAGTCTTCTTCGATGAGTGCTTTCAAAAATCATTATTTTTGATTTTGTGACATTAATTGAGAGCTCCCATAAGTCGCAAAATCGCTTGAGCTTATTTATTTGAAGCTGCAAAGTTATGGGATTATCTGCCAATATAACAATATCGTCCGCATATAGAAGCATCTTTATTAGAGTTTCACCACATTTAACTCCTCCCGGGAAATCTTTGGATACATCATCAATAAACAATGCAAAAATAATTGGACTTAACCCACAACCTTGAGGAACACCAGCTCTTGTATTAAAAAATTCGGACATTGATATTCCATTCCAAATAGCAGCAGAGGTATCGGTTATAAGTAGCTTATATAAATTGAGAAACTTTGTCGATAAACCTAACGTTGAAAGCTTATAGATTAAGGAAGCTCTGTTCACAGTATCAAAAGCCGCCCTAAAATCGACAAAAAAAGCATATACTTTCTTTTTCTTGTCTAAAAACATTTTGACTATACTTGTGAGAGCAAATATATGATCCACCGTGGATAGTCCCGCCCGAAAACCGGCTTGAAAAATACTAAGGAGTTTATTCTCTTCAACCCATCTCGTCAACCTATGGTATAAAAGATGGGTGAATATTTTTCTAAGACAAGGTAGAACCGATATACCCCTGTAATTGCTCGGAAGTTGTAGGTCACCTTTTTTAAAAATTGCGCAAATCCATGCTTTTACAAACGTTTTTGGGATTGTTTCCTCTTCTAGAAGACTGTTGAAAAAAGAGTTAATTAGTTCCAAGAAATTCGGTGTTGAATTTTTATAAAATTCTGCAGGAATGCCATCAATCCCTGCGGCTTTATCATTTTTCATTGATTTGAGCGTTTCTTGTAACTCTCTTATTGTAATCGGCCCGTCAAGTTCAGGGACTAAAACCAGAGGTAAGGCATACTGGAATGCTAAGTGAGTTGAAACAGGGTTCAGGAGCTCTTCAAAGTAGTCTGCAAGTTTTTCAACTTCAATAACTGAAGATGAAAAAGTTTTACAGCCACTTAGCAGTCTCACCTTTGACCAGAAAGCTTTTGAGTCCTTACAGTTTGAAAGGGAGCCAGCAACCTCATTAAAATATTTTTTCTGTTTTTGAATACAAAGATTTTTATAGAGTTTATTCGATTCTAAATAGAGCGTTTTAAAAAAAATTGAACTGGTCTTCCTGAAAAGGTTCAGATAGGAGAAAGATCTTTTACGAAGTTTCCTACATTCCCAGTCAAACCACTCAGAAACAAATTTACTCTCAGATTTAGGTTTTTTCGAGATCGCAGCCTCTCTTATACAATTTGAAATAATTTCAACGGTTTGGTCACAATTCCGAAGTTCTTGAGCAGGAAGGTGAATTAATTGTGCATCAAGTCTTCGCTTATACACATCAGCACGATTGGTTTTCCATTTTATACTATTAACTGCATTTCTCGGCATCAACGAAAGATCTTCAAACTTTAATGATGTAACTGTTGGCAAATGGCCAGAGTAATTTGCAGTTGGAACTTCAAAATCTTCAATAATACTAATCCAATTACCCTTCGCCAAGCAATAATCAATTACTGAAGTGCCCTGACCCGAAACGAAAGTAAGTTCACCTCTTTTGTCACTTTTGGTTGTCCCATTTAGAACTAAGAAACCAAAATCTTCAATAAAATCTAGAAGTTGCCTCCCGCACCTATTAACCGTCTCATCCATAGAGTTTCTTACACTTTCAAACACATGCGAAACGTTTTGTACCAGAGAAGCTGGGTTTTGAAAGTTACCGATTCTTCCATTTAGATCACCAAGTACCAAAATATTTTGCAACTCATTTTCATTGATAAAAGTTATTAACTCATTAAAATCACTTATCCAATTGTTACAATTAAGATAAGTTGGGATAACGTAATAGTGATCATGCCTATGGTTTATCTCTATAACAGTTTTCCTACTTATCGACTTAATTTTTATAAAGTTATTTAAATTACATTTGTATGCGATTAAAATACCACCGCTAGCTCTACCAAAAACGTTACTTCTAGTAGCTGGAATAAATTTAACAGAGAAATCTTTAAAATATTTTATAAATTGTGTTTCACTACCTTCTTCAAGAAATGTTTCAATTAAAATAATTATATCAAAAGTAAGAATAAATTTAAAAAAATCTGGAATTAATAATTTGTTTCTTAACCCAGACACATTATAACATAAAATTTGTAATTTTAAATGGCAGACGGCAACACTACCCTAACTTTGATTTCGATGTTGATTGTGCTGCGAGCTGCATTCTCCTTGTGAAACAACTGGCGCTGTCATCGCATGGTTCTGACTTTGACGGCTGTTGCTGTTGACGTTGTGTATGTCAAAGAACTGCAATCCACCTTCTCCAAACGTGTTTTTAATAAACGTCAATTCATCTGAGTTGTTTACAATTAAGCCTTGCGAAAAATTATATGCAAACGAAAGATTGTTTACGTTTAGTTTCACTCCTCTGATGAAAATCTTTGCTGCAGGTGCCATAACTAGCAATTTAGTTTTGATTTGGTAAAGTGCTCTTCTTTTTTGGCGTGTTATCATTGACTGTTCGCGATGAATTACTATACCAGTGTTTCTTAGTTTCGGTGTAGCTTCGATTACTTTGTTAGCAGTGTCGCCGGGATGAAAATTGATAATAACTGTGGTTTTGTTTGTGTTGCGATTTGTGAATTCTTGTGTTTTTTTAATAGGCAATTCCGCATTTTCTTGGAGCTGGAGAAGACCTATACAAGTTTGTTTCGCAAAGTCAACTTTATTGGTTTTCCCTTCTGCCGGAAAATGTACAACAACAGTGTTTTCATTTTCTTTTCGCGAAAGTGTTTCAAGCTGACGCTCCAAAGTTTGGCAATAGTTTTCCATGTTAGAAATTCGGTTCATCAGGTAGACATTTTGAGACCGTAATAACTGGATGTCATTTGAGACAGCTAAGACTTCCTTCTTTGTTGCTATGTCTTTCAATTTTGGTGTTAGACATTCGTCCAAAAGAACTTTTAGTTGGTCAATAGACATATTTCCCACTGCCATCTCGCTGGAGTAATCAAATTGAATTTTCTTGCTACTTTGTGACTGTTCCGGCGAAGTTTCTTGCAAATTCCGTTTCGATTGCATATGCAGTACGTTCAAAGTCGGCTGGTTGAAATCTCCCCCAATAATTATAATAAGTAAATCGTACCTTGTGTTTTAAGTTGATCGCACTTAATACTTTATGTATGAAAATATAATTTAATTGATATGTTGCAACTAAAAAAATCAGTTTTAAACGTTTAATTTTTTAAGATTTTAATAAAATATCACGAGCACAAAAAAACTTCAACCTTCTCACAGTAATGACAGATGTCAATCCACGCTATGTAGAGCTAGTATTAACTTTCCTGGCGCTACATAGCGTGGTAAAGTAGGCAGTGGTGCAGTAAATAACCTGTTTGCTGGATACCCCAGAGATCGTCCGTTCGATCAGGTTGGGAAACAATTTTTCTAACTTCACACAGGAATGGTTGAGAGATAAAGCTCCGTAGACTCCGTTGGCACATAGCTCGCATTAGCGAAGAGGAACCAGCTTGGAAAATCTTTTACAGTTCTTTTTATGGTAGAAGACAACGTGGCAGACCCTGCTTGCGTTTGAAGGATTGGAAGGATGGCGTAAACTAGGATGCCTGGAGCCTTGGGGTGCGCAACTGGATAGCGTCGGCAAGCAATCGGGATGTATGGAAGAACTTGTTCAACGAGGTCTGGACTTAATAATATCAATAATAATTAAAAAGTGGACCCTCATTGTGTTTTTGCGATTTTTTTAAAGACCTACAATACCATACAAATTCTTAAATAAAAGAGAAATCAACTTACCCATAACTTATCGTCGAGGGAGAATGCTTCATACAACTCCACGATATTCGGGTGCTTAATTTCCGACAAAATATCAATCTCCACCATATGATCACTTAAATTCTCCTCGTCTTCTAGGGTACACATTTTGGCAGCAGCAAATCGCCTCGTCTCCTTATGCTGAGCTTTATAAACTTTACCAAATGCACCATCACCCAGCTCGCCCACCATTTCCCAGAAATCGGCAGGATCTGTGTCCATCTTGATATTATTGTACAGACGTTTCTTTTTGGCTTCTCCACCGCCAATGTGGAACACCTTCTTCAGGTTATTAATAAAAGACATTTTCACTGCCTCTTTACTTCTTCTTTATCAATTAGACTAATTGGCTATAGGACACGTTCAATGTGCCTTCCTTCTTCTATTGACCACAAAATGGGTGTTATGTTATTTTTTTCTTATTTTAAAACAAAACAAAAATTAACCAATGTCCAATAGAACAGGCTACATTATTGCATAGAAGCAGACAATTTACTATGGACGCATCGGATAACCTGGTTCTTGCACACTTTGCTCGAGTATCACAATTGATATGCCATTTACAAGTAAATAAATCGTTTCTTTTTGTGTAAATATATACAAAAAGTATATAATGCGTACCTAATAAATTTATTTATAAAAATCAGTCGTATTGTTTCGTTTCAATTCAATATTGTATTGGGGATAATCAACTCATGGGGTGGATCTCTCTTGCTGACCCCATAAATATGACGTAATTGCTCTCTAGTGTTGTTTGATTTGGAAATCCAGTGGGGGGATTCCTGCGACTAATCAGTGTGCCGATGAAGCTGATCGATTTTGATGAGGCGGCGATGGCAGAATTTCCGTCTCTTTTTTGAATTCATGTAATCTGATATTAATTTGATTTGCGGAACGAACAACTTGCTGCATGTATGATTGATGGATGGTGGTGCTGTGGCGTGGAGCAGAGGGCAAGCACAGGTAAGTAGTCGCCAGTTAAAAGTGAGTTTATTTTTTGCTTTTTCGAACGAAAGCCTAATTAAATTATATGAGTACTTGATATTTGTCCGCACCTGTAGTCAGGTATGTGGTGATGACGTTAACGTTGACTGTAATTTTAGGTTTTCCCAGAATTCTTTCCTTCGCGAACCAATGTTTAGATATCTGAAATAACAAAAAAGAAAAAAGAATTAAATAACTATAACAAAAAAAAATAGAATTTAATCGGAAGTGAAACGGTTTGAGTATATTTTTGCTATGCCAATTTTGTTTTATCAGTAGTTATGAACGATACTTTTATTTACTTTCAAGGTTACTTTTGCTGATATGTTTATCATGCATCATATTGTTTTTTTTTCTTTTGGAGGCCAAAGAAAGATAAGGCCAAACGAAATGAAATTTTTGGAGACTGTCGCGCAAAATTCAATTGTTTCTTAAGAAGTGATTTTATGAATGTAATGGTTTTAACACATGGCGTTAGGAGGAAGTAGGGTAAGGTGTCGAACTACGTATTTGTATTTGGATCGCATAGTGCATTGAAATTAACTGATTTATTTATTTATTTTATTTAAATGATTATGTTTCAAACCTAAGATTTACAGTATCTTTTAAGTTAATGAAATCTTCATAGAAAATAACATACAATTATTTAAAAGCTAGTCAATAAAAACAAATTAAGAAAAAAGAAAAGGATATTTCAACAAGTATAGTTACAATTAATTAATGTTGGTGTCTAACAGACATTATTATTATATTATTTAATTAGAAAACATATTAAGAGAAAATAAAATAAGTACAAATTAGTTAAAAAATCTTAGTTTAAGTTCTTTTTTTAAATAAACAAATATTATTTATGCTTCGTATGTGGCGCGGAAGCGAATTCCAAAGGTGGAAAGTAAGGCATGTATGGCGAAAGGGGCTAATCACGTTGGATCTGCTCGATAATCCAAACTGAATTCTTGTTTAAAGATATAGCGGTGTCTGATCGTGAATAACATTAAAAAGAAGAATTGATGCCACTGCTGAAATGATCACAAATGTGATTCTTCTAGGGATGTGTGCTTTTATTCCTAACAGAGTAAAAAGCATCAAGCCTAATAAAAGTAAAGAAGCTATCAGGCTCAAAGAAGTAAGTTTCCGATCCTACAAAGCTCCAACCCTACAGAAGAAAATCGGAAAAAAGCACAAAGAAGCAAGGAACTCATGCAACACCTTTATTGAAAGAACCAAATTTTTGCATAACCAAAAATTACGGCAAAAAATTCTACAAATCCCAAAGGCAGTAAACATTTTTGGTCATTTGTAAAAAATATTAAAAACTCCTCGACATCTTCGGTTCCAACGCTCATCGACATTAACAAACCAATTGTTTACTCTTCAGAGAAGGCAAATTTGCTCGCCGCCCATTTCGCTGCCTCACAGCAACGTTGCCCTCCTGTACTTGAGAATGTAATTTTTTCCATGCGACAGATTTTTTTCCGCACTCGTACAGTAGGAAGAGTTCTCAAAGATCTCGATATACACAAATCCGCTGACCCGGATGGTATACCCCCTTCTGAAGAGGTGTTCTTCCACACTGGCAAAGCCACTGCGTAAGCTTTTCCATCGCTCCTACTCTTCTGGAATGTTTCCTAGAAGATTTAAAACAGCATTTGTCCAACCTCTCCCTAAGAAAGCTGACCCAACCTCCCTCTCCTCCTACCGACCCATAGCACTGGCATCCCTTCTTTCTAAGGTCATGGAAACACTGATTTGATTATGGGAATATCTCGAAGATCGAAAGCTTCTCCATGGCCGTTAGTATGGCTTCCGCAGCAACCGTTCCACTGGTGATCTGATGCCATATCTCACCGAACAGTGGAACAAATCTTTACATCTTTAAGATTATTGCTCTTGATATCTCTAAGGCATTTGATAGAGTTTGGCATGAAGCTCTTATCAAAAATGCGTGCTTTTGGGACCGATAATACTCTTGTTCGTTGGATTAGAAGCTATCTTCTGGACCGTTCAATACAAGTTGTATTGGACGGATTCAAGTCTGATTCCCTCAAAATAAATGCTGGTGTGCCCCAGGGCTTCGTTCTGTCGCCGACTCTTTTCCTCATTTTTATAAATGATCTTCTGTTTGTTACTTCTAATCCACTTAACTGTTTTGCTGACGACTCTACCCTCAGCTTTTCATATTCGTTCGATAATTCACGTCCTTCGCCTTCGGACGTACAATTGCAACGGTGCCGTATGTCAAGCTCATTAAACTCCGATTTATACAGCATTGTCAAATGGGGTAATAGAAATCGTGTGGAGTTTAATGCTTCGAAAACTCAATGCTGTCTTCTGTCGTTAAAGCTAAACATACCCCCAATGCCATTGTCCATGAAACTTACATCGAAGAAACCGAATAGCTCTCAGTACTCGGTATGTGTGTTAACGACGAACTCCGTTGGAACGACCATATATTTGTGATGTCTAAGAATGCTGCTAAGTGCTTAGGTTTTCTGTATCGGTGTAAGAAGTATTTTTCCCCATCTGATCTGGCTACAATTTACAAAGCGTTTAAACGCCCTAGACTCGAGTATAACTCCCACCTCTCGCTTCGCCTGCTTGATAGAATACAAAATAGAGCGTTAAGATTGATAGGAAATAGAACTGCCGCTGAATAAATTGCCCTCTCGAACACCGATGAAATTTTTCATGTCTTTCCTTATTTTATGGTTTTTTTTACAAAAAAAATGTTCACTCGAAGTAGCCAGTTGCATTCCTCCCCTTAAAAGTTTCGCCCGTAATACTCGTCTGGCAAGGAATGCTCATCAGTTCACCCTTGAGCCCAATTTCGGACGTACCGTGAAATATAGGGATTAATTTTTTAGCCAAACAACACGAATTTGGAATAGTTTACCCGGCGAGATTTGCCATTTTGATCTGCAAACATTCAAAACCAATGTTAATCGACACCTCCTATCTCTCCCCCCCTATCTTCCTAATGCCCGCGCAGTGTTTTCTACATTAAAAGGGAAACAAATAGTCCCTTGTGCGGGCGTTAATTATAAAAAAAGAGCATGTTGAAGAGGCCCTGGGCAGCTTGGCGTGCATAACTGGGGCAGTTGCGTACGGTTTGAACCAAGTCGATAATCGAAGGTCACAAAAACTAACATTTATTAGCAAGTCTATAAAATCATAGCAGTTTCGTCTGCATACAAATTGCTTGCACACTTGTGGGAAAGTTTTTAGTTGTTTAAGTGTCGCTGGGCTGACATTTGTATTTAATGTAGCTGGTAAATTTGGCCACTTAATAGCCGTTTAATGGTTTCGTGGTTTATGCTGTTGGGGAATATTAATGGTGACAAATTTTGTTCATTGAAACAACCAAACCCTAGTGTTTTTTTCAATTTTGTGCGTGTTTGGTGAATCTACAGGAACAGAGGGTACCTAAAAGTGCACCGCCGAGTCGGAATGGGTTAATGAAATGCTTTTTTCCAAGACAAAACTCACTCGTGGATCAGATGCAGTCAGTACCTGGACAGACAACTGGGTGATTTGAACAAGATCAATTTTTCTACTAGTTCGACACGTGTAAGCATTTATGCAACAAAAAATAAAAAAAAAAGATTTTACTTTTGAAATAAATAAAATTATACTAGGCCAAGGCCTAGTGAATTATACTCTAAAGTCTAAAGAAACCATGTGTGTGCGATGTGAATCTGCAATATTGGAAGGAACACAAGATGACTTGGCATAGCAGTTCGGCATACCTTTCACAAAAAAATAAAATATATTAGTTAAAAAAAAAACATCAATAACTGTCAAGTAAATTGCATCCATCCTGTAAAATAAACACACGATTAATAAGAATATGAATCCGGTTTCGACGTCAATACACAAGTGTACACAAACGATAAGTACCAATCTTTTCCAGCTACTTAAGCACGTAACAAAATTTTAAATATATCGTCATTTAAAGTCTTTTCGATAAGTGATTGCTAAGGCTAGTATGAAAATACATAATAATATGTATTCAAAGGCGATAAGCATTAATTGCTCAGACAGATTATTATCGAAAAAAGCGATAAAAGAAGCAATCTGGGCAAACACTATCAAAAAGATTTCAACGCCATCAAAACACCTTGAAACTTTTCATAGACCACCGAAGTCGACTAAAATAGTTAAAATCCAAAAAAACTGTAGCGAGTTGCTAAGTTTCATAAAGATTGCTGTCTCCAAGTTATTCAAGGCTGATCGAATGCATAGTAGAGGCCACAGTTTTGTTCTTAACGTTTTGAATGAATATCCTAAAAATTCGCCGGCTGCACGAAAGATAGAACGTTTATTAATATTTACTCTCTAAAAGATAAGCAGTTGATTGCGGAAAACATTTCAGATAACATGCCTAATAAAAGAAACCTATGGGAGGCTAATCATGGATAATCTGAAAGGACAGTCAGTGATAAGGAGGGGGGGGGGGCGGGGAGGGGAATTGTTCTCATGTTATTTCAAGCAATCCGTCAAAAAATCAGATAAGGTATTGTCAAAATAAAAAAAAACATTTGTCTACTCGTAAAATGATTTTTTTAAGTACGGAACTGAGATTTAATAAGTGTTTAGTTTTACATAAACTTGGGCTAAAATGGAAGCTTGCAAAATTTTAAGGAGTAGGGAGGAAAATCTCTCACAAAAAGTTATACGAGGAAAATGTTCGGGAACGCGTTAGTTAGAACGAAAAAGTTAAAGCAATTTTTAAACGTCAAAGTCATATGATTAAAGCTCTCGTAGACCAGAGAAAAACGCGGGAACACTAGAGTTTGTGAGTTTTTGTGAAAAAGTCGTTGTTGCGGGAAACTAGCTCCTATTTACACTCCCGAAGCGAAGTCCAAGTTAATACATGTTCCTTACAATAGTAAAATTAACAGCTTCCAGTCAGGCCAATGAGATTCTTCTGTAAAACATGCAACAGCGCAAATTAGGCGGTTATTAGCGCGGCCAAACAAAAACCAATGCGACACGCTGCCCATTATGTCAATACGATTACGGCCAAAAGCTTTTTTTTAAATCAGTAAAATTTTATTAAAAAGTTTCTATAATTTGTATTGTGTACATAATATCGTAAAGAAATGGGTGATTCTTCCCCAGGTTTTGGGAGGAACAAGGTGTTGTGAAAGGTAAGGAATTTGTCGGAGAATTAGTTGGTGGGGTGCTTCCTTAAACCACCTTGAAATGTTGATGAATTTCAATTTGTTTTTAATTGCCTTTATTGACACGTCACCCAGTTCATCAGAAAAGTATTCTACGAGGTCTGTTTTTCTGGTATATGATAGGCTGGGGCATTCACAAAGGCAGTGATGAGCCTTCTTCTGCATGTCAACGTCTTTTTCTACATAAGCCTTATGTGCTAATGCCCATTCTGCTCCCGATTGATGAGTTGTGAATCATAAGGATGCCAACCGAAAGGGATACTTTTGGTCTACCTAGCTTTGGAATGTATTCTGTGTTTTTCTTTGAGACATTTGGCCAAAGACTTCTTGAGACCCAGTTTTGACCATCTGAATTTGGGTTGGTTCCATTAATGAATCGTCTTTGACCAGTTCATAAGCCATTTCATTTCCGTAAGAATGTCAGTATCCGGGGAGCCATCGGAGAGTAGAAAGGTTTTTTTCACTGATTTGTCCCAGATCGTTGCGAAAGCAGTCAATCAGTTTGGATTTGGCGACGATTGGTTGTCTATGAAAATATTAATATTTGTATTCTCCAGGTTAGAAGATAAAAGGTGCTTTGCAGCTTCGCCTACTGTGAGCACTTCTGCCTGAAAAACACTACTAAAGTTTGGCAGTTTTATTGATTGTATTTATTGGTGGGTTTATTGAGAAAATACCTGCTTCCGTCTTAGAACCGTCTGTATAGACCGAGGTATGATTTTCGTTCATGAGCCGGTTTTCCTTCCAGCATTCTCTTGTAGGAAAGTCTATTAGTGCCACCGTGTTAAAATCTGTGGTGCAATATAGTCGATTTAAGTTCTAGTGTCTATGTAGTTCTCTATGATTTTATGCCCATAGTGGCCCATATTCCAGCTATTGGTATGCCTCAATCTTAAGGCTCTTTTGGCCGCCAGCTCCTTTGTGGAAAGGTCTATTGGGGGGCTAGGGAGAGGAATGTTTCTAGGGCAGCAGTTGGTGAAATTAGTAAAGTCCTTACTGTTTCTTTTATCACATTTGTGTTTGCAAACATGCATACCTAGTTTATTGATAATAAGAAAGTAACTTTTGTGTGAATGGTGCTGCTAATACCCCGGCGAAAAACATCGTTGAATCTATCTGTTCCGCGATTCAGTTAATAGTTTTTTGGGACCCTTAGGGCTTGTTCCACAATATTTAATTTAAGTTCTATCCGACACATAAGCAAACAATAAAAAAATCGTTGCGTTTTACAGTTATCTAAATTATAAAAATAAGTGTCAGTTAGTTATCAAAGTTTTTTCCAGTTTTCCAGACAGAAGAGTTTTGACTTTTTGAAAATAAAAAAGCACGTGGCGGTAATTCGAATCGGAATACGAGTAACGTGTGATTTCACCCTGTAACTTTTTCTTGTGGGGTTTTCTAAAGTCGCAGGTCTATGCGAATAAGCCCCAATTCGGGCTATTTACGCTTGAGTCGTGGAAAATTGGACATTTCGGATGCATCCCACCGAGAGAAGCCGCGCTTTTTTTCGGGGTCACACTGACAGCTGTGAGTATTTTAACTGCTAGTTATGATTTTATTAGAAACTTGATCTGGCCTGTAAAATTTTCATTACTTTAACTACTAGTTTAACCTATTCAGGTATTGTGGAACGCAAGATAGATTGATAACTGAGAAATAAGTTTCCAGTAGCTTAACTGAAACTTTAGTCAGATATTATGAAACAAAGCCTTTTAGCGAGTTTCATCTAAATTCCAAAGATCTGCTTTTAAAATAGAGATTAGATCTTTTCAATGAAACTTGTTTCAGTATTTAATTGTAGTATTGGTGAATGACTGACACACTTCCTCTGTCACTTGTATTTGGGAATGACACATGACGTTCATAAAATCATCGATGTTTCAAACATCATAACATTACAGAGGACTTTTTTAAATATTTTTTTATCAACGGTACCTGTCATATAACCGTTAAGTAAAAGCATATTTTTCTCGGAGACGGCTTCAAGAATTTTTATGAAAAAAATTGTAGGACGGATTTTGATAAAATCCTGTTTTCTTGTTTTTAGTTTTTTTTTTTGATTTTTTTTTTTTTGAGATTTTGGTGTGCAGTTTTATAGAGTTAATTAATATACACCTGATCATACTTTTTAAAATAATTTTTACTGGAGATTTATAGTGACTATAAGGCAAGTTATGCATTCGTAAAGAAAAAATTCTAACAATCAGACATGACATTACGATAATAGAGAAACATATTTGAGTTACTGGCAAAATTCTGTCTGTCTGTACGAATGCATAAGGAATTAAAGCCTAAACGGTTTGGCCGATGGTCTTAAAGTTTGGAACATAAGTTTTGACATTCTACAGAGGACATTTTTTTAATATTTTTTCTTAGCTCAAATATGAACAGTACCTGTCATATAACCGTTAAGTAAAAGCTTATTACTTGCGTTTATAGAGACTATAGGCAAGTTTAGGATTCCAAAAAAATGAGATAACGATGAAACATGACATTACGATCATAGAGAAGTCTAAAAAAGTGATCGACAAAAATGTCTGTCTGTCTATCAGTATGTATAACGAGCTGCAGCCTAAACGGCTTAAGCGATTAGCTTCAAATTTGGTGTGTTTTATTCTTTTGGCATTCCTTCCTCAGAGGGGAAATTGAAATTTTATTTGTAGGCCAAAAAAAAACTGTACCTGCCATATGACCGTTTAATTAAAATAAATAAATTTATTGGCGCGACAGCTTCTTAAGGAGCCAAGACTTAGTGACTTATACTCTTAACCATTCCTGTGTGTGTGTTGTTAATCTGCAAGAATGGAAGGGACCTACAGTTTACGCCGACTCCAAACGGCTACTTGAGATGCACTTTTTCGAGAGAAATTTTACTCTTGGAGGTTTTGTCAGTTCCTCGCAAGAGCCCGGAAAAGAAGGTGACTATGAGCTGGATTCGAATCCAGGCTCATTCGCTTAGCAGTCCGACACACTAACCACTAAGCCACGGGGCACCGTTTAGGAAGGAAAAGCTTATTTTGATAAACATTTTAGAGAATTTTTTTGTTGGTATTGGCTATCATTCGATTAGAACCAAATTTACGAGAAAAGTCTATTAACGGTACCTTTAATTTTTTTAATTTTTGGCTTTCTCGTTAATGGCTCCTTGTATTTCTGTCAAATTTTATATTTGAGAAGATCTAGGTAGCTCTAGGTAGATCTTGCTTTCCAATGTAGTTAGACACGTAAGAGCAAGTACGTGCGACCCAGTCGTGTCCATCTTTTTCTCGGAAACTTCTCCAAGAATTTTTATAAAAAAAATCAGTGAACTATTGTAGGTGTAGGTTATGTTTTGGTGAAAAAAAATTCAAGATGGTGGGCTAAAAACGGTAACTCCCATAGAACCGTTGTTTTTTTTCTTTCGACTTTCTCGAAAACTGGTCATCCGATTTCAATCAAAATTAATATTTAGGAACATGTTGATAGCCTAAGTAATTTTATTTTAAAGTATTTTTGAAAACTTTTGTTTTGTATTTTTAATAATTTTCTTAATTTTTTTTTTCAAAAATCAATTCAATTTTCAATTTTTTTAATTTAGTTTTTAAATGTAGATTATTTTTTTGCTTAATTTTGCATTTTTAAATTATTGTTTTTTTAATTTTTGAAAAAATAAAATCGTTTTATTAAGAAGCCGCTCCTACGATTTTGGAAAAAAAATCAACCTATTTCACATTTCTTAAAGCCACAAAATGGCGTTTAAACTATTTTACGTACGTTTTTCAAACAATCAAATGTTTGAAGTTCCCTTAATATTTTCAAATATTATACGAAGCTGTGACCGCACATAAGAGCAAGTACGTGCGATCCAGTCGTGCAATTTATTTTTAAATACATAGTTTAAAAATATTCAATTTTCAAAAAAAAAAAAAAATACTATAAATTTTTTCAAAAATTTTCATTCATTCAAAAATTAAATATTCAAAATTTTGGTACGCAGAATTAATTTGGCTACTTAGGTCTTTTCAAATATAAATTTTTATTGAAATTTAATGAGCCGTTATGGAGAACTCCGTAAATTATTAAAACCGTCATAGAAAGGTACCGTTAATAGACTTTTTGGTTTGAATAAAATGATAGCTAATACCTACAAAAAAAAATTAAAATTTTTTTTATCAAAATCGTTGGAGCCGTTTTAAAAAAAATAAGCTTTTCCTTAACTCTAGGTACCGTTATTTTTTGGTCTAAAAATTAAATTTCACTTTCCCCTCTGAGCAATTTTAAAAGAACCACATGTACGAAATTTGAAGGTAATCCCTTTAACTTTTTAGGCTGTAGAGCAATATGAACATACAGACGGACAGACAGACATTTTTTGTAACTAATAGCGAGTTTCAATCAAATTTTAAGGATTTGATCTTTTCAATAAAACTTCTTTTATGATTAAATTGTAGTATTGGATCAAGAACTGTCACTCTTCCTTTTATCATTTGCATTTAGGGATGCAACATCGTTCATAAAAACATCGATCTTACGATGATGATATCGATATTTTCGCGATGTATAAGAAAAATGTTTATGAACTGATTTTTTGATGCTCGATAAGCGGTTACTTCGTAAGCTAAAATACGAATAGTAATAAAATAAAAAAAAAAACAATAACTAGCCAGCTATTTTTAATTCTAAAGGTGGTGTTCCATTGCGTTTGTAAAACATCAAATGCGATTTTAGTTAGGAAAACTAAATAATCGTAAGACCGTTTTTTTGACGATATCTCATAATATTTGAGGTTATGTTGAAAAATAACTTTAAGTTTTTTTTATAATTAATGCGCGCACAAGGTACTATTTGTTTCCCTTTTAATTTAGAACACACTGCGCGGGCATTAGGAAATAGGGAGCGGAGAGATAGGAGGTGTCGATTAACATTGGTTTTGAACGTTTGCAGATCAAAATGGCAAGTGAAAATTATAGTTTTTATTAATTATTTACAACTTAACTGCAGACCTTTTTTCGATCAGAAAAAAAATTTCAAACCCTAAACACCACCCTCACACACCTCCTCAAAAAAAAAAAAATACCCTGGAGTAGCTTGTGAAATTCCACTATCAATTCTATATCATTTCTTTCTTGAAATTTGTGTTTATTTTGGTTATTATTTTTATTGATTTTTGTATGGAATTTCATATATCTTCATATAACCAACATTAAATTTGAAAGGCTTGGCCGATTTTGAAAACATTTTTTAACTACGTTTACGTTTGTGGTTTTTGGCTTTAATTGGACCGCTTTCGGTATCAAGAAAAGCTAGGGTAAGCCGGAGCAATGCCGGGTAAGCTGGTTTAATATAGAAATTACATTTCACTATTTTGAATTTTAAACTGCGTCCACGATGTATGGTTTCGATTCATTGAGAAAAAAATCGATTTTCTCTTATCTCTTCAGACAAAAAAACTGTTGTCAAGCCCAACAAAACTGGTTATACCTACATGAAATTTCAGTAACAAACATTAAAATTTCCTTTTCAGAGATCGGACCTTTCGACACACGTGCACTATTATCCTTCACCAAGAACGAGGTATCGATGTTTAAGTGGGTTTCATCGATGTTTCGAAATCGATGTTTATGAATGATACATCGATTTCTTAAAACATCGATGTATCGCGTGTATGTTGCACCCCTATTGACATTGGCAGAAAATATTATTTACATGTATGTGTGCATTCAGATCAAATCTTCCACTCCATCAGAGATCAAATCTTTTGTGTTGAGATTTAATCTAGATTTGCTCTTTTTCTTGCAATAAAACTCTCAAAATTCAAAAAGATCAAATCTTTGAATGAAACTCGCTATAATTTTTTTAGGCTTCTCTATGATCGTAATGTCAGGTTTCATCGTTATCTCAATTTTTTTTTTATATTCACGAATCCTAAACTTGCCTATAATCGTAAGTAAAAAATGAAAAATCAATATTTCAGAAATGGCAAAATTTGGGATTATTGGTGTATTGTCTTGGAATTATTTTCCGTCAATAAATTGTCTATACTTTCTTTTTAAAATATCCACAAATCAGAAGATCAATAATATGCAGTTATTGAGTAAATCTAACGTTCGATACACTTTCTCAATCTTATCGCGAAAAACTGCCAAGTTTTATAAACAAAAACATTTTAATTTTGTAAGACGATGAACGTAAAGTTGTTAGATAATTAGGACATAAGATTACGGAAGTTGTTCCAAAACTAAGTAAAATTGAATTGGCAAATGGCAATTTTAAGGTTATCTTCGACAGGAAACAGGATACAGGAAACCAATGCTTGCGAATTTTCTTGATTTTATTTCTTTACTTAAAGCTTTGACAATATAAAGTGAAACAAGAGTCAAGCTTTGAAACTCATTCCAAGTTTATATTAAGTATTTTCAGAAACACTGTCTTGAATAACTTACAGCTGTTTCGATTAAACAATTTCTTTCACCAGCAATCATTTTGCGTCATTTTTCATGGTATATTTTCATACCGTCGCACAACCCACGTGTTATGTTTATATTTGAAAAAGAAAAAAAAATTATGTACATACATATGTTTTAACCAGCAAAATAATTACGATAACGAAAAATATTTGTTTTTATTTTTGTTGAATGAAAGCCAACCCCAGCGAACAAAAAATCATTGAGAAGGAAACGAAATCTTGTTATTTGGTTTTTGCGATTTCTTTGAGGCATTGTTGGCGGAAGTACACCGAACAAATCATGCAAGTTCAACACCGCCGTCATATAAAGCAGCTGATTATATAAAAAAAAAATATTCAATTGGCAAAACGTATATATTATAATAAAAATAGCGCCGGTACGTGAGCGGAATATTTCGAAATTCGTATCTTTATAGAATTGCATAAGCGCATTCATCCTTTGGTTGCTAATTTTTTGTTCAATGCTTCGTGGCATGGAACACATCCATTAAGGGAAGGGCAACGGAATGGCCTGATGTGAAGGTGTTTCTTCACTGCTTTGGTGCTTTATTGCTCTATACACATCACACTTCATAAGAGGAATGTCAAATAAAGTCGACGTATGTATTCTCCATTGCGTGCTTCGATCGTTTTAACACTTTTCAAAATAAATTTGCCTAAACGATCTCCACGGGCCATAGCCATAACAATTTAAAATTCATTGAACACTCCAATGTGAGGTTGCGTAAAATTGATTCATCTTCAACTTCAGTCTCTCGTGGTATTTTTTATGATGATCGAGTGACACACATTACCAGATACTTCTAAACTTTGTTTAACAAAAAAAAAAAGGCAAATTTGTTGAACGAAAAACATTTCCGATGAATGTGTCGGGTGGATGGCATCATCATTATTCAAATACTTTCAAAACGTTAAGGCCGTTCAGCGCAGATTGAAACTCTGGGCACATAATAGCAGCTACCGTTGTTGACATTGGAGAGGTGGCAGACAGGTAGCTTCGCTTCTATTCCATGTGGAAGACTGATCTGCGTCTTACAGCAAGTTCAAATCACAAGCCTCACGTGTGATCAAAAGTAAATAGGGTGCGGCAGTCGATGGAGACCGGAGACAGAGTGTGAGCAAGAACTGGTTTCATGAGTTTAAATTTATCATGCAAGTTTTTTTTTTTTTTTTAATAATAAAAGAAGATGATCGAATCATCTTTATTTTTCTCCATTTTCTATAGAATACACAACTTGACGAAAATTCGATGGTACACCAGCTACGAATAAAAGACCAACCCTTTTGGAATAGTTACAGGATAATGTTGAATGTTCCTGTGACGGCATTAGAGTTCTATCTTACAAATTGTATATTTTACAAGATATCAATTGAGACATTTTAAATATTTCGTTTCTGGCCAGAAAATCAGTTCATTCTAAATTTGCAGGTCTAATGCTATATTCTCACCAAAACGAAATCTCGGATTTCAGCTAAAATTGTATACCATGTTCCTACCGACGACGTGATTTAGCAAAAAATTATTTATTGCCATACATATGTACATGATTTTAGCACGTTTTATTTTCAATTACGTTATGACATCTGTTTAACAATTCAGCTAAACAAAACTATCAAACTGTCAAAACAATAGTTGAAAATATTGTTGTTGGTGAGCTTTTAGATATTTTTATTGATTTAGCCAGTTCACATTTCTTGAGATTGCGGAGTACTCAAGAAATTGCCAAAGTCAATTTTGATGGAGCTGACAAATTTATGTAAACACATATTCGCAGCAAACGCCAAAAAAATCAGTGCATCTCTTTCCTTCTAACAAAGTTCTTTTTTTTGGCAGCGGACTTGAGATTTTTACTTGCGATGATTGGTACTATAATGCAAGTTATTCATTCGTGCAAAAAAAGATTGAGATAAGTATCAAACATGAATGACGATGATAGAGAAGCAAAACATTAACGCGAGCACAAAGCACTATTTGTTTCCCTTTTAATGTAGACAATACTGCGCGGGCATTAGGAAGATAGGGAGGGGAGAGATAGGAGAGTTCGTTTAACATTGGTTTTGTATGTTTGCAGATCAAAATGGCAAGGGCAAATCTCGCCGGGTAAACTTTCCAAATTCGTGTTGTTCGGCTAAAAAAAGAATCCCTATATTTAACCGTACGTCCGAAATTGGACTCAAGGGTGAACTGATGAGCATTCCTTGCGAGACGAGTATTACGGGAGAAACTTTTAAGGGGAGGAATGCAGCTGGCTACTTCGAGTGAATATTTTTTATAAAAGAAACGAAAAAATAAGGACAGACATAAAACATTGAGTCGCTGTTCGAGAGGGGCAATTGTTTCAGCGGCAGTTCTATTTCCTATCAATCTTAACTGAGAGCTTTTCGGTTTTTTCGATGTAAGTGCCATTCATGAACAATGGCATTGGGGGTATGTTTAGCGGCACCAATGAGTTTTCGAAGCATTAAACTCCACACCATTTCTATTACCCAATTTGACAATGCTGTGTAAACCAGAGTTTAATGAGCTTATTATACGGTACCGTTGCGATTACACATTCGAAGGCGAAAGGCGTGAATCGTCAAACGAATATAAAAAGCTGAGGGTAGAGTCGTCAGAAAAACAGTTAAGTGGATTAGAAGTAACAGACAAAAGATCATTTATAAAAAGGAGGAAAAGAGTCGGATACAGAACAGAGCCCTGTGGCACACCAGCATTTATTTTGTGGGAATCAGACTTGAATCCGTCCAATACAACTTGTATTGAACGGTCCAGAAGATAGCTTCTAGTCCAACGAACAAGAGTATCATCGATCCCCAATCCAACGATCATGTAAAACTCTATCAAATGCAATGGAAATATTAAGCGCAATAATCTTACTTTCACCAAAGCGATGTAAGGATTTGTTCCACTGTTGGGTGAGATATGCCATCAGATCACCAGTGGAACGGTTGCTGCGGAAGCCATACTAACGGCCATGGAGAAGCTTTCGATCTTCGAGATATTCCCATAATCAAATCAGTGTTTCCATGACCTTAGAAAGAAGGGATGTTAGTGCTATGGGTCGGTAGGAGGAGGGGGAGAATGGGTCACCTTTCTTAGCGACAGGTTGGACAAATGCTGTTTTCCATCTTCTAGGAAAGATTCCAGAAGAGTAGGAGCGATGGAAAAACTTACGCAGTGGCTTTGCCAGAGTGGAAGAACACCTTTTCAGAAGACTCGGGGGTATAGCATCCAGCGGATTTGTGTATATCGAGATCTTTGAGAACTCTTCCTACTGTACGAGTGCGGAAAAAATACTGTCCCATGGAAGAATTTACATTCTCAAGTACAGGAGGAGCAACGTTGCTGTGAAGCAGCGTGGAGCTGGCAGCGAAATGGGCGGCGAGCAAGTTTGCCTTCTCTGAAGAGTAAACAATTGGTTTGTTACTGTCGATGAGCGTTGGAACCGAAAATGTTGAGGAGTTTTTAATATTTTTTTACAAATGATCAAAAATTTGTACTGCCTTTGGGACATTGCAGATTTTTTTGCCGTAATTTTTGGTTATGCAAAAATTTGGTTCTTTCAATAACGGAGTTGCATGAGTTCCTTGCTTGTTTGCGCTTTTTTTCGATTTTCTTCTGTGGGGTTGGATCTTTGTAAGGTCGGAAACTTACTTCTTTGAGCCTTATAGCTTCTTTACACTCAGAATTAAACCAGGAATTTTCTTTAGGCTTTTTACTCTGTTAGGAATAAAAACACGCATCCCTAGAAGAATCACATTTGTGATCATTTTAGCACTGGCATCAATGTCACTATCGAGGAAGCATAGTGACCAGTTAAAGTTTTGGAAAAAAATATTCAGGCCGTCCCAGTTGTGGCAAGTTTTTCTTTAACTGAATGGGTGGAGGACGAGAAATTAGCTGAAATGACACAATGGTCCGAAATGCCAAATGGAGGAGTTACACTAATGGTATATTTATCAGGATGAGAAGTAAGAAACAAGTGAAGAGTATGGGCGGCTTGTCCAGCAACATCCGGTATACGCGTTGGTACATCGATCAGTTGTGTAAGGTGATGTAACCCGGCAAAGAGCTCGAAATACCTTCCTTCGCGTGTTGTCTGACCAGAATAGCGGAGCCAATTGGAATTGGTACATTGAAATCGCCGGCGATAACGATTTTTCATGTATGCATTCAGGAATGATTTTTGTATCGCTGAATAGAACATGGACGTGTAATAAGGACCGTAAAATCATCTCATATCATCTCATGTTGTCCTCTCGTTCATACACTGCAAATTTTGACATGTGAAATCTTCTTGATGGTGTGAAAGCCATTTTAAAATCTTGAAATCTCTTGGCCAACATTTTATTTTGGTGAAAAAAATCTATAACCTATGTACCTAACAAAATGAAATTTTGGATTTCACGAGTAATTTCATATGTCAAAATTTACAGCGAGTATGAAAGAGAGAACAATCTGAGATTATATGATATAATCTTACTGTCCTTATCACAACTTTATTTTATTGTATTCAGCGATTAAAGAATTGATTGTTGAATACAAAATCTCGCATTTCGAAATACCATGAATGATATGTTCTAGGTTTTCACCAAAACAAAATCTCGGATTAGGAAGAGGTTTACAAATGGTCTTCAAACCAATATAAGGGTTTCACATGTTTTTTTGCCAGAGAGTATGAATAAGAGAAAAAACTAGTATATGAGATGAATGATGATGATTATGTCTTCTTTACACCACAATTTTATTGTATTAAGAGGTAAGGTAATTGACTGCTCAAAATTTCAGAGATTTCGGCGAAATCAAACAAAATTTGGGGAAATGCTAGCTTTTCGTATGAAATTTCGGAATTCAAGACTTCATTTTGGTCGAAATTTTCCCGTCTACTCTTAAACCTCAGAATTTGATTTTGTTACTCATATCTTTAACTTAAACCTCCGACCGCGAATTTAAAACGATGTTTAAGCCACCGTTTAGATTCAATTACTTTTAATTATAATTTATTGTCATTTTAAATAATCGTCAATCGGATTTTTGGTATCCTAAATGGCAAATGCAATTAAATTTATATGCATCAAATGCTGATCCTAATCATCGAAGATCAATCACCCATATAATTTTTTTTTTTTTAATTCGCAAATTTATGGGTGGAGTATTTTATTCCACACCAGTGTGTCTATAGAACTGTTTGTTGCTGTAATCATAATTCAACCAATAAATTCTCAAAAGAAACTGGAACTGGAACAGCAAATATTCCAAAATAAATATCCAGTTTTATGGCCGCGAGATCGTTCGTTAGACGTTAGAACAGCAAATTTTAAACAAAAAAATGACAAATTACGGAAACTCTACAAAGAAAAAAAAAACAAAAGAACAATCGGCGGCAATAATTGTTGCACATAGAAGGCGGTGCCGTATGTGTTTTTTTCTCAAATAGTATAATGACGCAAACATGTCATTAGGGTCGATTAGCAAATTAAACTAATATTGCTCACCTGTCTTTGTACAGAGATATGACATATCTTATCAACAACTATGCACATTCCTCTGACAGCGAGTCAGCCCTTAAAATAAGCAATCGAAACGCTAAGGCGCTCCTTAGACCCATATCACTTGCTCTGTCTCTCTTAAAGAGATCATTTCGATGAGCAAGGTGAATGAGTCGGATAAGCATGCAATGCACCTTTAAGTCATTTGCAGCACGACAGCAACAACTATTTTAGCTAGAGGAATGCTAGTTTGTTTACTGTTTCGCCATTTTGATTACGGTAAAAACTTCGCCGTGTGTCGATAGAGTGCAACAGGCGAAAAAGAAAACATGCCATGCAACTATTATATTTTATCTATTTGTTGCTGCAACTAGTACCTATACTATGCACAGGTGGCAGTCTTGTAGTCGAGGGATCGGCTGTGGCCATGATGCATGGAATACAGTCTACATATTAAAGGTTTTCGTATGTGTACACTGCTGCACCCGCTGTTGCTGCTTCTGCTGCATAATTACTGGAACGACTACGATATGTCGATGTATTTTTTTTTATTATTATTTATTTTGCGTTGAATGAGGACCGAAGGTGGTTTCTAGCTAAATGATGCTTCTTGCATTGAAATTTTGTTAGGAGATGATATAAAACCAACAACCAGAAACAATGAAAATGAGAACATCATGGTGCATGGTGGGATATTGCCTCAAGTTAAATGGGGAGTGATGCGTTTCTTATTTGCAGAAGTTTTCTGCTTTGATGCATCCGCTGAGATCAGTTTGATGAAAAAGTTACTTACTTACAACAAAAAAAAAATTGTTCTTCGCTAAGAAGTGATTTTGGCTGCTGTTGAGCTGTTGATGCAAAACAAACTGTCCACAAGGTGCCACAGGGAATCGTTGCCACAAACATGATGCTAGGTACAAGGACCTATATAGGTCCCAATGACAATAATTTAATTTTTGAAATCAAATTAAATAAAATAGCTTAATTATGTTTGATGGATCGATAAACGTATGGTGTGGGTAGGTATTAATGGATTTTATTAAGGATATCAGGTACCTATAAAAAGGTTGGAACGAAGGTAGGTACTAAAATTAAAATACACATTCCAACTACTGGTATAGAGACAATATTAAAAGTTAACACAGTGGTTTGTAAGTAATCGAATAGTTTTTTATTTGTTAGTTGTTTTGTGTGTTTATCATAGGCTTCCTTATTTATTCTCTGTGCTTTTATGATGATGAAATGCTTTAAAATACGTAGGTATGTATGTAAGTTTTCACCTTCTTTTATTTGACTAATGCTTAGCCGAACAATATGAAATAAAATTTTGGGGAAAATAATAAACAAATAAAATTTGTATGAAATTAAAAAAACACAATTCATAACGTTTTTTTGGTAAGCCGTCTTATTTCTTTTGCTGTTTTCTATTTTATGAATTTTTCATTTCAAAATCGTTCGACCGAAAAAAATTTTTTTTTTTTTTTAAAAAACTTTTCGAAAACATATTTTAAAATTTATTTGAGTATGTCAATTTAAAGAAATCTATAGTTTATACTAGGAGAAAAATTAAAAAAAAAAAACTATAAATCCGTTTTCAAAATATTCAAAAAAAACAAAATATAAAAAAAAAATATTAAAAATAAAAAAAAATGTTTTTGAAAATTTTAATAAGCAATATTTTTTAAATCATAAAACACTATACATATGTTTTGAAAAAATTATTTTTCGGGAGGTACCGTTATAGAACTTTTTCTGAATAATCCATTAAAACTAAAAAGATAGATTTTGCATAGAAAACACCATTCAGAAAGTTTTATCAAAATTGTAGGAGCCGTTTTCGAGAAAATAAGTTTTCCATTAGAAGTTATATGGCGAAAAACTGTCGGGTAGAGTACTCTAAAAATACTATATACCAAGTTTCAGAGCTGTAAAAGAATTCAATCATTTGCCACCTGAAGTCATTTGATTTTCCCGTGAAAATCATTGCAATCATTGACTTCAGGTTTTGATTGTGATTTCAAAAATGAATTCAGCATTCATATTGGAGTCATTGAATGGAACAGTCATTTTACCCCATTCAAATGATTGAAGTCAATGCAAAAAATCAAATTGAATTATGATAATGACTGCAGTCAATTGAAGTCATTTGAATTCTTTTTGAAGTCATCGAGTTCTTGAAGTCATTTGAATTCTTTTTGAAGTCATTTTGAAGTCATCCAACATAAATTTTCAAACTTAAACACATTCGTGGTAGAAAATAGAGATTTTAAAAGAATAATACAGAGTAGCTACATATATGTTCAAATCATTTGATGTGTAATTATTATTTTGAACATCAAACAAATTATTATTGTACAAGTTATGACAACAACATTACAATAAATACTAGAAATGTACCGTGCTTATTTATAATAGGTGTAGGGAAGCATTTAGCCTTCATTTACATGAAAAAATGGATTTGTGAAAAAATGCGAGATGTGCCCTTTCGAAATTGGCAATTCAAATATTTACACACTATTTCCAGATGACCCTGATTAACGAAGATGTAAAAAATAATCTTGCCTGGCCTCCTTAGAGCGGGCGACAAAATTTAGTATTAACAGTCGAACCCCGAGTTTGAATCAAATCGGCCCAACCCTTTAAGCTTGAACTGTAGGTCAGATATATGATTGATATTGGCTTTTACTATTTTTGTAAAATTGGTTTTATTTACTTTTTGTAAAGGGTCTTCCGTATTTCGACAGTTGATAGCGGCTATCTTGTTGCAGCTGCATCTGTCAACTTGCTATCAAATCACCATAGTTATGCAAATGATAAAATTGCTTTATTCTGTTTGGGTAACGTTCCGCGCGCTTCGCCCATCGTACGGACGCCATAATCGAGAGGACTATTCGCCGTGCAGTGGATAAATTTGAGTACGCCGGTTCAGTAAACAATCAACCAACACCCGTTCGTCAACGAAACGCAAGAATCATCGCGGCCGTTCGTGACAGTGTGCAGGACAATCCGAGGCAGTCAATTTTGCGTCGCTCACAAGAAATCGGCCTTTCTCAGACCACAACTTGGGGAATTACGTGTCTTGACTTGTGTTCGTTGAATGGGCTCTGGAGCAGCACTGACCCTAATTTCCATTTAAAAATCATCTTCAGCGATGAGGCCCATTTCTGGATGATTGTCGAATTTGGGACGGTACCAATCCACATGAGATCCAAGAACGTCCAATACATCCCGATTAAGTCACTGTTTGATGTGGATTTTGGGCTACTGGCGTCATTGGCCCATATTTCTTTGAGAACGATGGTGGCCAGGTCATCACCGTCAATGGAGTGCAAAAAATTCTGCAGTGTCCCAAAGGCAGTAAAAATTGTTGGTCATTTGTAAAAGAAATATTAAAAACTCCTCAACATCTTCGGTTCCAACGCTCATCGACAATAACAAACCAATTGTTTACTCTTCAGAGAAGGCAAACTTGCTCGCAGCTCATTTCGCTGCCGCATAGCAACGTTGCCCCTCCTGTACTTGAGAATGTAAATTTTTCCATGGGACAGATTTTTTTCCGCACTCGTACACTAGCAAGAGTTCTTAAAGATCTCGATATACACAAATCCGCTGGCTCGGATGATATACCCCCGATTCTTCTGAAGAGGTGTTCTTCCACACTGGCAAAGCCACTGCGTAAGCTTTTCCATCGCTCTTACTCTTCTGGAATCTTTCCTAGAAGATGGACAACAGCATTTGTCCAGCCTATCCCTAAGAAAGGTGACCCATCCTCCCCTTCCTCCTACCGACCCATAGCACTGACATCCCTCCTTTCTAAGGTCATGGAAACACTGATTAACCGTCAGCTTAAGGAATATCTCGAAGATCGAAAGCTTCTCCATGACCGCCAGTATGGCTTCCGCAGCAACAGTTCCACTGGTGATCTGATGGCATATCTCACCGAACAGCGCAACAAATCTTTACATCGCTTTGGCGGAAGTAAGACGACTATTGCTCTTGATATCTCCAAGGCATTTGATAGAGTTTGGCGTGAAGCTCTTTTATCGAAAATGCGTGCTTTTGGATCGATAATACTCTTGTTTGTTGGATTAGAAGCTATCTTCTGGACCGTTCAATACAAGTTGTATTGGACGGATTCAAGTCCGAATTCCCACAAAATAAATACTGGTGTGCCCCAGGGCTCTGTTCTGTCTCCGACTCTTTTCCTAATTTTTATAAATGATCTTCTGTCTGTTACTTCTAATCCACTTAACTGTTTTGCTGACGACTCTACCCTCAGCTTTTCATATTCGTTCGATAATTCACGTTCGCCTTCGGGAGTACAATTGCAACGGTGCCGTATGGCAAGCTCATTAAACTCCGATTTACACAGCATTGTCAAATGGGGTAATAGGAATCGTGTGGAGTTTAATGCTTCGAAAACTCAATGCTGTCTGTCGTTAAAGCTAAACATACCCCCAATGCCATTGTCCATGAATGGCACTTACATCGAAGAAACCGAAAAGCTCTCAGTACTCGGTAGGTGTGTCAACGACGACCTCCGTTGGAACGACCATATATTTGAGATCGCTAAGAATGCTGCTAAGTGCTTAGGTTTTCTGTATCGGTGTAAGAAGTGTTTTTTTCCCATCTGATCTGGCTACAATTTATAAAGCGTTTATTCGCCCTAAACTCGAGTATAACTCCCACCTCTGGGCAGGTGCTTCGCAAATAACGCTCCACCTGCTTGATAGAATACAAAATTGAGCGTTAAGATTGATAGGAAATAGAATTGCCGCTGAATCAATTTCCCCTCTCGAACACCGACGCAATTTTTCATGTCTTTCCTTATTTTATCGTTTCTTTTACAAAAAATGTTCACTCGAAGTAGCCAGTTGCATTTCTCCCCTTAAAAGTTTCGCCCGTAATACTCGTCTCGCAAGGAATGCTCATCAGTTCACCCTTGAGGCCAATTTCGGAACTACGGTTAAATATAGGGATTCTTTTTTTAGCCGAACAACACGAATTTGGAATAGTTTACCCGGCGAGATTTGCCCTTGCCATTTTGATCTGCAAACATACAAAACCAATGTTAAACGACCCCTCCTATCTCTCTCCTCCCTATCTTCCGAATGCCCGCGCAGTGTGTAACATTAAAAGGGAAACAAGTAGTTCCTTGTGCGCTCGTTAATTATATAAAAAAAAAAAAAAAAAAAACAATGGACCCAATCGTGTAGAAGTATATTTTTATTGACTATTTAGTTCCTCTAGGTGGCATTGGGGCTACTCTTAAATTCATAAATATTTATGAATTTTACTTATATTTAAACAAAAATAAAGTCTGGCAAAAATTTGCTCTGCATAGGTGGCGCTGGGGAGGACATATTTATAAAAGTAGCTTTGCTGGTATAAACTTCATTGATTTTAATGATATTTGTATGTGTATTGACGAAGTTATCTAGGAGGTTAGGTATAGTTAAACCCGATAGTTGTCGTTTGTGTATCAAGAGAGCCATTTTGTTTTTTTTTCAACAAGTTCTGACTGGACTGATAACATCAATTAGTGGAATACCACATAGTTGACTCCATTACAGGATGCGTGGTCGATGTATTGGCCGGAACTGTTTTCACACTAAAAATGGTCAAAAGGTTTTTTTTTTTTTGTATTTCTATGGAACTTCTAATACAATAAATATTTATAAAGAATAACTATTTTTAACGCCCCTGATTATCATTGGACTAAAAGAAGTAGATGTGAGCTAGTCATGCGTATTGATTCGTATAGTGAACTGATGATAGTATTTACATTTGTAGTGTCAGAAACAAATTTCGGCAAATCTATTTATTTAATGTCACGCCAAATAAATTTATTTATTTTTTTAAGAAAGGAACCCCTCTGAACTGCAACAACTATACAGACTTAGCATGTCACCTCTATATCGCCTAAATGGCCTTTTCTGCTGTAATGTGTAAGCACTTCGTCAGCAACTTGATACATTTGTTCATTCATTGGAGTCTTAGGCCAGGAAAGTTGATCATCCACTAAATATTCAAGTAACGTAAAATCTTGGAAACAAATCAGGAACTTTTTATGTTTTTTTTTTCAATTTCAAAATATTGTTTCCAAATGTAAACCATACATTTTCTTATATATACATTTATAAAGTATTATTCGCTTATTTTCTACTTCATTGTATATTACGAACTGACACATACATATGTCGTTGCTCGAGTATACCGGACATTTTCCGAAACAGGACAACAGCGCCATCTTACCGAAAATTCAATCGTATCGGTTAAGCATTTAAGAAGGAGAAGAGCATACATTTAAGAATTTTGTGTGCATATGACGAACGGAAAACTCAATGAAATCTTACCCCCTTCTCCGCTTATATTTCTTAATTTAAATTGTATCCCATGATAAATCAATCAATTCTATCACACTTAATTTGTCCTCCCTCCTCTTGTGAGCATACAAAAGGCCAAAAAACAAGCCATTAAAACAACAACAATATACATACATATGTAGATAAATATCCACAAGATACATTTACGCATAATATTATCGCTTTCTCTATATGAATTCATTCTGTCGACCAGTCTAATTGACATTTCATTTCGCATATTTATGGTGATTTAAGTTTTTTTTTTTTTTTGGCAAAATGAAAAATGTTAAAAATGTTTAAAACATAACCAACAACAAATTTCTTGTTGTTATGACGACGGACAAGACGGTTCGGCGCAGCAGCACGAAGACGAAGATGAAAAAGATTGAAAAAAATGTGGGCGATGACAGCCGCCACATCAACAACAAAAACAACAACTATGCGTGGAAAGGTCGGCTACTTGATAGTTTTCACTTTAGTTGCTGCAGCAAGCAATACCAGTATTAGTACCAGCACCAGTCCCAGCTCGAAGCAGAAGTGGCGGCAGGTTGCAAATAGATTGTGCCTCACATCAATCACGTTCTTGGCAACCTAACTGGCTCTACTCGTTGGTTGGTTTTGTTGGTGTAGTTAATGTGGAAGGCAATTGCATACAATACCATCAGAGTCCGAAGGAGAAATTTCCGAAAGTTACTTGGCAAGATTCATTGAGAACAAAATTACGACAAAAACTGCCGATAGTCGACGTGTTCCAACAGTGCAACCTTCTTTTTTTGTCCATGCTTGGCAAAATACCCAACAAGTTGGTCGCTTTGCACGGCTGACTGGTGATTCTCCTCCTCGGCTCTCTTTTGGGATCTTCGTTTGTGGTTTCAGCACCCAAGCACTCATACATCCGAACACCTGTGGTCCATCTGAATTATCACCTTTTAAATTTGTTAACCAATATTAGATGACCGTGACCGTTTATTGGTTTTTTAAACCTTGTGACCTCAAACAACGGATCGAAATTCTGAGATTTGGTATCGGTTCAAATAAATAAACCGGTGATCAGCTTAGCATAAATAATGTTCTTTTGGCATATACATCGATGGTCATTGGTCATTAATTTACAAACTTTTTGTTTTTGATGGAACTATCTAAGAAATCAAGAGATGGCCCTAATGGCGAACTTAAGTGAAATTTTAAATGTTCCTATAAATATTTTGAAGCATAATGCAGTCCGACTATTATACGAATGGGTCATTGTAAGTGAAACTTTTGTTTCGTGTTTCCTCAATAAGCAACAATAAAGTAACATAATTTCAATTTATATAGCGAAAAAGAAAAAAAAAACTTTCTTATGCTAATTTATATTGCGCGAGGAGATTTAAGTGTGAAAAAGTTTAATATGAATTTAACGCCGCATTTCTTCTTGTAAAGAGAAATTCTTGTGTAGTTTGTTGTTGTTTTTTTGCCTTAGGTGCGTTGATTTATGAAAAATAACTAACAGAGCTCAGAAAATGTTAAAATTTAAAATGATTGTTCTTTGTTTTTATTGTGGGATAATTGTAGTAAATAAAAATTAAAAAGTTAACTCTTATGAAGTAAAATGTCAATTTATCGTAAGAAAATTATTATTACTACTAAATGAAGGAGAAATAAATATTTAAATCTCTATGACAAAAAAAAACTTTGAACGCTTACTATGTATTTTGAATTTAAATAGATCTGTTTGTGTCGGTCATATAGAAATGTTCCTTAAGAGCTGTCATGTTTAACCATTATCTCGGCCATAACTACAAGTTCGTACGCACAGCGTAAATCATTAAAATGCTCTGCTAAAATCGTAAATTTTGTTTTGGTGATTGAGAAATGAATTGCACTAAATGTTTATAATTCACATTTGTGCAGAGCTTTTAAGAATCCAGGGATGTAAGTTTAGCTTTGGATGGATTTATATGCAACAAGTTTGCATTTTTCACACAATGGCCTGAATTTACAATTATTGTATAGGCATGTTTCTTGTTGTAAATTGGAGCTAAGCGTTTTGTTATCTTTGACGGAACAGCATTCGAAGATTGGACATTATACATACTTTGTCTTTTGGCGTTTTGGACATTTTGAGTATGCGGAAGACAGATGTTAGTTTTTTAAAGACCTCTTCCAATATTATTTAAGTGTTCTGCTACTGCCAGCTAAAATAAATATGTATATATATGTGCCTCTCAACCTTTTCCTGTGTGTGTGTTGTGAATCTGCAAGAATGGAAGGAACCTACTATTTACCGCCGAGTCCGAACGGCTACTTGAGATGCATTTTTTGAGACAAATTTTTACTCTTGGAGATTTTGTCAGTTCCTCGTAAGAGGCAGTAGCCCGGAAAAAAGGTGGCTATGAGCGGGACTCAAACCCAGGCTTAGCAATCCGACACACTAACCACTAAGCAACGGAGCACTACAGTCTTGGCTTTGTGCGCTGGAGCAGAGTCCTGTTGGGAGATCCACTTGTGTTCATTGAAAAGGATATTGTTGAAACCCTTCACAACACCCTCTAGCACATCTTTTTAGTAAACCTTTGCACCAGTTTTTACGCCTTTTTCACAGAAATGGAGGGATCCCCCATAACAAACAATTCGCTTCCTTAGACGAAGTGGTATACATTTTTTCATTTTGTCTGGTGGAACTTCTTACACGCTAAACAAAATGTTTTTATGGCCATGTTCCGCGTGCGACTGCAAAGTCGCTTGCATCTTTCTAGCCTATTTTTTGCATTCTTCCGGCCGCCGCGACCACAAGATTCTAGCTTTAAATTTAAATAAAACAAAGTGTATGAGATATACTCGAAATTTTTCAATCGTTTGAAAGGCCTATCGATGTTATTATGTGTGGAATATAACATCGTTTAAATGGTGGCGCGCATCCGAAGTATCCAATTATAACTCCAGCCCGTAAATCAGGATGAATTATTGGCATTGGTTATGTTGGCTTTGAGGGACGCGGTGGTTTGTGGCCTATTCGCATAGATCTGCGACTTAAGAAAACCCCACCAGAAAAAAGTCTAATGGGGTCAAATCACACGATCTCGGTGGAAAGTTCACATCACCTCCACGTGAGATGACCATGCCCTCAAATCGCTTGAGCATAATGTCCAATGTGGCATGAGCTGTGTGGCACGTGGCGCCGTGTACTGTGAAACCAGATGTCGTTGGTGTCCATATCATCCAATTCAGGCCAAAACAAGTTGGTAGAGCACTCCATTGACGGTGATGACCTGGCCCCCATCGTTCTCAAAGGAGCATGGACTGATGACGCCGCTGGCCCAATATCCACACCAAACAGTGACTTTATCGGGATGCATTGGACGTTCTTGGATCTCATGTAGATTGGTATCGTCCCAAATTCGACAATCATCTAGAAATGGGCCTCATCGCTGAAGATGATTTTTCGATGGAAATTAGGGTCAGTTGCCAACTGCTCCAGAGCCCATTCAGCGAACACACGTCGTTGTCTATGGTCGTTTACCTTCAGCACCTAGGTCAGTTGAATTTTTGCTAGTTTAACAACAGGTCGCTCATAAATTATGTTAGCGGTTCTGACTATGGCTCTTCTAACTTGTCCATTCCATGTTCCTGTTGTGCTAATAATGACTCCCTTCGTCAACAATAATAACGACGTCGTTTGTTTCGATGTTCTTTACCGGTAGAAACAACTTTGTTCTGCGCGTAAGAGCAGGTAGATAATAATTCACCTTTTCCCGAACATGTTCGCTATCTGCTGACTTATTCTACAGCTTTTTCGAAGAAAATGGTCTTTATCACAGAAATTTCCAGGAGGTTTTTATTGCCATTGGAAGTTCTCATCAAAAAATGATTAGGTGTCAAAGCTTCGGGGTCTTCTGATTCCACGGAAACATACATAAGTGGGCGAGAATTAATTATACCTTCAATTTCAATAAGCGCGGCTAAGAGTAACTCATCTTTAAAACGTTGATTCTTCGTTACGCCTTGAAGGACCCTCTTAACGGAACTTATCATTCGCTCCTAGTAACCGCCCACGTGTGGAGTAGATAGTGGGTTAAAAAACCATTTTGTCTCAGCACTGGTGAAGGTTTTGCTCAATTTCATGCTTGTTCATCTGATAAAAGGTTTCTCGGCGCAATTCTTCTCCTGGTCCTTTAAAATTGGCGCCATTATCCGAATAAATTTCTCGTGAAGTTCCTCGTCTTGACATGAAATTTCTAATACGCAAATTGTATGCCAACTCCAAACACCTCATCGCTTTTCGGTTTTCTTTCCAGAATGAACCATCATCGGCCCGAAGTAATCAACACCAGTACGTAAGTAAATGGTCTCAAAAATGTTGCAAGTCGGAACAAATCTGACTAGCCCTCGCAAATTTGGTATCCAGAAGCGTTGTCGCACATAATTAACAACCGTTTCCTGACACTGGTAATGAAATCGTACTCTGAACTGCATCATCAACTACAGTCTTCTCAACATCGCTGTTCCGTAAAGATTGGTAAAGAAGAGATACCCAGTATCAACCCTTTGTACAAAGCATCACGACAGACAGCTATAACTTTAAGGTATTTAGGGATCTTGTCTATCTGGACTCTGCTATCAGCTCAGAAAACAACACTAGCGCTGAAATCAAACGAAGAATAACTCTTAACAATCGCTGCTTCTTCGGGCTACTAAAGAGGTAATTGAGTTGCAAAGCCCTCTATCGGGCAACTGTCCCGTGTCCCTTTATAAGATTTTCATCATTCTACTCCTGCTGTATGGTTCAGGGGCATGGGTATTCTCAAAACTGGGTGAGGACACAGTCGGTACTGAGTACATGGAAGGACCATTTTTGCAGACTGTTAAACGGCGATAAAGACCAAAATCCCGCTGTCAGGTAGAATGAATCATTCAAACGATGAAGAACTCTCGCTGCTCCGTCAAGGTTGGTAATGACCTCACAGAAGCTTTTGACGTCAAAAAAGGATTCCGACAAGGTGATGCGCTATCGTGCGATTTCTTCAACTTAATACTTGAAAAATTATAAGAAACTCGCAAGTCAATTGTAGTGGGACAATTTTTTTTTCAAGTCTGTGCAATTCCTAGCATACGCTGACGACATAGAAATCATTTGAAGAACCCAGCGAGCTGTCACTGGACCGTTTGCTAACATCGAAGCTCAAGCGGCTAAGATGGGACTAGCAGTCAATGAGGCCAAAACGAAGTACCTGCTGTCCACAAAAAGGGACACACAACACCGGCGAATTGGACAAAACATCACAATAGACAGGTCCAACTTTGAGGTAGTTAGGGACTTTGTTTACCTCGGATCCGCTATAACATCTGACAACAACATCTCGTCAGAAATAAAGCGAAGAATTACTCTTGCCAATAGATGTTTCTATAGGCTAGGAAGGCAATTGAGTAGCAAAGCCCTCTCTCGAAAGACAAGGAGACTCTGTATAAGACCTTAATCATCCCAGTCCTGCTCTATGGCGCCAAGCCTGGACTCTATCTAAAGCGGATGAAGATATCCTTAGTCGTTACGAGCGTAAGATTCTACCTTAACGGGCTTTGGAGGAGAAGGTTCAACCAAGAACTATACGAGATGTACAGCGACATTGACCTGGTCAAAAAAATACGCATATCACGTTTAAGATGGCTAGGTCATGTAGAGCGTATGGACAACAATGCTCCGGCTTGTGGGATCTTCGATTCCATCCCAGAGGGTAGACGCAGTCAAGGAAGACCTCGTCTTAGGTGGCGCACTCAAGTGGAGGACGACCTAAACCAACTTGGAGTGCGAAACTGGAGGCAGCCAGCCAAATACCGAGTTGCCTGGAGATGCATGTTGGTTGAGGCCCATCAGGTTCGTCCCGAACTGTAGCGGCCCCTAAATAAGTAAGTAAGTAAGTAAGGATGAGGACACTACTTCACGCAGGTAAAAAAGGGCCTCAACCAACTTTAAATGCAAAACTGGAGGCAGCGAACTGCCTGGAGAAATTTTTTGAATGAGGCCCATGTCTAACCCAGAATGTATGTCATCGTCATCTAAAGTATGGTAAGGTCTTAAGTATTTTGTTAAAAGATGAAGGATGCATCATTGAAGGTAGATCACTACTTAGGATACGACTTTGAGTCAATTATAGGATTTCACCTATGTATATAAGCCACCTAGACAAGTAAGTGAGATGTTCAAAGTTCAATCCATTTAGCCCTTTTGTTCTGGATAACATTTCCATTGTGTAACGACATTTTCGAAAAAGACTTTAATTTTATGTTCAACAGAGTTTGTCATAACAGACTTCACCAGTGTAAATGATCTTGATATACTATTGTTATTCTGCTACTTCGGGTGAGAAGCTATTTTACATATCACAATTATTAATTATCATTAATTAAAGTATCGTTTAAAGAAAAGAAAACCATTATCTTGCACCCATTTGTTTAAAAAAAAAAAAAAAAAACATCTTCAGTTCTTTTTATATTCCTCAGTCATTTGTAGTCATATTCTTGTTTACCACAAAATGTTTGTTATAATATGAAGAGAATAATAACTTGTGTTCCTGCCAATTCCCCTTCCCAAATGTATACGCCGCTGTTGCACCTTTTCACATTTCACTTGACTCTTGGTATCGTCCGGTCCGACTCACTTGAACAAACCAGAAAACGGATGAAGAAAAAACCAGACCAAGTGTTTTGAAGAAGGTTTGGTTGGTTTAATTTACATTTGTGTCTTCTTATCCGCAGTTACATCATTCACATTCTTCTTCTTCCACACCCAATTCCTGCCACTTAACCCTACCGCAGTTCATTTCTCATAAAGATCTTTATTTGTATATTGAATGGAATCAAGTTCACTTTGGTTCAATTTAACAAAAGGAAGTCATAATTGATTTATATCCGAATCATGTCATATTTTTAACAATTTTCAAAAAAAAAATTGTTTTAAAAATTCCACAAAATTGCTCTTGAATGACATTAATGTTTTTATTTTACTGTCAGATGTTTAAAAACATTCAACACACATGTGTTCTTAGTTCTGTCTTCTCTTTTGGAACAACATGCACAAGAGCCGAACCCAAAGCGCTGGACACTGGCATTTTCATAACGGGTTACACACCATTCCTTTGCAGAGTGTGGGGGACAAATTTAAGCGCACACGGTCTATTTGCTGTCTAGCTAGTGGCTGGCAAGACGATACATTTACCTACCCAAACAACCAACAACCACCAACCATACAATTCTGCTTTTGCGTATAATTCTAGCTCCTCCATTGGCATTGAATGGAATTTCTGGTGTTTCGCAACTACAACTACAGCCTACCACCTATCCACAACAAGTCTTGTCACCTGATACATTCATGTTCACGCTGTAGGTACCATGACTTCTGCTGCAACCTATAATTCGTAGTTAAAATTTTATTGCTACTAAATGCATAGCATGTTGCACGTCCCCGACCGACAGACTCTGTGGAATTGTTGGAATTGAGGTTAAAAGGCGAATAACCATCAACATGCTGTGGAAAAGGAGTTTTTTCTATCAGCATTGAAGGATATCAAGGGACTTATTGGAAAACAAAATGAACGGCAAGAACGTTTAATAACTCTAACTATGTGTATGTGAATAAGTTTATTCTGGAGGCCTCGGACTCTCGATTTGTTCCAAATGAAATAATGTATTCAATAGAAACACTTAATTGTGGTTCAACCTATATTTTTGTAATTTCATGATGTGAATTTCAAATGAGTAGCAAACGTAATTTTCAATTTGTTATGAATTGCACTTCAAACGATTTATTTCTAAACTAAACTGCTTTAACAAAAAAGCTTTTATCCAAGGTTATGGAATCACTGATCAATCGAAAGATAGTAAAAGACTAGAAAGACCAAAGCTTCCTCATGACCAACGGGTGAATTTGCTTCAAACAATACTAGATTAGAATTTTTAAATAAAATTATCGCAGCTGTTTATGAAAAAGATAATGATTTTGCATATATTGATTTGATTCCTCCCATATTATTATCAAAATGTTCCACTTCGTTATGTTATGTTCTATCTCGTATTTTTAATAAATCTCTTTCTACTGGTATTTTCCTGGACGAATGGAAAATTTCTTTCATTGATCCCATATACAAAAGTGGTCTTAAACATCTAGTAAAAAAATTATAGACCTATTTCTAAACTTTCTACGGTACCCAAGCTTTTTGAAAAAAATGATTACTCAAAGGCTCTACTTTTCTGTTAAGGAATCATTATCCTCGTTTCAGCATGGATTTTTGAAAGGAAGATCGACTTGCACAAATTTAAGCCTTTTTACAAATTTTTGTAGCAATCAAATAGAAAATGGTAAGCAAGTTGATGTCATCTATACCGACTTTGTTAAAGCATTTGACCGGGTTCATCATGATCTTCTATTACAAAAATTAACAAGGTTGGGTTTTGATAAAGATTTCACAAAATGGTTAAAATCATATCTGTCGAATAGAAAGCAGATTGCAAAGATAGATGATTGCACCTCAAACACTATGGAAGTTTTATCGGGTCTTCCACAAGGAAGCCATTTGGGCCCTCTGCTATTCATTATTTTCACCAATGACCTACCTGCTGTATTACGATATTGTAACATTTTGATTTATGCAGATGATGTGAAAATTTTTATTTCAACGTCTTCACTTGTAGATTGTCTATTTCTGCAGTTGGACATAACAAATTTTTTAAGTTGGTGTAGTTACAATCGCTTGGAACTGAACTATTCAAAATGTAAAATATTTAGTCTTTCAAGATCTTCATCTCTTATAAATTTTGAATACAAATTCCATGATTTTAGCCTTTTAAGAGTCAGTACTATAAAAGACCTGGGAGTCCATTTTGATTCAAAGTTGGACTTTAGCACACACATTGACTGACTATGTGGTGTCTAGAGGTAATTCTTTGTTAGGATTTTTAAAACAAAATTCAACTGATTTCAAGGATGCGTATACGCTTAAGACCTTGTTTATGTCTTTGGTTTTACCAGTTTTAGAGTATTGTTGTGTTGTTTGGTCACCATTCTATGAAAATAGTAGTATGAGAATAGAAAGGATTCAAAAAAGATTTACTAATTATGCCCTAAGAAAATTTAATTGGGATGGGTCCCTACCGAACTATAAGTCAAGGTGCTCTCTCATAGATTTAAAAACGCTCAAATGTCGTAGGCAAGTGCAATGTATACTATTTGTAAAAGATATTTTGAATAATCGAATATCTTCTATGGAATTGCTTTCCTTGATTCCTTTTTATGCTCCTACACGAACGCTTCGTAACAGAATTGAATTATTCCATATAACTCCTCTTAGGACTAACTACGGTTTAAATGAGCCGCTAACACGTTCTTTAAAACTTTTTAACGGAGTATGCAATGATATCGACCTTTGCATGAAAATAATACTTAATCTATGTAATTAATTTCTTTTGTTTCTTTTGTTCTTGATTAATTTATCTTAAACTTGCTTATCATGTTATGTATGTATATTTTGTATCTTACCCAAACTTATGATAAATCTATCTTTTTTGGAATTTTTGTAACCAGCAGATCTTGAAATCAATTGATGAAATGAATAAATAAATAAATAAATAAGTAATTCATTTTATTGCTTACTTCGTAGATATGATATTTTTATTGATTGCCTTAAGAAACACAATTTTAGTTGTTCCTATGATTTGCCTTCAAATAAGTGTATGAAAAGGTTAAAGCCTTGGATTTCAAGTTATCTTTTGTTTAAAATAAGAAGAAAGAACTTACTCAGGATTAAGTGCAGAGCGCATCCTTATAACTTGTGTTTAAAACGTAAATATAAAAAGTTGTCAGATGAAATTAAAAAGGAGATTCCGATTTGTCGAGATAGCTATTACCGAAGCCAATTTCATTCAGTAAAAGGAAATTTAAAAAATTAATGGAAATTAGTAAATAGCATACTTAATAAATCTTCTATTTCGAAAACGCCTACCCTTATACGTGTTAATAACGTGGATGTTTCTGATAAGCCTGGCATAGCTGAAGCATTTAATTGCTATTTTGCAAATATAGAAAATAGTCTACAACCATGCCCAGTCCTGCAGTGTTGTTCATCCTGTTCGTCCAGCGGTAATTCTACTGAACTTTCTCTAGAAAATAGTTTTGTGATCAGTCCATAATGCCTTTAGAGATCTTACAAGTCATTGGGTCTTTAAAAAATTCAAACTCGTGTGGTGCTGATGGGATTTCCAATGTGCTTGTAAAAAAAAAGAATTGCTTGTTTTCTAGTGGATGTTTTGGCAGATATTTTTAACTGTTGTATTTTTGCTGGAGTTTTTCCAGATGCTTTGAAATGTGCAGATGTATTACCACTGTTTAAGGAAGGTTCTTCTATTGAAATATGTAATTATAGGCCAATATCTCTTCTTCCAGTTTTTAGTAAAATTTTCGAAAAACTTGTAAAAAATAGGGTAGTTAGTTATTTTAAATAAAACTAAGTTTTTTTAACACGAATCAATTTGGTTTCCAGAAAAGCAAATCAACTGAAGATGCACTATTGCAGTTTTATTCTGAAATAATGTTGAATATCGATGGGAAAAAATGTTCAGCTGGTTTATTTATTGATATTTCCAAAGCATTTGATACGGTCAACCACAGTATTCTGATGAGAAAGTTCGAAAAAGCCGGATTTCGAGGTTTCGTATTAGATTGGTTTCATACTTAAAAAACAGACCATAAAGTGTAAAACTAGATGATTTAAGAAGGTCTCTAAAGTTGGCATGACCATTTTGAGCTGGACTAAAAACAAATATCCTATAATTTGCCGTAAATTATCCGTAAATTATCCGTGGAAAAAAAAATTTTGCCGCGAAGTCGGATCATGTGATTTTCCATGTACTGCTAACTTGATATAAAGTTAGCATGACCAATCGCGTATCTTTCTATAAATGGCACCTACAATTATCTGCATGGGCTTAAAATTTGCCGTAAATTATCCGTAGACAGATTGTCAAATCAAATTATTTTTTAGGATTTTTTTTTTTTTTTTTTTAGTTTTGCTCACTTGTCAAGTTAGCAGGATCATAGGCGTGTATCACTATACAGGATGATTCACGAGACATGTGAAAAAAAGGTGGAGCGTGTAGGTTGGGTCAAGACAAGAAAAAAAAATTATGGGAGGGGGTCTCCCCCCCCCTCTCCCTTCTATAGCCAGGAGGGGCAATTTTTCTTAAAAAATGACTTAAAACTGAACAAAATATTAAAAAACAACGTTTACACTCACAATGCCATGATATACCTTTTTGTAAAGTCGAAAATCGCTTCTTTTATTTTATGTTTAAATAAAGCTGTTATTAGGAATAGTTTTTGAAAAATAAATTTTCAAACTATTAAACTAATATCGTATAATTTAATAATTATCCGTAAGTTATCCGTGAGAAAAAAAATTGCCGCTAACTCGGATCATATGATTTCCCATGTACTGCTAACTTGATATAAAGTTAGCATGACCAATCGCGTATCTTTCTATAAATGGCACCTACAATAACCTACATAGGCTTAAAATTTGCCGTAAATTATCCGTAGACAGATTGTCAAATCAATTTATTTTTAGGATTTTTTTTAGTTTTGCTGACTTGATCGAGATTTGCACGACTATATAGGCGTATCTCGCTATAGAAGGCTCTTACAAACTCTACTTATGCTTAAAATTCGCCGCCAACTATCCGCTAATGAGCTGCTCACTTAGATAGTTTGCCGAGAAACCGTATTAAGACAAATATATTGCACGAAACTTCAAAAGCTTTTGTCAAACAAAATAAAACAATAAATTAAGAATGTAAACTTTAGCACAAAAATAACTTTCATTTAAAAACTCTGTAATGTTTATTTAACCTGCGTCTGCAGATGTACAGCTGGTGTAAATGAATTTTGTAGTTCAACCTGATGAGGCAACCTGATGGTACAATAAAATAACCACTTTCACAACGACTGGGTTTTACACGTACCTACTTAATGCTTCCTAAAACAGTTTTGCTTAGAAACAAAATAAAAGAAGAGATTTCTGACTGTACAAAAAAAGTATATCATGGCATTGTGGGTGTAAACGTTGTTTTTTAATATTTTTTTCAATTTTAAGTCATTTTCTAAGAAAATTGCCCCTCCTGGCTAAAGGGGGGGAGGGGAATACAATTTTTTTCTTGTCTTGACCCAACCTACACGCTCTACCTTTTTTCACATGTCTCGTGAATCATCCTGTATAGTGATATACGCCTGTGATCCTGCTAACTTGATCAAGTGAGCAAAACTAAAAAAAAAAAAAAAAAATCCTAAAAATAATTTGATTTGACAATCTGTCTACGGATAATTTACGGCAAATTTTAAGCCATTGCAGATAATAGTAGGTGCCATTTATAGAAAGATACGCGATTGGTCATGCTAACTTTATATCAAGTTAGCAGTACATGGAATATCACATGATCCGACTTCGCGGCAATTTTTTTTTTCCACGGATAATTTACGGATAATTTACGGCAAATTATAGGATATTTGTTTTTAGTCCAGCTCAAAATGGTCATGCCAACTTTAGAGACCTGATTTAAGAAGCGAAATTAGATTCTACAACTTGGGAGTGCCTCAAGGCTCTTTTTGGGGCCTATTATGTTTCTCATTTACAACAACTCACTTTTTGAACTTAATTTCAAAGGAAAACCAACAGCTTTTGCGGATGATGTAGGTTTTGCGTATGGTGTTAATAGTCCCTTGGATTTAGTCTCTGACATGAATTGGGATCTCAGTTTACTGAGGAACTGGTTTGCTGTACATAGTTTGGTTATAAGCCCTAAGACTAAAGTTATGTTTTTCAGTTTATCAGACCTCTTTAATATTCAGGCGAAACTTTTTAATCACGCACCTGAGTGTCAAAAATACAAACTTTCAAGCTTTAACTGTACACCTTCTCCCACATTCATTGAAAGGCTAAGTAGTTGTTTTTTAATTGAAAATGTTAACGTATTTAAATATTTAGGTCTAACAATCGATTCTAAAATGTGTTTTTTAAATCATGTAGAAGCTTTGAGGAATTATTTTCGTTGCACGCTTAGATATTTCTTCTATTTGAGTAATATCTGCTCAATACAACTTTTAAAAAACAATTTATTATGGAATTTTGCAATCTAAGTTACAATATGGAATTGTTTGTTGGGGTGGTATTTACAAAAACAAAATTCAACCGTTGTTAACTCTACAGAAATATATTATACGTAAAATATGCGGAAAACCTAATAGACATTCGAGTTTATCGAAATCGAAATTATCGTCTAAATTCTAATTATAATTTACGTGGAGACTTATCTCATACGGTATCTATTCCAAACTTTCGTACTACTGCATTTCGTAATTTTTATTCAGTTTTTGCAAGCCGTTTATTTAATATGCTTCCTCTGCCGACCAGAACAATGTCAATGCCTGGTATGTTTTTAAAGGTTGTAAAAAATTGGCTTTTTAATTTTGATTACAATAACGTTGAATCTATTCTTTCTGATATTTTGGTTTGAACTTTTTGCTTGTATTATTCTTATTAGTATTGTAAAAGTAAAATATATTTGTAGGATATTATTTTTGTTAATTTTTTGAGAAATATAAAAAATAAAACATCTTTGAATCTTACTTGTAAATAATGATTTTCTATTTTAATGTAAGTATTTTTTACTTGCGATTTATAGGGACTATAAGGCAAGTTATGCATTCGTAAAAAAAAAATTCTAACAATCAAACATGACATTACGATGAAAGAGAAGTCAAAAAAGTGGGTCCGGAAATTCCGTCCGTCTGTCTGTCTGTCTGTCCGTATCGATATCTACAGCCTAAACGGTTGGGCCGATTTGATTCAAACTTGGTATATAGTATTTTTAGAGTGCTGTACCCGACAGTTTTTTTCGAATTGGCATTCTAGCTCGAAAACTAACGGTACCTGCCATATAACTTTTAATAAAAAACCTATTTTTCTCGAAAACGGCTCCTACGATTTTGATAAAACTTTCAGAATGATGTTTTCTATGCAAAATCTATTTTTTAGTTTTAATGGATTTTTCAGAAAAAGTTTTATAACGGTACCTCTCCCATATGACCGTTTTTTTAAAATCAGACTTTCTCGTTAACTAATTGACGGATTTTGATGAAATTTTCAAGATATGTAGTGTTTTATAATTAAAATAATATTGCTTATTAAAATTTTCAAAAACATTTTTTTTAATTTTTAATATTTTTTTTTTTAATTATTTTGTTTTTTTTTAATATTTTGAAAACGGATCTGTAGATTTTTTTAAATTTTTCTCCTACTATAAACTATAGATTTCTTTAAATTGACATATTCGAAAAAATTTTAAAATATGTTTTCGAAAAGATTTTCAAAACAAAACATTTTTTTTGAAAAAACTGGTCGAACGATTTTGAAATGAAAAATTCATAAAATAGAAAATTTCAAAAGAAATAAAATGGCTTACAACATTTTTTCCAAAAAATGTTATGAATAATGTTTTTTGATTTCAAACAAAAATTTCCCCAAAATTTTATTTCATATTGCTCGGCTAAGCCCTAGCCTTTAGTCAAATAAAAGAAGGTGACAACCTACATATATACCTACGTATTTTAAAGCATTTTATCATCATAAAAGCACACAAAATAAATAAGGAAGCCTATTTTTAACACACAAAAACAACTAACAAATAAAAAAACTATTCGATTACTACTGAATACAAAATTTTCAATAAAAAAAAAACAAAAGTTTTCACTTGCTTATAAATAATAAATTCCAGTAATACCAACCCACACCATACGTTTATCGATCCATCAAGCATAATTAAGCTATTTTAATTAATTTGATTTCAAAAAGTAAATTATTGTTATTGGGACCTATATAGGTCCTTATACCTAGCATTATTGCCCTACTGCTGATTCCCACGAATCTTTATGCCAGTTGTTCAATTTTTTTCATACCAAAATGAAAATTAAACTGAAGAAAGTCCTTTATATCTTTCTATTAGCAAATTATATTATAAACAGTAAACAACAAGTGGAAAGATGAATCACTAAGAAACTGCAAAAGCTAACAATCCTACATATTTATGTGTTTATCCCTTTGTCATGACGCATGTTCGTTCGAGCTTCAAACCATAACCATTCTAAAGAAAATGCAACTAAAAAAAAAAACATTAAAATAAAATCTTTGTCAAAAAGACGCCTGCACTTAAAAAGGATTAGCACATTAGGAGCAAGTACGTGCGACCCAGTCGTGCCTTTTATTTGATTGGAATGTACTTCAACTGACTCAGATAACTCGCTTAGACTTAAACGATTAGCGTTCAACTTGTTTTGATAAACCAATAGATCATCCTGTTTCCAATTTAATCGAGGCAATAGTTTGAGGTTCATTTGCTCTGATGACGCAACATTAACCCATTCCACAATAATAGGCAAGTGATCGGAGAAATTCTTACATTGTATTTCGAATTTGGATACTAAATCAATCCAATCATGGTTTACCGCACAATATTCAATGACAGATTTACCTTGTCCTCCAATAAAAGTGAAATGCCCTTCGCCTTCGGTGTCTCCATTTGCACATCAGTTTAAAATAGTAAAATCGTACATCTGAAACAAATCAAGTAATTTCGTACCATTTTGATTGCTTACACTGTCCTTCCAATTTCTCTCCTCGTTGTTTAAAGTAGGATTGCCAGGTGTAACATAATGTTGTTAAGTCGTTCATAGTCACCGGACCATTTGTTACAATTTATATAGAACGGGACAATGTATATATCATTTCTATTTAAAAGTTTTATAACGGTTGAGGTTGAGGGAAAAACTGATATTTTTTTTTTTAGAATGGATTTCAAAGCATTCTCCACATCATCATTTTATGGTAGGAGATTCGATAATCTTCCAAATGCAATAAATGCAATCGAAGAAAATGATCGACACGCTATGTTTGACATTGCATTTATACCACCAGATGCAGATTACAATACAGACGAGGATGAAATAGACACAGAAAATTTGGATAACGATCACTTACCCAACGATGTTCCAGGTAACATTGAACTTTTCATTAGGGATGAGGATTTCGATAGTGATAAGAGCCTCAATAACTGGGCAATCTCAAACCCAACCACGCTGGTCTACAAGAGGTACTGATATGACGATGCACCGTTCTAATAACTTTGAGGTAAATAAGATGAATATGAAATGTGCTTTAGACAATAAGTCTCCAATCGAAATATTTGAAACACTTTTTGATAATGAGGTAATAGAATTGATCTTGAATCAAACTAGTCTTTATGCTTCTCAACATAATCATCATAACCTCAATTTCCAAAAAGAAGTCTTGGAAATGTTCATAGGCATTATGTTCAACAGTGGTTATCACTCAATGCCCAGGGAGTCCATGTATTGGAAATTTGATGAGGATACAAGAACCGCATTGGTAGCAAACAACATGTCACGAAATCGTTTTAATGACATAAAAAAATGCATTCATTTCGCAGATAATAATCATTTAGATTCTCGAGAAAAAATGGCAAAGCTTAGACCGCTTATGAATCTTTTGTGCCAAAAATAACAACAATGGGGCTTCATGCACGAAAAATTATCCATTGATGAAGCCATGATCAAGTATTTTGGCCACCATTCTTCGAAACAGTTCATAAGAGGAAAACCTGTACGTTTTGGTTTCAAGAACTGGATGCTGACGAGTAGTTGTGGCTACCTATATAACTTTGATACTTATTGTGGTGCAAAAAATGTGAACGCTGATGTGTTACAAATGCCACTGGGATCTCGAGTTGTACTTGAACTTCTAGAAAAAGTTTCATTTCCTTCTGACCGCATAATATATTTTGACAACAATTTTACTTCTCATGAGCTTTTGCGATTGTTGAGAGAAAAGGGCTTCAGAGCTACAGGGACAGCAAGAGAAAACCGAACAGAAAAATGCCCATTGAAGCTGAAAAAAGATTTCAAGAAGGAGAAAAGAGGGCATTTTGAGCACGTATACGACGTAAACAATAATATACTTTTTGTAAAATGGAGTGATGGGCAGAAACTTCGATACTATCCAGCCCATGCATTATGTCAAACGTTGGTCATCAGTAGAAAAAAGAAAAGTTTTCATTCAGCAGCCGAACCTTATTGCGGATTATAATAATGGTATATGTGGCGTTGACTTACACGACCAGTGTGTCAATGCCTATAAAATCAAAATTCGAGGCAAAAAGTGGTGGTGGCCGCTTTTTACATCAATGCTAAGCTCTGCATTGGTGAACGCAGCTGATTCCGGAGATGATTTGCTTTCGTTTCAAAGAGATATTGCCCGATATTATCTTAGAAGATATACAATTCTCCAACCTTCGACATCAAAACGTTCCATATCTGCTGCAAGCGTTGCTTTATCTGAAGGTCACCATTTTCCAAAGAGAATTGAAAAACCTCTTAGATGCTGAGTATTCCACATGTGAGTAAAATGGGTTTGTGAGTTCTGTGACATAGTTCTCTGTGTTGAAAAAGAATGCTTTAAAAAATTTCATGTACAGAATTAGCAACCATATTTTCCCATTGTACCTGCTTGGTACTCCTTTGACACTATTTAATAAAGTTATGTTACCAGAAAATTGAAATTTTACTTTAAAATGTCTTTGGTAATAAATGGGTTAATAACGATGTTTTTATTCCGTACAGTGTTCCGCCACTTGCGCGTCCTTTTATAAAAGTTCTTACAGCAGCCATTAAAATATTTCGTGAATTTGTTTAAATTTTCATAAGTAACATGTGTTTCATACAAACAGAATATAGGTATCAAAATCTATGGCATAATTGAAAAAATCTATATATACTAATATAAGACTTCATTAGCCAAAGAGTCAACAAACATCTAATTTGACATATTGAATCCGTAACCTTGAAGAAATTTAAAAGGAAACTAACACTCAAATAATCATATAATGTACTAGAGGTAGCAACTGAAAACGAGCTTTAAGGTAAAACATTGCTAAATTAGCTCTAAGGGTAGGTTCAATTATTTTGTTAGCAAGCATTTAAGTATATATAAGCCAAGTTCAATATTAGGTACCTATGAGTAATTACATTAAAACGTACATATATGAACAAGAAAGTTACGTAACGGCAGTACAATGGCAAGTTAAATAATACAACAAAATGCGACTAGGTTCCCAGAATGTGCTTCTAAAATGAGGTTAGGAGCACTTTGAATGTGCATGAAAAAAAAGTAAAAGATAAGAAAATTAAATCGTGTAAACCATTTTTAAAAAGTGCAAAACATGCAAATTGATATTCGAAACTAGTCTAACGAAAAATGTTATCAATATTGTTACAAATTGTTTTCGAGCAAATTGAGAAAAACTAAACATGTACATTCCATATAAATGGATGGAATTAGATTACTCAAAGATCTCGACATATGTACATAAATCCGAAGGCCCAGATGTAATTGAATGCTTCTAAGGGCCAAAGTTGTTTCCGGTCGTACCATGAATGTAACTTCTATTATGAAGACTGAAGAACTTTCGAAGACGAGGATGAATTCCTCATTTATACTTGCGATTATAAATATTTTTTTTTTAATTTATTGGCGCGACAGCTCCTTAAGGAGCCAAGGCCTAGTGACTTATACTCTCAACCATTCCTGTGTGTGTGTTGTTAATCTGGAAGAATGGAAGGAACCTACAGTTTACCGCCGAGTCCGAACGGCTACATGAGATGCACTTTATCGATAAATTTTTTTCTCTTAGAGGTTTTGTCAGTTCCTCGCAAGAGGCAGTACCTCGGAAAAGAAGATGGCTATGAGCGTGATTCGAACCCAGGCTCATTCGCTTAGCAGTCTGACACACTAACCGCTAAGCCACGCGGCACTACTATAGGTACTATAATGCATTCGTGCAAATTAAAAAATTGAGATAACAATCAAATATGACATTACGATGATAGAGAAACATATTTGAGTTACTGGCAAAAATTCTGTCTGTCTATACGGATATCTATTGAACTTGTACAGGGTGGCACACGAATCGTGCTACAAAAATAAAACGTAATAACTTTTTTTCTGTGTGAGTAATCGGCTTATTTTTTTTTTTATTTTGTAGGTTACTATTTAGATTTATAAAAATGGATGCTTGGGATACGGAGAAAAGAATTTGGATAGTGCAACGGTACCATGCTTTGCAGTCCGTCATTTCCGTCCAAAGGGAATTTAGGCGGGAGTTGGGCGGTAATCCCCCGAGTAGATGGACCATTATGAGGTTTGTAAACATGTTTGCCGAATCTGGAAGCATCGCACGAAGGCCGTACCATCGAGATGCCAATGTTCGGGTTCAGGATACAATCGCAGCAGTAGCATCTGCAATACAGGCCAATCCGAGCGTTTCGACCCGAAACTTATCGGGGCAAATTTGAATTAGTAGACGGTCATTACAACGGATACTTCACGACGATTTAAACTTGTTTCCGTACAAAGTCCAAATTACTAGCAAGTTAAACCCTCAGGATTTGCCTGTTCGCCTGGAATTTTGCCAAAAAATGATATCAATGGCCGAAGATAATTGTTTGTTCATGTCTGATGAGGCCCATTTTGATCTTAACGGCAATGTAAACAAGCAAAATTGCCGTATATGGAATGAGTCTAATGCAGAAATGCTCCATGAGACGGAACTGCATCCAGAACGAGTCAATGTGTGGTGCGCAGTTTCATCAAGGTGTATTGTCGGGCCGTACTTCTTTGAAGTAAACGGTGTAACCGTTACTGTCAATGGGGACCGTTATTTAAAGATGTTGAAGGAGTTTTTTTACCCAGAACTGCGCCGAAGACGTATACCATTCAACAGCGTTTCGTTTCAGCAAGATGGAGCAACTGCACATATAGCCAGACCAGTTATGGCGGAGCTAAACAAAAAATTCGCAGGATCTCCACTCTTCGCTGGCCCCCAAGGTCACCTGACCTGACTGCACCAGACTTCTTTTTATGGGGTTATGTCAAGCAAGAGGTGTATAAAACGAAGCCCAGGAATTTAACTGAATTAAAGCAGTCCATAACGACAATAATTGAGGCGATCCCAACTTCAAATCTTCAGGCCGCAATGAATAATTTTTTGACCAGGTGCCGCATATGCGTGGGAGAGCGTGGAGGTCATTTGCGGTCTATAATCTTTAAAAACAACTAACTATTTAAAATAAAATTTAATTTTCTAACCAATAAAAAAAAATAAATGAAATACATCGATTAAAAAAAAAGTTATTTGAATTTCTTATTGTACCACAATTGGTGTGCCACCCTGTACAAGGAAGAATAAGATATCGCATAGAATTTAATGCTTCTAAAATTCAATGTTGTCTTTTGTCGTTAAAGCAAAACATACCTCCAATGTCATTACCCATGAGCGGCACTTGCATTGAAGAAACAGAATACCTCTCAGTTCTCGGTATGTGCATAACAGAGCACCTTCTGTGGAATGACCACATATTTGACATTGCAAAGAATGCTGCGAGGTGTTTAGGTTTCCTTCGAAGATGCGAGAAGTTCTTCACCCCGTCTGATTAGGCTACGAGACCGAAACTCGACTATAATTTCCATATTTAGGCGGGTGCTGCTATAACCAACTTGAGTTTTTTAGATAGAATTAAAAAAATAGCTTTGAAAATGATAGGCGACCGAACAATAACAGAAGCATTTACATCCTGACCACCGCCGTAATGTTTCGTGTCTTTCGTTATTTTATCGTTATTTTTACAAACAGTGCTCTTGCGAAATAGCCAACTGCGTTCCTTCCTTGAAACGATTCAATCGTAATACTCGAACAGCTAGGAATGCCCATCAATTTACCCTTGAGCATAACTTCGGACCTACTGTTAAGTATAGAGATTCTTTCTTTAGTCGCACCACACGAATGTGGAATGCTTTGCCAGGCTCTGTTTTTCCCTGCAGAACTTTAAAACTAATGTGCATCGGTATATCCTCTTTTATCCCTCCTAAGGGTGCACACAAACCCTAAATTATAATGAAAAAGGCTAAACCGTCGAACCAATCCTCTTCAAATTTAGAACTTCAGGTTATTTTAACATTCAGGAGAAGAATTTTTTTTTTATTTCGTTTAGCTCAAATATTAACGGTACCTGCCATATAACCGTTAAGTAAAAGCTTATTTTTTTATTTTATTATTATAATTATTATATTTATTTTTTTAATTTAAAAAAAGTTGTTAAATAAAAACCGTTACTACAATTTTGAAAAAAAAAATCATCACTTTTTCACATTTTATTCTTTATTCTTTCTTTCATCTACAGATTTAATATCTTACAGACTAATAACAATATTAAAATTAAATAAATTAATTCAATAAATATAACAGTTTAGATTTATATTCAGTTCAATTCATAGACAAGTCAATCTCATTACAAAAAGTATTAAAAAGTTTAATACATCTAGTGAAAGATTCATTGCAACCATAATTATATTTATGTCTAGGGTAGTTCAAAAATGACGTTGACGCATCCTTCTTTCTGGAACATATAATTCAAGGATTCGGAATTTTATTCGGTAGGAAAAAACATCATGAACTCTAAAGAGTCAAGGCCAATCAAAGCACATCTTGAAATATACGAAGGAGAATCAATCAAGAACCACAAATCTGGTGAAAGCTCTCTAAACTCTTTCAATGCGACAAATACCAACGGAAGATTGAATTTAACAGTATTCAAGAATTGGACAAACTAGGGACATATGGAGGGCTCACTGCTGAACCGAACCAAGTCATAAAAAAAGAATATTGAGAGTTTTAGTACATAAGGTGGCATTAATTATCAAAATGATTATATTACTTACTTACTAAGTAAGTACTTAGGGGGCGCTACAGTTCTGGACGAACCTGGGCATCAACCAACATGCCTCTCCAGCCAGCTCGGTCTTTGGCTAGCTGCCTCCAGTTTCGCACTCCAAGTCGTTGCTGTCCATGCGCTCTACATGACCTAGCCATCTTAAACTTGATATGCGTATTTTTTTTTTGACCAGGTCAATGTCGCTGTACAGCTCGTATAGTTCTTGGTTGAACCTTCTCCTCCAAAGCCCGTTAACGCAGAATCTTACGCTCGAAACGACTAAGGATATCTTGATCCGCTTTAGATCGAGTCCATGCCTCGACGCCATAGAGCAGGATTGATGATTAAGGTCTTATACAGAGTCTCCTTTGTCTTTCGAGAGAGGGCTTTGCTACTCAATTGCCTCCCTTGCCCATAGAAACAGTAATTCTTGGCTTTATTTCTGACGAGATGTTGTTGTTAGATGTTATAGCGGATCCGAGATAAACAGAGTCCCTAACTACCTCAAAGTTGTACTTGTCTATTGTGATGTTTTGTCCAATCCGCCGGTGTTGTGTGTCCCAGCAGGTACTTCGTTTTGGCCTCATTGACTGCTAGTCCCATCTTAGCCGCTTGGGCTTCGATGTTAGCAAACGGTCCAGTGACAGCTCGCTGGGTTCTTCAAATGATTTCTATGTCGTCACCGTATGCTAGGAATTGCACAGACTTGAAAAAAATTGTCCCACTACAATTGACTTGCGAGTTTCTTATTTCAAGTATTAAGTTGAAGAAATCGCACGATAGCGCATAACCTTGTCGGAATCCTTTTTTGACGTCAAAAGCTTCTGTGAAGTCAGTACCAACCTTGACGGAGCAGCGAGAGTTCTCCATCGTCATCCTGCACAATCGGACGAGTTTTGTGGGGATGCCAAAACCTAGCATGGCTCTGTATAGTTCGTCTCTATAAATGCTATCCTACGCGGCCTTAAAATCGATAAAAAGGTGGAGGGTATCGATTTGGAATTCTTGGGTAGTTTTCGGGATCTGCCGTAGCGTAATTAAGCAATAAGCGCTTTTAAGTAGGAATGGAATCTCATTTATAAAAATATTAAAAAGAAGTGGACCTAGGTGGCTACCTAGTGGTACCCCAGAAAGAACTTCTATTATTTTAGAAGTTTTATTTTTCTAACACACCTGCCTGCTCCTACCAGTAAGATAGCTAGATAACTATTTCAAAAGCAGACCATAAATTCCAAAAGATTGTAATTTAGTTAGAAGAATGGAATGGCAGACATTATCGAGTGCATTTATAAAATCTGTATAGATTGTATCAACCTGATACTTGGATTCAAAGGAATCAGTAACAAATCTGGAATAGAGCATGAGATTTGCAGTAACGGATCTATTAGGTATAAATCCATGCTCCTGATCACAAATGTGTTCTTTGATGTGAAAATACAAGTGATCTCTAACAATAAGTTCTAATAACTTTGGAAATGCAGATATTTTAGATTGCGGTGGTGCAGCAGATAAGATGTTTGCTTGTTAAGCGAGAGACCCTAAGTTCGACTCTCAGTTTTGGAAGCATTTTTTCTAACTCCCAGTGCAAGCTAGAGCCGTCCGTGGGTTTTAAGTGAGAAAAGTAATCACCTAATTCTCGATCTACGAAAAAAAAATTCTTTCCTATCTCTCTAATTCTTTTAACTAGTGTCATGCAACATCCGCTTGCTTTCTAACAGGCATTGTGTCTTACAGACACATAGTTAAAAAAAAAAAAAAAAAAAAGTTTTTTGATCGAGCTTTGTGGACTGAAAACAATTTTACGTACTTCTTTCAAGCTATCAAAAGTCAGAAACATCAAATAGAAACTTAATATCTTTTAAATTTTATTCGAAGCTGTGACCGCACATAAGAGCAAGTACGTGCGATCCAGTCAATTATTTTTTTACTTTTTTTACAAATAACCAAAAATTCTTACGATTTTATGACCCTATAGTTTTTTTTTTAATTTGGACGTTACAAGCTTTCCTGGCTTTTTTGAACTTTTTCCGATTTTCCTTAGTAGGATTGGCTTTGTAATAACAGAAACACACCTCCTTGACTCTAATAACCTCTTTACAGCATGAAATAAACCAAGAATTTTCTTCAGGTCTGACGTTTTTAACTCGATTTGGCATACAAATTCCCCTTTCTGAAAAAAGAGGTTTATAGCAATGGCTGTGCTGGAGTCTAAAGTCAAAATCGACGAAGCATAGTGATCAGTTAAACATTCTGAAGAAATTATTAAGAACGTCCAAGTTTGGCTTAGGCTTAGGACTTAGGAGCTGCTTCATTAACTGGAATATTTTGGCATGAAAACTAAGCACATTGATCAGAAGTAAATAAATAAATTAATTGGTTGGTGCGACAGCTCCTTAAGGAGCCAAGGTCTAGTGACTTATACTCTCAACCATTCCTGTGTGTGTGTGAATCAGAATGAAAGGGTCCTACAATTTACCGCCGACTCCGAACGGCTACATGAGATACACTTTTTGTCAGTTCGCCGAAATTTCGCTTAGCAGTCCGAAACACTAACTATGATGTTTTGTCCAAGACTTCGATGTTGGGGTCTCTTCCTGATGACAGCATTAACTTGGTTTGGCCCTCATTGACTGCTTAACCCATCTCCGTTACTTCCGTATCAATACTCCAAAAGCGCTGTTGACACCACGCTGTGTTCTTCCGATATGTCAATTTCAATATCGGCGGCGTATGCGAGTAATTAAACGGACTTTTAAGAGATCGAGCCACTGGTGTTGACGTGAGAGTTCTGCACTATTCTTTCAAATATGATGTTAAAGAAGCAGCATGACAGCGCTCCGTTTATTTTAGAAGAATTAGAAAGACAGGAAAGACATGTTTTGGGGCGAAGTAGATCAAGAATTAAATGACTATTTTCTAAACTCATGGGCGGCTCTTGCTTGTACTAGGATTGCTTCTCAACCGAACTGATGACCTCCGGGTTAGAAGCAAACATCTTATCTACTGCACCACTGCCGCCTACACCTTTGAAGATTTCGGCAGCTAGGTGATCGGCTCCGGCGGCTTTATATCTCTTTAGCATAAATATAGCTAGCTTAACTTAATCCAGATAAGGTGGGCGAAACTGTTGTTCTATAGATAGATAGACAGATCATATGCCGTTATACAGTCTACAGAAGCGTTTTTTCCATATTCTCAGCATCCACTGCGATTCCAATATGAGGTTCCGGTGATCGTCTTTGCAAGCTTCAGTTCGACCTCTGTTACTTTGGAAGTTTTTTTGTTTGCCTTTCGAATTTCATTGCTGCAGTAACATCTCTCCGTTTCCTTAAGCGCGCGCTTCTCATGATCCTTTTTTTTTCTCTCTGAAAAGCCGGTGTTTTTATTTTTGCTTCTGCTCGTAGAGCCCCCAAGCAGTTTCGGTCCTTCTATGGAGAGACGTCTTGTAGCTTCATATTTATGTGAATGTGATTGCCGACACTCATCGTCAAACCAGGGGTTTTGTTGTGATGGCCGTGTAAAACCCACCACTCCAGAGGCGGCTATGCTGATGGCATTTTGACAATGTTCCCACTTATTATCAATAACTTCCACACAGTATTACCTCTTTTAAGCGTTAGTCGCTATATCCGCAGCCGTAATTTAGCTACATGGAGTAAGGTAGTGGTGCGAATAAATGTTTGCCATTCGGAAAGTTCGGACATCCATGATACTGGAGTAGTGGTCATTCTGGTTGACTGTTGATTGATCAGGAGATCACCATGTCTCTTTGTGAATCTTGAGGCGTGGGAACTTGATACTAGCTATTACAATACTGTCTGTTTGCCCTGCAGCAAAGGCAATTAGCCTGAATCCGTTATCGGAGGTGGTTTCGTGCAAACTGTGTTTTCCGATTGTACCACCAAAAACATCTTCTCTACGAAGCTTGGCGTTAAAGTCGCCCTAGGACAATTTTAATGTCATAGCTAGGGCACTGCTCATGTTTTGTCCACGAGCTCAAAAAACATGGCGGTTATATCTGCCTTACATCAGGATGGCGGTTATTTTTCTGCTTTACAGCAGTCAAGGGCCTCCGCTAGTTGTTCGGCTGCACGTGGTCTGTTAAGGGACCTACCATTCCACGTACATATCCGAAATTCGTTGTCCTTATTTCGTTTGCAGGGTTCGTCATCAGTGAATCCGTCCGTATCCGAAGCTTGTGGTTTGTTTTGCATGGTCGGAAAGTTACCCCGACGGCACAACCTCCAACCTGGAGGACAAGGTCCTTATTGTGACTCCACGGACGAAGAGCCGGATAAACCGCTCCGAAAACGTCTTAGTAGCCCATATAAGGTGTTCACTATGTAGTTCAGCCTGACTGGAACTGTAGACGCCACCGTTGATTCCATCTAGAGAATTCTTCCGCTGACATCCGGTTGCAAGAAGTAGTGCATTAGTGGTAACACTCCTCCTCCCATTCCATCGTTTGCTGCCAATAAACTTCCTTCCAAAGAGGTTGGAACGCAATCTCCAGTTGAGGTACTAGGTAGGCACCCGATTTTTTATTAAAGATAAAAAACATTCCTTTGAATATTGTTGGCTAATTTTTAAATTTGTTTATAAATGGAATTAAGTTAACATCAGCATTCCTGCATGTTTGCCGGCATTGTTACAAAAGCTTACTTATTTACATTTTGTACGTAAAAAAGTTTCATGAGTAGAAACAAACTAAAGTAACCCTCAGACAAAAATTAATTCTTAAGACAATGAATACAAATTTGACTTAATTCTAAAGGTATTTCTCTTTCAATGTTGGACTTGATTTAAACTTAAAAAATTGATTTTTTTTTTAGTTGAATGAGTCAATTTTGGTCACTTCTTTCTTGAGATATTAAGAGTCAACCAAGCAAAATTATTAATACAAACACGAAGATAGGCCTTTAAACTAACTATAAATAGAATACGTAAGCAAAATTCTTCGCGTGGTCGAATCGAGTCAAAGATTTTTGAAGAAAATGCTTTTATCAGGTTAGATACCTGCATAGCTACTGGAACAATGTTTATATCAGAACAACATTGCATTCCTAGGTACACTAAACAGGTAAGTATATTGAGTAAAAAAATAAAAAAAAAAAAAACAACGCACCTTAAGGCTCACCAAAGATTTTCTACCATGGTGGGTGGCAAGCTACTCCAATGGATGTTGGGTCTCGGAAAGTTTGTATCATTTGCACAAACTAACAACAAAACTAAGAAAAGTCAGCCATCGTAAAACGTATTTACAGATTTTATTTTCAAATTTACAACTTTGGAATCCTTAAGGCCGCAGTACGGAACAGGAATCGTGATTATGTGGCACTAGCATTGGCAGTCTAGCACATTAAAAAGAAAAAGAAAAAAAAACTTATTCAGACTCTCAATTTGTAAATAATCAACAATTGGAATGTACAACACTTTGCTGAATATTCAAGCACATCACGTAATCAGTTATTGAGGCACAGAACATTTTTATTTATTACTTTTTCCAATAATAAAAAACTACGTCGGTCGGGAAAAACCTCCTTTTGACACTTTAACAAACCAGAGAGCCACGACAAGTGAAGAAACAGAAAATGGCGGTTAGCCAGAGAGGAGTAAAAGAGACAAGATAATATCATATGACCCGTCCAAAAGAGCAACCTCGATGGCAATATAAACACACCAAACATTTTTTTTATTAAAAAAAAAACTACATACATAATCTTGTTTAATAATATGCAAATTGATTTTATTAGTTTCGATGAAAAGAATCGATAGGAAAATGCATTCTTACTCACCAAAATCACAATCGTGTTTGCTCTCGGCGTTGCACAATAGCATTGCTAGGAATAATACACATTTCGTCAGGAATGGGAATTTTCACTGAGTATGGAAAAAAATTTCACTTTTGACACATCAAATGCACTTATAATATTTATAGCTTAAATACGCAAGAAGAAACGAGATATAAAATTTCATTCACTCCTTCCTTGACCATTCGACGTAACTTCTTGAAGAAACGAACGAAAAATGTACGGCGATTTTACCCCAATTAAAAGTGGCTATCTCGCTTTAGCCGGTATATGGATTGGCTCTTCTATCCAATTAGCAAAACGCAAATTAATTTTCTTTAGTTTCTGCACCAATTTTCACTTATTCGAAGTTGATTTTTAAAAATCTAAGATTTTATTTGATTACATTCAAATTAGGTAAATTGTTTTACGCGACAAATATTTTTCTTTTAAGGGTGTAGACTTTAATAGGTAAAAATATATGAACAAAAAAAAATAAGAAAACGAATATACCACGCCTGCGAACTTTATACGACACACGGCGACCCACCGTACAAGAAAATCGTAGAAAGACTGACGGAATTTTGTGGGAAATGAACGAATGGCGAAAAATGGCGATGAAAAACGAAATTAACGTGTGACAGTTGAAAGAACGAATGTAGAATAGTGATGTGCATTTCAGAAAAAAAAATCAACTTCAAAATAACGAGCGAAAAATTAAAAAATTCCCACCAAAACGAAATCTGAGATATCGACGGATATTTCTAATATTTCAAAATGGCATTGATGTTGTCACTAAAACAAAATATCGGTTTAAGACCAAAATGTGATATTTAAAACAAAATCTCCGCGTTTTCTCATACAATGTTGGTAATTTAGAATTGCTGAAATCTCATTGTCAAATCGATTACATTTTTTCTGAATAGAACAAACTGGAGTTTTGTACAGACAGAAAGTCATCAATAAAATCTCATATTCGGCCCTATCGAGGTTACCCGTCAGAATGGAAAACTCTCCGATTTCCTACGAATGGGAAGATTTTTGCTTCTAGGTATTCTTCCGAACAGCCTTTCGGAATATTGTTCGGACATTTTTTAACGTACAGTGGGGTTCTGCGTTGCAGTGCGATCAAGTACTTTTTTTCAAATATTTTTTTCTCCGAAATCTTCCGACAGAAATTAGTTGCGGAATTTGTATAGGAATATTCAAAAACTTTATTTAAGAAAATGTAATCATTTATTTTTATACACACATTATGTCTACATGTTTACTGTGTGTGTTATTTTTGTTTCTTAAAGTTGTTTTAAGGTATTGCAAGTATTGTTCAATTATCAACTTCAACTTCCTCGTATTCCTGACCCTCTTTCTTTTTTTTAACTCCAGTTTTTTGTCTTTTTGTCTCTAGTTTGAAAATGAAAGCTTCTGCTGCTTTAATTTTTTTTATTTTTTGACAAGTTAACATGGGCTTATGTATAGAGATGGTGGTCTCGCAGATAAATCGATATTTTACTATTCGATATATTTCCAATGCGGATAATGGTACATCGAAAAAAAAGTTTCTAGCCAGCGCCTGAGTCTACTTTTCGTGGGCAAATTGATATTTATCTTTGTGATAACATTTATAACTTCTCCTTTAATAAATTAAAATCACGAATCGTGTTATATAAACAAATATGGAAAAAAATGTATCGATTTTTTCGATATATCGATCTATTTCTTACATCTCTAAAATCCGTCGCATATCAAATCAATGCGTCGTCGAATTTAAATTGTTTTGTTCCGAAAACAGACACGTCAAATGTAATTTGAGTCTCCGATTTTGTACGCGTTGCGGAGAATGTTCCGTTCCGAACGGATACCTCAATATCGCCGATTGTTTTATCTTTGATATTCACTGCAAATTTTGAAATGTGAAATCTTGTTAAAATTTTCAATAAGAATTATTTATAAAATATTTCATAAACTATCAAAGATTTGTAAAACAGCTGTTTTCTCTCCAACTTCAAAATTTAGCGTGTCTTTTTATCAAGGGTTTATAGAGATAAAAAAATTAAAGAATGTGGAGATACAATTTAGTTTAGTGCGATCTGAGTACTTGGCTATAGTAGGAACAAAATATCCAAGCAGGGATCAAGCCAATTTTAAATTTTAAGATCTCTATGTCGAGATCCATGATAATTCTATGTTTCAATTCCGTTTGTCAAAGTCACACGTACAAACTACATTTTTGTGAAGTAAAATAGCAGGAAATTACAGAATTTATCAAATCAAGATCATTGAAATGTGTGGAGATACGAAAAAATGTATGTGCCCGATTTTTCTATCGATTGGCAATACAAGCACTGTGTCTATATTTTATTGTGATAGCTCTCTCAGAGAAACTGACAAAACCTCCAAGAGTAAAATTTGTCTCTAAAAAGTGCATCTCACGTAGCCGCGTTCGGACTCGGAGGTAAATTCCCTTCCATTCTTGAAGATTCACAACACACACACAAATGACTGAGAGTATATACTAGTCCTTGCTACTTAAGGGGCTGTCACGCCAATACATTTATTTATTTATTTTATTTATTTATTAGCAACATTGTAACGGTACAAAAATAATGAGTTCAGTGGTCGATTCCCGATCTGTGAAACTGTGAAATGACAAATTTTATCCCGTCTTGACGCTAAATTCGATTCTCGTTGTGTGATAATATCAATGATAACGTCAAAGCCGTAAAGAGCACTGCAGTTTAGAAACTTATTTTGGATTCAATCCATTCTACCGCAGTTTCTGATATTTTGTTTATTCATTTACTTAATTATACTACGTTTTTATACTCTAACGCATAAAACGAGTTGTTCTCTGTGAAAACTGAAATAATTAATTTTGTATCACTTCATTGTTTCACAGATCGGGAATCGTGATGAATGAACAAAGGAAACAGTCTTCAAACTATTTAACGTCAAATTATATTCACCACTGCACATGGTACAAACTGTCAAGTGCCAACAACGAACTAGACCTCATTTTTAGTTGCAAGTGTATTTTTATTAAAAAGTAAAATATTTTTTCAAAAACTATTTAAAAATGAAGGTTAAAACTGCAAATAAAGTGAAGTCACTTAAAGAGAAAAAGTTGAAGAAAACAAAAATACCAGAAACTATACAAAAAGAAGAGAAAATAAAGAAAAAAGTTAAGAAATTACCAAAAGTTGTTGAAGCGCCAGATGAAGCTACTGAAAAAACTGTTCTTAAAAAGATCAAAGAAAAACCCAAAAAATCTAAATCCAAATCCAAATCCAAGTCTCACAAGAAACAATTGGAAGGACTAAAAGATATCGACCCTGAGTTTTATGATTTTCTTAAGAAAAATGACAAAGAACTCCTCGATTTCAATTTATTGGACAGCGATGACGAAAACGCCGATGATGATCCAAAAGAAAAGACACAGGAAGGTGATTCTGCCGAAGAATCTGATAACGATGATGACAAATTCCATAAACCAGCAGCAAATTTAGAAGTTGCCAGTGATGAGAGTGATTTGGAAGAAGACGTTGTTACTGCTGAAGATGGTACACAAAAAATCACTCTCAACTTGTTGCGACAATGGCAACTACAGCTGGAAAAACCTAATGTTCCCATAGATTTTGTCCGCAAGGTAGTCCAAGCTTTCAGCTCAGCACTAGTTAGTGTATCTGGGGACGACTCGAAAATAACTTCTTACCGTGTCGAAGGTGCTGCCGCCTTCAATGGTGTAATTCAATTGTGTGTCCTGAACATGCAACCTGCCATGATGAAACTTCTAGGAATCACTGAAAAAACAAAGACCCCAGTACATAAGATGAAAAAATGGCCCAAGGTTCGCAGTTGTCTTCGAGTCTATCTTATGGACCTAATAAGGCTTATCGAACATGTCTCCAGTCCGAATATTCTTACCGTATTACTGAAGCATCTGCACCAAATGGCTGGCATGATTGGTTCCTTCGCTAACCTTGGAAAAACTATTCTCAAGCGTTTGATTGTTCTTTGGTCCACAGCGGACGAAACAGTCCGAGTTCTGGCTTTCCTCTGCATCCTTAAAATAACCCGAAGTCAACAGGTTTCCATGCTGAATCATGTCCTGAAAGCAATGTATCTATCGTACGTTCGAAACTCCAAGTTTGTCTCACCCAACACCCTCCCATCGATAAACTTCATGCGACGTTCTCTAATCGAGATGTTTGCCTTAGACCTGAATACCGCCTACCAGCATGCTTTCCTCTACATTCGTCAGTTGGCCATTCATCTTCGAAACGCAGTCATCCTCAAGAAGAAGGACAGCTTCCAGTCCGTATACAACTGGCAATATGTGAACTCGATTCGTTTGTGGGTTGACTTGCTCGGAACCACACACAACAAACCCCAGTTGCAGCCCTTGGTTTATCCTCTAGTGAGCATAGTCACGGGAGCCCTCAAACTGATTCCCACAGCTCAGTACTTCCCGTTGCGGTTCCATTGTATAAATGCCCTGATTAGCCTGGCAAAACAGACCGACACTTTCATTCCTGTGCTGCCGTTTATCCTTGAAGTACTCAATAGCACCACCTTCAACAAGAAGCACAGTGTGGTCTCCATGAAGCCCTTGCAGTTCACCTGCATCCTGCGATTGAATAAATCCCAGATGGCCGAGAATGGATTCCGCGACGAGGTGATCGAGAATGTTTGTGGATTATTGATGGACTACCTATCACATGAATCATCTACTTTAGCCTTCCCCGATCTAGTGGTGCCAACTGTGGTGGCCTTGAAGCAATATCTCAAGGTGAGTGGAATCTATTTTGGGGTCTCCTCAGTTTTTTATTTGTTTTTCTTCCTTAGAAATGCAAAAATTCCAACCATTCTCGGAAGCTGAAGCAACTTCTAGACAAGATCGTCGATAATGCAAAATTCATTGAGAACGAGAGAAGGAAAATCAACTTTGGCCTGAAAGACACTAGTCTTGTTCAATCTTGGGAAACTAAGATCCGAAATGGTGGAACACCTCTGGGTATATACTATGCAAGTTGGCTTAAGACGCACGAGACAAAGAAACGTCGGCAAGCGGCCAATACTGATGATATCAACGATTACGATATACCAATGATCAAGAGACAAAAGGTCGATAAAGAAGGCCAGAGCAACGGCGAAACTAAAGATGTGGAATTGTTCCCATCGGATTCAGAAGATGATGGAATAAACGGTATCCTCCAGGATGAGGAAGATGGCCCAGAAGTAGAAGTGAAGAAACCGAAAAAGAAGAAGGAAAAGAAACCGAAAGAAACTCCTGCACCTGTTGTTGCGGAAGAGGAAGAAGATGATGCAGACGCTGCTGTTGATATTGTTAAAGATTTAGATATGAATGATTGGTAGAGGGCTTTAACTTCTAAATAAACTTTATATTTTCAAAAACAATTTTAAACTACATGGTTTTCAAACAGTTAGTTTTTCTTTGCTGGATCTTTTCCAGGAACAATTTCGTATTCATCGTATTTGGGAAAGGACTCGTAGCCAGTATCCCCCTTTGTTATTTTTTCCTCCGACTTACCATAAACTTTGTCTAATTCAGCGGCATTGCGTTTCTTTATTTCAATAATTTGTAGATTGCGCACTAGTTCTTCTCTAGTTGGTGGTTCTTCTCTAAAAAAAAAATATGCGCAGTTAAAATACACAAGAAATCAAGAGAATTTCACAACCTACCTTCGAAATCTTAACCATGCCTCCCATTCGGCAGTCATTTCTTGATCGAATGCTTCTTTATCCGTGGGTTCGAACCAACGGGAAGGCTTTCTTTTGCCGATCGAAGGGTTCGCTGGAATCTCGTAATATTTATTTCCGAAATAATCTTCTCCCATGTAGTTGCCGCGAATTTGTCGAGGTTTAAATGAATTGAGAAAGTTTTGAATAACTATTTTAATAATATCACGAGTTGGCTTAGACATTTTGTTGTTGTTTAAATGATATTAATAAATAAATTATTATTTGAGAACGAATTTATTTTTTATTACACAAAACTTGTCTTTTGCGTTGTAGGTTAGGTTGAAATGTCAAAATGACATAAATCAGCTGTTGTAAGAATTCACCATGGTGCGATCACAATAGAAATGAAGAAAAAGTATAATTTTTATGTCGAATTATGGATTTACACCGATTTGCAGTGCTTTTATGACAATTCCAAATGTCACTGAAGTTCACATTTCATTTGGATTTTGTTCTTGATTTGAAAGTTTTGTGTAAATTAAAGTGAAAAAAGCATCAACAATTAAAAAAATATTGAACGAGTTTTTAGAATACTTATTTGACACGATATCTGCGTCGTCGTCTTCCGATGGCGATTTTTGCGAGTTTCTGAAGGTATTTGGTAGAAGTAAAAGGAAATCCACAAGTCGAAACGCGAGATTTCATTGGAAATACAAGATTGTTAAATCAAGCAAATCTTTCAAGAATTTCACAATCAATATTATTATCGCTGAATACTATATGGATGTTCAACAAGTTGGTGTGAGCAACATTTTGAAATCTCTTTGCCAAAATCCGGTGAGAATAAAGTATTATTTAGCCAGTTGAAGTTTCTGAGTTTTTCAGAACTCCGAAATCTTAAAAAGCCTAAACTGGCTAATTACTGAAATCCAAAATAACGAATTAACTTCTAAGAACTTTAAATCGAACAAACAAAATTATATTCACCACTAGACTCAAGCCCAAATAAAAAGAACAAGCGAACAGAACTCACTATTTGTTCCTGACAGGAGAGGAAAAGCCACTAGACTAGAATTAACTTTGTTTATTTCTTTTTTCTTCAGACACACGTTTTCCAAATTAAAATCAATTAATCAATCAAAAGAAAACACAAATACAAATTATGATGTCAAAACAAAGTAAAGCGCGCCTCTCAAAGGGAATTCTCGAAATGAAATTCATGCAACGCACCAAAGCAAAAGTCGACAAAGAAATCGAAGAAGCTGAAGGTCGAGCAATGTACTCCAGTGAAATCACAGACAAAATGAATCAAAATTCCAATTTTATTATCGAACCAAGTTTCATGTACTGCGAGGGTCTGATCGAAGGTAGACTTAGTTATCGTGGTATGAATCCAGAAATTGAACGTCTTCTTGAATTGGAACAAGAAGAAAAGGACAAAAAGACGCGACCACAGCAACCGATGGATGTATCCGACATGGAAATGAAGGCTTTCTATGAGGGCAACAATTTGGTGAAGACAATGCATAAGAAGTTCGACAAGAAACGAAAGAGCAATGATAACCATAAAGGTGGCAAGAAAAAGATGAAGTTCCAGAAGCCAAGCGAGGATTAAAAGGAGAAGTTTTTAGAATATGTGTTTATTGATGATATTGATTAAAAAACGGTTCTGAATTTTAATGTTTGTTATTTTTAGAATTTCTTCCTAAGCCTAGTTGACTCGGTTAAGAATACTCCGAGATAGTATGGATGATACACTACCTTTTGTCAAAAACTGTATATTTAAGAAAAAATACAAAAAACAAGCAACAAATTAAAAATTTAAAATTCTTTAAGACTTTTCAGACTTGATTGCATGTAATGCATAGGAAAAATCATCAATAGGTATCCAATGCCACTGATTTGTCCAGAATTCATATATGCATCCCTTCAACATGACCGTATCACAGTTCACTAAAAAAAGCACGTAAAACTTATCTTGTAGTTTTAAAGTAAACTCTAATCTACATACAGGCATTTAGTATCCTCATCATATCCTTGGGAGTAATAAGCTTGTCCCAGTGATGTGTTCCTTTCGGGACCAAATTAAGAACATACTCTGCCAAAATAATTCCGGTGGCCCACATAATTGGTGTTTTATTCAGTGTTGTAATAAATAAAGATCCACCTGGCTAAGTGCAATTAAAAGAGATAAGCAAACTTAACTCTGGAACACATTTAAAAACCTCGATTTACCTTAAGACAATCAATACAGGATGTCAGGAAAGCTGGCTTATTGTCGATGTGTTCAATAACCTCTGACAAAACCACTGCATCGTATTTCTCCAGATTGTCCATGACATGGATTTCAAGTGGTTGCATTTTGTAATCAATTCTGGGACTTAGCTCTGGACTACAATCGCTAAGATGTTGCTTAGCAACTTTGATTAGTTCATCGCTCAAATCAATTGCTGTTACATTGGCATGGAGGCGAGCGAGATTCTCAGTTAGAATGCCACCGCCACAACCAACTTCTAAGACATTTTTATCTTTAAGAACTTTTGTTGTGTACACAAGTGATTTGTCTACTTTTCCAGCAGAAATAATGCCATCGCGAATAAAAGGAACTCTTTACAGAAAAAACATTAAGGAATGAATATTTAGCAAGTTATATCGAGAGTTGCCTACCTAATTGAATTCATGGCATGTAGTCCCTTGAGATGTCCGCTAGTGTTCCACCATTCGGATGCTAATTTGGAGTGATGTTGGACTTCTGCTTGTGTCGTTGATGCTTTCTGCGTCGTCGATTCATGGGATAAATTTCTCAATTGGAATTGTATAATCCTGGTGAAATACCAAAATTATTTAAATGAGTAATAAACAAAGACATATTAACCTTTTGGCTGTAATGGTATTTCTAAGAGGGGGCAACACGCTGATGGACATTTTTTTATGAATACAATTCTATAAATTAATTAAATATTTCGTATTTGTGAATTTAAAGATTTCGTTTTATTTATTTTGATTCTTGTTTTTCCTTTTCTTGCCGGCAAGGAATTTTGATGACAGCTGACTGACAAAAAAGAGTGCATCCAGCGTTAAAAATTCTATCAACTTGTTAAACTTAGAATATGAAATCTTGACTTTGTTTATACGCTGAGATTTCTTACCATCGATTTCGAAAAAAAGTTTATGTTCTGCATTTCTCTTGATTTAATCTTCGGTGTGCAAGTGAAAGAGTCCCTTTTTGTTGGTTTAGCTAGCGATAGTGGCCGGCAACCTGCATATTAACAACAAAAAGACGACGAAACGCTACAAGTCACGAATACAGATTAATACAAAAACAAAAAAGCACAAAGAAGAAAGAGTGAAAGCTGGTTGTGTTTTAGAGTAACAATATTATAAAGAGAGAAATCTTCTGCGTTCTTTTGACAATGCTTACAGGCTTGAACTGACATATCATTTAACTTTTAGGATAAGTACGAGGAGACCACAATGAATGATATACAAAAGAGACAACAAAAATTGAGGGTGTTGGAAGAACGTACGAAAGATTTTCCCCTTTATAACAACATTTTGTATACCCCCCACGGGGTCAAAACGCGTTCTGTTTGACGAGGCCTTTAGTCAAATGAAATATCTTTATTTGCTTAAAAAATTGCAGATTTTTAAACAATATTAACCAACATTATGAATAAAATAATTAATTTTAATGTGATGTGTAGTTTGTATCATATCTTCATTTGTATTTATAGTTACTAACACTGCAATCGAATTGGCTTGCAAAGTGTTTCACATATATAATGATATTAATGGATTCCTTGAATTCGACCTTTGCGAATTAATGCCAAACAAAAGAGCAATTTGGCATCACTTATAAAACGTCAGTTGTAAAATGTCAACGGTCGATGTTGTCATCCGAATAAGTGAAAATACGAAGAAAACGGACGCAGTTTTGTATGAATTTTTTAAAAGCTTTGTTCCCCATCTGCAAATTCGTACGAATTTTCACGAATTTCTGCTAATTCTTGTTCCCGTACACCAAAAATTCGTAGAAAATCGCAGAAGAGAGAGCTCGTGAGAGAGAAAATAATTTCCCCACCCTGCGAATTTCTGCTCAAGAAATTTTTGAAGGCAGAAAAAAGTAGCAGCCAAACGTCAGTTTGACAATTGAAAAAAAAGACAATAAATAATCAAATATACGACACGTTTGATAAAGATTGCAGAGTTATTTTTAAAAGTTTATAAAAAAAAAACATAAAAAACCGGTGGTTCTGTGAACTTTTCCATGAATATTGTTGACGAAGTCCAGATTCCTGATTTAGTTCAGGGTTCAGACAATTGTTAGAGAGCAGTGTGAGTTGAGTCTTCTAAAGCCAGCTGTTTGTAAGGAGCAGAAAGAATTGTTGCTGGAAGCGTGGAAGCACCTACAAAACTACTAATTGTTTTGTTTTTGGAGCTGATGCAACAAATAGGCATAACATTTCCCTTGAAATAATAAAATAAAACATTTTAAAAATCGTTTCGCAGTAATTAGTTTCCACCAATCTTTTGACATTTCAGTAGTGATGCTCGAACTTCCTACAGTTTATCGATAGCATAGATAGTAAAAAATATCGGCTACATCGATAGTTTAAAAAACAATCGAACGGCTATCGATAGTTTAAATAATTCAAACTTACCTTCACATTTTGAGCTTGAGCTTACTCAAGAGATTGAAACCTGTGGAAAAGCTCATACTATATGCTAAAACGATTATCAGATTTTCGATATGAGCTTGAGATATGTGAGCTATGAGGGAGGGTCAAAAAGGTCTTGCTGCACTGACAGGCAATAGATAAAATCTTGCAGCTTCCTGAGTGCTTTGAAATTTCGAACACAACAATTTCCTTTTATACGAGGAATTTCCGCAGTCGAAAGCGTTATTATGTAAAGGTTGTAACTGTTGAAGGCAGGGATGTACTTGAAAAGTTAACTGATACTGTTAATAAGCGAATAAAACCTATTGCAGAAGAATGCCACTCGTGCTGTTATCTTTTCGATTTTAACTTTTTACAATTTAATTGAAAGGCTTTAATGGCTAAAACACAATCACGCTTTAGCTTCGGTTTCATTTGACGTTTATAAGTTCAACCATTGGAAATCACTACATCTTAACATAATGTTACTTTGGCTTTGACGTTACGTTTGGTTCGTGTACAAGATAATGTAACGTGATTCAAATACAAAGCTGAAGTAGAAACTGGTTGATTTTTTGCTCATTTTGACAGAAAAAAGCAAAAACAACAATCGAAATTTATAAAATGTCACTTAAAGCGTGTGAAATGTAACTTGACGAAGCCAAAGCTGAAGCGTGATTGTGTTTTAGCAATAAGGGTATTCATAAAACGTGGTAAGATTCACTTTTGTTTTATAGATAGGCGGTCATAAATCTAAAAATTTGAACAAGCCATCGAATTTGATGATTCATAATTTGGGCCTATTCAATTGATAAATGTATAGATCGATAATATCAGTACTATCGATATTTTATTCAAAACTATCGACAATATCGAAAATAAATACTATCGATGGTTAAGCAACACTAGGAAAGAATGCTGCAAATTTTTTGGTTTAAAGCGTTCCCGTACTTTTTTCGTAGAAATCTCTCAAAGAGAGAAAATATCCCCACTACTTAAAAATCTGACAGCTGCGAATTTTCTGCGAATAATTATCGGGAACAAACCTAAAAACTCTCAATTCATTTGATATTGATATATAAAAGTCCAACTGTGCCATGTTTAGTAGGAAAAAAGCCGAACCTCCAAAAAAGCGAAACCATGATTTGTCTCAGGTATGAACTAATTAGATTTCTCTTCTTCCAAAATTATGCATGACTCATTTTCTGTTTACTCATTTACCTACCATCTATTCCGTCTTTGTTGTCTAGTTTGGATTGACAGATATTCCCGACGACTTTGATCCTTCTGGAGGGGCACACGATGATGGTAATGATAGTGATCTAGAGGCCGAATTAGCTGCCATGGTCAGTGGCGGTGGCAAACAAAAACCGAAAGAGAAACCAAAGCCAACACTCATCCCGGCTTCAGATTTGGACAAGATGATTTCAGAGAGTTTGCGTGATATCAGCGATGATGATATTTCTGATGACGATGATGATCCGGATTTGTTAGGAGAACTGCAAGGAATTTCCGGGGGTGATTTACAAGCAGAAGAACCAAGTCCATTGGAAGAAAAAGAGGCACAAGCACAACAAACGTTCCTTCCAACCACAACTACTGATATCATTTCAATCATTAAATCCCGCATTGAATTATACACGTTAGCTGAAGCTGCTGCAAAAACTTCTGGTGAATCAGCTAAGGCACGTCGATATAATCGTGGACTCAAGACTCTCAATGATCTACTGAAACAAGCTGTTGCTGGGAATACAATAAACGTCGACGATATTCCCCCAGAGGTGAGTGTCAAAGGTGTCAAACCACCAGAAAAATCTTCTGCTGAGGGACAAGAACCTCCTAAAGTGCCCGCTAGGCAAGCACCGCCTATTCCATCGAGACCAGCTCCACTTGTTCCACCAGTTGAGAAAATCCCTTCAGGTGAGGAAAAACCTCCTCTGGTGGAACAGGAAAAACCAAACAACCCAGTCCTGGTCAAGCTTAATGAACGCAAACAAGAATACAAAGTCGCTGCCTTAACAGCCAAACGATCTGGAGACACTACAATGGCCTTGCAGTTTGTAAAAGTTCTCAAACAATTCGATATGGTTATAAAACTCTGCGAAGAGGGCAAGGAAATAGATTTGAGTGATATGCCTCCACCGCCGAGTGAATTTGCAGAGTTTTTGGCGAAAATGCAAGCCGAAGCGGTTGCAGAGCCGCAAACACCCGTAGAACCTGCACCGGAAGCAGCGCCACCTGCCCCCGAAGAACCTCTCACAACAGCTTCTACGATGCTGGAAGCTCTAGAACAGCGTCTACAAAAATACAAGTCAGTAGAAGAAGGTGCCAAGGCGGAGAACAACTCGAGCAAAGCTAGACGATTTGGACGTATAGTCAAACAATACGAAGATGCCATCAAAAGCTACAAAGCAGGCAGAACAGTAGCTTTTGATGAACTACCAACTCCGCCTGGATTTGGGCCACTACCAGGAACTGCAGATCCTTCAGCTGCAACTTCTGCAGCTACTTCACCATTACTGCCACCTAAACCAGCTCCAGTAGCCACTCCTGAGGGGGAAGACGATAGCAGTGAAGGAACTCCTAAGCCATCACAACACACTTCACCTAAAAAGGAATTGACCACCCGGATGTCTGGAAATCAACACAGTACCAATCTGGCTGAGCAGCAAATGAAAATTCTCTTAGATCGACAAAAGGAGTTCAAAGTTGCTGCAATCGAAGCCAAAAAGGCTGGAGAGATCGATCAGGCAAAGGAGTATCTTAAAATCTACAAAGGTTTCGAAGGCCTTCTCAATGCTGCCAGCAGTGGACTTCCAGTTGATTTGAGCACAGTCAGTTCGTGATGTACTTTTTATAACAACAAACTTAGATCTCTATATTTGTAGCTTCCTTTGCCACCGTCACAACGAGAAAACCTGGAAGCTTCTTTTGCAATTGTTAGCCCAGGAGACTGTGATCCCAATGATGATATATCCGATATAAGTGTGCGCCTCGAAGAACAACTAGCCAAGCAATTGATGATGTGCAAAAACACCAGAGACCACCACAAGGCTATGGGTGACGTGGCTGGCATGAACCGATTTGAGAATTTAGCCCTGACTGTCCAGAAAGATTTGGATTTACTTCGATATTCAAAGAAGTAAAAAAAACTTCGTAACTGCATAATTTGGCAGGTATTTTCACGTAATTTCTTGTTTTTCTAGGAAGAATTTCCCCCTACCCAAGTTTCACTATGAACAAAAGAATTTCAATATTGTTCACTGCAACACAGACTTAACCGATAACGAGGTAGAAATTATGATTGTTCGGGGCATAAATTACAACGTTCCCAACCCAAAAGACGTCGACACTTATGTCAAAGTTGAGTTCCCATACCCACAGGTTGGTTCGCTACTTGTTTTGAAATTTGTATTTAGTTTTGTTTGATAAATCAATTTCTAGGAGGATTTCTTCAAAGCGAAAAGTTCACTTGTTCGAGACACAGATAGTCCAGATTATAATCAAAGGTTTAATGTAGATATTCAACGTTCCAATAGGCAATGTCAAAGGATATTCAAGCGACAAGCTGTCAAATTCGAAGTCTATTCAAAAGGGTAAGTGTTGCTTTTTCGAATGGGGATTTTCTTCTTGCACAATAACGGGAATGGCTTTGGGATTAATAATTGTTTTTGTTTTCTGTGTTTATTATAAATAATGTATTTTAAAATGCTTTCTAATTTCTACTGCTTCCCGGATGGTTTTATGTGTGGTGTTGCTATTTTAATGCAGTCAATGCTGTAAATATCTTAATGTTGTATACAGTAAGAAGGGGAACTTAAATAGGATGTCCTAGAATAATTAAACTAAAGTTCTGAATAACAGCCTAAGTCATTTAATCGAGAACAATACGATACACGATCATATTAAAGCTCTCCTCAACATCTTCGGTTCTAGCGTTCATCGTCAATGAAAAAACTAATTGTTTACTCTTCAGAGAAAGCAAAATTGCTTGCAGACCACTTCGCTGCTAGCTCACACCAGCGTTGCCCCTCCTGTACTTGAGAATGTACATTTTCCATGGGACAGATTATTTTCCGCACTCGTACACTAGAAAGAGCTATTTAATATCTTGATATACACGAAGCCGCTGGCCCGCATGGTATGCTCTTCATTCTTCTGAAGAGGTTTTCTTCCACACTGGCAAAACCAATGCGTAAGCTTTGCCATTGCTCCTACTCTTTTGAAATATTTCCTAGAAGATGGAAAACTGCATTTGTCTAGCTTGTCCCTAAGAAACGATACCCATCCTTCTCCTCTTTTCCTTATCCTCATCCTCATTCTCATCCTCATCCTCATCCTCATCCTCATCTTCATCCTCATCATCATCCTCATCCTCATCATCATCCTCATCCTCATCCTCCTCCTTCTCTTAGCACTTACGTCGCTTCTTCCTAATGTCATGGAAACGCTGATTAATCGTCAGCTTAAGGAATATCTCGAAGATCGAAAACTTCCCCATGACCGTCAGTATGGCTTCCGCAGCAACCGTTCCACTGGTGATCTGATGGCATATCCACCGATCAGTGGCACTAATCTTTACATCGCTCTGGTGAAAGTAAGATTATTGCTCTTGACATCTCCAAGACATTTGATAGAGTTTGGCATCAAGCTTTGTTATGGAAAATGCGTGCTTTTCGAATCGCTGGTACTCTTGCTCATTGGATTAGAAGCTAGCTATCTTCTGAACCGTTAAAAATAAGTTGCTTTGAAAGGTTTCAGGTCTAATTCCCACAAAAATTTTTTAGCTGCGATTCAAAGTGTTGGAAACAATCCTCTTCCCCATAGAATTCTGGCAAAAGATCTTTCTTGTGAAAAATGTTCCTTGCCAGTAACATTGTTCTTGTAGTTCGGTTGATGAATAAGCCATTCGCATTCCTTCCTCAGCAACTCGTTTTCTCTTCTCTGCAGCCCCACTTCATTTTGTATTATCTAGAGTTCTTTCTGTAGCAGTTTCTACTCGTATGTTGTTTCACTCATATTTCTTGCTTGTGTTCTCCTCATGTCTCGCTCATTGTTTCGTTCAGCATTCATATCTCCTTTTCGCTCGTCATCTCGCTCATTATTTTTCTCTCTTCATCATTGCGACCATTTTGTTCTCCAAATCCCCTGAATACTTCCTGTTGTACTAGACTGTGTTCGTCTTGGTATTCATTTTCTACTTCGGCTTCAGCAGATCGGCATCTTCTTTTTTTCACCGCCGCCAAATCTGATGTGGCGTCACTAGGAATTTTTTCCCGTTTGCCTGCCGGGACAAACAACAATCGCAATAGTAATTTATTTTTATTACTTGTCGTTTTCTGTCCTAAATGGCTAAGCCATTTTTTTAATTGGACGGCCGTATAGGCTTTATTGTATTTCTCCATGTCAGACATTTTTTTTCTTTAGCTTTTTCACTCGTTTTAATCGGTCTTTTTGTTTCTTTTTATCCCGTATCCCATTTCTTTTTCCTTTAGAATTTCAACTTTTTTTATTATCTTTTAATCTTACAATAATCGTAAATAACAAAATACGTCCGATCTTGAACGCGACTAACAAAAACTACCCTACACCTACACCGACCGACAGTCAGCTTTACATCCTTCGCATCATTTATCTCTATTTGTCCTTCTCACACAGCATATGGTGGCTACAGTAAATGCTGGTGTGATTCAGGACTCCGTTCTGTCTTCGACTCTTTCTGAAACAAGAGTGACGACAGCACTCTCAACATTTCATATTCGTTTCCAAACTCCCATCCCTGTTCTACGGCTGTGGAACTGCAACGGCAGCGCATGATAAGTTCATTAACCAGAAGATCAGAAATTTTGACAGCATTGTCCAATAGGGAATAAGAAATTGCGTTGAATTTAATACTTCAAAAACTCAATGCTGTCCAACATACCTCAAATGCCATGAGTGGTAATTGCATCGAAGACACCGAACACCTATCAGTTCTCCGTATGTGCGGTACAGACCACTTTATTTGAAATGACCAAAAATTCTGCGATGTGTCTGGGACTCTGGGTTTCTTTCGAAGGTGAAAGAAATTTTTTAACCCGTCTGATCTGGATCTGGCTATAGTCTATAAAGCGTATATTCATCCAAAACATATTTAGGCAGGTGCCCTAATTACCCACTTAAATTTCTTAGACAGAATTCTAAAAAAAAAAAATGATAGGCGACCCTACAATAACAAAAACATTCACATCTTTTGAACACCTAAGTAATGTGCCTTTCGTATTTTACCGCTACTTCTACAAACAATGCTATAGCGCAATAGTCAACTGCATTCTTCTCCAGAAAAGATTCAAATTTACTCTCGAGCCCAATTTTGGACGTACATTCAAATACAGGGATTCTTTCTTTGGCCGTACCTAGCGAATGTTAAATCCCTTGTCAGACTCTGTTTTTCCCTCCCATTTTGACTTGCAGAACTTTAAAACAAATGTGCATCGGTATCTTCTTTTACATTCTTCCTTATTTTCCTAATGGCCCGCTGTGTTTAATCAACATTATAAGGATAGCCGAATCCGCTTTTGTGCGGGCTAATTACAAAGAGGACTTCAACTTTTTACAAACTCTGTTTGTTCTCGACTTTTCTTATATAATTCTAAATTTACTTCTGCTACTTTAGCAGAGACCTATGAATGTTGATTCCAAGACTTTTTTTACTGCTTTATATTAAGGTTCACAGAGCCACCTTATTGAGAGAGTCGGAGATTGCTTGAGAGGCATTCTCCACTATCCAATAGGGAAGAGCAGAGTAAACAGCTTGACTCTGTTCTGGAGTTGCAGTTTTGCCAGTGCCGATCGCCCATACTGGTTCGTAGGCAACGACAACATTGTCCAGTCCTTGACATATTGGCTAATGACACTCATCTGTCTGAAGAAAACTTGCTCTGTCTTCCCAGATTCACGTTTCTGCAGTGTCATCGCTGCAAGCAATAACCTTCAATCTTTCGGCTAGGGCGTGAGCGACCTTCTCTCCGATGAGGCCGTCAGTTTCGCCCAAGATTTGACGACGTTCTTAGTGACCCAAAATGAATCAATCACCACAGGAGTGGTTTGAACTTTGTACAAGTTCTGACCAGCAACCTTAATGGTGTCGGGTAGAAGCTCACGAACGTACGAAATTTACCTAGCTGGGGAGCCGATTACCACCTCGCTGTTGGGGTAAACGGGAGCGGTAACTGAGGTCTTCACAATTTCGGCGATTTCGACTTTGTTGAAGTTTATCTTCCATTTGCTACAGACGCAGAATTTACGATCCATTTAGAAGTAGTGAACGAGTTTCTGCCTTATGCTGATGAAATGCTGAAACAGAATAGCTTTTTCTTGAATCTCGCTTTAAATACCTGGTCAACTATCCAAAGGAGGTTCGTTGATTTAGAGAGAAACAGTCTTTCTGATCTATTATGCTGCATCATTCGTTTTTGGGAGTAGCATGTTAGATTTTCCGTATGGAGACACAGATTACTCATTTAAATGGCCTCCTCGTAGAGTCACAGCTAATTTTTTTTTTATATAATTAACGCGCGCACAAGGGACTATTTGTTTCCCTTTTAATGTAACACACTGCGCGGGCATTAGGAAGATAGGGAGGGGAGAGATAGAAGGTGTCGATTAACCTTGGTTTTGAATGTTTGCAAATTGAAATGGCAAGGGAAAATTTCGCCGGGTAAACCATTCCAAAGTCGTATTGTGCGGCTAAAAAAAGAATCTCTATATTTCACGGTACGTCCGAAATTGGGCTCAAGGGTGAACTGATGGGCATTCCTAGCAAGACGAGTATTACGGGCGAAACTTTTAAGGGGAGGAATGCAGCTGGCTACCTCGAGTGAACATTTTTTATAAAAGAAACGATAAAATAAGGAAAGACATGAAACATTGCGTCGGTGTTCGAGAGGGGCAATTGATTCAGTGGCAGTTCTATTTCCTATCAATCTTAACGCTCGATTTTGTATTCTATCAAGCAGGTGAAGCGAGAGGTGGGAGTTATACTCGAGTCTAGGGCGTTTAAACGCTTTATAAATTGTAGCCAGATCAGATGGGGAAAAATACTTCTTACACCGATACAGAAAACCTAAGCATTTAGCAGCATTCTTAGCCATCACAAATATATTGTCGTTCCAACGGAGGTCGTCGTTAACACACATACCGAGTACTGAGAGCTTTTCGGTTTCTTCGATGTAAGTTTCATGGACAATGGCATTGGGGGTATGTTAAGCTTTAACGACAGAAGACAGAGTTTTCGAAGCATTAAACTCCACACGATTCCTATTACCCCATTTGACAATGCTGTATAAATCGGAGTTTAATGAGCTTGACATACGGTACCGTTGCAATTGTATGTCCGAAGGCGAAGGACGTGAATTATCGAATGAATATGAAAAGCTGAGGGTAGAGTCGTCAGCAAAACAATTAAGTGAATTACAAGTAACAGACAGAAGATCATTTATAAAAATGAGGAAAAGAGTCGGAGACAAAACGGAGCCCTGGGGCACACCAGCATTTATTTTGTGGGAATCAGACTTGAATCCGTCCAATTGAACGGTCTAGAAGATAGCTTCTAATCCAACGAGTATGAGTATCATCGATCCCAAAACCAAGCATTTTCGATAAGAGAGCTTCATGCCAAACTCTATCAAATGCCTTGGAGATATCAAGAGCAATAATCTTATTTTCACCAAAGCGATGTAAAGATTTGTTCCACTGTTCTGTGAGATATGCCATCAGATCACCAATGGAACGGTTGCTGCGGAAGCCATACTGACGGTCATGGAGAAGCTTTCGATCTTCGAGATATTCCTTAAGGTGACGGTGAATCAGTGTTTCCATGACGCTAGAAAGAAGGGATGTCAGTGCTATGGGTCGGTAGGAGGAGGGGGAGGATGGGTCACCTTTCTTAGGGACAGGCTTGACAAATGCTGTTTTCCATCTTCTAGGAAAGATTCCAGAAGAGTAGGATAGAAAAGCTTACGCAGTGGCTTTGCAAGTGTGGAAGAACACCTCTTCAGAAGAATCGGGGGTATACCATCCGGGCCAGCGGATTTGTGTATATCAAGATCTTTGAGAACTTTTGCTACTGTACGAGTGCGGACAATAATCTGTCCCATGGAAAAATTTACATTCTCAAGTACAGGAGGGGCAACGTTGCTATGCGGCAGCGTGGAGCTGGCAGCGAAATGGGCAGCGAGCAAGTTTGCCTTCTCTGAAGAGTAAACAATTGGTTTGTTACTGTCGATGAGCGTTGGAACCGAAGATGTTGAGGAGTTTTTAATATTTTTTACAAATGACCAAAAATTTTTACTGCCTTTGGGACACTGCAGAATTTTTTGCCGTAATTTTTGGTCATGCAAAAATTAGGGTTGGCTTTGGAAACTTACTTCTTTGAGCCTGATAGCTACTTTACACTCAGAATTAAACCAAGACTTTTCTTTAGGTTTGATGCTTTTTACTCTGTTAGGAATAAAAGCACGCATCCCTAGAAGAATCACATTTGCGATCATTTCAGCACTGGCATCAATGTCACTATCGAGGAAACATAGTGACCAGTTAAAGTTTCGGAAAAAAAATATTCAGGCCGTCCCAGTTGGCTTTCTCGTATTGCCAAACGGTCCTGGTGGGAAGTTTTTCTTTAACTGGATGGGTGGAGGATGAGAAATTAACTGAAATGACACAATGGTCTGAAGTAAGGTTGACTCGTGGATTTTCCGTTATTCATGTTTGCCCGGCTTACATAATGATATCCAGATTACAATAGCTGCTCTTTATCTCTTATTATAATCCCTCATGAATCGAAATTTAAGTTTTCCTTCCACATAAAGCTGTAAAGTTAGGAATCTATTGTTCATGGTTCATGTGTCACATAATTTATCACGTAGATTAAATGCTATAAGCATGAGAGTATACTTTTTCAATTATTCCAAAGTCTACTCTTACGCTTATAACTCAAGCTTCTTATCGCCACTAACTCATCAATTACCAGTAAATTTGCTATGATTTTCTGTTGAATTGTAAAAAAAAACCAAGCAAAACTAAAATCATGCCTCAGATGCTGTGGAATTTGTCGAAAATTGCCAATGTGTTGTTTCAGCGGTTTCCTGCGCTCGGACACACTCATTGGAACGGTGAATGTAAAGCTGCAGCCACTTGAAACCAAATGTGAAATACACGATACATATGATGTAAGTTTTATTAAAGAACAAAATGAAACTAGTAATATACAAAATCTATTTTCAGCTAATGGAAGGACGAAAAACCGTTGGTGGTAAACTGGAAGTCAAGGTTCGAGTGAGGAATCCCATACTCACAAAACAAATCGAACACATAAATGAAAAGTGGCTGGTATTGGATACATAGAAGTGCTCTTCGTGGATTTATTTATTTAAGTTTTATGTTTCATTTATAAGAGAATGTTTAAGGAACAAAAATGCATTGCATTTACCTTTGATTTGTAGCTTTGAAAAATAATTAAACTAAAAGTCTTGGTTGACTTTAAAAATACTTATGCATAATGTTTGGTTTTGGAGAATTCACTTAAACGTCCAAAAGTGTCTTTACTGCGTACAGCATATGTGCCTGGAATAAACAATCGAGATTTAGGAGCTTTGTCAAAAAAATTGTCTTGAAAATACCTTTTACGTTATGATCATCAGGTGCAAAGTGGAATGAATGAAACGGTGTATGCCATCCAGCGGTGATTTCTTGTTGTAATGTGCCATTAGAGGGAAGGAACCACACTTGGTAGCTAACTATACACCTGTTGGCCTGATACTTTTCTTTCCAAATCAGAAGAACTTCGCTTGAAGTGATGGAATATATATGCAAACGTTGAGGTCGCTGTGGAACTCCAGTCAAATCTGAACACATTCGAACATGAACAAGCCAAGGAGATCGAATAGGAAGATTAAGATGAACCAATGGATGATTTAAGATTCCAGTTGTGTAAAGTTTTGGCCCTTGTTCCTTCCGCATTGCTTCCCTAAGAGTACGATTCGGAAAGGGTGGTGAACCGTAGAAATTCCAAACATAAACCGGATCAGTATTTTGATATTCAAGGTACTCCACAATATAGGAGAAACGTTTTCCCATCATGGTTCTTAGATTAATTTCTTTCTGGAAACGATTTTGTGTACCTAGCTGAGCATCACAAATGGCAATCAAACTCAAGAATGATCTTCCATGCTCGTCTATTGTTTTCAAAACTCTAATCGATTCGGACATATTTTCAACATCAGTGGCATGTGTTCCTAGATTGCCCATCATTCCCAGAGCAGCATAGACGGGTTTCTGAATAAATTGAGAATACGGTTGTGGTCTTGAATTGTTCATTCGAAAGTGTGCAAAAAGAGTCCTTTGAGAAAACTCATATGGATGGTAACTCATGAAGGCATTGTCATGGCTTATAAAGCTTAAGTTCTTAAAAACTTTTGAATTCAACTTTGCATTCCAATGGTCAAATATGATGGAAATCACAGAAATTGCATAACGGACATCTGATTGAAAACTTCTAGGTGTTGACCATCCAGCAATGGGATCTGCTTCACTGAAAATGGAAATGTTATTGTTAGAAAAAAAGACAAATTCTTATTTATTACTTGTTTGCAAACTGAATGTCGGAAAGATTAGGAAATTTGTGTAAGATTTCTTCAATTATCCGTTTGCCGCCAGCAGCAACTTCACTGTTAATTCCAGAGCCTTTGTGATGAAAGGTTATTACGCCAAAGGGACAGTGATTAGGGTTTCTATTGCATTGTTCCAACGAATGCCAGCATAAAGGATGGCTTTCGGGATTCTTGAATAAACCAGCTGGTCCATGAAGTTTGAAATCGACTGCGTTCATAGGTCTTCGGCCAGCTGCATTTAAACCTCTCCTAAGAGCTTTTAGGTATCGTTCAAATGCTGGAAAATAGCATAGATATCAATTATATAGATTGTTTAGACAAGTTTACCAAGAGGCTGGTATTGCTAGAGATAAACAAAGAATCAAAATGCTAATGAAGAGTGAATTTGAGAAGCTGTAGATTATTTGCATATCTAATTCAAATTACTTCTTAACTTACAGTTTCTATCAAATTCCAGAATATTATAATTTTCTAAATCGGGTTCGTTCCAGGATTCAAATCTCCACTGCTTTACTTTTTCCGGTCCCAAGCGATCTGAAAAACGAACATTTTTTAAGCAGGTACCTACAATTACCAAAGCTCTAACACACTTAAGTATCTTTTTGCAATTTGAAATGCCAAATCCTCCCAAAGGAACTCAAACATTGATTCATTTTTTGTTTTTCTAAAGATGCCACTAGGATCTCCCATTAGCTCGAAACCTAGAGAAAGTTCAGCTCGATCTAACCACCAAATGAGTTTGTCAAGCTTTGAAAAATCATATTTGGGAATGTCATGTCTTTCAAGAGCTATCAATTCAATCAACTCCAGCAGCCAGTGTATACGAATGTTTGCGAGAGCGGCATTTGGTAGAGCTCCAATTAATTGCAAATTGATTTTTACCTCGTTTGTGAGTAGAAAATTCGAAATTGCAATATTTGTTATGTCACCTGATGGACAGAACCCAGTGTTGGTCCAGAAACGTGGGAGAGATTGATAGGAGGTATCATTTTGTGAAGAAGCCGTATAGAATAAACAAAAAATGTAAACAAACACTTGCTCTTTCATTGCACTTGATCAAGGACAACGTTTATTGTGAAGGACAACAAAACAGCTCAGCTCCCACGTCCCACCAACACAAACCCACTGTGGAACTACATTGCCTTTAGATACGAGATAGAGTAAAGTGGATATGGTATGCTTGGCAGGTTTGTATACTACCCTATTATGTTTCTGCAGTGTTGGGGTTGTCGAAAAAATATAAGTTGAACTTCTGCTCACGTTTTAACGAATAAAGCAACAGATGACAGAATACATGGTACCTGGTGGGCACTCCTTCATTCTTACTTCTGATTATAGGCAAGTTCTGTGTTCTTGAAATTAACAAAAAATTGGAAGACTATCAAACATGACATTTAGGTGATAGAAAAACATACTTGAGTTAGTGGCGAAATTCTATCGGTGAAAACTATCTTACGTACTATTTTGGAACAATCAAAGCTCAAAAAAAAATAATTCAGTCTTGAAAAGTATTTAATACATTTAATTTGACTATTGTTCATAATAACAAGTACCCACGGTCCAGTCGTGCACTATAGACGTTTTGTATTTTAATATCGATATTCAAAGCTTGCAAAATTCATGTGCACCGGCAACTCCCATTTAATCGTTTCCTATTTTTTTCAAACTTAAAAAAACCAGTCAAGCAACATCAATAGGAAAAAACCGTTATTTTGTAACCATAATTCTAACTCTATCTCAAAACATTTTAAAGAGTTTATTTATAGCGAGTTTCATTCAAGAAAAGATTTGCTCTTTCTGTCAAAAGATTTGATCTTTTTCAATTTCGAGAGTTTCATTGCAAGAAAAAGAGCAAATCTAGATCAAATCTCAACACGAAAGATTTGATCTCTGATCGGTTGGCAGATTTGATCTGAATGCACACATACATGTAAATAGTCTTTCGGTCAAACGTCAAATAGAAAACATTTTGTTATTTTTGTTGTTTGTTGTGAACTTGTGCCAGCCCGTGCTTAGTCAAAAAATTAACAAATATCCAATAAATATACAAAATAACAAATAAAGGTGTTTTTAAAGTGAGAAAATACAAATATGGCATTTTAAATATATATACTGTACTTGCCTGGTATTTTTGTGTGTGATGTCAAATACTGTGTATGCTCGTCAGTGAATGACCAATACTAGGATTAAATGATAAAACAAGTTTCATTGAAGAGAGCAAATCTTGATTTTCAAATCAAATCTTTGAAATTTGAATGAAACTCGCTGTTAGTCACCTCTTCTTAGGTTTCATTCTTGCATATGAAATCTATAATCATTCAGTACACATATCTAATAGCGAGTTTCATTGAAGAAAGGATTTGCTCTTTCTGTCAAAAGATTTGATCTTTTCAGTTTTGAGAGTTTCATTGCAAGAAAAAGAGCAAATCTAGATCAAATCTCAACACAAAAGATTTGATCTCTGATGGGGTGGTAGATTTGATCTGAATGCACACATACATGTAAATAGTCTTTTCGGTCAGACGTCAAATGGAAAATATTTTGTAATTTGTTGTTCGTTGTTAACTTGTGCCAGCCTGTGTTAAGCAATAAAATCAACAAATAGCGATAAAAGAAACAAAATAGTAATAAAAGATGTTTTTGAAGTCAGAAAATACCAAAATGGCATTTTGAGTGAATCAACAACTGTGCATAGATATTTTTGTGTGTCGTCAAAATACTGTGTGTGCTCGTCAGATAATCACCAATACTACGATTAAATCGTAAAACAAGTTTTATTGAAAAGAGCAAATCTGAATTTTGAGATCAAATCTTTAAAATTTGAATGAAACTCGCTATAAGGTAATATCATTAGAGGTTTTATTTTTGCAATCTTCTGCGCATCTGTCAAAATCAAAGTAAAATGGCGGCCGCCCGAGACCATTAGGTTGTTTATTTGTTCTGAAAAATAGATCTCGTGGCTATTTTATAGTGTTTGTGGTAATTAATTTTTAATTAATTATTAATTAATTAATTCTCTGAGAATCACCATTTTTATTACAAAGTGACAGATCAGATTTTGACAGCCTGCGCAATATATTAACTTAGTTATGTGTACTGTGATATGTACCAATAACTCAACTAAACAACAATATAATTAACAACTTATATAGTCTTTCAAAATTGAATTAAAAAAAAAATAAGGGATCGACCAAAAGCTCCTTAAGGAAATAGTTTTTTATTACGGGGGCCCTACTTATTGAAAAAGAATACGCTCATGATTTTACTCTGTCATCAGACGAAAGGTAAAAAATTAATGATTTTTTTCTTATGCAGCTTCGCTAGCAATATACGTCACTTACACTATATATATGTATGTATGTACACAACTTGTATTCTGTATCTTTCTTCATTTTCATTTCATAAACAATTAATTTAAATTCACACTCCAAAAAACGTTATCATTTTGTTATTGGTGTGAACATAGTATAACTAAATATTGAACTACTGTGCCGACTTACATTTGTATGAAAGTTTGTGCACCTGTCGTTACGTCATTGTATATGAAACCTTCTATATACATATACAAGGGTTACGTTACAAATGTCATCAAACTGTCTGTCACTTATCACAAGAAATAAAAAAAAGTCTAGCAATTAGCAATTTGTTTAGATCGGCAATGAATGCAAATTAAATGATATTTAAAAACAAATTCCTAACAAATAATGATGCAAAGTGCGAAATTAAGTGTTATTTTTTGGTTTCTAATAGCAATATTATCAGTTGACAAATTTTGCATCCTAGGAATAGGCGGTAAGTCTCAGTTAAAAAAAAAACAGTTGCAAGATAAACTTAAAAGCTTTGTTTTAACCAAAATATTACTTCCATTTAGGAAGTTACAAGCTCGCCGATTCTATTACCACCCAAGACATCATAGCCGGAGATATATTCTTTGAAATAGTCGAACCCACTGAGCTGGAGTATACCTATCGTTTGCGACCAGCTAAAGATTTTGGCGCCTCCTTCAACAATAAACTCGAAGGTGTCGCACTTGTACCGACTGTGCCTTTGCACGCTTGCACTCCGATAACAAATAAGCAAGATTTACGTGGCAATGTTGCCTTAATTGAGCGAGGGTAACAATAAAGTTCTATCTCATTCTTAATCATCTTTCTATTTATCGAATTTTTTCACAGTGAATGTTCATTCCTTAAGAAAACAGTAAACGCCGAGCTAGCTGGAGCTGAAGCTGCTATCATTACCGAATTCAATGCCGAGTCGAGCGAATTCGATTTCTATATTGAAATGATACACGACAACTCTGATAGAGATGCTCATATTCCTGCTGGATTCTTATTGGGAAAGAATGGCATGGCCATTCGGAATACCTTGAAAAAACTAAAACGAAAACATGCTTTAATCAATCTACCTGTGAACCTGACCTTTATACCGCCACACAAAATAAATCACCCACCATGGCTGGGGTGGTAGTTGAATAGGATGCAGTGATAGCAGGAATACGGGAGAGGGGCCACAAAAAGACAAAATCAAAAAAAAAAAATGCACCTTTTAGTTTTATTGTTGTTTTTAGATGTTTTCCGTTAAACAAAACCATCAATTTAATTGTTTTTTTTTGTAACAGGAAAAGAAAACTGAAACCAAAGTTGTAATTTTAATTGAAACAAAGGAGTCTTTTTTATTGTGTTTATTTAATTTTGCTTTTTGTCTTCTGCCGTCCTTAGAAACTAAAGTAATCATTGCACTAGTCATATGATAAAAAAGAACACTATTTAAATGTTTAAAATTTCCTTGAATATAATAAAATTAAGGAACAATTGTATTGAAACCAATTATCTTCTTTAGTTTCTCGGAGAAAAGTTTGTATGAGAATAGACAAAATGTCAGCGCGACAAGTCCATGAGAAGCCAAGGCAGGGACTTATATTCTCAATCATTCCTCTTAATGGAGAGGACAATTTAACACCAAATCCAATGATTACATGCACTTGTTTAAGGCAGTTTAACCTTAGAACGTCTTAACGACATAACGGATTTGAATGAAATTCGGAAGAAATTAGAAATTGGCTGATCCCGAAAAAATGTTCGGTTTTTAGATTAGATTATTTTTATGTGTTATGTGTTTTCTGTTTTCCGTTCTCCTTCTGTCTTCTCTTCTGTCCTGTATCAATGTCGTCTTGTGTGTTATCTTGTAATTGTCTGAGCCGATGGCATTGGTAGCCAGTGCTCGTAAGTGTGTCTACTTCGTAGATTTATCTACGGAGTAGATTAAAATGTAATGTAATGTACATTCGCTAAAATGTATGTACAATTGGCCTTAAACTAACTTAGAACTAAAATAAATCATGTCAGCTCAACAAAAGGTCTCGACATACTTCAGATGACTATACCATGCTATGTTTTTACTTATATCATATTTTTGTTGGCATAGATCTTTTAATTGAAATTCTTCTTTATAATTACTTTCTGCTTTGGTTTAAAAAATTGGGGTTAGGATGCGGTGTTGTTTATCCTCTGTTGTGTCCGTTGCTGGTTTTCTCGTAGAACGGGGTTCCGTCATCGTTCATTATATCCTCGAATGGGTCGTCTGTGATGGGTCGAATGTTGAGGTCGCGATGGTTGGGCTATAGTTGTTGCTGGATTTCCAAGTTGGGGTGGTCCTCCAAGTTCCAAAAAATAATTTTGGAGAGCTGTGTCATGAACTGATTTATTGGGATCAGTTAGGTGTCTTCATATAGCTTCTTGTTTGGTACATATTTCCTTGTAATGGGGTTTCGGTGTAGACCTGTACAGATTCGGAGTATCTTCCTTTCAAAAACTTGGATCTTCTTCATACATGTTGGTGATATAGTGAACGAAATAGAAGCGTAGCGTACGTCAGAACTAGTATTTGTGCTTAGTCCGTTTCTTCTCCTAAGAAGCGGGTCTACCAGATGTAAGCAGAAGTTAGCTCTCTTAAGCATAAATGAAGTGTGCTTGTTGAACTTGAAGCGGTTAGTTAAATTCACTCCAAGTCCAAGGTATTTTGATGTTGTCTTCTTCTTTTCGATGTCCAGTAAACAGGCGACTCTTGTCTCTTTCTTGTTGAGTCCGTGTGTCACGTCGGAGTGCAGTCCAAGAAGCGGATGGATGGTGGAGTGTCGTGCTCGGAAACCATACTTACATTCAGGTATGATTTCCCTTTCCCTGAAGAAATGATGAAGCTCTCTCAGGATAAGTCCCTCCAGGATTTTGCTGACACCGCATAGAAGCGAAATCGGCCGATATCCTCCATGTTAGTCATGTTGGTTTTTTTCGGAACGTGCACCACTTTTGCTGTTTTCCATATTTCGGGGAAGTAGCTGTTATTCAGGCAGTTGTTGAAGATGATCGTCAACAGTAGGATGGGGAGATTTGCTAAAATTAACGGTTCACGTGGGGGAAGCTTATAAGTGGAATGATGTGTGGCTCGAGGATTGTTACGTTTCCATTCATCGCCGAATGCATAAATTAAATTTATAGTTTGAGTTACGGTATTCACCATACTTCTATACTGCTACACTACTTATGCTTCTATCATTTCAAAAAATGCAGGGTCCCTGCGGGAGAAATCTGAATATTTTTTTTTAATGGGTTTTGATTTAAATAATACAAATATTTTCATCTGAAATCCACGCAGGCATAGTCTCAGCTCACAGTTAGAAGCTAGTGGTACCTAACCTATAGTATTTTTTGGAAAAAAGTGGGGTTATCTACGGACGAATTGCACTTACGTCTGCGGAAACACTGGAGTTAATTTTTTAGCAGTACGCGGCTTTCGAAATAAAAGGTCCACTGGTGATGGCATATTTCCCCGAACATTGGAGCCAATTTCCCATCGTTTTGGTGAATATAAGATTATTCCATTTCATATTTCAAAAGCATTTACTCAACAAATTTAACAGAATTAGGCACAAAGTCCTTTAGTCGAAAATGTGCTTACATTTACTCTCAGTTCTCGGTACGTGCATAACAGGCCACCTTATGTGGAACGACCCCATGTTGGATGCCGCCAAACATGCTGCGAGATGTTTAGGTTTTCTTCCAAGATCCAGAATTTATTTACCCCGTCTGATCTGGCTACAATCAACAAAGCATTTACATAATGTACATATTCGGCCAAAACTTGAGTATAATTCGTATAACGCAATTTAATTTTTTGTATCGAATTACAGAACGAATAAAATTATATCTCTCGAGAACTGCCGTAATGTTACGTGCCAATAACTATTTTATCTATATTTTTACAAACAAATGCTCCAGTGAAGTGGCTAGTTTCATTTATTCCTTTAAGAAATTCCACCATAATACTCATATTTCAAGGAATACCAATCAGTTTATTCTTGAACCGAACATCGGACGTACTGACAAGTAAACAGCCGCACCACACGAATGTGGAAACCAGGGTCAGATTTTTCTCCCAATTTTGAAGAAGTGTACCTATTTCTGTCTGTTTGTTCAGGGTAATCTCGGGAACGGCTGCACCGATTTTGACGAAACTTTCACTGGCAGGTATCTGATATCCTAAGGAGTAGGCTATGTTAATTACTCAATAGGTGGCGCTGGTGTTGTTTTTTGTTCGAAAATTCTTATTTATGGACCGATTTTGACGGGACTTTCACAGGCAGGGAACTCATTTTGAAAGGAATAACTAAATTTATTTGAATTACCCGTAGGTGGCACTGGGTTTGCTTATTTTTCGAAAATTATTATTTTAGAACGATTTGTTTCTGGCGGACAAAGTCGCGGGTTTAAAATATTTTTGTATTTGTTTTAAAGGCAAGTATAGCAAAACTTGTTGTCTGTCAGTATGTATAAAGCAGCTTAAGCCGCTTAAGCGATTATCTTCAAATTTGGTGTGCGTGAGTCTTTTGGCATTCCCCAGAGGGGAAATTGAAATTTTATTTTTTCCCCTAAAAATAACGGTTCCTGCCATATGACGGTTTAGGAAAAGTTTATTTTTCTCGAAAACGGCTTCAACTATTTTGATGAAATTTGTTGAGAATTTGTTTGATAGTATTGCCTATCATTTGTTTCGAACCAAATTTACGGGGAAAGTCTATATAATTATACCTTTCATATAACTGTATTTTTTTAATTTTTGGCTTTCTCGGTAACGGCTCTTTGGATTTCTGTCAAATTTTATATTATATGAGAAGATCTGGATAACCAAATTAATTCTGCATATCAAAATTTTGAATAACTTTATTAAAATTAATTTTTGATTTTTTTTTTGAAAAAATCAATATTTTAAAAACTAATAAAAAAAAATATTTAACATTTTATAACCACATGTATATTAATAAACTCGTGTTATGGCATACTCCATTTTTACAAAACACCGTTAAGGGTTGTGGCTTTGACACTATTTATAAGTTCAGAACATGTTATTTTTGTACTTAAATGTTACTTGTTTCGATCAAAGATGTTGCCTTCTAATATTATTAAGCACATAAGAGCAAGTACGTGCGACCCAACCGTGCCCATTTTTAAGTCATACCCACCCTCATGTATTCAAATAATAATACATTTTAAGATAAGGTTTTTCCCATGCCTCTCAAATATTTTTTTAGTGAATTTCAAAAATAAACTATTATTTTAACCTTCAATTAAAAAACTCTGCGGCTTCTTTCTTGTGTTCTATTTAAAGAAAACCACCTTAAAAAAAACAGGAAACATTAAGCTTTAAAAGATACTTTATATTGAACTAAAACAAATATTATTTAAATAATGCTGACTAGGTTATTCATCTGGCTTATTAAAATTATTTTAAGCATTTTGCACATTCAGCATTTAAACAGATAACTTATCTTTTCGCAGTGAAGCAGTGCCAGTGTTGACGATTGGAGCTTTTATTAGGATTTAAATTAAGTTGACAGCATTTGTAAAAGTAAACATTTCTATAAAACTTGAGAAATAAATAAATAATAAAATAAATAAATAAATAAAAATGGAGATTTTTAAGGGATTACAACAAATATATTTTATAAATGATTTATTACATTTATATTTATGCTATAAATTATTTATTATTTATAAAACTAAATCGGCTTGGACTTATTAAAAGTGTCAAAACCACAACACTTAACGGTTTTTATTCAAAACGGAGTACGCCATTTTACATAATTTTTTTATGATAACCACTTTACGAAAAAATTGTTTCGAAAATTGTAGCACCGATTTTGATAAAATAAAATTAATTTTTGGTTAAAAAAAGTTTTAAATTTAGGTATATTTTTTTTCCAATTTATGATTAAAAAAAATGGATAAGTTTTAAAAATATTGAAAAATCAAAAAAAAAGCATTCAAAAATTAATATCTAATAAATACAAAAAAAAAATTTCAAAATTTTGGTACGCAGAATTAATTGATAAACCTTGATATTTTTAAATATAAATAAAGTTTTATAGAAATACAATGAGACGTTTTCGAGAATGTCTAAAAATAAAGAAAAACGTTATATAAAAGGTATCTTCAATAGACATTTCCGGTTAATTTGGCTTTAATAAAGTGACCAATACCAATAAATGTATTCTCAAAACTTTTCATCAAATTCGTTAGAGGCTTTTTCAAGAAAAAATATTTTAATGGTTCATTTTGGGGACTCACCTCCGATCACTTTGAATTTGAAATTTATGTTGTACAGTACGTCGGATATGAATCAATATTTTAACGCATTCTTTTATTGATGAGAACAAAACATCTTTACCTTAACTTAGGTGGCGCTACAGTCCGGGGTGGACCTGGACCTCAACCAACAAGCTTCTCCTGCCAGCTCGGTCCCTAGCTAGCTGCCTCCAGTTTCGCACGTAGAGTCGGTTGAGGTCCTCTTTCACTTGTGTGCGCCACCAAAATCTCTGTCTCCCTCTACTGCGCAGAATAACGAACATTGCAGGTACCGTTATTTTCAGTCCTAAAAATTAAATTTCAAAAACCTCTCTAGGAATGCCAACAGTTTTTTAGTTTTTATTTGATTTTGCTAAATTAAGACAGCATAAAAAATATGTATATCAAATTAAAAATTATAAAACAAAAATAAACAAAATAAAAATAATAACAAATAAATTGCACGACTGGATCGCTCGTACTAGCTCTTATGTGCGGACACAGCTTCGAATTAAATTTGAAAAATATTAAGGGAACTGCAGTTTTTTTTCGATTTCCTGACATTTGATTGTTTTTAAAAAAGTAGGTAAAATATTTTTCAGCGGAAAAAATTAAACGCCATTTTGCAGCTTTATAATATGTGAAAAATCGTAGGAGCGGTTTTTAAATAAAACGGTTTTATTTTAACAACTTTTTTCAAAAAAAAATTAAAATGCAAACTCAAGCAATAGAATAATCTATATTGAAAAAAAAAATTATAAAAAAAATCCATATACCCGTTTTTTTAAATATTGCTTTTTGAAAAAAAATTAAGGAAATTATTAAAAATACAAAAAAAAGTTTTCGAAAATATTTTACAATAAATTTACTTAGGCTACCAACATCTTCCTGAATATCAATTTTGATTGAAATCGGATGACCAATTTTCGAGAAAGTCGAAGAAAACAAAAAAACGGTTCTAAGGTACCGTTTTTCGCCAAACATCTAGAATTTTTTTTCACCAAAACATAACCTACACCTACAGTACACTGATTTTTTTTTCACGCAAATTCTTGGCGCCGTTTCCGAGAAAAATAAGCTTTTACCTAACGGTTATATGACAGGTACCGTTAATATTTGAGCTAAAAAAAATTCAAAAGCCTTCTATAGAATGTCAAAATAACCTTAATAATATTTTATAATATTTTTAACTATATGTGTCTGTAAAGCGCAATGCCTTTAAGAATGCAACCGGATGTTGCACGACACTAGTTAGAAGAATTAGAGAGATAGGAAAGAATTTTTCGGCTCGTAATGTCATGTTTGATTGTTACCTCAATCTTTTTTTTAATATTCACGAATATAAAACTCGCATTATAGTACCTATATGATCGCAAGTAAGTGGAATGTATCTGAAGCATTCCACATTCGTGTTGTGCGCCTAAAGAAGAAGTTGGTTTCACGGCTAAACTGTTGATTGAAATTTCGTTCTTGAGTGCAAAAACTACAGAAATTTGAAATATTTGTTTTAAGTTCATTTCTCTAAAAAAACAGTTTTTTTTTTTTCATAAGTTGATCCAGGCCCAGACCAAAAGCTGGCCCCCTGTGCCAGAGAGGACGATTCCGGAGGAGATTAATACATGAATTGTATGAAATACACCTTAAAGCAGATTTGGTGAAAAAAAGCTCGGTAGAATCCGGTGGGCAGAGCACCTAGCTCGCTTAAGACAATTGGAATTAGCTATTAAAGTCACTTGCACTTTTGTCACATAAGTTTGACCTTGTAAAAATAGCTTTGTGATTCAAAGAGACGAAATTATTCTGGATTCATTTGGATGAATGTGGTAACTCTGCTTAGCATACAAATTAAAAACCGCTTATCGCTGATCACTTAGTCAGGGTTATCGCTAGAAAAAGTTCGGCTGCACATCATCTCGTTATGCCTCGCCTCAGTAGAATACATTATGTGACGACACTTAAGGGCCTCAAAATAAACAAAACAGACAAAACCCTTGTTATCAGCGAACTGGCATAGGGCACAGCACTATCTCACCCCAGTGACAAACCCTTCATCTCCTTCGGACAACTGCTGCAAATAGTGCATCGACTAACATGAGCACGATCAGTGTCATATTCAGCATCATTGTCATCGACGCATTACTGTCTGGACTCATTGGTTGTTTGTACTTTTCACTCTCTAACTGTCAAGACAATGTACAAGTATGATGGATCCGACAATAATCTACCCTGTACGGCGCGACTACTTGGCTCCTCGATTGAATGCACTAACGGACAACTTTGCGAATCATCTGGCAGTCAAGAGCATCAACCTATCATCGCATCATCGAATCAACAACATCGGCGTTTGCTTCATCCGGCCAACAATGAACGGCATGGATACACTAGAATGGCATCTTCCTCGACGACCTTCGAAGACAGTATGACCGAAATTGTTGTACGTAATTGTTTTTTTTTTTTTTTAATTAGATTTTAATTTATCTGTGTGTAAACTTTCCGATGAAGTGTGATAAGAGATCGTGATAAAAATAATTTAGCAAAATGCGTCGGAATACGTCTAATAGTTCTTTCTTTTTTGTAAATGTCTGCAACATTCAGATGGACGATGTTCCAAGTGATAATGAACCGACTTCGGCCATCCTGGACTACTGTAAACGAAAGGTAAATTTTTTCACTTTGTGATTTGTTGTGATGATCTTGTCAAAATTTATTGCAGTTCCTTCGACCTTATATGACTATACTGGCTCTGGTGGGCTTGAATCCGATATCGACAGAAACAACTCAATGGAAAGCTTGCCTGAGCTATCTCCAGGCGATGATAATCATGGTCATTATGTGTTTTGGATATTTTCTTCAGTTTCTAGCATCATACAGGTGAACACAAAAATTAATACAAAGCTTGTGAAGTGACAACCTGATTTTTTTAGAGGTGACAGAGGCTTTTCAAGTGAAAGAAAAGAAGCTTCGAATCTCACGACCATAGGCCAGATGACACTTCTTCATAATTGGGGTGAAATAGTCTTTGGTTACATCATACCGAATGGGCTGCACCTTATGGGATTTGTGACGGCAATTTTTGTGTGTAAGGTCATCGATAACGAGCAGCTGCAGAATCTCATTGAACGAGTGTTTTTGATGTCAATGAAACCTAAACGATTGTGCACGATTCTCTGGGTGTATGTGGGATTGGGTTTGGCATTTTTGATGCTTCTTTTGGCGTACGTCATACCATCTGTGCTGATGCAGGCGCAGATATCACAAGTCAATTGGATGCCTATGGAACTTGATGAATATGAAGTGCCAATGAAGGTAAAACATTTGTTTTTAAGTTCAAGGTTCATCATCTAACTTCTACTTTATTTTGTCTAGATTGCCCTTTTGTGCACAATTTTAACTCAGGACCTGGTGGAAATAGTCATTTTGACAAGCTACAGTATAGAATGTTACTTACTAATGGTCCATTTACAAACACTCTCCCAGAAACTTCTTATGCATTCCATAGAGAGTCTTGACTGGATGAGGGTAAGTAACTGAAGAAGCACCTTTATAAGTTTGCTTTAAAATTCAATATAACTTTCAGGAAGTTCTGGAATTTCGAAAACTACTGGATCACCTCAACAATAAGCTATCTCTTCCAGTTTGTTTTTTCACCGTTATGAATCTCTCCTACGCCCTGGCCGGCCTGGTCTTCCTCTTCAAGGATTATGACTTCCATTACACCGAGCTGCAGGCTATTGTATTGAATATAACAAATGTTCTTCTTTGGCTTCTGATGGGTCTATTGCCATTCTTCACAGCATCGTCTGTGACTCGTGTCTGTCAATCGGCCCAAGCCAACGGTCATCACATTCGAATTCGGCCGTTTGTCTATCGCAATACCTCAGCTGATGATCTCAATTCGACGCTGCTGTTCGCCTCGTCGTTGAACATGTCCGCCAAACTATTCCGGATGCCCATCCAGCCGAACTATGTTTGTTTCGCCATTTTAATCATATCCGTTGTGACCCTAACGTTGGGCATGTGTCTGAACTTCACGATGGGAATGTTTTAAAAATTCTTCGTTTGTGTGTGTGTGAGTGTAATTTATACCATATATTAATAAACTCCTCAGGCAAAATACACTCCACGATTATAGAAATTCCTTTTTATCCTTTTTTGCTCTTAATAACAGCGTAACGGTACAATAAAATCTCAACATGGAAACTTGCTTTGCTAGCTATATTCTATTAGACAAGTGTCAACCTTCTACTCCCTAGGGGGAGCTTGTCGTAATGACACTAGCAAAACTAAAAGAAAAGGATTTTACAAAGGGCGGGTTTAAGGATCATCACATCGGTATCGTTTATGCCGCAGTGGGGTGCATCAAGGATGACATCTCCTGACGACAATCATAAATTGTTTTTTTTTTGCTACAATGAGATATTCCACATATTATATACAATGGAACAACATACGCTCTTTATGTTTGTATGTATATAGCATACACAAAATTTTGGTCCTTTTGGATAAAAAGAAGTAATTTTTTCCCAGCAGAGGGAGTATTTTTCTTCTTTGGGTCGTTAGATTGTAAGCACTTGTCATTTAATTTCATTAAAATTGGCTTCACCATGGCACTCAATGGGTAGTTTTGCAGAGAATTTAATGATATAACCCCTTTGTTTTGAATCGGGAGGACAAGCTGAATTCAGAACTGGTGTGCCTGGTGCTTGTGGCACCTCTCTGGATGAGTATTTCGAAAATATCCTTCCAGTTTACTATTCTGCAGTTTAACGCTTTAATTGTCTAACACAAAAAAAAAAAGGAATAACATTGTAGGGGGAAATGGCATGTGGATATGGAGTGAAATTTAACAAGATTTCCTCCGGGATAAAATGGGAGCAATGACTGTTTTAGTTCTCATGATTGCACTATAGGGTTTAAGATAATTGGGATTTGTTATTAGTTCAAATCAACGAGTTAAGAACTGAACATTTTTAATCGCTGAAACTAAGGGAATAAATTGGAATAAATGTATTTAAAGTGTGGAGATACAATGTATAGTATTCAGTTAACCTTGCTTTAATGGCAGCTTCGGGCGATCGTAAATCTTAAAGTTGATAGCGAAAGTCAATGAAAGCTTAAAAATGCAATGACACTCAAGTGGAGAAAGATTTCAACCTGATTCGCGTTTGAAACTGGATTATTGGAGGCGGCTAGCTAGAGATTCATCTTTTTGAAAATTGAAGTCCAGGCACACTCTGGAATTCAGTATTACTTAAAGAAGGATTTAAAGTATAGAAATTGCAAAGAAAACATTGAAAAGATTGCCTAGTTTCAAGCATGAGTATAGGAAAGGAGTGTACTCGTGTACATGGATCAGGACCTGCATTTTTCATCCCTGCAATGAACGGCGCAGGGACAAAAGTCCTCGGGACATAAGTCCCATTCTTCCGATTTGGGACTTATATCCCACCTTGGTGGGACATTAGTGCCAATTCTAATTTGGGACTCATAACCCATGATAAGAGGCAGTATTTAATAAGGAACTAAAGCTATAACTTAATTGTGGGCTCTGTGAAGTAAATCCACAAGAAATAAGGTCCCAAATTAAAAAAAATTAAATAAGGTCAACAAATTGGACTTTCCTCTTTTCTTCTGATTCTTTGCCTTCAAATATAGCTTCCCTCGGAAGCACATCGATACATATCTTAATTTTTTCAAAAACCGCAATAGCCATGCAATGTGAGGCTTGTTGTAAAAATCATCACCGAATCTAGAGTTTTAAAGAAAATTCAGCAATGAAAAAGGCCTGAAATTTAAAAACATGAATAAAATAAGGCTCCAAAATTATTATTGGGGTCACTATAAGATTTGGAGTAGGTGTGAGATTGGGTAATGCAAAGTTCCTTTATATCCGAAAGATTCCTCAAATACAAGTCCTTTTGCATATACCCAACCTCGCATCTACTCCAAATTCTATAATGGTCCCAAGCAGGGGGTTTCGGGGGTAACATGCCCATACCTATCACACTGAGATTTTGGGACTAAAGTTCCACCAATATGGGACAAAAGTTCCACCAATATGGGACAAAAGTCCCAAAAATAAAAGTTGGGACTTATGTCCCGGGGACTTAGATATGTCCCTGCGCCGCAATGAACACTTGACGTATGTATGAACATACATATGTATGGATGTATGTATGTATGTATTTGTATATTCTGGGAAAAATGGGTTCCGCATTTGCCCCTGATTCTGAAATAACGTAAAAAACTAAGCAAAGAAAAGAGAGTATAGAATCGCACACAATTTGGCTTATTCTGATATACACCCTATTTAGACAGTTCCGGTTTTTTAAGATTTCGGGGATCTCAAGAACTTTCCTCAGTGATTTTGATGGAGCTGAAAAATTTAACTGAAAACAAGTTGCCAGTGTCAAAAAAAAACTTTGTACCCCCCTTTTTTTTTTTGTTCTAACAGAGTTTTCTTCGAAGATATTGAATCGAAATGCAGACGCGTGGACGTTTTCAAAAGTGGACGAGGACGCTACTGGACAGCGCAGTAGAGAAAGACCGAGACTCAGGTGGCGCACACAGGTGCAGAGGACCTCGACCGACTTCAAGTGCAAAACTGCAGACAGCTATGTAGCTAGGAACCGAGCTGGCTGGAGAAGCTTTTTGTTTGAGGCCCATTTCCACCCGAGACTGTAGCGCCAACTAAGGTAAATGAAGCTTACTTAGGCTGTGTCCTAAATTTTTGTTAAAAGCGCCAAGGTGCAACATAAGCTCATATTTTTTTAAATTTATAACGCTGGGTAAAATCGCATAACCAACTCTACGTGGTGACCGCTGGATAACCAAAAGGTGAACTAACGAAGAGCTGTAGATACCAGAATTATCTTCTCAATTTCTGAATAACTATAGGAGCAGCAGAAAAGATATGCTCTGAATCACGAGCCGGTCATGTAAGAAAATATTACGATGAAAAACAATAGATATGCTTCGTATGACCAAACACATCATGTTGACGACCTATTTGTAATAGCTTTCCAATAGATGCGATGGGGTCGAACGGACCTGATAAGAGCTTAAAACTACGATTATTACTATGGGAAATGCCACCTTAATGAAAATTCGTACTTGAAAATCTTCACATCCTGGAGAAAACCCAAGAATTTAACATCGAGACCCACCACCTACCTGTTCTTCGATTTTAATGCGCGGTTTAAACAGGGCTTAACTGTACCCTCATCGTGCCATGTCTAGCTTTGGAATTCCTGCCAAACTGGTAAGTCTTATCTTGATGACGTTGGAGAATATTCGCTGCTTCCTAGAAATTGTTATGAATTTATTTCTTTAATAATAAATAATAAATAAAATAATATTTCTTTAAGTATTCAAGAACTCGAAGAATTCAAGGCATGACATTTTTATATTGTATTTGACGTAAAAAGGTTTTTTAATGTTGAAAGGCTCAAGCGGCTTCAATTGGTGGACCATATTTGGACCATATTTGGAGTATTGAAGAGACATTCTCTCCATTCTCTCTTCTGTGGCCAAAGTATGTTCTGTCATTTTGCGTAATGTAGTAAACACATTTTTTCTTTCGCATATTTACAATGTTTTAGCTAGTTTATTAATAAAAAAATGTCCTATATGTTTCTCGAGTAAATATTCTATCAATTAAAAAAATATTTGTTCAAATTCGTCTCGTGGTTCTCGTGTGATGCGCGGTCAGGCCGAAACTGCTTTAATTTTTATTATATAGGTACTATAGTGAATAGTGATGATGATCGTATCGTATGGAATGTTTTGTTTTCCAAGGCTATTTTCTTCCGATGATTGAATCTTTTAAACAGTAAGTAAGTATTTTGTCAAAAAGGTTATTTGGTCGAAGAGGTTAGTAACGCACGAATTCTAATTAAATCGATTCTTCGATGTTATGAACTTTGCGGAAACAAATTTAGCAAGCTACTATGTAGTACATGAGTGGAGTAGTATTTTTTTCTTAACAAACAAATAAAAAGAATTTATCTTAATTTATTTTTAAATTTAGGTATACAAAATTAATTTTGGTACAATTTAGTGTACCGATACCGATGCTCCGGCAGAGGTTACACAACGATAAATTTCGGTACTGTACCTACTGGCCATTAATGAGGTATCAAGAATTGAGCGAGTTACCCGTGCTTTGAATTTGGAATCAGCATCAGCAAACAGAACGGAACTGATTATAAACAAAGAGAAGAAGGAACGATTTATGTTCTTGTTTCCGACCCAGAAAACAACAAATGGCGAAGAATATACTTACTTACTTACTTACTTATTTAGGGGGCGCTACAGTTCGGGACGAACCTGATGGGCCTCAACCAACATGCCTCTCCAGGCAACTCGGTATTTGGCTGGCTGCCTCCAGTTTCGCACTCCAAGTTGGTTTAGGTCGTCCTCCACTTGAGTGCGCCACCTAAAACGAGGTCTTCCTTGACTGCGTCTACCCTCTGGGATGGATTCGAAGATCCCGCAAGCCGGAGCATTGTTGTCCATACGCTCTACATGACCTAGCCATCTTAAACGTGATATGCGCATTTTTTTGACCAGTTCAATGTCGCTGTACAGCTCGTATAGTTCTTAGTTGAACTTTCTCCTCCAAAGCCCGTTAACGCAGATAGGGCCAAAAATCCTCCGAAGAATCTTACGCTCGAAACGACTAAGGATATCTTCATCCGCTTTAAATAGAGTCCATGCCTCGGCGCCATAGAGCAGGACTGGGATGATAGTCTCCTATGTCTTTCGATAGAGGGCTTTGCTACTCAATTGGTGAAGAATATGCAACAACTATACAGCAACAAGCCGTATCCAGCGGCTAAGACGGCTCGGCCATGAACAGCGTATGAGCACTGAGCAGCAGTCACCATAAATTAATTGTAATAGCTGAGTAAAAGTAAAGAAATATTTTAAGTTAAATCTAGAAGCCGCTGTAAAGAATTCCTCTCCAAGCTCTGGTCAAAACTTTAAACACTTTCTGGATTTTAAATGTTGAAAGTTTCCAATCATGTAATTATATGTATATAAATTTTGTTATTGGCAAGCATTACAAACCTTTTGAAGACACTTAAGTTCTCTGTTTTTTTTTTCAGCCCGTGAAACAAAAGAAGATTTATGAAAGAAAATTGCTACCAAATCAATGTTCATAAAGTTACCTCCACCTTTAGAAACAATAAAAAGTCTACCTCATCTCAAATATATCGAATTCAGAATCATAAAAATATGCGTCTCTTAAAACATACTGATTAAGCATTTCTGACCTACTTGCCACTTGTAGAAATAATGATGTGAAACATGTATATTTTCCAACTGACCTCGACTAAATGATCCATAAAAACTGTGCCAATGAACCGGATGTAGTCTCTACTTTGATACTGATGATGGTCATCACTGCATTAATAAGACTTCCGCTCAATTTATCAACGGAAACAACTTCATATGTTATGCTCTGATTCGTTGGCTCTCAAAGGCTAGCATAATAAAAGAGGATATCCTTTGCTCCTGTATGTATGCAATATATTATGGCAAATTCATTCATTCACTCTCTTTCATTTTGCTTCCATAACGATGCTCTATCTATGTACATAATGTCGAAACAGCACCAGCGCCGCCACACCGTCTGCCTGAACACCTTATTCTAAATCAACTGAACTATTCAAAAACATTAAATAAGTGATGTACATGTGTGTGTGCACAATTATAACAATTTAAGCTTACTCCGCTGATGGACAGCATGCAATTAATATTAGACGGGCTTCAACGGATGCTCCTGGCATGTGTATATGTTTGCAACGCTGTAGTTGATGCATAATGCGTTGCGTTTGCGAGCTAAAAAACTTGCTACACATCAGGATAATAATATCCTTGCTGTCTGGACTGGAAGTGAGAGTGCTTTGAGTGTTGGAGTGGAAGCGATAAAGTGGCATTTTTGATGATGATAGCTATCCATCTATTTTTTTAAAACCATTAAAGGACGAACGCCGAACAAGCGACGGATGTGACGGATACGCCGAATCTAATTTTCAAAAACACTAATGTTGAAGTGTTTTATAGCAGAGAATTACCTTTGAAATAAATAAGTTAAAACTGAATTGTAACAATTCTTATTGGTGCAGTCGCAGCAACAGCATGTGTCTGCCCCATATCCCTCCTCACCCACTCGTAACATGGTTTAACTAGCGTTTTTGATGCATTTCGATAGTAAAAATGCTTTTAACATGGCTATGAGGGCGAGTCTTTCTCTTGCGTTTTATTGCGATGCTAAATTCCTTTTACGATTTGAGTTTTTCTTTTTTTTTTTTCAAAAAATGATAGCTATAGAAAAGTTGAAGTTCGCTGAAGTGCCTCTGGGCAAAATATTCACATTCAGACACTACAATTCCGTATATCTCACATGTGGGGGGAAGTATTTGTATATCTTCAACAATCTTGGGAGGCGTTGATACCTTTGAAGGAGAAAGTTAACAAAAATTCATCAGATGAATGTGTGAAGTTGGTAGAAATAGCTGCAATTTCTGGAAATTATTTTGGTCTGGAAATTTTTAGGGAGCTATAAAACCCGTGGTGTTTGCAGCTTGTCACCTTGATTTTATTATGGAAACCAAGTATAACAGTGTTGCAGAGTTTACAGCTTTCAGGGTGTCGTATGTTATATGGACTGCGATGCGATGGTTTCCTTTGTTACCTTGGAATAATAAAGAAGTTTCTTAGTTCCGGTCTTAATTTACCTGATAAGGTGATTGTTTACTTTATAACATTAAGAACAAAATATCCCACGTTGGGCGCCATTTATAGTTTTTTGCTTACTTATATAAGAAGTTTGGTGTCTAATATGATTTTATGTTTCGATTTATAGTTACAGCATATTCAAAAAAGCAAACTTAAAGTTAATCTTAATTAAAATATTCGGATTAAAGATTAAACAGTGAGGATTAGGATTATGCTGCCTCCTTCTTGGGGTCACTATAGCATTCGGAGTAGGTGCGAGGTTGCAAAATTACTTTGGTATTCGAGGGATCTTTCGGATATAAAGAAACTTTCCAACTTATAGTGACCCCAAGCAGGGGGGCAGCACGCCCCCATATCTATTTTGCCGTTTGTACACCGTAAACTTTAATTCACCACATGAGAACCAAAGCCACATTATTTTACATTGGTATAATGTCTTTTATTATGTATCATCTACTATATATAACTTAAACATACAATTAATAGTTAATTTTTTATTATATTATTTGGATGCAAAAGTTTCAAAAGAAAACGAAAAAGTAACATAAGGCCATAATGGTTTTATGACACTTTTGGCATGACCTTATAAAAAGTGACAAAAGAAAATCACTTAACGGGTTTTATTAAAAATGGAGAAAACTATGACTTACCTTATATAATAACGAATTTATGAAAAAGTATTCCGAAAATTGTAGAACCGATTTTGATAAAATTCTGTTTTTATTTAAATTTTTTTTTATTTCTATTACGCAGTTCTTAAGATTTTATTAACGTACGTATGGCCAATTTAAAATAAAATTTTATATTTAGTTTTAAGAATATTGAATTTTCAAAAAAAAAAAAAAAAAATCAAAAATAAATTATAAATAGAATAAAAAAAATTATTCAAAATGTTGGTATGCAGAATTAATTTGACTACCTAGAACTTTTCAGATATTTAATTTTATAGAAATCCAATGAGCTGTTACTATTGTATATAGAATCTATAGTACTATCAAGACGGGTATTTCACCTAGCGCCATCTAGTTTCGCTATCTCGCTTTTTCTCAGTGTAGACTTTTATTCGGGGAGATGAATCCAACACATATGCAACGTTAGAAATTGAAAAAAAAAAAAAAGTCTTTTCTGTGTTATTTCTTTGTTATTTTTTGATAATGAGAGAATGGAAGATAGAAATTTAGACAGGTATGTGAGGAGTTTTCATTTCTGCCTTGAAAATACACTGTTTTTGTGTACGTACGGCAAGAGGATGAAATTTATGTTTTTAACGATTTTTGTTGAAATTTGATATTTGGTTTGGTTTTTTTGTGTACAATTTTGAATGGTTACCATGTTTGATTATTATATCAATTTTTTTAAGTCTGCAAACAAATTAATTAGTCGAAGTACCTACCTAGTTACTTATTTTACAAATAAAACACATTGTTTGCAGATATTTGTACCTATGTTAGAGTATCTTCACTTATCACGTCAAATATCTAGTACTAAATCTACTACTAACTACTAAATACAGTACTAAATCTACTGCTAACTACTAAATACAGTACTTAATATACTACTAACTACTAAATCTAGTACCAAATCTACTACTAAATCTAGTACTTAATATATTACCAAAACTACGATAGTTTTAAATTCTAGTACTAAGCACTAAAAATCTAGTACCAAAATACTATTGTACCAACTGGCACCAGTTTTATATTTAACTAACGTTCGAGATTGAACAGTCGAATCCGAATATGGCAGCATTGGTAGTTGATTTTGGTATATGAAATACAGAAAATACAGAACTAACAAAATTTCTTGAAAAATGCAAAATCCAAAAAAATAATTGAAGACGCACAATATTGTCACTTTTTGAACCTTTCACTCGTACTTATTATTCATTATTCCTGCAAATGCTTGTAATCATTCTAACTCATACGTTTCTGAAAATATAACATACAACCTACTCTTTCATCACTATATTTCTTTCTACTCTCCAAAACCCATACAAATGCTTATCAAAAACTACTGCAGCGCTATTACGGCAGTATCTCGCTAAACTAGAAGCTGCCTCATGGTAGTACTATAGTTTTCATATACAATGCTGTTACCCCAAAGAAGCCGTACATAAAAAACTGTTATATGGAAGTTACCGTTAATAGACTTTCCCGGAAAATTAAGTTTCACCTAAATGATAGCCAATACCTTAAAAATAAATTGCACGACTGGATCGCACGTACTTGCTCATATGTTCGAATAGGATTTACAAAATAAGTAACATTAACGTAGAAAAATAATACTATATGAACTTAAAAAAGGTGTCAAAACCACAAATCTTAACGGTTTTTAGTAAAAATGGAGTATGCTATCACACGTCTTGTATAATGTATAATAACAAATTTATGAAAAAAAGTATTTCGAAAATTGTAGGACGGATTTTGATAAAATCTTGTTTTTTATTTTTATTTTTTTTTAATTTTTTTTTTGGTATGCAGTTTTTGCTTTTGGTTTTTGATAATCGTTTAAGCCGTTTAGGATGCAGCTCGTTATACACACTGCCGACAAAGTTTTTTAGACTTCTCTATGATCGTAATGTCATGTTTGATTGTTATCTCAATTTTTTTAATATTCACGAATTTTAACTTGCCTTTTAGTCCCTATAAAGCAAATAAAAATATTCATCAAAATCATTGAAGCAGTTTTCGAAAAAAATAAGCTTCTTATTAACGGTAATATGGCAGATACCGTTATTTTTAGCTCTTAAATTAAATTTCAAAAACCTATGTGAGGAATGCTAAAAAACCACACGAACCAAATTTGAATTTAATCACTTTACGCTGTAGGTCGTTTAACATATAGACGAACAGACAGAATGACAGACAGACAGACATTTTTTGTCACTAAATTTTTAACGCTTCTCTATGCTCGTAATGTCATGTTTGATTGTTATCTCAACTAAAAAAACATGTTACTCTACCGGGGAATCGAATCCGAACCCTTACTCATACCAGTCCGACATACTAACTACTATGCACGGGGAACTCCTAGAAATCAACAAACCACTACAAAATGTCCAACTTTAACTAAAATAAATTGCACGACTGGATCGCACCTACTTACTATTATGTGCGGTCACAGCTTCGAATAAAATTTAAAAAATGGGAACTTCAAAGTTTTCGTTCGATTTTTTTGACTTTTGATTGTTCGAAAGAAGTACGTTAAATAGTTTTCAGCGGACTAATTTAAACGCCAGTTTTTTCTCTAAAAAAATGTGAAAAATTGTGTTTTTAAATAAAACGGTTTTTTTTAAACAACTATTTTTAAAAAATAAATAAAGATAATTCAAGAATGCAAACATAAGAACAAAAATAACCTACATTTAAAAACTAAATTAAAAAGAAATTACCTAATACTCGTTTGCGAGAAATTAATTTTTTAAATAAAATTAGTCTAAAAAACTATTAAAAAAAAGTTTTAGAAAATATTTCAATGCAGAATAATTGTTGCTACCTAAATCTCCCTGCATATAAATTTTGATTGCAATAGGTTAACCAGTTCTCGAGATAGTTGAAAAAAAAGGGACCGTTGCGCTGGCCCATAGCAATAAAGAAAAAATCAATTATTTTAGCGGTACTTTTGGGTCATTGGTAAGTCATCTTGAATATATGTATATTGTGTCTAACTGCATTAAAATTATTTGGAATCGTAAGCTGGTCAAACAGTTACATAGCCGTAAAGAGGGACCAGTGGAGAATTTTTCGCAAACAGTGATAACAAGTGTTTAGTTAATACAATTTAAATTAGTTGCTGATTCAATTTCGCGCAGAAAAAAATCATTATAAAGTGGATAATTGTATGTATTAAGGTATGGGAAATCATATTTAGCTATACAAAGTTATGTTGATTTCGTGGTTTATTTAATATAAAATCTAAAGTGCACGTACAAAAGGTGCTTATTTTTCTCGAAAACGGCTCCAACGATTTTTATGAACATTTTTGAGAATTTTTTTTGTTAGTATTGACTATCATTTGATCAGAACCATATATACGGGAAAAGTCTATTAACGTGACCTTTCATATAACGGTTTTTTAATTTTTGGCTTTCTCGGTAACGGATCTTTGGATTTTTTGTCAAATTTTATATTTGAGAAGATCTAGGTAGCTCAATTAATTTTGCATATAAACATTTTTAATAACTTTTTTTCTAATTAAAATTAATTTTTGATTTTTTTTTCTTTTGAAAAATCAATATTTCTAAAACTAATCAAATAAAAATATTTTAAATTTAAATTCTTATGTATATTAATAAACTCTAAAAAAAATGCATACAAACATTTAAAAAAAAAAGTTTTTTTCAAAAAACTAAAAATAAAAAACTGGATTTTATCAAAACCGGTCCTACAATTTTCGAAATACTTTGTTCATAAATTCTTGTTATTTAAGACGTGTGATGGCGTACTTCATTCTTACTAAAAATTGTTAAATATTGTTGTTTTGATACTTATTATAAGTTCAAACTGTGGTATTTTCAACGTAAATGTTACTTGTTTCTGTCAAAGATCATGCTTTCCAATGTAATTAGACAGATAAGAGCAAGTACATGCGACCCAGTCGTGCCCATTTTTCAATGTGAATTTCGTGTTTAAGTTGGGTTTTCTAAAATACCCCAAAAAATCCCCCTGAGAGCTTTCTTGTTTTATGATTTGATTTTGACTAAATCACGGAAGAAACTGTGCGCGAAATTGATTTTTTTTAAATTATGGATGTTAAGTTAAGCCTACAAAAGCTTAACTCCGTCAATCAAAAATGGTGACCTATTCCAAACCTGGATTGAGAGTGAGAAGTCATTGAAATTAAATGCAGTTGCTGCAAAAATCAATGAATTACTTGGCCTAGAAGTCGATTAAAGATGTTGAACTGAAAGTTCAAAAAGCTTCGAAGTAATACTGTCGCAAATTGAAGCAAAAATTGGAAAATTGCCAAAGGAAACGGATTAGTTCATGCAAGTTAATGACCGATAATTTAATCTTAATTTGCCGTTATCAATAAATGTATCAAATCAGGTAAGTGGAACAAAGAATCCCAATCGACCAGGGAGAAGCAAAGGTAGATCATTCAAAAATTTTGAAGAGTGCAGCGAACGTACGAAAAAACGTCGAGTTCATGAACTAACTTCGCAATACAGCACAGAGGAGCTTAGCTATATTGCTAAAATTACTGGTCGTTGTCCAAATTCTACTCAAAAATCGAAAAGTTCTTTAACTATGCAGCAAAGCTTAGCATTGTGTCTAGACTTGGATTTGTCTAAGAGAAAGTACGCTCTTCTGCGTTCTGTAGTCAACGGTGTCCACAAAGACTTTTTCCCCAGTTACTATTGCTGAAGCTGTTGAGATTTTTTTTTGAGATTTTATGCCATTAAAACTAGTGGATACCATAAGCAGCACAGAAGTTTGCATAAACTCCCGACCAGGTTCCACTTATTTTTGTCGGCCTATGAAATTGATTTTCCAAAAAGAAAATAGTGCACTTATTGCGTCCGAGCAAAGCCACATGGAGATTATTGAACATCTTGAACCTTTCGAAATTGGTATTGATGACAGAAACATTAATATAAAATACACAATGCTAATGACGATGCTTGATGGTAGTGCATAAATACATTGACTTTGACAAATGCAGCTCAAAATTGTGTTATCTGTGGAGCTAAACCGTCGCAAACGAACTTACCTTATAGATTTGGCCTTTCATCTCTTCATTCGTGGATCAGATGTTTCGAGTGTTTGCCTCACATCTCCTACAGATGTAGGCAAATACGCAGCCAAGAAAATAAAACAGCTTTTGGAGAAAGAAAAATAATTATTCAAGAAAATTTTAGGTTGAAAATGGGGTTACTTGTCGACCTACCTAAACCTGGATATGGTACAAGCAAAGACGGAAATACTGCTCGACGCTTTTTTTCAAGTCCTGAATTGAGTTCCGGGATAACAGGGATAGACAAGGAATTTATACGCAACTTCGGAATAATATTAAGAACGATTGCAACTGGTCGTGCAATTCATATGGAAAGCTTCCTAAAACTGTTGGAAGATACGAAATTCATGTATCTTTCCCAATACAGTTGGTACTACATACCCATCAGCGTTCATAAGTTTCTGATTCATGCGAATCAATTACCTATTGGTGTCCTATCTGAAGAAGCGTTGGAAGCAAGACATAAGAAAATCAGAAAGGTCATACTAGATCATAGTCGAAAGTGCTCCAGAACGAGTTCAATGACAGATTTAATTAATCATTTATTAATTACTTCAAGCCCACTGATTTCAACTATACGCTCCAAAAGCTCTCATATGTCTCTCATATTTTGAATGTAATTTATGTTAACCAGTTCTCGAGGGTTTTTAGCCCACCATCTTAATCTCATCATCTGTTTTCGAAAAAATGAGCTTTTACTTAGGTTATATGACAGGTACTGTTGATATTTAAGCTTTTACATCCGTGCAGACAGACGGATAGACAGACAGAATTTTGCCAGTAACTCAAATATCGCTATCTCTCTCATCGTAACGTCATTTTTGATCGTTATTTCAATATGTGTGTCCTGTTTTTACTTGCGTTTATAGGTACTATAATGCAAGTTATGCATTAGTGCAGATTAAAAATATTGAGATAACAATCAAACATGACATTACGATGATAGAGAAGCATATATGAGTTACTGTCCGTCTGTCTGTCTGTACGGATATATTTTGGACTGCAGCCTAAACGGTTGAGCCAATCGTCTTCAAATTTTGAACTTAAGGTTATTTTGACATTCTACAGAGGAATTTTTTCATTTTTTTTAGCTCAAAAATTAACGGTACCTGTCATATAACTGTTATGTAAAAGCTTATTTTTCTCGAAAACGGCCCTAAGAACTTTTATAAAAGAAAATCAGTGTATATTTTGGTAAACAATTCTTCGAATTTCATCAAAATTGATATTCAAGAAGATGTAGGTAGCTTAAGTAATTTTGCATTAATTTTTTTTCGAAAACTTTTATTTTGTATTTTTAATAATTTTTAATTTATTTTTCTTTTGAAAAATAAATATTTTGAAAACGGGTAGATGAATTTTTTTTAATTCAGTTTTTAAATGTATTTTATTTTTGTGCTTAAGTTTGTATTCTTGAATTATTTTTTTTTATTTTTTTTTTAAAGTAGTTAAATAAAAACCGTTTTATTTAAAAAACGCCTCAACGACTTCGAAAAAAATCATACTAGTATACATTTCTTAAAGAAATAAAATGGCGTTTAAATTATTTCACCTAATACAATTTAACGTACTTTATTCAAACAATCAAAAGTCACAAAAATCGAATAAATGCTTTGATGTTCACTTTAATTTTCTTAAATCTTATTCTACAATGTGATCGCACATATGAGCAAGTACGTGCGATCTAATCGTGCAATTTATTTAATCTGCACGAATGCATAACTTGCATTAGGTATAGCGTAAAGTACCTAAAATCGGAAGCAAAACTGTTAAATTGTAAATTTAATCAAAAAAACTGATCGACGTTGGGCGCCATTTAAATATGTATTTTAAATAGGAAATCTTCCTCCAACTCCTTATGGTTTCCCAAGGAATGGAAATGATAAAGTGTACACATATAACTTCTAAGTCTTAGACGAGATAACATAGAGTTTGACTTTAATTCGAAATCTTCTACCGCATATGTAATATCGTAGACGTTTGAATGGGTCGATTGAGAGAAGCCGTTTCATGAAGTTTCAGATGTTAAAATAAATCGGTTCGTCAAATACTAATTTTGTTACAAAGTTTTCGTTTCGTTAAAAAAAAATAATAGTAAATAATTATCGATGAATAAATCTTGATTAATTTTAGTGCATCGTCTATTAGATTTCGACGTTCTTATTATTTTGGTTTAAGTTTCCCATAGTCCATAATAGTGCAGAAAAGAAAATGCCCTTGACCACGTAAAATTGTCTGAAAATGTTTTTGGACTCAAAAAATGGTTGATTAAATAGATGATAATTTAATGCTTTGACTCCTCCGGCTGTTCATTTTTGCAATAAGGACATTGTTTTGTCTTGACGTAAATGATTCCAGAATGACACGACTAAATGCAAAACACTCTTTGAGTATAAGACTCCAAACAACATAAAGCGACACCACTGACGTTGAAATAATGAAGAGAATGAGGTTGCATATAGATTTCCTTTTAAGGACTGTTATATGATTTTTGATAAAAAAAGTGAACGTTTGCTTGCCAGTCTAATGCAAATGGCTAAAATAAAACTGTCCTTCCTTAAAGCTAACTTAGGGTTGCCGTTGTTCAAACATAAATAGGTACAGTTCGGGGAATAGAACATCTATGCTATAGTTAAAAAAAAAACAAATCTTTCCTAAATCCCAGTGTGGACATGCCTTTATTTTACAGCAAGCTAAGAAGAACAATAATTTAGCAAAGGAGGCTCATTTGAAAAGTTCTCACGTATACAATTGCTTCCGACGTCGTCCTCAGGCTGCTGTATACCTTCTTCCGTGCAAAAAGCACAGGAATTTCCCAAAGAATTTATAGAGTGTTATGTGGGCATATGTGTGTCCTGTTGTGCGTTCCCCAAAGAGAATGCATTGGGAATGTTAAAAGTGGGGGGGGGGGGGTTTAGACAATCAGTAGGTAGGTACAGCTAGAGTATTACACTTGTGATGATATTTCATCGTCCTTTCAACTGCACACACATCACCAATGCTCATATGGTGGAAACTATACCTACATTTAAAAAGAGTGATGAATGGACTTAAAATGGCATAAATGTTTATGGAACGATTTGTTTTCATATTGTTGCGTATGTCTTCTTCTCCTAATGCATTCACAGCGCACAAACGTAACATTTCACATGAGAATTTTAGAAAGGTCCTTATATCTTTTAGATGCTTAAAGTGAACTTGAACTGTGTGTTCAAGGCTACTTTTTAGTATATTTGTACTAGAATTAAAAAGTAGAGCATGATGTTAATGTTTTTTGTTTTTAAGAAGTCAGTTTAAAGAAGGTTTTAGAGGTCACAAGACGTTTGATATTTATTGAATTCGAAAATTATTTCGCTTCGCTTTTTGCTTGATTGGAACTTCTTTCTGTGAAATCTTGAAGTAGATAAACTACTAGAAAGTCTGTCTTCTTACTGCATCGTAGACGCAGACGTAGCCACCACATAGTTACATACATGAAGAGAAAACCAAGTGGCTACGTCTGGTCCAACAGTTAGGGTATTAGAGCACAAGAAGTAGAAAGTGCCCAGATGGTGAAATGTATATTTCCCATTTTTACTTGCGATTATACATTTGTAGGAAGATACTTAAGGGTGTTTTTTAGAGGTATACAACTTTAAGTGGGCAAATGGCAACACTATTTTAACTGGCGGCCATTTTGTCAGCTATCAAGTGATTTATTTTTAAATTGGTTTGGCATTTTAACTGTAGAGCGTAGCGTAGAGGAAGACCCGAAACAGTCTATCCGCCATCGTGCACGGGAATTGGATATGTGCCCAGTCCAACCACTTTATGGAAGATTTCGCGGAAAGATCAAGGTTTGCATGCTTACAAAATCCAACTCGTGCAAGAATTGAAGCCAGAGGATCACCTAGCAAGGCGTAGGATCGGTGAATGGGCCCAAAACAAGATGCGGTTGATGCCAATTTTCATAAGCGAATTTTGTTTGCGATAAAACTCACTTTTGGTTGAATGGATACGTCAATAAACAAAACTGCCGTATTGGAGTGATGATCATCCTCAATAATAAATAATTGGTCCTTACTTCTTTAAACGATGCTGGCCAGAACGTTACAGTCAATGACGCTAGAGAGCCATGGTTACTGAGTTTTTCGTTCATCAATTAAACAACCATGATGTGCAGAAGCTGTGGTTTCAACAAGAGGGCGCAACAGTCACACAGCTCTGTCTGTTTTTCTGCCTGTATGTTCGAGTTCTGCAGCCTAAATGGCTAAAGTGATTACCTTCAAATTTGGTATGCGTATGGTTCTTTTGGCATCCTCAGAAAGATTTTTTTAAATTTTATTTTTAAGGCCAAAATAACGGTACTTGCCATATAACCGTTAAGGAAAAGCTTATTTTCCTCGAGAATGGTTCCAAAGATTTTGATGAATATTTTTGAGAGTCTATTAACGGTACAATTCATATAAGGTTTTTTTTTTATTTTCGACTTTCTCGGTAATGGGTCATTGGATTTCTATAAAAAATTATATTTAAAAAGATCTTGGTAGCCAAGCTAATTCTGCATACCAACATTTTGAATAACTTTTTTTTCTATTTGTTTTCCTCTCTATATATATAATTTTCAATATTTTTGAAACTAAATTAATAAATTTAATTTAAATTTTTATGATCAGCTGCATATTAATAAACTCTAAAAAACTGCGTACCTACTAAATTTTCAACATTTTTTTTCAGGAAAACTAAAAGAAAACAGGTGCTACAATTTTCGAAATACTTTTTTTTATAAATCCAGTATTACATAAGACGCAACAAAAACTAAAACAACAACTAATTAACACGAAGAACTTTGAGGTCGATCTCAAATCTATCGTGTCACTTTTTTCCATGTGAAACTGAGTCCGAGTTACTCTCTTCAAATCAATCTTACAGGTAATTTCAAGCTCGTTAGCTCATGCTCTGAAATCAGTCTCATCTTTTAGAATATGACCCTAAGGTCTTACCAGTACTAACATAAAGATCCAAGATTTGGATGGTTACTAAAAGGCATTCCGGCGATCTCTGAACCGCGTTCGAGAGGAAAGTCTTACGGAAAATTGTTGGCCGCGTGTGCGAAATCTAAAGAAGTTACGATCATGAATTTTATGACATTTCTACCTCGAATCGAAATGCTGTTGAAAAAGCTAGGTGGATATCGACAGTCCTTCCAGTTTTGGGTTGTTTCAGTCTGAGGTCCGAATGCATAACTACCCGTAACTTCTTCTTTAACCAACGGTTGTTATGATCTCGAATGTGTCCACAAATCTTCATTCATTCGCTTTGAGGCTTCACTTGTATTGTTCGACGCGTTGATAACGTCGGCAGGTTCCCATTCTTCCGATTGTTCTAAATCAGAAACCAATTAAATCCAGGAGTTCTTGGATTTTTTTGAAAAAGGACTTTTTGCGCATATTCTTCCACGATAGTGTTGGTTTTTTTTAATAAGATTTTTAAGACATCTTTCTTCTGGTAGTAGGCACCAGCTAAGTTGGTCATCCTGTATTTTACCCAAGATGTTATTCTTAATGTAGAGGCTTACTTAGTTGGTCGATATTCGATTACACTTTGTCACTCCTGCTGTCAAGCAAAACGTCTTCTACCAGCCGTCGCGGTCATCAATTAACTCTCATACATAATATTGCCTAAAACGTGTAATCATATGGAAGAATAACAAGCCTCATGATCCCTATAAAAATAATGTTGGTATTCCCTAAATTTTAACTGTTTCAAACTATTCCGAAATAACAATAAGCAAAATTAATCAATCGTAATATAAAATGCCAACAACCATGGCCATCTAAAAACCTCCCTTATCTCTTCGATTACAAATTAACCTGATCGAAAGGATTCAACGAGAATACGCTTTAATTCGCTAAAAGCCCACGCGAAATTGAATTCCGAACGCAGTTAAGCGGCCCATATAGATAATGTAAAACTGTTTACACATAATTACTTTGTCATTCCGCCGTCATTATTGCCCATTACTTTTATCTTGTCCTGTTGTCGACAAAACGACAAACAAAATAATTTTTCCCCAAAAAAAGCAACAAATTCAATTACCAACAATTTCCGAGTATTTCCAAAGTGAAAAACCATTTTAAACGTTGTGTCCAGCAGTCTTTCCAATCTGGGTTGTATCAAATACCAAGAGTTTCATAATCCACCTGAAATTCGGACAGTCGCGCATTAAACGTGTCACCAGAATTTGCATAATTAATGCAAATGATTGGGGAACACAACCGTCCCCAACAGAGCGATACCGATACTGTTCTATAGGTGAACTGATTGGTACAAAATGTACATCATCTCCTCTTGTCCACACACCGATTCATCCTCAAGCCCCAAATGGCTTCATTTACATTTTGGTTTTAACAAGAACGGTCTTTACGGACAACATCGCCTTCCGTCCCGCACCAGGAATAATGTGGTCCGGCACCGGAATCCACTCTTATGTCACAGAGTCCTGCCGCAATGTGTTTCAGTTTTGTTCGCAAGAGTACTGCATCAGTAGCAGGTGGCAGGTGGCAATAAGGTAACTACACTAGCAATGTTGTGCCACTCTTTATGTTGAGTGTCCATCCGGAGTAACTACACTGTTTGAATGACAATTTAAATTAATCCGAATCTGATGATAGTGGTGCTTGGGGGCTTGGATCTTGGTGCACTCTGAGCGTTAGTTCTGCAATCGAAAGTTTTTTTTTTTAAGAAACAGACTTCTCGAGTAGTATGGGTGCACAAGCAAGTGAGTAGATTAAGCTTCAAAAAATTCTAATTGGTAAAAGTGGGTAATTTTTTAAAATACTCGTGTAATGGTCAAACAAAATTCAACCAACCTTCGCCTTCTGCTGCTCCTAGATGAAAGTGGAAATTTTATAATTTTCCCATTTCCATCTAAAACTCGAGTGAGTCTCACAGCCTTGAGTTAGTGTGTTTTTTTTTTTTGCATAACCTTCACCAGAATCCTACATACACACATGACACTTGTGCTTCACGCCTGGCAGAGCAAACATTTTACCGGATGTGGAAGAAGAAAAAGAAGAACTTCTCCCTACCTATCTTTGCAGTACTTCAAAGCTTAATTCAGTTTTTCTCTTTGCAGAATTACTTTTTCCGCTTCGAGTGTGGAATGAAGTCCGCATGTACTTGCAAAAAAGGCCCACTTGACCTGGAATTTTACACGCAAAAAAAATTCTTGGAAAAGAGTTAAATAACAGAAGAAAAAAAAAAGAAAAATAAAGAAAAACTATTGCATTCAAATCATGAAAAATATCCAGCGGTTTTTAACATTCATGAATGTGTGTAATACAGGGTGCTTTGTATAGGATTTAACAAAATGAAAAAAATATTTCTTAAAACTATTTTTTACTTGCGATTTAGGTACTAAAATGCAAGTTATGGATTCGTGCAAAAAAAAATCTAACAATCAAACATGACATTACGATAATAGAGAAGTTGAAAAAAATTAGTATTTAGTATTTATTAGGTAGTATCTCGGGGGCTGTTTTTCATTTTTGCTCTAGGTCGAAAAATAACGGTACCTACCACACAATTTTGAACAAAAAGTTAGATTTTCTCGAAAACGGCTCTAAGGATTTTGATAAAACTTTAAGGGTGCTAATTTTTTTTACAATAATACATCTTTCAGTTAGAATAAATTTTTCGAAATTTGTTTTATAACGGTACCTCTCATATAACCGGTTTTATCAAATGCGGTTTTATCGTAATTTATTATCCCGATTTCAATAAAATTTTGCAAACAGGAAGTCATTTATAATTCAATTAATATCGCATTTCAAAATTTTCAAAAACTTTTCTTGTCGATTTTTTAAAATATTCTAAAAAAAAATTGGTTTTTGAAATATTTTGAAAACGGGTTGATTGAATTTTTTTTAAATAATTTTCCCAGATGAATACTACAGATTTTCTTATAATGACACACTAAAAAAATTTCAATATTATTTTGAAAAGTTTAAAAAAAACGACTTTTTAAAAAAACTGGTTGAGCGATTTTCAATATTTTTTTTCCTTGATAGACATTTAGTTTTCAAATTTTATTGCATACCTAGTTTTTCCGAGAAAACTCTTAAAACTAATTAAAAAAAATTAAAGAATTTTCGAAGAAAATTTTATTTTTACTTGCGATTATACATAGGTACTAAAATGCAAATTATGCATTCGTGCAGATTAAAAAAAATTAATATAACAATCAAATATGACATTACGATGATAGAGAAAAAGATTTGGTAACTCAAATATTTTTCTCTATCATCAAAAATTCTGTCCGTCTGTTTGTCTGTCTGTCTTTACGGATGTATTTTGGACTGTAGCCTAAACGGTAGGGCCAATCGTCTTCAAATTTAGAACTTGGTTATTTTGACATTCTACATTACATTTTTTTTATGCTCAAAAATTAACGGTACCTGTCATATAACCGTTATGTAAAAGCTTATTTTTCTCGAAAACGGTTTCAAGATTTTTTATGAAAAAAAAACAGTACTAATTGTAGCTAAGCATTATATGTCGGTAAACAAAATTGATATGGTGGACTAAAAACGGTACTATTGTTCCGATTACTATGAAAATTAATATTCGAGAAGATGTAGGTAGCCTTAGTAATTTTGCATTAATTTTTTTCGAAACCTTTTTTTTTGTATTTTTAATAATTTAAAAAAAAAATTTTAAATCAATATTTTGAAAACGGGTAGGGTAAATTTTGTTCTTAAATGCATGTTTTTTTGTGCTAAAGTGTGTTATTTCACACAATACAATTTAACTTACTTTATTCGAACAATCAAGTCACAAAAAATGAATAAATGCCTTGATGTTAACTTTAATTTTCTTATATTTTATTCTACAATGTGACCGCACATATGAGCAAGTATGTGCGATCCAGTCGTGCAATATAGAAAATCAAACGCATCAAAAATTTTGCCTCATGTTGTGCGAACCACCCTGTTTAGTTCGCATGGAAAACGTTTTGTTTACAAAGTTCAAAAATGTAAAAGATTTTATGTTGAAGGTTTTAAAAGGATGTCTTTGGTGTACACCGACACGTTAAAACACCAAATATTAGTTAAAATAAATAGAATTTGAGTTGTTTTTAATTAATTTTTAAAATAGATGATAGGTTCTTTTTTTGAAAAATAAAAAAAATACAACGTTTCTTTTTATAAACTTATCCAGTTTAATTCGTGCTCTCAAAATTTGTTGAAAAACATTCAACACAACAGAATCTTATGGATTGTTACAGCTTTGTTAAAATATAGACCAGAGTTCCAGTTTCAGATTGTTTTTTTTTTATGTTGAGACAGAAGGTGTCGATAAACATTGGTTTTGAATGCATTAAAAATGTAATTGCAAGGAAAAACCTCGCCGGGTAAACTATTCCAAATTCGTATTGTTCGGCTGAAAAAAGAATCTCTGCCAGTGAAACCGGCTGTGGAGAAAGTGCACGGGCGGAGCCCGATGATGGACGTCAAGTCCGAAACGCGCGTCGTGATTTTTAGTAAATAAATGTTGTTTTAAAAGTTTAAATAAATATTATAATTGAAAGCCTAAAAAAGAAAACATCTATTTTATTTAGAATTAACGTTATTTTTCTTAAAACTCCACAACACGGAGGCAGAAACAAAAACTTTCATTTGTTGCTCATATTACAACCAAGCTGTTTGAAGTGCGACAACATCTCTTTAGCGTCCTCCGCTAGCTATCTTCCTTTCTGTTTGTAAGAAAATTTTGTGGAATCCAAACGAATTCAATCCAGGCATTTTGTTAAACTTTTAAAGTTTTCATCCTTTATTAACCTTCTCATTTGTGGACCATCAACAATTCCGTGCTTTCAGTTTCTCTGTACTCAAAATATGGAACTTTTTAGAGATGTATTTAAAACAATTACCATCCTTGTTCAGAGCTTTGACAAATTGCTTCATGAGCCCTAGTTTGATATGCAAAGGTGGCAGAATTCAGCGATCCCTAGACACTAGTCGTTCATTTATCACATTCAGTTGTCCCAGAACCATAGCTTGCCTGGAAGACCAGTCTTTTATAACCCAGTGCTCAGACTTAGCTCTGCTATCCCACAGACAAATAAAATACGTATTTTTTGAATAGCCTCCTTGTTGGCCGAGAAGAAAATTCACCATTTCCAGATTCACACATAACAGCCACTTGTGTTCGTTGTACTTGATTCTACCCATAACCGAAGCTACAGTAGCATACTCTTCCTGGACTTAAGTTGAATATGCAATCGTTAACGAACCCAGCTTATTGCCGTTATAGTTCAGTCAAAATAGACAAAAATAAGTCATAACTTAGCCAAAATTCGCATAGAGCTGAAAATTGGCTGAGACGTTAAATACATCATTATAAATGAAATATCAAAAATCCCTTTCGATCCTACATCTGCAAAAAAATTTATTCAAGGTCAAACATACGACATTAAGGTTTTTTCCATTTTTCTCGAAAACGGTAAGTTTTATCGTGAAAATAGGTTAGACAAAAGTTGTAGATCATACAATTCTCTACAAAAATAGCTTAGTTTTTGGTCTTTTGTTAACTCGAATTAAAAATAAGATGGTTATCCAACCAACTTTGTTTTTAATGGTCTTAATGGTCTTACCTTGAAAAATACCCCTGACATCTCTAATGCCTTCGCTAATCATTTCTCTAATTCCTTTTGTAGTTCCTCTGTAATAATAGATGAGAATTACTTTGATAATCGACTTAGCTGCTCTCAAGTTAATTTTAATAATGTTCCTATTAGCAGTGAGAGAATCTTAAACTATCTTTCTTCTCTCAATGATGATTTTTCTTCTGGACCTGATATGATTCCACCTATCGTTTTAAAAAAGTGTTCCTTATGTTTAGCTCATCCACTTGAATACCTTCTTAAGCTTTCATTAGCGTCTGGCAAATTTCCTAGTCTTTGGAAAAAATCTTTTATAAAACCCATTTTTAAAAAAGGTGAAAAAATGGAAATCAAAAATTACAGACCAATTTCAAAGCTTTCAAGCATTCCTAAGCTGTTTGAACAAGTTGTCTGCGAAAGCTTATCCTTCTTAACTAAGAATATTATTTGCAACCAGCAGCACGGAATTATGCAAAAAAGATCCACTATAACAAACCTATTATCTTTTCATCATAAATGCTCTAATGCACTTGAAAGTGGCTTTGAATTAGACTGCATTTACACGGATTTTTCTAAAGCCTTCGACCAACTTTCTCATAATGTTATTTTGTTTAAATTAAAAATGTTTGGCTTTCCACCTTTGTTTATTGCCCGGATAAGATGCTATCTAACAAATAGATCTTACCAAATCAAATTTCGTAACGTATTGTCTAACCCTTTTAATGCATTATCTGGAGTTCCACAAGGAAGTCACCTTGGACCTTTACTCTTCATAATTGCTATAAATGACGTATCTTCTTACATTTCTTATAGTGAAATTCTTGTTTTTGCCGATGATATGAAAATATTTAAAAGAATTAAAAATTCTTCAGACCGTATCATCTTACAAGAAGATATAGACAGTTTTGTCTTATCGTGTTCTAAAAATGGTCTTAGTCTAAATGCTTCTAAGTGTCAAAGTATGACCTTTTCGCGTAAGAGAACACCTAGTATTATCACTTATACAATGTCTCAACAAACTCTTTGTCAGGTTTCTACATATCGTGACCTTTTTTTTTATTTAGTTCTAACCTTGAATTTGATGAGCACCTCAACTCTATTATAAGTAAAGCAAATTCCATGCTTGGATTTATTAAGAGGTGGGCTAAGGAATTCAATGATCCCTACGTAACACTATCTTTATACAAATGCTATGTTCGTCCCCATCTCGAGTATGCTTCTCAAATTTGATCACCATTGTATGAAGTCATTAATTCTCGAATTGAGGCTATTCAGCATAGATTTATTCGCTTTGCTCTTAAAGGCCTTCCATGGGAAGATCCATTTAATCTGCCCCCTTATGAGAATCGAATTCGGTTTCTGAATCTCCAATCCCTTTCTCATAGACGGGTCAGTAATGATCTTGTGTTTTTTCATCAATTGCTTTCTGGTCAAATTGATGCTCCTGAATTACTTTCCTTGGTAGATTTTAACTATCGGGGAGGCTCTTACCGATTACGTAATAAAGAACTCTTGTATTGCCCCTACCATAGAACTAACTATGGCATGCATGAGCCATTAACTCGCATGAAAAGGTTGTATAATACCAATCACGTTCAAATTGATTTTAATTTAAACAAAAAGCAGTTGAAACAAAACTTAATAACCAGTGTTCCACGAGCATGACTTCTATTTGTTATATGTTTTATTTATCGTATTTTTATTTATTTTTAATTACTATTTATTGTAAACGTGTCTGTGAACCGTCTTTCTTTAAGTTTGTAAAAATTTTAATGTTGTTTTTTTTTTTTTTGTTTAAATATTGTTCATTATTTTTTTCTGTAGTTAATACATGAATTGATAATTTTTTTTTGTGTTTATCTTCAGTGCTACGTTCTTTTTGTGTTGGTGTTGGGTAGTTTCTAACTGCTAACACCTGCATTCATGATGAAGAGCTTAAATAAGTTGCGTACATATGAGTTTGCTCTAAACTTAGTACCACTTGACCTCTGAAATGCAAAAAAAAAAAAAAAAAAAAAAAAAAAAAAAAAAAAAAAAAAAAAAAGACAACATTTGTAATAAAAATGGTTCTGAACTACTTTATGTTTGACTGTATCATTTTAAACGGTTGCACTGATGGAGATAATGATGGACACTATACTTTCATTTCTGTGCAGTGAATAATGAATGGATTGAACGGATCAACAAATTCGAAGTACACTGTAAAACGTTCACCGATCATATACCTGTTGCAGTACAATTTTCAACCGAAGCAACATCCCGGCACACAAATCTCAAACTACTACCCCGACTTAAATGGATGAATGAGGAGTTAAACTCTTATCAACGTAATTTGAGCAATCTTATTGAACCAAATCTATTGTTAACTGGTTCTGCAGACGTTATTTCCAATCAATCAACAAAAAAAACAAAATAAAATACACTTCTCCACCATTCAAACAAAAATGGTCCGATAACGACTGTTTGAAGGCACGCAAAAATCCTTTGCACTTTTGAGAGTCTTACGTACTTCACACAATGAAGATTTAAGAAAATGGTACAAAGATGCCAATACTTATTACAAAAATTTATGTCTTCAAAAGAAAACATATTTCGAAAACAGACAAGCACTTAACCTTGGACAAACTAAAAATTCGAAGCAGTTTTGGAAGATTGCCAGACATTAATGGAATAAGCCATAAGATAGGTACTGGATTATCTGCAGAAAGTCTTGCTACTCATTTTAAACATCTCCTTAACAACAACTCGAACCTAACGATCTCATACGCGGAACCATTAATATTTGATGAATCGTTGGACTCAGATATAACACTGGCGGAAATAGAAGCTGTCTTAAAAAAAGCAAAAAACGGAAAGGCACCCGGCGAAGATAGGATTCCCTATGAGTTTTATTCAAATGCAACACCCTCTTTCTTGAACCACTTAAGAACATTTTATAATAGGATCTTCGCGCATGCTGATATTCCCTATTCATTCAAAAAATCTGTTATCATCCCCATCCATAAAAAAGGCGCTCTGGAAATTGCTGAAAACTTCCGAGGCATTTCATTTATGAATACGATAGCCAAAATATTCTGCGGTATACTTGTGGAGAGACTTGAGAAGTGGGTGGAGAGGAATAATATACTCTCAGATCTTCAAACCGGCTTCAGAAAAAACTTTTCTACAACAGACCAGATCTTCACCTTAGCGTCAATTGTAAAAGCTTTTTAAGCACAGAAAAAAAAGTTTACACGTTATTTGTAGACTTCAAAGCTGCCTTTGATCTAGTGGATCGTAGTGCACGCCTTTATAAGCTCTCACATTTGGGTGTCTCTTCAAAATTTATAAGAGTTATCAAAGAAATGTATAATGAAACGAAAGCCGCCGTATGGGATGGCAAAGTTTTTTCAGAATGGTTTGAAACGACTACTGGGGTAAAACAAGGGTGTCCACTGAGTGCTTTACTGTTTTTTTCCTATTTATAAATGACATAGCTCAAGACTTACCTGGTGGAATAAGAATGGCGAATTGTATTATTAATGTTTTATTGTATGCTGACAATCTTGTCATACTATCCGAGTCAGCAGAAAACCTACAGTTGATGATTAATCGATTAGCAAATTACTGCAACAGGTGGGGGCTTACGATTAATACAGAAAAATCTAAAGTAATGGTCTTCTCACGGTTTTCTAGGAGTCAAAACAGTTATAGATGGCAGTACAATGGAAATATAATAGAAGTTACTAAAGAAATCAAATATCTAGGAGTAAAACTGAATACAACTTTGGACTTCAAGACACACCTAAAAAAAAAAGCCAACGCCGCACAAAGCTTGTTGAATTCTACATGGAAAAATGTGTTTTCAAATAATAAAATAGCCTTATCTGCCAAACACAAGATATATGACGCCGTCGTAAAATCAACTCTTTGTTATGCATCTCAGGTTTGGGGAGCAGAGGAATATGATATGATAGATCAATTCCAAAGAAATTTTTCTAAAAAAACTCTTCAACTTACCTCAAAACACACCAAGCTATGCAATCTATCTAGAAACAGGAATACCTAAACTCCTTACAAGTACACTTAAGGCACAAGTTGATTACATTGTCAAGACGTTAGCATATGAGGACTCCAGAATTGCTAAAAAGATGATCTTGTACGAATTAAGAAACAAAGACTGGTGGGTTGCTAAGTGGCAAAGTTACGGAAATACCTATGGTGAAATACTGCTTATTGATTCAAACAGCACAAATAATCTAAGAGAACAGTTGTACCGAATTATTCAGAAAAATGAGGACTCTGCACGTGAAACATTTGCCGAAAAAGCTCGAGAATCAGGAAGATTATTATACTCGCAACTTAACTACAACCTCAATGAAAGAAACTATTTTCACGATTCACTTAACTACAAGGACATTTCTTTAATTTTTAAAGCAAGATGTGAGCTACTCAGCTTAAATGGAACTCCCTATAATGGAAGCTTCTCTTCTCTTTTGGCAATAAGATCCTGTCTTTGCAAGACACCCTAAAAATTCCTAACGAGTGCGACTGGAAAACCCTAAGTAAATATTTAAAAGTAATCTTCAAGTATAGAATGATGTTATTGACTGATATGTTTGATTTTTAGCGTTTGGATTTGTCCAGAGGTGAACTATCAAGCTCCAAAGCCAACAGTATTGAAATAAGTGGTTTATCATCAACTGCAACGATTCAGGAGAGGCTGCCAAAAGAACAATATCATCCGCAAACATCAATAATTTGATTAACTTTCCAGCGTATTCAACTCCACATGGCAAGAGGTCTGCCAGATCATCAATAAACAAAGCAAACATGCTTGGGCTCAATGTGCAACCTTGCCTGACTCCCGATTGTGTCTTAAATCCTTCAGATAACGCTTCACCATTCCATACTATCGTTATTGTGTCTCCGTAAAAATTCTACATGATCCTTCCATGCCATACCATAACTGTAGAGCTTGTAAATTAGCGCCTTTCTATCGATCATATCGAATGCAGATCTAAAATCTACGAAAAAAGCATATTGCTTCTTTTCTTTTCCAAGAAAAATTTCTGCAATACTTTTGAGGGTAAAAATGTGGTCAATCGTTGAATATCCACTTCTAAATACTGCCTGGAACTCCTTCAGTAGTTTGTTGTTATCGTTCCATTTATTAAAACGTTTTTGTAATATCAACGTAAATATCTTGTATGAAGCATTTAGAAAGGATATACCTCTGTAATTCGCAAGGCTCGTTCAAATTTTCTTTCTTGTGAATCGGAAAAATAACTGATTCCTTAAATTCTTGTGGTATATCCCCGGTTTCCTCTTAGCTTGGTGATTAGTTCCGCAGTGCCGTACTTATAAAATTCAGCTGTAATGCCATTCGATCCTGCTGCTTTTCCATCTTTAAGCTTCGTTAAAGCTGAAATCCCTTCTTGATAACTTATGGAAGCATCCAGAATTTCATTGACAAAGGCTGGTGTCGCATATTTTACCGAAGGTGTCTCTTGGACAGGAATCAACAATTTCTCAAAGTGAGCTGCTAGAAGATTTGGACTCAAGTTCGGATGGATGGAAAACCGTTTGCCATTTAAATGCTTTGCCAAGTGCCAGAATTCTTTTGAACATAGAGCTAATCTTCTTGATTCCGCTTCAAAAAACGCGTTCTTTTTTTGTTTACATATTGCCTTGTAAGCCCTATTAGCGATCAAGTACTGGTTGCTGAAATAGTCCTCATTTGAGGACCTACACAGCTGGTCGAAAAAATAGGTGTGAAGAAAGAATTTGCTCTTAGATACGCGAACTGGAATGGACCTGAAGGACTTAAAAAATGCCGTAATATCCTCTGGAGCGACGAGACTAAAATAAATTCGTTTTCTTCGGACTCCGGGCGTAATGTAAGACGCCCAAAAGGAAAAGAATACCATCCCCGCTATACACAAAAAACAATCAAACACGGTGGTGGCAATATTATGGTGTAGGGATGTTTTTCCTGGTACGGTGTCGGTCCTATATTTCTCATTAAAACCATATTAACAAAATATGGGTATAGGGATATCTTGGAAAATGTCATGCTTCCATTTTCTGAAGAAAACATGCCCCTCCGATGGCATTTTCAACAGGATAACGATCCAAAACACAAGGCGGGTCTTGTAAAAGATTGGTTCCAAGAGAAGGAAGTATCTTTTATCCCGTGGCCAAGTCAATCCCCTGACCTCAATTCCATTGAGAACTTGTGGAATGCACTCAAGCGAAAGTTGTGGGAAGCCGTTCAAAGAGAATGGTATTCTATACCCAACCAGACATGCCAAAAATTGGTGGAATCAATGCCACGCCGACTCCAAAAAGTTCAAGCTAACAATGGAGGATACTCTGGTTATTAGAGTTAGGTAATCGAAAATTTAGGTAACCAACATTAAATGTTAATAAAATCAATATTTTTAATACTTTAGGAAGACGCGCCTATTTTATTGACCAGGCTAAAATGCGTCAATCGACAGTTTCGGCCACTTATTATGAAAATGTTTTATTAATTCAAAATCCTATTATATATTTATTTTCTTTGTTATTGAAGTTTTATTAAAAACATAAAAAATTATAATGCAACTGAAAAAATGTAAAAAAAAAATTAACTAATAAAAAAATAAATTGTCACATATTTAACACCCTTGTTTCTTGAACTGCTCTGGAAATAAGCCAGAAGTTCATTGTGATCGGAAAATGGCAGCATCTGTTCATTCCATTCACTACCTATCAGACTATAATCTATCACAGAGCTACCCTGTCGCCGTTCTTATCATATAAGCTTTTACCATTTTGAATTCTTAACCCTCTTTAGCTTTAGCCCTCTTGCATTAACTATTGCGTCTTTCGAATTTTCGAATTAGTAAACAACAGTTTTAAAATTCCTTGCAACAAAAAGAAGTCTAATTTTGTTCCCTTGTATTTAGTGTTCATTTTGTTAGCATCTGTCCGTCACGCCTTGGCTTTGGGCCACTTCCTTTGATAAAATATCCTAAAAAAAGTTCTACAAGCATTCACTATGATTTCAGAAATTGAATGTTTCCCCAACCGTTATCAAAAAGTCTTTTCAAAGATTTTATTTTTTTTTCGTTGTTTGTAGGCAAAAATTCCAAGAATTCAATCAGGATTTATGTCGAGCATATGCTGTATTGAATTCGAGGGGCGTCAACTCTTTTCAAGCATGAGTCGTATATGCTTTGAGTTATTAAGTATAAAAGCTCAAACAGTCATTTCGATTCCATAACAGGATTCGAATAAATAATATATTTCAGCAAACACACAAAAAAATATTTAATTTTTTTTTTGTATCCTTAAGGTTAAAAAATATTATTTTGGATATTATGTCCTTGACTTTGAATGCGGTAAATTTGCAAATCTCTTTTATTTCGTCCGATTATTCTAAGTTATTATGTCCTTGGCCCGAAGGGTCCTGCACTCACTTATTTCGCCCATTGAAAAGCAAAGTGGAAGAATGAAAAATGCACTTCTTTATGTCAGGCTTATACGATGCTCAGTTGCTTAAGGCAACGTAATTCATGTTAGACTTTAAGACGAAGGTTATGGTGCAGGTTGCTTACAACATTTGGCACTGAGCTTAACCCGGAGGGGTTTATGTAAAATGTAACACGTGGAAATGACATGCAAATGCAGGGACATAGTAGAAGCACAATGCGTTTAGGAGAATAAAGTGTTTTTGTAGTTTTTTTTTTTTTTTTTGTTCTAATATGAAGACAAATTGTTGACAAGAATAACAACAGGTTACAAGTAATGGTTGCAAGGATGCACCTTGAGAGTTGGAAGATTTGTTTGATGTAAGAAGAATGTGTGCACTTTTAGTTTAAATGTAGTCTTTCCATGTGATCTGGATGAATCTTACTTAAGAAGATGGCAATTTTTTGATATAAAGTGGGTATCATAAGATCTGACAGGAAGCTATAGGGCATATTTATGTATGTAGAATTTACTCTTTTTTTATTTTTTAATCTTCTTGGAATTATTGTCTTCATATTTTTGAGGCCATATTTTCAGCTTCTTGGTAAATATAACCTCATAATACAAATACATCATCAATATTTCATCACGGAGAGGCAACAATAAGAAGGAAAGTTTTGTAAATATTCTTTTCATACTGAGAACGCCTTCAGTGACAAATTTGTGTGTCAATAACGATAAATAATGTTCCATGAGCTTCAACTTTAGTTTTGTGGAGTGGCATCACTGGCAAGGATTTTCTAAATTGAAAAAAAGATGAAAAGGTAATGCGAAATTCTCATACACTAAAAAACACCTTTCGACTACAAACTAAGTTGCAATATCAAGTAGTTTATTCTTCGTACATTAATCACTGTAGGCAGTGAGCTCTCCATCAAGAGGACCTCTAGATACCGAGCCTCTAGAAATAGTTTTTTCCTATAAAAAAGTTTATTTTCTGTTTATTGCTCATTGCTAGTTAAAATACTCTCTTTCGACTGCAATAGTATCCATATTACACATCATACATCGAAGTAGTTTTGAACTACTTCAAGAAACTTATTAACGGAGTACCATGATGCAAAAACCTTTCATTTAATCTCAAAACTACGATTCAAACGATTCCAAAACATCAAAGTCAAATAAATACTCAAACTGAAACAGTCTTGATTCAAAGTGTCTTTGAAAAAAATAATAATAAATAAATCAAAGCAACCAAATCAATCCTTTCGAATTTACCAAAACAACTTGACCTTCGATTAAATAGAAAAATCAAAACCAAAATCAAGCGACCGAAGTACTTGAAAGCCACTCAATCGCACCAAAGAGTTAAAATTCCTTTGGAAAAATTTACCAAGGACATGGATAACCACCAAACACAAAGTCTATCAACCCAAAGCTGCTGCATATGCCAGCAGTAGTCATATCGTAATCTACTGTAGGTAGGTATGTATCGCAAAGCACTTCACTCAATATTCATCCGAAATTTTACCTGGACCGAAAAAGCCATGCTGGCAAATGCTTCCCTTAATGAATAAAATTAAGGCTACGTAAACAGAATGTGCATCATTTAAGGGAACAGTGCTGGCGCACCCAATGTTCGTGCTGTCATGCCTCTCAAGCTGCACCATTCATGATATAAGATATGTACGTTCGCCATGCATGCAGCAGTAGCAGCAGCGAAATAATGCGCTGACCTCATGTCGAATACTGCAAGTCTTTAATTTCTCATAATTTCCCATTTTCCGCCACTAATATGGTTTCGACACACTGCACAGTGCACATATTCCCAGATCCCAGATCGCAGCTTCACATCAGCCCGCATAGCCAGCTAGCTGTTCGCTAGCACATTGGATGGCTGTAAGAGCACCGGATTTCATCCAACACCCATTATTTCAACAGGATGCACGACCATGCTGCAATTTTAAGTGGATTTTATGAATAATTCAACTACGCCTTCCCGCATTCTGCGCCAAGGACTTCCTTGTGCTCCTCCTTCGCTAAAAATCCATCCGTATTCCTACCAAAACGGTATGCTTTAGGGATGGGGCAATAAAACTTCCAAGGCACACGGGCTGAACGCTGAAGCTGAATGTTTGCAAAGTCACTGCAGCATCATCACTCGGATGATTGACTCTGAGTTACGGAATGTGTTATTTTTCATTTTATGGATCGTGGGGTCGTAGATTAGGCGATTAAATTTCATTCGACCCGCAAAACCCAGATATGCACTTGAGTTTGCTTAGTCGAACAGGTAAATCAATAAACCTCGAAAGTCATACCACCGATGATATGGATATCGCATCTTTGCCTACTTATCCTGCACTCCATACTCTTGTGCGCTGTTGGTTGGAAAAAGTTCAAGTTTTTTTCTTATGAATCCTAAATCAAGGTAAGTCTACCGCACATTGAAGTAAGGGTAGGGGGAGGGGGGAGTTAGAGGTATGTATACACGACTAAAGGTGAAGGCACAAGAACAAAAAGGTATAAAGATGAAGTTCCATCAGAGCCAAAGAACCTACCTACTTTCCGTATATTTTGTTGAGTTTTTCTTTTTTGGAGACGTGCCCACGGAAGTTTTAAAATTCCTCATTTCCAAAAGTTAAACTCACCTTCCTTTCCATACCACGTCGCATATAACTTTGACTTTGGTTCCTGGTGTACTATACCTACTTGGTCTAGGGCACTTGTTTGCTTGAAGGAGCTCTTTTCCTTTTTTAACTTTGTGCTTCTGTTTGCATGTCCCTTAGTAGAACCAAAGATAAAGTTAAATTTTCAATTATACAGTGGAAGTCAAATGTTTAAGTCACATTTTTTAAAACAAGAAGAATAAATGCTTTCATTCTAAACGCTTTCAGTCGTACATTTAGCAAGAACATCTAAGATTTACTTTACTTCACATGAGAAACTGTCAAAAAAAAAAAAAAACTGAAATAGACCGAAAACGAAGCAAAAAACTTGACAGATCGACAAGAAACTTTTCATTCGATTTTGTCACTACACTAGCTTTCTTTTTCTTTCGCGTATTATGGTTAGGCCTTAGATAACATGGCTGTATGTCTTTTTTTACTGTCAAATGCCTTATAACTTTATATCTCTTTATTTCTATATCTCTATATCTCTATATATCTGTATCTCTATATCTCTATAACTCTATATCTCTATATCTCTATATCTGCATCTCTATATCTCTATATCTCTATATTTCTATATCTCTATATCTCTATAACTCTATGTATCTATTTCTCTATATCTCTTATATCTCTATACCTCTATATCTCTATATCTGTATCTCTATATCTCTATACCTATTTATCTCTATATCTCTATATTTCTATATAACTATATCTCTACATCTCAATATCTCTATACGTCTATATCTCTATATCTCTACATCTCTATATCTCTATATCTCTATATCTCTATATATATCTCTACAACTCAATATCTCTATACCTCTATATATCTATTTCTCTTTATCTTTATATCTCTATATCTCTATATCTCTATATCTCTATATCTTCATATCTCTATATCTATATATCTATATCTCTATGTCTCTATATCTTTATATCTCTATATGTGTATATCTCTATATTTCTCTATTTCTTTGTCTATATATCTTATTATCTCTTTTGCTCTATATCTCTATATCTCCATACCTGTAAATCTCTGTATCTCTCTTTCTCTATATCTCTAGCTCTCTATCTCTATATCGCTATATTTCTCTATCCCTATATCTCTAGAGCTCTATATCTCGTTAAGGCGCGATTGTGGAACAAACATCCAAACATACAAAAATTCTTATTTATAATATAAGTAGGAAAGTCATATGACTGTGATTTGGATCATTACCACATACGATTTTGACAGTCGGTCAGCATTATTGTACTTGAGTCATGGAATATGTATCCATGACTGTTAAAGACCTTAGCTACCTTTTGCACATTTTTGTAAGCTAAATTTAAAGTTATCGAAATGCTTTATGACGTCGGGAAACTTCGAATTTGATATTTTTGTCTAACCTATTTCATTACAAAAAGTTAGAGCCAGAAAGTATCAAGAAGGAGAAGGGATTCTGTTATGTTTGTTTCACTTTATAAGCAAAATAATTTAATGCAATATGTATGTCTTTACGTTTATGTTTATGATTTCATTCAATTTCTTGTTGCAAATAATTTAAACTTCTCTAAGCCTGAGCCAACTATGATTGGTAGAAGCAAACTGAAGATAACGTAAAAAATGCAACGAAAAGTTATAAGAAGCATCGTCAAAAAAAAAAAACAAGTGCCTGCTTAGCCTGGAGTATTTTAGAATGGAATCTTTTCAAATTTCATTAAATTATTTCTTTTTTTGGTGGCGAGGTGCTCCTTGGTTTGATCCGTCTCCAATTTCACACTCCAAGCAGAAGGAGGTTTCTCTGTACTTGGTCGCTCTATCAAAGATGAGTTTTACATTTGCTTCTGACTCTTTCGGGTATGACGTCGAAGACTTTGCGCGCTGGAGCGTTGATGTTCATCCGCTCTATACGGCCGAGCCATCTTAGTCCCTGGACCTGGATACGGATATTTTTGAATAGACTTATGTCTTTGTACGTCACGTACAACTCGTTGTTGTATCTTCTTCGCCATTCTTTATTTACTGGATCGAAAACATGGACATACATCGCTCCAAGTTACTTTCTCTCGAATGATCATCCTTCAAAAATATACGAGTGCCTAATTCAAAGTCCAACTGTGTCAAAACTTTTCATCACCACTGTTGACTCCAATAAACATTTCAAGCACACTTGCATTTAAGCTGTAACATGTTGCATACGGGTGGTTTGAAATGGAATTGCAACTCCCAGCTCCCAGGCCCAAAACCACCCAACTTAATGTTCATGGCCAAAGATATTACAAATTCAATTTTGCAGAAATGATTCCAATGGAAATATTATGCGCACTCATATTTGTTCATCACAGGAAACTCATTGTCCTTGAGATTTGTCTACAATCTGCTATGTGCATTGCCAAAGCATGCCTGCTGCACTCGACGACGACGACGTTGCACGAATAGTTTGGGGATAAACTTGTTGAATAGATGACGACGACGACGACGAGGACGACGACATAATTCTGATGTAGTTTCCCGAAGAAAGTGGTGGCAAATAATTTACTTTGTCACCGTGAAAAATGTTTTTTTTTTTCAATTTACAAAGAATGAGAAGGGGGTGGCAGTTAGGCATGAATTTGGGAAGCAGCATGCACTCAAAAAAAAAGAAGGAAAAAGTTTAATTTAGTTGATGATGGCAAAGACAGAGAGATTCATCGTCCTGATGATGCTGGGTAAACATCGAGGAGCTTTATTAATATCACATTAGGATATGGTTGCTTTAGTTTTAGCCTGCATTTTTTGGAGGAGCTCGTTACGTGTGACATAGTAAGGACTAGAATGATGATGAACGCAAAAATAAGTGTGGATGAACAGTTGAAGCGCATAAAATTAATGAGCAAACAATGAAGTGAAGTTTAATTGATTTGCCTGTGCTGTCTTCCTTCCTCTATGGTTGCGTTAGTGGTTTCCACTTATCGCCTCCGGCTGTTGGCTAAGACGACATAAATGACATGGATGATGTACTTTGTAAGTTCCATGGAAATTATGTGTGCATTGGTAGGATCTAATATTTTCCAGGTGTGTTTTATAAAATCTTTTTTTTTATTGTAAAGATGGATGGATGTTAAAAAAGTTTTTTGTCTTTTAATTTAATGAAAAATTGGCAAATATTTGTAGGGCTGATATGAAAATTGAATTTATTAATCCTGAAAATTGATACATGCTCTGCACTCAAATAATTAGTATTTTAGTCTTGAAGCAGCAAGTTCCGAGAGCTGAAAAGTAAGCGATTTAGAGAGAAGGAATATGAAGGTGTTTTAAGAAGTCTCCATTGACAAGATATTGTTTTTTTTGTGCTTAATTCTTTTTCTTATTTTTGTTTAAATTAAATACATTTTTTTTTGTTTTTAATTTTGCGCTGAAACCTATTTTACGTACTTTTTTCGAACGATTAAAAGTCACAAAAATAAATAATTAATTTTTTTTATTTAAAATTATTTTTGGATATTTTTTTAATTAAATATTTTTAAAACTATTAAAAAAGTTATTTTAAATTTATGATCAGCTGAACCGAAATTAAAAAAAAAATATTGTTCAATAAAACTTAAAATTAAAAACGCGATTTTATCAAAATCCCTCCTACGATTTTCGAAATACTTTTTTCATAAATTCGATAATATTTAGGACGTGTAATGGCAAACTCTATTTTTACTAAAAATCGATAATTGTTGTGGTTTTGGCCTATAAAAAATAGGCTTAGATCATGTGGTTTTTCTATGTAAATGTTACTTGTTTCTGTTAAAGATCTTGTCTTCCAATGTGACTAGGCACATAAGAGCAAGTATGTGCGACCAAGTCGTGCCCATTTTTTTATGTTTTTTGATTCCATAAATTCAACTTCTCCAACGCGAGTGTAATTAATATTCTTTTATTAGAAAACTTGACTGCCGAACTACACATTTTTCAACCATTCAACAGCCTCAAATTACAGCCACCTGCCTGAACTTAGTTTTGGAATTTAGAAGCTTGTACTCTGGATCTGGAGCCTTAAATTTTTTAAATCACCTCAGCCTTTTAGCGCTGACGCAATCAATGTGGCAAATATTTCAAATTTCTTTTTCACGTGATACGTCTTATAAATCGATGATAGGCTACACGTACGAAATAACATGACTCATGCTGATAAGACTCATCACTCATGCTAACCGCGATACTGTGGTTCATTCAACCAAAATCGATCACAAGCACCAGGCGCAAATTCTCAAAATAATTCCATCCAAATTCTAAAAGAACAAGAAGAGAAAAATAAATACAAAGTAGGCGGAGTTTTGTTAAAGTAGAAAGTAGATGTATTGGGGTGTGTGTGTGTGTGAATTTAACGAGAGGGTTTTAGGGTATGATTTTTTCAACCAAAATCGATTGCAAACTTATTCTGAGCACCAGGCCAACATGAAAAAAAAACAGGCGCGAATTCCCAACATAATTCGACTCAAATTCAAAAAGAACAAGAAGAAAAAAAGAAATACAAAATAGGCGGAGTTTTGTTAAAGTAGAAAGTAGATGTAGATATTGGGGTATGTGTGTGTGGATTTAATGAGAGGGTTTGTGGGTGTGAGTTAACGGGCTGTTTATTGGTGTTGTTGTCATCAATGCTTTCTTATGACGTTATCACGTAAAATTATCGTCCGTAAACGGAATTACAGACCACCAACTTTTTTTTTTTTGAAAAAGGCGATGACCCCCCATCAATGTTGCAGCAGAGGGATATTTTCATCAAGAAATATTTCCATAATCTGATGTCATAAAATATTAGATTTGATGCCAAAAAAGTCGCAAATAGTCACAAAATAGCCAGTTTTAAAGAAAGTTGTCTCATGATCGCATTTTGACCCGTTTTTGGGTCGCACAACGGCAACCGTGCTAGTTGAATATATATTTTGTTGTACTCTAGCCGTTGAACTTTAATGTTCTGTATAATTTATTTGGATTTTGAATTTGAATTTTTTTTAAATAACTGCCTGTCTAGTTCCATTGGTACTAGATGAGAGTAAATCTTCATGCTACTGCCACATTACAGTTGGTGCTTTAATTAAAACAAGTTTTTATCCGAATCCGAATGCGAATTCATATTTAATATTTAAAATAAAAGTTAAGGACACTTTAATGCGATTTTTGCTGCCATCATGAATATATCCACCATTCGCTTACACCTGCGATGGCAGATAAATCAAATGCCCCAATTAATCACTTCTGTTCGTTTAACTTCTATTAAAGGATCAAATATGTACGCATTCATCAAAACTTGCCCCACCATCATTGCCATAAATGGTACATAATTGACATTTGCAAACATCATAACAACAAGCGAACACTATCCATCGCATCCGTCTTTCGTGCTTGTCCATATATACCTAGTCCATGATGGCTGACTGTGTGTCGTCCTTAATTTATTGCACGGGGAGACACTGCAAACAACAATTCATACTCGCATTTATGTGCTTTGGAACGGATTGGGTATATTTGCGCTCGTATTCACGATATCACCACTCCAAGCAATTAAAACAACGTTCGCCTTTAGTGGGATTAGCTACACCGTGATGGCACACATTCGGCACTTGAAAATATCCAGCCCCTCAATCCACACAACACACATGTGTTACGCAGTGGGCAGGTGAAGGATGCCTGTCTCTGGCAGTCAGTCAGTCATTGAAATGAAGGACACATTCAATTATATCTCTCATGGCAATAGAATACGAGATGCTTGCGCACCCTTCTCCGCTGGGGAATTGGAAACATTATTGGAACACAATGGCGATGTGGGGATTCACATTCTACAGTAAAGTATAGTCACACGTGACATTTGTTGATCCTTGATTTGAAAATTCATGCACCTAATCCAGTGGCAAGAAGCACGAATCTCTAATACTTGAAGGTCGCAAATAACCATGAAATCTTCATTGAAAGTCTTGACTAGAGCATCTCTCTGTTAGGGTAACTTACCTTCCTTAAATCTGCTAAAATGGAGTTGAATTTGGGACTAAATCACCAACACTTTGCACCTAAGTCTAGGTTGGTATGTCCTTCCAGGGAGTAATTTAATAATGTCCGAAGATCCAGAAACTAGGAAGATCCAAAATTTTTAAATAACTTAACTTTCTCTGTGAATCCATAACTTGCCTTTATGTAAGGAATTCCCCTGCAGGATTATACGACGTATAAATCACAAGCACAACTAAATCGTAATCCTGTCTGCACGAGGTTTCCTCGATTTTAGGGCCCAGAAATCAGGTCATTCTCATTACGAATTCATTCCATGTCAGGTTTCTAGAAACCGGTTATACCTTCACCTTACGTCACAATCGTTCTGTCCTAAAAATAACCAGGTGAATACTGATCTAAAAAATTATTTCCCTTTTCGTGCTTTGTCCTTAATGGCCAACTGTTGGCTAATTGGCGTTAAGTGAGACCTTTTATGGTCCGCTTACACTGCCAACACCACCACCAACGAGTCCAACAAAAGTTACGATTTAACGCAACTAGCGGAAGGAAGGAAGCATCATTTTTGGAAGAATTCAGGTCCTTGAACACCCCGGCTAGCGGAAGATGTTTTTAGACACCTTCTCTTTTTTTTCAATTTCAATTAGGCCAAAGGACACTCGCATCTCTATAGCCCTCGAAATGGATTCTTGTTTTTTATTTCGAATGATGATATCCCAATTCAGTTGACAATGCACAGGATACTCAATAGCAAGGCAATCGCATCTAAAAGACCCGACATCGGCATTCCGAACGAATCGAAGAGGTTAAGGAAGGAGAATAACAACGGTATGTTGAACGGGACGATAAAGGTAAAAAATCAATTTTCCTGATTGTCTGTGTTTTGCTCCAGAGTTATGGAGAAAAAAGCCACAGCCTAGAGGAGTGTGCGGCATTTGGCTTGTTATAGTGTTGGATGGTGGAGACTCCTGGGTCCTTTATATTGGCATTCCATGCGAAGAAATTCCTTTTGTGCGGAAGCTGTGCTTTTTGTCTCCTCTCTGTCTGGAGTTTGAATCGCACGAAAGTGTGTCCTCAATGTTTGTGATTGGCGGGGCGAAGTTTTCAAGTCGATATCAATTGATATGCCAAATAAAAAGGATGAACAGGAAAATATACAGATCTAGGGATGGAGTAGTGGCATTATCTGGATTTTTATTGACTTCTTATTTTATTATACAGATATTACTTGAAGAATCGTTGAATTCGATTGAGTTAACAATAAGTGTGAAGTGGGAAGATAAATGTATTTTACGTATTAAGGTTTTAGAATTGATTTTTGTTTAATCGGCCAGCATTGAAGTAAGAAATGGTTCAGCGAATGGAAAAATCTTAAATAAAAAATAAATAAAAAACTTTATTTTTGATATTTGTATGCAAAAATGATAAACAATTTCAAGAGCTTTGACAGCCAATAGTAACTTCTTTTGGTTTTTATCAACTTGACTTGTTTTTTACATCTCATCCAAAAATCATAGAATACAAAATAACGCCGTGATGTCAAAAAAAAAGGATATTTTTTCCTGACGTAAGCAGAGATGTGACAATTGATTGCGCGTTGAAATATTTTATTTTAAGTTTTTGCCAATATTTAACGAGTTTTTGTGTTTTTGACCATTTTTTCATTTCCTACAATCCAAGAATGTATTGGTTTTTGGAACATATGTACGTATGTACGAACATTGGATTCTACAACTCATATTCGAATTTAAAAGAATTCATTTGGATTTTCGCCTAGAGAAACTTCTTTTTCAACATGATAATCGAGTACAAAAGCTTTGTAAACATTTTTTTTTTATATAACACTATAGCAGACCCGGTCACGACTTGCGGTGGCTTTTTACTTGCGATTATAGGAACTATAATACAAGTTATGCATTCATGACATTACGATGATAGAGAAACGTATTTGAGTTACTGGCAAAATTCTGTCCGTCTGTCTGTCTGTCTATCTGTCTGTTTGTACGGATGTATATTAGACTGCAGCCTAAACGGTTGGGCCAATTGTCTTCAAATTTTGAACTTAAGGTTATTTTGACATTCTACAGAGGAGTTTTTAATATTATTTGAGCTCAAAAATTAACGGTACCTGTCATATAACCGTTATTTAAAAGCTTATTTTTCTCGAAAACGGCTCCAAGAATTTTTATAAAAAAAAATCAGTGTACTACTAGGCATGCATTATATTTTGGTGAAAACAAAATTTAATATGGTGGGCTAAAAACGGTACCTCCCATAGGACCGGTTTTTTTTCTTTGACTTTTTCGAAAACTGGTGATCCGATTACAATGAAAATTGATGTTCAAGAAGATGCATTAATTTTTTTCGAATTTTTTTTTGTATATTTAATAATTTTCAATATTTTTTTTTTGAAAAATCAATATTTTGAAAACGGGTTAGTGAATTTTTTTTAAATTTTGTTTTTAAATGTACGTTATTTTTGTGCTTAAGTTTGTATTCTTGAATTATTTTTTTTTAATTTTTTAAAAAAGATGTTAAAAAAAACCGTTTTATTTAAAAACAGCTCCTACAATTTAAAAAAAAAATCATACTTTTTAACATTTCCTAAAGAAATGAAATGGCGTTTAAATTATTTCACCCAATACCTTTTAACGTACGTTAATCGAACAATTAAAAGTCACAAAAATCGAATAAATGCTTTGATGTTCACTTTAATTTTTTAAATTTTATTCTACAATGTGACCGCACATATGAGCAAGTACGTGCGGTTCAGTCATGCAATTTATTTAATTTGCAATAAAACAAAAATATTGAGTCCATTAATCAAGACCAAAACAATCCTATGCCTCAAGTTGCACAAAATTACATACATTATGGAAAATTTCATCAAAATCGGTTCAGTAGTTTCGGAGTTTATAAGTGACAAACATCGTGAAACGTGCGTACAAAAGATAATATCAGTTTGTTGCCCTTATAGTGTTAAAACGCACTGCGGGAACATAAAAAGGCAAGAGTACTCAAAGATCTCGATATACACAAATCAGTTGGCCCGGATGAAGATGAGGTATTCTTCCCCACTGCCAAAGCCACTGCGTACGCTTTTCCATCGCTCCTACTCTTCTGGAATCTTTCCAGCAGCATTTGTCCATCAGCCTGTCCCTAGGAAAGGTGACCCATCCTCCCCCTCCTCCTACCGACCCATAACATCCCGTCTTTCTAAGGTCATGGAAACGCTGATTAACCGTCAGCTTAAAAAAAAATCTAGAAGATCGAAAGCTTCTCCATGACCGCCAGTATGGCTTCCGCAGCAACCGCTCCACTAGTAATCTGATGGCATATCTCACCGAACAGTGGAACAAATCTTTACATCGCTTTGGTGAAAGTAAGACTATTGCTATTGATATCTCCAAGGCATTTGATAGAGTTTGGCATGGAGCTCTTATCGAAAATGCGTGCTTTTGGGATCGATGATACTCTTGTTCGTTGGATTAGAAGCTATCTTCTGGACTCAAGTCTGATTCCCAAGTCTGATTCTCACAAAATAAATGCTGGTGTGCCCCAGGGCTCCGTTTTGTCTCCGACTCTTTTCCTCATTTTTATAAATGATCTTCTGTCTGTTACTTCTAATCCACTTAACTTCATATACGTTCGATAATTCACGTCCTTCCCCTTCGGACGTACAATTGCAACGGTGCCGTATGTCAAGCTCATTAAACTCCGATTTATACAGCATTGTCAAATGGGGTAATAGGAATCGTGTGGAGTTTAATGCTTCGAAAACTCAATGCTGTCTTCTGTCGTTAAAGCTAAACATACCCCCAATGCCATTGTCCATTAATGGCACTTACATCGAAGAAACCGAAAAGCTCTCAGCTCTCAGTACTCGGTATGTGTGTTAACGACGACCTCCGTTGGAACGATCATATATTTGAGATCGCTAAGAATGCTGCTAAGTGCTTAGGTTTTCTGTATCGGTGTAAGAAGTTAAAAGCGTTTATACGCCCTAAACTCGAGTATAACTCCCACCTCTGGGCAGGAGCTTCGCAAACAATGCTTCACCTCGCTCATGAGCCCAATCTCGGACGTACCTTGAAATAAAGAGATTCTTTTTTTAGACTAACAACACGAATTTGGAATAGTTTATCCGGCGCGATTTTTCCTTGCTATTTTCTACTACATTCTACATTCTACTACATTCTACTTCGATGTAGACCAACAGTTCTACGTAAGATTTTTCTCTCCAACGCGGATTAGACATCAGACTGCCTTTTTGCAAGCAACCAACTCTCGAATCCGTATGTGAGTACTGGTAAGACCATAGTCTTGTACAGCAGCAGCTTGGTCTGTATGGTAAGGTTTATGGATTTGAAGAGCCTTGACAGACTAAAGAAGGTTCTGTTCGATTCTAACAGCCGCCCTCGTATTTCTTTATCCAAATTATTATGGGCTGCTGCTTTTGAGCCAAGGTAGTTAAAGGAGTGCACTACTTCAAATTCATGCTCCGCTACCAGAATAGTTGGATCCACACTTCTCGCAGACGTACCCACCATGTAATTAGTCTTCCCTTCATTAATAGTAAAGGATTCATGTACAGCTTGTTGGCCTCTGCCGATGATGTCGATGAAGTCTGCGTAGGCCAATATCTGGCTGGACTTGGTGATGATTGTCGTTCTTTTTGACGTGCTAGAGTCACGGATTGCTTTTTCCAATGCCAGGTTGAAGAGGATGCAAGACAGATCTCTCCTTGTCGGAGTCCAATAAAGATGTTATTTGGTCTGGACAGCAAACAGGCTACTTTTACTTGGCTTGTAATTTTGATCATAATCAGCGTACATAGTTCTGTCAATTTATTTGGGATGACGAATTCTCTCGTCGTCTTATAAAGTTCTACCCTGGCTATGCTCTCGTAGTTTATAGATAGCTTTAAAGTCTATGAAAAGATGGTAGTTGGGATACTAAATTCCCGACTTTTTTGCCATAACATGCCTAAAGACATTTATACACACATTTATATTTATTTCCCGATTGTGGCTTTATCGTATAGGGCTTTATTCTTGCAGGACAGAGGATAATGTCATACCTTTATAACTGCTGTACTTTGTGATATCTTCCTTCTTATGTATGGGACATATTATTCCTTTTCGCCAGTCTCCTGGCGTTCTCCATGTTTGATCAGCTCGGCAGGTATACCGTCGGCTCCCGAGGATTTGTTATTATTGAGCCGATTAATCGCCTTTTGCTTGGTGGGTGCAGCACGAGGTCTTCCTCTTCAAATGTTAGAGTCTGCATTTCTTCCGTGAGCTGACCGTTCAACAATTCATTGAAGTACACTTTCCATTGCACCAGATGGCCATCAGGATCGGTGACCAGATTTCCATCTCCATCCTTACAGTACGTGCAGGGTTGTGTATATTGCGACATGATTCTGACGGATTGGTAGAACTAACGCGGCTGGGTGGGGACTTCGGCCTCATTTCTTTCCATTTCACAGAAGATGTTTTGCTCTGAGGCTGCCTTTCTTTGTCTCGATTAGATGAGAAAACCTTAAAGTCAGAAATAATCAGGTACCTAAGTTTGGAAGAAATAAGGGATTTACAAGTGATCAATCAAAAAGCTTTCTTTGTAAAATTAAGTTTATTTATGAATATAAAAGTTTATTTTGAAAATAAAAAGATTTTCTTTTATCCCAATTTTAAACTTCAACCCTTCCATGGTTTTCCTTCAAAACTATGGTAACACTTACACAGGTATGATGAACGTGATGTTCTTAGACTTCTCACTTCTTTGAGAGCATGTGTTTGCTGCACCAATTACATTGATGCATCTTATGTTACCATATAATACACTATGATCTCATCCAATTCTCTAACATACTATGTTGCTGGTTCTATCAAAAATAATGAACTGACAGCTGCACAACCTCATGACGGATAGCCTTTGGTGTCATAATTAGTCCTTTTTGCCAAAACAATAAGATACATTTAATTTCATTTGTACATTAAGAGTGCCCAACGTATATTATGATGTTCATTCCGGTTCGCCTAGAGAAGCATCTTTTTTTTTTGGCCAAAAAAAGCGCCACTCGAAGCACATGCTGACTATTATGCTCACTCAGAAGTATGGTATACGAGCACCCTTCATATCCCTTCTTACTGCCAGCCGAAGGGAGACCAGTGCGGCAGTAGCTGTAAGCTTGACGGGCAAGTAGCAAGGACTAACGAAAAATCATTGTGCAGCAAAAAAAGAACTTTAAATTGGACAAAATAGGAAAATCCATGCAACGAATGCTCTCACTCTCGGCTTTCAGTGGCTTTCAACTAGCACCAAATGGAATTGCTATGCAGTGCTCGTGACGGCACTCGTCGTCGGTGGCTTGTCCCAAGTACATCTCTGTACACAGATGTCTTGTGTTCACGTACTTGCCATGCCACATAGCAGCATCCAACACAACTGCTGGACAAAAAAAAAAAAAAAAAAAAACCATCTATAGATGACATACAATTGCATACCTAGGCGAAGACTGAAGGGTATCTATGGTAGAGTGTGTTGCAATGGCAACTCTCCTGAATCCAGGACACTCTTCTTATCCCACAGATTCCATCAGTTCCTATCCTGACTCTGGGTGTAGTTCTCATGTTCGCATATTGTTTTATTACCCACCTCACGATGTATAGTAGGGATATCTGTCTGTCTGTCGCTCATAGATGCGGGATATGATGTATTTGGAATGCATTTATCGGTGTCAGCCAACAGCAGAAGTTGCACGTACTGGCTGTCCCACAGAATTGAATGCTGCTCCTGTTGCGTGGGTGGTGTAAAGACGGGGGAAAAGGCTTCAAATATTAGCGATCCGGTGGTACTCTCTTTCTACTCTTTAAGTTGTTTATCATTCTCCAAACATTGTGGCTGTTATGAAGGTGGAAGTGCTCGAGGTGCTTCAGCTCGGATACCAGCTGGATATGGCGACCAAACAATTGACTTTGTTTTTCCGGCACAGGTAGCTTTGCTTATCTTTTAATATTGACCGGAAGCAAAAAATAAATAAATGCTTTGGTTTCGTTGGGCCGCGCCGCCCCGCCAGGGCGGTAGTTTTTTTTTACTTAATCGAACATATCCAAGGACATTGAACATCTGTCATTGTTGGGAACACATTTGCTTTGTAATTTTAATTCCCTTGCAATCAAGTGTATCCGAACTTAATCGTGTAATCCCTTCGACCGACTGAAGAGATAGTGAGGAACACATTCTTTATACAACCAAAGGAACCATCAAAATAATTGAATTTTGTGTGGAGATGGTGAGAAGATAGGATTTCAAGTATAGAAGTCTTCATGTCTTCATATTATGGATTCTCATTGCAATGCATTCAAAAACACAGGAATACAGTAATTTGCAGTAATTTTAAGTTCTGATTTCCCCGTAGAGTGCTTAAAGCAAGTGAGCAAGTGTTGAAGGGTTTGCAACTTCGAAACGTTTTAGATGGAATCAGTGGCGGATCGACTAGAGAATTTTAGAGTATAGTAGGTTATATGCATTTGAATCTAAAATTATTTTATTTGGTATCTTTATAAAACTCAGAAGTTTATCTCAAAATTCAATTTTTGAACTTAAAAGTTCAGGATTTTAATGAAATACTGTTTAAAGGTTCTTTATAGTGTTTGGAAAGTTCTAAGCATAGTTTCATTTATTGACGTCAAATGAAGCTGTTGGAAATTAAAGAAATTTCTCGAGCAACGCCGGAAGGGTGGAGCTAGTCAATGTTAGGATGGGTGTCCAAAGAAATCTAATTTTCTTTTGTATATTATACAACAATTAGTTAGGTCGGATTTCGGATATCTTTGTTTGCTTTGCGGTGGCGAGGGGCACCCTTTTTGCTCCTGCTCCGACAGCCGTTTTGCCCCAAATCTCGGGGTCGCTATGTTCTTGTGAGGTATTCATCATAAGGTCATATATAATAGTGAATGCATTCCTCTTCAACATGGGAAGCGAATGTATGTGATCGCAGAGTATGCACCTAAAGAACCCCAACCTGCAAATTTTATAGTAGAGCTCGAAAAACTTTTCGAGTGCCTTAGTCTGCACTCGGATGAGAATTATTATTTGCTGTCTGGAGATTTACATGCCAACCATGAAGATTGGTGAAATGAAATTGAAAATCCAAGGGGATAGCATGTTTTTGAATGGATGGGTCAACACCATATTAAGTATCAAATCGACTTTTTCGGTTTTCGCTATAGATACACCATCGTTCTCAAGGAGCGGTGCTTTTCTAAATCTGCTACGATGGATTCCTACTTCAGATGGATGGTGTCATAAACAAACGATGGACCGAACAATCCCACGATACAAAGAACATAACGCAACTGAAATCTACAAAAACGCGACATAGACGCACTACAAAGACAAGATTAAGACTCTTGCACAGGCGGTTTACTGACAGAAACGATCTGGAAATTAGGACACTGAAGTCGTCAATCAAAAACGTCAACTTGCTCATAAAGCAAAACTTCAGATTGTATATTAACTCGAATTATTAATATTAACAGAATTCGAGCCGTTAACTCTAACGACCCGAGTATGTTTCCCGAGACTAATAAAATCTTCAGAAAAAACAATCAAAACGATCTTCCGTGTCTTAAGCTTCCGAGAACGGCAGACAACGAAAACATACTCCTGACCGCAGGAGTAGAACTGGGGGACGCCGCCGTCTTGGCCGACGATTTCTTTGTGATCGAAGATCCATTGGAGAAGGTTGAGACAGTGGGTTCTGCTTTTCAAGTGTATAAGGGAATGATTCCATTTGCCCGAACCACGACCTGGAGAACAGAGTTCTGCTGAATCACATTTATCTTCGAAATAGCATCACGCGATGGCGATCTGAGAATCTTGATTTCACCGGGTTCAGTGAAGACAATTTGGCAAACGTCACCATCGCCGAGTGAAATGGGCCAAGTTCCCTGCTCATCTCGAAGGTCGAACTCCAAATGATCCTCTTATCATTAAAGAAAAAGGATTCAGCAGGAATCGATGGTATACCCAATAATGTAATACGACATCTCCCTGAGGAAGCAGTAGACATATACACAACTCTGTTGACCAACGCGCTGAATAATGCATATGGTTGGAAGACAGCTATTGTACATCCTCTCCCGAAAAAGGGAAAGGACAATTCCAATTCGGCAAATTTCCGGTCGATAAGTCTTCTCCCGAGTATTAGCAAGGTATTCGAAAAGGTTCTTAATAAAGCTCTGTCCAAGTGGGCCGAGGACAAAATTATATTTCCAGACACCCAGTTCGGCTTTAAGGTGGGACATGACACAATTCATGCCGCGTCTAAGCTAGTATCTGCTGTCCAATGGAACAATGAAGAATCTAAGAAGCTAAGAATCAATGCACGGGTGCATGTCTGGTAGATTTGGAGAAGGCTTTCGACAACGTATGGTTAGAGGGTCTTTATCTTTTCCACATGGACATCCACTGGCGAGTAAAGATGTAGTAAAGTACTTTGGTATCTGGTTGGATCAGTATCTATATTTCAATCGACATGTAGAGGTACCTCTGGCCAGAGTTAGGGGAGCTTCATCCGGCTAATGATTGCCAACAGATGCCCTGTGTGTTTCAACGTTGCACCAATGAAAAGATTCGGGTGATCGAGCAGAGTCAGTGTCTTCGTATTAGTCTCGGACTTTATAGAACACCAGAGTCGGAGTACAATGGGGTCAATACAAACAGGATAGATAACTTTTTAATTAAACTCTTTCGGACACATTGCAAGGGCATTGACCTCAAGTAATGGACAAACCATCTACCTACCAAATTCCATCAAAATCCGTTAAGTCGTCGAAGCGTGATTGCGATTGTGATATCCAAACATAAAACAAATTTACATTTATATTTGTTAATTTTTCATTTAGTGTTCATGTTGTGAAATAATATTTTATTAATTTTGTTTAAATTAAAATAAATAGCAAAACAAAATTACTGATATTGGGCTACTATTTGGGCTACTCAATTCTGATTTTGGGTGACAAAAAAATTTTAAATTGGGCTATCAAGCTGGTTGAAAACCTGGCAACCCTGACTCCTGCTGTCGTGCGAAGCATCTTTTCATCTCAGCTGCTGTTAATTTACTTTCATGCCTTTTGTACATTGTCCAACATTGTGAACGGTAAGTAAGTGCTGGACCCATAACTGCAGTGCAGAGCGCCTTTCGGCTTTCCGGCCACTTTATCCACCATATACCCTTACGCGATGATTGATGTCACAAGTTGCTTGGCTATTAATCATAGATCGAAGATGTTTAAACTTGCGGAAGCAATTTTCCATTCAAATATATATCTATATATAACATCACTCAAAATAGCTCCATCGTCAGCAAAGAATAACTGATGCACTTTTGGGTTCATCACTTAACCTTCAATCAGATAGTCAAGGGCTGTAATAAAGAGCAATGTATGTAGTGTACACCTATATTTTGATTGGGAATTCTTCGGTGATACCGGCAGAGCAACTAACCCCTAAGCAATGTTTGTATTATCTGTTGATTATAAAAAAATAAATTTATTGGCGTGACAGCTCCTTAATGAGCCAAGGTCTAGTGACTTATGCTCTCAACCATTCCTGTGTGTGTGTTGTTAATCTGCAAGAATGGAAGGGACCTACAGTTTACCGCCGAGTCCGAACGGCTACATGAGATGCACTTTTTCGGGACAAATTTTACTCTTGGAGGATTTGTCAGTTCTTTGCAAGAGGCAGTATCCCGGAAAAGAAGAAGGCTATGAGCCATATATTTCCACATAATATAAGGAACCGGACTCATCATTTTAGGCTCTAAACTAGTTTGTATTTGTATAGCAAGAATGATGCCCCGGCAAATTGCTGCTTAGTGTCGGTATTGGGTTTGGAGAAGTAAGTGCGAGGTTGAATATAAATGAAACTTCTTTTATATTCAAAGGAAACTTTGCACATACCCAACATCGACCCCATTCCTTCAAATAAAATAACTACTCAAAATTGAGGATGACCCCTATACAAACTAGTTTCGTCTAAAACTTGGTTCAGAAAAAAAAAAAAAAAATCAATCAATCGTTCTCAAAAAAATAAAATTATTTTGATTCCACACATTTTCATTTTAAAATCTGAAGTTTAAAAAAAATCGATACGAAGCTTTGGCTCAATAGCTTCTACTTTATGAAATTGTCAAACAATGTTGGAGCTTAGTCGTTTCCTTGACCATAAATATATGTACATACCTGAACTATTAATTCAAGCAGAGAACACACATATAAACTATATCCTGGATCCGTCACTGGATAGAAATTTGACTAGATTTAAGAAGATTCAAAAAGGGTAAGTGAATCTACTTGAAACATTTAAAAGGATCGATACTTTTTTTCATTTAGTTTATTAGTTTTAAGAGTTACATATGAATGTATATAACATACAATACGTGGAGTAAAATGTTCAAATATTTTCCGTCTTCCAGCTAATTTTTTTTGTGAAGCAACCTAGATGAACATTGCCGTATATTAAACATATAAGCGACGTCGCCATATAGACAGACATATACTGAAGAGCTAAATGTCCGGGTAATATGCATATAATATATATATATGTACATAATATCTATTTTATGTATCGTCGAAAATACGTCAATAATATTGTTCAACAAACGTAGTATATATATTTATTATACGGATACTAGCCAAATATTTAGCTCTTCGTTATACGTACTAAATACATCTTACAGACGTCAACGGCGACATCGTATTAACGTATATTTGACATATTATAGGTTGAACATTGACGTATATTAAACATAAAACCGATGTCGCCATATACGCCTGTAAGACGCACATATGTAAGTGAAAAATAAATAAAGTGAACGACTGGGTCGCACGTACTTGCTCTTATGTGCGACAGTGGTCTTAGGGCTTGAGATTTTTGAAAAAAGAGGTAAAAAATCATTTGAAAAAAATGACTAGTTAAAAGGTTTTTTGGAAAAAAAGAAGTAAGCCATTTAATTTCTTTTACAGTTTTGAATTTTAAGAAAACATTTTTTCAAAATCGTTTGACCAGTTTAAAAAAAAAAAAAAAAAAAACAGACAGACAGACGGACGGAATTTCCTGACCCACTTTTTTCAACTTCTCTATTATCGTAATGTCTTGTTTGATTGTTAGATATTTTTTCACGAATCCATAATATTTGCATTATAGTACCTTTAATCGCAAGTAAAAATGATTTTTTTTTGTTTTTATTTTTTAATTTTAAATTTCCTTGTCATTTTTGAGATTTAATAGATTTGTGATTTACTATTTTTTGTTGATTATTTATTATTTATATTTATATTAAATAAAAGTATATAATTCGATGTCAAATGCTCTGTAATACATGATATCTTTGATGTTTAATATACGTATATTGTATGCTCATTGAATAACTTCGGATCTGAGAATCGAAATGTTAAGATAATTAACAAATATATGTATATGAGATCTACAATAGTCCACGAGATTATGTAGAAAAAAAAAACACCTACAATATACGTAATAAATACGTCATTTTGACAGCAATGCAGTTGTATTCATCTTTATCGTTTAGTACATGTTTTGTATACATATAATAAATGTATATATTTCGATGTCAAATGTTTTTTGTATAATATACGTAAATTATGCATATATATATAAAATTCTTTCACCATAAAAATTCTCTCTCTTCAGAATATGTCTAATACAAGTATATCATATTACAGATATATACACACATGTATATATATTAGAATTTCGTGTTCTACTTGCGAAGAGATTTTGAGTTATACTAACAATAGTAGCTGTGCCCACTAACTAAGTCTTAATAATGCGGAATTTTCTAAATAGCCTTAAATTCCCCTAGAGCTCTTCTATTCAGAATATCAAAACTCATATGCATCCTTACAAGCTTTTAAAGATTTTCTTATGTTTCCTTTACTCTTAGGGTAAATAAAACTTAACATTTCAAACACAAAAAGCTAGGGCATAGAACTGGAAGAGCTAAGGTCTTTTCAAGTTGTGTAACTAACGTTCATTGGTTTGATATATTTGAAACTCAATTTTCTCAAAGTTATTCTAAAAAAATTCGGTACCAGTTTTTTAAGTAATTGACAATAAAATTTTATTCGTTTTGCTTAAATAACCTAAGCTTTCAAACCCAATACGAAAATGTTTTCTGTTATTAACCCTTTTAATATGGTTAGCAAAATTTACATGACTAGACTAGGCACTGCCTCATAATACCGATCGCCACACCTGTTATTATAGCGCAATTCCATTTTCAAGGACACGAAAGCTAAGTATCTTTAATACGTTAGTGAGGAATATAAAAAATCAAGACTTAAATCGGCGGCGGCATAGTCATAAGAACTTTATTTGCAAAGCCAGTGGGCGTAGTTATGACCACATTCATTGCTTCTCATTTTTTCCCACCCTAAGTACTCTCTAAGTGGCAGCTGGCTAGAGTAAACTCCAAACGTCAGACTTCAATTTTATAGTCAAAAAGCCGGTGCAAACTATAATCGCGTGTAATTCGTTCAACTGGTTCGCGTAAGTCTATAAAAAAAAAAAACATTTCCGTCTGTTTCATGTTAGAAAATCACCAACTATTGTAAGGAACAACCCATCTGCGTGGGCGCCTTTCAACACTTATTTCGGCTTGTTAAATAACATGACTCCTTACATCGGCATAAAGCACCTGAGGATGGCTTTGTGGTTTGAAGAAACCTGCCAACCCTGCAATTTGAGACGTCAACGCTCATGCTTACACCAACACGCAATCCTCAAATCTAATGAATCGCAGATCTTTACTTCAATCTATATAACCATACAATCCTGTCAAAAGGACGAATGTTAGAAGAATGTGATTTCCTTTTAGAGAAATGGAAAACTAAGGAAAACTTCTGCACTGTCACTCTCTGTCAAATTAAAACTTTTATACCACCATCGAAGAGCAACTAGCAGCACAAAGCTGTGTGATCACCACCCAGAGCTATACACAATTAAAAATAAAATAAAAGGATAAATCTCGAAGAGGTGCCTCACCGGACCGAGCATTGGGTGGTAGGATGGCCACCCACGGAAGAAGAAAAAGAAATAATTATACGGAACTTAAGATCCTTACAGAATTAATGTATCGCTCTGGGGGCGGTACCGGGTGATTCCAACAAGGACTGTTCTTCCTTCAGTCTCGCAAGGATGAGTGGAATGGGAGCAAAAAAAACGAGGAAATTAAAAAACTTTCCTGACTTTTATGGGGTTGGAGAGTCGTCATAGAAGACGACAACGTCGCGAGTAGGTATATCAACCGAAAAAAGCAAAAAAATAAAAATAAAAGATGCAACCTTAAAAAGCAACTCACCGCGAACTTACACATGAGTTTGATTCCTTTTCTTTCTTTTCGCATTTCGTCCTTGCTGTAGATGCAGTTTAATTCTGGAATTTATATTTTCATTTAAACTGTTAGTTGGAATCCATGTCGCGTTGAATATGTGGTAAAAGTTGCGGTTCACTGCAGTACCGGTAGTATTGGAGCGCAAAAAAAAAAGGAAAAACGAAGTTCTTGGTATAATTTGACTCCCTGGTGGCGTTGGCTGGAAGGAACTACGTTTTATGATGAAAGGATACTAATTCCTGGAGAAATATAAGTGATAGTGATATGGTTAATGGAATATTAGTTTGTGTCTTTTCATTAGGGAAAAATGTTTTCATGTGCAAGAAAATAAGGATAAGAAGATGGAAAATGTTAAACGATGATTACTATGCCAATATTTCGCTTTTTAACTTCTAATTTACCAAAGTAAGATTATCCAAGATGCACCTCTTTAGCTTATAATTTCGTCGCAATTTTTCAGGGTAGCCCACCAATTGTGCAGCAATAAGAAATTTAAATAACTTTTTTTTTTAATCGATGTATTTCATTTTTTTTTATTGGTTAGAAAATTAAATTTTATTTCAAATAGTTAGTTGTTTTTAAAGATTATAGACCGCAAATGACCTCCACGCTCTCCCACGCATATGCGGCACCTGGTCAAAAAATTATTCATTGCGGCCTGAAGAGTTGAAGTTGGGATCGCCTCAATTATTGTCGTTATGGACTGCTTTAATTCAGTTAAATTCCTGGGCTTCGTTTTATACACCTCTTGCTTGACATAGCCCCATAAAAAGAAGTCTGGTGCAGTCAGGTCAGGTGACCTTGGGGGCCAGCGAAGAGTGGAGTTCCTAGAAATTAATTTGTTTGCGAATTGTTTGCTTAGCTCCGCCATAACTGTTCTGGCTATATGTGCAGTTGCTCCATCTTGCTGAAACCAAACGCTGTTGAATGGTATACGTCTTCGGCGCAGTTCTGGGTAAAAAAACTTCTTCAACATCTTTAAATAACGGTCCCCATTGACAGTAACGGTTACACCGTTTTCTTCAAAGAAGTACGGCCCGACAATACACCTTGATGAAACTGCGCACCACACAGTGACTCGTTCTGGGTGCAGTTCCGTCTCATGGAGCATTTCTGGGTTAGACTCATTCCATATACGGCAATTTTGCTTGTTTACATTGCCGTTAAGATCAAAATGGGCCTCATCAGACATGAACAAACAATTGATCAATGTGTTGTCTTCTTCGGCCATTGATATCATTTTTTTGGCGAAATTCCAGGCGAACAGGCAAATCCTGAGGGTTTAACTTCCTAGTAATTTGGACTTTGTACGGAAACAAGTTTAAATCGTCATGAAGTATCCGTTGTAATGACCGTCTACTAATTCCAATTTGCCCCGATAAGTTTCGGGTCGAAACGCTCGGATTGGCCTGTATTGCAGATGCTACTGCTGCGATTTTTTTTTTTTTTTTTTTTATAATTAACGCGCGCACAAGGGATTATGTGTTTCCCTTTTAATGTAGAACACACTGCGCGGGCATTACGAAGATAGGGAGGGGAGAGATAGGAGGTGCCGATTAACATTGGTTTTGAATGTTTGCAGATCAAAATGGCAAGGGAAAATCCCGCCGGGTAAACTATTCCAGATTCGTGTCGTTCGGCTAAAAAAAGAATCCCTATATTTCACGGTACGTCCGAAATTAGGCTCAAGGGTGAACTGATGAGCATTCCTTGCGAGACGAGTATTACGGGAGAAACTTTTAAGGGGAGGAATGCAACTGGCTACTTCGAGTGAACATTTTTTGTAAAAGAAACGATAAAATAAGGAAAGACATGAAACATTGCGTCGGTGTTCGAGTGGGGCAATTGTTTCAGCGGCAGTTCTATTACCTATCAATCTTAACGCTCGATTTTGTATTCTATCAAGCAGGTGAAGCGATGTTTGCGAAGCACCTGCCCAGAGGTGGGAGTTATACTCGAGTTTAGGGCGTATAAACGCTTTATAAATTGTAGCCAGATCAGATGGGGAAAAGTACTTCTTACACCGATACAGAAAACCTAAGCACTTTGCAGCATTCTTAGCGATCTCAAATATATGGTCGTTCCAACGGAGGTCGTCGTTGACACACATACCGAGTACTGAGAGCTTTTCGGTTTCTTCGATGTAAGTGCCATTCATGGACAATGGCATTGGGGGAATGTTTAGCTTTAACGACAGAAGACAGCATTGAGTTTTCGAAGCATTAAACTCCACACGATTTCTATTACCCCATTTGACAATGCTGTATAAATCGGAGTTTAATGAGCTTGACATACGGCACCGTTGCAATTGTACGTCCGAAGACGAAGGACGTGAATTATCGAACGAATATGAAAAGCTGAGGGTAGAGTCGTCAGCAAAACAGTTAAGTGGATTAGAAGTAACAGACAGAAGATCATTTATAAAAATGAGGAAAAGAGTCGGAGACAGAACAGAGCCCTGGGGCACACCAGCATTTATTTTATGGGAATTAGACTTGAATCCGTCCAATACAACTTGTATTGAACGGTCCAGAAGATAGCTTCTAATCCAACGAACAAGAGTATTATCGATCCCAAAAGCACGCATTTTCGATAAGAGAGCTTCATGCCAAACTCTATCAAATGCCTTGGAGATATCAAGAGCAATAATCTTACTTTCACCAAAGCGATGTAAAGATTTGTTCCACTGTTCGGTGAGATATGCCATCAGATCACCAGTGGAACGGTTGCTGCGGAAGCCATACTGACGGTCATGGAGAAGCTTACGATCTTCGAGATATTCCTTAAGCTGACGGTTAATCAGTGTTTCCATGACCTTAGAAAGAAGGGATGTCAGTGCTATGGGTCGGTAGGAGGAGGGGGAGGATGGGTCACCTTTCTTAGGGACAGGCTGGACAAATGCTGTTTTCCATCTTCTAGGAAAGATTCCAGAAGAGTAGGAGCGATGGAAAAGCTTACGCAGTGGCTTTGCCAGTGTGGAAGAACACCTCTTCAGAAGAATCGGGGGTATACCATCCGGGCCAGCGGATTTGTGTATATCGAGATCTTTGAGAACTCTTGCTACTGTACGAGTGCGGAAAAAAATGTGTCCCATGGAAAAATTTACATTCTCAAGTACAGGAGGGGCAACGTTGCTTTGAGGCAGCGTGGAGCTGGCAGCGAAATGGGCGGCGAGCAAGTTTGCCTTCTCTGAAGAGTAAACAATTGGTTTGTTATTGTCGATGAGCGTTGGAACCGAAGATGTCGAGGAGTTTTTTATATTTTTTACAAATGACCAAAAATTTTTACTGCCTTTGGGACACTGCAGAATTTTTTGCCGTAATTTTTGGTCATGCAAAAATTTGGTTCTTTCTATAACGGAGTTGCATGAGTTCCTTGCTTGTTTGTGCTTTTTCCGATTTTCCTCTGTAGGGTTGGCTTTGTAAGATCGGAAACTTACTTCTTTGAGCCTGATAGCTTCTTTACACTCAGAATTAAACCAAGACTTTTCTTTAGGTTTGATGCTTTTTACTCTGTTAGGAATAAAAGCACGCATCCCTAGAAGAATCACATTTGTGATCATTTCAGCACTGGCATCAATGTCACTATCGAGGAAGCATAGTGACCAGTTAAAGTTTCGGAAAAAGAAATTCAGGCCGTCCCAGTTGGCTTTCTCGTATTGCCAAACGGTCCTGGTGGGAAGTTTTTCTTTAACTGGATGGGTGGGGGATGAGAAATTAGCTGAAATGATACAATGGTCTGAAGTGCCAAATGGAGAAGTTACACTAATGGTATATTTATCAGGGTGAGAAGTAAGAAACAAGTCAAGAGTATGGGCTGCTTGCCCAGCAACATCCGGTATACGCGTTGGCACATCGATCAGTTGGGTAAGGTGATGTAACCCGGCAAAGAGCTCGACATACCTTCCTTCGGGTGTTGTCTGACCAGAATAGCGGAGCCAGTTGGAATTGTGTACATTGAAATCGCCCGCAATAACGATTTCAGTGCGAGGACAAAGGGAAACAATTTTCGAGATGGAATCAGACAATGCATCAAACTCGTTACAAGTCGAATTACTGTCAAGATTTGGACTCCTGTAAATAAAACAATAATGAATGACATGCTTGCGGACAGTGAATTTGAGCCATAAGAAGTTAAAATCCGTGTTGGAACATTGCCCATATTGGGGAAGGCTCTGGCAAGCAATATCATTCCTAACATAGACCACGAGACCATGATGAGAAAAGAGTAATGGCACCAAGCTATACCCATGTAGAGCAAATTCTGATAAATCAGTATTTGCTCCAACCTGAGTTTCATTTAATGCCAAAACAGCTGGCCTGTGTTGAACAGTGTAGACGTACACGTGAAAGAAATTCTTTCTTAAACCACGAACATTTGAATACACGACACAAAAATCACTTACCATTTAAAAATACTTACATACAAAACACAACTCTGATTAAGTCGAACTGCGCAGTGAAAATCAAAATTAACTTCTGTAATAATCAAACTGTCTTAGGTGTTATGCCCATAAGACAGCCTGTTTACAAAAAATCAATCCAAACATTCAGCACAATAAGACAAATTCAGATGCCCTTATCTATTTACCGCAAGCATTGTATGGTCATACGATGCCTACAGTAGATAAGAAAGAGGCAGTTAAGCACAAAGGTCTTGGGACAGAATAGAGGATAATTTGTTATGCGAATGCGTTTTATTTATTTTTTTTTCTTCTTCAGCGCGAGTGGGCATCTTTTTCATTCATCCTACGACGCGAGTGAACACTATTATTTTTTTTTTACAGCACACGCGAGGGGTTTTTTTCTAATTTCTCAACGAGCGTGTATTATTTTTTTTTCCTTAAAGCACTCGCGATAACAACGCGCAACAATTATTTGTTTGGACTTCGTTTAACTAATTGTGCGCGCACCTCGACATCCGTCTTCAACGAGCTTAGGATCGACACTGATTGTATCCTGAACCCGAACATTGGCATCTCGATGGTACCAGCTTCGTGCGATGCTTCCAGATTCGGCAAACATGTTTACAAACCTCATAATGGTCCATCTACTCGGGGGATTACCGCCAAACTCCCGCCTAAATTCCCTTTGGACGGAAATGACGGACTGCAAAGCATGGTACCGTTGCACTATCCAAATTCTTTTCTCCGTATCCCAAGCATCCATTTTTATTAATCTAAATAGTAACCTACAAAATAAAAAAAAAATAAGCCGATTACTCACACAGAAAAAAAGTTATTACGTTTTATTTTTGTAGCACGATTCGTGCGCCACCCTGTACTTCAAAATTTACGATTTATTGTTCGATCATCAAAATGAATATCGTCCCAGCCAAAAATAACTTATGGTATAAAACCAACGCCCAAGGGAAAACCGGAAAAAGTTTCAGCAAGCTAGAATGGCCTGCAATGATTTGTAAAACGAAAACTCTACATGACCAATTTTATTGCTCTTCTTCTTTCGAAGGTCAGTGAAATGCTTATTTACTGTCAGCTTAAAAAGTATCTCGAAGAACATATGTCATTTAATCTCCTTTACGACGAAAAAAGCCATTGCTACTCGTCGCTGCAACAAATCTTAACCAATAACTTGCTTTAAAGATCAAAACTTCTAGACAAACGGTCAATGCAAACACATCAGAATGGCTTCCGGGAATGCTTACAGTAAGTGCGACTGGGTATCGGACCTGAAGTAAATAGATGAATCCAAATCTAACATTGCTGCGCCAAGCTGTGTTCGTCTTTTTAGCGGCTCGTAAGGGAATTCCTAAAGAACTTCCTAAGTTTGACGGTGACTCAGACGAATGACCCATATTCTTGGCAACATATGAGCAAACAACTGAATTGTGTGGCTTCGTCCTCCTCAAGCCTTGGAAAGCAAAGCAGAAAAATCATTGCTACACGAAACCTGTGTGTCACAACTAATATCATTAAGTTTGTAAGGCCGGAACTTATAAAATATGCCTTACTGTCGAAAATTAAAGAGATGCTAGCGCCTAAGGAAAGTTAACCGTTAACAAGAGCTGGTCTCCAAGCTACCTGGACTCTTAGGTCCTTAGCGTCAGTGAATTTGATCTTCTAAGCGTTTTCTCCTGCCTAAAGTTTCCTTTCGCCTGCTTCAATTTATCGATTTTTTCTGAATAAGCTGAGATGTAAAAATGAATTACCAAATGAAATGAGAACTTCTTTGACCAGAGTTATTGCTAAAAAAAAAACTTTCTAATATAAATAAAACAATATTTAATCAGAAATAATTAAATTTCCGCCTAATGATTGTTGTTTCTAGAAGAAAATGTTTTTTATTTATTATATTTATTTTTATTAAAAAACGTTATCAAGCTTCTTATTTTTAAAGAGAGTTGTGCTCCGAATTTAAAGCAAATATTCACTCACTAAGACATAAAACCTACTAAAATATGTGTTGGATCCTTACTAAAATCCTCTGCTCGTTTAATGATCTTCTAAATAAAACACGATTCTTCTTCATAATTATTTAACTTAATTTTAAACGATTATACGGCGTGACATATCAAGTATACTGTTTTAAATTATCACAACCGGCGAGCGCAATGGTTAACAAACGACTGTTTCTATATACATAAATTAAATTAAATGTCTTGTGTGGTGTGGTGTACTACTTGTAAATAGAGATGCACATTCTTCTCGTTTGTATTTCTGACTCCGCATGGATTATGAAGTCATGTTATATCGTGTGTATTTTCTGAAATTTTGTAATCTTGTATGTATGAAGTCGTTTGTTATGTTGGTTGTATCGGCTGCTAATTTCACACATACTTTTGCCAATAAGCATTTAAGTGTCCATCCATATTCTGCAAAAATTATCACCGACCAAAGGTTTCTGGAAAAATCTATAAATAAAATTTAGAACAATCTTTACTTTGAATCAAAATTTAACTTAAATTTACGAAATAACAAGCATTGAAACATAATATTTATTATATTTCACAACAAACCAAAATAATGATGTTTCAATGTTTAATTTCAATAAACATATATTGAGCATGAGCAGCATCAATATTCCCTTCGACGTTTCATAATTCTGTTAAAATGTCCATCGTAAATAACAATTGAATGGAACAGCTTCGCCAAAGACCAAAACCATATTCGCCTAGGAATATCTAACTTGTACCACATTTACGTTCTCTGAATATGAATATCCGAACGAAAACAATTACGGAATGCATATCAATTGACCACCATCATCGTTCTCCAAGCCAGACAACAGTTTGTACACATCAGAACCTTACTACCTGTACATATTGATATGTAACTGCCAGGACACCAAATACTGCGTGCATTTTGTAGGCGGATTTGGAAATTCAATTGCAGTTCATTGTGCGATACACTGATATCTTCCGGTTGGGCAGGTATTGTAACATCACACCTCTCAATCTGCTAATGGAACGTGAAAGCTCCTCCATATCCTGAGACCGGATACAATTTGCCGCAGCAACCACTCCGAATTAACGATTCCGTATAATCCGTATTGGTTGCCGCATATTGCCTGCTCCTTTAAAACACAGACACACACGCACAGGTGCTTCGACAGACAATATGATTTGAAACAGACGTTCGTTATCAATTGCACTGTCTGGGGGCTAAGTGGCAATGTCTGTGTATCTTTTTTGCTGGCTGAGTGGACAGGGAATTGCGACACTTGACGTGTCCGTATTTATTACTCCGGCAACATTCCGATTTCCCGGCAACATGTATCAACCATGAGTTATACGATCTCCTCCCTTGCAAACTACACTCGCATGATGGCTAATACCGTGCTAATCGAAAGGCGCTCGAAAGACAATTGAAAATTGCTTCCCCATCCGAGGAGTCCTGGGCATAATAAATAACCCTTCAGAAAAGTGCAAACTACCAAATTGCCCGCCTGCTAAACGCTCGCAGAACAGAAATATTACACCGTAACCGAAACGAAGCTTACCCCCCATTAACCATCCAGGTGAAGGCAGCAAGAACGACACTACAACGTCTATGGGTTGGTAATTATTGTTGCCAATTTATGTCCTGGGAGTCATGTAAAATCAACCCGGTCGGCTTCCTGCCAGACATATTAATCCTGTGTGCATACACGCTGTCGCGTCGTGGCCAAAAACCAGGCAAACAAGTCGGTGTCACCATGTTTGAGTTTTATCAACCGCTGCTCGCGTAAAATTAATTTTTGCGGTGCACTTCCTGATTTGGCTTCGTTAGTGTTGACGAAGGTCTGAGTGTTTGGACTAGCGATAACTTACTAGTTACTATATGTACCATAACCCATGTATAAGGACACACATAGACATAATTCATCTGGACGAGTGCCAGAGAACATAAATTTCCTCGTCCTGCCTCAGGCCGAGGACTATCCGTTCTCACCTACCGCCATCGCTCGTTTTTTATCCCAGTTCCTCAACCACCGCCCAGTATCAGCTTAGAACAGCATGAATATCAAGAAGCTAAGAGCCAACGAAGAAAATACATTTACCCCAGGGACATCCGTAAAAAAGGAGCCATTCGAAGAAAATGAACCTAGGACAACGGGCGGACGAACGGAAGCTCGTATGTCGCAAAAGTTAAGATTTATAACTGGGCACAAGTTTGCCTCCGTTTGCCTTGTTCCGCATCCATGGGGACCAATTGGCCATATGTATGTTTTTGTGTGCGGGGGAGAGGACATTTGATAACGTCCTCTTCATAGTACACACATACCACACATATCCCTTACCCAACGGTGCTCAGCAGCCACGGAAGGACAATTCATTTTCATAGTTTAATTTTGTGCGCTGGCTAGGTTGCCTTGCTTTTTGCTGCTGCAATCGAAACCAACAAAATGGCAAAAATAAAACATCAAGGAGGATCGAAAAAAAAATACTAAATTTTGTAGAAAAACTTTGTAATTGCAAAATTTTTGTAGACAGTGGACTGAGTGGACATCTAACCAGAGGGATGTTTCCAAGAAAATTGCATGTTTTTTTCCAAGTTCGAGTATTTTGCCTTGTAGGACGAACATGCATTCTGCATGGACATTCTGGCCAGGTTTAAAGATTTTTTTTTTAATTCACCGTGTTTAAGGGCTCACTAAATCGTTTTCAGCAAACGTATAGAACAAAGCAGTTTTATTTTTTAAGGTTGAACAATTTTTTTTTTTTTTTTTTTTTTAAATTTGGAGTTTTTGGAACTGTTGACTATATCTTAAAATCTAGAATTTTGAAGGTCTAGTTTAGTTTTTAATGTCTTGGTAATTCTGAATTCAAATTCTTCGTTTCAGTTACAAAATCACCCATTAATTAATTTAAATAAATTGCACGACTGGATCGCACATACTTGCTCATATGTGTGTTGTTTTACTACTTTGGAATTCGATTTCTTGATTTTATTTATTTATTTATTTATTTGACTATAACTACAGATACATATTTGATCACAGTTATTTGGATTATACAAATAATATTACATTTACATAATTAGTGACGATTTAAATTGAGTAAAAGTATAATTTGTTTAAATTTCAATGAAGTAAGATTAAAATCTACGAAGGAATTATAATTATTGAACTGTTTACATAAGAGAGAGAACGGTTCATTATTTAAGTAGTTTAAAGTATTAGATAAAGTTTTTTATTTTCGGAACTTACCGTGTTATAAGAAATATTTTCTTATTTATTTCTACCCGACGTTTCGAAGAAGTTTCATACTTCGTGGTCACGGGATGAGACAGACGGGCACCAAACTTGGCAACCATATTCCAAGATCGAACGAACCAGTCCAACAAACAGGCTCTTTGTCACATAAGGGTCGTTGAATTCTTTTGACCATCGTTTAATCATTCCTAGACGAACAGAAGCTTTTGCAGTTATAGAGTCGATGTGCATTCTGAAGTCTAATTTTGAATCAAATATTACTCCCAAGTCTATAAAATAATTAACTCTTTCAAGTTTTGAATTATTTATAGAGTATTCATTAAAGAAAACATTTTTAACTCTAGCGAAGGTCATTACTTTGCATTTCTTAGAGTTCATTGTGAGATCATTCTTATTACACCATTCCTGCAAATGATCAATATCAGATTGCAGTTGAAGGTAACCAGCATTATTTTTATATGAATATGAAATTTTCGCATCGTCAGCATAGAGATGTATATCACAGTATTTTATCATTTATAAAAATTACGAATAACAGTGGTCCCAGGTGGCTTCCTTGAGGCACGCCAGACTTGACATCTATTGCGTTGGATAAATGAGACTTGAACTTAACATATTGAGTACGAGATGATAAATAACTTGCAATCCATTGCACAAGTTTTGGGGACCAGCCGAAAAGTGAAAGTTTTCTAACAAGCAGCTGATGATTAAGTTGATCGAAGGCTTTGGAGAAGTCAGTGTATATTACATCCGTTTGATGACCATTCATGAATCCTTTTGTTATGCATGATGTAATTTCCAACAGATTTGTAATAGTAGATTTGCCCTTGACGAATCCATGCTGTCTGTCCGATAGATGCGATTTTACACCATGTATCAACTCATGGATTATTATAGATTCCATCATCTTGGGAATAACGCTGAGTTTTGCTATACCTCAGTAGTCACGCATGTTGCATCGGCTCCCTGATTTAAAAAGTGGAATTATAAATGACGACTTCCAAGCATGCGGGAAAACGGAAGACAACAAAGATAGGTTAAACAAATAACATAAAGCACTAGCCAAGGAATGACAGCAGTTTATTAAAACACAGGATGGAACATTATCAGGTCCAGTAGAAAATGAATATGTTAGCTTCTTTATTGCACTTGTCACATCGTTTTCTTGAATAAATGGCAAGTCATTTGTAGTGCTCATGTTAGAGGTAATTTGATGCAGCCCAGCCAACCCATTATTACATTTGGAGATGCCTTTAAACATTTTTGCAAACATATCACAGATCATTACCCCATCATTTGAAGAAATTTGATCCAAATTCATATAGGACGGGAATTCAGCTATTTTTCTCTTATTTTTAACAAATTTCCAAAAAAGATGAAGGGTTAACTTGATTTAAGGCTAAAGAGCACATTGAGTCCACAAAAGAAATACTCGTTTCTGATGTCAACGATGTAGGTGACAAAAATTTGTCATCTTCTTGAAGAACGTCCCATTCAATGTCTGGGAAATTAAAATCACCAACAAGTTGTAACCGATCGTTGGGATTCATCAGGGAAACGATGTACTTAATGTTTATAACACATTGATCGTAAAGTTCACAATGCATTTTTGGTGGAATGTAGACACAGACTATAAAAAGTTGGAAAGTTTTGAGGAGAGTTGTAACACATACCATTTCTACGCTTATTGAGGGCATAGAGACAATTTTACAGTTGTAGCAATTTCTAATGGCAATTAGAACTCCACCACCAGACTTTTTACTGCTAGTTAAGGAAGACCGATCTGACCGAAATATTTGGTACGAACTACATAGTATTTCATTGTCCAAAATAGACTTATCTAACCATGTTTCAGTAAAAAGTATTGCATCATAGTTAAACCCAAGACTTGAAGCAAACATTGATTTTAGTTTTGTCTTCAATCTTCCAATATTTTGGTAGAACATTGAGAAATAACTCATTGAGTATTTCGTACATTTGACCTCTTTTTGGCTACAGTAGGTCGCTTCCGAAAAAGGTGAACTATTGAGTTTAGTAGTTTGTACTCTCATCGTTTTTATAATTTTCTATAATAAAAATTCATACTTTTTAACACGATTCAAGCTTAAACACGTTTGTGTTATAATTTAAAATGATTTTTATCAGGTTATGGACCCAGACCATGCTTGATACAGTTAAATTATAAGGATGATTAGTTAATTTTATTGGAAGCTAAAGATTTTCGCAGTTTTTTTCATTATGTCACAGAACGTGTTGCCGTCGATCGAAAAGCTTAAAGGCCGTGAAAATTGGGATTCCTGGAAGTTTGCGGTTAAGACCTATCTGGAACTTGAAGAGCTTTGGGAATGTATCGAATATGCAGCTAAAGTAACACCGGACGCCAAGAAAGTGACTAAAGCCCGAGCGAAAATTATTCTTTTAATTGAACCAATACATTTCGTCCATGTGCAGTCTGCAAAAACTGCGAAAGAAGTATGGAACAATCTGGAACGAGCGTTTGAGGACTCAGAGTTGATGCGTAGAGTTGGACTTTTACGTAACCTCATAACCACACGTTTGGAAGATAGCGATTCTGTTGAGTCATACGTAAACAAAATCGTAATTACTGCTCACAAGCTTAGGTCAGTGGACATGGAGATTAGTGACGAATGGATTGGTACTTTGCTGCTTGCTGGATTACCGGATGAGTATCGTCCGATGATCATGGGACTTGAAAGCTCAAGTATAGCAATCACGTCGGATGTAATAAAAACAAAATTACTCCAGGATGTCAAAGAACGCCAGGGTGGCTCCGAAAGCTCTACAATGTTTTTTGGTAAGCAGAAAGCAACGAAAAAATCCCGTGGACCAAGATGTGACGAGTGTAGGGAATTTGGACATATTTCACGAAACTGCCCAACGAAGGCTAAAAGTCACAATGATTTCAAATCAAAAACCAATTTCAAGTCGCATGGTTTGTATACTGCTTTTACCGCTTGTACCGCAAACGATGAGTGGTACATTGATTCCGGGGCCTCCGCTCACATTTCGATTAAGCGTGATTGCTTCAGTGAAATTGTTCAACCAGCTAAGAGCGAAATAATTTGTGCTAATAACTTGCGTCTCTCAGTAGATGGAATGGGTGACTTGAGTCTGCGTGTTATAGTTCAGAATTATATCCAAGATGTTGCTGTTAACGACGTATTATTCATACCTGAATTGTGTGTCAATTTACTATCAGTAAGTCAGATAGTAAAGAATGGGGATCGATTATGAGGAAACTTACTCCCCTGTGGTGCGATATACCTCAATTCGATTTCTATTTGCAATGGCTGCCAAATACAACCTTGACATCGATCAGATGGATGCGGTGAGCGCTTTCTTACAAGGTGAACTCAACGAAGAAATTTTTATGTTGCAGCCAGAAGGATTTAGTGATAATACTTTGAAAGTCTGCATATTAAAAAAATCTTTATATGGTTTGAAGCAAGCCAGCCGTATTTGGAATGCAAAGTTGTATGCAGCAATGCAGAGTTTTGGACTTATAAAGTCAAAACTTGATCCTTGTATATACTTCAGGATATCAGCGGGAAAGATGCTTTATGTAGCAGTCTACGTAGACGATCTACTGATTTTTACAAAACACATTCAAAATGACAGACATCGGAGAAGCCCGTTACTTTTTAGGAATACAAATTATCAGAAATCGCAATAAGGGTTCCATTTCATTGGATCAGGAGCTTTATATTAATGAGATTCTCAATCGATTCAATTTGTTTGATTGCAGTTCAGCAACTACGCCTTTGGATGCTAATCAAAAGTTGACAAAAGAGATGTGTCCACAGACTGAAGAAGAACGAACTGATATGAATGATGTTCCCTATCAACAAGCTGTTGGAAGCTTAATATTTGCAGCTCAAGTTTCAAGTCCCGATATAAGCTTTACTGTAAGTATAGTAAGTCGTTATAACCAAAACCCTGGAAAAGCACACTGGACTGCAGTCAAGCGAATTTTCCGACATCTTAAGGGAACTGCCGACATGAAACTAGTTTACACTGCTAGAGAAGAAAATGTTTCGGGTTTTTGCGATGCCGACTGGGCTAGTGATACGGATGAAAGGTGATCAGTAACTGGTTACAGTTTCCTGCTACATAGTTTTAAAGAGACAGCCAACAGTTGCCATTTCAACGACTGAGGCTGAATACATGGCATTAACTGCCGCCACACAAGAAGCAACTTGGTTGAATAACTTACAGAAAGAGCTTATCCCAAACTCACCAAATTCAACAACTATACGATGCCACAGTAAAAGTGCTATAAGTTTGGCTCTTACCAGTACATATCATGGAAGGACCAAACACATTGATGTCAAACATCATTTCATCAAAAAGAAAATCAACGAAGAAAATATATTATTAAAATATGTTAAAACAGAAAACATGACTGCTGATGTGATGACTAAGGCTCTTCCGTCTTCGAAACACATCACTTGTTGTGCTGCACTCGGACTCAACTTTGGTAAAATCTAATTCAGTGGGGTGTTGTTTTACTGCCTTGGAATTCGATTTCTTGATTTGATTTAGTAGTTTGCACTCTCATCGTTTGTATAATTTTCTATAATAAAAATTCATTCATTTTATTTCTTTAGGAAATGAAAAAATTGTGATTTTTTTTTCAAAACTGTAGGAGCCGTTTTTAAGTAAAACGATATTTTTAACAACTTTTTTTAAAAAAAATTAAAACAAAATAATTCAAGAATACAAACGTAAGCACAAAAATAACGTACATTTAAAAACAAAATAAAAAAAAAATTCACTTACCCTTTTTTAAAATATTGATTTTTCAAAAAAAAAAAAAAAAAAAATTAAACAAAATTATTAAAAATACAAAAAAAAAGTTTTCGAAAAAAAATCAATGAGAAATAACTTAGGCTACCTACATCTTCTCGAATATCGAATATTTTGATTGAAATCGGTTAACCAGTTTTCAAGAAAGTCGAAGAAAAAAAACCGGTCCTATGGGAGGTATCGTTTTTAGCCGACGATATTACATTTTTTTCACCAAAATATAATGCATACCTAGTAGTACAGTGTTTTTTTTTTTATAAAAATTCTTGGAGCTGTTTTCGAGAAAAATAAGCTTTTACATAACGGTTAACAGGTACCGTTAGTTTTTGAGTTAAAAAAAAATTGAAAAAACTCCTCTGCAAAATGTCAAAAATAACCTTAAGTTCAAAATTTGAAGACGATTGGCCCAACCGTTTAGGTTGCAGTCCAAAATACATCCGTACAGACAGACAGACAGACAGACGGACAGAATTTTGCCAGTAACTCAAATATGTTTCTCTATCATCGTAATGTCATGCTTGATTGTTATCTCAAAATTTTTAATCTCCACGAATGCATAACTTGCATTATAGTACTTATAATCGCAAGTAAAAATAGTTTCGGCAACATTTTTGTCCTTATTGATTGCAACACTGCTTTATTCTTAGACGAAAATGGTTCAAGTTATGCAAGAGTCTTATTCATTAGTTTTAAAAGCTAATGTTTAGCTTCTTTCTTTCTTTTTTGCAATTATAAAATGGGTCTAGCTTTCGCCTAACCATCACCATGTAAAATATGGGTCGATAACTAATTTACAGGTTTAAGCTAAATAAAGATGAAAACTGCTTGTAAGTTACATGAGCCATGTTGTTAAAAACTTCCGAAAAAAAGAGTTCTGAAAAAGAAAAGGGTCTATAGTCTGTCTATAAAAATTGTCAGTAAAGTGCTTATGGGCAAATTTCTCGTCCATCCACTCATGCAGTTAAATAAAAACTTCCCACCAGGACCGTTTGGCAATATACGAGAAAAACAACTGGGACGGTCTGAATAATTTGTTCTGTAACTTTAACTGGTCACTATTTTTCCGCGATAGTGACATTGATGCCAATGCTGAAATGATCCCAAATGTGATTCTTCTAGGGATGCGTGCTTTTATTCCTAACAGAGTAAAAAGCATCAAGCCTAAAGAAAAGAAGTTATAAAGCTCAAAGAAGTAAGTTTCCGATCTCACAAAGCCAACCCTAAAGAGGAAAATCGGAAAAAGCACAAACAAGCAAAGAACTCTGACCACAAAATACGGCACAAAATCCTGCAATGTTCCGAAGGCAGTACAAAATTTTGATCATTTGTAAAAAAAATATATTAAAAACTCCTTAACATCTTCGGTTCCAACGCTCATCGCTAATGACAAACCTATTGTCTATTCTTCAGAGAAGCCAAACTTTCTCGCAGCCCATTTTGCTGCCACTCCTGTACTTGATAATGTAAATTTTTCCATGGGACAGATTTTTTTCCGCACTCGTACAGTAGAAAGAGTTCTCAAAGATCTCGATATACACAAATCCGCTGGCCCGGATGGTATATCCCCCATTCATTTGAAGAGCTGTTTTTCAAAACTGGTAAAAGCCACTGCGCGTAAGCTTTTCCATCACTCCTACTCTTCTGGAATCTTTCCTAGAAGATGGAAAACAGCATTTGTCCAGGCGGTCCTAAGAAAGGTGACTTATCCTCCCCCTCCTCCTATCGACCCATAGCACTTACGTCCCTTCTTTCTAAGGTCATGGAGACGCTGATTAACCGTCAGCTGACGAAATATCTCGAAGACCGAAAGCTTCTCCATGACTTTCGCTTTCGCAGTAATCGTTCGACTGGTGGTCTAATGGTATATCTCAATGAACAGTGGAACAAATCGTTACATCTCTTTGGTGAAAGTAAGATTATTGCTCTTGATATTTCCAAGGCATTTGATAGAGTTTGGCATGAAGCTCTCTTATCGAACATGCGTGCTTTTGGGCTGGATGATACTCTTGTTCGTTGGATTAGAAGCTATCTTCTGCAATTGCTTTATACAGCATTGGGGTAACAGGAATCGCGTGGAGTTTAATACTCCGAAAGAAGTTTGACATTTCACGTTTGACGTCGTTTGAGAAAGAAAATTCTAGGAACGGGCTAAAATAATAACTTTTAAAACTGAAAACAATTCCCAAATATGTTCTTAGTGGTAATGGATATTTTTTTTTTTTGATTTTGTTAGAATTTTGGAAATTTCTTTTAAATAAACTGTCGGTTTTGGGTATTCGAAATTTCAAATCCGATAGCAGAACCAAAGCTATTGAATCAAAAAGTTATTTTACCCGAACCGACGAACAATGACAGCGATGACCCGGCAGAAATTCCTGCCTTGCCAGCGATTGGATTTATTCATCGCAGTGATAGGCTGTCAGCCAGCGTGTCCCATAAACAATGACAGGGCTATTAGCAAAAAGGATTGTCAGCTTGCCTGTCATTGTTGCTGTACATAATAGTGACGTCGGAGGGTCAATGCGATGACCAATTATGACCGTCTAATACAAGCTTACGTCAACTAGACTAATCAGTATCGCATTGAGCACTATTATATATATGTATAATCGACTTTGAAAATTTCCTCTCTGTGAATTGACACCAAGCAATTTTATGAATTTATGGGTCATGATCTTGCTGATCTAAGCTTTCATGAACCCGGTTCTATGAATATCATATTGGGCGCTGACCTCTATGGATCTGTTCCACAGGCTGGAATTATGCAGTCCTATGCTGGTGCTCCTGTACACAACGTTCCTGTTTAGGGTGATTCTGTATGTGGGCTTTCGCGTCACATAGAAATTCAACGATCACGAATGTTAGTTTCATGTCAAGTTACTACAGAACTTTTGCTTGATGCTTGCAAGTGGGAGAAAAGCAAACTTTTTTTCTAAGGAAAAAGATGGCGCTTTTGTTTTTCCCAACACAGCTTAATTTTCTATCCGTTTTAGCGAGCCTCTAATACTTAAATTTTCTTTTTTAATTTTTACAAGTTATAAAAAAGTCGGCCAAAAACAGAACCTTGAGGGACCCATATGTAAACTGAACCTCGCTTTTTGATTACCATGGACCATTACCCGAACCATATAAACAAAAATGCAAATTTATACCGTTAACTCCTGTAAATCATATTTTCAAACTAAAACTGTCTCTTACCTAAACAAACAAAATGAAAACACCTTCGAAACGGCTTTCTGAGAAGTAGCACTTAAAACACTTTCAATGTCCTTAACCGACTTCCGATGGCCAATAAACTATTCAAACACACAACTAACTAAACACAAACTTCTTCCTTGCTCTCGTGTCTTATGCGTGTGTGTGAATACTTTATTAGTTTTCGAAAGGAGGGTGTGTTTAAGCCGATAAACTTTTTCAACCTTTTGCTGCACCAGCCCGCCAATATCCTCATTCGTTGGTCATCGTAAATCATCTTAATTTCAAGCAGTTTATCAACTCAATGAAGTGAGTTTAATTTGTTTCGGTTGAAAAAAAGGATCATTGGATTTGATTACTCCCCATCATACAAACATAAAATATTATTTTATGATTATTTTTTAATACGGAAGAAGAATGAAGTTTTGAAAACTATTTAAGCTGGATGTACTCCTTGTTTTCTTAAATTTCTTCTACCCAAGTTAGCTTACTCATGTTTAGAGGAAGTTTTAGTATTTAAAACAAACTTTGTCACAGTTTTTGTTGTTCAAAAGTTGAATTTTACAAAAATAAAAGAACTCTTTGTTCTCTTTTTACTCTTTTCACATAGACTTTCCTGTGTCTCGACACGGAAATCTCTTTCATTCCACCAGACTGATTCTAGGTTGTGCATCAAAAAAGTAATATTCTTGACGTTTCCTTTCACATTCTCAGTTGGAAAACTTTGCAAAACGCTTTAGTATTTGCCGGAAAAACAACTGAAACAGAAGGTTTATTCGAAAATGGCTGAGACTGCATTCGTTTTTTCCACGCACCTAGAAGCTAACCGTTTTTGAATGATACTCTGAAGACTTGACATTTTGATTTAGCCATGTAAAAGTGCTGATGTGATTTTTCGCGCTGACTTTCTCCCTTTTGAATAATAGTGAAGAAGTGGTATGGACAAATTTGCATGCGGAGAAAAAATGAATCAAGGAAATAATTAAAGGTATGAAAAAACAAAATTTTGGGAGAACTTGAAGTGGTGAAGGAGTTAATGGTGACATGACTTAAAAGAGAGAAAAGGATTGGGACAGACGATATACATACCACCAGAGGTCTAAAGATTATAGGGAATATGAGGCTTAGATGCCTCACATTGCCTCTCATCTTAAGTCTTATCAGATGTGATCAAATGCCTTGTCGATTGGAAACAAAGCGTACAATTGCTTTGAATTGATTTTTTGCATGCAAATTGTCTTATGGGCATAACACCTAGGAACGTTTGTTATTTTCAGAAATTAATTTGGACATTCACTGCTGTGTTTTTAAATGGTAAGTGATTTTAATGTCGTCTATTCCATTCGTTCGTTCCCTAAGGAGAATTTCCTGCCCATACTGTGCCATACAGGCCAGCTGTTTTGGCAGTGTTACTCAGGTTGGAGTAAATACTGATTTATAAGAATTTGCTCTACATGGGTATAGCTTGGTGCCTCTACTTTTTCCCATCATGGTCTCGTCGTCTATGTTAGTCAGAGCATTCTCCAATACGGACAATGTTTCAATTCAGACTTTAACTTCTTGTCAGTCATTATTATTTTATTTACAAGAGTCCAAATCTCGACAGTTATTGGACTTGTAACGAGTTTGATGACGCGCATGATTCCATCTCGGAACTGATAAGTATACCATTAATGAATCTTATCCATTTGGCACTTGGTAGTATTGTGTCATTTCAGCAAATTTCTTGTCTTCCACTCATCCAGTTAAAGACAAAACTTCCCACCAGGACCGTTCGGTAATATACGAGAAAGCCAACTGGGACGGCCTGAATAATTTGTTCTGTAACTATAACTGGTCACTATGCTTCCTCGATAGCGACATTGATGCCATAGCTGAAATGATCACAAATGTGATTCTTCTAGGGATGCGTGCTTTTATTTCTAACAGAGTAAAAATTATCAAACCAAAATAAAAAATCCTGGTTGAACACTGAGTTTAAAGAAGCTATCTGGCTTAAAGAAGTAGGTACACAGCTTACCCTACAGATAAAAATTGGAAAAAGCACAAACAAGCAAGGAACTTATGCATTCTTCTGAAGAGGTGTTCTTCCACACTGGCAAAAACCACTGCGTAAGCTTTTTACATCGCTCCTAGTCTTCTGGAATCTTTCCTAGAAGATGGAAAACAGTATTTGTCCAGCCTGTCCCTAAGAAAGGTGACTCATCATCCCCCTCCTCCTACCGACCCATAGCACTTACAACAAAAAATGTCTGTCTGTCTGTCTGTCTGCCTGTCTGTCTGTCTGTCTATCTGTCTGTCAGTATGTATAACGAGCTGCAGCCTAAACGGCTTAAGCGATTATCTTCAAACTTGGTGTGGGTGATTATTTTGACATTCCCCAGAGGGGAAATTGAAATTTAATTTTTAGGCCTAAAAATAACCTTACCTGCCATATGACCGTTTAGGAAAAGTTTATTTTATCTCGAAAACGGCTCCAACGATTTTGATGAACATTTTTGAGAATTTTTTGTTGGTATTGACTGTCATTTAGTTAGAACCACATATACGGGAAAAGTCTATTAACGTGACCTTTCATATAACGGTTTTTTTAATTTTTGGCTTTCTCGGTAACGGCTCTTTGGATTTCTGTCAAATTTTATATTTGAGAAGATCTAGGTAGCTCAATTAATTTTGCATATCAATATTTTTAATAATTTTTTTTTCTAATTAAAATTAATTTTTGAATTTTTTTTTATAAAAAATCAATATTTCTAAAACTAATCAAATAAAAATATTTTAAATTTTATATTCACATGTATATTAATTAACTCCAAAAAAAAATTTGGATTTTATCAAAACCGGTCCTATAGTTTTCGAAATACTTTGTTCATAAATTCTTTGTTATTTAAGACGTGTGATGGCGTACTTCATTCTTACTAAAAATCGTTAAATATTGTTGTTTTGATACTTTTTATAAGTTCAAACTGTGGTATTTTCAACGTACATGTTACTTGTTTCTGTCAAAGATCTTGCTTTCCATTGTAATCAGGCACATAAGAGCAAGTACGTGCTACCCAGTCGTGCCCATTTTTATAAATGATCTCCTGTCAGAATCCCTAAACTGGTTCGCTAATGGCATTACACTTGATTTTCATATTCCTTTTTCTAATAGCACCAATGTTCTTCCGCCGTTGATCTACATCAGCAATGTATGTATGTACATATATAAGTTACTCTGATTTAATTCTGATCTTGGCAGCATTATTAAGTAGGGAATAAGAAACCATGTGGACTTTAATGCGTCGAAAGCCTAATGCTGTTTTCTGCACTTAAATGGAACGTTAACCATTTCCAATATTCAACTCTACAATACGAATGTGGAATGTTTTGCATAACTCTATTTTCCCATCACATTCTAGAAAAATATAAAGCAGACCATCCAATATGATATAATACAAACCAAAGAACAACTTTTTCAAAGAAACACCTTTCCCAAAGTGAGCCTAATCTCAAGTGCATCCTTACGCAGATCGCCTTAACTTATCAAAACCAAATTACAAACACTATTAGTCAAAGCATAGCCGTATCCCTCGCCGCCTCCTGTATTGTGGATTTTCAGCACACTTCTTCAACCTTCATCTGTAGAAAAATGAAAACATTTCTTATTAAAAAAAAAAAAAAGAAAAAAAATAAATTGCAAAGAAAACATCGCACAATAAAAGGTGTGAACAAAACTAATTCCACTAAAAAGTGTGCAACTGTCTAACCAACTTTGGCGGCCGTCCGTCGTCGCTGACTATACTATCCAGTTCCAGCATCCTCCCCGTACACTTTAAGTAATGAGTTTCCTTTTTGTAAAGCGCCTTCTTCGCTCCCACCTTCCTACAAAACGCAGCGAAAAATATCATCACTGCAGCATTCTGCACTGCACACAATCAAGGCAGTTCACCAACTTAAGATACAAAATGGAAAAAGATAAATGAAAAAAATTGCAAAAAAAAAAAACAAAGAATAGATAGGAAACCTCAAAACCATTTTTCACAACTTGCGGTCTGTATTGTATCTCATTCCTTTCATTCGTATCCTTCGCTTCTGATAAAAACATTACAAAAATCGCTCGGCATTATATTTCAGTGTTTTGTTGACCGACAAAATAAAAAAGTTTATTCAAAGTTTCTCAGCAAAGCAGCACAAAACCGGAGATTACTAACCACACTATCGTCAAGGATTATTATGACCAGAAGAGCGCACCAAGAACAAGGATATCTGTCCGCTGCGATGCTGTATAGTTCATTGGAAAAGTTTTTTTTAGCCAATTGTTTCGCAGCACCAAAGAAATCAAGAGGTGAGAAGACTTTATGATGCAATAGGTTTGCAGCATCCACCTCACTGCATGCAACCAAAAAATGTCTCCTTTGTTGATGAAAATATTTTCTTTTGGCTCGAAAGAAATATGTGAGCCATGGAGAACAACAAAGAAACAAGCGAATCCCAGCCTTTAGATTGCCCACCCGTTGCTTTTATTAAATTTATATCATCCAATCTAACGGATTGACAAACTCTTGACATTATCTTGATATCAAATATTTACAAAAAAGATGAAGATACAAAGCGGAGATGAGAAAAAATAAAGACATGTAGACAAAACTAATAATATATCGCATTTCATTGTGATAACGTATGGAAGAGGACGAGGATGAGAGTTTTTGTGGAGCAGGAAGCGGGAGGACTTCTATAGGATGAACATTTTTGCCATTTAAGAAAATCCTCCCTAGCGATCACAAAATGAAACAAACTTTTATATTTGTCTCCTCGGCTAGATGGGTGGGATGCAGTGAGATGTTGGATTTGCCTGTATGATATACGGATTTCCAGTAGCGGATTAGCTTTTTTATTTCTTTGGTTTTGTTTAAGGCGTCGCGTCGGTTTAAAAAAAGAGGTAGTTGACTAGTTATTTGTTAGTTCGTATTTTATGCGTTACCATATCGTTTATCCGATTGCGATATAGCCAGCGGGTAGGTTATTGGGGCATGTTACAACAAACTTGCAATAGATGTCGTGAGTGTCCTATCGGAAAATGCATCTAGGAGACCATTACAAATGTCGAAAAATATGATTTTGTATATAAATGGAGAAAAATAATCTATCTCTTACCATAAGAAAGGGGATCCTATAGAATAGTTTGAATCACATCGGATAGGTGGTGTTTAAAGTCACGAAAGATATTTATGACATTTCAAGAAAGTATAAGTTGTCTGTCGATCACCATGATAGTTGACAGGTCGACACGTATATGCATACTTTGTTGTAACTCACCACTTGATGGCGCTTTAATATTAAAGGTTTATTTGTTTTGCTTTAGTAACTTTATCGCTTATTTGTTTCTTATTATAAATTTAAATCCTTTTAATTTATTAACTTTTTAATTTATTTTTATTTTGATTTTTATTATTACTTTTAATTATTATTTTGATTCTTTTTGGTTTTTTTAAATTTTTAATTTTCTATTATTACTTCTAATCATTATCTTCTTGATTCTTTTTTTGCTTTTTATGTATTATATTTATAATTTTTATAAATATTTTTATCAATTTATGAATGCTTTAACATTTCTTTAATTTATAGCAAATGTCCAGCAACAGATTATCTCTTTCACTTTCAATATCTCTTAAAAATTATTACTGATCTTTTTGATTCTTGTAGGCTTCTTCCTTTTTACTTGCGATTATAGGGACTATATGGCAAGTTTAAGATTCGTGAATATAAAAAAATTGAGATAACAATCAAACATGACATTATGATCATAGAGAAGTCTAAAAAAACAACAACAAATGTTTGTCTGTCTGTCTGTCTGTCAGTATGTATAACGAGCTGCAGCCTAAACGGCTTCAGCGATTATCTTCAAACTTGGTGCGTGTGATTATTTTGGCATTCCCCAGAGGGGAAATTGAAAATTTATTTTTAGCCCCAAAAATAACGGCACCTGTCAAATGACCGTTTAGGAAAATCTTATTTTTCTCAAAAACGGCTCCAACGATTCTAATGAAAATTTTTCAGATTTTTTTTGTTGGTATTGGCTATCATTTGATTAGAACCACATATACGATAAAAGTCTATTAACGGGACCTTTCATATAAGATTTTTTTTTAATTTTTGGCTTTATCGGTTACAGCTCTTTGGATTTCTGTCAAATTTTATATTTGAGAAGAAATAGGTAGCCAAATTAATTCAGCATATCAAAATAAATAAAATTGAATAACTTTTTGTTTTTCTAATTAAAATTAATTTTTGATTTTCTTTTTTTTTGAAAAATCAATATTTTTAAAACTAGACAAAAAAAATATTTTAAATTTTACAATCACATATATTAATAAACTCTAAAAAACTGCATACCAAAATTAAAAAAAAAAAAATTTTTCCAAGAAACTAAAAATAAAAAAAACAGGATTTTACCAAAACCGGTCCAACAATTTTCGAAATACATTCTTCATAAATTCTTTGTTATTCAAGATGTGTGATAGCATTATTCATTTTTACTAAAAACCGTGAAGTATTGTGGTGTTGATACTTTTTATAAGTTAAAACTGTGTTATTTTCAACATAAATAGCCGTGTTTTATTTGTAAGTGTATACCCAGCGCAGTAAAATTTTATACGGCAAACAACAACAAACAATAAATGTCGATAATATGGTTAGTGAAATTAGTGAATATAATAAGTTGAGATAAATCTTGGAAAGAAATATCAACCAACTGGAATGTATAAAAAAAGGATATGTTCGTTGAGTATCATGATACAAGATTACAAGACAGCGCCTTCCTGTATTTTGACGTCATCAGTGACCCAAATTGACTAAATTAAATAAAATTTTTGGAAAGGATCCAAAGTGTTAGTTGACTTAAAATGTATATTGAATCAATCAAATAAGACATTAGACAAAACCTGCATCAATTCAAACTTAAATTACTGCAGTTTTTTTTCTAAAACCGAATTTAATTCTCTCATCAAAAGTCACTGATGACGGCATGGTCGGATACTCTATCCGGATGTCTCTGTCCAAGAACTGAGTTGAATTTGGAACACACCCTTCTAAATATTCAACAAGATGTCAGTGAATTATGGAGTGAATATAGCGTTTTATTGGGTTTTCCAATACTGCGCTAGCTATAGATTACCAATAAAACACGGCTAATGTTACTTGTTTCTGTCAAAGATCTTGCTTTCCAATGTAACTATTAACATAAGAGCAAGTACGTGCGACCCAGTCGTGCCCATTTTTTCAATTATGATGATGTTGGGTGAAGATAATTCACATAATCAATTTTTCAATGGCGATCGAACCGTTAATATCACAAATGCTCAAAGTTTGTTTAGAAAGATCGAAGATTTTCGGAATTTGTTTGAAGGGTCGGATGTTGATTGTGTGTGTGTGTGTCACAAACATGGTTCAAAAATGATATAAATGATATATTATATTATATATGGATACAGATTGTATAGAGTTGATAGAAGTGATAGTGTAGGTGGCGGCGTGGCACTTTATGTTAAAGATTCTTTAAAAACTAAAGACATTTTTTCTTCCCCTCCTAATTGTGCCTTTGAATGTCTTTGCGTTGAGATTGCTAATAGTAATAAAAAAACTCTTGCTAGGGGTTGTCTATAGACCATATTCTTTTATAGACATATCACGAATTTTGTACTTTTTGGAAGAAAATTCAATGAATTTTCCCAATATCATTCTGTGTGGAGACCTAAATAGCAATCTCTTAGTAGATGAGGCCTTGACAAGTAGCATAAGAACTTTCAATCTACATCCGGTAAATGTTGCTTATCCCACTCATTTTTCTCGAGCTTCTAGCACACTTCTAGATATTTTTGTGACTGATTGTAGTAAAGTGCTTGTATATGATCAACTTTCTGCGTCTGGTTTTTCACGACATGATTTGATTTACCTTTTGATTTTGCGCTCTCTAGACCAAATAAATATCGTGATTTCAGGAACATAAATGTCAGTAACCTTGAATCTGACGTTCTCTCTGTCCCTTGGCAAAATATATATTTTTTGATGTCGCGAAACGAACAAGTAGACTCCAGCGAAATTTAAATACACTTTTTGATCTTCATGTTCCACTCAAAATAAAAAATACTAAGCATCAAGATAATCCTTGGTTTTCAACTGAAATTGAACGAGAAATAAATAATCGCAATTGCTCGTACAATAGATGGAAGCGTTTTAAGATTGACGAGTAGCGCCAAATTTATCGACAACTTGGAAACAGATGGGTGAATCTTATAAAAGCAGCACAAAACCAGGTGGAATACGATGCATTTGAATTTCTAACAAAATGGTAGTAAACTGTGGAAGAACCTTCGTGAAACTGGAATTGATCTAGACGTTGATTAAAATGACCTGAATAGGAAGTTCATTTCTAATGTTCCTCAACCCCCCTATGTAGGTGCCTCAAGATTAATTCAGATGGATGAATCTGCTAACTTGGTACCTTATTTTCGAGGTTCTTTTGGGCTTATAGAGGTTACTCCAGAAGACGTCGTAGAAGGGTTACTTTCCATCAAATCGAATGTCGTAAGCTTGAATGGAATACATCCGACATTTGTTTAAGCAGTTTTGCGACAAACTCTTCCCTTTATTACCCACACAAAATGCATACCCATAAATATTACACTCTTATCTCACTGGGAGAAATCAAGTGTCTGAATTTCTTTCGCTGTTTCGAGGAATCGAGAACTTGGGAATTTACTTTAATCGAAGACTGACTTGGAATAATCAAATCAATTTAGTGGTGGAAAGGGCCTCATGGAATCTTAAAAACTCTACCAATGTCCAAAAGATTTACGCCACCTGCTATAAGAAAAATGCTTGTTAAATATTTAGTTGTTCCAATCTTGACCTATGGCTGCGAAATATTCTGCAAAGCTGACGCAGCGAGTAAAAGAAAACTTAACGTTTTGTTTAACAATGCCACTCAGTACGTTTTTCTAGTCTTTGTCCAAGGCCCTAGTCCAAGACCTATTCAAGACATTTTTTTTTCTATGTGCCTGTAAGATAAATGCCTTTTAGAATGCAACCGGATGTTGCACGATACTAGTTTTCGGCGCAGTAGATCGAGAATTAGGTGACAATTTTCTCACTTAATACCCACGGACGGCTCTAGCTTGCACTAGGAGTTAGAAAAATTGCTTCCCAAACTGGAGTCGAACTTAGGATCTCCCGCTTAGCAAGCAAACATCTTATCTACTGCACCACTGCCTGAAAAAATCAAATAACCAAGGTCAAATATTGCTTCCATTTGTTATCAAAGCAAAAAATTACTTACTTAGGGGGCGCTAAAGTTCGGGACGAACCTGGGCCTCAACCAACATGCCTCACCAGCCAGCTCGGTCTTTGGCTAGCTGCCTCCTGTTTCGCAGTCCAAGTTGGTTGAGGTCATCCGCCACCTAAGGCGCGGTCTTCCTAGACTCCGTCTACCCTCTGGGATGAAATCGAAGATCCTGCGATGGTTGTCAATTCGCTCTACATGACCTAACGTGATATACCTACTTTTTTGGCCAGGTCAATGTCACTGTACAGCTCGTATATTTCTTGGTTGAACCTTATCCTCCAAAGCCCGTTAACGCTGGTAAACTTCCGATGAATCTCACGCTCAAGACAACTAAGGATATCTTCATCCGCTTTAGATAGAGTCCATGCCTCGGCGCCGTAGAGCAGGACTGGCGGATGATTAAGGTCTTATACAGAGTCTCCTTTGTCTTTCGAGAGAGGGATTTGCTACTCAATTGCCTTCCTAGCCCATAGAAACTGCGATTGATAAGAGCAATTCTTCGCTTTATTTCTGACGAGATGTTGTTGTCAGATGTTATAGCGGATGCGAGGTAAACAAAGTCCCTAACTATCTCAAAGTTGTACCTGTCTATTGTGATGTTTTGTCCAATCCTCCGGTGTTGTGTGTCCCTTTTTGTGGACAGCAGGTACTTCGTTTTGGCCTCATTAACTGCTAGTCCCATCTTAACACCTTCAGCTTCAATGTTAGCAAACGCTCCAGTGACAGCTCGCCGACTTCTGCCAATGAAGTCTATGACGTCAGCGTATGCTAGCAATTGCACAGACTTGAAAAAGCAACAAATTATCCACAAAAATAGAGTCGTCCTAAAATTTAAATTATTTCTATCAAATTTATGAATAGCGCCCATACCACATAATCGTTCGGTACGCCCCTGCAAAATGCCGTCGGTGCTGGGGGTCGACTCATTTTTTCCCAATTTTTTCCCTACAAGTGAATCCTTTCTCTCGATTTGAAAAAAACAACAACATGAGACTAGAAGATAGACGATTCTTCCTGGTTCTTCCTTTTCCCTGTATGCGAATAAATATCATCGTCCTGCTGCTCTAGCTGAAGCAGAAAATTTGTGTTTGGTGTTTGGATTTTTGGAAAAATATGAAATGCTTTCATACAAAAGGTCGAGTGTGTGAGAGGAAGAACAAGAGAAAGAAGCACCAGGTATCCTCCCCCACCCCCCCAAACCACACCCAGTGATGTATGCAAAATTTACTAAACTGTAATAAAAGTTTTATTTGATATTTGCGGTGGGGATTTACAATAATTCCGAGTTTGGAGATTGGTGGCGCTGCTGCTGCTTTTTGGTCCTCTTCCTATAAACTTTGTCGGTGTTCGCATTTTGAATTATGTGGAATGTTGTATCGTCTGCATTTAAATTTACCGGGGGGCGTATACCCAATTTACAGTCTATTATATGAAGGGCAATTGTTTTCTTGGATTGTGTGTGCCCCTTTATTTTGGTTTATCGAGCCAAGGGTAGATTTGGTATGCATTATTGGTGTATGTGTGTGTGATTTTTGAATTTAACCACTTGTGTTTATTTGGAGAAGTTGAGACTTGAGAGTCTCGAAATATGTAGGTTAGATTTTAGTTGAGCTTGCATATGGAGGATTTTGTTGTTTTTTTTTTAGAGAAAATGATTTATGGAAGTTTATTTGCACAGAGTAAGTTAGAGTAGATTTTTGGTATTTTCTTTTTTATAACAAAAGTTACCAAGACAAATGGTACGTGTGAGATTTTATTGAATTTCTAGAATGCGGGAAGCTTTCAAATTTAGGTAAAGTACTTTGTGAGATTTTGTTTGAATTGCCAAAGAGATTATGGATACATTAAGTGTTTAAGGAAGCGAAGCTTTCTAACATTGTTTGAAAAAAAGATTGAGTGCATACTTCAAGGCAGTAAAAAAATGTTGGTATTATTGATTTTGGAAAATATGGTTGAAGAACACGAAAAGGTTGGAAGTGATGATTTTATAGGGTAATTTATGGAAAGGCAAGGTTCTACAAGCGTTAATCAGTTCCTAGAATGTTCATACAGAAAACCCTTAATGTCTATGAGCCTTAGCTTTTTGCCAATTGTATAAGTCATGTTTCAAGAGGCCTCGTGAACTGTCAATATTTCTTAGAATCAGTACAATCTTTCGGAAGTTAAACAACCTATTTAACCAAATCAAATCCAAAACCTTCTTAATCCTTTCTCTGTTCACCAAAATTGTAGCTACAGATTTTCTTCAAAAACAAAACAAACTTTTTGTGAAAGATAACAAAACTTTGAAAATCTGTTCATTTGAAAACACACACATAAGCCCCAACACGTGGCAAAGCTGAAAAAGTATTAAAATCCAAACAGACTTAGCTGTCATGTTGATGATTCTTTAAATTCATGTTTCATTTTCAATACAAAACTCCAAGCAGCGGCATTTGAAAATATGAAAAGTTCCTTTGGTACAATAATTAATGAACATTTTGATGGCTATATGTGTGTTTTACATCCTCGAACTCCAAAAAAGGATTATTATCAAATCAAACACATGCTGAATTGAAAAAAAAATGTTCATTTAACCCTTGCAAACATACATACAGATGTATTCGCTCTCGATGTCATTTAATTGAAGTCACACTGAATTTAAAATAAATAAATTTATTGGGGCGATATCACCTTAAGGAGCCAAGGCCTAGTGAGTTATACTCTCAACCATTCCAGTGTATGTGTTTTACCGCCGACTCCGAATGGCTACATGAGATGCACTTTTTCGAGACAAATGTTTACTTTTGGAGGTTTTGTCAGTTCCTCGCTGATGGCTATGAGCTGGACTCAAACCCAGGCTCTTCGCTTAGCAGTCCGACACATTAACCACTAAGCCACGGGCCACTACATATTGACCACATTGCGATCGAAACAAAACACTGCTCCAGTATCAAGGATGTCCGAACTTTCCGAGCTTCAAACATTGATTCGGACCAGCAGCTCCTTGTAGCCAAGGTAAGACTGAGGATGTCTGAACAATGCCAAGAAGGGGTAATACTGTGAAGAAGCTTAACGTCCAACGGCTGCAATCTTAAGAAATCGTCAGGTCCTTGTCCGATCAATTCTCCAATAAACTCCAAACGAGTCCTTTATCGTCAGCATCAAGTATTGAAAACCAGTGGCAACGTTGCCAAAATGCTATCAGGGTCGCCACTGGGTTTTACACGGCCACCACAACGAAACCCTAGGTTTGATGACGACTGTTGGCATGTACCCGCAGCTTAACAAGAAGCTGGAAGAAGGACCAGAAATGCTCCTGGGCTCTGCGAGCAGAGGAAAGAGGCACATCGGCTTCTCAGAAAAAAGGGATAATGAGAAGCGTGCGGTCGAGTTCGAAAGTTTGATCAAAAAGTAAAACGAAACTGTCAAAGCTATACAGATTTCGAACTCAAGTTTGCAAAGACCCCCTTCTGAGCGTTACAGGGAACATCGTAGTGGAATCGCAGTTGATGCAGAGAATATGGACAAAAACATTTCTGCGGACTCTATAACGGCGATGGCGAAACGAATTCCGCTGTCAGGCAGAATGATCCATTTTATCTGGGTGAAGTAGACAACAATTCCGTCCACCAAATCTGGATTAAATAAAGCTAGCTATATCTAAGCTTAAAAGCAACAAAGCCGCCGGAGCCGATTGCCTAGCTACCGAACTCTTTAAAACTGCAAGCGATGACTTGGTTATAAGTATGCACTAAGACACAATATCAAGATATGGTTAGAAAAAAACATGTCCGATGAATGGAATCTCAGCATAATTTGCCCGATCCCTTAAAAAGGAGACCCTCTGAACTGCAACAATTACAGGAGGGCATCAGTCTCTTCAGCATCGCCTACAAGATCTTTTCTGCTATATGATTTGAAAGCCTAAAGCTATTCGTCAACAACCTGATAGGTTCATATCAGTGCTGTTTTAGGCCAGCAAAGTCCACTATCGACCTAATATTAACATTACGGCAGATCTTGATCTTGATCTTTTCATCGATTTCAAAGCCGATTACTACAGTATTTATAGAGACGAGTTATATAGAGCAACGTGCAGTTTTGGCATCCTTGCCAAACTCGTCCTCTTGTGTAAAATGACGATGGAAAACGCACGCTGTTCGTGGTCGGCAAAGACCTCACCGACACCCTTCAAGTCAAAAAGGGATTTATGACTTGATGATGCGCTGTCATGCGAATTTTTCAACATCATACTTGAAAGAATAGTGCAGAACTCTCACACCAACACCAGAGGCACGATCTTTCTTCTTCTTCTTCTCATACAAGACTAAACTGACTCATATCAGTGATATCAGAAGACCGAATATACTCTAGGCTAGGGGCTCCTGCGTCCTGGTATCAGAATATATAAAATGTATAAAAAAAACACAATCAATAAACATAACATAAACTGAATGTTAACAAAATAAAGTGATTTATATCTAACGGCGCTGGGTGTATCTTTAACTTTGAAATAAATAAAAAATAAATAAATTAATTCTCTTTAAAATTTAAGAATGCTAACAACATGTTTATAGGCGTAAAATTGTTACAAAAGAAAAAAAAAACCACCCAATTCGTCTGGCATATCTTATCTGAGCTCTAAGTCCTGCCAAATTGTGGTAACCCCCAGAGATGCTTCATGAGCTTGATTCGAATTTAATTGAAATTGATTGCATTAATCGTATTCCGTCTTAATTATGCCGCAATTCAGTTTCCAAAGGTTTACCTTCAGCTATTCAACTCCTATTAATCCAGGGAATCTCTTCTCTTCAATACAACCATCTTGGATCCGAGGTTGAAATGGAAACCTCAGTTCGACGATTCCTTCCTTAATTAAGGCCATCTCTTTGAATATCATATGTCAAGTGGTCAGGGCCAAACAAAGCAAACACCCCCAGCACACAAGATAACATTTTGAGATCCTTGCGAGCTGGAAATTTAATCAAATCCACCACAGGACTTCGGATATTGTTTGTTGTTCTCTGCTGTGTTCCTAGCCAAAAATTTATATTAACAATAATTTCAAAATTCGAAAAGTGTGTATAAAATATTCATTCGTTAAGAAGACGATAGTTTTTGAAAATAGGGTTTGGCTAGCTTGACTTGGACGTGAGTATTGTGTTGTGGTGGGTTGTTGTAAGAACTTCGTGGTGTGTGGAATTCTCGTGAGTGCTGCACTTTACACAGAACTTTACTCCCTATATACGTCGCGAGTCGGCTGATGGTGGCGTTATTGTCGTTGTCGGTTGTTGGAAGTCAACTGAAAATTTTGAAGTTTCACTGTTTGGCAGCCAGCCGTACCAAGAATCAAGGCTTGCTCCATTGGGAAATCAAACATTTTGGAAGCTTAGTTGTCAGGAAGAGGAAACTTTGTTGAAATAGCTGCTAACACGATGGCGATGATGATGACGATGAAGCATTCTTGTTGCACAATGAAAATGAAATTTGTAAATGTTGTCAGTATAGAGGTATAGAGATACAAAGGCGGGGAACTAGGGGGTGTGTATGGGGCAAGTCAAAAACGTGGCACAGTTGGGAATTAATTCTTGGCGTTGCGGTTATGGCGAAAGTTTCATATTATCCCAATACGATGTGAACAATACGAAGGAGCCGAGTGATGGCTTTGATAAAGAGGACAGTAAATTGAGTGCTTCAACTGACACTGCTTTCGTCAGAAGAAGAAGCGGGTGCAAGGATGTAACGTAGAGTCTTATAGTTATTGAATTATCGGAAGTGGTTTGGTAAATGGCAAGTTAGTAGTCAGCCGATGGTGGGCGATTGAAATGTCATTGTCGTAGAGATGACTTATTTGGAAAATTCAATGATGTTACAGAACGTCGGATATTGCTGTTGCGGAGAAATGGAGAAATTGTTAAAAGTGGCGAACATGACTAGGAAGATAATGTTAAAGTGAGTTGATTGAATAGATAAACGTGTTAGCTGCTGAATAGAGTAGATAATAATTATTGATAGTATTTTGTTCACTAAGGGAACTTGGGAGGGGAGTTTAGTAGTTGTCGTTTAGCTTGAAGTTGTGCAATCCAGGGAAGAGGAATGAATTCAATTGCAAAGATCCAACCACCGGTTTTTTAACCGTATTTCAATATTGTTTTCACTGAATTTCTTATGACTATAATGCTCATTGGTTACTTTGGTATCAGAATGTTAACAATTCTATACATTTTCAGTACATTTGCAAGATATTTAACTGAAAGGGATCCTTTGTAAGACCTGCTTTCCCGAAGGCATTTTTGGTACCCTTTTAATGACGGTGAACCCTGGTGCTTAGGAAAGAACCAAGAGGCTGAACAGGAGAGGCCGAAGCACATTTTTTTTTAATTTTCTGTATATCATCATAGGATGGAAAAGTAAAGATAAGCAAAACATTCTACATTCAAATTTTACGGTCAAAGAATAAATATCTGTACTGTATTGTAAACTGGTGGACACTCCTGGAAATACTGCTTCAGACTAGAGGAATTTTTAAACAAACGATGAACAGAACCACTAGATTGGCCGCCTCGTTCGTACGATTTGACCCCTCTAGACTAATTCCTTTGGAGCTAAGTTAAGTCATTGGTTTATGCCAACAAGTCGACAATGTTGGAAGAGCTCAGAGCCAACATTGAACGCCGAGTCATCGAAAATTGGGTCCAACGAATCGACCGCTGCAAGCGTGCCCGCGGTGACCATATGAATGAAGTCGAGATCTATTCATAAATTTTTTGACTTTACTTTAAGCCGATAATAAAGTTTTTGAAATATCTCAAATGGTTTGCGTTTAATTTAAAAAAAAAAAGTTGTCAAGTCCTTAAAATGTTCAGAAGACAAAAATTTAATTAACAAAAAAAAATTTGGTAACCAGGATTATTCCTAATGTAGACATCAAGAATGATTGGAAAAGCTTCATCATATCCATAAACAAGCAATGGATTCCGATTGATTGGAAGTCCCTCCTATCTAATTTCACTTAGTGTCAAAACAGCAGGTCTCTATAAAACATTATTGCAGGTAGGATATGAGTTTTTAGGAAGGAAAAAAATTCTGCAACCGCGAGCCGAACTGCTTAGCTGAAAGCAATGAGAGTTAGTCTTTCCGATATGTGAAAAAAATAAATGTTTATATTTATTAAATTTTTAAAAATAAAAATAAAATTTAATAAACAAAAAAAAAAACTAATGGTAACCCTATACTCAGATTTTCGCCAATCAAAAATGCTTCCTATGGCAGCTCTGTTAAAGATTTATTTGACTAATATCTTATGGGAACCAAAGGGTACGAATTAATAACAAAACAACTTTTATGGAGCATTTTAGTGACTTATAAGAAGATAATAGGAATATTTTAATAAAATAGAGAAGAATTAAATAGAAAAGTACTGCTCAAAATTATGTAATGTTGTCAATTGTTCAGAAAACCAAATTTGGTGACATTCCGAAAACAGCGCCACCTATTGGTGTCAATCCAATTGTCTTTTCAAATCATCCAGGAACCCATTAAAATATACTAACAAAATTTCATCCAAATCGGTTCAGCCGCTTACGAGGAGGTAGGTGACAAATACACGTACACAAGAATTATATATATGAAGAAGATACGTGAACATGAATTTTGTCGTACGCTCTTCTCCGTACGTACTTGACGGAACTTCGTGATTTATTCATCAAATGAAAGGTAATCTCGCGTGTTTTTGCAAAAATGTATTTTTCTTTAATTTTTGTTAATTATTTTCGGTGTAATGACGTATTTATTCGAAATTATTTATTTAGTTTAAAATTAAGTGTTTTTTGTTTTTAATATTTTAACTATGTGTCTGTGAGACACAATGCCTTTTAGAATGCAACTGGATGTTGCACGACACTAGTTATAGAAAGATAGGAAAGAAATTTTACGGCGCAGTAGATCGAGAATTAGGTGATAATTTTCTCACTTAACTCACGAACGGCTCTAGCTTGCACTAGGAGTTAGAAATATTGTTTTGTTACTTCCATCCAAACAAATAGTTAAAATAAAACTTTAATCTGAAAAAAAAACCGACGATAACCCTTCTTAGATTTTTTCCAAAGAAAAAGGTTTGCTGTGGCGACTCTGTCGCGGCATTTAAAAGAAATAAAAAAAAAACTTATTGGGCAAAGAAACATTTGTTTAAAAAACATTTCAGAAATATTTCTGATATTTCTGAAACATTTATCAAATGTTTACATATTTGTTTCCTATTTTATGTATCTTATGTACTTCAAGAAAGATTGTAAAAAAGGAGCAATCATAGCGGCACGTTTTGTCATTATGAGGAAAATACAAACAAACAAAACTACAATAAAAAATGAAGTACGCCATCTTCTTAAATAACAAAAAATGCATGAAAAATGTATTTCGAAAATTGTAGGACCGGTTTTGATGAAATCCTGTTTTTTATTTTTAGTTTAGTTTTTTTTTTTTGAAATTTTGGTATGCAGTCTTTTAGAGTTATAGTCCCTATAATTGCAAGTAAATAGAAGTATTCGCCAGAGTGTACCCAATAATAATATAAATTTATATACGAAGTGGGTAAATTGCCAGGAGCATGTTAAATAATATTTTTTTTTAGCTGAAAAAGCTTAGCCCGTAGATGGTAATATGTCTTAATGCGAAGTTCATACTCATATTGTTGGACTAGCTGTTACCCGCGACTTCGTCCGCCTGAAAAAAATTGTTCTAAAATAATAATTTTCGAAAAATAAGCAAACCCAGCACCACCTGCGGGTAATTCAAATAGCTTTGGTTATTCTTTTCAAAATGAGCCCCCTGCCTGTGAAAGTCCCGTCAAAATCGGTCCATAAATAAGAATTTTCGAAAAAAAACCACACCAGCGCCACCTAGTGAGTAATTAACATAGCCTAAGTTACTCCTTAGTATATCAGCTGCCTGTCAGTGAAAGTCCCGTCAAAGTCGGTGCATCCGTTCCCGAGATTACCCGGAACAAACAGACAGAAAGACAGACAGACAGACAGACAAAAAATATTTAAATGGTGTTTTTGTTATAAGTACTGTATATCCTTTCGTATACATCAAGTAAAAAGCTGTTATTTTGATTTTAAAAATAGACACTTAATTTTTATTTATTTGTATAAATTGAATATTCGGTTAGAGGACCTTTTTAAAAAAAATAAGCTTACGAAATGACGCATTAAATTATATTTTAAAAATTTAAATGCCATGGCCTACACTAAAAATTCTTCATTCATTCTTTAATTGGACCAATTTAAAATGACTTTCCACAATAAATGCAGCTTGAATACTGCGTGCTGCATAATTCCTTAAAACTGCAAACAATACAGACCACTAATACGTACATATATACATTTACTTGTTGTTAGTACACATTTAAAAAGAAATTCGAAAAATCCTAACAGACTTCGACCAGACTTATAGTAAGAAGCTTAATTTTCATTATTTCGTTGTGTAAAATAATTCCTTCAATATTAAATTCTACTCCATGAATTAAGGATAAACAAGAGTATTGCCAGAACATTTAGGATATTCTGTATATGTTTTCAACTTTCCCTCTGGCCAAGCGCCGCGGCGGGAGTAATAATTACGACAAAATAGTTGAAAATTTGATGATTTTAAACAACAATTCTCATTAACATCTCTGTGTTGTCAGGGGTGTATTTAAGTTGAGTAACGGCCTGAGAGAGAAATTTATTTTTTTCATTTCTCTGGCTAAGATATTCATTGTTTTTATTTGGGAATTTTTAAGATGCACTGACACTCAAATGGAAATAATTTCCAATTGTTTCTAAATATTTTGTGATTTTATCCACTCTTAGTACAGGAGATTTATGTTTGAAATATTTTTCAAACAAAAAAAAATTTGTTAAAACTGTTTCAACAATGTTCAGACCAAAAGATTGTTAAAAAATAACTTTAGAAATGTTTTGTTTTTGTTTTCTGTGTGGTTCGGAAATATTTATTTTTTTTTCATGGAAACAACTTTATGTTTATATCTATTAATTTCCGCGAAACAATTTTTAAAAACATGACCTCCATTCTAAATTGAAACGGGCCTAATATTGCATTATTTTCCTCTCGAGTGACGAATATACAAGTTAACTCTGAGCAGATCCCAGTTAAACAACCATCTAATTATTACGACCTGAGCGTAACTCCAATCGGCCCATATCAAAAGCCGGCCCTGTGTTGCTAGCGCAAAGCTATTCACAATATTATTTAGATGCACACATCCATAACAACTAGCAGGCATTGTTCGCACCCAATGGCGCGCAATTTGAACTGCAGCTTAATGCAACATCGATCCCCCCCCCCCCCCGAACAAAATTATATTCGTTTTGTTTTAAATTGAGATTAAATGGAATAATTCGTACCGCAGTCCTGATGCACGGCAGTCGGCACCAGGCCGTACCAGAGCATTTTTTGCAAACAATCCGATCAATTTTTAACCCATAAGCTCCCTGGTGAAGTCGACTCGCACCCTCACTCTGGCGCAGCATATGGGCCGAACATGCCCACCAAAAAAAGACCACCAGGACCTTCTCCCCCCGGAATGGGAAATGACCCAAACCGAAACGAAATATTATGTGGTATTTCGATGCGAATAATTTATTAGTGATTTGTTTAGCGATTATGTCCGGACAACCAAAATAGATGAAATTATTACTTTTTGGTCGTTATTGTTGTTGCAGTAGCAAACACTATGTTTCTGTGTCTCCAACGCGCGCGTTGCAAATTAATTTGTGTGATGGGATTACGGAATTTACCGATGTAAATAATTATTTTCGTTTTCAATTAATTTTAATATTAATAAAAATGCATTTTTTAGCCGTTATTTTATTTTAAACAAGAGCGTGCATTCCTTATGCAACAAATTGAGTGAATAGAATTGCAAACTGTGTGGTCGGGGGGAAGGGGGGGGCTGGACAAAATTGCCCTGGACACCACCTGAGTCTGGGTTTGATGGCTGGCCCTGGAGCCTGCTATTTGGAATTGGCAGCCTGTATTCTCTTCATCCAATGGGATCATAATGAACGTGACTGTCTCTGGCATGCAAATATTGCCAGCACACACACCCGGTGTTGATTTATTTGTTTTGTGTCATTGAACAAGGTCTTTATTCATTCCGGGACAGTTCGAGCTGGGTGGCGGAAAGAGGGTGTAGTTTTGTGCATTTTCAATTTAGTTTTCCCAAATTCTGCTGGTTAAATTGAATTCAATCGTAGATACAGGAGCACCTATGGTATATTGGCGGTGTGCCATTGATTGCCAGCATCTGATATTCAAATGACCGCCGAGAGGTTATGTCACCTTTTGGGTTGGCGCGGCTGTCTGTAGCTGCAGCAGCGAAGCAATTTCCTAATTCTCAGCTTAGTACCCATATACCAGCTTCCTAATAAGGGTAATCAAATCAGGAGTGCAGACATTAATTAAACGACGATGAACCGAGTAATGACCAGAGCTATTTGCGAGGCAGCGTGTTCTAGAGATGGTGCTTTCCCGAGGGAAGGATGGCAAAAGTCATTACGAGATTTGGAGAGAAGCTAAATTGCCAGGGAATTATCCAGGACATACACTTCCATTCTCCCAGGTTGCTGGTGAATGTTATAGCAGCTTGAATGGTGGCTGTTCTACTTGGTGGTTGGTTCTGTGCAAATGAGTATTGGCGACATAATGGGACTCGTAAATGAGGCTTTCAACGGAGAAAGGACAACGGCTTCCACAACGGTGTGCATCTGTGCCTGGTATTCCGCGCTGGTGTATAGAGTTTTAGGAAAGTATACAGCATCTAGGAAAATCGCTTGTTTCCGGATACGATGGAGTCATAACCGACGATATATTGGATTTACTACTTTCGGATGTCGTCGGTATGTTGAAGTAGTCAGTCCATGGAGATTATTTTCGATCGTAGATTTTCGTTAAACAGTCAAATTATGTTCGTTAAATTATGAGTGGAATTTCTGTCCAGGATTTTGAACATTTTAGGAGGTGCATTACGAGTGTGCATTTTGCTGGTCTATTTTCGTGAAAACTTGATGGTTTGTGCGACAGTTAGGATAAATAAATTTGGAAATATTAGTATTGCTCACGTTTTTTAATTGTTCATCTACATAAATGCGTAAGCTATTTGAAATTTTCATTAATTTGTTAAATGGTCTGCAAGCCATAACTTAATTTGAGTTTAAATATAAATATGAGCAACACTTTCTAGGAAACGAATATATACGGAAGCTTTAATAAAAGTTTTATTATTTAATGACGCTGTATTGTCATTTGAAATTGTTGCATGCTTAATTGTTCAAAAATATTTATACATTTAAAAAAAATGGCATTTTTATATTGAAAATACCAAAGTTGCTTTTAAATCTCATTACATTTTACTTAGGATTAAGGCAAGTTTAGGATTCGTATATATAAAAAAAAAATTGAGATAACAATCAAACATGACATAACGATCATAGAGAAGCCTAAAAAAGTGTATAACGAGCTGCAGCCTTAACGGGATAAGTGATGAATTTCAAATTTGGTATGTGTGTATATTTTGGCATTCCTCAGGAAGGATATTGAAATTTTATTTTTAGGGCAAAACAAAAATAACGGTACCTGCCATATAATTGTTAAGGAAAAACTTATTTTGCTCGAGAAGTATTTTGAGAGTATGTTTGTAGTTATGTGCTATCATCTTATTAAAACCAAATTTACCGAAAAACTACTTACTTTCATTTAATGATTTTTTTGAATTTTCGACTTTATCGGTAACGGCTCGATGGATTTCAGGCAAATTCTATATTTGAGAAGGTCTAAGTATCGACATCAATTCTGCATACCAACATTTTGAATAATTATTTTTTTCTATATAAAGTAAATTTTTGATTTTTTTGAAAATTCAATATTTTTAAAACTAATCAAAAAAAAATTTAATTTTTAAATCAGTTGTATATTAATATTTTAATAATATTGTAAATATGTGTTTGTAAGGCACAATGCCTTTTGGGACGGAACTGTATATTGTACGACACTAGTTAGAAGAATTAAGTATATAGGAAAGAATTTCTTTTCGGCGCAGTATTTCGAGAATGATTTCTCACTAAAAACCCACGGATGGCTCTAGCTTGCACTATGAATTAGAAAAATTGCTTCCAAAACTGAGAGTCGAACTTACGATCTCTTGTTTAGTAAACAAACATCTTATCTACAAACCGCCCGTAAAAAAACTCTAAAAACCTTTCAATATTTTAGGCACATAAAAACAGTGGTGTTCATGAGTTTTTTTTTTGTCTGGAAAATAACAGCAGACTATTTTTGGAGCTCAAAACTGGATACTAAGACATTAATGTCGGTATAGCTGCCAAGATTTGATAACGGGTTTTTGTATAAAATTTGGATGAATAGAATAAATTTGAATTTCTAAAATACTGATTCTGTGAATGCAAAAGAAACTTTGCATGCACCCAACCTCGCAACTACCCCAAATCCTATCCACCAAGCAGGAGGGTCGCGAGGGCAGCATTCCCCCAATACATACTTTACTATTTACATATTGTAATGTTGGAAGCTAGCACTAATTTATTTATGTATGCAATTTTCAATTTTTTCAAAAACTAGAAAATATAGAACCATGCGGTTTTTTGTGTTCGATTAAGAACTGATAGTTACATGGAACCCATATAAGGTAATTTACAATTTAATTTCACAATTTTGAAAACAATCGGTCTTAACTTTTTTTCACGTTTTTTAATAAAAAATGCGAATTTCTCAAAAACCATTGACACGAGTAATTTAATTTAAATGCAGGATTATAAACGAATTTCTGGCTTTCAAATGCAGTATAGCATTTTATTGTAAGTGTTGCCGTTGTTTTTTTTTAATATTTTTTTTTTAATTTAAACTATTTTTTCTTAAAGTGTTCCTACCTCCTCAACGGGGGAGATAGACCCCCCTCCCATAGTAAAAAGTGCTTGTTTTTGACCCCTCTACAAAAACTTGTCATTAAATCTTGGCGGCCAAGTTATCGTACTCGTAAGTGAAATAATTTAAACGCCATTTTATTTCTTTAAAAAAAGTTTTTTTTTTCAAAATCGTTAGAGCGGTTTTTAAATAAAACGGTTTTTTAATAACATTTTTTAAAAATAAAAAAAAATTATTCAAAAATACAAACTTAAGCACAAAAATCACATACATTTAAAAAAAAAATAAAATCTAAAATAATAATAAAAATAATAATCTAAAAGAGTGATCGAGAAAAAATGAATGTCTGTCTGTGTATAACGAGCTGCATCTTAAAAAGCTTAACGATTATCTTGGTGTGTGTGATTATTTTGGCATTCCCCAGAGGGAAAATTGAAATTTTATTTTTAGCCCTAAAAATAACGGTACCTGCCATATGCCCGTTTAGGAATATCTTATTTTTCTCGAAAACGGCTCCAACGATTTTAATGAAAATTTTTGAGAATTTTTTATTCGTAGTGGCTATCATTTGATTAGAACCGCATATACGGGAAAAGTCTATTAACGGGACCTTTCATATAACGGTTTTTTTAATTGTTGGTTTTCTCGGCTATGGCTTTTTTGGATTTCTGTCAAATTTTATATTTAAAAAGACCTATGTAGCTTTATTAATTCTGCATATAAAATTTTTGAATAACTTTTTTTTCTAATTAAAATTAATTTAAATTTTTTTTTTTTTGAAAAAATCAATATTTTGAAAACTAATCGAACAAATTTTTTTTTTCAATTTTATAATCACATGTAATTCAATAAATTCTAAAAAACTGCATACCAAAATTTAAAAAATAATTTTTTTTCCAAAAACTAAAAATAAAAAACAGGATTTTATCAAAACTGGTCCTACAATTTCCTTGTTATTTAAGACGTGTGATGGCATACTTCATTTAAACTAAAAACCGTTAAATAATGTGGTTTTTAATACTTTTTATAAGTTCAAAAAGTGTTATTTTCAACGCAAATGTTACTTGTTTCTGCCAAAGATCTTGCTTTCCAATGTAATTATGCACATAAGAGCAAGTACGTGTGAACCAGTCGTGCCCATTTTTTTCACCAAAATATAACGCTCCTACAGTACACTGTGTTGTTCACAAAAATTCTTGGAGCCGTTTTCGAGAAAAATAAGCTTTTATATAACGGTTATATGACAGGTCCCGTTAATTGAAAAAAACTCCTGTGTAGAATTTCAAAGTAACCTTAAGTTCTAAATTTGAAGACGATTGGCTCAACCGTGCAGGCTAGAGTCCAAAATACATCCGTACAGACAGACAGACTGACAGATAAAGACAGACGGACAGAATTTTGCCAGCAACTCAAACATATTTCTCTACAATCGTAATGTTATGTTTGATATATAATCATATAATCGCAATTAAAAAACACTAGCTTTATATTTTTTTTACTTATAATAATAATAAAGGTACGACCAGCGAGCAGAGAAGTTTAAGTTAAGTTTAACACTAAAATAAATTACATAACCATATATAATGTATGGTTCTTCTTGTACCATATAGAGCAGTTCGTCATGTTGACGATCGATAATCGTCCATCTGAGCAGTTAACACGCTATACTCTGGACCGATTCATGACCCGTACCGTGCGTATGGAAGAAGCCATCACCGCTGTAGACGTGAGTGTGATAGAAGACCCAAATTTATCGATCCGACGCCGCCGGTCGTTGTCAACTTCTTGGAAAATTTTGAGAAATGGCTGAGAATCAACTGGACGTTGAACCAGATTTTTGTCCTCAAATTATCTTCAGCAATGAGCCTCATATCTGGTTTTCGGAGTGGGCATGAACACAATCCTCATGAAACTCCATTACATCCCGACAAAAAAAAACAATGTTTGTTGCGGTTTACATTCCGAAAGTGTCATAGGCCCATTTAGTCTAAGAGCAACAGATTTTTTGCGTGAGAGAAAACCAAATGATTGATGTTATAAACCGTCCTCCTACACCTGATAACGCCATCAATCGTCTGCCAGACCATAGAAGCAGCATTACCTAGCAATGGTGGGTTAAAAGTAAATTTTTTCTGAATATAGACCTAGTTAAGGAAACCATTTCAAATGCCTCGCATCCCAACGATTCCCTGAGTGCGAAAATGTTTGTGACAGACGTCTTGCAGGATGCCAAACCCCTGACAGATGCTACCAAAAACGCTCATAGTCGTTATCTTTGCTTTCATTTGGCAGTGTTTCCACTTGTTTCCCAAAAAATAAATACTGGCAGCTCGGAAAAGGACATTTTTGCTTGAAGAAATTGCAGCCGTCCGATGTTAAAACTCATCACGCAACTTCTCCCGACTTTCTCTAGTAATTCATTTCTTCAATTGAAACTGCATTCCAACTACTTATCCTACAAAATGGTTCAAAGATACAAAAGTCTTAATTTTAATGCTATATTCCGTAAAAATGCCTTCTTCAGTCCATCTTAATGATTTTCATCGATACCCACCAGACCAAGTGGAAGAATTGTTATCTTCAGAAAGCCAATAAATAAAACTTCAAACCTTTTTCAATTCATTAATATTTACTTTATTTTATTTTTTTTTTCGAAAATAATATAATATTTATCTTCTTTCTTAAATACATATTAAAAAAATAAAATAACAATTTGGGTACATACATACAAAAACAAATAAATTCATCATCTTAAATAATATACATACAATAATAATATTATCAAATTTACAAATATTTTACATTATTTCATAAATATTCTCAATATTTACTAAAATATATTTAAATTATAAACTAATTAAAAAGGAGCGTTTATTTAAGGAAAAAGGCATATCTCAAACAAAAATAATGTTTTTTTTATTTTTAACCTTAAAATATTAATTCATCTACATTTTCTATAATTATGTGTGGTTTTTCCTTGTATATAATATATATATAATTTTTTTTATATATAATAATGTTTTTTTTAAAGTAATTTTTGGTCTTTCTTATGATGTTTACAATTTTTTTTATAAATTAGGAAAAAACAAAAAAAAATATTAACTAGAATCTAAACTTTTATTAAAGATTAAGGAAACCGTTTCGATTAGAAATCAAGAATAAGCGGTTTTGCTTAGTAACACAATAATATCTTAAGGTACTGGTTTTTGAAAAAAGAAAAGAATACTAAATTATTTTTTTATATATGTACGCCTTTGTTTTTAAATATAATGAAAATTGATATTTTTTTTATATGCATAAAATTAATTTCTCTAGAACTACTTAACGTTTTGACAGGTGGCATTTTATGTGGCAATGGGGTGGAAGTGAGTTTTTATTGATGTCAATTGTCGACAAGATATGTGCGTTCCTAAAATGGAACCTTGTGGGACTCCAAAAAACAATGGTTTCACTGCCAATAGATTGTCACCTGCGTGTGGTTGGGTTTTGTGCTTAGTTATTAATGTTCTTTTTTTATTTTTATCTTATTTTATTGGCGTTACAATAGTAACGATACTGTTCACCCATACGATTTAATCGATACACTATTATCAACAAGCAACACTGCATTTGTTGCAGTTTTATTTTTCAAATATATAATTTTTTTCGTAACATTTTCTCATTCTGTTGTGAAGCGCATGTTAATTTACTATTATTTTTTTTTTAAGTAAGTAAGTTTGATTAATCGATTGTATTTTATTTTTTCCTTTTTTTTTTTTAAAATTAATGTTGTTTGCTCTTTATTAAGTCAAAGATGCGACGTGTTACTAAGAAAAAGTGTTGAAAATATTCGCTCAATTTGACGCTTTGACGTTTCAACTTGATAATGATGCTTAAAATGTTGTTGTTGTTTCTTCTTTTTTTTTTTGTATTATTTAATTTTTTATCTTATCTAAGAAAATTGACTAAAGTTTCGAAATTGCTTTGCCGAGTTTATTCTGGGGATTGTGATTTCATTTAAGTGGTGCGCTGAAGGGCTGATCTATATCTCTGCAATGTCAATATTGCTTTTTTTATTGTTTGTTTACCCTAGTGAAATCTATCTTCTGTGGTGGTAAGTAAGTGCAGTTATGGTAGCTATTATGAGCAAGGATTGCGTTTGCATTAGATTTCCAGATCCGCTGTCACCATCTCTGCATGCACCCGGATGACGGGTATATTCCTCACAATAGAGCTGGAAAAAAAAGATGAAATAAATATTGATTTTTGTTAGTTTGATGTTTCATTGTAGAAAAATTTGTATATATAACGATTAATAGATAAATAAATATTTTTGAAGAAATTTTATAGCATAAGCTTGTTTCCTCTACTGTAGCAAAAGAGAAATAGTTTTAAAAAATGTAATCAAAGAGGAGAAGAAAATGGCTGTCGTTATCCATTTAAGAGAACTTTAAAATGTTTTTTTTTTTTTACTTTTTTTACCAATGGTTTTCTCTTGAGTGTGATCGATCAGAGATTCTTGAATTTTGGCTTATGTACATACATATGTACATGGTCATGTAAATGGTCATTACTTCACCAGGTTCGGGATCAGCAACGAATGAAACACATCTTGGTGTTTTCCAAATTTAAAATCACATGCTTTTATAAAACGTCAAACCAGAAGCTGTCAATGTAATATGAATGGAATGAGAGGGAGAGTGACATCGAGAAAAGAGAGTTGAGAGATAATTAAAAGAGAGCGCACTGCTGAAACGTGTTTTTTTGTTGTTTGTTTAAGCTATCCCCACAATGTTTCCGCGGAAACATACAAAGAATCTAAGCGACGCGTAATGAAAAGACAAATTGAAATCTCTGAAAATAAACAGAAAAACATCTCGGGAACCAAGGACTTTTAATATAAATCAAAATAAAATATTCAAAGTTGATGAGATCGCCTTTTTTATTTCCGGAGATGGTTTTCGTTTGGTTGAATTTGCGACGACTTGAGAATTTTAGAGTTGTGCAACAGTATTATATGTCATTTAGCCAATCATCACATTTGAAAAGAAGTTTTTTTAAGAGTACTTACATTTTGTAAAGGTAAGAAATACGAACTAAATGGCATAATTCGGTCAGTTATGAAACGTCTTTGGAGGCAGGCTCAGGTGAGAGGATTTGACCTACAAATGTATCAACGAGGGCCTCCTGACAATTCGCATTAAGGCTAAATTTACCAATATAAGCCTTATATGCCCTAACAGAGGAAAAAGATGGAGATGGAGATCCCTTGATCAATTAACTGTCAACCAGATTGACCACATTGGGATTGATGCAAGGCACTACTCCAGTATGATGGATGTCTGAACTTTTCAAGGGGCAAACATGGACTTGGACAAATACTTCGTTCTAGCCAAGGTACGACTGCGGATATCCCGAAGAAGTTCAACGACAGACGACTGCAATCGCAAGAAATCTCCAGGTCCTTTTCCGATCGAGTCTAAAATAACCTCTAAAGGAATCCTTTGCCGTCAGTATCAAGTATTGAGAACCAATGACAACGTTGGCAAAATGCCATCAGGGAAGCTGCCACTGAAGTGCTGGGTACACGGTTACCGCAACGAAACCCCTGGTTTGATGATGAGTGTCGGCAAGCACACGCAGCTAAACAAGAAGCATGCAAGGTGGAACTGTAAAGAAGGACTGGGACTTTCCGTATGCTCTGCGAGTAGAAGAGGAAAGAGGAACAGCGGCTTCTCATGAGAAGGCGCGATCGAGGAAATGGAGAGGTGTTATTGCAGGAATGAATTTCGAAAGTTTTAAACTGCCAAAGTTTCAGAGCTCAAGAGAACATCGTAGTTGAATCGCAGTCAATGCTGACAATATGGGAAAACCATTTCTGCAGACTGTATAACGGCGATGGCGAAACGAATTTTGCTATCGGATAGAATGATCCATTTTATCTGGGCGAATTAGACCGCAACAATTCCGCCCACCACATCTGGATGAAGTAAAGCTAGCTAAATCTAAGCTTAAGAGCAAAAAATCCGGTCTAGCTGCCAAACTCTTCAAAGCTGCAGGCAATGACTTGGTTATAAGTATGCACCAACACATAAGCAAAATATGGTTAGATGAAAGCATGCCCGATGAATGGAATCTCAGCATAATTTGCCTGATTCTTGAAAAAAGAGACCCTCTGAACTGCACCAATTACAGGGGCATCAGTCCCCTCAACATCGCCTACAAGATCTTTTCTGCTATATGATTTGAACGCCTAAAACCATTCGTCAACAACCTGGTAGGTTCATATCCGTGAGGTTTAGGCCAGGAAAAAGAAGGAAAAACCCAAGAACTTTAAATCGATATCCACCACCTTCTCATCGATTTCAAAGTCGCTTACCACAGCATTTATAGAAGACGAGTTATATAGAGGAACGTGCAGTTTTGGCATCCTTGCCAAACTCGTCCTCTTGTGTAAAATGACGATGGAAAACGCACGCTGTTCCGTCAGCCCTAGCCAAAAGAGCCAAAAATTCAACGTGTCAGATGGCTGGGTCATATAAAATCTTCGATTCCATCCCAGAGGGGCGGCACAGTAGAGGAAGACCGAGACTCAGTTGGAGCACACAAGTGGAAGACGACCTCAACCGACTCCACGTGCGAAACTGAGAGCAGCTATCTAGGGACCGAGCTGGCTGGAGAAGTTTGTTTGGTGAGGCCCAGGTCCATCCAAGCGCCACCTAAGCTAAGATAAGGAAACGTTTTTGAGGCAAGTTTACGTACACTTCATAGCTCAATCAGAAATCAATTTAATATGTACTCAACACAGTAATACGTCAAAAGCTTAAACCCAAGTTTATATTCGAATGTGAATGTAAATTGTAAATCTAATTTTTGAATAGAATTTTTGAGTTTACAAAAAAATAATCCTGTTGAACTATTTGTGTCATGCAAAATAAATTTAAAAAAGATCGAACTCAATGTGTGGTTCATTCAAAGAAAATCCGGAACTATTTTCCCTTGAATCTTCTTATTAATTTTAACTATTCACAGCTGCTCACTTTCTAATTGAATTAAAAAAAAAATCTTATTCTGAATTCGAAGCTTTAATAAACTTGAACAAACTATTTACACCAGTCCATAAGTTTTGTCATAATGCTTTCATGGTATTTGTAGATATTTTCGGAACTAAATTTTGTGTCCCACAGCAGATTGTTTTTAAAAGTTTATTAAAACTTCAATTTCAGAACTTATTGTGTCAAAGAAAACTTACCTTTGTCAAACTGTTCGCATACTTGTCGACAAGTTCTCTGGTGAATTTTGCTGCTTCATTATTACAAACTTTTCTTGCTGCATCTTCCGAACAATCGACCAATTCGTTTATGGAACTGCAAGCAGAAAACGAGACATTTTAAAGAAAAAGAAGATTATAGCCCACATCAAGACACAGATACACAAAATATCCTTAAGCGCAATTCATTGTCTTTTGACCAATTGATACCAACTTGCACACTTACCAGCATATCGTTTTAATATTCTCATTTAGAGTTATATTCTCATGGTTTTCCTGATTCTTATTCGGCTTCATAAAGACCATTGTCTCTTTGTATTTGGAAGAGCATACCTCAAACTCCTTCTTGGCCAGTTCCGAGCAAGATGCATGTTTAAGATATTCTGTGGAGGAGAGGATTTAAGAAAAATTAAAACAATAAATTGATAGACGAGGTGGAAGAGGCAAGTACGGCAACCATCACAATTTGGAAAATTCTGAAAATTCTTACCGTCCTGGAATTCGCCTTTATTGCATAAATCCCGAATGAATTGATTAGTGCCATGGTATAATTTATTAAATTGATTCCTCTGCTGCAGATCCATGCACCTCCTTGTGTAGCTCTGTATACAACGGACACCCTTACGCAGTTCCCTATGGTATGGCGAAACAAAAAGAGACAGTGGTTAATGAAGGACTATCTCTATGGCAATGGGGGGAGGCGGTGAACGATACTCCTTCGTGCAGTTTCTTGACGTAAAAGTGACAGATCGACAAGAATTTACTACCCTAATTACATTATTTGCCCTATAACGATGCATGACACTGCAATTCATCATGCATGCAGTCGTTGGCTCATTCGTCCTCGTCCTCATCATCCTTTGTCAAGTGCTGAGGAACCATTTCTTCAACGAGTGTGTGCATTTCGGTTTCCTCTCCGACATCGAAATTTGCATTTGCAACAAAAAAAAAAAAGAAGAAAACCAAGTGAGAAAAATTGCACTCGAGAAGAACACTGATGATGTCACACACAATGAGTGACATGGAGATATTCCCAAGTAGCAATGGAATTGGGGAAAACGTCAACGTGCGCGACGCTTCGTTGCGTTTGTGTCGTTTCGGACGACCACCATTGCCACTTCTCCTAATGATTCAATTCAACAACCTGTCGGCGCATTCGGTATTGTAATACAGGGTTGCCGCTTGACGGGAGTGAATTTCATTTTAATATTCACTTCCCTTCAGGGTGGCTGCATTTGAATTTTCCGACACCAACACTCTACCGCATACTCCCAGTATCCTGTTCCTGCGACGAGGCAAGAACATTGTTGTGGGTGGCGGTGTAATTGATCCAGTGTTATATTGTAAAGTTAAATGTGGGTGAAAGTTCAAGGAGGCTAATGTAGAGGTTTTGCATTTTGAAGAGGACGATTGTTGAGTATCGGAAGAATTAAAGGGTTTAAAGGGCTTTTAATATACATATATTCATTCAGCACATTTATTTTGAAAATTAAATCGTGCTAGTATCATGGTGGAGGGGTTGTGGGTTCGTGCTCCGTTTCATGATCTCTTGAAGAGAGATAGAATCGAAGTATAAAATAACCACTTTATTGTGGCAATTTGTGGATGATTTCGTGGAGGAGAAAACGATGGGTGGCCAAGAGGATTGGAGCAACATTTAGGGGAATCAGTTTTCCGATGGAGTTCAAGTATGCTTGTGGGTGCGTATTTTTCACGATTTATACCAGCAATTTAAGGTCTTAACGGTAGGAATTTCTTTAATGTGGGATTGAATGAAAGTATCATGTTTTTCTTTAAGATCTTATAACTGTGTTTGGTTTAAGTAATTTTCGAATACCTTTCTTCTCAACAATTGGGTGGACGGATTTGTTTTTTTTTTACATCTTACTATGCATATTTTTTCATTTGAAAATCTTATGGCAGGATAGGTCCTTGAGGAAACAAGACCAAATCTCCGGTGAGTTGTGAATCTACTTATAGAGAATTTTCTACTTACAAAGAAGTCGCTCGCATATCATTTTCTTTTATAAAAAATGTTCACTCGAAGTAGCCAGCTGCATTCCTCCCTTAAAATTTATAATACTCGTCTCGCAAGGAATGCTCACCAGTACACCCTTAAGCTCAATTTCGGACGTACCGTGAAATATAGGGATTCTTTTTAAGTTGAATAACACACATTTGGAATAGTTTACCCGGCGGTATTTTCCCTTGTGACTTTGATTTGCAAGCATTCAAAACCAATGTTAATCGTCACCTTTTGTTATCCTATACTCGCGCATCCTAATATCCTAATGTACTTACATACATTAAAAGAGAAACAAATAATCCCTTCTGCGCGCGTTAATTATAAAAAAAAGAGCTTTTTCGATCCTACCTAACCCGAGTCTTAATAAAGCTCAGAATTTTTTTCCTTTTTACTATAAAAATGTCCATAGCATTCGATCCTAAACCTCAAATGGTTTTTCTGAACTCACGATATTTTGTGCCTTGACATCAGAAACTAAATTGTCGGTGCTCGGTGGACATCAATAACGACGAGCTTTTTTCTCTCAACTAAAGCATAATTGCAAATTTATTTCTCTTAAGCCAAACCTTCTCTTAAAATATCTCTTAGCCTGATCTTTCTTATTTCTCTTTTTCGAATTCTTGACTGGAACTTCTTCTTCCACAAATCAAATTTGTTTCTCTTGGTGATAAATAAAATAACTTAAAGAATGACTGATCTGCTCTCTGCTGGTACTGCTCTTATACTGAAGAAATGCAATAATCACTCTGTAAAACCACGGCTTTATTCCAAAAACTGATATCTTAGGATGTTTACTCTTCACTCTGGAAAGAATCATTTATTATCACCACTTAAAAAAAAAAGTCTCACAAGAAGACGTATCAAACTATCGTCCTATCGCTAAGCTCTCCTCTCTCTCTTTCTTTGGAAACATTGGTTTATTATGAGATTTAAGCTTTTCATTGTAGACGAATTATTTCCCTAAACCAACATGGTTTCTAATGGGATGATCTAAAACAACTATCTTAGTTGAATTCGCTGTCGAGAAAATGGTTATGGAGTTGAGGTTGGAGCCACTGACCTAAGCAAAGCTTATGCTTTTCAAATGCAATACTCTTGGTTTTTTAATTTTTATTTATCCTGGATTGAATCTTACTTGAAAAATCGTTCCAACAAAGTCATTTTTAGATCTTCTATGTCCGGTGTTTTGTATGCAACATCTGGAGTCCCGCAGGGAAGTCACTTTGGTCCACTAATTTTAATTCTTATTATTAATGATGTTGACTGTGTCATTAAAGGCTGCTCAATCTCTTTATATTTGGACGACCAACAAATCTTCAACCGCATATCTTTGTTAGACGACGACCTTTCTAAATATCCATCTGGTTCGCACCGGGTAAACTATTCCAAATTCATGTTGTTCGGCTAAAGAAAGAATCCCTATACTTTACGGTATGTCCGAAATTGGGCTCAAGGGTGAACTGATGAGCATTCCTTGCGAGACGAGTATTACGGGAGAAACTTTTAAGGGGAGGAACGCAGCTGGCTACTTCGAGTGAACATTTTTTATAAAAGAACCGATAAAATAAGGAAAGACATGAAACATTGCGTCGGTGTTCAAGAGGAGCAATTGTTTCAGCAGCAATTCTATTTCTTATCAATCTTAACGCTCGATTTTGTATTCTATCAAGCAGGTGAAGCGATGTTTGCGAAGCACTAGCCCCAGAGGTGGAAGTTATACTCGAGTTTTGGGCATATAAACGCTTTATACATTTAAGCCAGATCCAAAGGGGAGGGGGGGGTTTGTTCGATGTAAGTGCCATTCATGGACAATGGCATTAGGGGGATGTTTAGCTTTAACGACAGAAGACAGCATTGGGATTTCGAAGCATTAAACTCCACACGATTCCTATTACCCCATTTGACAATGCTGTATAAATCGGAGTTTAATGAGCTAGACATACGGTTTCGTTGCAATTGTACGTCCGCAGGCGAAGGGCGTGAATTATTTAACGAATATGAAAAGCTGAGGGTAGAGTTGTCTGCAAAACAGTTAGGTGGATTAGAAGTAACAGACAGAAGATCATTTATAAAAATGAGGAAAAGAGTCGGAGACAAAATAGAGCCCTGGGCACACCAGCATTTATTTTGTGGGAATCACACTTGATTCTGTCCAATACAACTTGTATTGAACGGTTCAGAAGATAGCTTCTAATCCAACGAACAAGAGTATCATCGATCTCATTTTCGATAAGGGAGAGAGAGTTTGATGTGCTAATATCCATTTTGTGTCTTCCCATTGAGTTGTGTCCCGTAAGGATACCAACATATAGGGAGAGTTGAGTCCTGCTTAGCCTAAGAACACATAATGCGTATTTTTTTTTAGATAATCGGCAAAGGACCTCTCGAAATTTGACACTGTTGACCAGCTATCGCTTCCGGCTTTGAGGAATCTTTGGAGAATTCAGTTCTTTTATTTTTCCAGTGATACAAGAGTAAAGGTATGATTTGGCTAGGTTTCCGGTATAAACCGTTTTTAACCAATTTATCAACCACTTATTTTTCGTATATATCAAAGTGTCCAGGGATCCATTGAAGGGTTACTACAATTACTGTTTTACTGGTTTGTGGTAGAAAGTTGCCATAAGTAATCAATTAGTTTGGACTTCTAGACACTTGAAGATGTGGCCTTGATTTGCCGCGTGGCTGTCTACTCTCATTCATTACATGACAGAAGGTGCTTTGCTGCTTCACCTACTGCAGGTTGAAAACACTACTGAAGCTTGGAATTTTAATTAATTTACTTATGGCGGGTTAACTAAGAAGAAACCAGAACCTTCACTCTTAGAACCGTATGTGTAAACCGAGCTGTGATTTTAGTTAATGACTCGGTTTGCCTTTCAGCATTCTCTTGTTGAAACTTACTATCAGACCGTAACTGCCCTTATTTCAGTTGTTGGTCTGCTTTATTCTTATTAGCCATTTCTGAACATACAATTCTTGTTTGGAGCATTCCCTTCTCCTTCATCATCACATTTCATTTCTTCTTGATGGTGCATTGATTTTTAGCTGGGAAGGACGTCAATATTAAAATCACCTTCTAGGGCAAAACAAATTGAATTTAGACTGAAAGAATACCGAACTGGCTTATATATCAGTTCAAGGCTTACCTTTCGTTGCTACAATACCTTAACACCTAAAATCTATATCTGTCCTTAAGAAATGGCGGAGAAAAGAAGAACCAGGACTCATATTAGTGGAAGAGTACCTTAGCAAACTTTGTGCTTGGAATTGAAAGATCATATTGAACTGGCTCATTGTGAATTCCGAAATATAATTTTTGTTACCCCCATATGGGCATAGTATACCCTGGTTTAAATCCTGGGCGATATAAATTTTTATATATTGCATCCTTTGAAAATAAAGTGAAAACGTTTTTTTGTTATTCTTTGATTTGTTTGCAACTTTGTTCTCCTAAGGTTTTGGCATCGTCAAGATAAGTTGTTCCGAAGTTTCAATTAAGTTTAAATTAATAACTTCGGCTTAATTAATCCTAACACAAAATTAAGTGCTGCCGATATTATGGTAGGTTCTGACATATTTTCTTCTCATTCCTATGAGCTGGCTTTAGGGTTTTTAATTATGGTCAAACATACTGGAAAAAATCTCTGATATCCTTATTTCACACTAGTATAAAAACGGTCACTTTCTTATCATCATCTTTCTAATGTTTCCTACTGCAAATAGAATTATTGAAAACTAACCAGATTATCCTTCCGCCCATCAATAATTAGAGGAAACTCCAAACTTAATCTCATGTGATGCATCTACAAAGTTATCCTAATAAGTTTGTCCAAGCATCCCCATTGAATACTAAACACTTGCCAATCACTCACTCCTTCCTCAATCCTGATGAGATTAATAATCAAAAGGAAGCACAATCGAGAACCCTAAACTTTATCCCAAATCTCCAAGAATCCATATACCTGGTATAGTAGATGCCATTTTCAAAATTTAAATTCCACAAATAATTAGATTATGTCATCGTCCTTTCTTCGTAAGACTAACAACACAAAAAAAAAAAATCAGGAAACCAACCCGAGTATTGTTGAAAAAATTCGTTTAGAATTTTTAATGAGCCAGACTCTATACCTCATTCTCTAATGGTCTTCATTCCTTCTAATATAGCCGCCGAGTCCAAGGAGTGACATTTCCTTTTAGCACAGTTCAATAAGTCATGAATTCCCGAGCATTAATAAGGATACACTAATGTCCTCTTAGCAAAAATAACAAAACAAATACGCACCCAAAATACAAGAAAAAAAAAAAAACAACAACACACACATCCAACCAGCAAAAAGGATATTTTATCCTTAAAAATACACCGAAAAGCCATTGAGCAAACCCCCAACAGAAGATAGACAAAAAAAAAAGAAAAATTCGGGAAAAAATAGAAACCTGATCGGATGGTTGTTTGTCGTAGTCCTAGCTAGTGGTCCTTGGTCCTTCTCGGTCGTCTGTTTTTATGAAAAAGTTATAAATTCAATTTAAGTCCTTGAAAATGTATCGAGAGGATCTTCTCTGCATCCCTTCTTCTTTTAGGGTTGTGCTTCTGTCCTGTTTAAAGGAGAGTCCTCCTAGAGTATTTTTCATCGTCCTCTACATTGTTTCATCCTCCAACTCCAACCCAAACCCATGGACATGTTTTGAATTGAAAACAGTGCATCGGAACAATTTGCTCCCCTCTCGCTTGGTTGTCTGTAAAATCGTCGACCCCCTTGCTCCTTTTCCATTATATCCAATGGAAGAATGGTTTTCTACCGTGGAAAACCAATTTCAGCAAAACAGGACTTCTATCGTTCGTCCAAAACTGTGTGCGATTTTAAAAAGCTAGTGCGAATTAGGTATAAGAAAAAACAGACTTCGTATCCTTCCCAATTAAAAGCTTATGTTACTTTGAAAGGAAGAAAGAAGACAACAAAAAAAAAAGAGAAAGAAAAAGTCCAGGGCCAACATCAATTGGTCACAATTAATTCCATTAGGGATTCTCAAGTCCTGCCAACAACGCCACCGCCACCCACCGCCCACTGCATACATTTGTCTCTATATTTTAACATTAAGCAAGGATCTTATGTGTACAACTTACTGGCAAAGTTTGTCTAGTTCTTCCTTTTTGGAGGCCCCAATTGAAAACTCAGACGTTAGATGAAGCATGTCCAGGGGCTCTGAGCACTTGGTGAATTCCTCTTGGCCACATTCTTCGGCGCTTGTTACCACCACCAGGCAGGATGCAACTGCAACGACAAAAAAAAGAGAAGGATTTCAGAAAAATTAAACGGGCGGGTATAAGAAAAAGTTAAACTGACAGATAGAGGGGGAGTTAAAAATGTCATCCAGCTATCCAGTTAGTCGCTCGTAAAAGGGAATCAAATAGAAATATTTCGCTTTTTATCGTTCGGACTGGCTCTGAGCTGAGCGAATCCAACATACAACAGTAATAGCTTCCCAAAAGATGGGTGTATCCTGGGTAAAATTGGCAAAAAGACCGAAACAATGAAATATTACCGTTATTTTCCCTTCGTGTCGCATATTATTTGTTTGGTTTTTTTCCGGCTTTTTGGAAGTGTGTACAGTTTTTGTGTCGTTAAATTCTTTTTCGAGAAAACAATAATTTCTTCGCTTGTCAGTTTTTTTTTTCAAAGCGACTAAAAAGGATGCCAACGCGACCAAGAACGACAAATATCCTTTTTCGGTTTTTTTTTTGTCATTTTTTTGAAGATTTTTTATGGCGTTTTTTGGTATGCAGTTCAAATGTGTATGGGAAGAGGATAAAGTTTTGTATTTGGCTGTTGGGATTATTTCGTTCAGTCTATTTTTGAAAGAGTTTAGTTTGCGAGTTTTGGTTGAGTTTTATCTGTATTTTTTTTTTTGTTATTTTTATTTTTTTTAACTCAATGTCATCCATGGAGACAGTTTTGGAAAAAGGCTATTGTTGCAGTTTCATTGTTAAGTTCGATGATTTGATTTGGGCGGCAAAAGGGCTTTAATATGTAGTGTAGGATGTGCCACACTTTTAGCTTTGATACAATCGAAAACCCTTTTTTTAAAAGAAACGCAAGACTCAAAATTGTATGTGTTGGTTTTGAAAAAATATGAGCATTCTGTGTGACCATACCTAAAATCATTGATTTTTTGGTTTTAAAACAGAAGTGTATTTTGGATGAACTGATGGATTAATATTCAAAAATGTCTTTTTTGTTTTTTTTTCTCAGATTGTTTTTGGGTAAGAAGACATAAAAGGAAATAATTCTATGGGAAGATGACATACCTATACTTTAGATAGAGTGATAATGTTCTAAAAAAATATATAATCGTTTTAAATTGAAACAAAATGTAAGAAAACAATGGCTCCATATATAACAGATTTTTTTCGAGTTAAAAATCCATCAGAATTCAGTTGTTTTAATTGCCTAGTTTCAGAAAATAATTTTATTAATTTTACTATTTTTGTCTTAAATAATGTTTTTAAAAGGCTTTTTGTCGAACATTTAAAAATATATTTTAATAAAATTTAGTTTTTGGCAAAATTGAAAATGCTAAAATAAGTAAAACATAAAACATTACTTGAACCTAAAATTTATTTAAAATTTTATATAACAGTTATTAATTTATATTCAAAGTTTATATGAGAAAACTATTGACAATGTATTACGAATTATTAAATATTGCAGAATCAACAAAATTGGTCATTGCGAGTACCAGTCTCCCGCGTAAGGATTTTTGTAAGCATTTTTTCACGGGAAACGTCTTTGGAATAGTATTAAAGAGAGGACCACTCCTATTCCTTCGAACATACCCGCTGATGGAATCACTCGTAGCCAAATTGAAAACCTATTGATAGATCTTCGGCACTAATCAAGCCTGATGATGATAAGAATTTATCGATTGTCCAACATAGAACCGAATCACTATTAGTAGGTGAGGTGGCCGTAGGAACACGTACCTCATCGAGTCAATGGAAAATGTTACCATAAATAAATGGCATATAGTGGTCCCGTGGCTTAGTAGTTTGTATGTCGGACTGCTAAGCGAATGAGCCTGGGTTCGAATCCAGCTCATAGGCACCTTCTTTTCTGGGGTACTGCCTCTTGCGAGGAACTGACAAAACCTCCAAGAGTAAAATTTGTCTCGAAAAAGTGCATCTCATGTAGCCGTTCGGACTCGGCAGTAAATTGTGGGTCTCTTCCATTCTAGCAGATTAACAACACACACACAGGAATGATTGAGAGTATAAGTCACTAGGCCTTGTCTCCTTAAGGAGCTGTCGCGCCAATAAATTTATTTATTTATTTAAATTAATGGCAAATTACAATAAAATTTACAAAATCGCTGGTCGGACAAACTTTTGCTTGTCCCATTGGCGGTAAAATGACAACTTCCGGTTGCGTTTTTGATGCTTGTTTACCTCATTGGAATCGAGTTAATGAACAAATGGGGTATCAAATGAAAGCTTAGACCGTCTACATTAAGAATCTGCTAGTCCTAGATGGCCTTACATGCGTCCGACCACTTAAAAAAAAAAAAAAATACTGTACATTTCGTCAAATTTTTGTATCGAAATTTTTCTTAGACAAATTAATATTTAAAAAAAAGCTGTCGGACACATGTTTGGCACATGTTAGGTTTGTCAGACCAGCAGATTCTTAATGTTTTGTTCGTTGACCCGATGAGATAAGCCAACACCAAACTGGAAGTGGCTATTTTACCGCCAAAGGGATAAGAAAAAGTATGTCCGACTAGGGGATATTTTACATTTTATGCAATTTACCATTTATTTATGGCAAAATTTTCCATAATGAAAGAGTCGTGTTGAGTACTTTACATCTACGGCTTCTTCAGTCCAGAGTCGGTTTTTTGACTCTCTATCCAACCATACAAAAATACATGTATCGTCGAATTTGTATGAAGATTTATTATTGGAGGAATCAAGGAACGAATCAACCTTCCTAAGAAAAATGAAATATGCCATCTCACGTCTTAAAAAACAAAGAATTTAAAAAAAAAGTATTTCAAAAATTGTAGGACTGGTTTTGATAAAATCCTGTCTTTTATATTTAGTTTTTTGAACAAAAAAATTTGTTTGTAATTTTATATTACAGTTTCTTAGAATTTATAAATTTTCATCTAATTTTTAAATTTAACATTTTTTTTTCGATATTTTTTTAATTGAATTTTCGAAAAAAAAAAATTCAAAAATTAATTAAAAATAGAAAAAAATAATTATTCAAAATGTTTGTATGTAGAATTAATTTGGATACATAGATCTTATCAAATATAAAATATGAAAGGTGTAGATAAAAGACTTTTCCGGTAAATTTGGTTCTAATCAAATAATTGCCAATACCAACGAAAAAAATTTCATCAAAATCGTTGGAGCCGTTTTCGAGAAAAATAAGCTTTTCCCTAATCGTTATATGGCAGGTATTAGGCCTAAAAATAAAATTTCAATTTCCCCTCTGAGGAATGCCAGGAGATACACACATACCAAATTTGAACTCAATCGCTTTACTTGTTTAGGCTGCAGATCGATATACACCCGGACAGACAGGACAGATGGAAATTTTTGTCAATGACTTTTGTAGGTTTCTCTATGATCGTAATGTCATTTTTGATTGTTATCTCAATTTTTTTATATTAACGAATCCTAAACTTGCATTTAGTTCCTATAATCGCAAGTAAAAACACAATTTGTATGGAAGCTGGAAATCTACGTCCAGAAATGTGAAACTATCCTGTTTAGAAGCCATTTGTCTATAGGGTTTCTAAGCATACGTGAAAAAAACTGGGGCAGACTAGTGATCGCTGGGCCACTGGCGAGTATCTGGATCAGTATCTACATATATTTCAATCGACATGTAGAGGCTACTCTGGCCACAGCTTTTGCCATGACAAGACGGTTGTTTTATAGCACCCACCTTGATAGCAGGATAAAGGTGATTTGCTACATGGCCCTCATAAGAACGATGATTGCCTATAGATGCCCTGTGTGTGGTTTAACGTTGCACCATCTCGTAGGGCAAAGATTTGGGTGTTTGAGAGACAGTTTCTTCGCACTTTGCTCGGCCCTTACGGAACACCAGATTCGAAGTACACTATTATTCCAACGAGGTTCTATACAACGGCGCCAAAACAGACACATTACAAGGGCGATGACCTCAAATAATGGACAAATCTGCGGGCTTACTACTCCCAAGATGAATATTTCGAAAGTACAAGTTTGAATGGTTTCATCTCGCAGGAGGATTTCCTACGAGTATACCTTAATAGTCGAGGGCTGAATTAGGATAGATCGACGATTCCGTGGATCTACAACGTTGGTAGATCATAACAGTCGATAGGCGGCTCTTTAACGACCGAGATATAGTCCTTGAGAGCGAAGCAGAGCGCCTCCGGTTCAGTAGAGCCGTGCCCGACTTGGTTTAGAAGGAAGCCATTGATTAGGTCGACCACTTTTGGTGGATTAATTAAAACTGCTAATATAGTCGATATCGCTCTCGCCTATGGATGGCTTATTTATATCTAAAGTATCTACAAGTTAGGTAGGGCAGTTGCGGCGGCACAAAAAAAAAAAAAACTATATAAAAAACACGAAAAAATACAAAATAAAAAAAATATAAAACAATAGAAAAGCTTGCTGTGCCTGTTCTAGATTTAAGTATTTTAGGTTTATATTAAGTTATTTTAAATTTATTTTTTAGTTTATTCTAAGTAAATTTTAAGTAGTTTAAGATAGGTTAAGAAATAAAATGATTTTGTACTCAGTTTAAATGTTTCTGGGTAAAAACTAAAAACCCCTTATTTTAAACATTTAATTCGTTGCTTAGCAGGACAAAATATCTTATCAATTAGAGTAAATATCAGTATCGTAATAAATAAATAAAATTGATTGGCGTGACAGCTCCTTAAGGAGCCAAGGCCTAGTGACTCATACTCTCGAGATGAGCATTAGAATATTACCTCTTACTTGATAAAACTGCCAAGAAACCGTTTACGTGGTATTAGCAACAATTGTTGCCATAAAAGTACATTTTCATCATCATCTTCTTGCCTATAGAGCCAATCTAAATCTTCATATTTTAAGTCCTCATAGTCTTAAAAAACAAACAAAAAAACCTTGAGGCTTGCAAATGGGCAACTTTTAGTTTACATAGCTGCAAGTTCTGAACGAATGCGGCAAAGACACACTTAACGAACATTCAAAAACCTGCCAACTCACTTTTTTGCTGGTCCATTAGACTAATTGCCCTTAAATTACTTAACTATATACAACATCTACCTACTTTAAGTCTATGCCAATGTAAGCCCAAAGTGTCATTATAATGAAAGTGCATATCCTTCAGCAACTATGCTGGCAATGCTGTACAATTTTCGAAATGAAGACAATAATTGCTCCCGCACACACAAACACACACAAAACACAACTGCACCGGATTCCCAAGGTTGCCAAATCGTTCACTCATGTCGAATGATGAGGAGGGGTGGGTGTCATTAATTTTTCTCCTAAGTAAAGCATAAAACACAAAACAATCTCCCCCATAATCTTCGCAAAAAAAAAAGATAAAACAAAGCAAAACGTCACATATTGACATACAAACAACACAAAACACCCTCATCCCCATCTGGGTGTGAAAATAAGAAATTGAATGTCAAGTGGTTATTTCACTTATGATCCCCGGCTCTCTGTGCAAGTGTGCACCCCTCTTTAAACTAAATTCATATTTTTCGTGCAAATATTTAATTTTTTCTTGTTTTCTGTTTACATGAGTTGTGACCTAAACATTTTGTATCCTTGCTTGTGCCAGCCCACCACCCCCATCCGGCCGGCTTGGAACAATCCATGAACTCTAAGTATCTTTATCTAGGCAAAGAGCAGGAGCGCACAAAAATCCTCTTAACATAATTTTGTACAGAACGCTTGCTGACAATGGGCGATGCGAAATTCCGTTGTTGCTGATGCTGAATGACACTGCTAACAAAAAGGTGCTGAAAACAAACAAACAGAACTTTCTACGTTCCGCTGTCGTTCGTGTAGTTTTTTTTGTCCTTTTTTTTGTTCGTCCTGTTTGACTGTGACCGTGTCTTTTTGTGTCCTGCTTTAGTTCTTTTGAAATGGATTTCTGTTTTAGTTTAGCACATCAGATAGATGGATGGATAGTGCCACCCACCCACCCCACTTTCGCCGGCCTTTGGGGGGTGTGGTGGAAAAAATTCCAAGTTTACGGGCATTTATTTCGAAAGTCCTTGTTTCAGAAACACTTGAGTTTGAATAACTGTTTTTCTTTTCCCATTCTACTATGCATATACGCTGAGCTGTGTCTGTATGGAAATGAGCAGAGATGGATATTGCGTTGTAGTTGTGGGACTCAAGCTCAAGAGCAGCTTAGTTTTGTCCTTAGAAAATGGCTGTGAGTAGCAAGAGCTATGCTTTGGCCACGATAGAGTGATGAGGGTATGTTTTGACGTTGAAAGGACATTTGAAGAGCATCGTAGTAGGTAGGTTCCTATATTGCATTCTTTCGGTGCCTACCTAGGACATTTTTTTTAATGAGAACTATTACTTCCTTTTTGTTGTTGTTGTTGAATTAAGTCACACTGTATGTATACTAATTGGTTTTGCTATGAGGCTGGTCTATTGTGTAAGCAGGCTGTTGTTATTTTGACCTTTTTCTTTTTTTTTTGAGCCGGAGTAAATCCGAGAGTTGAAGATTATTTGGGGAACAACAATGGAATTGTAACTATCGGGTAAAGTGGTGCAACAATTCAGGAAAATCGACATCCGAGGGCTGATTTTCTTAACTATGAGAAAAATTGCTTTCGACTGAATTAAGGAGAAGAAGAGTTTAGGCAAACAAAATGTCAAGGGTACGAAGAGGGCTTGAAGCACCTCTGATGTGTTAATGTGGGTACAATTAAAGTAAACGATATTATTTAAAAAAAAAACTTGTAAAAAGTTCTAGGTTACCTGGATTGGATATATGGATCTAACTAAAGTAATTGTTTTGATCTCAGTTCTTAAGTGTCCTTAAAATTCCTTTCAAGAATACTAACGCATTATCTGAATTTAAAATATTTACAAGTGTTGGGGAAATAATAAATAAAATAAATAAATTTATTGGCGCGACAGCTCCTTAAGGAGCCAAGGCCTAGTGACTTATACTCTCAACCATTCGTGTGTGTGTGTTGTTAATCTGCAAGAATGGAAGGGACCTACAGGTTACCGCCGAGTCCGATCGGCTACAAAAGATGCACTTTTTGGAGAGGTTTTGTCAGTTCCTCGCAAGAGGCAGTACCCCCGGAAAAGATGATGGCTATGAGCTGAATTCGAACCCAGGCTCATTCGCTTAGCAGTCCGACGCACTAACCACTAATCCACGGGATGCGGGGAAATAATAAGTTTGGTTAAGATTAAAACAAAAACAGGCAGAAACGATGTGACGTTTGCCGAGTCAAAAAGGCCAAGTTCCCTGCTCGTTTCGAAGGTACAACTCCAAATCATCTTTGAATCACCAAAAAAATAAAGTGCTGTCAAAACGTCGAATAATATTTAAAAAATAACTAACATTAACGTAGGAAATAACATTAACTGAAGTTAAAATAAAATGCACGACTGGGCCGCACAAACTTGCCTGTCTATCTGTCTGCCTGTATGTCTGTCTGTCTGTCTGTCTGTATTAACGGCTTAAGCGATTATCTTCAAATTTGGTGAGTGATTCTTTTGGCATTCCTCAGAGGGGAAATTAAAATTTTATTTCTAGCGCTTAATATAACGGTACCTGCCATATCCATGACCGTCAGTATGGCTTCCGCAGCAACATTTCCACTGGTGATCTGATGGCATATCTCACCAAACAGTAGAACAAATCTTTACATCGCTTTGGTGAAAGTAAGATTATTGCTCTTGATATCTCCAAGGCATTCGACAGAGTTTGGCATGAAGCTCTTTTATCGAAAATGCGTGCTTTTGGGATCGATGATACACTTGTTCGTTGGATTAGAAGCTATCTTTTGGACCGTTCAATACAAGTTGTATTGGGCGGATTCAAGTCTGATTCGCACAAAATAAATGCTGGTGTGCCCCAGGGCTCTGTTCTGTCTCCGACTCTTTTCCTCATTTTTATAACTGATCTTCTGTCTGTTACTTCTAATCCACTTAACTGTTTTGCTGACGACTCTACCCTCAGCTTTTCATATGCGTTCGATAATTCACGTCCTTCGCCTTCGGACGTACAATTGCAACGGTACCGTATGTCAAGCTCATTAAACTCCGATTTATACAGCATTGTCAAATGGGGTAATAAAAATCATGTGGAGTTTAATGCTTCGAAAACTCAATGCTGTCTTCTGTCGTTAAAGCTAAACATACCCCCAATGCCATTGTCCATGAATGGCACTTATATCGAAGAAATCTAAAAGCTCTCAGTACTCGGTAGGTGTGTAAACGACGAGCTCCGTTGGAACGACCAAGAAGTGTAAGTGTAAGAAGTATTTTTCCCAATCTGATCTGGCTACAATTTATAAAGCGTTTATACGCCATAAACTCGAGTATAACTCCCACCTCTGGGCAGGTGCTTCACAAACATCGCTTCACCTGCTTGATAGAATACAAAATCGAGCATTAAGATTAATAGGAAATAGAACTGCCGCTGAAAGAATTGCCCCACTCGAACACCGACGCAATGTTTCGTGTCTTTCCTTATTTTATCGTTTCTTTTACAAAAAATGTTCACTCGAAGTAGCCAGTTGCATTCCTCCTCTTAAAAGTTTCTCCCGTAATACTCGTCTCGAAAGGAATGCTCATCAGTTCACCCTTGAGCCCAATTTCGGACGTACCGTGAAATATAGGGATTCTTTTTTTAGCCAAACCACACGAATTTGGAATGGTTTACCCGGCGAGATTTTCCCTTTCCATTTCATTAAATTGTATTAAAATTAAATTAATTTATAATATATATATATATAATAATATATATATATATAATACATATAATATAATAATTAAATTAAATTAAATTGATTAAATGTCTTAATGCTGTGCATATTCAAATTTCCTTTTGACAATTTAACCAAAAAGCCGCAATTTCGCAAGCCTTCACATGAATATGCCCAAACTTTTTAAAGAAAGTGCTTCATTTAAATTAATTAACGTTGGCGTTGATTGGAGAACCCATCTGGAGCGAACACACCAACCAACCATACACACTAGCTTCCACTAAGTCCCAAGTCAATCATTGAAAATTCCAGGATTTTGCTTTTGAAATCCGTAAACCTATTAAGTGTATGTAATTCTTCTCCTACACACATCACAAAGACCATGTTGGTGTTGGCTGCTGATGTCCTTTCTGCCAGGACCACCGACATAGAGAGGCACCCATCGTGCTATGCAAGTTTCACTCGATGATGATGTTGATGCAAAAGCCTTCTGTATTTAATCCTTGAAGCTGAAATGTTCAACTAATGGAATACTAAAAAGAAAACACATTTCCAACAAAAACAACAACAACTGAATCAAAAAAGAAACACTATAACACCTATATGGCCCTATAGGGCAGGAAAATTTACGGTTTTGCGGTTTTGTTTGAAATCGTTAGATTGGTGCTTTTTTCTTGGTTTGATATTGGAGTTTTTGTCACCATCTCTTTTTGAATCTCTTAGATCGAAGGGATGCATCCGTTGTTAGGTATGAAAGGAATATTCATATTTAAATCTCACACATCATAAAAAATCCTTAAAAACCACAAGAGTCTTCGTTGAAGCGGATTTGTTTTCGAAGGATAAAAGCCAAAGCTAAACAAGTGATGCTACCCGTAGCCGAACACGTTTTCCATTTAAATGGTTTTCCGGAGCATGAAGAGCCAGTTTGTGCATATGAGCGAGGACGAGATTTGATGCACTATATATGGCTGTTCATTATCTTCGCTAGATCTGAATTTTGCTACCCTTCCGCCAAAACTATTTCTTTTACGAAATTTCAGGAAACTCCTTGTTGCTGTTTTATAGTTTAGCATACGTTAAGGGGTGAATAAAAACAAGTGCCGAATGTATTCATTAACAGCTCTGGAGCATGATGATATGCAGTGCAGAAGACCAAAGCGCACGCAGTCAAAGACAAATACAGTGATGTGAAGAATTTTTTTACAAATTAATTTTTTTTAATTTTTCATTGATGTTAAAAAAGAAACCTCAAATCTTAATTTGAAATAGGTTTTTCAGAATTATTGCGGAACTATAATTAGACAGTGTAAGTCAACTACGGAAAATGGAAAAGCCACAGCTGTTGGTCGAAACATCAATAGATTTTCCTAACCAGAAACTGTTTAAAATAGTAATAAAAATCTTAGGTTAGATAACATTTCTCGGCGATTAAACAAAAAAAACATGGTTTTTACGACCGCGTATTCAAATCAAAGCCATCAGGATCAGTTAGTCCTTGAATAGGCCGCTTCTGATCTGATTATGAAAACGATTTACATATTTTCAGCTTTAAATTAGATTTTTTGTATTATATTCTTTAAAATTTATGTACAATTGGCCTAAAACTAACTTATAACTAAAAAAAAAAATCTGGTTGTCTGTAAAGTTTACGGACGATAATTTTACGTGATAACGTCATAAGAAAACATTGAATGCAGCAACACCAACATAAAGCTCTTTAACTAACACCATACACAATTCCACTTATCACGTGAAACAAATTTGGTACTAAATTCTACTACTAAGTACTAAATCTAGTACTAAATATAGTACAAATTCCAGTACCAAATATACAATAGTATTAAATTCAAGTACTAAGTACTAAGTACCAAAAATACTATTGTACTATTAATGGGCACCAGTTTTATATTCAACTAGCGATAACCGGCTCGCGTTACTACGCTCTAGAAAAAATGTGTTGTAATGTGAAATGCGAAAAAATTCTAGCAGCACCAAACATTCTCAGGAACAATCCCTGGACAAAACTATATTTACCCTGTAAGTTTCATTAAAATCCGTTGGGTGGTTTAGGAGTACATACTCGACATACATACATCTGATGTTCGCCTGGTTCTCAGGTGCACACTGTCGGCATTTTGACGCGGCGGCGAAGCTAGCGGTGACGCTTTTGCGTTGTAAAGTGGTGCATAAACTCGTCAGATGCCGCCGCTTTATATATGAGTAATGTAAGGCGAAAAAGCGTCACCGCTGCCTCAAAATGGCGCAAGTGTGCAACGAGCCTCAGAGTCCCTAAAAATATGGCCCACAAACGGATGATATGGTAATACGGGTGATCCGTCATTGGTCATATATCTTCGAATCGGTCATTTGTGATGGCTCGAATGTTGAGGTAGCAGTTGTTGGGCTCTAGTTGCTGTATTTCCAAGTTGGGGTGGTCTTCCAAGTTCCGCAAAATATTTTTGGAGAGCTGTGTCATGAACTGATTTATTAGAATCAGTTTGTTGTCTTCATATAGCTTCTTGTTTGGGATATATTTCTTTGTAATGGCTTTTCGGTGTAGACCTGTACAGCTTCGGAGTATCTTCCTTTCAAAAACTTGGATCTTTTTCATACATGTTGGTGATATAGTGAACCAAATAGGAGAAGCGCACGTCAGAACGGGACGGATCAGCTGTTTATAGATGAGGAGCTTAGTATTTGTGTTTAATCCGTTTCTTCTCCTAAGACCAGATGTAGGGAGAAGTTGGCTCTCTTAAGCATAAATGAAGCGTGCTTGTTGAATTTGAAGCGGTTAGTGAAATTCACTCCATTTTGCTGTTGTCTTTGTCCTTATCACTGTGTTGTCTGGTAGCTTGATACTGATATTATCACAGCTGGCTCTTGTCGATATTTATCTTTAGTCCCCATTTAAAGTAGTAGTTCCACAAGTTTCTTATGTGATCTTCAACGCTCCTGGCTGCGATTTACGGTGAAACGGATGTTGCATATGTTAAGCAGTCATCATATAGTTTCGTTGTCGTCCCTGTGATTTTGGTAGGCTGGTTAGCTGTGTTAATGTTGAAAAGTATCGGGCCTAACTTGTAACCTTTTGGAACTCCAGCGCTGAATATTCTTGGTTTACCTGTACATAAAAGGATCTATGGTTTAGAAAATATTTGATTAATCTTACCAAGTGTTCAGGTAGTCCTAGACTTGACAATTTGAATATTAGTCCTTTTATCCTTTTTGATCTCCAGTAAACAGACGACTGTTGTCTCTTTCTTGTTGAGTCCGTGTGTCACGTCGAAAAGCAGTCCAAGAAGCGGATGGATGTTGGAGTGTCGTGCTCGGAAACCATACTGCCATTAAGGTATGATTTCCCTTTTCCTGAAGAAATGATGAAGCTTTCTCATGATAAGTTCCTCCACTATTTTGCTGACACAACATAAGCGAAATCGAACAATATCCCTCGACGCTAGTCCTGTTGGTCTTCTTCGGAACGGGCACCATTTTTGCCGTTTTCCATGTTTCAGGGAAGTAGCTGTTATTCAGGCAGTTGTTAAAGATGATCGTCAGCAGTAAGATGGCATGATTTGGTAGCTTTTTAAGCACAAAGTTAGAAATCCCAACATTTCCTGCTGACTTCTTAGAATTTCCTCCGTGGATTATGTCAGTTACTTCCTCGATGGAAGTTAAAGCATCTCCAATTGGTGCGAGTGCAGGATTGGCCTTATTAAAGTTATTGACTAAAGTATTAGAGGCTGCAACTTCTTCAAACTTGTTTTAAACTTCTTCCATGAATTCAGGAAGGTGATTGGGCGGGCGATCCGTGAAGGTCTGCTCAAAATGCTTAGCGAGAGCTTCTGCTTTTTCGGTTGGTGTTGTTGCAGAATGTTGCCCGTGCATTAAGGTATCTGGCATCGAGCTCCCAACGAGCTGGTTAATTTTCTTGAAGGCATCGGGTCCCAGTTTGATAGTCACAAATCATTCCCTGAATTCATCCTCTTAGTGATTTTCTACTGCCTGGTTGAACATGGTGTTGGTGCATTGAAGTTCCGAGTATATGCATCTATACTCGTCGTTCTCTCTGTTGAACAACCTGTGGTATATCCGTTGAAGCTTTTTGCGAAATCTTTGTCTGTGAGCACATATGGCCTGTATATGCTCCGGCATATTCGCATATCGTTCTCTACTGGTTTTTACAGTCTTAAGCTGTTCCAAGGCGTTATTGTAGGTTGGGACTTCCGGGAGATCTTTTTTATTTTCGGTACGGAATGTTTTCCAGTTTGCACTGTTAGCTCTTGTTCTGGTTGTTCGGAGAATATCCTTTGATTAGGTCTTACCCTAACTTCTACTGCCAGTTGGTCGGAATCACTATCGTGTGCAACAAAATTGAAGTTCATGGAGAATGTTAATGAAGTTAGGCGTAACCAGAAAGAAATCTAAATGAGATGGAGTTCTAGGTTGGTTTTGGCTGAGACACGACAACCAAAGAGTGATGTTCGGGATTTCCTTCCAGTCAACAATTGCTTTGCCTTGGTAAGTTTCCATGGTATCCATCTATAGAGGTCGCTTCTTGCTGAGTTGCGCTTGATATATACTATACTATCAAAAGCGTCTCAGACTCGGTCAGTTGAGTGACGATTACGAAAACCAATTTATTTAGGATATTTATATTTAAATCACTCTGTAATGTAAATTTTCTATCTTCGAAGCTACCTTTCACCTTTTATACCTTTAATCTATATTCTCACTTCTTAGCGCTATAGTTACTTAATTGTTAATTAAAGTAATTAACTAAATTCAATAAAAAATAAAAATACAGCAAACTTTAAAAAAACACAAACATTTAAAATACTGAATTGTAGTTTTTTTTTGCACAGCACTATATCATCTATAGTGATGTACGTGAACGTTTTTTTAAAGCTTTTTCTTTATTTGGATAACGATGAATGAGAATACCCTTTTCGCGCTCAAGAATTCCGGCCCAACAGCAGAGGTTATATCTATTCAGAACCGAGCAGTGGATAAAATTCAATCTGAAACCGTGAATTCGCATCCGAATTTCATCCCAAAAGGAACTTGAAATTACTGACTCTGGTGAGCGCCATAGGCAGGGATCTATATAGTTCCAAATGAAACAAAGGAACATACTGCCTTGATTGGTACTGCTGTCACACGATGTATTCAGAGATTCATCCTAGAAATAGTTTCGGAATCCATTCATCTCTCAAGTGCCATGAATATGTCGCAGAGAGGATTCCGGGTTGCAGTTAATTAAATTTTAACAGATTCTTTCACCCTGATATACCTCCCCATTAATTGCATCCGGGTTAAGTATGTACACACAAGGGTCATTTAAAGCTTGCACTTTATTGAGCATAACGAGCACTTCATCATACTCACTCGGCTTATATAAACCAAAATCATAAGGCTTCATGTAATGCATTTCCGTCTTCACTATCGCCATGAATCTGTGAAGGGAATGGCCACCGTCCATATACTCACAAAAGAAATAATAATTAAAAACGTTCACATAAATAAACCGTTATAGGAGGTTGTTTTTCAATTTTTCCTCATTTTCTTCTCGGACTTCCTGGTGCCTTTGAAGGATGCAACGATAATCCAAAGAAACGTTGCACTAACCTGCTTGGAAGGAAAATGATACTCTGAACAGAAACTTTGTCCACAGTTGAGTGATTTTTATCCGCAAAATACAGCTAGCTATAGGTTTATAGTTTCGCCATTTTTCCCTGGCGGCTTCTTTGATTCCAGCGCGGATTTGATAATTATCCTCCACTGATGCAGCAGCATGGTAGTTTGAGATCATTCAGGAGAACTGCCCCTTCATCAAGGGAAAGAAAGTAGGAAGATTCCTTGAAACCGCACACTGTTGTAGGGTTTGGATACTTTATATATTACCTCGGCTTCCTATGCGGTATCATCCCGCATCAGCAGAGTATACACAGTGTTGATGGATGACAGTGAAACGAGTGTCATGAGAATTAAGTTTCATCTCTCCGCGCACTAAATGAAAAATCAAATCAAAGTTTATTAATGTTTCGTTACGCCTGCCTGGCGGAGGCCAAACGATGCCGCATGTCTTGGGAATTGTAAGCGAAATTGAGGGATAAGTTTAGAAAACCAATAGATATCTGTATCTGAGTATGAGTAACTGAGATAGATAATGACGAGAATAAAAGTAAATATTTAGAAAAGTTTTATAACACTTGACAGGTGGTTTGGCAGACAAAATTGGATTGACACGGTTGTTCTGAATGAGTTATAAATGTCAGATTACCCAAAGTTCCTTGTCTTACTAATGAACGACTGGTTATCAATAATATCATATTAATAATAAAATAGATCAAATGTCAAATGAGACGGTCAAAGTTAAAGAAATTTATGTTTATTACAGTAAAATCAATTAACCCAATTAGGGAAGCCGAAAGAAAACTCAGTCTTTTTTGCAGTCATCCAAGTTGAAACAACTTACACTTTCTACTATAGTTGAACAGCATTTTGAAATTTCTGTGAATCTGTTCACGACTACATAAAAGCAAGGCATTGGGTTTGTTCATTACATAGGCGTTTTTCTTTTTTCGTTCAGAGCAGAGTCTGAGTTGTCAAAAAAAAGTTATATTTCTTATTTCGCTCAGAGCGTTGAGATCTTCAAAGTTGCATTTGTTTTTTCGTTCAGAGAATGAACAGAGCGTGCTCACTGCTCAGAGACCCTGTATATGCTCAGGATAAATTGACTGATCATTCTGAGAAAATGCTGAACGCCATTAACGTCACTTTAGAGTCATAGGCTATTTCACTTTATCCCATGCACATTCCTTACACCACTCTTCGAAAAATATACGCCAAAGTGAAAGAGACAATAGTATCATATGCATAATACTGCCGCCTGTGAAAGAGCCACATGAAAAATGACAATTTGTGACAGCAAAGTGCGCAAACGTATTTCAAAAATATACCTGAGCACTCAGACCATTCTCGGTTCAGATAATAATCAGAGTATGTCTCAGAATACCTTTAAAAGACCTTTTCTGAGTGAATAAAGAAAAACGCCTAATGAGAAACTAAATCATGAAACAAATATTTCAAATTGTAAGAGATTTTTTTGTATTTTTTTTTTTAGCTTTCTTGAATGACATTCAACGGGAAACGTCAAATTAAGCCTGAAAAAAAATTAAAACGTTCATTTCTCCTTTCGTTACTCGGTCCATCTTCATTTCTATAACCTATACCTGTTTTTTAAAAAAGAAGCACTATTTGAAACGAGTAATCATGTAAGCTAGCCCATGTTCTGCATTTCGATCGAAAACGAATTGAAATCACTTTTTAGTTCACGTGAAATGAAGTTGCGTGTTGTATATTTCGATCGATTGCGAAAACATCGGAATTGATGCGAAATGTCAAAACTGATGGTTCATCCATTTTTAATTTGTTTTTAAAGTGAAATTACTACTGCTTATAAACATGAATGCAGCATTATTGGCGATCATAAAAGAAAACAGAAAGCAGAATTCTGAAGAAAAAATTAGAAGGAAAATTTTGCAAGACAAATCATATATATTAGATCTACCTGAAACAATGTGAGTATTTCAAGAAAAGCTTCTCTTGCCGTATATTTTCTTATGTTTTCCCCTAAAACCAATAAATAAATACTAAAAATCCAAAGTAAATAATTTCTCTTACAATTTTTACGAAGAATTACGCAGCCAACTGTAATTCCACCAATTTCACAAACCATTCACCGAATTGTGATATGAATTTTGTTTCGAAATACCAATTCACATTAATGAAATGCGGAACACATAAATTCACTTTCACAATGTGAGTTCACAATAAGTGAAATTCAGAACATGGGTATAAAAAAGAGGTTTTAAAGTCGCTATAAACGTAATAAAATTAAAAGAAATCTGTAAAAAATTGTATGAAAACTAACTTACAAAATCACGAAGTTACAAGAACAAGGTCAGAATTTGGATCATGTATTTTTTTTTCTAAGATAAACGTTTATTTTAACTGTACATCCCACAATGTAAATTTGGTTTTATAAAATGTAGCATTATCTCTATTTAATTTAATTTGAATATAAATGCTACACACTATTATCTTGTATAAAAAAATATTAATTTATTTTAGTGAATAAGTACATCTTTAAATTGTTAGCAAGATTAATAAGAAATAAATACAATACAATACAATACAATACAATTCTTTAATTATTCTCCAAACTAAATGGTCAGAGGCTAGACTTACAGTCACATAGTTCAAGCATTATTTATTTTTATTTATTTATTTCACTATGCACTGCAACGTAAAACTGAACGAAAAACTAAATGCAGATAATTAATAATAATGGCGGCATAAAAGAATAAATATCTCTCGATATTTTTTTTCTTAATAAAAGTAAATTAAGGTGTTTATATGATCTTTAGGTTTAATTCACTTCTTTTTCTCACAAGCGACCGATCAGTACAAATGATGAATTCAAACTAGTTAAGTTCTTTGTCTTACTTTCATTTTCAATGCTGTATTATCCACACAGAGAGCGTGATCCAGTTTGTCAGTCATCTCTCGTCTCGTCATTTTGTATTCTTTTATTGTGTCGTGGTTGGTTATCGGTTATTTACTTGTGTAAGTATAGATCTTGTTTTGTCTTGTCGTTGTTGGCGATCAGTATCTGTTAAGTGTTGCGTGTATGTCGCGTGTGCTCGCTCGTATTGTTACGTATCCTAGATTTATAATGTTTATTATGTTCCGGCAGTGGATAATGTCTCTGGTTTTAAACACATTCGGTTTGTCTTTGATTCGGTTAATTTTTTGGGTTTTGTGAGCCCAAGGTTCTTATAAGGTTTGTAGGTTTGTAGGGGGATAGAAACACTACAATATTTTCAAGATCAAAGCTGTTCAAGCTCGTAAAAATCGCAATTAAGCTGTGAATGTGTATATGATACAATTGGTTTGTCGATTTAATCCATATAAAACCGATTCGTATTGGCGGGGCGTTTGCTTTCTAGCTGATTCCTTTTTGCCACTTTTCCTAACAGCGTTGTTAACATATGGTGTTTTTAAAAACTTAGCAGGACTGGCAAGCATACGTTATAATATTGCAAATTAAAAAGAAAAACATAGCTTATTAAATTATTTACCAGAAATCATAGAAAAATATAATTTTTGATAAGGTCTTTTAAAATTGAAATTTTCAACCACAGTTCTTGCCAGACGTCTGTCTATAAACTATAAAAAAAAAACTGCTTGTCGGTAACGTATAACCATACAATTTTTTTATACAAGTTCTCCTGAAAAATATTTTTTAAACATATCTCATAAACAGTTTTCAAAACAAACCAAGAGTTTTCATTTTCAACCAACTCAATTATTTTGTTCACTAAACAGACAAAATAGGAAACCAGCACATCCCGTCACCCACAAAAATTTAAGGATGTCTATTAAAATGGCCTTGTTGTTCATCAGAATCAAACTCAATGAATAGAAAAGCTTAAAAAAAAATTCACCACAAATTTCTCTATTCTCCGTTTTTGTTGTCTATTAAAAAAAATCCTTTGAATGTCAATTTCAAATAAAACTCACATGCAAACATCAACTACTAAGCCGACAAACTCTCCAACGAAAATAAATAAAACAAATTGTTTGTCGGGTAGAGAATGCTTTAAAAATTACTAAAAAACCAACCAACAAAAAACATGCCAAAAATCTACATTTGTATTTTTTTGTTTTTTATTTCGATTTTTTTTTTGGAACGCGCAAAATTAATTGGTGAATATTAAATTGACACAACCCAGTCTCCTTTTGCATTTTCAGTCCACACCCCCACAAGCACACAGTGGCACCCCCGCTCACTGGTTCAGCTGATGGCATGGATCACATACAACAGCGTACACTCGGTCGTATACGTAATTTAATACAAACTGTTTGATTTATTCAGCTCGATTTGCTTTTGCTTTGTTAAAATAATTCATCATGCCATTTGTTAACAACAAACAAAGAACCTCTTGCTACCCCGCTTCCCATCATCCATCGTGGAATACTCAACACTCATTGCTGCTCACTCTCGCCGCACCATCAACGAGTATTGATTCCTTTTTTGGGGATTTATTGAGAGTACAAATATCTTTCACATATAGTCAAATGCTGGGAAGCAGCCTCGCTATCCCTTTTCCCCTTCCCTCCACTAGTGTTGACAGTCAATTGTTTAAAATAAAAATTGTCAAATGGAGTGGGAGAGTCAATAAAACAACTTAACGAGTACATCACTACATAACTGCACGGAGATGTGTTAACTTATTCATGGCAAGCCCGAATAGTAGGACGGAAATGCCATAGCAACTCCCGCCAAAGAACTTCTAAAGGACACCGGCAACCATGCTGAATCCACGTTTTGTTTTTTGTCATTTTTTGAACTCTCAGGGATATAAACTCGACGACGACGACAAGTGAATTGGAATACAATGACATTTGGTCCCGTGGTATATTCCTCCGCTTACAATGCACAACTCAAACTCAAAGCCTAGAAAATTTATGAATATGGATGCGCGCGACAGTAGAGTTGAGTTTGGTGCCATTATTTTTGTCTCCAAAGGCTGCCAAAACCATGACCTGATTAATTTCAAACCGCCAACCAACCTAAAATGGAATAAATATTTCTGTGCCTGCTATTCCGGGTGTACTGTTTGAATCGCATGAAAAAAGTAAATCAAAGGATAAATACACATACCCCAGAGGCCGTGATGATGATTGCACCTGGGGTGGGCTTTTCGGGACCGCGGCGCGGCAGTGGCATGTGGTTGAACTTCGGGAAGCACTTAGTGCTCTGTACTTGGTGGAAATGTAGCATCCTAGACATTTGGAATTTCTTGTTGGGAGCATTGCAAGCACTAAATATACTCCGATATGCACTTGCTGAGGCAGAACAATGGCTTGAGGAAGGATTTCGTTTGGCACTTGGGGAATTCCAGAAATACCTAGAAGCGATTAGGTATGCGGCAAAATACTGCAAACACTTAAAATTATTTTTCAGGCTTGTTTTTTGCAGGATAATGGCAGGTTGAAGAATTTTATTTTTATTTTTATTTTGCTTATGTTTTTTTTTTTGTTTTATTTGAAATAAGTGTGGGAAAATATGTTTGTGAGCCAAGTTCATGTTCAGGTTATAAATATTAACATATGACTGAGTAGACTTTCATATTAAGTAGTCTCAGTGTCTGGGGACAAGTATGCATATACCTTCACATGAAGATATTAATTAAAAAAATTGTTGACCTTAGATGCTCTTTAATGCGGGTTATCAACTAGCTATGTAATTGATTTTTTTGTTAGCGACAGGCAAGAAATTTTGAAGAAATTTCTTCCTAGATAAAGGTTATCACATCGGATTTGGCAGAAGATTATAGATCCCTTTCGCTCCTGCCGTTTTAAAACACATACACACACGAAGTTGAGAGTATAAGCCACCAACTTTTGGCTCCTCAAGGAACTCCGACGCCAGCAGGCTTACATTTATTATTATTTTATTTCCTATCCTCGATATGAAAATAATTTAAAACTGAAAATGAACACTAGGGTAAATAAATTGCATGTCTGCATCGCACGTCTTGCTTTTATGTGCGGTCACAATTGGGGGAAAAAATTGAAAAATATTAGGATAACTTTTTTATTCGATTTTTTGTGACGTTTGCTTGTTTGAAAAAAGTAAGGAGAAAAAATTAAATGCCATTTTATTTCGTTAAAAAATGTATATAAGTATGATTTTCTTCGAAGTCCTAGAAACGGGTTATTAATTAAAACGGTTTTTAGCAACTTTTTTAATAATAAAAAAAATAATTTAAAAGTTCACCTACCCGTTCACAAAATATTGATTTTTCAAAAATATCAAAAAAAGCTATTACAAATACACAAAAAAACAGTTTTTGAAAATATTTTAAACTAAAATTACTCAGGCTATCTACATCTTTCTGAATAGCAATTTTGGTATTAATCGGTTGGCCAGTTCCCAAGAAAGTCAAAGCTCCATGCGGGGTACCGTTTTTAGTAAACCACAACTAAACATATAATACTTAATTTTGGTGGGGCTGACGCCCCATTCATTAGCTTAAAACAAGCTGAACTTAAACTTAACTAAACTTAAAAAAACTAATTAAAATAATTTAAGATATAATAGTCTAAGCTCTAGGAACTGGTGAATGTTTTTAAAACTTCATTAGTGCATGAGTTAAGTTAAAAAGTAGGTGTGATAAATTTCATTTTTCTCGAAAACAAGAACACATAAAATCATCTGGTTTTCAATGTTCGATTGAAAGTTAATAGACACGAGCTTCTCAACACCCTTTACCAACGCTATTTAATCGAAATGAAATCTTTTTATCAATTTGTCAACCACAAAAGAAAATCTGACGGGTACCCATCCTCCCTTTCTTTCAAAAAAGAAACTTCATCTGAAGTGCTTCCAATAGCAAATTATTTCGCAAGTAGTTCAAATAATATTTCACGGATGATTATTTTGTTCCTGACTTTGCTTTTTTCTCGTTTTTACCGAATTTACCTCTTGGTCCATTCTTTCCGTGTTTCTTATTGAAGAAAAGTTAAATCATCTTAACGATGAGTATATAGCTGGCCCCGATGGTATCCCTGCCATATTTCTAAAGACATGCTCCTCCACTCTTTCTCTTCCCCTCTCAAAAATCTTTAGTTTGTCCATATGCCTAGGAGATTTCCCTCAAGTATGGAAAACCCCTACCCTATACACAAAAAAAGCCCTAAGTGCGACGTGAAAAACAATCGTCCCATCGCTAAACTATCAAAATTTTCGAAAGCATTTTGTATGAAAACTTAAGTTTTAATTGCAAATCTCTCATTTCCCCTAGACAACACGGGTTCCTCAAAGGCAGGCCAACAACAACAAACCTCGTTGAGTTTGTTTCATTTTCTCTCTCAGCCTTGGAGAATGGAAAGGAGGTGGATGTTATATCAACCGATTTTAGTAAAGCTTTCGATAAAATCTCCCACAAACTTATTCTTTTTAAACTTTCCACCCTCGGCTTTGAAGCAATTCTGTTGAGATGGATTTCTTCTTATTTAGAAAACCGTTTTTACAGTGTTCGGTTCAGATCCGTCTTATCAAGCCGGTGTTCCCCAAGGTAGCCATTTAGGCCCTCTCCTCTTCATTCTTAGTATCAACGACATTGAAATGATCATCAAACATTCCTCCATTTCACTCTACGGAGACGATACTAAGTTTTACAAGGTCATTTCTTGATCTGAAGACTCTTCCCACTTCCAACATGATCTCGACAATTTTTCAATATGGTGCTCCAAAAACTGCTGGGAGCTTAATATTTCCTAGTGTCAGTCAATAACCTTCTCACGTAATAAGCGCATCGAATCTTCTCCCCGTCTGTATCTTCTACAGAGTCAAATCATTTCCCCCGTTCAGGTGATCCGTGACCTTGAGATTATTTGCGACCATTATCTGAATTTTCTCAAACATATCGACGATATAATTCTTAGGGCAAATTCAGCACTTGGCTTCGTGAAACGATGGTCCAAGGAATTTGCAGTCCCCTACGTTACCCGATCCCTTTACATATCATTTGTTCGTCCGCTTCTTGAATACGCTTGTCAAGTCTGGTCGCCTTACCAACAAATGCACATTACCAGAATTGAGAGCATACAACTTCGTTTCCTTCGATTTCTTAATTGGAGTAATCCCTTAATATTACCTCCTTATCAAGACCGAACCAAACTTCTCAACCTGAATACTCTGAAAGATCGAAGAGAAATATTTGACATTCTCTTTATTCACCGAATCTTTTCAGGTACCATTGACTGCACAGCCCTTAACGCATCCATTTTTCTAAATACTATCTTCTTCTATCTTCCCACCCATCGAACCTCTTATGGCTCCAACGAACCAATCTCTCGAATGCTGAGGAGTGTCAATTCTAACTCTTCTTGTTTTGACTTTAATATCAGTACTCCCTGCCTAAAGCTTCGTCTCCTAAGCCCCCAAAACAGTTAATTTAAGTCTTAGCTATTAAGTTTCTTAGTGTTTTAAGTTAGATTAAGAAATAGCTTGTATTAAGCCAAATAAATGGGGGTTTTGCCCCCCATCAAAATTAAATTAAAATAAATCAATCTAAGCAATTTTTTTAATTTTTGCGTCAAAATATAGAGTTTGAAGTAGTTTTTCAAAATAGAAAAAACTTCCAGCTTCCAAAATACGTGAAAAACCTAATTCTAAGTGTAACCGTTGTTTTTAAATATTTTTGTCCTTTTTGAGCGTTTTTTGTTAGAAAATTGCCCCTCCCGCCTAAGCAAACGAATATAGACCCTCCCTACCTATTTATAGGAATCCGTAATTTTTTTGCGACTCGAAAGGTATCGTACTTTTTAATGGCGTCTGGCACGCTCTTTTCCCCTCCCAAAACGTCTGGCAATAATTATACAAAACATATAACTACATCAACTGTTCATATACAAAAAAACAGTTTTGCACTAATGACGTCACTGCTTCATTTTTTTTGACGCCTTTAAGGCTTAGCCACGCCCAAACGCCCACCTGATAGCACCCATATGCTGATTTAATTGATTCTTAACTAAAGTTTTACAAGACAATTTATAAATTTTCCCTGCACTAATGACGTTTCTAAAACGTTCATCAGTTCTCCGACTATAAGGAGGAAAGATGATGTAAGAGGTGAGCTTTAAGACAAAGACTTGGGAGGTAGAAATCCAAAAGAGGAGAAATCGAATTAATTTTACTCAACATGCGGGTTAAAAGTTCATTTAGGCCCTAGGAAGTTCGATGGAGTGGAGGGTGAAAAAGACCCGATGTCTTGCATGGTTTAGAGTTAAACAAGATGAGATCAAAAAGAGGGGAACAGTCAGTGGCACCTGTAAGAAGCCGATGAATGAAAATGATGTCAAACATATTCCTACTTACTTCAAGGGGCTGTAGATTAATAATTTGGAGTCGGTCAAGGTAGGATGGCAGAGATGAGAAGTTGCTATTGTCATAAAGAACCCGGAGAGCAAAAAAACAGAAAACGACGTTGAACACTTTCAATTTAAGAGCTATGAACCGCATGATAGGGTCCCCCATACATGCGATGCATACTCAAAGAGAGGATGAACATAGGAAATATAAAGGGATTTGGTTACTAATGGGTTCCGAAACTCTATGGACCACCTTTTGATAAAACCAAGGGGACGCCTAAGTCACAGGATAAGTTGTACGCGGTTAATGGGAAAGTTCTCAAGATAATAAGATCTGAGGGGAGGCTTTTTTAGAAAACGTTATTAACTCGCATTTGGCAATGTTAAGTTCGAGAAAATTCTTACTACATCAATTGAAAAATTAAATCAAGTCATATTGAAGAAGGAGAGAATCACGACCAGAGGAGATTACCTTGAAAATGTTAGCATCATCAGCATAAAGGGAGATAGAAGAAGGCAAGGATAAACAAGAGAGGTCCAAGATGGCTGGCTTGGGGTAACTTAGAGGTATCCCAGATGTTGCCCCAGAGGTGGTTTACCTACAATAGCACACTGATTTGTTTTCATAAAAATTCTTGGAACCGCTTTTCGAGAAAAATAATCTTTTACGGTCATATGTCAGCTACTTTTATTTTTTGAGCTAAAAACATAATTGAAAAAACCCTCTGTCAAATGTCAAAATAACCTTATGTTCTAAATTTGAAGACGATTTGCTCAACCGTTCAGACTATAGACCAAAATACACACGACACACAGAATTATGCAACCATCTCGTGTGGTGACCGAATCATCTCAAGAAATGGACTTGTGAATTGGGAACCTCGTTCATGCGATTTGACACCTTTGGGCTACTTTTTGTTGGAGTTCGTCAAATCTCTGGACTATGCTAATAAACCAGTATCGATTGATTATTTAGACTCCAACATTCGACGCACTATTGACGAAATAAGACTGGGCATTCTCGAAAAAGTGGTGACAAATTGGACCGAGAGGATGGCGTTCAAAAGGCGCAGCCGCAGAGGCCATATGCCAGAAATTATTGTTAAACATTAAATACCATAAAATTTGTGAACTAATAAGGTCAAAATTTTGGTCATTCCATTGAATTTGTTGTGCTTTAATAAAAAAAATTCAATGCCTCTAAAAAACACTCCTTTTAACAATTTTGTTGTTGGTTCAAATCCTTTTGTGCACCTGGTTTCCGCTTAAGATTCGACATTCAAAAACAAGTTGTCGTTTGGGCGTTATGATATTTCTTGGTTTGGGCTTAACGACATTTAAGAAAAATATTGGGCGTTGTGGAATTTCTATTGGGCTTTCTGGAACTGTCACGCTTTGAAAGAAACTTGGCTCTTAAAGAAACTTGGCTTTTTGGGTGCTATGACATTCAGTGATTTGGGCGTTAAACCTTGGGGGATAAGACTAGATAAGACGCCTTATTTTAGTTCCTTGTTTTTAAAGATCATGTCGACCTTATATCGGTTGATCTTTTCCTTGAACTAGTTCCCTCTAACCTTATCCTTATTCACTGGAACTTAAACCTTAACAATTGCATTGGATCAAAAAAAAAAAACCTTAAAACACTCACATCCTTTAGATGTTTCTAGTGACCTAATTATGACAATCCTCCTACCCTCCTCCATAATTACATAATCCACTCCCTCCCCCCAAATACATACATTTAAATAGAACCCTGCAATTTCTCTTAATTTAACGCATAGCAAGCCCTTTGAGTTTTAAAGGTGCGGTGCAGTAATGCGTTTCATACTCCTATTTGACGCCACTAGTTACACGGTGCACCCATGTTTTCCTTGCTACAAAAAAAAAACGCAAAAAAACTGCAGCATAAACTGCAGTCGGTGCACCACCTACCCACCCAATTCAACCGATCCGAAACATACGACACGAATTTAACACTACGAATCTCATGTAAGCCCATTGCAGTATAGTATAGTCCTTACTAGGAGCACGTTTCGCTCGGATAGGTTTCACATCATTCCAGCCGGTGCGTCTGTCGCGTCGTCGACGACAATTTGTTCTTTAATTTTAATTCAATTAATGGAAATGCTTTCAGTCAGCGAAATGGTAGCAGAGTTCCTGGAACTGGACGCCACCGTGCAAGGACCATCTCTGGACCAATTTACGCCTGACCGAACCTTGTAAAATCACAACCTACACATTTTACATTTATGTATACCTGGTAGTGTTGTAAGTCCCTGTGAATGCCGAACAAAACGAATAACACGCGCGAAATTTTTTGGGTTGGAAATAATGGAAGAGGCATACGTTGCATATACGTATATATTGCAGAAGCGATTCGCGAGATCGAAATTTAATTAATTCGCATTAAGTTTCGTTAATAAGGACCATGGGTGCATTGTGCCACTTGGTCGGTTGGATGGTCCATGGGAATCATTTACGCCAATCGCTCTTCCACATCTCTACTGTCAGGACGATTCACACGAAATACGTGGGCGTGGGTGTGTGGCAACCCAAAGATGGTGGACCAACAATTAGCCGATGCATGAATGCTTTCCCGGCGAATTCCAACATCCATTATCACCACATCGCCACCATGAGTATGCAAGCAGAATTGTTGTCTCATATGCACCACGGAGATGAGTGGAGAGGGTGACCAGCATGTGTCATTTTTGATATGGAAAGAACAACGGCATCACCATCATTGCTGTGTTCGTGCAAATGATTTAAGTTAATTATTTTTGTTCTGTTTAACATGCCAAAGTGCTGGTGATTGCTACTTTCGTCCTCGTCAATTGATAATGCTGCCCCATTGCACAAATAGGGATGCTGGATTCTCGATAAAGACGCGCACTCGGATACGGATATGGATGCATGCCATCGGCTGTCACTATACTAATCGATGATAAAATTGGGTTTTCAGTTCTTCCAATTCGATGGTTAATTAGCATAATAAGTGTAGATAGGTTGGCAGCACTGCATAATTCATTACGATTATTACGTTCAACTATGCTATCGGTCATCCAGCTGGTGGTGGATAGTTTTTTTTTTGGGTGTGTATGTGTTTTTTTTTACGAAGCCAAATAATGAAGTACGATGGAGCAATATTTATAAAAAAAAAATACTTTTTGTAATTTTTTTTTCTGCACCCACCACTTAAACCTCAGATGCAACCGAAACATATAGCATATGTCTACAGATACAGATGTGTGTATTGATGCGTATTTATGCGTATGCATTTGGGAGGCGGTTTCGTTTTCAATTTCCGCCAATAAATTCATTTAATTTAATTAGCTAGTGAACAGAGTATTAATGTGAATTATTGGCCGAGTACTCATTGCATAAAACTGTGAGCAGTGAGCAGAAATTTAATTTAAAAAAAAAAATAAAATGTTTGTATACAAAAAAATATTTAAATATATCCTAGCATAATGCAGAAGTGGATTTAAAATAACATTTAATTAAAAATGTATCTGAGCAGGTAATTGTGTGTTCTTTTTTCTCTCAGATTGTTGAGACAGTATTGTTGTATTTTCTTTTTTTTTTGTTTGTGGAAAATTGATTCCAGACTGGCAAATTGGATAAATGATGAAGTTGAATGGGGGAGTATCGTCAGTGAGGAGGAAAGCCAAAATCAACGAGAAAACGTTTACATTTTTATATCATTGAATTCGAGGAGGCTTTTCAAATTAATTAAACTCAATTGGAATTTTATTGATAAAACAAATATTTAAATTGACAGTAGAAAACTAAATGAAACATTTTCAAACCCAAGGCTGGCAATTATTTGATATGAAGTTCTTGTCAAGAAACTGATTTTAAAGTATTTGGTAATGGGGCCGATATGGGATAGTCATATCATGCTGCACAGAAATACCTAGAATCATCATCCCTTTGCTGAATATCGACTTAAAATATTGGTAATTTGGACTGAAAGCAATAGGACAAAATGAAGGTGCAACGACTAGACTCACTATGGAGGTTCAGGACATCATTCAACCAATGTTTTTGAATGCATTTCTACAGATGGCTATAAGGTTTTTTTTTAAATAACACGCGCAAGGGACTGTTTCCTTTTTAATGTATGTAACTACACTGCGCGAGCATTAGGATAATAGAGAGGGGAAGGACAAAAGGTGTCGTTTAACATTAGTTTTGAATGCTTGCAGATCAAAATCTCAAACTATTCCAAATTCGTGTTGTTCGGCTTAAAAAAGAATCCCTATATTTCACTGTACATCCGGAATTGGGATCAAGGGTGAACTGATGAGCATTCCTTGCGAGAAATGGGAGAATAAGGAGAGGAAAGCAGTTGGCTGCTTTGAGTGACAGTTTTTTATAAAAGAACCGATAAAATAGGGAAAGACATGAAACGTTGCGCCGGTGTTTGAGAGGGGTAATTGTTTCAGCTGCAGTTCTATTTCCTATCAATCTTAACGCTCGATTTTGTATTCTATCAAGCAGGTGAAGCAATGTTTGCGAAGCACCTGCCCAGAGGTGGGAGTTATACTCGAGTTTAGGGCGTATAAACGCTTTGTAAATTGTAGCCAGATCAGAAAGGGAAGAAAACTTCTTGCATCGATACGGAAAACCTAAGCACTTAGCAGCATTTTTAGCGAAGGGCGTGAACCGTCAAAAAATATGAAAAGCTTGGGGTAGAGTCGTCAGCAAAACTGTTAAATGGATTAGAGTAACATTCCCAAGTATACAGGAGGGACAACGTTGCTGTGAGGCAGCGTAGAACTGGCAGCGAAATGGGCTGCGAACAAGTTTGCCTTCCCTGAAGAGTAGACAATAAGTTTGTGATTAGCGATGACCGTTAGAACCGAATATTTCAATATTTTTTTTACAAATGACCAAAAATTTGTACTGCCATTGCAAGATTTTTTGCCGTAATTTGTGGTCGTGCAAAAATTTGGTTCTTTCAATAACGGAGCTGCATGAGTTCCATACTTGTTTGTTCTTTTTCCCATTTTCCTCCGAAAAAATATTCAGGCCATCCCAGTTGGCTTCCTCGTATTGCCAAACGGTCCTGGCGGTAAGTTTTTTTTTTTAACTGAATGGGTGGAGGACGAAAAATTTGTTGAAATGACACAATGGTCCAAAGTGCCAAATGGTGAAGTTACACTAATGGTATACTTATAACCAAGTATATGGCTCCATTTTTAATGAAAATTCGCAATTTTGTTGCTGCCGCCGGATTTAAATATTGGCAAAACCAATCACTCCATAAAATAATTTTATTGCTAAAAAAGTTATAGCAAATTTAGTTTCCTTTCATTTCAGCATAAAACAAAGTCTGTAAACGCAATAGTTCACTAACAATCTTGAAAAACTCAAAGAAGGTAAAAATTGGGTTTTAGAAGAATTTAGAAAAACACCTATTTGTAGTCCAGTCGACAGGTAGTTTTGTGTTGACAAAGGTCGGAACTTAATGAAACTTTAAGATGATGTTAAAGGATGATTACTTAAAATTTTCTCAAGTCTTAGAACTCATGGACAGTGTCCAAAAAATGTGTTGGTGTGTGAGGGGGGGGGGGGCTGCAAGTTTTCAACCTTTCTTTGGTTTTTCATTAATAACTTTTGTCTTATACGTTAAAGTATATTTGTAGACCATACAATTTCTTACAATATTGACTATTCAAACATGTTTGTATGTCAATTCTTTACCAATATATTGGGGGTAAAAAAAAAGTAATTTTTCAAATTTCCCCCAAAAATACCAAAAATAGAAGATTTTGTACCTCATATTTTTTGTTATACTCGAATTATTCGACGCAGTTATTTGTTCAAAAGATTTTCGGCATACGAAACAGATAGCTGGACTCAATACCAATCTGATAGTGAAAGAAAGAACCACTTACCTATGAATGCTTGAGTGGAAAAAACTTATTTTCTGATACGCGACTTTTCAATCCTCCCCAGGAGATGGAGTTATTTTTAAAGGAGATTTTGGTATATGGATCAAATAGCTAACTTCAATACCTATATAGCAATGTAAAACATATTTAGCTAGGACCTTTACGTAACAAGATATAGGCATGTCACAGCTTGAGTGAAAAATGTATTTTTGCACTCAATTTTTTTTTTTGAATGCTTATATCTTGTTATGTAAAAGTGTTGTTTGGTTCCATATTCGGTAGAGATAATACTTCTAAAAGGTATTGAAAGCTATGTAAGTACTTTCTCTATCGGCTGTTGAGAAAAAATATTAGAAAAGGATTACTGGGAGGCTGACCAACTTGGTTTTGCCGGTGGTGATTTTGAACCCCTTCATTTTGACTTCTCCTTCACCCTTGCTGTCGTTTGATAGAGATCCATGATCTTATGATCGAGGAAACATACGTCGTCTGCATAATCAAGATGTTTCAAGTAGGATGTCATAGTCCATTGAAACTCTCCTTTTCTAATCAAGGCTGCGTGCAGAAAATCGTTTTTCAGTTATCTTCAATAATAACAATATTGAGGACAATATGCAGCCCTGTCTGACTCCACTTTGAACTTCAAATCCGAAAACCTACCTTTGTATAGAACATGACATTTGGATTTTTCATATGTATGATGCTTTCAAAAGCCTTCTCAAAATCGTTTAACAGTAGGTGTAGTGGTGATCCATATTCCAATCACGGCGTTCTGCGTTCCAGAACTATTTTTTCTGCTATTTTGGCAACAACAGGCAAAACGGAAATTCCCCTCTAGTTTTCCCAATTTGATAAATTTAATTTTTTCTGGAGCTTGATGGCCATTCACGCCGTTTGTAAGGCCTCTGCGTTAATATCGTCAATTCCTTCAGCTTTGTTGGCCTTTAGTGTTTTAAATGCGGCACAAATATCATCTCTACTGGGGTGTGCGGGTAGAATTCCGGAGTTTATTGATTTTGGTTGTTTTTTGTAGGATCATGAAGGAAGAGGCACCCTTTATCCTTAGTTTAAGTCTCACCGACATCTTTAATAACGAAAACAGAATTAGGACAAGGCGATATCCTGTCCTTCGTCTTCTTGGATATCAAACTTCAAAAAAGTGTGTATAAGACTCTCACACTAATATATGTGGGATGAGACGCCAACGAGTACGTTGACCAACATAGGACACCTTACGACTAATGACACACAGACACATAAGCAGAGTAAATAGGCAGAAATGGTACGACGCAAATACCTGCTATGTGCATAACAGATACACATCGCCTGATATAACGGACATGAAAAGTACCTAAAACTAACGAGAATGATCGTCCCTCCAAAAAGTAGAGTACAGTCTGAGTTTGAACATTTAGTCGGTCGGTCGTTCGCTTATGCTTATATACATATATCATTTTTGTTGTGAACGCATTTTTAAGAAATAATTGGTTTCATAATGAAAAGAACCCACATATATACATATATATTTATGGATCAAGAAGAATGCAACGATACGTTGTAAGAAGCACTTTTCTATTTGAGTTTCAAGACCGAAGCGGCGCAAATAGTCCAGTAGTTCCCCACAATAACATTTTATGGGAAACATTCCCGCACAGACAGTCAAAACATTGAAATAGTTGGGGAATTTGTAGACCAGCTTTTAAACTATTTCAGGAGACAAAATCAAAAAAATCGAGTGATTTTCATACCTTATGACTTATGAATAAATATTGAGTGGAAAATGAATGGCGGAAGAGAGATGGAACCTGCAAGAGTAGAATAGGACCTCAACCAACTTCTTGAAGTTGGAAAGCTAGGGATTGAGCCTTCCAGAAAATTTATTGGTTGTTGTCAAATTCTACCGCACATACAGAATCTCCATCTTTTGTTAAATTGCTTTTGAAAAACCAATCTACACATTTTTGCAGATATCCACCCATGATTTATAGGTTGGCTCTCTCTGATTTTATATCCTTTGATCTCGAAGTTCTAAAAAGGAAACAGCTCAAAATCATCAGGTAGATGCACACAAGTGGAAAAACCTGTCCCGCAAATCTTACCACCACAGTCCAGAAACTTCCTTAAAAAAAGGATCCGATTAAAATTTTAGACCCAAATTTACGACTCTGCAAACAGCCCAAAGGCCCGGTACAGTTGTTATTGTTATGGCTACCCATCAGAAGTTCATCCCATTAACATTACATTCCCATATATGCAACTCATAATTTGGAACATCTCATATCTTCACAAATTTTGTGATGAATGCTTCGTCCTCGTTTTGAAAGCCCGGTACCGTTATGTCCTAGTTGTAATAGCCAGTTCTCCAAACCCAGAGAAAAGCAATTTTAACAATTTCTGTTTCATTTATATTTTTAATTTCACCCGGATAAGCGGACGTTTAAAAGCATTTTTTTCCAACTCCAACCATTCAAGATTTATCCGGGCACTTTTTTTAATAAGCGCGATAAAAAAATTATGCACAAGGGAGCTCCCCAGCTCAACCAGCTCACCAGCTCACGATGCGACGATGGGTTATCTCCCTGACTCCATCCACCCGTGTCGGTGGTAAAATTAAATAATATCTTTAATAATTTAACTTTTTTATATGTTTTCGTTTATTTTGTGAATTCACATGAAAGCACCAATCTTTTAATCATCCGGGCCCGATGCGATGCCTCTTCTTTGAATTTGAGTCCTCTTTGTGTGTCAGAGGAGGGCGAACAAAAAAAAAACTTCTCTGTTGTGTGCTAAAAATATTATGAATCCTTTTTATCGTTAAAATAATTCGAATTTTGTTTTAAACTCCTGACACGCAAAAATCTTCTCTTGAGTACTTTTTTTTTTGGTTTTTTGGTCCTTCGAGCTAGATTCCCAACCCTTGAAATTAATGAGTTTGCCGGCTTTCGCATCATCCAAACCATTACCTCGCGCCTGCCATCAGAGATCAACCAAGTAGATTTGTCGATGAATTGTTTATGATAGAACAACAACAAAAAAATTAATTCCCCTAATTAGTTAATTTATATTAAAAGTTATGTTTGGGGGTGAATAGAATTTCGGATGGTTTTTTGGGGGTAAAAGTCTAGATGAATTTGCACGACATTGTCGTCACATATTCGGCAATAAATTATGAAATCCTTTAGATGCTTTGCTTGTTGTTTGGTGTTGTGTTAGTCGCTTGTTAAAGTAGCTCTGCCCCCCCCCCTCTAAGCACACATCGGTATGAGTACAAGAAATCTGCACCAGAAATGTGGTAATTAATGGAAAATTGCTTCATTATTTATGCAAAGATATTGCGGATCCTTGCGATGAATTAATTTGCACAAGAGTGCCATGGAAATACCTTGGATAGCCAGAGTTCCCTTCAACAGAACGACGACAATGACGACGACGACGACGAATACAACCTCTTCGATAGAGCAGAGCTCCAATTCGCCAACTGGGCTGATGATGACGATAAAGGACGAATTTTCAGGATATTTTAAATTATTTGCAACCGATATAGTCAAGAGGTAAGGATGTAGGTGTGTGATCTAGGGAAGCAATGTGGTTTTTCCAGGAGCTAGATGTCTGGAGGACTGGGATTGGTAAGGGTATAAGTTTGACAAAAATCTAACTTAGAAATAAATGTTTCTGATGTTGTCCTTGTGAGTGGTAGAGATTGTCCTTTTTCTCATTCAATTTTGTTGGCTTGAACCACGTGACCACGAAGTTTCGTATACTCCTTCCGGAGAGCGCAGTGTGGTGGGAAAAGTCTTCGTCGTCGTCTGCATGACTTATTTATGGCATGGCTTAGGAGTTGTTAGTATTCAAATGCTTTTTCGGCTCAGGTAATCGTTTCTGTTTACTCTTCATATTAAAGGTGTTTAAAGGTTGCGACGACTTTGTTGGTTGTTGAGGGGAAATGAAAGTTTTTGAATTTGGTAGAAGACTTTTGTGTTCTTTATTAACTGGTAGACTTCAAAGGGCAACAAACTAACTGAAAGATGTTTGTTTAAATTAGAGTAATAGTTTAAATGGTCAGAGAGCGAGAGAGAGAGAAAGAGGAAAAGAGGAAGGAAATGCAGTTTTTCTATAAAAGTATGGCTTTGTGGGTTTTATGCTGTTCCTGACACTGATATATTATTATATATGGTTATGGGATATACGGAAATTAAATTGTAGGTTAAAATTTTGAAATTAAATAATTTAGGATGACACTAAGATTTATTCCAGTGAAAAAGCGGTAAATATAAAAAATAGAACCACAGTTCCATTCTTGCAGATTAACAACACACACACAGGATGGTTGAGAGTATAAGTTACTAGGCTTTGGCTTCTTAAGGAGCTGTCGCGCCAATAAATTTATTTTATTTGACCGGGAACACAAAACTCAACAACAAAATTATTTCCAAAACCTAGGATTAGTGCCAATCATCTAGCTGTCGATTTGTGTTTTTTTGTCCTGGCTTGAAAAGCTGTTTAACCAACGAAACATTCAGTGAAAATAGTAAATACTCTGGTAATGTTGAACCAAGAAATGGTGTTACAGTTACAGTGTCAAACTGACTAACTATTTTCTTTAAAAGATGCCTATCTTTTAAAGCAAATAATTAGTTTAAACTCTTCTGAATGCTCAAAAATATACGCATTATGTGGGCTTTAGAAAATTCTATTCAGACGCGCCCTTCATATCCTTTTTATGAACAAATTTTTAAGGTGGGAGATCTAAGATTGACTGGCTTTTGTTTTTTTCTTTATTTTTTTTGGAAAAACGCACTTTGGCTTCGACGGTAATCCTTCAATTGGTCGGTCCAATTCTTAATAACTAGTTTCAAGATGCACAGCCAACTATTTGGCAATCGCCAAATTGTTGGCTTATAAGCCCAGACTAAGCAATCGAGTGGTGTCAAGTCACTTGATCATGGTGAACAATTAAAAAACACTCACGGGAGATGATCCAGTTGACGAATTTCTCCTTTACAACCTAGAGATATTTGTCAGCTTTCATTGATATAACATGTAGTACGTCCTGTGAACTTAAATATTATGCAGGTGCAGAGGTATGCTATGCACTTCGTATTTAACAACATTTTTACTATAGGTCTCAGTAAGGCATATTGCCTTCTAGAATACAACTTGTTACTGTTGGCTTGGGACAATATGAACTGTACTAAATACAGAGTCAGGTGAGCACTTTAAATCTACGGTTGCTTCAGTCCGGGGTGGTTTTTGTTCTGTTTCACCAAACTATACAAACAAATATGTGCTCAATGCAAAAAAAAAGAAGAACAAAGGTAAATATATAAGCTAACTCAGATTGTCTTGAATGAGTCTGAGACTGAGGTGTTGTTAGGTCTCCCATTTCCCTCCCAACCATGCACATTCGAAAAATATTTGAATGGCCTAAAAATAAAAAAAAAACTTGAAACTTTTTTTCTTTTGGTGTAACCCACCCACCTTTACAAAACTTTATTTAAAATTCATATATTTCTAGATCTAGAATTTATGAAAAAAAAGATAAACGAGAAAAATGCGAAAAATATAATAAAACCGTTTAAAGCTTAAAAGGTTAATCAGACAAATAAAGAAATGGTAATACGTACTTGGCATTGTAAGATTTAAAATCTCCAAAATATAATAAAAAAAATAAAAAAAAACCTTTTTCGATACCTATATTTTTGGCGCAAAAACTTCAAACTTCTTATAGATTTTCTATTTAATATATTTACTAGAGAATTGCTCGCATTCAAATCCATGTTTTTCGCTTTATCACAAAAAAAAGACACTTTAAAATACATACCGCTTTTAAGGTTTTTATTGAGTGTTTGTTTAAAACTCAATTGAAAAATCGATTGAAGGATTAACGTATTGAACAGATAATTAATCACCAATTTTATTAAATTATAAATCAAATTTAAACGTTCACTATGTGATTGTTGCAACAAAAAGGGAAATCAGATTCTCTTGCACGATCTAATTTGGTGTGCTTATGCTGACGACTGTTATCCGACTGTGTGACATTCAGTTTGGATATCACAAATTACAACTTGTTGCTTCGATTTCTCGCTTATCGATTTGACAAACAATCATCGCGCGATTTAACCGTTCCTTAAGCTCTAGTTTGCTTTAATCTTGTATGCCTTTGACCTTGAATTCTTGTTTGCATGAAGGTACATAAGAAAATGATGCGTTTGGTTGTTATGTTATGATGTTTGGGGATTTTTTTTCAAACATAATTTAGGTAGCAAGAGAGAATACTGTTATTTTCTTTGCAACAAAATAAAGTTTTTAGGAATGGGAAAGCTAGTGATGGTCGTTTTTATTTAAAGTGTTGATGCAGGGGTCGTAAAAATAGCACATTATAAACTGGAAACTGCTCAAAACTTGTTTAAAAATTAAGAACAATAGGAAAGATTTTCAACGCTGGAGGTCGAAATTAAGGATACTATTTTCCCACTCAAAACTGAAAAATCCTACCCAAACTAAGTATTTTATTATTTTGAAACCAAACTGTCTAGGTGAGCAGCCAAACCCCCTATCTACTTCACCATTGACATCCACATTTGTATATTTGGTGGTCCACTTCCCTTAATGAAAACGCAAAACGCTATTTATAATGTTTTTATTCGGTAGGCCGATAACAGAATGCATTATAGATTAAGCGGATTTTTGAAATTTATTTTCCCAAAAGCAGTTTGTTTTTATTCTTACATTTTACGGTTAGTGAAAACAATCTGTGAGGAAACAGCTACAATTAATAGGCAATTTGTTGAAATCTGCATGGAATTATTGGAAATTTACACTAAAAAAATTGACATTTGAATAATTTAAAAAAATTTAAAACTTAGGCTTCGTGGTTAGTGGGTCGGACTGCTAAGCAAAGGGTCGGGGTTCGACTCCCGCTCAGAGCCACCTTTTCTCCCGAGTACGGCCTCTTGCGAGGAACTGACAAAAACTCCAAGAGTAAAATTTGTCTCGAAAAAGTGCATGTTATGTAGCCGTTCGGACTCGGCTGTAAATTGTAGGTCCCTTCCATTCTTGCAGATTCACAACACACACCCAGGAATGGTTGAGAGTATAAGTCACTAGGCCTTGGCTCCTTAAGGAACTGTCGCGCCAATAAAGCAAGTCACATTCAAGATCCAAGTTTTAACGTCAAACAACTAAAGAACTGTTGAATTAAGTGAGTTGGAAGTCCTCAGAGTTCAAAAATTCGTAAGATCGGCAAAAGGAAGAGAAAGTGATTATACTGTTTAGTGGTATATATGATCATAAGGTAGTAACCTTGCTTCTAGGCGGGCATTCAGGGAGTGTCCTGGTCTTCACCTTGGTTGAATGGATTACTGAACTGTTGCCTTACTGGATGGTGGGCTAGCGACTTCATGGAGTCGAACCACAAGTGCGTTTCATGAGAGATGGGCGAGGCCTCACCTAGGGTATAAAAGTAGGTACCATGGGTTAACAGGAGCCCCGGCTGATTACTCGAGCTTGTCTCGGTAGCAGTTGCCTATTAAAATTGAGGTAGGCCCCCTTGTGGGAGCTTCATGGGGGCTATTGGTTACTCCAAATGCGGAAGCGAAAAGGTATCTTTGGTTTCTGGGAGGATGGCACGGTTTCGTAAGAAACGTGTGTTCATTGTCTTATTTAACCTTGATACTAGGGGTGCTTGATAGGCCCGGCTTGTTAGCAAGGAGGATGAATTTACCATGAGAAATTCATCATTTGCTACTAGACTGGCTAAGCAGAGCCACTCTAGTTGATAGTGTGGTCTGGTAAACCACTTTAGGGGTCTTGGCCGCCCCAAGGGAACTCCATAAGTGGGTAGGCCCACCGTGGAATTAAGCCTTAATAGGCAGGTGTCCACGTAAGGCCTCTTCACGATCTGTTGCCGTTATATCATGCATTTCTGTATCTGAAAGCCTTCGTTCATAGAGTAGATTATGTGATTATAGGTACTCAATCAAACAATATTATGGGAAGTAGGAGAAATCATGATGATGTTTATTTTGATTAAATAGCATTTCGTCTGCATGATAGTTTGATTCGCATTTAAATCACTTAAGTCCATTAAGTTTATATAATGCATCGCCATCTATTGCTGAGTTTTAACAAACCACATAGCATTTTAAAATCTTTAAATGAAATGGTACATATGTACTCAACATGTTTATCATGGTAAATTACACGAGCGAGCAACGTCTGCAAATTATAAAAATATTTTTACCGAATTTTGGGGTCGGTGACCGCAACTATAAGAGCGTTGAATTGTCGAATTTAATCGCAAAATCATCTTCAGTGACGAAGCTCATTTTTGGCTCAATGGGTTCGTCAATAAGCAAAATATGCGTTATTAGTCGGGTGAAAATCTACATTTTCTTCATGAATCACCACCAAAATAACTGTTTGGTGCGGTTTACATGCCGTTGGCGTTATTGGGCAATATATTTCGTCGACAATAACGATAGTCACGTTACTCTGAATGGCCAGCGTTATCGAGCCATGATTACCGAGTATTGTTAGCCCGAATTGGAAGATTTGGATGACATATGGTTTTAACAGGATGGTGCCACAAGCCACACACCACACATTGCCATCGATTTATTGAAGAGTAAGTTTGATGAGCGTGTTATCTCAAGAAATGAACCAGACGATTGGCCGCCTCGTTCGTGCGATTTAACGCCTCTAGACTTTTTTCTTTTAGACTAGGTTAAGTCATTGGCTTATGCCAACAAGCCGACGACGTTGGAAGAGCTTAGATCCAACATTGAATGCGAAATCGCGGCCGTTTTGGCCGAAATGTGTGGCCGAGTCATCAAAATTTTTTTGTTTGCGTTTGGTTTGCGTTTTATTTAAAAAAAATTGTTGTCAAGTCCTTATTGTATAACCCATTATTTTTCCGTTGATGTGGACATGGACATTCTTGAATATACCAAAAAAGTATGCGATGAAATGCCCAACCAAGAAAATCTGACAGTTTTGCTGTTCTCTGCTTTGGCTATTGCGATTACGGTAAATTTATCGCTTGTGGAGACGGCGTGTTAACGGCAACATAACTGGTTGAATCCTTCTAAAAAAATGATTCACATTTCTTAATTTCGTAATGAAATATGTACATGTTTTTCGATATTTTAAAATGTCTCTTGTAACGCCACCTGCAAGGAATTATTCGAACCATATTATGAATATTCCTTATGGCGTGAAATAGGTATTCCCCTTTCTTTTAGTAATTCATTAATTTGTAATTTTCTATTGCTCTTTCAAATCCACAATTCGCGCCATCTACTGGAAGTTTATTTTATTATGCCTATAACCCTCCCATAAGTGTAGGCAATTAGCACAAAGTTTCATTGCAATTGGTGAACAGTAGCAATTGGTGGCAGAGCATCTTATACGAACAAACAGAAAAAAAACAAAAAACTAATTTTAATGTTTATATATTACAGATGTTCAATATTGATTGGAAAAACTGAAAAGCAAGTCAAGTCTGAATCAAACAATTGTGCAGATGAGATGTTATAAGGCAAAGGAACATGGTTGTCTTTACTATAATCTGCAATCTTCATGACTTGTATTTCCTATAATCTTGATGATCTTTCCCTCTCTATCGAACAAGTATGATTTTTGTATTGTATTTTTGTATTTTTGCAGATCAATGAAAAGCTTTTTAAGAATGTAAAAGTTAAATATTTAAGACAGAGTAAAATAGTAAATAAAAGCATAGTCGTCTTTCACAACCACACAAAAATGACCAACCAAAACCACATAACAAAATGAAACAGAAAATGTTCAATTTTGAAACTGCAATCTTGAACTTATTTAATGAAATTAAATTGTTTTTTACTGTTTACTGATTACGTTCATTAATTCGTTATTAAAATGGATTTTTGTAACAAATCCCAACCACAAAGCACAATTGCCATTTTATGATCCATAAACGTTTATGGCAAATACCTGATTCTACGAACAAACCCCGTTGTCTCAAGTAGTCGAGATGTCAATTTTGACATAAGATAACTGCTGGCGAACGCCAACTTCACTGCCCATAGCTTTCCCAAAAAAACACGGCTATTATGACCAAATTAAGAAGATTTCGTGGCTCTAAATGGCATCTCAAAATATCAATCCAAAAAACTGCTGTAACATCATAACATTGATCACTTTTTTATTACGAGTGGTTGCTATGTGCAGTTTTTTGCTTAATTTTTTTTTTCAATTTTGTCTAATAAAACAAAAAGAGCAAAATAACAAATAATTCTGTTTTTTTTTTTAATCTTTTTGTTTTTATAAACAACAAAAAACAACTGTCTCTTATGTTCATTTATGTTGTACAGTTGACACGTTAATTGTTACCGCGAATGTACCAATTTACCTGTAAAAGTAAACATAAACACACTCAATTCAAAATGATTAAAGCGCTATAGCAAGAGACCAATACAAAAACACAATATAGTAAAATTAACAAAAATAAATAAATTATTTTGTAATAAAACACAAAGAACAACTCACCCGTGACAAAAGCTGCCGCCAGTAGAAACCCTCTTGATGGTTGCATTTTAGAAGCCATTGTGCACTTTTTACTGCCAACAAAATTGTTTTTTTTTGCACTTTTTTTAACACTCTTTTCTGGTTTAATTGTTTTTTTTTTTAATTTATTTTTTAAATCTGTTTTATCAAAATTAAAAGATTCCTCGAATTGAACAATGTGCCATGTTTAATGGGTTAATTTAAGTTGAAATCACTTTTTTTCTTCCTAACACATCATGCATGCGACACAACGATGCTGCAAGGTTATAGTGAACGCGCGGCTACGCGACGTGTGCTACTGTGCTTGGGGCAGAATAATAAAATAAATTCAATTTCAAATGAGAATCGTGTCCTTGTGTGATCCTGCAAAAAGAAAGGCCAATCAAATTAACTCCAAATTCGCACAGGAACCGTCCGTTTGTTGTCGTATAATAACGTCCAAAAGACCAAACAACAGACCTCCCAAGTCGAAGGATAAAAATAAGCAACGTCTTAATGTCAATCCAATAAAGGTAACGCCATTAAACCTTTTGTCCTGGTTCTATAAGAAACTACGTACATATGTACGTACGCGACGACGACACTCATGCTGTTTGTGCTCCTTTGAGGAAGAAGAAAAAAAAAACAATCCTTGCTATGATCTTAGTTTTTCCCGCCTGCCTGTCCCAAAAATCCTGAACGACCCTCGGCCATCAGTCCCCAAAAACCCCTTCGACTTCGTCCACAACCTGGTTATAAAGAATTTTGGTCACGTCCTGCGTTTTGTAGCACATTTCATTACACAATGAAATAGCCTCAAGTTCGCAACAACCCCTGAGATGGGGGTGAGTGTTAAGGCCGGCTACCTCGACCAGCGACCCGTTGCCGTTAGATATATGGGGACAACGACGGGCCGACGACGACACGGAGTTTGTAAAGCCATTTGGGATTCATGGGAAACTAAGATTGGCAGTAACACTAAGTGCCGTTGTTAGGAAAGCAATGGGGTTGTTGTGTTTCCGTTTCTCTTGTCTACCATTGTTTTCTGTACGAGAACGAGTATCGAGAATGGATTAATGTTTGTTGATAATATTGTATAACATTGTGCCAAGGAATCTGGCGGGATGAGGATGAAGCCATTTTCGAGTTAATGGGTCGCTAATCAGTGAGATTTAGTTAAAGGGTAATTATTGTGAAATAAATTCCGGCGCTAACATAATTGCTACCTTGTGACCGTGAATTGGGTGTTTGATTGTATAAAGCGCTCCAATGGCCTTATGAATATTTGATCCTTGTGACACCAAAAACCGTTTCCGGGCCTGATGTTGTGTTTTATAAATCCTTTGGGGTAGTGGAAGTGGATATTGCTTTATGATTGATATCGGTTTTTTGAAATAACATTTAATTGCCTTCCAGGTCAGTGGTTAATTTTAAGAAAATCCTTTGTACAAGTATCGTATTGTTTTGTGAAATAAGCAATTAATGATGTGAGTATAAAAATGGGGTTTACAAAGCTATTTGGTAAATGCGCTTTGAGGTGGAAGAAGGATTTATAAGTAACAAAATTAACCGTAATTTTATTTGTCATTATTGAGAGTTAAATATGCAAACAAATATTTTTAGTATTTTGGAAACCAATCATGTGAATGTCTGTGAAAAAACTCAAAAACATTTTAAAGATTAAACTGAATGTTTGCTTTATAAAAAAAAATCCGAGATTAACATAGCACAAACATATTAGTAAAATAACTGAGACAGTTTTAATTTTTTTAAATAAAAGAACTATTTAAAAAAAATATAAAAATAATTAAGGAAAAAGACCAAATTTAAGACATTAAAGCTATGCACATAAATAAATAAATTGCACGACTGGATCGCACGTACTGGCTCATATGTGCGGTCACATCGTCGAATAAAATTTAAAAAAATAAGTAACATTAATTTAGAAAAATAACACTGAACTTAAAAAAAGTGTCAAAACCACAAAACTAAGCGGGTTTTAGTAAAAAAGGAGTACGCCATCACACGTCTTTCTATATATTCAAAGTATTATTACGGACGGATTTTGATAAAATCCTGTTTTTATTTAATTTTTTTCAAATTTTGGTATGCAGTTTTTAGAGTTTATAAATATTCATGTGATTATAAAATTTAAAACAATTTTTTTTTAATTAGTTTTAAAAATATTGATTTTTCAAAAAAAAGAAAAAAAATTAATCGCAATTAAAAAAAAAAAAATATTCTAAATTTTGATATGCAGATTTAATTTGGCTATTAAGGTCTTCTCAAATATAAAATTTGACAAAAATACAAATAGCCGTTACCGAGAAAGCCAAAAATAAAAAAAAACCGTTATGTGAAAGGTACTAATAGTAGACTTCTCTCGTAAATTTGGTTCTGATCAAGTGATAGCCAACACCAAAAAAAAAATTCATTAAAATCGTTGGAGCTGTTTTCGAAAAAAATAAGTTTTTCCTAAACGGTACTATGGCAGGTACCGTTATTTTTAGGCCTACAAATTTAATTCCGAGACTGACAGACACACAGACAGACAGACATTGTTTGACATTTCGCAAGTAAAATGAAGTGTCTGTTTTTAATATCAAAATAACAGCTTTTTATAAGATTCATATGAAAGTATTTACAGTACTTATAACAAAAACGGATTTTTTTTTAAATTTTTGTCAGTCTGTTTGTTTCGAGTAATCTCGTGAACGGCTGCACCAATTTGTACGGGACTTTACTGGCAGATTGCTGATATTCTAGGGAGTAACATAGACTATTTAAATTACTCCTAGGTGGCCCTGGAGGCGTTTTTTTTTGAAAATTTTCGTTTATGCTCCGATTTTGATGGGACTTTCCGAGGCAGATAGCTGATGTTTTGAGGTGTAACCAAAACGATTTTATTCACTCGTCGGTGCCGCTGAGGTTGTTTCACAAGCAGCTTATTTTATTTTGTAAGAAGTAACTAAGGTTTTTTGAAAATGTATTGCATACCCGAGCAACGCTGGGTGGGTAAGCTAGTATCTTATAAAAAAAATTAAGTTTGAAGAAATGGAACTGGGCTCGTTTCTAAGATGTTAAGGCCAACACAAGCTAACACACAAGAAGCTCTACAACGTATGAGAACAAGGCAAAAATCATTTCGGTAGTATTCTATTCGTAGAAATTACGTAGTTATACCAATTACGAACTTCAATAACTGTTTAAGCTAGTGAGACAAGGGAAGGTTTGGAATTTGTCAGCGTTTTTTCTCCCATAATAATACTGTATCGAACGGCAAGAGCTTTAAGCTTTTGTCACTCTTGGAATTTTAACGAAGCTTTTTACTGAAAGAACATGATCGAAAGTGCATACGATATATACATAAACATAATATAGAATGTTAGTCTAACGAAAGAATCCAACCGAAAAGGTTGAATAATACAAACAAAATTGTTTTTTTTTTTTAATTACGTTTTTCCCCTCAAATATTGTAGTTCTATTTCTTTATTAAGAATTTTATATATAGGAGGAAAAAAGATCTTTCTCCTTACTCCGGGAGGAAGATCTTTTTTCCTCCAATACGCGAGAGACACAATTTCCTAAAAAAAACATACATACAATCAATTGTTTACAAAACAAAAATAATTTAAATGCCAAAATGAAATGGACAAACAAAAATAAATTGCACGACTGGATCGCACGTACAGCTTCTATTAAAATTTGAAAAATATTAAAGGAATTTCAAAGTTTTTATTCGATTTTTTCTGACTTTTGATTGTTTGAAAAAAGTACGTAAAATAGTTTTCATCCGAAAAGTTTAAACTTTTCTAAAAAAAAGGTTTCTAAATAAAACGGGTTTTTAGTTAACAACTTTTTATAAAATTAAAAAAAAAAATAATACAAGAATGCAAAATTAAACACAAAAAACTATTTACAATTAAAATAAAACTTAAGAAAAAAAGTACTCGTTTTCGAAATATCGATTTTTCAAAAAAAAAAAATTGATATACAGATAAGAAACTAATAAAAATAAAAAAAACATTATTCGAAAATATTTTTATGCCAAATTAGTTTGCCTATTTACATCTTCCTGAATATCAAATTTGGTTGTAATCGGTTAAGCAGTTCTCGAGAAAGTCAAAGAAAAAAAAAACGGGTATAAGTGAAAGATGTATTGTTGTAAAAAATAGCACCCTACAAGTTTTATCAAAATCGTCAGAGCAGTTTTCAAGAAAATCAAACTTTTTTTAAAGATTGTAAGGCAGGTACGGTTATTTTTCGACCTAGACCGAAAATGAAAAACATTCCCCGAGATACTACTAAAGTTTGAAGCAAATCGGCCCATCCGTTTAGACTGTAGAGGTGCGAACAGACAGACAGATAGACAGACAGACGGACGGAATTTCTGGACCCACTTTTTTCGACTTCTCTATCATCGTAATGTCATGTTTAATTGTTAGAATCTTAGAGGGGGCGAATTTTCAAACCTCACACTGGATACATATAAAGCTACTTAAGTTGTTGAAAATATAACTTTTTATTTGAAAACGTACTATTGCGATTGATTCGTTCACTGTTAAAGTTTGATGATTGTTTGATTGCAATCATCAAACTTTAAAAAGCAAACCAATCAATCTCAATTTCAATCGGTTTCGAAATGAACGACACTGAACAAAAGCAAAATAAAGTGTGGAAAGGCGGCCATTTATAGCTCTGCCTATGGCGGTAAAATGTCCTAATCCGCCCCTGGGCTTAAATATTCGCTTTAATAAGGCAGGATGAAAATTTCTAACGAATTTATGGAAAATTCTATAAGAATTTTATACACCTGAAAATAAAAGTTACGTAAATATTAAATTTACATTTTTATTTAGTCAAAAACGACAGTTAAATGTCATGGGCTTTTGAACAAAAACTAAAAAGTAATAGATGTATGCAAGTTAAGGAGCTTTATTACTATTGAAATTATGATTGAAAACAACGTCAAAACAAGAAACAGCCTATTAAGCACGTCCGAGAATTATATTACACTTAACCAGAATCCCGATAAGATCATCATGACATTCATCTTCTCTCGATCGACATATGCTTAAGATATATAATCATAAATCATAAGTTACTAGTAAGAAAGATCTTGTAATCAAGTTCAGTTCTCATTTGGATTTCAAATAATAAAGAGTTTTTTTGAAACACTCCTTACGGAACTAAATAAATTTGCATGCTTATCAATAAAATTTCGGTAGATAATAAGATCATTTCAATTTTATGAGCCTAATTACATTAGAAAGCAAGATCTTTGACAGAAACAAATAACATTTACGTTGAAAATAACACAATTTGAACTTATAAAATGTATATTCAATACATATACAACCGGACAGACAGACAGACAGACGGACATTTTTTGTGAATGACTTGTTTAGGCTTCTCTATGATCGTAATGACATGTTTGATTGTTATCTCAAATTTTGTTATATTAACGAATCCTAATTCAGCCTGAAAAACAGTCATAACGATTAAAAGAAATATATTTGATTGTTTGAAAGGAGATTTGAATACTGCTGTAAATTTTTTTCCGACTGGTACTACGAGTGTCTTCGCTCTTCTACACAATGGGCCATCATGGTGCTCCAATAAGATGGACAATAGTATAGACGGGTAAATGGCGTCAGATAGCTTATGTTACAGAACCATGACCTTCGATGGTCAATTCCTCCGCTCAAATGAATGAATGATTGATAGCGCTACTCGTTCACAATTGGCACACTACTCGTTATTTGGCTTTACTTCTTTAAGAGATCGCAACAGTAGTCAAGACCGGATGTAAGATCATAACTTATTCAATCTACTATGAGATGAAATTAATAAAGTTCTAATTATTTTAACCTCTTTACCTGCGCCCTATATATAACCAATGAAATCTATTTTAATTTTAATTTTACCTCAAATAAGTATGCTTTTAACATTAATAACATTAAATCAAGGCTTAAACATTTCCACTAAAGATCTCCCCCATATTTTGTCACCTAATTTACACACAATTCACACACGTGCCTTTAGCTGGCATAATTCCATAAAATATCTTACAGAACATTAAGAGCATTTAAAGCTAAATACATCTATTCCAGTCAAACACCAAGCAGCCTCTTACCAAACAAATAGCTTCAAACTTATCAAACAGCCTTTCGTTGTCGACTCACGTATTAAATTATCACTTACGTGCGCATGTTACAGCCAACAAACCTTCAAATCAAAACAAATCAACGTCATGGCATCCCTATCCGCACCGAAAACCCTGTTTTCCAAATGAGAACAGCACACAAACCAACAAAATAAATAAAAAAAAAAAACTGTAAACATTATTTATCACTGTAAACAAATTAGAGTCTTGACTTGGCGTAATTACACACTGCCGCTTGTTATGAAGCATTTGACAAGCAGGGTTCCAAGGAGGAGTAGGTATGTATTACATTGAGCGCAAACAATTTACCGCGCGCTTCTGGAAAGCTTATTGATGATACAACGCATTCAATTGCCACAAAGAAAAAAACCTGGAGCACCAACCGACGACGGCGTCAGAATCACCTGATAGCATGGAATTCATCATCAGATAAGCACAAACCCAACGTTTTATTTATCAGTATTAACCATAAATCCCCCCAAAGAAATTCGTCTCGTTTTTTAAATTTTTTGTATGCGTTAAAAAAACATTTGGCCAATTGTTGCTGTTTTTCGGGAAATAAGAAGCATTTCCGCACTCTTGTTTAACATTTTCCACATTTACACTTGAACAGTCCCGAAGCACCTTGGTGCTCCTCTTGCAGCAGAGGCCAGTTTAATCTTCTTGACAAAAGTAATCCGCGTATTTAGTGGGGATAATCAAGATAAATCGCGCGACCAAACACCCTAAGGATATTTAGGGATCTTCTGGGCGCAGCCAGGCACGACTTCTGGGTGAGGTAAACTTAATGGATGACTCCATTGCTCAGAGGGAATTCAACTCTCAACACATTAAACATGATTGGGGATCATTGACATCTCTCTGGCAAGGTCTCGTGTTGCCGATGGCTCCCTATACTTCTACCATGTTGATGTTGACGATGGGCAGAGATAGAGACACACCTCTTTCCAGATTCCAGTTTTCCTCGTTAAGATTCGTCGAAGTACCCACTTTTTCGTCTTGCTATCGCAATAAGTCGGAACGCGCTTTTATTAAGCGAAAATAAAATGGTACAACGGATTGTTGTTTGCTCATTTCGAGCCTCAAGCCAGCCAACCGGTCAACCGGTTTATTTTGTTTTGCAATATAAATTTACTGTAGCTGCACTCTTACGTTAACCACGTTAACCACCTTAACCAAAATGCCAACAAAACATTAAAAATTAAGTGAGAGAGAGAGTTGGGAAGGGTTTTATGGGGGAATTGGTTTTGCATTGCAATGAATGTACAATGAACCGTAAGTCATGAAACTCTCTGGCTGTAATTATTGTCAATCAATCTAGACACGGCCGCAAGTGGTTAATTACGAAAGAGGCGCGGGGCGCTGCAAAATTGGTTAAGAATCCTAAAAGACTTCTTGATTTTAAATAATTATAAAATATATGTATTAGTGTATCAAGATAGTAATGTTTGTATTTCTATTATGGTATTTGGAGTTCTCATAGATATCGAATGAATGTCTAGACTAGAACGTAGTTTTATTAGATTATAAAAGATAGATCAGATAACAACGTCTATTTTTTAGTTTTTAGTTTTATTCCGATTACAAAAAAAAAAAAACATAAACAATCTCGGATAGTATTAATAATTAAACAAACATTTCCCCGAAAAAAATTTGTTTGACTAATGAGTTTAAATCGGAACCTTTGGTAATAGCAGACCGACACACTGATAACTATTTTGAACAAGCTGTCTGGATAAATAGATAGTAGTCAGCGTGTATTGTTTGAATGCTCAATAGATGGAGTGGTTTTTTTTCAGAAAGTTTTTTTATTTTTCATTATCTAGCTAATTAATATTTTAGAGTGCTTTTGACTATTATGCACAAGATTTTGGTGTATGTAAATGAACTCTTCCAGTGGCCTATAACACAAAACAACAAGTCAACTAGTCAACAACCATTTGTTTAACTATGCTTGTTTAACAATAAATAATAATAAAAACTGAGTCAAGTTGCAAAAATTGGTCGTAAGTTTTCAAAAGAAAAAAAAATAATCATTTTGTCCAAAATCAGAAAAAAATAAACATAATTTTGTTTGTGTTTTTTTCTGATTCATTAACTAAATAAACAAATGGGCACGACTGGGTCGCACGTACTTGCTCTTATGTGCCTAATTACATTGGAAAGCAAGATCTTTGGCAGAAACATGTAACATTTGCGTTGAAAATAACACAGTTTGAACTTATAAAAAGTATTTAAAACCACAATACTTAACGGTTTTTAGTAAAAATGAAGTATGCCATCACACGTCTTAAATAACAAGGAATTTATGAAAATTGTAGGACCAGTTTTGATAAAATCCTGTTTTCTATTTTTAGTTTTTTGAAAAAAAAAATATAATTTTTTTAAATTTTGGTATTCAGTTTTTTTGAATTTATTAAAATACATGTGATTATAAAATTTCAAATAATTTTTTTGATTAGTTTTCAAAAAATTGATTTTTCAAAAAAAAAAAAAAATCAAAAAATAATTTTAATTAGAAAAAAAAAAGTTATTCAAAATTTTGATATGCAGAATTAATTTTGGCTTCCCAGATCTTCTTAAATATAAAATTTGACAGAAATCCAAGGAGTCGTAACCAAGAAAGCCAAAAATTAAAAAAACCGTTATATGGAAGGTCCCGTTAATAGAGATTTCCCGTATATGTGGTTCTTATCAAATAATAGCCAATACCAACAAAAAAATTCTCAAAAATGTTCATTTAAATCGTTGGAGCCGTTTTCGAGAAAAATAAGATATTGTTAAACGGCCATAAAGCAGGTACCGTTATTTTTAGGGCTAAAAATAAAATTTTAATTTCCCCTCTGGGGTATGCCAAAATAATCACACACACCAAGTTTGAAGATAATCGCTTAAGCCGTTTAAGCTGCAGCTCGTTATACATTCTGACAGACAGACAGACAGACATTTTTTCTCGATCACTTTTTTAGACTATGATCGTACTTTCATGTTTGATTGTTATCTCAATTTTTGTAATACTCACGAATCCTAAACTTGCCTTATAGTCCCTATAATCGCAAGTAAAAGGGTTATAAATGGCAGGAGATATTTTCGTTGTAAACAGTTTAAACATAGTTCCATCAGGAAAAAAAAATGGGCATGACTGGGTCGCACGTACTTGCTCTTATGTGCCTAATTTAATTAGAAAGCAAGATCTTTGACAAAAAACAAGTAACATTTACGTTGAAAATAACACAGTTTGAACTTATGAAAAGTATCAAAACCAAAATATTAAACGGTTAAACCATACAAGAGTAAGTTCAACTATGTCCAACAAAATTTAATTCCATTTTGTTGCAACTGTGACTTCTTTTAAATATGGAGCCATTTATTCATTTTATGAATACCATGAATACACCTAATACATAGTATTCTGGTATTGAGATTTGAGATCCAGTTCCCAACCAATGCAAGGCTATCAATATTTTCTGCTTTACAGTTAGTGCCCTACTTTTATGAGTAGGGGAACGTAATTGCTGGTAAGGACTTTGGGTAAGGTAATCAGCAAACTAAATTTTTCAATAAACACGTGGGGTTATATTACAAAGATAGTTCTTTCTTTAAACACTTTTGTCTCTCTTCGGTCCTCGACATCACTGTCCGATTGAGAATAAAAAAAAAACATTTCAACAAACCTCTTGACCACCAAATAGATTCAGAAAGATCTTTTCAAATCTATCATCTGATAAACACTACTGTAACTGTTTGACTTCCAACAAGTCCTCGACCACCGGTTGAAATTTATCAACAATTCAACAAGTTTATTCTCTTTTTTCTTAACACTTGTTTCCAGTTACAAAAGCCATGAAATTGTGAAATTTCCCACTTCTTGAAACAAGCCGCAACAATTATTATAGTTCTTCTATAGTTGTAAGTCCATGTTATACAAATTTTAAAAAGTTGTTGGATTTCACTTGTACAACAAGCACTTAATTTTTTGTGTTATAGGCCTCAGGAGCCAGGTTTGTTTTGGCGTTTGACCCAGTGTTTCCATTAGAAATATACCGGCCAATACATTGCCCAATTTGGTGAAAATTCCAAGTTACTAAACAGGCATCTTACTTATTGTAGTAGATTTACTTAAAGGATTTTCGATTGTATGTTGCGGATGTTGTGGAAAAAACACTTGAAGAAAAACAAGTATGATCGGCTATATTCTTAGATGCTGCTCAAGCCTTCGACTTGGAACTTGAGTGAAAACTGCATAGGGAGCTTCCTAGGCAGTACTACGAAATACTGAAATCCGGAACAAATAAAAATTGAAGCCGGTGTACCACAAGGAAGTGTACTAGGACCAACCCTGTATTTGTTATATACAAGGGATATTCCAGTGGACAACAACGCTATCATGGCCACCCTTGCTGATGATACTGCAATATTGGTGCCAGATAAATTCGTTACGAAGACTACACAAAAATTGCAAAATGCAGTCGATAAAATTAATGACTGTACCAAAAATGGTGTATCAAAGAAAATCGACTTTAGAAACAAAAACATAAGTAATATTCTAATTTCCATAAACAGTATAGCAGTACCTTACTCCAATACCGTCAAATACCTTAGAATGACTTTGGATTGAAAGCTTAAATGGAAAGAGCACATCAAAAAGAAAAAAAAAGAGCTAAACTTGAAGTATAGTTCTATAAACAAATGCTGAACCCATCCAAAAATTCGAAATCAAGGCCCTTCGTGAAATAACTAATGCCCCTTGGTATATAAGGAATGGCGATCTACATCGTAACCTTCAAATTGAAGTTACAGAAGTGGTTAAAAAACATGCTGTATCACACAATTAGCGACCGATTATTACCGAAAATTAAATTTGAAGAAATTGAAATTTTATAGGTCTAAAAATAACGGTACTTGCCGTATGACCGTTTAGGAAAGACTTATTTTTCTCGAAAACGGCTCCAAACGATTTTGATGAAAACGTTTGAAATTAATAAACAGGAATATCTACTACCGTTAATAGATTTTCATGTGACGGTTATTTTAATTAATTAATTATTTAACGGTATTTGGATTTCTGTCAAATTTAATATTTCAGAAGATTTAAGTAGCCAAATTAATGCATATCAAAATTTTGAATGCATATTTTTTTAACGAAAAATTAATTTTTTAATTTTTTTTTGTAAAATCAATAGTTTTAAAACTGATAAAAAAAATTATTTTAAATTTTATAATCACATGTATTTTAATAAACTCTAAGAAACTGCATACCAACATATAACTATTTTCATAAAATAATGTTTATTATTTTTAGTATTTAGATATTTTGCAGCTGCAGATAACGATCAGACTTAAACATGCAGACTTATGGACAGACAGACATTTTTACTTGCAATTATAGGGACTGTTAAGCAAGTTTAGGAATCGTGAATATACAAAAAAATGAGATAACAATCAAACATGACATTACAATCATAGAGAAGCCTATAAAAGTCATTGACAACAATGTCTGTCTGTCTATCTGTCGGGGTGTAGCGATTGCATTTAAATGTCTCTTGGTATTCCTCAGAGGCGAAATTAAAATTTTATTTTTAGGGCAAAATATAAAGTTACTTGTCAAATAACGATTAAGGAAAGCTTATTTTTATCGAAAACGGCTCCAACGATTTTGATGAAAATTTTTGAGGTTTTTTTTTGTTGGTAGTAGCGTATTATTATATATTAGCTTATTAGAACCAAATTTCATTTGCATTTATTTCATTTATATTTGAAAAAATCTAAATATCGAAATTAATTCTACATACAAAAAATTGAATAATTATTTTTTTTCTATTTTTAATTAATTTTTGATTTTTTTTTAAGAAAATTCAATATTTTTAAAACTTATTCAAAAAAAAAAATATTAAAAATTTTAAAATCAGATGTCAATTAATAAATTCTAAAAAACTGCATAGCAAAATTACAAACAAAAATTTTTCACAAAAAAAACTAAAAATAAAAAAAAACAGTTTTTTATCAAAACCGGTCCTAAAATTTTTCAATACTTATTTTCTTAAATTCTTTGTTATTTAAGACGTGTGACGGCATACTTCATTTTTACTAAGAACCGTTAAGTATTGTGGTTTTGATACTTTTTATAAGTTCAAACTGTGTTATTTTCAACGTAAATGATAATTGTTTCTTTCAAAGATGTATTTAGGCACATAAGAGCAAGTACGTGCGACCCAGTCGTGCCCATTTTTTTAACTAAATTTTTTTAAGCTTCTCCATGATCTTTATGTCATATTTGATTGTTATCTATCTCCAATTTTTTATATTCACGAATCCTAAATTTGCCAAATGGTACCTACTCGAATAATCGCAAGTAAAAAAAACGGACCTTAAACAGTTTTTGTTTAGTTCTTAATATTGTTTAAAAGAAATATAAATCCTAAGTAATTGAAAGTAGATAATTAACATATATGCAAATTTGAATTTTTTCGTTGCTAGGTTAAAAAATTCTGAAAAAAAAAGATTTATACATTATTTGTAACTAATGGAATAAAACAAAACATTTTATAAACAAAAGTGTTAAGCCTAAGAACAGCAATTTGAATATTAACCTTTTATTTTCCCTAATTAAAAAAAATCTGTTAAAACTTGAAATATCTAGATGTTAGGAATTATATCTATGTCAGTACGTTCTTAAGTTTTTCGGAATTTTCGTTTTTACCAGTTTAATTTTTTTCAAATTGGCCTTATTCCATTCCCTCCAGGGAAAACTCAAATAAAACCTAGGCAATCATCAGCAAAGCCATTTTGATTAAACATTTCATCTCAGACTCTATAAATTGAAATTCATCTTTTTTTTTATTCAACTGATGAATTCCGAATCGATTTGTTATGAAAATTATTATTCAATCAAATGTCAAGATTGCAAAAAAAAAAAAAAACAACACTCCCAAGGGCGTCAAAATTAATATAGTGATTCTTAAGGTACCTCACTCACATCAGCCGGCCCAGTGTTGTTTGTGTTTCCCAAACAATTAAACTTGCTTTAACAACAACAACATAAAAAAAATAAACTCTCCATCATACATATATGCTGTTATGCTGTAGCTTTTAGATACCAAATCATAGATTTTTATTTTTTTAGAGAAAAACAGCAAAACAGACCAGAAGCACAGATAAAACAATAGAAATGCAAAATAGAATACAAGTCTATAGGTAAATATTTAACTAGTGACAGAAGGTAAGGCGTAAGGTGGGCTTGTGGAGCAGTTATTCCATGTTCCATGTACTACCGTTCACTTTGGAGATTTTTGTTGTTGTATCCATATTTTATTTAAATGGGTAGCATATCAATAATTGCGGAATTCTACGCGATTTGGAATTGGTCGTCGTAGTTAGCATTCGTCAGAAACAACGGTTTTCCTTATAGTTATGAGGCTCGTTAAGTGTCGAAGTCGATCGATTATTATTATTATAGACAACATATTGCGGGCGGTTTGCCATTTGAATATTAATTTACACCGTGTCACCCGAAGGAGTAACGCCAAATGTGTGATGCAATTTATATCGACACGGCATGCACAATCTGAATATAAATAAATTCACAACCAACATAAAACAAAATAGATTGTAAAAGATACAAAAAAAAAAAAAAACAAAACACGCGACTTTTATTTATATAAATTCATATCAAACATTTATATCATCCGATGTTTCTATAAATGTGTGTGGTTTGGGATTTTTTTTTTAAATTTTATTCGAGTGGGCTTGGCTCAAGAACGCTTCATGCAACCGAGCATCACACACTCTGCCACTCTGCTCCTCGCGCTAAACGCACCGTAAATTGAATTTAATTGAATGCAATGCCTAAAAACAACATTGCCACAGAACATACATTGACGAAATATTGTGGTGCAACAGAAATAAAGTGAATCACTCACTGTTGGTTACTTTTTTTATTTAATTTAATTTTTTTTTTTATTTTAATGCGATTCTATGCACGGTCCACTGCTGACTGACTGTCGAACAAGCATCAGCGATCGTTTATAAAATGAAAACAAAAGTATCTTAGTATCTAGAACTACGACAACGTGGAATTTGATGAATATCTTCGTCGTCGCGCCATGTGGGTCTGGGTATTGACAATTCACGTCTTTTCACTCTTTTAGCAACGTCCAACGTTCAACGTGGATGGCAAGCAAACACTAACTAAACATGCCAGTTTCCTCGATGCTCCATGTCCATAGCATAGAAAGCAGGAGGCAGCCACGCCACGAAGCAGGTTGTTAATGATGACGATGACGATATGGGGCCAATGAGGCTACACCGGCAACATGTTGCCAGAGAAGTTGGATGAAAAGTGATGTTAAATGCTTGTTGAATGGATGAAGTGAGCAACACACAACAATGGCCGTGCGCAAGACTTGAATTTCTATTTCAGAGAAGATAACAACAGGTAAAGTACCAAGCGGTTAAGCAAAAGTCAACGAAGCGAAGTCTGAGCAGGGAATTGGGGCAGAGGAAGAGGAGGCCTGGCCAACTAACATGTAAACAAGAGCCAAACCGACCCGAACCTAGGCCAACATAAAAACGTGCTCTTGATCTCAATGCTATCAAAACATGTAGCTCATCATAATGCCGGCATGGTTTTGGGATGGGACCGAATGCTGGAGTCTCGTTCTTCTTCCTTCCCTTCCCTTTCAATAGGATAGCTCACTGATAGGGTTCATTTATTTGGCCTCTTATGGGGGAGACGACGAACAAAGTGGCCAAAGGAATTCCGAATTGTTTAGGTACCTTTGAAGGGTATGAAAGAGGTGTGTTTTATATAGGGATAGGCCAGTTTAGTTGAGCACGCAATGATGCTCGATGGCCTCTGCTGGCCCTGTGGCTATAAGGTGATTAAGGGCATAGAATCCCAATGCATATACAAATGGGTTTTTGTTCTTATTTGCTCAAATGGAAAGATAATTATTACGCACGTAGTTTTTGTGTAATGCTGAAATATACTGCCCTGCCACACTGCCACTGACACTGCCACTATCAGCATCACAACAACTTCTCTTGTGAGTGAAGTGTTATCGGATCCTTAAATATGAATTGTGTGACAATATCGATATTATTAATACGGACCTGCTTTGCAACTAAATGAAGTGTTAGCCTTTCATATAGTAGATAGAAGTGTTTTACTTAAGCCTGTTGGAGAGTATCTTTTATTATTGTTGTGCATAGCATAGATGAATTTGATTGGTTGGATATTTTAAATAACATAATCTTGCAAAAAAGTTGATTCAATAGTTGATATTAAACGATTTTGGGAAAATGTATTGGAGGGTAAATATATTGAAAAATCTCTTTCTTTGGATAACCATATATGATAATAAATTACCTCTTTTACGTGATAACGTCTTATAAATCGATGACAGGCTATACATACGAAATAACATGACTCATGCGGATAAGACTCCTGCTGATGAGACTCATGACTCATGCTAACCGCGATACTGTGGTTTTTTCAGTTCTTTCAACCAAAATCGATTGCAGCACCAGGCAAACATGAAAAAGGACAGGAGCAATTTTCCAAAATAATTTCACTCAAATTCAAAAAGAACAAGAAAAGAAAAAGAAATACAAAATAGGCGGAGTTTTGTTAAAGTAGAAAGTAGATATAATAATGGTGTGTGTGTGTGTGGATTTTACGAGAGGGTTTCTGGGTCATTTTATTAATTCTGAGCACCAAGCGAACATGAACAAGAACAGGCGAAAATTCCCAAAATAATTCCACTTAAATTCAAAAAGAACAAGAAAAAAAAAGAAATACAAAATAGGCGGAGTTTTGTTAAAATAGAAAGTAGATGTAGATATTGGGGTGTGTGTGTGTGAGTGGATTTAAGGAGAGGGTTTGTGGGTAATTTTATTCATTCTGACCACCAAGCGAACATGAAAAAGAACAGGCGAAAATTCCCAAAATAATTCCACTCAAATTCAAAAAGAACAAGAAAAGAAAAAGAAATACAAAATAGGCGGAGTTTTGTTAAAGTAGAAAGTAGATGTAGATATTGGGGTGTGTGGGTCATTTTATTCATTCTGAGCACCAGGCGAAGATGAAAAAGAACAGGCGCAAATTCCTAAAATAATTCCACTTAAATTCAAAAAGAACCAGAAGAGAAAAAGAAATACAAAGTAGGCGGAGTTTTGTTTTATTTAACGAGAGGGTTTTTCGGTAATTTTTTCAACCAAAATTTATATATTCTGAGCACCAAGCGAACATGCAAAAGAACAGGCGCAAACTCCCAAAATAATTCAAAAAGAACCAGGATAGTAAGAGAAATACAAAGTAGGCGGAGTTTTGTTAAAGTAGAAAATAGATGTATTGGGGTGTTTGTGTGTGAGTTTAACGAGAGGTTAAAGAGAGAGAGAGAGAGAGGTTTGTTTGGTATGCTTGCATGCCTTAACGACTGCACGAAATTGTGAAAAGATGCACGGTTTGTGCGAAAGAATTCTGGGTAATTTTCTTTGGCGAGTTTTGATTTAAATAATACAAATAATTTAATCTGAAGTCCAAGCAGACAAAGTCGCGGATAGAAGCTCATACTTAAAAATGTATGTATATATTCTTTGACACAAAATTTCATCATTTCAATGATGATGATTTTATTAAATGAAACATGCAGTGATATAAATGTTATTATTTCAACATGTCAATCACCGCGATACACCACTCTACATTAAACAAGTTATTGCAATCGCTGTGCAATGATGTATATCAGCCTTTAGGCCAATCGCCTTTAGATATATGTAAATTTTAAGTTTGTTTTTTGAAAGCTTGTGTGATGGAGCTTGTGCAATATTAAAATAAACATCATGTGCAATTTTATTAGGGCCAATACATTGTGTTCTAATTAGGAAATACTTATTGATTTATTGAAGTTGATGGCATTTTGAGCGACTGATGCCAACAACCAATGTGCTCTCAATTGGTTACATATAGCCTTAGGAAATCATTTGTTATTTTGCTAGAACCTATTTTGACAAGTGTTAATTGCTGTTTTCACAGGTCGCTTGGTTTTGTGTTTAGTTTAATAAATTTTGTGTTGTGTTTTGAGGTTAAATATTCAATCTTGAATTTGTTCATGATTTATTTTAATTCTCATTAAAATGTATGATTCTTACTACTGATGTGGCTTTCTGTAATTTTTTTGACAATCAAACACCATAGCTTTGCTTCTTAATGAAACTTAACGAAAGGTGCATGTGTACATATTTTTTTTGTTTCTAATTCTCACATAAACAGAACTAGAAAAATTCTTGAAATCAAACAATCATGATATCAGCCTAATTTAACGGTATTTATAAATGACAGCTCCGTGTATCTGCCCTTTCATCGATTAGAAGTCTAAACTCTAAACTACTTAACAGATGTCGGGCTTGGGAACCTGCCATTCAAAATTCCTTTACACATAACAATTGACACCTGGAATAAAAACCCACCTCACCAATTAACCTCGTACACTGACAATGAACTTCGACAAAACAAATCACCTTGACAATTTTTTCTCAATGGAAAAATATCTCTATAACGTATACATGTATCTAAATTAAAAATAAATGTCTTATTTCTCAAGAGCAATTCACGCGATACAAAAAGATAAAAAGATACAAAAAAAAATCAAAGATATACACGCAAAGATAAAGCACTTATAAAAGTAAAGGTTTTATTTTTTAAGGGTGACACTAATTAAAAAAATATAAAACAAAGATTAGATGGGTTGATAGCTTTAGGTTCGTCAACATTTAAATTAAGCAACGCATGCAAAATAAGAAAACAAATCAACGCATTTCAAAAATAGCCTATACTATAACTATAAACATAAACAAATAATTTTTTATTAGATTTGTCAACTCTACGAATATTTTTTGCTATCCATCTATATGTAGTCTGAGAATGTATTTTTATCTTAACACGCAAATGTCCCATATTTATATTTTGTTTATTTGAAAATTGTATGTTTACGTCCGTTTGAGTGTAGATACATTTTATAAACATAAATAATCACATTTCGTCCCTCAAGTTTGGATACAATGTTTGCAGATTTTTTTTTATTTCAATTTTTTTTTTTTTCTAAAACCATTTGAATTTTAGACAATGAAAAATAAATATTCAACACTAAATAAAATAAACATTTTTTTGATTGGACTTTTCGATAATGAGTTTTAGGAAATAATTAATGCAGTAAATTTTGAAACTAGTTTATAAATTAAAATCATTTACAAACAATGTGCTTGGAGAATTTATGCACATAATTCACATCTAATTGTTTAGGTGAATTTGGAATTTAATTGCATTTTTGAGGGGTCATTCAAATAGTCCCTTTTTTAGGGAGAAGTTATCAACATTTGAAGTGTTGATTCTCATTAAGAGGTTTTTAGGATGTTGGAATGGGAATGAGGTTTTGGTGGACAGTGTAATTGCCACATTATATGAATCTTTTTTTGTTTTAACATTAGCGCGTGCACGAGGGATTATTTTGTTCCCTTTGAATATAGAGCAGACTGCATGGTATCTAGGAAGTAAGGGAGGGAAAAGTATGAGGTGTCGATTTACATTGGTTTTGAATGCTTGCAGATCAAAATGGCAAGGAAAAATCTCGTCGGGAAAACTATTCCAAATTCGTGTTGTTCGGCTAAAAAAAGAATCCATATATTTCACGGTACGTCCGAAATTGGGCTCGTGGGTGAATTGATGGGTATTCCTTGCGAGACGAGTATTACGGGAGAAACTTTTAAGGGAAGGAATGCAACTGGCTACTTCGAGTGAACATTTTTTATAAAAGAACCGATAAAATAAGGAAAGATATGAAAAATTGCGTCGGTGTTCTAAAGGGGCAATTGTTTCAGAAACATTTCTATTTCCTATTAATCTTAACGATCGTTTTTGTATTCTATCGAGCAGCTGTAACGAGGCTTCGAAGCACCTGCTCAGATGTGTGAGTTATACTTGAGTTTTGGTCGTTCCAACGGAGGTCGCTATTAACACACATACCGAGTACTGAAAACTTTTCGGTTTCTTCGGTGCGACGACGGAAGACAGCATTGAGTTTTCGAAGCATTAAACTCCACATGATTTCTATTACCCCATTTGACAATGCTGTATAAATCGGAGTTTAATGAGCTTGACATATGGCACCGTTGCAATTGTACGTCCGAAGGTGAAGGACGTGAATTATCGAACGAATATGAAAAGCTGAGGATAGAGTCGTTAGCAAAACAATAAAAATATTAATTCAAAAAAAAAAGTTATTCAATATTTTGATATGCAGAATTAATTTGGCTATTTCGATTTAAAAAAAAAAAAATTGACAGAAATCCAAATAGCCGTAACCGAGAAAGCAAAAAATAAAAAAAACGTTATAGAAGGTGGGCAAAAGGAGATCTCCCTATTGGAAGATGGTCTCATTTTTGAAAATGGCCGCCAATGTCAAATCTGTTTTAACATTTGTGGACTAGACAGATGCAGAATAAACGAAACAAGCCATGGAGTGATACATGAACCGACATGAACTGATATCCTAAAGGCGGCGTTCCCGCCTCATCTCTCGTTTTGCCGATTTGCACTGGCCCGAAAGATCGCCCGATTTAACCGTTTCAAGGTTTTTTTGTGAGGTTTTTTGAAGTCCCGTGTTTACGTGAATAAGCGCGAGACTCTGAAAGTCCTCAAGGACAACATTCGACAAGTGTGTGAGAATCTGTCGCCCGAAGTTCTCGCTGAAGTGATGAAAAATGCCATAAAACGAGCCCTTATGGCAATCAATTGTGACGGCGCCCATTTGTCCGATATCATCTTCTCGAATTGACGAATAGAATTCTAAAGGTTCAAATAAACATATTCAAAAAACAGAATCGAAGTTTTTCATTTAGAAAAAAGAGAGCCTAACAACTTCGGTTGGGTGACTTCTTTTGGCCCACCCTGTATGAAAAGTACCGTTAATAGACTTTTCCCGTAAATTTGCTTCTGATAAAATGATAGCCAATACCAACAAAGTTGGTATAGTTTTCAAATAATAAGCTTTTCCTAAACGTTCATATGGCAGGTGCCTTTATTTTTAGGCCTAAAATAAGATTTCAATTTCCGCTCTGGGCTCTGGGGAATGCCAAAAGAATCACATACACCAGCTTTGAAGATAATCACTTAAGCTGTTTAGTCTGCAGCTCGATATACATACCAACAGGCAGGTAGACAGACAATCAGACAGATGTCTGTCTGTTTGATTGTTATATCAATTTTGTTTATATTCACGAATCCTAAACTTACCCTTTAGCCCCTATAATCACAAGTAAAAATGAATATCAAATCCAAAAGAGAAAATTCAAAAACCACAATTTTACGTAAGGGTTTGTAAAGTCAACTGCGCATACTGTAAATCATTTTTTTTTTATTTAATTTTGCTTATACAGTTTTTTAAGCAAATAAATGCATACCGTTTTTTTTTTTTAAACTTACTAAAATGGTTGCGCCACCTGATAAAACTTTAAAAGTTTTAAAGATAAAAATCCAAAATTAGGTCAACAAATATTTCTAGATATTTCAACTTATTTTTTTAATTTTTAAAAATATTTATAAACGCGTTTTATAGTCGTTAAGAGTTATTTTGCTGACGTTAAATTTAATATTAATTTTTGATAAGTTGTTTATTTCAAACATTATACCGTATCCACTTAATTGTATTATTATATATTTTATTATCGCATTATTATTAAATTATAATGATAGCAAGGTATTCACAACTAATTCCGGAATTATCAAATCAGAGGTAGTTTTTCCACCAAAACGTTTATCTTTGCTCATTCATCAATAGAAAATGTTATACTTAAAAACCGTTTAATAAAATGATTTAAAAAAATTATTTTAATAATTTTAATTAAGTGTCTGTAAGGCAAATTGCCTTTTAAAATGCAACATCACGTTGGACAACACTATTTGGGAGAATTAGAAAGATAGGAACGAATTTTTTTTCGGCACAGTAGATATAGAATTAGGTGAATATTTTCTCACTTAAAACTCACGGACGCCTTTAGCTTGCGCACTAGGAGTTAGAAAAATTTCTCCTCAACCTGAGTATCGAACTGACGAACTCTGGGTCAGAAGCAAACATCTTATCTACCGCACCAATGTCGCCCGATGCATTAATTTTCTTATGAAAATGCTAAATTTGTTTGTTTAAAAAACATTTACTCATTTTTTAAAAATAAAGTACATTTTCGCTTATCTACATAATGTAATGTTTCCTCGTGCATATGGACAAAAAAGATTCCATCCACTGCGGTCAACTTCTATAACATTTGTCATTTAAGGATAAAATCTCCCATTTTCATTGCAACTACAAATAATCTTCCTATCCAAGTGCACTGTTTTTATATACAAAACTTATGTATTGTCCTCATAATGTCCCTTAGCTGCAAACATACTTGCATACACTTTTTGCCGAATGGTCACCGTAAAGTCCATTACCTATATAAAAAGGCCGTTATTCAAAGTAACCCCAAAAGAGCTTATTTAACATTTTTTTTCGTCTCACTTTGCCATACTTTGTGCAATTATTCTCAAACCCACCAAACCAAGGGACTTCAAGGTACCTTTCGCTTGACCATATATCTCAAAAGAAACTGCATTCCCCGCCCCCCAACCCTTTTGAACTGCTACTGCCACATATAGAATCAAAAGAACTAAAAACTGAATTAAGACCGACATAATGGCTATTACCTGAAGCTATATGACCCTAACGAAGTTCAAACCCCACCACCCTCCCCGCTCCACTAGCAGCCAAATCCCACATCGACGACGACCTTTTCCTGCCAACTTCAAGCTTCAACTGCTTATTACGAATACCAATGTACAACTTAGTGTGCAGTATGCAACGCTGTGCCCGGAATTCAAAATCACAAAAAAGAAAAATAAAATTATAAACCAAAACCCCAAGAGCGAGATGTGCAAGGATGCGAGTGAAGTCGGATATCGAGAGCATTCATCATCGTTCGCCACGGTGCCGTGTGGTGAGCTGCAAGCAGAAGTGCAGTTAGCCGGAGTTAAGCCAAGGGAAACAGTATCATTGCTCTTCCATTTGTGAATTTATTAGCCCACCAAATTTATTCCGGGATTAACTTTACCTTCAACATCCGTGCCAAGACTGAGATACACAGGACAACGCGCACTATAATACAACAGCCAACACCTTTATCGTGCAGCCACCTGGTCCCTGCCCCTCCCCACATTAAACCGTAATTAATTAAGTACTTCGGGAATCAGAATTGCCCTTCCAATAAGTCGGGAAAAACCCTCATTTGATTGCACCTCTCCTGGGTATTTCTGTCTGTTTTCACACCGAAGTGTTCGTTATCTTTAAGCTTGTTGTTCGATTAGCCCGTCACGCGGACGTTAAAGTTACTTAACGCAAACTTTCCTTGGGGTCATAAAAGAATTCGTTTAGAAGCTCGTTTTTCGATGGTCGGTTATCTAAATCGATTTATTTCTATCCACATCGGCTTTGGGGATTTGCGATTGACCGTGTTGGGAAATTCCGAAATAAATTTACTCACAAAAGATACGAAAATACTTCAAGCTCACCGTTGTTGGTCTCTAAACATTTGTTTCCAAGGTTATACTTAATATATATATTTTTTTTTTCAGAATGGACTGTTCCAACTTGTGCAGCACTCCCATCAACCATTACTCGCCTCGAGTATCCTTGGAACACTGGAATTTTTCATTCAATGCATTTTATGTGAGGTAATTTGATTAAGTAGGCCAAGATCAGGCAAAAGGAACAGAGAACCAAAGCATAGTATATTTTCATGACAACACCAAAGGAATAAAAGACAAAAAAAAATGAAAACTTAAATGAAACACAAAATTCGGATCCATCAACATCAACCAACAAAAAATTTATTCGAAAAACAAAATGGATATCCGGAGGAAAGTCAACCAACATGGTCGGTCGGAAATAGAGGCCACTGGTGTATTTTATGCAAACCATTCGATTGGGCTGGTTTGGGGGGAAAAAAAGTGTCCTTGTTGAATTTTTAAAACGCAATAGACGATGAAATAGTAGAACCAGAGTGGTGCAATTGGCTTGATTAAAATCGCCACTATGTGGTTGTTGTGTATAGGCACAGATGAGGCGATGACGGGGGAGGAGAATTGATTGTGCATTTAAATTGGGTGGCTTTTATTCACTTGGGTGGTGGGAATATCGTGCATAATATATAGCGTGGCCTTTAAAATAATTTGTCTGAAAACATGTCCTAAGAATGTTTGATACAAAATTTATTTTCGAAACAATTTTTTTGCCCTTCTCACAAAACTGGTTTTTTTATTTATAATTTTATAATATTAACACACTACGCGAGGATAGGAAGTTAAGGAAGGAGAGGCAGAAAGTGTCGATTAACATTGGTTTTGAATGCATTCAAATTGTAATGGCAAGGAAAAACCTCGCTGGATAAACCATTCCATATTCGTGTTGTTCGGCTAAATAAAGAATCTCTATATTTCACGGTACGTCCGAAATTGGGCCACGGGTAAATTGATGAGCATTCCTTACGAGACGAGTATTACGGGAGAAACTTTTAAGGGGAGGAACGCAGTTGGCTACTTCGAGTGAACATTTTTTATAAAAGAACCGATAAAATAAGGAAAGACATGAAACATTGAGTCGGTGCTCGAGAGGAACAATTTTTTCCGAGACAGTTCCATTTCCTATCAATCTAAGTACTCAGTTTTGTATTCTATCGAACAGGTGTAGCGATGCTTGAGTAGTGGCAGTTATACTCTAGTCTTGGCCATATAAACGTTTTATAAATTGTAGCCAGATCAGAAGGGGAAAACATTTGTTTGCATCGATACAGAAAACCTAAGCACTTGGCATTATTTTTGGAGATCTCAAATATATGGTCGTTCGAACGGAGGTCATCGTTGACACACATGCCGAGTACGGAGAGCTTTTTGGTTTCTTCGATGTAAGTGCCATTCATGGACAATGGCATTGGGGGTATGTTTAGCCTTAACGACAGAAGACAGCATTGAGTTTTCGAAGCATTAAACTCCACACGATTTCTATTACCCCATTTGACAATGCTGTATAAATCGGAGTTTAATGAGCTTGACATATGGTACCGTTGCAATTGTACGTCCGAAGGCAAAGGACGTGAATTATCGAACGAATATGAAAAGCTGAGGGTAGAGTCGTCAGCAAAACAGTTAATTGGATTAGAAGTAACAGACAGAAGATCAGTTATAAAAATGAGGAAAAGAGTCGGAGACAGAACAGAGCCCTGGGGCACACCAGCATTTATTTTGTGGGAATCAGACTTGAATCCGTCCAATACAACTTGTATTGAACGGTCCAGAAGATAGCTCCTAATCCAACGAACAAGAGTATCATCGATCCCAAATCCAACGATCATGCCAAACTCTATCAAATGCAATGGAAATATTAAGCGCAATAATCTTACTTTCACCAAAGCGATGTAAAGATTTGTTCCACTGTTCGGTGAGATATGCCATCAGATCACCAGTGGAACGGTTGCTGCGGAAGCCATACTAACGGTCATGGAGAAGCTTTAGATCTTCGAGATATTCCTTAAGCTGACGGTTAATCAGTGTTTCCATGACCTTTGAAAGAAGGGATGTCAGTGCTATGGGTCGGTAGGAGGAGGGGGAGGATGGGTCACCTTTCTTAAGGACAGGCTGGACAAATGTTGTTTTCCATCTTCTAGGAAAGATTCCAGAAGAGTAGGAGCGATGGAAAAGCTTACGCAGTGGCTTTGCCAGTGTGGAAGAACACCTCTTCAGAAGAATCGGCGGTATGCCATCCGGGCCACCAGATTTGTGTATATCGAGATCTTTGAGAACTCTTGCTACTGTTCGAGTGCACAGGAAAAAAATCAGTCGCATGGAAAAATTTACATTCTCAAGTACAGGAGGCGGCGAGCAAGTTTGAAGATGTTGAGGAGTTTTTAATATTTTTTTACAAATGACCAAACAATTTTACTGCCTTTGGGACATTGTAGAATAAATTGTTTGCCGTAATTTTTGGTCATGCAAAAATTTGGTTCTTTCAATATCGGAGTTGCATGAATTCCTTGCTTGTTTTTGCTTTTTCCGATTTTCCTCTGTAGGGTTGGCTTTGTAAGATCGGAAACTAACTTCTTTTAGCCTGATAGCTTCTTTACACTCAGAGTTAAACCAGGACTTTTCTTTAGGCTTGATGCTTTTTACTTTGTTAGGAATAAAAGCACGCATCCATAGAAGAATCACATTTGTGATCATTTCAGCACTGGCATCAATGTCACTATCGAGGAAGCATAGTGACCAGTTAAAGTTTCGGAAAAAAATATTCAGGCCGTCCCAGTTGGCTTTCATGTATTGCCAAACGGTCCTGGTGATGAGTTTTTCCTTAACTGGATGGGTGGAGAATGAGAAATTAGCTGAAATGATACAATGATGAGAGGTATGAAACAACTCAAGAGTATGGGCGGCTTGCCCAGCAACATACGATATACGCGTTGGCACATCGATCTGTTGGGTAAGATGATGTAACCCGGCAAAGAGCTCGAGATACCTTCCTTCGGGTGTTGTCTGACCAGAATAGAGAAGTCAATTGGAATTGTGTACATTGAAATCGCGAGGACAAAGGGAAACAATTTCCGAGATAGAATCAGACAGCGCATCATACTCAATACAAGTCGAATAACTGTCGAGATTTGGACTCCTTTAAATAAAACAATAGTGAATGATATGCTTGCGGACATTGAATTTGAAGCACAAGAATTTAAAATTCGTGTTGGAACATTGTCCGTATTGGGGAAGGCTCTGGCAAGCAACACCATTCTTAACATATATGACAAGACCGTGATGAGTGTGTTGGTGTTGCTTTTGTTTTCATGACGAAGGGGCAGCCGTGTTAATTGGCAAATGCAAAAGCCACTTATTTGCAAAACAATCTACCTCGGAACACCATTTAACAACAGATAGTCATCCGAGTCAGTACTCGAGTAGTAGCGATGATCTATCAGCAGGTAGTGAATTTTGTGGCGAGGCACTCAACCAGAGATACCAAAGAGCCTTTGTTGATAACTTTACGCGGAACTTGGAATTAGCAACGATCAATTTCGTAAATTCGGCCATTTCTTTGAGTCGTAGTCCATTTTCACTAGTATTCTGGTTCTTATTCAAATAAGCCTATGTACTGCTGGATAACTGGCTCTCAATCTTATTTGGCATTGAAATCGCTTAAGATGATTCGTAGATTCGTAGGTTCTAAGTAAGGATTCAAACACAAGATGCCATCAGGAGTCGACAGTTTAATGTAGGTTCTCCACATTTCAACAGATTAGGAAACGCAGGCTTAGGATAAGATATGAGCAAAGGTCAATTTGTCATGATTTCGATGGAGCTGTCACGTAATTTGGTTTTTTTTTTTAGTAACAAGCGTTTTCGAAAAGTTTTATGAATGAATAGCTACTATAACCAACAAAAGATTAAATTTGTTATCATTAGGTTGGAAAGAAGGAGATTTAGTTCAAGACCAGACAAATTTAAATGAATAAAAGGTTTTATTTTGGTTGACTCAAAGGCCGTTTGTTTGAATCAATAATCCAACAAAATCCAAAATTAGTTCGGAGTCTTGTACTTAGATAATTTTAAATTTAATTTTTTATAGAGTTTGTAAACGGAGATCCATTTAGAGGGATTGAACTTTAAGTTTGCAACGCTATTTTAACTGGCGGCATTTTGTTAGCTGTCAACTAACTTTTTTTAGTTTGGTTTGTCATTTCAACATGAATTGTGCAAATTTATTTTGAAAATCATGGTTCTGTTTGAAATACGTATCCAGCACTACGTCCATTTTATGGTCATGAGAGCAATTAATTCGATTAACTATGGAACGTTTTCGCAGCACGTTTACTCTTAACGATAATACGCATCCACAGAGACGTGTCGTACAGGGCGTACAGAAGAAGTCATTGCTGCTGTAGAGCGTAGCGTATAGGAAGACCCGAATCAGTATATCCCCCATCGTGCACAGGAATTGGATATGTGTCCATTAACTTTATGGAAGATTTTGCGAAAAGATCTTGGTTTGCGTGCTTATAAAACTCAACTCGTCCAAGAATTAAAGCCACAGGATCACCTAGGCGTAGAATCGGTGAATGGGCCCAAACCAAGATTGCCGTTGATCCCAATTTTCATACTTTTGGTTGAATGGATAAGTCAATAAACAAAACTGCCGTATTTGGAGTGATGATAATCGTCAAGTGTATGTTGAGACATCGTTACATCTACAAAAACTGATTGTTTGGTATGCTTCATGGGTTGGTGGAATAATTCGTCCGTACTTCTTTAAAAACGACGCTGACCAGAACGTTACAGTCAAAGGTGACCGCTATAGAGCCATGTATAGTGACTTTTTCGTTCATCAGTTAAACAACCATGATGTGCAGAAGCTGTGCTTTCAACAAGAGGGCGCAAACACGTCACACAGCTCATGCCACAATTGGTTTATTGAATGAAACGTTTGGTAACCGCATATTTTCAGGTTACAGATCCATGAATCGACCTCCAAGATCGTGCGATTTACTGGCTGAACACAATGCAAAAACGGAACTGCATTACGGAGACGGAGTACGGAACAGCTGTCAAATTTGTCGTACGTACCAATTTCAATCGGAACACAATGCACGTACAGTAAATTTGACATTTAAATTCAAAAATGAATGGAATACCAAAAACAAATGATAAAAGAGAGAAGAAACTCTTATACAACGAATTGAAATATCATTAAGAAGAATGGAATCATCTGGTGATATTTCAGGTATACCAAATAAAAGGGTTTGGGAGGGACAGACGTACGGAAGATTGTTCTCTCTTTCATAATTTCTCTCTGCATAAGATAAAATGTCAAATTTACTGTACGTAAAAGTTAAAAGTTAGCCAACCTTTCCGTATGTAGTAACGTACCATTGTGTTCGCAAAATACAGTTCGCGTGTATTCAATGTTTGCAGTATCGTATGCGTGTTCCAGTTCACTCGTCATTGTGTTCAGCCAGTTAACGCCGATTGACTATTTACAGTGGGAATATGTGAAGTCGCTAGTCTACGCCAATAAGCCTGAAACGATTGACCACTTGGAGGACAACATTCGCTGCGTTATTGCCGCTATACGGCCACAAATGTTGGAAAAAAGTGATCGAAAATTGGACCCCAGATTCCAGTTGTGGCTGAAACTATATTAAAATGCCAGGAGATTATTTTTGGAATAAGAAAAATTTCACGTCAATTAAAAAAAATCATCTTTGTTTTATTCCATTTCAAAATTTTATACATCTAAAAAAAACACCCTTTATTAAAACCTTTAATTCAATAGCTACCCAAGTTCAAAAGTACTGATGCCTTTCAGTGTGTAGATTAATTTCACGCCAGTTACCGTCCATTATCAAGTTAAATTGGCGATACTGGTTTTTGTTGCTGGTTACTTGTTGCTGGTTACTTGTTGCTTAGTTAGTAAACATAAACATCTTTTATTCTACGAAATACAAGATAAGGGTCATTGTTCAATTTTCACGCTACTCAACTCTCGCTTAAGAAACTTAGTTCGGTTTATGAATGAACAGAAATATCAAAATAAAAAAAAACATTTCTCAGCAATAAACTTGTTTCTTATATCAATAATTACAAATCGAGCTATTAAATGCGTCATTAAGAAGTGTGTTCAATCAATGATCTAGTTAATTATTTTATTCGAATAAATTCATCTCGAATAAGCTTCCCATAAAGTATCTGAAATCAAACATGTGTCAATCACTCTTAGTTAAAGGCACGTTACAGTTGAGATATGACGCGCTCCATTTGGGAAATTTGCATAATAGAGACGTAGTTGATTATTATGTTCCTGATAAAAACATCGTACCATTTTAATTACGAATTCACTTATTAATCAAAATAAAGTCTAAGAATCACGATTAGCCATAATTTTGTGTTTCGCATGCAGCCATACTGTTCTTGTGAATTGGTAACTATTCAGCAGCAGTATAGTGTCGTCATTGGGAAATAAAGTGTTCCTAGAATTATTGGAGTGAATTACAGGTTTGGATGACGGGATGGCAGAGGGGAGGGGTGAGATTAGTTTTATTGCTAAGTAGGCATGTTATGATATTAAATCTTTTGTTGGATTATCATTCATAAAAATATTAATGCCCAGTAGCTTTGGATTTCCATATGGTAGACAGTTTTATTGAGACTTGCATGTGACCAAAAGTTTATAACACATTGTCTAAAAAAGATTTATTTTATAGCTTTATTGATTGATATTATTGTTGTTATATAGTGGTTGCTTAAAGGGTATTGAGAGAGAATTAGACTATTGCGTAGTTAATAACTAAATTGCATTCCATTAAAAATTTTATGACACAACCTGCAACTTGTTTGTATTAAAAAATAAATTTGGTAGAACCAAATCAAAAAGTCCTGCATAGGCTCCAAAATATGCTAGGTATAACAGCTATTGAAGAAAAAGCAGTTATAAGTGTCTGGATGCGCTCATGCCCCCACAGAGGACAAAGATGACGCCACTAAGGATGACTTCTATGAGCTCCTCGACAAAACCTATGAGCAATGCCCTAAATACGACGTTAAGATCGTACTAGGCGATTTTAATGCCAGAATAGGTAAAGAGGAAATCTTTGGTAGGACTGTCGGAAAACATAGCCTACACGACACAACGTCTGAAAACGGACTTAGGCTAATTGACTTCGCAGCGGCACATAACGTCACCATTGCAAGCACACGGTTTCCTCATCTCGATATACACAAAGGGACTTGGCGACACCCAGATCAAAGAACCGTCAATCAGATTGATCACGTTGCGATCGATGCAAGACACGCCTCCAGTATCTTGGATGTTCGCACCTTCCGAGCAGCTAACATCGACTCGGATCACTACCTTGTTGCAGCAAAGGTAAGAATGCGAATAACCCGAACTTCACAACAACAGAGTAATACTGTGAGGAAGTATGACGTCGGAAAGCTGCAATCGCAAGAAACCGCCAGAACCTATGCCGATCGAATATCCCGTAACCTCTCAAGAAATCCAGTACCGCCAGCATCAAGTGTCGAAGATCAGTGGCAACACTGCCAACAAGCCATCAGAGATGCCGCAACTGATGTGCTAGGTTTCACCAGACCACCACCACGAAACCTCTGGTTTGATGACGAATGCAGGCAGGCCCATGCAGCTAAACAAGAGGCATATAAAGCAACGCTGCAAAGAAAGACGAGAGCTGCTCGCGAGCTTTACGAGCAGAAAAGACGGGAAGAACACCGGCTTCTCCAAAAGAAAAAAAGAGAGCATGAGAAGCGCGCGATCGAAGATATTGAGAGATGCTACTCCAAGAACAACGTGCGGAAGTTTTACCAACAGGTAAAAAGAACATGCCAAGGAAAAAAATCCCGCACAGAAGCCTGTAGAGATAGGAATGGAAACCTCGTAGTAGAGTCGCACAGTCGGTGCTGAGTACATGGAAGGACCATTTCTGCTGCAGACTGTTAAACGGCGATGAAGGCCAAAATCCCGCTGTCAGGCAGAATGAACCATTCAACATGGATGATGACAGACAAAACTTCCGTCCACCTGACCAAAATGAAGTAAGGATAGCAATATCTAAACTCAAAAACAACAAAGCTGCTGGACCCGACGGATTACCCGCCGAACTTTTTAAAGCGGCCGGAGATGACCTGGTGGAGTGCATACACCAACTCATCTCTAAAGTTTGGTCAGAACAAAGTATGCCTGATGAATGGAACCTCAGCATCGTTTGCCCGATCCACAAGAAAGGAGACCCTCTAAACTGCGCCAACTGTAGAGGAATAAGTCTCCTGAATATCGCCTACAAGATCCTCTCTGCCGTACTATGTGAACGCCTGAAACCTTTCGTCAGCAACCTGATTGGCCCCTATCAGTGTGGTTTCAGACCAGGAAAGTCCACAATCGATCAAATGTTCACGCTACGGCAGATCCTGGAAACCACCCAAGAATTCCAAATCGATACCCACCACCTCTTTATCGATTTTAAGGCCGCGTACGATAGCATTTATAGAGACGAGCTATACAGAGCCATGTCAGGTTTTGGCATTCCCACAAAACTCGTCCGACTGTGCAGGATGACGATGGAGAACTCTCGCTGCTCCGTCAAGGTTGGTTCTGACCTCACAGAAGCTTTTGACGTCAAAAAAGGATTCCGACAAGGTGATGCGCTATCGTGCGATTTCTTCAACTTAATACTTGAAAAAATTATAAGAAACTCGCAAGTCAATTGTAGTTGGACAATTTTTTTCAAGTCTGTGCAATTGCTAGCATACGCTGACGACATAGACATCATTGGCAGAACTCGGCGAGCTGTCACTGGAACGTTTGCTAGCATTGAAGCTGAAGCGGCTAAGATGGGACTAGCAGTCAATGAGGCCAAAACGAAGTACCTGCTGTCCACAAAAATGGACACACAACACCGGCGGATTGGACAAAACATCACAATAGACAGGTACAACTTTGAGGTTAGGGACTTTGTGTACCTCGGATCCGCTATAACATCTGACAACAACATCTCGTCAGAAATAAAGCGAAGAATTACTCTTGCCAATCGCTGTTTCTATGGGCTAGGAAGGCAATTGAGTAGCAAAGCCCTCTCTCGGAAGACAAAGGAGACTCTGTATAAGACCCTAATCATCCCAGTCCTGCTCTATGGCGCAGAGGCATAGACTCTATCTAAAGCGGATGAAGATATCCTTAGTTGTTTTGAGCGTAAGAATCTTCGGAAGATTTTTGGCCCTATCTGCGTTAACGGGCTTCGGAGGAGAAGGTTCAACGAAGAACTATACGAGCTGTACAGCGACATTGACCTGGTCAAAAAAATACGCATATCACGTTTAAGATGGCTAGGTCATGTAGAGCGAATGGACAACAATGCTCCGGCTCCAAGGATCTTCGATTCCATCCCAGAGGGTAGACGCAGTCAAGGAAGACCTTGCCTTAGGTGGCGCGCTCAAGTGGAGGACGACCTCAACCAACTTGGAGTGCAAAACTGGAGGCAGCTAGCCAAAGACCGAGTTGGCTAGAGAGGCATGTTAGTTGAGGCCCAGGTTCGTCCCGAACTGTAGCGCCACCTAAGTAAGTAAGTAAGTAAGTGTCTGGACGTCTAGAGAGTTAACACAACCAGAGGCCGTTCTCAAGGAGGGATTCTGACACTTTTACTGTGGAGTTTTTTGTATTAGATGAACTACTGGAAACTCTGTCTTCTCAAGGCATCGGTTTGATGGATGATAGTGTCACAAGAGCTGTGGGGAAGTTTGATAAAGTTTGATGTTTTCCAGAGAGGACTGACAATTACAAGAAATTTGTGTTTCCGTGGTATTAAACATTAATCGCAGTCATGGTTTCTTGACTAAGAAAAGCCTTTTTTTACCCTATAAACTCATCCGGTTGGCTGGTGAAGAAATCGATAGAGGAAAGTTTCATATCTTTTTATCTTCTTAAACAAACTTTTCGAGATAACTGTCGAAAAACCGACTAAGGTTCTGATGATATGCAATAAAATTGCAGGTAAATCATATGGGTTTGCAAATCGAACATTATCAAATGAACGGGTCCTACTATCATACCCGCCATTACATATGTAATATGGGGCGGTAGCATGGCATACAAGAATTGAAATTATCCCAACTAGGAATTTACTAGAAAAGATATAACGGCTCACATGCTGTTGTATGACCGGAGCAATGAGAACTTGGCCCACAGTAGGAAACGCATTCAAAGTGCTGTCAAGGGAACCATCATTTAATTTGAAAAAGAGTTAACTGGGACGGGAAAAATCAGTAGTCTAACCAAAGAAACTCGATTTGCAGGTCGTTAAAATTAAATCTTCTTTAAATTCCAAGAAATGGTGTTCAAAAAAAATATAGCTTTGTAAAGAACTGAATTTTATTCAACAAAACTCCTCAAAAAAAAAAAAACAACAACAAACAACTAGCAATGGTTGTTGTTGTTACAATATATTTTTATCTTCGTAAAGAACTTTTGTACGGAACTAGGTAGCAAAAAAATAGCGGGTAGACGAAAGAATAAACTTCACTCTTACAGCAAATGCTATCATACAAATTTTGGACATAGAACCAAACCCTTTATACTGATGGCACGAAGTCCACTAGAATTTTCGAGGCAGAAGTGAATGCCATAGAGAAATGTGCAAAAAGATATTTCGAAAAAAAAATGGACAACCATAATATTGACATGGCAGTAATCAGAGCACTAAGTTCTTATAGTATTATATCTAAACTGATATGAGATTGCGCCGGAAGACCTAGCAAAATGGGCAACATTAACTATGCTACATTTCATTATGCACCTAGAATTTCAGCATACAGGACAATGAAGAGGATGACTCTTTAGCAAAATAAATTGCACGACTAGATCGCACGTACTTGCTCACATGTGCGGTCACATCGTCGAATAAAACTTAAAAAATAAAATAATACATTAACGTAGAAAAATAGCTCTATCTGAACTTAAAAAAAAACTGTCAAAACCACAACACTTAACGGTTTTGAGTGAAAATGGTGTACGCCATCACACGTCTTGTATAATAACGAATTTATAAAAAAAAATATTTAGAAAATTGTTGGACGGATTTCGGTAAAATCATGTTTTTTATTTTAGGTTTCTTGAAAAATGTTTGTTTGGAAACTTTGGTATGCATTATAAAATTAAAATTTATTTTTGTTGATTAGTTTTAAAAATATAGATTAAAAAATAAAAATAAAATCAAACATTAATTTTAATTATAAAAAAAGTTATTCAAATTTTTGCTATGCAAAATTAATAAGGCTACCAAGATCTTCTCAAATATTAAACTTGACAGAAATCCAAAGCGTCGTTACCGAGAAATCTAAAAATTAAAAAAACCGTTATATGAAAGGTACCGTTTATAGACATTTCCCGTAAATTTGTTTTTGATACAATGATAGCCAATACCAACGAAAAGCAAATTTCAAATTTTAGGCATGTTAGCTAACACTGTAATAAAATATCGCTTGGGCTCTGTGGCGTATGCGTACTATTTTATTATGAAATATTTTTTTTTTATTCGCATTAAGTAAGTGCCATGTCATATAATCCGGTACTAAAAAGTGAGACAGAATTTTGGTTCAAAGGTGCTGATGGGCATGCAAAGAAGCTTGTAAGTTTTACGGCCAAACTTCTAAAAGGGAAATCTGCAGGTGGTTATTTTAAATGGTTGAGAATCTAAGCGACAAAGAAATTATGGTAAATCACCGTATTCAACCACTGTCTTATCGATTTTGCGAAAACTTTTGGATAGAAACAAGTATGTTTTTTATTTAAATGGGTTAACTTGATCCTCTGCTGATTTAAGCAGGAACATCTCAAAACGAAGAACCTAGTCTAGCTGCTAGATTCTCTTCCTAAGCCATAAGGCGTTTTCTAGAGCGGGTCTTATGAAGGTTGATCGGTTTTCGAAAATGAAATCTTTAAACAAAGCGACTAACAACGTCAGTCTCAGAATATTAACTTAAAAAACTAAGAACCAGTAACAGAGACGGCCTTAGTTTGTTCAGGGAAATGGAGTAGATTTTTTGTTTGGTTATAACTATTTCATGTTATTTTTGTAACATCAAAATAGGGTGTCTCGTAAGTCAACGTCAAGCGGGCAATGAGGAAGTTATATCCGTACTAATAAAAATAAGAAAAAATCCTTGTGTGGTGAAGATTTAGAAGCAATATTTAGGAAAACATTTTTAGGTACGGTTTTCACAAATTTTTAAATTTTGAGGTGTTTTTTATACGTAATCCATAATAATCATCCTATTGATCGCAATCAAAAATCTAAAATAAATTTTGCTAAAGTTTTTTTTTTAAGGACTTGACATCTTTTTTTTTAAACAAAACCATTTAAGATATTTCAAAAATTTTATTATCAGCTTGAAGAACAATAAAAATATTTATGAATGGAACTCGACTTTGTTCATATGGCCACCGCGAGCACGTTTGCAGCGGTCGATTCGTTGGACCCAATTTTCGATGACTGGGCCACACACTTCGGCCGAAATAGTGACTATTTCGCGTTTAATATTTGTTTTGAGCTCTTCCAACCTCGTCGGCATAAGCCAATGACTTAACGTAGCCCCAAAGAAAAAAATAGTATAGAGGCGTTAAATCGCTTAAGATAACACGCTAATCAAACTTAGTCTTCAATAAATCGAATGTGAGATGTGCTGTGTGGCTTAAGGCACCATCCTGTTGAAACCACATGTCGTCCAAGTCCATATCTTTCCATTCGGGCCAAAAATAATCGGTAATCATGAATGAAATGAAGAACGTTATTGTCGACGAAAAAATATGGCCCAGTAATGCCACTGGCATGCAAACCGTACCAAACAGTAATTTTTTGTGGATGAAGTGGTGATTCATGAAGCAAATGTGGATTTTCACCCGACCAATAACGCATATTTTGCTTATTGACGAACCCATTGGGCCAAAAATGAGCTTTGTCACGGAATATGATTTAGCAATGAAATTCAACAGTTCAACGCTCTTAAAGTTGCGGTCACCTTCTCCGAATTTCGTTGGAAAATCTTTATAATTTGCCATTTTTATAATTTACCATAAAGAAAATGTTGAGTTTACTGAACAAATTGACAAAGACACTTCTGTGATTAGTGAAAAGATGCGTTCACAAATCAAATTGTCAAATCAATTGTTGTCAAGTCCCTATTGGAAGACCCATAGTGTTTCGTAGAAGAAAAAAGTTTCATTGTGTTATGATAAAAAAAAAATTCTGTAGATAATTTTGAATTTTCATATTAAAAAAATGTACCATCACACTTTTCTACCCAAGTTTTTCAAAAACTTGGGCCATTTTATTAAGATTTCAAAAAGGAACAGCACTTGGTACTTGCTACTTCCATAAAAATATTATCAATATTATAAACCGTTTCCGAGCTTTTAAAATTCTGACTTAAAAAATTAGAAATTGTGATGTTTTACTCGGAAAGAGTCGATAACTTTGGCGCCGGTTTCTTGTAGAGTGACTAAATACAAGGATTTTTTTTTTTACTGTGGGAGGGGGTCTATTACTCCCCTTTTAGACAGGAGGGGCTATTCAAAATTTTGTCACTGAACAAATTATTTTGGAACAGGCTTTGCAACGGCCATACAGATATATAGTTTATTTCAATTTCCCTATTTGGGAAATAAACACTTTTTTTCAACATTTTTACAAGTCATCATCTCATTATTTTTTTGGCAATTTTATTTATCATACAAACAAAATTCCTTAATCTTATTAAATTCAATGGGACAAATTATTGGAACAAGAATGAATTAACTGAATGTACAAAACTTCAAGGCCAACTTCGTCCAGTTGTATTATTTTATTAATAATAAAAATAATAAAAAACATTTTTCTAACAAAAAAAAAACAATTTTCCTTATGAGGATATACAATTATATATAAATATGTAAGAACAACACCACACTTTTTAGGCCTAAACCCATTCAGCGCATTTTTTTTTAAAACAAAAAATATATAGAAAAAACAAAGCCAAAGACAGTTTCCTAATATTTAAATAAAACACAATAGGACTATTTTCAAATTAATTTAGTCGCAGCTTTTAAACATAAATCTTCAAACGTAATACGCCAAAACAAACACTCAAAGCTAACCGCCAAATTTAAAACTCATTATCAAATAATAGTGCCCCGTGGCTTAGTGGTTAGTGTGTCGGACTGCTAAGCGAAAGAACCTGAGTTCAAATCCAGCTTCATAGCCACCTTTTTTTCTGGGGTACTGCCTCTTGCGAGGAACTGACAAAACCTCCAAGAGTAAAATTTGTCTCGAAAAAGTGCATCTCATGTAGCCGTTCGGACTCGGCGGTAAACTGTAGGTCCCTTCCATTCTTGCAGAGTAACAACACACACACAGGAATGGTTGAGAGTATAAGTCACTAGGCCTTGGCTCCTTAAGGAGCTGTCGCGCCAATAAATTTATTTATTTTATCAAATAAAACAAACAGCATTGCCTACAGTTTGCCTTAAAAAGTCTCCATAACATTCTTCCCAAAAGTATACAACAGAAATACTAACTTAACTCTCGGCTAAGAAAGCTTTTTGTGCAAAAAGCTTTGATTTACTCTATTATTTTGTGGAGACTAAGAGAATCTTCTCAGTAAGCTCTGCAGTTGGTGTTATTTGCCATAGAAAAAGAATAATTTTATTGGCCTGAACGTTTGACTTATTATGCATTATTTTGGTTTAAATAAAAGAAGGAAACCTATGTTGGTTTGTCACCTCAAGCTCCTTCATTTTTTTTAAACATTCCATCCAACTAATATGCCTGAAGCATCTGAACAACCAAAATATATGAGCAAACTTTTCTGCAGTTAATTAACTTTCATTTGCAAGAAGTTAACCCTTTTTTGTCGAATAATCAAGCTAAAGTAGCTGGCTGTTCCTTCCTTGGTAAACAAGGGCAATGGGGACATTAGCAATTAGCAAATTTCCAGCACAAATGCACTCGTGCAGTAGTCAGAGCACGTACCACAATGTGTGCCCGGGAGTTGTGCAAGTGCAGGCCATCCACCATGCCGCTGCTCGTCTTGCAACCAAAGTCAAAGGTCTTACAATTAGAGGCGAGTTGCTTTCAACATTGTAAAAGCCACAGCTACTATCTTTCCTAATGCGAAAGATTTATGTGATGCTCAGCATCTTCCCACATGTATCTTTGCCTACCGCGCTGCAGCAATATAACACGATTCATAACTTCATTACCTGAACGCAAGCGAAGGAGGGGGATGAGTGTGGAGGGGGGGGGGAATACAACAAAAATAGAAGCGTCAGGCGTGGGAACCACGAAAGTGCTCCGCTTCAATTAAAATTTAAGTTTTTTCTCCATCACCCGCTGCATCTATGCAGGCCAGACGAGATATCTGCTCCTGCGCGACCAAAAGGCTTGGGAGAAAACTGAAAATCACGAACAAGTTTTTTGTTCCTCGACAGGCAGATCCTAAAGCGGAGATCGCTTCACGAAATTGGATCAAATCGTTGGTATATGCAACGCGCTGGCAATCTTTCTCTCACAGCAAAAAACAAACACATCTCCCACACATGGCCCAAGCAAACGGAGACGGAAACGCGATGAGAGATGGCGGCCAACTACAACTATGTTCGTACGACCATCACCGCTAGAAAAAAAAAATAGAAAAAAACAATTGCGTTCGGCGAGATGCGAAATTGATTTCGTGTCCACAGTTAGATGCGATGATGCGGTGGCGGCGATGGCGGGCGGTGAGGTGACGACAAAATCGTGTGGACCCGAACTCTTCTAGACAGAGATCAACCTGCCATTACATCTGACAAGATGCAGTCAATGGTATCTATACGCCACCGCAAAATGACGTTATCAATCAATTAAATCGGTCCAGCTTCGTGTTTTGCTAGCTGGCTGGCTGCCCTGGGATCGATGTGTGTTCAATTGGCACACAGATTGGTGATGGTTTGGTTATTCCCTGGCGATTCTGTTCGAGACATATCTGCATAGGCCTATTATGCATCCCTGGCGATATCAATATGTAATGCGGGAGCGCTTGAGCTTTGAGTGACGTCTGTGGCAAGCAAGCGAGCGAGCGACCAGCAGCAGCGGTGCGAAGTGGAAATGGGTTATGGGAACCATTCTGATTTCTGACCATGTCCATGTCCCGTCGTCGTTGGAGTTTTGAGATGATAGCTACTGATTTACATGGAAATGACGATGGTACGCAAATAGACACAAACTATGGCAAAGGATCTCTCCCTCTCGCCATGGATGCTGATGGTCGTGGAAATCAAAACACGCAGCAAACACACGTATCCAATCGTCGCTCGTCCATGCCAACCAACGAAGAGCTATGTGAATTCCATAAAAGGTCGTGACTAATCACACAGACTTTTCCTTTGCTCGTCGTGATGGATGTTCGGATTCGGATAGGAGAACCGAGAAATGTGGGTAGGAAAAGATGCAAAGATGCAGATGTGCAATAGTTTCGGTTTGGCGTTTCGGGACTTTCTGTTGTGTGTGTTGATTGCCAATTGGAGATCGTATTGAGTGAATGAGTTGAGTATGGAGTTGGCTAAGGTCTGTGCATATAGACGAATCTCTATTTACGCGACCTTCTGACGAGAATATTGAAATTGATGGACTTAGTTTCAAAGGGAAGTGGTTTAAAGAAGGTCACTAAATTTACTCCACAGGTAGATAATGAAAGTGAATTGAGGGGGTTAGCAGGTCAAAGTTAATGGCACAAATTGATGTCTGTACCTTTGGCACAGCTTGGAGGTTTAATTTGAAAACAAGGTTGAAGCGATTGAAGTTAGAGGAGGTAAGTATAACAACCAGTTTATTGAACTCATTAGGGTTAAGGGAGCTTAAGGACACTTTTCCACAGCTTTCAATTTTTTTTTTTTTATAATTAACGCGCGCATAAGGGACTATTTGTATCCCTTTTAATGTATAAAACACACTGCGCGGGCATTAGGAGTAGAGAGGGGAGAGATAGGAGGTGTCGATTAACATTGGTTTTGAATGTTTGCAGATCAAAATGGTAAGGGAAAATCTCGCCGGGTAAACTATTCCAAATTCGTGTTGTTCGGCTAAAAACAGAATCCCTATATTTTACGGTTCGTCCGAAATTGGGCTCAAGGCTGAACTGATGGGCATTCCTTGCGAGACGAGTATTACGGGAGAAACTTTTAAGAGGAGGAATGCAGCTGGCTACTTTGAGTGAACATTTTTTTATAAAAGAAACGATAAAATAAGGAAAGACATGAAACATTGCGTCGGTATTCGATAGTCGATCGTTTCAGCGGCAGTTCTATTTCCTATCAATCTTAATGCTCGATTTTGTATTCTATCAAGCAGGTGGAGCGATGTTTGCGAAGCACTTGCCCAGAGGTGGGAGTTATACTCGAGTTTAGGGCATATAAACGCTTTATAGATTGTAGCCAGATCAGATGCGGAAAAATACTTCTTACACCGATACAGAAAACCTAAGCACCTAGCAGCATTCTTAGCGATTTCAAATATATGGTCGTTCCAACGGAGGTCGTCGTTAACACACATACCGAGTACTGAGAGCTTTTCGGTTTCTTCGATGTAAGTACCATTCATGGACAATGGCATTGGGGTATGTTTAGCCTTAACGACAGAAGACAGTATTGAGTTTTCGAAACATTAAACTCCACACGATTCCTATTACCCCATTTGACAATGCTGTATATATCGGAGTTTAATGAGCTTGACATACGGCACCGTTGCAACTGCACGTCCGAAGGCGAAGGACGTGAGTTATCGAACGAATATGAAAAGCTGAGGGTAAAGTCGTAAGCAAAACAGTTAAGTGGATTAGAAGTAACAGACAGAAGATCATTTATAAAAATGAAGAAAAGAGTCGGAGACAGAACAGAGCCCTGGGGCACACCAGCATTTATTTTGTGAAAATCAGACTTGAATCCGTCCAATACGACTTGTATTGAATGGGCCAGAAGATAGCTTCTAATCCAACGAACAAGAGTATCATCGATCCCAAAAGCACGCATTTTCGATAAGAGAGCTTCATGCTAAACTCTATTAAATGCCTTGGAGATATCAAGAGCACTAATCTTACTTTCACCAAAGCGATGTAAAGATTTGTTCCACTGTTCGGTGAGATATCCCATCAGATCACCAGTGGAACAGTTGCTGCGGAAGCCATACTGATGGTCATGTAGAAGCTTTCGATCTTCGAGATATTCCTTAATTTGACGGTTAATCAGTGTTTCCATTTTTTTCATTTATTTGATGCAATATAAACTTAAAACATTCGTTCGCCTTTAACGCATCATTCTGTTTAAAAAATTAGTTTACTTTTGATTAAGTTTTGTTATTGAAATCGAAAAAAAAATAACAAAAATAATTTAATAAAAAAACATAATCTTACATTTTTCTAGCTTCAACGATTGGCATTATTTATTTCGCTCTTCTGCATTTCTGTTTATGTGGGTTTTTGTATTTTGCTTACAAAATTTATTATTTAACACTTCTTTTAATAGAAAACATTATAGAATGGAATTAAATTATTTTATATTAGACGAAATTCAGTTATGTATCCAAAAATATTATCGACTTATTTCATAGTTTGCTCTATGTAGATTTAATTCAAATTAAAAACAACAATATATTTTTATTTCAAAAAAAAAAAATTAACAGTAAAGTATCAAATTGTTTCAACGGATTATGTTTTTTGGATAAACCAACATTGCACCTCTTAATTCAGCAAACAAAAATTGCTTTCTATGGATGATCCTAATACTTTAAATCGTGAACAAATGCTAAGCATCAATATTTGATTATTGGAACTCTTTGATTCATTTCAGTTCCAGAATCTGCAAAAAACGGTAAGATCGGTTAAACTAAGTCCAAATCTGGAAAACCACTCAGATATAGGCATGCACAAAGCTTATAAAAGGTTCTCTGAGAAGAGAGATGTTGCGAGAGAGCAAAACATTTCCCTTTAATTCCCTATTTTAAACCAAATAAATTCTTGGTGGAGAAATGTGAGTTCTGTCAAACTCAAAAGTACATTTGAAATTTGACGTTTTGTGAAGTCTTCGTATTTGAAGAATTTCAAATTAAAAAAATTTGTAAAGTTAAATCAAAAGTAAATAATAAAATGACATTACAAATGACCTAATGAAATGGTTTCCATCACAATTTTTATTTCATCTGCACTTAATTGATCCATTTCGTTTAGTTAAATTTACATTTTTTTGACGTTTAAAAAGTTTTCCTATTTTGATCCACAAAGCGTTCTATTACTTTTGAGCGAATTTTATTATTTTCTGAGAGTTTTCATCCCCACTCTTTAAAGTTTGACAGTTTTCCTAAAACAACCCAAACAGTAGACGAACGGATCTTTTGTGTGTGTGATTTTTTTGGAATTCCCCAAAGGAGAAATTGAAATTTAATTTTTAGGCCTAAAAATAACGGTACCTGCCATATGACTGTTAAGGAAAGCTTATTTTTCTCGAAAACGGCTCCAACGATTTTGATAACAAAAATTTGAGAATATTTTTGATGGTATTGACTATCATTTGATTAGAACCAAATTTACGGAAAAAGTCTATTAACGGTACCTTTCATATAAGGTTTTTTTTTTAATTTTTGCCTTCCAATATTTTTAATAATTTTCTTAAATTAAAAAAAAAATCAATATTTTATAAACGGGTAGATGGATTTTTTTTCTTTCCTTTTCTTTTTTATTTTCTTTTTTTCGGACCCCTAAATAATACTACTACTCATTATATAATTGTGATTGCTTATATGTTTGAATGTTTCGATGTTTGTTCCCTAATCGTGCATATTCCATCACGAACTATCGGCCTGGAAACTTGATCTGCAGTAACACAATAACTTCACAACTGTGGGGCAGGTCACATTGCCCTGTTGAAAAAACATCGGTGAACGACGAACAACGATTTTCAGATGCATCAGAGTAAACTTGGTCTCAAATTTTATAATTAAACCGCTCACTGTCGATATCGCAATTTTCTTACAATAATTAAACGTTGTTCGTTTGTATACTTTTCCATATTCTTAAATGGCGAGGCCTGTACGTGACAACTTAAAAAAAAAAAAAAAAATCACCGTATACAACAGGTATTAATAAAATGGCGCCAAATTTAAATCCGGCGCTCCTGTTGGGATACCCTATATGTATATAATGACTGTAATTAAGACTGTATATAAGAGAAAAAGTAATAATTTTTCTTACAAATCAGCAGCATTTGTTTTCTCGAAGCCTTCCAAATTTCACCTGATACTTTGGAAAACTTGAAAGGGCACGCAAAAAATCCAACGATTTCTATGTAGAGGGTGGTGCAAAAAATATTATTGCCCTTATTGATAGACGCTATAACTTGCAAATGGCGGCAAATAATGTTGATTCTGGTGTAAATAAGCCTCAGACTCTTTAAATCCTTAAAGAGAAAACTCGCCAGGAATGCGAAAACATGCCCATCTCCGGAAGTTTTGATGACACAAGTGATTTAAAATGTCATAAAACTATACCGTAAGGTAGTCATCAATTGTGAAAACTGCCACTTGAACGATATCAATATTTTCGGCTTGATGAACAAAATTCCAATTTATTAAATAAACATCAAGAAGTAGGACCAAAAAGGTTCATTTTTCTTCTTAAATCCACAAACTTCAAACTTTGGTCTATTTGAATTAAATCCGTTTCTCTGATTTAAAGTTTCTTCTAAACTTTTAAAACAAACTCTATAAATAGACCAAAACAAAGTGAAATACCCAAATTTAGTTATGACTTAATTTTATTTGAAAGCCAAAAACAGAATACAAATACACTTAATAGAAAATTCAATCTACTAAATCAATTTTGTGTCTGTTAAAGTAGCTTTAAAAAATCCAGAAGTTTTCCTCGCCTAAGCTAATTTCGCATTTTATAAGCTCCATTTTCACCTGTTAACAAAAGCTATTATTTTTGCGAAAGCTTTTGCTTACCCCCGCCATAACAGCATTTGGCTTAAGGTAAAACGTACACGTGAGTATAATTGCCAAAATCAAAACGTTTTGTTTACAGTTATTTCTACACCAACACACCGGTCCAATAGACAAGGCGCCAAAAGAGAACGTGCAAAAATAGATGGCGCACAAATCACTTCATTTCACCAATCCACCGCAAAACTCTTTTAGCCTTACCTTTCTCTTCTCTTAACTTGTGACTAAGCAAAGCAAAGCACTAATGCAAGACATTTGCATTATTATTGTTGCAGCAGCAAGACTTACGGTATACAGCAACAACAGGTAAGCAAGCGGTGCCTCCACCACAACATCTCTCCATTGAATAAAGGTAAACAATCTGTGAAGTTTTGTTGTTGAATGTTGGCTCTTGTGGTTGGCCGTTTTGTGTTGGCTGGTTAACTGGTGTAACTTAAAAGATAAAACTCGACTGGGGGTAGACAACTTCGACCGGAACCCGGCTAGAGGCAGTACTGAGCTGTCCCGTGAGGCGGCATAACGTGCGTTCGGTTTTTCGCTTTTTTCTTTAATCCGTTCGAATTTTTTTTATTAATTTTATTCAATTTTTTTACAATTTGTTATTAAATTCATTAGATTTTATTTTGAACATTTTTGACTTTTTTCTAAACATTAAATATCTCGGTTATGTCATGATTTATAAGGTTAAGCTATACAAAGTGCTCAACTTTTAACGGATTTTTTTTTTTGGTTTTTAAAAGTTGTCGTTGCACTTGAACGCACTGCACCGTGCGCCAAAGTAACTGTCTGTGTGTGTTTTATTTTGACACCTGTGCGCCGCGTTCTCAGCCTCACAGGTTCCTTAACTGTGAATTAACTTTTGCGTGTTAGTTGACAAATGAACTGCAGATCACCTTTAAGACCGTCAAAACGTCAAAAATAAACAAGGTTACTGTGCGCATTTAGAGGCTACAAAAATAAAACACTTGCACCGCTCACACTGCCTTGTGTGTGCAACCTCGTGTTGTTTGGACATTTATTGCGGCTTAGGGTGTGGGCACAATAATTATTACTTAACTGTAGCCAGCCGGATATTCCCAATTGGACTAATGTCAATTGCATACTGTCCCCCTCATTGATGACAACAACGACGACGCGACAACCATGGCCGGATATGCAGTGCAGTTCATTACCTGACCTGACCATCCCTTGAGAGTCTGGAATAAGATTTATTTATGTCAGTTCCCGCCCGCGGATAATTAAATTGAATGTCATTTGCATGAGAGTTTGCAGAAAACAAAACATTAAAAAAAAAAACAAACCATCGATCGCGTGCTCGTTGTTCGGTGTTATTATTTACCCTAATACAATCTCATGCAACGACAAACAAACATCACTAAACTGATGGCCAATTGAAAAGGGCATTATTATTTATTTACATAAAAATTAGTGTGTCAACTGGAAAGTGTGCTGCTTGTGGCACTTTGCAGCAGCTTCTGTCATACCGAAAGATAGATGAATACAAAATTGTGGTGGCACCCCGTGTGATAAGTTTTATCAGATCTGTCATCCGAAGTTGTTGACAGCACTGCCGAATGACAAAATTCTATGTTTAAGTGGTTTTTGTTTCGTGTGACTGTGTTTTTTGGATTTACAATTTAATTAACCAACAAGAAAAAAAACTGTTAATTTGTATTGAAAAAGTTGTGATTTTTTTTAATTTTTTTTTTAATTTTGCTAAAAAAAAAGTGAATGGTCGCAGTAGTTGCAAATAAATTTGATTGGTTGGTGAAGAAGACACAACATAAGTTCTTGCGTGTTATTGTTTCAAAGATTTCCTCCACATTGTTTCCGGTTTAGTTTTTTAAAAGTTTTCTATCAGATTTTTTTTTTTTGTTATTTTGTCTGCATTGTCGTTTTTTTTGTGTTGTTGAAGCACGCAATTTGTCCATCGGAAGTACAATGCGCATGAGATGTGTGAACGATTTGCTGTGATTGTGATTGCTGGGCAACTTGCAACAGAAGGCGATCGAAATTTCGTTAGCTGTTTTACAATTTAATGGTTTTCATGGTAAGTTTGGGTGAGATTTTGTATCTTTTTTATCTATAATTGTATCTTCCTTTCTATCTTTCATGGGAATTGAAAGTGAATTGGGAGATTTTTGTGTGGCAACAATTTCATATAATTCTATAATGAAATAGTCTTTTTTTTAATCTGAACTTTTCTGACAATATTTTTATTGGACTAGTAAAACTTAATGAAATTAGCTTTGGCATGTGTGTAAATCTGGCTTTACAAGTAACTAATACCAGTAATATGCTAATGAAAAGGCAATTAAGCGCATTGGCTAACATATGTTTAAGTCAAAGTGTATTAAGGAATGTAAACGGGTAGAAAAAACGAGAAGACAAGACACATATGGACAGAAGTGGAAGCAGTTTTTGAATCACAACTCACATGTGAGTTTGAGACTGCTTTTACGGAAAACACTTGCTTAACATATCATGGGACTGTGCTGTTTGAAATAAATTTATGCAGGACATCAAATTAAACTAAGAAGCAAAAACTTGGAATCTTAAACTCAAAAACGTAAGATAAATAAATCAATATTACCAAAATATATTTCAGGCGACAAATTAAAAGCTACCAAGACGAAACACCAATTTTTGATGGACTAAAGCTTATTTTAGGCAATAATTCAAAAAGTCCAAAAATTAATGTTGAGACTATTTTTATTTTCCATGTAGTATATCGAATTCGAACTAAAACGTTTAAATCATCAACTAAGGCGGGCGAAGGGCTAAAGCTCTTTCCAGCTTTGATCAAAGTCTTAATCTTGTTGGATAAATCTGTACATATAGATCGCATTTAGGTTTTGTCAAAAATGTTAAATGAATTCGACTGAATAATATGAAAACTGCTTGCTTAGAAGGTTTTTTATTGTCAGCTAGTGAGTCCAGTTGACCAACTTGGACCAATTATTTTTCGACAAAAGGCCATAGAAAAAAACATCAAAATCTCTATATTTAACGTGAAAAACTAAAACTCAAATATTTGAAACCACGAAGTTTGGGTTTCACCATACTGATTTCCAATTAAGAAGAGGGAAAAGGGTATTGTTGTAAGAAAAGATTTCAAAAATGGCGCTGGTACATTTTGGCGCCCTGTGGCTACCATTTGGTTATGGTGACATCTGTCAAATCTGTTTTTATTAATGAGTTATTGATACCAAATACACTGTATAGTCGACTCTTCAAAGTTTTACAAATTTTGGACTTGGGCCTACAACCGGTACAAGATCCAACTAAGCCAAAAGCTTGATGTTAATTACAACGATAACACGATAACGCTGTTTGTTGGCAGACTAGGTTTCGAAACATTAGGAAGAGGAGCCAATTTTAACCGAAAATCATCTTAAGGATCTAGGATATGGGTATATCTCTCAGAGGTCAGAGGTGAAGTGGATTCGCCTATAAACAGTGGAGGTTGGGTTGGGTTGGGGGCAATTCTACATTACACTTTTATAATTTTTTTATTATTACAATTTGAGCTACCTACTTAAATTCCAGTATATAACTATAACAACCTACACGCAAACGCATCGTTTAATAATGCGAAATTACCTTGATAATAGGGTAATCAACGCCCGGGGCCGTCAAAACAGCGAGACTCAAACAACAGATGTATTGTTTCATTTTTTCCACCAATCAATAAAGGGCCAGCTTTTAATAAAACCCTTGTAGAGTGCCCCTATGACTTTTTTAAATCCTTGGCAGCCAAAAGACGACTTCAAGTTTGCATTTTCTCCAAAAAACTTAGCTCTTACCAAGTCTTATGAAAAAATTAAGTATTTAGTGGTCATAAAGATGTAAACCTATTCTTAAAAACATAGATATTTCAAACCAATCCAGACTTGACCGTGAACGAATGAAATTTTAGAGAACTTCTAATGTTTCGAGTATGCTAGAGATAAGAAATAAAAGTATCATGTGCAGTCAACCTTCTTCCAATATGTACTTTCGAACTTTGACAGTTGATAGTAGCCATCTTGTTTAAGCTTTATCTGTCAAATTGGCTGCCATTTATTGACTCTGTTTTGCCAGATCATCATCGGTGGATATAGCGTTCAACAGCACGTGCAAATGATAAAACTGTTTTATCAAAATGAGTGTTCTGTTCGGGCAAGGTTCCCAAGCTTCTCCTATTGTACGGTCACCATAATCGCCCTACCGAGAAGACTATTCGCAGTGTGGTGGATAAATTTGAGCCCACTGGTTCAGTAAACAATCAACCAACAACCGTTTGTCGACGAAACGCAAGCTTTGTCAAAAACATCACAGCCGTCCGTGAGAATGTGCAAGAGCATCCGAGGCAGTCTTGACTTGCGCCTGCACCCGTACAAAATTCAACTGACCCAGGAGCTTAAGGTAAACGACTATAGACGACGACGTGTGTTCACTGAATGGACTTTGGGGCAGTTGGCAAACGACCCCAATTTTCATCGAAAAATCATCTTCAGCGATGAGGCCCATTTCTGTCAAATTTGTCGAATCCAATACCAATCTACATGACATCCAAGAACTTCCAATGCATCCCAATAAACTCACTATTTGGCGTAGATTTTGGGCTTGCGGTGCCATCGGTCTATATTTCTTTGAAAACGATTTTGGCCAGGTCATTATCATGTGCCACACAGCACATGCCACGTTGGACATTCTGCACCAGCGATTTGAGGGCATGGTCATCCCACTTGTAGGTGATGTGAACTGACCACCGAAATTTTGTGTTTTGACCAAATCAGACTTTTTCTTGTGCAGTTTTTTGCCACAAACCACAGTGGCCCTCAAAGCCAACATAACCTATGCCATCCTGATTTATGCGCTGGAGTCATGGAAAATTGAACACTTCGGATGCGCGCCACAAAGAGAACCGGTGGTGGACATTTAAACAATGTTATATTCCACACATAATGGCATCAATAGGACTTTCAAACAAATAAAAAAAATTTGATGATATCTCACACACACTTTGTCTTTTTAAATTTAAATTTAGGAAGCACTTAATGAAAGACTTGAAGGTGTAACGATTTTCATCCTGAAAAAACATTAAGTCCCTATTGGATCACTTAGACAAATTCATGAAAATTCTGAATCCGCGCCACTCTACAAATTCATGCAATTTGACCCCGTTGGACTTTTTTTTGGGAGTTTTTAGAGTCGCAAATCTATGCAAATAAAACACAATGTTTTGGAAGTTATAAAAAGGCCTTACCCAAGCATTATTTGTATTGCATATTTAAGCTATAATATTTCCCCCAGTTCCCGAAACCGTTTCTCCTGCAAACTGTAACGATTGAAATTTAATTTTAAGTATAAAAGTGAAAAGTTCTTATTTACCTGAGTTTTGAACTCGAGCCTTTCTCGTTCCACTCCAGTACTCTACCACTGCACCAATTTGCGGATGAGAAAAGTAACATCAAACATTGACAATACAAATATCAATTTAGTTTGTATAAGGCCTTTACAGGCAAGCCTTATACAAGTTGTTTGCTTCTTAATTTTCAGTGAACATCTTTGTAAGGGATTATACAGGCAATTTCGAACCTTTATCTACAAGCCCTGTATAGAGCCTTCCGAACTCACTTTTAAAGGCCTTAAAACAGCTATTTTTTAACTGTCAAAGTTTCAATTGTGTGGTTTTTTAAAGTCTGCTCATTTTAATCGAATACTTAAAAAAAATCGGAAAAAAATTGGGCCATATATATATTTACATCAAGTTGAATTGTTGATTGAGAAAAATAAAATCAAAGGTGAGTCTTACAAAAGCTGTTTGCATTGACTTGTCGTGGAAAGCCTTATAGCAGCTATTATTTCTTTAGTTATCAGTAAAAATCTTCGGAGTGTCTTATATAGGCCTTTTTGAACATTTATCTACAAGGACAAGTCTCTCCAAACTTACTTTTTAAGGCCTTATAAGGCCTTATTTTTTTTTATTGTCAAAGCTTTAAATGTGTGGCTTGTGAAAGTTTGCCTTATAAAAGCTCTATGCAAACTATTGCTTGCCAATATAAAAAAAAATTGTTAGTTAGGTGATGCTGCGAAATACAAATAATCAAAAGAACTCAAAAATCGTTTTCTATCAAAAGTTAAAAAATGACCATTTTAATTCCAATAAACACTAAAGTTTAAAAATTATCTACTGGCAGAAGAATGTGGTTTTAATAACCTTCATGTCATATCAGCAAATAAAAGGATATCACTTAAAAGTGTGCATGACTTTACACTCTTTTAGGCCAACATGAATAGGAAGGGGCTAAGATGGCTTTCCTGAGGTACACCAGAGTAAGCAACAGAAGGGTTTTAAATGCAATTTTGTAACTTTACCAGACAGAATCTATTCTCATGGTATTACTTGTTGAAGCATTTGATATTTGAGAAGTCAGTGTACAAACAGTAGATTTCATAAAGTTCTATTAAATGAATTTGTTGGAGAATAAAAGAAGAGTATTTTTCACTCACAAAGAATCACTATTTCCATTCTATGAAGCTCAGTTCTGAAGAAAACGTTGGCACATTGAACACATCTGGCCACGTGGACTTATATTCCCAAAAAGGTAACAGTATAACCACACCAAATGAATCATAAGCCATCCCATAACTAATAGAGCCTTTTATGGACTTTTAGCCTAATACTGCGCCAGTAAACTTACATATATACACAAAAAATTGACAATTAATTAAGACTATCCCGCCGGGATAGACTTTTTATACCACCATCATTAAAAAAAATCTTCTAAATCCTCCTCCTTCTATAATTGGATTCCGCTCGAGGGCAAAACAAACATTAGACCAAGACAAATAGCTTAGGCCCCCCTAAGCTATAACTGCATTCAAAGTATCTCTCATAAATACCATACTAATAAGATGCGCGGGATATTTCCTTCCCCACATTTTTAACTTGACAAGAAATTGCACTAAAGAACCCCACTAAGTGGCCATCCCAAGTGGGAAGAGCCTGACATAAAATGCATCAACAGCCGCGCCACCACACAGAGTTTCGCATTATGCCAAACCATCAAATGCCATCAGAGATGCGCGCGTTATTCAAGTTCAAAAAGCTGTTTAGTATCTATAGATATATGTAATGTATGTTTAGATACTTTTGCGCATCCAGAAGATCTGCTGTGTACTTGCTGGCTCAACTAGAATCTATCAGATCAATTTGGAACACAGAATCTAAATTTATGATGGCCAATTAGAATTGTCTATAATGGCAGGCAATAGAGGAGCTCGCGCGCTAGTAAATTGCTTAAAGACTTCCAGGATGAATATAAAGACACTGAATAGTTTATATATGCGGTTAAGTATGTGTGCGCGCGCACTTTGCACTTCTTTGTTTGGATATATGGAGATGAATCTAGTCCTTCAAGTAGTTCGTATATAGCTGGGTAATGGCCACCTTTAAAAATTGGCATTAATAGAGGCCTGCTAACTGTTTACCATATTGTGAATTGGATCGCGCTGCATGATTAGGTAAGCAAACGAGTGAGATATACGCCCACCTAAATGGGGGTACATGTATCTATGGCGCTCTTGAGACCGTTTGGGGAATGCAATGATGAAGTTTTATAGATTTAGCCGGCGGGATCTTCAAACCGATATAGTTTGTTTTATGGATCCCAAGTGCTAACTGGCGACTATGTGAAAGCTTCTGTTTGACTTGGAGATTTCTTTTATAAGTTTTCAGAAGACTGATCTATTTACATAAAAAAATATGTTTTTTTTTTATTTTCGCTTAAATAGCTTCTACATACATAAAATATCGGTTGTACATAAATGTATCTTTTTTATGTTAATTAAAGAAATACCTAAATCATTTTTGCTTAGCCTCAGGGTGGATCTCTATCATTAGGTAGCTTCTAGTCGAATTCAACTTCAAACTATTTACACAAATCTTAACCTTTGAAATCGTGTAAAAAAGTTCTCGCCCCATCTCTCTGCCATACAGCGATAGATACATTTCAAGTGTACTATGTCGGTATGCTAAATAGATACAAAATTTCTCCCACCCAAAGGTGAATCTGAATACTCATTCCAACTTGTCTGCACACAATGATCATCGAAGATTTATCGCTTCAATGGCTTTGGTCAATGGATTCGAATTACATCCGACACTCATTGTCGTTGCGTTGGTCAGGGTGTGGGGCATTTCGTTTGTGCTGTCTCTCACCATGCCCCTAAATTTATTTCGTTGATTTGGAAGATTCAAGTGCTTTTTGCGGCAAGTCACGTTTTGACAATTTACAGTGTACAGCCGTCTCATCAACAATCTATTAAGTACTGCCCCAAGAGGTCCTCGAATTTCTACCTACATGACGACGACACGACGAAGATCGTCCGACCCAACGACAAACGACACGGCCGGCCCACAAAAAAGAATAACACAAAACTTAATGGTTCGTGCGGTGGCGGCGGCGGCGGCGGCCTTCGCCGCATTTTGCTATTCGATTCGCCTTCACTGCTACCTGCCCTGCACTTGAGTGTATCTATAAAAGTAAAGGTTCCCATCGTTAAGAAGATAGACTGAACGGTGATCGGCGATCGGATACACCGACCGACCGCCCATCGCAAATAAAAATGTATCTGTGTGCTGAGTGTGAGGCATTCTGCCGTCGGAGAAGAGTTACAAAACAACGATATTGATCGCAAACAGATGAAATACTCAAGTCATTTGTAGTGATCGTTCAAAGGGAGAGATTTATGTAGATACTGATGCAACAAGCTGCGCCGCGCCGCCGACGACTATCCAGTCATTCACAAATTTGACAGTTGAGTTGTATCTTTCTGGAAAACGTATTCAATAGACTCAGACTCACGTAGAGCGGAGCGGAGCTACCGCTACACCTGTTGGGTGTTGTAGATAATTTAATTGTCGTTGTTGCAAGGTAAGGTTGTTCCCTGAAATCCAGTCGAACAACTCTGTTTTGCTGTTCTCGGTTCGCGTCCGCTGTCACCCTGTCCGGGTTGTCATTAATGCATTTCCCACTCAACATGGCGACAGCCCTCGCAAATATACACAAAGTGACATGAAAGCGGATAAATTAATAGACGTTAAATTAATTTATAACCAATTAAAAAGCCGACATACCTACCTATATTTTTCTCTGCCCTTTCCTTGTCCCATAGACTCCCGTCTCTCTCTCCTAGCCATGCAACAACGGCAAGGTAGTTCAAGTAAAAAAAAAAAACACTATATTTATGGTCGGTGCTACACCTGCAGCATGTGTTTTACAAGTTGGATACATTTTGCTGCCCCTGCCCCATAATGTGAGCTAAAGAGCTACTCCTGGTGTAGTGCAGCAGCAGCACGATGATGATGATGGCGTAACAAGAACCAATCCAAAGTTATGTCCTGGTTGCATAAACAACCGCATGCCAGCCGCATAGCTACCAATAAGCCTAATGCCGATCGCTAGCTGACCAACTGGATACGTATGCGCAATAGAAAAGCCGAAATTATGACCAAATTATGGCTGCCACAGACACTACATATTGCCACCGCCAATATGCGCGATGTCTAGAAGTGAAATATGCTAATGCGCCAGCGCGGCGCGTTGAAACGGATGACAGTGGCTGCATATATCACTTTCCGCTGTATGTGCAAGTTGCCGCGAAGAGGCTAGTATAGCGGTTCGTTACCGCTCCGATTACAAACTAACAGTTTTAATTACATTTCGGTTATTACTGAAAGTTTGGGATAGGTAACGCGTGGTCGGTCTCAATACCACCGGCAGCGAGTTGTCCATCGTCGACATCGCGCATTGGTCAATTGGGCGAGCAAGCAGCTGAATCCACCTCCTCGCCCTCATGCGATATTCCACTTAATTAAGAAAATCCAGAAACTCAGTCGACCTTATCGCAAAACTGCATTTTTATGGAAGTATTTTCAACGGACATACTTGCCATAAAATTTAACGCCACCACCATCAGTGTGCTACCATCATCGCCCGTTCGATGTGCCAATAGAAAGTATCCAGTTGACCAGAAATAAGTGCGACTTTGATCGGAATTACTACGTATATGTGCGTTCGAGGATTGGGACATCGTTGGAACTGGAAAAAAAGAGCAAACGCTGTAAACCGTCGTCATTCGATATTACTTTGTTGCGGAAGCGTTTATTGCCATCAAAGACCGAATTGGTTTTATTATACTTAAGTGCGGTCTGGAACGCTTATACGAAGTGACTTGAAATGGCTTCTAATGAGGACTTTTAAAAATTTTACGACTTCGGCTTCGGCAATCAGAGATTTAGTGCAGGCAAATTTAAAACTTTGCAGAAGAAATCTCGATGTTGCAAAACGTTTGTTTGTTGCGAACCAATAAAAGTCGTATGGATGGATTGGATATGACCCGCTGCTGTTTCAAGAATTCGTAACAAGGTTCAGTTACATTTGTTAACAGGTAAACAATTTAATTATGATAGAATGTTCCGTCAGAACAAGATAAATGAAATGGTACCATTCAATCATATTTGTTTTCTTGAAATAACCAGTGGACCTGATGAGGGATTCCAATAACTATAGGTAGGGCCGAGTCGAAATATTACACCAAATTTCTGATCCGGATAGTATTTCCCGCAAACGCTGAAAAAAACTGTGAACAAGCTTTTCCATCTGTCCTATTTAACAGGGATTACCTTGTCAAGTGAAAACTGCAGCTGGCACTAAAAAAGACTTGTGTTTATCTCCCTCAAACTACCAATTTCACTTACTCTTATTATTTTCCAGGTCTTGAAAACTCTGATAAACTATCAGATCCAGAAATATCTTAATAAACGCAAACTTCTCTATGACCGGCCATACGGTTTTCGTAGCGTTCAATGGAACAAATCTTTACACCGTTGTGGAGAAAGTAAGACAGGTGAGCTTGATAGATATTTTGCAGCCAAGATCTCGTCTCAAAAATGCATTTCTAATAAAAGAACTTTTTATTCGATGGATAAGGTTTGATATTCACAAAACAAAAAGCTGGTGTGCCACAAGACTCCGTTAGTTATTTTTTCCGACGCTCTTCCACATTAATATCAATAATCTCTTGTCTTAGATATCTAATTCACAAAAATGTATTCATGACGATAGTACCCTTAGCTTCTCATATTTATTTCCAAGTTCACATCCCTGTTGTTCGAATGTGAAACAACCGCAGCTTATGAAAAGTTCATTAAATTCCGATCTTGTCTTGATCTTTTGAGGCCAACTAAATGCAAATGTCGTTGCATTTGTTTGATCCAAGTGTTTTGGCGCTGTTTTTTTCCTCAATAGTTTTGGAACGTGGCTTGTTATAACCTTTTGTACTGCATGTCCTGAGAATATTCTTTCTACATGGCAGAACTAGCTAAGTTGGGCAGCTCCACGCTGCCTCACAGCAACGTTGCCGCTCCTGTACTCCGCACGCTGCTTGACCACAAGCTTTGCCTTCCATTGCAAGGCAAATTTACTGGATACTAGGATGTTAATGGTTGGCCCAGTCAATCAGTCAAAACCAAAGATTATTGAGCTCCTGATGGGAAATTTGCCGCTCGAACGTTTCCAGTGATAAAGACCAATGCTGAATGTGGGCGTAGATTTTGTTGGGTCAGTTTACATTACTAAAGAGTCCACAAAGGCATTATGCATATGTTTTTCAACAAAAAGCAGGTGAACCAGAACTGGTCCTGGTGACGGATTTGACAAATCAAGAACACTTAAAAGATCCAGTTCAGAATTCCAGTTAAAACCATTTCCGCCAGTGCTCTTAAACTTAATAATATTAATAATAAAGAATTATTAAAAAAAAAATGGGTTGATATTAAAACTTTATCTGGTGAAGTAAGCCGATGAATTGATCGCTTTCCACGGAATTTCAACTAAAGCAAAATATCAAAGATCCATCCAAATCAGAACATTGAAAGGAAACCTCAGAATCTAAAGAACATCCAAGAACTAGAACTAAGGTATAACATCCACTTAGAGGACGTTTCCTCCAATTCAGGAACACTCCAATCGAAGGCGAAGCAATTCTGTGGCATCTTCTGTGGCAACTTAAAAAATCAGAATAACAACTAACATTACTGAAGAAGAAAATTTTATATAAACCCCAGGAACCAATTTAATTTCCCACCATGACATTCACCAATTATCTATCGGATACCTTTCATTTATCGCAGGTTGCAATCCTGGAAATTTGGTCATTCTTACTATTACTGCAAAGGAAAATGACAAATTCTCAATCTCTACGCGTTATAGAACTAGAGTTCCAAGATATTAAGGTGGGGGAGGATGTTTAAGTAAAAAGAAATATAAAACATTTTATTCTCTATAAACATTACTATATCAAGCTTTTTATATAGTTCCCACCAAAAATTGCACTTTCCGCACTTTTTCCAATAATAATCTCAAAGAAAATTTTCCAAACAAATTATTATCAAATATGCATTTTTATAAGGAGAATTAAAGAGGTTTTGACATTAAACCTCGTTTATAGAAGATGCCAGAGTTTTCCCGGGTGGATAACCACCCTATACTTACGCGATGCTTAATGCCGTCATTTCAAGATCCTTCGATATTGATCGTCTATTCAAGATATTTACACTTTTCACACTTATGAAGAACCGTTCCATTCATTGTAACCAAATGGAATTCATTGTTTCAAAAAATCTATGATGCCTTCTTTGTTAAAGCATAACTCAACCCCTAGGTATGCCACTATCCATGATTGGAACTTGCACTCGAACTAAATTTGGAAGAACTTCTGAGTATAGAGACACATTAGTTAGCCGCACTACACGAATGTGGGTAGCTTTACTCGGCTTGATATGTCGCTTCCATTGCGATTTACAAACTATCAAAACCACTGTTCATCGGTACCTGCTTCTTGTTAGAAAAATGAAAATAATTAAGTTGACAATTTATTCTTTATGCCACTACCCCAAAAAAGCTTGCTTCATAAAAAAAAAACAGTCTAATTAACCAACTTTGCTTCAATTAAATTTTACTAGCAAATTCTAAATTATTGACTTCAGAAGCACCTACATTCTAAAAAGGTATGTATCCAGACAAATTTAGACTTTAGACATAAATATCGTTTTGGTACATTAGGCATCGCAATTTCTTCATCGCCATCCGTCATGCAATAAGTCAAAGTGCCTCGTAGTGGTATGTTCTCCATCATTCATATGCCCTAAGTTTTTACGACTTCACCATCACTCTCGAACAACAACAAAAAAAAATTTAAAAAAAAGTCAACTATTTTGGAAAGTGAATGGTCTTCTTAGTCAGTTGTCGTTCACATACATAGTTCACATCCCAGCCATTGCAAATAACTCAGCAGTTGTTTGTGCCCCAAGGCAAGTCCCCTTCATTAATTTAATTACTGCACTCGTTAGCACCAAATCTCGCTCTCTCTCGCAGCACCGAAAACGAATTTTGCCGCCGCGCGCCGCTCCGCCGCCGATCCAAATCTATCCAGCCATCATCCATCTATCTATCCATTCATCCATCCACCAACAGCATCAGCATCCATCGAATTCGATGTGAATGCATTTTTGTGTGATGTAGTGTGATATATGCGCGCGCAGTGATACTTCTCATGTGACCGCTGAGCTGCCGCAGTAGAACAATCGCAACCGCGCGAAAGACCGCCTAATATGGAAATAGAGGGCACACATTCGACAGCCGACACCGATCGACCGCAGTTTCTGCTGCTGTCCTCGCACCATCATTGTATATAAACTTGCAGTGCCGCACAATGCTGCACTGTCTCACTATATGCACAGTCAGTCGGTGAGGTGTCAAAGTTTTCATGTCAAGTAAAGAAATAATGACACTCAATCTATCACAAATCAAATCAAATTTGCGAGCGATCGCGCCAACAACCAGAGGGTCCCCTCAAACAATAAATTGTTGCTGCACCGTCGCGTCGCATAGTACGCTGGAAGTGGAACTGGCAAGGATTATACGATTCTGGAATAAGTGAGTGTGTATAGTTGCAAACAAATCACCTACTCGATGCCATTTGCTTAGGCAAATCTCTCGGAACAGCAGCAGCCAGACCGAGTTCCACCATGCAACAGCAGCGCAACAACTAGAGGTGTACAATCATAAATCATAAAACACGATTCGACGAACATTCGCGCCGGCCGCCGCGCATAGCCCATAACGTACCTGTCTCTCTCACCTGGGGTTCGCTTGCTCGCGTGGTTTCGAACACCTCATTCCACATTTTCATATTCAAATCAGGCGTTGGACTCGAGTAGAAACGCTGCGGGGCATGTTTTGCATATCCTCCTCCTTCAATAGACGCTGCGTTGCGGTGTGCGGTGAAGCGGTGTGGTTAATAGGTGCGCGTGTAGGGACTTAGCCGCACGGCAACTCACGTCAACTTGTGTGACAGACTAAAATTAAGTGTCACTCGAATGTGAGTGAGCTTGAAAACATATCAATTCCTGGTTGCCACACGCACGCACCCAACCCACCCACTTGCTGTGAAACTCAGTTGGTGGTGGCCTCTATGAGGGTCAGCCACATGATGGGTGGAAAAAAATATTTAATCAACTGACAGAGCTCCGCCTATGCGCGAAACGCACACTTGTCAGCGGCGTACATCTGTGCCAGGTATGCAGATTGGCCGTTTAGCTGTCAGCCCACCACAGACAGACAGACAAACAGTCTTTCGGTCAAATTGCTTGCAACAACGGCAGCATCGATTCGCCACAAACTCAGGGCAGTAAGTCTTCAACCGCGACATGACAGTGAGCAGACAGTCCAGCTAATGTCAGTGCATTCCACCAGCCTTAGCGATGTTTGTGCTCACACAGCGCACACTGTACAGCGAAATCGTCATCGAACTCATTGGCAATTTATCATCTCGATTGTAACTGAATCCGTAAAACCAATAAATCTTTAAGATCTCATAAATCTCGCGCTTTTAGCGGTCTTACTGTCATCGAGCATCGCCGTAGTAGTCGCTGTTGTTTTCCCTGCTGGCTGGTGTGTGCGTTTGGGCCTTCTGTTGGCTCGCACCGCATTTGGTGGCCACAAAAAGGATTGTCGTTTGCTCCATCATCATCATCATCATTGTCAGCCAAATGGCCGGCCAGAGGCACTAACCAACCCACTGGCTGTTGCGACCAACAAGTGCGTTTACACACGCTTAAGATCACTCGAAATATGTTGCGCACCCATTCGGATCGCCAGATCTGTGGGCCTCCATTTGACATTTTTATTCCGTCTTTAAACTGTCTGTGCGTTTTGTGACAGTTTGTCCGGCGTGCGATGACTTGTTGCTTTGTTTAATTTGAGATGCCTATCTATCTGTCTGTCTGGCCGCCACCTTGTTCAGAGCAAATGACACAACACTACAAGGATATAATGTCAAATGACGCAAATGACGTGCCGTATTAAACGAGCCTTACGCTGGTGACGTTTCTAATTTTTTTTCTTTATTCCATTGGAGCCAAGCTTGAGTCTATTAAGAGTTCTGTGAGAGATCGTTTAAAAATGCCGTCTCTGTGGCAGCAGTTGCAATGATTTTTACACTCTCTTGCTAAATGAAATCTTCCCGGTTTAGATTATGGCCATTTTGGACTTTGAGAAGTTTGAAAAAAGTGCACACATTGTACGTGACGAGCCACAATAGTTCGGGTGCTATATCATTAACGTTCCGAGAAGCAGATATTTACGGGAATGACAAATATCATCGTCAAATGACATCAATCAACGAGAAATGCCAAAGTGACAACAGCCAGTCAGCGTCAGGATTCTAATTGTTTTTTTTTTTTTAATTATGGACAAAAAACACGCAACACAATAGTTGAAATTCTTGAGCATCATTTGTGTAAGAAGCTTAAAATAGATACCACTAGAAATTTTCCAAAATTCCAATTCCATTTGGACATAGTCCTACTCAAGCGAAGACGCACAGCCCCACTTTTCTGGTTCTGTAAAGTTCAAAGAAAGGTTGAGAAACTGTCTGCCAAACACTCTGTCCATAAGAGACGGGATACCATAGAACCTTGTCTAGCTGCTATAAGACAAGGTTAGAGAAACTCCTCCAACAGAATAGAATCTATGTTTATTGAAATTTAGGAACTCATCCATATCGTACCACACTTTTACTCACCATTGGCAATCTACAGGGTAGGCCAAAAAGAAATCACCCTATTAGAAGATGCTCTCATTTTTGCAAATGGCCGCCAATGTCAAATCTGTTTTGACATTTGTAGACTAGACAGATGCAGAATACAAGTGAACAAGCCATGGAGCGATACATGAACCGGCATGAACCGATATTCTGAATGCGGCATTCCCGGGTCGCCTCATCTCTCGTTTTGGCGATTTGCACTGGCCGCAAGATTGCCCGATTTTACCGTCTCAGACTTTTTTTGTGGGGTTTTTTGAAATCCCGTGCTTACGACCAAGCCTGAGACTCTGGAAGCCCTCAAGGACAGCATTCGACACGAGTTCGAGAATCTGTCGCCCGAAGTTCTCGCTGAAGTGATGAAAAATGCCATAAATCAATCAATCAATTGTGACGGCGCCCATTTGGCCGATATCATCTTCTCAACTTGACCAATTGAATTCTAAAGGTTCAAATAAACATAATCAAAAAACAGAATCGAAGTTTTTCATTTAGGAAAAAAAAGAGAGCTAAGCAATATCGGATGGATTACTTCTTTTGGCCCTCTTTATAAAAAGTATTAACAACCACAATACTTAACGGTTTTTAGTAAAAATAAAGTACCCCATCATACGTCCTAAATAACAAAGAATTTATGAAAAAACGTATTTCGAAAATTGTAGGACCGGTTTTGATAAAATCCTGTTTTTTATTTTTTATTTTTTATTTTTTTTTATTTTGGTATGCAGTTTTTCAGAATTTATTAGTATACATGTGATTATAAAATTTAAAATTGTTTTTTTTCCTTAGTTTTAAAAAAATAAATTTTTCAAAAAGAAAATTTCAAAACTTAATTTTAATTTAAAAAAAAGTTATTAAAAAATTTGATATGCAGAATTAATGTGGCTACATAAATCTTCTCAAATATAAAAATTGACAGAAATCCAAAGAGCCGCTACCGAGAAAGTAAAAAATTAAAAAAAACCGTTATACGAATGGTACCGTTAATAGGCTTTCTCCGTAAATTAGATTCTAATCAAATCATGGCTTATACTAACAAAAAAATTCTCAAAAAATTTCATCAAAATCGTTGGAACCGTTTTCGAGAAAAATAAGCTTTTCCCTTAACGGTCATATGGCAGGTACCGTCATTTTTAGGCCTAAAAATAAAATTTCAATTTCCCCTCTAGAGAATGCCAAAAGAATCACACACCAAATTTAAAGAAATTCGCTTAAGCCATTTAGGCTGCAGCTCGTTATAACTACATACAGATCGACAGACATTTTTTGTCGATCACTTGTTTATACTTCTCTTTGATCGTAATGTCATGTTCCATTGTTATCTCAATTTTTTTTATATTCACGAATCCTAAACATACCTTATAGTTACGATGACCATCCGTCCTGTATTTCCTGTATTATTTTAACTCGACTCTCCCGGGTATTTTTTTTAGAAAAACCCGGAAGTACAACTGTCCCGTATTTAGTTTATTGTCCCGTGTTTGTCCCGTATTTCCATATACATATTCAAAAAACAAAACGTTCAATTTTTTTTTTTAATTTTATTTTCAATTGTATTTTGTATTGTATTATGCATTTAATATTTTTGTGTGTGGTGTGTAAAAGTTAGTGTCAATAAGACTGTTACGTATACGAATACTTAAATCAGTGGAATGTTTCAAGAAACTTGAAGTTTTTAGCTAGGAAGTTCTCCGAAACGTTCTTACCCCTGCCAGAAATAGAATCTTCGTTACCTTTTGTTAACCAAAAGCGGAGAGATACAACTAACAATGATTGTAACTTGTTTGAGGAATTTGTTTAACTAAAATCATTCTAAATCTTACGCATTATGGCCGATAAATTGATATTTTTGAGCACTTTTAGTAGAAAAATATAAAATTTTAAAATCTTTTAGAAATTTCCGAGTTCTCGGCATGGGTCTGCCATATTCTAGTCGAAAGAGTTTTTTCCATAATAAACAATATTTGGACAAATAAAAAAACACAATTAAATGTGAAACTCTCAGATCTATGTGTGTTAAAGCTAAAATTAAACTATAATTTGAAAACTCAGAAATTTTAAAAATAGTTTTTTTAAGAGCAAACGAATAAATCATCAACAAAATTTTTTCAGCAAAAAATACCAACAATGATCTCCTTGATGATGAGTTGTGGTTTATGTTAATTTTTCATAGACTTTGTTCAAGAAATTCTGAATTAAAAAAAAAAAAATAAGTTTGATGTTTTTGTTTTAGTTCTAAGTTCTAAAGAACAATCCAAATTATGTTTGTGTGCTAACTACTTTTTTCGGCTAAATCGATTTCAATGAAATTCTTAGGAGATTTTAGGACATGTTTGGAGAGTTCATATAATAAATTTGTTTGTTGTCTGATGTCTAGAACCGGAGTTATGACCAAAAATGTCACTCAGATGGTAAATATTGGAATTCGATAGTGTACCCGAGCAACGCCGGAGGGTCAGCTAGTGATTTTATATTCTTTTCTATTTTAGATTTTTTTTGACTTGTTATCAAATAAAAAATAATTTTTTTTTCAATTTTTAAATTTATGTCCCGGGTTTTGCTCCCAGAAATATGGTCACAGTATGTGCTTAAGTCCCTTGGACCAATGCAATAATTGAGTATTTTTCGGAAATAGCGACCCGATTTTTTTGTCAAGGCAGTTTTTTCACGTGTATTGGGTGTATTGACGGAACAATGATAAATATCTATGCAACCAGAAAATGAAGAGAACTTTTCAAATGGCATTAAATGCATTGCATTGCATTTGAAGTATAGATGATGATAGGGTGTTGAGGAATTCCCGTTTCGCAGCAAATTTTAATGCAGGTTATTGAACAAATTATGAAAAGATATAGTAGTTAAACGCCATTTTATTTATTTAAAAAATGTTAAAGTGTGACTTTTTTTTCAAAGTCCTAGGAACGGTTGTTAAAAAAAAGGCGCTGAAAAATGTACAACATGAATAACAATACATTGAATTGACGGCTTATTAAATAAATATGCTGAAATATGTGATAGAATAAAGACCAAGAATTGTTAGAATTGTTTTCGAAATTATTGATGAATTTCATGAAGTTAACTCGAAACTCAACCAAATTTTCTTAAGAGTCTGAAAAAAGCCAAATAATTGTTGCTTTTATAGCTTTTTCTATGAATTATTTGTCGCAGCACAAGAATCTTAACCATCACCATCGCTACTCTTCTTTAACATCTATTACAATCTGTTAAACAGAATGGCTAACCAAAAACACTCAAGATAAAAACACTTTGATATTTTTGATTTTCATAATAGTTTCTGAAAAACTTAAAAATAAAAATGAAAATAAACAGAATAATTGTAACAAATGTTTCAAAATATAGGGCTTTTGTGTGTTTTTTTTTATTTTTTTTCGGGAACAAGCTTTTAATAATCAGAACTCTAATGCGTATTTATTTTTTAAAACAATGCAAATTCGTATTTTTTACTAATATCGTACCAAATCCAAACATCCAGCAATCTATCGAAAGATGTTTCAAAAAGTTTACTGAAGATTGGGGAAGGATATGAACATTGTTACAAGTAAGGACGTTTATTTATTTATTATAATTTGAATATTAACCTTGCTTATCAATCATTATACCAATCATCTGCTAATTGCCACATAATTACATCATTACTTGACTTTGACTTGAAATGAACGCATATTTTCTTGTCATTCATTGTTCTTCTCTCTTATCAAAGATGCAACAACCTTTTTTAAGTATCTAAGCATTAAATATTCATCTCCACTTTCGTTAATTTTTGTCAAAATCTAACTTCTGTTAAAGACTTCAACCATAATATACTTTGGCCTGATCCATTCTTCAAGAACGCAACAGACATCATTTATAACTCTGATAAAAAAGCAGCACCCAAAACCCAACATTTCAACCCAACCCAGTGACGCTGACGCAGCAATGTGCATCACCTTTTGAGTGCTCTTCAACCTACTACCTGTCTTTCACCAAGATGTTGATCACCATTGAGCCCATTATCTGATCCACACTAAGGCGAATAGTTGAAGAGTCATAAGTCACTTCGAAGACTTGCTCGCGCGCATCACCGCGCTCATATATTTATTTATTTATCCAACAATTCGGTTGGATGCCTCTTGAGAACGCAAGAGTGTAGGATACTTGTGATTGCCTGCGCAACCCCATGGAGTAGCAATACAACGACTGCGGTGCGTCAAGAGGAATAGAAGGAGGCTTCCAAAAAGGCTGAGAATTTCACTGAAATTATCTTCTCTTGAGGTTTAATTTTTTTTTCTTGCCCCATTGCTCATTCTCACCATTAGAGTGAAGTTTCCAGAGAATGATTAACGACTGCGCATCGGAATCCATTTCCAACACGCAAACGTTTCTCATAGTTCATGTTCGGTGCGATTGCATTGCGAAATGGCGAAAAATGCGGTCCGTTTGTGCCGCCTGCCAATTACAAATCTATCACTTGGAATCCAAAAATTTCCTGCACGGGAACCCATGGACCAAAGCGACGCGATCTGCAGAAGATCATTCTATTGATCACTGTGCGATAGATCGTGCTCTGCCGCCGCATGCTCGACGATCGTCCTCCTGCGATTGAAGTATGCCACAACTGTCACGACAGACGACAAAATCTTAGCGGAAAACAGTCATTTATACCTCCATCAGCGGATAACATTTGTAAAACACACAAAGAACCATGGAGGCCGTTAGCCGATCTGGAGACGTGGCGGTGACTGCACCTCAGCCTCCTCCACCGCATGCACTGACCAAATGATGCCGGGACCGGGCGCTGTGCTCCGGCGCAAATATCCACAACAAAGCTAAATGAGCCTGTAAGACAAACACGACGGCCGCCATGGTGATTGATTTGGAATTCCTCAGCTACTGACTAGATTGGCCCCGCTCCACTGTCGCGCAGTCATCCATCTCCGTGTCATTTCATTATGGAATTCTTTGTTTGCACCTTTAGCTCTGATGGCGACTTGCGCAGGAGCACATTCGACCAAATCGAAAAAAAATTGGCTTTTTTTTTTACTCCAAAAATGCATTCTTTTCCGTATCAATTATTATTTAATGAATAAGCTTCAACATCAATTAAAATCTAACACAAATGGCAGCCCTTGCACACGCGTCCCAGGACGACATAAATACACGTCATCCATACTGGGTTGCCAGCTAGCCGGGTTGAAAAAAAAAAATTAAAATTCTGAACGCATTGCCGCGCTCGTAAATCACTTTGCTTGCGCTTGCAAAACATCAAATTAACGAAAGGATCATCGAGGGAAAATGCTGGAAAAATTATCATTTTATGGTAAAATAGAGGGAAAAACATGCGTGCGCTTGCGCGCATACTTAACAAGGTGATGCCTATGTAACCGCATCACGTCGGTCGACGATGCGGATCGCGCTGACCAAAAACACCCACCGACCACGACCGGCTAATGCAGTAAACATATTTTTATTTGATACGCGCGAGATGGGGCAAGACGCGCTCATCCCATATTTGGGGGCTTCGGCGGATTATGGGCATATTGTGTTGGCATAGTGTTTGGCAGTTTGGCGAGATCAGATCAGGGCACCAGAGTCAAATATGCACGCATATAGACAGATTGTGGTGTATTTTGCGGAGCGTATTTGTTAATACATTCCGTTGTGAGAGAGGGTGTACGACAAATGGGTAGCCCGGACCTATTTGGTAAAGTACATCTGTTTGGCCAAATGACAACAGCCAGCGGCTTTGAAGGATGCCATTTTGCCCTGTGGCATCGTAATAATATGTTTTTGTGCGCTTTGCTTCCGTTATTGCAGAAGTTCGACACTTTGTTGCTCCATGGCCTAAAAGAATATTTGAACTTTTCTTCAGTTTATTGCTATACAACCAAAGCGGGTCTGGCAATTGGAGAAAAGGGTATGGTTCATGAGGAGTTACTTTGTATATAGTTTTGAAGTTCCTAAGTTTTAGTAAAAAGAGATATCAAAGCCGTTTGATTGTCAAACGGTTTTAACTTCCATGAATCTCACATTCGGAGAGTATTCATCGTTTCTCCCTCCATCCAACTCCAGTCATTTGGAAAGGTAGGTTATCTTATCATCAGTTGATCTTGCAGGTAACCTCATTTTATTAAAACCAAGGCTCATGTAACTTTTCGGGCGATAATCGTCATGCCGTCAGTAGCTTGCTTCACGAAACACTATCTCTCTCCTGTCGTCTAACGTCGTTGTTAAGGCTTGGGAGGAACTGAACATTGCAAATTAACTTTAAAAATTGACTTTTGTATTATTACTTGCGATTATACGTGCTACTCGTATAAAGCAAGTTGTGGATTCGTGTAAAAAAAAAAATCTAACAATCAAACATGACATTACGATGATACAGAAGTCGAAAAAGTGGGTCCGGAAATTTTGTCCGTCTGTCTGTCTGTTCGCACCTCTACAGCCTAAACTTGGTATTTATTTCTTAGTATCTCGGGGGTGTTTTTCGTTTTTGCTCTAGGTCGAAAAATAACGGTACCTGCCATACAATCTTTAACAAAAAAGTTTGAATTTCTTGAAAACAGCTCTAACGATTTTCAGTAGCTATTTTCTTACAACAATACATCTTCCAGTTAGAATTTTTTTTTTTGAAATAAGTTCTATAACGGTTCCTCTCATAGAACCGGTTTTTTTCAAGAGCGGTTTTATCGTAAACCATTAGCCGGATTTCAATAACATTTTGCACACAGGAAGTCTTTTATAATTTAATAAATATCTATTGCATTTCAAAATTTTCAAAAAAAACTTTTTTTTTCGATTTTTTTTAAATTTTCTAAAAAAATTAATTTTTGAAATATTTTGAAAATGGGTTGATTGAATTTTTTTTAATAATTTTCCCAGATGAAAACTACAGATTTTCTTAAATTATATATATCTACAACAAAAACTTATATTTTTTCGAAAAGTTTAAAAAAAACGACTTTTTAGAAAAACTGGTCAAACGATTTTCAATATTTTTTTTCCTCCATAGACATTTATGTAGTTTTCAAATTTTATTGCATACCTAGTTTTTCCGAGAAAACGCTTAAACTAATTAAAATAAATTGCACGACTGGATCGCATGTTCTTGCTCATATGTGCGGTCACATTGTAGAATAATAAAATTTAAGAAAATTGAAGTGAACATCAAAGCATTTATTCAATTTTTGTGACTTTTGATTGTTCGAATAAAGAACTTTAAATTGTATTAAGTGAAAGATTTTAAGCGCCATTTTATTTTTTTAAGAAATGTAAAAAAGTGTAATATTTTTTTTTCAAAATCGTAGGAACGGTTTTTAAATAAAACGGTTTTTTAACAACTTTTTTTAAAAATTAAAAAAAAATAATTCAAAAACACAAACGAGCACATTTTTTGTGTTTTTGCACATACATACATTTAAAAACAAAATTTAAAAATACAAAAAAAAAGTTTTCAAAAAAAAATTAATGCAAAATTACTAAGGCTATCTACATCTTCTTGAATATCAATTTTGATAGTAATCGGATCACCAGTTTTCGATAAAGTCGAAGAAAAAGAAACCGGTCCTATGGGAGGTACCGTTTTTAGCCTACCACTGATTTTTGTTCATACAAATTCTTCTAGCCGGTTTCGAGAAAAATAAGCTTTTACATAACGGTATATGACATTAACCGTACAGTTAATTTTTGAGCTAAAAAAATTGAAAAATCTCCTTAAGTAAATAACCTTAAGTTCTAAATTTGAAGACGATTGGAACCGTTTAGGCTATAGTCCAAAATACATCCGTACAGAGAGACAGACAGATAAACAGACAGATGGACAGAATTTTGCCAGTAACTCAAATATGTTTTTCTATCATCGTAATGTCATATTTGATTGTTATTTAATTTTTTTTGCACGCATACATATATAACTTGCCGTTATAGTAGGTACAAATAATCGCAAGTAAAAGGGGATCTCGAAAGGCTATCCCAGCATCTCCATTGACAGGCAATAAATTGCTCAATTCATTGCCATTGCCCTCATATTGCCTAGTAGAGACGCTAAAGCAACAGCAATAGCAATATTGCCCGGTAGATGCTTTGTCAATGGCAAAGGCAATATTCTCTCAAATTTCTCTTTTTAAAAATAGCTGACGTTATATTATTCGAAAACAAGCTGGTACAATTGAAATTGCCGGTAATAAAAAACCCACTTAGATTGAAAATTGCCCTCCTTATTGCTTTTTCCATTGCCTGTGGAGCTGTGGCTTTAATAGCATTTATTACATTACTTCAAAAGGTGTTTATTTATTTATTTTTCATATCTATATTTTTGACTTGAAATAAGCTTTTTCCAAAAAGTGTTTTCAACAACACGTTGTAATATTTTTCTTTTTATAAATTCGTAGAAAAAAAAAAGAAAAACAAATAATTGAAAGAAACGATTTTAAGCTTTAAACTTTAAATAAAATTTCTGTATCTGAGCGGAGAATTTTGGCTTCTTACTCTGACGTCTGCTTCAAACCGACTGTCGCCTGTTTGTTTTTAAATTTCTTTTCTCGATAGAACGATCAATCTGATTGGACGATAGAACGAGTCATCCCATTGGTTGGATATTTTTGTCTTCTGATTCTGATTCTTGACTGTATAAAAACAAGAAAATCATCAAAAAATTTCCCGAAAACTCCATATATTGTATGAAACTTTGTAAAACCTGCAACAGCTTGTACAAAATTGTGTTTTTGTTTCCAAGAATTTTTTTATTTTTAATCACACTCTTCCCTTAAAAGTTCTCAAAAGAGTGGAATTTTGGGGCCACTTCTGAAAATTAAACAAATAAAAATGGTGTAAGGTTCAACCAAATCGCAAAAAAAAAATAAATAAACTTTTTCTTAAACGTCGATTTTGTTGTAACGGAATCTTCGGAAGGCTTTAGCAAACGGAGTCATCTTACGATCCACTTCCACAAAAATGAATCTGGATTCTTTCCATATTCTTCTCATATGTTTCCGTGAATTGAATTTTTCTTCGTTAAATTGAAACGTTAGCCGTGTTTTATTGGTAAGTGTATACCCAGCGCAGTAAAATTTTATACGGCAAACAACAACAAACAATAAGTGTCGATAATTAGGTTAGTGAAATTAGTGAATAATAAGTTGAGATAAATCTTGGAAAGAAATTTCAACCAACTGGCAAGACAGCGCCTTCCTGTATTTTGACGTCATCAGTGGCCCAAATTGACTAAATTAAATAAAATGGAAAGGATCCAAAGTGTCAGTTGACTAAAAATGTATATTGAATCAATCAAATAAGACATTAGACAAAACCTGCATCAATTCAAACTTAAATTACTGCAGTTTTGTTTCTAAAACCGAATTTAATTCTGTCATCAAGGGTCATTGATGACGTCATGGTCGGATATTCTATCCGGATGTTTCTGTTCAATTTGGAACACATCCTTTTAAATTTATTCAACAAGACGTCAGTTGTCACTTCGGGGGTTAAATTAAAAGCGAATTATGGAGTGAATATAGCGTTTTATTGGGACTTCCAATACTGCGCTAGCTATAAATTACCAATAAAACACGGCTATCATTATCCATCTGCAATGCATATATTAAAAAAAAAAACAATCTGCAGAAACTCAAAGCTTCATATGACCTTCCTTGTTCCTCTCGATCTCACTATTTCTAATTTAAACGGTTTATACCAAATGCAACTTTTGGCTCATTTCTAACGTTTCTATTATGTAGTTACGAGTGATTAAATTTAATTAAATTGTTTTTAAATTAAAAATAATAAATCGAAAATAATCAAGCAAAAACGAATCTAGTACAATGTTATTCACTTTCCATGTCCTTCATACCAATTAATTGACACTTCTCAGGAGAGTTTGTCAACAATAAAAAAAGAACCGCGCAGTACAAGGCCCCCCGAGACCACGCAGTCGCGTTCCAGTTTCGATTTCAATTTTGGTGGTTTTTATCGCCTTCAATAATATTAACCAGCCAGTAAATGAGATTCATGCTGTGATCCTAAAAAACGGATCCAAAAAGCCAACCTGACCAAATGGGGAGTTGGAACAGCGCACTTGTCGTGCTGTGAATTGGGCTTCATTGGCAGCGTCACCACGTTAGGTTGCCTATTGTTTTATTAGAAGCAATCAAAAGGTGCCAGTAAAATGTTAGTAACTACGTTGAAAATAAAAAAAATATCAGCTCCCGTGCCAGCAGCAGTATCAATCCATTTTCTTGAATCACCTGCGGGCCGCCAGGCTCCAATTTCAACAGTTATAAGCTCCAATTTTAATTGTTAAATTTTTTTTTTTTTTTTTTTTGGTACCGCTTTTCGGCTGTCAAGCGGACTGTGGCGCAGCAGAGGCCAAGCTTCGTGTGTGTCACAGGTGGTTGATGGCGGCATATTATTAAACTGTCAGCGACACACAGTAGCAGCTGATGTGGTTGATGCAGTGGATAGTGATGCTTTTATTGGACTCACGCTTATTAGCATCACTGTGACACCAATTAAAATTCGTTTATCACGATCAACTTGCTGCGGACTGAAAATCTGGACTATTCGGTTTGTTTTGTTTGTTTGTGTTCGAGCATTCTGTTTTGGACGTTTTTCATTTTTTGGTTACGAAAAATGAGAATGTGTCTTTAAATGGTATGGCTTTGTCCTTCTGGCAGCAGTCAAGTCAAGATGGAGAAATATTTTGTAATGTCTGTTTGGTGGTGATCAATCAATCAGCAAAAGAAGCTAGTACTTTCGATTTAGTTTGCGTTGGAAAATTAAAACAAATTTTTGCTGATTTTGTTGAGCATTTTTGGTTTATATTTAACGCGCGTACAAGGGACTATTTGTTTCCCTTTTAATGTACAAAACACACTGCGGGGGCATTAGGGAGATAGGGAGGGGAGAGATAGGAGGTGTCGATTAACATTGGTTTTGAATGTTTGCAGATCAAAATGGCAAGGGAAAATTTCGCCGTGTAAACTATTCCAAATTCGTGTTGTTCGGCTAAAAAAGAATCCCTTTATTTCACGTTACGTCCGAAAAATCATTAATTTATTTTTTTTTGCATTGTGACTTTGCTAACATATTTGCAATAGCTTTTCACAAAACGTTCCGAACAACATTTTTGAGATTCAAAACTTGTATTCCCTTCTAGTTGGATGTTTGTTGGACTTCCATAAGTAATTAATTAATTAAATATCAGCTTAAACATATCTCTCATAACGCAACTTGGGGCTTCGGTAAGTACGAGTATTTTACGGTAGAAAAACTGTTAAGGTATTATGTAAAAGATGTTTTCTTCTACCAAAAAACACTCCGAATTACATGATAAACCATCGAGGCTCTGAGCTGTCACATATATTCATCAAAACACTTAAGCTGAACGTTGATTATTTATTCCAAATATTTAGTATGTCGAATAATGGATTGCAAAAAATAATAGCATTGCCATTAATGGTAAAGAAGACTATAGTTTGAAAAGCTTAAAAACTTGCGGAAAGCAATTTGTCGAACACCTATTCCGAGTTCTGACTGATTGAAGTGCTTTAGTTGTTTCCTCTTGGCGGCTGCTGAAAATAATTTTTATAAAAAAATATTTGCTAAATATGATGGGCTATTATGCCTTCATAATTAGCGAGAGGCTGATAACCTCTTTCAACAAAAGTAAGAAAATTTAGAACCAGGCAACAAGCCTATGATGAAAAAAGCAATCGAGAATGGCTTAATAAATTACGAATTTTCTCTTTGAGCGTGAGATCGCCCCACAGACTTCGATTTGCATAGAAGCTGCCTGGAAACATGTCGCAATCTAAGCCACGCTGATCATTAACTGTAAAGACTGAAGAGGGTAAATATGATTGCATGTCCTGAAGGCTTTTTGGAAGAAATGGGGGAAGTATATTTTAGTGAGTTGTTGAACGAAGAGCTGGTGGAAGTAATGGAAACTCTATCATTTCAAGAGTTGCAGCCAACCAGCATTGAAGATATGCAAGAGGATATTAATCAGTTAAAAAATTGTAGGGTTTCAGGGGCCGATGGCATACCTCACGAGCTGATCTAATATGAAGGGCTGACACTATATCAAACAAATTATAAAATTATACATAGTTCTATGGGAAATTGAAGAAATACCATAAAATCTGCGAAAAGGCACCATATGACCCGTACCTAAGAAAGGAGATTTCACAATATTGAGGAATCCCATCTTCAATGGATTTCGACTAGGTAATAATACGGCCTGCATCATCAAACACCTGGCGTTAAAGAAAATGATTCTTAACTCTGGCACACCAATAGGAGGGACTCTTATTACAAGTCCAGCCAAGATTTTTTATTTTCCGTGACTTTTAACTGGTCACCATGCTTCCTCGATAGTGACATTGATGCCAGTGATTCTTCTAGGGATGCGTGATTTTATTCCTAACAGAGTGGAAAAGCATCAAACCTAAAGAAAAGTCCTGGTTTAACTCTGAGTGTAAAGAAGCTATCAATCTCAAAGAAGTAAGTTTTCGATCCTACAAAGCCAACCCTACAGAGGAAAATCGGAAAAAGCACAAAAAAGCAAGGAACTAATGGAACTCCGTTATTGAAAGAACCAAATTTTTGCATGACCAAAAATTACGGCAAAAAATTCTGCAATGTCCCAAAGGCAGAACAAATTTTTGGTCATTTGTCAAAAAATATTAAAAACTCCTCAACATCTTCGGTTGCAACGCTCATCGACAATAATAAACCAATTGTTTACTCTTCGGAGAAGGCTAAGTGGCTGTCAAATGGGGTAATAGGAATCGTGTGGAGTTTAATGCTTCGAAAATTTAATGCTGTCTTCTGTCGTTATGGCACTTGCTCATCAGTTCACTCTTGGGCTCAATTTTGAACGTACCGTGAAATATTTCTTTTTTTAGCCGAACAACATGAATTTGGAATAGTTTACCAGGCATTATTTTTCCTTGCCATCCTGTCCTTCCCCTCCCAATTTTTCTAATGCCCGTGCAGTCTGTTCTACATTAAAAGGGAAACGTTCCATGACCGTCAGTATGGCTTCCGCAGCAACCGTTCCACTGGTGATCTGATGGCATATCTCACCGAACAGTGGAACAAATCTTTACATCGCTTTGGTGAAAGTAAGATTATTGCTCTTGATATCTCCAAGGCATTTGATAGAGTTTGGCATGAAGCTCTCTTATCGAAAATGCGTGCTTTTGGGATCGATAATACTCTTGTTCGTTGGATTAGAAGCTATCTTCTGGACCGTTCAATACAAGTTGTATTGGACGGATTCAAGTCTGATTCCCATAAAATAAATGCTGGTGTGCCCCAGGGCTCTGTTCTGTCTCCGACTCTTTTCCTCATTTTTATAAATGATCTTCTGTCTGTTACTTCTAATCCACTTAACTGTTTTGCTGACGACTCTACCCTCAGCTTTTCATATTCGTTCGATAATTCACGTCCTTCGCCTTCGGACGTACAATTGCAACGGTGCCGTATGTCAAGCTCATTAAACTCCGATTTATACAGCATTGTCAAATGGGGTAATAGAAATCGTGTGGAGTTTAATGCTTCGAAAACTCAATGCTGTCTTCTGTCGTTAAAGCTAAACATTCCCCCAATGCCATTGTCCATGAATGGCACTTACATCGAAGAAACCGAAAAGCTCTCAGTACTCGGTATGTGTGTCAACGACGACCTCCGTTGGAACGACCATATATTTGAGATCGCTAAGAATGCTGCAAAGTGCTTAGGTTTTCTGTATCGGTGTAAGAAGTACTTTTCCCCATCTGATCTGGCTACAATTTATAAAGCGTTTATACGCCCTAAACTCGAGTATAACTCCCACCTCTGGGCAGGTCCTTCGCAAACATCGCTTCACCTGCTTGATAGAATACAAAATCGAGCGTTAAGATTGATAGGTAATAGAACTGCTGCTGAAACAATTGCCCCACTCGAACACCGACGCAATGTTTCATGTCTTTCCTTATTTTATCGTTTCTTTTACAAAAAATGTTCACTCGAAGTAGCCAGTTGCATTCCTCCTCTTAAAAGTTTCTCCCGTAATACTCGTCTCGCAAGGAATGCTCATCAGTTCACCCTTGAGCCTAATTTCGGACGTACCGTGAAATATAGGGATTCTTTTTTTAGCCGAACGACGCGAATCTGGAATAGTTTACCCGGCGGGATTTTCCCTTGCCATTTTGATCTGCAAACATTCAAAACCAATGTTAATAGGCACCTCCTATCTCTCCCCTCCCTATCTTCGTAATGCCCGCGCAGTGTGTTCTACATTAAAAGGGAAACACATAATCCCTTGTGCGCGCCTTAATTATAAAAAAAAAAAAAAAAAAAAAAAAACAAATAATCCCTTTGCAGGCGCGCTAATTATAAAAATAAAAAAAAGAAACTGGCCGTCGCAGAAGACATCGACAATATTGGTAGAAGTCAACAAGCTGTATAGATTCCAGCAAACGGGAAGTATGAAAGAACTTGTTGAATACGACATTTTTTTAGGGTCGAGAGATGGCAATGAATTGCCAAATTTATTCTTTTCTTGATCTCATCTTTGGCATTACTAAGGGAACTATTAATTTAGTCTGCAATTATAAAGCTTATACATACCATCGAATTAGGGTTAATGTACAAATTTAAGCAATATCTATGCTAAAATATCGGGAAATGTTCTCGTCTCCACTATTTAGAGTTAGTTCCGAATCAACCAGGAAGACGGCCAGACGAAAAATGGACACTTTTCTGACATCAGTGGACCATCCACTATTGATTATACATTAATTTAAGTGGTTATCACTCCGACCCAAAAAGTTGATTTTCGCGCATTTTGGCGGCCGTTTGGCGAGGGGAAGGCTGAAAGTAAAACGTCTTGGACACACTTTTTTTGACATCAGGGCACCATCCCCTATTGTTTATATGCAAATTTAACTGGTTATCACTGCGACCCCAAAATCGAAAAAATGACCATTTTCGAACGCCGCCCACCCCCACCCTCGCCGGAAAAAGAATCTGCCAAACGGTTGAATTTGGCATATTGATGCGTATATCTACACATACATGTGTATAAATTTTGGTTATCACTCCACTCCCAAAAAGAGCCGGCTTTGTCTATTTGATTAACTTTTTACTGCTGCTAAAAAAAATAATCAAAATAAAACCTTCCTTTGGCATTTCTCCATTCAGCACACTCATCTGATTTGCTTAAATGCATCAATGGTTTAAACATCTCGTAAATCAATTACCTTTATCAATAAGACTAACCTCTGGTAAATTGATTTCAAAAAGCTTGTGTTCGTAAGAACCTATAAGAAACTAACTAGATTCCTTCAGTTTAATTGAAAGTTGATAAGCAAACTCTTTTATTCTGACGAAGGCTTTCCAATCAAACTATTAAATTAAATAATAAAAAAAACCTAGTTGATACACATTTCCATAAAAGCAAAACCTCTACTCACAATATTTTCCATCACAAAAGTTAGAAAACAAAACTAAAAACTTAAAATCTTCCTTCTTTTGCAGAATGGACTTGGACCAGACCCTCTGCCCGCCAAGGAGGTGAGTACCGAAATTAATTGTATAAACCCAGTTTGACACTTTCAGCAGTCAATTTATTAAAAAGAAGAAGTAGTATGATAATGTTTTCTCTTCTACTGCAGCTCTGCAACACTGCTTCAACTTGCAACTGATAAGTGGCGACTTCATTTCACTACAGTTGTCCGCGTATCACTATAAATCAAATTTAATTCACCAAGACTGCTCGAGGTGGTATGGTAGTATAGTTGGCGCAAGCCTGCTGCCACCCATTTGCGCAGATGCAGACGCAAAGTCATGTGGCAATTTTGGAATTCCCGATGGGAAATGGATGCGAACGGGTTTCGCCATAACAACGGGTGTTCGTGGTTCACACACAGCACAAACTGCGTGTGTGCATATTTGGTTGCGGTCCTAATCACATTCCTGGGTGATAAACTTGAAGCGGTCTTGAGTCTTGTTTTTTCCAAAAAAAAAAAAAGTTAGTCAACCTGGCCTGGCCACACTCCTTGGAGACTTTTTCAGCTGAAGGGAACATGCGCATTGGTCAGACATTTTCGCTATTTTATTATTAATAGCACACCCGTTGGACATAAACAGATCAACAACGCATTCCAAACCTGTCAGTGGTTACATGCCAAAGCCATGTTTGAATTAGAAATGCCGCAACTGCTGAATCTTGCACTCTCTCCCTCTATTTCACTCTGTCCAAACTCCACCTAATCTGCGCGGAGTCTTTGAGGCCTTTTGGCCTGATCTTGTGAACACACATACACACGGCATTCTTCCAGAATGAAAGTTGCCCAATTCGTTTGTGGTGCACTACTGACATAAGTCTCAAAGAAGTGACAGCTGTGGAGTATCTCTCAGCCAGCAGGGAACAGGGATTGATTGCACGAGCGTGCCCCCAAAAGATACACAAACTGAGTCTCAAGCTGAATTTCCATCACACATAGTGATTGACAGTTCGACAAAGCACTGCCAGGTGGCACGCATTTTTGTGCAATGTGCAGACATTTTTTGCAAAAAAAAAAAACCAAAACAGCAGGCAAGACGCAAGACGTACAGAACTCTGTTGACCCGGAGACTAAACCTTTCCAGTGCAAAGCTGACTAACCGATTGATTGGCGAACTTTGTTTATAGTATGTCCCGTAAAGCCAATGACTCGCACGCTTAAATGTGAAAGGCATTTTGCCGATGGCTCTCTTCGCCAACAACTGGCGCTGAGAAAGGCAGGCGCCTATCTCACTGAATCCACGCCGCTGACTGTCAATCCGCAAAGATTGGAGGTCAACGCACCTGGCCACATTCGGTTCGGATTAGTTAATTAATTCAGCCGGGGATTTCCTCGATGAATTATTGTACCTTCGGCATAGAAATTTGTGATTGTCACATTTAAAATGGATGCCAATTGGTAAGCTTTTGGCATGAAATGGCTTCCCAGGCAATAATATTGATGGCGAGCAGATTTTTGGCATCTTTTGCAACGGTAGTGTGAGAAAAGAGCTCAAGGTCAAGGCATCTGAGGCTGAAACTATATTTAGGCAACGCGGATCTGGTTCTTGGACTTGATAATGGAGACTTTTTATTTTAATCATATGGATGATACAAGCTTCAGTGATATTATGTCTCATCGTTCAACTTTCGATCTAATGATACTATAATTAACTCAAGTAGGGATTACTTTGTGGTCCACAGGGATTTTTTCGGGGTCAAAATATTGATTCAAAAAATGTATAATTGATGTTCGTAGCAAAACTAATTGATTTGGTTTTTTGATTTGTATCTAAATATTTGAGAATAACTGTTGATTAAAATTTTTTTAAATAATACACCACACCAGGTGAAAGATCATTAAGACCGAATGATTAATTGCAATTTTTTTTTTTTTTTTTGGTGGGGTGAAGAAAAGAGAGATTAAGATTTGGATAGCACAGAAATATTGAGGTTTTGTAGAAATTAAGGTTTTGACTAACCCAAAGCGGTATGCTAATTTTATGATAAATAAGAACTGCTGTTTGTAATTATGATGACGCGGTGATAGTTTCACGCGAAATATTAATTAGGACGGTTTGATTTTTCGGAATTCTTGATTGACCGCATCTTTCACATGACATTTTGGTATTTATCGAAAAGCGTGGACGATTCTTACAGCTTCGCCAAAAAATGGGAATAAGAACTGAAATAATAAGTTAAGTAGATTGGGAGGGCTTATGTGACCTACATTATGTAATGCGAGAATGGTTTGGTTTTAAAATCTTGGTGATCTTCTTTTTAGGCTATTATATTATTATTATTATTATATTACTATAGCTATAAATAAAACCTAGGCTGAAATGAACAAGGTTCTAGAATAAATTAAGTTTGGTTTCAGCTTTTGATCAGTTAATTTGGACTGGGGTTTAAATAGTCGCGATAATCGCTTTGCATAAATATGGAACAAATTCAAACCAAAATTTTGTACTTTTAAAACCACTCTCTTTATTGAAAATGTTTGTTTTATTGAGCCATAAATCGCTTAAATAAACTCAGATTTAGAGAACAGGCCAAGATTGGTTTTCTACGTGTCGCTCGAATGAGTGCGAAAGGAGTTAAGCTGTTCGTGAACGAATTCAAAAGAATTCTCTCCGAAAGCAGATTCGAGATGATCTTTATATGAAAGCCTTTCGTCATTCAATATGATATCTAACTCCTAAACTTAAAAAAACGTTACTAAACACTTAAAGCTGCTTAAATAACAGCAGAGTCATCAATACCCACCGAAACCGTGAGTGCCGCTGTAGACCAATGGTCGCAACGTTCGCTAGCCTGCATCATAACCAATGGCGAGCATAATATTGAGTAAAACTTTTTTATTAGTCTTTATTGTAAACTTTTGTAAGAAAAATTGTAATGTGCTATTTTTAATACCCCTGCATCAACACATTAAATAATAACGCCCATCACTACCTTGGCTTTTCCAATAATTTAATTTTTCTTGCAAAGAAAAAAAACGGTATTCTATCTTGCTAAATGATAACACAAAAATGCATTCTATTCTGATGTACATAAGTAACTACAATGCATACATAATAATTCAAGGTCAAGGGCACACAAGATTGTTTGTCAAAGCGATAACTGAGAGATCGAACCACCAAGCTGTAATTATAGTGATATTGAAACTGGATGTCACACAGTCGGATAACTGTCGTCAGCATAAGCACACCAAATTAGATCGTGCAAGAAGATTCCTTATTTGTTACCTTATAATCCCAAAGGGAATGTTTTAATTTATAGTTTAAGATAAAAGAAAGTGGTGATTGATTTTCTGTTCAATATAAGCCTAAGTTCCTCAATCGATTCTTCAATTGAGTTTTAAACAAACACTCGGAAAACCTAAAAAGCGATATTTATTTTTAAATGTGTTTTTGGTTCAGGTGACGTAAGGGCTCCTTAATGCCCGGTGCATTTCTTAACTCTAAATTAATTAATGTTCATATTTACATAACTTGTGTGTATGTATTGTGAAAACGAAAAGAAAAGCCATTTTTTCAGTCAAATAATTAATTAAAATAAAAATAAATAAATAAATAAAAATAAAAAAAAAATGGCTTCATATAGTCTCCCAGGCAATTCGGTTGATTCCGTTGGACGAATATTTTTTTTAGGATAAAAGGCCTATTTTTTATTTATTTTATTATTTTATTTGTATGCTAATCCTTTTAAATTTTAAACCGTTTTTATTATTATTTTTTCGCACTCTTCTCGTTTTTTTTTTTTTGTAAATTCTAAATCATTAAATCTAAACGTTACTAAACTTTAATTTAAATTATTATAGTTATTTGTATTGATATCTACTTTACTTTCCATACATTTTGTTGGGTCCTCTGTACTGACTATCTTTTATGAAGGATATATAGCAAGTCGAATGCAATAAAATTGTTAATATTCTTCGAAAATTTCTAAAGGCTAATTCGAGAACGGTCTTTTCTTCTTATAACTATTCAAATAATGACCCTTAGCCGTTCAGCCCATATTCAGATATTGTCGATCTGATATTGAGAAATTACTGCATCCTAAATACAGTAAAAGCGTTTTTTTGTCTTCGTTTTTTTCTCCTTTGATGCAGCTTGACCGTCAGAGTACATTTGGATGACGGCACCTTCCTTCAATGCCTTTCGTGAACATATTTCAATGCCATGTAGTTCGGCTTGAAAAACCGTGGGGCCTGTCGCCATTGGTACTGAAATTTTACCTTTAAGGTCTATAGACACCTGCACCTATACTCCCTCTGCTATTTAAGATCCATCAATATACCAAATTAGGAATTTACCTGGCCAGTGGAGGGCGTTCTCTGTAGATTCTTCTTTTCTGTATGTGAACTTCCATATCCTAGGAAATTCAGTTTATTTAAGCTCTTTCTAATGAAAGTGCACCCTAATTTCTCCCTTTTGACGCTGCAAGCTTTCCGAGGGTCGAAATGTCTCCATTTCAGGGTTTCTGAATGTCTCAGAGGCGACCGAGAGTCTACAACTTTGTAATTACATTTAGGGATCGTCCAATGACTTTTCCCAAACGCTTGCTCATCCGTATACCCTTGAGCCACTCTTCGGACGTACCGTTTAGTATAGAGATATCTTCTTTAGCCGAACAAGACGAACGTTAACCAACTCTGTTCTTTCATACCATTTCAATATTCAGACTTTTAAAGTAAATATACATTTCCCCAACACAATTCTACCTCCTCCTCCTAAAAGCTCGCAATGTGTTAAAACATTCAAATTTAACTGTCAGCATTCATTTATTTTAACCGCACCCAGACTACATTAAATCTTGCAATACTAAATCATTGACATCAAAGATATAAAAAACAGACATAAAAGTTCCCGCAACCCTAATGCCCTTTCTAGATCTTTCGAAATATCCAATTTTTTGTAGCACCAAATACTATCGCTCTCTAACTCTAGACCACCCATAAAATTCAACCTTGCCAATACGTTTATAGAGCCAAACTAAATAACCCCAAAGAACCTCCATGCACCTTAATTAGGTAATTACCATGCTAAAACACTGACGAAAATAAAAAAAAAAATTAATTCGTCTCTCTCTCATAGAACAAACAGTCCCACCATACAGCCAAAGCCGAATCGCGAATCGCGCTATGTGATCGTTAAACGCAACAAGGCTACACCCTTCGATCTCTGGAACTATTTTCATCACTTCCTTCCCACCAACTCGCTTCACAAACAGATCTAAAAAACTATAATTATAATGACAGCAAACTCTATGATGACGACGACGACTGACGTGGAAGACAATGAGCACTTACCTATTCTCTGACATCAAATCGCGTTTCATACGGCACAGCACTGAGCGTCAATTAAAGCGAACAGCACGAACACGAGCTGCCGGCTGGCTGATGTGGTGCACGAGAACGGAACAAAGGGAAAACACCCAACTGACGGTCACTCTACTCTAAATGGGTTTGTTTACATGAGGCAGGAGCACACTATTCCGACGGTCGGACACATTTCGCAATGATGTAATGGTATAGTGGGCAGTCTGTGAACAGACTGAACACCACACCACCGCACCGGTAGGCGCAGAATTCACGCACTATAAACATTACGATTAAAATAGGTATGAGTTCCAGCTCTGTCCGTCTTCCCTGGAACATAATTAAGTCATTAGCGTGCGGCCGAGCGGCAGTTCGCGCCGGCACATAACCAAATGAATCTTCCCTCTTCAACAGCTTATCGCGGTTGTGGCTTTTAAAGGTTCTGAAACTTTCCCTTCGAACGGTTGTTCTCAGGAAGGCACTCTTTAAAGTGTCGATTAGCCTTTGCCGAAGTTCTGATAAACTCGGCCCGTCACCGATATCTATCTGTGCGATGCCCAAATTCGTACCGCGCCGCAATGTGCAATATCTGTGGATCAGCGACCGCGCCGAAACGTTTGACTTTGTAGTTTATTAGGCTTTTAAATATCACATCGAAGAGTATGGAGAAGGGAGGAGTAGCGACTGCGACTGCAGGCAGACACTACTCAATTTTATCGGCGGTAATCAGGCCTAATAAATCGGTTCGTCGATTGTGATAGGCGAGGATTGGTTAATTAATTCGATCGGCGTGCAAATGAAAGGCGGATCGTGTAGTGTGTGCTCGAACATTAATCGCCTCTTATTCAGAGTGTGCGTGATAAATGGTTTGCTTGACACATCGGGCGGTGGCGGCGATTTTTGCGCGAGCGTTAAAGAGCCGAAATTTGTATTTTTTTGGCGAGATAAATGGGTTAACTTAGGTGGTAAGAAAATTGGTTTTATTTGAAGTGCATGAAAGAAGGTTAAGACCCATAGAAACAAATTAGTTGTTGCCAGGTGAAGTTTTTTTTTTTTTTTTGAAATTTCAATGAGTAAACGGGTTTATTTGATTAATCTACTAAAATGATATTATTTAGTGAGAAGCTTTTTGATGCTGCTATTTTAAATGGTCCTACATTCTGATGTCAATGTGGGCAAAAAATTAAGCTGTCTGTGAGGAGTCAATGCATTCAATTAAAGAACAAAAATTAAATTTTGTTATTAGTTTTACCGACTATGTATAGCAATGCAGTAGTGGTCCCTATAAAGATTTTTCTAATTAACCTTTTCCTACTAGTTGCTTTTTGCTCCAATGGGAAAAATGTGGCTCTGATAGTGAATCGAACCCTTGGAATAGTATTCTGATACACTAACCACTAAAAAATTAGAACTATACAAATTAGAATTAAAATAATGTTTAAAAAAAAAAACAAAAAAAAATATAATATATAAATATAAAAATAACACTCAAGCTATAAAACACCCTTAATCAATAAAAATTTGCGTTTTGATTATTAGGCGAAAAAATAAACAACCGAAATACAAAAAAAAAAAACAAATATAAATGTTTGTTTTTTTTTTTTAATATATTTTTTGTTTTATTACTTGTTATCTTAATTTAATTGTCTTTCGGCAAAAAACTAATTTACATGTAGAAACTTTAATATTTGTTTTAAATCCAGAAAATTATAAAAAAAAAACTAGTTTTTATATTTTATATTTTTAGTTTTATTTATAGGGACTACCTTAATCTACTTAAAATATACTAAAAATAAACTTAAAATAACTTAAAATACTTAAAACTGGAACTGGATTTGTTGACTGGATTTTTGACTAATAAATCGATGACAGGCTACACGTACGAAATAACATGACTCATGCTGATAAGACTCATGGTGATAAGACTAATGACTCACGCTAACCGCGATACTGTGGTTCTTTCAACCAAAATTGATCGCAAGCGCCAGGTGAACGTTGCGAAGAACAGGCGCAAATTCCCAAAATAATTCAACTCAAATTCAAAAAGAACAAAAAGAAAAAAAAAAAGAAATACAAAATAGGCGGAGTTTTGTTAAAGTAGAAAGTAGATGTAGATATTGGGATGTGTGCGTGTGGATCTAACGAGAGGGTTTTTAGGTGTGAATTAACGGGTTGTATATTAGTGTTGCTGCCATCAATGTTTTCATATGACGTTATCACGTAAAATTATCGTCCGTAAACCGACTTTACAGACAACATACTCTAAGTTATGTATTCGTGCACATTAAAAAAATTGAGATAACAATCAAACATGACATAACGATTATAGAGAAACATATTTGAGTTACTGGCAAAATTCTGTCTGTTGTCTGTACGTATGTATTTTGGACTAGAGCCAGAACGGTAAGGCCAATCGCCTTTAAGTTTGGAATATAAGGTTATTTGGACATCCTACAGAGAACTTTTTGTTTTTTTTTTAAATCAAATATTAACATAACCTGTCATATAACGGTTATGTAAAAGCTTATTTTTCTGGAAACTGGTTCCAAGATTTTTTATGAAAATAAATCAATGTACTATTGTTGTTAAGGATTTTGTTTCGGTGAACAAAAATAAAATTGTGGGCTAAAAACGGTACCTCCCATAGGACCGTTTTTTTTTTTTATTCGACTTTCTCGTGAACTGGTTAACCGATTACAACTAAATTGACATTCAGCAAGATGTGGGTAGTCTTAGTAATTTTAATTTAAAATATTTTCGAAAACTTTTTTGTTGTATTTTTAATAATTTCATTTTGTTTTTTTTTTTTTTTAAATCGATATTTTGAAAATGCGTAGGTTAAATCTTTTTAAATTTTGTTTCAAATTGAAGGTTAATTTTGTGCTAAAGTTTGCATTCTTTGTTTTATTTATTCTTATTTTTTAACAAAAGTTGTTAAATAAAAACCTTTTTATTTAAAAACCGTTTTTACGATTTTGAAAAAAAAATCACACTGTTGCACATTTTTTTATAGAAATAAAATGGAATTTAATTTTTTCGTCAACGGCCTTGGCTCTGATAAAGCATCGCTTCCCGTGAGATCAGCGAAATTAAGCATCGTTGCGCGTGGTTAGTGGAAAGATGGGGGACCGTCTCGAAACCAACTGCGTGCTGTTGACATGTGTTATATGTTTTCTGTTTTTCCGTCCTCTCTCTATCTTCTGTTCTGTCCTGTATCAATGTCGTCTTGTGTGTTGTCTTTGTAATTGTCTGAGCCGATGGCCTCAGTAGCCAGTGCTCGTAAATGTGTCTACTTCGTAGATTTATCTACGGAGGTAGATTAAAATGTAATGTAATGTAATTTTTTCCGCTGAAAACTCTTTTATTTACTTTTTTCGAACAATTAAAAGTCAGAGTTTTAGAACTCTGAAATGGGATAAAACAAAGATGATTTTTTTTTAAATTGACATGAAAGATAATTTTCTGGCATTATAATTTAAATATGATTTCTGGCATATGACTGCCACGGCTGGCTCAGACGTAGTCTAATCTGGAAGTCAAATTGTCGATGATTTTTTCCAACATTTGTGGCTGTATATCGGCAATAACGCGGCGAATGCTGTCCTCCAAGAGGTCAATCATTTCGGGCTTATTGGCGTAGACTAGCGACTTCATATATCCACACAGAAAATAGTCAAGCGGAGTTAAATCGCACGATCTTGGAGGCTAATTCACGGGTCTGAAACTCGAAACTGAGATAAAGGACTGTGAAACTCTAATAGATCGTAAGGCACCATATGTTATGCCAACAACAGAATTAATTTGATCCTCCCAAGTGAGGCTGCGGTTGATTATAATACCCAGATTTTTTCCGTGTCAGAATACTCAATTGGAACATCGTTAAGACTTACCAGAGGGAACTAGGATAAATCTATTGTTTTTTTTTTTATTTAAATAACAATGTAATTGGATTTCGACGGGTTTATTAAGAGGCCATTAGATTGGGACCAGCTTGTGACTCTCCCTAAGTCTTTGTTGAGGCATAATATTTAATGTTCAATAAGCTTAAGTGGACAACTTAATTATAATTGTACATCGTCAGCGTATATAGAGTAGAAGCAGTTTTGTACAACAGTTGCAATTGAATTGATGTACAGCGAGAACAAAAGAGGACCTAAAATTGATCCTTGTGGGACGCCTTTTGCTGTCGAAAGGTGTGTTTTTTTTTTTTGAAAGCCAGATTGTTTTGGTGTAAGGAGATTAGCACCAATGAATGTGTTCTTACATTTATTTGTTTCTGTAGTATTCTCTCGAAGGCCTTTTTAAGAAACGGCAAGATTGCAATAGGTCTAAATGCATTGCTTTTAGAATTTTTAGGAGGAGTTAGTACTTTGGCTAGTTTCTACTGAGTAGTATATTCGGTTACTGTTAGGATGAAATTAAAGATATACATATGTGATGTATGGTCAAAAGATTGGAAAAATCATTTTAAGAAACACGTGATGTATGTCATCAAGGCCATCTACATTTGACTTAACTTTCAAGAAATTTTCCCCTATATCTGTTTCGAAAGTAACAAAAAACTTGTCTTAGCTCTGGAAAACGGTGTCTTTTCCAAAATTTATAGTCTTGGTCAGGTCAGGTGTATGTATGCCGTAAACAACGGTGGGGTTGGAGAGTCAAGATTTCTTGTTTTTAAAGGAAAATGTTTTCCTGGAGAAATCCTATTTGTTCACTAGAATAATGGATATAATACACTGCTTCCCGTTCACCATCCTAGTTAGTTCTTCTAACGCAAGAAGATCTATATTTCTTAAGTCTCTATACACACATACTCCATTTCACTGTCAGATTTTGAAACTAGAGGGCACTTTAATCAAACGAGACTCTTTAAAACTCACGTTTTGTATTTTTTTTTACAGGAAATCAATGTATCTTAAGCTTCATCTAACTCAATGTAAAAAAAAAGAAAAAACACTCATTTGTCTTTTTCTGCAACTGACTCAAATGACTTGTGTCAGCAAAATACACGCATAACTCATTTCAGAGCTCCACCAGAGTTCCACTTAAACAAACACAAAAATATCACAAGCGCATCTAAAGTTCCCATAGAACATCGAAATACAAGCCCTTCGAGCAGTTCCTTTCTCACAAACATTACACTAGATAGCGCTTTTGCAGGCCATATCATCAACAAAGTATCCCCACAGCACAAGAGTCTTTCACGAAAAATTAATCACAAACGAACAACCGCATGAGAAAGCAAGACCAACTATAATGCACATCCCAAAAAACAACTATAGAGCATCCAGCATCCGCCCAAGCAGTATCCATCCATTCACATCCTCATCCCAGTTCCAGCCAACACAAACCTATATATTTCCCCCAAAAACCTCTTAGTTCGTCACATTATACAACATTGCACGAAGACGGCGAGGTCCAGCTTCGTCCTCGTCATCGTCACCGCTCCTCATTTATATGGATACCTCCTCCTAACCTAGCCCAACAACAGAAACGCCATCAAACCGCAGTAGGGCGTCCCAGGTGAAAATATCACAAAACAAATTTACAATTGTGAAAAACGCCAGCATGACAAAACGACCGAACATCGAAACATTCACGTTAATCTCTGTCCAAGTCTAAGTGAATACGCCAAGCGTTTGAGAAGGTTGTTGGAGTAGGTATCTTTGGGGCACAGTGTTGTGCCTACAATGTTTTGTTGTTGTTTTTATTGTGTTCCTGTTGCAAGAGGATAGTGTGGTGGCGGCGAACTGCAAAATAACACCGGTAAATACACGCTGTAGACACACGGCTATCATCTCTCCGTCTCACCTTGAAAAGACTCAGCGATCACGATTTTTGGTAAAATATCCTCCGTTGTTTCTTCTGTTTTCATTTTTGTCGGGGGAGTGCAACAACATGCAGTATCCTCAGCATCTCCTCCCCGCTGGCACGACAACACCATCTGGGGCTCTCTGAACCTGCTCGGTGTTAAATAGCCAAATGCGATCTCCGACCGTGTTTTGTTCCTCACAAGACCATATGTCACACATACCAATTGCGCGGCGCAAAAATTACCTTACCTGTCCCACGGAGCAATCGAGTCCCGTAGATCGCGCGGTTTCTTAACCTCAATTGGGTTTCCGTGATCCTGTCTCTTTTTTGCGATTTTTCTCTTTTCGTTGTTCGTTTGTGTGTCGTTTGCCTCGATTAGCAGTAACACTGCGTCAAACAACTTACTCACTTTACATGATTAGCGATACGAATTCACCTGTCAACGCGCGGCGGTGCGGCTGGCGCTATAGTCGCTCCGCGTTGGCCAATCAATTAATCTAATTTAAAAGAAATCGGTCTTTTATTGCACATTACGCTCAGGCGTGTTGATTTAATCATCATCGTTGAGCTTGAGCGTCGACAGCGTCGATGACGATGGTGATGGTGATGGCGATGGCGACGACAGTGACAGGAGTAGGAACACGAAAGAAACCAGATTCCGCTGCTGGAGACACCAACTCAATAATCATCCCATCATCTGGCCACATTCACCCAGACAAACGGGTGAGGTGCGGGACATCACCCAGTCGGTAGGTAGTCAGAGTCACCTATCATCACACTGCCATGATCACCCAATGGCGAGATCGGGCCTAGTGCAAATTAATCTCCTATAAGTTGTCACCAATGACCACGTCGCATACGAAATTAGCACGAGAAGGAGGATCGGGCAGTAGTTGGACGATCACAGCAACACAGGCGACGAACGCACAAGTTTCTTGATGCCACTTGCCAGTGGCAGCTATAGGCTAGACCCCGAGCGGGTTTTTAATAATAAATGCCGGACAAATAGTCGTGATATCTCGCCAATCACTCGCAGATCGCGTACTGAGTGATTTATAAATGCTCGCTTCTTGTCGTACATAGTAATGGATTCCTGGCTCGTTTTTTCTCTCTAGCCGTGGCCAACCCCTCGGACTAATTTCCAATCACTTAGAGATCAATTTGTGTGACTCGAGGCCCACCATCGCATCCATGACCGGTGGTGCATGGTGTGTTGTTTGGTGCGTCTCTGCTTGTCCAGTTTGCCGGACAAACAAAAGCCGGATTAGCTCTTTACAGATTGTCGATGTCGATCGATTGATCGCATCGCAAGATCTACAGTAGCAAACCCTAACCAACTAGTATCTCTTCATAATCCAATAACAACAACTGTATCTTTGTATCTTTTGATCTCTTCCCCGGGTAATAGTCCGCGCCATTAAAAAAAAAAAAACTTACAAATCGATTTTATAAAAGCTGAATAAATGAATAATAAGCGATCATTTTTCTTGAATAAATTGCGGTAGCTGCAGCCAAACAACCAACGATCTTCGCAAGGTACATAATAATGGCTTCGCAGCAGCGCCCCAGATGGTTGTGGTATTGCGTATCGAAGGGGAAGGCGGCACAGCCACGGAGATTTATCCGAATCGATAAAGTGGCCTTTAAAATGGGCTATACAACCAGCTCAAGACTTCTTGCTTCTGCGTGTGCCATATATACCTCCCATTTTCTTGGCTACCAGAGAGTCAAGGCAGAATCGAAGTCGAAGTTGGAGTCGGAAGATCTAGCGTTTAGCTTTGGCCAGCTATTAGGCCTCAATGTGAAATTAATAATCGGTATTAATAATAAATTTATGAGCAACACTCGCTGCTAACACACAACTTGCGATGTCAGGTGCACAGTATGTAGTGCCACGAAGGGGGAGGGTAGGCAAGGGTGAACGACCATAAGGCGCCGCAATTTCGTCGAACAGAAAACACGCGTACGACTAAGTGGCTATGGGGAACGGGAAACACATGCAGCACGGAGTTATTGTCTCTAATGGCGCGTAAAACAGCGCGTTCTCATAATGTACGGTAACATTTTAACGTGACATGTCGACAATCTATCCGTCGAAGACGACCAAAGTGACGCTGGGGTCTCTATGGCGGCAAAGTTTGTACGTTTCCGTGTAATAAGTGCAAGAGTGCAGAATAGCTTCTGAACTGGCGGCTTGTACTTATTATGGATGCAATCTGTATGGTATGGTCTCGGAGGAAAGCAGAAGTTATTTGCGATTATCTGGATAATAGGATCGAGTTGACTTAGGGTCGCAGTGTCGGAATATTGATTTGAAAGTTGTCAGTATAAGGTGATTGATGTTTTTGGACTTAGGAATTAAGAATTTGGTTGGATAAGGATCTTAAGATTTAATATACAAGTTGTATTTAAAATTGGCAATTGTTGGGAGATTGATTCTGGGCCAATCGTTTGTTATCATAATGACAGATTGACACATTTGAGAACTAAAAACAAAAAGATGTGAAGGTTTGAAAAGCTTGCATTGTAAGAAATAAATTGCACGACTGGATCGCAAGTTGTTGCTCATATGTGAAGTGACATCGTCGAATAAAATTTTAAAAGTATTTATTCGTTTTTTTGACTTTTGATTCTTCGAAAAAACAACGTAAGATAACGTGTATTGAGTGAAATAATTTAAACACCATTTTAATTTTTTAAGAAACTTGAAAAAGTGTGATTTTTTTCAAAATCGTAGGAAAAGATTTTAAATAAAACGGTTTTTCTTGACAACTTTTTCAAAAAATTAAAAAAAATAATTCAAGAATACAAACATAATTTTCACCTTAAATCAAAATTTAATAAAAATCACCTACGTGGCTTTCAAAATATTGATTTTTCAAAAAAAAAAAAAAAATAAAAAAAAATGATTAAAGATACAAAAAAAGCTTTAGAAAAAAAAATTATGTAAAATTACTTAGGCTACCTACATCTTCTTGAATATCAATTTTGATTGTAATGGGATCTTCAGTTTTCGAGAAAGTCGAAGCAAAAAAACCGGTCCAATGGGAGGTACCGTTTTTAGCCCATCATATAAATGTTTGTTCACCAAAATATACCCAAATAACAATTTAACTTGTATAAGGTCCTAAACAAGCTATACTGCTATAGTCACATTAAAAGGCCTTATAAAAGTTATGTTGGCGCACATTACACAAGCTATTTAATTGCTATAAGACTTTTGTTGAATGATCTTATAGCAGCAAATAGCTTTTAATGAAATGTTATTAGTTTATCTAAGCAAGCAATTTTGTGACAGTTAAATGCTAAAACCCTGCTCTGGATCTTATAAAAAGGCCTTACCGAAGCCATTTAATGACAGCATTTGCTAATCATGCTTTATGTTAATTTGAAGGCTATTTTGTATTGCTACGAACAAAAAGTACTTGCTTGCCTACAATATTTGGTTTTTATGAGAAAAAAGTTATATTTTAGCACAAAAAAGCAGATTAAGAATTTTTTTAAACAAAAATTGCATTATTTTTGTTTTGTTTTAAAATGTTGAGTTTTTGTTGTAATATTTGTATTGTATTTTTTAGCTAAACTTACTTTTCTACTGCATACTGTAACGAATCAAATTTTATATTAATTATAAAAGTGTCAAGTTTTTATTTACCTGCGAACAAGAGTCCTTCTCGTAACACTCCAGTACTTTACCTCTACACCGATTCACGGTTGGGAAAATTATTATCAAACATCGACAAAACAAATATTATTTTAGTTTATATAAGGCCTTTTTAGGCAACCCTTACACAAGATGTTTGCAGTTTAATTATTAGTAAACATTTTTAGAAGGCCTTATACAGACCATTTTGAACCTTTATCTACAAGCCTTGTATAGAGCTTTCAAAACTGACTTTAACCTAACCTTATAGAAGGCATTGTTTTAATTTTTTGGTTTAAATTGTGTTGCTTTCTAAAGTTTGAAGCATATAAACTCATTATACAATCTAATACCTAAAAATGAAACAATTGGGTTTTATAAATTTAGCGATATTGTCATTTGAAATAGATAAATTCAAAGGTTAAATCTTTGAAACCATATATTTCACGTTAATATTTGATTTCATTTCTGTGAACTTAAAACATAATTTCTGTTAGCACTTCTTTTCTGTTTTACAATATTCAGTTTAAACTCTTAACTTAACTTAATTTACAACAGATTTTATTTATTAAAACTTTTTTATAAAACTCTTGATATTAGTTAATCAATTCAGTTTGTATAAGGCCTTTATAGGCAAGCCTTACAAAAGCTGTTTGCATTGACTTGTCGTGAATAGCCTTGTAGCACAATTATTTGTTTAATTTTCAATTTAATTTGTACAGGCCATTTTGAACCTTTCTCTACAATACTTGTATAGAGCTAACCAAACTCACTTTGTATGGCCTTATAACTGCTATTTTTTTAATTGTCATGATTTGAAATGTGTGGCTTGCGAAAGTTTGCCTTATACAAGCTCTATCCAAGCAACTGCTTGCCAAATTAAGAACATTGAACTTTATACAAGCTAAATTGTTAGTTAGGTAGTGCTTACATACAGTAGTACACTGATTATTTTAAAAGCTTCCCTCTTGTCTAAAAATCTTCGATGCTTCTCAAGAATTTTGCTATACAGACTCAATAGATGGATTTGACTTCTTCAGAATTGAATGTACAGATGTTGTTGAAAGTTTTACTCTAATTAAATGGAATGCTGTTGAACTTGATGGTGTACATCCTGTGTTTATTAGAGCCTTACTTCCACTTGTGTTGCCTTATGTAACGCACATGTTTAACGCAATTCTTATGACAGGTATATTTCCTTAAGCCTGGAAGCAGGCCAAGATAGTTCCATTTCCAAAATAATAGACTTTCGACCATTTTGCCATATCTTTCGAAGGTTCTTGGACGTTTAATGCAAAAACAGATTAACTCTTATTTAAGAACTAACTTACTCACTTCAAGTCATTCAAGCTGCATAATTGAACTAAGTAATGTAACGGAAGATCTGAGACGTGCTGTCGACAAGGACAAAGTGAGTTTCCTAGTCCTATTGGATTTTTCGAAAGCTTTTGAGACCATCAGCCATTCTCTTCTCAAACGAAAATTGATAAATCAGCATAACTTTTCATTACGTTTAGCAAATCTTTCTGAAAGAACTCAGGCTGTGTCCATTTCCAATAATGTCTAATCCTTACTGCCAGTCTCCAGAAGTGTACCTCAAAGTTCGATTTTGGGCCCCATGCTCTTCATGCTTTACATAAACGAACTGCCATCATCTTTGAAATTCTCCCTTGTACAAATGTATGCGGACGACCGACGTGCAACTCTATTTAAGTTGCCCTCTTGGACTCATTGAAAATTGTGTTTTTAACATCAACGAGGACCATCAAAACATCCATCTTTGGTCTCAGCGAAATGATCTGTCTCTCAACCCTTCCAAAACCAAATGCTTGGTTATTTCCAAGCAAACCTTTGGACATTTCATATTTTCCTCGACTAATTCTAAATGATTTTACTATTGACTTCGTCCATACAGCTAAGAACTTGGGAGTGGTTTTTAACAGAACATTATCATATGGGATAACCACATAAATTCCGTTGTAGGTAAAGTCTATGGAGTCCTTAGATTACTTCGAAATTCTCAAAGCTTAACTCCAATGGAAACTCGAAAAATGTTGGTTTAAAACCTTGATTATCCCTATTATTACTTATGGCTGTGAAATTTATTGCAAATGCGACGCAGTAAGCTTGCGAAAATTTTTGATATTGGTAATATTAATTGGGAATTTGACTTAGAAGACAAATATTTAATTCCTTTTGAAATAACAACTGAAATTGAAACTTCTGTTATTGATTTTTTAAGCCAATATGATTTAGTCCAAATTAACCATGAACATAACGATCTCAATCGGATCCTTGATTTAGTATTTGTTGATCAGGAATTTCATATTTCTATAGAAAAGTCAAATTTCCCCGTTGTAGGCAACACACAACACCACCTCGCAATTGAGGTAGATATAATTTTTTATAACTATTTAAAAAAAAAGAAAATATTTTTAATACTATTGTATATGATTATCTAAAAGTTAACTTTGTTGTCTTTTTCGTGGCAGAATATTTTTACCGGTACCGATTTAGAAAATGATTATAAGGCATTTACGTCGATTTTACAAAGAGCTATTGAAAAATATGTACCAGTAAAATATTTAAAACAGAATGCTAACCCTGTCTGGTTTAAAAGGAGGTTAGGCAATCTCAAGAATCAAAAGAACAAAGCATATAAGTTATACAAAAACAACAAACAAGATCTTAATCTTCGAAACAGCTATCTGGATTGTCAAAAAACATTTTACTATTTGAATAAATTTTTATATCGTAACTACATATTTTCTGTTGAAAATGACCTTAAAAGTAATAGCAAGCGCTTTTGGAATTTTATTAAACACTAAACGAAAGTCCATTGGATTACCAAGCTGCATGAAGTACATTGACACAACTACTGTAATTTGTAATATATTTGCAGATTACTTTCAATCAGTCTATTCTTCAGAATCTGTTATAAGTCAAGAGCTTCCAGGGGTAAGTGAATGTGTGGATTTTGGGTCACTTGTTCTATGCCAAGCGGAAGTTGAATTATCACTTTTAAGCTTGGATGTAAAAACAAGCGAAGGTCCCGATAACATTCCTCCCATACTTTTGAAAAAATTGTGCAATCGCGTTAGCCCAGCCGCTAACGCTGATCTTTAATTTATCTTTTTCCAAAGGCAATTTCTTGAAATCGTGGAAAATTTCGTTTTCGTCTCCAATATTTAAATCAGGGTCTAAACACGAAATAACAAATTACAGACCAATCTGCAAGATCTCTGCTATTCCAAAACTATTTGAAAAAATAGTTTATAATAGAATTTCATTAATTATACAAGACAAAATATCAGTCTTTCAACATGGTTTTGTAGCGGGCAAATCAACATCAACAAATTTAATGATTATGACTAATGCCATTATTTTTTTTTTTTTTTTATAATTAACGCGCGCACAAGGGACTATTTGTTTCCCTTTTAATGTAGAACACACTGCGCGGGCATTAGGAAGATAGGGAGGGGAGAGATAGGAGGTGTCGATTAACATTGGTTTTGAATGTTTGCAAATTGAAATGGCAAGGGAAAATCTCGCCGGGTAAACCATTCCAAAGTCGTGTTGTTCGGCCAAGAAAGAATCCCTATATTTCACGGTACGTCCGAAATTGGGCTCAAGGGTGAACTGACGGGCATTCCTAGCAAGACGAGTAATGCAGCTGGCTACAACGAGTGAACATTTTTTATAAAAGAAACGATAAAATAAGGAAAGACATGAAACATTGCGTCGGTGTTCGAGAGGGGCAATTGTTTCAGCGGCAGTTCTATTTCCTATCAATCTTAACGCTCTATTTTGTATTCTATCAAGCAAGTGAAGCGATGTTTGTGAAGCACCTGCCCAGAGGTGGGAGTTATACTCGAGTTTAGGGCGTATAAACGCTTTATAGATTGTAGCCAGATCAGATGGAGAAAAATACTTGTTACAAGAAAACCTAAGCACTTAGCAGCATTCTTAGCGATTTCAAATATATGGTCGTTCCAACAGAGGTCGTCGTTGACACACATACCGAGTACTGAGAGCTTTTCGGTTTCTTCGATGTAAGTACCATTCATGGACAATGGCATTGGGGTATGTTTAGCTTTAACGACAGAAGACCGCATTGAGTTTTCGAAGCATTAAACTCCACACGATTCCTATTACCCCATTTGACAATGCTGTATAAATCGGAGTTTAATGAGCTTGACATACGGCACCGTTGCAATTGTACGTCCGAAGGCGAAGGACGTGAATTATCGAACGAATATGAAAAGCTGAGGGTATAGTCGTCAGCAAAACAGTTAAGTGGATTAGAAGTAACAGACAGAAGATCATTTATAAAAATGAGGAAAAGAGTCGGAGACAGAACAGAGCCCTGGGGCACACCAGCATTTATTTTATGGGAATCAGACTTGAATCCGTCCAATACAACTTGTATTGAACGGTCCAGAAGATAGCTTCTAATCCAACGAACAAGAGTATTATCGATGCCAAAAGCACGCATTTTCGATAAGAGAACTTCATGCCAAACTCTATCAAATGCCTTGGAGATATCAAAAGCAATAATCTTATTTTCACCAAAGCGATGTAAAGATTTGTTCCACTGTTCGGTGAGATATGCCATCAGATCACCAGTGGAACGGTTGCTGCGGAAGCCATACTGACGGTCATGGAGAAGCTTACGATCTTCGAGATATTCCTTAAGCTGACGGTTGATCAGTGTTTCCATGACCTTAGAAAGAAGGGATGTCAGTGCTATGGGTCGATAGGAGGAGGGGGAGGATGGGTCACCTTTCTTAGGGACAGGCTGGACAAATGCTGTTTTCCATCTTCTAGGAAAGATTCCAGAAAAGTAGGAGCGATGGAAAAGCTTACGCAGTGGCTTTGCCAGTGTGGAAGAACACCTCTTCAGAACAATCGGGGGTATACCATCCGGGCCAGCGGATTTGTGTATATCGAGATCTTTGAGAACTCTTGCTACTGTGCGGAAAAAATCTGTCCCATGGAAAAATTTACATTCTCAAGTACAGGAGGGACAACTTTGCTATGCGGCAGCGTGGAGCTGGCAGCGAAATGGGCGGCGAGCAAGTTTGCCTTCTCTGAAGAGTAAACAATCGGTTTGTTATTGTCGATGAGCGTTGGAACCGAAGATGGTGAGGAGTTTTTAATATTTTTTACAAATGACCAAACATTTTTACTGCCTTTGGGACACTGCAGAATTTTTTGCCGTAATTTGTGGTCATGCAACAATTTGGTTCTTTCAGTAACGGAGTTGCATGAGTTCCTTGCTTGTTTGTGCTTTTTCTGATTTTCCTCTGTAGGGTTGGCTTTGTGGGATCGGAAACTTACCTCTTTGAGCCTGATAGCTTCTTTACACTCAGAATTAAACCAAGACTTTTCTTTAGGTTTGATGCTGTTTACTCTGTTAGGAATAAAAGCACGCATCCCTAGAAGAATCACATTTGTGATCATTTCAGCCCTGGCATCAATGCCACTATCGAGGAAGCATAGTGACCAGTTAAAGTTTCGAAAAAAAATATTCAGGCCGTCCCAGTTGGCTTCCTCGTATTGCCAAACGGTCCTGGTGGGAATTTTTTTTTTAACTGGATGAATGGGGGGTGAGAATTGCTGTTACACTAATGGTATACCTACCAGAGTGAGAAGTAAGAAACAAATCAAGAGTATGGACGGCTTGCCCAGCAACATCCGGTATACGCGTTGGCACATCGATCAGTTGGGTAAGGTGATGTAACCCGGCAAAGAGCTCGACATACCTTCCTTCGGGTGTTGTCTGACCAGAATAGCGGAGCCAATTGGAATTGTGTACATTGAAATCGCCCGCAATAACGACTTCAGTGCGAGGACAACCCTTTGTTTTCAACAATTTTCGAGATAGAATCAGACAGCGCATCAAACTCGTTTCAAGTCGAATTGCTGTCGAGATTTGGACTCCTGTAAATAAAAAAATAATGAATGACATGCTTGCGGACAGTGAATTTGAGCCACAAGAAGTTAAAGTCCGTGTTGGAACATTGCCCACATTGGGTAAGTCTCTGGCAAGCAATATCATATATCATTCCTAACATAGACCACGAGACCATGATGGGAAAAGAGTAATGGCACCAAGCTATACCCATGTAGAGTAAATTCTGATAAATCAGTATTTACTCCAACCTGGGTTTCACTTAATGCCAAAACAGCTGGCCTGTATTGAACAGTGTAGACGTACACGTGAAAGAAATTCTTTCTTATACCACGAACATTGGAATACACGACACAAAAATCACCTACCATTTAAAAATACTTACACACAAAACACAATTCTGACTAAGTCGAACCATGCAATGAAAATCCAAATTAATCTCTGTAATAAACAAACTGTCTTAGGTGTTATGCCCATAAGACAGCTTTTCCATTTACCGCAAGCATACGATGCCTACAGTAGATAAGAAAGAAGCAGTTAAGCTAAGCACAAAGGGTTGGGACAGATAAGAGGATAGAGGATTCTAATATTGAAAAAGGATATCAAACTGATATTATCTTTACCAATTTTGCTAAAGCTTTCGACAGAGTGAATCACAAAATTCTACTTCATAAGCTTTTCTGTTTTGGTGTTCATTCATCTCTATTACTGTGGCTTAAATCTTATTTGACTGGAAGAGTTCAAGTTGTTTAAATTAAAAACTATAAATCAGATGATATAAATGTCCCATCAGGTGTCCCCCAAGGTAGTCATTTGGGACCACTGCTTTTTCTTCTTTTTGTCAATGATATTCCCACTATCTTTCATGATTCACTCTGTCTCCTTTTTGCGGATGATCTGAAACTTTATCGAAAGATATCCAGCAATTCAGACTGTAGCCTTCTGTTAGCCGACTTGGATAGATTGGCCACTTGGTGCAAGGTCAACTACCTTGACCTTAATATTGCTAATTGTCAAGTTTTATCCTGTCACAGGAACCATAACCCAATTATGTTTGATTACGGCATCTATAACATTAAATTAGGAAGAGTGGCGCAAAAAAAAGATTTGGGTGTTATTCTTGACGTTAATCTGTCACTTCATCCTCATTTTGATTATATGATCAACAAAGCTAATCAGATGCTGGGTTTTCTTAAAAGAAACACCAGAGAGTTTAATGATTCCTACACCCTTATAACATTGTATAATTCATTGGTAAGATCCGTGCTAGAGTATTGTTGTACAGTTTGGAATCCATATTATTCAAATTCGTCAAAAAGAATAGAAAATGTTCAAAGAAATTTTACGAGATATGCTTTCTTTAAATTGAGATGGAGAATCCCTGCCCTTCCTATGAAACTACGTGTTTATTATTTGGTATGAAATCACTGGAAACTCGCCGGAAATATTTCTCAGTAATGTTAGTCCGGACATTACATGCCCTCCGCTTATAGATTTATTCTATGAAAGTAAGGCACCATCGAGAATTACACGCCATCGATTTGTTATAACTATATAAACATTTTCATCACAGAAATTATGGGCGCAATGAGCCCATTTCCCATTGCATCAGAGAAGCTAATGCAGTATGCTCTATAATTGATTTCAATACGAATTGTACGAGAGATGCTTTTAAATCTTATGTTCTTAACTTTATTTAATTTTAGTAAAAATTATTTAAAATATGTAACGCATTTATTTATTTATTTACTTATTGAACAGTTGCGTATAAATTTAAGTGTATTTATTCTATAATATCCATACCCACCTAAGTAATTTTTGTGTTTAAGTTTGCATTTTTTTTTTGATTATTTAAAAAAGTTGTTAAAAAAAAAAATTTTATTTAAAAACCGTTCCTACGACTTTGAAAAAAAGATTCACACCTTTTTTACATTTCTTAAATAAAATAAAATAAATGGAAAAAATCGATAAAAAAATTGAAGTTCTCCTAAAATTTGTCATATTTTATTCGAAGCTTTGACTTCACATAAGAGCAAGTACGGTGCGATTCAGTCGTGCAATTAATTTACTTCCGATGATAGATACAATAACTTATGTAAGTTATGCATTCGTGCAGACTTAATAAATCAAACATGTCATTAAGACGATAGAGAAACATATTTGATTTACTGGCGAAATTCTGTCCATCTCTCTGTCTGTAAACGGATGTATTTTGAACTACAGCCTAAATGATTGGGACAATCATCGTCAAATTTAAAACAAAAGGTTACTTTGATATTCTCTAGAGTATTTTTTTTTTGTAGCTTCCAACCGTTGATTTTTTTCTCGGAAACAGCTCTAAGATACCACCCACAGGGCCGTTTTTTTTTTCTTCGGCTATCTCAAGAACTGGTAACCCGATTACAACCAACTTGATATTCTGCAAGATGCTAATATCTAAAGTAGATAATTTCACAATGAAGAAATATTTTTAAAAAAAATTTCAATTGCTATTTTTTTTTTTAATTAAAATTTATCTTGAATCTTGAATTACTTTTTTTTTATATAAAAACGTAGTTAAAAATAGTTTTATTCAAAAACAGTTTCTACGATTTTGAAAACAAATCACACTTTTTCACATTTTCTGAAGAAATAAAATCGCGTTTAAATTATCCCCCCGAAAACTATTCGACGCAGGAAACGCATATAGGAGCATTTACGTGCGATCGAGCAGTGCATTTTTTTTTAGTTTTATATACAATATACAGGTATATATCAATTCACAAGTGTTAAGGATAATGTTTGAACAAAAAAATGCAAATGTAAGAAAAAGGGAAAAGGGGGGCCCTAATTTGTTTGTGATACGGGGCCCACGAAGTGCTATCTACGCCACTGCACAAAAGATAAATATTGGAACGGGAAGACATGTGCTTCCAACAGACTAGGCCAACGACGCATACGGCACGAGCCACAACCGAAATTCTGGTGGTGTGTTTTATCTGAGTTACCGAATTTATATTTTTGCTGAGATCTAAGGTTCGAAAAGATAAAAAAAACTCTTTTATAAGCTAAGATTCAAATTAAACAAGCAAACATAATAGTTAAGGTTTCGTAATGGAACCTTTACTTAGCAATTCAGGCCAGCTCCCAAGGAAAATATATTTGACTGCAGCAAAATGGTGAGCGATTTTATGAATCCAATCTTCTCTTCACTCTTTCAGTGTCACGATTATTGAAAGATATTTTCAATCCACTTCAAAAAAACAAAACAGGTGTCGCAGCGACTAATAAGAAAAGGGTGAAATAAAAACAAAGCTATGTGTATCAAACCTAACCAAGAATTTAATACTGCCACACTGTCTACCACATTACCCAAATGAGGCGCCGCCACTTAACTCGGTTAATTAAGTCCGAAAATAATGATCCGAAAGCTGTTGCTCGGCATTCACTTAAAAAGCCGCCTCTAAATAGTTGTGACAAGAAAATCCCCTTAGGTGTCACGTTGGCGTTCTTTTGAATCACAATCCTTTTGTCACATTTGACCGTACTGCCGATACTTGAGCTTGAGCTCCTATTGATTTACGGACCTGACCAGGTGGAATAACATGTGGTTAGACAAACTTCTCAATTAGATATTTAATTCCGTAATTTTTGAGTAATGCCGTTTACGTGCGTGTCCTTGGTCCATAGCAGACAAGAGTCACTGCTGCGTGCATACAGTGGCACCCTCTGTAGAACAGTTCCCGCAACAAGCCGACATGATGGTGGTCCCCCATATCGTCCAAGTCCAAGTCTATGTCGTTCGCTTCGACTTAATATATAAATTTTTTGTCGTCCGGGCATTTTTAGTCGCACCGACCGTTAGCGGTTAGACTACGTTTATTTCGAAGCCACTTAAGCACCCAGTGAAGCAATTAAGTCAAAAACCATTCAGTCTATCATTTGCTGTTAAAAGTCAATAAATAAAACCGGCAATAAATTTTCCATTTAGCATTAAATGCGATTACCAGGTTGCTATGGACTTGGAAACCTGTGTATGTAAGGTTGGCTATGCCATTACCCATTTTATATATAAGATTGAGAAGCTCTTTTGGTGCTGCCTGCCACTGCTGCTGTTGTTGCATGTCATATGGTAATTTCTTCACCTGCTAGTTGTCACGATCCACATAAATGTGTGGTAATAAGTGCGACTGAGTCTATCATGGGACTTCTATCTTGACTCGATGCCATGCAACACATTGTGTTGGCTGAAGCTTTAGGGAATCAATGATACTCCGAGAGCCTCAAAGTCATGGCACTGAGGTGAGTCTTACAAAGGGTATTTTATTGAATAGGTTATGTGTACAGTGAGGAAATCTGGTCACCGGTACGGCCAACGACGGCACAGAGTGTAATTGACAGCCAGAATGACAGCAGTGATTGGTAAATCACTTGACAATGCCCCAGGAGTAAAGGAGCAGCTATAGAGTCCACATAATACCAACTCGCGGATAGATGCGGTCTGCCACCGTTTTATTGTGTGAACAAAGGTATTTAATAGAAATTTATATGGCCTGCAAATGCTCCTGCGGAAGTGTCGCCTGCAGCGATTACTCGACTGCCGCCTCACCTACAACAAGTCTACACAATTTATTGTTCGAAGGCACGAGAGGAATTTTAGAAGCTGCGGCACACGAAGCGGCCTTTGGGGGAAAATGTGAGAAAATTACGCGAACGTGCCGCGCGACTGTCAACCGCTGCCGCCACTGACACCATCAGCCACACCAGCAAAAACGCCTGCCTCTATAGAGGCAAGCCGCCTTCTCTACCGCCGACACATGCGATACCCATTTTGATACGTAATGACACCATCAACATAGTCGTCAACACCGCTGTTGTTGTTGTTGTTGTCAGCGATGCTGTTGCGCTGCGAATACGATATAATATACCGCGAAGGTGTGGTAATTTTCCACTTTATTAGATTCTAAATTAAATTGATTGTGTTGCCAGATCAACTTATATTCATCGGAATGCAATTAAGGCTTTGAGGTTGTTTTGTGCTAAGAGCGGCGCGCTGCGCGCTCTTTCGGCTGAATTTATTGATTTTTTGCTCTCGTCTAGACGTCCTCCATCGTCGTCGTCGGCCGGTCTTACATCTTAGTGGAGTTCGTACGATCGGTAATGATGTTTCGTGGTCGATTGACAGCCAGCAGCTGATTGAATGCAATCGGATTTTTCGATTGCTTGAAATCTTTTCGACTACAATGTCGTTCAAACGATATTTGCGGATCATAAGTTGAGTCCAGACTTTTTGTTATGCAATTGCTAATGAGATGACCGGAAACTTCAAAAGGAGGGGAAAGGCTATTTGATTAAATGATTTTTAAAAAAGATGGAGTATTGTAAAAGATTTCAATATTTAAAAATAAATATTTTTAATAAATATTCAATAAAATCGAACAGATAAATTAATAATATTTATAACCTATCTCTATATATATAAGAATGGATGTATTTTTGGATGTATGTCCGGTATGGACTCCTAAAATGCCCAACAGATTTTTATGAAATTTCCGGGGTGGATATAGTTTAGTCCAGGGATGGTTCCTGTGAAGATTTGGCTGATCCACCCGGCGTTGCTCGGGTATAACATACATTTGCTCGATTTCGATAGTAGCGTAGCTTATCGGTTTCAACTGCAACAAAACACCATGTATAAAATTGATTGTATGTTTGTGTGTACGTTTGTCCGGTATGGACTCCTTACCTTAAAATTTTAAGGTAATTATAGTTTTGTCCGGGATGGTTTGGTGCCGCTAGCATTAAGATAAAATAAAGAATTTTAATTGCACATTTTACACTAAAAAGATATATTTTTGCTTGGGCGTAGCAACGTGCACCTTGTACCGCTAGTATCCAATACAATTTAAATAAAAAATAAATGTGTTTTATAATATGTCGTAGAAAAAATGTGTTGCGAGTTTTTAATTGAAAAATAAGAAGAAAGCCAACAAAAAGTTGTCGAGGTTCCACGAAAGTGCCGTACTTGTTTGGTGGAAACGTTGGAGAGATTGTTCTTCGACTTTTGTGCCGAAGAGTCACAGCTGTCGATACCGTTGTATGCATCAGTATTCAAGCATATGTGCAACTGTCTTGACGTTACTATTTCTTGTCTTTGGTGATAGTTTTTATCCCGCTCCAGTATCTTGGTCGCATTCCACAGAATGCTATGTTTACCATTTTTCCGAAATAAGTAGGAACTGTAGGAATTCCTAAACTTACTCAGCGGTAAGTAGGTTGTAATGGTAGCTCCAGTATATGCGGGTAGCGTTTTTCATAATTACAAGGGAACGCACAGAATTGTATTTCTGGTTGTAGCGGGCGCCTAGTACAATTTACGTGGACGTTTGTGAAAATGGTCGATTTTCCGATTATGGCGTGTTTTCTGTTAGAAAATTGATGGACAGTCAGTAGCTTAGCTTGCCGATACCAAAAAACTGCCCGGCCATGAAAGACTTATTTCATATGTACTCTTGGCTGACAATGCATTTGTTCTGCGGCCAGAATATTGAGCAGGCGGAAGGGCAAAGGCACTGGCAATTAGATCGCCAAAGGTACCGAATCTGTCATTATGTATACTGAGTGAAGTCAAGACTTTAAAATTGGAGATTGGTAGCAGGGTTAATGTACTTAGCATACCGTATGTCCTTTTGGAACGCTACCTGTCTCAATGAATTTGCACTTTTGACGGCGATGGTGAGCAGACAGTTTTTTTTTTCAAAAAAACATGGGACACTGTGGCGTATGTGTATCATTTTTTTTTTTTGTATTTTCACATTGTTAAAAACATATCGTTGCTTTACATTTATATTCGAGGTATTATTAACTGAACGAACATTAAAAAAAGTTAAGCAAATTGCTTATCTCATATTATGCCGCCCTCCACCGAACAAAATTTGTTTATGTGTCAATTTTTTTATCAAAAAAAATCATCTGTCATACAGAAATTTTACACAAATCGTTCGTGTGTAAAATTTGTGTTAATCAAATTTGTGGTTTAGAGGGTTTGTGTATTTTGTTTACATCAATACACAAATTTATACACAAATATTTGTTTATATGCAAATCATCCGATCTGCCTTTTATGAGAAATTGACAAAACCTTCCATAGTAACCCTTAGCAACACATTTGTCTCTTTTAGATATATTGACGTCCACTTTCAGAAGAGCTTTCAATTTTGCAAGAAGTCTATGAGTGATTAAGAGAGACCGGAAAAGGACCAAAGGCATAGATTAAAAATATTATAAAGAACAAAATCTTTCGAACGTTCCATCCCCCAACACCCTCAATTTTTATTGTCTCTTTTGTATATCATTCATTGTGTTTTACTCATTTACTATTCGTATATATCAACAATAGGGTTGGGGACTTTTCCCCCCAAGAGTAAATATCTCCAAAATAATAATGTTCAAGTAGATCTTGGAATTTTCAAATGCAATAAAGCCATTCGACTTTATTGAGAACTAAAGCCATCACTTAAATGTGAACAAACGGCATATGGTGTATTAAGTTTTATGGCATATAAACAGTGAAATAGGTATAGGGGGGCATGCTGCGTCCTACAACCCCCCTGCCTGGGGTCACTATAGAATTTAGAGTAGGTGCGAGGTCGGGTATTTTCAACTACTCCGAATCCAAAGGTGAGCCCAAGCGGAGGGCCAACATGCTACCATTACCTATTTCTGTACACTGGGGATTTAGGGATGTCTTGGACTTTTGGCAAAAAAGATTGTTTCGTTGGAGATTTTGTCCATGTATATTATGTCTGCGGTGATAATATCCATTTGTATTACTTTTTTGGGGAAATTTAAATGATTTTACCGGTTGAAAAAAATTCTTTCTTTTGTTTTTATCTCGATTAATTGGCTCCGATAAAGCATCGCTTCCCGTGAGATCAGCGAAATCAAGCATTGTTGCGCGTGGTTAGTAGAAAGATGGGGGCTGTCCGAAAACCAACTGCGTGCCATTGACATGTGTTAATGTGTAATGTAATGTAATGTAATCTCGATTAATGGAATCAATATGGTTTTATTGTAAATTAAATGAGCCGCTTTGTTTGAGTACCGACACGATTAGGTTGGTGGTTTTTAGTTTACTGTTGCACCCGATTTGTGGCGCTGTTTTCGGGATCCAGAAAATGTATGGTATACCCGAGCAACAACAGGTGGTTCAGCTAGTTTGTTATAAATATTAATGTAAAATAAATAAAAATAATGGAACTTCATTACTATAGCTAAATAAAGAACGGAACGAAATCCTTATGACAGGAGCCAGTTGTTACTTAGATTGAAGTTTTTAAAGGTTTTCTAAATCTTTGATTATTTTAAAGCAGGAATAAGTAAAACTAATTTATTTAAAGCCGCTTTATGTGGATTACGGTCAAGTTAACTTCTGCTAATAAACAAAATCCAAACTATAAGGTTTATTGTGCTACCAAAATAATCACTAGTATTGCTTCTTCAACGTCGCTTAATAAAAGTTTAGATAGTCAGTTTTAATGATTATTATAACTGGTGGCATAGATAAACTAAATAAAAGTTAGTTAGTTAACATTAAATGAGTTTTACTTTAAACGTTCTTCTTTTGAAGAGGATTGTTTGTATACTTATAACAAAAACACAGTTTTTTTTTTAAATATCTGTCTGTGTTTCTGTCTGTTTGTTCCGGCTAATTTCGCGAATGGCTGCACCGATTTTGACTGGACTTTCACTGATAGATTGCTGATGTTCGTTCGAGGCGTTTTTATTACATACATTTCTCAATTTCACTGTTTCACAGTTTCTATACATTTTTTTGTTTATAGTTCCAATGTTTTTGTGTTCGTTAGGAAAAATCTTTTGGACAAATTGAACGATTTGACCATTTAATATTGAGTTTTCTGAGAAATTTTCAAGTGCGTTTAAGAAAACGTCATCGTAATCTAATCTTCTTCTAATATCTAGCAGAAATGTTATAAAAAAACATTTAAACATAATTTTTAAAGATTTGTATATGTTTGGGCTTTGGGTATGTTCGCATCGTAGATTTTCACTAAAAAGTGAAAAAAAAGAAAATTTAATAAAGAAAAAAATCAATTTTGTACAAACAATTCAAAATTGTACTGAAAATAGCGAAGATGTACTATCATACGTACTAAGAAAATAAAATTGTACTAAATGCAGTACAATATTAAGGCTTTTTCCGACTATGGGTGCAGTCAAGAGCAAATAATGAAAAGTTCTTATTTATACAGATAAAAGCAAGGAAATACGTAGTTAATAAATTTGTAAACCATAAAAAATATAAATAAGTACTGAAATTAATGTTTAGTATTCATAAGGAAGTTTTTAAAAAATCTTCTGCAAAAGCTCTTTAAAATGTATTTGACAGAGTAAAAAGAAATACTCAGCATTTAAGTGATTCCCCTTATGATTCGTGAATATACAAAATATTGAGATAACAATCAAATATGACATTACGATCATAGAAAGTCTAAAAAAATGATGGAAAAAAAATGTCTGTCTGTCTGTCTGTCAGTATGTATAACGAGCGGCAGCCTAAACGACTTAAGCGATTATCTTCAAATTCGGCATGTATGATTCTTGTGGTATTCCCCAGAGAATAAATTGAAATTTTATTTTTAGGACTAAAAATAACGGTACCTGCCATATGACCGTTTAGGAAAAACTTATTTCTCTCAAAAACGGCTCCAACGATTTGGATGACATTTTTTTAAGATTTTGTTTGTTAGTATTGGCTTTCATTCGATAAGAACCAAATTTGCGGTAAAAGTCTTTAAACGGTACCTTTCATATTACGGGTTTTTAATTTTTGGCTTTCTCGGTAACGGCACTTTTATAAAATTTTATATTTAAGAAGATCTAGAGCCAAGATCTAGAGTCACAGTCGGTGCTGAGTACATGGAAGGACCATTTCTGCAGACTGTTAAATGGCGATGAAGACCAAAATCCCGCTGTCAGGCAGAATGAACCATTCAGCATGGATGATGACAGACAAAACTTCCGTCCACCTGACCAAAATGAAGTGAGAATAGCAATATGTAAACTAAAAAACAACAAAGCTGCTGGACCCGACGGACTACCCGCCGAACTTTTTAAAGCGGCCGGAGATGACCTGGTGGAGTGCATACACCAACTCATCTCTAAAGTTTGATCAGAAGAAAGTATGCCTGATGAATGGAATCTCAGCATCGTTTGCTTGATCCACAAGAAAGGAGACCCTCTAAACTGCGCCAACTATAGAGGAATAAGTCTCCTGAATTTCGAAAATGTTAGCATACGGTGACGACATAGACATCATTGGCAGAACTCGGCGAGCTGTCACTGGAGCGTTTGCTAACTGTAAAGCTGAAGCGGTTAACGGGACTGCGGGACTAGCAGTCAATGAGGCCAAAACGAAGTACCTGCTGTCCACAAAAAGGGACACACAACACCGGCGGATTGGACAAAACATCACAATAGACAGGTACAACTTTGAGGTAATTAGGGACTTTGTGTACCTCGGATCCGCTATAACATCTGACAACAACATCTCGTCAGAAATAAAGCGAAGAATTACTCTTGCGAATCGCTGTTTCTATGGGCTAGGAAGGCAATTGAGTAGCAAAGCCTTCTCTCGAAAGACAAAGGAGACTCTGTATAAGACCCTAATCATCCCAGTCCTGCTCTATGGCGCAGAGGCATGGACTCTATCTAAAGCGGATGAAGATATCCTTAGTCGTTTCGAGCGTAAGATTCTTCGGAGGATTTTTGGCCCTATCTGCGTTAACGGGCTTTGGAGGAGAAGGTTCAACCAAGAACTATACGAGCTGTACAGCGACATTGACCTGGTCAAAAAAAAAACGCATATCACGTTCAAGATGGCTAGGTCATGTAGAGCGAATGGACAACAATGCTCCGGCTCGCATTAGGTGGCGCGCTCAAGTGGAGGACGACCTGAACCAACTTGGAGTGCAAAACTGGAGGCAGCTAGCCAAAGACCGAGCTGGCTGGAGAGGCATGTTGGTTGAGGCCCAGGTTCGTCCCGAACTGTAGCGCCACCTAAGTAAGTAGTAGAGCCAAATTAATTCTGCATATCAAAATTTTTAAATAACTCTTTTTTCTAATAAAAAATAAATTCAATTTAAAAATCAATATATTTTTAAAACTAATCAAAAAAAATAATTTTAAGTTTTATAAACACATGTAAATAAATTCTAAAAAACTGTATACCAAAATTAAAAAAAAAATTCAAGAAACTAAAAATTAAAAACAGGATTTTATCAAAATCCGTTCTACAATTTTCGAAATACTTTGTCGCTGGGTGTAAGTATGTAGGTCGGGTCCCTTCTCATTCCTGTTGACAAGTTCTAACGCACATATATAGAAATGATTGAGATTGGGTTTCTTTAGGCCTTGGTTAGCTTAGGATAATGTCCTGCCATTATATCATATTCAGCCTAGCAATTTTCTCCATTCAGACGAAATGCTGTCCAGAACTTGACACACATTAAGCACAAAAAAGGTTTTTTTTTCAAATTCAATTCGGGTTAAATCTAGCGCGTGATTATTATCCCCTATAGTCTACTCTACACCATTTTGCGGTCCGAACAAAATAGATGAAAAAAACCTACAAAAATCACTGTCAACCGCACATTATTCCCAGCCAGAGCCACTCACACGTGCCCATATTTACGAAGTGCTTGGGCGCGCAATAGGCATCGCGTTAATGTATCGCTCGTAACGTATGTACTGTACATATGGTATAACAATCAAGGTCGTGGGTGTGTCCCATGCGGTCGGCGCGAGCGTCGCGCCGTTGCTGCTGCCACTGCGCCGCACAATAGATTGTCAAATCGAACAAACCGTGCTAATAATTCGTGTTGACAATGATTTCGAGTGACTTAAGTTGGTTGTTTTCACATGAATAGCTCGAGAGTTGTTCCAAGTCCGAAGTGGATGTCGATTGTCGTAGTCGATGTCTTTGTTGTTCCACTCTGATTAGGGTGGCCAGAAATTAGGTTGACATCGATCGACACCAAACCCAATAGTGATTATCTATCTCTCTGGTGAGCTCGTGCCATAGTTGGAGTCATATTATGGAAGCCAGACTTGCAAATAAAACAGCTGCTACTGCCACTACCACTGCCGGTCGTGTTGCATTCTCGGCTCTGCAGTTCTGTGCTGCACTTGGAGGTTGGATTAGAGTCTAAAAAGCCAACTTGGATTGAGTCTCTGTGCAGACATCTTAATCCTTTGTCAAGGTTTTGTTTTTTGGTAATTTGCAACATCCCAGCAAAAGTTGATTCATCCCCTAAATGCGGAACTATCAACTAATCGCTTTCTCGCAAAAGGGTGGAGTGTTGTAAAAGTGCAAACTAATTGACTAGCTGTGCATGTTATGCCACAAACAATGTACGCTCGAGTGTTCTAATGCCAACGAGCTGACTTGTAATCCTATTCACGAGGCACTGCCCAGCCATCCATCGAACTGTCTACTCTGCCTCTGGTTGTTGTAGGTCGCGTTCCTTTGCAACAAAGTTGCATTTTCTGTCACGTGTATGCTTTTTTTTCATGCTCCCATATTATACGATATTCGTGGTGTTAGCTATGCCGCACGCCTTGCCGCCCGCTACTGTCACTTTTGCAGACACGCAAGCACCTCTAAACCAGTTAAGTGTCAGCTTACAGAAGGAGAAGCTTCCGGTTCGAATAATTCGCACTGCAATTAAGTTCTTAGACTTTTTTGTTCGTTGATGTCTTTAAGGTTAATTTTAATTGTCTTAAGGCAGCATGTTGTGTGGTGTAGGCGGGGGTGTTGGTAAGCCTGTTGCAATAGCAGCCGCAGGTGTCGAGTAAAATACAAAAAAAAAGACCTACCCTCGCGAGGCACACTAAGTCGCGTATCTCACAAGAAGCCATAGAAATATTCAAATAGGCAGCCTTATGATATCACGTCGCGCGTTAACGTCAAGTAGTCAGGCCTGCTACTGCGCTGCCACAGTAACTGATTGTTGATTAATGTGACCACTGACTAAATTGGAGTGCCCGAGCGATAGCAGCCAGCCTCCTCGGAGGACCCGCTGCTGTCATTTATCAAAATCCGCAGCGTATATACACCTAGCTCTTAATTTTACAGTATCGCCCACAACGCGGGCACACTATGGGGTGGTTTACGGTCTTTCCAGCATCAAATCAGCTTGGCCGGCGCAATATGCTGCAGCAACTGTTGCATTTAATTTGCATCACTTTGCATTGGATTTTATTAAATGGCACGGCCGGCAACTCCAACAACGACGACGCTTAAGTGAAAGACGGTTGCAAGCTTCGAGAGTAATTAATAACTATTAATATCTGCGCGAGAACTGGTTAATAACTCACTTTGCCAGGCAAACGGTCCACTGTATATCGCATAGTGATTGGATACGGGCACGCGGCCTGTGAGGCAGTTTCAGGGCCGCCGCGTCGGTCGGTCGCTTGGTTAAGCACACAAGCTCTATAGTGCAAGCCTAGGTCGACCCTTATGCAATTTATTTAGACACCTCGATCACCTGTAGGGAAGTTGTTTAGCTGTTCGAGAAATTGATTGAATTTATTGAATTTATTTGCAAGTCGATTGATTTTTTTGTATCTTTTGTGTGGTTTCATTGAGGAAAAATATCAATCGATCGATCTGTTGATCTAGTAATGATATGGTTCTTGTAGATAGATAGTGATATAGTCGGTTTCCGGGTTTTTGCTTATATTTATCTTAGAGACTGTGTTAATTAATTCCTTGCTTGATGGTTTACTTTTTATTTTTTGTTTGCAGGCAGAGGGCCCTCCAGTGCAAGTGGAACCAGTGGATCTTAGCCTTCGATCACCAAGAGGTAAGTGTTTTGTTTTTAGAAGAGCGAATTGATTTTATAATTTACCGTTGCATGATTATTAAGTTGTTTATGTTGGAGCCATCAATTAGTGTTGAATTAAATAAGTTTTTTTTTTTATTTGCTCAAAGAAAATAATAAAGCTAACCAAGCGGATTTCAAGAAAATTACATTAACATAATGGATTTTGCTTGCTTTGCAGAAACAACAAAAAAATTAAAAAAAAAAAGATACAATTCATTAGATACATTCAATTGCTTAAGATAGCAGTGTAAGTTAGCTAAGATGAGAACTTAAAGTATCGATAAATAAAATTTGAGGCGTTTGAGAACCTTTTTGGCGCCATAGTTTGAATGATGGGATTTATTACTTTTTCATTGTCTTTTAAACAAGTATTATTAAAAAATATAGTTTTGAAATGTTTCTAACTTACTTAGTAAATATTTTAAACTGTTTTTGGAACAATAAATGTGTTAGGAATCGATTCAGTAAACCTCGGTCTAACTTTGACACTTTAAAATCATTTAAATTGCACGACTGGATCGCATGAACTTGCTCTTATGTGCGGTCACAGCGCTCACCAAAAAATTGATGAAATATGATTTTTTTTCTGAATAGTTTGAATTTAATTTGCTTTTGATGTTCTTTCTTATATTTTTTTATTTTATTACTTTTGTATTTAACTAAATCTTAAAAATCTAAAGTAAATATTTAATTATAAATATAATAAAGAGACGGCATCATATGTTCTGCATACCACTAATTTATAAATAAATTTTGTAAATTATTTCAATAAATAAATAAATAAATAAATAAAACTTTAAGAATATTAAAGGAACTTCAAACTTTTTATTGGATTCTTCTGACTTTCGATTGTTTGAAAAAAGTACGTAAAATAGTTTTCAGCGGAAAAATTTAAACGCCATTTTATTTCTTTAGAAAATTTAAAAAAGTGTGATTTTTTTACTTGCGATTTAAGTACTAAAATGCAAATTATGGATTCGTGCAAAAAAAAATCTAACAATCAAACATGACATTACGATAATAGAGAAGTTGAAAAAAGTGGGTCCGGAAATTGCTTCCGTCTGTTGTCTGTCTGTCTGTCTGTTCGCGCCTCTACAGCCTAAACGGATGGGCCGATTCGCTTGAAACTTGGTATTATGGGGGTGTTTTTCATTTGTTTTCTAAGTCGAAAAATAACGGTACCTGCCATACAATTTTGAACAAAAAGTTACAAAACGGCTCTAACGATTTTGATAAATTTTTCAGAGTGCTAATTTTTTTTATAATAATACATCTTTCAGTTAGAATAATTTTTTCGAAATTTGTTCTCATATAACAGGTTTTTTCAAATGCGGTTTTATCGTAAACTATTATCCCGATTTCAATAAAATTTTGCATACAGGAAGTCATTTATAATTAAAATTAAAAATGATTCAAAAAAATTTCAAAAACTTTTTTTTTGTTTTTTCAAATTTTTTTTTTATTATTTGGTTTTCGAAATATTTTTAAACTGGGTTGATTGAATTTTTTTAAATAATTTTTTCCAGATGAAAACTACAGATTGCCTTATAATGACGTACTAGAAAAAAATTTAAATATATTTTCGAAAAGTTTTTCAAAAAAAACAACTTTTTAAAAAAACTGGTCGAAAGATTTTCAAATTTTTTTTTCTTCGATAGACATTTAGTTATAAATGTTTTAAGCATACTTAGTTTTTCCAAGAAAACTCTCTTACTAATTAAAACAAAAATAAAGGATTTTCTAAAAAAAAATATTTTGTTATTATAGTAGACGTGTGGTTTTCAATCTGGCAATACTTTTTTCGGAGTTGGTCTTTTTGACAGCTGTCTCTTGATTTATGCTCAGTTTGGTTTGCCATTTCATAATGAATAGACTTACTCCTGAACAAGTTTGGAAATTGTGCCAATTTATTACCAAAATAATTGTTCGATTCGGTGGAGCAGAGTATCGAAGAAGACCCAAATGAGTCCATCCGCCATCGCGCGCGGAAAGATCTTGGTTTGCAGGCTTACAAAATCCAACTCGTTCAAGAATTGAAGCCGCACGCCCATCAAGCGCGTCACACGTTCGGTGAATGGGCCCAAAACGAAATGGCCACCGATTCCGATTTTCACAAAGTTGGGAAAATTGGGCCTCGGCTGGAATATATTCGAGCCCGCCACGGCGGACACTTCCCCGAAATAATTTGTAGAACATAATGCAAACCCTTGTCTTTATAATAAAGCTAGATTCTTCTTGAAAACCACACGTCTAAAAAAAAACACCATTTATATACAAACATATGCAGTCACTAAGCAATTATCTAGCATAAGAACAAGTTCATGCGACCCAGTCGTGCATTTTAATTAAATTTTATTCGACGATGTGACCGCACATATGAGCAAATACGTGCGATCCAGTCGTGCATTTTATTTATTTTAATTTAAATTAATTTTTTAAATTTTATTTTCAAAAAATCAATATTTTTGAAATTAATCAAAAAAATATTTTAAATTTAATAATCACATGTATATATTAAAAAAAAATTCTAAAACCTGCATACCAAAATTAAAAAAAAAATTAAAAAAACTAAAAATAAAAAATAGGATTTTATTAAAATCCGTCCTACAATTTTTGAAATATTTTTTTTTCATAATTTCGTTATTATACAAGACGTGTGATGGCGTACTCCATTTTTACTAAAAATCGATAAGTATTGTGGTTTTGGCACTTTTTCAAGTTCAGAAGTGTGATTTTTCTACGTTAATGTAACTTATTTTTTAAATCTTATTCGACGACGTGACCGCGCATATGAGCGGGTGCGTGTGATTCAGGCGTGCAATTTATTTTTATTTAATACAGACCCTAAAAAAATACTTATGTGAAATTTTACTTTTGAAGTACGTTAGCCTATACTTGCGAAGAATATTAGTCTAATGAACAAACTTTGCCTTAAAACTTCCCAAACATGTCTAAATCAATAAAAAAAGAAACGAAATAAGTTCACAGCTGTTATTAATTATGTTTCAAGTTTCCTTAAAGTTAAGATAAAGTTCCTAAGCTAGCTCCAGTTAGAAGTATATAGCCATGGGGCTAATTGGCCCCCAGAACCCATTTACTACCATTATCATCCATTTGTTGGCCTAGACATGTATCATTAGAGACTTAATCGTCAATTGTTGCGAGTCATAAAATAATGACCGATTCGGTGTTGAATGGGTTAAATCCTCTGGGCATGGCATCCCCAGCTTCATGCTGCAAAGAATAACAGATAGAGAGGTTTTCGCAATATGTAAAGCTTAGCTTGGCCTTGGCCAATCGTTGGAAATAAATATAACACTCGCTTGCTATTGCGCTCCATAGAATTTGGACTTTCAAGTCGGTTCCACTATGAGTATACACGCGGTACTCCGGTACTCCATACAATCACGTAGCGTGCACTAATTAAATGACGCGCAAGTGTGCAGGCCATACTTCTAGAAGCAATGCCCTGTTTTGGGCTTCTTTGATTCATAACTTAACTATCTAGGGGATAGCCAACGCCACATCGCTGAGGCATTGCGCGATACAGTCAAGGTGAACTGTGGCCAAAGAGAGAAAATCACATCCAAAGCCATGCTGCCACTGGCACCACCAATTCCAAGCTTTATGTCCGCGTTTGAATTTTTAAAACGCGCAGTAACCTAGGAACATATTTTAATATCCAAGAACATAGGTTCCAGAGCGCGCCTCCTCCACGCCGCACCGCACCAATCGGTGACTATGGTTACAGCTAGCTGTAGGAGAGGGGCTCAATTTTAATTACGGTCCCCTGTTTAGGTGATTTGTGGGCTCCGTTTCATGTGAACGTATACAGCAAAACCATACAAATTTCAACAACTGTGTTCCGACTAATCTCGGAAAGTCTTAACAAGACCGCAAGTCCTTATTGGACTTGAGGCATAGTCTTTGTCATGCCCCAATAGAGGGCAATTACTGTGTTTCGACGTTGTCGTCGTTGGGTTTTCGGAGAAACTTCTGCGACTACGTCTTCTTTTTCATGCACCACTATATTGAGCGGGTGACCTGACTGTACCTACACATATATTCGCAGCACCGTTGTGCCGCCGCCGCCATTATGGGTTTTTGCATGCGCGCGCGCAGACGTAAAACGCTTTAATTATCTCAAATTGCGTACGCGAGGGCACATTACGCGTGCAAAATCAATTTTCAAAGAACTATGCGTGAAGCGCATGCGTGCGTCCCATAAATTTACATTCGAGATGATTTCTTCTTCGCATGTTGAAGGTACAATGTGTACACACATGCATTTCGATGTCCATGGGAGAAAATGTAGACCACGTTACTAGGAAGACGACAACACACTGTCCAGTCCAGTCCAGAGCTGTCTGGTTGGCATAGGTAGGCATAGGCATAGGCATATAGCGGCAGATAGACGCAGAAGCATACCGAGCGTACGCGTTGACAGACACATTCGATGATTCCCATACTGGACTGGATAGTGGATCGATGGATGGACGCTAGAAGATTATAATTGTTGGCGAGGCGTCTTGTCCGTGATGGGCTTTATATACATTAATTCCCGTTCCCAGAGTATCATATTGGTGCAATGCCTTGATTCTCTGAACTCCTGTTGCGAATCTTCACGTAATTGTTGTCGCCAAATGTCGCTGACGCTGACGATTCAGGCGTCACCCCAAATGGCGAGTCTTCTAGCGTCTTTTGCCAGAACTCATGGGCCAAACCTAGACTACTGTCTTCTCTAATGGCACATTTGCGCCAAGCTAAAGCTGTCAGCGTAATTATCAGGAGCGACCATTTAAATTGACATTTCGGTGGTGGCGTATAATTTTCGCTTGGATGTTGGTTGGAACGAGTGATTTTAGTCATCGATATTGAACACAAAAAAATAATCTTCTTCAAAACGAAATGTGGGTTTGGTCATAGTCGTGACTTGTATTTGATTCTTGGCGACTGGCATGGCGGCAGGCGGGCGTGCTGACGGCTCTTGTGTCGCACGGAGTGTCTTTCACTTGTCTTACACCGGTGTAGGCATGCGCGCGCGCCTTTGCCTATGGTGGTGCGCGGATTTTCCAAAGCCCAGCGTGAAATATGCAGTTGATCTGGTTTGCCTTTCTCTTTTGCAAAAATATATAAATATAAATATGTTTCTAGGTCTCTAGAGAACCAAGATAGATTCTGGCTCTGAGGCTCCTTGAGAATATTCTGAGATATATGCGTATGCGCGCGCGTGCACTCATGGGCATGAGCGAGCATTTCCATCTCAGACAAAAGGCCAATATATAGCTGGTTGATTAATATCCGCACTCATGTGCTTAATCGGTTGGATTAATCATTGTGACGCTGTGCGAAAGGGGCGGAGGGGTGTGCGCCAGCGTGCAACCAAATCAACTTTGGCTTCCTGCTGCAGACCTCGATGTGTCTGTCGTCGTTGAATGAGCCGGGAAAGGGGGTAGTACAGGACTCGTTAATTTATTAATTGACACTTTGAGATAGCATGCCCATGCCCAGCGTGGAAAGGGTGTAGTCGCGCAGGCTGGGCTCATCTTTATTTTATATTTAAATGGCGTCAAACAATTTTTGTGGCGCGGCGGGCACATGCATAGCTGGAGTGTGTGGAAGATCGGCGATAGTGCACACGACAGGAAAAGAGTTTGTGCCTCATAATGGGCTAAAGCAGATTAATTTTTGAAAAAGAATAATGATGATTTCAAATGTTGCATGACGATAATGTTGGAGGCTTTAGTATTATTTTGAGAGCAAATCGTATTAACCTTTTTTTTAAACGACTAAATATGTCAGAGGAAGTGGTGGAGATGTTTTACAACTGAAATCATCCAGAAATGAGATTTGGAAATCGAGGAAACTTATAGGTTTCCCACCAAGGTGGGACATAATTCCCACCAAAAAATATGTGGGACTTCTGACGCACTAAACATTTTTGAAAGTGCTATGTGCCCTACAAATTAGACATAATGTCCATGGACCTAATGTCTGCATTGATTTTTTTTTTTTCATTTTGAGTATGAGGTAGGTATGCAACCCCCCTGCTTGGGCTCACTATAGGATTTTGAGAAGGTGCAATGTTGGGTATGTGCAACGTTTCTTATTGATTTAAAGAACCATTGCCTAAACCCAATCTCGCACCAAATCCAAATCCTATAGAGAGCCCAAGCAGGGAGCTTGCAGGGGGGCAGCATGCCCCCCATACCCACCTCATACTGAAAATGAAAACAAAATTCAATTCAGACAATTTGTTTGGGATCTCATTTCACAGAGCTCAAATTTACAAATGTGGGTCTTATGTCACATTTAAACAAAAAATATTTGGGTGGGTCATAACGCCCAAAATTAATTTGGGTCTTATGACCCGCTTTTATATGTAAGTATTTTTAAATAGTAATTGATTTGTGTGTCGTGTATTCTAATGTTCGCGGTTTAAGAAAGAATTTCTTTCACCTGTACGTCTACACTGTTCAATACAGACCAGCTGTTTTGGCATTAAGTGAAGCTCAGGTTGGAGTTAATACCAATTTATCAGAATTTGCTCTCTATGGGTATGGCTTGATGACATTACAGTTTTCCCATCATGGTCTCGTGGTCTATGTTAGGAATGATATTGCTTTCCAGAGCCTTCCCCAATACGGGCAATATTCCAACACGAAATTTAACTTATTGTGCCTCAAATTCACAGTCCGCAAGCATATCATTCATTATTGTGTTATTTAAAGGAGTCCAAATCTCGATAGTTAGTCGACTTGTAACGAGTTTGATGCGCTGTCTGATTCCATCTCGGAAATTGTGTCCCTTTGTCCTCGTACTGAAATTGTTATTGCGGGTGGTTTCTATGCACACAATTCCAATTGGCACCGTTAATTCTGGTCAGGCAACATCCAAAAGAAGGTATTTCGAGCTCTTTGACGGGTTACATTACCTTACCTAACTTTTCGATGTGCCAACGCGTATACCGGATGTTGCTGGGCAATTCGCCCATACTCTTGACTTGTTTCTTACTTCTCACCCTGATAGCCTGATAGGTATACCATTAGTGTAACTTCTCCATTTCGCAAGCCGGAACACTGTGTCAATTCAGCAATTCTCACCCCCCATTCGTCGAGTTAAAAAAAAAATTCCCACCAGGACCGTCTGGCAATACGAGGAAGCCAACTGGGATGGCCTGAATATTTTTTTTCGAAACTTTAACTGGTCCCTATGCTTCCTCGATAGTGACATTGATGCCAGTGATGAAATGATTAGAAATGTGATTTTTATAGGTATGTGTGCTTTTATTCGTTCTTTTGGTTGGTAAGAGGGGGGGGGAATATGTAGTCTAAATTTCTGTTTTCGGGAAAATCGTGCTGCAGCTTCAGTCTCCATTTTGAATTTAGAGATTCACTTAGAGTAATTTGGTGTTCCACGAGAAAAAAAAGAGATTTTTTTAAGAGTAAGCTTGATGCATCTCATACAGCCGTTCAGATTTGACGGTAAGATGTAGCATTCCAGGAGATTCATAAATCCCATATTGGAATGAGAGTCTTAGTCACTATAGTAAAACATTTGCTCCTCATGATACTGCCTTGTCTACTCTCTCATAACTGCATTATTAACACACATCTTAGGGTACTGACAAATGGGCTGCCCATTTATACCATTTTCCGACATAAGTGGAAAACAGTCAAACGTTAATTTTCTATAAAAGTTGTAGGGTAATAAGTAAGTGTTATAAGACTTTTTACAGTACATTACATTACATTTTAATCTGCTCCGTAGATAAATCTAAGAAGTAGACACACTTACGAGCTCTGGCTACTGAGGCCATCGGCTCAGACAATTACAAACCAACACACAAGACGACATAGATACTGGACAGAAGAGAAGACAGAAGGAGAACGGAAAAACAGAAAACACATAACACATGTCAACAGCACGTAGTTGGTTTTCGGACGGTCCTCCATCTTTCCACTAACCAAGCGCAATGATGCTTGATTTCGCTGATCTCACGGGAAGCGATTATAAGACTTTTGTTAAGCCTATTGACTTACTTTTTGAAGGCAAGATATACATCTTTGTTTTAATCGAAATAGTAATTGAATATCTCTCTTTCCTTGCAAGGAACTTTTAATCACAAATCCAGAAACTTATTGACAATTCTTTTAAGTTATAAACATCGATTGCCTGAGTTTCACAATAAATCCCAAAATCTATCCAAAACCACTCACAACAAAGTTGCGAAACACACGCCCGAAAAACATTGATGCCATCAATGTTGTTCTTCTAAATCTAATGTTTCCATAAGGCCGCAGGCTCTTAGCCTCGTTCAGATGATTGCTAACACACATATGCAAATTTTGCTAAAATCTGACCTCAACTGGCGATAAAATCTTTTTTTTTTGCACAACATGTTGACATTTCGCCTCCTGCGTTCCACCTCTTCGCTTTGAGTTGTCAAATATGTTTTTATTTTCACATTCGATGGTCTCAACAAGGCCGCGATGCGTTAACATTCACACGCAGACGCAGACAGACGCCACTGTCGTTATGTTATGGCCGATCGTGACCACAATTAAACACGAAAGCCATGTGCAAAGACCTTTTTAAAAGCCTCCAAAGAGAAGGAGGATCCACTTTTAATTTATGATCGCCTTTTGACATATTAATTAGTTTTTGGCCCAAAGGCGCGCATTATCAAGCTTACACCGAATTTTTGACACGCCATTTCGAGGATAGGTCAACAAAGAGAGATGTTGCAATACTTTAACTACCTTCCGATCGAACAACACTCATATTTGCCCCAGATATAGGTTCTCATAACTGTTCAAGTAGTACAAGCACTTATCACTTCCTGCAACGCGGCAAAATCACTTACCCGATCGCGTCGGCAAATCAATCAGGCAAACGCTTGAAGATAAGCAATACTTGTCGTACATATCTTAACAGAGAGTCAAATGGAAATACAGGTATCACTCCACACGCGCGCGATTATATATCATTTCTCGCATAACGTGCAACAACCGCGCGTTGCACTACACTCTGTCCTCGCGCAGTGATCCGATGCGATCAGGTGATGGTAAATCAGATCAACTAAAAGGCGATATACGACGATGTTAATGCTTGTTGTTGTTGTATGAACAGAAAAAAACAACAACAAGCGCACATGCCGCATGCACCCAGTTCAAAGGAAGCCGCCTCTGGACTCCTTTTACTCGTCCAACGTCGATTCGCGCGCAGATCGTCGTGCGATGTTCTATGAGGCGCTTCTATATCGCTTTACTCTTTGCGTTTAACTCACTGAAGCTGCCGCTTTTGATGATGGTACTCATCCGATCTCGAAGCCCAAATACTCCAAAGATCTAGCTGCAAGATTATCTGGGATAGTTGGAGATGGTGCACTATATTAAGTGAAACAGATTCAAGAGTGGTCAAGTGGGAGAGCGCGCACCGCACAGCCAGACGCTCATACTGAATTTAATTTGAAAATAAATTTTATTGCAGTGCTTGGACATCATGTTCTACCCGTGTCCGTGTTTAATGTCCGCTCTTAAAGTGAGTTATAGATATGGAGATGCCGCTCCTGCTGCACACGGCTGATGTTCAGTTTGTGGCGTTTCCTGGCCACCCCACTGCCGTCCGCCGCCGCGTCGAAGAGGAGATTGTCAACAGCGATTATCGGATCTAGTTGTCAGGCGCGTTCTGTTTCAGTTGCCGTTGTAGTGCAACAAGTCGTCCGCTTTAGTTTTTGGAAAAATAAATTACCCAACCGTCCTTAGAAGGAGAGCCCAGCAACTCTCGGGAAGAGTATATCTTACCATGCTTTTGGAGTTGGCTAACTAATTGTGATACCTCCAGGCGGCAGTCGATCGAGAATAAGAAATACTCTTCTAGGGCGAGATTCACTTAGAGGTTTGGTTCTCACAGTTTTTTTTACGAAATGATTTGCGCAAATGATTTATGAGCGATTCCGCTGTTGCTCATAAATAAAATCGAAGCCACTATGACGACAGCCTCGGCCTAACCTTTGGTGTAGGTATATATGGGCAATAGGAGACGACAACGACGACGTCGACGCTACCACCAAAATATAAAAAGATCACCAGATTGACTCGGAGACGACGAATTGTCATCATTTAAATGTGTCGGAGGTTAGGGAAGCATGGAAGTGGTTAGCGCACCAAACCCATCCCATCATAGAGCACACCGTGCCTTTGGGGGCAACCAAACCAGCACTGCCTCTTCTTCGTTTTGGATCGACAGAAAAGAAACTCAAAGTCGGAAAGTCAGAAAGCCAGAAAGTCGTCTCTCGCGTCTTGGTGGGTGCTGCTGCCGCTTGGCAGTGCAACTCTGGAGCCCCAACTTCATCTTCTTCTTGGCTTTGGGTTATGTGAAAGGTCAAGTTCGTGATCGCATTCAAAATTGTTGTGTGCCAGCGCATCCGTAACTGGCAGATGAAGATGAACACGAAGAAGAATTTAAGAAGACCGGAGAGCCACCAGTTCTTCCTTAGCTCCGTGGCTATTATGGGTTCTGCCACCATCTTCCAGCTAGAAGAAGATACACAAAGTGAATGCTTCACATGGAGACATGTTGTCTCCATCACATTCAGTTATAGGACGACCGAGTCTGCTGGTTATGTTGAATCTGAATTCCTTTATTGGTAACGAGGTGGCACCATCGCCTGTTCTTTTTTCCATTTTATTTTTGCAGGCAAAGACCTTCTCGATGACACGTTAACGGGATCCACCTTTCAAATCATAATCAATAGAGCATGTTGTTCCCATTTGGGAGCAGTTGTCTGTTTCGTCAGCAAGATCGTCGTCATGAATTCGATTGCTGGCGATATTTCCCCATTTTGGCCCAGCAGTTCATGGAATTCGATTTTGTAAACTTTCTGGCTGTAGAAGGATTGTGATGCGGGCCCAGAGGACAGAAAGATAATTTTATTTGATGCAACGAATATGTTTATGAATAAATGTTGATAAATAACTGTCTGTCCACGTTCGGTATGATGATGTATCTCAAATGTTGCAAAGATCTATCAGTTTGCTTAGGGAATTTTTTGAATGGGAAATTTGGATCGTGATGGCATTTTTTAGCGGAGTTAGTTTTTGTCAGCTGAGATATTTTTGCTAATTTTTTCGAAGGTGGATATCGGTTTCTAATATTTGCAGGTGGGTTGTCTTGATCAAATACGACAAGATAAAACATCTTCAGTTGAGGGACCTTAAATATTTGTTGACTTCTTTCTGGCGACGATTCTTCCCTATAGATCAGAGATCCAAGGTCAAATGGCCATTCAATACTAGCTCAACGATATAAGTTGGCTGTGGAATCAGCTCCACCTAAATATAGCTATAGCAATTTCATGGTATCACCTTTTCTCTTGTAGATTGGTTGGTTGGTGGTTATTTGTATGACAGACAAAAGACGTTTGATCACCCAAGAAAAGTTTGATGATGATCGTTTTCAAGAACTCTTACAGGATCTAGTCTGATCTGGTTCAATCCTTAACTTAACTTTGATGATGCTACAGTCTGGTTGGATCTGGGCCTCAACCAACAAGCTTATTCACTCATTCCTTCACTTTTGCATCTGAAGTTGGTCAATTGGTTCTCTTTCACTTGCGTAAGTAACAAAAGTCCCGGGCGTCCTCCCAGCCATCTTATTTGGATGATGAGGGTCTTACAAATGGACACTTTAGTAGCGCGAAGAAGCAGCGATTGGTAGGAGTTATTCTTCGTTTGATATCAGCACTGCTGTTTTGTTTTTTGGAGTTGAACATCGACTATAAGATCCTTCCCAGCGTTTTATGTGAGCGTCTACAACCGTTTGCTGATGATCTAATAGGTTCTTATCAATGCAGCTTCAGACCTGGAAAATCTACCACCGACCAGATATTCACATTACGCCAGATCCTGGAGAAAACCCAAGAATATAACATCGACACCCATCACCTGTTCGTCGATTTTAAAGCAGCCTACGACAGTGCTAATAGAGCTGAACTGTATCGCGCTATGTCTAACTTTGGAATCCCTGCTAAACTGATACGCCTTATCAGGATGACGTTGGAGAATGCTCGCTATTCCGTCAAAGTTGGCAGAGACTCTACTGAAACCTTCGAAACCACCAGAAGGGCTTAGACAAGGAGACGCGCTGTCATGCAGCTGTTTTAACATTGTGCTTGAAAATGTAATACGGAGCACCCATGCCGGTACATCGGGCACCATTTTCAATAAATCGACACAATTACTTGGGTTTGCAGACGACATAGACGTGATAGGAAGAACAAAGCGAGCAGTAACCGGTGCTTTCACTATTATGGAGTCAGCAGTAAGCAGAATGCGGCTGAATATAAACGAGGACAAGACGAAGTATATGTTTTCATCAACAAAAGCCCAATCCCACCACCGGCTTGGTCAAAATGTGACCATTGATATGTATAACTTCGAGGTAGTCAGACAATTTGTCTACCTGGGTACTGCTTTTAAACTCGGTCAACAACATCAGCGCTGAAATCAAACGCAGACTAACTCTTGCTAATCGCTGTTTCTTTGGGCTGAATAAGCAATTGAGGAATAAAGCCCTATCGAGAAGAACCAAGGAGACACTATATAAAACACTCATCATCCCGGTCCTGCTATATGGTGCAGAAGCATGGACCCTCTCCCAATCGGATGAAAAGTCACTTGGAGTCTTCGAGAGAAAAGTTCTGCGTACGAAGATACAACGACAAACTATACGAGCTGTACAGCGACATAAGCTTAGCCAGAAAAATTAGAGTCCAACGACTAAGATGGCTGGGTCATGTAGAGCAAATGGACACCAACGCTCCAGCGAGCAAAGGATTCAAAGCCAAACCAGAGGGAGTCAGAAGCCAAGGTAGACCTCATCTTCGATGGAGCGACCAGGTAGAAGGAGACGTCCGCCAACTTGGAGTGCGAAATTGGAGACAGCAGGCAAGGGATCGAGCCAGCTGGAGGGGCGTAGGAGCACCACGCTCTAGTTGAACCAACATAAAAAAAAAAAAAAAAAAAAAGTTGTAAGCGGAGTGCATAACTACTTGAAAGTTAAAGCTGCCTATCCTGATGTTTTGTCCATGACGTAAATGTTGGGAGTCTCTGCTTGGTGGCAGAATATACTTGGTTTTGACATTGACTGGTTAACCTATCTTCGCTGCTTCGATTTCAATACTCACAAAAACCCCAATCAAATCACACTGCGTTTTTTCGACGTCGGCGTTTGTAAGTAATTGACTTTTAGGAGATCGTGTCTCTGATTTGGCGTGAGAGCTCCGCACTATTCTCTAATGTAAAGGGTGTTTTTTTTTTATACATGTGGTTTTAAATCTGGCAATACTTTTTTCAGAAATGGTCATTTTGACAGCTGTTACTTGATTTATGCTCAGTTTGGTTTGCCATTTCAACACGAATAGACTGCAAACATTCGCCACGGTATTGCTGACATACGGCCCCAATTGCTGTAAAAAGTGGTCGAAAATTGGGCCTCTCGGCTTGCCCGAAATCATATTTAAAACATAACGGAAAACCCTTATCTTTATAATAAAGCTAAATTCTTGGCCATAACATTACATTATATGCGTTTTATTTCTTCTTGAAAAATGCACGTCTAAAAACAACACCAAAACTGCACTAGTTTGTTTCTATCAATGCTATCATACGGCGGCTTTGAAATAGATGAGACGGTGGTGTGTATCAATTTGAAACCATCGACTCCGTTAGCCTTATTGGTTTCCAATAGCCAGGCTTATTTCATTCAAACTGGATAGTCGGAATTGTTGTTCTACGTCGCCCAGACGGAATGGTTTATTATGCCCATCTCCAGCGGAATTCATCCCCATTTCGGCGTTTCACAGTCCGCGGCAATGTTTTTTTTTTTTCATTTTTTCAGCATCAACTAAGATTCTACTACTATACCTGGTTCAATCCCTTTTCGGATTTTTTTTCACCGCATTTCCGCCTAGGCAAACAAGGCTAGAGCCTAGGAGCTCAGCCAGTTTCATGAGCCCCAATCTGAATAACTGCGAACTGCAGCAAGAATGTGTGAAGACGTAAAAACAAAAAAAATTGTGAGAATCGCGCATTCATTTGCATTTGTTATGTCAATTTTCTTTAGTAAAAATATAATAATAATTTAAAACAATAACAAAAAATTATTTTTTTTTTAAATATATTTTAGCGAAACATAAAAATTTTCCAAAAAAAAAAATGATATAAAAGCGAACCTATTTCGTTCGTAAAATAATTTTTAACTAATTGGTATATTATTTATTAAATCTTAACATTCTCTTAAAAAAGTTAACACAAATTAAAAAAAAAAAATAATAAACAGCGTTTATAAAAATGGCATAATTATTGTTACATTGACAAATGTTGGCAAAATTATTTGCACAAGCGAATTTTGCCTTCGTTAACCCTTCTAAAAGTCGGATAAAGAAGAACTTTCAATACAATAGTTTGGAGCAATAGCCCGTGTAAGGCGTCTTGGAATGCAATCTCTTAAATGTCGGATTTGCTCTGCAGAATTGATACTCCGCGCTGTTAAAAAATCTTTCCAAGTTTCATCTTATTTTTTTTTATCGGAGTTTAATTAGTTTGACATACGGTACCGTTGCAATTGTACGTCCGAAGCCGAAGGACGTGAATTATCGAACGAATATGAAAAGCTGAGGGTAGAGTCATCAGCAAAACAGTTAAGTGGATTAGAAGTAACAGACAGAAGATCCTTTATAAAAATAAGGAAAACAGTCGGAAACAGAACAGAGCCCTGGGGCACACCAGCATTTATTTTGTGGGGATCAGACTTGAATCCGTCCAATACAACTTGTATTGAACGGTCGAGAAGATAGCTTCTAATGTTTTGTGTATGTCGAGATCTTTGAGAACTCTTGCGTACAGTAGTAGAGTGCGGAGAAAAAAATCTGTTCCATGGAAAAATTTACATTCTCAAGTAAGGGAAGGGCAACGTGGAGCTGGCAGCGAAATGGGCGGCGAACAAACTTTCCAACTCTGAAGAGTAAACAATTGGTTTATTACTGTCGATGAGCGTTGGAACCGAAGATGTTGAGGAGTTTTTAATATTTTTTACAAATGACCAAAAAAATTTACTGCCTTTAAGACATTGCAGAATTTCTTGCCGTAATTTTTGGTCATGCAACAATTTGGTTCTTTCAGTTACGGAGTTGCATGAGTTCCTTTCGTGTTTGTGCTTTTTCCGATTTTCCTCTGTAGGGTTGGCTTTGTAGGATCAGAAACGTACTTCTTTGAGATAGATAGCTTCTTTACACTCAGAGTTAAACCAGGTTTTTTCTTTAGGCTTGATACTTTTTACTCTGTTAGGAATAAAAGCACGCATCCATAGAAGAATCACATTTCGATCATTTCAGCACTGGCATCAATGTCACTATCGGGGAAGCATATTTGTCCCAAGAGTATCTAGGTAAACAATAATTGAAGTGAAACATTTGCGACACCAAAAAACAAAACCCTCAATGACGACTGACGACTTCATCGCAATTTGCACACTTTTAAGCCATTTTGTATTTGATTTGTATTAATATTTTATTATTTTAAAACCGCTTACAAAGTAAATCGTACAATACGTCTTTTAAATTATTGCAAGCATTAATGTTAATTTTCAAGACAATTAATACTTCAATGATTTAAAAAATTAAAAATTAAAAAAATTAAAAAAACATCTCTTAACTTATAATTCCTCACTTAATTAACATTTATTGATGATTTGCCAAATAAGTGAAAAGTGAACCTTTAAATCTTTTTGTACTTCTTATTCCTTTCATCGCTATTGGCAGGGAGTTCCAAAGGCGTATTAAAAGCCTACTGTGTAAATAATCCAGTTGCTGAGTTTGAATAATTAGATGCAGGTAACTTATGGAACGAAATTTCAAAAAACTATTTAGCCTGCAACCGCAAATTTGTTTCGAAAAGGTAAAGACATAGTCTGGTCATATCGGCGAAGATTATACAGGGTGCGGCAAGAAAACTTGCAGATTTGTTTTTGGCCCCAAGCGACGGGGAGTGGTCGGATGAGGGTGAGGAGTGTCTCACTTTTTAGAGGACTTCCTGAAGTTTTGTCTACTCAGCAGCCAGTCGATATCATGCATTGGACGAAAGAGCAACGCGCATTTGCTTGCGAGGCTTACTTTTCCAACGGTCGTTCCATAATTTCCACTCAACGTGCTTTCCGTACTCGCTTTAACATCATTCCCCGAGGTCGCGTTCCTGGCCGACAGTCGATTGTTTCGTGGGTAAAAACATTCAAGGAGAGCGGGAACCTGACGAAATCTCGTCCGGCACGCCGGAGAGTAAGAACAGAAGAAAACATTGAGAGGGTGAGAGTTTCTGTCTTACGATCTCCCCGGCGTTCGGCGAGCAAACATGCACTTGCTTTGGGCATTTCTGATCGCACTGTAAGATGAATTCTTCATCAAGATCTTCAATTCCATCCTTACAAATTGGCTTTGGTGCAGGAGCTTCATGAATGCGATTTTGTTGCCCGCCAAAATGCATGTGAAGTGCTCCACGAAAACCTGCCTGATGACGCGGTCGTGTTCTTTAGCGACGAGGCTCACTTACACATTTCCGGTTGTGTAAACAAACAAAACATGCGATATTGGACTGATCACAATCCACGTGAAATTCATCAGAGGCCACTGCATTGTGAACGTGTGCTGTTTCGAGAGTAGGGATAATTGATCCTTACTTTAGTTTAGTTTTTGTAGGAATAAAATCTTGAGTAACCCGAAGTACACGGAAGCTTCCATAAACTTTTCCTGAGGTGGTCGTTCCATGTTAAGGAACGATTGAAAACCATTCCCAGATTTTTGGCGGAGCTGACATATTCGATGGTCTTATTCTCTAGCAATAATGGACTAAGGGCTGATATATCAAACGCTTTGCGGTAAGATAAGGATTTTGACTTGATAGGATTTAAGTATAGGTAATTTTTCCTGGACCAACGTGAAATGAGCAAAACTTTGCTGTGATTAATGCAAGACGGAGACTAATTTTAAATGGAACAAGCTCTTCAGATAAGTTTGGTGAGTTCACGTTTGTAGGAAAACAAGGAAACTCGGTCATTGACTACAGCCTGGCTGGTGGCTCATGGAATAAATTTATACAGGATTTCAAGGTTAATGTGGTACTGTACTCTGATCATCTCCCCATAGTAACAGACCTTCAGGTAGATGCTATGGAAATGTCTAGAAATAAAGATCTTGCGATGCTCCCTAAATTAAAATGGAATGAGAAGAAAGGGGAGGTTTATGCGAGAGAAACATCATTTGCGTGGCTAAGAGCATTCCGTACCTATAGCGATGAATTTTGTAAGAACCAGTATATGGAAGCAAATAAAGAGGATAAGCTACTGCGAGGCTGAGGCTAGAACACTGGCGCAATGCTTTAATTCAACCGATTTTTGGAAATTAGTAAGAACTCTGAATGGAAATAAGTTTACGATCAATCCAGACCTGACCCCTAGTGTTCTATTTACCCATTTTAAAAATTTATTAAATTCACATTCTAATAGTGGCATCATATCATATGCGGCACCGAGTATAGAAAATCACACATTGAATGCGTATATAATTTGTGGAGAGATACTGATCGTGAAGTACTTAAAGGATGGAAAGGCTGCAGGTTCGGATGGAATACCAGTCGAGTTTTTCAAATATGGGACCATGGAGTTAATAACCAAACTCAATATAGTGTTTAACCAGATTTTGGATACCGGAAGTATTCCACAGCAGTCCAAGGAATCGCTGATTTTTCCGATCCACAAAAAAGGAAACACGCAGAATCTGGAAAATTATCGTGGGATTAGCTTTCTCAACGCTTCGTAAAAAATTTTTTACTTCGGTCCTTTAACGCCGACCATTTGATAAAAGAATTTCAAGCTGGACTTAGGGCCGGATATTCCACAACTGATCACATTTTCGTACTAAGAAGCATCGCTGAAACATATATAATTAAAGGAAAGAAATTATACAGCTTCTTTGTGGATTTCAAAGCAGCATTTGACGCGGTTAGACATGCGCTTATATATAAGCTCTTTGGATTAGGCATATCTAAAAAAATTGGTAGATTTCTTCAAAACTTTTATGGTGATACAAGCGGCGGTATGAAATGGAGAACAAATATCGGAATGGTTTCAAACCGAAACAGGAGTTCGACAGGGAAGTGCGCTGAGCCTTTTTTTTGTTTGCTCTATATATTGAGGACCTCACTGATCATTTAGCTGGTGGTATCGAGTTTGCAGGAACTTTAATCAAGGCTCTCTTCCTTACGGACGACATAGTTTTACGAGCACGTTCACCCGAATCACTTCAGCTGATGATTAACCAAGTTTATAGGTACTGCGAAACTTGGAAACTTATAGTAAATTTGGACAAATCAAAAGTTATGATTTTTAAAGGTGATGGTGGGAGATGTTGTCCAAGTGAAAGGTGGACTTACAACAAAGAAAGAATTGAAGTTGTTAAGGAATATAGATATCTAGGCACCTGTTTTACAAAGAATCTTAGTATGGAAAAGCACCTCAGTGAGAAACTTTTTAAGGCTAAGAATGCCATTGGGGCTACGTGGAAAAAATATTTCGCCAACAAAAGCATTGCCCATAGTAGCAAGTTTCGTGTCTTTGAAGCGGCCACGGAATCGATAATTCTCTATGGATCACAAGCATGGGGATACAAGCATTATGATACTGTGGTAAAACTCTTGAGGTTTTATATTATAAAAATATTTCATCTTCCTTATAATACCCCAAACTATGTTATGCTGGAAACAGGACAGGTATGCTGAGTGGATGGAGCTGGCGCAGTGGTGTGGGGTTCCTCTCAGCTTGGATTTAGGCAACCTTAGTGCATGGAAAGGCACACTCTACAAACTTATTGAGGCTGTTGATATCAAATATCGAGAGAAATACATGCAGAAAGCTACCAGCTCTGTTCATAGATCGATATACAATCGACTGTGTCACAATCTAGGACACAAAAACCATTTCAAGATGAGAATAGTGTGGACCAAGTATCAATGATCGGTAAAATTGCGTGGTGAACTCCTACGTCTCAACTATATTCCTCACAGAGAAGGCCTGCCAGTACTATGTAGTCTATGTAACCAGAGGGAAAGAGAAGATGTGTTCCATTCTCTAGGAAAATGTCCGGTCTTAAAGGAAACAAGGAAATTTTACTTTGGCTTTAATTCATTATCAGAACAAGATATTGTAAGACTTTTAAATGAAATGGAACTCCTTTTATATTTTATTTTTTTTTTGTTATAAATACCTTTATGTAAAAATTGTTAATTATACAGATGTTTGTTAATATATTTGTCAACCTGTCAGACGGCAATGCCATGCTATGCTTGATTTTGGAAATATTAATGTTTTTTTTTAACTATTATGTTAAATAAAATCACTTAAGCTTAAAACTTAAATCAAAACCTTGTTTATTAAAGCAACTGCCTCATTTTTTGCCAATAGAGTTCAGATCAGAAGTTGCACATCATCTGCATAAAAATGTATTTGGCAGTTTTTCACTACAAGTTGAAGTTCATTGATGTATAGTGAGAAAAGAATTGGTCCAAGTATATACCCTTGCGGCACACCTGTCAAAACATTCATAAAGCTGGATGAGTGACCATTTGCGATAGCACATTGTTGTCTTCCACATAGATACAAAAGTATCAGTTGACATGATTCTATTGAAAACCCATATATATATGCCTTCGAAAAATCTAGAAGAGTTAAGAGTATTATGTGATCCACATCCATTGCAGCTCTTTTTTCATCGGTGACTAGAAGAAGAGCGGATTTGCAACATCGTTGCGGACGAAAACCAGAATGGTAGGTACTAAGTACATTGCTGGAAGACAGATAATTTTGTATCTGCTTGAAGATGGCCTTTTCAAAAACCTTTGAAAGAAACGGTAGAATGGCTATCGGTCGGAACTCTTTAGTTATACCTGAAGTTTTCTTTAAAATGGGAATAATCTTAGCCTTCTTCCACTCCATGGGAAAATAGAGGTTGTCAAGATGGTGTTAAATAAGTAGGGAAGCAACAACCTGACAAATTTTGGGTTTATTAAGGCGAGGGCAATGGCATTTGATTTTACTAAAATGAAATACCTTTATAAATGCAAACTTTGCAGAGAAATATAAAAACATGTTCGTCTTATACGAAAGAAAAAATTATTTTATTATAATTATTTATTTCTAATGTTTATTACAGTGATTAAAGTCGATTGAAAATTGTTTGTTCGGTACTAGTGCCTTTAATTTGCTAAACCAAAATCAAATGATTTAATATGGGGGAGGGGCCCCAAATGCCAACTGCCTAGAGGCCCTGGCCCTCTAAATATGGCCCTGCCAGATCTTCCGACATATGTCCATTCAAATCTCCGCAACCAGGAATAGAAATTCATCTATCGGGATATTCTAAAGGTGTTTCTTGAAATATAGCCGAAAAGCATCTTTTTCTTATGTTCACATCAAATTTGGGAAGCAATGAATATTTCACTCCTTTTCTTGCATCACAAGCTTCAAAGGCATCGAACAGTAACTAAGCTACGAAATAGGCCAAGAATGATGTCGATTGAATGTGTAACTTTAGGCGGGTAATTACTTGAATTTCAAATTTCAAAATGATTTGAAATGTCGTACATTTGGATCATCTAAAGATTACTAAACCAAAATTCTCCAGCTGTCAGTTTTCCATTTAACAACCTATCTTGCAACCTCGTTAAAAAAAAAACAAATATCAATCGATGTCGCGTGTCCAAATACAAAAACTGCCATTAATTGTCACATTAGAGTCAACTGATTGTCGTTTAAAAAAATAACCCAGAACATTGCCTTGTTCCAAGTGGACACATCGTAAATACCCAATTCCTTTATCCAATATTATCCGACTATTTACAACATTTGTATCGAATAGAAAAAAAAACCATCACCAAAAAACAAGCAGGCCAATCAGATCTTGAACACCACACCACTCAGGTGTTCAATTTCTTGAGCGACAGCCTGGCATAACTCATTCTTCCTTTTCAATCTTAGATCTCCGATTGAAATAAAACCGAATCCGAAAAAATAACATGCTTTCCGCAAATAAAGCTAAAAAATATACAAATACAATGCACCCGATCGCGTTATAATATAAAGGAACCCCATCTATTTCTGTTCCTAAATTGGCATCCCAATGAGCATTGAGCATGCGCGCCGACGTAATTTTCTCACGTTGCCAATACGATCGTCAAATTTCGATAAGTTCTTGTGGCTAGCTAGAGCAGGGGCGGACGAGACAACGACGACGATGGAGCATTGCTTGAAAGAAAACACACATCCGACGAGAGCTCTCAAGATATCTATTTATGTTGAGTATCTGCAGAGACAATAACTCAAATGGCCAAAACGAGGTCAGCAGCTTGTACAGCAGCGTTAGCATTGTCGAAGTACCCAAAATGGGGGCTCTGCTGGTACACAGCCAGAAGTACTCTGGTACAATTGCTGTTTGTTACCTTCTTTACATCCGTCTGTCCGGTGGATATAAATGTGCTATTCCGCTGCAACACTGCGGATCAATTACGGCAACTTTTTTGTTGCCAATGTTTTGGCATCGAGATTTTTCCGAAAAACTAGGTAAACAAAGTACAAGGTACTGGTAGAAGGACTACCATATGAGTTCGATTTTGGCTACTACCTATGTTCACTACTTGGCGGCGACATATGTTACAAATTTTTCAAAATTACGTAATCAGCGCAAGCAACAGGCAAATTTTGACTGACGGATCGTGCTGCAGCCGGCACAATTGCTTTTATCTCCCAGCACAACGGCAACAAGGACACAAGTTAGTATAGTAGTAGCAAGTTTTCTATAAACAACAGTTTCTAGAATCCAGCAATAACGGTAACAATTCTCTTCTCACAAGCTTTTGTGTGTTTTGTATCTAAATTGTAACTAGATAGATCGTCCGAACCTGCGATTAAGCGATGCGATGCGGTGCGGTTGGTGGTTCTTGTACACGGTTCAGGTGCAATCGATAAGATCTCTGGCAACGAGGCAACATAAATGGACACAACATCGACTACGACGAGTGGCATTGGGAGCAGAGCAATAAAGAAATTAAAAGTGTAACAGGTCGACAAGATTCTAAATGGATTGTCAATCAATCGCCATCGTCAGCCGTCATCGTTTATGTCGGCCAAAATTCAAAATGTCCGACTTTGTTGATGGGTTATCCGATGGCGCGGGGTCCTCGTCTTGGTGGGTGCTTCAATTGAGCGCGCATTTCAATAACTATACAACGAAAGCCTTACACAAGCCCCATTATCTGGTCTGATTGATCTCAAAGGTCTGTTTGCATCTTGGTGTGGCGTCTGATGCAAGGTAGGCTTCGCTAAAGGTGGCCTCCTCACAAAAGCCTGGCGGTGAATTTAAATATGTATAATGGAGTATGTAAGCTGAAGAGAGGTGTGCAACCTTGATGAACATGTAAATTCAAAAATCCTCTTCTCTTTCACTCTGATTTCAGATTTACGTACCTTATAGTGCGGCATAAGGCTGTTGTTGCGTCATCTAGCGACGTCGACGACGGTAATTCCTTTTTGTGGATGGTTGTTGGTTTTAATGAGCTTTGATTGATGGATCAGTGATGTTGCTGCAGCACAAAAATATCACACCTGTCATGGGTGGGTAGAGTGGTGCATGCCACCGGAGCAGAGTGCTCAATTTGAGGCAGAAGTGCTAATGCATTGACATGGGTTTGTTTTCACTTTGGAGGTAATCATCATTCGTTCAAAAAAAAAAAAAACCGCTTGAAATGACTTTTTTTTTGTTGAAGACCGCGTGCGGCACAATCATCATCGCAGTCACCAGTTTTTTTAATGTTCCAAGGGTGTGAATCCAACAAAAACGTTTTGTTTCAATTAAGGAAGCACAACACACCCAGTTTTGGCAAGAGACATCGGTAATCCAAACTATAGACAAAGAAGTTGGAGTTTGGAGAGATCAGACAGAATTTATGAGAACTCCTCGCGTCGTCGTCGTCGTCTTTGTTGGGAAGATGTATCGGGCGTGGTTGGCTTTGTATGCAAAAAATACGAAATCGAGGAGTGATTAATTGAAATTGAGACATGCAGACGAGAGGCTTGGGTGTTGCCAGCCAACAACTGCCAACGCAGACAGATAGGCGAAGTTTTTTTTTGTGTGTAATGGATTTTCTTCGTAGGCTGTTCCAAGACACCAGATCGGGAAATGAGATAATGGCTTAGAAGAGATTAGAAGGTGTAAGCTTGGAATTGAATGCGAATTTGCCATTTTTGAACTTTGTTTGCAAGACTTATAAAAAATCATTTCTGAAGCAAGCCGGAAGTCAAGGTTTGTCTTATACATTCCGCCATACAAAAGCCTGGTAGTAAATCAATATTGAGATCGTAAACCATGGATCATCTTAATTGTCCTAATAGAAACACGAGAATTGGAACTTCCAGCTGATCTTGTGCTGTGAGTTCGAGTTCAAAATGTTTATTTAACCTTTTATCTTAAATGTCTAGGTAATGTCTAAGAAAATGTCAGAGGTTTTAATTAGCAGCGGATTTCACACATTTCCTTCAAAAACTATTGATAATTAATTAATTTATTCGAAGCATCGTTGTGTAATTTTTTTTATCTTTTTCTTTTAAGTTATAAGCTTTCTAGGCAGGAATAAGAAATGTTTTTTAAAGTATAATCGAATTTATTTCTAGAATATGTCGAACTTTAAAGTTATCTTTACTTAATTATGCTCCTTAATATGTCCTCACACTATGAAAGAAAAGTTATTTCAAAAAACAAAAAGTTTTCTGAAAGCAAAACTTTCACAGTGTGACGACTTGAAAATTACTTTCCTGAAAACGTTTTCTGAAAGCGATTTGTTTTCTGGGAAAAGCTGTCACAAAAAATATTTTCAGTGTGTGACTAGTTCATGTAAGCGTTTTTAAGAAAGCAAATCATTTTCTGAAAACGCTTTTCGCTTTCAGGAAATGTTTGTGATAGTTCTTTTTGCTTTTTTGAAAGCGAACGTATGTTTTTCACCCTAAATGGGTTCTTTGTCCCGCAGAAGTTAAACGTAAACGTTGTTAACCGTCCGTGTGGACTAAGGGCGACCCCTAGAGAAAAACTTTGATTGATTTTCCTAAACAATTGACGACATTACATACTTTCAAGCGGTAATATTTTATTTTCAACGAGCTATATGCGATACCAAACGATACGGCCATGTCATACAAATTCAATGAGTTGTACTCAATTTGCAGCTCGAAAAGATTTTGCTCCAATGTTGACATAAATAAATTTGTAATTGCCATCGGCCAGAGCCATCAAAACCCGCTTAGTTTTCCAAATATCTCATGAGTGTTGCGTCGCACTGAATTTTCAGTACCTATTTTCGAAAACTTTCGCATCCAAATTAACATACGATTAGCCGCATTTTGTTCTATCACATGCTGTGAAATCCGTAGGACCGTAGGATGATTTCTATAACAATTTACTGCCTGAAATCCAATAATTATTCCTCGCAAAAAACTTCATCAGCGAACTCCATTCTGCAGCTATCATAGATAAGCCATAAACAAAACTAAGCCCACGGTGGCAAATCCACAGTCCGTACTCGTTTACCCACACAAAACACTTGCAGAAAACATTTTCGCTTTCATAGTATGACCACCCGCAAAGCACTTTCAGAAATTTTGCTTTCTGAAAAGTAAAAAGTGGCTTTCAGAAAGTATTTTTCTTTCATAGTGTGACTGCCCTCTGAAAGTACTTTCAAGAAAATCTCAAAATAAGAATTTTCGAAACGCTTTCTGAAAGTACTTTCCTTCCATTGCGTGACGACACTTTAACCGTTATTACAGACATTTTGGCGAAGTATCTTCAATTCATCGATTCATACCAGGCGACTTTGTTGCTAGCCATACTGGCAACATGAGTCCAGCAGACATAATTTATCTCATTCGATATTTTAATAGATTCAATCGCGCATCAATATTTCTGTGCACGGATTATCAGTGGAATTCGGAAAGCTGCTGCTGCTGCCGTGAGGATGATACTCGGCGCGCGAGCACTTGTAATCTCAATTAGTAATTTATAATTTTACTTAATGCAATGTTCGAATGAACGATAGAAATGGAAGCAATCCTATCCACCTAAGACCTAACTTATACCGCAATATCTATAGTAAAATGATAGAAATACCTGTGATTGAGCGCATGCGTCACATTCAATTAAATGTAATTAAGCGTGATCGAGAAGTTATGCACGACAATTGATGGCGGCACGGCTGGTGTATCGCAATCGGACAAACACTTTTTGCCACAGGGAGGGGTGCGTTCATAGGCAATCAACTAGTTGCATAGACACGACAGGTGAAAGACAGACCAGACACACAATCTCGGGAGAGTTTGTTGTGTGTCATTTAAAAGCATTTGACGCATGTATATGTATTTGAAGAATTTTATTGAAGATCCTTACTTCCTAGAAGATGCAACAATGATGCGAATTGGAATTTCCATGCAAAAGCCGAGTGCAAGTCATAATGTAAGAATGCCTCTGCGTATTCCAGGCTACTGCCGATTAAATCAGTGAAAAAATGTCTCAGAAAGTATTTGCAACATGTTAAAAAATTATTTTTTTTTTTTTTTCAAAGGACTTGATTTAAGCAGTGCAAAGCGAAGAATGATAACTTCTATGGATTTTTAATAGCGAGTAGCTGATGGCGATTCAGGAAAATTGAATGGAAAACGTGATATCACAGAAATTGGTTGAAAGTTGTTCAAAGATTTGTTTAGAATTAATTTTGAACTAAGACTAAAATAAAGATTTAACTAAATAAATTGCAAAGAAATTTTTTCCTAAGCAAGAATTTTCAGTTTAAAAAATAAGAAAAGAAAAATTTGACTTATATGGACAGGTCTCGCCTCTATGCTTCTTACAAATCTGCTTAGGTGAATGTTCTGCTTAATGAGACTTGGGCTGTCTTTGCATTCAGAAGTCAATTCAACAGATCGTTTTTTTGTCATTGCCACTCTTTACCCTGGTAAGGAATAAGATCCATAAGCAATAGTAATAGGTTTTGAAATCAATTAAAGTTTTGATTTTAACGACATCTTTATGTCTCCAAGTCTTTGACACTAGGTCTGACGAGTTCGAGGCAGAAATCTAATAATCTAAGGTTTCCGTGTTCGGATGTTCCAGAGTCTACTAACAGAGCCGTCGGGACGTGATATTTACCGTGTACAAGGATTTTCCATCAGTCGAATGCAAACAGCCATTTTCTACTCATCTAGGTGGATTGTAATCTTTTGCTTGACTTGGGCCACTATCTTGTTGGTATGGTGTTCCGAGGGCGGATTGCTCTGCGAAGAAGTATTGCATCCGCCGCTCAGGCTTGGATCAAAACGACTGCCCTACACGATGAAAACAAAAGGAACCAATATAGGTGCGCACTAAGGGTCGCTCTCGGAGAGTCCGATGAGGGAAGAGTAGGTCCAGGGGACAGAGTGCTGGGCATAGATGAAAAACGGTCATGCCTTAAGAATAAAGTCATTAGTACTGCTGACAGCATCTTAGGCAGTAGTCGCAGAGATCGGAGCAACTGGTTTGATGAAGAATTCAACTAATGTTTGACCGTAAGAATGCTGCATACCTAGCAATGCAGCAATCTCATAAAACGCGAGCACGCGAAGATGAATATAAAGAACTCAGAAGAATAGAGAAAAGACTTCACAGACGAAAAAAGGCAGCCTGAGAAAAAATTTTGTCTGTAAAATGGAATGAAATAAAGAGCTTTTCCGCACCAGGGGCGGAAGTTCTACCAATCAGCCAGCTACATGTCGCTGGACGCATGTTGCCATGTACTGACAACTTTAAACCAGTATTGTTTAAAATCGTTCTAATCGTGAGACAGTCGAATATAATATGGAACTGGAAGAAACCAATCGCTTGATTCAAAAAAATTTCAGAAGAGCCAATCAGAGATGGATATAACTTGGAGGAATTCTAAAAGTTAGGAAACGAGGTACAGCAATATATGATTTGTTTAACAGTCTTGTTTGAAGTACAGAAGTACCGAACTTATTATCATCCAATCCAGCTATGAACTTTATTTCAATAAATAAAAGTGATCAACTGCTTAAATTAGTATTTTTTTTAAGTATTTTAGTATAATGTAATTTTTCTACTTGAAAACAACGTTAACCAGTAAAACCGAGAACCTGTGGGGTGCCAGCAGGTAAATTGATTCAATCGCTGATTATTGATCGTCGTTGAACAGGAAACAAATATTTTTTGGCAGCACGTAAGTTACATTAAGAAATATCATTGTGAACTATAAAGTAAAATGTCAAATGGATATTTTGTAGACTAAAAAAGAAACTATTTGAATATGTTTGCCTCAAAAATGTCTGTATGTCTGTCTGTCAGTATGTATAACGAGCTGCAGCCTAAGCGATTAAGTGATTATTTTCAAAATTGGAGTGTGTGATTATTTTGGCATTCCTCAGAGGAGAAATTGAAATTTTATTTGTAGGCCTACAAATAACGGTACATACCATATGACCGTTTAGAAAAAGCTTATTTTGGTCAAAAACGGTTCCAAAGATTTTGATGAAATTTTTTGAGATTTTTTTTTTTGTTGGTAGTGGCTACCATTTGGTCAGAACCAAATTTACGGGAAAAGTCTACATATCATAAAATGTTTTTTTTGTCTTTCTCGGTAACGGCTGTTTGGATTTCTGTTAAATTTTATATTTGAGAAGATTTAGGTAGCCAAATTAATTCTGCATATCAAAACGTTGAATAACTTTTTTTCTAAATTTTTTTTTTTAAATCAATATTTTTAAAGCTAATTAAAAAAACTATTTTTCATTTTATAATCACATGTATATTAATAAACTCGGAAGAATTACATACCAAAATTTAAAAAAAAAAAATGAAAAAACAGGATTTTATCAAAATCCGTCCTACAATTTTCGAAATACTTTTTTCATACTACGTTCTCTATTTTTACTAAAAACTGTTAAGTGTTGTGGTTTTGACACTTTTTACTTGCGGTTATACATAGATACTATAATGCAAGTTATGCATTCGTGCAGATTAAAAATTTTGAGATAACAATCAAACATGACATTACGATGATAGAGAAACATATTTGAGTTACTGGCAAAATTCTGTCCGTCTGTCTGTCTGTCTGTCTGTAAGTCTGTCTGTACAGATGTATTTTGAACTGTAGCCAAAACGGTTGGGCCAATCGTCTTCAAATTTAGAACTTAAGGTTATTTTGACATTCTACAGAGGAGTTCTTAAAATTTTTGTTTAGCTTAAAAATTAACGGTACCTGTCTAATAACCGTTATGTAAAAACTTATTTTTCTCGAAAACGACTCCAAGAATTTTTATAAAAAAAAATCAGTGTTTAACTTACGGTAGGTATGCATTATATATTAAATTCGGTACTTCCCATAGGACTGGTTTTTTTTCGACTTTCTCGAAAACTGGTGATCCGATTACAATCAAAATTGATATTCAAGAAGATGTAATTAGCCTTAGTAATTTTGCATTTATTTTTTTTTTGAAAAATCTTTTTTTGTATTTTTAATATATTTTTTTTATTTTTTTTTTTTTTAAATCAATATTTTGAAAACGGGTAATTGATTTTTTTTTTCTAATTCTAATTTTAAATGTACGTTATTTTTTGTACTTAAGTTTGTATTCTTGAATTATTTTTTTTCTTAATTTTTTAAAAAAAGTTGTTAAAAAGCCGTTTTATTCAAAAACGGCTCCTACGATTTTGAAAAAAAAAATTACACTTTTTTTACATTTCCTAAAAAAATAAAATGGCATTTAAATTATTTCACCCAATATAATTTAATATACTTAAAGTTTTTCAGGCAGTTTTCAAATGAAGCTTTCAAAATATTCTACTTGCAACAAAATAAAATATATAAGGATTTATGCAGTTTCAAACAAAGCTGCTAGGAATCTTTTAAACTGTAGGGATTCCAAGTCTTTTTGGTGCAAAGTGTGGATCTTAGGTGGAAGGAGCAAGTCATCGTCTTTGAGCGTAAGTGTAGATCAACTAGCAAACTATTTTGAAAACCTCTTGCTCTCAGACTCAAACCAAAACTCTTTAAGCTACGCCCTTCAATACATTTCGATACCTGAGCTAGACTCGCCTTTTACAATGCTTGAATTATTATCATCACTTAATAAAATGAAAAATAATAAGGCTGCGGGATTAGATGGAATCCCGATCGAGTTCTACAAGTTTTCGACCCCTGAGTTTCTGGAACGCATTTTAGCATTGCTAAATCAAATGTTCATTGACGAGATGTTTCCAAGTAGCTTTCGCTTGGCGAAAATATGTGCTATATTTAAAAAAGGTAATCCAAATCTTCCTGAGAATTACAGAGGTATATCCGTTTTGTGTTCATTAAGAAAACTTTTTGCTCAGATCTTATACTGTAGACTTATAAGATGGGTTGACAGCAATAATATTATAAGCTCTTTCCAAGCTGGTTTTCGGGCTAATCTCTCAACAATGGATCAAATATTTGCTCTTACAAGCATCGCAAGACGTTTTATCGATAAAAAGAAACCATTGTACACTTTTTTTGTAGATTTCAAAGCTGCTTTTGATACTATCAATAGGCATTCAACTATTGGTGTATCAACAAAGTTCATTAAAGTCTATGAACAGCTTCTTTTGAACACGTCTGCGACTGTATGCAATGGTGAACACCAGTCTAAAGCTTTCCGATCAGAAACAGGTGTCCCACAGGGTTGCGTTTTGAGTCCGTTGATGTTCGCCTTATATATAAATGACATTGAAAATTACTTACCAGGAGGTGTAACCTTTGGCGATTTGTCAATAAAGCTCCCGCTCTACGCGGATGACCTGGTGATCTTTTCAGACAATCCTATGACGCTTCAACTCCAAATTAATAAGCTGAAACTATTTTGTGATACATGGGATCTTAAAATTAATATTAATAAATCTAAAATAATGATCTTCAGAACTCAAAACCGATCTGATAACCTGACAAGGAACAATTAGAAAGGGTAACAAATTTCACCTCTAGGGTTACGTATAGACGTTTGAATCTGAGCTTGTGTGATAATAATTATTTTAGGGAGGAACTTTCAACCTCAGATATGAGTTTAATCTTTAAGATTCGAACTGAAACCCTTGAACTTAAATATAGGCCACACAGAACAGATTTAGACGCTATATGTTCTCTATGCAAACTTAACCAAATTGAAGACGTACGCCACTTCATTGCAATATGTCCTATTCTTCAAGAAATACGCAGGCTCTATTTTAGCAAAAGCTTCTTGTCTTTCGGTGAGCTTATCAGTATTTTAAATGGTGAGAGAGGTTGGAAAATACTTGTGCGATTTGTTTCACACGCAAACAATCACAGGAATTCATATTTGAATTTGTTTTGACTTGACTATTCTTAGTTATTTTATATAAAAAGACCAGCTTTTTATATATATACTAGAAGCCCAAGTATGCCATCTCTAACTTTTCATTTCTTTTTTTTCTCGTTTTATTGCAGTTCTTTGACTTTTTGAATGTAATCCGTAATATCTTGTGTAAATATTAAATATTTCCTACATAAAATAATCATTGTTTTTGCTTAAATATAAATATAACAATTTTGTTTTATAAAGGTACTTATTTCTGTTAATCTATTTCCGTTAATTTATTTTTGTTAGTATATATTTGTACCATCAGATTTTAATTGTATAAACTGTTTAACTTTATTCAATCTTATAAAAAATAAAACTTAACCGATATCATATACGGCAGACGGCTTATATGCCATGCTTAATTTTTATTTGAATTAAATATTATATGTTATAAATGTTATAAAAAAAATAAAAAAAATATCAACAATATTATTAAAATAATTTAACGAACTTTATTCGAACAATCAAAAGTCACAAAAATCGAATAAATGATTTGAAGTTCACTTTAATTTTTTTTTGTTCTACAATGTGACCCCACATATGAGCAAGTACGTGCGATCCAGTCATTTAATTAATTTTTTTTTTGTTCAGAAAGTGGAGATAAGTAAGCTTTTTATAAAATAATAACTTTAAATAATATTACAAGATCTTGTAGGTGATGTATAGAAGGCTCATTCTTCCATTGTTGATGTGAAGTAAAGTATCAAGAAACTTGCGAACCTTTGTGGCCCTCTTTTTATCGTGGACATTTGAAGAAATAAACAAGATGTTTTTTATAACCGATCGTCATAAATACTTAATAATAAAACAACAACTATAATCTAGTAGGGTTACTTTCCCACTACAAATATAATTTTATACTCTATATGCTATAATTTTCCAAATCTTTTTCATATTTATTTTTACTTAGGATATAGAAAATGAATGTCGTACTTGATTTTAACTAGAAACATTTCTAAATTCCGCTTTTGTTGGTTACAAAAATCGAATTATTTTTTGCATGCAAAAAAAAACATTAGCTGTTAATGTGATAGTCAAATCTATTTTTTTAAGAATTTTCATTCAAACAGGAATTTGACTGCAGCCTAACATCATTTAAACGCCAAAGCAGAATTAGACCCGACTACATCATTCACTTTACATATTTTGGAGTTTGACATTACTTTCGTTGAATTGATCCACAATATCACTCAAAGAAATCAAATCAGTTAAAACAACCGAGCCCATAATATGCTACACAATTATTATCGACCGCCCAAACACACTTACCTATTACCTTCCCATATGCTGTCATAATTCCATAGCTTAATGTCAAACAATAAACGTCATCGCACACTGTTATGACTCTGAATTTATCGAAGACAAATTGATCGATTATCCCTTTAGCTTGTTTGTCTCTTTTTGTTGTCTTTTACACTCTTCAACCTTCTTCAAAACGATGGAGGCAAGTCGGAGATAACGCGACAAAACAATTCTCCACTACCGGCTGCTAAATGACCCGCACGCCTTCAATACACGCCAGTTTTGTTGCGTTGTTGCCGCACCGCTCATTCTTGTGTAAACACAACAAACTCTTCAGCTTACATTTCACCACCGCATTGTGTTGGCTCGCCATCATCAGCTCTCTTATCTTGCTCGCATCTCTTGGTCGAGATCTTTTTTTGTGATTGCGTTGCGGTAGGCGGGAAGCGGCAAGGTGCTGCTCTCAGATCTTTAGTGTTTAGTGTTATTAACATCGAACAACACACTGCATCTCCGATTGTTTGTCTGTCTGTCTATCCTCTCGTCCATCTACTGTCTGATTGTCTGCAGTTGTAGTGCGCACAGATGATGATCGGTGTAATTGGTGTCTGACGAAGGCGATGGCCCATCACCGTTTCTAGGAGTGATGAATAAAAGCTTGCTATGTTTGACAGGTATGATTCGGCATAGCCCAGCAGTAGCATCGGCATCGGCATCACCTATTCGGAAAAGGGGTGGCGGTGGTAATTTCTCGGATAACATCCATCTCAGGCGTGAAATCTGTTTGATTGTTAGGCGTTTAGATAATATTTTGGGCAACAACCCGACAACAACAGTTTTTTTTTGTGTTAATCGTGAGCTTTTGTCTGGAGAATAAAAAGTATCTAAATGAGGTGCGAATCAGATTGACAGGTAAATTAATGACAAAGTCATGCGTGCCGTATGAAATAGAGTGGTTTTGTCGAATTGGGTTTTTGGCGTTTTGTGTAGTTTGGGATAGTTGGTAACGTAATAGGTTATTTGTGGTGAACTGATACAAATTGACCTGTTTCACTCATACCGAGAGTGAAAGAAGTTTTGAGATTTGGTTTTTTGACTTTTGACTGGTATTGTGCAAATCTGATGATTCACTGACAATTAAATCGAAACAAAATGATTATTGTATCACGATTTTTATTTCTTTGATGAAAGTGCTGAGCTGTGAAGGTCACTTTAAAATGTTTTTGATATTTTTGTATTTGAATGGCCTTGAACAGCTGAGATGTGGTGCTGTGAACCATTTTGACGAAGCCGCAAATATTCAAAATCACGTATTTTTTTCATTTTAAAAATACCAGGATTCTGCATCATACAAATAATATTTCAAAGACCATTTGCAATGTTAAGTAGTTCATGAAAGTTCAACAAACTTTTCATCTTTCAATTAAAAAAAACTGCACTTCACATCTATCTTTTACCATAAGTTGTGATGGAAAAACTACTATACTTTCTATATAATTAAGTATAAAACTATCACTTCTCTCTATGTAATTAGACATCCTATTTGCAACAACTTTTGAATTTGAAGCATACAATTCCATCTAAAATGTTTAACTCGGTGTTATCATTTGAAGGCGAACAACTTTTAATTACATCCCGTACAGTCTTTTGCTCTTAAGTGAACATTTGTGAGGCATGTTTGATTTAACAACTTAATTGGTGCGCTGCTGCTTTATGGAGCGGCAAACTGGCCGCAATGAATGGTACTTGAAATCAAATTTATTTTATGAGTGTATCTTTTCGTTGCACATACTTACGTCAATGCGGCCATCAGATTTCCTTCAATTTATATTAAACAGCAAACACTCGGTTGTAATGTAGGAAACAGTAATGCACTTAAAATTTACATATGCGAACTTTTAGGTATATGTAATGGGATAAAACATTTTTTTAGGTTTTATATCTTAAATGAACTTTAATATCATTTTTATTTAATGAAAACTTCTAGTGTCATGATTAACAGCCTCATTTAACATAATGTCCGGGAGACTTTTAATTTGAAACATTTTGTATCATGAGATTAGAATTAAGGACGTTATTATTTTTTTTTATCTTATTTTCAAAAATTCGTTATGTTCAAAACAGTGTTTCGAATCTATCTTTTTTCAAAATTGTATTTTTACTTGCGATTATAGGGACTATAAGGCAAGTTTAGGATTAGTGAATATACAAAAAATTGAGATAACAATCAAACATGGCATTACGATCATAGAGAAGTCAAAAAAGTCAATCTGACATATGACTGGAGTACACGCGCTCTAATTTTTTACACAGATTCACGCGTGTCCTACTATGGTAGGCCATTTAAAAATGTTAATAATTTTTTATTTTATAAACATATAAATGAAACAAAGTTTTAAATAATATTCATTAATTGTTTTAAATATTTAATAACTTTAATTTATAAATATTAGGTAGGAACTTCAAATTTAATAAAAATAACTTTTTTAATACGAAAAACAACAAAAATGGCACTTCAATCAATGGTTCATATTTTTTTGTCACTTATAACGGGTGATTTTTTTGAGGTTAGGATATTCATGCATTAGTATTTGACAGATCACGCAGGATTTCAGACATGGTGTCAAAGAGAAAGATGCTCAGTATGCTTTGACATTTCATCATGAATAGACTTACTAACGAGCAACGCTTGCAAATCATTGAATTTTATTACCAAAATCAGTTGGCAGAAAATCCGCTTTTTTATCGACAAATTTTGTTCAGCGATGAGGCTCATTTCTGGTTGAATGGCTACGTAAATAAGCAAAATTGCCGCATTTGGAGTGAAGAGCAACCAGAAGCCGTTCAAGAACTGCCCATGCATCCCGAAAAATGCACTGTTTGGTGTGGTTTGTACGCTGGTGGAATCATTGGACCGTATTTTTTTCAAAGATGCTGTTGGACGCAACGTTACGGTGAATGGTGATCGCTATCGTTCGATGCTAACAAACTTTTTGTTGCCAAAAATGGAAGAACTTAACTTGGTTGACATGTGGTTTCAACAAGATGGCGCTACATGCCACACAGCTCGCGATTCTATGGCCATTTTGAGGGAAAACTTCGGAGAACAATTCATCTCAAGAAATGGACCGGTAAGTTGGCCACCAAGATCATGCGATTTGACGCCTTTAGATTATTTTTTGTGGGGCTACGTCAAGTCTAAAGTCCACAGAAATAAGCCAGCAACTATTCCAGCTTTGGAAGACAACATTTCCGAAGAAATTCGGGCTATTCCGGCCGAAATTCTCGAAAAAGTTGCCCAAAATTGGACTTTCCGAATGGACCACCTAAGACGCAGCCGCGGTCAACATTTAAATGAAATTATCTTCAAAAAGTAAATGTCATGGACCAATCTAACGTTTCAAATAAAGAACCGATGAGATTTTGCAAATTTTATGCGTTTTTTTTTTTTTAAAGTTCTAACCTCAAAAAAATCACCAAATTAAAAAAATCAGTTTTCGTAGCACTGAAGACAGACTACAGCCTTGTGATCAGGACAAATCCATTTGTTGACAGTCTTGCACTATTTTTTTGTGGATCTGTTTCGGGCTCTGGTACAATAAGCACATCTAACAACTCGCCCCATATTCGGTGTCAGATCGTGCTGTGCCTCTTCAGATGTACCTAAAAGTATCTCAATTCTAGTTGTTAGTTGCCTAGGAATTGTTTCAATCGATAACCGGCGATTTAGTGACGGTTTTATCAGATTGAAGGACAAGTCCTGCAAAAAGTTACGCCTTACTATTTTTTCAAAGCTGACGTTTGTTTGGTTGATAACTAGAGCGTTGATTGCAGCAATGTTCATCAGTTCAAAAAATATTTTAAGTGGCCATCGACGACAGTTCCTAATAACACTGTATTGCTTGCACATTTTATCAACGACGTCAATTATAAAATGTAATTATTCTTCATGTGAATCGGGATCAATGGTTGCATCGTTATGCATTGTTGAAATTAATGTGACCGACTTGTTTCTTTTTGGGAAATAGGACACAAGTGTCGCGTCCTTCTGAAAGCCGAAAATTGAACTTTTGATTATTCTAGCTTAAGAAGCTTTGAATTCCTTAGGTATATCAGGTCTATTAGCTTTCATTGTACCCACAACTGTGATTTTCTTCTGCAACAGTTCCTTAGCAAGGGGTAGGTTCGTTAAATAATTATCCATTGTCATATTACAACCTAAGCCATAAAGTGGGTTCAGAACTCTATGGGCAACATCATTCACCCTGTTTGATTTTTGAAACGGACCTTCAGGTTGTCCTCCAACGTAAATTTCAAAATTGTATAAATACGGAAACCTTGTATCCACTACCATGAAGATTTGTATTCCCAATTTGTCTGGTTTGTTCGGTATACACATAATAAATTCGCAACTGCCTCGAAAACCAACAAGTTGTTCATCCAACGTCAAATAGTCACTGGGATGGAAATTATTGCGGCAATTGACAGTAAATAGTTCTATAATTTCCCTTATAGGGGCCAATTTATCAAATCCTCGGCGTTGAGCTCTCGCTTATAGTTCTTATAAGAAAACGGAATCTATTTATTGACATCGTCGTGTACACAATTTCTAATCCAGTGCCTTGAGAGTTATCCCAAAAATCTTTGAGGTTCCGACGTCCATTTCGGGATACTCCCATAACATACAACAACCCTAGAAAAGCTCACATTTCAATAGCGTCGGTGGGTTTAGCGTCGCGATCTCTTTGAAAGTTGTCTTTGATTTTATCAATGTATATATTGGTGCAACTTACAAGAATGTCCATAATGTCTTGTGTGGAAAATAATTCAAAACTCAACAACGGATCCTTTGCATTCCTAGCTGCTTCTCCTTTTGGTTCCGGTAGTCTTATTTTTCTCGAAAATGGCTCCAACGATTTTAATGAAATTTGTTGACAATTTTCTGTAGGCATTAGCTACCACTATCTTATGGAAACCAAATTTACCGGAAAAGTCTATTAACGGGACCTTTCAATTTTCGATTTTCTCGGTAACGGCTCATTGGATTTCAATTAAATTTCATATTTGAAAAGACCTAAATAGCCAAATATATTGTGCATACCAACATTTTGAAAAGTTATTTTTTTCTATTTACAATTAATTTTTGAAGTTTTTTTTTAATTCTATATTTTTAAAACTTATCAAAAAAAAAACTATTTAAATTTTAAATTAGTTGTGTGTTAATAAACTCTAAAAAAGGGCATACCAAAATCTCAAAAAAGTTTTTTTCAAAAAAACAAAAATAAAAAACAGGATTTTATCGAAACCGGTCCTACAATTTTCGAAATACTTTTTCATAAATTCTTTGTTACTTAAGACGTGTGATGGCGTACTTCATTTTTACTGAAAACCGTTTAGTATTGTGGTTTTGATAATTTTTATAAGTTCAAACTGTGTTACTTTCAACGGAAATGTTATTTGTTTGTGTCAAATATCTTGCCTTCCAATCTAATTAGGCATAAAAGAGCAAGTACGTGCGACCCAGTCGCTCTCTTTTTTTTATTGTATTTGAGTTTGTATCTTTTCTCATAAAAAAAAGTTTTTTATGTTTCACACTTCATTTATTATTAATCTTTAATTATTAATCTACATATACAAACATAAGTAAATTTCACGAGTGGATCGCACGTACTTGCTCTTATGTGCGGTAACAGCGTCAAATAAAATTTGCTAAAAAAATATAAGAAGAATTTCAAAGTTTTTTATTCGTTTCTTTTAAGTTTTCGACGGAAAAATTTAAACGCCATTTTATTTTTATAAACCATGTCAGAGTGATTTTTTTTAAAAATTTTCAAAATCGTAGGAACGGTTCTTATATTAAACAGTTTTTATTTAACAACTTTTGTTAAAAATAAAAACCAAAATAATTAGAGAATGCAAACTTTAGCATAAAAAATAACCTTTATTTAAAAATAAAATTTAGAAAAAAACCATTTACGCGTTTTCAAAATATCGAATAAAAAAAAAATTATTAAAAATACAAAAAAAAAGGTTTCGAAAATAATTTAAATTGATATTACTTGGGCTACCTACATCTTCCTGAATATCAATTTTGGTTGTAATCAGTTAACCAGTTCACGAAAAAGTTGAATAAAAAACATGGTCATATGTGAGGTATCCTTCTTCAATTGAAAACGGCTGGGCCGATTTGGCCCAAAAGTTTTTTGGCACTTGTTTATAACTGCCAGGAGAAGGTTTTTATGACAGAAAATTTTGGGGAACTTGGGAAATTGTAAAAATCGAAAATTGATTGTTCGTATGGGATTTTATATGTTTTCATATAACCAACATTTAATGTGAAAGGATTGGCCGATTTTGAAAACATTTTGTAACCACGGTTACGTTTGTGTTTTTTTAAGCTATAAATGGACCGTTTTCGTTGGTATCCAGAGAAAATTATTAATTTGTATTTCTGAATTTTAAAAATCAATGCTAGAAATGCTAGCTTCTGATTTTAACTTGGGATTATGAAATTTTATTTTTAAGCTAAAAATAACGACTCCCTCGGTAACGGGTCATTAAATATCTATAAATTTTTATTTATTTATGTAACGATATATTCTTATATTAATATACTTATAAAGATTGTCATGATGGAGTGTGCCATCACACTTTAATTTTGATAAAATCCTTTTTTTAATTTGCAGTTTTTTTGAAAACAATTATATTTTAAAATACAAAAAAAAATGTTGATTTTAAAAACTTTGAAAATAAAAAAAAAAGTTCAAAAATGTAAAATGTTGGCTTGTAGAATTAATTTAAACACCTTGTTTTTTTCAAATATAATATATCTTAGAAATCCATTGAAAAGTTTTCAGTAAAAATGTCGATTTTCATTAAAAAAAGGACACATCGCCGCTATATCTAAATATCTTTTTAATCTTTTCCAAACAAACCTGTTAAAAACAAATTAGTAATTAAGGGTTAATTACTATTTTGTTTTTATATTTTTTTGACTTATTAAGTTAATTAACACTGTCACCCATATTTTGCATCGAAACCGAATTGAAATCACTTTTTAATTTCACGTGAAATGAAATTGCATATTCTGCATTTCGATCGATTTCGAAAACTTCGGAATTGCTCCAAAATGTCAAAACTGAAGGTTCATTCATTTTTAATTTGCTTTTAAATTGAAATTACTACTGCTTATAAGCATGGATGCTACATAATTGACGATTTTAAAGGTAACAGAACTCTAAGGAAAAAATTAGAAGGCAAATTTTACGAGACAAATTATAAATATTAGATCTACTTGATGCAATGTGAATATTTCAAGAAAAGCGTCTTATGTTTTCCCCTGCAAAACAATGAATAAATACTAAAATCAACAGAACATCCATTTTCATTTTCAAAATTTCGAACACCCACATATTTACATTCACTTTCACCATGTGAATTCACAATAAGTGAAATGCAGAACATGGATATGTATTTCATTTTGTCTTTCATTAAATGATCTGTATTTTTTAAAGAAGGTTGCAGGTCGATATGATTAAAATAACACTGTTAATATAAAAACAATTAGTTATCGGAGACATTTTAAAAATCGGCAAATGAAACCTAACCCGTTTTCAAATAATATTTTTTTTTGTATGTTTTTATTAATTTTGTTTAAATATTTTTTTTTTTTTTTGAAAAATCAATATTTTGAAAAAAACGATTAATCATCAAAAATCATAGGATATAGGTGTTGAGTTCTAGATTATTAAAACCTTACCAAAGGTGTGGGGGGGGGGATGGTAGTAATATTACAACAACTGAAGCTTCGTGTTAGTCAGGTCAGAAGTCATCATCGGTTGGTCGTTGTTGTCCTAGGAAATATAAAATTTATTTCCCAACTGGACATTTATGTATTCGTACAGTAGTTACTTCCTAATATTCTAAAAAGCTTAAATTTGGTATGTAAGCTAATATTAGTACACAAACAACAAGAGATTTCCGCAAATGTTGACGGTTGAGGTCTAAAATTGATATAGGAACTTGTTTAAAAATATTAAAAAAAATTGATAAAATAATAACGTAAGAAATACACGCTAAAAAACCAAAAAATATTGTCATCTCATAAAATGTGGAATTTGTAAAATTAGGCATTGTAGACTTAGGACATGTAGAATTAGAAGCTTGGCTCTACATGAGATCTGATAACTTGTTGACTATGATAGTCATATGGTCTCGTCTTGGCAACATTTTACATGAAAATATTTTTGGTGGGATTCACATTTCTTAAAAAAATAAAATGGCACTTAAAGTTTTCTGCTGAAAACCGTTCACGTACTTTTCTCGAACAATAAAAACTCAAACAAATCGAATAAAAACTTTGAAATTCCGTACATATATGCGAGGTTGTGTATATGCAAAGTTTTTTGGAGTTTAAGATTTAGAATTAAAATTTCTTGAATTTAAATTGCTCGCCGTAATTTTTTTTAATTTGGTATCTATGCATATAAAATCATGAGAATCAAAAAGAATTACTATCCATTTCAATTTCAATTTATTATTAAAAATGGTGTACAAATAAGACACAGTGTTTTATAGTACCTAGCTAATACAAAAATTAGTGCGGATCAAAAAAAGAAAAGAACAAAATATTAAATACTAAAAATAACTTAAGAAAAAGTAAGAAAAAATAATTAATAAAATTTAATGCAAATAACTTAAATATACTCAAATTGAGTGCTGAAACACAGTTTTAATTATTTATAAAATGTTTAATGAATAAATTAATTTTAAGGTGAATTAATATTCCAAATTCCAAATTGCTGTTTGAGTACGTTTAACGAAAATTCAAAAATAATGATTTTTTAAACTTATTTGTTCCTACAATTTGCCTTACCATTTTAGGTAGGGAGTTCCACAGTCTGATGGCATAGACGTAGAAAAGTCTCGACGAATTTAAATAGTTTGAGGAATGAGTTATGAGGTTTAAAGTTCGGGCAGAACGCGCAAAGCAGTCGTGTTTTACTATTAATAATTTTATGTAAAAACAAGCAACATCTTGAATCAAGAAATTGCATGAATGTGCATCCTAGGACAAGTTGATGATATTGGGATATATGATCAAATCTTCGCAGTCCATAAGCATACCGAACCATGTCATTAAAAGCAACAACTAATTTATGCATGGAGTGTGAATCAGGCCTACAGTAAACCACTGCTGCGTAATTGATGATAGGCAGTAATAAGGTTTTAATCAGCCTCAGCTTAGTATCTAGAGGAGTCAAGGCAGAGAAAAGATTAAGCTTACGTAGACCACAATAAATTCGGCTAATGGAGTGATTGACATGATCATTAGCTGAGAGTGTTCGATTTATTTTAAAACCTAAATTAGTAACGGATTCAACAAATTTAAGTTGAAAACAAGAAATAAAAACCGGTGGAAGGATTGTGACATCAAATTTCTTTTTGAAAATAGCAATGATCTGTGATTTAGCAGGATTAAGAGTTAACCCGTTGCATAAAGACCAATTGTAGATCTTTAAAAGATCTTCATTTACTCCACAAATTAGGTCCTCCAACAAGTTGAATGATCGGGAAAGGTATAATTGGACATCATCAGCATAAAGATGTAACATGACATTATGGCATTCTTGGGGAAGGTCATTAATAAACATGCAAAACAGCATAGGGCCCAAAATTGAACCTTGTGGAACACCAACAAGCAGATTAATCGAATCTGAAAAATTGTTACCAACTTTTACACTCTGACTCCGATGTTCTAGGTAGTTTATAATTAAACGTACAGATCTTCTACTGAAGCCAAAATATAAATTCAGTTTTTGACACAAAATGTTGTGGTTAACTCGGTCAAAGGCTTTGGAAAAATCAAGCAAACTAAATATAGTTAATTGATCAAGATCATACTGGATTCTAATATCGTCAAGTATCTTAACCATCGCAGTAGAACAGCTATGATTAAGGCGAAAACCCGATTGCATTGATGAGAGTAAATTATGGCGGCTGGTATGGTTAGATATTTGTTTTGATAAATTTTTTTCAAATACCTTAGAGAGGCAGATTAGGATACTAATGCGTCAGAAATCAGCACAAGATGAAAGATGGGACTTTTTGGGTACAGGAATTACTTTGCCAAGTTTCCAGCAATCAGGGAACGATGAGCTGGTTATATAAAAATTTATTATGTGGGTAAAAGAGGGAAGGATTTATTATTATTATTATATAAACTTAACAGGAACACCATCCTCTCCTACGGAATTAGCCTTAAGAGAAAGAATGCTCATTTACAATTCGTATTCAGTGACAGTTTTAATTTCAAATTAACGAGAAGCTCCATACAAAATATTGACATTTGGTGAAAAATTTGAAGTGTCTATGTCACCTGAGGTAAAGGCGTAGTTCAGATCATTTGGATTAGGAAAATGATGAACAACCTCTTTTCTACCAACACCAATAGAACGCAAACTACTCCAAAGCTTACGAGAGGTCTATTGGATGCTAAGTTTAGACATACAAAAGCTTTTTTTAGCTCTTCGAGTAACGTACGACGAATGGTTACGAGCACGACAGAAAGCCTCCCAGTTTTATGAGGTAGGGTAATGTTTCCACTTAGAATACAGTTTACTTTATCGTTGATATTGTATAAACTGTAACAAAAATTCCACGGAAAATTACAAGCATCAGACCGTAGAGCATCAAAATTATCAAAATTCAAAGATTTAAAATCACGGAATTGGAACGTAGTAGTACAAAAGATCAAATCATGATCAGATATACCTTCAATGCCTAGTTGATCCACAAGAAGAACATTTGACAAGTCAGATACTATTATTAAGTCAAGGAGACTGGGAGCAGAATTGGGACCAAAAGGATATGACTCATGACTAATGCTCACCGCGATACTGTGGTTCTTTCAACAAAAATCGATCGCAAGCACCAGGCGAACATGAAAAGAACAGGCACAAATTCCCAAAATAATTGCACTTAAATTCAAAAAGAACAAGACGAGAAAAAGAAATACAAAATAGGCGGAGTTTTGTTAAAGTAGAAAGTAGATGTAGATATTGGGGTGTGTGTGTGTGGATTTAACGAAAAGGTTTGTGGGTGTGAGTTATCAATGTTTTCTTATAACGTTATCACGTAAAATTATCGTCCGTAAACCGACTTTACAGACAACCAATTCTTTTTTTATAGAAGAAAAATCTAACCAAACAGCAAAAAGAGTGAAATTTCGTCATTAAATCTTGGTCGTCGCGGGATTTTAATCAGTGGGGTTTTGATCTGCCGGAATATGTTGCGGTCCCCTATAGTTTCTTGGTCTCGATCTAGTTCCTGAAAATAAAAATTAAATTTTCGATCAACACATTTTTTCGGATCATTTCAGAGAAAAGTATTGGTCCCTTGTCCTGATTTTTAACGAAGGATTTTTATTACCTAGGGCTTTTGCAGAAAACTAGATATCAAAGAGATACCATTTTTCGATGCATCAAAAATTCATCCCTAAGTGTATGGATTGATCCAGCATAGTTTTGTTCATTTTCTTTGGTGCTCTAGCACGCTCCGAATTCTCGGACGTCATGTTTTTAGTACTTAAAAAACCTACCTACTCAAAAACGTAAATTTTGATTTAAAAAAAAATAACGCTGCCATTGTAAGTATTACGGTAGTCAAAAATAGCTGTAATTTTCAAATAGAAATTTTACACATTCATACCACCTCAGTGGCAACATAATTGTATTTCAAAAGTGTCTCTTGCAATAAATTGAATAGCATGTTGCATTAAGCATTACATAAATCGCGTTCATCATTCGAATGAGTGCCTCGCACCACCAAAAATGGCACAATCCCTTCCTTTTGTGCGAGAGTGTACAATCGAAAAGTGAATTCCGCACTTGATGAGTGTTTATTAGGGTTCATGCATCGTGTGGCATTCGTGCTGTTTGTCGCGCTGAATGGCAAGTCAGAGCCAAATGCTAAATTACCACATGAAATGTTCACATTGAGACACAAGACAACATCGCATCGCGGCCACAAAGCGCCACAACACCTATCGCGTTTCAATAGAAAGTGAGATGTCGGCGCGGCGGGTGAATTGCGTGTGAAGAAACACTGTCGTATGGTTGTTGGCGTGCCTTGCACCAAGGATGCCCTAGGGACATCTCACTACACATTGGCAATTCGATTCGTTGTCGTGTCGCTTCGGTCGCCTCCTCCACGCGTTTCAATTATTGATTTGCCAAATTGTGTGCGAATTTGTCGATTGGCATCTTTCAGATGGCCAAAGGGGGCAAGCGTTAAAGTTGTTGCCACACTGATGAAGTAAGTTCGTATTCGGACTTCGGAGTCAAACGAAGTTGCTGGAGCAAAATAAACAAGTAAGAAGGTTCAACATTTTATTGAATTTAAGAAAATTGCGCCGGAGTTTTGGATTTTTTTTTTTTTTTTATTTTGCAGTTTGTTGCTGTCGTGGCGAGGCAAGCGCGCGTGCGCTCGCTGTGGTAACCTTTCTCTTTTCCTTGGGTTTTGGTTGTGTTCCTATCCATCTATGACGGTGTTTTAAGTGATTGCACCCGCGCAATAACAATGCTCCATAACTGTAGGTAGGCTGGCCATGTGGAGCCGCGCTGGTTCCATTTATTATGTAGCTGCTCCGCCGATGCTGATCCGACTGCTGCTGCTACTGCTTGGGAGATCTACTTGGGATCAATAAAAATTCATAAGAGTTTGTGCCAATTTTATAGCGATGTATTAGGTTGTTGGCTGCCGCGCGCAGCAGTATGTTCTGTTTTGTTTTTAGATTGTTTTTGGACCGTTGTTAACGCTGCTCACCCTATGTGGGCATTGAACATAGTCCGAGGTTAAACTATTTATATTGTCCAGTGCTTCCTCCAAAACAGCACCTACCAGATTTTTTTTTTTTTTTTTTGTAAATTACAGCAGACAGCTGCTGCTTTTCAGGCTATGGCTTCTGACTTGTCCTTAATTATGGCCGAACAAACAATCCACCATATTTGTGTGTTATTGGGCTCTGATTTTTGTATACAGACCAGTTCAGTTTGGTCCACATGTAAGCGAGTTGGAAGCACCCACAACTGTTAGTCTACCAGGAGCAGCTTGGAACTGGTAAAGTAGCTAACTTTGCACCATTTTTGGATGCGTTCTTGTGGCACATTTGGGTTAATACTAATTTCTGGCCGATTAAATATACCATCCCATGTTGTCCGGTGTTGTTTTCATGTTTTATTGCCGGGGGGAGGGGGTATTTTATGTGGGAATGGACATATGTGTGTGACTTGTTGTTAGAGTATGTATGAGGGCCCCGAACATGTTTGGCTGAAAGGATTGTACGTTTGTTAATGTTATTATATTTTGCAATTTTTGCAATTGTAGCAATCACGCAAATTTTAATGCAACGAATGTCTAACCATGCCGAAGAGGGTCCTTTCGACTAAATAGAAAGGCCATGAATCTTAGGCCTTTTTGAAAATGTTTTCAGCAGATGGCCAATTTGGCCTTACAAAATCTTTTTAGGTTACCACTTAATTGGAATACGAAATCCCTTTGGGCAATAAAGCCAATCGTTAGTGGTTTTTAATCTCGTTTTTAATACTATGTTTATTGGGCGCCAGATGTTCTTTTTATTTTTTTAAATGATCACATCATCTAAGCAGTTTGATTCAATTAGAAAATGCAAATCAAATTTTAGTTAAAATAAGTTTCTTGGATTATACAAGTTAGAGATGAAGTTATCTTAAAAGTGTTCTCTAACTGGAATCTGAAAATGTTGGCCATATTATTAATTTAAAAAAATCAGGAAAAAACAACTTTTGTTTTTGTATTACAAATTTAAATTCATCAACAAACTTCCGACACGATAACTGTCAATTTTAAGAGTTTTTAATGACAATTTTTGTTTGTAAACTTGGGCATCATCGCTACGAAATGAAGGCCTCCTCCACCATAATAAGATTATGCTTAACTAAAAAAAAACCGCTCGATCAAATGAAGAAACGTACGTACCTTCGGATAATGCTCTAAAAATTTTGGAAAAAATTACCAAGTTCACCGCAAAATCACCATCAGCGATGTAACCCATTTTTGGCTAAGAAGCTTTGTCAACAAACATAATGTGGATAGTGTGGCTGTCAAGGTGAAAACCTTCTTGTAATCTAAAAACATCACTTCATCCTCAAAAATTAAGTGGATGGTGTGATTTTCAAGGCGGTGTGGTGCCATTGGTGTTTTTTGGCAAGAAGATAATAACCGCAACTTTGCAGTCAATGGAGACATCTTGCGACGTTATTGCATTTAGTCAATTTGGGCTTTTCGACAAGACGATTTCAAAAGTCACACAGTGTGTGTAACATTCAATTTACTGAAAGCCCAATTCAATGGACGTGTTGTCCAATTGGCCAACTGGATCTTGCAATTTAACCCCTTCTGACTGTTTTTACTTGCGATTATATGAAGGCACAATAAGGTAAGTTTAGGAATCGTGAATATGCAAAAATTGAGATAACAATCAAACATGCCATTACGATCATAGAGAAGCCTAGAAAAGTTAGTGACAAAAAAACATCTGCAGCCTAAACGGCTTAAGAGATTACTTTCAAATTTTGATTTATGTGTGATTGTTTTGGCATTCCTCAGAGGGGAGATTTAACTGTATTTTTAGGGCTAAAAATAACGGTACTAGCCATATAACCGTAAAAGAAATGGTTAATTTAAAGGCTCCAACGATTTTAATGAAAATCATTTAATTAAAATTAAAAAAATCATTTTATTAAAACCAAATTTACTGAAAAAGTCTATTAACGATACTTTTCATACAATGTTTTTTTTTCAAAATCTTCAACTTTCTCGGTAACTGCTCATTAGATTTCTATAAAATTTTATATATGAAAAGTTCTAACTAACAAAATTAATTCGGCATACCAAATTTTGAATACCTATTTTATTTTGTCTATTTAAATTAAATTTTTGATTTTTTTTTTAATTTAATATCTTTAAAAACTAATCAAAAAACAATATTTTAAATTTTAGGACCAGCTGTATATAAATTAAATCATACAAAAATGCATACAAAATCTAAAAAAAAAAAACAAAAAACTAAAAAAAAGAAACTAAGAAAAAAAGGATATATATACTATCAAAATTGTTTTTACAATTTTCGAAATATTTTTTTTCGTAAATTCTTTGTTATTTAAGACGTGTGATGGCATACTTCATTAAAAATAAATTGCACGACTGGATCGCACGTACTTGCTCATATGTGCGGTCACCTTGTAGAATAAAATTAAAGAAAATTAAAGTGAACATCAAAGCATTTACTCGATTTTTGTGACTTTTGATTGTTCGAATAAAGTACGTTAAAATGTATTGGGTGAAAAAAATTTAAACGCCATTTTATTTCTATAGGAAATGTTTAAAAGTGTGATTTTTTTTTCAAAATTGTAGGCGCCGTTTTTAAATAAAACGGTTTTTCTTAAACTTTTTTTTTTAAAAAATAAAAAAAATAATTTCAGAATACAAACTTAAGTACAAAAATAACGTACATTTAAAAACAAAATTAAAAAAAAAAATTCACTAACTCGTTTTCAAAATATTGATTTTTCAAAACAAATTTTTTTTTAAATTATTTAAAATACAAAAAAAAGTTTTCGAAAAAAATTAATGCAAAATTACTTAGGCCACCTACATCTTTTTGGATATCTATTTTGATTGTAATCTGATCACCAGTTTTCGAGATAGTCCTATGGGAGGTACCGTTTGCAGCCCCATATTAATTTGTTGTCACCAAAATAAAATGCATACCTAAAATAGTACACTTTTATAAAAATTCTTGGAGCCGTTTTCGAGAAAAATAAGCTTTTACATAACGTTTATATGACAGGTACCGTTAATTTTTGAGCTAAAAAAAATTGAAAAAAGTCCTCTGTAGAATGTCAAAATAATCTTAAGTTCAAAATTTGAAGACGATTGGCCCAACCGTTTAGGCTGCAGTTCAATATACATCCATACAGACAGACAGACAGATAGACGGACAGAATTTTGCCAGTAACTCAAATATGTTTCTCTATCATCGTAATGTCATGTTTGATTGTTATCTCAAAATGTTTAATCTGCACGAATGCATAACTTGTATTATAGTACCTATAATCGCAAGAAAAATTGTGTAGTGGTTTTGACACTTTTTGTTTTGATGTGTATGAATTGGTGTTGAATTCGTTGCAGGGTCAAGTCCACAGGTAAGTCCGTAATGGACTTTTAACCCACTTGGTTAGGTCAAAAGTCCACAAATCAATAAATTATGGACTTTTACCTCATCCTATTGAGCCAAAAGTCCACACGAAAATATTGTTGATTTCTGACCCACTTAAAATGTGAGTTATGTATGTCCTACTAAACGCTTTTGAAAGTAAAGTGCACCTTACAAATACATATATAAAAATCCACCCAAGTGGGTCAAAAGACCATTATGGACTCTTGTCCTGTGCACACACTTGTGTTATGTGTATGGGCCGCTTTAGTAACATGATACAAAGAACGAATAACGTGGGAAAGAACAAAGCATCCCTTCCACCAACCAGTTTTGGGCTAAAAAGAATCATATTTTTTTAATTTAGTTTCAGTTTTCATACTTATCTAGTTTGCAACTTCGAAAAACTTGTGCTCTCTGCGCAGCACGTGAAAAACTGCAAAATTGTGTGATTTTCTAACTTGCGATTGTAGGGACTATAAGGCAAGTTTAGGATTCGTAAATATAAAAAAAGTTAGATAACAATCAAAAATGACATTACAATCATAGAGAAGTCTAAAAAAGTAAGTTGCAAAAAATTTCTGTCTGTCTGTCAGTATGCATAACGAGCTGCACGCTAAACGGCTTAAGCGATTATTCTCAAATTTGGTGTGTGGGATTCTTTTGGCGTTCCTCAGAGGGGAAATTGAAATTTTATTTTTAGGCCTAAAAATAACGGTACCTGCTAAATGACCGTTTAGGAAAAGCTTATTTTTCTCGAAAACGGCTCCAACGATTTTGATGAAATTTTTTGAGATTTTTTTTTTGTATTGGCTATCATTTATTCAGAACCAAATTTACGGGAAAAGTCTATTAACTGTACCTTACATATAACGTTTTTCTTAATTTATGGCTTTCTCGGTAACGGGTTCCTGGATTTCTGTCAAGTATTATATTTGAGAAGATCTAGATAGCTTAATTAATTCTGCATATCAAAACCTTGAATAACTTTTTTCTAATTAAAATTAATTTTTGAATTTTTTTTCGAAAATCAATATTTTAAAACTAATTAAAAAAAGTTATTTTAATTTGTATAATCACATATAATTAACTCTAAGAAACTGCATACCAAAATTAAAAAAAAATCAAAAAACTAAAAAAGAAAAACAGGATTTTATCAAAATCCGTCCTAAAATTGTCGAAATACTTTTTTCATAAATTTGTTATTATATTTATTTATATTTTAAGTTCAGATAGTGTTAATTTTCTACGTTAATGTTACTTATTCTTTTAAAATTTTATTCGACGATGTTACCGCACATATGAGCAAGTACGTGCGATCCAGTCGTGCAATTTATTAAGTGTTGATTACTAGTGCGCTAAGAGCCTAGACTTTCATTTAAAAATTAATTGAAAATTCTATACTAATCTAAGTCGAATGTTCTCTTTCTGCGGATTTTTTTCTTCATGGGCCTGTTGAAAGCTCCGATTACAATGGCCAAGTGTCTGTGAAAATCACTGTTTCGCATTTACCATCACCATGGAGAATTTACCATTACTCTCAGGGCTTTAATTTGTTGTGTCCATTGGTTTAAGCACTTGCTTGTAGATAAGCAGTTACTTATATGTAAATACTTACATTGGATCTTTTTTTCAGTAAGTCGCAGTTTAATTGCGTATAATTTGTATACGCGAAAGTTCATCTTCTAGTACCGATTTTCTGCTAAAAACATCCCATTTTCTATCCTTGATTATACTCTTAGGCCAAACGCATCCAGTAACCCATTTTAATGACCATCATCGAACAGGAAACCAAATGTCCAAATTTGTTCACCGCCAGCCAAACAAACTACATTCCAACACTTTCCTCAAAGGCCCCCTTGAGATGGAGCCGCTGTCTGTATCACTTGACTAATGAATGCTGCTAAACAATTTCCATGCGATTTTGTCCCCCTGCTCCATGGGGTCACTAAAATTTACTTAGCCATGCCCAAATCGCATTCGTTCACGCACCAAACCCCACAACGATGTGTACAAATCACCGTGTACACCTGAACTTGCTAATGATGCAGAAAAGAACGCGCCCCTCGGGGCACAACTCGACCGCACTCAGACGATAGAATTCTTCCGCCAACCTCCATCCGCACTCTCAGAAGTCATCATCGTTGTCGTCCGATGACCGCTAATTGCGAATACATAGTGCTTGTAAAATTTACAAGCCTCATTAGCCGTCGTAGAGATGCACTTTGCTAGCGCAGTAGAACAAACATCATCTCCGGACCGGAGCGGAAAGGTTAAGTCGGTTCTATGTTAGAGTCATAAAGACCTGCATCATTTGGCGGCGGGTTGTACCGTTTAAATTGTGGTGCTCACCCGAACTAGTACACAAACCTAGACCACTCTTTTAAAGCACCACCTGAACCACCTGAGGAGGAAGAAGGCCCGCGAGAATTCAATGTTCGTTGCGTTGCACCATGCGCGCCCTCTGTCGTTGTGCATGCATTGCGCATGCCCAACTCCAATCGACTTGGCTGAATAATTGCCCTGACTCTAAACGATCAGAGATCGCGTCCGCGGCCATTTGAATCGGTGCGGTCAGGCTGAGAATAGCCCGCTAGGACAGGAGACAGACGGACAGACAGATGGACAACTGGGTGCTGGCCAACATCGCTGTTGTAAGCCCGAGCATGCGCAGCATTCAGATCACAAACCCAATAAATGTGTCAATAAATCGAACGTTTGTTATGATATAAACACACTGGAGTCTATTTGCGTGCCCGAGGATGTGTCTTGCGATGGAGCTGTCTCCTGCATTTGCGTTTGCAGCTGTCAGTGCCTCATATCTGTTGGGGCATCATATCGCTGTCACTAAATTCTTCCCGTGGAATTCAATCGAATAATTATGATTGTGGGTGAACTTGTCATTTCTTTGCTGTTTGACAGCAAAACGGTACTCCGGGGCGATCCGTTGACGATAGTGAAAGACATACCGACCACATTGGTCCGGGCACACTGTCATCCATGGATAGCTGGTTGTCGTCCTGATAAAGAGCATCGAGTACGTGATCGGCGAGCGATGATTACATTCAAGTTGCGGGCCGCGCGTAATGATGCAGAAAAGTAAATATCATTTGCCTACTGTTCGAGTTTGTTACTCTGGAAGCGGATCGATAAAAAATAATTGGTTTTGGTTTGTTGTTGGTCGCTTAGAGTAGAAGTCGAAGCTGCCGCCATCACTTCTGCACCACCATTGCGCGTTGTTGCACAGAGGTTGTCTGCATCCAGTTGCTGGCCGGCAGAACAACTGAATGGCCATGTAGTTATTACTTATTGGGAAAATTTGATTTTCCCACGGTGTGGTGGTGTTGGCTGTTGTGGTGGAGGGCGTGCGGCTGGCGGATGGAGGTAAATCGAGTCCGATTAGAAAGGTGTCACTTTAGGCATTACGCGATGGCTTGGTCATAAAGTGGGTGATATAAGCCTTAATTGCATGTAGAGCATTGAGCGCATCCTGTTACTTTGTTGTTGTTGCTGCAACGCATGACAATTGAGCGCGACTAGAATCATGGTCTCGGATATCATGTTGAACATTGTGAGAACATTGGTCATCATATCAGAACACCGCACAACACTTACCCAAGCTGAATAGAGCGGGGATCATCCAGCATCACGAACGCGCTTCTCTAGTTCCTTCTTCCAGTGTTGCAGCGCTATAGTCTTACGCGAACCGGTAATACCCAATCGAGTACACGATCACCTTCATCGCGCACATAACCATAATCTTGACTTTCGTCGTCGTCGTCGTCGTCGTGCTGTGCTGTGTTCTTCTTGTGGCTGTTTCCAGGCTAGCTTGCGCGACTTTGTGTCTATTTGCATTATTTGCGGGTAGGGTGTTTACCCCACCCAGAGATGGTGTGCTGCTAGGGCATCATATCGCGCACCAAACCGTACTGCACTGCAGAGTTCGTGAATCGCTCGAAGATCTATCCCATGGGAACAGCAATTTTACTATTATATGGCTCACAGAGAGCTATCCAGCTGGAGGCAGATTGCCAGGCGGTGGGTATGGGAAAAAGATTAGTTTTGGACAAAAATCACAAACGAATGGATTTGGTTTTAGCGCCCAAATGCTTTTTTCTAAACCCCCAAAGGTTTCTGTTTTGTTATTATTGCGGGTTTTAACTTTATTGTTTAATTGAAGGAACATCATTTTCGATGATGAAAGTCTTCCAAAACTTAAGAAATGTAAGCTCTTCAGAGATCTCCTTATATATACATAGTTTAAATAATTTTTTTTCATTTTTCATTTTTCATTAAGCAATTTGGAAAACAGTTGCATTCCTCCCCTGAAACTATTCAACCATAATACTCGCACTGCAAGGAATGCCCATCATTTTACCTTTGAGCCCAATTTCGGACGTACTGTTTAGTATAGAAATTCTTTCATTCGTCGCACCACACGAATGTGGAATGATTTGCCATGCTCTGTTTTTCTCTCCCATTTTAATATGCAGAGCTTCAAACTATGTGCATCTGTATCTGCTCTTTCACCTTCACCCCTCCTTATTTCCTTAATGCTCGTACGGTATGCCAATACGAACAACTCTGTTGCGCAATTGCCAAATAGCTGCAGCCAAGCACAAAGAAGTTTCCGATATCCCAGTTGATATAGAGTTGGGTTAGACGAGATTAGCTTAAAATTTGGAAAAAGGTGGTAAGACATTGGGTCTAAAGGGCTCAAGATTTTCATTTCCCAAATTTTTAGCGGGGATCAAATGTCTATAAACATTGCAGGGAACCTTTTCAACTCCTAGTCTTCAAGGATAATGGCGATAGCTACCGTTTATTCAAGCTGATCAAGAAGGCCATGAAGTTCATTGGCCTTCTAGGATCAGTGCTGATTTCAAAATTGCTGTGCCCCGAGAAAGTGTTTTGAGTTTTTGCTTAAAATCCTCGACTTTTTGCTAGAGAGTAAGGTGACTGGCCCCAAAAAAACTGAATCAATTCTTTTTGGCTGTCGTTGAGTCACCTTAAGCCAAGATCATACAATTGGTAGGCGCAAGAAAGACTGAATACCTATGTTGTCCATTTTTTGATCTTCTGATCCACACAGGCCTGTTTGAATAGAATTCTAAGTGCAAAAAGTTATGATCAATTTTTTCTTATGATGAAAGTTGATGACGAAGTATTAAATCGTTATTAACACGCCTTTGGTGAAGAGTTATTATATTAAAGGTACCTGTCAAATAAACGTTAAGTAAAAGCTTAATTTTCGTGAAAACGGCTCCAAGAATTTTTATGAAAAAAATGTAAGTTGGTGAGCTAAAAATGGTACCCCCCATAGGACAGTTTTTTTCTTCGACTTTCCCGAGAACTGCTTAACCGATTACATTCAAATTTGATATTCAGGAAGATGTAGATAGCCAAAGCAATTCGACATAAAAATATTTTGGAATAACTTTTTTTTTGTATTTTTAATAATTTCAAAAAATAATTCTTAGTTTTGTTTTTAAATATAAAAATATTTTTTTTGTTTAAGTTTGCATTTTTGAATATTTTTTTTTTTAATTTTTAAAATAAGTTTTTCAATAAAAACCGTTTTATTTAAAAACCGTTCTTATGATTTTGAAAAAAAAAATCAAATTTTTAACATCTTTTAACGAAATAAAATGGCGTTTGAATTTTTCTGCTTAAAACTATTTTATGTATTTTTTTTTTCAAACAATCAAAAGTTAGAAAACCGAAAAAAAAACTTTGAAGTTCCCTTAATATTTTTTCAAATTTTATTTGGAGCTGTGACCGCAAGTACGTGCGATTCAGTCGTGCAATTTATTTTTTAACCTTCTCCTATTCAAAGAATTCTTATTGTTTTTGTGAATACTTGAGGTCTAGAAATAACGGTACCTGCCATATAACCGTTTAGAAAAAGCTTATTTTTCTCGAAAACGGCTCCAACGATTTTAATGAAAATTTTTGAGAATTTTTTGTTGGTATTGGCTATCATTTGATCGGACCGAATTTACGGTATCTGCCATATAAAGGTTTTTTTTTAATTTTTGGCTTTCTCTGTAAGGGCTCTTTGCATTTCTGTCAAATTTTATATTTGAGAAGATCTTGGTAGCCAAATTAATTCTGCATATCAACATTTTGGATTAAAATTATTTTTTTTAATTAAAAAAGATTATTTAAAATTTTATAATCACATGTATATTAATTAATTAAGAACTGCATACAAAAATTTAAAAAAAAAAGAAAATTCTAAAAACTAAAAATATTTTTTTTTGATCTTATCAAAATCCATCCTACAATTTTCGAAATACTTTTTTCACAAATTCGTTTATACAAGACGTGTGATGGCGTACTCCATTTTTACTAAGAACCGTTAATTCTTGTGGTTTTGACACTTTTTTTGAGTTCAGAGTGTTTTTTTTTTTTTTTTTTATTGTTTTTAAGAGTTTCCAATGATTGAAATCGCATTCTAAAATGTTTAGTAAGCCTTATGAGATTCCTCGTATAGAACGTGTGTTGAGCGATCTAATTTTTTGATGAGAAGGTTAACAATTAGTGGATCCCACTAGTTGGTGTCTATGTCTGACCCCTACATTTTTGAGTCCCTGTAGGCTGGTGGTCGATTCGATGAAGCAGTCGATTCAGAAATGGTGTTGACAATAACCTGATGTTGTTATATTTATCTGGAAGCTTTTGTCATGCAGACATGTAGTTATGTCGTCACTAAGGGGCAGACGGCGAATTAGTCTTTCTGTGTCGCTTGCTAAAATTGTTTTAAGGAACCATATTTGTTGCCTCCCGGGCATTTGCTGTTGGCCTACCAACTCCCCGTCAATTTTTGAAACTACAATATTAGGCAGATTAAAATATGTATTCTAACAATCCAAACTAACATTGCCTTCGGATTGTTGCTGTCTTAAACTATCTTAGTTCTGTCGAGGACTGTGTCTTCTAACTCAATTTAATTGAATGCTTCTTAACTACTTTTTGTGGAATTGCTTGATTCGAGAATCATTTTGTGGGTCTCCTTGATTTGAGCCCAATATTTGGAGTTGACCCCGCTTATAAATTCCCAAAAGTGTTTGGGAGCAGTGTTCAAGCATCATTGAAGCGTCTCCATGATTTTGATGTCTGGTTCGAACGAACTTCTCCCATGATCGGGGTCACCAAAAAATGTATGATTTCGGACTTGTCACTCAGGGTGATGCAACTTGACGACTTGATATACTTCTAGTATTTGAACCAGAATATCTCTAAGACGATTTGCATTACAGCAGGAGGGTCAAAACTTGATCAAATAGAAGCAAGAAAACCCGAGAAAGCTTCGAAATGAAGAAAACCATATTGGACAAAATACGACATGATAAACTACCCTGATACTGTCTTGTAGAAAAAAGGTTACCTAAGAACCCATGATCTAACACTATCGCGAAAAAAACCTGCATTGAGATATCACCATCAGACATGGAACAATCCAAAACTGGAAGGCCAGTCAAAGTGTTTTGAGATCTATCCGGCGAGCCCAACAATTGGAACCTTAAGAAATTCAAGAGCCTGAACATCTGGATAAAACCAATGCAACATTAAAAAATTCAAAACCTAGAAGCCTATGTGTTTTAAAGTTAACCCGGTGAGCCCCATTGGGAAAGCATACAGAATCATATAGTTGAATTGTGGGTCGTGTCGAGAACATAACAATTATCGGTTAAAAGAAGAAAGAAAGTTTTTTGGTTTTAATCAAGATAATCAAACACGGGCATTAAGCCTATAGAGATGTCTAAGCCAGCTAGGTGTCGAATTGGACCTGCTGCCTTACCATATTTATACAGGGTTTTTCAATAAAAGCGCTACAAACGTTTTTTTTTAAATAAAACAAAAACGGTTTTGGATATCAATGAAATTCTTTATTCCTGTGAAAGTACGTTCGATGTATGGAACTCGATTTCTGTCCTGTTGGAACCACATGTCCTCCAAGTCCATATCATCCAATTGGGACCAAAAATATTCGGTTATCATTGAACGTTAGCGATCCCCATTTACAGTAATGTGCCGGTCTTGATCATCACGGAAGAAGTACGGCCCAATGACGCCGCCGCGCCGGTATATAAACCACACCTAACCGTATTTTTTTCGGGATGCAATGATGACTCATGGAGTACGTGTGAATTGCTGCTTGACGAAGCCATTCAGCCAGAAATAAGCCTTATCTCTGAAGATGATTTTTCGATGAAAATCCGAATCATTTTCAAGTTGTTGCTCAGCCCAATTCACAAACATACGACGCTTCTGGTGGTGAAGCGGCTTCGGTTCTTGCGTCAATTTAATCTTATAAGGATTTATGCCAAGAAGAAACGACGTGTGAGAGACACATTTGGGCTTTCTGCAACTGAAGCCTCAGCGGCGTTTGCTGTCCCTGTCGCTCTACTTTTGTAGCGTCTTTGTTGAAAAACCCGATATATTAAACAAAGTCCAACATTTTTCATTGACAAAATCGAGAAGTAACTTTTCCTAATATCTATTAGAAAAAGTTCACAAGAACAAACTCCGTACAACGAGAGTGAAAGACACAAAACCCAATAAATAGAGAATAGTTCCGCCACAACAAAAATAAACGCAAATTCTATCCCACAGAACAAAAAGCAACTGCCACCAACACCCTCTTCACAACTACACTTGCTGCTTTACAGAGCGTGCAAGATCCGTTAAGAAAAGAAGAACTACCATCATACCCCCTTCGCCAGGCAATAACCTATAGGTAGACCATCTTCTTAAATAAATAGCCATTATATGAATCTTCCTAGTTGCAGCGAATGTTGCATCTTCTTGCCGTTTAGTAGACGCGCGGCGCGATAAGTTCACCTCCAGCACGATTTATCGGGCCGCTAAATCCATATAGCAGCAAACAACATTACACTTGGGCCGCATGCAACTCGGCATCTATGGCGCGCATTTAAAACACCTTTCCAGCCCCAGACTTGAGGTTTTTTGTGTGTAAAGTTGTATAACAGTGCCCAGCGCATACGTATCAATGTTTCCCGCGCGCGCAATTAAATCGGATTTTTCTCATAGAAAGACGACCGGATTGTGGGAGAAGATTCAAGAAAAAAAAGCACACACAGGGCGGAGCAAAGCAGCGATCTTTCAATACAGCGAAGCAGGAAAAAGTGATTGTTGTGGCAGTGGAGCGGTGCAGCGCAGCGGGAAGCAAAGAAGGTGGAATCTTCATTAAAATTAAATTGCGCGCACGTACATCGATTTACGCATGCCACATGCAACGTGAACAAAGCCAACAAATAGCATGCGCTAATGCGCGCATCATAACGCGCCACCAACGCCGACACCACCACCACCGTCGCTCTACTGGGTGTTGATGGTGAAGGCCTTTCAATTATCCATACGTTTCCGCAAGTGAGCGCATAAAAATGAAAAGCCCCCCGCGTGCCAGCTAAGATCATCCGATAAGCGAATCACACTCCATGAACACTCGGTGCGGGTTCATTCACCATCTGGAGTACGAGTAACTATGGCCCGTGCAGAGGCTTTTCGAAAATTTAATTAAGAGCCTTACCGACATTCGGATGTTGGCCAATGATAGGCAACCGCCCGATCCGAGAACCTATTGTTCTATGGGCCATGTGCTACATAAATCGATACAAATTTTCTCATGGTCATGGCTTTGCTTGGACACCAAATACTCCCAAGTGTCCTCAGTTCCAACAACCAATATCGGTATCTTAAAGATATTTCCTGGGCGCAATAAAAGAGACACAACACACAAAGCCAAGACGACAAAAAGACGAGGTTCAACCCAATCAGCGGCCAACATCTGTTTTTCGAATTCGAATCACATACCGGGCCCCATGTACAACTTCACACAATTAATTAAGCCTTTTGTAGCATTCATGGAATCCCATTAAAGATCTGTTGTGTGTCTAGCTCCATCTAGCAGCACGTTGTGCACCCGTACTACTATTACTCCCAACTCCATGCAATGTCGATCGATTGGCGAGATTGCGAACGCGCGCGCCCCCGCGCACAGCGCCCAGGGGGATATTTTAATTCGGCTTTGACATCTGACCACCTATGGGTTGATTAGCTACAAATTTATGCATTTGAACTGATCGATTTCGGTCCTGGATCAGCATAGTACACACCGCTCCGATGCAGGGAGCAGAGACTTCAATGAAACGCGAATTAACAGAACAACTGCTGATAATAAATTTAGCAGCGCCCCTGTGCCGCTGCGGCCGCCATGAAGGTAGATCTGTCTGTCTTGTGGTCTTCTGCGGCGGCCGATCGATTGGAAGACTTGCATCAGGACAGGAACAACGCGACGGCAAGGGTATCACGGGCTGGAGATCTTGCTGAAAACCCAAAGAGACATGTTTAACAAATCGATATCGGACGGCCTGATCAATGTCTCCGATGTAATATGGCCTGAACTTTTGGCTAGAAGTGGTTGTGGCTGCTGCGATTCCGTCTAAGCAAATCTGCATGCAGCACAGAGCGATGGGTATTTTCCGCCAATCTCGTGTGTCCCCGAGGGGCTTAGTGACTCTGCGGCCTAGTGGCGTTGCGGGCGAGGTTAGATCCATTTGATTTGGTGTGTGTAGTGGTGTAGATTTGGTATTTCTGGAGCGCTTCGAGAGTTTGTTCCCACGATTTGAATGCAGGGGCTGGGTGGGTCGGTCGGTCGCTTGGTTTGGTCGTCCGTTGGATGTTGTTGTGATGGGAGGGCAGCGATTGGCGTGTCTCCCAGCGGCGTTTGATTGTTCCGTTTTTTTTTTTTTGTTTTTTTTCTGCTTGGAAGGGAATCGTTGTGGAATGTAGGTCGCCAATGAGATGAGATGTTCTCGTAGTGTAGACATTTTCGATGGCATGGATATGGGTGTGAATTGCAATGACAGTCACTTGTGATGGGCGATTAAATTGTACAATTTCGATTGGGAAAGTTGATTTTTGTTGCATGACATTTGGAGGAACGAAGTTGGGAGGCTAATGACCGCTACTTCTGACATGAGAAAAAGGGGGTTAGAAAGATTTCAGTAAAAGCCAAATTTGAATTAGGTCAGTTCGTTATAAGAAAACCCTACCGAAGTGAAGGAAGAGAAAGACATTCAAAATAATATGAGCAGGCTTGGAGTTTGAGGGAAATTAATTGATTCCATGACTTAACCCTTGTTTTTCTCCATTAATCGACTATTTGTTAGATCATCACTTCTTTCTGCTACGGTCTAAGGCTCCACCAGTAGGGTTTGCCAGGTTGACCTAAAAAAAACATCAGAAGGACTCCTGGATTTGGATTATTCAATTGTGTCCATCTAAGGTGTCATTTGTATTTGTTTGGTCAAGAAGCTTTTCCTCTTGCTTTTCTTCCAGTATACTATTCGCGAACTGCTTTTGTAATAAATTTAATTTTTTGTCATATGCTGGCTCCAGTTTTTTTTTGTTTGTGTTTTTTTTTAAAGACATCAGTGATCTCCAACCGTACCAACTCAGCGTAAGTTTTTAGTTGTTAAAGTTTCGCTAAGCTCACATTGATGACCATTGATGCCTTTTACGGCAAGCGCTACAGTAGTATTCTATCTCATCCCTGCAAAAGGAATATTCCATCTCCTCATCTTTTTTCGTGAATATAAAAAAAGCTGAGAAAACAATCAAACACGATATTACGATCATAGATAAGTCTAAAAAAGTTAGTGTCAAAAAATGTATGTCTGTCTGTCAGTTTGTATAACGAGCTGCAGCCTAAACGGCTTAAAAGATTATCTTTAGATTTGGTGTTTGTGATTCTTTTGGCATTGAAATTTTATTTTTAAGCCTACATATAACGGTACCTGCCATATGACCGTTTAGGAAAAGCTTATTTTTCTCAAAAACGGCTCTGACGATTTTGATGACAATTTTTGAGAATGTTTTTGTTGTTATTGGCAATCATTTGATCAGAACCAAATTTACGGGAAAAGTCTTTTAACGGTACCTTTCATGTAACGTTTTTTTTTAGTTTTTGACTTTCTCGTTAACGGCGCTTTGTATTTCTGTCAAATTTTATATTTGATAGCCAAATTAATTCTGCATTTCAACATTTAATAACTTTTTTTTCTAACTAAAATAAATATTTGATTTTATTTTTTTTTTTTTGAAAATTAATATTTTTAAAACTAATCAAAAAAAATTATTTTAAATTTTATAATCACATGTATATTAATAAACTACAAAAAACAATCAATATTTCAAAATAAAAAAATTCAAAAAACTAAAAATAAAAAACAGAATTTTATCAAAATTCGTCCTACAATTTTCGAAATACTTTTTTCATAAATTCGTTATTATACAAGACGTGTGATGGGGTACTCCGTTTTGACTAAAAAACCGTTAAGTGTTGTGGTTTTGACGCTTTTTTACTTGCGATTATAGGATAAATAATGCAAGTTTTAAATTCGCGCGAAAAAAAAATTCAAACAATCAAACATGACATTTCAATAATAGAGAAGTCGAAAAAAGTGGGTCCAGAAATTCCGTCCGTCTGTTTGTCTGTCTGTTCGCGCCTCTACACCCTAAACCGATGGGCTGATTTGCTTCAAACTTGGTAATTATTTTTTTTTTTGTAGTATCTCGGGTGGGTATTTTTTATTTTTGCTCTAATTCAAAAAATAACGGTAGCGGCCAAACAATCTTTAACAAAAAGTTTGATTTTCTCGAAAACGGCTCTAAAAATTTTGATAAAACTTTCAGGGTTCTTTTTTTTAACAATACATCTTTCAGTTAGAATTATTTTTTCGAAATTTGTTCTGTAACGGTACCTCTCATAGAACCGGTTTTTTTCAAATTTCAGTTTTATCGTAAAGCATTATTCCGATTTCAATAAAATTTTGTACTCAGGAAGTCATTTATAATTCAATTAATATTGCATTTCAAAATTTTCAAAAAAAATTTTTTTTCAAAACTGTATTGCTTACTTCATTTTTTCCAAAAAACGTTTTAACTAGTGATTTTTAAGTGATTAACAAATGACTTTTTACCTCCTTGTTTTCAAAAATCTTAAGCCCCAAGACCACTGTCGCACATTAATGCAAATTCCTGCGATCCAGTCGTGCAATTTATTTTATTTAAGAAATATTGAAAAACATTTTTTTTGGTATAGATTAATAATATTAGCGAAACTAATTTAAACCAGAAGTATAAATTCACGAAGCATAAATTGACGAAGCATAAAGCTAAGTGTACACGATTGGAAGATCTGCCAATATTGGCAGACCTGCCAAAGTCTTCCAATAGCTACCAATGATATGACAATTGGCAATTTTCTATCAAGTGAACATTGGCTGTGTACACGATTGGATGATTTTATCCAATAATCGGACAATTTTTAGTTAGAAAATTGGCTGACAATTGCTGACAATTTTTTTCTTCCAATTAAAAATTGGCTGTGTACACAGTTGGAAGATTTTTAACAACAATAAATTGGTAAACTCATTGGAAGACAATTCTCAGATGACAGAGAATCTGAAATTTGGGTTTAGTAGTGAGAAAGTTGTGAACAAGTTGTGAACAGTTTGTGGAAAAAATATTTATAAATTACTAAAAAAAAAAAAACAAAAAAAATTTAAAACGATATCTTGGCGGCATATTTGTTGGAGACCAGCGAAGAGGAAAATGAATTGCTGCAGGAAAGACGTCGCAAAGTTTGGACTAAAGATTAGATAGCACGTCGTAAACAGGAGGCGTTATACACAAAACTGCTCGTCGAATTGCGTAGTGGTGAACCGGAGTTCCGAAATACGAATTTCTTGCGCATGGACTCCAAACAATTTGATCACCTTCTTTCCTTAGTGGCTCCATTGATCCAAAAGCGAAATAAAAATATGCGCGAGAGTATTTCAGCGGGTGAACGTCTCGTGCTGACTCTACGGTTTCTAGCAACAGGTGATAATTTTCAGTCACATTTATTCCGTATTCCAGCAACAACGATCTCCAGAATAGTTCCTGAAGTCCTAGATGAAAGATGTAATTGGCAGGCACATCTTCCAATATCCAATTGGTGTGACAATTGTCCAATTAGCTTTCAATTTGACAAATTGTCTGTGTACACGTGTGTACACGATTGGAAGAACTTAGCCAATTTTTTGTTAGAAAATTGGCTCACAATTGGCTGACAATTTTTTTTCTGCCAATATTGGCAGATAAAATTGGGAAATTGGCTTTTTAGCCGAAAAATCTGCCAATCTTCCAATCGTGTACACTTAGCTTAAGTATATTATCGTAAGAAGAGACCGGATCAACTTGAATCAATGGAGAGGCTTATGCCAAGGGTCAAAGGCACTCCAGCCAACTGTTTTTAAGATAGTACGACAGAACTGGAAGAACTTTTTCGGGTTCTGCGACTAAATTTGGAAGAGAACTATTTCCTTTTCCCATCTGCATCCCTTGCTTCTAGACTCCAGACTGATAATAACAGACCAAATTCATAAGCTGCAAAACAAAACAACAGAAAATAGAGGCGTACCCCTTGGCGAACGCCAAGCGACAAATCACCTAACAAGCTTTCAGATTCCCAATCGATTTGCAATGGACATTTTCGAGGAGTTTTAAGTATCGAAAACTCTTGAGGTCCCTATCTGGCTTTTGGAAACTACATGGGAGGAAATAATCGCAACCGACATTATCCTCAAACTTAAATGGAAATAATGCTTATTCCAAAAATTTAGACAACACCTCAAGAATTTCTTGGAACTGCACCAGAAGTATCTACTTTTTTTCCACGGAAAAGGATACTAACCTTACATTCGAGAAGAAAATGTATAAATCGTTTCTTATAAAATCTTTACTAGGTCACGGCATTCCCATGAGACGCACTTATCATCCGGTGATGCCCATTGAACTCTACCTCCTCCCAAACACCATCCACAAACCATAAAAATAAACCCAAAAACCCCACACACACTTTTTCCAGTTCAAACTTTAAGTTCTCTGCAGCATAATCGTAAAGCGTTTGGACAATTTGTCTCCGATGTATATGGACTGGCCAGTGCAATTTTCGTAGGTTGTAGGTAGAGGCCTCCTTCCATTTTTGGTACACTTTGTCGGGGGCATGAATTTATTCCTTCACAATCGCAACCATACCCGGAGTGAGTTGACTTACCTGTAGATCTCTGACATGCAATCACCTGTATATCCATTCGAATTCCATACAAATAATGGCCAAGATGCAACAAATCTGTTGATCTGGATCTGAATCTGGATCTCGGCAGCCAGTGTTAATGAAATTTATGTTCTCATTGAAATGGGAAAGCGTTCTGGTGCGGCTGTGTGCAAAAACATTGCCACTAGGACATTTTCCCACACATTGTTCGAAGAGGGAAAACACATTTTCCCAGGAAAATCCCCAAATCCCAAAAATGGAAAATTGTGCGCACTCCTCTGCTTTGGAAACCGTATCAGACAATAATAATGAACTGCTCGCGAGAGGCGAGAGAATTAAGTTTTATTGCACCTGCGAAACGCTCTACCATCGCCGCGCCGTGTTGACGTTGGCAGTAGTGCGAACTGTGAACCTGCAAACTGCCCTGAGTACCGAATCGCTCTAGATATGGTCGAGAGCTGTGCTTCTTAAGGCGATCGCATTGACATCGTCGATAAATTTAAATTAATTTTGCCCTCTCTGGAGTCTGGAGTGCAGAGCTGCCCGGCCAGCATAAGCTGAGGGGACATCAGTCAATTGGCCTAGTTCGGTGAGGGTGCGGTGCAGGGGGTAGCCTCAGTGCTGTCAAATTGATTCGGATCGGTGTCGGATAGATTTGGATCGATTTGTCCACGAGTGCGAGGCTGCTTGTTGGCCATGTTGGTATGTAGGTGCCCTGTAGCTGTGGTGGCAACGAATTACGCAATAATCCTTGCTCGGCCCAAAACTGGAATGGTTTTCTCTCTGTTTCTGTCGCTGCATCGTCGATGTCGCCCCGGCTAACCAAGGCTCCTCTCGGCCAACAATGCGGGAAGCCACTTGTAGTAGTAAATTCTCTCAATTTGGCTGTCGGAGGTTTTAAATGCCATCTAATAATGGTCACCCATGGAATTCTATGTGCCTATTTGGCCAGTTCGCAGTCAGTAGAGTGATTTTCGCCTTTTTTTGTATGCGGCTGCTGGTGTTGCTATAGCTGGCCGGTTGGCCGGTTCGGTTCTGCCTGTCCGTGTCTGGAGGTTCTCAGGTGTGTTTTGTGCACTGTCTCGTGTAGTTTTGCGTGATTTTAGTGTGATATCTCCTTGAATGCGCATTGGGTTACATTGGCAAGATAATTGCTTTGCTCTTACACACTATAGTTGAGGGGTGGCGCGGTGACGGGACGGCTGCTCCCAGTCTATGATGTCGGTCTGGTCTTCTGTACTTCGAGGTGTGAAAAGGTATTTGTGGGCAGCATTTTTGCTGTTTTTGTGGTTGTTGTTGTTGCTTTGGAGTCTCTGGTCTGTGGTGTAACTATGCCAGAGGCGGCGGCGGCGACAACAAAAATAAGCTTTTGAGATGCGCTTATATGGGGGATGGATTGGATACTCGCCTCGATCGGTTTTGTGTACCTAAAGTTGTTGTTGGAACTGTTTGTGACCATATAAATATATTTCCTGGCATATGGAGTGAACAGTTTTGTGTCTCTGCACTTTGTTACAAATTTTATGCGCATTTGTTAGATGTCAATCTATCTGAAAGACGACGACGACGACGACAAACGAATGCACGAAGAGGTGCGCATGCGCACATTGCGCGCGAATTTCATATAAGTTGAGTATCTTTCTATTGGAACACTTGGGAGATAGCTTATAAGTTAGTTTGTTGTTGTCGGTTTTTGTTTCTGCCTCGAATGGCTGTTCTTGCCATAGGTGGCAGGTTGTAGTGCCAGAGCTTGTGGTCTAGCAAATTATCGACTTTTGAGTTCCTAAACTAAATGAGATTTTCCGCATTTTTCGGTCAAAGATGACAGCGCCCAAGAGTTGCAGTTGTTGTTGTTGTTGTTGTTCATCATGCACCTAGTTGCAGATAGGTTTTATGGAGTGCGCAAAGAAGTTGTATGCTGTGCAGGGCACAGATAAGGAAGGCAAAATAATGTGCAATAGGCTTGGGGCGCAGCAATTTGTTGAGCTGTTTTGACGATTGTTTTGATTTTTTGTCTTCTCTTCTCTAAATGGTATGTGGAGAGCTAATTGAGATAAAGATATTTTTATGGTGAATACAGTAGGAGTCTGGAGTATTTGCTTCGAAAAATAGTCGAGGTCTTAGGAAGGTTCATAAATTTTAATTATCAAACACGGAAGGAACCTTAAAATAAGTTAGTTTAAGATGAAGACTTTGTCATTTATCGGAAAAGTAACTGTAGGAATATTTGTTTGTTTTTTTTTTTCAAGCCACTATTTTTGGAATTCTTTGAAGCTACAAGCGAAATGGTCAATAACTGACAACTGTCGGGTCTCGTCTCTCGAGAAGTCTTTTGATGTCACGAGGTTGATGCACCTTGCGCAGACTAGGAAATAAGCCATCGGGCAATGTTGCTAAGAAGCCACTAAAAAAACATCCGATAATTCATCGCTAATTCAAGATGGTGTAAGGAGGCATCCTGCATCTTTATTCCTTCCCACTTAACCTTAAAAATTCCTAGTGATTTCAGCATTTTTTTCTAATTTTTGAAAATTGAAAATTCATCAAATAAATATGGAAACATATCGGTCGGTCCCCTCTATACTATTTTTTCTAACAAAAAACATGTTTTATTTTAAAAAAAATTAAAATCCGCTAATCGGAAATAATTCAATGCGAAATTAGTTTGGATACCTACATTAGCACACCATCTAAAAATTCTTAATTACGATTAAAGATAATGCAAGTTATGCATTCGCGTGAAAAAAATTCAAGTTGGACCGTTTTTTTTTACTTTCTCGGGAACTGCTTAACTGATTGCAATCAAATTTGACATTCAGGAATCAAGCATTCGGCATAAAAATATTTTCGAATAATTTTTTGTTTGTATTTTTAATATTTTTTTTTAAATTTTTTGTATCGATATTTCGAAAACGGGTGTTTGATTTTTTTTCTTAGTTTTGTTTTTAAATGTAAATAATTTTTGTGTTTAAGTTTGCATTCTTGAAAGTTGTTAAATAAAAATCCGTTTTATTTAAGAACCGATCCTACGATTTAAAAAAAAATCACACTTTTTCACATTTTCTATAAAGAAATATTTAAATTGGCATTTATTTTTTTCGTTGAAAACTATTTTACGTACGTACAAACTTTGACTTTTGAAGTCAGAAAAATCGAATAAGAACTTTGAAGTTCTTTAATATTTTTCAAATTTTACCGCAAATAAGAGCAAGTACGTGCTCGTACGTGAATATTTTCGAATTACGCTTTTTGGCGTATTTTTAATAATTAAATATTTTTTTTTTTTGAAAAATCAATATTTTGTACAAGGGTAGGTATTTTTTTAATATTTTTTTTCTAATGTACTGATGTTTGAATCCTTTTTTTTATTTTAAGTAAAGTTGTTAAAAAAAAATCATTCCCCTTCTCCATGACCAACTCCTGGATGCACCACAATTATTCTGCCTATTTTTTATTATTTATTTATTTATTTTATTATTATTTATATTATATGTATTTATTTTTTATTTTAATTTTTTTATACTTAATACAAAATAAATTGCACGACTGGATCGCACGTACTTGCTCATATGTGTGGTCTCATCGTCGAATAAATTTAAGAAAATGCACGAATGGGTCACACGAACTTGTTCTTATGTTAGATAATTGCTTAGTGGCTGCATGCATATAAAGGGTGTTTTTTTTAGACGTGTGGTTCTCAAGAAGAAATAAAACGCATATAGTTTAATGTTATGGCCAAGAATTTTGCTTTATTATAAAGATAAGGGTTTGCATTATGTTCTAAAAATGAATTCGGGGAAGTGGCCACCGTGGCTGGCTCAAATAAATTCCAGCCGAGGTCCAATTTTCCCAATTTTGTGAAAATCGGGATCGGTGGTCATCTCGTTTTGGGCCCATTCAACGAACGTGTTACTTACGCGTGTGATAGTCGTTCGGCTTCAATTATTGAACGAGTTGGATTTTGTAAGCCTGCAAGCCAAGATCCTTCCGCAAAATCGTCCATAAAATTCATGGGCACATCCAAATTGTTGCGCGCGATGGCGGATGGACTCATTCGGGTCTTCTTCGATACTTTGCTCTACCGAAACAAACCATTATTTTGGTAATAAATTTGCACAATTTCCAAACTTGTTCAGGAGTAAGTCTATTCATTATGAAATGGCAAACCAAACTGAGCATAAATCCAGAGACAGCTGTCAAAAAGACAAACTCCGAAAAAAGTATTGCCAGATTGAAAACCACACGTCTATTAAAATAAAAAAAAATAATTTTTTTTTTTAGAAAATTCTATACTTTTTTTAATTAGTTTAAGAGTTTTCTTGGAAAAACTAAGAATGCAATAAAATTTGAAAGCTAAATTTCTATCGAAAAAAAAAAAGTTTTGAAAATCGTTCGACCAGTTTTTAAAAGTCGTTTTTTTTTTTTTTTTGAAAAACTTTTTGAAAAAATATTTTAATTTTTTTCTAGTATGTCATTATAAGGAAATCTGTAGTTTTCATCTGGGAAAATTATTTAAAAAAATTCAATCAACCCATTTTCAAAATATTTCGAAAAAAAAATCGAAAAAAAAGTTTTTTGACAATTTTGAAATGCAATATTAATTAAATTATAAATGACTTCTATGTACTGAAATCGGAGTAATAGTTAACGATAAAACCGCATTTGAAAAAACCGGTTATATAAGAGGTACCCTTATAGAACAAATTTGGAAAAAATCATTCTAACTGAAATATGTACTGTGAAAGTTTTATCAAAATCTTTAGAGCCGTTTTCGAGAAAATCAAACTTTTTGTTAAAAATTGTATGGCAGGTATCGTTATTTTTCGACCTAGAGCAAAAATTAAAAACACCCTCCGAGATTTTTATTTTTTTTTATTCGCGCGACAGTTCCTTAAGGAGCCAAGGCCTAGTGACTTATACTCTCAACCATTCCTATGTGTGTGTTGTTTATCTGCAAGAATGGAAGGGACCTACAGTTAACTGCCGGTTCCGAACGGTTACATGAGATGCACTTTTTCGAGACAAATTTTACTCTTGGAGGTTTTGTCAGTTCCTCGCAAGAGGCAGTACCCCGGAAAGAAAGGTGACTATGAGCTGGATTCGAACCTACGCTCATTCTCTTAGCAGTCCGACACACTAACCACTAAGCCACGGGGCACTACCCCCGAGATACTACCTAATAAATACTAAATACCAAGTTTGAAGCAAATCGGCCCATCCGTTTAGGGTGTAGAGGCGCGAACAGACAGACAGACAGACAGACGGACGGAATTTCCGGACTTTCCACTTTTTCAACTTCTCTATTATTGTAATGTCATGTTTGATTATTAGATTTTTGTTTGTACGAATCCATAACTTGCATTTTAGTACCTAAGTCGCAATTAAAAAATATTATCCATTCGTCAGTTATCAGCTTTGCTTTTCCGATGTTTTATGTTGTCGAAATATAATCCAGGATTGTTTCCGATACATTGAATATCTACTGCATTAGGTCGCCTATAAATTAGTTTTTCTAGATTCCATCTAACAGTATGGGAAGGCCTACAAAGTGAAGGAGAACGTGGAGTCTTAGGTTTCTATTTTATGATTCTTCCAATGTAATAATACTTTTTCGATTCTTGACCTTCCTCAGGAAAAACCTTTGAGCTCAAATAAAGTAAGTAACATTGTCGGAAAAGATTTTAGATTTTAAGCTCGTTCTCAACATGGTTACTCCTAAGCAACCATCTCTTACGATTTTGATAAAACTTCTTGTTTTCACTTAGGGAGACATATTATGAGTTAAAAAAAAAACTTCTTCTATTATAAAAATCTACATGAAAATTTAAACCTGTTACCCTTTTTTTGAATTTAAACTAAATCAAAAGCATTTTTTATGATCCCCGTTACCACAGTTTAAATTTATTGCCAATAAATCAAAATCTAGCTCGTTAGCAAAACGAAGTGTCGAACTTAATTAAAAATTAAATAACATGGGACATTAAGTATAACCGAAGTCCCATTGAATAATAGTAAAATGTTGCCACACATTTATTACTTCCACATTATTACCCCAATCGTCGATAAAAATCTCCTGAAGCCCCATTAATCGATTTCATTAGTATCTATGTCCAAGGTATTAAGTTTCATCTGAATTTATAGATTTTATTGTTTTTTTTAATTATGTTGCAGTACCATCAAAGAAAATGCTATTGGTGGGTTGGAAGCTCATTTCTAAATGCAACTGACATCTAATTGCCTCCTGTACAATGCCCCTCCGTTTGAATATCACCAACAAAGACAAAGCAATGTTATCTCCAAAGATACAGTCTTATATCTTTCGAAATCAAATGACCGGGCAAATAACTCAACCGAACTAATGAAATAAATTAGAAGAACCCATTTAACCACAAGCAAGTGCAAAAAAAAATCAAGACCCTGTTTTCTGTTCAAAAGTATCTAGTAGATAGTAATTGTCGGCGGTGGCGCTGTTAGATTGAGTGGACTTCGCAGCAGGTCTTTTGTTCGTTGCGCGGCCTCGGATCTCTTCAAAAAGTGACAATTAATCCTTGGACTGGCCCTAAGTGGCGGCAACGCCAACAACGTTACAACAAACGGTCCAGTAGTCCCATCTGATCCCGTTGGGGATCGATTTGCTCAACATCACAAATTCCCTTTGCAAGGAGTCAAAAGAACGGTCTTAGCCGACCTAACATGATAGAAATTTCCAAGTTGGATTCCGTTCCCTGGTACATTTTCTGCCGCACTATACAGCCACGAGCACACACAACATGGCAGCAATTTGTGACGACGTTGATTGGTTTTTATGGCTAATAAAAACAAAACACAGCGAAAACAAAAAAAAAACCTCCACAGAAGCTTGATAGCGCAGATACTGAGATAGTTAATTAAGCTTCCACTAATCAGTTGTAATTGCGATTCCATTGGGGCTCCCCTGCAACGAGACACATAGCTGAGATACAAGTAACTGGGGTGGATCGATTACACGTCACATTTTTCGATCATCATCATCAAATTGAACGTTCGATGACGCTAACTCCCCGAGTGGTTTATTGAGTGCAAAAGTGAGAAAAACTCCATAAACTTTGGAAAGTCATTAGCCGAACATTGATTGAGGGAACATGCCCCAAAGGTACGCATGTTACATACTGCACGCATGCGCAATGCGCAGATAAATTAGACGACGGCTCGTGTTCACCTCATAAAAGTCATCAGTCCCAAGGCATATTAATGAACAACACGATGGCCTTGAGGGCCATCTAAACCACCAACCTCCATCCTCCTCTACCACAATGAATTCACTACCGCATGGCATTGTTAGGCTGCAACTTGCCACTGATTAATATGCATGTGCAATCGTATTGAAAAATGGCATTTTAAGCTGTGCACACACTCCTCTCCGTCTCGCAATAATGATAAATCTGTCAGTTGGGGCGAGTCGCGCGAGTTGGCTGCAGCACATAATATGCAAATAAAGTGATCCTGGTAATGCATCGCCATTCGCCCAGATCAAGATCACAGCAGAAGCATCATTATTCGTATGGGAATGGGAAGTACACATATACAAAACACAAGTAATAAAGCAAATCATAAGAAAAGAGGCGTTTGCGCGTTGCATGCCCCTTTGAGTTATCGAATTTTAATTTGGTCATAATTCAATCGGCCCACTCTGCCGCAATAATAGCCAACAACACACGCTCACACGGGATGAAGACGGGAAACAGAGAGTGCATCATCAATATTGTCGGAAGAGAAATCAATATTTTACGTGACTTACGTGCGCGATGGTAATGCCTACCACCAACAAACAGCCATTTGGAGTTGGAGCTGCAACAAAAAAAATACACACTGTAGTGTGATTTATTACGCAGCATGGTTTGTTGCAAACAACATTTGTTGCACTCGCAGGCGAGCAGTTTTTTTTTTTTTTTTGAAATTGAATTAGGTAAATCGAACTTTCTAATATAGGGGCGCTGATGGGAGACCGGAAGATTTGCACGCGCGCGGCGGACAAATTACTTTCACCCACCCTGCAGTCTGCACTCTGCCGAACCACCAATGTGTGTGAACTGCGTCATCATATGGCACGCATGGTGGATCATCATGGCTAGTGAGGCAGAGGCATCTCGTGAGCGATGGTTATCTTGTGTAGTGTATTGCTTTAGCGCTCTACTTCGCGTTGAGGCTGCGTTAACAGTCGCTGAATTGGCCAAGAACAGTGGTGCCTATGGGAACTTGTTGTGCTTAGTTGCTGCTGAGTAGACAATGTGACGACGAACTATGCAAGTGGAACTCTAGCTGCGAGAGGGTTATTGATGTGCAGCAATGTGCATGTGGGTGGGAGAGTTTAAATGCGTTTCTTGATATTTTTGTTTCGTATTTTGAGAGACATAAACGTCTATCAATGCAAGACTATGCGAAAGCGTAAAATATTCTGTTTCGGAGAACGTTCCGCGCGTTTCGCCCATTTTACGGTCGCCAAAATTATCATATTAAATGTTATTAATATTAAGGACAGTTTCGTGGATACAACTAACGCTCGTTCGATGAGGAAACGAAAGATCTGCCAAAAACATCGGCGGTGTCTGTCGATTTTGCGTCGACCAGAAGAACTCTGCTTTTCGCAGGCCACACGTTATGAGTTGGGCTTATACACCCGTACAATATACAACTGACCCGGGAGCTGATGATAAACGACCATATAGACAACGACATGTATTCGCTGGATGGGCTCTGGACCAGTAGGAAACTGACACTGGCTGTCGGGATCATTGGTCCATATTTCCTTAAGAATAAGTGAGCATTATAGGTTGATGATTAACAACATCTTTTGGATAATGTTCATGTGGTTTGAACAGGACGGGGCTAAGGCTACGTGCCGCACAGCTCACGGCGATTAAAATTTTCACGCCCTTAGAGTAAATTCGGGTAATATGGACCACCAATCATATGTTTGCTAATAAAACACAAACAATGGAAGTTTTATTAAAGATATTTATTTCATAAAAGAGATCATTTAATTTTAACAACAAAAATATAAAAAAGTAAAGTTATTCAAAAACGTAAAAAAAGTGGAGGGTAATATGAACAACCTGGTCCATACTAGCCACAACACTAAAAGGAAAATAATTTTTGGCTTAAGATGTACAAAACTCACAAATAAAAAGTGGTTTTTCACACCAAACACCAAGTTCATGGCTCCAAATGAGCGTAGTTTTTGAAACACTACATACTTTTGAAGTTTTTAAATAGCCACACGAACTTGTTCTTACCATCTCAATAGCTTTTTTCATGTCCTCCGGATTCCATGACTTAAGTTTCACTTGTCTTGCTCTTTTTGTTTCCGAATCCATGGCCTTAAGAAGAAAAATGCGATGTCACACTTCATATAATGAAAATGGCGGGTAATATGGACCACAAGTTGAAATTATCCTCCCTTGCCATATAATATGGACCATTACCCGCAAAGTGTGGTTTTTAAAGAGACCTATTTTACAACAAAACCGGACGTCTTCACATTAGTTTGTTAAATACAAACTTTAAAACACATATTCACTTTTTTATATTTAAAAAAGAAATGATAAAAAAAAGTAATATTTAGCTACAGAAAAAAACAAAAACACTTACGTAAAAAAATGACCAGTGCCTTCCATTTCCTTCTTCTTCGCACAACTCCGAAATCCGTTCCACTCCGACTGCTGAAACTTCACTGAATTATGTTTCAGATTAATGCGCAGTAGAGCAAGTAAACTTTACCTGGATAGCATTTGTGTGAGGTGAGAAAAAATGGTGGTCCAAATTAGCCGAGTGGTCCAAAATACCCGACTTTACTCCGATCAACAGAAATGTTGTACTCAGATATTAGGGGTACAGAACATGCAATAGCAATTAACTTTTACCCCGACAAAATAAAGTATCTTGCAGTTTCCGATCCATTGGTATTTTATGAACAAAATTTCTATGAAAGTAAGTAAATTTTGTACTCACATTACTAGGGGTACAGAACAAGCAGTAGGGATAAACTTTTATCCCACAAAATGTTGTATTTTGCATTTATTGGTACCCTGGTAATGTGTGAACAAAATTCCATGTGGTTCATGAAAGCGTTACTATTTTATGCCCTAACTCAATTGATCACCTGAAATTTTGTACTCAAATTACCAGGGGTACAAAACAAGCAGCAGGGATAAACTTTTATCCCGACAAAATGGAGTATTTTGCATTTTCTGGTACCCTAATAATGTGTGAACAAAATTCCATGTGATTCATGAAAGCGTATTTTATGCCCTAACTCAATTGATCACCTGAAATTTTGTACTCAAATTACCAGGGGTACAGAACCATCAGTAGCGATAAACTTTTATCTCACAAAATGTAGTATTTTACATTTTCTGGTACCCTGTTAATGTGTGAACAAAATTCCATGTGATTCATGAAACCCTTACTATTTTATGCCCTAACTCAATTGATCACCTGAAATTTTGTACTCAAATTACCAGGGGTACAGAACCATCAGTAGCGATAAACTTTTATCTCACAAAATTTTGTATTTTGCATTTTCTGGTACCCTGATAATGTGTGAACAAAATTCCATGTGATTCATGAAAGCGTTACTATTTTATGCCCTAACTCAATTGATCACCTGAAATTTTGTACTCAAATTACCAGGGGTACAGAACCATCAGTAGCGATAAACTTTTATCCCACAAAATGTAGTATTTTGCATTTTCTGGTACCCTGTTAATGTCTGAACAAAATTCCATGTGATTCATGAAAGCATATTTTATGCACTAACTTTGAAATTTTGTACTTACATTACCAGGGGTACAGAACATGCAGTAGGGATAAACTTTTATCCCGACAAAATGGAGTATTTTGCATTTTCTGGTACCCTGTTAAAGTGTGAACAAAAATTCATCTGAATTATGACGGCGTGACAATTTCATACTCACCTACTAGGGGTACAGAAAATGCTATAGGGATAAACTTTTATCTGGGCCATAATATGGACGTAGTTCTTTTCCATCTGTGACGGGGAATGGAAAGGGTCCATACTTCTGCAAAGTTAAGCAGAATTATGATTCTTTTATGTAGTGCCGCCCTTGGCTTAGTGGTTAGAGTGTAGTGTCGGACTTCTAAGCGGTGGATCGTAGTTCAAATCCCCGGCAGAGCCACCGGTAAATTTTTGATCCCCTTCATTCTTGCAGACTTACAGCACATACACAGGGACACAGGAATGCTTGAGAGTATAAGTGCTAGGGGAGCTGTCGCGCCAATAAATTTATTTATTTATTATGAGTCTTTTATAAAGCGTCTTTTTTTCTTTTCATTGCGCTTTATTTCCTAATTGCTTACTTATCCCAGCGATAATTAGAAGTGACCCTAACGTTTGATTGTTGCGCTGGTGTTGTTCCCTTTGTTTACAGGGAGCAAAATCGCATCGTCACCTTCACACAGTGCCGGCATAACTGACGAGTTGCATCATCCATCTTAACCATGGGCTGTAGATACCTGAGTTACCTTCTCAAGAACTAGGAGCAGGAGAAAAAAGGTTTAACATACTTATTTTAAATATATTTTCAAAATTTCCTTCCTACAGCTGCAACCTCATTTTAATTCAAAGTATCTTTCTTCAACATTGTTTACACTTGAATGTCGTACACCCACAAAACAATTTATCTACAGATCTGTGGAAATATTTTTGAAACCATCAGGAATGAATGCCAGATTCGCTTGATAAGGATAACATACTTCACCAACCTTAATACAAAACCGAATATCTGCAATTGTTTCACGATTTTTCACCTGTCATGAGCCATGGAAACCTCCAGATACATATAGACCAATCTTTCAATGCATTTGTTTCAATTGCGCTACTGTTCTAATGTGACTATGAAATTTACAAATATTTCTTGCCGCGCGGCAGTGGCGGTAGAAACTACAAATATTCGTGTCCTCGAAGGGGGAACATCTCAATTTGGTTGTGGAAAAAACATCGTCTCCCAGAGAGTATTGCAACCAGATAGCCAGCTTGCATGTGCTTATAAACCGAAATGTCGTGCAGCACAGCTACTACTACTCCATGCAACAACCGCCGACCGCTGCTGCCAGTTGGAATTGGAACACCACACCGCAATCCAATAGATGTTTCCACTGTTCTAATTGTGACATTACAAAATATCATCGAAATCTATATCGTGATCGGGCGACCAATCGCAATAAATATTCTTTGACACCACTTACGAGCTATACCTACGAAGAGATTCGAGAACGCGTCTCCTGGCGCTGCTGGCTCCAGCTGTGCCGTGCTGCTCTGTCACCCTTGACTCGAGTTGGCCCGATTCTCTCTCGCCAGATAAAAGCTGACAACTTTCAAGTAATTCGCATGCAAATTTGCGAGATTATCGCGCCGCCGCTTGCCGCCCGATTGGGGGGCTTGAACCGATACAGCATCCGTTTTTATCTTTGTTAATGATTTTTAATTATCAAATGTTGCGCGCGGTGGCGGAGCTGGGGACGGGCCTGCCACTATACCATCGCAATAAAATGTATCTGCAATTGTAATATAATTATAATTATTGTTGTTGATTGCTTTTTGCGATGCTTATGCCACAGGTACATACATTCGAACAAGTAGCTGCAACAGTAATTCGCTCGTGGGATTTGCGGATTATGCATGGCAGCAGTGGCGGCGGTCGGTTCAGTAATTGGTTTGGTTGGTTAGATGCGGTAAATGGAGCGTCCCCCTGGTGTGTGATCCACACCAATTTCGAGGGCTGCATCTATGTTTGGTGGCAAGCCTGAACTTAGTTGGCCATTATTTATTGGAAAGAGCTTGACATCTTAGATCCGTGAAGCTATAGAGCTCAGCTTGCTTGTGTACTCGTAGTTGAACCAATGCGGTGGCATCATAATTAGGACGCGACAACATTCACTTTTGTCTTTATGGCATTATTGTGTGAGCTGTGTGAGTGTGTGTGGTGTTTTCACTTTTTCTCAAGCCTGCCAGCGATTGATCGCCTCCCATTGCTGGCGATTATCCACCTTTAAGTCTGATGAGGACGTAGTTTTACAATTGTGTTTGATTTTGATGTGGTAACGTTTATTGGAGGTTAGCATGAGGCACATCAGGACCGGTCACTCTAATGACGACGGCAACGCGACGCTTTGATTTGCAATTAGTTCTTTAAATTAGTTGTTGGATTATCTTGCAAGCTTTTTAATTTGTGGCAGATCTTGGATAAAGTCGTATATAGACTCCTTGCCATGACAGCTGTTCAGGTGTTTGCTGTAAACATTGGCATTATTCAATGATAAAGTCTTTCTTATGTCGAGGGATAATCTCGTGCTTAACATGGAACTAAATTGCGTGCGTGTCTATGACTGAGGCAAGGAATAAATTTTTAATCACTTGTAATAGAGAGATTAAGGCTTTTTTAACTGCCGTGACAAGAATTAATCCCAAAGTGTTTTTTTTTTTATTATTTACAACAGAGTGTAGGCATGGATAGTTTTAGAAGTTTGTTAAATGCAGCGAATGCTTTATATAAGGATTCTCATGATTATAATTTTTATTGATTATTTTAATTGTATTAAAAATTCAAAACCTAAAGTTAGATCGGGCCACCATGGTGACCGATTACAAGAGTACCTATCAAATGTCATAAAATAATTAAAGTTGTTTTTTGTTTGCAAAAGGAATTTTTGGAATAATATTCTCTTTAGTTATAACAATGAAGTTAGTTTCACAAATTAAGAAAATTAATATTTTCAGACCAACTTAATGATTATTTTGTATTAATTTCAGTCATATTAAGGGTCTTCCAATAGGGACTTTCGAAATTTAACAGTTGATAGCGGCCATCTAGTTTAAGCTTCATCTGTCAAATTGGCTGTCATTTATTTATTTATTTATTTAATTAAAAAAAAATAGCTTACAAATAAATTTACTAATTATTAAAAATTAAAGACATCAGGGCAACAAAAATTATAGATGTCGTTTTATAATTAGTTTTGGAAGATTAAAAAAATGTAGGACGTTGATTTTTTTAAGTTTAATTTTTTACCGTTAAATTTTTCAAAAAAGTTGTTTAAAAAAACATATTATTTTAAAGCGTCCTTTCTTCACATTTTAACTTTCAAAATTAATTCAAGGAAGTAACTGGTCATAAGAAAAAATACGCGCCATCCTACAAAGATTTTAAAATATCCACATATTTTACACACAGAATGAGTATAATAATTATTTATGCTTAAATAAATATATATTTATTTTGTTTTTATTATTTTATCTTCTTCTTAGCTTCTTCCAAAAATTCTTTTCAAAATCTTAGAGATGGTCTTGAAAACGATTTTATGAAACAACTTTTTCAAAACATAAAAAAATCTATACTATATACTTAAACAAACAGACCTAAATTTGAAAACAAAAGTAAATAAATTACACGACTGGATCGCACGTACTTGCTCATATGTGCGGTCACAGCTTCGAATAAAAATTGAAGAATATTAAAGGAATTTCAAAGTTTTTATTCGATTTTTCTCAATTTTGATTGTTTGAAAAAAGTACGTAAAATAGTTTTCAGCGGAAAATTTTAAATGACATTTTATTTCTTTAGAAAATGTGAAAAACTGTGATTTTTTTAAATCGTAGGAACGGTTTTAAATAAAACGATTTTTATTTGGCAACTTTTTTAAAAAAAATTAAAAAAATAAATCAAGAATGCAAACTTAAATACAAAAATTACTTACATTTAAAAACAAAACTAAGAAAAAAATTCAAATTCAAAAAAAAATATTTAAAAAAATTATTAAAAATACAAAAAAAAAAGTTATTCGAAAATGTTTTTATGCCGAATTTTGTTGGCTATCTACATCTTCCTGAGTATCAAATTTGATTGTAATCGGTTAAGCAGTTCTCAAGAAAGAAGAAAAAAAAGGTCCTGTGGGGGATACCATTATAGGACAAACTGCGAAAAATTCATTCTAAATCAAAGATGTATTGTTATAAAAAAAATAACATCCTGAAAGTTTTATCAAAATCCTTAGAGCCGTTTTCGAAAAAATCAATAAATAACACTATCTGACAATAAAAAAACACAAAACTTAAAGGTTTTAGTAAAATTGGAGTACGCCATCACACGTCTTGTTAAAAAAAAGTACTTCGAAAATTGTAGGACGGATTTTGATAAAATCCTGTTTTTTTATTTTTAGTTTTTTGATTTTTTTTTTTTAACTTTGGTATGCAGTTTTTTTAGAATTTATTAAAATACATGTGATTATAAAATAAAAAATATTTTTTTTTGATTAGTTTTAAAAATATTGATTTTTCAAAAAAAAAAATCAAAAATTAATTTTTATTAGAAAAAAAGTTATTCAAAATCTTGATATGCAGAATTAATTTGGCTATCTTAATCTTCTCAAATTTAAAATTTGACAGAAATCCATAGAGCCGTTACCGAGCAAGCCAAAAATTAAAATAAACGTTATATGGAAGGTCCCGTTAATAGACTTTTTTCGTATATGAGGTTCTAATCAAATGATAGCTAGTACCAACAGAAAAAAATCTCAAAAATGTTCATCAAAATCGTTGGAGCCGTTTTCGAGAAAAATAAGCTTTTCCTAAACGGTCGTATGGCAAGTACCGTTATTTTTAGACCTAAAAATAAAATTTCAATTTCCCCTCTGAGGTATGTCAAAATATAAACACATACCAAATTTGAAGGCAATCGCTTAACCCGTTTAGGCTGCAGCTCGATATACACCCGGACAGACAGACAGAAAGACATTTTTTGCCACTAACTTGTTTAGTCTTCTCTATGATCGTATTGTCATATTTGATTATTATCTCATTTTTTTTATATTTATGAATCCTAAACTTGCCTTATAGTTCCTATAATCGCAAGTAAAAAAGACCATATATGAGAGATCAAGTTAGTCTGCTATCTTAACTTTTTACTTGCGATTATATGTACTATAAGGCAAGTTATGGATTCGTGAAAAATAAATTTAACAATCAAACATGAAATTACGATAGGGGAGAGTCGAAAAAAGTGGGTCCGGAAATTCCGTCCGTCTGTCTGTCTGTTCAGACAGACCTCTACAGCCTAAGCGGATGGCCCGATTTGATTCAAACTTGATATTTTGTATTTAATTGGCAGTATCTCGGGGGGTGTTTTTCAAAATACAATCTTGAATACAATTCTCGAAAACGGCTCTAACGATTTTGATAAAACTTTCAGGGTGCTATTTTCTTACAACATATTTTTTTCCTTTTTTTGACATTTCTCTTTAGTAAGATTTGCCATTTCATGATGAAAAGATATACGAGCCAACAACGAGTCGAAATTATTAAAATTTACTACCGAAATTCGGAGTCAGTGGCCTCAACGTTAAGAGCGCTACGTCCAATTTATGGTCGTCATAATCGTCCTAGCAGATCAACAATTGAGCGTCTAGTGGAAAAATTTGAATCCACAGGCACAGTACAAAATGTTTCCGTGCCAGTGAGACAAAGAAGTGCCCGTAGTGTGGAGAATATTGCTGCCGCTGAGGCTTCAGTTGCAGAAAGCCCAAATGTGTCTCTCACACGTCGTTCTCAAGCGTTTGGCTTGACGTCGTTGTGCCGAATTTTGCGAAAAGATCTTGGCCTACATCCTTATAAGATTAAATTGACGCAAGAACTGAAGCCGTTTGACCAACAGAAGCGTCGTATGTTTGTGAATTGGGCTGAGCAACAACTTGAAAATGATTCGGATTTTCATCGAAAAATCATCTTCAGCGATGAGGCTCATTTCTGGCTGAATGGCTTTGTCAATAAACAAAATATGCGGCATTGGTCATGCAGCAATTCACACGTACTCCATTAGTCATCATTACATCGCGAAAAAATTAAGGTTTGGTATAGTTTGTGGGCCGGCGGCGTCATTTGGCCGTACTTCTTCCGTGATGATCAAGACCGGCACGTTACTGTGAATGGGGATCGCTGCCGTTCAATGATAACCGAATATTTTTGGCCCCAGTTGGATGATATGGACTTGGAGGACATGTGGTTCCAACAGGACGGCACCACAAGCCACACAGCAAATGTCACAATCAATTTATTGGAAACCAAATTTGGAGAAATGGTCCAGTCGCTTGGCCGCCTCGGTCGTGCGATTTGACGCCGTTAGAATATTTCCTGTGGGGCTACGTCAAGTCTATGTTCTATGTCAACAAGCCAGCGACGATTGATGAACTTCGTACGATTATCGAATGTGAAATTGCAGCAGTATCGGCCGATTTATGCTTGAAAACCGTCTAAAATTGGGTTCAGCGCCTGGACTTCTGCAAGCTTGCCCGTGGTGGCCATGCAAAAGAAATCGAGTTCCATACATCGAACGTACTTTCACAGGAATAAAGAATTTCATTGATGTCTAAAACCGTTTTTCTTTTATTTAAAAAAAACTTTTGTAGCGCTCTTATTAAAAAACCCTTTATATATTATATTTCTACTTGGCTTCCCTTGGAAACTTTTAATAAATTCCTTGTTGCATAACAAACAATGTTCCAAAACGAGCGAAAGAAAAGCAGTTCATTTTGGAATGTGCTTCTTGAACGTTAGCAGAATTAATATTTCTTCAGTTGACTCTCTGCGAATCTCTGCTGCATTTCTTGGATTAATGTTTGGCTCTTTATCATTCCAACACACTACCGTACCATTACTTTAATTAATATGATTATTTTTCAATTCTGCATCGAGCACCATCACCACCAGAAGCGGCAACACAGCATCGCACGCCACTTGCCATAAACAACAATGTTACAGCGTATCGCCTGTAGATGCCATAAAAATCATCAACACCGCCGCCGCCGCCGCCGCTTGTAAAATTATTAAATATGGACATGAGTGGTTATAATAATTTTTTTTACACCAAGCTGCACATGCACCAAACGTCCGCCTTGCACCGCTTCTTCTAGCACGCACTTGGCTTTCAAGCGATTATTATCATCAGTTTTTCTAGAGGCTCTTAACAACAGCCCCTATAGAGGATAGCGACGAAGTGACGCGACGATGTGACGCGGCATGCGTGATCGTGAGGTGGTGGCGTTCTAAAATCAAACTTTTTTTTTTGTTGCAAATAGTAAATTTTGTTTTGTGGTTGTGCTGCGTTAGAGCGTTTGTTGATTGAAGCAATTGCATCGCGAAAATTATGTACAAATGCCGAGTTGCGAATAAATCGTTGATTATGGTTGCGGCGCGCGTGGCGGGCGATGGGGTGGTGGCAGTTAGTTGGAATCACTTGCTGACTGGTTCCGTAGCTCACTCTGGTGCTTTGCTGAGCTGCTCCACCTCAAATGACTTTCGAATGGAAGATGCGCACGCCTGCGAATGCGAATCGTGCTCCATCTTCATGGATAATTTATGAAAGCAAGACTTATTAATGCGTTATAATCACACCAAACGACCATTAAGTGCGTTGCTTAGCCATTTTGTTGTGTGATGGTGTGATTATTATTTTTTTTTTTAGCGGAAACATCATGAGTTTCTCCTTCGATCATTGATTAAATAGAATAGGTGCACGTGAAGAGAAAGCCATGTTGTGGTATAACTGCTTCCATATTGTAAGGCAGGCTAACTGAAAGAAGAAGAAATGGTTTTAAAATTTTTTGATAACCTTCAAAACTATAAGTCACAAGTTCCAGCTCCAAGGTTCAATTCAGATTGAGAAGAGATTGAATTTGAATCTTATAGCTGACACAAAAATGAAGAATAATTGACACAAATCGCCAACTCTTAGGCTAAGTATAGTTTGGAAATACCATCAAGACGTCTAAATATTTTGCCACACCACCGATGGGTATTGCACCAAATTAGTTTCAAAATTCATGAGAAATAAGGCTAACAACATTTTCCCACCATAAAGATGACAACCGCAACAACTAATCCAACCTCAAAAACTTGAAGAATTCGCCTTCGGTATCAATTTTATGCAATTGGCTTCTGGTGATGAGTGGAAAAAATCGCTTCATTCGAATATAATCGATTTTTAATTGTTCGACTTGTTATCCAATTTCCATTTGAATGAGTTAAAAGACACAAAAACAGTTGACACCACTCAAACGCCAGCCTACGGATGATCGATCCGCCAAGAGATCCATATGAGCGTAATACACTTAACATGAGCGGCCAAACAACATCGTGCGAATTAAGACCACTCGCTTGCGCCAAATCTTTGCCACCACTTTTTCCAGAAATTGATGAGCAGCGATTCGTTGTAATCCCGATTACGATTACTTACTCTATAGTACATTAAATGCAGGTACCGTGTGTGTAGATCCAGACCAGGCTGAAATAACGAGACCGGCCGTCTTGTCTAATCTAAACAACGACTAATTGCCACATTTGCTGGAACTTGGAATAGGCGCTTTCGCAATTAACTCCAATAACGAGTCTATGATAAACTTGGTAATTAATTGTGCTTAACCGGTGTGCACTACAAAAATATATCTGCCACAACAACAACAACAAGCATGTGTGATGCTGGATGACTGGTAATTTTGAATGTATATGAATGGCGGAGCGGCTGGCGGACGAACGCGTCGTCCTCACCGCACCGGCTCTGACTATGACATGTCTGTATTATCCCCCAGAGGTGTGCCCGCAAGTTTAAACGCCATTTGTTTAGCCAAAACGTACGTAAAATGCTTTTTTCAAAAGTAAGAGATAAATAACTTGAAAAAAAAGTAAAAGCAACAGAAGCGGCCGTGGGAAAGAACAAGGTTTTGAAATATTTTGATGGAAAATGTATCGTTGTTGTGTTTGTTGCTGCAAAATTGTAAGATTACACAAATGGACATTTGTAGTCACGTTGTAAGGACCTGGGGCAAGTAAATGCTTTTTAAAGTGTTTTTTTTAGTGAATGCGACGGAGCTTTTAAGATATTCATTAATGTTCATCGTAACCACAAAGAACATCTGCTGTACAGAGCCTTCCTTTAAGATTAAGAGGATGGGTGTTCAAATGCAGTTATACAATCACCTTACCGCTGGTGGGGGGATAATTATATTCTTGCAATTTGGACGGAACAACAATTATTTTGTAATGTGCTCCTTACCACGGGTGGGGGGTAGCACTTGAATTAAAAAACACTTGTTGTCTTGAGTTCTTTTATAAAAAACTGATTCTAATATATTTATTACGTCTCTATTTAAACAAATTAATTACTATTAAAAACTGCCTATTGATACTTAAATAATAACCACGAGCCGCAGCGTAAGAGTTTCGGGTGTCATTGCAGCCGGCTGTCGTCGACCCCAGTTCAGGCCAGGTATGCCGCTCGTGTGCTGGTCAGCATTATATGTGTCTTCGTTGCTTATACTGTACATTCTTGTACAATGGGAAAAAACTATTATTCCTTTGGTTTTGGCTTGCAGACCACAACGCAATTATTGATAAGTACATATTCGTGTGGTACGGCTCAAGAAAAAATTTTGTGTATTCTGTTTTTTTTTTTTTTAATTCGGTGAAGGAAACTCAATTGGGTTATGGCATGAACTGCTCAAATTTGAGAATTTAAATCGAGTTTTGGCACAAGTTCGCTTTATAGACTGAAGACTAAATAAGGGGGGGGGGGTATTCTTTCTTGCATCCTCTTAAATAAAATAAGATATTCGTAGCATTTTCGCCAATTTCAAATAAGCGGTCACTGGTCATTGCATAGATGATTTCACATTTACTAAGAGCTGAGAGCCGTTCCGTTTCCAAGATGAATAAGTGGCTCATGAATAGTTACGTGAAGGGTTAGGAGTATGCTCTCTTCAACGATAGTGTAACACATTGAGTTTCATAAACTGTATAATGTATATAATGTATAATGATCTCGGCTGGGACCTCTCCGCTTCACCTTAAGACTTGATTGTGGATTTCACCGGAGGAACTTGGAAAACGGTTTTTATGATTCTATATCTGAGGCCAAAAAATCGCAAGACTTGTTGCATTTGTTTGATCCAGAAGCTTTGCATCTTCCTTTCTTCCTCGATAGTGTTGAAACGTGCATCGCTGATTAATTTTTTCGACACATGGATGCTCCATTATTGTTTGTGTTTGATCTTTTTCTAATGACACTGGGGTCATGTCCACTCGTCTTAACCCAGGGATTTGCATGAACATTTGTGGGAAAGTTTTTAGCATTTGAGGTATCGCTAGGATGCCCTTGATATTCACTGTCTAGATGTAATTTCTGAGATTAAGCCAAATTTGGTATTCGTTAAAATTAAAACGAGATAACAATTAAACATGGCATTACAATAGGGAACACAAAAGGAAACGGTCTTACAATTCAGTCTGTCTGTTTGCCTGTTTCTCCAGCTACAGGCTAAGCTGCTGAAGCCATTTTCGCATCGGAATGAAATTTTGTTGGTGATTTAAACCTTTTAAAAAACATTTCAATTTGTAGGCTTTTGAATTTTCGACATTTTTCAAATAGCTTATTGAATTTATTCAAAAATTTGTTTTTATGGGTATATTTAACAAAATATTTTTAATTGATGAAATTTCTAGAAACTTTCGCTTTAGTGCACGTTGGAAAGATAGAGATTGTCAATCTGTTAAATAAATTAGGGTTTATTCGGGAAAAGGCTTGGTGAACTTGGAATAAGAATGAATGAATGGAATAAGAAGAAATGAATAAGTAATTTTTTCATGAGGTCGAAAAAATGATATAAATGGTATCGGTCAAGTAGCCGCCGTTAGAATTGATTACCATATTGCCGGCCAGTATAATCGCCAAGGTGAGAGATGGGATGCTTCCTTCAGAATATCGGTTGTGGCTTTTTGCATTTTTTAAAACCACATGTCATCCAGTTCCAATTCATCCAATTGAGGAAGGAAGGAAAGTCGTTAATCATTGGTCTTCAGCGCTCTCATAGCTGTCTTCAAAAAATTTCTTGATGGTTCCTCCTGCGTTTATGGCAAAAAATGCTTTAACTTTAAAAATGCGAAAAGGCTCTTTCGGCGGAAATGGGTCTCATATCTCAAGAAAATCGTCCTCCATTTGGTAGAGAATCTGGGTAGCTTAAGCGTAGTTTGCACGCGTATTTAGCGGTCAACAGCCGAAATCTGTTGCACCTCTATACACTTTGTAAGGGAACATATCCTGCGCAAACAGTACAACTGTGGTAATTTTTTAGCAGGTGATATGGCCCTTTGTAAGTCATACGCGTATACCGCAAAACAACAAAAGAAAACAACAACCCACCATAAAGAAGACTATGACTACCAATCATCAAATCAAACCAAATGAAATTCAATCATTGAATTTCGATGCACCAAACCAACGAAAATGTCGACTATGGCCGATCATTGACCATAAAAACTGACAGAAATTTCAATAAGGCAAGGTGCAATGTGAGATAATTAAAATATCGTTACGTAGGTTGTAGTCGAAGTCAAGGTATTTTTGATTCATTGAGTTATGCAAACTGATTTTTTTGATTATTTGTTTTACGTTTTTTTAGCTTTGTTCCTCCTCAAGCAGTTGCCAAACTGACTTTTCTACTGCATACTGTAACGATTGAAATTTTATTGTTATTATAAAAATGAAAAGTTTTTATTTACCTGAGCTTTGAATTCGAATACTTCTTGTAACTCTCCAGTACTCTGCCTTTACACCGATTCGCGGTTGGGAAAATTAACATTAAACATCGACAAAACAAACATTATTTTAGTTTGTATAACACCTTTATAGGCAAGCCTTACACAAGTTGTTTGCATATTAATTTTTAGTAAACATCTTTGGAAGGCCTTATCAGCCCATTTTTTAAACTTTATCTACAAGCATTTTGTAGAGCTTTTCCAACTAACTTTTAAAGGCCTTATAGCAGCCTTTTTGTTTAACAGTCAAAATTTAAATTGTGTGGCTTTCTAAGGTTTGCAGTATATTAGCTCATTATACAATCTAATACTTAAAAAAACGAAACAATTGGGTTTTATAAACCAAGCAAAATTTTTATGTGAGAAAAATAAATTCAAAGGTTAATTATTCCTTGAAACCATGTACTTCACGTTAGCATTTTATTTCATTTCTGTGAAGTTAAGAAATAATTTCTGTTAGCACTTCTTTCCTGTTTTATTATATTCAGTTGTAACTCTCTTATTTTTTTTACAACTGATTTTATTTATAAGCCTCTTGATATTAGCAAATTAGTTAAGTTTGTATAAGGCCTTAATAGGCAAGTCATATACATAAAAGCTGTTTGTATTGACTTGCCTTGGAAAGCCTTATAGCAGCCATTATTTGTTTAAGTTTCAGGAAACATCTTCGTAAGGCCTTATACAGGCTCACTAAACTCACTTTTGAGGCCTTATAACAGTTAGGTTTTTATTTGTCAAAGTTTGAAGTTGATTTTGATGAAAATTGTTAAGAATGTTTTTGTTGGCATTGGTTATCATTTTATCAGAACCAAATTTACCGGAAAAGTCTATTAACGGTACCTTTTATAAATAAATTTATTGACGCGACAGCTGCTTAAGGAGCCAAGGCCTAGTGACTTATACTCTCAACCATTCCTGTGTGTGTGTTGTTAATCTGCAAGAATGGTACCTTTTTTTATAACGGTTTTTTTAATGTTTGGCTTTCCTGGTAACGGCTCTTTGGATTTCTATCATATTTTATATTTAAGAAGATCTAGGTAGCCAAATTAATTCTGCATATCAAAATTTAGAATTACTTTTTTTCTAATTAAAATTAATTTTTTGATTTTTTTTTTTTTTTTTTGAAAATAATAAAATGTGTATTAATAAACTCTAAAAAAATGCATACCAAAATTTCAAAAAACTAAAAATAAAAAACAGGATTTTATCTGTCCGCCCTACAATTTTCGAAATACTTTTTCCATAAATTGGTTATTACACAAGACGTGTGACGGCCCTCTCCATTTCTACTATAAACCGTTAAGAGTTATGATTTCGGCACTTTTTTTAAGTTCAGAGAGTGTTATTCTTCTACGTTTATGTTACATATTTTTTTAAATTTTATTCGACGATGTGACCGCAAATATGAGCAAGTATGTGCGATCCAGTCGTGCAATTTATTTTATGATCGTAAGATGGTGCAGTTTACATTCGTTTGTACAATTTACTTTTGTTGCAGAACTGCACCAATAAGAAGACCATTACCCCGGTTCTCTCAAAGTCAGATTACCTGTCCCATCATTTAGGTACAGCCTGATCTATGAGCCAGAGCTATGTCATAACCTACACCGTATGTCATTGATGAGTTTTCAAATAAAGGACAAAAAAATAGTAAATATGTCACTAAAGACATGTCTTATTAGATGTCAATAATAAGTTTCCGTCCTTATTTTAAGGAATCTTATTTTAATTTAGAATAAATATCACATCTACAGTAGCCCTTCTTTCCAATGAATAATTCACAAATACAGAAATTGCTTATTTAGTTTCATGGTCTCAAGGAAAATGTTAACATAAAAACCCCATTTATTTCGAAAAAAAAACACATAACTGCCAACCTTTCTCGAGCAATAAAGATCAATCTCAAGTTAGAGTTAATTTAATGACCGCTACTGTATGCGCCAGTATGCCAAGCAAACTGATGTATTCATGTGTGATGTCCGTCAGCGTCTCGGTCTGTCCCCCGAATCAACAGCCAGATAGCCATGTCCACAAATGATCCACAAAACCACTGCAGAAAATCATTTTTCATTTAAGCGGAAAATCATTTCAAGGCGCATTTACCCAGAGTCAGGTTTGGGGCGCTGCACTGAGTGATGAAAAGACGTGTGTGCGGGACTGCAACAGCCGCGCATATTATTATTTAGCCAGTCAACTGCGAGGAGGCTTCATGTATGCGCGAAGCAGCTCTACAATTACTTCATTATCTTAAATGGCTTTTATTGCCAATAACAACTCTGACAACGGCGACGATGACGGAAAACGGCAACGACTTCTAGGAGCTGGCCACAACGAAGCTGGACCAAGTGCAAATACTCATATCCGATTCCTCAGCTTATATTCACTTGCGAAAGGCGTTAAAATTCATTATGGAAATCTCGAGTACAGCTCTGCATAGCTCCGGTGTGTGGTGCTCACGTCACTCTGCCACCATTCACTTGCTTTCGCGTCTGCGGAGTGCCGTCTTGGAGTCTTACTGCTTCCACATAAAGCTCGGTGGGTTCTTGTTTTGGCAAATTCTGCTTCGCGGTCGATTACATCGCGGTTGCAGAGGCAGAGCATCTGTAGTAGTGCCACAGAGTAGCCTCATCTTGGTGACCTCTCTGCGTCCGTCGCCCGGGTGCGGCGGAATTGGCCAAACAAAAGCCGCGCACCACTGCGCCTTATAGCCTTATACTGCTTGTGACGTGAGTGGTTCTCTACCGGCTGCTGCGCGGAGCTCGTCATTTATGAGGCGCAGAGTATAATTATTGCAATTATCATTACTAAATTTGGAGTACAACCTGTGCGAGATCTGTGGAATCTATCTACATGCTGATGCTGAAGCAGAGAGAACACAGTGAAGGTCTGTTGCACAATAAGCGAATTCGATTGCATTCGCAGATGCTACGCGGCGCAGCACCACGAACACGGACGAGTAGCACACGAAGTGAGAGTGATGGTGGCGTTACCGATTGTTATTTTTTTTTTTTTTTTTTTTAAAGGCCACTAATGAAAATCGAAAGGAGGAAGCTGTAAAGCTCCATCTCGAACCGAACTGCAGCTACTTACTGCCAAAATGTGCAATAGGCTGGGTGTAACCAAACATCACTGCAGATAATGAGACCGAGCAGCGCGTGATCGTGATTCATGCCTTCGCTGCAACTAAGCCAGGGCTGCGGGCCGAGGGAAGTTCCGTTAAGATGACTTTGGTGTTGATGCACCTGCAGTGATGTGTAGCTTCGAGCCGTGTTCCACCAAATGGAAAGGTAAAGATACGTATACGATGCGAGTGTTGTTGGCCTGTCACCGTGTTTTATTTTGATGAAAAGCAATCAGTGGTGAATTCGTGATGTGGATGGGACAAGTGTGCAGCATAGCATGACTTGAATTAAATGCTGATGTGTGTCTGGAGATGGCTGGAAGTTTTTTGACTTCTATATGCATTGGCGTTCATAAATATTGCAATCCGAAATAGGTTATTTATTTTAAGCGCAATAGGAAATCATATGAAATCATAGATCGAAATTTCTTGGATCAAACCGATATCAATGACTTTCACATTTGAAGCATTTCACAAGGAAATCTGTGAAACCACGAATTGATCAAACGCTTTAAGCATGCATATGTTTTTTTTCTACAATGTTGAACCACAAAAACGGATTTTGAGTTACTACGGCGAGGGACTTACTGTCAGAACTCTGTATTGCATATGCCTAATATGTTAGGTGTGGGATGAGAAAAATTTGGTTGAGAAAATGCTCTAAGAATATCAATTTTTCGAAATCGTTTGAAATAATTCTGTCACATTACACCAACCACTTCGGCCATATGTGGCAAATAACAAACAATAGCGCACAAACTTCATACCCGAAAGCATTATTTTAGGTTTGCTAAATGACTTTAAAAAGAAAGAGACTAATTTTAGTATCGGTCCCTCTGAAATAAGAGTTCATAATCAAAACAATCGAACCTTATTTGATTTCCTCCTCAATTGCATGCTTTTATACGCTCCATTACCTTCTATTAGCTCCTTTTTCCCACAAACTACAACTCCCTAATTGACAATCCTATTAGCTGACTCGAATCACTTTTTAATGGAAAATACCCCTTGGGGAGCACACTCTTGATCGTATATTATTTGCGAACCTCGCAACCTATCACTATCCGATCGAAGTAAATTCAATCAATTCATAATTTGCACAGTGTAACACCGCAGGCGCTCCTCTACTGGTAGCTGCTCTATGCAACACCCGAATCGCAAATTAGATCCACCTTCTGGTTCCCATTGAATCGCAATGACTCACGCATGCTACTCCGCAACTCCATCTCTCCATCGCACACACAAATCACTGGCTCATCTCTTCGGGGCATCATCGGACACAGCTCACCTAGTTCACTTCAACCAGCATGTGTGTGTGTGTATGCAACTACTCTGATTAATCTGCACTGCATCAGAGCGTGATTCGCACAGCTAGACTGCATCAAGCGCCTTGAATTAATAATTGCAATTATCCTGTGGCAACCTGTGTGTATTTCTATTGATTTTATGATTAATTTGCAGCAGAGTTGCTGCGCACCGCACTTAATGTAGGTTGCATCGTGCGCACACATTGCGCACAGAGCAGCAATAATTGCGCGTAGATTGCCTCACATCACACAGATTGATGCGATTTCCGCAGTTCGCGCGCATCTGACCACCTCTGCCTATGATGCATATAATCCCGAGTGATCAAAACATGTCGGCTAATGAATCATTTCACGATTCCCATTCCCACAATCGTCAACAGCGCGTGCAGATCATATTTCGCAATTAAGCAAATTTTTGGGATGATCAACGCTTGATCGTCGCTTAGGCGCTAATCCCCTCGAGAAAGGGATTAAGGTTAATAGCGACTTCCTTTCACTTGCGCAAGCGACACCGTATTACCCCCAGCAATGGATTCCTTGCGTTCGCGCAACACCTGGCCCGGTCGCGCAGCTACCAATATTTATTGGACTATTAATGCATGCTAGAGAGCGCTGCTTTCCAATTATAATCATAAAATGTGTGCGCCATTATTTTTTCTACCCCACCAGCCCACCAGTCAACCGAGACAAACCAAAGCGAACGAGGAAGACCATGAAGACCATGACGACAAAGACGACGCGACGCGTTTACACTATGACGAGATGTGAGAATTTGGTTAATTAAACGGTCAGCTGTAGCCCGCTGTGAGCTCTAGCTTACGGTACAGCCTCTGTGTATACGGTAAATTGATTTTCATCTTCATCGTCGAAAGTGTGAGTTTAATAGATGACCGACCATGTGGTGCGCCCGGTCCTCAGCATTTGCACACCCCACTCTCCCCTATCCATCCACACATAGTTTACGCGACAATAGAACCGAAAGCGTGCGCATCTGGCATCTAAATGCTCTCATATTTTAAAGGGTTATCTTGGATCTGCCAACAGGTACATAAAGAGCTAGGTGTGCTGCTAAAGCTATAGCTGTGCGCTAGCTGCTAGTGCCGTTTGCTTGAGCTAGTTTGCATTTAATTTACTTTGTACGTGTCTAGCTGGCGGGCTAATGGAGTGCGCTTGGCTTGAAGCGTTCGCTAAAGTTGCTCCATTGGGTGCGCATTGTGTGTGCTGAGTTCCGTTTGTACAATGGTTGGCCGTGGGCCCGTTTCGAGCGCAGCGGTGAGACCTCGCGAAGACCGAATATAATTTATCTCTAAGTACCCCCCAATAATCATATGGCGATTTATTGCGATTGATTTAAATGCTACGCTTGGTTGGCCGGAGCGGCAGCAGCAGTCCGCGGTGTATACAAACCGATGAGATTTGTAGATCGGTGCAACAACAGCCATATGGAGTATCCGCAAGTCCGTGAATTGTGTGCATTGTGTGCAAGCATTAATGTCTTTATAAGCGATATAGAGGTTATAATCGCGCACCAACCATGCAGAGTAGTTCCCGAAACTAATGGGGTTGTCAACAGATATGTGGCAATGGGTGCAGATGGAAGTGAATACAATTAGCCTGGTAGTAGAGGTGTTAAGATTCTGTTTTAAATGATTTTTTGTTACATGTTCATTATTTTAACTTATGCTTCATTTTGATATACAAATAACGGTTTAATTTTTTTTGTAATATATTTTAAGGATCCCACCATTATGTACATCACAAATCATCAGCATCAGCGTCGTCATTCACATCATCTACATCAGCGCTACACCACAACTACTCGTCGTCGGCATTCTCGTCAGCCGCATCAGCATCAGCCTCATCGAAGCGCCCCATACCTCCATTGCTTGCAGCTTCGCCCTTCCTCTTTACGTATCGACGTTTTAAGGAAGAAACTAACAACAATAACATCAGCTATGCAAACAACAATCACTACAACTACAACCACAACAACAACAATATGACAGCAGCTTCCCTTACCACCTCTACAGCAGCGGCTGCTGCTGCAGCTGCAGCCTCTAGGTCGATATTTCAAGACTACGATCGCAAGTTTAGCCTGATGAGCCTTTTCAAAAATCCGTACAAATATCTCGAGCGGCCGCCACCGATCTCACCACGTGCCGCGACGATACCATCAGCACTATCCATAACCCCGGTACCGTCTCGCAGCTACAGCAATAGTAGTCCCACTTCAAATCCTGCCATTAGTAGATTAAGCTCAGTTATCCCATCAACGGGGTCGTCATCTTCATCGCCGTGGAAGGTTATGGCGGCAGCATCTCAAGCTCTGAATCCTTCCTACAGTTCATTCACATCGTCAACGGGGAATGCGTGCGGCAATCGGAAAAGTGCCTTCAGCAGTATAGTGGGTGGTGGAGGAGGGATGCTGGGCAGTGGTGCATTCAGCAGGGCAGACGATGTTAGTGCCAATGGCAGTGATCTCTCGAAAAACCGAAAAGTGCACAAATGCGACACTGAGGGTTGTGATAAGGTCTATACGAAAAGTTCCCATCTTAAGGCTCACAAGAGAACACATACGGGTAAGTTAAGCTAGAGCGCCATCTGTGTTTCAGTTATGACAAACTGTTATTTTCTTTAGGTGAGAAACCCTACGTATGCACTTGGGAGGGCTGCTTATGGCGATTTGCACGATCCGATGAGCTTACTCGACACTTCCGCAAACACACTGGCGTGAAGCCGTTTCGATGTAAACTATGCACGCGATCGTTTAGCCGGTCCGATCATCTATCACTGCACATGCGACGACACTGATACCAACCAATCGACAAACTGAAATTCATCATCACTCTCTCTCTCTCTCTCTCTCTCTTTCTATCAATCTGTCTCTTGTATAATTTTCTGTTTCGTTCAACTTACCGATCTTTAATTTTATAAATTATTTATTTTAGTTAGCGAAATGTTAAAGAAACCAGAAGATTCAAAGAATTTTTCTATTTTTATAGCCAGTTGTGCCAGCCAAATCGACGAAACGAGGGGGCGTGGCAATACTATTATCTAGGTATATATTTTTTATACAAAAAAAGGAACTTATTTGCCAGTATACTATAGCCAGTTAACAGTAAACCAGTTTATCTTAAAAATAGAGTTTCAATTTAAAAAAAGAAAATATTTTATTATATAAGTTTACCTATATACATTATTATGTTTTTTTTTTTAATTTAAGAACGCAAAATCTCAATTAAGAGGCCAGTAAAACATTTTGTACATTTGTTTTGTTTAATAATTTATTATTCTTAGATTTATATATATTTTTTTGTATAAATTCGAATTATATATTGGTATACATACAAACAGAAACCATGGCATTATTTCATTTGAAAATCTGAATACCAGTAGATATTTTTTTTAAATGTATTTTATTTATATTTTTTAATGTATAAATTAAGTTTTAAAAAAATATATAAAAAATAAACAAAGAATCGACAAAAAATCCCATTTTTTATTATACTATTTATTATTTTACTTAAATGTTAAATAAAGTATTTCATTTAAAATGCAATATCTACTTTTAATAGATTAAATTTAGCAAATTTTTTGTTTATTGTAAATATTTTTTTTTATATAGAAAATATATAAATAATATTGAAAACATTGTGTTTTTTGAAAGTATGGGTACTATTAAAATTCTATAGCAAAAGCATTCCATAAAAAATAAAAAAAAACTCAAATTAACATTCGAAAACTGTATTATAAAATTTCAATTACATTGAATGGTGCTAAATAAAATGAAACATTTTACGAAAAAGAATTTTTTTCTTAAATAAATTTATTGTTAAAAATATACACATATTTATTCTATTTGCTTTTAATAAAAATTCTATTTAAAAATTATTTTGTGTGCTTTACCTGTTATTTTTGTTGGACTTAAAGAGGAATTGGACATTTTTTTATGGGGTTCCCTATATTACGCCTTGAATTGTAATTTCTGCAACCTCGCTTTTCATTTTCATATTTTTATTTTATTTTATTTATTTTTTTTATTATTATTTTGTTTTATTTATTTTTTAATTGCATGCCAAAAACTCAAAGCAAAAAAAATATTTTTTTAAAAGAGTTTTTTTTAAATATTAAAAAATAATATTTCAAGAATACAAAAATAAAATATTTTGTATTGTCTGCGCGAACGGCCTCAGTAGACAATGCTGGTAAGTGTCTCTACTTCGTAGATTTATGTACGGAGTAGATTAAAATGTAATGTATGTAATATCCAACTCACTTTGTACGTTTATGCTTGTTTGGATGTTTGTTTCGCAATCACGCCTGAACGACTCAACGGATTTGGATGAAATTTGGCAGATAAATGAATGAAGTGCTAGATTTAAAAACTGACACGACTGCTGTTATGTGCCTTATCACATTGGAAGGCAAGGTCTTTGATAGAAACAATATTAACATTTTCACATTTTCTTAACCTATACAAAGAGTCAAAACCACAACACATAACGGTTTTTTGTAAAAATGAAGTATGCCATCACTCTATTGTAAAAAAATGTATGAGTAAAGTAGTTGGAAAATTGTAGGACGGATTTTGATAAAATGGTTATTGTTTTTTACTTTTAGTTTTTTTGAAAAAAAATTGTTTTGTAGATTTTGGTATGTAGTTTTTTAGAGTTTACTAATAAGCTGATTATATTAAAAATTTATTTAAAATAATTTTTTTTAGATTGAAAAATATTTAATTTCGAAGAAAAAAAAATTAAAAATTAATAGTAAATAGAAAAAAAGTTAGTCAAATTTTTTGTAAGCAGAACAATTTGTCTACCTATATCTTTTCAAAAATATATTTTTTAAGAACCGAATAAGTTGAAAATTAAATAAATTTTACAACTGGATTGCGCGTACTTGCTCATATGTGCGGTCACATCGTCGAATTAAATTAAAAACAAAAACTATTAAGAGAACTTTAAAGTATTTATTCAAATTTGTGACTTTTGATTCTTCGAAAAAATAACGAAAGATTTTATTGGGCGAACAAAATTTTTAACGCCATTTTCTTTCTTTAAGAAATTTGAAAAAGTGTGATTTTTTTTCAAAATCGTAGGAACGGTTTTAAATAAAACGGTTTTTTTAACAACTTTTTTCAAAAAAGTGAAAAAAAAAATAATTCAAGAATGCAAACTCAAGCACAAAAATAATCTACATTAATTTTTTTTAAAAATATATATTCTTCACAAAAAAAAATTGAAAAAAAATTATTAAAATATAAAAAAAAAAATTCGAAAATATTTAAAAGTGAAATTACTTAGGCTACTTAAATCTTTTTAAATTTTAATTTTGATTGTAATCGGATAACCCGTTTCCGAGAAATTTGAAGAAGAAAAAAACCGTTCCTATGGAAGGTACTATTTTTAGCCCACAGTTTTATATTTTTTTTCTCATCAAAATATAACTCACACGTACAATTAATAGTACACTGATTTTTTTCATAAAAAAATCTTGAACCCATTTCCGAGAAAAATAAATTTGTACATAACGGTTATATGACAGTTACCGTTATTTTGTGAGACACAAAAAAATTGAAAAAAAATCCTCTGTAGAATTACAACCTTATGTTGTAAATTTGAAGACGACTGACTGGCTTAACCGTTTGGGCTGTAGTCCAAAATACATACGTACATACAGACAGAGAGACAGAATTTTGCAAGTAACTCAAATATATTTCTCTATCATCGTAATGTCATGTTTGATTGTTATATCAATTTTCTTTTAAATTCACGAATCCTAATCTTGCCTTATAACTGGGATATCATTTGTTCGTAAATCACATTTAAAAACGGTAATTTCTGAATTGAAAACTGATCTTCATCATTTCCTTCGTCATTTATCATTTTCATCTACACACTATCATTCTTTCTATCGTTTCAGGAAAAATGATGTGTATATATCCCACTTTATAGTACATATAATCGCAAGTAAAAATAGGCTACATTTCATCCCGTAAAAATGCACGCGGTTCCTATAAGAGAGGCTTATACTTAAAATGATGTATGGTTGCAGGTTTGTTTGTTATGCTTCCAACCCTTAACGACTGCATAAATTTGTGAAGTTTGGCAAAAGAAAAATCGGAGAAATCTGTTAAATCGGTTAAAGCTAGTAACAAAAAAAAAACCAGAAATGCCGATGCTTCAAGCTCAAAAATAAAATTTCAAAAACCCTTCTAGGGAAGCTTTATCAAAAACGACTTCAATAAATTTTAGGTACCTACTCTTTTAAAAACCGGTCCTATGATTTTTAAAAAAAAAATCATACTATTTCTCATTTTTTTAAGAAATAAAATGGCGTTTAAATTATTTCTCTGAAAACTGTTTTACGTACTTTAATCGAACAATCAAAAGGGACAAAAATCGAATAAAACTTTGAAGTTGCCTTAAAAATTTTCAAATCTTATTCGACACTGTGACCCGTAAGAGCAGTTATACGTGCACTTTATAAATTTTTTTTTTTTTTTTATTTGGGTGGAATTGTTTTGTTGCAGTTAGATAAGATTTTTGCCTTAGACACGTAGGTCGTCAGTTCGATACTCAGGTTGACAAGAAATTTTTCTAACTCATAGTCCAAGCTAGATCGAACCGTCCGTGAGTTTTAAGTAAGAAAATAGTCACCTTGTTCTCGATCTACCGCGCCGAAAAAAAACACTTTTACTATCTTTTTTCTAAATAGTGTCGTGCAACGTTACGTTCCCTTCTAAAAGGCAATGTGGGATCCGGGCCTCCTTCAAGAAGTTCTTCCATACATCCTGATTGCTCCCAGACGCCATTCAATCGCCTATCCCAAGGATTCGGGCTTCCTGGTTATTTTATTTACGTTTCTTGAAATATGACAAAATAGTGTCAAATAATTTAGTTTTTTATATTTTCACAAAAAATACAAAAATCACATCCTCAGAAGGCCTTCCCTATGTTTAATCATAGTTTTGGGCCAGTACACTGGTGTTAATATCCAAAATTGTTAAGAATATTTTTTTTTCTTGTTTTAAGATTTTAATTTTTTTTATATACGTATATAAATAATATATATTTTTTTTAAATTAACCCTCTACTGCATAAAAAAAATTAAAAAAAATAGCTTCTTTGGGATGCTTTAAGACATCTTTTATTAACAAAACAAAAAAAATTGTTTAAATAATAAGAATACAAGCCAAATTTGGTTTCGTATGCAACAAGGGTTTTAAAACTAAAACATTTTTAACAGAAATAAGCTTTACATTTCTGACAAAAAGTAAATGAGCGATAAGTGTAGTCATTTGGCATATTTGATGGTTTTCTTTAATTTCCGGGAAATGACTGACGTTGTCAAAGCGAACTGATAACAACGGAAAGTCTTGATGTCTTTCAGGACGCTTTCTCTTTGGTGTTGATAATGTTTCCGTTGGTGAACGGTTACGTATTTCAAAACTGCTGATGGAGGAAGACCCGGAGACCCGAGTCTAGATACCTTACAAGGTCGACCACGTCTTTTCAAAAGGTGCTTTTCAACTTTACATAAATGTTCGGCAATTTCGAGTTTAAAATCAAATAAGGGCAAATGAAAATCATGTTGCCGACGCCAAAGTATCCATCCTTTTACTGTGCAAAGATCAACCATGTGAAAAAATATTCGCTTATACCATAGAATCAAGCAAGTCGACACCACCCATATATTTGTTGTAGACCTCAAGAGCTTATGGGGCAGAGATTATTTTATACCCCTTATCCTTTCTGAAGTAACGGCTCTTACTTACAATTGGATTCATTCAAACATAATGTGCCAATAAAGTTACAATTTTGTTGTCAAACCAGACTAAATTTTACTCCGTCAATAGTTGTAACTCTTTCAATCATGCTTCCACGTCCCTGCTTCATAAGTTGTTCCTTCAGAATTCTGGAGTTTTGCACTCGGTTGAGTCTTACAGTCCCTAGTGGCAAAAGCCCATTTTTGAATAAATAAACTTGCAATTTTGGACTATTATACGAATTGTCGAAGAAAATCTTGTGCTGAACATTTTTTTGAACTGTTGACGTGAGCCTTGTGACAACGTTACCACTGACGCCCAGATCGGGTGCTCCATCAGGATACTTATTGCTTTGGTGTCCGGCAAATAAATCGAAATCATAACTAAAACCAGAAATCCCACTTAGAACTTGGTTATGTGGTTTAGCTGGGTTGTATTGTTTCAGCTCATGACGGAATTTTTTCGGAATAATTTGCTCGTCCACGGCGAGAAACTCTTCTTTTGGAATCAACAGCAAACGTTCCCTAATTTTTTTTCTAAAGTGGTCTTACCTTGAATAGTTTGTCATGTCCTTCTCTTCCCAATGGTTTGAAGTTATTATTATCGTTGAAATGAATCGACCTTTTTATCGTTTCCCACCTATTGCACGTCATTGTTTCATATACCATTGGTTGTCTTACCGTCTTCTTCCAGTAATGCCTGGATGATGGAAGTTGACAACAAGACATGAACATCACCAACCCAATAAATTGTTCCATTTCGTTTTTTGTGATATTAACTGGCTTATTTATATCATCTTGGAGAGCCTTTTTATTCGATCTATGTATTATGAATGTCAACAAATCATCAGTGAAAAAAAACTAAAAAAAAGTCTGATGGTGTCTCGAGTTGTTTTACACATTCTGGAAGCTCTGGCGATCCTGCAAATTTGAATAACTCCTCATCGTAATCAGTAAGATGGCCCTTTCTCCATGATAATTGTTCTTTTTTTTTGTTTTGCCTTTAACAGATTTCGATTTCCACGTTACAAGGGGCTCATCATCTGAATCTGATTCCGTTTCCTCCACCGTAACGTTGTCACTTTGATTAGTGAAATTCAACTCCGTCTCTAACTCCACTTCTGAATCTCTAGCCAATTCATTGCTGTGCGATCTATCTCCAGGAATGGGATTAACTAATGACGATCTTCCATAAAACCGACGAGTTTCCATTTTTCTAAGCAAAAAAAAAAAAAGTATTTCAATCTACAAACTAACCGTAAAAAAAACGCGTCACAAAAACGTCGCACTTTCACAAAAACTACCGCTATGTGTTCTCAGAAATACATAGAAAAGAATTGTGTTGTGTAAAAAAAAAAAAAAATTGTGAGAATAACGGAAAAAAGGACATAAAAGTGAAAAGCAAACTTTGGCTCCTTCGTATGCGGTAGCGGTAAAATTTATTAAAGCTAAAAAAATTTTAATTAAAAACATTATTATTAAAATGTTATTTAATTTATTTGAGTAGTATTACTTATATTCTTGCATTGAAATCTATGCCACTTTCGAGAAAGTATATAAACCAGTTAAAGATCCTGAAGCTTTCTCCTAATGCCAAACGAATCTTTTAGGAGCTCTTTTTTGGAATTGAATATTTGGTTATGAGAAATAAGCATTTGTGACAATAGTGATCTGTTTCTAGGAGCGATTAAACCCTATCAGGGTCTGAGTTAAGAAGTGTTTTCGGAAAAGATGGTTAAACTCAGATCTCATTGTTGAAGGATCTCAATTCTGAACATATACAAATCCGCTGGTCCGGACAATCATAAAGTCTTTCATCAAAATTCTCTGTAAAGATAGCCGATTCTTTCCCAAATTGCGTGGCACGTTTACTAATTCTTCGGGGTCCTTTGGGATATTTATGACCCTAGCTTCGATATTCATAGCCGAAGCCGATTGGCTGCTTTAATACCAGTTAGACCTGACCCAGCATTTCGTTTTCCAATATTTGCCATTTCTTTTAGATATTCTTCCGATATATATCCACATTGAAGTTTTCCTAATATAAAAACAATTATTAGAAGATGCACTGGCTATAAGTCTTGTTGATAAATATATTTAAAAAAATTGGCACTACTGAGTCACACGTACTTGCTCTTATGTGCCTAATTACATTGGAAGGCAAGATATTTGACAAAAACAAATAACATTTACGTTGAAAGTAACACCACAGTTTGAACTTATAAGAACTATCAAAATCACAATACTTAACGGTTTTTATTAAAAATGAAGTCTGCCACCACACGTCTTAAATAACAAAGAATTTATGAAAAAAGTATTTAAGCTACCTAGATCTTCTTAAATATAAAATTTGAAAGAAATCCAAAGAGCCGTAACTGAGAAAGACAAAAATTAAGATAACCATTGTATGCAAGGTCCCATTAACAGACTTTTCCCGTATATTTGGTTCTAATCAAATGATAGCCAATACAAACAAAAAAATTCTCAACAAATTTCATTAAAATCGTTGGAGCCGTTTTCGATAAAAATAAGATTTTCCTAAACGGTCATATGGCAGGTACCGTTATTTTTAGGGCTAAAAATAAAATTTCAATTTCCGCTCTGAGGAATGTCAAAAGAATCACACACAACAAGTTTGAAAATAATCGCTTAAGCCGTTAAGGCTGCAGCTAGTTATACATTCTGACAGACAGACAGACAGACAGACAGACAGATATTTTTCTCAATTTCTTTAATATTCAATTTTTTTAATACTCACGAATCCTAAACTTGCCTTATAGTCCCTATAATCGCAAGTAAAAATGTTGCGGTTGTGAATTTCCACGATATCTTTTCCTAGAATCACGCCTTCGGTTCACAAATCTGATTGTAAATTCAGAATATATTAACCCCAACTATCTGCGAGGTGAAAGCATCATTTAAAAAACATTATAGCCTTAACCCTCATCTAAAAGTGAGCCATCGACAAAATGTCTCAAATAAAAACCTAACTTCTACCCACATCGTATGCCTCTGATCCTTCACCATATATGTTACAAGCTCACAGAAAAAAACACATCAAATACATCTCAATGCACTTCAAAAACAGAGAAACATCTTGCCCTGATTACCCCAGACCTCGATGCTCTGCGCCAGCCTCCAGATTCGCAATATCCTGGGTGCTCAATGGGAACACCATAAACTAAGTAGCCATCTAAATAAAGACAAGCAAAATTATGCTTCCATTTGTACACTCATTGAAGCCCACAGAAATCTGTCCACACAGCCACTACTTTGGCTGCCTGATGGTATAGTAATCCCCAAACTAGGTGCGGCGTTTTCACATATCCATTCCCAGTACCGCAAGTGGCCAATTGTTCGCATCAATTTGGTCTGCTGACTCTGATGCTGCAACAGAGCCAGCATCCTGAGCTTGAGACCTGTGCCAGGTGGTGGTGAGAATACGCATATCAAGAGCTGCCGTGCTGCAGCTATACGGGGAACTGGCCGGAGCAGCGATCAATGCAAACGACGAACATGTCATCGACACAATAATAATAACAAATGACAAATTTCAATCCATCTGTAATTTGGTTAATGCAATCGATTGGTGCAGTGACGTTGCAATACATTCATAACGATGCATGAGACGCACAACGAACAGATTGGACTGGACACTGGAAACGTCTTCAGAGTCAATGCGCGCAAGGAGAAGCAACAAGATGAATGCAAACATTACCCAGCCAACACGGTAGCGAGCTGGGATTATTTATCAAGAGACGGACATGCGTCTGGCATATTTGTGTTTATGCGCTTCTGGATCTTCAAATCGGGACGGACAAGGTGGAAAATGTGCTTTCCTTAGTGGAAATCGCCCGATCCGACTATAATGAGAAGAGGCTATTCCAATGAAAATGACTATCAAGCTATGGAGAATGGCTATTGCGTTGCCCTCATCATCAATCGTCAGAAAATCGTGAGAGCCTGGCTAAGTAGATTGGTCGTCAAAGTTTATAAATTCACTCGCAGATTGTCAACGAGAAATCTTTAGCATTTAAATTCCAATTTGATTGGAAACCAACCACATTCCTTTTGGCAATCGAATCTAGTACGATTTGTTGTGGTTAATGGCAAAAAGAGTCTATATAAAGTGGGAGGGAGTTACGTGTGAACTGCAATCAAGCCAAACAAGATTTTGGAAAATTGGATTGGTTTCGTCAAATGCGAATGAATTCATCTAAATTGATTGAAGTTGAAGTGCTTTTAACTGCTTTTAAGGAGTAGAGGTCTTCAATTGCCTGTAATTCCGTGACAAGTTTATGTACTCAACCAAATAAGTCTGAAGTTAGTTATTATTTAAAAAGGCTTCAGCAAAATTTTCTAACAGTTTAAAAGCAGTGCTTTCAGTGAGAAGTTTAATTGAAGTGTTTTGAAAAGAAACATTTTTGAAAGTTCGGATTTTTGGTAATTTGTGTTCAGGTTTTAAAAACCTACGTTTTTACAGGAGCTCCACAAAGAATCTCAGAAATCAGGGCGATTGCTCACGCTGTTTAGCAGACTTAGTGCTAAGTTAAATTTTAATTCTATGTTTCGTGAGATCTCAAAAAATTTTAAATTCTATTATTCAAACGACTTTCTAGGAATAATCTTCTTAAGGAAATGAGAAAATATTGGAGGTTACATGTGATACATGTCCCGGTCATAACCACCTTCTTTTCCGGTGTACTTTCTCTTGCGAGGAACTGACAAAATGTCCAAGAGTAAAAATTTGTCTTGAAAAAGTGCATCTCATATAGCCGTTCGGACTCGGCGGTAAATAGTAGGTCCCTTTCATTCTTGCAGATTAACAACACAAACACAGGAATGCTTGAGAGTATAAGTCACTAGGCCTTGGCTATTTAAGGAGTTGTCGCGCTAATAAATTTATTTATTTTATTCATGATTGTATCATCTCTGGAATCGTCCTCCCTCGCACATAGGGCCAACAATTCTCCGTAAAACTTTCCTCTCGAACGAGTGTCTCGGATCCGGATGTGAGTACTGGTAAGACCATAGCCTTGTACAGCAGCAGCTTAGTTTGTATGGTTTAAGTTTTTGGATTTAGTTTAGTTTAGTTTAGTTTATTCATCAAACAAAGTTACAATACTTAAGTGATTACTAGATACAATTATAAATATTAAACATTAACACCAAAGTTATTTAAAATTAACAATAGTTTTGATTTAAACAAATATCTACTAAGATTGAAATCAATCATATTGCAAATAGTATTTGCTTCATTAAGACATAGTTCATTGGCAGCATATACAGTTCTATGGAAAGGTATATTAAAAAATATATGGTTTCTAAGCATTCTCCCAGGAACATTGAAACCAATTAAAGCTAAAATTTGAGAACAATCAATATGGTCTGTAATTATGTCATGAATAAACATAACCGCGGTGAACTTTCTTCGAATGGTTAAGGGCAAAATACAAAGTAATTTACATCTCGTATCATAAGAGGTCATATCTATGTTCCAATTCAATCTTTTTACTACAACCCTCGTAAAACGTTTTTGTATTTTTTAGATTCTAAATGAATGTACTGCATATGAAGGATTTCAAATTACACTGCAATACTCCAAATTAGACCTTACAAAAACAAAAACTAGACATTTTTAAGTCTGAGGATCAGAGAACTCTTTAGAGTTGCGCAAATTAAAACCTAAACGTAGAATTGCCTCTGGCGACTAAAAGTCTAGCTTTTCGTCGAATTTTACACCAAGATCTTTTTTTTTAAATTCATAATGGACAGTTCCTTATGATTAATCTTATATGTTAAATTAAATTGGTGAGCGGTTTCTACAAAACGTTAAGCTTTAGCATTTAGAAATGTTAAGATTGAGAGAGTTAATAGTGCACTAACTCGATAATCTAGTAAGATCTGCTTGCAATAGGAAGCAATCTTGCTCGGATTTTATGCAACAAAACACTTTTAAATCATCTGCATACATTAAGCATTTCAGAAATGTCATTAACAAAAAGCAAAAAAAGAAGAGGGCCTAAGTGACTACCCTGTGGGACACCTGAAGTAGCATAAACCAGTTCAGAAATAACATTGTTTATACGAACGTACTCTATACGATCTCTTAAGTAAGAATTGATCCAATTTAAGAAATTCGAGTGAAAGGTTTTCACTTCACTTTCCTTATTTTCATCAGTAAAACGTCATGACTTACTCGGTCGAAGGCTTTAGAAAAGTCAGTATATACGACGTCAATTTCAGAAGTAGAAAGACTTAAATTACCAATATTCAAAATACTATCTTTAGTAAGCGAGTTAGCACCATAAGATATATCAGAAGAATTATTTAAATAAACGGATTGGAAATGTTTAGCAAACAAGTTACAAATAACAGAGAGACCAGAAGATGTAATGCCTTCGTGACGCATATGACTGGGAATACCATTTGATTGTCTTTTACTATTTATAAATTTCCAAAAACTTTTACTATTTGTTTTACGGTTACACTCAACAGAAAATAGATATTGCTTGTAGGAATAATAACAGGAATTTGTTTAAAGTATCGAATTTTTTTTGAAGCTTTCGATATTGTTTATAAAGTTCACGATTATTATTGGAGCTGCGAAAATGCTTATAAACCTTGTTTTTCTTATTATTCAGCGTCAATGAAGACTAAATCAAGTATATTATTAAAAGAATTATGAAAATGATTAATCTGTCTGAGATCAAATTGTACAAAGGTATCAACAACTTCACAGTCATGGTTAAATATAACATTAAAAGGTATTAAAAAATGTTCATCAGGATCATCTATCCATTTAATATTAGGCAAATTAAAATCACCTATAATAATTACTTTTTGATTATCTTTACGATTCTTAATTTTTAAACTGCAACAGCCTTGACAGATTATGGTAGGATCTGTTGGATTTTGGTAGCCGCCCGCGTATTTCTTCCTCCATATTATTATCGGCTACTACTTTTGACCCAAAGTAGTCAAAGGACTGCACTACTTCAAATTCATGCTCGACTACCCCTGATAGTTAAGCCAACACTTCTCGTAGACGTACGCACGAAATTCTTAGTCTTTCCTTCATTAATATGCATCAGCCGCAGGTTTTGTGCCGCCTGCTCGCCTGGTAAATTGGGCTTACAGGTCTGCTCTCTCTGAATGGAGTATGCAATCCGTCAATCTGTCGACCATTACTCTCTCTAATACTTTCCCAAATACTGGAAAGAGTCTGATGCAACGATTTGATCTTGGATCAGAGCATTTCTTCTTCTAAAGTTATTTATTCGTAGCTCTTAAAAGGCTTAGTCTATATCAGCAGCTGGACTGGACATTTCTTCTAACTCCCGATACAGGCTATTCGTCCCCTTGTCTTTACCTTAAGTTGGACGCCATTTTTTTGCGTTTTTCTTGCAGCTTCAGGTTCTTACATTTTCGGCAATCTGCTCATGAATTATTTTTATCAGAATTACTTAAATGACGTATCTGTCAGTAATGTTTTGCTTTGCCACTAAACAAAAAAACGGATGTCAATATACAATTTCCATATGACAATAACCCTGAGTTTTATTTATTATTGGCAACACTATGCAGCTTTGTCTTAAATCTTCCAAACAATGTCTTCATTTTAAAACAATGTTTCCATACATGTGCTTAACTTCCCCATCCCAAGTCCGTACTCAACCAACTGACTCATCTAATCGAAGAAACACGCAGTGAATCCCGCAGCTTCCCGACACCATATACGTGTACCCCTACTTCCACGCAATACACTCCTGTAATTATGAAGGATACAAATTGACAGACATTATCCAAGCAATGTAAAACGTCCGACGAGCATGCAGGACCACAAAATGAAGTTCTCAATGACGACGACACGGTCCCAAAGCCTGGTCACTCCACGCTGTTGCTGCTGCGAGCTGCTTGGTGAGAGGTTTATTGATCGCAAGCATTTCTCACCATGGATTACATTGGCCAATTCATCAGTTGAATGCTAATATCAACCCTCAGATAGAAAAAACACACGGTAGCATTGGGCAACGAGGGGCAGCGCACACAACATAAGCCCAAAACCAGATCTCTATCCTAGATCTGCGCCAAGAGCTAGGCTATCGGAGCAGCCCACAAGATTCTACCCGCAACCTACTCTCATGGGGGAACATGAGATATAAATCAGTGACACACCGACTACCAAGTGGATAGTGGATATGGATGTGGATGTTGCATTGCTGAGTCGCTCTGTTTCTCCTGCTGCAGCTAGTGTTGTTGACTAATTTACAATAATCTAGTTTTAGTTTCAGTTTAAGTTTTTTTTTCCTGAAATTTTTCAACACACCCCTCCGCCCGACACCATTAGGCACTATGGGTTCCTGTACCTACTAATAACATTACGAGTTATTAGTACGAGTGGTTGTCGACGATAAATAACTTTAGTCGCTTTGACTTACTGAAGTTTACCAGCAAAAAAAAAGACTACATTGTATCTCGAGAGGCTAGCTTAGGCCAGCTAGAGCTGTTGTCTGATCTGAGGTCCGTAACAAGTGTTTAACAAAACTTTCATGCTTTCGATATATCTTACGTGATAGCAGCAATGTTGTGAGGAATTAATTAATTCGCCAAAATGATAATGTGCGTGACGTGTGGAACACTATTAAGTACCGTGTCTTATTGGTGCGAGGCGTGTTTCTGACGCTTTTCTTTCCTTGCGGCTGGGCAATGCGGTTCTTCGTTGCATTTGTAGGTACCTTAGCTACTCCTGAATGACTTGGTGGCGAGGCAATCTCATGAATGGTGTTTTGATGGAGAAACGCAAGAGTTTGTTTGGCAGGAACTTCTTGCTAAGTTAGATATTAAAATTCAAAACAGCATGTATTTTTTTAATTGCTACCGATTGCGGCGATGAGATTTAATTAATATTTTCATCACTTATGGAGTAGAAAACATGGATTTGTTTAAAACTTAGAAATTGAATTTCTTTGAACAAGAGGTGAGAAGATTCCTTCCAGTTTAAGTGGACAAAGTTGGTAGTTCGCTTGATTGACCCTTTTTAGTTTGCCAACAAGACACGATAGCAAACTTCCTGGATCTGAATTGATAAATGTTTGGGGCAAGAAATAAAAATTGGTGTTTAACCTAAAAGGTAAAATTATTAAAGAAGTCAAAATTGGTGTTTAACCTAAAATGTAAAAGGTAGGCAAATGTAAGAACACAAAACAACGCAACTAAAAAAAAACTATTTGGATTGGTGCAATAAGGCGGTAATGTCTTGATCTTAAAAAGAAGCATTGAGACCTTCGTTACTGAAGATAAGCTAAGCAATTATGGAAGAGTTTCTTGTAAATTATGTTTTTGAATGGATACCTGCATCGAAAAGTCAAAGCCGGGGAAGGGCCATTGGGGGCTGTTATTTTGGGTTCAAAAAGAATCTTAAAAATAAAGGAATCCATTGTGTGCTGCAGAATGGTAACGATCTTTTGGTTTTTAATTTACAATAAGAAAACGAAAAATTCGAGATATATCCAGTATATTTGAACTGCAATAATTGGAATTCCAACTTTATACATTTAAAAGAATCAGTGGAATTTTCAAATAATTCTAATATGATGATGATGATCATGATTGATCATACGAGGGTATTCCTTGGACGATCAAAGGAAACTATATCTGACTCGGGAGGTAAAAGATTTATGTGATACATATAGATTAAGAATATTGAATGGAACAAGTGCAGGTGATCCCGACGGAGAATATACATTTGTAAGTGGACAAGGAACTTAGGTGGTCGTTTTCTGTTTAATAGGAGGAAACTGAAGTAAAATAGACTTTGAAGTAGATCAAATGCCCTACTCTGACCACATGCCTATTGTGGTACATTTTGGACACAAAGTTGAAATAAAGGGTTTTCGAATAAGGACTTGAGAACTTTTTTTTTAAATAAAACGCAAAACTTATTTTAAAAAACTTTACTATAGGCTTGAAGTATAATCAGAACATTTATGAATGGAACTCGACTTACTTCATATGGCCACCGTAGGCATGTTTGCAGCGTTCGATTCGTTGGACCCAATTTTCGATGACTGGGCCAGACATTTCGGCCGAAACGGCCGCTATTTCGCGTTCAATGTTGGATCTGAGCTCTTCCAAAGTCGTCGGCTTGTTGGCATAAGCCAATGACTTAACATAGCCCCAAATAAAATAGTCTACATACTTACTTACTAACTTACTTACTTACTTACTTACTTACTTACTTAGGGGGCGCTACAGTTCGGGACGAACCTGGGCCTCAACCAACATGCCTCTCCAGCCAGCTCGGTCTTTGGCTAGCTGCCTCCAGTTTCGCACTCCAAGTTGGTTGAGGTCGTCCTCCACTTGAGCGCGCCACCTAAGGCGAGGTCTTCTTTGACTGCGTCTAACTTCTGGGATGGAATCGAAGATCCTGCGAGCCGGAGCATTGTTATCCATTCGCTCTACATGACCTAGCCATCTTAAACGTAATATGTGTATTTTTTCGACCTGGTCAATGTCGCTGTACAGCTCGTATAGTTCTTGGTTGAACCTTCTCCTCCAAAGCCCGTTAACGCAGATAAGATAAGACTCTTACGCTCGAAACGACTAAGGATATCTTCATCCGCTTTAGATAGAGTCCATGCCTCGGCGCCATAGAGCAGGACTGGGATTATTAGGGTCTTATACAGAGCCTTCCTAGCCCATAGAAACAGCGATTGGTAAGAGTGATTCTTCGCTTTATTTCTGACGAAATGTTGTTATCAAAGGTTATAGCGGATCCGAGGTAAAGATGTTGTGATGTTTTGCCTGTATACAGTTCTCGTTGTATCTCCACTTCACTCGTCGTTTTGCGCGAGCAAAAATCACACGGAGAATTTTTTCCCTCGAAGCAGCTGCCAATGGGTTCTTCCTGACAATGTTGCCCTCATTGACTGCTAAACACTCACAAAAGCGCTACTGACATCACGCCGACATTTGTCTATCTACTTCTAAATCCCTTGTTATTCAATTTCTTGACAAAATACTTATATGAAAACCTTAATTCAACATTGTCCCATATTCCAGGAAGAATTTATTCTTTAATTTCAAATTAAATAAAACAACAACACGCTCCCACCAAACACTATCCCGTATAAAATAATTTACCACGCATTACGATAAAAACAATATCGGTTGTTGTCTACAACATAAACTAGCGCTCATGGTGCTCTTTCTGAGAAACAATGTATGGTTCATTCATGTACTAATTTGCTATCAAATATACAAACCTTTTCACCACCTCTCACCACAGCAGCTGCCCAAAAAAACACATTTCTTTCAGAAAGAGACACCCGATTCCCGATTACTAATAAATGTTCCCGCCTACTTCCACCACTTGTAAACAACAACTCAACACTAAACCCATTAATGGCTGCCTATGTCAGTGAAGACTGATTCTCGTCTTTCCGTTTTGTCAGTCTGCCGCATAAAAAAAACAAGTTCCTGCTCCACTTCAATTCAATGGGTTCATTGAAAAAAGATGTCAATTGAAAGAAGAATTTCCTTTTTTTTGGCAAATAAAAAATGATTTGAAAGGACAGACCGAACCAAACGCATAAATTATGCAAAGCTTACCACAATGTTGCAAGGATAACGCACTCATAAGTATATTTGTTTCTGCAACATTTAGAAAACAAAAATACACAGCCATCCAGACGTCATCGTTTTTCATTCAAGGGATATCCCATAGTTCCTTCCCATTCCCATTCCCAATCCCAACCAGAAAACCCACAGAAATAAGGATCGTATAAATAGATAAATACCACCTTGGCAAGTAATGCACGGGGATTCCTTATCACCAATTGATCTCTATATTACCGTGGCCGTCAGGTAGTTAATGCAGCTTCTTTGAAGGAAAAGTTTATGAGAGACTGAGAGGCATCTGCATAATTAGTATGGTTATGACGGGTATTTTGTAGTCGAAAGGAAAAACCGCCGCGCCGTGATGTTGGCCGCCATCATTCGCTAGCTTATCCTGGAAATTACTAACATCCGGAGAAGTGAGATAGAAATATGTTTCTTAGTGTTTTCCTAACAATTGCACTAGACAAAGCGAAGTCGTGGAATTTTGAGGAATATTTTTTTTATCCTTAACAGGGAATTTCCTTATTTATTTTTTAAGCATGGATTGGATAGGTAAATAGTAGCGCATTTTGTTTCATTTAATAATAAATAATTGTGGGTTGTTTTTTTAACTCATGTGATAGTTAAATTAAAGGGTAAGAAGTCTTGAATTGCAATTCATCAATTGCGTTGAGTAAATAAGACCAAAATGAATGGTTTTTGTGAGCTACCTAGCACTCCTAGAAAAACCAGATTTAAGGGAAATTTCAGTGATTTGGTTTTGCCACAAAATGATTTATATCTATCTATATCTTCCCCTCTGATGATGATATTTTTAAAAGGGCTTAGGTGGCTTGTGTTTATGCAATTCAAATATTGTTAGGCACATGTATGTATGTAGATTCGGGAGTCCGGGTTGTGTGTTTCCATTTACATATATACCTATAGATACAGTAAAAAAATGATTAATGTTTTTTTCGCATTTGTATCTTTTTTCATGTAAAATGTCTTAAAACAAATCACTCTTGCAGTTGAATATACCTAATTTGATCCACAAAATCTAGAAAACTTTCTGAGCTGTGGACTGAAGGTCTCAAAAAATGTTTTGCTTTTTTTTGTTCCATAGATATTTATCTATCAATGGAAGTAAAAATTATAATTATGTGCCTAATTACATTGGAAAGAAAGATCTTTAACAGAAACAAGTAACATTTACGTTGATTTGATTTGGTTGGTTTGATTTTATAAAAATTATCAAAACTACAATACTAAACTTTTTAGTAAAAATGAAGTACACCATCAAATGTCTTAAATAACAAAGAATTTATGAAAAATGTATTTCGAAAATTGTAGGACCGGTTTTGATAAAATCCTGTTTTTATTTTTAATTTTTTTAATTTTTTTTTTTTAATTTTGGTATGCACTTTTTTAGAGTTTGTTAATATACAGGGTGTCTCTGCCGGGAAGGTATACTACTTTGTTTTGCCGCCATTTTGGTAAACATTAGTCTTGACAGTTTATATTTGGCAGTCGTGAAGTAGACTCGTAGCAAATTTATTATGAAAAAATATTGGATAAACCAACGTGTTTTAATCGTTAAAACATTTTATCAAAATCAATCATCGATTACTGTGACGATGAGAAAGTTACGTGAAATTTTTGAGAGAAACAACGACGTGACAATGATTTCGAAGAAAGAGGGTCTGTAGATGATAGGCCCAAGCATGGACCACAACTTACTGCAATATCGGCTGGAAACATTACTGCTGCTCAAGGAAGTGTTCAAAACAATCCATCAACCTCAATTCGAAGCCGTGCTCAGGAACAACTTTGGCCACAATTTTGCACAAGGATTTTGCATTTGTTTCCATTTAAGATTCAGTTGACACAAGAGCTTCTTCCACAAGACCATTTACGCCGCCGTACATATGCCAATAGGATGTTACAGCTAGCCCATGACAACCCCGATTTTCATAATGAGTGACGAGGCACTTTTCATTTGAATGGATATGTGAATAAACAGAATAGTCGGTTCATCAGTCACCTTTGCATCCATTAAAAGTTACAGTGTGCAACTGGTGTGCAACTTGGTCAGGAGGAATCATTGGACCTTGCTTCTTTGAAAATGAAAATGGCGTAACGGTAACTGTGAATGGGGAGCGATATCGTGATATGATTGAAAACTTTTTAATGCCACAACTGCATGAACAAGACGGTGCTACATTGCACACAACCAGGATTACAATGGAATTATTGCTTTCCACAAAAGTTATTTCAAGAAATGGTGATGTTGATTGGCTCCACGGTCGCCTGATTTGACTGCTCCGGACTTCTTTTTGTGGAGATATCTGAAAAGCAAGGCTTATGCAAACAAACCAGAAACGCTTGAGCAACTCAAACAAAATATTCGTGATGAAATTTTATGAAATACCGCGTGAAATGTGTGAGAATGTAATAAAAATGTTCTCAATAGGGCTCGTATTTGTGAGACTAACAGAGGCAGACATTTACCTGATATTGTATTCCATACATAATTGCCGATATTAAATAAAACATTTATCAATACAACATCCATTCTCTTTCATTTAATCAGGCGGACAACCTGTACTTGTGATTATAAAATTTAAAATATTTTTTTTTTTTGATTTTAAAACTAATCAAAAAAATTTTTTTTAATTTTATAATCACATGTATATTAATAATAAACTCTAAAAAAGTGCATATAAAAAACTAAAAATAAAAAAATAATATAAATATAATATATATAATAAAAATATTGATTTTTCAGAAAAAAAATTAAAAATAATTTTAATTAGAAAAAAAAAGTTATTAAAAATTTTGATATGCATAATTAATTTGGCTATCTAAAATCTTAAAAACTAGTTAAACTATTAGCTTAATTAACTTCCTGACCCTATGCGGGCGCTCTAAATTATTCTATATCTTAATTTTAATTACCTTTCGGCCTAAAAATAACTTAAATTTATGTTAAATATAAGGGTTTTTATTTTTGTACCCAGAAAAAATTAAACTGAGTATTAAATCATTTTATTTTATTTATTTTTTAAACCTAACCTAAACAACTTAAAACTAACTTAAAAAAAACTCAAAATAAACTTAAAATAAACCTAAAATACTTAAATTTAGAACAGACACAGCAAGCTTTTTAAAATTTTATTTTTTTTTTATTTTTGTATTTTTATATTTTTTTTTTGTATAATTTGTGATTTTAATTTTTTTTTTGGTGCCGCCGCAACTGCCCTACCTAACTTAAAGATACCTAAGACAAATGTAGGTCGGCCATAGGTGATATTCCGTCTATGTCACTGAAAATATCGGGTTTTACCTGAGCCACAAAAAATTGGTGAACCTGATCAAGTGCTTCCTTCCGATCCCGGTCGGGGACGGCCCTACTGAAAAGGAGGCCCTCTGGCTTGAGCCAAGCGTCTATGTCTCGGTCGTAGAGGAGCCGCCTATCGACTGTTATGCGACCGCCGTGGTAGATCAACGGAATCGCCGATCTATCCTGAATCAGCCCTCAACTATCAGGGTATAGAAAAGCCTCGGGCGGGATAAAACCACTCAAACGTGTACTTTCAAAATATTCATCTTGGGGGTAGTAAGCCCCGAAGATTTGTCCATTTGTTGAGGACATCGCCCTTGCAATGTGTCCGCGAATGAGCTCAATTAAAAATTTATCTATCCTGTTTAATTTGGTTCCAATCGATGATAGCCAATACCAAAAAAAAAAATTCTCCAAAAATTTTCATCAAAATCGTTGGAGCCGTTTTCGAGAAAAATAAGCTTTTCCTAAACGGTATGGCAGGTACCGTTATTTTTAGTCCTTAAAATAACATTTCAGTTTCCCCTCTGGGGAATGCCAAAAGAATAACACACTTTTTTAGACTTCTCTATGATCGTAATGTAATGTTTCATTGTTATCTCAATTTTTTTATATTCCCAAATCCTAAACTTGCCTTATAGTCCCTATAATCGCAAGTAAAAAGATGGGAAGAAAAACATACAAGGTCATAATTGAAATCAAGGGCCAAGTCAAATCTACCCGAAAGATTCCATTACATGCCGGGATTTTTTCAAAATAAAATCCTTAGCTATAGTGGCAACTGTATTTAGAAAAAATACATTATATTTTCAAAACAGTTATCTCGATAAGGAAGAACTTGTTTAATATAAAAATATACAGTACATATGTATTAACCTATACTTATCTACTGATCTCTATTAACATATTGGATTACCATTATAGGATACTTTAAGGCAAGTTATTCATTCATTCGTGCAGATAAATAAAGTTGGTAAAACCATGAAAGATGACATTACATTGATAGAGAAACATATATTAGTATTTGAGTTAAGCAGAATCCTGTTTGTCCTTCGCTCTATTTTGAACAATAACCAATGTGGCGTTACCGAGAATGTCGTAATTAAAAAAACCGTTAAGAAACGTAACGGTAATAAACTTTTCTGTTTAAATTGTATTTTAAGATGATGTTTAAAAATTTAACAATGACAACATAAAGTTATAAAAATAGTTTTGCAGAGATGGTGCGATTTTTAACCGTTTTAAAAATGGAGGTTATCATTTTGAGCGGTATGAATGTAAAGTTATTGCAGTTGTCAATTGCAAATGTCAAATTACACCAGTGTATGCAAGGGGGGGGGAGGGCGGCAGGGAGCCTCCTAAATGTCCATTTTGATGGCTGATTTATTAAAAAAAAATATAAAAAAATTTATTAAAAAAAATTTCATAAATACTAGTTCTACTAGTTCTACAAATTTGTTTGCTTTTTTTCTACCAATTAGTTTGTTTTTTGCTTAGATTACGATACAAAAAATCGTGAATTCAAATGAATGAGGAAAAAAAAGTTATGAAGAATTATTCATAAAATACATTTTTTTTGAGCATTCAAAGTTAAAAAACTATCCGAAATCTGACATGGGAATAATTTAAACATTTTTTTATCGCAAATCCACCGTAAACACGAACACTTTCAATAAATTGCACACTGGATCGCACGTACTTGCTCTTACGTGCGGTTATAAAATATATAAATTTATTGGCACGAATGCTCCTTAAGGAGACAAGGCCTAGTGATTTATACTCTCAACCATTCCTGTGTGATTGTTGTTAATCTTGAAGAATGGAAGGGGCCTACATTATACCGTCGAGTCCGAACGGCTAGATGAGGTGCACTTTTTCGAGACAAATTTTACTCTTGAAGGCTTTGTCAGTTCCTCGCAAGAGGCAAAGAAAAGGTGGCTATGAGCGAAATTCCAACCCACGCTTATTTGCCTAAGCCACGGGGCACTACAATACGGTTACAGTGTCGAATAAACTTTGAAAAATATTAAGAGAACTTCAAAATTTTCATTCGATTTTTGTGAATTTTGAATATTGGAAAAAAATACTTAAAATAGTTTTCATCGGAATAACTAAAATTCCATTTTATTTTTTTTTAATGTGAAAAAGATTTGTTTTTTTTTCAAAATCGTAGGAGCGTTTTTTTAAATAAAACAGTTTTTATTTAACACCTTTTTTTAAAAAATAAAAAAAATAATTGAAGAATGCAAACTTTAAAAAAAACACATTTTTTTAATTAAATAAAAAATACAAACAAAAAGATTTCGAAAATATTTTAATGTGAAAATAATTTTTCTACCTATGTACATCTTCTTGAATATAAAATTTTATTGTAATCGGCTAACCAGTTCTCGGGAAGGTCTAAGAAAAAAAAGGTCCTATGGGGCCTTAAATATTCTTACAATTTTTTTAACAATTTATCTTTCGTCAATTTTTTATTGCATTTACAGAAATTTTCTCAGTAATCTGAGAAAACCTTATTAGGTGGACAAATTATTGGACTTTAAATTTTTGACGGGGAGCATCATCACGCTCAACAAAAAAATGTTTGTTTTTTGAAGCAAACAAGAGATTTGTGCACATTTTCAAAGCCTAAAACTTCAATATCGACTTTAGCAGCTAAAGTTTTAGGGTATTTAAGCACTCGAATAAAATACAAATCTTCACGAGATTTTTCAGACGAAACTTTTTTTATGAATTTCATATCGAATTTTGCCCTTGGGAAATGATCTTCCAATTCCATCAAAATTGTTGAGGTTTTATGGCAACGAGAGGTGCTTAAGGAATCATATGCATATAACCAAATCATCTATTGTTCTATGACAAATATCGTTATTCCTTGAGCAAATTGAAATAAGAACCTTCAGTCCAAAGTTTCAAGAAATTCACTTCAGTTCTTCAGCAGCTTAAGGCTCTAACTCGAGGTCCAGATAGGTAGACAAGCAGATTACCCGATTACAATAAAATTGATATTCAAAATGATATATAAAGGGTTTTTCAATATAGGGACTTCCGAACTTTGACAGTTGATAACAGGCATTTAGTTGAAGCCACACCTGTCAAATTAGTTGTCATTAAGCCAGTCAGTTTTGCCAAATCACCATGGACGGATATAACATTCAACAACACGTGCAAATGATAAAATTGTTTTATCAAAATGGGTGTTCTGTTCGGGCAACGTTTCGCGTGCTTCGCCCATTGTACGGTCGCCATAATCGTCCTAGTGATATCGAGAGGACGCAGTGTGTTGCATAAATTGCTTAATAAACAATCAAACAGAACCTTTTGGTTGACGGAATGCAAGATCTGCGGAAAACATCACTGCCGTCTGTGAAAGAGTGCAGGACAATCCCACAAAGCCATTATAACCAATGCCATCCTGACTTATGAGCCAGAGTCATGGAAAATTGGGCACTTCGAATACGCGCCACCAAGAGAAGCCGCAGTGGACATTTAAACGATTTTATATTCTACACATTATGGCTTTCATGTCCTTTTAAATGAATACAAAATTTCGATCATATCTCACACACACTTTGTTTCATTTAAATTTAATGTTTGGAAGCGTTTAATGAAGGACCCTAGATTCAGTTAATAGCCCGAGTATATTCAGCACGTAAAGCTTCTAAACACACAAAAAAATTAAAGAGAATTCTATACAAATATTCGAAAGAGGCATCAAGATCAGCTTTAAGAAAAATTCGTCAGTATAATTGGCCAAGTCGGGAATTCGGGATTTCTATAGAGTATTTATAGAGGTATGTCATTGCGACACCGAGTTCATGGAAGATACCCGAAACAGTTTTCAGTTCGACGGAGGAAATGGCTCTTGCAAACTGGCACAGAAACCCCCAAACCTATTAAACATAATGCAAAAAATAATTTGTGAGAATAAATACAGGACGGACCCCTTTTAAAAAGATTTTACCGGAGGAGTCGTTGTCGGCTTTTAAAAATGTTATCCTGAACTGCCCCTCAAAAGACTAGATGAACCCTACACAAAGGACGGGTCAGAGTGACAAAGGAGTCCGTCTTTTTTATTTTTTTTTATTTTTTTTTATTAAATTCGTTAAAATGTATGTATACACTTACTACCTTAAACTAACTTATAACTAAAATAAATCATGATGGCTCAATAACAGGTCCCGACGTACTTCAGATGACACTATACAAAACTATATTTTTACTGGTATATCATAATTTTGTTTACATGATATTATTTTTTTATTTTTTTATTTGGAAGAAATTGATGCGGCGGACTTGTTGAATGATGCTCTTGGTGCTATTGTGTTGTAATATTTCTATCTATAATCTATGTATATAAGTACTTAGTTTTTAATTAACTAAAATAGAAGTTCCTTTATAAATGACCTTTTTATTGCATTAATAATTATAAAATTTAGAAAGACCTTACACTGGTGAATTAATTTTAAATATAGATTTACTAATTGAGGCGGACTACTAGAACGCCAGTGGGCTGACAGAAGAACCTCTATTTAATCTCAATTCTGTATTGAATTATTTGTTTTAATTAGAAACGCTCAGAATTTTATTATCTCCGCATTCCAGCTAAGTAATCAGGGCCGAACTTAGAGGGCCAAGGGCCTTAGGCTATTGGCATTTGGGGCCCCTCCTCCATCTCAAAATTATTTCATTTTGGTTTAAGAAATTAAGTCTATGCTACTATAGTTATATTAATATTGCACAATGCCATTTTTACAACTAAGAGGGAACTGTCACTATTTTGACAACAAAAACAACAAAAAACATTTATAAAATTTTAACGATGACTGACTGATATTTCAAATAAATGTTTTTTTTTTCAATTTTGTTCATTGAGCTTTTAGTGTATTTTCAGAGCTGACGAACTTTTTTATTTCATCCACAGGGAGCCCGTCGATCGATTGTAAATCGAATAATCGAATTTCGCACAAAGCCAATAAGATGAACTTGTTTTATAAAGGGTCCGCCATCTAACGTTTTTTTTTTTCAACTAAGCCTTATTTCGTGAATGGTAACACTTAGCTCACGTCTGATTTGACAGATAATTAGTTTTATCTTTCCGCTAAACGAATATGGTTGTGTAAACGTTTGAAATATTGCAACACTACTGCCTGGGATCGACTTAGAAAAGATGCCGATTTTGTCAAAAAAATCATCTTTTCAGATGAAGCTCATTTGGATCTTGGCGGGTAAGCAAAATTGTCACATTTGGCGCACAGAAAACTCGCACGCATACATTCAAAAGCCAATACACCCAAAACGAATCACTGTTTGGTGCGGATTTTTGTCCAGAGGCATAATTGGGCCATTTTTCGAAAATGAGCAAGGGGTGGCCGTTACTCTCAATGGCGATCGTTATCGGGCCATGTTGAACGAATTTTTGTTCACAAAAATTGAAAAGGAGGATATTGGTTTCAACAAGATGGCGCTACGTGCCACACAGCCGAAGCTACAATCGATGTTGATGAAGCATAGGGATGCGTGCTTTTATTCCTAAAAGAGTAAAAAGCATCAAGCCTAAAGAAAAGTCCTGGTTTAATTCTGATTGTAAAGAAGCTATCAGGCTCAAAGAAGTAAGTTTCCGTTCTTACAAAGCCAACCCTACAGAGGAAAATCGGAAAAAGCACAAACAAGCAAGAAACTCATGCAACTCCGTGATTGAAAGAACCAAATTTTTGCATGACCAAAAATTACGGCAAAAAATTCTGCAGTGACCGAAAGGCAGTAAAAATGTTTGGTCATTTGTAAAAAATATTAAAAACTCCTCAACATCTTCGGTTCCAACGCTGATCGACAATAACAAACCAATTGTTTACTCTTCAGAGAAGGCAAACTTGCTCGCCGTCCATTTCGCTGCCAGCTGCCGCATAGCAACGTTAGCCCTCTTGTACTTGAGAATGTAAATTTTTCTATGGGACAGATTTTTTTCCGCACTCGTACAGTAGGAAGAGTTCTCAAAGATCTCGATATACACAAATTCGGTGGCCCGGATGGTATACCGCCGATTCTTCTGAATACGTGTTCTTCCACACTGGCAAAGCCACTGCGTAAGCTTTTCCATCGCTCCTACTCTTCTGGAATCTTTCCTAGAAGATGGAAAACAGCATTTGTCCAGCCTGTCCCTAAGAAAGGTGACCCATCCTCCCCCTCCTCCTACCGACCTATAGGACTGACATCCCTTCTTTCTAAGGTCATGGAAACACTGATTAACCGTCAGCTTAAGGAATATCTCGAAGATCGTAAGCTTCTCCATGACCGTCAGTGGAACAAATCTTTACATCGCTTTGGTGAAAGTAAGATTATTGCTCTTGATATCTCCAAGGCATTTGATAGAGTTTGGCATGAAGCTCTCTTATTGAAAATGCATGCTTTTGGGATCGATAATACTCTTGTTCGTTGGATTAGAAGCTATCTTCTGGAACGTTCAATACAAGTTGTATTAAACGGATTCAAGTCTGATTCCCACAAAATAAATGCTGGTGTGCCCCAGGGCTCTGTTCTGTCTCCGACTCTTTTCCTCATTTTTATAAATGATCTTCTGTCTGTTACTTCTAATCCACTTTACTGTTTTGCTGACGACTCTACCCTCAGCTTTTCATATTCGTTCGATAATTCACGTCCTTCGCCTTCGGACGTACAATTGCAACGGTGCCGTATGTTAAGCTCATTAAACTCCGATTTATACAGCATTGTCAAATGGGGTAATAGGAATCGTGTGGAGTTTAATGCTTCGAAAACTCAATGCTGTCTTCTGTCGTTAAAGCTAAACATTCCCCCAATGCCATTGTCCATGAATGGCACTTACATCGAAGAAACCGAAAAGTTCTCAGTACTCGGTATGTGTGTCAACGACGACCTCCGTTGGAACGACCATATATTTGAAATCGCTAAGAATGCTGCTAAGGGCTTAGGTTTTCTGTATCGGTGTAAGAATTACTTTTCCCCTTCTGATCTGGCTACAATTTATAAAGCGTTTATACGCCCTAAACTCGAGTATAACTCCCACCTTTGGACAGGTGCTTCACAAACATCGCTTCACTTGCTTGATAGAATACAAAATAGAGCGTTAAGATTGATAGGAAATAGAACTGCCGCTCAAACAATTGGCCCTCTCGAACACCGGCGCAATGTTTCATGTCTTTCCTTATTTTATCGTTTCTTTTATAAAAAATGTTCACTCGTTGTAGCCAGCTGCATTCCTCCCCTTAAAAGTTTCGCCCGTAATACTCGTCTTACTAGGAATGCCCATCAGTTCACCCTTGAGCCCAATTTCGGACGTACCGTGAAATATAGAGATTCTTTCTTTAGCCGTACAACACGACTTTAGAATGGTTTACCCGGCGAGATTTTCCCTCGCCATTTTGATCTGCAAACAAGTAGTCCATTGTGCGCGCGTTAATTATAAAAAAAAAAGCATTTAAAAAAAAAAAGTTATTTGGCGGACCCGTTATAATTCAATTCAGAAACTAGATCAAAAAAATATTTAAAGAAAAATGGTCCAGAAATAACAACGTCTAAAACATATACATATAGATAGGTACTGCAAGATTCATTCTATCTATATAGCTATATAAATTCGATCAGATCCTTCTAATTGGAGACTAAGGACATTTAACCTACAAACTTTCATTTAAAAGCGAAAATATTATTATTATTATTATTATTATATTATTATTATTATTATTATTATTATTATTATTTTTATTATTATTATTATTATTTTTATTATTATTGTTACTATTATTATTATTATTATTATTATTATTATTATTATTATTATTATTATTATTGTTATTATTATTATTATTATTATTATTATTTTTATTATTATTATTATTATTATTATTATTATTATTATTATTATTATTATTATTATTATTATTATTATTATTATTATTATTATTATTATTATTATTATTATTATTATTATTATTATTATTATTATTATTATTATTATTATTATTATTATTATTATTATTATTATTATTATTATTATTATTATTATTATTATTATTATTATTATTATTATTTTTATTATTATTATTATTATTATTATTATTATTATTATTATTATTATTTTTATTATTATTATTGTTATTTTTATTATTATTATTACTATTATTATTATTATTATTATTATTATTATTATTATTATTATTATTATTATTATTATTGTTATTATTATTATTATTATTATTATTATTTTTATTATTATTATTATTATTATTATTATTATTATTATTATTATTATTATTATTATTATTATTATTATTATTATTATTATTATTATTATTATTATTATTATTATTATTATTATTATTATTATTATTATTATTATTATTATTATTATTATTATTATTATTATTATTATTATTATTATTATTATTATTATTTTTATTATTATTATTATTATTATTATTATTATTATTATTATTATTATTATTATTATTATTATTATTATTATTATTATTATTATTATTATTATTTATTAACCACGACATAAATGATACATGATTAAATTCTTAAAAACTACAGCTACAAGGCTTTTGGCTGGGGTAACAAAATTATATTTAATTGTATTTCTTTTATGTAAATATAATGTAATAATTTTGTTGTGAGGGGAGAAACCGAGGATCCGAGGAAAGTGCGAGCAAATAAGCTTGCCGACTCCTCCCCTTCTTAGAGGAATATTTTAAAAATTATTAAATAAATTTGTCTAGTCCCAGGTATTGTAATATATTATATGTATCTTTAATATTATTTGATGATGGATTAGATAAGAGATTGATCATTTCTTCTTTGTTTAATCTTTCACAAGCATTTTTAATTTTCTTACATTATATATATATAAATAATGTGGTTAGTGGTTAGTAAACTATTTGTTTGACATGTGTGACAGGTGGGTTGGGGTAGCTATAGGTTAACCAAGTGTGTCCTAGTCGGAGTCGCAAGAAGGATCTATTCATGTTGGCTGAAGTGTCTGAAGGATAAGTTGCTGTTGAGCCTTCTGGGTTAATTCTAGTGTACAGATGGTTTAACCTCATCCAGGCTTCTTTCGTTTTCATGCGAGAGTTGTTTGTCATTAGTTTGTCTTTTTTTGAAGGACGGTAATGGATTATGTCGGCGTTAGTATTTGTGGATATAACCTTTGCCTTCAATATTTGTATGTCCTGGGATCCAAATGATTTTTAATTTGTCTTTATGTGATATGATGTTATCCCGAATATTATTTATCATGGGTGTTCGTCGTTTAATATTTCTTATTGCTTGTAGGTGTCGATAAGCTATCTGTGAGAATTATTGTTTTTTCTCTTTGATGATGTTGCTATCTTTGTAGCTTCTAGTATGGCCAGCGCTTCTGTTGAGAAGACAGAAAAATATGTTGGAACTCTAACAGCAGATTTAACCTCTCCGTAGCAGTTGACGACTGCGAAACCCGAGTCTTCACAGCTCTTGGAACCGTCGGAATATAGTGTATTCCAGGTGTTATCAGGGTAATTGTTTAGAAGTTCCATGAAAAGTTGGAAATATTTTTCATTCGGTGTTGAATATTTCGGTTGTTTAGACAATCTAATGTCGATGGAATCAGGTGGTAGTAACCATGGTGGGTGTTTTTCGATAGGAACGCATTTTAGGGTATTTTGTGTCGCTTCAAAATTTTGGCTATGTCTGCATGGATTGGAGAATCGTATGTTCTATAGATCTTGGAAATAAGTCGAGATGTTAGCAGTTCCTTTCTTTCTTCGATAGTGTTGAATCCTCCTTCTGCCAGCATGTTTCTTATCGGAGTGGTGCGGAATGCTTTGAGGCTTGTCTGATTGCTGCGTGGTAGGAAGGATGTAAGATTTTAAGGTTTGACGGAGCACATTTGCCATAAATGGGTAGCCCATATTTTATTTTAGATAAGAAAATAGTTTTAGTTGTATTGATTAGAGTGTTAGTATGAATATAAAGCTGTTACGAGATGATAAATATTTTAAAACATTAAGTCTGGTCGCTAGTTTTTCTTTTTAAATCAGTGCAGTGGGTCTTAAAATTATATTTACTGTCAAACAATAAACCTAAGATACTTAAATAATTTACTGATTCAATGTTAACATTGTTCATTGAAATGTCAAAACTACAACATTTGAATTTCCTGCAAATATGTAGGTGTTTGTTTTTATTTAAAGATATTTTTGCTCCAGATGTTTCGCACCAGTTACAAATTTCATTTAAAGCTTCTTTAAACAATTCAATCGTTTGAATTACATTAGTACATCTAGCCATTATGTATAAATCATCAGCATAAATTGAATGATCTAGTTTATTAATTTTTAAAATTATTTCGCTAATGTCATTAAAAGCAATTATGAAAAGGACGACCAATAGCGGAGATCCTTGTGGTATACCATTTACAATTTTGTGTAGTTTTAAATAGCAGTTACTAACTTTTGATCTAAAGGATCTGTTTTTTTAAAATGATTTTATAAAAAGGAACATTTTCTGCCCTGTACTCCATTTGACAAGTTTGTTTAAAATTACGTAGATTCCTATAAATAAATAAATAAATAAAAACTTCCCTCGCTAGGTTACTATATCTATATGTATGAATAAATAAAATAAAACATGAATAATTTATTTGCATCAAACCACCAAAAAAAAATATAAAACATCATCAGTCATTTAATATTATTATTGAAATCATTTAAGAAATCTCAAGGAAGCAAGTGTCATTTTGCTTAAATCCACATCTGTTTTACAAAAAAAAAGTTAATCTTTCCAAATAAAAATTCACATTCCCTCGACAAGTGTACACTTAAAAATTCAAATCTTAAACCAACTAAATAATTCCATCAAAAAAAAACTCCTCGCGCCAATTCTAATGTCCAACAACAACAAAAATTCCCCTATCTCCTTCAACTGTCATAAAATTCAATTTGATTGAAAGAAAACAACAACAAAATCAAAAGAAAAACTAAACAAAGGTCACCGCCGCGCCACTGATCTCAAAGATACAAAACATCACATCAAAGCTTTGTGAATTGTGATCGTCCCTATTATTCCAACCACCACAGCATAGATACTTTGTGCGTTTGTCTCTTTCACTTTTCAGAAATCATTTTGATTGGTTGGCTTAGACAGAAATGATACTAAAAATATATCTTCTGTTTCCTTCTTTCAACCATTTCAACTTGAATTTGAGGGTGGAAGACAAATGGCGTATAGGTGACGTCATTCATTATCGCACCCGCTCACTCATTTGAGAAGATCGAGAAGTAATTAAAATTTTAAGTAAAACGTTCAATTTTAGTACAAATCTAGTTGATGCGCAGCTCAGGCTATTTTGAGGATGCGCGCAAGGATAATCAAATCAGTTTGCATATTTCCGTTCGGTAGTGATGATCGTGTAGTAGTTTGATCGCGGACAAATAAATATATGCTGCCAAATAAGTATCTAACAGATACAAAAAAAAAGAAACCGTGTTATAACATATAAAAACAAATTATTTTGAGTGTACCTATTAGGTGTACAGTGTGCAATGTCGGTGCGTTCTGCAACACCGAATGTGTTACTCGATATCAGTTACAAGCCCTTCGTCGATCTCAGTCCCAATATAATGAACATCAATCCAAATTCCATAAAAATCACTCATGTTGAACAGAACTATTTACAAATGCAGCAACAACAACAACAACAAAGTATCCAAGGATACGTTCCGCCACATGGACATGGATACACCACCACCACCGGTCCAATGGATCATCACGAGCAAGACGTCGAATACAACATCCCGAGCAGTGAAATTCTCAGCTCGGCAAGCACGTCGCCCAATGGAACGCCTCCTTTACAAAAGGTTTCCCGTTCAAATAAAAACAACAACAACTCTTACAGCAACAGCAACAATATGAATCATTTTATGAATGAAAATGGAAAGCGCCGGCAAAACTTTGACTGTGGTGAGGAAATGCTGCAGGACAGCAAGAAATCACTGATGTACCATGAACAAGAACACTTTCAGCACATTCCACGGGAACCCCAAACCGCCATTGGGAAATTTTTCGTCGAGTATTTGCCAACAACGGTAGATGAGGTGGGCGGAGGAGGAGGTGGTGATGTCCAGACAAATAATGCACCATCGTTCATCCGGTACGATGGAAACGACGACGATGTCGGCGAAACAAGCGAGGATAACTTTAAGTACCAATCATTCCAACAACCGCCAGAAATGAGACAGCATACCGTTAATCAAGCAGCACATCCTGGCGCTCCACAACAGGTTTTGTTCGATTTCGAACACACGAATTCATTGAATGGCAGCACATACTCAAGCTCGGACAGAGACGAAATGGAATATCGCCAATCCGCCTACATGTACCACAACGAAGATGACCTGCAACAAATGGCGTCCGGCGTTGATCCTTCAAAGTTCCGTAAGCCACGTAAGCGGACTAAGAGGAAACCCAGTAAATCGGAAGAAACTGGCGATTTACTAAATCAGCGAGTAATGGCGAATGTGAGGGAGCGCCAACGCACCCAGAGCCTCAACGATGCCTTCAAATCCCTGCAACAGATCATTCCAACGCTGCCCAGCGATAAACTCAGTAAAATCCAAACGTTGAAATTAGCCACACGGTATGTATTTCCTACTAAGTCCCCCGACATTTCTAGCTTTTCGCGGTTTTCCCTAACCGACTTATATCTTTATTTATTTGTCCTTGCAGATATATCGACTTCCTATGCCGAGTTTTATCGACCAGCGAGATTAGTCTTCTGAAGGCTTTGGACGGCCGTGGTGTCGGTGTGACACAAAATAATACAGGGAATTTAGGGGCATTCGCCCTAGGCGCATCTGTCATCAACGATATCAATGATGAATCCAAAGGAAGACGCAACGCAACCATAATCCCGCCAGAGAAACTAAGCTATCTCTTCGGAGTTTGGCGGATGGAGGGCGATTCGCATAATAAATCATAGACCAAGCAGCTCCAAGCCAATTCTCAACTTGAAGATCTTCCAACTCGCATTTCCATATTTCTTAATTTAAGGTATTAACTTAATAATAAAATTAAAATTAAAATTAGGTTCATGTATCTACTTAAATTTATTTTTAAGAAATTGTTTATATTTTATTTTATTTTTTTAATGTAAATTATGTTGAAAATTATTATTATTGTATTTAAAATATATATACAAACACAAAAATACTGAGAAAAGAATTTTATTCCTGAAGGAATTTTTTTTTTGTATCAAAGTAGAGGATGACGGGAAAGAAGTCGCAACATTTTAGTCCCGCAAACGATATGTTTTATGTGCTGTGACATTTTTTGCTGTCACATTCGAAGGACAAAGAAAAACAGTTGGATCTTGGATACATATTCAAAGGGAGTGAAACAAAAAATTAAACATACCCAGGGTGGGACAACACATATAAAAAAATATTCCTTCTCTACCATTAACTGGGGAATGAAAAGATGTCTTCAGTCTGCTGTACTGTAATGCGCATCCGGTAGTGATTTATGATTTTTGTGGGAACTTTTTTTGTTTTTTTTTTTTATATTTTAACTCCAATTTTCTGGTGTTGAATCCAGAAATGGTGGAGCATTATATGAGTTCGGAGAAAAAGTTTTGCTGTCTTAAAGGATCATTTGATTACGCAAAAATTATTATGGATATTAAAGTACTTCCGTTTGGTGTGAATTGCACAACTCAAAGTTTCGGGATATCTTGCTAATCCATTGGAAAATAAGAAGAGATACCTGATAATTTGGGTTTTTTCTTCTCCTAATGAAAAAGGTCAAATCTATAGCTGCTGTGGGTTTTATGTAGGTTGTATGTTATTTTAATTATTTTTGGGTTTTATATTGCAGTTTGTATAAGTGATAGGAATTTCCCGAAAATTTAATGGGAATGTTAGTTTATTTTTTTAAACATGTTAAAATTCCATTGAGAGTGTATTTTAATATTTAATTAAATAAAAAAAGTAATATTTGACAAATCGAAAGAAGATATTATTTAAAAAACTAATTTCGACATTCGACAAGTGTCAAAATTATTTCCTACAATGACACAATATGAAAAATGAAAAAAAATAGCCCATCCACATAAAAATAAAGATTTATTTATTTATTTAATTTAACCGAAAAGAATGAGGTTGTATGCAATGTTTAAAACAAAAAGTTTAAGGCTAAGTACACGAAATCTCAAAAAGGGAAGCCAAAAAAGAACGAAACAACCTACGCCCAAGTTCTGTTTAAAATCTAAATCCAAGCACAAGTTCCCCAGACTCGGTAACTTAATTTTTACTTGCGATTATAGGGACTATAAGGCAAGTTTAGGATTCGTGAATATAAACAAAATTGAGATAACAATCAAACATGACATTACGATCATGGAGAGGTTTAAAAAAGTCATTAACAAAAAATATCCGTCTGTCTGTCTGTCTGTCTGTCTGTCTGTCAGTCCGGATGTATATCGATCTGCAGCCTGGGTTAAGCGATTGCGTTCAAATTTGGTATGTGTATCTCTTGGCATTCCTCAGAGGGGAAATTGAAATTTTATTTTTAGGGCTAAAAATAACGGTACTTGCCATACGACCGTTTAGGCAAAGCTTATTTTTCTCGAAAACGGCTCCAACGATTTTGATAAACATTTTTGAGGTTATTTTTTTTGGTATTGGCTATCATTTGATCAGAGTTATAGTCTATTAACGGGACCTTTCATATAACGGTTTTTTTAATTGTTGGCTTTCTCGGTAGCGGCTCTATGGATAGCCAAATTAATTCTGCATATCAAAATTTTGAATAACTTTTTTTTTCTAATTAAAATAAATTTTTGAATTTCGTTTTTTTGAAAAATCAATATTTTTAAAACTTATCAAAAAAAAATTATTTTTGATTTTATATTCACATGTATATTAATAAATAATTAAAAAACTAAAAATAAAAAACAGGATTTTATCAAAATCCGTTCTACAATTTTCGAAATAATTTTTTGCATAAATTCTTTGTTATTTAAGACGTATGGTGGCGTACTTTATTCTTACTAAAAACTGTTAAATATTGTGGTTTTAATAGGTTTTAACTGTGTTACTTTCAATGTAAATGTTATCTGTTTTTGTCCAAGTTCTTTGCTTCCAATGTAATTAGGCACATAAGAGCAAATACGTGCGACCCAGTCGTGCATATTTTTTCTTTGATTTTTCAAAGACTTGAAGAACAAAGTTAGGCTAATAAACTAATATTTGAAAAGCTTGAGAATAGAGCTCAAAAAAATTTAAATGGAAATTTAATATGGAAATGGACCATTTATGTATTTTTTTTTTCATTTTTACATGAAATCTATTTGAAGTTTATTATTACCTACTAGCAGACCCGCCAAACGTTGTGTTGCCTTATAAATTATTTTTAGTGAACATATTGGTTGTTAGATGAAAAATGTCGGATGTATTGTAAGTGTGTTTGAATGTTAAAGCGTTCTATAGAATTGATTTAATATGATAGGTAAAATAGAACGAATGAAGCGATTTTTCTTTTTTTTTTTATTTATTCTGGCTGCAATAACGTTGCGCTTTCGAGATCTCAAAGAAATCAAACTTAAGTATTAGTAAGTTTTTAGTTTAAGTGATTTATTTATTGTGCTTTCAAGTTTCGGTTTACAATTTTCACAAATATAAGTACTGGCTGTGCAGTTTTAACATCCCTGCCAAACTCGTCCGCATGTTTAAAATGACGATGGAAAACGCACGCTGTTCCGTCAAGGTCGGTAAAGACCTCACCGACACCTTTGAAGTCAAAAAAGGATTTAGATTAGGATTTTTCAACATCATACTTGAAAGAATAGTGCAGAACTCTCACACCAACACCAGAGGCACGATCTTTCAAAAGTCCGTCCAATTATGTACTCGCATACGCCGACGATATTGACATAATCGAAAGAACGCAGCGTGATGTCAGTAGCGCTTTTGTGAGTGTTGAGACACCCAACATCGACGTCTTGGACAAAACATCACCATAGACAGCTATAACTTGGAGGTACTTAGGGACTTTTTCTACCTGGGCTCCTCTATTAACTCAGACAACAACACCAGCGCTGAAAACAAACGAAGAATAACTCTTGCCAATCGCTGCTTCTTCGCGCTTAGAAGGCAATTGAGTAGCAAAACCCTCACTTTAGGCTGTTTCGAGAAAAAGATTCTCCGGGTGACTTTTGGTCCCATATGCATAAACGGAGAGTGGAGAAGAAGATACAATGAAGAACTTTACCGACTGTACAGCGACGGCTAGCTAGGGACCGAGCTGGCTGGAAAAGCTTGTTGGTTGAAGCCCAGGTCCACCCCGGACTGTAGCGCCACCTTAGAAGAAGAAGAAGAAGAAGAAGAAGAAGAAGAAGAAGAAGAAGAAGCATTAGCTTTAAGTGCCGTCAGCGGCAAATGAGAGTTAAAAACGAATTTTAGATTTAGGTAATTATTAAGTATTTATATTTTTTTATCGGAAAAAAAAGAAAAACTTAAAAAGCTGCATTAAATATTTGAGAGCAGCTTTCAGGTATGAGTATTGGTTATTCCAATCTTCACCATCAAGAATTTGAGAGGATTCTTCCATTCACAGGGTAATTTTTCCCCAATGTGTTGACCGTATTTCGTTAATATGGGGCATATACCAATAAAGTGTCGAATACCTTCACCCTGTCCTTAAGTTGCACAGGGTGCAGTTCACGTTGTCGACGTTTATGTATGCCAGGTAATTCAAATGCAAGAGTTTGCCTCTGGCTTTAAACAGCATTGAGATCATATTCAAGCTATGTCGGTCGTTGAAGTAGTTCACATCTCTAAGTTCATGGTTTAGCGTTTTATAACTTCTTGTTTTGCTCTGTTCGCATTGCATCTTAAATGTTCTCAGGGAGTTTTCTTCTGTTTTTGTTATTATGTCGTGGGTCCTATTATTTACCATTGTACCACCCGCCCACAGCGTGATATTGTCCATGCGCCAAAGAACTGAAGATTTCTGTCTCGCAGATATTTTGCAATGACGTTTGGTAAACGATGGCTGGGTAATGTCATGACTTTAGAAATATAGGCAAAGTGGAGACCTAAGGTGAAAGTGTGTAGAGGTGGTAGACCAGTTTCCAGGTAGAGCATGTAACTCGGGGTATTATGTGGGAGCCTGAACATTTGTTTAATAAAAAACCTTAAAAGTTTCTCGACTTCTTCATATGGATCTTGCCACCGCTTCGAATGTTTTGCATTTAGCGCTTGGAACTATATTGACTTTCCCTTGGACTCCTCGCCAGCTGGTGTTTATTGCACGTTTGGATTCTATTAATTTGTGGTGTGATAAGCAAACCAAGATATTTGTATTCGTTGACTTTTTCAAGTTCTTCGCCTAACCATGTCCATCTCTCGTTTCTTGCATAACGCCCATTTGCGTTCCTGAAGACCATTATTTTGGATTTCCTGGTATTAACTTGCAGATTCCAATGAGAATAATATTGTTCCAGCTTGTTTATCATCATTTGCATCATGTTTGGCGTTTCTGCAAGTTTTATTATGAGCTCACCAAAAAGTGTACTGTGTCGTCAAGGAAGATAGAGAAGAGTAAAGGACTTAGAAGACATCCTTGTTTGACTCCTGTTTTTGGTTCAAACCAATCTGACAAACTGTTTGCGTCCCATACTGATGTGGTTTTCCTGGTAAAGGTTTTTTTCGTTGACACTCCTATGTTACTTAATTTGTATATTAATGCCTTTCTGTCAACCGAATCAAATGCGGCTCTGATGAAGTCTACGAAAAAAGCATAAAGGTTCTTTCCTTTTTCTAGATAGTCCTTGGCAATACTTGTGAGGCAAAATATATTGTCCACAGTGAAGTACCCTTTCCGAAACCCAGCTCGGAACTCGCTTAATATATCGTTTTCCTCTACCCTCTCCATAAGCCTCTCAAAAACGATTCCTGTGAATATTTTTGCTATTGCAATTTCCTTTTTTGAAAATGGGAAATATGATGCTATTTCTGAAGCCGTGAATTATAAATCGAAAGTTAAATTTCAAATGTATACTTCTTTGTCCGACTAGTAACCTCAAGTACGATGACAGTGGACACAACCTTTACGCCGTTGAGGACAGATTACACGTAGGTATCGAGGAAATATGTACATGACGTTTTGGTATTGTTTTGCCATGAAAAAATAGTCTTCTCGACCCCGAGTACCATGACGATCCATTCCTTAGTTAAGATCAAACAAATAGGTTGGTATGGGATCTATGACAGAAAGAGTAATGAGGGCTGAAGACAATGACCGCCCAAAAAGCCAAAACCATCAGCGATTGAGTGTATTATATTTTTTGTCAATCATTGCACAGCCTTGGTGGGTTTAAAGTCCGAAATAAAATAAACGGTGATCCAACTTTAAGTCGTAGAAGGTATGGTGCTTACTCAAGCAATAGCAAGTCTCCTGGAAACGATTGTTGTATCTTGAAGTTTATATCGTCTACGAATAAATTTTTTGATACGCACGTAATTGCGACATGCTCACACGCACATTTTCGTTATATTGCTGGATTTGTTTGTCTCTATTTTCTGCACTACTGTTTCCCAGTTTTGCTACTTTATTAGTTCGACAGACCAAATGGGCCCCAAATGGGCTGTAGAGGTGCAAAAAGTCAGACAGGCAGACGGACGAAATTTCCGGTCCCACTTTTTTCGACTTCTCTAACTTGCCTTATAGTACCTATTAACGCCAGTAAAATAAATTGCACGACTGGATCGCACGTACTTGCTCATATGTGTGGTCACATTGTAGAATAAAATTTAAGAAAATTAAAGTTAACATCAAAGCATTGATTCGATTTTTTTGACTTTTGATTATTCGAATAAAGTATGTTAATTGTATTGAGTGAAATAATTTAAACGCCATTTTATTTCTTTAAGAAATGTTAAAAAATGCGATATTTTTTTTAAATCTCAGGAGCAGTTTTTCAATAAAACGGTTTTTTCTTAACAACTTTCTGTAAAATATTAAAAAAAAATAATTAAAAAATGCAAACTTAAGAACAAAATTAATATACATTTAAAAAAAGATTAAAAAAAAATGACAACCGTTTTCAAAATATTGATTTTTCAAAAAAAAAAAAAAATTGAATTATTAAAAGTACAAAAAAAAATAATGCAACATTACTGAGGCTACCAACATCTTCTTGAATATTAATTTTGATAGTAATCGGATGACCAGTTTTCGAGAACGTTGAAGAAAAAAAAAACCGGTCCTATAGGAGGTACCGTTTTTACCCAACCATATTAAATTTTGTTTTTACAAAGATATAATGCTTACCTACAGTAGTACACTGATTTTTTTTTCATAAAAATTCTTGGAGACGTTTTCGAGAAAAATAAGCTTTTGCATAACGGTTATATGACAGGTACCGTTAATTTTTGAGCTAAAAAAAAATTCAAAAAACTCCTCTGTAGAATGCCAAAATAACCTCAAGTTCTAAACTTGAAGATAATTAAAAAAAAACAAGATTTTAAATCTTATCTTTTATAAAAATGAGTTTCAATTTTATGTGCGCGACCTTATATATAGATTGTAGAATCCTGCATGGCTTAAAAAAATAAGTGAGTCTTATTCAACACGAAAGTTGCCACAGTCAAGTATCTTTTCACTTAAAGAGTTTTTAAGGTTATTGCTTTTTTTAAGTTCCATATCAACAGCAAAGCGCCGGGTGAGTGCTAGTTAATTAAAAATAACAAAAAAAAATAAATTGTATAGAAATCCAATGAGTCGTTAACGAGAAAGTCGAAACTTAAATGAACAGTTTTATAAAAGATACCGTTATACCCTCCGGTATTATTTGTTTGACAAAAAAAAAATAAACCATATGTACCTATCTGGCAAAAAATTCTCAAAAAATTTCATCAAAATCGTTGTAGCCATTTTCAGGAATTATAAGCTTTGACTTAACGGTTATATGACAGGCACCGTTATTTTGAGATCTAAAAATAAAATTTCAACTAAAAACATAACAAATTTGTAGGTATTCATTATGGATGACAATCAAATATGACATTACGATGATAGAGAACTAAAATGCATTCTAAGAGAGAGAGAATCAATGTATGTATTATTATATTTATTTATATTATTATAATTAAAAATTAGTAGGAACATTTTATATTTATGTCTTACGGTCTCTGATGGTCTAAACGACTGAAGCGATTTCATTCTTATGTACATTATATGCGGGTTAGCATGAAAACACCATCTTCAGCTTATATTTCTCGAAAACGATTCTAACGATTTTGATTTTGATGACATTTTTGTAAATTATTTTGGCAGCTATGCTTAATCGTTTTTCCAAACCAAAATTTGCCAGATGTCTATTAATATTGCTTTTTATGTAGAATAGAGTTTTTTTTGAATTTTGTATTTTTGGAATTTGGATTTCTAATACATACGTATACATATATAAAAACTAAAATTTGTTTGTTTGTTTGTTCGTATATGCGCTGCCATTCCGTTCATCCAATTGCAATGAAACTTTGTCAGTTTATTACCTACTTTTACGGGAAAAATATAGGCAGAGTAAAATTTGTTTCCTACAGGTACATGGAAATGTGTTTGAAAGAGCAATAGAAAGTTACGAATTAACGAATTATTATAAGAAAGAAGGAAATATGAATCTAAATAATACCAAAAGGAATGCCCTATTAGCTGGGGCTACAAAAAAAATTTAAAAAATTAAAAGACGTAGATATTTGTACAAGAAATGTGAAAAATTAAAAGTTATTATATATAAACATATATAGTTAATATTTATAAACAAAATATATATAAACAAAACCCTAAAGGTACTCCACCACGAAAAATGCCACACAAATGTATCTTTTCACTTAAAAACTTTCGTATGCTATAAGCATTGCTAAAACTTGCAACTTATTAATGGCTAATAGACAATCACGCTTCAGCTTTGGCTTCGTCACGTTACAATTCACACGCTTTGTGTCCGCTTTGAATGACATTTTCCAAATTTTGGTTTTTGTTTTTGCTTTTTTCTGTCAAAGCGAGCAAAAGTTCAACCAGTTTCTACTTCAGCTTTGCGTTTGAGTCACGTTACCTTATCTTGTACACGATACGTCAAAGCCAAAGCTACATTGTGATAAGATGTATTGATTTTCTATGGTTGAACTTGTAAACGTCAGGCGAAACCGCAGCTAATGTGTGATTGTATTTTAGCCATAATACTGCAGCATATCAACTTAAAGGATTAGGTGATTTTAGTGCGATAATAGGTAAATATATAGGTATTTGGCGCTGTTAGTTGGTATAACTAAGTGTTGTTTGCATAGTAAAATAAACTTCCAGTAGGTGGCGCGAAAGTCGAACAGTAAAATGTATTTTAAATAGCAATAGAAAATTACAAAATAAAAAATTACAATAAGAAAGGGGGGAAATGAATCCATCTGATCCTATAATGAAAGTTCTTTGCTTGGTTCGAATAATGCCCTTCAGGTGGCGTTCGATATAAAGAAATAGAGCGGAAGCAAAGCGCCGGGTTTCTAATATGTATATACAAATTAAAATTTGTTTCTTTGTTTGATTATCTCTTCGTATTTAATACGCTGCCATACCGTTCACTCAATTGCAATGAAACTTTGTAGGCTTATTGCTTGCACTTACGGGAACATTATAGGCATAGCCAGTAGGTGGCGTGCATGTCGTATACAGTAATGTATTTGAAAGAGCAATATAAAAATACAAATTAATGAATTTCTGTAAGAAAGGGGAGTTCTTGCATGGTTCGAATAAAATGCCTACCATTATTTTGGTAATAAATTTGCACAATTTGCAAACTTTGTTCAGGAGTAAGTCTATTCATTATGATTTATGAAATCGCAAACCAAACTGAAAATAAATCAAGAGACAGCTGTCAAAAAGACCAACTCCGAAAAAAGTATTTGCCAGATTGAAAACCACACGTCTATTAAAATAAAAAAATATTTTTTTTTAGAAAATTCTTTATTTTTTTTAATTAGTTTCAGAGTTTTCTTGGAAAAACTAAGTATGCAATAAAATTTGAAAACTAAATGTCTATCGAAGAAAAAAAAATTGAAAATCGTTCGACCAGTTTTTTAAAAAAGTTGTTTTTTTTAACTTTTCGAAAAAATATTTTAATTTTTTTTTCTAGTATGTCATTATAAGGCAATCTGTAGTTTTCTTCTGGGAAAATTATTTAAAAAAATTCAATCCACCCATTTTCAAAATATTTCGAAAACCACTTTTTTTATTTTTTTTTTTAAATCGAAAAAAAAAGTTTTTTGAAAATTTTGAAATGCGGTATTAATTGACTTCTTGTGTTCAATTTTATTGAAATCGGGAAATATGTATTGTTGTAAAAAAAATAGCACCCTGAAAGTTTTATCAAAATCGTTAGAGCCGTTTTCGAGAAAATCAAACTTTTTGTTTTAAATTGTGTGGCAGATACCGTTATTTTTCGATCAGAGCAAAAATGAAAAACAACCCCCGAGATACTACCTAATAAATTCTTAATACCAAGGTTGAAGCAAATCGGCCCATCCGTTTAGGCTGTAGAGGCGCGAACAGACAGACAGACAGACAAACGGACGGAATTTCCGGACACACTTTTTTCAACTTCTCTATTATCGTAATGTCATGTTTGATTGTTAGATTTTTTTTGCACGAATCCAAAACATGCATTTTAGTACCTAAATCGCAAGTAAAAAAACGGTACCTGCTAGTTTGAATTAAAAAAACCTACATTGTCAAACAAAATTTTCATATTATATTTATTCCTATTATTTATATTAATTTTCTTCAACTTTTTAAACTTTTGATGAGCTATAGGTATGTATATTCATAATCTCTTAAAAGCAATTCGCCAAATTGTTAAAATAATTTTTTTTAAAACTAAAAATAAAAACACAATTTCTACTACTTTTTTCATAAATAAATTTTTTTTGTAATCATCGTCCTGTAGGACTCGCAACTGACGGTAACCACCTTAAAAACAATGGCGTTTTCGAAAGATTCCGGAACAATGACGCCCCGGGCCCGGTACAAAGCTCACGCGTAATGTTGACTCTTTGGAGGAGGCATTGTCATTTAGGTGAACCCCGCGTGGGTCGATGGTGTCGTTCAGTAAAAAATGACCCTCGTTGCTAAAGATGATTCTTCAAAGCGCTCTGAAGCTCAGTGAGCGAACAAACAGTGTTGTCTATCATTGTCATGAGGTCATGAACTTTGAGCTCTTGCCTCATGAGTCAGTTGAATGTAAGTTAGGGTGTCCATAATGAAAGTAGCAAAAAAGAGAACATTTTCAAAAATTCAAATGAAACCCCCCCCCCCTCAGCTTCTTTGTAACTCACTCACTCTCAGATGAACGATTATGCACACCGTAAACTTTACGAAGGGCTCTATAAGTTTGGACAACAAAGCGTGAATTTCGGAAATTTCCACGATTTGTAAGCGTTGCATGGTGATTAGTATGACAGCTAGTTTGACAGTTATCCTCTAAAAAAACACCTTTCTATTTTCAATATAACGGCTTGACTTTCGACTCTTGAAACTCTTTTTAAACGTGTTAATGTAGTATTATGTGAAAATTATTTTGATGTTGAAATCTCAAAATTGAAAAATTTCCGGTCTTCTTATACTTTTTTTTAGCAACCATACGTTTTTGAAGTCAAAGACCGATTTTTTTTTATATAAAAAAAATGTTTTTAAACTTTCCTCAAAAATTCCAATAAACATTTATTTCTGGCATCCGTTAAAATGTGATTTTTTTTCTTCTGTTCTTCAATATTGTTTAAGTTTAAAACTATCATCGCCGTTTGCATAAACATTAATAACAAAAAAACAACGATCTTGAGTATTACTCATCATTTTTCGCACCAAAGAACTTCAATGAACAGAATTTTTTTTGTCTGATGAAACAAAAATCATCAACAAAGAGTAAAAACCAAAACGACGACGATGTGATGGGGAAAAAATTTGTTTGTAAATACAAAACAATTAAAAGAACAAAAAAAAAAAAAAACATTAAAAATGGCGACTATCCAAGTTAATATTTATTTCTTTTCATCTTTCATCAGTCCATTGAGCATTTCATGTCCCATCGCAGAGCTAGAGACTTCAAGACGCACGCATCCACCCGCACCACGCCTTTCATTTTATTGTCACATTATATCATCCGGCGCGGCGTATCCGACCATTTTGCGTGAAGCAAATTCAACTTGTTGTTGCTGTTGGCCTTTATAAGAAGTGATCAACATTTTTATACAAAGAAGGAGAAATAAACTACCAATGGCTTTGACAGTGCGCGCAAATGGTGTTCCCTGTCAGATCCAAGATTCGGGAACATGGCGTCACTAATTCAAAACAGATAGTATATTGAATTTCAACACGCACCCAACAACGGAAGGCGCGCAATTTAGGCCGCCATTCCCCGACCGACGAAGTGGCGTACTCCTCCCGCATCAGTGGTGGTGCTCCACTTTGGAGCTCGGTACTTGAGGAATTATTGGAGATTTGATAGTATTTACAATAATTACGAGATAAATTATGAACTTCAGAAGAGCTCCCGATTATCGGGCTATGATGTTGATGTTGAATGCCGCAACGCTTCGGCTATGTGGGGTGGATTTCTCGATTATTTCTCAAGTGGCTGTGGCTTCTTACAACGACACAAATCTTCTATGAGCTATAAGGAACAACTGTTGGGTTATTTCCTTCGATCATAAATGAAACGATCCCTCAGGAAGAATCGAATTGAGTTATTTTTAGGAAGAAAAACGCTTGTTTTTTGCAATGTGCAGACTTTTGGTGGACTGGTGTTCTTTTGTTCTTTATGTAGAACATGGTCTAGTTAGTGTTCTTTCATTTAAGTTTTTTTTGAACACAACTTAGTCTGATCGGCATCTATTAGAGACGCCAACATGGTTATGTTATTCTGCACCACAAATCATTGGCTCCTGTGAACTGATGTAATTCTCCTCTGGCGCTATTCATTATCCTTGAACATGAAAACTTGTACATCTACTAGGTGCCCAACACGTGCGAATTTGTATTCAATCCATAGAACTGAATGGTTCACAATGCATCCCCAGGGTTAGCCGTCAAGAATGGGATGTCGGGGTTTTATGACTCCGCAAAGACAACAATCTATCGCAGAGGAAGATTATATTGAAAACAATCGACAACACGTGTGGGAAAAACAGTTTGTTCCATATGCGTACAATTCAGCGTGAGTCCCTTCAAAAACCCATAGGCATTTTTCTGAAATTCCTTTAGGCCTGCTTCCAGGGACAATAGTTTTGAAAAAAAAAATAATAATAACGACCCGATTGCTAATTTTCATATACTTGCAACTATTTCTAAAGAAATGTGTTGGTGATGCCGAAAGTGTAAATTATTATTGTAGAATATCCTTATAGCGCCTCTTTCCTATTTTGGTTTGTATATGTTTTGTTGAAGAAAAAGGATCAGTCACTTGAGGCGCTAAGTCAGTTTTCTAATTTTACGGACAACAATCTGATTATATGAAGTGTGAAAAATGAAGAGGTAGAGGTTCGTCCGTGTGAGGTCCATTATAGTCTATTTTTAAACTTCAAAAATACAAAGTTTAATAAGAAGACATATTTTAGAATCATAATTTAGAATTACATTTGAAAAACCCAAGTAGATGTTGATTGATTGAAACGTATGTTTTACAATACTAAAATTACAACGCTACTAAAAAAGACAAGGATAGGAACAAATTCAATACTTTTTACTTGCGATTATAGGGACTATAAGGCAAGTTTAGGATTCGTGAATATTAAAAAAATTGAGATAACAATCAAACATGACATTACGATCATAGATAAGTCTAAAATAAGTGATCGAGAAAAAATGTCTGTCTGTCTGTCTGTCAGTATGTATAACGAGCTGCAGCTGAAACGGCTTAAGCGATTATCTTAAAACTTGGTGTGTGTGATTGCTTTGGCATTCCCAATTGAAATTTTATTTTTAGCCCTAAAAATAATGGTACTTGCCATTAGACCGTTTAGGAAAATCTTATTTTTCTCGAAAACGGCCCCAACGATTTTAATTAAATTTTTTGAGAATTTGTTTGTTGGTATTGGCTATTATTTGATTAGTACCACATATATGGGAAAAGTCTATTAACGGGACCTCTCATATAACGGTTTTTTTTAATTTTTGGCTTTCTCGGTTACGGCTCTTTGGATTTCTATCAAATTTTATATTTAAGAAGATCTAAGTAGCCGAAATAATTCTGCATATCAAAATTTTAAATAACTTTTTTTTCTAATTAAAATTAATTTTTGAATTTTTTTTCAAAAATCAATGTTTTGAAAACTTATAAAAAAATTATTTTAAATTTTATAATCACATGTATTTTAATAAGTTATAAGAAACTGCATACCAAAATTATAAAAATATTTTTTTTTTTCAAAAAACTAAAAATAAAAAACAGGATTTTATCAAAACCAGTTTTACAATTTTCGAAATACATTTTTCATAGATTCCTTGTTATTTAAGACGAGTGATGGCATACTTCATTTTTACTAAAAACCGTTAAGTATTGTGGTTTTTAATACTTTTTATAAGTTCAAACTGTGTTATTTTCAACGCAAATGTTACTTGTTTCTGCCAAAGATCTTGCTTTCCAATGTTATTAGGCACATAAGAGCAAGTACGTGCGACCCAGTCGTGCCCAGTTTTTCTGTCTGCGAATGGATTTCCGTTCAAATAAATCAAACGGAAGAACAACTTTTATTCACAATGGCACCTCTTATAAAGCTTCATTATATTTCCTTAAATTTTCAAAAAAAAAAATAAATTTAAACATATTTTTATCAAAAACGGTTCAGTAATTTTTTTATATACAAAATGGCCACGTCTCGGTCGCACCTTGCTTCTATCTGCCTGGTCACATTTATATTGAAAAAGTACCATTATTTGAATAAATTAAAATTATATCTAGTCAATTAATAAATTGAGACAAAAAGTTTTAAATAAATTAGACGGCTGAATTGCACGTAGTTGCTTTTATGTGAGCTCCTAGCCTTGAATACAATTTTAAATAAGTACAAGGGAACTTCGAAGGATTTATTCGATTTTTTACTTTTTTGGAAAAAAAGACGTAAAATAATTTCCACCGGAATTATTTAAACGCCATTTTATTTCCTTAAGAAATCGTAGGAACGGTTTTTGAATAAAATGGTTTTTTAAAAAACTTTTTTCAAAATTTAAAAAAAAATAGTTTAAGAATGTAAACTTGACATTACGATGACAGAGAAACATATTTAAGTTACTGGCAAAATTCTGTCTGTCTGTCTATCTCTACGGATGTCTATTGATTGAACTACAGGCTAAACGGTTGAACCAATCGTCTTCAAATTTAGAATTTAAGGTTATTTTGACATTCTACGGAGGACTTTAACGGCGTGCCACCTGCCTAGTCTCCATTTTCAAAAACGCAGATTTCAATTCTTATGATAGAAATATTGCTTTTATATGCAATATTGCTATCATAAAAAGTTTATTTACAAATATTTTTGAGAAAAACCAAAAAAATTGGAAAATTGGTCCCACTTTGATCTAATGTAGTTTGGTAGCGGGGGGTCCAAGAAATATCGTCTCATTTGACGGCGGAATTAAATGCGCTACAATTTTTATTCAGACAGTTTTTAAAAAACATTCGTTAGTTTAGGAAAAGTGAAAATCCACAAAATTTGGGGGTACATTTCACATTTTCTACATTTTCTTTTGGCATTCCCGAGAGGGGAAATTGAAATTTTATTTTTAGGTCTAAAAATAACGGTACCTGCCATATGACGGTTTAGGAAAAGCTTATTTTTCTCGAAAATGGCTCCAACGATTTTGATGAATTTTTTTGAGAATTTTTTTTGTTTTTTTTTTTATTATTAACGCACGCACAAGTAATTATTTGTTTTCCTTTTAATTTAGAAAACACTGCGCGGGCATTAGGAAGATTAGGAGGGCAGAGATAGGATGTGCCGATTAACATTGGTTTTAAATGTTAGCAGATCAAAATGGCAAGGGAAAATCTCGCCGGGTAAACTATTCCAAATTCGTGTTGTTCGGCTAAAAAAAGAATACCTATATTTCACGGTACGTCCGAAATTGGGCTCAAGGGTGAACTGATGGGCATTCCTAGCAAGACGAGTATTACGGGTGAAACTTTTAAGGGGAGGAACGCAGCAAGTGAACATTGTTTGTAAAAGAAACGATAAAATAAGGAAAGACATGAAACATAGTAAGTGCCATTCATGGACAATGGCATTGGGGATATGTGTAGCTTTAACGACAGAAGACAGCATTGAGTTTTCGAAGCATTAAATTCCACACGATTCCTATTACCCCATTTGACAATGCTGTATAAATCGGAGTTTAATGAGCTTGACATACGGCACCGTTGCAATTGAACGTCCGAAGGCGAAGGACGTGAATTATCGAACGAATATGAAAAGCTGAGGGTAGAGTCGTCAGCAAAACAGTTAAGTGGATTGGAAGTAACACCAGCATTTATTTTGTGGGAATCAGACTTGAATCCGTCCAATACAACTTGTATTGAACGGTCCAGAAGATAGCTCCTAATCCAACGAACAAGGGTATCATCGATCCCAAAAGCACGCATTTTCGATAAGAAAGCTTCATGCCAAACTCTATCAAATGCCTAGGATATATCAAGAGCAATAATCTTACTTTCACCAAAGCGATGTAAAGATTTGTTCCACTGTTCGGTGAGATATGCCATCAGATCACCAGTGGAACGGTTGCTGCGGAAGCCATACTGACGGTCAATCTTCGAGATATTCCTTAATTTGACGGTTAATCAGTGTTTCCATGACCTTAGAAAGAAGGGATGTAAGTGCTATGGGTCGGTAGGAGGAGGGGGATGATGGGTCACCTTTCTTAGGGACAGGCTGGACAAATGCCTTTTTCCATGTTCTAGGAAAGATTTCAGAAGAGTAGGAGCGATTGAAAAGCTTACGCAGTGGCTTTGCCAGTGTGGAAGAACACTTCTTCAGAAGAATCGGGGGTATGCCATCCGGGCCACCAGATTTGTGTGTATCGAGATCTTTGAGAACTCTTGCTACTGTACGAGTGCGGAAAAAAAATCAGTCGCATGGAAAAATTGACATTCTCAAGTACAGGAGGCGGCGAGCAAGTTTGAAGATGTTGAAGAGTTTTTAATATTTTTTACAAATGACCAAAAAAATGTACTGCCTTTGGGACGCTGCAAAATTTTTTGTCGTGATTTTTGGTCATGCACAAATTTGGTTCTTTCAACAACGGAGTTGCATGAGTTCCTTGCTTGTTTGTGCTTTTTCCGATTTTCCTCTGTAGGGTTGGCCTTGTAGGTTTGGAAACTTACTTCTTTGAGCCTGATAGCTTCTTTACACTCAAAATTAAACCAAGACTTTTCTTTAGCGTTGATGCTTTTTACTCTGTTAGGAATAAAAACACGCATCCCTAGAAGAATTACATTTTTTATCATTTCAGCACTGGCATCAATGTCACTATCCAGGAAGCATAGTGACCAGTTAAAGTTTCGGAAAAAAAATATTCAGGCCGTCCCAGTTGGCTTTCTCGTATTGCAAAACGGTACTGGTTGGAAGTTTTTCTTTCACTGGATGGGTGGAGGATGAGATTTTAGCTGAAATGACAAAATGGTCCGAAGTGCCAAATGGAGAAGTTACACTAATGGTATATTTATCAGGGTGAGAAGTAAGAAAGATTTGATCAGAACCAAATTTACGGGAGAAGTCCTACCTTTCATATCTATAACGGTTTTTTTAATTGTTGGGTCTCTCGGTAACCGCTCTTTTGATTTGTGTCAGTTTTTTTATTTCAGAAGATCTAGGTAGCCATATTAATCCTGCATATCAATAAATAAATAACTTTTTTTTTTAATTAAAATTAATTTAAAATTTTGTTTTTTTTTTTGAAAAATCAATTTTTAAAACTAATCAAACAAAAGTTATTTAAAATTTTATAATCACATGTATGACACTTTTTTAAGTTCAGACAGTGCTATTTTTCGAAGTTAATGTTTCTTATTTTTTTTAAATTTTACTCGACGATGTGACCGCACATATGTACGTGCTTGTACGTGCGATCTAGTCTTGCAATTAATTTTTTTTTCTGAATTATTTCCGATTTTAATGTTTAACGCTCCTGACATAAATATAAAAGTGCTTTATAGAAAAATGTTCAGCAGTTACGGTAAGAATGAGGTTCGAAAGTTTAACAAACAGCAAACAAAGTGCTATATCTATACCACAAAAGAACATCTTCAGCTACGATCTTTTTTGATGGTACCTACCTATAACAAGCAGTCAGTGCCCAGAATTTTGAAAGATAATTTTAACAGGGCCAGGAATTCGGTCTAGGGGAAGAAGTCCAATAAAGCCGTGTACCTGACCTGAAATTAAGCTTTAGTTAAAAAACAAACCGCCGGATTTAACCGTTTCAGACTTTTTTTTTGTGAGGTTATTTGGAGTCCCGTGTTTATGTGAACAAGCCCGAGACTCTGGAAGCCTTCAAGGACAACATTCGACACGAGTGCGAGAATCTGTCGCCCGAAATTCTCACTGAAGTGATGAAAAATGCCATAAAACGAGCCCATATGTCAATCAATTGTGACGGCGCCCATTTGGCCGATATCATCTTCTCGACTTGACCAATATAATTCTAAAGGTTTAATAAACATAATCAAAAAACAGAATCGAAGTAGAAAGAGCCAAACAACAACGGATGAATGACTTCTTTTGGCCCACCCTGTAGTAGTGCCCCGTGGCTTAGTGGTTAATGTATAGGATTGCTAAGCGAAGAGCCTGGGTTCGAGTTCCGCTTAGCCACCTTCTTTTCCGGGGTACTGCCTTTTGCGACGAACTGACAAAATCTCCAAGACTAAAAAATTTTCTCGAAAAAGTGCATCTTATCTTTAGCCGTTCGGACTCGTCGGTAAATTGTAGGTGCCTTACATTCTTGCAGACAGGAATGGTTGAGAGTATAAGTCACTAGGCCTTGGTGCCTTAAGAAGCTGTCACGCAAATAATTTTTTTTATTTATTTTATGCGTTCATAAAAGTCCAGGAAAGTTTACGAAGCCCAAGAAACTTCAAATCAATACTGACGCATTTTGTTTACATATTGACGAAAGAACACCGCCTGATGTAAATAGCGCATCAATAGCGTCTGACGAAGAGTGCCTAAGCAGTTAATGCGGGCAGAACAAAGTATACATTATGCTTTCAATAAACCCGCAACATCGACATCTACAAAAAAAAAACAAAACATTACAAGCCATTACTTTGAGGTAAGTAGAAACTTGGAGCCACTTGGCTTCGCTCAAGAATTTTTTTAAGAAAATACAATAAAAACTTTACTACCTGAATTAACGCAAAATGGTCTATTGAAAAAGGCCAGTGACTTATAAAGCATTATTTCAGTATTTCGCTCCAGCTTTTTTTAATAAAGCTCATCAAGCAATGGTTATCTCAAATGCGCCCAATTGTTGTACATACTTGATAGAAAAGTTGCAGCAATGCTTCTCCTTTTATTTTTACAATTTCAAAAGTCACTTTTTAAAAAAGAACTTGAGGATACAATTTAATGCGCCCTCTTCTCTTAGGCCAATTAACAACTGTTTTATCTTCCAAAACCTTGTCGTTACAAATGCATCGTTTTGTTGCACGTTCTCTATCAAAGTAATACCAAAATCTGACAAACAACAAATGTCTATAAAGCCTTTCCAATAAAATACAGATTGGACCTGTCAAAACTCCCTCCCAAAAACCACCTTTAATTACATCTCGTATCAGCCTCATATCCGACACCATCTCCCCTTAAAAATATCACGTCTAATGGCAATCAAAAGTGTTGAAACTGAAAAACAGACTGTCAACACGACAAGTTATTAAATAATTTCTTAGATAGCTATTTCGGATTCCTCCCTTCCAAAGCAATCAATGCAACGTCACCTATGTATCTCCACGGTGATTTTGGTCGAATTAATTTTCCCGAGACTTGCGATGATAAATGAAGGAAAACATTGAAAAACTAAAAGAAAGTGGAGAAAACCGAAGCAATTAAAAATGGCATAAATCAAAAAAAAAAAGGAAAGAATATCCCACTTAATGAAAAAAATACTACAGTTCCCATTAAAGGGGTTCCGTTTTTGAAAGTCTAGCTATTTCGAAATATGGAGAGAGGTACTTTTTTTTGGAAATATTTCTCAAGGATCTCCTTTTGTCCATAGAGGATTCTTTCGAGTGGATAAGAGGGAAGGATGGTGCATTTTAAAAATAGCTCCTAAATTATGTATTGATTTTGAAAAAATTAAAAAAAAAAAATCGTCAAAGAAGGATAGCTCCCAGAAGATGTATTTAGGGATGAAGGCAGTTCTTTGTCAACATCAGTTTGACTGACTGACGTATTCGAAATGGACTTTTGGACAATTGTTTGAGACCAAACGAACGATTTATTATTTTAATTTATTTTTTTTTTTTTTTTTGGCTTTGTTTATTTTTCTTTGCCTAAACTGATCTGGGAAGGGAAAACCCCGAAGCGTTGTAGTTCTATCTAAATTTAGAACGTTCTCATCGACTAGGTCCGCCGACGACTATTGGAAGAGACAAGTTGGCGAAATGGCTTTTTCGAGAATGCAAAAGTCTCATTGACGACGGGCGTTTGTCGGCATCAGCCAGCGTGTTCTGACTTCTGAGTCAATGGACAAAAGACGACATGTGTTTCGAGTTTAGTTGGGTGGGGTGTAGACGTATGTATGTTTGGAAGCGCCTAGCATTGGCGAGACTGCAGAGCTGTGCCTTTGCGTTTCCGCTGGATAGTGGCCATTAAATTTTCTAATTTCACATGGGAAGTCTGTTGGATGGATGCTGAGTTTTGTGGCAGGTTGTTGCATTTTATGATGTTGCGCTGAATGGGTTTTTAGGAATTTTCGAAATTGCAAAGCAAAACACAGGGAGGAGACATTTATTTGGTATAAATCTTTAAGATGACAAAATAATTACAACTGCAGGGAACTATGTTCGTGGGGCATTTATAGTAACGCGGATGTCCTGATGTTTTTTTATATGTTTGTTTGTTGTAAAATGTATAAACGGTTGCAACAATGTTTCAAAACATGAGTTAATGTTTTTTGATGACTTGATGGATGGAAGATTTTGTATTCTTATGTTCTTAGACTAGTTTTTTGAGTGTTTCATGTCAATGATTTGTTTATTTACATAAAACCAATGTTTTATTTAGCGCCCTAACATACTTTTCTTTTTATTATTTTTACTTTTATGAAATTTATTTAATGTTCATTAGGTACGTTAAGCTTCTGTTCTGTCTGATATACGCAAATGATCTTAAACTCTTCTTTAAAGTTAAATATATAGATATCGTTAGAAGATCTGATCCCAGCAGTTATAAGTTTGTTATTTTTTTTTTCTACGATTAATAAAGGGTGTTTTTTTTAGAGGTATAGAACTTAGAAATAGAATAAAATAAAGATGATTTTTTTTAAATTGACATGAAATTTACTTTATTCGAAAGAAAATCTTCTGGCATTATAATTTAAATATGATTTCTGGAATATGAACGTCGCGGCTGGCTCGGATGTAGTCTAATCTGGAGGTATAATTTTCGATGACTTTTCTAACATTTGTGGCCGTATATCGGCAATAACGCGGTGAATGTTGTCCTCCAAGTAGTCAATCGTTTCGGGTTTATTATCGTAGAATAGCGACTTTACATATCCCCACAGAAAATAGTCAAGCGGCGTTAAATCACACGATCTTGGAGGTCAATTCACGGGTCCGTACCGTGAAACTATGCGGCTACCAAACATTTCCTTCAATAAATCAATTGTGGCACGAGTTGTGTGACATGTTGCGCCGTCTTGTTGAAACCACAGCTCCTGCACATCATGGTTATTGAATTGATGAACGAAAAAGTCAGTAATCATGTAGCGATCACCATTGACTGTAACTTTCTGGCCAGCATCGTTTTTAAAGAAGTACGGACCAATTATTCCACCAAACCATAAAGCACACCAAACAGTCAGTTTTTGTGGATGAAACGGTGTCTCAACATACACTTGAGGATTATCATCACTCCAAATACGGCAGTTTTGTTTATTGACGTATCCATTCAACCAAAAGTGAGCTTCTTCGCTAAACAAAATTCGCTTATGAAAATTGGGATCAACGGCAATCTTGTTTTGCGCCCATTCACCGAATCTACGCCTTGCTAGGAGATCCTGTGGCTGTTACCTATTAAAATAAATCACTTGATAGCTGACAGAATGGCCGCCAGTTAAAAACGTGTTGCCAACTTAAACTTATAAACCTCTAAAAAAAATGTTTGAACACCGTAAGAGAATTATGGAAAAATCTTAAGATCGTATAGAATATAAGAAAATGCACATTAACATTAGATTTGAAGTTCTGCGTATCAAAACGAAAGCGAAAAACAGAGCTAGGCAAAGCGTTCTACATTCGTGTTGTGTCGCAGAGGAAAACGCCTTGTACTTAAAAGTTCGTTTGAAGTTAGATTCAATTGTAAACTGATGTGCGAGTATTAAGGTGAAATTCTTTCAGTAAGGAATGCAAATAGCTATTTCACTTGGTTGTTTGTTAAAATATCGATACAACAATAAAAGACACATTACATCACAACGTTATTGAAAACATAATTTCACTAACACCTATCTAAGCTATAGAAGCATCTCCCCAAATTTGGGGATTATACTAAAATTTTGTAAATCGTAGCCAGATCAGACGGAGTAAAAAAATACTTCCATTTTCGGAAGAAACTTAAACATTTCGCAGAATTTTTGACGACGTCGAATATGCGGTTTTTTTTATAATTAACGCGCACACAAGGGACTATTTGTTTCCCTTTTAATGTAGAACACACTGCGCTAAAATTGGGAAGATAGTGAGGGGAAAGATAGGAGGTGTCGATTAACATTGGTTTTGAATGTTTGCAGATAGAATGTTTGCCGGGTAAACTATTCCAAATTCGTGTTGTTCGGCTAAAAAAGAAATACCTATATTTCACGGTAAGTCCGAAATTGGGCTCAAAGGTAAACTGATGAGCATTCCTTGCGAGACGAGTCGAAGACAGGACAGAGCCCTGGGGCACACCAGCATTTATTTTGTGGGAATCAGATTTGAATCCGTCCAATACAACTTGTATTGCATGGTCCAGAAGATAGCTTCTAATAAAGAGTATCATCGATCCCAAAAGCATGCATTTTCAATAAGAGAGCTTCATGCCGAACTCTATCAAATGCCTTGGAGATATAATCTTATTTTCACCAAAGCGATGTAAAGATTTGTTCCACTGTTCGGTGAGATATGCCATCAGGTCACCAGTGGAACGGTTGCTGCAGAAGCCATACTGACGGTCATGGAGAAGCTAACGATCTTCGAGATATTCCTTAAGCTGACGGTTAATCAGCGTTTCCATGATCTTAGAAAGAAGGGATGTTAGTGCTATGGGTCGGTAGGAGGAGGGGGAGGATGGGTCACCTTTCTTAGGGACAGGCTGGACAAATGCTGTTTTCCATCTTTTAGGAAATATTGCAGAAAAGTAGGGGCTATGGAAAAGTTTACGCAGTGGCTTTGCCAGTGTGGAAGAACACGTATTCAGAAGAATCGGCGGTATACCATCCGGGCCACCGAATTTCTGTATATCGAGATCTTTGAGAACTCTTGCTACTGTACGAGTGCGGAAAAAAATTTGTCCCATGGAAAAATTTACACTATCAAGTACAGGAGGGGCAACGTTGTTGTGAGGCAGCGTAAAGTTGGCAGCGAAATGGGCTGTGAGCAAATTTCCCTTTTCTGAAGAGTAAACAATTGGTTTGTTACTGTCGATGAGCGTTGGAACCGAAGATGTTGAGGACTTTTTAATATTTTTTACAAATGACCAAAAATGTTTACTGCCTTTGGGACACTGCAGAATTTTTTGCCGTAATTTTTGGTCATGCAAAAATTTGGTTCTTTCAATCACGGAGTTGCATGAGTTCCTTGCTTATTTGTGCTTTTTCCGATTTTCCTCTGTAGGGTTGGCCTTGTAGGATCGGAAACTTACTTCTTTGAGCCTGATAGCTTCTTTACACTCAGAATTAAACCAGGACTTTTCTTTAGCCTTGATGCTTTTTACTCTGTTACGAATAAAAGCATGCATACCTATAAAAATTACATTTCTAATCATTTCATCACTGGCATCAATGTCACTATCGAGGAAGCATAGTGACCAGTTAAAGTTTCGGAAAAAAATATTCAGGCCGTCCCAGTTGGCTTTCTCGTAGTGCAAAACGGTCCTCGTGGGAAGTTTTTCTTTAACTGGATGGGTGGAGGATGAGATATTAGCTGAAATGACACAATGTTTCGAAGTGCCAAATGGAAAAGTTACACTAATGGTATATATGTCAGGGTGAGAAGAAAGAAACAAGTCAATAGTATGGGCGGCTTGGGTAAGGTGATGTAGCCCGGCAAAGAGCTCGACATACCTTCCTTCGGGTGTTGTCTGACTAGAATAGAGGAGCCAATTGGAATTGTGTACATTGAAATCGCCCGTAATAACGATTTCAGTGCTAGGACAAAGGTAAACAATTTTCGAGATGGAATTAGACAGCGCATCAAACTCGATACAAGTCGATCATGATCATCATGATCATGAACTTAATGAACTTGAAAGTTTCTTGGTCAGACCTTGTACGATAGTTAGCCCAACTCCCGACGCAAATTAATTATTACTTGAGATTTATTTTAATTGCGGTTTCGATCGCGTTGTAAAGAAACAGTGATAATCAAAAGTACTTGAGGTTCTGAAAGTTTCATATTTGCATTTTAATACACAATTAGTGTATTGCGACGTCTTTTCTCTCACTCGGAAAGGTTTTTTTTTTTTTTGAAATTCATCATTGTATTTTCCGTCTTTTAAATAGTTCTCATAGTTCTCATATTCAGCTGTTATTTGTAGACTCCGATGATTGATAAATTACGTCAATAATTTATGCTTTATCCTAAAAATACCACCATTTACCTTTTAGACGAAAAGTTTTGTAAATTTCTATTTTTTTCTATAGATGTCACAAAAATAGTCTCAATTTTCTTTAAAACATAATCTTAAATCTAGCTTTTCTTAAAAAAAAAAAAAATGACGAACAGACAAATAAACTCATTCATCAACCAAATGGAATAGTGATCCGTTGAATGTTTTTTTTTTCTTCAACAAGATTATTTTAAACTTTCAACAGAATTCTCGAATAAAAATTAAATTCAAAATAACAAACCTCTGTGTCTGATGGTCTGACCTACACAAAGGCAAACGATCTCTTAATGTAAACATTGCGACCCAGTTGGGCAACACAAACCACCCAAGTCAAATGATTTTTATTTGTATTCCTTTGTAACTCAATAAAATGTTTTGTTTACACGATGATTTCTTTTTTTTATTATTCCAACACATGTTGCTAAAACAAAACAAAAAACAATTTTATTGTAGTAGATTGTTCTTTATTACAATTTCCCTTTCTACAACGGCCATAGTTCTCTTGCTAGATCTGTCAAACAATAAACGCCCTGCCATCTTACCTGTCATGGGAGAGTTGCATTCAACGTTATTAAGCGAAAACCGAAAAAAAAACTAATCCATTATCCCTGAGACAATATGATACCACGATGAGTTCCTAATTAACCCACAGGATCGGTACGGTAGTAATGTGCGTGGTTCTGGGATGTTTTATGTGGCTCTTCTAGCGACAGTAATGCTCATTAAACATATCTCCTACAACCATGAGCATGACACGCACTGGGTGCAAGAGACATCTGTTCGTGGAGGGGAAGTGACGAGGATCTTTTCATTTCCATCGCCAAGAACGCGGATTCTTTTTTTTTCATATCAGATCTCCAGAACTCGCACTCGCATCCATGCAGATGACACCAGGAGTAGCAAAGAAGAAGAGGCGGATTACAACGTTGATTGATCTCAGCAGCTATGTGGAGCGACATTTTTTTCGTCGTTGTTTTCAGTCAGTAGAATCGTTCAGCGCCGAGATATTTTCAGTATTTTCCCACAGTTTTTCGACTTGCTAGATTTATCCCGGGGGGATTCGTGGAAACGGCACTTGCCGTTAAATGAAAATGGGAGGTGGTATGGAGGGAGATTTTTTTTTTCATTTGGACAGTCGGGTAAGGCTTCACAATTAAATCGAATTTATGTCGGAATTTTATTTTAATTTTGTTGTTGGAATTTTGGATTTGAATTATGAGAAACCTCAGGAGGGAGAGGTATTTATATAATTCGTCGTGAAATTTTTATGGAGTATGAAGTCAAAACAGCTTTCGTCGCCGACGATTTGGAATTCTTGGGTAGTTTTCAGGATCTGCCGTAGCGTAGCGTAGACATTTGATCGATTGTGGACTTTCTTGGTCTGAAACCACACTTATAGGGACCAATCAGGTTGCTGACGAAAAGTTTCAGGCAGAATGGATCTTGTAGGCGATATTCAGCAGACTTATTCCTCTATAGTTGGCGCAGTTTAAAGGGTCTCCTTTCTTGTGGATCCACCATTCCACCATCATTCGCCGTTTAACAGTCTGCAGAAATGGTCCTTCCATGTACTCAGCACCGACTGTGACTTTACTCTCTTAAAAAAAAAACTACTAGGTTTCCATTCCTATCTCTACAGGCTTCTGTGCGGGTTTTTTTCCCTGACACGTTCTTTTTATCTGTTGGTAAAACTTCAGCACATTGTCCCTGGAGTAGCATCTCTCAATATCTTCGATCGCGTGCTTCTCATGCTCTCTCTTTTTCTTTTGGAGAAGCCGGTGTTCTTCCCATTTTTTCTGCTCGTAGAGCTCGCGAGCAGCCCTCGTCTTTCTTTGCAGCGCCGCTTTATATGCCTCTTGTTTGGCTGCATGGACTTGCCTGCATTCGTCATCGAACCAGAGGTTTCGTGGTGGTAGTCTGGGGAAACTTAGCACATCATTTGCGGCATCTCTGGATGGCTGGTTGGCAGTGTTGCCACTGGTCTTCTGCACTTGATGCTGGCGGTACTGGATTTCTTGAGAGATTACGGGATATTCGAGCGGCATAGGTTCTGGCGGTTTCTTGCGATTGCAGCTTTCCGACGTCATACTTCCTCACAGTATTACTCCGTTGTTGTGGTGTTCGGGTTATTCGCATTCTTACCTTTGCTGCAACAAGGTAGTGATCCGAGTCGATGTTAGCTGCTCGGAAGGTACGAACATCCAAGATACTGGAGGCGTGTCTTGCATCGATCGGAACGTGATCAATCTGGTTGACGGTTCTTTGATCAGGGTGTCGCCAAGTCCCTTTGTGTAATCGTGACGTTATGTGCCGCTGCGAAGTCAATTAGCCTAAGTCTGTTTTCAGACGTTGTGCCGTGTAGGCATACAAATTTTCTCTTTACCTATTTTGGCGTTAAAATCGCCTAGTACGATCTCAACGTCGTATTAAGGGCATTTCTTATAGGTTTTGTCGAGGAGCTCGTAGAAGTCATCCTTGGTGGGTCATTTTTGTCCTGTTGGCGAATTTAGCCTTGATACGGATTATCACATCGCACTTCCTGGATAGCAGTAATTACTGCTCTGTAGCAGTCTAGGGCATCCGCTAGTTGTTTGGCTGCACGTGGTCTGTTAGGAGTTCTAACATTCCACGTGCAGATCCAAAGGTCGTTGTCCTTGATTCGTTTTTCCGGGTCGTCAACAGTAAATCCGTCCTTTTCCGAGGCTATTGGTCGCTTCGCAACTTTTTATTTTTTCCGTGGCAGGGTTGTTAACCCCACGCACAACCCCCAACCTGGAGGGCCAGGTCCTTTGTTGGATTCCTTGGACAAAAGGAACCGGAGAGTCCGGAGCCAGTAACCCATTTCGGGGATATGAGTGTTGCTCGATTTCAATGCCCTGACTTGCATTGAATTATCCCAATGACTTTATCTCCAAATACGTCGCTCATTGAACGTCTGCTTCGTTGACTGTTGACGCCACCGTTGTTGGTCAAATTGGTTGGGCTCATCCGCCGTACGTCCATTTTCTGAGGAGCTCGTGCAAAACTTCTGCGAATCGATCAGAACAGTCATTAAAGCAGAGCATTAAAGTGTTGATATTTTTTCTGTGTTCAACACTCGCGCTTATAAGTTTAGCAGGAATATCCGGATGCACAGACCAGTACCCGGTGGTTACCGCGGGGGGCATACCCTATTCATGCAGCACCCAAACACTACTTTTGAGAGTCATAGAAGGAAAAAATTAAAATATTTCAGGAATGAAATATGAGAGGTAGAAAGCTTGTGAGAAGGAGTCACACTCCTTACAAGTCCAAAACAATGATTTTCTTAGCAAAAAATGGCAGCTGAAATTAAATTATTATTCTCAGTAAGAATGTTTTCAATAAAACACTTTAAAATCCTTCTTTTTTGTCGCATCCTTCAAAGATCTCGCAAAAATGCCTGCCTAAACTATAATTCAACAAAAATCTTAGCACATCTTCGATTAGAAGCACTCAGGGCAACAATAAATCATTTATACGATTTGGTTTCTTAAAAAGATCCTTCAGCATTTACCAATCCGGTTACAAAAATATCCACTAGTCCCGTTTTGTAATATGACACCCATTCATAGCTCAAGAGGTCGAGGATTTTACAGAGTCATTATATTAACATCTTAAATTTTCTTTTTTTTTTTTATTCAAGAAAAATCCTTAAATACGACTTTTTTGACTATGAAGTTCTTTGTGGTTTAAGTTACTATGAGTTTTTTTTTTTTTTTTAGAAAATCACATTAATTCGTATTGTTTATGATGGTTTTGTTGGTGCATCTGCAGGGTAAAGTCTTAATGACTTTTATTTTGTGATGATGCCCAATGCCCAATGATGTACTAAGGTGGTGGAGGCGGATTCATCTCCATCTACATAATATAACAGTAACTCTAGAAGCATTAAGAATTCCATTAGGGATTTCGAAAAACAACATAAGCACACAGTGGAATCGTTTTTCAAAACAAAAATTCTGTCAAAAACGACGGAGGGAGTATTTGATTTTGAAGAAAAAAAAAATAAAGTAAAATAAAAGGATTCCCTCCTTTCCTTTTGGTTTCGGTGCGTGATCCATGAAGGAAGGACTGAAAGTTCGTCAATTTTACGATGCATTCTGGGGATTTTTAATAGACAACCCAGACAGATATTTGATGGACTAAATAGATGTTCATGGTGGCGTGTAAAACAGCAAAGAGTAACATCGGTAAATTTGTTGTTTTTAATTTTTTTTTTTATTATTTTAAGGAAGGAATTTATTTTATTTTCGAGTTTTAGTTACGAGTTTGCTTTACTGGTCGAGGCTTTGTGTCGAAGTGAAAACACATGCGTTTGGTGCTGGACGGGATTTCATATGTTTTTTTTGTTTGTTTTTATAGTTAATTTTGTAGATTTTTCGAATTTAGTTTTGGATTGATTTAAAACTTAAAACTAAATTTGAAATCATTCTACCCGAGGTGAATGAATGAAATTCAATAAATATAATTATTAATAAATGAATTTCCCACTGATCGCTTCTTAAACATTGTACAGGAGATTAATGATGTTAAACGAAGTTATCTTCGTTTTATGGCAAATTATGAACATAAAATGGTAAAGCTGTGACTGTCATGCTTTGAATTTTGATATTTTAGTTGGCAAATCCTGGAGAACTTCTAATCAATACCCAGCAACTCCTTACCAATTTAAACGCCATATACCAAAGCATTTCTACTTATAGAAGAGCAAAACACCAGTTTTGGAACATTCTACTACTATTTCGTCGAAGTTGGTACTTGCAGATGAACTGTTTTGCTTGAAAAATAAAAAAAAAAAAACCACAGCTTACTTATTGTGACAACAATTTACAAAGACGCGAACGTGACGTAGACATCAGTAGCTGAACACAGCTGGGTGTCATGAACCAGCTTAGATGGGTATAACACGGTCAATAAGACAGAACCCACAACATTAAAAGGAATAAATTAAACATCCCACATAACCAATTAACTTGTATAAGGTCCAATTTTTTGAATTTGGCAAGTCATAGTTTGTAAAGAGCTTGGATAAGTCGAAATTTCGCAAGCTACACATTTTAAACTTTGATCTAGGTAGCCAAATTCATTCTGCATATAAACATTTTGAATAACTTTTTTTCCAATTAAAATTAATTTTTGATTTTTTTTTATTTTTTTGAAAAATTAATATTTTTATAACTAATCAAAAAATGGGCATGACATGGGTTGCACGTACTTGTATGTGCCTAATTAACAAATAACATTTAGTTTGAAAGTAAGACAGTTTAAACTTATAAAAACTATCTAAACCACAATAATTAACGGTTTTTAGTAAAAATTAAGTAGGCCATCATCCGTCTTAAATAACAAAGAATTTAGGACCGCTTTTGATAAAATCGTGTTTTTTTTTGAGGTTTTGGTATGCAGTTTCTTAGAGTTTATTAATATACACCTAATTTTAAAATATTAAACAATTTTTTTGATAAGTTTTAAGAATATTGAATTTAAAAAAAAATCAAATAGACAAAAATAATTTTTCAAAATGTTGGCATTATTTGGCAATCTTTTCAAATATAAAATTTGATTGGAATTAATTGAGCCGTTACCGAGAAAGTCAAAAATTAAAAAACCGTTATATGGCAGTTACCGTTAATAGACTTTCCCCGCAAATTTGGATCTGATCAAATGATAGCCAATACCAACAAAAAAATTCTCAAAAAATTTCATCAAAATCGTTGTAGCCGTTTTCGAGAAAAATAAGCTTTTCCTAAACGGTCATATAAAAGGTACCATTATTTATAGGCCTTGAAATAAAATTTCAATATTTCCCCTCTGGGGAATGCCAAAAGAATAACACACACCAAATTTGAAGAAAATTGCTTTAGACGTTTAGGCTGCAGCTCGTTATACATACTGACAGACAGACAGACAGAAATTTGTTGCACTAACTTTTTTGGACTTCTCTATGATCGTAAAGTCATGTTTCATTGTTGTCTCAATATTTTTTTATATTCACGAATCCTAAACTTGCCTTATAGTCCCTATGATCGCAAGTAAAAATATTTAAATTTTATAATCACATAAATATTAATAAACTCTAAAAAACTGCATACCAAAATTTAAAAAAATAAAAAAACAGGATTTTATCAAAATTTGCTCTACTATTTTCGAAATTATTTTTTTCATAAATTTTTTAGTATACAAGACGTGTGATTGCGTGCTCCATTTTTGTTGAAAACCGTTAAGTATTTTTTAAAGTTCAGATACTGTTATTTTTCTACGTTAGTTAATGTTACTTATTTTTAAAATTTTATTCGACGATGTAACCGCACAAATGGGCAAATACGTGCGATCCAGGCGTGCAATTTATTTCTTTTCATTTAAAGGTATTTGCTCCTATAACAAGCGCTTGCGTAATCTGCTCCAAAATTACTAGGAAGATACACATCTTTGAGGTAGTTGAAGGCATTCTATCCTTAATCCTTTAAACGTTGTTTTGCTAAACATTCTTTTTCTCTTCGTGCTAACGTTTTTATGGCAAGCCAACGAGCTACTCTTATTTCACAGCGGAACAGACCTAGTCAAAGACTGCTTGTAAAAGAAATGATCAATTTTTTGTTCAATTTCACAAGAAAGACGCAGTAAAGGAAGACCTCAGAAGAGCCCGTAGTAAATGAGTTCAACCAACTTGGAAGACCCGAGCTAATACCACATGTCGAGTTTTGGAATCAATTCCACGCTGCCAAGTTTTCCAAATTTCCTGACCTTTGCTTCTTCTATTAACGCTTAAACCTCTTCTTACTTTGATAATGAACCGAACCAATTTCTCGCACATTTACTGTCCGCAAATGTTACATCTATAGCTTAAAGCTTTGTCAATCTAAATCAAGAAATAGAAAATATTAATTAAATATAAAAATAATAAAAAAATTATTTTTGTCAAAAGGGTGGGCAAAACGAAACTAACGAGTGATTTTTTTGAGGTTAGGATTTTCATGCATTAGTATTTGACAGATCACGCGGGATTTCAGACATGGTGTCAAAGAGAAAGATGCTCAGTATGCTTTGACATTTCATCATGAATAGACTTACTAACGAGCAACGCTTGCAAATCATTGAATTTTATTACCAAAATCAGTGTTCGGTTCGAAATGTGACAAATTGACGAAAATGACAAATTTTGTTCAGCGATGAGGCTCATTTCTGGTTGAATGGCTACGTAAATAAGCAAAACTGCCGCATTTGGAGTGAAGAGCAACCAGAAGCCGTTCAAGAACTGCCCATGCATCCCGAAAAATGCACTGTTTGGTGTGGTTTGTACGCTGGTGGAATCATTGGACCGTATTTTTTCAAAGATGCTGTTGGACGCAACGTTACGGTGAATGGCGATCGCTATCGTTCGATGCTAACAAACTTTTTGTTGCCAAAAATGGAAGAACTGAACTTGGTTGACATGTGGTTTCAACAAGATGGCGCTACATGCCACACAGCTCGCGATTCTATGGCCATTTTGAGGGAAAACTTCGGAGAACAATTCATCTCAAGAAATGAACCGGTAAGTTGGCCACCAAGATCATGCGATTTGACGCCTTTAGATTATTTTTTGTGAGGCTACGTCAAGTCTAAAGTCTACAGAAATAAGCCAGCAACTATTCCAGCTTTGGAAGACAACATTTCCGAAGAAATTCGGGCTATTCCGTCCGAAATGCTCGAAAAAGTTGCCCAAAATTGGACTTTCCGAATGGACCACCTAAGACGCAGCCGCGGTCAACATTTAAATGAAATTATCTTCAAAAAGTAAATGTCATGGACCAATCTAACGTTTAAATAAAGAACCGATGAGATTTTGCAAATTTTATGCGTTTTTTTTTTTTTTAAGTTCTCAAGCTCTTAAAAAATCACCCGTTATTATGGAGCACGTGCCCTTAAAAAATCTCCCGGAATATTGCATCGCAAATGAAACGATGCGGTGCGATCTAACCGACGCGACGGCGACACACGGCTCTTTGCTATTGGTATTTTTAGGCGGTGGACATTTGAAAACACTTAGTATCAGCTTAGCTGTTCTTTTAACTTCATGACAGCGAAAATGGCAACATCGGTCCTGGTATTATGTACTTAAAATGAGCTTCATTCAACAATTTACTCAATAGCTTTAAACCGAGCGAAACTTCAAAAACAATTGTTCTCACACCTGCGGGAAATATTCAAAGAAAGTATCTACCATATTTTATGGATAAAGACACCTGAATCAATGTACATAGTAATATGACAGAAGACGCAAAGACGGGTTAATAGAACAATTAAAAGCTTTCGTCTGTTCCATTTCATTCCAATTGTTCCAGTTGTTTCTCAAAAATAACCTCGACTTCTCACACCTGTTGATGTAACTACAACCCCTCAGACATTTTCTTATCAACGATAAGATTAGATACTACTCGCAGTGGAAATGATAGCAACTTGTATTGAAGATACTTAGTGCCAGAAATGGCTAAGCTTGATCAGTTTGGTATAATATTCCAACAACCGAAGTTCCATAACCTCACTTCCTGTATTTTTTCCAAATTTTGTATTTTCCAGAGTGCTTTTCTAGATAAATAAAACTAAATTAAGGTGAAACACGATTTCTATACTTTGCAATTAACAATATCTCCCTAAAAATAGTAACTCATAACTCCATTTCCCCAGAACAATATGTGTGTAATCGACATTTAAAAATAATCTTTCACTTTGATAATATTATGATGATAAGCGAGTGATTAATGTGAATCACTTTTCACAAAATTCGTAAATTTCAAAAGGAAGTGAATTTAACTAAGATTTTGTATCTTATAGGTACAAATGATTTTTAAAGTGTGCTTGAGTGTCCTAGTGGCGGTTGTTTTAGTAGCTTCTACAAATGGAGCTGATGCTAATGTTACCACGACTCCTGCAACAACAACAACAACAACCGTGGCAACAACAACACCTAAGGTAAGAGTTCACTAAAAGCTCTATTATTTGCTTCAAACAAGTGACAAATGTAGATAGTAGTTATTTTATGACAAAATCTAAAGTAAAAATGTTTTGTATCTTTCTTTTTTACTTCAAGAGTGTATTTATTGACTTTATTATCTAAGCTTAAAAACATGACGTTTGGGTAAGAGAGAGACAACTTAGAATGCAAAAGTGAATCATTGACATTAGCGTCACAGGTGTTTCGAGTAAATGATACTAATTGAATTATGCAGGCTTAGAATCATTTGTCAAATGTGAATTTGAAGTGTCTAATTACTGTCACATTTTGAAGCCTGAGTTTGTTGTTCCCGTTGGGGAATATTTTCTGTCTTTTCAAAGTCATCGAAAATGAAGGGTCATTTGTAAGAGCCAAAACAGTGACAGTCAAAACAAAACCTAAAATTGAAAAATCTTGTAAGTCTTCTTATACTTTCATAAGTATTAAGATATTTAAATTGCATAGAAAACATACACTAAGCGCCATTTAAAAAGGAACAGTATTCGATGAGTTTTTTTTTTTTTTTTGTGGCAAGAACATAACTAAAGTAATACGTTTTTTTACAGATTCGTTCGTATGAACCAAATATACTGTAATGGATATAGTCACGGTGACCATCCGTTCATTATTTTAATTAACTGTTCATTATTTTGAACTAGATTATGAATTATGAATTATTTTGTTTTCAAAAACATAAAAATATTCATTATTTCAAAAGCTTTTCATTATTTGTTCTGTATTTTATTTAATTTTGTTCAAACAATAACGAAAAACTTAGCAAACCTAAATTCTTTCAATAAAATGATAACGGGAGCCCTAATTTACTGAATAGGTAAAAGTAGTGAATGTAGAGCAAACCTTTTCTTTCGGAACACTCCTTACATCATTTTCGGAATACACCTAATGTCGAAACATCAAAATCGATCATTGGACCTATTAAGTATGGACAGCTAGATGGTTGTCATTTCCATACAATATCATAGAAAAATGTGTCCCCCCAAATACATTTACCCCTGACACCAACCAGTTGTAAAATATTTAATTACAAGAAACTTCATTTTCAGAGGCGTATCTAGCATATGAGCAAGGGGATGTCACTGCAGTTGACTATAAATTGATTTTTTTTAAAACTTTTTTAAATTGAATAATATAAACAAAAAAGTACGAAATTTTGCGATAAAAGTAGTAATAAACAATTATTATTTATTATTTTGTATGTTTTTAATATATTTTTTTGTCGTTAAGAGGAGTCAGTTGCCCTTCTGCGTCTACAAATGTCCGCCTCTCATACATGCTACCATATTTGACTGCTTGTTTGCCTTAGGTGCTAATTTGGAAGCACCTAACGTGAAATTGGCTCCTTGATGTACATACCTTTTAGGTCCATGCTAATAATAATCAATTCAAAATCTATTCAAAATTGTATAGATAGATGGATGAATGGATGAATGGATGAAAATGTTCAAACATTTTATAGAAAGACATAAATTTCAAAAAAATATTTTAAGAAGTGAGGTTGCGTGACACAGGGGCAGGCGGGCGCACTAGTACCGCGCGCGTGACGCGGTTTACGGCCAGTTTATATTTTTTGGCGTAAAATAATTTTTACTAACCATACAAAATGTTGTCAACTATTAAAAAAAAATTACAAAAACACAGTTATTCTTAAATAATGCAATACAAAAATTGCCTTCCTACATTTTGTTGAAGATCAACTTTGGTTTTATTCGTTTGATCAGTCCTCAAGAAAGTATAGAAGAAAAAAAAAACAGTCCTAGGCGGAGTAATATTTTTACCAATCCATGTTATTTTTTTTTTTTGTTTTACCAAAATATAAACGACACCTACAATTTCTTTTTAGGCCAGTAGCGTTACACACAAAAATCACCAGAATCGGAAATAATTCAGACAAAAGAATTTTTTTTTGCAATGGCTTTGTTTGGGGCCCAATACGAATGCCCTAAGTTTTCCCCCTCGGCGGAATTGTGCTAAAAAGAGAGGGGGATAAAATGTACCCTGAAAAGGTATATTTTTGTGGTTTTTCGCTTGAATGTTCTTTATTTAATTATTTTATTTTATTCCGCGACAAAAGAGACCAAAACATATTTTTTCGACCGACTGCTACCAAACTACATTAGGTCAATTTTTTACCAATTTTCCACATTTTTTCAGTTTTTCTCAAATATCAAAAGAAAATTCGTTGTCTGAATTATTTCCGATTTAAATGTTTAACGCTACTGGCCTATTTTGAGAAAAATAAGCTTTTACTTGACGGTTATATCGCATATACAGTTAATATTCCAGTTTAAAAACGGACAGAAAGACAGAATTTCGCCACTAACTCTAATATGTTGCTCTGTCATTGTTATTGTAATGCAAAAATTACCTTAGCAGTAATTACCTCAAAATTGCAAGTTAAACCAACAACAACATCAAAGTGTATAGTAAATAGTAAAAAATGCGAACTTTCATTGTTATCGAACGACAACAACTTTTTCGAATACAAATAAGCTAACATTCTAATAAAAAAAGAATACCATTTATATTTAAGTCTCATATTTCATCATTAACAATTCATTATCATTTCATGTACGTCGTTAATTAAAAAAAAAAAGTGAAAAAAACATTTAACTTTGAACTTGTCTACTTTTCTTATTTATAATTTTGTTTCCTTCATGTTTGCTTTTTTAATCTTGAATTATTTTGCGTAAAAAATAAAAACATTGATCTATTATTTTATGCCGTACTGTTCACATATTTTGTATCGCCTAAAAGTATGCAACTTATTAAACCACCTTTTATTTCAGCCCGTTGTAATAACAAAAGACAGTGCACTCTGTAAAAGATGCTTGTGTATCATTGACATTCTAGAGCTGAATTGTAATAACAAATCAATGACCCAATGGTTTAACGATGACGAATGGAACACTCTTACCAATGGTGATGTACCTTTCATAACCATCCGTTTGGAACACAACAACCTCACCAATATTCCAGTATTGAAACAAATGCCGGTAAAGAACCTCTATCTTGGACACAATTCAATTGGAAAAATCGAGAATGCTGCTTTCCACAATTTACTCAATTTGACCATTCTGGATTTGTCTTACAACAACATAACATCTAAATTCCTGCGTCCTGAGGTATTCCAAGGAAACTACAATAAAGATGCTTATGAACCGTTGCCAAATGTTATTGAATTGGGTTTGGGACACAATGAACTGCACGCACTCGATTCGGATGTCTTTGAACATTTGCCGAAGTTGGAAACATTAAATTTGGGGTCGAATCAATTCCATGTTATTGACCATTTAACGGAGGAAGCTATTGGTGGATTGGTGCACCTGAAGGTGGGTTATATATATTTAAATAAGCCACAAGGTTTATTTTGTTTTTGTTTCTCATAACCAGACCCTTGACTTGTCCTACATGGAGTTAGATGATTTGCCTGATAATTTGCTTCACTCACCCAGAGATCTGGAGAATTTGATTTTGACTGGAAATCTATTGGATGAGATACCCGATGGTATGCATCTGGCCATCAACTTGAAGAGTTTGATCTTTGACGAAAATCCAATGAAAAACTTGGAGGGAGAGAAGTAAAAGTTTCAGTTTAAAATATTAAATTATTTTTTTATTTTTTTTGTTGAATAGCATCTTGCCGAAATTTCCCAAGCTTGAATATCTCAGTATTTCATATTCCAATGACTTGGTGAAAATAGGAAATGGATCCCTGAGCAACCTGCCAAGTAAGTGTTCCTCGATTTTTTTCGAGAGTTTTAAGTCGAAAGTGTGAAAATTTCTAATCATTTATTTTTTCTTGCAATCAAACTTCTGTAGATTTGAAAACGCTTGTGCTTTCGGACAATCCCAAGCTCTCATACATCGATCCTAAGGCTTTTGCTAAGTCTACTGTGAATCCAATGATTTTTGATTATCCTCCCCTGGAAGAGGTAAATTCTATAGTTAATATCATATTTATTACAAATTTATTAAGTGAATCTGATTTTTTTTATTAAGCTCAACCTTCATAACAATAATCTTACCCAACTTGACCATGATCTCCTGGAACGCTGGGATAAAGTAAAAACCATCGATCTTCGCCATAATCCCTGGAATTGTGATTGTGACAACAGTTGGTTGATTCACACTCTTATGACCCAGATCAACGAAACCTCGCCCCAGTTAGTTAAAGACATCGCTTGTGGCGCTCCTGAGGCATGGAAGTCAAAACAACTGATGGAGTTGAACAAAGATAATAAGATCCTTCGATGCACCACTGACAGTAATCCAGGCGGTGATGGACGTCTGCTGATTGGGCTACTCATTGGATTGCTCGTTGGAATACCAATTAGTTTTGGCACTCTGCTTGCATACCGCCGAGGATATTTCGGCTTATTGTTTAACCGTGGTAACAGTGGACAATCGCTCTACAATCGAGCTAGTTTCACAGATGATTTCCATATTTAAACACGGGATGAAGAGGAAAATATTTTCAGCCAAAGACTTTTTTTCTTTTTTTTTTTATTAAAAGGTGGTTAATGTAAAATTAATATTTATATAAAAAAATTTAAATAAGAAACAAAGAATAGTATTTTAATGTTAACTACTGTCGATGAAAAATTGATCATTTGTTTGATTGAATCCACTAAGAAAAGCGTCAAATACTGGCTGAATGAGGTATATTGCAGCCAATCCTAGTCCAACTAAGATAAGAATTCCACATCCTGTTAAACAACAACCAATTATCTATAATAAACAAGAAATATAAAAAAATTAACAGTACAAATTTAATATTCTGGTGACAGTTTTTTTATGTTTAAAGAATAGAAGTGACCAAAAAAAAAAGCAGAAATGTTTTTACTTGTTGACTATACTATAAAGAAATTTCACTCTTAGGCCCTGTTTCACGATATAAATCTAAAGTTCTTAGTAGTTACCACAGCACTGGTTATTAATGATAAAAAAGATACAAGAAACATTAAAATTTATTTGAAACGATCTTTTCCACCCGGCGTTGCTCGGGCATACTATATGTACATTTTGAAAATAGCTTTAGTTACTTCTTCCAAAATAAGGTATCTGCTGGTGAAACAACCACAGCGGCTCCAACGGGTGATTAAAATACCCTTAGTTAAACCTCACATCAGCTATCTGCCTGTGAAAGTCCCGTGAAAATCGCTGCATAAATAAGAATTTTCAAAAAAAAACGCCCCCAACGCCACTTAGGGGTAATTAAAATATCCTTACTTCCTGCTTACAGTATTAGCTTTTTGCCTGTGAAAATCCCGTCAAAACAGACACACAGACAAACATTTTCAAAATTGTGGTTTTGTTATAAGTACTGTATACATATATACTTTCATATCACTCTTATAAAAAGCTTCTTTTTTGATATTAAAAACAGACACTTAATTTTTATTTACTCGAAATTCGTAAAAATGAAAATTACTTTATTCGTCGGTGGCCATCTCGTTTTGGGCTCATTAACCGAAAATGCGACGCGCTTGATGGTCGTTCGGCTTCAATTCTTGCACGAGCTGAATTCTGTAAACAAGATCCTTCCGCAAAATCGTTCATAAAATGAATGGCCACAGCTCCAATTGTTGCGCGCGATGTCGGATGGAATCATTTGGGTCTTCTTCGATACTCTGCCCCACCAAACCGAACCATTATTTTGATAATAAATTTGCACAAATTGCAAAAGTTGTTCAGGAGTAAGTCTATTTATTAAAAAAATGGCAAACCAAACTGAGCACAAATCAAGTGACGGCTGTCAAAAAGACCAGCTCCGAAAAAATTATTGTCAGATTGAAAACCACACGTCTATAGGGAAGCGATGATTTATCAGATTCAATACCGTTGACCAAATCCGATCGTTTTTACTTGCGATTATAGGGACTATAAGGCAAGTTTAGGATTCGTGAATATTAAAAAACTGAGATAACAATCAAACATGACATTACGATCATAGAGAAGTCTAAAAAAGTGATCGAGAAAAAATGTCTGTCTGTCTGTCTGTCTGTACGTATGTATGTATAACGAGCTGCAGCCTTAACGGCTAAACCGATTATCTTCAAATTTGGTGTGTATGACTTTTTTGACCTTCCCCAGAGGAGAAATTGAAATTTAATTTTTAGGCCTAAAAATAACGGTACCTGCCATATGACCGTTTAGGAAAAGCTTATTTTTCTCGAAAACGGCTCCAACGATTTTAATGAAAAATTTTGAGAATTTTTTTGTTAGTATTGGCTATCATTTGATTAGAACCAAATTTCCGGGAAAAGTCTATTAACGGTACCTTTCATATAACGGTTTTTTTGGGCTTTCTCGGTAACGGCTCTTTGGATTTCTGTCAAATTTTATATTTAAGAAGATCTAGGTAGTTTAATTAATTATGCGTATCAATATTTTTAATAACTTTTTTTTCTAATTAAAATTAAAATTTGAAATATTTCTAAAACTAATCACAAAAAAAAAATTTTAAATTTTATATTCGCATGTATATTAATTAACTCTAAAAAACTGCATACATAAATTTCAAAAAAAAAATTAAAAAAACTAAAAATAAAAAACAGGATTTTATCAAAACCGGTCCTACAATTTTCGAAATACATTTTTCATAAATTGTTTGCTATTTACGACGTGTGATGGCGTACTTCATTTTTACTAAAAACCGTTAAGTATTGTGGTTTTGATACTTTTTATAAGTTCAAACTGTGTTATTTTCAACTCAAATCGATCACCAGCGTAACAGGCGATTATGAAAAACTGTCTAGAAGGACAGCGCATTAGAGGAATACCATGACTTAGAAGGGGATGGGGACGCAAGTAGAAGAGGACCTCGCACAACAATACGTGCAAAACTTAAACGATTTTGTTAATACTTTAAATGCTCATTTTATTCTAGCGGGTGATCCGCTTTTAATACCCAATAGGTGGCACTGGGGTTAAGATATTTACGAAAATGTAGTTTTCCCTATTTTAAATAATTTTCATATCAACAATTTTAATTTAAAATAGCTGGATCGATTTTAAAGATATTTTTTAGTGTGTAATGTGGTTACCTTAGTTTGGTTTTAGCTATTGTTGGACTCGATAGATGACGCTGTTTTCGGGATCAGATGTTGTATTTACAAATGTATATTTATGCTATAACCGAGTAAAGTTAAGTCCATCATAATCTTCTTTTCTTCTTTGTTTATATAATAAAATTGAAGTGGTTCCGGCTTGTATGCGCATCACGCGAGAACGATAAAACGAATTTGAAGAAATCTGTTCTTTATTAATAGGATATTTACGAGAGAAACATATAGGACGTATTGTTTTACAATAATCTAACTAAAACTTTGTAAATTGGCCAAAGAAAAAAATTTTCTACCACATCACGCATAATGTTTTTCTTGGGATTATAGATACTATAATGCAAGTTATGCATTGATTTATAGTTATTTTGACATTGTACAGGGGGATTTTTTGAATTTTTTTCTTAGCTCAAATATTTACGGTACTCGCAGGTAACCGTTATTTTTAATTAATATTCAAAAAGATATATGTAGGTAGAATTTAACAAATTTTGAAAGCAATTTTTTTGTATTTTAATAATTGTTTAAAACTTTTTTTTAGAAAAATCGGTATTTTAAAAACAGGTAAGGATTTTTTTTTTAATTTTTTTTTAAATGAAGAATATTTGTATGCTTAAGCTCGCATTATTTGATTTTTTTATTAAAAAAGTTGCTAAATAAAAACCGTTCCTAAGACTTTGAAAACAACTGCACCAATTTTGACGAGACTTTCACTGGCAGATTTCTGATGTTCTAGGAAGTAATTTAGGCTATTTAAATTACCCACTAGGTGGGCTGGGGTGGTTTTTTTTTTGGAAAAATTCTTGTTTATGGACCGATTTTGACCGGATTTTCAAAGGCAGAAAGCTTATTTCATAAGGATTTAGTAAATCTATTTTAATTACCCCAAGTGGCCATTCCTGATAAATTAGTTTTATACTAGCGTTGACCTTTTCAATCAATTTTTTGGAAAGGAAGATATGTATGTCCCTTTGATCCTGGCCAAAAAAAAAATTCCAAATAAACTTGCCATCTCAGTCAAATGCACAAAAGTCTAAAAAAAGATTTCAAGAAATCTTTACTGAACCTCAGCATCTTCTTAAGACCTATTAAGACCTTGTCGATTTGAAGAGTTCTAAACTACAACAAAATTAATTGAATTACTTACTCCTTTATATAAAACTTCATACTTCAATTCTAATTGACTGTCCTGAGCACCACCCATGGCTGAATTTGTATTTGGATACATTTATGATGCTTGAACTCCCCAACTAACGTCAGTTTTATTCTGTTTCTCGAGCATTTCTTCAAATTTTATAAGGACTTGATTTTCCCTTTCGGATTTCAACAAAATTGAATAATAAACCAGCAGACAAATTGTGAAGGCTGCAGCCAATCCTAAAGCAAATCCAAAAAACTAAAAGAAATTGTTTTTTTTTTAAGAAGAAAAAAAGCCAATAGAAAAAGCAGTGATCAAAATGTCATACTTTAAGGCACCAAGTGTTGTTGGTATTCCTCCTAGGACATGGTTCAGGATCCTCCAACGGGCAGTAATACATTTTTTTTAAATAAAAGAAAATTTTGCAATTGATTTGACAACTTCAGATTTTATTTGAAAAAAAAAACAATTCGTGAAGTTGAAAAAAGTATGCGAGGAGTTTTTTCAGTTGCGGAGGATAGGGGCATGTATTCAAATCGATGAATAGGTACTCTATTTATCAAAACAAGTAGGTAGTATTGCTGATCCTTCAAAATTCTTCACGCACGGCTCTAGCTAGGAGTTGAAAAAATTGCTTTTCAGACTGAGAGTCGAACTTAGGATCTGTCGCTTAGCAAGCAAACATCTTATCTAGTGCACCACTTTTACCCTGAAAATCTTTTGAGGTTCAAGACAATGTTTTGAAACGTATGTATGTACTCTTTTGACACACAAACATACTCAATACCCACCACTGATGTCATTTTAAATTGTACGCCACTAAGCTACCAGAATTAAATAACCAACAAGAAAGCGCGACACATCAGCACACTTAATACTTTAGCTTCAATTGCATTTCATGCATCATCAGAGCCGCACTCTCCATCAACGCGCATCTAGTTTGCCCCATTTCATGGTTAATCTATGCGCAGCGCAGCCATCAGTGCATTACAAGGCTTTCCCAACAAGTTTTTATCTCAAGTCTTTTATCTCAAAGCCAACAGAGCGGAAAACTTCATTCTAATCCAAGGGCCAAATGCACTTTCGTTTCCCAGCTTTGCAGCATTACATTGTCACTCCAAGTCCGACTCACCGTGATCTATAATTAAGGGAGAAATCACTTCTGGTCTCAACAATGAATCGCTAAGCACGCAAAGAACTTTGAGAATGTCTTCAATGAAAGCTTTGACATGCCAGTCGTTAGGCCCATATGGGCTTGTCGGACTTGGAGTCACGCTTATCCGGATTGCAATACGAAAAGCTTCACCAGGTGAGGTGCTATGGATAGCGCTTGTGGTGGCTTACTTCGCTAAGATCCACGCAACCAGACGGTTGTTTGCATTGGACGGACCGGTATGTTGCTAGATTGACGCTCGCGAGACAGGCCTAGTGATCTTCGGTTATAAATCGAGTTTGAAATTATGCGACCATAACCGCCGTTTAGAAAAATCACTAAAAAATATATCAACAACTGGTCTTGATCGACTCTAGTATCTTTAGAAAGATTTTTACCGTGAGTGAGCTAAAAGAAATTAAAAAAATATAAAAAATTTAAAAAAATATGTAAATATTTCAAAAGTGTTTTACTTGATTTGAAAATAACTGTGCTATTTGTTAAAAAGAAAAAAATCATTTGTTTTTAAATACAAATTTATAATCAATTGGATTACAATTTGGAACAAAAATGGCTGAGGAAGATAAACAAGTGAGTATAAGACGAAGCTAAGATCAATCCATCAGATTTTCATTTCATTTGGAAGATGCAAATATTAGGCACAACTATCAATCTCGGAACAATGATAGCTATTAACGTGATTAGCATTTTTTTTTTTTTTTGTCTTTCATGAATAAATTTGTAATTTTTTAAAGGTTAACGTTTTTTGCTAGTTTTACCATTTGTTTTTTGGAATATTTAATTTAGCCTTGAACTTAGCCTACTGTCCGGGTTTAAGAAAATAAAAACTAAATATTCAAAAATGTTTTTGACTTACTGTTATGGTGGTTCAACTTTTCTATGGTTTAAAATGATTTTTTTAATAGACACTTTCATCTTTTGATGGCTTAGAAATTCATATATTACCAATCTTATTGCAGCCTCTTAGCAAAGTCATTTCAGATACGATGCACGAGATACGAAAAGCTTAAAATTATGTTTTTTTTTTATTGTAAGTTTAGAAAATTTAAATATTTTCTTTTCGAAGCTGTTTAAATGAAATTTAAAAAAAAAACTGATTCTTTTTCTGATATTTATTCAATACGTGAACTCTAACTTTAACGCTCAATTTCATTCGATTCAAAAAATCTCGGTTTAACTTTGAAACTTAGGGTTAGTCTTTAGAACTCGGGGATTTCATCAAATAAAAGTTATCCATTAAAAGCTGATCCATAATCATTATTGATAATTATCATTGGCGCTTGGAACTCGGTTTAGTGAAACTCAGTTCTAGTGTAATTTTTTTCAACTTACAAGGACCCTATAGACTGTTTTGCAGGTTATTATAGCTGTCTGTCAAAGTTCTAAGCACTATATATCGCAAACAATTTGTCGGGATACAACTGCTATCTTTTTGATGTCTCATGGATGCATTCGAAATTTGAATCGGATAGGACGTGGAAAAATATGTCAATTTAATTGAACATTCCGAGCAGTTTCACTAAAGCACTTGACCAAATTTTTCTTGGGTGAGCCTGTCAACATCGGGTCCCTAGAAATGTCAGAGAAATTGATCAGGACAAAGTTTATATTCGTGTTGTGATTTTTTTAACTAGTTGCCAAAATTTCCAGAAAACTCAGGTTTGAAACCAACATTTTGACAGACCACTTCCAAAAGAGCAAAGTGCCAGCAAGTTAGTTTTACACTGAGACTTTTATAGTAAGCATCACACCAAGCCCTTAACAATGGTCTAACAGCCAATTATTAATCAAGGAGATGATCGAATTTGAAATATGTATCCATTTTTTAACGATTTGCCGCTCTTTAAGTAATCAATCTAAAAGCTGTAGGTGAAATAGGCGGAGTTTTGTTAAAGTGAAAAGTAGATGTAATAATAGGGTGTGTGTGTGTGAACGAAAGGGTTTGTGGGTCATTTTTAACGTGATAACGTCTTATAAATCGATGACAGGCTACACATACGAAAAAAACAAGACTCATGCTGATAATGCTGATAAGACTCATGCTTATAATGCTGATAAGAAAAGTGACGCATGCTCCGATACTTTGGTTCTTTCAACCAAAATCCATCGCAAGCTCCAGGCGAACTTCATGAAAGAACAGGCTCAAATTCCCAAAATAATTCCACTCAAATTTAAAAAGTACAAGAAGAGAAAAAGAACTACAAAATAGGCGGAGTTTTGTTAAAGTAGAAAAAAGATGGGGTGTGTGTGTGGATTTAACGAGAGGGTTTGTGGGTCATTTTTTTCAACCAAATTCGATCGCAAATGTATTCTGAGCACCAAGCGAACATCAAAAAGAAAAGGCGCAAATTCCCAAATTAATTCAAACAGAACAAGAAGAGAACAAAAAATACCAAATAGGCGGTGTTTTGTTGAAGTAGAAAGTAGATGTAGATATTGGGGTGTGTGTGTGTGTGGATTTAACGAGAGGGTTTGTGGGTGTAAGTTAACGGGCTTTATGTTTTCTTCCGTAAAACGACTTTACAGATAACCAAGTCTTTTTTCAAACAATTAAGACTCACAAGATCGAATAAGAATTTGGAATTACCTGTAACACATTTCAAATATTATTCCAAGATTTTGCTGTTCACAAAAGCAATTACGTGTGATTATTTATTGTTCAGTTAGTTTAAAAGAATGTTATTCCAAAATTAACTAAAAAATGATCAACTGCAAGGCAAGATTTTTGATAGCAATAAGAAAAACAATATGACTAACTTATAAAAAGTTTCAAACCAAAAAACTTAATGTTTTTTTAGTAAAAATACAGTACGCCATCCCATCACAACTTAAATAATAATGAATTTACAAAATAAAGCATTTCGAAAAAAAACAGTTTTTAATTTTGTTTAGTTTTTCGAAAAAAAAATCCAGATTCTGTTGTTCAGTGTTTAAAATTTTTTTTTTTTATATACAGCTGATCATAAAATTTTGAAAAATGTATCGATTATTGATTATTAAATAGAAATAAATGTTGGTATTCAGAATTAATTTGGCTACCTCTAGATCATTTCGAATACAAAATTCGAGAAAGTCGAAGAATAAAAAAACCGTTAGATGAAAATTACCGTTAGTAGACTTACCCTTCAATTTATTGATAGAGAATACCTACCAAAATACTGTCAAAAATATCCATGAAAACCGTTGGAGCCGATTTTAGAGAAAAATTAACTTTTCCTTAACGGTTATAAGCCAATTAACGTTATTTTTAGCTTAGGCTAAGGCTAACTCACTAACGTTCTTATACTTCTCTGTGATCGTAATGCCAGGTTTGATTATTATTTGGCGTTAAGACGCCGCGTTGTGATCAATTACGAATTATTTTTTTTGGAGCCTCGTTAGAAAGATTTTTATTTTGAATTATCTTGTGCTTGGTGATAAAGTCACTGAATTTGTTGTAGAAATTTTATAAATTACTTTTCTTCACTTATTTTGTGTCATTTAATATTGTTTTAAATGGAAAATATAACCTTAATTGGCATTGGTGAGAAGATGAAAATAAAAATTAAAATATTAAATCCGTTGCGGATAGCTCCCTGTCTGACGTTCTTTAAGGCCGCGTCAAAATAATCTCAATGCCACGTTAATAACGCGTTCTGTTGGACGAAGCATTTAGAATGAAAAAAATATTTTGGGAAAAAATATATGTATGTATATAGTAACTTTTGTTCTTATTTGTATGTAGTATGTGTAACAGAACTTAAAAGTAGAAACACAATCACGCTTTACAACCAACTTTGACAATTTGAAAAAGTTCCAATATACGGAAATGTTTAGGGCTAAAGCACAATCACGCTTCAGCTTCGGCTTCGTCACGTTACATTTCATACGTCGGGTGTTGTTTTTGCTTTTTTCTGTCAAAGCGAAGAAAAGTTCAACTAGTTTCTACTTCAGCTTTGAGTTTGAGTAACGTTACCTTATCTTGTACACTAACCAAACGTTACGTCAAAGCCAAAGCGACATTGTGATAAGATGTATTGATTTCTTTTCTTTGAACTTGTAAACGTCAGTCGAAACCGAAGCTAAAGCGTGAATAACGCGCAACTCTTGCTTATTTCCTTTTGGACTTGTATTCGTTAATGCATGCCCACCTACGCGAAAGCATGTTCGAGTTGTGCATGATTTTTTCAGTTGCGTATTATTTTGACAGTTATCTTTTATTTTACTTTCTGTGTTTCAGTGATCAGTATTTAAAAAAAATTAATTTAAATCAAATTAATTAATAAAAACTTAATGGATTTGTGGCCATTATATACATATATGTATGTTGTCATCTTCTTGTAACGTGTTGTTTGAGCAACATCCAAAACAAGTATGAAGAAAAAGAAAAAGTTGCAGGCACAGTTCTACCCGTGCATGTTCGGGTTCCTCTATTTCTATTTCATTATCTTTCCCTTTCACAACTGAGCATGCAAGGCAAACACGCACCGTGTAAGTCTCGACTTACGACTGACTTTGACAACTGAGAATAGTTCAACTATACGAAATATAAATAAATACGAATTATCACAATGCTGCTTCCTCTAAAAACGCTTCATTTGACGCACGTAAGGATAACGTAAAATAAATTGCACGACTAGATCACACGTACTTGCTTATATGTGCCTCCACATTGTAGAATAAAATTTAAGAAAATTAAAGTGAACATCAAAACATTTATTCGATTTTTGTGACTTTTGATTGTTCGGATAAAGTACGTTAAATCGTATTGGCTGAAATAATTTAAACGCCATTTTATTTCTTTAGAAAATGTAAAAAGTGTGAATTTTTTTTTTTTTTAATTTTAGTAGCCGTTTTTAAATAAAACGGGTTTTTTAACAACTTTTTTTAAAAAATAAAAAAAAATAATTCAAGAATACCAACTTAAGCACAAAAAATAACGTACATTTAAAAAACAAAATTTTAAAAAAAATTCACTCACTCATTTTCAAAATATTGATTTTTTCAAAAAAAAATTTTTTTTTTAATTATTAAAAAAACAAAAAAAAAATGTTGAAAAAAAATTAATGCGAAATTACTCAAGCTACCTACATGTTCTTGAATAACAATTTTGATTGTAATCGGATAACCAGTTTTCGAAAAAGTTGAAGAAAAAAAACCGGTCCTATAAAAATTCTTGGAGCCGTTTTCGAGAAAAATAAACTTTTTACATAACGGTTATATGACAGGTACCGTTAATTTTTGAGCTAAGAAAAAAAAATTGAAAAAAATCCTCTGTAGAATGCCAAAATAACCTTAAGTCCAAAATTTGAAGATAATTGGTCCAACCGTTTAGGCTACAGTCCAAACTACATCCGTACAGACAGACAGACAGACAGAGAGACAGACAGACGGACAGAATTTTGCCAGTATCTCAAATATGTTTCTCTATCATCGTAATGTCATGTTTGACTGTTATCTCAAAATTTTTAATCTGCACGAATGCATAACTAGCATTATAATCGCAAGTAAAAACGATTGATAAGGAAAAAAGTTGGAATTAACTGAACTTTTGCTCGCTCTCTGACATTTTACTCAATGAAAACGTTCAAATTGAAAAAAAAATCTAATAATTTTACTAACTATAAGTATGTACTAATATTTACACATTTAGGATGACAGAAGGGTGCACTGAAGCTTTATAAACGTCGGTTGCAAGGCGTGTATGTGTTTTAGCCAAAATACAATAAAACAAAAAACATAATTTATATACGATATACATGCATTCATTCTTAGAATATAATAAACAAAAAAAAACATCTCACATATACAATGATATACATACATATGTTTGTACCATAAAAGGAAATATTTTCACCTAATAACGGTAATGGAGGATTGTCATGAATTGGTATAATATAATGACGACTTTTCAATATAACTACATATCATACAAATAATTAGTGTCCTTTATTCAACGCCTGTACAACACCAACACTAAAACAATTAACCACAAAATTTTCTCCATTAATGCAGTTAACAACTTAATTAAGTCATTTATTTGACAGTTAACAACACTAATTAAAAAATGTCACTTTAAAATCATTAAAAACCCGAAATGATTTCCAAAAACACGCGCGTAGCCTTGTGGCCTAGTAAGTTGATTGCTCCCAAACCATGAAGCATAAAACTCTGGTTTACTATTCAAAACATGTTATAAATGTATCTACTTAACGTTGAGCTCATCAATGACGCTCAAATATACAATATTTCATTCAAGAATGATACTAACAATTAATTTTTTAAATGTAAAGCACTTTCACCGGGAGATTATTTTTTTTATCTCTGAATGTGTTTTATTTTTTTATTTATGACTTACTTTATATACTTTCATTTTCGAAGTCCCTGAAACCGAAACCAATCAATACTTTGGTATCGGAAGCAAAACAAAACCACTAGCCACGAAATTCCAGGAGATACAATTTTGGCGTTCACCGACTAGGATTCAAACTATACGATTAAGTCATTCCCATGATGGTTTTTTTAATAGACGAGCTAAGAAGTTTTATTCTTGAAATAGAGAAACTTGCCGTTGTGTTTTGTCTTCATTCCCAAATAAAAACTAGGACACTTCAATGACATTTGTGGAGTAGGTTTTTGAACCATTTCTATCCTCACCACTGCCCAATTTATGGCACATTTACTTAATTAGCCGAGGCGCCAAGAGAAATGTTGTAAACAAACAAAAAAAAAATTAAAACATACGGCAAATCCACATGCGTAACATATCCTTTTGTGTTTGAAATTTGGCGCTTTATTAAACTCTTGGTAACACGCAAACTGTCACTAAGAAAATAAGCCTTCAAATGACCTTGAAAATCGTTTTTCATCATTTGTAAAGCAATAGAGCAGAAGGGATGTTTTTTTTTTAAACATTTGCTTACCTTGTGTACCCTTATTTTGGTAAGCATAATAGAGTTAAATGTTTCTATGCGTTTTTTTTTTTTAATAGCTTAGAATCAATCAAATCACACCCTATTGGATTAGCCGTAAGAAACTCTGAAGTCGCAGAGTATCTGTTACCAAAATCAATATTTGTTTCGCCGAAAAACAAGAATAATACTCAATGAGTTGTTCACAAGTTAAAAGTTTGTCTGGAGGAACACATAGGGCGCATGACGCACTTTGAAAACATTAATTCCACTTCACAAATTTAGTTAATCTAATTTTAATTAGTCATAACAAATGCGTCTAATTCATAAATCTCTCACGCATCAATCACTAAAGATAGATGATGATGACGACACTGAAGATGCACAATTTTCAATTCCGATCAGCGATTTATCTTCCAGCAATGTCATCCGTATTGTTATCTGTCACACAAAAGATCCGAGGAAAAGTTTTTATTTTCTTAAACCGAGGTTATAGTGAAGTTTACAAAAATATGTTTTTTTGTTTAACTCCCTAACGTTAAATCAACAAAAAAAAAACACACGCAACAGCCTATTTAACTTTGTTGGCCATTACTCATATGCCAAGGAAATATTTTATCTTTTGTCCAAGCCAGTGACAGATACTTTCTGGTAAATGGTAACACAAAAGCTCGTTGGTTTTTTTTTTTTATATAACCAATAGCAACAAAAGGTCGGTACAAAACAAAACTCAAACCAGCATCGAGTGTAATTAACAAGTAAATACAAATTACACCCAACAAAGTAAGTAAAATACACCTTTTGATTGAAGTTTCCACGCTGAACATGGATATTCTGAAAAAATATGTTCGAAAAGATTTCGTACATCACGTTTTTGAAAAGATACAAAACGAAAGTGTGCAGCTTTGAATATCAATTAAGTGGGCATCTTTGTTTGCAGAAAGTGTAAACTTCTTGTTTTGTTTGCATTTGTTATATGGAAAGACATGTTAAAAAAATATTTTCGTACATTTACTTATTTTAGGAAGAAAAAAAGGTGTGTTTGCAGCGGTTTTTTAAGTGCATTTTATATAACCTTCACGACACGCAAGAATTTGAGAATTAAAAAAAAAAACTGTCCAACGGACTTAAGCTCCTACAGGGTGATTCGTAGAAATATTTAAATTGTATTAACAAAATGTATCTAAAACAATATTTACATATGAAAAGAAACTGTTGTAGTTTATTAAAAAAAAAATTGCACAATTGGATCGCACGTACTTGATCATATGTGAGGTCACATCGTCGAATAAAATTTCAAAAATAATTAACATTAACGTAGAAAAATAACACTATCTGACCTTAAAAAAAATGTCAAAACCACAACACTTAACAATTTTTAGTAAAAAAATGGAGTAAGCCCTCACACGTCTTGTATGATTACGAATTTATAAAATAAGTATTTCAAAAATTGTAGGACGGATTTTAATAAAATCCTGTTTGTTTTTATTTTTAGTTTTTTGAAAAGAATTTTTTTTTGTTAATATTGGTATTCAGTGTTTTAGAGTTTAATTTACATGTAATTATAAAATTTTAAATTATTTTTTTTTGATTAGTTTTAAAAATATTTATTTTTCAAAAATTAAAAAGTTATTCAAAATTTTGATATGCAGAATTAATTTGGCTACCTAAGTCTTATCAAAAATAAAATTTGACAGAAATCCAAAGAGCCGTTACCGAGAAAGCCAAAAATTAAAAAACCATTAGTAGACTTTCTCGTTCTGATCAAATGATAGCCAATATCAACAAAAAAATTCTCAAAAAATTTCATCAATTGGAGCCGTTTTCGAAAAAAATAAGATATTCCTAAACGGCCATATGGCAGGACCGTTATTTTTAGGGCTAAAACTAAAATTTCAATTTCCCCTCTGGTGAATGCTTAAAGAATCACACACACCAAATTTGAAGATAATCGGTTAAGCCGTTTAGGCAGCTCTTTATATATACTGACAGACAGACAGACATTTTTTGCCAGTAACTTTCTAAGAACTTCTCTATGATCGTAATGTTATGTTTGATTGTTATATCAATTTTTTTATATTAACGAATGTTAACTCAACAACTCTGTGGCTGAGATGCTTTTCTTTAAATTTGGTTCTATTACCGTTCGGATTCGGATTCGTAAGTTGTAGGTCTCTTCTATTCTTGCAGATTAACAACACAAACACAGGAATGGTTGACAGTATAAGTCACTAGGCCTTGGCCCCGTAAGAAGCTGTCGAGCCAGTAAATTAAAAAAAAAATTAAGACTTTTTTGCGAAATACGAACATTTATTGTATTATAACGGGAAGCTTTGTTTTTCGTTGCTTGTTAAGTCGGAAAACTATGAAAATGTGACTTTTCGAAGTTGGAAGTTTTCAGAGTTCCATTGAATATCTCCATTCTCAGGATTAAAGAAATTTTGATTGTCGGTCGAAGGGTTTGAAAGTTTCTTCGAAGTGTTTTAAACGACTTTAATAAATTTGTCATTTTTTCCTTCTTCTAATTCAAGCGGACTGCTTCTTCTTCTAATTCAAGCGGATTTTGTAATTTTTCGGTAAGAATCGGTGCCAAGTAGTGTGGGATTCTTACCGCACTAAAACCACCAGTGAATCAGGACCAATCTATGAAAGATCGACAAATGATTTTGCATTCTTAGTTATAACACTTTCAACATCATCAGCTCGTGAATCTTGGTTGTTCTTAATCTCCGAACATTGTTTCGTACATTTAAAACGGGGTCTCCATTTCGAAGTTGGTATGCCATTACAGTCGCTGGTTGTTTGATATCCCGTATTTTTTAACCACTTCTGTAACCATTTCAATGTGAAGGTCACAATGTACATAGATCGCTATTTTGTATATAAAAAGGGCACTAATTATTCCACGAAGGACCTTGCTTTGGAATTTTTGGATGCGTTCAGCATTTGTTTTCTTTGTACAACCCCATAGTTGAATGTCATATGTCCATACGGTTTTCATTACTTGCTTAGTTTGTTCTGGATAGATAGGTCAGAGTTCTTTCCTAGTAACCAGTGCATTTATCTGTACTTCAAATTAAGTTCTTCACTTTTCTTTTTGGTGTGCTCTTTCCCTTTAAGCTTTGCATTCAAAGTCATTCCAAGGTGGCCATTATAGCGTTTAAGTCCACTGGAATATCCCTTGTATATAACAGATAGAGGGTTGGTAATAGCACACATCCTTGTGGTACACCGGCTTCAATTTTCTTTAATTCCGAGTAATTTTGACTGTGGTAATCTTAAGAGTCATAACGTAATATTTCAGTATTTTGCACTCAAGACCCAAGTGCCAAACCTGGTTAAAGGCACAAATTACTTCTGCAATTTTTCTATTATGTGGCACATATGTACCTTAGTTTAAGTTTATTATAAATTAAAATTTTTTGAAGGCTATTGATAGAATTTCTTTCAAAACCTGAACATGATCGTACCCTGGTGATTTTTTGTTACAGTGAGACATTCGTCGTTTCTATCAACAAACTGAAAGGGATCAGCAGCTGTGTTTACTGGGAATGGCTTAAAGACAGTCACGAGATGTTTTATCAGCCTTTTGTTTCTGGTCTCAATCCATTTACCATCTTGAGATTTAATTGGCGGTTCTTGTGTATGAGGCCTTTTTAGGCACTTCCGAAGCATCCGTCGTCAGACTTTTCAGGAATTTACTAAGTGAATCATTTTTGAACTCACTGATTGGTTTTTTTTTTAGTTCGTTCTTAAGACAGTTAAAAACTGCCTTATCATCTAGCTGTTCATTTTCTTCGGGCTCTTGTTTTTTCAATACCTTCTTATAATTTAAATTCTTCTTCTAATTCAAGTGGATTTTGTAATGTGACTATAAAAGCAATAATTTCTCCGCAATCTGCACAAAACCGTTCACAGATAGTTTTAGTACTTGTTAGATATTATTTTCCTTTATAAGTGGACTTCCGCTAACTGTCACTTTGCGGTAAAAATGTCAAGTAGATCTGGCGTTTTGGCCATGTCGGTTGGTTTTCCGGTCCATAAAAATCAATACAGGTTTCCATGCAAGCTTTAAAAACTTATCTCCATCTCGTCCATATGCATTTCGATCCCCAAAATGTATATTTTAAACTTAAACCACCACATATAATAAAATTGGAATCGAGAAGTTCAAAAAATCTGTTTTTTTCTATCTTGCACCCTATATTGCCATATATTAATACAATACTATTGGTCGAACGTTTGTATTTTATATTGACTGCACAAATTTGAATTGTTTTATTTTAAGCTCTTTTGTTAATTTCAGGGAATTCTATTTTAATTCCCAAAATATTTTTCTCTCAACTAACATTTGCTTGAAAGGTTTTTGGTTCGTTTTTCGTTTTCTCAAAATCCTGTAACTAAATTCCCATTCCACTAAATCGCGTAACGAAATCACTCCAATTTCCTACTTTTTTATATAAAATCGCGACAATCTTGCATAATGTTCTAAATACATGAATTTAGTTACACTATGAGATTTTAGGTTTTTATTTTCGCGGACGATATTCATCTTAGATAAAGTTTTGTATTTTCGGAACTTACCGCGTTATAAGAAATATTTTCTTATTTCTTTCTACCCGACGTTTCGAAGAAGTTTCATACTTCGTGGTTACACTAATTGATGAGAATCAACGAGAACGAAATTTCATATTTTTCAATGTTTAGAAAATACAGCTGAGCTAAGTTGTAGTAGTGTGTAAATGTTGGTATTCCAAATGATGAGAATCAACAATAATCCAGGAAAATTTTCAATATTCTAGGAAATTGATTTTGTTTGCAAAAAAAAAATAACAATCAAACATGACATTACGATAATAGAGAAGTTGAAAAAAGTGGGTCCGAAAATTCCGTCCGTCTGTCTGTCTGTCTGTCTGTCTGTCTGTCTGTTCGCGCCTCTACAGCCTAAACGGATGGTCCGATTTACTTCTTGCTATTTAGTATTAATTAGGTAGTATATCGGGGTGTTTTTCAATTTTGCTAAAGGTTGAAAAATAACGGGACCTACCATACAATTTTTAACAAAAAGTTTGATTTTTTTCGAAAACGGCTCTAACTATTTTGACAAAACTTTCAGGGTGCTATTTTTTTACAATAATACATATTTCAGTTAGAACGATTTTTTTGAAATTTGTTCTATAACGGTACCTCTCATATAACCGGTTTTTTTTCAAATGTGGTTTAATCGTAAACTATTATCCCGATTTCAATAAAATTTTGCACACAGAAAGTCATTTATTATTCAATTAATATTATATTTCAAAATTTTCAAAAACTTTTTCTTCGATTTTTTAATATAAAAAAAATTTGGTTTTCGAAATATTATGAAAATGAGTTGATTGAATTCTTTTAAATAATGTTCCCAAATGAAAACTACAGATTTCCTTATAATGACATACTAGAAAAAAAATTTAAATATTTTTTTCGAAAAGTTTTTCTAAAAAAACGACTTTTTAAAAAAACTGATCGAATGATTTTCAATATTTATTTTTTTCTCCATAGACATTTAGTTTTCAAATTTTATTGCATACTTAGTTTTTTCCGAAAAAACTCTTAAACTAATTAAAAAAATGAAAGAATTTAAAAAAAAAAAAAATTTTTTTTTATTTTAATAGACGTGTTGTTTTCAATCTGGCAATACTTTTTTCGAAGTTGGTCTTTTTGACAGCTGTCACTTGATTTATGCTCAGTTTGGTTTTCCATTTCATAATGAATAGAATTACTCCTGAACAAGTTTGCAAATTGTACAAATTTATTACCAAAATAATGGTTCGTTTCGGTAGAGAAAAGTGTCGATTGAACCCGAATGAGTCCATCTGCCATCGAGCGCAACAATTGGAGATGTGCCCATCATCTTTATGGAAGATTTTGCGGAAAGATCTTGGTTTGCAGGCTTACAAAATCCAACTCGTGCAAGAATTGAAGCCGAACGACCATCAAACGCGTCACACGTTGGTGAATGGGTCCAAAACGAGATGGCCACCGATCCCAATTTTCACAAAATTGGGAAAATTGGGCCTCTGACTGTATTTTATTCTACCCAGCCGCGGCGGCCACTTCCTTGAATAATTAATCCTTGAAATCATCTTTAAAACATAATGCAAACCCTTATCTTTATAATCAAGCTAAATTCTTGACCATATAATTAAACTGTATGCGTTTTATTTATTCTTGAAAACCGCACGTCTAAAACATAAGAACAAGTTCGTGCGACCCAGTCGTGCATTTTTTTAAATATATTCGACGATGTGACCGTACATATGAGCAAATACGTGCGATCCAGTCATGCAATGCAGTTTGTAGCATTTTCATATCCTCCGTTTGACTTTTACATACAATTTAAGCTATTGCATGTTTTTTTCCAAATCACCCTGTGGCTTTACTGATGCTAATGAATATATCTTAACTCAACTCTTTTAACTAAGTTCCATTTATTAAGAAGCTTTTTTGATGTGGGAATACTTTGCCTAAACTTAGCAATGATTAACCTTTCTTCACATTAGCCTTGACTTTTCACGAAGAAGCTTAAGGCTTGGTAAGAATGTGTTAATGTTGGCTTTAACGACTCCGTTAAGTGGGAGTCGAAGTTGAAATTGTGTATTTTGTGAGTTTTGGATATCTTAAATGATTAATTTCCCTGATTTTCAAGATGAATGATTCAACAATATGAATAAATATTTACGGTTTCCTTGAATTATGAATTTTGAAAAAAGATGGAATCGATTAATTTACATTCACATTACGATCCAATAGTTTTAGATACCAATTAATAAGCTAGCATCGTAAAAAACCTAATAACAATATGAGTGGCAGTGCTGCAGTAGATTAGGTGCTTGCTTTCTAACCAAGACATTGTGGGTTCACTGTTCAGTTTAGGTTTTGGGTAGCATTTTTTCAAACTTCTAGCGGAATATAGTCGTCATCCGTGAGATTTATATCTGAAATTACTGACCTTATTTTCGATCTGCTGCCTTGAAAGTCGTTTCCTATCTTTCTAATTCTTTTAACAAGTGTTGTGCAACATCCAGTTGAATTCTAAGAAAATGGAACATGTAGTTCAATAATATTTGTTTAAATCAAACAATAGCAGCAATGATTTTAAAAAGAAAGTAATTAAGTTACTAAGCCAGTGTGCAATAATGTTTTTTTAATTTAATTAAAAAAAATCTTTTTTTTTAATTCAGGTAAAGACTTTATTTAGACTTTTATTATGATAGCGATAACGCTAGCGAGGGGGAAATAAGGAAGGGGGAGGAAAGGGAAGCATCGATGAACATTAGTGAGCACCGAGTACCAAAGCCTTATCTGAAGAGTTTTTTTTATAGCAATATCACTATATTTTGGGGGTAGGAACCGAAGATAAAGAGATTTTTTTACTTTCTTGAGGAAAAATACTTCTCTTTAGAAATACCATGCACTCTGTTTTTTCTTTGTAATACCTAAAATCAAAATCCCTCATGTAGTTATATTTCACACTCGACAGCAATTCAAGGTAAAACGTAATAAAATTGATGATAGATCCAAAAAATAATGCAAAACATGAAGAGCTCTATGAGCCAGAGACAGTACCGAAAAAAATTGAAAATAATTCCACATCCGCCAGAGTGAACGTCACTATTTGAATGCCTAACCGACCTTATAAAATTATTTTGTCGGAAAAGGAATTTATGAAATTTTATCATAGTTTAATTGAACAAATGCCAAAGTCTGGTTTTAAGATAAAATACAGAGTTACCCTTGTTCCGTTTATAATATATAATATATATACGTACTTACAAAAACACACTTCACTTTTTCTCAATCACAAGTTTTTTGTGAAAAGTTTAAAAAAAAAATCTGTTTTCTAATATCAAAAATGAGAATTCAATTTTATAGATCTTACATATAAACATTGAACATGAATAGCGATCAAAAAAGTTTAGAAAATTATGGTTCAGACACTGAAAGTTCTATCGAATCACCCTCCAAAAAGAACGAAAGAAACAAGCAAATAATTGAAGAAATTCTTGACAGAAAGCGAGTCTTCAAGGACAATCAAGACATAAGCATTCATCCTAGCTTCACTGATTTTAAGGTTCCATAGTAAGACATAAGAGAAGACTAATATTCCTTAAATGTTTGTTTAAGTGTCAGATTGATTTCCCCCCTTTTTAGTCATATTACATGTCAATTGCGATACTCCAAAAAGAAGCAAGAGTATGAAAAGCAATTTCAGCGAGAAATTGCCGAACTCTTAATCCATCAACCAACTGCTTACGATGCTGCAAGATTAAATAGGTGATTTTTTTGTTAAATTTCTAAAAAATTTACATTTATTTTGATAATTGTTTTATTAAACTAAAGACATCTATGTATAACGACATTGTGGCCACCCTTGCACAATCGCACAGAAATTGATTATTTTCATAGAAATTTCTTTAGAATGAGTGGCCGGCAAAAGAAACGACTTGAATTCCTTATGAAAACCAAAATAATTTAAAACTTTTTTTAATATCTTTTTCAAACAAAATTAAATTGTATACATGGAAAAATATAAATGCAAACGTAACTTTGTTTATTTGAAACCAAAATCGATCGCAAGCACGAGGCGAACATGAAAAAGATAATAATTAAAAAAGAAATACAAAATAGGCGGAGTTTTGTTAAACTAGAAAGTAGATGTAGATATTGGTGTGTGTGTGTGTGTGAGGGTTTATGCGTGTGCGTTAACGAGCTGTGGGTCGGTGTTGCTGCCATCAATGTTTTCTTATGACGTCCGTAAACCGACTTTACAGACACCAACTTTTATTAAAAATAAAGTTTGTTATTACACATGTTAAATCGTAATAAATTTATGAAAAAAAGTATTTAAAAAATTGTAAGAATGATTTGGATAAAATAGTGTTTTTTATTTTTAGTTTTTTTTTTGAAAAAAAAAAATTATTTGTGATTTTGGTATGCAGTTTTTTAGAGTTTGCATTTTATATGAAATCTACAGTACTATCAATTTGGGTGTTTCACCTAGCGCCATCTAGCTCCCTTAAGTTTTTCTCTGAGTGGCGATTGCAATGTTAACTTTTAGCATTGAACACATATGCAATGTTAGAAAATTTAAAAACGGGAAAGATGTATGTAAAGTGTTAGAGTCAGAAAAAAACAAACCATTGACACTTTTTCGTGTTATTTTTAAATCATTTTTGCATCGCTTAAAACTGGTATTGAGGGATGACGAAATATTCACCCAGGGAAGGAGTTCAAAATAGTTGACATTGTAATAAGAGCCTTAAGGGAAAAGGTTTTGATTTTTTTTGCCAAGGAAAATCTGTAAAATGCAAACAAAAAAATCAAATTAAAATCTTATGTACCTTCTCAATATTTTGCATATTTTAATAATGCAGTATTTGCAAAATAAATTTCTTGAGTTTTTTCATTTACGCAATAAAATCGACATACACATGTAGGTACCATAAACTCAACTAAACAACAATATACTTAAAACCGACAAACAAGACAACCCTTTGTATAGTCTTTCAATATTTAATTAAATAAACTAAGGGATCGACCAAAAACTCCTGAAGGAAAGTCCTTATTGCAGGCGCCCTACTTATTGAAAAAGAATGCGCTCATGATTTCTACTCTGTCATCAGACAAAAGCGAAATAAAGAAATAATTAATGTTTTTTTCTTATGCAGCTTCCCTAGCAATATACATTACTAACACTGTATGTATGTATATATGATGTACACAACTAGTATTCTGTATCTTTCTGCATTGCTGCTTTGCAAATATATGGTTACCATGCTTGATTATTATATCAAATTTTTTAGTCTGCAAAAATTTTACAAATAAAACACATTGTTTGCAAATGTTTGTACCTTTGTTATTGCTTTTGAGTATCTTAAAAAAAATGGTTTACATTATTCGAGTCGTTAAATAGAAATTTGAAAAATAAAAAAATATCTCGGTGTTTTTAATTTGTTTGAAATAACAGTACCTATGTTCGATCGAAAGCAGTAAAATGCCGTTTTGAATAAACATTAGCTTTTACAATTTTTCCTTAAAAAGAAATGTTAATAGGAACCTACATACGTGTAAATCAAACAAAAAAATCAATTCCTTATTACGTTCGAAATTCAACAATATACATTAAAACTTTAAACAGTCAAATCCTTGGTATTTTTTGTTTCCCTTACTCTACCATACCATATGGTCCAGTGTCAGTTTTTGAACTTTTCACTCGTACTTATTATTCACTATTCCTGCTAATGCTTGTATTCATTCTCATACCATTCTGAAAATATAACGTACCCAACTTACAATTTAGCTTGTATAAGGTTATTTTTTTTAATTTGGCAAGTAATTGCTTCCATAGAGCTTGTATAAGGCAGACTTTCGCAAGCCACACATTTCAAACCTTAACAATTAATAAAATACCTGTTATAACGCCTTAAAAAGTGAGTTTGGTGAGCTCTATACAAGGCTTGTAAATAAAGGTTCAAAATGGCCTGTATAAGGTCTTCCGAAGATGTTTACTGAAAATTAAACAAATAATTACTGCTATAAGGCTTTCCACGACAAGCCAATGCAAACAGCTTTTGTAAGGCTTGCCTATAAAGGCCTTTTACAAACTGAATTAATTTGCTAATATCATGAGTCTTATAAATAAGTTCTTATAAATAAAATCTTTGTAAATGAAATAAGAGTTACAACTGAATATTGCAAAACAGAAAAAAAGTGCTAAAAGAAATTATTTCTTAAGTTCACAGAAAGGAAATCAAATACTAACGCAAAGTAAATGGTTTCAAAGAATTAACCTTTGAATTTATTTTTCTCAAATGACAATTAAGCTTGATTTATAAAACCCAATTGTTTCATTTTTACTTGCGATTATAGGGACTATGAGGCAAGTTATGCATTCGTAAAAAAAAAAAAATTCTAACAATCAAACATGATATTACGATGATAGAGAAGTCAAAAAAATTGGGTCCGGAAATTCCGTCCGTCTGTCTGTCTGTCTGTCTGTCTGTCCATATCGATATCTACAGCCTAAACGGTTGGGCCGATTTGATTCAAACTTGGTATATAGTATTTTTAGAGTGCTCTACCCGACAGTTTTTGGAATTGGCATTCTAGCTCCAAAACTAACGGTACCTGCCATATAACTTTTATTAAAAAACTTATTTTTCTCGAAAACGGCTCCTACGATTTTGATTAAACTTTCAGAATGATGTTTTCTGTGCAAAATCTATCTTTTAATTTTAATGGATTTTTCAGAAAAAGTTTTATAACAGTACCTCCCATATGACCGGTTTTTTAAAATCAGACTTTCTCGTTAACTAATTGACGGATTTTGATGAAATTTTCAAAATATGTAGTGTTTTATGATTTAAATAATATTGCTTATCAAAATTTTCAAAAACATTTTTTTTTAAATTTTAATAATTTTTTTAAAAAAATATTTTGTTTTTTGAATATTTTGAAAACGGATCTATAGATTTTTTTTAAAATTTTTCTCCTAGTATAAACTATAGATTTCTTAAAATTGACATACTAAAAAAAAATTTTAAAATATGTTTTCGAAAAGTTTTTCAAAAAAAACATTTTTTTGAAAAAACTGGTCGAACGATTTTGAAATGAAAAATTCATAAAATAGAAAACAGCAAAAGAAATAAGATGGCTTACAACATTTTTTCCAAAAAACGTTATGAGTAGTGTTTTTTTGAATTCATAAATTTTTTTCCCCAACATTTTATTTCATATTGCTCGGCTAAGCCCTAGCCAAGCCATTAGTCAAATAAAAGAAAGTGACAACCTACAGTACATACATACTTACGTATTTTAAAGTATTTTTCATCATCATAAAAGCACAGAATAAATAAGGAAGCCTTTGATAAACACACAAAAACAACTAACAAATAAAAAAAAACTATTCGATTACTACTGAATGCAAAAATTTCAATGGAGAAAACAAAAGTTTACACCTTCCTATAAATAAACAAAACCACTGTGTTAACTTTTAATATTGTCTCTATACCTACTGGCTTAACAGTAGTTGGAACACGTATCTTAATTTTAGTACCTACCTTTCTTCCAACCTTATTATAGGTACCTAAATCCTTTATAAATTCCATTGGTCCCATATTGGGACGTATAAAGGTCCCTTTACCTAGCATTATTGCCATACTGCTGATTCAGACGAATCTTTATGCCAGTTGTTCAAATTTTTCCATACCAAAATGAAAATTTAACTGAAAAAAGTCCTTTGTATCTTTCTATTAGCAAATATTATAAACAGTAAGCAGCAAGTGGATAGATAATACTACACTAAAAAACTGCAAAAGCTAACAATCCTATATATTTATGTGTTTATCCCTTTGTCGTGACGCATGTTCGTTCGAACTTCACCCCAAAACGATTCTAAGGAAGTTGCACGTCATACAAAAAATATTAAAATAAAATCTTTGTCAAAAAGACGCCTGCACTTAAAAAGGATTAGCACATAAGAGCAAGTACGTGCGACCCAGTCGTGCCTTTTATTTTAAGTATTAGATTGCTTCAAACTTAAGAAAGCCACACAATTTAAACTTTGACAATTAAAACAATAACTGCTATAAGGGCTTTAAAAGTTAGAGTGGAAAGCTTTAAGGCTTGTAGATAAAGTTTAAAAATGGCCTGTATAAGGCCTCCCAAAGATGTTTACTAAAAATTGAAATGCAAAGAACTTGTGTAAGGCTTGCCTCAATAGGCCTTATATAAACTAATATAATATTGGTTTTGTCAAAGTTTGATGATAATTTTCCCAACCGTGAATTGGTGAAGAGGTAAAGTACTGGAGTGTTACCAGAAGGACTGGAGTTCAAAACGCAGTTAAATAAAAGCTTTTCACTTTTAAAATTAAAATAAAATGTCATTCGCTTCAGTATGCAGTAGAAAAGTAAGTTTGGCAACTGCTTGATGAGAAATATAACTAAAAACGCAATACAAATATTGCAACAAAAACTCAACATAAAAAAAATCAATTTTTGTTTAAACAAATCCTTAATCTACTTTTTTGTGCTAAAAAAATACGAAACACGAAATATTGTAGGCTAGCAAGTACTTTTTGTTTGTGGTAATATAAAATAGCCCTTATAGTTATATAAGGCATGATAATAGCAAAGATGTCATTAAATGGCTTGGATAAGGCCTTTTTATAAAATCCAGAGCAGGCTATTAGCATTTAGCTGTGACAAAATAGCTTGCTCAGACAAGCTTTTCATAAAAAACTATTTGCTGATATAAGACCATTCAACAAAGGTCTTATAGCAGTTAAATAGCTTGTGTAATGTGCGCCAAAATAACTTGTATAAGGCCTTTTAATGTTACTATAGCAGTCAGAAAATAGCTTGTTTAGAACCTTTTACAATTTAAATTGTTAGTTGGGTACAACCTACTCTTTCCTCATTATGTTATTATATTCTACTCTGCAGAACTTTTTACAAATGTATATCAAGAACTATACGGCAGATCGGCAGTATTTCGGTAAATTAGATGCTGCCTTATGGTAGTACTATAGATTTCATATACAATGGAGTTTTTAATACAAAACTGTATGTATGTCTGTCTGTCTGTCAGTATGTATAACGAGCTGCAGACTTAACGGCTTAAGCGATTTTCTTCAAACTTGTTGTGTGTGATTCTTTTGGCATTCCTCAGGGGGGAAATTGAAATTTTATTTTTAGCCCTAAAAATAACGGTACCTGCCATACGACCGTTTAGGAAAAGCTTATTTTTTTCGAAAACGGCTCCAACGATATTGATGAAATTTTTTGAGAATTTTTTGTTGGTATTGGCTATCATTTAATTAGAACCACATATACGGGAAAAGTCTAGAAACGGGACCTTTCATATAACGGTTTTTTTAATTTTTGGCTTGCTCGGTGAATTTCTGTCAAATTTTATAATTGAGAAGATCTCCAATAGATAGCCAAATTAGTTCTGTATATCAAAATTTTGAATAACTTTTTTTTTCTAATAAAAAATAATTTTTGAAATTTTTTTTTTGAAAAATCAATATTTTTAAAACTAATCAAAAACAATAATTTTTAATTTTATAGTCACATGTATATAAATAGGCTCTAAAAAACTGCATGCCAAAATTAAAAAAATTATTTTTTTTTTAAACCAAAAATAAAAAACAGGATTTTATCAAAATCATAAATTCTTTGTTGCTTAAGACGTGTGATGGCGTACTTCATTTTTACTAAAAACTGTTAAGTTTTGTGGTTTTGATAGTTTTTATAAGTTCAAACTCTGTTATTTTCAACGTAAATGTTATTTGTTTTTGTCAAAGATCTTGCTGTCCAATGTAATTAGGTACATAAGAGCAAGTACGTGCGACCCAGTCGTATATTTGCTTCGTTTTGAACAAAGAAGCTGCACTGCTGTACCGGCAAACTAAGAAGGCTAAGGTTTTGATACCTACGATCAATGTTTTCTTCTTTTACCTACGATTGTTATGATTTCGACTGGGACTACAATTCTCCCACTTTTCTGCTTCCTAAGGTTACACCTATGGATTGTGCCATGTCTGAAACCGCCTAAATACAGGACGGTCGTTGCATTTGTTTGATCCAGTAGTTTTTACGCGATTTATTTGTTTGACAGTTATTTGTTTTCGTTCGATCTTTAATTGACGAAAACGCTGATCCAGTCTGTCAGCCTAGGGATTTCCTTATACACTTTTGGGAAAGTTTAAATAAATAAATAAATTAAATAAATTTATTGGCGCGAAAGCTCCTTAAGGAGCCAAGGCTTAGTTCATTGCACAGATGTGATTTCTTCTATAGTCGCAGCAATTCACGAGAAACTGGGAGGCGCTTTAAGAGTATTCTTCCCGACTCTTCAAATGGAAGATTTGGATACATTAGTCCTCCCTCCAATCCCAATTTTTTTTATCTTGCATTTGAAAGAAACTGTTGATGAATAGCATACCGCCATTCCCATTCAGTTTAATCAATCTTGCCTACATAAGAAGTTTCTTGGTTCTCTCTAACACAGAGTTGCTTTTAATTCTAACTTGTTTAATTTGCTTCCGGGATCTTATAAGAGTTGAACATACTTCTTTCAAACCAGGACTTTTCTATAGGCTTTTTACTTTTAAACCTGTTGAGAATAAAAGCACACATCCCCAGAAGAATAACTTCAGTGATCATATCGGCATTGGCATCAATTTTGCAATAGCGGAAACATATTGACCAGCCGTTTGGCCCATAAAGGTCTATACTTACGTAAAGACAGATATAATAATGACGTGTTTGATTGTTATCTCCATATTTTGTTATATTCATAATTCCATAAAATGTTCTAATACTAGATCTGGATATAATGCAAGTAAAACGTTAATTTATGATAATTAAACCAGCTTTAGATCATGAAGAGCCAATCAATTGTTTTCAGAATTTCATACCAATCTAGTGGCTTATGTCTATATCTAATAACTAGAACCTTTATTTGTTAGAGTTGGCAACAACTCCTACACCATAGCGTTATAAAGAGATAGACAATGATTAGCTTTCTTCTTCTACGTTTACCTATATTCTATATTAATTTTATTTACAAAAATATAAAAGTCACCAATCTACATAGGAAAACCAAAGTTGCTATGTCCTTATTCGAAATAGCCGCGCACCGATGTGTTCCACTTATCACCAAAGATGACATCCGCGCTTGTTTCACTTTCTATCGCCATCTCCATGCAAAAACCAATACTTTGACGTTTGTCGTTGATTAAAAGAATTCATAAAATCGTCAGCTTTATAATGAACAAAAGTTGACTTACTTCAAAACCAGTTGGTTTTCATTTTTACCTATATTCAGGTTATAAATGTTTCACATGAAATTGTTGAAATTTAAATAAGTTGATCACAACAAAGTAATTCTTATTTAATAGTGAATTAAACGATAACCTCAGGCCTTGACTACACGTGTAAATGTTATTTTCCAATGGGGCATTATCATTCGTACTTGCTTTATGGCTAATATGGTAATGGTTCATTGAATTTCTACAAAATGAATTACTCGCGTGGAATTGTTTAAAGGAAGGAATGCAACTAGCTATTTCTATAGAACATTGCCCATAGAAATAACGGTAGAAAAGAGAAGGTTCAAATGACTTGTTCATTCTTAATCCTTTTGGATGTTTTCCTTCTGAAAGACAAGCAGCCGCCCAGAAATCAGAGTTGAACTCAATGTTCTTGGATGGATATAGATAGATTTGTAGATAGTAGCCAGATCAGAAAATAAAACGAATTTCTTATATCGTTGTAGGATGCCCATAAACATCTTGCGGGCATTTTTGGCTATATCTCAGAACAGCGTTGCGTTTTTAACGCATTAAATTTTATAATACTCGTGTTTCTTACTCCCCATTTGATAATACTATCAAGATCAGAATATAATAAGCCGTTGAAGATCCACATCCGAAGACCAGGGGAAAAATGAGTAAAGTGACAGAACGGAGCCCTGCGGCACTCGGGCATTTATTTTGAGGATACCAGACTTAAACCCTTCCAATACAACTTTTATTGAATCGTTCAAATGTCTAATCCAGCGAAAAATAGAATTTATTTTGAAAGCATTCATTTTCAATAAGAGAGCCTGGTGTTTAGTATAAGGATTTGCTGCACTGCTCTGTAAGATAAACCATCGGATCACCGGTGTTCCTATTCCTACGAAAAGCGTGCTGTTTTCATTAAAAGCTTTTGTTTCCCGAGATGTTTTTTAACAGATAAATAACCAGTGTTTCCAAGGCTTTGGTGAAAAGGGACGTAAATGCAATCGGTCGGTAGTTTAAGGGTGAGGAGGATTTGCTTTTTTTGGATATATGTTAGAGAAAAGCTATTTTCCACCAATTCGCCATTAACCCTCTGAGGAGTAAGATATGTGGAGCTTACCCGCTGATTTGTTAGCATAGAAGAACACCTGTTAAGAACAATAGATATGGACCAGCGGCTTCATTTTTGTCGAGATCTTTCAAGATTTTGGTCACTGTTCGATTGCGAAAAAAGATTGGTCCCCATAGAATCATTTGCACTTTCAAGTCTCTGATAGCGTAGTTTTATCTTGAGAGCTCAAAATTTGAGTGCCATTGAAGAACAAGTATAGGAAATGAGGGCGAAGAGGAATTTCTCATATGTCTTACAAATTATCAAAAATTGTTACTACCGGTTGCCTTAATTTGTGGGCATGTAAGAATTTAGTCTGTCTAATATGGCAGTTACAGGACTTCCCGGCTTATTTGACCTTTTTCCGATTTTCTTTAGTAGGGTTGGTTTTATAAAAAAAACTGTGTAACAGTATAGACAGCAACCTAGTTGCTAGTGTAATAAATTGCACGACTGAATCGCACGTACTTGCTCATATGTGCGGTCGCATCGTCGAATAAAATTTAAATAAAATACACGACTGGGTCGCATGAACTTGTTCTTATGCTAGATAATTGCTTAGTGGCTGCATATATATGTATATAAAGGGTGTTTTTTTAGACGCGTGGTTTTTAAGAAGAAATAAAATGAATATAGTTTAATGTTATGGCCAAGAATCTAGCTTAATTATAAAGATAAGGGTTTGCATTATGTTCTAAAAATTATTTCGGGCAAGTGGCCGCCGTGGCTGACTCGAATAAATTCCAGCCGAGGCCCAATTTTCCTAATTTTGTGAAAATCGGGATCGGTGGCCATTTCGTTTTAGGCCCATTCACCGAACGTGTGACGCCCTTGATGGGCGTTTGGCTTCAATTCTTGAATGAGTTGGATTTTGTAAGCCTGCAAGCCAAGAAACTTCCGCAAAATCGTCCATAAAGTGGATGGGCACATCTCCGCGATGGCGGATGGACTCATGAGTCTTCTTCGATACTCTGCTCCACCGAAACGAACCATTATTTTGGTAATAAATTTGCACAATTTGCAAACTTTGTTCAGGAGTAAGTCTATTCATTATGAAATCGCAAACCAAACTGAGCATAAATCAAGAGACAACTGTCAAAAAGACCAACTCCGAACAAAGTATTGCCAGATTGAAAACCACACGTCTATTAAAATAAAAAAATATTTTTTTTAGAAAATTCTTTATTTTTTTTTAATTAGTTTCAGAGTTTTCTTGGACATTTTATGCAATAAAAACTAAATGTCTATTGAAGAAAAATAAATTTTGAAATTCGTTTTTTTAAAAAGTCGTTTTTTTTAAACTTTTCAAAAAAATATTTGAAATTTTGTTCTAGTATGTCATTATAAGGCAATCTGTAGTTTTCATCTGGGAAAATTATTTAAAAAAAATTCAATCCACCCATTTTCAAAATATTTCGAAAACCACTTTTTTTATTTTTTTTTTAAATCGAAAAAAAAACAGTTTTTTGAAAATTTTGAAATGCGGTATTAATTGAATTATAAATGACTTCTTGTGTTCAATTTTATTGAAATCGGGATAATAGTTTACGATAAAACCGCATTTGAAGAAACCGGTTATATGAGAGGTACCGTTATAGAACAAATTTCGAAAAATTTATTCTAACTGAAAATGTATTATTGTAAAAAATTGGCACCCTGAAAGTTTTATTAAAATCGTTAGAGCCGTTTTCCAGAATATCTAACTTTTCGTTCAAAATTGTATGGCAGGTACCGTTATTTTTCGAGCTAGAGCAAAAATGAAAAACATCCCTTGAGAAACTACTTAATAAATACTAAATACCAAGTTTGAAGCAAATCGGTTCATCCGTTTAGGCTATAGAGGCGCGAACAGACAGACAGACGGACGGAATTTCCGGACCCACTTTTTTCAACTTCTCTATTATCGTAATGTCATGTTTGATTGCTAGATTATTTTTTTTTGCACGAATCCATAACTTGCATTTTAGTACCTAAATCGCAAGTAAAAAAGGAACATGAGAAGCGCGCGATCGAGGAAATGGAGAGCTGTTATTGCAGGAATGAAGTTCGAAAGTTTTACAAAAAGGTACAAGGAAACTGTCAAAAGTACAGAGCTTGAACTGAAGCTTGCAAAGACGATCAAGGGAACATCGTAGTGGAATCGCAGTCGATGCTGAGAATATGGAAAAACCATTTCTGCAGACTGTATAACGGCGATGACGAAACGAATTCCGCTGTCAGGCAGAATGGTCCACTTTATCTGGGCGGAGTAGACCAACAATTCCGACCACCACATCTGGATGAAATAAAGTTAGCTATAACTAAACTTAAAAGCAACAAAACCGCCGGAGCCGATGGCCTAGCTGCCGAGCTCTTCAAAGCTGCAAGCGATGACTTGGCTATAAGTATGCACCAACTCATAAGCAAAATATGGTTAGAAGAAAGCATGCCCGATGAATGAAATCTCAACATAATTTGCCCGATCCTTAAAAAAGAGACCCTCTGAGCTGCATCAACTATAGGGGTATCAAAATCAAATCGATACCCACCACCTTTTCATCGATTTCAAAGCCACGTACGACAGCATTTATAGAGACGAGTTATATAGAGCAATGTGCAGTTTTAACATCCCTGCCAAACTCGTCTGCCTGTGTAAAATGACAATGGAAAACGCACGCTGTTCCGTCAAGGTCGGTAAATACCTCACCGACACCTTTGAAGTAAAACAGGATTTAGACAAGACGATGCGCTGTCTAGCTAGGGACCGAGCTGGCTGGAGACGGTTGGTGTCTCTGATAGCGTAGAATTAGTGGCTGTTAGTTTTATCTTGAGAGCTTAAAATTAGATTGCCATTGAAGAACAAGTATAGGAAACGAGGGCGAAGAGGAATTTTTCATATGTCTGAATCCCTATATTTTTACGATACGTCTGGTATGACTCAAGGGTGAACTGATGAAAAATCTTTACGTGACGAGTATTACGGTTAAAACTTTTTCGGGAAGGAACTGAAAACATTAACAAATTACATAAACAATAATTAATTAAATATAGCGCTGGCAACCAGGGCTTTTGGCTACACAAATTTATAAATTTAAAAATAAATTTATATATAAATAAAATTTCAATAATAAATTTGTTCAACCCATTTAAACAAATTAAAAATTTCATGGTTTCCGATCACAAATAGCTGATATTAAGTAACTAACTTAAGTCGTTAAGATTTAGAAAGAAGTTAATAGTGTATTTTGAATGCAATTTAATTATAACTTTCAACATGACCAAGCTTCGCCACCTTTAAATGTGCAGGAAAAAAGAAAAAAGTTAATTACTAATTAAATTACATATATCTTTCATGCTTTTTGACTTACGAAACAAAGTCGAAATAGAAAGGTTTTTTCCCCCCGCTATAAACCCAAACTACGTTTAGATGGTTAACCAAAGTACTTAGCTAGCTTGAAAGATGTAATTGCACACAAAAAACATGCTAATTAAGAGACGAACACAAGTCTTATAAAACAACGTTTAAGTGTAATTTTAAAATTATGCTCATTTTAGGTATTTGCCTTTTTCTCTGTCTTAACCACATTTAAATGCTGATTTAACCAAAAAATTCCTCAACTTTGCTAAAGACTAAAATAAATAACATTTTGAAAAAAAATGTATTGACACTTCACTTCTTACTTTGCGAACCTTCACGCCAGTCTGCGTGTAAATCCCATAATTGCAATCTGTAAGATCTTAGTGTGTGATTTGACCTGAATATGTCACATTTTCATTTTCAAGTGAATGATTCCATGACAAGGAATCATGCAGCGTGAAAAAAGGCGAAGTTGAAAACAGTTTTAGTTTTTATAACCTAACGAGCTTACGAACAATAAATTTTTAAGTTTAAAATTAAAAGTTTAGGAGTTATCAGTAAGGAACCTACAAACATGAAAACAGAGTAGAAACAAACCGCTTCATGTGATTCCGGTAGCTAAAATTTACAAGTAAACTAAAGTTTGGCAACTTAACCCACTTCAGTTTTAAAAGCTAAGCTCACTTCATTTCAGTCAGAACTTCCGGCACGCAATTCTCTCCAATATGCACTTGTTTCGATTCACTTAATCACAAAAACAAATATTATCGCAACAATCTCATTGAGCTGACTTCTCTAGATGCATGAGTGGTTTTCTAAGTCAACTTACTGGTTACTGACGTGTGTTAAGAAAACTTAAAAAAAAAACCTCAAAACATTTAGAATGCAACATTTTAACTTTCATCACGTACCAAAAACCATTAATTATAGAATGGCATTTCGGATAGCTTTAAAAGCGATAGAACCCGATTGTCGAAAATATCTTAAGGTTTCCAGACACATGAAGTTAAAGGTTTCTTGTTTTCAATGCCAACATAACATGGTTGTATATAGTTGTCATATCTTTTTTTAACGATTGCTGCGGCTACCTTCATGCGTTCGTTACATGCCCGGCTTACTCATCTCCACAGGTTTTTTCGAAGCACATAACCTCTATAATCTTGTTGCAGATAACATCTTTCTGTAGAAAAGTTTATCGCTTTCTTGGAATTCTGACACAATGTTAAAATTAATCCGCAAAGTTATCATAATCGGTTGGATGTAATAAAAGAACCCTTGAACATGGTTATGACAAAGTTTGCATTCAACTTTAAAGTCAGTCGACGAAGTTGACTGAAGAGTGTTTAGTTGATATTTTTAATGGTAGGTGATTGTTGTCATAATAACCAAGTTTAATTGACTTGAAATGTGTTTCAAGGAAATCTGCACAAAATGCGATTGCAAGTTAAGTCGCAAGCAAACCAGGGATAGCATGGAGTTAAGAACGATTTGGAAACCAACTCGAAGATAGATGGAAATGCTAACATAATGACAGAGTTAAACAGTTTCAATGGGAACACATTTGACATGATAGTTGTTCGGTGGTTGCGTTCTTCAAAAAAAAAGAACAGCCTTTTTAATTGTTTTTTTTTTATTAACAGAAAACTTCTTACTGCAACAGTTGATGCCTTGAAACTTTGGTTTATTAATCTTATTTCCCCAAAGCTTTTAAGCTTGGTCAAAATAGATATTCAAATAAAGTCCTTTTGATTTGTGATTTTTACTCTGGAAATTATACGGAGGTGTTGAATGCTTTAAAATCACACATCGATGTTAGCAAATATTCATGTTTTAAGATTTCATAACATCAAAATCACAATGAATGAATGGTCATCAAACAATAATAAGTACGAGTATACTTGCTCACCATTTCGAACAGCTTCTAGGTGCACCACCAAGACTAAGTCAAATATTATATGCTAGTCCTTTAGTTGAAAATGAAGATCTCGACCGTGCATTCTCAGTTCAAGAAGTAATGAGAGTCCTACACAGATGCAATCTTAACAATGCCCCAGGGGATGACCGTGTTCCGTACAAATTTTACAAATACGCTATAGAAACTTTTTTGATTAAGCTCACCGAAAGTTATAATTATATTTTCAATTCTGGTGAAATTCCAGAAATCTTTAGGAGGAATATTATTGTCCCACTATTTAAAAAAGGCGATGTAACCGACCCTAACAATTATAGAGGCATATCCTTTATGAACTCTGTTATGAAAATTTTTACTGGTGTCATTCAAGACAGACTGTTAAACTGGATACTACAAAATAATTTTCTAAGCGAGTTTCAAGCCGGCTTCAGGAAAGAATATTCAACAGTCGATAACGATAGATCATACCTAGACAAGGGAAAAAAGTTATATGCTTTCTTCGTTGACTTCAAGGCTGCCTTCGACTCAATCGACAGAAAGGCCTTTTTCTATAAACTTTGTTGTCTAGGCTTATCGTCGAAAATACTTAAAACATTACGGGGGCTATATGAGCAAAACCTCACAGCAGTTTGGGATGGAAATGAAGGATCTTCCTGATTTCATACTTCTTCCGGGGTCAAACAGGGCTGTCTTTTGAGTCCACTTCTGTTTTCGCTTTTCTTGGATGACCTTACATCTTTTTGCCTAGAGGTGTTAGTTTTGCTTTGATGTATGCGGTAGACATTGTCATTTTTGTGGAGAATCCAAATATGATGCAAATAATGGTTAATAAATTGCAATTGTACTGCCGTAATTGGGGTCTTACAGCTAACACTAACAAATCCAAAGTAATGATATTTCGAAATGGCACAGGGCCATATTCAAGGGAGGAGAAATGGATGTGGGAAAATGTAGAGCTTGAGTTGGTGAGGGAATATAAATATCTTGGAGTCATCATTACGCCTCAGATGTCTTTCAAAAAGCATCTGCAGGAAAAGCTTATAGAAGCAAAAAAAGCCATCAACTGCAACTGGAGGGGGGTCCTTGGGAAAAAACAGATAACCCCGAGTGCTAAATATAAACTTTTCGAAGCAGTTCTGAGGTCAGTGATGTGCTATGCTGGTCAAGTATGGGGGTTACTTCAATATGAGTAAGTAGAAAAATTACTGAGGTATGTTTTGAAAAAGATCTTTTCGCTCCCCGAAAACACACCTACATATGTATATGTTACATTTGGAGACCGGGGTGTCTCCGCTCTACGTCTTTTCGCTCAAGTTGCATGTGTTCTACATTGCAAAGGTTATGGCTTTTCCAAATCACCGTCTGCCAAATATTATCGCAAAATAACTGCTATCACGAAAATCACAGTTCTTCGAAGAATGGTCACGGCTTGGAGTTCAGCACGACATCCAGTTGGTAGAAAGAAATACTGGTGATTTGAAAGACATCTTTCCAGAATTGTTGGGAAGGATTGAAGATTCGTTCTTTGTTAAATTTAAGGAGTCTGCCCAACGGAGTTGTACCCGAAACATGTATAAGCTCCTGAGATACGACCTTGGACCTCACAATTACTTCAACGACTGATACGCAATAGAAACAATCTCTTTAATTTTCAAAACCAGAGGAGAATTACTACGACTGAACTACATACCATACGGACCTGATGGAAGTACGGAATGCAGTTTATGCAATCTTCGTGCGACAGAAAATGTTCTCCATTTTATAGGAACATGTCCGATCTTGCAGGCAATACGGATACAGCACTTGGGGAAAAACTATTTAACTGTTGATGAAGCTGCAAATGTCATGAATGGTCAAGATTGGATAATGTTATCAAGCTACGTTAAAACAGCCCTTAACTACAGAAATCAAATTTTAAATGAAGCTTTTTAATAAGAAAAACAAAATATGTATTTTTTTTTTGTTGTGATCATCTTAAAGGAGTCTAATCTTTTTAATTTCAATTTTACTTTAATCTTTATTATACATAATGTTTGAATAATACTCTTTTTTCTGGCTGACGGCAAAAGCCAATGCTATACTTGTGAATTTGTTAATATTGGTAAACTTATGTTAATTATCAAATAAAATAACATTCTACTACTACTACTACTACTGAATGGTTATCATTGCTCAGCATAACCAATACAGTGTCCGTAGACACAGCTTAGGAAAAAGGAGTGGATTTAAAGGAGATTCCGATGCATAATGGTTTTAAACTTCTGAACATCATAATGGGATGGGAAAATAGAATTGGGCAAAACATTCCACATTCGAGTTGTACGGCTGAAGAACGAATCCCTGTACTTAACATTACGACTACGAAGGGGATGAATACAACTGGCTATTTCACTAGAACATTGACCGTAGAAATAACGTTAGAAAAGACAGAGACAAGAAACATTACATGGATGTTCGAATGAACGTGTCGATGATCTATAATAATTTTGAATGCTTTCCTTTGAATATCATTAATCAAGTGAGTTGAAGGACTACACGCCCAAATATGGGAATTGTATTCAAGTGTTCCACGTATAAACGTTTGGTAGATAGTAGCCAGATCAGAAGGGGAAAAGAATTTCTTACATCATCAAAGGAAGCCCAAATATCTTGCAACATTTTTGGCCACATCGTATACATGATAATTCCACAAATTATGGTTGGTAATCCGTATACCGAGAATTTCGAGACAATTGGTTTTCATGATGTAAGTTCCTCTCATGGAAAGAGGAAAGGGGGTGTATATTTCACTTTAGAGACAGAAGACTGCATTGTGTTTTCGGAGAATAAAATTCCACACGATATCCTATTCTCCATTTGATAATGTTTGCAAGGTCAGAATTTAATGAATGAATAACGTTGGCGTTGAAGATCCACATCCAAAGCAGGCATATGAGTTCGGAAATCAATATAAAAATCTAAGTATACTGTCATCAGTGAAGTTGTTTAGTGGATTAGAAGTTTCAGACAGCAGATCATCCATATAAATGAGAAAGAGATTCGGGGACAGAACGGAGCCCTGGGGTACACTAGCATTTATTTTGAGAGTATCAAGCATCAAATAAAAAATTTTTTGAACGGTCCGAAAGATATATTCTAATACAGCGAAGGAGGGAAGCATCGATACCGAAAGCAGAGAGCCAGGTACCAGACTCTATTAAATGCTTTAAAGTTTAGAATGTCATCATTTGGCATAAAATCTCAATTTATAAAGTTTTTCAATAAGAGGGCTACAAATTTTTTTTTAAATAAAACAAAAACGGATTTGGATATCAATGAAATTCTGTATTCCTGTGAAAGTGCCTTTATGTATGGAACTCGATTTCTTTTGCACTTCTTTGTCTCACTGGCACGGGAACATTTTGTACTGTGCCTGTGGATTAAAATTTTTCCACTAGACGATTATGACGACCATAAATTGGACGTAGCACTCTTAACGTTGAGGCCACTGACTCCGAATTTCGGTAGTAAATTTTAATAATTTGACTCGTTGTTGGCTCGTATATATTTCCACCATAAAATGGCCGACCTTATTGAAGAGAAATGTTAAAAGAGCGGCAAGAAATATGGCGTTGTTTGCTGTCCCTGTCGCTCTACTTTTATAGCGTCCCTGTTGAAAAACCCGATATAATTCTGAAACCACAAAATCTTTTTGCAGTCAGTTAAATCATCTGCTGAGACTTCGCATACAAAATTACCATGTTCCTCCTCTAGTTAGTTAGTTAGTTTATTATATTCAAAATGCTATTTTTGTCTCTAATATCATCCCAAATGCAAATAAATGTAAAGTTATATTTAAAGTTCCCACTTATTATTTTATTTCTAATTTGTAATGCATTTTAAAAAAAATTTAAGTTTTTCTACATCTAGCTCATTTAACGCACTTATACTCTCTTCGTCTGTAAGATAGTATTTTACGAATTCTTGATTCCTTATTTCCCTCAGTGTCGGACATTTTCCAATGAAATATAAGACGTCTTCCCGTTTCCCCAGGTTGCATAAGTCACAGGGAAGGTTTGACCTGTGTGGCACACAATTCAAGTTTATAATTTCTCTTCTGAACCTCATCATCATGGATATAACTTGTGCACAGTTTTTGTCATGAAATATTTTTTTCCAATAAATTGTGCTCCAATCGACTGTACTCTAATCTGTGTACCGATGATGATGCTTCCTTTCTGTACTTTGAGACACGCAGTTCATCCACATTCTCAACTAGCTGGTATAAAATTGAACGCCAGTTATATATGTTTCCAATGCTTAGATCAACCTCCGTCTTGTATTTTTTGAGTTTTTACACTGCCTCATGTTTTTTATAACCCCAAACCTGCTCCCCATCACATCACGGATTCTGCCACTGCCTCAAGAAATCTATATTTGCAACTATGAGTAATTGCTCGATTCGCCAAACATCCTTTCCACGTAGCATTGATTGCAGCTTTAGACTTTGCTAGTTTTTCTTTAAAGTGTTTATTCGTATTGAGATTTGATGAAAGAAGTACACCAAAGTAGTTAAACCCATCCACCATGCCTAATTCACAAACACTGAAGTTCCATTCATCCTGTCTACTTCGTCTACCACTTCCTTTCTTAAAACTCATGGCTTTGAACTTTTCTTCATTTACTATCAAATTCCAGAGTTTAAAGTAATCTTCAAGTCGGTTTATCGTCAGTTGTAGACTTTCTGACGAGTTAGTACCACATCGTCTGCAAACATCAGTCCTTTAAGACATGTATTTGAATAAACCACACCACCGACCCCAGAGTACATCCAGCAAATCATCTAAAATATCGAGAATAAAGTTGGACTCAAGGCACATCCTGTCGGGAACCCTGCCTGATATTCCTTGAATAAATAAAAACTTTTTATACCATCGCCATCCTTATAACGTAAGCCTGATCTGCCATGCTGCCTTCTTCCATAAAATGGAATGGATCCGTATGAGTTCCAGAAACGTATTCGTGCAACTGAAAACCCTCAAAGGTCCCTCAAGGGTCAAAATTTAAACCATCCCTGTACTCTAAAGCATCCAGACGTCAGACCTACCCTTTCCCATTGAATGCGATAAACTTCTCTTTGCTGACGACTTAGGAGCCTTAGGGCTGAAAAAGGTTGAAACCCACATTGGAAACCTCTTTCACTTTTTATAAATATATTGCACCACATGATCGCACGTATTTGCGATAGAATAAAATTTAAAAAATGTTAACAGAAATTCAAAGTTTTTATTCAATTTTTCTGACTTTTGACTGTTTTAAAAAAATACGTAAGATAGTTTTCAGGGGAAAAATTTAAACGCCATTTAATTTCAAATATTTTTTTTTTTAAATAATACAAGAATGCAATTACTTACATTTAAAAAAAAATCCATCTACCCGTTTTCAAAATATTGATTTTTGAACAAAAAAATAAGAAAGTTATTAGAAATATAAAAAAGAAATTTTTCGAATATTTTAAAATAAAATTAATTAGGCTACCAACATCTTTTTGAATATCAATTCTGATTGAAATCGGATGACCAGTTTTCGAGAAAGTCGATGAAAAAAAGCACTGTTCTAGTTATTTGAGGTACCGCTTTTAGCCCATTATCTTGATTTTTACTTGCGATTTATAGGGACTATAAGGCAAGTTATGCATTCGTAAAATAAAATTCTAACAATCAAACATGACATTACGATAATAGAGAAGTTGAAAAAAGTGGGTCCGGAAATTCCGTCCGTCTGTCTGTCTGTTCGCGGGTCTATAGCATAAACGGATGGGCCGATTTGCTTCAAACTTGGTATTTAGTATTTATTAGGTAGTATCTCGGGGGGTGTTTTTCATTTTTGCTCTAGGTCGAAAAATAACGTTACCTGCCATACAATTTTTAACAAAAAGTTTGATTTTCTCAAAAACGGCTATAACGATTTTGACAAAATTTTCAGGGTGCTATTTTTTTACAATAATACATATTTCAGTTAGAAATTTGTTCTATAACGGTACCTTTCATATAACCGTTTTTTTCAAATGCGGTTTTATCGTAAACTATTATCCCGATTTCAATAAAATTTAGATTATAGTCCCTATAATCGCAAGTAAAAATGGGGCATGAATATCAACTCGGTAAAATGTGAACCGGTCTGCCATTAGACCGCAACCGATCGGCCGGAACCTTCAGCTGCAGAAGCCGGGTACTTAAACTCTGTAACAGAACAACTAGGGCAGCAAAACGTAGTTCCAAATACCTAGGAGTACACTTTACTGAATTTCTTATGTATAGGCCCTTCGAGCTTACACTTGTTCACCTCAGGAAATTCAACTCCACCTACCATCGACTAATGGACCAAGCCAGCCAATCAAGCAGCTGCTTATATACAAGCAACTTATCCGATAAAATCATTAGCTACAGCTTCTTGTGTGGTTAACGATTTCCAAACTAGTAAAGTTTTTTTTAGTATATATTCCAAATGCTCAAAAATAAGCAAATTTGTTACAAAAATATATTTATTGGATTAATTGCAGAATTTGCATTTTTTTTAAATTGTTACTTAAATTTATAATAAATCCGCTCCTGCCATGCCCCACTACGAGAACGTCAATCAGTTAAATTTAAAATCACTGGTCCATGAATCGTTAATTAAATCATTCACAATAACTACGTTAATGTAATTTTAAATCCGATAACATGATTGCTTTCAATAATATAAAACAAAAATTCTAAAAAATATATAATGAACGTTGATTTTAGTAAAATTCTACAAAAAGATAAGATTTAATTTTTTTTTTGGGAAAAAAGCGTTTTGAATAACAACTGGTTTTGGGTTTTTTTTCATTGAGATGTCAGTGATCTCACCTGAATTTGTAAAAAAAACCACCACATAAATCTTACCGCAAAAATTGTTAAATGTTGCATATAAAATATTAAATAATAGAGGGAAAATCGTGATTGCAACTTTGCTGCTTATGCAAGCAGAAATAATTTGCTTTTATTGCAAGTTACAGTAGTAATTGTTTTAAAGGAGGAACAAGCAACAGTATCCACACAAACAGATTATTTTATTTGTATTAATCTGACCCTTGTATGATCCCCTGGCTAGAAATAGGTATCACTTATCTAGACGAATGTAATTATAGATAGTCTATGAACGATTAAAGTCCGATAGCCTGGTTCATTCAGCTGCTTTTTAAAGCTTATAGGTGTTTAAAGTATTGCTGTAGTTTAAGTTAGATGTTGCTGGTGTTGGATAATTATTTTGTCTATAAAGTTCTACCCTAGTATGCAGCATTATGTTTTTAAATTGGACACTTAATACTCGTTACTAGTGCGACGTACTTTATGTGTGACAGGAAATAATTAAGCCTGGTGTATCAGCTTCATATATTGCGAGTTTATTTTCCAGCATTTGATTGTCCCATAGAAAACTTGGGACAGAAATTTTAAGCTATATGAACCTTTCCTTGACACCTTCCGCCATAACTCAGAGGGTGTTTCATTGGTTTCTACGACATTCGCACTAATGTCTTTTTCATACATTAACCTTAAAATTAACCACTAAAACCTTACCTCAATAATCCGAAATGCATTGATGGACAATGACTGACAACCACTTTTGTTTTCATCTGATGAGACGTTTGATCGAGGTTAAGTAATAAAAACAAAAGGTACTCTCCTCACTGAATCTGTCTGAAAAATATGAAAACTGCATCTAAAGGAACACCCTTTTTTAAAAAGTTCAAAAATTGAACTTAAAAGTGTTATGTCAAAAAATTTCCGTATTCATTAATGTTTTTTTTTCTTTGTTGACATAAACTGCCATCGCACCGTAATTAAAATGTTTTTTAACCTCTAGGTTAGGCTATTAACAATGCAAAGTGGTTTAAGAGGTACAAATACAACGAAGAAACCTAGGTTATTAGGTGTTCTTCTAAGTACAGGTAGGTTCGAAAGACTTGTTTGTTTTGTTTGTTAATTGAAAGTGAGAGTGCGTCAGTTCAGACATGCAAACTTCAATTTGGCATTTTTTTATGTTTGGTTTTATTTATAATAAATCAGACCAAGAATTCATAACATATGCAACAGTTTTATTGGACAATCTTGTTTTGAGTTGAACGATCTACATTTATGTATGTAAAAAACATTCGTTGTTTAATTCATAATAAATCGATGCCAAGGCCAATCGTTCATATTGTATTTCTTGAGGCGATTCGAGTTTTACAAATTACGATAACCTTAAAAACCTGAGCTGATTTTTTTGTGAAGTTCATTGTTTTCAGACCAGATTTTCATCTTATTCATATAAAGGCAAATCAAAGACATGACTTTCAAGTTGGTTCATCTAGGAATTAATAAATTGGTTTGTAACGGGTGATTTTTTTTGAAGTTAGAATTTTCATGCATTAGTATTTGACAGATCACGCGGGATTTCAGACATGGTGTCAAAAAGAAAGATGCTCAGTATGCTTTGACATTTCATCATGAATAGACTTACTAACGAGCAATGCTTGCAAATTATTGAATTTGATTACCAAAATCAGTGTTCGGTTCGAAATGTGTTTCGCGCTTTACGTCCGATTTATGGTCTACATAATCGACCAAGTGAGCAAACAATTAATGCGATTACAACAACAGTGCATTTTTCGGGATGCATGGGCAGTTCTTGAACGGCTTCTGGTTGCTCTTCACTCCAAATGCGGCAATTTTGCTTATTTACGTAGCCATTCAACCAGAAATGAGCCTCATCGCTGAACAAAATTTGTCGATAAAAAAGCGGATTTTCTGCCAACCGAACCGAACACTGATTTTGGTAATAAAATTCAATGATTTGCAAGCGTTGCTCGTTAGTAAGTTCATTCATGATAAAATGTCAAAGCATATTGAGCATCTTTTTCTTTGACACCATGTCTGAAATCCCGCGTGATTTGTCAAATACTAATGCATGAAAATCCTAACCTCAAAAAAATCACCCGTTATTTATGATAAAAACGCTGAAAATTACTAGCAGGTTCTGGAATGCCTCAGAATTTGCCTTGGCCTGAAAGAAAATTTTTACTTGCGATTATAGGGACTATAAGGCAAGTTTAGGATTCGTGAATATAAAAAAAAAATTGAAATTACAATGAACATTACAAATGACATTACGATCATAGAGAAGTCTAAAAAAGTGATCGACAAAAAATGTATGTATGTCTGTCTGTAAATAACGAGCTGCAGCCTTAACAGCTTGAATAGCGATTATCTTCAAATTTGGTGTGTGTGATTCTTTTGGCATTACTCAGAGGGAGAAATTGAAATTTAATTTTTAAAGCTAAAAATAACGGTACCTGCTTATTTTTCTCGAAAACGGCTCCAACGATTTTGATGAAATTTTTTTCGAGATATATTTTGTAGATATTAGCTACCATCTTATAGTAACCAAATTTACCCGAAAAGTCTATTAACGGTACCTTTCATATAATGTTTTTTTTTAATTTTTTGACTTTTTCGGTAACGACTCAATGGATTTCAATCAAATTTTATATTTAAAAAGACCTAGGTATGCAAAATTAATTTTGCATACCAACATTTTGAAAAACTATTTTTTTTTTGAAAATTCCATACTATACGGTCCTACAATTTTCTAAATACTTTTTTCATAAATTCTTTGTAATTTAAGACGTGTGATGGCTTTCATCGTTTGTACTAAAAACCGTTTAGTATTGTGGTTTTGATGTTTTTTATAAGTTTAAACTGTGTTATTTTCAACGTGAGTGTTACTTTTTTTTGTCAAAGATATTGCCTTCCATTGTAATTAGGCACATAAGATCAAGTTCGTGCGACCGAGTCGTGCCCATTTTTATATGCGATTATAGGAACTATAAGGCAAGCCTAGGATCCGTGAATATAAACAATAATTGATATAACAATCAAACGTGACATTACGATCATAGAGAAGTCTAAAAAAGTTAGTGGCAAAAAATGTATGTATGTCTGTCTGTCTGTCTGTCAGTATGTATAACGAGCTGCAGCCTAAACGGCTTGAGAGATTATCTTCAAACTTAGTATGTGTGATTCTTTTGGCATTCCCAAGAGGGGAAATTGAAATTTTATTTTTAGGTCTAAAAATTACCGTACCTGCCATATGAACGTTAAAGAAAAGCTTATTTTTCTCGAAAATGGCTCCAACGATTTTGATGAAAATTTTGAGATTTTTTTTTTTTTTTTTTTTTTTGGTATTGGCTATCTTTTGATCAAAACCAAATTTACGGAAAAAGTCTATTAACGGTATTTGTTTATAACAATTTTAATTTGTTGGCTTTCTCGGTAACTACTTTTTGGATTCCTGTCAAATGTTTTGTTTGAAAAGATCTAAGTAACCAAATTAATGTTGCGTACCAAAATTTTGAATAACTTTTTTTTCTAATTAAAATTCATTTTTGATTTTTTATTTGAAAAATTAATATTTTTAAAAATTTTAATTTAAATTTTATAATTACGTATATTAATAAACTCTAAAAAAACTGCATACCAAAATTAAAAAAAAAAGTGCGTTACGCACGCATGTACGCATGTCAGAAGTGAAACTTCTTTGGCAATCTAATTTTTAAATCTCGTTTTGAATTAATTATTTTTAGGTATAGAAATTCTATTTTGGAAATTAAAATTTCGTAAAGAGAATTTATGAAACATTATTATTTAATATTTTATGAAAAATAATTAATTGAAATCTCAAATGACGAATTATAAATAAAAATGCCACGTGTTTTTTGTAAATATTAAAATTTCCTAACTTTAAAACTAATTAACATAAGAAATTGTATATGAACAAAAAGATAACAATTATATTACTTACTCTGAATAAATGCTTTGTATAGGACGATTTAAAAATGTATCACAAATTATTTATTTATAAATTAAAGTCACACTGTATACAAACTAATGACAATGCAAATAAATAAAACAGATCTGCGTTTACTCACTCGCTTGCTCCCTACTCTCGCTCCATGGCTATGTGCTTCATGCTACGTTCGCCCGTTCTCACTCTCTCTCAATCGGTCTCAATCGCTCTCAACAATCGCTCTTAGACAAAATGTTGCACATTTCCGTGTCGCTACTTCCGTTTCATCCGTAAGAAATTTACGGAATGCGAAAACCAACCTAAAACACACAAAAACCAACAAACCGGAAAATTTAAACCCGCGAAGTTTTTAATTTCACTAATTAGACTAAAACCCCCAGAAACTTAAACCAAAATCTTCTTTCGAATTTAAATTGAACAAAAATCGCAAAGTTCAAAATTAAAAAAAGAAAACAAGAATTCTAAGAACACAAAAAAATTAAAATCCGAAAATACATGTTCTGAAAACTCAAAACCATACGCTTAAGACCAATAAAGCTGTCAGAGCCGATGGCCTAAGCTGCCGTACTCTCTTTTCATCGATTTCAATACTGCGCATGACAACAATTTAGAGACGAGCTATATAGAGCGATGTCAAGTTTTAACTTCACCCCCATCTTCGACATTTGATATAAGGAAATGAGCACGACTGAGTCACATGTACTTGCTCTTATGTGCCTAATCACACTGGAAGGCAAGATCTTTAACAGAAACGAGTAACATTTACGTAGAAAAATCATGAGATCTGAACCAATAAAAAATGTCAAAACCACAACACTAAACGGTTTTTAGTAAAATCGACAAGGACATCACACGTTTTATATAATAGTAAATTTATTAAAAATATTTCGAAAATTGTAGGACGGATTTTAATAAGATCCTGTTTTTTTAATTTTAATTTTTTTTTTTATTGTTTGAGATTTTGGTACAGAGTTTTGAAGAGTTTATTATTATAAAGCAGATCATAAAATTTAAAATAGTTTTGACGTGATAACGATAATCGATGACACGCTACACGCTACGAAATAACATGACCCATGCTACCGTTCCTTTTCCTACCGAGCCGAAAAAAAGTAGTTCGCGCATAGATGCTCACGTTACCAACGTAACGCGGAATGGCCTAAGCACAATGTGTGGTTTGTATATTCAATACTTTTTATAACAACTGAAAGAGAATTTGATAAATGTACACGAGACTTTGTACGTATTCCAACAGATGGCATTGTATTTTGTATTTATTGTATTTATTGCAACACCGATTTTTTTGAAATATATATTATTATATATTCTTTGCTGATATTATATATAAAACTGATGCCGATTGGTACTAGGTTGTTACCACAATAGTATTTTTGGTACTATATCTTTAGTACTTAGTACTAGAATTTAGTACTGTTGTATTTGTCGGTACTATATTTAGTACTTAGTAGTAGATTCAGTAACGTATAATGACGTGTGTATGGAATTGTATGTGTTGTAAGTTAACGGGATGTATGTCTTAGTTGGTGTCATCAATGTTTTCTTATTACGTTATCGCGTAAAATTATCGACCGTAAAACGACTTTACAGACAACCAAATTTTTGTTTATTAGTTTTAAAAATATGTATTGAACTTTTCAAAAAAAAAAATCAAAAATTAATTATAAATAAAAAAAATAATTATTTAAAATGTTGGTATGCAGAATTAATTTGGCTACCTAGATCTTTTCAAATAAAAAATTTATAGAAATCCAACGAGCCGTTGCCAAGAAAGTCGAAAATTAAAAAAAACCGTTATATAAAAGGCACCGTTAATAGACTTTTCTGGTAAATTTGATTTTGATGAAATGATAGCCGATACCTACCTACTCTCAAAAAATTTCATCAAAATCGACCGAAAAAATAAATTTTTTTAACAGTTATATATTTAATAATAAATATTAATAATTTTTTTAATTTTGAGTGTGTCTTTGAATTTTGTGGTAATATTTTCGCTTATTTTGATTTTATTGAATCACTTCGTTGTGTTTCCGTTTGTTCCAAAATAGTTCGCATAACTGTTCATTCTGCAGCAGTGAGAACGTTTCCAAGTGGCACCTTTAAGAAATTCTTCACAGAAAAATTAATAATGTTGACCTTTATTTTCATTTAGTTCTATTAAGACAAAATAAACTGGAAGCTGTGCGCTTAAATACATTTTTCTTTTAATAACATTCGACTACTAGTGCATCTGTCATTTTCATATTTGTCAAATTTACTTCTAGATGTCGCTAATAGTCTGAACAACATTGCCCGCTACTGCGCACAATCTACTCTTCCACCCACTTCATAAGCCAGTGTTGCATTAGGAGGGGTGGCACGTCACTTTCCGTTCAGCTCAGTAAAGATTACTTCAGTTGCTTCCATTGCACTTCAATTCATTACCAAAAGCCGACAATTTCAAAGCCAAAAAAAATTCAAAACAAAAACTTCCCAACCAACATAAACATAACGAGTTGTTCTGTATTTATTTAAAAAACGGTTATATGATTATTACCTTTGGCTCGAACTTGAAATAAAAAGTTATTTAAGTGCAGGCTCATTCTGCCTGCCTGAAAACATTTATTGATTTTTCCCACGAAAAACCAAATATTAAAAACAATACTGAGATAAGAAAAAAAAAGTTAAATAAAAGTACATATAACTGATTAAATTTTTTTTAAATTTCAATTAGATTAAGTTAAAAACAGCCTAAAAGTATGCTAATGCGTAATTTCATATTCCGTTCGAGTTTGCCAACCCGATCACCACATTTCATATTATGACGTCATTTATTTGAACGTCACTATCATAAGTATCGCAATCGTTTATTCAATTCCACTTACAATTCCACTTCCACTTCTAATCGACAGCAGCCTGGAAGCTATCAACGCCAACCATCATCATCTTCATCAGCAAACGGCGGCGGCGACGAAGCTTGTTGTGTGGAACACGTTTCAATTGACATCGAAAAAGCTTCATCCAACGGCAACTACAGCGTAGACCAGCACAGAAAAATCAATGGAAATTCGTCACATTTCATAACAACCACAGTCGGAAACGGAACATCTAGCACCACATCAAATTCGAATCCCAATTCCAACGGCAGCGGTGCAGCAAGCAACAACAACCACAACCAGTCTTCGAAGCAAGACAGAGAAAAGCTTGCCAAACGATCGCGAGCGGCAGTCTTTTGTCGTGCGGCTATCGCGTCGGTTAGCATTTGTTTTCTAATTGCTGCTGTTGTCCTCCTCTGGTTCTACATGGGTTGGGAGTACGGTCTGCCAGCCTTGCTGGTCGCTTTCGTTGCTGTTGTCCTGTCAACGGTCGGCTGGAGATGGTTCTACATTGCTGCAGTAACCGGCAGACGGGATATAACGTAAGTACTAATATCCATTTATTTACTTAAAACTTTGACAATGTTGTCAGGTCATCATCACCTGTCGCGCATTGATGCATGCGGCTGCGGCTGCAACACTTTAGCTAATTTTATTGCACTTGCTGGCATTATTGTGAGATTCAGGTTGGACAAAGGGGATGAGACGACGTGTGCCCTATGTAACCCAATGGCCTGGCCATTGGGCAACCTTTTATGACTGTTCATCCAGACAATTTGCCTTGACGTTCATAATAACTGCAGCGTCAGTCGCCTGTTCCCGAAAAAGGAAATTAAGAATCAATTAAGGTTACGTTTTTTTTTTTTTTTTATTTGACCGGGTTTTTTGCATTCTGATGTAATTATGTGAATGAAAAGCGAACAATTATGTGAAAACAAAGAAGAAAGAAAAACCTAAAGGTGAAGACCGTTGGTGTGCGTGTTGGCAGTTGAGTGCTCAAAAGATTTTCACAAATGTCAACACTCGGTTTCGGATTACCTTTGACCTCGTTTGATGGATCCGACGAAGCTTATTTTGTGTTCCCATTGTGAATAAAAAAAAATAACAAGTTTTACTTAACTGGACAAACTTTTCAAGGCAAACACGAGCTATACACGTTCCAAAGAGCTGCGTTGTTGTTGGATTGCCATATAGAATTGTTCCGAACAGGTTTCTCTAAAAAATCTCGATGAATAGCGAATTTCAACTTCGAGATTCGAGTTGAATGGATTTTTTGGATTTATTTTTTTATGTTTTTTTTTTTAATGTTGCTAATTGAAATTATAAAGTAAAGTGAGTGTATTCAATGGGTTTTTATGTGTGTCGAAGCACAAGGTCATCGGATGGGATTCATCTACTTAAATCTGCGACATTGGTATCGAAGTTCAGTTCCTGAGAGATTTGTTTGCTTCCAACCAAATGTTTGTTTGCATCAGCAAAGTAGCTTTTTAGGAAGCTGGTTTTTTTCATTGTTTACTTAACTAAGTATCTTTTTTTGCAATGACAGCACAAATACGTCACAGTTTGAGTTACATGTCAGACGACTTTCTGCGCATTGATTTATTAAGGAATGCGTTGATATTTCATTTACATAAATGGTGTATCTACTTGCCTATTTGGTAATTTTTTTTTTTTTTTTTTTTTTGTTTATTTGACTAAAGGTTAAGATTTTCAGATTGTTTTGTGCACGAGAATTTAATCGGAGCTAGCAAACGGATTGAACAATCATTTCTGTTTATTTTTAGAATTGTTTAATAGTTTGGTACACAAAAAATAGTATTTAAGCTCCATAAGGTGAAGATGATGTACTTTGTACCTAGTTGCTTCATCAGCATGTTTAATGTGCAAATCGTGGATATTTTGGTTTTTCCAAAGTTGAATTATGAGTTATTCGGAGATACAAACATAATTTGTACTAATAGGTAGTTACTACTTTTTTAAGTTTTCTCCAAAAGCCGGTTTGTGTAGGTAGGCCAAGAAATCATAATCTGTTGCTTTAAACGTTAGGCACATACTGTTTCGGAGAAGAATGTTACATCAGTTATCAGTTTTATCACACGGGAAAGGAAAGACTATTGGTTCATGTGGTTTTAATCCGAAATCTTACAGTCTTCAAAGGATACGTAATTAAAAAATCTGCATTTCGCACTTATGGAAAGCAATAAACCTAAATACACTTACCTCACCTTACAGGTGGCGCTTCAGTCCGAGGTGGACCTAGGCCTAAACCAATATGCTTCTCCAGCCAGCTCGGTCCCTAACTAGCTGCCTCCTGTTTTACACATAAAGTTGTTCGAGGTCCTCTCCTAATAGCATTGGTCACCTAAGACTCGGTCTTCCTATAATATGGATTCGAAGATTTTCTGAGCCGAAGCATTGATATACATACATACATCCTCTCTATAGCACCCACTACATGAAACTTTGGATTTTAAACTTTTCCTCTTTTGGGGTCTGTGTCGCTATTGAGCACGTACAAATCCGCCTTGTATCTCCTTCTCGACTCACAGTTTAAGTATACGGTACGTGAACAAAAATCCAAGCAAACTAAAGCCACTTTTGACATGGATGGACAATTTTTCCATGCCTCTGGTATTTGCACCATACAGCAGGACTGGGATTATGAGGGTCTAATACGCTTTAGTTGCCCGAGATAGGGGTTTGCTACTTTATTGCCTTCTCAGTCCTAAGAAGCAGCTATTGGCAATAGTTATTCTTCGTTTGATCCCAGCGCTGAACACAGCCATCTTGGAAAACTGTATTGAATTTAATTACTTGGTTTGACGATTCTTAAAATTTTGGAGATCTTAAGAAATTTCCTTGGGTATTTTTTTGATGGAACAAGTTTAGGATTCGTGAATATAAAAAAAAATTGAGAAGTCTAAAAAAGTTATTTTCAAAATATTTCTGTCTGTCTGTCTAGATGTTTAACGGGATGTAGCCTAAACGGGTTAAGCCATGGCCTTCAAATTTGGTGTGCGTCTGTATCTTTTGACATTTCTCAGAGGGTTAATTAAAATTGTATTAATAGGACTAAAAATAACGGTACCTACCATATAACCCTTAAGGAAAAGCTTGTTTTTTCTCGAAAACGACTCGAACGATTTTAATGAAATTTTTTGAGATTTTTTTTAAGTATTGGCTACTATTAAATCCAAACGATTTTTTTTAATTTTCGATTTTCTCGGTAACGGCTTATTGGATTTCTGTCAATTTTATGTTTGGAAAGACCTTAAAAAGCCAAATTGTTTCTGCGTACCAAAATTTTGAATATTTAGTTTTTTATTTTTTGTAATTAATTTTTGAAACTTTTTTTTCCAAAATTCAGTATTTTAAAAACTAATCATAAAAAAATATTTAGGATTTTATGATTAGCTGTATATAAATAAACTCTAAGCAACTGTTGCAGTATAATATCAAAAAATATGTTTTTTTTTCCAAAAAAACTAGAAATAAAAAATAGGATTTTATCAAAATCCGAAAGACGTCTGATGGCGTACTTTATTTTTACTAAAAAAACGTTATGAGTTGCGATTTTGTTACTTCCTTTAAGTTCATATCGTGTGATTTGTCTTCGTAAATATTATTTGTTTCTGTCAAAGATCCTGCCTTCCAATGTGACTTGGCACATAAGAGCAAGTACGTGCGACCCATTTTTTTGCTAAGAATTATTAATTCCAGTTTTTACTTTAATTGTCAACTTCTAAATTATGTAATTTTCAATGTTTGTGAGATGTGTTGAAGATTCTTAGCATAGTTTGCTTTATAAACATTAGGTGGCGCTGTTCGAAATTTCAGAAAATTAAAATCAGCTGAGAGGATATTTGTAATTTTGTATTCTAATGATAAATTTAAAAGCATTAAGGAGTTGTGTTTTTATGTTAAAAAAAAAACTGAAAAGAAAATAATGTGTAAGTGCTTTAACGCACGGTTATGGATATGTAAGCATGGCACACCTCTTTGATAAGCTGGCCATAAAAAACATAGATATAGAAACTTGTAATCTTCTACCATCATCATCTTCATAATCGGCAGAACAACCAATTGGATCCGAGGCTAATTCAACAAGTTACTCCATAAATCCTGATCGCTGGCCGTTTCCAGTTTCGCACCCCAAAACTCTGGACATCTTTGTTTTCAATTACGTCATCCTTTCTGCCTTCTACGATAAAAAAGCTGCAAAAGACAATGGGTTACTCTTCGCTCAAATGAGTCCGGAGTCTAACGAGCCTTATTTTTTGCTCAACGTCTGCTTCGAGGCAGATTTCATATATTGTATCTTCTTTTTGTGTCTGCTACTCGATCTGGATGAAGGATTCTTAAACAGCATGTTGACTTCTACCGACCGATATTGTCGAGCTAGTCTGCAAAAGCCAGTATCTGGCTGGACTGGTCTTGTTTCTCCAACATCTGGTTAAAGATTATACAGGCCAGACCAATCCCGAATCGTGATAACGTCTTATAAATCGATAACACGCTACACATACGAAAAAACATGATTCATACAACAGTTCCTATCGTTGAACAAAATTAAATATAAAACTGGTATTGGTACTAGGTTGTTGGTACAATAGTATTTTTGATACAAGATTTTTAGTAACGGGTGATTTTTTTGAGGTTAGGATTTTTATGCATTAGTATTTGACAGATCACGCGGGATTTCAGACATGGTGTCAAAAAGAAAGATGCTCAGTATGCTTGACATTTTATCATGAATAGACTTACTAACGAGCAACACTTGCAAATCATTGAATTTTATTACCAAAATCAGTGTTCGGTTCGAAATGTGAAAATCCGCTTTTTTATCGACAAATTTTGTTCAGCGATGAGGCTCATTTCTGGTTGAATGGCTACGTAAATAAGCAAAATTGCCGCATTTGGAGTGAAGAGCAACCAGAAGCCGTTCAAGAACTGCCCATGCATCCCGAAAAATGCACTGTTTGGTGTGGTTTGTACGCTGGTGGAATCATTGGACCGTATTTTTTCAAAGATGCTGTTGGACGCAACGTTACGGTGAATGGCGATCGCTATCGTTCGATGCTAACAAACTTTTTGTTGCCAAAAATGGAAGAACTGAACTTGGTTGACATGTGGTTTCAACAAGATGGCGCTACATGCCACACAGCTCGCGATTCTATGGCCATTCAATTCAATCAATTCATCTCAAGAAATGGACCGGTAAGTTGGCCACCAAGATCATGCGATTTGACGCCTTTAGATTATTTTTTGTGGGGCTACGTCAAGTCTAAAGTCTACAGAAATAAGCCAGCAACTATTCCAGCTTTGGAAGACAACATTTCCGAAGAAATTCGGGCTATTCCGGCCGAAATGCTCGAAAAAGTTGCCCAAAATTGGACTTTCCGAATGGACCACCTAAGACGCAGCCGCGGTCAACATTTAAATGAAATTATCTTCAAAAAGTAAATGTCATGGACCAATCTAACGTTTCAAATAAAGAACCGATGAGATTTTGCAAATTTTATGCGTTTTTTTTTTTTAAAGTTTTCAAGCTCTTAAAAAATCACCCGTTATTTAGTGCTATAATTTTGTAATATTGTATTTCAATTACTAGATTTGGTACTTAGTATTATATTTAGTACTAGATTTTTGTTTCTTATTGTCATTTAATTACAAAACATCTGACATCTTTTCCGCACATATAACTTGTAAAAAAATTGTCAAAAATTGTATTTTTTTTTTTTTAATTATTCCGCAGAGTTTAACTGTGGAGAATCAGTTCCCACCCTCGTGTCTATCTCTAATTAACTAGACTTACTTTAAGATAATCTACATAACATGTTATTCAATTTTTTATTATCTACATATGTATGATAAGTTTTAGAAACTACAACACCCAAAATTGTAGGGCAGGTCAAAACATTACTTCATTGTTGCAGAGAGAGATAAGCAAAGTTCAATGATCAAAGTATTTTTTTTTTATTTGAAAATATTTTTGTTGATGTTGCCGATATCGTAATATATAAACTAATCAGTAATTAGTTATCATTTAACTATCAATCTTCAACTTGCCTATAACTAGCTGTTTTTTTTCTGAGACTTAGCAGTCCGTGGTTGTACGTCTTTTGCTTCGTTTGACCATTTTACATTTTTTTTTAATCTGAACCTTTATGGTGTGCTTCATTGATTTGATATACAAAATGAATTGGGAGTACGGTTTGCTGATCGCTATTTTGACAATCGTCCTGTCAACGGTGGGCTGGAGGTGGTTCTACATTGCAATAGTAACAAGCTTCAGAGATTTTACGTGAGTGCTTTTTTAAGTTATTGATCGGTCTTGTGTGGGTCATTGTGAATTACATTTTCCGTTTGTTGTAAGATTTTGGAACATCCTTTATAGTACAAAAAATGCCATCCGTTTTATTAACAAAACTGCCTTTTGCAACTTTTGTGCTAAAAGGAAGATTTTTTTTTAATTTACAAAATTAGTCGCTTGGAAATTGTAATATTTTTAAGTACATTGGTACAACGAAACTATCTTCTCTTCCACATTATTATGATCCACATTCTAACGAATAAATTACTCTTGTATTTATTTTCTTGGTCATTGGTCGCGAGGTACCAAAAATGAAATGTGAAAAAAAAAATCAAAATTTGACGTTAGTTGCTCTCATGTGAACATTCCTTAAGGACTTATGTTTGTAGATGTCATTTCTTTCAAAATACCAATTTGATAAGTAGGTACATATTTCGATCAATTCCTTGTCAATGTTAGCACCTCTTTGTTTTTATTTAAAAAAGCCTCTATTGAGGTCATAAACAAATAAAAATTAAAAAAAATGGACATGACTGGGTCGCACGTACTTGCTCATGTTTGGCCCATCTCATCACATTGGAATCCCAGAGATTTAACAGAAACAAGTAACATTTACATAGAAAACTCACACGGGGTCTGCACCTATAAAAAGTCCTGAAATCACAACAATTAACGGTGTTTAGTAAAAATGGAGTACGCCATCACACGTCTTAAATATTATTGAATTTATTAAAAAAGTATTTTGAAAATTGAAGGACGGATTTTGAAAAAATCCTGTTTTTTATTTTTATGTTTTTGAAAAAAATGGTTTTTTGAGTTTCAGTTCCTAGAGTTTATTAATATAAAGTTTAACACAAAATTTTAATATTTTTTTTAGAATAGTTTTAAAAATATTGAATTTTCAAAAAAAAAATCAAAAATTAATTTTAAATACAAAAAATTTAATTACTCAAAATATTGGTATGAAGAATTAATTTGGCTTTATAGATGTTTTCAAATATATAATTTAATTAAAATCCAATTAGCCGTTACCGATCCGAAAATTATAAAAACCGTTACATGAAAAGTACCGTTAATAGACTTTTTCCCGTAAATTTGGTTCTGATAAAATTATAGCTAATACCTAAAAAAAATATCAAACATTTTCGTCCAAAACGTTGGAGCTTTTTTCGAGAAAAATTACTTTTCCTTTACGGTTATATGGCGGTACCGTTATTTGTAAGCTTAAAAATAAGATTTCAATTGCCCCTCTGGGGAATGTCAAAATGACCATTAATAGCAAATTTGAAGGTAATCACTTTGACCGTTGAGGCTGTAAATCAATATACATATAGACGGATAGACAGACTGACAGACTGACAGACTGACATACTGACAGACTGACAGACTGACAGACTGACAGACTGACAGACTGACAGATTAACAGACTGACAGACTGACAGACTGATAGACTCACAGACTGGCAGACTGAGAGATTGACAGACTGACAGACTGACGTACTAACAGACGTGTCCATGTGTCATTATTATCTAAAATTTGTTTATATTCACGAATCCTAAACTTGCCTTAACAGTACCTATAATCGCAAGTTAAAATGATTCGTTTATAAGTGATGAAGTTAAAGTGCGTATTGTTTGTTATCGCTTGGCTGCGCACTCAATCATTATTACGAGTATTTGCCAATATCAACATACATACAATACGTTCAACTTCGACATAACTTAATGCGATAGGGTTCTTTGTGTTTAATTTCGGAATTAATATTTAAAAAGAATGGACTTTAAAACTGTTGTATTTAAATGTATTAAATGTAATGTTATCATAGTGAAGCGACCCTCATTTTATTTAAAATCTTTTCTTGAAAAAGTTTCTTAGTGTTGGCCTAGGGGTAAACATTATAAGCGGAGGCAACAGCAGGAACAACAGTAACTAGCAAAACGTTCCCTTCCAATCTGCCAAAAAACACTTTACTCATAGTGGATTGAAATGCATGGAAGCATAACGTCAAATGTTCTTCACTGCCAGATGTTTATCCCTATAAAAACGACTATGTCCTACCATAAAAACTAAACGAAAGCTTTTCATATTCGTTCGATAATTCACGTCCTTTGCCTTCGGACGTACAATTGCAACGGTGCCGTATGTCAAGCTCATTAAACTCCGATTTATACAGCATTGTCAAATGGGGTAATAGGAGTCGTGTGGAGTTTAATGCTTCGAAAACTCAATGCTGTCTTCTGTCGTTAAAGCTAAACATACCCCCAATGCCATTGTCCATGAAAGTTTCTGCCGTATTACTCGTCTCGCAAAGAATGCTCATCAGTTCACCCTTGAGCCCAATTTTGGACGTACAGTGAAATATAGGGATTCTTTTTTTAGCCGAACAACACGAATTTGGAAGAGATTACCCGGCGAGATTTTCCCTTGCTATTTTGATCTGCAAAGATTCAATGGTTTCGTCATGTTTTTTAAACATGATGAATAACTAATGCGAGTTCTGTCATCTTTTTTGGGGTGTAAAATGCCACAACTGTCAAGGTTATATTTTTGAATCTTTAAATGTCATGTCACTTATAGCTCCGCCTTAAAATGCAAATTAAACTAATTGAATACTTAACGAAACAGATCAATTCGCTATTACAGGCAAAAATATTTAATAATCTTTTTCTTGTTCCGATGATTCCCGCCCAATTCTAATTCCCAAAAAGTGTCCCCAAATTTCAAACACAGACTATTTTTAATGATAAAACAATTATTTCATAGAAACAATATTTGCTATATCGATTCACTGGAATATTGACCAAATGTGCTTCATTGACTTTTGCTGGCACATGCGCGATCTTTTGCTGAAAAGTTCAGTATTAGTTTTCCCCATTTTTTCATCCTTCCTTTACTTGTTGCGTGAATTTTGGGAAATCTTTTGCAAACATGGTCGTTATTACTATTACTTGTTTTAATTAGTAGTGCCCCGTGGCTTAGTGGTTAGTGTGTCGGACTGCTAAGCGAAAGAACCTGGGTTCAAATCCAGCTCATAGCCACCTTTTTTTCTGGGGTACTGCCTCTTGCGAGGAACTGACAAAACCTCCAAGAGTAAAATTTGTCTTGAAAAAGTGCATCTCATGTAGCCGTTCGGACTCGGCGGTAAACTGTAGGTCCCTTCCATTCTTGCAGAGTAACAACACACACACAGGAATGGTTGAGAGTATAAGTCACTAGGCCTTGGCTCCTCAAGGAGCTGTCGCGCCAATAAATTTAATTTATTTATTTAATTTAATTTTTTTGTTTTAATTTAGAGAAGATTTTTCGTGTTATAAATTTAAAGATTATGAAATATGTGATGGGTTGAGCATATTATGTTTTTTTTTGGATTAATACTACGGTGTAGACTCAAGTTTTCTTTGTATAGGTCGGTAAATGATGCGTCAATAACAGCTTCTGCAATATACGTCTGCACTAAACTGTTCTTGAATTTTTTTAAAATTTAATTTAAAGTTCTGTGTTTCAATAGAAAAGAAAAAACAGTCTCAGAAAGGCATTCCACATTCGCGTGGTACGGCTAAAGAAAGATTTCCTGTGTAGATATTTAAATGTACGCCGAAATTGGGCTCAAAGGTATACGAAAGGGCATTCCTAGCAGTGCTAGTATTATGTTTGAATTGTTTACTGTACCCAAGACGGCGCAGTGTCAGAAGTCCAGAAGCCAAAAGTCCATAATGGAGAAGTCCATAAATGCATTGTGGACTTATGACCCACCCTAGTGAGTTAAAAGTACACAAGGAATTCCTGTGGACTTCTGGCTCATTGATTACGGACTTTGACACACTCAAGTGAGCCAGTAGTATATAATGATGTACCGCTCTCATTTTTTTTTTTATTGCTCTCTATATAAAGGGTGATATTTGACCAAAAAAGGATGAAAATACAAGATTCCACCCATTTGGTACAATATAAGACTCTTAAAAGAAGTCTCAATAGGTTTAAAAGTAGTACTTTACCACAATCCCCAAAGACTTTTGCCGAAGTCAAAGAAATATTTTTGATGGAAAATGTTCGCCACCGTTATGGAATGTCTCGTTACAATAATAATAACACATTTAACAAAGGGACGGTTCTGGAAACAGACTTTTGTTACACCATTTTCATGGCAACAAAAATGTGTGAGGAAATTCAACTACTGCCCAAATCTGAGAGGAACTATTTTACTGATGGTACCTTCGGCGTTCTTCCATTAGGTGAATGGAAGCAATTGGTAATTATTTGTGTAGCACATTCAGAATACGTAAATACTTAGTAGTTGTTGTTTTTTATTATTATTATTATATTATTATTATTTATTAATATAATTAATTGATTATTGTTGTAATTATTAATATAATCAATATAAAAATCGCGCGATATGGTCTTATGACACTTTTTAGAAGCGTCAAATAGCCATATGATCGAGTATGGCGTATCTGCCATAATGGTGGCGAACATTTTCCATATTAATAATATTTCTTTGACTTCGGCAAAAGTCTTTGGGGATTGTGGTAAAGTACTACTTTTCTATAAAATGTTTACTTTTATTATGGACTTCTGACCCACTTCCCTTTAAATATTATGAACTTGTGGCCCACTTCCTTGTATACTTTTGGCTCACTAAGATGGGTCAGAAGTCCACAATGTATTTATGGACTTCTGACCCACCCAAGTGGGTCAAAACTCCATTATGGACTTTTGGCTTCTGGACTTCTGACACTGCGCCCCAAGACAACCATCAGGTTTTTGACCCTGATGAACACGTGTTCCATGCCATGTACTACCCATGTATCATGATAATGGAAAGATAACCCAAAAGTCAAGCAGAAATGTGTTTTTTTTTGCGCAGTTAGTAAATTTAAAATTATCATTGATGAAAGCTGACTAAAGTTCAAATGAACCCATAACCAAATTTGTTATAGTTTTGCCGTTTTAGTTATCTTTTTATCGTTTGTTAACTCAGAATCACTTATCAAAAATTGTCAATAGTAACCCAAAGTCTAGGCTATTTATGATAGCATCTAAAAGATAAACGGTCTTCAGTTTTTAAATTCATTACTCTGTTCTGAAGATAATATTAAAAAAAAGTGCCAACAAAGTCACGTACAATATATTATTCTGTGATGAAGTTTATAAATTAGTCTCGGCTAGATACCATCTTTGAGAAACATTCAGCCAGTCCGCTGTAATGCCTGAAATAAATCTCGAAAGATATACAATTCCTATTTCGTTCCTAAGACCTTCATTCATTAACTGTAATTTAATACAATCAATTATTTCATATGTATATCAGGTGCATGAAATCTTTTCTCTCCGATTGACACACTGATCCGAGAGAGCAAAGAGTCAACCCAACAATTACCTGAAAACTGAATATCGATTTGGTACTCAGACTATTAGATAACTCCTCTAAGGCTGACTTAAAATCTCTAAAGCTAATTACATTAGCATATTCCAAAGGCCAATGAAAGCAAACCCACCAGTATTATACAAATTGGAGTCCAACAGAGGCATCAGATGCTAACTCGCCATCAGAATTTAAATTTCCAATTCCATACTCAGCCAATACATACATACTAGATTGTGGGTAATCGTTCCTTGCACATTTCATATTCTCTAGACTGACACCAAATAAGCCCTCCTCTAATCAAATTCAAACAACTTCCCAGATTAGATAATCTGGAATTATATGAACATACCAGCTATCCCCATTCGTCTTGTTCTGGTCACCCAGTTTTCGCGGGTCTGTTTTGCTATCCAAGATGCAAAATATTGATCACGCCTTGAGAAGCAAAGCAATCTTTATTGTATCAACCTAGGCTGTTGGTGACATTGACATTGGAACGTCGTTGACGGTGTTGTATCCGAATGTGTATTGTTTTTTTTTTTCGATTTCATTGGAACATCAACTTTTAATTCAGACGGTTGTAAGTCTTCCCCCATGTGCTAAGTGACGATTTGCAATTCTGTCCACGTTAACGTAGCCGCCGTTGTCGTCGTCGTCGTCATAGGTCGTATATACTACACACGTTAACAAAGCTAAATGAAAAAACCACGATAGCTTAGTTATGCAAAATATTCGATTGACACAGCAAGTTCAGTAGTAGTAATGCGGAATTGTTTGGAACGGAAAAAAATACAAACAAAAAAACTTGGTTATGAAGTTCATGCTGGAAGTGTGATATCCCTCAAAATGCCAAAATTGGTGGTGAGGTTTGTTTAATTCTTGAGAATCAACTTGGAACACTAATGAGATAAATAAACCTAGCGAAACTTTGGGGCTTAACATATCGCTGGTTATTGTGGACTTTGTTCTGTGCATATTGTTTTTTTTTTGGATATTAATGAGTAGGCATGTTCTTATAGGAAATCCATCATAGAGTGCTTAAGGAAGGCCTTGAGTTGAGGAATACTTCTCTTTGGAAATAACATGAAATCTGGTTTTTCTTGGTAATGCCTTGAATCAAAATCCGTCATGTAGTCATGTGTCACACTTGACAACAATTCAAGGAAAAATAAATAATAAAATCGATGGTAGATCCAAAAATTAAACCAAAACTTGAAAAGCACTATGAGCTAGTACCGGAAAAACTGAAAATAATTCCACATTCGCCCGAGTGAACCACTATTTTGAATGCCTAACCGACCTTATAAAATTATTTTGTCGGACAAAAATTTATGAAATTTAAAAATAGTTTAATTGAAAATATTCCAAATTCTGGTCTTGAGACCGTGCTCAATAAAAGCCAAATAAAAACGGGAGTTACCATAGTTCACTTACAAAAACACACTCGACTTTTCCTCAATCACTAGATTTTTGTGAAGAGCTTAAAAAATTCTGTTTTCTCATATCAAAAATGAGAATTTAGTTTTATGGATTTACCATATAAACATTAAACATGAATAGCGACCATAAAAGTTTAGAAAATTATGGTTCAGACTCTGAAAGTTCTATCGAATCACCCGCCAGAAAGAAGGAAAGAAACAAGCAAATAATTGAAGAAATTCTTGACAGAAAGCGAGTCTTCAAGGACGATCAAGACATAAGCATTCATCCTAGCTTCACTGATTTTAAGGTTCCATAGTAAGATATAAGAGAAGACTGATATTCCTTAAATGTTTGCTTAAGTGTCAGATTGATTTCCCCCCCTTTTTAGTCATATAACATGTCAAAAAGAAGCAAGAGTATGAAAAGCAATTTCAGCGAGAAATTGCGGAACTCTTAATCCATCAACCAACTGCTTAGCTTATGATGCTGCAAGATTAAATAGGTGATTTCTTTGTTAAGTTTCGAAAATTTTTACATTTATTTTGATAATTTTTTTTGTTCAACTAAAGACATCTATATATACGACATTGTGGCCACCCTTGCACAATCATACAGAAATTGATTATTTTAATAGATATTTTACTTGCGATTTATAGGTATAGATAGATAGATAGATTTATAACGGTACTTCCCATATGACCGGTTTCTTAAAATCAGATTTTCTCGTTAACTAATTGACGGATTTTGATGAAATTTTCAAAATATGTAGTGTTTTATGATTTAAATAATATTGCTTATTAAGATTTTCAAAAAAAAAAATTTTACTTGTTAATAATTATTTAAACAAATCTTATTTTGTTTTTTTAATTATTTTGAAAACGAATTTATAGATTTTTTTTAAATTTTTCTCCTAGTAAAAACTATAGATTTCTTTAAATTGACATACTCAAAAAAAATTAAAATATATTTTCGAAAATTTTTTCAAAAAAAAAACATTTTTTTGAAAATAACTGGTCGAACGATTTTGAAATGAAAACTTCATAAAATAGAAAACAGCAAAAGAAATAAAATGGCTTACAACATTTTTTCCAAAAAAACGTTATGAATAGTTATGAATAGTGTTTTTTTTTTTTTGATTTCATAAAAAAATTATTTCTTTAATATTTTCCCCCAAATTTTGTTTTATATTGTACGCAAGTACGTGCGATCCAGTAATGCAATTTATTTTTATAATGAGTGACCGGCAAAAGAAAGGACTTGAGTTCCTTATAAAAACGAACATAATTTAGAACATTTATAAACTGTATTATTTTTTTTTTGACAGATTTAAAATTTTATTAACGAAGATATAAATTCAAATGTAATTTTGTTTATTTGTAACGTTTTCACGCCTTAACTACTTAGCCGATCATCATTAAATTTTTGTCAAACATACCCAGTGATACAGAAAATGCAATAATGTACAATACAAATACAAAACATTTAATGCTCGTATCGCAGATTTCTTCTCCTAAAACTATGTAAAAATATTCCACAAGCATTAGTATTGCAAATTAAATTGCACGACTGGGTCGCACGTAATTGCTCATATGTGCGGTCACATTGTAGAATAAAATAAGAAAAAATTAATTATAAATTAATTTATTCGATTTTTGTGACTTTTAATTGTTCGAATAAAGTAAGTTAAATTGTATTGAGTGAAATAATTTAAAAGCCATTTTATTTCTTTAAAAAATGTTAAAAAGGTGATTTTTTTTCAAAATCTTAGAAACGGTTTTTTAAAACAGTTATTTTTAACAACTTTTTTTTTTAAACTAAAATAAATAATTTAAGAATACAAACTTAAGCACAAAAATAACATACATTTAAAAACAAAAATAAAAAAACAATCAAAATATTAATTTTTCAATTTTTTTTTTAAATTATCAAAAATATAAAAAAAGTTTTCAAAAAAAAAATGTACTAAGGCTCCCTACATCTTCTTGAAAATCAAAAAAATCAAAATCAAAAAATTCTTTGAGCCGTTTTGGAGAAAAATAAACTTTTACATAACGGTTATATGACAGGTACCGTTAACTTTTGAGCTAAAAAAATGTAGAATGTCAAAATAACATTAAGTTCTAAATTTGATGACGATTGACCCAACCTTTTAGGCTACAGTCCAAAATACATCCGTACAGACAGAAAGACAGACAGACAGACAGACATACAGACATACAGACATACAGACAGACAGAACGACAGACAGACATACAGACATACAGACAGACAGACAGACAGAAAGACAGACAGACAGACAGACAGACAGAAAGACAGACAGACAGACAAACAGACGGACAGAATTTTGCCAGTAACTCAAATATGTTTCTCTATCATCGTAATGTCATGTTTGATTGTTATCTTAATTTTTTTTTATGCACGAATGCATACCTTGCATTATAGTACCTATAATCGTAAGTTAAAATGGCGGGCTGAAGGCGCCATTTTGAGACACTCGTTTTAACCATCTTCTCGAAAACGATTTCTTAAAAAAGAAATTTTTAAATATTTTCTGATAAATTTTCAATTATTAAATTTCTCTGTCACACACAATATTTTTTCGACGACTTAAGGCTGAACCATATTAGACGAAACGACATGAACGACATTTGACAAACTGCTTCGTATAGGGTTTGTAATGAAAAAAATTTTACAGACAATCGGTTTTGACGGCTCTCCTTGCACGAGCCGTCTGAATTGCAACTCAAGTTTCAAACCATCAATGAATGAACAAACATTAGTTCAGTTTGGCATTTTGTTCGGCGATTGCAAAGAGTTCGTTTAATATTTGCGATGGTAGATATATTGTTCTCTGAGCTCAAGTAGACAAAGTCCCTTACTACATCAAAGTTATAACTGCCTATCGTGATGTTTTGTCCAAGACGTCAATGGTGGGTGTCTATTCGCTGCTTCGAACTGCTCCTCTCTTTAAATGCTATCATTTGCGGCCTTGAAATCGATAAAGGGGTGTTGGTTATTTTTTATCGATAGTGGACTTTCCTAAGACCGCGCTGATATGACGAATGGCTTTAGTCATTTACACAAAAAAGATCTTGTAGGCGATGTTGAGAAGACTGATATCCCTGATACCAGAAGGTCTCCTTTTTTGAGATTCCATTCATCGGGCATGTTTTTCTTCTTATGAGTTGGTGCATACTTATAACCAAGTCATTGCTTTTAACTTTGAAGAGTTCGGCAGCTAGGCCATTTGCTCCAGCGGCCTTGTTGCTTTTAAGCTTAGATTTATAGGTAGGAAGCTTTACTTCATCCAGATGTGGTGAGCCGAATTGTTGCCCTACTTCCCCCAGATAAAATGAATCATTCTGCCTAACAACGGAACTCTTTTCGTTTGCAGTTTGCAGAAATGATTTTTACATATTCTCAGCATCGAGTTCGATTCCACTACGATGTTCCCTTGATCGTACTTGCAAGCTTCAGGTCGAGCTCTATAGCTTTGACAGTTTCTTTTTACCTTTTGGTAAAACTTTCGAAAGACCCTAACTACCACAGAGTTATAGCTGTTGGGTGTCTTGATGACAGAGAATCCATAGTTTTGTTATCAATGAATACTAAACCCATCATTCATCGTTGTCTCCGTCTCAACACTGAAGAAAGCTCTACTGACATCAATCGCTATGTCCGATTATGTCAATATCGCTACTTTTACAAACCGTGCTCCAGTGAAATAGCCAGTTCCATTCTTCCCCTGAAACAATTCAACCACAATACGCGCTCTGCTAAGAATGCCCATCAGTTTACCATTAAACCCAATTTTAGATGAAATGTAAAGTACAGAGAATCCTTCTTAAGTCGCACCATACGAATGTGAAACACTCTACCTGGCTCTGTGTTTCCCTCCCATTTTGGTATAGGTACAGAATTTTAAAACTAATAATCATCGAGATCTCCTTTTACATCATTCCTTACTCTCCTGAGGCTTGCAAGGCGTTTTTAACATTTTAAGGGTAGACAAATAACCCGCTTCGCATCTGCTTATTAAAAAAAAATTGCATCGACTTTAGAAAAATCGTGCACTGTTCTTTCACATATGAAGCGGAAGATGGTAGATTAAGGGGTATCTAGGCAGATCCGATACCAGGTAGGGTGGGTAGAGGCGCAGTTCCGCAGACGAATTCCACCATCTTAATGAAAGGCATGATTTTTTGTTTTCCTCCGAAAGGGGCCAAGACTCCACTCCCTCTAACAGTTTTTTTCTCCCTTCTGACAGTTTCTTTGTACATTTTTTGGTAAAACTTTCGAGCTTCATTCCTTCACTCGTGTGCTTCTTTTTTTCTTTCTGAGAAAACGGTGTTCCGCTTTCTTCTGATCGTAGAGCCCGCTACTAGGTTTGTACATTCTTTGCAGCACCGCTTCTTGTTAGCTGTGTTTTCTTTTTAAACCAAGGGTTTCGTTCGTGTAAAAACACAGCACCAGAGGTGGACAACAACAACACTCGATGCTGACGGTAAGGGACTTCTTTAGAGAGCCTCGATCCGAAAAGGAGTTAGCATTTTTTTGCGGTTGTCGCTTGTAATATTACCTTATTGGCTTTGGTTGTAATGTCAACAGCCGTACTATGGCTTCAACAAGGTAGCGCTCAGAATTAATATTTGCAATTATGAAAGTTTATTTGATATACAGTTAATTGATCGAAAAATCTTCATCTTCTTTTATGAATTTTGTGCTGCCACGCCCACGAACAACCTTCCAAAAGGGTTGGAATTGGAACATTATCTCCAATTGAGGAGAGATTAGAAGTTGATAGACTGAGGTGGGTTTTGAAAAAAATCCTACAGATGCTGCTGCCCTCTTGGGGACACATATTATAGTACTTCTTGTACATATCATGGATCATACATAACGAGATTTAAAAATTTAATTAAAATCGTTAGAGTCGTTTTCGAGAAGATAAAAAAAGCTTTCTTTTAGGGTAATAAAACATTAATGTTATTTTTGCCGTCCCTTAGACCATGTCTTAAGGACTTGTCAGCTACATCTAAGTGATTGAAGATTTTTATCAAAACCTCCAAGACCTTAAAAAATCTGAACTGCTGGCCTAATACCACAAGTCGACAACTCTCTAAGCCTGCATCAGATCAAGAAATATAACTCCCCGTATTTGAGTCTAAGAATTCCGAAATTATTTGCAGATGTGGCTGCATCAAATGTCACCAGACTTCTTAATATCTTTGAAACTTGATAGTCAATCTGAAGACCTGTTGATGAACAAGTCTTAGATAGAAAAAGACATTATTTTGAATCAAACTGCCTTACTGATCCTAGATAAATTGTACTTGCCATTACTTTTAAAAAAGGCTCCATCAACTTGTTTTTTTTTAGAATAACTCCAACAAAATGTGGACAAAGAAATGTTATTTTGAACATTTTTTTCAAAAAAACCACTTTCAACAGTTGTTCATGTTATTCATCAAAATTCACTGAAACTATCTCCAACGAAATCTAAAAATAAAAAAAACCCGCTCCGAACCAGTTCCAAATCGAAGCATCTTGTCCTCCGCATCCAATTAATTGTATCTATTTCTGCCACACGATCAGGGTCTGGTTCCCCAAGATCAGCAGAAGAGAAAGCTAGATGCGGTTTATATCGAAACATATTTTTTTCATTTTTGCAACTTTCATGTTAATAGCTTCATAGACTTAAGACTGAAGTACATATAACAAGAAACAGACAGATGAACATGAAATGGTGCAAACTCGTTGTGTCTGGAAATGAAAATGTGCACCAGTGGCGTCAGTATGAGTCATTGACCTGGATCTCCAACTAACCAAAAAAAGACTTCGTATTCGTATCGCCTCGTAAGGTTGGTGGGGTCTTTTTGATAGACTTAAGGTCACTGCGGTGTTTATTATTTACGTTACGCTATGTTATGTCTTCGCTTCCGGTATCTGTATGCCAAGCCTCAAGCGCAAACATCTGACATATAAAGCGATAAAAAAAATGTGTGTGGCTTTCGTTTTTTTTTTTTTTTTTGCAAATGGAGTTTATTTTTAGATTTCATATTTTGAGTTTCTGATGCGATTATTCTTTTTTTACAAAGGAAATCAAGAAACTTTTGAGTAATAAACATGTAAACAACGCAATTGGATCAGAAGTGGGAATGAAACAGTAATGCAACTTTCGAGAGGGTAAAAAGCTTTTTGTAATCAATGGTTTCTGTTTTTTATTTAATTTCGTTTTTGTGTTGTATTCCATGAGAAACACGAAGTTGAACTTTTTTGTTCTGGCATTTTTCAGGAATTTTTATTATTCTGCTCTGCTCGGGTTTGATCGATTTTTTTTTTAATTGAACAGAGCTATTTTTTTAATTACATGTGTCATCGTTCGATTTTCATTCCTAACCGTAAGAATAAGGATTTTTGACAGCTCCGTATTATATATGGACTGCTAGTTGCCTACCTCAAGTTGGTTCCATTTTAGTTTCAGTTATTTTGGGCGACACTAGCCCTCCTGAGTACAATTGCGGGAAAAAAATTAAACTCTCAATTTTGACATTTCATCCAGTAATCCCAGACTTTGGCAGCAGGTTTTCCCACGTTGGCATGTTAAAATTTCCTTTTTCTCCCCGTGTAATTTAGAATATCCCACAATTAATCAATTAAAAATCCCTTTTTTCCTTCTATTGCTTTTAGCTTGTCTTAGGAACAAACCAATAAAAAAAAGAAGTTGTCCACAATCTAAAACAACAAGAGACAAAATACCAAAGATGTCGCACACTTCTATGGATGGAATTCAAAAGTGTCAGTTATGTTTTACCGGTAAATGCGACTTTTTGAATTTTTAAAACCAGATGTCGCGAGCTTCTATGTCAACATTGGGTTCAGCAGAGCTAGCAGCGCATTCCCAATGTTGGCACATTTTTTTGACAATTGTTGTATGAACATGAAGATGACATTAGACTAGCAGTCCATATATTTTACGTCCATGAATTTAAACGAACATAGCTTTTATGAAATTTCGTATTTGGATCGGAACACCTATTTATGCAAACTGTTTTTTTTATCTCTTTCCAGAGGTGCCATTGCTTACATAAGAATACTAATACTTATCAAAAAATATGAAAAGAAAAATCTCACCATCTCGGACATTTTCCACACATATGTGGCAAAACATCCTGAAAAAGCCGCAATCCTTTGCGACAATCAAGTTTGGACATTCCGACAGCTGAACGAATTTTCGAATCGCATGGCAAATGTATTCCACAGCCATGGCTACAAGAAGGGTGATGTTGTGGCTCTGTTATTGGAAAACCGACCGGAATACATTGGAGCCTGGTTGGGTCTGTCAAAGCTCGGAGTGATAACGCCACTCATCAACACAAACCTGCAAGGGCCATCCCTGTTGCATAGTATCACAGTTGCAAAATGTTCAGCCTTAATTTATGGTGAAAGTTATGCTGAACCTGTCGAAAGGATATCAAAGGATTTGCCATCCTCACTGGCACTTTATCAATTCAATAACGAAGAAAAGGCCCCTGTCACTGGCTTGGCCAAGGATCTGACGACGTTGTTGCAAAGTTCTTCCAAAGATGCTGTTCCCGCTTCGGTTGAACCAGCTAATCATCATGATAAGCTTGTTTACATTTACACCTCGGGAACAACTGGCTTGCCCAAGGCAGCTGTTATATCACATTCCAGGTTAGTGAACTCGGATGTGAATAGTGATTAAGGTGCGGTTTTTATGTTGTGGTTTTATGTTTTTTTTCTAGATACTTGTTCATCTGTGCGGGAATCCATTATGCGATGGGTTTTACGTGTGATGACATATTCTATACTCCACTTCCATTGTACCATACAGCTGGAGGAGTCATGAGCATGGGGCAGGCACTGTTGTTTGGTGCAACGGTAGCTATTCGTAAGAAGTTCTCGGCATCGGGTTACTTTGCTGACTGCATCAAGTTCAATGCCACAGTAAGTAACCCTCAGTTGACATTCTTGAAAGTCAGGATCACTGATAAAGTATGTTTGTGTATTTCCAGATCGGTCAATATATTGGAGAAATGTGTCGTTACATTATGGCAACCCCAGAGTCTGAAAACGATAAGAAACACAAGATAAGGATTCTATTTGGCAATGGATTGAGGCCACAAATCTGGCCAAAGTTTGTGGAACGTTTCAGCATCCCAAAAATTGGTGAGTTCTATGGAGCAACTGAGGGCAATGCGAATATCATCAATAACGACAATACCGTTGGAGCCATAGGATTTGTGTCACGAATCCTTCCTTCCGTCTATCCTATATCGATCATCAAAGCTGACCAAGATACTGGTGAACCTATCCGCGGGCCAGACGGCTTATGTCAGCTGTGCGGTCCAAACGAACCGGGAGTGTTTATTGGACAGATTATCAAGGGAAATCCTTCTAGAGAATTCTTGGGCTACGTTGATGACAAAGCCTCCGCAAAGAAGGTGGTTACGGACGTCTTCAAGAAGGGAGATTCAGCTTTTCTCTCCGGGGACATGTTAATGGCTGACGAAAGAGGTTATCTCTTTTTCGTAGACCGAACTGGTGACACATTCCGTTGGAAGGGGGAGAATGTATCGACGGGTGAAGTAGAGGCTCAAGTTGGTAATGTCTCTGGTTACAGAGACACTGTTGTCTATGGGGTCTCAATTCCTCACACCGAAGGAAGAGCTGGTATGGCTGCCATCTACGATCCGGAGCGATCTGTAGATATAAATAAGTTTGAGGACGAACTGAAAAATCTTCTTCCAACATACGCCCGACCACAATTCCTTCGATTCCTAACAAAAGTCGACCTCACCGGAACATTTAAGCTCCGCAAAGTCGATCTTCAAAAGGAGGGTTTCGACCCGAACACGATAGCGGACCCTCTTTACTATCAAACTTCAAAGGGTCGATACGAGCCCCTAACCGCCGAGGTATATGAAAAAATCAACAAATCAGAAATTCGGTTCTGAGTGCCCTTTCTTCCTATTTTGCCAACACTTTTGTTCAAATAATTCTGTTTAAAAGTGTTTATTTTATTGTTTAAGTCCTGTGGGTGTGATAAACGGGGTTTAAGTCTAAGCACGCCGGTCGGGGTTTTGTTAGGGATCACTTTTTTCGATCTTCAGTCAAACATTTGCAAAAGACTTCTTAAACCACAAATAAGCACACAAGATGTGAGAAAAAAATTATTATTTTAATGAATGTAACGAGGAATATTTATAAACAAATTAAGATTAATATAGATTTAAAAAAAAAAACTAAAGATAATAATTTTATTATGAGAATCGATAGGATATGGTAATTTCATATTATATGTGGGTATGTAAGAGACTCTGGGAGATGGTTAAGTGTGTGAAGTCTTTTTTTTAAATTAAGTTGTTAAGAATATTTCTGAAATATAAGTATTTAGATGTAGTTTAGTATTTAAAAAAAGTTTTTAGTTTATTTAAGGACTATAACTATTTTTTTATTGATTTGTTAATTTGTTTTTATGTACATTTATTATTAAGATAAGTGTTTACTTAGAAATTAGGTAGTTAAAATAAAATAAATAAAAATAATTAAAAAATGGCTAAGAAATCTATTACTTTTTTTTACTATTGTTCTATATGTGAACTTCAGCACTTTAAAAAAAGCACTTTTTTCTATGGAAAAGCTACTTTTTTGTCTTTTCAAAGCTTGTTCACTACGAGGTCTGTTTGGTCCAAACAATGGATCCTTGAGATCCGAGTGAGATAATTCGGCTGCCGAGGCATCTCAAATAAATAAATAATACATTGACACGACTATTTAGGCTGACCATGACCGACAACAAAAGCCAAGTAACACGTGGGCGGCTGCTTAAATTCGAAAGAACGTACTTAGTCTGTAAAGGCTCCAATTACGATAAAAACTAAGCTGCTTCTCTATAAGATTATGGTATTACCAGTATTCGCATACGGATCCGAGACTAGAATTACCACTCTGATCGTCTGATCTCTAAACGTCGTTCGAGAGGAAAGGAGAATTGTTGGCCCCGTGCGAGGGGGAGGATGATTTGGAGAAGATGCAACCATGAATTGTGTGAAATCTACCTCAAAGCAGATATCATGGAAAAAATAAAGCTCGGTAGACTACGGTGGGCTGGGCACCTAGCTTGCATGAGCGAAGAGCTCTTAAAGTCTTTGCTTTTCTTTTTAATGGTAGAAGGCAACTTAGCAGACCTTGCAATCCGCCAATTTTTCCAGTAGACGTCGTGCTCGTGGTCCTTCTTATTCCACTCTATGCCGTTGGTGGCCAACTTCAAGATGAACGATTCGGTATTTAATCAGCCAAAATTCGTACGTCAAAGGAACGCAAGATCGGAACTGATATAGCCGTGCTCAAGAACTTGGTGAATTTCGCAACGGGACTTGGCACAGGAACATAAAGTCTATGACTATAGACAACTCCATTTGTCCGGTGACTGGGCTTAGGAGCGTTTTGAAGATTTCGATAGTAAAATCATCTTTAGCGACCACTTTCTTGAGGCTCAAAGTGAACCATATGGAGCTTGATGACATGAGGTTACAGCAGAACGGTGCTACGTACCACACAACAGATACCACGGTTAATATTCTCAACATCTACCCGCCATTATTAAAAAATACACATAATTTTGTTATACATACATAAATGGTTTATGTTCCAAATCGACCGAACTTTTAAGAGCCATTTTCTTCACTTTGCTTAACTCAATTTTCAAGTTAGCCAAGTGTAGAGTTGACTTGACACCAACTCGAGAGTTGAGTGACAAGTTGAAATTTGTTTTTCTTCACTACATGGACGTATTATATATGGACTGCTAGTCTAATGTCAGCGATGCTAGCTCCCCTGAACCCACTTCAGGAAAAAAAATATCTACTTAAAATGTTGACATAGCTCGTGACATTTGTCGACAAAAAATCGCATTTACCCGTAAAACATAACTGACACTTTTAAATTCCCTCCATAGAAGTGTGCAACATCTTTGGTATTTCGCCTCTTGTTTTTTAGATCGTGGACAACTTCCTGTTTTATTGGTTGTTGCCTAAGACAAGCTAAAAACACTAGTAGGAAAAGAGGGATTTTTTAAAATTTCGTAGAAAAAATCTCTTCAAATATGCTGATTTTATTAAGATTTTAAAAGAAACTAATGAATTATGATCAAATAAAATACTACTAAGGCATTATATAAGGTTTTTGACATTTTTTCCTATCATACGTCCAAATTCCAGTTGCGTTCTAAATGGCAATGTGTTTTAATACCAACGTTGCTTTTTATTTCTTTCTTCTAACTATTTTTTCATTAATAATGATAAAAGACAAAGTTAATAAAAATCCTGACAAAATGGCCAGAGGTTTAAACCTATTCCTTGTGACGACTATAAATGTGTGGGTGCACCAAAAAACATTTGTTTAAAAAACATTTCTGAAATGTTTCATTTTTGCTTAAAAATCATTTCAGAAACATTTCAGAAATTTCTGAAACATTTCTTAAAGTTTATTTGTTTCTCATTTTATGTATCCAGTTCTGTAGTTCATGATGTAAAAAAGGAGCAATCATAGCGTCGCGTTTTGTCATCATAAACAAAACACACAAAAACACCACAAAACCTGTCAACTAGACTAAAATGCATGAAAATAAATAAAGATTTCCGTGCAGAAGAGAAAACAGATAAACATTTCAATGTCCAGACTTAAATAAACATTACAGAAACATTTAAAAAACATGTCAGAAAGAAAAAACAATGATGAAAGGTTTTTTAAATGTTTCTTTGGTGTGGACACACCTTAAGGCTTTTTGTTACATGACAAAACATGTCAGAAAGAAAAAAACATTTCTGAAAGGTTTTTGTAATTAACAAAGCTATAAAAAACTAATTTCAATAAATCCAACATTATTTGTTTGTATTTATTACTTGTGGGATATTCTAAATAACAGGGGGAGAATAAGGAAATTTTAACATGCCAACGTGGGAAAACCTGCTGCCAAAGTCTGGGATTACTGGTTGAAATTTCAACCAGTACTCAGGAGGGCTAGTGTCGCCCAAAATAACTGAAACTAAAATGGAACCAACTTGGGGTAACAAGTTCAACAACATCTAGCAGTCCATATACAATACGTCCAGGCTTTCTTCAATATAAACATAACACAACACTTGAAAGAAATAAAATTCGTAGATTTTTCTTTGATAACTATAAATTCTCGAATTTCTAAACATTTTCACCCCATGTGTTCCTAACCTTAAAGTAATTTCATTGTACATTTCACAACTAGAGCTCACCCACTCTGTCTTCAAACTCTACCCAACTTCATATCAATCCAAACAAAGCAAGCGACAGATGTGTCAAAAAAGAAAAATAAGTAAAGTGAAAAAAAGAATCCCAGCATAGCATAGTTTATTGCTGAAGAAATCCATAAAAGTATATTTTTGGTTTAAACAAATGACGACTGAGGTAAACTAATAAAATCATCAAACGTTAATGTGCAATATTAACAACAATTTTCGCCCACAGGCACAAGACGATCGCCGTATATGGCTTGGCAATCTGGATACCCGTCTCACCGAGTAAGTTTTACTTTTTTATTGATTTTCTTTATTTTCACATTTTTCCCACTTTCACTTATCAATCTATCCTTTGTTTGCAATTTTCTCGAAATTTATGAAACTTTCAAAACTAATTTTTATCATTTTCCTTTCAAAATGTTGGTATCAACTTCTAAAAATTGTGCAAAAATGCGGTCAAATTGAAAAGTTCGATATGCTGTTCCACAAGAATGGCCCACTGGTCGGCCAGTCTCGAGGATATGCATTTGTTACATTCAAGTCGGTAAGTCAAAAACAATCACCGAAAAAGGCGGTCAAATGATTTATCTAAAATAAATGTGTTTACAGTCCGATTCAAGCGTCAAAGCTCTGAGCAAACTCAATGGACAGTACGTGGGAAAGAAACCACTTGCCGTTCGATTGGCCAAGAATCTTAATTATGTATGTAAAACTGAAGATTTCTAAAGCTTCCATTGTAACAATTGTTTGTTTTAGGATGAGCTAGAGAAGCCTAAACCCCGTATAGAGATTCCCGCCTTAGGTACCCGTCCGGTGGACTCGAAAATCAGCAAAAAAGATGCGATACGTGCCATCGAAGCGAAACTGAACGTCTTGGAGAAACGAACTCTGGACGATGAGTTAGAAATGACCAGCAATTCATCATCCTGCCAGGCTCCAATAATCCACAAATACCAATTCAATAAGAACATTGATGGCAGCAACAATGGACAGCGAGGAGGCTTTAGCACTAGATTGCAGTTTGTCAAGCACAGAGGTTCTTCCCGGCCGTACAGCAGAAACCAACGTCCCAAGAGACGGTAGTGTCCCGCCGTTCAACTCATTTTAGGCTTCGAAATGACATATTTTTAGAAATCCTCTCCAAACTGTTGTGTTCATGGCATGTTTATGTTTTAGTGTTAATTTTTCTCAAATAGTAAGAAATATATATTCATGTATAGCTAGACAATGATGGGGTTTTTATTTACTGGGCTTTCACTTCCCGCAGGATGATGAACCTTACAAGGCTTCCATTGAATTAAAAAAAATTATTCAAAATCGGTTCAGTTTTTCTTAATTTTTTTAATAAATTATCTAACTTGTAACATTTACTTCGATTGGAAAATATGCTTGCCACGCATATGTTCGGGGACTGGAATCGTTCCCGGGCACGGAACTTGTCCAGGGATTTCGCAAATGCAGTGCCTGTCGCAGCCGACACCAAAGTTAGCTGGATTGTCTTTCTTTTCGGCCAAGCGAGCTTCGGCTTCAAGTTGTTCGCTAAACAAAAGGAATACTTAGATCAAAATAGAACTAACCAACGCACCCTCTTGTCTCACTTCGATTTTCCAATGACCTTGATTAGATGCTCCAGAATTTGTTCTCGATTCCTGCTGTCGATGTCAACGAGGATGTCTCTTCCATCTTCGAAGTAACACCGAACAAAAGGCGAAGGAGTCATATTCTTGAATGTAATGACTTGAACAGCAGGATTTTTGAATTGTATTTGAGGGATATTCCAGAACACAAAGTCCCTTGTATGATACAAAAATCGGAATTAGAAAATCATTGGAATCATGTCTTGTGTAACAAAGTTACCTCGCTCCAAGATGATGGTCGCCGTAAGTGTTGTAGTTGACACTGAAAATCTGAACTTTATCCTTAAGAACGAGCTTGCCAGCATTTAAATATTGCATTGTCCTCCGGACGGGAGCCGCTCCTTTCATAAATGGCATTTTGTGTTATTTTTTAGAGTAGGTTTTGCTAGAAAAATCAAGAAATTGTTGAAAGCACAAATATTTTTATTTTTTTCAAGGAAAAATGAAATAGACAGTTGAGGTTACGTTGGGATGCGTCTAAAAAGTAGAGTTTCGAATATAGAAGGTGTGTTCGTGAACATTTTTTCGAAGAGAAATTGGAGCTAGTTCATATGTTCTGGAAAAAAAATTGATCAGTTGTTAAATTTCAAGAGAAAAGTTGAAATTTTATGCTATGTTTCAATTTACCACATTCACACAAATTTTGTTTTGCTGATTTTGACATAAAATTCTACGTCGGTGCATGTTCTGGTAAATGCCCCTACAAAAACGAACTATTTCGGTGATACGGTTGATCGATGTGGCATGTAAAAAGGGTAACTGAAACGAAATCTATGATTTCGGCCTAAAAGTTGAGATAACAAACAAAATATTTACATTTCCCCATGCGGTTTTGTTATTTCGAAATTCAAATATTTTTTTTTAGTATTTAACAATCAAATTTGTTGGCGCCTAATACAATAATGTTATAGCGTAACAAGAGCAATAATATCCTTTTTATACATCTTGCAGGCTATTATCTCTCTTATACTCATTGAAAATCAGAATATGTTCTTAAGTATTTTCTCTTTCAGTGCTATGTCAAAAAAACAAATGTCAAAATAAAGCTTAGATAACAACGATACAACCAGATCGTTTATTATCACGGGGTGAATCACATGGGTTGTTGGCAATGATAAATTGCGAATTAAAGCATTTTGGTGCAACGAATATAAATCCAGAATTTTTTTTTTTTTTCTTGAATTATTTTTTAATAACAATCAGCTAAATGTACTAGATTCCGAACTAACCTGCAATGCACATCTACCTTCAATTTTCGAACACGACTATCTTCAACCACTGCCAACTTCAAGCAATTAATCGTCAGAATTGTTGCCTGTCATTTTCAGCTTGAGAGCCGCTTTTCACCAAAGGAGAGAAAATCGTAAAATCATCATTTTGTCAAAATATATGTGCATTTCTATCATTTGAAAAACAATCTCCTTTGTCTAATTGTGCATTTAAAAACACCCAATTCAATTCCAACTAAACAATGCCGTCAGCAGAAGTCACTGTAAATAAGGTCATTGTGCATCCCTTGGTGCTGCTCAGTGTGGTTGACCATTTCAATCGTATGGGAAAGATTGGCAACCAAAAACGCGTTGTCGGAGTGCTCCTTGGTTGCTGGCGATCAAAAGGTGTCCTCGATGTTTCAAATAGTTTTGCTGGTAAGTTGTTTTGTTTGAAAATTACTATCTTACAATAGATTGTTCATAAGGTTCTTATTGCAGTTCCCTTCGATGAGGACGATAAAGACAAATCAGTTTGGTTCCTCGACCATGACTATCTGGAGAACATGTATGGAATGTTCAAAAAGGTGAACGCCCGTGAAAGAGTCGTCGGTTGGTATCACACTGGGCCGAAACTTCATCAGAATGATATCGCCATCAATGAACTGGTCCGCCGTTACTGTCCCAACTCGGTTTTGGTCATTATCGATGCCAAACCCAAGGATCTTGGTCTTCCCACTGAGGCATACATTGCCGTCGAAGAAGTCCACGATGATGGAACTCCAACTAGCAAAACATTCGAACATGTGCCGAGCGAAATAGGCGCCGAGGAGGCGGAGGAAGTTGGAGTGGAGCATCTGCTCCGCGATATCAAGGACACAACTGTTGGCAGTCTCTCACAAAAGATCACCAACCAGCTGCAGGGCCTGAAAGGTTTGAATGCACAACTGAAGGACATCAAGAACTACCTGCAGAAAGTCGGCGATTCAAAGCTCCCCATCAATCACCAGATTGTCTATCAACTGCAGGACATCTTCAACCTTCTGCCCGACATCACTTCGGATCAGTTTACAGAGACCATGTATGTCAAGACAAACGACCAGATGTTGGTGGTCTACCTGGCCTCGATGGTCCGTTCCATCATTGCACTGCATAACTTAATCAACAACAAACTGACGAACCGTGATGCCGAAGAGGGAAAGAAGGAAGAGGGCAAGGACAAGAAAGATAAGGATAACAAAGATGCAAAGGACAAGGACAAGAAGGAAGAGAAGACAGATAAAAGCAAGGACGAGAAACCCAAGAAGTAGATAGCTAGTTAAGTCTTTGTCGTCGGTTTGTAAGAAAATTTGTTTTTTTTTTCATTCCTCCGCCCTAAATATATTTTTTTCTTTTCTTTTTGTATCAATTTGAATGAAGTATAACATAACTTTAACACTTGTCCCGTTAAAAAATAACTAAAATAATAAAAATACACTTATAACTACAAATGTATTTGGATTTTGTACTTTTGCTTGGAAATGTGTATGCCAGTACGTACGACATAATGGTTCCCCTTTACGAATTTCCTTCTTCGATTATTTTAGGACTATGACGTCTTTTTGTCCTTTACGTTAGATTAGGCTAGATGCGTTGTTCTCGTTGTATGTATCACACAACATCATTCATTTAACTCTTCTTCTCTACGTCGACGAGTGTTATGATTACGATTTCTACTGGGACTCCCACACTTTACAAGAGAATATTCTACACAGGAAAACTTCACTCATTTAACTATTATTAGGAGAAGGAGTATGAAACCAAGAGGCCAACTAAATGCGCATAAATGTTTTTGCACGTGCAGTCTCACTTCTTATCAGCAAATTTAGAATAAAAATAAAAAAAAATTCTTCCCATACCGGGAATCGAACCCGGGCCTTCTGGGTGAAAGCCAGATATCCTAGCCACTAGACCATATGGGATATGAAAACTGTTGTGACAAAGCATAAACAAATCAGCACATAAAATTCAAAAAACTAAGATGATTGTGAATTTGTTTTTTTTTATAATTAACGCGCACACAAGGGACTATTTGTTTCCCTTTTAATGTAGAACACACTGCGCCGGCATTAGGAACACAGGAGGGGAGAGATAGGATTATCATTGGTTTTGAATGTTTACAGATCAAAATGGCAAGGGAAAATCACGCCGGGTAAACTATTCCAAATTCGTGTTGTTCGGCTAAGAAAAGAATCCCTATATTTCACCGTACGTTCAAAATTGAACTCAAGAGTGAACTGATGAGCATTCCTTGCAAGACGAGTATTACGGGCGAAACTTTTAAGAGGAGGAATGCAGCTGGCTAGCTCGAGTGAACATTTTTTTATAAAAGAAACGATAAAATAAGGAAAGACATGAAACATTGCGTCGGTGTTCGAGAGGGGCAATTGTTTCAGCGGCAGTTCTATTTCCTATCAATCTTAACGCTCGATTTTGTATTCTATCAAGCAGGTGAAGCGATGTTTGTGAAGCACCTGGCCCACAGGTGGGAGTTATACTCGAGTTTAGGGCGTATACACGCTTTATAAACTGTAGCCAGATCAGATGGGGAAAAATACTTCTTACACCGATACAGAAAACCTAAGCACTTAGCAGCATTCGTAGCTTTCTCAAGTATATGTTCGTTCCAACGGAGGTCGTCGTTGACACACATACCGAGTACTTAGAGATTTTCGGTTTCATCGATGCAAGATCATTCATGGACAATAGCATGTGTGGTATGTTTAGCTTTATCGACAAAAGACAGCATTAAGTTTAAGAAGCATTAAATTCCACACGACAATGCTGTATAAATCGGAGTTTAATGAGCTTGACATACAACTTGTATTGAACGGTCCAGAGATAGCTTCTAATCCAACGAACAAGATTATCATCGATCCCAAAAGCACGCATTTTCGATAAGAGCTTTATGCCAAACTCTATCAAATGCCTTGGAGATATCAAGAGCAAAAATCTTACTTTCACCAAAGCGATGTAAAGATTTGTTCCACTGTTCGGTGAGATATGCCATCAGATCACCAGTGGAACGGTTGCTGCGGAAGCCATACTGACGGTCATGGAGAAGCTTTCGATTTTCGAGATATTCCTTAAGCTGACGGTCAATCAGCGTTTCCATGACATTAGAAAGAAGGGATGTTAGTGCTATGGGTCGGTAGGAGGAGGGGGAGGATGGGTCACCTTTCTTAGGGACAGGCTGGACAAATGCTGTTTTCCATCTTCTAGGAAAGATTCTAGAAGAGTAGGAGCGATGGAAAAGCTTACGCAGTGGCTTTGCTAGTGTGAAAGAACACCTCTTCACAAGAATCGGGGGTATACCATCCGGGCCAGCGGATTTGTGTCAATGCCTACAGTAGATAAGAGGCAGTTACGCACAAAGGTCATGGGACAGATAAGAGGATGTATTTGCGACGCGAGTGTGTATTATTTTTTCTTCCACAACGATAGTAGGTATTTTTTCTTGCTTCCAGCAACGGAAATGGGTATTATTTTATTCATAAAAACACACGGAAGGGGTATTTAATCATTTTTTCAAACGAGTGTGTATTTTTTTTGTAAACATTCGCGACAAGAATGCGCAAACTATTTGTGTTCCATTTTTTATTTTCGTTATTTGTGCGCACACCTGACGTCCGGCCTTGGCGAGCTTAAGATCAACACTGTCCTTACGTCAAGTTTTGAAGCTGTAAGACTCCGAGTTGGAATTATTTAACAAGAAATATTACAAGTTCAGAGGAATAATCCAAAGGCGAAATTTTATAACCAATTTCATAAAAAAAAATTTTTTTTGTGATTTTACTTCTAAAAGAAGCTTTTTTGTATATTTTAATTTCTAGATGGACATATTCAATGACATGGACATATTCAATGATACTTCCAAAAACAGATATGCTGATTTTTAACTAAGAATTTTCTATATAAGGACTAAAGTAATATTTCGAAAACTTTAATTTTATTAAAATTTCGTGAAGAATAATTTTGTAGAATATAATTTTGATTTGAAATCACCTCTCAATTATGATTTCTGGATAAAACCACAAACTTTTGACATCCTACAAATTTACCCAGCACCCCTCTCCTCTACCTAAAAATCAAAATTAACAAAAGCTAATTTTCTTTTCTGATGAAGAAACAATTACATCTTCACATCATGTTACTTTTGATTTTAGTTACTTTTCGGATCGATTTCACACTCGCCGCCACTACATAATTATCACCGGGAAATATTAATGTAATTTACAATCCAAAAACAAGGAAAAGGAACAAAATAACGAAATACAGGCGTGTGAAGTCGGGAGTAAAAAATTTATTTTCTGACCATGACCCTTGAATCCGCTCTTGGAGGCGGAGTTTTTTTTTGGAGATTTGTGGTTGTAATAGTAAATGGATTCAATACCAATCTAACAATGCAGAACCCACTCAGCTACTTCAGCTAATACCTCTATATAACAAGATATAGCCATGTGAAAGCTTGAGTGAAAAAATTATTTTCTCACACGCGACACTCCAATGCGCTCCCGGAGGCATAGTTATTTTTTCAAGAGATTTCTGACGTATGGATCGGATAGACATTGAGTATATCTACTTGATCCATATACACGAAACATTTTTTTAAAAATAACTGCGTCTCCAGAACCGGATTGAAGATTTTTCCACTCAATCCCTTACATGCCTATATCTCGTTATGTATAGATCTTAGATCTTATCTTATGTCAGTAGTCATGGAGCAGTGGTCGCCTGAGCAACGCGCGTTTGTTATCGAGGCATATTTTAAAAGTGGTGATTCAATCATTGCTACTCAGCGGCAGTTCCGTGCATTCTTTCAATTAGGTCGACATGGAGAAGTTCCGTCGCATAGCACAATTATGCGGTGGGTTACTAACTTTAGAACAACAGGTTCTGCGTTGAAAAAGAAGCCGACAGGCCGTCCAAGGTCAGAGAACATCAATAGAGTTCGTGCTGCTGTGGAAAACAGTCCTCGTAGGCCCGCCCGTAAACAAGCTGCTGCTTTGAACATACGCCTCGATAACAAACGCACGTTGCTCAGGCGACCACTGCTCCATGACTACTGACAATGGCGTCGTCTAACGAGTCTACCCCCACCACCCTCGGACGTCCTGTCGCTGAATGGCGCGCCGCAGAAAATAGATCGGTTTTTTTTTTGCCGCACCCTGTACATTTTTCACTCATGACTTCATACGCCATTATTTTTTTCCTGAACCGATTTTGACGGGACTTACACAGGCAGATAACTTTTTTTGTAAGGATAAGTAACTAAGGCTATTTTGATTACTAGGTGGCGTCACGCCGGGGTTGTTTTTTTCGAAAATGTATGGTATACCTGAGCAAGAGCAACTTCGTTTTGTAATAAATTATATTGAGTCGTTAACTTACCCTCAGCGAATTAAGAACAATAAATATATATATTTTTACCAGCGTCTAAGATACTCATCCCACACTATGCCTTTTTATGTATACAACGTAGCATTTGTTAATCCAGCACCTCATTCCTCTACTTACCAAATTTCATCCAAATCCGTTTAGTCGTTAAGGCGTGATTTTGGAACAAACATCCAAACATTCACATTTCTTATAATACAGGATGGCTGATGAATATTGCTGCATTAAGAAACTCAAATAACTTTTTTTTCAGTGTATGGAATTAATTTTTCTTTTATTCATGTTAAAGCTCATTCAATTTTATTAAATATATAAATAATGGAATTTAAATGCCCCCCTGCTTGTTGATGCATGTGCGGCATCTAACCAAAAACTTATTTATTATTTATCGAATGGATTGCTTTAGTTCATTCAAATTTTTGTTGGTTTTGCTTTGTAGACTTCCTGTTTGCAATAACCCCACAAAATAAATTCAGGTGCAGTAAGGTCAGGCGACCTGGAGGGCCAACGGAATGTGAAGTTTCTGGATATCAGCTTATTGGGAAATTTTCGTCGCAATTCTGTCATAACAAGCCGGGCTCTGTGAGGAGTTGCACCATCTTGCTGAAACAGAGTTGAAAGTAATTCTCATTCGGCTAATTCTGGATAGAAAAACTCTCAACTCTAACGGTCTCCAGTAACCGTAACGGTGTGACCTTTTTCTTCGAAGAAGTAGGGCTCGACATTGCGCGTGATGAAACTGCACACCAGACAGCGACACGAAGTGGATGCAATTCCATCTGATGGAGTATATGTGGCTTGGAAGCATTCCATATTCAACAATTTTTGTTTGTTTATGTTGCCGTTTAAATCGAAATGGGCCTCGTCAGACATCAAAAGACAGTTCAACATGTTTCCGTCGTCTTCCATCATTTTAAAAATCTTTGTTTAATTTTTTTAAATTTTATATGGGAATAATTTCAAATCAGTGTGGATAATTGACTGCAATGACTTTCTGCTTATACCGATTTGTCGTCGAAACTCTTGGATTGTTTTGTATAGCAGCAGCTACAGCAGCGATTGTTTCCTCCGTCCGAACTGAGACTGTCCCATGCTCGGCAAAATTGTTAACAAGTCTCATTATGGTCCATCTGCTAGGAGTATTGATGCCAAACGTGCGCCTATACTCTCTTTGAACCGAAATTACGGACTCCAGTGCGTGATAGCATCGGACAATCCAAATTCTTGTTTCAGTATCCCAGTTATCCATTTTTGTTAAATCTAAAAATCAATCTGCAAAATAAAAAAAATAACCAGATTCACTAAATAGAAAAAGTTATAAATTTTTTTTTGGTAGCGGCTTTCATCCACACTGTATTAGTAAGCAAACCCTTTGCTTGTATTCGTTAAACACTCGGCAAAGGAATTTAATCATCCGCTTGTGACGTTTTCCTTCTACAATTGCTACGTACGCTCCTGTTATCCAAGACGATATAGACTGCCTATTATGAAAACCATTAGAACCAAATTGAAGCAATCCAACACAACACAATTTTAGAAGTTGAACCCTTAAGGGTCTTCCTTAGAGCTTAGAATAATCATTTCGATTTCCCACCATACGACCAAAAAAGCTTCTTCAGTTCAGATGCCACCTCTTCACCAAAGGTTTATTTCTTCATAAACTTTTAAGGGTTAAATCAATCCTCCTTATTTGTAAAGCCTGTATTGGGTTTAGAATACGTTTAGGATCTCAACACCTGCGCGTGGATATGAATGTCTATATTTAGAAAAAAACTTCGGCATACAAGCATACTTAAACTTAACGCTTCGACTATGGACTTCAACTTAAGAACTGACAAAAGGCAACGTAACGTACATATGTACAATATTTCATGATGATCGGTTGATAAGTTAAAAGAAAAACTTACATTCGCATTCATAATAAAGGGTTTTTTCATTAAGCGCTCTCTAACTTTAAATTTAAATAATACAAAGTGTGTGTGAGACATCATCGACATTTTGTATTATTTTTGAAAGACATATCGATGCCATTATGTGTGGAATACAACAAACCATTATGTCGACCATGGACGTATTAATATATGGACTGCTAGTTGCCTACCTCAAGTTGGTTCCATTTTAGTTTCAGTTATTTTGGGCGACACTAGCCCTCCTTAGTACACTAGCGGGAAAAAAATTAAACCTCAATTTTGACATTTCACCCAGTAATCCCAGACTTTGGCAGCAGGTTTTCCCACGTTGGCATGTTAAAATTTCCTTTTTTCTCCCCGTGTTATTTAGAATATCCCACAATTATTTAATAAAAAATTCCTTTTTTCCTTCTAGTGCTTTTAGCTTGTCTTATGTAATTTTTTTTTTGGTACGTCAGATCAATTTTTTTTTGATCTGACAGCGAAATGTTATTTTCTTTGGTCAACAGATCAATCTTTTTTTTGATCTCAGAGCAAAATCTGAAATCTCGTTTTCAATCGAGATTTAACACATATTTGCACACACACTACAATAAAGCTGAGATTTCTCGAACGTTTGGTTGGGTGTGTTCAATCGGTGAACTTTATTTTATGAATGCTAAATGCTGACTTTATTACAAACACAACTTTTCCATTCCTAAAACATTAAAAACGCATTGAAGTATATTTTTACTAATCAAATAATTAATTTCAACTACTATATTTTATTAATATTGAAATATATTGCAAAAAAATCTATAAAAATCTGACTAAAGATTTTTCTAAACGAGATAACATATCAGAAAGCTAGAAATTGTCATACACCCAAAATAAAGAACGTCAAAAAGATTGTCAAAAGAAAAACACATACAATTACAAAAACAGATCAACCTGTTTTTAAAATCCGTCTTTACCAAAAGAAAATCACATTAGGGATAAACCAATAAAAAAAGGAAGTTGTCCACGATCTAAAAAAAACAAGAGGCAAAATACCAAAGATGTCGCACACTGCTATGGATGGAATTCAAAAGTGTCAGTTAACTACTTAAAATTTTAAGTAGTTATTTTTTCCGGAAATGGGTTCAGAAAAGCTACATTTTTTGACAATTGTTGTATGAAGCTGACATTAGACTAGCAGTCCATAATGTAGACCATACAATGGGCGAAGCGCGCGGAACGTTGCCCGAACAGAAGACCCATTTTGATAAAACAATTTTATCTTTAGCGCTTTATCCGTCCATGATGATTTGGCAAAACGGATTTAATAAATGACAGCCAATTTGACAAATGTAGTTTCAACAAGGTGGCCAACTGTCAACTATCAAAGTTCGGAAGTCCCTATTCGAAGACCCTTTATCAGTAAGGCTTATGACCCTACCTTGAGCTTCTCCCCAGTTTTGCTCATTGCAAATAGCTTAATTTTCCAAAATGTCCCAATTTATTTAAAAATAAAACAATCATATTTACTTTAAATTCTTGTATAGTGTTATTGTTATTATTTAATAATCATTCTTTATAATTATTTCTCATAAATAATATTTCCTTTTTTGCTTTCTTATTTAACTACAAGACTTAAGGGAGAAAGGAGAGTCCTCCAACGTAATCGTTTTTTTTTTTTTTTTTATTATTTATGTGTATATATTTTTGTTTTGTTAATTTTTTAATAATAATTAAATGTGTGTTATTTTTTTGAGGATTCTGTTTTATTTCTTGCTTTCCTGCACTTTTGTTTCGACTTTCTCTCTCTGTTCTTTTTTTAATGGAATTTTATTATTTTACGACCATTTAATTTATTCGATTTTGCCAGTGATTAATTTTTTTTTATTATTCTATTAACTACTGCTTAAAATGGTGATTTTACTTTTTTACTTCAGTTTTATTTTATTGCAAAATCAAAAATGGATGATTTCCTTTTTATTTTGAATTTCTATAAGCAACAAATAACAATGCAATTAACACAAATTTTAATAGCGCACTTCCGTTTTGATTTTTTTAGCATACAAATTAAACTAAATTCTATATTTAAAAACAAAGTTCAAAGTTTTTTGGTTAACAAAAATTACAAATAACATAACTTATTATCATTACAATTTACTATCATCATCCTTTCCTATAATTTTAATTTGCCTAGACAGAGTTAAGTGCATTAATTTTAATTTAGTGTTCTTAGTTTAAAACGTAATAAAATTTATTTTTTTTATTTTTCCTTATAAGACATTATACACTTTCACATCACTATTCGTTAATATAAAAAACATTCATATTTAGGTGTAACAACGAATATTAAAAAAAAATTGGATTATACACAATGTAAAAATAAATGTATACTCATATTTAACAATGCATTTTTATTTTATTTTTTTTAATGAACTAGTTTATAAGTAGAAAATTGAGTAAATATTTGGATGGTAAATAGGGTATTAAATATGTAAATGGAGTTGTAGGAAGAAAAGTGATTTGAAACCAATTTTAGTTATGTATACAGTTTTGCCTGTATGTAGAGGTTGCGTATTGGTGTTTGAAAATTATTAAAGAAAATGTAGTTTTTTTTATAATATATGTTTGCTTTAATATCATCGAAGAAGAATAAATCACAAAATTTTAAATTCCTGCAAATTAGACAAGATTCTTAGTCGACGTACATCAACAGTAGGCTTCTGGTAAAGTATAGCTGAACTTATCCTCGAACCTTCTCTTAAAGCATTCAAATACGTCTATACATATACGAAAGGCCTATGATATTCACTACGGGTTATCCATTTTATATGCTGTCAAAAAATTCCTTCCTAATAATTTATAGGATCCTCTTAAGAAACGCTATACTCTATATGCACGTTAGGTTAATTCAAAATGTCTGCCATTTATTATCCATACAAAATTATCAACATAATGTTTTTTTTTCAACTAGCAGACACCCGGCGCTTTGCTGCCGCTCTGTTTGTTTATATGGAACGCCATCTGAAGGTGTTAAAGTTCATTATCTTGTATTTTTTTATTTATATATATATATATATTTAAAACACATTTTGCGGTACGACTTGCACGCCACCTGCTGGAAGTTTAATTTACTATGCTTAGCTAAGAAAGAAAATTATGTTTGCTTTTCTTTATGTTTAACAGCGCCATTTACCTATATACCTATTACCGCACTAACATCACCTAATATTTTAAGTTGATACGCTGCAACATCAATCGCTGCAAGTTTTAATAATGCTTATATCATAAGAAAGTCTTTAAGTGAAATCATACATTTGTGTGACGTTTTGTAATGATCTAAAAGGCATTATTCGAACCATGCAAGAACTTTAATTATACGATGAAATTGATTCATTATCTCCCCTTTCTTACAGCAATTCATTAATTTGGAATTTTGTATTGCCCTTGCAAATACATTTTGCAGCACAACATGCGCGCATATTAAGAATAAATTAAATGTTGAATCCTGAAATACATACACATATCCAGATAGAAAGCGAAATCCATCGTGTTTGTAATTTAAAGTGATCCAGATCCTGTATAATTAATCAGCTTTATTCGCTCCTTAATTCGTTTCAAACATTCTTGTACTAACTGCTATCTTTTCACTATTCACGTGAACTTCAAAATCCTATAAACATTTTTGCCTTAGAAATAATGACTCCCGATTGGACATTGGGTAGCACGTACTGGACTTTTAAAAATTACCAAAACAACAAAAATTAAAAAGGTAAAATTAAAATTAAAGGCTTGAATAACAAATAATTTATAAAAAAAAGTATTTAGAAAGCTGTAGGACCCATTTTAGTTAAATAGTATTAATTTTATTTTTTATTTTATTTTAATTTTTTTTAAGATTTTGGTAAGCAAATTATAAAATTAAAAAAAGAAAATAAGTGATTGGTTTAACAACCATTCATACAGCATTTATTCAGAAATCTAGATCTTTTAAATATTTAATATTTTAGAAATCCAATAAGCGGTCACAAGTCCAAAATTTAAAAACCGTTACATAAAAACTAAACATTCTAGTTATTTTGAACAAAAAAATTGAACCAAACGATAGACTATACCCACAATAATTGCTAAAAAAATCATCAAAATATAAGATTTTCCTTAAAAGTTGTATGGCAGGTTTCGTTGTTTCAACTCTCAAAATATCAAAACCCTCTGGGGAAAATGAAATGATCAAAATCATACATAATTTAGAGGAAGTCGTTAAAGCCCTAGGGCTTTAGAGCCAGTCATACGCATACAGACAGCCGGACAGACAAACTTTTTTAGACCTCTCCATCATAGTAATGCTTTGTTTCACTGATATATCGATGTTTTTCATAATCACGAATCCCAAAACCAGGGAAAACTCCTAATGAGAAGAAGTCTTACAGGCCAATATCGTTATTACCAATAACACTTCCAATTGTAGAAGAGAAACGGCTTATTCCCGAACACCAATTCGGTTTTAGGAATAACCACTCAACAATTGATCAAGTATACAGAGTAACAAATGAAATTGAAAAATCCCTAGAGGGGAGAAAGATATGTTCAAGTGTGTTTCTTGATGTTTCCTAAGCTTTCGATAAGGTCTGGTTCGACGGCTTAAGATTTAAATTAAGATAGGTTTTTCCGAAACAAATATGTATATTATATTCTGGAATCCTATAGAGAAAATAGACTTTTCCGATTGAAACAAGGTAATGATATTCAAGACTTAAAAAAATAAATGCTGGTGTTCCTCAAGGAAGCGTACTTGGCCCAGTGTTATTCGTTCTTTATACTCGAGATATACTTCGAGAAGAAGACGTCATGATAGCAACATTTGCTGATGATACGGCCATACTTGGAGTTTAATGCTTCGAAAACTCAATGCTGTCTTCTGTCGTTAAAGCTTAACATACCCCTAATGAAACAATTGCCCCTCTCGAACACCGACGCAATGTTTCATGTCTTTCCTTATTTTATCGTTTCTTTTATAAAAAATGTTCACTCGAGGTAGCCAGCTGCATTCCTCCCCTTAAAAGTTACGCCCGTAATACTCGTCTTGCTAGGAATGCCCATCAGTTCACCCTTGAGCCCAATTTCGGACGTACCGTGAAATATAGGGATTCTTTTTTTAGCCGCACAACACGACTTTGGAATGGTTTACCCGGCGAGATTTTCCCTTGCCATTTCAATTTGCAAACATTTAAAACCAATGTTAATCGACACCTCCTATCTCTCCCTTCCCTATCTTCCTAATGCCCGCGCAGTGTGTTACATTAAAAGGGAAACAAATAGTCCCCTGTGCGCGCGTTAATTATAAAAAAAAAAAAAAAAATCCAGCTCAATCGAAAGAGCAACCGAAAAGCTCAACACATGTTAACGTTATCTACAAGAATGTTAACAATCTAACCATCTTTATTAACTCGGTTCAAATATGCTAACGAAACGAAGTATCTAGGCATGACTCTTGATGGTAAGCTTAAAAAGAAAAGAGACGAACTTGATATTAAGATACGAGAACTGGCTTATTGGAAAATATTCCAATTTATTTATAACAAACTGCTTATCTACAAGCAAGTGCGGGCCTTTGCAGAGACAAATCTTGTACGCCGACTTCGGAGAGCGAGACCCTTTGACCTAGCGTAGCAAGACATTTATAACCGTGTGATAATGCTGTATTGCAGTTTCCCTCGATGGAGAGCTCCCTGCCAAGCGTGATTAATAAAAATGAAGATTTAACTACTTGATAAGGCAACTTAGTAGTTGTAGTCGAATGAACAAATGAAGGTGTTTTTTTAGAGAGTAAGAATCTCACACTGCCATAGGTACGGGTCTATGGTATCTATTAATATTAAGATTTGTTCATCTTTCGCTGTAGAAAAAAAATATTCGCGAGCCCATAACTTGCCTGTATGTACCTATAATCCCAAGCAAAAAAGGAAGCATGTTTCAAACAACAAAGCGAACCCGTGAATATGCGATGCTTCAGGCTCTAAAAACTTCTGGTAGAAGCTAATGGAGAATTCTTAGAATAAAGTTGGTCCCAGACATTGAAGACCGGAGTTTTCTGACATTTTACCTTGGCAGTACGCTGACATCCTGAACTTACAAAGTAAGACTATAGATCATGAAAAAAGCAACCTCAAATGCCTACTTGCTCATCAATTTCAAGAATGTTCTCAGTCACATTATACAAGAAATTAAAAAAAATTAATTGCACGACTGGATCGCACGTACTTGCTCTTATGTGCGGTCATATTGTAGAATAAAATTTAAGAAAATTAAAGTTAACAGCATTTATTCGATTTTTGTGACTTTTGATTGTTCGAATAAAGTTCGTTAAATTGTATCGAGTGAAATAATTTAAATGCCATTTTATTTCTTTAGGAAATGTAAAAAAGTGTGATTTTTTTCAAAATTGTAGGAGCCGTTTTTAAATAAAACGGTTTTTTTAACAACTTTTTTTTTTTAAATTAAAAAAATAATTCAAGAATACTAACTTAAGCACAAAAATAACGTTCATTTAAAAACAAATTTGAAAAGAAAATCACTTACTCGTTTTCAAAATATTGATTTTCCAAAAAAAAAAAAAATTAAAAAAATTATTAAAAATACAAAAAAAAAGTTTTCGAAAAAAAAATAATGCAAAATTACTTAGGCTACCTACATCTTCTTGAATATCAATTTTGATTGTAATCGGATCACCAGTTTTCGAGCAAGTCGAAGAAAAAAAAACCGGTCCTATGGGAGGTACCGTTTTTAGCCCACCATATTAAATTTTTTTTCACCAAAATATAATGCATACCTACAGTAGTACACTGATTTTTTTTTATAAAAATTCTTGGAGCCGTTTTCGAGAAAAATAAGCTTTAAGCATAACAGTTATATGACAGGTACCGTTAATTTTTGAGCTAAAAAAAATTAAAAAAAAGTCCTCTGAAGAATGTCAAAATAACCTTAAGTTCAAAATTTGAAGCCGATTGGCCCAACCGTTTAGGCTGCAGCCCAAAATATATCCGTACAGACAGACAGACAGACAGACGGACAGAATTTCGCCAGTAACTCAAAACTGTTTCTCTATCATCGTAGTGTCATGTTTGATTGGTATCTCAAATTTTTTAATCTGCACGAATGCATAACTTGTATTATAGTACCTAAGTAAAAATAACTACTTGGAATTCAATTGACAGATAAATGTCTACCAAGATTTAACTTCAAGCACATTCCATCGCCAAAATGGGAACAGAATAGACCAAGTTTTGGTAACAATCCTCATGTATGGTTCCAAAACAAATCAAGCAGTTGGTGCTGGAGTATACGGATCGTGCTCAGATATATCCAAATTCGCTACCATGAACTCAAGCAGCTCCGTTTTGCAATAGAGCTGTGCCTTCGGGAGAATTTAAACAGAATCTCTAATTAACGAATATTCTATCCGACAGCAAAGCAGCATTTCTTGCATTAAAATTCTTTGAAATTACGTCAAAACTCGTATGGGATTTCCTTCCTTATATGTCTACTAGAAATAGCTACCTCAAAGAGAGTTCATCTCATTTGGTTACCTGGACATAATGGACATGAAGGCAATGAGAAAGCAGACGAACTTAGTCAGAAAAGGATCTGAAATTCAATTTATGATGCCTAGTCCATTCTGTGGTCTGCCAATTACCTTAATGGTGGTGAATGAACAAAATGAATACGGCTTCTGAACCAAACATGCCATTACTGGAGGGAAACCATAAGTAACAGACAGTCAAAACAGTTCATGCCATACCCTTCCCACAAAAGAACAAATCAACTCCTGCAGATCAGCAGAAATCAGATAAGACTGGTCAAGGGCTTCCTCACTAGACATTGTAGAGTGAAAAAGCACCTGATGACCATGGGAATAGCACAAGATAGCGCCTGTAGAATGTGCAATGTAGACGAAGAAACAGCCGAACATATCTTATATGAGTGTCACTGTCTCGTAAAAACACGTCATCATTATTTAAGTAAATTCTACCTTAAAGCAGCAGACATAGCTGCCAGCTTGCATTGAGCTCTAAAGAAGAGGATATCACAATTGGGCCCAATGAGGCCGCAGTGAGTGATTTGCGATATATTTAGACCACTTCTACTAATCTAATGGATGTTGCTGAATCTCTCAAAATGCCTTTCTTTTTTTGAAGAGGATTTAATCGAATTTCAGATATATGTATAAAGTTCCGAGGCAAACTACAACTCGTTCCATGTTTGCCATGTTTGTAACCCAGAAAATGATGAAAGACGAAGAAGATACAACGAGTTGCACTTGCCTAGCAAACAAAAAAAATAACATATCTAGCAGCTGGGTAGGCTCGGTTCAGCGCGCAGTCTTCAACGTTATACCCGACGAAGTCAGAAGCCAATGTAATCCTCACATTCGATGGACGACCAAGTAGCAGGAGACCTCCGATTGCTTAGAGTGCGAAATTGGAGACGGCAGGCTAGAGATAGTGCCGGCTGGAGGGGCATATTCAGCCAGGCCAGAAGCACCACCCTATTTAGCTACACCAAAAGCTAATAAGCATTTCATGAATTAAAGGTTTTAATACAAATTTAATGTACTTACTTTGAACTAAGAAATAAAAACAACTTAGTTCAAGACTTAGCATTCATTATGAACTTCTTGATTTCTACTTCGTTGTTTTTATCAATTTTCCAACGTAGTATATAGAATTTGTATTAAAACCTGCAATTCATAAACCATGCCGGCCACGAACTGTTTACATTAAAGATTGTTAAAAAACTGTGTATTAGTTGAACTGAATAAAACGAAATTTCCGTCTTCAAAAGTACCTTACTATGGATTGATGAGATTCCAAATGAGCTACCGCGACGAAACGCAATGACTTAAGGCTATTTTGAATCAACAACTTGTTTCTACGTTCTCGATTTTCGTTCCAAAATAGCACACCAAAACATCATAACGATGCAACATTAGCTTCTAGTGAATCGTATTTCCCTTTATAAATGTGGCACATACTTCTCAGTTCCCACTTTCTGATCTTTTTCGATTAACAGGATCAAAATTTTGAATTTCTACCTCTTTTGTTAATATTTCCAAAGAAATCCGCATAGATTAAAATAAAATCCAATTGTATTTTGATTTTGTTTAAATTATTTTTATAACTTTAATAAACTTAATTAAGTTGCATTGCCTCTTATTATAGAGAATACTATTTTTTCCATAATTATTAATTTAAAAAAAAAACTATTTAAGTATATGTGATTTTAGAATAGACAAATAATAATAACAATAATAATAAAAAGTTTATAATAGCAATCACATTACGAAACACATAGAATACTTTAAAAGTTCTTATTTTTGTAATTCATTTCTTTTAAAATATTTTGCATCACTGTTTTTTTAACATTTCGCGAATATTTTAATGATTCCTTCAGTTATAATCATTCGCACATTTTCTATATTTTTTTTAATTGTCTTTTGTAACAGAAATTGTGTTTTGAAAAAAAAAACTTATTATTTACACAACATTGTTTTAAACATTGTTTTTTTTTTATTTAATAATATATAATAGGTATTTTATGTTTTTTTTCAATATTTTTTTTTTTTTTTATTTTACTACGAAACATTTTTGTATGTTTTATTTTCAGTTGATGTTATCATAGTTTTGAGTTGAAGTTAATTTTTTTAGTGTAATTCCTTGAACATTACTGCTTCTTTTGTTTAATTTAATAATTAATTAAAGATTAGGTAGTTTTGTGTTTAGATAGGTAATGCAATTTGTTCGATCTATCAATTGTTTTAAACAAAAGAAGGAAAAAGGAAACAAACAAATCTACCCGCTAGGCATTTCTATAGTTTTTTTTTCTTTTATTTCGTCTTTCAATAAATATATATAATTAATTTTGTTATGTAAATATATAAGATAATTGCATTTTTTGTGTTTCACAATTTATGTTTCATTCTATCTTGTTTTTGTTTTTGTTTTTTTTTTTTTAATTTATCTCACTTAATTTAATGGAAGGCAAAACATGTGCTGAAGTAGACTTTTATTATTATTATTACTATTATTTGTATGACTATTAATATTATTATTATTATTAGAAGTTGGAGGAGGTAATTGAAGAATACTTAGATCATCAGCAACAGAATCATAGTCACTGGAATCCTCTCCGTATAACTGAAAAAAATTATAGAATTAAGAATAAAATTATTCGAAAAAATAAATTAAAATCATAAACATAAACATTTTTCAATAATCAACTCACCCGTAAATTATATGGATGTAACTCACATGATGCGTGATGTCAAACGCAATCTTCTAGGGACATTAGTAATGGATTCACATATTCAAATCCTTCGAATTCAGTTTGATCGATTTTCTCAATAACACGACTGTAAAAAGGAATTATTAAGACACAAAAATCAGTTTTTTAATGTATAGAAATATTATTAAACAACTTGTTAGCTTAATATTAATGCAAAGCTTAATATAGCTTTTAAAAGCTTTGATTAGAAATAAAAGAATTGAAAATAAGATGACAAAAACCAAGCCAAACCATATAAAAAAAAATATACTTACTCATCGTCTGGGGTCAATTGTACGGCCTCCTCTGTGAATTCGGGAGGGAAATTTGCCAAATCCCTGTCGGAATCTAATCGTGGCTTAAATGGAGGTGATACTTGCTTACGCTCTAGCTACATGGTGCGAAAAGAAAACATATGAAGGTAAAAGAGGAAACGAACAAAAGGTTGAAAAATAATACAATACAATGAGGCTTGTGGGTAAGAAGGAAGGAAATGTTTGTTTTTTTTTTTTGGAAATTGTGACAAGAATGTACGTAATTACCAGATTATGAACTTTTTTTCATCTTTTTTAGATAACCTAAATTCAAATGACAGTTGCAAAGGCTTCGAAAACTATTCCTAGGTGAGTGTTGTGACTTGTGAATCGGTTTGCCGAATCCAAAGAAACAAAAAAGTCTAAAAACATCTCAGACGGACAACACAGTACAAACAAAGTATTTAAAGGAACGGACAAGTTGTATAAGACCTCAGGTACAATTAAATTAGAGAAGGGTTAAGTATTCTAAATCATCCAAAAGCTTTCTTTGAAGACGTCCCAACGGTACACAGGGCTAATAAGCTAACGGATCCTAGGTCATAGGAAATTCATAAAAATAAAATGATTTTTTGCTGTCCGATGTCTAGAACCAGAGTTATGACCAAAAATATCACTCACATAGTCATCTATAAAAATGAGGAAAATAGTGGGAGACAGAATGGAGTCCTCAGACAACAACACCAGCGCTGAAATCAAACGAAGAATAACTCTTGCCAATCGCTGCTTCTTCGGGCTAAGAAGGCAACTGAGTAGCAAAGCCCTCTCTCGGGCAACTAAACTGTCCGTTTATAAGAAACTCATCATCCCAGTCCTGCTCTATGGTGCAGACGCATGGACGCTGTTTCGAGAGAAAGATATGCATAAACTGAGAGTGGAGAAGAAAATACAATGAAGAACTTTACCGGCTATACAGCGACACAGACCTAGCCAAAAGAGTAAAAATTCAACGTCTCAGATGGCTGGGTCATATAGAGCGGATGGACATCAATGCTCCGGCCCGGAAAATCGGCGCAGTAGAGGAAGACCGAGACTCAGGTGGCGCACACACATGGAAGAGGACCTCAACCGACTCCACGTGCGAAACTGGAGACATCTAGCTAGGGAGAAGCTTGTTGGTTGAGGCCCAGGTCCACCCCAGACTGTAGCGCCACCTAGGAAGAAGAAGAATGGAGTCCTAGGGCACCAGCATTTATTTTATGGGTCCAAAAAATAGCTTCTAATCCGATGGACAAGAGTATCATCAATTCTAAATTCTAAAAGCGCGCATTTTCGATAAGGAAGCTTCATGCCAAACTCTATCAAATGCCTTGGAAATATCAACCGCGATAATCTTACTTTTGCCAAAGCAATGTAAAGACTTTTTCCACTGTTCCTGCTAAAGCCATACTCTTGGTCATGAAGAAACTTTCCATCTTCGATATATTTTTTTAAGCTGAAAGTTATTCAGCGTCTCCAATACCATAAAAAGAAGGTACACAAATGCTACTGGTCGGTAACAGAAGAGGGAGAAGGAGTCACCTTTCTTAGGGACGGACTGGACAAATGTAAGTGTTCATCTTCTAGAAGAGATTCCAAAAAAGTGTGAGCGATGAAAAAGCCCACGCAGTAATTTTGCCAGTTTGGAAATACCTCTCCAGAAGAATAGGGGGTATACCATCTGGGCCAGCGGATTTTTGTATATCAAGATCTTGAAGAACTCTTGCTACTGTATGAATGCGTAAAAAAATATGTCCAATGGAAAAATTTACATTCTCAAGTACACCACGAAGGGCAACGTTGCTATGAGACAGTCCGTAGCTTCAACGTAGATAAGAGTTTTTCCAGAACAGATCAACTGTCCTTGCAGAACGAGGGTCTGGTAAAGATGTAGAGTAAAGTAACAAAGTAATTTTAGGGAAAGATTTTTCGCCTAGACCTCCAAAAATGTTGGGACTTTTATAAATAATTCTAATAAAGCTTGATTATCCAAAAACTAAATGAGGATTTACTTCAATACAATTGTGATTCAATTACTTCGGTGTACTATTAGGTTGGTTCCAAATAAACTTGAAGTAAAATTGCAAAATTTTAAGGAATGTAGATGTAAAACTTTCACAGAAAAATGAAACTGCGAAAATCTTCGGGTAAGAGTTCAACAAAATCAAAGTCATATATATCATTAAGTTTTTTTAATCGAATTCGAATTTGATATATTTTGCCTTCCATTAAGAAGTTATTAACTTCTATTTAATTATCTGGTTAAAGCTTGCCCCCAGGTTGTAGTCGCTATTGAGCTTCTTCGTTTAACAATTTCGTAAAGTATTTCGTGATATCAATCAATTAGATATTTTTCTCCATTTTGGATACACAATTTTATCAAAAATAATGAAAAATAAACTGCACGACTGGATCCAAAGGCTCACAAAGCATTTCTTACGTTGTTCGGCTTCAATACGTTACAAAAGCGCTGTAGGGATTAGAGAACTCCTTAACGAATCGCAGAGTTGAATACGCTCTGGTAATAAAAACAAACTATTAAGCAGAACCGATGAGACGCTATACAAAACACTCATTATCCCGGCCTTAATATTATGGTGCAGAGTAATGAACCATAATTTCCCTTGGGGTATTCGAAAGGAAAGTACTAGGCGCAATGTATGGACCTGTTTATTATCCGGTAAACAACGAGTTGCGAAGAAGACACAACAACTAGTTGTGCTGTACAGCAACAAAGGCCTAGCCAAAACAATCCGTATCCAGTCGCTAAGATGGCTCAGCCATGTAGAGTGGACGAACATCGACGCTCAAAAGCCTTTCGACGCCGCGCCTTTAACGAGGGAGTCAAAAGCCAAGGCAGACCTCGTCTCTGGTAGAGCGACCATGTAGGAGACTTATGATTGTTTGCAAAATGCAAAATTGGAGATGACAGGCTAGAGATCTAGCCATTGATGCGGGAGTGGTGCGGGAGATAAGGGGTCTCCTTTTTTTATTATCCGCGCGCACAAGGGATTAGTTGGTTAGGAAGGAAGGTGTCGATTAACACTGGTTTGGAATGCTTTCAAATTGGAACGGCGATTGAAAATCCCACCGTGTAAACTATTCCAAATTCGTGTTGTTCGGCAAAGAAAAAAAATCTCTACATTTCACGGTGCGTCCGGAAATTGGGCTCAAGGGTTAACTAAAACTAATGAGCATTCCTTGCAAGACGAGTATCACGGTTGATTTTTTAATAGGACGAATGAAGTTGGCTACCTCGAGTGAATATTTTTTTTATAAAAGAAACGATTAAAAAAGGAAAGACATAAGACATTGCGTCGGTGTTCGAGAGGTGAAATTGTTTCAGAGACAGTTCTAATTCCTATCAATCTTTTGTATTCTATGGAGCAGGTGTAGCGATGCTTGAGAAGGACATGACCAGAGGTTGCAGTTATTCTCTAGTCTTCACCGTATAAACGATTTATAAATGTTAGCCAGATCAGAAGGGAAAAGACTTCTTGCAGAAAACCTAAACACTTAATTGCATTTTTGACAGTCTCAAATATATGGTCGTTCTAACGGAGATCGTCGTTGACACACATACCCAGTACTGAAAGCTTTTCGGTTTCTTCGATGCAAGTGCCATTCATGGACAATGGCATGAGGGGTATGTTTAGCTTTAACGACAGAAGACAGCTTTGAGTTTTCAAAGCATTACACTCTACACGATTCCTACTACCCCATTGCACTATGCTGTGTAAATCGGAGTTTAATGAGCTTATCATACGGTACCGTTGCAGTTGCACCTCCGAAGTCGACGGATGTTAATTCGAACGAATATGAAAAGCTAAGGGTAGAGTCGTCAGCAAAACAATTAAGTGGATTAGAAGTAACAGACAGAAAATCATTTATAACAAGACGAGGAAAAGAGTCGGACATAAAACGGAGCCCTGAGGTACACCAGCATTTGTTTTGTGAAAATCAGACTTAAATTAACCCAATTCGGTTCGGAAAGCTTCTATTCCAACGAAAAAAAAGTATCATCGATTTCAAAAGCACGCATTTTAGATAAGAAAGCTTCAAACCCTATCAACTGCCTGAGAAATATCAAGTGGAACGATTGCTGCGAAAGCCATACTGTCGGTCATGGAGAAGCTTTCGGTCTTTAAGATATTTCTTAAGCTGATGGTTAATCAACGTTTTCATGACCTTAAAAAGAAGGGACGTTTACCCAGAGATCGCCAATTTTTCATACACCCCTAGTACTACCTAAATGCCGTCCGTGGGTTTTAAGTGCAAAAAAAGTCACCTAATTCTCGACCCAATGCGCCGAAAAAATTCTTCCCTGTCTCTCAAATTTTTCTATAATCAATGCTGGCAGTGTGTTAGTTCATAGTAAGGGTAATAATAACCCCTAGAGTGCGCGCTGATCATAGAAAAAAGCTGTAGAGGCATATTAAACCAGGCCCAAGAGCCTCCAAAAATAAAATAAGTAAGTAATAATAATAAATTGACGTAGCTTGAAACTTGTTTCTTTTCTTAAATTTTATTCTCTCGTAGGCGCAAACTACCAATTTTATGTTTGTGGAACGGTATTTCGCTTATGTATGTTTAGTTCTTTTTTTAAGTAAAAACAAAATCTAACAAACTGCCTTTTTATTAGATATATCGATAACGGAGAAAACGATTTATAGCATATGCATTATGCATATACGTCATGCAATTTTGAGTTTCATTCCTCCAGCAAATAATGGACATCTTTAGTATTCATTTTAAATTTAAATTAACTTTTTTTTGTTCGCTTAAAATTGCATAAACTTTTTGCCATAATGCAACTACATGCGACACACATCCATATATGAATTTATTGTCAACATAAGCCTACAAAACTGTACAATAGCTTATGCGGGGTTCACATGGGACAATGCAGAGGCCAAGACAATGGGACAAGACAATCATTGTTCCATGTGAACAATTGTTTCCAGGACAAGACAATTGTCATTATATTGTCCTCCGAGCTTACCTGCCGAGCTATTTCTGAGGACAATATCGACATCATCCATCTCCGTTCAAGAAGCTCGGACAAGACAATTGATTATTGTCCCATTGTCTTGTCTGCGTGTGAACGCTGCTTTACGGTATTTATAATTTTATTGGACCAGATATATGATTGATCTTCAAATGAATAAAAGAAAAGATAACTTTTTTTCAATAAAAGGATCAAAATGAATTTTATGAAAAGCAAACAAACCAGAACATAGCCTTATTGCCGTTACTTCCATGATCCTGAAAATTACCGGTCAACTCTTATTTTAACTAAAATGCATTTACATATGTCTAGTTAGAAAGAAATAATTAAAATTTTCTCTAATCTAGGCACTAGAAGGAAAAGGAATAGAAAAACATTGACTCTGTAAAGTCAAGCAAAGAATAGACATTGAGATAAAAAAAATCAACGGAAAATGATAATAAAAAGAGGTTAGCGTATTTATTTTTAAATTGAGCTAACAAAATGCAATGAGAAACATTTAGCATTCGATGATTTAAACAAATGGAGAAAAATAGTTTACGCTTTAATATTATTTTAAAGAGAATATGAAAGAAGACAAAATAAAGATAAAATAACATTAACAAAATGCAACAATTAGATTTTTTTTTAAAGATTTTAGTAGTCCAAAGAAAAACAATCAAAGGACAAAATTATGTTAAACAAAAATCAAAACTAAGCAGCACATGTTTGCCCGCTTGCAATCATCTCACACTCGAACACTTACGAATCCTCTGGCGTCAATTCAGCCGGTTCTCTGGTAAATTGAGGGTCAAAATTCGTTGACATATCCGGGTCGCCAGGATCGAATGTCGGTATGAAAGGCGGTTGAACTTCCTTTTGTGCAATCTTAAGAATAATATTTTTTTTCGGTTTTTGTATTTTTTTTTTGTTTAATTTTAAAACAAAAAAGAAGAGAAAATGGTGTTTTTGTTTAAATTAATGATTTAGACATAGTTTGATGAGAATTAGAGCGAGTGGAACGTATTCAAATGAATGTTCATGGCACGTTAAAACAATGAATTTGATAATGATATTAGGCAGAGGAATTTATCAAGACTTACATAATGTAACTGTTTCTTATATAAAGGGAAAAAGAAACAAGATATTTTGTTACAGTTTTGTGTAAAAAGAAAATCAAAAATGAAACAGAAACAAAATATTAAGATAATTAGCCAATAAACAGAGAAAAACATTTGTTAAAAATTTGAAAACAAAAATTAGGTTGTTTGACCCAGTACCAGTGTATTTTTTTTTTTAAACAAACATATTTGAAGTAATAGACAATAAAATCTTCTTACGTAACCAGGCATATCGCATTTATAGCGATTTGTTTGATTAAAACTTGCTTTTTATTTGTGGAACGTAATTAGTGTATTTTGTTTATTTGCATGCAGATATTTTTTTTCGATTTGAGGATATATGGTTTTGTATATAGCATAATTCTCCTTGAAGGGGAAATTCAAATTTTCCTTTGTTTCGACACACACTTGGAGGGAGAATCAAAAAAAATCCTAACCTATGGTTGGTTGTGTTATATTTTTGTTGAGTTATATTCACAAAAAACCGTGCATATTGAGTGTTTTTTTTCAAGGGGAGGAGGAAAAAGACCTCAAACCTAAATTAACCGAAATCAATAGCCTTACCATTTCCCAGTCAATACTCTTAAAGAACGGATGATTGACAATATCCATGAAGGCCGATTCACGATGGCAGCCAAGACGATCGGCTGGATTCTTATTGAGGAAACCTTTAAGGACCGATGCGGCCTTCACACTCAACGAACGTGGTATACGAATGGTTTTTTCCAATATAACTTGAAATAGATAGTCTTCTGTGTTCTATATGGGAAAACAAATCATGAGATTTTTATACAGACAGACAACTCTATTATATTAACTTACTTGATCTGGATTCTCAGAAGCGCCAGCAATGTCGAAAGGACTACGCCCGGCTAGCATTTCATAGAGCAACACACCCAATGCCCACCAATCGACAGAGAATCCATAGTCCTCGCCTCTCAGTATCTCTGGAGCGATATAGTTTGGCGTTCCACAGAAAGTGGATGTTGTGTCACCTGGCCGTATGCCCTCCTTGCACATGCCGTAATCGGTAAGTTTTATGTGGCCCTCATGATCGAGTAACACATTGTCTAGCTTCAAATCACGATAAATAATTCCCTTCTCATGGAGGAAATTTAAGGCCAAACTAATTTCAGCCGCATAGAATCTAGCATGTTCCTCAGGCAATCTTCGTTGCCGCTGCATGTGGAACATCAAATCCCCACCGCGCACAAATTCAATGACAAAGAACAAACGTGATGGAGTCTGGAAGCATGAATGAAGTCCCACCAAGAATGGATGATTCGATGCTGTCTCAAAGACATGCTTCTCCGTTTGCACCCAATCAATGTCTTCATCGTCGGTGACCAAAGCTTTTTTGATCACTTTCATTGCGTAAATGCGGCGAGTCTTTTTCAGCTCAACCATAAGCACTTTAGCATAGCTGCCACGTCCGATGACTCGAATTAATTCGAAATCATTGAGTGAGTATTGCCTTTGGGTGCCCGGCTCAAGTTGTTCCTCGATATTTTGGACGGCTTCCACAGCCACTGAGTCACACGGATCCGGTAGTTGGGCTGGTGGATAATCAGGTATTGGTGGCAATACCTCAGGTAGACCAGCATCGGCATTTAGGTCATCGCGTTCTTTGACCAATGGCTCAACATGCTCATTGGTGCAATGTTTCTGTACGAGTTTGTGACATTTCTTATGAACAAGCAATTTGCATTGGATACACTTGAAGCCCTGACGTCCGAGACCCCAGATGCGATCTTGGCAATAGGCACAGAATGCGCGCTGAAAAAAAAACAAAATTTTAATGATGTTTCATAATTTAGAGAATTTAATCGTTTACTCTATTGAAGCGTTTGGCTTGGAAAATATGCCCATTAATGCGGTATAATTTACGCCATCTTCTTGCTCCCCGTCTGTAGATGCTACCTATAAGAAATAATGAGATATAGGCATGTTTTTTCCTAAAATTGAACATTTAAATGATACGTACGGTCTTCACCAACGCATGACATTCCTGGCGCTGATGGAACATTTGGAAAAACTGTAATAAAAAAAGGAACGTTAACTTTAAAATCATAAAAGGGCCAGTTATGTTGTGGTTCTACTTTATAAACATAAAAAATGTCTTCTCTTTTATGTTCCTTTTTGAGTGCCTTTAGAACAAATTAAACTGGTTGGCTGAGGATTTACTCCACGTAATGTAAATAAAACCCTACTTTTTGATTGTTTAGCCATAAAACCAATCACCAACATCCCTTATTGTGGCAAGGCTCTATGAATAGACCAAAGGATAATAATATCTTCCTGCTGCGTCATCATTTTATTTTAAATTTCTCCCAATACACCACCTACACCACCTACATCTACACCATTTTTCATATCGATAACACTATAAAAGTGATTTAAGTTATGCGCGTTATGCTTTTAAGTTTCCTGCTTCAAAGTCAATTAAGCCCGGAAGCCTCATCAAACCAATTTGCTAACTTCCGTATTAAAACAAAACAAGAACAATATAATAGCATGGAAAGATGATGACGACGATGATGGTGATGATGAAAACAAAACAACGCTTATAATCAGAAAGCAGGCTGCTTGTTCCTTCGTTTGTCCGTTGTTCATTCGTTCGTTAATAGAAAAGGAAGTGAGACATTTCAGAGGGTGTTATTATACACACCCTTATAATTATAAATATTCGTCTGTGCGTTAAATTGTGTTTGTTTTAAAATAATGGTAAATTACTAAGATGGTGGTATAGATTTCCTAAAAGGGAAAATTTAAAAGAGCCTTTGACTTTTGTGAATTATTTAGTTTATAAAGTTTCAAGGATAAGGGATTTTATTTACACTGAAAGAGAGGTGATTAGTGAATGTCAATGAAAATTGGAGAAGTTAAGCAGGGGTTATAGTTCAGGAAGATTTTAATTGGAATTTTAGTTCAAAGAATAGACGGAACTAGTTTCAATTGTATGGGGAATATTAAAACTTGAGTTAAGGAAACTAGGTGTGGAGAATTCTTCTCAAGAGACGTTTCGTCGATGTAAAATACTTTGAAACTTGCGAGAAGACATTGGGATGAATCGCAACTAAATATACCCAACGCCAACCCATAGTGAAGTAGCGCAAGTCAGTTTTAACCCCTGAAGAGTTCAAAGTTACAGCTAATTTTGAAAACTTTTGATGAGAAGAAATCACTTGGCGAAAAATCACAAATAACTGTGCATTATTTTCAATGTTTTAATCAGTAAAAATATTAGTAGAATAGGAAATAATCCGATATGGTTCCGAACATCAAAATTATAAAAAAAAATGATCCTTTCCTTCCAACAGAAAACTTAAATTATGTATGAAAGTACAAAATATGAAAAAAATATACAAATTCTTTGTTTCTTTATTTGTTCAAAGTTTTTTACCCAATCATGTTCAAGTTTCTGAGGATAAGAGGATATCAGAAATAAAAACTGGCTAATCTTACCAATATTGGATATCGATAGGCTGTTATTGCATTAAATGTGAATAGTAAATTAAGTACATATTATAATTTTCAAGGGTTTTGCGGTGGTTCACAAATGACATTTTTAAATTTTAGGATTAGAAGCGTAAGTAAATAATAGATCTTAAGCGAGTTCAATAAAGTATTCACCTAGAACGATTCGCTACAAATTCAATTGATTCAATTGTTGTTCCACTTATTTGCTAATAACACAAAACTGTATATAGGCCGTTAAGCCACAAATAAGTATCAAGATGGTTGTTTCTTGACTCTATTCGCATAACAGACACTTGGTCGAGTTCGATTACTTGGTTTCATTTTTTTAAGACAGGTCAGTCTGTTTAATTCGTTACGGTTTTTTATAGATGTTTTGGCGGTTTTTACAAAGAATTTTACACCTTTTTCCATATAAGATTCAATTGGTTGACGAGTTGAAAGCAAATGATCCATAAAAGCGCATTCAGTATGCTCGGTGTTGATAAAATCTTTTAAAATATTTTTTAACTATGTGTATGTAGGGCGCAATGCCTTTTAGAATGCAACTGGATGTTACACTAGTTAGAAGAATTAGAGAAATAAAAAAGATTTTTTTTCGGCGCAGTCGATTGAGAATTAGGTGATTATTTTCTCAAATTGAATAGAAAAATTGCTTCCTAAGCTGAAAGTCGAACTTACGATCTCTCGCTTAGCAAGAAAACATCTTATTTACTGCAACACTGCCGCCCGCATTTCAAATTGCAAAAATTGCGACAGAGCTAAATTTTGTGGGAGACCTTGGGTACAACCATTAGAAATAAAGTGTCAAAAGTCCCCATCGACCCCATGTGTGCTAAATAAAAACTTATTCGGGGTCAAGTCACAAAAATGGGTTTTTTGATTTTTTTAGAAAAACGGTAAAAAATTAGATCATCTATAAAAGGTGTCATGACACTTTTTTTTCTAAGATTCACCATTTCTGAGAAAAGGCGATTCTAAAATATGTATGAAATAGGCGCGGTTTTTCGCACTAGGCCTACTTCACAACCTTATCCAGTAAATAAACAGGGTTTACCCTACAAAAGGTCAGGAAGTTGTGAATTCTTGATATGATGTTTGGGATGCCCGGTAGATACCTAGATAATATTCCATAACCATCACCACCAACCTTCCGCCCCGCCTCTACGAACCAGCCAAAATTGGCCGATTTTCAGCCGTTTTTACCTGAAAGGGTCGTAGGGGGCGGATGGGGGGAGGGTAACAAATATGAAACATGGAAAAGTTCTAATTTCAGAAGTACAAAAGCGAAATTTTTTGTAATTTTGTAATTGTTTTTATAATTGAACGTGTTCGTTGACATTCTCGTGTTTTCCCGAAATGTATTTTCATTTGCTCGTAATTTTTAATACAGATGATGAAATTCACCAAGGATGCTTTTAAATATAACACTTGTTTTTACTCTACGTTTCTTCTTTGCATTTTCAAATAAATGGCAGATAAATACGAACCGTACGGGCACAGTAGCGGCCGCAAAATCGTGCCCGTGTTTAAGCAGGATACGGCGTTAGGCTCTGGGACCTTAAATTCTAAGAAAAGTAATGGAAAATTATGTGGAAAAAGACAAGGTCGCAGCAAACAATGGACACTATTTGAGAGATATTAAGGCCTCGTCGAATAGAGCGCGTTTTGACTCCGCGTTGTAATATACTGTAACTGCTATAAATATCCGATGTCACATAGTGTGCGTTTTCAACGCCACGATTTTTTTTAATTAAGTCATTTTGAATTTCTTATAGAAATTTATAAATTACTTGTATGGCTTGGCTTAATTTGTGCCCTTATGAATAATGTTTTAAATGGTAAAAAATGGGTACGACTGGGTCGCACGTCCTTGCTCTTATGTGCCTTATCACATTGCAAGGCAAGACCTTTGATAGAACCAAGAAACAACATTAACGTACAAAAATCACACTCTCTGAATCTATAAAGTGTCAAAACCTGAGTAATTAACAGTATTTAGTGAAAATGAAGTTGGCATCACACGTCTTAAATAACAAAGAATTTAGTTTTTCGAAAATTGTAGGATGGATTTTGATAAAACATAGTTTTTTGATTTTTTTTTTGTATTTGGGTATGCAGTTTTTTTAGAGTTCATTTTTAACCAGCTAAACATACAATTGAAAATAGTTTTGTATGATTTTTTAAAAAAATAATTTTGGAAAAAAAAGTTTCAAAAATTATTTAATAGAAAAAAATAAATATTCAAAATGTTGGTATGCAGAAATAATTAGGCTGCTAAGATCTTTTCAAATATGAAATTCGATAGAAATCCAATAAGCTGTTACCGACTTTATAGACTTTTCCCGTCAATTTGGTTTTAATAGGATGATAGTTTATACCTAAAAAAAAGAATCTCGAAAATTTTTATCAAAATCATTGGAGCCGTTTTCGAGAAAATTCAGCTTTTCCTTCACGGTAAAATAACGGTACCTGCCACCGTTATTTTCAGCCCTAAAAATAAAAAAATTGTCACTAACTTTTTTAGACTTCTTTATGATCGGACTGTCATGTTTGATTGTTATCTATTTTTTTAATATTCACAAATCCTAAACTTGCCTTATATAGTCCCTATAATCGCAATTAAAAATAACATAATTGGTAAGAAAATAAAATAAAAATTCAAATATTAAATGCGCTACGAATAGGGGTCTGTCTGAAGTTCCCTAACGCCGCGTAAAAACGCAAACAGAATGTTAATTAACATATCCATAATCTTAATTTTAATAAATGCCAAAATATTCATCAAATAAATCATAATATTCAGGATGTCCTGTATATAAACATCATTTGTTTTGTAACGTATACCTGAGCAACGCTGCGTTATAGACATAGTACAATAAATTTGCAGCAGATGGCGCAAAATTGTCATACCGCTAACTAAACTTGAAAGAGCATCATTGAAGAAGTCATAATTCCGAATGGCGATAGGAACAAACAGAGCAGCAGCAATGCGCCAAAAACCAGCTGAGTTTTGAAAAAAATATTAGAAAAAAAAAATCTCTTTTGTTTTAGAAACCTTTTTTAATTTTTTTTTCTTCCCAATTGGACTATGAGGTAGACGGTAGAGAACAAAAAAAAACTTGAAGTGAATTCTTTACATTATTTTGACCACTCTTGGTTCCAAGACACTATTTATGCAATAAAAAAAGTTTATTTTTAAATAAAATTTAAATTTAAATATGTACAATGTACAAGTACATGCATACATATAAACATTATTATGTATTTAAAATTAAAAAAAAAAACAAAACTTATTAATAATTTTTAAACGATTTTGATTTTTTCGTAAAATAATAACTATTTAATACAAACAACAATTCAATTGTTTTTGAGAGTGATTTCAAAAACATCTTGCATCATAGCATTTCGAAAATTTCGTAACTTTGATTCTTATACTATTCAAAACCTTCCAAAGTCCATCTTAATCGTAATTAAACAAATATTTTTATAACAATCTTCAAGTAAGTAAACGCTTTTCATGCACATAAAGGCAATTAAACACAAACTTGCTATCAACCCTAATTTTCCAATACTTTTCCGCACAGTCCATGTATGTATGTGATTTGATGAATCATCAAACCCTTCAGTTTTCTTATACTTTACTTAGTATATCCGGTCTTCCATGCCACATCGTTCTGTGTCACTTTTTCCCTTCAAACCAACTACTTTTGCTTTCACCCAAAACAGATTTAAACTGATTTTAATAAGTAGGCAAAGGTTTATCGATTGAAATCACTAAGAACATTTTCTTTTATTTTTTTTTCGATTAATATGTACACATGTACGTCTAGAGGTGAAACAATCGTTTGAAAAAAAAAACAACAACACGCACAAACACCACTAAACTACAATTATCGCGGCCATCAGATTACCACAATACATACTTTAAAAAAGGTGTTGGGTGGTTAGGGTACCCTGTCCCGGGTTCCATTATAGAACAGAAAAAGTGTAACATTCCGGCCATAAAATTTGACCCACAAAGGGTGTACATAAGTGCCTATATCGGTAAACTAATCATGTTGAACACATAAATATCTCTGGTATCAAGATAGAACGCAAAAAGATGGAAACATATTTCCACCAATTTCTGACAAAGCAATAACTGTTTTCATGGAAAATAAACTACGACACTTTATATTTTATATACAACCACTTTATGTATTTTTTGGAGGATTTTAGACAGCAACACAAAAAAAAACATAACAGCTTTTAGATACAAGATACAAAGCGAATCTATTTTGACATGTGTCACACTAGATACTAGGTACTAACTTCCGACACCGCCACCGCCACCGATGGAGAACAACGATAGGTGTGATCCATAGATGTAGGCAATTTCACAAATCCCGTTCAACATGAACACTGGATAAGAGCAACCATCCATCCATATATGTCGAACTTGGATACACTCTTTCCGTAGCTCCACTATCACCGCACTTTTTTTTCGGTGAATGTTTTTATTACTCGCGTTGGTTTTTTGTTTTCTTCGGTTTTAGGTGTTTATGGGCTTATTGGCTTGAGACAAGTTAATTTTGTAGAGGATACTGTCACCTCGATTGGCAAGCGATGGGTGGATGGGGAACAATTGAAATATAAACCCCTTCTTATTGGGTAGGGTGGATTTCACCAATGCTGAAGATTATGTGTTTTAGAAGATTTTTTGTTTTTTTTTTATTTTAAGTAGATTTTAAGTCTATTATTTTTTTTATTTATTTATTTAAATCAATGAATGCTTCCACAGTAACTTCTTATAAGTTTGTGTAAAACTAAATATGGATAGGCGTTAAAGTCATAAGAAAGCAAGATGGTTCGATCGGCCACACGGTGATCCGGAAAAACACTCATACGGACAGATATTTACATGCTACATCACATCATCACCCAGCCAACTTGACATCGGTTGTATCGGCTCTTGTGAACCGTGCTCAAAAAATTTGTGACCCCGAACACCTCAAGCAAGAGTTGAAGCATATAGACATTGCACTTAAAAAGAATGGCTACAACTCCAAACAGAGAACCTGGAAACCCAAACCCAGCTCACAGAAACATTCGCTACCTCCAGCATTGGAAAAAAGGGCCTTTTTACCCTATATCAAAGGCATAACGGATGGAATTGGGCGAATCTTACAAAAATATGATGTTTAAACCATCTTTAAACCGCCAACTAAGGTTCGTCAATTTTTAAGATCGCCTAAAGACAAAATTCCACTCCAAAATCCTGGTGTATACTCTGTTCCCTGCAGCTGTGGGTCTTTGGTGAAACGAAAAGAGGTATTAAAACGGGTTTAAACGAACATATCAAAGCTATCCAAAACAACGCTGTCACAAAATCGGCAATATGTGAACATCTGGCCTACAACGAAGATCACTTTATACGTTTTGATCAAGCTAGATCAATCGCAAATGAAAGATTTTATGTACCAAGAATCGTCAGAGAAGCAATTGAAATTAAGAAACATACAAATTTCAATAGAGATTCTAGCTATAAATTATCGCCAACGTGGGATCCTCTCATAAGCAAAACCATAGTAAAGCAAATCAAAAAACCTATAGCCGATGTCGTGAGCTTTGCATGTGTCCAAAAATACATCGACTCAACGCAACAACAACCTAGAGCGAGTACACCACCACCACCCACAAGCAATCCAAGTGCATCAACATCTACGCACCGGTACTACTTGAGAGCGAGAGCTAAAAACCAATAACTTAAACAACATCCATCAAACGTCAGTCTCACCCTGACCACGAAGTATGAAACTTCTTCGAAACGTCGGGTAGAAAGAAATAAGAAAATATTTCTTATAACGCGGTAAGTTCCGAAAATAAAAAAACTTTATCTAATATGAATATCGTCCGCGAAAATAAAAAACCTTAAATCTCATATGGATAGGTATACATTTAAAAAGAATAAAATAAAACAATAAAATAATTCGAAATAAGGAAAAGTGAAAAATACAGTAGTTTTATGTTTGTGTTTATGTTTAATGAAACTAACACTTTGAAGAAAAAAAAGGAAAATTTAATAGAAAGAAAAATATAAATATAATATAAGGATTAAGGAAAAAAATCGATAATGTGCTAAGGTAAAATGATAGGAAACAGAAATATGATTTTTAAAGTAGATTAGTAGCTCTCGACGAAACTGTGCTTCACCCCTTACTCTTCTAAGGTCTCGTGGGAGATTATTCCACAATCGGATGGCGCTGACGAAGAACTGTCTCGTCGAAGTCAAACATGAATATCGCGGATGAATGAGTTTTTGAGATCTTTCAGAGGAACCAAACTGTATCCTATTAAATAAGCAGCTGGGCTGTTTACAATGAACTACGTTGAACAGTAATAGAAGTGCACGAGAGAGATATTATAAAGTAATAATAATAATAATAATATTTTTAACTAAGTGTCTGTAAGGCACATTGCCTTTTAGAATGCAACAGACGTTGCACGACACTAGTTAGAAGAATTAGAAAGATATGAAAGAATTTTTTTTTTAAGTTGAAATGAAAAGCGTGAAATATGGTCAAATCTACGTAAGCCAAATGCATAACGTGCTATGTTATTAAACGCGACATTGAGCTTTCTGTTACTAATTGCATCGCAATGACCAAAGATTTCGCAACCATATGTGAGTATAGGGACTAAGAGTTTTTGCTAGGAGCAAACGGGTTTTCAATGGAGTATAGTGTTGAGAACACCAAAGCATACGCGGAAACACTGATTAACCGTCAGCTTAAGGAATATCTCGAAGATCGAAAGCTTCTCCATGACCGTCAGTATGGCTTCCGCAGCAACCGTTCCACTGGTGATCTGATGGCATATCTCACCGAACTGTGGAACAAATCTTTACATCGCTTTGGTGAAAGTAAGATTATTGCTCTTGATATCTCCAAGGCATTTGATAGAGTTTGGCATGAAGCTCTCTTATCGAAAATGCGTGCTTTTGGGATCGATAATACTCTTGTTCGTTGGATTAGAAGCTATCTTCTGGACCGTTCAATACAAGATGTATTGGACGGATTCAAGTCTGATTCCCATAAAATAAATGCTGGTGTGCCCCAGGGCTCTGTTCTGTCTCCGACTCTTTTCCTCATTTTTATAAATGATCTTCTGTCTGTTACTTCTAATCCACTTAACTGTTTTGCTGACGACTCTACCCTCAGCTTTTCATATTCGTTCGATAATTCACGTCCTTCGCCTTCGGACGTACAATTGCAACGGTGCCGTATGTCAAGCTCATTAAACTTCGATTTATACAGCATTGTTAAATGGGGTAATAGGAATCGTGTGGAGTTTAATGCTTCGAAAACTCAATGGTGTCTTCTGTCGTTAAAGCTTAACATACCCCCAATGCCATTGTCCATAAATGGCACTTACATCGAAGAAACCGAAAAGCTCTCAGTACTCGGTATGTGTGTCAACGACGACCTCCGTTGGAACGACCATATATTTGAAATCGCTAAGAATGCTGCTAAGGGCTTAGGTTTTCTGTATCGGTGTAAGAAGTATTTGTCCCCCATCTGATCTGGCTACAATTTATAAAGCGTTTATACGCCCTAAACTCGAGTATAACTCCCACCTCTGGGCAGGTGCTTCGCAAACATCGCTTCACCTGCTTGATAGAATACAAAATCGAGCGTTAAGATTGATAGGAAATATAACTGCCGCTGAAACAATTGCCCCACTCGAACACCGACGCAATGTTTCATGTCTTTCCTTATTTTATCGTTTCTTTGACAAAAAATGTTCACTCGAAGTAGCCAGCTGCGTTCCTCCCCTTAAAAGTTTCTCCCGTAATACTCGTCTCGCAAGGAATGCTCATCAGTTCACCCTTGAGCCCAATTTCGGACGTACCGTGAAATATAGGGATTCTTTTTTTAGCCGAACGACACGAATTTGGAATAGTTTACCGGCGGTATTTTCCCTTGCCCTTGTGCGCGCGTTAATTATAAAAAAAAAAAGTACACCATATACTTTACCGACGGCACGGTTTATGTGCATGTTCCAGGACAGTGTCCAAGATTTCGCGCAGTGAACTATCAAGGTATAAGCTGGGAGAGTAGTCCAGTCTTAAGGTATTTCTGCTAATGACAAGACATTTGGATTTCGAGGGATTAAGGAACAGACCATTACATGCCGACCAGTAAGAGATTTTATCTAGATCCGATTTCATTAAAGATGCCAAGTCTTCGATGAGCCCAAGAGGGCAGCTTTTGTAGAGCTGAACATCATCAGCATACATTTGGATAGACGCTTCTGCAATCTTATTGGGAAGTTCATTTATATACCGAGAGAAAAGAAGTGGTCCTAAAATCGAGCACTGTGGTACCCCTCTGTTGGTCGGAAGGAAATTTGACATTGATTTCCCAACAGAAACTGCCTGCTTTCTATTCATAACATACGATGACAGCAAACGTACGGCCGATGAAGAGAAACCATAACATGAGGAGAATTTGTTACATAGAATTGCATAGTTCACTGTGTCGAATGCTTTAGAGAAATCGAGAAGTACTAGGAACGTAACATGGTCATCATCCAAAGCAAGCCTGATATCGTCGACAATATTATATAGCGGTGGGGCAGCTATGTTTTTGGCGAAACCCTGACTGCTTGGGTGAAAGAATATTTTGAGCTCTGAGGTAGGTATTTATGTGTTTTTGGACAACCCTCTCGAACACTTTTGACAAAAAAGCAAGGACTGAAATAGACCTTAGCCAATTTCCATTGGGAAGGATAAAATCCTGCCATCAAAATTGTGTTGAAAGAGTGCGTAACATGGGGAAGGATAATATGTAAGATAGATTTTAAGAAAACTGGATGTAAAGAATCAGTTCGGACAGCGTTGGACTTAACAGATAAGATACTTTCAACCACATCAGTACATTCATCACGTGTAAAATCAAACAACACATCAAACGCGATATTAGACGGATATTCTGGACTAGTGGTACTACAGTCGGGAAGGGTAGACAAAGGTAAAGTAACAAAGTCATGGTTCAATGAATGAACATCGATAAGGTTTCATGGAGGGACATAACTTGCTACGATACATTTGGATCTTTGTTGTTCTTATCTTACAAACTACTTGGTTTCGCAACCTACGATATATTTGTTTATCAATGTCCAATCTGTAACGTTTCCATTTGCTATAGACGTGCATTTCATTCGTAAACCACCGACGTTCACCCTTATTTATGGTTCTAGTTCGAAGTGGAACATTACTATTAAACACGATTATTCACGATATTATTATTTAGAAACTCGATTTGGTCGTTAGGACACGTTAAAAAATAGACAATTATTGAGGTGAAAAGAGCCTTTCTTAGCATTGAGGGTGATTTCGACAATACGACCGTAAGTAATAGAGGTATTGAAGGCTCAAACAACAATTGGGTCAGGGTCATGTTGGAAAGCCGAATTATTTTATCACATTTTGAAGATGTGATGGTTTCAATAGCTTCGGTCAGAAAATGTACACAAGGGATGAGTGCTATCACCCGTTCTGTGGTCATTTGGTAGCCAACAAATATTGTTTAGCTGTATTTTAACCGTTTAACACCTTTTTTAAACTTAAAATATACGCTTTCAAAAGCTCTAAGAAAGCTTCAATTCCAAAAGCTCCATAGCAAAAACCAAAGAAAAAGGTATTATAATTTTCATCAACGGTAACCCTGAATCAGTTTTTTTTTAATTAACACAAACAGCGAAACGCAAATTGGTGATCAGCCTCCTAACAGCTCACAGCCGGGGAGTATTCAGGCCATGGTGGAATGTACGTGGGTTTTTGGAATATTACAAAAATATTTCCAATGTAACTCAGAAGTTTTGTTTTTTATTTCAGTGGCAATTTAAGTTAAGTGCGATGCAAACACCAGCAGGTACCAGTGTGTTTGAAAGCTCTGTTCCATAAGGCCTGTACTGAAAATATAAATTGAACAGAGTATACTCCAACGATTTTTCAAGCTGAACTACAAGACTACTCTGAGAGTCAAGCTGCCTTAAAAGCAATATCCGTCAAAGGCTGCTACGATACTTTTCAAAGCCTAGCCACCAATGTATTGCAGGCAACGAAGTCGCTGACGAACAAGCCAGGGCTGCATTCTCCACCGCTTTAATAGGCACAGAACCATTCTGTAGAATTAATTGGAAATCGGCAGTTTGGTGATCAGGATTTTTTACAAAAAAAAGGGATTTAAAAAAAAATGACAAGCTAATTAACTTTCAATTATCGGTAACTCCAGCTCGAGTTTTAGATATATAATTTAAGGAAAGTTATTAGGCTTTGTTTGGGAATTAATAAAGTGGAACCAGTAACCAGCAAACAGTAAAAGAATCTCTTTAACGTATATAGGATTATTAACTGTATAATGTGAGTCTTTGTCCGATAGGACAAGGACCACAAGTCAGCTAATTCAAAATTAAGTCAAAAGCAACTGCAAACTAGTAGGAAATATTCGATAGGTTGGGATGGTCTATGAAGTGTTGTAGGGATTTTGCACTTCACACTGAATTCAATATGTGCGATAACATCGTCGAATAAAATTAAAAAAAAAAATAAAACTAACACTATCTGAACTTAAAAAAAGTGTCAAAACAACAACACTAAACGGTTTTTAGTAAAAATGGAGTACGCCATCACACGTCTTTTATAATAACGAATTTATGAAAAAAGTATTTCGAAAATTGTAGGACGGATTTTGATAAAATCCTGTTTTTAATTATTAGTTTGGCTACCTAGATCTTTTCAAATATCAAATACTAGCGGTACCCGGTGCACGTTGCTAAGCCCAAGAAAAAAAATTGTATTTAATGTAAAATGGAATGAACCTCTGGCGCGAATTTTTTGAAGGCTAGATGCACGTTGCTCTTCAGTTTCAGCGGTTCTGGAAGTGAGAGTTCTGTCGCGCAATTGCTAAAGGCGAGATCCATGTGTCAGCGTCTCTGGAAATAGAAGCTGTGTCGCGCATTTACTGTAAACGAGATCCGCGTTGGTCTTAAGTTTCAGCGGCAGAACACTTGCAATCGATTGATTGGTGGTTAAAACGCAATTACTTTTAACTGTGTTTTGTGTTTTTAATCATCACAAAATATATGTATTTACCAAACTACCAGTCGTTTTAGTTTAAAAAAAATACATTTTCTTAAAATTGAAATTTCCAAAAACTAGGAGTCCATACTGGACATACATACAAAACATACATCCATATGATGTATATGTACATAACTTACGTTATGTCATGTTTGATTGTGTGATTTTTTTTACGAATGCATAACTTGCCTTGTAGTCCCTAATCGCAAATAAAAAGGATTTTATCTATCACAAACCGTATTTAAAATTCATAAATAACAATGATGTGTCTGTTTTTAAATTCAAAATAACAGCTTTTTACTTGATGTATACGAAAGAATATACAGTACATATAACAAAAACACCATTTAATTTTTTTTTGTCTGTCTGTCTGTTTGTTCCGGGTAATCTCGGGAACAGGTGGCGTTGGTGTCGTTTTTTTTTTCGAAAATTCTTATTTATGGACCGATTTTGACGGGACTTTTACAAGCAGGGAGCTCATTTTGAAAGGTATAACTAATGCGTAGGTTGTGCTGGGTTTGCTTATTTTTTCGAAAATTATTATCTTAGAACGATTTGTTTCAGGCGGACGAAGTCGCGGGTAACAGCTAGTACTCAATAATAATCATTTTTTTTTAACAAAACCCTTAACTTTCTAAACTATCAGACTGGTAAAATTCACAATCTCAGGTATTTTCATACTGCAAGGTTCCCATCTGCGGCACTCAACTCAATTATCTTTATCGGAACCTTTACAATAGATAAAGCAACGAAGGCGAGTGTAAGCAGTCTGATAACAACCAAGCTGTTCAAATCAACCCCATGGAATCGGTGAGTAATGGACGATGGAAATACATAACAAAAAAACAATCGATACCACTTATAGGTGACGGCGAGGCGTTAAAGGTGGGTTAGATGGGTTGGCAAACCCGGCTATAGAAACAATGCGCCTGTGGGATGACGGCGGCGGACAAAGGTATTTATAACCTAATCTGATTATTATTTTTCCTTCGACTTCTACCGTAGGTTTGGCTCTGGTGTGCTCTTTTAACTTTAATCAAATGCACACAAACATACGTACATACGCGTACGGTACGTAACGAAAGCAATTTCATACTAAAAGAGTGGGAGTTGCCAATTTGTGACACTCCGAAGCTAAGAATAAGGCTTTTATTGGAAGTAGTTAAGGTCGTTAGAAATATAATAATGACTGTGATTTGTTGTTTGTGGCGCATATAAAGGAAACTGGCAGGCGTTGGTATTTAATTTAATTGAAATCTATGAACATAATAATCGATTGGCTCTTGATGAATGTTTGCTGCTTTTGCTGATAAAGGACACACAATGTCCGGCTGTTAAAACAAAAGTTTAATATGTTAGCAATTTTATTAACGATTATATATATATATTTTAGATTGAGCGAAGAAACATGTCAAACGCTAAGAATATTATCAACATTTGTTGAGAGCAATTAAGAATTAATGGATACAGGATACTTATATAAAGGAGGAGGAGTAAAATAAGTAAAAATATTTTGGGTATTTGACATTGATTTCAAACATGATGTAATCACAGCTTAATTATCATGAAATATAAACCAGCTTTTGTTGTGATCCATCTTTATATCCATATCTAATTTTTTTAATGTCTTGTCTCATAAAAAAATTATCCACTGATACAAATCAGATAGACCTATGTAGTTTTCAGCGATATTTAAATTCTAAAAGCAATTCTTGAGGTGAGATTGTACACATATAAATCGTGTACTCTTCTACGACCAACTTGATGTTCCTGGTTTTTCTAAGCATGACCTTATTATAACTTTCTTTGATTTTCGCCTTACTGAACCAACACAAAGTAATATAATAACATATAGAGACTTTAAGGCAATAGACAAAAATTCCCTGCTTAGGGACACTTTAGCAATAGACTGGCAAGAGCTTCGTCTGATGCCATCGATTGATGAACAGGTTGACTATTTTACCCAACAAATAAATTATCTCTTTCAACAGCATGTTCCACTTAAATCTTTTAACCTCCCAAATAAAAATACTGAATGGATGACCTCTAGGATCCAACAATCCAACATCTTCTTAAACAAACGGACAACGCGTATAAGAGATGGAAAAGGTTTAGAATGTCAGAGTTTCTTGATGATTATAAGATTGCAAGGAATATTGCTAAAAGAGAAATTAAAAATCAAAGATCAGGTTTTTTTAATTCTAAGTTTAGGCCTGATGAGAATATTAAAGCTTTAGGAGCTTGCAATAAGAAAACAGATAATGGAGATGCCTGTGAAACGAGTCCAGATGAGTTAAACAGAGAGTTTACTTCCATTTCAATTGCCTCTCATGAAGGAGAACTTACTGATGACATACCTTACATTGTAGAAGAATCACTTATACCATTAATCTCTAGAGATTTTAGCTTCCAAAGAGTTTCTGAATATGAAGTTTTCAATGCAGTTACTGGAATTTAATCAAATGCGATCGGATTAGATGGAATGCAGTTTTTGAAAATTATTATTCATATGGTGCTTTCCGAAATTACATACATTTTTAATAACATTTTAACCTACTCTACATATCCGTCTGCCTGGAAGATTTCCAAAATCATTCCTGTCCTTAAAAGGAATGTCTCTGGAAACAAATCCTATCGTCCTATATCGATTCTGCCTTTTCTCTCAAGGGTTTTTGAAAAACTTATGAGCAAACAAGTACAGTCATACCTCAATGAGTTTAACCTTTTATCACCATGGCAATATGGTTTCAGACCAAAGCACAGTTGTATTACGGCGCTCTTTAACATGGCAGATGACATTCGAAAGGAAATGAATGAAAATCATGTAACATCACTTGTGTTGCTTGATTTCACAAAAGCCTACGATACAGTACCTCATGAAATTCTCATTCTTAAGCTGAAAAACTACTTTGGTTTTGACTCTCCAGCAATAAAACTAATGGAAAGTTACTTTGTAGGTCGGTCACAAGCTGTTTACTGCAACCAAAAAATGTCTAATTTCCTTGAAACTAAAGCCGGTGTGCCACAAGGATCAATTTTGGGCCCGCTATTATTTACCCTCTTCAATAATGACATTCCCTCAGTCTTAAAATGCTGTAAGGTCCAAATGTATGCTGATGACGTACAGATGCACTTTAGCTTTCCGATAAATCAAGTCGAAGATGCCACGGAGCGAATTAATGAAGACCTTACTTTTTAAACTCCAATAAAAGTCAAGCCATATTAATTGGTCGCTCGAACATTGATGCTCAAAGCTTACCACAGCTTTTCTTAGAAGGATTAGTGCTACCCTACGTCACTAGTGTACAAAATCTCGGTATTACATTTAACCAAAATCTTACCTGGGGAAATCATATTGTTAAAACAGTTTCCAAGATCTACGGATCCCTTCGAGCTTTGTATCAAATTGAAAACTGTTTTCCTTTTAAGACTAAGGTAATGCTGGTTAAGTTACTTTTATTGCCAATTATTTTGTATGCTTACTGTTTTCAATTTTCATCTTCTAATAGAAGCAGAAGTTTTGTTACGACGACTTCGAACTACACTGTTACTCAAAAACAGTTCTTTGTATACGCCATAAGACTTTGGAATTCCCTTCCAGTCTATATCAGAAGATCTTCAAGCATTAGAGATTTTCAGGATAAACTTTATTATTTTAATATTTATTATTATTGCACATAAGCGCTGTTAAGCACAACTAAATAATTGAATTCTGGAATTAATAAAATAGTACTTAATATCATATTTATGTTTCAAGTAAATAATAAGTAAATAAATAGTATAAATAAATAATTAATTAATAAGTAAATGTGTACTACTTTTTAAACCTGAATTTAATTTTAATTTAACCTTGTTTATATTGTTTCACAACTAAAAGATATTATTTTATCTACATGTAAACAAGATTCATATGAAATAAATACAAATAAATACAAATACAAATACATCGGGTCCCTAGAAAGGTCAGGGACATTGACCACGCATTTCTTTATGGCATACACATTTAGGGTGTGAATTTTGTATCTAGTTGCACTACTTTCCAGAATACCCAAGTGTGTGTAACCTTTGCTGCCAATTAGAGTTACTACTCGTAGAAAAGCTTAGTTACAAGAAAATTATTCCCATCACTTAGAGCTCTCAAGTTAGTCGCACCATAGCTATCATGGCTTATTTGTTATTTCCACGAAGTCAATCATGCATGATATTGCTCTAGGAGAGTTACGCAACTTAGTAGCGATTTTAGCACGGCTTCTCTTGAGTTGCATCATGTGCCACATGAAATGAAACAGCCAATTAAAATCATTCGTATTTATGAATGTTGCATACTTTTAGAAATGTAATTCTACCTTCGCATATTGGAGCAAATAGGGCGTTGCTTAGGCTTTCTATCCTTCATTTTAGGATTTTTTAGGAAATCCTGTAGTGCCATGATACAGATCGTGAAGAGGCTTTACGTGGACAAATGCCTATTAAGGCTTAATTCCCCGGTGGGCCTACCCACTTATGGAGTTCCCTTGGGGCGGACAAGACCCCTAAAGTGGGTCCGCTAAACCACTCTAGTACCAAATGATGAATTTCTCATGGTAAATTCATAATTCTTGCTAAGAAGCAGGGCCTATCATGCACCCCTAGTATCAAGGTTAAATAAGACAATGAACACACGCTTCTTTCGAAGCCGTGCCATCCTCCCAGAAACCAATGATACCTTTTCGCTTCCGCATTTGGAGTAAACACAGCCCCCGTGAAGCTCCCACAAGGGGGCCTACCTCAATTTTAATAGGCAACTGCTACCGAGACAAGCTCACGTAATCAGCCTACTTTTAGACCCTAGGTGAGGCTCGCCTCTCATGAGACGCACTTGTGGTTCGACTCCATGATGTCGCTAGCCCACCATCCAGTAAGACAAACATTTCATAATCCAGTCAACCAAGGTGAAGACCAGGACACTCCCTCAATGCCCGCCTAGAAGCATGGTTACTACCTCGTTTCCTTACGGATAAAGTGGTAGTTGCTTAACTAGACTAGGTATTGTAAGGCTCTTACTTCCGGTAACCTGACCGTGGGCCTATTCTTACACCCCCGCACCCACAGGGGGAAGTGCCATGATACAGGTAGGTGTAGGTAGATTTTAAAAAACCTGCATGTACCAGGCTACATTTGTTCGTGGTATTCGCGACGGTGGCGTCGCCGGTGCGGAATTAGTGAATACAGTTCTTTTTTGAAAAAGGGACACTGTGGCGTATGTGCAACTTTTTTTTAAATTTTTTTTACATCGTTAAAAAAAATACCGTCCCTTTTAAATAAACCATTTATTCCTTTTAATATCGAACACACATGGAAATATTGGATGTACGTTTGATCTCTTCTATAAGATAATATTATATAGTGTAGCTATAGCTATATATCGTGTTTTCCAATAGGGACTTGACAACTTTGAATTTAATTTGTGAGCGCACCCTTTCACTAATCATCGAACTGTCATTGTCAATTTATTCAGTAAACTCAACATTTTCATCATCGTAAACTACACGAGCGAACAACGTCTCCAAATTATAAAAAAATTCTATCGAATTGTTGAATTTCAGCGGAAAATCAAAAGGAAAAGCAAAATATGCGTTATTGGTCGGGTGAAAATCCACATTTGCTTCATGAATCACCACTAATTGGAAGATATGGATTTGGACGACATGTGATTTCAACAGGATGGTGCCACAAGCCATACAGCACACCTTACAATCGATTTATTAAAGAGTAAGTTTGATGAGCGTGTTATCTCAAGAAATGGGCCAGTCGATTGGCCGTCTCGCTCGTGCAATTTAACGTCTCTAGAATATTTTCTTTGCGGCTACGTTAAGTCATTGGTTTATGCCAACAAGCCGACGACGTTGGAAGAGCTTAGAGCCAACATTGAACGCGAAATAACGACCATTTCGGCCGAAATGTGTGACCGAGTCATCGAAAATTGGGTCCAACAAATCAACCGCTGCAAACGTGCCCGTGGTGGCCATATGAACGCAGTCGAGTTCCATTCATAAATGTTTTGATTGTACTTTAAGCCGATAATAAAGTTTTTGTAATATCTCAAATGGTTTGCGTTTTATTTAAACAAAAAAATGGACACGACTAGGTCGCGCGTACTTGCTCTTATGTGCCTAATTACATTGGAAAGAAAGATCTTTGACAGAAACAAGTAACATTTACGTTGGAAATAATACAGTTTGAACTTATAAAATGTATCAAAACCACAATACTTAACGGTTTTAAAAATGAAGTACATCATCACACCTCGTAAATAGCAAAGAATTTATGAAAAATGTATTTCGAAAGTTGTTTGAAATTTTTTTTGAAATTTTGATATGCAGTTTTTTAGAGTTTATTAATAGAAATGTGATTATAAAATTTAAAATGATTTTTTTTTATTAGTTTTCAAAATATTAATTTAAAAAAAAAAATCAAAAATTTATATTAATTAGAAAAAAAAGTTATTCAAAATTGTGATATGCAGAATTAATTTGGCTACCTTGTCTTGTCCAATTAAAAAAAACCGTTACATGAAAAGTATCGATAATAGACTTTTCTCGTAAATTTGGTTCTGATCAAATGATAGCTTAACCAAAAAAAATCTCAAAAACGTTTATCAAAATCGTTGGAGCCGTTTTCGAGAAAAATAAGCTAAACGGTTGTATAATTACCAAACAATTAAACGGAGAAGAAGAAAGAGAGAAACCCAACGAAAGATTGTTAGTAAGAAAAGGTAGCACCAACCACTCGGTGCTAAATGCGAACGGTGGCAATAGAAGATCAACTCCGAATGTGAAAGGAACACTTTTGAGAGCTACTTAATGATGGCCTGAGTTCAAATTCAAATCACCAACATGTGGTCTTTCAGGAAATTGACATCAACCTCCCATCAAAAATACTGCAATCCTTTCTAGAAAAAAAAAATAATAGCAAGATAGTTGGGCTTGTGGCATATCTGCTGAGTTCCTTGGAGCAGTTCCCGAAGTAGAAGAAGCAGTAGGGAAAACGAAACCTTTCCAAGGTACTGGAAAGAATCTGTTGTCACCAAGATACCTAAGGAAAGCGATCTAAAAAAATTGCAATTACTGGCTGTGTTTTGTCTATCTTCCCGAAGTTAATGGCAACTATTGTTTTTCAGTGAACCAAGCCTAGAATCGATTTTTTACTCATGATCATCCAGACGGTATTCACAGCGGTCAATCATTAATAGAAATGTGATTATAAAATTTAAAATGATTTTTTTTTATTAGTTTTCAAAATATTAATTTAAAAAAAAAAATCAAAAATTTATATTAATTAGAAAAAAAAGTTATTCAAAATTGTGATATGCAGAATTAATTTGGCTACCTTGTCTTGTCCAATTAAAAAAAACCGTTACATGAAAAGTATCGATAATAGACTTTTCTCGTAAATTTGGTTCTGATCAAATGATAGCTTAACCAAAAAAAATCTCAAAAACGTTTATCAAAATCGTTGGAGCCGTTTTCGAGAAAAATAAGCTAAACGGTTGTATAATTACCAAACAATTAAACGGAGAAGAAGAAAGAGAGAAACCCAACGAAAGATTGTTAGTAAGAAAAGGTAGCACCAACCACTCGGTGCTAAATGCGAACGGTGGCAATAGAAGATCAACTCCGAATGTGAAAGGAACACTTTTGAGAGCTACTTAATGATGGCCTGAGTTCAAATTCAAATCACCAACATGTGGTCTTTCAGGAAATTGACATCAACCTCCCATCAAAAATACTGCAATCCTTTCTAGAAAAAAAAAATAATAGCAAGATAGTTGGGCTTGTGGCATATCTGCTGAGTTCCTTGGAGCAGTTCCCGAAGTAGAAGAAGCAGTAGGGAAAACGAAACCTTTCCAAGGTACTGGAAAGAATCTGTTGTCACCAAGATACCTAAGGAAAGCGATCTAAAAAAATTGCAATTACTGGCTGTGTTTTGTCTATCTTCCCGAAGTTAATGGCAACTATTGTTTTTCAGTGAACCAAGCCTAGAATCGATTTTTTACTCATGATCATCCAGACGGTATTCACAGCGGTCAATCATTAATAGAAATGTGATTATAAAATTTAAAATGATTTTTTTTTATTAGTTTTCAAAATATTAATTTAAAAAAAAAAATCAAAAATTTATATTAATTAGAAAAAAAAGTTATTCAAAATTGTGATATGCAGAATTAATTTGGCTACCTTGTCTTGTCCAATTAAAAAAAACCGTTACATGAAAAGTATCGATAATAGACTTTTCTCGTAAATTTGGTTCTGATCAAATGATAGCTTAACCAAAAAAAATCTCAAAAACGTTTATCAAAATCGTTGGAGCCGTTTTCGAGAAAAATAAGCTAAACGGTTGTATAATTACCAAACAATTAAACGGAGAAGAAGAAAGAGAGAAACCCAACGAAAGATTGTTAGTAAGAAAAGGTAGCACCAACCACTCGGTGCTAAATGCGAACGGTGGCAATAGAAGATCAACTCCGAATGTGAAAGGAACACTTTTGAGAGCTACTTAATGATGGCCTGAGTTCAAATTCAAATCACCAACATGTGGTCTTTCAGGAAATTGACATCAACCTCCCATCAAAAATACTGCAATCCTTTCTAGAAAAAAAAATAATAGCAAGATAGTTGGGCTTGTGGCATATCTGCTGAGTTCCTTGGAGCAGTTCCCGAAGTAGAAGAAGCAGTAGGGAAAACGAAACCTTTCCAAGGTACTGGAAAGAATCTGTTGTCACCAAGATACCTAAGGAAAGCGATCTAAAAAAATTGCAATTACTGGCTGTGTTTTGTCTATCTTCCCGAAGTTAATGGCAACTATTGTTTTTCAGTGAACCAAGCCTAGAATCGATTTTTTACTCATGATCATCCAGACGGTATTCACAGCGGTCAATCATGCGTCGACTACATTAACACCTTGCGAGTCGTATTGGTTTAAACAACTGAACCTCCACTGTACCTTTTTGGTCGACTTTGACAAAGCCTTCAATCGCATTAATCGATAACGCATCTAGATTATCGCCAAAATTAAAGGGTCTTTGAACAACGCAAGGTTAGGCAACATCAATGATCAACATTTTTAATTTTCCCAGAAGCTTAGTCCAAGGATATGCTAATGTGGCCACAGCTTAGACATTTTGCTGCGAATAGTGTGTGAGAGATTTTTGTGCAGTTCTTTGATCCAGGAGGATTCTCTTTCCAATAGATAATATTTTTTTTAACTAAATCGCCTAGTTTTTTTCGGTGAGCGCCATATCAAAAACTAAGCAAAATAAAAAATGACTGCTTATGAGACAAAAACGTTGGTTTTTCAAACATAAATCGCTGACATTTTTAAGCATCGTTGACGCAGCTAGAAAATCGCAGTCTTAGGAGAACTATGAAATCGTGATGTGGCTGAAATATCATGGAAAACCATCAAACACCAACCACAGACATTTTCAAATTTTCAAACATTAATCCATTTTAATTTTTACTTGTGCCTTCCTTCGTATATCCATACAAGTTACAGAATTTAGTAGCGCAAAAAGGACAATGTGACCATATCACGTAGACAATTTGCCACTCGTAAATGCTTTCAAAACATTTTAATTCATTATATTATAGAAATGTGTCATGATGAAATGACATTTTTTTATCTCAAAAACTGTTCCACATAGATGCAACATAACAAACTACTTATCCCATACATCAACCCGAATGAGATACGACTTAAGTAGATAATAACATAAATGTGTCCATAAGTCTTATTGCAGGATAATAACAAAATAATTTGTTCTAAGTACTTTCAGGATATATCTCACACTTATTTCCATATTTCATCCAACCCACTTGGTAAAGCTTTACTAACATAAAAAACTTTATAATTTGTTGTCATACCTCAAAATTACTCGTTAAAAAAATGATGTCTGGCGAATTAACTTCATAACTTTACATCCGCCTTGTTCGTCCACTTGGTTCTCATTTAATTTTACCTCAGCTATCTCTAGGTAAACATATCTAAACAAAGTTAAGTAACGTTAATCTTCATGTAAAATAAGCGGATTAGATCTAGCCACAGACTTTGCCAACCGAACCACTAATATAGATAACACAAAAGAGGAAACCATCAAGCTCTCTGCAAACATTAATTGTTACCCAGGAACTTAAAAGTCATTGTTTCCAGCCCTTCAGAGCCACCCCCATGTAATATGCGCCCCCACCTTTTCGGAGTGGCAACTTTTATATATTACTCACCTTGACAGAGGATTGGGACGGAACAAAAAATAAGTCGAGAACAAAAAAGCAACCGACAAAAATGAAAGGATTTTTTTTAACAGGGTGTTTCAGGGAACATTTTTTTATAATGTTAGTTGTTTTTGGCAGACTTTCTTTATCATGAGGGTTTGACATGGTCACAGAATACACATCTAGTGACTCGCTTATATGAAAGAATTTTTTTTTAGGTTGTAGCACAAACTTCATACATGGCAATATTTTTGAAACACCCTGTAGTCTTTAAATTTCTTAACAAAGGAACGAAAAAAAAAACAAATTAAATCACTACAATGAATATCTATTTATTTAGGAATACCTGTTGCATAGGCCGGTTCGATTTCTTCCTCGGAATGCATCTGCGACACTGGCACCGTCGGTATAGGCACCGGAATAGGTAATCTCTCGTAATGGATGCACTCATGGTGATACTGATGATGCCCATTGTGTATAGTTCCGAGAACACTGCTACGGCCCCCATTATGGCCACTACAGGTGCTACCAGCACCTCCTCCGCTGCCGCCGCCCGAATCATCGGCATTGCAACGACTCGAACATCGTCCCAGACTGCCACTTCCACCGCCAATTTGTGCCGAAATATTTCCACCCATTACCGAGCCACCACCTGCACTGGAATCCGATCCAGAGTCATGACCGGGACATGGTCCGGCCGAGCCCGGGCGTGAACCAATCAAACTCATTGCCGAGTGCGGAGGAGTAATGGATGATGTCTGCATGTAATGGTGTGTATAGGGATGTGGATGTGGCACATCATAGTCACCGGTATCGATTGCTCCGGGCAACATTCCTACACTTCCACTGCCCTGTAGACAACCAACCGATCCGCTGCCACCACCACCTCCTCCTCCACCTCCTCCACCACTACGTAACGATACACCACGGGTGAGTGTGTTGTTTGCCGATTGTATAGATGAAACTGTGGCGCCTCGACATAGGATATCTGAAAGCTGATTTGCCTGCAGGCCAAAATATTTGGACTACATAATATGGCGGGAAACACACACAGGTTTATGATGATAATCATGATTATGATGATGGGCCATGCACAAAAAATTGCGATAATAATTTATGATAAATATTTTTTTTTTTATATTATTTTAATAAACGAACAAAAATTAATACATTTTTAGAAGAAAAAAAAACTGAAAAAAAAGTTGGACCAAAATTAAAAGCAAGTTATGGGTGGAAGAGAAGTTTCTTCACTCAAAAAAATTTTTGCATAAATATTAAAAAAATTTAAATTTATTTTAATAAATGGTTACACTACGCAAGTTATGAAACTATTACGTCGGTGTTTAATTTATTCGAATTGAATTTCAAGCTTAATTAACAAAAAAATTATTCGCATTGAAAACTCATATTTTTTTGTTTCAAACTAGCTTACCCACCCGGCGTTGCTCGAGTATACCATACATTTTTTGGAAAAAAGACGTGGCACCACCTAGTAATGAAAGAATTAGCTATCTGCTTGTGAAGCGACCCTCGTGGCCCAATGGGTGATTAAAATAGGCCTACTAACTACTTACAACATTAGCTATCTGCTTGTCAAAGTCCCGTCGAAATCGAGGCATAAATAGGAATAGGGTAATTAAAATAGCCTATGTTTCTTCGTAGTTTATCAGCAATGTGGCAATGAAAGTCTCGTCAAAATCAGTGCAGCCATTCCTGAGATTAGCCGAAACAAACAGACAGAAGGAGAGACAGAATTTTTTTTTAAATTGTGTTTTTGTTATAAGTATTGTATATACTTTCATATTCATCTTGTAAAAAGTAGATATTTTGATATTAAAAACACACTTAATTCCTGTTGGAAAATGTGCAGAGGCATGGACATTCCAAAACCGGATAAATAGTCCTAAAGTCGTTTTCCGAAAAAATTATCGATTGTTAGTTATGTAAGCATAAATGGCAAACGGAAGAGATATCCAAACCATTTGGACTGTTAAGCAGGAAGACAGAAACTCTGAAGAGAACCTCGACCACCTTAACGTGCAAAACTGAAAGGTAAACAGAAAAGACTAAGATTTCTGAGATTGCAGGGGTTAGTGTAAAAAAAATGGAGCTACACAAGGTAGGGCAGTTGGCTAAACCAGAAAACATCGGTGACGTGAATAAAAAATATATTGGCTACGACTCTTCGTTCTTTTAGAGTTTTTAGATGATTAATGAGTTGATGAGGCAGGATAAAACGATCATGCCATGGAAGGCCACGAAGAGCGAAGAGAGCATCTTTGAATGCTTTTGATTCTGAAAATATGAACATGGTGATGCCCGTACTACTTACCAAACTTGAGATGCATATTCAAGAAGAGGTCTAACGAATTTTGTATACGAGGTTGGGTCAGTAAGTCCCTGAAATTTAACACAAATTGTGTCATCACCTTAAATTTTGCATTTTTTTTCTCAAGGAACATCTCTCAAAAGAACGCCCCCAAGTTTTCAGACAGATCTGTCAAATAGATTTGTTGTGGCAGCCATTTTGTATAGATGCCTACGAGCATTTTCGAAAACAGTGAATTTCGAGTGCTCATTAAATACTATTTTTGAGAGAAAAAACTATCATGCAAACCAAACAATAGCTGCACAAATATTATGGGGACTCTTCATCATCGATTGGAACCATTCACCACTGGTTTATTTAATTTCGGTGCGGTAGTTTAAGCACAAGTGACCCCCGAACTTTCTGGTGCCCAATAGAGGTCGGTCACCACACCAGGTCGACAAAATTCATGGTTTAATAATGGGCGATCGGCGAGTGAAGGTGAGGGATCTTGAAGAAGCCACAGGCTTATCACAAGGCTCAGTGATATTTGAAAATGAAAAAAAAACTTTCCACAAGATAGGTGCCGCGTTTGCTAACAATCGCGAACAAACCTAAATTCATCACAACACATAAACACACCAAAAACCAAAAAACAGCCAAAACAATGGACTTTCCCTGGTTTGGTGGGTTTGTCATCAGCATACATAGTTATGGCGACAGTTTTTGGGAATGCGAGCGGTGTTTCTCGCACATCGATTACCTTGAAAAGGGTACAACGATCACCGGAATATTACGCAGAGATGCTGGATCGATTCCAAGCCGATTTAAAGCAAAACCAGCCGAATTTGGCGGACAACTCACCCGCACAAAATCCGCAGTCGCAATAGCAAAGTTGCATTAAATAGGCTACGAACTCCTCCCTCATCCTGTGCAGGTTATTGTCTGGCATTTGTCAACCTTCAACTCATGGCAATTTTTATCTGAGACCAAATCAAAAAGCTACCATGAATTATTTGAATTAAGATTCCACATTTTCAGCAAAAACGAGAAGTTGAAATACTTTGTAACCAATTCAATGTCATTTATAGCAAAGATAAAAAGAAGAGGGCCTAAGTGTCTTCCTTGTGGGACCCCAAAACTATCAAGAATCGGCTAGAAAGCGCATTGCTGAAACGCACTCTACAGCAACGATTTCTAAGGTAAGATGAAATCCATTTCAAGGTAATCGTTTAGAGCCAAATGAGTATGTTAGAAGAGTATAGGACTAGTGTAGATAACATCGAAATCAAGAATACCTTGAAAAGCAGAAACTTATTAATGATCTAACGGGTGATTTTTTTGAGGTTAGGATTTTCATGCATTAGTATTTGACAGATCACGCGGGATTTCAGACATGGTGTCAAAGAGAAAGATGCTCAGTATTCTTTGACATTTCATCATGAATAGACTTACTAACGAGCAACGCTTGCAAATCATTGAATTTTGTTACCAAGAAAAGCCCTAGAAAAGTTGGCACAAAATCCGCTTTTTTATCGACAAATTTTGTTCAGCGATGAGGCTCATTTCTGGTTGAATGGCTACGTAAATAAGCAAAATTGCCGCCAGAAGCCGTTCAAGAACTGCCCATGCATCCCGAAAAATGCACTGTTTGGTGTGGTTTCCATAAATCGGACGTAAAGCGCGAAACACATTTCGAACCGAACACTGATTTTGGTCTTTCTCTTTGACACCATGTCTGAAATCCCGCGTGATCTGTCAAATACTAATGCATGAAAATCCTAACCTCAAAAAAATCACCCGTTACAATACAGTTTTCTTAGCAACAGGTCTACTGGTATACGAGTATATCACCGAACTTTAGAATAGAGGGAAAGTTTGACATCAAGCTCTCTTATCTAAAAATGTAAATTTGGTAGCATAGAATCGCCATTGGAAGGATTGGAAATATCCTTTTCGAACGATTTATTTGTGTTCTTTTTGGACCATTTCCAGTCTGCTATCAGTCCCGTTCCAAATCTGTGAATTCGTACTATTTTTTCACGAATTTCTGCCAATTCCAGTTCCGGTACAGCAAAAATTCGTAGAAGTTTGCAGAAGAGAGTCGTGAAAGAGAAAATAACTTCCTCAGCCTGCGAATTTCTGCTCAAGAATTTTTTGTGGGCAGAAAAAAGTAGCAGCTAAACTTAAGTTTAACAATTCAAAACTGACAATAAAAAAAAATCAAATTTGCGACACGCTTGGTAAAGATTGATGAGTTATTTTTAAAAGCTTATTAAAAAAAACATAAAAAACGCTGGTTCTATCAACTTTTCTATGTACATTGTTGACGAAGTCCAGGTACCTGATTTAGTTCAGGCAACTGTTACACAGAGTAGTGTGATTTTAAAGAGGTAAGAGTCATCTGAAGCCAGCTTTGTGCAAGAAGTAGTAGAGAAAGAATTGCGGCTAGAAGCGTGGAAGCACCTACAAAACTACTAATAGCTTTGTAGGCAAAATATTTCCCTTGAAAAAATAACCAAAACATCTGACAGCTGCGAACAGAACAGTTACCGACTCTCTTCTTCATTTTATCCAATTGTTTAAAATTTCTTTTTACCTTCCTATATTCTTTTCCAGATTATCTTTTATGGACATAGAACTGCAATGTCAGCGTATTATAAGCTCATTTAAATACGATCTTGACAGCATTGTTGTTTTGATTGATTTTTTGTCTATTAATGATTTGCAAAGCTTCACTTCTAAAAACAACTAACATAAATAAATAAATTTATTGGCGCGACAGCTCCTTAAGGAGCCAAGGCCTAGTGACTTATACTCTCAACCATTCCTGTGTGTGTGTTGTTAATCTGCAAGCATGGAAGGGACCTACAGTTTACCGCCGAGTCCGAACGGCTACATGAGATGCTTTTTCGAGACAAATTTTACTGTTGGAGGTTTTGTCAGTTCCTCGCAAGAGGCAGTACGCCAGAAAAAAGGTGGCTATGAGCTGGATTTGAACCCAGGCTCTTTCGCTTAGCAGTCCGACACACTAACCACTAAGCCACGGGGCACTACAACTAAGACAACTAAATGGATTACAAAATCCTCATGTACCCTGAAAGATTTCGTTTTCGATCCTGATTCCTTTTGTCCAACTTTATCTTCCCCAGAATCTTTTTTATACTTCTTTTAAGAAATTATTAAATAAAAATCCATAAAACTTATGAATGGCAAATTAATAATAAAAATAAATTAGAAACAAAAATGTGAAAGATTTTTTTTACTAAAAAAAAAATAAATAATTAAAAGACAATAATTTCGGTTTTCCGGCACTTCTATTTCCTTCAGTCTTTTGAAAACAACTGAAAATAAAAACGAATCGAGATAAACCAACACTATCGGATAGGATGACAACCAGTTTTATTTATTGAGCCTAGCAATGGGTGAAACAAGAACATATCTTCCTTATAAAAATCGGTTTACGTCACCGACAAAATAAATTAAATCTTCCTGAGGAATTTCCCAAAACAAACATTAATCATGTCTGCTTTTAAACATCAAACCACAAAGCCTGTACATGTACATAGATTAGGTAATTTATTCACATTCAGATTTTTTTCCCTGGTCCAGCATAATTTGCTGTCGTAAAATGTACCCAACAACAACAATTTCCAGTTGCCATATGCTGAACTTTTTTTATATAATTCAAGTCCCTTTGCATTCAACTTACTCAAAGGTTAAAGGTTACGTATACGCCAGAGTGTCTCTTCTCAAAATATAACCTACAACATCACTTTTTTCTCTTATCCTCGTCATCATCATCATCATCAGCATTGAAACAGACTCACCGCATAACCATAAATGTCAATAAAGGAAGATTCACTTTTAACCCTCTCTCTGTACATGTCAGTCTCTTTGCCCATCCCTACCATCAACATTCCGTCCGCCGCCGCCGCCGGGCTAATTGATCCAAAAGGAAAAAACTTTCTTGGCATAATGCCCCTCACTTGCAATAACCTAAAGTTTAAAGTGCACGATAATCATCTTCATTTTTCGTGTCTATATTCCAGATATCCCAACTAACCTACCAACATCCTCATCATAATATTTGTTGACAAACATTATGTCATCCGCCACCACCATAAGAACCACATACAGACAAGGTCGTTGCAAAAAAATGTGCTCCACTTAGTGCCCTAACATTCGAGGGCACCACACCGACCGGGAGAAGGACATAATCTATTTTTAAGCCAAAACCCCCCAAATCTGATTAAAAAAAAAAAAAAAATATTCAAAAACAAACAAAATTTCGAAAATCCTTTGTTCAAATTTTAAACTTTTGTCCTTTTGAAAATCCAACTCCTTCCCCCCTCACGGAAAACATATTCATTCGATGAGGTGGTTGTTGCGAGAGAAAAGAGGTCGAATTGGATTTTCTGTTTGCCCTGCTGCGCTCAGGCCTCTCTTCCTCAATACTCTGTTGGGTTCTCTTCATTATGGAGCACCCCAGCCCAGCCTAGCCCACTAGCACCTCTGTATAGGCTGAGAAGAAAGTCCTTGATTAATGGTAAAAATTTACTCGACAATGACGTATGAGGGGAATATGTTTGTGGTGCTTTGCCAAAGTACCTTGGAACGCAAGGATATTTTGTTTTTTTTTTATAAATTTTATAGGCAAAACATGCATGGCATTTGAATGGCCAATTGGAGGAAAAACCTATAGGAGACTAATCAATTCGAGTCCTCTTCATCGATCTAGGAGGCATTTATATTTATTTGTTTTTGTTGGTGTGTATGTTCGTATATGTGTATATGTGATTTAGGAGAGTTTGTGTTTGAGGAATCAGAATGAGATTGTGCAAAAGGTCAAGGATGATAGGACTATTCATGCAGCAGCCGTTGTGGCGTGTGTCTTGGCGGCTACGTAGTCGCCAATGTGCAGAAATCCTTCAGGACCGCCTCGAGAGGTTCAGGGCTGACCATCATCAAAACGATGATGATGCCAAAAGATTTTAAAGTTTCACAACTTTATACTTCATGGCTGTTTCCTTTTTTTTATTTTTTCATTTTCGTTGGATTGTATGATTTATGAATAAAAAATCACTCGTTTTGTGGCAACTTTGATGAGTCATACAGGGTGTTAATTTTTTTTATTAACTTCTCAATTTTTTTTTTTTGGGAAAGAGAAATTATAGTACACATTACCCAAGCGAAAGATGTCGCAATTGATAATGGTTTAGATTAATTGAAATGACAAGAAAATACTTTATTGCACCGAAAAGAAATAGAGGACCAAAAGCACTTCCCTGAGGCACATCATAATCTTTTCGTTTTAAAATTGTTAATTTCAGAGATTTTTGTTTTTCTTTGAACACACGGATGATCAAACTACAGTCGTGTCAACCCCGGAATTTATATATTCATTATTTTGGAAAAGTTTTTAGGTGTAAAAGTATGTGTCGCTAGAGTTACTTTACTGTTGATTGCCTAGATACGATTTTCTCTTTAGTCACCTTGGTCGAAGAGCGCTGGAGGAAATATATTATCTTCTAATAGGGATTCCGAACTTTGTCATTTAATAGCGGCATATTGTTGAAGCTACATCCATCAAATCGTCTTTCATTTATTCAGTGTGATTAGCAAAATCACCATGAATGTATATATAAAGGCAAGACGTGTAAATGATTTAATTATTTTATCAAAATGGGTGCTCTGTTCAGGCAACGTTCCGCGCGTTTCGCCCATTTTACGGTCGAAGTAATGGTTTTACAGAGAAACTACTATAAGTAGGGTAGACAAATGTGGGTGCACCGCTTCAGTAAACGATCTACCAACCGGTACCCCCGTACATCGACAAAACACAAGATCTGCCGAAAACACAGCTAACTCCAAATTGAAAATTCCGCACGAGCGATTCGAGGGCATGATAATCACTTGAAATGAAAATAAATGAACTGGCCACCGAAATCGTGCGATTTGACCCCGTTTTTCTTCTGGGGTTTTCTGAAGTACCAAGCCTATGCGAATAAGCCACAAACCACAGCTGCCCTGAAAGCCAACATAAACCAAGTCATCGGTTGAATTTGGCCTGATTTATACGTCAATTATGGAAAATCAGAAATTTCATATGCAAGCCAATGAGAGGAGCAGCGGCAGGCGTTTGAACGATGATCTATTCCATACAAAATGGCATCATAGGCCTTTCAAAGGAATAAAGACAATTCGATGATGAAAGACCCTCCATTATGATTCAAATCTCTACCAAAGGAATCGTCATTTTTTAATGATAACAAGTAGCCTGTGTAGTGTAATATTTATCTCACAAACTTTACAAATCTGTGTAACCTTAAGGTGGAAAAGTAGGTATATGCTCTGCTCATACAGTTTTTCATATTTAAGTCTATCCCACAGGAACCGTGCATTTTCCCGGAGCCTATATTTCAATCTACTAACTCTTCTATAAACTTGCCAAATTTCAAACAAATTGGTGCAGTAGTTAAGGTGTAATTGAGTAACAAACATATAAAAGTATGTAGGATATAAACAAAATCTTGGTTTCTTAATATGTTGATGCTTAAAATATTTTTTAAACCTTTTCAATTCTTTTGGGTCGGAAACACCTCAAACTTAAGTCTTTGTAAAAGAGAACGCGTTTTTACGCGGCGCGGCGTAGAGATTATTTTAACGCGGCTGTATATTATAACGCGGCGTCAAAACGCGTTCTATTTGACGAGGCCTTTGCTATTTTGAAAAAAGATTATTCATTGCAATCATCAAAACATAAGTTTCTTAAACAATTCAAAAACGTTTTCTAGTTTCAAGTCCTTTAAAACAACTTGTGTTTTTGACATTTGCTAATACTTGGAAATCATAAATTATGTAGAAAAATGTAATTTTACACTAAAATTGATTTTTGTTTAAGTGTAAACATGCCATTAGGTTGTGTTTTCAAAATACTTATCACTGAATCGCACTTCCTTACTTTCATTTTTTATTCCGATTTTTTTATTATCCGGATATGTAAATATTACATCCGGAACATCCTGTCTGCAAATAAAATACAAGGCCAAACTCAAAGTCATCACTTCGCTCAATGGTCTCCTTGGAGTCATGAAGAACCAGCCAAGATAGTGTCAAGGATCATGTGTGGTGTTGTAACAAAATAATAATAAAAAAAACTATGAACTATGTGGCCGTACGCACGTCATGGATGTTAACAGATGGGCGTGACGGTAACTGTTGTATTGTTCCAACAAAAAAAAGCGATTTGATGTTTCCTCGTTTTTTTTCTTCATCACCATTTGCTATTACAAAAGAAAAGACATTTTTTTTTAGTTTCCACTCTCCAGGATGTCATCCCGGGGGCATCTGGGGATTTGCTTGATGTAACTTATACGAGTACACTCTCCGCACTTTATTCCACTCCACTATGCTTCTCGTGTCGTCGTCGGTTTGATATAGTAAAAGCACTTGCAGTCAAATACTCCTCTGCTAGATTATTTAACAATAGGTTGTCTTTGGCCTGTCGGCTGATGGCTTTGGCCAACTCCCTCGACTTTCTTGAATTGAAATTCATACTCGAGAAAAAAATGGCTTTGTGTGTCCTTTGGTTATGGGATTACATAAAAAAAAAACAACACGGAGATTCAAAACTACTTTGCTGCCTTTGAAGTTGCTCTGGAATGGGCGGCGGTCAATTAACATACGTATTTGATGGTGATAGTAAATCATTAAGCAACTGGCATTGTGGATGGAAGCAAATAGCCCATGGAGAGGAGCGAAAGTAGGTCGCAGCAGTTTGCCCAAGAGGATAAGTATTATCATAGAGAAATCGTGTTCTTTTATATTCAGAGAAGGATTTTACGTAGAAGTGACGTCAAAAGCGCAACTATAGTTCGGCAAAGCATTCAAAGCAAAGTGAGGCTGCTGAAGTGTCTATCTAAAGGGGGCTAAACGAAAAAAAATTAATAGAGAGAACACGTAAAAACGATAAAGGCCCAAACTTTTCCACACAAAGTAAAGTGGTATGCAATTCTTGACCACAATAATTGTCTTTTGAAGCTTTTTTGCATTTAAAAGAAACGAAAAAACACAAAATAATTCAACGACTGGGTTGCAAGATCTCGCTCTTATGAATATTCTTATTTCGAAAAAAAAAATTAAATTCAATGTTAATGAATATTAAATTTTAATTCAAATGGAAGAACCATTTCTGCAGACTGGTAAACGGCGATGAAGACCAAAATCCGCCTGAACCATTCAACATGGACGATGACAGACAAATCTTTAGTCCACCTGACTTAAATGAAGTAAGAATATCTAAACTAAAAAACAACAAAGCTGCTGGACCCGATGGATTACCCGCCGAACTTTTTAAAGCGGCCGGAGATGACCTGGTGGAGTGCATACACCAACTCATCTCTAAGTTTGGTCAGAAGAAAGTATGCCTGATGAATGGAACCTCAGCATCGTTTGCCCGATCCACAAGAAAGGAGTTCCTTTAAACTGCGCCAACTATAGAGGAATAAGTCTCCTGAATATCGCCTACAAGATCCTCCTCAATCAAATGTAGGCAGATCCTGGAAACTACCCAATCATTCCAAATCGATACCCACCACCTCTTTATCGATTTTAGGGCCGCGGGCGATTTCTTGGGCTAGGAAGGCAATTGAGTAGCAAAGCCCTCTCTCGAAAGACAAAGGAGACTCTGTATAAGACCCTAATCATCCCAGTCCTGCTCTATGGCGCCGAAGCATGGAAGATATCTTTAGTTGTTTCGAGCGTAAGATTCTTCGGAGGATTTTTGGCCCTATCTGCGTTAACGGGCTTTGGCGGAGAAGTAATTAATTTTAATTCATAGAAAAATGATTAGAGAGCAAACATCCAAACATACAAGCATTCACATTTATAATGAAAAGTGTGTTTTCTTTTTTTTAGACGTGTGGTTTTTAATCTGGCAATACTTTACTTTTCGGAGTTGGTCCTTTTGACAGCTGTCACTTGATTTATGCTCAGTTTGGTTTGCTATTTCATAATGAATAGACTTACTTCTGAACAACTTTTGCAAATCGTGCAAATTTATTACCAAAATATTGGTTCGGTTCGGTGGAGCAGAGTATCGAAGAAGACCCGAGTGAGTCAATCCGCCGCATCGCGCGCAACAATTGGAGCTGTGCCCATGCACTTAATGGAAGAATTTGCGGTAGGATCTTGGTTTGCGGGCTTACAAAATCCAACTCGTGCAAGAATTGAAGCCGAACGACCATCAAGCGCGTCGCACGTTCGGTGAATGGGCCTAAAACGAGATGGCCACCGATCCCGATTTTCACAAGAAAATTTTGTCCAGCAATGAAGCTCACTTTTGGTTGAATGGGTACGTTAATAAACAAAATTGTCGTATTTGGAGTGATCATAATCGACAAGTCATTGTTGAGACGCCGTTATATCCTCAAAAAGTCACTGTTTGGTGTGCTCTATTGGCAGAGGGAATCATTGTTCCATATTTCTTCAAAAATGAAGCCGGCCATAATGTTACAGTTAATGGGGAACGCCGCTATAGAGCCATGATAAATGACTTTTTCGTGCCTCAATTGTAGGATGTTGATGTGGACGACCTTTGGTTCCAACAAAACAACGCTACATGCCATACATGAGTGTACAGACTATAGTGTATTTCGTGGGGACCGCCCAGGGAGGGGAGAGGGCGTTGCAGTTTTTGTTAAGAAAAAATTCAACGCAAGATTTTTAAGAAAATTTGAACCTCTCTTAGGCTTTGAATTCATTTTCGTAGAAATCGGTAGTGTTATGGACAATAGTCTTGTCGGTGCGAAGTATAAACCCTCTAATAATATTAGTATAGAAGATATCACAAATGTCCTCGAAGAAATCTCACCAAGATATAACCACATTCTAATTGCGGGGGACTCTAATACTGATTTACTTGACATTCGCAACAGTAATGTTAAGATTTTTCGCAGCAATTTAAAATCACTTAATCTATTTCCTTCTAACACATCGTCTAACGACGCATTTTACAGAAACTACTACTACTAAATCAACCTGATAAAATCAATTATTATGGTCAGCTGGATGTGCCAAGTTTTTCTGAACACGATCTTTTAATTGTTTTTTATGATCTCAATTTAAGTCAATCAACGTCTACAGAAATAATACAGTTCCGAGATTTCAAGGCTATTGATCTTGGTCGAATCTTTATCCCTTTCCTTCGGTTGACGAACAGGTTCAATTTTTCACGAATAATGTCAATTATTTATTTAATACTCATGTGCCAGTGAAAACTGTCTCTGTCCGAAATCAGAAAATGGGTGGTTCAACTACAAGATTGAAAAGCTAATTCGTGAAAGAAATTTGGCTTACAAACTTTGGAAACGATACAGATTGGCAGCTTTTTATGAGCATTTCAAAAACTTACGTAATAAAGTAAATACAGAAATAAAACAATCTAAAAGAAGGTTTTATATTTTAAAATTCAATAACCAATCGTCTGATAAACTGTGGAAAAACATTAAGGTATATCTAAAAAAAAAAAAAAAAAACAATTCTCTAAATTGTGACGCAAATGAATTGAACGCTCAGTTTGTCCGCACATTCCCTAGTCTGTCTTCGGTAGATAATCCCGAACCATCCCTCGACATCCCTGCTATCTGGAAGTAAATGGTTTGTTAAGCTACTGCAGAGTCGAAGAATTTGATGTTTTTAAAGCGGACATTAAAATAAAATCAGAAGCAGTTGGTTTAGATGGTCTTCATCCATAGTTCCTCAAGATAATATACCACTTCATATCACCGTACCTTACTTATATTTTTAATTCTATACTCACAACCTCCTGTTACCCCAAAATCTGGAAAGTTTCAAAAATAATACCAGTTGCTAAAAACTCTAAAGCTTATTATAAGGAATTCAGGCCTATACTCCTTTTTATATCAAAAGCATTTGAAAAACTTTTAAGTCAACAAATCTCTAGGTATTTGAACCCAAACCGATTGCTTACGCCTGTTCAAGCTGGTTTCAGGCCAAAACATGGCTATTCTTCCGATTTTCTTAATGTTGTTGATGACGTGGGATACTGGGATTGCAAATTGATTCTGATAGGGCTACAACTCTGATACTGCACAACTTTTCTAAAGCTTTTGACTCTGTTCCCCATAGTATTCTATTAGATAGAACGGCTGTTCAACTTATTGAGCAGTATCTTATTGGCAGAACACAGGCTGTATCCATTAACTCTAAGCTATCCAATTTCCTTCCAACACGAGTAGGAGTTCCTCAAGGGTCTATATTGGGTCCACTACTTTTTCTGCTCTCATTAACGATCTACCATTTACACTTAATCACTCTAAAATAGTCATGTATGCTGATGATGTACAAATATATTTAAGTTATTCTCTTGGTATGGTAGAAGATGCTACGTATGGTCTGAATATGGATTTGCTTGAAATTAATCATTGAGCTGAGGAAAATTGGTTGCAACTTAATGCAAAAAAATGTCAAGCTATAGTGATTAGCCTCAAGTCTTTTTAGGGAATTCGACTGTAGAGTATGTGAAGACTGGGTTTGATATTTAATCAAACTCTTACCTGGGATGAACTTATTGCATGTGCTCTAGGTAAAACTTATGTAGCTCTTCGGGCGCTTTATGTTTCTGGTAACTTAATTTTGGTTAAAACGCTAATTTGTCCGATATTATTTTATGGCAGTTTAATCATCTGTAGTTTAGATAGTGTAAATGAGCGAAAATTATGTGTTGCTTTTAACAATGTTGTTCTTTTTGTTTATAACCTTCGAAGGTTCGATCATGTTTCACGTTTCACTGGCACTATTTTTAATATGTCACTACGTCACGGGTGATTTTTTTGAGGTAAGGATTTTCATGCATTAGTATTTGACAGATCACGCGGGATTTCAGACATGGTGTCAAAGAGAAAGATGCTCAGTATGCTTTGACATTTCATCATGAATAGACTTACTAACGAGCAACGCTTGCAAATTATTGAATTTTATTACCAAAATCAGTGTTCGGTTTGAAATGTGAAAATCCGCTTTTTTATCGACAAATTTTGTTCAGCGATGAGGCTCATTTCTGGTTGAATGGCTACGTAAATAAGCAAAATTGCCGCATTTGGAGTGAAGAGCAACCAGAAGCCGTTCAAGAACTGCCCATGCATCCCGAAAAATGCACTGTTTGGTGTGGTTTGTACGCTGGTGGAATCATTGGACCGTATTTTTTCAAAGATGCTGTTGGACGCAACGTTACGGTGAATGGCGATCGCTATCGTTCGATGCTAACAAACTTTTTGTTGCCAAAAATGGAAGAACTGAACTTGGTTGACATGTGGTTTCAACAAGATGGCGCTACATGCCACACAGCTCGCGATTCTATGGCCATTTTGAGGGAAAACTTCGGAGAACAATTCATCTCAAGAAATGGACCGGTAAGTTGGCCACCAAGATCATGCGATTTGACGCCTTTAGATTATTTTTTGTGGGGCTACGTCAAGTCTAAAGTCTACAGAAATAAGCCAGCTTTGGAAGACAACATTTCCGAAGAAATTCGGGCTATTCCGGCCGAAATGCTCGAAAAAGTTGCCCAAAATTGGACTTTGCGAATGGACCACCAAAGACGCAGCCGCGGTCAACATCTAAATGAAATTATCTTCAAAAAGTAAATGTCATGGACCAATCTAACGTTTAAATAAAGAACCGATGAGATTTTGCAAATTGTATGCGTTTTTTTTTTTAAAAAAAGTTCTCAAGCTCTTAAAAAATCACCCGTTAATTACCTTAATAGTAAAATTTAATTTTTTTTTTGTTTAACCTGATACTAACAGAAACACCTGATTATTTGTTCGAAAAACTAGTCTTCGTGGGATCACTAAGAAGTAGGGTCCTAATAACCCCATCATTTAGGTACTCCGTTTCCAAACGACAATTTTTCGTCTACGCTACTAGGATAAGCAACTTGCGAACTTTTACTAAGTCTTAAAATGATCATTTAAAGTGCTAAATTAATTGAATTTTTTTATATTATTTATTTAAATTGTAAATTTTTGATTAATTTGATCTTTTAACCTAAATTTGTACTTAGTATTACTTAAACAACAACTTGCTTTACTATGCTAATGTCTAATCAATAAATAAATACAAATACAAAATATTCGGCGCGTTATTGCTGACATATGGCCCCAATTGTTGCAAAAAGTGGTCGAAAATTGGCCTTCCCGGCTGGAATTTATTTGAGCCAGGCGCGGCGGCCACTTGCCCGAAATCATTTTTAAAACATAATGGCAAACTCTTATCTTTATAATAAAGCTAAATTTTTGGCCATAACATTAAATTATATGTGTTTTATTTCTTCTTGAAAACCACACGTCTAAAAAAACACCCTTTATAAGTAGGATAAGAAAGAAGAATATTGAAAAAAGCGTCCTTGCTGCTTCGATCTCTTAATACATTTCGGTCCACCACCATTTACCCGCATAGAAGTTGGCCCATTGTAGTGGGTCCATCGAGGTGCCTCCTTTAGACCATGTTGAGACAAAAAACTCAGATAGAGACGATTAATTACCCAAAATAATAAATACTTCTGTTTCCAAGATTTCTAAGAATTACGTTTTCGGGAGAAATCACGTTCAAAATACACCACAAATGCCGCACCCCCCTCTAACAACGTTTTCAAATCTTCATTTACACCAACCACAATCAATGTTAAAGCAAAATCACTTGACTTCGTGCATTTCCAAGACGTTGATTCATGCGACCACATTAAAACAGATTAACTTTCCGACCACAACGATATTAAAGCTTAAACATTTCAATGTTTAAAATGAAATACAAAACCAATAGCTCCACCACCCCCATGCCACAGGAAGTAAAATAAGCGCCCACAAATAGTTGGATGTATAAAAATGATACATCATCATGGCGGAAGCTTTCAAGGGGATTAGTTTGTGTAAAGATTATTTCTCAAGAAGCGCAGTGACCACAAGCATTTCTTTTTTTCTTTTTTGTACGCTGGAAAACTCAATTCCTTTACACAGTATTAGGGTAGGACGTTTTGGTATATTTTGTTTCCTTGCTTTCCACCAAATAAACGATTAATCAAATAAGCAGAGTATCCTTTGCCAGGACTATTCAAATTTATTACTTTACCAAGTCCAAGTGTGACGATCCTTTTTTAGGAATAATGATTAGGACTTTTCTCCTTTCTTATTTTGCATTAGCACTGTGGACTCTTAATTTACATGATTTTTACGACAGAAAATACTTAAGCCCAAAACCATGGGATTTATTTAGTTCGTCTTTATGGAGGCACTAGTCTCTCCACAACAAGTAGGCTATTCAAACGTTAATAGGAAGGAAGTACGCCAATTAAAAAGGAAACTTCAATTTCTATACGACACAATGTACAATATTGTGTAGCTAATTTATTTTGATGGTTCCACTTGGTGGACTTGAGGAGTTATAGAACTGCTTTGGAAGCAGAGGGAGGTGGGTATGTATAGAGCTATAGTATTTCTTTGGTAAGTTGCAAGCGGTCAAGTGAGTCATTAAAATAGATTAGCGAACTTATGAAAGCATTTCGGAATATTCATTATGCAGGGTTAAATAAATGTTAAGATAGTTTTGGCCTCCTGATGGCATACCCCTCACTTTGGTCGACGAAAATATATTCAACGTCGGGTTTTAGAGGGATTATAATAAAATTTGAGATGTGAATTTATTAGGAAACTCTATTCAAGCCTGATTTATAATACACACTTTGAACCCTTTTATTTGCATAAGTACTTGGCCAGCTTATGGATCGTGGGTCGCAAGAGAGTGAGTACCTGAGTATTGTACAATATTGTTTTAAAGGCATAGGGATTTACTTAAACTGATCCATCCAATTACTTTGGAAGGTTGTTGGTGGCAGCAAAGAAGAGAGTGCTAGGGAGGAATTTTACCACAAAGACACTTCTCCTTGCGTCCAGGCGCAGAGGAAAAATTCTCTATATAGTTGGAGCTATATTAAGGACCTTGTTCATCAAGGCGGAGTTCTTTCCATTTCAAGTAAGTTTCGAAGTAACCACAGGCCTCGGATACAGACGGATTTACTGATGACGAACCATGCAAACGAAATAAGAACAACGAACTTTGGATGTGTATGTGGAATTTAAGATCTAGCAAGGCCTATCTGGACGTGGATTCGTAGTTGGAAGCAGATTCAGGCAAAAGGTCTTGAGTTTCAAAAGTGGAACGTGCACCTTATGAACTCTTTTACTGCCAGCATCAAGTATTGAGAACCAGTGACAACATTGCCAAAATGCCATCAGAGACTACGCCTGTGAAGTGCTGGGTTTTACATCATGGCTACCACTACCACTTGACGATCAGTGCCGACGAGCACATGCAACTACGCACGAAGATAACGAGGCGGCGAAACTCCACAGAAGGACCAGAAACGCTTGCGGGTTCTATCGAGCAGAAGAGGAACATCCATAAAATGGTAGCTAATGCCTCCAAAAAAAATTCTCAAAAAAATTGATCAGAATCGTTGGGGCCGTTTTCAGGAAAAATAAGTTTTTCCTTAACGGTCTTATGGTAGGTACCGTTATTTTTAGGCCTAAAAATAAAAGAATCCAAACGAATAACACACACCAAATCTGAAGATAATCGCTTAAGCCGTTTAGTATGCAGCTCGTTATACATACTGCCAGAGAGACAGACAGACAGACAGACATGTCGTGTTTGATTGTGATCTCATTTTTTTTTTATATTCACGACTCCTAAAACTTGCCTTATAGTTCCTTTAATCGCAAGTAAAAAAGGAGCTCTTAAGGAGCCAAGGCCTAGTGTACTCTTAACCATTCCTGTGTCTGTGTTGTTAATCTGCAAGAATGGAAAGGACTTACAATTTTCCCCGAGTCTGAATGGCTACATGAGATGCAATTTTTTGAGACAAATTTGTAATCTTGGAGATTTTGTCAGTTCCTCGCAAGAAGCAGTACCCCGAAAAAGAAGGTGGCTATGAGAGGGACTTAAACCCAGGCTTTTCGTTTTGCAGTCCGACACACCAACCACTAAGCCACGGACACATGGAGAGCTGTTACTGCAGGAATGAAGTTCGAAAGCTTTACCAAAAAATACAAAGAAACTTGCAAAGACGATCAAGGGAAAATCGTTGTAACTTTGTAACCTTTCGAATCTTACCCTATATTAGGTGGCGATATAGTCCGGGGTGAATCTGGGCCTCAACTAAGAAGCTTCTTCAACCAGCTCGGTGGCTAGGTAGCTGCCTTCAGTTTCGCACGTGGAGTCGGTTGAGGTCCTCTTCCACTTGTGTGCGCCAACTGAGTCTCCGTCTTCCTCTACTGTGCCGTCCCTCTAGGGTGGATTCTAACATTTTCCGGGGCGAATATGACATATACATATATACGAGAATGAAATTGCTGACAAACTGACCAAAATCGGTTCATTCGTGAAACCAAGCCAAATTGAACCCTAGGTACTTGAGCCCCTGGAATATCCCAAACGATAGATGGTCAACATTTGACAACTGTCGGGTTTCAAGAAGTAATTATTCTAAAGAATGAGAATGGGCATTACTACATCAGGCTTATGCCGAGGGTATCAGGAAAGGGCTCACATAACTTCCTCTGTGAATGCCCAAGCATAGCCCCGCCCGACTAGGAAAACAGCCCTCGAATAATATTTTTTTTGACGAACTGGGTGATGTTTCAAAAACGCCACTAAAAACTTCAAGACACACCTATATTTCCACTGAATTCCTTACCGTTCCCCACACCTCGTTCCTCCCAACACCGCAAACAATCCTTTTAGATCCAAATGAGTGTATAAAATACAGAAAACTTATTTAAAATACTAACTTCCGACAATGTAAGTTCAGCAAAAAATGCCCTTTACTTAACATTATAATATTTAATTACCCAATTGATGATTTTAAAACAATTTTAAGCAAATTCACTGTCCTCCACCACCTTTGACTTCTTTCAAACAATCAACGTGTAATTAATTCACCCTACTGCAGTGAACGCTAGAAACCCAGGTCCTAGAGATACTATACACCATCATCGCCAGCCCAGTCCAACACTTGAGACTCAAGCTTGTCAAGACACCAACAAAATTATTATTGATTCATGAACCCCATTATGCAGATGTACATAGGTTTTGGCCTCAATATAGATGTTTGTATGTAAGGAAGACTAAAAATACCTATGGATTGTAAAAATAAAATTTATTTATTCAAACCAAAAAGATACAACAACTTTTCGTATCAAAAAATAAACAGCAATTTCGTGTTAAACGATTTTTGTGGAAGGGAATGGCTATAAGCCCGCCAGTAATGGCTCTTTTATTATTTAAGAACACACACCCGGTGTGTATCAGCCTGATTTCCACCTGGTCTTCCATGGTGTCGGCGGGCGGTGAAAACTCCAAAACCGAATGGTACATTCTTCTTGATTAATTACTGATGCATAGCATTTGCATAGTGAGACCGCCCGGAATTTTTACAACGTGTTTTATTTAACTTTTAACTTTTATTTTTTTTTGTTCGGTTTCCGGTTCCGTTTTCGAGAGACATTAGTGCATAAAAGGGGCTAATTTTAAAAGTGGATCAAACAGTTTGCTTGATGTGCTGTTTATGGATGTTATTATTACATATTATGGTTTTTTTTATTATGTGTTTAAGGGTTTTGCTGCAGTGCAGGGCATAAAATGAAAAATAATGAAAATAAAAATTCGCGTGACTTTATTTGAATTATTCATATTTAAGGCTTTATTTAGCACATTTTTTTTTTGTAACTAGGATTATCATCATAGGTTAGGTAACTTGTTTAGTGTGCAATTGTTTTACAGTTATATTTCGAAGTGGAATTCGAAATGTTTTTTCCCCAAATGACATTAAGAGTTTCTTGGATAAACAGTCAAACTGCCATAACTCAGACTTTTTGAATTAGAATTTCTCTATTATTCCCATTTTTACCACCGAACATGACAGCAGTCTTGCAACCAATGGTCCAAAGAGTGATAAAAAATGTTAAGCGTCTCTACAAAAACAGAACCATGTGCAAAATACTGAATTCTCTAGAAGAAGGGAATATTTTGTCCAAAAATAAGTTCTTACTTGATTGCATTTAAAATGTTTGGAACTGAGATGTAAGGAGCTCGACCATACGAAGTTCTTTTATCAAAGCAAGATGTGGCAATGTGGGATGAAGAAGACGATGTACTAGCTTACCCACCCGGCGTTGCTAAGGTATAGCATACATTTTTTGAAAAAAAACCACCCCGGCGCATCGAGTCACCACCTAGTTATCAATATAGCTTTAGTTACTTCTTACAGAATTAGCTATGTGCTTGTGAAACGACTTCAGCGGCACCAAGGGGTGATTAAAATAGCATTTGTTACTCCTTAAAACATCATCTAATAGCCTGTAAGTCAAATCCAATTCGGGGCATAAATAAGAATTTAAAAAAAAAAAAAAAAACACGACTCCAGCGCCACCTTAAAATAGTCATACTTACTCCTTACAATATCATCTATTTGCCTGTGAATGTTCCGTCAAAATCGGTACATAATTAGGAATTTTCCAAAAAAAACGACCCCATTGCCACCTAGTGAGTAATTTAAATAGCCTAAGTTACTCCCTCCCATTTTGATATGCAGAACTTTAAAACTAATGTGCATCGGTATCTCCTCTTTTATCCCTCCTCATTTCCCTAATGCTCGTGCGGTGTTTAAACACTTTAAGGGTACACACAAACCCCTTTCGCGCGTGTAAATTATAAAAAAAAAAAAAAAAATAAGCAACGTGTCAGTGAAAGTACGGTCAAGCAGCCGTTCCCGAGTTTAGTCGGAAAAAACAGAAAGATAGACAGGCAAACAATTTAAAAATTGTTTTTTTTTTTTATTTTAAGTACTGTATATACTTTCATATGCATCTTGTAAAATATTGTTATTTAGATATTTAAAACAGACACTTAATTTTTATTTATGTGTATAGATATATAGATCAAGACTGGTGTGACCATACCAGAGTTCAGAGAAATTTGAGAAGACTTTTCGCGAATACAAAATTTACAAGACATAGAATACAGCCTTCAAGAATACATTAATTTGGATACTATAATTTATACTTGTAACTTTCAGTCTCTCGCAGAAATTTTGTTATCAGTTGTGTCTGAGTTGGAAATAGTCAGTGACGATAAAGTTGATGCTCCAGTTGAAAGTTCAATAGTGCAGTCGAAGCAATATAAAGTCGTTAAGGGGATGAAACAATACGCGATGATCTTTTTACTGAGTAGAAAACTGGATCGTTTTTTTTTTTATTAATTCTTGATTGAAACTTTCTACAAGCCTTAATGTAATGAAAAAACAAACCTCAAGAAATAATTACCGACTTTTTCAAAGCTTTTGTTAATTAAAAATTTCTTTCTTCTTTAAATATCCTTTAGAATAAAATAAAACAATAAATCTAAAATGTTTCTTAATGTGTGTCCACATCAACATTTTTAACATTTCAGAGTCATTTAAAAATCATTTCGGAAATGTTTCTTTGTTTCTGAAATGTTTTTCTAATGTTTCTTAAATGTTAATTTAGTTCCGGACTCTTCGCGAAACATTTCTAAAATATTTCTCTGTTTCCCCTTCCGAACGGAAAACTTTTTTTTTTATTTTTCAGGTATTTTAGTCTAGTTGACAGGTTTTTTGTTTTATTTGTTTGTATTTTGTTCACGATGACAAAACGCGACGCTATGTTTTCTACTTCTTTACGATTCATCTTGAAGTACAAAACTGGATACATAAAGTGGGAAACAAATAAACATTTCTGAAATGTTTCTAAAATGTTTTTTAAACAAATGGGAAACATTTTAGAATGTTTTTTTAAACAAATGTTTCTTTGGTGTGAAAACACCTTTTCATTTTTCTAATTCGAAGTTTCTTTGTCATGATTTTTACTGACGATTATAGGTGTACTAACGGGTCCGCCAAATAACTTTTTTTTTTTTGAAAATGCTTCATCAACATCGAGTGTAGCTTCGGCTGTGTGGCACGTAGCGCCGTCCTGTTGAAACCAAATGTTGCCAATATCCTCCTCTTCAATTTTTGTGAACAAAAATTCATTCAACATGGCCCGATAACGATCGCCATTGACTGTAACGGCCACTCCTTGCTCATTTTCGAAAAAAGACCCAATTATGCCTCTGGACCAAAGTCCGCACTAAACAGTGACTCGTTTTGGGTGTATCGGCTTTTCAATGTATGCGTGCGGGTTTTCTGTGCCCCAAATGCGACAATTTTGCTTGTTTACATACCCGCCAAGATCAAAATGAGCTTCATCTGAAAAGATGATTTTTTTTGGCAAAATCGGCATCGATCGCAGGCAGTAATGTCGCAATATTTCCCAGCGTTGTTCAAGCGTTTTTGCGGTTTTATCGTACACTATTATCCCGATTTCAATAAAATTTTGCACATAGGAAGTCATATATTAATATCGCATTTCAAAATTTTCAAAAACTTTTTTTTCGATTTTTTAAAATTTTTTAAGAAAAAAATGGTTTTCGAAATATTTTAAAAACGGGTTAATTAAATTTTTTTTAATAATTTTCTCAGATAAAAACTACAGATTTTCTTATAATGACATACTAAAAAAATTTAAAATATATTTTCGAAGTTTTTTTCAAAAAAACGACTTTAAAAAAAACGATTTTTAATATTTTTTTCCCCCGATAGACATTTAGTTTTCAAATTGTATTGCATACTTAGTTTTTTTCGAGAAAAAAATGAAAGAATTTTCGAAACAAATTTAATTTTTTTATTTTAATATATAGAATACGTACATACATATACAGCCACTAAGCAATTATCTAGCGTAAGAACAAGTTCATGCGACCCAGTCGTGCATTTTATTTAAATTTTATTCGACGATGTTGCACATATGAGAATTTGAGAATTCTACTTATAGGAGTTCCGCTGTACTCCAGACGACATTGACTCACCCAATGTCGGCTTGAGCATAGATTACACGTTTTTGACGGTCAACAGTCAACAGATGATGTACTTTTTATACTTTGAAAGAAAACATCTTTAAGTCTTTCATCAAAGTTCTTCGAAGGGACAGCCGACTAATGCTCATATGCGTGGCACATCGCACAGTGGTTTTGTTTGTATGGGCGCGAAAAAAGTCTGTTCAATCTTAACTATAAAACGGATTTTAATGAAATTTTGTACACATATTAATATTTGGTCAAAATTTGGTTCGAAAAAAATTATCAGAAAAAAACTTATTGATATTTTTCAAAAATGTCAGGGTTTGGGGCGCGAAAAAAAAATTGTTAACTCTGAACTACAAAACCGATTTTAATTTTAAAAAAATCAATATAAAAAACGTTATTGACATTTTTTTAAGAATTCGAGGGTTTGGGGTCGCGAAAGTCTGTTAAATCTAAAGTACAAAACGAATAAAATTTTGCACATTCTTATACATATTTGGCAAAAAACCGACTCACTGAGACAAATTTGAACATAACTCCGAAAAGTGAAAAAGTACTAGCTATTATCTAATCGGATTTAAATTTACCCGAAAAGTCTATTAACGGTGCCGTTTTTTTTTTTTAATTTTCGACTTTCTCGGTAACGGCTCAATGGATTTCGGTAAAATGTTGTATTTAAAAAGACCTAAGTACCCAAATTAATTCTGCATATCAACATTTTTAATAATTATTTGTTTCTATTTAAAATCAGTTTTTGAATTATATTTTTTTTTAATTCAATATTTTTGAAACTTATTAAAAAAAAAATTATTTAAAATCAGGTGTAATTTAATAAACTCTAAAAAACTGCATACCAAACAAAATTTTAAAAACTAAAAATAAAAATACAGGATTTTATAAATTCATTTATGTATAAATTACTTGTTATTTCGTGATGGTGTATTTCATTTTTACTAAAAACCGTTAGTATTGTGGTTTTGATACTTTTTATAAGTTCAAACTGTGTTATTTTCAACGTCAATGTTACTTGTTTCTGTCAAAGATCTTGCTTTTCTATGTATTTAGGCACATAAGAGCAAGTAGTTGCGACCCATTCGTGCACGCACATTTTTTTAGATAGTTAAAAATAGACCAATAAAATGATACGTAAAATTAAAGAATTCATTTTTAACGACTTCAGAAAATGACATCTAAAATTTTGTTGAAAATGTGGGTGAAGGACTTGATTAAATTTTTTTCTAACTTTGAGAGCTTGTAAATATGTTCATAAAATATATTAAAAACTACTTTGAAATCATACGCTCGCATTATTTAAGAGTACAGAGATGCAAAACTTAGAAAGCTACACATGACTTTCCTAAAAGTACTTTTTTCCGCCCTGAAAGCACTGAGCGTCGTCTAGTGACGACGACATCTATACCAAATAGCAACAATATTCTCAGCAGAACGGCTGCTCATGGGCCGGCAACACCTGGCAACGTCTCAAGCTGGCCCCGTCATTTCAAGGCATAGTCGACATCGACTAGTAGCAGCCGATAATAGTTATTATGTTCGAAGAAATACGCGGGTGGGTGCTAAAATTCAACAGAATCTAGTAAAGGCAGTGAAGGCTCTTAAAAAATAAACTGCCTGTGACATACAGTTGCAGTGCTTGGGTGCTTAATAAAAGGCACTGTGATCTCTTAATTTAACCACGTTCGAGAGAAATCTTACAGAGAATTGTTGGCCTCGTTTGGTAAGGGAGAGAAAGATTAGTTCTATAAATATTTGGTCAAAATTTGGTTAAAAAAATTTACCCAGAAACAAAGTTATTGAAATGTTCCAAACATTTTAGGGTTCTATTGAAATAACTTTTGAAAATAAGTATATTATAAATAAAATGAGGCACCCCATTTAGTGTATAGTGTTAGGAATTTATTTTAAATCTGTCTATCTCTTCTGCTGTCTTTGTTTCTAACAATCTTGTTGCAGTGTGGTCTAGCATTTTTTGTAGAACCACACTTGCTGAGCACGTTTTCTTTGCCTCCAGCAACTTATCATAAGGTGATGAAAACATCGTCTTTAAGGGGATGTCTCAATATTTTATATCGGGTTTTCGACAATTCTGCTTCCATATATAATAATATATGAGCCTTATCTAGATGAAAATGTGAAGAGGAAAAGCTTTCTGATTTTGCTGCATAGTTTATCTTTTCTTGAGATATTTCTAATTTGGTCTCTCTTATACCTTTTAGCTGGATCAAAGTATTCTTCAAAACTCTTCCGCGATCTTCCAGTATAAGTTGACGTTTCCTACCGTAAATTTTGGTTGAGTGAATTGTACTTCGAAAACTATTTCGAGCCAAGCCGTGTATTTGTTTTCAAAACGACTTTGGATTTTATGAATTAATTACAAGACTGTATCGCACGTACTTGCTCATATGTGCGGTCACATCGAATAAAATTAAAAAAAAAAATAAATAACATTAACGTAGAAAATTAATAAATAACACTATCTGAACCTAAAAAAAAAAAGTGTCAAAACCACAACACTTAATGGTTTTTAGTAAACATGTAGTACGCCATAACGAGTATATGAAAAAAGTATTTCGAAAATTGTAGGACGGATTTTGATTAAATCCTGTTTTTCATTATTAATTTTATGAAAAAAAAATATTTTTTTTTGATTTGTTTTAAAAAATATTGATTTTACAAAAAAAAAATCAAAAATTAATTTTAATCAGAAAAAAAAGTTATTCAAAATTCTGATATATGTAGAATTAATTTGGTTACCTATTTCTTCTCAAATATAAAATTTGACAGAAATCCAAAGTGCCGTTACCGTTGACGTATGAGGTATTTTCGTATGTTGTATGAGATATGTTGTACATTTAATTATGATGTTACCATCATACTAACTATGTCATTGTTTGCATCTAAAATATGTGTTCAGTTGGGTTTTTTTTTAGTTGACCCACCTTAAAAATTTAACCTACAAGGCAAGTGTATCTGGAAAAACGGCAAGCATGTTAATGATGACCAAAAAAAGATAGTTGGTATATCATCTTTTTAATATGACAAACTAAAATCCAGCAAACGAATGCCAAAACAATCCAAATCCGTTTTTCAAATCATTGGGATGGGATATTTGCTTTTAGAAATACCTTTTAAGTTTCTCACAATACGGAGTTCCCTTGGATTAGCTTGTATTAAACAAAAGTATGTGGTTCTGGCGATTAATTTCACTAGAAACAACGGACTCACGCGAATTGTCCTATTGAAAACTGCAATTGTTTTATCGAGAATTTCAGAATTGTTTAAGAATCGATTTATATTGAAAAGACTTCGGTTTTTCCCAAAGAACGAAAAATGAAAAAGCGGAAACGTCCATTGATTGAGACTATACCACAGTACTGCCAAATAGTCTTAAGAATAGTTTGATTTTGTCCTAGTATTCCATTGCAAAAGACCAAGAGTATCGTTGGGACAGCAAAATGCAGAGCAAGAATCAAAAAAACTTTTCATTGTCTATGCAATACTGATTCCGGAAACCCTTTCTCGTATGTGGTTTTAGCCCAAGATACTTTTAAAACTCATACTGCCAAAAAGACAAGAGAAGTGTTCCAGGAAAACAAAAATAGATATATTTTTGTATTAAAGGTTGTTTTCGTGTTATTGGGTGATTAAATTTTCTTATTGCCAATTGACATGACACATGGGCATACAAACTACTCACATTCAATTTAATATTATATCACTTGGTTCATTATTGCGGTCGAATAATAATAAGAATATTAGGAATGATGAGGGAACAGTTTTGGGATCTGGGGGTATTCTATTTATTTTTTTTCTGATTAAATACATGGTATATTTAACTTTTGGACACTAGGTTATTTTCATTTGAAAAAGTTAACGTCAAACTTTCACTAATTTAGGTGTGTTACCCCCAAGGATTTGACACATAGAAGTTTGTAGAAGGAGAGTTTTCTATGGAGAATATACACAAATCTAATTCGGTTTGAGGTGCAGTGAAGAAAAGAATCATCATGACATCCATTGGAAATGAATTTCATTTGAATTGAAATAGCAAAAAACTGAGTTTTTTTCAATTCTTAAATTAAAGGTTTTTTTTTTATTTTTTATTTGTTGAGGAAGTTTTGTGTTAAACCTAAACATACGTATAAAATAAAAAGTTGGAGCGATAACTACATGAAGGGCCAAGACCTAGTAACTTACAATTTCAAGAAGCTGTGCCTCATTCCGTTATTAATTTGCAGAATAGAGGAGACCTACTATTTATCGCCGGATCCGAACGGCTTTTAAGACAAAGTTGCCCTTTGGAGGATTTATCAATTTCTCCTTGAGGCAATTCCTCGGAAAAAGCACGTAATGCAGATGGGATTGGAAGATATCACAATGTGCAGCAATAATAGAGGTACAGCATTGAGTACATCCTTTAAGATATTCTCCTTTATCCTAAAAGAACAAAACCATAAGGACAACTCTTTACGTGGTTTCAAACCAAGCAAATCAACAATAGATGAGATCTTTACCTTTAGGCAGGTGATGGAAACAAGTCTGGAATTTAACATTCTAACATAACAACTTTTAATAGACTCTAAGGCCTACGTTAGCATAGCCAGGGTAGAACTTGGGCCTTGGCCTTGATAGAATTCGGCATCCCAAATAAATTTACAGGACTATGTAGACCGACCATGACCAACATTACAAGGCAAGTAAGAGCACCCGATTTGCTGTCCAGACAAATCAACATTTTTTTTAATGGACTCCGACATGGGGATGGCCTGGCTTGCATTCTCTTCAATCTGGCGTTTCCAGCAATTCCTGACACTGGGACGTAAACAAAAGGTACTATCGTCGAGCCAGATATTAGCTTACACAAACGACATCGACATCATCGGTAGAAGCCGACAAGCTGTACAAGATTCCTTTACCCAGATCGAGCAGGCGGCATAAGGCCTGCGGCTGCATATTTGTGAAGGGAAAACAAAATACATGGTGGTTACGTCTGCGAGAAGTGTTGGTCCAACTTTCAGGGTAGTAGAGCATGAGTTTGAAGTAGTGCAATCCTTTAACTAATTTGGATCAAAAGTAGCAGCCCATAACACAATGGTGAAAAAATTACGACAACAGAAACTACTATAGATTGTCCAGGCTCGTTAAATCCAGAAACCTTACCATACAAATAAAGCTGCTGTTGTACAAGAATATAGTCTAACCAGTACTCTCATACGGATCCAAGACTTGGGTGCTTTCTAAAAGGCACTCTGATCTCTTAACCGCGTGTGAGAGAAAAGTCTTGCGGAGAATTGTTGGCCTAGTATGAGGTTCTTTTCATGGTAGAAGGCAATGTGGCAGACCTTGCTTACGTTGCGTTAGAAGGATGCCAAAAACCAGCAAGCTAGAAGCCAGGATAGCATCGGCAGGCAATCGAGATGTATGGAAAAACTTGTTGGATCAGGTCCTTAAAACTTCTAAACCAATAAATTATTTTTCCGACGAAAGTACGAACAGAATTCTCAAATCGTTTTTCAGATTCACAATCCTGTTCTTCGGATGTGAAACTGTAACAGCACCATAAATTCTGGTCTTGTGGAATTAAATACATACTTGAAAAAGTCAATGCTGTCTTCTGTCGTTAAAGTATAACCTTTACATCATAAAACTATTCAGGTGTGGGACTTGCATCTGGAAAAACGAACAATTTTTCGTTCTTGCAATACGTATTACAAAGATCGTATCGTATCTAACTTTGCAATTTTTGGCGAAAATAAATAAACATGGCCATTGCAGCCAAGCAGATTTTTGTTTGGTCAAAAAGTGTCGGACAAAAACATCAGCGCAGAAATAAAACGTAGAATCATTCTTGCTAATCGCTGTTGCTCTGGGCTGAGTAAGCAATTGAGGAATAAAGCCCTATCGAGAAGAACCAATGAGACGCTATATGAAACACTCATCATCCCAGTCTAGCTATATGGTGCAGAAGCACGGACTCTTTTCCAATCATTCATTTGAATATTGTGGTTGTATTTCATAATGAAATACAGCCCACTTTTGGGGCCTTATTTCATTTAAATGTTGGGACTCTATGAGCCTCTAGCGCAATAAGGAAGGTTATTTAAGCTTTGTATGCTTACATCGTTTTTAATGCCACGAAAAAAGATGGCGGTCACCAAAAATCACCAAAAGACAAAAATTGTCATTGATAAGGAAGCCGAAATCATATGGATTTCTATCATCCAAAGATTTGAAGCAGGAAGCATGTATTAGTTTAAATTGCAGAATGATTCGTCCGTCGTCAACTACAGAATGCAGATCTACTTTAGAGATCGGCCAGAAAAATATCGTTGCTAAAAAAAGTAAACAAAAAAAAGCGAATTTCTTTTGTCAAATTCTATCCAAACAACGATGATCCCCCAAAAGCTAGAAAATATTGGAGCGCCGAGACAAAGATAAATCTGTTTTAAATGTTTCTTTTGGTGGGGTGAGGGAAAATTTTTTTTCTGATTGAAGGAATCATATGTCAGCATTATAGTAGTAAGGCGACCGTTGTTGGCCCAAGAAAATATGCCGCTAAAATGGTCGTTCCACCCAAAACTTTCGTCAAAATTAACAAATTAATTTTCCTGCTAAGCCATCTACATATATACACACATATGTAGGTATATGGTACATACAACTCGCACTTAGGTTATTAGTTGTGATGAAAAGACCTTAGTTGTCATAAGACCTTATTCACACTTTCTGCCAAAAAAAAAACAACTTAATCCTTTGGCAAAAAACACCGATCTCATCCATTTTGTTTTCAAATCCAAGATTAACCTGTCTGTCGTTTCTACGTTGAAATCTTAAAGATTGATGGTTTTTCTATACACTCCCGACTGCTAACCCTAGTCCACAGAAAAGTCGAAACGAAAAGTTAAATCTAATCCTCTAATACTGTTATATCATCGCATGCACTTCAATATCCCATTAGTTACATAAATATTTAAAATTCACTTCAGTTTCTAGCCAAGTCAGGACTCTTGCTATTCGATTCATATCAGAATTCGTAAAAAAAAAACTTCAATGTAATCCTCCTTGAACACGGTATTCAGAATGTCAGATAAAATTCACCCGCGTACAAGATATGTAGCATACTCTTCTTCTCGTCCACCCATATTTTTTGAACTTGCTTTTTTTATAAAAAAAAAATACAAAAAAAAAACATGAAAAATGTTATAAACGCTTCGGAAAAAAGAGAAATGAAAACAAAGAAAATACCTGCGGACTATCCAATCGATCCAAAGACTGTCTTCGTGATGAATAGTCATCCAGAGTCAGTATCTGCTGGGATGCTGCTAATGCTGCAGCTTGTGGGCAAGTTTTATTCAAATGTTGCGGCGGCGGCGGTGGTGGTGGACTCATCGAACCACAAGGACTCCCAGGGCATGGACTACCGCCACACGGACTACTGCATCGCGACCGACATGTTGGACTATAACATACCGGTGCAGCGGGCTGTGGTTGGGCCTCTTCTTGTGGCACAATATTCACCGGCAATGGTGTACATTGCGTGTTACGGCGTGGTGATCTACCACGGTCAACTGTCGTCGCGCTCCAATATCCCCATGCCATTTTATATTTTTTTTTCTGATTTAATTAATTATAAATATTTTTCTTGTTTCTGAATTAAATTTTAATGATTTTTTTTTGTTCACACGTTATCGATATCAAACACACAAGGTTGCAACATAAACTGTCAAAATTATTGCCACTTTATCGATTACCAAAACAGATGATAGGATGGGGCAATAAAAAAAACAGGACTCTCGCGTCTCCTTGTAATCAATTTATCATGTTTTTTTTGGATCATTTGTTTTATAAAAAAAACGCTAGTTATCGAATTTCTCGATAATGATGTTGATGGTTATATGAGATAAAATAGTCCTTCCACCGTCAGGACATTAAAACATATTTCACTCGGTCAGGTCGGTCGGGTCTCTCGGACCTACAGTCAGTTAGTTAAATTCTGAAAACCACACCTATAATAATTGTGTAATATCCCCTAGGTGAATGCAATATACAATCTACACAGGACTCTTGTGTACATGTGTTTGAACAAGGAGCAACAACAACTACAAAAAACCCTCTGCGAGAGAGAGAGAGGAGTACCAGAGAGAGAGAGTGGGAACCGGAGCTCCATTGAGGAGATAGGAATAGGAGAATAGGATCCAATGTTGTTTTTCTTGTTTTTTTTTTTTTTTTTTTTTGTTATGTGCTCCTCGCTAGTTGGCGCAAGTATAGAAAATAAATATAAATACATATACGGGTATATGTACGCGAAGGATATTTTTATATTTTCGAATAAAATATAAATAATTTACTGCATTCACGCGCCGAGCCGTTTTGGCTCACAATGTGGCTATTTGGGGTGAGTGTTTAGTGTTACTTGTAACAAGGATAATACTCGCTCGTTTGCAAACATTATCCCATTGCTGTGCATACAAACTGGAAAAAAAATCTAACCCCATCTGGGGATGGACAGAGGGAAGGAGCAAACAAAATTATGAGATGGTGATGACGAAAGCGGTTGGGATGAGTGCAAGGATAAAATCGAGGGACTAAGCTCTTGTCTGCCCCCTCTCTGCCGCTGCCTCGGTGGACCACCGCCAGGTACAAAATGGCATTTATTTTCAATTTATGCTGCAATTATGATTTTTTTTTTTTTTTTAGATTATTCACTTTAAAAATCTAGACGATGATAATGAAGATATTCGTTGTCACTGCACAAGTTTATTGTTCTGGCCCGAGCGCACACAAATAAAAAAAAAATTACTTTTGACCTCAACCGACAAAAATCAATTGAATGCCAAGTTTATACGGCAATCACCAAAGGATATCTCGAAATCAAAGGATTTGTCTTCGTTTTTGTAAGTTCTGTGTTTTTTTTTTAACAAGCTAAAGAAATTTCAAAATTTTTCAAGGCCCGTTTGTCTGCCGCAATGAATTTTCGAAAATTTAGAATTCAAATTCAGAATGTTTTTTTGTTCGTTTGCTGCTGCTGCTAGCCACTAAATAATTTGTTCACCCATCGAATGAGAGAGTGAAACTGTTTTTTTCTGGGACCTGATGGCGTTAGCTAGGCTCCTTTTTCAGAGTTGGATATTTTTTTTTTTTTGAAATACTAACTCCTGCTGTGTCGTTATTGTCATCTCTCTGCCTCTGCAGGGATTGCGACGCGCAGGATTGTATCTACGCAGGATCAAAAAAAAAACAACTTTGTATAACACTTTTATCCTGATGGATCCTATCTCCTCCGAAGTGTTTTGTATAAGGACACACAAGAAGGTACCATATGAGAGATTTTTATTTAAGGCTGATTTTGCCGGATGCTTATCTGTTACTTAGTACATGTTGTTTTTTTCTTCTTCGTTTTTGTAGGACTGGACAATAGAGGTTGGTAGAACAGTAAGGCATTGGAAGCAGAGAATGTTGTATATTCTACTTTTTTTTTTTTTTAACTAATACTCTGACACAATCGAGACGTCGACGGACGAGAAGGAGCACGATGGCAAGAAGGACGTGAACATGGACGACCGACAATGAAAACGATGGAGTGAAGCAGCAGCAGGAAAAATATTCAAGGTATATCTCTTCTCTAAAGGATTTTAGGTTTTAAGCACATTTTGTAGACACTTTTTAACCCTCGTCACACCATACTCCTAAATGCCTTCTTCTTCGCCGTCTCCTGCACGACGTCCTGCACATTTACTTCAACATTGTAAAAGTTTAGCTTTTGTTTTCAGAGAAAAGTAATCAAGGCAAAATGCTTCGGTTGGCAATATTTTTGTTTTCTTAGAAAAAAAAAATTCGAAAAAAAGGACGAAAAGATAATAAACCCAGTGACGGTACTGTTGGTGCATATATGTATCTTTTTCCTGCACTTTGCAATGCATGACGTGGGATATGAATATTTTATACATTTTAAATGTTTAAATGCATCCTATCCTCCTCCTAGATAGACTTCAACACCAACAACAACAAATAAATTACAAGCTTTACTAAATGATGAATTGAATATTTTAAATGCCTGCTTTTAATTAATCTTTATGGTATTTTTGGTATTGGAGATTTTTCGATTAATTTATTGAAATAAAATTGCCAATGATGCAATGATGATTTTTTTCTGCGGTATTGGCAGACTCTTGTGATGATGATGTTGTGGGTCCATAGTGTGGTTTTTATTTATTACGCGTAGAATCTTTTATGAGGGAAATTAAAATATCGCAGTATGAAAAGCGCGGTTTGGAGGTGGGAAATTATGAAAATTTTAATGATTTTTTTTTTTAATTTATTTTGCGGTAAATGTTATGTTTTGCTTAAAATATTTATATAGCTAATTGGTGGAAAACAATTTTTTTTTTCATTTTTTTCCTTTTAATTGTTACACCCTGTGTGAATTTTAATAATTAACATAAAGTTTTTTTTTCATTTTGTAAAATTAATTCACACAAAATTGCAATATAAAACCAACCCGAAACTGTTTTCGAGTATTTCCAAGTAAAAGCCTAATTTGACTTTCGAATTATGTTCCACATACGCCCCAGTGACTTCATTAGGTGAAATTTTAATTGCATACAAATGTGTATAGGTATGGGTAAACTTATGTTTGCGACATTAAGAACTTTGCTTTTGTTTGAATAACCCGGCTGGAGAATTAAGTAGTTTAGACATTTTCGATTCTTTAGTTATGTATATGCAAAAGGGGTTATAAGAGGGTTTTGAAAACAATTTTACAATAAAAATAAATTTTTTTTGTTTTTAGTTGCGATTATAGGTACTAGTATAAGGCAAGTTATGCATTCGTGTTAAAAAATAGAGATAACAATCAAACATGACAATAAGATAATAGAAAAACACATTTGAGTTATGGTGTAAGAGATGGCTACAGTTTGACGCCTCACTCACTAAATGGAATTTTTTTTCCGTAACTTGTTGGATGGAGGAAGGAATATAAGAATCCTGATCGTCAGAAAGTAGAATGGAAGACATTAACGGTGGTGAGGGGTCATACATGCATTTTTTTTTTTTTTTTTTTTGGAAAAATAACACAGCACAAGACTGAAAATTGGCTGAGGTTGATGAAGACGGTGTGAAAGAGAAGATTTGAAAACGTCAGTGGAAGAAAAAGGGGTGTCAGAAGTTGCAAAAAAAAATAAAAATTGAGCTGACTCGTAAACTTCTAACGAATTGTCAGTGTATTCGTGTATATATTTAATGATCAAATTCCGAAAGTCAGAAGGCAGACTGGAAGGCTTGTATTTTTTTTATTTTTTACTTTAAGGAGAAAAACGTTTATTAGGAAAAAAATAAAAAAAAATGGCACTTACGATGCCATATTGTGGCTTTTTTAAAAGTCATCGGTCCATTATTTTAATATTTTTTTGTAAGTCATGTTTTTTACTTGGAAGTTTTTAAAAAAATAATTTTTAAATTATAAATTTTCAAAAAAATAATTTTTAAATTATAAATTTTCAAAAAAGAAATGATTTTTTTTTCACTGATTTTTTTTTAAATTTATCTATCTGTCTATTTGTCTATCTGTTCGCCTGTATGTCTCTACATACATATGCACCTTTTAACATTTATTTTTGTACATATTTCAAATCGCACCCGCTTTGTTCGTAGTAAATTAAACTCAATAACACCGGTCTAAGGAAGACGATGTTGATAGATAGAAATATCAAAGGAATTTATAAAATATAGTTGCAGATGATAATGTAAATATGAAACTTAGTTATTTTAATTTTAAAGAAAATCTGGAATATGTTGGACCAAGGGTGAACGAAAAATGTAATTAGTTTAGTATGGAAATCGATCTGGAAACTTTAAAACATAAACGTTAACTAATGAAAATCACTTCTTTTTATATCATAAATACTAATTAATTCTTTTCACGAAATACCATTTGAAACATTAATAAAAAAAATATATTTTTTTACTTGCGATTTATAGGGACTATAAGGCAAGTTATGCATCGTAAAAAAAATTCTTACAATCAAACATGACATTACGATGATAGAGAAGTCAAAAAAAGTGTTTCCGGAAATTCCGTCCGTCCGTCTGTCTGTCTGTCTGTCCGTATCGATATCTACAGCATAAACGGTTGGGCCGCTTTGATTCAAACTTGGTATATAGTATTTTTAGAGTGCTCTACCCGACAGTTTTTGGAATTGGCATTCTAGCTCCAAAACTAACGGTACCTGCCATATAACTTTTAATGAAAAACTTATTTTTCTCGAAAACGGCTCCTACGATTTTGATAAAACTTTCAGAATGATATTATTTATGCAAAATCTATCTTTTAATTTTAATGGATTTTTCAGAACAAGTTTTATAACGGTACCTCCCATATGACCGGTTTTTTAAAATCAGACTTCCTCATTAATTAATTAATGGATTTTGATAAAATTTTCAAAATATGTAGTGTTTTATGATTTAAATAATATTGCTTATTAAAATTTTCAAAAACATTTTTTTTTTAATTTTTAATAATTTAAAAAAAATATTTTGTTTTTTGAATATTTTGAAAACGGTTTTATAGATTTTTTTTTGATTTTTTTTCCTAGTATAAGCTATAGATGTCTTTGAATTGACTACTCAAAAAAAATTTAAAATATGTTTTCGAAAAGTTTTTCAAAAAAAAACATTTTTTTTGAAAAAACTGGTCGAAGGATTTTGAAATGAAAAATTCATAAAATAGAAAACAGCAAAAGACATAAGATGGCTGACAACATTTTTTCCAAAAAAACGTTATGAATAGTATTTTTTTGATTTCATAAATTTTTTTCCCCTAAATTTTATTTCATATTGCTCGGCTAAGCCCTTTTTATTAGTCAAATAAAAGAAGGTGACAACCTACATACATACCTACGTATTTTAAAGCATTTCATTATCATAAAAGCACACAGAATAAATAACGAGCTTATGATAAACACACAAAAACAACTAACAAATAAAAAAAATTATTCGATTACTACTGAATGCAAAAATTTCAATCGAGAAAACAAAAGTTTACACCTTCCTATAAATAAACAAAACCACTGTGTTAACTTTTAATATTGTCTCTATACCTACTCGCTTAACAGTAGTTGGAACGTGTATCTTATATTTAGTACCTACCTTCCTTCCAACCTTATTATAGGTACCTGATATCCTTAATAAATTCCATTAATACCTACCCACACCATACGTTTATCGATCCACCAAACATAATTAAGCTATTTTAATTAATTTGATTTCAAAAAGTAAATTATTGTTATTGGGACCTATATAGGTCCCTATACCTATACCGACGAATCTTTATGCCAGTTGTTCAAATTTTTCCATACCAAAATGAAAATTAAACTGAAAAAAGTCCTTTCTATTAGCAAATTATATTATAAACAGTAAACAGCAAGTGGAAAGATAATATACCAAAAAACTGCAAAAGCTAACAATCCTATATATTTATGTGTTTATCCCTTTATCGTGACGCATGTTCGTTCGAGCTTCAAACCCCAACGATTCTAAAGAAGTTGCACGTCAAAAAAACATTAAAATTAAATCTTTGTCAAAAAGACGCCTGTACCTGAAAAGAATTAGCACACGGGAGCAAGTACGTGCGACCCAGTCGTGCCTTTTATTTATAATACATTATGTTCCACATACGCCCGAGTGACTCTCATACGAAAATTGTTGCTTTTGAAGAAATGCATGCTTCAAATATTTTATTGTTATCTTTCCATAAATTAATCAAAATGGATGCAGAAAAAAAGCATTTAAAAAATGTTTATGATAAATAAAACATTTGTGACAAGATTTGTTAATTACAAAAAAAAAACATTTAGAAACAAAAGTAGGGATGGAGTGATGCCTGCTCCTGTCGAGGTCTATAGTTCAAAAGCTTTAAAAATAGAATAAAAATAAAATAAATTGCACGACTTAACACTATCTAAACTTAAAAAAAGTGTCAAAACCACAACACTTAATGGTTCTTAGTAAAAATGGAGTATTTTGAAAATTGAAGGATGAATTTTGATAAAATCCTATTTTTTTTTATTTTTTTTTTGGAAATTTGGAATGCAGCATTTTAGAGTTTATTAATATACATGTGATTATAAAATTTAAAATAATTTTTTTTAATTAGTTTAAAAAAAATCAAAAATTAATTTTAATTAGAAAAAAAAAGTTATTCAAAATTTTGATATGCATAATTAGTTTGGCTACCTAGATTTTCTCAAATATAAATTTTGACAGAAATCCAAAGGCCGTTACCGAGAAAGCCAAAAATTAAAAAAACCGTTATATGAAAAGTACCGTTAATAGATTTTTCCCATAAATATGGTTCTGATAAAATGATAGCCAATACCAACAAAAAAATTCTCAAAAATGTTTATCAAAATCGTTGGAGCCGTTCTCGAGAAAAATAAGCTTTTTCTTAACGGTTATATGGCAGGTACCGTTATTTGTAGGCCTAAAAATAAAATTTCAATTTCCCCTCTGGGGAATGCCAAAAGAATCACACACACCAAATTTGAAGATAATCGCTTAAGTCGTTTAGGCTGCAGCTCGTTATACATACAGACAGACAGACAGACAGACATTTTTTACCATTCACTTTTTTAGACTTCTCTATGATTTTAATGCCATGTTTGATTGTTATCTCAATTTTTTTATATTCACGAATCCTAAACTACCTTAAAAACATATAGTCGATGCTTGCTTGTAATACTTAATTTTGATTGCGAAGAACACAAGAATTACTCGTAATGATTCGGGCGAAAAAAGAAAACAAGAATGCAATTTCATTTAACTAAACTACTGGATACAACAAGTTATACTTCCCATTTCAATGAGTAATCATCAATTAAGCAAACAAAGCGACACTTGTAATTAACTGCAGGAAAAGAATTAAATGATTCAACATAAGAATATTGCAGGCATTGTGAGCTAAAACTTCCGAGAAAACCAATCGAAACTATTAAATGATAACATTTTGTAGAATATGTTCGTTTTTTTCTCGGAGATCTTAAGAAATTTCCGCAGTCACTTTATTTTAACACAATTTCCCAGGAAACGCAAAACAAACTTTGTACATCTTTCCTTCAAACAGATTTGTCTTGAACGAATCCAAAATAATAATATAACTTTTCTTATTTTGCGAACAGATAAATCCACTGGTTGAATTCATATAAATAAAGATTAAAATTTATTCGTTTAGTACAGAATTTATGAATTTTTATATATTTAATTTTTGTTTGCAACGCCGTCTTATAATAATAATCTAATTAGCCCGATGATGGACGCAAGTCCGAAACGCGCGTCGCGATTTTAATTTTAATAATTAATAAATAAATGTTGTAATTATAATTTAAATAAATACTTTAACTTAAATTCGTATTAAAAAGTAAACATTAGTTTTATTTAATAGAATTTTCGTTATTATTTGTTCATAAATTTAACAACATGGAGGCAGAAACAAAAACTCTCATCAATTTTGAATGGTTACCATCTTTTATTATTATATAATTTTTTTGTCTGCAAAAATTTAATTTGAGTGGAAGTACCTACCTAGTTACTTACATATTTTACAAATAAAACACATTGTTTGCAGATGTTTGTACTTATGTTATTGCTTTAGAGTATCTTCACTTATCACGTCAAAAAATCTAGTACTAAATCTACTACTGACTACTAAATATAGTACTAAATCTTCTACAAACTATTCTACAAACTATAACCACAGACATATTTAAGATGTCAAGTGGATGATACTGAATAAATGAGGTATTACCAGTAGTACATTTCACTAACTACTAAATCTAGTACTAAATGCTGTACCAAAACTACGATAGTACTAAATTCTAATACTAAGTACTAAAAATCTAGTCCCAAAATACTATTGTACAGCATACTACTAATCAGCACCAGTTTTATATTTAACTTGCGTTCGAAATAGAACAATATACATTAAAACTTTAAACAGTCAAATCAGAATATGGCAACATTGGTATGTGATTTCGGTATAAGCTACAGAAATAACAACATTTCTTGAAAAATGCAAAATCCAAAAATTATTGAAACATACAATCTTGGTTTGTTTACAAAAAATCAAAGGGAAATCCAATAATTTTTGTTTCCCTTACTCTAACATACCATAAGGTCTAGTGTCACTTTTTGAATCTTTCACTCGTACTTATTTTTCATTATTCCTGCAAATGCTTGTAATCATTCTAACTTATACGTTTACGTGCGATGCAATCGGGCCTATTTTTTGTTCATGTGTGATTGAACAAAAATCAAACCAAAATAAACACACAACTTTTTTTAAGCTGACATTTCGTTTGACAATTCAGCTATAAGTGTTAGAGCTTCTTGAGTGGACTCTGATTTCAAAATTCTCTTTCAGAACCTTCCAGGAGAGTTTTTTTATGTCAATGGAACGTTTTCAGAATGATTCCGGATGCTTCCGGACTCTTCCTGATGACCAATATAAAATATGTTTTTCCTGGAATTGTCGCGTAAATAAATTGATTTATTTAATTATTTGTAATTCAGTTAAGTGCAGGCAATTAACATTTTTTTTCGCCATCAGACAAATGGGATAAGAGTACATAATTACCAAAAAAAAATGATACATTTTAATTATAAGATTAAAATGAATAAGTAATTATTTCTATTTTTCCAGAACTTTGCAAGTGTTACCGGCTCACTAAATATCAACTAAATATCAGATCAAAAAGAACAATAAATTTGTTCGCATCTCAATGGGGATAATCGAAGTGTACACATTTTAGTAGAGGACGAAACAAAGCGATTTAATTATCTTAAATTGCAAATAAATATATAATAAACTAGCTGTTACCCGCGACTTCGTCCGCTCCCTGCCTGTAAAAGTCCCGTCAAAATTGGTCCCTAAATAAGAATTTTCGAAAAAAAAACCACACCAGCGCCACCTAGTGAGTAAGTAATTAACATAGCCTAAGTTACTCCTTAGGATATCAGCTAGCTGCCAGTGAAAGTACCGTCCAAATCGGTGCAGCCCTTCCCGAGATTACCCGGAACAAACAAACAGAAAGACAGACAGACAAAAAAAATGGTGTTTTTGTTATAAGTACTGTATATCCTTTCGTATACATCAAGTAAAAAGCTGTTATTTTGATTTTAAAAACAGACACTTCATTTTTATTAACATATTTGTATAGAATTCTGTTTAACTATATTCGATAAAAAAAGGTTTTTGTTTTTAGTAAACTGTTCTTGAGATTATCTTCAAAGAACATACGTTTCCTCGAAGTACCGACATAACGCGAGTAAAATGTCTGCATCAAATCAATATCTATCAGCAAAATAGAAACGAATTAATTGGATTTTTTACTTACTCGCGTTTTTTTTTTATTAATTGTTATGGGTATTGAATAATATTGTCCTTATTAGTTATAACAAGGAGTTATAAGTTTAGAAATACAGCAAATTTTAAATTTCTATGAAAACACTACGAAGCTTTCAACACTTCAATCAGATTTTTCAATTCCCGTTGATATTTTGATGAATTTAACTTTAGCTTTATTAACAAAAATGCTAAAATCGAAAACAGAATATTATTTTTGAAAGTGTATTAGAATGTGGAGAATGTAAAAAAAACACAAGTTGGATTAACTACACAGTTGCGATAAAAAAAAAACAAAGCTTTTTCCCATATAAAAAGGACAGGACACACCACCGATATTTAAGGAAGATGAGAATATTTTATCACTTAAGGATCAATCTTGAAGAACAAAACATTTTCGTTCAGAACCACAAACACACTTAAAATTAATAAACAAAAAAAAATGTTAATTAAAAACATAAATTAAGGACCTTTATTTACTAATTGATCGCACAGCAGCAGCGTAGAATATTTGCATAAAACAGCATTTTGTACAAGACGCAACATTGCTTATTGACCCAAATGATCTCACAATATACACAATGTACGTACACCCTCGTTTAAAAGATATCCACAACCACTAGTTGTTTAGAGAATGCCCGATTGTCCGATACTAAATTTGAAAAGATACAAAAAATTGAGAGCGAAAGAATAAAATTACTCCTCGCGATGTTAATTTCGTTCATTTGTTGAAAAAGACGAAGACTTATGACAGAAATTGATCCACGCAATTTAATTTAGTGTATGGAAAAAGATGATTAATTTTTTGTTCTTATTTTGTTGTACGTTATGCATGTTATGTACATAGGGGATGCCATAATTATAACGAAGGCAATGCTCTGAATGAGGAAAAAAAAAGAATCGACAACGATAAACATCTTTCCATTTAGAGTCGGCTTTCGGCGGTGTCTGCTGGAATAAATTAGTCGAACACAATGAATGTTCAGTAGTTTTCAGACTTACAAACAAAAAATAGCTCATAGTTGTCTCTAGACTTGTGATCCAATGAAAGGGGTTTTTATCGAAAATCTGTGTTTATTTAACAAGTGTGGTAGCTTGCTGTTTCAAAAGAAATGCCGAAACATTTCACCAATAAAATGAATTATAATGTTTGTTGCAAGTTCAAATATATATTGTTGAATAGAAGACGCAGAGATGTCAGTCAGTTTTAGAGGCATTTTACTACTTCAAACCGATATACTTATGATATCGGGATAATGTTATAAAACGATAAATAATTGAGTTAACAGTTGTATAAGGTGGTCAAAACTTATCGAATAATACTCTCAACAACTATCTTCAGGAATGAAGGCCACTTATATCCTAAAGGCTAATAAAATATGCATTTTACTTATAGCGAGTTTCATTAAAGAAAATCTTTGCTCTCTCTGTCAAAAGATTTGATCTTTTTGAATTTTGAGAGTTTCATTGAAAGAAAAAGAAAGATTTGATCTCTGAACTCTGATGGAGTGGAAGTTTGATTTGAATGTACACATAATGTAAATAATGTTTCCTGGCAATAGCGTAATTTCCATCTTCACTCAGAGAAATATGAATCTTGTAGTCCTTTGAGATGAAATCCTTTCTAACAGCAATATATGGTTTTCCTCTTACATCGCTGTGTATTTCTATATCTTTCATTATAATGCCATGGCTAAATCCAGTACCTCGTGCTATAGGGATGCAAGCGATACATCGATGTTTTCAAAAATCAATGGATTTGATTTAACGATTTGCTGATAACAAAAAGGTGTCTACGAGTATTTACATTAATTACAATTCAATTATTCTGGCTCAACCTAATGAATGAAATATATTTCGAACAACATTTTTGAAAACATCCCTACTCAAAGAAAGGTCGGCTTCACTACAAATAGAGTTCAACAAAGTTAATGAACGAGTTACAGGATTATTTAAACCATATTTTGTACGATGAATGGGAACATAGAACAGAGCAAGTAGTACTTCAGATTGTATACAATTATTTAAAATATCTTTTTAAATGTTTTTAAATCTAATAACGCACATCTTGAAAAGTAAGCAGGCATTCCGTCGGACCATCTCAGATTTCTTAACGCAAACCACGTGAACCTTTAATAGCATTTTCGTAAAATGGTGACGAAACTACACAGCAATACTCTAAGATGAGCAACACTAATGAGAAAAAAATTGCCTTCAAAGTATACACATTCTTAAAAACGCTTGAAGTTCGTTTGAGCAAACCTAACATAGAATTAGCTTTTGATACAATAAAATCAATGGGCTCAGAGAATGGGTTTGGAATCAAAAATAACTCCAAGATCTTTTACTTCGCTGACCCTTAATAGTGTTTCCATTCCTAAAAGTTAACAGGGTTAACATTTACATTTCGATGACTTGAGCTCGAGATAGTTTTAAAAGCACCAATTTAAAAATATGTAATATCAATATCATTTTGAAAGTTTACACAATCACTCTCTGAAGTGCAAACATCAAACACTCACAAAAATTGAGAACGCCAGGAATATCATTTAAAAATAAATCCAACAAAAGTGGTCCTAAGTGACTACCTTGTGGAAGACCCGACTCCACCTCTATAAAAATTGATGTAAAACCATCAATCTGGACGACCTGTTTACGGTTATACAAATAGGACCTCAACCAATTTAAAAAAAAATTACATTGAGCCCCAGTTGTTGAAGTTTAAGCAACAATAGTTCATGGTGAACTCTGTCGAATGCTTTAACAAAATCTGTGTATAAAACATCGACTTGCTTTTTGTCTTCCACAGATTTTAAACAAAAATGGGAAAAAAGGCACAAATTAGTCGAGGTTGAGCGGCCAGTAATAAATCCATGAGTCACTAACTTTTGAAATAATTTTGGTAAGGCGGAAAGTTTTGATATTGGCCTGTAATTTTTAACGAGGTGTTTAAGGCCACTTTTGTAAATTGGGTTTTCATAAGATAACTTCCAGTCGTCAATAAAAACACCAATTGATAAAGATTTGTTAAAAATTAATTTAAGAGAGCAGAGGGACGAGGAACAGTTTGACAACAATAGCGGAGGATTATATTCACCCCAGCTTTTTTAGTTGAATCGAGTTCAATCAAACCATCAAGAACTTCTTGTTCTGAAAAACATTTTAATTAGAAATCTGTGATAGGGGAAATGTATGAATAATGAAGAAAATTCGCAGCAATCAGATTTTTGAGTAGAGGGGATATTTTCTTTCTTTGAGAGATTTCTACGAAAAAAGTACGGGAACGCTTTAAACCAAAAAAATTGCAGCATTCTTTCCTAGTGTTGTTTAAGTATCGATAGTATTTAGTTCCGATATCATCGATAGTTTTGAAAAAAATATCGATAGTACTGATACTATCGATACATTTATCAATTGAATAGGAGCAAATTATAAGTCATCAAATTTGATAGGCTTGTTCAAATTTTCCATCCATAAAACAAAAGTGAAGCTTACCACCATTTATAAGTACCCTTATGACTAAAACACAATCACGCTTCAGCTTTGACTGCGTCACGTTACATTTCACACGCTTTGTGTCCGCTTTGAATGACATTTTCTAAATTTCGGATTTTGTTTTTGCTTTTTTCTGTCAAAGCGAGCAAAAGTTCAACCAATTTCTACTTAAGCTTTACGTTTGAGTCACGTTACCTTATATTGTACACGAACCAAACGTAACGTCAAAGCCGACATTGTGATAAGATGTATTGATTTCCTTGTAAATGTCAGGCGAAACCGAAGCTAAAGCGTGATGTGTGTTTTAGCCATAATGTCTTTCAATGAAATTGTAAAAAGTTATGGAAAAGGTTTTAGACAGCACGAGTAGCGTTCTTCTGCAATAGGTTTTATTCGCCTATTAACTGCGAAAATTCCTCGTGTAAGAGGAAATTATTATGTATTTTGGCTGGATATTGTTGTGTTCAAAATTTCAAAGCACTCAGGAAGCTGCAAGATTTTATCTATTGCATGAAAATGTTTTTGGATGTCAGTGCAGCAAGACCTTTTTGACACTCTCTCATAGCTCAGATAGCTCAAGCTCTCATCGAAAATCTGATAATCGTTTAAGCATAGAGTATGAGCTTTTCCAACAGGTTTCCATCTCTTGAATAAGCTCAAGCTCGAAATGTGAAGATAAGTTTGAATTATTTAAACTATCGATAGTCGTTCGATTGTTTTTGAAACTATCGATGTAGCCGATATTTTTCACTATCTATACTATCGATAAACTGCCGAAAGTTCGAGCGTCACTACTTAAATGTCAAAAGATTGGTGGAAATTAAAAAAAATTATTGCGAAACGATTTTTAAAATGTTTTGTCAAGGGAAATGTTTTGCCTATTTGTTGCATCAGCTCCACCAACAAAACAATTAGTAATTTTGTAGGTGCTTCCACACTTCCAGCAACAATTCTTCTCTACTACTTCTTGCAAACAGCTGGCTTCAGAAGACTCAACTCCCACTGCTCTGTAACAATTGCCTGAACCCTGCTGGACTTCGTCAACAATATTCATGGAAAAGTTTACAGAACCACCGGTTTTTTATGTTTTTTTTTTAAAACTTTTAAAAATAACTGCAATCTTTATCAAACGTGTCGTATATTTGATTTATTTATTGTCTTTTTTCAATTGTCAAACTGACGTTTGGCTGCTACTTTTTTCTGCCTTCAAAAATTTCTTGAGCAGAAATTCGCAGGGTACGGGAACAGGAATTAGCAGAAATTCGTGAAAATTCGTACGAATTCGCAGATTAGGAACAGACATTATATAAGTCGGTAATATTGGAAATGACATCTGTATTATAATTAGATTGAAAGTATTTTGCAAATAGATTGCAAGACGATTGAATATCGCTTGATTTTTCATTGTCAAGTTCCATTGCTATTGGCAAGAAAGAACTTTTACTTTTAGAATTCAGAAAGGCCATTCTTTTGGGCCTTTCTTACTATTTTTTTTTTTTTATATATTGCTGTCAGCAGCACTTATGTGCTTATGATACAAACATTTATTCAAAAAATCAAATTCTCTCCGGAGCTGAAGAAAGCGAGCACAATCTTCTGGATTATTTGATGTTTTCGAACGTCTAAATGTCTTGTTTTTTACGTTTTCTAAATTTGTTTAACCTTTTATTAAACCACAGCAGCTTAAAAGAAGATTATTTAATAAAACCGGGGGACAAACTGTTCAATGCCGTTAAAAATAATTTCTTTAAAAGAGACATACATATCGCTAACAGATTAATTGGAAAGTCTATCTTCCCAGTCAGTTGAATTAAAGAAATTATTTAATCCAGTAAAATCGACCTTTTTGAAGTTAAAGTTTAAACAATTTTCAGTTGAACATTCTTGGCTAAATTCATAAAATTACATAAACAGTTTTGTGATGAGTTTGGTTGTTAACTAAAGGAAAGTCAGATTCATATAAGAAGAATTTCATATCGTTATTACAAAAAAGAAAATATCTAATGTTCTATTCAATACATTTTTGGAATGATTAATTTGAAATAAACCCAGCGATGCTAAATAGTCAACAACTTCAGTTTCGATGTCAGTGGTGACATTAAATGAGACCAGAGATTGTTCATTAACCATAAAACACCAATGTAAATCACCGATGTTGATGTCACCTAACACACAAGGAGACTAATCGATTGTCAACTTTTTCACTATTACATTAATATTTGAAATAAGTTGAGCATATAATTGAAAACTACTATTAGGTCTAATATTACTTACAATAAAACAAATTTCATTACTTTTAGTCATAACGTACACACAAAGTTGTTCAAAAAATAATGATTGTGTCGGTAATTCACACTGCCGGCTAACTAGTGTAGAACGTATGGCGATTAATACTCCACCTCCTCATTCCATTCCAGATTCAATCGGACGATCCACACGATAGACGACATAAGATGAATCAAATAAATTATTTGATTTTAACCAGGTCTCAGTTAAGATTATCATATCAAGTCTGTTTCCGTATTCACACGAATCTATCCAAATCTACCCAAATCTACCCAAATCTACCAAAAAAGTGTTTCTTTACTTTTTTTTCTGGCACGAAAACACCAGAGCCTTGACATTTTTTCATTTCTCCTCCAGCAAGAATCTAACCGAACAATTCAGCAAATGCACTTTCTTGCTTGTCAAACACGAAATCAGCTGATCGAAAAAATGCTGAGTTTGAATTTAAAAGTCTGTGAATTGTGAATTTATTTGTTAAATTTTATTTGTTTGATTATTTTGTTTAACGCTTTGATTGTTAATGTTTTAATTTTTTTTTCTTTAATTCTTTCGATTGATTCCAAACAAAAAATTTCATTTACTTACAATTAGCTTGTCATGTATGATATTTAACCAGAAACAGCCCAAAATGCGTTTCTGTACTTTTAAGCTCGGGCAGAAAATTACAAAAACAACATCTTAAAGCTCGTGCCCAAACTTTTTCCCAAACTTTTATCCAAAAAGTACGGAAACAGACCTATCATATTCATGCAACGAAGAGTTTATGAAAAGCTCGTTTGTTTTTGTGCGTAAGCCACCAGCAGTTTGATGATAGACACTCAATTTTGACGGCCGAACTGACGATTGTTGATTGTTTGGTCGTCAAGAACAGTCCAAAAGCATTCCGAATGCTTATGGAACTGTTCGTTCGGCAATTAATGACAATTTTTGTTCTGAATCGGTGCAAATAATGTCTCTTCTTTTATTGCAAAAAGGATATTATTCTGTAAATTTGTATTAGCCATATTTAAAAATAAACTAAATTCGAAAAAAAAAATTATTTGAATCGCATTTGATGTTTACAAATACAATGAATACAGAATTAAAAATGTCTGGTTAGTTATTGTCTGTCCAATTAACTGTTTTTTAAGTTAATGATGAAGAATAAATTAAGTGTATTTTTATACTTTTTTCTTAAATAAATCTATTTTGATTCAAAAAATCAGTTCATCGCGAAAACATCGATATCATCTAATCATAATCGATGTTTTTATGAACGATATATCATCCCTAAATCTAAATGACAAAGGTAAGGTGTGTCAGTCATTCACTAATACTACAATTAAATTATGAATCTATTTGAGACTTGAGAGCTTTGAAATTTGTTTGAATGAAACTCGCTATAACCTAACCAACTTTAATTTTTAATTTTAATTAGTTCAATAAAACATTCATTGAAGAAACAAAAAAGTTCTTCTCGACTCAAAACGGCTTTCAATTGAATTGCTGCATTAAAAGTAACAAAATTGTCAAAACATAAATATTTACTTATGTACCTACTCTCATACGAACAGAGTACATATCTCCCATCAAGCAGACGATAGAAGGAAACATATTTTCTATTTTTTATAGAAAGTGCAATCACAAACAAAAAATTATTCAAATTTTCGAAACCCACTTACTCACAAAATAAATATTCATATCAGTTGCAGTTGCTCTTCGGTGGGGGGGGGGGGGGATATGTAAAATACTTTGGGTAAACTAAACTTTTATGTTTTGCACATCAACGCGCAACTTAATTGAATCGCCTGTTATTCTATCTATCCTCTCACAACTGACTAACTTTTCAAATTAAATTCTTTGCACATTTTCCAAACCTACAAGCATAATGCCGGTGTTTTTTTTTTGGTCTATCAACACCTGCCTGCACCGATGAGTTATTAGCACATAGAATTTGCTAATTTAATTGAACGGCTTTTGATGATTAGGCTTACGTCATGATGTCTAATATCCCTGCAACCAAATTCCTAAGTTAATCCTTTCAAAAGTCCCTGCAGCCTTGTATAGCAACAGCCTCTACATTGTTGTAAATAATCAAGAAATATACACACTCACCATGAATGAGAAGCTCTGAATCTCTATTGACCTCGTACAGGCGAATAGCTTCGTCTAATTCCATTTGAGTTGATATGGTACATGGATCGTTTTCTTCGTCTACCCACTTTATAGTGAAGGGCTGCAAAAAAAAAGGATAGAATTTCATTATTTGCCATAAAGACCTGCTGACTATTTTATATTTGATTGCTTCATATACAAACCCACTCACTTGATCAGATGGAAAACGGCACACATCACGAATTTCATGACAAAGTTTCTCATATGAGATATTTTCATCGATGTAAGTGTGAATAACTTCACCGTTGTAGGCAGTTTTTACTTTTATCTCGTTTGGAGCACTACTACCATCTGGAATTATTTGGGATGGCATTTTCTGCATTTGTAGATCTGTTTCAAAAAAAGAATAAAAACAATTTAATATCTCTCATATCATAATACACATATGTTGGCAGATTGTTTTTTGTTTTGTTGGCCAAAAGACCTTGAAAATATTCAAATTAAGGACATGGAAATGGCTAAAGCCATTTCGAGTTATGTAAGGTAAGCCGTTTTCTTTATGTAGTACGTATGTACATACAATCTTCTGTTTTATTGAGTTTTCCATTCTTTTTTGTTTTGTTGAATGATGTACTAATGAACGACACGGGTTGGGATAAGGATAATGTGACAAAAGAAATCAACAACGAGCTCACTTATTATTTACAAGTACTTATTGTTGGTGAATGTGTAACAAGAGGAGAGTATTTGGTTTGTGGATTGTGGTCTTTTTTTTCTTGTATCGTGTGGTGTAATCACTTGACGTAAGGAGGTGAGAACTATTGCATTTGAAGAATGAAATAAAAAACTGTTGGGAAGTGTTGCGTTTCATACGTTACTGGCTGAATGATGCTTGAAATGAAATTTGAAAAAAATGAGCTTTCTTCAACTTTAATTCTTATGAATCTTTGCTTTTATTGCTTCAAAGGTAATTGGTATTCAATAATAAGGTTTTATGAGCATGTTTATGAAGGGATCATGTTTTAATTTGAATTTTGGTGGGGCTAACGCCCCATTTAGCAGTGGTTGGATGCTGTATGAATAGGGTAGGCACTGAACGGCGTCAAACAGGTGATGCACAGTGCTGCAACTATCTCGTACGCATCGATTGTGCTTATTTTACCTCCCCGCGATAACCACCGGCTGCTCTAATGACTGTTTTGTTCGATTCGCAGAAGTCCTGCAAGAGCCCCTCAGAAAATGGACGTACGGCGGATGAGCCCAACCAATTGGGCCCCGTCAACAGTCAACGAAGCCGATACCCTAATGAGCTGCTTCGACACATTTGGGGATAAGGTCATTGGGACAATTCAATGCAAGTCAGGGCATTGAAATAGAGATGGTGGCGGATGAACCCTTAATGGGACAACGGCAGCGCTCATATCCCCTGCCATGGAAAAAAGAAGAAGTTGCGAAGCGACCAATAGCCTCGGAAAAGGACGGATTATTAACAACGACTAGTTCTAGGCTATTTTAACGCCAAAATAGGTAAAGAGGAAATCTTTGGTAGGACTGTCGGAAAACATAGCCTACACGACACAACGTCTGAAAACGGACTTAGGCTAATTGACTTCGCAGCGGCACATAACGTCACCATTGCAAGCACAGGGTTTCCTCATCTCAATATACACAAAGGGACTTGGCGACACCCAGATCAAAGAACCGTCAATCAGATTGATCACGTTGCGGTCGATGCAAGACACGCCTCCAGTATCTTGGATGTTCGCACCTTCCGAGCAGCTAACATCAACTCGGATCACTACCATGTTGCAGCAAAGGTAAGAATGCGAATAACCCGAACACCACAACAAGGGAGTAATACTGTGAGGAAGTTTAACGTCGGACGGCTGCAATCGCAAGAAATCTCCAGGTTGTATTCCGATCCTCTAACCTAACCTCCAAAGAAATTCTTTACCGCCAGCATCAAGTATTGAGAACCAGTGGCAACATTGCCATAATGCCGTCAGGGAAGCCACCACAACCACACTCCTGGTTTGATGATGAGTGTCAGCAAGTGTAAACAAGAAGCATACAAGCCGGCGCTGCAAAGAAGGACCAGACCTGCCCGTGCGCTCTACGATCAGAAGAGGAAAAAGAACCACAGGTTTCTCAGAAAGAAAAAAAGGGAACATGAGAAGCGCGCGATCGAGGAAATGGAGAGCTGTAATTGCAGAAATGAAGTTCGAAAGTTTTGCTAAGAGGTAAAAAGAAACTGTCAAAGCGCTAGAGAGCTCGAACTGAAGCTTGCAAAGACGATCAAAGGAACATCGTAGTGAAATCGGAGTCGGTGCTGAGAATAGGGAAAACCATTTCTGCAGACTGTATAACGTCAATGACAAAACGAATACCGCGGTCAGGCAGAATGGTCCATCTTATCTGGGCGAATTAGATCAACAATTCTGCCCACCACATCTGGATGAAATAAAGCTAGCTATGTATATCTAAGCTTAAGAACAACAAAACCATTCGCCAACAACCTGATAGGTCCATATCAGTGCGGATTATGGCCAGGAAAGTCCATTACCGATCAAATATTAACATTACGGCAGATCTTGGAAAAAAAAACCCAAGAACTTCAAATCGATACCCACCACCTTTTCATTGATTTCAAAGCCGCGAACGAGAGCATTTATAGAGACGCGTTGTATAGTGAAATGTGCAGTTTTAACATCCCTGCCAAACTCCTTGTGCTGTGTAAAATGACGATACAAAACGAACTCTCACGCCAACACCAGAGGCACGATCTTTCAAAAGTCCATCCTATTACTCGCATACGCCGACGGTATAGACATAATTGGACGAACACAGCGTGATGTTTGTAGCGCTTTTGTGATTATTGAGACGGAAACGGCGAAGATGGCTTTAGCAGTCAATGAGGGCAAAAACCAAGATGCTGTCATCAAGAAGGGACGTATGAATTTACGGAGAGTGGAAAAGAAGATACAATGAAGAACTGTACCGTCTGTACAGCGGCACAGACATAGCCAAAAGAGTAAAATTTCAACGCCTCAGATGGCTGGGTCATATAGAGCGGATGGACATCGATGCTCCGGCCCGGAAAATCTTTGAATCCAACCTAGATCGACGGCGCAGTAGAGGAAGACCGAGACTCAGGTGGCGCACACAAGTGAAAGAGGACCTCAACCGACTCCACGTGCGAAACTGGAGGCAGCTAGTTAGGGACCGAGCTGACTGGAGAAGCTTGTTGGTTTTAGGCCCAGGTCCACACGGACTGTAGCGCTACCTAAGTAAGGTAAGGTTAAGCAAAAGCACCATGGTGTTGTTATCCATATTTTAAACGTAGTCCGTTGAGTTGAAGCCGATCCTGAAGGCATTCTGGAGCGATGGGAAGTGTACTTTAATGAACTGCTGAACGGTCAGCTCACGGAAGAAATGGAGGGCCAACACTACATCAAGCAATTCATGAAATCATAGTACACGTATGGGAACACGAAGAGATGCCAGAAGACAGGCGAAAACGCATCATATGCCCCATACATAAAAAGGGAGATATCACAAAATGCAGCCATGACCAACATCACAAGCCAAGTAAAAGTAGCCGGTTTGCTATCCAGACCAATCAACATCTTTAATGGACTCCGACAAGGGGATGGTCTGGCTTGCATCCTCTTCAACCTGGCGTTGGAGAAAGCAATCCGTGACTCTGGCACGTCAACAAGAGGGACTATCGTCACCAAGTCCAGCCAGATACTAGCTTACGCAGACGACATCGACATCATCGGCAGAAGCCAACAAGCTGTACAAGACTCCTTTACCCAGGTCGAGCAAGCGGCAAAATACCTGGGGCTGCACATAAATGAAGGGAAGACTAAGTACATGGCAACGTCTGCGAGAAATGTTGGTACAACCATCAGGTTAGCGGAGCACGAACTTGAAGTAGTGCAGTCCTTTAACTATCTTGGGTCAAAAGTAGCAGCCGATAACAATATGGAGGAAGAAATACGCGGGCGGCTGCTGAAATCCAACAAAACCTACTATAGTCTGTCAAGGCTTTTTAAATCCAGAAACCTTACCATAAAAACTAAACTGCTGCTGTACAAGACTATGGTCTTACCAGCACTCACATACGGATCCGAGACTTGGGTGCTTACAAAAAGGCACTCTGATCTCTTATCCGCGTTCGAGAGAAAAGTCTTACGGAGAATTGTTGGCGCCGTGTGTGAGGAAGGACGAATCCGGAGAAGATACAATCATGAATTGTATGAAATCTATCTCGAAGCAGATGTTGTTGAAAAAATAAAGCTCGGTAGACTCCGGTGGGCTGGACACCTAGCTCGCATGAGCGAAGAGGAACCAACTCGGAAAGTCCTTTGCGGTAATTTTTATGGTAGAAGACAACGTGGCAGACCTTGCTTACGTTGGAAGGATGGCGTAGACAAGGACGCCCGAAGCCTTGGGGTGCGCAATTGGATGGCGTCGGCCAGCAATCGGGATGTATGGAAGAATTTGTTGAAGGAGGCCTGGACCGGATCCCAGTTGTTGCGCCGATGATGATGATAGTTGAGTTAAAGTTGTATTTAAGTAAATAATGACCAGATTTTGGGGACCTGCTCTCAAGAGCCAATTCAAACGGAAATTCGTGAGGTGGATGATATTGAACTTCATTTAGAACCCCAGATCATCTCGATAGAAAAAAAATTATTTGGATCATCACAAAAAATTACGTTCAGTAGTTTCTGCATGGGAGACTAACAAACACCATCCATACATCATAACATAAGGTATACGTTACAAATTTCAAATTTATAATATTAGTAGGATATAAAAGGGTGCCAAATGAATTACTCGCCCGGGGCACCTAGATGGTTAAGGCCGGCCCTGTGGTTTGGAATCAAATAAAAAACAGAATCGGGGGTTAAATAGGGTACAGCCATTGATTAAAAATATTTGATTCCACAATCCTAAAAATTCGATCACTTTGTCGACTGTATGTAGGCCTCAATCTTTCACAACTGGAAAGCTTTGTACTGAAGACAAGAAACTTCATTGATGAGTACCTTATTTTATAAATCTACGCACAAATCAAAGAATTTTATTTGTATATTACTATCTCAACGGAAGGTTCCAAGGGGGCGAATGTTAGTTTTAAATGTTTGAAATTACAGGGATGTGTAGACAGGAACGAAGGAGAAAGCTGCTTATCTGCCGTTTTTATATATTTATATCTGTGACTCAAAGTAAACAAGCAAAAGGGATTACAGCCTTTTCGTCGTTAAGAAGACATCATGGCACACAAAACAAACAGTGCACCCGGATCCAACTTCCTTGTCTAGTCCCTGCACACCATCACACTCCACGCACAACACAAACTGCGTAGAGCCGGCTTCTGAAGTGACAAGAAAAAAAAAAAAACAACTCGAAGACGAAGAAAACCTGTTGCTTACTTCCAGACCAGACGACCATAGAAACACTTCACCTGGTTTTCTTGATGAACAACTCGGATTTTCTTTGTACTTTTATCACGATCTTCCTTTCAACTACTTTCCAACTTGCAAACGCAACCAACAAATAATATTTTATTGCGAATTTCCCTACATTTAGCTGGTTAACAATCATTTTGAAAGAGATACCTTTAAGGGGGCGTTGTGCATAGTATACCTCGTATGACTCAACTTGGATTGTTTTTTTTTTTAGGTACTAACAAGCGGAAACGAATTGTTGATTCTGCCCGACGCCCCAGCGCACTTTGTCCAGCAAGAACCATAACTAATTACACTCTTTTCTTGATGCCCATCCAATTAAAATGTTATTGACCCCATTATTGCGCGGAAGCTAATCGAATGGCCGACTGCTGGAGAAAAGAATGAAAACCCCTGTCTGTTCCTGCTGCAACTAGTTAGATCACTTCGTGGATGATTGACACATTTGTTCGCAAAACAGGCCTGAACCCCAGAAAAGGTTCCCTCAGTCCAAAGTAATTTTGTCGGCCATTTTTCTGTTGCACTTTCCTATTTTTATTTTTCTATTGTTATTTACACGCTCCAAAAGAAATTTGTAGGAAATTAAAAAAAGACACAAAACTAGCATTGCATAAAGAAAAAGAAAAATAGAGATTAAAAAATTACCAAAATTCGGCGTACATTTAATTGAAGACGATTCTAGGGATTATTTGTGAAAAATAAAAGAAATTATAAATAAAATAAACTAAAACAAGTTTATTTATATAAATTTCTTGCACTATGCGGGATTTATTTGTATTTTATTCGACGAGAAACTTTAATTTAATTTCTCTTTGGATAACACGCACAAAACATAACACAAAAACCAATTCAACACCTTTGCATTTAGCCAAATGGGGGGAAAATCTCATCAAAATGTCACTTTTGGGAGTTGTCATTGTGAACCTTTTTTAGGAAAGGTTTTGGTGTTGGATATTAGTATGGTGACGATAAAAAAACTTGGTTATCGGGGATATGAACCTTATTTTAGTACACATATAATTCACATAATTTGCAGCGAAATTGGGGCTGTTTTTAAATGAATTGATTTTTTGTATTACAAAAATATAAAGTTAAATTGTAAAGTGCAATTTATATTTACTAACAGTAGATTATAAACAAATTAATACAAACAAAACAGGTGGGAGTGTTGAATACAAATGCGAGGTGAAATTAGTCATCATATTTTAAGGGCGAGTTATAAGAACTAATGGTGTTTTCTATTGGTTTCGTTCAATAATAACATGATAAAATGATAATAAGCTGATAAAATTTTGATTATAAAATATAATAATCAGCTAGCGACTGCTAACTATGAATATCTTCTAACATAAATTTTTTGTGAAATTCACTTCTTTTAAAAATAGTTTCTTTAAAAAATTTCATCTACATCGCTGAATACAATCATTATTATGATCAGCAAAGTCTTTGTTTTGTAGTTTTTTAATACCTCCTATCATATTAGCGCCTAAAATATCTCCTATCATCACATTTGACTCAACTTTGTGCAGACGCAAGGGCCCACAAGAAGTTTTCGCTTCATATTTTATTAAATGTAAGTATTTTTTTCATTTTCTTTCTGTTTTGCTTATAAAATAGTATTTTTGTGTTATAATAGTCTAAAAATTTTATGGTTTTATTACAATAATATACAAAAAAAGTCATAAAACTATTGCACAGTATGTTTAAGAGGTATTCTGTTTCGTATTACTAGTACCATAATATCTCCTATCAACAGATTTGTACTGACAAATACCCCTAGGTATGTTTATTATTTTACAGATTATGAATGCTCTTTTAATTTATTATTATTAAGTAAAATGCGTTGTCGAGCGAAAAAATGCCTCGATATGGCGCGGTCTCGAAGGGCTACCTTCTTTCCTAAAACCATTAAAATGACAATTAAGCCCGTTACCAACACCTTTCCCAGTACAGATGCAACAATCTCCATTGTGCCAGCTTGCTCATTTCCCAGCGACAGCGAAATGACTGCTTAATCGTTTCTTCATGTGGAATCAGTGCTTGAAATTCAAGAACCTTACAATACCAATACAATTTCCATTAAGTCAGCTTCCTCATTTCCCAAAAACAATGAAATGAAGTGGGATCAGTAGTCGAAATTTAAATAAATTAAATAAATTATTTGGCGCGACAGCTCTTAAGGAGCCAAGGCCTAGTGACTTATACTCTCAACCATTCCTGTGCGTGTGTTGTTAATCTGCAAGAATGGAAGGGACCTGCTTTTACCGCCGAGTCCGAACGTCTACATGAGATGCACTTTTTCGAGAAAAATTTTACTCTTGGAGGTTTTGTCAGTTCCTCGCAAGAGGCAGTACCCCGGAAAAGAAGATGGCTATGAGCTGGATTCGAACCCAGGCTCATTTGCTTAGCAGTCCGACACCCTAACCACTAAGCCACGGGGCACAACTAGTCGCTGCAGATAGAAACCAATGAGCTTTTAATTGAAGAATCAGATCCACCCTGTCGATCCTCAAACAGTACTAGAAAATGAGAACCACATTTTTTCAAACGATTGTGAGTATGGTGATATGCAAGAAGGGAGACAGAGAAGCCGAAGACTGTCGACATTTTTATGAAAACTTGTCACTTAAATAATAAGTCTGCTTGAAAAGTTCCTGCTTATTAAAAGTTGAAGAATAAGTTTGTGATATTTTGCAATGAATAAATTACTCCTATCAGCATAAAAAGCTCTTCTTTTTATGAATGAATTTCTCTTTTTCTTATGAAAATCACATTTTTTTGCCGGTAAAACTATTTCACATCATAGAGATTCAAAATAGAAAATACTTTGTCAAATTTCATGATTATACGTTTTTGTGCTGTGAAAATATTTAGTTTTTTGTGTTTCCTGTACATTTTACAAAATACGACACATGAGGTATTCATAGTTATAGCCGTCGAATTTCAGGGGGTCGATTCCAGATATGGGAAACTAAAAACTGATAAATTATTTTATCGTGTCTTTACGCTAAATACGATTTTCGATTTGTAGAAAATAGAAAACAAACCTCAAAACGTAGTTTTGAGACTAATTTTGGATCAAGCAACCAAGTATAGCAAAGAGGATAATGAAGGAAGAATGATCCATTCTAAGGCAGTTTTCATATTTTGTATTTATTACTTTACTTTACTTTTAGAATGCTTAATAAGTAAATATTGATTAAGAATACTTGCAGTGGATTATAAACTAGAAATAAATTTGAAAAAACTATAACATTTATCATTTAGTAATTTTTAGCAACTACGTCACAAGCTCGGATGGAGTTCGACGTATTGCTTGTTTATCTGCTGTTTATCTCTCCTTGATGAAAACAAATATGTTTTTTCTAAAAAGTAAAGAAAGTATTTGTCTACGACAAGCGAGACAACCGCCAAACGATACAAACGAAGTAACAAAAAATATAAAAAAAACAAAAAAAAAAAACAGAGCAACTATCCCATTATTGATGAGCACACAAGAAAAAAATGGGCATGTTAACTATAGAGCATTCCAGAGCAACGTCTACTTCTCGGTCCACAAAATGCAACAACAACCACATTTGCGGACCCAGAAAGAAAGCAACTTCAAAAAGCACATCAAAGCCACTTCTACTTCTCGGTCCGCAAATCACAACAAAAACCACATTTTCGGACCCAGAAGAAGTCAATGAAAATCAACCCTCGTTAGCAGCAAACAACACGAGCATCTAAGAAAAAATCATCATCCTCCGGCTAGCGGTGGTTGGGAGCGAGAAATACGACTTCTCGTATACCCAATACACGAACATACGAGCATTCGAGCATTCAAGCAAAATCATGGAAGTGCGCAAGCCAAACCTCTTTTCATAGTGTCTGATTCTCTGAGTTAGCTGGAGTTGCGACCGGCAACGAAGTTGTTTACCAGTTGCAGCAGTGGAAAATTACCACAGAAGGAGCGTTGTTGATGGTATAAAAGAAGCATCAAGAATCAATCATCAGTCGTCAGTCGTCACCGTCAGTCATTGAAGAGCAGTGCAGTCGTCATTTCGAGCAAATCCACAGAGCAGTGAAAGTGAGTCGTCAGTCGTTGAAGAGCAGCAGTGGAGTCAGTCATTTCGAGCAAATCCACAGAGCAGTGAAAGTCAGTCCGTGCTCAGGATTGGGTTATATGTCCTTAAACGGGTGGCATGTAGGTCGCCAAATTTTCCAAATCATCGTAATGAATTGGCAGATTTCCTTCTGTCTCCGAATCGACAATTTTGTTGGCTTTTGCAATGTTGAAAATTCTTTCTAAAAAAAATAATTATTAGTTATATGAATTGGTTGTACGTTATTTAAGTCAGTAAAGAAAAACCTCAGTGTTCTAAACATAAATCTGTTGTTTCATCCAAACCGGTGTCGTATCTATTCTCTGAAAAAGCACCTTCGTTGTGACCAAGAATGTACGATATGAGCCTATCCCATAGAAAAAAGAAACAAGATGAACGACAACTGTGAGGATAGTTCTCTCTTCGCCTACAAACTGAAAAATGCCCCGTTTAGCGACATATGTGTATCGGTCTACTACTAAATGTAGTATATTGCACGTTTATTAATATGTCTGTTTGTAATCAGGAATCATTTTTTTGTATCCATATGAGTACAACAAAATGGTGGTGGGTACTGCAAAATTCTGACATGTGAAATCTTGAAATCTCTTTGTCGAAATCAAAAGTTTTAATTTGCTGACAAAATAGTTATAAAACCAAAAATCATCCAATTGTCTAACACATTCCTGGGATTTAAAAATGCGAAAGGACATAAAGCTGGTATGTATTAAGTTGAGATGGTGCAGCACTCTGTACCGAATTCTATTTGTTGTTTAATCTTTGTATATACACTGCCTATAGTACTATCATGAAGCATCATTTTTTAATTGCGAATCATGTCGCAATTAGTGGCGCTGAAATCGACAGTTGGTGTGGATATAGAAAAACAGCAAAAGTGTATTAAATACTGGTAAAATAAGGGTAAATGTTCTCGTTTCTACTATTTAGAATTAGTTGCGGATCAACCAGGAAGATGAACAGAGACAAAATGACATCCATGACAGTACTATTATAGGCAGTGTATATAACTACAAAGCATTAATTTTCCTTTTTCTATGATTAATTTCGTCCGGAACATACAAAAAACATAGAATGAACACGCAAATCCATTTCATTTCAAACCACACACCCTTACACTCGCAAATGCGTCGACACACGTTCATTTACCATTTTTTCCAATTCCATTTTCCCTCCATCATTCGCTCACATTACAACCAAAATGGCAGACTAGTATTTTTGTGGCAAGAATTTTTATCTCTAAAAAAAAAACAGAAAAAAGTCCACAAATCTTCTATTGTTTTCATTTATTTATTAATAAGTAAACAAACGTTTATTGTGCTATTCAAAAATCCCCCTTAGTCAATCCAAATACACTTGTATTTAACCGAAATCAAAAAAACTAAAATCATAAAAAGTGGTGCAACGATATAAAAAAATAAATCGAATGACACATGACAGAAAGACATAATTGCATTTTTGTTCTCAAACAGATAAAGGAGAACTAACTAAAAACTGATCCCAGAGAGATAAATATCTAGACAGCAAAATGGTGAATAAATAAAAAATAATCCAGCAAAATTAGGAATATAAAAAAAAACTGCATTTTGCCTCAGAAAAAAAAAACAAGAAAAGTATTTATTATATAAACAATTTTTGTGTTGTGTGCTGTTGTTTGTTCCTCGTATCCTGAAAATGTAAAATTTTGCGTTTCCTCAGAAATTTAATTTATCGTCACCTCTTTCATTGCACAAAAAAAGGTAAAGTACAAAAAAAAAACATAAAATCATTATGAACTAATTTTTTTTTCAACACTTCTTTTTTTACATTTTTCTTCTTTTTTTTTTTTATTTGACTCCACTTTACCATCCTCCTCCACTTTTGTGGTCGTTTGCTTTTATTACATCTTCGTCAGGCACACACCATAATCGTGTTTCTTTTCGTGGAATACACGAATACGACAGTGGGGTTTGGTTTTCTTTTGGTGGTTCAGACTTCAGATCGGCTTTGGGCATAGTTTTGTGGTTTTGATGGACAGTCAAATGGAGGAGCTGTGTAAATTCTTGCGGCAATGGTATGAAATCCAATTGGATTCGTAGCTAAGATAAGACCTCGTTATCTGAGGATGCCATGTAGGTAATGAACTTAATTAAAAAAAAATAGGCTGGTCAAGGGAGGAGGCTTTCACGTAATTTTTTTTTTTTTTTTTTTTTTAGTTTTCATTTAATCAATAGTTCCGTGTCTGGCACAAGCTATTTGAAAGCATTGCTCGGTTGGAAGTTTATTCCTCATTAAAATCCCATTATGACCTCATTACCATTACCATAAGCCGAATAGGTGGTTCTTTGCCACAAATAGTGAGAAGGGAACAAGCAGGTTGCAAGGTTTTCAAAACTACACAGTTTACAGCTGCTAAATCTGTCCTTGACAATCATGAAAGTACAGGCTTTTGATAAACAGTGTGCTGAGCATAAGAAGTAAGTTTAAAAGTTAAGAAGTAAGTAGGTACCAATTGATATAGTTGTGTTCCCGATAATTATTCGCAGCTGTCAGATTTTTGAGTAGAGGGGATTTCTACGAAAAAAGTACGGGAATGCTTTAAACCAGAAAAAAATTCAGCATTCTTTCCTATACTCTATTAAATTTATATTTTCAGTACAGGGAAGATAGGATATTTGCCTTTCACTCTTACTATTATGGATTTCAATAAGCTATCTCCATTTTAAAGCTCTCAAATGGTTGCCATACTGGGCATTATAAATGTGTATAATTCTCACAGAAATGTAGGTATGGTTACCAACTGTTTATTCAAACTTGCTCAAATAGAAATTCTTTCTTAAATAAATTGCACGACTGTCACAGCTCGAATAAAATTTGAAAAATATTAACGGCCGATTTCTTCACAGGGTTCTAGTACTAAATTTAGTACTCAAATCGGTATCAACTCATTTCTTCATACACGTTCTAAGTCTAAGCCATAGTCCTGTCAATTTGGTACCGAGTATTAGTAAGGACTCGGTCCCAGCTAGCTTCTAAAAATTAAAAAGAAAAAGTTGTTAGTACTCAAATTAGTACCAAGTGATTTCTTCACAGAAGTCCTAAGCTCTAATCCTGTCAAATTGAGACCGAGTATTAGTAAAGACTCGGTATTAGCTAGGACCTCGAATTCGGTAGACTATCGTCTTAACACCGGAGTTTTTATAGTTTCTTAGCTGTAGTAGGTAGTTGGTGCGTTTTTGTTTTTTTTTTTCATTGATTTTTATTCCGTTTCATAACCGTTGGTGATCGTATTTAATGGCCCCGTTCGGTTGCGTATAGCTTTACACTACAATGCTATTGAAATATACTGTGCGTTTGTGAACGCATAAAACCCAATAGGTAACAATTTCTGTCCAAACGTACTACATTTGCACAAACAGCTGATTTCGTGGTCAGCTGTTCCATACGATACCAAAGTATATCAGAAATTTAGCGCTACTTGTAACGGGTGATTTTTTAAGAGCTTGAGAACTTTTTTTAAAAAAAAAACGCATAAAATTTGCAAAATTTCATCGGTTCTTTATTTGAAACGTTAGATTGGTCCATGACATTTACTTTTTGAAGATAATTTCATTTAAATGTTGACCGCGGCTGCGTCTTAGGTGGTCCATTCGGAAAGTCCAATTTTGGGCAACTTTTTCGAGCATTTCGGCCGGAATAGCCTGAATTTCTTCGGAAATGTTGTCTTCCAAAGCTGGAATAGTTGCTGGCTTATTTCTGTAGACTTTAGACTTGACGTAGCCCCACAAAAAATAATCTAAAGGCGTCAAATCGCATGATCTTGGTGGCCAACTTACCGGTCCATTTCTTGAGATGAATTGTTCTCCGAAGTTTTCCCTCAAAATGGCCATAGAATCGCGAGCTGTGTGGCATGTAGCGCCATCTTGTTAAAACCACATGTCAACCAAGTTCAGTTCTTCCATTTTTGGCAACACAAAGTTTGTTAGCATCGAACGATAGCGATCGCCATTCACCGTAACGTTGCGTCCAACAGCATCTTTGAAAAAATACGGTCCAATGATTCCACCAGCGTACAAACCACACCAAACAGTGCATTTTTCGGGATGCATGGGCAGTTCTTGAACGGCTTCTGGTTGCTCTTCACTCCAAATGCGGCAATTTTGCTTATTTACGTAGCCATTCAACCAGAAATGAGCCTCATCGCTGAACAAAATTTGTCGATAAAAAAACGGATTTTCTGCCAACTTTTCTAGGGCCCATTCACTGAAAATTCGACGTTGTGGCAGATCGTTCGGCTTCAGTTCTTGCACGAGCTGTATTTTATACGGTTTTACACCAAGATCTTTGCGTAAAATCTTCCATGTGGTCGAATAACACAAACCCAATTGCTGCGAACGGCGACGAATCGACATTTCACGGTCTTCAGCAACACTCTCAGAAACATACGCAATATTCTCTTCTGTACGCACTGTACGCATTCGTGTGGTTGGTTTAATGTCCAATAAAGTAAACTGAGTGCAAAACTTGGTCACAATCGCATTAATTGTTTGCTCACTTGGTCGATTATGTAGACCATAAATCGGACGTAAAGCGCGAAACACATTTCGAACCGAACACTGATTTTGGTAATAAAATTCAATGATTTGCAAGCGTTGCTCGTTAGTAAGTCTATTCATGATGAAATGTCAAAGCATACTGAGCATCTTTCTCTTTGACACCATGTCTGAAATCCCGCGTGATCTGTGAAATACTAATGCATGAAAATCCTAACCTCAAAAAAATCACCCGTTATTTCGATTTGGAGATCATATGTTTCGTTGTTTGTTATGGTCATCAGCTGTTGATCAGCTGTCTTTTTACACGTATTACAACAACAATGCAATACTTTGGTAGCGCTTCTATGAGATACCGAACGGGGCCAATGTGTCTTTTTGGTTGTTACCAATTTTCGCAATTTCAGCAGTAGGATGTTTTTTTTTATGTACGATTATAGAAGGTCGTTGTGGAACTCCTGAACAATCTGTTATATGTTAAAAAAAAGTTATAAGTTGACAAAAAAAATAAGTTTTTTTTTTAACAAACATTCAAGATAGATTGATTATCAATTGAAAATTTTGGGTAACGGATTTTAAATAGGCCTGAAATCAGACAAAATAATTGTCCTGGGAGTACATACCCTGATAATTATTCTCATTGGAACTATGCGGCATTGATGTCTGTCAATCATGGCATCCGCTGTGGGGCACTAACCGTCATCCTGGTGGAACCACATGCCATGGAATAAAAAAATATCGGGTTTTTCAACAGTGACAGCAAACGACGCCATATTTCTTGCCGCTCTTTTGACATTTCTCTTCAGTAAGGTTTGCCATTTCATGATGGAAAGATATACGAGCCAACAACGAGTCGAAATTATTAAAATTTACTACCGAAATTCGGAGTCAGTGGCCTCAACGTTAAGAGCGCTACGTCTAATTTATGTTCATCATAATCGTCCTAGCAGATCAAATTTGAATCCACAGACACAGTACACAATGTTCCCGTGCCAGTGAGACAAAGAAGTGCCCGTAGTGTGGAGAATATTGCTGCCGCTGAGGCTTCAGTTGCAGAAAGCCCAAATGTGTCTCTCACACGTCGTTCTCAAGCGTTGGGCATCGTTGTGGCGAATTTTGCGAAAAGATATTGGCCTACATCCTGACAAGATTAAATTGACGTAAGAACTGAAACCGCTTGACCACCAGAAGCGTCGTATGTTCGTGAATTGGGCTGAGCAACAACTTGAAAATGATTCGGATTTTCATCGAAAAATCATCTTTAGCGATGAGGCTCATTTCTGGCTGAATAAACAAAATATGCGGTATTGGTCAGGCAGCAATCCACACGTAATCCATGAGTCATCATTGCATCCCGAAAAAATTACGGTTTGGTGTGGTTTATGGGCCGGCGGCGTACTTCTTCCGTGATTATCAAGGCCGGCACGTTACTGTGAATGGGGATCGCTACCGTTCAATGATAACCGAATATTTTTGGCCCCAATTGCATGATATGGACTTGGAGGACATGTGGTTCCAACAGGACGGCGCCACAAGCCACACAGCGAATGTCACAATCAATTTATTGGAAACCAAGTTTGGAGAACGTGTTATCTCACGAAATGGTCCAGTCGCTTGGCCCCCTCTGTCGTGCGATTTGACGCCGTTAGACTATTTCCTGTGGGGCTACGTCAAGTCTATGGTCTATGCCAACAAGCCAGCGACGATTGATGAACTTCGTACGAATATCGAACGTGAAATTGCAGCAGTATCGGCCGATTTATGCTTTAAAACCGTCGAACATTGGGTTCAGCGTCTGGACTTCTGCAAGCGTGCCCGTAGTGGCCATGCAAGAGAAATCGAGTTCTATACATAATGGCATCGAACGTACACAGGAATAAAGAATTTCATTGATATCCAAAACCGTTTTTGTTTTATTTAAAAAAAAAAAAAAAAACTTGTAGCGCTCTTATTGAAAAACCCTTTAGTTATCATCGTTCTGTAGCATTGAGACCGCATCACCAAAGTCATTTTCAAAAAAAAGGGTTATGGTCATAAACTTTGAGCTTCTGATTCAATTGGATCTTGACCGAATGTAGGCCTTAGTACCGACACTAAATTCCCCTAATTGAAGTCGCAGAATTGCCTAGTTCATGTGATAGGCGAGAAATCAATTGCCTCGTATTCTGCTGTATTATTCACGGACCGCTGCGATGCTTTCGGCCCACCTTCCTTGAATGATTACGGAACCAGCCGTTTCAAATTTGGTCACCGAACGTTGAAGGGCGACCACGTCAAGCGTAAAATGGGAAAAATGCCCGTATCATTAAATATAGGGAAAACTCTTTTTGATGATAAGGTTTTATCATTTTGGGCATGTTGTTCAATCGTGTAACTTGCCATGGTAATTTGTTATCAGTAACTGAATAACAAACAACAGATTTAACAGATATTACCTAAAAAACTTGGCAACCACAGGCCGCCAAAATCCACCCAGGTCAATTGCAAAAATACATTCACAATAATGCAATCCTGGAAATCTACATTAGACCAAGAGTCAGTAGACATACAAATAGGATAGAAAAAAAGTTCACTGGAAACGGGGTACAAAGGTTAAGACCTAAAAATGTGAATTTCTTGCATGAGATGCACCATGTGGAAAGCACGACTGGGTCCTATCTAATCCTTTTTAAGTGCAGGCGTCTTTTTGACAAAGATTTAATTTTAATGTTTTTTTGACGTGCAACTTCTTTATAGAATCGTTGTTGTTTGAAGCTCGAAAGAACATGCGTCACGACAAAGGGATAAACACAAATATATAGGATTGTTAGCTTTTGCAGTTTTTTAGTTTATTATCTTATTATCCACTTGTTGTTTTTTTTTTTTTTATGTTGGCTCAACTAGAGCGTGGTGCTCGTAGGCCTTGCTCAATACGCCCCTCCAGCTGGCTCGATCCCTTGCCTGCTGTCTCCAATTTCGCACTCCAAGTTGGCGGAGGTCTCCTTCTACCTGGTCGCTCCATCGAAGATGAGGTCTACCTTGGCTTCTGACTCCCTCTGGTTTGGCTTTGAAGACTTTACTCGCTGGAGCGTTGGTGTCCATTCGCTCTACATGGCCCAGCCATCTTAGTCCTTGGACTCTAATTTTTCTGGCTAAGCTTATGTCGTTGTACAGCTCGTATAGTTCGTCGTTGTATCTTCGTCGCCAAATGTTGTCTTCTCGGTTTACGCAAATAGGACCATAGATCGTACGCAGAACTTTTCTCTCGAAGACTCGAAGTGACTTTTCATCCGATTGGGAGAGGGTCCATGCTTCTGCACCATATAGCAGGACCGGGATGATGAGTGTTTTATATAGTGTCTCCTTGGTTCTTCTCGATAGGGCTTTATTCCTCAATTGCTTATTCAGCCCAAAGAAACAGCGATTAGCAAGAGTTAGTCTGCGTTTGATTTCAGCGCTGATGTTGTTGACCGAGTTTACAGCAGTACCCAGGTAGACAAATTGACTGACTACCTCGAAGTTATACATATCAATGGTCACATTTTGACCAAGCCGGTGGTGGGATTGGGCTTTTGTTGATGAAAGCATATACTTCGTCTTGTCCTCGTTTATATTCAGCCGCATTCTGCTTACTGCTGACTCCATAGTAGTGAAAGCACCGGTTACTGCTCGCTTTGTTCTTCCTATCACGTCTATGTCGTCTGCAAACCCAAGTAATTGTGTCGATTTATTGAAAATGGTGCCCGATGTACTGGCATGGGTGCTCCGTATTACATTTTCAAGCACAATGTTAAAACAGCTGCATGACAGCGCGTCTCCTTGTCTAAGCCCTCTGGTGGTTTCGAAGGTTTCAGTAGAGTTGACGGAACAGCGAGCATTCTCCAACGTCATCCTGATAAGGCGTATCAGTTTAGCAGGGATTCCAAAGTTAGACATAGCACGATACATTTCAACTCTATTAACACTATCGTACGCTGCTTTAAAATCGACGAACAGGTGGTGGGTGTCGATGTTATATTCTTGGGTTTTCTCCAGGATCTGGCGTAATGTGAATATTTGGTCGGTGGTAGATTTTCCAGGTCTGAAGCCGCATTGGTAAGGACCTTTTAGATCATCAGCAAACGGCTTGAGACGTTCACATAAAACGCTTGACAGGATCAGGCGATGTTTAGAAGACTAAGGCCTCTATAGTTGGCGCAGAGTAGGCGGTCTCCTTTTTTGTGGATCGGGCAGATGGTACTGTGGTTCCACTCATCGGGCATACTTTCCTCCGACCATATTTTGCAGATGAGTTGGTGTATGCTCCTGACCAGTTCATCTCCAGCGTGTTTAAAAAGCTCAGCTTGTAGACCATCGTATCTAGCTGCTTTGTTCATCTTTAGCCTGGTGATGGCTACTTTGATCTCATTTTGGTCAGGCGGATGCATTTCGTGGTCGTCATCTAGATTAACTGGTACAAGTTGATATTGGGCGGGATCTTGGCTGTCATCGCCATTTAACAACTGGTTAAAGTAGTCTCTCCAGATGGCTAACATCGCCTGTGTTTCCACAATGGTGTTTCCATCCTGATCTTTGCAGGGCCCAGGGCGACTTGTGAAACCTGATGTAGACTGTTTCACTCTTCTGTAGAAGTTTCGCACCTCTTTTCTGCAAAAACATCTCTGCATCTCCTCGACTTCGCGTTGCTGGTGTTCTTTTTTCTTCCTCCTGAGTATGCGTTTCTCATCCTTCCTTCGCTCAACATAGAGATTTCTGGTGGCTCTCGTATCTCTCTGGAGCCAGGACTTGTATGCCTCCGTTTTAGCTTTGTTTGCCTGAGCACATTCGGGGTCGAACCAAGGGTTTCTAGGGGGAGGCTGTGAGAAACCTAATACCTCTGACGCAGCATTTCTTATGGCTTGTTGACATAGCTGCCATTGGTCCTCCGTGTTCATATCCTCAGTCGAAGGATTTCTCGCAAGCTCAAGGGATACGCGGTCTGCATAGCCAGCGGCGGTCTCTTCCGATTGAAGTTTTCCAACATTGAATTTCTTCGGCGTAGTTGGTGTTCGCCTGAGAGCTACCATTGAGATCCGTACTCTAAGCTTTGCACCGACTAGGTAGTGGTCCGAATCGATGTTTGCTCTTCGGAATGTACGGACATTCAAAATGCTGGAGGAGTGTCTTCCGTCAATCGCAACATGGTCAATTTGGTTGCAGGTTCGACCATCTGGGGATCGCCATGTGCCTTTGTGGATGTCGGGACGTGGGAAACGCGTGCTACTCAGCACCATATTTTTTCGCGCTGCAAAATCGATTAGCCTGAGTCCGTTATCGGAAGTGGTGTCGTGCAGGCTGTGTTTTCCGATCGTCATACCAAAGATGTCCTCCCTCCCAATTTTGGCATTAAAGTCTCCTAAAAGGATTTTAATGTCATTTTTGGTCGTCAACATTGTTGGTTTGGTCATCCGAGGCATATCTTGCATTTTTCATCACAATAAATTTTCCCTTTCATGACCTGCTTGTGAGGCCTGTGCATGACGTGTAGATCGTGTTGGTGGTTGGATGTTCAGAGCGTATCTTTCGTCCTGCTCCTAGTTCCTGAGAAGAGAACTCAGGTATCTACAACCAATGGATCCGATGGATCCAACGCTCGTCGTTAGTTCACCTTTCGGCTATCCAGAGGGCACCGCAGGGAGGTGACGATGCGATTTTGCCCACCGTGGAAAGCGAGTATAATAAAAAAATAAAGAGCACGACTGGGTCGCACGTACTTGCTCCTATCTAATGCTTTTTAAGTGCAGCCATCTTTTCTTTAAAATCGTTGTGGTTTAAAGCTCGAACGAACATGCGTCACGACAAAGGGATGAACACATAAATATATAGGATTGTTAGCTTTTGCAGTTTTTTAGTGTATTATCTTTCCATTTGTTGTTTACTGTTTATAATATAATGTGCTAATAGAATGTATAGAGACAATATTAAAAGTTAACAATGGTTTTGTTTATTTAGGGGCAGGTGTAAGCTTTTGTTTTCTCGATTGAAATTTTTGCATTCAGTAGTAATCGAATAGTTTTTTTATTCGTCAGTTGTTTTTGTATGTTTGCCATAGACTTCCTTATTTTTTCTGTGTGCTTTTATGATAATAAAATGCTTTAAGATACGAAGGTATGTATGTAGGTTGTTAACTTCTTTTATTTGACTAATGGCTAGGGCTTAGCCGAATTTTGGGAAAAAAAACACTATTCTTAACGTTTTTTCGCAAAAATGTTGTAAGCCATCTTATTTCTTGTGCTGTTTTCTATTTTATGAATTTTTCATTTCAAAATCATTCGACGAGTTTTTTTCAAAAATATGTTTTTTTTGAAAAACTTTACGAAAATAATTTAAAATTTTTTTTTTTGAGTATTTCAATTTAAAGAAATCTATAGTTTATACTGGGAGAAAAATTAAAAAAAAAAAACTAGATCCGTTTTCAAAATATTCAAAAAACAAATAAATATTAAAAAAAAAATTATTAGTCAACGGCCTTGGCTTCGATAAAGCATCGCTTCCCGTAAGATCAGCGAAATCAAGCATCGTTACGCGTGGTTAGTAGAAAGATGGGGGACCGTCCGAAAACCAACTGCGTGCTGTTGACATGTGTTATGTGTTTTCTGTTTTCCGTTCTCCTTCTGTCTTCTCTTCTGTCCTGTATCAATGTCGTCTTGTGTGTTGTCTTGCAATTGTCTGAGCCGATGGCCTCAGTAGCCATTGCTCGTAAGTGTGTCTACTTCGTAGATTAAAATGTAATGTAATGTAATGTAAACAATTATTAAAAATTAAAAAAAAAATGTTTTACAAAATTTTAATAAGCAATATTTTTTAAATCATAAAACACTATATATTTTGAAAATTTAATCAAAATCCGTCAATTAGTTAACGAGAAAGTCTGATTTAAAAAAAAAACTGGTCATATGGGAGGTACCGTTATAAAACTTTTTCTGAAAAATCCATTAAAACTAAAAGATAGATTTTGCATAGAAAACATCATTCAGAAAGTTTTATCAAAGCCGTAGGAGCCGTTTTCGAGAAAAATAAGTTTTTTATTAAAAGTTATATGGCAGGTACCGTTAGTTTTGGAGCTAGAATGCCAATTCGAAAAACAGTCGGGTAGAGTACTCTAAAATTACTATATACCAAGTTTGAATCAAATCGGGCCAACCGTTTAGGCTGTAGGAATCGATACGGACGGAATTTCCGGACCCACTTTTTTTGACTTCTCTCTCTATCATCGTAATGTCATGTTTGATTGTTAGAATATTTTTTTTTATGAATGCATAACTTGCCTTATAGTCCCTATAAATCGCAAGTAAAAAAGCTTTTTAATAAACAAGAAAATAAGAAAAAATATAAAACATACGTGAGGTGTGTAGTTTTGTTCATAATTTTTGTTTGATGTAGGTCTCTGAGAACCGCCATTTTTAATACAAAGTGACAGATCAGATACAACCTGCGCAATATATTACCTTATTTAGGTGTACTGTGCACAACTCACACTGCTCTGTGACTCAGGTGACTTCTTCGGCAATATTCATGGAAAAGTTCATAAAACCAAGAGTTTTTTGTTTTTTTTTTTATAAACTTTTAAAAATAACTCTGCCACTCTATTTTCTCTCTCACGAGCTCTCTCTTCTGCGAATTTCTACGAATTTTTGGTGTACGGGAACAGGAATTAGCAGAAATTCGTAAAAAATTCGTACGAATTCCCAAATTATTCGTTTTTTTTTTTAATAACAATGTCATTTTTATGTCATTCTACCTATGGAATTAAAAGTCTACAGTTTGTTACTTTAAAACAAACTGGACCGACAGCAGAAGTTTCATATGGCAAACAAGTCTATTTCAGGGAAAACCAGAATGTTCGTTTCATGAAAATGTTTTTTTTTGTAAGTTCTTTCCTTAATATCGAAACTATTTCTAAAAATAGGTCCCCTTTTGGTTGAGATATTTATGACAATATATGGCAATCCTAGACGTATCTCCGCCGCAATTTAGTCTATTTTTAAAAATGGTATTTTTGACATGGATGTTTTCTCTGATATTTGGTGGGTACATAGGTAGGTATTCCCGATCCTAAGCGAGCATATCCCTGTTGTTTTCCATAATTTATTTATGTATATTTATATATTTCTTCCTCTTAATTTTATATGGGAGTGTAGAATGTGTACCTAAACTAAATGCCTTTAAGCTTTATGCTTACAGAACAAAGACGGATACAAAATACAAACTGTCTCCAGCTTTACAGCTTTATTTTATGTTAAATCATAAAAAGAAATATTGAATTACAATAAATATTTCGGCACACAACGGGGGTGAAGCAAACTTCAGGGAATCTAAAAATGTTCATTTCTTGAAAATAGGTGTCTCTAACTATTTTTGTTTTAATAAGTAGAAAGCAAAAAATAAAATGTAATGAAGGTTCGTTTGAAGAGCAGATTCTCAGAGATTCTGGAGAAGTGTTGTGAACAATTTTTTTTCATTTTGAGTGGCCCAATCAATGGCTCTATCCGAAGATTTCAATTGCGCTCTTGTCAATTAGATAATTTTGTGCGATTACAACATAATCTGAAACGGAATCACTCGTTGATATCATCTTTTGTGTACTCCTGTGAGAATATAAAGAATTTGTGTTATCAGTTCTTGGTCAAAAACAAATGTTGTGGAAAGTTTTCTGGTTATCAAAATTTGCCGTAAATATTGTAAGGATTCATCTTGTCGTTTTCTAGGTTATTTCTCCAGCGTTCTCTAAGAATGCACAACCGTACTTCATCTTGTCAGTTATGAATCCATATGAAGCTTGATTTATAATCAAGCTTTGTTATTTTTATCCAATTTTGATCCACTGGTTGTATAAAATTGTTTCCCTATGTCCATTCAATGAAATAGTTATTGCGGGCGATTTGAATTGCTTCCGCTATTCTGGTCATACATCACCGGAAAGAAGGTGTGTCGAGCTCTTTGCCAGGTTACATCACTTTACCCATCTGATCGATATGCCAACGCGAATACCGGATGTAATACTCTTAACTTGTATCTTACTTCTCACCCTGATAAATATACCATTAGTGTATCTTATCTATTTGGCCCCTCGGACCATTGTGTCATTTCAGCAAATTTTTCGTCCTCCACTCATCCAGTTGAAGAAAAACTTCCCAGGACCGTTCGGCAATACGAGAAAGCCAATTGGGACGGCCTGAATATATTTTTCTGTAACTTTAACTGGTCACTATACTTCCTCGATAGTGACATTGATGCAAATGCTGAAATGATCATAAATGTGATTCTTCTAAAGATGCGTGCTTTTATTCCTAACAGAGTAAAAAGCATCAAGCCTAAAGAAAAGTCCTGGTTTAGCTCTGAGTGTAAAGAAGCTAACAAGCAAAGAAGCTCAAAGGAGAGGAAGTTTTCGATCCTATAGCCAACCCTACAGAGGAAAATCGGAAAAAGCACAAACAAGCAAGGAACGCAACTCCGTTATTGAAAGAACCAAGTTTTTGCATGACCAAAAATTACCGCAAAAAATTCTACAGTGTCCCAAAGGCAGTAACATTTTTGGTCATTTGTAAAAAATATTAAGAACTCCTCAACATCTTCAACCAATTGTTTACTCTTCAGAGAAGGCAAATTTAAGAACTCCTCAACATCTTCAACCAATTGTTTACTCTTCAGAGAAGGCAAACTTGCTCACCGCCCATTTCGCTGCCAGCTCAACGCTGCCTCACAGCAACGTTGCCCCTCCTGTACTTGAGAATGTGTTCTCAAAGATCTCGATATACACAAATCCGCTGGCCCGGATGGTATACCCCCGATTCTTCTGAAGAGGTGTTCTTGCACACTGGCAAATCCACTGCGTAAGCTTTTCCATCGCTCCTACTCTTCTGGAATCTTTCCTAGAAGATGGAAAACAGCATTTGTCCAGTCTGTCCATAAGAAAGGTGACCCATCCTCTCCCTCCTCCTACCGACCCATAGCACTAACATCCCTTCTTTCTAAAGTCATGGAAACGCTAATGAACCGTCAGCTTAAGGAATATCTCGTAGATCGTAAGTTTCTCCATGACCGTCAGTATGGCTTCCGCAGCAACCGTTCCACTGGTGATCTGATGGCATATCTCACCGAAAAGTGGAACAAACCTTTACATCGTTTTGGTGAAAGTAAGATTATTGCTCTTGATATCTCCAAGGCATTTGATAGAGTATGGTATGAAGCTCTCTTATCGAAAATGCGTGTTTTCGTTCGATTAGGAGCTTTCTTCTGAACCGTTCAATACAAGTTGCATTGGACGGTTTCAAATCTGATTTTCACAAATTAAATACTGGTGTGCCCCAGGGCTCCGTTCTCTCTCCAACTCTTTTCCTCATTTTTATAAATGATCTTTCTGCCATCTCTGGGCAGGTGCTTCCCAAACATTGCTACACCTGCAGGATAGAATGCAAAGGAAATTGAACTGCCGCTGAAACAATTGCCTCTCTGGAACACCGGCGCAATATTTTATATCTTTCCTTATTTTATCGTTTCTTTTATAAAAAATGTTCACTCGAAGTAGTCAGTCCCCTTAAAAGTTTCTCCCGTAATACTCGTCTCGCAAGGAATGCTCATCAGTTTACCCTTGAGCCCAATTTCGGACGTACCGTGAAATATAGGGATTCTTTTTTTACCGAACAACACGAATTTGGAATAGTTTACCCGGCGAGATTTGTCCTTGCCATTTTGATCTGCAAGCATTCAAAACCAATGTTAATCGACACCTCCTGTTCTTTACCTCCCTATCTTCCTAATGCCCTCTACATTAAAAGGGAAACAAATAGTCCCTTGTGCGCGCGTTAATTAAAAAAAAAAAAAAACTAGCTAGATTAGATGGTTCTAATCATGGTGACTACGAATACACAAAATTTGGTTTATCGAAAACGTGTATCGGCTCCTTAGGGAAACAAAACGAAAGATTAATTGGAGTTTCTACTGGCGCTCGACCTTGAAAATCGTTATTTCTCGAGCTGTGAGCTCATTCTGTCGCCCGATCGATAAAACCCAAAGCAGTGTTTTAGTGAACTACTTAGCTTTCAGCAAAAGATTTTTGCCGCAGGAACCATGTTTTAGTAGTTTTAGTAGCATAGTGAACCCTGTAATCTTTAACTCTTCCATCTACCAAACTTCACAAATTCGTGCAGTCGTTCAGACATGGTAACATAGCAAACCCACGGTACACATAACTAATAGCGAGTTTCATTCAAGAAAAGATTTGCTCTTTCTGTCAAAAGATTTGATCTTTTTCAATCAATCGATGTATCGTTCATAAACATCGATGTTGAAACTCATTCAAACATCGATAGATCGTTCTTAGTGAAAGATATTTAATAATAGTAACGTAGTGATCTGAAATTTAATGTTTGTTAGTGAATTTTCATGCAACACCAGTTTTTTTTAAAACAATTGATGACAGTTTCTGTCTGTCTGAAAAGAAGAGAAAATCGATTCCTTTCTCAAAGAATCGAAACGCACGTGGACGCAGTTTAAAATTAAAAATAGTGAAATGTCATTTTTTTTGCGATTGTTTATTTGCGGAAGATAATAACAAAATAAACACAAATTCTAAGAAAGAAAGGAAGTATAATTGAAACAAAATTGATAGTGAAATTTTCAAGCTACTCCAAAGTAAATTTTTTTTTTTTTTGAAAAAAAAAATTGCTACATGATGGCAAATAGTGGGAATAGCCACTGAAAGGGATTATAAAAGGGGAAAAATAAATGCAAGTCGAATGGAATGGCGCGGTTTGTGAGGGTGGGGTTTAAGGGTTGAAAATGTTCTTTTCTGATTTCCGGCGAAGTTTAACATCTGATCGAAAAATGGTCCACAGAAAAGTTGTAGATAATTAAAAAAAACCTACAATTTTACTTCAGGGAATCTTTAAACATAACCTCAAATCTTATGAGATACCGGCAAAAAACGGTTTTCTAATTTTTTTTGCTAACTATAATCGCATTTGATGTTTTTTAAATGCAATGAAACACAAACTTCAGAATTAAAAATGGCTAGTTATGGTTTTTTTATTTTATCGCTACTCGCGCGGTTCTCAGAGACCTACATAAAAAAAAAAATAAATGAACAAAACTACACACCTCACGTTTGTTTTATATTTTTTCTTATTTATTAAAAAGCTTTTTTATAAATTAAATACTTTAAAATATAGCCACGAGATCTATTTTACAGAACAAATTAACAATGGTCTCTGGCGGCCGCCATTTTACTTTGATTTTGACAGATGCACAGAAGATTGCAAAAATTAAACCTCTAATGATATTATCTTGGATATGTGTACTGTGTAGCAAACCACCATTAAGCCATACATAATTTAGTACTTTATTCTTCAATCCAGCACCTCATCCATCTGCCTACCAAACTGAATTAACATCCGTTAAGCTGTTGAAATGAACCTAAACATATGTTTACGTCATCGAAAGCAGAGATATACTAGTAATTGAAAGCTATAAAAATACCTTGAACTAGATGTCAAAAGCATTTTTCTAACTGTACATCTGAAGATATAAACTTTAAATTTGAAAATGTAACGAAGTGAGTTTTTGCGGTTGTCAACTTTAATCTCCATATTTTTTTTTTTTTATTTATTGTTTAGCGCCATATAAGATACATTATTCGAATAATGCAAGAGAACTTTAATTATGGGAGAATGTTCGAAAAATCATTCCAAAATTCTTTTTGAAATAACCTCACCCAAAAACAGTCGTTGCTCGCAAATGGTCAACAATTGGAAAGAAAGTTTTGTCCGAGAGTCATTTCTTCAAAATTAACAAACCTAAACGGGACAAAAACATTACAACCTGAAAGTGGACCTTTGCAATGTTGCTTTAAAAAATAGGCTACAAACTTTGGCTGGACGGATTTTCAATTTTTTTTCTAAACCATCTACAAACGGTTCCCTTTCATTTGTCTGTTAGTGTGCTTCTACATCTACACGATGACTGACCAGTCGTGACTTTTTTCGAAGTTCTATTTGTTATTTTCTTTCCGTGATCCGCGAGTCTTGCGCTTCTACACTGTCACTGTCGACTTTTTTGCTTGACTGGCTTGACTCAAACTGGCTATTGCGAGGAACTGACAAAACCTCCAAGAGTAAAATTTGTCTCGAAAAAAAACTCAAGGTCACCTTAGTACCGAATCGATGACAGGCTACACGTACGAAATAACATGGTCCATGCTGATAAGACTCATGCTAACCGCGATACTTTAGTTCTTTCAACCAAAATCGATCGCAAGCACCAGGCGAACATAAAAAAGAACAAGCGCAAATTCCCAAAATAATTCCACTCAAATTCAAAAAGAACAAAAAGAGAAAAAGAAATACAAAAAGGGGCGGAGTTTTGTTAAAGTAGAAGGTAGATGTAGATATTGGTGTGTGTGGATTTAACAAGAGCGTGAATTAACGGGATGTATCTTGGTGTTGCTGCCTTCAATGTTTTCTTATGACGTTATCACGTAAAATTATCGTCCGTAAACCGACTTGACATACAACCAACTCTTTTTTTTATAGTTTGACAGTCTTCAATTTTCTGTGCGCAAACATTTTTGTAGTAGAACATCACAGGGTGGGGACATTTTTTACTATCTCGTTGGCTCTCTCCTCTGTGAAAAAACTACGAAAAATTCACAAGATGGAACGACTTTGAATAGATTTTCGGTGATTTTTGGCGAATTTCGCAGTTTTTCACAACAATTGAAACAAACCTAATTAAAGCGTTAACAGACTTTTAAATTCAAACTCAATATATTTACCATCATCTCGATTTCTTGTTTAACAAGCAAGAGTAATTGCGATATGAAGAAACAAATTCTAACTATCATAGCCACATTATTATTATAAATTTGGATTGAATGATTTTCATATGTGAAATCTAAGCTTTTAATATATTAAGGAAACAAAATTCATACATTGGTAGCACTGTAAATAAATTATTTAGTCAGTTAAAAAAAGACAATTTTTTAAATTGAAATAAAAAAAAAACTAATTTATGTGAAAAAATCTTGGCATTGTTGACCAGATTGGATTAAAAATAACACTCAATATTGAAAAGAGTTGTAAACACAGTATGTTGATCTATAAATTCGTTGAAGAAGTTATCATAATAACTTATATGTATTTCAAATATAACTCTGTCACACATACAAACTTTTTCAATCTCCATTTGGTAAATTTGTATTATTCATAGAATGATGTATCAAAACAACAAATGAAGTTACCTATGCTTGTGTTAAACCATTCCTAATTATTCTGAACATGAACTACTAATAAACACTCACAACATAATCAAAACCAATGCTAACAAATCATAAAGACAAACACCTGGAGCTGCCACCTTAATCTCATATGTATGTATATCATATCATCATCACTTAATTTGTTCCAGCTATTTTTAAAACTAAAAACAATAATACAACTTATTAAATTTAAAATATCTATTGTAAACTATCCACAAACCAACATAAAAATTGTTTTAATTAATTTTTTTATAATCTTTCTGCATTTCTCAAAAATCAAATTATTTTTCCTTTTTTTTTTTTTTTTTAAATATAACACTAAGGGCTTGTTCCTCAATATCTGACTAAAGTTCTGATATACTATCCGACACATAAACAAACTACAAATTAAATCGTCCCATTAAATAACTGCGTTTCACATTTATCTAAATTATAAATTTAAGTGTCATTCAAAGCTTAGTTTTCCAGACAGAAGTGTTGTATTGTATGTATGTTTGTTTATTTAGTATTTCCAACTATTTGATAACAAAATAATATTATACAATTGTTTTTTGTGTGTTTTAAAGAGCATTAAATAATAAATAAATAATAAATAATTTAACAATTTGAAAATAAATCACTTTATAGAGTTATTCTAACAAAATTAACAATTTGACGTTTGAAGCTGTTTAGGTTGTTTTCCGACTTTAATATGTTTGGCAAAGTGTTGAAAATTCTCAGTCCTTTGTATAATAAACAGTTCTGGCCTGCACTTGTTCGTACCAAAGGAAGGCGGAAATCATGATTATTTCTTAATGTAAAGGGTTAAACATCGCCCACATAGTTTACTAAACGAGACAAATAGGAAGGCATTAGATTATTTTTAATTTTAAAAACAAACACTAAAACATTCATCAAAATTCTTTGTTCGACGTTAAGCCACCTTAACGTATCTAACATGTTACATATAGGAGCATATATATTGCACTTTAAAATTGTTCGCATCGCTTTATTTTGGAGGATTTGAAGTCTATTAAGCATCTCTTGGTTGCACAAAAACAAAATTGAGGGACAGTATTCAAAATGTGGTTTTATTATCGCATTAAAAATGTTTATTGCACTAACTGTTGAAATATTTTTCCGCATTCTTCTGAGTAAATTTGTCTTTTTAGATATTTTCTTCACTATATAGTCTATATGTTTATTAAATGTTAATTTGTTGTCTATAACAATACCCAGGTACTTAACTTCTGTAATTATTTCAATGTTTTCGTTATCTACTTTAATATTCATCACACTATCACTTGCCACATTGTTACCAATAATCATCATTTTTGTTTTCGACACATTCAATTTCAGTTTATTTGCTTTAAGCCAAACACTAAGATTATCCAAATCTGCTTGTATTTTTGTGATACCCTCTTTCAAGTTGTTACAGCTAACATACAACAAACCGTCATCAGCAAATAATGCATAACGACTATAGTTTATTACACTGCCGATGTCATTGATATAAACGTTAAAAAGAAATGTGCCTAGGATTGACCCCTGTTGAAAACCAATATCAATTTGTATTTCATCAGATAAAATGTTATTCACTTTCGTCTTTTGCTTTCTACCAGATAGATACGAAATCATCCATGAAAGCGATTTTCCGCTGACTCCATACCTCTTCAAGTTTTTCAAACAAAATAGATCTGTCAACCGTCTCAAAAGCCCGTTTCAAGTCAAGAAAAACACATATTATTTTAGTTTTCGCATCGAGTTGTTGCTTCCAATCTGCTATGACCATATTAAGTGCACCTTCACAAAAATGCTGCTTCCTAAACCCCGACTGGTTTTCAATTATCAACTTATGAAAGTCAAAAAATGATTCCAATTGGAAGTGAACAATTTTTTCAAGAACCTTCTCATAGAGAGGTAGGGCATTAATTGGTCTGAAGTCTTCACATTTAATTGAATTCTTAACTTTTGGAATCGGAGTTATTTGGGACATTTTCCTGGAGCTGGGAAAAACACCGCTACGAAACGATTGATTAATAATTTTGATCAACGGATGTCCTATGATATCCATCATGTCTTTAAAAATCTGTATATTAAGATAATTAGGGTCACGTTTATTTTTTATGTTATCGAACACTTTTTACTTGCGATTATAGGGACTATAAGGCAAGTTATGCATTCGTAAAAAAAAAAAAAAAAATTCTAACAATCAAACATGATATTACGATGATAGAGAAGTCAAAAAAAGTGGGTCCGGAAATTCCGTCCGTCTGTCTGTCTGTCTGTCTGTCTGTCTGTCTGTCTGTCTGTCTGTCCGTATCGATATCTACAGCCTAAACGGTTGGGCCGATTTGATTCAAACTTGGTATATAGTATTTTTAGAGTGTTCTACCCGACAGTTTTTGGAATTGGCATTCTAGCTCCAAAACTAACGGTACCTGCCATATAACTTTTATTAAAAAACTTATTTTTCTCGAAAACGGCTCCTACGATTTTGATTAAACTTTCAGAATGATGTTTTCTGTGCAAAATCTATCTTTTAATTTTAATGGATTTTTCAGAAAAAGTTTTATAACGGTACCTCCCATATGACCGGTTTTTTAAAATCAGACTTTCTCGTTAACTAATTGACGGATTTTGATGAAATTTTCAAAATATGTAGTGTTTTATATAATATTGCTTATCAAAATTTGCAAAAACATTTTTTTTTAAATTTTAATAATTTTTTTAAAAAAATATTTTGTTTTTTGAATATTTTGAAAACGGATCTATAGATTTTTTTTTAATTTTTTCTCCTAGTATAAACTATAGATTTCTTAAAATTGACATACTAAAAAAAATTTTAAAATATGTTTTCGAAAAGTTTTAAAAAAAAAACATTTTTTTGAAAAAACTGGTCGAACGATTTTGAAATGAAAAATTCATAAAATAGAAAACAGCAAAAGAAATAAGATGGCTTACAACATTTTTTCCAAAAAACGTTATGAGTAGTGTTTTTTTGAATTCATAAATTTTTTTCCCCAACATTTTATTTCATATTGCTCGGCTAAGCCCTAGCCAAGCCATTAGTCAAATAAAAGAAAGTGACAACCTACATTACATACATACTTACGTATTTTAAAGTATTTTTCATCATCATAAAAGCACAGAATAAATAAGGAAGCCTTTGATAAACACACAAAAACAACTAACAAATAAAAAAAACTATTCGATTACTACTGAATGCAAAAATTTCAATCGAGAAAACAAAAGTTTACACCTTCCTATAAATAAACAAAACCACTGTGTTAACTTTTAATATTGTCTCTATACCTACTGGCTTAACAGTAGTTGGAACACGTATCTTAATTTTAGTACCTACCTTCCTTCCAACCTTATTATAGGTACCTATATCCTTTATAAATTCCATTGGTCCCATATTGGGACGTATAAAGGTCCCTTTACCTAGCATTATTGTCATACTGCTGATTCCGACGAATCTTTATGCCAGGTGTTCAAATTTTTCCATACCAAAATGAAAATTTAACTGAAAAAAGTCCTTTGTATCTTTCTATTAGCAAATTATATTATAAACAGTAAGCAGCAAGTGGAAAGATAATACTACACTAAAAACCTGCAAAAGCTAACAATCCTATATATTTATGTGTTTATCCCTTTGTCGTGACGCATGTTCGTTCGAGCTTCACCCCAAAACGATTCTAAGGAAGTTGCACGTCATACAAAAAATATTAAAATAAAATCTTTGACAAAAAGACGCCTGCACTTAAAAAGGATTAGCACATAAGAGCAAGTACGTGCGACCCAGTCGTGCCTTTTATTTAATCTCATAAAACTCTATTTCTCGAAAACTAAAAGAAGTGGGATTTCTAGCGATCTGGTTAATAAAAAGGACATATGGGATCGAAGCACTTATTTCAGTTATACTGTCAACGAAATATTTGTTGAATTTGTTCGCCAGGATGGCATTGTCGTTGTACGTTATATTTTCAAAAATAACTTTGTTTACCTCCGATGGCTTTTGCTTTAGCACAAATTGTTTGATAGTTCTCCACATAGATTTTTGGTCAACTGAATTCTCTATTTTATTTTTAATAAAATCACTTTTAGCTTTATTGATTTCTTTTTTTAACTGGTTTCTCAAGGACCAATAGTTATTCCAGTCAATTGTACTATTTGTAAAACGAGTTCTATTATATGCAGCTATTTTCTGATACTTTAACACTCTGAGACGACTGTTAAACCATTCATGTTCATCATCACGCACTGTTTTTGTTTTAAGTAATGAATTTACCGTATCTTCAAGAATATTTTGGAAGATCGAAGCCATTTGATTTGTGTCACTTAAATAACAGATATTATAAATATCTTTCATTATTAAAAAATTTCTAAACTCACTTTTTTGATAATTTAAAATTCGAATAGTTTTCTTTTGTCTTTCTTTTCTAACTTCCACATTAATCTCGGCTAAAATAGTTTCATGATCACAAATTTTCAAATTGGGAAATGGTTCAGCTATAATTTTTTTTTTGAATTTGTGATTACAAAATCGATTAATGTTTTCGAGTTTTGAGTTATTCTAGTAGGTTTTGTAATAATCTGTTTAAAGCCATTACTGACTAAATATCTTTCAATATTCTTTTTATATAAATCATTTGATTGCATCCAGTCAATGTTAAAATCACCAATAACAAAAACTTCATATGATAATTCGTTTAATTCATCCATCCACTCAGAGAACTTATCACAAAAATCTTTTTTTGAACACCTTGGTGAATTGTAAACAGCTACTATCACAAAAAACTTTCAATGAAAGCCACCAAATATCTTTATCTATCTCATACATTTGTAATGTCTCCGCTTGCCACATTTCTTTCAAATAAATAATGACACCACCAGTGTGCCTCGATTCACTATTACACCTATATATATTATAGTTATTTAAATGGAGCTCAGCATCATATATTTCATCAGTTACACAAGTTTCAGATAGCAAAATAAATTCAAATTGGTTCTCATGGTCTCAAGCTCATTAAAGTTGCTTAAAATACTCTGGATATTTAAATATACGACTCGAATTAACTTTGGTTGCTAAAATTCAATTTTATTTTTTTCCAATTTGTACTTATTTTTGAACACTTCACAATTTTTATCCCTACAGTCGTGTTTCATATCAAAGTTAAAGCCTAGCCTTTTATTCGCATCATCACAATTGTTGCACTTTTGACTTTTTGATAATAATAAAACATTTGGAATTGACATTTGAAAATTGGAATACAGAATTACTAGAAAACAGGAAAAAACTCGAATTTTCGAAAAAAGACATTTATTTGTTGGTAAATTTCGTTTGAGATAATAAAACGAAAAATAAGCAGTTGGCTCTCAGACGAAAAATCATCTTCAGCGATGAGGCCCATTAGTAAGCGGTAAGTCAAAAAAATAAATTGTCGAATTCGATACGATACCAATTCACACGATATTCAAGAGCGTCCAACCCATGCATCCCGAAAAAAAAAATACTGTTTGGTGTAGAATTTGGCCTGGCGGCGTCTTTGGTCCATATATCTTTGAGATTGATGTTGACCAGATCATCCTTGTCAAGGGCGAGCAATAAGTTCGATGATTACCACCTTCTTTTGGCCTGAATTTGATGACACATATGTGGTTTTAACAGGATGATGCTATGTGCCACACAACTCACGCCACATTCTGCACTACGATTCGAGGACATGGCCATCGAGATCGTGCAATTTGATCCTGTTAGACTTTGTATTGTGGGGATTTCTAAAGTCGTAGGTCTTTAAGCCACAAACTACAGTGGCCCATGCCATCGGTCAAATTCATCCTGATTTATGCGCGAGTCGTGGAAAATTAAACATTTCACTTTCTCGCGACCCCGAAAAACTGCGGAGGACATTTGAACGATGTTATATTCCATACATGTGTACATAATGGTTTTTTTCAAACGAATTAAAAAAGGTGGTGATATATGACACAAACATTGTTTAATTGGCATTTAAAGAAAGGAAGCGCCTAATGAAAGATCCTTTAGAACTGCACATGCAACTATCAATTACTTTATACTCATGGCACGTCTAGTAACATGTTCTTTGATAAAATAGGGAATCTGTTCTTCCAGACGCATAATTTCATTTCACTATTTTTTACTGCTCCTAATTTTCGATTAATAATATAATAATTGCTCATCAGAAGTATATAGATGGGGCTAAAGTTGTGTTAAGATATGAAGTGTTCTTATAAACCTTCATACCATCATCATCATCATCATCATCATCAGCAGCAGCATTATCAGCAGCATCATCATTCAGTTTCCAAATCCATAACTCAGTGCAAATAACATAAATAAATTGTGCTTCGAAATAAAAAAAGTGAAACTCAAGTAGGAGAAAATTCTGATCACTCGGAATTTAACCTTCATGGGTATAATTTAGTGCCATTATTCTTTGCCTATCACGGCCTCGCCATATATATTAGGAATGATGTTGCATACCAACTTCTACCACAATATGGTTTGTGTTCAAATACAGATTTTAACTTCATGTGGTTAAAATTCACGGTAAACAAGCGCATCATACATACTTGTTTTATCTAAGTATAGAAGCCCTAATTTGGACAGAGTATCAACTTCCAACGAATTTGATGCTTTGTCAGACTCCATACAAAGTATTGTTGCCCATTATCCATTATCACACTGAAATCATTTTTACGGGTGATTTCAATTATACAATTCAAGTTGGCTTCGCTATTCTGGCCAGACAACACCCGAAGGAAGGTATGTTGAAATCTTTGCTGAGTTAAACCAACTTACTCAGCTTGTTGATGAGCCAACCCGAGTTCCTGACATCACAGGCCAAGCCGCCAACACACTAGACTTGTTTCTTACCTCCGATTCTGATAAACACAAAATTGGTGTTTTTTCGCCTCTAGGCACATCAGACCATTGTGTCATTTCTGCAAATCTCTCGTGCCAACAAAACTCAGTTGAAGAGAAACCCCCTAGGAGAACCGTTTGGCAATACGAGAAAGCCAACTGGGACGGTCTCAATAATTTCTTCAGGATCTTCAACTGGTCGCTCTGCTTCCTCGGTAGCGACATAGACTCCAGCGCAGTTATGGTAACAAATGTTATCCTCTTAGGTATGAGAAATTTTGTCCCTAATAGGTCAAAAAGTATCAAACCTAAAAACAACTCATTGTTTGATTGGAGTTGTAAAGACGTTATCAGGTTGAAAGAGGTAAGTTTCCGATGTTATAAAGCCAACAAAACCGAGGAAAACCGGAAAAAGTTTCAGTAAGCTATAAAGGCCTGTAATGTTCACATTCGCAGGACTAAATTTTTACATGAACAAAAAATCCGGCAAAAAATACTGCAATGTCCCAAAGGCAGTCAAATTTTTTTGGTCATTTATTCATGAAGAACTCAAGGTCATCATCGGTTCCTACGCTACCGTTCAACTGGTGATTTGATGGTATATCTCACCGAAAAGTGGAACCAATCTCTCCATCGTTTTGGGGAAAGCAAAATTATTGCACTTGATATTTCTAAAGCATTTGATAGAGTTTGGCATCAAGCTCTTTTATCGAAAATGCGTGCATTTGGACTCGCGAATCTCTTTTTCGTTGGATTAGTAATTACCTTTCGAAACGGCCAATACAAGATATATTGGACGGATTCATGTCTGATTCCCAAAAAATAAACGCTGGCGTGCCCCAGGGCTCTGATTTGTCTCCGACTCTCTTCCTTATATTTATCAACGACTTATTATCTGAAACAACTAATCCTATCAATTGTTTCGCTGACGACAGTACTCTCAGCTTCTCGTATTCGTTTCCAGATTCAAATCCTCGTTCTTCGGATGTGGAACTGCAACGGCAGCGTATGATAAGTTCATTAAATTCTGATCTTGACAGCATTGTACAATGGGGAATAAGAAACCGCGTATAATTTAATGTTGTCTTTTGTCGTTAAACGAAATATACCTCAAATGCCACTATCCATGAGTGGCACTTGCATTGAGGAAACCGATCACCTCTCAGTTCAGTTATGTGCATTACAGACTACCTTCAAGATGCAAGAAGTTCTTCACCCCGTCTGATCCCTAAGCTTGAGTATAATTCCCACATTTGGGCAGGTGCTCCTGTAACCCACTTGAGTTTTCTAGATAGAATACAAAAAACAGCTTTGAAAATGTTAGGCGATCGAACAATAACAGAAATATTTACATCTATGGAGCACAGACGTAATGTCTCCTGCCTTTCATTATTTTATCGCTACTTTCATAAACAATGCTCTAGCGAAATAGCCAGTTGCATTCCTCCTCTGAAACGATTCAACCGTATTACTCGCAAGGAATGCCCATCAATATACCCTCGAGCCCAACTTCTGACGTACTGTCAAGTACAGGGATTCTTTCTTTAGTCGTACCACGCGAATGTGGAATGCCTTGCCAGACTCTGTTTTTACCTCCCACTTTGAAGTGCAGAACTTTAAAACAAATGTGCGTGGTTACCTCCTTTCACATCCTTCACTATTTTTCTAAAACCCTCGCTTTGTTTAATTACCATTATAAGGGTAGTCAAAATCCTTTTAGTGCGGGCTAGTTGTAAAAAAAAAATCATTTTATGCCAAAGCTGGGAATATTTTAACTGTCAGTTATGTTTTTACCAGGAACTTCATCTGGCCTGCAAAATGTTCATTACTTTAACTTTTACTAGATTTATAAAGACATTGTGAAACGCAAATTAGGTTGATAACTGAGAAATAAGTTTCCAGTTGCCTAGCTGAAACTTTATTCAGATATTGTGGAACAAAGCCTAAGTGTTCATTAATTTTATTTTTATATCACATTTTTCTCTATTTTTCCATAATTTAAGTTTAAATCAAAATTTTCAAATGTTGTTTAAATATTATCGAGAAACTGAATTTAAATGAAATTACACAAGTATCTTTAAAAGAAATGTGTTTAATCTATATATTAATACGTGAACATGAATTTTGTCGTACGCTTTTCTCCGTACGTACTTAACGGAACTTCGTGATATATTCATCAAATGATACATTTGCAGAATCCATTTTTCTTGAGTATTTCCGGTGTTATGAGTATTTAATGATATGTACGTATTCATTCGAAATAAATTATTTAATTTTAAATTATTTTGGATTTTTATTAAAAATATAAATATGTATGTACATACTATACATATGTCCCAAGACATAAGGGAACATTTTTTTTTGGCGAAATCAAATACGCATACCCTCTATTTTTATCCGGATTGACCTCATTAACTCAAATAATAAATATTATTGCGATTGGACAACGATAACCAATGCCGACTTGATGCTAAACTTTTGACCGGAACATTTGTACTGACTTACTGTAGGAGGAATTAAGAACTTTAATTTTTATTACCTAATTAAAACTCCAAACACCCAAATAGTATATTTTTTATTCATTTACATTAAAAAATATTATTATTGTTAAAATTTTCTTTTTAACGTTTGTTTTTTAGTCAGGATAAATTTTCCGGTGTTCGTGTACGCAACGTAATAAAAATTGTATTTTTTCCTCAACAATAATTAATCCATGAAAGTCTCATTAACCTAACTAACATCGTTTACTATCCTCAGTGCCAAAACTTTTTCCTTTTTCAAACGAGGCATTATTTGACCACAAAGTAGGACATTCATGTAGAAAACTGTCTCCAATTTTAAGGCGGTTAAACAAGGACTTGCTTCTTCCTGGAATGAAGTCACAGATGTTTTTTTTTTTTTTTTTTGAAACAAAATAAGATAAGAGTGTTAAAAAAACGAAAGTTAAAATGTATTTTACTATTAATGCTAATGTTCTTTCTTTAAAAATAAGCATTTCTTTGTTCAGTTTTTGTTCAAGAAGCACACAGGAACAGTTTATACGGCCTGTATTTGAAGCAGTAGTATCAGTAGTAACAAAGAATGTGCACTTTATCTTCTAAATTCCAGTAGAACTTTCTAGTCTTGGTACAGCAATAAGTTGTTCTTTGTCTTCATAAGAAATAACTATAGGAAGATGATCTTCTTTTGATTTCCGAGCATTTAAAGCAGGCAAAAGCTTGCCGCCCCAATGAACAGTCAGAACTTCCAGTACCTTATTTTGGAAAGCAATTTGTATGGCTTCAGCGCGTTCTTTCCGTTTTTCTGTGCGAATTCTTTATATGGAAGACTTAATTATCAGAAATTCATCAATATTATATTCAAGAGCTTCAAGAATGAACACAAAATCTCTCATACTTAGTTGACACCTATCTAGTGCTGCTACTAATTTTGATCTAATAAAATCTCTCCGCAGAGGTGTTTTGCTGGGTTGCGTGTTCTCGACAAGCTTCGGTACGTCCTCTTTTAATTCTAAGTTTTCATTAGATTCAGACAATGAGTCGTCTTGTAACGGAACAGAAAATGATGTCGAAGGAGTCGGCTCAGATAAATATTAAGCACGTCGTTTTTCTTCTTCGATAGTTCTGACGCACGCTTTTTCCTCTCTGTCAGTCAATTTTTTATCCATTCTTGCTAAGTGACCAGGTCGGCCTGGTTCTTTTTGACGCTGTTAAAAGATTCTATCCTCATTTATTTTTAATAATTGAAGCGCATCGGCGTGTCCAATGTCAGACAAATTAAATAAAATGTTGACAAAGTCTTGACGGCGCTGCTTAAATACGTCTTTTTTTGCAAGTCCCTCCAAACTTGATATAAGCTTACAAGTTTTTTCACACAATTAGGCAAGGATTTAGTAGGAATATGCGCCTTTCCCAATAGATAATACACTCGCGAATAGTGAGATTCAAACTTTCATTGACAGTTAAATTCACTTCACGGAAATTTTAAATTAAAACTGCTAGAACTTGTCCATTAGACGGAAGTTTTGAAGCCGTTATTTGATGTTTTACGTCACATATTAAATATATACTTCTTTTAAAACTGCGTAATGCACTGACATGTTGACTGATTGAAAACAATGCGAGCTCTATAACTAAATAACGAGTAATCACAAGCACAGCGACACGTTAGGTAGCGTCCGCCTTAGAGAGCAAGTATTGACATGTATTGATGTAAGTCAGCATGGGTTACTGGGGTCCTACCTTCTTAAAATTTTCTTAATAACTGTTTTCACATAAAAGTAAAAAAATAAGATGGTTTGCGTTGAAAAAAACGACTTTGATTTTTTTGGGACACCCTAATGTATATAGATTGAAAGTTTTTAAATGTGCTCGAATTTCGAGTGTGGGCGATTCTAGAAATTGATGACTAAATAACAATTTATTGCATTTGAACTGAACTTAAAAGTACCTTTAGGTGGTTCTTATGTAACGGATCCGCCTTCCACACATAATGTTGTATTTTCCATAAAATTATTAAAATAGACCCATAAGCACAACTTGTACATTCAAATGGTCGTATTGACATCACCATAACCTCTGAATAATTTGTTAGTTTTTCCACTCCATTAGTTATTTCGATGGGAAATCGTCTTTGGTTTCGTTGGGGAAAAGAAAGTAAATGACAAGACGCGCTGCCAACAAATAAGTTGAACTCATTGTATCTAATTTCATTTGGTCAAAAGTAATCTCTCAGTAAAAACGATAGATTTTCACTCATAGATTTTTTTAAGTTCTTTCATCTTGCAATGCAAAAAGTTTTCTACTTATTTCAATTTTTTTCTAAGGCACTACCACTGACTCACAGTGTGTAATGAACCCCGCAGCTGTCCTTTTAGTTTTTTTCGTTTTTCATAATTATTGTTCTTCCTGCATGCCTTCAAAATATCTAACTTTTACCTAAAAAAATGTGAATCTTTCATTAATGCCAAAAATTGGAATTCTTTTCCCCACGTTTTGAGTTCACTTGACCTGTTTGTCAGAACATTTACCATACAAGATCTTTCTGCAACGGTTATTAAATCATGTTAACGTTTCGTAGTATTTTTTGTTTGTTTAGTTATTTGTGCTAATTCAGACTGCCGTTAAAAGTGTCTTATAACGGTTCTTCATTTTCAGAATGTGGATCAAAACTGACAGTAACAAAAATAAAATGTGTGCTTCGTTTGACTAATATACAAAAAATCAAACAACAAACTTGTGATAAGACTTGAAAAGCAGATTTGTAAAATCACCAAAATACAAACAAATATATTAAACAAAAAAAAGGCTTTTTGTTCAACAACATACAAAACAAAGTTATACAACAAAATGGGCAAGCAAAATAGCAAACTAAAGCCAGAGGTGCTGGAAGATTTAAAACAAAACACAGAATTCACCGATGCTGAAATTCAAGAATGGTATAAGGGCTTCTTGAAGGACTGTCCCAGTGGACATTTGTCAGTGGAAGAATTCAAAAAAATTTATGGAAATTTTTTCCCATATGGTGATGCTAGCAAATTTGCCGAACATGTCTTTCGAACATTTGATGCTAATGGAGATGGTACTATTGATTTCCGTGAATTTTTATGTGCACTTAGTGTAACATCGAGAGGAAAGCTAGAGCAGAAATTAAAATGGGCATTTTCAATGTATGATTTGGATGGTAACGGCTATATATCCCGACAAGAAATGTTGGAAATTGTTACAGCTATTTATAAAATGGTCGGTTCGGTGATGAAAATGCCCGAAGATGAAAGTACCCCGGAGAAACGAACTGACAAAATATTTCGTCAAATGGATCGAAACAAAGATGGCAAACTCAGCCTTGAGGAATTCATAGAAGGTGCAAAAAGTGATCCATCAATTGTACGACTATTACAGTGCGATCCGCAAGCACAGTGAAATTGTATAGTTTTTTTTTTTCTTTTTCTTATAGAACTTTAATTTCTCGATTTAAATATTTATTGGCTTATATCTAAGGCATAATAACTCTTATTTAAAGATTATCATGAACAAAATGTATGTTGCATGCACAATATGATGTAAATGATATGTCTTCGTACACTTTTGTTTGAAAAAAAAATTTAAAAGATTTTGCAAAACAAAAAAGAAACAATTTATCTGAAAAAAATTATAAACCAATTTCATTCAAACTTATTATAGTTAAAAAAAAAACAAATGTAATGTCGCTATTGTAAAGTTTTAAAAGACTTAACTTAAGTTTAAAACATCTAAATAAATTTTGATGCATAAATAATAAAAAAAAAAGGATATCACTCGTTTTTCCCCTTTTCGATAAAATGACTAAAGACCAAAAGTCCTCAGGAAAAGTAAGTCTATTTAAGGCGAATTAACAATTTTATCACATGACCAAGATATATCAGATTGGTAAAAGCTGTTTTCGTTCAAAACACACATTTACACATAAATGTTTGTATACCCGCCATACACATTTACACATTGCTGTATAAAAAAACAGATTTTTTCTTTTAAATAAGAATTCAATTAAAAATTACTGTCAGATAATAAAATTTAATCAAAATACCAAAACTATTTTATTGTTTTTCAAAGAACCCTTGAAAGTAGAAGAGAAGTTTGATTTTCATTCGAAAAGAAAATTATCGTCTAATCCAATTGAATACATTAGGCTTACTACTGAATGTCCTTTTTTTATTTTTCTAAGTTTTTATTTCGGATTCAAATTTGTTTCGATTATTTCTCAATCACTTTGGTAATATTGTGGCAACAGGGAAAACTTGATTAACCTTCCGGATTGCCAGGCGCTTATTAAGATTCCAAGGGCCTTAATTTATTATTAAATGACGATACTAGTAAGCAAACTCCCATGCAATATATTAGTTTGTATTTAATTCTTAATATTTATTTTGTATTTACAATTTTATTCTTTCGCGTTTGTTGTTTTTTTTTTAACTATCTTATACAGGCATTAAGTTTTGTTGAAAACCCCATCTCTAGGTCTTAAACACAAGCTTTTTCTATAAAAAAAATTAGTAGAAAAGTTCACCCTAGAAGTTTTTCTTGGTTCATTAGGCGTTTTCAATATTACAAAAAATCTTTCACATGCAATGAGTGAATTGAAAAAAAATTTTCAAATATTTATTGTTAAAAAGTGTGGTATGTATAAGACTTTTTTGAATTAACGTTCCTAAGTAGTGTTTTTGTAATTTTTCTATTTAATCAGATAGTTTAAACGTTATTTTGTACCCAATTTTCTAATTTAAATCATTTTTGCTTCTAATGTATCCATTATATCAATAATTCTTCTCATAGCTGAAGAAAAAAAATTAAATTAGTTTTAGTCTCGAATTATTTTATAAACGGTTTGGCTTACATCAAACACTAATATAGTGGAATCGGCTAATGTGATTTGTAATTGTCGTCACAAATTATTTTGATCAATTTCGGTCGACATAAGGTGTTCGATCACAACTTTATTTGCATAGTACATAGGTCCTCAGACCTATTATGTCCGCGGGGACTCCTAGCGGGAAAATGTGTTTCAGCTTCCCCCAACTCTTGTCTATTTGCGCTGATTCCTCCTCGACTGTTCTACTTCATGTGGTTCTCAGCCGCCTAATACATCATCATCATCATCATCATCATCATCATCAACGGCGCACGGGATCCGGTCAATGCCTTGTTCAAAACGTTCTTCCATACATCCCGACTTGTGGCCGACGCCAGCGTCATGGTCTAAGCCATCCTTCCAACGTAAGCAAGGTCTGACACATTGTCTTTTACCGAAAAAAGAACTGCACAAGACGTTCCAAGCTGATTCTACTTCGCTCATGCGAGCTAGGTGCCCAGCCCACCGAAGTCTAACGAGCTTTATTTTGTCCACAACATCTGCTTCGAGTTAGATCTCATACAATTCATTCATTCAATTGGGCCAACAATTTTCCGTAATACTTTCCTCTCGAACGCGAATAACGGTCAGTGCCTTTTAGTAAGCACATAAGTCCCGGATCCGTATGTGAGTACTGGTAAGACCATATTCTTGTACAGCAGCAGCTTACTTTGTGTGATAAAGTTTCTGGATTTAAAGAGCCTCGACAGACTATAATCAGCCGCCTGCGTATTTCTTCCTCCATATTATTATTAATAATAATGCCCCTTGGCTTAGTGGTTAGTGTGTCGGACTGCTAAGCGAATGAGCCTTGGTTCGAATCCCGCTCATAGCCACCTTCTTTTCCGAGGTATTGCCTTTTGCGAGGAACTGACAAAACCTCCAAGAGTAAAATTTGTCTCGATAAAGTGCATTTCACGTAGCCGTGCGGACTCGGCGGTGAACTGTATGTCCCTTTTATTCTTGCAGATTAACAACACACACTAAGGAATGGTTGAGAGTATAAGTCTCTAGACCTTGGCTCCTTAAGGAGCTGCCGCGCCAATACATTTTTTTTATATTATTATTGGCTGCTACTTTTGACTCAAGGTAGATAAAGGACTGCACTACTTTAAATTCACGCTCCACTACCCTGATAGTTGGACCTACACTTCTCGCAGACATAGCCACCTTATACTTTTTATTAATTAATAATCAGCCCTAAGTTTTGCAATACTGTCGTTGCCTTTTCGAAGCACATTTCCAATCCTCTGTCATCAATCACAAGAACAACCAAAAATAGTTGAGCGTTCCCGACTTTAGAGTCGCTATGTTTTGATGTGACATTCCTTAAAACACTGAAAACTTCACCTCAAACTTGTACAAGAGAGTGATGAATCACTATTTTGTTTCGAAGCTATCATAATATGGTTATCACGAAGATAGAAATTATCCTTAAAGTTCATGAATACTTTTAAACTTTCTCGAACCCTAGAACTATTTTGTAATTAAAATGTTAAATGTTTGACATTTTCTATTGTGCAAAGCAATCTCTGTACTAGATATATAGAAAATGTGTCAAGTGCAATAAAGGAAATACTAATATGGTTTTTCGTGAATATATATGAATAGGTTTCAAATTTCCTTGAAGAGAATCTTAAGTAGTTAACAGTTTGAAACGGTTATCAAATTGACTCTACATTTTTGCCATATTTATTGTATTAGCTCGTTGGAGTAAAAAAAACTGTTAACTTGAGCGCTTACTTATAATTCTATTCGTTTTACTTTGAATTTTTGTGCAGTTATTGCAAATCCAATAAAATTCAAATCCGGAGCTCATTTTCAATCGACAAAAAACCTTTCTCTTCATAGTTTCGTACATATTTCCATCAATCTACTACTTTTCATCTCATAACTCAAAATCTAATCTTAAAAAGAATGCTGTTTTTCAATTTTTCGTTTAAAGTTTTCTTAATTTTTAATATTGTTTTATCGTTAAATTATAAAAATGCATGTTTTGAATAATAGTTAGTTTTTTTTTTAAATATCAATTATACTGCAAAATATCCTAACAGTTATCTTTAAGTGTACGGTATCCAAACTAATAATGAAAAAGGAAGTCCCTGTTGTTCGAAACTATGAAGTTGCATATACAATTTATCTGTGAACAACTGAAAACGTACTTTTTGAATTATAAAATTCATAAATCTATTACAATTTTGTAATTTTTTTGGTGGATTAGGCCTATTGGGGAGACCACGTTTAAAAAAAACGCACCTTGTACTCTACCTCGAAGGTGGTGCGGAAAGGAGTGCACAATTCATAAGAGACACACAAATTCCAGTTTGCCATCTGGGCTTCTATACTTCTTTCTAAACGGCATTCAAGGCTCTTAATATCTACTCTTGTAGTAGACTTCCGAAACAACGAACATACAACCGTTTACTAGATATTCACGAAAAACCATTCCTTACCATTCCGACGGAGACACACGAATCCCTAGGGACTTTTGTTATCCACAATATCCCAGTATACAACGGGTATACGGTTTTCTTGGCTATATGGCCGGAAGACTAAATCATAATGCCACATTCCATGAGACAGAAACTAAAATATCCTCCACCACTGCTTGGCTCCACTGATTCCAGTGTACATTATTTGATTCTCGTCGTTTTCATCGTCATTCTTATTGTTTTTTATTCTATCTCCTTCTCTATCCCACTGACACCTTCTATACGTCGATATGGATATTTTTCGTTGTTTTTTTTTTTAATATGAAAAAGTGCATTTTAGCTAAATATTGCTAGTATAGTATTATATACTCATACTCACTGATGTGCTTCTCGCTGGTACTGCTGCTGTGTCCGATGAAGAAGAAGAAGAAATCCATGTTACGATGTTAAGGCATAAATCAATAGGTCGCTGCTGGTGTTGTGCTCTGTGCTGTGCTGTGTGGCTGCTACTTCTATAGCTGTAGTAAAGCTGTTGTTGTTTCGTCTTCTTCGTTTCATAAAAGTGCCGAAAAGAATTGAATTTTTATCTAAAAAACTTTAAAAATAAACATATTTGCAAGTGAAAACATACAATTTAATGTGCAATCAGCAAATTGCTGAAGCTATCCAACCCAAATCGGATTGTGTTGAACCGTAGTGCTATGATTAATAACCCGCTGGTGCTTTTCTTCTTCCGCAAAAAAGAGAACATAATCGCATTCGCAATGGTATGAATTCTGTTTTTTTTTTTTTAATAGTTTTTGCGTGAGCTCGTTGTTTTTTTTTTCCGAGAAGGAAATTTTCGAAACTTGTTTCGTAGGAGCACGGACTTGGGCGTGGTGGAGTTTGCACTTCTTCAAAAAATTGTTTTGGAAATTTAATTGAATTCACCCAAAATTCAACCCACTTCTTGTACGTCGTCGACGACAAATTACCTCTTCCCAATTGGGAAGAACAGGTGTTCCTGTGAAGAAAAAAAATGTAGGCCTTCGCCTTTCTTTTTTTTTCACTTGTCATTTATATTTTTCCAAAGGACCTCCCCGGTGTATTGGAATTGTCCCGGCTCGTGGCATTTGTCGGTTATTTTTTTGCAGCCGGTAGATGGTGGAGAATTCTGTATTCGGTGTGTACTATGAAAAACTCTGTTTTCTATTTTTACTCGGTGCGGGCAGCAGCGTATTACTACAAATCCGAGTGCATATACTCGTGTTTTAATGAATGAAATTAAAAATTTGTTTTTTTTTTTGTTTGTTTTATTTTGTATTCTATTTTCTTGCAGGCACATCATTTCATTATAAAACACAATAACAATGCATCGATCCTTGAAACCGCACCCACAAGCTAAGAAGGTTGCACCGCCAGCTATACCATCGGATCACTATCAGACCACGTCGCTATTTACGAAGCCCGAGGATAGTGGTATGGTGTTATCGCCATCCATTGAAGAGGGTGGCTTTAATTTACCCAGAGAAAGCTCTGCAGCTATAAGGATTAAAGGTTTGTTGTTGTTGTTTTCATTTCCTCATATATATTTTGTAAATACCTACATATACAAATATAGGGGATACCTTGATGTCGTCTATGGTTTGGGATTGAAAGTTGATTGTCTTATCAAGTGGTTGGAATATAGATTTTATTAGGAATTGATTGCTTTATTAAAAATAATAGGGGAAGGATAAGGACACTGACGGGAGTAAGATGAAGTATAGTAGGAAAGTATAAGGAATACATGAATATGAATTTAGTTTTTGTTGGCCTCAGACAACAAGCACTTGGATTTGTCGTTAAATCCAAATTAAAAGTCGAACATTGTATGATTGCGAATGGGATGAACTACAAGTATATCAAATTAAATACCTAAGTATCTACTTAAAACAATATTTCAATAATACTGCCAATTTTGTAATTCACTACTTAAAGATGGCTTCCGTGCAGCCAATATTTATTCTATCCTTCGAAAAAAGGACTTTCAAAAATGTAAGAAAATTCAATTAATTATTTCACAACAGATTCCCGAATTCTTATCAGAAATTTATAAATAACTAGCAGACCCCGCCACGCGTTGCTTAAGTTTGAAAAAAAAAACCATTCAACCGTTCAAAAGTTTTGCAGTCTATATTAGTGACAAACATCGTGACATAAGATTTGTATATATAAAGATAGCAAACCCAACCGACCGACGTTGCTCAGATTTAAAATACATTTTCTGGATTCCAACAACATCTCTATTAATTGCACCCAATTAGAAACTACCAGGCTACCAACTAACCATGATAAATACACACAAAGAATATTTTTTTTTAAATCGGTCAAGTCATTTAAATGTATCTAATATTGTTGATAAAACGAATTGTAAAGGTACAGGGAATACCGATTTCTCCTGCCCAGTGTCAACTACCGCGTCAACATTTTGCTAAATGATTTTTTTTATTTAAATTGAAATAGAGGGTAGGGGTAATAGTCTAAGATACTCCTTACAACATCAGCATTATGTCTGTAATGTAAAAGTCCCATCAAAACCTGTCTAAAAATATAATTGTTGGATATTTAAAATAGTCTAAGTTATTCCTTAAAGCACCAGCAATCTCTGTACCTGTAGAAATCCTGTCAAAATCGGTATAAAAATAAGAATTTTCAAAAAAAAATATATTAGTGCCACTAAATGTGTTGGATATTTAAAATAGCCGACATTACTCCTTAGACCATCAGCAATCCACCTGTAGAAGTCGCGTCAAAATCGGTCCATGAATACGATTTTTCAGCTATCAAAATTGGAGCAGCCGTTTCCGAGAAACGGAACTGTATAAATGAATCAGTTTCGGCGCTTACAGTTAAAATTCTCTAACAGAATGCGTACATAAATTTTCAATATTGTCAATATAGTTATAATTAAAATTCCATTAAATACTTACCTTCTTTACTTTTGTTGGCATTTGTGGGGGTTTAAATGCCTCTACATTGGGGGGTCTCCTTTCTGGTCGCTCCATCGGAGGTCTACCTTGGTACAGCATCGAAGACTGCGCGCTGAGCGTCGATGTTCGTCCGCTGTTCACGACCGAGCCATCTTAGCCGTTGGCTAGACTTATGCCGCTTTACAGCACATACAACTTGTTATTGTAACTTCTTCGCTACTCTTTGTTTTCCGGATAACAAACAGGGCCATAGGTAGCCGTAGAACTTTTCTCTCGAATACCCCAAGGGTGCTTCTATCCAACTAGAAAAAGGTCCATGCCTCTGCCCACTATAGCAGGGCGGGAATGATTAGTACTTCCATGTAGAAAGTAGATGCCCCGAGAATCCAGTTCAAAAGGCAATAGCATCCCAAGACATTCGCAGAAGAAAAGCAGGAGCAAAAACTCCTGGATCAACCAAATGCAACGACATCTGCATTTAGTTGGTTTCAGACATGAGACACAAACAAGTAAGAAACTCATGCAACTCCATTATTTATAGGAGCAAATTTTTGCATTACCAAAAGGCAAACTTGCACCCCATTTCGTTTCTAGCTCTCTTAGAGCAACGTTGCCCTTCTGTACTTGATAATGTAATTTTTTCCGTGGGACAGATTATTTTCTGCATTCGTACAGTAGTTCTCAAAGATCTTGATATACAGAATGCTCAGATGGTATAACAAATTCATCTGACGAAGTGTTCTTGCACACTAGGAAAGATGCCTAAGATTTTCCATCACTTCTACTCTTCTGGAATCTTTCCTAGAAGATGGAAAACAGCATTTGTCCAGCCTCTACCGTTAGCACTTACGTCACTCCTTTCCAGGGTCATGGATACGCTGATTAACTGTAAACTTAAAAAATATATCGAAGACAGCTTTTACAGCAATCTTTCCACTCGTGATGGCACATCTCACCGAACAGTGGGACAAATCTTTACATCGCTTTGGCAAAACTAAGATTATTGCGATTAACATTTTTAGGCATTTGATATAAGTTGTTCTTTCCAAGCTTTCCAGACTTTATCTCAGCTTTTTATATTCACTGACACTTTTAGTTTGTTGTTGTTTGGCGTATAAAACTTTACTGCGCTTTTACTTACCAATAAAACACGCCTATACTTGAATCGAAGAAACCGAAAAGCTGTCAATACTCGTTATATATGTTAACGACGATCTCCATTTGAACGACCATGTACTTGAAATCGCCTCTAAAAATTATGGGAAAGCTTTATTTTTATAATGGTGCCAGTTTGTGGTCTTACAGCCTGGGGCCGAATTACCGCATCAGTTATCGAGCAATAAGTGACTGAATTATATATGTTTGGCATTACCGCTTACGTTATCGAGCATTTTAGTACCATATTTTGACATTTTCACTTCAGTCATCGAGCAGATTTTCATTCGATAGATAAAGTGCTCAACGATGGATACCGTCGCGAAAATATATAAACTTTTAGTATGTTTTCGTTGTTTTTTCTCTCAAAATTTCATAGGTATTACCTTCGTTTGATGAATATGAATCATTTTTCATATTGAATAAGTTGCAAAATGTTAACTTTCTTCTGAGTCGCAACAATGAAATTCGTTTATCCAAGACAAAATGTATCTTGTGGCTCAAATCTGTTAGCCAACAGAGAAATCAATAAATACACCATCAAGTTGAATATAACTAGTACAATTTTTAAAGGTAAACGATACGTCAGACTACGAACGCCATCATCCCAAAGTGATTACTCGCGCATTCGATCACTGATGGCACTCACACACTCGCTCACGGAAGCCGTAATTTGGCACAATGAGCTTGAAAAATTGCAACCCAACTGATATTCGAACTCACGATAACGGGTTCACAAGCTAACATCTTACCTACTGTACCACTGACTTCCTTATTTTATTATTTCTTTTATAGAAGAAAAAAGGAGATTCTTTTTTTAGCCGAACAACACGAATATGGCATAGTTTACTCTGCGATTTTCCTTAACACTTCAATTTAAAAGCATTCAAAACGAAAGTTAGACATAGACAAGCAGGACATTAGACCTGAACTGCACAATGTTTTACCCTGTGCACCTTATAGCTCTCGCATGGCTGCTCACGTCGCTTTTTGCAACGCTTCTTAAATCGCAGGGATTTGTCGCTACGCGCAGACCAACAATCAAAACGAATACAAGAAAAAAAATGTTTCTGCACCGAAAATCCTGAGATGTTTTTGAGAATGTTTGCGAAATCCTATACGTCAGCAACCATAAGACTTTCATTTATTTATATTATTCCAAGCTAGTCATTTTACGACAACGAAATAGGTCTTCTTAAGCACACTTAACCATTATGTAGACCTCTTTGAGAAATGATTTGCTGCAGGCCTTTTCTTACTCGTGAATCAATAAGATTAGCTAAACAGCTGGTATCATATTCAACAAGAATTCTACACTATCCGCACCTTACTCTGACTAGATGCTATGGTTTCAACCATTAAAGAAAGCAACAATCCCAATGACGGATGTTTAAAAAAAAAAATGAGAATATTTCACGAATTACAATCAAACCAAGACAGTATGAATAAACAAAACAAATAAAACAACTGATGATATACAATGGCCAACCGACTATTTTTCAAATTAATAAACAAATTTGAGATAAATCCGACTCTCAGAAAAAAAAACCTTACCAACAATTTCGATAATCATATTTCAGACAATGGAACTTTATGTCTACATACATATTTATTTATAATAATGTGTAGATGAGTAAATGGATAAGACTTGAATATACATGATGCATATGGGAGGAATGCATTTTATATTTCTCTACCAAGTTGCTTGTTTCCGTGGATGAGTCATTGAAATAGCCTAATGATTGATATTAGTCTTAAAAAAAGCCTTTGTTCCAAAGAAATGCATCCATCAGAAAATAATTGTGAACATTAAAACAATTTTTTTTTATTCAATTCTAACACCTAGTTAATCAAAACATGTTGCCTTGAGTTGTCATATCATTTACTCATTTGATGGTCATGAACACGATCATCAACTAACTGACATTAACGCATTTGAACCAAGTAATGGTATTCTTTCAAACGAGCACTGGCTTTGTGCAAACGGGTATAGAAATTTAGTATAAGTAAAAACAGATTTTTTTGTTGTTTGTGTGGTATCCAGATGGCTTGATCGAAATAAATGTTTATTGGTTCTAAAAGTCTTAAACTTTAAATGAAATTTGTTTTAAAAATTTGCAGCATTTAATGGCAAAGTGTTTTGGATTTGCAATTAAACTTAATTATTTGTTCAGTTTTTTTTTTTTACAAATTGTTTTCTTATATAAACTTTCCTCAAGTAGGTAAATGTCATAAATCAATTGCCTCTTTGCATGGATCACTGACATATAATTGGGCACAAACATCAGAAGCAATTTGTAAACAATATTTTTTTTTCATGTAAAAAAGGGCGGGCCTTCTAATCCTGCATGTGATATACATTACTTTGGTGCTCCTGGGCCTGGTTGATTATTATCCTACAGCTGGCTCGATCTCTAGCCTGATATCTCCATTTCTGCACACCATGCATTCGGAGGTCTCCTTCTACCTGGTCGCTGCATCGGAGATGAGGTCTCCGCTTGCTTCTGATTCCATCAGGTACGGCTTTGAAAACCTTGCGCGATGGAGCGTCGATATTCATCCGCTCTACATGGCCGAGAAATGTTAGCCGCTGGATACGGATTTTTTTTGGACCAGGCTCAGGTCGCTGTACGCTTGGTTCTTCCTATCACATCAATGTCGTCAGCGAACCGAAGTAACTGCGTTGATTTTTTAAACAAAGAGCCTAATGTGCTGCCTAGGATGTTGCTAACTATTTACTATCTTTTCAAGCACAATGTTGAAACAGTCACCTTGTCATAGTCATCTGGTGGTGTCAAAGGTCTCCGTGGTATCTCTGCCAATTTTGACAGATCAGCGGGCATTTTTCATTGTCAAAACTAGACATGGCTCGTTACAGTTCGTGTTTACCTGTCATAGTTTGCTTTAAAATCGATGAACAGATGGTGGTGGGTCGAGATGTTAAATTCTTGGGTTTTCTTCAGGATTTGGCCCAAAAAAGTTTGGTCGATCGTAGATCTGAAGCCGGCTTGCTAAGGACCTATTAACCCGTCATACAACGCTGAACAGGATCTTGTAAGCGATGTTTAAAAGGCTAATTCCCCTATAGTTGGTGCAGAGAAGTCGATCTCCTTTGTTCTGAATCGGGCAGATGGTACTGAGGTTCCAATCATCGGGCATACTTTCCTCCGACCATATTTTGCAGATGAGTTGGTCTAGTGTCTAAAAAGTTCCGCTTGTATCCCATCGGGAGCAGCGCTTTTGTTCGCTTTAGCCTGGGAAAAAGCGCCTCCGCATCTCCTCGACTTTACGTTGCTGGTGATCTTTATTCATTCTACTGAGTAAGCGTTTTTCATCCTTCCTTCGTTCAAAGTAGAGATTATAAGATGTTCTAGTTCTTTTGCGCAGCCACGATCTGTATGCCTCCGTTTTGGCTTAATTTGCACATTCGGAGTCGAAACAGGGGTTTCTCGGAGGTGGTTGTGAGAATCCCAGCTCCTCTGACGCTGCATTTCCTATGGCTTGTTGACATGTAAGCCATTGGTCTTCGGGGTTCATATATTCAGTAGGGGGATTTCTAGCGAGCAGCATAGGTTGTGGCGGTTTCTTCCAATTGAAGACGTCCAACATTAAATTTCCTCTGCGTGGTTGTTGATCGCCTAACAGCTTCCATTGATATCCGTACTCGAAGTTTTGCACCAACTAGATAGTGATCGGACCCTCTTCTCGGAACGTAGGCTGGAGGAATGTCTTCCGTCGATTGCGACATGATCGATTTGATTGCAGGTTCGACCATCCGTCACTGTCAGTTATCCTTGTAAATGTCAACTTTTTCGGTTAGTTCATCCGAGGCATATCTATTAGTTTTCATCGCAATGAATTCTTACATGACCGGCTTGTGAGGCGTTTGCATGAGCGTATTGACCGCGTTTGGATTGGATCTTCAGAGTGCATCTTTTTTCCTGCTCCTAGTTCCTAAGAAGGTGACTCAGGAATCTACAACCCATGGATCAAAAGGATCCAACGCTCGTCCTTAGTTCACTGTTCAGCTATCCAGAAGGCACCGCATGGAGGTGCCGATGCAACTTTTCCCACCATATGATTTATATTAGCAACAACTTTCATCCTGACCTACGCACTATAAGATTTAAAAATTCAATTTTATAATTTAACCCACACTTTTAAATGTTGTTTGTGTTCTTTTATTGCACAGATGAACTAAACGAATACGGAATGGCGAATCTATCAAAAAATCCCAACACACTTGCCGGTGCCGGCACATATGCTAATGTACCGGTATTTTGTGCAACAATGCGTGAACCACTTACCCACAAAGCTGCTGTTTACTATCATCAACAATTGGCATTGCAAGAAGATCAAGGCATTGACCTAACACAATCACCGGGCCGTGATAGTCCCGGTTCATCGTCTGGTTCAGCTGGTTCTGGATCCAGACATTCGACTGCTAGCTTAGATTCAGGGCGAGCATCATCATATTTGACTGGTGGTGGTGCTTCTATACGCGGTAGTGGCGGACCATTGTCCAGCCCACGTTGCAGTAGTGTTAGTTCATGTTCGATTGGAAGTGTCGATCGGCAGCGCAATGATGAACTTATAGCCGACTGGTTGTTGGAAATGAAATACGAAGAATATGCACAGCTATTTATTGCAGCTGGATATGATTTGCCAACAATAGCACGAATGACACCAGAAGACTTAACAGCTATAGGAATTAAGAATCCACACCACCGAGAACGCATTAAGCAGCGAATTGATAAATTACAGGTCTTGGATAACCTGCCACATTTTGTACCGGTAAGTTTTATTATTATTCTTTTCACCAATATTATTTAAAATATCATAACACTTGATTTCAGGGTTCTATTGAAGAGTGGCTGCAGCTACTTCGCCTCGAAGAATACATTCAACCGCTGCTCGATCAAAATTATAAAACAGTTCGCGATGTAACACAGCTCACATGGGAAGATCTAGAAGACATTGGAATTGTAAAGCTCGGACATCAGAAAAAAATCTTACTTGCCATTAAACGAGTTAAGGACATTATCAGTGGAAAGTGGAATCCTGGCGGATCTATGTATCAACAACAGGTAAAGTGTCTCACTAGATAAATCAGAAATCAAAGCTAGAAAGTAGATGTAGGTGTAGCATAAAATTGTTAGAAGAAATCTCGATCGTCGCTTGCAAACATTAATTAATTCATACATTAGAAAAAAGTTAAATGAGATGACAGACCAAATTTGTATCCATATCATTTAGAGTTTTCGATTTTGGACATTATTTTGTGGGTTTTGGTTTTTTTTAGAGTTTATTATTTGCATTAGAGCTGAGTTTGATTTGATATTTGTTTTTATGTACATATTTTGTTAATTATTTGTTTTTGTTAACCAAAACGAACTTGAACGACAATTGTAGGAATATCGTAAAGTTTGGCAAGCTCCTTCGCAATTGCCTTCACCAACTATGGTGCCAACAGCGCGGGTCTCATGGGATGATTCCAAGAGTTATGGAATAAGCGACCCCTATTTCATATGCACCGGAAGTAATCATGATTGTAATGATGTGGTTTTGATTAAGGTGAGTATTTTTATGTGAATCGGACGAGGTTAGAAGACTGCAGGGATAGTTTCTTTTCAAAATCTTTTAATATTTTACACATGTGCATGTGTATTCAAACTTATATAATATTGATTTGATTGATTTTTACAGGTACGTCAGCCACGTGGCAAGAGCTTAGAGTCGTTAGAAGACATTCACGACAACAGTACCAGAAGCCATTTGACTTTTAGTCACTACACCACCACTGATTATGGGCATTTCACTCAACCTCAGGGAACCAGAGTACTTAGTAATCCACCTGGAAACATGGTAAGTTTGAATTTTTGTCTTTGTTTTTTAACTGTGTTGTTTAACAATACAAAATTGTTCTGATTCAGTCATGGCGCCGTTCGTATGACGATGGCGACATAACACCAACCAATGAGGCAGCCAGAGATCTTATGTATGAAGAAGGAGGTGGAACTTTGCCACGACAACGTGGCAATGCCGCCGATCGTTGTAAAATGCTGCAAAGAGCAGTACTCCAAAATATGCCTGTAGATGCACAGCATCATTATATGAATACACCTGTGGAATATGCCGTTTGCCCAGATAATTCCAGTTTAAATTCTGTTAGTTTTGTTAATTTTTTTTCCTTTGTGCTATATCAACTGATAAATTAATCAATTTGTTTGTGTTTATGTTAGCCATATCTAACTGGAAGCCCAATGGCAAACAAAAAAATTGCCCCCGAACCTCCACGTCGTCATTGTAGTATACGAAATCCACGAACTCTAAGTTCACAAGAGCAACAAGCAGTTGCTGCTGCTAATGCTGCTGCAGCACAAAACCATCCATATGCAGCTTATGCAACAGGAGCACCAACTTCATACATTCCTGCGAATATGCAGCAACAGCCACCACAACCGATTTATGCAAACTATGCCACTATACAGCAGACAACAGCAGAGATACATTGTGAAAAACTGCACGACAATAAGGTAATTAAGCTTTTTTTTGTACAAATAGCCAACTGATGTTGTCCTGAGGAGGAAACCTTGTAAACTCAATTATTAACTTCTTCTTAATTTCAAAAAATGTTGGCAAGTTTTTACATATTTCTAAAAACCAGGAATAATGCATTAAATGTTACAAGCTCGATCTGATCAGCTGGTAGTTCTTGATTTTAAAGAAAGCCTCTGGCAACTATGAAACTTACACGCATTTGCGGCATTTGCCTGGCTTTAAACATTAAACATTCTCAGTTCGGGACGAACCTGGGCCTCAACTAGCTAGCTGCTGTACAGCTTGTATAGTTCTTGGTTGAACCTTCTCCTCCAAAGCCCGTTAACACAGGTAGGGCCAAAAATCTTTTGAAGAATCTTACGCTCGAATGGACTAAGGATGTTTTCATATGCTTTAGATAGAGTAAATGCCTCGGCGCCATAGAGCAGGACTGGGATGATTAAGGTCTTATACAGTCTCCTCTGTCTTTGGAGAGAGGGCTTTGCTACTCAATTGCTTTCCTAGCCCATTCTTCGCTTTATTTCTGACGAGATGTTGTCAGATGTTATAGCAGATCCGAGGTAAACAAAGTCCCTAAATACCTCAAAATTGTACCTTTCTATTGTGATGTTTTGTCCAATTCGCCGGTGTTGTGTGTTCCTTTTTGTGGACAGCAGGTACTTCGTTTTGGTCTCATTGACTGGTAGTCCCATCATAGCCGTTTCAGCTTCAATGTTAGCAAACGCTCCAGTGACAGCTCGCCGAGTTCTGCCATGCTAGCAATTGCACAGACTTGAAAAAAATGTTCCCACTAAAATTAACTTGCGAGTTTCTTACAATTTTTTCAAGTAATAAATTGTTTAGGTCCTCTTTCACTTGTGTGCGCCACCTGAGTCTCGGCCGTCCTTCTGGAGTGGATTCAAAGATTTTCCGGGCCGGAGTATTGATGTCCATCCGCTCTATATGAGCCATCTGAGACGTTGAATTTCTACTCTTTTGGCTAGATCTGTGTTGCTGTACAGCCGGTACATTTCTTCATTGTATCTTCTTCTCCACACTCCGTTAATGCATACGGGACCAAAAATCACCCGTAGAATCTTTCTCTCGAGGCATTCTAAAGCGTCCTCATCCGCTTTTGACAGCGTCCATGCGTTTGCACCATAGAGCAGGACTGGGATGATGAGGACAATATAGTTGCCCGAGAGAGGGCTTGCTACTCAATTGCCTTGGCAAAAGTTATTATTCGTTTGATTATAGCGCTGGTGTTGTTGTCTGTGTTGATAGCTGTTTTCTTACGATTATGTGAATATCGTCGGCGTATGTGAGTAATTGGACGAATATTTTAAATATCGTTTTCATTCTTGAAGATTAACAACACACACACAAGAATGGTTGAGAGTATAAGTCACTAGGCTTTTGCTCTTTAAGGAGCTGTCGCGCCAATAAATAAAAACAAATAATTTGAAATATCGTGCATCTGGTGTTGGCGTGAGAGTTCTGCACTATTCTTTCAACTATGATGTTGAAAAAGTCACAGCACATCGCCTTGTCTAAATCCTTTTTTGACGTAAAAGGTGTCGGTGAGGTCTTTACCTACCTTGATGGAACAGCGTGCGTTTTCCATTGTCATTTTACACAAGCTGACGAGTTTGGCAGGGATGTTAAAACTGCACATTGCTCTATATAACTCGTTTGAAATCGATGAAAAGGTGGTGGGTATCGATTTGAAGTTCTTGAGTGAATATTTGATCGATTGTGGACTTTCCTGGCTTAAAACCGCACTGATATGGACCTATCAGGTTCATGACGAATGGCTTTAGGCGTTCACACAATACAGCAGAAAAGTTCTTGTAGCCGATGTTGAGGAGACTGATACCCCTGTAGTTGGTGCAGTTCAGAGGGTCTCCGTTTTTAAGGATCGGGCAAATTATGCTGAGATTCTATTCATCGGGCATGCTTTCTTCTAGCCATAGATTTTGTGCAAAAAACTTCATGTATTTTGAACTGAATAAATCGAAGGTTGCATCTTGACAAGGTACTCACTGTCAACTGAAGAGTCCAAATGAGTTAACGAGACGTAACGCTAATTTGTTAATGGAGTTAAACAAGTGGTCAAGAAGAAATACTTGACCATATTCACTTGATTTCGGTTTAAAAAAGAATAATTTTTGGTGACAAACAAGCTATTTTAGTTTATAAAAAAAAAAAAAATCTTGGCCCATGGGGGGATCGAACCCACGACCTTCGCGTTATTAGCACGACGCTCTAACCAACTGAGCTAATGGGCCACATAACTTTCTCTTTCACAAGATCATCTCCAAATTCCAAATTTAATTATTTTTTTTAAATAAGAATAAATGTACAATTTTTAAATAATATCCCTCTGAAACTTACTAATATCGTTCTTTGTCCACATTTTACTAATTCCATGTGCAATTTTCTGGATCAACAAAAAAAACAACCATGTCGGTCTTCAGCGAAAATTAAATATTTTTTTTGAATGAGTTATAACCACACCAAAACTTAATATCGTAAATGCATTTATTAAATCAAATAAATTCAATCACATTTCCTTATTTGCCACTGTAATTCATTATTTTCCTTTGAGATGCCTGGCACCCATGTAAAAACACTGCTCAAATCATCATCTCCCAGATTTTTAAAATTCGATGAAGACAAATATTCACCGTAAGCTGCTGTCTGAATATAACAATAATCGCCATTCAATCGGATGGTCCATTCGCTTTGCTTATCGGTATTATTTCCTGGCACCCAATTGAACACATATCGCCAGTCTGCATTGAAATTAAAATCTGCTGCATACAAATATTCGTTGGGATAAGTGCGACTGGAAAATAAAAAGTTGTCACCAATAGGCTTGACATACCAATGACTTGCAGGCACTGGGTCTTCTAATAAAAATATATTACGCCGTGATTTATCATAGTTTAAGCTGGAATTTCCAGCAATAAGATATTCTTCTTTGGCTTTGTTCCATAAGCAGACAAATGGTTGGAAAAACAAGTTTCTGGCACAAGTGGGGAGATTCTCAATGATCTTTTTAACGCTAATTCTCATATCTCGGCTAAGATTTTCAAATTCATGATCTGAATGTATGTCATACAAAGTAGAAGCTATTTTGATGGTCACATCAAGATTCTCATCGTATGAGTCGTTTATTTTCCAAAACAATGCACTTATACCTTTAACTTTCTGTTGAATATATCTGTGACTGCTTATGGTATCGAGGATATTCCTTGTCGATTCCAGATCAAAAGTCGTAGTTACAAACTCTTCTATAATACTCTCCGATTCAGATGGATCAAATAAATATACCGCACTTGTCAAGTTCTCGATTTCTCCATTTCTCTCGAAAGCACCCTTAGTCACGGTTGAGTTTAAAGCCTCAAGAGTCAGAAATCTAATTGATTGATACAGTTCATTGACCATAACTTGTGCATCGGCCTTTATGGAAGGAGTTCCAGTATACTGGTATATAACTCCAGCTTCTAGAATTTTGGCCAAGCGTATCCATTTGAAAGGATCATTTAGACCATTTATAGACAGTATATGTTTCAAGGCTTTGGCCGAGTTATAGACCAAATCTTTGTTGGTTAAACTTTCGGTAAAATTAGCGAGGAGATCGAAATTACATGAGTTATTTGCATACACACTTTCAAAAACTCTCAAAACATATGAAAAGCTATTTATTTGTTTGAGCTTTTCTTCAGCTGATTTGAAATTAAATCCTCTGATATCCTCTATTGCTTGTGATGGAATTCTCTTTTGTTTGTACTCCTTCAAACTTGATTGAAGATTTTTCAACTGCTCACTAACTGCGTCATACTGGTTGTTAAGCAAAGCTTTAGGAATTTCACTACAAAAATCTGATTGTTTGCGTACGTCAACAAGTTCATTTTTTATCAAATTGAAACTATCTTCAATGACAGCGGCTTTGCTTATGATGCTGTCCAGTTTTTCGACCAATCCCATTGCTGCCGTGATGGAAATGATGTCATTCTGAATTTCTAGTAATTTAGTTTGAATACTTAAAAGTTCTTCACCGTTAGAAGTCTTTTTGCCGTTTGAAATATTTGTGGCAACACTTTTATCAAATTCTCCTATTACAAGAGAGCACAACAAAATATAAATCAGCATTGTTTCTCAGAACACCGATACCACCGACTCTCAACGTTATGAAGATACTAACAGACTGAACGCACCTAACGGAAATCGTGTTTTTATAAATGCTTATTCTGACTTATCTAATTGTCGATGCTGAAATTCCAGTTAGTCATGGACTAATCAAGTTTTTCTCTGTGCTGCTGAAGAATAATTCATTATAAATCGTCGCGTGTTAGGATTTTGTTAAATTTTGACGTCATTAATGTTTATTTTTAGCACAATTATTTTTAATAGAATAAATCAAAAATTCTTAAAAAATAATAGAAACAAAATTGAGAACAGGAAAGAAGATGAATTCAATCAGTGGATCAGTTGTAGTATTTTAATAATCATCCTATGAAGGCATTCACATTCGTGTGATATAGATAAAGAAAGATTTGCTTTTATTAATCAGTGAGTCCAATGATGCATTGCACAAACCCCCGTTTCTGTATGTAAAAACACCGACTTTGCTCAAATTTAGATCGAAATGATTGTTCTATAAGCGCCGTTCACCTTGACTTACCCTAGGTGGCACTACAGTCCGGAGAGAGGACCTGGGCCTCAACCAACAAGCTTCTCCAGCCAGCTCGTTCCCTTGCTGGTGGCTGCCTCCAGTTTTGTACGTGAAGTCAGGTCCTCTTCCACTTGCGTGCCTCACCTGAGTCATGATCTTCCTCTACTGCGCTGTGCCTCAAGTTTGGAATCAAAGATTTTCCGGGCCGGAGCATAGATGTCTATCCTGCATGACTTGATTTTGGTGGGGGAAATACCCTCATTTATTTAGCTTAATACAAGCTCCATATTTTAAACTAACTTAGAACTATGAAACTTGCGGCTGACTTAAACTAATGGATTGGGATGATGATTTCGGAGAAGGAGTTTAAGGCAGGGGGTGCTGAGGTTAAAGTCGAAACAGTTTTCATTCGAATTACCCCTCTGCAACATTCGAGTGTTCGTTGAAACCATAGGAGATGCGGAGAGTAGGCAGATAAAACAGGCGAGGATTTTTTAGGTTACGGAAATTTGTGCTGAGAAAGATGAAATTATAAAGAGTTTCACAGTCGACGGAACCTGTGAGAAGTCGATGAATAAAGAGAATCTCTGCAGGGTATTCAGGTTTATAAGTGGAAGGCGATTTTGATAAGGGGCAAGATAAATGTATCATTCTAAGACAGACCACGAAGAGCAAATCTAAGAAAACGACGTCGAATGCTCTCGATTCTGGAGATGTGAACCTGTTATGTAGAGGGATCCGGTGAAGTAGGGGTTCGAAAATTCTTTGGACCAACGTTTCACAAAGCCAAGTGTCGAGTTGGCCATAGATATGATACTGACTTGTTAAAGTCAGTAGATATAAGATAACATCTACTTCCTTTCCGTTCTGTTCTCTAGGGCTAAAAGGGTATGGGATATAAATTCAACAAGGGTAGTGATAGCATTTAAAAAAACCATGTTATCTAGGAAAATTGAGAGATTTACAACGGAAACTTAAAATTTCGTAAAGAATGCTATGGAATATATATTGGTATGTGGGAAAGCTTGGCATTGGAACGATAGTTTTTAACATCGCTCTTAGGCTCCTTTTTATGTATAGATAGTGTTAATTAGCATTTTTTAAAGGAAAGTCGCGGGGAGACCAACAGCAGAGCAGTAAGGTTTTTAAAATTGACTTCGCATCTAGACCACATTTGTGCAACGCAATTACGACAGTAATTCCTCCTCTGTAGCTAGCAGTCTAGGGCCTCCGCTAGTTGTTTGGCTGCACGTGATCTGTTAAGAGTTCTAACATTCCACGTGCAGATCCAAAGGTCGTTGTCCTTATTTCGTTTTTCCGGGTCGTCAACAGTTAATCCGTCCTTTTCCTTGGCTATTGGTCGCTTCGCAACTTTTTTTTTCCTTGGCAGGGTTGCTAATGCCCTGACTAGCAATGAATTGTCCCAATGAGCTTATCTCCAAATACGTCGAAGAGGCTCATTGGGCATCTGCTTCGTTGACTGTTGACGCCACCGTTGGTGCAATTGGTTGGGCTCATCCGCTGTACGTCCTCTTTCTGAGGGGCTCATGCAAGACTTCTGCTAATCGATCAGAACAGTCATTAAAGCAGAGCATTATTATAGTGTTGCTATTTTTTCTGTGTTCAACACTCGCGCTTATAAGTTTAGCTGGAATATCCGGATGGACAGAGGTAAAAGAAGCACAATTGATATGTACGAGATAGTTGCAGCAACAGTGCATCACCTTCGATGCCTCTCAGTGCCTACCCTATTCATACAGCACCCAACCACCATCATTAGCCGTGTTTTATTGGAAAATCTATCCGTAGCGCAGCACGATTTTCACACACTACAAATACAACAACCAGCTGCTTAAAAAAGTAGATGTTGAATTTGGCAGCGGATTGCATGTTCGACACAACATGATTTCATTCACAATAAATCATTTTTTTCATGATATAAGACTTGTATCATGCTACATATACTATATATCCATAGATATTGCACGCAGAGTAAAATAAGATTACCAATTTTGAAATGCCAGCATTACAGCTATGTCCCAGCGCATCCTGGCAACCTTCTCAAACAACATTGCAAAAAATACCCGACTTACTATAGTTTTTCAAATATCTTTTTATTTTATCGAATTATAGCATCAATTTTTCAAAAATAAAATAATTTTGTTTGTTTTATTAGCAAAAAAAAAAGTTATTTTATTCACATTTCCTTATTTGCCACTGGAACTTCGGCTGCCTAACTGAATCTCCCGGCACCCATGTAAATGCATATTTCAAATTATTACTTCCCAATTTTGTATAGTTCGACGAAAACAAATATTCATTGTAAGCTGCACTCTTCAGATAACAATAATCTCCATTCAGTTCGATGCTCCATGCGCTTTGTATATCAAGATTGTTTCCTTCAAGCCAATTAAACACATAACGCAAGTCCTTATTCAAATTAAAAGCTGCTGCATACAAATACTCATTTCGATAAAAGCTACTGGAAAAGTAAAAGTTTTTGCCAATTTTATCAACATTCCAATAACTTCCTGGCTGAAGATCTAATGAAAATATATTACGTCGAGAATTATCATGTCTGGAGCTTAAATTTCCAGCAGTTAAGTATTCTTCCTTTTCCTTATTCCACAAACACACCGAAGTAAGGAAGAATAGATTTCTAGCACATGTGGGAATTTTCTCAATCAATATATCCACTTCTTCTTGTTCGGTTTTGCTTAGGTTCTTGAATTCATTATCTGAACGCAGGCTACTCAAAACTGAAGCTATGTCTATTGTCACATCAGAATTTAAATTGTTTGCATTTTGTATTTTCCAAATTAATAGGCCTACACCTCGCACTTTCTGCTGAATGAATTTGTGGTTGTTAATAGCTTGGAGAATCTTTTTCGAAGATACCTCTTCATAATTGGAATTCACAAATTCTTCTACTATGTTTTTAGATAGTAAAGGATCGAGTTGATATACAGCAGTTGTCAAGTTTTCTATATCTGAGTTCGTATCGGGCTTTGATTTGCGCACAGTGGTGTTCAGGGTCTCAAGTGTGAAATCTTTGATTGATTCTTTAAGTTCATTGTCAGAAAGTTGTGCAATTTGTTTGCTGACAATGTCCACTTCTGGTTTGTTGATGATTTGTGTTTCTAAGGTTTTTACCAAACGTATCCATTTGAAAGGATCTTTGCGACCATTTTGAGCCATTTCATTCTTGAGAATTCTAACAGAGAAATTTATCAATTCCAGGTCTGTCAAGTTTTCAATAAATTCGGCGAGAATTTCGTAGTTTTCTGAACAGTTTCCATACACAGTTGAGATGATATTTGACAATTCTTTCATGTTGTTAATTTTCTTGATTTTTTCCTCGGCCAAATCAAATCGAAGTGCTTTGATATCTGCTATAGTTTCAGATGGTAAACGTTTTTGTTTGTACTCCTTTAAGCTGGATTCAAGTTTCTGTAACTGCAGGTTTATCGCCTTGTATTGGTTGTTGAGCATTGTTATGGTATTTGCTCGGCAATTGTCTGTTTGCTGACGACGCTCGATAGCTAATAAACCCTTTGCTACCTCGAAATCTCCTTCGATGGCATCAATTTGATCATCGATTATGTCCAAATTTTCTACAATACCCAAAGCGGAAGTGATGGAAAATATGTCATCTTGAATTCTCAAAAGCTGAGTTTGAATTTCCAAATGTCGGTCGTTGTCTGCGATGGAGTTATCCGTGGTTACAATGTTTTTGGCATTATTTAATTTGATTTGTCCGAAGAGAAGACAGCACGCGAGTACAAAAAGTCTCATCTTATACCGACTGGGGAGATGTTAAAAGCTCTGAGAATAATTACACACTAACTGAATGTGGTGGAAATTGAAGAATCTTTATATGTAATTAACAGTCCGAGCGCCGAGCTTATCTCTGTTTGGAGTCTGAAATCCCAGTTAGTCATACCATTGTCTATCAGGTTTTTTTCTTAAGAAGTGCTGAGGCATTATTCAATATAAACAGGGGTATGTGTTTAATGCGTGCTGCTGTTAAGTTGTTTGCTATTGACGTCATTAGTTTTGGTAATTTAAAGGTAACGAAGAAAGCAAAACAATAGTTTTATTATTTTTGACCACATCAGTGTGTCATCGTGATAATTTTGATAATTAGAAGTAAATATGTACTCAATTACGAAATAAAGTTTAAAAAAATATATATGACCTACTAAGGTTGAAAAACGTATGTACCAACAGCGTTGAATGACCAGTAAGCATTTATCATAAGTAGAGTTCCAGAATTCGTAAAAAATAAATGGCACGACTGGATCGCACGTACTTGCTCATATGTACGGTCACATCGTCGAATAAGATTTAAATAAAATGCACGACTATACATACACATGAACTAGTTCTTATGCTAGATAATTGCTTAGTGGCTGCATATGTATGTATATAAAGGGTGTTTTTTTTTAGACGTGTGGTTTTCAAGAAGAAATAAAACGCATATAGATTAATGCTATGGCCAAGAATCTAGCTTTATTATAAAGATAAGGGTTTGCATTATATTCTAAAAATTATTTCGGGGAAGTGGCCGCCGTGGCTGGCTCGAATAAATTCCAGCCGAGGCCCAATCTTCCCAATTTTATGAAAATCGGGATCGGTGGCCATTTCGTTTTGGGCCCATTCACGGAACGTGTGACGCCCTTGATGGCCGTTCGGCTTCAATTCTTTAACGAGTTGGATTTTGTAAGCCTGCAAACCAAGATCCTTCCGCGCGCGATGGCAGATGGACTCATTTGGGTCTTCTTCGATACTCTGCTCCACCGAAACGAACCATTATTTGGTATTAAATTTGCACAATTTGCAAACTTTGTTCAGGAAAAATTCTATTCATTATGAAATCGCAAACCAAACTGAGCATAAATCAAGAGACAGCTGTCAAAAAGACCAACTCCGAAAAAAGTATTGCCAGATTGAAACCCACACGTCTATTAAAATAAAAAAAATATATTTTTTTAATTAGGTTCAGAGTTTTCTTGGAAAACCTAAGTATGCAATAAAAATTGAAAACTAAATGTCTATCGAAGAAAAAAAAATTTGAAAATCGTTCGACCAGTTTTTTTAAAGTAGTTTTTTTTTTTTGAAAAACTTCGAAAAAATATTTTTATTTTTTTTCTAGTATGTCATTATAAGGCAATCTGTAGTTTTCATCCTAGAAAATTATTTAAAAATATTCAATCCACCCATTTTCAAAATATTTCGAAAACCAAATTTAAAAAAAAAAAAATTAAAAAATCGAAAAAAAAAGTTTTTGAAAATTTTGAAATGCGATATTAATTGAATTATAAATGACTTCCTGTGTGTAAAATTTTATTGAAATCGGGATAATAGTTTACGATAAAACCGCATTTGAAAAAAACCGGTTATATGAGAGGTATCGTTATAGAACAAATTTCGAAAAAAATGTATTATTTTAAAAAAATAGCACCCTGAAAGTTTTATCAAAATCGTTAGAGCCGTTTTCGAGAAAATCAAACTTTTTGTTCAAAATTGTATGGCAGGTACCGTTATTTTTCGACCTAGAACAAAAATGAAAAATACCCCCCGAGATACTACCTAATAAATACCATATACCAAGTGTGTAGAGGCGCGAACAGACAGACGGACGGATTTTCCGGACCCACTTTTTTTCAACTTCTCTATTATCGTAATGTCATTTTTGTTTGTTAGATTTTTTTTTTTGCATGAATCCATAACTTGCATTTTAGTACCTAAATCGCAAGTAAAAATCAAGTTTATGCGGGGGAAAACTGTTTTGATTTTTCCGGAAATAATTAGAGTAAAACAAAAACACATAATATGTAATCTCGAATTTCCGCGAATCGAAACGAACTCCTCGGATTATTATTATTATATTTTTAATGTCAAAAGTAAGCGATAACAATGAATAACCCACACATGTTTTTTGTGTTTTTTTTTTATAAGATTATAATTTGTTTTTGAATTAAATGATTTTTAAAGTTTTCAAAAGATATAAATTGAGTGATTTTTTTCAATAACGTGCTATTGATAAATTTGACTCTAGTCACATAATTATCATAGAACTTTGTGACGTTTAAATGACGTCTTCTGTGTGTTCGTCTTTCAAGTCTATACTGAGAAAGCCGAGAACTGCTCGTGAGCTTAACGAGCAGAAAAGAAGGGAAGAACTCCGGCTTCTCCAAAAGAAAAAGAGAGAGAGCATGAGAAGCGCAAGATCGAAGATATTGAGAGATGCTACTCCAGGAACAACATGCGGAAGTTTTACCAAAAGGTAAAAAAAATGTGCCAAGGAAAAAAAACCCGCACAGAAGCCTGTAGAGATAGGAATGGAATCCTCGTAGTAGAGTCACAGTCGGTGCTGAGTACATGGAAGGACCATGGACAGGACTGTTAAACGGCGATGAAGACCAAAATCCCGCTGTCAGGCAGAATGAACCATTCAACATGGACGATTACATACAAAACGTCCACCTGGCCAATATGAAGTGAGGATCGCAATATCTAAACTAAAAAACAGCAAGGCTGCTGGCCCGACGGACTACCTGCCGAACTTTTTAAAGCAGGCGGAGATGACCTGGTGGAGGGCATACACCAACTCATCTCTAAAGTTAGGTCAGAAGAAAGTATGCCTGATGAATGAAACCTCAGCATCGTTTGCCCGATCCACAAGAAAGGGGACCCTCTAAACTGCGCCAACTATAGAGGAATAAGTCTCCTGAATATCGCCTACAAGATCCTCTCTGTCGTACTATGTGAACGCCTGAAACCTTTCGTCAGTAACCTGATTGGCCCCTATCAGTGTGGTTTCAGACCAAGAAAGTCCACAATCGATCAAATGTTCACGCTACGGCGTGACTACCCAAGAATTCCAAATCGATACCCACTCCCTTTATCGATTTTAAGGCCGCGTACAATAGCATTTATAGAGACGAGCTATACAGAGCCATGCCTGGTTTTGGCATCCCCAAAAAAACTCGTCCGACTGCAGGATGACGATGGAGAACTCCCGCTGCTCCGTCAAGGTTGGTACTGGCCTCACAGAAGCTTTTGACGTCAAAGGATTCCGACAAGGTGATGCGCTATCGTGGGATTTCTTAAACTTAATACTTGAAAAAATATAGGAAAATCGCAAGTCAATTGTAGTGGGACAATTTTTTTCAAGTCTGTGTTAGCATACGCTGACGACATAGACATCATTGGCAGAACTCGGAGAGCTGTCACTGGAGCGTTTGCTAACATTGAAGCTGAAACGGCTATGATGGGACTAACAGTCATTGAGGCCAAAACGAAGTACCTGTTGTCCACAAAAAGGGACACACAACACCGGCGGAATGGACAAAAGATAACAATAGACAGGTACAACTTTGAGGTAGTAAGGGACTTTGTTTACCTCGGATCCGCTATAACATCTCGTCAGAAATAAAGCGTAGAATTACTCTTGCCAACCGCTGTTTCTATGGGCTAGGAAGGCAATTGAGTAGCAAAGCCCTCTCTCGAAAGACAAAGGAGACTCCGTATAAGACCTTGTCATGTAGAGCGAATGGACAACAATGCTCCGGCTGGCAGGATCTTCGTTTCCAGCCCAGAGAGAAGACTGAGCTTTTCTTGTTATTATTTATTCGACTTCTTCAGCGTGATTCGTCGGCGATGACATTGAGCTCTACGCAAAAAAATTGTTTTTATCAACTGGCTATCGATAACTGGTCACTATGCTTCCTCGATAGTGACATTGATGCCAGCGCAGACATGATTACAAATTTAATTATTTTAGGAATGAGACATTTTATCCCAAATAAATGGAAGAGTATTAAACCTAAGGATAAACTCATTGTTTGATTCGAACTGTAAAGATGGTATACCCCCGATTCTTCTGAAGAGGTGTTCTTCCACACTGGCAAAACCACTGCGTTAGCTTTTCCATCGCTCCTACTCTTCTGGAATCTTTCCTAGAAGATGCAAAACAGCATTTGTCCAGCCTGTCCCTAAGAAAGGTGATCCATCCTCCCCCTCCTCCTACCGACCCATAGCACTAACATCCCTTCTTTCTAAGGTCATGGAAACACTGATTAACCGTCAGCTTAAGTAATATCTCGAAGATCGAAAGCTTCTCCATGACCGCCAGTATGGCTTCCGCAGCAACCGTTCCACTGGTGATCTGATGGCATATCTCACCGAACAGTGGAACAAATCTTTACATCGCTTTGGTGAAAGTACGATTATTGCTCTTGATATCTGTTCTGCCTCCGACTGTTTTCGTCATTTTTTATAAATGATCTGTCTTTTACTTCTAATCCACTTAACTGTTTTGCTGATGACTCCACCCTCAGCTTTTCATATTCGTTCGATAATTCACCTCCTTCGCCTTCGGACGTACAATTGCAACGGTACCGTAGCTCATTAAACTCCGATTTATACAGCATTGTCAAATGGGGTAATAGGAATCGTGTGGAGTTTAATGCTTCGAAAACTCAATGCTGTCTTCTGTCGTTAAAGCTAAACATTGTTGCATCGAAGAAACCGAAAAGCTTTCAGTACTCGGTAACGACGACCTCCGTTGAACCGCCAAAAATGCCCGTGCGGGGTGCTCTACATTAAAAGGAAAACAAACAAAAAAAAAAAGTAGTTCTGTGTCAATGTTCATGCTCGGTCGGGCAACGGTATAGTCTTAAATTGAGCTCTTTGCGAATGAAGACGCCAAGCAGCTTTTTCAACTTTTAAAGTAAATAAAATATAACTTGTCCTTCAACTTAACCCCACTGCGATCACAACCTGTGGGGTTCACTCGTTTGGCCTCTCTCGGCTTTGGATTGTTCCATGTCTCAGGCCAACTAAACGCAGGTATAGTTTTTTGATTTAGGAGCTTTATTATTAAAATAAAATAAAAGCTCGAAAACATTGGTTATTTTTTTAACAACAAACTGAAATATTACCTTTGTTGTTAACTTTTGTTTTTTAAAGCATTATTCTTCCCAATCCTTAAAATAGATGTTTTCAAACAGTTTCAAGATGCTTAAAATACTTCACAAAAAATATCTAAGAACTGTTTTTTATTAATTTTAACTCTTATTCATTTATTTTTTCAGTCAACATCAAGCATCGATTCCATCGACACTATTCCCTTTGCAAATGAAAACACCGGAACCATCAAACAAAGACTACTTAACCGACAAGACTTGCCGCCCCAACAGCATCTCTCATCGTCCTCGTCATCATCATCGTCGTCAACCAACACAATCGCCAATATCGCACACTCTTTTCATTCGTTAAAATCATCATCATCGCTGCATGATGCCACGCTCATTCGTAGCGATAGCACTGGCTCCAATGCCGGAGGAACGCTTCTCTATGATGGGGTGTCAGTTGATTCCACACTGGGTGGTGGATCTGGAGCATCCAGTGTTGTCCACCTTCGATCGCCAACACTGACCTATCCTCCGGTGGGCGGTGGTAGTAGCTTGTCCGTTGGTGCTATTCCGGATTGTTCCGAATTGAGTTCCTCCTCAGGTGGTAGCGGAGCCGTAACATACGCTACTGACCTAGTTGCAGCTGAAGCAGCTGGCGTTGGTGCCGTACCACAAACGAAAACCGTGTCGGTGAATGTTCTCAATGATATCGGGAATATGTTAGCTAATTTAACCGACGAACTAGATGCCATGTTGGAGGAGGAGAAGCGAGTGGGCTTGAACATTGATAGTGAATGAGCAAAATCAACTTAATAACACTTTTTTTCTTCTTTTAAAAAAAAATATGTTTTAATTTTATTTGTTTTACATTTTTCGTAATTTTAGGTTTTTAGTTTTTTAATTAAATTTTGTTTATGGTTTTTAGTAAACGAAACAAGGAGAGTAAGAAAAATTTTATAAAAATTAAAAAAAAAACAAAAAAAAAACTATAATGATGACACAGATTTAATATAATCCTCCTTATATAATGAAAATGCTATTATTTTTATTACTATGCTATATATATAAAAATATATATACAATGAGTAAATTAATCATAATGTTGAGAAATGTATTAGAATTATTATTAAACAGTTTCTATAATATATGACAAAAAAATGGGTTTTGTTTGATTTTACTATCGAAAAGTGGACGAGTTTCCTTTTCATTAAAGTAGTTGCATATGTATGTGTCAGTGAAATGAATGTATTTCCACATTTCAAACAATGCCACCTGCTGGAAATAAACTTACCCATGTTATGAATATGAACCTTTCATACCATCCCTAAGCTAAGCAAATTGCTCTCTACAGTACGGGAGAATATGGGACTCAACAAACCAGTGGGTATTTCGCTAGTTGCCACCAAATTCGATGAAATCATATTCTACTTGTTTGTGCCAAACTAGGCGAGGTCTTCCTCAACTGCGTTGACTCTTTAATTTGGATTTAAAGACTGCGATTCGGAGCATTTACATCATTCGTTCTAGAAATCTTCTTGACCCCCTCCAAACACTCCAAAGCTAAGCACAAATACAAATCCGCTGGCTCGGATTCTTCTGAAGAGTTTCTTCCTCAAAGCTTTTCCATCGCTCCTACCCTTTTGGAATCTTCTAGAAGATGAGCAAGCCTGTTCCTAGGAAGGTCACCTTTCCTGCTCCCCCGACCAATAACACTTACATCCCCTCTTTCGAAGGTCATGCGAACATTGATTAACCCCCAACTTGAGAAATATCTCAAAAACTGAAAGAGTTCTTCATGACCAGCTGTATATGTAGTTTTCGCTTAAACTATAATGCTGTTGTGCCCCAGGGCTGCATTCCGTCTTCGTATTTCTTTCTAATTTGAATAATAAATAAATAATCTGTTAGTACTATTCCACTAGAATAGTTTTTTCCAGAAAACGAAGCTGATCGTATTGATAGCGATACCTCTGTGTCAAAAGTACTAAAATACTAGTAAATTGGCAACCTTGAATATGATGACAAATTGGCAAGTTTAAAATGAAGAACTTCACAAAACTCAAAACAACTGTCAAATGTTTCTTGAATAAATTGACTTAAAATAAACGTGGTTTCAACAAGTCGCAATTTGATTCTTTTATTTTAATTCTTTAAATTAAAGTTTCGTTTTCAATTTTAAACAACCTCAATTTCGACCGAAGTCGAGATTCTCGAATGCGAATGGGCTAAAATGATCATTCCAATTTTCCTATTATTTCACTCTGCCTCACAATTTTTCCAGTCGTGACTCAATTTTTCCATTCTCATTTCCAATTTTCCGAAATTCCATTAATATTTTCCAAGCATTTGACAGCTGGTTCTCATCATCTGCAATTTGTCAATTTGTTTTTTTGCGTCAAAAAATCATCCGTTATGTTCGAATTGTTCGGAATAATCATCAGTTCACGCTTGAGGCTATTTCGGAACTATGGTGAAATGCAGATCCCATTTTTTTCACCGAACAATACTTGGCGAGATTTTCTTTTGGCATTTCAATTTAAAAGCATTTTAAACCAATGGCAATCGACACCTTCTCTGCTAATTTCCCAACTTCTTAATGTTTGTGCAGTGTGTTAATATTAAAAGGGCAAACCAAAATCACTTGATTTTGGAATATGGATTTTGGTTAGGTGTAGCAAGAGCATAAGCTAAATCCATATGTGATGCCGCCCTTACCTGAAAACATCCGCTGTGTAAAACGAATCTTTTCAATGTTGTTCAAACTGAAGAAAGGGACAAAACATGCATCTCTCCCTTTTTTGTGCAAATTTCCATTTTTAAATACTTTTTACATCTCGCTCTCATTCGTTCGCTAGACCTCGTAGAGTTTTGTTGTTTCGCTACGGTTGAAGAGTGACGACGTCTGCTAGTTTGACAACCCAAAAAGAGATCTGTCAATTGTTTATAGTTTTGCAAAAGTTTTCTCAAAATAAATAAAAATACAAAAAATTCCAGCAAATGTTCCACAATTCCCATGTATTTTGTAATTAAATGTTAAATCAAGTGTATGACCATGAATCTCATCTGAAATTTGTGTGAAAAAGTCAATCGCGTGACTAGAGAATAATTATTTTTGTTTTGATTTCCCTCCGCCCCATACAATTCGCTTTCGGTCTAAAAAAATTGCGACAACATCCAGTGTTTTGTGTTAAAAGTTTTAATAAATATATAAGTAAAATCTAAAAAAGAAAAAATAAAAAAAATATCAACAAAGGATTAGCTACAGAACAACCATACAAAACTGACCAGCAGAGCAACTTCTAGAAACCAGAAACAGCCAAACATGTCCAAAGAAGACGACGGCGAGCTTGACCCGCGAATCCAGGTAACAAAAAGACAAGTTTTGTATTTTTGTTTTTCTGTTTTACTTTGCCAAATAAGTTGGCCCACTGCCACTAGTTTTTATATGTTGGAAGTGGAACTGTGTGGTTATTTTATTTAGTTGAATGTACCTGCTTCATCGCTTAAGAAACCTGAATTTTGATAAAATGCGCAGCGCAGCACCCGAGAAGATGTTTTGTGCATTTTCTCAAGCAATCATATTATATCCTTCTTGATTGTTATATTTTATTTGTTTTGTTTTTTGTTTGACATGCCTAAACATCGTCTAATAAGACGAATATATTAAGTACTCTGCCCTGGAGAAATAAAGGAAATTATTACAACTTGGTAGCTAGGTGGTTGTTTCGAGGATGATGTATAATCTTCATCCTAAGCAGGGCTGGGGCAACAGTGGCGTGATGTTCAGCCATTGCCATATAAGTAATTTATGATGTTTTATTCATATTTACTTTCTCGGTTATTTAATTGGTTTTTTTTATTTTTTTTTGCTGAACTTTGCTTGCGAGGAGACAACAGATTAGGTACTTCTCCCGCAAAAAAGGATTGGTTTATGCAAAAACCTTAGGTCAACAATGGTTGACCTTGAGTCGAGTTTAGGATAATTTCTTGGCACATCTTGACTTTAAGCATCATAATTCAATCCATCCATTATGGCCCCAGGAGAGAGAAGGAATGAAGGGTGAGGTACGGAAAAGAATTTTAGTGGAGAATTAGGTTGGGGGTGCCTCCTTAAACCATCTTGAATTTTAAATGAATTTTAAAAATGGCTTTTTTGAAAAATCGCCCAGTTTGTCGAAAAAGTAGCCTCCGAGGGATGCTCTCCTGGTCTGGGGTAGACTCGGGCATTCACAGAGGAAGTGATATGAACACTCTTCAGCATCAACGTTTTGATGTTCAAATTTCATCAAATGGATTCCCAATGAGTTGTCTCCAGTAAGGATACCAACCAAGAGGTACAGTGTTGAGGTCTTCCTAGCTTAAGACTGTATCTGTGTGCTTTTCTGATATATTCAGCCAAAGATTTCTCACAAGCTGGCAGTTATCAATTGCTGTTCTTCACTTTTTTCACTGGCACAAGTAACAATGATAATATTTGGTTCGGTTCTGGGGATGTACCGTTTTTGGGCAGATAAATTGTCATTTCATTGCCGTTATGTCACACTGACCTGGGACCCATCGAAGGGTTACAAGGTTTGAATCACTGATTACCTTACTTAGGTGGCGCTACAGTCCGGGACGAACCTTGGCACAACCAACATGCCTCTCCAGCCAGCTGGGTTTTTGGCTAGCTGCCTTCAGTTTCGTAATCCAAGTTGGTTGAGGACGTCCTCTACTTGAGCGCGCCACCTAAGGCGAGGTCTTCCTTGACTGCGTCTACCCTCTGGGCTGGAATCGAAGATCCTGCGAGCCGGAGCATCCGCTTTAGATAAAGTCCATTCCTCGGGGCCATAGAGCAGGACTGGGATGATTAGGGTCTTATACAGAGTCTCCTTTGTCTTTCGAGAGACGGCTTTGTTGTCAGATGTTATAGCGAATCCGAGGTACACAAAGTCTCTAACTACCTCAAAGCTGTACCTGTCTATTATGATATTTAGTCCAATCCGCCGGTGTTGTGTGTCCCTTTTTGTGGACAGTCGGACGAGTTTTGTGGGGATGCCAAAACCTGACATGACTCTGTATAGCTCGTCTCTATAAATGGCCTCAAAATCGATAAAGAGGTGGTGGGTATCGATTTAAAATTTTTGGGTAGTTTCCAGGATCTGTCGTAGCGTGAACATTTAATCGATTGTGGACTTTCCTGGTCTGAAACCACACTGATAGGGGCCAATCAGGTTGCTGACGAAAGGTTTCAGGCGTTCACATAGTACAGCTGAGAGGATCTTGTAGGCGATATTTAGGAGACTAATTCCTCTAAAGTTGGCGCAGTTTAGAGGGTCCCCTTTCTTGTGGATCGGGCAAACGATGCTGAAGTTCCATTCATCAGGCATACTTTCTTCTGACCTAACTTTAAAGATGAGTTGGTGTATGCCCTCCACCAGGTCATTTGCGACCGCTTTAAAAAGTTTGGCGGGTAGTCCGTCGGGTCCAGCAGCTTTGTTGTTTTTTAGTTTAGATATTGCTATCCTCACTTCATTTTGGTCAGGTGGACGGACGTTTTGTCTGTGATCATTCATGTCGAAAGCGGGATATTGGTATTCATCCCCGTTTAACAGTTGCAGAAATGGCCCTTCCATGTAAGCACCGACTGTAACTCTACTACGAGGTTTCCATTCCTATCTCTACAGACTTGTTTGCGGGTTTTGTTTTATTTGGCACGTTCTTTTTACCTGTTGGTAAAACTTCCGCACGTTGTTCCTGGAGTAGCATCTCTCAATATCTTCGATCACGCGCTTCTCATGCTCTCTCTTTTCCTTTTGGAGAAACCGGTGTTCTTCCCGTCTTTTATGCTCGTAGAGCTACCGAGCAGCTCTCGTCTTTCTTTGCAGCGCCGCTTTATATGCCTCTTGTTAGGCTGCATGGGCCTGCCTGCATTCGTCATCGAACCAGAGGTTTCGTGGTAGTGGTCTGGTGAAACCTAGCACATCAGTTGCGGCATCTCTGATGGCTTGTTGGCAGTGTTGCCACTGGTCTTCGGCACTTGATGCTGGCGGTACTGGATTTCTCTTGAGAGGTTACGGGATATTCATTCTTACCTTTGGTGCAACAAGGTAGTGATCCGAATCGATCTTAGCTGCTAGGAAGGTGCGAACATCCAAGATACTGGAGGCGTGTCTTGCATCGACGTGATCAATCTGGTAAACGGTTTTTTGATCTGGCTGCAGCCAAGTCCCTTTGTTTATATCGAGATAGGAAACCGTGTGCTTGCAATGGTGGCGTTACGTGCCGCTGCGAAGTCAATTGGCATTAGCCTTAGACCGTTTTCAGGCGATGTGTCGTGTAGACTATGTTTTCCGACAGTCCTACCAAAGATTTCTTCTTTACCTATTTTGGCGTTAAAATCGCCTAGTACGATCTTAACGTCGTATTTAGGGCATTGCTCAAAGGTTTTGTCGAGGAGCTCGTAGAAGTCATCCTTGGTGGCGTCATCTTTGTCCTATGTGGGGGCATGAGCGCATATTAGGCTAATGTTGGTGAATTTAGCCTTGATACGGGCACTGTACAAGGGCGAAAAAAGATTGGTCCTATAAAATAATGTACGCCCTCTTGACACTCTCTGGCAGCGTAGAATTGTTAAAAGGATTAGCTTTCAGCACTTTGCTTGTAGGAACTTTTTGCAATCGTTATCTGCTCTTGTGATAGAAAGAAGCCTTGTCTTGCAAATATTTTTTTTAAAGATACACCGAACGTGCTATTTCTTCGAAGTTTTTTTCCATTCTTATTTGCAATAATAATCAATTCCAACCCCCAACCCATTCTGACACAATTTCTATTTCAATTATTTTACGTGTGTCACCTGCTGTGTATTTTATTTGCGTGCTTTATCTGTAATGACAATATGAAACGAAATAAAAAAAAAACTATGGCAATATCGTAAAACGCGTTTTGCTTTACATTTTAAATGATGTTTTGACATGCTTTTGCACAGTGCTTCCTATTCGGATCTAACGACAACGACCACGACGACCACGACCACGACGAAAAGAAGATGGCGCCAAACCAAGGATAACAATGCCAGTCAAAATTTCTATACACAAACAAAATTGGTCTGGATGGTGGTTATCGATTGACATAGTATCGAGTTCAGTTCTTCAACCTTAACATACAAATCTGCTGATATGACAATTCATGATTCTTTCTCCTGCTTCCCACTGATTCAGTAAGTGAATCGATGGCAAGACTCATTGTAGTGAATCTCAACCCGACGACTATTAACCCCAAAAGCGTCTTCTCCAGCCACTCGCCCATGTGAAGTATGGTTCCATAAACGTTTGTTAAACACGTTTCGTGTTACATGCCCTTTATTTTCCTGCCTCTGGTCTTGTGGCCAGAACTTCAAAGAATGCTGTCAGTGTTAGTTTAGTTTTTACTGTTTGTTTTTTTTTTTTTTGTAGGTTAATGAGAACTGAGAATGGCTTTTGATGGAAGCCCACACAAAGTACGGCTAACGCTGACGACATGTTGTGGAATGCAAAGCAACAAAGAAAACTTCAAGATAATTGGGTGAAGCTATTGTGACGAAGTGTGACAGAGTGGAAATACAAACGTTGCCATATTAGAAAATTAAAAAAAAAAAATGGTTCTATACAATGTTCCGCATTGTATCCGCTGTATACACTCATCCAAGCAGGGGGGGGGATACATTATTATTAGTGCAGCGGTAGCTTGAATGATGATATGATGATGGGGAATAAAAGGAAGTTTATGGAAGCACAAAGGTACACATTTACTGATAGCACAATGGGGTGTTGCTTTTATCATTGAGTGGGGGATGTAACCAGCACTGCAGGTTGATCGGAGTTTCTACAATGATAGATGATTGTTGCAGCATTGGAGAATTCTATTTTTATGGGATTTAAGTGGAATGGAAACAGACGTTTCTCTATATTCAAAGTGGTAATTATGTCATTCTACTTCAGTCGTATTTCAATAATTTGTTTCCTGCTCAGAGGTGTGGCAGTGTGATTGTTGTTCGAAATGGGCTTTTAAGGCAACGTTCTTTGCATAGGTTTTAAGTTGGCTTTTCTACAAATAAATTTTGTTGTTGGCTTAACAAAATGACAGTCTTAGTTCGGATTTCAGAAACTTTCTTATTTTGCCGTCTTAACGCTAAGCAAATCTGTTCTCTATTTCATCATATCCGGATCGGGAGTAATCCTTTTTGACTTTGTCAATTCAATTAAGTTTAATTTAATATTAAAAATATATATACAATTGGCTTACGAAACTAAATTAAATAATAGAAACGGCACAGCTGGATTTTACACGCATTTCAAAACCAACAACCACCTGCCGATAAAAACATTTAGCTGCCTATAAAAGTAGATGTTAAATTTGGCTGGGGATAGAATATTTGACATAAAAAGATTTCATTCACAATAGATCATTTCTGACTTGTATCATGCATTTCTGTGTATCTGAAAGGCTTCGTTCATAAAGTTTCGTAGTAAAACCGCTGACATTTATTCAAACTCTCAAACATTTCCACATGACATATTTGTTTTGACAGAAACTTAGTTAAATTCAAGTTTTTTGGACACAGAACTTTTTTCCCCAGAGTTCCTAGTTTATAGAAAAGATCGTCATAATCGTAATGCAAAAGAACTGGGTGGAGGTGTTTGGATTGCGGTAAGAAACACATTTTTTTCTTCGTCAGTCTCTTTCCCGTTTGAACTATCAATAGAATTAGTCTGTGTAAAAATAATTGTAAGGACATAAACTTTGTATATGTAATTAACATATACATTCCACCAAAAAGTTTATCTTCAGTGCATGGTGAACTTCCCATGGCAATTGATTTTATTATTGAATTATCCTGCTCGGATAGCAATATTTTACTTTTAGGTGATTAATTTACCTAACATTGATTGGATTCCTCCTGAAGATGAATCCTACTTAGAACCTTTATTATCTTCTTCACAAATGGAACTTTCTTTTCTTGATAAAATTATTTCCACACACTTACAGCAAATAAGCTGTATTAAAAACTCAAAAAATCGAACTCTCGATTTAATATTTTCCTCTGACGCTATTAGTACACTCGTTTTAGAATCTAGATCTGGGGCCTGTTTCTCATTTACTACATTAGCTACATCAATTACATTCTACATAAATGCTTTTGCGCTACATCAGAAACATTTTTCTGTTTTACAAATTCCACTGGAAGTGTTGTATGATAAATATAAAAAGGTGTAGATTTGAATGTTCTGTCAAACTGACAATTGTTGTTGATTATCATTTGAACAACATAGAAATGGTTTTTTTTTTGTTTGAAATAGCATTTAAATAATTTATTATAACTGAATAGAAAAATTGGATTTTGTTTTGAATATTTTTGATTTGTAAAGAATTTCTTGTGAATTGTGCTTAGTCAATAAAAAACACATATGTATGTAGTTTAAAATAATGTGAAACGGAATTAAATGATACAGCCTTCCAGTATTTCCAGTCTACAACTTTACTTACTTACTTATGTTGGCTCAACTAGAGCGTGGTGCTCCTAGGCCTTGCTCAATACGCCCCTCCAGCTGGCTCGATTCCTTGCCTGCTGTCTCCAATATCGCACTCCAAGTTGGCGGAGGTCTCCTTCTACCTGGTCGCTCCATCGAAGATGAGGTCTACCTTGGCTTCTGACTCCCTCTGGTTTGGCTTTGAAGACTTTACTCGCTGGAGCGTTGGTGTCCATTCGCTCTACATGGCCCAGCCATCTTAGTCGTTGGACTCTAATTTTTCTGGCTAAGCTTATGTCGCTCTACAGCTCGTATAGTTCGTCGTTGTATCTTCGTCGCCAAATGTTGTCTTCTCGGTTTACGCAAATAGGACCATAGATCGTACGCAGAACTTTTCTCTCGAAGACTCCAAGTGCCTTTTCATCCGATTGGGAGAGGGTCCATGCTTCTGCACCATATAGCAGGACCGGGATGATGAGTGTTTTATATAGTGTCTCCTTGGTTCTTCTCGATAGGGCTTTATTCCTCAATTGCTTATTCAGCCCAAAGAAACAGCGATTAGCAAGAGTTAGTCTGCGTTTGATTTCAGCGCTGATGTTGCCCAGGTAGACAAATTGACTGACTACCTCGAAGTTATACATATCAATGGTCACATTTTGACCAAGCCGGTGGTGGGATTGGGCTTTTGTTGATGAAAGCATATACTTCGTCTTGTCCTCGTTTATATTCAGCCGCATTCTGCTTACTGCTGACTCCATAGTAGTGAAAGCACCGGTTACTGCTCGCTTTGTTCTTCCTATCACGTCTATGTCGTCTGCAAACCCAAGTAATTGTGTCGATTTATTGAAAATGGTGCCCGATGTACTGGCATGGGTGCTCCGTATTACATTTTCAAGCACAATGTTAAAACAGCTGCATGACAGCGCGTCTCCTTGTCTAAGCCCTCTGGTGGTTTCGAAGGTTTCAGTAGAGTCTTTACCAACTTTGACGGAACAGCGAGCATTCTCCAACGTCATCCTGATAAGGCGTATCAGTTTAGCAGGGATTCCAAAGTTAGACATAGCACGATACATTTCAACTCTATTAACACTATCGTACGCTGCTTTAAAATCGACGAACAGGTGGTGGGTGTCGATGTTATATTCTTGGGTTTTCTCCAGGATCTGGCGTAATGTGAATATTTGGTCGGTGGTAGATTTTCCAGGTCTGAAGCCGCATTGGTAAGGACCTATTAGATCATCAGCAAACGGCTTGAGACGTTCACATAAAACGCTTGACAGGATCTTATAGGCAGGCAGTCTACAACATTGAAGAATTAAAAAAATATTCTACATTTCCTTTGTGAAACAGAAATGGGGTTACATTACTGTCAGTGTACTACAATGTAGTTGATGTGGCTTATGAGAAATAGGCCCCTGGTATCACTAATATAGATAACCACTGGACATTTTTCTCGATATGAGCGATCAAATTTTTGAAAATAGTAACTCCTTTGACTGCTCTTATAGTTTTGACTTTAGAAAAGCAAATTTCCAGGTATTGTCTGAAGATTTAATTAGTTCTGGAATAGATAATGTATTAAATTCTTCGAATATTGACGACAACTGCTTAAACAACAATCTGAGTTTAAAAAAAATCGAATAATTCAAACACTATTCACCCATGGTACACGAAAGAGCTACAGACTCTTCGTAATAAAAGAAATGAAACATGGAAGGTTTACCTTAAAACCCTTTCTCCAACAAAGTTTTGACGATTTTAATAATTTGTCAAGCATTTTATATACTAGCTACGTAAATGATATGGGTATTACTTTAAAAGATGACCCTAAGAGATTTTGGAAGCTTGTTAATTTAAAGAAAAAGTCAGATGGCTTTCCGGCTATCTTCTCATATAATAATATTTAGTTAGAAAAAATTGTCGATCTTTCTAACGCCTTTGTAGCAAATTTTCGTGATTCTGTTGTCAAAAAACCAACTGAAGTTGATGAAATTTTTTTTCAAGCAATCTAGCTGCAACCATATCACTGTCCCTATACTGCAGAGTACAGTGCTTTACCTTCTTTCTTCGTTAAACGATGATTGATCAGCTGGTCCCCAATAGTATTAAAAAAGTTTAAGTATTCTGTACTTCCGGCCCTCAAGGTTTATGTTTGACCTTTCACTTAAAGCAGGAAAATTTCCAAGTACATGGAAAAAGGCATTTCTTACTCCTATATTCAAGAAAGGAGATAAGGCTGACATTGCAAACTACTATAGGCCCATTTCTAAATTATCTTACATTGCAAATCTTTTTGAACAAGTTGTCTGTAAGAGTATGGTATTTTGTAGTAAAAATCTGATCATACTAAGTAAAATTTAGAAATTGTCTTTCAGACCTCTTCGTGGTCCACTTTGGCGTACCCCAAGGAAGCCACCTTGGTCCTTTACTATTCATTTTGGCAATAAATAATGTTACTTCATGCATACAATCAAGTGACATTCTTATATTCGCTGATGACACGAAGATGTTTAAGACAATAAAGTCTAGCGATGACTGCAGTCTTCTGCAGGCAGATATTGATAGCTTTATTATTTGGTGCAGAAAAACCTTAACCCTTTAAAATGCCTTTTCTAGAAAACGTATCGTAAGTGCATTCGATTATCATATTTCCCAGCATAAACTCTGTCGCGTCTTTAGTTTTAAAGATTTGGGTGTCCATTTTACCTCCAACTTTGAATTTACTCAACACGTTAAATTTATTGTGAATAAAGCTAGCTCTATGCTTACTTACTTACTTAGGTGGCGCTACAGTTCGGGACGAACCTGGGCCTCAACCAACATGCCTCTCCAGCCAACTCGGTCTTTGGCTAGCTGCCTCCAGTTTTGCACTCCAAGTTGGTTGAGGTCGTCCTCCACTTGAGCGCGCCACCTAAGGCGAGGTCTTCCTTGACTGCGTCTACCCTCTGGGATGGAATCGAAGATCCTGCGAGCCGGAGCATTGTTGTCCATTCGCTCTACATGACCTAGCCATCTTAAACGTGATATGCGTATTTTTTTGACCAGGTCAATGTCGCTGTACAGCTCGTATAATTCTTGGTTGAACCTTCTCCTCCAAAGCCCGTTAACGCAGATAGGGCCAAAAATCTTCCGAAGAATCTTACGCTCGAAACGACTAAGGATATCTTCATCCGCTTTAGATAGAGTCCATGCCTCGGCGCCATAGAGCAGGACTGGGATGATTAGGGTCTTATAAAGAGTCTCCTTTGTCTTTCGAGAGAGGGCTTTGCTACTCAATTGCCTTCCTAGCCCATAGAAACAGCGATTGGCAAGAGTAATTCTTCGCTTTATTTCTGACGAGATGTTGTTGTCAGATGTTATAGCGGATCCGAGGTACACAAAGTCCCTAACTACCTCAAAGTTGTACCTGTCTATTGTGATGTTTTGTCCAATCCGCCGGTGTTGTGTGTCCCTTTTTGTGGACAGCAGGTACTTCGTTTTGGCCTCATTGACTGCTAGTCCCATCTTAGCCGCTTCAGCTTCAATGCTAGCAAACGTTCCAGTGACAGCTCGCCGAGTTCTGCCAATGATGTCTATGTCGTCAGCGTATGCTAGCAATTGCACAGACTTGAAAAAAATTGTCCCACTACAATTGACTTGCGAGTTTCTTATAATTTTTTCAAGTATTAAGTTGAAGAAATCGCACGATAGCGCATCACCTTGTCGGAATCCTTTTTTGACGTCAAAAGCTTCTGTGAGGTCGGAACCAACCTTGACGGAGCAGCGAGAGTTCTCCATCGTCATCCTGCACAGTCGGACGAGTTTTGTGGGAATGCCAAAACCTGACATGGCTCTGTATAGCTCGTCTCTATAAATGCTATCGTACGCGGCCTTAAAATCGATAAAGAGGTGGTGGGTATCGATTTGGAATTCTTGGGTGGTTTCCAGGATCTGCCGTAGCGTGAACATTTGATCGATTGTGGACTTTCCTGGTCTGAAACCACACTGATAGGGGCCAATCAGGTTGCTGACGAAAGGTTTCAGGCGTTCACATAGTACGGCAGAGAGGATCTTGTAGGCGATATTCAGGAGACTTATTCCTCTATAGTTGGCGCAGTTTAGAGGGTCTCCTTTCTTGTGAATCGGGCAAACGATGCTGAGGTTCCATTCATCAGGCATACTTTCTTCTGACCAAACTTTAGAGATGAGTTGGTGTATGCACTCCACCAGGTCATCTCCGGCCGCTTTAAAAAGTTCGGCGGGTAATCCGTCGGGTCCAGCAGCTTTGTTGTTTTTTAGTTTAGATATTGCTATCCTTACTTCATTTTGGTCAGGTGGACGGAAGTTTTGTCTGTCATCATCCATGTTGAATGGTTCATTCTGCCTGACAGCGGGATTTTGGCCTTCATCGCCGTTTAACAGTCTGCAGAAATGGTCCTTCCATGTACTCAGCACCGACTGTGACTCTACTACGAGGTTTCCATTCCTATCTCTACAGGCTTCTGTGCGGGATTTTTTTCCTTGGCATGTTCTTTTTACCTGTTGGTAAAACTTCCGCACGTTGTTCCTGGAGTAGCATCTCTCAATATCTTCGATCGCGCGCTTCTCATGCTCTCTTTTTTTCTTTTGGAGAAGCCGGTGTTCTTCCCGTCTTTTCTGCTCGTAAAGCTCGCGAGCAGCTCTCGTCTTTCTTTGCAGCGTCGCTTTATATGCCTCTTGTTTGGCTGCATGGGCCTGCCTGCATTCGTCATCAAACCAGAGGTTTCGTGGTGGTGGTCTGGTGAAACCTAGCACATCAGTTGCGGCATCTCTGATGGCTTGTTGGCAGTGTTGCCACTGATCTTCGGCACTTGATGCTGGCGGTACTGGATTTCTTGAGAGGTTACGGGATATTCGATCGGCATAGGTTCTGGCGGTTTCTTGCGATTGCAGCTTTCCGACGTCATACTTCCTCACAGTATTACTCCGTTGTTGTGGAGTTCGGGTTATTCGCATTCTTACCTTTGCTGCAACAAGGTAGTGATCCGAGTCGATGTTAGCTGCTCGGAAGGTGCGAACATCCAAGATACTGGAGGCGTGTCTTGCATCGATCGCAACGTGATCAATCTGATTGACGGTTCTTTGATCTGGGTGTCGCCAAGTCCCTTTGTGTATATCGAGATGAGGAAACCGTGTGCTTGCAATGGTGACGTTATGTGCCGCTGCGAAGTCAATTAGCCTAAGTCCGTTTTCAGACGTTGTGTCGTGTAGGCTATGTTTTCCGACAGTCCTACCAAAGATTTCCTCTTTACCTATTTTGGCATTAAAATCGCCTAGTACGATCTTAACGTCGTATTTAGGGCATTGCTCATAGGTTTTTTCGAGGAGCTCATAGAAGTCATCCTTGGTGGCGTCATCTTTGTCCTCTGTGGGGGCATGAGCGCATATTAGGCTAATGTTGGCGAATTTAGCCTTGATACGGATTGTCACAAGTCGCTCACTTACGTGTCGAAAGCCCAAGACTTCTTGCCTAAGTCTACCGCTTATGACGAATCCGCACCCAAATAAACGCTGTGGTCTTCTTGCGCAATCACCGTAGTACACGTCACAGTTTTTCATCCTCCTTTTGCCCGGCCCATTCCATCGCACTTCCTGGATGGCAGTAATTCCTGCTCTGTAGCAGTCTAGGGCCTCCGCTAGTTGTTTGGATGCACGTGGTCTGTTAAGAGTTCTAACATTCCACGTGCAGATCCGAAGGTCGTTGTCCTTGATTCGTTTTTCCGGGTCGTCAACAGTAAATCCGTCCTTTTCCGAGGCTATTGGTCGCTTCGCAACTTTTTCTTTTTTCCGTGGCAGGGTTGTTAACCCCACGCACAACCCCCAACCTGGAGGGCCAGGTCCTTTGTTGGATTCCTTGGACAAAAGGAACCGGAGAATCCGGAGTCAGTAACCCACTTCGGGGATATGAGCGCTGCCGTTGGCCCATTAAGGGTTCATCCGCCACCATCTCTATTTCAATGCCCTGACTTGCATTGAATTGTCCTAATGACCTTATCTCCAAATACGTCGAAGTAGCTCATTAGGGCGTCTGCTTCGTTGACTGTTGACGCCACCGTTGGTCCAATTGGTTGGGCTCATCCGCCGTACGTCCTCTTTCTGAGGGGCTCGTGCAAGACTTCTGCGAATCGATCAGAACAGTCATTAAAGCAGAGCATTATAGTGTTGCTATTTTTTCTGTGTTCAACACTCGCGCTTATAAGTTTAGCAGGAATGTCCGGATGGACAGACCAGTACCCGGTGGTTACCGCGGGGAGGTAAAATAAGCACAATTGATGTGTACGATATAGTTGCAGCGACTGTGCATCACCAGTTTGATGCCTTTCAGTGCCTACCCTATTCATACAGCACCCAACCACCGCTAGCTCTATGCTAGAATTCATAAAACGCTGGGCAAAAGCTTTTAGTGATCCATATGTGACTCTTTTCTTGTACAATTACTACGTACGCCACCACCTTGAGTATGCTTCACAGGTATGGACTCCTTATTATGAAATTCATAAGAACCGTATTGAAGCAATCCAACACAATTTCATTAGTTTTGCCCTTAAAGGTCTACCTTGAAACGATCCATTCAATCTGCCACCATATGAACAGCGAATCCAGCTTCTGCAGATGCAAACCCTTCACCAAAGGCGTTTTAATAACGATTTAAGGGCGAAATTGATGCTCGTTATTTATTAGCCTGTATTGGGTTAAATTACCATAGAGGATCTTATCACCTGCGTGGATCGGAACTTCTGCATGTTGACTTTCATAGAACAAACTATGGCAAATATGAAGCTCTAAATCGCATGAGCAGACTTTTTAATCTAAACGCTTCTTTTATAGACTTTAACTTAAGTAAAGTGGGATTAAAATCTTTATTTCGAACAAGTGATTCATGCGATGAAAAGATGCCTGTATCATCAGCAAAAATAGCAATTTGACATTCTGGTAGTCTTGGAATGTCAGAAGTGTAAATGTTGTATAAAAGGGGACCTAAGACAGATCCTTGTGGTACCCCTGCATTGATTTAATCACGAATTGAAGGACTATTATTAACAAAAACACTAAAATATCGATTAGTGAGGAAACTTTGAATGATTTTTACGAGATATATGGAAAAACCCAGACCTACCATTTTGTGCAAGATCCCATCATACCATACTGAGTCAAATGCCTTTTCTATTTAGAGAACTCTAAAATGCTGCGAGTTCCTACAGGCCTATAGTTAGGATGAGATTGGAGGTGGGTTTTTTTGGAGATCGCCACAATTTTTGCGGTTTTCAACTCCTTTGCGAAGTAATTATTCCAAAAGACTTTTTTGGTGTGGCGTTATTTAATCTAAGGTGCATAAATCCGGCCCCTCAACAGGATCACTTGAAGGGTTAGCATCGTTGAATTCTATTTTTTACAGGTTTGGCTGCCGAGTCCGTTGGATTAATGTTGACTGTTTGCAAATGCATCGGCTTTGTCCTGTGCTGATGTTGCCTCCTCATTGCTTGTGTTAATTGTTTCGGGTATTGGAGCCTTTTTCCCAGTTATTCGACTTAGTTCCCTCAAGGCGTTAGGAGGTTCAGGTTTGATTTGTTGGAGTCTTTTCTGGAACTGGATGTTGTGGTAATGAATTGCATTTCTGAATATTAGTTCACATATTACAACTCACTCCTGTCTGATGGATATTTTGAAGGCATTTCCTCAGCCGGTTTCTGTGAGCTTATAGGCTCTGTACGTACTCAGAGAGGTGCTGGTATCTATCTTTTGATTTTTTGCCAGTTTTGGTTGACCAATGAACTTGTGAGTGTCTGCGCTAGATTCTCAACTGCTGCATCTTTTCCATGTCATTCAAGTTCCTCCTGTTTGAGGGTGGTATAGCACAATTCGTTCTTCGATTACACTACTAAGCCTTTGAACGTCAAGTTTAACTTAGTAAATGTAGTGTTTCGTTGGTTCATCGTGAAAAAGAATGGGTTGGTTGAGCCGGATGCAAAGTTGCACTGCTCTATGGTCGGAATCACTCTCAAGTGTCATGCAGTTATATGTACTGATTTCTGCAAGAATAATAACTAGATAAGATGTTGCCAGAAAAAATTTAGTGTTAAAGGTGTACGTGGAAAGGTGGGCAATGGTTGGGAAATTGGTTCATATAAATATTCTTTTTATCTTCTTAAAATATTTTTCAATCTCAATTCAAAATCACATCACCAACAACAAACAGCAGGCAACCATAAAGAAGAAGATCTAATGCAACAAAAAATAACCGGAAAGTTGGAATGAATTCCATTCTCTCATGGCTAACCCTTTTTTCCCACCTGTTCCCCATCCAATATCCAATTGCCCTCGTAAAGTCCTAAGTTATTCCGATTTTTTGCTTTAAGAAAGATAAAAAAGGATTCACGACATTCGCACACATAACTTTCGCACTGGTGCTCCATTTTTTTCCCAAATCTTTGCTGTGGATACACCTGCTGTCTTTTTTGCAATCTCACCTGTTCGCATGTGTATAGCAGCTAAGTATACCCAGGGGCCAAGGACCAAAGCTTTGTACGGTACGGAACTGAATCCCTTGGTAATAACATTCGCTCATTTCCGGTGGTAATAATTCAGTGTAGTTTGGTTACTATGTGCTGTGGAATTAGTTCTGGATTGAGGTTGTTTATACGTTACTTCTATTCCAAGATAATTAAGCTCCGCTCCTTTTATAATTAATGTCTTCCTTGCCAAAAGGTCAGAGCCATCTAACTCAAAATGGTATCACATATAACCTTTATTAACTACTTTTTATGTGTCGTGCTTCAAGGCAGTATTGTAGATCTGGACGAAAGTTAAAGACCACGAATCCGAATCGATAGAAGATAGATAAGCTCGAAAATGGATTACAAAACTTTCTACCAGAAAAGATAGTATAATTTCCAAAGCAAAATGTATTACATAACTGCCTTTGGAATTTTGTTGTTTTTATTTTATATCTCAATTTCAAGTGCGGCAAACGTCATACCAGATGTTATCTTGCGGAAAGTGATTTTAAATTCAAACATCAGCAGCAGGGTAATCCATTTGTTTTTTATAAAAACAGTAGAAAGTATAATATTAATATGTCATTCAAGTGTTCAATGTTCATGTTCAGTTGATATGACTCGTTCGGAGGCGAACATTTGAAGTTCGTGGCAGATATTGCGGACTGATTTCAAGTCATGTTAACAAGCAATTGAGTTTTTTTTTTATTATTATTTGCTCCGTTCAAATTGTTATGTGTACATATTTAAAAAACACGTCATTTTTTAATAATGGAGAGGAAAATTTACTAAAAAAATAAGCAAATATAAAGCTTCATAGGGAGATAACTACGGATGAATCGCATTGTTTGACTAAGTAATGTTGATTTTGCATATTTAATATATTATATTGAGTAAATGCATTATTCATTTGATGAATGTGTAACATAATGCCCGGTGAAATATTTGAAATTTTGATATACCTATACATGCTATTTTTTTTTTTTTTTTTAAATAACCCGCGCACAAGGGACTATTTGTTTCCCTCTTTATGTAGAACACACTGCGCGGGCATTAGGAATAAAGGGGGGGAGAGAGATAGGAGGTTTTGAATGCTTGCAGATCAAAATGGCAAGGGAAAATCCCGCCGGGTAAACTATTCCAAATTCGTGTTGTTCGGCTAAAAAAAGAATCCCTATTTCACGGTACGTCCGAAATTGGGCTCAAGGGTGAACTGACGGGCATTCCTTGCGAGACGAGTATTACGGGAGAAACTTTTAAGGGGAGGAATGCAACTGACTACTTCGAGTGAACATTTTTTATAAAAGAAACAATAAAATAAGGAAAGACATGAAACATTGCGTCGTTGTTCGAGAGGCAATTGTTTCAGAGACATTTCTATTTCCTATTAATCTTAACGCTCGATTTTGAATTCTATCAAGCAGGTGAGGCGATGTTTGTGAAGCACCTGTCCAGAGGTGGGAGTTATACTCGAGTTTAGGGCGTCTAAACGCTTTATAAATTGTAGCCAGATCAGATGGGGAAAAATACTTCTTACACCTATACAGAAAACCTATGCACTTAGCAGCATTCTTAGCGATCTCAAACATATGGTCGTTCCAACGGAAGTCGTCGTTGACACACATACCGAGTACTGAGAGCTTTTCGGTTTCTTCGATGTAAGTGCCATTCATAGACAATGGCATTAGGGGAATATTAAGCTTTAACGACAGAAGACAGCATTGAGTTTTCGAAGCATTAAACTCCACACGATTTCTATTACCCCATTTGACAATGCTGTACAAATCGGAGTTTAATGAGCTTGACATACAGCACCGTTGCAATTGTACGTCCGAAGGCGAAGGACGTGAATTATCGAACGAATATGAAAAGTTGAGGGTAGAGTCGTCAGCAAAACAGTTAAGTGGCTTAAAAGTAACAGACAGAAGAACATTTATAAAAATGAGGAAAAAAGAGGCAGAGACAGAACAGAGCCCTGGGGAACACCAGCATTTGTTTTGTGGGAATCAGACTTGAATCCGTCCAATACAACTTGTATTGAACGGTCCAGAAGATAGCTTCTAATCCAACGAACAAGAGTATAATCGATCCCAAAAGCACGCATTTTCGATAAGAGAGCTTCGCGCCAAACTCTATCAAATGCCTTGGAGATATCAAGAGTAATAATTTTACTTTCACCAAAGCGATGTAAACATTTGTTCCACTGTTCGGTGAGATATGCCATCAGATCAGCAGTGGAACCGTTGCTGCGGAAGCCATACTGACGGTCATGAAGAAGTTTACGATCTTCGAGATATTCCTTAAGCTGACGGTTAATCAGTGTTTCCATGACCTTAGAAAGAAGGGATGTCAGTGCTATGGGTCGGTAGGAGGAGGGGGAGGATGGGTCACCTTTCTTAGGCTGGACAAATGCTGTTTTCCATCTTCTAGGAAAGATTCCAAAATAGTAGGAGCGATGGAAAAGCTTGTGAAAAATCGGTGGTATACCATCCGGGCCAGCGGATTTGTGTTTATCGAAATCTTTGAGAATTCTTGCTACTGTACGAGTGCGGAAAAAATCTGTCCAATGCAAAAAATTTACATTCTCAAGTACAGGAGGGGCCACGTTGCTGTGAGTTGCAAATCACCTTTACCCTGCTATAAAAGCGGCTGTTATAAACCAGCCTTCTTGTTCGGGAAATAGCTACCTTAGCCCGGGGCATAGCAGAACCTACATGTCGGTTTACATAATGATATTGAGGTACATTTACCACACTTTTACTCGCTTGTGAGTGTCGATGTGGCCAAGCAAGCAATAGCTTGAACCAGTTCTTTCTCATATCCCTAAAAGCCCTAATCAAAGGGCTGCTTCACAGGATCACAATATAGCTGAATTTTATCGAAGTCACGCTGCAAGAGAATTCGGGCTTTCTATACCATTCGTGTCGTGAAGCTGTTTGAGAAAAAGAAAATAAATTGCACGACTAGATCGCACGTATTTACCTGCTCTTATGTGCGGTCACAGCTTCGAATAAAATTTGAAAAATATTAAGGGAACCTAAAAGTTTTTTTTTCGATTTTCTGACATTTGAGTGTTTGAAAAAAGTAAGTAAAATAGTTTTCAGTGGAAAAATTTAAACTCCATTTTATTTATTTAAAAAATGACAAAAAGTGTGAATTTTTTTCGATTTTATTTTAATAACTTTTTTTAAAAATTAAAAAAAAAGTTAAGAATGCAAACTTAAGCAAACAAATAATCTACATTTAAAAACAAAATAAAAAAAAAACATCTACCCGTTTTCAAAATATTGATTTTTGAAAAAAAAAATAAAAAAAATATTAAAAATACGAAAAAAAAAGTTTACGGAAATTATTTAAAATAAAATTACTTGGGCTACCAACATCTTCCTGAATATCAATTTTGATTAAAATCGGATGACCGGTTTTCGAGAAAGTCGAAGAAAAAACAAACGGTTCTTTGGGAGGTACCGTTTTTAGGCCACCACTTTGAATTTTTTTTCAGGTACTTGTAGGTTAAACTACACTGATTTTTTTTCATAAAAATTCGTGGAGCTGTTTTCGAGAAAAATAAGCTTTTACTTAATGATTATAAGACAGGTACCGTTAATATTTGAGCTAAAACAATTTTTTAAAAAAGTCCTCTAGAATGTCAAAATAACCTTATGTTTTAAATTTGAAGACGATTGGCCAAACCGTTTAGGCTGTAGTTCAATATACATACATCCGTACAGACGGGCAGACAGACAGACAGACAGAATTTTGCCAGTAACTCAAATATGTTTCTCTATCATCGTAATGTCATGTCTGATTGTTAGAATTTTTCTCCAATGCATAACTTGCCTATAATCGCAACTAAAAATCTGTTAAAATAGAGACAGTGTAAACCATTTGAGATTAGGAGGCCTAGGAAGATGCTCTCAGATGCATCAATAACTACTCACTGTACTGAAAATATAAAGGACGACAAAAGTTGTGTAAACTTACTTCTTAATGTCATGTTTCATTTGATATCTTGTCTCTTTTCGTGCACGAATAAACTGCTTGCACTTCAAATTCACAGCGAATAAGGGCAGCTTCGACATGCTTCAATCATCTAATAATCCATTCAAGAACATGATTATATGTAGTATCCATCCAGAAGAGAATACATTAACTACCTACTCCCAGTCCAACAAATATCTATTACTACCAGGAAAACGAGTCTACACTGCATTTACGAGTTAGATCGAACAAATTAAATATGCACATATGCCAAACTACTTTTCAAGAGTAGGTATAAAGGTTGTCAAGATTCAAGAATGCCAATAACGACAACGTTGGAACACTGTGTGTTCCATATACATATGTCTACACCCATAGTCGTTCTGTTCAAGCATACTCGAGTCACAAAACTGAAAATTTCACTGCAAAATTCAAATTTATTCTGCATAAATCGATGTAAGTGAGGTTAGCTTGCTCACCAAGCACTAACCACTGTTTTCATCCAATTTTTGTATTTGTATCTTTTTTTTATTGATCGGTTATGTGGTGACATTTAAGTTGGCATCGGCAGCCAACGATGTGCAACGAGGTGGTCTGATCTGATTTCGATGTGCATTTTTTTTTGTATTATCCACAGTAGGTAGCACTTACAATATCAATGCACACATTCCATTTCGTGCTATAAAAAAATCATCGATAGGGGCATATTTCTACGCGGGAGGTTCAGTTTTAGATGATTCATTTGAAGTCATACATATAAGCATCATTTGAAAAGAGGGGGAGGTAAAAGATTGATATAGCACTGGCAAATACAACTTGAAACTTCCTAAATGCTTTAACCTTGATTTATCTATAAAAAAAAAAAAAGTATTTTGGCAGCGGTGGGATTCGAACCCACGCCTCCGAGGAGACTGGTGCCTTAAACCAGCGCCTTAGACCGCTCGGCCACGCTACCACGTAGATTCTCATTTCCAATATCATTTCAAAAACTCAAAGAAGTTTTTTTTAGTCTCTAGTGTTATTGTTTTTATAATGTATTTTTAGAGTTTATTACGTCAGTCTAATTTAACGATTCCGAAGAAGATATAATTATGAATTGTATGAAATCTACTCCGAAACAGATGTGGAAAAAATAAAGCTCGGTAGGCTCGGTTGTTTGGGCACCTAGCTCGTATGAAGGAACTAGCTCGGGGGATTTTACATTGGATAGATGGGGATCGCAACGTGATGTCGTCGTCCAGCAATCGATATGTATGGAATAACTTTTTTAACGAGGCCCGGATGGATCCAGATCCCGGTTGTTGCGCCGATGATGATGATGATGACTCTCCAATTTGAAATCGGTTGATTCTAATGATGCTTTTTTCATTTTTAATTAATTTTTATTTTAATTCAACTTAAAACTAACTTATTGCTAGACAAAAATCTTTAAAAACTAGCTTAAATATTTCCTTAACTAACTTACTGGTCCTATGCAGGCGCTCTAAATTAATTAATAATTATCTTAAACTAATGCCTTTCGGCCTTCCATTCTTGCAGATTAACAACACACACACAGGAATGGTTGAGAGTATAAGTCACTAGGCCTTGGCACCTTAAGGAGCTGTCGCGCCAATTAATTTAATGCCTTTCGGCCTGCTTTCAATTATTGATTTTAAGGGGAGCGTAAGATAACTTAGGCGCCAAGAAATGATAACGGTCTTTAGTAGAACAGTTCAATACAAGAATTTTTTTCTATGGGAGGGGGGGTCTATCTCCCCCCGTGTGTCCAGTAGGGGCATTTTCATAAAAAAAGTACTTAAAGAATAAAAAAAATTATACAAAAATAACGGTAATACTTAGAGGTAAGTTTTATACTTTTTTTTAAAGCCAATACTCCGTTCTATTTGTTAATTTTTAAATCAAGTGAAATCGATGCACAGTTTTTGAAAAAACGAATTTTAAACTCAAAATTTAGGAACATTAAAAAAAAAACTAAAGTGTAATTTTTTAAAACTGTAAAATTATATATTATTTTTTTTCTAAGATTCGTTGCTCTAATTAATTCTTAATCAAAAACTGAAAACTAGATGATTTTATGTTTTCTAGTTTTTGAGAAAATTGAAAATTACCAAACCTACTTTTTATTAAATTTTTATTTGTTGATTACTTTTCTTTGAGGATTATGATAAATTAAGTTCTGTGTAATAAGTATAGTACAGTAAGTCATGTAGCTTTGCCCAGAATGCACTGCAACGAGGTAGACTTACATTGCATTCCACGTCGAAAAACTGTGTTAGTTGGAATTTTGATGACGAACAAGATAACCACGGCAAGAACTTCCCGAATCTCTAATCGGCATTGTGGCCCATGAAAAAATGTGCCAATGGATGGGTTAATTGAATTTCTGCACGTTTTGTCACCTTTTTTTTTTTAACTTTTTACTGAGCATCGCCAAACCTAGCCAAGCTTAGTATTGCTATTATTTTCTACCTTCATTGGAACACTGCAACATGAAGTTGATGTTTTATTTGGAATAAGTCCAACATCTTCTAAAAAAATTATGGTTTTTTCGTTTGTCGATATTAAATCTTCGAATGAACACAAAATGGAAAAAAATTTCAAGCTTAGGATGAAGCAGTGGATGTTTAGCCGCCATTTTTTATTTAAAAAAAAAAACACACTACTCTCACAAAGGTTGATTAAAGAATGACCTTCGCTTAGATATATTAACTTGGGACGAATTTTAAAGCTTGTGTGGCTTTTTTTTCTATGATGTGTTATGTACATACATTGTACAGTCTGTAACACTTGAGTAGCCTCACACAAAAATAAATTTTAAATTTATCTTAAAACAACTTTTTTATGAAATTTTTGTTTTTTTGGTATTTACAGTGATTTCACTTTGATGCAAAAAAAACTTTGCATATACCCAACTTTTCACCTACCCCAAATCCTATAATGTGCCCAAGCAGGGGTGTTGCCTACCTACCTCACTGTTTATACGCCGGCCGCCGTAATGTATAAGCAAGCAAAAAAGCAAATAAAATAAAAATAAATAAAATAAAACAAACATAAAAAAATAGTTTTAGTAATTTTTAATTTTCTCAAAAACTAGAAGACATAAAATCATCTAGTTTTCAGGTATTGATTAAGAATTAATAAGAGCAACGAATTTTAGAAAAAAAATAATATATTATTTTACAGTTTTGAAAAATTACACTTTAAAGTTTTTTTTTATGTTTTTTCCCCAAATGTTTAAAATTCGTTTTTTCAAAAACTGTGCATCGATTTCACTTGATTTAAAAATTAACAAATAGAACGGAGTATTGGCTTTAAAAAAAAGTGCCATTTGGCACTTCATACCATTGTATCATTTTAGCTAATTTCTCATCCCCCACCCATCCAGTTAAAGAAAAACTTCCCACCAGGACCGTTTGGCAATACGAGAAAGCCAACTGGGACGGCCTGAATATTTTTTTCCGAAACTTTAACTGGTCACTATGGTTCCTCGATAGTGACATTGATGCCAGTGCTGAAATTATCACAAATGTGATTCTTCTAGGGATGCGTGCTTTTATTCTTAACAGAGTAAAAAGCATCAAACCTAAAGAAAAGTCTTGGTTTAATTCTGAGTGTAAAGAAGCTATCAGGCTCAAAGAAGTAAGTTTCCGTTCTTACAAAGCCAACCCTACAGAGGAAAATCGGAAAAAGTACAAACAAGCAAGGAACTCATGCAACTCCGTTATTGAAAGAACCAAATGTTTGCATGACCAAAAATTACGGCAAAAAATTCTGCAGTGTCCCAAAGGCAGTAAAAATGTTTGGTCATTTGTAAAAGAAATATAAAAAACTCCTCGACATCTTCGGTTCCAACGCTCATCGACAATAACAAACCAATTGTTTACTCTTCAGAGAAGGCAAACTTGCTCGCCGCCCATTTCGCTGCCAGCTGCACGCTGCCTCAAAGCAACGTTGCCCCTCCTGTACTTGAGAATGTAAATTTTTCCATGGGACAGATTTTCCCCCCACTCGTACAGTAGCAAGAGTTCTCAAAGATCTCGATATACACAAATCCGCTGGCCCGAATGGTATACCCCCGATTCTTCTGAAGAGGTGTTCTTCTACACTGGCAAAGCCACTGCGTAAGCTTTTCCATCGCTCCTACTCTTCTGGAATCTTTCCTAGAAGATGGAAAACAGCATTTGTCCAGCCTGACATCCCTTCTTTCTTAGGTCATGGAAACACTGATTAACCGTCAGCTTAAGGAATATCTCGAAGATCGAAAGCTTCTCCATGACCGTCAGTACGGCTTTCGCAGCAACCGTTCCACTGGTGATCTGATGGCATATCTCACCGAAAAGTGGAACAAACCTTTACATCGCTTTGGTGAAAGTAAGATTATTGCTCTTGATATCTCCAAGGCATTTGACAGAGTTTGGCATGAAGCTCTTTTATCGAAAATGCGTGCTTTTGGGATCGATGATACACTTGTTCGTTGGATTAGAAGCTATCTTCTGGACCGTTCAATACAAGTTGTATTGGACGGATTCAAGTCTGATTCGCACAAAATAAATGCTGGTGTGCCCCAGGGCTCTGTTCTGTCTCTGCCTCTTTTTTCCTCATTTTTATAAATGTTCTTCTGTCTGTTACTTCTAATCCACTAAACTGTTTTGCTGACGACTCTCCCCTTTAGCTTTTCATATTCGTTCGATAATTCACGTACTTCGCCTTCGGACGTACAATTGCAACGGTACCATATGTCAAGCTCATTAAACTCCGATTTATACAGCATTGTCAAATGGGGTAATAGAAATCGTGTGGAGTTTAATGCTTCGAAAACTCAATGCTGTCTTCTGTCGTTAAAGCTTAATATTCCCCTAATGCCATTGTCTATGAATGGCACTTACATCGAAGAAACCGAAAAGCTCTCAGTACTCGGTATGTGTGTCAACGACAACCTCCGTTGGAACGACCATATGTTTGAGATCGCTAAGAATGCTGCAAAGTGCTTAGGTTTTCCGTATCGGTGTAAGAAGTATTTTTCCCCATCTGATCTGGCTACAATTTATAAAGCGTTTATACGCCCTAAACTCGAGTATAACTCCCACCTCTGGGCAGGTGCTTCGCAAACATCGCTTCACCTGGTTGATAGAATACAAAATCGAGCGTTAAGATTGATAGGAAATATAACTGCCGCTGAAACAATTGCCCCACTCGAACACCGACGCAATGTTTCATGTCTTTCCTTATTTTATCGTTTCTTTTACAAAAAATGTTCACTCGAAGTAGCCAGTTGCATTCCTCCCCTTAAAAGTTTCTCCCGTAATACTCGTCTCGCAAGGAATGCTCATCAGTTCACCCTTGAGCCTAATTTCGGACGTACCGTGAAATATAGGTATTCTTTTTTTAGCCGAACGACACGAATTTGGAATAGTTTACCCGGCGGGATTTTCCCTTGCCATTTTGATCTGCAAACATTCAAAACCAATGTTAATCGGCACCTCCTATCTCTCCCCTCCCTATCTTCGTAATGCCCGCGCAGTGTGTTCTACATTAAAAGGGAAACACATAATCCCTTGTGCGCGCGTTAATTATAAAAAAAAAAAAAAAAAAAAAAAAACTTACCTGTAAGTATTACCGTTATTTTTGTATATTTTTTTATTCTTTAAGTACTTTTTTTTATGAAAATGCCCCTACAGCCCAAACGGGGGGAGATAGACCCCCCTCCCATAGAAAAAAATGCTTGTATTGAACTGTTATACAAGAAACCGTTATTATTTCTTGGCGCCTAAGTTATCGTACTCTTGCCGATTTTCAAAATAGATTATTTGTTAAACCAAGAAAATTAGGTAAAAAAAATCGGTGTCTTTATTTATGTTTTCATTTTAAAAGACTTAAAATACTTTAAATCGAATTTAAAACTACCTAAGACTAAGATATAATTAAACCTAATTAAAGCTACCATATACATACCTTAAAATCAAAACTACTTAATACTAGAACAGCCACAGTAGATATTTTATATTAGAATATACTTTTTTTTTTTTTTGTGGTGCCACCATGACTGTTGTTTATTACAATCTAAACGGCTGCAATATTATTTGTTAAAGCCACCAAAACTTGTGAGCTTGTTTGTATCTATCTTTAAAGTCCCGATTAGACACAACCCTGCTGAACCGAAGGCTCTCAACTGCGCTTCCTGCGGCAACGTCTCGGTTTTAAAGGAGCCGCCTATCCACAGCTTTACGGCTGACGTGGTTCATTAGCGGTAAGGCCAATCCATCCTGTACCAACCCCGACTGTCTAAAAAGAGAAATGCTTCGGGCGGAACGAAGCCACTTAGACGCACACTCTGAAAATACTCATCTTTGGGAAAAAACTTTTTTTCGATTGTTTAAAATTTTCTAAAAAAAAAATGGTTTTCGAAATATTTTTAAAACGGGTTGATTGAATTTCTTTTTAAATAATTTTCTCGGATGGAAACTACAGAATTTCTTATATTGACATACTAAACAAAATTTAAATATTTATTAGAAAAGTTTTTCAAAAAAAAAACACTAAAAAAACTGGTCGAACGATTTTCAATATTTTTTTCCTCGATAGAAATTTAGTTTTCATACTTAGTTTTTTCTGAAACTAATAAAAAAAATTTAAGAATTTTCGAACAAAATTATTTTTTTTTATTTTTATATGCACATACATATGTACGTATGTAGCCACTAAGCAATTTTCTAGCATAAGAACAAGTTCGTGCGACCCAGTCGTGCATTTTATTTTTATTTTATTTGACGATGTGACCGCACATATGAGCAAGTACGTGCGATCCAGTCGTGCAATTTATTTATAAATGTAACCAACATACGCAAAACAGTTTTTGGGAACCTTTCTGATGTTGGTGAACCCAGTGTGATTTAAAAACAAAGGAGTTGTTTTAAATGGAGTCGACATACATGCTTTTAACTTCTAAACATCATAATGGGATGGGAAAGTAGAGTTAGGCAAAACATTCCACATTCGAGTTGTACGGCCCTAGAATGAATCTCACTTAACAGTACAACCGAAATAGGGCTCAAGGGTAAATTAGTGGACATTCCCGGAAGAGCGAATATTCTGGGCGAATTGTTTAAGAGAGGCAACGCATTTGGCTATATCTCAGAGCATTGACCGTGGAAATACGGGTAGAAAAGAGAGAGGCATGAAACACTCCGTTGAGTGTGTCGTGATCATGCCACCGGAAATTCTGAGTCAATCGGCTAAAATGTCATGCAACTGCAATAAATATAAAGTGGCAAGGTCAAGGTGGGTACATTGAAAGGTTCGAAAAAAAAATTCTAATCCAACAAAAGAGGTACACAACGATCCTGAGATCTTGTCGCCAGACTATCAAATGCTTTAAAAATAGCAAGTGCAGTTATCTTAATTTAGTTATTTTACTCAAACTAAGCCAACAATCATCGAACTATCCGGATGTTCTCGGCTGTAATTTGGTTAGCGGCGTGTGAGTTCATGGTCGTGATCGTTCCGGAAGGCGGCGGAACTTTTTAACACGATGGTGACAGCCTGTACTGAAAGAGGAAGCCATGAAGGTTCAAGGAGCGCTTCCTTAGGCTCGGTGCACACTTGCGTCATTTTGACGCGGTGGCGCCGCAGCGGTGACGCTTTTGCGTGTTTCAGTATTCACAAATAAATAGAGTGATTTACACACGCGTCAGATGCCGCCGCCGCGCCATTTGCGAGTACTGTAAGACGCAAAAGCGTCAGCTGCGTCTAAATGATGCAAGTGTTCACCGTGCCTAAATTAATTCGTCTTTCCAGTCTGGATCATTTTATAGCACACGGTGTCGAATTTTTGACGTGATAATGTGACGTGAGTACGAAATAACATGACTCATGCTGATAAGACTCATTACTCATGCTAACAGCGATACTGTGGTTCCTTCATGTGCATTCTGAACACCAGGCGAACGTCAGATGTATGTATGTATGTATGGTAATGAAATTTACATGGTAAATATAGTTTTGTCCAGGGATCGTTCCTGGGAATGTTTGGCTCCACTAGGATTTTTTCGCATTTCACATTAAAATATGTATTTTCTAGGGCGTAGTAACACGCGCCGGGTACCGCTAGTTAAATATAAAACTGGTGCCGATCGGTACTAAGTTGGTAATACAATAGTATTTTGGTACTAGATTTTTAGTACAAGTAGCAGATTTAGTACTGGATTTTTTGACGTGATAAGTGGATTTGTATATGGTGTAAGTTAACCGGCTGTATGTTGGTGTTGCTGCCATCAATGATTTCTTATGACGTTATTACGTAAAATGATCGTAAAATTCTCTAAAACAGATGGCGTAGGTATTGTAACTTTTTATTTTAAGCAACATTAACACCGTGTCTCCAAGACCTATATTTTAAAGAGAAATACCGGGTATGCAGGTATGATGCACACAAATCGCCATCTTAGTATTTCCTGACGTCACTATCATCTTTTATTAGTGTTTTATATCTTTAGTGAATACTTTATCTTAATATTGAAGATTAAATAAAAAGAAAGTTTAAAAAAACTAAAATACGATTTTTCTTTCCGAGGCTAACGCAAGCAAAGCCGCGGGCACAGCTAGTGTGTACATAACTACTGGAAAATACTTACATATATTTTATAGTACTAACATTTATTTAACACTTAATCTTACCAATTTTAACTTTAAATAAAAAACTGACTCCAATTCACTTAAAATAAAAACAAAATTAGTCCCACCTGAACAGAAATTATTTTACTTTGAAAGTGGAAGACTAATGAGGCACTTCAACAACTTTTATGGGAACTATAAAACGAGGTTTTGAATTTTGAACAACATTGTTGAGCTGAAAATGCCAAAAGGTGGCGCTGATTTTATGAATGAATTTTTCGACTTATGAGCTCCTGCACTTTAACCGTCGATATGCTACATTTATTCCGAAAAATAAACAACATTTAATTTAAAGTCCACGCAGACGAAGTCACGGGTAGAATCGTCATTCATAGAGTGCAATTCGAATATTTAATTGTTTTTCCCAAAACAATAGATATTGATTTTTTTTGTTTTTAACTTCACTTTTGTTTCATTTCAATCGACACAAAAAATTTCAAAACAATTCCGTTTGGAATTCATAAAATACAAGAGATGAATTTTAATTCACATCAACGCAAAAAAAGCTTGTTTTTTTCTTAAATAATTCCACGGAATTAAATAAAACAAAAAACCTTGGAATTTATGACCAAAACACAGGTGGGATGTGTTTAAATTGATGGAGAGCTTGAAGAATAATAAATTTTATTGAAATTTACTGTAAACGTATGTAGTTTAGCATTTTATATTCTCATTCATACTTTTATAGATACATGTATGTATCTTTTATATTTTAATGAATTATGTAAATTCCATAGGTAAAATGGACATAAAGGAGGCAATAAAATGTGCCTCACCATGCGTGAATCCTGACAAGTTGCCACAATATTCGTACACTGATGGAAATTGGCTCACTCATTAATCATATAATACATAAAAAACAACCTTTATATATATACATATGCAGTTGTTGGTATTGGCTATCGGCTTATTAGAACAAAATTTACTGCAAAAATCTATTAACGGTACCTTTCATAGAACTGTTTTTTTTTTAATTTTCGACTTTCTCAGTGACGGCTTAAGGGATTTGAATGATTTTTTTTATTTGAAAAGAATTAAGTATCCAAATTAATTGTACATACAAAAATTTTGAATAATTTTTAATTTTTTTTTTTTTTTCTTAAAACTTATCAAAAAAAAAAATAATTAAAATTTTAAAATTAGGTGTATATTATTGAACTCTAAGAAACTGCATATAAAAATCTAAAAAAAAATAAAAAAACACCATTTTTTTAAATCCGGTTGTACAATTTTCGAAATACTTTTTTCTTAAATTCTTTGTTATTTAAGACGTGTGATGGCATTTTTCATTTTTACTAAAAACCGTTATGTATTGTGGTTTTGATACTTTTAATAAGTTCAAACTGTGATATTTTCAACGTAAATGTTAATTGTTTCTGTCTAAGATCTTGCTTTCTAATGCAATTAGACACATAAGAGCAAGTACGTGCGACCCAATCGTGTCCATTTTTTGTTTAAACATAGTTGTTATTTTTTTTGTCACATACTTTATAAAATGAATTAAAATAAATTATTACAAACGAATTTCAAAAAAATACTCGTTAGTTTTTATTAAAAAAAATAAGTTACTTTTTTTTTAAACACAGGTGTGCCAATAATTTTGCTCATGTGTATGTAAACCTTGTTTTCTCATTAAAAATTCAAAAAAATTGAGGTTAAGGGGCTTCTGAAGTTACACAACCAACTTGTTAACTCCAAATTACGTTGTTCTATTCAAAAACCAGTCAATTATATGTTAAAATTACATTTGAATCTACTTACGTGCAAGTAACTGCTTACCAGCAATATCCTTAAAAATGCATTTTGCTTTCAAAAACCTTTTCAACAATTTCCATCATACTCTTAATAATTCATGAAGAAAACAGCATTCCCAATCACCCACCCGTTCCTATGCAAGATAGGAACGTAGTTGAACTGTATATCTACAGGTATCTACATATACTCGTTATGACGTCCATTGTTATATGTAGCTTCAGCAGAAACATCCTTTTCGTGCTCAATTTACCTTGTACACACTCTCTAGACATAAAGCAGAGACTACATTATACAACAACACGCCAAAGTACTTGATTGCCTGCCATGCAGAAGGGAACCGGAACAGAGACTCCTCGCCTGCACTCGGCTTCGGCTCCATTATGTCAGAACTCACAACTTTCCAGGACTCCACCTTCGCTTTGCACGGACACAAAAAAAAAGGATCGATAAGTGCTCATGAAATAATGAAATACAAACTGGAATCAAAATTGTTTAACATTTGTGTCTACTATTCTAACTCTCCATTGGAATGGAATGGTAGACAGAAAGGTTCTCCTTCTAGTGTTTTGTCCTTTGCGCTACTGCTCTTTGTGAACGACCTATTTGAATGTCATTGACGTTTATAGCTGCGGGACGTAAAAGCCATGTTTTTGCACTCACAAAGCTCTTAAATGTCACAACAGAAATCGCATTACGTGGAAAGTTCAGCAGAAGAAAACGCTCGCTGGTTCCAATGCCAAAGGCAATTCACAACTCACGTGGTTTTGTCATTAAAATTCAAAAACTTTTTTTTTATTTTTTTATTGGTTGCTTGGATATAATTATTCCTTCGAGTCCTCGACGAAGGATATACTTTTATACGTTTTCATTCAAAATTGTCGTATCCTATTTTTAGTTGGAAAGGCTTCCTCCATTGCTATAGGAAGCACACACGTTGCCATCTTGGTTTTTTTTTATATTTTCTTGCGTGTTATGTAAAGGTTCGAGGTTATTTTTAAAATGAAAGAATCGTCCTTAAAAGGAAACTTTCCTGAAAGCTGACCCAAGAAGTGGCTGAAAGACAGAGTTTTTGGAATATTTTTTGTAATAATTTCTAAGCCCGGTTACATAAGCTGGTTGCGGTCGCAAAAATATATCTACAAGTATCTCATGACTTTTTTGTTTCTTTAAATCTGTGGCAAGCTTTTGGGAGAAAGTTTTTTTTTTTACAGAATGAAGAATGTAATCGGGCTTTGTTTGTTATGATGAGTTATGGCGGTTGATGTCGTTGGTTGACATTGATGGATGATTGACTTGGTTGGGTTAGGTCATGGTTTTATGTTGTAACAGGAAGCTGAGAAACACAAATTATTGGATAACGCCAACTTACACAATGAATGGAATTTTGTAAGCGTTAGTGACGGTTGGTTGGTTGACCCTGAGATAACAAACGAAGAAGTAAGTTTTGCGATTAAAAACTTCAAAAAGAGAAGAGTGATTGGGCTTCAGAGATCTGGATAGTAAAAGATGTCTCATGATTCTCTTTTTTCAAAATTTTAACGGCGGAGGGAATGTTTCCTCCTCCTAATCGACAAGAGGAATGGTAATATTCGAAATTCCTGTTGCTACCGTTTAATGAAGGTGAAAAAGCGTTGATAGGGTATTAGATTGCGATTTGCATAAAATAATAAGACTTTTTGAGGACCTGAGCTGGTTTGTTTCGAGGGCCTTAACAACGCCTGTTTCAGCTCCCTTCAACTCTTGCCTACTTACGCTGATTCCTCCTCGACTGTTCTAAGCACATAGCTGTCGGCCGCTTAACTCTTCTTCCGGGTTGTCTTAGCGGATTCCACTGCATTACTTGATTTGAAATAAAGTTGCTTTTTCGCCTTCGTACAATAGAGTCGATGGATATCCGATTAGCCTTTGTTAGACATTCGATTGGCGCAGATAATCCTAAGGATAATTCATAAACATTATTAAAGAATGTTTGCAGCATCCCCGTGACAGCTGATGTAACTTTCCACGTGCTGCATCCATATATATAGCAGTACGGATTCAACAGTGAAGCGAAAAAGTCGGATCGTACCTCATAAATAGCGACAGCTCCTTAAGAAGCCAAGGCCTAGTGACTTATACTCTCAGCCATTTCTTTGTATTTGTTGTTAATGTGCAAGAATGGAAGGAACCTACACCTACGGTTCGATGTACACTAAATTATGAGGTTAAACACAGATTAAAAACAAGAATCAGCTCAAGAAGTTACACTCAAGAATGGCCACAAAACTTTTTTAAATCGTGTCTCATTTTCCAAGTCATCCCAGTCTTTTTTAGTGGTCCTTGTTTCGCCTCATTCCACTACCTTCAATTATAAGCACAGTCTAACAATTTGCGTAGTCCCATCCGTCAATGGCTCAATGCCTATAATTTCTTCGTTAAACGTGATTAAGTCGCCCGTCAGTCACAAAAAAGAATATCACACACAAAGCACATATTTAAATTAAATTATCCTTTGTCCTCTGCCGATGCGGATGACATTCTTGTCTAAGTTTACACGTATTCTGACTGACTTCAGGCTAGTGTACAGCAAACACGTATGATGCCATTATATGGGTTGCACAAAGATCCAAACATGCATAGCAGAACGAAGATTTAAAAAAAAAATGTCTTCTTTGTTAACCACTCAAATAAAATAAAATTAAGTATTCCCTATACAGACAGAATAAAAAAAAAAAAAACTATTAACAAAACAAAAATGTTTTCAGCTTTTAACCGCGTGCAGCGCATTGGACTGCACCTAGATGGGTGTAGGAAGGTGCACGATGCACCATCGCCACAAGAGGTGGCATGAGTCAATGCTCTCGTCATGCTTTTTCTGTGGAAATACAACATGATAGGGAAGAACCAACAGAGCTTATAGAGTCAAAGAAAAAGAAGCCCACAATGGAGGAGAATGCTGTTAGCCCTTTTATGCAATATCGCGTGTATAGTTTGCGTCTCTAGCCCAACGGTATATAGTGACCATCGAACCGCATTCAGATTCAACCATCCACATCCAAATTATCCTGTCTGTCTGTATCTGCCTTTTTCAACTTGACTCTTGATCTTTGTTTAGGCTTGACGAAAATAAAAGACTAGATGCAAGCTTTTAACCGGTTCCCATGTTATGGTTCGTAGTTTAAGGTGCTTTGCTCTTTTGTAAAGGGTGTTTCAGGAAAGTAATTTCTTTACTCTTCTATACATTTGCCGCATTCAGTTCCAAATGCTATTAACCCAAGGTTTATTTCCGGTTAGTTTATGTCTGAGTTTAACTGGTTTGCTTGATGTTTTGCTTTAACAGGACTCAAAGATTAAAAACACCATTATTCCGCCTTATGTTGACATTCGAAATTATATAAAATTATTCGAATTCGAAAAGTTTACATTTAATCAAGAAAAGGTTTATTCTATCATTTGAAAATTAGACTTTTCTTTACATTCTTATCTCTAGAAACGAACATCAAAATTTCCCCAAAGCTTGTTTCATAGTATTTTTTTTTAATGAATATTATTCTTATGACTGTCGAAATGGAAAATATTCATGCAGAGTTCGAAAAAAACTTCTTTGTGATTCTTTTTTATTTTTTTTTTATTTTTTTTATCTCAAATGAATGTCAGAAGTTGTTGTTCAGAGTTTAAGTAAACAGACAAACGACGAAAAACAGCTTCTAGACTAATAAACAATTCTCTCTGAGTGTCAAAATACACTATTTTCATTCGAATTCGAACATATCGAATCTGCTTGCCATTCGAATATCAAAATGGGACAGTCTAGTCTACCGCTTTGTTTGCGATTTGTTTGCTGAAAGTCTTTCAGATTTTGAATGAAGAATGTCTTGACTACAAAAGAAACTCTTTGTCAGTGTCAAAACAAATAATGTTCATTCGAATTCGAACATAAAGTTTGATTAATTGACTCTTCTTTCTATTCGAATGTCAAAATAAGAATCTTTGCTTGATTTAAACGATTTGTTTATAACTTGTTGATCTCATATGTCGAAAATTATTCAAGTTTTGAAAGAACTCTCACCCCAGCGGCACTAATGGGTGATTAAAATAGCCTTAGTTAACACCTTAACACATCAGCTATCTGCCTGTAGAAGTCCCGTCAAAATCGGGGCGTAAATAAGAATTTAAAAAACACTACCCCAGCGCCACCTAGTGGTTAATTTAAATAGCCGAAATTACTCCCTAGAACATCACAAATCTGCCAGTGAAAGTCCCTTCAAAATCGGTGCAGGTTTTACCGAGATAACCCGAAACAAACAAACAGAAAAACAGACATACAGACAGACAAAAAAATTTTAAATTGTGTTTTTGTTTTAAGTACTGTATATACTCATATGCATCTAGTAAAAAGCTATTCTTTTGATATTAAAAACAGACAATTCATTTTGATTTATGTGTATAGATGAATTATGTATAAATAAATTAAGTTATATTTTATTATTGTTGTTGTTTTTATTAGAAAGGGGTTAGTCTTACTAGGGATACCCTTAAACAAACTCACCTATTATCTCAACTCGTGGTGGTGTGGAAAAAGATAAATTAAATGTATTTATATGTTTTTCTAAAATTTTTATTTTCATATTTAGCCTACAAGGTGGCTTTTTTACTCAAATTATTAAGCATACAGCCGCATTGCCGCAAGAGCTTTTATATACAATAGACTTATGAAAAGTTTTAGGACCTAACTGAGATGCAAACGTCCTAACTTCCCTGTACTGACAATCTTTGGTAGACAGAGTATAGAAAAAAAATAAAATAAAAATGCTGCATACTAAAAAAATCTTGAACCACCCTGTAAAAGTTGTTATTAGTCTACACGCTTATATCTTCAAAATTGAACCGTTGTTTCTTTTGACCTCTGGGTTGACGGCAACACGGCGGGCGGGCCGACGGGATGCCGACCTATTTTCTAAATAACTACTTTGATTGTTGTTCCCACTCTAGGCATGTTGGCTAAGAAGTCGTGACATTTCGCTCGAAATTCAAATGAAATAAAAAGAAAACTTCGACTCGAAAGGGCCAACCGAAGCCCCTTAATAACCTTACCCACGGGAAATCTAATCAAAACAAATTAACGAACATGAAACATTGTTGCCAGACCAGTTTGGGTGTTTTTCAACTTTTTTTCCCCCAGATTTCCCATTCCTGGATAAACTATAATCATTTCGGGAGTTAACGTCTATTGCTTTCTTTATGTCTCTAGGTAGGATTAAAAAAAGTTTTCCCACAAAATTAGTAATTTTCTGGGGATTAATTAATAAAATGGGAATTATAATGTGAATGTGTATGTGTAGTGCATATGAATGAATGTATTTTTAGTTTATTGATTTAATGATCTTCAATTAACTCTTTTCATGGGTTGAGATGTTGAGAACGTATACTATAAACGTACACATATTGTAAGTCAGAAAAGTTTTTTATTGGAACGTTTGTGATTGAATTGTTTCCTTGATCGATTGATTGATTGAATGAATAAATTGAATTCATATGTAATGATATAAATGACATCTAAGTGGTCATATATTCTCTTGGGGATATGTGGATAATGTTTTGTTTTGTTCTTAAATTAGGCTTGTATTAGACACATATGCATCAAAAAGATAATTATTATTAATTTTGTAGCACTTTACGAATTAACGTTTTGAAAGAACATTCCTATTATTGTGCAAAGAGTACCTACAGATGATGTTTATTTATAAAAAATTGTTTTTGTATTAGTTCTGTTCGTTTCCTTCTGAAAACAAAGAATTTCAACAATTTTGTAGCCAAATCTTGTTCGATTACACGTAAATTGGGCAGAAATGTAATTTCTGTCAAAAGCCATATTTGACAGTTAAAAATAAAAAAAAATTCATTTTCTTAACAACAAAAACACCATATTTCAATTATTCCAATTCAATCAAACATTTAACTCAGAAAATCACTGCAAAAAAACTGAAAAAATGATTTTTTTTCTTCTTAAATATATATACATATACGTATAACTATAATAAAGAATAATCCAAATTATGTTTGGCGAACTACTTTTTTCGGCTCAATCGATTTGAATGAAATTTTAAGAAGACCTTAGGATATGTTTGGAGAGTGTATAAAACGAATATGTTTGCTGTCCAATGTCTACAACCGGAGTTAAGTCCAAAAATGTCACTCACATGGGAAAAATCGAAAATTTACAATGTACCCGAGCAACGCTGGGAGGATCAGCTAATTGTGTACAAATTAGTTGTTCAACGCGTTCGTTTACTCTTTAAGAGGTTTTCTCTCTTAGGCAAAAGCAGGGCGCGCACTGAAATGCTGATAAAATGGAGTGGCAATCGGCAGTGGAGTCGTAAACAGGTAGCACAGCAATGGAGTGCTGGCGAATCGATATGAAAAAGAGATGATATTACGATAATAGAGAAGTTGAAAAAAGTGGGTCCGGAAATTCCTTCCGTCTGTCTGTCTGTCTGTTTGCACCTCTACAGCCTAAACCGATTTGGTTCAAACTTGGTATTTAGTATTTATTAGGGAGTATCTCGGGGGTGTTTTTAATTTTTGCTCTAGGTCGAAAAACAACGGTACCTGCCATACAATTTTTAACAAAAAGTTTGATTTTATCGAAAACGGCTCCAACGATTTTGATGAAAATTTTTGACAACTTTTTTGTTGGTACTTGCTATCATTTGATCAGAACCATATTTACGGGAAAAGTATAATAACGAAACCTTTCATATAACGGTTTTTTTTTATTTCTGTCTTTCTTGTTAACGGCTCTTTGGATTTCTGCCAGATTTTATATTTGAGAAGATCTAGGTAGCCAAATTAATTCCAAAATCAAAATTTTGCATAACTTTTTTTCTAATTAAAATTAATATTTTTTTTTTTTGAAAAATTTTGAAAAAGTATTTTAAATTTTATAATCACATGTATATTAAATAAACTCTAAAAAACCGCATACCAAAATTTAAAAAAAAAATCAAAAAACTAAAAATAAAAAACAGGATTTTATCAAAATCCGTCCTACAATTTGCGAAATACTTTTTTCATAAATTCGTTATGTTGTGGTTGTTGTGGTTTTGACACTTTTCTTAAGTTCAGATAGTCTTATTTTTCTACGTCCTTTTTCATTATTTTTTTAAATTTTTTTCGACTATGTGACCGCTCATATGAGCAAGTACGTGCGATCCATATGTGCGATCACATCGTTGAATAAAATTTTAAAAAAAATATTAAGAGAACTTTAAAGTATTTATTGAGATATTGAACATTTGCCTTGAGAAATAAGATTCGGTCATATCTTCTCAAGCCATATACATAACGGGCAGTATTGTTGAATGCAACGTTGAGATTTCTTCTGCTAGCCGCATCACAATCACTAAAAACTTCTCACCCGAAAGTTAATATAGGTATGACTAAAGTTTTGGCAACCATTAGACGAGTTTTTAGAGGGGTGAAATATTGTGAGGACCATAACATGCGAAGAACACCATAAACTTTGCAAACGGCTGCATTGATATGATTATTCCAAGTTAATCTTCTATTAAATTTCATAAATTTCTGACAGTTTCCACATATTCAATGAGGGCATTGTTGAGCGTAATGATTGGGAAGTAGGAAAGACATAAAAGGTTCTTGCTTATAACAATGCATTTTGACTTAGATGGATTAAGAATCAAACCATTTCTATAAGACCATTTTGAGATTCTTTCTAGATTTGTGTTTATAGAATGAGAACAGTCTTCAATTAGTCCAAGTTGACAGCTTTTAAGCAACTGAACATCATCGGCATACATTTGAATAGAAGCGGATGCAATAATAGACGGAAGCTCGTTAATGTAGAGGGAGAAAAGCAGAGGTCCCAATATTGATCCTTGGGGGACTCCTTTTACGGTGGGTAAGACACTCGACATTTTGGAACATACCACAACAGCTTGTTTCCTATTGGAAAGATAAGATGACAAAAGATTGACAGCAAACGTTGAAAAGTTATAGATGTTCAAAAGCTTATCGCAAAGAATGGAATGTTCTATAGTGTCAAAGGCTTTTGAAAAATCAAGAAGAACATGAAATGTGACATGAAATTCATCCAGGGCTTGTCTTATATCGTCAACAACATTAATAATGGCGGATATACAGCTATGGTTTTCGCGAAAACCAGACTGCATAGGGGATAACATTTGATGTAATCTTAAATATGCTTTTAATTGTCTTTGAATAACTCTTTCAAATACTTTTGATAGAAAAGGAAGAACGGAAACAGGTCTAAACTCCTCATTTTTACGATCTTTAGGAATAGGTATTATTTTTGGGGCTAGGGAAAATTGCAGTCATTATAATGGGGTTGAAGGCATGTGTAACGTAGGGCAAGATTATTAGTAAGATTGCCTTAATTAAAACCGGATGTATGCCATCAATACCAACAGCATTCGATTTAATTGACAAAAAGCACTCAACTACGTCACTATCCACGCAAGAGACCTGAAAAGTATCTTCTATCAAAAAAGGAGACGCATTTGGAACGGTAGTTAACGTAGAAACAGATAGAGTAGCAGAAGGAAGGGACACAAATTTGTGATTAAGTTCATCAACATTTAAATTTTAATTTTCGTAACACAATTTATTTTGCTTTCCAATTCCTATTTTGTTTAAATTTTTCCATAACTGTCCCCCTTTTACTGATGGGTTCAAAATCCTATTGTACAATTGTCTTTTTGCTTGTCTTATTTTACTAACAACTTGATTCCGCAGCCTTCGATAGAGTTGATTGTGTGCATCTAACTTAAAGCGTTTCCACTGCTTGTCAGCTTGGTCCCGCTGAAGTAAAAGAATTTTTATTTCATTTGTAAACCAGGGACGTTGGCCTGGTTTGGAAACTTTGCTTCTGAGAGGGATATGATCATTAAATAGTGTAATGATATTTTGATTAAGAAAGTTAATATAGCATTTTTACAAATATTTAAAAACAAAAAACTTGAACTAATGGATCGTTAAAATTCAAAAATACCTATGTATATCTATCCATTATTCATCTTGCTAGGGCTACTACTATCCAGACCAATATACCATTCTCTTTAAAATGTAATTGTCTTAATCAAGCTGCCAATTATGTGTTTTAAAGTCTCCAAAGCGTGAAGACTTATGAGCTACTAGCCATAAATTAGAAACCCTATGCTACTTCATTTGCAGTATTCTTCAATAAAAATGGTTTTATGTATTTTCTATAAACAAAAAACCTTTACAATAGCTACACTTGATTGACATTCCTTAAAAAAAAATTATTTTTCCAATGATCCACAATGTTTGAAATAATATCATAATTGGTTTATAAAGCTGTCCAGTGATGAAAAAAGCAACAATCATTCTGAGTCACAATAATGATAATCCAATTAGACCCAAACCACCACCCTCTCGATAAATATAGCAAAAAACAAAAGCAATACGTTGTAGAAGACATACAATCTGACGTAGATAGATACCACGAAACCTGGATAGACTCAGGGCCCGATTCAGGCTGGGGCGCCCGGGAATTTGCCCGGGCGTCAAATTTCAAGGGCGGCAAAATTTGGAAATTGAGGACTAAAAATATAGCTTTGCCTTTAAAAATATTTTTACTTGTTTTTTTCTAATTAACAACATCAGGGGAAAAATATATAAATCAGAACAAAAATTGATTTTTCGCACACAAGTGCGGCGTGTATGGACCGCTCAAGGATAAGTACTCTCAATTAACCTGTTTTTAAAATATTTCGAAAACCAATTTTTTTTTTGGAAAATTTTAAAAATTCCAAAAAAAACTTTTTAAAAAATTTTAAATTTTATAAATGACTTCATGTGTGCATTTATTGAAATCGGGATAAAGGTTTACGATAGAACCGCATTTAAAAAAACCTGTTCTATGAGAGGTATTGTTATGGAACAAATTTCGAAAAATTCATTCTAACTGAAAGATGTATTGTTGTAAAAAATTAGCATCCTAAAAGTTTTATCAAAAGCGTTAGAGCCGGTTTTGAGAAAATCAAACTTTTTGTTAAAGATTGTATGTCAGGAACCGTTATTTTTCGAGCTATAAGCTCCTATCACCTAAGGTTTTCCTTATATTTCTTTTCAGAAAAAAAATGTTTAAGCTACTGAACCGATTTTGGTAAATTTGTACGTCAATGAAAAAAGGTTAGATATTTAAATCCTATCAGTAGCATCTGAAAAATTTGTAAACAAATATGTACACGTACTACATACATGACATATACACTCATGTATTTTGATATACTCCATGCATTCATGCGGGTCAGAATAAAATCTCGATTTTTCAAAAGTCGATCAAAAATCACATCATCTCTGCAAAAACAATTTTATAACTTATATGTTTTCATTGCAAAGGGCGGCAAATTAAATGTTTGCCCAGGGCGGCGAAAAAACTGGAATGGGCCCTGGATAGACTGAGGTAATTGCAAAAATATCTAATAAAGAACAATATTTCAAAATAAATAGCAAATAGTATTCGCATGACAAAGACACAACTGCTGGTGGTTAATAACATAAATAATTTAATTTTTTGGTATACAAAAACTGTCCACTGGCGGCTTATGAATGAAACAATAAAATGTCCATGAAATAGAAACATAGATTTTCATTAATTACTATAACTTCTAACATGACAGTAGAATTATATGAACATAATTTTATTTTTACTCTATTGACTGTATAGTTTATATTTATATCTACTATACTGCATGTTTTTTTTTGTTGGGGAAATTTTGTGAATTAAATAATTTACTATTTATCTCAATTTTGTAAAAATTATTTATTTGAAAACAGATTAATTGAAACAAATGAACAAAATCGTATTTACCCTGTTATGTTATAAAAATATTTTTTTATTTACCCTTAGAGCATGACTGACGCGCGCTTAAATTTTATGAAACGACCTTGGAGATATTTCAGTATTCACACGCAAACTATTGTTATTATTTTGAGCTATTTTTTGCTTGTAGTAAAGGGTCCGCCATCTAACGTTTTTTTTTCAACTAGTGCTTATTTCGTGAATGGTAACACTTAGCTCATGTCTGATCTGACAGATAATTAGTTTTATCCTTCCGCTGAACGAATATGGTTGTTTATACGCTGGGAAATATTGCGACATTACTGCCTGCGATCGATGCCGATTTTGCCAAAAACATCATCTTTTCAGATGAAGCTATTTTGATCTTGGCGGGTATATATGTAAACAAGCAAAATTGTCGCATTTGGGGCACAGAAAACCCGCACGCATACATTGAAAAGCCGATACACCCAAAACAAGTCACTGTTTGGTGCGGATTTTGGTCCAGAGGCATAATTGGGCCATTTTTCGAAAATGAGCAAGGAGTGGCCGTTACAGTCAATGGCGATTGTTATCGGGCCATGTTGAACGAATTTTTGTTCACAAAAAATGAAGAGGAGGCTATTGGCAACATTTGGTTTCAACAGGACGGCGCTACGTGCCACACAGCCGAAGCTACACTCGATGTTGATGAAGCATTTCCAAAAAAAAAGTTATTTGGCGGACCCGTTATCTTATGAATACAAACGTGTGTTTTACACGGTAAATACACGTGGTGTCTATGTCAATACAATAGACCAGTATGAACACATAGCCATACAAATAGTTTTTCGAAACAGAAAAGAAAATTATTTGTATGTTTTACAATTTAATATTGATTTTTATAAAATAAGTTTAAAAATAAAGATTAAAAAATTAAAATGCACTGTAATTAAACATTTTTCTTACTAAATTTGGATGGAATGTTCTCTAGAAAGTAAAAAACTGGTTCTATTGGAAGTGCCGTTTTATGTAAGCGTTAATTCTTTAAAAAAATTATTTCTATGAATTGAAGGTTTTAATACAAAATCTATAAGAAAAATTCAATTTAAAAACAACTAAGTAGAAGAATCAGTACTAATTTTGGACTTTGTTAAAATTAAAATGATTCAAAATAGCTTTTTATTTAAGTCCACCAAAAACTGGCGTTTCGTCCCGGTAACTCATTTGGAAAAATACAAGGTGTCCGCCGTGAAGGTATACTACTTTGTTTTGCCGCCATTTTGGTAAACATTAGTCTTGACAGTTCATATTTGGCAGTCGTGAAGTAGACACGTGGCAAATTTATCATGGAAAAATATTCGATAAACCAACGTGTTTATCAAAATCAATCATCGATTACTGTGACGATGAGAAAGTTACGTGAAATTTTTGAGAGAAACAACGACGTGACAATGATTTCGAAGAAAGAGGGTCTTTAGGTGATAGGCCCAAGCATGGACCACAACGTACTGCAAGATCGGCTGAAAACATTACTGCTGTTCAAGGAAGTGTTCAAAACAATCCATCAACCTCAATTCAACGCCGTGCTCAGGAGCTTGGTCTTCCAAGAACAACTTTGGCCACAAATTTGCACAAGGATTTGCATTTTTTTCCATTTAAGATTCAGTTGACACAAGAGCTTCTTCCACAAGACCATTTATTCCGCCGTACATATTGAAAACTTTTTAACGCCACAACTGCATGCTTTGGGCTTGATTGACATGTGGTATCAACAAGACGGTGCCACATCGCATACAGCCAGGATTACAATGGAATTACTGCGAGACCTCTTTCCACAACAAGTTATTTCAAGAAATGGTGATGTTGATTGGCCTCCACGGTCGCCTGATTTGACTGCTCCGGGCTTCTCTTTGTGGGAATATCTGAAAAGCAAGGTTTATGCAAACAAACCAGAAACGCTTGAGCAACTCAAAAAAAAATATTCGTGATGAAATTAATGAAACACCGCGTGTGAGAATGTCAAAAGGGCTCGCATATGTGAGACTAACAGAGGCAGACATTTACCTGATATTGTATTCCATACATAATTTCCGACTTTAAATAAAACATTTATCAATATAAGACTCATTCTCTTTCATTTAATCAAAAATTATAAACAAACAAAGTAGTATACCTTCCCGGCGGACACCCTGTGTTATTCGAATGGTATAAATAAATTATTGCTGGATCAGTTTTTAAATTATTATTACTATTTTAATGTTTATATTAAATATAAATACCGTCTTCAGTGAGTATTGCCTTAAAAACGCCACGTAGCTCGATTTATTCATAGCCTCGGTGGCGCAGTAGGCAGCGCGTAAGTCTCATAATCTTAAGGTCGTGAGTTCGATCCTCACCCGGGGCATTACTTTTTTTTTTATTTTTCGATAGATTTTGTTTTATTGGACAAATTAAAATTTGTAAACATTCTTTGGTGTGCATCTATTTATTAATTTTTTTTCTATTTCGTTCTTAAGAAGACTGCCATTAAGTGAATTGATTTTGTACTGAAAACATAAAATCTCTTCTTTATGAATCTAATGTACATTATATAATAACATTATATAAAATAATAATATAAATATATATATAACTAAACAAAAAGAGAAAGCACTCATTTTTCTATAAAACATTGCTTGTAACCGTAACACGATTATTTTATTTAAAATATAAATCCAAGTTCATTGAAGAAATCGTATTACATATTTGGATTGTTTTTCTCTGAACCAAATGCATGATAGATATGATTGAATATCGGAATCTACTTTCTTTCGTTTTGCTTTTCACATTTTCTTCCGAACAATTTACTATTTTATCTATACGTTTGGTAAGTGTAAAACTCAGGGTAACATGTGAGTTATTTTGTAACCATTGAGCAGTGAGTGGACACTTGAAAGACATGGTACCACGTACCATTCGGTGCCAACCACAAAAGTTATTTGAAAAATAAACTCAAGTTTCATACTTGAATGGCACATTTAGATGTCGAATACACTGACGTAAAAAATTATGTGAACACGTAGTTTTTATTTTATTTTTATTGTTAGTTTTGTTATTGCGAATATTGTCCGGCGAACTCCACGCTCGTGAGATGTTTATTATCTGTAATTCTAATGATAACTCTGCCATTTAAATTAAGAGGTGTAGAAAACAAAATAGCAACAAAAGTTTTTCAACAAGGATTTTGATTGTTTTTAGTAAAAATAATGTGTGGCATCAAACGTCTATTACAATAACGAATTTTTGAAAAAAGTATTTCGAAAATCGTAGGACCGATTTTGATAAAATCGTGTTTTTTATTTTTAGTTTTTTTGAAAAAAAAAATTATTTAGATTTTGGTACGCAGTTTATAAATATCGTAAAATTTAAAATAAAATTTATCAATTAGTTTAAAAAATTGAATGTACATATGTATATTGGAAGTATGTTCGTTATGGACTCCTTAACCACCACCAACTGATTTTTATGAAATTTTCAGTGTAAATAGTTTAGTTCAAGGATGGTTCCTGTAAATGTTTGGCTGACCCACCCGTCGTTGCTCGAGTGTAACATACATTTGCTCAATCCCAACAATAGCGCAACTTATCGGTTCCAACCGTAGCTAAACACCATATATCAAGTTTGATACATGTATGTTTATATGTATATCCGGTATAGATTCTTAAAACTCCCAACGGATTTTATATGAAATTTTCATTTTAAATATAGTTTAATTCAGTGATGGTTCTGTGAAGGTTTGTTTCCGCTATAGCATTAGTTAACAATGAAGAAATGTTATTTAACATTTCACATTAAATATTGAACTCCGCCCTAAACGGTTTGGCCTATCGTCTTCAAATTTGGAACACAAGGTTATTTTGACATTCTACAGAGGACTTTTTAATTTTCTTTTTTAGCTCAAATATTAATGGTACCTGTCATATAACCGTTAAGTTAAAGCTTATTCTTCTCGGAAACGGCTCCAAGAATTTGCATGAAAAAAATCAGTGTACTATTGTAGGTGTAAATTATGTTTTGGTGAAAAAAAATCAAGATGGTGGACTAAAAACGGTACCTCCCATAGAACCGTTTTTTTTCTTCGATTTTCTTGAAAACTCGTCATCCGATTTCAATTAAAATTGATATTCAGGAAGATAGGTAGCCTAAGTAATTTTATTTTTGTATTCTTAAAAGTTTTAATAATTTTCTTAAATTTTTTTTCAAAAATCAATATGGATTTTTTTTTGTTTTTAAATGCAGATTATTTTTTTGCTTAAGTTTGCATTCTTAAATTATTATTTTTTTTTATTTTAAAAAAAGTTATTGAAATAAAATCGTTTTATTTAAAAAAAGGTTCCTATGATTTTGAATAAAATTCACACTTTTTCTCATCTTTTAAAGAAATAAATTGGTGTTTAAATTGTTCCGCTGAAAACTATTTTAGGAAGTCAGAAAAATCGAATAAAAACTTTGAAGTTTCCTTAATATTTTTCAAATTTTATTCCAAGATGTGACTGCACATAATAGCAAGTACGTGCGATGCAGTGGTCTAATTTATTTCTTGGGCGTAGCAACTCTAGCTAGTTAATACATAACAAATAGAAAAAAAAGTTATTCAAAATTTGGGTATGCAACATTTTTTGCCAAATTATTTATTTTTTAAATACAATTTTATATAAATCCAATTAGCCACTACCCAGAAAGTCAAACATTTTAAGAACCGTTATATAAAAAATACCGTTAATAGACTTTTCCGGTAAATTTGTCTTCTATAAAATGACAGTCAATACCTACAAAATACACTAAACAATTTCATCAAAATCGTTGCAACCGTTTTGGAGAAAAATAAGTTTTTCCTTAACGTGGATACTACGACAGGTATTTTTAGCCCTAAAAACAAATTTTTAAAAACCATTTGAGAAATGCCAAAAGAACCATACACAAACCAAATATGAAGGTCACCCCTTAAGCTGTTTAGGCTGTAGATCGTTATACATACATACAGACAGACAAACATTTCTCACTAACTTTTGTAGGCTTCTCTATGATTTTAATTTGTATGTTCACGAATTTTAAACTTGCTTTATATTATCTATAACCCCAAGGAAAAAATTAAAAAAACCAAAAATATCACATTTTTTATTTGTGTTGCAATAATTTTGTGAACCAGTGTAGTTTTTCCTAAGGAAATATTCAAATGGTCCGCTGTACTGCAGTAATGAAAACAAAACTTTATTGCATCGTGGTGTTGGAACCCACCCGAGTGTTCACATTGGCTTGAGCAATAAAACCAGCAATTTCAAAACAAGCTAACGTTTTTACCGCCCATTAAACTGTCATTAAATTATGAAAAACCTTTTGCAGTAAAATTCTTTCTCACGAAATGTGCAATTTAACCGACGATAACAAATTGTCTTGCGAGGCCATATCGATGAACTTTGAAATCTTGATAAGCTAAATTCGTTAGATTGTCATGACCAAACTACTGAAGCCTCAGCTTTTAATTTTGAATTTCTCATCGAATTAATAATGTACACAATGCATTGTGTCATTTCTCTTGTTTTTTTTTCCACTACACCATCACGCAAATTATAGCAATTAAAATGTAATTTGAATGCAAAATACTGAATGTGATTTCCCCCCCTCAATTGACAACCTCACGATAAGTTAACAAAACTAACAAACTCTTCTCTCTTCAAGGTGAAATGCAAAATAGTTTCCAAAGGGAAATTTCCATGAATAAATCTCATTAATTTTAATAAAAAAAATAATAAGATGTTTCCTTCGCAAATAAGTTTTCATTTCTATTGTTGTGAGAAAATTTTCTAAGTTTTAATTATTGTATATCTTGCCAACTGCAGGGAGATAGTTCTTCCGTAAGAGGGTGATACCTAGAACGACTGATTAACAATTTATTGTTTGACGCAAAAGTTTTTCTTTTTTCTTTGGACTTAGTCCTGTTTAAATTTTCTTTTACATTTGGAACTATCGATTTTCGTTTTTATATGTAGGTCGTCGTAAAAAGGAGGGTGAGTCATCAAAAAGTTTCTGGTTTAAAATAAACTCGAAGTTTAAAAGCTGGAAAATGGTTATCCACATGGGAAAGAGGTTTTCGAGACATGCCTTAAATTTTTTTTTAACCATTTTAACGTTAAGCCAACAACAACTTTTTTTTCTGTTCAACATCAAACTTAACAAACCGTATCTTTTGTTTGACCATCGCCCCAGGGTTTTCAACTTGTCAAGTTAAAAACTATTGATGACATTTTACGAATTAACGAATTGACGACTTTTTCTTCTTTAACCGATTCTTTTTACCGTCGCTATTGATCATAGATTCAAGATATAAACTTTGCACACTTAAGAAGAACAGTTCCATTTAAATAAATGTCCGGATATGTCTCTGTGGTTCGGAAAGTGATCAGCAAGGTATTCACTCTTTTCTTACTAATGCGTTATCCATTTTCTCCAAAACATCCACCCATATTCTTTGGCATGTAGGGTGCAATTAAGAGCATAGGCTCAAGTTAACACCAACTTTACTTAAGAACTCCTCGTTGATTCTTACGGTACATCTTATATTTTTGGTTTGATTTGCTTCTACATATCCATAATTGTCCTCACATAGATTTCTGGAACTCTGCTTCCTGATATGGAATATCAGATCCCTTAATTTGCATTCTAAAAACCAACTAACACAATATACAAAAATCTCTTGAGAGATCCCGATATTTTCTCCATTCTAATTCTATTACTCTAGGTTTCATCCGTGCTTGATTTACCCTAAACAAGCCCACACTGGTGTTCAGTGCGGGTTCTTTCGCAACGTCCATCAACAATACCCGCGCAACGTTCTCCAGGGTGTGACAAAGAGCATGAGGACTCAAGAAGTTTCCCAGGGGAACCCCAAATTTGATTTGGAATTCTTCGATGAATCCTGCATAAGCGCAAACCATAGCAAATCTCGTGATTTTCTATCAAAGGCTTTTTCAAATCTCTCCAGGAATCCTGATATTTTTTCCATTTTGATTCTTATACTCTAGATTACATCTGTGGTTGATGTACTCGTATTTTTCGTAAACGGCCATCCAATACCCTCTGAAGGGGTATTGAACGACAGCTACTCGTATTTCAATTTTGTGCATCACCTTTCCTCTTGTATATAAGGAGAAGGTCAGTTTCCTTCCATTGACTAATTGTATATTTGGTGATAGATGATAACGTCTTTTTCCTTCAGCTTTTTTGACGTGATAACGTCTTCTAAATCGATGACAGGCTACACGTACGAAATAACATGACTCATACTGATAAGACTCATGATTCATGCTAACCGCGATACTGTGGTTCTTTCAACAAAAATCGATCGGAAGCACAAGGCAAAAATGACAAAGAACAGGCGTAAATTCCCAAAATAATTCCACTCAAATTCAAATAGAACAAGAAACGAAAAAGAAATACAAAATAGGCGGAGTTTTGTTAAAGTAGAAAATAGATGTAGATATTGGGGTGTGTGTGTGTGGATTTAACGAGAGGGTTTGTGGATTTTAGTTAACGGGCTGTATGTTGGTGTTGCTGCCATCAATGTTTTCTTATGTCGGTAAAGTCAGTTTACGGACGATAATTTTCCGTGATAACGTCAGAGGAAACCATTAATGACACCAACACCATCATACAGCCTGTTAACTCACACCATATACAATTCTACTAATCACGTCAAAAAATAAATCTAGTAATAGATCTACTATTAAGTACTAAATCTAGTACCAAAAATACAATAGAACTAAATTCTAGTATTAAGTACTAAAAATCTATTACCAAAAATACCATTGTACCAACAACAACGTACCAATCGGCACCAGTTTTATGTGCGGTATCCGGCGCGCTTTACTACGCCCTATTTATTTTAATGTGAAATCCGAAAATAATGCTAGCGGGACCATACACAGGAACGATCCCTGGACAAAACTTTATTTAATCTGTAAATTTCATTAAAATCCATTGGGTGGTTTATGAGTACATACTCGACATACATACACACATACATACATCTGATGTTCGCCTGGTGCTCAGAATACGTTTGCGATCGATATTTGTCACAGTTCAGGCCCGGTGCACCCTTGCGTCATTTTGACGTGGCGGCAACGCAGCGGTGACGCTTTTGCGTCTTACAGTACTCACAAATAAATAGACTCGTCAGATGCCGTCGCATCATTTGTGACTAATGTAAGACGCAAAAGTGTCATTGTTGCGTCAAAATGACGAAGAACTTCCCTGTTCGTATGATTAGTTCATTAAATTCTGATCTAACCAGCATTGTTCAATGGGCAAATATTAATCCTGTGGAATTTAATGCTTCAAAAACTCAATTCTGTCGTTAAAGCATAACCTACCCCCCATGCCACTATCCATGAGTGGTAATTGCATCGAGGAAACTGAACAGCTTTGCGTTCTAGGTATGTGTATCACAAACCACCTTCTGAAACATTTGATTAACTAGAATATCGTCGAAATGTTTCCTGTTTCTCCTTATTCTGTCGCTTCTTCTAGAAACAATGCTCCAGCGAAATAGCCAGTTGCATTCCTCCTCTTAAAAGTTTTCCCCATAATACTCGTACCGCTAGGAATGCTCATAAATTTACCCTTGAGCCTAATTTCGGACGCACTGTTAAATATATTTAGACTCATTCTTTAGCCGCACTACACGAATGTGGAATGCTTTACCCGGCTCGATTTTTCCCTTCCATTACGATTTACAAACGTTCAAAAACAATGTGCATCGGTACCTCCTTTTATCTTCTTTCCAATTTTCCTAAACGCTTGCACTGTGTTAATACATGATAAGGGTAGTAACAACCCCTTGAGAGTTCGCGCAGATTTAAAAAAAAAAGAGCACGAGCTTCAGATTCACCAAAAAATTACCCACAAACCCTTTCGTTAAATCCACACACACACACTCCATTATCTACATCTACTTTAACAAAACCCCGCCCATTTTGTATTTCTATTTCTCTTCTTGTACTTTTTGAATTTTGAGTGGAATTATTTTGGGAATTTGCGTTTGCTTGTTCTTTTCCATGTTCGCCTGGTACTCAGAATACGTTTGCGATCGATTTTGTTTGAAAAAAACACAGCAACGCGTTACCGGAACGCGCGTTGTATTTTTTGTCAGCATGAATGATATTTCGTATGTGTAGCGTGTTATCAAATTATAAGACGTTATCATGTCAAAATACTATGAACCCTTCTCGCCTGGCCTATTAGCATTTATCTTTTTAGATTTTTTCACTACACCACTAATTTCTTCAACTTATAAGTCGAGAATTTCTTTGTTGCTAAGTGCAGATATTCTAAAGGGTATAGCGATAGCCCAGGAAAACAATTAATTTAAAACTCCTTCCACAAAACTGTCGCCTTTGTGAAGAATTTTTTCGTCATCCACAAGAAGTTAAACCGCTTACCCACAATTTATAAAAAAAAAGTCAAACAACTTGATTCCAATTTATTTGTTACTTATTGAAGGTCAAGTTCATTGCTCTTTTTAAAACAAAATGTTGGATTCATTTAGTGGAGTCAAGTACATGAGAATATTTCGTAAACAACCCCGTGGAGTGATAGAATCACAAATTTGTTCTTGCCCTCCCATCTACCTAGTTTCGCTTGTGGTACAGCAATTTCAGTAGTCAGATGGCGTATATTCCGAAATAAAAATGTTTTTTTTTTCACATGTCGGATTCGAACTCGAGTCTTTAAATTTTTAACGATCGGAGACAACGCCCAGACAAACATTGCCACAGTCGATACCACTTTATGTAGTTAGTTTGACATCATGTTATATCAACGCTGGCTGTTGTCGGCCTGTTTTTTTTTGTGTTTTAAAATCAAAGCTCCTACATAGAGGTTAAGTTTTTGGTAAAGTGCAAGACATATACACCCTAGGTCGACAAATGCCTTTGCCTCCTTTTTGTTCGTACAGCTTCTGCAGAAGTCGTCCTTAACATAGCAATGAAGCAGTTTCCTATAATGATACAATATATTGGGCTAGTTACAGAGATAAAATTCTTCGAGGATTTCAGATTTCAGACTTCAGATTATGCCAAAACAGTTTTTTTCAGAGTCGTGTCACTTGTTCGCCTATGATTTGTTTTCTCAAAAGCGTCGAGCTTAAGTAAGAGTACGTTCAGCAATGGGGAATGAATGCAAGGTGAGATTTATTTACATATTGTGGTTAGTGACATATAATTCAACAGTCATTATTGAACTAAACCGCCCTTTAAATGAAGATTATTGGCAACAAAGAACTTTTTTTTATATAATTAGCCCGCTAAAAGGCTTTAGGAAAATAGGGAAGAATGTGAAAGAAGGTAATGATGCACATTTGTTTTAAAGTTCTGCACTTCAAAGAGGGAGGGAAAAACAGAGTCTGGCAAGGCATTCCACATTCGCGTGGTACGACTTAAGAAAGAATCCCTGTACTTGACAGTACGTCCGAAGTTGGGCTCAAGGGTATATTGATGGGCATTCCTTGCAGTACGAGTATTACTGTTAAATCCTTTCAGGGGAGCAATGCAACGGGCTATTTTGAGAGAGCATTGTTTATGGAAGTAGCGAAAGGCAGGAAACATTACGTCTGTGCTCCAGAAATGTAAATGTTTCTGTTATTGTTCGATCGCCTATCAATTTTAAAGCTCTTTTTTGTATTCTATCTAGAAAACTAGTGGGTTACATACTCAAGCTTAGGGCGAATATGTGCTTTATATACTGTAGCCAGATCAGACGGGGTGAAGAACTTCTTGCATCTTCGAAGGAAACCCAAACCTAAACATCTCGCAGCATTTTTAGCAACCTTCCATAGAAGGTAGTCTGTAATGCACATACCGAGAACTGAGAGGTGATCGGTTTCCTCTATGCAAGTGCCACTCATGGATAGTGGCATTTGAGGTATATTTCGCTTTAAACAAAAGACAACATTAAATTATACGCGGTTTCTTATTCCCCATTGTACAATGCTATCAAGATCAGAATTTAATGAACTTATCATACGCTGCCGTTGCAGTTCCACATCCGAAGAACGAGGATTTGAATCTGGAAACGAATACGAGAAGCTGAGAGTACTGTCGTCAGCGAAACAATTGATAGGATTAGTTGTTTCAGATAATAAGTCGTTGATAAATATAAGGAAGAGAGTCGGAGACAAAACAGAGCCCTGGGGCACGCCAGCGTTTATTTTGTGGGAATCAGGCATGAATCCGTGCAATATATCTTGTATTGGCCGTTTCGAAAGGTAATTACTAATCCAATGAAAAAGAGATTCGCGAGTCCAAATGCACGCATTTTCGATAAAAGAGCTTGATGCCAAACTCTATCAAATGCTTTAGAAATATCAAGTGCAATAATTTTGCTTTTCCCAAAACGATGGAGAGTTTGGTTCCACTTTTCGGTGAGATATACCATCAAATAACCAGTGGACCTGTTGCTACGAAAGCCGTACTGCCGGTCATTAGGAAGCTTTCGGTTCTCCAGATATTTCTTTGGATTGGCTGGATAAATGCTGTTTTCCATCCACTCGGCAAGAGACCGAGGAATAGGATAGATGGAAAAGCTTACGCAATGGTTTTGGCAGCGTTGAAGAACACCTCTTCAGAACAATAGTGGGGATATTATCCAGTGGATTTGTTTATGTTAAGATCTCTTAATACTATTGCAACTGTACGAGTGTGAGAAAAGATTTGTCCCGTGAAATCATTTACACTCTCGAGTACAGGAGGACTGCTGGCTGTGTTGAGTTAGCAGCGAATTGGGCTGCAAGCAGATCTGCTTTTTCTTGAGAACTGACAATAGGAGTATCATTTCAGTATTTTTTGCCGGATTTTGTATTTATGTAAAAAATTATTCTTGCGAATGTGAACATTACATGCCTTTCTAGCTAGCTGAAACTTTTTCCGGTTATCCTCGGTTTCGTTGGCTTTATAACATCGGAAACTTACCTCTTTCAACCTGATAACGTCTTTACAACTTTAATCAAACAATGAGTTGTTTTTAGGTTTGATACTTTTTGACCTATTCGGGACAAAATTTCTCATACCTATGAGGATAACATTTGTTACCATAACTGCGCTGGAGTCTATGTCGCTACCAAGGAAGCAGAGCGACCAGTTAAAGAACCTGAAGAAATTATTGAGACCGTCCCAGTTGGCTTTGTCGTATTGCCAAACGGTTCTCCTAGGGGTTTCTCTTCAACTGAGTTTTGTTCTTACGAGAGATTTGAAATGACACAATGGTCTGATGTGCCTAGAGGCCAAAAACACAAATTTTGTGTTTATCAGGTTCGCAGGTAAGAAACAAGTCTAGTGTGTTTACCTTCCTTCGGGTGTTGTCTGGCCAGAATAGCGAAGCCAACTAATATAAGCTAAATTATTGGCCATCACATTAAATTATATGCGTTTTATTTCTTCTTGAAAACCATAAGTCTAAAAAAAAAACACCTTTTAAATGATTTACCTGACATAATTAATCAACTCAAGGCGCCCTAATTTTTGCGGACGTTTAGTTTAACTGAGTACTCGCCTCTTCAAAGTGATGTAACCAATCTTACCAGTTTGTGCAAATTAAATCAATTAAGCCTTAATATTTCTAAATGTTTTTCTTTTACTTGTCGTTTGTTACTTACTGTGTATAACTATAGCATCCAAAATCACATATGACATATTAGATAGAGCTTTATACATCATTTAGAATTCATGGTGAATAAGGCCAACTCCATCATCATCATCATCATCGGCGCAACAACCGGGATCCGGTCCGGGCCTCCTTCAACAAATTCTTCCATACATCCCGATTGCTGGCCGACGCCATCCAATTGCGCACCCCAAGACTTCGGGCGTCCTGGTCTACGCCATCCTTCCAACGTAAGCAATGTCTGCCACGTTGTCTTCTACCATAAAAAGTACCGCAAAAGACTTTCCGAGTTGGTTCCTCTTCGCTCATGCGAGCTAGGTGTCCAGCCCACCGGAGTCTACCGAGCTTTATTTTTTCATCAACATCTGCTTCGAGATAGATTTTATACAATTCATGATTGTATCTTCTCCGGAATCGTCCTTCCTCACACACGGGGCCAACAATTCTCCGTAAGACTTTTCTCTCGAACGCGGATAAGAGATCAGAGTGCCTTTTTGTAAGCACCCAAGTCTCGGATCCGTATGTGAGTACTGGAAAGACCATAGTCTTGTACAGCAGCAGTTTAGTTTTTATGGATTTAAAGAGCCTTGACAGACTATAGTAGGTTTTGTTGGATTTCAGCAGCCGCCCGCGTATTTCTTCCTTCATATTGTTATCGGCTGCTACTTTTGACCCAAGATAGTTAAACGACTGCACTACTTCAAGTTCGTGCTCCGCTACCCTGATGGTTGTACCAACATTTCTCGCAGACGTTGCCGCCATGTACTAGTCTTCCCTTCATTTATGTGCAGCCCCAGGTATTTTGCCGCTTTCTCGACCTGGGTAAAGGAGTCTTGTACAGCTTGTTGGCTTCTGCCGATGATGTCGATGTCGTCTGCGTAAGCTAGTATCTGGCTGGACTTGGTGACGATAGTCCCTCTTGCTGACGTGCGAGAGTCACGGATTGCTTTCTCCAACGCCAGGTTGAAGAGGATGCAAGCCAGACCATCCCCTTGTCGGAATCCATTAAAGATGTTGATTGGTCTGGATAGCAAACCGGCTACTTTTACTTGGCTTGTGATGTTGGTCATGGTCAGCCTACATAGTCGTGTCAATTTATTTGGGATGCCGAATTCTCTCATGGCCTTCTAAAGTTCTACCCTGGCTATGCTATCGTAGGCGGCTTTAAATTCTATAAAAAGATGGTATGTTGGGATATTAAATTCCAGACTTTTTTCCATCACCTGCCTAAGGGTAAAGATCTGATCAATTGTTGATTTGCCTGGTATAAAACCACATTGATATTTGCCGATTATGGTTTTAGCGTATGGGGCTATCCGTTCTTGCAGGATAGAGAAGAACATCTTGTAGGATGTTCTCAACAATGTTATACCCCTATAGTTGCTGCATTTTGTGATATCTCCCTTCTTATGTATGGGACATATGATGCCGTTTCGCCAGTCTTCTGGCATCTCTTCGTGTTCCCATACGTGTACTATGATTTCATGAATTGCGTGATGTAGTGTTGGCCCTCCATGTTTGATCAGCTCGGCAGGTATACCATCGGCTCCTGAGGCCTTATTATTTTTTGCATTCATCATCAAACCAGTCGCTCCGATCTCTGCGACTACTGCCTAAGTTGGTATCAGCAGTACTAATGACTTTGTTCTTAAGGCGTGACCATTAATCCTCTAGCCCGGCATTCTGTCCCCAGGACTTACTCTTCCCTCATCGAGCTCTCCGAGGGCGAGCCTTAGTGCGCGACTGTATTGGTTGCTTTTGCATTCATCGCGTAGGGCAGCCGTGTTGATTCGAGCCTGACCAGCGGATGCAATACTTCTTCGCATAGCAATCCGCCCTCGGAACACCATACCAACGAGATAGTGGTCCGAGTCGATGTTGGCACCTCGATACGTTCGTATCGTCCTCAGGCTTGAGTAGTGGCGGCTATCTATCAACACGTGGTCAATTTGGTTACGAGTGACTCCATCAGCTGATACCCAAGTGACTTTGTGGATATCCTTACGCGGGAGGCTGGTACTCGTAACGACCAATTTTGTTGATGCTGCCATTTCTATGACTCGTAGTCCGTTGTCATTAGTGTTCTCATGCAAACTATAGGATCCTATGTACTGCCTGAATACTGGCTCCCTACCTAATTTTGCGTTGAAGTCACCAAGGATGATTTTAACGTCATACCTTGGGCAGGCATTGCGGGTCCTCTCTACAAGTTCGTAGTAGGAATCTTTTTCTTCTTCTTCGGACTCCTCAGCAGGTGCGTGAACGTTTATGAGGCTGATGTTATTGAATTTGCCTCGCACGCGAAGGGTGCATAGCCTTTCATTTATTGCGTTAAAGCCGATGACGGTAGGCTTCATTTTTTGGCTGACTAGGAAGCCTACCCCGAGCACATGGTGTTTTGAGTGACCGCTAAAATATATGTCGTATTCTTTTTTCTGCAAAACACCATTCCCTGGCCATCTCACTTCCTGAAGTGCTGTTATGTCAGCTTTATACATGGCCAGGACATCAGCTAGCTGTTGTGCAGCTCGAGCTCTATAAAGCGTTCTGACGTTCCATGAGAAAATTCTCAAATCGTTTAGCCGTTGTCGTTGCTTGGTTCGTCGTTGAGAAATCAGTATATTTCCGAGGCTTGTTGTCGGGTTCTGAGTAATTTTTTTTTACGGGAGAGGTTACTAGCCCCTCGCCAAACCTTAGGAAGTGCTTGCATTTTTTGCTAAATCGTGTACAAAAATATACACAAATCATTGCCCGGGGACCACCACGTAGAGGTAAAGCAAGCCGCAGGTCCCCAAGGCCAACTCCAAGCTGGGCTTTATATCGCAAAATTCTTTTGGTCTAAGGAATCCATATTCACTTAAATCTCTATATGTTGCTTATGTTAGATCGATTCTCGAATATTGCTGCGTATTGTGGAATCCAATGTATCATATTATTAGGATCAAAAAAGTTAAACAAAAATTAATTTAAATCTTTTTCTTCCTACGAGTTGTAGATTTTGTATTAAACTCCTGTTTCAAAGATTTCCATGTTCCCTTTAGTATAATACTTTTAAATCACAAACCTAATTGATTGACGTTGTCCTCCAATCTAGAAACATTTACTTTCCCATTAAAATATAGAACCCAACCTATCAATGTCACTCTCTTCAATTATGTACATTGAAAGACTCCCATATTCTTCTCATCTTGTCCATCCTAACCGCCCATTCAATTGACGTAATTTACTTATATTGAAATAATCTTATTTATTGTCAATGGTTGCTCTCTGTGTCACTAAACTATGCGCACAGCCAAGGACAAAATGCAGCAACTGCAGTTTAATTTATATGAATTGCATTCAATCAAACTGATGTGCCTGACAATAGACCAACTGCTGGTGAAACCATTCAATATACATTTTCTTCTTGTCTGCTCCTCCAACTCAAGTAAGAAGAATAGTCATTATCATCTTCATCCTCTCAAATTGTTGCTTCCCTCTTTCAGAAATGATGATTCCGCTTTAATGCAAATGGACAATAAATATCAATGTAGACTTTTATTCCTATCTATTTATTATATCATGCAAGATGAAATTAAAAAAAAAACTTTAATTGTCATACTTATGAAAGATTTTCCTCTTTTTATTTGCATTTTTGTAGCTTTTGTGGGTTTAATTCACAACAAATTGTAACATTAGCGGGGGGAAGAACTAAATTTAAAGCTAGTTTATTTTTTTTTCTTAAAATGCATTGAATTTCTTTTTTCGATTCTATATATACAAAATAAAAAGCATCATCCTTGGTCGGGTCGGTGTGTGTGAGTGTGTAACGTTTAAGCTTAAAGCATCTTCAGGTAAAACTAGTATCGCTCTCCATCTTTTTCCTCATTCCTCTGAACACAAAAACAACACTATTTGACTTAAACAAATTCATAACCAATTCCAAATTGGAAACCATTCACTGTCTTGTCCCCTGGGTATTTCTGTATAGGTACACAGTAGTTCAGTTCGATTCGGGCGCGTTGGGCTAATTTAAATGCAAGACCAATGCCAGCAGCACTTCGCATGTTTTCTATAAATGGAATATTTTTGTTTTGTTTATGAAAGCATTAAACGGTCTAATGGAATCACTTACCAGTTGTAAATGAATTGAAATTTCCAATGTTATAGAAGAGATGAGTTCGGAAATTATTTCCAAGGCTTTTGAATACTCCACTGAATGGCAGAGGACTCCACAAATGAAATCCAGTTGCCCAGTAGCTCTAAAAAAGAGAGAGAGAGTGTAAATTGAGATTGCAAAAAAAAGCTTATAACTTACATGTGCTCCAATAGCTGTACCCTCGACACGAGGTCCAGCCCCACCGAATCGAAAACCTCTCAGCGTCTGTGGTCCACCCACGTAAAAAAGATTGCTTATAGGCAGATCACTATCTGATTTCGTTGGATTCACCACTCCTATCCGTCCACAAAGCTGTGCTACAATCCCACCGATAATAGGTACACTCACCTCAGCATGGGTGTTATTGCTCATGTAGGAAATGTTACCACCCAGTCCACTGTATTCACTTGTCGACTTGACCATTATTCCTTGACTGGGAAATACTGGATTATCTCGTTGGTCATAGGCGACAATATAGCGCAGGACTGAAGCTAGTCTTGGTCCGCAATGTTCTCGAATCCCGAACGGAACTGATTTGCCTAGGAGGGAGATTTCTCGAACAGAGGTTTCATATTGGAAGGAGTGACGGAGCTGTTTAAAAAAAGAAAATAATTTGAATTCAAGAGACTTTTAAGTTTATCGCCTCACCTGAAATGGAAAGAATGTGCTTATTGAAAAGTCACCCATCAGCCCCAGATTGGAATTTTGAAACGAGCTAATATTCATCCGGTCAATATGTCGAAATACTGATAATGAAAATCTAATAAAAAAAGAAAAAAAACATTATTTCTGTTGGATTAAGTTATTTTTTGTGTTTTTACTCAGGTCTATTTTCAAAAAGCCTTGTATGAAAAAATGATTTCCAAAATTTCAATGTCACATCATTTGCTCGTGTACTACTGTAGGAACCCTGCAAGGCTAAACTCTCTCCTCTGCCAAATATATTTGGTACGGTCAGCTCTGTTCTTAGAGAACCTTCATTTTGACCAACTTCTGTGCCAATTGATCCAACTAAACGCGATAATTCTTTGCCTTTGAATGTCACTTCATAGCTATTTGGGGTGGCGTTTGGAGCATGGCTTACATCAATTTTAATTCCAACATCTTTAAAGACACCCAATTCATGTAAATACGAATTGGCACTGTGGAGAAGAAGCATTTGGATTTTTTTTTTTTTTTGTCTATGTCTTGAGTTATTTGAGTCGGAAGTTACTTACTTCATGCACTCAAGCATAACATCCTGAAAATTTGTGACTTTAAATAGACCTTCGGCAGCTTTCATAACATAGTCATCGTGAGTTCGTGAGAGGCCTGTCACGATGACGCGGTCTACTCGAGCCTGGAAAATATAATTTTATATTAAGCATAGTCTTGAGTAGAGGTTGGAAAAAAAGTTAAACTTACAGGCAACTTTGTTAAATCTACTTTCCCTTTCGGGGCAGGTACATTTGGTCTTCTTCTAGGCATTTTTGTGACTTTGTTGCTTTATCAATCCTGGAAAGAGATTAGATTTAGTAAAGATTTCGGTCTAATAGAATGAGTTTAAAAATGAAATTAGAGTTCTTCCGATTGAACAAAACATTGACTCAAGTTTCATGGGTAAACGTGCAGCCCATGACATTTGATCAGCGCTGGAGTTCCACATGGTTCCAAGTTGGGCCCCATACTTTTCAACCACAGCTGACCAGCCTACCAACATCCCAGGGACGAAAACGAAGCTGTATGCCGTTGACTCCATTTCACCAGAAATCGCAGCCAGGAGAGTTGAAGATCACATAAGAAACTTGTGGGACTACTAACTTAAATGGCGACTAAAGATAAATAGCGATAAGAGCGAGCTTATCTGCTTGAGAACCCCAACAACAGCAACAAGAGGTCGAAGAGGTTTCGCATCACGCTGTGATATCATTATCAAGCTACCAGACTTCGGTCCCGTTCTGACGTACGCTTGTCCTATTTGGTTCACCATATCATCAACATATATGAAGAAGATCGAAGTTTTTGAAAGCAAGATACTCCGTAGCTGTACGGGTCTACACCGAAACCCCATTACAAGGAATATGTCCCAAACAAGAATCTATATGAAGACACCAAACTGATCATGACACAGCTCTCCAAAAATATTTCAAGGAACTTGGAGGACCACCCCGACTTGGAAATCAACTAGAGCCCAACCATCGCTACCTCAACATTCGAGCCATCACAGACGACCGATTCGAGGATATAATGAACAACGGACACAACAGAGGACTAACAATACCGCATCCTAACCCCAATTTTTAAAACCTAAGCAGACAGTAATTATAAATAAGAATTTCAATTAAAAGATAAAAAATATGATGACATTTGTCCCTAGTATTTTGATGTTGGTGGTTCATTTTTATTTGTGTGGATAACAATGCAAAACCTTTAAAATAGTTCACACTTTTGGCGACCTTTTGCTTTGGTCCACATCCACATAACTCATGAATAGCTATAGAAGAATGCATAGGAACGACCTGACCCAGAAGAACTCATGGATATGGAAGAAAAAAACCTTTGCAATGCTTTCTATTAGTGCACTCAATACTTTGCACTAAGAAAACATTAAACAAACCTAACCTTATACATATTTGCACTCTTTACTTAACGCTTCACTTAAATTTGTAAAGAAAAAAAAACAAGTGAAAGTAAAGGTTAAACGGCACTCCTCTAAATGGCAGTTTACAATGCAGTCTTTTGTTTCGTTGCTTGTGTTATTGGCATGTGTTTTGAAGCCTCACCCGTTTCCGTTTGCATTATTGTGATTGAATCTTTTTTCCAATGAAGCATTCTCTGAATAAATAATAACCCACGTCGACATGGAGGTTTAATTCAAATAAAATTGAATATTGGAATACACATTCTTAAATAGCTATTTTAGATCTGTAGTAGTTTTGTCTTTGAAATATTATTCCTTAGGTTAAGTTCACTATCCAGCTAGCGAAAATGATAACTCCTACCATCATTATCATCAGCGCAATAACCGGGATCCAGTCCGGGCCTTCTTTAACCAGTTCTTCTTCCGATTGCTGGGCGACATCCAATTGCGCACCTCAAGGCTTCGGCGTCCATTGTCTACGCCAAGCAACGTCTGCCATGTTGTCTTTTACCATAAAAAGGACTGTAAAAGACTTTCCGATCTGGTTCCTCTTCGCTAGGTTCCTCGAGCTAGGTGCTCAGTTTACCGAGGAGTCTACCGAGCTTTATTTTATGCAATTCACGATTGACAATTCTGCGTAAGACTATCCTCTCGAGTGCTTTTTAGTGAGCACTCTTTTCCCGGATCCGTATGTGAGTACTGGTAAGACCATAGTCTTGTTCAGCAGCAGCTTACCGTAGGTGGCTTTAAAGTCTATAAAAAGATGGTATTTTGGAATGTTCAATTCCAGTATTTTTTCCATCACCTGCCTAAGGATAAAGATCTAATCAGTAGCTGATTTGCCTGGTATGAAACCACATTGATATATGCCGATTATGTGTTTATAGAGTGTGAGGCTATCCGTTCTTGCAGGATAGAGGAAAATATCGTAGGATGTACTCAACAATGTTATAACCCTATAATTGCTGCACTTTGTGATATTTCCCTTCGTATATATGGGACATATCATGCCTTTTCGCCCAGCCTTCTGACATTTTTTCGTATTTCCATACGTGAACTATGATTTCATGAATTCCTTGATGTAGTGTTGGCTCTTCATGTTTGATCAGCTCGGTGTGTAGCCATCGGCTCCCGAGACCTTGTTATTCCTGAGCCGATTAATCGCCTTTGGATTATCCTCAATTGGCTAGCATTAGGTCTTCCTCTTGAAATAGTGGAGTCTCCATTTCTTCTGTGAGCTGACCTTCCAACAATTCATTAAAGTACATTTCCCATTGCTCTAGAATGCCTACAGGATCGGTGATCAGATTTCCCTCTTCGTCCTTAGGAGTATGTGCAGCGTGGTGTATATTGTAACATGTTTCGGATTGGTAGAATTTCTGCGCCTGGTGCGGACCTCGCTCTCTGTTTCTTATCATTTCACAGACAATATTTTTCTCCCAGGCTTCCATTTTTGTCAGTGAAGTCTCTTCTCTATTCTTCTGAGCTCTTTATATTCATCTTCGGATGTCCGTGTTCTTTAAAATTGCTGCATTGTTCGTTATGCAGCATCCTTAAGTTCAGACGCTTTTGCATTCATCGCTCCGATCTCTGCAACTATTGCCTAAGATGATGTCAGCAGTACAAATGACTTTGTTCTTAAGACGGTGACCATTTTTCCTCTACGCCCAGCACATTGTCCCCAGGACTTATTCTTCCCTTATCAAGCTCTCCGAGGGCGAGGCTTAGCGCGCGACTGTATGTATTGCTTTTGTTTTCAACCGCCTAGGGCGGCTGCAATACTTCTTCGCAGAGCAATCCGACCTCGGAACACCTTACCAACGAGATAGTGGTCCGAATCAATATTGGCACCTCGATATGTTCGTATAGTCGTCAGGTTCGAGCAGTGGCGACGATATATAAACTGTGGTCAATTTGGTTACGAGTGACTCCACCAGGTGATACCCAGGTGTTGCCATGCAAACTATGGGAGCGTTTGTACTGCCTGAATACCCACTCCCTACCTAATTTGAAGTTGAAATCGCCAAGGATGATTTTAATGTCATACTTCGGGCACCATTGAAAGTCCTCTTGTAGGAATCTCCTACTACGTGTTTCCCTATTGTTTTTGCCTACAAAAAGTCATGCTCCCTGAACAAACTTACTTACCATAGTCGTGCTTCTTCATATTCCTATTGAGTTACCGGAGAAGAGCAGAAGCCAGTATGCGTTTCTATGTCTTTTTAAGAATTATCTGTACAGATGGACTTACATGAGGATTTTAGTAATTTGTTCTCCTCCCAATCTTGACAAAATGAATATTTTCATATAAAGCTTTATATGGATAATGATTATTACGTCTTCATTCCTCATTTTCTTCTAATCATATTCTTTTTTAATTCTTTCATAACAGATCGAATTGGAGAATCTCAATACAGCAACAGACCAGATTAACAAACTAGAGATTGAACTAGAGGTAAATAGCAGCCCCAAACTGGTTGACCGAACCCTTTCATTCATTTCCATGTTCTTTTACAAAAACCTAAACCAAACATTTTATTTCCAGGAAGCAAACTCAACATTCCGCATCCTATTAAATGAGTCCACACGTCGATTAAAACTCTCATCAAAGAAACTAGGAAATTGCATTGAAAAAGCACGTCCATATCATGAAGCATTGGAGAAAGCACGCGAAGCACAAATTGAATGTCAGAGAGTGGCCGTCAAATTTCAGAGGGCCAATGGTTAGTTCAATTAGACTCACCTCCTTTTGTTGCATGTATATAATTTTTTTTTTATATAGAAATTCATGCGGCAGCAAAAGAAACGGTAGCTCTGGCCGAACAACGTTTTATGTCCAACTCACATGAATGGCAGTTCGATAATGCGTGGCAGGAAATGCTCAATCATGCCACACAAAAAGTAATGGATGCGGAAAAACAAAAGGCTGAAAGTCACGCAGAACATCAATTGAAAGCCAGGTTGTTCAATGTTGCAGAAATGAAGGTAAAACAGCTGAATTTCTCTATGGAATACTTGATTAATTTTTTTGTAATCTCTTCCAGGTTCAACAGCTAGAAGAACGTTTTCGTCGCAGCATAGCCAAGTCCCGTCCTTATTTTGAGGAAAAACAAATCTGCCAGGATCAATTGCAAACGCAAAAGAATCGCATCCAAGAACTTCAAGCACAAGTTCAAACCGCAAAACAAACATACTCAACCGCTTTACGTAATCTCGAACGCATCAGTGATGATATTCATCGTCAGCGTGGTGATTTCGTAGCCATGACAACCCCACCACCGGGACCCCGAGAACCTGGTGTTGGGGCCGAACTAGCATCCTTGCCTGACTTCAATCTCGAATTAGAACGCTGTGATCTGCCATCGATGGGCAGTGAGATGTCTTTGACAACAACAAGCAGTTCAATGCGCAGCGAACGAGGCGGCGATGGTGGCGCCGATATGGAGACCGACAACGAAGAGGAACAACAACAAATTGACGAAGACCTTGTCGAAGAACTGCGTAAGAAAGTCAAAACCCTGGCCGTTCGTCCAGTCGAAGGGGGTGATGGCCAACAAGAACAAGACGTCTGGGAGAGTGAACTCAATGCCACCGTTGACAAGCTTGACCATTTGATGATGATGAAGGAATGCGCTGCAATGAGCACTGGTAAACTCAATGAGAGAACTTATATCCAGCCACAGAGACCCAAATCAGTGCTGGGTGCTGAAGCTAAGGGCCCTCTTATACAAATCTCATCAACAGCAATCAGCAATAGTTTGAGTGATGATGTATCAAGCCTTCCAGTGACACCAAAAAAACATTCGGCTGCTATTAAAAAGCTGAAGGCCTTAGAACCGCTGCCATCGGTTAATGTTTCAATGCGAGAATTGCCGCTACTAGCTCGTCTCGATACTCGCGCTGGAGGCTATTCCAAGCAGCGCCGGAGATCGCTCGATTAGGGAAAAATAGTTTATGTATATCATAAGATTAAGCCGAGGGGAAGAAAGAGAATTAAAAAGCCCTTAACTCAACTTCTTTTTGCAAAAATCACTGCAAATTGACTACTTACAATTAAAAAAAAAATGAGGATGAGGACACGATATTGAGAGAGAGAATGAGTTAAAACAACAGAAAAGCTTTATTGTGATTTTGTTCCGTAATTATTAGAAAAAAATTGCATCTTCAAGTAAAATACATGTACTGCGTTCAGTTTTTAACGCTTTTCCAATTTGTTGTCCCGTTAGTTTGAACTTTGGCTCTCTCCATATATTCTCGAACTTATCTTCAGAATTTAATAAATTCCAACTGCACCCCACTGTGCGTCATAGAATATATTATAAAAAAAAACTCACTCAACTATAAATTTATTAAATTACAAAGTTAAAAATTACAACACTGCAAATTATCATCTCAAAAGTGTTATTATTTTGCAATATTTGCATAGAATAGTAAAAAATAGATTTAAAAATTAACTTTATTTTTCACTAAAAACACACTACTTATTTTCTATATACAAATATATTAAAAAAAAACCTATTTTGTTTAAAACTTTTTAGGAAATTAATAAAAAATGTTCGTTTAAATCTAAATAAAAAAAGAAAGCTAAATCGTTCAAGAATTAAATTGTTGAATATTGAAAAATAAAAATAAATACACAATGATGTTGGTGTTGTTTTTGAAATGACATCCATGCGTGATTATGTTTGTTGAAATTTGTTTTCCATTTTCTACAAGATCGTTCTATTTTATTTAGAAACTAGAAATAAAGCGCAAATGATTTAGTTAGTGACACAGAGACAAAGAAAAAATAAAGAAAACAACACAAAATCTGCTGGCGATCAATTATGTGATAGAATTATTAAAAGTAAACAAATTAAAGTTACAGTTATAAAAGAATTATTAAAATAAAATCGTAAACAAGTTGAATGTTTGGTAAGAACAGGAAATTCGAATTATTGTAATTGAAAGTAGATAAGTAATATTAAATGTGTATTAATTAAATATATGACACTAACTAAAAGTTAAAAAATAAATAAATAAGAAAGATTTCAATATGTATTGATGAGTGAGTGTTTTACTTGAAATGCAGAAATTTGCATAAAAGAAAAGCAACTTATTGTTAACAGTGGAAATCATGATATAAAATAGGAGGTAAGATTGTTTAACTGCACGCAAAACAATTTGTGTTGTAGAAAAAATTAAAAAATTAAATATTTCGCACTGACAGAAATATGGTGTTTTCTAACCATTTTTTTTTTAATTAAATGCAAACCATTGGAGATATCTCGGAAACTGTATTATTAATCGTAAAATTCCGACATCATTCATGTGACTACAGCGGGTGCTTTTCTAGCGGCCGCACATCTTTGACGGAAACGGCGACTACCTATTGGATCTGAGCTCTTCTTGCGAACTGGCCAAGTTCCACAGAAATATTTGTCGAAATAAAAAGTTCATCGAATTGAGTTTTAAATAAGTTGATTCTCGATTTTTAAACCTGCTATTTGGCTTGTGACACTGTCTTGTTGAAACCACATATTATTATACATATATATGTACAAGGTGGGCAAACAAAATCACCCTATTGGAAGATGCTCTCATTTTTGCAAATGGCCGCCAATGTCAAATCTATTTTGACATTTGTGGACTAGACAGATGCAGAACACAAGTGAACAAGCCATGGAGCGATACATGAACCGACATGAACCGATATTCTGAAGGCGGCGTTCCCGGGTCGCTTCATCTCTTGTTTTGGCGATTTGCACTGGCCCGCAAGATCGCCCGATTTAACCGTTTCAGACTTTTTTTGTGGGGACTCTGGAAGCCCTCAAGGACAACATTCGACACGAGTGCGAAAATCTGTCGCCCGAAGTTCTCGCTGAAGTGATGAAAAATGCCATTAAACGAGCCCGTATGGCAATCAATTGTGACGGCGCCCATTTGGCCGATATCATCTTCTCGACTTGACCAATACAATTCTAAAGGTTCAAATAAACATAATCAAAAAGCAGAATCGAAGTTTTTCATTTACAAAAAAAAAGAGCCAAACAACATCGGATGGATGACTTCTTTTGGCCCACCCTGTATATAATAATGTTCGCCTCCTCTTTGGGGTTTCCTAGTCACCCCATTCTTGTCTTCACATACTTACTACTATTTAGGTGGCGCTACAGTCCGGGTTGGAACTGGGCCTGAACCATCAAGCTGCTCCAGCCAGCTCGTTCCCCAGCTAGCTGCCTACATTTTCGCACGTGCAGTCGGTTGAGGTCCTCTTCCATATGTTTGCGCCTGGAATCTTTCCTAGAAGATGTAAAACTGCATTTGTCCAGCCTGTCCTAAAGAAAGGTGGCCCATCCTCCCCCTCCTCCTACCGACCCATAGCACTAACATCCCTTCTTTCTAAGGTCATGGAAACGCTGATTAACCGTCAGCTTAAGAAATATCTCGAAGATCGAAAGTTGCTCCATGACCGTCAGTATGGCTTCCGCAGCAACGGTTCCACTGGTGATCTGATGGCATATCTCACCGAACAGTGGAACAAATCTTTACATCGCTTTGGTGAAAGTAAGATTATTGCTCTTGATATTTCCAAGGCATTGGATAGAGTTTGGCATGAAGCTCTCGTATCGAAAATGCGTGCTTTTCGGATCGATGATACTCTTGATCGTTGGATTAGAAGCTATTTTCTGGACCGTACAATGCAAATTTTTGTTGGACGGATTCAAGTCTAATTCCTACAAAATAAATGCTGGTGTGCCCCAGGGCTCCTTTCTGTCTCCGACACTTTTCCTCATTTTTACAAATGATCTTCTGTCTGTTACTTCTAATCCACTTAACTGTTTTGCTGACGACTCTACCCTCAGCTTTTCATATTCGTTCGATAATTCACGTCCTTCGCCTTCGGACGTACAATCGCAACGGTACCGTATGAGAAGCTCATTAAACTCCGATTTATACAGCATTGTCAAATGGGGTAATAGGAATCGTGTGGAGTTTACTTACTTACTTAGGGGGCACTACAGTTCGGGACGAACCTGGGCCTCAACCAACATGCCTCTCCATCCAGCTCGGTCTTTGGCAGCTGCCTCCAGTTTCGCATTCCAAGTTGGTTGACGTCGTCCTCCACTTGAGCGCGTCATATAAGGCGAGGTTTTCCTTGATTGCGTCTACCCTCTTGGATGGAATCGAAGATCCTGCGAGCCGGAGCATTGTTTGTTGTCCATTCGCTCTACATGACCTAGTCATCTTAAACGTGATATGCGTATTTTTTTGACCAGGTCAATGTCGCTGTACAGCTCGTATAGTTCTTGGTTGAACCTTCTCGTGCGAAGAATCTTACGCTCGAAATGACTAAGGATATCTTCATCCGCTTTAGATAGAGTCCATGCCTCGGTGCCATAGAGCAGGGCTGAGATGATTAAGGTCTTATACAGAGTCTTTTTTATCTTTCGAAAGAGGGCTTTGCTACACAATTGCCTTCCTAGCCCATAGAAACAGCGATTGGCAAGAGTAATTCTTCGCTTTATTTCTGACGAGATGTTGTTGTCAGATGTTGTAGCGGATCCGAGGTAAACAAAGTCCCTAACTACCTCAAAATTGTACCTGTCTATTGTGATGTTTTGTCCAATCTGCCGGTGTTGTGTGTCCCTTTTTGTGGACAGCAGGTACTTCGTTTTGGCCTCATTGACTGCTAGCCCCATCTTAGCCGCTTCAGCTTCAATGCTAGCAAACGTTCCATTGACAGCTCTTGTCACTTGTCGGAATCCGTTTTTGACGTCAAAAGCTTCTGTGAGGTCAGTACCAACCTTGACGGAGAGAGTTCTCCATCGTCATTCTGCACAGTCGGACGAGTTTTGTGGGGATGCCAAAACCTGACATGGCTCTGTATAGCTCGTCTCTATAAATGTTATCGTACGCGGTCTTAAAATCGATAAAGAGGTGGTGGGTATCGATTTGGAATCTTTGGGTAGTCACGCCGTAGCGTGAACATTTGATTGATTGTGGACTTTCCTGGTCTGAAACCACACTGATAGGGGCCAATCAGGTTGCTGACGAAATGTTTCAGGCGCTCACATAGTACGGCAGAGAGGATCTTGTAGGCGATATTCAGGAGACTTATTCCTCTACAGTTGGCGCAGTTTAGAGGGTCTCCTTTCTTGTGGATCGATGGAATTATAAAACAAACGATACAAAGAATAAAAGGCAACTGCCATTTACAATAAGCATTACAAAGACAAGTGGACTTCTGACAAGATTAAAACTCTTGTTTAGACGGTTTACTGACAGAAACGGTCAAACTCAAGCCGCTTCCATTATCAAAGAAATCACTGTATCTGCCTCAATAATTTGGTATAGCAAGAAATTTGCATTCTCATACATAAGTAAAAATAGCTTTTAAGTGACATCATAACACTTCTTCCGAAAGACATTAATAATTATGCTACACATTGGAATTTGTTGTTTGGACAAACATACTCATGGACTTAAGAAGTTGCACTTTTGTTGCCAAAGGCGTCCAATATCGACAAAATTGAATTGAATTTTATAAATATAAATAATTCCAGACCATCAATAATATTTACAATTTGAATTATCAATAAGTTTGTCATATTAAAACATAATTTTACAATTATTACATAATTTTTTTATCTTTGATTACCTACCCTTGTAACTTAATGATAATGACTTTGTCAATGTTTAAGTAATATTGCCAATTATTTATTTTAATTATAATTTAGTTTTTAAATGCTGTTAAGTGCATTATATTCTAATTTAAATACACAATTTAAAGAGCCCCCCAAACGAACTTATGAACACATTTCACACAAATTTTCGAATTGGAAATAAGAAAATAAAACCGTATGTCAAGTTTGTAAAACGTCATTTTTGACAACTGAGAAAAAAATCACATCGAGACTCGAAGAAGTGCATTCTGTCTAGATGAATGAGAAATCAGAGATTTCTAATAGATATAATTTTCATGTGTGGAATTCTAAATGTTTCCATACATTTTTGTTTTGCTTATATTAGATTTCAGTTGAAATTTAAGATTTCAAGCGAAAACTGCGTTTTCCCATTTTATTATCGCTGAATACTATAACATGGATATGTAACACTAAGGGCAACAAAATTATATTAGACTGTTTACTGTTTCATGCTCAGTGCACTTTTTGAGATGTGAAATCTCCTTATTTAATGTGAATATGTACCTACTATAAAATTCAAGGTTTTATTTTTGTGAGAACGTTTGTTAATTGAAAATGCTGAAGCATTATACGGAGCTTGAGCTAAAATTTAGCTTACATGTGTCTCTACAAACGTTAGCTAAAATTCCAGCTAAATTTTGACAGACGAACGTTGTGGAGAAAAAACAGCTGTTCTTTTACTTAACTGAACGTAGTCACATAAAATTAAATTTAACAAAAATATGAAAGCTGCGTACAAATTGGCTAAAATTTTGAAGAAAATTTTGTATGGGAGCTAAATTTTAGCGCGAGCTGCGTACTAGCCTTGGGTACGGAAAAGATTTATTTGATTTGGCAAATTAGCACTTCCAATGGGAATTCACTGACAGTTCGAAATATCTAGAAGGATCCTCATTCTTACTTGAAAGTTCCTGATTTATATCTGTATATTGGGAATGCTCTATTTCTATGATAAAAAACCAAATCTTCGTTTAGTGGCATTTATTTTGGTGTCAGCTAAAGCAATTTCTTATTTGTTATATACAATGAAATGAAAATATAGAATCAAAACGATAAAAGCCAAGAAAGAGAGGGACATTCTCAAATATTTCTAATTAAAAATCATTACATTACATAACATATTTAACCTACTCCGTAGATAAATCTACGAAGTAGACACACTTACGAGCACTGGCTACTTAGACCATCGGCTCAGACAATTGCAAGACAACACACACAAGACATTGATACAGGACAGAAGAGAAGATGGAAGGAGAACGGAAAACAGAAAACACATAACACATGTCCACAGCACGCAGTTGGTTTTCAGACGGTCCCCCATCTTTCGCTTCCTCGGAGCCAAAGCCGTTGATAATTGAAAATCAAAACTTGTTTAATTCATAAAAAAAGTTCTCATTTTAAACAAAAAGTGTATTTCTTTCGACTTCATACATTCATATATTTTCTTAATTTAATTTATATTAAATTATACAATTGCCATTTCACATCGTTTCATTAGATATGGACTTCATATAGAATTACATATCGCACTGACTACCTCCATTAATTCTAGCAGTTTTTGTCAGACGCACTCATTCCAGTAGCTTCTTGGTAAATCATGCGCTGAATGCAAAAACTTTTCTTTCTTTTCCAATCTTTGCCAAGAGTGGACGAAATGGCTGCCCACAAATCGTTTCGAATTAAACAGAAATTAGCTAAAAAGCTAAAACAAAACCGATCGGTGCCTCAATGGGTCCGTCTACGTACTGGAAATACAATCCGCTACAACGCTAAAAGGCGTCACTGGAGGCGTACAAAGTTGAAGTTGTAAGCTGAAGTGGGTGATCTGGCAATGTGGAAAAATTCTACAAACCACGAGGAGACGAATTCTACAAAACTTAACTTTATATTCATTCGAATTGTGCAAGCTTTTTGTTATCCAATAAAGATACGTTTGTAAAAAAGGATTAAGCTAATGTTTTTGTGTTTTAATTTTCAATAATTGTGCTAGATTTTGAGTTTTAGGTAAAGATTTTAGCGGAAATGCTTTAACACGTGTAATGCTAATGGGGCAATGGCGGACTTTTCTTACTGAACGAAATCTTAAGCTGCTCCAAAGCTATAGAATGGTCTTAACCTATTAACAAAGTATTATTCAAGTTAATAAGGAAATCGTTAAAATAATGTGTGGCTTGTGTGATTGTTCTTTGTTGCAAAAAGAGGTGAGTCTGTTGCTTTTGCTAAACAGAAATAAGAATGATCAATATTTTTATTGAATTTCTAGTATTTAATGTCTTGGATCTTGGCGTCTGCCGCAAACAAACTTGATTGCTTTGTTTTTTTATTCCAATTCTTTATAAGTTTGCCGGTATTTTTACTGTACAAAAGTATTTTGGTGAAAACCTTGTCTTGTTCTGCTTTTGATCTTTCTAGTTATCTTTGACTTCTCCTTTGTTGCTCGTTTTGTTAGGAATAATTCATTGCTAAATTGGTAATCATTATAGAAGCTCTTATGCTTTAAGCAACAATTTTACCGATGCCTTCAAGTGGGTAGGAAGAAAATTGAATTTCTTTTAAAAAATGTTAGAGTATTCCTTAACTTGTTTTCTTTAACGGTTTTGTTTGATATCGGTATTAATATCGATTACCATGTCCTTTGACATCATAGAGCATAGTATTAGATACCTATGGACATCGAAAACGCAATAAGAGCGGTAGCGGTAGCTAAGCTATGCTTCAGGAGGGACAGTCAGAGATTTGTTCTTTGTTGCAATGCGTGCGTACCAGTGCGTCGTGAAATTAGCTCGAGCCTTGCAAAATGACCCGACCTGACCTGATCTACTGGAAAACTGGAGGACGGAGGTCTGTACTCCAGACGAATGCAATGTGAATTTTTTTTTATTTTATATATATAATTAACGCGCGCACAAGTGACTATTCGTTTCCCTTTTAATGTAACACTGCGTGGGCATTAAGAAGATAGGGAGGGGAGAGTTAGAAGGTGTCGATTAACATTGGTTTTGAATGTTTGGCAAGGGAAATCTGGCCGGGTAAACTATTCCAAATTCGTGTTGTTCGGCTAAAAAAAGAATCCTTATATTTAACGGTACGTCCGAAATTGGGCTCAAGGGTGTGAACTGATGAGCATTCCTTGCGAGACGAGTATTACGGGAGAAACTTTCAAGGGGAGGAATGCATCTGGCTACTTCGAGTGAACATTTTTTGTAAAAGAAACGATATAATAAGGAAAGTCATGAAACATTGCGTCGGTGTTCGAGAGGGGCAATTGATTCAGCGACAGTTCTATTTCCTATCAATTTGAACGCTCTATTTTGTGATGAGGATGATACACGTTTTGATAAGCCATGCGTCCTCGGAACTGACCGTTTCTGACCCCTCTCGAGCACAGACGCAATGTTTCATGTCTTTTTTTATAATTTTATCATTTTTTTATAAAAAAAAATGTTAACTCAGTAGCCATCTGCATTCCTTCTCTTAAAAAATCCGACAGCAATACTAGTCTCACAAGGAATGCTAATGAATTCACGCATGAGCCCGATTTCGGATGTACCGTGAAATATAGCTCTCAAAGATCTCGATATACACAAATCCGCTGGCCCAGGTGGTATACACCCGATTCCACACAATTGCCTTCCACACTAGCAAAGCCACTGCGTAAGATTTTCCATGGCTTTTACTCTTCTGGAATATTTCCTAGAAGATGGAAAACAGCATTTGTCCGACCTGTCCCTAAGAAATGTGACCCATCCTTCCCCTCCTCCTACCGACCCATAGCACTAACATCCCTTCTTTCTAAGGAAACACTGATTAACCGTCAGCTTAAGGAATATCTCGAAGATCGAAAGCTTCTCCATGACCGTCAGTATGGCTTCCGCTGCAACCGTTCCACTGGTGATCTCACCGAACAGTGGAACAAATCTTTACATCGCTTTGGTGAAAGTAAGGTTATTGCTCTTGATATGTCCAAGGCATTTGATAGAGTTTGGCCGAATCCACCTACCTCATAAAGTCAGTGGAAAATTTAGCCATAAATAAATAAATAAATGGCCACTTCCTGTTGCGTTTCGGTGCTGGCCTACCTCATAACGATCGATTTGATGAATAAATAGGGTATCAAATGAAAGCTTAGACCATCTACATTAAAAATCTGGTCGTCGGACAAACTAAACTCTTATCCAAAAAAAATTACTGTACATTTCTTCAAATTTTCTAAAGTCAATATCAATATATTTTTTTTAGACAAATTAATATTGAAAAAAAACGGTCTAGCGAATGTTTGGGGCATGCTTAGTTTATCCGACCAGCAGATTCTTAATGTAGATGGTCTAAGTTTTCATTTGATATCCTATTTATTCGCTGACCCGATGAGGTAGACCAACACTAAACCGAAAGTGGCCATTTACCGCCAAATATACAAGAAAAAGAACTCTCTTCGGTTTACCCGAAACGTTATATTGATATTGCACTCCAAATTTGTAAAATAAAATTTGTTTTAAACTTCTACCACCAAGCACCAACAGCTGCTTTGAATTTTGACAGCACTGATTTCTTACACCAACCAAAAACCTGGGGCGTGAGAGTGTGCACTCAGTGCGTGCTCGGGGTTGACATCGAACACAGTGCAAAACCACTGGGGCGAAAAAAGTGTCACATAAAACACCTCAGTGCGAATCCAGTGTACACCAGTGCGCCCCAGGGCAGACATCGAACAAAGCTATTGGTATTCTACTCTTTTAATTAGGTCTGTGTAGCTCCAAAACCCGTACAGTTCCTCGTTGTGTCTCCTCCACAAGTCAATGCATTCGGGACCAAAAATCACCCAGACAATTTTTCTCTCGGAGCAACCTCAAGCGTCCTCTTCTACTTTTGACAATGTTTACCCGTCGGCACCATATAGCAGAACTGGGATGATGAGGGTCTTATAAATGGATAATTTAGTTGCCCGAGAGGGCGTTTTTGCCAATATCGGCGTTGGGAGTAATTAGATGGACTTTTCAAAGAACGTGCCTCTGGTGTAAGCGTGAGAGTTCTGCAATTATTGCAAGCAGTAGCATGACAACGCACCACATTGTCCAAATTCTTTTTTGACATTATTCACCTTAACGGAACAGCGTGTGAAGCTGTTTACTATAAACAAAATTTTGATTTAAACTTAAAAACTGACTATGATCACTGAAATAAAACTATTCCTATCCGTTTGGAAAATAATGAATATGCCAACACAAAAACAAACTACAATAAAGTTCCGTTATATTAAAATATTCTCAACCATCTAACAACTTGACTAAAAAAAGAATTTACTTCTTATTTTTACTACTTTTCGAAAACCTCGGAGCTCCAAAGTTCTTGCCCTTGTTGAATTTATTCTTTCCTGCTTTGTTTGCAATTTTTACATTACTTGTCTTTTTCTTTCCATTTATTTTCGACATTTTCTTATGACGATTTGCCTCGGATCTGAGAAAAAAATAAATAAATTAGAAACAAAAACTCATTAAATTACTATCTTCAGGGTCAACCTTAATCTCAATGCTCCACTTCGACTAACGTCGGTCAAATCATTGGTAAATGCTGAATGTGACTTCCGTTTGGGTTTCTTTGGTCCGTCTTTGCCCTTTTGGACACTATCATTAACGGCATTAAGTTTACCGGGCCTCTTTTTAATTTTGGCCAATTTGGCTCTGACAAGGGATACTTTTTCGACTTCTCTCATTGACCGCTCCTTTGCCAGTTGTTCGGGAGTTTTCCTTTTCTCCTCTTTTTTCTTCTTCTTTTTTACTTCTTTCACTGGTGGACCATCTTCACCATCTCCACCGTATTCAGGGCGTTTTCTTTTATTTGCACCTGGCCCACCTGGTTTTCCTGGTTTACCTGGCTTACCTTTCTTAGTATCGACTTCATCTGTCAGGGATAGACGGGCTTTCTCCTCTTCGCGCTGCTTCCTTGTCTGGAACCACGATCGATTTTCTTCTTGAGTTCCGGCTAACTTTCGTTCCACTTTGGATAAAGACTGCTCCGCCTTGGCCAATTGTCGCTCCGCTTGTTCTTCATCAAGAATATTTTCTGAAAGCAGATAAAAAGTTAAGAAAGATTCAGATATTTGTCAAGAAATACTAACGAATTTCTGGTTCGAGGGCAATCAACTTTCTTCTGTACTTCTCGATGATTTCTGGCGGAATGATTCGGTTCTTTACGGTATTCTCGGCATTTTTAATGATATCTTTGACAATTTTGCGCTCCTTTTCTCCAGCTAAGGACACTGAAATACCATGTCGTCCAGCACGTGCCGTACGTCCCACACGATGGATGTAGTGCTCTGTTGTAATTGGCATTACAAAGTTAATGACGGTTTTCACTCCAACAATATCCAGACCACGAGCTGCCACGTCGGTGGCTATCAGAACATCGATTTGATCCTCTTTGAATTTCTTCAGAGATTCAAGACGTTGCTGTTGCGTGAGGTTTCCATGAAGTTCACCCGCTCGAACCCCAAGAAGCCCCAAGAGAATATGCAAACGATGAGCTTGTTTCTTGGTCTGGACAAACACCATGCAGTGGTCATGGAATGTACGGCAGATTAAACTGGCCAGTATAGGTTCCCGGTCGCCTTCTTTATCTTCACGGATTCGGATGAATTCTTGGCGAAGATTGAAAGCAACAGTTTGGTTTGTGTTCACAAAGACTTTCACTGGTTTTTCGAGAGAAACTGCCGCTAAGTCCTTGACTTGTTCACTCATTGTGGCTGAGAAGAGCATCGTTTGTCTAGTCTTGGAGCAGGAATTTATGATCTCCTTCATCTGTTCCGCAAAGTATTCATCCAACATACGATCGGCTTCATCGAGAATAAGAACCTGCCAGGAATAAATGTGTTTTTAGAGAGATTCAAGGAATAGAGGGTTTTTGAAAAATAAAAGTTTGTCAGAACGCCTCTCTAAGCAAAGAGAGACGTCAGCAAATATGTGTCCTCTTTTGGCCGGGAAGCCTCAGAGCGCAAGGATTGAATCATCATTATGTCCTTAATTTCTAAAAAAGGAAGAAAACAAACTCACCTCAATCGAATCCAAGGTGAAGCTAGGACAGTTCTTAATGTGATCGATCAAACGACCTGGTGTAGCAATAACGATGTCAGGATTCTGTCGCAGCACATGTTCCTGGGCTTTGACATCCAACCCACCAATAGCCAGCCCAACGTCGACGCTGGTAAACTGACTTAGCTGTTTGGTTACCTGATATACTTGGGCACCCAATTCACGGGTTGGAACCAAGACCAGTACTCTGGTGATGGTTTTATTGTTCATAGGACGATACAAGAGACGTTCCAAAGTTGGCAGCATGTAGGCGGCGGTCTTACCAGTACCAGTAGCGGCACAACCGCAAATATCTCGACCTAACAAAGCAATAGGAATCGTGGAGCATTGAATTGGAGTAGGAAAGATGTACCCTAGAACACCAATAGCTCTCATAAGAGGACGTGACAAATTCATTTGGTAGAAAGATGTGATTTCTCCTTGATCAACAACTTCTTCGAATTTCATTTTCTCATCTTCGTTTTCCTTGTCGTCGTTCTTATCGTCACCGGACTTTTTCTTCTTTTTTACTTTCTTTTCACGCTGTCGGAGCCCGTCGTGCTGAAGCTCATCTTCTGAAAGATCAATCTAAAGAAAGAGTTTAGTGCCTCTGTGTGAGGAATAGTATAAGGTGTACATTCCCACCTCGTCATCGTCGTCGCTTTTGATTGTGCCAGGTTCCCGATTTTGAAGTCTTGCAGCAATTTTGTCATCGGTCTTTGTGCGTGCCTTGCGCTTCACATACTTCATTAGATCGTCCCATGTGTCCTGGTTGTACTCCTTCACTGAGGACACAAATTCGAAGTCTTTTTCGAACTCAGTGATTTTTTTATGGCGCAGTTTTGTTGGTTGATACTTTGGAGAAAAGTTTGTGCGATTACCTTTTCCAGGTTATGTTTAAATATTTTTTTGGTCAACTTACCTCGACTTCAGCATCGGAATCTTCAGACAGATTTTCTACTTCAGCGTCATCTTCGATTGTTGCAATTAGGTCTAGATTTTTCGTGACCATTTTGGGATAAATATTTGTGTTTTTATAAGCTGTCTTTTGTCGATTTCTATTTTAATTTCCTAAGGAATAGGACCGCACCACAGCACGTGAAAACAGTGTTGCTTAGAATGAAAGAGTAAAACAAAATATGAAAAGGACAGGGAAAACGTCAAAAAATGGTTGCATTTTCAGAGGGAAATGCCAGATTGAAATATTCTTAATACCTTGTACACACCTTTGTGATATATCTAAAGATGTAAATTGTCGTGTTAAAGCCGAAAAAAGATGTGCACGCATAGATGCATGCAGCACTTAATTTTGAATTAAGAGGATAAAAATTCCAACAAATCGGACAGAAATTATTTTACTTGAAGACTTATTAACACATAAAAGTTATTTTTTTATATTTTAAGCAATGATTTCATGTTTTCAGTAGATAGGTTATGATTATTTATCTGACTTGTATACGACAAAAACTTTCAACAAATTGTACATTGTGATTGTCTATGTTATATTGAACGAAACGGCAAAAATTAATTTTTTTAGTATCATATGTGCCTGGATACATTGACGCAAATGCGCATGAAACTTGAATCAACATTTTAAAGAGATGGAATGATATTTAGTAAGAGAGCAAGAAATGGGTTGGAAAACTAATAAACTGCATATAGTACTATCATGGAGCATCATTTTATAGTTCCGAATCAAGTTGCAATGAGGTGCGCTAAAATCGCCAATTGGTGTGGATATAGAATAAAAACAAATAACAAAAGCGTGTGAAATACTGGTAAAATATCGGGAAATGTTCTCGTCTCCACTATTTAGAGTTAGTTCCAAATAAACAAGGAAGATGGCCAGACGAAAAATGACACCATAAGAGTACTAAAGAGAATGTATACACAATGCTAAAAATCAACGAACTCTGAGCACTGCTTCAAGTTTCATTCTTACATCGTTTCATTTTTGACAGATAAATAAGCTTATATTTTGCCGTCAAAAAAGCGGGTTCAATTTCTTTTTTATTTTCCCCTTTTCGTTACACTTTTTGTTTCACATTTCATTCACATATTTTAAAAAAATGGTTAGGCCGCGCATCCATTAGAAATAATTATATCGGTCATTATGTCAGACATTAATTCTTAAGTTTATATTTCTTGAGTTAATGGGCAAGTTATTTTATGAAATTTCATTATTTGCAATGATCTCACCAAATAAACAACCTTGCGTTATTTTTATTCTGGTTGGAAGGGATTGCGATCATTTTTCAATTAACTATTTTTTTAGCTATTTTTTATTTTTTTTTGCTAATAAATGCCTGCAGAAAATAATTACATGAAATGTCAAATTTATTTTTCCAATAATTTCTTCTACTGTGTCAAGAAATAAATTGAGACATTTATTTCTGAAAATGAGAGAAATCCAGACAAAAGGAGCATCATTTATTTCAAGTAAAGACGTAGGGTTACTAAGAGATAGAGACTAATTAAAAATAAAAACTTATTCGAAAGAATTTATATTTGTTTTACTTTCCAACTGTTCCTCTGCTGTCACTTTACATCAGAAAGTAAGTTTATTTTTGTGTGTAGCCACGATATGTGCGGTGAGGCATTGCGAAGTTCCGTTAATGTGTCCAGGCACTATTCATGTAAGTGAACAAGTTTTGAATTGTTTTCTTTCAGGGAATTTAAAAAAAGTAGCACAGAAAGAAAAGTGGCAGTGGTAATTTTATTTTTAAATGTGGGTTATTTGTGGGCTTAAGTTTGCGTTCTTAAAATATGTTTTTTTTTTTGATTTTTGAAAAAAGTTGTTAATAAAAAACCGTTTTATTTGAAAACCGTTGATACGATTTTGAAAAAATCACATACCTTTTATTGACATTTTTTCGTTTGTTGTTGTGGCTCCAATGAAACTAGGCATGTAATTTAGAAATAGAGACATCATGCAGATTCTGCAACCCTGCAGAATTTTGGGTTGACTTCCTGTGTAATTTTTTATTCCTCCAAGAAATTATCTGCACATTTGTTTTGACCATAAAACAGATGTGCATATTTTTTGACATTAATATATTGCTGTGTTAATGCCAAAATGCAGCGTTACCACTGGATATTATTTTGACAACGGAGTTGAGAAGTGTAGTGGAGATCACAATGACGCAAGGACCGAGAATTTGTTGCGATTTTCTCATTCTCGTTTGTTATTTTCATTGCTTGCTTTATTATTATCTTCCTCAGTTTGTCGTCAAATGTATGTTTTGTTATAAGTAAGAGCGAGAGCGTTGAAATAAAGAAACGTAAAGACATAGTAATGTTTGTCATACACTGTCGCGTGACGCTGATTCAACGTGTGAAAGGAATTGATGAAGAATCGGCGTCAAATGATTATGTTTATAAAAGGGGACATACAAAGTCACGCTGCGGCATATGCCTATGTGTATAAAATAATAAATACAATCAAATTTTTGTGAACATTGAATTTAGAGAATAAAATCTCCAACAAATCGGGTAAAAAATTGATTTTTTTAAGTATCCAATTAATGTAAGGGAACAAAAAAATATAATAAATGCATACAAAACTGTGATAAGGTATATTCTTACAAGTGGTGGCAAAAGTGTCACAGCGCCGCGCCGTGCCAGCTTCCTTTGGTATTCGCGCATTTATTATAATTTATAAGAAATAAACAAGCTTTGACGAATGAAATATTATAATTATTAACAAAGTAGTATGCGACAACGAAGGAGAAAGAACCATACATAATGTATATGTATCTTGTTCGACACTGCAAGTTGCTTGCTGAAATCTTTCAATGCGGTTGTGTCTTCAAATTTGGAACATAGTTATTTTGAGATTCTGCAGGACTTTTAAATTTTTTTTTTAGCTCAAGTATTAACCGTACCTGTTATACATATAACCGTTTTAAATTTTGTTTTTAAATGTAAGTAGTTTTTGTGTTTAAGTTTACATTCTTAAATATTTTTTTTTATTTTTAAAAAAAGTTGTTAAATAAAAACCGTTTTATTTTAAAAAAGTTCCTACGACACCTACGATTAAAAAAAAAATCACACTATTTCACATTTTCTAAGGAAATAAAATGGCGTATAAATTTCTCATCTTCTTTGGTTAGATAAAATTATTTTGACCTTGGTTCATAAATGAGCCAACGATACAAAAAAAAAAATTAAAAAAATTTCATCAAAATCGTTGGAGCCGTTTTCGAGATAAATAAGGCGAATTTGAAGATAATCGCTTAAGTCGTTTAGGCTGCAGCTCGTTATAATACTAACAGACATTTTATGTCGATCACTTTTTGAGACTTCTCTATGATCGTAATGTCATGTTTGATTGTTATCTCAATTTTTTTTTCTATTCACGAATCCTAAACTTGCCTTATAGTCCCTATAATCGCAAGTAAAAAAACTGGTAAACCCAAGATATTCCTGCTAAATTTTGCAGAAAAAATGCTAAATTGGTCACACTCATACAGACACAAGTGCATGATAGCGGTCATAGCGATCATAACACAAAAAAACAACGAAGTTTAGCTTTTAAGGACCTCATAGTTACCCCAATCTGCAAAGAAACCTCAGGCATTTATTACGAAACTTTCGTCTTTGGTAAGATTAAATGAACCTTATTCTAAAAAAGAAACAAAATTAGAAGTTTTTTTTTTGAAATTAATTTATTCTCCACATCACTTTGAATTAATTTTCTTGTTGTTCGGGTTCTTAAATTCTAATTCATATTATATTATATCATGTACAGCAAGTTACAATTGCATATTTAAAATTCAAAAAGACAATATCTGTTTATTTATAATATTATATCTTATATCTTATCACTTGGAACTCGAACTAAGAAACAAAAATATATAAAACTATTAAATAAAATAAAAAAAAAAATACACAATAGTTAGTTACTATAGTTTAATTTGTTTTGCTCAAAAAATCAAAGTAATTCCGTAAATTGAAACTTTTTAGTGAACTTATCTTTTAAATATTCTTTTTTTTGTTTTATTATATTATAGCTTATACATGTGTTATTATATTTAATGAAATATTTATATCATATCACAGATTTTTCGAAAAAAATTTCATTCATGACATTTTTTGAAAAACTTTTACAAAACTAACAAAGCATAAATAATTATAAATTAATAAAACGCTTTTCAAAAAGTTTTTCTTCTTAATTGAAATTTACATTTGAAGACAGTTGAAAGTGTTTGTTTGTGTTTTTGTTTTGTATTAGATATACAAACATGCTGTTGTCTATATTTTATAATACATTTAGGCTTTTTATTGGGCGTGTGGTGAACATGAAATATTTTTTTTTTTATTTTTATTTTAATAGAATACATTAAAATTATCTTGATTCTATGTCTAAGTGAATTTTATATTATTAGATAAACATTTAATTAATTTTAGTCATTTAGTTTCTTGCATTTAACATTCCGTTTCATAATTTGCTTCATACTATATCCAAATCACAATTTTTTTTAAGTCCATTTAAATTTCTTTTCTTTTATTTATTTCTTGTTTTTTATGATTTTTTCTTCCTATTTTGTGTTGAAAAAATAAATTATATAAATTTAAGATTTATTTTTTTTGTTATTATTTATTTAAATATATAAACATTTAAAATTTAAAAAGTCTTTTCATGAAATTCGCTTTGCAAATACATATACAAACACGAATATGTTTTTTTTTTTATTTGAATTTGTGTGTGGGTTTGTGTCTATGATACAAAGTCGTTATTTTTTGCCTTTAAATACATTCAGTTGTTTAAATTTATTTTTAAATAAATTTTGCATTGAAATTTATATTTTTTTTCATATTAATTAACATTTACAGAACACAGATTTATTTTTTATATCATAATTTATATTCATGTTATTTTGGTTTTATATATTTCAGTTTTTTTTTTTTTTTGAGAAATAAATTTATGTGGAATTTTATTGTTTTATCTATGATTTAAGAATTCGATCGAAGAAATTGTTTCCTCCGTAGAGTTTTTCTGATAGCAAATGCCTGCTAAAATTATTTATATACTCTTGCATTAGTTAATTGTTGTTGTTGTTGAATAGATGATGTCATAAGGCCGATTCTTCGCCGCTGTTGCGTCTCGCATGTTTGTCATCTAAAATGAAAATTCTTGTTAATAAGCAATATTTATTTAAGATTTTTGTTTCAAATTTGAGAAAAATATCTTTCAACTAAAAAAGGTTCTGGCACAAATCACAGTCCTAAAACGTCACATAAATAAAAGTATTAAAAATGTCAATTTTGAGCTTTTAGCCTGGCTGCGTTGCTTTAAGACTTTTAGAACAAAGCTGGTTTAGATGAGCCTTGGTTTGAAAAGAACTGCAACTTAATGTTAACATTTTGAAAGGAAACTTTTCAACTAATTTAGAAGACAGGAATCTTGACTAGCTTTTTGATTAAATATGATGGCCACGTGTCATATGGCCATGTGTCATATGAAGCAATTTGAAAGTTTCATATGGCCATATTCAAACATATGGCCATTTGTCCCTTTGCTAAAGAGTCATATGGCCCTATTTATATATAGTGATGCCAAGCAGGGTAAGATTAACAAGGCGGGATATAAGTAAGTCCCAAATCGTAAGAAAATGCATTTGAAATTGACATTGGGCCATAATGGCCATATGACACTTTGGCAAAACGATAGATGGCCATATGTTTGAATAGGGCCATATGACACTTTCAAATTGCGTCATATGACCATATGGCCATATGATACGGCACCAAATATGATTAAAAAGTCAACAAACTTTTACGAGCCTCTGACTCTCTGAACTCTGACTGGACAGATAGAAAAATCAGAGAAATTTGAGAGAATATTGCCTTTGCGACGGAAAGCAATTGTTGCATTCATTCTACCGGGCAATATTGCTATTGCCATTGCTTTGAAATATTGCAAATGTAGAACTCTGGGTAAGATCAAATCGATTTGAATTGATTTCTCTTATCTTGATGTTGTTTTTTATAAGTAGCAGAAAATCGATTTTATTTCCCTTTACTTGCTGTTGTTTTTGGGCGCCAAGAAACAGCAATAAGTAAAGAAAAATAAATCCAGATGAAACTTTATTGGCAAAACAAATATTAACATTTGTTATGAATAAGCAAGCGCCCAACAAACAAATTTTGATATTTTTTTTGTTAATAAAGCGCCATCTGATAACAACAATAAGCAAAAAAAATCAAATTAGATGGCGCTTTATTGACAAAGCAAAGATCAAAATTTGTGAGGAATCACCAGGCGCCCAGAAACAACAGCAAGTATAAAGTAATCAATCAAATCGATTTTCTTTTACTGACACCAGATACCCATAAACAGCAATAAATATAGAGGAAACCAAATCAGATGGAGCTTTCTTTATTGGACAAAACAAATATCAAAATTTCTTATGAATCACCAGGCGCCCAGAAACAACAGCAAGTAAAAAATCAAATCAGATGGCGCTTTATTGGCAAAGCAACGATTAAAATTTGTTGTGAACCACCAGGCGCCCAGAAAAACAGCAAGTAAAAAAAAATCAAATCAGATGGCGCTTTGTTGACAGATTAAAATTTGTTATGAACCAACAGGCGCCCAGAAACAACAATAAGCAAAAAAATCAAATCAGATGGCGCTTTATTGATAAAGCAAAGATCAAAATTTGTTACCAATCACCAGGCGCCCAGAAACAACAATAAGCAAAAAAATCAAATCAGATGGCGCTTTATTGACGAAGCAAAGATCAAAATTTGTTATGAATCACTAGGCGCCCAGAAACAACAGCAAGTAAAAACTAATCAAATCGATTTTCTTTTACTGACACCAGGCGCCCATAAACAGCAATAAATATAGAGGAAACCAAATCAGATGGAGCTTTCTTTATTGGACAAAACAAATATCAAAATTTCTTATGAATCACCAGGCGCCCAGAAACAACAGCAAGTAAAAAAATCAAATCAGATGGCGCTTTATTGGCAAAGCAACGATTAAAATTTGTTGTGAACCACCAGGCCCCCAGAAACAACAGCAAGTAAAAAAAATCAAATCGGATGGCGCTTTATTGACAAAATTTGTTATGAACCACCAGGCGCTCAGAAACAACAGCAAGTAAAAAAAATCAAATCGGATGGCGCTTTATTGACAAAATTTGTTATGAACCAACAGGCGCCCAGAAACAACAATAAGCAAAAAATCAAATCAGATGGCGCTTTATTGACGAAGCAAAGATCAAAATTTGTTATGAATCACCAGGCGCCCAGAAACAACAGCAAGTAAAAACTAATCAAATCGATTTTCTTTTACTGACACCAGGCGCCCATAAACAGCAATAAATATAGAGGAAACCAAATCAGATGGAGCTTTCTTTATTGGACAAAACAAATATCAAAATTTCTTATGAATCACCAGGCGCCCAGAAACAACAGCAAGTAAAAAAATCAAATCAGATGGCGCTTTATTGGCAAAGCAACGATTAAAATTTGTTGTGAACCACCAGGCCCCCAGAAACAACAGCAAGTAAAAAAAATCAAATCGGATGCCGCTTTATTGACAAAATTTGTTATGAACCACCAGGCGCTCAGAAACAACAGCAAGTAAAAAAAATCAAATCGGATGGCGCTTTATTGACAAAATTTGTTATGAACCAACAGGCGCCCAGAAACAACGATAAGCAAAAAAATCAAATCAGATGGCGCTTTATTGACGAAGCAAAGATCAAAATTTGTTGTGAATCACCAGGCGTCCAGAAACAACAGCAAGTATAAAGTAATCAAATCGATTTTCTCTTACTGACACCAGGCGCCCATAAACAACAATAAGCAAAAAAACCAAATCAGATGGCGCTTTATTGAACAAAACAAGTATCAAAATTTGTTATGAATCATTAGGAACCCAGAAACAACCGCAAGTAAAAAAATCAAATCAGATGGCCCTTTATTGAACAAAACAAGTATCAAAATTTGTTACCAATCAACAGGCGCCCAGAAACAACAATAAGCAAAAAAATCAAATCAGATGGCGCTTTATTGACGAAGCAAAGATCAAAATTTGTTGTGAATCACCAGGCGTCCAGAAACAACAGCAAGTATAAAGTAATCAAATCGATTTTCTCTTACTGACACCAGGCGCCCATAAACAACAATAAGCAAAAAAACCAAATCAGATGGCGCTTTATTGAACAAAACAAGTATCAAAATTTGTTATGAATCATTAGGAACCCAGAAACAACCGCAAGTAAAAAAATCAAATCAGATGGCCCTTTATTGAACAAAACAAGTATCAAAATTTGTTACCAATCAACAGGCGCCCAGAAACAACAATAAGCAAAAAAATCAAATCAGATGGCGCTTTATTGACGAAGCAAAGATCAAAATTTGTTGTGAATCACCAGGCGTCCAGAAACAACAGCAAGTATAAAGTAATCAAATCGATTTTCTCTTACTGACACCAGGCGCCCAGAAACAACAATAAGCAAAAAAAATCAAATCAGATGGCGCTTTATTGACAGAGCAAAGATCAAAATTTGTTATGAACCACCGCTGTTGTTTCTGGGCGCCTGGTGAATGGTAACAAATTTTGATCTTTGCTTTGTCAATAAAGCACCATCTGATTTCCCCTTTATTTTTAGTTGTTTATGGGCGCCTGGTGTAAGTAAGAGAAAATCGATTTGATTACTTTTTACTTGCTGTTGTTTCTGGGCGCCTGGTGATTCATAACAAATTTTGATCTTTTTTGCTTCGTCAATAAAGCGCCATCTGATTTGATTTTTTTGCTTATTGTTGTTTCTGGGCGCCTGTTGGTTCATAACAAATTTTGTCAATAAAGCGCCATCTGGTTTGATTTCGCCATTATTTATTGCTCTTTATGGGCTCCTGGTGAAAGTAAGTAAGAGAAAATCGATTTGATTTTTTTTACTTGCTGTTGTTTCTGAGCGCCTGGTGGTTCATAACAAATTTTGTCAATAAAGCGCCATCCGATTTGATTTTTTTTACTTGCTGTTGTTTCTGGGCGCCTAGTGGGTCATAACAAATTTTGAACTTTATTTTGTTTATAAAGCGCCATCTGCTGATTTGATTTCTGTTTACTTTTAGTTGTTTCTCGGTGGCAGTTATCCGATAAAAATGAGTGGGAAGATGGTTTTCGCCCATGTTCAGCTTTACAAAAAAATAGTCTTGAGCTATTTTGTCGAAATTGAGATATTCCATATGGGCATTGCGCATGCAAGTTGCATGAATGTGTGAAAGAGGGGGATGATTTCAATTACTTTTCAATTCTTTCTTAAAGGTTTTGCTTTGTTATTTCACTTTAACAAAATCAGAACTATCTCTCTTAGATTTTATGTTTAAAGCAAAGTTTAATGTTCAGAGACGGTACAACAATAAATATTATTGTAAATGACACTTGTATGCTTGATTGCACAATAAACATATCTGTATTGAAGTGATTCATGTAACTAAATTAACGATCAATATATTTTTGAAACTGAAAGAAGAAAATATTATCCCAACGAAAACAGAAACAAATAAAAAACAATGGAAATTAAAGAAAAAAAAAAACAAATCTGAAAAAAAGAAACAAAACGCTAAATAAAAAAAAAACAAATTTGTTTTTAAAAATAATCAAATAACTTTTATTTACGCCTTTAATTGAACTAAAGTAAATAATTAATTATTATAATTCTTTAATTAGTTTCTTGTTTCTTACATCGTGGGTTTATTCATAAAATATATGTACGAGGTCATAATTATTATTTATTATTTTCTCAACTAATTTTAATAAAACACAAAATAATAAAAACAATAAAAAGTCCTTAAAAAATAACTAATGAAACAACTAAAAGGCTTAGTTTTAAATCAAGAAAAAAAAACAATAATAAATGATAATTAAAACATAAAATGGTTCCAATTTTTTTTTATTCAGGCATATTTGCTATTTATATAGTGCGTTCAGATAACAATTACTTTGATTTCATGCGTTTTACTTTAAATATACCTCGTTTGTATATATTTTAAATATATTATTTATATATACAATTAAAAAAAAAAAAAAAAACTATAATATATTCTTTTTTATATTATTAATTATTTTGATTTTAATGAGATAAAACAAAGTCTAAATAATAAGGCGCATGTGGTGTTGAATATAATGTAAGTGTTAATGCATTTTTTGTATAAATAAATTGTTTTTTTTTTTAATTTTATAAAATTAAATACATAAGCTTTGATTTGAATTGATGTTAAAATTTATTTCGATACTCTAGTTCGAAAGAAGTTATTATTTATTTCTTAAACATCACAATTATATAAGTGGTTATTTTATTTTTATGTAAATTGAAATTTATATTAAATTTAAAAGTAAAAATAAAAAAATATTTTTTAAAATAAAGAAGGGTCGCGGCAATACATCCTATTCTGTTACTTTTGTCTATTTTTTTCAAATATTTACAACAAAGTTTATTGTTTTTTGCGTGCGCTTTTTCTCACCGGGATGCTTCATTGGCGCTTGCGCTAGACACAACCTCGTCTGAGGATGGTGTAACGGAAATATTTGTGCTGCTACTAACCACCGCCGGGGGGCTAATATTGCCACCAGTGGTTGAAGTAACACCGGTAGCATCACCCGAAGGTGAGATCTTTGATGTTGCTGTGACATCGGAAGGCTTGGGGGAAGTCTGCTCATTGATGGCAGACGGAAGTGTCAATTGTGTAATGCCTTCTGTAACTGTACTGTTAGGGGAAGGCTTGTTAGTATTACCTGCAGAGGGATTTACGCCAGTAGATGCTTGATTATCGGGACTGCGTCGAGCGTCTTCAGGCGAGGAGTTCACAATGGTGGTTGTGGTAGGAGTGGCTGTTACTGGTGTTGGCGGTTTCTGCTTCATGGTGTCATCTATGGGCGAATTCTTCATGTTCTCGTTATCTTTGTTGGGAGTACCTCCTCGGCCTGTAGACGGAGCTACATTAATGGAAGTTGCTTCCTTACTAGATTCCGAGGCATCACTGACCATTGGAGCGGTTGTTGTAGTGGCGGTTCCATTTAACTCATGCGATGGTGGAGTGCGGTTATTTGCCGGTGTTCCAACACTGCTTCCACCCCCAATGCTGGAGGCGTGATTGGAATTTGATCCTGTGAGATCGAGTGTAGCTGGCTCATTGGCTGACGCTGATGCGGAAAGGGAGCCAATTCCAGATTGTGGTTTCTCTAGCGGATGACGGGGACTATTTGATGCTCGGCCGCCATTTTGATTGTGCGTACCCAGTGGCATAGACTGTGGCTGACCAGCCGATGAAGTGGGTGTGGGAACTTTCATGCCACCAGATGAGGAGTGGTGATTGTGGGCGGCCATGGACATCGAAATCGATGAAGACTGCTGATGAGCAGCAGAGGGGGCCATTGAGCTTACCGAATGCATAGAAGCATGATGTCCCGGATGATGGGCATAATACATACTGTTCGGAATGCTTGTTGGCGGCTGGGCAGTTATGCTGTGCGACGAATGGGATTGCATTGCAGACGCCGAAGATGTCATAATTGTTGGTTCGGAGTGCTTACCAGCGGAGGTCTGCGTAAGATTGAGGCTGCCATGTGGTGAACTATTTGTTGACACATGCGAGTGCGGTGTCGAATGTGGTGGTAGCTGATGAGCAGCAGTTATCGGTGGATGATGGGGTGACATGTGAGGATGTGACAAATTCAATCCGTGATGAGAGAGACCCAAGGCTGCTGCAGAGAAACTGGGATGGGCAAGTCCAGCAGCTGGGTGACCAAGACCAAGGCCTGAACTCTGCAAGTGATGCTGCATATTCGGTCCGTGTGGAAGATTTGGAACACCAGGCAAAGAAAGACCCAAGTTCAGTCCCATTGCAGCGTGTGGACTTTGACGTTGGTTGCTGGAATGATAGGGTGACATAGAGGGAAGACCATGCATGCCAGCCTGTGGCGGACGCAGGCTCAAGCCAATATGCGGCAACATTGGGCCAAGTAGATTTCTATTCAAAGGCGAATACAGAGGATTGGAGTAGTGATGCGAAGCAGATATAAGGCGTTCGCGTTCTCTGGCCTCGCGTTCTTTTTCACGCATCTCACGCTCACGTGCTTCCTTTTCCTTTTGCTCTTTTTCTCTTTCTCGCTGTTCTTTTTCACGTTGTTCGCGTTCTCGCTGTTCTTTCTCGCGTTGTTCTCGTTCTCTTTGTTCGCGGAGCTCACGTTCTTTTTCCCTTTGCAGTTCACGCTCACGCTCCTCTTCGCGGGCAATCCGAGCTCTATGTTCCTCTTCCATTTTCATACGCTCATGCAGGACAGGAACACTGATGAACGGATACAGATGCGACGAATATGGCGAAGCTAGTGGACCGTATAATGAATGCGCATGAGGATGAGTATAGTGTACACCGCTTCGCAACAATTGGTGACGTTGTTCCAACAAGAACTGCTCGGAATATTGAAGACTGGCCGGATTGAAAATCGCGCCCGGTGGCATGCCGGGAAGACCTGCAAATGGAGAATATGCATCTAAGGGGAACGGCCCAGCAGGATGCATCAGTCGTTCATCCGATCGATATGGTTGGAATCCACTGCGAGCCAAAAGATCAGGTTGAAGACTCGACGTTGGTCCAGAATTCATGCGAGCTATTTTTTCTGCCGGCTGCGGTGATGGTGCTGACCGCTTTTTCGTCACAGATCTTTCATCCTGACTGCTACCCAAGCGACTGTCCACTACAAGTCTAGAGTCATTTGTTGAAGGCACACGCGATGTAGATGAATTCTGCACTGCCGACGACGATGAGGTCCCATCACGTTGACCACTTCCTCCACCGCCACCCCCTTGTGTGCCGCCACGATCTCTAACAACAACATCTTCTTCTTCTTTGATGTCAGCCTGCTTTGCCAAATTTCGAAGAGCCGAAGCAAATGGCTGATTCAGACCACCCGGAACTCCACAAACTTGTGACTGTTGCTGTTGTTGTCCTTGCATCGAAGGTGACTGAGCTCCAATGTGATTACTTCCACCATGGTTGCTAAGCCCATGGCCGGAATTCTGTTGCCCTTGTGGTGGTGCTCCCGAAGGTGACTGCAAGTGATGAGGTGATGGTATAAGAGGAGCTGGACTCGTTGCAGGACGCTTCTGACCGGCTTTTGGTGGTACTGCAAGTAAATAAAAAAATAAGAATAAAATTAGCATTTTTATTTACTCCAAGGATAGCACATCAATAAAACAAACAAAACTACCATAAGTTCAGAGGACAATTTGAGTTTAAAGATTATTCAAGCGACAGGAAGCTGTCTCATATAAAAGCTACAAAACTATTTTCACATACAAGGACGAACGACTTTCGAACTGCTTTGTGCTTTCTTCCCATACAGATAGAGTGTAGGGTTTTTATGTACATTTTGGCCTTTTGTTCTTTCTTCTCGGTTCCAAAAGGACGACAAAAGAGCACATGAGAGGGTCGAAAGTAACATATTTCATTTCGTTACATCCTTGGTGATACTTCTTTGCTTCCTTGACAGATGTGTGCACATTTGTGTGTACATATATGTATCAGGGAAGTGATCAAAGGTGACCAAAGGTGGTTATCACTTCATCCAGCTTGATGGTACTGTAAAAATGAATTGGGGTTCGATAGTGTTAAGCCAGTGTGTACATATGTATATCGATTATTAGGACTTTGCTTATCGAATTCTGTGTTGACCATTGAATGAATTTATCGTTAGCTTCACATAGCTTGAACGTTTGGATATTGCAAAAGAAAAGTTCCAAATCTTCACTGGGCAATGGGACTGCTGGATATGGTGTACGGGAGTTATTTTCAGGTGTTAAATTGAAGGAGATGTTCAAAATAATTTTGATCTTTTCGAATTATAAAATATGCATTTGTAAAACAAAGGTTTTCATGGAATTAGAATGAAACTTTAACGACATGAATGTGTGTTTAATATGAATACCTATCAAGGGTTCTAGGTGAACGGTAGCTTCTTAGGGCAACGAAGGATGTATCTAGTAGGCTTGAGAACTTCAATAATTAAATAACTTAAATTATTTCATTTTACAGAATACAATAGAAACAGTAGCAATCAAACAACTTTCAAAATATGCATGTAATAAAAAAACTTTTTTGTTTAATTTCCATCTTTTTATAGTGAAATCTAAATGAATGAAATGAAACTTTCGAACATTGTTATCGATATCAATTTTTCGAAAAGGGAATTATTTTTGGGGAGTTTTTTTTCGCATAGCCTAGCGGATTAATGATTATTTAATTTTGGCTGTTTTTTCTTAACAGTTCGTAGAATTCCAATTCTTACTTTGGCAATGATTTCGAAGATTGAAATAATTCGAATATGAGACGTGTTTGAGGGAAATTTCAATAGCGGCAACCAACAACTAATTTTTGTGAATTCATAAAAAAACTTAATTTTAATTTAGACTAAAAGGATACAAGTTCTTGTGAATTACACCTAAACTTTCAAGGAATTCAAATAAGACATTTAAAAACATTATCGAATGTTATTAAATATTCGAAAATTGATTTTAACTTAACGTTACGTAACTTATTCGATTTTATTGTGAGTGAGGGAATTTTCTAGAGATATATCATTTTGACAAAAGAAACGTCGACGTGAAAAAGACCCGAAAAAACCCTTACCAATTTGTATTTGAAGATGGGAAATATTTCTGTGGACATTTTATTTTAATTAAGCAATGGTTGATTGATTTCGATTTTATTTTTACAAAGCAGAATATGCAACAAAACTTACAGCAAAATTACAAACGAAACACATTTCGAAACAAATTTCCAATAGCACATTTTCGAAAATGGGAAATGTTTCCGGGGAAATTTATTCGCGATAAACAATATTTGACATTCATTTTGTTTGCTGCTGATTAAGGAGAAGAATTCTAAGGGAAGTTAATATTCTTACTTTAGCAATGGTTTTGAAGATGGAAATGATTCGAAGATGAGTCGTGTTTGAGGGAAATTTCACTGACGGTAACCAACAACCAATATTTGAGGTAAATATGAATTTATGCAAAACTTTATTTTAATTTGGACAAAGACGACACAAAATCTTATGATTTTCAAGGAATACATCAAGCAAAAACATTTCATTATCGAATGTTATCATCAATCATCATTAATTATTCGAAAATAGATTTATTTCATCACTAGATCCCTGATTTATTCTATTTTATTGGAAATTTTCTTTTACCATTTCTTCGAAGATGGGAAATATTTCTGGGAATAGTTTATTTTATTTAAGCAATTCTTCCTTAATTTCGTTTTTAATTTGACAAGGCAAATAAATCCAACAAAACTTACAAACAATGAAGCATTCGATCAAATTTTGGAAAATGGGAAATGTTTCCAGGTATATTTTATGCCAATATCAAACCCCTGATTTTTCATTATGGTTATTTTTCGCAATAACCATTGACATTTATTTCTTTGCAGTTGTCAAAGGATACAAATTCTAGTGAAGTTGTAGCAAATTTCAATATAAAATTGTTTACAAATCCTGATATCGTCGGAGAAGGGAAATTATAACAAATTTCCAGGGAAATTTAAATTCTTGATTTAGTTTACAATACAATTTCGTTGGCAATGACATTATATTTATTTCAGAAAGTTCTTTAGCAAGAGAGTGGCTAAGTTCTATTCCAAAGTTTTCCTTCGTAAATCTATTTCCGTCCGCTTCGCGCCGATAGAAACCAGTGTTTCGAAATAAAACTTTTTACTCCCAAAACAAAAATTCGTTTGAGAAGAATTTGAAATTTAAATTGTTGCCAATGCTTTCAATCAATGTTAACTCGCTTTGTTAGAAATGGTTCAAATAGAACACAATTTAATTTTTTTATTTCACCTAAAATTGAATAGAATATAAAAAAAATCTCCTTTGCATCGATCCTTCTCGAAAGAGTAAATAAAATCTGCATTTGCCATTATATGGCGGAAAGTCCCAGAAGTATAGCTATAGAAACAAACTAGGGAAACATCAACATAGGGGCATTACTTGCAGTTCCCATTCCACCCGTTCGCCTGACCCACTATAGGTTTAGGTATACACACCACCATCAGCATTTCACTATATTCTTCCTCAGCAAATATCATTTATTTGAAAATACCACTTGTAGTACCGGTGTTAGCAAACTACAACTCTAACTGTATAAAACTGCCTAATACAAAGAGTATTTGAAGGGCGAAAGAGCGAGAGAGATAGCGATACAAAATGTATATACAGACAAGTGGCGTAAACACAAAAGACTTTTGCAAAACGGGACACTAGAACAAGAGCTACAGCATCGGTAGAGTTAGAGAAGCATTGAGTATCTAAAATATCGGTGCAAGTTTTTCAGTAAACAAAACCCAGTCAAGCACCTATAACTATAGTAGGGGGCGCCACATACAATGGTGGTTTGCATAGGGGTGAGCAAAGGACGATGGTGGAAAGTGGATCGGTGATATGGGTGTGGGATTGGAGGCACGAGAGCTTATCCTTTATCCTTAACTTTGCATATTTGAGTGGAAGTTATAGAGGGGAACGTAAAAGGATACAACTGTGTTTTTGTACATTTCTGGTGTACACATGCAGCAGGGGGCACTGCCTATTCATTTACAGAAATAACTGTAGTCCACCATCATCACCATCATCGATAGATGTACCGAAGCATTTTTGTGTTTTGTACTGCTTCTTGTTCTTGTTGTATATGAAGAGCGGTGTGTGTGAGTGTGCGGCTGGCTCCATCTAGGGTGTAGCAGCAGTAGTTGCAGTTCAAAGAAGATAGAAGGGAAGTTGATTTTTTTGTTTGCATTTTAAAAGAAGACAGGAGTAGGAATAAAGTCGGTTGAAAGATTTTTGTGATGATCCAGGATCGAATGTATGATGGTGGTGGTTAAGAGGCATGTTCGCATTCGATTTTTGGTCGATATATTCCTTATTACCATAGAAGCTAGGTAGGTACGTAGAATGCGTGTACAAGGACAAAACCATTTTTGGAGTATCCACTCAAGCATGTTTGGTGCAGCAAAATCCCCATCCCCATTCTCCCCGGCTAGCTATTGGATTATTGCTCGCTTCTAAAAGGATATGCTGGGACAGGGATGCTATATTGGTTTTTTTTGAGTTCTAATGTACAAGATATGCGTTCCTTGTTGGATGTATATGGGTTAAACGCATGCAGGATGATATAATAAACCATACATCTATATTGCTTCATTGCCTCTTTCTCCTCAATAGAAGGGAATATATTCCGCAGATGGCGTAAGCCACAGGATGTCAGATTTCATCTCAACCCAACTATGCTTTTGGTGGTGGTTGGTTGCCACTTGAACCTCGTTATAACATTTGCCAATGCACACAGATATGCATAAACACACACCAAGAACGGGCAGAGAAGTAAATATAGATTTATACTTATTTTTTTGTTGTTTTTTGCATTTTGGTCCTTCAAGCCGGAAAGTGTAGCTCCTCGAATTCGAGAACCAGCTTTTGGAGGAGCCTACGATATTTTTGGTTACTTCTCGCTCACACACAAATGCAAGTTGTTGTTGAATGTTTGAGTATTGGTGTAGAGGATATACGAGAAGTGGATACCTGTTATTAAATTAAAATCCAGGAATTACAAAGGCTATCTAGCTGCACTCGAGTAGAAAATTGCCGAAGTAAATTCCAAAATTGGCTTAAAAATAGTTTCGCAATAAATGGGTGTGGTTATTTCAAAAGCCTATTGTTTGAAAGAAGAGAAAGAGAGAGATAGAAAGGGAGTGAGACAGAGGAAAAGAAAAAAATTAGGAAAATCGAAAAATCAAAAGATGATCACGTACCTCAGCTGTTTGCAATTATTCTGAAATAGTTAACTAAAACCCAGTGAACCAAAAGTATTCGAGAACGGTGGTAGTATACACAAGGACGACGAAGATGCAAATAAAGAAGGATCCTGGCAAAGTGAACAGAAAAAATTAATTAAAATTCAGGACAAAATAGTTCAAAGCCTTATTTGCTGCTAGCTGTAGTACGAATATATGTATCATAGTACCATCCATCCGCTGGCTGTAAGGATATTTGGTCGAGAGTCAAATTCGTAGAATCCTTCCATGCTGCTCCTTAGCACAGCACAGAGCATTGTGCGCATTCCAAATCTGTGGAGCAAATAGGTATACAGGCAGCAAATAAGGAGCAACAACAAAAAATGACATCGTCGACAACCTGCTGCTGCTGCTCTGTAGTCCTGTGGGTTATCGTATCTTTGTACTTTTATTTAAGGAATGCAATTTTCCGTTTTTTTTTCGTTTGAAATTTTTATTCTACTCCTGACTTCTCCTGGTTGTCAATGCTGTTAGCTGAGCTCTTATTACCCCAACAACACGACCCCAACAAGAGTGTAAAGATTTTTTCTTTATTTATACCTTCATTCGAAGGTGGACGTGGAGCAGGAGCAGAGACATGGTATTCCAAGTGAACTGCAAAAATACGTGCATTCCAGGCACACATTGATGTTTGCAATGCTAAAAATTTCCAGCTACAATGTGAGGAATTTTTTCTTCTTTATTTCATTTCAGCAGCTGCCATTGCGTGTTTTCTTTTTTTTTATTTGTATTTTTACCTCTCGGTATACCAATTAGGGATTTATCGATGTGGAATTATTTGTGAAAGTTATTTGGATAAAATTTTTATAAGGCTGACGGCTTCACTGGCAGGCAGGGAGCGAGCTAGTGGGAGAGGTCAGGTTTGGAATTTCAGGATATGCGAAAAATCTTCTTATAGTGTGCGGCAGTCATTGTTAATTAGTTGAAATGGGAATGTAGGGAATACTTCTGGGAATGAATTTGGGATTTATTTTTGGCTAGTGATCCAAGTTGTATGTCAGAATATGATTTATTATTGGGATTATTGGGCGAAGGATGGTATCACCTATGGGAATAAAATGATTTCGTCATGAAACTGTGTGAAGGGCTTTGCAAATAAATTGAAGCAAAAATGGACTTAAAAAAACCTAACTTCAAAAAGAAATACATCGTATAATTAATACAGAAAGCTATTTAGAGTTAAAAACCCCTGCACAATAACTTAATTGCAATGAATATATAGGCTTATTTTAAACTTTTTAATATCATATTCTTTGCTGATAAAGTAAAGAAATCACATTTGTAATTTAATCTTTTAAACTCTTTCTCTTAAATGGCGCCCAACGTGGGGTCACGATTTGTCATATTTCTTAAATTTCATTAATGAAACAAAACGTATCTCCTGATTCATATGTACTTTGCTTTGAAGACAAAACTCCAATATATTTATTCTTTTAGATGGCGCCCAACGAGAGGCCACCATTTGTTCTGTTATTGAGTTAATGAAGTAAAAATATCTCCTGGGCCAAATGTTCTTTTTATGTTGAAGACACAACTCCATTACGTACCTTAACCATGGTCTTTTACAATTTATTCTCTTAGATGGCGCCCAACGAGAGGCCACCATTTGTTCTATTATTGAGTTAATGAAATAAGAATATCTCCTGGTCTACATGTTCTTTTTACGTTGAAGACACAACTCTATTATGTACATTAACCATGCTCTTTTACAATTTATTCTCTTTAATGGCGCCCAACGTGGGACCAAGTTTGTTTCTATTATTGACAGCAGGGTAATTATTTTCGATTCATGTGTTAAGAAGAACATTCCAGCAAAACAATAACAAGTATCATTAAAAGGAATATAAATAATCGATTGAATAACAAACAACTTATAAGCCCGTTATAGAATACAGTAGTTCATCCATTAATCCCTTACATCTTAGGTCCACATTAACAACAGCTTCCAATTACATAACAGCACCAAAATACAAGCACAAAATAATAACAATTCATTAAACGATTAGTCTCTTAATCAATACCTATAGGATGAAAACATTATATTTATCCGAAAAGCCAATTTCATTTATATCCCCATTACACGCAGACTTTTTCTCCATAAAACCGCCCACTTTAACACAACCCCCAAAAAATAGAAAGCACATAAGTTAGGATTTCTCGTTCTCGATTCCAAATGTATAATTCATTAGCAATTGAAAAAATGTCAATGGTCAAATGTATAATATTCAACCCCCTATTAATTTTATACTTAACCCCCTGAACCGCAACGATAGTGTATACTGTATACCTTATCTAGGATTTCTTCTCTCTATCTATAGCTTCACCTCTTTTCGTCCTTAAATTCAAATAGTGTATGCCCGACATACAAACATATCGACCACATAATAATTATTTATAATTTGTCATTAGTGATGTTCTCCGTTGTCCGTTCTGGAATGGAGTAAAGTCGAGTCTGGGGCTATATTTACTTCTGAAATCCCTTCTGTTTTAAGTCCCACGTTTCCTGGGAAGGTTCCACTTCGCCAAACATTTCGGAACGTTGTAAATATATATTATGTTTGTTTTTGGGAAAGTCTAAGCGCACTAACTATCCATATCCATATAGCGGATGAGGGGAGTGTGTGCTCCCTGCAGTGACACACGAATATCGAACGCTTAGTTACAGGTTAGCAAACATGAACATATTGTTTGCATTTACAAATTTCAAACAGGGTGTTTCAAAATATTGGATTTAAAAAAAATATGGAATCATTTGGAAAACTTTTTTTTTTTGATTTAGAAGCAAATTCTTCAAAAGATCGAGTTCCGAATATGAATCTGAATGTGTGAATGAGACAAAAAAGTACTTTAACAGGGTATTTGTTACTTAGGTACTAAGACTTAGTACTATGTTTTGAAGAATCTACTATTCTTTCAATAATTTTTAATATTTTTATTTCCTTTTTTGCTAACAAACCTTTGTATTTTGAGCTTAAGCTTCCTTTTTGCAGTTAAAAAGTTAAAAATGTAATATTTAAAAGGACTTTCCAGAGGTGTCGTTATAATAGTTTTCAACTCTACGATATTTAAACTGCGTTTTAATATTTTTTTTTTTTATCAAAGTTACAGAGCTTGGCAGTAAGAATAAGTCATACAAGGGGAGAATGGAGGCTAATCTAAATTCTGCTTTTTTTTAAAACGAAACAGAAGATTTGAATATATATCTTTAAACTTCCAGGTCAAGGAGTTAACTAGTGTAACTTAATAAATAAATATATTTATTGGCACCACAGCTTCTTAAGAAACCCAGGGCTACAGAGTATAGCTAAAAACTGCCAGTATAGGCCTAAAGAGATATCTTATAACCCCCTGCGTATGTATTGAAAACAAGTACGTAATTTTAGAGTTACCACTTCTACGCTAATTGAATTCATGCTGGATTTGGTTAAAGAGCTTTTACCATTGGTGCTTTTTTAAAGCTTTTTAAGACCAATGATCTATAATGTGCACTACGGAAAACATGTAATATACACTGAAATTCTGCGTTTTTCCATAAAAAAGCTCGTATAAAGTTAATTTCCCATGAATATAAAAATAAGAAAAGAGCTTTCTTCGTTCAGATTTTTTTCATAGATGTCAAACTAAACTCTGTTCAATAAATATTATTTTTATTACAGACCTTATGGAATAGAGCTTTCAAATACAATGATAACTGCTGGTGTTTGTATTGAAAACAAGCACGTCATTTGAAAGTTACCACCTCTACGTTAATGTAATTCATACTGGATTTTGTTAAAGAGCTTTTACCATTGGTGCTTTTTTAAAGCTTTTTAAGACCACTGATCTATAATGTGCACTACGGAAACCATGTAATATTTGCAATCTCTCACAGTTAAGTGAGATTTCACGGCAGTTAGAATGAGAGGTAAACCTCCTCTCTCGTTTAAAGCTAGCGTTTAAAAAAGCTTGAACGTGTTAAAGCTTTCAAAGTGCGGAAATTAAATTTCCGTAAAATCGCGCTGCAATCACTTAAATTCTGTCGTTTTTGAATAAAAAAGCTCTTACAAAGTAAATTTTCCATGAATATAAAGAATAAGAAAAAGAGGTTTCTGCGTTCAGATTTTTTGTCATAGATGTCACACTAAACTCTGTTCAGTTTATATTTTTTAGTACAGGCCTTATGGAATAGAGCTTTCAAACACAATGATAACTGCTGGTGTTTGCATCACACTCAACTTAAGAAATAACAGAAAGCAGAACAGAATCCCTGAGTTACATTAAAATGTTTTTTGCAATATTCTTAAGCCCATTTAAATACATTCTACCTTGACCTGCCTCTGCTCCACGGCTGTGAGGAGAGGAAACTGATCGCCAATTTTCCTCTCGCTTATTGTATTTACTAGCTTCTACCCGCGCTTCGTCTGCGTGAATTTCAGAACAAATTATTTGTATTATTATTAAAATTAAAATCAAAAGTCGCTAGCGACAACTACATATTCAGATTTCTACTGCAGAAATGATGAATTTCTTACAGTTATAGTCTCCCCCACAGAAACCGTTTATTTTTCCTGGATATAAAGTAGCCTATGTTTCAAACCAGCACATAATCCATTAAGCCGTTGAGGAGTGAACATACAAACATTCATATTTAGTTCAGAGTTAACATTCGTCCGTCCGTTTTTTCTTTGGTTTTAGCTATGGAGCTTTCGGAATTGAAGCTTTATTAGAGCTTTTGGGTTTTTTTTTCATGAAAATAAATATAAAAAAGAAGGGATTTCCATGTGTATTTGAAATAGTGCAGTGCAATAAACATTAATTTTTCTTTAAAATATATTAGGCTTTCTGGGGAGCTCTTAAGAAAACGCGCCTCTTGGTGGTGTCGAAAAAGATAGATTTAATTTAATTTCGATTTATTTTTTTTGATCTTCTTTTTGGTGTACAAATTTCTGTTCATGAAATCTCAATAAATATTTGGTAACCCTACCGACATTTGTGTGAAAAATATAAATTAAATAAATTTATTGGCGTGGCAGCTCCAAGGACTAGTGACTTACCCTTAATCATTCGTGTGTGTGCGTTGTTAATCTGGAAGAATGGAAGGGACCTACAATTTACCGCCGAGTACGAACGATGAACGATACGAGATGCACTTTTTTCCAGACAAATTTTTACTCTTGAAGATTTTATCAGTTCGTCGAAAGGGGCCGTAACCAGGAGAAGAAGGTGGCTATGAGCGGGACTCGAACCCAAACTTTTCGCTTTGCAGTCCGACACACTAACTACTAAGCCATGGGGCACTACATTGTGCGAGAATTATGCCAGTTTATAATGCCTACTACGGCAACCATGTGAGAGCTTTGAAATGGAGATAGCTTATTAAAATCCATATAAGTAAGGGTGAAAGGCAAATATCTTATCTTCCCTGTGATAAAAATATAGATTCAAAGGAGTGTATGTACGTTTGTTTTCGATATTTTAACTGCTTTGTACTTTTTGCACTTTGTGTAGTAGTAGAATGTAGTAGTTTAGGCTTAATCCTCTCAATCATCTTGTTCGATTTGTGAGACAGTTTCCTCTGCAGGATATCTCAAAAAAGCTGGCTCTAACAGGGAACCCCGACCATTTTGCTATTTTTAATATGCGAGATTAAGAAAGTTAATATTTTTAATTTTCATAACTAGAAGAGTAATCAGATGAGTTCCCTGTGGTACACCACAAGACGAATTAGTTCTTAGAAATCAAAGTTCAACATATTTAAGTGCATATTTTGCAATTTCCTAAAACACCCTGTTACATTCAACCCAAGGGGACAAATAATAATTTAAAAAGTGTATAAATAATTGCAGTGCCTGTCAATATTAGACGATAATAATAATTCATGTAATCATTTTCCAAATACTCGCATTTGTCCTGAACCCATACAACGAATAACATTCTATAGATACACGTCAACTTTGCCATTGTGCTTGATTAGAGCCCGGTACCCAGAGCCAACAGATATCGGTGGTTAGTCGTTATACGGGTGCAGAGCTGTGACGATAAATATATGTTTTTCCCACAATTTACCATAAATGCTGTGAAATGTTATGCTATATGTTTCTAGGCACTCTAGCCATGGATAATGATGACAACCACACGCTTTCTAGATTCCTCTACGATCCAAAACCAAATTTCATCCACAAACTCAAAAACCCCAAAATACTCAACAAAGTTTAATTTGTACGTTCCAACGTTAGATGGCGTTCGAAAGGGGATGGTATCGAGAAGGGGTGCTTTGATAATGTTGATGGGGAGTGTGTTTGGCCATAATTGGTATCCATTTGTATTCATTTTGATTGAATTGTGAAATATTTATTTAATTTATTCACCGAATCGTTTGGGCCAGGTGGTTAAATTTCCTGATCGTTAACTTATTACTTATGGCTTCGTGTCGTGTCGTCGTCCATGTGAGTTTTAAATGCAAAACACACACAATATTGTGTTGTTAGCGCACTGTCAAGTGGTGGGAAATGGTAGAACCAAATAAATAAATTAATGTTTTGTGGTTGAGGATTAAACTTATATTTTGGGGTTGGGGTGGTTTTTGTGTTTTTTTTATTCGTATCCATGTGCTATGAATAAGGATACACATATGAGTGTCGTTTATGGGGAGAGAAGTGCGGATGGATATGCGTGGTGGATGTAGTTCAACATGCGGTTGGCTTTTTCGCGTATAAACAAAACTCTTGATTGTTGAAAGTTGATGTCTGTATTTCAATAAATAATTTATGTAAATTAATGTTGAGTGACGTTATGTCAATAGAATATTGGACAGGCAAAGATTTTAACAAGTATTGGCTTTTTAGTTGTTTATTTGGAAAGTTAAAAAGTTAAACTGTTTTGCTGAATAAGCTAATTTTCCTGTCAATAATAAAGAAGATTGCACATTTGAGATGATTCTCGAAAAATTGCTAAGAATGTTTTGGGTATAAAAAAACGTGTAGAGATTTTCGGTCTTGATATTGACTGTTTCACTCATCTGTAGAAGTTTCGCACTTCTTTCCTGTTGCAGCACATCTGCATATCTCCTCGACTTCACGTTGCTGGTAATTTTTGTTTCTTTCTTCTTACCAGGCGTCTCTCATCGCTCCTTTGCTCAATGTGGAAGTTTTGAGATTATCTATAGTCTGTTCAACAAAAATTGTCAGTACAGGGAAGATAGGACATTTGTCTCCCAGTCTGGTTGTATTGGCTTGCATATTTCTGTTCCAAGTAAAAGCTCTAACAGGGTTTCCGTACTTATCATTATAAATCGTCACAAATGGGAGAGTAATGTGCGTAGGGTTATCACTTGTAATATCAAAATGCAGCGTTGCCACTGGACATTTTTGGACAGTTGCAAAAAAAGTTACATTTAAGAAAATAAATGTATTTTAAAAATAATATAAATAAAATTATATTTGTATGAATATTGAATTTAAAGAATACAGATCCAAACAAATCTGACAGAAATTATTTTAATTGAAGACTTAACACTTAGAAGTTAACATTTTTTTGTTTTATATTATAAGCAATGATTTCAGTGTTAAGTGGATAAGTTACAATTATCTATATGTGTATTACTTTATTTTCATTAAAATGTAACATAACCATATAAACTATGATGAATTGTTTTCTTTCAGGGAATTGAAAAAAAAATAGCACATAAAGAAAACTGGTAGAAGAAGTTTCACAGCGGTAACGCTGATTGACAAGTGTAGTATATATCAGTAATGCCAGATAACTTTAATATACATTTTGTTCGTGTGCTGTTGTGGCAGCAATGAAACTAGGCATCTATTTTAGATATAGAGACATCGTGGAGAGCGGGCTGCATGTAAACTTTCCCTCATTTGCACATCTGTTTTGACCATAAAGCGTTTAACAATGTTTTTTTCTAATAACCAGATTTGAAAAGTTCGGCTGAAAAATTTTAGAATAAAGATAAGCACGGTGTCTTAAATTTTATGAAATTTGAGGATTCTTGTTTTTTTTTTTGATACTAAACGTTTATGTGTCTTCTTTCTTTAATTTTTTAGGTTTTGACCAACTATCATTAGCATCAAGATTTCTTGGAGATTTACCAACTTCCCGCAGGTAAAATCTGATATTCTGATTTGTTGGAAGCTTAGTGTAAGTCAAGAAGTCAAAAAAAAAAGTGTTTGCATTTGCACCTTTGATCGAAAGCTTTTTCACTTAATTAGTACTTAAAAATCAACAGCCAGTCATTAATTTATCCGTTTAAATTATTTAAAAAATTAGTACATTTGTTTTATCTTTAATATTTTAATTCAATGTATAGAATTGAAAAGTTTGGCAGCACTCTTTCAAAAGTAATAAACATTCTGGTACTTTCTTCATTTTTGACAGCAGGCATCTGGAATGTGTTTTTAGCTAGGCCTTGTTTACATTATTCCTATTTTTGGTTGTTTCTTCATTCTTCTTTTTGACACACATGGTAAGGGGTGTAGAAAGGTAGGAGGATTAGAGTAACGAATGGTAAAATGAATATTTCAAGATTTTTGACGGACAAGCTTGAAAACGATTCTCGATAATATTTTTAATTGGTAATTGATAACTTTTTATTTTATTTTATAGAATTTTGCCAATTTCCTTGGAATAAATGAGGATAATAAAGATCAATGTAATCATCAATGTCTGTGTTTATGTCTATTCTTTCTTCTATTTGATAAGAAAGAGTGAAGAGAAACTATTCATTAGTAAGTTACAAGTTTCATGTAAAACTCGACAACTAGTTAAAATTATGTACTCGTTGAAACCAAAATCGGTAGGAAAAGTTATTCGTTTCGTTATTCGTCAAACGTCATTTAAGGTAAGAACACATGTATTATTAAAAATTAAGTTAAAATGCGTATTAGTGCTATTTCTTCTCTATTTTATGTTCATTTATAGGGCAGATACATTTCTTACAGCTGGCGCCATCTGTTAGATTTTGAAGTTTAACAATAATTTAGTTTAGATTCTATTTTATTTCCGTCCAAGCAATGATCTGAGACACCTTCTTTTGACCTTTAAGACGATACTTTAAAGGCGGAAAGGCGAAAGGGCGAAAAAGAATTACTTTTTTATTAATTTCGATGTTTGTGTGCTTTTATAGTTGGAAATCAGAATAAAGTTAAATTATTTTGTTTCTTTTTTCTTATTTCAACACAAAAAAAAGTTTAAACCAGATACCATCACCTTTCAAAATGTTGTCAAACCCATCCGCTTATTTGATCCATTCAAATAAATTATACAAACGATTTGCATATCCTTTGCCGTTTCAAACACAATAAAATTCCCCTTCGCCACTCTCTTCATCATTGGTGCAAACCAACAAAAAACCATAAAAAACGTAATCTTCTTATGCTTTTACTTCTATATGTTTGTGGCAAAGTTGCAAGAAAATAAAATAAAAAAAGCACACACAAGAGTACACAAAAATAAGTTTTTACACGTTTTCCTTTTTTCCAAAAGAACAAGCACAAGTAAAATAAAAATTGGATACGAACAAAAAAAATCCACCCACACAAAAAGAAAATGCAATAAAAATTCTCCCCCTCTTTTGGTTGTAAAATATCACAAAAGTTCTCGCCATCTTTGTTTTTACATGTACTTAATTTTTTTTTCGTCCTTCTTTGGCATCCTTAATGTGGTAGTTGTTACTATATTTTTTTTTTCGTTTTTCTCTTTATTACTCCTGAGACTTTTTCACCGTTACCTCACAGAAAATAAAAAGAAACACACAAATTTGCATCTCTTATTCTATGCTGCTATAGTATTCAACAAGGATAATATCCTTTTGGCTTAAAAGCTATGTTTCATATAAAAAAGAAGATACCATACCTAAACAAACCTTAAGGTGTCTATATTGGGGCAAAAAAAAATAAAAAAAAATAAATTCAAAAATTCATTTAGTTAAAGTGAAATGTCGGATAAAATGTAATATCATCGTGTTTGGAGTCACTTAAACATATCCTGTTGACTAAGTGAGGAAATGATGTTTTCAAAATGGCGTTTATTTGTGTTGTTGGTGTGTGGTTGTATTGCTCTACTTAAGAATCTAAGAGCATACATATCTAAATCAAATAACATCTCCGACTACCTTTACGAAATCACACACAAAAAATAAACCCAAACACAGCGGATGTAAAAGAGATCCTTTAGGGTGAAGTTTTATGCCAACATCCTCCTTGAGAAGGAAATAACGATCCGCGGTAAATGATACGACTTTTGGGCGGAAACGCCTTTTCCTCATCGCCACCTTAATGGGACGAAGAACCACCCTTCCACATCCCTTCGGTGGTTATATCTTATATCTACCTTTCTATCGCTCTTTCCACTTTTATCACATTCAATATTCATACAAAAGGAAAAAGAAGAAGAAGACAAAAAAAAAAAACCAAAACCTGGCGAGAAATGAAAGAGCTATGAACAGAAAAAAAACTAAGCAACCAAAAAAGGACCAAAGTGAACATAGAATATCAACGCCAAAGTGAAAAGGTGTGTGGGTGAAAAGACGTCGACTAAAATGGAAAAAAAGATGACAGGACATAGAGAAACGCTGGTTTAGGTTTTCGTGTGGAGATGCCACACAGATGACATTTTTATTTATCCTCTATCTTTCTTCAACTGGGGGACATTTTTTCGTCCTGAGGTTTACATTTTTTGTCCTTTATTCCTGCTGCTGTTGGAGGTGAACTAACGAGATAGTGGTGATGGTGTTCACTTGGATTGATGTGATGTTCCATCAAATGATATACAAACTTAGGACCTAGGTGGCAAGGTGTAAGTTATATGTGTACTGCCTCTTGAAAAAGGAACATAAAACGTCGCCTATGTAAAGAGATATTGACACTTAACCAGGAAACTTTTCAATCTTTTAAACTGTCTTGCCATTCACGCAACACAGCGGGGCCTAGGGCCAGCATTAGGGTCCACGCTATACGCATGGAACACGCGAAAGGATGTTTTGCTATATTGAAATGAAAAACGATTGGAAACGTGACATGGTATGGCCGTGTCGTAAAAAATTATTTATTCGAGCACATCTGGTTGAGAGGCAGTTTTTTTTTGTGTAAAGTTGAAATTTATTTAAATTCAGATCGCTGATCGATTTTGATAGCAGAGCCATAAAGTTGTTTATGAGACTGGTGAATGGTATAAAAGTAGACGAGCCGACTGCGTCGTTTTAAGCAAATTTTTATGGAGAACACAAATTACAGTTAAAAAACCATAACATTTAAATAGACAGGTTCGAATAAGACAACATTTTATAAAAGGGATGGAAACTGTTTTCCCGTGTTTAGAAGATAAGCATTTTTTTAAGAAAGTTGAATTAAAATATAAAGAAAAAAAACTATGAAAAAGACCACTGCAACGCTAAGATTACTATTCTCCATCTAAAGTTGAAATAAAATTCTATTTTTAAACTTTTAATGCACATTTTTTAGCAAAAATAAATATGCCAATAAAAACAGTTTATTATTTTTATACTTGTTTTTCAAAGTATTGCGTTTGAATTGAATTGAATTATGACCATTCGCATTTATATGTTTTTAGAGAAACCCCCATAAAACTGTTATAGTTTCGAATTAAAAATATCGTAGGCTCGGATTTTTTAAACAAAATAAAATTAAAAACAAAAAAATTAAAACGAAATTAAATTTGAGCAACGGTGTTGGTTGAACAGGCATTTTTTCAAAAGCAAGACACTGTGGCGTATGTGCAACATTTTTTTAATATTTTCACATTGTTTAAAATATATCGTTGAGTAAAGGAAAAAAAATCATTCAAAATAGAAAAAACTCACACCTTGACCGATGCTCTTGGCCAAAGCCACAAACATACTAACTGTACGTGTAAGCATTGTTTTGATGGTGGGCTAAAAATGGTTGCCACCGTAGGACGTTTTTTTTCATTGACTTTCTCAAGAACTGGTTAACCGATTACAACTAAGATTGATATTCAAGAAGATGTAATTTTAGTTTAATTTAATTTTAATTTAAAATATTTTCGAAAACTTATTTTTGTATTTTTAATATTTTTTTTAAATCAATATTTTGGAAATGGGTAGGTGAATTTTTGGAAATTATGTCTTTAAACATAGAACTCAAGAAGGGGGATGACTTACTAATGTGGTTTTTGGAGTCATTTTGAACATGTCTAAGCAATTTTTAGGTCGCGATTGCGCCACATTAATTTTTTTCTCGCACCTATTTCAAAACCTATAGTGACCCCAAGCAGGAGGGTTGCAGGGGGCGGCATGTCTCTATACATATCTTACTGTTTAACCGGCTAGAAATATTAATTTAGGAAAAACAATTGGAAATTATGTCTTTTAATGAGGATAATTTAATTTGTAAACGTGAAAAGTAAAAATTGTCGATTTTAAATGAAAAAAACAAAACATGAACAAGGTACAAGCCAGCCTTAAAAATTACATATATATGTTCAGAATGACCCCAAAAAAGTGACATATGTCAAGGTCACCCTCCCTTTCCAATTGTAAGTTAACAGACATAATTGGCGGATTTTATTTAAAGTTTTTTAAATGTAGGTTATTTTAGTGATTCAGTTTGCATTCATGAATTATTTTTTTTTTTAATTTTTTAAGATATGTTGTTAAAAAAATAACTTTATTTAAAAACCGTTCCAACGATTTAAAAAAAAAATTTATACTTTTTTGAACAATCAAAAGTCAAAAAAATCGAATAAAAACTTTGAAGTTGTTTTTTCTATTTATCAGATTTTATTCGACACTGTGACCGCACATAAGAGCAAGTACGTGCGATCCAGTCGTGCAATAAATTTTTAACGGCCGACAATTTTAGACAATATGAATGTTGTAAACGGTGGTATAAGTTAAGACAGGCAGCGCATCGTGAGAAAATCTTTTTTTCTTCATCCACGACAACCAGGAGAAGAAGACTAGAGCCCTCCTCCCGCATCAGAACACCCAAACTTCAAATCTAAATTTAACTAACCGTCAGGCTTCAGCCATAACATATCCTAGCCATTATTCGAAGAGTTTTTTTTTTATTTTAATGTGTTCATTTCAAAATCGCGTAGAAAAAAAGATTTTTAATGGAAATGTTACCCGTTGTGCGGGATAAAACAACGGGTAACATTTGTTTTTTTATATTGCTGATTTTTTTTCGAAACACCTAATTAACGAAAAAAAAAATTGCAGCGAAATCACTACTGGCGTTCTCATATTATGCGCTCCTACAAACAGCTTTTCGTTTTTACCATATAGAAATTTGTGTGTGCGACGACATTTGTGTATGCATTAATTTTTAACATGCACATATGATGTGACACACAAATTTTAAACAAAAACGCACAAATCAATTTGTGTACCCAACCAAACGATACGTACACGCCCACAAATTCGATTTGTGTATGCAATACACAACTGATACACAAATCGTCTGTGTGTACCATTTGTGTTCATCAAATATGTGGTTCAGGCGGTTTGTGTATTTTTTTTGACATTAATACAAAAATATTTGTGTAAAAATTCTTGGATTTTTGAAGCGAGAAAAATAAGCTTTTACTTAACGGTATTAAGGTACCGTTAGTAGTTGAACTACAAAAAAAATTCAAAAACGTTCTCTGTCAAAATATTCTTGTTCTAAATTTCATGATGAGTGCCTCCAAGTTTCGGGATGTAGCTCAACATTCATCCGTTTAGACATACAGAACTTTGGCATTAACAAAAATATGTTTCTTTATCGTCGTAATGTCATGTTCGATTGTTATCTCAATTTTTTAATCTGCACGAATGCATAACTCCCTTGCTTTATAATACAATCGCATGTAAAAATTTCTTTTTGTGTAATTAAATAATAAGAAGGAGAAGGGATTCTTCTGCTACCATTCATTTTATTTTACTATTAGCTTGACTTTCAAAAAGTTGTAGAATGAATTTTTTTTTTTTTTTTTTTTTTATAATTAACGCGCGCACAAGGGATTATGTATTTCCCTTTTAATGTAGAACACACTGCGCGGGCATTACGAAGATAGGGAGGTGCCGATTAACATTGGTTTTGAATGTTTGTAGATCAAAATGGCAAGGGAAAATCCCGCCAAAAAAACAAGGTTAGGTGTGAAAGTATTTTAGAAACTAATTGAAATATCAACTCAAGAAGTTTATCAACAGAAATCTGAACTTTACTGCGTTTTTTTTGACTGTTATCTTTAAACTTTTCTTTCAAATGCATAAATATTAAAAAAAATATCTGCATTTAAAATATTAATCCAACTTTTCTAACCGCATATAAGGAACACATTTTTTTTTCTATAAATGTTTGAATGTGACATCTATATGACGCAAAATATGTGCGAATGTGCGGTTGAGGGCTGGTGCATTATACACCATTATTACACCAACTGTCCTTCTGCCACACAATGCATCCATGTATTGCATATAGTATAACATCCTTCAGTTTCACACTCTTGTAAGTTGAAAAGTTATGTGATACTTGCCCTTATTTCGACGAAAGGTAAGTAAGTAAGAAATTTTCTCAGACACTCATATACTGTGCTCCTTCACATCCTTCACATGGAGCACAGAAACTGCTAATACAAGTACATAGCGGAGCACCACTGTCGTCGTCCTCATCATCGTGTATTATGAAGTTATAAATTGCAAGGATGCTACTAAAAACCCAAAGAACTTTTTCGAGAACTAAAGGCATAGCTTCACAGAATTATGAGTGCGTCGTCATGTCGTTCTCCTTTGGCCATTATCATCATCAAAGTCCAAGGACTATAGGTTGCAGTTGTTATTTCCTTTAACTTAAATGCCATTCCTTGCGAGTGTATAGTTCTCTATTTGGAGTGCATACATAGTATCCAATTATACTCAGAATTATAGTGGGAGTTCTCTTTTGATATCTTTGGAAAAGATGTCCTCGGTCCTCCGTCCTGCTTGTAGTGAGAATGAGCTGTCAAGAGTGTGTGTGAGGATTTTTTTTTATTCAACATGGAGCATGGACATAAGGAAGAGGAAAACTATTTTATGTTTCATGTGCAGCGACTGGAAAAGTCTTGAGATGGTGTCTATAAGGAAGGACTTCTAAACATTGCAAAAGAATCCTAAAGATTCCATGTATACAACACTCGGGCCGATTTAGTTTTCTTGGAGTATCTCTCTTCATGTTGGGGATGCCATTGTCTGGGAAGGATGAATTACAATCTGCATTTTTATTCGGTTCGGTTGCACAACATTTAAATTATTATTATAAAATATACATTTTTTCCCTCCATTCTGTGTTCTTTTTTTTCTGTGTTTATTGTCTGTCTTTTGAAGTCGTATCGGAGATAAAAAAAATGCCGGTAGTCTATAACCGTGAAGGATTTTTTTCCTTTCTTTCCGCATATTTGCATCACAAAGACGATTTCAATTAGTGGATGATCTGTATCCTGCTGTGTGTACGTACATATCCTGCATTTATATTTTTCATTCGCATTCTTTTCTTTGTGGAAGTTTTTTTTTTCTATTTTTTATTTTAATTGAAGTACGGTTTTCACAAGCTAATTAAATTTTGTATAGATACAAGTTTAAGATTGGAAGGATAAGAGAATCCTTGAATGTTTAGATGGTATTTTTTTATTTGATTGCTGTCTGCTTTAAAGTTTTTTTTTTCATTTTTTTTTCATGTCAATTATACGAAATTATAACATAAATTGAGTTTTTTTTTTCTAATTCAAAAATAGATGTTTTTTAGTTATTGTAAATGAAGTTCTCTTGGTTGAGTTGAATTCCAATCTTTGGATGTAAAAACGAAGAACTCTTATCTTTTAATTCTTTCAAACAACGGTTAGTATACAGAGTTAACATTAAGTCATGCTGTATGCTGGAGGCGCATGGACATTGTCAAAAGTGGATGAAGACACTTTATGTTGTTTGCAGAAAAAAATGTCCGGGTCATTTTTGGCTATTTTTTACGGCGAGAGAAGATAGCTCGACCAACTTCACATGCAAAACTGGAGCTAGCTAGGAACCGAGCTGGCTGGAGAAGCTTATTGGTTGAAACCCAAATCAACCTCCGACTGTAGGGCTACCTAAGGTATGTAAAGTTCAACAATTACTTCATTATTCTGCTTCTGTTTGCTTCTTTATGCAACTCACTTTTCTTCAAATAGTCTTTTAGATGTCATCACAGTTTCTAATCGGTTGTATGTCCTGCATCAAGGCCAGTTTATAAAATTCCTGATGGAATTTCTTAAATTGAGAAGAAAATTGAAATTTGATCAGAACCAAATTCACGGGAAAAGTCTATTAACGGTACCTTTCACATATCGGTTTTTTTTAATGTTTAGCTTTCTCGGTAACGGCTCCTTGGATTTCTGTCAAATTGTATATTTGACAAAATTTAGGCAGCCAAATTAATTCTGCATATCAACATTTTGAAGAACTTTTTTTTTTAATTAGAATTAATATTTTTTTTTTGAAAAATCAATATTTTTTAAAATAAAAAAAAATGATTATTTAAAAAAATTATAATCACATATATATTAATAAATTTTAAATACTGCATACTAAAATTTCAAAAAAAAAATTCTTTTTCAAAAAACTAAAAATTAAAAACAGGATTTTATCAAATTTCTTCCTAAAATTTTCGAAATCCTTTTTTCATAAATTTGTTATTATACAAGACGTGTGACGGCGTACTTCATTTTTACTAAAAACTATGTTTTTGACACTTTTTTTTTTTAAGTTTAAATAGTGTTATTTTTCTACGTTTATGTTACTTATTTTTTAGATTTTATTCGACGATGTGACCGCACATATGAGCAAGTACGTGCGATCCAGTCGTGCAATTTATTTTTTTTTTAAATATATTTTTGGAGTTACATAATAGCTATTAGCTATCATAAAAACCAAATTTACCGACAAAGTCCATTAACGGTACTTTTCATATTTTTTTTTTATTTTCCACTATCGGTAACGGCTTATTGGATTTCGATAAAATTTTTTATTTAAGGAAATCTAAGCAACCAAATTAATTCTGTATACCAACATTTAAAATATTTTTTTTCTATTTAAAATTAATTTTCGAAACTTTTTTAATTGAAAATTCAATATACAATTTAATTTACAAAAAAAAATATTTTAAATTTTATAATAAGCTTTATATAAATAAAGTCTACAAAACTGCATACCAAAATCTCAAAAAAAGGTTTTTTTTTCAAAAAAAAAAATAAAAAAACAAAAATATAAAACAGGATTTTATCACAATCCGTCCTATAATTTTTTAAATAATTTATTCATAAATTCACTATTATTTAAGATGACGTATTCCATTTTTTACTAAAAAGCGTTAAGTGTTGTGATTTTGGTACTTTTTATAGATTCAGATCGTGTGATTTTTCTCCGTAAAAGTTTCTTGTTTCTGTCAAAGATCCTGCCTTTCAATGTGACTAGGCACATAGGAGCAAGTACGTGCCACCCAGTTGTCCCCATTTTTGTTTAATTCTAGAAGACATACGAATCCAGTAAGATAGAGGCCATTTAGCGGTACTTTGTTTGCTGACTTCTCTAAGGCTTTTTGATAGATTGTACCACGAAGTTTTGTGCCAGAAGCTCAGGTTATATTTTCGGTTCGGTTAAAGATCAGTTCTAGTATTACTAAATTATCTAATTAATCGTTATCAAACAGTGTCTCATGATGGAAGATTTTCAGATGATAACGTTTTGACTATTGGAGTACTCCAAGGGTCAATAATAGGACCAATTCTATTTTGAATATTCACAAATGATTTTCCCAAATTTTTTTTTAAATGTATCTTACTGTGTAGGTCTTTTTCATTTAATAATAAAGAACTAAAAAAACATCGATGCTATTAGACTTTGGAACTTACTTCCAATAAGTATAAAACAAATAATTAATGGTAAAACATTTTTCATTTATATAAATTATCAACAACATTATTATTTTTCTACAACTTTCTTCTGCTACTCTTAATTTTTTTTTACTATTTAAGCTCATACTTTTCTATCGAAATAGTTTCATAATTTGCTTGAGTAATTATTGAAAAATGGTATGATTTCTTCAAAAGAAAACTAAAAGCAAAAATGAAATGGTTTGAATGTCAACAGTTAAAAAGATACCAAGTCAAAAAACCTCAAACCAAAACAATCACCACTAAAACTTTTTTAAACTTCAAAAAAAAAAAACTAAAACTACATTTTAAGGCCCAATTAAAACTTATTCCACTTAAAAATGCACGAATGCTTGAAATAACTTAACAACAAAAAAAAATCTCATTAACATCCCTGTGTACCAGCGCAAATTACCAATCCCATACCCCTTTCCCGTTTTCCATCAAACAATCTAACTCACTCACCAGATTCTAATTTACTTAAAATTAATTATCCTCGCCCTCTATGTGTCCTCTCCCCCATCCGTTTTGGGTGTTAATAAACATGAATCACTTTCTCTCTACCAACATCCTCCCCCATCATGACGTCTGCAAAAATAAACACAAGCCTCCCCTTATTATGGAAGGTATTGAGGTCGACCAACAAAATGGTGCAAATTAATGAACCCCAACCGTTGAAAATACTATTAAGAGCAAAATATAAAATAAAATGAGAGGAAAGAGAAAAAAAAAACTTCAAAGGCTAAAAAGGGAAAATTAAAAGAATTAAAACTGAAATTTCAACACAGGAGAGGCGAGGTTTTTCACGTAAGCCCCAGACCCAAGACCCCATCGGGTGGCTTCCGGGTACGATATAATGGGGAGACCACTCCCCCCCTCAAAAACAGCATGAAACAGCCGGAAAATTTTGCCTCAAGGGAGGAGTGGTGGTGTGAACTAGGAAGAAACAAAAAAATGGACAAGCAAATTACCAACATAATAATTTGGTGTGTCCTTTTTGCTTCAATTTCCTCAAAGCTTCCTCTTTTGGTTGTTTATCGTTTCCGAGTAATTCTCTTTTGAAAAAGAGATGATGGGGGGGGGGGGGGTAATTTTTTGTGTTCACATATTTATAGATATTTTGTTGGCACTAAATCGTGGACAGGAATGTCCAGAGCAGATGAGACCATTATACTTAAGACTTTGAGACATTTTTCTAATCCCTTAAATCGCAACGAAGACGATGAGATATTTAGGGATTTCTGCTATATTATAATTTTATGTGTGTGTGTGTGTATGTGTGTTGAATGAAGGGTGGCAATTTTAAGGCTAAATAAAACCACGAATGGCGCGGCCGACGCAAGGCTGTGAGGATAAATACAAAAGGAGATGAGAGCGCAACAACCTCAAAAGGATATGCTTTGCTGATGCGGTGGGTAAAGTAAAACAGGATAATACAAGGGATCAAGTGAAAAGACATTTTCAAAGGAAAAGTGTAATAGCATATAAATAGGGGATTAGATGATGGTCCCTAAAGTAAGTAAATTAGAGGCAACACAATGTGATTGGGATTTAACGTCAATGGGGCGTTTGTACAGGGTGATATGAAAAAAAAAAATCCAAGTTAATTTTCAGAATTAAGTATAGTTTGTTTTTATTTATATTTTTGTTTCTTCTAGGACTTTAGTGGAAGGTGGTTCTAAAGGAAAGAAGTTAGAATTATGCTTGAATGATAATAAAATCAGCTGGAAGAACCGATGTTCAATTTATATTTTCAATACAGGGAAGAAGGGTATTTGTCTTTCATCCTTACTATTATGGATTTGAATAAGCTATCTCCATGTCAAAGCTCTCATAGGGTTGCTGTAGTGAACATTGTAAAATATATGCTCAAAAAAAGCTCTAAGAAAGCTTCAATTCCGAAAGTTCTATAGCAAAAACCAAAGAAAAAGGTACTTCCATCAACGACGAATGGTAAGTCTGAATCTGTTTTTTTTTTTTAATAAACACAGGACATGGTAGAATGAAAGTGGGTTTATGGAATATTACAAAAACATTTTCAATGTAACTCAGGGTTATGTTTGCTTTTATTTCAGTGGCAATTTCTTAAGTTGCAAGATGTAACCACAGTGTGTTTGAAAGATCTCTTCCATAAGACCTGTACTGAAAATATAAATTGAACCGACTATATATATTCTATTAAATGAAAAAACAACAACTAAGATCAATGTTTAACTTAATTCCGAGCCAATAGTCCTTGCAGCTGGTCTCATTATGGTAATATTAAAAAATAATAATGGTAATAACAAAATTCTTAAACATTAAATCCAGCTCGAAGGACCAATTTTTTTTAAAGGCATGCGTTTACTCTCTGTTACACAAAAAACATCCACGAAATCAAGTATAAGTAACTTATTTCTTTAATGTGACATCCAGCTCGAAGGACCAACTTTAATTTAGAATAGAATTTTATGTTTTTTTTACTGTGCAAACATTTTTTATTGTTAATATTAATATTAATAATACTCGATGTGGGGGTTTTGAATAATTGAATCATCTACATATCTGCATTTCTGTGTACACGACGGATTTGGAAATTTGCTAGAATTTTAGACGGGATTCACAGTCAAAGACCAAAATCTAAAAGGCTAATCGGTTAGTGTGTCGGACAACTATGCCAAAGGTTCAGTCCCAGTCAGAGCCAGCTCCAAGAATAAAATTTGTCTCGATTCACTTAGCCTTGACAACTTAAGGAGCTGTCTTACCCATATAATTTTTTTATTTATTTAATTTATATTGAAGCCATCAACGACCGAAGAATAAACGACAAAACAAATATAAATTCTTCACAATTTCTAAAGAAAATGATGGGATTATAATTTAAATCAGTTTCAGGTTACTTAAATTTGCTTTGTAAGATAAATTCAAGAAGATGTCGCGAACTGCAATTTGATTGCTACGAACAACCAAACTTTATTCGCGTTCCACATACGATCCATACTTCAACGAACAAATAATTTGAGCGCGAATAACCACAAAATCTCCCTTTTTTGTTTTCTTGGCGATTGGCTGCTAAAAACTAAAAAAATCATGTAAAAGAAATATTAAAAAACGATGAATATTCGTTCACTTGCCAAAAAAGTGGAAATTGCATAAAACGTCAAAAACAGATGAACATTGATTTTTAATTTATTTCAAGAAATACACTTGTTTGACAGTTTACATAGGAGAAAGAGAAGAAAAAACGGTTCTTCTCTTAGTTTCGTTAACTTTCGATAAATTGGTTAACAACTAATCAGGTGTAGTGTCAAAAAATATATTCTGTTGTCAAAAAAAAGGGAGATAGAGACAGGCATACCATTGTTGGGGTTGTGATAATTTTTCATCGATTTTGACATAAACCTAATTAAATTAAGGTCTTTGTGTTTCGTAAAATAGAACGAAACTGAACGAAAGGAAATCAGCTCTCTCAAGTCTCCTAACAAGAATTATTAAATCACAATTAAGTTGTGAGAAGGTTCTTATTTTGCATTTTTGTTGAAAAGTTTGTTAAGAAACTATCCTGCCTCTTGCAAATATCAATTTTTAAATACTTTTCAAATTCCCACAAAAACTTCAGAAAATTTAAAAAATGCAAGAAACCTCAGCATAAACGGCAACACTTTCCCAACTTTGTTAACTACATTTTTAACAATCGCATAAACCTTTCTTGATTCTCAAACTCTAGTCATAAGCAGAACGTTGAAGTTTTGAAAAAAAAAGAATAAAATAAACTCTTAGACAAAAAAAAAATTATATTTCTAACGCCATCACAGTTAACACTTTTTTGCGGAAATCTGGAAATTACTTTCGCAAAACAATGTAGGGAAAAGAATGGAAAAATCCTTATCACAGGTTTTCCTTTAGCCATTGTTTTTCTTTTATTCCTCTCAAGTCCTTTGGTTTAAAGGATATGGACGATGGTGCTGTCTGCGGCGAACAGTCGGATGGTTTTTTGGAATCTTATTTGTTTCTATTTAGAAGAAAAAACCTCATTTCGACAGCTAAAAAAGATTAAACTCAAGGATTATCCTGGGAAATTATTGCAAATCTGCAAAAAAAGATCCTCTTTGGTATTTTTGTATGGCTGGCCAACATTTCTAACAGTTTGATGAATGCTATACATTATAGAAAGAAATTTTTTGGAATGTGACAACCCAAAGAGTCGTGACACATTTTGGGTGAGATTAAGGGGATTATGGGGTTATAAAGTTCGATTAATATAAATTTATTGCTACGACTAAAATACATTTATTATTAGGGATATAATTATGGGATGGTATGTGTAGTTGCAATATGGGGAATAAGTGTTTTTTTATTGATCCATAGTTATGTAAGCGAATGTGACTAAAATTAAATAAATTTATTGGCGCGACAGCTCCTTAAGGAGCCAAGGCCTAGTGACTTATACTCTCAACCATTCCTGTGTGTGTGTTGATAATCTGCAAGAATGGAAGGGAACTACAGTTTACCGCCGAATCCGAACGGCTACATGAGATGCACTTTTTCGAGACAAATTTAACTCTTGGAGGTTTTGTCAGTTCCTCGCAAGAAGCAGTACCCCGGAAAAGAAGATGGCTGGATTCGAACCCAGGCTCATTCGCTTAGCAGTCCGACATATATATATATGTATATATATATATCTGATCTATACTATTATATAATGACAACAATTATTTTGTTTGTCACGCAGGATCTCAGAAAGAACTCGACTGATTTATTTGGAACAAATTTTGTAATATTCTTTATTATTATAAGATTGTTTACGGCTATTTTTTTTTTTTTTTGAATAATCTGTTTTTTAAATATTAATAATAAATACTTATATGAGTATTTTTTTCTTAAATTGCACATTTTTGTATAGGTTTTCTCACACAACCACTTATATATATCTTTTTCACCTGTTTGATATTTTACAAAGATGAAAATTGTTTCGATAGCGCAAATTTTAAGCTCTAAATCATTTTTAAGTTACCTATACAAGTTGATAAAAAAAAAAAAAAAAATTTTATTTAAAAATATCAACTTTTTTATCTAGAAATTAAATTTCATGGCAATCGTGAGGAAGCTGCTTTGTTTCATTTCATTATTATTCCAACTTTTATGCTTTATTATATTGACCAGAGATGTCATCCGATTTTTAGATTGAATTGAAAATAATTGTCCAAAAATATGAATATAAAGTAGATATATCTCTTTTTTTAGCATACTATTCAAAATGTTGTCCAAAATTGCTCAAAATGACGGAATGATCGAGTGGACCATCTTTGGATCAAAAAAGCATAATTTTCAGAACGCAACATTTTTATTTCATTTATATGCCAACACATGCGTTTTTAATTAAACGTTTTGTTTGTTAGTTTTTACCGTTATTTTGAAAATTAGATTGAAGAGTTCATTTTTAGTTGCGAATTTAACATTTCAGTAGAAAACTGCAAGATCTAAATCTTTTATGATATTTAATTCATCCGAATACCTATTCCGGGTTCGGAAAATCTGAAAGTCGATTTCTTGTTAAAAGTATACAGAACATGTCCAATTATCACTTTTTAAGTGAAAATTATATAGGCTGGTCCAACTATTAACTAGAATTAGACCACATAGGAAAGGTTGAGCTCAACATTAACAAACAAAGTTCTTGGAATGACCAAACTGTATTATTATAAATTATTAAATCTCGTTCGAAAGAAATCTAGTTATAGAATGAGCTATGAAACATTGAAACTTAGTACATATTAAAAGTAGAACAATAATAACGGTATTGTTAAGAAACGTTTATTTAGTAAGAAAACTATTTGGTTTTTCTAAATAGTTATTAATTTATTTATCTTGCATGTGTGCGACAAATAAAGAATGACACTGCTTTTGTGTGATACATATTGATCAGTGATTAGTACTATAAATATTTTTTTTTATTTCGCCAACAGTAAATAGAGTTCAGTACGATAAATCATCATAAAGTTAAAGTGTCGTTACGTTTCGATGGCAGGTACATACATCCTAAATGTTTTTCTCCGGGTTACTTACCAAAAAAAAAAAAACAAAAAAAAAAAAAAAAAACAATCAATTTCGTTCTTTTTTGTGAAGTTTCTGGAACATTATGAAATAGGAACACTCAAATCCTGCAACTAATTCTTATTTAATGACAAAACTAGCACTGGAATGAATACGCATAGTTATAAATGCCTAATCTCTTTAACTGAAATGAAAAAAATGCTTTTAAGGTACGGTTACATGATGAAACTAATTCATTAAACATCAATTTAATACCAATTTTACTTTGTTTCAATCAAATTCGTAAAACACAAGAAAAAGAAAATAGATTTTCCCACCAAGGTATTTTGAGAACATACTTTCTTCCAATTGCACATCATCTGCCCCTAAAACTATAATTTTTTTTTCAAAATACAACACTAATCAACCCCAACTCAGGCCACCGAAAATACACACCCTCTCCTAAGTCCATGTAATTGATCCTGTCACGCAATCGTTAAACAAAGATCACACACAAAATGCCTACACCAAAGCAAATCAACACAACAATAAAATGCAATAAAAAAAAAAATAAATAAATAAAACGAAAACAAATGACATCGAATGTCAATTGATGCGATGCCAAGGCAGGCATGTTCCGTTTTTGGAAACAGATGTTGTGTAAATGTCATCGTTGCATTCACATCTCATTAATCTTATTTGTTTTTTTTTTTCGGTTATTTTCTCATGTCTGTGCCTCTGTGTTTTTTTTATTTTGTAGGAAATGTGTAGATATTTTTGATTTGTCATGTGTTATGAGGTTAAAATATTTTTCTATTTACATAACTACTTGGTTTTGTTTAGTGGCAAATGAATGTGTCAAAGTTGACGTTTTGTTTGGCATTCGGTAGGGAAATTATTTATAAAGTCGAGAGGGGACTAATTTTTCGTTATTTTTGTTTGGGGTATCTATTAGAGAAAATTAGCACGTTCCATTTTGGGGACTGAAACTTTTAAATTAAGGCGATCTTTTTTCATTTGAATAATATTTTAGTTGTCATGAGATTAAGATTTTTTTAAATAAAAGAATTCTTCATTCTGTCAACGATTCTTTGAAAAAATCTTTTATTTAGGCAGTTCAGGTTTCTTAAGATTTCGGAGATCTCATGAAATTTCCTCAGTTACTTTTGATGGAGCTGAATTTACGTGGAAATAATTTCCCGTCAAACGTTCTAACAGACACTTTATTTAAGGAAGACTAGAGTAGAGCAGAGTAGATAAGAGCAGCGTAGAATAGAGCAGCTGGTAAATGTAAGAACAAGTCAGATGTCATTCATGTTTCAAAATGAAAACATCTGATTTTGACATTCCCAATCCAACTTGCTCTCACTTATTCTACCTTGAAAAAAAGTGTAGAAAATGCAGCTCAAAGTTGCTCTGTAAATCCGTAAATTGAGAACAGTTTAGAGCAGAAAATTCCTCGCGGAACAGCAAAATTTTGCTTTTTTTTGCCTAGAACAGTTTAAAGTAGGCTCTTCGGACTGAACAGACGTAGAGTTCTTTCTGACAAATTAAAATTGATCAAACGCATCAAAAAAACATTAGAATTAAAGTTTTGATAGCAAAGTTGAGTTGAGAAATCGTTTTCAAGTTTCTAAGAAAACAGAGATCTCGGAGGGATTAGAAACATGAACTGGCTATAGTTATATGTTTTTGTTAAAAGGCGATTTTTTTATTTATTTTAAGTTCAGAGAAGGGTCTTAACTGTCAAATAAAGTTGTTTCTTCTTTCTAACTTCAGAGCGATCGGGCTTCAGAGAACAAACAATAGGCGTTTTTCTTTTTAAGCTCAGAGCAGGGTACTGACCTGTCAAAAAACGATCTGTGTTTCTTTTTTTTAACTTGGAGCGCTAGGAGTGCTCAGCTTGTGTTTGTTTTTTTCAATAGGAGCTAGCTCGGAGCGCGACTATGATCCAGAATAAAATGACCGAGCACATGGAGTTAAAGGCTGAGCACGGCCAACTTCATATATTTTGTGTGTTTTAACAAATGACAGAGTTGAAAAAAAAAACAAAAATCAAAATGGCGTTGTGTTCTAAGGAAATAACATTAATTTAATCTATTTTTTATTATTTAAGATGTGTACTATATGACAGCTCAGGCTCTACTCAGTGCTCTGCTCAGAGCTTAAAAAGAAAAAAGCGCCTAATATCTTTCATTAGTTTAGGCTTAAGGGCATGATCAACGCGATATCTTTGAGGTTAGGATAAACAAACAACAAAAATTATTCGGAGCGAAAGCTGAACACAACACAATCGACGTGTGATTTGATATAAGGAATATGGAAAAAGTATGGAAAAACATTTCTGAAGATTACAAACAACATCATTGAAATCTTTTTTAACAATTTTTACTATTCGTTCTAAGCTTTGTTTTAATAATTTATTAGTATACTTATATGTCAATTTGTATAGTTTGCTCATCATAAATGGCAGCCATGATACATGAAAATGACGTAAGTGACAGCTAAGTGCTCAAGAGTGTTTCAGAAATGTTTTCGAGCGCTCAAAACAGGCTCTGATTAGAGAATGTTCAAAACTTGTTCGGTATGTTCCAGCTCAGAACTCTAAAATAAGTCGATTCGACACTTATGAGTTCCGGACTATGCACGTTTTGAGATCGTTACCCGCCCGGGGTAAAATTTATGTGGATTCTCAACCTAAGAAGTAGTTTATAATGGTAACGCGATAATTAAGTGATTAATTAGTTTCGTACAGTGCGGCTCTGGCTTTTATTAGGAGTTAGAAAGTTGCTTCCCAACCTAAGTATCGAACTCACGATCTCTGGGTTAGCACGCAAACATCTTATCTATCTATCTTATCTTAATTTATTTGGAACTTTCTTTTTCATTTTCATTGTGTACATTTGTCTTTTTCTTACTCTAGTGGTATATAGAGAACTATCACGTATCGCTCTCTTGTTTTAAATATATATATATACATTTATTGACTTTTTCTTTTGCTCTTGAGCTCTTGCTCACGGAGTTTCCACTATTTCTCATGCAAAAAAGATGACAGTTGTTTCTTTTCTCCAATTTTTACAAAATGGCGGATTGAAAAAGAATATTATAAGCATTGTTTTGCATTTCACTTATTGTGAATTCACATGGCGAAAGTGAATTCAGGTGTTCCAACAATTCGAATTGGAATTTCGAAAATGAAAATGGATGTTCTTCATTTCGGTTAGTTCCATTTTATGAACGCTTTCAAATCACTTTTTTATGTCCTGTGAATTATATGTGAAATTGGTGGAATTACAGTTAGATGTGCATTTTTTTGTCCAAAATGTAAGAAAATTAATTCATTGTATTTTTTTAGGGCAAAACATAACAACAAATATGAAGTTACTTTAATTTATCAGAATAATTCATATTCACAAACTCACATTGTGTGAGGTATAATTTGTCGCGCAAAATTTGATTTATAATTTTTTTCATAAAATCGCCAATAATATTGCATCCATGTTTATAAAAAGTAGTAAGTTTACTTTCAAAAATGGGTGAACCTTCAGTTTTGACAGTTCGAAGTGATTCCGAAGTTTTCGAAATCGATCTAAATTTAGAACATGCAATTTCATTTCACGTGAAATTAAAAACTGATTTCAATTCGGTTTCGATCGAAATGCAGAACATTGACGAATATACAAATCTGTCACACCAAAAGATGTAAAAACTTTCCCTAAAATGTTCCTTTTTTGTTCCCAAACACTACCATGTTTTTTATACTCTCTCTTCTTCCGAACTACTCTTTAAAATTCTTCAAATCCCGTCATCCATTTCACTCCGAACCAAAGTATCCAAAAGGCAAAATTTACTGTTACTTACTTCCTTGTCAGACAAACAACTTCTACAGTAAAAGCCCCATAAATTGGGTTTTATGGAATTCTAAAAAAGGATGCAATAAGTCCAAAGCCGGAAATAGTAAGCGAAATGACAATTTCCATTTCGACTTCCATTGCCTGTTGTTGTTTTCTAAGGTTGTGTGTTGTCAGTGTCAAGCTGTTACAATTCCAAATTGCTTATGGGGGGGAAGTTAAATTGAAATAGCTATAAGGAGATTAGAATCTCAAATGAGGTAACAATTCTATGAAGGATTTAGAATAAGCTAGTTATAGTTGTTGTTGTTGTTGTTTGTGTTATAATAACTCATTGGAATGTGACAATTAGCAAATAAAATTTTGATAAAATACCTTAAGGAGTAGGCAATGTTAAACGTGTTGACCCTAATTCCATCGTAATGCCACCGAAAGCGTTTCTTACAGTAATGCCGTAATGCCGCCGCCTCATGTTCCTCGTCCGTAATGTCAAATTCTTGAGGGTATTGCGTATGAATTTGAGACCTAGATTCTGGAATGGGGTTCATAAATCCTTACATATCCACACACTCAGAATGTCACAGTCAACCCCCAAAGGGCTAAGTCATGACGGCATAAATGAAGACAGTCTTCGCCCATATATCCCAATCCCAGTCCCAGAAACGGGTTGGATTTCATAAGGGATTGAGAGAGGAACAAGCATACATATATATATCGCATCGATTACATTATATTATTATCGAGGGAAATTGATGTAAATTGTTTTATACATATATACATACATACGAACTATTGGGTTGAGTTTCTTTTTATATATATTTTTTTTTTATTGGAAGCCTTTTTTATTTATCTGTTTGTTTGGTATTTAAAGGATTCTGACGGAGCACATTTCAAGCATAAAAATATATACCAAGCTATCGTTAAGCTAGGGGGGGGGGGGGTAAGAACTGTGTACTAATACTGAGCAGAATGCTCAATCGAGCAGAAAGTAATCGTAAAACATTTTTTGTTAGTTTCCTCTTTTTTTTTGGCAGGAAAATTCGAAATGAAAATTTCCTAAGCGACATAATTTGATGGGGGGTGGTGTGGCATTGGGGTGATAGAATGGTAAAAGACAGTTTTAGGGGCGATTTTTGTGGTCGTATTTCATCGCCAGAAAAGACTATCGGCATTGTGGAAAGGAAGACGTTGTGAGTTGGTTTTTGTGTTTATTTGCCATTTTTATTTGTTTTTGTCTTGGAAATAAGCATCCCATCTCAACAACTGGCCGGGACGGGACGTACATATAGTATATATGAGCTAAAAGGAAGAGAGGATTTTATTTTTTTTGGGGGGGGGGGGGGGGGCTAAGAGATAAAATGTGATGAAGAAGACGACGACGAGTGTTAAATGGAAAAGAAATGGGACTTTAGGAAAATTAGTAGTCCTTCAACTTTGCAGCAATTACGGAAAGTGGTTGAACGGCGCAAGTAGATGGGAAGTTTATTGTTAAATATGAGCAAAAGTGGTGGTTATTATGAGTGCTATTGAAGTTAGCTATGTAGACCATGGAAAGATGGAATTATTATTATAATTATTGAAAATGAGTCTTTTCATAGTTCAGATGTTAGGGGGGGGGGGGGAGACAAGGAAGGAATAAAGATATGGCAAATCCAAAGTTCGAAGGAACTGATTTTTTTTTTGTATGCATGTACCCAGTTCATTTAAAGGCCTTGAATGTTCTATTAAAAGTTTGGAAGTAATAAACAAAATGGGTGTATTTGAATATGCATTTAATGAGGGAAATAATAAATTAACTGAGACAGTAAAATCCAAAAATAGTTCAATTTCTCTGAAGAAAGAATAGTGTTTATCCATTTACCACTAAGTGTCTTTTGAAATATAATAATTAAAGAGAACTTCATAAATTTGTCAATGACAAATTAGATAATAAACAATCTCATTAGTAGTAGTGCCCCGTGGCTTAGTGGTTAGTTTGTCGGACTGCTAAGCGAATGAGCCTGGGTTCGAGTCCCGCATAGCCACCTTCTTTTCTTGGGTACTGCCTCTTGCGAGTAACTGACAAAACCTCCAAGAGTAAAATTTGTCTCGAAAAAGTGCATCTTATGTAGCCGTTCGAACTCGGCGGTAAACTGTAGGTCCCTTCCATTCTTGCAGATTAACAGCGTTTAGGAAAATTGGAAAGGAGATGAAAGGGATACCGATGCACATTGGTTTTGAATGTTTGTAAAGGGAAAAATCGAGCCGGGTAAAGCGTTCCACATTCCTGTAGTGCGGCAAAAGAATTAGTGTCATACTAAGCAGTGCGTCCGAAATAAGGCTCAAGGGTTCTTTCATTCAAAACCTTCTACTGTATAACAGAGCAATCCTAGGTAAACGACCATATCCAACGACCGGGGCAGTTGGTAGAAACTAACGCAATTTTTTATCGAAAAATCACCTTCAGCGATAAGTTCTATTTCGGGATGAATGGCTGGGTATGTCTACAAACAAAATACTCGAATTTGGGACGATATCAATTCACATGAGATTTAAGAGCCACAGATACATTCCGAAAAAGTCACTGTTTGGTGTAGATTTCAGGTGGGCAGCATCATCGGTCTACATTTCTTTCAGAACGACGTTTGACCATCACCGCCAAAGGCGAGCATCATAAATAGGTCGATGATTACCAACACATTATTGGCCTAAATTTCATAATATAGACAGCAATGGCATGTGGTTTCACCAGGATGGTGCAGTTTCACACAGCTCACACCATATTAGAAATTCTGAACGAGCGATTCGACCTTCAAAAAGTCAAATAAATAAATAAAAAAAATTTAAATGCAGCTGGTTTACACTAGAGTTATAAAAATTAGGCATTTCGGATGCGCGCCATCCAGAGACGCCAGAGTGGATATTTGAACGATGTTATATTCCATACATTCGCCAAAAAGAGAGATAAAGCAACCCGGGAACGCCGCCTTCAGAATATCGGTTCATGTCGGTCTTTGCATCGCCCCATGGCTTGTTCACTTGTATTCTACATCTGTCTAGTCTACAAATGTCAAAACAGATTTGACATTGGCGGCCATTTGCAAAAATGAGAGCATCTTTCAATAGGGTGATTTCTTTTTGCCCACCTTGTATTTAATGCTCGCAAGTTTCTTTACAAATGACATGTTACGTTACTTACATTCGGTCAGTAAACTGTCATCATTATTAAAACCACAACACTTTTTTCTGGTGACAGAAATCTGAAAATTTGGCTTTTATGTACGTAACTGGATATTTTCTGTTTAATACTTAGAAGTTTGTTGAAATTCAACGAAACAAATGTCATGTCACGTCAGTTATATTCTGTCATTAAATTCTCATCAATTCCCCAACTATTGAAATCATTTTAGCTTTGTTCGTGTACTTTTCGTGTAAAAAAAGGAAAATTGGCAAAATTTCTGAAAAGAAAGAAAAATCCATCTTTTTTTTTTTTAAATTTTGAATAAATTTGTGAGTTCTCGCCAATTCGCCAACTATTGAATTTATTGTACATCTTAATTGAAAAACAATACATCCTTCTTACTTCATTCTAATGACAGAAAACTTGAAATTTGACATTTATGTGCGTAAGTACTCTAAAGCTATGTGTACATGATTACCAGGCCTGACAATCATTGTCAGATCAGCAAACGTCTGACAATGTCTGAAAATGAGCTGCTGAAAATTGAAGTTGTGTCTATACGGTTTGCAGAAAATCAACAAATGTCTGCAAATCTGTGGCAAAATATTTGGCTGACAATTTCGACAATCTAGTTTGGCCAATTAGCTGGCAATAGATTTGCAAACATTTGTAGATTTTCTGCCAACCGTGTACACACAAAATTATATTTTGGATCTGCAAATTAATTTTTAGCTCATTGAAACTGTCAGAAAAGTTTAAAGCTACATTGAATAAAAGTGAAGCGACGGTGACCGAGTAACTGGCTCAACCACAATGGGCTGAAATGTTTCAGTATTTTCATCTTCAATGTATTCATCCATATCTATAAATTTAAAAATAAATGTTCACGTATTTACATTTTCTTTAAAACACCAAGCACCTTAAAATTTACCTTGGAATCTTTGCCAAAATGGTCTGCCAATGAATAAATTTGCAAATGTTCTTTCAACTGCATCTGCAAATTTATTCATTGGCAGAAATTTGCAGAAACGTCAGATAATGAAAAAAATTTGGTGATCTCCCAATGAATTTTGTGTACACACGATTGCAGCAATTGCAAATTTATTTGTCTTCCAAATGATTGATTAATAATTTTTTTCTGCAAATTAATTTGGTGTGTACACGATTGTCAGCCATTGGAGACAAATTTTTTATTGACAGATCCGGCAATGTTTGCAGACCTGGCAATCGAGCTTTTTTTTTGTTGAAATTCAACGAAACAAATGGCATTTTATTTTAGATGAATTCGATCAGTAAATTTTCACCAATTCAAATCTTCTATTTCAAATAAAAACTTCCCATTTCTGAAATATCAAAAACAAGATTTCATTCAATGAAAAACAATTTTTATGTTTACCAATAATTTTTTTTAGTTCACTGAACATAGAGGTGTCAAAACGGAAAGAAGCCAATAAGTAGTAAGAAAGAGAGAGTAATCCTCGACTTTGTTTTTACATTTTGACATGTGAATACTTACAAATTTGTTCTGAAATGCTTTTCTGAAAGCTGTGAGAAAATGTTATTCTAATGCTCTCTAACATTAGATACTTATTGAAGACCTAAAATGCAGTCGAAATTAATGACAGCCAATTCTTACAAATGGTCTTTTTGTAATCAGAAGGGAAAAGAAATTTGGAAAGGTTATTTATTTCTGTAGATTGAAAATCCCAGTAAGAGAGTTCTTCTTTTTAACAAACAATGATTAAAAAATATCCCAAGTAATTTAAATCTTGAGATGCTTGCATTTAACCTAATGCCTGAAAGTTCAACACAAATGGATTTTGAACAACATGCAAGAAATTTCAGCAGTGATTTATCAAGTTGGTTGATTTTGAAACCTATATTTAGGAAAAAAATCGCTACCATTAACTCCTTGCTGTATGAGATCGTCATATGGGATTATGAACAAAAATTACAGTCGACTAATTGAGCTACTAATTACAGTGTTCCACAGAAGTTTCATATATTTGTGTCATGTTATGGTTAAAAAAAGGTCATATAAATATGTTGGTTGGTACGTAGAATTAAGTTAAGGCGGAATATGGCAGCACATGCACTTCCGCTGTACAATTAAAAAAAAAAACCAAATTAACTCGACTAACTTGATTGCAATCAGAGAGTTTCCAAGAAGTGTTTTGATTAGAACTGCTTCTGTGATTTCCATGCATTTGTTGAAAACTTTTTGCTTGCAGGTAATTTAAAAAAAAAAAAGATTAGTTCCACCCTGTAGTTTGGTTAAGATTTCTTAAGGCTACCATACACATGGTACAAAGTCTTACATTTAACATCAACCGAGGGGTTTTGGGGCAACTCAACTGGACTTACATAACTTCTTCTAAAGTGTTTTAAATTAAAGGACGAGTGGTCAAAAGCCCAGATTTTTTTTTGGTGAAGGAGATATCTGGACCTTTTTCTCTCAACTATTCAGCAAGAATGAAGGGAACTTCCACAGTTTTGTTGATATCGAAAAAATTAAATCAGATGCACTACAAGTTCTTAATAATGTTCTCCGCATAATGTTTTTCGAAATTATCCTTATCAAAGCCATGTCTAAATCTACGAGTTCTTTACAAGGAACTCACATCACGGGAACATTGAGATTAGAAAAGGATCAAGAAATTAACAACTCACTGCAACTTTCTTACAGAACCGAAACGATCGCATTTAAATTGTTAAACATTATTGATTTTGAGTAATAAGAATTCCTACTTGTTTTTCTGATAGAAAAGAAATGAAACAATTTATTTATTTTTTTTTAACGACAAATATCAAATAATGAAATCCGATATAGTACCAACGACTCACCACAAATGGGTATGGGAGCATGAATGCTTGGTAATCCTCTTGGTATCCATTCCATCATTTAATCCAATGAGTAAAAAAAAATTGTTCGATGGTTGGTAATTGTTAAATTTCAAAAATATTTTTAGGCAAAATTTTTGTTTTTTTTTTCTCAAGGATCTTTGAGTTTTCACTAAAAAATCCAATCGAAAACACTTATTTTAAACAAACCGAAGTTTTTAAGGACGGTAATACATTTTGAAAACGTTTATTTCCGTCGGTGTTGTTTTTTACGTAGGTAACGTTTTTTTTCTAATGCTTCCCACTTTTTGTCTTTTCGTATCTTTTTTTATTTTATTTAGTTTTAAGAAAAAAATCACTATCTAGATAGAAACACTTTAAGAATCCCGAGAAAACTATTCTCAGAGATATATGTGTTTTAAAATCGGATCAATGGCGCAAGGAGCACACATATAATACCCCCGGATAACCAACACACAACGACGACATCAACGTCAACGACGAGGAGATGACAACGGCGGCGGCGAAAAGCGATACCAATGAGAAAATGACACGACAACGACGACGGGAAAAACAACAACAACAACAACAACAACAAAAACGACAGCACCAACTGATGAAGGATGCTAGGTTGGGGCTGAAGCTGAATTGCTGGTTCGAATGGTAGTATAGCTCCAAGTGCGGTTGCATCTATCTCGATATGAAATATGTAAAACTATAGTGCAACGATGACACGAATACAAGGACGAAAAATTGCCGCGACGATGTCGAAAAACTTGGATATAGTAAGTACACTTATCCCACCGTTTTCACCAACCCTTGTTGCAGGGGTTTGGTTGTTGCAATGCAATTCTCGAAAAAAAAACTTTTCGTATCTACACCTTGGCGAAATGACGAAAAAAAGATAAGAAAAACGATTTTCTCGCGAAGTCCACCACAAAAAAAAATAATAAACTCGTCCAGGATATCTATGCAGTTAATCAAAAAAAAAAAAAATACCACAACACACAGTCAAAATCCTTTAAAGAAAACCAATCTAATTCAAAAACCGGAACCGGATACACCAATCGATTTATTACAATTAATCTCAACCGGATGTTAAATAGGGGTTAAGATGGGTTTAATGATTTAAATCCTTTACGGCTTTGTCTCTATATCCTTCTATACACAAAGGTATCACTCCAAAGAATATCCTTTTTCCGTTTTATTTTGATTTTTCTTTTTTTTTATTATATTTTTCTTTTCTTTTTTTTTTTAATATAAAAGTTCGCAGCTATCTGTGTGCAGACATTTAATGGTGTTAACCGAAGACGACCACACTATAAACTGACTGACATCAATCTTGGGTTGTTTTTCCTTCAGATTTTCCTGCTACTGCCACCACCATACCAACTCTGTATATAGAGATTTTCCAGTTCCAGTGTCAGAGCACTCTGTTTTTCCTTATATGTTGTCGCAGGGCTGTGAGCATACAAAGGCAAGTTCCTGCACCCACACTAATATCTTGGAAGAGCACCAAAAACCGAACGACATAACGGTGTGTCGATGTCGATATCGAGTCAAAACGGAGCCGAAGCCGAAGCCGGAGCGCATGGAGATTGGTGCAGTATGCTGCTTTTGGGAAGAAACGCGACGTTAGTTATTCTCTGTTCGTTTGTTTGAGGCTATAATTATCGATACCCCATATCAGAGCGAGAAGGGGTACACAATTTACCATACCTATATAACGGTACCTCTACTATAAACTATACACACAACACATTCATACGCACCTTTGGTGTTGGCTGCATATTAAATAAACTATGTGTACTTCTCACGCAGCAGGAAGAAAGAACACAACACACCATCAACGACAATGAGTAAGTAAGGAAACAGGATAACACGCAGTGAAACACAACAGATATGAGGATGAAAACAATGAACGATGACATGACACGAGGACGAAGACACCCCTATATGAATATCCTGTGTAAGTTCATAATGGCTATGGCTAACGGGTATATGAGGGTATGTCGGGATCGGGAGGATATTATGTAGCGGAATATGAATTTTCCCATCCATTCAACCTCTTCGTCATCGTCACTCTGCCAAACCAAAACGTATGTGAGAGAAAGAGAGAGGAATATATATCTGTGTGTGTGCAAGTGCAACCAATTTTTTTTCCCAGAGAGAAGACGTGTTTATAAAATATAGCCGAGCGGAGAACCTTGCCGTGAGATTTTAAGGATATATGTAGAATGTTGGTATGTAAACTGTCACACGGACACGATAACGGTGAAACCTACAAAAAGGACATTAAGTGTTGAATAATAACAAATACAGGAAAAAAAGGACGAAAGCAAAGGGAAAGAAAGTAGGTAAGTGAGAAAGATTTAAATTGAGAAATCTTATTTCGGGCGAGCGAGGCGAGAGTAATTTTCTTCTTAAAAAGTACTTAAGGGTATTATACGAGTGTAGTGGGTCTGGGTACACTGCGATCTGCGACTAGTAGATGAAAAAGCCATTGTTTTGTTATTCCTGTCTCCTGTGGTTCTTTTAAGAAGATAGACGCTCCATGACTGCTTTAAAATGTTTGCAGCCAAAGTGTTGAAGAATGGGGACTCATTTCGTATAAGTGTTGCCAAAGCAACATGTTTCAAGAAAATTAAGGAAGGAGGTATATCCGATTTGAATAAAAAAAAAACAGTTTTTATTTCTGGACTATTGTTTCTAATCAAACTTGTGATGATAGATCAAAAACTATTGGAAGGATATAGTTAAAATAAGTGGGATCAAACAAGGTTGTCTTTTGAGTCCACATCGCGAGTGCTTAATAGAAACTTTTTGACCATGTATAAGATCAGTGATGCGCTATGCTGGTCAAGTATGGAGATTTCTTCAGTATGGGGAGGCAGAGAAATTGTTGAGATATTTTTTTCAAAGTAATATGTTGGCTTCCAGAAAATACCCCTATATGCTGCATTTAGAGACCTGAGTGCCACCAGATAATCGGGTCGCTGTTATTGCACTGCACAAATGTATACATCCATAATCATATAAAACGGTACAATGAGATCGCCATGTCTGGATGACCAACCGCGAAGTGGCCGATTCCGCCAAATTAGGACACCAGCAGTGGTCAAAGGAGTGGTCAAAAGAATCCGCTGAGCAAAGAAAAAAATATGGAACGTCTTATTAAACAATACCTTAGAATTGGCGCTTACCAAAGAAGCATTGGACAACGCTTGAATGAGGAATTTTTTAGTCTTAATTTTTTGATTTTAAAATTAAATCCCAAAAATGAGAGGAATTACGTCTCCAAGGAAGCTGCTGATAAGGTTAGGAAAGTCCAAGTCCATCATGCAGCTTCAGTGATGGTGTTTCTAGCTTGCATTTTTGAGAACATAAAGGCATGTGCTTCCGCTTATTCAGAGAGATACCTAGACCACGGAATAAGAGTTAAGCTACGGATTAAAAATGTCCATTAATAAAAACAAAATGTACGTGAAATAGTAGTGACGTTTATCAAAAATCCCTTGAAAAAATCAATAATAAAGCTCACATTATTCAACGCACCTACTAATTCATCTATACACATAAATAAAAATGAATAACAGATTTTATATGAAAGTATATACAATACTTATAACAAAAACACACTTTAAAAAAATTTGTCTGTCTGTCTTTCTGTCTGTTTGTTCCAGGTAACCTCGGAAACGGCTGCAACGATTTTGACTGGACTTTCACTGGCAGATTTCTGATGTTCTAGGGAGTAATTTAGGCTAATTAAGTTAGTAGGTGTAGGTGACGCTGGGGTGTTTTTTTTTTGGAAAATTCTTATTAATGGACCGGGGTTTTCACAGACAGAAAGCTGATTTTGTATGGATTAAATAATGTTATTCAAATTATTCCTAGGATGCGCTAGTTGCGTTTTTTTTTTTAAATTCTTATTTATGTTCTGATTTTGACGGGTCTTTTATAGGCAGAAACCTGATGTTGTATGGTGTACCTAAGGCTATTTTAATCACCCGTTGGTGCCGCTGGGGTCGTTTCACAAGCATATAGCTTATTTTGCAAGAAGTAACTGAGGTTATTTTGATTACTAGGTGGCGCCACACTGGCCGGGTTCTTTTTCTCGAAAATGTATGGTATACCCGAGCAACGCCGGATAGGTAAGCTAGTTTCAGAATAAATCTGACACATCTGGTTCTTATTCCTTCGCTAAACCACCTTCCTCGGTCTTTTAACTTAGTAAACGTCACTTACTAGAAATTCAGTTTTATTGATAACATTTTGCATTTAGTCCATGGAATAACGCCTAACCTTTCGCTATTTTTGGTTGTGCTTCTTATTCTTAAAACTTCTCTAAAAGTGGCATACCACTTTAGTGTTTTAAATGAGAAAATAGTCACTTAATTCTCGAAATGCTCAGAAAAAAAATTCTTTGCTATCTTTCTAATTCTTCTAACTAGTGTCGTGCAACGTCACGTTACATTCAAAAAGACAATGTGTCTTATAGACACATAGTTAAAATATTATTATTATTACTAGTTTCAGATTAAGATGGTTGTGCTTGATTGGACTTAATGAAATAATATCAAAGGATTCGCCTTTCCTTCTTAAAGTTTTATATTATAATCATTTGCAGTTTTCTAAATGAAAAACAAGGCTTAAAACTTAAAATGTCAACATTAGTCAAGTTTTATAATATACAGAAATCAATAGAAAGGTAAAAATTCTTTAGGAAAACATGTCAATGTCAAATGACAGCTGAAAGTTCCACAGGAAGAAGTCTAACACCAAGTTTACACTTTCCTTTTTTTTTGTTGTTTCTTCTTACTTCTCTTTGACAGACACGAAATATTGTGTTTACATCGAACAAATCTTCTGTTCAAAATAAATATTTTAATAAACCAGCAATGTTATTGTTTTGTTGTCAAAAATTTGAAACGTCAAGCTCAATTCTCAAAATATTTAAAGGCCCGGTTTTACTCTCATTATTACTTCACTCTCCCTTAACAACCAAGCAGATTTATCATGTAAACTTTGTCACAGTTGTTGGTTTTGACATATGAAATTAAATTATCCCACGCCTCTTATACCCCCTTCCCATATACCGCACGCGCTGGGTTTGAAAAGTTGAAATAAGTAAAAAAAAATAAATAAGTATAAAAATAAATAAAAATAAAATAAATAAGAAACGACAAAGAAGCATGCTAAAGCTATTGTTAAGTTTGTTAAAAAATAATGCAGGAGATTCTTCTGTGTAATCTTGCTATGAATGCAATCAAAAACATCACTTTTCTTAACATTCTCGTTACTGGCTCGTTTCTGCCATAATCAGTTCTATGACGATCTTCCTGAATACAATTCTGAGCTGACGTTAATATTCATTTCCTCAAGGAGGGTGGATGATTCTACTACCCCAGATAAAATTTGGGGGAAAAAAATAAGATCGGCAACTTCACGACGTTTTTCAAAAGATTGTAATTGAATTAGTCGCAGACGATCTTGGTTGGGAGTCAAGTTGAGATTGTCAATCCATTGATGTCCTCTTAAAGCAAATCGGAGGAATCTAATATTAAACTCACCATCACAAACGACACCTAAATATCGGATGTTGTAACTCTAGAAACAATACAATTATTAATATAATAGTCACGAGGTGGCAGGTGGATACATTTGCGGAATTTACGTGATTGATTGACATTTATCAACGTTAAGCTCTAAATTGTTCTTTTGACACCAAAAAAAAAAAAAAAAAATGCAAATCGTTTTGCAGAGGTAGAGCATCGTTAGGTGATGAAATCTTCCTAAAGATTTTTATGTCAACCGCGTACGTCAAAACTTCCGAATGCTCAATCACAGATTCAACGTTATTAATTGAGAGGATAAATACAATAGGGCCTAAATGAGTACCTTGAGGGACACCCGATTTAGCAATGAATGGCTCTGATAGTATAGATCTATATCATACTCGATATGTACGGTCACAAAGATAAAATTCCATCTATTCAATGAAACCAGAAGGGAATCCAAGATAATTTTGTGCGAGATTTTATCAAATGCTTTGCTAAAGTCCCTAGCAATAACATCAACTTTGTTTTTGTTTTCTATTGATTTTAAAGTATACGAAACAAATTCCATTAAATTAGTGGTCGTTGATTTTGGGCAATTGTTCTAAAGTTAGCAACATCTGCATTACAACCCTTTTGGTGAATAGGAATGATGAAGGAATCCTTCCATGTCGGTGGGAAAAATCTTGAGAAAGAGATTTTTGGAAAAGAGTGGCAAGAGGTTAGACAAAATTGGTGGCACATTTCTTTAATACAATTGCAGGCAAACCATCTGGGTATGATGAGAAATCATCTTTAAGTTTGTTAATCTTTTGGACCACATCTTCAACATTAATAACATTTTGATAAGAGCAGGACAGGAATATAATAGCGTTTCTAAAAGTAAAATTTACGCGAGAAAGACCAGATCGACCTGGGTAAGGGTCGAGTTGTTTTTACTCTATTTTTAATGAAAGTCGACATTTTTACCGACAACTTGTCAACGGGTTTGGCTCGTTTCCTGTGGGGCCAATACAAACAGGATAGATAACTTTTTGATTAAGCTCATTCGCGGACACATTGCAAGGGCGATGACCTCAACTAATGGACAAATTTTCGAGGCTTAATACCCCCAAGATGAATATTTTGAAAGTACAAGTTCGAGTGGTTTTATCCCGCCCGAGGCTTTCCTATACCTTGATAGTCGAGGGCTGATTCAGGATAGATCAGCGATTCCGTTGATCTATCACGTCAGCCGCAGAACAATTAGTAGGCGGCTCCTCTACGACCGAGACATAGTCACTGGGAGCGAAGCAGAGCGCCTCCGTTTCAGTAGGGCCGTGCCCGACCGGGATCGGAAGGAAGCACATGATCAGGTGCTCCAATTTTGGTGGCCCCGTTAGAACCCAATATTTTTAGTCGACATAGACCAAATGTCGCCTATGGCCGACCTATGTTTATCTTTAGTATCTTTATGTTATGGGCAGTTGCGGGTGGTTAATAGTAGGATGGGGACTGTCCGAAAACCAACTGCGTGCTGTTGACATATGTTATGTGTTTTCTGTTTTACCGTTCTCTCCCATTCTTCTGATCAGTCCAGTATCAATGTCGTCTTGTGTGTTGTCTTGTAATTGTCTGATCCGATGGCTTCAGTAGCCAGTGGTCATAAGTAATGTAATGTTACCAACAACTTTTAAATCGACTGGATTTTAAACTGTCAACTTTTTCTTTTGTCGATCAACTTTCAATCGGCATTTTAACAGTCGGTAAAATTTATATTTTTCCAGTCGACATTTTTTTTTAATTCGATCAAACGTACGCTTCCTAGCAATCGATTAACCAACTCGATTTAACAATAATTTTTAGCTGCAACATCATATTGGAAACCTCAAAGAAGCATAGAATTTTGTGTGAATTTTTTTGTTTTACAACAACTGCAAACAAGGCTTAAATCCACCAAATTAAATACTTCGTTAACGGCACAAGGCTTTAGTTTCGTTAAAATTGCATCCGAAAGTCAAACATCATCTTAAGGTTATTAAAAAAAAAAGAAAAACTTCAAGATGGCAACTTTGTCATTAAAAGTCAAGCACAACACAAACGCCTTGCCGTTATTCGCTTCACACCACCAACAACAACTAATACCCTTACACAAGTTCTCAAGCCCATACTCAAGTCATCTCTCTTCCTCTTGCACAATAGCTGGCTCTCACCAGTCATTTAACTGTATGTGTTTTGTTAAAAAGGAAATCGCCTCTCAAGTTAAAGTCGAAGCACGCGCGTAATATCCTTGTGATGCCAAAACCGAAAAACCACTCTGTACTGTATATTGTGATATCCATTTTGATGACAAGGGGGTGGTAGGTAACTGGTAAAATGGTTATGGAAACTATCTCTTTCGGAAAACATGGCAGGTATGAGGGTGTAAAACGCAAAAATGAGAAAAAAGGAACTTCAAAACCATAACGGAAATGTGGTGGGAAACAAAATGACTTGCTTGTCATCTAGTCCTGGCCCTGGTCGACGACGACGTTGGTCGATGGCTTGTGGGGGGAGGGGAGGGGAAGGTGTAGGGCACTCGAAAGAGAACTTATTTATTGTTTAGTAAGGAGCACAACAACATAACCGCCCACTATTACAAACGTCACACCAACACAATCTTTATCCTCTTCGTCCTCCACTGACATCCAGCAGTGCTGCCAGAGTCACTTTCGCAAGGGTGGGGTTGGTGTTTTTGTGGTTTTTCTGTGTCCTGCAGGAAAAAAAAACAAAAAAAAAACCGAGCAACGAGCTAACACAAACAAGAAAATATGCTCCTCGAGCAAAAAGGCCGAAGAGCATATCATTTCCACTTCTCGCCGAGAAGAAGTTATAATATGCCCCGTTAAGGTGCGGGGTTAGCAGATGGCACTGTGACACGACCGGAGTAGAAGGGGGAGGGGTTGGGGGTGCCGGTGATGTAGTGATTGGTAAGGATCGAGCAAGAGGCCGAGCGGGTGAACAGGTCACCAGGATGATGGGGTGCCAGAGGGATGCTGGGTTTTTTAACTAATATCAAGTAAATTGATACGTGACCCAGCATTTAAATACCTTCATTGGTTGGGCGGTTATGGACGGCTTCAGCTAGCTAGGGCTTTGTCTGGCTTGGCTTGGGTTGTTATGCGATATTTTTTCTTCTTTCGTCTTACTTACTTATTCCAACCAACCCTTACCCTTTGTAAGGAGCTTTTCGAGGGTTGATGCTTTGTGGTTGTTGTTGTTGTTTAGTGTTATATTGGTGCACCGCTTGAGCTCTTTTGCACTTGTGTAAATTTTTCGGTCTCATATTTACAGTTTAACTTTAGTTTACACACAAATAGCGCCAGGGGATGAGGATGGGGGTATGTGGAGTCCATAAAGGCAGAATTGTTACAGAGTGTGTCCTCTGGCAGGCGGCAATTGTCGTCGAGAAAATAAGTTCAGTTCAGAGCCAAATGGGCTAAATAAGGAGTGAGAGAACTCTGGCACTAGAGAAAATATACAGAGTGTCAAAACAAGGGTTAAGAAGTGATACGCAGAAAGAAGAAGTTTCTTCTTCTATCGTTCTGTTTCATACTGCCATATGTACCATAGTCTCTGGAACAAGAGTAGTACAACTTGTCGCCGCTTGTGTGTTGTAATTCATTGTTTGTGGTGGTGATGGGGTTGTATGCGGTGAAGGGTCGGCGTGAAAATATGTAATAGAGACGACTTTGGTATTTGCAATAATTGTGCAAGGGTCGGTGGTTTGTCGACTGTGTCATCCTGATGCAGTTGGGTTTTTCTTCTTTTTTTTTGTTGAAATTGTTTTGGGGTCTTTGGTTTTTTTTTTGTCTGTGGGTTTACGAATGCTCTTTTGGAGCATAAAATTTAAATAAGGATATCCTGTGGTTGAATAGAATTTGACCCGTATGTCAAAGAGATAGAAAGAAGGATGTTTTTAATTGATTTAAGGTGAAGGATGTTTTGGGACTTGGTAAGGTCATCGTATATAGGTAGTTATCGACTGATTTGGATTTGAAAAACGATGTTTTGTTTATTCAATCGGTTTGCAATTTGAATACATATATATGAAAGTTTCGATTGCAGAAAATGTTATTGCTTTGAAAGACATTTGAAAAGGTTCTTTGGATAGGAATTGAATAAAACCATTCCGCCTGAAGGCTTTAATGCTTTGTTTTACCCCTGAATGAACTGGAAAAAATAATAGTTTTTCTTGGGAAATTTCTTGGCATTTTAAGAACGACCAATATTATTTTGATGAACATTTCTTGGGAATAAATTCCTGATTATTAAAATGCAATTTATTTTATGATCAACCAACTTCATAAAACTGAAGCAAAAGGGAAGCTTTGCTATTTTAATACTGACATGAAAAACAATTGAATTGTCCCTGGACACAGGTGAAGCAGAAAAAAGAATAGTTATGTTGCCAGACGAGATCAAAACAATCATCGATTAAAGAAAAAGATTTATTTTTTTCATTTTCGTTAGGTTCTTTTGTTTAAAAAAAAAACTTGTCCTTGCTGGAAACTATGAACTATTACTATATGTTTAACTTCTTTCAGAAAATCAAAGTTGTTTTATTCTTAGAAAAAGTCAAATCCATTTAATTTTATGTTTAATAAATTTAAATAAAGCAAAACATGCAAAATGCGTTGGGCGCCATTTAGGGTTGAATTATTTAAAGTAAAGTTCTTTTAAAACTTTATTTCTGAAACGAACATTAGGTCCAATTCATAAAAGACAAATCATGTTACTTTTAAAACCCCTTTTTCAAGCTTAATTCACTTTCATAAAAACTACCCGTGTTGGGCGCCATTTTTTTAAATTATTTTGAAAAGAAAATATACATAATAGGTTACCTATTTATTTGTGAACATTTCAGTGGCATTATTTCCTCATCAGTCAAATTATTGAAACGATGTTAAAGAGCCGCTTTTCTTCCAGCACCCTAAATTGACTTTCATGTAATAAGCACCCTTTATACAAAAACCCAAACAATGAAAAAAAAAACAGCAAACCCCAACGACGACGACGTCACTCTTAATCCCCTTTTCACCTGAATGAATTACTTAACAAAATACACAATGACTCCTATACAAATCCTGTTTATTACTCTGCCATGTGTACCGTAACGATGTCCTTAATTTCACATAATCCGTCATATTTAAAAAAAAATATTTTGTAGGTATCAACAACAAAAAAATCATAAACTCGTCCCTTGAACGCTAAATATTCTATCCTTAGGGAACAAATCACCGAAAAGCAACATATTGACAAATTATCCTTATTGTGTGCGCTTAACCTAATGCCTTTTTGTATTCCAAACGATTTTTATCTCATCACATTATAGTGTATCCTGTGGCGTTTTTGTGTCTATTCAAGATTGTCCGGCTTTCATTGTTAATTTTTTTTTGTAATGTAGGTTTTGTCATTTGTGTAAAAAAAAAGGAGAACCACAGGATGCGGGATTAATCATCCTTGTGGCAACTACTGTTCACACATTTTGATCGCTTAATCAGAAAGAATTAACTGATTTGTATGTTTTTGTTGCGTAAATTCAAAAGTATCTGTCGGCAAATAATATCATTTACGTGTTTTGTAGTTTTTCCATATAATACTAGCTGAACCACCCGGCGTTGCTCGGGTATACCATACATTTTCTGGGTCTAGAGAATATCTCCATCTAAGCGCCACCTATCGGGTATAATTTATAAGGCATTTTTTTTTTTAATAAATTACGTGGTGGTCTTGTCAAATCGGTCAATAAATAGGAATTTTAAAAGCTGGCAACCCCAGCTCCACCTAGGGGTAATTAAAAAAGCTTAAGTTATGCCTTACAACATCAGCTATCTCTCTGTGAAAGTCCCGCCAAAATCGGTGCAGCTGTTTCCGAGACTACCCAGAACAAACAAAAATTGTTTTTGTTTGTTTTTCATATGCATTTTGTAAAAAGCTGTTATTTTGATTCTGCAAACATACACTTTAATATTATTTATGTGTAGATGAAAACTACTAGGGTTCGGAATTGAACAAAAATGTTCCTCGCTGTAGATCGGTCAAGAAAATTTTTGCAGTAGAATTTTAACTTATTAATTTGGTTTATAAAAAGCAATTCTATAATAATGAATAACTATCTGACCCAGCAAACGTTGTTCTGTCATATGAATTATTTCTAGTTTTTGGTAGTTAAATGAATGTATTGTAAATGTGTTTGAATGTTTAAGCGATTGATAAAATTGATCTAAAAAGTAAAATAGATCGATCGTTTATGGTTTTTTTCTGGCTGCAATGATGTTGCACATTGTCATTCGACAAACAATCTCGTTAGTTTGTTTGGATACACCCAGGCGGAGATCTCAAAGTACTCCAATTGCTTTTTAATTTATACTATAATCGTGGTAAATTCCTTAGATAATGGATTGTATATACCTCAATACTTTGAAAAAAGAATTTTTTAACAACAAATTCCCTACCCCTGCATATTATAGTAAGTTTTCTTTTGTCTTCCACTATGCTTACATAATTTTTTTACTAAACATTTTTAACACTAACACACGACACGAGTGCCGCAGTAGATTTTGTGAAAAACGCAGTAAAGCAGTTAGTTTAAAAATTTAGGAAAAAACGCAGCAGATGTACTATTTTTCCAGTACATGCACTCGCATATATATACATTATGGGCCAAAAGTTTGAGTCCACTTCCATATTGCAAAGAAAAATTTAATTTTAAAACAGACAAATATTTTAAGTAGGAAACATAAATAATGTTAAATTAGTGAGAAATATGCGTTTAAAACCAAAATATGGTTACAAATATTTGTATTTTATTATTCGTACTAGTACTATAAATTAATGTTTGTAAATTTGGATGTTTGTTCCGTAATCACGGGTAAACGGCTTAATGAATTTGGATGAAATTTTGTAGGTAGACGGATGAGGTGCTGGATTGAAAAATAAGCTACTTTTTATTCTAGAAATAAATGCATTGTTTTTGTGGGAGAAGCTTAAATGGGAAGTGATGTATGACTAGAAGTTTGTTTGTTATGCTGCAATGACTCAACGACGAATAGGTAACAGGAAAAGGTCCTACTACTGCACAAATTTACTTTATTCAGAAAAAATACAGATCCTGTGGGAGAATTCTGAATAATTTTCTTTAGCGGATTTTGATAAAATGTAAGTCTCTGGTAGGAGCTAGTAACATACAAAAAAAAAATGGATAAAACTGTCATTTTTATTTAAGATCTTTTCATTTTGTTTTTCTTTGAGGTGATCTTGGCAAAGTTTTCATATGTGGTTAGGGCCGTTGTCTTGTTGAAATACTAATGCTTGGCCAATCAAACACTTTGACAGACCAAAGCGTTTTCTTCCAATATTGTCTTCAACGCTTTCTTGTTCATTTTACCAAAGATTCGGGTCAGATCTTTCACTCGACTCGAAGAAAAATATCCCCAGACCATAACAGAACCGCCACCATATTTCACGGTAGAAACCAGACTGTCCGGTAGCGTCTTTTGATCCGCGCTACGTCAAAAGAAAATCATTCGCTTTGTGCCCAATATTTCAAATCTAAAAATTTAGGATTTTAAATATCGTCTTTATCTACGGATTCATAAAAAGGTGCTGAATTAGCAACAAAAAATCATAAAAATTAATAATTATGTAAAATTCAAACACATTAAAAAAAATTAGGTTAGAAAATCCAATCCACAATTCATACAGTTCAGCGTGTTGGACTCAAATTTTGGTCACCAGTGTATTATGATTTCAAAATCTCGAAAATACCAAACGTCAGATGTGTGTGATATATACTTAGATTGCGTAGTCAAAACCCTTTTATCGCGGTTTTCCTTACTCACACAATATTCAAAAATACAAACGACCCTCCAGTTAAACCAGTTAAATCCATTTAAGAGTCCCTCAAAGCTATCACATTGGACCGTTGTTATTTATTACAAGAACATACTCATTCTTCTCTTGTCAAATGGGTATCCCCACTTGATGCTGGCTTAACCGCAATCAATAAAGTATCTAATTCCCTTCTAAAGGGATCACATATTTCAACTCTTAACCCCCCCCCCCCACCACCACTCTTCGGGGCAAATTTATCCCTATTATATTTAGTGAAAAGTAATCGTTCACTTTTTAATCTCCAACTTACACACATTTTTATGAACTTAAATTGCCCATGCCGTACAATCTTCCTCTTATATGGTATCTTTCCGCAAAATTATGTGAAAAGACGGGAAAACCTTACACCCCCGCACCACCCCTGGCTATCCTCTTACATCAGAAAGGAATGCAGAGTATTGTGAAACAATAAATTCACAAATTACCGTCAATATGGCTGCAATGTAAAAGCGGATAAAATGTTCAGCATATTTTCTTCTGCTTTTCCTGAATTTTCTTCCCAACAAAAGTTAAGTGTCTCTCGGTTTTCCCATACATATATGTATGTATATGTATGAAGCCAGTAGCCACCTTCTGAACGAAGGATGACCCTTGAAAATGCTATTTAACCTTAAAGTTCATTGTTGGTATTTGTTTAATTTAATTATAAACAATATTCGTTTCCACTTTATATTCTTGTGCAACAGAAACTTTGACTCGGTCGTATCCCCAATTCCCTACTCATTCCCCCAAAAAGTGAACAAAAAAATAGAATAAGAAAACGGATATTCTCCTTAATAAATTTATCCACTTATACCAACACAAACACACATACAAACACCAAGAGATTCTTGTATATTGGAAGAGAACGAAAATAAAAACAAGAAAACATCTTGTGTTGCATGAAAAATGATTTCCCAGTTAATCTTGTTGCGGGGAAAATAGCAAATCTTTCAATGACTTGCTCTACCATCAGGATTTTCCAACTTTGTATGTATGTATTTGTGTGAACACATTTTTTTTCTTTGTTAGAGAGAAACACGCCAGCACGAGAGAAACCCTCTTTGTCCGTCAAATTCAGATTCAAAGTCCAAAGCTCAGCCTCAGAGGAAAATTAAGGCATGAGAGCGAGATTTTCCCACACGAAAAATTGTTATAAGAACATGTGTTAGTCTGAGCCTTTCGGATTGTTTATTGGGGGTGAGCGGGTGGCAGCAGAGGCGTGGGTGGATGACAAAAACTTGGCTGAGTATCCCGTACAATATCTCTACACACTCGGAGAAAAAACCCCACAGTCGACCGCACGGAATTTTAATGCAATGAAAAATGCACAGCAATTTTCCGCAAACTTTTCCACAACTTTTATCACTTTTGCCTTGTGGTGTTGGTGTGGGATGAATAACAAACTGTTGGTGGGGGATGAATGGACAATGGCAATGGGGTGGTGGGGGGCGGTAGCAGAATGATGTTTTAGAGTTAAACTAGCAACAAGATGGACGGAGTGAGGTCATCATCATAAGGCGAGACATAAAATCCGCAAGAGAAAGAGTGAGAAAGATGAAGGCACTGGTCCACTGGTCCTTTCGAATCCTGATGGAATATAGTAGTGCTACAGGACCAAACCGCATTTTATACGAGTGTATAAGTGCTGACATTTTGGCACTTTATTTGTGAGTGTTTATTTTATTTTTGTCGGTCCCGTTGGTTTTTTGGTATTTGCAATGAAATTTATTTCGGAAAAATCCACCCCCTCAGGCGTGTATGGTTGTGTGTTTTCCAACTATTTTGTAGTTTATTTATTTTTTTTTTACTTCTTTTTGCTGCGGAAAGTGATAGTGGCAAGACTTAGTTGGAAACGGACTTATATTATTGAGGGTAAATAGTGTGTGGTTTGTTATGATATGTCCGAAATGGCGTTTGGAAGTGAAGTTTAGATTGAGATGGTTTCTTTATTTGGCAGTTTATTTGGTTGTTGGTTTATGGGAAATTTGACATTCGAATTTGTAGGGATGGAGAAGAGCATATTTGCTCTGAAAGAAGTTTTAGAAATTGAGGGTTTTTTAATAAAGGGATTTATGGAAATGTTTTAGAAAGACTAGATTTTCCTTATAAATACTAAGCAATATAAGCAGACATTTTTAGTTTTAGCTAAAAGTTGGTCAGAGCTTTTCTTTGACAAATGAAAAAATAAATTAAAGTCTCTTGAAACTGATTGTCACCGTGCACCAGCAAACATTTAAACGATGCTATATTTCACTCATGATGTCATCGATAGGCCTTTCAAACGAATAAAAAAATTCGTTGAAATCTCACACACACTTTGTCTTATTTAAATTTAAAATTAAAAAGACCCTTTACAGACAGTGACATCCATTAATCCATAAGGCAGAAACATCAAAACACAACGATATTTTTCAACATTTGTAAGAACGTACGAAAGATTTTGATCATTATAATATTTTTTTACTCTATGTTTTAAACTACTCACTGTAATTTATCGCCTGTGAAACCTTCTTGTTGGTAAGAACTGAAAACCTTTTAGAAATCTCTTGCCAAATTCCGAGTTATTAGTTCAGAGAATTATGGGAGCGTGGTCAGGATAAATGAGGAATATGGAAAAACATTAAAATTGCAGAAAAATATCTTGTGTGAATATCAGTTAGTCCATTTTGCTTATATTTTTTTTAATTTAAATTATCCAATTTTACCCAAACTGAAAAAGTATTTCGAAAATTGTAGGACGGATTTTGATAAAATCATGTTTTTTTAGTTTAAAAACAAATTGCAATTTTGGTATGCAGTTTTGATTATAAAATTTAAATAATTTTTTTTATTGATTTTTCAAAAATAAATTTTCAATAATTAATTTTAATTAGAAAAGAAAAAAAAATTGATGTGTAGAATTAATTTGGCTACCAAGATCTTCTCAAATATAAAATTTGACAGAAATCCAAAATCGTTTATGAAAGATATCGTTAATAGACTTTTCCCGTAAATTTCATCGAATTGGGGCCAAAAATATTCGGTTATCATTGAACGGTAGCGATCCCCATTCACAGTAACGTGCCGGTCTTGATCATCACGGAAGAAGTACGGCCCAATGACGCCGCCGGCCCATAAACCACACCAAACCGTATTTTTTTCGAGATGCAATGATGACTCATAGAGTACGTGTGGATTGCTGCCTGACCAATAACGCATATTTTGTTTATTGACGAAGCCATTCAGCCAGAAATGAGCCTCATCGCTGAAGATGATTTTTCGATGAAAATCCGAATCATTTTCAAGTTGTTGCTCAGCCTAATTCACGAACATACATCAATTTAATCTTGTAAGGATGTAGGCCAAGATCTTTTCGCAAAATTCGCCACAAAGACGTCACAGAGATGCCCAACGCTTGAGAACGACGTGTGAGAGACACATTTGGGCTTTCTGCAACTGAAGCCTCAGCGGCAGCAATATTCTCGACACTACGAGCACTTCTTTGAGTCACTGGCACGGGAACATTTTGTACAGTGCCTGTGGATTCAAATTTTTCCACTAGACGCTCAATTGTTGATATGCTAGGACGATTATGACGACAATAAATTGGACGTAGCGCTCTTAACGTTGAGACCACTGACGCCGAATTTCGGTAGTAAATTTTAATAATTTCGACTCGTTGTTGGCTCGTATATCCATCATGAAATGGAAAACCTTACTGAAGAGAAATGTCAAAAGAGCGGAAAGAAATATGGCGCCATTTGCTGTGCCTGTCGCTCTACTTTTGTAGCGTCCCTGTTGAAAAACCCCATACATACAGACAGAGAGACATTTTTTGCCTTATAGGACCTCTAATCACAATTAAAAATTAAGATTTTTGAGAAATCCAAAAAGTAGTTTTCGTCATGTTTTTCTTTCAATGCGTGTCTTTATTACAGAGTTGGGAAATAATGATTATCTTTTTGTAATTAATTACAATCTCCATTACAATTACAAGTAATTAGTAATTGAATCTTTTTCAATTATGTAATTGTAATCGAAAAATATCGAATTAACATTACATTTTTTTGTAATTGAAAAAATTTCATCAACCATTACAAGTAATTGAAAAATGTAATTGATATTTCAAAGTAATTAAAAAAAATACTTTTTTATGTAATTAGAAAAAAATACTTTTACTTTTTAAGTAATTAATTACTTTTGTGAGTTTACTATGTAGAAAATTGCTGCGAATGAAGATTATTTTTGTTTCCTATATATATTTGACTTAAATAAAACATTTTATTACGTTTTTAACAACGATTACAAAAAAAATAATCTATCGAAACGAGTATTTAATTACTTTTTTGCGTAATGATTACTCAAAAATGTACATTACAGCTTTTTTGTCCATTAATTTTTTTATCAATTACTCTCTTGTAATTGAATTAGAAGTATCCAATTAAAAGTAATTGTAATGGAATTTTTTCACTTACGATTACAATAACAAGTAATGGTAATTGAAGTAATTTGTATTTATTATTTTCCAACTCTGTATTAATATCGATATATAACCTGGACGGCTTGAAGAATTTCTTTTATGTTGTATATCGCAGTTGTAGAGTCGAAAAACGGTTTTGGTTTCTTTGCATTTTTCTTCAAAAACTGGTTTGTCGATTTTGATAAGATTTCACATTTAGACTATTTGAAGCAACAATTTAAAATCTGCATCCCAAAATTTTGCATCTAATTTTAAATTTTTTTTTTTATAAATCTTTGACTTCAGAAGCCTTGTTTGCATTGTAGTGTCATTCAGCCCCTACAATTAATTTAATAAGTTACGTTAAATTAATAAGTAAATGTTTCTAATTGAGTTCGTAGTTTAAATAAAATGAGATGTTTTTACTTGCGATTATAGAGACTATAAGGCAAGTTTAGGATTCGTGAATATTACGATCACAGAGAAGTTTAAAAAAGTGATCGAGAAAAAAATGTCTGTTTGTCTGTCTGTCTGTCTGCCTGTCAGTATGTATAACGAGCTGCAGCCTAAACGGCTCAAGCGATTATCTTCAAACTCGGTGTGTGTAATTATTTTGGCATTCCCCAGAGGGGGAATTGAAATTTTATGTTTAGGCCTAAAAATAACGGTACCTGCCATATGACCGTTTAGGAAAATCTTATTTTTCCCGAAAACGGCTGAGAATTTTTTTGTTGGTATTATCTATAATTTGATTAGAACCGAATTTACGGGAAGTCTATTAACGGTTACTTTCATATAACGGTTTTTTAATTGTTGAGTTTCTCGGTGACGGCTCTTTGGATTACTGTCAAATTTTATATTTGAGAAGATCTAGGTACCTAAATTAATTCTGCTTATCAAAATTTTAAATAACTTTTTTTTCTAATTAAAATTAATTTTTGAAATTTTTTTTTTTGAAATTCAATATTTTGAAAACGTAATCTGAAATGCCAATGCCAAACCAAACTATAAATAAATCACTTGACAGTTGACAAAATGGCCGCCAGTTACAATAGTGTTGCCTTGTAACTTGTCCTTCACTTAGTTATAAACAACTTTCTATAGTAAGAATACAAGTTATAGAAGTTAGTAAATCGAGTTCTTTTCCATTTCTTGTAAAGTGTGTTTTTTAAATTACGTACTCGTCTAAGATCCTTATTTATCCAAATAGAACGTCATAGAAATTTTGTACGTATGTGTACATATCGTTTGAATTTAAAACATTTTTCCAGTCAAAATTGTTAAAGAACTCGTCAAGTTTTTCGATATTAATTTTGTTAAAATTAAATTCAGCAACTTAGAGCTTGTTACTTTTAGACGGATAATTCGTTGGAATAATGCAATTAATTGGATAATTATAAGGAACTTTCGGCAAAAGACACACATTTAAATTAACAATATTACAGGAAAGTCCAGATAACTTAATTTGGCTAAATACTGAAAAATGTACAATCTCAACGAAATTTCTTTGAAACTCAGGACCATGTTCAAGAACACTGTTAGCTTTACTGAAACAATTTCTAGATTTGTGTAATTGTTTAAATGAATAAGTTCAGATTTCAGACAACACTAAACAGCAATTAATACGCCACCACCTTTTTACTTGCGATTGTAAAAATGTTGAAATGACAATCAAACATGAAATTACCATGATAGAGAAACAGAAAAACATATTTGAGTTACTGGCAAAATTCTGTCTGTCTGTCTCTACGTATGTATTTTTGACTACAGCCTAAACGGTTAGGCCGTTCTACAGAGGAGTTTTTCGAATTTTTTTTTAGCTGAAAAACGCGTAAATGATTTCTTTTTTAGATTAGTTTTATAATTAATGTTATTTTTGTGCTTAAGTTTGCATTCTTTTATTATTTCTTTTTTTAATTTATAACAAACATTTTTAACTTTTTTTAATTTATAACAAAAAATGGGCCACTTGATTGGCCGCCTCGGGGCAACGTTAAGTCATTGGTTTATGCCAACAAGCCGATGACGACGTTGGAAGAGCTCAGAGCCATTATTGAACGCGAAATAGCGGCCGTTTCGTCCGAAATGTCTGGCCGAGTCATCGATAAATGGTTCCAACGAATCGACCGCTGCAAACGCTCCCACAGTTGCCATATGAACGAAGTTGAGTTCGATTCATAAAAAGGTTTTGATTGTACTTCAAGCCGATAGTAAAGTTTTTAAAATATCTCAAATGGTTTGCGTTTTATTTAAAAAAAAATTGTCAAGTCCTTATTCGAGAAACCCTTTACTTAATATTTTGGGGATTACTATACATTTGTGCTTTTTTTCTTTGCAAATCGATTGGAAAGAATTAATATAAGATTTGTTCGAATTTTACATTGATAATAACACAACAAAAACTTCCTTGATATTATTCCCTGTGGACATTTTTAGAAACATCAATTACAAAACAACAACGATGTCTAGCTAAAGTTGTCACCCTGAGGAACACTATTGCCGTTGAATGGAAAGTAGAAAAAAATCCTTGAAAACAAATCGAAGAAATAATAGAAGGCAAACAAATATCGAACTTTCTTTGCCACCTTGAGGAACACCAATAACAGAGCTTTTTGATCTAAAAGTGTATAAATAGTTCTCACCTTAAAAAAAAACTTTAAAGAAAAGCTTAGAAAAAGCTGTTTCAGGCATTGACTTTTTACTTCCTCATGACGTCTTTAAATTGTTTTTCCCAATTCAAAAAAAAAAACAAGTTCTTTCAGAGACTCTTCAAAACTGTCAAAAAATCTGTCAAAGAATCTTCGCTTTTTTTCCAAGAAAATAACCTCTATTAAAATATTGACCCTCATCAAGTCTTAATTTTACTATAACAATCAAATCTTATCCTCCTGCTTAAACTGCTTTCCCTGGTTCAATTAAGTCGTCTTCATCTGCATCTTCATCGTCGTCTTCGTGTCTACAATCTTACAAAAATGATCGCCTTTACACTGGCCCTCATAAAATTCTCTTGACATTCTTCCAGTTTTAACCATAAATTAATTTATCTGCAAACAATTTTACTTCTCAGACACCAACTTATCCATCCATCCAGAGAAAGATGAAGCTATAATGACCAAAGCATGGTCATTCTCTTTGTTTAAACAGACGTCCCAGAGTACTGAGAGTAAAATACATAAAAAAATCCTTAGTTAAGGAAGATTTTTTTTAGACAACATAACCAACAACAAAATAAATGTAGAATACTAAAAATATTTTAAAAAAAATCACACCCACCTCCAGTTAAAAAGGGTGTTTTGTCGTTGGAAAAAAAGAACTTTGTGTTTGGTTTTAAGAGGTGTTTTTATGACTCATAAAAAAGAAAAGCTAATAAAAAAAAATCTCTGAAGAAAACTTTTACGACATTTTGTACTTTTATCCGCCCACGCCAAAGATATAAGACGACCCTGTGATGGCATAATGACAGATGGCAAAGGAGGTAGAAGCTATACAAGGATGGAATAACCTCTGAGCTTAGACTTTAAGCTATAAACGCAACCGATGAACGAAGAAGACACAGGAATATAAAATTGTAAGTTTAAAAACTATAAAAGAAATTGTTCATCTTTTTCTACTGTTTTCCCGGAAACGGGAAGGAATTTCATTAAGCGTGGTATACGCCATGTTAAATTTTTTAGTCTTCAACCAGTTTTAAGGACTTGAATAAAACTTTCAAAAAAAGTCAAAAAACACTAAAACGTGGAAATAAATTTAAAAAAAAATCTACCCTTAAATTCGGTGCACCCCTTATGGAAAATAGTCCTTCTGCTTACGTCTCGATGACGACATTTTAATATGTTTCCTCAATCCACACACACTTCACATCGATGCTCTTGAAACTCATAAATGTGTGCTCGCATTACTTGCAATTGAATGAGTTTCAAAAACTTTCGAGGCTTAAATGGTGATTCGGTCGGATGAGTGCCTACTTATCTTTTTATTGGGCTTTTGTCGTGTGGTAACTTCTATAGAGGTACAACACATGTACGTCTGATTATTCCGTACAAAAGGGTTCTTATTTGGTCGATTGGTTTTTTTTTTGTTTGTGTTGCAGAGAAAACGTGTGGCATATTATTTGCTTGCTCATGCATTGTCACAAAATGTTAGACAACGCGTTCTTCCTCTTTGCCTGCAAAGGGGGTAAGATCTCAGGTATTGATTATGGTGTCTTGTATAGAGAACGAAAATCACTGCAAATATTAAGTCCTTATCAGCCAGCGAGCTGGAGTTTTTTGGGCTAGATAAATGCAGAACTAAGGCATTTAGGGTGAACCGGAGCATCGTCATCCATATTGGTGAAACCAAAAATCGATTTTTGTATTACACGAAAAATTACATAAATATTTGGTGTTCTACACTTAAAATTATACTCGATAGATACCTATAACCCGGTAGCGTTAGACACAAAAATCACATGGAAATAATTCCAATAAAAGAATTTCTTTTTGCAATGGCTTTGTTAAGTGTCCCAATACGAAAATCCTAAGGGACAAGTGGGGAGGGGGTAATAATTGATACGCAAAAGGGGTACTTTTGTGGTTTTTTGGACTGCCCGCTACCAAATTACATTAGGTCAAAGTTGGGCCTCCAGGAGCGGATTGAAAGGTGGCTTGTCAGAAGTTAGTTTTTTTCACTCAAACCATCAGACCTCTATATCTCGTAATGTAAAGATCCTAGATGAATATGTTTTACATTGCCAGATAGGTATTAACTTCAGCTACACGATCCATATGCTTAAAATCTCTTGAAAAAATAATTGCGCTTGTAGGAGTGAATTGAAGGGTGCCGTGTCAGAAACTAGTTTTTTTTCACTCAAACCATCAGACCCCTATATCTCGTAATGTAAAGATCCTAGGTGAATATGTTTTACATTGTCAGATAGGTATTAACTTCAGCTACACGATTCATATACCTAAAATTTCTTGAAAAAATAATTGCTACTGTAGGAGTCAATTAAAGGGAGGCTTGTCAGAAGTTAGTTTTTTTTCACTCAAACCATCAGACCCCTATATCTCGTAATGTAAAGACTCTAGGTGAATATGTTTTACATTGTCAGATAGATACTAACTCCAGCTACACGATTCATATATCTGAAATCTTTTGAAAAAAATAATTGCGCCTGTAGAAGTGAATTGAGGGATGGCGTGCCAGAAACTAGTTTTTTTTCACTCAAACTCTCAGACCCCTATATCTCGTAATGTAAAGATCCTAGGTGAATATGTTTTACATTGTCAGATAGTTATTAACTCCAGCTACACGATTCATATACCTTAAATCTCTTGAAAAAATAATTGCGCCTGCAGGAGCGGATTAAAGGGTGGCTTGTCAGAAACTACATTTTTTTCACTCAAACTTTCAGATGTCTATGCCTCGATGTGTAGAAATCTGAGCTAAGTATGTTTTGCAATGTCGGATAGGCATTGAGTTCAGCTACCCATTCTATATACGTACCACAAATTACTTTAAAGAATAACTGCGTATAGAGTCGCATATCAGAAAATACATTTTTTTCACTCAAGTTTTCACATGCCTATATCTCGTTACATAGAAGTCCTAGCTGTGTATATTTTGCATTGCCAGATAGATATTGAGTCTAACTCTACATACGCTAGAATTTTCTTCGAAAAATAACTCCACCTCCAAGAGCGGATTAAAGGGTCGCGTGCAAGAAAATGCATTTTTCACTCAAGCTTTCAGCGCCTATATCTCGGTATTTTGAGGTCCTAGGTAGGTGTTTCTTGCACTGTTAGATTCGTGCTGATTCCAGCTACCGCTACAACATACACCAGAAAAATAAGGACAGGAAACATAATTATTGCACCGCCGCCAGGACTAAAATGAGTGGAAGGTTCTTCATTCGCCCGACTCTCCCTTTTAATTGCTAATAGCTCCTCAGCCGTTTGTACTTTCGGCACCGGACTTACACTCAACGGCGTGCCTTTTGATAAGTTTAGAACAAACAAGCGAAAAAAACACAAAAGTACTCCTTTTAGGGATACATTTTACCCCTCCCCCAACCTTTAGAACAGCTCCACCGGGGGTTTTATTTTGTTGACATTATTTCCGATTTGAATGTTTAACGCCACTGGCCTAACAATGGTGTCTTGATTTTAAGGTCTTTTTAAGTCCTTGACTTTCTGTTGGGTATAAAGTGACGGGCAAGGTGAAATTACTCTTTTTTGACGGTAAAACCCGTCATAAGTTATGATCCTTGCATCCTTGCAACGAGCAACTAATATATTGGAGGATGGTCTGGAGGGAAATGAAAACATTAGCTCTAAAATGAATGAAAATCATTTCCCGCACAATACAGATCCATTCCGGTCATTTATTTAAATGGAATAGATCTTCTCAAGTGCGGCAAATTTATACATCTTGAATCCATTTTAATCTTATCTTATAGGAAGATAAAATCAAGACCAAAGCTCAAGTATAATTCCCACGCACTTGAGTTTTTTTAGATCGTATCCAAAAAAAAAAAGAATTCCATTGCATCTCTCGAGCACCGCCGCAATTTTTTATAAACAGGACTCAAGTGAAATAATCAGTAGCATCCATCCCGTAATACTCGCACTACAGTTTACTATTGAGTCCAACTTCGGCCGTACTGTTAAGTTCAGATATTGTTTCTTTAGTCGCAACACACGAATGTTAAACGCTTTGCCAGGCTCTGTTTTTCCCTCCCATATAAATATGCAGAACTTCAAAACTAAAGTGCATCGGTATCTCCTCTTTCATCCTTTCTTATTTCCCTAATTTTTTTTTTGTTTTCCAACATTTTAATGGTGAATGAGGTGGCGGAAAACTCTGCCATCTTGTTTGATCGAAATATGCCACTATGTTGAAAAGAAGAATACACTACATCATTTGTTCGTCTAGGGTAGTCATTTAGTAGCATTTAGTTGGCCTCAAATATGGAACAATCGAGACCAGTAAGATGCCAGTAAAGTTTTTTTGTGATCTTACCCGTCAAACCCAACAGTTGGAACCTTAAGGCGAAGCAGTGAAGTGGGAGTCCACACACTGAATCTTACAAAAACCACCCGGTCACAGAGAGGATATTTTTTCCGGGTTTTCCTTCTAACTTATTACTCTGATTTATTTTCTTTCATCCCAACGAAGTATTATTAACCCCTTCAACCTAATCCTTACCCCCTAATTTGAATGTTTTAATTAAAATAAATCATTAGCCCAAACCATTCTCAACTCTCGTTAAAACTATCATTATTATACTTAAATACTTTTAGGGCTGCCATTTCCTTTTTATGAACAACCCTAAGTTTTATTAACAATAATTTCATTCATCAATGCTATACTTAAATCCATAGTAAATTACTGATCATTTAGAAACACTAAAGCCTCCTTTCAAAATCAAATAAAAATAGAATAATGTCCTCGTAACATCCAGTCAAAAAAAAAAAAATAACTATATAAATCCAAACAACAACCCAAATAAAAACCTATTTGTTACTCAACCGAAATTCTATATCGTCTGGTGTAGTTGTTAATAAAATAAACAACCAGTCATCAAATATTTTATCGCTTTGGTCTCCCTATACCCTCTCCAAACACTTCAAATAAAATCGCAATTTAACTGTCTGCCTTTTATACTAATCTAAATCTTCATCATCCGATAATCGTTAAACAAAAACGCAAAATCTTTCCTCCTTTGACAGTAAAAGAATATATATACCGCACTCATCCACTGCCAAAAAAATCCACTGCCCCCCCCCAATTTCCACCCAACATTATCATCATTACCACAGTGGCAAACAACAAAAACGCAAACAAAATTTGTAATTCAAAGTAGCAGCAGCAAGTACTAAAACTGATTCGTATCTTTCCTTCTTATAATCCTCCTATAACTCAATATAATTTATGAGATAATCATAAAAAGTTTAGCAACTTTTTACAACCCTCAACCGCAGCACTGTAGTGTAGTCCATCCAATTTCACCAAAACACACACCCATCAAAGTGCTCATCCTACAGAATACTTAATTTCATTTCAACTCAACAACCAAACCATCTCTCTAGACAGGACTGTTCTCAGAAAATCCTTAAAAAACCTTTCCAAACTAACTTTGTTCCCGAAAATGTTAGAAAAAAAATAAGCAAAAACAGAAAAAATTACACTCATAATTCTTTTGCTCAAAGCAATTCCCAAAAATCCTCTTTTGCTTTTCCAGTCTATCTAGACAGATGTAGCTAAGTGACAGGGTTGCCATTGGGCCTGAATTAATTTTTTTTAATAAGAATTGTAGGTTTTATTCTTGCGAGAAATGTTTTTGGTTTTCTAGTTTTTGGAACTCTCCGCGCCAATTCAAAGAAATATTTACAATTTCTTAGAAAACCCATGACATTTGACGTTTTTCGTTGGCAGTGTTAATGTCTGTCGGTTTGGACAATAATTCTGCGTCAATAAATGCAAAGGATTTTTTTTTCGAAATCAAAAGGACTTTTTTGGTAAGAGATATAAAAAAGGGTAATTCTTGCTAAAAACAAAATAATCATCCAAAGACATCGATAAATAACTAGCGCACCCGTGCTCTCGTTGCGCCGCACGAATTACCAAACGAACTCTTCTTTTCTGACAAAGAATGATATTTAATAAGAATTTATCTTATAAACTATACAAAAAGAATGCTCCCCATTTGTTCCCAAATAATGAAACACTCATATTCAATTGAGGGAGAAAAATTTCCAGTGTAAAACCAAATGGTAATTTCGATATTTTCTATTCGTTTTATTATAGAAATCCACTAATTCTGGAAAACAATACATCACCAAAAGAGTTTTTGCTCAAATTTTGAGTTTTTGACAGCTGAGTTAGATAAACGTGAATAAAAAAATGATTTGTCAACATTCAAACAAAACAAAAATATTAATATTAGTAACCAACGCGATACTCAAAATTTCTTTGCTATGCGTATGACTAATGAAATAACAAATGAGCTAAAGTGCGTTTTGAGTGAATTCGGACCCGTCAAATATATTTTGTTGTTTTGCTTCAAACACACTCACAGACGATTCTGTTTTAGCTTGCACCAAATCACTTGGCCAATGAAAAATCATACTTTCTCTTTTTAGCTACTAGTTTTTTTGAGTGACAATTTCTGGTGTCACTCAAAAAAACCAAATAATCAAAATAATCATTGGCCAAGTGATTTGGTTCAAGCTATATTATAGGACGCACTATTTACTTATTTTACTCTTTTATTGATTCCACTCAAAAATACACTCATTGTAAAATTCACTCAAATAGCAAAACTGTGTCTACTCAAGTTTTAACTCTTTACAGCATTTTCATTTGGTTTTACTCTTGGATTCACTTATTTTAATTTTCAATATAAAACCAATATTGCTCAGTTTTGACGGTTTTTTTTTTTACTTATTTTCCAAAAAAAAAGAAAACGTTTTGACATTTGAGTTACCTATACTTATGTATATGTGTTTAGTGCTTTCTTGAAATGATTCTGACTTAAAGTCAAAAAGCAAAATTCACTTGTCGGAATTGTTCAGAAGAGTTTTTTTATCAATGAGTTTTCAGAATGATTCTGAGCGATTTTGGTCTAGCAATGGAAAATGCTGTTAGTGTTACAGTGCATTTAATTGATTTTACTCGGGATCCACTTACAAAATTTTCCATTGGCTCAATTCCATCCATTCCATCCATTCATTCTGAAATCCAAGGGAACGCTAAAAATGCTTACGCTTAGTTTTGACGTTTCTGTCTGATTTCAAATCCGGAAAAGAAATTCTCTTAGCAATTGAACTTGAATTGAAATGGGACGGTTTCAGAATGATTCCGAGCGTTCTCGGAAGACTATACGAAAATGTTCCAATACTCTCTTCAGCTCAGTTTTGAGGTGTTTATTTATGTGTTACTGAACACAGAACCAGGCAAGAAGGAACTGTTTCAGATTGATCCCGAATGCCCTCTAAAGACTAAACGGAAATGTTCCAATATTCCTTGAGGAGTTTATTTATGAAAACAGAACCAAACAAAAACGTTTTGACATTTGAATTATACAAATGTGTTTCTTGGAGGGATTTTGACTTAAAGTCGAGAAATAAAAATCCATTCTCAGAACTAATAACTATTAAAATTATATCCGGCGCTTCCGGGTTAGGGTGCATTTATTAAGTGTCCTCTCAGTTTGGACGTTTTTATTAATGTGAGTAAAAAATCACATGAGAGCGACCAACGACTAAAGAATAAATGTGACTTAAAACAAATTGTTGAAATATAATTTATTTTAATGTTTTTATACTTAATTTTGCTTTTTAATTTCTAAAATACGATAAATTTAAGAAAATAAGAATTGCAATCTGATTGCAACGAACTGATCTGTGTTCGCATTCCACATACGATCCACACTTCAACGAACAAATTGTTCGCGGGCAAATAAACTCAATGTGAATGAAATCTCAAAATGTACGAATATTCGTTCATTCGTTGGTCTCCCTCGTGTGTAAAAAGTCCTCAAATGTCGCTGGTCGATCTCTTTTGTCAACTGACAATTAAACGCATAAATGTGACTTAAAACAATTTATAAACTCAAATTTTTAACAAATTCTAAAGAAAATGATGGGAAATATTATTTGTTTTAATGTTTTGAAACTTAAATTTGAATTTTTATTACTTAAATTAGATATATTTGAGAAAACACATTGGTCGTCGCGAATTGCTATCTGATTTTGTTTCAACTGTCAAACTTTATTTACGTTTCACACACAATCCACTTCACAACAAACAAAATATCATGTGAAAGACACGTCAACGAACATTCGTTCATTTGTCGGTCGTTGGTCGCTCTCATGTGAATAATTCTTAAATTTCAACTCACTTGAAATCGTTAATCGAAATTGGTGAATGAAATAAAACAATAATTAATTCATAAAATTCCCATTTGAGCAAATTCATTCTTTGATCATTATCCGCTGTCATGAGTAGAAACCGTTACAAAATTTTCGTTCACTTTTTATTTATGGAAATGTGAAATCAACTTTTTTGTTGCCAGAAAGAATGACCAAGGAGAGAGGTAGCTTAGGTTACCAGAAGCAATTATGAGAGGTGCTATTCGTTTAAACAATGTTGACGATAAAGGCCCAACCATAATACACAAAAAAAAAGAGAAAGCTAGAGTCAAAAGCTAACGAAAGGTTTCTTTCCGATTTGCCAAATACATAATGAGCTTAGAAATCATAATGGCTAAAACAAATTCACGCTTTAGAACCGACTTCGTCCCGTTACGTATATAAAGCTTTAAAGCGCTTTCTGTCATTGAGAATGTGAAAATATTAAGAATCTACTGTAAAAATTAAAAAAATCCCAATTTGAACGTATTCATTGAGTGAAATGTCAGAAAACGAGCCAAAGTTCAGTTAATTCGAACTTGTTTGTATATCACTCGCTTTGTTACGTTATCCTTACGTACGTCAAACAAACAAAAAAAACGTTTGTAGAAAAAGCAGTATTGTGATAAACTTTAAACATTTCCGTATATTTGAACTTTTTCAAATTGTCAAAGTCGGTTGTAAAGCGTGATTGTTTTTCTACTTCAAACATTTGTCAAGTTGTTTGCTTCGTTTTAGGTAAATGTCAGATTTTCGAGTGAAATGTACAACTGAGAGCGTACATTACGTATGAAAACAAAAGTTTACGAAAACTTGACGAAACTTATCAGTCATTTTCGGTTGGTTATAAATACAAATAACATGTGTTTGGACTTTGGCATAAAGCAACGTATGACCAATTCTTCGATTATGGTTGGGCCTTTACTATTAATTTTGTTTTGACATAAGCGTATATTTCCTTAACGGTATAAAAGTTATGCATTTCCGGATCAAGAAGTTCCAAAATTTGCTCCTCCTTCTGGAGATTTTAGAAATACGATTCCCATAAATGATTTAGGTTATTTTTTAAATAACTTTGTCTTCCTAAATTTTAAATACATTTCAATTGTGTTTTTCTTTATAATTTTCAACGGCAACTCTGCAGAACCCAAAAGTACAAACAACGACAGAAAATTAAGTGTCTGTATATGTGTGCGTGGGTGAACCTCCCCACTCCAAAAAAAAAAAAAATACGAAAAGAGCTAAAAGCCCGCACCATCTAACGCCCCCTTAGGAAACATTAACACCCCCAAACCTTTGCGAAAACATCATCTAATGAGGTGATTTGCTTTATATTTGAATGAATGAATTGAATAAATGAATGAACGAGTAAGTGGTTGAATAATGGGGCGTCGTCGTCGACGTCGTCGGGCCATCAACGTTAGCTCTCCTCGTCGAAAAGGGCGACGACGAAAACGATGAGGACAAGGGTGACTACGGCGGACGTGCGGGTGGTTGAATGGTGTTGCCAACCGAATACCGAATAAAGTTAAGTGAAGTGAAGTTGAACAGGATCACAGTGCGGTGGTTATTATTTATTTGAACATTTGTAGCCCTTTTTTGACAGCCGCCTGTGCTTTGCGACGAAATCAAACAAAAAGTTAACTCAACTATGCAATGAGTGGTTATTTGCGTGTGTTTAGAGGTTATGGTTGGATATATTCGATTTCATGTGCGTGAGGGATGGCTGATGGATAGAATTTATTTGTTTGAGAATGGGAATGGGGTTGAAGCGTGCCCGAATTAGGGCAGAAGGGTTTGTTTTATGTTCGTTGGATTGAATAAGATTTCGATGTATAAATTGGCTTTTAGTAAACACGCTTAGAGGAGCGTGGAGGTGAGGAAGGGTGTAGGAATGTATATTGGAGTGGCTTTTTGTGGGGAATGCATTGTGTTTTGTTTTTGGGGAATTTGAGTTGTAAGCGTTTGCAAACTGGTTTGGAGTTGGAGGGGTTGTAAGTTTATTGTGTCTATCGTTTGTTTTATGAAATTGATAGGGGAGGAACTAATCCCGGCTGAGGAAATATGTTTGGCTTGCTAATAAAGGGTCTTGTTTATTTTATGGAAGGCAGAATATTTGTCTTATTTTTATTGGCGTTTTGTGCAAATATGAAGAGCGTGAGGACACGCATTACTCGGTGAGTATTCATACAATTTTAACAATGTGTATTGTAATGTAAATTAAGAATTTGCAATTTTGTTTTAACTTAATATAAATTGATTACAAAAATCATTGATTCAAAGTCTACACAAAAACTAAACGTAAAAAACTACAACTTTTTGTAGTTTTTTACTGCGATTTATAGGAACTTTAAGGCAAGTTATGCATGTAAAAAAAATATAACAATCAGACATGACATTACCATCATAGAGAAATATATTTCAGTTACTGGCAATATTCTGTCCGTCTGTACATTGAACTACAACCTAAACGGTTCGGGCCAATCGTCTTCAAATTTGGAACTTAACGTTATTTCAACAGAGGACTTTTAAAATTTTTTTAAGCTCAAATATTAACGGTACCTGTCATATAACCGTTAAGTTAAAGCTAATTATTCTCGGAAAAGACTCCAAGAATTCCATAGAACCGTTTTTTTTTCTTCGACTTTCTGGAAAACTGGTCATCGGATTTCAATCAAAATTAATATTTAGGAAGATGTTGCTAAGTAGTTTTATTTTAAAATATTTTCGAAAACTTTTTTTTTTTGTATTTTTGCAAATTTTTTTAATTTTTTTTTTAAATGTAAGTAATATTGTTTTTAAGTTTGCATTCTTGAATTATATTTTTTAAAAAAAGTTGTTAAATAAAAACCGTTTTATTTGAAAACCGTTCCCACGATTTTTCATTGTACAAGGTGGGCAAAAAGTAATCACCCTATTGGAAGATGCTCTCATTTTTGCAAATGGCCACCAATGTCAAATCTGTTTTGACATTTGTGGACTAGACAGATGCAGAGTACAAGTGAACAAGCCATGAAGCGATACGTGAACCGACATGAACCGATATTCTGAAGGCGGCGTTCCCGAGTCGCCTCATCTCTCGTTTTGGCGATTTGCACTGGCCCGCAAGATGGCCCGATTTAACCGTTTCAAACTTTTTTGTGGGTTTTTTTGAGGTCCCGTATTTATGTGAACAAGCCCGAGACTCTAAAAGCCCTCAAGGACAACATTCGACACGAGTGCGAGAATCTCGCTGAAGTGATGAAAAATGCCATAAAACGAGCTCGTATGGCAATCATTTGGCCGATATCATCTTCTCGACTTGACCAATACAATTCTAAAGGTTCAAATAAACATAATCAAAAAACAGAATCAATTTTTTTTATTTAGAAAAAAAAGAAAGACAACAGCGGATGGATCACTTCTTTTGGCCCACCCTGTATATATATATATATTATCTATAGTACTATCAAGATGGGTGTTTCACCTAGCGCCATCTAGTTTATTAGTCGCAATGTTAGTAAAGGACAGAAGAATACCTAGTATCATTTTAGAGGTGGTTATAGGAGTAATAAGCATTTGGCTTGCAAGTGTGCGAAACAAAATATGTCTGTTCCCATCCCGTAAAATTCTTATTTACTTTTGATTTATTTCTGGAGCGGGGGTAAGCCTCTCAGAGAGAGAAAAAAGTCGCACCTGCGAATTATCCTCCGAACCGTGCTACACCACCATGAAAAATTTAACAATCGAGCAACGAAGCAAAGTGGTAGAATTTTACTTTACCATTGGGAATTCAGTTTTATTGACGCAACGAGCATATCGAAATTATTTCAACTCTAGAAATCCACCTAGCCAAACCGGCAATTAATCGTTTATTTGCACGGTTCCGATAACAAGATGCAGTGTCGGACTTGCCACGATCAGGAAGACCGAGAATAGTACAGAACAAAGTGAACATTGATCGTGTACGGGACAGTGTTGAAGAATATCCAGAAACTTCAACACGAAGACGTTTTGGACAACTGGGCATTTCTAGAACATCACTGCGACGTATTTTATCACGTCATTTACGCATGCATCCATACAAAGTATAATTGGGCCAACAACTTTTACCAATTGACTACCATCAAAGACTAACTTGGGCAACACGCTTCGTGGAGTTGTGCGCAGAAAATAACGAGTTTCTTAACAATCTAATAATGATTGATGAAACACGTTTTCATATTAATGGATAAGGTAAACAAACAAAACATGCAATTTTGGGGTTGTGCAAACCTCATAATTGTTCACCAGCGCCAATTGCACTCACTCAAGTCTACAATAAGGTGTGGAGTGACATCACAAAGAGTTATTATTCGAGAAAGAAGACATTGATTTGGGACAAGTATCGTACTATGATAAATAATTTTGTTCCCCCTTTGGCAGCCAACAAGTGGTTCCAGCATGATGGACCAACAACACACACGGCCCGTACCACAATTACTCTTTTAAATAATTTTTTTATTGACCGAATTATCTCAGATTTAACTGCCCCTGATTATTTTCTATAGGGTTATATCAAGGAACAAGTGTATGTTGCCCAGCCTAAAACTAAATCAGCTAAATCACAACATTTGAGCTGATATCAGGGCAATAGAGCCTGAAACTTTGCGTGTAGTCCTGCAAAACGCTTGTTTAAGAGCCCAATTGTGCATCGATGAAAATGGAGGTCATCTCTGATATGATTTGTCATAATTAAAATTCATATAAGCAAAAAAGCCCACCCTGTAGATTATAGACGTCAAAACAAGTGTCACTAAAAAGAAATGTCATCGTGGTTTATGATTTAAGTGTTGTCGGAAATTTTAATTGTTTTTTTTTTTTACAAAATAATTTCATTCCATCAATAATATAACCGCATATATTTCTGAGCGGTAAATGTTTATTTGAAAGTTCACAGTAAGCTCAAGATTCTGAGATCTCTAATTTCTCAGATAAAAAATATTAAGTTTGATTTCTCAGTAGTTTGTCACAAACAAATCTGTTCAAAGAATGTATGCTAGCATGCATTTGATAATCTCCGTAATTCTGCCGATGGAAATTTCTTGGGCTAAGATCCAAAGAATAGGAACATTTTATCCCCTTCTGAGATTTTTCTTCTTCCAAAAAATATGATTTTTTTTACGAGAACACGATTTGCCCATTTTTTTTTGTTGAAAATCGTTGATTTTTGTAGGTCTGGACAATAACCTTGAGATAAATTTTGGACGTTTTGTAAAGTACAGAAATTCTTTCCTTAGTTGTACCACACGAATGTGGAACACTCTACCTGGGTCGATTTTCCCTCCCATTTTCATATGCAGAATTTCAAAACTAATGCCCATCGACAACCTCCCTGATTTCCCTAATACTCGCAAGTTGTTGTTAACATTTTCTTTTTGTCTTACAATACAATGAAAAGAATATGAGAAACATAAAAAGAAACTAAAATAAGAGAAAACATATGTTTCTTTTTAGCCAAGTTAAAAAAAAAAACTACAAAACTACTATCAAATTGACAAAACGTGGAAGGAACATTTTATCCAACTCTCCCCTAATCCTCACCAATTGCTTATTACTACCATCAAACTTAACATTGAATAAAATAATTTTCAAACTTGCAATTTATGGCAAAAATTCCAACATTTTATTACATATTTACTACAGGCTTTTCTTTACAAATATCCCTTTTCAAATTTCCAACTCTTTCCTATAGTGAACCCCTTACCCACTGAATAAAAAGAACAGAGAATGTAAAAACCCCTTTAAGAAGAAGAAAAAAAAGAAGCTCTGTGAAATATCAACTTTTATCATCATCAATCGAACCGAGCAGCCTTTCAAATAATTCCTTAAGCCTTACAGCGACTTAAGGATAATCCTCTTTCATGGAAGGAGGCAAATTATTTCATCTCCATCGATTTGGAAATTTATGCCTCCAAAAGTTACATAAAAAAAGAGGAAAATCCCTGTTTGAAAGTGAAGACAGCAGGACGAGAAAAAGGACTTCGACTTGAAGACAACGACGACGACGACGCTTCAACAATGCTCAAGAAATGACGATTTTTTCAAGACACGAGTGTGCCAATAAGAAGGATAATATAACTGTTATTATACGCATCGGTGGTGGGGTGGATATAAAACAAGGAGGTTAGTAGTAGTGTGTTGGTTGATTCAGTCTTCTGCAAGACCAGGATAACCCAAAAGATTGCTGTGGGTAAAATAAGCGTAAACTCAGTGGTTTTATGAATACTTCTCCTGTCAAGCGTTATGTGTGAGTTGAAGAGGGATGCGCAAAGAATTGCAAGCGCAAATATTTGGCAGTCAGTCAAGCATAGTTCTTACGGGCGGTGGTGGTGGTTTTAGGGTGGCAGTTGATAGGAAGGGTGGCAAGGCAATTCAATTCGAAAATCCTTTCCCTAAGGGATATACACAGCGAAATAAAGATGAGCAAACAAACACGGTACATGAAGAATAAAAACGAACGCACAAAATTGAAGAAGCAAATGTTAAGAAGGAGATACAAAAGGAGAATTTCATCAAAGGAATTTGCCTGATGCTTTTCTGTTTTTGTCACCGTTTCATTTTAACGCTTACGTTGGAAAATGATTTTTTTTTTCAGATTCCAAGTTGATGAACAAATATTAAATCTTTATTAACACGTGAAGAGTTTGCATGTGGAGAAGCTGGATTCTCTATTCATAAGGTGGCAGGTTAAAAGGATCATTCCAAGGTAGACCTTCAGAATCCAAGCAACCAGATATTGCTGGGCAACCTGCCCATACTCTTGACTTGTTTCTTAGTTCTCACCCTGATAAATATACCATTAGTGTAACTTCTCCATTTGGCAATTCGGACCATTGTGTCATTTCAGCTAATTTCTCGTCCTCCACCCATCCAGTCAAAGAAAAAACTCCCCACCAGGACCGTTTGGCAATACGAGAAAGCCAACTGGGAGACGGCCTGAATATTTTTTTTCGAAACTTTAACTGGTCACTATGCTTCCTCGATAGTGACATTCATGCCAGTGCTGAAATGATTACAAATGTGATTCTTCTAGGGATGCGTAAACCAATTGTTTACTCTTCAGAGAAGGCAAACATGCTCGCAACGTTGTCTGTCCTCTACTTGAGAATGTAATTTTTTCCATGGGACAGATTTTTTTCCGCACTCGTACAGAAGCAAGAGTTCTCAAAGATCTCGATATACACAAATCCGCTGGCCCGGATGGTATGGTATACCCCCGATTCTTCTGAAGGGGTGTTCTTCCACACTGGCAAAACCACTACGTAAGCTTTTTCATCGCTCCTACTCTTCTGGAATATTTCCTAGAAGATGGAAAACATTTGTCCAGCCTGTCCCCAAGAAAGGTGACCCATTCTCCCCCTCCTCCTACCGACCCATAGCACTAACATCCCTTCTTTCTAAGGTCATGGAAACACTGATTAACCGTCAGCTTAAGGAATATCTCGAAGATTGAAAGCTTGTCCATGACCGTCAGTATGGCTTCCGCAGGAACTGTTCTACTGTTGATCTGATGGCATATCTCACCGAACAGTGGAACAAATCTTTACATCGCTTTGGTGAAGGTAAGATTATTGCTCTTGATTTCTCCAAGGCATTTGATAAAGTTTAAGCTCTCTTATCGAAAATGCGTGCATGTTCGTTGGATTAGAAGCTATCTTCTGGACCGTTCAATACAAGTTGTATTAGACGGATTCAAGTCTGATTCCCACAAAATAAATGCTGGTGTGCCCAATGGCTCCGTTCTGTCTCTGACTTTTCCTCATTTTTATAATGTTCCTCTGTCTATTACTTCTAATCCACTCAACTGGTTTGCTGACGACTCTATCCTCAGCTTTTCATATTCGTTCGATAATTCACGTCCTTCGCCTCCGGACGTACAATTGCAACTGTACCTTTCAAGCTCTTTAAACTCCGATTTATACAGCATTGTCAAATGGGGAAATAGGAATCGTGTGGAGATTAATGCTTCGAAAACTCAATGCTGTCTTAATGTCGTTAAAGCTAAACATACTCCCAATGCCATTGTCCATAAATGGCTGTTACATCGAAAAAACCGAAAAGCCTTCAGTACTCGGTAGGTGTGTCAACGACGACCTCCGTGGGAACGACCATATTGTTGAGATCGCTAAAAATGCTTTTTAGTATCGGTGTAAGAAGTATTTTTTTCCTTCGGATCTGGCTACAATTTATAAAGCGTTTATACGCCCAAAACACGAGTATAAATCCCACTTCTGGGCAGGTGCTTCGCAAACATCGCTTCTCCTGCTTGATATAATACAAAATCGAGCGTTAAGATTGATAGGAAATAGAACTGCCGCTGAACAAATTGCCTCGCTCGAACACCGACGCAATGTTTCCTATCTTTCCTTATTTTATCGTTTCTTTTTCAAAAAATGTTTACTCGAAGTAGCCAGTTGCATTCCTCCCCTTAAAAGTTTCTCCCGTCTCGCAGTTCACCCTTGAGCCCAATTTCGGACGTACCTTGAAATATAGGGATTATTTTTTTAGCCGAATAACACGAATTTGGAATATTTTACCCGACGAGATTTTCCCTTGCCATTTTGATATGCAAGCATTCAAAACCAATGTTATTCGACACCTCCTATCTCTCCCCTCCCTATCTTCCTAATGCCCGCACAATGTGGTCTACATTAAAAGGGAAACAAATGGTCCCTTGTGCGGCATTAATTATAAAAACAAAAAAAAAGCATAGAGCTAGCTTTATTCACAATAAAATGAGTGTGTTGAGTAAATTCTAAGTTGGACGTAAAATGGACACCCATATCCTTAAAACTGAAGACGCGACAGAGCTTGTGCTGCGCAATACTATAATCAAATGCACTTACCATACGTTTTCTTGTGAAGGTAATCGTCATGCATTTTAGGGGAATTAGGGAAATACCACCTTTTCTGGTATTTCTAGCGGTCATCGCTAGACTTAATTGTCTTAAAAATCTTCATGTTATCAGCAAATATGAGAATGTCACTCACTAGACTGTATGCATGATGTAACATAATTTATAGCCAAAATGAATAGTAAGGGACCAAGATGGCTTCCTTGAGGTACGCCAGAGTGAGCAACGAAAGGGTCTGAAAGACAATTTTTAAATATTACCTGGTAGGATCTATTCTCAAGATATGATTTAACCCAAGCTAAACAAAATTTATTCGTGACTTAGTTGATCAAATGTTTTTTAGAAGTCTGTAAGAAGATTAGCAACAGTTGATCTATGCCTAAGGGACCATGGAAGACTATAAAAAGCCAAAAAACACGCATCCGTAAGCTCAATGAAGCTGGGTAGGGATAGAGTAGAATATTCCCTACTAAAGTAAAAGTCATATCTAGTTAATGAACTTTAAAATGAGCCTAACGACACTTAAAAACTTTCGCAGAAGTGTATATGCATATATCTGGATTGACACGACTGGAGATTAGCGGCGTCGTTAAAGAAAGATCAAACACAAACAAAAATTAAGCATACATACATACGTCCAAAAAATTAACCTTCCACTATATTACGGAAGAACGCAAGGCGCAAAAACTCTTGCATTTAGTTGGGTTGAGACATGAAACAATCCAAAACCGCGAAGCCTGTCGACGACGACGTTTTCTGAGGTCAACTTGGCGAACCCCAATGGTGGAGCCTTAGGACAATGAAAGAAAGAAAGAGTTGTGGTCCCAGTCGAGATTATAACAATCTTCAGTTAAAGAAGAAGACTACTTGTGAAATTCTCCTACACAAAAAATCATCAAAAAACACGGTCTTTCTTAAAGAAAATGGTTGCCGGGGGAATTCTCTATCTGCTTGTTTATTTATTTTTTCTTCCGTTTTATTAGTCAGGCATTAGTAAGTGGATATCCTTAAGCTGGCATAAAACCCTTCCCATTACTTATGTATGACTCTTAAAAAGAGGGTGTTCCATGATTTTGGCATTTTATTTTGGCGTCTCAGCTGCTTATGTCTTTCACTTCTTGTTAACAATATGCTTTAGGTTCGATTTTGTTACTCAGTTTATTTTTTCTCCTAAATTCTATTTTCATTGCTTTTGCTTTCTTTGTTGTCTTAAATAAGTAAATGCATATGTTATTTATATATATATATATACATGCCAGGTGGGTTTTTGTGGGTGGTTAGTGTTAGGATATTGCCACACGCATTCGATTCTGTTTTTACTGGTGTTAAGTGGCATTTGTACTTATATTCCTTGAGGGTGCCCTGCTCCTGCTCTCCCAGATCATGTTTCACATACTCTTTAAGGTTTTCCATGCTATTTGTTTTTCATGTGTTTTTTTTTTCTTCTTTTGTTTTATTATTTAGGATTGGGACTTTATATGTAGACACACATCAAGCCAATGAACACAAGGTTCTTAGAGAACCCAAGCAAACTCCTTATCGGATTAGGTTTGATCGTTTAAGAAATATAAGAAACTTATACAATGTTGGTATAATATGAGGAACAATATAACAGGATCGGAAGGGATTTGTATTGGGAAATTACGGAGACCATTTGAACTTTTCAAGAATTTGACATTGTTTTTTGGTTGTCTTAAGAAAATGTGATACTTTATGGGGTATTTTGAATTGTTAAGGTCATAGAAGTTGTCTTTGGGTGTCTCGAATTTTTTTACCTGTGAAGTAAACAACTTAAGTTGTCAGGCTTAAATGGCAGAATGGATTTGTTGGCTTTTGTTGCAGGGAAGATGAGCTTCTCAGATTATATGGTGTAAGGATGTTGCCCACGATGTAATGTTTAAATGCCAGAACAAACAAATTTAGGGTATTGTGGGGGAAAATCTGAAAACTTATGTAACCGTCACATGCATTCTACTTCTATCCAGTTTTGTCAAAATATGTATTAATTTTAAAAAGGTTTTTGTTTTAATAAAGTAAACGTGTGGAATATTTTTGTAAATATGTTACACCACTAAAAATCTATTCCTGTCCATTTAAAACCCACGCTTAGGTTTCGTTTGCATGAAGCTTTCGTCAAACTATTTCTTTTTTTTTTGTATCAAGAACTGGATAAAGGATTGTCTCAACACGAACAGAATTCTATAAAAGTTAATCCAGAAGAGGTGATTATAATTCGCTTTTTGAGACTTCGACATATTCTTGTTACACTACTGTAGAACTTAGAAGCTCTACTTGCATCTCGACGGGTAAACTATTCCAAATTCGTGTTGTTCGGCTAAAAAAAGAATCCCTATAGTTCACGGTACGTCCGAAATTGGGCTCAAGGGTGAACTGATGAGAATTCCTTGCGAGACGAGTATTACGGGAGAAACTTTTAAGGTGAGGAATGCAACTGGCTACTTCGAGTGAAATTTTTTGTAAAAGAAACGATAAAATAAGGAAAGACATGAAACATTGCGTCGGTGTTCAGCGGCAGTACTATTTCCTATCGATCTTAACACTCGATTTTGTAATGCCAGCAACACCAACATACACCCCGTTAACTCACACCCACAAACCCTCTTGTTAAATCCACACAAACACATCCCGATATCTACATCTACTTTCTACTTTAACAAAACTCCGCCTATTTTGTATTTCTTTTTCTCTTCTTGTTCTTTTTGAAATTGAATGAAATTGTTTTGAAAATTTGCGCCTGTTCTTTTTCATGTTTGCCTGGTGCTTGCGATCGATTTTGGTTGAAGGAACCACAGTATCGCGGTTAGAATGAGTGATGAGTCTTATCAGGATGAGTCATGTTTTTTCGTAAGTGTAGCCTGTCATCGATTTATAAAACGTTATCACGTCAAAAAACACAAATATAATTGCCTTAACAAAATGTATAGCACATCGTGGAATAATATTTGACAACTTATTGAGAAGTTAAGTTATTATCGTTAAAATGTGAGCTAAAAAAAAATTATATTAGTTCTCTGTAAAATGTCACGACAACCAAATGTTCTGCATTAAAAGACAATTTGCGCAACCTCAAGCTATATAAAAACAAACTGAATTTACAACAATATTTATGTAACGCATATATATTTGCTCCTCTTTCACCGTAATGTCATGTTTGATTGTTCACTTGCATGTATTACTTGCTTATAGCATCTATACCTAATATGAAGTAAAAACAGAGTCATAAGCCGTGTTTTTTGGCAAAATTATCCGCAGCGCAGTTGGATTTTACATGCATTACAAAAACAACAACCACCTGGCGATAAAAACATCTAGCTGCCTATAAAAGTAGATGTTGAATTTGGCTGGTGCTAGAATATTTGACATAAAAAGATTTCATTCAAAATAGATAATTTCTGCCTTGATATAACACTTGTATCATGCATTTCTGTGTATCTGAAAGGCTTCGTTCATAAAGTAGATTAGATGATTATAGGTACTCAATCAAACAAGATTATTAAAATTGAAAGATTGTGAATTAGGTAGTTTTAATCTCCAAATCAAAAATTCTGCTGAGAACGTCAATCTTGAAATTATTTAACTAAAATGAGAAGTACGTTTCAAAAAATATTTTAAATAATATTTACTTATTTACTGTTGCAATTTCGGAGCTTTGAACGTACATAGTTGCGTTATTAAAATGGATTTTTGTAACAAATCCCAACCACCAAGCACAATTATCATTTCATCATCCATAAAACTTTTATGGCAAATACTTGATTCTACGAACAAACCCCGTTGCCTTTGTCAATTTTGACAAAAGACAGCAGGCGTATGCGTTTTTGGGAAGTCCAACTTCACTGCCCATAGCTTTCCCAAAAAAAAAAAACCGATATTCATTGCCATACCGAGGTGACTGTGTTCATGTTTTTATTTTATGTTACGTATACGCCATAGTGAATTAATTTTATGAAATTTTTGAATGCATTTCTCAAAAATGTTTTAGGAAAAACTATCTTCTTCTTCTTCGTCAAAATAAATCAATTTTTATTGGAAACTAGCAGGTACCCGGCGTATGATATTCATGGTTGTGGCTGACATAATAATTTAAGATTTTTTTTCTAGCAAAAACACAACTGTTTGAATTCTTACAGGCCGACTCCACACGATATAATTTCTCAGGATCTTCAACATGAGATGAAATATCCAATGGAGTCGCGTTGTTTCGGAGTCTGTTGGGATGTTAGACATCTCTCTCCGCGGTTCTATCTTGACATCGATGTCTTGATAACAATTTGACGTTTGTTTTTTTTTTTTCTTTTTTTAGGGTTCATCTCATTATTTTTTGTCTCTCATGCATTTAGTTTGCAATGAAAAAGCCTGAATACAGGTTTTTTTCTTAGTTTATGTGTATTAACAGGAGTAAATGAGACAACATCTACATTTTTTTAATGGAATAGATGTTTTAAATTGATAAAATTAACAAATATAAGAAGAAGAATTTCTATCTATTGAATTTTGTCAGAGATACAAACACATTAGCCTCTCTTGCTTTAATGAAATATCAAGACATGAACTGCCCAGCGAAGAAAAAAGAAAATGGTCTGATATTTATGTCAGAGATCTGGTTAGCAATACAGATATCATGTGGAGTCGGCCTGTTATGAATAAGATTCACATTTCTTAATTTATTAAAGACATGCGTATGCATAACTTTCATGTTTTTTAAATTTATTTGTAGTGCCACCTGAAGGGCATTATTCGAACAATGCAAAAACTTTCATTATGGGATGAGATATTGATTCATTATCCCCCTTCTTCCAGCAATTAATTAATTGTTTTATTGCAATTAGGTCACCGGTATGGCAGCGCAGTAATTACGAACAAAGAATTTAAACAAACAAATTTTAGTTATTATACACTTTCGCGGTCACCTGGTTTATTGGCTGTAAAAAAATCAAAACTGGATTTTCATGATTTTTACTTGCGATTATAGGGACTATAAGGCAAGTTATGCATTCGTAAAAAAAAAAAAAAATCTAACAATCAAACATGATATTACGATGATAGAGAAGTCAAAAAAAGTGGGTCCGGAAATTCCGTCCGTCTGTCTGTCTGTCCGTATCGATATCTACAGCCTAAACGGTTGGGCCGATTTGATTCAAACTTGGTATATAGTATTTTTAGAGTGCTCTACCCGACAGTTTTTGGAATTGGCATTCTAGCTCCAAAACTAACGGTACCTGCCATATAACTTTTATTAAAAAACTTATTTTTCTCGAAAACGGCTCCTACGATTTTGATTAAACTTTCAGAATGATGTTTTCTGTGCAAAATCTATCTTTTAATTTTAATGGATTTTTCAGAAAAAGTTTTATAACGGTACCTCCCATATGACCGTTTTTTTAAAATCAGACTTTCTCGTTAACTAATTGACGGATTTTGATGAAATTTTCAAAATATGTAGTGTTTTATGATTTAAATAATATTGCTTATCAAAATTTTCAAAAATATTTTTTTTTAAATTTTAATAATTTTTTTAAAAAAATATTTTGTTTTTTGAATATTTTGAAAACGGATCTATAGATTTTTTTTTAAATATTTCTTCTAGTATAAACTATAGATTTCTTAAAATTGACATACTAAAAAAAATTTTAAAATATGTTTTCGAAAAGTTTTTCAAAAAAAACATTTTTTTGAAAAAACTGGTCGAACGATTTTGAAATGAAAAATTCATAAAATAGAAAACAGCAAAAGAAATAAGATGGCTTACAACATTTTTTCCAAAAAACGTTGTGAGTAGTGTTTTTTTGAATTCATAAATTTTTTTCCCCAACATTTTATTTCATATTGCTCGGCTAAGCCCTAGCCAAGCCATTAGTCAAATAAAAGAAAGTGACAACCTACATTCCATACATACTTACATATTTTAAAGTATTTTTCATCATCATAAAAGCACAGAATAAATAAGGAAGCCTTTGATAAACACACAAAAACAACTAACAAATAAAAAAAACTATTCGATTACTACTGAATGCAAAAATTTCAATCGAGAAAACAAAAGTTTACACCTTCCTATAAATAAACAAAACCACTGTGTTAACTTTTAATATTGTCTCTATACCTACTGGCTTAACAGTAGTTGGAACACGTATCTTAATTTTAGTACCTACCTTCCTTCCAACCTTATTATAGGTACCTAAATCCTTTATAAATTCCATTGGTCCCATATTGGGACGTATAAAGGTCCCTTTACCTAGCATTATTGTCATACTCCTGATTCCGACGAATCTTTATGCCAGTTGTTCAAATTTTTCCATACCAAAATGAAAATTTAACTGAAAAAAGTTTTTTGTATCTTTCTATTAGCAAATTATATTATAAACAGTAAGCAGCAAGTGGAAAGATAATACTACACTAAAAAACTGCAAAAGCTAACAATCCTATATATTTATGTGTTTATCCCTTTGTCGTAACGCATGTTCGTTCGAGCTTCACCCCAAAACGATTCTAAGGAAGTTGCACGTCATACAAAAAATATTAAAATAAAATCTTTGTCAAAAAGACGCCTGCACTTAAAAAGGATTAGCACATAAGAGCAAGTACGTGCGACCCAGTCGTGCCTTTTATTTTTTTAATGTTCGTGTTTACGACGGATTGTCGAGAAAAAACACAAATCAAAAGAAACTAAGTACGAACAACAAAATACGGTCATGTGGACAAAGTCAAGTTCAGATGGATGCAATTATACTGGCAAAAGAATTTACCACTCTCTGGTTTTATAATCTTTGGGGGAACATAATTTAAAAGGTAGTAGATACATGATGGCTGCACAAATTTAAAACACAGTAAGGTGGTAAATTACTATGGTGATTACAAAAATAAAAAATTATTTTCATTCTTTAATATTTTGTACCAATTTTTGAAAGTAAATTAAATTTGAATTTATATTATAATTGAATTTAATATAATAACCGTTGCAGTATAAAAAACAATTTCTTTATAACGAATTTTACATAAAACTTCTTTATAACGAAGCAATTTTTTGTTCCCTTGAAGGTTCGTTATACAGAAGTTTGACTGTACCATTTTTGATTGTTATTTCAATTTCTTTCATCCATTCCGATGTGATTACGTGTACGTATACGCCACAGTGAATTCGTTAAAAATATGTCAAAGCTGCTCATTTTTGATGCATATGTCTAGGTAAAGATATCTTTTGTCCTCGCATGAAGGAAAGTCATTAAATAACAAAGAACAAGCGTGCAAAATAATTGGTTTCAATAAAAAAAAAACAATAAATATTAAAAAAATAAGTGCCTGAAGGAATTTTTTTTAACAAATCATATTTGTCTAGCACGCTCCTCTTTTGGTACTTTATTTGACTTGTATTTTATTTAATCTGGGAAACCTCAAAATCTTTTACTTATTCAAAAAATGCATTCTTTGGTTGTATTTATGTTTTGAAAAACGTATTTTTTTCATCAGTTGAATTAGATAAGTTGTATTGGTTGTACACCAAATTAAGAAGCTGGAACTTCAAGTTAAAATTATTTCACATCATTTTGAAGCCCAACTAGTTCTTAAACAATAAAATATAAATTAGTAAGATTCGAACCGGACTTGGTTCACATTTCATGAAGTAACCCATTGCCCTATAATAAACATTTAATTTGCAATTAAATAATATTAAGGTCATTTATCGATATAAATACTCTTAGTCTCAAATTAGAACAAAACAGTATAGTAGTTTGTTCATGGTGGACAAACCTAATATGAGATCTTAATATATGTATGTGCAGGTGCAGTACATATATATGGTTCACACTAAGGTTTTGCTAAGACTTTATATAATTTGAGTTAAATGATATGAAATTTGCGACAGGTCTGTTAGATTGATTGAAAATCGTGCGCGACAGCCAGAAGAGATAAACTAAATTTACAAGGAGCAAAAATGATTGAGGAGAAGAAATTGTTCGTGCTCGGCAATGTTATGAAGCGAGATCTCAGCGTGCGATTATTGAACAACCACGCCGACAAGAATAAATTCTTCCGTTGAACATTGAAATCGCAGCCTTTGGCTTTTCGATATGAGCCAAACATTCAATGTGAATTGATAATGAACAATGTAAGAGTGGCAAAGATTTTGAAAGAGAGTCTTAAGGGAAAAGAATGACTTCAAACGAATTGCCGTTCCAATTCAAATGTATTCAGTCCCCAGTGAAACTTGCATTTGCGATGACCATAAACAAAAGTCACAAGGACAGTAGCTCCAAGTGTCCGGCTTAAATAAGGATATGTTATGCTTTTCACATGGCCAGCTATATGTGGACTTGTTTCCCAGTTGGAAAACCATTCCCACTCTTCATTTTCACTTCGGAGCACAAGAACACAAAAATGTGAGTATTCGCAGCCTTAAACTCATAGTTCTAGCATTTTTTAACCAGATTTCAATAAAAATAATAGAATTCAATGAAGTTTAATACATAATTGATTTTATTCTATTTTCGCCCAATATAGGACCGAACGGAGTAACTACCTTAGGTCAGCTGATAAGTGCAATAAAAAAAAAAGTAATACAAAAATTATTTCTTGGTTAACACGAGGGTTATAGACATAGTGCAATAAACTTAGGGCAGTCGGCGCATTTGTCCCACTAGCAAATGTGTTGGAAAGACAATTTAAGATGTGAGAAGCACAAATCGGATATAAACAACACACAGAGCGGCAGCAAAGCGCCGGGTACCAGTTTGTCTCAAATAAATAAGTAAACGAAGAAACGTTCAAATAAAAATTGGAGTTCAAATCGATTCAATTTTGCTGTTTAACTTTCAAGTATTAAAAAAAAAACATCCATATTTAATTCGGGCATCTGCCAAAGGACATCTTTATCCGTCCGAATTTATATCTGAAGTATCTGCTTTAATAAATAGAGAAAACATAATTTATGATCAGAAACATCTTCAAGAATTCAAATTAGTTGATGAAAAACGGATATAACAAAGGGAAAAGCTTCTGGAAAACAAGACCAAAGATTTACAGAGAATTTATAGTTTCATATTTCATTTCATACAGAATAAATTCTATTTTCAAACACCCTCTGAAAATGAAACAGATCTTACGGAAATTAATCTGTTCGTTTATAATGCCTTCATCTCCCATTAACATATCGATATCTTCTTCCTGATAATGAACAATATTTTTTTATTTATTTGACTTTCCTTCTTGGCGTTGATGTCACTTTTTTAAAAAAGTCTATTGATTTCGAGTAGATTCAAAACATTAGAAGATATTTGATAGGACCATGATGTTGAAACTGTGTATCTGTATACATAGCAAAAAGGAATGGTTGTAGATGAGTTATACGAATAGTAATACTTTGTGATTGGGATTTTCTACTGATGCAAGAAGTATTTCTTTGAATGCAGTGAATTGTTTAAGACAATTCGCTGGAACACGATTTTAGAATTTGATAATGTTCTTTGATTGATACAAACGAAGGAAGTGATCAAATTTGTCAAATGCGTAGACTAGCGAGTTCACATATCCGCACAGAAAATAGTCAATCGGCATTAAATCGCACGATCTTGGAGGCAAATTCACCGATCTGTAACGTGAATCTATGCGGTTACCAAACGTTTCCTTCAATAAATCAATTGTGGCACGAGCTGTGTGACATATTGCGCCGTCTTGTTGAAACCACAGGTACTGCACATCATCGTTGTTCAATTGATGAAAGTAAAAGTCAGTAATCATGGCTCTATAGCGGTCAACATTGACTGTAACGTTTTGGCCAGCATCGTTCCTAAAGAAGTGCAGACCAATTATTCCATCAACCCATAAAGCACATCAAATTTTGTTTATTCACGTATCCATTCAACCAAAAGCGAGCTTCATCGCTAAACAAAATTCGCTTATGAAAATTGAGATCAACGGCAATCTTGTTTCGAGCCCATTCACCGAATCTGCGCCTTGTTGGTGATCCTGTGGTTGTGGTTGTGGCTTGTGGAAATGCCAAACCGAACTAAAAACAAATCACTTGAAAGCCAACAAATGGCCGCCAGTTAAAAAAGTGTTGCCAACTTAAAGTTCTATACCTCTAACAAAAAACACCCTTTATAAATTTCGCCATTTATATAATTCAACTCGAACTCGATTTCTTGTATTATTATTTAATTGAAATTAAGTTCAGACGTTATGATTACATTTCCTAATTTTAAATATTTTTCATAAGATTTTAAAGAATAAATTTTAACTTTTTTAACTTAACTTAAAATTAGACGTTAAGCTCTCCTATTGATTGTAGTATTTTTGTCAAAGTTTAACTCTTGTCATGAACTTATTACTTTTAAGATAATAATATATATTTTTGATAAGAACTGAAAGTACTTACCAATATCTCTTGGCTTTTCGTGTACATATTGTTTTGGTGAGCTGTTCTTTTTATTTGGTATTGGTCTTAAGGTTGCATTAATTTGCTGAAATAAAAACACATTTTTTTTTAAGATTATTCTTCGTATATATATAGAAATATTTTTTAGTTACTATTTTGTCAGATCTTTCGCCACAGGGCAGCCGGGCTACAGAAACATCGGGACTATCTTCGGGCGGTGGTGGTTGTGGAACCCAGTTGTACCCTCTTCTTGATATGGGAACTCCAACTCGATCATGTTGAGATGCTTGTTGCCTAGTAATATATGAAATATGTACATATAAAATATTAAATAACATTTATTTTTAAAACAATAAACTATTCAATTTAGTCAATTTAATTGGATTATTAGATGGATGAATTCTTTTTATATAATCAAATATTTTATTTTGCAAAAAAAATACAATTCCTTGACAAGACACATTTTGACGAGGCATTATGAAATAAATAGAATTTTTCTTTCCAAGTACAAAAAGTTCAAATGTTTTAAATCTATATTTAATAAAGTAGGATCTTGTGATATAGCCATTTAGATTCGCATAAGTGTGAGCTAGATGAAGTGGCGGTAAAATTCTGCCATTTTCTGTGGCCGAGAGAAGCCGCCTAAGCTGAAAAGAAGTTTTACAACAGTTGTACATACAGCTACAGCACTTACGTAGGGTTTAAATGATGTTATTTAATTGGCCACATCTGAAATTAATATGCTTCTTACGACAGCAAGACAGTGCCAAATATGAAGCAAGAAAATTTGAGGAAGCCTCTACATTATGAATACCACTTTAAAAGAAATATAGAATAGCCACTTTAGCTGCCATTAAAAAAAAGATGCCTGAGAAACCAATACAAAAAGCCACGTTTAAGTACTATCGCAAAAGAGAAGCAGAGTCAAAAACTCCTGAAATAGACAAATAAACAACACTTCTTCAACATTAAAACAAAGTCGACTTAGTTACAACATTTATAACTCAAGAACGGCTGGACCGAATCAATGATCTCTGATTTGTTGAATTCGTCGCCGCCCGAATGATGAATAAATTTTGGAAAGATTCAAGTTAAATTATTATTATAACAAGATATGTTCACCCTGCAGGACAGGATGGGACCTGAAGCATTGATGAGGTTCACCACAGATGGCTACTGTGCCATTCGTCGATCTGAAAAATGTTGGTCGGGCATATTGGACTGGTCCTCATACGGACTATGACGCGGTGTAACAGATTCTGTGCTTGCTAGATTAGTATTGGGCATGGTATGCCTTCAAAGCATTGGTGAACAAATAGAATTGTTCGAGTACTGAGAGATAACATGGACATTGGGAAGCTGCACGCATGGTTTACTGAACATCCCCATTCCTTCACATCTAGACGATAGATTTTCTAAGCAAAGGAATCACTGGTCATGGTGAAGTGAACTGTCACTTACCACGAGAGATACGCATATCATGCATGAAGAAATAAAACAAAATTATTGTATCTACATCTTTCAAACATTCCGTATCTGAACGGCTACATGAAATATACTTTATCAAGACGAAGTCTAGTCTTGGGATATTTGTAAATTTTTAGCAAGAAAAAGTATATCCGAGAAACAGTGAAGAAGGCGTAAATTCAAATTTAAACCTTTCGACATAGCAATCCGAACGCTAATCACTATCTCACGGACACAACCGCTTATAATTGAAGGAACTGAGGTTTAAATAGAGGCAAACATAAACAAGTAACGGAAGAAAATTAAAGCCTTTAGAAGAGCAGTACAAAGTGCAACTGTTTATTTTAGGTTAAGTGAACCAAATATTGGACCCGTATCTATAAACCATCCAGTTGATACAATGAAGAACTGTACGGACTATAAAGCGACAGACCTAGCCAAAAGAGTAAAACAATCTGGACCAACGCTCAAAACTGGAGTCAGCTAGCTAGAGACCAATCTAGCTGGAAAGGCCTTTTTTGTAGAGGTTCAGGTCTCCCTGGACTGTAGCGCTTCCTAAGGTAAACCATTCATATTCATTGAATTATATGCATACTATTTTTATTTTGCCAGAGGAGAATCTCAACCAGCTAGGCTTTGGATAGTTTTTAATGTATTGTATGCTGCGGTTTACGTTCTTATTTAGGGATTTGATTCGGATGATTTTTATTCTTCACAGTTTTCTTGCTTTTATCTTAGCCGAGCTTTTTAGCTTAGCTTTTCTTTCAGCTAACAGCCTGCTTACATACTACATTCTATTTTATGTCCAATTATGTTTTTTTATAAATAAAAATTGATAAAAAAAAATGAGCCTGGGTTCGAATCCAGCTCATAGCCACCTTCTTTTCTCTCTCTTGCGAGAAATTGACAATACCTCCAAGCGTAAAATTTGTGTCGAAAAAGTGCATCTCATGTAGCCCTTCGGACTTGGCGTAAACTGTAGATACCTTATATTCTTGCAGATCAACAACACACACACAGGAATGGTTGAGAGTATAAGTCACTAGGCCTTGGTTTTGTCAATTCCTCGCAATAGGCAGTACCCCAGAAAAAAAGGTGGCTATGAGCGGGATTTGAACCCAGGCTCTTTCGCTTAGCAGTCCGACACACTAACCACTAAGCCACGGGGCACTAATAAACTGTAAACTATATGTGAAAAATCGTTGTTGAATCAGTAATGGAATCGTCATGGTTAAGGACGATCTTGAATTATAAGCAACACTTAAGAAGCGTGTCGCGAATATCTTAGTTATATATACATATCTATTTGCGGTTCAAAGCTCGAAACAGTATTTTATGGAACGCAAAATATATACATAGTTGCAAAACTAATGGCCATGAAAAAGACCGAAAATCGTGGCGTCTTATGCCTCCGGTTTCTTAGCATACATATGCAATGATGTAGATGATAATTATATTTAACTAGCTTCTACCCGCGACTTCGTCTGCCTGGACTTTAGATTTAATTACTTATATTAATTAAATCAAAACTCGCCAAAGAAAATCACTCAGAATTCTCCCGCAGAAACGGTGCATTTTGTCACAAATTAGTTCAGTTGTTAAGGCTTGGAAGCATATCAAACACACCTCCAGCAATGAAGTACATATTTCATATTTAAGCTTTTCTTAGGGGACCCTGCTTTTTCCCTGGATAAAATTGTATATATCTCCATATTTCTTTATCTCAACGTCTCTATATCTCTATATTTTTATATCTTTATATCTCTTTATCTCTATATCTCTGTATCTCTATATCTCTATATATCTATATCATTATATCTTTATATCTCTATATCTCTTTATCTCTATATCTCTATAGCTTTATATATTTATATATCTATATGTCTCTATATCCCTTTATGTCTATATCTCTACATGTCTCTCATCTCTATATCCCTGTATCTCCATATCTATGTATCTCCATATCTCTGTATCCGTATTAATACCTTAACTCTATATATATAAATCTCTATATCTTTATATATCTATATCTCTATCTCTTTACATATTTTTATTTGTATATATCTCCATATTTCTTATAGTGAATCATGTAATCATGTAACTCTCCCGTCAACTAAACATCATAAACTCGCTGAGTCGTTAAGGCATCGAAGCATTATTAAAAACCTTGCAGAAATGCAATATTTCACATTTAAGCCTCTCCCACAGGAATCGTGCATTTTTTGTCTTGATAAAAAGTAGTCTATGTCTCAATCCAGCACATTATCTATCTAACTACGCAATTTCATCCAAATCCGTTAAGCCGTTGAGGCGTGATTAGGAAACAAAAATCCAAACATTCACATTTATAATATCAGTAGGATAAGCTCATAGCCACCTTTCCTCTTGCGAGGAACTGACAAAACCTCCAAGAGTAAAATTTGTCTGGAAAAAGTGCATATCATGTAGTCGTTCGGACTCGGCGGTAAATTTGTTCTTATTTTTCAAATTAATTCTTTATTATGTAACTATTTCGCAACTAAAAGGCTTAAAAAAGATAGAAGGAGCAGATGGTTAAAGATTAAGTATAAGCATCTTATTTTCTAGCGACTTCTCGGCTAAAGTTTTGGAGAAAATGAATTTCTAAGTTGTATAAAAGTGCGTTTTTTCCGTGAGGAAGAAACTCCTATGCTTAACAGTTCAAGGGCTAACTGATAAAATATCCGAAGAAATGACGGGGATTCTACCTATTGTACTATTCACTATTTATATATAAATATCTACTCTTAAAAGGATTCTTAATGTAACAATATTGGTACTTTTCATATCCTTTAGCAATATTCTTAAAAAAAAACATTCTGAACACGTATCGACTTAATACTTAAAATCTTACATTCAAGTTTAACAATAATTTCTATTGATTTTCAAAATCTATTCATTTAAGGATGCAATTTTCGAAAAAGAGCATCTTTTTTATAATAATCACCTTAAACTCTCATAACAATCCAAACAAACGACCGCATACTCTCCATTTTCCAACAAAAGACCGTCGTCGCTTTTTCGATTTTTCACAAATGGAAATTCGTTAACGGGCAACGCTCTAACACGTTTCCGATACGTTGTTATTCCACACAAATGGCAAATGTAATCGTGCCAATTGTACTTACGTTCAGCCGGATTCACACTTGGATTTTGTGCTTCATATCTGAAAAAAACGTTTAAGCATTACAGATCCGACAGGGCATCGAAAATATAATCTTACTTCCTCCATTGATTCAGTAGCGAATGATAACAGAATGTACAAACTAAAGCTGAATAATCGGAGCGTAATTGCTCGGCATTTGGCGGTGATTTATGTTTAAGTAAATGCGGAAAGTATGGTCGATTGCCCTGCAAAATGATTAAAGAAAAGAAACTCGATTAATGTTGGTCTGTTAGATTGTGAATGGGTCAACTTTGAACCTCCTTGCTGGTGTACAGGACTCGAGCTAGAGTCAAATCTGAATGTAAACCACAGAGGAAGCAATAGATTGAGGTGCTAGCTGGTGTTGTTGAAACCGATGGTGTTGATGGTGGTGTGTTTATGCTCATACCACCGTGTCTTGAGCCATTTGGTGAACTAGATGCCATCATTGGTGATGGAATGTTATATCTAGAAAAAAAAAAAAAATGATTAATGCCAAACAATACCATTTGATTATACTGATATACTTACCTTCTATGTTCCAATGGAACACGTTCCGCGTCCATTGTGTCCCATTGACGGGCCAAATGATTAACACAGTCCTTGCATGCTAGTATCCGATTAGAAGTACCAGCTGAATCACTATTACTGCTGCTGCCGCCTTTTAAGCATGGAAAATGCATTGCATGCGAGTTCATGTGCTCGGCACTGGTCGACAGCCATTCCATTTTGTTTGTTGCACAAAGTGTTTTACAAATGTAGCAACTGTGATTTGATTTCAAAATTACATTATATATATATGTAAAGAGGGTATTCAATTGGGATTTAACTTACGGATATTGCCCGTGACCATTTTCAATGGTGCCTTGGGACGATGGAGGTGTATTTGGTCTGGAATCACGTCTGTATGGTTTAAGATCACGATTTGCCGATGAGGAGTTATTGGAATTGGACTCGTAGGGCTGAAAAGAAGGAAATTTCTAATTATTTTTTGACAAATAATACAAAATTATGTTTTTATAAGTTAACGACTGACTGAGTATTTAAAACAAAAGATATTTTTATGAGAAAAACGCAGTTGAACAGTTCTGTTCTTCTTAACACTTTAGACTGCAATCACAGCTTAATATTTCATATTCGAAATATAGAGATAACCCGAATTGACACAACTTTCACAGCTGCGACTGCCAAGACGTTGAAGACCAAAAGCTAAGCCAACAATTTAAAGAGTTTATTGCAATAGATTTGGAAGGTGTCACTACAAAAAAGATTTTACGTTCACAGCTGACGACGAAAAAGCGATTTCATTGATTTCTAAAAATTTGACAAGAAGAGCAGAGGAAAATAATTGTATAGTTCCCTTTAATGTCGAAAGTAAGTTTGAAACAAATGCCTGATAGTCGTCCAATGGCTGAGCGAAGACTTAATCAGTTAGAGAAAAAATTGTCTTGCAACCTAAAGCTTAAAGAGAAAATGTATGAGCAGATACAAGACTACGTTCGAAACTATATGCTTGGAAGCTCGGAAGCTGACCATAGATGAAGCATATTCGCAACAGTATCCGACATGGTACCTGCCAATATTCCCAGTTATCAACCAAAACAAACCACGAAAGATGAGGATGGTATGGGATGCAGCTGCCGCAATCAATGGGATATCTCTTAACTCAATGCTTATTTCGGGACCAGACATTGTGCCACCCCTTCTTTCGGTACCATTGCGTTTCAGAGAAAGAAGGATAGTCATATGTGCAGACATAAAGGGGATGTTTCATCAGGTGTGGATACAAGACGAAGATCAAAACGCTCAACGTTTTTTGTGGCGGACATCAAGAGACCGATGAAATTGAAGTTTAACTGATGCAGATCATAACTTTCGGATCAACTTGTTCACCGTTCTGCACACAATACGTAAAAAATGCAAACGCAGGAAATTTCTTAAACAGGTTTCCGAGAACAGTCAAAGGAATTATCGAAAATCACTGCGTTGATAGATACCTGGATAGTGTTGACTCAGAAGAAGCGGCGATAGAACTCGCCGAAAATGTTATCTTCATTCACTCTCAACCTGGTTTCGACATTAGAAACTTTCTATCAAATACCAAAACTGTTCTTCATAGTTTAGGAGAAAAATCCGCCTGTTACGAGAAGAAATTTATCAATTGGCATCCACTAGCCAGGTATGAACAGATTCTCGGAATGTGGTGGTCTCTGTCGGATGACATGTTTTCATTTTCCATTAAACCCGATGCATCAGAACCAAACATAATTTCGGAACACGTCTGGCCGACGAAAAGGGAATATCTGCAAATTTTAATGTCAGGTTTTGACCAACTAATCCTCATCGCTAACTTTCTAGTTCTCTTGAAGATTTAACTTTAAGAGGTATGGCTTTGAGCAGTATCACCAGCAGAATTTCAATAAATGGCGCAGATGGAAAAACTTAATACCAGAATTAAGAAACATAAATATCGAGAGGCGATACCTAAAGACACTCACATTTACGGAGAACCTGACTATTCAAATGCACAGCGAAACGGCCTACGCTGCGGTTGTATATTTTCAATATTCAGATGGAGACTCAGTGGAAATCACTCTAGTTTCAGCTAAAACTAAAGAAGCCCCGATGAAAATCATGTCTATTCCTAGGCTTGAACTTGATGCTGTTGTAGACTATCTAAATCAATAGTAACCCCAGCCATACAATTCCAATGAAGGAAAAATACTTCTGGTCTAACTCAAAAACGGTTTAAAACTGGATAAACTCTAATCACAGAAGGTATAAGCAGTTCGTTGCCTTTCGTGTAATAGAATTTTTGGAAGAAACTGAAGGAAAAAATTGGAGATAGATTCAAAGCAAAGTTAACGTGAATTCTTGAGTACAGAATTAACAGAAGAAGAAATAAGGCGTGTCAACTTTCATTATGTTGATAGTGATTGGCTTATAGACTTAATGGATGTTAAGAGTTTCAGTAAATGGGAACGATTGCTCCGCGTACTGTCCTAGGTAAAATTATAAAACAAAATTTGACAACTTTGTAAAAATTTGAATTGTTTGCCACATCCACCAATAATGGGTGACTTACCCACCGGAAGGCTGCAGTCATTCACCAGGCTCTTTTCATACATCGGAATCGACTACTTCGCACCAATATTTCATCACAATGGGGAGACGTTCAGAAAAGCGATGGGGAGTTCTTATTACATTTCTGACGGTCCGTGCAGTTTACATTGAAGTAGAACATTCACTCACAACGGATTCCTGTATAATGGCACTTTAGAGGTTTAAAGGTGGAAGAGGTTGTCTTTTAGAAATTAATAGTGACAACGTGACCAATTGTCGGGGTGCCAGCAATAAGTTTGAAGAAGCTATCAAGTATGTTGACCAGAGTAAAATAGCAGACGAATTTACGTGACCTAATCTGAAGTAGAAATTTATTCCTCCAGCTTCACCTCAAATAGGTGGCAGTTGGAAAAGGTTGGTGAGATCAGTGAAGAGAACTTTGAGTTTCATTACACCAAGAAGAAACCCTATCGATGAACTTCTGCTAATAATGCTAGTAGAGGTAGAGAGATTAGTTAGCACTAGGTTTAAAACTTACGTTCCTTTAGGTAATCACAACGAATAAGCTTTGACATTCAACCAATTTTTATTGGGCTCTTCAAACGGTGAGAAAACATTTGGTGAGCTAAAAGATTGGCTTATTATAATTCGCCAACCGTACCAGCGAGTACTTGCCTGATCTCACTAGACGAACAAAATCGTTGTCAATGGATAAGCCGATTAAAGAGAGAGACATAGTCATCATAGCAGATCCTGACAACTCAAAAAACACCTGGTCTAAAGGAGTCATCCTCAAAACTATCCCGGGTAAAGACGGCCAGATAAGAAAAGCTGTAGTCAAAACATTAACCGGAATATATACTCGACCCCCAGCAAAACTAGCTGTACAGGATGTGGGTAGATTTGATGAGGTTGAAAAGTCGGTGTTAGAAACCGCCTTACGAGGAGCAGTGTTGTCAAATCTGCCAGCACTTAATTTAAGCGGATGCAACCACGGTAGTTATTTTCGACTTTTCAAAGTCGACATTAAGATGGATTGATTTTTGCGTTAATTTGTTGTTATAAGACCTGATCAAGGTTGGCTCTAAGATACCAGCATATTACATGGGTTCTGTATCTCGTTTTAATCTTAATGACACTTGTTCTTTACCTAAAGTCATGTCTTTTTCAAACAAATCGAATTTTATTCAAATTTGCAACTTTATTCAACTGAAAAAGCCAAGATGAGTCTGCCTTTTTCCAAATTGCCAACTCTGACATGCGTTTTTTCTCAGACATGAATACTGATATTCGAATTCCAGAAAAAAGACATTAAAGTGTCTGTGCAAAGAACTTTGTCAGCCTAATCGATAAACGATATACCTTTTACAGTAAAAAAAGATAAATTACTCCAAATGGCCGTGACTCAGGACTTGCTGGGGTAATAAGAACCATTCAACCATTAAATAATAATATTGACTTATTACATATTTTTGTAAAACTAAACAAATAATATGTGTGAAACAATTGTGTACTTAAAACACACTCAACAACAATACAAACGCAATTATTTGTGAATAAATATTTACAAACTAGTGTAACTAAATTCTTTATTTATGACATATATTTTTTCTAAACAATCATAAAGGCAACACTATTGCTAATCGGTTAACATTTTGTAAATACCTTTGCTTTTGTGAAATAAAAATATTAATTAACTTTTTTACAACTCAAGCAATTTCACAAATTAAGTGTGTAAACAAAAGCATTACTTGAGTAATTATTGTTGGAGAACGTAAACTGTTGTTAATACACTTGTGAACGAACATAGTCTTTCTTATCAGAGAACCTTTAAAACGGGCTTACGTAAAATTTATTATTGCAAGCATTTTTTTTTGTATTTATTTTTAAGAAGCCATAAAGAGGAACAAAGATAAAACGTATGTATAAACATATGTACACATATTTTAAATAATATCATTTTTATGGGTAAAGTTATTGCGTAAAGCTGTAAAAAAAGAATGCTTTATTTACACATGACGTATAAATTAGAGTTTGCGTTGAAATTTAAAAATATACTTAACACAATTGACAATTGTATGTAGAAGTCTGGCACTTTTTTAGATATTGTTTAATTTGATATGGTTTAAGAGAATGGTTTTTATTTTTTAAGAGTAGCCGTGTTTTATTAGAAGTTTTCCTTTTTTCGTTCAGAGCAGAGTCTGAGTTGTCAAAAAAGAAGTTGTGTTTCTTTTTTCGCTCAGAGCGTTCAGATCTTTAAAATTGTGTTTCTTTTTTCGTTCAGAGAATGATTAGAGCATGCTCTGAGAAGGCTATATGCGCTCAGAATAAATTGACTGAGCATTCTGAGAAAATACTGAACGTCACTTTAGAGTTTTAGGCTATTTCACTCTATCCCATGCACATTGCCTACACCACTCTTCGAAAAATAGATGTCAAAACGAAAGAGACAATAGTATTATATGCATAATATTGCCGCCTGTGAACAAGCCATATGAGAAGTGTCGATTTGTGACAGCCAAAATGTCCGCTGTGGGAGCAGTTGCATTCTCGCGAGCACGGCTTAGCTCACCGGAATAGGGGGATCTTACCTTCACAAACGGAAATAACTGCTTTTAACATAAAAAAAAATATGCCTTATATAAAGCAATAAAAAAGTTCCCATAATGGCAGTACCTCGGGTGGTAACACCGCAACTAAAAAATAAAGGAGGGCCTGCTGGTGCCCTGCGTCTGATGAGTAGGTATATTATTTCCAAAAAAAAGAACAATTTAAAATAATTTCATCGACTCTGTATTTTTTTTTTTTTTTTATAATTAACGCGCGCACAAGGGATTATGTGTTTCCCTTTTAATGTAGAACACACTGCGCGGGCATTACGAAGATAGGGAGGGGAGAGATAGGAGGTGCCGATTAACATTGGTTTTGAATGTTTGCAGATCAAAATGGCAAGGGAAAATCCCGCCGGGTAAACTATTCCAGATTCGTGTCGTTCGGCTAAAAAAAGAATCCCTATATTTCACGGTACGTCCGAAATTAGGCTCAAGGGTGAACTGATGAGCATTCCTTGCGAGACGAGTATTACGGGAGAAACTTTTAAGGGGAGGAATGCAACTGGCTACTTCGAGTGAACATATATAATGAGACTGTCGGTTTACAAAAAGTGATTTACCAGGAAGCAACATTGAGGTGAGAGGAATTTAATGAGATGTTTGAAAATGCAGCTGATATTTAATTTAATAACAGCTTCTGGTAAGACTCAAGCACTTGGTAGAAGGCACGATTTGAAAAGAACTTAAGTCATACAACCTCTCTTTGAATGATGAACAGCAGGAAACAGTGTAAGGTAGATCCTTCAAGACCGTTCCTAATGAGCAGTGTTTCAATTAATCGGAGATCTTTTTTTTAAATATATATACCAACAAGTTAATTGAAAATGAAAATCAAACTCAGTGGAGTGAACAAACGAAGTGTTATAATAAAAAAAAAACTCAAAGTAAAATTAATTTATGCCAAATTTCCTCATTTTTCTATATTATTTTCAGATAAACACTCAAATAAATATATAAACACAGAAAATTTTATTTATATTGAAGTATTTGTTTAAGTCACAAACTCTCTGCCTACGTCATAGCTCTCAAAAAAAAAAAAAAAAACGCAATAGTGGATTTGCGGAGGGCGTAATCTTGTTTTCTATCATTCTTGATTTTGTGTGTATGTTTTTTTCAAATGGCGTTTTGTGAGAGCAAGCTGTCCTTCTCTCAGAGAGTTTTTAGTTTCAAACTAAGAAGATAATGCAGGGGATAATTAAAAATCTAGTTTCATTCTAAGAGAAAATCTATTTTTCAGTCGTCTATTAATTGAAGAACTATAATTTTAATATAAATGCCACATTTTATTTGTTTTAGTTTGACATTAAAGCATCTATAATTCTGCGCCATTTTGTTTTATGTAAATTTAAAGATAGGAAGCGCTTAATGGAAGACCCTTTTTATTAGAACGTTTATATCTTTTTATTTTTGTTTTGAATGCTGTAACTTGTAGTTTTTCTTATATTTAAGAGAATGCTTTGTCAAGTCGAATATATCTTTTAAGTTTTCAGCAACCAAATCATTGTTTTATCGCAACAAAATGGAGCTGGAATAATTACATTAAATCATCTCATACTGTCTCAGATTATTCTCTCTTTCATACTCACTGCAAATTTTGACATGTGAACTCTTTTTGCTAGTGTGAACACCATTTTTTTTAATTCCGATATTTCATTTTAGCGGGGAAATATTTTTTACAAATAATTTCACACCTAACTTCACTTTTTTACTTTTTGGCGGATCGATACCGACAAATTATAAACAAAACTTGTAATTTGTATTTAAGAGCTCTTTACTCAGCTTTTTTGCTCTGCATTATCTTCCCACCAAAAGAAAATCGCAGATTTCAGTGTTCACACTAAATCAAATGACAGCTGAAAGTTAAATAGGTCGAAATTTAAGAAATCACAGACTCCCACAGACTAAAGATAGAAATCTACTGCCTTCTTTTGACAATTCCTACAAGCTGAACTGTCATCTCATTGACCATTTCGAATAAGTATGAATAAAACACAATGAATGATGAATACAAGAGACAACAAAAATTGTGGGTGTTGGGGGATGGAACGTACGAAAGATTTCCCGCTTTATAATATTTTTACTTTATGGTTTTTCTACGTATTTGTTTTGGATTTGACCTTTTGGAGAAATGAGACAAAAATATAATCGTTTTTTTTTCTGGAATGCCCTCTTCATAACATCAGAAGATTCTTCTCTTTTTTATTACTACTTTATGGTTATGTGTTCAGGTTAAACAAAAATGAACTTTGTTCAATTTGACATATGTACTAGGTATTGAGATTTTTTTTAATTTTTTAAATCTTACAAAAATTATGGGCACTCGAATTTTTTTTCTTTTTTGTAGACATTTACAAAAACAAACCTTTGTTTTGATTTTTCTAAACATAACCCGGCGTTATTTTCGAGTTCTTAAGTGTAAGTCTACTGTCAAGTATATAAAAGTTGCACCACTTCAACAAAAACAATATTGAATCACTGTCTTACAACACATTCGAATTACGAATAAATAATTGAAAAGTAACATCATAAATAAAACTGATTGCTATCATTTTCTAAACTTTATTATTAATACGCAATCGCCTCTAGGAGATGACACGCGACGTTTTGAAAAAAAAAAAGCTTCAAGGGTGTGTTCAGTAAACCAAACAAATTATTTTCGAATAAATATTTACAAAAAAAAAACTTAACAACAAGTTAATACGACTTAACACTTCTCTACCGACTGCTGATTTCAATGACTAGCAATATTCAAAAGAAATTAAAACAACAAAAAATTTAACTAACGAACGAAAAAGTCTCTCAGCTTATCGCTGAATTTAATTTTTTTTTGAATATGGCCCCAGAAGCTCTACCAATGATAACCCAAGGTTAGGAAAACAATTTTCGGAATTGCATCTCCCTAAAAATAAAAAAAGTTTAAAAATACAAAAGCAGACATATCTGGATGAAACTGACAAAAAAGAACCATTTTGAAATGTCAAAATGTCAGAAAGCTTCAATAAGCTTAGGTATCAACTTTTTTTTAGATGAATTCAAAGTAATTTAAAAAGGTGTTTATTAATTAAAAAAAAAATCACTTCCTTCCAAATATTTGGAACTGATAAGATAGCAAGAACAGAGGTTTAATAAAAAACAAACACCCAACTATTACAAACTGATAACATCGAAAAAGCTGAATTAAACATCGCAATAAAACATTGAATTTCGTGTAAAGTATAAAGAAGGCGAACAAAATATTTTCACTCCTTCTGTAGGCGTGTGATAAAAAATAAATAAAAAAAAAAACAAAAACAAAACAAACAACCCCTATGATAAGAAGTTTCCTTGTATTTGCTGAAATGTTTAAAAGTTGCCAGTTTAAACCAACACCGGTCCTCCTGATAACCAAATAATGATTTCATCTGTCAACTGGAAAGTACTAGTTATATTTTTGACGTTTCCATATCGTCCGCCTCCGCACAATGTTGATTTATTAGTTGTTTCATAAGCTTCTACTTATCTTGAGTTTGTAGGCCTTGTTATCTGTTGATTTGTGTGTTTTTTTTTGTTCTTTGAAATTACCAGTTAGCTATGAAAATGTAATCAAACAACAAGGCAGAGTGAGAGAGAGATAAAAAAACGTTTATATCGACCGCCGTACTATGGTTTTATAACAGTAATTTCGACACAAGATTTGAACAGGTGATCGGGATGATTGATGACGGATTAAGTAAACGAGGCCAGAGGCATTGTCAATGTTTAAACAGTGTGTTTGGGAAATTTCAACAATAATGGGACTTTATAGACGCAAATATTTGTTTTTTGAGCAAATTTGTATGGAAATTTGTCATAAAATTGAGGTCCATCGGAAATGTCAAAATAATTTCGAAATATTGATTTTGTATTGTCGAATGTTGTCGAACATGACTGCATAGAATGTTTTGTTGAAAATATATTATTTAATTTTGAGAACTATTATATATAAATGTTAGAAGAAATTATTGGGAGTTTCGAATAATGTAGAATATTGAAAGAGCAATATGACATTAGGACAACAAAATTTCGTTCGAAAAATATGCAATTCTTCGAAAATGCCATATAGTCAAGGAAACAAAAACATGGCTGCATATAAAATTGTTAATAATTCTAATAGACTTTTAACTTATATAATGTTGTTTCCTTATACTTCGGCACAACTTTTCAGAAAAATCCCCACCTCTGTTTGAGCAAAAAAACGGTACTTCAGTTTTAAGGTTTCATCACTTTTTTTGAATTTTTGAGATTTTTAAAATGGCTATAACTTTCGATATAAAATATTTAGAAACTAGCTTTGTATAGGAAATTATCTGAGAATTTATGGTTGTCTAATAAAAAATATATTAAATATTTTATGCCATTACAACAAACTCCTTAAAAACCCGTTCAAAGTGAGATATTTCAAAAACAATTACACAATGACTTCCCCTCTTTTAGGATTTCCCCTTTGTGTGTTTGAAAAAAAAAAGAATTGTTACCAGTGTGTTCTAGCAGATGTTTAAATCTGCGCTATGCCCCATTTTAAGTGAGATTTATGCGAATTACCTGAGATATGCACCTTTACCTCATTATTTAGATGTGCCAGGTAAGTGTTTCTAATACTGTAAAATAGGTATTGAATCCAGCTATCCGGTTCATATATCACAAATTTGCCGAAAAAATAACTGTTCCTTCAGGAGCGGGTTGAAGGGTAACGAGTCAGAAAATTCATGTTTCACTCAAGGACTTACACGCCTATATTTCGTTATTTAGAGATCCCAGATGAGTGATTCTTGCATTGTCAAATAGATATTAAGTTCAACTATTTGATCCATGTCTCAAAAATCTGCTGAAAATATAACTGTGTCTGCAGGAGCGGACTGAAAGTTCTTATGTTAGAGTTTTTTTTTGTTCACTCAAGCCTTTAAATGCCTACAGAAGCAAGTGGAAGGGTTGCGTGTTACAAAATATTTTTTTTCACTCAAGCCCTCACATGCCTATATAATGTTATGTAGAAGGCCTAGCTGAATATACTTTACATTATCAGATAGGTTTTAAGTTCAGCTACCTGATTCATACACAAACATTTAAAAAAGAATTAAATAACTGCGTGAGCGAATTGAGGGGTCGAGTGTCAGAAAATATTTTTTCTCACTCAAGCCTTTAAACGCCTATATCTCGTTATTAAGATGTCCTAGGTAAGCGATTCTTACACTGTCAGATAGGTATTAAAATTTGCTACTCGGTCCGTATACCACAGATGTCCCGAACAAAAATTGGTGTCAGAAAATAAATTTTCACTCAAGTCTTCACAGCCCTATATCTCGTTATAATTACAGGAGAGTGATTCTTGCATTGTCAAATAGGTGGGTGATTCTTGCATTTTCAAATAGGTTTTGAATCCAGCCACTTAATTGATGATCATAAAGTGCCAATGAAACGAATCTATACATCGTTTTGGAGAAAGTAAGATAACTGTGTTAATATTTGATAAGCATTTGATAATTTGGCACTAAGCTCTTTTCGGACCGTTAAATTCCCGATATTTCAGATGGTTTCAAGTCTGATATTTACAAAACATCCAGGATCCGTTCTGACTCCGCCTCTCCTTCTTATTTTTTTTTTTTAATAATATCTTTTAATCCACTTAATTTTTAGATGACGACATTACTCTCAGCTGGTTTTATTCATTTTTAGATTAATAGCCCTCTCGGATGTTAAATACCCTAAAAGCTCATTAAATGTCGATCTTGACAGCATTGTTCAATAGGGATTTATTAGGTTTGTCATATTTTTGTAAATAAATGTGCATATATCAAAAAAAAGCTTCAAAATATTTTTTATATTATTCACTTAATAGCAGATGGATTATTTAAATTTAAAAAAAATTATCTATAATGCTCGCATTACTAAAAATGCTCATAAATTAACCATAGAGTGTAATTTCGGACGATCTATTAAGGAAAGAGCACCCATTCTTTAGCAGCACTACACGAATGTGGAACCCTTTAATCAGCACGATTTTTCCCTCCCATTATGAAATAATTGAATGCAGAAACATAGAAAAAGAATAGTGCAATTTTTTATTTCATGCATTTGGTCAAGGACTTGCGCAAGTTCCCGTACAAAGTCCAGCCCGTGCATCAGCCCAAACGCGTGTAACCTACGCCCAAGCCAACCTCAATCTCGACGAAGTGGACGATTTTTCGACCAAAATCATAATGAGCGATGAGACTCATTTCTACCTCAGCGGGTACGTGAACAAGCAAAACTATCGCTTCTGAGGCACCGAAAATCCACGTGTAATGCACGGGGAGCCATTACACCTGTTAACCGAGTTTTTTCTGTCGCAATTCGACGAATTAGGACTAGAGGACATGTGGTTCCAACAGGACGGAGCTACGGCACACACTGACCTTTAGAATTATGAATGAGAGATAGATTTTTTATTTATTGTTATAAAAAATAATTAAAGTGTCATCAATCATTTTTTCAACCACAATCGGCATGTTTTACACTTCATCACAAACGTAAAATTATAACTATATATAAAAAAAAACAATAATTATCATTGAAAGGTTTAAAGACCCGTATCAGAAGTTCAACGCTCCGCTGTAATTGTATTATCAAAATGAAATTTTGTTTACCATAAGAAATTATCCCAGCACTTAATCGTTATTAAATCACTCAACAATTTTTTTTTATTATTCAACTACCACATAAGGCACCCAAAATCAACTCTTCCCAAAACCACATGTTATACACTTTAATCGAATTCTAAAATCCCAGCCCCAGATTGCATCATTATCTCAAATCAAATTGAAGTTCAAAACTTTTCCAAAACTCAAACCAACTCCTGTGTTCCTGAAATTCAAAAAACATTATAAACATCAATATACTCAGCTTTCCCCTTGATTACGACACCCTTTTCGAGATAAAGTGTGGGGAAATAAAGAGTTTCACTCGAAACGCGCCCGAGGAAGAGAAATGTTCAGCTTATCGAGACATTCTCATCCCAATGAACACAGCTCAGGGGGTTATCGCTGAAATCTAATTAACCTCTTGGCTATTTCGCGTGTTGAATAATTTTGAGGTCGTTTCAGCTGTTGATAAAGCCCGGCGGATTGTCGATTTTCCAAGATTTTGTTCGGAAGAATATATTTTAAGAAACCATGTTTTGAGTGTATTTCAACGATTATTAGTTTTTTGTAACCTTCAGGGCAGTGATGAATGTATCTATTGGAATTAACACCAAACTATGTATGAGGGGGGTTGCGTGTCTTGTTATTAATTTTGTTCCGCTGAAATCTGTTGAATTTTTTTTTTTTATAATGAATGACAAATTTGTGGTAAACTTTTTGATTAGTGAAAGTTTGTTAATGAACTTTGGGGTTTTGCCTTTGTCAAATAACAATGAGTTAACTCGGATTTATACCCAATTATAAGTTTGAAAATTCAGTCAATAATGAAATGATTAATGTTATGTGATGAACTATGACTTGTTTATCCGATTTTCATGCAAATAATCTTTTGTTTAAGATTACAAAACTTAAACAAAAGATTAGATGAAAGAAGTACAGTCAAATGGCAAAATTTAGGGTTTTAATTAACCTAAAGTTGCATAAATGTAGATATCACTTTTAGAATTGAAAGATAACACCGAATATTAAAAAACCGTTATTTTGAGAATGAATAATGTATTAAAAAAAAATAACCATTGTATTTTTTTTATAATTAGCGCGCGTACAAGGGATTATTTGCTTCCATGTTAATGTAATGCACTGCGCGTGCATTAGAAAGATAGGGAGGGGAAGGACAGGAGGTGTCGATTAATATTGGTTTTGAATGTTTGCAGATCAAAATGGCAATGGATCTCGCCGGGTAAACTATTCCAAATTCGTGTTGTTCGCTAAAAAAAGAATCCCTATATTTCACGGTACGCCCGAAATTGGTTCAAGAGTGAACTGATGGGCATTCCTAGCAAGACCAGTATTACGGGAGAAACTTTTAAGGGGAGGAATGCAACTGGCTACTTCGAGTGAATTTTTTTTGTAAATGAAACGATAAAATAAGGAAAGACATGAAACATTGCGTCGGTGTTCGAGAGGGGCAATTGTTTCAGCGGCAGTTCTATTTCCTATCAATCTTAACGCTCTATTTTGTATTCTGTCAAGCAAGTGAAGCGATGTTTGTGAAGCACCTGCCCAGAGGTGGGAGTTATACTCGAGTTTAGGGCGTATAAACACTTTATAGATTGTAGCCAGATCAGATGGGGAAAAATACTTCTTACACCGATACAGAAAACCTAAGCACTTAGCAGCATTCTTAGCGATCTCAAATATATGGTCGTTCCAACGGAGGTCGTCGTTGACACACATTCCGAGTACTGAGAGCTTTTCGGTTTCTTCGATGTTAGTGCCATTCATGGACAATGGCATTGGGGGTATGTTTAGCTTTAACGACAGAAGACAGCATTGAGTTTTCGAAGCACTAAACTCCACAGGATTCCTATTACCCCATTTGACAATGCTGTATAAATCGGAGTTTAATGAGCTTGACATACGGTGTAGTTGCAATAGTTAGTCCGAAGGCGATAGGCGAAAATCTTCGAACGAATATGAAAAGCTGAAGGTAGAGTCGTCAGCAAAACAGTTAAGTTGATTAGAAGTAACAGATAGAAGATCATTCATAAAAAAGAGGAAGAGTCTGAGACTCTTGATGCTTTTTACTCTGTTAGGAATAAAAGCACGCATCCCTAAAAGACTCACATTTGTGATTATTTCAGCACTGGCATCAATGTCACTATCGAGGAAGCATAGTGACCAGTTAAAGTTTTGGAATTGCCAAACAGTCCTGGTGGGAAGTTTTTCTTTAACTGGATGGGTGGAGGATGAGAAATTAGCTGTAATGACACAATGTCTGAAGTGCCAATTGGGAAGTTACACTAATGGTATATTTATCGGGGTGAGAAGTAAGAAACAAGTCAAGAGTATGGGCGGCTTGCCCAGCAACATCCGGTATACGCGTTGGAACATCGATCGGTTGGGTAAGGTGATGTAACTCGGCAAAGAGCTCGACATACCGACTCGTTAATGGCTAATTGGATTTCTGTCAAATTTTACATTTGAGAAGATCTAGATAACCAAATTCATTTTGCATACCAAAATTTTGAACAATTATTTTTTTTCTATTTTTAATTAATTTTTGATTTTATTTTTTGAAAATTCAATATTTTCAAAACTAATTTAAAAAAAAATATTTCCAATTTTAAATTCAGCTGTATATAAATAGACTCTAAAAATCTGTATACCAAAATCTTCAAAAAAAAAAAAATCAAAAAAAAACTAACAATAAAAAACTGGATTTTATCAAAATCCGTCCTACAATTTTTTTGAAATATTTTTTTCATAAATTCATGATTATTTAAGACGTGTGGAGGCGTACTTAATTTTCACTTGTCTTGTGGTTTGGACAGTAGATTTTTTAAGTTTGAAGTTAGTATATTTAGTTTTTATAACACTAACTGGAAGTCGGAATATAATATTTCTGCAGATTTAAACACCTAAAAGATTTCGCACAAGTGTCCAGTGGATAATCATGGTTCGTTAGAGCTATTCGGATTCCGGGGAATAAATCAAAATCTAAGAATTCCGACTTGCGCTTTTGGACTTTGGAAATATAGTCGGTAGAAGCTGTGAACTGGAAGAAATAGTAAGGAGAAGGCGATTAGATATCTTGTACACCCAATAAACAAATGGTGAAACACTGGGCCCAAAGTCAGTTTTCTTAGATGTTAAGACAATGACATACAAGATGTTCTACTATGGGGAACAATTGGGCAAAAATAGAATCGGTATCATTCTTGCGGAGGAATTACTTTGTAACGAATTGGTCATTCCGAAGTCAAATTTGATTTTCTTAATTCGGGTGATGGAAGAAATGTTTAGAAGATTGTCAGCAGGTGAACAAGCCGTGGAAGATGGATTTCGACTAGAATTTCAAAAAGCGTTGGCGGAGATCTGAAAAACATATCGAAAGGTCTTACAAGTATTCCCAGATAAAAAATAAAATTCCCCACAAAATTCCCATTTTGACTCTTTGACGTATGTATTGTTTTTATTATAAAAAAAAACTTTGCGCACCTTTGTGGCAAGTAAAATCAAGGAGATGGCTTTGCAGAAAAATTTGGAACTGGGCTACAAGCTGTGAACTGAACCGAGCGGATGCTTTTCACTACCAACATTAAAATGCAACGGTTCACTCTGCCCCGACTCAACGACCAATCTATGTTTTTGTCTTCCAATTGTACTGCCTTATCTTAAATTTGTATTTAATACTACTCAGATGTCAGAAGTCTATCCAAACCTGTGGAAAATAGCCAAAATCATACCAACTCACAAAAATGCAAAAGGTGTTGAATTTCGCCCAGTTTCTATATTACCATACCTGAACGACCCTTACAGAAACAAATTAACGTTTTTCTAATGACAAACTCGATGCTAGCCCCGAGGCAATCTGGCTTTAGTACAAAATACATTGGTCAAAATAATTGGCTCTTACACGTAACTGAAGACATAAGGCAAGCGTTGGATAGAGATGAGTTAACGTTTTTGGTTGTGCTCGACTTTTTAAAGGTTTTCGACACTATGTAATAAGCTTATCCAGAATTTTCCTTCAAGTGCTACGAAACTTATTTATTCTTATTTGACTAATAGAAAGCCAGCAGTACCAGTCGGCGACAGTCTGTCGAATCTCCTTTCGGATGTAACAGGCTTCTATACTTGGCCCATTACTATTTTCTATGTACGTTAACGAACTTCAATCTTTATTTAATCATCGCTCTTCTCATATGCATGCAGATGACGTCCAATTGTAATTTATTTCATTAATTTATTCTCAAAATATATCCGATACTTCATCGATGAATATTATTATTATTTTAGTTATACTATCAGCCTTTAAAAAAAAAGTGAGTGTTCTCACTCAAGTACTGGAAATAACCCAAAGTTTATCATTTTTCGTTTTTATTAACATCGATAACACTGCACTCAATAAGGTTCTTGAATGCTTATTTATAAATAAAATATTATTTATCATTCAATCAATCAAGAACTCCCTTCTTTTACGTTAAGTTTGAAGGCCGCTTATCTAATCGCAGAGTTAAAAAAAAACCCAGTGTTAAGCCTATTTTATTGATGTTATCAGACAACACAACGTTATCCACAAGAACACCCAATTGAAAAGGCAAATTAATAATAATATTTTAAAACCAAATTATCGTGATTTAAAACACAATTAAATCGTAAATAAATAAAGAATCGAAATCGAAACATTCGGGGAAAAGGTACGAAGGGCATCAGGTTAGTCATAGTTTATAAACTTAAGTATGATTTTGCAATTATCTTCTATCGGACGAAACTTATTTAAGTGATTGTTTATCGAAATCGATAAGCTCGCTTAAGTTTGGGCTGAGTAAAATAATTAAAAAAAAAGTTAGTCACTTCTATTGAGATTATAAACTTTTTTTTGGAATTATGGTTCAATGATTGCTGACCCGGACTTGGGAACTTTGCTGGTTGATTTATTGGTTCAACAAAGTGAGCCGATTCCACGCAAGGACTTTTACAGAAATGTGACAGAAGTAGATATTTGTGGTCGATTTCAAAGAAAGTTTACCAGATTTTCAAAAAAATAGAAAGAGTTTGACCAGAGGCGAAGACATCTCTCTTTCAAGCTTATGAGGTTATCGAATGCCTAGTAATCAAAGAAAAGTACGTAACTTTCTCAAAAAAAAAAAAAAAAAAAAAAAAAAATGGCAGGACTGGATCGCACGTAATTGCTGATATGTGTGGTCACATCGTCGAATAAATTTAAAAAAATACACGACTGGGCCGCACGAACTTGTTCTTATGTTAGATAATTGCTTAGTGGCTGCATATGTATGTATAAAAGGGTGTTTTTTTAGACGTGTGGTTTTCAAGAAGAAATAAGACGCATTAGTTTAATGTTATGGTCAAGAATTTAGCTTGATTATAGAGATAACGGTTTGCATTATATTTTAAAAATGATGAAAAATGACCCCCGCGGCTGGCTCGAATAAATTCCAGCCGAGGCCCAATTTTGTGAAAATCGGGATCGGTGACCATCTCGTTTTGGGCCCATTCACCGAACGTGTGACGCGCTTGATGGTCGTTCGGCTTCAATTCTTGCACGAGTTGGATTTTGTAAGCCTGCAAACCAAGATCCTTCCGCAAAATCTTCCATAAATTGGATGGGCACATCTCCAATTGTTGCGCGCGATGGCGGATGGACTCATTCGAGTCTTCTTCGATGCTCTGCTCCACCGAAATAGCAAACCAAGCTGAACATAAATCAAGTGACAGCTGTCAAAAAGACCAACTCCGAAAGAAGTATTGCTAGATTGAAAACCGCACGTCTATTAAAAGAAAAAAATCATTTTTTTTTTTTAGAAAATTCTTTTATTTTTTTAATTAGCTTAAAAGTTTTCTCGGAAAAACTAATAATGCAATAAAATTTCAAAACTAAATGTCTATCGAAGAAAAAAAATATTGAAAATCGTTCGACCATTTTTTTTTTGAAAAACTTTTTGAAAAAAATATTAAATTTTTTTTTCTAGTATGTCATTATAAGGAAATCTGTAGTTTTCATCTGGAAAAAATATTTTAAAAAATTCAATCAACCGATTTTCAAAATATTTCGAAAACCAAATTTTTTTTTAAAAAAATTAAAAAAATCGAAAAAAAAAGTTTTTGAAAATTTTGAAATGCAATATTAAATGTGTGCAAAATTTTATTGAAATCGGGATAATGGTTTACGATAAAACCGCATTTGAAAAAAACCGGTTATATGAGAGTTACCGAAAAATTCATTCTAACTGAAATATGTATCGTTGTAAAAAAATAGCACCTTGAAAGTTTTATCAAAATCGTTAGAGCAGTTTTCGAGAAAATCAAACTTTTTGTTAAAAATTGTATGACAGGTACCGTTATTTTTCCACCTAGAGCAAAAATGAAAAACACCCTTTGAGATACTAGCTAATAAATACTAAAAACCAAGTTTGAAGCAAATCGGTCCATCCGTTTAGTCTGTAGAGGCGCGAACAGACAGACAGACAGACGGACGGACGGACCCACATTTTTCAACTTCTCTATTATCGCAATATCATGTTTGATTGTTAGATTTTTTTTGTACGAATCCATAACTTGCATTTTAGTACCTAAATCGCAAGTAAAAAATCTGATAACCCAGCCCAGGACTACCTACTTGTGGTTTATACCAACTTATTAAAGAAGCACGTCTTCTGAGCTTCAAATCCAAGTAACTGCCTCCCACCTTAACCTCCTATCATTAATGCCTTAATAGACATCAGCGTCAAACACGACTATAGAAATAAATCATATCATATTTCCCTCCCACATCTCGATAAGCCCACCAATAAATAAATTCTAATTATCCTCACATTTCCGTCATCCTCCACTGACCTCGTTTCTAATTTTGATTGACCCGAAAGATTAATTCAACCATCAAGAACGATGTCAATCAAAATATACAGACAAGGCGCCACAGCATTAAAGAAATCATAAAAAAAAATCATTTTAATTCAACACGTCCGTCGGCGTCGTCGTCGTCCTCTCACCGACAACCTACGATCCCATATTAGGAATAGGCATGTGTCTCTGATGGAACACTTAAATCAGGCAAAGTACGCCCCTGCAGGAACGATGAAAAATTATTACCAGAAAAACTACAGAAAAATAAAAAAAATAAGAAAAACGAATTTCATGATTAACGAGATTGTATATGGCTTCACACACGAAAACATGTAGGCGATGACCTAATAAATAAAAGGATCCACGACTCACGAACCACAGAGTACCTCCACTTAAGGCATAATGCCCCTGTCAAATGTTTCGAAATTTGAAATTGACGATTCATTGATTTAAAGTACAAACAAAAATAAAATTAAAAAATAAATTAACAATCCGAAAAAACCAAGTTTGGAACACAGAAAAAAACAAAAGGTGAACTATAGGTTCTTCAGAAAACAATTATGTAGTACCCTATGAACTTTGATGACATTTTTGAAAAGAAAATTGAATATGGAAAAGTGAAACGCTTGACCATTTAATCATGGATGGATGAGTACACAAAAGAAAGAGTGGCCAGTCTTTAGCCAGAATATGGAATATTTTCATGTAGGCGGTCACCGCAAAACACCATAGCCCAAAATTTTAAGCAGTATTCATTTTAGCAATAGAACCGAATCTAATTAAAGACGTTCTTCTTTAGATGGTAGTCCTTGTATAATTTTTTCTCAATTTTAAACAACCCTGACAACAAGTGTGGATATTTAACGTAACCGAACCAAATTTTTTACGGAATACGACTAAATTTGACAGATTAAGATGTCAAATTTAAACAAATAAATTTAAAGAAAAACATATTTATGCATGGACTGTAAGAATTTTAAAAAATCTTTCTAATTAAAGTATTTTGCTTTTTAATTGTGTAATAATAATAAAAAAGAGAGGCTGAGCAATAAAGGTGCCTGGATATGTCTCTGAAGGAATGGAAGCAGTCGACAAAAAGCTGCTAAAATTTTGCAAAATACGATTTTTCCTTTGTTACTTCTTCTTCTTTCCTTTTATTCCCGATGACTTTCTGATCTCGACAGAGATCACAACTCTCCCGCCTTAGTGCTTCACACTTGACAATACCAACTGAGCCGTCGCCCTCTATTTTTTCTAAGATGGTATTTTTGACGTGAAGTCTTCCTCGGATTTTTGTACTTTTTATTCGGTCAACCTTTGTTACTACTGCTGTCATGCGAAGCATCTTCATCTCAACTGCTGTTAATTTACTTTCATACGTTTTGTACATTGTCGAACATTGTGAACCGTATGTAAGTGCTGGACGCACAGCTGACAGCTGCAGTGTAGAACCTGCCGTCCAGCTTAGGGGGCATTTTTCGACCGCAGAAGATAGCAGAGTTTTCCCACCACTTTATCCACCCTACGCTTACTCGATGATTGAACATAGTTTTCCAACCACAACTGTGTTGATTTGGCTTTGTGGGCTGGAGCTGAGTACTGCTGGAACACCCAATGCCTTTTATTGAATAGGGCATTGTTGAGGGGTTTCACCAATTTCTCTAAAACGTCTTCTTGGTAGTTTTTTGCTTTTGTTTTAATTCCTTGTTCACAAAAATGCAGCCTGGTGGTACCTTCGTAACTCTATCCCCACCAAACATGACCGAACTCGGATGATGGCCCATTTCGACTCTGTCAATTTTTTCCTTTGTTTCCTGAGAACTCCGAGCATAGACTTTGTCATTTTGGCGGTTGAATGTTTCCTCTATGGTAAAAAATTTCTCATCTCATCTCCATATATAGTTATCCGCTCGTAGGTTTTTTTTTTTTAATATATGCAATATCACCATCTTGATGTACTTTTCTACGATTCGTGAATGGCTCTGATATGTTGAATCAAAAATTGGAAGTTGCGCCTTTGTCTTTCGGGCAGAGTTCTAGTTAGTAAAAAAATGGAGCCTGTCATCATTCTTAATGCAATTAACCAAGGCTGTGCAATCGTCGCGAACAAAGCAAATTTCAAAACATCAACCTTATAATACTGAGGATCCCGAAAAAGACGAATAAGATTTTTCTTCTATGAAGAGAGGACCCTCAAGCCTAAGCCCAAGGTATGAGGTTAAAATCATTCTTGGCGACTTAAACTTCAAATCAGATAGTAAGCCAATATTAAGGTATTACATAGGATTCCATGGCTTGCAGCAGAACACTTATGAAAATAGACTCAGATCACAGAAATGGCAGGATCCACGTAATAGGTTGTTGCACAGGCTCTCGGGGAAGGATATCTACAAAAAGTCACCTAGGTATCATCTGATAGGTTCACTTGAACCCAAATTGACGACGGCTTAATAAATACATATCTTTGCAACTATTCGAACCTAATGACGATACGAATCGAGGTGCCAGCATTGACTCGAATCACTATCTTGTTTGTATGGTGTTTTTTGGGCGGATCGCTTTGCGAAAAAGATTTACATTCCTTGCTTAGGTTGGAATCAACAAGACTGTCCACAACAAAAACAAAAGTAACACCTAATTTAAGAGGATTTGCCCTCGTGTAGATCTCGATGAGGGACATATGAGTCCAAAGTGCGCAGTAGCAGCCGTAGAAGAGAAACGGACACGTCTTAAGTAAAAAAGTCATTAATACTGCTAAGCTGTTGATTCCATCCTAGGCAGAAGTTGTAGAGATAGAAGGGGTTGGTTTTATAATCCATTCCGAACAATGGAACAGTCTCATGGAACACAGGCACTCGAAGATGTATATAAAGACTTCAGAAGATTCAAGAAAAGACTTTTCAAACAAAAAAGGACAGCCTGGGTCTTCTAAGATTTATCGCAATATGCACCACGATGCACATACCGTAGGGACGGAGAGGGAAGTCTGGTAAACGATCCTGGAGGCAGTAGCAATATGATTTGTACGGTCAGCAGGAAGAAATGGAGTCTTAATTATTTTAGAAGACGACCTCATGCTGCAGTCAAAAAGTTTGAGGAGACACAAAATTCCATTATTGGGAAGGAACTCGAATCCAAATATTGGTGCGTGAAATGAATTTGATTACGGAGTATGTGTATATCTTATGAACCAAATACTGTAAGTGAACATAGTTTATAAAAAAGTCTTTTGTAAAATATCAAATAGTGTTTCTTAAAAACAAAAACTAAAGCCTTAGAAGAAAGAAGTACCACAAGGTTCCGTATTTAGCCCTATTACTTGTATGAATCAATTTCCAAGACAGAATAAGAGGCAAATTAACTCTAAAATATATAATATGTTTTTTTTTTTTTTTTTTTTTTATAATTAACGCGCGCACAAGGGACTATTTGTTTCCCTTTTAATGTAACACACTGCGCGGGCATTAGGAAGATAGGGAGGGGAGAGATAGGAGGTGTCGATTAACATTGGTTTTAAATGTTTGCAAATTGAAATGGCAAGGGAAAATCTCGCCGGGTAAACCATTCCAAAGTCGTGTTGTACGGCTAAAAAAAGAATCCCTATATTTCACGGTACGTCCGAAATTGGGCTCAAGGGTGAACTGATGGGCATTCCTAGCAAGACGAGTATCACGGGTGAAACTTTTAAGGGGAGGAATGCAGCTGGCTACCTCGAGTGAACATTTTTTATAAAAGAAACGATAAAATAAGGAAAGACATGAAACATTGCGTCGGTGTTCGAGAGGGGCAATTGTTTCAGCGGCAGTTTTATTTCCTATCAATCTTAACGCTCGATTTTGTATTCTATCAAGCAGGTGAAGCGATCTTTGTGAAGCACCTGCCCACAGGTGGGAGTTATACTCGAGTTTAGGGCGTATAAACGCTTTATAAATTGTAGCCAGATCAGATGGGGAAAAATACTACTTTATGTATTTCGAAATACAATATTCACAAAAGCAGCAAAGCAACCTAGTTTTCAATTTTCTTTTTTTTTGTTAATTTCCATATTATTTTGAAAAACCTATTTAAACCTAACTTTCATTTTCCACTCACACATCATAAAAAAAAATCAAATAAGAATATTTCTATTTTATAAATTAAATAAACAAATTATCTAACTAATCTTTATCGTTTTATGTCCAGCGTTTACTGTTAAAATCAAAACATACCCTAAAAAAAAAAAAAGCAACAACCCACAAAGTTCAAACCAATTTGTCCCGCTTGGTCGGTGTCAAATGTCAACTTCAACTTGACTGTGTTGTCAAAGCACACACGTTCTGTTCGCTCCTGTGCTCACAAATTGCCCCCATTGTCTGGCGATTCAATTTTCTGTTTGTTCTCATTTCAATCATGTGTGTTTACTTGTGCAAACATACACAAAATACAAACGGACACGGACACGAACCCAGCACACAACACTCAGAATTCACGAGGAGAAGGAGGAAACAAATTATCATAATTAAGTCGGCACCAGCAGCATGCAGCAATTGTAGTAGGGAGAGTTGAGAGTGAGACGTGACTGTCCGAGAGCAACCAAAAGAGGGCGCAGTGGTATATACATTATATGATTGTTAGTCAACTTAGGTCAGGGCCATACGAAATAAATTATTACTTTGGGTCTGTTCCCTGTTCTGCTCTGCTCTGGGTGAGAATTTATCGCAATTAATTTTAACTTACCTTAAATCTAACATTACTCGTTGAATCGGAATTGGCTAGTGATTTCTCCGAGGGTGTGTAACGGCCGCCATTTCCGCCGCCACCATTGCCACTGCTGCCACCTGTTGGTGTGATGATTTGCTGTGCACCACCGCTACAAACGCTGGTGACATTTGGATTGCCACTGCTGATGCCACCAACACCGCCGCCACCACCAGTTACGACGACTCCAGACGAATTGAACATCAAGCCGCTGCCGCTACTATTGCTGTTGTTAAGAGCGTCTATGCTGCTTATTGCTGGTGTACCACCTTCGGCTAAATGTGAGTGCTTATCATAGCACGAGGAACATATTTGAACCATGCCTGCAATGGAATTTGATTTAGTTTTTGTTTTTTTTTTTTGTTAATAAAATAAATATTTGACAAGTATATTAAGTTCATCATTATCTGTCACTTTTATTAGATAACTCGCGCGAACAGAATTTTGACATTTACACAAAAATATGACAAGAAGGACTTTTTATGTCACTGATGTATGGCCATAACAAAGCGTATATTTACCATCAAGATGTCATTTTTTGACGAAAATAATTTAAGTATTTAAGATAATGGTTACCCTTTAGTGATAAGCAATAATGACAGATAAATTGCATGTTTATTAAAAAAAAAAATAAAAATCAAACTTACCCTGCGGACTTATAGGACTAGCATTTTTAAATGGTTTCATTGTTTTGATAAAGGGATAGTAAGGCTCTCTTTCACCATTTTGACAACAATACACTAAGCGTAGCTGAGATGATGGCGTATCTCCGCCGCATGTATAACAAACAAATGTTGTACGTTCCGCCACTGGTGCCGGTCGCTTGCGTAGCGAATAGAAACGTTCATTTTCAGCTGCACGAGTTGCCTGAAAATAAAGAAAATGACGAATTAGACTTAGTAAAATAATTAAGTTTTTTAAATATTCAAAAAAAAAAAAACAATCAATTAATTGTGACGAATTATGTCAACAAAATATGAGAAACATAACTGTGACGTAAAATGACGAACAGACTTGATACAAATTTACGTAATTTAGTGATTTTTATGAATGTAAGATCTGAAACAAGTTTAAATAATAGTGAAGTTAATACGAGGCATAGCTTTAAAACAGACAAAAGAATTATAGAAAACAGTAATGGGCCGAAATGGCTTCCTTGAGGAACTCCAGAATTTAATGATTTTTATGAATGTAAGAAGAAAGGAAAAATTTAAAAGAATAAAAGACAACCAAGAATCAAAGACCTTTTTGACATTTCAGAATCTAATTCTGCCTAAATGTATATTCAAATTACATTTAAAGCCAGAGCAGTTCATCAGAGAACCGACAATGCTTTTGGGCGCCAAGAGTGCGTTTAAAGACCAGTTGGTGAAAAACCAATCTAGACAAAATTTAGCCAACTGCATCGGGATCCTTTGTATTCGCAATAGAACAAATCAATAAAGGCGAGGACCGGGGCAAGATACCAAGGAAGTCGTACTAACTAATTTGTACTCAGAGTGCGGGAAGGCCACATTCAATGGAGTTAGATTTTCCCTCATCTCATTGAGCCACTTACGAAAATTCAAGAAGTGCACCACTGCACCCCCACTGAAACGGCTGCCATGAACATTTTCACTGCTACTTCAATTACAACTTTAATTTTTATTTTACAAGCATTCTCTTGTCATGTCAATTTTTCTTTTTTTTTTCTTTTTAATCTGATATCGAGAAATAATATAATGAGTATGAAAAAAGTATTTCGAAAATTGTAGGACGGATTTTGATAAAATCATGTTTTTTATTTTTAGTTTTTTTTTTTGATTTTTTTTAAATGTTGGCATGCAGTTTTTTAGAGTTTATTACAATTTAAAATAATTTTTTTGATTAGTTTTAAAAGTATTGATTTTTCAAAAAAAGAAGAAAATTCCAAAATTATTTTTAATTAGAAAAAAAATGATATTCAAAATTTTGATATGCAGAATTCATTTGGCTACCTAGATCTTCTCAAGTATAAAATTTGACAACAATCGAAAGAGCCGTTACCGAGAAAGCCAAGAAATTAAAAAAAAAAACCTTATATGGAAGGAACCGTTAATAGACTTTTCCCGTAAATTTGGTTTTGATCAAATAATAATAATAAAATTTTCATCAAAATCTTTGGAGCCGTTTTCGAGGAAAATAAGCTTTTCCTTGAGAGTTATATGGCAAGTAGCGTTATTTTTAGTCCTAACAATAAAATTTCAATTTCCCTTCTAAGGAATGCCAAAAGAATCACACATACCAAATTTGAAGTTAATCGCTTAACTCGTTTAGGCTGCAGCTGCAGCGCATTATACATAGAGACAGACTGATAGACAGTCTTATTTATTTATTCTTATTTAATTTATTTCACAAAATTTGGCATTCGAAAACTGCAAGTCTGCAAGCCTTTTTAAAAATCCTAAAATCTTTTTTGCTAAAACCAAAAATTAGATCTTTTTGTCATAAAAACCTAGGATTCCAGTCAGGGATGGGAATGCTGAGTCCAGAAAATGAAACAGATTGCACAGATTGCCCAAAAAACAAACAAGTAGATTCGCAAAATATGTAGCAGATAATGAAAACAAAAATTATAACAAAAAAAGTAATTTATATTCATCTTGGTTAATACAAGCTGACCCACCCGGCGTTGCTCAGGTGTACCATAGTTTTATTGGTCCCAATAATAGTGCCTCCTATCACATCCAAGTATATCTTAAATCTACCAAGTTAAATATATTTCTTAAATCGGCCAAGCCATTTAAATATACGTTGCTACGTAGCAGATGCATACAAATAAATAAATGAAGTAGATCTTCTAAATATGAAGTAAATTGGCAGCCCTGATTCCAGTTCTCTAGGTAAACAGCTATCAGAATATTGCCGAAAAGCAAAGTTTTTTTTTGAAAGCTGATTTTAAAACTAATAAATGAAAGGAAATAATTCATTATTACATTTAAGGCTCTGTATCAAAGAATAAGTTCCTGTTTTCTAATGTAAACCAAGAAAACGACTTTTTAAAAAAATCGAGGTCAATTGAAAATTTTTATTTATTATTCCTTTAAACCAAATACCCTCTATTCACATCCGCTAACCCAGTTTTCAATCCGTGTGTTCTTTATAAATTTTAAAAGCTGAACTAGAAATATCTGAAGACATCAATCAATAGACAGATCTTATTTTTAAAATTCAAAACAAATTCATTTCGAATGTGTGTTACGTATTCTTTAGATTAAGATACCTAATGCATAAGATACACCATATATTCATCAGAGCACTAAATTTGTATTTTAATATTGAAAAATGGATTTGGCACAAGCTGGAAGAATGACAGTTTAATAGATACAGATAAACCTCATCAGAGGGATAAAGATTGAAAAAATAAATTGAACCAACGAAAGGGAACATTATATAGGACAAGGAAATGTTCATATGCATAGGTAAGTTGAAAAATGCTGACATCAATTCGAACAGTTTTTGATTGAAAAATATAAATTCTTTCCCTATGATCCATTTTACTGCTACGCATACATAAATTCTTATTCTAGTTTTTGTTTTCAGAAAATTACTGAACAAAGCGCTACAAAAGTTTTTTTTTAAATAAACCAAAAACGGTTTTGGATATCAATGAAATTCTTTATTCCTGTGAAAGTACGTTCGATGCCATTATGTATGGAACTCGATTTCTTTTACATGGCCACCACGGGCACGCTTGCAGAACTCCAGACACTGAACCCAATTTTCGAAGGTTTTCAAGTAGAAATCGGCCGATACTGCTGCAATTTCACGTTCGATATTCGTACGAAGTTCATCAATCGTCGCTGGCTTGTTGGCATAGACCATAGATTTGACGTAGCCCCACAGGAAATAGTCTAACGGCGTCAAATCGCACGACCGAGGCGGCCAAGCGACTAGACCATTTCGTGAGATAACACGTTCTCCAAACTTGGTTTCCAATAAATTGATTGTGACATTCGCTGTGTGGCTTGTGGCGCCGTCCTGTTGGAACCACATGTCCTCCAAGTCCATATCATCCAATTTGGGGCCAAAAATATTCGGTTATCATTGAACGGTAGCCATACCAAACCGTAATTTTTTCGGGATGCAATGATGACTCATGGAGTACGTGTGGATTGCTGCCTGACCAATACCGCATATTTTGTTTATTAACGAAGCCATTCAGCCAGAAATGAGCCTCATCGCTGAAGATGATTTTTAATAATCTTGTAAGGATATAGGCCAAGATCTTTTTGCAAAATTCGCCACAAAGACGTCACAGAGATGCCCAACGCTTGAGAACGACGTGTGAGAGACACATTTGGGCTTTCTGCAACTGAAGCCTCAGCGGCAGCAATATTCTCGACACCACGGGCACTTCTTTGTCTCACTGGCACGGAAACATTTTGTACTTTGCCTGTGGATTCAAATATTTCCACTAGACGCTCAATTGTTGATCTGCTAGGACGATTATGTCGACCATAAATTGGACGTAGCGCTCTTAACGTTGAGGCCACTGACTCCGAATTTCGGTAGTAAATTTTAATAATTTCGACTCGTTGTTGGCTCGTAAATCTTTCCATCATGAAATGGCAAACCTTACTGAAGAGAAATGTCAAAAGACCGGCAAGAAATATGGCGTCGTTTGCTGTCCCTGTCGCTCTACTTTTGTAGCGTCCCTGTTGAAAAACCCGATATTTATTTCGTCGATTTGTGTAATGAAACTAAGCTCACGATCACATAAAAGATTGGAGAGAAAATAATGACGGGGAGGCAATACTATGCGTTTACGTGAAAAAGTTATCGATTGGAATTTTTCAACGTTCAATTCCAGGCAGTTTTTGCTACAGCAAAATGAAAAAAGCTATCAAGATCTAATTGGATAAAGTAAGAATCATTTACGGAAGATATGGTTTAGAAAAACTTAGTATCGTCAGCATAAATAGATATTGAAATGCTTTATAACCAATTCAAAATGTCATTTATGGTGAAAAGGAGAGGACCTAAGTGATTTCCTTGAGGGACCCCTGAAGTGGCGAGTAATGGGCTAGAAAATACATTCTAGAAACGCACTCTATAGGAACGACTTCTGAGGTAAGAAGATATCCAATTCAAAGAAATGGGTTTAAAGGCAAGTGCCTTAAGTTTGAAGACTATAAGACTATTTGAAATTTTGTCAAAGGCTTTGATAAAGTCAGTTAAGATAACATCAACATCAATCCCTGCTTCCAGAGCTGAGGGCAAAGGAAATAAATTCAAAAAGGTTAGTGGTAGTGGGTCTACATTTGAGAAAGCCATGTTGTCAAGGGGTTATAAGCGACTAAGAACGAACATTTATAATTTCGTATATGAGGCATTCAAAATATTTTGGGGATGTAGAAAAGTTTGGCAATTGGACGATAATTCTTGAAGTTATTTTAAACACCTTTTTTGTGAATCAGAGTAACAAATGAAGTTTACCATACTTGTGGGCATTCGCCTTGCGATCTGTTCGCCAAACTTATTAGAGCACTTTGTCAATTTAACTGTGCGCATAATCGTCCATTGGACCAGGTAATACTCAATACTTATGGATCGATTCATAAATCATGACTACATTTCGTACCATGTGTACAGAAGAAGTCATCGACGCTGTAGACGAGGAACCGCATTTATCGATTCAACGCCGCCGTTGTCAGCAACTCGATCGTTGCCCGTCCACTACTTGGAAAATTTTGAGAAAATATCTTGGCCTACATTAATATAAGATCCAAGATCAAATCATCTTCTGGGATGAGACTCAAAACAGAATTGCCATTTTTGAAGTGTGACTCTTGAGACTCCATTACATGCCGAAAAAATTACTAGTTGGTGCGGTTTACATACGGAAGGCTTCATCGGCCAATGAATGGCGAAGGCTATACAGGCAACTTTGTTGAGTCAAACGTTTTGTGACTGAATTGTCTCAAGAAATGGACAAGTGAATTGGCCACCTGATTCGTGTGCGATCACAGCTTGGAATAAAATTTGAAAATTGTTAAGGGAACTTCAAAGTTTTTGTTCGATTTTACTGACTTTTGATTGTTTGAAAAAAGTACGGAAAATAGTTTTCAGCGGAAGAATTTAAACGCCAGTTTATTTCATTAACAAATGTAAAAAAGTGTGATTTTTTTTTCAAAATCGTAGGAGCGGGCAGTTTTTTTAATAAAACGATTTTATTTTAATAACTTTTTTTCAAAAATTAAAAAAAAAAATAATTTGAGAAGGAAAACTTAAGCAAAAAAATAATTTACAGTTACCGTTTTCAAAATATTGATTTAAAAAAAAATTAAGAAAATTATTGAAAATATAAAAAAAAAATTAAAAATAATTTTTAAATAAAATTACTTAGGCTACCAACATCTTCCTGAATATCAATTTTGATTGAAATCGGATGACATGTTTTCGAGAAAGTCGAGGGAAAAAACCGTTCCATGGAGGCACCGTTTTTAGCCCACCATATTGAATATTTTTTTCACCAAAACCAAATGTACACTGATTTTTTTTTCATAAAAATTCCTGGAGCCGTTTCCTAAAAAATAACTTTTACTTGAGGGTTATATGCTAGATACCGTTAAAATTTGAGTTAACATAAAATTTTTAAAAAGTCCTCTGTAGAATGTATGTTCCAAATTTGAAGACGATTGGCCAAACCATTTAGGATGTAGTTCAATATATGTACATCCGTACAGACGGACAGACAGACAGACAGACAGAATTTTGGCAGCAACTCAAATATGTTTCTCTATCATCGTAATGTCATGTCTGATTGTTAGATTTTTTTTACGAATGCATAACCTGCCTTATAGTCCCTATAAATCGCAAGTAAAAATGTATAAATATCTCTCAAATTAATAAACATTTAATGAAAAACGAGCATGTCTGTACGACCCAATCTGTCGCATTTGGTTCAGTTATTATCACACCATTTCAACCCAGTTCACGTTCCTCCAAACGACCCAAACAAAACAATCAGCTAATTAGATATGTATCGAGCAGATACACTTGGCCAGATACAATTATAGATTTTGCATTTAAAAATGAAGCTCTCGTCTTGTAAATTGAATCCAATTTAATTGCAAATAAAACGTGTCTTCTGTGCTTACACACTCACCTCGTAACTCTAACTGCATGAAAGTAATTTAACACCTCCCCCTTCCCCCCACTTAACACCTTCCTTAACACACTGAGACTTGGTGTTAAAATTGCAAACACCGCACATACCAACTTGTCGTCGCGTCGCCTCTGTAGTTTAGATACAAGTCATAGATACACGGATTGACTGACTCTACATAATGAAACTCTGGAAATGGCGATTAGAATGCATTTAGTGTCGATTTCATATATCGTAAACGTGATTCGAATTATTGTATCTTTGTATCTGTGAAATGCTTTGGGTGATGATGGTGTCGAAAACGGTCGGCTTGATGCACCTCTATTTCGTTTCGTCTTACAAATGTTCCGAGATAGAAAAATGCCAAATAATATTGTTAATTTAATCACGCGAATGTCAACACATTTTTAAAAGAAAAAAAATACTAAACTCAACTAGAATAAGCCAATTTTCGATTGACAGGTAAAGATTTATATGTATATCTTTTTTGACGACAACGAATGGTTATGTTCGTGTAAGCGGCTTTTTGGTGGGAGTATGGGAGGGGGGGGGGAATGGATATTAGGTTTGCTATAGCAACGTCAAGCATTAGGACCAGTATAAAATGGTGAAACAAACAAGGTTAAACACTTGGCAGCTAAATATACATCATGTTTCGTGTATCTAAGCTCTTGCGTGTCGTTTATAGATACTTTTTTTTATATAATTTTTATATGGAAAACAGTTTTCGCCGGTAAGCCGTGTTGAAGTTGATTTATGGTAGCGTGAATCTATCAAAGAATATGGGATTATTGAACTTGACTGAACGATTGATGTGATGTTTTTTTTTAGAAAAAATGCTATGAATTTATTTACGTATTTCTCAAAGGTGTGCCAGCAATGGGAAAATAATTTAGTTTTATTATGTTTGACGAATACCAATCATGGGACTAGACATAAGTATGTGAGATTGTTGATCAATTTTACAATGCTTAAATGAATTTCCGGGCTTATGGGAAATCTTATAGATTTGAAAGTTTTTTTTTTGTTAAATTAGATTAAATCTTGAAGTTGAGATTTGAAAATGTTAAACAAAGTCATCAACATTTTTGGAGTTTAAATGTAAAAATAGAACATTCAGAAAGACTTATTTAAAAAAAAAACAGTATTCTGTAACATTATGCGAGATAAAATTTGTCGTCGTTAGAGCTATTTCGCAGGCTTCTGCCATATACCGTTTACGAAATATTACGAAACCAACGTTCTAAAAAATCCATGATAAAAAAAATTTAAAAATTAATGCCAATATTTTATTACCTACTTCAAATTATTATTTTTTCTAAGTATAATACATCAGTTTTATTTATATATAAAATAAACTCAGCTAGGACCTCTACATAATGAGATATGGTCATGTGAAAAATTGAGTCAAAACAAATATTTTCTGACACGCAACCCTTCAACCCGCCCGAGTAGGCGGAATTTTATTTTCGAAAGACTTTAAAGACATGGATCAGATAGCTGGACACAATACCTATCTAACAATACAACAAATACTCAGCTAGAACTTCCTCATAACGGGATAAAGGCATGTGAAAGCTTGAGTGAAAATATTTATTTTCTGACCCACGACCCTTCAGTCCGCTCCTAAGGACGCAGTTGTTTTAAAGAAATGTTTGATATACGGATCGCGTACCTGGGTTTAATACTTATCTGACAATGCAAAGTATACTCAGCAAGGATTTATACGTAACGAGATAGAGGTGTGTGAAAGCTTGAGTGACAATTTATTTCTTGGCACGTGACCTTTCCACCTGCTCCTGTAGGGGTAGTTATTATTCCGGGAAATCAATGGTATATGGATCGGGTAGCTGGATTTAATACCTTTCTGATAAACTAAAGTCTACCCAGCTAACGAAATATAAGGATATAAGGACCCTTTAATCTGCTCCTGTAGACCCAGTTATATTTCGGGGGGATATTTGAGGCATGAATCACACAGGTGGACTCAATACCTAACTAATAATTTAAAATATTTTCAGCTAGGGCCTTTGAATAACGAGACATAGGCGTGTAAAGGCTTGAGTGAAAAATGTATGTATTTCCTGACACATGGCCCTTCTGTAGGTGCAATTATTCTTTCAGGAAATGGCATAACCTCATCGAACAATGTAAGAAATCTTTACATCATCGCTTTGGCTAAAGTAAGATTATTTTGCTTGATATTTCCAACGCGTTTTATACGGTTATATGGCAGGTACCGTTATTTCAAGACCTTAAAATAAAATTTCAAAAACCCCTCTGAGGAATGCCAAAATAATCACACATACCAAATTTGAAGGAAATCGCTTAAGCCGTTTAGGCTGCAGTTCGTTATACATACAGACTGACAGACTGACAGACAGATATTTTTTGTCGGTCACTTTTTTAGGCTTCACTTTGATCGTTAGATTCTTTTTACGAATGCATAACTTGCCTTATAGTCGCTGGAATCGCAAGTAAAAATCCATCAATTTACCTAAATTACATTGCTTCACTTCTAAGTTTTACATTAAATCCGATTTGCAGCGCCATTTGCTTTAAACTGCCAGAATAAACAACCTTCCGCAATTTTCGTGTTTGCCTTTTCACACAACGAACTAAAAAAAAAAAAAAATACGGTGGAATCAAGTAAACTCTTGAGATTTTCTCCCCTCTCCGTAAAAGCACACTTATTTCAAAAGTCCACTCATGTCATAAGTTACATGAATTCCCGTTAAATCGTTTTGACATGCATTTCTGCACCACACCCACAAGCACACAAAACACAAACATTTCCATTTAAATGCGGAGTCCTTGTTGACGTGGCGGTGATGGTGACGGTCTCCCCCCTCCCCTCTTCAATATTCCATCATCCATTTGTAACGGCTTCTTGCAAATTCAAAACAGTAATTTAATGACAATTTACTTCCCAATCATAATCACGCAACAAATTCATTTAAAGTTCAAGTGAGTGCACCCTTGATGTGAAAAAGGAAACCAAAAAAAAAAAAAAAAAAAAATGAAAGAAAACACAAAACTCCTGCCATTCAATTCTCCTTCAAACTGGTGTTTAATTACAAACTTAAAGGGGGGCATCGAGGCGTGCAGAACTAACACCCATTACGACATTTTTATTTTTTTGTTGTTGTCTGTTCATTCCATTCATTTTCACTCCAACAGTATAAAAATGTTTTGCTTTAAACTTTGTTTTTAATTAACCACTCAAAAAATGTCGGTGTCAATCTGAATAGTGTAAACTTGAAATAAAAAAAACAGCCTTCTCACTCACACACCGTGTCGACTTGTTCTTCGTCGAAATTATTCCAAAACACATGTCATGCCGCGCAACGCTGCACCGCACCGCGCTGAAAACATAAATTCTTTCGAATTAATTTGAAATTCACTCGTTGTAAACTCAACAGACTGAGTGTATCTTTTTTTTTTTATTTACAATGTTCTGCATAATTTAGATATTGTCGTTGAAATATGCAATCTATTGTAGATATAACTGCAGATACATTACCCTCCAATATTGGCAAAGCAATTAAAATCAAAATTTATTGATTTTAGAGTTTGTTAAGTGGATGTATGGGGAAAGGGGGGGGGGGGGGGGTTGAAGTATACAAAAGTTGATATTTTGGAATTTCAATTTGACAAGTTGTATTCAATTGTTGAAAATTGAGTTTGAGTGGTAGTTTTGTCTGGAATTTCTGGATTTTTCCTAGGAATTTATCGAAATGAAGTTGAAAGTTTTGTTAGTTGTTTGTTTGGACGGAACATTCGCGTGTACCTCCTAGTTATAGCGTGGAAAATATTTTTGCGAAACAAAATTCTATGAAACTTAATTAAATTACAACTTTTTAGTATTGTTTTCAAAACTGCGACAGGATTCAGGACTTTAATATAGTTTTAGTGGTAGTTAGGTATATATATTTTTCAATGCAATTTAATTTTGTATAAATGATAGTTTTTTGTTTTAAGGTTATAACTGAGTATAATATTATTGATTGAGTTATGGTATCGGTCTTAAAACATTATGTAAACCAACCATTTTTGACGATAGCAATCTAACGTCGCAACATTTGTCTTAAAATTCCCCCTTTAATCACACCAAATTAATATTTATTTCTTTCCCAATTCCACTCATGACTGTCCAGGGTTGCCAGATCGTGAGCCTCATGAAAAAGAGAATTTGACGGACTTTCGTATCATTCCCTCCATTGTGGTAAACGTGTTCCTTTAACAGATTATATGGGAATTTTTCGTTCAGTTCTGAAATTAGCTTCCCTTTACTTCAGTTCATATCATATTAAGCATGCGCATTAAGACAGCAGACAGAAGGCTCTGTTTCGTCAAGTTTTTATTAAGTTTGCTACTCATGTTAACTGCTTTTTTACGGACGAAAAATTAACTTCATACGGCGTTTTAATGAAGAAATATCACTCCATTAAATGTAACATGTTTATTTTTTATTTTGGAGATGAAAGTTTCGTTCAGTTTTAACAATAGATATTACCTGCTTTCGCGCATTGTAAAGGTTATCGCAATTTGCTACAAGAATTTACAAACCCTTCTATGCATTATGGATAATGTGTTTAATTAATAAATTTCTCACATGGGAATGTTTCGTTCAGTTCTGACACAAGCTTCGTTTATTATATTTTAAGATATCTGAATTAAGCGAAAGCAAATATTTGCACTTTTATTCGTTTTAAACAAGACTTCGATAAATTTTCGTTTGGTTAAGACACAAGATTTCAAACTTACAAAGGGTCAATTATAATAGGCACAGGTAAAAAAAAACTAATGTTAGGATTGTTCAAAAAGTTATCTTGCAAGCTTACCAGTTTTTAGTCCATTGAATTGACTTTTGTCCGTTCGTGTTCCTTTGACAGATTATAAAGGAACTTTTTGTTCAGTTCTGAAATTAGCTCTTCCACTTGCATCAGTTAATATTATATTAAGGGTTTTACGCATGCACATCGAGAATAAGTCAATTCTAGTTTATGTTTGCAAAAGTGCGGCCGAGGTGCAGTTGATTACGTAACGTAAATGCCATATTTGAAACCCATTTTAATAAAAAAAAAAGTTCACATATGGTGTCAATTTTGTTTCTTGTGTTTTTTTCTGCTGTGGAATATATGCGAGCGGCTATTGGCAGAACTAAAATAGACGGAGCTGTCCGTTACTGAGCGAAAACAAAAAATTCTTGTGCATATACAAGTGGAACGCTCTGTTTCGTCAAGTCTTATTAAGTTTGCTATTTATTTAAACTCCTCCAGAACAAGATTTACGGACGAACATTTAACTTTATATGGTGTTTTTATTTGGTACTTTGGAGATGAAAGTTTCGTTCAGTTTTGAAACTAGATATTACTTGCTGCCGCCTATTATAATGATTATCGCTTTATCATACAAGAATTGACTACTTCAATGCATTATGGATAATGAAGTTTAATAGTCATAATATCGTTCTCAAACCAAATATACACACACATTTGTGAACAAGCTAAAGTGGTAACTAAAATACATTTGCCTGAAAATTCCCCGTTTAATCACATTAAATTAATATTTTTTGTCTTTTCATCTCCCCTCATAAGACTGTCTAACTGTCCAGTGATGCCAAAATCGAGAGCGTCATACAAAATTTGTTTTAGCACAATCTGCCAAAAAATTGTTCACCATGTTCACCAAAGATTTTTGTATACATATGTATATGTACACTTTATGTTTTTTTCTTAAAACAATTTTTGTGGGAAAAGGCCATTTTCGTACACGGTCGTGGGCAAATCAACTGGGAAAGTCTGGCATCACTCTCGACCTTAAGGCAGAACTAAAATGGATGAAACAAGCAGGAAAAGCTGTACGTAATTAAGTAAGAAGAATAAATTCATACCTGGTCTGGTACTTATAGAAACGGTTTGCTCTGCTTCGTTAAGTTTTGTTACAGACGAAAATTGGGCTCTAACCCCATTTAACGAACGAAAATTTCACTATTAGGTTTTTATGATGCAGTCCAATAGTGTACCGATTTCATTTGGCACATTACAGAAGAAAGTTTCGTTCAGTTTTATCACTAGCTTTCGCCTATTATATCAGTTTTGACACTATCTTCTATTTGCTTCCGTCTATTATAATAGTAAGCATATTATAACAGTAAGCACAAACAAACAATTACAGACACCTCTGTGCATTATGGATAATGTGTTCATTTTATAAATACGCAAAGGATCGCTTGGTTCCGTTCTGACACGAGACCTTCTATTTATTTCCGTTTACTATATAATTACTTATTTAAGATTTCTCAAGTAATTGAAAGCAATTATTTGCAGTTTGTTTTGAACATGATATTGGTAAAAATGTTCGTTCAGTTTTGACATAAGCTTTGGTTTACATAACCAAATATAAGAGACGGAACCAAACGGAAGGCTTTAGTCAGCTTAAAAACTATCTGAATACAAAGTGAGAGATGTAAAGAAAGACAATGGAAAAAGTTGTCATGAAATATATTTTAAAAAAAATCTCATTTTTCTCTTATCAAAAATAAATAAAAAATAATTTTGAACGATACTTTTATTCTGTTTTCGTTCAGTTTTACATTATTCTTGAAGTAGAAAAATTATAAACTTATCCAAGGGGATGGAGCCATACTACATATCCAAAGGAATGCAAGGAATACCAGTTTGCCCAGTTTCGTCAAGTTCCGTAAATTTTCAATGCGGACCTAGACAATTCCATCTGCATTTCATAAGGGTAAACTTTACATCTGACAATATTTAGTGATTTAAGTTATTACAAATTGACAGATATTTCTATGCATTTCTACTTAATATGAGTTTGTCAGCTATTTGAAAAAAAACGCCAGGGAACATTTCGTTCAGTTTTAACAAAAGCATTGGTTCATTTCTTACTTTTATAATTAACCTTATAAGTTAGGGCTTTAAAATAATGAACATTTGACGAAAGTGAGAAATCCGGTAGATATACAATAGCATACAATGAATACGTTCTGTTACATATAACTCCCTTCACTCCAGTCCGTCTACTATCTTCAAATATGAATATAAAAGCTTGTCATTATCTCTTCCAAGTTATGACCTATTTCCTCAACAATTAAACAACAATAACTCTTTTGACACTTGTTTAAAAGTCAAACTCACCTATCCGTGAAGTTCCAAAAGAGGGTTCCATAAATCAAGTCAAACAACGAAACAAAAAACTCCAAAAAAAAAAAAGAAAAACACAACATCGAGAAGCATAAGCGGGAAATACATAAATAAAATGGATGAAAATAAAACAACACTGTTAAGCTACTTGAAATGTCAAAGAACTCCGCAGGCGTTGTTTCTTCTTTCAATCACTGCACTTGATTCGTGTGTTCCCTTTCCCCCTTTGGGAACAACGAGCAAAACTTTGACGTGCGAGCACGTCACATAATTCCTGCAGTATACGTCAACTTCTTCTGTCTAAACTCATTTTCGTGTGCCTTCTTTTCTTCTTTCAATTACGAGTACTTTTGCTTTGTCTCTTTTGTGTTATTATTTTAACTGTACAATGTTCATACATCATGTTGCGGCGGTTTCGACTTTACCGGCACAATTAATGCCACACAAAATAGAAAAAAAAATGGAAAAAAACAAACAGGCTTTTGTTGTGGTTGCTGCCTTTTATGAACTCGAATCACAACTTCGTTTTGCTTACTCCACCTTACCTCCTTCCCCATTCAGGTTATTTCAACTTTGAATTTTGACAAATCTCTTTGAATAGCATGTCATGATGTTTTTATTTTATGATCATTTAGGCCAAGTCATAGAGCGAGTCATACGCCATCTAGGGGCAATGGCGTGTGTATATATGACTATAGAGACAAGATGCCAAAAAGGTGAGGTACTTGGCCGTAATTGAGTTTTTTTTTTGTCTATTTTGTAGAGACCAACTATTATACAGTGAAATAGCGGTAATTTGGAGTGAATGGTGATAAAGTGGTCTTTTTTTTGGTATTGTGTGTGACAGCTTTGATCTTTGAAGAGTTTTGTAGCTTTTTGACGTTTGAGATGTGTGGGCTGTCATTTTAATTTGACACGATTGATGATGGCTTTGACAGATTGTTAAAATTTTCACTAGAAAGTTAGAATTCTTGATAGATTTTTTAGTTTCTTTCTGATGATGGCATTGTAAATGAAAATGTGAAATCTTGTCAACTGAAATGAACTTATTTCAATCACTGACTGTTAAGCTTTAGTCATTAAACATTCTCAGCTGCAACAAGTTATAATTTATTTATATTTAATTTCTTATTAGACATTGTAGTGGTGGATACTACAATTAATACCAAAAATAATAAAAAAGCAGTAAACACAACTAAAACCAATGAGAAACAAATTAATAAAAAGCACTAAAAACAAATTTAGGCACTCAATGTAAACATCATCTCAAGTAAAGTGTGAATATCGCACAATGTAAATTCATCATGCTTTCAGAACGCATACTAATTTATAGGTACTCTAAGGCAAGTTATAGACTCGTGCAAAAAAATTTTAACAATCAAACATGACATTACGATGATAGAGAAGTCGAAAAAAGTGGGTCCGGAAATATTCAAGATATTCAAGATGATCGGGTACTTGACAACTTTGAATTTAATTTGTGAACGCACCCATTCACTAATCATCGAAATGTCATTGTCAATTTATTCAGTAGTCAATACTTTCATTAGGTAAAGTACACGAGGACGAGCGAGCAAAGTTTGCAAATTATAAAAGTATTCAACCAAAACTTGAAGAGGGTCAAATAAAACATTTGATTTCATCGCAAAATCATCTTCAGTGACGAAGCTCATTTTTGGCTCAATGGGTTCCTCAATAATCAAAATATGCGTTATTGGTCGGGTGAAAATCCACATTTGCTTCATGAATCACCACTTCATCAACAAAAATTAACTGTTTGGTGCGGTTTGCATACCGGCGGCGTTATTGGGCCAAATTTTTTTGTCGACGATAACGATCGCCACGTTACTGTGAATGAACAGCGTTATCGCGCCATGATTACCGATTATTTTTCGCCGGAATTGAAAGGTATGGATTTGGACGAAATGTGGTTTCAACAGGATGGTGCCACAAGCCACACAGCACAACTTAAAATCGATTTATTGAAGAGTATGTTTGATGAGCTTGTTATCTCAAGAAATGGGCTAGTCGATTGGCCGCCTCGTTCGTGCGATTTAACGCCTCTAGACTATTTTCTACGTTAAGTCATTGGATTATGCCAACAAGCCGACGACGATATTGGAAGAGCTCAGAGCCAACATTGAACGCGAAATAGCGAACGTTTCGGACGAAATGTTTGGCCGCGTCATCGAAAATAGGAACCAACGAATCAGCCGCTGCAAACGTGCCCGCGGTGGCCATATGAATGAAGTCGAGTTCATTTCATAAATATTTTGATTGTACTTCAAGCCGAAAGTTTTTGAAATATCTATATGGTTTGCGTTTTATTTAAAAAAAAAATTGGCAAGTCCTTATTCGAAAACCATTTATATTGGAGGTCCCGACGCGACGATGAGCATATACTTTTCCGACGACTTTTTTGCTTTCCGCTATCAACGACGCCACGCTCGCTCCGTTAACAGACAGTTTCTATAACAAAGTCTCTGTGTAAATCGCTTTTTTGTATACCATGCTGCATAAACGATTGCTGACTGGTGCTCGCAACTCAAAACAACATCTGGTGAAAGATATAGACGGCTCTCTATTCAGATCGCATGATGGCCAGCTCGGAAGGTAAGGTGGAAGGAGGACTTTGCTACAGTCTTAAATCGATTGACTTGAGCTGCCTCAAGTAGCAACCTCCCGAATTCAAAACGCTCCTCCAGTAGGGAGGAGATTCATATCAAAAAGCGGTAGGACTTCACGGGCATTCCCGCAGAGCTTTTACAAGCGGTACCAACAATATCTAGCGAACTCCTATATCTACACATAGAAACCACCTGGGTCTCCAAAGATTTCCCCGACGAGTGAAAAATTGGAATGATCTTCATGCTCCTGAAAAAATAGGATTTAACAAAGTGAGAAAACTGTTGGCAAAACAGTAGCAAAGATTTTTTCTGGAACGCCTAGAAGCCACACTCGATGCCAAGCAATCCGATTTTCGCAGTGGATCATAATGCATTGATCATATTAAAACCTGAAAACCTTAAAGATCACAATTGATCTTGAGAAGGCTTTGGATAGCGTAAGCAGAGAATTTATTTGGCTTGCTTTATGTAAGCATTCAGGATAAATTAATTGATATTATCAAAGCAACACATGAAGGATCTAAATGTCAAGCTCTACACGAAGGTATAGATTTTCGAATGAGTTTGAGTTCCAAAGTGTGACAGGAAACGGAGAGATTCGATGGAATCTGTTCGTTACTAAATGAATACGAAAAATGCTTAGGATTTGGCTCAATCGAATATCCAACGAAGATCTCCACAGAAGAACAGCCCAGGAACCCATACTCTATTATACGACGGCGAAAATGGCAGTGGATTGTAGGTACATAACCTTTGAAAAGGCAACGATTGTATTGCAAATCAAGCAATACAGAGGAATCCGCTCACACAAGACACAGCACATGGCATAGAACAGTCGAGGAGAAATTAGCAAATTAGGGAGCTGGAACACACAAAAGCTCAATTCTTGACTTAACGTAATGGTCATTATTTTCTTTTATAAATTTCAAGGATTCCCCTCCTGTTCTCCAGCTGGATGATGCCCATGATGGACCGATTATCGTTATAAATTGAAAAAAAAAATCATTTTGAATTGAGTTTCAGAAATCAGGAATATAAAATTTTATTGAAAGACAAAACAATAAAGATTTCAAACGTATCAACCTGCATCCTTAAAAAAAACAAAAAAAAACACTCATACGCCACCGGCACCCTACAAAACCAGAACAGAATAAGACACAAAAAATCGAATTTGCCATTATAAATCATAAGCTTTTAAGTAGTTTCTTGACCCATAAAATTGCATTGTACTAGATTCAAAGAAAAAAAGTAATTTGATATAAGACATTCATATTATCGACTGGATGGAAGAACTGAACCAAGAAATTTCAAAAACTTATATAAATGACACCACAGAGCTACAAGAATGACATTTGTAATCCCACAATACCTGACGTCAGCAGACAGAATTAAATTGCATTCAATAACTGATTATGCCGTTTCTTGTGCTCTTTTTTGTATGTGTATGTGTGTGTATCTGTGTGCGGCATCGGACGGATGAAATAATGTACAATCGTCTTTTCTTCGCTTCGCTTCGCATTCGAAGCGATTGAGCGAATCGAATCGTTAACCTTAACCCTGTTTGAGTTTTCTTCTTTTTTTGTTGTTGTTGGTTTCAATAAAAAAAAATTATCCTCTTTGGGCTATATCTGGGGTGTGCAGTATAGAAAACAAACCATCATCACTCAGGCGACTGCAGATCTGCATTGTTCTGCAGATTGTTTATATTATTGTGTTGTTCCTTAAAGCGTTGTACATAATTCAATTCTTCTTGGATTTGCCTTACCAAAGAATTAAAAAAAGAGGAATATGACTGCAGATATGAAATAACAAAAATAAAACAACATTCTTCTCAAATGAGGACATAAAACAAAAACAGAAGGAAGATTAAATTGTGTTTTGCATGTATAGGGATGCCATCAGAAGTGGGATTGACTTCGGAAAAACACTTGATTTTTTTATTAAAACGAGTTCTTGTAATGGAATTTTTGAAATTTTTTTGTATACATATAATCATAAATATTTTTTTTAAAACCATGATTATATAATTTTTTTTTTGATTTTATTTATTCTATAGTTTAAAATTTATTTTATAACAATTTCAGTTTTTTTTTAAATAATTTTTTTATTTGCGATAGGTACTATAATGCAAATAAAATTTTTTTTTTTTAGATAACAATCAATCATGACATTAAGATGATAGAGAAACATATTTAAGTTACTGGCAAAATTCTGTCTGTTTGTTTGTCTGTCTGTCTGTAAGTATGTATTTTGGACTACAGCCTTAACTGTTGGGCCAATCGTCTTCAAATTTGGAACATAAGGTTGTTTTGAAGTTCTTCTTATATTTATCGAATTTTATTTGACGCTGTGACCGCACATAAGAGCAAGTACGTGCGATCTAGTCGTGCAATTTATTTATTCTGATTTTCTGTACTTTAAATAAAAAAAAAAAATTAATGAAGATTCAATTTGCTTTTTTTAATTATTTTATATTTAGTGTACTTTAGGGTTACCTTGTAAACAGGGACAAAAAAATTTACCAAATCCGTTTTCATGGAATATTGTTTAAAAATACACATAGTGGCAACCCTGTTAAATGCATTTAATTCAAGGAAAAGAAATCGACGACCACAGCAGTCATTGAAGATAAACTTTTGGCACGCAAATAATCCATTAAGAAAGTATCTTTTCGCGCTGCAATAATAATAAAAATGCAATTCCACGAGGTCGGGGACGGATGGATTTCGATTTTGATGTCGATGGCGTTGCCAATGTGTTTTTTTTGTTTTTGTTTTTTTTTTTTTTAGACATACACAATAAATACAAGTATACAGGTTTATTGGTAGTGGCATTCACGTCTTTTTAAACGTCGTCGGGCAGGAGGATTTTCCACATCTCCCAATACGTAAAAAAGTATCTTTTCTATACAGAAACGAGCGCATTACCACTCAACACCCCCACTTTGTGGCAATTTTTCATTAAATACAAATTATATTATGCAAAATTTAAGTTGTTTTTTATGTGAACACGATTTATTACACAAAGCATCATCGGCAGCAGCAGGGGAGGTTTTGTTGAGTATCTTTGATGAAAAGATACTTTCAACTCAATGTATCTATAGAAAAAAAGATGACAATTATAATGGTAATTGTTGGCGGTGTTTATATAGCGAGAACAAAATATTGCAGTTGCAATTGCAATTCATATAAATTGTGTTGCATTAAATAGTCATTTTGAGGGAAATTAAACTTGCAGATGCTAATTTATGACAAGCGAAAGGATTTTTTCTTTTTTTTTATGTTTATTTTTACGACGTCATAGTGAGTATGTATCTTTACCGCGAAATATCATGATGGGAAACCAGAGCTATATATAGATAGATAGATGGATGCGTTTAGCAGATGTGTAGGGATATTAAAATTTATAAAGCATGTGATGTGGAAAATCGAAATAAAAAAAAAACTGATTCATGGATTCATGGACATATAAAAAGATACTTTTGGGATTTAATATGATTTATCCAGTAGGTGGATACATAGTTACTCATAATTTATGTGTACTGAAAAAAGTAGTTCTGAAGGTCGTTATGGCGTGGAAAGTTATATTTCTTGTTGTATGGGTTAGCAGCAGCGGGTATTTTTGTAGATGGAAGATTTAACGGCACAGAGCGATTATGAGAATTTTAAACAAAGTTTAAAGTATCTTTTAATTAATTTCCTACATGGCAAAGTTTATACACGAATTACCACGGTTACGCTGTAAAGTAGACGAAGATGTGTGTGTGTGGACTTAACGAAATGGTTTGTGGGTGTGAGTTAACGGCCTGTATGTTGGTGTTACTGCCATTAATGTTTTCTTATGACGCTTTCACGTAAAATTATCGTCCGTAAGCCGACTTTACAAATAACCAACTCTTTTTTTATATAATTAGCGCGCACAAAAGGAATTATTTGTTTCCCTTTTTATGTGGAACACAGCAGGGGCATTAGGAAGATAGGGAGGGAAATAATAGGAGGTGTCGATTAAAATTGGTTTTGAATGCTTGCAGATCAAAATGGCAAGGGAAAATCTCGCCGGTTAAACTATTCCAAATTCGTGTTGTTCGGCTAAAAAGAGAATCTCTTTACTTTACGGTACGTCTGTAACTGAACTCAAGGGTGAAGTTATGAGCATTCATTGCAAGACGAGTATTACGGGAGAAACTTTTAAGGGGAGTAATGCAGCTGGCTACTTCGAGTGAACATTTTTTTATAAATGAAACGATAAAATAAGGAAAGACATGAAACATTGCGTCGGTTTTCTAGAGAGGTAATTGTTTCAGAGACATTTCTATTTCTTAATTATCTTAACGCTCTTTTTTGTATTCTATCGAGCAGGTGTAGCGACGTTTGCGAAGCTCCGCCCATAGGTGTAAGTTATACCTAAACGACATAAATGCTTTTTCTAAATTTTAACCAGATTAGAAGGTCAAAAAAAATTTATTGCATCGATACAGAAAACCTAAGCTGAAAGCTTTTCGGTTTCTTTGATGCAAGTGGCATTAATGGACAATGCCGTAGGGGATATGTTAAGCATTCAAGCATTAAACTCCACACGATTCCTATTACCCCATTTGACAATGCTGTATAAGTCGGAATTTAATGAGCTTATCATACGGTACCGTTGCGATTGTACGTCCGAATCGTCGAACGAAAATGCAAAGCTGAGAGTAGAGTCGTCTGCAAAACAGTTAAGTGGATTAGAAGTAACAGACAGAAGATCATTTATAAGATAATGAGGAACAGAGTCGGAGACAGAACAGAGCCCTGGGGCACACCAGCATTTATTTTGAGGGAATCAGATTTGAATCCGTCCAATACAACTTGTATTGAACGGTTCTAATCCCAACGAACAAAAGTATCGATCTCAAAAGCATATTCGATAAAAGAACTTCATGCAAAACTATCAAATGCCTTTGAGTTATCAAGAGCAATAATCTTACTTCACCAAAGCGATGTAAAGATTTGTTCCACTGTTCGGTGAGATATGCCATTAGATCACCAGTGGAACGGTTGCTGCGGAAGCCATACTGACTGTCATAGAAAAGCTTACGATCTTCGAGATATTATTTAAGCTGACGGTTAATCAGCGTTTCCATGACGTTAGAAAGAAGGGATGTTAGTGCTATGGGTCGGTAGAAGGAAGGGAAGGATGGGTCACCTTTCTTAGGCACAGTCTGGACAAATACTGTGTTCCATCTTCTAGGAAAGATTACAGAAGAGCCTACTACGATGGAAAAGCTTACGCAGTGGCTTTGCCATTAGAATATGGGGCGTATACCATGCGGCCCAGAGAAAGAAATCTTGCTACTATACAAATGCGGAAAAAATTTGCCCTGCAAAAAAATTTACATTCTCAAGTACAGGAGGACAACATTACTGTGTGGCAACGTAGAGCTTGTGTGGACTGGGAGCAAGTTTGCTTTATCTGAAGACTGCGAGCAAGTTTGCTTTATCTGAAGAGTAGACTATTGGATTGTCATTAGCGATGAGCTTTCTAAACGAAGATGTTGAGAATTTTTTTTATAAATGACCAAAACTGTTTATTGCCTTTGGTACATTGCAGAATTTTTCGCCGTAATTTTTGGCCATGCAAGTATTTGCTTCTTTATATAACATAATTGCAGAAGTTCCTTACTTATTTATGCTTTCTCAGATTTTCCTGCGCAGGGTTGGCTTTGTAGGATCGGAATCTTACTTATTTGGGCCTGAACGAATATCCTGAGTTTTTCCTTCTGTAAACGGAGATTTTTGAAGATAGCTGCGGAAGGAATACCCTGTTCCCTTCCGCAGCTATATTCAAAATCTCCGTTTACAGAAGCTTTTTTACTTCTCGATACTTACTTGGTACTACGGTCGTTAAGAAGTTTTCGTTCAACGTGAAAATGGAAATGAAACCTTGGAAACAACAACAAAGAATATTAATATAGATATAAAAGTAGATACGCTTTTTGGGGAATTGTTTGGATAAAAGCTGTTTTTCTTTTCACTATTTTAGAAGCCAGAAGAATCTGACATTATGTATGAAGAAGCTCGCGCAGTGCTCTTGCGCCAGGGTTTAAAAAAAAACTCTGTAGAGAAACATTCAGATCAGTTGTGTTGAAGATACTTTGCATGAAAGCCAGAGTAACAAAGATTGTTAGAATAACACAAAAAGTATACCCTGACCGGCTAAGCAGATTTTTGAGAAATAAATATAAGAAAGTAAGTATATTTGGAAAGAATTTGAAAGAATTTGAAGGTGAATTACTATAATGCTTAAAAAACTCACAATTCTCGTTTATTTAACAATAGCTTAATAAATTGAAATACAATAATTATTAAGTGTCCTTTAAAATGACCTTAACAGTGTATCAAATGGCATCCCATCACAAATGACTTATCTAAAGTCAATAAAATCCAACATTATATTTGGAAACTTAGATATAATCAAAAGCTAAATGAGTTCAAAGTCCATTAGCAATAACTAACAATAAACCAATTTTTACCATCTGCCATTCTATATTCGCGTAAAGCTAAATAAAACAAAAAACATGTTATTAAATCTTCACGATCGCTGAAAATTACTGCAAAAAAAATGTAGCTTTAATTAACCACTTAACACTAATTTGAATATACAACAACGATTTCAATTTAAGCCAGGTGAACCGGTTCAAATCGATTTTGCCACTTAAATCCGCCGATTAAAAAAGTTTGCCTCAATTAGATTATGCTAATTAGATTTCTCAATAAAGCAGTGTTTATATAGCTTCAAAATATTTGGCATAAATTACTGTGTAGGAGTATCTTTTATTTCAATTACAAAACGCCAGCACAGATATATGGCAATAAAATCCCCAAAATTATATTAAAATTTACACTTCGAGGCAATTTGATCATATATGACTAATCTGATTGAAGGGAAACTTAATATTTCTAATTAACACTTATAGCACTTTTCAAAACTATACCAGGGCAAAGTATTGGAAAAACTCATTTAAACCGGAACACCCACACTACAGTATTTTATTTTCATGATTTCAAGTAATTAAACCCGAGTTTTCATTTAACCATAATTATAAGTATCTTTTCCACGTTTTATCGCCTCAATTGTGGTCGCAGATACACATACATACATACGTGAAGACTGCATTCACAAATCATCACTAACGGCAAAACATGTAATAAAAATAAATTATGTAATAAATTTTTTTTAATAGAAATCCATACCTCATGCTTGGGTAATGTAAATCTTGTTTCTTTTTTTTTAATTTCTTTTTTAAGTATTTTTTTTGTGTCAGATGTTTTTATAGCCTTAAAGTTGCGGATTGTGTTACAATGTGTGTTTAGCCTTCGGCGTGAATGCGTTAAAATATCATATTAACTTTGCATCCAAGAAATTTTAATAAACGCCGGAGTATCGAATTTTTAAAGGCAGTGTCGGATAAAGTATCTACAAGTTAGAAGAGGGCGATAATATATCGTTTTTTTATTTAATTCAGAAACGAAGGAACTGAAAGACTCTCATACAATTTTTTGAAGCTCTTGATTCGAAGTTTATTTTAGGCGGTGACTAGTTCGAAACACACGTTTTAGGGATCAAGATGCATATATATGAGCGACAGGGAGGACAATTTTTCCGAGATTGCATGGAACATAGAACCCTGTGCTGATTTGTTCTCGTTTGGAAAACCAACGAACTGGCCTACCAACCTGGTCAAAATGTTACCTTTTGTTGATCGCAAAGGTATTGAATTAATTCATACCAAAATCGAGGAAAACTTTGATGATTCTGGTAAGCGGAAGCCTTATAAGAGGAAAGAACTTAAAAACCAACTAAACGTACTGGGAAGGGTTTGTTTCGCAGTAGATCGGATAAAAAATTGCATCAAAACGAAAATTTTAGCAGTAGAATTTTGATAACATAATACAGGGTGTCCGCCGGGAAGGTATACTACTTTGTTTTGCCGCCATTTTGGTAAACATTAGTCTTGACAGTTCATATTTGGCATTTTTGGAAAAATATTCGATAAACCCACGTGTTTTAATCGTTAAAACATTTTATCAAAATCAAACATCGTTTACTATGACGATGAGAAAGTTACGTGAAATTTTTGGGCGAAACAACACACTATTTATCGTGTAGTGAATGATTTCGAAGAAAGATGGTCTGTAGGTGATAGGCCCAAGCATGGACTACAACGTACCGTAAGATCGGCTGAAAACATTACTGCTTCTCAAGGAAGTGTTCAAAACAATCCATCAACCTCAAAGGACAACTTTGGCCACAATTTTGCACAAGGATTTTGCATTTGTTTCCATTGAAGATTCAGTTGACACAAGAACTTCTTCCACAAGATCATTTACGCCGCCGTACATATGCCAATAGGATGTTACAGCTAGCCCATGACAACCACGATTTTCATGAAAAAATCATAATGAGTGACGAGGCATATTTTCATTTGAATAGATATGTGAATAAACAGAATAGTCGGTTCTGGGCAATGGAAAACCCTCAAATTATTCATCAGTCTCCTTTGCATCCATTAAAAGTTACAGTCTGCAGTGCAATTTGGTCAGGAGGAATCAATGGACCTTGCTTCTTTGAAAATGAAAACGGCGTAACGGTAACTGTGAATGGGGAGCGCTATCGTGATTTGATTGAAAACTTTTTAACGCCACAACTGCATGCTTTGGACTTGATTAACATGTGGTATCAACAAGACGGTGCCACATCGCATACAGCCAGGATTACAATGGAATTACTGTTAAGTTATTTCAAGAAATGGTGATGTTGATTGGCCTCCACGGTCGCCTGATTTGACTGATCCAGACTTCTTTTTGTGGGGATATCTGAAAAGCAAGGTTTATGCAATCAAACCAGAAATGCTTGAGCAACTCAAACAAAATATTCGTGATGAAATTAATGAAATACCGCGTGAAATTTACCTGATATTGTATTCCATACATAATTGCCGACATTAAATAAAACATTTACCAATATAACATCTATTCTTAATCATTTAATCAAAAATTATAAACAAACAAGTAGTATACCTTCCCGGCGGACACCCGTATATATGTATTTTGCAATAGTGTTATTGAAAACAGATGTCTTACAAGGTAGGCCAAAAGTCATCACCCAATGGTATTACGCTATAACTTTTGCAAATGTGGGCGACTGTCAATTCGGTTTTGACATTTTGGTGAAGTAAACAGGTCCAAAATAGAGTTAATATATAATAAGTAATGGAACGCTGTACTCCTCATCTAAATAAGTACTTTCAGTTCAATTATAATGGACGCTTTTGACACATTAAAATAAAAAAAGGAACAGGCAAAAGCTACGTACCGGTATCTTTCATTTAACAAGCGATGCTATTCAAATAAAAATTTAAAATACGAAATAGATTTATGAGCAAAGCCCAGTAGTTAATGTGGTGGAGTAGATTTTAAAGTATATGAAAAGCGAAGTAAAGGGTGTTTTTTTAAGAGGTATTGAACTTTGAAATCGAATTAGATAAAGATGATTTTTTTAAATTGACATGAAATTTAATCTATTCGAAAGATAATCTTCTGGCATTATAATTTAAATAATGATTTCTGTCATAAGACCGCAACGGCTGGCTCGGACGTAGTCTAATTTGGAGGTCCAATTTTCTGACATTTGTGGCCGTATATCGGTAATAACGCGGCGAATGTTGTCCTCTAAGTGGTCAATCGTTTCGGGCTTATACGCGTAGACTAACTACTTCAAATATCCCCACAGAAAATAGTCAAGCAGGGTTAAATCGCACGATCTTGGAGGCCAATTCACCGAAAGTGAATCTATGCGGTTGCCAAACGTTTCCTTCAATAAATCAATTGTGGCACGAGCTGTGTGACTTGTTAAAACCAAAGCTCCCGCACATCATGGTTGTTCAATTGATTAACGAAAAAGTCAGTAGTCATGGCTCTATAGCGGTCACCATTGACTGTAACGTTCTGGCCAGCATCGTTCTTAAAGAAGTATGGACCAATTATTCCACTAAACAGTCAGTTTTTTTGGATGTAACGGTGAGTCAACATACACTTGACGATTACCATCACTCCAAATACGGCAGTTTTGTTTATTGACGTATCCATTCAACCAAAATTAAGCTTCATCGCTAAACAAAAATCGCGTATGAAAATTGGGATCAACGGCAATCTTGTTTTGGGTCCATTCACCGATTCTATGCCTTTCTAGATTTTAATTCTTGCACGAGTTGGATCTTTCCGCAAAATCTTCCATGGATGGACACATATCCAATTCCTGTGCACGATGGCGGATAGACGGATTCGGGTCTTCCTCTACGCTACGCTCTACAACATCAATGACTTCTTCTGTAAGCACTGTATGACGTCTCTGTGGATGCGTATTATCATTTAGAGTATACGTGGTCCGAAAACGTTCCATAGTTAATCGAATTAATTGCGCGACACGTATTTCGAACAGAGCCATGATTTTCAAAATAAATTTGCACAATTTGGAAGCGCTGTTCAGGCTTCAGTCTATTCATTACAAACCAAACTTAAAGTAAATAACTTGACAGCTGACAAAATGGCCGCCAGTTAAAATAGTGTTGCCATCTTAAAGTTCTTTACCAAAAAAAAAAACACCCTTAATATAGCACTACCTACTTCTTTTTCAGTAAAGTCCAAACACTGGATATGACCTCAATGAAAGAAAAAAAATTTTTTTTTTTAATTTGGAAGTTGAGAACAATTGCAGTAGATAAAAAAAGCGCATTGGTCTAGTAAATTTAAAAAATTTGCAAAAAACGCAGTAAATCTACTGATTTCGTAGTAAAGTCCAAACGTTGCTCGGCGATAAATTGTAGGTCCCTTCCATTCTTGCAGATTCACAGGAACCGTTTGAGAGTATAAGTCACTAGTCCTTGGCTTCTTAAGGAGCTGTCGCGCCAAAAAAAAAAATACTCATATAAAAGCTATGGAGGAGCAAAGAGCACGACAACAATAACGTTAGCGATAAAAAAAAATTTATTAGTAATACTTATTACGTTCCTTATATTCATAGATTCACTTTTAATGGGATCGGATTGCACTCACCTGAAAGAAAAAGAAAGCAATATTTAAAAAAAAAAACATTTTTTTTTTAATTTTGTAAATATACATATACAATATTTAAATACATAATTATTGAGACCACTTTTTAGAAATACCTATAAAGAAATTGACTGTGAGGAAGATAGAGGCGGGGAGATCTTATTGGAAGTGGGAAAAGTAATCTGTTGAAGAAATTATCTAGTTTAACTAAAAATCATCTGTGTATATTGAGATATAAGATTTGCAACGTGTTTGAGGGTTGAATGAAAAGAAGGGGGCCTAAGTGGCTGCCTTGTGGGACACCAGAGGTCCAGAGTAAGTAAAGAAAGGCTTAAATATGACATATCTGAAATAAACAATGTGAATTCGGTTTTCCAAAAAAGAAGACGAAATCCATATCAATAACAAGTCAAAAAACCAAAGGTTAAAATTTTGAATATAGTCTTAAAAGTATAAGTATGTGTAAAATTTTATCAAAGGCTTTTCAGATATCCGTTGAAATAACATAGACTTTCTTGTCATTTAACAATGATATAAGGGTAAAGACAAAAGTATGAAAATAGTTTTCAGCCGAAAAATTTAAACGCCATTTTATTTCGTTAATAAAATGTTAAAAAGTGTGATTTTTTTTCAAAATCGTAGCAGTTTAAAATAAAACAGTTTTTATCTAACAAAAGTGCACTGATTTTTTTTCATAAAAATTCTTGGAGCTGTTTTCGAGAAAAATCATAGAAAAAAGAAACAAGAACGACAACTGGAAGGATAATTCTCTCTTCGTCTACAAACTCAAAAATACCCGTTCAGCGACATTATGTGTACCGGTCTCTGTACATTTCTTACGGGACTACTACGAGTAAAGAGTAATACGTTTGCATTAAAGTGGGCACGAAACGTATGGCGGATGTTCTCGAGTCGAAGTTCTTTTTTCTTTTTTCTATGAAAAAAATAAGCTTTTTCTTAACGGTTATATGACAGGTATCGTTAATATATATAATATCGTTAATAGACATCCGCACAGACAGACAGACAGAAACTTTGCAAGTAACTCAAATATGTTTCTCTATCATTAAAAAAAAAAAAACACAAAAATTGACGGTTTTTAGTACGCCATCATACGTCTTGTATAATAACAAATTTATGAAAAAAAGTATTTCGAAAATTATAGGACGGATTTTGATAAAAAAAACCTTTATAAGTTTAGGTAGAAAACCCAAGATTTTTTCGGAAAAAAAGAAAGATTAACAATTATGGTTAGGAAATGGCGGCCAATTATAAAAGATGAATTTAAACGAATACAATGCAAATGTCTAGAAAGTAGATTTTATTTGGGTGTCACAAAAGACACGAAAAGAAGTATGAACTTAGGAAGTAACAAGATAATTAAATGTTGAATATTGAGAAGCAAAAAGATCGCGGTTCCGATAATTTGGGAAAAACAAAATGGAGTCGAGAACGAAGGTCTACAAATCTATATTTTTGCCAACTTGGCCACAAAACGCACAAAAAAATCAATCAATCAAGTAAACTATAAAAAGAACTACACAAGACTTAGCTTTTTATAACGTTGTCGGATCTGCTCTTCTGAATACTATATTACTAGTCCCCCTGGCCCTGATTCCTGAGACTCCTCCGGACACAAAAGTTTTCTCCAAGTAAATAAGTGTTTCACCAAAATTTTCGACACAAACAACCAAAAATTTTCTCTAACTCAAACTATCACGCAAAAAAAAAATATACTCAAAACTAGTTAAAAGAAAATTCAACTATCGGTTAATTATGATTTTTCCAATTTGTCGATCTTAACTTTTTTAAGTCTCTCAAAAAAGTGCCACGCATTTCGCATTCGACTATGCAAGATATCCCAAGCCATTTGTGATATTTGCAACAAGAGTAGCTCAATGAACGAGTGCAGCCACTTCAGTGAAATTCCCAAATTTTATCGAAAAAGCGAAAAAAATCTTTGAAACGCGTTGGTCCCACAACGAAACAGACTAAAATCAGGATTAAAACATTTCCTCCACCATTTTCAAACTAAACTGCTGGGAAGATATCCAAGAACAAACCCGAAATTTTACTACTTTTAAGACACTCGTGCAGATAAAAATAATTAAAATAATTACGAAAACACTTAACCAAGTTTAAGACACATTAGGTTGCGCACTCGGTCTTAACGATGATGGATTTGTTGATGTGGCCGCTGTCTTCTAGTTTGCTGAACATGGACCAACTGTTGCATGTTTTCTTTGTCGTGTGAACCTTCTGTCATACACTTGGTTGTCTCCCCATTCGTTTCCTGCCCCATGTGAATTGTCCATTACACACATTATTTGTGGAAACCTGCTTTTGTTGTCTTTTCAAGATACTCGACAAGCAGGTCTCTGGCTGATGGTAAAGATTTCATCTGAATTCTACGAGCATCTTGAACCAGCAACAGAAATGGAGGGGTAAAATTTTGTAAAAGGAGAAGAATAGGGTAGTGAAACGTGGTAAAATTTACCGCAACAAGATTCAAAGGCCGTAGATGGCAACAGTGATTCTCAGAGGTCCTCCCGGTATTTTTATGTGATTGATCCTTCCAAAACGCTCTTATTAACCATAGCTTGAAAAACAAAATTTGCGGAGAAAGTTCCAACATGTGACAATTCCAAACTAGTGGCAGTTAAAACTTTGTTTACCGTGGTTTTAACAATTTCAGTATATCTTACTTCATGTAAGAGATACAGTTTATTCTGTTTTAATAATATTGGTTATCAATAAAAAAAAATCTGTATTCTTTTAAGAGGTTTAAAAATAATAAATGAAGTTTTGTTCTTTTATCGTTCATATTTATATGTTTAACAATTATTGAAAAGTAATTCACATTATTAATTGTAATATAATTTTTTTATTAAAAACATGCAAACGATTTTAAGTACATTAAAAGTTCAACTCTGAGCACATTTTTTGTTAACTTTTAATCAATCTGCCGAATTAAACGTCCCTCTTAGCACACAACCCTCTTTAAACCGATAATTTGAAAGCTGAACGCATACACAATTTCCACCATATTCATTTAAATATTAATTAATATCCAACATTTAAATCCATGCTCCATACTCATTCTCACCCGCTGCCCCACACATAAGTACAATTGATCAATTTAAATAAATTAACAGAGGTGCTGGGCTGTAGCAAGTCCCCAGGTATCGTACAACATGCAATAATGAAAATTTAATTTCCACTACTACCATCATAATCAACATAATAATTAACATTTTATCTGTATCTCTGAGCTTCAGCTTCAATTTTCCCCCAACCAAGCCCCCCTCGAAACACGCAACTAATCCCAGTCACTCACCTCTTGTGAGGCGCGCTGAACTCACACGTTCACTCACTGAAACCGTACCGCAATTATTATTAAAGTAGAAAATTAGTACAAACTACTGTCAAAGTGGGTAATTGCCCCCACAGACATGTCAAACAACTGTCAACTCTAAGCCTCTGTCTAACGAGATAGTAGCGTAGGTACAAATTATACTATACAGACCAACAGACAGACAGATTTATGCAGTTCTTTAAATGATTCAGACATTTAGAGCGACTCAGTCATTGGTAAAATGAAGCACAGCCTAATGACAGATATTATGACACATCTCATGTGGTAGCTGTAATAAAGTTGACAGAAAAATGCAAAAATTTAAACTGATGCCGTGAGTGTGGGTGGCGCTCTGATAAATTTAGTTTTTTTTTGGAGTCCAATCCAATGGATCAGAGGTTGAAGATATAAATTGACAGATGTTTTTCCATCTTGGGAACGAATGGATAAGATGGCTGTGATTGCTATAAACGAACGGTGTAGGTCGTTGGCGGGATGTCGTTGTGTTTTTGGATTTAGTTTTTTTTTTTTATTTTTTTATTTGGAAGATGTTTTGATTGACGTCAGAATCTAATCGCAATGCTGGTTTTATTTTAATTTCATCTGTTGGCATGAAATATTTAAACATAATTTATCCCATCTTGTCATGCTGATGAATAAAAGAAGAACTGGTAATGGAGTCCACATGGAATAAAGAACCGAAAAAATTAGGCAGGAAACATAAAGATTCAAGACATAATTCAACAGAAATGATTTGCGAAAGGTTAAACTGGGATAAGAAAAAACATCTGAAGGCAACAGGCTAAAATCGAAAGAAGATGAGTGAGAACTGAAAAAGGGAATGTGAAATTCAAAAATTCAGAGAACGCTTCCTGCAAAGTTTTAAACGAACATAAAACCACAATGCCGCCGTCTGAGATTGGAAATTGGGCAAAGGTGGACCTATTCGCTAGTTTTTAAAAGCCAAAATGAATTTAGTAAGACAAATGGACCAATACAATTTTTCATATTTAATCGGACTGGATTCCTTTACTGACCTACTATTGATGAAGCTACAAAGTGTGGTGTTCCTGGGCCTGACTTAATATGCTCTTTCAGCTGGCACGACCTCTGACCTACCTCTGGTATGGCATTAATTCGCTAGGTGGTGGTTCTCGATATTGGGGTGCCTCCAGGATCTGGCATAATGTTAAGATTTGATTTATTGTTAACTTGTCCAGGTCCAAAATCAACTTAGCAAGGACCTACAAGATCATCAACAAACGATTTAAAAAGTTTATTTAAAACGCTGGACAAGATCTTATAGGCGATGCTTAAAAGGTTTATTTCTTTCTATAGCCGGTGCAGAGTAGTCGATCTCCTTTTTTGTGCATCGGGAAAATGGTACAGAGATTCAAATAATTGAGCAGACTTTCAGGTGTATGTTCCTGACCAGGTCATCTCCAGCGTTTCTAAAAAGTTCCGCTTAATGCCGATTTGCACCAGCAGCTCTTATGTTTTTGTTTTTAGTCTCATTTTGGTCGGACGGATCTAACTCTTGGTTGTCATCTAGATAGACTGGTATAGAATGGATCGACCTTTGGCGAGATATTGGCCGCCACCGCCATTTAACAAATGGCTAAAAGTAGCCTCTCCAGGTGGTTAACATTGATCGCTGTTTGCAGGGCCCAGTGCAGCTTATGAATCCTAGTGTTCACTGTTTGATTTTTCTTTAGAACTTTTGCACCTCCTTACTGCTATGATGCACCTATGAATAGAGCTCATATTCATATTGCTGGTGATAATTTTTTATTGGCTTTCCGGATTGATATTATGAGTCTGGGGATTTCTCGATATCTCAAGGGATACAAGGTGAGCATAGGCCTTGGCTGTTGCTTCTGATAGAAGTCGTTGATGGCTTCATAGCGTCCATTGATATCCGTACACGAAATTTGGCAAATTATATAGTGAGCCGAATTTATGTTTGTTCCTCGGAAGGTACTGACCTTCAGAATATTAGAGAAGTGTTTGTCGTCAATCGTGATATAATGGATTTGGTTGCAGGTTTCGACATTGACATGAACCTTTGGGGATATCAAGACAAGGGAGTCGCGTGCTCCTTAACACCATGTTTTTACCCACTCCAAAATTAAAAAAACTAAGTCTGTTTCGGAGGTGGTGTCGTGAAGGGTGTGCTTTCCTGTTGTCTCAGAAAAAAAATTTCTCCATCCTAATTCTGTGAATCTTCCAATAGGATATTAATGGCAAGAAGCTTCGTCTTTTTCTTTTGTAGTCGCATGGAGCTAACAAGGCTAATATGGTGGAATTTGGCCTTAATACTGATCGGAATGTAGTCTAACCTTTTTAAAAGGCGATATCACCCGAAAGGCAAAAGTTTTTAAGTTCTTACTTTGTCATCGAAATAACATTCGCTTTGGATAATTCATTTTAGAAAAATATTTGTCCAATAGTTTAAAAATAAATTTAAAAATTTCAAAATAGTGAATTACGTGTTGAAAAAAAGATGTACCACATGGTTCAACCATTGGACCTGTTTTATTTAATTTTTTATTTTATTATTAGTTCGTTTCCAACATTTTTTACTGGTTTTTATTACAGGTTACAGGTGAAATTAAGGATACAGATAAACTTAACTATGAGTTTTCCGTTGATCATACAAGGTTTAATTATTATTATTAATACTTTTTAATAACAGTGAGAGACCATCACTATGAAATTGTTAAACACTTTAAGTGAGTGCTTTTAGGTCACCCCGTATCCTAACTTAAATATTTCGCAGAATTTCCAATTGTTTTTTAATGTAATTTTTGTGAAGGAAGTGGGAGTTGGCGCAAAACATTCAATCATATAATGACTTGCTAAAAATACATTTACTCTATATTTGTCCCAAAAAACAAATACATTATTTATTTTTCTAAAAATTTCCATTCAATCAAAAACAATCCTCAAATAACAAAAACCTCAATTTGCCTGACATTTAAAACAAAAAAAAAAATCAATAGACATCATGACGATAGAGAAAACATTTATCTCCCCCCACATTCCATGTCTGATGCAAACAATTCAAGAAAATTACACGCGATTCTTCAAAATAAAAAAAAAAACAAGTAAATTCTTACAAGAAAAGTAATTATCTTTTTTGTTTAGCATTCAAATTACACAAAATTAGAATTGAATCGATAAAAATAAATATACAATGAAGAGAAAATCGGCTTTTTGTTTGCTTTGGACATTTCTCGGAAAATCTATTTATTGTATATCAAATGATCTAGTTTGGGGCCAAGTGCTTTGTTTTTAAACACACATTCTCTTCTACATTTCACGAAAAAGATTATAAACGAAAAATGAGGATTGGCTTTTACTTAATGTTTTATTAAAACCACTCTGATTTATTCCTTTTTCTATTTAACATTAAGGCCACCACTTTGCGACCCTTTCTTGTGGCGACCAGATGCGAAAAAAATAGAAAGACGGGTAAGTTCTGCAACCTTCTCACCTTGCGAACAGATGCAAAATGAAATAAGATAGACAGGTAAGTACTCCAAGCTTTTTTCTTAGCGACCAAATGCAAAAAGAAATGAGAAAGACGGGTGAATACTTAGAAGAGTTATAATAACCATGACAGCGGTGGCTGATTGGTGCGTTCAGTAAGTTAGTGGTGTTTGAGTGATGTGTTTTTAAATGACAGTTAAGCGCTTATTTTTATATAACTAAATAGTTCTGACGATTGCGAAGGAAAAATAAAAGAAATATTTTGGCGAATATTTCAGGTACCCGAAATTGAATTTTATCAATACAAAAAAAACGTTTTTTTTGCTACTGAAAAAGTCATTAATCTACATATATCTGTATCTTCTATATACTCTTTTGTCTTTCTACTTTATATGCGTTCATCGTGTTTAACTTTATCTCACACTCGAATGTAAATACAATCAATGTTATTAGATACAGTGAATCAAGTTTTTCAGTCGTAAAACACTCAAGCGTCTTGCGTGTATCTCTGCAATTTGTATCTTTTTTGCCTAACATACTTCATGGTACTTAGTTTCACCTATTATATCTTTCAAATGTATCTCTTTTCGGAATGCACACACATAGATACATTTCCATAAATATATAACAATTAGACGTACAAAAAAAGTATCTCCCTCCGCACAGGTCGAATTCTTTTCCTTGCTTATAATGTGTCTTGGAATATATATTTTTTTTTACAATTAGATACAATAACTCAATTGGTTCCAAGTGAATTCTTTCTTTGACAGAATAAGCTACATAGTTCCCCCTCAACATCTCTATGACAACATTATTTATAATGTCTGCTCATGGTTTTGTTCCAAAACGATTTGTTGAGGTATTTTTCCATTCTAGTTAATTTTGTCATTTTTAATAGCCATAGATAAATCACGTTGAGAGATTGTTATTAGTAAATTTCCCAGGAGGGTACTTTTGCAAAATGAGAAGGGAAGTTTTAGCCGATTAAATAAATTAATTTCTTATTAGCACAGCTTAGGGTGATTACTGTAAAATTATGATTAGACTTTTAACCTGGGATAGTGTTGCTTAAGAGTATTTATCTAGATTTTTTTCAAATTGATAGTTTTTATACTCAAGCCAAATTTCTTCCTAATTTTGGAAGAAAATTGTATTGGGAATACAATAGAATTTAACGTTCATGTCAAACGCGATGCATAATAAAATTTCCAGGAAAATTAATGTAATTGTCTAACTTTGTTAGATTTAATTCCATAGAATCAATCAATTAATTAATTATTGTAAAAAAAAATTAAATAATAAAAACTTCAACAATTAACGGTTTTTTAGTAAAAATGAAGTACGCCATCACACATCTTAAATGTTAATGAATTTATGAAAAAAGTATTTTGAAAATTGTTGGACGGATTTTGATAAAATCCTGTTTTTAATTTTAGTTTTTTGAAAAGATTTTTTTTTTTTGAGATCTTGGTATATAGTAATTAAGAGTTTATTACTATACAGCGGCTTATAAAAATTAAAGATTTTTTTTGGAACAGTTTTAAAAATATTAAATTTTCAAAAAAAAAACTAAAACTAAAAAAAATAATTTTAAATATGAATATTAAATTATTCAAAATATTGAATTTATTTGGGTGGTTAGATCTTTTCGAATATAACATTTTATTGAAATTCAATGAGCCGTTAACCAGAAAGCCGAAAAAATCTGTTATATAAAAGGTACCGTTAATAGACTTTTCCCGTAATTTTTTTTTTATATAAAAGATGTAATAGCTAATGCATTTAAACAAAATTTCAAAAATTTTCATCAAAATTGTTGGAGCCGTTTTCGAGAGAAATAAACATTTCCTTGGCATTCACGGGTCCGTAACGTGAAACTATGTTGTTACCAAACGTTTCCTTCAATAAATCAATTGTGGCAAGAGCTGTGTAACATGTTGCGCCGTCTTGTGGAAAACCACAGCTCCTGCACATCATAGTTCTTCAATTAATGAACGAAAAAGTCAGTAATCATGGCTCTATAGCGGTCAATATGGTAACGTTCTGGCCAGCATCGTATGGAATAAATATTCCACCAATCCACAAAGCACCCCAAACAGTCAGTTTTTATGGATGTAACGGTGTCTCAACATACACTTGAGGATTATCATCCCTCCAAACATGGCAGTTTTGTTTATTCAACCAAAATTGAGCTTCATCGCTAAACAAAATTCGCTTAGGAAAATTGGGATCAACGGCAAAATAAATTTGCACAATTTGGAAGCGTTGTTCAGACGTAAATAAATAAATAAAAAAATAAATCACTTTACAGCTGACAAAATGGCCGCCAGTTGCCAACTTAAAGTTCTATACCTCTAAAAAAAAAAAAACACCCTTTAGTAAAGTACATATAATCGCAAGTAAAAAGTGTGGGCCATAAAATGGATCCTTGGGGTATTCCATACGGTTCTAAAAACGTCCAGTTATGTATGTAGTTATAATTTTAACAATAATTCCTATTTTGACGAGAAAGATACTATTTAATGCCAAATGAAAAAATGAAAGTGTTTTCAGAAAATATAAAAAGATCCGGATGATATTGTAATAATGGGGTTCCCTTGATAATTTTTTGTTAATAATTTTTTGAACAAATATGGTATGAAATTTTGGAATTGTATTTGCTATAGATTCATAGGCAAGAAACAAGTGAAATGAGTTGAGTGAAATTACAGAAATAGTGCAATATTTGGAAAGAAAACTCTACGAGCTGAATAGGGTTGTGTAATACCATACCATACCAAGAGATGCTGTTTGAGATTCGAGGAGTCCCTCAGGTGTTATGGTTCTTTTGCCAGTGTGTTCTACATTAAGAGGGAAACAAAAAGTCCTTTGTAAGCGCGTTAATTATATAAAAAAAAAAAAAATAGACAGGAATTTGTTGATAAAGATGATAGGAAATACTTTAAGGATTTTCCAATAACTTTTTTTTTTAATTTTCTGCATTCTTATTATCTAACTTGTTATCTATCTTGTGCCAAGTTAAAGAAAAAAACCGTAGAGTTATAAAGCCAAACGGGAGAGTCTCAATAATTTCTTCAGGCCCATTAACTGGTCACTATCATTCATCGATACTGACAAAGAGCTTTGCGCGGTTATAATAACAAATATTATTGTATTTGGAATGGCACTATTTTTTTACGAATAGGTCAAAAAGAATCAAGTATAAGTATAACCAATGGTTCGATTCGAGTTGTAAACAGGTTACCAGGAGGTCTATTCCTGAATACGAGTCGAGTTAGATGTAACTTGAGAGCTCACAGTCGAGTCGAGTAAGAATCGATATTCCACAACTCTAGTGAGAGCCAAACACATGACATGACTTTGAAAATGTTGAACACACCCTTTGATAGCTAACTTCACTAAATGTTGACTTGACGTTTCACAAAAAAAAATCTTTTGATTTGAGAACTAATAGTTAAATGTAATTTGTAATCAGTTTAAATCGGAAAAGTGCACAAATATCAATATGATAAGTACAGAGATGTTTTATAAAACAATTTTTGTATATTTGCTGCGAGTAATGGAGCACAAATTTATAACAAACGCCAGATCGACGTCTAGGCCAAATACCTACCACCAAAAAATATTAAAATTTTGTTTCAAACACTTCATTATACATAACAATTAGATAATTACAATTTAATTTTTTTTTTTTATTTTTACCTACATTTTTACATCAATCACTGCTGCTCTCGAAAACTTTTTAAACATGAATGATTTCTAACAGAAAGAGCGTCACTTTCGAGTTCAAGAATAGGTATGTTTTATTCGAGTGTCATTTGACGTTCGACATTCGAGTTGGAGAATACCGATAATTAATGAGTCGTATTCGAGAATACCAATTTGTCGATCTCACATGAAAACTTACTCGACTCGTATTCAGGAATAGGGCCCCGGGTTAAGTGAGATAAGTTTCTGTTGTTATAAGGCCAACACCATCGATACCGGACAAAATTTCAACAATCCAGAATGATCTGTAGTACTCAAATTCGTAGAATCAATTTTTTTTATGAACTGAACATTTACTGAAATGTCCCAAAGTCAATTAATAATATGGTTCGTTCGTCAAATGCGTTCGGAATTCTTCATAGCTATCGGTTAATACGTTTATCTCTAACGATACTCTTGTTAATAAACTCTCAATAAACGATTTGGCGATAGCTTAATGCTGCCAGCAGTTTTTTTTTATAATTCTTGATGTACTCGAAAGCGCAAATGGTTCTATGGGAGCAATCCTTTTTCGCCCTAGTTCGGTCTCACGGTATTGACAAATTTTAACATATACAAATCACCTGGCCCAGATAGTATTCTAGTTCCTAGGTTCTGAAGAGGTGTTCTTTAGCGCTGGCAAAACCAGTGCGTAAGCTTTTTCATCCATCCCATTTATCTGTTCTCTTTTCGAGTGAATGGAAAACAGCATTTGTCAAGCCTATCTACAAAAAAAAGCAAATCTTCTTAACCCAACCAATTTCCCTTATATACGTCCTTTTTCTATCTATGCCGATGTGTCTCAAAGCTCCGGCAACTTCGAACGGATACGTGGAATGCACTTTTTCTAGACAAATTTTACTCTTGAAGGATTTGTCATTTCATCACAAGAGGCAGTACCTCGGAAAAAAGCTGGCTATGGAGGGGAATCGAACACCGACCCTTCATGGCATAGCAGTCCAAAATACTAACCACTAAACCCCGGCGTAATTTACGCGTCGAGTTAAATGCTTCAAACTCTCATAAACCACTTCTCTTGGTCTTCTTGGACAGAATTTCAAAAAGCATTTTATTGCAATTTCTATAAACAATGCTCTAGCTTTGAGCGGAATAGCGAATAGCTAGCTGCATTCCTTCCATGAAACAATTCAACTTGCACTGCAAGAAGTAATTCCCATAACAAATTTCATCAAAATCAGTTCGATGGATATAAACGTTACTTGAATCCTTATTGGCTCAAAATTCCCATTTGAAGTTTATAATGTCTAATGTTTGACAGATGTCCATTTAAATAAAAAAAATGTCAAAAGTTTGACAAATACTTATTTAAAACGCAAAACACACATTTTTAACTAGAAACAAAAAAAAAACTGTTTTAAATTGGATAGTGCGCAATCAAAACGTCAATTCGTCGATGAAAAACAAACAGAATTATTGATTGATTGTTGACTTCTAAAAGCAAGCTTATGTCATCACCGTTTGATATCCAAATCTCTCATCGACCAGGTATGCAAATTGTTTCCATTTACAATGACATTTCTTAATCAAATAGAAAACTTTCCATCCCCTCGCCTGTCAGTTGCTATCAATCCAACTATTTGCTATTTTCATACACAGAAAAGGGGGAAGAAGGGTCAAGGTTATCAGCGCAATATCAACATTCAGTTTATTTTTACATCATCAGCATAAAAAACATATTCAAAATAAATTCACAAAAAATAAACTCTTTCCATGTAGATACCTTTTCATTTTGTTTATCCTTTAAAATCAAATAGGTTTTCAGTTTTGTGTAATCCTTCCAAACATTATGCAAATCCTTGTTATTACTACCCGGCCTATTAGCAGCCGGTTGGGTTGTTGCCGGTGTTATTAATCCATCGATTCCGGCCATTGTTGATTCAGCTTATTACAGCCACTTCCACGTTTCCGACTTGAATTTCACACACAAATATTATCTTTTTTCCAACACGATATATCTTTTTCTATATTTAACAACACTTCGCCGATTAAAAATAATTATTTTTATACACGTAATCTATCTGACAAATTCTCCCTCCCACCCTTGAATTATCCTCAAGAACGCCTTGGATAAAAAAATGGATAATATCAAAAAATTATTTCTAATTGAGGCATTAATATTCTTTTTTATAATTTTATTTTTTTCTCGAATCACTAACACGAACAATTTAACAGCAAAGGGGGTTAGGGGTGAAAATTTAATAAATCTCTCAGCAGGGAACGAGAACACGAACCCATTAAGCAAATTAACTATTCAAATGATTTATGATTTTTTTTTGTTTAACATTTCATCCGTTTGCATTATATGTTAAACGGAATACCGTTGATGATGACACACAGATGGGGGAATAATTTAAATATTTTTTTAAATTTAATTTTCTTGTTGAATTTTAATTTGTTTAGGATCAAAGCGATTTTCGAAATAACACCCACACAACACTACAAGTGTGTTATAACACACTTGTTATATTCAATTGTGATTGTTTACACAAAAAATTAGCCAATTTATTAATAGACAATAAATCGAGCTTTTTTTTATCGCGACAGCTCGTTTAACCCTCCCACGGTATCTGTGTATCTCTAAGATAGATCGAGATAATTTTTTGTTTGCTTGCAAATTGACACACAAGCGGGAACCTAATTCCGAAGACGTTTAAATATCTTTTGGTTTTTTTTTTGTTTTTCATGTAGAAATTGAAGTTGCGCACATAGACTAGTATCGCGAGGCGCGTTCACAGCCTACAGCAGTTCGTAACTCACTGCTCTGTAGAGCAACTGAATACACTGGGAGCGATAAAGTCACCACTTGCTCCGCCAGCTCTCGCCCTGCTTGGCTGCCTTCACTTCTTGGTGCTTTGTCCCACACTTGGTTGTGGCGCACACAACGTCCTAAACATGAGTTTTTTCAATCGACGACGACGACGATGAACGGTAGCGTGCTTTGCTATGACAACAAATAGAATAATAACCTACGAGATACTAAAGTATCTATAGAAGTATCTATATGTGTGTTTTGGAGGAGATAAAGCTTATTTGGTGCTTCGTTTGTATGTCGCTTTGACGCGGCGCGGCGCACCGTCTTCGTTTCGGGATGTGCTACAACACTGTTTTGCAACTACTTTTCAGTCCAAAAATAGGTTTCCCTCAAAAAAAAAAGTTAATGAGACACGAAAGCTAGTATGGCTGAAGTACGCGGCGCTAGTTACTTAATGTAACGACTTTGTGAAAAAAATGCCGTCGCTTTTGTTATGAAAAGCAGGAGTCTTGAGGGTATCCATGTTATACAGAGATGATGATGACGACGACAAGTCGACAACTGACGACAAGCTACATGTGTGTTGAATGTGTCGGGTTGGTTGGAGATCGGAGTTTTGCTTTAATGCCGGAGACTGCAAAACAACATTGAATGATGGGTTCTTTTCAGAGTTGCCATATAGAGATTTTGGAAATTAAAAAAAAGAACTAATTATTTGTTTTAAACTTGATAAAAAAATTGTATTTCTTTTTGGACAGATTTTGTACACAAATCTCATTCTGTGGCGTTGTTTTGATATTATGATTGCAGTGTTTTCTGGTAGCTTGGTTTGGTAAAAGAACAAGGTTGTATTCCATACGTCCAAACAGGTTTGAGCACTTGCTTGTTATAGGTGCTTATATTGGGGAACTCGATACTAAATTACGGGGAATTGAACGGGCTTATTAGAAAATACAAGCGAATTCGAAAACCCGTAATAAAATAACGATATTCCCGTTTCTTGTTAGCATCAAAACTTATGTCTAAATACTTTGCTTAGTTAGCAAAGGTATTTGTTTGAAATATATAAAGATGGGCAGATTGTTAACATTTTTGTTAAGAAGTTTAAATGCGCTGATTTCGACTCGATTAAACGTTTTTACTTGCGATTATAGGTACTTTAATGCAAGTTATGCATTTGTGCAGATTAAAAAATAAGAGATAACAATCAAAAATGGCATTACGATGATAGAGAAACATATTAGAGTTACTGGCAAAATTCTGTCTTTCTGTCTGTCTGTACGGATGCCTATTAAACTAAAGGCTAAACGATTATACCAATCGTCTTATTATTTATAACTTAAGGTTATTTTGATATACTACAGGGGATTTTTTTAGCTCAAATATTAACGGTACCTGTCATATTACCGTCAAGTAAAAGAATGGAGACGACTGGATCGCAAGTACTTTCTCTTATGTGCCCAATTACTTTGGAAGGCAAGATCTTTGACAAAAACAAATAACATTTACGTTGAAAGTAACAAGGTTTGAACCTATAAAAACTATCTAAACCACAATACTTAACGGTTTACAGTTGAAATGAAGTACGCCATCACACGTCTTAAATAACAAAGAATTCATGAAAAAAGTATTTCGAAAATTGTAGCACCGGTTTTGATAAAATCCTGTTTTATGTTTGTTTTTTGAAAGAAAATAGTCTGAGATTTTGGTATGCATGTAATTTTAAAATTTTAAATAATTTTTTGATAAGTTTTAAAAATATTGAATTGAAAAAAAAAAATCAAAAAATTATTATAAATAGAAATTTTCCAAAATGTTGGTATTAGGAATTCATTTGGCTATCTAGGTCTTTTCAAATAAGAAAATTGTTTGAAATCCTTGAGCCGTTACCGAGAAAGTCGAAAATTAAAAAAAAAAAAGTTATACGAAAGGTACCGTTAATAGACATTTCCGGTAAATTTGGTTTTCATAGAATGGTGGCTTGCCTAGCAAAAAATTCACAAAAATGTTCTTCAAATCTTTGGAGCCGTTTTCGAGTTTTGAAGAAAAATAAGCTTTTCTTTAAGGGTCATATGGCATGTAGCCTTATATTAAGCCTTAAAAATAAAATTTCAATGTCCCCTTTGAGGAATGCCAAAAGAATCACACACACCAAATTTGAAAATATCGTTTAAGGCGTTCAGGCTGCAGCTCGTAAAACATACTGACAGACAGACACAAATTTTTTGCCACTAACTTTTTAAGACATGATCGTTTGATTGTTATCTCAAAAATAATCGCAAGTAACAAACCGATTACAATCAAATTTGATATTCAGGAAGACGTAGATAGCAAAAGCAATTCAACATACAAATATTTTGGAATAACTTTTTTTTATATTTTTAATAAAAAAAATTTCTCAATTTTGTTTTTTAAATTTAAATAATTTTTGTGATAAAGTTTGCATTCTAGAATTATTTTTCTTTAATTTTTATAAAAAAGTTGTTAAATAAAAACCGTTTTATTTAGAAACCGTTCCTACGATCTGAAAAAAAAACAGTTTTTAGTATTTTTTAATGAAATAAAATGGCATTTTATTTTTTCCGCTGAAAACTATTTAACGTACTTTTTTCCACCAATTAAAAGTCAGTAAATCGAGAAAAAAAACTTTGAAGTTCCTTTACTATTTTTCAAATTTTATTCGAAGCTCTAACGGCACATTAAAGCAGGTACGTGCGCCCCAGTCGTGCAATTTATTTTTTTATAGCTTTTCGGTTGCTCTTTCGAATGAGACCGAAGATGGAAAATATGGCCATATCAGCAGCAAATGTGCATTGTGTCTTCTTTTTTCTTAGGTTTATCTCGAGTATATTAGTACAAACAAGACTGGCCCAAGAACACTTCCTTGTGGGACATCAGCATCCGTTCTTTTTTAAACTAGGAAAAGCCTATTTTTCCACGTAGGATTCAGAATGTAGTTATATTTGTTTCGAAAAAACCTATCTTAATTAAAATCTTAAGCTGTTACTAGTTGCAAACCTTGGAAAACATCAAGAAACGCCCTTGAACAAATCTTTTTCCAGTCTTGTAATTTTTCTACTTTATTTGTTTTTCTATATACCTGATCTTATGTTGCGTGGTTACGTCTAATTTCTAAAACCAAATTGATGTTCAAAAATAACCCCTTTTGTTTTCTACCATTGGAAGAAGACCCTGATTTCTTGATAAGTCCAAAAAAAATAAGCAAATTCGATTAAATCGAACTCTGACTGACTCAAACTGATAAAATGTTTTTAAGTTCACAATCTTAAAGCGATAAAATGTTCGACTTAGGTCAGCTTCTTTTAGCCGTTTCACGATAAAGTACACAATTTTAAGGATTCAAGATTTCTTTTTAAAAAAATAGATATTTAATATGGAAAGTTAGGTCATTTAAAACATTAGTTCATCGGAAAATTTGGGTTTCGTCCGTTTAGCTTACTTTGACTCATAAGTTGACAGTGAGTACCTTGTCAATACCCAATTTTGGGTAAATAAACTATAACTTTCTTTCGCAAGAATGAAATCTTATTTTAAAAAAGACAAATTTTAAAGATAAAATGTCAAATGGTTCTTGTATCTATATCTCAGTCTTATTGAATAAAATTATTAATTGTATATTTAAGCCGGCTCGAATGACCACAATTTTTTCGGCGTTTTTTGTGAATACATTTTTCTTGGTTGCTAATAAATATTGAGTTGATTTAAATTTTAATTTTTATGGCAAGCTGATAGCAAATCATAAAATAAAATCTATTGAGAAGTTTTAAGATTATTGAAAAGTTAAAAAAAAAATATTTATAAATAGAAAAAATATAATATATAATTCAGATGTTGTGTGATATTATCTGGCAAATCAAAAGATCTGTTACTAAGAAAGTCAGAAATTAAACAAAAAATCCATAGAAAAGACTTTAATAGTTTAAATATTTTTTTTTGTAAATAAATCGATCATACCTAAGTTTGAAAAAATATAAAAAAAACATCCAAAACGTTAGTCAAATAGCTCTAGACAAACAAAAATACAGACATCAATTACTCTATAAATACAATGTCATGTGTAATTAGTACCTCGATTTCTTCAATACGCAACAACTTGCCAATATATCGCAAGCAAAAACGTTATCCTTACTTCTGATGCTTAATTATATATTATGGTCTTTTTATGTCATTTGAAGGTTAAAAATGCTTCTCCCACATTTTTAAGTTCTGGGTGTTGGCTTCTTAACAGCTTAATGGTTCACAAATTTCACTGAATTTGGTTAGCCTTTTTTTTAATTACTCATACGCCACAGTGACTTCATTGAGTTTGATAAGAAAATGAAGTTTTTGCTATTTAAATCCTTAAACTATATTTTCTTTTTTAGATTAAAAAAAAAAATACATTAAGAAAACTGCACTAGTTTCAGGAAAAAAATTAAAGAGTTTTAAGAAATTGACGATTGAGTTTATTTGCAGTCCCAATCATGGAACAACTTTCAACAAACACTTTCCTCTAATTACAAGCATGGTTAAGATCATTATCAACTGTCATTTTTTCAAAACAATGGTTACATTTTCAGAGTAGTTTATTTATTAAATTTTGAATCAAGTGTACCGCAGGGTTCTTTGCTTGAACCACTGATGCTCCTTTTCTCTTGTTTGAATCTATTTGAATCGCAACGACGACGTGTTATATCGGTGTTCTTCGATTTTAAAAGAGGTATACCACAGAGTTCCATACTTGGGCCACTTGTTTTATCATTATTAATTAACCAATTTCTTTCTGTTCCCAAGTTATGCTAATATGCCGTTATTTGTATGGTAACAACAGTTAAATATAATTATCGAATATTTTTTTTTTAAATGCACCACGGCAACCAAGACATTTTAGCTTGAAAATATGTTTTTTATTTTCAGTTAACAAAGGACAAAACCAAGAAGAAAATAATACGCTTTTTTTGTAAAAAAAAAAGTGAACCAAGAGAATGCAACAAAACAGAATGAAAACCATGCGAAACAACTAAACGAAGAAAAAAACATCAAACTCAAAGCCATACACTATACACAACCAATAAAAGGAGATTGAAAGTATGCTTGAAAGGAGAGGAGGGTAGAGCTAAGGAAGGCTGCCGCTTTTATAGTGGCACAGTTGGGAATAAGGAGCAAAATGAAGAGGAGACACAATGTTTTTTTTTTTTAAATAAAAATAAAAAAATCCAGCCACGGATGTGGTTTTTGACTTGAAAAATACAACAACAAAAAACTCTGAAATACAAGAAGGTTTAGAAAGATTGAAATGTTGGTATTTGTATGAATAAAACAAGAAAAAATGTTAAAAAAAAAAAATAGACCACGAACACGAAGAAGCAAAATTATAACAGCGAGCATGACACTCGTTTGTTTAATTGTGTAGGAGCAGCACTGCTTCTGAATGACGCGACGAGTTGGCTTGTTCGTTTTCTTGTTATTAATGGAACAGGTAATGGTGTTGCCAGGTGAAATTAATTTATTAAGAGTTTGGTTAGTAAAGTTAATTGAATTATTGTTTAAGTAATATTCGCTTTCTTATAGTTTTAAGAAAACCAAGATAAATTCAATTGCATTTTATAACAAACTGATAATAAAATACTTGACGTAGTTAGAATCTAATACAAAAACACCAAATTCTAACGTGAAATGGACGAGTAAAAAAGTATAAAATGTGGTTTACAATCTAACTTATAATAAATGTGAAAGTGATTTTTGTATTTGTTTGTTTGTTACAATTTTCCGCCTAATTTACTACACCGATAAACATGAAATTTCGTACAAATATTTTCAGGAATACAAAAAATGACATATAGAATACCTTTGATCTCGACGGACAGAATAGTCGAAGCTATACACTTAAAAATAAGTGAACGCTGATTATAACTCCTGAAGATATGCAAAACTTTTTAGTTCGGTTATAACAGCTAGAAGTATACCTGTGGTAGTGAAATAAGAATTCTCTTATTAGCACAAGGTGAGCAAAAAGAAATCACCCTATTGGAAGATGCTATCATATTTGCAAATGGCCGCCAATTTCAAATCTGTTTTGACATTTGTGAACTAGACAGATGCAGAATAAAAGTGAACAAGCCATGGAGCGATGCATGAACCGATATTCTAAAGGCGGCGTTCCCGGGACGCCTCATCTTTCGTTTTGGCAATTTGCACTAGCCCCTAAAGATCGCCTGATTTAACCGTTTCAGACCTTTTTGTGGGGTTATTTGAAGTCCAGTGTTTACGTGAACAAGCCTGAGACTCTGGAAGCCCTCAAGGACAGCATTCGACACGAGTTCGAGAATCTGTCGCCCGAAATTCTCGCTGAAGTGATGAAAAATGCAATAAAACGAGCCCGTATGGCAATCAATTATGACGGCGCCCATTTGTCCGATATCATCTTCTCGACTTGACCAATACAATTCTAAAGGTTCAAATAAACATAATCAAAAAACAGAATCGAAGTTTTTCATTTAGAAAAAAAGAGAGCCAAACAACATCAGATGGATGACTTCTTTGACCCACCCTGTAGTAGTTAGCGTCTTTGGACCATGAACAAAGGAAATGCGAATTAGCATCCTCTTGCTCTTCGTCCAAGCAAGTTTTACAAAAATCATTTTAGAAGACACGAAGTCTCGTGGCTTGTTTGCCTAGACAGTGTCCAGTAATGACGTCTATCAAGGAGTTAATAATTAATCTGGTTTAAGCCAGCAAAACATTTAAAATATTTCAGATAAAGTATTGGCCAGATCTAATTGCTCCTATTGCCAAGCCTTGATACCAGTCACAGACACCGCAGAAGATTTTTTTAGAAACTCAATGTTTAAGAGATTAATTTATCTCGTTGAACATGGACGAGGATTATCTTTTCACTGGAAGCTTAAAGAAGAGGAATAACTCATGTGATAAAACAGCTGAATCATTTCGTCCAATCCATGGAAAGTTTGCTTATACTAGCTGTGACCAGAGATTCCATCAAGGTTTAATTTAGTCCCAAGCTAGGTTTGAACAAGCGATCCAGCAATTGCGAAGCCGATGTACTACACACATCGTTCGGTTCAGATCCGTGTTATCAAGCCGTTTTTTAGCTACATCCGGTGTTCCCCAAGGCAGCCATTTAGACCCTCTGCTTTTCATTTTTATCATAAACGACATTGAATTGGTCGTTAAACATTTCTGAATATCACTGATTTGATTTTTTGATTTTTTCGACGTGATAACGTCTCATAAATCGATGACAGGCTACATGTACGAAATAACATGACTCACCGCGATATTGTGGTTCGTTCAACCGAAATCGATGGCAAACGTATTCTGAGCACCAGGCGAACATCAGATGTATATATGGGTGTATGTAAGTCGAGTATGTACTTTTAAACCGCCCAAAGGATTTTAATGAAATTAACATGGTAAATATAGTTTTGTCCAGGGATCGTTCCTGTCAATGTTTGGTCCCGCACTTCACATGAAAGCATGTTTTTTCTAGGGCGTAGGAACACGCGCCGGGTACGGCTAGTTAACTATAAAACTGGTGCCGATTGGTGCTAGGTTGTTGGTACAATACTATTGTTGGTACTAGACTTTTAAAACGTAGTACTAGAATTAAGTAATATAGTATTTTTTGGTACTAGATTTGGTACTAGATTTAGTACTTAGTAGTAGATTTAGTACTAGACTAAGGTGATAAGTGGAATTGTATATGGTGTGAGTTTACGGGCTGTATGTTGGTGTTGGTGTCATCAATGTCTTCTTAAGACGTTATCACGTAAAATTATCGCCGGTAAACCGATTTTACAGACAACTAACTTATTTTTTTGTTCACCTAACTAAAAGGTGCTTCTATTAAATCAGTTTTTAAATTGAATTTCCTTGTTCATTTTTTTTAAATGCTTTACTTATGTATTATGTTTTGTATATTAGATTGTTTACTTTATTATTTTTTCGTATGTATTAAACATATATCGTTAATTTTTCTCTCCCTTTAAATTAATTATTATTTGATTTTTATTCGGCAGACGACTTACTAAGCCATGCTATTTAATTCTTTATAAACAAAATTGTTGTATTTTTAATTTATAAAAAAAAAATAAAGATCTATTCTATTCTATTATTCGATGGTCAAAGGAATTATCCGACCCTATGTTATCCGATCTCTTTACATATCCTTTGTTCGGTGGCTTCTTGAATACGCTTGTCAAGTTTGATCGCGCAACCAACAAGTGCACATTGCCAGAGTTGCCGTTACCTCCGATTTGCTCTTCGAGGTCTTAATTGTAGTAAACCTTTAATATTACCTCCATATCAGGGCCGACTCAAACTTGTGAACTTGAATACGCTGAAAGATCAAAGAGAAATATTTGACATTCTGTTCATTCATCACAGCCCTTTACGTCTTTACGACTCCATCTTTCTCAACACTAACCCTCGTAACATACGTAATCCTCGTCTCTTCTATCTTCCCGCCCATTGAACCTCTTATGGCTCCAATGAACCCATCTCCCGAATGCTGAGGAGTGTCAATTCAAAAACTACCTGTTTTGACTTCAGTATCAGTACACCCTGCCTAAAGCTTCTTCTCCTAAACCGCTCAATTAGTTAGTTAGTTAGATTAAGAAATAGCTTGTATTAAGTCAAATAAATTGTGGTTTTGCCCCCATTAAAAATTAATGTTCACTTTTGCGGGACAAAATATTTTGACCTGGCAACGTTTATTTTATTTCAAAGTATTAAATTAACATTTTGTATTCTTTATATTGTTTTATTTTCAAAAAAAATTCTATTTTTTTTTTACTATCATTATTATAACAGACGTAAGAGAAAACATAAAAAAACACAAAAATTGAATATTTTATTTGTTTTTTTTTTACTTCTTTCCTTTAGTAGCCATGCCCATAACACAGTTGCACCAAAAGACACACAAATAAGGATTAAAGATGGAATGTGCGATGTCGACTTCAAAATTAATGAAAAACAACATTAAAACAAGCTTTGAGCAAAAAACAAAATAACAAAAAATAATATGAAAAGAGAACAGGAAAAAAAAACAGTCAACAGAAGATGAATCGGAAAACAAGTCATCGCACTATCGCACAAAATCACCAAACATACACACATTAACAAACATATGTGTTTACATTATGAGTATAAAAGCATGTTATCTCTGTTTCTCTGTTTCAATAGCCCATTGACTAAGAGAAACATACCAAACGAAACGCACTATAATGCGATATTAATACCCGCATAAATAAATGAGTACGAGTGTGTGCTAGCCTGATAGCATTAACAAGGGGCAATCAATCCAATCCATCAATCCATCGATTAACTATGGTATAACTTAATGTGTGCGGCACAGCACAAGCACATACAGCAAATATCATGAGAGGGCGGAAGAGCAATATCACTAAAATGAACTTAAGAGAGCGACTTGGTCGCGCGTTCCTGCTTTATATTTTTTTTTGTAAAATATTTAAAGCGACAAATTTGTCATACAATATTATTAAATATTATATTTATATTCCCTCAAAAAATAAAAAGTCTTTTATTAGGCAGTTTCTATCTTTTAATTTAAATAATAAAAAACGTGTAAAATACCATCGAATGGTCTATTAATGTCATTATGTATAGAATTTAACTTCGATAAAATGTACACAGCGGCGTATTTGGGTGGCGCGCATCCGAAATGTCCAATTCTCCATGACTCTGGAGCGTAAATCAAGCTGAAACTGATTGATGGTATGGGTAATGTTAGCTTTGGGGGCCACAATGGTTTGTGGCTTACTCCTGCGACTTCAGAAAACTTCACAAAAAATGTCTATAGGGGTCAAATCGGACGATCTCGGTGGCCACGTCACATCACTTCCACGTGAGATGACCAATCACCATGCCTTCGAATCGCTCGTGGAAAAAGCCTAATATGGCGTAAGCTGTGTGGCACGTGGCGCTGTTTTATAAAACCGCATGCCTTTCTTTTCTGTATCATCGAATTTAAGCCAAAAGAAGTGGCTTAGTGGAAGTTTAGGATAATGGCCTAGTCAAAGTCCTCCTTCTCAAAGAAATATGGACCGATGACGCGTCTAGCGCAAAATCTACAACAAAAACTGACTTTTTCGGGATGCATGTGACGCTTTTGGATTTTATGTGGATTGATATCTTGAAAAAATCGAATTTTTTTGCTGACGTATCCATTCCTATACAGATGCTGGCTGAAAATGATTTTTCGATGGAAATTAGGGTCGGTTTCAACCAATTGATACAGAGTTCATTTAGCGAAAACAGGCCTTTGTCTATAATACTACGGGTGGGGTACAGGCTCAAGTGACGGCCCAAAATTCGCCAAATTGTGGTATGCGAAAAGCCTGCTTCTTAATACCGACGCGAAATCGACTGCCTCGGATTCCCCTGCACATGGCCAACGGCATTGTTTCCAGCAGTACTTGCGCTTGGCCGACGCACAGTGTTCTGTAAAGAGTTCTGTTAAATCTGAACTACAAAACGGATTTAATGAAATTTTGCACACTTAATCAGTCAAATCTATGTTTTATCAAAATTTGATTAACAAAATTAATTAGAAAAAAAGTTGTTGACATTTTTCAAAAATTTGAGGGTATGAGGCGTAGAAAAAAATTTAATTTAATGAAATTTTGCACACATGTTGAGATCAATCCTGTTCATTCATTTGGTCAAAATTTGGTTAAAAAGTCATTAGAAATAAATTGCACGACTGGATCGCACGTACTTGCTCATATGTGCGGTACATCGTCGAATAAATTTAAAAAAATGCACGACTGGGTCACACGAACTTGTTCTCATGTTAGATAATTGGTGTTTTTTTTTAGACGTGTGGTTTTCAAAACGAAATAAAACGCATATAGTTTAATGTTATGCCCAAGAATTTAGCTTTATTATAAGGATAAGGGTTTGCATTATGTTTTAAAAATGATTTCGGGGAAGTGACCGCCGCGGCTGGCTCGAATAAATTCCAGCCCAGGCCCAGTTTTGTGAAAATCGGGATGGGTGGCCAAAACGTGTGACGCGCTTGATGGTGGATGGGCACATCTCCCAATTGTTGCGCGCGATGGCGGATGGACTCATTCGGGTCTTCTTCGATACTTTGCTCTACCGAAACAAACCATTATTTTGGTAATAAATTTGCACAATTTGCAAACTTGTACAGGAGTAAGTCTTTTCATTATGAAATGGCAAACCAAATTCAGCATAAATCAAGTGACAGCTGTCAAAATGACCAACTCCGAAAAAAGTATTGCCAGATTGAAAACCACACGTCTATTAAAAAAAATATATTTTTTTTTTAGAAAATTCTTTCATTTTTTTAATCAGTTTAAAGGTTTTCTCAGAAAAACTAAGTATGCAATAAAATTTGAAAACTAATTGTCTATAGAGAAAAAAAAAATATTGAAAATCGTTCGACCAGTTTTTTTAAAAAGTCGTTTTTATTGGAAAACTGCTCGAAAAATATTTTAAATTTTTTTCTAGTATGTCATTATAGGGAAATCTGTAGTTTTTATCTGGCAAAGTTATTTAAAAAAAATTCAGTCCACCCATTTTCAAAATAATTCGAAAAACAAATTAAAAAAAAAAAAAAAATCGAAAAAAGTTTTTGGAAATTTTGAATTGCGATGTTAATTGAATTATAAATGACTTTCTGTGTGCAAAATTTTATTGAAATCGGGATAATAGTTTACGCATTTGAAAAAACCGATTATATGAGATGTACCGTTATAGTACAAATTTCGAAAAATTCATTCTAACTAAAGAAATGTATCGTAATGTCATGTTTGATTGTTAGTTTTTTTTTGCACGAATCCATAACTTGCATTATAGTACCTATAATCGCAAGTAAAAAAAGTTACTGAAAGTTTTCAAAGATAAAAAAATACCTACCTTCAAAAGTTGAATAAAAGAGCAAGATGTATGTCAAATATGAGTCAAGCCAGTCAAGTGAAAAAGTCGAAGTGTAAAAGCGCAAGACTCACGAAAGAAAAAAAAAACAAAGAGAACTTCGAAAAAAGTCAAGACTGGACGGTCTCTACGTTTAAAAGCACACATGAACATACGACTTTAGAAATCTTCCCAAGTACGATCTCGGTGGCCAATTCACGTCATATCCTACACATGAGATGACAATGCCTTCGAGGCGCAGATGCAGAATTTCCAATTTATGATAAGCTTGGTGGCATGTAGCACCGTAGTCCGTATCATCCAATTCAGGCCAAAAGAAGTTGGTAATCATGGACCTATAGTCATGATTACCAACGATGATGGCTTGGCCAACGTCGTTCCCAAGAAGTATGGCCCCGCCTCTAGCCCAAAATCAACATCAGGAACTGACTTTTTCGAGATGCGTTCGACGCTTTTGGATCTCATGTGGATTCGTATCGCCCCAACTTCTACAATTTTGTTTTGTTGACTTACCCATTTATCCAGAAATGAGCCTCATCGCTGAAGAGGATTATTATCCAAAAAAAAAAATTATTGTCAATTCTCAACGGCTAGATAACACATATCGTTTTCTATGGTCGTTTATCTTCAGCTCTTTTGTTAATTATTTTTTGTACGGATGGAGTGCAGGCTCAACTAACGATGCAAAATTCGTCTAGTTTTTGTCTAAGAAAGGGAGACTTCTTGTGAACGACACAAATTCGACTGCCTCCGTTTTCTCCTGCACAATCTCATGGCCAGCAGCGATGTTTCCGGCAGAACTTACGTGTGGTCGATTGTTTACTGAAGCAGTGGGGTGAACTGCATATAGTCATCTCTAGGTAGGACGATAATAGTGGCCGTACAATTTTCGAAGCGCGCCGAACGTTGCCCTAAGAGAACAGCCATTTTCATAAAACAATTTAATCATTTGCACGTGTGGTTGAACGCTTTATACGTTCATGATAATGTGGCATAACAAACTGAATAAATAACAGCCAATTCGACAAATGTAACTTTATCAGTATGGCCGCTATCAACTGTCAAAGTTCGGGAGCCGCATTTATATTTATATGTTTATAATTTATTTTTGTAATAAAGTTATGCTGGAGAATTTTTTTTTCGAAAGCCCTTCCGTCATTTATGCAGAACACAGTACTATCCAGAAATTGGCGCAAGTATTATTCAAGAGCGACTCCGTAAGAAATTTCTAAGAAAGTTTTAACAATTTGTTTACCCCCAACGCACTGTTGACAGATGCGATGTTTTACTTCTTAGAACATGCGAATTTTATCGAACGGCTTGTAGACTGGAGTAGATTGTTTTTTATATCCGCTGAGAGGTTGAGTCATCTTCATAGTGTTTTCTTTATTATCCGGCAAAAAATACTGCAATGTCCCAAAGGCAGTACAAAAACGTAAAGAACTCCTCGTCATCATCGGTTCCTACGCTTGTCTTCAATGATACTCCTGTTGTCAGTTCTCAAGAAAATTTTTGCTTGCAGCCCGATTCGCTGCCAGCAGGTGTTAGAACTCCTCCTGTACTCGAGAGCGTAAATGGTATCATGGGACCAATTTTCTTTCGCAATCGTACAGTTGCAAAGAGTATTAAAAGATCTTAACATACACAAATCCGCTGGCCCGGATAATATCCCCGCTATTGTTCTGAAGAGGTGTTCTTCAACGCTGGCAAAACCATTGCGTAAGCTTTTCCATCTGTCCTATTCCTCTGGTCTCTTTCTAAGTGGATGGAAAACAGCATTTATCCAGCCTATTCCTAAAAAAGGCGAATCTTCTTCTCCCTCAAACTATCGACCAATTGCACTTACGTCCTTTCTTTCCAAGGTCATGGAAACGCTGATTAATTTTCAGCTAAAGAAATATCTTGGAGACCGAAAGCTTCTTAATAACCGGTAGTACGGCTTTCGTAGCAACCGTTCCACTGGTGATTTGATGGTATATCTCACCGAAAAGTGGAACCAATCTCTCCATCGTTTTGGGGAAAGCAAAATTATTGCACTTGATATTTCCGAGGCATTTGATAGAGTTTGGCATCAAGCTCTTTTATCGAAAATCCGTGCATTTGGACTCGACGAATATCTTTTTCGTTGGATTAGTAATTACCTTTCGAAACGGCCAATACAAGATATATTTGACGGATTTAAGTCTGATACTCACGAAATAAACGCTGGCGTACCTCAGGGCTCTGTTTTGTTTCCGACTCTCTTTCTTATATTTATCAACGACTTATTATCTGAAACAACTTCTCATATTCGTTTCCAGATTCACATCCTCGTTCTTCGGATGTGGAACTGCAACAGCAGCGTTTGATAAGTTTATTAAATTCTGATGTTGACAGCATTGTACAATGGGGAATAAAAAACCGCGTAGAATTTAATGCTTCGAAAACGTAATTCGAAGACGTAATGTCTCCTGCCTTTTTATCGCTACTTCCATAAACAATGCTCTAGCGAAATAGCCAGTTGCATTCTTGCCCTGAAACGATTCAACCGTAATACTCGCACTGCAAGGAATGCCCATCAATATACCCTCGAGCCCAACTTCGGACGTACTGTCAAGTACAGGGATTCTTTCTTTAGTCGTACCACGCGAATGTGGAATGCCTTGCCAGACTCTGTTTTTCCCTTCCTCTTTGAAGTGCAGAACTTTAAAACAAATGTGCATCGTTACCTCCTTTCACATCTTTCCCTATTTTCCTAAAGCCCTCACTGTGTTTAACTAACATTATAAGGGTAGTCAAAATCCCTTTAGTGCGGGCTAATTATAAAAATAAAATAAAAGGCACGACTGGGTCGCACGTACTTGCTCTTATGTGCTAATCCTTTTTAAGTGCAGGCGTCTTTTTGACAAAGATTTTATTTTAATATTTTTTGTATGACGTGCAACTTCCTTAGAATCGTTTTGGGGTGAAGCTCGAACGAACATGCGTCACGACAAAGGGATAAACACATAAATATATAGGATTGTTAGCTTTTGCAGTTTTTTAGTGTAGTATTATCTTTCCACTTGCTGCTTACTGTTTATAATATAATTTGCTAATAGAAAGATACAAAGGACATTTTTCAGTTAAATTTTCATTTTGGTATGGAAACATTTGAACAACTGGCATAAAGATTCGTCGGAATCAGCAGTATGGCAACAATGCTAGGTAAAGGGACCTTTATACGTCCCAATATGGGACCAATGGAATTTATAAAGGATTTAGGTACCTATAATAAGGTTGGAAGGAAGGTAGGTACTAAAATTAAGATATGTGTTCCAACTACTGTTAAGCCAGTAGGTATAGAGACAATATTAAAAGTTAACACAGTGGTTTTATTATTTATAGGAAGGTGTAAACTTTTGTTTTCTCCATTGAAATTTTTGCATTCAGTAGTAATCGAATAGTTTTTTTTTATTTGTTAGTTGTTTTTGTGTGTTTATCAAAGGCTTCCTTATTTATTCTGTGCTTTTATGATGATGAAAAATACTTTAAAATACGTAAGTATTTTTTTATTTGACTAATGGCTTGGCTAGGGCTTAGCCGAGCAATATGAAATAAAATGTTGGGGAAAAAAATTTATGAATTCAAAAAAACACTACTCATAACGTTTTTTGGAAAAAATGTAAGCCATCTTATTTCTTTTGCTGTTTTCTATTTTATGAATTTTTCATTTCAAAATCGTTCGACCAGTTTTTTCAAAAAAATGTTTTTTTTGAAAAACTTTTCGAAAACATATTTTAAAATTTTTTTTAGTATGTCAATTTTAAGAAATCTATAGTTTATACTAGGAGAAAAATTAAAAAAAAAATCTATAGATCCGTTTTCAAAATATTCAAAAAACAAAATATTTTTTTAAAAAAATTATTAAAATTAAAAAAAAAATGTTTTTGAAAATTTTGATAAGCAATATTATTTAAATCATAAAACACTACATATTTTGAAAATTTCATCAAAATCCGTCAATTAGTTAACGAGAAAGTCTGATTTTAAAAAACCCCGGTCATATGGGAGGTACCGTTATAAAACTTTTTCTGAAAAATCCATTAAAATTAAAAGATAGATTTTGCACAGAAAACATCATTCTGAAAGTTTAATCAAAATCGTAGGAGCCGTTTTCGAGAAAAATAAGTTTTTTAATAAAAGTTATATGGCAGGTACCGTTAGTTTTGGAGCTAGAATGCCAATTCCAAAAACTGTCGGGTAGAGCACTCTAAAAATACTATATACCAAGTTTGAATCAAATCGGCCCAACCGTTTAGGCTGTAGATATCGATACGGACAGACAGACAGACAGACAGACAGACGGACGGAATTTCCGGACCCACTTTTTTTGACTTCTCTATCATCGTAATATCATGTTTGATTGTTAGATTTTTTTTTTTTTTTTACGAATGCATAACTTGTCTTATAGTCAGTCCCTATAATCGCAAGTAAAAAATTACGGAATGGCTTTATTTCAGCAAAACGTCAAACTATCAGCAAACTTTGGTGATATTTGTTACAGATTAAAAAAAAAAACGAAAATTCAGCTTTATAAACTTTAATGCGTGTTGTTAAGTAGTTTTTTAAACTACGAACCCATACCATACCCTTAGAGCACCTTCTCGCAAGTAAAATCGGACAGCAGTAGAGCCCCCTTTACATAGAGTTTAACTAAAAACAACAAGCGAAAGAGACGCTTGTTTTTTATCGTATAATAATCAAATCGACCAGCATTTTGATTAAACATAGTGACACACACAAACCACTCAAGTGTCTGAGTACATCGTTCTCAACACCCTTAATGACAACAAAGTGTGACAGCGAGATGGAGAGTGGAAGTGCCGAATCTCTTTTTTTTTGTTGAACGATTATATCGACAAGTCGGTAGGGTAGATCGTAAAATGGTTGCATTTCGTGGTTCCGGTAAACGGCAGCCAAATGTGGAAACAGATAACATGAACATCATTTAAGGTTAACTTTAGATGTCGCCTCTGCGTCCGTCCACACATCGTCGAGACAGAAATCACATTTTAATTAATAATGCAGTGGGGGTGTCAGAACTATTATAATCGTCGGTTTCGACTATTAATAGTATGTTTTAAAGCCGTTGAAAGTGGTGTTTTTATAATTTTTTTATGGATTTAACCGCTTAGAACTTGTATCTTTTGATATGCAAATTTTATGTTAGCACCCACTGACAGAAATAAAAAACGTCCTCTTATGGGTGATTGAGCAGGGGGCGAGGTACTTTGAATTCAAATGCACTTTAAGGAAATGAATTTATGTTTTTGTGAAGTGTCACTGAATACAAATGATGAAAAAAAAACGAAATGTCTAATAAAAATGATGGTAATCACGACTTTGACATGTTTAAAGAGGTCTCACCAAAATCGTCATATTTCACTGTGTACATTAAACTGAACTGATGCCATCTTCAAGTTTGGGAATTTTGTTAATTTTAACAAATTATTTAATGTTCGTTAAACTACTAAGAGCTAATTATTTCTCTCATCATCTTCAAATCAATTTTAAACAAAATGACTTGACAATTTAATTGGGCAAAACCGATTATTATATCTGCTCATTCTACCATCACGTTTTTCTTGTCATCAGTTGGTCATATAATAATTATCTTAAATCAAATTGCTGCCCACACAACCAAATTAAATCACTTCATCCGGATAAAAGCAGATATACGGTTTTTTTGTTTGCTTGATTTTAATAATGATAAACGACATATAACCGAATGTGGAATGTAATAAAAAAAAATTAAACACAATCAAAAGAATTAGCAACAATTTTTTGAAATATCATCGTGATCATCATCAATCAGTGTTAATTAACTAGCCATTAATTTTTTGAGAAATAAGATCTTGTTTTAGCTGGTTTTATAAAAAAAAAACTCTTCTGAACAAAACTTGATGATTTGACGAATCGGATTCTATGAACTTTCGGACTTCAATCAATTAGTTTACTCATAAATATGTCAAATGCGAACATTTTACGTTAAGAAACAAACTATCGTTTGTATCTTCAAATATGTGTAGTTTTTCCCATCATAAAAAATCGGTTATGTGAACTATTATCTACTATTTATGAATCGATGTTGTTTGTACTAAACTCATGTCAGTTATATGAACTGTTTCTGTTTATGAACCGATAATTGTTTGTACAAAATTTCCGACTTTTTAAATATACTGCAAAAATTAACGAGTTAAGTTTTTTTCCACCAATATACAAAATTCGGTTATGTGAACTATAACTTTTTATGAATCGATGTTGTTTGTACTAAATTCGTGTAGGTTATGTGAACTCTTTCTGTTTATAAACCGATAATTGTTTGTACAAAATTTTCGACTTTTTAAATATACTGCAAAAATTAACGAGTTAAGTTTTTTTCCACCAATATACAAAATTCGGTTATGTGAACTATAACTTTTTATGAATCGATGTTGTTTGTACTAAATTCGTGTCGGTTATGTGAACTCTTTCTGTTTATAAACCGATAAATATACTGCAAAAATTAACGAATTGGATTTTTTTAACTCTTATAAACAGTCGGTTATTTATTTTAATTTTTTTTCCACCAATATACTAAATTCGGTTATGTGAACTATAACTATTTATGAATCGATAGTTGTTTACACTAAACTCGTGTCAGTTTAGTGAATTCTTTTTGTTTATAAACCGATAATTGTTTGTACAGAATTTTCGACCTTTTAAATATACTGCACCAATTGACCAATTGGATTTTATGAACTCATATAAACAGTCGGTTATTTTGTATAAGTTTTTCCCACCTATATACAAAATGCGGTTAAGTGAACTGTGACTATTTATGAATCGACAGTTGTTTGTACTAAACATACATATGTATGTATTGTAGAGTTTAGGGATGGTGAATATAAACAAAATTGTAGATAACAATCAAACACGACATAACGATCATTCAGAAAGTTAGCGACAGCTATAGTGATTATTTTAAATTGGCACGTGTAGGTTCTTTGTCATCAGAGGAATTAAAAAAAAACTTATTTTAAGGGCTACAAATAACGGTACCTGCCCTATATCCGATAAGGACAAGCTTATTTCCTCGAAAACGGCTCCAAATATTTTGTTACGTATTGGCTATCATTATATTAAAAAACAAATTTCCTAGACAAGTCTAACAACGTAACCTTTAATATAACGGTCTTTTAAAATTTCGACCTTTTTGGTAACGGCTCATTGGATTTCAATCAAATTTTGTATTTAAAAAGATCTAGGCAGCCAAGTTAATTCTGCTATCAAAATTTTGGTTTTGTTTTTTTTATTTGTAATTAAGTTTTGAATTTTTTTTTTTACAATTTTGAATATTTTTTAAAACTAATCAATAAATTTAATTTTTAATTTTATGATCAGCTTTATATTAATAAACTAAATAAAAACAGCATAGCATGCAAAATCACAAAAAAAAAACTAAAAATCACGACTAGAGAAGATCACCTTGAACATTTTTGCATCAGCAGCATAAAGGGAGAGTGTAGATGATTGGAATTATCTTCTCGGCATCATTAATGGCAAGGATTAACAAGAGAGGTCCAAAATGGCTATATTGAGGTATTCCAGGGGTATGGCTATAAAAGGAACTAAAATAGCAGTACGAAAACGGACTCTGTAGTGGAGGTTGTCAAGATAGGAGGATATCCATTTAAGAAGGTTGGGACTAAAAACGAGAAAGGAATCCTTAAAAATAATTAAACTATGACATTTTGACGATAGCCTTGCTGAAGTCTGTAGTAATGACGTTTACTTTGCTACTATTTTCCATCGCAGAGAATAAAAATATGATAAATTCAACAAGATTACTAGTGATCTTCCCTTGCAAAAACCATCCTGTTTCGAGGGTATCGTTTTTCTTTTTATAGTTAACTAGCTTAACTACCCGGCGTTGCTCGGATATTAAACCTTAACATATCAGCTATCTGCCTTTGAAATTCCCATCAAATCGGGACATAAATAAGTATAAGTATTCCAAGGGGAATTAAAAATTGACTTACTTAAATCTTACAATATCAGCTTTCTGACTGTGAAAATTCCGTCAAAATCGTTCCAGAAATAAGAATTTTCAATTTATTTATTTGTATAGATAAGCGTAAAAAACAATTTAGGATCCGTTATTGAGTGGTGGATGTAAAGCCGTTGTACATAGAGATAGAGATTGCAAAATTTGGTCCCTATGTAATCGGAGTAATCGAAAACTCAATGAGAGCAAAGATTTTTAACCCAAAGTTTATATCTCCTGTTTCTTAGATTACGTAGTTTATAATTGTACTACAAAGGAGAAATTAAACAGGCATGTTACGGGAAAGGGGAACGTAAAGTTTTATGCAAATGGGCTTATAGACACTGGCACCGGTGTATATTATTACGACACTGAATTGCGAAAACTTCGACTGGAAAAGATACAAAACCTTCATGAATTATGTGTATCTCTTTAAGAAAAATCTTCTACATTTCACCATGACGGATCACCATCAACGTTGATGGAATAAAGAATAATGATCGTTTACTCATTTCTGCCTGCTCTTTCTGTGTGAATTGAAGAATAGGTATTGCAACAACAGAGTTACCTTTGCTAATGAAAACACTACTATATAGCTTTTTCATTGGTTTTTATCATATTGAGCTTTTTTGGCTTTCGGTTGTGGAGCTTTTGAGAACAAATTTAGTAATGCGAGAGGGTAAGTTGTTGTATAGTATATATAGTATTATTAAATTAAATTAACTGACATTGGTTAAAATTGTTTTTAAACTGTGAATTGCTAATGTTTTTTTTAATAAAAAGTGAATGTATATTTTTTTTTTATTAATAGTAATGAATTGTGTTTTAATCAGAAAGTGGTAACCCTAATCACATTGCTCTCCCATTTGCGACGATTTATAATGATAAGTAAGGAAGCGCTTTTACTTGAAACAGAAATATACAAGTCAATGCAACCAGACTGAGAGGCAAACATCTATTTTCCCTGTACTGGCAATTTTTGTTGAACAGCCTAAAATTGCTTTATTAAATGATCAACTGAGGTATCGATGCGGTATTGGTTATAAATTAGCCTTGTGATAGTTGAGTGAATAGTTACAAAATACAAATATTAGGGAGAAGAGAGGGAGAGGAAATAAAATAAGATAGAATGGAAGGAGATGCCATGTAGACCCCTTCTTAAGTTAGTAGTTAAGTAGATCAGTAAAGTGAAACTGTATAATGGACAATGATTATAAGGCCGGGTTTATATTTGCAAGAAAACATCTACATGAAATGTCTGAGAGTCTGTCCCACATTGACTTGCAAGTGGAAACTGCGAAGCAAGTTCGATTGCGACAGTAGTTGCACAACTTCTTGCAAGTATTTGCGAGTGCAATTAATTGCAGGTTGAAACACTGCAGCACTGACTTGCGACAGTTTTTGCTGCTTACCGAAATAGTTTCGTATATCTCGCGATGTCGCTAAATATCGTTAGGTAATATGTACTTACAAGATGCCAGGAATCTCAGCAGGGATCATGACGTTATTTCGATTGCAAAAAAAATCGAAAAAAACAATATTTTAATATTTTATTGAAAGCAAAAATCTAGAATCCACAAAAATCTCGATTAGGCAAAAATTTCGAAAGACCATATCTCGAAAGAAATCTGCTGTAAAAAAAAGTTTTTTTTTTTTACTTTTTTTAAACGTATGGTTTTCAATCTGGCAATATTTTTTTTCGGAGTTGATCTCTTTGACAGCTGTCACTTGATTTATTCTCACTTTGGTTTGCCATTTCGTAATAAATAGATTTACTCCTGAATAACGTTTACAACGTTTGCAAATTGTGCAAATTTATTACCAAAATAATGGTTCAGTTCGGTGGAGCAAAGTTTTGAAGAAGATCTGAATGAGTCCATCCCCCCATTGCAATTGGTGATGTGCCCATCCACTTTATGGAAGATTTTGCGGAAGGATCTTAGTTTTCGGGCTTACAAAATCCAACTCGTGCAAGAAAATTGAAGCCGAACGACCATCAAGTGCGTCGCACGTTCACAAAATTGGGAAAGTTGGGCCTCTCGGCTGGAATTTATTCGATCCAGCCGCGGGGCAAACCCTTATGTTTATAATAAAGCTAAACTCTTGGCCATAACCTTAAATTATATGCGTTGTACTTCTTCTCCTTTACATACATTACAAATAGTTTTATTTTTAAATGCAGAGCAAATATATGTGACCCAGTTGCGCATTTTATTTATAAAAGATTAAATTTCTTTTCATTAAAAAAAAAACACAAATAAAAAGCCAACAAAAAGCACAACTTCCTGCGACAAAAGTTTTAATTTCCGTACAACAAATAAAAAAAAAGAAAAATCCTTTTACCTGTATTTGACACGATTTTTAGGTTGCGTGTATCCAATGGATGACCTACATCAAGTGAAAATGAATAAATATACATATATTTGAAGGGTCGATAAGTACAAAAGTTGGATGCATGGAAAGGGGATTGAAGTTCACCTCTTTCACAAAGAAGCACTTTCAAAGTTAAATTGAAAAAAAAAACAAAAAAAAATGTTACGAACGACACAATATCGGTTAGATGGTGTCCCTGAATCTAGGACGTTTAAGTCTTTAAAGTTAAAATGATTATAGCATAACAAATCTGAAAAAAAAAATTATCGAATTCGAGGTTAGAAAAGTTGGCAAAAGTATCTGCAGTACCAAGACACTCAGTCCTATAATGCATTCTTTACAAACAATACACTACAAACAAAAACTAATTATTTCATCCTTCAAGATCCAATTTCATTTAGAATCATATTTAAAGAACAGATGAAAAAAAAAAGGATTATTTAAATCGAAGCAGTTTAAAAATAAAACTTAAATAAAAAAACAATTCTGCGCGGCACCACAATAAAGCACAGCAGGCCGCAGGGTCTATCTATTCCTGGTATTCCTTGAATAAAGCTATAAATAACATGCTTTTCCATTGAATGTATCAAGTTCGTCTTCTCTGCGGTTGAGTCTAAGGTTAATCGAATTTTAATTCCACAGGCAAAGCGCTTGATAGGATCTCTTAACTTTTTGTTGCCTGTTCTTTGGATGATTCTCAATCTTGAACTTAACCTAAATACCTACACAAATCCCATTAAACCAGAAAATAAATTTGCATATTTAATGTGAAACGAAATAATATTAATAAATCTCTCAGATGTGGGTAACGTAGTTACTAAATACGTCGTCGGTAATTGGTAGGTGAATCAGATTTCATATAAAAAAAACGGAAATTTAATTAATTAAATCCTATTTTGTTGGTATGAGGTCAGAGTTTATTAAAATTAAAATGATGAAACAAATAATTAATATTTTTGGTTTGTTTGGGAATAATATGGATATCATCAGAAGCAGGGTATGGATACGGTGACTGACGAAAGTTTGCAGACCTCGACGATTTTTTTTTTTTGTAAAATATTGGTACCAATGTACTTACATATATTTTTTGGAATTCGCAACAAATTGCACCAATAGTTTGAATGAAATGGCCGAATTTAATATTTTTATTTATATAAACATACTAGATTGAGAGCCCGCAACTGGTTTCTCATGATTGGATTAATTTTTTTTAAAGCAAAGTTGAGATTGTTCTTTATTTGTAGCGTAATATACAAGTAATTGATTTACATTTCATTGTAAGTAAGTGATATAGAAATATTTTTTTTCTTTTCTTTACAACTTCAATTCTTGGTTTATATAATGAAAGGCAGATAATATGAAATCAGTTACTACATTAAGGGAAAATGCTACTGAAAAAAAAACCCTTAAATCTAGGATATAAAGTTCTTACTGTCAAATTGATTTTATTCACTGTATTTGAAATGTGAGGTTGAAAAGTTAACTTATTATCCAAAATAACACCGAGGTATTTGCAATTGGGTGCTGTATGAATAGGGTAGGCACTGAAAGGCATCAAACTGGTGATGCACAGTCGCTGCAACTATATCGTACACATCAATTGTGCTTATTTTACCTCCCCGCGGTAACCACCGGGTACTGGTCTGTCCATCCGGGCATTCCTGCTAAACTTATAAGCGCGAGTGTTGAACACAGAAAAAATAGCAACACTATAATGCTCTGCTTTAATGACTGTTCTGATCGATTCGCAGATGTCTTGCACGAGCCCCTCAGAAAGAGGACGTACGGCGGATGAGGCCAACCAATTGGACCAACGGTGGCGTCAACAGTCAACGAAGCAGACGCCCTAATGAGCTACTTCGACGTATTTGGAGATAAGGTCATTAGGACAATTCAATGCAAGTCAGGGCATTGAAATAGAGATGGTGGCGGATGAACCCTTAATGGGCCAACGGCAGCGCTCATATCCCCGAAGTGGGTTACTGACTCCGGTTTCTAAGGTTCCTTTTGTCCAAGGAATCCAACAAAGGACCTGGCCCTCCAGGTTGGGGGTTGTGCGTGGGGTTAACAACCCTGCCACGGAAAAAAGAAAAAGTTGCGAAGCGACCAATAGCCTCGGAAAAGGACGGATTTACTGTTGACGACCCGAACAAAAAGAATCAAGGACAACGACCTTCGGATCTGCACGTGGAATGTTAGAACTCTTAACAGATCACGTGCATCCAAACAACTAGCGGAGGCCCTTGACTGCTACAGAGCAGGAATTACTGCCATCCAGGAAGTGCGATGGAATGGGCCGGGCAAAAGGAGGATGAAAAACTGTGAAGTGTACTACGGTGATTGCGCAAGAAGATTCGTCATAAGCGGTAGACTTAGGCAAGAAGTTTTGGGCTTTCGACACGTAAGTGAGCGACTTGTGACAATCCGTATCAAGGCTAAATTCGCCAACATTAGCCTAATATGCGCTCATGCCCCCACAGAGGACAAAGATGACGCCACCAAGGATGACTTCTATGAGCTCTTCGACAAAACCTATGAGCAATGCCCTAAATACGACGTTAAGATCGTACTAGGCGATTTTAATGCGAAAATAGGTAAAGAGGAAATCTTTGGTAGGACTGTCGGAAAACATAGCCTACACGACACAACGTCTGAAAACGGACTTAGGCTAATTGACTTCGCAGCGGCACATAACGTCACCATTGCAAGCACACGGTTTCCTCATCTCGATATACACAAAGGGACTTGGCGACACCCAGATCAAAGAACCGTCAATCAGATTGATCACGTTGCGATCGATGCAAGACACGCCTCCAGTATCTTGGATGTTCGCACCTTCCGAGCAGCTAACATCGACTCGGATCACTACCTTGTTGCAGCAAAGGTAAGAATGCGAATAACCCGAACTCCACAACAACGGAAGTATGACGTCGGAAAGCTGCAATCGCAAGAAACCGCCAGAACCTATGCCGATCGAATATCCCGTAACCTCTCAAGAAATCCAGTACCGCCAGCATCAAGTGCCGAAGATCAGTGGCAACACTGCCAACAAGCAATCAGAGATGCCGCAACTGATGTGCTAGGTTTCACCAGAAAACCACCACGAAACCTCTGGTTTGATGACGAATGCAGGCAGGCCCATGCAGCCAAACAAGATGCATATAAAGCGCCGCTGCAAAGAAAGACGAGAGATGCTCGCGCCCGAGCTTTACGAGCAGAAAAGACGGGAAGAACATCCGCTTCTCCAAAAGAAAAAGAGAGAGCATGAGAAGCGCGCGATCGAGGATATTGAGAGATGCTACTCCAGGAACAACGTGCGGAAGTTTTACCAACAGGTAAAAAGAACATGCCAAGGAAAAAAATCCCGCACAGAAGCCTGTAGAGATAGGAAAGGAAACCTCGTAGTAGAGTCACAGTCGGTGCTGAGTACATGGAAGGACCATTTCTGCAGACTGTTAACTTGAACTTTTTAAAGCGGCCGGAGATGACCTGGTGGAGTGCATACACCAACTCATCTCTAAAGTTTGGTCAGAAGAAAGTATGCCTGATGAATGGAACCTCAGCATCGTTTGCCCGATCCACAAGAAAGGAGACCCGTACTATGTGAACGCTTGAAACCTTTCGTCAGCAACCTGATTGGCCCCTATCAGTGTGGTTTCAGACCAGGAAAGTCCAAAATCAATCAAATGTTCACTCTACGGCAGATCCTGGAAACCACCCAAAAATTCCAAATCGATACCCACCACCTCTTTATCGATCTTAAGGCCGCGTACGATAGCATTTATAAAGACGAGCTATACAGAGCCATGTCAGGTTTTGGCATTCCCACAAAACTCGTCCGACTGTGCAGGATGACGATGGAGAACTCTCGCTGCTCCGTCAAGGTTGGTTCTGACCTCACAGAAGCTGTCAGTGGAACGTTTGCTAGCATTGAAGCTGAAGCGGCTAAGATGGGACTAGCAGTCAATGAGGCCAAAACGAAGTACCTTCTGTCCACAAAAAGGGACACACAACACCGGCGGATTGGACAAAACATCACAATAGACAGGTACAACTTTGAGGTAGTTAGGGACTTTGTGTACCTCGGATCCGCTATAACTTCTGACAACAACATCTAGTCAGAAATAAAGCGAAGAATTACTCTTGCCAATCGCTGTTTCTATGGGCTAGGAAGGCAATTGAGTAGCAAAGCCCTCTCTCGAAAGACAAAGGAGACTCTGTATCAGACCCTAATCATCCCAGTCCTGCTCTATGGCGCCGAGGCATGGACTCTATCTAAAGCGGATGAAGATATCCTTAGTCGTTTCGAGCGTAAGATTCTTCGGAGGATTTTTTTGGCCCTATCTGCGTTAACGGGCTTTGGAGGAGAGGTTCAACCAAGAACTATACGAGCTGTACAGCGACATTGACCTGGTCAAAAAAATACGCATATCACGTTTAAGATGGCTAGGTCATGTAGAGCGAATGGACAACAATGCTCCGGCTCGCTTCGATTCCATCCCAGAGGGTAGACGCAGTCAAGGAAGACCTCGCCTTAAGTGGCGCGCTCAAGTGGAGGACGACCTGAACCAACTTTGAGTGCAAAACTGGAGGCAGCTAGCCAAAGACCGAGTTGGCTGGAGAGGCATGTTGGTTGAGGCCCAGGTTCGTCCCGAACTGTAGCGCCACAGTAAGTAAGTAAGTATTTGCAATTATCTGACCATTCGATTTCTGCACAGCATAGATGAAGTTTGGCATGTGGTAGGTAACAAGATTTTCTGCGACGTGAAAACCACATTGCTTGGGTTTTTGTAGCGTTTATTTTTATCTTCCATTTATGGAAAAATGTCTCAATAAGTATAAGTGCGATTTGCAAAACCCTTGAAACATCTTGAAAGAGTATGCCAGAGGCAAAAATAGCGGTATCGTCCGCAAAAATAGCGATACCTACGTTTGGATCGAGAGCAGGAAAGTCCGATAAGTAAATGTTAAATAAAATTGGGTCCCAAACCGAACCTTGAGGGACACCAAAAGGTACGTCATATAAGTCAAACGCCTCAGAAAAATCGGTATTAAAATTTTTTTAACCAATTCTTGTCGTATGTCATCGACTATTTTCAGCAGTGCAGTGTTGCAAGTGTGTTGAGATCTGAATCATGATTGGTTGGGTGAGAGTAGTCTACAGGTACTTTTCAAACGCTTTAGAAATAAAAGGTAAAATGGATATTGGGCGGTATTTTTTCTGTTTTGTGAGGGACTTTTTAGGAACTCGGATTACTTTGGAGGCTTTCCAGCGCTTAGGATATCAGGAGGAAGTTAAGGTGGAATTGAAGATATGGAAAATGTAGAGTGAGAGAAACGGAAGAAGCAGTTTGATAAATCTACGGTGAATTGCATCCAAACCGATAGCATTGGAGTTTATCTCACTCAGGGCCTTATACACTTCCAATTCACTGACTCTATATGGAAGCTGAACGTTTGAACGTTGTCAGTTTCAGTAACTAAGTTGTTGTCGATGTTAGAGTCATCATAAACGCCTAAGGTGGAAGGAACATTCACAAATAGGTTTTTCAGCTCGTTTTTTTATCGCAGACTACATCGGAGCATTCAGATTGTTTTGAGACACCAAGAGATTTTATTTTCCTCCACAACTGTTGTGAAGTAAGGTTACTAAACTTGGAGGCATAAAACCTTTTCTTTGAGGTTATTATCTCAGTGTTAACAGCATTTCGTAACGTCTTATAAAAATCAAATAATGATGGAATTCGGAATCTAAGGAAGTAAAGTTGAGGCCATAGAAAGCAACTATAAGATCGTGCTTTGAGAAACCTGGAACATCAAGTTGATGGTAGCAATTCACGAAATTTGGTTGGCCTACAAGAAAAAACATCTAGCAAAGTAGAGCTCGTATTTGAAAAATGAGTAGGGTATTCATGATTTATTGGATAAAGATTTAAAGATGCAATATTATCATTAAAGCATTTTACTTCACTGTTTCGGACATCTAAGAGGTCAACATTCAAGTCACCAGCAATTATAATGTGGTTATAGCTAGGAGTCACAGTTTCTAAGATGTCGGAGATGGAGCTTGTTGCGATAACATTGGGAGGCTTGTACATTACACCGATAAGACACTTAAACAGAAATTCCAGTCGATTGGTTCTATTAGATGAGATAACAACTTTGCAGGATATAGTCTTTTTTTTATAAATATGGCGACTCCTCCTCCCAATATGGCGATTCCTCCTCCCCTCGAACCTACACGGTCTGAACGAAATACCCTGTACTCGCCCGTATTTAGAAAGCGACTCTCAATATGTTTACCTAGCCAAGTCTCTGAGACGCATACAATGTCCATAGCTGTGTCCCTAAACGTGCCCCTAAACTCATCTAAGTGTTTTCGCAAGCTTTGTGCGTTGATGTGGCAGATTGACAGTCCGGAGTATCTATTCCGAAATATGTTTAACATTGTTCTTGTTTTGTTAAAATTAAGCACATCATTGGCTCGAGAATTCCCGCTATTTTCTTCCAATGAATGAGCCATAAACATCAGTTTTTAGCATGAAAAGATGCAACCTAAGTGTGACCAAGCAACCACAATAAGAAACTAGAAAGACATTTATATTAAAAAAGAAAGCCACAACCATTTTACAACGTATTAGGAACTGAAAAAGAAATAATTTATAAGAATTAAATAAATACTTTGAAAAGAAAAAATGAAAAAAAATTTAAGTAAAAATAAAATACATATTTCAGAATTGTAGAGGTGGCAACTCTGTATGACTCTCATAATTTGGTGGATTAACATTGTTTGCTTTGTGTATGCTGTTCATCATGGTTTTCAGTGGTTTGATTCTTTCTGTTGTTTACAATTGATTTAAGCGTGTCGAGGTTAAGTATTCCTTAATTGAAAACCACACGTCTAAAAAAAAAACAGCCTTTATTATGACACTCAGGGAAGCAAGAGCTTTCGGATGCGACTAATTTTAACTGGTTTCCCAAGTCTAAAAACGTCAAACAAAATCGCGTTTTCGGCGGCGTCTGTCAGGGGTTTGGCACCTGTGAGACGTCTGTCATAAACATTTTCGCACTCAGGGTATACAGGGCGTTGGGATGCGATGCATTTGAAATGGTTTCCTTCACTATGTCTTTTTTCAGAAAAATGGTACTTTTAACCCACCATTACTCGGTAATGCTGCCTCTGTGGGCTGGCAGACGATTGATGGCGTTATCACCTTAAGGAGGAAAATTTGTAACATCAACATTATTTGGTTTCCTCTCAAGCAAAAAATCTTTTGTTGGCTCGGCTCTTAGACTAAACGTTTTTTTCACAATAAATATTTACAAATTTGAACACAAAATTGTTTTTTTTTTGGCAACTAAAAAGATTATTTTGAATTGACTTTATGCTAATTGAAAATGTTGAAAATCAATTCAGGTTTTGGTTTTAAATAATGCTCTTTGACAGAGAAACATGGGGTGCTTCTTAAAAATTATTTTTGACGGCAAGGTCGACTGCAAATGCAATGTCTCATCGTATATTTCTTCGTCGTCGCCAAACGATCGTAATCTTTCAGCATCAATTTCTGGACAATCATCTTCCGGGCATAGCGGTGAAACAACTCAAAGTGATCCTGTTAAAACTACAAACAACCGGGAAGAAGAAGACTACCCACAAAAAGTGCGATCATATCAAGACCTTCATTCGGTCTATACAAAGCGTAGGTATCCACATGTCAAAAGCAAGGTACGCGAATTCATAGAAAGCCAGAAAGCAGAGGAAGAACTGCGAAAGTCTACACGTGAATATATTCGTCGTTTTTCCACTCCGGAGGCCATTGGCAGCACCAGCAATCAGTTGGTAGGCGAAGCTGAAAATCCTCAAGAAACTGAAGATGAACCATCTGACATTGCCAAATGTATGGTGGAAAAGGTACAAGAGGTGGTGTGCCTGAAAGCTCTCAACGATTACCTACAAGGAAACCTACAAGAGAAGATGATCGAGGCGACGAGACTGCGTCGCAACGTGCACTGTCAGCGTGTTGAGCTATTGAATGCTAAGGACAAGGCCAAAAGCCACTCTATGCACAGTATTGGCATGAAATATCGCAGTCAATCGGCGTCCAAGGTTGTCACTCCCAACTTTGGTCTACAAGCAGCAAAGGGCCACAACCGCTACCCAAACTAACTGATTTCGAGGATGAAGCTTCACCAGCAGCTGGTGGCAACAACAACAGTGTCGTACAGTCCGATAAAAAAATCGTGGCAACCATTAACACCTTTTTCTCAGAACTTCTGCACCGCCCACATTGGTCACCTTCAGCGCCAAATACGTCGACGGAATAATTCAAATCCACCTACACCCACTCGAGCGGAAAGTGATCGCAGCGATTCAGCTATTGACATCGAGGAGGGTGACTCCTCATCAAAAAAACGTTTTCCGCGAGGAATTCAAAATATTCGAAAAGAACTCCACAATTGATACCTCAAGCTTTGTCCAATCCATTCAGACCAAGAAGAAACGTTCTTTCAAGCGCAAGTTCAAATGGATTTTCGGGCCTTGTGGAAAGTGCAGTGATCAGAGAAACACCAGCAGTATTGGGGAGCAATATAGTCGAACTCCGTTGTTGGACTCAATGTTTGAACACAGAATTCGTGTCGCAGATAGCAATACGTCATAGATTTGTTTTTTTAAAAAAAATGTCATTTTTCATAATTATTTGTCTCTTTGTTGGCATTTTTTTGTAAGTCATTCGAAATAGTTTATTTGGATTTTGATTGTGCGCGCGTCGTTCGTCATGTTAAGTTTAAATAATTAAATTTGTTATTTTCAGTATTTATTTTTCTTTTTTTATATAAATATGCTTTAAAATAAAATGTCATGTCTTTCTTTAAACAAAAAAAAAACAAAGAAATAATACATGAAAATGAGGAGTAGGGTTTAAAAAACATGTGGGACTGTCACTGCAAGGAACTGTCAAAATACGCTATCAAAGCGACACACGAACATCGTGGTGCAATGATGAAGCAAGATTAGTGATATCAAGTGAAAAATTGCACGACTGGAGCCCTCGAACTTGCTCATATGTGCGGTTATATTATCGAATAAAAGTTAAACTAGTGGCTAGAGCTCAGTCAAACAATATAAAACAAAAATTAGAATAAAACAGTAAAGAACGAAGTTTATATGAAAAAAATGTTGCAAACCATTTCAAAAAAACGTTTTTTTTTTTGAAAAAACTTTTCGAAAACAGATTTTAAAATATTTTTGAATATGTCAATTTGAAAAATCTATAGTTTGTACTAGGAAAAATATCAAAAAAAATCTATCAATTAAAATAATTAATAATTAATTTTCAAAATATTCAAAAAACAAAAAAAAATGTAATTATTAAAAATTCAAAAAAAATTGTTTTTGAAAATTTAAAAACGCAATATTATTTGAGTAATAAAACCGCTCCAAGGAAATAATCCCCCAAGAAATAACCCTCCAAAATGAAAATGAAATAACCGCCAATTGTTTTATGGAGGTGGGGATTTGTTTCATATGAAATAAAACCCCAAAATTGGGGATTTATTTCATGGGTTTTTGGGGACTTATTTCATTCTTCAAATTGGGAGTTTTTTTTCGTGGTGAAACCGGCCCCAAATTCAACAATGAAAGAAGTCCCCAAATTTGGGCTATAAACAGTGAGATAGATATTGGAGGGTATGCTGCACCCTTTTTTTCATTTTGGTTAATTTACTAGAAAACTGTAAATTTGCAGATGATTTTCAAAACAAGCCTCACATAGCCTAGCTAATTTTGGGGGGTTATTTCATTTTCCGCTTGGGGGGTTATTTCCTGGAGACTAATAAAACACTAGCTATTTTTTAAACTTCATCAAAAATAGTTAAGGAGAATGTCTGATTTGAAACCGGTCATACGGCATGTACCGTAATAAGACTTTTCCTGAAACATTCCATTCAAACCAAAAGATAGATTTTGCATAGAAAGCACCATTCAAAAAGTTTTATCAAAATCGTTGGAGCCGTTTTCAAGAAAAATAAGTTTTTCATTAAAAGTTATATAGCTAGTACCGTTAGTTTTGGAACTAGAATGCCAATTCGAAAAACAGTCGAGTAGATTACTCTAAAGATACTATATAAAGGGTGTTTTTTTTTTTTTTTTATTTTAGAGGTATAGAACTTTAAGTTGGCAACACTATTTTAATTGGCTGTCATTTTGTCAGCTGTCAAGTGATTTATTTTTAGTTTGGTTTGGCATTTCAACATGAATAGACTGACGCCTGAACAACGCTGATTCTGTTCGAAATACGTATTGAGCATCCATTTTTACGGTCAACATAATCATCCTCACTTTTGGTGGTTGAATGGATAGGTAAATAAACAAAACTGCCGTATATGAAGTGATGATAATCCTCAAGTGTATGTTGAGACACCGTTACATCCACAAAAGCTGACTTTTTGATGTTGCTTTATGGGTTGGTGGAATAATTGATCCGTACTTCTTTATAAATGATGCTGGCCAGAACGTTATAGGCAATGGTGACCGCTATAGTGCCATGATTACAACAAGACGGCGCAAAATGTCACACAGCTTGTGCCACAATTGATTAATTGAAGGAAACGTTTGGTAATCGCATAGTTTCACGTTACGGACCCCAAGATCGTGCGATTTAACGCCGCTTGACTATTTTCTGTGGGGATATGCGAAGTCGCTAGTCAACGCCGATAAGCCCGAAACGATTGACCACTTGGAGGACAACATTCGCCGCGTTATTGCCGATATAAGGCCTGATACAAGATACAAGAAATTACGATAAGTACCGTTCCATCAAACCGATGTCATTCACTATGCAGATCGTTGGAGGGAGTTGTGACCCGTGACGGTTTGTGTGGGGTTAATAACTGCAGAAGCAATCCAGACCAAAATTACATGGAAAAGTTGGGGACTTTTCTCAGATTGTAAAGCGCACGCTGTATTCGTCAAGGTTTATGAATTAAGCCAGGTTAAACCTTGAAAAGTTTTGAGAATCAGAACAAATTTGAGTCGTTTTGGTCCCCTTACATTTCAGTAAGAAATAAAAAGTAGAACAACATTACTGCAACTATTTCTTAAATAAAATAAAAATATTCCCAGATAGCTCTCGGCTGAGGATATTTCGCAAATAAAACTGTTTCACTACTTTTGATATAGACTGTTGTTGTATACAATATCAAAATAAAAACATTATGTGATTACTGAAATTCCGTTTGCATTCCTTCGTCCCATATTAAAGTCCATGGAATGCTGATGACGACCTGACGGATCTGTTTTATATTTTATTTATTTTTTTTTCGACTGCCATCATGCAGGTATCTTTTATATATTTTGCTGTGTTTGCCTTATACATATATGATTAATATATTTATTTTTTTTAAACGGCATTTTTTCCCCATGAAATGAGCCGTTTAATTAGTTCAGTGTCTGTCTCGGGGAAGATACAAAAAAAGGACACAAATGTGTTCGCAGAGGCAAAGAGAATATTACTCACGCTCGAAATAAAATAAATAATTAAACTTACTTTAAATCAAAACCCAATAAACACGCACAAATATATGCGATTCATCCTTCTTTTTACTCGGTTGAAGATACATTGTATCAGCAAACATATAGGGTGTATCAGATGAAACAAATAGTGAAATATCTTCCGTTCCTTTTTATTTTAACTTATTTTCTTTTAACTGGTTTTCGAATTTGATTTCATAGGCATTTGCCTGACAAATTTGAAATTTGCGTTCTTGCGACTTTATGAAATAGATTGTACGACTAAATCGCACATACTTGCTCTTATGTGCGGTCACGCCGTCGAATTAAATCCTACTTATATTATAAATGTGAATATTTGTATGTTTTGATGTTTGTTCTATAATCACGCCTCAACGACTAAACGGATTTGGATGAAATTTGGTATGTAGATGGATAATGTGCTGGATTGAGACATAGGCTACTTTTTATCCCGACAAAATGTTCGGTTCCTGTGGGAGAGGCTTATATAATATTGCAAAATTTGTGAAGTTGGGTAGATGGAAGGTTGCAGGATTCAATTTATTTCGATATAGTCTCCTGCGTTTGTTTTTCGGACGGTCCCACTCGCCATTCGACTAATAGTTAAGCAAGAGCAATGATGCTTGATTTCGCTGATCTATCGGGAAGGGATCCATTTCTTATGATCAAACCCAAGGCCGTTGACCGAAATACAGAAAATTAAAAATGACAAAAATGCAGTATTATTGCACATTTTCTCTTCTTTTTCACGGTATTTTGGAAGAACTTCATTGTCATTTACTATTGTTGTTTTTTTTCCGTTTGCATAGCAGCAGGTTTTTTTTGTACTTATTTTTTGTTTTCGTTATGGTTTTTTCTCCATTGAAACGGATTTTTACTATTTTAGTCGGAGATTATTGCTTGCGCTCTACAATCAGGAATCATTGTTATAGTGAAGTTCTTTTCTTTATGCTGCTTATATTATAAATGTGAATGTATGTTTGGAGGTGTGGATGTTTGTTCCCTAATCACGCCTCAACGGCTTAACGGATTTGGATGAAATTTGTTCGGTAAAAGGATAATGTGCAAGATTGAGACATAGGCTACTTTTTATAAAAAAAAATGCACGGTTTCTGTGGGAGCAGCTTAAATGTGAAATACTGCATTTCTAGAAGGTTGTTAAATATGCTCACATGCATTAACGACTGCACGAATTTGTGATGTTTGGTTGACGGAAGAGATATGTGATTCACTTTACTATAAAGAAATATGGAGATATGGAGAAATAAAGAGATATAGAGATTTAGATAAATAGAGATTTAGCTTTATATAAGGATACAGCGATATGGAGATCCAGAGATATAGAGATATAGAAATATAGAGACATATAGAGATATATAGATATAAAGATTTATAGATATATAGAGATAAGAGATATAAAGATACAAATGATATAGAGATATTGAGCTGTGGAGATATAGATATATATTTAATATATATAGATAGAGATCTAGAGATATAGAGATAGAAATAAAGAGGTATAGAGATATAGAGACATTGCCTTACCTTAGGTGGCGCTACAGTCCGGGGTTGGCCTCAACCAACAAGCTTCTCCAGCCAGCTTAGTTCCTAGCTAGCTGGCTCCAGTTTCGCACGTGGAGTCGGAGTTGCGCTACCTTAGTCTCTGTTTTCCTCTACTGCGCCGTCCCTCTGGGGTGGATTCGAAGATTGATGTCCATGCGCTCTATATAACACAGCCATTTGAGAAGTTGAATTTTTACTCTTTTGGTTAGGTCTGTGTCGCTATAAAGCCGGTACAGATCTTCATTGTAATTTCTTCTCCACTCTCCGTTAATGCATACGGGACAAAAAATCACCCGTAGAATCTTTCTCTCGAAGCAGCCTAAAGCGTGCTCATCCGCTTTTGACAGCGTCCATGCGTCTGTACCATAGAGTAGGGCTGGGATGATGAGGGTCTTATAAAGGGACAATTTAGTGGTCCGAGAAAGGGCTTTGCTACTTAATTGCCTTTTAAGCCCGAAGAAGCAGCGATCGGCCTCTTACTATAGTGTCATATGACAGGTATGTACCGTTAATATTTGAGCTAAAAAAAAATTCAAATACCCCTCTGTAGAATGACAAAATAACCTTTTGTACTAAATTTGAAGACGATTGGCCCAACCGCTTAGGCTGTAGTTTAAAATGCATACCTACATACAGGCAGACCTGTACCTGTACCTCAAATATGTTTCTCTATCATCGTAATGTCATGTTTGATTGTTATCTCAAAATTTTAATCTGCACGAATGTATAATTGCCATTATAGTTATAGTACCTATAATCCCCAGTAAAAATATGACGTCAACAGTCAACGTATTCAATATGACAAACAATGCCGGTCAAAAGTTGGAGCCATGTGGTACACCAGCTATTAGATCACCAGAAAGCCGTATTGCCGGTCATTGAAGAAATTTTCTAACTTCGAGAAAATTCTCAAGCTGAAGATTGAATAGGGTTTCTATGATCTTGGAAGTAAGGGACGTAAATGCACATTACGAGGCAATCATTCATACAGTGCACACCCAGTATAGTGAAATTTTATTTAAAGTCTTTTTTACTGTTTTAAAAGTAAGTTTCGAAAAAATGCAACATTTTGTTTAATTAAAAAATAACTGTTTAGAATAACTTCTTTTCTAATCGTAGTCTCTAAAATGGAATATCTGTGACAGCCGATAGTAACACTTTTCAGACGAAAAAGACAAGACTAAGTGAAACCCCGTTAAAAAAAAAACATTTCAAAGAAGATTGGCATATGTCCAACATCTAACCTAGACATGTCGCATATCTCAAAGTGAATTAAAAAAAAAAAAAAACAAAAAAAGTTTTAACAGTTTTAAAAATTGTTGAAAAAATAATTTAAGTGTCAATGTCTCGGCATTTAAGACACAAGATATATTTTTTTTATTACTAATCTAAACATATCAAAAATCGACACAGAAACAAGCAAACAATCTTTTTTTGAAAATCAATCGAACTAAAAAAAAAAAATAAAACAAATACATGTTTCTCAATAAACATAACTCACCTTAAATTAAAACCTTAAATATTTACACTTAATTTAAGAAAAATTGATTCGGAAATAATTAACACATTTTTTATGTTTATTACGTGCTAAATTCTATAGTACACCTTCAAACCAATCCTCATATAGGACTTCCATCATAGGTAATCCAAGTAGCGTCAAGGGTATATCCGAAGAAGAAAGAAAAAGATACAAAATTTCATTCATTCATACGAAGTGAATTCTTCGAAATTGTTGGCCATTGCCATGTCAGTTTGCACCACTGACTAAAAATAGGTAAAAAAAAGAACTCTTTCGACTTACACGTCAGTGAATTTTAAATAAATTTTCAGCCAGTTGCCAGAAAATGTATCTTTTTTTTCTGTTTAAGTTCGTGTCCGTAGAAGATACAATTTTTTTTTTGTCTGTCTGTTTCATTTTGTGTGCTCGTGATTCGCATGTTAATGCAGATAGCAACAAAATGCCGACTGTTATAGAAAGATTGAGACTTTTTGCGATGTTAGAGCTTGGAAGAGGTTTTATAGGAAAGATATTATATAGGGTGATGTATTCAAATGTTTGGCAGTTTGAAGCACATAGAAGGAAAACTGTAAAAGATTTTTGAAAACAGCGAGGGTATACAAGGTTTTTTGGACAAATTTTATATAAACATGTGTTGCATTAAAAAAAGAAAAAAAAAAAAAAAAAAAAAAAAAAAAAAAAAATTACGCTGAAGAAACAGACATGGAACAATCCAAGAGCGGGAGGCCGGTCAACATAGCATATAAATGGAGGAATTGTGGTCCCAATGGAAGTAGAAGATGCACTGAACACAAAAAAAGACATTAAGGGGATGATTAAGGCTTTATTTAATGTTATTGGCCGCATGAGCAGGCAGAATTCTAAATAGTTTAGTTTAGTTTAGTTTTAGTGATTTATTTATTATACTTTCAAGCTTTTGTTTACAATTTTCACAATATAAGCAGACGAGCAAGATCTTCGTCAGAAGTCTGGCATGATCTTTTTTTTGTTGTGCTCTGACAGGGGTCAAGATCCTACTCCCTCCGACGACCGTGAGGCCGGTTAAGAATGCCAGCAACGACCCCGCCGGCAACAAAGAAGTCGCAACAAAAATGGTAGATTTAGGTAATAATTAAGTATTTATATTTTTTATCGGAAAAAAAGAAAAACTTAAAAAGCTTCATTAATTATTTGTGCACGATATTTGAGAGCAGTTTTCAGGTATGAGTATAGGGTATTCCAATCTTCTCCGTCAAGTATTCGAGAGGATTATTCCACTGACAGAGTAATTTTTCCCCAGTGTGTTGACCGTATTTCGTTAACTAAGTGGCTTATACCAATAAAGTGTCGAATATCTTCCCTTGTCCTTAAGTTGCACAGGGTGCAGTTCACGTTGTCGACGTTTATGTATGGCAGTTAATTCAAAGGCAAGAGTTCGCCTCTGGCTTCAAAGAGCGCTGAGATCATACTCAAGCTATGCCTGTCGTTGAAGTAGTTCACTTCTCTGAGTTCGTGGTTTAGCGTTTTATGACTTCTACTTGTTTCGCTCTGTGCGAATTGCATCTTAAATGTTCTTAGGAAGTTTTCTTCTATTTTTGTTATTATGTCGTGTGTCCTATTATTTAACACTGTACCACCCGCCCACAGCGTGATATTGTATTGGTTTCCAAGTCTCGTCCATTTGCCAAAGAACTGAAGATGTCTTTCTCGCAGATATATTGCATTGATGTGTGGTAAACGATGGCTGTGTAGTGACATGACCCTAGAAATATAGGCAAAGTGGAGACCCAAGGTGTTTTTTTTTTTTTTTTTTTTTTTTTTTTTTTTTTTTTTTTTTTTTTTTTGTAAAAACTTATAACTATCTTCATACTAGACAAAAAAAATTAAAAACTAGCTAATTAAATATACACTTAACTAACTTACTGGCCCAATTCGGGCGCTCTAAATTACTCGCTATCTTAATTAATTGCCTTTCGGCCTAAGAATAACTTAAATTAAAATTAACATTAACGGGTTTTATTTTTTCCCAGAAAAAACAAATAAAAACTAGGCATCAGATCATATTTTTCTTAAAACTAACTTAATATGTATAAGTACTAGAGACCCAAGGTGTAAGTATGTAGAGGTGGTAGACCAGTTTCCAGGTAGAGCATGTAACTCGGGGTATTATGTGGGAGTCTGAACATTTTTTTAATAAAAAACCTTAAAAGTTTCTCGACTTCTTCATATGGATCTTGCCACCACTTCGAACGTTTTGTATTTAGCGCTTGGAGCTATATTGACTTTCCCTAGGACTCCTCACCAGCTGGTGTTTATTGCACGTTTGGATTCAATTAATTTTCTTTGCAGGTCTTTTTTAATTGAAATTTGTGGTGTGATTAGAAAACCAAGGTATTTGTGTTCATTGACTTTTCAAATTCTTCGCCTAACCATGTCCATCTCTCGTTTCTTGCATAACGCCCATTTGCGTTCCTGAAGACCATTCATTGTTTTGGATTTCCTGGTATTAACTTGCAGATTCCAATGAGAACATTATTGTTCCAGCTTGTTTATCATTTGCATAATGTTTGGTGTTTCTGCAAGTTTAATTATGAGCCCACCAAATGATATTCCTCCTGGCAAAAAGTGTACTATGTCGTCAAGGAAGATAAAGCAGAGTAAAGGACTTAGAAGACATCCTTGTTTAACTCCTGTTTTTGGTTCACACCAATCTGGTAACCTGTTTCCGTCCCATACTGATGTGCGGTTTTCCTGGTAAAGGTTTTGCAGTGCGTTCAATACTTTTGTTGACACTCCTATGTTACTTAATTTGTATATTAATGCCTTTCTGTCAACCGAATCAAACGCTGGTCTGAAGTCTACCAAAAAAGCATAAAGTTTCTTTCCTTTTTCTAGATAGTCTTTGGCAATACTTGTGAGGCAAAATATATTGTCACAGTGGAGTACCATTTCCGAAACCCAGCTTGGAAATCGTTTAATATATCGTTTTCCTCTACCCACTCCGTAAGCCTCTCAAGGATGATTCCTGTGAATATTTTTGCTATTGCATTTAGAAAGGATATTCCTCTATAATTGCAAGGATCGCTTTGGTTTCCTTTTTTGAAAAATGGGAAATATGATGATATTTTTAAAGCCGTTCGGAATCTCACCTGCAGAAAATATGAAGTTGAAAGTCTTGGTCAACTTGTTCAAGAACTCCTCCGTTGCTACTTTGAAAAACTCGTAGGGTATCCGATCTTCTCCTGGAGCTTTGTTTTGGCCACATCGGCTAATAACTCTGCTTATGTCTTCCGGGGTGATATTTCGATCTAATAGACTGACTTCTTGCAGGGGCAGTGTATAATAAAAAGTGTTTCCTCTAAGTGTTTCGTTTAAGAGCTATTCGAAGTAGGTAGCTAAGACTGAAGCTTCTAAGGATTCTATTAGTCAATGGTTAACAGAGTAATGAAAATTCAATCAACTAGTTCGATAGCCAAAAGAAAACTCAAAATTTCTTTTAAGTTGCAAAGATGTTATCAGGATTAAAAAAAGAAGAAAAACCTAAAAGAAGCCTGTTTATATTGAACGAACCTTTTTTAGACTAAAAAGTACAGCAGAAGATCCTGCAAATGTCTACCTACTTTTCCTCTTCTCGTCTTTAAAAGAGTTGATAGATAGGAAACAGATTATTTCCAGAATGCCTCAAAAAAGAAAAATCTTCAAATTTAAACTAACGTATTTACCAACTGCATTTACATCCCATCTTGGTCATTGGAACGCTGATCGACTTTCATCATAAGATGTATCTCAAAGAATGAATGGTTCTTAATGACCGGCAGTACGCCTTTGGTGCCAAAAGGTCCAAACCATGATCTTATGGGTACAGCGCACTTGATATTTCTAAAGCGTTTGAAAGAATTTGCCATCAAGCTCTACAACAGAAAATGCCTGCATTTGACTACGATGAATTTCTTCTTCGCTGGATTTGTATTTTTCTTGATGACCGCTTAGTAAGAAAGTAATAGGACGATTATGGCGTTCATACAATGGGCGAAGCGAAGCGCGCGGAAAATTGCCGGAACAGAACACTCATTTTAATTTTATTATTTGCACGCGTTGTTGAACGCTATATCCGTCCATGGGGATTTGGTAAAAAATACTGAATAAATGACAGCCAATTAAAAAGATGTAGCTTCAACAAGATGGCCGCTATCAACTGTCAAATTTCGGAAGTCCCTATTGGAAGACCCTTTACAAGGAGTGTTGGACGGATTTAAGTCTGATAATCAGAAAATAAAAATGCCGGTCTGCCCCAGGGCTCTGTTTTGTCCCCGACATTTTTTTTCTAAAATGCAACAACGGTTTCCCATCTGAAACTATAACGCAAATTTGTTGTCACAAACTTATTAAGTCGCCTTAAAACTCGATACAGTTAATCTTGGACTAACTTTGAAACTCGACTTTAAAAACCTTTAGAACTGATTTCTTTCAGTAAAAATGTGTGACATTTATATTTTGCAGGATGCCAAAATGTTTACCATGAGCACCTGCCTTTTACGGCTGAATTATACGGCAGGGCTACCGAGATTGGAGTTGAATTAAGCATGAACTAGGGCAGTTCATGTCCTCCAGTCGCAAATTTAATTAAAATTCTATGGCATCAACATTGTACATTACCACTTGATGATGATAAGGAAGCCTTTCCTTTGCATTAATGTTTTATGAAAACTATTAAAGAAATTTCGCGAACGAGATTTTCGCGGTATTAGGATAACCAGATCCACCACGAAGCTCCCACAATAAAGCTTACAGCAATTTTAACAGACAGCTTCTACCGAAGATTATTAGGCTATCTTATTAGCACGTTAAACTCGATTTTCCGCCATTCTGGAAGACAGTAACAAACTTGTGGATGACCCACAAAAAGTCAATGGCTAGCCAACCATAAAAAGAACAACAGTTCAGGATATGCACGGGCGGCGCCGATGCTTTTCTGTTTAGATGCCTAGTACATCAAACGCATCGATGCCATTGCCCGTTTCTAACCCTTCTTAATACAAATTGAAGATGATTCGGTCAAATCTGGATTTCCAAACCCAGCACATGTTATCCAGCGTTCGTACTTCAAAATCCGATTTTTCCCATTTTTCTGTCATCATTCGATTGTCAGACCCAAATTTAACAACGAAATTCGGATCAATTTTTCCAACTTCCAACTCCTCTCTCTTATAGTGGAAGACCTTACTAAATATGGCGCTATTCCGGGACGGAACATGAACAGCGCCATCCGTTCAGAATCTTCGTTACCCAGAGGAAACCATGTCGAAACTGAAACTGATCCCCATCATTAAAATTTATTAACGGAACGAAATGACTACATACTTGACGTCGCTAAAATTGCCGCAAAGTGTCAAAGTTTTCATCGAAGATGCAAGAAATTCTGCTATCTGCTGGCTAAAATCTTCAATGCGTATACTTATGTATATATTCGTTCAAAATTTGGGTGTAAATCCCATATTTAAAAAGGTGATCCAATAACGCACTCAAGTTTTTTTTTTTGGATCGAGTCGAGAACTTTTAAACTATCGTCACACAATGAAAGGAAAGTACTTTCAGAGAGCGTTTTGAAAATTCCTATTTTTAAAATTTTCTTGAAATTACTTTCGGAAAGAAAAATACTTTCTGAAAGCGACTTTTCAGGGTCGTCAAACTTTGAAAGCGAAAATGTTTTCTGAAAGCGCTTTCTGAAAGTGTTTTGTTTTTAAACGGGTACGTACTATAGATTTGCCACTCTGGGCTACGTTTTGTTTATTGCCTATCTATGGAAGCTGCAAAATAGAGTTCGCTGAGGAATTTTTTTCGCGTGAAAGAATTATTGGATTTCAGGCAGTTAACTGTTATAGAAATTATTCACAGCATGCGATAGAATAAAATGCGGCTAATCGTATGTCATATTGGGTGCTAACGATTAAGGAAATTGGTGCTGAAAATTCAGTGTTACTCGTGAGATATTTGGAACATTAAGCGTGGTTAGATGGCTCTGGTCGATGCCGATTACAAATTTATTTATGTTAACATTGCAACAAAATCTTTTCGAGGTGTAAATTAAGTACAGCATTGGAAACAAACTCATTGAATTTGCCACCAGATAGAATATTGCTCGGCCGTTAAATGGCCGTGTCATCGTCGTATCGTTGAAAACGCTTTTAGTATTGCATAATGCTCGCTGGCGGTGTCTCCAAAAATTGATGGAACACAATCCTGACATGATCAACTAAATCGTATCTGTTGTATGCCAACTTCACTATTATTGTGTAGCCCAAAAGAAAGGAATAATATATATATAATATACAAGCGACCCGGCAGACATCGTCCTGCCTTTCTTTAAATTGATTTGTTTTTATTAGCTCAAAATTATGTAATGTTCTTTAGGAAATTAAAATTTAGTGAGATTCCAAGAGCAGCGCCACCTACCGAACCGATTTTTTTTTCAAACCAGCCAATTCATTGGCATATACATACAAAATTTTATCCAAATCGATCTAGACGTTAAGGAGGGGTTAGGTGACAAGCACACCCAGATAAAAGTAATATATATTAAAAGAAAGAATGGTATAGTGCCGGAAGTTGTTACTACCCCGCCCATTAAAAGCATTTCGTTGAAAAAAACTGACACTTTGGTCGGTTCAATGCCACTTCCACTCTTATCTTGCTTATATCTTTAGATTTGCAAATAATTATGCTTAAATAACCCAGTTTTTCTCTATAAGGATTGCTTTTATTCCACACGGACCGTTTACGAATATACGCTCGACTTCTGCGGGACAGAGGACCCATTTAGAATGAAAAACATACGTTCGCCTTCAAGATAAAAAAAAATTTTGACAAACATTTTCTGAAAGCGAAAAGCGTTTTAAGTAAATGATTTGCTTTCTTAAAAACTTTTATGTGAAAGCGTTTTCCGGAAAGCAAATTGCTTTCAGAAAACGTTTTCAGGAAAGTAATTTTCAGGTCGTCACACTATAAAAGTTTTGCTTTCAAAAATATTTACACTTCAAGGAATGCCCACAAGCTTATCCTGGAAACCAACTTCGAACGTATAGATTAGTACGGGATTCTTTCTTTAGCCGCACCGCATGAATGTCGACAATTTGCATGTCTCTGTGCTTCCTTAACATTCTCGTATGCAAAACTTCAAAACTACTGTTCTTCGTTATCTATTCAATAGGGTACACTACATAATACCCCAACAACATCATATGTTTGCCTTTATTTTTTGTTCAATGAGATTCAATCCTAGGGGAGCCAAAATACCAAAATGACGTACAATCTGCTTTATTTTTGCATTTAATTTGATATGCTTGCGAATTGAGGCAATCATTTCGCGCAAATTAAATTCTAATATCGAAGAAAGGTAAACGAAAAATGGCAAAGCCTCTAAAAGAAGAGACACCGCTAATGGCATGAGCATGAGCACAAAGAATGCGCCAGGTCAGGAAGGATTAACGTGGCCGTTTCGCTTTTTAATACTCAAGCATCGCTGATTCGTTTCTTTGTTTTTCTTTTTTTGGCAATTTAAATGTTTAAAAGTGTTTTATTTTTATTTATTTTTTTTTTAGAATTTATTTTTAAATTTGAAAATCTTGTTTTTTTTTTTTTGAACAATTTAATTATTCAAGGAATTCGTAAATTAGAAAATAAGTTTCGGTCTGGTTATTGAGTTGGCAAGCGTATCTATAGAAGTATCTTTTATGCTTATAACCGACCGATGACGTCCCCCGAGGGCGTGTTAAAAAGTCTTTTCGACAGATAGACAGAAAGGTGAATGGAAGGAAAATACCGCACAGACACAGGTCGTTGTTTCAATAAATTGTTGTCTTAGAAACGTGTTTGACGTTTTATTTTTTTTTCCTTCTGCAAGCGAGATCGTTTAACTTTTAGCTTAGTTTTTTTTTCTTGCTACTGTCATTAAGATAATGATAAATGGAGCGATTGTTAAAAAGATAATCATGGATACCCATAGAGAGGTATTGTAATTTTTTATGACGTGATACCGTTTCAAATCGGTGACTGTAAAACAACTTAACAGATTTAAAATTTGGCTTATAAATCCAGCTTAATTGGTAGTTTGAAAAAAGATACATTTTCTTTTAACGGATTATCTTGTATTATGTTGTTGACCGTGAATTCTTTACATGGCTATGTATATTGTTTCGGGGTTTTGTTGTAAGGTGAGAGAAAAATTGAATTTATGCTTAAATTAAGATAAATATACATACTTATCGGTTTGTTGATTTAATGAGTTTATTATGTAGATTGACATACCTGTAATAAAAAAAGAACTTAATTAACAAATGAGTTCAAAGGTTAATTTTTAAAAAGGCATAGTAAATTAATTTAAACTATTTGAATATTCTAAAGATTTTTAGAAAATAGACACTTTCTTTTCGATATCAGTTGTCCAAGTGATCTCAAGGGAACATTGACAAAGCTGAAATTACTCGAAAAATTCGAATCAAAATACATCAAGAAACATTTTGTGGTTTTTATGATTTGAATGGATTTATTTTTCTACCCTTAAAATGCTTGAACACGTAACCAGCATTGGGAAAATAAGGAAGTATGAGTATGTTTTGTAGTTCTGAATACAAAATGGGAGTGAAACAAAGATAGACAACACTTTCAACATTCGTGTGGTGCGACAAAAAAAAAAGAAAGGCTCAAGGTCAAATTTGTTTGCATTAAACTATTGAATGGATTTGAAATAATTGTGCACTGCGAACAAAAGCTCTTTTATGTCCCTTCCGGTCCTTCAAATTAGTCTAAATAGGCTAGTTTGCTCTTCAAATTCTAATAACTGGGGAATTATCAGAAACCTATATCTTTAAGGCATAAGCATAAATGACATTAACTTAGAAATTGTTCAGACACTTCCTGTTTAGTGTGCAGATTTAGCAATTGCCTGTAAGAAAACCTGTTTTTATTCTAAATTTGTTTATTTTTAAGCTGATGATGGTCTGGAAACGTTTTTGTTTATAGCTTGCAAGTATAATTTTGGCCTGCCTCAGGAATTCATTCCAGATTTTTCATAGTTTTGCATCCGCTTGTTTTTACTTGCGATTACAGGTACAGCTAGCTTAACCACCCGGCGTTGCTAGGGTAAACCATACATTTTCAAAAAAAGGAAGTCGGCGCGTGGCGCCATCCAATAATCGCAAAAGCCCTACAAAATAAGCTATCTGCTTGTGAAACGACCCAGCCACACCAATGGGTGATTAAAATAGCTTAGTTACACCTTTACACATCAGCTATCTGCCTGTGAAAGTCCCGCCAAAATTGGGGCGCAAAGAAGAATTTTCAAAAAAGGCATCCAGCGCCACATAGAGGTAATTAAAAATAGCCTTACATAATTCTTCTAGTGCCCCGTGGCATAGTTGTTAGTATGTCGGACTGCTAGGCGAATGAGCCTGGGTTCAAATCCAGCTCATAGCCACCTTTTTTTCTGGGTACTGCCTCTGGCGAGGAACTGACAAAACCTCCAGAGTAAAATTTGTCTCGAAAAAGTGCATCTCATGTAGCCGTTCGGACTCGGTGGTAAACTGTAGGTCCCTTCCATTATTGCAGCTTAACAACACACACACACACAGGAATGGTTGAGAATATAAATCACTAGGCCTTGGCTCCTTAAGGAGCTGTCGCGCCAATTAATTTAATTTACAATTTAATTCTTACAATATCAGCTTTGTTCCTGTGAAAATCCCGTCGAAATTGGTCCATAAATACGAATTAAAAAAAAACAACCCAACACGCCACCTAGTGGGATCTTTTATTAGCCAATAGTTACCATATATAGTTATTCCCTAGAGCCTAGAACATCAGCAATCTGCCAATGAAAGTTCAATCAAAATCGGTGTAGCCGTTTCCGAGAATAATCGGAACAAACAGATAGACAGACAAAAATTTAAAAAAAATTGTATATGTAGGTACTTTCATATACATCTAGTAAAAAGCTGTTATTTTAATATTAAAAACAGACACCTAATTTTTATTTATGTGTATAGATAATGCAAGTTTTGCATTCGTGAAAAAAACGAGTTAACAATCAAACGATGATAGAGAAACATATTTAAGTTACTAGCAAAATTCTGTCAGTCTGTCTGTCCGTTTGTACGGATGTATTTTGCACTGTAAAACTAAACGTTAAACACTAAACGGTTGGGCCAATTGTCTGAAAATGTAGAACTTAAGATTATTTTGACATTAATTTTTTCAATTTTTTTTAGCTCAAAAATTAACGGTACCTGTCATATAACCGTTATGTAAAAGCTGATTTTTCTAGGAAACGGCTCCAAGATTTTTTATGAAAAAATCAGTGTACTGTGTAGATAAGCATTATATTTTGGTAAAAAAAAGGAAAATGGTAGGTTAAAAACCGTATCTCCCATTGGACCGGTTTTTTCTTCGACTTTCTCGAAAACTGGTGATCCGATTATAATATTGAGGACCTGCACATCCAGTCCTTTTGTTTGAGACTAATGATTTTTCGAGTTCTATTCGGTTCCCATTAATTTTTGTTTCTTTTTTATAATTACTACCCTTATAATGTAATAATAATAATAACACAGTGGTAGCGTTAGGTAAGAGGAGGTCCCGATTCATATTCGTTTTAAACTTCTTCATTTCAAAATGGGAGGGAAAAACAGAGGCGGGCAATGCGTCCCACATTCGTGTGGTACGACTAAAAAAAGAATTTCTGTATTTGACACTGCGTTCGAAGTTGGGCTCAAGGGTAAATTGATGAGCATTCATTGCATTGCAAGTATTACGGTTGATTTGTTTCAGGGGAGGAATGTCACAGAGACTGACAATTTTAGGGACGATTATGGAGTGGTGGCATCATTGGAGCATTTTTCTTCGAAAATGAGACTGGGAACAACGTTTCGGTCATCGTGGGGCGTTACAGATAAATGTTAACCAACTTTTGTTATTGAAATTGAAGACATAAATTAGACATGGATTTGGATGACCTCTGGTTCATGCAGAATGGCGCGCTTATGCCACACAGCCCATGCTACAATCGATCTTTTGCGCACCAAATTCCCAAATCGTGTTATCAGACGTCTTAGAGATATCACTTGGGCGAATCGGAGCTGCGATTTGACATCTTTGAATTTATTTTGTGGGGAACCGTGAAAAACCGATGTTATGACTTAAGGCCAATATCATTCAAGCAATCCGTGGCCTACAGTCCAAAATCATCGAAAGGCCTTGGAAAATTGGAGTGACATAATGAGCTACTGCGAAGCCACCTACGTGAACGAAAGCTCTTACTAATAAAAGCCATAACACATGGAAAACAATTAATTTTGTTCATTTTATTGCATTTTTTAAAAACTTGTGTTTGGCCCACCTTGTATAGTGTGGTGAAATTAAGAATGACTTCCATTCTTCTCCGAAATCGTTCTCCATCGCACACGGGACCAAAAATTCTACTACTTATTCTCGAAAGTAGTTAAGATAATATGTAGTCTTGTACAGTAGCATCTTAGTTTTTATGGTAAGATTTATGGTTTTGAAGAGCATCGATATATTATAGAAGGTTCTGTGTTATTGGCTTGTTCTTTTGACCCATGGTAGTTAAAGGATGGCATACTACTTCAAATTCATGCCCCACTAACTCTGATTACTGGATCAATCCTTATCGCAGGAGCAGACGCCATTAATTGGAGCTCCAGGTTTTTTTCTTAGGTCACCATTCTTCAAAAAGTTAGGATGTGTTTACATAAAATATAAACCCCTTGATTCACATTTTTCTTGGAACCTAACATGAAGAACGCCGACCGTTTAGGAAGATGCCCATAAAATAACAATCAAAAAAACAGGTATACCTAAAACATGACCAATCTTATAACTGGAAACCGCAAGGAATACACAAATCACATACTAACCCCTTATCCCCTATCTTTTATGACGTAATTGCCCTCCACCAAACTAACATCATCCTCGTAAATTAAATCCATCGCCAGCAACTTTGCAACGCAGTTAATAAAATTCCTTCAACAAATAAAATGTTTCCCCACAAAATTGATTTATAATTGCGCTTGCATTCCATTAAATAAATATCCTTTCGCTGGAAACAAAAACAAAACAAAGGACTTCATGCTCACGATTCTTCAATGAAACACGAAAAGTGTAGGTACTCTGTGTATAGAAGGATATAAACTAAAAACTAAAAAAAAATCCTATTTTAATAACCAAAAATAAATCATCTCACCCGACTGGCAGCCTGCCCCAACGATTAAGAGCCAACGCGACCTAGTAACTTTAAAACGGCGAACGCGAAAGGAAGTCACAAATGAATACTGTGAGTATGGATGTTCGGGAAGGATGTGGGGGTGGAGAAGTTAGAGCATTCAATGGCCACCTCGCTTGGCAGGAGAGTTGCCTTCGTTTTTAATTGGATTTCCCAGTCCTTCCTTCCTCACATGCACCGCACTCCACACCAACAAAAGGAGGCGCGCAGACGGATACAGAGTTGCAGTAACCAAGAAGAACTATAAAAAGGGCATCCATGCGATGGAAACATGGAAGATGTAAAAGTGTGAATACCAAATGACTTAAATAAAAATAAACAATGCAAAGGATACACATCAATATCGGAAGAGAACCGAATTCCATGGTTCATGAATAACGAAACGAAGATAAATATTAATGCGACCGAGGCGGCAGAGATGCAAAAACTCTCATATCTTATGGGCATCGTTGTCGGCGCGGCGCGGCGAAATATTGTTTTGTCATTATTAATAATAGACAGAATATTGCCAACATGAAACAGTCTTAGTGGAACTGTACACAGGCGATGGTTTATGACATTGGCGCCCAATGCGGGTTGACACTTCACAAAACTGATGAAAGAATGAGCACAATTGTCATAAATCTTCGGATATTTAAAATGTTTTTTTTTAGTTTTAGATTATGAAGAAATGGCGCCCAATGCCAGCCTATTATTAAGTTGAATCATTTTCATGTTTAAGTTACGAAGCCCTTCAGCTCTCCAGGAGATACGATGGGATGGAACGGGCCTGATAAAAAGCGAAAACTGCGACTTTTGTTGTGAGAAATGTCACCTTAATGGAAACTCTCGATTGTTTGGCCTAATTTGAGGCCATGCCCTTACAGAAGAAAAAGACAACGTTGAAAAAAAATTTCTACGAGCTCCTTGCGAAAACGTACAGGCAGTGATCCAATTGAGGGATTTTAACGCCAAAATTGGTAGGGCAAATCTTTGGTAGGACAATCGGAAAGCACAGCCTACACGACACCACCTCCGGAAACTGACACATGCTCATCAAATTTTCAGCGAAAAAAAAACACGGTGTTACTTAAGCAGCACGCGATTACCTCGTTTTGACATCCACAAGGGCACATGGTAGTCACGAGATGGTCGAACTTGCAACCAAATCGACCATGTCGGGATTGGCAGAAGACAAACCTCTAGTAGTTCCGAGGAGCAAAATCGATTCGGATCTCTATCTATTTGGTGCCAATGGAATCAATGGAAATTATTAGGTTATCAACAACCGCGAAGACGAAATTCAATGTTCAATCAGTAGAGACCGCAACAACATTTGCCCATCGCGTATTCCTTGAGCAGGTGAGAAATACGCCGACTGATAATATCAACCCGGAACGCTAATGGCAACGGAGTTGAGCTTGGGCTCCGAGAAACCCCTAATTCCACTCCCAATGAGCTTAGCCAAACAAAACCAAAACCAAATCATACAGGTCGAGGCTCCAGAAGAGAACTACTTTCAAGGCAAGGCAAGGATGGATGAATAGTGCTTGCCTAAGATTACAAAAAAAAATAGGTGAATTCGAGGAGATGCAGAGTTGCTTTAACAGGAAAGCATGAAAGAGGAGCAAAACTTCTACAGAAGAGTGAAATAGTAAGCATCAGGATTCACGAATCTCCCTTGGCCCTAGATATGGATATAGGTATGGAAACACTATAGCAATCCATGTTAACCGTCTGAAGAGACTACTTCAAAACAAAAAAAGAGTCCGACTAATCCGCCAACCAACTCTAGACCAAAACGGCTCAATGTTTCATGATATAGAGGTTTAACATATCCCTAAATTGTGCAGAAAAGTGAGTCTTGAAGCAGAAGACCACTCTAGAGGAATTAGTGTTTTAAACATAGCCAATAAGACCCTGTAAGCCGTTTGCTGATGAGCTTATAGGATTTTCCAAAGTTCTAGACCTGGAAAATCTAGGATCGACGAAATCTTCATTTAAAGCAGCCTAAGGTACGACATTCTGTGTAACTGATACGTCTCATCAGGTTGACGTTGAAGAATGCTCGATGTTCGGTCGAATATTTTAATATTCTGCCGACGACGCCTTTGACACCACCAGAGTGTTAAGACAAGGTGAAGCGTTGTCATGCAGCTGTTTCAACATTGTGCTTGAAAAGGTAGTGCGCAATACCCACTCTCTAATAAAACGACACATCTACTTGGGTTAGCTGACAACAGTTCAACGTTCCAGAAGTCTTGGAAGCAATACCAGAGGAAGTCAGAAGTCACATTTGATGGAGCGGCCAGATATAGGGAGGCGTCCAACTGCTTGGAGTGGGAAAAAAGTTCTGGCAATTGATTTAAAAAATAACAACTGTTTTTAAGGTCTATCCATAATACAAAACTAAAAAATGGCGCCCAATGTGAAAACACATTTTCATTATTTATCATTTCTGTTTATGGCAGATACATTTATGACGATTGGTTCATGTTAAGTTTAAAAAAATGACACCCATTGTGGGTCCATCCCATACCAAATTCCAGTTATTCAGCAGATTTTTTTTTAAACTTAATATTAACAAAAAAGGAAGTTAAGTAACTCGGGGGAACAGAACACCAGACCCAATCTTCGAATTAATCCCTATTAGTATCATTCTCACGTTAATACTGAAAACTGACAAACTGATTTTATGTCATTTAACTTCTTGTCAGTTTCAACAATCGAAACATAAATAAAAAAAAAAAAAAAAAAAAAAAAAAAAAAAACATCAAATTACAACTGAAAAAACTTCGAAAGCAATAACGCCAATGACCCAAAATGCCCGATTTTACTGCTGTCTTCTAATCTCCGGTGATTTATTGCCGCAGCTACATGTTGGGCTATAAAAATCGCGTAAAAAACAACAATAATCCAGCTTTGAAACTCTATACGCCCTGGTCATGATTCCGTCTGAAAAGGAGGAGGTTTTCAAGAGGAACCAAGGAATACAAAAATGGAACCATAAAAACCCATTCACATCATTAATTCACTAGTCTTTTCCTCGGTTTTGCTGAAGACAGTAAAGTACAAAAAAAATTTCATCATAATTTTATATTTTTTTTCTCATTATAAATTTAATAAGATTTTTATTGACACTGATACGGTCTTGGCAAGGGGTCATCAGACACACACAGACTCCAGGGTTTTGCAGGGCAAGGAGACAAACGGAAAATCACTATCGAATCGGAATTAAATTTCATATCTTCATAAATTGTAAGTAAAGTATATTTATTTGTTCATATTTTCCGCAAAAAAATTACAAAACGTTCAATAAATCGTGCGATAACCTTTGGTTAACCTTTTGAACGTTGTTTGATATTTTCCCTTTGTAATAAATTGACGTTTGAGTGTTGTATGTAATAAGAAAAAAAAATGGCAGAAAATATCGGAATAAAATGATGTCAGCATGGGAGTCGTAAAATGTTCGTACATCTTAAAAGATGTGTTTTTTAAAAAGCCGTAAATAAGTGTTTTTTGTAGTAACCAACAAACAGGGTGTTTTAACATTTGTATTAGTGTTTTTATTGGTCTAGCTCGACACATGAAATGGCTTCACGTTGGGCGCCAATATGATGTATGTTTTTTTATATTTATATAGCGAATGATATGTTAAAACGTTTGATCCACAACTTTCTTGGCGTCTAGTAAGTTCTTTAAGCTTTAACCAAAATTTCAAAAATCATTTGACAGAGTTTTGCAATAAAGCCTTTTACCAAAAATGCCTGCATTTGGATTCGATGAATCTTTTTTTCGTTGGTTTGGTACTTACATACCTTTCGAACGGTTCAAAATATGTTTTGGACAGTGTCAAGATGATATTTCAAAATAAACGGTGGAGTGCCACAGGGCTCAGTTGTGTCTCCGATACTTTTTCCTTTTATTTATCAACGACACTGTTTGAATTTTAAAGGCTTTGCTACTCAATTGGCTTCTTGGGCTGAAGAAGTAGCGATTGGCAAGAGTTATTCATCGTTTGATCTCAGCGCTGCGGTGGTTCCTTGATTTAATATAGGAGTGCAGATAGACAAAGTTATAGCTGTCTTTATTCTTTTTTGACTTGAAAAGTGTTGGTAAGGTCTTTACCGACCTTGACGGAATAGCGTGTGTTTTCTATCGTCATTTTGCATAGGCGGACGAGTTTGGCAGGGAAACCAAAACTACACATTGCTTTATACAACTCGTCAAAGAGTGGTGGGTATCCATATGAAGTTTTTGAGTTTTTTTTCAAATATCTGCCGTAATGTGAATATTTATTCAATAGTGGACTTTCTTGGCCTAAAACCGAACTGGTATGAACCAATACGGTTGTGGACGAATGACGTTTGCTTTCCGACACTTATCGTCAAACCAGGGGTTTCGTTGTGGTGGCCGTGTAAGGCCCATCAGCCTTTCAGAGGCAGCCTCCCTAATGGCATTTTTGCAATGTTGCCACTAGTACTCAATACGTGATGCTACCGGTATAGGACACATTTAGAGGTCATTAAAGACTTGACCGGGAAAAGGACCTGGCGAATTCTTGCGATTGCAGCTGCCCGACGTCATACTTCATCTTCTTGGCGTTGGTCGAGGTCGGAATTAATGTTTACTCTTCGGAAAGTTCAGACCTCCATGATACAGTGCCTTCCGTCGATGGTATGTGATAAATTTGGTTTGCAGTTGGCTGATGAGAAGATCTCCACTTTTTGAACGTTGAGGTGTGGGAACTTGGTACTAGCTAGTACAATATTTCGCCCCGCAGTAAAGTCCATTAGCCTGAATCCGTTATCGGAGGTGGTGTCGTGCAGGCTGTGTTTCCAGATTGTACCACCAAAGACATCTTCTCTCCCTAGCTTTGCGTTAAAGTCGCCTAGGACAATTTTAATGTCATAGCTAAGGCACTCTTCATCGTCCAGAATCGGAAAAAAACATATCTTTGTTGTCACCATCTTTTTGCTATGTGGGGGCATGCACAGTTCACACATATAAGGCTTAAATTGGCAAATATAGCATTGATACGGATTGTCATGAGGCGCTCGTTCATAAGTTAGTAAACAAAACGATAAATTCATGACTTTTAACCCCAGGCACTCGTTATTATTTGTAAATAAAAAATAAGGGACCAAGAATAGAACCCTGAGGAACTTCACTTATTTTTATACCAAAGCGGTTAGGTTATTTATTTAAAAAATTAAGTCGGAAAAGGTGGTTTAAATTCACGTAGTACCGCTTAAGAAAGAATTCCCAGAATTTACTACACATCCAAAGTTTGGATACGAATATAAAAAGCTTAAAAAATAATGTCGTAGTAGTTTTAGACAAAAGATCGATTATAAATATAAGTAAAAGAAAAGGAGACAAAACAGAGCCCTGCGGCACACCAGCGACCATCATTTATGAATTTTGTGAATATCAGACATCAATCGGTCCAACTACCTTTGTTGAGCGGCTTAGTGGATAATTTAATGACATGGTAATCCTACGAAGAAGAGTTCTTTCGAGCAAAAATGCACACCATTTCGATGAAGATATTGATTTAACTTTTCAGTGAGACATATTATCAGATCATCTGTGGACCTATCATTGCGAAAGCCGTCATTTAAAAGCGTTCAATATTCGAGTTGTTTCTTTAGCTGAAAATGTATCAGCGTTTTCATGACCCTGGAAGAGTTTAAGATTGAGGAAGATTCGCTTTTTTTAATAAGATGAGATGAACAAATGCTGTTTTCCATTCACTTGGAAAGAGACCAGAAAGACAAATGGAAAAGCTTACCCACCTTTTTGCCAGCGTTAAAGAACACCTCTTCAGAACAAAAATTGGAATTGGAGGTGCCACCATTGACTCGGACCACTGGTATGGTTGGTATGGTGTTCCGAAAAAGTATTGCATCTGCCGCTCAGGCTCGGATCAACACGAGTGCCCTACGCGATGAAAACAAAAGCAACCTATAAAGTCGCGCACTAAGACTCGCTCTCGGAGAGCTTGATAAGGAAATAGTAAGTTTTAGGGAAAAAAGTCTGGAATTTAATATCCCAACATACCATCTTTTTATAGACTTTAAAGCCGCCTACGAGAGCATAGCCAGGGTAGAACTTTATAAGGCCGTGAGAGAATTCGGCATCCCAAATAAATTGACACGACTATGTAGGCTGACCATGATCAACATAACGAGCCAAGTAAAAAAAGGTGGTTTGCTTTTTGGATTCCGACAAAAAGGTGGTCTGGCTTGAATCCTCTTCAACCTGGCGTGGGAGAAAGCAATCCGTGACTCTGGCACGTCAACAAGAGGGACTATCGTGACTAAGTCCAGCCAGATGTTAGCTCACGCAGACGAAACCGACATCATATCGGCAGAATCCAACAAGCTGTACAAGACTCCTTTACCCAGCTCGAGCAGGCGGCACAAAACCTGGGGCTGCAAGACTAAGACTAAGCTCATGGTGGTTACGTTTGCGAGAAGTGAAGGAGCATGAATTTGAAGTAGTGAAATCATTTAACTACCTTGGGTCAAAAGTAGCAGCCGATAATAATATGGAAGAAGATATACGCGGGCCGTTGTTAAAATCCAACAGAATCTACTATAGTCTGTCAAGGCTCTTTAAACCAGAAACCTTACCATAAAAACCAAACTGATGCTTACCAGTGCTCACATGCGGATCCGTGACTTGGGTGCTTACAAAAAGGCACTTTGATCTCTTATCCGCGTTCAAGAGGAAAGTCATACGGGGAATTGTTGGCACCGTGTGCGAGGGAGGAAAATGTATAAATCTACCTGCTCGAAGAAGATGTTGTGGAAAAAATAAAGCTGGATAGACTCCGGTAGCTCGTATGTGCGAAGAGAAACCAGCTCAAGAAGTCAGTTTTTTTTTTTTTTTTTTTTTTTTGATAATCAATATTTTAAAAATTGTTTCATGTTTTTTCCAATTGATTTTTGAATCAAGGTTAAGGGCATTTGAATTTGCATTTTTGATTTTTTTTGCAATTTTAGACGAGGGGTTTTTAAAAAAAAAAAAAAGTTCTTACGATTTTGGAAAAAACGTACTTTTTCACATTTCTTAAAAAAAATTGTTGGCGTTTAATTTTTTCCGCTGCAAGCTATTTTACTTACTTTTTTCGAACAATCCAAAATATTTGAATAAAAACTTTTGTATGTATTTCAAATTCTATTTGACGATATTACCGCACATAAGAGAAAGTACATCCGGTCCAGTGGTGCAATTTATTTTGATCAAATTTAATGGATTTTTATCCCAAGGGATACCTTGGTAGATCTGAACATTAGTCATCTCAATCACCCTCAATCAACTGCAAAGCTTACATCATATATTTAAATTCAATAAAAGGAAAATGTATCTTTTTCTTCAAAAAACAGTATCTTACGCGTCAAAGGCCTGTCAATTTGACACCCTCCTATGTGCGGTCCAAAGTTGCAAATTATTCTTTAGAAGATATTCTAGTTTAATAAAACAACAAATAAGTGCAACACCCCTTGTTCTGCTAGTCATTTCATAAAAAACCAACTCTATTTCATATTTTTCCAACTTCCCCTAATATTTCCACCCTCAATCCAATCTCAAGACATGACACACTTTTACATTATTAAAAAAAAAAAAACAATCTGCTTCTATGTATCTCCCAGACATTCCTATTGATTTATCAAATCAATTTAAACGCCATAAACATCAACCTTCACGCCTTCCAAACACATTGCCTCATGGGTGCGCGGGGCAATGGTGCCCCCACAACCCACACATTCTAGCCCATCTATCCATCCGTTCTTTGTTAAATTTATCTACTCACACAACTTTCCTTCTCGTTTTAGGTTTATCTTTGTTTTTTTTCTATTCTACCATAATAAAACAAATATTTTTTCTTTTGTTTAAAAAGCAAAATTTTAAAGTAGCCTTCACTTCTGGTTTTCTTGGGAAGGGGTGTGGCGGGGGGCGGCATGGCGCGTTACACACACTGCAAAGATATTGTTCGCAAAAATAAAAATCCAAAGAGTGAGTATAATTTATTTATTTATCATTCCTCGTCTGACTAGGATCAGTGGATGCCATGCCGGGGACTATAAAACAAAACAAAATGTGGAGGAGCACAGCACAGCACAACAGCGTAATAAAAATAGGAAAGAAAATGGCAGCTAGAGAGGAAGTAACTAACGGGGGTTGTTGGCTGCGATGCGATGGTAAATCGAGCACAGGAAATGATTGCGTTGTTTATGCATCTTGCAGTGTGTTTGTCTATTTATAACCATTTTTCTTCTTGTCTCGGCGATTTTTATGATTTTTTTCTTTCTCGTTAAACATTTTATCTTTATTTATGTGTTTTTATTTTTTTATTATTTTCTATGAAAAAAATATACAAAAATAATATATGAGCTATTGTGACGGTGTCGGAATATTTTTTATTTTTTTTAGGTTGATAGTGGGCGACATTGTGTACAACCCTTGAGGTATTTATTTGTATTTATTAATTTTTGCGTTTGCAGAAGGGGTGGGTAAATATTTATTTATGTATATTGCTTTATTTGTACGCAACAACAATAGTGCATATTTTAAGGCGACACAATAGAGAGAATGAGTGTGTACCACTTTATTTTTAAAGAGGTCGGGAAGCGGAAAAACGTGGTCGATGCGTCTCGCTGGGTTTTGCAAAATGGGGGGCTTTTCCACCCGCCCTTATCCTCTTCAGAGGCTTTAGGTTTTATTTAGCAGAACTTACTATTTCTATGGAAGCTTTCTATTTATCCTACATACAGTGCGCCCTCTTGTCGCTGGGAAAATCTAGTGCACCCCCCCCCCCCTTTATTGTGCAAATGTGCATGAGTAATTTGTACAAGTGTGAGGAATGTGTGCTGCACATAACAACGATTTAATTTAAATGGAGCATTTGATGGGTTTCCGCATAGTGTTGGTTGTGTTGGTGTGTATGTTGTCATTCCACAACAACATAAACCACGCAAGGGAATTATGTGTATTTAAACTTGCATCCGCATGGTGCTTCAATTTTTGGATTTTTTTTTTATTATATTCTTGAAGTGAGTTAGAGGGGTGTTTATCTTCGGTTGAGTTATCATTCTTTAATGCCGACTGGTTTAGAAGGAAGGTGAAGAGGAGGAATTTAATGTTTCCTAAATGTAGTAGAATAATTAAAAACAGGCAATTTACTTGAGAATATGGTAATTCCAGACATTTAGAAGTGGAGTTAACTTGTTGACAGAAGGAAATTTATTTGTATGGAAACTATGGTACATTTTTTGACGGCACTGTTTTTTTTTAAAGGAAATATAGTAGAGTTGTAAATACGTTGAATTTAATTAAATTTTATTGAATTTAATTTCAGTTTTATTTGGTTTTTATATTTTTCTTTAAGAATTGTTTAACATGATAAATTGATTCGTAAATTAAAGAATGAGTTCTACAAGGCAACCATTTAGTGCTGTTAAAAATTCGAATTAAGAATTCGAAAAATATTTAAAAACCCAAAAAATACAGAGCAACTTCCTCATTATTGATGGACAAGCAAGCAAAAAGGGGCAACTTCTCCTCAGAGCATACCCGAACCACATCTATAACAACCACATTTGCGGACCCAGAAGAAGTCAACTTCAAGTAGCATACCGGAGCCATGTCTACTTTTCCGCAAATTACAATAACAACCACATTTGTCGACCCAGACGAAGTTTATAAAATCAACCCTCATATGAGGAGCGAACAACAAAAGCAGCCTTTCCTTCAACGACGTTGAAAAACATCATCGTCTGAGGTCTGGCTAACGGCGGTTCTGGGAGCGAGAAATACGATTCACTTTTCGTATACCCAATGCACGAGCATACGAGCATACGAGCATTCGAGCAACAACAGATGTCTACGAGCACCACAACAACAACCCTTTTAGCATCATCATCGATCGAGCTGAATACCAGGCTGTTGACCTGAAAGTACACAGGCCACAGCCCCTTTCTTAGTGTCTGGATTAGAGGGAGTTGCGACCGGCAACAGAGTTGCTTGCCAGCACCAGCTGCAGCCCTGGAAAAATACTGGAGTCTGGACTCTAGAGCGTTGTTTTTCTGATGGTATACAAAGAGCCACAGAACGGAACTTGGTGTTGTTCCGCAAAAAGCTTCAACGGATATACCACAGATTGTTGAACAGAGAGAACGACGAGTATAAACGCAATCAGGCAGTGAAATATCACCAGGAGGATGAATTCAGGTAAAGGCTTGCGAACATCAAACCGGGACCCGATGCCTTCAAAAAAATTAACCAGCTCGTTGGGAAAAAGATCTCGATGCAAGACACTTTAATGCAGGGATAACATTCTGCAACAACACCAACCGAAAGAGCAGAAGCTGTCGCTAAGACCTTCAAGAATCGCCCGCACAATCAGCTTCCTGAATTCATCGAAGAAATTGACAACAAGTTAGAAGAAGTTGCAGCCTCTAATATTTCAGTCATCAACTTGAATGAGGACAATCCTGCACTCACACCAACTGGAGATGCTTTTACTTCCTTCGAGGAATAAACTAACATAATCCACGGAGGAAGTTCTAAGAAGTCAGCTGGAAATGATAGTATTTCTAACTTTGTGCTACCAAATCTCGCCATCCTACTAATGACGATCATCTTCAACAACTGCCTGAATAACAGCTACTTCCCCGAAACATGGAAAACGGCAAAAGTGGTGCCCGTTCCGAAGAATACCAACAGGACTATCGTCAACGGATAACGGCCAAATTTCGTTTCTATGCTGTGTCAGCAAAATACTGGAGGGACTTATCCTGAGAAAGCTTCATCATTTCTTCAGGAAAAGGTAAATCATACCTTAATGTCAGTATGGTTTCCGAGCACAACACTCCACCATCCATCCGCTTCTTCGACTGCACTCCGACGTGTCACACGGCCTCAACAAGAAAGAGACGACAGTCGCCTGTTTACTGGACATCGAAAAGGCTTTCGACGCAGTTTGGATTAAAGGACTAGTCAAGTCTAGGACTACCTGAACACTTGGTAAGGTTAATCAAAAAATGTCTAACCCATAGATCCTTTTATGTAGAGGAAAACAAAGAATATTCACGAAGAAAGACGATCAGCGTTGGAGTTCCACAAGGTTCCAAATTGGGCCCCATACTTTTCAACATGTACGCAGCTGACCAGCCTACAAGGTGTGCAAGGTGGGTAAAAGTTATCACACGATGTTGGCTTGAGCAAAAATTTGCAAAAATTATAGCGTCTTTCTTCCAATAGGGTGACAGTTAGAAGAGGTCGCTACTCGTCATCGTCGGGGGATGAAATAGCAATCTTCATAGTATTGATCGTGAAGACATTTATAATAGTGAAGTTCGAAATTTCGAATTGCATAACATCATAGGAATTCACCTCCAAAATCAGAAGTGAATGAGCTCGCAGTGCACATGAAACACCTCAAGTTAACTCCCTAATAAAACCAAATTATAGATTGTCCATTAACTCATACTGGGATAACAGAATTCTTTAGAAATCTTTAGAAGAAAAACACAATCAAAACCATCTTCCATGTTTTAAGTTTCAGAGAACGACAGAGAACGAAGACTTACTCTTGACCGCAAGAATATAGATCTGAGGAATGCCGTCTTGGACGACGATTTTCTGCGATCGAAGTTCCTTTGGAGATTTCCTAATGTTAAAGATTCGGATGTTTGAGAAAAAATGTCCTCGCACCTTCCTTGGACTACACAGAACCCCAGATTCGGAGTACAAAAATACTACCATCCCAACCAGGTCCTATGCAACGGGTTGTCGAATCAATTTGGAGAAAATTTGCAGATCAGAGGATCTGGATTAAAATAATGGTGGCCATGTTTTTGGTCTGTTGTTATCTACTTTCTTGATTTGTTGCTTTCAGGACAATTCAATATGGTAGGGTTCGGGGTCAAATTATGAAAGTATTTTATCAAAATGAGTTTTCTCTCTCCATTGTTCTTAAAGCTTGCTGGCAGTATTCGGAACGACTGGAAAGCCCGCGAACTCGAAGACTTTTACTTGACGAATTTTGCATGAAAATTTGGTGTACATCTGTAAAAAATCCAACTGACTAAACGGTAAGGAGAAAAATAATCTTTTGCGATGAGATCCATTTTCCGATGATAAAAGCCTACATAAACAAGCAAGGTTGACGGATTTCGGATGATGTCAATTAAGACAAAGTATATATATATATTTTTTTTTTTTTTATAATTAACGCGCGCCCAAGGGACTATTTGTTTCCCTTTTAATGTAGAACACACTGCGCGGGAATTAGGAAGATAGGGTAGAGAAAAATAGGAGGTGTCGATTAACATTGGTTTTGAATGTTAGCAGATCAAAATGGCAAGGGAAAATCTCGCCGGGTAAACTATTCCAAATTCGTGTTGTTCGGCTAAAAAAAGAATCCCTATATTTCACGATACGTCCGAAATTGGGCTCAAGGGTGAACTGATGAGCATTTCTTGCGAGACGAGTATTACGGGAGAAACTTTTAAGAGGAGGAATGCAACTGGCTACTTCGAGTGAACATATTTTTGGAAAATAAACGATAAAATAAGGAAAGACATGAAACATTGCGTCGGTGTTCGAGAGGGGCAATTGTTTCCGCGGCAGTTCTATTTCCTATCAATCTTAACTCGATTTTGTATTCTATCAAGCAGGTGAAGCGATTTTTGCGAAGCACCTGTCCAGAGGTGGGAGTTATACTCGAGTTTACGGCGTATAACCGCTTTATAAATTGTAGCCGGATCAGAAGGGGAAAAATACTTCTTACACCTATACAGAAAACCGAAGCACTTAGCAGCATTCTTAGCGATCTGAAATATATGGTCGTCCCAACGGAGGTCTTCGTTGACACACATACCGAGTACTGAGAGCTTTTCGGTTTCTTCGATGTATGTAAGTGGACAATGGCATTGGAGGTATGTTTAACTTTAACGACAGAAGACAGCATTGAGTTTTCGAAGCATTAAACTCCACGCGATTCCTATTACCCCATTTGACAATGCTGTATAAATCGGAGTTTAATGAGCTTGACATACGGCACCGTTGCAATTGTACGTCCGAAAGCGAAGGACGTGAATTATCGAACGAATATGAAAAGCTGAGGGTAGAGTCGTCAGCAAAAGAATTAAGTGGATTAGAAGTAACAGACAGAAGATCATTTATAAAAATGAGGAAAAGAGTCGGAGACAGAACAGAGCCCTGGGGCACACCAGCATTTATTTTGTAGGAATTAGACTTGATAATAAAAATAAATAAATTTATTAGCGCGACAGCTCCTTAAGGAGCCAAGGCCTAGTGACTTATACTCTCAACCATTTCTGTGTGTGTGTTGTTAATCTGCAAGAATGGAAGGGACCTACAGTTTACCGCCGAGTCCGAACGGCTACATGAGATGCACTTTTTCGAGACAAATTTTACTTTTGGAGGTTTTGTCAATTCCTCGCAAGAGGCAGTACCCCAGAAAAAAAGGTGGTTATGAGCGGGATTTGAACCCAGGCTCTTTCGCTTAGCAGTCCGACACACTAACCACTAAGCCGCGGGGCACTACAGGAATTAGACTTGAATCCGTCCAATACATCGTTGGAAGAACAATATTTTGGTAAGGAGTAGAGGTTTCTGGTTCTTTGAAAACGACGAAAGTATTACCATTATGATAAACTGAGGCAAAATCGGTTTCTTATGCTAGCAAGAATTGGACTTCTTGGATGCTGAAGAAAATAGAATGCATTACACATTGTACGGACGTACTGTAAAGCATAGAGATTCTCTCTTTAGTCGAATCAAACCAATGTGGAACGCTCTACCTGGTTCGGTTTTTCCCTCCCATTTTGATATGCAGAATTTCAAGACTAATGTCTATCGACATCTCCTTTTACATCCTTCCCTTCTTCCCTAATGCTCGCACGGTGTTTTAACATTATAAGGGTAGAAAAATAACCCCTTTCGGGCGTGCCTATTATAAAAAAAAATATTCTGGGTTTCCTATCATTATCATGAGGGCTGGGTCTCAACCGAGCAATATAAAATAAAATTTGGGGGAAAACATTTAACAAAAAAATGTATATGAAATCACATAACCACTATTCATAACGTTATTTAGAAAAAAATATTATTTCGTTTGCTGTTTTCTATTTTATGAATTTTTCATTTCAAAATCGTTTGAACTTTTTTTTTTTTTATTTTAGAAAACATATTTTAAAATTTCTTTGAATATGTAAGCTGAAAATTTCATCAAAATCCGTCCAAGTTAAGGAGAAAGTCTGATTGAAAAAAGCGGTCATATGGGAGGTACCATTATAAGACTTTTTCGAAAAACAGTCGGGTAGAGTACTTTAAAAATACTATTTTCCAAGTTTGAAGCAAATCAGCCCAACCGTTTAGGCTATAGGAATCGCCTTATAGTACCTATAACCGCAAGTAAAAAATTATTAATATCACCCATGTGGAACAAAATAACGTGGCTTTATCAAAATCTCTAGTCCAAAATCCTAATTCGCACAATGCAAAATAAAAATTTGTCAGAATCAATGGATTCATTACATTATCGAAAAGTAACATTATATTTAAAATTACCAAAAACCGATGCAAAAATACATTTTTAATTAAACTCATAACAGTTGAATCTATAAATTATTTGTTGGTATTAAATGAACCAAATACAAAACTAATTAAAATGAAATATTTAATATAATTTTTGAAATTATATTTTGAAAAATAAACATTATTTAATAAAATTCTATCTAAAACATTGTTTTATCGAAATTTATTTTGCCAAAACTAACAAAAGTGGTATTTAATATTTAATTTGTATTTCAAAACTATGCAGTTACAGTCGAAACTCTTTTAGTCGTAAGCGATTTATTTACAAAAAATAATATAAACAGCTTAGAAAAGGGATGGCAATGAGATGTCAAATGTTAGTTTTTTTTTTTTTTTAGAAATTTTTTTGCATTTAACCATTTTTTTGCTAGACAGGAGAAAATATACTGCCCCGAAGAATAACGCATTATATTATATAATGCGAACATTAATTTACACTCCTGAAGGTACGCAAAATTCTAAATTCAGCTCTAACACCTATAATTATACTTCAAACAATATCAATTGGCTGCTGCTGTATTTTGGCTCCCTAAAATAACACCATAGGAAATAACGCAAAAAAAATAAAATGGAAAAAGCGCCCAAAAACTCCAAACAATATTTTGGTTTTTGTTCCTAGCAAAAAAGGCCCAAATTTGTTGGCGTTACTGCCTAAAATTTTGGTTTTTTTTCATATTTTTTTTGGGCCTTTTTTCTTCAAGAATAATGAAAAAAGGCAAAAAAATATTTTTGGAAAAAACGCCAGAAAATGCTCCGTTATTTTTTTTTCACAACGAAAGTGTGTACATAAGCTTATGTATTCATACATATAATCCTACTTATTTATAAATGTGAAGGTTTGCATGTTTGTTCCCCAATCACGCCTACACGGCTTAACGGATTTGGATACAATTTGGTAGGTATTGAAACATTAGGTACTTTTTATCAAAAAAAAAAAAACAAACACGGTTCCTGTGGGAGAAGCTTAGATTCTAAATAATGATAAATACCACGGCGCGTGACGCGGTCCGCGGCCAGCGAAAACGGATGCACGGGTTTGCGGATACGCAACCATTCGCTCACGAGCTTGCGAACGCCCACCGCCGTCGAGTTTATTTCTACAAAATTACGTTAGAGCAGTGACTAAAAGATCCTTGCAAATTTTTTTATTTTTTGGGCCTAATTTTTAAAACCGTTTTGGAATTTACGACAGAAAAGGCTGTTTTTCTGGTTCCATTTTCAAACAAGGTCAGGAAATTAATCCAAAAAAATTATATTTTTTGGCGTAATTTCCATTTTCACTTTTTGACTCTTTTTCCTAAATTACGGTGTAGTTTCCATACATTTTGGCGAATTTTCCTAAAAGATTAAGGGCGTTTTTCCCAAAATTATTACGCCCAAATTTGTTGTACTTTTTTCCAAAACACTTTTGGGCGTAATTTCCTATGGCGTAATTTCATTGAGCCCTGTATTTCGTTTGGGTCACAACAAAACCCTTCCGCAGGTAAAAAACTATTTAGTTTATAAAACGTGCATAGATACATTTTTCTCTCTAATGGAGCTTCCGGTTAGAGAGCTTTTACTGTATGTTAGAAAAAAAACACCAAAATCTCACACAAAATTTCACAAATTTGCACACGCCGAACAAATCGTGTCTCTTTATATATTTTTTGCAATTCATTTGAAAATTCAACTTCTAAAATATTAATTGCAATGAAATTCAAATTCAATTAAAATATTGAATGCGTGGGTGTGTGGCATTATGGTCGGTCGCTCGTCTAGTAGAGTGTATATTTATCGGGCGAAATTATTCTCTTGTTAAATTATTTCCTGCTAATTGAAAGTGGTAATGGTGAGTGGGCATGAAGGATAGAAAATTGGAAGAAGGAAACCTCTGCTATAATTAATGGCTTTGTGATCGCAAATTGCAGGAAGGGGGCAACGCCAAACAGTGTAGCCTCAGGGAAATGTCTGTCTGTCAAAATAAAAACAAAAAAAAAACAAAAAATTGGAATGATGCCAGAGTAAGAAGAACATTTATGTCATTCCAAATTAATAGACGCGGGGATTGAGTGGGGTATGACAGAAATAAATAAATTTGTTTGGTTTTATTTAATTTTTGTTATTTTTTTCTAAGAGTAGTGTTTGACTTGAGGTATTTTTGAAGATTAATTTGATTTATTCATATAACAAAGCTATAGTGGGTTTTATTTTGGGGGACTTATTTTGAGCTTAAATATTTAATTTATCATGCTTAATGGTGTCAGAATTAGGCTATTAGTTACCAGCATATTTCAGAATGTTGTTTTTTATCAACATGATTTTATTTAGGATCAAGTGTTTGGAGATTAACTCAAAAATAATAGTTTTTTTTTATTTTATCTATTTTTAAAGCAAAATAAACTAGAACATATTTTGGTTATAAAGATTCTAAATTTCGTAAGTGTACAAATATATGTATGTTGAAATAAAGATTTTTTGTGTCTTTTTGTTAATTATGTTATTATGAGTGTTTAAGGCTTGAAAACTCAACGGGTGCTTAATGCTGGTAGTTAGCCTCTACTAACCTTCCAAGATAAATGGACTTTAATCACAATCGCGAATTTCAACCGATCAATTTTAAAAAACTCATATCATTATCAAATGTTTTAACTTGATTAGGAGCTTACTCTTTATCTTTGAGACGCGTTCTTAAGACAATACTTAAAGTTTTAGAACCTCAGGTTTATCTGCCCGCTTTTATATTCCATCGTCCTTGCCATCTTAAGGTTACATTGAAAGTGTAAATCTAAGGCATTTCTCTAATTATTCAATGAATCGACGACACCGGTGATCTACCACATCAGCCAAAAAGGTGTGAAAAGAAAGTTTCAGTAGCGCAGTTTTTGACAGCAGTTCAGAAATTTATTCTTAACTAGCTGTTACCCGCGACTTCGTCCGCCTGAAATTATCAAAAACTGTTTATGTTCCAGCGCCACCTACGGGAGTAATTGTAATAGCCTAAGTTACTCCTTAGGATATCAGCTACCTGCGAGTGAAAGTCCCGTCAAAATCGGTGCAACCGTTCCCGAGATTACCCGGAACAAACAGACATAAAGACAGACAGACAGACAAACATTTTTTAAATGCTGGTTGTTGCATGTAACACTGATAGTAAGCCAAACAGCGTTGCCATGATCTTCTTGCGGGTAATCTCGGTAACGGCTGCACCGATTTCGACGTGACTTTCACAGGCAGATTGCTAAATGTGCTAGGGAGTAACTATCTAAATACCCACTACGTGGCGCTGGGGTCGTTTGTCCCGTCAAAATCGGTGCAACCGTTCCCGAGATTACCCGGAACAAACAGACATAAAGACAGACAGACAGACAAACATTTTTTAAATGCTGGTTGTTGCATGTAACACTGAAAGTAAGCCAAACAGCGTTGCCATGATCTTCTTGCGGGTAATCTCGGTAACGGCTGCACCGATTTCGACGTGACTTTCACAGGCAGATTGCTAAATGTGCTAGGGAGTAACTATCTAAATACCCACTACGTGGCGCTGGGGTCGTTTGTTTTCTGGAAAATCCTCATTTATGGACAGATTTTGACGGGATTTTTACAGGCAGAAAGCTGATATTATAAGCAGTACGTACAGCTATTTTAATTAACTCCAGATGGCGCTAGAGGTTTTTTTTTTAAAGTCTTATGTATGCCCGATTTTTACGAGACTTTCACAGGCAAATAGCTGATGATATATAGGTTGTCGTCGTTTCGAGAGGATATTTTCTTTAAAGGCTTCAAGAATCGTTGCCGAGATTTATGATGATGCACAGCGTGGAGGTGTAAGAGTTCATACCGCCATGTGGGTCAAAATCCACCAGAAAGTGAACCATTACTCCCCAAATATAACAGAACATTTATGAAAAGGTTCACACATATATTTCTTTTAATAAAATTGTATAAATATTGGGCACTGTAAAATAAGGCCCTAATCATCATTAATCATATCGAAAGGCAAGATCTTTGATCGAAACAATTAAAATTTACGTACAAAAATAACACGTTCTAAACTTATAAATAGTGTCAAAGCAACGAATTTATTAAAAAAGTATTTCGAAAATTGTTTTTTTATTTTTAGTTTTTTGAAAAAAAAAAATTTACGTGACGTCTTATAAATGGATGACAGGCTACACGCACGAAATAGATTGACACATGCGGATAAGACTCATCACTCATGCTAACCGCGATACTGTGGTTCTTTTAACCAAAATCGATCGCAAACGTATTCTGAGCACCAGGCGAACATCAGATGTATGCATGTGTGTATGTATGTCTTGTATGTACTTTTAAACCGCCAAACGGATTTTTATGAATGCAATGGTAAATATACAATGTTTGGTCCCGCTAGCATTATTTTATTTGTTGGTACAATAGTATTTTTGGTTTATTTGTTTAGTACTTAGTACTAGAATTTAGTACTGTTGTATTTTTGGTACTAGATTTAGTACTATATTTATTTGGCGTGATAAGTGGAATTGTGTAGGGTGTGAGTTAACGGGCTGCATGTTGGTGATGGTGTCATCAATGTTTTTTTATGACGTTATCACGTAGAATTATCGTCCGTAAACCGACTTTACAGACAACCAACTTTTTTTTGGAAATCTTGGTATGCAGTTTTTTAGAATTTATTAATATACATGTGGTCATAAAATTTTAAATAATTTTTTTTTTAATTAGTTTTCAAAATATTGATTTTTCAAAATTAATTTAAAAAAATAATTTTAATTAGAAAAAAGTTATTCAAAATTTTGATATGCTGAATTAATTTGGATGCCTAGATCTTCTCAAATGGCTCTTTAAATGCCAAATTGCCATGGTAAGTTACAGGATTGAACAGACTGTAAGGGCCATTTTACGGTAGTCTGGTGGCCCTTCACAGACTACTTTTCAACGTTTAGTGGCCAGATTTGAGACGGTAATCATTCAACCAACATTCGTCGCGCTCTATTTCACGCCAAGCACAAAAACGCGGCCTTTCGCAGGCTTCAACTTGGCGAAATTCGCATCTGAACTTAGGTTCATACAAACTCCAACTGACCGTGGAAATTAAATCATAACGTTCATGACTTTCTATCTTAGTCCAGTCGACAGGTCGGAAAAGACGGCTTTAAGATGACAAAGGTCGGAACTTAAAGAAATTTGCGATAATATTAAAGGATTTTAAATTGAAATGTTTTTAAGTTTTGGACATCGTAGGCCTTGCGCAAAAATGTGGGGAAGTGGGACTGCATAATGCTCGACCATTTTTTGGTTTTTTCATTAATAACTTTTTTTGCTTACGTCCTACGTTTAAAACGGGCACGGGCAGGTATATTCAAATATGTTTTTATGTTAATTTGTTACGAAAAAAGGTAATTTTTCAAATTTCCCCAAAAATGCCAAAAACTGCAGATTTACCCTCGTTTCTTTTGTTAAACTCGAATTATGATAAATTTTTGTTGCATTTATGATTCCTGGATAAATTCACAAATTTTTGACAGCCTTTAAATCTATCCACAACAAACCAAAATTAACAAAAGTTAAAATCCATCACTAAATAATTAACACAGGCGGTTCTGAGGGAAATATTAATGTAATTAACACTACAAAAAGAAGTAAAAAGGAAAAAAAACTTTAAATAGAATTATGAGCATGTGAAGGCGAGAGTGAAAAATTAATTTTCCGACAGCGACCCTTATATCCGCTCCTGGAGGCGGAGTTTTTATTCGGAGATTTGTGGTATATAAATTAGTAGATAGTACCTATCTGACAGTGAAAAATAAATTTAGCTAAGACTTCTACATAACAAGATATAGGCATGTAAAAGCTTGAGTGAAAAAAAAACTTTTACACGTGACCCTTCAATCCGCTCCTGGAGACGTATTCATTTGTTCGGGAGATTTGTGGTATATCTTATAGGTAGGCGAACTCAATACCTATCTGACAACGTAATTCATAACGAGATATAGGCATGTGAAAGTATGAGTGGAAAAAAATATATTTTCTGACATGTGACCCTTCATTCCGCTCCTGGAGACGTATTTATGTTGTCGGGATGTCCGTGGTATATGGATCGTCTAGCTGGACTCAATACCTATTTGACAATGTAAAACATACTCAGCTAGAAATTTCACATAACGAGTTGTTAGGCCTTTGAAAGCTTGAGTGAAAATATGTATTTCCTGACAGGCGATCTTTCAATCCGCTCCCGGAGGCGCAGTTTTTTTTTTTTTTTTTTGGAAATGTATGGTACATAGGTCTAGTAGCTAAACGCAATACTTATCTAACAATGCCAAACACAATCAGCTAGGACTTCTTAGATAAAGAGATATAGGAATTAAAAAGCTTGAGTGAAAAAATGTATTTTTGGATTTGCGACCCTTAAATCCGCTCCTGGAGGAACGCTCCGCATCCAGGAACGGATATAAGGGTCGCAGTCGGAAAATACATTTTTCATTCACGGCTACAGGGAAAGAAAATTAGCTTTTGTTAATTTATGTTTGCAGGGGAGAGGAGGGGTTGCGGGGTAGATTTAAAGGGTGTCAAAAGTTTGTGAAATTTTCCAGGAATCATAATTACAACAAAAATTGATCATACATTTTTTTATTTTTTTATTTTTTTATTTTATTTATTTTTGGCTAAGTGTCTGTAAGGTACATTGCCTTTTAGAATGCACATGACGTTGCACGACACTAGTTAGAAGACATAGAAAGATAGGAAAGAATTTTTTTTTTTTTTTTTTGGCGCAGTAAATAGAGATTTAGGTGACTATTTTCTCATTTAAAACTCACGGGCGGCTCTAGCTTGCACTAGGAGTTAGAAAAATTTCTCTTAACCTGAGTATCGAACTGACGAACTCCGGGTCAGAAGCAAACATCTTATCTACTGCACCAATGCCGCCCGCATCGAGTTTAGTAGAAGAAATGAGAGGAAAATTTGCAGTTTTTGGTCTTGGTAACAAATTGACACAAAAACATATTTGAATAGTCATTGTAGGACATTGTATGCTCTAGAAAATATAAAAGGTGAAATTTTTTGCACATTTTTTGCACAGGGCCCACGAGGTACACACTTAAGAAAATGTTAATTTACCATCCTTTAACATTATCCCAAAGTTTCATTAAATTCCCACCTTTGTGGGCTCAGGTAAATTTCTAGCGTTAGCATAGAAGTTGTTAGTATGACAACACAGAACGACTAATTCGTACGCCTTTATATATTAACGTGACATCCGACTTTTGTTTAAAGTTTTAATGCGACTATAACCTGGGTTATGTCGAAAGCAAGCCGAAAGGACCGATGATGTTTTTTTTTCTAAAAACCTTTCTTAGTATCAAATTTAAAGAAGATATCCTAAAAATTGACAAAACAGGAGATCTCTCATATGATTGATATGTTTTTGCCTCTAAATTTTGCATTTTCTTATTTATCCTTCAGGGACCATCGCATGTCAAAAATAATAGAAAAAAAAAAAACATTTCAATATGTTAATTAGCAAGCGACATACAAGGTGGTCAGCCTCGAATATTTCTGTGCGCCAAATAAAATAATAAAAACACCTCTCGGTTGCCCCATCAATTTTCCGCCTGCCAACTCGGAAAACTACCAAAATGTACCCGAATTAACACACTCGTGTTCAACTTGCACCCTCTGCCCTGTATATATGTACAGTACATATGTTGTGTTTTGTTATGGCGTTGCTCTATAAAATTCAAAATATTTTATAGCATCTACCGTTGGTACCTATATATTATTTGACACCCAAAAGTACACAAGAATTATTGGCAGAATTTTGCTACAATTTCGCTTTTTATTTACATTTTTCACTCGGCGTCCATATATCTTCCCAACTGACATTCGTTGTGGGTTGTGGGGTGTCGGTCGGTCGGGGGTGAAAAAAAAAAACAATTTGGCTCGAGTTCGGGGCAATTTGACGAGCAACAAAGTTCTTTCCGATCTGAATGAGGATTTAGTAGTTTTTTCTCTCAGTGTTTTTTTTTTCATTTTATTTTTGGTGAAAGATGAACAAACAGTTCAAGGTTTATTATTTCAGATTTTAAATTTAATTTTATTTTTGTTTTTTTGAAAACTTGAATGACATGCGGGATTTTTGTTTAGATGTATAATTTATGTTCCAATTCAACAAACAAGGATTGCAGGGTGTGGTGGGGTTGGGTGTTTTATTTGTGTTTTTGTTTTATAGCGACAATAATATTATTAGCGAAACGAGGAAGAAGAGGTTTTTGAACTTTTTCGTTTGTATCTGCGCTGCGCATTTGTTGGATACTTGCCAAAAGTAATAACCGGGGAATTGTGTTTTGGGAATTTTTTGTTTTTTTTTTTATTTTTCATGCGCCAATTGATTTATTTTCTTTCGGAATGTTTATGATGTTTTGTTTTTTATTTTTTTGTGAAAGAAAAAAATATTTATTTATACCTACGCCAGAAACATAAGTTTTTAATGACCAATAAATTAGATTAAGGCTTTTAAGACGGTAAATACATTTGTTAATTTTCATAAAAAAAATAAAAGAGGGAGAAGCTGAAATGTTTTGACGGATTGGGCATCGTTAAAAGATGAGATAGGAAAGATTTCGTTTTTCAACACATGTGTTTGTTGTGCTTTAATTGTTGTTTTTTTTTTAATTGCCTGTCTTAAAAATTTTTAGACGATTTTTTTTTTAGAATTCTATTCAAGCATATGACCTTGATAAATAAATTTGGAAGATATAAGCAGTTAGTTCAAATACGAGAAAGAACTCCTAATATGTACCTACATTATATCAACAGATTTAGTGATAGTTTCACGATGTTCAACTTTAAGCGATCCGACGTTAGATTCAGCGTTAAATTTGCGCTTCACTCTATCAATAATAATCTTAATGATGTAGGTCACCCATACCTACCCTTCAATACATGGTAATTAGGTGGTAGTCTTGAAAGGAATCTAATCATATCTTATAAAAAAACGTGGAATGAATTAATTATAAAATAATAATTAATGAAAAATAATTTAAAAAAAAATGGTTGGCAACCCTGTTAATTGGAATAGACACCCTAAGAACATAAAAAGTGAATAATTCTGAAAAGATTCGCGAAAATAACCTTGAACATTATCAAAGAAGGCCATGGATTACATATGCAGCGGCGCAACTGTAAAATGTTTTAATACAAATTGGGTAACTACAGGGAACTGTTCTTAGTCCCTTGCTTTTTATTTAAGTTTTGAAAACGGGAAAAGTGATACAAAGGTAGGTCTTTTCTCTATGATTCGTTATTTTTATGTGTAACACATTCGTTAGCTAGCGAAACAGCCTTTAAATGTTCAAATACTCTATGCAAAATATGGAGCCTACTTTTAGGCACCAAAGATGAAAACACTGCTTTTCTGCATATAAGATGAATTCATAAATATTTCTGGATGCTAAGAAAAAACTAAAATCGAATTTTGTGAGCATAAAAGCTTAATATAAAACAGATTTAAGGCAACAAATATTAAGGTCAATTGGCTCTGAGCTAATATATTTCAAAGCCAAAAAGAACATACCTGATGGTTATTCCATTGTTGCATCAAATGGTCGTGACACAATCTGCAAGCCTGAATCATGCCGCGCGGATCTTTCGGTCGCGATCTGGCCGGACGCGGATGGGTTTCGTTGAATATCGTAAAATACGGACGGTCACGATCTTTAGATTCTTTCGGTTTGCAAGTGTTCAGTTCGATTAAACTGCCGCGACGCTGCTCATCACCACAAACGTAACACACCTCGGTGGTAGAGTTCTTATCTGGCATCGATAGATCGAGAATGCCAACTTCAACCGGATTGGGCGTGGTGTTCGCGGACGCGTGTTGTGACGTTGGGGTCCGTGATGCTGACGGTGCCTGGGTAATTGGTGAGGAATGATGGGAGTTCCGTAAATCAAGAACTGCATCATCTTCGGTGGTGTTTGGAGCAGCAGCTGCAGCTGGTATTGGTACCGTTGGAACCGGCGGAGGAGCTGGATGAATGCCAGCGCTGCTGGATCCATAAGCCTGAGACTTATTACTGTTGCCGTATTCGTGAGGCGATGTTTGAGGTGGAAGATGATGATAGGACTGTTGCAAATGTTGCTGATGTTGAAGGTGCTGTTGCTGTTGGTGTTGCTGCTGTTGATGCTGCTGCTGCTGCTGTTGTTGGTGTTGGTGTTGCTGTTGTTGTTGTTGGTGATGGTGGTACTGCTGTTGGAGTTGATGTTGCTGCTGGATTTGCATTTGCAGCTGATGTTGCTGTTGGTGGTGGAGCTGCTGCTGATGTTGTTGGTATTGTTGCTGTTGGACCGCTGAATTCAAATAGGAGATCTGTCCCAGTTTGAGCTTATGATGGGCAAAGGAGGACGGTTTAATGTTGATGCCGTCGTAGGGAGCTGACGTCGGACGAGCTATTTGCTGTTGCTGTTGGGGCGATAGGGCGGACAATTGATGTTGAGACGACGAATGAAGGGGGTTTTCTCGAGAATGAGGACGACTGTGGGATTTCTCGTTATTGCGACTCGACGGCCTTTGCCCGGGAGGATAGCTTACTGATGGACTTTTCCCATAATAATCGGATTTCTGCAACTGGTGTTGTGAGGGTGAGTCATTGCGGGATGTTGGCCGGTGAGGAGAGTCATTACGAAGTGAAGATGCAGCTGAGTGTTGCTGAGGGGGCTGTTGCGGGGACGCATGCATGCCCATGGCATGTTGTCCATATTCCCTGGACATTGGTCGTTGCACAGAATTCGGGTACGAATACGCAGACGGTGGATAACTTGGTGCCCGCTCATTGCCACCTCGGTCAGCAGCGCTGCGATCTCCTCCAGATGTGGTTAAATGCTCAGCACTTAGTCCCAACATCTGAGCAGCATACTCTCCCTGGGTGGCGATATCAGCCCCTATGTAGTTCTTCCCATCCAGCCGTTTCATGTGGTATATTCGCTGGAGAATCGGTTTGTTCTCACGCTCATAGGCATCCCACTGTTCGGTCAGGGAGCGATAGCAAAGCATGCAAGCCATGACATATTGTTGCGTAGCTTGTAGCTGCGGAACGCCTACCGGTGCTTCATGATGCTCCAAAAATGGAAAGTACGGCTCTGAAAGTCGTTCGGGGTTCGGACGAACTCGGATTGGCTCGTAGCCTCCTCGACCGGCACACACATAACAAAGCGGGATGACTTCAGCAGTTGTGTGATTGTGGCTGCTGCTGCTGCTAGACTTTGTATGGTGATGATGATGTTGCTGCTGTTGTTGTTGTTGCTGTTGGTGTTGCTGTTGATGTTGGTGTTGCTGCTGCTGTTGTTGGTGTTGCTGTTGTTGTTGATGTTGGTGCTGCTGCTGTTGTTGATGTTGCAGGTGTTGCTGCTGTTGCTGATGGTGATGTTGTTGAAGCTGTTGTTGATAATGCTGTTGTTGTTGTTGTTGTTGTTGCAAATGATGATGATGTTGCATAAGTTGATGATGTTGGTGCTGTTGTTGCTGCTGGTGTTGTTGTTGTTGCTGGCTTTCTTGTGGAGAAGTTCGATGTGTTGGCGGAGCTGATGCCGATCCAGACGAATATGAATGTGTTTGGCCCAACGAAGATGAAGCGGGCGCGGATGATTGCGATTGTGGTGGCGGGGGTTCCGACTGCATCAAGGAACCCCCACGTAATTCGTTTTTTATATATGCTTTCGCTTTTTCCATAATAATCTGCAAACAAAAAAATGAAAATTATAAATTAGTAAAATAAAGAGATATATTGATGATAGAAAAACATGCCAAACTGACAAACTAACGAACTTAATTTAAGTTGCTTCAATTGAGTTTTACTAAATTTTAATAACCACAAACCCACTTTGTTATTTTACGTCTCCCTGTTTCACCCTCAAATTCTAAACATTTTCCAATTAAAGCAATAAATATTGAACAATTTAATAATAAATAACTCAATTGAGCCGGGCTTTGTCATAAAAATAATGTAGTTCGTGCTTCTAATAATTCACAATTGCACTATTTGCATAAACTCTAACTGGAATAATAATTTTAATTGAAAACAAAACTAATGCACGTGTTTATGTTGGTTCGACTGTACACTCTGGTAGAGAAGAAAAGAAACACATTCAATTATATATTTTTTTTTTGAATGCCTATTGCAAGGCTCTGCTTTTCACCTCTTTTTACTGGTGTTGGGTGATCCAACAGTCTGTTAAGTGACTACACTAATTGCTCCTTGTTTGCATATTATGACATCTGTCATAATAAAAATGAGTGTTATATTTATTGTCCCTTAATGTCAAACAACATGTTGTTATTTCATTTTCTCACTAATGTAAGAAGAATTTGAGTGTAAATCAAACTTTAATAAACAAAGCTTTATAACTATCAATTGATCTTAATTTTTTTGTGTTTTCGAATTTTGGTGTCTTTATTTTTCTACACCACTGTTTCTTTTCTCCCAAACCAGCAGATTTATCAATAACGTTTGGTTGTGAATATTTATTGCTTTTATTTTGAAATTACAACACTTTGGTGCACACACGCTTAGAGCGGCACAAAGCTTGTTATTAAAAATAAATAACACAAAATACCTATTTTATTATTTCATAAGCGTATTGTGTGCTCCATTGTGTGTGCTGTTTTCAATGTTTTCCCATATTTATTCAAAGGCGGTGGGGGGGTGATTGAAACTACAACACTAATTGAAATTTATGATTTATTCGTATGCTGGTTTAAATGCCGCCTCATTCATTTTATTTCAAATAAAATAAATTCCAAAGTTAAAATAAAACAAAGCGACCAATATTCGACATTATTTTAAATTAAGCGTGCAACTAATCCTGACGGACGGAGCATTCGTCCTAGGGGTTGGTCCTTCGTTTTTTTGGGATGTGTGCAATGAAAGCTATTCAAATAATGACGTGAGCATTGAGCTCATACAACACCAGCATGGCATGGAAGCAGAGTTTATTTGGTCAAGTTAAATAAATAAAAAGCTTAATCGTGTTTTTCGTATGAGAGGATGCTAAATCCTTGAACAAAGTTTAGCTTTTTACGCACAAGCTGTGCATTCATTTGCAGTGGAAATTAAGTGCATAGATCAATACGTATACACATATAGATAATCATTTTAATGTTGTTTATAGGATTTGTATATAGGTTTCTTAAAATCTAGTTACTCGATTTACGGACGATAATTTTACGTGATAACGTCATAAGAATACATAGATGGCAGTAACAACACATACAGCCCGTTAACTCATACCCACAAACCCTCTCGTTAAATCCACACATACACATCCCAATATCTACATCTACTTTCTACTTTAGCAAAACTCCGCCTATTTTGTATTTCTTTTTCTCTTCTTGTACTTTTTGAATCTAAGTGCAAATATTTTGGGAGTTTGCGTCTGTTCTTTTTCATGTTTGTCATGTGCTTGCGATCGGTATTGGTTATTAGAACCAATATTTTGGTTGATAGAACCACAGTATCGCGGTTAGCATGAGTCATGAGTCTTATGAGCATGTGTCATGTTATTTCGTACGTGTAGCCTGTCATCGATTTATAAGACATTATTACGTCAAAAAAAGTTATATTTTATATTGAACTCGAACTCGAAAATCACATTATAAAAATTGATCAGCCGTTTAAAAAATTTACATGGAATGCATCACCATCATAGGTGCAACAACCGGGATCCGGTCCGGGGCCCTTCAACAATTTTTTCCATACATCCCGATTGCTGGCCGACGCCATCCAAATGCCCAACCCAAGGCTTTGGGAGTCCTTGTCTACGCCATCCTTCCAAAGCTAGGCGAGCTAGGTGGCCACCCCACCGGTGTCTACCGAGCTTTATTTTTTCCACAACATCTGCTTCCAGGTAGATTTTAGGCAATTTTCCGGATCCGTCCTTCCTTGCATACGGGACCAACAATTCTCCGCAATACTTTCATCTCGAATGCGGATAAGAGATCAGAGTGCCTTTAGGCGGCATTAAACTCTATAAAAAGATGGTATGTTGGGATATTAAATTCCAGACTTTTTTCCATCACCTCCCTAAGAGAGGTGATCTCTGATATGATCAATTGTGGATTTGCTTGGTATGAAACCACATTAATATTTGCCAATTATGGTTTTAGCATATGGGGCTATCTGTTCTTGCCGGATAGAGGAGAATATCCTATAGGATTTGCTCAAAAATGTTATACCTCTATAAATGCTGCACTTTGTGATATCTCCCCTCTTATTTATGGGACATATGATGCTTTTTGGCCAGTCTTCTGGCATTTCTTTCTGTTCCCATCCGTGCACTATGATTTCAGGAATTTCTTGAGGTAGTGTTGGCCCTTCATCGATCAGCCATATTCGATAAGCTCAGCGGGTATATCATCGGCTCCCGAGGCCTTATTATTTTGGAGCCGATTAATCGCCTTTTGTATCTCCTCAGTGTTTGATGGCTGCAGTATGAGGTCTTCCTCTTGAAATGTTCGAGTCTCCATTTCTTCGGTGAGCTGGCCCTCAACAATTCATTAAAGTACACTTCCCATTGCTCCAGAATGCCTTCAGGATCGGTGATCAGATTTCCCTCTCTTCTTCCTTGCAGTATGTGTAGCGTGGTGTATATTGCGACACATTTCTGACGAATTGATAGAACTTCCGCGCCTGGTGCGGACCTCGCTCTTTATTTCTTTCCATTTCACAGACAATGTTTTTCTCCCAGACTGCCTTTTTTTGTCTGTGAAGTCTTTTATCTATTCTTCTGAGCTCTTAATATTCACCTCGGCATGCACCAGCATTCTTACGTTCAGACGCTAGTTTGCATTCATCATCAATCCAGTCGCTCCGATCTCTGCGACTACTAACTAAGATGGTATCAGCAGTATTAATGACTTTGTTCTTAAGGCGTGATCATTTATCTCCATGCCCGGCACTCTGTCCTCAGGTCTTACTCTTCCCTCATCGAGTTCTCCGATGGCGAGCCATAGTTCGCAGAGCTAAGTTCGGAATTGATACTGGCACCTCGATACGTGACGTTTGTATCGTCATACCTTTGGCGGGCATTGAGGGGTCGTCTCTAAAAGTTCGTAGTAGGAATATATTTGGTTTTCTTGGGATATGGATAGCTCTGAGGGATCCCCTCCGATAAGCTATCGATGCCAGTTGTAGTTGGTTGGCGTGGTTGGACTTGATTTGCATCAAGTATTGCGGAGCTTTTCGCTTCAATCACTCTGTTCTGTGCACTTACCTGATAAAGAGATGAGGTATAGCTCTGTTCTTGTCAATTTACGGGAGCCTGAATGAGTGTCCCGCTTTTGGCATCTCCTTGATACGGACCTGAATTTGGCAAAAAAAAAGTTCAAAAACAGTTTGTATTTCTGCTCCATAACAAAGTTCTTGGACTTCTTGTCGACTGAGAAAGTGATGGTCTGACATCCACTCCTGAGGATTCGCCAGCTAGTTTTCGAAATACCAGGATTTTGCTTTCTAGCTAGGAAAACGTCCTTGGACATTTTGTCATGTTCCGGAATGAAGGTGATGCAAGTATAAATCTTTGTGATATCATTGCCCTGAAAAGTGTGTAGTTTTGCATTTGGTCATGGACTTATACTTCTCACTGCAGACATGAGCCATTCCCTGGTGTCCGCGTCATGGCACGTGATGGATAGCTAGCCATCCCTTGGTGAAAAGGCAACAAATTTGAGCGGGGAATTGGTTTTCCGCTTTGTCCACCTCAGCATACCTAGGTATTTCCCTGCATCTGTATCTTTTTTCTGGCCATTGAAGTGGAGAACGCAGAAGAGCTTTCTACATTTGACTCAGATATGTTTGTTTTTTTGTGTTTACTTATTTTTCCTCCATTTATATCCCACGAGTAAAGCGAGAAATTGAGTCCGCACCCGCAAAGCTTTTATACGGGTCTAAGGCTTATTAATCCAGAGATACAAAAATCACGAATTATTTGCCTGCAAAGCGTTCGCCATTCACGGTAATGTTGGCACCGTTTTCGGACTTAAAGACAAATGAGTCGATGACAAAAAATACCGCTGGCAGCTTAACTAGGAAATTATCTAAAATACGTTCCTCTAAAAAAGTTGATAAAATCAGATGAGCCGACTAAAACTTTTCATCAGCCAGTTGTCCTATTTAAGTGATGGTTAATCTAACAATTGATTTTTGCTTTGGAAAAAACCCGAAATTTGCTTCATTAAAGTCATTTATTCAAGTGATTTGCCCTACCACTTTCGGTATCCAAAAATCTTAATTGCAGCCCAGTAATCAATAGAGTTCTCAAAGTACCGTGTCAATATACATAAATTTCTCCGATTCAGCGATTACAAAAAAAAAAAAAAAAAAATCATCAAGGACACAATTTTTACCTTCGAAACAAGACACTTATTTTGCGACCTAATTACCAGAGGTGCGGCACGATTCTTCCACAAGCTACTTAATACGCATCAAGCCATGCACAATGGCCCGTAAAAAAAAAGAGTTGCAACTTAAATTTCCTTCAAAATTCCAAACATCACATTACGTGATCCTTTAATCATCGTTTCTCTGGTTCCTTGGAAGTCTGGGAATATGATAAGTTTTAACAATACTTTCGATATTTTTTTTTTTTTTGTGTTTTTTGTATACTTGAACTTCAATTTGTAACATGAGTTGCCGTGCCGTGCAAGAACGTTTACCTGACACAAAAAAGAAGAACACGAAAAACAACGAGGAAGAAATCGAAACTGCAAATAACCATTAATCGCCAGGTGAGAAATTTCCCCCTCCCTAAAACCAAAACCTGAAGAAATACAAATCCAATTAGACTCATCAAGTCATCGGCTTATAAAAAAAAAAAATTGGTACTACGACAGGTCGGTTGGTCGACTGGCCTTAACTGCAACGAAACATGACACGGTATGTTCGTTTAAATTACTCCATGACGCGGCAAGTTGTGCACAAAGTTACCTCACCATCACAATAAAAAAAAAAAATTCATAGATATAAAGTTCCCAGGTACGTCGTACGTACTAGCTCAAATAAAATATTTTAAGAACCTAAGTTCAGATGAAAAAGAAACAACTTAAATTTTTTTTTTAAATACAAATTTTATGTTCTAAATTGTCATTTACAATTCCTGTACCTAAGGTTTTTTTTTTTTTTTTTTTTTTTAATGTAACTAGTTTCTACCCGTGGTACGTCTGGAAGGATTCGTTGTCCCTCTGAACCGGGGCTACTATATCTCTGCAACTCTGTAGTCAATTTTGGTTGTAATCGGTTAACCCGTTCTCGAGAAAGTCGAATAAAAAAAAACGTTCCTATGGGAGGTATAATTTTTAGCCCACCATATTTATTTTTTTTATCAACAAAATATAACGGTTGTACTGATTTTTTTTTTTCATAGAAATTCTTGAAGCCGTTTTTGAAAAAAAAAGCTTTTAGATAACGGTCATATGACAGGTACCGTTAATTAAAAAAAAAAATTAAAAAAGTCCTCTGTAGAATGTCAAAATAACCTTGTGTTCCAAAATTAAAGAGGATTGTCCCAGCCGTTCAGGGTGTAGTATAAAATACAGGGTGTTTTTTTTTAGACGTGTGGTTTTCAATCTGGCAATAGTTTTTTCGGAGTTGGTCTTTTTGACAGCTGTCACTTGATTTATGCTCACTTTGGTTTGCCATTTCATAATAAATAGAATTACTCATGAACAACGTTTGCAAATCGTGCAAATTTATTACCAAAATAATGGTTCTGTTCGGTGGAGCAGGGGTATCGAAGAAGACCCGAATGAGTCCATCCACAATTGCGCGCAACAATTGGAGCTGTACCCATCCACTTTATAGAAGATTTTGCGGAAGGATGTTTGTTTGCGGGCTTACAAAATCCAACTGGTGCAAGAATTGAAGCCGAACGACCATCAAGCACGTCGCACGTTCGGTGAATGGGCCCAAAACGAAATGGCCACCGATCCCGATTTTCACAAAAAAAATTGGGCCTCTCGCGGCCACTTGCCCGAAATCATTTTAAAAACATAATGGCAAACTCTTATTTTTATATTAAAGCTGAATTCTTGGCCATAACATTAAATTATATGCGTTTTATTTCTTCTTGAAAAACACACGTCTAAAAAAACACCCTTTACATATGTACTTAGAGTCAGACAGACTGACAGACAGAATTTTGCCACTACCTCAAATTAGTCCGATCAAATTAGACATACAAATAGTGATCAAATTACAATAATTCCGACAGTGGTAAATTTTGGTGAAGACCTTGGGTACACAATTAGAAATAAAATGCCAAAAGTCCCTATCGATCCTATGTGTGCTAAAAAGTTAATCAGGGTCAAAGGTCACAAAAATAGTTTTTTTTTTTTGATTTTTTAGCAAAATGGTTAGTTTATGTTAAAAATAGCTAAGACAAAAATGTAGATCATGCATTTCTCTATAAAAACTGTCTTAACACTTTTTTTTCTAAATTCACAATTTCTGAAGAAAAGCGATTCTAAAATTTAATAAAATATGAGGTATTGAACTAGGCGCGGTTTTTCGCAGTAGGCCTACTACACCATCTAGTCCAGTAAATAAACATGGTTTACCCTACAAAAGGTCGAGAAGTTGTGAATTTTTGATTTATGATGTTAAGGATGCCCGGTAGATAGGAAAATAATATTTTACAACCAACCGCCCTCCGCCCCATCAGGTAAAAATGACACAAAATCGGTACTTTTTTCACTCTTTGGCTTAATAACTCCTTTCTGGTGCATTGTAACGTAAAATGACTCGATATGACAATTGGTAGTAAATAGTATAGTATAAGAATGAAAAGCAACTAGACGTGTTTTTTTCGTCGTCCGGTTATATTCTTAACTTTCGATAAAAAGTCGCAGTTTGAGTGCGCAACATCAAGCCTTACCAAAAGTAATTACCAGCTGCAGTGATACGCTTTAACACTGAAACGAAAGTCACTCCTCTCATCGGTGTATAAATTCAACGGACAAGTTTTCATACGCCATTCAAACAAAAACCAACTCACCTATACACATAAAGAAAAATTAAGTATCTGTTTTTAATATCAAAATAACAACTTTTTACAAGATGCATATGAAAGTATATACTATAACAATTACTATATATAACTTAAAACAACTTAACTGTTTGTTCCGGCTAATCTCGAGAACGACTGCACCGATTTTGATGGGACTTTCACTGACAGATTGGTGATGTTCTAGGGAGTAACATAGGCTATTTGAATTGCCCACTAGGTGGCGCTTGGGTTGTTTTTATTTGAAAATTCTTAATTATAGAACCGATTTTGACGGGACTTTCACAGTAAATACAGCAAATAGTTGATATTGTAAGAAGTAAGTAGGGCTACTTTAATTAATTCTTATTCATGCCTTGATTTTCACGGGACTTGAAATGCACATAGCTGATGTTGTAAGGAGTAACAGAGGCTATTTTAATCACCCCTTGATGGTGAGGTCATTTCGCAAGCAGATAGTTAATTTTGTAGGAAGTAACTAAGGGTATTTTCATAACTAGGTGGTTTATGGTATACCCGAGCAACGCCGGGTCGGAAGGCTAGTCGTTAATAATATCGGAAATCTGAAGAATGCTGTCGGGCTTCACCTTAACTATATCCTATGATCTGCACACTTATAGTTGCTAAAGCTAAAACTTATTTTTCAATCTTAGAAACGTAGCTATGAAGCAGCAGCTACACATAGTTTGATATATTTTAACAAATCCATTACATGACCCTTAATGTATCTTTTATAAGACAACTTAAAAGTAATTAACAACAACGATGACAAAGGCGTGACCGTCCTGGATCACACTCAATGTATGTCGTCGACTCAACGGGTGCGGACTCCATAAACACGGCAAAGATTTCTATCGCAGGCGTCATTCAAACAGTTTCTGTTCCTCCATACTGTTCAGGACACTGACACTTCAAAACAATAACACAAAACAACAATCCTACTGACACAATAGAGGAAATCCCTAAAAGGATTGTTTTCTAAAACCTTTCCCCTTTAATATTGTCAAAGGACATAAGTACGGAAACCGGAGTCCATGCGTGGCACATGATAATTAAACAAAAAAAAAAAGTTAAAAACCCAGTTAACAATCGAAGGACATGTAAACAGCAGGAAGACAAAAAACCTTGATTTTCTGATGAGGATAGTGTTGGAAACAAAGGATATAATACAAGGGCTGTTTTGTGGATGAAATGGCAGGAATGTTAAAACACCTGTCGATCTAATGAATTCGGATTGGTGTTTTTTTTTTTTTTTTCATTCCGACCGAACTCATTATGGCCTTTCCAGGAAAAGTTCGTGCCCGAAGAATAGCTTTATGGTTTTACTTTCTCCTTAATTAAGGGTGTTCTCTTCATGCACACTATGCACACGTATGCATAGTTGGAATTGCTAATGAGTAGATCAGAGGATTTTCTTGGCAAGAGTGGTGAAAATTTCACTTCCGCAAACATGTGAAAAGACATTGAAGGGAACTTGAGCACCTAACAAGGATATTTGTTGCATTAGTGGCACGCGATTTGTTATGACAAAAATGTAAATATTTGGGGAGAATTGTCCTTGGAGTAACAATTTATTTTTACACAAAAATTACGTTTGTTGGACAAAGTTGTGTGTTGCGTGTTTTGAAGACTTTTTGATAAGCAATTTGATATGTAAATGAAGATTAATGGTAAAAGAGTGGGGTTTTTGTATTTCTGGCGTGCGGTGTACCTTCTGCCCAATGTTATTGAAGCGATGGGCTAATTGACTTTTAGCCCAAGAAATATTTAAAAAAAAGAAATGCATCTTTAAACTTACTTAATAATACTTCGGAGGAAATTAGAAAATTGGGTTTGAAACCACAAAAGGGTTTGCTAGGGATTGGCTAACACATTTTCTAACAAAAAATATATGCATTTGATAAAGAGGATTAATTAATTCTTTTTTCAAAAGGTTAAAAGTCGAACAGACTGTACTTTATATGAAATTCAAATAATGGTGTGCCTCAGGGCTCTATGTTGTCTCCTATTCTCCTTAGGTTTTTTTTTAATTTCTCAATTAAGGAAATATTTGCAATAAATTATATTTATTCAGTTCTGGCTAGTACCTAAGCTTATATAGATATAGTCCCAGACAACTATATTAGTGATAACAATTGAAATAAATAGTCATGTGACGTTCAAGTTACAAAAAAATACATCAACGACATTGAAAACCTCACTGTCGGGGATAAAGTAGTGCGTTGCATTTGAATCTTATTTTTAATTTAAATGAGTTAAACATTTTGTTCATATTGTAACTCAATTTAAAGTTCTTTACAAAATCACATTTTCCTTAATCAATGTGTTTGCGAGAGATAGGTCACGAGCATGTCAGTTGTCATTCAAACAATCTGGCTAAATCTAGATAGCGCCAGGCCTAATAATCAATGACAGTACTGAGCATATATTTAATCAAAACCAGATTGGGTTGGAGTAGATTTTGTAGTTGACACTAAAAATATTCAGTTAAATGAAAAAGAACTTTGAGTGACTTATTTAATCAAGTTTCATCAATTTTTATTTATATAAAAGTTCAACACTTGTATTAGTTTATTTTTCAATGAAGAAAATGCAGTTAGCATTGGGGAACAGTATAGTCTGCAAGTTCAACATACACCGCTTTCTGTAGTAATGAAAAGTAAGAAATGCTCATCCCACAGGAACGTTGAAGCAATTCTTTTTTGAAGATTGGACATCTAACGTGCATTTGCGAGACTTCATTTCACGCAATAGAAATGACATCTGAAGTAAAATCATAACTTTTTGACAATGCGAGTCATAGTGTCGTTTACATGAAAATGTTTTTGGTGGGATATCTATATGTAACTCTATCTTTCTATATCTCTATATCTCTATATCTTTATATTTCTAAATCTCTATATCTCTATAACTCTATATCTGTATATCTCCATATTTCTTTAGAGTATAGTGAATCCTATAACTCTTCCGTCAACCAAACTTCATAAATTTATGCAGACATGGAAGAATATCAAACAAACTTCCAGGATTTCACATTAAAGTCTCTCCCACAGGAACGGTGCATTTTTTTTACAGATAAAAAGTAGCCTACTTACCAAATTTGATCCAAATCAATTAAGCCGTTGAGGTTTGATTGGGGAACAAACATCCAAACATCCAAACAATACAAACATTCATATTTATAATATAAGTAGGATTAAAAAAACACGTTCAGAGTTAACATTCGTGCGTTGATAGATGTTATAATACCTTTTTCTTTGGTTTTAGCTATGGAGCTTTCTGAAATGAAGCTTTATTAGAGCTTTGGGGAACGTATATTTTAAGTTTAATGAAAAAAGTGTTGTCGCTGCGTGTTTTTCTGTTTAAATCTTCTCTTTAGGTTTTTTTTTTTTGTTACAGGTTAAAACAAAGCTATGCAATATTTGTTGGCTATTTTTTGAGGAAGAAATATTACTTGAGCAAGTTTTTGATGGAGTTCAGTTCATTAATTAATTGAAATTTTGGTTTTGATATGCCAAACGTTTTTTTTTCATGAAAACAAAAAAAAAAGAAGAAGAGGGTTTCGTGTATAGTATTTAAAATAGTGCAGTGCAATAACTATTAATTTTTCGTTAAAAGAGATTGGGCTTTCTGGAGAGCTGTTAAGAAAACGCGCCACTATCTAACCTCTTGGCGGTGTCGAAAAAGATAGATTTAATTTTACCGGGTTCAATGAAGACAATCTGGCAAACCATCGCCGAGCAAAATGTGCCAAGTTCCCTGCTCCTCTCGAAGGTCGAACTCCAAATGATCTTTGCATCATTAAGGAGTCGATGGTATACCCAATGTTGTACTACGACATCCTCCTGAGGATGCAATAGACATATCCACAACACTGTTCAACAACGTGCTGAATAATTGGTGGTAAGATCGGAAAACACAACATGGAGAATGAATCAACATCTCAAAATGAAGATCCCCTGATCAATCAACTGTCAGCCAGATTGACCACAGTATGAGGATGTCCGAATTTTCCGAGGGGCAAACATTGACTCGGACCACTACCTCCGACCAACGCCAAGAAGAGGTAATACTGTGAGGAAGTTTAACGTCGGACGGCTGCAATCGCAAGAAATCTCAAGGTCCTTTTTTGATCAAGTCTCAAATAACCAGCAAAGGAATCCTTTACCGCCAGCATCAAGTATTGAGAACCAATGATATCAGGGAAGACGCTGCTTGCTGAAGTGCTGGGTGTTACACGGCCACCACAACAAAACCCCTGGATTGATGATGAGTGTCGGCACGCACACGCAGCTAAACAAGAAGCATACAAGGCGGAGCTGCGAAGAAGGACCAGAACACACGCGTGCGAGAAAAGAAGAACACAGGCTTCTCAGAAAAAAAGGTATCATGAGAAGCGCGTGATCGAGAAAATGAGGAGCTATTATTGCCGGAATGAAGTTCGAAAGTTTTACCAAAAGGTAAGAGGAAACTGTTAAGGCTTGCATAGACGATCAAGGGAACATCGTAGTGGAATCGCAGTTGATGCTGAGAATATCGAAAAATAATTTCTGTAGAATGTATAAGCGATGACGAAACGAATTTCGCTGTCAGGCAGAATGGTCCATTTTATCTGGACGAAGTAGACCAAAAATTCCGCCTACCACATCTGGATGAAGTAAAGCTTGCTATTTCTAAGCTTCTAATAGAGCAACAAAGCCGCCGGAGCCGATGGCCTAGCTGCCGAGCTCTTAAAAGCTGCAGGCGATGACTTGGCTCTTGCCCGATGAGATTCCATTCTCAGCATAATTTTCAACATCATACCTGAAAGAATAGTGCAGAACTCTCACACCAACACCAGAGGCACGATCTTTCAAAAGTACGTCCAACTACTCGCATACGCCGACGATATTGACAAAATCGGAAGTACACAGCGTGATGTCAGTAGCGCTTTTGTGAGTATTGTGACTGAAGGGGCGAAGATGGGTTTAGCAGTCAAAGAGGGCAAAACCAAATACATGCTGTCATCAAGAAGAGATACACATCGACGTCTTGGACAAAACATCACAATAGACAGCTATAACTTTGAGATAGTTAAGGACTTTGTCTACCTTCATTCTTCAAACGAAGAATAACTCTTGCCAATCGCTGCTTCTTCGAGCTCAGAAAGCAAAGCCCTCTCTCGAGCAACTAAATTGTCCCTCATCATCCCAGTCCAGCTCTACGGTGCAGACACATGGACATTGTCAAAAGCGGACGAGGACGCTTTAGGCTGCTTTGAGAGAAAGATTCTCCGGGTGATGTTTGGTCACTTATGCATTAACGGAGAGTGGAGAAGAAGATACAATGAAGAACTGTAGCGGCTGTAAAGCGACATAGACCTAGCCAAAAGAGTAAAATTTCAACGTCTCAGATGGCTGGGTCATGTAGAGCGGATGATCAATGCTGGGGCTCCGAAAATCTTCAAATCTACCCCAGAGGGACGACCGAGAGTCAGGTGTCGCACGCAAGTGGAAGAGGACCTCAACCGACTCAACGTGCGAAACTGGAGGCAGCATTTCACACTGTAAATAATTACATCAAGATCGGTTAAGCCGTTCATTGCATTTTTAATGGAATATATTTAAAATTATAAACTAAAAAGTTCATTAGACTGCTCTTGTAATACTTCTTAGTTTAATTTTTATTATTCTAGTTTTTTTTTTTGTTAAAGTGCAACGACATGAAAATATTATGTTCACTTAAAACTTTTTTCTGTCTTTCTTACATAATGCGCTTTGAATTAGGAATGAACTTACAAATAGCAATAAGGAAAAGAAAAAAATACTTGTACATTGTTATTTCACTTGATCTTTGTGCAACAAGAGAATTGCAAAAATAACCCGAAAGCGCTCGTTTTGTGCTTATTTACAGGGTGTTGCGAAGCTCAAAGTGGAGATTTTTTTTTGTTGTTAAAAAAACTTCTGATTTCCGTAAATTTTCAAAAAATTTGAAAATTAAAATAATCATGTTGTTTTAAGAGCTTTGATTTTTTTATTAAAAAAAAGTGAATACAAAAAAATCTAATTTCCCTAATCATAATGCTAAAGCTTAAAAAGGAAAAGCTGTGACTTAATTCGACTTGTTTGTATCTGGGGACGATTTGTGTTTTGTTGTGAGGTCTCATTCTGTCTTTGGGACAAGATCCTCTTCCAGTCCGGTGAGCTGAGCCATATCTCGCAAGCGTGCCAGGTCCCAATGGCAGATGTCCCTATCTTTCCATTGTTCAGGTTTTCTTTTTCCTCCTTAGGTTCGCTTGGAAACCCCCTAATTCGGTGGTCCATACTTTTCAACTTGCCTTCAAAAAAGGCATTTAATTGGCACTTGGCAAATTTCCAAACAGTCATCAATAATTGAAGATATGATCTTGAAGGACTTGAACGACCGTCTTCGTTATCATTTAAGAGGCATATGTCATCTCGACCTGGTGCAAAAAATTTTTTACATTTGCATTTATTTAAAAAATAATTGTTCATATAAAGTGTTCCACAAGGTTCTATTCTTGGACCACATATATTTGTTATTCAACTCATTCTTATAATTGTGTTTATTTCTATTTCTAGTAAAACAGAACATGTACTCTAAAAATGTCTTCACTTTCACTTTAAACCGGACTACCCTGTATAGAAATCCAGCTACCACGAGTAACAAATAAAAGAACTGAAACGTAATAAAGAAACTCAACGTAGCAATGTTTACGGGCTTAAAAAAAACTAGACTGACACTGTCTTTTACTGACAATTAATCACTTCCCTGAGGGAAGACGAATGCAATTCTAACAGAAATACACAACAAAAAATAGTTAAATTTGCATGCGTCTCAGCTATTGTTACTTTTCCAAAGAAAGAGTGGCATAACGCTGCAAGAAAAAAAAATAACTGCCCCCCTAATCTACTCGTATTGTATGTCAGACAACTTCAAAAAAATCCCCCTCCCCTCCCCCGATTCTATTCATACCTCTGAAGCCAAACAATTACCCACTGCAGCAAAAATATTTGCAGCTACCTGTACCTCTTCCACCTAAACGCTCAAGGCGGTTCTCAAGTGGGCTTGTAGTAGAAAATGTATAAAATGTGACTAATCCTTCCCCACGATTGATGTACCTCCGACAAGGTATTAATGACATATAGTCTGCGGCATATCGGTCGCTGCTACTGGGTTGAATTTGGAGCGAATCGATTGCTTGCAATTGCATTGGTCAAGTGCGGCCAGAAGGTATCGTCGTCCAGCGCTGAATCGGATGGGTAGTTGGCCTCGGCGAGCGACCAGCAGCGCGATAGGAGCAGAGTTGAACCTAAGGAGAGTTAGTTTTATGACAGTAAGGTGGTTGTGCTGGATGAATGAGCACAGATGGACGCCCCATAGTTTTGTCATGGAGGCGTTCAATAACTCGAGTAAGTTTAGAGAAGCGTGTACGGGTTTTAGTGCAAGTGGCAAAATCTACTTAAGGGATTATGCTTCGGTCTTGGGACCATGTTGGGCGCCGCACCGTAATCGGACCGGACTTGTGGACGCAGCTCAGAGGCACTTAATCTTTTGCATAAGAGTATATGACTTAGTGTATGAACAGAGGGAATTTATGAGGATAAGGGTTAATGAATTGACAAGGACTAAGTGGGACAATGTATGTGTGTCGGAATATCGGACGGCACCATTGCTGTGAAATATTGATTGAAATCAAAAAAATAGTGGACAATGGGGGGTCTTCATGATGCGTATGTGTATAATCAAAATCTCAATAACCAATTAAATGTAAAAATTCAGGATTTTTTGGGTCATTAAAGTCTCCCTGATCAGAAAATATTGGAAAAAGAGTTCAACATTAATACAGACACTTCATCTCTTGAAACAAAAAAAATTCTTTAAAAAAACAAACACATGCTTCAAGTAAAAAAAAAACATTTTGACAGTTGAAAACAAAGGTGAAAAAAAAAACATATTAACACACCTTTTTTCTTTTTCAAATAACAAATACAAATTACTTGTACGCTGAGCTGGGTGTGGCATTAAGTTTCGTGATGTAAACTATACCTTTCCACACGCATTTAGCAGATACATTGTTCAGCTTGTACAAGTCATTAAAACAAATTAGTACTCCACTACCATTATCAGTTAGTGAAATTAAGTTCACGGCAGTTCAAAGACCGATTTCTCATACAAATTTGTTTTTTTTTCTACTGAATATTTCCAGGTGAAAATTAGGTAATTGAAAAAGATACTTTAAGCAGACATGTTTTATTTGTTAAACACAAAACACCGACGTTATTCTATTTAATTAACACATTCGGTGTAATAAATGGTAAATTTTATGTTTCAAGCAACGCAGTTAAGAAAGATAAATGGAATTTGTACAGTGAGCCAACATGGCAGGGAAGTTTTTGTTTGCTAAATCAATTATACTTCAAAAGAACGTTCGTAGTTGTTTAATGAATATTTGAGTTTGATTTGTGGCAAATATGTATAGAATGCAATAAGTTTCAGCAGAACACGACATAGGCGAAAAAAGACAAATGACCGAAAACACAATTTCTTACAATTTTTTTTTTCAAAAATTTTAGTGAATAAAACTTGTTTTTGAATGTGAAGATGATTTTAATTGATTGATGAAATAGTTTTACTGACGATCATTTTATATTTTTTTTTGAAATGCCACTTAATTAAGAAATAGTTGAATCATGACAAACAGTATATTTTTGTAAAGGTTAATTGAGTTTTTATTACATCTTACATGACCTAAAAAGACACTAAGGTTTACAGCCATTCTCCTGGAAACTGAAAAAAAGAGTTGGTTGTCTGTAAAGTCGGTTTACGAACGATAATCTTACGTGATACGTCATAAGAAAACATTAATGGCAGCAACACCAACCTACAGCCCGTTAACTCGCACCCAAAAACCCTCTCGTCCACACACACACACACACACACACACACACACACACACACACACACACACACACACACACACACACACACACACACACACACACACACACACACACACACACACACACACACACACACACACACACACACACACACACACAACTTTCGATCTTCGAGATATTCCTTAAGCTGACGGTTAATCAGCATTTCTATGACCTTAGAAAGAAGGGATGTCAGTGCTATGGGTCGGTAGGAGGAGGGGGAGGATGGGTCACCTTTCTTAGGGACAGGCTGGACAAATGCTTTTTTCTATCTTCTAGGAAAGATTCCAGAAGAGTAGGAGCGATGGAAAAGCTTACGCAGTGGCTTTGCCAGTGTGAAAGAACACCTCTTCAGAAGAATCGGGGCTATACCATCCGGGCCAGCGGATTTGTGTATATCGAGATCTTTGAGAACTCTTGCTACTGCACGAGTGCGGAAAAAAATTTGTCCCATGGAAAAATTTACATTCTCAAGTACAAGGAGGGGCAACGTTGCTGTAAGGCAGAGTAGAGCTGGCAGAGTAGAGCTGGCAGCGAAATGAGCAAGTTTGCCTTCTCTGAAGAGTAGACAATAGGTTTGTCATTAGCGATTCGCGTTGGAACTTCTTTGAGCCTGATAGCTTCTTTACACTCAGAATTAAACCAGGACTTTTCTTTCGGCTTGAGGCTTTTTACTCTGTTAGGAATAAAAGCAGGCATCCCAAGAAGAATCACATTTGTGATCATTTCAGCACTGGCACCAATGTCACTATCGAGGAAGCATAGTGACCAGTTAAAGTTACGGAAGAAATTATTCAGGCCGTCCCAGTTGGCTTTCTCGTATTGCCAAACGGTCCTGGTGGTGAGTTCTTCTCTAACTGAATGAGTTGGGGACGAGAGATTAGATGGAATGACACAATGATCTAAAGTTCTAAATGGATAAGTTACACTAATGGTATACTTATCAGGGTGCGAAGTAAATAAACAAGTCAATAGTATTAGCGGTTTGCCCAGGAACATCCGGTATTCTTGTAGTCTCATCAACGAGTTGGGTAAGGTGGTGTAACGCAGCAAAAATCTCGAAATACCTTCCTTCGAATGTTGTCTGGCCAGAATAGCGAAGCCAACTAGAATTGTGTGATTTCAGTGCGAGAACAATGGGAAACATTTTTCGAAATGGAATCGGAATGGGCTCCTGTAAACGAAACAATAATGAATAATCTGCTTGCGGACAGTGAATTTAAGCCACATGAAGTTGAAGGCTCTGGCAAGCAACATCATTCCTAACATAGACGATAAGATAATGATGGGAAAAGAGTAGTGGCATCAAGCAATACCCATGTAGAGCAAATTCTGATAAATCAGTATTCACTCCAAACTGAGTTTCACTTAATGCCAAAACAGCTGGCGTGTACTGCACAGAGTGAATGTAAATATGAACAAAAAAAATGTAAAAAATGTAAATTATTACCAAAGCACCATTAATTTATAGAATTCGAAAAGTATTATTAAAGGCTATATTCTGGCGACGGCCCTTCCGGCCATGCCTCAAAATATTGAAGTTCAAAATAAACTGTTTTTGTAAATATCAATATTTATGAATTAATAAAGCAAATCTAATCGAAAATCATAAAAAATAGGTTTATACACTTACAATTGCAATCGATATCTCTTACCTGAAAAAAAAGAAAAAAAATTCAATTAGTATGACTTCATTCACAAAAAATCCAGACACAACTGCTACACCTCAAAAAAAAATTAATTATTGATCTAATCAATTAACAAAACAACACATAACGTCTGTGTCATACATTTTACACAAACTGCGACATCAAATGTTTGATGAATTAATAATCACACAAACACTAATGAAAGTCATCTTTCTGTTTGATATAGTCAAACAAAAAAAAGAAGAAAATTTATTAAAATCAATATTAAACAAAAAAAAAACAAAATATCAAAGATTCGAGTTAAACTCGATACTAACTGGATTTTCTGGTAAACTAAACATTTAAATTCAAGTCAACCCGAATTGACTGATTGAATAAACATTCATTCCAATTAAATTGAGATGAAAAAAAAATTACATTCGAAAAAATTAATACAAAATTATTTAAGCTAAAATAACGACCGTTCGCTCATATTTGTCTTAGTTTCAATCTACCAAAACACACATAAATATGCTACGATATATACAAATTAAAAATAAATATCAAGACCGCCACAGGTTTGGATTAAAATTGGGTCGATGATGGTCGAGAAAAAAAAACAACACTAAAACGTGGCTAATTAACTTTTCTATTTTAGAAATACCCGCTGGTTAATGTTTCTTTATTTATTCATAAACAAAAGTGAATATTAATTCCGAAAAAAAGAATGTATATTTATAGGCGTATCGTTCAAAATATTCAATTCATAAATAATTGATTTTTTGTATCTAATATTCTCAGTTTGGCCTCGGGCAAGTGTGATTACAAAAGAAAAAATGCTGATGATGATTAATTAGGCAAAAAAAGATAAACGTTTGTCGGGGTATTTTTATCTTTAACTTATGTAAGTCCACCAGTTCTTAGTGGGCGTATGTTTCATAATTATTAAAAAAAATAATTATTGTAAAACTAAATTCCCAAAAATGATAAGGTCGAAGATAGGGGAAATCTAGGAGGAAGTAAAACAGCAAATTTTTAGACTGGGCTTCCGGAAGCGAAAAAAAGGCAAAGGAACTGCGTGTGCTAACATTTGATAGAAATATTTCTATACTTGGTAGATTTTTGTAATCAGCCACATATAATGGATGCACAAGTGTTCCCAATTCAACACTTTTTATTTAGTACCTTTTGTTTGTTTTATTTTTATTTTTATATTTTTACTAAATTTTAGTTGACATCTTTTTTTTCGATTTATTTATTTTTTTTCTCATTCATTCTATTTTTATGTTTATTTTAATTTTCTTTTATGTATATGATAATCATAAATCATAATCTAAAATAATAATTTTTCTATGACTGTATCGTATCAGCTTCAACTCTGTTTTATTCTGGTTATCAAACGTGATGCAGAGTGCTACTCATGACAATGTGGGGAGTTCTCTAAGCGGCAAAGGAAACGCTAGTTTATTTGACATGGTGCGTATTATTAAAGCCCACAAAAATGGTTTGCACATATATACACATAAATAAAAATGAAGAGTCTGTTTATAAAATCAAAATAACAGCTTTTTACTTTATGTGTACGAAAGGATATACAGTACGTATAACAAAAAGACCATCTGCATTCATGCAGATTAAAAATTTTGAGATAACAATCAAACATGACATTACGATGATCGAGAAACATATTTGAGTTACTGGCAAAATTCTGTCCGTCTGTCCGTCTGTCTGTCTGTCTGTCTGTCTGTACGGATGTATTTTGGACTGCAGCCTAAACGGTTGGACCAATCGTTTTCAAATTTTGAACATTCTGCAGAGGAGATTTTCAATTTTTTTTTAGCTCAAAAATTAACGGTACCTGTCATATAACCGTTATGTAAAAGCTTATGTTTTTCTCCAAAAAGGCTCCAAGAATTTTTATTAAAAAAAATGAGTGTACTACTGTAGTACTGTATACTGTACTGTATATTTTGGTGAAAAAAAAATAATATGATGGGCGAAAAACGGTACCTCCCATAGGACCGATTTTTTTTTCTTCGACTTTTTCGAAAACTGGTGCTCCGATTATAATCAAAATTGATATTCAAGAAGATGTAGGTAGCCTGAGTAATTGTACATTTTTTTTTTCAAAAACTTTCTTTTTAAATTTTTAATAATTTTTTTTTTTTTTTGAAAAATCAATATTTTGATAACGGGTAAATGATTTTTTTTTTAATTTTGTTTTTAAATGTACGTTATTTTTGTGCTTAAGTTTGTATTCTTGAATTATTTTTATTTAAAAAAAAGTTGTTTAAAAAAACCGTTTTATTTAAAAAACGGCTCTAACGATTTTGAAAAAAAATCACACTTTTTTACATTTTTTTAAAGAAATAAAATGGCGTTTAAATTTTTCCGCTGAAAACTATTTTACGTACTTTTTTCAAACAATCAAATCAAACAAAAGTCAGAAAAATCGAATATAATCTTTGAAGTTCCCTTAATATTTTTCAAATTTTATTCCCAGCTGACCACACAAAGAGTAAGTACGTGCGATCCAGTCTTGCTTTTGTCTGTACGTTTCTCAGGAGCGGCTGCACCGATTTTAACAGGACTTTCACTGGCAGGTAGCTGATATCCTAAGGAGTAACCTAGGCTATGTTAATTACTCACTAGGTGGTGCTGGTGTCGTTTTTTTTCGACAAGTCTTATTTACGGACCGATTTTGACGGGACTTTCACAGGCAGGGAGCTCATTTTGAAAGGAATAACTAAAGCTATTTGAATTACCTGTAGGTGGCGCTGGGTTTTTCGGAAATTAGTTATTGACTTTTTGTAAACTTTGCGAATTGAGTAAACAGTTTTTTTATAAATTTCAGGCGGACGAAGTCGCGGGTAACAGCTACTAATAAATATAAATGCACAAAGCTTGAGACCCAAAAAATTGACGAATTTAAGTATCTGTTTGTAGGTTCAAACATTGTTATGTGCGTTTCCGAAACCTGTTTTTTTCCAGAATTTTCAGAAAACACTTGACTTTAAAAGCCTTGTGGTAACAAAAACATTCCAATTCAGATACTTTAGTGGAGTCAATCATACGCAACTCACTTGTGACTTACCAAGTCGCAATTGGAACAACATTTTGAGTATGCCTTCTGTGGAAAATTAAGTTATTTTTTTTTCAGCAAGAAATTGATCATCTCTTTGATAAAGACGTTAAACTTAAAACTAAGACTTTGAAATACATACAAAAAAGCTGCCAGTTATGAAAGGCATTCTTAAAGTGCTAACGAGAAAAGCAAAAGCAATATCTTATTAATGCTTCGTTTAGGCTTACACACTTTCCACAATTTTTCAATGGAAAATGGCCGAAGTAATTATGGTTCCAAGACCAGGGAAAATTCCTTATGTAGGGTTTTAAAAAATGCTCACAATCAGCCCATCTTTATTAACTCGGAACAAATACCGCATTCTAATACTGCATAGCTCATAGCCACCTGCTTTTCCGGGGTACTGTCTTTTGCGAGGAACTGACAAAACCTCCAAAATTAAAAATTTGTCTCGAAAAAGTGCATCTCATCTAGCCGTTCGGACTCGGCGGTAAATTGTAGGTCCCTACCATTCTTGCAGATTAAAAACACACACAGGAATGCTTGAGATTATGTCACTAGGCCTTAGCTCCTTAAGGGGCTTTCGCGCCAAAAAATTGATTTTATTTACTTATTTAGACATGACTCAAGAAGCTGAAATAAATGAGGGAAAATACTCTAATCTAAACAACTTATCTACAAGCAAGTGCTCAAACCTGTTTTGAGGTACAAAGTACAACTTTGGGGTTGTACCAAACCAAGCTATAGGCAAACACTGCAATCATATTAAAACGAGGCCCTCGAGCAATAGTTATTTCTCCAAAAAGTTTGGTCCTTCGAGCCGGATTATATATACATTCAATATTAAAATTTGAAAATATCAACCAAAAACATTTGCTGGTTTTCACATCTGTCAATATAAATAGAACTAAATTCTTTCACCATTAATGCCACGTTTTATTTGAAGCTTATTTGCCCATCGCATGGCAATTTGAATAATAGAAACGACGAAAATATCTACTGATAAGCCCTGAATTATTAAATGAATATGAAATTAAAAAAAAACTAACCCTTCATTTCATCTAAAAAAAACTTTGACTGTAATATTTATCAAACTACCAGTACACACCCAGGTATTTCATGACGTCGTCGTAATGATAGATATCTGTCCATCTCAATCCAAATCATAAATATTTGAGTCACGTCCAAATCAAATCGCACCCTTTTAACAATCCCATAATAACCATCAATCGATAAATCGATATGCAATTCCATTTTGCTAGGCTAAGAAAATTTCAAAGTGTTTCACATCAAAAATTTAATCGAAACCAATAAAACAGAAAAAAAATACATTCCCACGTTTCAACGTACTCGTAGATACATTTATTATTATGTTAAGCACCCACAACATGACGTTTGAAATTGCAAAATTTAATATGTCAGGGTTATCGCTGCTATTGCGTTGTATAATCTAATTTAACATTTTCATTTCCATCGTCCTACTTCCATTTTCACAGCTCCCCTCTTTCCATGGGTGATAAGGAAGTGTATATAGTAATCTCAAATAAAAAAAAAAAAAAAAAGTTATTACGACTCACTAACAACAAATTAGAAATCTTCAAAGGCCATCGCAGGTTATCGGCGCACTGTTCGGCTGTCAAAGTTCAAAGTAGCTAACATCAGTCAACTATGTATTTAGCTATTTAATTCTGATAATTCGAACGTTTTTGTCGCTATCTCTATCTCTGTTTCTCTTTTTATTTTATTGCACTATAATGTGGAAAAAGAGAAATAAAACTTCAAAGAATAAAATTCTCAACACTCGCTAATGGATGCACTAGAGCTAGACGACTTGAACTCTTATTCGACCTTCGATTAGTGGGGAGCAAGAAACGAGCGTTTCCTTTCCCAACTTAATTAATTTGCCACACATAAATTGAGATTGAGATACTTCAAACAAAGTGAAAGAGGAAACATTAGATACAAATTATATTGTATCTCAAATTTTTTTTAGTATCTGTTAGGTTTCTGTTGATTAGATGCAGATTTATTGTGAGATTGTTTAATTCTTTGTTTAATTTTATAGGTTTTTTTTATTTTTGTTAATTGGGTTTTTGAATGAGATTTTTGTATATAAATAAATGTAGATGTGGATTAAAACATTGAAACGCAAAATATAATTTTTTGAATTATTTTTGTGCAACGACTGCTTTTTACTTGCGTTTAACTCGCCTAAGTTATGGATTCATGCAAAAAAAAGCTAACAATCAAACATGCCATAACGATGATAGAAAAGTCGAATAAAGTGGGTTGGGAAATTCCGTCTGTCTGTCTGTCTGATTTGTTTCAAACTTGATATTTAGTATTTATTTGGTAGTATCTCGGGGGTGTTTTTCATTTTTGCTCTAGGTCGAAAAATAACGGTACTTGCCATACAATCTTTAACAAAAAGTTTGATCTTCTCGAAAACGGCTCTAACGATTTTGATAAAACTTTCAGGGTGCTACTTTTTACAACAATACATCTTTCAGTTAGAATAAATTTTTCGAAACGGTACCTTTCATAGAAAAGGTTTTATCGTAAATCATTATCCCAATTTCAATAAAATTTTGCACAGAAGAAGTCATTTATAATTCAATTAATATTGCATATAAAAAAAATGGTTTTCGAAATATTTTAATAGATTTTTTTTAAGTAATTTTTTTCAGGTGAAAACTACAGATTTCCTTATTATAATGATATAGTAAACAAAATTTAAATATTTTTTTTTCGAAGTTTAAAAAAAAGACTAAAAACACTGGTCGAACGATTTTCAATATTTTTTTTCTTCGATAGACATTATTGTTTTCTGACAATAACTATCAGCTGCAAGTTGTTGGCATACATACTCAAAAAAAATTTGAAAAATGTTTTCAATAAGTTTAAAAAAACGTTTTTTTTTTAAACTGGTCAAACGATTTTGTAAAAATGTTTCCTTAAAATTCAAAACTGTAAAAGAAATTAAATGGCTTACTTCAGTGTTTACAAAAAACGTCACAAAATGAAAGAAAAATTATTTTAGAAAGCATTTCGAAAATTCTTATTTTAAAATTGTCTTGAATGTACTTCCGGAAAACTATCACACTATGAAAGGCATATACTTTCTGAAAGCAACTTTTTACTTTCCAGAAAGTAAAATTTCTGAAAGTACTTTTCGATTCTTCACGTTATGAAAGCGAAAATGTTTTCTGATAGTTTTGTGTGTAAACAGGTGCGGACTGTGGACTTGCCATTCTAGGCTAAGTGTTGTTATAGTTTATCTATAGACAATAATTCTTTTTTGTAATGAAGAATTATTGGATTTATGGCAGTTAACTGTTATTGAAATCATCCTACGGATTTCAATGCATGTGATAAAACAATATGCGGCAAATCGTAGGTCAATTTGGGTGCGAATCAACTCATAAGAGCTTCGGAACATTTCTTATTTCTTAAGTATTGCAAATAATTATGCTTAAATATCAAAGTTTTTTTTCTAGTTTCGCGTCGTCCGCCGAAACACCAATTGCCGCACCGATTTCTTTAAATGCTGCATTTTTGACATGTTTGTTTGGGTCGCTCTAATTCCACACGCAAGATTAACGTTCGACTTCTTCGGCACAGAGGACACATTTAGAGTGAAAAACATACGTTTGCTTTAAAAAAACTTTCAAAAAAGCGAAAATCGTTTTCAGAAAATGATTTGTTTTCGTGAAAACGCTTTTATGAGCTAGACACACACTGAAAGTATTTTTTGTGAAAGTGTTTTCTGAAAGCGATTTTCTCTAGGTAATCACCCTATGGAAGTTTTTTTATTTTATTCGACGATGTGCCCGCACATGATCACATATGTATGTATTTAATGAATCGATTAATTGACGTGACTAAAATATGTAGATGAAAATGAATAGATATTAATCGTTACGATGTCTTTAGATTTGATTTGTATGTATAAATTATTTATGATTTTTTAATGTAATCCGGCTTGAAGGACCACATTTATATCTAACGAAGAGACCAGCTCGAATCCACTTGTCGGGTGGTGCAGCAATATTTATACGAAAAGGTATTGATCATAAGGTCATTTATAAAAATGAAGTGCACCGATTCCAGTTGTTAGAACCATATCATGTGGATATCTCTTCAAAATGGAAAACAGATGTATTTCTTGCTGGTGAACACGAAAATAGCAGACAAGTCAGAGTTGTTGAATTAGAAAAATTGTTTGGGGAAATATGAAGGCTAAGAAGTATTTTTGTGTTTTTATTTATAGATAAAAGTGGGCCACAGTAAACACTGCACAAGTGAGGAGTGAAAACTTGGGTATTCTTTAGCTGCGAATAGATGGTAAATCATACTTGAAAATACAGCGTATTTGTTGCTGTGCGGCTAAAAAAATTCAAATGCTATAAAATATATTGAAAAGCCAAAAGGAAAAGGTAAAACAAGAAGGAGGATTGTGCGATTGTCTTAGGCAAATCCACGTCTCCCTAAGATTGAATTTCAAACCCAGTAAGTATATAACAAAAAAAAAAAAAAAAAAAAAAAACATCAACATGGTGGAACAAAAGATCATGATATGGGATCTTTTTAATTTCTACGATTTTATTCTAATACACAAGAGCGATGTACGTGGATATTTTTGAAAATGTGATGCTAACCTACAGCCAAGCATAAATCCTGCTCCGATGGTTATTTCAGCAAGATAATGACCGGAAGCACACAAGTAGAAAAGATAAAGACTATAATTTTGGGTTAATCAGATTCATATTATAGATTGGACGGCATAATTGCCTGACTTGAATACCATTTAAAATCTGGAGACATTAAAAGAGCAGTATACAATGCTAAACCGACAAATAATGCCTTTAGGAAGTAACCCAAGGAATTTTGCTAGGTAACGGGTCCGCCAAATAACTTCTTTTTTTTTTTGAAAATGCTATAAAAAAAACTACTGAATATTTTCTCAAATTTCTTTTTTTATTTGAAAGTACAATCCTTCCGGTTAATAATAGAAAATAATTTCATTCAAATGGCTGCCTCGGCTGGCCATGCAGTAGCCTACACGATCGGTCAAATTTTTAAGCACATTATCGATTGTGTGCAGCTGTATTTCACCAATGGCTTCACGAATATTGTCCTTTAAAGCGTCAATTGTCTCTGGCTTGTCGGCGTAACACTTATCTTTGACGGCACCCCACAAATAATAGTCCAACGGTGTCAAATCGCAGCTCCGAGGTGGCCAAACGACATCAGCTTTGCGGCTGATAATGCGATCTTCAAAAACAGGGCGCAAAATATCGAGTGTAGCTTCGGCTGTGTGGCACATAGCGCCGTCCTGTTGAAACCAAATGTTGCCAATATCCTCCTCTTCAGTTTTTGTGAACAAAAATTCGTTCAACATGGCCCCATAATGATCGCCATTGACTGTAACGGCCACTCCTTGCTCATTTTCGAAAAATCTGGACCAAAATCCGCACCAAACAGTGACTCGTTTTGGGTGTATCGGCTTTTCAATGTATGCGTGCGGCTATTCTGTGCCCCAAATGCGGCAATTTTGCTTGTTTACATACCCGCCAAGATCAAAATGAACTTCATCTGAAAAGATGATTTTTTTTTTTGGCAAAATCGGCATCTTCTCTACGTCGATCGCAGGCCCACTCAGCGAAGCGAAAACGCATTGGATGGTCAGTTGTCTTCAACTCCTGAACCAATTGGACATTGTATGGCATCATAGCAAGGTCTTTATGCAAAATTCGTCTCAATGATGTCTCCGAAATGTTCAATTGTTGAGAACGACGGTGAATTGATGTTGATGGCGCTTCACGCACACTTTCTGCCACAGCAGCAATGTTCTCGGGTGTTCGCACTGTTTTTGGCTTTTCACGCATTGGTTTATCGATGAGGATGCCAGTTTCTTTCACTTTTTTCACAAGATATCGAACATTCGGAGCTGACGGTGCTTCTCTTCTTCCAAAATCCGTACGCAATTTTCGCACACATTCTGCAACATTACCATGATTTTCAAAGTAATGTCGCAATATTTCCCAGCGTTGTTCAAGCGTATATTCAACCATATTTGTTCAGCGGAAGGATAAAACTAATTATCTGTCAAATCAGACATGAGCTAAGTGTTACCATTCACGAAATAAGCACTAGTTGAAAAAAAAAACGTTAGATGGCAGGAATAGATCTACGCAACGCCGTCTTGGATAACGACTTCTTTATGATCGAAGATCCTAAAGGAGAAAGTAGAAACGGTAGGGTCTGTTTTCCAGCAAGTGTATAAGGTAAATGAGAGCATTCGCCCAAATCACGAACTGGAAAACAGTACTGTGCTGAATCACTGTCACCTTGGAAACAGTATCATGCAATGGCGATCTGAGAATCTTGGTTTTACCAGATTCAATGACGAAAACTTGGCAAACGCCACCATCGCCGAGCAAAACGGACCCAGCTCCTTGCTCATTTCGAAGGTGAAACTCCAATTCATCTTTGAATCATCAAGGAAAAAGAAGTCAGCAGGAGTCGATGGTATACCCAGCATTGTACTACGACAACTCCCTGAGGATGCAATAGACATATACACAACACTGTTTAACAACGCGTTGAATAATGCATAGGATGGATTGGCCATACCGCTAATCTACCACGTCAGCCGTAAAGCTGTGGATAGGCGGCTCCTTTACAACCGAGACGTTGCCGCAGAAAGCGGAGCTGAGAGCCTTCGGTTCAGCAGGGTTGTGTCTAATCGAGACCTTAAAGATAGATACAAACAAGCTCACAAGTTTTGGTGGCTTTAACAAATAATATTGCAGCCGTTTAGATTGTTGCCTTGGTCGGCTTACATAAGTTTAGGTTTAGATGTAATAAACAACAGTCAGGTGGCACCAAAAAAAAAATATATATATATATATATTTAAAATGTCTACTGTGGCTGTTCTAGTATTAAGTAGTTTTAATTAAGGTATAAGGTAGTTTTAATTAGGTTTAATTACTTCTTAGGTAGTTTTAAGTTTGATTTAAGGTATTTTAAGTCTTATAAAATGAAAAAAGATATAAAGACACCAAGCTTTTTTTTTTGTCAATTTTCTTGGTTTAAAAAATAATCTATTTTTAAAATCAGTAATTGAAAGCAGGCCGAAAGGCATTAGTTTAAGATAAATATTAAATAATTTAGAGCACCTGCATAGGGCCAGTAAGTTAGTTAAGCTAGTTTTTTAAGATTTTTGTCTAGCAATAAGTTAGTTATAAATTGAATTAAAATAAAAATTAATTAAAAATTAAAAAAAAAAATTCACCATAACGAGGCAGCTGATGGACTGGACGATGAGTGGACAACATGTTGAGTATAAAACCGACCTTTTTGCTAACTGTTAAGGCTCAATACTGAGAGACTCTCTGGATCAACAGACAAGAAACTGTTTACGAACGGTTGAGTAGGATAGTGATTTGCCACCGTTATACAACTTCTGAAGGAGCTTGAAGCTCTTAAAAATTTATTAAAACCCGCTGGCCACATTTCACCAACGCCTGGAAAAGAGAACTTCGTTCAAGCAAAATTTCTCCTCCAAATGACAGGTATCTATCGAAGATAAAAATCGATGGATACCTAATTCAGACGGGTGGAATCATAAAACAAACAATGGAAGATGGATAGAACGATCCCGACGATACAAAGAATAAAACGCATTTACTATTCACAAGAACGCTAACCATAGAAGCAATATACAGACAAAAAAAAATAAATGTCTGACAAGATTAAAACTATTGTACGGACGATTTACAGACAGAAACGGGTTTGGAAACTAGACAGATCTAGTGATGTTTACTCGCTCATAAAACAAACTGTATTAGATGTACTTGGATAACAGAATTTGAGTATATTTTCTGAGATTAATAAAATCTTAAGAAAAAACAATCAAAACCGATCTTTCGTTACTGATGAATGCAGGAATATATCTGGGGAATGTGGTTTTGGAAAAAAAATGCTGTGTTAAGAAAATCTTTTGAAAAAGGTGGAGACGCATGGGACAGTAAGTGCATTCACCCGAATCACGAATCACGACCTGGAAAAAAGATTTCTTCTGAATCATTTTTTAACTTTTACATCACGCAATGGTGGTCTGAAAATCTTTGTCTTTTACAGGTTCAATGACGAAAACTTGGCAAATGCCACTATCGCCGAGCAGAATGGTCTAAGTTCAATCGTTGAACTCGAAATTACCTTCAAATCAATTAAGAAAAGAAGTTAGCAGGAGTCGATGGTATACCAAATATTGTATAAACTACTACATCTCCCTGAGGATGCAATAGAAATATGTACATTTAAAGATTACTGTTTTACAACGCGCTGATAAATGCATTTAATCCAGTGGGTTGAAAGGTAGTTCCCGACAAATGGAGAGGATAATTCCAATACGCTGAATCTCCGTCTAGAAATATTTTTCCAAGCATCAGAAATATAATTTACGGGACACAATTCAAGGGCAAACTAGCATTTATTTTGCCGATATCAGACTTAAAACCGCCCAGGCCAAGTTGTATTGAACAGTTCAGATTTTCGCCGGTGGTGGTTAGATCCCTTCACTGTAGTTTAACCCAATACAGTCATAACCGGAAAGCTATCTGCGTTTTTAGAAAAAAAACGTGTCAGGACAGTAGAAGTAATGGTTTTACCAGCGAGGAAGGACAGCTTTTTAGAAGTATAGGGGGTATTGTCACCAAGACCAGCGGGTTACGTTTACATCAAGATCTGTAAGAGCTCTTGCAACTGCACATTTCAGAACTGTTTGTCTTAAGGTCTGGTCATGTAAGTTTCATGCATTCACGCATATACTGTGACCAGGCTTAACCAAACCTAGCTAGAACGAGAACCTTGAGAGGACAGCGGCCAAAATAAACAAAAAACACAAACACTCAAATCAACGTTCTAGACTTAAAGTAGCAAATAATTTGAGACTTCATAACCAGACTACCGACACTTCTCTTTTTTTCCTTAAAAACACATCAAAATCTTGTTAGAACTCTTCGGAACCATCACACATTTACCCACAATCTTTTGTCTTCATTAGCTTTATGTTCTCCCATTTACAGTGACCCAACTTTTTCCATTGTTCATCCCTTCCCTGGCACAACAATTCCTTTGTCTACGTTTCTATTAAATGAATCAATATTTCATCACAAAACCACCATTCCATTATCTCGATAACTCATACGAAACACAAAACACGAAACGTAAAAAAAACTTCAAAAGAATCAGCAAAATTTAAAGAAATCATAAAAAACACACCGAACTACTAAAACTACAAAGAAAGTCCTTTTTTTCTTCAGCACCACTTCACATACCTACATTGGATAAAAAAAAAAAAAACTGAAAATCAAGTCATTTTCAAAACCCAAAGGGGTGTTGCCCTAGTTTTGTCTCTTTTTTTTTAGTTTCTTGTTTTTCTTTTTTTTTTCTATAAATTGTTCTATTAAAAGTAATCAAAGCAACTTTGTCCAATAGCGCAAAGACAACTATCAAGACCTGTACACACCCACTCGAACGCTGTATTCTATAGAAATTGGAAGAGGAAAACTTTATCCTCGAGCCAAGGATGGCTACGAGAATGTATAGTTGCTGCGCCGTCGAAAGGACACGATAGAGTTTTCTCGGCTTCTCCTCCTTCGTCACGTCGATGTCGCGCCCACAAAGGAAAACTTTTTCACATAGACACCAAAAGTATGCAACACAATTCTTCTTCTTCTTCGTCTATGTCGTCGTCGTCGTTGCGGGAAATGAGGACGAAGTAGAAAGTTTTATCAAAGTTTCATCATCTTTGGAAAATAGTTTTCTCACAATTTCATGTTTTACTCTTAGTTTTTTTTTTTGGTTATTTTTCTTTGCGATTTTACTATTTCTACGAATTTCCGTTAGATGTCGTTTTTTTTTTAAGTTGCAGTGTTGTGCAATTTTTGTTGATCGGAAAACAAAATCTTTACGTTGATTCTGTCAAATAATTTCACTTTCATTACATTAAACTGAAAACACACTCACTAAGACATATTTTATTACAACACACAGCACCCAAAACATAATAAAACAAACAAAACAGGAAAAATCGTTTTTGTTTTTCACTTTGTTTTTAGTGTGTTAAAAATTGTATATGTTTATTCAAACGTCATACGAATCAATGTACGTTAAGAGAACAGTAAAAATAAAAGTTTTGATGTGTTCTTATGCTTATGAATGTTTTTTGTTTGATCAAAATACTCGGCAAACAATTAATAAAGCAAATTAAATCAAAAAACATGTCTTTTTCTCTTACTCCATTTGTAATTGTTTACGATGATACGAATTAGTGTTTTATTGTTTGATTAATAAACAAACAAAATATTGTTTGTGTTTGTATGCTTTATTTGATGTTGAAATTGAAACGTTTCTGAAATGTTTATGAAATGTTTAAAGTGTTTTTAGTCTTAAGGTATGTTAAAAAACATTTCAGAAATGTTTCTGAAATGTTTATTTAGGTCTGGACGCTTCGCGAAACATTTTTTAAATGTTTATAAAATGTTTTCTGTTCCCGCTTCCGAACGGAAAACTTTCTGTATTGTTCAAGCATTTTAGTCTAGTTGACAGATTTTTGTTTTTTTATTTTATTTTGTATTTTTCATTATGATAAAACGCAACGCTATGATTGCTAATTCTTTGCAATTCATCTTGAAGTACAAAACTGGATACATAATATGGGAAACAAATAAACATTTCACAAATGTTTCTGAAAGCGCCCACAGAAAAAATAAACATTACAGAGACATTTCTGAAATATTTTTTAAAATGTGTTTTTAAACAAATGGAAAACATTTCAGAAACGTTTCTTTAGCGTGGACACAAATACTTTATTTTTATGTTAACGAAGCATATCCAAGCTAAACCTTATTTTTTTTCCAACACAAAATCTTTTGACTGATCTGGCAAGTTTATTACTCGAATTACGAATTGTTTGGCAAATAAAGTAAATAACACAAAAAAACGTTTTTTTCTTTTTCCCTGTATTATTTATGTATTATTTGATAAGTCATGAATGTATCATTGTTTTTTTTTTTTGTTAGTCAAAACAAAACGTTTTAACTGATCTGGTTGAATATTTTGCTAAATAATGTACATTAGACCAAAAAAACGTTTTTGTTTTCCCTGCTTTGATGAGCGTTTGCTTATATGGTTTTATGTTTTATGTATTATTAGATAAATTACAATTATTTTCTAGTTTTGACCGATGCAATGATTTGTTAGCTATAGAAAGTTTTTGGATTTTGAATTTTTTTTCATCAATGTTTCTTTGTTTTTTTATGTAAAAAAACGTTTTGACATATATTGTGAATATTTTGCTGAATAAAGCACATAAAATCAAAAAACGTTTTTGTTTTCTCTGCTTTGATGAGCGTTTGATTACTTGGTTTAATGCTTTAAGCACGTATTGTTTCGTAAGTCAAAATTGATATTTGTTTTGACTGATGCAATGATTTGTTATCTACATATATACAGTTTTAGAATTTCGTAATTTTTTTCATGTGTTTCATTGTTTTATCAATCAAAACAAAACGTTTTGGCTGATTCGACGACTTTGTTTCATGACATAGAAAACTTTCTTAAAAAATAACAAAAAAATTGAATCTGGCCCTAAACTTTACACAGCACTGTAGATCATTGTCCTTGTTTTTTTTTCATTGTGTTATAATGTGTGTGTTCATCCTTTTGCTTTTTGATTTGAAGAGAAAACTTTTCCTTTTCCTCAATACTTTTAATGTTTTTCTTTTTCTTTAAGTTTATTCTTGTCGAAGGGGGGGGGGGGGGTTAAAGGAGAGTGGAAAAGCGGAAAGTAATTTCTACTTTAAGGATGTTTGAAGACGATGTCGACAGAAAGGAAGCAAGAAAGAAAGAACGACGACGACAACGTTGGAATGACGACCGACGGCACGGCACGGGCCAGGCTGGGTGCGCGTTAAAGTGGATGTGTATGTTTTGGTTGGAGGATGACTTTTATCTTTAAAAGTTGAAAGAAAAAGAAAAGATGAAAACTTCTTCAGAAGATAGTTGCCATTTAATGCGAAAGTTTTCTTCTTTAACACGAGTTTTTTTTTTTTTGTATTTTATGTTTAGTCCTTTGTAAGGGAAATAAATTTCAACTTTTTTGTTTAAAGGATATATTTTTGTTGTGCATTGAAATCGATGCTTATTAAGTTTTTTTTTTTTTTTTTTGAATATTCTTTGAATACTTTGTATCTATAGATTCATTGATTTTTCAGATACATCCATCCATCCATCTTGTATGTGAATCGAATGCCCAAGGACAATACAGGGAGGAGAAAAATTGATACAAGTGTGTATCCTCGTGCCGGCAAAACACGTTGTCAGGGATTAAAAATAAAACGATGATTGATGGTAAAATAAAATAATGCACAAGGATAAAGTATATATGTCCAATACTTTGTAGCAATCCATATCCCATTTCCATTATAGATACATCCTCGATATATAGATAGATCCTCGACGCAAAACAAACCATGGTAATGCCTTTAAGAGAAATAAATTATTTGAAGAATTTTATTATTCGACTGTAACCGGAGCAACAATGTTCTGGACAAGACGGGATAATAATATCGGCCTTGGTAACTTTGTTGGTTTGGGAATTTCTAGCTGAAATTCTGATGACGATGGCGGGTTTGGGTGGAGGGGCGGTCACACCGACTATAATATCTATGAAAGGAAAACAATATAAGCCCTTCCGTGCTAAAGCAACATGTGCTGCAGGAGTATAGTATAGGGAATTCGGACTCTTTTGTGAGCCAGGATGTGGTCGCCTTTGGGAATAGTTGAAATTATGAAGGAATGCTTAATTCAACATATACATATACACATTTAGAGTAGGCATAGGTAAGTAAAAGTACTTGGCAGAGGGTAGAAGGTTATTTAAATATGTATGTGGGCGGAGATTAGATTGGGGCTTTAAGGAAGCAATTTAAGGTAAATTTATGTATATATTTATGGGAATTAAGATGGATTATAGAAACATGATTTGGGTGTGGGAAAAGGGCTTTCTGTAGTAAGTCCTCATTAGGTTTTGTTATTGTATAAATATAATGTGAAAAAGGGGGCGAAGATCAGTTGATTATTCTTGACTTTAAACTGTTGACAATACCAACTTAAAAGCTTTAAATTAATCGAAAAGAATAAATTATGATTTGCGAAAAAACCTATTATTAGTAATTATTTTAGGTACTTGAAGGTGCGATTAGAAAGCAGAGATAATAGCATGAAAAAAAAATAAAATAGTGTGGGCCCTAGCATGGAACCCGCTTGTCATTCAAAGGGGAACCAACTAGGAATCATATTTTAAATTTGATTATGTTTAGCAACGGACCACGAAAAGAATCCAAATAATAGAGTTGCAACTAATAGTTCCCAACAGCTTTGCATGGGTCTTGTCGGAAAAAGATAGTTGATTGTAAGAACCTATCATTAAATGCAAAAGAAGTAAAAAAAAAATCTTTCGGATGGAAAATCAACTCATTTTATTTAAAACAAAAGACTGGACTACTACATTTCGGAAAAAAACACAACGAAAGATAACGAATACATCTGCCAATTCTAGCCAGGAAAACTCTGGAACCCACATCGAATACCATACACATAAAGAATGTTGAAGGAATGTCGTAAGGCAAACGTTTTTTATTTCAGTCATTTCGGAGAATTTTCGAACAAAATCGGATTACACCAGGAGAGTACCTTTAGACCTACGGTTTTTAATTTCGTTTATATAGACAGTTATAAAAAAGGTACTGACCAACTTATGGTAGACTGACACCTTAACGGTTTACTGAGTGGAACAATTTAAATAGTTCATTGCAGTTAACCCAGAGTTACTAAACATTGTTTTGGGCTGCTATTCTTGATTCATCAGTGAATTTCAGGACCAAGTTTTAAAGATTACTGCCGATTGGATACGGCTATTCTTGAAAGCAGAACTTCTGAAGCACACTATAGTACTTATTTGGTTGTGTTAATCAAGATTCCCAATTTCTGGTAGTACACGAAAAAGTGGTTTTTGAATTTGGCTGGTAGTATGTTAGTCATCCGCAAGGACCAGGTTCTCACAGTGGGTTCTTCAAATGTCATCACGTTCAAGAGGCAGGATCGAGGGTCGAGTATCGCGTGAAAGAAAAAAAAGGTGAAGGTTGGAGAATTTGAAGGAATTAGTTGTGGGGTGCCTCCTTAAACAATCGTGAATGAATTTCAGAATGTCTTTAAGTGACGTTTTTGAAACGTCACCCAGTTCGTCGAAGAGGTTTGTTTTCCTGGTCTCAGCTGTCATTCACGAAGGAAGTGATATGAGCCTTCTTCTGCATCAATGTCTTGAAACCCTCTGCATAAGCCTGATGTGCTAATGCCCATTCCACTCAGGTACTCAAGTGGGCCTCTATTGAGTTGTTACCCGTAAGGATGCCAACCAAAAGGACTTCTTCAGATCCAACAGTTGTCAAGTTTTGACCATCTTTCGTTTGCGACTTTGAGGACATTCTCGTGAATTGTAATTCTCTTATTTTCCAGTGTCTCAAGTATCCAGGCATCTAAGGTATAGTTTACCTTGGTTCCATGGATGAACTGTTTTTGGCCAGTTCATCAGTCCTTTCATTTCCGTTAAATGTGTTACATGTGATGTTACAGTGTCCGGGGTAAGAATAGGCCCACGGTATGGATATGCCTGCAGTAAAAGGCTGCTAATATATCCTCCCCTACAGGTTCGGGGCAGAATTAGCCTATGGTAGGGGAAACGCCAGCAGTAAGAGGCTGCTTAAAGCTCCAAACCTTATAGCTTCGGGGTTGGAACTGGCCTAAAGTTTGGGAAGCGCCTGCAGGAAGTCTTCTAAACCGCGCAACCCTATACGTTCGGGGTCACGAATATAGGCCTACAGTATGGGAAGCTCCTGCAAAACGAGACTGCTACAACTACCTACCATGTAGTAACGGAGTCAAGAACTGTACTACGGTTGTGGGTGCCTGAGGTAAGAGTCCTCACACAACCCTATAGAATTGGGTGTAAGAATAGTTCAATGGTCTGGTTCGCCGGGAGTAAGAGTCTTCCAAGATCAAGCCTAGTTAAGCAATCTAAACATGATCCTACGTAAGCGGTGTAGTAACCCATAGCTGACTAGGCGGGGCAGCGATGAGGAATTCGAAATTTCATCGCGATTGCCTGCTGTTCTTTTAACTGGTTGGTAGACCTTATGGGGTCGATCCACAATTCTGTTTCCAGCCCTGCGAAAATGGGCGGGGCCAGACCTAGGCTTTAAATAGGTACCAAGGGTTAACAGGAGCCCCAGCTGATTACGTGAGCCATTCTTGGTAGTTGTAGATTGACGAACGGCTTGATCAACCGCTCTTGGGGCTTTGTTGCACCTTAATGTAACTCAAAAGTAGAGGGGCCCACCGTAAGATTAAAGCTTTAACATTCAGGCGCTTACGTTAAACCCTTTCACGACTTGTTCCAACTGATTTCTTTGGCTTGGAATTTGTGATGATTTCCGATATCTCCTTCTGATTGAAGAATTGAATGTTGAACCTTGAGTTATCTGCTGGACAAGAGTCATCAAACGACTGGAGTTCTCGATTTCACTTTATCAATTGTATATATCACTCCGATCCTTTATATCATGACGTCAATTATCGACTGGGTTTTCTCTATAAAAGCGGTTTATTTGCATGAAGGCGTTTGGTCCTGGTTGAATGTGCTGTAACCTCTTTTTGGACGGAATCGTAAAACACGATGGTCACGCGTTGCTTTTCGCTCCTAAATGTCTGATATTCATTGTTCACCGAATTTAGTTATCTATGGTTGATTCTTTGTAGTCGTTTCCTAACCATTTTCTTGTGAGAACATAAGTTCCGAACCAACTGCGAGTGCGGGAGATACTGATAGTCTTTGAAGTAGTGGATACTTTTTGTATCTCTTACTTACTTAAGTGGCGCTACAGTTTGTGGCGAACCTGGGCCTCAACCAACATGAATCTCCAGCTAGCTCGGTCTTTGGCTAGCTGCCTCAAGGTTTGCACGTAGAGTTGGTTGAGGTCATATTTAGTCTTTTGTAATTCTTGAAATTTTCTTGGGGTAGTGTTCATACGTTACGTTATGTTGAAGAAATGTTGTACATGTTTCATGGTCCGAGACACTGGAAAAGGAAAATCGAGTTTTGCTATACAACAACCAAAGAATGTTCTTCACTGTCCAGTTCACTAAAGCTATTCCTTCATTTCTGATTGAAGTGTCGTCATTGGAAATGTTTTGAAATCACAGCCGATGAGGCTGAAAGTTTTAAGCTTCAGAATCCTGTTTAAAAATATGAAGGTCACTGTCCGTTTCTTCTGGTTTCGACTGGTGTTCGGGGAGATTTTTTCTTTCACATATATGGCTGTTCCTCTCCGGTTCTCGATCTTATCCTATCGCAAAGTCTTACATCGAACGACATCTATGTTAATCCTTCAGGCCGATGTCAGAGTTCTTGGTCTTCATGAAGAAGTTAAATGACGTCCTCTTTCTTCTCTTTCTGTATAATGAGTTCACATTATGCGCCATTATGCTGAGGTTCTTGTTGTATATTTCAGTGGCTAGTGCAGAAAAAAAGTAGGAACCGAAGATACTCTGGATTTCCCAGTTTACGTTTAATAATCGTTTGGCCAAGTTTTCGTGGGTAAGACCATTAGTGGTGCGACAGCTCTAGGTGTGGTCATTTTAGCTGGAGTCTTCATCTGTTATTGTTGCCTTGGCGGTGCTGCTATGTCATCGAGCCTCCCTTTCAAAATCCTTTTAATTTTTAAAATAAAATTTGTAGGACGTCTTATGAGACACTGTAATATAGTGACGAACCAACAGAGAATGAAGCCATCATACGAAGAACAACCATCTTCCAACGAGTATTTAATTTATATCTTCTTTATCTTAAAGAAAACAAGTAACTCCTGTACCCACACTACACACATTCAGATTCAATATTTATGCACAGGAAGTGAAGGGCAAAGATTAATCATTTATTTACACCTGAAAGGTGGCGCAAGAATCAAGACGTCGAAAAAACTTTTACTTGCCTCGTTTATAAAAGACACCCAGCAGCACACGTTCATCAAACTCACAGGAATTGTTGAACTCTTGTTGTTAAATCCCCCGAGGGGGCACAGGCACCTCCATCTCATAATCCCCCAACCGGTTCAGCCAAGCAATAAAGAACCAAACAAACGAAGTAAAATAAAACAAAAAAAAAAAAAAAAAAAGATAAAAGGTAAAAGATACAGATAAATTGTTAAAACGACTTTCATGTTTTTTTTTTCTTGTTTGTAAAGATGAAAAAGTGGAAGGCAACTGACCCTTAACTCGTTCCAGAAATGCCCCTTTGACCCAAAGAAATTCACCACCAAATGCACGCAGTTTGTTTGTGCATCTTTGTGGGCTTAATCATGCGTATGTTGGGTTCCATGACGATGATGAAGTGATGTTAATGCTGACGACATTTGAGGTCACTTATATCTTTTTTGTCGGCAGAAATATAAAAACAAACAAATTTAAGTTGGGAACTAACTTTAGAGTCTTTAAAATGCCAAAAACTTGACTCAGAAAAAAAAATAAGAAAAACAAAAACAGGAATATAAACATGACTGAGTCTTGTGGTTTCTGGAGTGGCAGGTTTTTGGGGTCAGAAATGTTGATTGTGCACTTAAAAAAAGTTGCCGGCCAATGGTTAAACAGGCTTGCGACTTATGGTCCTGTTTTTACCTTTTTTGTTCGAAATAATTTATAGTATTGGTTGAGCTGCTTAATCCGTGTGATTATCTTTGTCACACGTTTTGCTGGAATGATTTTTTTAAAATTAATATCATTATTACGTTTAATTTGTAATGGAATAAATAAGGAAATTCAGGTTTAACTGCTTAAGGCTAATTTATTACTTTAAAGCAGATAGTAATGACACGATTTATACATGCTGTATCTGTGGGTAGTGATGACTACATTTTCAGACGTAGATGAATTTATTTGAATTGGATTTTTATATTCCTATAGAAAGAATTATGAAAATTTTGCAGGAAAGAGGTGAAAGTATCTTTAGATACTATCCAAGTTTGAAGGGGGTATTAGGTTAGGTTTATATTGCAAAGTAAACTTTCAGAAATAAGTCTCAGGACTAAAAAACAAATTTTTTGTAATGATTTTTTTTAGTAATTTAAAAAGTTTTGAATGAGAATGAGAAAGATAAATTCTTAAGGAATATTTAAAAATTATAAATTAAAATGGATCCCAGGACAGATTAATAAATAAATTTATTGGCGCGACAGCTCCTTAAGGAGCCAAGGCCTAGTGACTTATACTCTCAACCATTCCTGTGTGTGTGTTGTTAATCTGCAAGAATGGAAGGGACCTACAGTTTACCGCCGAGTCCGAACGGCTACATGAGATGCACTTTTTCGAGACAAATTTTTGTTTGTCAGTTCCTCGCAAGAGGCAGTACCCCAGAAAAAAGGTGGTTATGAGCTGGATTTGAACCCAAGTTCTTTCGCTTAGCAGTCCGACACACTAACCACTAAGCCACGGGGCACTACAGATCCCAGGACAGAAGTCAAGTATATTTGGAAGAGGAACTGGAGGAAAGCTTCTTGGTTACCGTAAGTGCCTTGAAGGAATTGCTGTGAATTTTAAGCAAGTTGCTAGAATGGATGTCTTGGAGGTTAAAATCAATGGTTCTGACCTACTATTTATTGTTGTAACCATTGGAAAAGGGATTATGAGCAAATTGGTTCAAAATTTAGGATCAATGGACCTACTACTTCTTGGAAATTTTAATGCTAGGATCGGATTGGCAAAAAATATTTTCGTTAGTGGGTATGCTGATATGTCAATATCACCCCAATTATTATAAATACAACACGAAGATCGAAAAATTAAATATGTGATGAAAAAGGTGTCAAAACTTTGGAACTTGCTGCAAAGGCGACTCAAATGGGGAGTAGACGTTTATTAGAGGAACAGCATGCTCGGTAATAGATTACGGCTTTATGGCGGGGAAGTGGAACGAAAATCTGAGATACTTTATGATAGCAGCGAAAACTTATTCAGACCACATGTCTTTAGAAATATCATGTAGAGTCTTTGTATATACACAGCATACACTACTATCATGAAGCATCATTTAATTTAATTTTAAGAATCTCTGTATTTAACTGTACGTCCGAAGTTGGGCTCAAGGGTAAATTTATGGGCATTCCTAGCGGCGCGAGTATTACGGTTTAATTGTTTCAGGGGAGGAATGCAGCTAGCTATTTCGCTAAAGCATTGATTGTAAAAATAACGGTAAAATAACGAAAGACACGAAACATTACGACTGTGCTCAAGAGATGAAAATGTTTCTGTTATTGTTCGGTCAGCTATCATTTTCAAAACCTTTTTTTTGTATTCTGTCTAAGAAACTCAAGTGTGTAATAGGAGCACCTGCCCAATTAAGAGAATTATACTCAAGTTTTGGACGAATATACGCTTTATAGACCGTAGCCAGATCAGAAGGGGTAAAAAATTTCTTGCATCTTCGAAGGAAACCTAGACACCTAGCAGCATTTTTTGCGACTTCGAATATGTGGTCATTCCACAGAAGGTGGTCTGTAATGCACATACCGAGAACTGATAGGTGTTCTGTTTCTTCGATACAAGTGCCACTCATCGATAGTGGCAATGGGGGTATGTTTCGCTTTAACGACAAAAGACAACATTGAGTTTTTGAAGCATTAAATTCTTATTCCCCATTGTACAATGCTGTCAAGATCAGAATTTAATTAACTAATCATACGCTGCCGTTCAGTTGCAGTTCCACATCCGAAGCACATGGATGAGAGTCTGGAAACGAATATGAAAAGCTGAGACTGCTGTCGTCAGCGAAACAATTAATTGGATTAGTAGTTTCAGATAATATGTAAGTCGTTAAAAATCAGAAAGAGAGTTGGAGATAAAACAGAGCCCTGGGGCACACCAGCATTTATTTTGTGGGTATCAGACTTGAATCCGTCCAACACAACTTGTATTGACCGGTTCAAAAGGTAATTACTAATCCAACGAAGAAGAGATTCGTCGAGTCCAAATGCACGCATTTTCGATAAAATGGCTTGATGCCAAACTCTATCAAATGCCTTTGAAATATCAAGTGCAATGATCTTACTTTCACCAAAACGGTGAAGAGATTGATTCAACTTTTCGGTGAGATAAACCATCAAATCACCAGTGCATCTATTGCTGCGAAAGCCGTATTGCCGGTCATTAAGAAGCTTTCGGTCCTCAAGATATTTCTTTAGCTGAAAGTTAATCAGCGTTTCCATGACCTTAGAAAGAAGGGACGTAAGTGCAATTAGTCGATAGTTTGAGGGAGAGGAGAATTCGCCTTTTTTAGGGACAGGCTGGACAAATGTTGTTTTGCATCCGCTCGGAAAGACCCCAGAGGAATAGGACAGATGGAAAAGCTTACGCAATGGTTTTGCCAGCGTTGAAGAACACCTCATTGCGAATCAAATCGCAATGAGGCGCGCTGAAATCGTCAATTGGTGTGGATATAGAAAAAGAACATATAACAAAAGTGTATGAAATACTGGTAAAATATCGGTGAATGTTCTCGTCACCACTATTTAGAGTTAGTTACGAATCAACCAGGAAAATGGCCAAACGAAAAATGACACTATGAGAGTACTATAGAGAATGGTAGAGTATCCTAAACTAAAGTAACATCCAACGCAAAACAGCTCGGGGTACTTCCGAAATCGAAATGGCGACAAAGTTTCCAGGAGAGATATCAATCATCTTGCATTCTTCCGGATAGATAAGAACAAATATCCTTATAGCCTCAGGCGAAAAGTTAAATTGCTGGAAAATTTATCTTCAGGTATATTGTGAATCACTGAGCCGAATGCCTTGGACAAATCAAGAAGAACTAAAAAACAAAACTTACTTTTATCCAGAACTTAGCGAACATCTTCGATAATTTTAGCTGTGTTTTTCTCGAAAATCATTCTGTTTTGCAGTAAAAAGCTTATTTGCTTAGCTTATTGTTTTTTTTTCAAGATCCTTTAAAAAACTTTCGAAAGAAAAGCTAAAATTTTAATTTGCCTGATATCAATGGTATGATATCTGTACACATAGATAAAAATGTCGGTTTTTAACATCAAAATAACAGCTGAACATTCATACGAAAGTATATACAGTACTTATAACAAAAATACAATTTTTAAAATTTTTGTCTGTTTGTATGTCTTATTGTTCCGGGTAATCTCGGGAACGGATGCACCGATTTTGACGGGACTTTCACTGGCAGATTGCTCATGTTCTAGGGAGAAACATAGTATATTTAAATTACCCACTAGGTGGCGCTGGGTGGTATTTCTTTGGAAAATTCTTATTTATGGACTGATTTTGACGGGACATTCACTGGCAGATTGATAATGTTCTAGGGAGACATATAGGATATTTAAATTACCACTAGGTGGCGTTGGGTGGTATTTCTTTGGAAAATTCTTATTTAAGGACCGATTTTGACAGGATTTTCACTGGCAGATTGCTCATGTTCAAGGAGAAACTTAGGCTATTAAAACTACCCACTAGGTGGCACTGGGGTGGCATTTCTTTGGAAAATTCTTATTTATGGACTGATTTTGACGGGATTTTCACAAGCAGGAAGCTGATATTGTAAAGCCTAAGTAAGACTATTTTAATTACCCCTAGGTAGCGGTGGAAGCTTTTTTTTATGATATGATTTCGGTACTATTTGACATTTTTGGGTATAGGAAGAACTTTCGCTAGTTTCCAGTCGAAATTAAATTCCCATTTCGTAAGAGTACTATTGAAAATGTGTGTGCTATAAGGCAGAACAACTGGAAGAATAATTTTGAAGAAAATGGGGTGCATTCCATCAAGGCTGACGAATTTGGACTTTACAAAAAGTATACCTTCAACCACTGCAACACTGCTTACTACAAAACTAGAACAATTATTTTGACAAAATAAAGAGTTAACTGGAATTAAAGGTATTGTAGGAATGGTGACAAAATTCACGTTTAAATAATAAAACGAACGAGCCTTAGCTGAACGAATTTTCATCACAACTCTGTTGCGAAGTGATTGACACATTTGTCTAAGTTCAAGTAGAGATAGTTTTTTAAGGAATTGTAATTGCAATCGATCCCGATGCAGGTATTTCATGTGTGAACCAGTTTTTTTTTAGTTTTTAAGGCAACATGTCTATTAAATAGTTGAGCAACATTATCATTAAAAAAAACATAGAAATTAATGGAGTTGACAGTCTTCCTGAGAATAATTAACGGCAAATCTTAAGCCTAAATAGATAATTGTAGGTACCATTCATAGAAAGATACGCGATTGGTCATCCTAACTTTTAAGGATTTTAAACATTTTAAGAATAATTTACAGCCAATTATTGGATATTTGTTTTTAGTCCAGCCCAATTTGGTCATACCAACTTTAGAAACTTTTTTGGCGAACAGATGTTTATGACACCAGATATTTAGCTGCTAGAAAGTGCCCCAGGAAATTTCTTGGGAAGATTTTCGTAACTCTCTCACTTGAGGAGAAGTATTTTACTCTATCATATTTTTTTAATGATTTTTTTTAGTAGCTTTAAGCAGCTTGAAGTTACTTGGAAAACTAAAGAAACACACATAATAAAAAGGTGGATAGTACCTTTCAACAATCAGGCTCATGCCAACAGCACTGTTAACATCCAATGTTTCATATTTCAAGCACCGGACTTGTCTTTTTAATGTCCAACCGATATTGCAATAGAACACAATTATAAACTTATGTTATGCTTTCGTACTACATCTGATCGGATCACCGAATTCTTGAAATCTCATTTGATTTAGAAATACAGATATTGAAGCTATTGATATATGAGCCCCAACTAATACTTATATTTTTCTAAGCTGCATTTATGGCACGAGCTTCGGAAAACGAATGTTTTATAGAGAAGTATTATCAAAGGCAGCTCTTCACATAATCAAGTTCTACCTTCACCTTGAAGTTCTTTGTTGAGAAATACATCAAGTTAAGATCCAACTTTACATTTTTTTTTTTTTTTTTCGGAGAAGACTTTGCTGATCGTTTTATGAAAACCTCAGAGCACGAGTGGAGTTCTAGTGGAGATCATTCCTGTTATTAAATCTTAAGTTTAACAGGCGGAGCTACTTAGAGGATCATGGCAGGCTTATATTTTATAAATTAGCGATGTTATCAAATCAACACAGCTCTGTTAGGTGAAAATGAAGAAGTTGAGTAATCCCTGATATATCATCTAAAACATGGTTTTGAATATCTATTATATATCATAATTTTTTTTTTTTCGAAACTTTAACTGGCCACTATGCTTCCTCAATAATGACATTGATTCCAGTGCTGAAATGATAACAAATGTGATTCTTTTAGAGATGCGTGCTTTTATTTCTAACAGAGTAAAAAGCATCAAGCCTAAAAAAAGTCCGGATTAAATTCTGAGTGTAAATAAGCTATCAGGCTCTTACAAAGCCAATCCTACAGAGGAAAATCGGAAAAAGCACAAGCAAGTTAGGAACTCATGCAACTTCGTTATTGAAAGAACCAAATTTTTGCAAGACCAAAAATTACGGCAAAAAATTCTGCAATGGCAATAAAAATGTTTGGTCATTTGTAAAAAATATTAAAAACTCCTCAACATCTTCGGTTCCAACGCTCATCGACAATAAAAAAAAAACAATTTTTTACTCTTCAGAGAAGGCAAACTTGCTCGCCGCCCATTTAGCTGCCAGCTCCACACTGCCTCACAGCAACGTTGCCCCTCCAGTACTTAAAAATGTAAATTTTTGCACTCGTACAGTAGCAAGAGTTCTCAAAGATCTCGATATACAAAAATTCGCTGGCCCGGATGGTATACCCCCGATTCTTCTGAATAGGTGTTCTACCAATCGGGCAAAGACACTGCGTAAGCTTTTCGATCGTTCCTATTCTTCTGAAATCTTTACTAGAAGATGGAAAACAGCATTTCTCCAGCCTGTCCCTAAGAAAGGTGACCCATCCTCCCCCTCCTCCTACCGACCCATAGCACTAACATCCCTTCTTTCTAAGGTCATGGAAACGCTGAATAACCGTCACTAACAGTTTCATGTCTTTCCTTATATATGCCCATTAGGGATGTAGATATTCCTTTTTTAGCCGTACAACACGAATTTGAAATAGTTTACCCGGTGACATTTTCCCTTGCCATTTTGATCTGCAAGCATTCAAAAACAATGTTAATCGACACCTCCTATCCTTCCCCTCCTTATCTTCCTAATGCCCGCGCAGTGTTGTCTACATTAAAAGGGAAACAAATAGCTCCTTGTGCGTGCGTTAATTATAAAAAAAAACTCTAATATTAAACCATTAGAAATAAAAATAAAAATTCCTATTATTATTAAAAAAAAGTTAATAATCAATTACTTAATATTATCATTAGTTTTAATAGTTAAAAATAAACATTGGTCTTGTAAATCAAAAATAAGAAATATTTCTTTTTAAATAAATATCTAAAAGATATTTAACTTAATAGATAAATAAGTTCAAGGTACACATACCCCCCCGCATACACCATCGACTATAAAATTGCGGAATGGTTGAGGCCATGAAAAAAATGTAATAAAACAAAACTTTTTTTTATTCATCTAATGAGGAAGGAAGATTCCACGCAAAGCTTCCACAAAACAATAAAAACAAAATAGCTCCATAAAAGATAAAAGTGTAGAAGTAGGTATCTATCTATCTACAAGATTTAAAAATAGAAGAGAAAATAACAACCAACACCCCAGAAGCGAGAAGGCAAACTATCTTTTATAATGAGTCAGTTATAGAAGAACAATGGCGTACTGGAGTTCATTGACTTTGAAGTTGTTACGCTGGAGATGTTAACATGATCCAAGCTAGCTCTTTTTTTTAACTATATAATTTAAGGTTAAGATAATTTGAATTTTGCCGGTCATTTGCATTGAATAGAGCTTTTGTTCGCATTTTTTTCTACTTTTTGTTGGCTGTTGAAATTGGGAAGACGCGTTAATATTTTATACTTTTTGACAGTGGCACGACATTCGACATTAGCTTAAGGTGACACACCTTTGTTTTGGATATTAGATTTAGCTTAACGGTTATTGAAAGTTGATTTAAATAGAAAACAAATGCATTTCAATTAATTTGAGATACATAGATACCCGAACGGATTTTACAAAATTTCTATTTCTATCTGGAAGTCGGATTTTGTTTTCCAATTAATATTCTAACTGAGAAGCTGACAATACTGATGAGGTTGATGACTGAAATATTTAATAATGGGTGTAAAACTAAATGAAATGGCTGAGTAAGGCTGAGGAAGATGACAGAGTATTATAAATATTGGAATCAATCAGCTTTATCTTATCATGAGTTTCGCTAGGAAACCTTCGAGCCGAAAATTTTCCGTTCGCCTGGAATTTTAAAAACTATTGGGAGTTCGCCCGAACAAGATTCCACTTCGAATTTGAAATGACATTTCGAAATCCTCAAGGTTTATAGCAAGAGTTTGCAGATTTAATAGCTGCAAGCGGATAAATCTACGCTGCACAGATTCAATCCTTCGTGAAAGGGTGGAATGAAAGGGGGGCCAAACCGGACTAACATATTCGAGAATGGGTCTTACGAAGGTGGTATAAAGGGATTTTTGTACCATAAGGGCCTGAATACTTTTTCGACCATCGTTTTAAAAAACCAAGGGAAGAATTTGCTTTTAAATTTAGCTCCTTGTCACAAAAAAGCTGAAGGAATTTTTTTGTGCACCAAACGATAGAGGAATCTAAGTCATTTTGGAGAAGGGAAGAATCAAGAGGGGAAGAGACTCGTTTTATAATTTTTATATCATCAGCGTAGATTAACAGGTCGAAGTGAGAAATAACGTAGTCAACATCATTTATGGCAAGGACGAAAAGAAGCGGGCCTAGATGGCTACCTTGGGGAACACCAGAGGTAGCTAGTATGGAGTCAGAAACGGATCTTCTAAAAACCACCCAATATTGGCGGTTTTCCAGGTAAGATTTAACCCATACAGTGAATGATGAGGGAGAGCCATAGGCCTGAAGTTTTGCATAGATTATATGGTGGCTAATCTTATCGAAGGCTTTGTTAAAAACAGTGGTTATCACATGTACGTCGTAACCCTTTTCAAGGGCGTTCAAAGTCATAGATACGAATTGGGTTAGGTTTGTGGTGGATCTACCCTTTAAAAGAATGGAAGAAGGAAAATTGTTTGACGTTTCACGTTTGAGAAAGAAAATGCTATACACGGACTAAAAATAAGAATTTTTTAAAATTGAAAACGATTCTCAACCAAGCTTTTTAGTAATAAATGGATAGTTTTTAATTAACTTTTTTTAGACTTTCTTTCGAATAAAATAGCACAATTTATATGAAAGTATTGGAAATATTGGGGGTATTACAAATCAGTGTAAACACCAACGTCCGTGTCGGTCCAATAGAAAAATGAAGAAACAACCGAAAACGGGTGGCTTTGATAAAATATTCGTGAATTCTTTTTTTCTTATTTTCCAATGCCCAAGTACCCCGGGAACGGTTTGGCTTGGTTCCATTGATTTTTTTGCCGCAGATTATTGCGACATTTGTCGATCAGTTTAGACTTGGAGACGATTGAAAATATCAATGTTTTTATTTTCCAGGTTCAAAGATAAAAGTTATTTTGCAACTTCGCCTACTGCGAGCACTTTTGCCTGAAAAACACTACTGAAGTTTGGCAACTTTAAAGATCTATTTATTGGTGGGTTTATCGACTGCTTACGTTTTAGAAGCGTCTGCAAAGACAGAGCATTTTCTTGTAGGAAAGTCTGTTAGTGCCACCGTGTTAAAATCTACATAAGTGCGGTACAGTATAGTCGGTTTGGCTATCAGAAAATTATATAATATTCTATAATTTAAGCCCATACTGGCCCTTTTTCCAGTTTTTTGAATGCGTTAATCTTAAGGCACTTTTGGCCGCCAGGTTCTTTATGAAAAGGTCTATTGGGGCTAATGAGAGGAATGTTTCTAGGGCTGCGGTTGGAGTAGTTCTTAAAGCAGTTGTTGTACCAATGCACGCTAGTCTTTGAATTTTTGTCATAGATTTGCAGCCATTGGTCCAATTATCGAGTTTATTAAGGGCAACTTGCAGAAGTTCGCACAGGGTAGTAGTAAATTTACCTGATGACATTAAGGCAATGTCGCCCGCATAAGCCACTACTTTGACTCCAGGAAGATTCAGTTTGACTAGAATTGACGATCAGTGACTAAAGCAGTGGAGATAAAACCCCTCCCTATGGATTTCCCTTAATAGTTCTAACGGTGAGTTCCTTACGACATGATTCTGAATTTAGAATTCTTGTTAAGAGCATACGGTATATCCAATTAGATACTATATGATTAATGTTGACAGAGTCTATAACTTGCCGAATGGCACTGTATTCTACGTTATTAAAGGCCCCTTCAATGGCAAGAAATGCCCCTAAGTAAATTGGATTGATTTTTCGATAGTACCCACTACCTCGTGGAGAGCTGTCTCAACCAGATTTGCCCTTCATGTAGGCATGTTGGGTCTGAGTAATATTTAAACAACCTCTGAATATTTCCACCAGAATAGGAACAATGATTTTTGTATTGCATTTGAGCATAATCTGAGTTATTTCATTAGGCCCTACAGATTTATATGCTGAGAAAGAGTCTATGGCTTAAGCCACTTTCTTATCTATTATTGGGTTGCCTATGTTTGAGTTCATTCTTATGTTAGGGCCTCCTTTCAAGTTTTGTTTGTCGACGACACAGCCAGGGAAGTGAGTGCTCATAGGTAACTCTAGGGTTTCTGTGAAAGAGTCGGTCCCGGTACTGTCTGGACTTTTAAGATAACCTGGAGCAGTGTGGATCTTGGACATGTTTTTTCTGAGCCTAGTAGCATCATTTGTAGATTCTATTTCTGTACAAAATTTTTGCCAGACAGCTCTTTTTGCATATATTGTCCGTTTTTTGTATTCATTTTTACTGGACCTTTCCTGAAAGTGGACAACTCTTGAGACCACCATACGGGTTGAAATTACGTTTGCCTTTGTTAATGGGGCATGCATTTATATAGGCATTGACCGCGATAGCTCGTTTAAACTTTTTTCAATGTCGGAGCTACATAGTAAAGGTTTGTTTTCGTATTGGCCCAACAGTGCGGCCAGTTTATTGCTATAGGCTATACCCAGTTAGTTTTCCTACGGTTTCTGTAGGGCATTGGTTTGTCTACTTTATGCTCTATTAGGAATTTTATCATTCTACGGTCTGAGAATGTAACAACTTTACTTGAAACTTTCCAGTTACTGACCACAATGGAGTCAGAATTTGTGGAAAGTGTCACATCGAGCACTTCTCTTCAAATTCTGGTAACGAAGGTTGGTTCATTACCTCTATTTATCTGAATATATTGGTTGTATTTTCTAAATAAAAAAGATCCAACAACAATTAAAATCCTAAGCTTCAATGCATAAGATGGCTATGGCTATGGGAAGACGAAGATAAAAAAAAAACACATTCTAATTCCTGTACTGACCGAGAAAAAACGATTTAATATTTCCAATTTTGAGACAACTTTTTTATTGGTTTTGAAAACGTTGTTCTTCAAGCCTTACTCCAAAGCCCATTCAATTATTTTGATGTTCTTTTTGAAATTTTCCTTTGAAATATCAAAACCCTTAAATTTTGTACCAAATCACTTATTCAAAGAAAACCCCAAAGCTACATAAATACACAGTCAGATATTAAACAGCAACGCCCTCGACAAAAACAGTCTGTTGTCACGAGGCTTTAGAAATGTGTATCCTGTAGATGTAGACTTTAGAGGTAGATATACATATACGGTACCTATACTCATATTTCCACGTTTCAATCACAATTTTCCTCCTCGCCACAAACTCTTCAAGGCTTTGGGTTCAAAACAACCACATAAATTACTCAATTAAATTAAGTCGATCGTCACAGTTATTCCATTCTGAATTGACAATGACGACAAAAAGATAAAAACATCCTTCCAGCCGTCTGCCTCTGTTCCCCGGAAAAGAACTGCTGGCAAGCAGTAAGAAAGTATTTTCTTACGAAAATACAAAATAATTTAATAACCCATCGCCCGCCGCCACAGGATAACGTTGAAAGTGTACATGAAAAACTCCAAGGACGAAGGAAACGAAGAAAAAAAAAAGTTATACGCACATCAAATTTTAATATCATATCTGGAACGCCCCCAACCGCACCGCGCACCGCACTCTTCACCTTGAAGGAGAATAGAAAATTGACAAACGCAATAAGGACATTCTATACGTAAAACATGACAAGGATATCCATGGAAGCAAACGAAAATATTTGTCGGTTTGGTTTTTATGAGATATAATATGCACCACTCCGCTCCATCCGCTCCCTTTTGTGTCTGCCACAGTGCCACTGTCATATCAGACGGGCGGCGCGTACACAGAACTTCACTCCACATCTTGAACATGACAATTTTCATAACATCCTTCAAGGACACTCAAAGAGAATGGCACAATGGACGGATGATTTCACCTTATTGTCTATTCTGTTGTCTCCCTCTTCTGCTGTCATTTTTTGTTTGTTCTTTATGTAGTGTAGATGGTGCTGTGTGCGTTTTTTTGGAAATCTAAACGATTTCTTATTATTTACTGGTATTTCCGTTCCTATAGATACTTCTGTCGGTTTTTCCTTTTTCTTTTTCTTTTTTTATGAAACTTTTCATGTATTCTATTCAATTTATATTTTTCGAGTTTGGGTCCCCATTTGGCAGAAAAAAAGAGCACAAAGATACCGAATTAAATCAAATTGGACATTTTTGCTCAAAAACTTTGGAGAGTTCAAGTTTTTAAGTGATTTGTAATTTGTGTTTTGAAGTTCTAGGAAGAAGGAGACGTTTTGGTTTTTTTTTTTTTTGCTGGTTTGATTTGAGTGGCTCAGCAAGAGAATTATGAATAAAAAGTTTAACCGCAATACTTATTAAAATTGCAAGAGAACTGTGTTGCCGGTCTTGTGCTTCTTTGAGGTTTGAAATATTGGAAATTCAATGGAAGTCTAGTCATGAAGGAGTTACAAAAGCAGGTTTGTTGTTTTTTAATTTTGTTTTATTAGAAATTAAATTCCTTCGTATACGTTGCATCATCAATTCAAGAGTAAGCTAGATACTTGAATTTTTTCAGGAACAATATTTTTTATTGAAATTGACGTAAGCAAATATCTTGAGAATGAAGGGCATTTAATGAAATAATATATTCGGATTAAGGATCTGTAGAAGGGAAGAATGTTCAAAGGGTAGACATGGCCTTGACAGGTTACCAGTATCCATTGTTTTTTTGTTTTGTTTTAACCCACCTCTGCTTATCAACTCTCTACTTTCAACTTAACGTGGTAAATATCGAATGAATAGTACCTCAACTGGAAATTTGATTGCCACTTTGAAAGGTTGCTCATTGCTGATAACGAGAGAAAAGGGAGGAGAATTACCACTAAGGCACTTATCCTTGCATCGAGGCCGCAACGGAAGAATTCCCTATAGATCAAACCAATGGTGACGTCTATACTGTTCCAGTGTGGCTGAACTACTTAGTGAAGACCTTATATGAACTACTACGAGATTTTCGGAGCTCAGGCCTATATAAGGAGCATTTTATCCGGCTCTTCGTCCTGAAAGTTATATAAGAACCTGGACCTCCAGGTTGGGGGATTATGCCATCGTCTTCGAGGTAACTACCCGAGCATCTGGAGAAAGTTAGTTACCTCGTGAAAATGAATACTTTGAGAGCAGACTTTTAAGCGGTCTTATTTCACCCGAGGCTTTCTCTTATTTTTACAGTCGAGGGCTAATACAGGATAGATCGGCGATCCGGTTGATCTACCACGTCAGTCGGCCGAAAAGCTGTGGAATAGGCGGTTCCTTTACACGCGCACAAGGGATTTGTGTTTTCCTTATAATGTTAAACGCCCTTCACGAGCATCGGAGGGTTGGTGAAGGAGGGACAGCAGGTGTCGATCAATAATAGTTTTTAATGTTTCCAAATTGAAATGGCAAGGAAATACTTCGCCGGATAAACTTTTCCAAATACGTGTTGTTCTGCAAAAAAAAGAATATCTATATTTCACGGTACCTCCGAAATTGGGCTCAAGGGTGAACTTATGATAATTCCTTGCGAGACGAGTATTACGGGTAAAATTTTTATAGGGAGGAATGCAGCTGGCTACTTGGATGAAACATTTTTTATAAAAGAAAATAAGGAAAGACATGAAACATTGCGTCGATGTTCCAGAGGAGCAATTGTTTCCGAAACAGTTCTATTTCCTATCAATCTTAACCTGCCCAGAGGTGGGAGTTATACTCGAGTTTTGGGTGTATAAACGCTTTATAAATTGAAGCCAGATCTGAAGGAGAAAAATACTTCTTACACCGATACAGAAAACCAAAGCACTTAGCAGCATTCTTAGTGATCTAAAATATATGGTCGTTTCAACGGAGGTCGTCGTTGACAAACATACCGAGTACTGAGAGCTTTTCGGTTTCTTCGATGTAAGTGCCATTCATGGACAATGGCATTGGGGGTATGTTTAACTTTAACGACAGACTACAGCATTGAGTTTTCTAAGCATTAAACTCCACACGATTCCTATTACCCCATTTGACAATTCTGTATAAATCGGAGTTTAATGAGCTTGACATATACAGTACCGTTGCAATTGTACGTCCGAAGGCGAAGGACGTGAATTATCGAACGAATGTGAAAAGCTGAGGGTAGAGTCGTCAGCAAAACTGTTAAGTGGATTAGAAGTAACAGACAGAAGATCATTTATAAAAATGAGGAAAAGAGTCGGAGACATAAAAGAGCCCTGGGGCACACCAGCATTTATTTTGTGGGAATTAGACTTGAATCCGTCCAATACAACTTGTATTGAAGGGTCCAGAATATATAGCTTCTAATCCAACGAACAAGAGTATCATTGATCCCAAAAACACGCATTTTCGATAAGAGAGCTCCATACCAAACTCCATCAAACGCCTTGGATATATCAGGAGCAATAATCTTACCTGAAAGATAGAAAAGCTTTACGCGCACTATACGAACGATGCGAACGTTGACTCAGGTTCCATAAGGTATCTAACGCTATAAACTTGTTTTAGACGCCTAGATGTATAAGTCGAATAATAATACAAATTGGCTGCTGTAACATATCCTTTGGCGTAATTATCTATACAATGCGAACTAAGTAGGTTTTCGTGTAAAAAAGTTTATTAATTCAAAATTTTATTTAAAGATGGTTTTTTTTTATTTTCAAATCGCACAAATTTATACTTCATTCTTCATACTTCAAGCATAAATTACAGTGTTGACAATAATAACTATACATTACATTACATTTCAATCTACTTTGGAGATATATCTAGCAGCTTTAATCAAAAATTAGAAAAGTTTCTATAACTTGATGAAACCACCAGCAAGTAATATACACCGGACTATTGAAGAATTTTGCCTAGAGGTGTTCTGGAGCATAGTTTTAGGCGCTTAAACTTTATTTCGGTACGATCTTAAAAGTAGCTTGTAGGGGAGCCAGCCTAAAGGTATCGATGCAATCTAAAAGTTCTTTTGGAGCCTTAAGAAGTTCAGATATGTAATAATGAAGCCTGTTTCGGATTGCTACAATTTTGTTTAAATAATAAAAAATATACCTAAACATATGCTATTGTTAACTGAATTCAAGGCTTACCGGCCCATTAGCGACAATTATTAGTTTATGAATGGATGCCAGAATGTTTCTTTCCTTAAAATATGTTTATTTCTTAGTAGGTACAACAATACAAAAAACATTGCATAGTTTTGGGGTGTTTAGAAAGTAATCAGTAATCAGCATTCCGGGGGGTTCGGCAGACTAAGGCAAACACGTAGATGAACAAAGAAGGCAGTATCCGATGCCGAGTCCTAACAGTAACAATACACAGAAATATTGAACTTGCAACAAAGTTCTAATGGAAGATTGTCGATTATTATTAGAGCAAGAATGTTTTTACAAACCTGAGAATCACAGTTTAGCAAACTGCCTTTCTTTCTTTCAAAAAAAAAAAAAAAAAAAAAAAAAAAAAAAAAAAAAAAAAAAAAAAAAAAAAAAAAAAAAAAAAAAGTATCTTAAACGGGGTTAAATGTCCGAAAAAGAAATACGTTTTTACCGAACTTACGAAAGAAACCCATAATGATTACATGTATCTATAATGCTATTGACGAATCTTTAACTAACGAGCTAAGTTATACATACAAAAGTTGTTCCTTATCCGCTTAAAATTAGCTCAAAGATACTTAAAATAGTAATTATTAAAACAGCAGCTCCCTTATCTTGCCATCTCACTCATGAACATTAACAAAAATTATAAAAAAATCTCTCTTTTTAATACTTAACCCCAAAACAAGAGTTCATGTATCTGATCAAATAAATCAGAATTAAAAAAATAACTGTGTTAATGACATATTGGATTAAATTGCAAAAAAAAAAAAAAAAAAACTAACCACAAGATAGGTTAATCTTTGGTCAAATGCTTCCGACGAAAAGGTTATCTTCAATTATCTCCCAAGTCAAGCTGCTTGCGAAATCCAATTAAACGTAATCATCGTCTGAATAAAACATCGAAAATAGCGTCATGTATGTCTGAAATCCAATGTCTGAGAGCGTGTTGACTAATATGGGATTGGGATTGTGATTTTTTTTTTTTTTTTTTTTTTGGAAATGAATATATTTTACCTTTGAAGAAGACTCGTCCGGATAGGGAATGATAACTGTCAAACAAGAACATGACCATCACATGTGGGTGATTCTGGTTAGCCATTTCTCTGTCAACAAAACCAAAAAAAAAGTAAGAATCAACCACGAAAAGAGTGCATAAAACTCAGGGCTTTACAAGGCTCGACAGTTCTATATAGTGAGCGAGATAAAATGAATAATTTATGAATGTAGAGGAAACGTTTTTTTTTTACGTCGATGGATGTCGCGTTTTTTTTTTGTAGCTTCTGCTAAAGTCGACTTATAAGAGGCAAAAGAAAGTGGACGTAATGTATCTCTCATTTGTAATTCAGATTTGTGGGGAGAAAATGCTAATCGCGCCTGGGAAATTGACTGAGTTGACATGGGACTAAGGAGTTTTATAATTAAAACCAACTTTATTATTAACAATTTAATACAGTGAAACAGGTAAAAATTAAAGAAATAAAAAAAAGATAAACCAACTCAGTCTGGTGTGGAGAGTGCTTAATAAGTTTCTGAATAGGAAATAGCGTGTGCACTTGTACTCATCAGGGTGTTTCGCATTTTTTTATTTTTTATCATTAGTCTGTGCATTGGATTTAATTATTTAAAAGATTAATGGAAATAAATCAAAGGGAAATCCGCGAAAGTGCCGGCAAATTAAAGATAGACCGCAGATGAAAATAAGGACAGAAGAAAATTTGCATAAGTATCCAAATATATATTAGCCATAGTGGATTTAGGGGGGTATTTTATAAGCTTGATTGAAGCCCTTGGGCATGTTCCTTAAAACATTTCCAAGAAAACAGAACCCTACCAAAAAGTTTTTCAATATATTGGCGTGTTTGTTTTACAGATTTTTTGTGCCCCCGTATATCTAGAACTGGATGAAGTTATTCAACATACAGCTAAGTAGGAAGTTCTTTAAGATGTTACCCTTGTTTAATCAAACCATCTCTTGGGATGTCAATATGGTTTGATTTTCATCATCATCATCGGCGCAACATACGGGATCCGGTCCGGGTCTCGTTCAACAAGTTTTCCTGAACATCCAATTGCGCACCCCAAGGCTTCGGGCGTCCTGGTCTAAGCTATCCTTCCAAAAGAACTGCAAGACTATCCGAGCTGGTTCCTCTTCGCTCATGCGAACTAGGTGCCCAGCCAATCGGACTCGATGAGCTTTATTTTGTCCACAACATCTGCTTTGAGGTAGATTTCATACAAATCATGATTTTATATTCTCTGGAATTGTTTAAAGGTTTGGTTTCGAGGATCAGCAATTCGAGTATCTGCTTGAGACTTGTGATTTTCCGCGTTCCAATTGTTTCCTTTGCAAATCTGGTAATGGCTCCCTAAGCAAGTTAAGAATGAGTTCATTGAGGGTTATCTACAAGTTGGTTAAAGATTTTATACCATAACTAGCTTACCCACCTGGTGTTGTTCGGGTATATCATACGTTTTCGAAAAACGAACCCGGCGTGGCGCCACCTAGTAATCAAAATAGACTTAGTTACTTCTTACAAAAGAAGGTATCTGCTTGTTAAACGACCGCAGCAGCGGCACCAATGGGTAAATAAAATGACCTTAGTTACACCTGAACACATCAGCTTTCTGCCTGTGAAAATCCCGTCAAAATCGGTCTATAAATAATAATTAAAAAAAAAAAAACACCCCAGCGCCGTCTAGTGGGTAATTTAAATAGACTAAGTTACTCCCTAGAACATCAGCAATGTGCCAGTGAAAGTCCCGGCAAAATCGGTGCAGCCGTCGTTCCCGAGATTACCCGGAACAAACAGACAGAAAGACAGACAGACAAACAAAAATTTTAAAAATTGGCTTTTGGTTATATAAGTACTGTACTATATTCACAAGTCAATTGTAGTTGGACAATTGTTTCAAGTCAGTGCAATTGTTAGCATACGCTGACGACATAGACATCATTGGCAGAACTCGGTGAGCTGTCACTGGAACGTTTGCTAGCATTGAAGCTGAAGCGGCTAAGATGGGACTAGCAGTCAATGATTCCAAAACGAAGTACCTGCTTGCCACAAAAAGGGACACACAACACCGACGGATTGGACAAAACATCACAATAGACAGGTACAACTTTGAGGTAGTTAGGGACTTTGTGTACCTCGGATCCGCTATAACATCTGACAACAACATCTCGTCAGAAACAAAGCGAAGAATTACTCTTGCCAATCGCTGTTTCTATGGGCTAGGAAGGCAATTGAGTAGCAAAGCCCTCTCTCGAAAGACAAAGGAGACTGTATAAGACCCTAATCATCCCAGTCCTGCTCTATGGCGCCGAGGCATGGACTCTATCTAAAGCGGATGAAGGTATCCTAGTCGTTTCGAGCGTAAAATTCTTCGGTGAATTTTTGGCCCTATCTCCGTTAACGGGCTTTGGAGGAGAAGGTTTAACTAAGAACTATACGAGCTATACAGCGACATTGACCTGGTCACGCATATCACGTTTAAGATGGCTAGGTCATGTAGAGCGAATGGACAACAATGCTCCGGCCCGTAGGATCTTCGATTCCATCCCAGAGGGTAGACGCAGTCAAGGAAGACCTCGCCTTAGGTGGCGCGCTCAGGTGGAGGACGACCTCAACCAACTTGGAGTGCGAAACTGGAGGCAGCTAGCCAAAGACCGAGCTGGCTGGAGAGGCATGTTGGTTAAGTAAGTAAGTAAGTACTGTACTATATATGTAATATGCATCAAGTAAAAAGCTGTTATTTTGATATTAAAAACAGACACTTCATTTTTATTTATGTGTATAGATTATGACATAGATGGCCAATGTCCCTGAACATTCTAGGGACCTTATGTGCGAAGGTTCACCTTAAGATTACAAGAATAGTACCTTACTTGTCATGTTCTTGAGTGGAACAGCTATCAAAAATATCGAGTAAAAGAACACTGAAATACTACTAGGTCTAGATACTTTATGCCAAGTAGAAAGATACCATGTCAAAAGTTGTAATACATTTTGGGCGATACTTAGGAAATTTTAATGAATAGATACCGATAGATACCATTACCGATTAGATACCATTACACACTTTTTCTCAAGAATGAAGTAAACAATTTCAGCAAAATTAAAATTACTTTTTTTTTTATTTTTATTTATTTAGTTCTTCGGAACTGTTTTCAAGAAATCTTGTTTAGACAGATGTTGGCTTTCAGCTGAATTTAAATAAAAAAAACGCCTTCTAGTTCCCAGAAAAACTGAAAGCTAAAAACCCACGTACATACGCAGTTAACATAATATTAAAAGTGAAATTCAGAGGAAGGAAAAGAGATATTTTCCTTTAAAAAACCTTTATGGCCTGAAGACAAGTTAAAAATAAAGTACTGTAGATAGAGTTAAGAATACAATGAAACACAATTTAGGGTTTGGGCATCTTCAAAGTCCAAATTCACCATTTTTTTTTCTTTTTTTAAAGTTCGTTTAAAAATAAATACTTATAAATTATCCTTATCATGACACAAGGATCACACAAAAGAAAAAAAACAACAAAGACTCAAATATCCCTTTTTTACGGGTATAGACTCAAGGTAAAAGAGGCAAGCCAATCAGAAATAAAAATATCCAAGATAAACATTTTTGCCTTTTATAATTTTTTTTCTACCCGAAACCTAATCGAATTCCAATGTTTATATTGTATCCTTTTTTTCTCCTGATTTTTTTCAATTGCAAGGCCACATTTTCTATACAGTTAAGAACAAATAACAAGATATTTAAATCTAATACAAATGCTACACTCAGAAAAATACACCGGATAACCCAATGACCACACGATGGAAGCGGTGCGTTTTCTTCTCTTTCATTTTTTGTTTCCGAAATGGTGCTTAATTTTTTTTGTGAGCCCAAGGGTATGCAATTTTTTTTAATTATTATTAAAATGTCATTTTATACAAATGGATCAGGACACAGTCTATACGCCACGAAATTACAAATGTTGTTGTGAATTTTAGTTATATTATTATAAACCGCCCCCTAAAGTATGCAAAAAAAATTTTTTTTGTTTTTTTATTAAACAATGCCATTTTATACATATGGATCAGGACACATTCTATACGCCACGAAGTTACTGTTATAATGTTGCTGTGAATTTTAAAGTTAAATTATTATTAAACGCTCCCTAAAGCATGCAAACAAAAATATTTTTTTATAACATCTAATGTACAATCAGTAGTACAAGAAAAATTGTTGCTCATTTCAAATACAATGAAATTTAGTTCGTGCTCCGAAAAGCAGTTCATTGAGAAGTAAGGTAGGCCATCATCCTAATGAGCCAACTTATATCGGGCTGGTGGAGAGGTCAGGGACAGTGGCTATGTCTATAGTTCATGTTTATGGTATGAATTCTTTATCTAGTTTTGCTGAGCTTGATGCTAACCTGTGGTGCCCAATATAGCATGGCTAATGCTTGATGCTCTTTACCGGAGTATCGAACATTTTGATGATCTATTTAGTCCCAGGATTAGGATAGTGGAGCATGAACTTGAAGTAGTGCAATTCAATGATCTTACTAGTACTCACATACGGATCTGAAACTTACAACGAGACACTCTGATCTCTTACCCGCGTTCGAAAGGAAAGCCTTACAGAGAATTCTTTGGCCCCTTGTGCGAGGGAGGACGATTTTGAAGAAGATAACTCGAAGCAAATGCTGTGGAAAAAAAAAAGCTTTGTACAATCCGATGAGCTGGGTACCTAGGTCGTATGGGCGAAATGGAACCAGCTCGGATAGTCTTTTGCAGTTTTTTTTATAAGGCAACGGCAGACCGTCCTCTGTAAGGATGGCGTAGACCAGGACGCCCGAAGCCTTGGAATACGAAACTGGATGGAGTCGGCCAGCTATTGGGATGTATGGAAAAAGTTGTTGGATGAGACCCGGACCATGATGACGCCGAAGATGATGATGATGATCCTTAGATATTGTATTGCAATAGATACTGCAATTGCTCGTGTCCGCAGAGATAGCATGGTAAGACAAATGTACCAGCCTTACTTCTCTTGGCGCCTAAGTTGTTTTTTTTCTACACCTAGGCTTTGAATCTATTTACTAACCTCTACTTAAAGTTTGGACTCCTTAAAGTATGCAACAAAATAATAAAATGACATTGAGTAAAGGTCTAGCGTGGCTCTCAAAAATGCATTAGAAGACACATCATTCATAGCTTAAAAAGAAAAATCCGCTGTGAATTACAAATGGAGGCATTGATATCATCAACCGCCACTCCTTAGTATAGGCAACGAAACTTTAATTCTGAACATTCAGCATTTTGTTGTCACCTCTTTTATTACTACAATTTTACACAACTCGACAGCAAAATCTTTTTTTAAACACATTATATTCGGTAGATTAAAAAGGAAATGTTTGGAGTATAATGGACGGCACGGCGCACAATGTGCGTCCCAAGAATATACGATTTTAATTTAAAAGAAGACAACTTTTTTTCAAATCTTCCGTTGTAAATTTTAAAAGCAAACATTAAAATCTTTTTGATCGATCCTTAGGGTATGCAACAAAAAGAAAAAAAAACTATTTGCTTTCAGATTCTTAAATCTCTTAAGTTTTGTCTCTATTTGAAAAGGCTCTGCTAGACTGGAAAATCTTTTAAACTGCTCCCTTGGGTATGCAACGATATTCAGTTATGTAAATTGGGAAGGGAGGTTTGGAACAGATTGAATGGAAGCACATATGTACAAATATAATGTGAACTGTTAAGGGTCTTTAGGTAGCGCAACAAAATTTAACTCTGCTGTCTGGAAAGACGTTAACAAGTCATGGATTTCGCACTGAACTGGCAGATATTTTTTGTCAGTGTGCTAATGGTCTTCCCCTGATTTCTGGGATTGAAGATATATTCATTCAACTCCTTGTCTACACCTTTGATATTTAATATGTGCCTGTCTTGTCCGTTAGGTATTCTCTCGATTTTTTTTTCGCCAAAGGATATAGTTTTCGTGCGTCCTACGTTGTTTAGTCTCATAGCATCTTTATGGTCATCTTTAGACATGAAGTTCTCAAAATAAAATAAAAAAGAAAATTTATTGATTTTGGCGCGAAATTGAAATATTCATCTCCGTGCTGGGTAGCTGGTTCGCTTGTTCTGGTATTTTTTTTTTTTTTTTTTTGTTAACTTTGTTGAATACCTCATCGCAGTTTTATTGATTCACATTTTCCAAGCACACACAACAATTTATATTCAAACTCTGTGTAGGAGAACTCGGAATTTATACTCGCATATGCAAAGCTATGCAGAAATAAATGCAAAAATGAAAAGACTCTATGTATACATTGAGTTGGAGCGTAGTCCGCAGTTCAGTCTTCTCATTTGGAAGCAACAAAAAAAAATGGACAGCCAGTATGATGGCGACCCAATGGACGCAGGAGACGTCAGGAGACAGGAGGAAGGAGTCAGACCTCTCGCACACACAACGTACAGCCATGACCTATTTTGTTATTTACATACCCACAGAGTTTGAGCCACCATGTTTCTGGCTGCTGCTCTAGAAATATGGTGTACATGTACGAACCTCACTTCCACTTCCGTTTTATTTTTATACTTTTTTTTTATTTGCATTTGAATTTGCACACACGTACTAGCTATATACGTGTAAAGTTTAATTTTATCGGGAGCGTGCATAAAACTTGAATAAACTTCGGTTGATGTTTTTTTTTCGAAGATGGAAGTTTCTAATTTTTTCCTCTTGTTGCGTGCTTTTGAAATCAAAAAGTGACAAGCCAAGAGCCATAGTTGCTGTGTATCCGTATCCGTCGTATCCGTATCCCGTAGCTATATAGTAGGAGCGGTGCAGAGCAGAGTGTATATTTGTAGTTGAATGTTAAAGCAGAGAAAAATTATGTATTCCTTTTGGACTTTGGAGGGAAAGGGAAAAGTTATATAAATTGGAAATTTGATTTCGACCATATCTATGCGATGTGATCTAAGAATGAATAAATAATATAATGAGATACATTTTGTGAAACTTTTGCTGGTTTCTCTGTTGGTGGGCTTTGGAGGGCGCTCTTTTATAGTGGGTTGTTTGTGGGGCAGTTTATTAAGCAAATTAGTTTTGTTCTATGAGATTGGTGGTACGTTTGACAAACTGACATGTAAGGCAGACTTGAGGTGACGTCATTATATTATGGAAATTTGTTTTAAAGAATATATGTATGTAAAGGAAAAAGTTTGGCATTTAAAGGATGCGCAATGCTAAAAGTATTTAGACACCTGACAATAATTAAAAAAAATCGATTCAAAAGGAATTTTATTGTTTGACGCTGAAGAACACAGAAAAAACATTATAATGCTCTCCTTTAATGATTGTTTTGATCGATTCGCAGAAGTCTTGCAGGAGCCCGTCAAAAAGAGGGCGTAGGGCAAATGAGTCCAATCAATTGGAACAACAACGGTGGCGTCAACAGTCAACAAGGCAGATGCCCAAATGAGCTACTTCGTCGTATTTTGAGTGGGACAATTCAATGCAAGTCAGGGCATTGAGATAGATGGTTGCGGATGAGACCTTAATGGGCCAACTGCAGCGCTCATATCCCTGGCCCTCCGGGTTGGGGGTTGTGCCTGGGGTTAACAACTCCGCTGTGGAAAAATAAAAAGTTGCGAAGCGACCAATAGCCTCGGAAAAGGACGGATTAACTGTTGACGACCCGGAAGGACGAATTAAGGACGGATCTGACGGAGGCCCTAGACTGCTACCAAGCAGGAATTACTGCCATCCAGAAAGTTCGATGGGATGGGTCGGGCAAAAGGCGGATGAAAAACTGTGACGTGAACTACGGTGCTTGTGAAAGAAGACCACAGCGTTTATTTGGGTGCGGATTCGTTATAAGCCGAAGACTTGGCCAAGAAGAAGTAAATAAATTAAATAAATTTATTGGCGCGACAGCTCCTTAAGGAACCAAGGCCTAGTGACTTATACTCTCAACCATTCCTGTGTGTGTGTTGTTATTCTGCAAGAATGGAAGGGACCTACAGTTTACCGCCGAGTCCGAACGGCTACATGAGATGCACTTTTTTGAGACAAATTTTACTCTTGCAGGTTTTGTCAGTTCCTCGCAAGAGGCAGTACCCCAGAAAAAAAGGTGGCTATGAGCTGGATTTGAACCCAGGTTCTTTCGCTTAGCAGTCCGACACACTAACCACTAAGCCACGGGGCACTACGGCCAAGAAGAAGTATCAAGGCTAAATTCGCCAAAATTAGCCTAATATGCGCTCATGCCCCCCCACAGGTCAAAGATACGACGTTAAGATCGTACTAGGTGATTTTAACGCCAAAATAGATAAGACGAAATCTTATTTAGGAATGTCGGAAAACATAGCCTACACGACACAATGTCCAAAAACGGATTTAGGCTAATTGACTTCGCAGCGGCTCATAACGTCACCAAGAAATCCAGTACCGCCAGCATCAAGTGCCAAAGACCAGTGACAACGCCACCAACAAGCCATCAGAGATGCCGCAACTAATGTGCTAGGTTTCACCAGACCATGCACAGAAACATGTAGAGATAGAAATGGAAACCTAGTAGTAGAGTCATAGTCGGGGTTGATTACATGAAAGGACCATTTCTGCAAACTGTTAAACAGCGATGAAGCCATGTCAGGTTTTGGCATCCCCATAAAGCTCGTCCGACTGTGCAGGATGATAATGGAGAACTCTCGCTGCTCTATGGCGCCGAGGCATGGACTATATCTTAAGGATGAAGATATCCTTAGTCGTTTCGAGCGTAAGATTCTTCGCAAGATTTTCGGCCTTATTTACGGTAATGGGCTTTGGAGGAGAAGGTTCAATCGCGAACTATACAAGCTGTACAGCGACATTGACCTGGTTAACAAATATGTATATCACATTTAAGATGGCTGGGTCATGTAGAACGAATGGAAAACAATGTTTGGGCTCACAAGATCTTCGATTCCATTCCAGAGGGTAGCCGCAGTCAAGGAAGACCTCGCCTTAGGTGGCGCGCTCAAGTAGAAGATGACCTCAACCAACTTGGAGTGAGAAACTGGAGACAGCTAGCTAAAGACCGAGCTAGCTGAAGAGGCATCTTAGTTGAGGCCCACGTTCGGTCCGAACTGTAGCCCCACCTAAGTAAGTAAGTTATTAATTATAAATGCATCGCTATAACTAAGTGCCATTATTCTTTGCCTCTCACGGTCTCGTCGTTTTCATTAGGAATGATGTTGCATACCAACTTCCATCACATTAAAGGGCAACACTGTAGAATTGTTTCTTAGTTCCGATCCTGATAAAAACGCCATTCGAGTTTTATCACCAATAGGTTTATCTGACGATTGTGTCATTTCTGCAAATTTCTTGTGCCAATAAGATCCTGTTGAAGAAAACCGCTGGGTCTGGAGAACCGTTCGGCAATACAAGAGACCCAGACCTGGTACGGTCTAAATAATTTGATCACAAATTTTAACTGGTGACTATTTCTATTTTGTCCCGTAAAGTTCCAAAAGGAGATAAGAAAATTTCAATTTCGGATGAATAATAATTAAAATTGGAAGTTCGTATAAAGGTTCTTGTTTGATTAGTAGAAAAGTCACATTATCATTATTCACTATTATTGTTTTTCAATCAAATATCTATATTTCTAAAAAAAAATAAATATTAAATACAAATAGCAATGTATCTCATGGACAGAAAAGATTTCATTCAACAAAATGAAAAAAGAACATCTGATGTAATTTGCTCAAAACGTTCCATTTGATTTAATTCACATTCAGCAATAAAAATGTTTAATGAAGTCAATAAAAGTTTATATGATTTTTTTCCGGAAAATAAATTTTCAAGATATCAGTTTTATTTATGAGATTTTATTGTGCGAACCGATCGATGTTATGATGCAACATTGAACTTTTTTCGATTTATTTCTATTTTCTTTTGGCATTATCAAAAATTAAGATTAGTTTTAAATTGCTTTGACGATTAGGTAATAAAGGTTTTTATTTATTTTTATTTACTCATTTACAGTTCCTTTCTTTTTTTTTTATTTTATTTTGAGTTATAAAGATACGATATCTATTTCTGGAAAAAAATTGATTACTCAATTAACTATTTATTTTTAGAGGTTTAATTGAATTTCTTTAGAATTTCACACCTTGGCCCAATATTTTAACATTTTTACTGGGTTATAAGATATTATCTATCGTTGGATATTTAATAGAACTATAGGTTTGGGAATTGTTGTTACGAATAAATAATTATGAATAAATAATTGGAGTTATTTCGAATAACCGTAAAAGAGTTTTTGGGCGTGTTCTGTGAGTCGAAAGCAAGAAAGAGACCTAATTTAGTAGTGAGGATTAAATTTTCTAAAAAGGAAATGTAAATTTTTATTTTTATTTCATAGATAGGGTTTGAGTTCCTACGTCTAGTGTAGTAACCTAATATAGTTCCCACATTATTAAAATAAGATATACCTTACAAAAACTTGTGTTCTAATCAACTAATAATTACCTTTGTAACGATTTTTGAAAATTACAACACTCACCTGCAAAGAAAAAAAAACAAAGAAAATATTATAATAAGTTTACCAACATTAGGTATTATTTTTAAATAATTAAAAATCAATTTTTTTATTGATATGGAGGCTGTTTACTGAATTTATCCCACCATGTCTTACATATAATAAACTCTGATATTTTAAGATCTGTCAACTAATAAGTTACGATAAACTTCAAAGTTCTGATGCCACAAAGATGATAGTAAATGGCAAATGGCAGTGGTATTATGAGTTTGAATTAGTGTCATATAAAACAAATAACCTCTTATAAATAAAAAATTAAATCCTCGAAGCAAAATACACATTTCAAATAAAAGGCTGTGTTTTAAACTTATGTTATGTGTCCAAGTTATATCTTCCGGCATTGGCAACTTGCCATTAATAATTAAACTTAAAATTAGACTCAAGACAATTGACCAGCAGAATTTCTGTTAAAACGGTGTACCACAGGGAAGTTTCTTGAGTGTTAGCTCTTTTGTCTTAGCAAAACCTTCTGCTGCAGACAGGTAAACCGTTTAGTCTTAGATGAATTAGCAATTGTTTATTTGTTCATCAATCAGACAAAAATATTATTTTACAGACTACTAGAAATAAAATAAAATAAAACAATAGCAAAATGATATATACTTAAATACTTATATTAAGTTAAAAAAATAATCCCAAAAAAAAGAACGACTGATATGAAAATTAAAATCAAAAACATAGGAAATACAATTATTTTCTCGGACACAGGGATTTAATGGTTCATTTAGTGCATAATTAGTTCTAGGATCGTTTTCAAAAAATAAACATATATTTCTCAATAGAAGAGAAGAACAATTAATACGATAAGACAAAATATCATTTATAATCATAACAGAGTATATTTTTCGACGGTTTTGTAGTGACTGAATATTAATAAGTTGACATCTATTTGAATAGGAGGGGATATCAATGTTCCAACCAAGCTTCCATATAATAAACCTAGTGAACTAGTTGTATTGGGCGGCATTGGTGCAGTAGATATATTAGATGTTTCCTTCTGACCCGGAGGTCGTCAGTTCGATACTCAAGTGCAAGCTAGAGCCGTCCGTGAGTTTTAAGTGAGAATATAATCACCTAATTCTCGATCTTCTTCTTCTTCTTCTTAGGTGGCGCTACAGTCCGGGGTGGACCTGGGCCTCAACCAACAAGCTTCTCCAGCCAGCTCGGTCCCTAGCTGGCTGTCTCCAGTTTCGCACGTGGAGTCGGTTGAGGTCCTCTTCCACTTGTGTGCGCCACCTGAGTCTCAGTCTTCCTCTACAGCGCCGTCCCTCTGGGGTGGATTCGAAGATTTTCCGGGACGGAGCATTGATGTCCATTCGCTCTATATGACCCAGCCATCTCAGACGTGGAATTCTTCTTCTTCTTCTCCACTCTCCGTTTATGCATATGGGACCAAAAATCACCCGGAGAATCTTTCTCTCGACACAGCCTAAAATGTCCTCATCCGCTTTTGACAGCGTCCATGCGTCTGCACCATAGAGCAGGACTGGGAAGATGAGTGTCTTAGAAAGGGACAGTTTAGTTGCCCGAGAGAGGGCTTTGCTACTCAATTGCCTTCTAAGCCCGAAGAAGCAGCGATTGGCAAAAGTTATTCTTCGTTTGATTTCAGCGCTGGTGTTGTTGTCTGAGTTAATACCGGAGCCCAGATAGACAAAGTCCCTAACTACCTCAATAGCTGTCTATGGTGATGTTTTGTCCAAGACGTCGATGTTGGATGTCTCTCCTTGATGACAGCATATACTTGGTTTTGCCCTCATTGACTGCTAAACCCATCTTTGCCGCTTCCGTCTCAATACTCACAAAAGCGCTACTGATATCACGCTGCGTTCTTCTGATTATGTCAATATCGTCGGCGTATGCGAGTAATTCGACGGACTTTTGAAAGATCGTGCCTCTAGTGTTGGTGTGAGAGTTCTGCACTGTTCTTTCAAGTATGATGTTGAAAAAGTCGCATGACAGCACATCGCCTTGTCTAAATCCTTTTTTCACTTCAAAGGTGTCGGTGAGGTCTTTACCGACTTTGACGGAACATCGTGCGTTTTCCATCGTCATTTTACACAGTCGTACTAGTTTGGCAGGGATGTTAAAACTGCACATTGCGGCTTTGGAATCGATGAAAAGGTGGTGGGTATCGATTTGAAGTTCTTGAGTTCTTTCCAAGATCTGCCGTAATGTCAATATTTGATCGATAGTGGACTTTCCTGGCCTAAAACCTCACTGATATGGACCTATCAGGTTGTTGACGAATGGCTTTAGGCGTTCACACAATACAGCACAAAAGATCTTGTAGGCGATGTTGAGGAGACTGATACCCCTATAGTTGGTGCAGCTCAGAGGGTCTCCTTTTTTAAGGATCGGGCAAATTATGCTGAGATTCCATTCATCGGGCATGCTTTCTTTTAACCATATCTTGCTTATGAGTTGGTGCATACGTATAGCCAAGTCATCGCCTGCAGCTTTGAAGAGCTCCGCAGCTAGGCTATCGGCTCCGGCGGCTTTGTTGCTCTTAAGTTTAGATATAGCTAGCTTTATTTTATCCAGATGTGCTGGTCGGAATTCGTTTCGTTATCGCCGTTATACAGTTTGCAGAAATGGTTTTTCAGCATCGACTGCGATTCCACTACGATGTTCCCTTGATCGTCTTTGCAAGCTTCAGTTCGAGCTCTGTACTTTTGACAGTTTCTTTGTTCCTTTTGGTAAAACTTTCGTACTTCATAACAGCTCTCCATTTCCTCGATCGCGCGCTTCTCATGTTCCCTTTTTTTCCTCTTCTGCTCGTAGAGTGCTCGGGTAGTTCTGGTCCTTCTTTGCAGCGCCGCTTGTATGCTTCTTGTTTAGCTGCGTGTGCTTGCCGACACTCATCATCAAACCAGGGGTTTTGTTGTGGTGGCCGTTTAAATCCCAGCACTTCAGTCGCGGCTTCCCTGATGGCATTTTGGCAATGTTGCCACTGGTTCTCAATACTTGATGCTGGCGGTAAAGGACTCCTTTGGAGGTTATTTGAGACTCGATCGGAAAAGGACTTGGACATTTCTTGTAATTGCAGCCGTCCGACGTTAAGCTTCCTCACAGTATTACCTCTTTTTGACGTGGTTCGTGATATCCTAAGTCGTACCTTGGCTACAACGAGGTAGTGGTCCGAGTCAATGTTTGCCCCTCGGAAAGTTCGGAGATCCATCATACTGGAGTAGTGCCGTGCATCGATCGCAATGTGGTCAATTTGGTTGACAGTGATTGATCAGGGGATCTCCATGTTCTTTTGTGAATGTTGAGGTGTGGGAACTTGGTACTTGCTATTACAATATTTCGCCCCGCACCAAAGTCAATTAGCCTGAATCCGTTATCGGAGGTGGTGTCGTGCAAGCTGTGTTTTCCATTTGTACCTCCAAAAACATCTTTTCTCCCTAGCTTGGCGTTAAAGTCGCCTAGGACAATTTTAATGTCATAGCTAGAGCATTGCTCATATGTTTTGTCCAGGAGCTCAAAAAACATTTCTTTGGTGTCATTATCTTTTTCCTCTATGGGGGCATGCGCGCATATAAGGCTAATATTGGAAAATTTAGCCTTGATGCGGATTGTCATGAGGCGCTCGTTCACACATTTGTAACTCAAAACCTCTTGCCGGAGCCTGCCTCCAATGACGAATCCACATCCAAATAAGCGCTGTTTTTGTTGTGTATAGTAGTTGCCATAGCAGTCAAGGGCCTCTGCTAGTTGTTCGGCTGCATGTGGTCTGTTAAGGGACCTAACATTTCACGTACATATCCGAAATTCGTTGTCCTTATTTCGTTTGCAGGGTTCGTCATCAGTGAATCCGTCCGTATCCGAGGCTTGTTGATGCTTCGCAACTAGTTGTTTTTGGTGTGGCCGGGAAGTTACCCCGACGGCACAACCCCCAACCTGGAGGATCAGGTCCTTATTGTGACTCCAAGGACGAAGAGCCGGATAAACCGCTCCTTATAGGCCTGAGCTCCGAAAACGTCGTAGTAGCCCATATAAGGTGTTCACTAAGTAGTTCAACCTGACTGGAACTGTAGACGCTACCGTTGATTCCATCTAGAGAATTCTTCCGCTGCCGCCATGATGCAAAGAGTAGTGCCTTAGTGGTAACACTCCCCCCCCCTCTCGTTTGCTCCCACCAACAACTTTCCAAAGGGGTTGGAACACAATCTCCAGTTCAGGTACTAGGCACCCGATGTTCACCACGTAGAGGTGAGAGTAGGAGTTGATAGACAGGGATGATTTGCGGGTGCTTGTACCCACACACATATCTACACTTTGAATTCTCGATCTACTGCGCCAAAAAAAAAATTCTTTCCTATCTTTCTAATTCTTCTAACTAGTGTTCGTGCAACGTTATGTTGCATTCTAAAAGGCAATGTGCCTTACAGACACTCAGTTTAAAAAAAAAAAAATAATTCCATATATAAAATAGATCTGACATAAGCATTATACCGAGATCTTAGAGTATAGGGAGGGATTAGAAAAATCGGAAGAATTATGTTTTATAAAGTTAAGTAAGCATAGAGTTGGATTTTGCGACGATGTATTCTAAATATATGCTTCCTGTCTTTTTTCCAAAAACTCTTTCTAAAATATTAACGCCTTTTTCGTAATCAAAATAGATTGGGTTACAATTTCGAGAAAAAGTAAAACACTGACATTTGGAGACATTCAAAAACAAGTCATTAATCACGCACCAGTGATGGTCAGTTCAATGGTCAAGATCATCTTGCAGAACATGGCAGTCTAGTGAAGAATTAATACAATTAAAAAGCTTAAGGACGTCAGCAAAAAGAAGACGATATGAGTTTTTGAAAACGCCAGGCATTTCATTAAAGAAAATTTAAAATAAGAACGGTCCAAGATGGCTACCTTGTGGTACGTCAGAGGTAACTGAAAAAGGAGAAGAATGAATATTATCTATAATCAGAAGTTGGGTACGTTTCGTCAAGTAGGAAGTAAGCCATACCAGCAAACTAGAATGGAAGCCTACACTTTTACTCTATCAAATGCTTTGGCGAAATCCGTATAAAGTACATTTACCTTAATCCTTTTTCAAGTTTTTTGAGAACAAAGTTAGAAAACAGAGCAAGGTTAGTAGAGGTGGATTTTCCAGCCACGAAACCATGTTGGTACGGCGATACAATTTCTTTGAACAAAAAAGTCAACTTTTCAAAAACTTTCGGAATCGCTGAGAGTTTGCAGACCAGAAGATAATTAGTTTTGCACCAGATTTTTGAATTGGTGTAATTAAGAAGCTTTTCCACTCTGACAAAAAATCTCCTTTAGAGAGAAAGTGCAGAAGAGAGCTGCAAGGCATTCCACATTCTTGTGGTACGACTAAAAAGAAACCCTATACTTCATCTTCAAAGGATAGGATATCTAGACAATTTATAGCATTTTAGCCGTAGTCTGAAATTAAGACGTGTTCGGTTTATATAAAAGGCTGTCGCCGGCAAAACTTGTATTGAAGGTTATGAAATGTAATTAATGATCCAACGAAGAAAGTTTGATCAAGTCCAAATAACCTATTTTCGAAACTAGGGCTTGGTGTCAAACTCTGTCAAATCAAGTGCAATAATCTTAGATTCGCCACAACGAAGCAAAGATTGGTTCCACTTTTCGGTGATATTATTGTAGTGGGTTTTGAAATAAGAGGTTTTATTTTGATATTAACAAAAAAAACGAGTATTTTATAAGAGCAATCAATGGATGTTTTTTTGCATTGTAAAGAGGAAGGAACGCCATTAACAATGGAAAACGATATCAGCCAAATGGCCGCCACGGCTACGGTTGCAGCACCATATTCTTTTCATGAAATTTTCCATGACCAATTCGTACATTTGCGGCGAATTGTTATCCTCGATAACTTCACGAATTTCATCTTTAAGGTCTTGAATCGATTGTGGGGTATTGGCATATGCGCTTTATCTATCACGTGGCCCAAAGAAAAAAGTCTAAAGGTGTTAAATCACAAGATCTTGGTGGCGAATTGTGATCACCTCTTCGAGAAATATCACGGTCAGGATACTTTCCTTGCAAAATTGCGATTGTTTCGTTTTGCTTGTGTCATGTTGAAAACCAACGTCAAAATCATTAATCATAGCTCGGTAGCGCAATCCATTCACCGTTACAGTTGCACCAGCCTCATTTTCGAATAAGTAAGTTCCAATCACACAGCCAGCCCAAAAACTGCACCAAACAGTTACACGTTGATGATGGAGAGGCTTTTCGACAATCATTCTTGGATTTTCGGAGCAGCCCCACATGCGACAATTCTGCTTACTAATGTAGACCTCGAGGTGAACATGAGCCTCCCATCACTGAAGATGATTTTTCGATGAAAATATGGATTCTTTTCTGGACCCAATCAGCGAAGATACGAAGTTAACTGAACTTAAAAAAAAAGCCTTAAGACCTTAGACTTAATCCAAAATACGGTGTAATGTCGTTTGTGGAATGTCTAATTCCAAAGAGGAATCAACAAACCAGGGTTTTCCTCAGCACTACGGGCTACATCAGATTTTCTTGAGCGACGGACACGGTTTCGATTCTTCACATCACTAATTTATCCCAACAGCTCAAAATTGTCCACAAGTTTCAATATTGCATCACGACGACCCAAAAGTGCTCTAGTTTTGCTAACTGTGACTGCAAAATGTTCACCATTTTTTTGTAGTGAATTTTTACAATTTCAATGCCGAATGTTGAAGCCTGTGCGTGTTTCCTTCCATTTTTAGGAATGGCGTAGTTTGTACTTGTTAAATGTCAAAAGATGACAGCTGCCAAATAGTGGGCTATTCAAAGTGAAATCTATTATTGGAAAACCTGTTATATACGATCTATTACACTCTCATGAATGCCATTTGGCTTCTGGCTATCTTCAGAGCTTATCATTAACTAACTCTTAATAGTAGAGACATTTGGCGACATGTAATCTATTACATCATTTGGCAATTCTGTGTAATTCGGACTTTAATGAGCTTATCATATGTTACCATTACGATTGTATCGGTTTTTTCAACAGGGACGCTACAAAAGTAGTGCGACAGGGACAGCAAACGACGCCATATTTCTTGCCGCTCTTTTGCCCTTTCTCTTCAGTAAGGTTTGCCATTTCATGATGGAAAGATATACGAGTCAAATATGCGGTATTGTTCAGGCAGCAATCCACACGTACTCCATGAGTCATCATTGCATCCCGAAAAAATTACGGTTTGGTGTGGTTTATGGGCCGGCGGCGTCATTGGGCCGTACTTCTTCCGTGATTATCAAGACCGGCACGTTACTGTGAATGGGGATCGCTACCGTTCAATGATAACCGAATATTTTTGGCCCCAATTGGATGATATGGACTTGGAGGGCATGTGGTTCCAGGACAGGACGGCGCCACAAGCCCCACAGCGAATGTCACAATCAATTTATTGGAAACCAAGTTTGGAGAACGTGTTATCTCACGAAATGGTCCAGTCGCTTGGCCGCCTTGGTCGTGCGATTTGACGCCGTTAGACTATTTTCGGTGGGGCTACGTCAAGTCTATGGTCTATGCCAACAAGCCAGCGACGGAAGCCTTCGATCTTCGAGATATTTCTTAAGCTGACGGTTCATCAACGTTTCCATGGCCTTAGAAAGAAGGGACGTATGTAAGTGGAACAGGCTCGACAAATGCTGTTTTCCATCTTCTAGGAAAGTTTCCAGAAGAGTAGGAGCGATGGAAAAGCTTACGCAGTGGTTTTGCCAGTGTGGAAGAACACCTCTTCAGAAGAATGGGAGTTATATCATCCATATTTGTGTATATCGAGAACTATTTCTACTGTTCGAGTGCAGAAAAAAATCTGTCCCATGAAAAAAATTACATTCTCAAGTACAGGAGGGGCAACGTTGCTGTGAGGCACCGTGGAGCTAGCAGCGAAATGGGCGGCGAGCAAGTTTGCTTTCTCTGAAAAGTAAACAATGGGTTTGTCATAAGCGATGAGCTTTGAAACCGAAGATGTTGAGGAGTTTTTAATATTTTTTTACAAATGGCCAGAAATTTGTATTGCCTTTGGGACATTGCAGAATTTTTTGCAGTAATTTTTGGTCATGGAGTTCCTTGCTTGTTTGTGCTTTTTCCGATTTTCCTCTGGGTTGGCTTTGTAAGATTGGAAACTTACTGCTTTGAGCCTGATAGCTTCTTTACACTCAGAGTTAAACGAGGACTATGCGGACAGTGAATTTGAGCCACAAGAAGTTGAAACATGTTGAGACATTGCCCATATTGGGCAAACTTAAGTAATGTAATTAAAAATCGATAAACTGGTCTCGAGATAAAAAAAAAACGCCAACTGACTGTTTTTTTTTATTTTAAGTCACTTAAAGTAACTTTTCCAAAGCGGAAACTCAACAATTTATTCAAAAGGTAAACTAACTTTTCCTCTTCTGCAAATATGAGGAGAAGGGAAATTTATCATCCAGCCAAGGAGCGGATGAAATATTCAAACAAGAACACAACAAAAAAAAATAGATAAATTTAATTAAATCCCATTTCCTGGAGCGCTGTACAGTTCATAAAGCTGTACGTATCTAGATACTTTATGCAGCTACGGAGTATATCTATGAAGGTACACATGAGTTCAGATAGATATCTCTGTTTTATTTTTTTTTCTTTGGAAAATTTCCCTTTTTAATGCGCACTCAGTTTTTTAACCGGATTTATTCCCAATTTATCGTGCAATGGTTATGGCCATATATATATAATTTCAACTTAATTCTGTCTGCCCTCAAAAGCCGCACCACGAGGATACAATTTTTTAATTTTTTTGAGAATATCAAATGTCCTTATTTGGAGATGAAAAATACAATTAAAATGAATTATGGGAGAAAAAGTACCCAACGGAGTAGCACCCTAATCCATTTACGGGTTAAAATCGTTAGGAAAAAATCCCATGATGGAAAAAAATATTTTCATTATATTTATTAAAAAATATTTTATTATATTTGGTTATGATTTAAATGGAAAAAAATGCGAAATAAATTTAATATGAGTTTTGGAATAAGTAATCATGATTTGACGAGGGTATGATGGAAAAATATGAGAGGAAAATGTGGAAAATACAAGTGTGTTAGCCAATGCAGTCTGAGTTTTTTGTACTTACTATACAGGGTGAATATAACAAAAAAAAATAAAAATCGGTTTAATTTACAAATAGAATTACTTATTTTTATGATTTTAAATAAAACTATAAAAAATAACTCTGTGTATCAATATGTTCTTTTTTAATGGTTTTTTTCAGGATACTTTCAAAAACTATCATTTTTCAATTATTTTCATTTTGTATGGGTAGAGCTTTTTTCTTTAGATACAAAGCACAAAGAGGTTATTTTAAGAACTTTTGTTCTGATTTAAAATAAAAAATAAATAAATTGCACGACAGGATCGCACGTACTTGCTCTTCTTTGCGGTCACAGCGTCGAATAAAATTTAATATGTATATAGATAGAGCAGAACTTTAAAGTTTTTATTCGATTTTTGTGACTTTGGATTGTTCGAATAAATCACCATAAAATGTATTCAATGATATAATTAAAACGCCATTTTATTTCTTTAAGAAATATTAAAAATGAATTTTATTATCAAAATCGTAAGAACGGTTTTTAAATAAAACGGATTTTTTAACAACTTTCTTAAAAAATTAAAAGAAATAATTCAAGAATACAAACTTAAAACTTAAGCATCCCTTCTTTCTAAGGTCATGGAAACGCTGATTAACCGTCAGCTTAAGGAATATCTCGAAGATCGAAAGCTTCTCCATGACCACCAGTATGGCTTCCGGTGATCTGATGGCATATCTCACCGAACAATGGATTCCCACAAAATAAATTCTGGTGTGCTGCAAGGCTCTGTTCTGTCTCCGAGTCTTTTCCTCATTTTTTTTATAAATGATCTTCTGTCTGTTACTTCTAATCCACTTAACTGTTTTGCTGGGTAAAGAACCCTCAGTTTTTCAAATTCGTTTTTCATATTCTTTCGGACGTAAAATTGCAGCCGTACCGTATGTCAAGCTCATTAAACTCCGATTTATACAGCATCGTCAAATGGGGCAAAAGGAATCGTGTGGAGTTTAATGCTTCGAAAACTCAATGATGTCTTCTGTCGTTAAAGCTAACATACCTCCAATGCCATTGTCCATGAATGGCACTTCGATGTTAGAAACCGAAAAGCTCTCAGTACTCGGTATGTGTGTCAACAACGACCTCCTTTGGAACGACCATATATTTCAGATCGCTAAGAATGCTGCTAGGTGCTTAGGTTTCCGGTATCGGTGTAAGAAGTATTTTTCCCCATCTGATCTGGCTACAATCTATAAAGCGTTTATACGCCATAAACTCGAGCATAACTCCCACCTCTAGGCAGGTGCTTCACAAACATCGCTTTACCTGCTTGATAGAATACAAAATCGAGCGTTAAGATTGATAGGAAATAGAACTGCAGCTGAAACACTTGCCCTCTCCAACACTGACGCAATGTTTCATGTCTTTCCTTATTTTAACGGTTCTTTAATAAAAAATGTTCACTCGAAGTGGCCAGCTGCATTCCTCCCCTTAAAAGTTTCTCCCGTAATACTCGTCTCGCAAGGAATGCCCATCAGTTCACCCTTGAGCCCAATTTCGGAAATATAGGGATTCTTTTTTAGCCGAACAACACGAATTTGGAATAGTTTACCCGGCGAGATTTCCCTTGCCATTTTTGCAAACATTCAAAACCAATATTAATCGACACCTCCTATCTCTCCCCTCCCTATCTTTATAGTGCCCGCGCAGTGTGTTCTACATTAAAAGGGAAACAAATAGTCCCTTGTGCGCGCATTAATTATAAAAAAAAAACAAAAACATACAAAAAATACAAAAAAAAATTCGAAAAAAATTATTGCGAAATTACTTAAAAAATTACTGAAAATATGTCTTCTTGAATACCAATGTTGATAGTAATCGGATAACCAGTTTTCGAGAAAGTCAAAGAAAAAAAAACATCATATTGAAGGTACCGTTTTTAGCCCACCAAATTAAACCAAAATAAAATGCTTACCTGAAAAGTACACTGATTGGAGCCATTTCCGAGAAAAATAAGCTTTTACCTAACGGTTGTATGACAGATACCGTTAATAATTGATCTAAAAAAAATTGAAAAAAGATTGGTAGAATTTTGCCACTAACTCAAATATGTTTCTCTATCGTCGTAAGGTCATGTATGATTGTTATCTCAATTTTTTTTCTGCACGAATGCACAACTTGCATTATAGTACCTATAATCGCAAGTAAAAAATAATTGAAGAATGCAAACTTTATAAAAAAAAACCTTAATTTAAAAACAAAATTAAAAAAAAATTACTTAGGCGTTTTCAAAATATATATATATTAGGCTACCTACATCTTCCTGAATATCAATTTTGGTTGTAATCGTTTAACCAGTCCACGAGAAAGTCAAATAAAAAACGATCCTATTGAAGGTACCGTTTTTAGCCCACCATTCAAATGTGTTTGTTCAGCAAAATATAAGGCTTATCTACAAAAGCACACTGATTATTTTTCATCAAAAATTCTTGGAGCCGTTTTTGAGAAAAATAAGCTTTTACATAAGGGTAACTCTGTAGAATGTCAAAACAACCCTATGTTCCAAATTTGAAGACGATTGGCCAAACCGTTTAGGCTGTAGTCCAAAATACATATGTACATACAGACAGACAGACAGAATTTTGCCAGTAACTCAAATATGATTCTCTATCATTCTTTTCTATCTGCGCCAATAAATAAATAATGCTTTAAAAAAATCACCCATCCAATGGATAAATTCTTATTTGAGAGATCGTCTTTATGAAGTTTTTTTCAGATCGTCTTTATATGACCCTTACCTTGCAACATCCGGTGTTCCCCAAGGTAGCCATCTTAGCCCTTTAATCTTCATTCTTACAATTAATGACGTTGACGTTGGTGTCATCAAAAATTCATTCATATCAATTTACGACGATGGTATATTTCATATGCATATCCTCTCCTCTTGATTCAGTACTGCTCCAAAATGATTTGAATAAATTTTGTATATCGTATCAAAAAAACTTCCTTGAGAGCTAAATGTTAAAAAATGTCAAGCTATTACATACTCCCGTAAAAACCTCCCAATGTCTTCTAGATTTTATTTATTAAACAGTGAATCTGTTCCCCAAGTGGATTCACTTTGCGATCTTAATCGAAGCAGTTCAAGGTAGATTTATATGAATACCGTCTAAGGCTGCTTGATTTGCAAAGCCTGGAAAAAAGTCGCCAAGTTGCTGATATCGTCCTTTATTCACCAACTTCTAACTAATTATATTGACTGCCCTTCTCTTCTGTAGAAAATATCCTTTAACACCAACCCCAGAAATGTTAGATCGATTTCACTTTTGACGTGATAACGTCTTATAAATCGATGACAGGCTACACATGCTAAATAACAGGATGCTGATAATGCTGATAAGAATCATGCTGATCGCAAGCACCAGGCGAACATGAAAAGAACAGGCGCAAACTCAGAAAATAATTCCACTCAAATTCAAAAAGTACAAGAAGAGAAAAAGATATAAAAAATAGGCGGAGTTTTGTTAAAGTTGAAAATAGATGTAGATATTGGTGTGTGTGTGTGTGTGTGGATTTATCGAGAGGGTTTGTGGACCAGGCGCAAATTGCCAAAATAATTTAAAAAAAATAAATAAGAAGAAAAAAAGAAATACAAAATAGGCGGAGTTTTGTTAAAGTAGAAAATAGATGTAGATATTGGAGTGTGTGTATGTGGATTTAACGAGAGGGTTTGTGGGTGTGAGTTAACGGGTTTTATGTTGGTGTTGCTTATGACGTCATCATATACAATTATCGTCCGTAAACCGAATTTACAGAAAACAAACTCTTTTTTTTTAATATTAACATTCATCGAACAAATTATGGAAATATTGACCCCTTGAACCGAATGTTATGTACAGCTAATAAAATGATCTTCTCATTCGACTTCCACTGTAGCAAGAACACCATTTAAACTCCCCTTTTCAATGCCTCATACCGTTCCTAATATATATGTACTTCAATGCTTTTTACCTTGACCTGTTAATTGTTAGATTTTGGCTGAATTTTTCGAAAAGCCCCATTTTAGGTTACTTAATCAGCACTTTAGTTTTTTCCATAGAAATCCGCTTTTGAAAAAAATGACGCTTTCAATATACCTAATCAATCTTGCTGTCAAACCAATATTGATTGACTGGTGTGAACTCCGAGTGGCGGCGCCGTAGACAAGAAAAAAAACAAAAAAAAAAACAAAACTTCATTAAATCGATGTTGCCCATGACCAGCAGAAGGTGGTCCTTGGGAAATTCTATCCCCCGTGAAGTTTTCTAAACAAACTCTTTCCACTAAAATTAGACTTTCAATTTATCCATAGATATTCATTAAAAAAAAAATTTGCAAACCAACCTTTCATAAGTTCTGCATTCATATAGAAGCTATGACTAACTTTCATGAATAACAACTCAAATACCCCATCGTAGTTGAAGTCAAGCTCCTTGCAATGAATACCTGCACAGCTGAATTCCAACTACTAACAACTTTATTTATTAGTTCTGGAGCACCTGGTGGAATAGGAAGTTAGGTGGGGACTTAAATTCTCTTTGTTTCATGACAACTTTTCGAGGAAATATACTTAATCCCAAAAAAAGAATTAACATACATATATAAATATATATAGAAAGGAACAGTTTGAATAATAACGGGTGATTTTTTAAGAGCTTGAGAATTTTTTTTTTAAAAAACGCATAAAATTTGCAAAATCTCATCGGTTCTTTATTTGAAACGTTAGATTGGTCCATGACATTTACTTTTTGAAGATAATTTCATTTAAATGTTGACCGCGGCTGCGTCTTAGGTGGTCCATTCGGAAAGTCCAATTTTGGGCAACTTTTTCGAGCATTTCGGCCGGAATAGCCCAAATTTCTTCGGAAATGTTGTCTTCCAAAGCTGGAATAGTTGCTGGCTTATTTCTGTAGACTTTAGACTTGACGTAGCTCCACAAAAAATAATCTAAAGGCCTCAAATCGCATGATCTTGGTGGCCAACTTACCGGTCCATTTCTTGAGATGAATTGTTCTCCGAAGTTTTCCCTCAAAATGGCCATAGAATCGCGAGCTGTGTGGCATGTAGCGCCATCTTGTTGAAACCACATGTCAACCAAGTTCAGTTCTTCCATTTTTGGCAACAAAAAGTTTGTTAGCATCGAACGATAGCGATCGCCATTCACCGTAACGTTGCGTCCAACAGCATCTTTGAAAAAATACGGTCCAATGATTACGCTGGTGGAATCATTGGACAAACCACACCAAACAGTGCATTTTTCGGGATGCATGGGCAGTTCTTGAACGGCTTCTAGTTGCTCTTCACTCCAAATGCGGCAATTTTGCTTATTTACGTAGCCATTCAACCAGAAATGAGCCTCATCGCTGAACAAAATTTGTCGATAAAAAAGCGGATTTTCACATTTCGAACCGAACACTGATTTTGGTAATAAAATTCAATGATTTGCAAGCGTTGCTCGTTAGTAAGTCTATTCATGATGAAATGTCAAAGCATACTGAGCATCTTTCTCTTTGACACCATGTCTGAAATCCCGCGTGATCTGTCAAATACTAATGCATGAAAATCCTAACCACAAAAAAATCACCCGTTACAAGGTGGGGTGAAGCTCTAAACTTTAATATTTTGCAAAAGTATCTAATGCCATCGTGAATTTAATTTTTTCATTTTGATTGAGTTTCCATGAACAAGGAAACTGCAAAAATACAGTGGAGTGTATTCAGTTATAAGATTAAACACATTTTTAACAGGAAATACATTAATTTGTTCTAAATTTATTTTTTTATTCGATTCTTTATTATATTTTAATTTTTTTTTTATTAAAACATTTAATCTGGGTTGATAGATTAAGGAAAAGCCATTTTTATTCTATTACATTCTTTTTGACACTTCAGATTCTTTGATGTAGTAAGCTTAGAGCATAGGTGTAGTAAATAAGCTTATCATAAGTTTTTTTTTAATAATTAGCGCGCTTTCCCTTTAAATGTAGAGCACACTGCGCTGGCATTAGGAAGATAGGGAGGGGAAGGATAGGAGGTGTCGATTAACATTGGTTTTGAATGCTTGGAGATCAAAATGGCAAAGGAAAATCTCGCCGGGTAAACTTTTCCAAATTCGTGTTGTTCGGTTAAAAAAAGAATCCCTATATTTCACAGTACTTCCTAAATTAGACTCAAGGGTGAACTGGTGAAAGATAGAAAGAACATCTATATATATAAAAGAAAGTCGTATTAGTTAAACTATTTATAACTCAAGAATGGCTGAAACGATTTGGATGAAAATTGGTGGGGAGGTAGCTTAGAACCAGGGACATATGATACTTTTTTCCCGTTCGGTTGCATTCCCGTGTGACGTGACATAATATTCGATTTGAAATGTAAACAAAAATATAGAAAACAAATGACAACAACTGTCAAATCGATTTATTTCAATGGGCAAGTTCAATACGTACACTGACTTTTAGTAAACTAACTTTTTATCAAAGTGAACCCATTAAACGACAAGCTGACCCATTACATTGTTAAGCATAGTACGCAGCTCGAGCTCTACAAACGTTAGCTAAAATTCCAGTTAAATTTTGACAGACGAGCGTTGTGGAGAAAAAACAGCTGTTCTCTTATTTAACTGAACGTAGTCACATGAAATTAAAGACGGTGATAAGGCCAAAGTCGTTTAGTATAATTCTTGTAAAAAAACGACTATTTAAAATATATCTTTTATATGACTTAAATTATACACAGCTGGTCAAAAAAATAGGTGAGACTATTTATTTTTTTATTATTTAATTTTTTTTTACATTTTTTCAGTTGCATTATAATTTTTTATGTTTTTAATAAAACTTCAATAACAAAGAAAATAAAAGACTTTAATAGGATCTTGAACATTTTCATAATAAGTGGACGAAACTGTCGATTGACGCATTTTAGCCTGGTCAATAAAATAGGCGCGTCTTCCTAAAGTATTAAAAATATTGACTTTATTAACATTTAATGTTGGTTACCTAAATTTTCGATTACCTAACTCTAATAACCAGAGTATCCTCCATTGTTAGCTTGAACTTTTTGGAGTCGGCGTGGCATTGATTCCACCAATTTTTGGCATGTCTGGTTGGGTATAGAATACCATTCTCTTTGAACGGCTTCCCACAATTGGTTTCCATTTGTGAAATATTGCCAGCCTAACTTTCGCTTGAGTGCATTCTACAAGTTCTCAATGGGATTGAGGTCAGGTGATTGACTTGGCCACGGGATATGAGATACTTCCTTCTCTTGGAACCAATCTTTTACGAGACCCGCCGTGTGTTTTGGATCGTTATCCTGTTGAAAGTGCCATCGGAGGGGCATGTTTTCTTCAGAAAATGAAAGCATGACATTTTCCAAAATATCCCTATACCCATATTTTGTTAATATGGTTTTAATGAGAAATATAGGACCGACACCGTACCAGGAAAAACATCCCCACACCATAATATTGCCACCTCCGTGTTTGATTGTTTTTTGTGTATAGCGGGGACGGTATACTTTTCCTTTTGGGCGTCTTACATTACGCCCGAAGTCCAAAGAAAACTAATTTATTTTAGTCTCGTCGCTCCACAGGATATTACGCCATTTTTTAAGTCCTTCAGGTCCATTCCAGTTCGCGTATCTAAGAGCAAATTCTTTCTTCACACCTATTTTTTCGACCAGCTGTGTATATATTATGTAGGATCGTTTCTAGGGGTCTTCTTTTAAATAAAATACCATTACTTTAACAACGTTATAAAATTGACATTTATTACTTATTCGAATTGCACTTTTTATTAATTATGGTTTATTCAGATTACGTGGTGCCCCGTGGCTTAGTGGTTAGTGTGTCGGACTGCTAAGCGAATGAGCCTGGGTTCGAATCCAGCTCAGAGCCATCTTCTTCTCCGGTGTACTGCCTCTTGCGAGGAACTGACAAAACCTCCAAGAGGAAAATTTGTCTCAAAAAAGTGCATCTCATGTAGCCGTTCGGACTCGGCGGTAAACTGTAGGTCCCTTCCATTCTTGCAGATTAACTACACACACACAGGAATGGTTGAGAGTATAAGTCACTAGGCCTTGGCATCTTAAGGAGCTGTCGCGCCAATAAATTAATTTATTTTTTATTCAGATTACACGGGCATAAGGACGCACGGCCAAAACTAAACTTTATCCACTGCTGATCAATTTACGACTGTCTGGTTGAGGTGGTAGAGACGCATGTTCAATTCTCAATTCTCTTATTGTTCGTCATCGTCTGTGTGTGTATGGGTGTGTCTTGGTCGTTCATGTGCTATATTGGATTTACCCAATCCCACATATATTATATTTCATATATTTATGTCTAATCAAAATAACCTATAATTTCTTTAAACAATTTTTTGGCGTGGATTAAACCCCGACGACGACTATGGGAGCTAAATTTAAGCGCGAGCTGTGTACTAGGCCGAGTACGAGTTTTGGTGATAAAAATGCTCAGAAGATCTAATCTTTCCCAGCAAAGATGAAATGCAATGAAGCTTCGTAACAGTGGCTACTCAATCCATTGAAGAAGAACGACAAATCAGATGAGAGGACGAATGCGTTTATATGGCCTGACTTCGTGCTTCTCAAACAATAAACTAAACGTCGAGACCGATTTTGTTCAAATATTTAGAAATTTTTAAATTAGCCCGATAGGTAGCGTTGGAGTGGAGATATTTACGAAACTTTAGTTTTCCCTCTATGAAGTATGAAAAGGTAATTTTAGGGCATAGTTGGACTCGATAAATGAAGCTGTTGTCGGGATCCAGAAAATATGTTGTGTTTCAAGTAAGGCACTCATTATATTCTTGGTTCTTGATTAATTAACCGATTTTGAAAACATTTTGTGTGCATGCTTACACGTTATTACTTTTGTGGCTTTTAGCTTTAATTGGGCCCAATATGTGGCGCTTTCATCGGTATTCAGAAAAACTATGGTAAACACGAGCAACGCCGGATGGGTCAGCTAGTTTTTATAAAAAAAAAACGATAAAATAAGGAAAGACATGAAACATTGCGTCGGTGTTCTAGAGGGGTTTCAGAGACATTTCTATTTCCTATTGATCCTAACGCTCTGTTTTGTATAGTATCGAGCAGATGCAGCGATGCTTGAGAAGCACCTGCTCAGAGGTGGGAGTTATACTCGAGATTAGGGTGTATAAACGCTTTATAAATTGTAGCCAGATCTGATGGGGAAAAGTACTTTTTACACCGATACAGAAAACCTAAGCACCTAGGAGCATTCTTAGCGATCTCAAATATGTGGTCGTTCCAACGGAGGTCGTCGTTGACAAACATACCGAGTACTGAGAGCTTTTCGGTTTCTTTGATGTTAGTGCCATTCATGAACAATGGCATTGGGGGTATGTTTAGCTTTAACGACAGAAGACAGCATTGAGTTTTCGAAGCATTAAACTCCACACGATTCCTATTACCCCATTTGACAATGCTGTATAAGTCGGAGTTTAATGAGCTTGTCATACGGTACCGTTGCAATTGTACGTCCGAAGGCAAAGGACGTGAATTATCGAACGAATATGAAAAGCTGAGGGTAGAGTCGTCAGAAAAACAGTTAAGTGGATGAGAAGTAACAGACAGAAGATCATTTATAAAAATGAGAAAAAGAGTCGGAGACAGAACAGAGCCCTGGGGCACACCAGCATTTGTTTTGTGGGAATCAGACTTGAATCCGTCCAATACAACTTGTATTGAACGTTCCAGAAGGTAGCTTCTAATCCAACGAACAAGAGTATCATCGATCCCAAAAGCACGCATTTTCGATAAAAGAGCTTAATGCCAAACTCTATCAAATGCCTTGAAGATATCAAGAGCAATAATTTTACTTTCACCAAAGCGATGTAAAGATTTTTTTCCACTGTTCGGTGAGATATGCCATCAGATCACCAGTGGAACGGTTGCTGCGGAAGCCGTACTGACGGTCATGGAAAAGCTTTCGATCTTCGAGATATTCCTTAAGCTGACGGTTAATCAGCGTTTCCATGACCTTAGAAAGAAGGGATGTTAGTGCTATGGGTCGGTAGGAGGAGGGTGACCTTTCTTAGGGACAGCCTGGGCAAATGCTGCTTTCCATCTTCTAGGAGAGATTCCAGAAGAGTAGGAGCGAGTAGGCAGTGGCCATTGTGGAAGAATACCTAATAAGAAGAATCGGGGTTATACCATCCAGGCCAGCGGATTTGTGTATATCGAGATCTTTGAGAACTCTTGTTACTGAACGAGTGCGGAAAAAAATCTGTCCCATGCAAAAATTTACATTCTCAAGTACAGAAGGGGCAACATTGCTGTGAGGCAGCGTGGATCTGGCAGCGAAATGGACGGCGAGCAAGTTTGCCTTCTCCAAATAGTAAACAATTGGTTTGTCATTAGTGATGAGCGTCCGAGTGAGTTCCTTGGTTGTTTGTGCTTTTTACGATTTTCCTCTGTAGGGTTGGCTTTGTAGGATCGTAAGCTTACTTCTTTGAGCCTGATAGCTTCATTACATACAGAGTTAAACCAGGATTTTTCTTTAGATTTGATGCTTTGAATAAAAGCACGCATTCCTAGAAGAATCACATTTGTGATCATTTCAGCACTGGCATCAAAATCACTATCGAGGAAGCATACTGACCAGTTAAAATTACGGAAAAATATATTCAAGCCGTTCCAGTTGGCTTTCTCGTATTGCCAAACGGTCCTGGTGGGAAGTTTTTCTTTAACTAGATGGGTGGAGGATGAGAAATTAGCTGAAATGACACAATGGTCTGAAGTGCCAAATGGAGAAGTTACACTAATGGTATATTTATCAGGGTGAGAAGTAAGAAACCATTGAGCCAAAAATGAGCTTCGTCACTGAAGATGATTTTGCGATGAAAGTCAACAATTCAATGCTCTTAAAGTTGCGGTCACCGACTCCGAATTTCGCTAGACGTTTTTTTTTTTATAATTTGCAGACGTTGCTCGCCCGTGTAATTTAAAAATATGAAAATGTTGAGTTTACTGAATAAATTGACAATGACAGTTCGATGATTATTGAAAGGGTGCGTTCACAAATTAAATTCAAATTTGTCAAGTCCCTATTGGAAAACCCGATATAAGAGAATGCAATGTTACTGTTGTCAGAAATTTGGTCACTCAAATCAGGAAAAATGTCCAGTGGTGGATGGTAGTAATCTATATTATTGATTCCAGATCTAGACTCTAGAACGAGTGTCCGAGTCAAACTCATTTTCTTTAAAGAAAAAAATGTCAGAGTCTAAAATTCTCATTTATCGATTTAAAAATTCCCACGCCACCCTGTATTTTATTTGAAATTAAAAAAAAAAAACAAAAAAAATTCACTCAAACCTCCAACAAAAGCAAAATAATAACATCTAGTATTTCAAAGTACATATTAGTCTTTATGAATGGAAAAAACCTAAACCCTATCCGGTGTAACATCCGTCGTCCGTCGTCGTCGGGTTAAGTCCCCAATGCGGACATTCATATTACCACATCACCCTCACAACCCCCCCCCCCCCCACACACCTCATACCGTGTGTTTTCACAATTTTGCCGGCATTCAAATTGAACATTTTTGCAATACACAAATTTCTTGTAACACAGTAATTTTGTTACAACCCAACGTCCTTCCGCCCGTCGGTCGTCCGTTCGCCATTTTAATACAATTTAACAAGGCAACCAAAAAAAAATCCAAAAATTCTAGGAATGAGAGTGTGCACTTTGACAACACAGCACCGCCCCTCCTCGCAGCCACGGCCAACAAAAAAAACCTAATATGTAGATGGATGTTCGGATGGATACTTTTGGATGACGAACAGGGACAGGAAGTCCAAATCGAAGGAAGGGGTTAGACTTTGTCATTGAATTGCTATTTTGAAAAGTTTTCTTTTTTTTTTGTCGAATATTTTCGTCTCTCTCCATTCAGATCGACGATGATGTCTTGTGTTGTTGTTTCTGTCTGTCTGTCTGTCTGCATGGTGACAGTCTGTGATGAACGAATGGATGATGCCAGGGATTTCTGAAGCTCATTCTCTATGTACACACATTTATTTATTTATTTTTTATTTACTTTTTCCAACTGTCTTAGGTGCTGGGGCACTTTTATTTAAAAGATGCACAGCACATGCAGCCCCAACGAGATGCACAATTGTTTGTCAAGGACCATTAGTAGTGGATTATCCTCGAGGAAAAAAGAGGTTGTGTTCTACAAAAAGCGATTGCATTCGTTTCGATCAATTTGTGTGATTACGAGACAAGTTTTTGTATCTTTCCGGTTTTTTTTATCTTTTTTTTTTTATTTTTTTATTAATATTTGCCTTTTGATGTAGCAGCAGAGTTATTAATGCTTGTTGGCAAACAAAAAAAGAATTGTCGGCATTTTTTTTAATAAAATCGCAAAGATATATATGTAGCTGGTGTATCTACAAGATTCAACAGAGTTGGCGTTATCAGAGTGTAAACACGAATGCAGATATAGATAAAAAAAAAAGAATTAAAAAAATTATATGAAAATAAAAAATACGCACATTTGCTGTTTTTTTATTGTTTGTTTGCGGATTTTGAAATTCACATGAGTACACGGTTTTTTTTTTTTTTTTTTTTTTTTGAGTTGTAACTCTATTTATGGGGTTTAAATATGGAGATGTGGATGAAGAGACCTCATTTGGCATGGAAAATAACAATTTAATAACTTTTATTGTGATAACTCTCTTGTATGGTTCTTGGCGACAGTCAAGAGGTAGAAGCGTTATCTATACATATACACGCAAACATGCTAACTTAAAGGTTATTAAATGGCGAAAGTTGCTCGTGGCACGATATTTGTGCAATAAATTTGTTCGTTAGCCTACTTTGGAGTGGTTTTATGGTTTTTTTTTGTATATATTTTTTTTTTTTTTATTTACGACCCCAACAAATGAAGGTTATTATAATGGAAAGAGCTTATATTATAGTTTGGAAGGCAAAGAAATTCTTATCATGAATGCCGTGCGTTGAACTACTACACTTCAGGCTTCGGTTCAAACTCCAGCTACTACTAGGTTGTTCAGAAAGTTTTCAGTCACACGAAAAATACAAACACCTTAAGGCTTGTTATTTCGAGCATGAATCTTGAAATATGTATTCTAAAAAACCTAGTTTTGTCTTGGTATATAATTTTTTGGGAAAACGTGACCGTAAAAGAAAGCCTTCTGCAAGAAAGTGTGTCCAAAACATAAGAAATAGTCTTTTTCACTCATTTAGCCGAGGATCAGCTTAAATACTTCTCAGTTTGACACTGCACTGTTCTGATCGATTCGCAGAAGTCTTGCACGAGCCCCTCAAAAAGAGAACGTACGGCGGATGAGCCCAATCAATTGGTGGCGTCAACAGTCAATGAAGCAGATGTATTAATGAGCAACTTGGACGTATTTTGAGATACGGTTATTGGGACGATTCAATGCAAGTCAGGGCATTGAAATAGAGATGGCGGTTTCTTTTGTCCAAGGCTTCCAACAAAGGACCTGGCCAGGTTGGGGGTTGTGCCTGTGGTTAAAAACCCCGCCATGGAAAAATAAAAAGTTGCGAAGCGACAAATAGCCTCGGAAGAGGATTAACTGTTGACGACTCCGGAAAAACGAATTAAGGACACGTGGACCTTTCCGTGCAGATCCCTATGCTCAGAAGTTCATTGTAATAAATAATGAGTAACTCCTATTGTAGTTGTAGGTAAATCAAATGGCTCGATTCGATTTTGTGGCGATTACAAGTTACCGTCAACCCTCAACTAGAAATCGATCGTCATCCGATGCCTAAGAAGGAGGAACTTTTTCATCGCATTCAGGGTGGAGAAAAAATTCCTATGGACAAGGAATCTAAGAAAATATGTGTCTTATCAACCGAATTCGGATTGTTCGAACTTCAAAGACTGCCGTTCGATACATCAAGCTCCACTGGAATCTTCCAGAGATTTATGGACCAATTGACATGCAATTTAAAATGTTGCACCGTATACATTGATGATATCATTGTGTCAGGTAGAACACCAGCTGACCATTTACAAAATTTAAAGACAGTGTTAGAGCGTTTTTATAAACATGGCCTGAAGTGCAATCTTTCTAAATGCCAATTTGCACGAAAAGAGGTTGACTATTTAGGCCATATCATTGACAAAAATGGAATACGTCCCTCAGAGTCGCGCCTACAAGCGATAAGAGATTTACCTCGACCGACCAATCTAAAAGATTTGGAATCATTTCTCGGAAAATTGAACTACGTGCAAAAATCATGAAATTTATCTGGTCCAAAGAACAACAACAATCATTCAACACATTAAAAGAGTCAATAATGCGTGAGACGAAACTGGTTCATTATCGAGAGTATTTACCATTATCGTTAGCAACAGACGCATCTTCCCACGGCATCGGCGCCGTAATCTCTCACACGTTTCCTGATGGATTAGAAAGGCCTATCGCTTTCGCCTCGAAGACACTCGAGAAGACTCGCAGAAAAAATATAGCCAAATCGAAAAGGAAGCCCTCTTGATAATCTACGGTGTAAAGAAATTCAATCAGTAACTTTTCGGTCATGAATTTGAGATTATCACTGACAACCAACCTCTCGTGACTATTTTTAACCCGAGCGAAAAGCTACCCCAAATGACTATTCAACGTCTACAGCTCTGGGCTATCACGCTAATGTGTTACTCGTATTCGATACGTTACCGACCAACAAAGCAACACGGCAACGCTGAGATTGTCTCTCTCGCCTGCCAGTCGGACCGGACGAAGACTTCGATAAAGCAGAAACTTGTCATTTTATAGACAACAAGTACGACTCTGTGATTGGAGATTTTCCTGTCAACTCATCAGCCATTGCCCAATACTCAAAAAAAGATCCAATCATTAGCCTAGTATCTTGGTACATCCAAAATGGCTGGCCAGGGCAGTTGTCAAGCAGCTAAAATAATTGAATTTCTTTCTTTAGACGAAGGTTAAGCTTATGTATATTTTATTGCAGACAGATCACACCAGAGTTGTCGTCCCACTTGGTTTTCAGTCACGAGTCACTGGGGCGAAAACAGAATGAAGCAAATGGCACGTGGTTATTGTTGGTGGCCGGGGATCGACGACGCCATCCATCGAACCGTCTCCCAGTGTTCCGCCTGTCAGATGAACACAAGCCAGTCTCAGAAGCAGTATACAAGTTGGCCACGTACAGATGAAGCCTGGGAAAACATCCATGTGGACTCTTTCTCGAATTTCCCGTTCATCGTCAAAATGGCTTTATGTACAGCGATAACCACTATAAATGCGCTAAAATCTGTGTTTGCTTTAGAAGGGTTACTATCGAAGACGATAGTGTTCGAATTTCAAAAAAAATTGTAGCCGCTTCTCGATCCAACATATCACTTCCGCCTCCTTTAACCCAGAGTCAAATGGGGCCGACGAACGAATGGTGCGGACGTTCAAAACATCAATATCAAAAATTCTTTTTGTGATAACACCCGATGTGAAGACGCTCTACAGGTATTTTTAGTAACATACCGCTCAACACCGGGCAACGATGGTAAATCACCTGCGGAGAAGCTTCCCGGGCCGGGCGGTGCCATCGAACTGTTCTCTATGCTTTGTGTCCCGATCCAAAAGCTCACAGCAAGGAAACGTCAGCCAAAAATATTCCGAGGTCAAACCGTTCTCGTTCGAACAATACATACATAAAGCAAAATGGGTCATACCTGTCATTTTGGAAACGTTGGGAAGGAGAATGTTCAGGGTGGAAACTGTTCACGGGTCCATTTGGCGTCGCCACCAAAACCAAATTCGACAAAGAGAAGACTCAGAGAATGATCAACCTACTCTTAAAGTTCAGGCAAGTTATAAATTCGCTTTGACTAATCCGATCTCTTATTCCACCCTAGGTGTTTCACAAACAACAAAATTAAATGCGAAAAGTCATCAAACTGAAGCCAATACACCTTGTGAAGCACCATCATTCCCAACTGTAGAGGATTCAGTTATCGGGAAGAATGGACCATTACAGGCCAATTGCAGCCAAATAACTAGCGGAGGCCCTAGACTGCTACCGAGCAGGAATTACTGCCATCCAGGAAGTACGATGGATTGGCCGGGCAAAAGGAGGATAAAAAATAGTGACGTCTACTACGGTGATTGTGGAAGAAGACCACAGCGTTTCTTTGGGTGCGGATTCGTCAAAAGCGGTAGACTTAGGCAAGAAGTCTTGGGCTTTCGACACGTAAGCGAGCAACTTGTGACAATCCGTATCAAGGCTAAATTCGCCAACATTAGCCTAATATGCGTTCATGCCCCCACAGAGGACAAAGATGACGCCACCGAAGATGACTTCTACGAGCTCCTCTACAAAACCTATGAGCAATGCCCTAAATACGACGTACTAGGCGATTTCAACGCCAAAATAGTTAAAGAGGAAGTCTTTTGTAGGACTGTCGGAAAATATAGCCTACGCGGCACAACGTCTGACTGACTTAGGTTAATTGACTTCGCAGCGGCACACAGCGTCAACCAGATTGATCACGTTGCGATCGATGCAAGACACGCCTCCAGTATCTTGGATGTACGCACCTTCCGAGAAGCTTACATCGATTCGGATCACTACCTTGTTGCAGCAAAGGTAAGAATGCGAAAAACCCGAACACCACATCAACGGAGTAATACGGACGTCTCTTGAAATACAAAGGAGACTCTGTATAAGACCCTAATCATCCCAGTCCTGCTCTATGGCTCCGAGGCATGGACTCTATCTAAAGCGAAAAAACGATATTCTTAGTCGTTTCGAGCGTAAGATTCTTCGGAAGATTTTTGGCCCTACCTGCGTTAACGGGCTTTGAAGGAGAAGGTTTAACCAAGAACTATACGAGCTATACAGCGACATTGACCTGGTCAAACAAATACGCATATCACGTCTAAGATGGCTAGGTCATGTAGAGCGGATGGACAACAATGCTCCGGCTCGCAGGATCTTCGATCTACCCTCTGTGAAGAATGCAGTCAAGGAAGACCTCCCTTTAAGTGGCGCGCTCAAGTGGAGGACGACCTCAACCAACTTGGAGTGCGAAACTGGAGGCAGCTAGCCAAAGACCGAGCTGGCTGGGGAGGCATGTTGGTTGAGGCACAGGTTCGTAAAATCTTGGCTAACTCTTTGACTAAATCCTGGCGTTGAATGTGTCGATTAAAAGTTTGCTGACTTGAGTCGCTTAATTTAAACATTTGATGGCAATTGGCCGTCGCTAGAGCTGATTTTTCTGTAGCTGTGGTCCATTATTTTAAGGACCTGCAACAAGATTCTTTGATTTTCAGGTAAATCTTCATAAAAAAAAAACAAATAAGGTTCAGGAGTTTATATGCTGGCGAGGCACGGCTTAAGCTCGTCCGAAAGTAAGAAATATTTTCAATTGGCTTCTTACCACAAACAAACTCACCTCTTTCTTGATCTGTTTTATCCTCAAAACTGTCTAATGCGAAGTCCACTTCAAGCAGATTCCTCGCATTGGTTCCTCCTTAGCTAATCTCTGCAGCTTCTCCCAAGAGTATAATCCCAAAAGTTATGTGCGTAGCCTTCGAGATTCCGATAAGATCCGACGACAACGATGACGACGCCGACGACGACAAGCGAATTTTTTGAACAACGGCAGAAGGCGGGCGAGAGGCGATGGTATGCCCAAAGGAGGCTACACACTCAAAACCAGCAATTCGAAAACGGGGTTGGCAGCAGGTGTAGGAGCCGAGGGGGAGGGGGAGAGAGGAACAACCGAAATAAGAGGAGAAAACGCGTAAACGTGAATTTAATTATAATCCAATAAAGGTCGTCGGCGATGCGATGAGAGGCAGAATAATAATCCTCAGTCCTTGTTAGAGTGGTTTTGGGTTGACAGAATGCGAGGGGAGGGTGAAGGCAGGGAGGACGACACTGATACTGATAAACAGCTCAGCACAGAACTGCTTAAGCCGACTGCAATGCAATTTTGCTTTTTTTTTATTTTATTTTACTTTTTTGTTTATTTACTCCACGAGAAACCTTTCAATAAGGATTAATGATTTTGTGTAAATTTACGATGACCACAACGGACAGACGGACTATCTATCCGCAGTTTGTCGGACTTTTCTTCGCCTTCATGTCGAGTTGCAGAATCCCCTGAGGACCATTTTGCATTTTCACTGATTCGTTTCCTCTTCAACAACACTCTCGCTTCATTTCACATTCATTTGATGGATTAAGGGTCGTTTGGGAGACCGGATCGTTTAGAAGACTCCAAATCACGGCAACAACGGGCTCGGGGATGCTCCGAAAGGACAACAAAACACGGAAACCACGACGAGAAGAATGCGGCTACTTAAAACAATTTCGATGACGAAAAAACGAGACACAGACGATGACAAACAGACGGCAGGAGGCAGGCAGAAGTTCGGTGTATCAGTTTTTGAAAACAAAAAAAAAATTGATGGATGAATGGGAAATTTTTCTTTTTTTTTTATTGTTCACTCGCGATTGTATATTTTCTTGAATAACTTCCTTGTAGATTCACTAATTTTTGTATTTTTTTAATCATTCGCACGAGCACTTGACGATTTACTTATTTTTCAATGAAAACCGATTTATTTAGTTGAGTTTGTTGGTTGAAAAAAAGAAAGAAAAATCCAACAAACGAACGATACTGTGCAGATAGCTGAAGCGTCGTCCATCTTGGATTTAATTCTGTCATGTCAGATTTTTTTGTAGGCCAAATGAATAAGCGTAGCATATAGTTGGACTGTTTTGTTTAAGATTTATTGCAAGCGCCGGATAGTGGTGTTTCTCTTTTGCGCGCATGTGAGAAAGTTATGTGGAAAAAAAAAGTTGTGTTTATTTTTTCGTGAAATTGACTTCGAAATTCTAATTCGAAATTTTTGTTCGATGCGGCCATTATTGTTTCGAAGATTGGAAGAAGGTTGGTTGATGTTGTGAGGTGTTAGATGGCAGAATAAGAGATAAGGAGATCAATTTCTGTTGTTAAGGGTAACACACAATAATTTGCGATGATTATGAATTAAAATAGAATTTGTAATTTAATTATATTTATTCGTCCTAATAATCGTCAAATTACTTTGAAACGAATTTGTAAACATTCTTGAAAATTTAAGCTTCGGACGCCAACGGTTTAGTCTTCAATTATGCAAAATATTGCTAGACATGATTTTTTAGTAAAGACTGCTAATTTCATGATTATAAACATTTTGATATTTTATTTAACTCTTACATTCCTACAATTGCTGAACGCATACGAGGAATAAATTATTTCTCATACTATATTTAAAAAAAAAAAAATTCTTCGATCTTCGAACTCCAAATCAAACAAACGTAGTTTCTATGAAAGGAATGGAAATCTTTGGGATAATCATAATCAGATTCAATTTGTTGATTGCGACAATCACTTATCATACATCACCTTAGCCGATTCCACCCCTGGTCATAACCTTGAAAAAAGAAAAAAAAACACTACGGTTGGGTGGAATATGACTTGATCAGTTAATGCATATAGCAATTAGCAAAAGTGAAGTTTACGCGGACTTCTACAACTCGGCTAAAATTCTTGGCTTAGTTTAAACATGGCTAAATTTTGGAGAGGATTTTGTATGGGAGCTAAATTTTAGTACGATTTGCCTACTAGGCTTAAGTCTTAAAAGAAATTTAATTACATAAATGTGTGATGTGGCTAAGTTCAACTAACAGTTGTTTTTTTTCCACAACGCTCATCAGTGCAAATTTAGCTGGAATTTTAGATACCGTTTGGAAAGAAACACGTAGGCTAAATAAGCTCGAGCTGCGTACTATACTCATATGCTTAACTGGCTGAACACAATGTTGAAGCTGTAACTGAAGTATGAGGCGCTGTCAAAGTTACATATACGCGAACTCCAAAGATAAACACAATAGGCGTTTTTTTTCTTTTTAAGCTCTGAGCAGAGGATGGAGTAGAGCCTGAGCAAGTCGATTACGCTCTGAGCCGAGTATGATCAGAGCTCTTTGATTTAATTAAGAAACACACTTGAGCACTGAGCTGTCATATGGTCCACTTTGCACTTAAATCCAAAAATTAAATTAAAGTAATGTTATTTCTTTAGGAAACTTCATTTTAATATTTTACTTTGACCGACGCCATTTTGATTTTTGTTTTTTTTTCAACACTGTCATTTGTCAAAACACACCAAATATATGAAGTTGGCCGCGCTCAGCTTTTTACTCCATGTGCTCGGTCATTTTATTCTAAAGTCATAGAGTGCGCTCCGAGCTAGCTCGGATTGAAAAAAAGAAACACAAGCTGAGCGCTCAGAGCGCTCCGAGTTAAAAAAGAAACACGAATCTTTTTTTGACAGGTGCCTTGCTCTGAGCTTAAAAAGAAAAACCCCTAATAAGAAGCTGAAGCTGAAGTTTGAAATTTAGCTGAAGCGCAAGTTCACTCAACTTCAAATTGCGCTTTAAAGTAGAAACACAAACACACTACAACCGACTGTGACAGTTTGAAAAAGTTCAAATATACCGAAATGCTTAAAAATTATTACAATACCGTTTTTTCTACAAACGCCTTACTTACTACGTAACGATAACGTAACAAAGCGAGTGATATACAAAAAAAGTTCGAGTTCACTGAACTTTTGCTCGCTTTCTGACATTTTACTCAATGAATTCGTTTCAATTGGAAAAACCTAATATTTGTATAGTAGGTTCTCAATATTTTCACAATCACGATGACATAACAGCGCTCTGAAACTTGATATACGTAACGGGACGAAGTCGGTTGTAAAGCGTGTATGTGTTTTATTTCAAATATTATTTTGAAATACGTTCTAGTTCTTGGCTGTCACAAATCGACACTTCTCATATGGCTTGTTCACAGGCGGCAATATTATGCATATAATGCTGTTGTCTCTTTCGTTTTAGCATCTATTTTTCGAAGAGTGGTGTAGGCAATCAGCCCTTTCAAAGGTTCCGTCGTAATAGAATCGTACTACGAATTCCGAAAAAAAGGTATCACTGCTCCCGTCGTAACGAAAATTTTCGTAAGAATTTCGGACTTCGGGAAAATTGGTATCACTAAACCCGAACGAATAGGAAATTTTATTGATTTTTCTACGAACAATTATTTTGCTCGGATGCCGTGTGAAACAGTTTGTTAACACGCATTTAATAGAAAAATGTAAGTATTTTCAGTCTAAAGAAGAACAAAATATAAAACTTTAAACAAATATTTAACAAAAGGTAAAAAGTGAATACGAACAGAGCCCAATTCCAAAGGCTTTTCGATATTCTCCAAGAGAAGCCATTCATTTTCCAGGGATTGTGGTCGAGTGGATTAAAAGCGTCTTTTAAAATACGACGTTGTAATTTGAATTTGCGGTTTCTCCACACGTTTTCTTGTTTTATTTCACAATAACAATCGCAATTGAATCCATTTTAGACAACTTTTTTTCAAAACACAATTGAAATATACACAATAAAAGTGACATTTTGTTATGCTTTTCACATTTTGACACAAATCAACTGATTCCGAAAGTCCGAAAAGAGGTTTGGATAATGGCTGATTCCGTTCGGGGTTTGTGATTTGAATTTTTTCGTATTCGGGGCGTAGCGTTTCGTTCGGAAATTTTCTACGAAGGAATCTGTGATAGGGCTGAATGTGCATGGCATAGAGTGAAATAGCCTAAAACTCTATAGTGACGTTAATTTCGTTCAGTATTTTCTCAGAATGTAGTGCCCCGTGGCTTAGTGGTTAGTGTGTCGGACTGCTAAGCAAACGAACCTGGGTTCAAATCCAGCTCATAGCCACCTTTTTTTCTGGGGTACTGCCTCTTGCGAGGAACTGACAAAACCTCCAAGAGTAAAATTTGTCTCGAAAAAGTGCATCTCATGTAGCCGTTCGGACTCGGCGGTAAACTGTAGGTCCCTTCCATTCTTGCAGAGTAACAACACACACACAGGAATGGTTGAGAGTATAAGTCACTAGGCCTTGGCTCCTTAAGGAGCTGTCGCGCCAATAAATTTATTTATTTATTTATTTTCTCAGAATGCTCAGTCAATTTATTCTGAGCGCATATAGCCTTCTAAAGCACGCTCTGATCATTCTCTGAATGAAAAAAGAAACACAACTTCTTTTTTGACAACTCAGACTCTGCTCTGAACGAAAAAAGAACAACGCGTATTGTGTTGTAAACGTCAAACGATTTTGCATGAATGCGTTCAGAAAACTAAACTACCAATGAACGTGGCTTTTATTCATTTCAAAAAATACAAAAATTAAGTATCAATCTGCTTCCATCTGGCAAATAAAACTACGAAATTTTCAATTTTGTGTATATTTTATTATTTTTTTTTTATTCATTTTCTACTTTAACATCTATCTGTTGTTTTGTTGTTTTCTTATTTTTGTTTGTACATTTAACATTAAGTTCTTACACATTTTATTTTGTTAAGTGTATGTTAAATTTTGTCTTCCTACTTAACTTACATAACTCTCTACTTATGATCTTTATTCTTAATTATTTCTTTTTTTTTACATTCTAGACGATTATAGAAATTTCTACCATAAAATGGTTTGGTGTAGAGTTTTATTTGTGTATAGCTGGTTCAAAATTTAACATTATTTTGCATAAGAACATCTCTCACTAATGAAATATCTAAGAACAAACAAGACAATAATTGAGAAACAAAAACAGTTATAACAAGTAAATTTTTATAAAGAGCTTTTGCAGTTATAAGTCTTGTGGAAAATAATGCACTCAGTTGATGATTTTTCTTCTTTTTTTTATTTAACTAAGATAAATGTTTAAGAATATAATATACATGGTTTAGTTTTTGTTTCTTTTTTTTTTAAATAAAATTACGTTGGGAGAATCTTATATTTATAACAATACAAAATTTTTATCATCTTTTCATAATTAGGGTTTACATATATATAAATAATTTTTTTGATTTATTTTTCAGGGGCACAAAGCTTAAATTAAATGTTTAAAAAATATATATTTATTTTTTGTTTTGTTTTGTAGTTTTCTTTTCGTGTATGCGTCCATTCATCGTTTAATTTCATTCACACTCTATTATTCATAAATACATTTATATAAATGTTCAAACTCAAATGGAAAATGATATATTAATCAAATTTCTTTTTTATTTATAAACTTAATTTGCATTGATTGTTTCTTTTTACACTGTGATTCACTGTGAATTATTAAATAGTGATACTTAAATGCTATTGAAGGAATTTAACGGGTTATGTTCTGTTTTAAATTCATTGTTTTTTTTTAAACAAAAATATAACTAAAACTATATAAATTAGAAAAAAAAATAATAATATTAAAACATAAACAATTAAACAAAATAATAATTACATTAATAAATCACATCTGATATCACGGTTTATCTTCAAGCGCAAAAATTAAACGATAAATCGCATTTAATTCTACTTCGATATTTTTTTTTAATTTTCTCTTTCTCTTACGAATTCTTGATTTCTTTTTCGTTTTATTTTCTATACAATTTCCAAAAAAAAATTCAACAAAATTCAAATTGAAACCAACCATAAATGTGGTGTGGTGAATAAGAAATAAACGAATGCACCCATGGCAAATTCGAATTCGAATAAATCGAAGAAATACGTTTATTTTACACAACTGGTACACAAACCCATTCTAAGATTCGAAATAGCCAAGACCAAAGCCAATTCTAGGCAGCCGCTGTAATTTTCGGTGTTGAAATTGGTGCGTTGCCTGAACTATTGGTGGGTGAGTTACTAGCAGATGGCGCAGCGCTGTCGTCGTTATTGATTTCATCGTTGAGGGCATTGATAATGGTTCCGTCAGGGCCGGTTGTGGCATTGTTGGCCAACATATTGGCACGCAATTCAGGCGGTAGGAATATTTTAACTACATTTGTGATTTTTACTCGGCAATTGGGGCAGTTTGTCAATCTGGAAGGAGAAAATAAAGAAGAAAAATTGTTATTAGGTGATGATGATATCGGTTTTTTTTATAGAAAAGGTGTCAAATGTCAAATGATTGCGAACTTTGGTAATTTCATTAGTTTAACAATTGAACAGTTAGTATTCGTTTTTATTTTGGTTTTGACAGAAAATCACAGAAATACAGGCAGAACCGAAATAGTGAAATGTCAAATGTTTTTTTTTGTCGTTCAGTTTGACATTGAAAGTCAACTCTCTTGTGGGCTCTCCTGTGAAAAACTACGAAAAAATACGAGATGGAAAAGCCTTTGACAGTATTTCGGTGAGTTTTGGCAAATTTCACAGTTTTGCACACCAATTGGAATTGACCTAATGTTATTTACTCAAATTATTAAATTTGATTAAAAAGAATGAGAAGGCTATGGTTAATTACCATAGTTCCTGTACATTTCTTATGGGACTACTTATAAATTTGCATTTTTATGGGCACGAAACGTATGGCTGATTGGCTGCTAATTGGCTGTTTCTCACACGTATTCACAAAATAACATTTCAAGGTTTGCAGGGCATGGTCGGTACGGCTGGCAGTCCTTTTTTTCTATGGTTAATTACGTGTTGTCAGTCTCCTTACTAGTGTCAGAGGAAAATTTTCCTATCACATTGACGGAGCCGAAAAATAAGTTCTCAACAAATGTCAAAAAATTTCCTTCTTACAGCGTTACTAGGGACAAAATTGAGCAAACGAAGGGAACAAATTTCACGATCAAATGTTTGACACTAAAATTGAGATATTTTCTGAGAAATCCTATTCAGATTTCTGAGAAAACCTGAACCTGAACTGCCTAATGCAATCATTTTAACAGCTAACTGGAAAATTTAGTATAAATAATGCTTACCTTGCTGCGCACTGACTGCACGCCATCACATGGCGACACGGATTGAACATACTGTTGATGGAGCGGTCCATGCATATCTTGCACGTCATCGCTTCTGAGATCCTTGTGTCAACACACCGTTCAATTGCTGCTTCTCGTTCCTCTTTCTCTTTAATGGCAAAATCAACTTTTCCACCAACTATTACACCATCTTTTGTCGTATTCGGCAGCAATCTACTAATGTCATCGGCTGTACTCGTTGATGCTGAGGCTGTTATTTCAATACCACGTTCGTGTAGAATTCTTCGCGCCTGATCATGAACCTCACGACAGGTTCGTTGAATATCAAAAACATAGCGTTTGCCCAGCTCCGTATCCTCTTTAAACATCGAAGCAATGGTGCCCTTGAGATCACGTGTAAACTGATTTGTTACCACTCCGCGTACTTTATCACAGACGTAGAATGCATGGCGTTCGGTTATCGAACGATAGAGACCAGCGGCAATTGCGTGTTTTTGCAGCTTAATTTCGAGTTCCTTGCGATCGTTGTGATCGTCAACGTATTCCAGTTTGAAGGTACGCCGGAAAGATTTAGCTGCCGCAATCGCACTGAATGGGATGCTGCAAAGAAAGAGAAGAAATAAATTTTAATAAAGCAATAAGAAAAAAATAAACAAGTAATAATAATACAATTGACAGCACAATGACATCTGACACTAAATATTTGACATTTTGAGAGAAAATTTCTACTGATCAGTTACAAAAGAGAAGAAGAGCATAAGACAAGACACTTTGTATTTAACGTGAGAGAGAACATTCTGACAGTTAAGCAACCGAGATTGATTATAAATATGATTAACCCTGTTTAGCGTTCATTGCAGACTCTTAAGATAAGAAGAATGAGAAAACAATAATAAACCCTTGACCACAGTACACATATTATTAGAGGTTTTATTTTTGCAATCTTCTGCGCATCTGGCAAAATCAATGGCCGCCAGAGACCATTAGCTTGTTTATTTGTTCTAAAAAATAGATCTCGTGGCTATATTTTAAAGTATTTGTGGTAATTAATTTATAAAAAATGCTTTTTAATAAACAAGAAAATAAGAAAAATATAAAACAAACGTGAGGTGTGTATATTATGTTCATTTTGATGCATATCTCTAACAACCACCATTTTTAATACAAAGTGACAGATCATATCTTGACAACCTGCGCAATATATTACCTTAGTTATGTGTACTGTGACTCTGGACATTTCAAGCATTCCATTCTTATCAACTCGAATAGAGGTCTTGACAAGCTAATTTAAATGAACAATCACACTCAAATTTACATCTCTAATTGCATAACTAGAAAAACCGCAACAGAAAACGACAATCAAAACAACATGCAATCTCTTAAGAAAATTTTTAGGCGTATCAGCAAATTATATTCAAATAATAGATTTCCCAGAACTGTCAAAGCGAATATTGAAATGTGTAAGTTTATCATCCTAAACCAGGCAAATTAAATGAAGTTTAATTATATTCGAAATAACTAGAAAGTTATTTTCCACCATTTATATGTACATATGTATGTGCGGTTTGGGGATTGTAAGACTTTAGGGCATTTGGCCGGATAACAATTTAGTTCTTAAGGTGATTAAATTCCCGATTCGATTACTGCTATGCAAACAATTATATTCATTAGTTTAATTGATTTTACAAACCGAGGGTAATTGGTGTAGGGGAGGGCGTATCGAAGGGCTTTTCAATGGGGTTTTGATTGGAATATTAATTGAAAATTGATAGCAGATGCAATGAATCTGAAATCTAAGTCTTGTAGACTAAAGTTTCGTTCAGTTTTATGTCAAAAATGCTTGTATTGTACGGAAAGAAACTTTTCGTTTGGTTTTGACACTAGCTTCCTATTTCTTTCGCGTATTATGATTGGGCCTTTATCATCATTATCATTATCATTTTTGTTTTGGCTGCATTTGTTCACACGATGACATTTCTTCTTCTCTCCCATTAGGTTTTGATTTGATCCAGTTTTTATTTTTCTTTGTCAAATTATCCAACTACCTACTCGAGCGTGAAATGCGTTTTAGTTAAATGACCTTTGAAACCATTCAATGAAAATCTGTCCACAATGTTTCACAAGGAGGAAACTGTCAGTTGAAAGTTAGTGAGAAATTCTTGAATATCTGTTTAATCAAATGTCAACAAAAAGTCATCTGCACTTTTTAGGGACCAACTGACAAATAAGAAGTCGGCTAACTGACTTTTAGCCGACGCAAGCGTTGTATCAGTGCAAAGGCTTACCCGTCATCTTGATTCATTTGACATTTTGAAAATCAAGGTAATCTTCCCACTTAGTGTAGGATCAATACACATAACTCAAATTTAATTTAAAAAAAAGTTTTTTTTTCAACTATTTTCAATTTTATCTAAGTTTTCTGTCATATGATCTGCTCTACAAGCGGACATTCACATTAAACAGATGAATTCCCTTTGGCTTATGCTAACTTTCAGGTTCATGCAAATAGACTCTTCACATAAAACATATTCAAAAGAGCATTCACTTAAACAGCACATTTCAAAATGAACACGTTCAATGCGTAAACTGACTTTTAATGGACGCATTAAATGCATTATTTATCGACAAAGATCCATATGGATGTTGGTGGATAATAAAACGCAGCTAAAATTAGAGATGTTGCACTGAGCTGTTTCATGCTATATCAAAGGCCAAGCGGCTATGTAGTGTTTTGACAACTGAACAGACATTCCCCAGTGCACATCAGGGTTCAGGGAACATCGAACAAACCTAATTATTTCACTGTTTTTGTTTGATGTTTGACGCATGTAATTTATTTTATGCAGGAGAAAAAAATCGGACACAGTCAATGCGTACACTGACTTTCAGTCAAATTGAAACCCTAGAACGACAAAGTGACACCAATACATTGTAAAGGAAGAACTGTCAGTTGGAACTTAGTCAAAAAATCTTGACTAACTTTTTTACTAAATGTCAACAAAAAGTCAACTAATTTTTAAGGCCAATTGACCAATCAAAGACGCGTTGGCTGAATTTTAGTGGACGCATTGAACGGCAGGATCGATCTTTAGTGTCTGCGTTCAGAATTACTATTTTAACGAATCCATTCAGCGTGCAGCAATGATCTTATCCATTGTTGCATACCTACTGAAAATTAGAAAAATGAAAAAAGTATGAGGATTTCGTTTCAAAAAATTAAAATGGCCAAAATCTAAAAAAAATATTACCTTTTCAAGGGTACGTCGCCAAAACAATTTTCTTGTCACTAAAATACATTTCAAATTGCCACATCTGACAAGCATGGGTCCAGGTCCACACCAGACTATGGACGGTTTCGTAAAAAGGTATGTTCAGACAAGTGAGAACTGAGATTTCACCGACACTTCAGTTTATTTCAATCAGCTTGTATTGCAATGTGCCTGTATAAGGGAATTTCAAAATTCGTCTGTATATCTGCTAATCACTAATCATTTATCTCACATTCTATAGAAATCAGCCTCAACTTAACACTGTCTCAGCTTGTTTCCCCCATTTTGTATTCAATAGTCCAATTTCGATTGGCAATTTTAAATTACTGCTCCTTTAAAAATGCTGATTGCGACCCATTTCACAAAATTGTATCATTTAAAAGAAAAAAATGTCTGCACTTTGTATGATCCCAATTTAAAATAAAATACCATCACTTAATTGAACGATAGGCATCATTAGAGACATCTGTCTCTAAAAACGAACCTTAAGGATGAGAGCTTAAAAATGGCAGATAAAACGAATGAACATCCGAACGAATGGGACCGTTTCGTCCTGTTTTCACACTTATCTTATTCAAATGCCTGCCCCCACCCATCTTTTTCATAACACTCTGTGTCACTGTCATTATACGGCTGAAGGATTCGTTTTTTTATATCAAAAATAACCACAAAATATCACAATAGGCCCAATGTGGCCGCAGTGACCTGGGATATATTTCGACCACCTCGTTTAACCACAACGTTTGTTGAATGAACGATACAGATAAATATAAAAATTTCACTCGAACAAAGAAATGAATCGCCTTAGTTCCAGTTCCAGGAACGGCACGACGTTTGGTCTTATGACAAATGAAGCTAATCTATACAGTTGTCAAAAAAATGAAAGCCAATACACACATGACAGATTCACTCAAACAAAAACACCCCCACACAAAAGTTAAAATGTATCCTCCTGTGGGCTAAAGCAAACAATAGCACCCAATTCCCTAGAATTCATCGCTCTTCATAAATCCTGTCAAAAACTTAGCAGGACACACCTAATAACAATTTTTTTTGTGAAAAACCAGACACACCTCGAGTTTAGGTATTTCAGGCACGCTTTGAATATAGCAAATCATATACAAATAGGGTCAATCGGGAAATTGCAAGATTTACATCCTGTTCTTTACCTCTTTTTCTCCTTTAAATCAAGAAAGTCTGCCTCATTATTATATAATATGGAATCATGTTCGCATAAGAGATATCCTTAGGAGAATCAGCAAAAAAAAGTGGAATATGCTATGGCAAAGATGTGTTAGCTAAAGGTGTACGCTCCCGTCGTTTTTTCCTTCTCGTTTCTTTTTCATATATGGAACATGGAGAAATTGAATAAATCAAAGAAGTTGTTGGACAAGTTGACCAGAATACTGTTTTGCAAGAAACAAGGTTGGATGTTGCTGCTCATCCTGGTCAAACCAGTAGCAAATGGCCATAATTATCGAAGATGACCAGAAGACGAACGACAACAGAATTGTGTAGTTTCACATCAATCATATTGCCAATAAACCGTTGAAAATGTGTTTTCACCAATATGTCTTGCTGCTTATAGGAGCGCTAACATTTCAGCAAAGTGGAGACAAGGAATTACAGTATGATGCGATGCGATGATATATTTTGTCATAAAGAATTCATTTGACAGGAAAGTTATGTTGAAAAAAAATTCCAACAGTTGCAATCAATTGAGACCTCTCGTCTTTGAACACACCTTTTTTCGAAGACAGCAAGAAACAAAGAAACAGAGGGGAATCTTATGATGTTGGAATTATGAAAAGAAATTGATTGTCACCAGAGTACACATAACTAAGGTAATATATTGGCCAGGTTGTCAAAATCTAAACTGTCACTAAAAATTAAAAAATGGTGCTTGTTACAGACGTACATGAAAAAAATGTATTTATATTTTCCGTTTTTTCTTGTAATTTAAAAAGCTTATTTATAATTCAATTACCACAAACACTTTAAAATATAGCCACGATATCTATTTTTCAGAACAAACAAACAAACTAATGGTCTCTGGCGGCCGCCATTTTTATTTGATTTATGCGTTGGAAAATAAAAAAAAAGAAAACCTTATTCTTTGAAATCGACCAAAATGTACTAGTTTTTGAAGAAAAAATGTCTTATGTCATATCCAACGAGCACTAAAAAGTTTCTTCAACAAAATTCTAAAAAAACCAAGTGACAGTTGTAAGATTCAAATAATTGGAATCCTTTTATGTCAAACACACTGTATACCATACTGTTTTTAATTAGAAATTTTATAAGCATACTCACTTGTTTTTCTCATCTCCAGTGCAAACCGTGATGCCATGAGCACCTACCGCAATATCACAACGCACTGGATTCTCATTTGTGGTTACACCACTAAAGATCTCCTCCCCATAGCCAGGCAGTTCCTGAATTTCCTGCAGCAACCAGTACTTTGCTGATTTCGGTGGCATATTCAACCTCGCTAATTTCTCATGTTCGACAGCAATTTGACGAAGAAACTCATCGGGCAGCTCCCCGTTTATATCATTTGCCGGCCTTATGATGTAGTCCTCGTAGATTTTTAGTGGTGATGTGACCATTAAATTCTCTACGCTTAATGCATCAGTTGAATTGTTCGAAATGCTTGATGATGCTGTCGTTGATGCAGCAGACGATGTAGACGATGATGAGGCTAATGTTGATGATGATGATGCAGATGTTGTTGGTGCTGCTGCTGCTGCATTTGAAGTCGCTGTAGCAGGAGTACTAATGGCGGGACTTGACGATGAGGATGTTGAAGCTATCGAATGAACACCGGCTATATGCGGATGACTATGATGATTGTTGATCGAATGGCTTGGATTGTCAATATTTTCACAGGATTTTTGTTTCGAAAGGCGACGTTTTTTCAACGTAAACACATAGTCCTTTTCTTTTTTTTCCTTGTGTTGTTGTTGAATGAGTTTAAGAAGTTGTTCTTGTTGTTCTCGTTTCATGCGTAGCGGGCATTTAGATTTCAGTGACATATCATTGAATCGAATGCTGTCAGCTTGACACAAGAGTGCAGATAATTTGGCAGCATTATTCCAATCTTTGGCATTGAGCCGGCCTTCGAGTAGATCAACCTTGGCTTGCATGTAGAAGAGATTACGAACACTCTCTTGGAGTATGAAATGCACTGGTACCCAGAATTTGACGCGCAATGCTAGCATTAATTGAATGCCACTGCTGCAGCTGCCATCTTGGGTCAGGCGATTGCGTAGATTGATCCATTGACGGGGGCGGGTTTCCTTTTGATTGGGCATCCAGTGTTCGAGACCAAAGTATTCCATTTCACATATAATGCCAAGGGCTTTGCAAACCTGAAATTAAAAAAAAAAAAAAAAATATTGAGAATAAGAATATTTTTGTTGTCTAAAGTATAGAAAACAGCTAGTGTGAGCCTGCCTTTAAAATGATATAAATGCTGGCTAAATTTGACCCCGCGCATACATTTTGACAGGTTAAATTGGGACTTTATTTAACTTGCTCGGCTAAATTTTGACGTCTTCTATTGTTTGTGTTGGTGTAAAAAAGAAGACAATAAATATGAATTTGTTGTTCTTTTCATTCGTCGTCAATCTAGTGTTCATAGACTAGAAAATAAGTTATCCATGAAGGGAATTATTTTACAGAGATTTGGGATTTTTGTTTCAAAAAATAAATTTATTAGTAAAAATTCATAAACAATTAAAAATTGAACTTATGTGAGCTATTTTTATTTTATTTTGGTATTCTTTTAAGCTATAAATCGTATAAAAAAGTAATGAAAATTTAATCAATATAAATTTTGTTCCCTAGGAAAATTTTATTATTTATTTGGAAATAAAGGTTAATAGTGGGCTAAAAGTATCCTTCCGTCAAAAATTACACAGGGGATCAAATTTAACCAGCATTTTAACGCAATTGACATACAGCCTTAATTATACACAGAATGAGGAAATCTTCAAATAGTGTTGCCATTTTATATTGCATCAAAAAACCTTACTGAATGTTTTACCTGTCAAATGAGATATGTCAATTCTGATTGATTTAAGGGGGATTTGACACTAAATGGTTAAAAATAAAAGAACATATAGTCATTTTGAAAAAAATGGATATTCAATTGCAGGAATTTCTCTAAAAGATGCCGCATTTAAATATTTTATTAAATTCCATTTTAACTGCTTTCGAAATACTGCAATTCTCATTAAAAAAACAATACCATTACAGGTGGAACATAAATCGATGTGATTCACCTAAAAGTCAACACACCACACTATCCAGACATAAATTCAAACCGAAACAGCTTTTCACTTTTGTCAACCGATGACAACCCCAGAGAGATGAACGATGCAATTGCCAAAGAAAAATACCAGGATTCAAGCACACAAAAAAAAGAAGCCGAAACAACGAATGGAAGTTTTTTTTTCCTATTTTTTCCGGGATTGTCTTACATGCTTCCAGTAGCTTCCATACTGTGTTTGCTACGTACTATACTGTAAGACCAAATCCCTCTATCACTGAGAATGGATGTGTTAAATTGCATTTCACATTTTTCAAAAAAAGGATACAATCTCATCGCGGAGATATCAGAGGGCATCGCAGTAAAGCCTTAGTGGAGCAGCATACATTTGTCGTACATTCAGATGTCGGGAGTGTCAGGAAGATTTGGTGTGGCTTCAGATTGTACAGATGGTTTATGGTTGGAAATGTGGGGGGTTTTAACTGTTAATTTCTCTAATATCTGACACTATGTCTCTGTAGAGAAGTCGACTGCTCCAAGAGGGGTACTTTCTGGTGAGTTGGATTGATAGGATGATTATGGCTAGTGTCCCATAATAAATAAGACTCTCATTTATTTAATCAATCTTTGTCAGTTCCCGAAGACTGGGTGGAAGCCAACACATGGTTGTTTTCTTAAAAAAATTCACATATTGAACGGAGCTTGAATAGGAACAAGCGATTTGAACTTTTGTCCTTGAGTGTTTGTCATTAAAAATGCCAACATAAATCATCGGGAGGGGGGGGGGGTTAAAGTGTGTTGTGTTTTATTTCTCCCCATTTTGAGAGGTAAGCTTTCATCTTCTTTTGGTTGTTAAATTGTGTTTTAAATAATGCTGTTGTGGTTGAAGCAAACACAGCCATTATGTGTCAAGCAGCAGGATGGATAATACAGAAGTGGGTAGGGGATGAATGGAATATATTTTCAGGGAACCATCCTTCAAAAGTATTCTCTTTTCTTTTTTTATGATTCGTGGTTTTTCATTGAATATTTAACACATTAACAACATTTTTTAAAAGAACCACAAAACAGGTGAACTTGATACTAAGAACCTCTTATGGATCCTAAGTGGAGTCGAGTTTTTTTATGGTCCTTCTGTTTAAGGAAATGAAAAAATAAATTAAGGAATTTCGCCCTCCTCCCTTAACACATGAAATAGTTGTTTTCGGGGTACCCAATCCAATTAAAGGAAACCAACTTAATTATACCAGAGTAGGTGTAATATATTTGGGCTAACTACTGATTTATTTGTATGAAACTGTAAAAGTTCCGAAACCCCTTTTGGAAGCCCTTTTCAAACCGACTTCGCTGAGTTCATGAGTTTTATAATAAAACTTTCAAAACCAAAACACCTTTTCTCCGATGGAGGAAAGTGCAACTTTTAAAATTACTTTCTCTCTTAACAAAGAAGAAAGAATTAAATTCCCTGCAAACTTCTCTGTGCGCGGCCACAAGCCACTCCTAATTCAATTTCCGAGAACAATTAAAAGCAGTCTCCATCAGTTCCTCCAAGACTCGTTTTTCAATTTTCACCATTCTATGACCACAATAAAACCCACAAAACACTGCCACACTAAACATTGAATTTATCACCGATCCAAGTTCTTTGTTAAGTCAGTCGACAAAAAAAAAACAAAGAAAACCTACCGAAATCCTAGCACTCACGAAGACTTAACTTAATGGATTTCATAAAGCCTTTGAATCCGTTTTCTCTGACAATGGGTGATAAATTGGTAAAACTTCTTCAAGGATCTCTTTTCTAGTTCCTTAGGAGTGAAAGAATCTATATATAATTTTTTTCGTATTGTTTCACTTCGTTTTGTTTGTTTTTTTTTACTTGTTTTGGTTTTCAATTTAATTGAATTTCCAAGCCAAAAACAAATTAATGACTGAAAAACAATAAAATCGTTGAGATGAAATTTCGATCATCATTTGTATCAAATCATCAACAAATTGAAATGATATCTTTAAATTGTGTTCCGGAGACGTAGTTCTGTGCTATGGAATATCCACTGTGTAAACAGAAACAGAACAACTCATTGAAATTCTATTTTTGTCCAAAATGATTCAACGACACTACCAACCGATGGAATGTAAACGGTCGGCGAATGGATTGATGTCGATATTTTTGATATTTTGCACATAGAAAGGAATTAATAGAAAACCGTCAGGGAATTGTTTTTTTTTGAGTTATATTTATATTTATTGTTTGTTTTAGGGAAAATTCAAAAAAATTTAAATTCAGAATGCTTTTGTTTGGTGAATGTTTATATTCAATTTGCATAGTTAAATTAGTAATAGAACGACTTTTGCCAAAAAGATGATATTTGGCATCACTTTACGCTTCGGGATATTTTTAAAACTTTAAAACCCTAGTAGGACTTTGCTTTGGGATTTCAGAGTTTGGTGTGAAAAGTTATATATAAATTATTATAAGATTAAGATTGATTTGTTTTTGTCATTGTATTAGTGGATATGTCATGCTAGTACCCAGCGTTGCCACCAAAGAAAAAATCTATTGAATCTAAATCCAAAGAATCGTGCTATTACTGTATCATAGTAAAAAACAAAATAAAAAAAAATTTGTTTCTTTCTTTTGAATTTTCAAAAAAAAAAAAAAAACGTTTTCAGCCAGCCCAAATTCTAAATATTTTCTCATTTAGGAAAACATAACATCTTTTTCGCCCTCATATAGATGAGAAAATCTTCAAGCTAAAGCACTGAAGTGTGATAAAATACTTTTTATGTTTGTATTCTGTCTAGAAAGGCCACCCGTGTACGAGGAAATTATCTAGTTAAAAAACACGATTGTACAACTTCGGCAACGCTGCTTGCAACTTATTCCTTTTGAACTAAAACTTGGACAAACTCATAGAATTTTGTATCACTTGATTCTGAAAAGGAAGATGAACTAGATCCATTGATTGATTATTTATTTACAAATTAACAATTTTGTTCACATTTGAAATAAAATACAGAACAAAAACAAAGTCAAACTGACAGCTCAACATTCTACTGGTATTAGTGAATATCTAAAAAATTGATACGAGATAAAAAAGAAATCAATTTTTTTTTTCAATGGAACGCAAAAACTGGGGAAATTTGTGTTTTGATAAATCTAGATCAAAAATAAATTGATTTTTGTCCCCAATTACGCGGTTATTTAAGGGATGTTATAGAAAATCTCAAGCGAATGCACACCAGAGGATTCCTCTCTCTTTCTTGATATCTTTCGGTTATTTATCTTTCTGTTTTGACATCTTCGCATTGTCGCGTTCTGTAAGAAAAACAAGTACATTTTCACCTGACGATAATCTAGATTTCTTTCCAGTAAGATTAAAAGTAACCTAGTGGTGCTTGCACCTGAATTACAGAGATTAAAGAGTTTTAATTCTGAAATTAAAACAATAGGTGAAATCGGTTAAGGTGATATGATATAAATGATTGTCGTAATCAAAAAATTCAGTCTGCGTAAGGTGATGCCAGGGGTGGAATCGCGTAACTTGGCGTGTGATTGTCATATTTGTGATTGTGATAAGTGATTTAATAAAATTATTCGTCTTAGTAAAGTTGTCACAAAAACATTTAGAATATTTGGCATCACTATGATCCTGCCTTATTGACATCTGTCAAAGAAGTCGGTCTCTTTCTTGTTTCTCTATGTTTTTTTTATTGTTATAAGGTTTGGTAAACGACGGACGACCATTTCATTTATTTATTGGAATTAATATATTTAAAATAATATATATATAAATATTTAAAATCATTTTTTTGTCAGTCGAAAATTTCTTAAGAATTATCTTTCTCAGACGTTTTTTGCGATTTGTGACCGGCACTTATCACTTATCACACTAGCCAATTCCACCCCAAAATTTGTAATTTTACTGGTGATCACTTTCCACAGACTGAAAACTTAATCTGACTATCAGAAATGTGACTGTCACATCACCTTAGCCGATTCCACCCAAGGTATACTGAATTTGCGTTTGACGTCACTAACTGATTTTTATTCACGGGGACAATAAACAAATTTATTAATTAGCCAGTTTTTATTCCTATAAATATAAAAGGAATTGTTAAAATCTTCAATTAAAATAATATTAAAAGATGTTTGTGACGTTAGAAAAAACCAAGATGGCGGAGTGTATGTGCATACTCTGGTATTTCTCTATCATGTTTTATTCCATGATTGTCAAATTAATTGGAAAATGGAAAGTGAGTGCGTTCAGCAAACTTTTGAGAAGATTTCGAGTAGATTAGATTTTTTTACAAAAGAAACTAGAACAATCTCTTTTTTGTCTTGATACCTCTTGGTCCTGTGTTTCCATTTTCCAGTATTCCAGTGAGCAATAATTAAATAGCTTAAACATTTATTACAACAGAAAGCAGAGGGTTATAGAGAATTGTAGAGTTTTCTCTTGATTTAAACTGAGATCCAATATTATTTGCTTTGATTTGTGAATGTCAAATTTGACATTTGTAAGTGGAATTCAGTATTTACAAAAGAAAGTATTTAATTGTTTTTCAATTCTTATTTTGTTGAAAAAAAAGTATTTTGTGATAATTTCGAAATTTGTAGAGTTTTATTATGTTTTTATTTTATTTCCAATTCTTATTTTATAGAAAAAATAAAAGAAAATTTGTTCATAAAAATACGTATCATTTGCGTTTAATCATTTCACAAATAAGTTATTTTCGATGCCATAACTTTAAGGCAAAATGTAAATACTATATAGCATTTCTTTGCATAAAAACATTTCTTCAAATAAACAAGACTAAAGTCCATGTTAACCGATTTGTTTAAAAAATAATAATAATAAAACAACGTTAAAAGTAAGAAATTCTTTATGTTAATTGTCCTTGTTTTTGTATTAATTTTAATATTATCTTTATTTGTTTTTTTTTTCTGACAAAATAGCAAACAAATAACAAAAACAACAGAAGCAATGGCAATCCAGTAACAACAAAGACAAATATGGGTTGGTTCTTCGAAGAAACCTTCTTAAAATAGTTATTGCGTTCTTCTTTTCACATATACATATCGCTATTCAATCAATAGGTATTGTTTTTTGTCGTGTTATTATTATTTGTTCACGATAAGTATTTGAGACCTGGTGTGGTGAAAAAATCAATACAACAAACCTGTCTTTATTCTCCCTCCATTTTAATTCCTTTGACGTGCCCAATGCCCATATGATAATATGGCCTCTCTTTGATAACTCGATAAGAACGACGACAAATATGACGACTACAAACAACGGACAGATACCAATGGTATTGACATGTTTATGTAAAAAGTCACACCTCAAGGCTGTCGTGTACGTCATTCATGTCAAAATGTATGCAGTTTATAACGACTGTCAAATAACATTTATTATGCACGGATTTTGAATGTTAAAATGAAGAGGGGAATGGGGGGGGGGGTAGGAAGGTTGCTTACATGTTCCATAAATAGAAGACTGTATTTGATGGACAAGTTTGTGTCTGGTGTCGTTCTTTAAATGAAACAATCTACATAATATTCAATACGAAACATTAAATAGGAATACATTCCGGTATTTTAAAATAAATTGAATTTACGAATTCAAAATACCATTCATTTTCTGACAGTTGATTAATTTCCAACTAAAATGACTGTCAGTCTAATACTTGGTCTTGACAGCTTTCATATCTTATGAATTCCAAAAATAGATTTATGTTGTAAAAAGGTTTTTTTGGACAACTAAATTGTTGGTTTTATTTTATAAAAATAAATTACATATAATGCGTAGCATCTTTTAAAACAGAAATTACGTTCCATATAACTTTAGGGCAAAATTGTCATTTTAGGCATCATTGCTCTACGAATATTTTTATTAAAGGTATGCAATTTATTTTCCAAACAAGATATGTCGAAAGTTTTTTTTTCTTCTGTCAGTAAAAATTATTTTTGTATCGCAAACACAACTTTTTTATAACCCACTTCAGCACTTATCTTGGCAAATATTTACTTACCCTGTGATAAGGTTTTAATCAAACATATTTTTTCGAATATGATATTTTCAACGCTATCTATGAAAGGGTTTAAGGTATTTATTTATAATTGCGTCTTTTATTCAACTCAACCAAAAATTCATATCTCTTGCCATTAATAGCAAGATTTTGTCTAGATTGTATGAGTTTTGCTTATGGAAGAAAATTTTACAGCTGGTTTCTGATGGTGATTGCCATGGACGTATTATATATGGACTGCTAGTCTAATGTCAGCTTCATACAACAATTGTCAAAAAAATGTCGCCAAAATTTAGAATGCGATGCTAGCTCTCCTGAACCCACTCCAGGAAAAAAAATAACTACTTAAAATGTTGACATAGAAGCTCGCGACATCTGTTTTTAAAAAATTCAAAAAGTCGCATTTATAGGTAAAACATAACTGACACTTTTGAATTCCATCCATAGAAGTTTGCGACATCTTTGGTATTTTGCCTGTTTTTTTTTAGATTGTGGACAACTTCCTTTTTTATTGGTTTGTGCCTAAGACAAGCTAAAAGCACTAGAAGGAAAAAAGGGATTTTGTATTAATTAATTGTGGGATTATGGAAAACCTGCTACCGAAGTCTGGGATTGCTGGATGAAATGTCAAAATGGAGGTTTAATTTTTTTCCCGCTAGTGTACTAAGGAGGGCTAGTGTCGCCAAAAATAACTGAAACTAAAATGGAACCAACTTGAGGTCCATTATATAAAACGTCCATGGTGATTGCAATGGAGAAAATTTGTCATACAATTTCACGCCCTTCCGCCGTCAATTATGAGGAACGTATGTCCATTTGACACATCAGAAGGAATCTTTTCATTCGGTTGAGACAATATACATAGCTTTCGTTTATTTTTGGTAATAATTTTCAAGATAAAATAAAAACAACGAAATTCTTCGAGAAATAAAATATGCACAAGACAATTTTTTCAATAAACAGCTTTGTATGTTCTTCTGACTTCTATGCCTTTAAATAGCACTTGAACGTAAATTTGTATATACATTTCAATTAAATTTCTTGAATACTTAATAAGGCTAAAAAAAAAATAGAAAACAACTGTGCGCAAAATTGTTAATAATAAGCGGTACAAAGTACTTATCCAGAAGCTATACTTCGAAACAAATTAACGTTCAAAAACTATAGAAATACCAAGCAATTTAAAAAGTGTGACACTTCAATGTCTATAATGTTAAATGTTTCACACTTCTTGAAAGCAGAGGGCAGTGTAGGCTAAGGGCATATTTGTTGTTTATGAAGGGTTTAAATGGACTTTGTAGTTCCCCTAGCATTTTTTTTTAACCAAATGTGACTAATAGCCATATAAGTCAAAAGTCAATTTTGCTATGCAAATTTTAACTATTTCAATACCTGCTGCGATTCATGCTTGAAATGTATTAGCTTCTCCTGGTTGTTTTGCTTCTATTTAATTACAGCTTAACATGTAAGTAAGATAATTTATACTTTGATAGATATAAGATTTAAACTTGTAGTTTTCAAAAAAAAAAAAAAAAAAAAAAAAACACTACCAAAAGATAATATTGCTATAATAAGAATTTTCGTTTTGACGCTTGACTTTGACATATTCAGTAACACATTTTATTATCGTTTTCCTACGGAAATTTTACTTTGATGTTTGCCCTTAACAAGTTTTGGAAGTTTGCCTTAAATAGGGATTTGTGATAAGACATTTCAGAAACAACTGCTCCTGTTTGAACTTAAACTCTATTAAACTGTCAGCCCTCCATTATATGCCAAAAACATTTGTTTAACGTTGTTATACCAGTTATGCTATTGCCGTTATAATTTCTCCATCTGTCAGTGTCAAATGCCTAGCAAAAGTCTTATTATGTTTTCTGATTTTGGTTTCGTGTTTTCGAAAAGAGCGAAACAGATATATTAATGTTGGTGTTTGTAGAATTAACACTTCTTTTAACAATTTTTAATAAGATTTCTGTCTGTCAAAATTATGCGTATAGAGGTGTTCAGTAAAAATCAATTTCGCTGAGAAATTTTTAACTGGACTACTTTTGAAGACATTTATAACTGAAAATACCTAATAGAATTTTTCTGGAAATCAACTCTTTGGTGGATTTTTTCAGTTGTCATTATCGGTTTATCACACTGTTTAACACAACTTTATTTATTTATTCCAAACGTCAATAGAAATACCTCCAAAAACAAAATTCTTTCTCTCATTTTTAGTATGAGATGTCAAACCAGTTCATTTGCTTAAAAAAGCAATCACGAATGTTGGTCGTGTTAGGTTAAAAACACGGTATCCGAAGTCCAATTTCAACTCAACAAACTGTTACAGACGACACACCTGCCACCTACATTCTTCAAAACAGCTGTAAGATTGATATCATTTTTTACTAAATTATATTTGCCGGATACAAATGAACATTTTTATTGATCAGTCTGGCGAACAAAAGAGATAAATTTCTTTCACAAAAATACTCTTTTTTTACTGGAGCAAGAGAAACAAACCTGTCATTTAAAATGAACATGGATAGAGTGGCATTTTACTGCCTCAGTACAACACACAAAGTGGCATCACTCTTCCATAAAATGAACCTTTCTGATACAAAAAAGAACTCTTTTCTGTCGAAAGAGATACCACTTCATTGCGAAGAGAAATAAAAGATACACGATCAAAATGGAGATAGTAGTAAAAACAAAACCGCAAAATTCTAAAGTGGACTTTGAACAGCAGCGACCCAAACAGATATTGGACTTTGGACTGCACGATGATCGTGCAAGTTGAATGCTATTTGTTGGCATACACTTCACTTTTTTTTTAGATCAGATACTTCAAGTAAGAAAAAGATACAACCCAGAGCGAGCAATTGGAAATTGTGGGCAAAAGTGAGGGCAAAAAATGTGTGTGTGGAAAGATACATTAAAATGCCTTTTATTCTTGAGGTTTTTTTCCATTTAAATTGTTTCTTTTGTTTTGTTTGGCATTTTATCTGTTTTTTAGGTAAGGTGAACAATATTCGTAAGAGCAATGTTCATGAGTTGAGTTGGCTCCAGACACAGACAAGCAATCTAGCAGATCATACCCTATCGGATCATGGTCGTCGCTTTGTTTATGAAATCGCCGTTATTTAAGTGACATGAAGAAGTATTTTTTTAGTTCAAAGATAGAAGTGTCATATAAGAGGGCGTGTTTTTCGTGTCAATAAGTTGTGATTTGATGAAGACTCTTTAAAAGTATCTTTTACATAATTGGTTCGTTTGGGAAGTGATGATGATTTATGAAGAAGACATCTCTTAAGGTCGGATTTGAACACAGAAACGCCTCTATTTTTTTAATCTTAGTACCTAGTAAACTTCTGATTTTTTCGAAGTGAGAACTTGATGGTCGAAAAATTGACCACTTCACATCGAAAACATGGAAAACATACTTATTAAGATAATAAAATTGGAAGGCGTTTCTGTCTTCTAGACTTTTTTAAGAGAATAAGACAGAGTGATGTTTCCTTATTTACTTCATAAATAAAAATGGAGACAACAACAACAAACTTTGACTGTTGAAAGTGAATATACCCAAAGGTGTATCCACACCGAAGAAACATTTGTTTAAAAAACATTTCTGAAATGTTTATCATTTGTTTAGAAAAAAAAACATTTCAGAAATGTTTCTGAAACATTTTTTAAATGTTTATTCGTTTCCCATTTTATGTACTCAGTTTCTTACTTCAAGATTGTAAAAACGGAGTAATCATATCAACGCGATGTCATCAAGAACAAAAAACATGTCAACTAGACTAAAATGCTTGAACAATAAAGAAAGATTTCCGTTCGGAAGGGGAAACAGAGAGACAGTTCATAAACATTTCAGAAATGTTTCGCGAAACGTCAAAACCTAAATGAACATTTCAGAAAGAAAGAAACATTTCTGTATTGTTTTTTAAATGTTTTTGAAATGGTTAAAAAAAAGTTTCTTTGGTGCGGACACACCTTAAGATTTTAAAACAAACTTTATATATGTAGGTATACTAACTACATACGCTGAAAAAAACAAATTGAATATGGAATTGTTGAATTATTTCCAAAAAAGTTTAAACGGCACTTGGTCCATCTAAAGTTGCTCACTTGGACTCTTGAGTTGACAGGGAGTAGATTGTCAAGACACACCTTTGTTTTATTCACAAGATGCTCTCATTTTCTTGGAGAAAATTATGCATTCAACTATTATTTACAAACAAATTGGAGGGAAATATACACCATCACTCAGTTTTTAACTCGAGGATTTATTTATAATTCACCCTTTCCTTATAAAAGTGTTTTCCAACAGCGAAGTCATCCGCCACAAATTATAATGACAAGTAATTGCATCTCAAACTGTTATATAGAATTTTAATCTACCATCTCATCTCATGATACCCCCTTACTTTAACGATGTAAACTCTATAATGCATAAGATCCGTTATGAAACTTAAATTCTTAATCCCTCGGCGCGTTCGTTAAATTTTAACATCAGATTCTCAACTGACAAAAGTGGTATCATAATCATAACCGTTGCTTTATGCCAGAGTATTCATTTCATATTTATTAAAGGGGGGGACATTACAAAAAAAAATACCTACAACCTCGCAACAACTTTTATCTTCCCGTTTAACTTGCATCGCCCCCAGCTGAGTTTGTTAAAACAATTTCCCAGCACTATTCACTCGAAAATCATCTCGAAATCTGCTCTCTCAAACTCTTTTTTTATTTTTTTTGTATAAAAGCAGACACCGCTGCCCGCACTTTTGAAACGACCCACCTCCCCAAGTCGCCTACTTTTGTGTGATCACTCGGTGAGCACGTGCCATAAAATTGTCCATTTGCCGCGGTGTGCACAAGCACCAAGCACATCCAGTTCTACAGACCAGCGAAACGGCAACAACAAACCAAAATAAAAGACAGAAATATAAACAAACATGTATAAAATAAAAAAAAAGAGAAAGAAAAGAAACAAACTATATGAAAGAGCAAAGCAAAAACAAGCCATCATCATCATCCATGGACCGAGCTCCCGAACAACGAGGTAACGACAAACAAAATGGCAACTGAAATGGAAACTCATAGGAGAATGCTGAATGTATCTTTGAGTTTTAAGTTTCTTGATTCTTGGTTAAGCGTTCGCCTTCACTAAAATCAACTGCATTGTCGGCATTTTTTTTGCATCAGTTAATCTTTAATACAATGAGTTTGTCTCTTTTAAAATGCATTTCAAACTGACAGTTTCCTCTTTCTGCCTGCGCTGTTGTCACTTTATCATTTTATAAATGAAAAAGAGGATTTAAAAAAAAAATATCTGTAGATTTATTTGTTTATTTCTGTCTGCCAGATGCTTTGAGATATGTCATTTCAATTGCATTCGAATGAATCGGATATTTTTTAAATCTCATTCTTAAATTGTATGGTGTTAAAAAAAAAAAAACACAGTGGGAACCCTTTTTTTATGTTCAAATTAACTTAATCAAAGTTAACGCATCAAAGCTGCCCGCGCAGTGTCGTCGTCAGTGCGGTTTTCTATCTTCTTAAATGAATCTTTTTGTACAAATCAGAATGAATAGCTTTTGTTGATTTACGGCAATCATTTCCAAGAAAAGAAATGCCAAAGTTTATTTGAGTGAGATATTGACGTCAATAAAAAGTTTGCATCTCTGCAAGCAGATAGCAATGTGTATGTGTGAGAGGAGAAGAGCACAACCCACAATGGGTAACATGTGGCACGTGCAACAAATTTAAAAGAAATTTTTAGTATCTAATTATATTTTCATTTTGAAAAAACGTAAATCAAATGCCATTTTTAGACAATTTAGCGGGGATGTTTAACGTCAGAAAATATCAGGCAAGAATTAAAATGTACGAATTTTTTTTTTAAGATTTATGTAATAAAATCATTTCGAAAAAAATATATAGACACGAAGATTTTGTTACAATGAATTACAGGTAAAGTGTCAACACCATTTCCATCACAAGTACGGCAACGGGTTCATCACAAAGTTCACGAATAGAAAGTGTCCAGTGATGTTATGGTAATCATTAACGTATTATATATGGACTGATAGTCTAATGTCAGCTTAATACAACAATTGTCAAAAAAATGTCGCCAAAATTGAGAATGCAATGCTAGCTCTTCCTTAAACCCACTTCAGGAAAAAAATAACTACTTTAAATGTTGACATAGAAGGTCGCGACATCTGTTTTTAAAAAATCAAAAAGTCGCATTCACCGGTAAAACATAACTGACACTTTTGAATTCCATCTATAGAAGTGTGCGACATCTTTGGTATTTTGCCTCTTGTTTTTTTAGATCGTGGACAACTTCCTTTTTTTATTGGTTTGTGCCTAAGACAAGCTAAAAACACTAGAAGGAAAAAAGGGATTTTTTATTAATTAATTTTGGGATATTCTTAATAAAACGGAGAGAAAAAAGGAAATTTTAACATGCCAACGTGGGAAAACCTGCTGCCAAAGTCTTGGATTACTGGATGAAATGTCAAAATTGAGGTTTACTTTTTGTTCCCGCTAGTGTACTCAGGAGGGCTAGTGTCGCCCGAAATAACTAAAACTAAAATGGAACCAACTTGAGGTAGGCAACTAGCAGTCCATATATAATACGTCCATGATGGTAATAATGTGATATGTGATGTGTTTCATCTCAAAAGGTGTGTTTTTGTATCTACAATCACAGTTTTCACAGGGAGTTTTCATTTTATCACTGTCACAATGTGTTCTACAGAACAGGTATAGAAAAAGGGTATGGCTTACATGCAAGAAAACAAAAGTTTGTTGGAAATGTTAGCTTATTTTTACCCTGTGTGTATAGGCTTCTTTAATGTTTATTTTCTATCATCATTGTTATTATGTCATGCTTAATGATTTAACAACTCGATATCGACAATCAACATCTTAAAACTTAAAGAATTCAAAACGTGCCCTAATTGGTTCTAACAACAACACGAAAACTACATTACCGATGACTCAAGTGAGTTACATCAAGAACTCTGTAATCATAAAAAAATTCTAATTGTTTTTTGAAATAAATACTCTTATATCTCTACACCATTTACAGTTTTTTTTTTAAGACTGCAATATAATATAACAAATAATTGATCTTACATTAGATTTTAATTTGAATAAATTATTTATTACATAATATAAACTAAATCAATAATTTTATCGATGATATCTGATATTTGTGAAATGTTTATGTAGAAGTTTAATTATTTTTACCTAACAATAAAATTAATTTGACTAATTGAACGGAATTATTTTTTATAAAATGGATTTCGTAATTTGATTGAATCAGTGTTATGGAATTCATAAAAAACCGCTTACATTGTTGAATTAATAAACTATTGAGTTATTCGTTAAAAAATCATTACAAATGCTATAGGTGCTGCATTTATTTTTTAACGAGACTAGGTTATGCGTTTAAAAATTAATTCAGACTTCTCGAACAAAGTTCAAATTCGTAAGTAAGGGTAAGTTATAGAAAAAATAATACCGGCATTTGCGCTGCTTAATTGCCGGTCTCGTTAAGTGAAACAAAATAATTCTAATTGATGTAAAAGCTAACAGGTGAAGGCAAAATAAATTTTAAAATTTTAGAAATACCCAACGTTTGTTTTAATTAGAAAAAAAGTATTAAACAAAACTATCATTATTCAATCGCGAAGCTAGAGATGAAACATGTAGAAAATAAGCCTTTTTACATAAAAAGTTTTACAAAAAGAATTTTAAGAGTTTGGCACCTTTGAAAACTAAAACTAATTTCATTTTCATTTGATTTTAACCTCACATTGGGCGCCATTTGATAAGAAAACATGTTAACGATGGAAGTCAATTATTATTTATATAGAAGGTTCGAATCGAGTTAAGTGTTCCATGATATAAACTGTGTTGCTTCTGCTACCCAATGTTCTTTTCTGTATTCCTGGCAATGTGTGTACAAAATTTCATTAAGATCGGTTGAGTAGTTAACGCGTCAAAGCGTAACAAACAAGCTCACATTCAAACGATTTATGTAATGAGAATAAAATCATACATTTTATCAGTATTTCTGCAATATATGCATGCATATCTATGACCTTCATACTCAGTGTTGTTTCCGCTTCTAAAACTATATTTCCTACCACCCACATCCATAAATCCTTGAAACCATATTTATCTTCAGTACATTTTCCCCCATAAATCAATTTTCACCTTGCCAAGCCATTCAAAGCTAGGCAAAGTAAAAAAAAAAAAACCAAACATCCTTGAATGTGAACTGAGCCTCTTAATCTTAATCTGCCATGTCATCCATGGCAAAGGATTTTCAATAACAAGGTCTATAACTATTCAGGGCAGTGTATCTCTGTATATGCATCCACCAGAGTGTTCTTCAAACCATATAACTTTCATTTTAAATGGAAAACAAAATGGAAGCCCTATATGCATTTTAATCCTATAAATTTCAAAGCAAAATTCAATATCACAAGGTTTTGGCAGCACAAAAAAAAAAGAAAAAAAAGGAACATAGAGAAATTTGGTCTTGTAGTTCAGCCAAGCATATTGTTTGTGGTGTATTTGGTGTGGTTTTTAGTGCACATAGGAGATTTTATCCAAAAGGTGCCCTTCCTTTGATGGCAGGGAAAGCTGGTAAAATCCATGTTAGCAACACCTGATTGCAGGCCAAGTTCAAGCCAATTCCCCAGCTCCTAAATCGGTATCATGGGTAAGGACCTGCTTTTGGCAATATTTTATTTGTTGTTGTTCAGATTGACACTGAAAGATATTTGCTCTTTGGAATGATAAAGGAGATGAAATATCCTTTGCAAAATGAGTTTTTTTTTTATTTATTTCAATAATAGGAAAAAAAATTAATAATAATACAAGAGGCATGGAGATAGAAAAAAAGTATCTTTTTGCTGGAAAAGGATGTATCTTTTCCTATGTGTTTCCCCTTGTTAAGGTTGTTTTCAAGATCTGAGATAGGGAAAAATAAAAAAAAAATACTTGACAGCGAGAAATAAAATTTATGAAACATTTCGAAGAGAATAGAATCCACATTTCTTGGTCTTTTTGCTTGTTTTAATCACCGTCACGCTAATGTCAATTTCTTTGAGTTAAGACTGAAAGGGCCTTCTTTATTTTTGTTTTTTTTTTGTCAGGAGTTGGGTTAATTAATTTTTAATTCCTTGCATTTTTACAATAATTAAAAAGGAACACAAGCCGAGAATGAATTATCACAATAAAAGGGTATTTTTATCTTGAAAAAAAAATGTATAAAAATTACTCCAGTATCTAAAACAAATAAGGGATGGGTTTTTTCTTTCCTTGAAATTAAGAAATTATTTGACCTTTCGCTTTTCGTGAAACCAATGAATATCTGAGATTATACGGGGAAATGGTTTTTGTTTTTAATATCTAAGGCATTCGTTGGGAATGAATATTAAACAGTTTTTGAGTTTTATTGTAATTTCTAGATTACGCATTTGCCCCCTGAAGCGTTAGCGAAAGTTAATTAAAAATAAATACCAGGAATTAGGCAATTTATTTTGCGAAGTAGATAATGAAAAGTCGATTATGATTTTGGAGAAGAGGAGTCCTTGAAACCATAAATAAGACTTTTTTTTTAGTGAAGGACGATTGAAGCCAACTTTTGGAGAACAATAAATGTTGATTCAAAACTTCTTTTTTGATATAAATGTGACCACAGATGTCTTATTTTAAGACATTGTTTTTTAACGATTTTAAATTTAAGTAATTAAATAAAATCAATCCAGAATAAAATAAGAATTTCTATGATTTTAAGTATTTTTTAGAGAATTTGTATCTTTTTCTATCTAAAAGATTTTTCAGAAAATAAAATGTGTTCATAAAAAAATAAAGTTTAAAAATAATAGAAATGCAATGAAAAAATGTACAACAACGCTGGTCGTTTTCATTTTGATTCGTCAGATGAGACATTTTTATTCAAATAATTCGTTCATGAACAGTATAAAATACCTAAATAAATAGTTTTAGGAGTTCAAATCAAATAAAACTAAATTATTAGAATAAAAAAAATGTGTTTGCCTTTGTTTACTTTACTTCAACCTCGAAGTACTGCATGCAATGCATATCGTCAAACCCTCAGTCCCTAAGTACTTATTCGTATGATGCAAACTTTTAATTGTTTATAATATTCTTATCGCAAAAATTAACCCTTTGGCATTTTTTTTAATTATTATTGCTTTAAACTTAGCATGACGTTAAGTCAGAGTCAAGCCCGTGTACGTTTGCTTCTAAGAACTTCTAAAGTACAAACAAAATAATTAATGGAGAAGAAATATAGAATGATCATTTCATCGATAACAGCAAAGTTGAATGATTTTTTAATTGCACCCCATGCACACTAGTGTAGTTACACAATCGGTCTTTTCTATTTTGCAATGAGATAATCTTTTTAATATTTTCTCAAGACAATATCAGCAGATAGTGTTGCTAACCAACGATTTTGTAAAAAAAAAAATAATTTGAATATTAATGAATATTAGAAGATATTGAAAAGTGCGTAAAGTGTCAACCCTGATATATTACTTGAACCAATATGGTATTCTTTTGATTTACCAAAGCACAATATATTTAACCAAAACCACATTCAACTATAATTTACTGAGCTATTAATTACATTAACTATCGGTTATCCTTGCCATTTCTTTTTATAGTTGCCAAGCAATGCGTATTAGAAACAAATACATCTGCCCTAACATTCTCATACGGAGTATCTTTAAGTATAGAGGAAATAGGTGTAATTTTCGACAAGGTTGACACGAACCCTAACAGCACTCCCAAGGGTATATAAAGGTTAACCTTTTAGGCATTATTAGATATGCATCTAGAAATCTAGGTGGGTAAAAAAAACTACTTAGTTTCGTATTATCCAATTGATTTGAAACCATTGGTGTGGTTCACTTTTTGATTCTAAAAAAAAACATTTGACACGATTTTCAGAACTTTCGTGACCAAAGTGTTTTGATTGTTCTATGCTGACAGTTTATCTTTATCGTCACCACAAAAATTCGAACAATCTGTGGTTCTGATTGGAGAGATATTTAAGGCACGTTTTTTGAAGTTAATAACACAGTAGCGTTTGCATTTTGTACTGAATAATATTTAGTGAACTGAACTCGGTTTTGGAGATATATGTAATTATTAATACTTTCCTTAAAATATTCTTTTTTAATCCAGTGCACGACATATCAAAGTATCTTACTTCATCTAAGGGAAGTTTCTCCAGTGTACGAAAAAAATGCTTTAGAGTACATTGTACTGTATTCTTTCTTACATTTGCCATTTACCTTATAAGCAAATTCCGAAAGGAAACAAACTCTCTCTAAGGTGAATTTAAAATCATTATCTATTATACATTGAAAACAAAAATACCTCCTCCCCCCGCCCATGTACTCCACTAGAGTACCATTGCGAAAAACACCTTAGAGTACATTGTACAGTATTATATACATTTTATTAGGTATTTCATAAGAAAATTCAGATAGTTAAATTAAACCTGCCTCGGAACTAAGGTTAATTAAAAAAATATTATTAATATATAATATCTTTTCAGAAAGTCACACAAATAATATTAAACTTGCTTTGTTTAGTACTATAATGACTATATAAGAAGTCAAATTGATTTAATTATTTTGCTCCCTGCAATCACATTAGCATTAAAAAAAAAACACTTATCTGTAAATGTTAGGCGTACTTAATTACTAACATCTATAAATAGTTAATATATTATTTTATACATTCCTGAAGATGAGATAATCTTTTGAGGTGAAATCCTCTTAGCCGGGTGGTATTGGAAACAATGATTAGAAATGCCCAACACGTGCTCCCAAAAAAACAAAAGATTATTTAATTATTCCATAAATTCGTTATCTTACTAATTAAAACAAAATAATGGCAACAAAAAAAAAACAACAAATTGAAACTTGCTTTAATGTTACCGGCCGGTAGGTCGGTGGTGCCTGTCACCCACTAAATAATAAATCACTTAGATGAATTGAATTATGTGATTATAAATGAACAAAGTCCTCATAATTAAATCTTTTCAGACATGCCGGAGAATATATATTAAATTTGCAAATAAGATGATGAATATTAATATTAACCTTAACCGCAGACTTGGTTTTTGCTTAAGGTATATAGAGTTTGTTTGATTGATCAGCTTTATAAAGTGGATTTGTTCTGACAGATGTGTTTTTTATAAATTAACAAACTTCTAAATGAACATCAACATTTGTTCACCTTTTACTTGGGAATGGAAAGTACTCAGAAGTGTACCCGACGTAGAAAAATGACGGAACAGTTGTCAGACTTGATCCATCAAATGCCATTAAAATTATTATTAATAATTATTTAAAGAATAACAGAATACATAAATATACATAACTCAATAATGAATAAGGACAGCTAATTGAAGTTTATCAAGCAATATTAAGATTTCTTAGTTTAAATTAAGATATTTCTTATTTCTTGCCATCATCTACAGAAATGTCATGGCTGACAGATGTCAAATAATAGTTTTAGTAATTTTACAAACCAAAAATAACTAATGCATCCAGAAATGACATTTTCGAAAAGCACGGAAACGAAACAAAATGGAGACTGAAAATAATATACATACATATGTATACGTTTCCTTCCATTTAAACGAATGAACTGCACTATCATAATTCAATTTGACATTTGATATGTTGGTAGTTATCTCTTGACTTTTTGTTACAAATTTTGTTAATAAACTTTCAAACTAAAATTACATAATACGTATCATTTTGTTGCCATAATAAGAATTTGTTCTTTTTGTTGTTTAGAATGATAACGAACATTCTTACTGACTTACCGACAGAGTAGAACGGAGCCAAACAGCTGATAAATGTCAGAGTAAGTTAGCGAAATGTCATTCATGATATGAGATTTTAGGTTTTTATTTTCGCGGACGATATTCATATTAGATAAAGTTTTGTATTACGTTCTCATCCCGTGACCACGAAGTATGAAACTTCTTCGAAACGTCGGGTAGAATGAAATAAGAAAATATTTCTTATAACGCGGTAAGTTCCGAAAATACAAAACTTTATCTAATATGTCATTCATGATGTTTCAGAAAAAAAAAAAAAACATTTTGTATTAGCATTCCAATTCCACTACTGAATACTACTGATTCGCCCTCATCACACCTAAAGTTCAATTATAAGATGCATTTTTTCAATTATATTTTTAAAATCACAACATTTATTATTTTTTTGGTGTGTCCACACCAAAGAAACATTTTTTTTTAAACATTTCAGAAACATGTACAAAAACATGGACATATTATATATGGACTGCTAGTTACCTACCTCAAGTTGGTTTCATTTTAGTCTCTGTTATTTTGGGCGACACTAGCCCTCCTGAGTACACTACCGGGGAAAAAATTAAACCTCAATTTTGACATTTCATTCAGTAATCCCAGACTTTGGTAGCAGGTTTTCCCACATTGGCATGTTAAAATTTCCTTTTTTCTCCTCGTGTTATTTAAAATATCCCACAATTAATTAATAAAAAATCCCTTTTTTGCTTCTAGTGCTTTTAGCTTGTCTCAGGCACAAACCAATAAAAAAAGGAAGTTGTCCACGATCTAAAAAAAAAACAAGAGGCAAAATACCAAAGATGTCGCACACTTCTATGAATGGAATTCAAAAGTGTGAGTTATGTTTTACCGGTAAATGCGATTTTTTGATTTTTTAAAAACAGATGTCGCGAACTTCTATGTCAACATTTTAAGTAGTTTTTTTTTTCCTGGAGTGGGTTCAGGAGAGCTAGCATCGCATTCTCAATTTTGGCGACATTTGTTGTTTTGTTTGTTTTTTTTCCTTTTCTACCTAGAGCAGTTTAGTTCTTAAGCTCACTGAACAGACGTAAGATAAAAAAAACTTCGCGAGTGAAATCGTTTTGTGTCAGGTTGTTCTCTCTTTTTAGTCACTGCAAACTTTTACATGTGAAATCTATAAGTTGCCGCGAACAGAACACCATTTTGAAATCAGAAATTTCCAATTTTTTTTGTCTAAGACAACAAAACGATATGTCAAAACAAGAGAGTTATACAGCCAAGAGTATCCAGAAAGAAAGGGGAATCCTTGGTAGTATTTGCAGCAATGATCTCGTATTAAAAAAAATTTACCTGAAAAGCGGAAATATACTCCTTTTTATGTAAAACTAATGACATTTATTTCATTTAAGTTCTCTAACACAAATATGTTAGAGAGGTGTAGCTAAAAAGGTACAAATATTCACAATCATTGAACAAGACAGAGCTATTGAAATAGCTAAAATTAAGCTTATTATGACATTAATGCTTAAAATACGAAGTTTGGAAAAATCGAATGCTGCCAGGACGTCGTTGTAAAATATACTTATGTATAATATCCTTTAAAATTTACATAACATGAACCACTGTACGTATCTTTTTTTCCACACAAATGTGCTATTGCAAGCATATAATTGGATGTAATTCCACATAGAGATGGAAATATTCATTTTCCGGGTTATAACTTTTGATTAAGGGCTTTTTCTTGCCGGGTTTTCATTTTCTCGTGTATATGGTATTCTAATTGGTAAAGTCACGAAAACTGTCACGTTTCGCATGTTAGCGGAAACCCATGTAGGATTGTACATTTTAAAATATGGAGTATGGAAATAAATATATTTCTCTTTTTTTTTTTTGCGAGAAGCAAGGGATGGACCTAGTTGTTCTTCAATTTGAAAGTATTTTCACCCAAATTTGTGCCAGTTAATGCAAAACTTTATTTCTGCTTTCTGTGAATAATATTGCGCTTTTCAAACCACAAAGTTTTTCTCCACATATGAAGATATTATAATATAATTATGTATATATTTTTGAGGTGTACAGGATTGTTGTTCTCCTAAAAAGTTGTTTTCTTCGAGTTCGGTATTTTTCATTTGATATGTGTATTTTATACATTTTGCACGACGAAATGTTCTCATCTGGAGGGTATCTTTAGAAAATTACTAATTGGAAAGTATTTTTAGAAATTTGCTTTAATCTTCCATTGAATTCAGTCTCCTTGAACTTAATGACTTTGTTTTTATGATGATGACATTTTTTATTTTATTTTTCTTTCAATGCTTCAAAAACATTTACAAATGAACAAAAGAAAAAAAAAAACAAACCCAGACGATTTCGAGCTTATTGACCTACTTAGTATATTTTGTTTCATTTTTATTTTTAAATATAATTGAAGCCCCCGATCCGAGGGTGCCTGCAAAAGTATTCGTAGTGCGTAATTTATCCGAATGCATCATTAGAATAATTATTATTGTAAAGATAGTTTGGAGGTTTCGTGTTGGGCGCCAGTTAAGAGACATTATCATATCACATGAACAGATGTATTAAAATGAAGGACATTATAAAGCATTCACTTATAATCTCATTTACAATAATTCCTTCCATCCTACTTAGACCTTGGATTACAAATTTACGGCAATTTATTTAAACGACACACTGCCTTGCAACTCATATTCACAGAATCAACATCATCTCAGTCAACCGCACTTTAAATAAATTATTTGATTGGAATTTAAGTAAATAAATTCGCTGAGATAAAAATGCTTTTTATCACCCACATGAGAGTGCGGCCAGACTCACTCGACACAAAAATAACTAAATAAAAAAAAAAAAAAAAAAAAAAAAACAGTACGTGGGTGGATTTATAAACATGGTTCGCCTTCAACAGGCTGCTTATTAGTTCAAATGACATCAACTTGGCTATTTAATGTACATATATGTAAATGTATCTATACGTGCCAAACCGCTAGTGCTGCTCCCAAGCAACTCCCTTATATCACGCAGAAAATATAGTTTTGTTTTTTTGTAATTCACTTTTCGCCCGTTCTTGCGTCTCTCATTAAAAAGAGACACAAAAAGTCAATAAAATAGTATCTGTTTCTTGTTTGTCTACTTTTATTCTGCTGGCTGGCTCTTTGCTGATCCGCTTTTTCGTTTCGAGATTCGAGTCTACAAAAATGATATTACGTTTGGACTTTGGACTTCACGTATCCACCAAGTGATTGGCCTCATGGGGTATCTATAGACGATCATCGCACCAAAGCTAATTTGTATCTTTTTATACTTAAATATACTATATCAATATGTAGAACGAAGCATGTTCGTTTGGATATAGAAAATGTGTTAAGATATAGATTTGGATATTATTTTGAGATACAAATTTGTTAGAAGTGTTAAAATGGGTGAATAAGTTTTGTGTGTTATTTTTTTTTATATAAAATTCGGCCTCCTTTCGAATTCGCTGGGGATTTTCCGAGGAACAAAGAAGACACAGATGGGAATTTTGAAATCTCGGTTGTAAGAAACACATGTCCTTTAAGAATTTTGATTTGAATATTTTATGCTATGTGCCTTGACAATTGCTTGGAGTTGTATTTTCAACCACAACCCACGACCATTAATGGATGTTTGGGGGAAAATAAAAGGTCAATCCCATGTTAAACTAGTTGACAGATGTCATCTGTTGTGAGGCTAACAATTGAAATTATATAGATAAAATGTGCTTGAAGGAAGAGCTTGAATATTTATGGACTTGTTTTTAAAATAGACTATACGGGCTTAAATTATGTAAGTTGATGTAGTAGAAGTACTTTATTCAGAATAAAGTACAGAACAAAAGGCCGACATTGAAATGGCAGATTTTTTTTCCAAAAAGTATCTCCCTGTCTAATAATAGTTTCAAGAAAACATCCACAATCAGTTTAAAGGATATTCGTGGGTTTTACGGGGCTTAATTTTCTTATATAAATTTAGCTTTTAGGATGTTTGGATTTACTGAATTTATTTTGAACCTCCAAACAAAATTTGGTACTTACAAAATGTCTTAAAAAAAATTTTAAAAACGACTAATATTTGTTCACATTTTTATTATTTCCAAAGGTTTAAGCAACTTTTTAGAATCTCATTTAATAAAATTTGTATTTATCAGAAAATTTTGAAGATTTGAACAAATTTAGTACAAATTTCTGACTGAAGATGTTTGTGTATTATGTGATTCCAACACATTTATTACCAAAGGTTGATAAAATAGCTTTCAATAAAACCAACTAAAGAAATGTATATTTTTCCGCAAATTTCAGAGAGCTGCACACAAAAACAAAATTTGGTACAAATTTCTGACAGAAGATGTTAATCTATTATGGTATTTTATTTTTACATATTTTCACTATTCCGAAGATTGATAAAGCAGTTTTCAAAAATTCCAATTACTTAATTAAATTTATACTTTTCGTCAAATCTTGAAGAGTTGCATATCAAAAAATTGGTACAAGTTTCTGACAGAAGATATTTATGTATTATGTGATTCTGTTTCTACACAGTTATTTCTTATTTCCAAAGGCTGGAAAACAGTTTTAGATAACCAATTAATGAAATTCATAATCTTTTGAAAATTTTAGAGAATTGCACATCTAAACAAAATTTGGAACAATATTATGTTATTATGATTTATTTCAAAATGAAATTTTGAAGAGTATTCTTATAAAAATAATAGACATTTTCTTCCAAAAATCGTCCACAACGTAGGTTACTAAACTAATATTCCGGAATATCTAATAGATTAATGACCAAAGTTTGCTACATGTTGGAAAATTTGTTCTTAATTTTCAGAACTTGTTTTCTTAATAGCGAAATATCCAGAATTGGACCTCTGCAGGCAAAATTTACTATACATTTCCGCTGAATGAAATATTTAATTTAAATGTATTTTAAACTTAAATTAAAAACAGAATTTAGATATAACTATGAATTTCTGAATATTATTCTTGTTTTCAAAAATTGTTCTAAAAAACAATTTGAAACAAAGAAGGATTAGAAGTTAAAAATCTATTTATATAAGCAAATTCGGATAAAATTGAACATATTTTTGAAAAATTCTGACCAAAATTATTTTTGGATTTTTTAATTATTCTTAGTTCGAAAATATTAAAAAAAAGTACAAAATTCCATGCACAGCTTGATTAAAAAGAAATGAAAATATCGATAAGACAAAAACAGTTTTTTAAGTATATAATCTGTTTTTAAAAAAAAATTCTCAATGAAGTATTAAAAACATTTTGCAAATAAAAAAATTATAAAAAAACCTACACTTTGACCCAGTGTATTTGTCTCAATGTTTTTATCATTCGCAGCAATTTAAACAAAGATTTGTTTTATGATAAGAATTTACCGATGGAATGGATTTTTGATCTAACAAAACTTCAAACAAAATTTGGAACTTTGTTTGAACATGGTTACAGATTTAAAAAAAAAGTTTGTAGTCAAAGCCTACTTGTGCATTCATTTTATTCATTTTAAAACATATACTAAGAACTTGCTGCTAAATCCGAATGCTTGTGAAAAGATAAAAAATTTTGAATAAAACTGTTTCTTAGAGAATTTTCGAAAAATATGCCCGAAACCGAAACTTTAGTGTGGTACCTCACTGAAACCAATCACTTTAGCCCGCTCAATTAGACTTGCAAATTTTTTTCATTCTATCAAGATTTAGTTGAGTCGATATAGAAGCCTTGTTATGAGAAATGAAATAATCATCAAGATATTGAATATTTCTCCAGCATAACAAAACAACAAAATTGAATGCCTTCTGTGCAAAAAACAAAAAAAAAAACAAATAACAATTTTCTACCAATTAATTTATCTTATCTAAAAACCCGAAACTAATGCTATTTGTCTACATTTTTATCACATTTTCCGACCCCATTCAGTTTCACTCGATTCTTCGCTTCTAAAACAACAACTGCCAAACTCCATCCCCTCCCCCTTCGCATTCAATCGACACTGTCATTTCTAATCGATTGTGTGTTACTTTCCCCCTTAATAGACACACAAATCAAGTAAAGTTGAGGATATGAACCCGAACTCCTCCCCCTGCACACATCCTTCAACCATAGCACAACCCCTCTTTGTAAAAACAGCAATCAGCCTCGTAAATGTATATTACACTATGTGGTAGCACCATAGATACTAGATACACTATAGAACTATAGGAACGAACACACTTTCGATCAACAAATGTCAATATTAACATTTATTTCCCTAGTGTCTAGGATGCGTCATGGCCGAAACATTTTCAACTTTCAACCCCCATTTCCCTTGTAGATGTTTGTTCAGGAAAAATGACTGGGCAGGCCGGGGGTGGGGGGGTGTTGCAACAAAGAAAATGTATTGGACGGACAGGGACATTTACGAGTGTATCTTACTTAAGGGGATATTATTACCCAACAATTTTCTTTTATACCATCTACTGGGTAGCGGCTGGGTGGCTTCAACCTTCAAGCCCTTTTCTTCAATATAAAATGGGTGCGCTACTTATATCTATTGAATTTTTCAATGACGCACTCAAGGCAAATGGAAATATAGATAGTATAGAAGGATAGAGAGTATAGTTCACTTCGGTCATAGTTTATAGTAGAGGAAAGAAGGACTTTTGCCAAAAGATAGTTACACGATGGTCGATTTCTCAAGCATTCATGGTTTAAAAAAAAAAATAGAAGAAAAACTCATGTGGGATTGTATAGGATCCTATAACTCACATACGTTGCTAGGGAAACAACTTAACCATGGCTAATGGGGATGCAATTTGTGTATGGGATATTTGCAAATGCTGAAAGGGATACAAATATTCCATGGAAACTCAAAAGGGTATTCTTGAGAAATAAATAATAAAAAAAAAAAAAAAATTATAGAGAATCAGGTATCCGAAAATGATTTCTGTTTTTTTTTTAAATAATGTAATAGAACTAGTACCTGTGTTTCCATGAAAAACCGAAAGTTTTGCTGAGTTATCAAAAATTTGCTTTCGGATTTATTCGATTGATACTTATGCTGCAGAACTTTTTTGTAGTTTGAAATCAGTTTTTTGCAGAAACGAATATCCATGAACTTCTATACATTTAAGAGAAAAAGATATCCTGTCATTTAGATATTTAGAAATCTGAATTAGATTTTGAAAGCAACCGACTGCACAAAAACCGATACAATGGTTTTAGGTTTTTTTTTTATGGTTATCTTGTATCTAAACACCAATTCCTGAATTTTTTTCATCTGATAAATTCGAATCGATTTTATGCCACTTCAAAATAGAGAATCATGCAACATTGTGTGCCCTTGGCGTTGCATAACATTAATAGATATCCATTCTACTCTACCACGGGCGAAACATAACACCCCAGGCAAACAAATCCAATAAACGCATTCTCGATTGGTTAAAAAAAAAAAATTCAAACCCCCTTTTGTGCAAAAGACATATGTATTTATAGTTAGGTTCGTTCAGAATCATGCTTCTAGGCACGTGTCCAATCATTGATGGAGCAGAGTATCCATATCCAATAAATCATTGTTCGCCTCGCTCAGATACAAACTACCAGTACAAATATGCAATTCGAACTTGAATATTTTTTAATAAAAGTTGCACAATGCCTAATGTGGAGAAATGCATTAAAATCAAGCGGTTGCCTTATATAAGGGAATAAATTTACGTTCATTAAGGGTGGAATAAATTAGGCGATAAAATGAATAAATATTTGTTCAGATGTACCTATGTGTAGGTGTGAATTGTAAATTGCATTGAAGTGTTGTTAGAATTTTAATTAAAGTTTTAGAGAGACGTAATGTCGTTGGAAATCGTGCAAATCAAATATCTTTCTAAGTTGTAATTTTAGTTAAGAACCTCTAAGTAATATTTATTCAAAAAAAAGATTCATTTATAAATATTTGGTTTGCAAATGCACAAATAGAGCTATGCAACACAGTTGAAACTACAAACGTCAATTTTTTTTATTAGCTCAGCAAGGGAGTATTTGTTTTTATAAGTACTTTTCTAAGGAAGGAGTATTGGTTTTGTGAAAAAAAAATAGGAGATTGACTGTTCTTTCCATAACCTTACCTTCTATATTTTTTTCAAAATATATTTTTTTTTAATATTTACGTTCCAAAAGTGGGAAATCACATTTAACAAAAAATAGGTTCCACATTTTTTAAAAGCGTAAGTAATTTTAATTTTGGAATTTTGCATGCTTTTACGGACAATTTTATTATATTTACAAACAATTAATTAAATAATAAATAATTTTATTTTCCAATCTCTTGTTCACACGTCGTGAAATTGACAATTTCGGGTGAAAAATTATTGTGAAACGTATATAAATAAGCAAAAACAAAAGAAAATTTCATAGCAAATACATTTTTTTCAAGTTGTTAATGTTTCTTAAAGAATATCTCGATTAACAAGTTCAAATGAGCCTCAAGTGAAGGGGGGGGGGGGGGGAATATAAACACGTTCCACAAATAATCCAAAATTCATTTCGTGTCATTGCTGTAGGTAAGATACAAATTCGATGCCATGGAAAATTTCTTATCAATAAATTGGATCATCTTTTGAAACTTAAGCTTTCGAAAATGCAAATGTTATGAATTTCACTTAGGCTTTGCCTTGTGAAAAAAAATATCGTCAAAAACAAAATACTGTTAAGCCTGTTAAAACTCTCAAACTTAATTTAATATGTTTATTTTGAGAAAAAATATAAAATTGGAAAATTAATACATCCATTAAAAGCGTACGTGACGTTAAACGAGGATATCGATATCGATTGCCAGCGAGTTATTCGCATTCAGGCTTTTTTGCGCATAAGAAATATGAACGTGTTAAGAGTGTAAATTTGAATAACTTAAGTGAACGTGCTTCTCAATTTATCATTCAAATTATACTCGTTTTACTATCTCTGTATAATGTATGTTTGCATTTGTATCCATTGGATGCAGATTTGAATATATTTTTAGTTGTTTACTACTTTGCGCAGGGATATTGCATTTGCATTCACTTGGTTTTATTTACAGGTGTGCCTAAATAAATTACATAAGTGTTTTTTTTTTTTTTACAAAAATAAAGTTCAACGACTGCATAATTTGTCTGCGGGTTTTTGAAAAAAAGCAGTATCAGACTGCTTGTGCAACACAAATACGTACACTTTCGAAAATAGAAAAATAATTGCACGATTGGTCGCATGTACTTGTTCTTAGGGCAGATAGTTGATAAAATTTTTTTCAATATTCATTTTTAGACGTTTTTAATCGATTTTTTGTATATTTCTTTAAAAAAAGGTCTTTAAATGTTTTGAACGAAAAATTGGTTAAAAAATAATTTTTTTTAGAGAAAATGCGATTTTTTTGCAGTTTTTATAAAAAAGAATGGTTCTCCAGAAACACTTAACCAAATCGTATCAAGTTTTATTTTAGTAACGCAATGATTTAATAAAAAAATTAAATAGACATAAAGCAGTGAAAAACATTAAAGAGAATAAAACAAGATAGAAATAAAAAAAAATTAGAAATAATTGAAATAAAAACAAATAAAATATAAATTATAATACATACAATACAATAAAATAAAATATGTATATCCAAAAATATAATGTAAATACTAAAAATATAAAATAAATTAATTTAAAACAAAATAGAAGAAAATCAATTAAAATATATTAAATACTAAACACGACAAAAAAATTAATTAAATTTATTAATTTGAAATATGTTATATAAAAAAAATAAAAAAAAAGGAATTTGCTTGCTAACCCAGACTTTGGGGGTTCGATACTCAGGTCGGGTGCAAGAAACTTAAAGTGCTAGCTTTCGTCAAGTGACAGAATTTCCACCTAATTTTCGAACTATTACAACGTAAAAATTCTATCATATATCTTTCTAATTCTTCATCCAGTTGCATACTAAGAAGGCAATGGGCTTCACAAAGACAAAAAATAAATATTTAAAAAATTTATGAAACTAAAACAAAATAAAATAAATTAAATTAAAAGAATAAAATAAAACCTCAAATAACAAACTAAAATAAATAAAAATATATATATATAAAATATAACAAATTAAAAAAATATTATAAAATGAATGAAATAAAACAAAATAAAAAAAAATTAAATGAAATAAAACAAACAAAATCAAAATTTATTAAAAAAAATAAAATTAATAAAAAAAAATAAATAAAAAAGCTACATAAAATAAAAACACTAAATTAAATTAAATTTGAATAAATAAAGTAACATACAACTTAGTAAAATTTAAAAAAAAAATAAGAAGGAAAGCTCTTTGGTAAGCAAATCAATTAAGACTGCAACTCTTTTAATCGTAATTGATGGAAGTGATTTGCTGGCAGCCTATGTTCCGATAGATGATATGATGACTATAAGACTAGTTACTGTTTAAAAAAAAATAAAACTAAAGCTTTTAACTTTTGGACTGCATGGTACCTATTTCATTTTTTAAGGCAAACATTTTAATGTTTTATTACTACTTTTTAAGAATTTGAATGGATAATTTAAATTATCACAAAACTGGTTAATGGTTATATATATGTATAACTAGCTTACCCGCCCGGCTTTGCTCGGGTATACCATACATTTTCAAAAAAACGAACCCGTCGTGGCGCCACCTAGTAATCAAAATAGCCTTAGCTACTTCTTACAAATAAGCACTAATGGGTGATTAAAAAACGCTTAAGTTACATCTTAAGGCATCAGCTATTTGCCTGCAAGTCCCGTTAAAATCGTGGCATAAATAAGAATTAAAAAAAAAACGCCTCCAGCACCACCTAGGGGTAATTGAAATAATTTTACAATATCAGCTTTCTGCCTGTGAAAATCCCGTGAAAATCAGAAAACCAGAATCTTCATAAAAACACTACCCCAGCGCCACCTCGTGGGTATCTAATATCCTAAGTTACTCCCTAGAACATCAGCAATCTGCCAGTGAAAATCCCGTCAAAATTGGTGCAGCCGTTCCCGAGATTACCCGAGCTTACAGAAAGACAGACAGACAAACATTTTAAAAATTGTGTTTTTGTTATAAGTAATTTATATAATTTTTTCATATGGATCTAGTAAAAAGCTACATTTTTATTTATGTGCATAGGTGTTGACTTGTTATGTTAATAACTGTTTCGTCTGAATCAAATGTGTTCTTCTTAAAATTAAAAAAAATATTACGTCTTCAATTAACTTGTTTGGTAAAACCAGCCACTACTCAGCATTTTTGATAGAAAAAATTTGATAGCTTCTTCTACCAGAAATGACAAAATTCCCTTAAATTTTCATATATAATTTAATGCAATAATTAAAAAAAATTCTCATATGAACTACAAACTAAACAAACAAACAAATCCTGAATTCAAAAAGAAATTCATGATAGATATGAACATTTTAGCTAAACATCATGGATCAATAATAAAAGCAACTCAGTTGCTATTTCAATGCGAATGAAGTCAGTTTTTTTCAATTGTCAAGTTTCTTCTTCCAATTTAAACCAACATGTTCTTTTTCAATTTTCCTGAATACATTCCTCAAATAATCATTGAACAAATACATGCAACATAGGCATATCCTTTTGTTTATTCAGGTTGTCATGTTGTATTATTTAAGTTCAATGAAACTGGGGAATTTATTTTCAGTTTTTTCCCGTCAAATTGAGGGCAGATCATATTTTTTTTTTTATTTTGAAACTCGAATAATCCCCCTTGTGCATTGACGAAATAAAAAAGAAAGAAATCGATTTCGTTCACAATACAAAAATCAACTTCGTCACCATCATCGTCATGATATAATCCTTTATACAATATTGCGCTGCTGATGTCAAAACGAAGGGGCTGTCACATAACTCTCAATATTCTGCTCGTAAAAAAAGAGGTTATGCAGTGCAGCATGCAGTGTTCGGGGCATACTAAAATGTAAAACCAAAGAGGGTGAATTGGATTTGTGCACGTTTCTTAGTTTCGTTTTACTTACTTTACTTTTTTGTTTTTTTTTTGATTTTATATTTTGTCATCAAAAGTTTTATAATCAAGGGGTAAGTAAACAACAGAATTAATAGGAAGTATAAAAAAAAAATAGGGGTACCTCAAGGAATTCAAAAAACGTCAATACCAAGACGCCTAATAATCCCACTTCTCCCCTATTTAAACAAAAATACCTTAAAAGGTAACTTAAAACATCTATTTTTCATAATTTTATCAAAACAATTTCCTTATCGCCTCCCAAACCAATTGTGCCAGTTTCAAACTTCAAGAGGCTCAAAGGTCTAATTTTATGATAAGATAACAGTGGCAAAAAACAAAGAACTACACTTAATGTAATTATTGATTTTGCGATTAAGAACATTAACCTCTTGAAAACAACACAAACATTGTTACCGTGTCCAAAAATATTGACAACAATCAAGACTAATCTTATCAAAAAATTTTACCTTGTAGGTATACCGATTTTGCTGACGAAGTTGCCGTCAAGGAAAAAGGTTCGTATTTTGATATTTTTGGTCTAAGGAAATAGGGAACTGCTTAAGAGATTACCTTTCAAAAAAAAAAAAAAAAAAAACTCAATTTTCTTTTTGAATGGAAACTCTTTTTACCCAAAAGACCTTCCACATTATCGAAATATTCATTGAATTTGCTTATGCAATAGTGAGTAGTCTCTTTTATTCTGTCAACATAATGGTAGGTATTGTTAGTCACAACTCATTGAATATATGTATGAAAATGAACTTAAATTAAGTTAACCTAAGCCACCAGACGAAAGACACACAATACAAATAATTCCAGCATTCATTGTTGTAACCGGAAACGGCACGAGTGAGTGAAACACTCGACTAAAGAAGTCAATTTAATGGTTCATTAAATGTGCGCATTTATTTTGTTTTATTATTGAATAGGAAAAATGTATCTACATACACACCAGCAGGATGTGGAATGGAAAAGAAAAAAATGTTTTGTTTCGAATTAAGCTAAGCTGTATTTAGTGAAGTTAGGATAATAAAATAATACTTAAAAGCGGTTGGAGGTGATAAGATGCTTACACATAGGCCCATTAAGAGGATTCAAGTTCGAAAGCTTGATTCAGTGAAAACGCAATCAATAAACATTTTAAATACAAACAATTTCGTCAAGTAAATATTATGAAAAGTCAAGGTCTAGTCAACAACTTTTCCACTTCTCTTCTTCGCCTTTAGATACCACTAGTTGGGTTCGCGGGTTTAAGCTCAGAAATCGTCTGCAGGCCTCCCGTTTTTTGACACACTACCACTTGCTATGTCATAAAACAACAAAGGAAGCTTTATGGAAGCTATATACTTTCGTATCCATTGTTATAGTATTACACTTTCAAATGGAAACTTATTAGAAACTTGTGTCTTAACTTAAATTACGAATTCAGAATTTATGTAAGTCTAGCTGTTTGTGGAACCTTTATGGAATCTTTATAGATGCCCTTACTTGCTAAATCTCAAAAAGGCAAGCTTCATAGAGACTACCTAAGTAAATTTCATTATATGTATCTCACTTTTAACTGAAGCTTGTTAGAAACTTGCGTCTTAATTTAAATTAAATTAAAACTATACAAAAACGGTTTACAGAAGCCCAATGTAAGCTTATTGAAAGCTGACAAGAAAGCTCACTTTTTACTAGAATTAAAGCAAACCTTGCTGCAATTGGAACCTTAATGAAACCTTTATGGAAGCTCATACTTGTATAGTAAAAAAAAAAAAAAAAAAAAACAAATGAAGGAAGCTAGCTACCAACGTAACCTCCCTTTTATATGAAACTTATGTGAAACGTGCTTCTGTATCTGTATTTAAACAAAATTGAAACCTTACGAGCTCTTTGCAAGCTAGTTAGCAGCAAATTCGATAATTTTAACCAATGATATATTAACAGATCTCACAAAATTTATCCAATCATCATCAAGGCTCCAAAATTTGAACAAGAACTTTTGCTTTTATAGTTTTATAGAAGCTACGTAGCTAACTACTTACTGTACGTAGATATCCATACCTGCTATATCTATCGCAAACAAATGTACCTATTAAAGTAATAAGATTCGTATGCCACGATCAATATGAATGCATAATCTGGTTCCAATTCGGTGTACACACCTACACTTAGTATCGAATCGACAATTCTTTCTGTTCTCAGCCCGATTGTGGAACTCTCTTTTCCATGCGCTTTAAATGATAGGTCGTACCAAGCTGTTTAGGATGAGACTTAGACATTACCTGGAAGGTTTTCGATGATGATTGCATATTGTAATCTGTGTGTCTTTTGTTTTAAATTTTAATGAATTTAATAAATTTAAATTTAAATTAAAATTTAAATTAAAATTTTATTTTTAATTTTACTTTCCATTTAAATTTAACTTTAAATTTAAATTTTACTTTTAATTTAACTTCTCATTTAAATTTAACTTTAAATTTAAATTTTATTTTTAATTTTACTTTTAATTTTAACTTTTTTTTTTTTTTTATTTTAATTTTAAATTTTCATATTCGTTTTGATTTGATTTCAATTCTAATTAAAATTTAAATTTTATTTTTATATTTTATTAAATGTACTCCTTTTTTAATTTAAAAATATTTTGATGCAAAATAAGCCTTAACTAGTACTCGTTAATTCAATTTTAAAATGTATGATGTTTGCGCTTCGCAAATGTTAAGCTATACCTTTAGAACAATAAATTGAAATTGAAAGTAAGCTTTATCGAAGCTGCCTGCCTATTATAATCCTCTTTACCGAAGCTTTTGAAAACTTAAGTCTTAAATTCGATAAAGAATCTCATTTGTAATTCCAAAACGGCCTAAGCGAATCTGCAGTTTCTTCCAGTGGAAGCCATAGAGTAACTATGATAGCAGATAGATAAATTAAAGATTATAATTTCGCTACATATAGATTTAAATTTTTATTTGTGTTAATTTTAAAAACCTTTCTAAATAACAAACTGAACAAAGGAGTACAAATTTTTGAATTGAATGAACTCAACAAGTGCGATCTAAAATTTATTCATCAACCATTTTATCAACTTTCGTTTTTTTTTGTTTAAAAGTTTTAAAAACTTTTTTTGTTTATCATGTATTTTTTTAACGACTGGGACGTGTCAATATCCTGTTAGACAAGATACTTATCCAATAGACTGTAAAAAAATCCCACAAATTTATCGCAGATACATCTGTTTTTGAGTGGAAAAAAATGAATAAATTACCCTCAAGATTGCCTGAATAATTTCACATCATTTATTAAAGCATATACATATATATACCAGGTATGTACATACCTACTCATTTTTTTGTTGTATTCCTTTATATTCATATCTTTAATTCTCCCCCACGCAACTACTATAACTGCAACTTACCAAGAAGTACTTGAGGTGAGAAGTATCTGCATAAAAATAGACAATACAACCGGGTATGTACTCTCGTAGATGTATCTTTGTACAAAGAAGAAACCCAAACAAAGGAAAAAAAACACTTGGAAAACAGGAAAACACAACAACTTTATACAACACATCCCCGAAGAAGAAAATAAAGAAAAACAGAAACTCCAAAGAAGTAGGTATTTTCAATACGGTCCGGTCGATGGAGGAGGTGATGGGGCATGACAAATGGGAGCCACAAACTTAAACATAATTTGCTTTCGCACGCCTACACTTCTTAACTATTGAATCAAAATAATTGTATCTACAGTTTAACATGAAAAGTATCTTTATCCAAATATTATGTTGGTTTACCTTTTCTAGGCATTCCTGTCCAATAGCCTTGGGATCCCATTTAACAGCCTGTTGGGTTCCGTTGGGTAGATTTACTATGCACCACATTTTGTTTTGTTTGTTTTTTTTTTATTTTCCACTTAAAATCAAATTTAAATAAATTATTTTAAATACTGGCGCACTATATTGTTATAAATTAAAATTTTTGGTTAATTTTTCTTCTAATTCCAGTTATCACTTTGAAAATTAGCGATTCTTTCACTCCTTCGTTCTCAAAATTTTTAATCACTTTTTTTTTATTTTTTTGAGAATAGAAAATTTAAATTTAAAAATTAATTTGAACCACAAAAAAATAACTGCAAAAGATGCACGATGTTCTATAAGTATATTATGCCGAACAAAAATACTATTTTTGAAAATATTATAATTTAATTGAAAAAAAGAAAAATATAAAAACTTCTTTTTTGATGTTTTTTTTAAATTTTAGTCTATGTCGGATAAAGTATATAAAATGCACGACCGATTAAACTTATGCCACATTTCCGTATAAGAAATATTTTGATTGTTTGCCTTGATTTTTCAATATTATTTCTAATAATTGTTGATGGGTTTGGTGAGAGTTTACTGTAGCTCACGTCCATGCTACGCGAAAACCATTGAATAATTGAGACTTGAGTTTTGAGTTCCGTAAAACGTTACCGAATGAATGAAAATCATCTACGATACTGTTCGTTTGGATTTGAGGTTCGTTGAAGTTATTGCTGGTGGATGAATAGATTCAATACGTTTGCTGGATGAACACGAAATGAATTTTCTAAAATAAAATGCAAAAGGCAAATGAAGAGAGCGGTGTTTTTATTTCATTTTGCTAATTTCTCTTTATTCATCGAGAGATGAATTAATCTCTTTTTTAAGAATTCATTGGTTCATTTTAGTCATATGAAAAAAATTGTGTCTTTAAAATGAATGAGTCATGTTCATTGTCTGTCGAACTGTAAAATGTCTGGTTTGGTCTGCAAACTTATAGGAGGTGGATATTGCAGAAACAATTGATTTTTCGAAGGGGTTGTTTTGGTTTAATTAAATCACCTAAAAACAGAAAAACAATTTAAAGGGTAGACTGCTTCATGGATATTTTTCATTCAAAGCGAATTGTTGCATTTTAATTTACAAAATTTACATCTCACTAAATATATCTAAAGAATCTTTGGATATGTACTTACCTACTTGGTACTTTTTTTCTTGGAACAAGGGAAAGGGTGAATGAACCTGTGAATGTAAAATTCTAGTTTGTTGGTTAACCCAAAATAAAAGTAATAATAGTACAGTGATGTGATGTGTAAATGAGTTTATAAATTGCATATTGTCATCATTGCAAGCAACAGTTTCCTATCAATAAATATATTTCAAACTAGTTGAAGGGTGCTGTATGAAAAGGGTAGGCACTGAACGGCGTCAATCAGGTGATGTACAGTGTTGTAACTCTCTCGTACGCATCAATTGTGCTTGTTTTACCTCCCCGCGGTAACCACCGGGTACTGGTCTGTCCTACGGCGGATGAGCCCTTAATAGGCCAACGGCAGCGCTCATATCCCCGAAGCAGGTTACTGACTCCGGATTCTCCGGTTCCCTTTGTTCAAGGAATCCAACAAAGGACCTGACCCTCCAGGTTGGGGGTTGTGCGTGGGGTTAACAACCCTGCCTGAAAAAAAAGTTGCGAAGCGACCAATAGCCTCGGAAAAGGACGGATTAACTGTTGACGACCCGGAAAAACGAATTAAGGACAACGACCGTCGGATCTGCACGTGGAATGTTAGAACTCTTAACAGATCACGTGCAGCCAAACAACTAGCGGAGGCCCTAGACTGCTACAGAGCAGGAATTACTGCCATCCAAGAAGTGCGATGGGATGGACCGGGCAAAAGGAGGATGGAAAACTGTGACGTGTACTACGGTGATTGTGCAAGAAGACCACAGCGTTTATTTGGGTGCGGATTTGTCATAAGTGGTAGACTTAGGCAAGTAGTCTTGGGCTTTCGACACGTAAGTGAGCGACTTGTGACAATCCGTATCAAGGGTAAATTCGCCAACATTAGCCTAATATGCGCTCATGCCCCTACAGTGGACAACGAAGACGCCACCAAGGATGACTTATACGAGGTAAAGAGGAAATTTTTGGTAGGACTATCGGAAAACATAGCCTACGTCTGGAAACGGACTTGGGCTAAATGATTTCGCAGCGGCACATAACGTCACCATTGCAAGCACACGGTTTCCTGATCTCGATATACACAAAGGGACTTATAGGCACCCATATCAAAAAACCATCAACCAGATTGATCACGTTGCGATCGATGCACGCCTCTAGTATCTTAGATGTTCGCATCTTCCTAACAGCTAACATCAATTCAGATCACTACCTTGTTGCAGCCAAGGCAAGAATGCGAATAACCCGAACACCACAACAACGGAGTAATACTGTGAGGAAGTATGACGTCGGAAAGCTGCAATCGTAAGCCAGAACCTATGCCAATAGAATATCCCGTTACCTCTCAAAAAATCCATTACCGCCACCATCAAATGCCGAAAACCAGTGGCAACACTGCCAACAAGCCATCAGATTGATGTGATAGGTTTCACCAGACCACCACCACGAAACCTCAGGTTCGATCACAAATGCAGTCAAGCCCATGCAGCCAAACAAAAGGAATATAAAGCGGCGCTGCAAATAAGGACAAGGAGAAAAGAGAGAGCATCAGAAGCGCGCGATCTTTGATATTGAGAGATGCTACTCCAGGAACAACTTGCGGGAGTTTTACCAACAGGTAAAAAGAACGTGCCAATGAAAAACACCCGCACAGAAGACTGTAAAGGAAACCTCGTAGTAGAGTCACAGTCGGTGCTGAGTACATGGAAGGACCATTTCTGCAGACTGTTAAACGGCGAAGAAGACCAAAATCCCGCTGTCAGGCAGAATGAACCATTCAACATGGACGATGACAGACAAAACTTCCTTCCACCTGACCAAAATGAAGTGAGGATAGCAATATCTAAACTAAAAAATAACAAAGCTGCAGGACCCGACGGACTACCCGCCGATGTTTTTAAAGTGGCCGGAGTTGACATGGTAGAGTGCATACACCAACTCATCTCTAAAGTTTGGTCAGAAGAAAGTATGCCTGATGAATGGAACCTCAATATCCACAATCGATCAATCGATCGGTGAGCAGTCACTGGAGCGTTTGCTAACATTGAAGCTGAAGCAGCTAAGATGGGACTAGCAGTCAATGAGGCCAAAACAAAGTACCTGCTGTCCACAAAAAGGGACACACAACACCGGCGGATTGGACAAAACATCACAATAGACAGGTAAAACTTTAGGGTAGTTAGGAACTTTGTTTACCTCGAATCTAACAACAACATCTCGTTAGAAATAAAGCGAAAAATAACTCTTGCCAATCGCTGTTTCTATGGGCTAGCTCTCTCTCATGCGCAGAGGCATGGACTCTATCTTAAGCGAATTAAGATATCCTTAGTTTTTTCGAGCGTAACCTTTTCGGGAGATTTTCAGCCCTACTTGCGTTAACGGGCTTTGGAGGAGAAGGTTCAACCAAGAACTATACGAGCTGTACAGCGACATTGGCCAGGTCAAAAAAATACGCATATCACGTTTAAGATAGCTAGGTCATGTAGAGCGAATTGACAACAATGCTCCGGCTCGTAGGATCTTCGATTCCATAGACGCAGTCAAGGAGGACCTCGCCTTAGGTGGCGCGCTCAAATGGAGGACGACCTCAATCAACTTGGAGTGCGAAACTGGGAGCAGCTAGCCAAAGACCGAGCTGGCTGGAGAGGCATGTTGGTTGAGGCCGAGGTTCGTCCCGAACTGAAGCGCTCCTTAGGTAAGTAAGTAACGTCATAAGAAAACATTGATGGCAGCAACACCAACATACAGTCCGCTAACTCACACCCACAAACCCTCTCGTCAAATACACATACACACACCCCAACATCTACATCTACTTTCTACTTTAACAAAACTCCGCCTATTTTGTATTTCTTTTTCACTTCCTGTTCTTTTTGAATTTGAATGGAATTATTTTGAGAATTTGCGCCTGTTCTTTTTCATGTTCGCCTGGTGCTTGCGATCGATTTTAGTTGAAAGAATCACAGTATCGCGGTTAACATGAGTCTTATCAGCATGAGTCATGTTATTTCGTACGTGTAGTCTGTCGTTGATTTATAAAACGTTACCACCTTAAAAAAAAAACATCTGGAGGATGAATGACTGCTTTTTTTGCTTGGTTTAATTTTTTTGGTTTATCTATGTTCGGGTCTGGATACCGATCACGTCTTAAAACATAAATCCTTAAATCATTTATAAATAAACTTTAAAAATGAAAATCCATTTTGCATAATTAATACAAATGCATTGTTAAAATCTATTTCAGCTTTTGTCATTTAAAAAGTTCTAACTTACCAGAAGATATTAACAAAAAATATTTGACACCTGACTAATATTAAATTTATAATTAATAATTTATAATTCAAAAACTAAATTTACAAAAAAACATAAACTTATATATTTCTAGTTCCTGATAACATATAAACCCCTTAAGCTATATTGAGTTGATCCACATTTTTTGCTATAGTTATACTATAAATAGAATAGGACAAAGCTGAAAGTGACGGAAATTTTGCGTGGCTTTTCTTTTTTGCCTTCGAACAAGGAGTAAAAACGCCTTTTTTATTACATAAGTTTTCTGTTTTTCGATGAAAACTTTTTTTTTCGCTTTAATCTTTCTGAATAAAGGTTTTTACCATTGAAAACACCAAAAAAGATTTAAAAAAAAACCGATCTGAGGGAGATAAGGTCTGGCATGGAAATTGCACACATTATAATCTAAAGTTTTGAAAGGACGATGGTGTTTTTTTGTAAGCTTGTCTTTTTTTTTTGGACGGTGGTAAGTGGAAGGAATTAGAATTGATAATTGAGAAACTTTTTCTCTGGTCATGGTGTTTGCTTTTGGAATGTGAAGTGAGTGTCCTCTTTGGAAAGATTGACTGTGGCTGAATAATGAATGTGTTTTCGATGCATTTTCTAAGTGGCGAATTATAAATGGCTTAAAAGTACCTATGTGTAGAGGAATGAGTATGTTTTTTAATCATCGTAAGATTATTCGATCTGAAATGTGGATTTGGAAATAAGCAGTAACTATATTTATTGAATATTGGAATAAAAACTCATTTTTCAAGTCTTATGTGTACCTGATATCTGTTTTTTCTCCTCCTAAATAAGAGACTGTTTTCATACTCTTAAATACATCCATCGTGTTAAAAAACAAAACTGGAAGCCTCTTATTTGCTTCGTAGATTCCAGGCAGTTCCTATTAAGAACTCTGTTTCAGATTTTCTTCCTCTTAGTTTAGGTGTTCCACAAGGCTCGATACTTGGGCCATTACTCTTTCTATGTATATAAACGACCTGCCTAAATGTTTACTAGATTCTTCGGTCGATATATATGCTGATGATGTGTAGGTTCGGGAGAGTTTTCCTTTGGGTCTTGTAGAAAATGCTGCTCAGGAAATGAATGAAAATCTGGACAGGATCTTATGCTCTCCCGAATGAATAGGCTCCGTTTAAATCCGTCTAAATCTAAATGTTTGGTTATGAGGTTGACAGTTCATACTTTCCTAAGGTATTTCTTGATCATAGAAGTATCGAATTTGTTGATTCCGCAAAAAACCTAGTTATAACTTTTAACAAAACGTTGACCTGGAATAACCATATCAGGGTAGGATTTATGGAGGTCTTCGCATGCTATGGACTACGCAAAAAGTAACTCTGGCCAAAACTCTACTTAGGTATTCCGATTATGTTATTTGGATGTAAGATTTTTAGCAACTGTGACTATAGGCATAAAAGATATGAACACACCTCTTCTTTCTCAATAGATGATAGAACAAACATATTAGAGTTATTGGCAAAATTCTGTCCGTCTGTCTCACTGCCGGATGTATTTTGGACTCTAGCTTAAACGGTTGGGCCAATCGTCTTCAAATTTAGAACTTAAGGTTATTTTGACATTCTATAGAGGAATTTTTTCAATTTTTTTTTAGCTCAAAAATTAACGGTACCTGTCATATAACCGTTATATAAAAGCTTATATTTCTCGAAAACGGCTACAAGAATTTTTATGAAAAAAATCAGTTTAGTACTGTAGGCAAGCATTATATTTTGGTGAAAAAAAAATTTAATATGGTTGGCTAAAAACGGTACCTCCCACTTCCATAGGACCGTTTTTTTTTTCTTCGACTTTCTCGAAAACTGGTGAATCAGATCACCAAAATTGATATTCAAGAGTAATTCCGCATTAATTTTTTTCGAAAACTTTTTTTTTGTATTTTTAATAATTTATTTTTTTTTTGAATAATCAATATTTAAAAAACGGGTTGGTGATTTTTTTTAATTTTTTTTTTAAATGTATGGTTATTTTGTGCTTAAGTTTGTTTATTTAAAAAATTGTTTTATTTAAAAAAAAAAATTTTTAAAAAACCGTTTGATTTAAAAACCGTTCCTACGATTTAAAAAAAAATCCCACTTATTTACATTTTTTTAAAGAAATAAAATGGCGTTTAAATTATTGCACTAAATTCAATTTAACGTACTTTATTCGAACAATCAAAAGTCACAAAAATCGAATAAATGCTTTGATGCTAACTTTACTTTTCTTAAATTTTATTCTACAATGTGACTGCACATATGAGCAAGTACGTGCGATCCAGTCCTGCAATTTATTTTTATAGGCACATAATTTTTACTTTTAATTTTTACTTGCGATTATAGGGACTATAAGGCAAGTTTAGGATTCGTGAATATAAAAAAAAATTGAGATAACAATGAAACATGACATTACGATCATAAAAAAAGTCTAAGCAAGTGATCGACAAAAAATGTCTGTCCGTCTGCCTGTCTGTCAGTATGTTTAACGAGCTGCAGCCTAAACGGCTTAAGCGATTATCTTCAAATTTGGTGTATGTGATTCTTTTGGCATTCCCCAAAGGGGTAATTATACTTTTATTTTTAGGCCTAAAAATAACTGTACCTGCCATATGACCGTTTAAATAAATAAATTAAATTTATTGGCGCGACAGATCCTTAAGGAGCCAAGGCCTAGTGACTTATACTCTCAACCATTCCTGTGTGTGTTGTTACTCTGCAAGAATGGAAGGGACCTACAGTTTACCGCCGAGTCCGAACGGCTACATGAGATGCACTTTTTCGAGACAAATTTGGAGGTTTTGTCAGTTTCTCGCAAGAGGCAGTACCCCAGAAAAAAGGTGGTTATGAGCTGGATTTGAACCCAGGTTCTTTCGCTTAGCAGTCCGACACACTAACCACTAAGCCACGGGGCACTATGACCGTTTAGGAAAAGTTTATTTTGCTCAAAAACGGCTCCAACGATTTTGATGACAGTTTTTGAGAATTTTTTGTTGGTATTGGCTATCATTTAATTAGAACCAAATTTACGGGAAAGTCTATTAACGGTACCTTTCATACAACAGTTTTTTTTTAATTTTGGGCTTTCTCGGTAACGGCTCTTTGGATTTGGGTAAAATTTGATGTTTGAGAATATCTAGGTAGAATGTTGGCTACCTTCTGAATATCAAAATTTTGAATAACTTTTTTTTTTTTAATTTAAATTAATTTTTGAAATTTTCTTTTTTAGAAAAATCAAAATTTTTAAAACTATTAAAAGAAAATATTTTAAATTTTATAATCATATGTATATTAACAAACCTCAAAAAACTAATATAAAAAAAAACAAAATTTTATCAAAACCGGTCCTACAATTCTCGAAATACATTTTTCTTAAATTCTTTGTTATTTAAGACATGTGATGGCGTACTTCATCTATGCACATAAATTAAAATGAAGTGTCTGTTTTTAATATCAAAATAACATCTCTTTACAAGATGCATATGAAAGTTTATATTGTACTCATAACAAAAGCACAATTTTTGTTTTGTTTGTCTCTCTGTTTATTTTAATGTCTGTCTGTTTTTCTGTCTGTTTGTTCCGGCTAATCTCGAGAACGGCTGCACCGATTCACTGCCAGATTGCTGATGTTCTAGTTAGTAATTTAGGCCAGTTAAATTACCCACTAGGTGGCACTTGGGTCGTCTTTTTTCGAAAATTCGTCGTTTTTTTTTTGCAAATGTATGGTATCCCCGAGGAACGCCCTGTGGGTAAGCTAGTTTTTAATAAAAACCATTTAGTATTGTGGTTTTGTTACTTTTCCTAAGTTCAAACTGTGTTATTTTCAACGTAAATGTTATTTGTTTTTGTCAAAGATCTTGCTTTCCGATGTAATAAGGCACGTAAGAGCAATGTAACACTTGCATTAAAAAATGTCGTATCACCATTTCGTTTCGAGCTTGCACTATTAAATGAGATATTGTATCTTACTGTGTACAAGTTATTAAATAAATAAAGATTTGAAATTTAAAATTTGAAGTAAACTTTATACTCTGTTAGGAATAAAAGCAATCAAACTGTAATTGATATTAGGTTTCAATATAATCAAGTAAAATTCCATTATTGGATGTTGTTTGTCCATTCCAGAGGTATTGCATGTTTCCCTCCCAAAATGTAAGCCTCCGCCTTGTTCCACTAAACTAACGCCCTACACTTTTACTAAGAGCCAACTATTATATATATTAATCTTCCAAACATCTATCCAATTAAGCTCGCAGAAAGTCATCAGAATCAAACCGAAACCAACAACGTGGTCAACGGCTTGGCCGGCCATCACCATCAGTATCCATCATGTTCGACCTGCCTTGGATGAATTTTTGCCTCTGCTAACGATTATAATCAACAAAAGAACCATTAACTACTCTAACCACGCATATCATGTATCTACATCTTAGCATTTACCTGTCATATTAATGTACATATGTATCTAGGAGCTTATGATATAAGGAAATAAGTATCTCAACATCACAGACCTGGCATTATAATAATTTCGGTTTGGGATTACGTGCTATCCGATAAGTTCGGCAAATTAAGGCAACTCACGATACACATATTACTTTAATGGACAAAGAAATAAATGCAAAAACTGAAACGTGAGGAAAACGTCAACCAAAACAAAAAGTTGTAAGTTGTAGATACCTGACCTATAATGATATGAAAATTATTATAAAACAAAAAAACAAAAACAATTTATAAGCAAAGCTATGCCAACAAGCGATTGGCATTTTTGTATCTTTTCACTTGTTCAATTATTTTTGAAAAAAAAAGAAATACAAAAATTGCGCGCTTAGCGGATCAATGGCTTCGAAATATTTTGTAAAGTCCAAAGATCAAGTTGACTAGGCCTGTGTCCAAAGTCCAAAGTTTTTTTTTTTTTTTGAGTTTTCTCTTTTTGCTTCTCTTTCATTTAAGTTACCTCAAAAGCTTGAAGTAGAGCCGTAAAGTTCAGTTAGGATGGAAGTGAATTTCAAGATAAAATAAAGTGCACGACTGGGTCGCACGATCTTGCTGAAATGTGCCCTAGTGGTCTTGGGGCTTGAGATTTTTGAATAAAGCAGGTAAAAAATCATTTGAAATTTTGTTAATCAGTTAAAAATCACTAGTTAAAACGTTTTTTGGAAAAAATTAAGTAAGCCATTTAATTTCTTTAACAGTTTTGAATTTTAAGGAAACATTTTTTCAAAATCGTTTGTTTTTTCAAAAAACGTTTTTTTTTTAAAGCTTTTCGAAAACATATTCCAATTTTTTTTTTAGTATGCCAACATCATTTTTAGAAAGCAAACATTTTTAAGATTTTTAACAATTGGTTTTGAAAAAAAAAACAAAAAAAAAACTCAAAAAAAAAATTCTTTAATTTGTTTCAATTTAGTTTAAGAGTTTTCTCGGAAAAACTAAGTATGCAATAAAATTTGAAAACTAAATGTCTATCAAGGAACAAAAAACATTGAAAATCGTTTGACCAGTTTTTTTAATATTCGAAAAAATATTAAATTTTTTTTAGAATATCATTATAAGGAAATCTCTAGTTTTCACCTGGGAAAATTATTTAAAAAAATTCAATCAACCCGTTTTCAAAATATTTCAAAAACCAATTTTTTTAGAAAAAATTAAAAAAATTGAAAAAAAAAGTTTTTGAAAATTTTGAAATGCAATTCAATTCAATTAATATTGAAATATAAATGACTTCCTGTGTGCAAAATTTTATTGAAATCGGGATTATGATTTACGATAAAACCGCATTTTAAAAAACCGGTTATATGAGAGGTACGGTTATAGAACAATTTCGAAAAAAAATATTATAACTGATGTATTGCCGTTTTCGAGAAAATGAAACTTTTTGTTAAAGATTGTATGGCAGGTACCGTTATTTTGCGACCTAGAGCAAAAATAAAAAACACGCCCTGAGATACTACCAAATAAATACTGAATACCAAGTTTGAAGCAAATCGGTCCATCCGTTTAGGCTATAAGAAGTGCGAACAGACAGACAGGCAGACAGGCAGACAGACGGACGGAATTTCCGGACCCACTTTTTTCGACTTCTCTATCATCGTAATGTCATGTTTGATTGTTAGATTTTTTTTGCAGTAATCCATAACTTGCCTTATAGTACCTATAAACTCAAGTAAAAATAAACAATTTGCTGTTTAAAAAAAAAAAAATCAAAAACAACAAAACCCGTTGAGATAAAAATACTTTTGTCTTTTTTTTCTGATAAAACAATATCGAGTTCTGACTGCGACTTAAAAATAAATGTTGAGTTTGGGTTACAAAATAAAAAGTTTTCGTATGTACATAGGTGGGTACGTGTGTTTGGTAAATAAACTGAGGTTAAAATTATTCAGAGATATTCAAAAAAAAAATGTTGACAAAATGAATTGGGTTATGTTTGTATTCAGCGTTTTATTCTTATTGCTGACCAAACTGCTGGATAGGTTTTATAAATTAGGTTAAAAGGGATCAGAAATAAAAATTGCAAAGGTGGTTAAAAATACTGGCGTTTGGGTATTTATAAAATATAAAAATATTGGTACAAATTGAGAAATAAGAATAAGTATTTACCTACGTTATAATCTTATGCAATTTTATATTTAATTTAGCATTAAAGATACTTAAGACATCCATTTAAGACAAAAAAAAACGTTGGTGTTTTTTTTTTAATGAGGTGACTAATTTCGGGGATTTGCAGATGAATCAAGAGGAAGATGATAGTGAATCAAATAAAAGGCACGACTGGGTCGCACGTACTTGCTCCCGTGTGCTAATCCTTTTTAGGTACAGGCGTCTTTTTGACAAAGATTTAATTTTAATGTTTTTTTTGACGTGCAACTTCTTTAGAATCGTTGTGGTTTGAAGCTCGAACGAACATGCGTCAAGATAAATTATCCCTTTATATATAAACATAAATATATAGGATTGTTAGCTTTTGCAGTTTTTTAGTGTATTATCTTTCCACTTGCTGCTTACTGTTTATAATATAATTTGCTAATAGAAAGATATAAAGGACTTTTTTCAGTTAAATTTTCATTTTGGTATGGAAAAATTTGAACAACTGGCATAAAGATTCGTCGGAATCAGCAGTATGGCAATAATGCTAGGTAAAGGGACCTTTATACGTCCCAATATGGGACCAATGGAATTTATAAAGGATTTAAGTACCTATAATAAGGTTGGAAGGAAGGTAGGTACTAAAATTAATATACGTGTTCCAACTACTCTTAAGCCAGTAGGTATAGAGACAATATTAAAAGTTAACACAGTGGTTTTGTTTGTTTATAGGAAGGTGTAAACTTTTGTTTTCTCGATTGAAATTTTTGCATTCAGTAGTAATCGAATAGTTTTTTTTATTTGTTAGTTGTTTTTGTGTGTTTATCAAAGGCTTCCTTATTTATTCTGTGCTTTTATGATGATGAAAAATACTTTAATACGTAAGTATGTATGTAATGTAGGTTGTCACTTTCTTTTATTTGACTAATGGCTTGGCTAGGGCTTAGCCGAGCAATATGAAATAAAATGTTGGGGAAAAAAATGTATGAATTCAAAAAAACACTACTCATAACGTTTTTTGGAAAAAATGTTGTAAGCCATCTTATTTCTTTTGCTGTTTTCTATTTTATGAATTTTTCATTTCAAAATCGTTCGACCAGTTTTTTCAAAAAAATGTTTTTTTTGAAAAAACTTTTCGAAAACATATTTTAAATTTTTTTAAGTATGTCAATTTTAAGAAATCTATAGTTTATACTAGGAGAAAAATTTCAAAAAAAATCTATAGATCCGTTTTCAAAATATTCAAAAAACAAAATACTTTTTTAAAAAAATTATTAAAATTAAAAAAAAAAATGTTTTTGAAAATTTTGATAAGCAATATTATTTAAATCATAAAACACTACATATTTTGAAAATTTCATCAAAATCCGTCAATTAGTTAACGAGAAAGTCTGATTTTAAAAAACCGGTCATATGGGAGGTACCGTTATAAAACATTTTCTGAAAAATCCATTAAAATTAAAAGATAGATTTTGCATAGAAAACATTATTCTGAAAGTTTTATCCAAATCGTAGGAGCCGTTTTCGAGAAAAATAAGTTTTTCAATAAAAGTTATATGGCAGGTACCGTTAGTTTTGGAGCTAGAATGCCAATTCCAAAAACTGTCGGGTAGAGCACTTTAAAAATACTATATACCAAGTTTGCATCAAATCGGCCCAACCGTTTAAGCTGTAGATATCGATACGGACAGACATACAGACAGACAGACAGACAGACGGACGGAATTTCCGGACCCACTTTTTTTGACTTCTCTATCATCGTAATATCATGTTTGATTGTTAGAATTTTTTTTTTTTTTTACGAATGCATAACTTGCTTTATAGTCCCTATAAATCGCAAGTAAAAATGTTGGTCCTGTAAGAGGTTTTTTAAGGTTAAAATATTTTTTTTTTAAGTCAAATAAATGATTTTTTGAGTTCAGGATTCTTTTGGCCATATATAAGAACTTAGGAAATTATGCTTAATATTGGAAGATGCTCTTATTTTTGCAAACGGCCGCCAATGTCAAATCTGTTTTGACATTTGTGGACTAGACAGATGTAGAATACAAGTGAACAAGCCATGGAGCGATACTCTCCCCAAGAACGCGGAATAATCGTGTCTTTTTTTTTTGCGTAAGAATTCGTCTGTAGTGTTAGCGCAGCGCGAATTCCGTCGCCGATTCCACGGCCGTCCGACAGCGACTGCGCAAACACTGCGCCGTTTGGCCAACAGCCTTGAAGAGTATAGGACCACACGAGACGTTGCCAAGAGTGGCCGGCCCCGGAGAGCCCGTTGTGCCGAGCATATCGCTGCTGTTGACGAGGATGTCGAGCTGTCGCTGGATACATCGGCCAGACGCCGTGCCTCGCAATTAGCATTAGCCAGTCGTCTCTAAGGCGAATTTTGGTCAAAGACTTGCGCATGTTCCCGTAAAAAGTCCAGTCCGTGCATCAGCTGCTGCCTGTCGACCGCCAAACGCGTGTAATCTACGCCCTAGCCATCTTCAATCTCGAGGACAAAGTGGAAGATTTTTCGACCAAAATCATAATGAGCGATGAGGCTCATTTCCACCTCAGCGGGTACCTGAACAAGCAAAACTATAGCTTGTGGGGCACCGAAAATCCGCGAGTAATGCACGAGGAGCCATTACACCTGCTCAAAGTTACAGCATGGTGCGCTGTTCACGCTGGAGGAGTCATCGAGACATGTGGTTCCAACAGGACGGAGCTACGGCACAAATTGCGAGAGCACAACCGATATTCTGAAGTCGGCGTTCCCGGGTCGCCTCATCTCTCGTTTTGGCGATTTGCACTGGCCCGCAAGATCGCCCGATTTAACCGTTCCAGACTTTTTTGTGGGGTTTTTTGAATTCCCGTGTTTACGTGAACAAGCCCGAGACCCTAGAAGCCATCAAGGACAATATTCGCCACGAGTGCGAGAATCTGTCGCCCAAAGTTCTCGCCGAAGTGATGAAAAATGCCATAAAACGAGCCCGTATGGCAATCAATTGTGACGGCGCCCATTTGGCCGACATCATCTTCTCGACTTGACCAATAAAATTTTAAAGGTTCAAATAAACATAATCAAAAAACAGAATTGAAATTTTTCATTTAGAAAAAAAAATGAGAGCCAAACAACATCGGACGACTTCTTTTGGCCCACCCTGTACTTTCCATGTTTTTACTTGTGATCACAGGTACCTACATATATTATAATGCAGTCGTGCAGATTAAAAATTTTGAGATAAAAATCAAACATGACATTACGATGGCAGAGAAACATACATATTTGAGTTATTAGCAAAATTCTGTCTGTCTTTCTGTCTGTTATTTTGACAATTTACAAATTTTCAATTTTTTTTAGCTCAAATATCAACGGTACCTATCATATAACCATAAAGTAAAAGCTTATTTCTCTCAAAATAACTTTTCTATGTGTGGTTTATGTTTTGGTGAAAAAAAATTAAGTTGGTGGGCTTACAACCGTACCCCCATAGGCCCGTTTTTTATTTCTTCGACTTCGACGTTCTCGAGAACTAGTTATCCGATTACGATCAAATTTGATATTCAAGAAGGTGTAGGTAACTTAAGTAATCTCTATATATGTATATAAAAATAGATGTATGTTTGTATGTACAGGGTGGCTGATGAAAGTCGCTTCCAAAAAAAAAATTTATAATTTTTTTTCTATTAAATGAATCTGGTAATTTTTTTTTATTTTGCAGATTGATTTTTAAATTTAACAAAAATGGATAAATGGGACACTGAAACAAGAATTTAGATTGTCCGCCGCTATCACGCACTGGAGTCCGTAGTTTCGTGTCAAAGAGAGCACGTTTGGCAGCAATTCTCCGAGCAGACGGACCATAATAAGACCTGTTAACAATTTTGCCAAGCATGTGACAGTCGAAAGAAGACCTTACCATCGAAACCCTTCAGTTTGAATGGAGGAAACAATCGCTGCTGACATACAAAACAATCCAAGAGTTTCGACAAGAAGCTTATCTGCTCAAATGGGTATAAGCAGACAGTCATTGCAGTCAACTATGCACAATGATTTGGACTTATTCCCATATAAAATTCAAATGGCCAACAAGCAGAATGCAGTAGACTTGCCGATTCACTTGGAATTTTGCCAGAAATGCTTTAAATGGTGGAAGAGGACGGAAACATGTTGAACTGTTTTTTTATGTCTGACGAGGCCCATTTCGATTTAAACGGCAACATAAACAAACAAAATTGTCGAATATGGAGTGCTTCCAACCCACAGATACTCTATGAGACGGAATTGCATCCACTTGGTGTCACGGTGTGGTGTGCAGTTTCATCACGCTGCATTTTCGGGCCCTACTCCTCCTACTCCGAAGAAAACGGTCGCACCGTTACGGTTACTGGAGACCGTTACTTGAACATGTTGAGAGAGTTTTTCCATCCAGAACTACGCCGAATGAGAATTTCTTTCAACTCTGTGTAGTTTCAGCAAGATGGTGCAACTCCTCACATAGCCCGGCTTGTTATGACAGAAATGCGACGAAAATTTCACAATAAGCTGATATCCAGGAACTCCACATTCCTTTGGGCTCCCCAGATCGCCTGACCTTACTGCACCTGACTTTTTCTTGTGGGGTTATTGCAAACAGGAATGAACTAAAGCAATCCATTCGAGAAACAATTGCGGCTATTCCTGTCTCAACTCTCCAAGCAGTAATGAACAACTTTTTGGTAAGATGCCGCACATGCATCAACCAGCTGGGGGACATTTAAATTATTTTTAAAACTAATTAAGCTATAATTAATAAAATTGAATGAGCTTTAATATGAATAACAGAAAAATTAATTCCATACACTGAAAAAAAGTTATTTGAGTTTGTTAATGTAGCAATATTCATCAGCCACTCTGTATGATATAAACTCCTAAACCACCCAACGGATTTTTATGAAATTTGCAATCCGAGGATGGTTGCTGTGAGGGATTGGTGCCGAAGAAGGAAAAAAATGTAAGGATTTTGGCAATTTTTTTTCAATTTTCTTAATTTTTTTTTATTGCAACAAAAAGTGAGCTATAGAAAAATTTTTTGGAAATTTTAATTTTAAGAAAACGTTTTTTTTTTTAAACTTAAACGAGTAGTAAATATATATGGAGATTTGCTTTTGAAAAAATTGTTACGCATTGAATACATAGGTTTAAACCGCGTGACATCAATCGGAGAATAAATCGTTAGCTGCAAATTTTAAGAAAACATGTTTTGAAAAAAAGAGGTTGGTAAATATATTTTGTGATGATTAAAAAAACAAAACACCGTCAACAGTAATTGCATTTTAACCACATTTACCTCAATTGATTACAAGTGTTCTTTTCGCACTCAAATGATATTCGTCGAGTCAAATGTGTGAATTGCTTTTTTTTATTTTCAATCAATTAGAGAAAAAAGAGCCGCTGAAACTGAAGACCAACGTGGATCTCGCCCACAGCAAATGCCCGACAAAACTTTCACTTCCAGAACCACCGAAGCTGAAGAGCAACGTGGATCTCACCTTTAAAAGAGGTTCATTTCATTTCACATTATATACATTTTTTTTTGGCGTAGCAACGTTTGCCGGGTATCGCTAGTTTAACATACAAATATTTTCGAATAACTTTTTTTTTTGGATTTTTAATTTTTTTAAAAATTTTATTTCATATGTATTTTTAAATATTTTTTTTTTTTTAATTTAGGTTATTTTTGCGCTTAAGTTTGCATTCTTGCATTATTTGTTGTATGAAAAAAAAAGTTGTTTAATAAAACCTGTTTTCTTTAAAAACCGTTCCTACGATTTTGAAAAAAATCACACTTTTTCACATTTTTTTAAGGATATAAAATGGCGTTGAAATTGTTCCGCTAAAAACTGTTTTGGGTACATTTTTCATACAATCAAAAATCAGAAAAATCGAATAAAAAACTTTGAAGTTCCCTTAATATTTTCCAAAATTTTGTTCGAAGCTGTATCAGCACATAAAAGCAAGTACGTGTGATTTAGTCGTGCAATTTATTTCATTTGTAGCGCCACCTAACGGGCATTATTCGAACCATGCAAGAATATATTTTGTACATTATGAGATGAGATAGACTTGTCTTTTCCCGACTCTTATAGTAATTCGTTGTTTTGTAATTTGCTTTCTTAACTACATTTTCCGGTACGACGTGCGCGCCACCTCCTGGAAATTTATTTTACTATGCCTATAACCTTTCCGTAAGTGCAGGCAATAAGTTGACAAGTGTGTCTTCTTTTATACACATCGTCATATGACGATGGCGATTCTCCTAAAATTCCCTTTTGGTTACGCCTGTAGCTTTCACACACGCGACAGTGTGCAAAACGTTTTTTTATTTCAACGCTTTCTCTCATACTTATAGCAAAACATACATTTCACAACAAACTGTCTCTGTCTGTCTTTCTGTCTGTTAGTTCCAGCTAATCTCAGGAACGGCTGCACCGATTTTGAAGGGACTTTCACTGACAGATTGATGATGTTCTAAAGACTTACTTAGGCTTTTCAAATTAGCCACTAGATGACGATGGGGTCGTTTTTCTTTTGAAAATTCTTTTTTATGGTCTGATTTTGACGGGACAGGCAGATAGCTGATATTATGAGTAATAAGTAAGGCTATTTGAATTACCCCTAGAGTGTTTTTTTTTGGAAAATTCATATTTATGCTCCGATTTAGTTACGGAAGGAGTAACTAAGACTATTCACCGTTGGTGCCACTGGGGTCGTTTCACAAGCAGATAGCTAATTTTTGAAGAAGTAACTAGAGCAATTTTGATTACCAGGTGGCGCCACGCCGGCTGGGGTCCTTTTTTCGAAAATGTATGGTATACCCGAACAACGCCGGATGGGTAAGCTAGTAGGTACTATAATTTTTTTTTTTATAATTAACGCGCGCACATGGGATTATGTGTTTCCCTTTTAATGTGGAACACACTGCGCGGGCATTACGAAGATAGGGAGGAGAGAGATAGGAGGTGCCGATTAACATTGGTTTGAATGTTAGCAGATCAAAATGGCAAGGGAAAATCTCGCCGGGTAAACCATTCCAAATTCGTGTCGTTCGGCTAAAAAAAGAATCCCTATATTTCACGGTACGTCCGATGCAAGTTATGCATTCAAAATTTTGAGATAACAATCAAACATGACCTTATGATGCCAGGAAAACATATTTGGAGTTATTGGTAAAATTCTGTCAGTCTGTGTGTCTGTCTGCCTGTAAGGATGTATTTTGGACTACAGGCTGAACAGTTGAATCAATCGTCTTCAAATTTAAAACATTAGGTTATTTTGACATTATTCAGAGGGCTTTTGTCAATTTTTAGACGAGGTCAGTGAGCTTAAGTTTTTGCTATGCAATTCTTAAGTCATGGGAAAGTGTGTTCATTTACGCCCCTGAACAGTGTTTAGAGTACCAAAAAGTGGAATGGTTAGTTTATTATGTGAGGTTCTTTAACTGCATCTAAGTTCTATTAGTTTTCAAGAAGGATGCTGCCATCCAGCACCAGGAAAACTGGATGTACATAGCTGTAGCTGGGACTGTAGGTGGCGGTCATGGTATTTTGCGAATCTGCAAGGAAGGAAGTTTCTGAAAACGGATCGTGATTCATTTTATGTGTCACAATGACACAAACCAAATACCAAAGTATCCGTTAACGTTTGCCAAAATGTAATTAACCAGATCGAATACTTGATTGAACATCCAAAACCAATCAGGTAACAATCCGCTTGGAACGTGTGAGAACTACTCTAACTTTTTAATGACACTATCAGCCTGACAAAGATCATGGGTTAATTAATTTTGAAATAGCTTTGTAATTCGTAGGTAAAACAAGTGTCAACGCATGTTTTAAGTGAAGAATTTTAATCACATCAATGCACACGCTTGGCAATGGCACGTGTCTGGAAATTGCGTCCAGTAAAAAGAACTCGTGACAGTAAAAACTTCCTAAAATTGTAGTTCTAATAAAAAGACAGGTCTGAAACTAAACCTAACCTACAAAGATACTTTTAAGAATTTTTATTGAAACTGATAACGAATTCAAGAATTCGTCTAGGTTTGGGGTTTTTTGAGTCCAGACCAGATCCAATTATCCAGCCATTATGTGCGATACGGATTCAAATACATAGAATCAAATACATTTTCAAAACAAAAATGATTAAAAGATACATTTCATAAGATATTGCAAGAAAATATTTGCTTATAATAAAATATGTGTGGCACAGCTGGAGGGATTTCACAACTCGAACTTAAATTAGCACATTTATCAGCCAAGTAAACACAAAATTCGAAAAATTGTCTCTAAAAATAAAATTAAACAAACAATTAAAAAAGTCAATGACATCATTAAGAAATAAAGTTGGCTCTTAATTAGGTTCTTAGGTTTCGCATTCGCAACACCATAATTGCCAAGCATTCAAAATTTAGAACTTATGATTTCGAATGCCTAGAGATAGACCAACAGATTTTCTATAAAGATCTTGCCTTGACCTCCTCAAAAAGCCATTATTATCGCAGGTTTTTGAAAAGTGAAACTTTATTAATTCTAATGAGCCGACAGACAGACAGGGAACAAAATGTTTAATGCGAGGGCGTGAAGGCTAGAAAAGTCAGAGACAGTGATTATTATTTTTATTGGTGAGTCAGGGAGGATTTATTTATTTTATCAGTCAGTACGAATTAATGTGTAACGAATGGCATTGTTTGTTCTTTGGAAATATAAATGGATTTATTGTTTCGACTTGGGATAGGCAATAAATTGTAAGTGGATTTGATGGAAAACAAAAGCTTATGGCTTAAAGGGTGGTTTTATTGACGAGGGTACAAAGATCAAAGTTTTATTTGTTTTTGTAAAAATAGAATTAATAGAAATATTTGATTAAAAAATCGCAATGATCTTGTAATATTTTTTTGAAGCAGTTTTCAATGATTTCTGATTCAAATCTTGCAGAATTTACACTTTTGACTGCTTAGATCTAAAGTGAATCATAAGAGACAACGGATTTTTGTCATTAAACTTCTATAGCAGCTGTCAAAAAAACGACTGACTCACTGAGACTACAACAGCCTCCCATGATGATACCGATACCACCATAAGATTGTAAAAAGTCTCGTCACTAGTTGGATCTTTTGATAAAGCAATGGAAATTGAGGCAAATTCGCATTCAAACTCAAAATTTTGATAAGAAAAAAAAAAACGAAAAAAAAATCTTTAAACCAATTTTGTTCAAAATTGTGAAATGAAAAATAAAATCTTCTTCCTGTGATCAATGCTAATATTTATCCTGAATGAAACGTAAGAAAGCAAAAGCTTTTATGTCTTCTAGTTTTTGAGGTGGTTAGGTGCTGTATGAATAGGCACTGAGCTCTTAATAGGCCAACGGCAGCGCTAATATCCCCGAAGCGCGTTACTGACTCCGGATACTCCGGTTCCTTTTGTCCAAGGAATCCAACAAAGAACCTGGCCCTCCAGGTTGGGGGTTGTGCGTGGGGTTAACAACCCTGCCATGGAAAAAGGAAAGTTGCGAAGCGACAAATAGCCTCGGAAAAGGACGGATTAACTGTTGACGACCTTCGGATCTGCACGTGGAATATTAGAAATCTTAACAGACCACGTGCAGCCAAACAACTAGCGGAGGCCCTAGGCTGCTACAGGGCAGGAATTATTGCCATCCAGGAAGTTCAATGAACGACGGTTTCTTCATCTCGATATACACAAACGGACTTAGCGGCACCCAGATCAAAATACCTTCAACCTTGCCATTTTGATCTACAAACATTTAAAACCAATGTTAATCGGCACCTCCTATCTCTCCCCTCCCTATCTTCGTAATGCCCGCGCAGTGTGTTCTACATTAAAAGGGAAACACATAATCCCGTGTGCGCGCGTTAATTATAAAAAAAAAAAAAAAACCAGATTGATCACGTTGCGATCGATGTAAGACACGCCTCCAAAATTTTGGATTTTCGCACCTTCCGAGCAGCTAACATCGATTCGGATCACTACTTTGTTGCTGCAAAGGTAAGAATGCGAATAACCCGAACACCACAACAACGAAGTAATACTGTGAGGAAGTATTACATCGGAAAGCTGCAATCGTAAGAGACCGCCAGAACCTATGCCGATCGAATATCCAGTAAACTCTAAAGAAATCCATTACCGCCACTATCACACTGTGAAACGGCGAAGAAGACCAAAATCCCGCTGTCAGGCAGAAAGAACCATTCAACATGGACGATGACAGACAAAATTTCCGTCCACCTCTTTATCGATGTTAAGGCCGCGTACGTGGCATTAATAGAGACGAGCTATACAGAGCCATGTCAGGTTTTGGCATCCCCACAAAACCCGTCCGACTCTGCAGAATGACGATGGAGAACTCTCGCTGCTCCGTCAAGGTTAGTAATGACCTCACAAAAGCTTTTGACGTCAAAAAAGGATTCCGACAAGGTGATGCGCTATCGTGGGATTTCTTCAACTTAATACTTGAAACAATTATAAGAAACTCGCAGTCAATTGTAGTGGGACAATTTTTTTCAAGTCTGTGCAATTGCTAGCATACGCTGACGACATAGACATCATTGGCAGAACTCGGCGAGCTGTCACTGGAGAGTTTGCTAACATTGAAGCTGAAGCGGCCAATATGGGACTAGCAGTTAAAGAGGCCAAAACGAAGTACCTGCGGTCCACAAAAAGGGAAACAACACCGACGGATTGGACAAAACATCACAATAGACAGGTACAACTTTGAGGTAGTTAGGGACTTTTTGTACCTCGGATCCGCTATAACATCTGGCAAAAACATCTCTTCAGAAATAAAGCGAAGAATTACTCTTGCCAATCGCTGTTTCTATGGGCTTGGAAGCCAATGGAGTAGCAAAGCCCTCTCTCGAAAGACAAAGGAGACTCTGTATAAGACCCTAATCATCCCAGTCCTGCTCTATGGCGCCGAGGCATGGACTCTATCTAAAGCGGATGAACATATCCTTAGTCGTTTCGAGCGTAAGATTCTTCGGAGGATTTTTGGCCTTATCTGCGTTAACGGGCTTTGGAAGAGAAGGTTCAACCAAGAACTATACGAGCTGTACAGCGACATTGACCAGGTCAAAAAAATACGCATATCACGTTTAAGATGGCTAGGTCATGTAGAGCGAATTGACGAAAATGCTCCGGCTCGTAGGATCTTCAATTCTCCCAGAGGGTAGACGCAGTCAAGGAAGACCTCGCCTTACGTGAAGCGCTCAGGTGGAGGACGACCTCAACCAACTTGGAGTGCGAAACTGGAAGCAGCTAGCCAAAAACCGAGCTGGCTGGAGAGGCATATTGGTTGAGGCCCAGGTTCGTCCCGAACTGTAGCACTGTAAGTAAGTGACTTTATAGTGGATTTTGAAATGGTTAGTAGACATTTGGAAGAAAAGCACCTGCCCCCTGGCAGTCCAATAAAAGTACAGTTTTCGTCCAAAAAGCTTAAAGCTAAAAAAGCTAATCCTATTGAGTATTTGTGGTGTGACGTTAAAAAAATGGTTGACCGAGCCAAACCCACAAATATCTTGACCTTTTCGTAAAAGTTTTGTGATGCTTGGACATCAATATCCGTAGAAATAGGCCAAAAACAGATTTTGATTCTAATTGATAATAAACAACAGCAACACACAACCAAATATTAATGTTTAAATAAGGTATTAGTACTATTAAGGAAGTTGAAGTAAGTAGGCTATTTTTCGAACAGCTTTCAGGCTATATCTAGCAACACAACTATTATTTTGACTGCCCGTTTTCAATACAAATGTATGTTTTTAAGCCTCGTCTTATTATAATCTATCAATCAATTTTTAACTTTCTGAAAAGATACAAAACATAAATTGGGTAAATAAAATAATATTAGTTTTTTCGTGTATTAATCATTTCACTACTATTATTTTGACCGCAACTGTATGTATATAAGAAGCTCTTACTATAGAAGTCATGACACAAGAGTGAAATTTGAATGGTTCTTTTGAGTTTTTTGCTTGGACAACGTGAATCACAAATGATTGCATTATTTTACCAGAAACCTCAGAATGTAGCTCGAGTACTTTTTCGAGTCAAAACTCAAACAAAACTTCCTCGGCAAATTCCATGCTCACCCCTGTTTTTTTACTTATTTCCTTAGTTGTGTCTGTTTTCTGGTTAAATTTAAAATATTTATGTTCATATTTCCTCGAAAACAAATATGTTTCAAACAAACCCAAAAACCCACTTCTGTCCTTTCCGCTGGGAATCTAAAAGGACTTCTAGGTTCTGTCATATGCTTGGCTGCTGGCGTGCTTCGTAAATTATTTGTTGTATTTGGTGTCGAATTGAAGGGTTTTTGTTTTAAAAGTTTTCAAAAATAAAGCATAATTAAGTTGCATGAAACCAAATACTAATGCAACATATTCATCACAATTCAAAAGCTGAATTTTGTTAAAGCAAATTTACAGCAAATTTATTTAGCAACAAACACCAGCAGAAAGAGGGGGTAAATAATTTCTATTTGTTCCAATTAATTTGTCCGGTACTGTACACAGTGTGATAATTGAAAAAAATATAGTTATGCAGCGCCGGATTTAGCTTTTTTGGGCCCTAGGCCTAAAAGTAAATGGTGCCCCCAATTTATATTTTTTTTATATTGTCAGATTTATTTACATATAAAAAAAAGAAAAAAAAACACACTGTAGTGAATTCATTAAAACAAAAACAATTTTATTTATAATGATAATTACGAAAATATGTTTCACATATTTTGTTCAGGCTTATTTTAAAATATTGTTTTCTGGATTTCTTAGTAGCGAAGTCTTTTGTAATTTCATCAAAATCAAAAGTGAAGTAAATTACTCTCAATGCAAAGCAAAGATAGGGGCATCAAGCCTTTCCTGCGTCATCTTTGTTCGACAAGGACTTTTTAAACGCTTTAATTGAGAGAATGATCTTTCCGCGGAGCAATTTGTCACCATCAAACTTAAAAATAAATGTAATGCCGTGTCTACTTTTGAAAAAGCTGATGTTATTTTGTCTTCCCACATTACTTTATATAAATTAGCTTGATTAAAAAAATTAAAAAATTATTTCCATTTTTATGCATTATAAAACGATGGAACTGTACAAGTTCTTCAACAAGTCCGGAATTTAACATCGATCTAATGATTGCTTGTGCAGAGAAAATCAAATCGTCCAGAAATTTCGTTGTAGATCTTGCCTGTGGAATCCATTCGCATTTGCAATTTATCGATAATAATATAAAAAGCGTTTATTTGAAAATATTCCTTTGGGCCCAAATGAACTTCGGGAGTATTACCATCGTTATCCATTTTTTTTCGAATGCGTTCTCGTGTAACCGTGTAGCTGCCATCAGGTCTTTAGAGCGTATTTCAATATTGTTGAAATTATCACGCATGTTTTCCAGTTGATCAGTTAATGATTTATACAAATTCGCGCACATCAGTAATGTTACGTTTTCACTTTGCAAAACTTTGTTGACTTTTTGAAAACTTTGTAAATATATCGTCCCAAATTACAAGCAATAAAGCGAATTCCAGTTTATACATGTTGTCCTGCAGATCACCAGCTTCCCTTCGAGCATCTCTTATGGGTGTATTATCTTCAGACATATCCTTTAAAGTTTTTAATAGTTCATTATATGATTTAATTATTGCAGAAGTAGCTGCAACATGATCTTCCCAACGTCTATCTGAGAGAGATTTTAACACTTTATCATTTTGGAGAGCAGATTTTAAAGTTTCCCACCTACTACTTAATGCAGAAATCAAAAAATGTAAAGCGATTGTAGGACAGAAAGAAATCAACTGCGATAAGACAGCAATTCACAGCAAGGTACATTTTTTTTTTTTTATAATTAACGCGCGCACAAGAGATTATGTGTTTCCCTTTTAATGAAGAACACACTGCGCGGGCATTACGAAGATAGGGAGGGGAGAGATAGGAGGTGCCGATTAACATTGGTTTTGAATGTTTCCAGATCAAAATGGCAAGGGAAAATCCCGCCGGGGAAACTATTCCAAATTCGTGTCGTTCGGCTAAAAAAAGAATCCCTATATTTCACGGTACGTCCGAAATCAGGCTCAAGGGTGAACTGATGAGCATTCCTTGCGAGACGAGTATTACGGGAGAAACTTTTAAGGGGAGGAATGCAACTGGCTACTTCGAGTGAACATTTTTTGTAAAAGAAACGATAAAATAAGGAAAGACATGAAACATTGCGTCGGTGTTCGAGTGGGGCAATTGTTTCAGCGGCAGTTCTATTTCCTATCAATCTTAACGCTCGATTTTGTATTCTATCAAGCAGGTGAAGCGATGTTTGCGAAGCATCTGCCCAGAGGTGGGAATTATACTCGAGTTTAGGGCGTATAAACGCTTTATAAATTGTAGCCAGATCAGATGGGGAAAAATACTTCTTACACCGATACAGAAAACCTAAGCACTTTGCAGCATTCTTAGCGATCTCAAATATATGGTCGTTGCAACGGAGGTTGTCGTTGACACACATACCGAGTACTGAGAGCTTTCCGGTTTCTTCGATGTAAGTGCCATTCATGGACAATGGCATTGGGGGAATGTTTAGCTTTAACGACAGAAGACAGCATTGAGTTTTCGAAGCATTAAACTCCACACGATTCCTATTACCCCATTTGACAATGCTGTATAAATCGGAGTTTAATGAGCTTGACATACGGCACCGTTGCAATTGTACGTCCGAAGGCGAAGGACGTGAATTATCAAACGAATATGAAAAGCTGAGGGTAGAGTCGTCAGCAAAACAGTTAAGTTGATTAGAAGTAACAGACAGAATATCTTTTAAAAAATGAGGAAAAGAGTCGGAGATAGAACAGAGCCCTGGGGCACACCAGCATTTATTTTATGGGAATCAGACTTGAATCCGTCCAATACAACTTGTATTGAACGGTCCAGAAGATAGCTTCTAATCCAACGAACAAGAGTATTATCGATCCCAAAAGCACGCATTTTCGATAAGAGAGCTTCATGCCAAACTCTATCAAATGCCTTGGAGATATCAAGAGCAATAATCTTACTTTCACTAAAGCGATGTAAAGATTTGTTCCACTGTTCGGTGAGATATGCCATCAGATCACCAGTGGAACGGTTGCTGCGGTCATGGAGAAGCTTACGATCTTCGAGATATTCCTTAAGCTGACGGTTAATCAGTGTTTCCATGAACTTAGAAAGAAGGGATGTCAGTGCTATGGGTCGGTAGGAGGAGGGGGAGGATGGGTCACCTTTCTTAGGGACAGGCTGGACAAATGCTGTTTTCCATCTTCTAGGAAGATTCCAGAAGAATAGGAGCGATGGAAAAGCTTACGCAGTGGCTTTGCCAGTGTGGAAGAACACCTCTTCAGAAGAATCGGGGGTATACCATCCGGGCCAGCGGATTTGTGTATATCGAGATCTTTGAGAACTCTTGCTACTGTACGAGTGCAGAAAAAAATCTGTCCCATGGAAAAATGTACATTCTCAAGTACAGGAGGGGCAACGTTGCTGTGAGGCAGCGTGGAGCTAGCAGCGAAATGGGCGGCGAGCAAGTTTGCCTTCTCTGAAGAGTAAACAATTGGTTTGTTATTGTCGATGAGCGTTGGAACCGAAGATGTCGAGGAGTTTTTTATATTTTTTACAAATGACCATTTTTACTGCCTTTGGGACACTGCGGAATTTTTTGCCGTAATTTTTGGTCATGCAAAAATTTGGTTCTTTCAATAACGGAGTTGCATGAGTTCCTTGCTTGTTTGTGCTTTTTCCGATTTTCCTCTATAGGGTTGGCTTTGTAAGATCGGAAACTTACTTCTTTGAGCCTGATAGCTTCTTTACACTCAGAATTAAACCAAGACTTTTCTTTAGGTTTGATGCTTTTTACTCTGTTAGGAATAAAAGCACGCATCTCTAGAAGAATCACATTTGTGATCATTTCAGCACTGGCATCAATGTCACTATCGAGGAAGCATAGTGACCAGTTAAAGTTTCGGAAAAAGAAATTCAGGCCGTCCCAGTTGGCTTTCTCGTATTGCCAAACGGTCCTGGTGGGAAGTTTTTCTTTAACTGGATGGGTGGAGGATGAGAAATTAGCTGAAATGACACAATGGTCTGAAGTGCCAAATGGAATATACTAATGGTATATTTATCAGGGTGAGAAGTAAGAAACAAGTCAAGAGTATGGGCGGCTTGCCCAGCAACATCCGGTATACGCGTTGGCATATCGATCAGTTGGGTAAGGTGATGTAACCCGGCAAAGAGCTCGACATACCTTCCTTCGGGTGTTGTCTGACCAGAATAGCGGAGCCAATTGGAATTGTGTACATTGAAATCGCCCGCAATAACGATTTCAGTGTGAGGACAAAGGGAAACAATTTTCGAGATGGAATCAGACAGTGCATCAAACTCGTTACAAGTCGAATTACTGTCAAGATTTGGACTCCTGTAAATAAAACAATAATGAATGACATGCTTGCGGACAGTGAATTTGAGCCATAAGAAGTTAAAGTCCGTGTACATAGACTGCATATGGGTTTGTCAGAAAAAAAATTTGTTGCATCCCTTTATACTGACCAGACATATTTGAAGCATTATCAGAAATATTTATTTGTTGAATGATTTCTTCGCGAAATTTGTTGGCCATTATCTGTATCAATTCTTCATTTATAGTTTTAGACAGATACGAAGTTGCTCCTGAACCAGGATGTCCGAATTTCGAAATATGAGTGGCCAAGAAATTATCAAACTTTGCTATTAATTCGATAAGGCCCATCAAGTTGCATTTATTTGACTAACCAATTTTTTTCTTTAGAACCTCTTAATGCTGGACCACGTTCAGATAATTTGCAAAAAACAGCAACCACCCTCTTATATATTTCCAGTATGAGCACAACTATTGCATTTGTTTTTTCCAAATCTGTATTTCCGAAGCGGGATTTAAGTGTAATGCAATCCATCCTCTTTATGACTGAGATTTTTCATGATTATGTATTGAACAAGAACTTTTCCAATCAGGAAAACCTTCACGATTTATAATAGTTAAACCTGGCCTATTGTCATCACAAAATAGCTTACAATAAAAGCAGAACAATGGTCCTGTTGAGAGGGAATACAAAACCCATTTACGTTGATAGGTCTCACCATTTGCTTTTTACCGATAAAATAAGAGAACTGACAAACTCTAGTTTTTCCTTCTCATCGTTCATCGTTCATCGAGATTTAAAAAAATGGACCATCATTAATTATTGCATTTACTAGGTCCAGAGGCGATCCAATATTGAATATCATCTGCGGAAAATTTAGTCCATATAGCGCAGGATTAGGATTTTTATTTACATCATCATCTTCCACTGTTCCGCTGTTCGATCCAGAAGAAACATCAACTTCATTTTCATTATCGTTATTCGATGCATCACCGGAAATTAATGACTGACTTGGTATTTCTCCTACAGAATCAGAACCCTCACCATTATGTTGATTTTCTTCGTTTGAAATCTTTTGGTTTTTTGTCGAAGATTTTTGCTCCTTTTGTTCTTGTTCTTTAATTAGCTCCTGTTTTTGAGTTCCAAATAACTGAGTTCGTTTCGTTGCGCCTAGTTAAATGAATTACGAAGAAATAAGATTTAGTAGATACTCGTACATTTATTCGCATCGAATGTTTCTACTACTTACCTTCGATCGTTAAATTTATATTAATAATACAAATAATATCGAGCCAAATCACTATTCCACTACCAAAGTTATCTTTTAATATTTAATAATGCGAATTAAGTGTTATTACTAGACAAGCGCATAAAATTGTGTCAGCCAAAATATTCACATTTTTCAAATGTTTAAACTTTGATCTTAATTGAGATTCTGCCCCTTCATTGTGTGTAGTTTATTTTTGTGGTGCCCCCTCTGTTGTGATGCCCTAGACCTGGGCCTTGTTGGCCTAAGGGTAAATCCAAGGCTGTTGTTATGATATGCATTTAAAAAAATAACATTTTTTAATTACATATGTGTTTCTTTGAAAAACAAAAATCATTCTGTCAACCAAAAACCCTTTGATAACGATGAATTATTAAATCAACAAAACCTTCTCCTATGATGTAGATTTAAACACATTATACCTTCCATATCTATTCACCTGTACAGGACTGTCAGGAACAGGAAGTGTGTTTGGAATATGCTAGACTGGCAAAAGGCATCAAAAAGCCACTGACGATGGAAACGATTGTGGAGTACATGCAATTCATGCTGTGCACTGATGGGATTGTGAAATTGGAAAATACAATTCAATATACAAAAAGATTGGAAAAGGGTATTGACGTTATGGTCGTTGAAAAAATGGATTTCTATAAAGGTTGTTCTGATATTTCGCCATGATGTGGATTTATTTTAGTTTTTTTTTATGCAATTGATAGGTATCTATCATCTACAGAATATTCATTTAAAACACAAAATAATAAATTGGAATTATGTATGTATGTTTTTGATTATTAATTTATTGAAAAAATAAAAGGCACGACTGGGTCGCACGTACTTGCTCCCGTGTGATAATACTTTTTTAGGTACAGGCGTCTTTTTGACAAAGATTTAATTTTAATGTTTTTTTGACGTGCAACTTCTTTAGAATCGTTGTGGTTTGTGGTCTTATGGGAGGTACCGGTATAAAACTTTTTCTGAAAAATCCATTAAAACTAAAAGATAGATTTTGCATAGAAAACATCATTCTGAAAGTTTTATCAAAATCGTAGGAGCCGTTTTCGAGAAAAATAAGTTTTTTCATTAAAAGTTATGTGGCAGGTACCGTTAGTTTTGGAGCTAGAATGCCAATTCCAAAAACCGTCGGGTAGAGCACTCTAAAAATACTATATACCAAGTTTGAATCAAATCGGCCCAACCGTTTAGTCTGTAGATATCGATACGGACAGACAGACGGACGGAATTTCCGGACCCACTTTTTTTGACTTCTCTATCATCGTAATGTCATGTTTGATTGTTAGAATTTTTTTTTTACGAATGCATAACTTGCCTTATAGTCCCTATAAATCGCAAGTAAAAATGTATAATAACATTTTCAGGGGTGTACCGAGGGGTCGAACCGGGGGTGTTGATTTTCATTGAAATGCCGACTTATTTATAGTCCAGGAAAACTAAGCCTGAAAACAATAAATAAACCAAAAAATCCATGTAGTTCCAATTTTTGCAGGAATGTGTAGGGATGGGTCCCCTCTACCCGCAAAAAAAAAATTCCCGTTAATCCGGGTGCCGTGCGGGGTGTGGGGGTGATTTAAAGGGATCTTCCCACATTTGCCCCCGCATATCTCGAAAGCGGTTCGTCGTAAAAAAATAAACTTTTAAGGAAATATGAAGCTGATAAAATTTTCTACAACTTACTATGGCATTATATTTGAAAATAAAGAACTGCCTGAAGGCGCAGTAATTTTTTCAAGTAATTTGTCATATACGGATTAGGTAGCAGAAATTAATACCTATTTAACACTGCAAGAGCCATTTACCTACGACCACCACATAACTAGAAATTGGCATGTGAAAAATTGAGTAAAAAAATGTTATATGGTGGTCGTAGGTGAATGGCTCTTGCAGTGTTAAATAGGTATTAATTTCCTGATCTATCTGACCCGTATATGACAAATTACTTGAAAAAATTACTGCGCCTTCAGGAGCGGATTGAAGGGTCACGTTTTGGAAAACAATTTTTTTTACTCAAGCCTTCAGATGGTTATATCTCGTTTTGTAGATATTCTAATTGGGTATGTTTTGCATTATCCTATAGGTATTGAGTCTAGCTACCTAATCCATACATCAGAATTCTCTTGATAAAATAACTGCGCCTCCAGGAGTGGATTGAAGGGTCAGGTGCAAGAAAATAAAGTTTTTCACTCAAGCTATCGCGCCTATATCTCGTTATTTTGACATCCTAAGTGAGTGATTCTTGCACTGTCAGAGAGGTATTGAATCCACCTACACTAGTCTTTTATATACTAGAAATAAGGTGAGACAAAATAATTATTGCACCTCAAGTAGTGAAATGATTGGACGTCGAAGGTTTTTGGTTCGCCCCGAATCTGTCCCTTTTAATTGCTAATAGCTCCTCAGCTGTTGGTGCTATCGGCACCGGAGTCGCCACTAACGGCACGCCTTCTGCCTAGCTTTCGTTTTCAAGGACGCAGGCTTCAATTCTACAACTTTTATATGCACTACTCTTATGATAAAGAGTTTATTTACAAAGCTATTTGAGAAAAAAATTAAAGATGTCGAAATTTGGTCCAACTCTTACATAATGTAGTTCGGTAATGGGTGGCCCAAAATATATTATTATGGTCTCATTTGACGCAGAATTAAATGTTGCACAACTTATTTAGACCATTTTTGAAAATATTGATTGAAATTATTGCGAAATATAAAATTTGTTTAATTATGACTAAGTTTTGACATTTATCGTAACAATTCAATTCGCTGAATTATTTGAATTCTTAGAGATAAATTAACACTTTTGCATATTTTTTTGTAGGAAGTTAGATTCTCTACAACTTATCGCATTACAACTTTGTGATTAAAAAAATTGGTAAGGAGTTAGAAAAAAAAATTTGGCAAAATATTTTTTTTTCTTGAAAAATGTTCCATTTTTCAAAGACTATATCTCAGAAACAGTTCTTTATTTTCAAATATAGTGCCATAGTAAATTGTAGGAAATTTTATCAGATTCATATTTCCCTTAGAGTTTATTTTTCAACGACGAACCGTTTTCGAGATATGCGTCAGTAACCGCATGTTATTATATAATAGGTATGTATACGTAATATGTTATACATTTTTATAATAAACAATTAACGATAATTAATGTAATTAGTATATCGAAACTATACAGTTTTATTTAGAATTTTAATTCGACGTTGTATTTAGGTACAAGAAACGCTTTTTTATTTTTATTGCATTAACATTTTTATTTAAGAATTTACTTATTTAGTATTAATATACACCTCTAACACTAACGTCAATTCAATGTCACACTTTCTTTTGGCTTAACAGTGGTGGTTTTATTATTTAAGTTGTTAATATTTATTGTCACTTACATACATGAAAGATTGTATTCACAATATTAGGTAGCTTATTTAAAAATCCAAGGGAATTTGGCTTTTTTAAAACAATATTAATATTATAAAACTTGCGATACAACTTTTTTCTCTTATTTAGTTAAGAAGGACTTTTAGTCTCCACAATCACGACTAGAGTGATCGTATGATCTTATCGAAACGAAATCTTCCTCAAAATCAATTTCATTCACCCTTATACAGATGGAAATGACGTCATTGCAGCTGCCGCGAATAAGACTACAGATGGAAGTGACGTGTTTGTAGCTTGACTACATAGTCGTAACGTGGGCTTGTTTTTTTCCCGTTAGAGCAGCAAAGTCAATCATCGTTGCGTGTGGTTAGTAGTCTGGTAGGGGACTTGTGTTTTCTGTTTTCCGTTCTCTTCCTTTCTTCTGATCTGTCCTGTATCAATGTCGTCTTGTGTGTTGTCTTGTATTGTCTGAGTCAATAGCTAGCTTCAGTAGCCAGAGCTTATACATCATAAGGGTCTTTACTTCGTAGATTAGAGTTAACGACTACGCAATGTAATGTCACTTTTTAGTTTTTTTCAGAACCCAATGCCGACATGGATACCTCCATTTATTAATTGAGCTTACCGATTGATCTCGTTACATTTAACCAAGTCAGGGATATTTAATACCTTCTTTTGTTTTTAATCAATAAGTAATTAATTAATCGGAATTTCGGAAAGTGGAACCTTTGAAAATGCCGACTTGCACACTTTTATAAGTTTAAAAACAAAAATGAAAATGGGATGGGAACCAATAGTCTTATTGGTTTGATACAAAAACGGGTGCCAAGCAATTTATTGTTTTCCATATTTCTTGATGACATTACTGGCTTTCTTCCAGGTGTAATTGTTTTCAATGGAAATAACGTCAAATATTTAATGTATACAGATAATGACATTGACTTAATGGCTGAGACGCAAAATATGATACAACTGAAGGCCAACAAACGACAGCAATATTGCAGCAAATGGAATTTAAAAGTAAACGCCAATAAATCAAAAATTATGGTCTTCAGAAAAGGCTTCGGTATATATGTACGCTGGAGCTGAAAAATGGACCTGGGAAATAGAGGAACTAGAAAAGGTCAAAGAGTATATGTACGTACATAGGAGTAATCCTGACCCCTAAACTTTCTTTTTAAAAGCACTTCAGATACAAACTACATGATGCCAAAATGGCTATCAACTGCAACTGGAGAGGAATTCTTGGCAAAAATAATGTTGCAACAAGTGAAGCGGTTGCAAGAACCATAATGTGCTATGCTGCTTAGGTCTGGGGAATTTTCCAGCATGATTACGTAGAAAAACTCTCTACTTGGATACTCTCAAACTACACTTCAGCTACATTTGAAAGATCACGCAATACCACACACAAAGGCTTGCTAAAATAGTTGCATCCTATATCATACAGCAGAAACTTTTATCGAACGCTGGAGCACAACCTAGCAAATAACTATTTTAACGACAACAACAGTATTGATACAACCTCCCCAATCTTCAAAGCGAGGGCAGAGCTTGTATACTTAAACTATATGCCCCATACAAGTTACCGAATCTGCCGTTTCCGGTTTCCAGGATCTGCCGTAGCGTGAACAATGATCGATTGTGAACTTTCCTGGTCTGAAACCACACTGATAGAGGCCAATCAGGTTTCAGGTGATCACATAGTAAGGTAGAGAGGATCTTGTAAGTGATATTCAGGAGACTTATTCTTCTATAGTTGGCGCAGTTTAAGGGGTCTCCTTTCTTGTGAATTGGGCAACCGATGCTCAGGTTCCATTCATCAGGCATACTTTTTTCTGACCAAACTTTATAGATGAGTTGGTGTATCCGCTCCACGAGATCATCTAGAGCCGCTTTAAAAAGTTCGGCGGGTAGTCCGTCGGGGCCAGCAGCTGTGTTGTTTTTTAAGTTTGGATATTGCTATCCTCACTTCATTTTGGTCAGGTGGACGGAAGTTTTGTCTGTCATCGTCCATGTTTAATGGTTCATTCTGCCTGACAGCGGGATTTTGGTCTTCATTGCCGTTTAGCAATCTGCAGAAATGGTCCTTTCATGTACTCAGCACCGACTGTGTCATTCCTATCTCTACAAGCTTCTGTGCGGGTTTCTTGCCTTGGCAGGTTCTTTTTACTTGTTGGTAAAACTATCGCACGTTGGTCCTAGAGTAGCATCTCTCAATATCTTCGATCGCGCGCTTCTCATACTCTCTCTTCTTTTGGAGAAGACGGTGTTCTTCCCGTCTTTTCTACTCGTAGAGCTCGCGAGCAGCTCTCGTCCCTCTTTGCAGCACCGCTTTATTTGCCTCTTGTTTGGCTGCATGGGCCTGCCTGCATTCGCCATCGAGGTTTTGTGGTAGTCTGGTGAAACCTAGCACATCAGTTGCGGCATATCTGATGGTTTGTTGGCAGCGTTCCCTTTGGTCTTTGCACTTGATGCTGGCGGCAATGGATTTCTTGTTGTTGTTGTTTACGGTATATTCCATCGAAATAGGTTCTGGCGGTCTCTTACGATTGCAGCTTTCTGACGTCATACTTCCTCACAGTATTATTCCGTTGTTGTGGCGTTCGGGTTTTTCGCATTCTTACCTTGGCTGCAATAAGGTAGTGGTCCGAATCGATGCCGCTCCGAAGTCATTTAGCCTAAGGCCGTTTCCAGACGTTTAGTCATGTAGGCTATGTTTTCCGACAGTCCTACCAAAGACTTAATCTTTAACTATTTTAGCGTTAAAATCACTTAGTACGATCTTAACGTCGTATTTAGGTGATAACTCATAGGTTTTGTTGAGGATCTCGTAGAATTCATCCTTATATGTTGGCGAATTGAGCCTTGAAGTCGCTCACTTACATGTCGAAAGCCCAAAACTTCTTCCCTCGGTCTACTGCTTATGACGAATCCGCACTCAAATAAACGCTGTGGTTTTCTTTCACAATCACCGTAGTACACGTCACAGTATTTCATCCTATTTTTGCCCGGCCCATTCCATCGCACTTTCTGGATGGTAGTAATTCCTGCTCTGTAGCAGTCTAGGTCCTCCACTAGTTGTTTGGCTGCACGTGAGTTAAGAGTTCTAACATTCCACGTGCAGATCGGAAGGTCGTTTTCCTTAATTCGTTTTTCCGGGTCGTCCACTGTTAATCCGTCCTCTCCTGGGGCTATTGGTCGCTTCGCAACTTTTTATTTTTCTATGGCGGGGTTGTTAACCCCAATGGAGGGCCAGGTCCTTTGTTGTTAGACAAAAAGGAACCGGAGAGTCCAGAGTCATTAACCCGCTTCGGGGATATGAGTGCTGCCGTTGGCCCTTTAAGAGCTCATCCACCACCATCTGTATTTCAATGCCCTGAATGTCCCAATGACCTTATCTCCAAATACGTCGAGGTAACTCATTAGGGCATCTGCTTCTTTGACTGGTGACGCCACCGTTGGTCCAATTGATTGAGCTTATCCGCCGTGTGTCCTCTTTCTGAGTGGCTCGTGCAAGACTTCTGCGAATCGATCAGAACAGTCATTAAAAATCAAATTAATCCTTTTTTTTAATTTTGTACGTGAAAATGAATTCTTCAATTTTAAGGTTATGTCAGTTCACTGCAAAACGTCAATAATCCGTCTACACTGCACAATCGTTCTCCATCAACATTGGGCTTTCGATAATTTTTTTTGTATCAGTCACAGAAAACTACTCTGTTCATGACAGTGCTTTTCAGTTGAATAAATAAAAACGATTGGTTAACTGAGCCATTTTCATTTTCCAGCGAAAAACCTACATTTAAGTGTTAAAAAAACCATCGGACGGTACCAGGAATCGGGTCAGGATGAATGGAATGTATTAGTTGAAAATGTTTTATAAAACAATTCAAATAAAACAAAATGGCTGTATATAGGTTTTGCCAAATGGCGGATTTAAGTGTTGTTTGGCTTGTTAATTTATTCTGTGCTGTTAATAGTTATAGTTTTTATTTAAAAAAATAAATTTCCAGTCAAGCATTGAGTTAAAAATATTTTTTTTCTCACAAATATTTAATTGGAATTTTTGAAATTTAAATGAAAAATATTTTTTTTATTTTATTAATTTAAATTAACACTGAATATAAATATCTGCTTGGGGGTTGGAAATTCAAGAGAAAAAAAAACTTAGGGATGGGCATGTTGGACAGATGCTTTAATCTTTAACTATCCGAAGTTTGACTTGGTGACCAGATTAGAACAAAAGGAAAATAAATGTAAATACAACAACGAAGATGTTAAATAGAAAATTTATTGTAGCTTTCATTTTGAAGCTTCATCAATGTCATTTTGTTTGCAACGGCATTTCATTCAAAATGACGGTTTCGCTGGTGCAATGGTTCGAAAAATCGCGTCGGTCGGTCAAATTTTTGATGACTCGGCGTTGTTCCGCAGCGTCAAGCTGTTAGATTGTTAGTACAGACTCAACTCATGACCAAGATCCAGTAAAATTTATAAAGTGGTGAGTGGTGAGCAATTGTTGAATGCCTTCCATGAGATGACCCCAGTCACTAAATTTTTTTTTCAAAACTTCAAATTTTGCTTCGTTTGTATGGCATGTAGTAGATTTTGTCGAGCTCCGTTTTGTGGGCAAAGATTTTAATGAACATTTAAGAAGGTCATCGTAATATGAATACGGAACAAGGATTCAAGGCGCTTATATATGACTCAAAATGTTGGACAATGTACAAGACGTATTAGAGGAAATTGACAGAAGTTGAAACGAATATGCTTCGCATGACAGCAAAAGTGACAAAGCGTGATTGGATAAGAAGCAACAAAACCCGGAGGAGCTTCTACATTAAGAACACTTTTTTGCACAAAACACAGTATTAATAATTTAACTGCCATAGTGCCATGTAGTTCCTGGATCAAACAAATGCAATGATATACCCGCATTTAGTTGGCCTCAGACGCATGGAATATTCCAAAATTGAAGATTTTGCATTTGCAGTCAAACTGATTCCACAAGTGGAACCTTGGAACGAAACAAAAAAGAGTCGAGGGCATCGACGGAAACGGTCCCTACTTTCTTAATTTATAATTAATTAGATCCAATAAATTTGCTGTATCATAAACCGCATCAAAAAGTAATTCTTTGTAGATGCATAAGTGCTTGGGCAAATATTCGTGAATTTGGGGTCAGAACAATAATTGCAATTCTGCTTGTTAACATTGCTGCTGAGTAAGAATTTGTTCACATCCAAGATGATGTGTGTCAACGACGACCTCCGTTGGAACGACCATATATTTGAAATCGCTAAGAATGCTGCTAAGTGCTTAGGTTTTCTGTATCGGCGTAAGAAGTATTTTTCCCCATCTGATCTGGCTACAATTTATAAAGCGTTTATACGACATAAACTCGAGTATAACTCCCACCTGTGGGCAGGTGCTTCACAAACATCGCTTCACCTGCTTGATAGAATACAAAATCGAGCGTTAAGATTGATAGGAAATAGAACTACCGCTGAAACAATTGCCCCTCTCGAACACCGACGCAATGTTTCATGTCTTTCCTTATTTTATCGTTTCTTTTATAAAAAATGTTCACACGAGGTAGCCAGCTGCATTCCTCCCCTTAAAAGTTTCGCCCGTAATACTCGTCTTGCAAGGAATGCCCATCAGTTCACCCTTGAGCCCAATTTCGGACGTACCGTGAAATATAGGGATTCTTTGGAATGGTTTACCCGGCGAGATTTTCCCTTGCCATTTCAATTTGCAAACATTCAAAACCAATGTTAATCGACACCTCCTATCTCTCCCCTCCCTATCTTCCTAATGCCCGCGCAGTGTGTTACATTAAAAGGGAAACAAATAGTCCCTTGTGCGCGCGTTAATTATAAAAAAAAAAAAAAAAAAAAAAATTTCTTGGCCAAAACCCATATCCCATCGAGCGTCAATTTTTCCGTCAGGACAATCTTATGGGTTCGATCTCTGGCAATGCCCAATTCAGATAATTGGCAACAAAACTTAATTTCTGCTTCTCAGGGTTTTCTCGGAAAGGGACCGACTTGAATGAAATTCTTAAAAACTATGTATGTTTTTCAATCAATAAAAGACATACATAGTCTTAAGCCTACACAAAAGCTAGTGTACTGCAGACTCCGTTTAGATTATGATTCTTTTTCTCATATTTTTAATTGATGGCTGTAACCATAAAAACCACCAAATTTAAACTCAATAGTTCACCCTTTTCAGAAGCGACCTACTATAGCTAAAAGGAATACAAATGTACGAAATATTCAATGAGTTATTTCTCAATGTTCTACCAAAATATTGGAGGATTGAAAGCAAAACTAAAATCAGTTTTTACTTCAAGTCTTGGGTTTTACTATGATGCAATACTTTTTTTATTGAAACATGGTTAGATAAGTCTATTGTGGACAACGAAATACTGTTTAGTTCATACCAAATATTTCGGTCAGATCGCTAATCTTTAACTAACAGTAAAAAGTCTGGCGGTGGAGTTCTAATTGCCGTTAAAAAATTCTACAACTCTAATATTATCTCTATGCCCTCAATAAGCGTATAAATGGTATGTCTTACAACTCTCCTCAAAAGTTCCCAAATTTTTATTGTTTGTGTCTACATTCCATGATGATATCATTATTATCATCATCATTAGCCAGTTGCATTCCTCCCCTTAAACAGTTTCACGGTAATACTCGCGCTTCCAGGAATGCCCACCAATTTACTTTTGAGCCTAATTTCGGTCGTCCAGTCAAGTACAGATATTCGTTCTTCAGCCGTACAACTCGAATGTGGAATCTCTTGCCTAACTTTATTTTCCCCTCCTATTATGATGTTCAAGAAGTTACAACGTTGATCGCAGACAGGAGTATTTCTTTTGTGGACTCAACGTGCTCTTTAGCCCTAAACTAAGTTAACCCGTTTAAAAATGAAAAAAAGTAGTTTTCTCGACCAGGTGCTGTTAATGGTTTAAGATCTTGCCCTTTATTGCATGATGTTAGATATCACCCCTAGTTTGAAATTTTAATAGAAATTTTAATGAGTTCCAAGAAAAATCAAGGGCTGCATACAGAAACTACATCAGATCTATGAAAGATAACCTACTATTGAGTCCTTCATCTTGTTTGATTTTTTTTTAAATAAGAGAAAAGTAGCTGAATGCCCGACTCAGTCGATGAGTTGATTCATGAAGTAAAATCGCATCTATCTGACAGACAACATGGAGTCGTCAAGAGCAAATCTACCATTACAAATCTTTTGGAAATTATATCTTGTATAACAAAGAGATTCATGAATGGTCATTAAATGGATGCGGTATACACTGAATTTTCTAAATCAACTTAACCACCAGCTCCTTGCTAGAAAACTTTCACTTTTCGGTTGGTGCCCAAAACTTATTTAATGGATTGCAAGTAGTTATTTTTCATCTCGTCCTCAATATGTTAAATTTAAGTCTCATTTATCCAAAGCAGTAGATACCAAGGAGTAGTGCCTTAGTGGTAACACTCCGATCGAGACTCAGGTGGCGCACACAAGTGGAAGAGGACCTCAATTGACTCCACGTACGTAACTGGAGACAAATAGCTAGGGGACGAGCTGGCTGGAGAAGCTTGCTGGTTGAGGCTCAAGTCCACTCCGGACTGTAGCGCCACCTAAAGTAAGGTAAGGTAATAGATGTCAAGTCTGGGGTGCCTCAAGGAAGCCACCTGGAACCACTGTTATTCTTGATTTTTATAAATGATTTACCCTCTGCGATAAAATACTGTGATATGTAGATCTCTATGCTAACGATGCGAAAATTTAATTTCAGAATGCAAATCGATTCTATTACTGCAAAAGCTTCTGTTCGTCTAGGAATGATTAAACGATGGTCAAAAGAATTCAACGACCCTTATGTAACAAAGAGCCTATTTGTTGGACTGGTTCGTTTGATCCCGAAATATGGTTGCCAAGTTTGGTTTTTGAATAAAACTGTTTCTATTTTTCTATTATTCGCTCTTCGTCATCTTAACTGGGACTGGGATAATAATCACCATCTTCCACCACATCGTTTGCGTTTTAATACACTCAAGGACAGGAGGTCATCACTTAAAGCTGCATTCATATTTAAACTTTTGAATGGTGACATAAGTTCTCCTTATTTGCTTTCCTTAATAAAAATAAATGTGCAATTTCGTTCAAGTCGAAATTATAAAATTTTGCCAACAAATGAAACAACTTTAAACTATTTAAATAATGAACCGTTCTCTCTTTTATGTAAACAATTCAATAATTATAAACCATTAATTTTTTGTATGCAAGCTGTCTTATGGGCATAACACCTAAGACAGTTTGTTTTTAACAGAACTTAATTTGGATTTTCACTGCATGGTTCGACTTAGTCAGAATTGTGTTTTGTGTGTAAGTATTTTTAAATGGTAAGTGATTTTTGTTTTTTCTACACTGTTCAAAACAGGCCAGCTGTTTTGGCATTAAGTGAAACCCAGGTTGGATTAAATACTGATTTATCAGAATTTGCTCTGCTTTGTGCCATTACTCTTTTTCCATCATGGTCTCGTGGTCTATTGTAGGAATGATATTGCTTGCCAGAGCATTCCCCAATATGGACAATGTTCCAACACGGACTTTAACATCTTGTGGCTCAAATTCACTATCCGCAAGCATGTCATTCATTATTGTTTTATTTACAGGAGTCTAAATCTCGACAATAATTCGACCTGCAACGAGTTTGATGCACTGTCTGATTCCATCTCGAAAATTGTTTCCCTTTGCCACCGTACTGAAATCGTTATTGCAGGCGATTTCAATGTACACAATTCCAATTGGCTCCGCTATTCTGGTCAGACAACACCCGAAGGAAGGTATGTCGAGCTCTTTGCCGGGTTACATCACCTTACCAAACTGATCGATGTGCCAATACGTAAACCATACTCTTGACTTGTTTCTTACTTCTCACCCTGATAAATATACCATTAGTGTAACTTCTCCATTTGGCACTTCAGACCACTGTGTCATTTCAGCTAATTTCTCATCCTCCACCCATCCAGTTAAAGAAAAACTTTCCATCAGGACCGTTTGGCAATACGAGAAAGCCAACTGGGACGGCCTGAATATTTTTTTCCGAAACTTTAATTGGTAACTATGCTTCCTCGATAGTGACATTGATGCCAGTGCTGAAATGATCACAAATGTGATTCTTCTAGGGATGCGTGCTTTTGTTCCTAACAGAGTAAAAAGCATAAACAAAAATCCTGATTTAACTCTGTGTGTAAAGAAGTTATCTGGCTCAAAGAAGTAAGTTTCCGATCCTACAAAGCCAACCCTACAGGGGAAAATCGGAAAAAGCACAAACAAGCAAGAAACTCATGCAACTCTGTTATTGAAAGAACCAAATTTTTTTATAACCAAAAATTACGGCACAAAATTTTGCAGTGTCCCAAAAGCAGTAAAAATTTTTGGTCATTTGTAAAAAAATATTAAAAACTCCTCGACATCTTCGGTTCCAACGCTCATCGACAATAAAAAAAAACAATTTTTTACTCTTCAGAGAAGGCAAACTTGCTCGCCGCCCATTTCGCTGCTAGCTCCACGCTGCTAGCTCCACGCTGCCTCACAGCAACGTTGCCCCTCCTGTACTTGAGAATGTAAGTTTTTTCATGGGACAGATTTTTTTCCGCACTCGTATAGTAGCATAAGCTCTCAAAGATCTCGATATACACAAATCCGCTGACCCGGATGGTATACCCCCGATTATTCTGAAGAGGTGTTCTTCCACACTGGCAAAGCTTTTCCATCGCTCCTACTCTTCTGGAATCTTTCCTAGAAGATGGAAAACAGCATTTGTCCAGCCTATCCCCAAGAAAGGTGACCCATCCTCCCCCTCCTCAAGTCTGATTCCCATAAAATAAATTCTGGTGTGCCCCAGGGCTCTGTTCTGTCTCCGACTCTTTTCCTCTGACGACTCTACCCTCAGCTTTTCATATTCGTTCGATAATTCACGTCCTTCGCCTTCGGACGTTCAATTGCAACGGTACCGTATGACAAGCTCATTAAACTCCGATTTATACAGCATTGTCAAATGGGGTAATAGGATTCTATGGAGTTTAGTGCTTCGAAAACTCAATGCTGTCTTCTGTCGTTAAAGCTATGTTTAGCCATTGTCCATGAATGGCACTTACATCGAAGAAACCGAAAAGCTCTCAGTACTCGGTATGTGTGTCAACGACGACCTCCGTTGGAACGACCATATATTTGAGATCGCTTAGAATGCTGCTAAGTGCTTAGGTTTTCTGTATCGGTGTAAGAAGTATTTTTCCCCATCTGATTTGGCTACAATCTATAAAGCGTTTATACGACATAAACTCGAGTATAACTCCCACCTCTGGGCAGGTGCTTCACAAACATCGCTTCACCTGCTTGATAGAATACAAAATCGAGCGTTAAGATTGATAGGAAATGGAACTGCCGTTGAAACAATTGCCCCTCTCGAACACCGACGCAATGTTTCATGTCTTTCCTTTTTTTATCGGTTCTTTTACAAAAAATGTTCACTTGAAGTAGCCATCTGCATTCCTCCAATAAGAAGTTTCTCCCGTAATACTCGTCTCGCAAGGAATGCTCATCAGTTCACCCTTGAGCCCAATTTCGGACGTACCGTGAAATATAGGGATTCTTTTTTTAGCCGAACAACACGAATTTAAAAAAAGTTTACCCGGCGAGATTTTGCCTTGCCATTTTGATCTGCTAACATTCAAAACCAATGTTAATCGACACCTCCAATCTTCCTAATGCCCGCGCAGTGTGTTCTACATTAAAAGGGAAACAAATAATCCCTTTTGCGCGCGGTAATTATAAAAATGTAAATGTAATTGAAATGTAAAAAAAATTTTACTCATATTGAATTTAAATCGTTACTAATTAAATTTTGTAATATTATTTTTATGTATCCAAATAACTGTGATCAATAATGTATCGGAAGTTATAGTTAAATAAATAAATAAAATTTACTTTTCTTTATTTAATTCAAAACTCCCTCTACTTCCACCTCCTGTTTGGATTTTTTTTTATAATCAGGACAAATGTATTTGAAAAGCTTCAGTTAACTTAAATTAGATGTTAAAAATCATTATCATTTAATACTATTTTGAAATTTTATTTTATTTTTATCCAAATATACAAATTATTAAAAAAAAAAAAACAAATGGAAGGATCGAAAAGGTAATTAAAAAAAGGACCCTTTAAAAAAAAGCCCAGGCTGAAAAGTTTTCACATTTCAAAACTGTTAGTTTTCACCGCATGATTGCTACTTCCATTTCATCAATCAACTTCACCCTCACTCAACAAAAAAACCCATAGCAGTGGTATTTTTTTTCGAATCATTCATTTTTTACATCTCTCACTATTGAATCCATCGATCCATCAAATAATTTTGACAGACGGCTCTCACAAACCGTATACAGACGAGCTTTCATCATCAACAAAATAAATGTCAATATTTTTGTTATGAAATGAAAAACTAAAGTACTCTTGCCATAACCATTCCTTTCCCTATTGCAACACACTCAGGAGTGCATTTCACAAAATCTGCTTTTCTTCTTGCTGGGAGTCTATAACTATTTTCAATGGAAAACGAGTGCATTTCCGTAGAAAACCTTATCTTTGGAGTTATAACTTTGAGACTTCTTTAAGGTGGCAGCTTACGAATGCAGTCAAGTTCGAAGTTTTCTCTCACATATCAAATGAGATACTTTTTCAACATATCCTTCTGCGAAGTTAGAAATTCCTGGAAAGTAATGTCAGTAGATATCTACTCTTATGTCCTTTGTATTTTATTTCCACAAAAGATTAAATCGTTTTCTTGAATGTAATTGAAAACACAAATCGAAGAAAAAAGCATTATTTTTCTAATCCCTTATCCTTGTAGGAAATGTTTATTTTTCTTTTGGTTAATACTTGATCCTTAAGAACGACTCAGATTTAAATTTGATAAATGGAAGCAACTTATACATTTGTTTAAATATTGATATTTCTAAAAACGTACATTTTCAGCAGAAATTTATATCAAATTTAATTATTTGACTTGAGTTTTCTTTGGAAAGAAGAAAAACTTTTATACTGCTGCATACCAAAATGAAAAACAAGCAATTGCCATTGCACTTCATTTCTATTTGTAATTTACTTTGAAATATAAGATGGTTTTATGAAATTATTTGGTTCCCTTAACAGATTTATTTATTTTACCTAAGGAAAATCATTCATGAGTGTGCATTTCCTGGTAAAATTCTTCTTCGAAAACTTTTCAATATAACATACACACGTTGGAAACACGAGCGTAGCCAGAATTTTGGGAATTTTGGTGGGGAAAATGAATTAAAAATAAATTGCACGACTGGATCGGACGTACTTGCTCGTATGTGCGGTCACAGCTTGGAATACAATTTGAAAAATATTAAGGGAACTTCAAAGATTATATTCGATTTTTTTTTTGATTTTTGATTGCTTAAAAAAAGTACTTAAAATGGTTTTCAGCGAAATGATTTCAACGCTATTTTATTTCTTACAAAAAATATGAACATTTGAAATTTTTTTTTTCAAAATTGTAGCAACAGTTTTTAAATAAAATGTTTTTTTTTTTTAAATTAAAAAAAAATTATTCGAGAATGCAAATTTAAGAAAAAAAAATAATTTACATTTAAAAACAAAATTAAAAAAATAAATTTACCAGTTTTTAAAATATTGATTTTTGAAAAAAAAAATTCTAAAAATACAAAAAAAAAAGTTTCGAAAATATACACTCAGCGGCACTGAATCTTGGCCAAGCTGTTATAATCCGATTGGAAAGATTTTGAGGTTTTATAACATATATCGCATATGACGATAAGTCAGTACAGTGTTTATCTCTTTTTTTATTTTTATTTTTTTTTCATTACGTTTAAAACTTATAAATTGTTATTGTAGGAATTCACGAATTCCGTAAAGTGTACCGTTACTTTATTAAAAAAATTTGTGTTATAGTGGTTTGAAAAAAGGCTTTGGCAAATTTTATATTTTATACAAAATGCCTTTAATGCCAGTACAGGTAGTACAAGCTGAAGCTTTAATCAGCCATGGACTGACAGAACGGGAAGTTGCTTCTATAATCGGAGTACCGCGTTCATCGATGCAGTTTATGTTAACAAGACTTCAAGAGACCGGAAGCTACTATCGCCGACCAGGCAGTGGGGGAGTAAGGCGCACATCGGCTCGAGATGACCGATTAATTCAACTTACCATTTTAAGGAACCGCTTCATCACTGCCGTTGAGGTCCGCCAGCAGCTTCAAAGAACAAGAGAAGTCAACGTTAGTGAGGGTACGATAAGAAGACGAATAGAAGCAGAGAATTTAAAAGCTCGAAGGCCAGTACGCTGTCCACAGCTGCTCAGACATCACCGAGTAGCCCGGCTTCGATTTGCTAGAGACCATGCAAATTGGACTCACGAGCAATGGGCCACAGTCTTATTTACAGATGAGTGCAGAATTGCCTTACGTGCACCAGATGGTCGAAAACGTGTATGGAGAAAGAGAGGAGAGCGGTTCCTGCCCATCACAACCATAGAAACAGTGGCTTTTCATGGAGGCTCGATAATGGTATGGAGAGGAATAAGCTCCGAAGGACGTACAGAATTGGCTATCACTGTCATTGATAATCGATTAACTGCAGCGCGATACGTTGAAGAGATCCTTCAGGAACACGTTATGCCTTATACGGGGTTCATAGGAAATGATCAGTTCCTTTTAATGCAAGATAATGCACGACCGCATCTAGCACGTTTCGTAAAAGAATACCTTCAAGGCACCGGTATTCAAAAACTGCAGTGGCCCGCTCGTAGTCCAGACCTAAATCCCATAGAGCATATATGGCACATGTTCAAAAGAAGGATAAAGTGCTCATCCCACCACCCACAAACACCAAACGAGCTTCGGGACGTTACACTCGCCGCTTGGGAGAGTTTATCGCAAGAAGATATTAAAAACATCATCCAGAGTATGCCCGAACGAGGCATCAGGGCGAGAGGAGGGAACACACGATACTGACAAGTGTACAAAACTTGAGTATATTAAAATTAAATTACTTAGGCTTCCTACATCTTCCTGAATATCAATTTTGATTGTAATGTCATAACCAGTCTTTGAGAAAGTCGAAGAAAAAAAAAACGGTCCTGTGGGAGTTACCGTTTTTAGCTTAGCACCTTGTTTTTTTTCACCAAAATATAACCCACAACTTCAGTAGTGCACTGATTTGTTCATAAAAATTCTTGTAGCCGTTTTCGAGAAAAATAAGCTTTTACTTAACGGTTATTTCGCAGTACCTATATATTTGAGCTAAGAAATAATTTAAAAAAAGCTCTCTTTGTTCAGGAAAAATAGACCAAAAAATGGGCACGACTGGGTCGCACGTACTTGCTCTTATGTGCCTTATTACATTGGAAAGCAAGATATTTGACAGAAACAAATAACATTTACATTGAAAACAACATAGTTTGAACTTATAAAAAGTAAAATTAATTAATTAATGGTAAAATTAAAGTAAGCCATCACACGTCTTAAATAACAAAGAATTTATGAAAAATGTATTTCGAAAATTGTATGACCGGTTTGGATCCTGTTTTTTATTTTTAGTTTTTTGAAATTTTTCTGTTTTGAAATTTTGGTATGCAGATTTTTAGAGTTTATTAATATAAATATGATTATAAAATTTAAACTAATTTTTTTGATTAGTTTTAAAAATATTAATTTTTGAAAAAAAAAATTAAATAAATTTTTATTAGAAAAAAAGTTATTAAAAATTTGGATATCCAAAAAGCCGTTACTGAGAAAGCCCAAAATTAAAAAAATCCGTTATATGAAAGGTACCGATAATAGAATTTTCCCGTAAATTCGGTTCTAGTCAATTAATAGCTAATAACAACAAAAAAAATCTCAAAAAATTTTATCAAAATCGTTGGAGCCGTTTTCGAGAAAATAAGCTTTTCCTAAACGGTCACATGGCAGGTACCGTTATTTTTAGGCCTAAAAATAAAATTTCAATTTAACTTCTGTGGAATGCCAAAATAATCATACACACCAAGTTTGAAAATAATCGGTTAAGCTATTTAGGCAGCAGCTCGTTATACATACTGACAGACAGACAGACAGACAGACATTTTTTCTCAATCACTTTTTTAGACTTATCTATGATCATAATGTCATGTTTCATTGTTATCTCAATTTTGTTTATATTCATGAATCCTAAACTTGCCTTATAATCTCTATAATCGCAAGGAAAAAAATGTCTATCAATTAACAACTGAGTTACCAAATGTTTTCTTAATTCTAAAAATTCACTTTCGTTATTATTTTTTAAAGTCATTGTCATAGAGAATTCTATAAATTAATTAAAAATTATACTAATACTAGCTTCTAGCCGCGACTTCATCTCTGTGGAGTTCTGAATTCTGATTAAATATTTGTATTATTTAAATATAAACTCGCCAAAGAATACTTCAGATTCTAGATTTCTCCCCCAGAAACGGTGCATTTTGTTCACAAATCCGTGCTGTCGTTAAGGCCTGCAAGCATATCAAACAAACCTTCAGCAATGAAGTATTTCATATGTAAGCCTCTCTCACTGGATAAAATTTAACATAACTCCATATTTCTATTTTTCTGGATAGCCTATGTCTCAATCCAGCACATTATACATCTACCTACCAAATTAAATCCAAATCCGTTAAGCCGTTGAGGCGTTATTGGGTAACAAACATCCAAATATCCAAACATCCAAACATTCACATTTATAATATAAGTAGGATTTCTGAAGGGCTTCTCTGATTGTCGCAACAGGCATCTAAGCTTAGAGTTACCTTAGCCTTAGCATATGTACATCAGATTACCTAAAACCGCAAAAATAGAGGCAGGTCATAAGACTCCAGGTTCTGACCTCAACCAATTTGTAAAATAAAACTAGGGAAAGTTTAGCACTAAGGACCAAGCTTGTTCAAGAGGGCAATGTTCTCCCCTGTTCCCATTTTAACCAAAACAAAGTTCTTCTGGGAATCTAATTTAAATATAAATATTTTTCCACTCGTATCATTAGAATAATATTGAGTTTTTTTTTTTCAAAACTAATGAATTTAGTTTCTCTTATTAGTAGGGGAGGCGGCCGTAGGAACAACTACCTCATTTAGTTAATTGAAAATTTAGCCATTAATATATGGGAAATTTTTTTTTTTTTTGGCTAGGTCATGTAGAGCGAATGGACAACAAGGCTCCAGCTCGTAGGATCTTCGATTCCATCCCAGAGGGTAGACGCAGTCAAGGAAAACCGCGGCTTAGGTGGCGCGCTCAAGTGGAGGACGACTTCAACCAACTTGGAGTGAAAAACTGGAGGTAGCTAGCCAAAGACCGAACTGGCTGGAGAGGCATGTTGGTTGAGGCCCAGGTTCGTCCCAAACTGTAGCGCTCCCTAAGTAAGTAAGTAAGTAAGTACATGGCAAATTACATGAAATGTACAAAACAGCTGGTCGGACAGACTTTTTCTTGTCTCTTTGGCTGTAGAATGGTCACTTACACAAATTTCTTTCTTCCATAAGAATCCGTCAAATAGTTAAGGACCATTCTCCGGTCATATGGAAGGTACCGTTATAAGACTTTTCCTGAAAAAAACATTCAAAACAAAACACCATTCAAAAAGTCTTATCAAAATCGATGGAGCCATTTTCGAGAAAAAATAAGTTTTTTATTAAAAAGTTATATGGCAGGTACCGTTAGTTTTGGAGCTAGAACTCCAATGCGAAAAAGGGTCGGCTAGAGTACTCTAAAAATACTATATACCAAGTTTGAAGAAAATCGGCTTAACCGTTAAGGCTGTAAAAATCGATAGGGACAGACAGACAGACAGACAGAAATTTCCGACTGACTTTGTTTAGACTTCTCTATCATCGTAATGTTATGTTTGATTATTATCTAATTTTTTTTAAGAATGCATAACTTTTCTTATAGTACCTATAATCGCCAGTAAATATGTTATAAGGGATTTAAAAGTTAGTTTGGGAAGTACTATACAAGGCTTCTAGACAAAGGTTGAAATTACCTGATTAAGCCTTCCAAAGTTGTTTAATGAAAATTAAAAAAAAATTTGCAAGTCAAGGCAAATAACTTGTGTAAGGCTTACCTATATAAGTTTTAATTTTTAATTTTGGTGGGGCTAACGCCCCATTTATTAGCTTAATACAAGCTTAACTTAAACTTAACTAAACTTAAAAACTAATTAAACTAAATTAACTTATAAGGAGGAAAGATGATGTAAGAGCTGGGCTTTCAGACAAGGACTTGGAAGGTTGAAATCGAAAAGAGGAGAGATCGAATTGATTTTACTCAACATGCGGGTTAAAGGTTCATTGAGACCATAGGAAGTACGATGGGGAGGAAGGTAAAAAAGACGTGATGATCTTAAGTTGCGTGGGTTAGTGTTAAACAAGATGAGATCAAAAAGTGAGGAACAGTCAGTGGCACCTGTAAGAATTCGATGAATGAAAATGATGTCAAACACATTCCTACGGACTTCAAGGGGGTGTAGATTTATAATTTTGAGTCGGTCAAGGTAGGGTGGCAGAGATGAGAAGTTATTAGGGTCATAAAGACTTCGGAGAGCAAAGAGTAGAAAACGGCGTTGAACGCTCTCAATTCTGGAGATATGAACCGCGTGATAGGGGGCCCATACTTGCGATGCATACTCAAGGAGAGGACGAACATAGGAAATATAGAGGGATTTGGTTACAAATGGGTTCCTAAACTCTTTGGACCACCTTTTGATAAAACCAAGGGCGGAGTTAGCTCTTGATATAGCATTATCGATATGAGAGCGAAAATTTAATTCGCAATCACAGAGGACGCCTAAATCGCGGATAACCTGTACGCGGTTAATGGAAAGGGTTAGAAGATAATAAGATCTAAGGGAAGGCCTTTTACTTTTTCGAGAGAACGTACTTAGCTCACATTTGGCAATATTGAGTTCGTGAAAATTCTTACTGCACCAATTGACAAATGAATTGAGGTCATTTTGAAGCAGGAGAGAATCAAGACCAGAGGAGATTACTTTGAAAATTTTAGCATCATCAGCATAAAGGGAGATAGAAGATGATTGGATTATCTTTTCAACATCATTAATGGCAAGGATAAATAAAAGAGGTCCAAGATGGCTACCTTGGGGTACCCCAGAGGTGGCCACAAATGGAACTGAAAGAACAGAACGAAAACGGACTCTGTATTGGCGGTTGTCAAGATACGAGGATATCCATTTAAGAAGGTTAGGACTGAATCCAAGAAAGGAAAGCTTAAAATGAATTAAACTGTGAGAGATTTTGTCGAAAGCCTTGCTGAAATCTGTTGTGATGACGTCTACTTCGTAGCCCTTTTCCATGGCAGAGAGTGAAAATGTAACGAACTCAACAAGATTACTTGTGGTAGATCTTCCCTTACAAAAACCATGTTGAGTTGAGGATATTAGAGATTTGCATTGGAAAGAAAGTGAGTCATACAGAATGCTTTCGAAGAGTTTGGGGATATGAGAAAGTTTGGCGATGGGCCGATAATTACAAACTTCGTTTTTAGGACCTTTTTTATGAATTGGTGTGATAGTGGATATTTTCCATAAATCGGGGAAAGATCCGGTGGAAAGGGACAGTTGGAACAAGTTTGTAATAGGAAGGACCAAACTCGAGCAACATTTTTTTTAGTAAAATTGCAGGTATACCATCGGGACCAGGAGTATACTCGTCTTTAAGTTCAAGGATGCCATTTAGAACTAATGAAGTATCCAAATTCGTATTTAAGGGGCCGGTATTAAAATGAGGAAGGTAGGAAAAATAAGATTTGTCAGGATCTAAGGTTTTTGGTGCAAAAGACTGTTTGAAGTAACTGGCGAATGAATTGGCGATGGTAGATGGATCATTGGATGATTGGTTGTTGTAGAGAAGAGAGGGAGGGAAACCATCATTTTTCTTTTTAAAATTAATAAACTTATAAAACGATTTGGGATCCGTTATTAAATTTGCTTGGGTGTTGGAAGCAAAGCCATTGTAGAGCGTTTCATATAGACTCCAAAATTTATAAAATACTCCCAAGTAGTCAGAGTAATCGAGAATTGAACGAGAGCGAAGATATTTAACCCAAAGCTTATTTCTCCTGTTTCGTAGCTCGCGTAGTTTATGACTGTACCGCGGGAGAAGTTGAAAAATACCTGTTACGCGAAAAGGGAACATAAAGATTTATGCAAAACTGCACTTTTTCATAAAAAAAAATAGTTGCTTCATTAAGTGATAGATTTGTAAAATCGAATGAGGTATGGATGAGGTAGTCATTTATTTTTTTGAAATTAGCCTTATGATAGTTGAATGAACAGTTAGAAATATTAGGGAGAGTAGATGGAGAGGAAATGAAAAAAGAGAGAAGGAGAGGGGGTTAAAATCGATCAACTACAGATAATGGGATGGTGCTTTCTGAAACAGATGAGTTAATCGGGTCAGAGGTGAAGATAAGATCGAGTTGCCGGCCCATGTAATTCAGAATTCCACTCACTTGGTAAAGGGTGGAATCAGAAAGACCGTCAACAAAAACAGATTCCTTGGATGAAACGGGATTGGCAGCGAAGGATGGTACATCATCAGAAATGTTCCACTGAAGTTGGGGAAGATTGAAGTCTCCAAAGATTAGAACTTCGTCTTGTGCTTCAGAAATAGCTAGCACTTCATCAATGGCATCAACAGCAAGCTTGTAAGATTCAACGGGTTGGCCAGGAAGAATGTAGAAACACACAAGGTATAGGGACTGATTTGGGAGTGATAGTTTAATGGATATGTAGTCGAGCATGTTAGAGGACGAAGAAGAAACCAGGGTCGAATCGAACTTGTTATGGACAGCAATAAGGACGCCTCTACACGGAGATTTAGGAAGAGACTCTTCGTCGTCACGAAAAACATTAAAGAACGAAGGAAACAGCTCTTGACTTTTAATGTCTTTAGAAAGATTTGTTTCAGTAAGCGCAAAAACGTCATAGGGTAGGGCTTGTGACTGTGAATACACAGAGTGTGTTTTAGAGCGAAGACCTCTTACATTTTGGTAATAAAGGGAAAGAGGGTGGTGATTGTAGAGTAGTTGGGGAGAGATAGTGTTAGGAGCGATAAAATTTATCAGAGTCGGAACCACCTTATATAAACAAAATTAATATTCCCTCGTCGATAAAAGCAAAGCCTACTATTTAAAATCCTTATAAGCGCTGGCATGCCATAAAAATTAACGTGAAGTAAGTGGTATTAAGTAATTAACTTTTTTTCAAATGTCAAAAAATGTCTTGCTGAGCTAAGATAATAACATTTCATATAAAGCTTTTTGCTGCAATAACATCTGCAAACAAAAGTCTTATAGCAGTTAAAGACCTTGCGTAATGTGCGCCAAAATTAGAAATTGTGTAGAGCCTATAAGGCTATAGCAGTTTGAAAATAGCTTTATACAAATTCAATCCTTAGTTAGGCGCTTTTTAACAACAAACCAGTGACCAATACTCTGTTTGTGGTTTGTAAATAGTTTCTTAAACATTTGTAAACTACACAGAAAAACTCTAAACATCGATGGACGTTACTCTTTTGCGTTACAGGCTTTTATGATGATTAGAAAGCTGTGTATGTTCGAAACTAAATTTTAGTTGATAAGTTTTCTCTATCAAACACAAGATTTTTCGAACACTATCCCCCCTTCATATCTACGGCCCTGTGTACATACATTCAGACTCAAGTGCAGTTTATCTCAAAGGTTTCTCTCCCATATTCATGTCTATGGTATATGCTCTATCATCATTAGATGGAGTTTAAAAAATTCTTTCCAAGCAATGTGAGAAGATAATCTTGTTTAGTTGGACAACAGACAGCAACGCACAAGATATGCACTTCATTGGACAATCTACGACACTGCATTTCTTGACTATGGCTCTCGTCCTTGGCAACGCCTTGCCATAATATGTCCTTAATTTAGAAGCTCTTACCTCTGTGATGTTTCCTTTATTGGCTTATCTGGCATATGACGTATCTGCTGAACTCAACCTAAATGAAAATTTTTGAAAAAGTGCAAAAAAAATTCTTCAAAATACACAAATTGACTTTTTCTGAGAGGAAAAACGACTTCAATCATTTTCGAACTCATTTTAAACATTAATGTTGACTTCCTGTGGCTCAAAAAAGATATATGAGCCGCTTGGTTTCTTATTTTTTAAATATATGGTTAGCACGATATTAAGTTTCGAGGAAATACAATTTTTTAAAATGATTTATGTCTTAAGAGTCAAAAGGTATTCTCAAAAAGTTTAAGTGTAAGTGTAAGAGTTGTTTTTTTTTTAAACACATTTACCTTTACTTTATCTTTTCTTTTTTTCTTTTTAGGGATTTATTTTTTAAAGCAATACACATAAATATGTGATGTTTTTTTTTCGAAACTTACTTATTGCTAAAGTATCTAGATACCAAATCATTTGATTTTTGGATTTTGAATAAAAGACATACTTATTGCTTTATAAATATACAAAGCTCCTCAGAAATTGATTAAATCCGAGTCCTCGATTGAAAATATGTTGCTTTTTTCCAGATAAAAGCAACGAAATTAAAAACATCGTACCTACTCATCAGCTTTTGCCCTCATAATACCTTCCTTAATTGGATGTTTTGTTATTATAAAATGTATATTTATCTGTATCCAGACACAGAAACACCTAATTAGGGTTTCAAGTGTACAAATTGCGTTTTTCAAGGACTTTTTTAATTTCATCGATTCAAATTCATACGAAATTATGTTTTTTTTTTCAATTTTAATGAATATTTGATCAAAAATACAGAAACAAAATAATTTTTTAATGAGATTTATCTTTGGATGTTGTTTTTACTTGCGATTAAAGGGGCTATAAGGCAAGTTTAGGATTCGTGAATATAACAAAAATTGAGTCAACAATCAAAAATGACATAACGATCATAGAGGAGTCTAAAAAAGTTGGTGACCAAAAATGTCTGTCTGTCTGTGTGTCCGTCTGTCTATCTGTCTGTCTGTCTGTCTATCTGTCAGTATGTATAACGAGCTGCAGCCTAAACGGCTTAAGCGATTATCTTCAAATTTGGTGTGTTTGATTCTTGTGGCATTCCCCAAAGGGGAAATTGAAATTTTATTTTTAGGCCTAATAATAACTGCACCTGCGATATAAACGTTTAGAAAAAGCTTATTTTTCTCGAAAACGGCTCCAACGATTTTGATGAATTTTTTTAAGAATTTTTTTGTTAGTATTGGCTATCATTTGATCAGAACCAAATTTACGGGAAAAGTGTATTAACGGTACCATTCCTATAACGGTTTTTTTAATTTTTGGATTTGAGAGATATCCAAAGAGCCGTTACTCTTTAAATGTTTGCCAAATTTTATATTTGAGAAGAACTAGGTAGCCAAATTAATTCTGCATATCAAAATTTTAAATAAATTTTTGTTCCAATTAAAATGAATTTTTGATTTTTTTTTTGAAAAATCAATATTTTTAAAACTAATTAAAAAAAATTATTTTAAATTTTATAATCACATTTATATTAATAAACTCTAAAAAACTGCATACCAAAATTTCAAAAAAACTAAAAACAAAAAACAGGATTTTTGCCACAACAATTTTCGAAATACTTGTTTCATAAATTCTTTGTTATACAGGGTATCCGCCGGGAAGGTATACTACTTTGTTTGTTTATAATTTTTGATTAATTAAAAGAGAATAGATCTTATATTGATAAATGTTTTATTTAATGTCGGCAATTATGTATGGAATACAATATCAGGTAAATATCCGCCTTTGTTAGTCTGACAAATGCGAGCCATTTTGAGCACACTTTTCATTACATTCTCACACATTTCACGCGGTATTTCATTAATTTCATCACGAATAATTTGTTTGAGTTGCTGAAGCGTTTTTGGTTTGTTTGCATAAGCCTTGCTTTTCAGACAAAAAGAAGTCCGGAGCAGTCAAATCAGGCGACCGTGGAGTCCAATCAACATCACCATTTCTTGACATAACTTGTTGTGGCAAGAGGTCTCGCATTAATTCCATTGTAATCCTGGCTGTATGCGATGTGGCATCGTCTTGTTGATACCACATGTTAATCAAGCCCAAAGCAGGCAGTTGTGGCGTTAAAAAGTTTGCAATCATATCACGATATCGCTCCCCATTCACAGTTACCGTTACGCCATTTTCATTTTCAAAGAAGTAAGGTCCAATGAGTCCTCCTGACCAAATTGCCCACCAGACTGTAACTTTAAATGGATGCAAAGGTGACTGATGAATAATTTGAGGGTTTTCCATTGCCCAGAACCGACTATTCTGTTTATTCACATATCCATTCAAATGAAAATGTGCCTCGTCACTTATTATGATTTTTCATGAAAATCGGGGTTGTCATGGACTAGCTGTAACATCCTATTGGCATATGTACGGCGGCGTAAATGATCTTGTGGAAGAAGCTCTTGTGTCAACTGAATCTTAAATGGAAATAAATGCAAACCCTTGTGCAAAATGTGGCCAAAGTTGTTTTTTGAAGACCAAGCTCCTGAGCACGGCGTCGAATTGAGGTTGATGGATTGTATTGAACACTTCCTTGAGCAGCAGTAATGTTTTCAGCCGATCTTGCAGTACGTTGTGGTCCATGCTTGGGCTTATCACCTACAGACCCTCTTTCTTCGAAATCATTAACTACACGATAAATAGTGTGTTTTGTTGGCACGTTGTTTCTCCCACAAATTTCACGTAACTTTCTCATCGTCACAATAATCGATGATTGATTTTGATAAAATGTTTTAACGATTAAAACACGTTGGTTTATCGAATGTTGTTCCATAATAAATTTGCCACGTGTCTACTTCACGACTGCCTAATATAAACTGTCAAGACTAATGTTTACCGAAATGGCAGCAAAATGGTCCTTGGCGGACACCCTGTAAAAGACGTGTGATGACGTACTCCATTTTTACTAAAAACCGTTAAGGGTTCTGGTTTTGACACTATTGTGTTATTTTTGTACGTAAATGTGCCCCGTGGCTTAGTGGTTAGTGTGTCGGACTGCTAAGCGAATGAGCCTGTGTTCAAATTCAGCTCATAGCCACCTTTTTTTCTGGGGTAATGCCTCTTGCGAGTAACTGAAAAAACCTCAAAGAGTAAAACTTGTCTCGAAAAAGTGCATCTCATCTAGCCGTTCGGACTCGGCGGTAACCTGTAGGTCCCTTCCATTCTTGCATATTAACAACACAACCCACAGGAATGGTTAAGAGTATAAGTCACTAGGCCTTGGCTCCTTAAGGAGCTGTCGCACCAATAAATTTATTTATTTATTTATAAATGTTACTTGTTTCCATCAAAAATCTTGCCTTTCAATATGATTAAGCACATAAGAGCAAGTACGTGCGACATAGTAGTACCCATTTTTTTTAATCATAGACGTTGTTTTTTCAACGAAGTTAAGTTCATATACTCAATCACCATCCTTCATACTCAATTTACCATTCAATCACAATCGATTTTTTTTTAATTTTAGAGAAAATGTAGGGGTTTGTCTTATTTGAATTAAAAAAATCCGATTTCATCGGATTTTTAGAAAAATACAGGACACATGAGAATGATGTTGATGAAGTTTTTTTTGCAGACACTTTAAATCTTATTTTTTGGTCGGAGAGGGCGTTTTTGGTGCCATGACGCAAATGCGCATGAAATTAGAATCAAAATGTAAAAGAGATGGAATGATTTTTAGTAAGAGGGAGAAAGATGGATTGGAAAATTAAAAATCAACACGAATCTCATAAATTTTTGTGAAACTCTGAGCACTGATTCAAGTTTCATTCTTATATCGTTTAATTTTTGACAGATAATCACATTTTTATTTTGAAAAAGTAGGTCCAGTTTTTTTTTTCTTATACACCAAGGGGTTTTCAATATTCCACGAAGGACCTTGCTTTGCTCGGCTTCTTTAGTTCTGAGTAATTTTGGCCATACCGTACTCTAAAGAGTCGGTTCGTACCGTAGGATTTCAGTATTTCGTAGAACTGCCTGGTAATGTCCCTAATGCCAAACCTTGTCAAAGGCTTGAACAACATCTAAGAATATAGCCGAACCTACTTGTTTTTCTTCTTACCCACCCATAGCTTCTTTCTAAGGTCATGGAAACGCTGATTGCCGGTCAGCTTAAGGAATATCTCGAAGATCGTAAGCTTCTCCATGACCGTCAGTATGGCTTCCGCAGCAACCGTTCCACTGGTGATCTGATGGCATATCTCACCGAACAGTGAAACAAATATTTACATCGCTTTGGTGAAAGTAAGATTATTGCTCTTGATATCTCCAAGGCATTTGAGGCTCTCTTATCGAAAATGCGTGCTTTTCGGATCGATGATACTTTTGCTCGTTGGATTACAAGCGTTCAAGTTGTATTGGACGGATTCAAGTCTGATTGCCACAAAATAAATGCTGGTGTGCTCCAGGTCTCTGTTCTGTCTCCGACTCTTTTCCACATTTTTATAAATGATCTTCTGTATGTTACTTCTAATCCACTTAACTGTAACTGCAGACGACTCTACCTCAGCTTTTTATATTCATTCGAAGATTCACGTCCTTCGTTTTCAGACGTACAATCGCAACGGTACCGTATGTCAAGCTCATTAAACTTTGATTTATACAGCATTGTTAAAAGCTCTCAGTTCTCAGTATGTGTGTCAACGACGACCTCCGTTGGACCGACCATATATTTGAGACCGCGTAATACTCGTCTCGCAAGGAATGCTCATCAGTTCACCCTTGAGCCCAATTTCAGACGTACCGTGAAATATAGGGAATCTTTTTTTTAGTTTTTTTAGCCGAACAACACGAATTTGGAATAGTTTACCTGGCGAGATTTTCCCTTGCCATTTGATCTGCAAGCATTCAAAACCAATATTAATCGACACCTCCTATCTTTCCCCTCCCTAGGGGATCTTAGGTTTATAAAACTTTCAAGTTAATCTCTGAATTCTTTTTCTTTGTAAAGGGTTTTTTTTTAGACGTGTGGTTTTCAGTCTGGCAATACTGTTTTCGGAGTTTGTTTGACAGCTGTCACTTGATTTATGCTCAGTTTGGTTTGCCATTTCATATTGAATAGATTTACTCCTAAACAACGTTTGCAAATCATGCAAATTTATTAACAAAATAATTGTTCAGTTTGCGCGACGCATCGCGCACTGCGTCCAATATTCGGTTGACATATGTATAATCGCCCAGCAGAGTTGGTAATTCGAGCGACCATGGATCGGTTACGCACCACGTTTACTCTAGTGGATAATGCGCATACTCAGAGAGTATCGAAGGAGACCCGAATGAGTCCATCCGCCATCGCCCGCAACAATTGGAGTTGTGTGCATCTACATTATGGAAGATTTTGTGGAAGAATCTTGGTTTGTAGGCTTACAAAATCCAACTGGTGCAAGAATTGAAGCCGAACGACCATTCGGTGAATGGGCCCCAAACGAGATGGCCAGCTATCCCGATTTCCACAAGAAAATTTTGTTCAGCGATGAAGCTCACTTTTGGTTGAATGGGTACGTTAATAAGCAAAATTGTCGTATTTGGAGTGATCATAATCCACAAGCCATTGTTGCGACGCCGTTATATCCTCAAAAAGTCACTGTTTGGTATGCTCTATGGGCAGATGGAATCATTGGTCCATATTTCTTCAAAAATGAAGCCGGCCATAATGTTACAGTCAATGGGGAACGCTATAGATAGAGCCAATGACCTTTTCGTACCTGAATTGGAGGATGTTGATGTGGACGACCTTTGGTTTCAACAAGACGGCACTACATGCCATACAGCCAACGAAACAATCAATTTATCAAAGGAAACTTTTTGTGAGCGCATTATCTCGCGTCGTGGGTCTGTGGCGTGGCTTCAAGATCGTGCGATTTAAGACCGCTTGACTATTTTTTAGTGGGGTTATGTGAAGTCACTTGTCGACGCAGATAATCCCGACACGATTGGCGCCTTGGAAGAGAATATTCGGCGCGTTATTGCTGACATACGGCCCCAATTGCTGCAAAAAGTGGTCGAAAATTGAGCCTCTCGGCTGAAATTTATTCGAGCCAGCCGCGGCGGCCATTTACTCGGAATCATTTTTAAAACATAATGGCAAACTCTTATCTTTGTAATGAAGCTAAATTCTTGGCCATAACATTAAATTATATAAGTTTTATTTCTTCTTGAAAACCACACGTTTAAAAAAACACACTCTATAATTGCAGACATTTAATGCATTTTAGGAACAAAATATTTATACCCAAAAAGAGCGACACGGACTTCTTTCTAAATAAAATTTATATTTCACGAATTTATATCTTTCTTAAAATAAGTAAGTCGTATAGGTTTTAAGTTTAATCACACTTTCGATGAACTTAAATATTAATTAAAAGAAGTTTGAAAGCTCTTTACTATTTTGTCTTTCTTTTTTATATTTCCATCTTAAATCAAACTCTAGTTTTAAGCCTTCCTCATATACCTTTTTGTTTATATTCTTTTTAATACCTATCAAGAAACCTCAAATACACTGGTGATTTTTCAAATGCAAGACCATCAATTACATCGGACCGATTTCAAGCAAATCCATCAATCAAATTCAATACCAATTGCTGTGCTGGCATAATATCTTCTCGATTATACCCATTTCCATCTGAATGAATATACCAATCAATCAAATACACTGTTTCGGAATGGCAACAAATACCATACAAAAGCTCCTATATTGATGATTGAGTTGCATGGAATGGTTGCTTTCAACTAAATATGTCAATATGATGTGGTCTATTCAAATGCCATATTCACAAATACTGGCTAACTTTAATATTATTACATGTTTTTGTTTAATGTTTCTGTTAAGAAATTTGTTGAATATATTTTAAATTATATTTAATGAGTGGTAAAATAAGATAATTTAAAAGATTTAAATGGTAAAAATTTAGCTTTGTTTTGTCCCAGTGAAATTTTGTGTGACAAAAACTTTGTCCACAAGTAAACGACGTTGACAAATGTCAACAAATTTATTCAAAATAATAATTAAAACTTGAAATGCTTGACGAATATGTTTTTCGATGCATTTTGATTAATTTTTTCAGCAAACAAATTTTAAAACACAAATTCAAAGTAAAAAGTTTTAGTTTGACTTGATAGCACAAAATCTTCAAACTTGATGTTTCCCAAGAATTTACAAAAAGCGTTTGCATACTTTTCGGTGAGTAAGAGAGACTTTTTTCTCATTTGAGAATTTTTTAAATTTTTCATTTTTTTTTATACACAAAAAGTACACGAACGAAGCTTTATTTAAATGAAACTATATTCTGTTCAACAAAAATTGTCAGTACCTACAGAGAAAATAGGACCTTTTTTTCTCAGTCTGGTTACATTGGCTTGCGTATTTCTGTTTCAAGTAAAAACTCTAACAGGGTTTTCGTACTTATCATTATAAATCATCGCAAATGGGAGAGCAATGTGCGTAGGGTTACCACTTGCTTATTACAATACAATACATTGCTCTTAATGTACAAAAAAGTTGGTTGTCTGTAATGTCATTTTAATGTAATTTTACGTGATAACGTCATAAGAAAACATTGATGACACCAACACCAACATACAGCCCGTTAACGTACAACTTATACAATTCCACTTATAACGTCAACAAAAATAGTATTAAATCTAGTACTAATTCTAGTACCAAAAATACAATAAAACAAAATTCTAGTACTAACAATCTAGTAGCAAAAATACAATTGTACAACCTAGTACCAATCGGCACCAGTTTTATATTTAACTAGCGGTACCCGGCAAGCGTTACTACGCTATCATCCACAATACCACATCACTCTTATTAAAACACAATATCACGTCGAAATACTTTTCCAGCTAAATTTTACTGCATTTTAATGTTTTTCAAATTATTAGTACAATAAATACGACAACACCTACCCTCTCACACTATTAAATTTTTTTTCTCAAAAGATCCAAAACCGAAAGCCCAAAAAGCTCAATATGATGAAAACCAATGAAAAAGCTATATAGTAGTGTTTTCAATTGGCAGAGGTAACTCTGTTGGTGCTATAACTTTTCCTTAATTTACACAGAAAGGGTAGGTAGAAATGAGTAAACGATCATTATCCACTATTCCATGGTGATAGTGATAGGTTATGGTATGGGGGAGGGTTTTTACTTGCGATTATAGGGACTATAAAGCAAGTTTAGGATTCGTGAATATTAAAAAAAATTGAGATAACAATCAAACATGACATTACGACCATAGAGAAGTCTAAAAAAGTGTTCGAGAAAAAATGTCTGTCTGTCTGTTTGTCTGTCTTAAGCCTAAACGGCTTAAGCGATTATCTTCAAACTTGGTGTGCGTGATTCTTTTGGCAGTCCCCAGAGGGGAAATTGAAATTTTATTTTTAAGCCTTATAAATAACGGTACCTGCCATATGACCGTTTAGGAAAATCTTATTTTTCTCGAAAACGGCTCCAACGATTTTAATGAAAATTTTCGAGAATTTTTTTGTTGGTATTGGCTATTATTTGATTAGAACCACATATATGGGAAAAGTCTATTAACGGAACCTTTCATATAATGGTTTTCTTAATTTTTGGCTTTCTCGGTTACGGCTAATTGGATTTGTGTCAAATGTTATATTTAAAAAGATCTAGGTAGCTTAAGTAATTCTGCATATCAAAATTTTTAATAACTTTTTTTTTCTAATTAAAATTAAATTTGATTTTTTTTTGAAAAATGAATATTTTGAAAACTAATAAAAAAAAAATATTTTTAATTTTATAATCACATGTATATCAATAAACTCTAAAAAACTGCATACCAAAATTTAAATTTTTTTTTTTTTATCAAAATCCGTCCTACAATTTTTGAAATACTTTTTTTCGTAAATTCTTTGTTATATATGACGTGTGGTGGCATACTTCATTTTTACTAAAAACCGTTAAGTATTGTGGTTTTGATAGTTTTTATAAGTTCAAACTGTGATGTTACTTTCAACGCAAATGTTATTTGTTTTTGTCAAAGATCTTGCCTTCCAATGTAATTAGGCACACAAGAGCAAGTACGTGCGACTCAGTCGTGCCCATTTTTTTTTAAAGATATACAGAATTTATGTACGTTTGTCAGTGGCTTTGTATCTTTTTTCAGTAAAAGTTTTCTCAATTCAGTGTCATGATAATGTACACTGGCGCCACTGTTTTGAAAAAAGCTCGCCCATAAGCCCTGACAATTTTAACTGAACAGACTATAGTCTTACATAAAACTAGTTCTGTTTCAGTTCTACTAAAATGAATCAAAACTATATTCTGTTCAATTTATATTTTCAGTACAGACCTTATGGAAGAGAGCTTTCAAATACACTGGTACCTGCAAGTGTTTGCATCGCACTCAACTTAAGAAATTACCATTTAAATATAAAAGAGAAGCCTGAAATACGTACATTCCCCCAACCTGTCTGCTGCCCTGATGCGAGGAGAGAGGAGACCGATTATCAATTTGCCTCTCGCTTATTGTGTTTATTTAAAAAAAAAGCACTACTGCAGAGTGACCATTCGCCAATAATGGAAATTATAATATCTTTTTCTTTGGATTTTTGTTATGAAAGTTCCAGATTTGAAGCTTTCTGAGAGCGGATGAGAGCATATTTTAAGTTTAAAGAAGAAGGTGTTGCCGCTAGTTTTTTTGTTGCTTACATCTTTTTGTTTTAATTTTGCTTAGTAAAAAAACGGTTAAAATAAAAATACATAATGCAATATTTGTTGGCAATTTTTTTTTACTTGCGATTATAGGTACTTTAATGAAAGTTATGCATTCGTACATAAAAATTAATTGAGATAATAATCAAACATGACATTTAGTTTGAGAAACGTATTTGAGTTACTGGCAAATTGTGTTTGTCTGTCTGTACGGATGTATTTTGGACTACAGCCTGAACGGTACATCCTTGGTACATCGTCTTCAAATTTATAACATAGGATTATTTTGACATTCTACAGAGGCCTTATTTCAATCATTAACGGTACCTGTCATATAACCGTTATATAACGCTTATTTTTCTGTAAAACTGCTCCAAGAATTTGTATGAACAAAAATCTGTGTACTTTTGGAGGTGTGGTTTATATTTTGGTGAAAAAAGAAATATAAGTTGGTTGGCTAAAAACGGTACCTCGGAAACTGGCTATCCGATTACAATACAATCAAAATTGTATTGTATTCAGAAAGACGTAGGAAGCTTAAGTAATTTTACTTCAAAATATTTTCGAATATTGTTGTTAAAAAAACCGTTATATTAAAAAACCTACGATTTTGAAAAAAATCCTGGTCCTTCAATTTTTTAAGGAAATACATTTTTTTTAGGTTTAGTTTACGGTCTACATGTTTCTGTTTTCATAAAATTTTAATAAACAGTTGGTAACCATACCTATATTTGTGTGAGAATTATACCAATTTATAATGCCCAGTATAGTAACAATTTGAGAGCTTTAAAATGAAAATAGCTTATTGAAATCCATAAAAGTAAAAGTGAAAGGCAAATATCCCATCTTCTCTGTACTGAAAATATAAATTGAACAGAGTATAGTTTAAACATTTTTCATTTCTGATGATAAAACTAATTAAGGTTTTTAAACAAGTTTCTCGTTTTGATTATAATACTAGTTTTGTCGAAATACCTGGTTTGAAAACTAGTTTTGATGTCCTTAAAACTAGGTATTTCGGGTTTTACTAATTTCTTTTTTTATTCAAAACTGCTTTTTACTTTTGAGATGTCGAGTCTTAGATAACAATTTTTTGTTTTTTTAATAATACCAATTTGTCCAAAACTTGAAACTTGAAACTCGAAACGCCTATAGAACTAAACTACCCAAAAACTAGTTTTGAATTGTGTCAATTGGCAGTAAAAAAATTAGAGAGAATATTATTTTACGCGCAATAAAAGAACCTTAGTTATAATGTAATAGTTTTTTTGATAAACTTCTGAGAATATTCTCAGAATTACCAAAACCTGGTAAATAACTAGTCGGCAGAAATAAAGAAAATCTACAAATTTTCCCGGAAAGGAGGTTCCTTTTTTGAAAAATTGTTTAAAATCTCTCCAATTGACACAATGATGAATTCTGATAATTGTTATGTAAAGTTTAAAGCTGGCGAACTAGTATTTCGATTAAGAAATACTCGAACCGTACCGAATTCTAGCAGAATGAACTGTCGAAAACCGATGATTCGAACGTAATAGGTACGTTCACATTTGTATCCCTTGTATTGGAAATCATTATTTTTATTGAAATTAGCATTTTTAAAAACAGATGATGCACTGCTGATTCAAGAACATATGGAAACAGAAAAAAAAGCTATCCTAAAATTTGTTGGATACTTTTCTGTCTCGAGAAACATGTGATAAACAGCAGACTATGTTTCTCTTTTGCCTCGAATGGAAAGGTTATCTATGTATGTGGATGGGTTTGTTCATTCGTTCACACAAAAATCGGATTTTGGGTATCCAAAACTGCAAATCCGGTACAAATGTGAACGTACTCAATGTTCGGCTTTGAAAATTAAAGCCAGATCAAACGGTACATCTCGCAACTTTTTATCCACGTCGAATATGTATATCTGGTCATTCCTAAGAAGGTGGTCTGTGGTACATGTTCTCAGAACTGAGAACTGAGAATTGTTTTGTTTCTTCAATATTTGTAGGTACCGCTCATTAATAGAGTGCAATAGGAGGTATGTTCCACTTAAACCACAAATGCTGTCAAGATCAGAATTTTTTGAGTTTACCTTATGTTGATTTGGCAGTTCCACATCTGAGGAACATGGATGAGTATCTGGAAATGAATATGAAGAGCTGAGAATACCGCCGCGGAAAATACTGTAAGGGATTGATAGTTTCCGAAAAGAGTTCGTAAATTAATTTATAAAAGAGTGCCATAAGTAAAACAGAGCCACGGGGAACACCAGGATTTTTTTTTAAATATCGGAATTGAATTCGTGGAACTCTATTTGTATTGAGGCATCCAAATTAGACCTGATGGCAAACTCTATCAAATATCTAGAGCGATAATATTACTTTCTTCAAAACGATGTAAAGATTAATTCCACTTTACCGAGAGGTATATCATCGATTATTAGTGAAACTATTTCTTCAAAAGCCGTATTAGCCGTATTAGCCATATCATTAAGAGGCTTTCGATGATCGAAATATTTGTTACTCTGAAAATTAAAAAAATGTTTCCTGGACCTTGGAAAGTGAGGTAGGCGAAGTATTGCTCGATAATCAAAGGGTAAAGAAGATTAACTGTATTTGGAAAATGACTGAAAATTTGCCGGTTCAATCGACTGCGAGAGGAATCGAACATGTTATTGGCGACTTTTCCGGTATGCTATAAAGTCGGTATTACAGACTCTTGGTGATTATATGTTGGAATAGATTACTTGTCCTTCTCGCGAAGCAATCCGACGATTATACACAAAAACCTAAAAGAATTTAAAAATGAATTTCGTTGTAAATCACGTGAAAAACTGGCATTAATATCCGAATAACAATCAGCAGAATCCAGGAAGACTTAAAGAGTCCATTCAAGACTAAATGAAGTGGTAAACCTGAGCGTTATTTTTGTTAGACCAAACTCAAAACCACTGCATCTCTAAACAAGAACCTTGGAAAACTTTCCAAGATAACATGTTCATCTATCCATGCTAAATTTATCATCTCTTAAACAAATATAAAGTTTTCTAGCCCCTTCATCTATCTATGTGAACCTTGAGGATTCAAAAAATATACTCATCCTAAGTGTCCTTGAACTTTGGGAAAACAAAAAATTCCAAGTGCTATTCACACAAGCACATCACGCAATGTCATGGTTACGATTTTGAAAAAAAAAATCAACTCCCCCCCACAAAAGTATGCTCACCTTAGAAGCCTTCTCAAGCACAATACAAGACATTTCTTTTTTTATAAGAACAAACCCTTAAAAAAGACATCCTCAAAGCAAGGCCATTCATTTGTATTTATATCTAAGAAAGTTTGAAAATAAAAACATCCTTTAAGAACCAAATCTGTCGACATCAAAAGCTATGAATAAGGAATGAAGACTCGTTAGTCATTATTGTTTGCAGTTTGTCTCGGAGCTTGGATTCATGTCAATCCGAGGTCGACTTTTATTGAATAACATGTCATTGGATAGTGTTGGAGTAGGCAATGCCTTTCATGCCTCAGTCACTCTCTCTGGGGTATAATAAAGGGGGCTGGACAAATTGATTTATTTGATTGAAGTTCTGGTAAATTGGAGAAAAACTAAAATTTATTTTGCAGTTGGACTTTTTTTGGAAAAAGAAGAAAAAAGGAAGAAGAAGGTCCACTTTAAAGGGTTCTAACTACTTATATGAAGTGAATTAAGGAGAACATTAGGTTGCTTCAACAGGAATATTAAAATGTTTTTAGCATTTATTTTCCCTTGAGCAACACCAGGTGTGCTCAGCTAGTGTGACAACATGTCAATGTAACCTCATGTCTCCATTGAAGTTCCGACAAACTGACTGTCGCTCCCTGTCATTTTCTTTATGTTCACCGATAAATATTCTTTTCCCTTGATTAACGAAACAATTTTCCCACCAAAAGAAAAGTTAATCATTTTCATTTCACTTAAGCTGTCCGGCAAGTTGACATGAAATTGATATTCATTAATCAACTACTCTATCCTGAAATTGTTTTCCTTTGATGACAGTTAATGATTGTCCTGAATATTCATTGAGCTTTTATATTATGAATTCCGTTCGTCCTTCTTAAATAACAAAACATTCGGTGGGATTGATTTGCGGGAAGATTATCTCAAACAAAATGAAATGTTTACTTCGTCCTTATTAATGAAACATGGCAATTAATTACATTATATTCAAATTAGAATTCCTCTATTGTTGGAATTAAATGTTTTACTTGAACAGAACTAAAACGCTTCCTTGGGTACTTCTACTCCACCCACTTCTTTGCACCTCTTGTACAAAAGGACATTTTGCTCTCCTCCTCCATGGGTCGCTCCATATTTTTGCAGTTCTGTTTGTAGGATTTGTTTTTTTTTTTGTGAGAGGGAAGCGGATACAATCACCAGACGGAAGAACTACTGAAATTATTTTCACAGGAAAATTGAGAAAATGCTGGAAAAACTAAATGGCATGATGGTGACCGTGCCTCCTGCACTCAGACGTATAATTAAACTGAAGTGTCAGTCCTGACAAAAGTTGTGCTTGGTGAGCACTTAAAAGGGGTTCTCGGCAGCAAAATTTGATTCAGTAAAATCCTCGGGCTTAAGTAGTATTCGGGTGGGTGGGGTTCGACTGGTGGCAAAATTAAAAAGGTAAATTGAATTTAATAATTTTGTTGAAATTAATGAAGAAATGCAATTTGGCTATGAAAATACACTTTATTTTTTGACAGAAGTAATCGTCTTGAGTTCAGATGCAACTGGAAAATGAAGGAATCAAATAATGGTGTCGGGTTATGGCTTTTGAAGCTTCAATTTGAGTGGGACTGAGGAAATTTTGCAAGTAGCTCAAGGGTATTTCTCAATTTTCGAAAGTCCTTTCGGTGATGCTTACAATTGATTTTTTGACCTTAAATATTTCAGTAGAAAGAAAACGAATGGAATAAATCAATTTTGTTTAGATAATTAATTCTTTTCCGTTTAACTTAAAGGTCCTTTTATGGGAACTCAAAAAACATGAATCCTTTTTGAATTTTAAAGGAGGTGCTTTAAGCCATGTAAACACCGATTTTTTCGAGTTTTTGGTTTTAGCTTGGTGTTTTTTTTTTTAAATGTATAAATCGATTTCGGGATATCTTATCCACACCCACACACCGAAAAAAAACCCACAGGATTAAACTATAGCAGGTCAAAGGTTTCTGGTTTATGTGTTTTGTGTTAAGGGTTTCCTTTCCTTTGGAAAAAATATTCCCGGAGAATACTTATCACCCATTAGCAGCATTGTATGTCTTTTCTTTTTTCAAAAAGTTCAAATTGACTCAAGTCCTGATACTGATGCTCTTTGTGTAATCTTATGGGGACTTTGGGATTCGATGAAGGGTTTTTCTTATATCTGATGTAAAAGTTACTTGATTTGTAAAGGTGAAAATTGAACAGAGATAAGTATAATCCAATCACAAAGAACTCATGTGGGGATTCTGACCTTAAAAAAGTTTTTTATTTTATTTTTTTATTTAACGTGATGAAAAACGTACTAGATTTTGACATTCTTCATCATTTTATTTAATACTAGATGATACACCTGGCGTTACTTGGCTATAACATACATTATCTGGGTCCGAATCGCATTCAAGCATCCCGGAAGCATGTCTTAGAAATTTAATACAAACAAAAATATTTTACTTGCGATTATAGGTACTATAAGTTATGCATTCGTGCAGAAAAAAAAATTGAGATGACAATCAAACATGACATTACGATGAGTTTTGAGTTACTGCCAAAATTCTATTCGTCTGTCTGTCTTTAGGTATTTTGGACTACAGGCCGATCGTCTTCAAATATAGAACATAAGGTTCTTTTGACATTCTACAGGGGATTTTCTTTTAAATTTTTTTTAGCTCAAATATTACCTAACGGTACCTGCCATATAACAATTAAACAAAAGCTTTTTTACTTGCGATTATAGGTACTATAATGCAAGTTATGCATTCGTGCAGATTTAAAATGTTGAGATAACAATCAAACATGACATTACGATGACAGAAAAACATATTTGAGCTATATCTGTCTGTCTGCCTGTCTGTCTGTCTGTCTGTCTGTCTGTCTGTCTGTCTGTCTGTCTGTCTGTACGGATGTATTTCGGACTGTACGTATAGGTATGCATTATATTTTGGTGATAAAAATTAAATATGGTGGGCTAAAAACGGTACCTCCCATAGGACCGTTTTTTTTTCTTCGACTTTCTCGAAAACTGGTGATCCGATTACAATCAATATTGATATTCAAGAAGATGTAGGTAGCCTGAGTAATTTTGCATACATTTTTTTACGAAAACTTTTTTTTTGTATTTTTAATAATTAAAAAAATTTTTTTTTGTTGAAAAAATCAATATTTTGAAAACGGGTAAGTGAATTTTTTTTTAAATTTTGGTTTTAAATGTACGTTATTTTTGTGCTTAAGTTTGTATTCTTGAATTATTTTTCTTAATATTTTAAAAAAGTTGTTAAAAAAACCATTTTATTTAAAAACGGCTCCTACATTTTGAAAAAAAAATTCACACTTTTTAACATTTCCTAAAGAAATAAAATGGCGTTTAAATTATTTCATCCAATACAATTTAACGTACTTTATTCGATTTGATTGTTCGATTAAAGTACGTTAAAAGTCACAAAAATCGAATAAATCCTTTGATGTTCACCTTAATTTTCTTTAATTGTATTCTACAATATGACCGCACATATGAGCAAGTAAGTGCGATCCAGTCGTGTAATTTATTTTTCTCGGAAACGGTTCCAAAAGTTTTTATAAAACAAAATTCAGTGTACTATTGTAGGCGTGGTGGGTCATATTTTGGTAAAAACAAAATTTAAGATGGTGTGCTAAAAACGGTACCTCCTATAGGACCGGTATTTTTTTCTTCGACTTTCTCGAAAACTGGTTATGCGATAAGGTACAATCAAAATTGATATTTAAGAAGACGTAGGTAGCCTAAGTAATTTAATTTTAAAATATTTTCGAAAAGGTTTTTTTTTGTATTTTTAATAATTTAAACATTATTTTATTTTTTTTTTATTTTGTTTTTTGAATGTAGTTTATTTTAATGCCTAAGTGTGCCTTATTTAATATTTTTTGATTTTTTTTTTTAAAGTTGTTAAGGAAACGGTTTTATTTAAAAACGATTACGATTTTGAAAATAAAATTCGCACTTTTTTACATTTTTTATATAAACAAAATGGCATTTAAATTATTTTGCTCAATACAATTTTACGTACTTTTTTCGAATAAATACTTAATATTTTTACCTTAATATTTTTTTTTAAATTTTATTTGGCAATGTGACCGCACATATGAGTAAGTACGAGCGATGCAGTCGTGCAATTTTTTTTTTAAATCGTTCAAGCCATTTAAATTAAATATTTTGATCTGAAAATTATGCACTATGCAGGTACAAGAAAAACTATATTGGTCAAAGACTTTTTAACTACGAATTGTCGGGAATAAGCGACCCAGCGCCACTTAGGGGTAATTAAAACATCCCTACTCCTTCAAACATCAGTTATACCTATGCCTTTGAAAATTCCATCGAAATCGGTTACATTTTTTTTTTTAACAGGACAGCGTCACCCAGTGTGTAATAGCAATAACATCAGTTACTCTTTAGAACTTCAGCTGTATGCCAGTGAAAGTGCGTCAAAATCAATGCAGCTGTTTACGAGATCAGCCGGAACAAACAGAGAGACAGACAAACATATTAAAAAAAATGGGCACGATTGGGTCGCACGTTCTTGCTCTTATGTGCCTTATTACATTGGAAGGTAAGATCTTTGACAAAAACAAATAACATTTACGTTGAAAGTAACACAGTTTCAACTTATAAAAACTATCCAAACCATAATACTTAACGGTTTTTAGTAAAAATGAAGTACACCACCACACTTCTTAAATAACAAATAATTTATGAAAAAAAGTATTTCGAAAATTTTGATTAAATCCTGATTTTATTTTTATTTTTTTGAATTTTTTTTTTATTTTTGTATGCAGTTTTTTAGAGTTAATATACATGTGATTATAAAATTTAAAATAATTTTTTTTGATTAGTTTTTTAAATTATTGATATTGATACCAATAAAAAAATTCTCAAAAAATTTCATCAAAATCGTTGGAGAAAAATAAGTTTTTCCTGAACGGTCGTATGGCAAGTACCGTTATTTTTAGGCCTAAAAATAAAATAATAATAATAAAATATCAAATTTGAAGGCAATCGCTTAACCCGTTCAGGCTGCAGATCGATATACACCTGGACAGGCAGACAGACAGACAGACGGACATTTTTTGCCAATTACTTTTTTAAGCTTCTCTATGATCGTGATGTCATGTTTGATTGTTATCTAAATTTTTTTTATATTCACGAATCTTAAACTTGCCTTATCTATACACATACACATAAATAAAAATGAAGTGTCTGTTCTTAAAATCAAAATAACAGCTTTTTACTTGATTTTTACGAAAGGATATACAGTACTCATAACAAAAACTATATATAAAATTTTTTTGTCTGTCTGTCTTTCTGTCTGTTCCGGGTAATCTCGGAAACGGTCGCAACCGATTTTGACGGGACTTTCACTGGCAGGTAGCTGATATTCTAAGGAGTAACTTAGGCTATGTTTCTTACTTACTAGGTGGCGCTGCAGTGTTTTTTTTTTTTTTTGAAAATTCTTTTTATGGACCGACTTTGACGGGACTTTCACTGGCAGGGAGCTCCTTTTGAAAGGAAATAACTAAAGCTATTTGAATTACACTTAAGTGGCGATGGATTTGCTTATTTTTCGAAAATTATTATTTTAGAACAAACAGTTTTTGATAAATTTCAGGCGGGCGAAGTCGCGGGTAACAGCTAGTAGTCCCTATAATCGCAAGTAAAAATGCTGTTTTGTTATATATGATTACGTACTTTCATGTACATCATCAAAAAAGCAGATATTTTCATATTAAAAATAAAAGTTAAATAAATAAAATTAAATTAAATTAGATACAGCTGGTACAATAAATTAAAATACAATAAAATTATAAATTAAAATAACAAATTAAAATAAAATGAAATAAAATAATATAAAATTTAATATAACAAAATGAAATTAATAAAATAAAATAAAATAAAACAAAGTAAAGTAAAATAAAATAAAATAAAATATAATACAATAACATATAATAAAATAAAATAAAATTAAATTATATTAAATTAATTAAATAAAGTAAAATAAAATAAAATAATATAAAATATGCAAAATATAATAAAATAAAATTAATAAAATTAAATTAAATTAACTAAAATGAATTTAGCAAGCAACTTGAATGAAATCAGAACCAAATATTTCTTCTGATCATTTTTTATTCGTTTTGAAACTTATTTGATGTAATTATTTACAGAACATAACATCGTTTAAATGTCCAACGCGGAATTATCCATGATTGGCGCATAATGATTAAATGGCACAACTGTGGATTCTGGCTTTTTCGCATAGAACCCTACAAGAAAATGTCTAATGGGGCTAAATCACATAATCTAGGTGGCAGCTTCACATCACCTCCACGTGAGATGATCATGCCCTCGAATCGCTTGTGCAGAATTTCCAATATGGCGTGAGCTGTGTGTAGCACGATCCTAACAAACCACATGCCCTTGATGTCTATATAATCCAATTAGGGACAAAAGACGGTGATGACCTGGCCAACATCGGCGTTCTCAAAGAAATATAGACCGATGACGCTAGCGGCAAAATCCACACACAAAAAATTATTTTTCTGAATACATTGAACGTTCAGGATCTCATGTGGATTTGTAACGTTCTAAATTTAACAGTTTTTTTTTAAAACGTACCAATTAATCCAGAAATGAGCCTCAATCGCTACCGATGAAAATTGGGGTCAGTTTCCATCAACTGCTCCAGAACCCATTCAGCGAATACATGTCTTTGTCTATGGTCGTTTACCTTCTGCTCATGGGTCAGTTGACTACGACTCAAAATCCCCAAGTTGTTGTCTACGAAAAGCCGAGTTCTTGTGAGCGACGTGAAATCGGTTTCTCCTGAACACTCTAATGGATTCTCGGCAGACCTTGTATTTCGTCGAAGTACGGGTAATCGTTTACTGAAATAGTCGACACCATACAGCCAATAGTTCTCTCAGTAGGATGATTATGGACAAAGTAAAATGGAAGAAGCGCGCGGAAAGTTTACCATGTCATCATTTGCACGTAATTTCGCAAATCAAGCATAAAAATGACAGCCGATTTGGCAGATGTAGCTTTAACAATATGGTCGCTATCAACTGTCAAATTTCGGAACTCCTATTGGATGATCCTTAATTTGCAGAACTTTTTCTCAATCCTGCATTATTAAATCCTTATGCATCGCTTTTATAGCTACTTTTGGTATTTAAATCTATCTGTGAGATCTTCAGTATTTATGTATTTAATTTTCAATTTTACTGTATCGTATTTTTTAAGGCACAGGAAAGCTGAGTACCATTCGTTTATAAATACCAGACAAAGAGAAATCATAAAAGGCTTCCTCTTCACTGGCTATAAGCTGTGTCTTCTTTTACGATCTAAGATCACAATTTCCAATTACATCTTCAAAGGAGATTCATCTTTTTTTTCTATTGGAATGGTTAAGTGATGCTTCTGCTATTTACATTAGAAGAATGAAATAAAATTACAACTCAATTGCACGAAGGCCATCATTAGGAACATCTGTCGTCGCTAAAGATATATCTCAGTCAGAACTGTTTCCTAAGGATGTTTTATACAAAATAAAATGATCCTAATTCGGAGAGAAACATTTATTCTTGAGGGCGAATAAGGCGGAGTTTTTTTTTGTTTTGCTTTTTGTTTGTTTTATGTTCTGCAGATAAATCTTTATTATATCTTGTTTTGTGTTCAACTTATCATATTCAAATGCCCAAGCATCTTCTCATGGGTCTGTCACTGCCAGCCTAAGGCATTTTCCTTCTCCAGGATAACCTCTTACTAACTTGGCTGCTGTATGAAAGTCACAGCCGGCGAAGGTTTTTTTTTTGACAACTTTTTCTTTACAAGAATTATTGTATTTGAAATGAAAGAAAGTTATGTTTTATGATAAATTAGGTTAATCTAGTTATGAAAAGTGCAATTTTCCACTGAAGTCAATACAATTTAAGGACTTTTCTTTAAGAACTTTAAAAAGCAACGATACAATACAATTTTCCAGGATTCATTCTTTGGAACTTATCGGTTTAGTGTAAATCCTGTTAGAGCATTTTTTTTTCAATTCAATTGAAAAACCCTCCGGCGGATTTCCATATCTCCTTCCTTTGAGCTTTTCCATTTAAGATACATTTACATTTACATTCTAACATTCATAAGGAAGGTCGATTGGGAATTTTAAAGATTAATATCTTCCGCAGATGATGCTGTTGCTTTTCCTTTTTTTTCGTGGTAAGTGCGCCTACCTTATTATAAACCCAAAAACATGTTTCCATTGACATAACTCCTGAGGGAACGACTACCCAAAGTATTCCCAAATCGATTTTAACCTCGAAGTCCTACCGTGTCGATTTGGTTAGTGGAGGAGCCCTAAAAGGTTTTTCTTTGTGTGTTATTTGGTGTGGTTAAGGAAGGAAGATAGTGAAATTGAATAAATCGAAGAAGAAAATGAGAAAAACCCTGAAGTTGAAAATGCTGTTTTGTGCAGATATTGTGCTGCTTCTTAATGTACAATATTATTCGAGAAGCAATGACTGATGATGGAGAATAAATAAAGAAAACCATAACGATGACAGATGTGGTGACCCATCTCGGGTTGGACAGTCAATAATCTATTTTAGCCAAACTTGTTCTTTGATCCAAGTTTGCTAATGTTGGGTTAATAGCTTACAAGGACATGGTCAACGTAATTGACATGCAAGGGTGCGTCGTGAATAAAATTTTTGTCTTTTCTTGAAATAGTTGAATAAGATGTAAAAAGTACAACAAAAAAATGTTAGATTTTTCCCAGAGACAGTTCACATTTAGATAGTATTTTTATTTCGGGACTTAGACACTGAATTCTGAATTAAATGAAGCTTCAAATTGAAACCCCAAGAAATGGTTGCTACCTGTGGAATTAACAGTGAAAATGTTAACAGGTAAGTGCGATTAATCGGCTCAAGAATAACAAGGCCAAGAAGCTTATGGCATACCTACCAAGCTGATCAAACATGGATGGGCCAGCACTGAATTAAGCAATTCTTCAAATCATAGTTCAAGTGTATCGCTATGAAAATGTGTCATGTGTCCCGTACATAAGAGGGCTGATAACGCGTGCAGCAATTATAGGGTTGTACCATTGATAAGTTGAATATTTTATATATTGTGTGAAATTTTGAAGTGCTTATCTAATAAAAAAATGTGTTCCATGTGATGAGAATCGGTCATGAAACATTGGAAACAAGTAATGTGCTTAATCAAAACAGCAGTGAGTATATTTTACAAAAAGCAGAAATTAACACCTTTCCAGGAAACTAAGATTTTAGAAAAGGGGTGGTCTGAAAACGGACTTAGGCTAATTGACTTCGCAACGTTACATGACGAGACTATTGCAAGCACACGGTTTTCTCATCTCGATATACACTAAGGGACTTGGCGACACCCAGATCAAAAAACCATCAACCAGATTGATCACGTTAGGATCGATGTAGGACACGCCTTCAATATTTTGGATTTTCGCACCTTCCGAGCAACTAACATCGATTCGGACCACTACCTTGGTGGAGCCAAGGTAAGAATGCGAATAACACGAACACCACAACAACGGAGTAATACTGTGAAGAAGTATTACTGCAATCGGAAGAGATATCGATCGAATACTGCCAGCATCAAGTGCCGAAGCCCAGTGGCAACACTGCCAAAAAGCCATCAGAGATTCCGACACTGATGTGCTAGGTTTCACCAGGCCATCATCACGAAACCTCTCTCATGCAGCCAAACAAATATAAAGTGGCGCTGCAAAGAAGGACGAGAACTGCTCGCGAGCTCTACGAGCAGAAAAGACGGGAAAAACTCCGGGATCTCCAACAGAAAAAGAGACAGCCTGAGAAGCGCGCGATCGAAGATATTGAGAGATACTACTAACAAGAATGTTAAGGAGGAAGGAAAGAAAAACCCGCAGAGAAGCCTGTAGAAATAGGAATGGAAACCTCGTAGTAGGGTCACAGTCGGTGTTGAGAACATGGAAGGACCATTTCTGCAGACTGTTAAACGGCGATGAAGACCAAAATCCCGCTATCAGGCAGAAAGAATCATTCAACATGGACGATGACAGACAAAATTTCCGTCCATCTCACCAAAATGAAGTGAGGATAGCAATACCTTAACTAAAAAACAACAAAGCTGCTGGACCCGACCGCATACACCAACTGATCTCTAAAGTTTGGTCAGAAGAAAGTATGCCTGATGAATGGAACCCCACATCGTTTGCCCGTCCTCTAAACTGCGCCAACTATAAAGGAATAAGCCTACAAGATCCTCTCTGCCATACTATGTGAACTACTAAAACCTTTCGTCAGCAACCTGATTGGCCCCATATCAGTGTGGTTTCAGACCAGGAAAGTCCACAATCCATCAAATGTTCACGCTACGGCTGATCTTGGAATCTACCCAACAATTCCAAATCGATACCCACCATTTTTTCATCGATTTTAAGGATTCCGACAAGGTTAAACGTGGAGTTTCTTCAAATTATAAAAAACTCCCAAGTTAAACTAATTGTACTGGCAGAATTTTTTTCAAGTCCGTGCATACGCTAACGCAGACATCATTGGCAGAACCCAGCAAGCTGCCACTGGAGGGTTTGTTAATATTGAAGCTGAAGCGGCTAAGATGGGAATGGGACTAGCAGTCAATGAGGCCAAACCGAAGTACCCGCCGCCCACAAAAAGGAATACACAACACCGGCGGATTGGACAAAACATCACATGACAATCGCTGTTTCTATGGGCTAGAAAGGCAATTGAGTAGCAATGCCCTCTCTCGAAAGACAAAGGAGACTCTGTATAAGACCTTAATCATCTATACGAGCTGTACAGCGACATTTACCTGGCTAAAAAAAATGCGTGTATCACATTTAAGATGGCAGGGGCATGTAGAGCGACTGGACAACAATGCTCCGGCTCGCAGGATCTTCGATTCCATCCCAGACGCCAATTAAGGAAGACCTCGCCTTATTTGGCGCGCGTCAGTAGACGATGACTTCAACCAATTAGTAGGGCGAAATTGGAGGCAGCTAGCCAAAGACCGAGCTAGCATGAGAGGCATGTTGGTTGAGGCCCAGTTTCGCCCCGAACCGTATCGGCACCTAAGTAAGTAAGTAAGTAGTAATAAGGAACCCAAAAATAGAAGACGCAAAGAGACGAAAAAATCGTTAAGTGTGTGGAATTTGTTTATACTGGTTTAAGTTCCGTTTTCCCGGCTTTCAAGAGTTCGGGATGTAGGCCATCGGTTGCGGTGGCTTTATTGGTCTTAAGCTTATAGGTAGCTAGCTTTACTTCGTTCAAATAGTGTGGGCAGGATAGTTGTTCTACTTCGCCCAGAAAATAAAAGTCTAGGAGCCGTACAGGATTCCTTCATCCATATCGAGCACCTTAGAAAAACTTTTGCAGTTCTTTTTAATTTAAAAGGCAACGTGGCAGACTTAGAAGGATGGCATAGACCAGAAAGCCCTCTTGGGTTGTGAAAATGGATGGCATCAATCAGCGGGCGATTGGCATTTGTGAAAAACTTGCTGGATTATAATGATGAGAAAAAAACGAAATTATATGCTTTTTTTCATAATCGTAGTTGAAGTGTTATATATGTTAATTTTAATTGTATGTTTCTTGCTTTTCTGCAGACTCAAAACGCTATGTCAAATGTTAAAATTGTCTATTTTGAGGATCCGTTAAGTTTTCGCTCACAGCATTATTAAAATGACTTACACCGTTTTTGAGATTTTAATTAAAAGCCATAAAATATATCTTTTTTCACAACACAAGGCTTTGAATGAAAAACCTTGAAAAGTGAAACATAACGTTTAATCGTTGTGAATATTCAATGTCAAGCATAAAACCAAAACAGTGACAAAGCTGACATGTCATTAAAATTATTTAAATATGAAAAGCAAAAAACGAATCTTTGAGGATGTTTCACGTAAATTCATTTTAAGCATTCTTCTTGCTTTTCATCATTCACACTAAATAGCAGATGAAGATATCCATGCAAGCTTTTGGCTTAAGCGAAGCTTCAATGTGTTGAAATTGTGTGGATTTAATTTTATATGAATATGATAGAACATTCAAAATAATATATAATGGATTGGTATACATTTAAGAAAAAAAAAAAAATATTTTCCCTTAATTCGGCATTGATTAAAATTGTTTTTAAGATATGGCACATTTTTCCCTTCTTTTGGCTAAAGAATATCGATTTTATTTAATTTAATAAAAAAATATTATAAACTCATACTTTAGAATAAATATTCATATATAAAGGAACCCTCGCGATTAAAAAAAAAAATATTGAAATACCCCTGACAAGGAAGGCAAAATTATACTTTCAAACGAGAATAATAAACACGTGCGGAAGAAGATTGTTGCATATTTCTGTCAAGGTGGCACTTATATAAATACAACGAAGATGTGCCGAATAAAAAAAAAAATTAAAGTTATCTCCCAATGAGAAAATCTTAAATTCAACCAAAGAACGCAATTAAAAACACAGACATGTCATTAAAAAAATACAAGATGTGATTTTTCCCACATCTTGTATTTTTTTAATGACTCAGAATTGTCCATGTGCATTTTTTAATGTTGCTCCTTGTGAAAAACACTCTTCTAAAAAAAAAAAAATCTTCAAGAATATAAGTTGGAATATCATCTTTTTAACATCAATCACAAACGTTAAAAAGTATTTGCCTTAAAAGGGGAATATTTGAGGATAAAAGCATAAAAGCGTTGTATGTCCTTTCGGCTTTTGGGACAAAAAAGCACGTACACGAAATATCTATTTTAAAAGCAAACATTTCAAAGCAGTAATTCAAACAACGAAAATAGTTCTAAGGGATTCTAAAAATTAAAAAAAAGTATTAAGTAACACTCAACTATTTAAATACGTAATTTATTATTTGTATCCATATTATCTTATCTTGACGGTATTCCTGCGGAGTTCCTGATAACAGACCCTGAAGCAGCTTCCCATATTTTGTTAAATTTAGTGCAGGCTGTCTGGGAAAGCGAAACTTACCCACAGGACTGGAAGGATGGAGTTATTGTGAAGTTACCAAAGAAAGGGAACCTCAAAAACTGTAATAACTGGCGCGGTATCACCATATTGTCCGTTTTTCCGAAATAAATGGCAACCATTGTTCTCGAAAGAGGCACCAGGCGGGATTTCGTAGTGGTCGGTCTTGTGTCGACCACATCAACACCTTGCGAATCATACTCGAACAGTCGTCTGAGTATCAGTCACCGCTGTACCTCATGTTTGTGGATTTTGAGAAGGCATTCGACAGGGTTAATCGTGTATGCATATGGAGATCGCTTATTGCGAGAGGTATCCCTGAGAAAATTGTCGCCATTATTAAAGAATCTTACAACAACGCAAGGTGTTTCGTTTTTCACAATGGACAGCTTTCCGAATCCTTTGATGTGCGTCAAGGAGTGAGACAAGGAGATGTCCTGTCACCAATTCTGTTTTTACTGGCAATTGACGATGTGATGACTGCCACGGTGGGTGAAACTGAGAGGCATGGTATCCAATGGAGTCTGTTTGACAAACTCAGCCACATAGACTATGCTGACGATATATGTCTCATGGCGAACAACACGGCTGGCCTAAATCAAATATGTCATTCGCTGCAGCTAAATGGGGAGGTGGCTGGCTTAAGGATCAACGCTAACAAGACCAAAATAATGACTACGGGCCAAAGCACACAACAAGTTATTCTAAGGCAGGGACCCATCGAGGAGGTCACGCAGTTTAACTACCTGGGCAGTTTCATAGCACTCGATGGCGGAACGGACCTGGATGTAAACAATAGAGTAAACAAAGCCCGTAGTTCATTTGGAATCCTTTCTCCTGTGTGGAACTCCAGCAAAATATCGCTACGCACCAAGTTGAGACTCTTCGAATCCAACGTAAAATCTGTGCTGTTACATGCTTCAGAAACATGGAAATGCTCTGCAATCATCTCGAGCAGGCTGCAAGCCTTCGTTAACCGTTGTCTGCGGTACATTCTGAAGATCCGGTGGCCGCAAACCATATCGAACGCTGAACTGTGGAATAGGACCGGACAGAAAAAATTGGACGCCGACATCAGACAACGGAAGTGGCGTTGGATAGGCCATACACTGAGGAAACCTAACGACAACATAGCGAAGCAATCCTTCGAATGGAATCCTCAGGGTAATAGACGCGTTGGAAGACCGAAAACACTTGGAGGTCATCTGTTTTGGAGGAAGCTCGATCTCAAGGTTTTCAATCGTGGCCACAGCTAAGGTCAGTCGCGGCGAATCGGGACAGATGGAAGGATCTTGTTGCTGGCCTATGCTCCAGAAGGAGTTGAAGCGCTGCATTGCAGCCGGATAACATATATATTATCTTATCATTTCATTTTAACAAATACTTAAAACATTTAAACAATTAGGTTCAAACGATCAATTGGCAACTACACTAATTTCCGCTTGATGCGAATTTTTCCATTTCTTATAATTCACACTTAGTAACGTCAGTTTTATTACCTAGGTAAAGGTATGAAAATGCATATCGTCACCTTCATCAACATTCTACCTGAATTACGGGACTAAACTTGCGTTGCACACGATAGTGATTCCGATCATCTGGCAGTAGAAGTGAGGGTAAGACCTAATCAAAGGATATTCTGCGAACAACCAGAACCAGAGCTATACATTAGGTATAACAGGGTGAACTGGAGAACATTCCGTATTAGGGGTGTGCTAATGCTAAAGTGCTATTTTCAATAAGCAGCGACCACAAAGAGCAGCATAGAAAATGAGTAGCTCTTAACAGCAGCTATTTAATCACTCTTTAGATAGCAGTTAACATCATTGAATGTACTTAAAATTTCTTTCTTCTTTTTAATAGTGCAGAATTTTCGGACCCACTTTTTTGAAGTTCTCTCTCATCCTTATGTGATATGTCATTTCACCTTACAAATTTTTTTTTGCACGAATCCATAACTCGCAACTAAAAATTATTTAAGTTTGTATAAATGAAATGTTTGCATGGCCAACTGCACTGAATTGCGATTTCAACCTGCTCTCTTTTTAAATTTGAGGCTCCTTACCGATGCATTTAAAAAAAAATTAAGAAAGTTTTTAAAAAATACAAAAAAAAGTTTTGGAAACATTTAAAAATAACATTAATTAGGCTACCAACATCTTCCTGAATATCAATCTTGATTGAAATCGGATGACTAGTTTTCGAGGAAGTCGAAAAAAACGGTTCTATAGGAGGTACCATTTTTAGCCCACCATCTTGAATATTTTTTCGACAAAACATAACCTAAACCTACAATTTGCTTTTATTTCCTTATTTTTCCAAAAAAAAAAATTCAGATAGTACACTGATAGTCTCATAGCATTTCCCTTGAAAAAATAAGCTTTTACTTCACGGTTATGTGACAGGTACCGTTAATATTTGAGCTAAATTTTTTTTTTAAAAGTCCTCTGTAGAATGCCAAAATAACCTTATGTTCAAAATTTGAAGACGATTGGCCAAACCGTTTAGGCTGTTCATCCGTACAGACGGACAGACTGACAGATAGACCGAATTTTGCCAGTAACTCAAATATATTTCTCTACCAACGTAATGTCATGTCTGATTATTAGATTTTTTTTTGTTTTTACGAAGGCATAACTTGACTTATAGTCCTATTTAGATGAGCAGCATGTTTAAAAAAGCAGTGAGCAGATTAAAGAGCAAAAGCATTATACAATTTTGTTCTCACTGGTCACTCACACACCCACTACGACTCATCTGCTAAGTGCTCATTTGATCGCTTCATGAATCATGTCATGACATGTTCAATAGAAACAGAAAAAAGTAGAAATAAATATGGAATTGCTTGCCTGCTTACAAAACATAACTACATCATGTGAAATTGTGTATGTGATGTACGGAAAGGAGGGATGCATAGTGGTTGCTGGAGAATTATAATTTTTTTTGTTCAGCACCAACTGAGCAGTGAGCAACTGATCAGTCACATTGAAGAGCAATCGCAACTGCTCTCTGCTCTTTTAAATAGCAGTGTGATTAATAGCAGCTATCGCAATAGCAGCCTCACCACTATTCCGTACTCTCTTTTAATTTCGGTACGGAATGTTCTCCAGTTCACCCTATTATACCTGATGTATAGCTCTGGTTCTGGTTGTTCGCAGACTCCCAACCAGCAGCAATCTCTCAAACAGCGAAATTGATAGTGCCATACTCCAATTCGAGACAACAGTTAACAACGCCTTGGAAAAGCTTAAGGCTTCAAAAACCAGCAGAGACCGATAGGCGATAGCCATATATGCTCACAGACAGAGACTCTGCCAAAAGCTTCAACGGATATACCACAGGTTGTTCAACAGAGAGAACGAGGAGTATAGACGCATATACCCCGAACTTCAATGCACCAACACCATGTTCAACCAGGCAGTGAAACATCACCAGGAGGATGAATTCAGGAAAAGACTTGCGAACATCAAACCCTGACCCGATGCCTTCAAGAAAATTAACCAGCTTGTTGGGAAAAAGAGTTCAATGCCAGATACAATAATGCACGGGCAAGATTCTGCAACAACACCAACCGAAAAAGCAGAAGCTTGAAGAGACCTTCAAGGATCGCCCGCCCAAACACCTTTCTGAATTCATCGAAGAAGTTGAGAACAAGTTTGTAGAAGTTGGAGCTTTTAATACTTTAGTCACCATCTTTAATAAGGACAATCCTGCACTTGGATCAACTGGAGATGCTTTTACTTCCATCGAGGAAGAAACTGACATAATTGACGGAGGAAATTCTAAGAAGTGAGCAGGAAATGATGGGATTTCTAACTTTGTGTTTAAAAAGCTACCAAATCTCGCCATCCTACTGCTGACGAACATCTTCAGTAACTGCCTGAATAACAGCTACTTCATCGGAAGATTTCACTTCTATGCTGTGTTAGCAAAATCCTGGATGGACTTTTCCTAAGAAAGCTTTATTTATTTCTTCAGGGAAAGGGAAAACATACTTGAATGTCAGTATGGTTTTCGAACACGACACTCCACCATCTATCCGCTTTTGGGACTGCAACGTGACACACGCACTCAACAAGAAAGAGACGACAGTCGCCTGTTTACCAGACATCGAAAAGGCCTTCGATACAGTTTGGATAAAAGGACTAATATTCAAATTGTCAAGTCTAGGACTAGCTGAACACTTGGTAAGATTAATCAAAAATTGTCTAACCCATAGATCTTTTTATGTACAGGTAAACAAAGAATATTCACGAAGAAAGACGATCAGCGTTGGAGTTCCACAAGGTTCTAAGTTGGGCCCCATACTTTTCAACCATTATACAGCTGACCAGCCTACCAACATCCCAGGGACGAAAACAAAGCTATATGCCGATGATTCCTTAACATATGCAACATCCATTTCACCAGAAATTGCAGCCAGGAGAGTTGATGGTCACATAAGAAACTTGTGGGACTACTAACTTAAATGGCGACTAAAGATAAATAGCGACAAGAGCGAGCTTCCTATGTCCTTTCCGATAATATTACAACTAAAATAAGTGTAATTAAATTTCATCTAATTTGTTTTTTTTTTTTTTGGAAAACACTCAAGTTTTAGTTTGTTTCCTTTTTCCTATAATCCAAGGCGATAGTCGGGTTCTTCTACACGGTTCTTGTTATGTTAAAGGGAACACACTTAAGCCCCGAACACGGTTGCCAACTTTTAATTTTTTCTTTTTCTGATAATTTTTTTTTCTTATTGGTTAAATTTTCTTCATTCTTAGTTTTGCCTTAAAATTTTAAATCTTTATTCGAAATTTAAACTTAATAATAATTTGTTTAATTATATTTGTAAACTTTAACTTTTAATAATAAATAATTGAAATTGTTCATAATATTGAACTTAAACCGACTTTCTTGTTTATTTATTCGTTGTCCGCTCAAAATTGGTTGGCTTTTTCCTACTTTTCTTTTTGACATTTGTCGTGTTGCCAATTCAAACGTTCGCCCTAGTTTTCGGACAACCACGAGCGTGGTTGAGAATATATCAAAGCAGCGAAGCTCAAGTTGTTGATTGATGTGGTTTGGAATGTGAAATTTTGTCCCACTACGACCCTGAGGACTCTCTTGCCTCACGCTACATTGGCACTGAGGAATCTCCTCTCACCTCTACAATTATTCATATTATTCCTATACTATTTAATTTTTTTGGACACGGAACTTTTCAATCAGGAGTTCTTAGCTTATAGAAAAGATCGTTATGGAGGTCCAATTTTTGTTGACTTTTTACAACATTTGTGGCCGTATATTGGCCATAATGCAGGGAATGTTTTCCTCCAAGTGGTCAATCGTTTCGGGCTTATCGGCGTAGACTAACGACTTTACATATCTCCACAGAAAACAGTCAAGCGGCGTTAAATCGCACGATTTTTCAGGCCAATTAACGGGTCCGTAAAGTGAAACTATGCGGTTACCAAACGTTTCCTTCAATAAATCAATTGTTGCACGAGCTGTTTGACATATTGCGCCGTCTTGTTGAAACCACAGCTCCTGCACATCACGGTTGTTCAATTGATGGACGAAAAAGTCAGTAATCATGGCTCTATAGTGGTCACGATTGACTGTAACGTCAATTTTTTTTTGAAAACAAGCGCGAACAATTGAAATTGCAATGAAAAGCCTACCTAGATTGAAAATTGCCCTCCTTATTGCTATTGCCATTGCCTCAAATATATAGTAGAAGACAATCAAATGGTTTTCCCAGTTCTATGCGTCACGAAGGCATTACATCTTCTGATCTCTCTGTTATTTGTATCTTGTTTGCTAAACATTTCCAATCCGTTTATTTAAATAATTCTTCTGCTATATCTTATGGTGCTAACTCGCTTACTACTAATAGTAGTTTGAATATTGGTAATTTAAGCCTTTCTACTTCTGAAATTGAACTAGACTGACAAACGCCCAGATATGGATGAAATCCCACCAATAATTTTTAAAATGTGTGCAAAAGCACACATACTTGGAAGCGATCAACAATTACACCCATTTTTAAATCAGGTAGCAAACAAGAGGTTTCAAATTACCGTTCAATCTGTAAACTTTCTACCGTACCTAAATTTTTTGAAAAATTGATTTATGACAAACTAACTCCTTTAATTAAGAGAATAATTTCTCCATTCCAACATGGTTTTGTAGCTGGTAGATCCACAACTACTAACCTTACAATTTTTTGTAACCTGGTTTTGAATGGACTTGAGAAAGACTCTCAATATGACGTCGTATATACTGACTTTTCTAAAGCTTTCTACCGAGTAAATCATGACATTTTACTGATGAAAATAAGGAAAGTAGGTTTTCACTCGAATTTCTTAAATTGGATCAATTCTTAGTTAATAGATCGTATTCAGTACGTTCGTATAAACAGTGTTCTCTCTGAACCGGTTTATGCTACTTCAGGTGTCCCACAGGGTAGCCACTTAGGCCCTCTTCTTTTTTGCTTTTTGTTAATGACGTTCATGAAATATTTTCGAATTCAAAGTGCTTGATGTATGCAGATGATTTAAAAGTGTTTCGTTGAATAAAATCCGAGCAAGATTGCTTCCCATTGCAAGAAGATCTTAGTAGATTTCTAAATGTCAAAGTTTAACGTTTTGTAGAAACCGCTCACCAATTAATTTTACATATAAGATTAATCATAAGGAACTGTCCATTATAAATTTTAAAAATGATCTTCATGTAATATTCGACAAAAAGCTAGACTTTTTACGACAGATAGATTTTTTAGTTGCTAGAGGCAATTTTATGTTAGGTTTTATTTTGCGTAACTCCAAAGAATTCTCTGAGAACTTTAAAATGTCTATTTTTTGCTTTTGTAAGGTCTAATTTGGAGTATGGCAGTGTAATTTGGAATCCTTCATATGCAGTACATTCATTTAGAATCGAAAAATCTAAAAACGTTTTACGAGGGTTGTAGTAAAAAGATTGAATTGGAACATAGATATGCCCTCTTATGATACGAGATGTAAATTACTTGGTATTTTGCCCTTAACCATTGGAAGAAAGTTCACCGCGGTTATGTTTATTCATAACATAATTACAGACCATATTGATTGTTCTCAAATTTTAGCTTTAATTGGTTTCAATGTTCCTGGGAGAATGCTTAGAAACCATGTATTTTTTAATAGACCTTTCTATAGAACTGTATATGCTTCCAATGAGCCAATGTCTAGGTGTCTTAATGAGGCAAATACTATTTGCAACATGATTGATTTCAATCTTAGTAGATATTTGTTTAAATCAAAACTTTTGTTAATTTTAAATAGCTTTGGTGGTAATGTTTAATATTTATAATTGTATTTAGTAATCACTTAAGTATTGTAACTTTGTTTGATGAATAAACTAAACTAAACTAAATAAATATCTTATGTTTAGTGTTTTCCAATAGATCGTTAGTAATAAACGTTGTTTTCGTTTCCATGTATTTCTGGAACCATTCATATGATTTCAGCCAAAAAAGTAATTTTCTAAAAAGGCATAAATTCCTTATAAATGCTGCACTTCACAGAAATACTTACAAACAAAGTTTTTTTTTAAATTATATTAATTAATCTCGGCATCTTTTTTGATTGTAATTTGAATAAAATCTATGCCTCTTCTAGTGCTATTATTATATTTGAGCTAAACAAATTAAAAAGTCCTCTGTAGAATGTCAAAATAGCCTTATGTTCCAAATTTGAATTGGAGGCTGTAGTTCAATATACACCCGTACAGACGGACAGACAGACAGACAAAATTTTGCCAGTAACTCAAATATGTTTCACTATCATCGTAATGTCATGTCTGATTGTTAGACATTTTTTTTATCGCAAGTAGAAGATTTAAGATGGTGGGCTAAGAGCGGTACCGTTTTTTCTTCGACTTTTTCGAGAACTGGTTAACCGATTACAACCAAAATTAATATTCTCGAAGATGTAGGCAGCCTTATTAATTTTAATTTAAAATATTTTCAAAAAACATTATTTTTGTATTTTTAATAATTAATTTTTTTTTTATCGATATTTTATTTTTAAATGTAGGTTATTTTTGTGTTTAAGTTTGCATTCTTAAAATATGTTTTTTTTTGATTTTTTTCAAAAAAGTTGTTAATAAAAAACGATTTAAAACAATTTTGAATGAAAAAAATCACACTTTTTTACATTTTTCAAAGATATAAAATGGCATTTAAATTTTTCCGCTGAAAAATATTTACGTACTTTTTTCAAACAATCGAAAGTTAAAAAATCGAATAAAAACTTTGGTTTATATTTATATTTTATTATATTTTTTCAAATTTTATTCGTCGCTGTTACCACGCATAAAACAAAGTACGTGCGATCTAGTCGTGCAATTTATTTAATAATAGATGCGCCCGCTGCTCGCAGCTTTGCTTGCGTTAGTCTCGGAAACAACAATCTTATTAAATTTTTTTAAAGACACGTGACTTAGGTATTTTTTATTTAATCTTCAATGTTAAAATAAAATATTAACTAAAGAAATAAAAGAATAATAAGAGATGATAGTGACGTCAGAAAAATGTATGCATCATAACTTCATACCCGGTACTTCTGGGTATCATTGTATTCCTTTTTATAAAATATGTTTTTTCCGACTTTCTCGACACTTATCATTATACATTGGATAATATACAATATATCTTTATGAGTTGTAGCCTATGTGTAATTCTGATATGTAAGCTATATTATTGTGAAGTTTCATCAAAATCCATTCAGTAGTTTTTGCGTGAAAGAGCAACAAAGATACATACTCACAAACTTTCACGTTTATAATACTTGGTGTAAGCATCTAATTAAACTTATACAATGTTTTTATTAAAACTTAAACCACCGCAGTTTAATGCAAACCAAAATTCGTTGAAAGTACATATCTACTGGGCTAGCAATTTATTTCATTTATTCCAAATCATTTTACGAAATTACTCTCAGCTTTATAAATCAGTATCTTGAATCTGTCCAACCTCAGCAGATTTTTTCGCCCTCTACTAAAACAGTATCAAGGGAACCTGAGAACCGCAACCTCACTCAACTACCATTCATCCAATTACCGTCCATTGGATTTTTTTCTCCTGGCCAACAATAGAAAAAGAAAAATGAACAAAGATACTTTACGAAAATGGCAGGATAATGAAAGGAATACAAAAAAATTCCTTCTTTCCGCTGCATTAGATATCTCAATTTCAAAAGTGCAAGTGAAAAAATAGGGATTTTTTGCATACCTAACCGCAAATTGTGAAACTATTCACCTGCGGTTTTGGGCGATCCTGAGTGGTTTTATTTTATTTTTTTTAAGGGCAAAGGATACGAGATTTAGCACTTCCTCAATTAAATAAATAATTTAGCAGGAATTTGAGATGAATGAAGATTATATAAGCCTTGTAAGCCCAACATTTGTTAATGGAGGCTTGTTGTGTTTATTTGCTTCAAAGGCCAAGCAATTAATTCATAAAGCGTTTTAGGTAAATTTCCAAGATCCTGGAATGAGAAGATTTTACTGAGACTCAAGACAAACGTGTTAAGGAGATTAATGGGTTCATGGTTGCTGAGCAGATGGTGTAATTAGACAGGCTTTATGGTTTACGATGGAATTGACACAACTACCATGTGTAGGCTATACGTTCTGCTTTATAACCTTAATGCGGAATAAGGAATAATTAAGATTTAAAGAGGCTATAGGGTGAAATGAAGAGTTATTAGGACTTAAATCAAGGTACCTGATTCCCAATCATGGATTTTAAATTTATAAAGGGCTTGAAATCGTTTGGCTTTAAGTCTTTATATCGGTATTTCGCCTAAAATAAATACATTTGGAAGAGCATAGGAGGGTTAATACCTTGGGGAATCTATCTGAATGAAGGTCCTTATTGGAATTAACTTATTCTAAATAAACTGTAGAAGTTAATTGAATTTGGATGACACAAATATTGAGTTATCCAATGAAATAAATGATTTTCACGTGTATTCATGGAGTTTTTCCATTACTTTTTCAGAAACTTTGTCCATTACAAAGAGATCTAAGATCTCGAGTTCGAGATAACCAAAGTGGTGTCTGAACTGTTTATACTTGCGTTTATAGGTATGTACTATAAGGCAAGTTATGGATTAGTGTAAAAACATTCTAACAATCAATGTCATGATATTACGATGATAGAGAAGTCGAAAAAAGTGGGTCCGGAAATTCCGTCAGTCTGTCTGTCTGTCTGTCTGTTCGCACCTCTAAAGCCTAAAAGGATGGGTTTTGCTTTGCGATTTGCTTCAAACTTTTTATTTAGTATTTATTGGGTAGTATCCCAGGGGGTGTTTTTCATTTTTGCTATAGGTCGAAAAATAACGGTACCTGCCATACAATCCTTAACAAAACGTTTGATTTTCTTGAAAACGGCTTTTGATAGAATTTTCAGGATGCATTGGTTTAGTTTGAATGAATTTTTCGAAATTTGTTCTATAACGGTATCTCTCATAGAACCGGTTCTTTCATATAACATTTTACCCACCGGAAGTCATTAATATTGCATTTCAAAATTTTCAAAAACGTTTTTTTCTCAATTTTTTTTTAATTTTCTAAAAAAATGGTCTTCAAAATATTTTTAAAACGGGTTGATTGATTTTTTTTAATAATTTGCTCAAATGTAAACTAAAGATTTTCTTATAATGACATACTAAAAAAAATTTAAATATTTTTTCGAAAAGTTTTTTTTAAAAAAAAACGACTTTTTAAAAAAACTGGTAGAACGATTTTCAATATTTTTTTTCTTCGATAGACCTTTAGTTTTCAAATTGTATTGCATACTTAATTTTTCCAATAAAACTCTTAAACTGATTAAAAAAATTAAAGAATTTTCCACTAAGCAATTATCTAGCATAAGAACCAGTTCGTGCGACCCAGTTGTGCATTTTATTAAAATTTTATTCAACGATGTGACCGCACATATGTATGAGCAAGTACGTGCGATCCAGTCGTGCAATTTTTTTTTTTTTTTTGGCTTTGAAACGAAGCATTATTCTATAAACTAAAACTCGACAACATTTTCAGCGAATTGGGTCTATTTTTTGAGTGAATTTCCGATAGAAGACAAGCTGATTAAAAAAAATCAAGGAAAGTTAAAAATTCTTTATTTTAAAAAATAATTGATAACAAATAATAGACTCAAGGCTGGAAAAATAATTGAACGAAATTATTTACAGATGCTATTCCAAGAATAATGTAAAGGTATTTTTAAAATTTGAGACGACAGGCTAAGAAATGAGTTACCTGGAGATCCAATTTAAATGAGAACTACCATGCTTCGGGACGCCGCCGGCTGATTCGGGTTTTAAAAGATGAACAATACATTCAGGGAAGTTATTGACAAAGGTGGCATAATTTGAGGCAGCAGTTGTAAAAGTAATCAATGACATGCACCTGTTAAAACTTTCAGTAAAGGTGAAAATCATCAAAAAACTATTATGGGAATTACGTCTCAATTGCAAGTACGCAAAGTTAATTTTGTCGTGAAGTTGGTCAAAATGATGACTAAAGTGTGCAGGAAATTTGTCATTTCATGGAAAGGTTTGAACCTCAATAGAATCTTTTGAAACTTAAAAAAAACTAACAAAATTGTGAATTTATTAAAGCGGATTTCCGTGTAATATTATGCTGATGCAAGAATAGAAGCTGGTCGACCCTAAAGAACTCTTGTGAGTTCACTAATTAAGCCCTGGAAATGTTGGCCAAAGATTCATTTTCTCGAAAGAGGCTCATTATTGCCGCAGCGGCTATGTAGATCGAACATAATCAACAAATCTACTCTACAGGATATTCGGTAAAATAATGCATCGTGTCCGAAAATCATTCTGGAGTTGTAAACAGCGATAATGAAAACGATATCAGTCTCCTAGGGAAATTTAGTTTGGAGGCAGACGATAAACACGGCCTAATTAAAACTATCGCTCTGGTAGAAGGAATGTACTACATTGGCTCTAACGGGAGAACCACTCCCACAATTAACCGAAGTCTTTACTCAACCTCAAATTCCTACATTCTTTGTAGAGGAATCAGCGGAAAATAATGCGCCATGGGCAGAGCAGCTTCTACATGTCAATTTAAATAAAGATACTGATCTAGACAGATATCAAGGTGTGATAGCCTTAGTTGCAAGTGCATTTTCACACGCCTCAGCTAAAACTAGCTTGTGCCAGTTCTTTCTCGTCTCCTCAGCAGCTCTAGAAACAATTTTCAGCTCCCAATGAAGACGATATTGCGGCATGAGTGGTATCAAGACCCGCCTTAAAGCTGAACTGTATGTATCATTTAATTTGCGATTATAGGGACTATAGGGGATTATAGTTAAGGATTCGTGAATATAAAAAAATTGAGATAACAATCAAACCTGACATTACAATCATAGAGAAGTCTAAGAAAGTTAGTGGCAAAAAATGTCTGTCTGCTGCAGCCGAAACGGCTTAAGCAATTATGTTCAAATTTGGTGTTTGTGATTATTTTGGCTTTTCCCAGAGGGGAAATTAAAATTTTATTTTTTAACCTGCTACTCAGATCGCGTTAAAATCTTTTATACAAATTTCCACCCCAGATAAATTTTAGATCAGGTTTTTAGCTGAGCAGTCTCCACACAAAGTTAAGCGAGCGAAAGTGTGTTGAATACAATCTTTCACAGAATAAATAAAATGACAATTGTCATTTTGGGTGCGAATAATTGAAAAAAAAATGGGCACTACTGGGTCACACGTACTTGCTCTTATTTGCCTAATTATTTGCCAAAAACAAGATCTTTGACAGAAACAAATAACATTTACGTTGAAAATAACACAGTTTGAAATTATAAAAAGTTTTAAAAACCACTATACTTAACGGATTCTATTAAAAATGGAGTACGCCATCAAACGTCTTAAATGACAAAGAATTTATGAAAAAGGTATTCCGAAAATTGTAGGACCGGTTTTGATCAAATCCTGTTTTTTATTTTTAGTTTAAAAAAAAAATTATTTTGAAATTTTGGTATGCAGTTTTTTAGAGTTTATTAAAATACATTTAACCATAACATTTTAAAATAATATTTTTTATTAGTTTTTAAAATATTGGTATTTCAAAAAAAAATCAAAAATTAATTTTAATTACAAAAAAAAATTATTCAAAATTTTGATATGTAAAATTAATATAAATATAGAATTTGACAGAAATCTATAGAGCCGTTACCGAGAAAGCCAAACATTAAAAAAACCCTTTATATGAAAAGTCCCGTTAATAGACTTTTCCCGTATATGTGGTTTTAATCAAATGATAGCCAATACCAACAAAAAAATCTCAAAAAATTTCATTAAAATCATTGGAGCCGTTTTCGAGAAAAATGATATTTTCTTAAACGGTCATGGTAGGTACCGTTGTTTTCAGGCCTAAAAATAAAATTTCAATTTCCCCTCTGGGGAATGCCAAAAGAATCACACACACCAATTTTGAAATTAATTCGTTTAGGCTGCAGCTCGTTATACATACTAACAGAAATTTTTTCTCGATCACTTTTTTAGGCTTCTCTATGATCGTTATTTTATGTTTGATTGTTATCTCAATTTTTTTAGTATTCACGAATCCTATATAGCCTTATAGTCAATATAATCGCAAGTAAAAAATGGGATTTCTTGATTAATATTTATAAAGTATATTTCACAAACTATCAAAGATTTGTAAAACAGCTGTTTCTCCAACTTCAAAATTTGGCGCGCCTTTTTAGCAAGGGTGTGTACAGATAAAAATTGTAGAGGTAAAATTTTGTTTAGCGCGATCTGAGTACAAGGCTTTAGGCCTAAAAATAACTGCTATATTACCGTTTAGGAAAAGCTTATTTTTCTCAAAAACGGCTAAAACGATTTTGATGAACATTTTTGAGAATTGTTTTGTTGGTATTGGCTATTATTGATCAGAACCACATTTACGGGATAAGTCTAATAGCGGTACCTTTCATATAACGGTTTTTTTTTAATTTTTGGCGTTCTAATGTTTTTTAATGTTTCTTATTTTTTAAATTTTATTCAACGATGTGACCGCACATATGAGCAAATACGTGCGATCCAGTCGTGGATTTTTTTTTTAATAGAAATCGCGTCCTATAAAATTGTAAGAGCGCCCAGGCACAAATTCATCCGACTCCAAGCTCGTTCGAAAGCTGTATAATGGCAGCAGTCCAGAGCGGTCACTGCCTTACTCAACCATATCTTGTTTGTTAACTCAGAGTCAGTTAATGTCACTCTACAGTCTAAAAGTATAGAAAACCACCGCTCCTTGAGAACGATGATCTGTCTGTAGTAAATTATCTTTTGGGAATTGTATTTCAATTTCTCTATCTTCGTGTCTGGCTAATATGTTTTTTCATTCATAATGGCCTAAAGTCAAGCTTAAAATAAATTTAGAATCAATCTTATATTTCACACCGTTGTTGTTTTATTTAAATCTCGTTTCCTTAATTTTGTATCTTTTAACCCTGCTTATTCTGCAAACTATTTATATAATACAAAACTTAAAAAATATCCTAGCATTTATTTTGAGTATCATTTACAATTTGAGTGAAGAAAAAAAAAACTTTTCTCCTGCCATTTAATTATAAAAGCCATAGCGGCATTACTTCTTGGTAATGTCAGTGGTGAAAAGTTTATTTATAATTAGTTTCGTAATTTTATTTTTTGTAATTTGATTTTTTTCAACCACATTACATTTTATTGCCACTTTTCATGTAAACCGCATATCCTTCACTAAAAATTATGTAAATTATTCGACATAACACATAAATTGGCTTATCATCAGAAAATAATTAAAAATCGTCTTTTTTTTAATTAACTATGAGGAATGCTTTAGTTTCACCCACTAATGCTGCAACAAATTAACGAGACAAAATAATACTTCACTTCAGTACTTTGTCCTGTAAATAAAAATAAATTAAAATCCTCTTTAATGCCTTCTGTCATAATAGTGATTAAAATAAAGGGTCAATATTATTCAGCAGAAGTTTGCTTCGTTTTTACAGAATTTTAAAATTTAATTCCAACTTTTTAATTTTAATTCCTTTTAACATCAACTTATATTTTCCATTAAAATAATGGCTGTTAATGTTGAAAGAGCAGCTTACAACTTCCCAAGAATTGCTTATTTTTATTAACATTAATTTAACATTAACATTCAATTTATTATATACTTTACTTTAATTTATTTGAATAGGTCCGGTTTCTATGAAAAAATATATTCAATGGCTTACATACACTTTCCATCATTGAAAATTAGTTAAAGTAATCCAATTTTATTTAATATTTATTTATTTATTTAAATATTTAAATAAATAAGACACAACAGTAAGTTTTACTACAAATCCTCTGATGCATGCTGTCATGTGTTGCTACCACATTGCTCAGGAGTCCTTCCCCTGGCACTGTCCAGAAAAAAAAATCCCATTTACCTAATGGAAAGCAATTAAATTTAGAACCTAGAATAAATTAAGCAACACAGCTGATATGTATGTTAAAACATCCCAGGTGTGTAAATTTGCATGCAGTATAATTAGTCAGAAGCAATTTACACAAATCCCATGTCATTCCTTTGGGCTGAAATTAGTGTTCTTTTAGCTAGATTGGCTTTAAACATAAACATCCTTCCATACCGACGAACCAGTTAACATTATGTACATACTATACAAATTAAACCTTAAAGGACATGCAATATTAAATAACAAAATAACACATACATTGTCATCCTCCCCTAAAATCCTACATACTACAGCCATTATGCGTTAATCCTATATAAGGTGTTTCCGGTGTTGCCATTTTGAGGTTAACTTTTAAGGATGTTTTTTTTTTTTTCAATTTATGTTGATGGAGTAAATTTTTGATAACTTGGTCTATGTTGGCTCTGTTGCTTCGCTAGGGAAATGTTTTATGTCCTTCGACAAATTGCCATTTTAAGTCTTGGCTTTAATGAGTTCAGGTGCGGTTGTGCTTAAAGGTGTTTTGGGGGTAGACATATGCGTAAGGAGCATAAAGGAGGTCGCCACACCGAAGAAGAAGCAACTAATGTTGTGTGACAAATTACGGCAGGAAAATTTACTTAATTGTTTCTTAAGCATAAATTTCGCGTTGACGGTTATTTATTGTTATTGCCTTTTGGGTTCCCTTTGAAAGTTTCAAGACTGAGGAGATAGAGAATACCTGAAGTGATTCCAATTTTTTATTTTGCTTAATAATAATTAACTTACAGTTTTAAGATTTGTAAAATAAAAGGAAAAAAACTCTGCCTTAAAGAAAAACGTAAATGAGATTTACAATTTTAATGAAAAATAGATATACATTAATTAAAAACTAAAAAATAAAAAAAAATTACAAAACTTACAAATTAATTAATTAATAAATAAATAATTTGATTTATTGGTATCACTTTTTTAAAATCAATTTTTAATACAATACTGATATTATAAGTTTTTTTTTACAAATACAATACATGTTCTAGAAAAACGACTCTAGGGGCAACAAAGGGTGATTAAAATAGCCTAAGTTACTCCTTACAACTTCAGCTGCCTGTAAAAGTCCCGTCAAAATCGGTCTATAAATACAAATTTTCCAAACAAAAAAAAACCAGCGCCACCTAGGAGGGAATTTAAATAGCCTAAGCTACTCCCTATGAAATCAGAAATCTGCCAGTGAAAGTCCCGTCAAAATCGGTGCAGCCGTTCCCGAGATTATCCCAAACAAACAGACAGATAGACAGACAAAAAAATTTTAAAATTGTGTTTTTGTTATAAGCTCTGTATATACTTTCATAAGCATCTAGTAAAAAGCTTTTATTTTGATATCAAAAACAGATACTTCATTTTTATTTATGTGTAGTATAGATGTATAGATGGAGTACGCCAATACAAACAATAAATATATAACATTATGCATTATAAAAAAGTATTTCGAAACTCATAGTACAGATTTTAATGAAATTTAGTTTTTTTCTTTTTTAGTTTTTTGAAAAATAAAGATTTGTTTTGTGATTTTTGTGCGCAGATTTTTAGAGTTTATTAACAGCTGATCATAAACTTTCAAATAAAATTTAATTATAAGTATTAAAAATATTGAAAATTTCAAAAATTTATTATAAATAGAAAAAAAATTCAAAATTTTGGTTTGTAGAACTAATTTGTCAAACTTTTCAAATATACAATTTTATAGAAGTTGCCGAGAGTAAAAAACCGTGAAAAAAAAATGAAAGGTATTGTTTATAGACTTTTCCGATAAATTTTAAATAAAATAAAATAATTAATAACAAAAATACTTTTAAAAATGTTGATCGAAATCGTTAAAGTTGTTTTCGAGAAAAACATGTTTCTCCTTAACGGTTATATGACAGGTACAGACAGACAGAGAGACATTATTTGTCACTAACTTTGTAGGTTTTTGTATGGCCGTAATGTCATGTTTGATTGTTATATCAATTTTTACTTACGATTATATGTACTATAATGCAAGTTATGCATTCGTGCAAAAAAATGAGATAACAATCAAAGATGACATTACAATGATAGAGAAACATATCTGAGTTACTGGCAAAATTCTGTCCGTTTGTCTGTCTGTCTGTCTGCCTGCCTGCTGTACGCCTAAACGATTATTTTGACATTCTGCAGAGGGGTTTTTTCAATTTTTGTAGGTCAAAAATTATCAGTACCTGTCATATGACCGTTATGTAAAAGTTTATTTTTCTCGAAAACAAACGGCTTGAATAATTTTTATGAAAAAAATCAATGTATTACTTACTGTATACAAGCATTATATTTTGATGAAAAAAATTGATATGGTGGGCTAACAGCGGTACCGCCCATAGGACCGGTTTTTTTTCTTCATCTTTCTCGAAAACTGGTGATCCGATTACTATCAAAATTGGTATTGAAGAAGATGTGGGTAGCCTAAGTAACTTCGCATTAATTTTTTTTCGAAAACTTTTTTTTCGTATTTTTAATAATTCAATTTTTTTTTTTTTGAAAAATCAATATTTTGAAAACGGGTAAGTATTTTTTTTTAATTTTTTTTGAAATGTATATTATTTTTGTCCTGAAGTTTGTATTCTTAAATTATTCTTTTAATTAAAAAAAAAAAATTGTTAAAAAAAAAACGTTTTATTTAAAAAGCGTTCCTACGATTTTGAAAAAAAATGGGCACGACTGAGTCGCACGTACACTTCCTCTTATGGGCCTTATCATATTGGATGGCAAGATTTTTGATAGAAACACGTAACAATCGCAAGTTCTGATTCTATAAAAAGTGTCAAAACCATAACACTTAACGGTTCTTAGTAAAAATGAAGTAAGCCATCACACGTCTGAAAAAACAATAAATTTATGAAAAAAGTATTTTGAAAATTGTAGGGCGGATTTTGAAAAAATCCTGTTTTTTATTTTTTGGTTTTTGAAAAGAAAATTGTTTAAGATATTCATAAAATTTTATATAGATTTTTATAATTAGTTTTTGAAATATTGAATTTTGAAAAAAAAAATTTAAAATAATGGTATGCAGAAATAATTTAACTGCTTAGGTCTTCTTAAATATAAGACTTGACAGAAATCTAATCAGCCGTTATCGAGAAAGTCGAAGATTAATAAAAAAAAACCTTTATATGAAAGGTATCGTCAAAAGACTTTTTTCGTAGATTTGGTTTTTATAGGATAATAGCTTAGTTGGAGCGGTTTTCGAGATAATTAAGCTTTTCCTTAACGGTTATATGGCAGGTACCGTTCACGAATCCTAAACTTGCCTTATGGTACCTATATTCGCAAGTAAAAAAGTTGGCTTTTATAAATTTTTCAATATGCCCTTCTCAAAAGATAGATAACACAAAATTCAGGGTGGTTTAAAAATGTCAGAACAAAGAAGCAAAGAGAAGAAGTGTGGCGGATTTCAACCGGAGAATAGTAAGCCAACAAAAATTTCTGCAGCGGTAGCTGATACAAACCAAGCTTTTCGGGAACATGTCGCTGCTAATTTGAACAACAACATAACTATTTTAAAATTGCAGCTCAAAGGCGTACTCTCAGAGTCCTGTAGAAATATGCGTGACATGTTTTCTAGATGGATCACAATTTTCATTGCCAGAATAATCAGCGGTTACCAAATGTCTAAGCAATGGAGGGAAAGTTTCCTACTCCCAACCTAAAAGTAATGGGTTATAAACGAAATAGCGGAAACTATTGTTCAATCAAGTTGATGTCACCATGAAATCGTTGAGCGGGTATTGGAAAAAATTCGAACAACTGAAAGAATTTCTGACGACCAATTATATGATTACCCAAAGGATTAGCACATTGTTTTGTTGATTTTGTTAGATCAATCAAAGAAAACCACGAGATCTGATACCAGGAAGCCCTTAGGCAACTCAAAGTCCCAGAAGTCTACGTGCGCGTGAGCAAGTCAAAACAAATGTAAGATCTTACATTTGTTAGGGAAAAAGACTCAATCCATAACTTCATTCCAAACATATAAAGGTTGGATAATGAGCAAGAAGATCCAAAGAAGTCTCCACATTTAGAACATTATCTGGGACGAAATACATTGACTTAATCAGCTAGTAATGCGATGTAAAAATAAGATGCACTGGGAACCCAGTTTAATAGGCCACAGAATACCAAGTTACCAGTCTATACCTCGAAGAAGGTAGGTACTGGTTTAAATAAATAAAGCAAAACAACGTTTTGGCCTTAAGGCGGTGGAAAGTTATGGTCCCAGTTGAGATCGTAATAATTGTCGGTAAAAGAAGAAGCAGATGAAACACCCGATCAATTTGCATCGTCCAAACGTGATAAAGCTTTGTCAACACGTTTTATTCTCCAACTTTAATCGGTTGTTATAAGTAGTCAATTCCGAGCCGAGCACATATTAATTCGACCTTTTGTAGATATTGGCTTGTTGAGTTTGGCATATTGGTCCAATATTAAAACGAAATCCAATTTATATCAAATCTCCAGCAATCAGGTCGATGCTACCGTTATTATTAGCAGAGATTTGCAGTGATCAATGATAACCAATTTCATTTTGACAGAAAGAGCAAATCTTTATTGAATGACACTCGCTATAAGGGAGTACTCCACGCTATCACACACTTTAAATAATAATAATGGCGCAAAATTATAGTCGCCGGGCTTAGGTAGAGTTAAGTTAAGTAACACCAGTATAACTTTAAAAACAGGTTTTAACTTTGTTTTTAATTATAAACACTTTACAACCTACCTACAAATAGTATCTACTTTATTTATTTATTATTTTTTATTTATTATTATTCATCAAGCAGAAACGCAGCTCTTATAGACTACTTAAAAATAATTAACAAAATAACTTATAAGAAAATTATTAAGAATTACCCACCGTAATTAAGACTTAATAACAACAACAGTCTCTACTAAAATATAAATTAAAATCAATAACATTACATAAAGAATTAGCTTGTTTTAAACAACGAGTTAAAGGTTCATTGGTTCCATAATTAACCCTATGAAAAGGTACACAAAATAAACGACTACTTCGCAAACCACGACTCCCAACATGAAAACCTACCAAGGAAAGTAAATGAGGGCAATTGATTTTATAATTAATTAAATCACTTATAAACATGACATCAAAATATTAACGACGTGTTTCAAAAGATTGAATGCTTAACCACAAACATCTCGTATTATATGATGGCATATCAACATTCCATTGAAGGATCCGAATTGCAGTTCTAGTGAAGCGTTTCTGAATTCTTTTTATTCTTATTGAATGGACAGCATACATAGGATTTCAGATGGAAGAACAGTATTCAGAGTAAAAGGATCTGAGAATTTTTTTACATTCCTAGAATGCATATTTTATGCGTAAGAATAATTTAAGGCCGTCAGCATACATTAAACATTGACTGTTATTCAAAACACTCGGAATGTCGTTAATAAATAAGAAAAGTAGGGGTCCTAAATGACTCCCTTGTGGAACCCCGGAAGTTACAACAACTGAGTTTGAAATAAAGTTATTGATTCTGAAAAATTGAATTCTACCGGTAAGATAGGATTCAAACCATTTTAATAAGAATGAAAACCTACATTTGTAAAGTTTGGCTACCAAAGTAGAGTGATCAATTCTGTCAAACGCTTTAGAGAAATCATCAAAAATATCAAATCGCATTGATATCCTTGTTCAAGAGAACCTAATACATAATTAATAAAAATCGTAAGATTAGTCGATGTTGATCTGCCACCGATAAACCCATGCTGCAAAGGGGAGATTATTTCATTCACTGAGAAAATAAGCTTATTATAAACAATTTTTTTTTTTTAACAATTTACGAATTACTGATAATTTGCAAATATAACGATAGTTTATTACATCACTTTTAGATCCTGATTTAAAAATAGGGTAGACATAAGAAAATTTCCATTGTTTTAAGAAGTAACCATTTCGAGGAGAGCTATTAAAGATGATTTCAAGAGGGATTACTAAAGAAAAAGCACAATTTTTTTAGACAGTAGAAGCAATTCCATCAAATCCAGAGTGCTTTACATCTTTTAATTTTAATAACTCATCAAGTATATCGCTCTTCTCCACTTGTAATTGATTAATATTGATTAATTTGGATGAAGACATTACCGGTGGACTAGTTTGATTACATGGAGGTTTAAAAACAGACCGCAAAAAGTCAGCAAAGAAATAACAGATAGTTAACGGGTTACTTGAAGTTTGACCCATATATTGGACTGAATTAGAACGTTTCTTATTGTTAATAAACTTCCAAAAACATCTACTAATTTTGTTTAGCTCAATATGTATTGATTATAAAGAAATTTACTGAGAAAATTAAATTCACGATTACATCGAAGGTAGTTAGTATATAGAACATTATCATTCCTGGAATCACGGTACATTTTAAAGGCTTTGTTTTTTCGATTATTTAAATTTATAAGCTTTTTGTTGAACCAAACAGGCTTAGATTGATATTTGTTAAGAATTGTAGGAGAATTTAAATCAATTGGTTCATTTAATAAATTCGTAAATATGGTAAAAGTTTCTTCAATATCAATATTATCAAACAATGAAAACCAATTCACCCTATTCAAAAAATTAGAAACGTTAGAAAAATTACATTTATCATAGTTTATTACATAACCAATTTCAGATGTCTGCTTTATATAATCAAAAAATTCAAAGCTTATACAAAGTGCAAGATGATTATCAGTGTGAGGTTAGTGTTAAAAAATGATAAAATACAATGACTCCTCGTATCGTAAATCACTGCAACAGAAGACATTCTACATAAAAGTCTCGAGAGCATGGTTACACCTCAGTACTTGTAGCAGGTTGGTGCCTCCTCAAGTTGTACTTCTGAGAAGAGCTATTAAAATATCAATACAGTACAGTAGTGTCGAATTACCCCTTAAAACAAGGATTTTCATAAAATTAATTTGAGACAAGAAATAATTGATGAAATTCGAGTAAATAAGTCGTAGACAAAACGGAACCCTGAGGCACCCCAACATTTTTGGTCTCATTATTAATATACAGATTAAATGGAAAATCATCAAAATAATCCTAGAATCATAAAAGAATTCGAGTTCCCCGTACCTTTGTTTTTTTTATTTTCATTTTCTCCAACGATTCCCTAAAGAAATGCACATAATTAAATTGATTCCAGAAATACACTTTAACCTTGATTTGGAAGCCTTGATTTTAAGAATTATTCCATAAATCAACGTTTATTCAGTCATGGTTGTAAAAGGTAAAAGCATTCGTATTTATTTTCTTAATCGAAACACACCATCACCACAACATTATAAAGGACATTAGACATTACAAAGGAAACGTCTATAACAAGGTTTAACTTTCGTTTTAAATAGAAAACAAAATGAAAGCTTCCTATAAATTTTTCATCTCATAAATTGCATACAAAAATTCAATTTTATGTTGGCAAAGGATATCAAGAAAAGAAAAAAATCATCAAAGCTCTCTCGGAAGGGATGTTCTTAAGAGCTTATCCAAGCATAATATTTATGGCATTGTTGTATTGTGCCAAGACCATATGAAGGAATAAAAATTGAAAAGGATTTTATACAAACACCCGATTGTGGGTAATGTAGACCAAGTTCAAATACCAAAAACCCACATTAATGGTTTTCACTGTTTTGTGTTTGTATTTATATTATAAGTTCTCCCTTTTGCACTTGGTTGTGTCGTTGAAGAAATAATAATGGATCAGGCTTTTGATAATGTTTAATAAAAAAATATAATGACTCTCATGAAATGGAGGAATATTAGAAAACAGAAATTACTCACACAAATGTTCAAGGATATTGCCCTTTGCCAATAATTGATATTGATTTACTTCGATTTCTAGAAATTTGGCAACACCAACCACAGAGGCAATGTTGACAGCAATAAGATGGAAACTAATGAAATACATATATAATGTACTTATATAAACATCGCACAAGAATACATACATACATACCACTTTCTATGTATCCGTTTATCCTGATTTCACAGTCAATTTCTGGCCATTCAAGCTTAAAAGGGTTTTGTTTGGGGAGAATAGGATTGGGGCATTAATTAATGATGTTTCCGCGCTTTTAAGGTAATTGAAAAGGGAAGAAAGTGTTATGTTTCATTTTTGTTTGTTGCTGATTTTAATTAAACTGACATTTAAAAAACAAACGATAAAGTAAGTGAACAGATGTTTACAGACTTTTGATGTATTTCTTGAGTGCAAAGTTGTAAGTTGATATATTTAGTATTAAATCGGAGCTAATTGGGCTTAGAAAAAAAGTTATGATCTTGTATGATGAGCCTACGAGAATACCTAATCGACCTATGTCTCAGTTCTCATACCGAGAAATAAACCATTCATTAAAGTCGTGTGCTCTTATGCACGCTTTACCATACCATAAGGTCATCAAATTTTTCATGCTCTAGTCTAAAGCGCGGAACAGATTGAACCAGCAACAGCACCAGCACCGTCAACAGCAAACAGCACGCTGACCAGCAAAAGAAATTGAAACACATTGCCACCAGCATTGTCTTCTTACTTTTGTTTGACACTTTGTGTCATAAAAAAAGTATACGAAGTTTTCTTTTGCAAGATGGTGCCCCGAATTTCACTTGCGCAAAGTTGGTAGCAATGGAACAGCAACAGCAAATTTAGGACTTTGTTCTAACGACGCTGGCGACGTTGCTGGTGCTGGTCTAATCTAATTTTAGCCATTGAAATACATTGGTTCTAAATTAATGGCGGCCGCTGTTGCTGTTGCTCGTTCAATTTGTTTCACGCATAACTGTTTTCTTGGGCTGGCATGGTTACCAACATTAATTAAATTAAACCTATCTTACTCCTCATAGAACGAAGAACATCAGACGAAAGAAAATTTCTGTTTTGACTACAGTCAAATGTTTGGCTATTCGATAAAAATATAAACACCGTTCCCACGCTCATCTTAAGCGGTACAACTGTTGGAAGGTCTATATTGACAAACTCAATTTGTCTGTACAACAATTTGCCGCAAACTCCAGCCTTCAAGTAGCTGCTTGGATCCCCCTTCGTAAATGTTATATCCATCTTTTTCTTCAGGACGTTTTCCAAATGGATTCCAAAACGGCGAATCACCCCAAAATCTAAGTACCAACCTATTGGATACCTCCCTTCTTTCTAAGGACATGAAAACACGAATCAATAGCCAGCTTTAGAAATATCTTGAAGAGTCTTAGCTTCTCAATGACCGACAGTGGTTTTTGTTCCAATGGCATATGGCATATCAAACCGAACATAACATCGCTTTGGCTAAAAGTAAAATTATTGCATTCGATATTTCTAAAGCTTTCGATAGAGTTTGGCATCAAGTTTTTTTTTTTTAATAAATTGCGTGCTTTTGATATAGATTAATTATTGTTTCAGTAGATTATCAATTGCCTTCCAGGTTGTTTTGGACGGTTTAAAAAAATAAATTCTGGAATGCCCCAAGGTTCGATTCTAACTCCGACTTTCTTTCTTTCTTTCTAAGAATTCATCAATCAATTTTGACAGCATAGAATTTTCTTTGTAATTTTTTTTTGATGTATATACATATATACATTTTCTATACACATAAATAATAAATTGAATGACTGGATCGCACGTACTTGCTCTTATGTGACGGTCACAGCTTCGAATAAAATTTGGAAAAAATATTAAAGGATTTTCAGTTTGTATTCCATTTTTCTGCCTTTGGATTGTTTGACAAAAGTATGCAAAATAGTTTGCAGTGGAAAAATTTAAACGCCATTTTATTTCTTTAGAAAATGTGAAAAAGCGTAATTTTGTATTTAACAACAATTTTTAAAAATAAAAAAAAAATTATTGAAGAATGAAACACACAAATTTTTTACATTTAAAAACAAAACTCAGAAAAGAAATTCAAATTCCCGTTTTCAAAATGTCGATTTTTCAAAAAAAAAATATTTAAGAAAATTATTAAAAATACAAAAAAAAAGTTATTCGAAAAAATTTGTGTTCCAAATTGGTTTGGCTATCTACATCTTCTTGAATATAAAATTTGATTGTAATCGGTTCTCGAGAAAACCGAAGAAAAAAACGGTCCTAAGGGGTACCATTGAATAAGAAGTACAGGAAGACTTGTTTTTGAAAATAAATGAAGCCTCTTCCTTCATAGTGTGAGTTATCACATACCTATAAGTATTAACACTGGGGCAGAGTGCAGAAGATTAAAAACCATCGTGGGGCGCCAACTATAATGTTATAAAGCGTGTAATGGAAATAAATAGTTACTGTAAAATAGATTTGGATTTGTTTTAGTAATCAAAAATCTGAAAAATATAATCAAGTGAAACAGCGACACCTCTTGTTTTAATTTTAAAGTTAGGTTTGTTTTATTTAAATAATTTATCCTATTTTTTATCAATTTTATTAGCAGCATTCCCCTGAAATGTATTGTTTGATATTTTTTTTATTTTTTTTGTCAAAATTGTTATATCACAGAGTGTTTTGTTATCTTGCTAGCTATATTCTACTTAAATATTTCGATTTTTATCACAGGTTTTTCTTTCTTATCTTAAATTCTACTAATTTTGTCAATTTAATTAGCAACATTCCCCTGAAAAGTATTGTTTGTTAAGTTCGGTTTTTAATAAAATTTGTTTGTATTACAGTCACAGTATATTGTTAGCTACATTCCACTTAAATGTATTGTTTTTTTTTTTAAGTTTGGTTCATTTTTTTGACGCTATATATATGTTTTTTAAGAAGATTTCTATGATCATTTTGGAGACAATGTTAAAATGATCAGAGTTTTTGATTGTCCTTCAAAAATAGTTTTATCTATCAATTCTGTTTGCGTATTTATAATTATGCCGTATAATAAATAATAAATAAATGATTCTTTTTTACATTGTCTCTTTTTCGTCAATTAGTTTTGACTGTATTTTTAGCTGTGATAAATACCTTAACAAATTTTTTTTCAAACATAAATTCATTCTATTTACATGCACCCAACGTATTGAAGCGCCTCACCAAAAAACAATGAAAACGAACGCGTCCCTGACTTCAACTCTCTCATTTGACAGATAGAAAGTGAATTTTATCCATTGAAGATGTGCATTTTTATTTTCAACTAATTTATTATTTTCATTGTTTAATATCACAAAAAAACTGTTCTAAACTGTCCTACAATATTTAAAATATATTCAAAACACCACTCCACACGATTTTACCTTCTAAATAAAACAATAATTACTTTTAAAAAGAAATGTGTTCATTCCTCTTAAAAAACGCTGCTTTTACAAGTTTTTACAATGCAGCTCATCCTGATTATTGTTTTTCTTTTTTAAATTAGAAAATGTTCTCACTAAATCACTTGTTTGATAAAACTTATAAAGCTTAATATCTCTGGATTATTATTATTACCAAAATTCGAATGACTTTTTTTTTATTTACCGCCTTGCGAAAATGACAGGAAGAGCTAGAATTTACTACTACATGTATAACTGATTAGCTTCACTCACGTACACTGTATATATACACAACACGTCTTCTTGTTCTTCTTATTCAATGAGGGGTACCGGTAGACAAATTTCGAAAAATTGTTATAAAAAATAACACCCTGAAAGTTTTATCAAAATCGTTAGAGCCGTTTTCAAGAAAAAACAAACTTTTTGTTAAAGATTGTATGACAGGTAACGAGATACTACCAAAAAATACAAAATACCATGTTTGAAGCAAATCGGCCCATCCGCTTAGGCTGTAGGGGTGCGAACAGACAGACGGACGGAATTCGTAATGTCATGTTTGATTGTTAGAATTTCTTTTTGCACAAATCCATAACTTGCCTTATTGTTCCTATAATGGCAAGTAAAAATGAAGTTTTGTTAAAAAAAAAATGTAGTCTGTTTTTAATATCAAAATAACAGCTTTTTTTTACAAAATGTGTCTGTCTATCTGTCTGTCTATTTTTATGTCTGTTTGTTCCGGCTAATCTCGGGAACGGCTGTTCCGATTTTGACGGGCTTTCACTGACAGATTGCTGATGTTCTAGGGAGTAACTTGGGCTATTTAAATTACCCACTTAATGGCGATAGGCAGTGCTGGGCCTAGAAGTAACTAAAGCTATTTTGATGACTAGGTGACACCTCGCCACGCCGCTCTGCGCTGGGGTCGTTTTTTTTCGAAAATGTATGGTATACCCGAGCAACGCCGGGTGGGTAAGCTATTTGATAATAATAAATAAAATAATAATAATAAAAAAATATGTGATTTCTTTTTCAGAAATAGTCATTTGGACTGTCGTCCCCCGGTCGGAGTTGAGTTCCATTTGGGAACTTTATCGGAACCGAAACTTCGATTGGGGCAAATGAACATTAAAAGTACTTTGACACTTATAAAATCTCGAGTGACTGAAAGCTCTTTTCATATAAGGATAAAAATATACATATATTTATATACATAAGCAGGTGCAGACTATTGCTATATTTTATTGTTTTTATTCATATCATTTTATTGACACTTAATGGTTTGATGTATTGTACTACATCTATTCTGAATGCTAAAAATCCTTAAAAGCTTTTCCTATCAATAAGAGGAAAAAAAACGTTTATTGCAACACATTCGCCATTACTCACAACAAAGAAGCACTTCCTCTGAGAAGTGTATAGAATGGGAAAAAAACTGATACTTTAAAAAACGCACGCATTTCCTTGATAAATGAATATTTTTTTTTATGTTTTCCTGAAAGCTTTTTTCAAAAAACTAAAAATAAGTACCTATCATAAAAAAATGCTGTAATTTTTGTTTATTTTTTTTCCAATTTTAAGTCTAAACTGTCAAAAAAACAAAATTGTGTTTTTTCAGCTCTGAGCGTTTAGAGCTTCAAATTGGAATTTCTTTGTTTAGTTCTCTAAGAATGTTCAGAGTGCACTCTGCGGGCTTAATATAAAATATAAGAGTCAATGGAGTTAAATGCTGAACACAAGTGCGGGCGCAGCAGTGCAGTAGATAAGATGTTTGCTTGCTAAGCGAGAGATTGTATTTTGACTCTGAGCTTGGGAAGCAATTTTTCTAACTCCTAGTGTCCTAGTACAAGCTAGTTATCGATCTACTGCGCCAAAAAAAATTCCTATTTATCTAATTCTTCAAACTAGTGTCAGTCAACATCTAGATACATTCAAAATAAAAATGAAGGATCTGTTTTTAATATCAAAACAACGGCTTTTTACAAGATGCATATAAAAGTACATAAATCGGTATTTTACTTATAAATAAAACTTAATTTTTAAGATGTTTGTCTGTCTGTTTGTTCGGGTTAATCTCGACAACGGCTGCACCGATTTTAACAAGACTTACACTGGCAGATTGTTGATGTTCTAGGGAGTAACTTAGTCCATTTAAATATTGCCCACAAGGTGGCGCTGGGGTAGTTTTTTTTTCAAAATTCTTAATTATGGGCTGATTTTGACGGGACTTTCACAGGCAATTAGCTTATATTGCAAGGAGTAAGTAAGGCTATTTGAAATCAAAATAGATGACGCTGGAGTCGTTGTTTTGATAATTCTTATTTGTGTCCTGATTGTGACGGGACTTTTACAGACAGATAGCTGATGTTCTAAGGAGTAATAAAGGTTATTTCAGCCCTTGGTGCCGCTGAAGTTGTTTCACAAGCAGATAGCTAATTTTGGAAGAAGTAACAAAGGCTATTTTGATTACTAGGTGGCGCCCCGTCAAGTCGGGGTCGTTTTTCGAAAATGTAAGGTATAGCCGAGCAACGCTGGAGGGTAAGCTGGTTATTATTATTACATTTGACAGATCAAAATTTAACACCACTTCTTGTATATCTTGTAGTGTCTAAGCCGATAGCCTCAGAAGCCAGTGTTCGTAAGTGTTTTCTACTTATTAAAATAATCTACATAATTTAAAATTTACTCTGATCAGTGATCAACTTAGACCTAGAAAAGAAAAATGACTATAGGCAATCTACGAGTGCAAAATCGAACACACATATTTGAATTGAATAAAAAAATAAAAATAAAAAAATGGCCACGCCGCGTCGCCGTGTGAATTTCGCTGAAACAGGGTGACCAGATGAGAACCATTGGAAAATTCAAACTAAACATAAACGGTGTGAGATATAAAATTGATCTTGACTTAATTTTTGAATCTGAATTCATGCCTTGTGTTGATATAACACAGTGGTGGAGTTAGTTTAATAAAGAAAAATTTAAAAGGAGGTACCGATTAAGTTCTGTTTTCTTTTAAAATGAAAGGGAAACTCAGAGTTTAACAAGTAATTTCAGATTCATGTGGTACGGCTAAAGAGAGAATCCCTGTATTTGACAGTGCGTCTAAATTTGTGCTCAAAAGCGTAAATTCATGAGAGGAATGCAGCTGGTTATTTCTAGAGTTGAAAATAATAAAAGTCTAGAAACATAAAGATGGTTATCAACTATGTAAATGTTACTGCTTTTAATTGGTACTGTCACGTATCATTTTTGAAGCTCTTATTTAATTCTGTCAAGTTTTCGTAAAAAGTGGTCTATAATTTTCATTCCAAGAACTGAGTTCGGTGTTATCGATGCAAGTATATCTTATGGATAGTGGCTGGGAGGTACGTTTCGCTTTTACGATAAAAAACAACATTGAGTTTTTGAAGCATTATATTCCCCATTAGAAAATGCTGTCTAAAGTTCTACTTTTTATTAACTTATCATACGCTGCCCTTGCAGTTACCTATCCGGAGAACATGGAGCCTAATGATTGAAAATGAATATGGAAAGCTGAGAGTGCAGAAAAAGAATTAATTGAATCAGTTGTTTTAGATAATAGGCCGTTGATAAATAAAAGTAAGAGACAAAACAAATCAAAAATGCAGTCAATTTTGATGAAATGAATAAAACTAAGTTTCCGGGACTTATTTCCCTGCACCATATGGCTAAGAAATATCAAATGCAGCAGGCCTATTGCTGCGAAAGCCGTTATGCCGGATTTGTAGGTTTCGCTTAGTGAGAATTAAGCTGAAAATAAATTGTTCGTAAGATCCCGAATGTTAGCGTTATCAATATTGAAAATGCCCTCGGGTTTTCCAGTAGGGACTTGACAACTTTAAATTTAATTTGTGAACGCACCCTTTCATTAATTATCGACCTGTCATTTAATTCAATTTATTTATTAAACTCAACATTTTCATCATAGTAAAGTACACGAGCGAGCAACGTCTACAAATTATAAAAATTTTCTTCTGAAATACGGACTCGGTGACCGCAACTTTAAGAGCGTTGAATTGTTGAATTTCAGCGCAAAAATCATCTTCAGTGCGAAGCTCATTTTTGGCTCAATGGATTCGTCAATAAGCAAAATATGCGTCTTCATCCACAAAAAGTAACTGTTTTGTGCGGTTTGCATGCCGGCGGCGTTATTGGGCCATATTTTTTCGTCACGTTACTGTGAATGGCCAGCGTTATCGCGCCATGATTACCAATTATTTTTGGCCCGAATCGGAAAATATGTAAGATTTATTGAAGAATAAGTTTGATGAGCGTGTTATCTCAAGAAATGGGCCAGTCAATTGGCCACCTCGTTCTTGCGATTTAACGCTTCTAGACTATTTTATTTGGGGCTACTTTAAGTCATTGTTTTATGCCAACAAGCCAACGGAACGTTTGAAGATCCGAGAGCCAACACTGGCACCGAAATAGCGGCCGTATCGGCCGGAATGTGTGACCGAGTCATCAAAAATTGGGTCCAACGAATCGACCGCTGCAAACGTGCCCGCGGTTGTCATATGAACGAAGTCGAGTTCCATTCATAAATGTTTTGATAAATAAAGTTTTGGAAATATCTCAAATGGTTTGCGTTTTATAAAAAAAAAAAGTTGTCAAGTCCTTAAAAAAACCTTTTATAAAAACCAAATCGGAAAATTAACTATTATTAATGTTCTACTAAACCTTAATTTAAGCTCTTGAAAAAGTGAGTAATTTTTGAAAAATGCTAAAAATAATAATTGAAAATGCCATCTGGTCACTTTGAACATGATTAAGAGTATGCCGTCGTTGCAACGCGTTGCCGAAACCAACAAAATCCATCTAAGGCAATTTCATATTCCAATACTGTTTTAAAAGACTAGATGATACAAAATTAGCCGACAAATTTATCAAAATGCGTTAAGCATTCATGTATTGATCAAAAGAAACTAACTTAGAATCAAAGTTTTTGGGTTCTGGTCAATGGAACCCAGAATGCCCGCGTCCATCAGTCTCTTAACTCTCAACTTAAGAAAACATGCTTATTTATTTGTCAAATGACAACAAAAAACAGCTGTAAGTTCATCCCAATGCGGATTGTAAAAATAATCATTGATCATCAGAATCATTCATCCATCATCAGTGAGTATGTATGGGTATCAAAAATGATCATCAAATACAGAGAACCACAGTTGGAAAAAGGCTTACTATTGTACTGAATTCAGTACAATTTGATATCGTTAGTACAAAAGTACATCTTTGCCATTTTCAGTACAATTTTGAATTGTTTTTACAAAATTGATTTATTTCTTTCATGTTATGTTACCTTTCAAAATATTCATCGAATAATTAAATGTGCTTTCTGTATTCCTCATTCTTCAGCAAACGTTCATTGTATATACATTGCCTATAGTACTATCATGAGACGAGAAAAAATCTTTTTCCCTAGAGCCGCTTGGCAGTCTATATACAATGCAAACGTTGAAAGAAAGAAACGTTGATAGAAACCAAAAATCACATCAAATAAAAGGCACGACTGGGTCGCACGTACTTGCTCTTACAATAATGCTAGGTAAAGGGACCTTTATACGTCCCAATATGGGACCAATGGAATTTATAAAGGATTTAGGTACCTATAATAAGGTTGGAAGGAAGGTAGGTACTAAAATTAAGATACGTGTTCCAACTACTGTTAAGCCAGTAGGTATGGAGACAATATTAAAAGTTAACACAGTGGTTTTGTTTATTTATAGGAAGGTGTAAACTTTTGTTTTCTCGATTGAAATTTTTGCATTCAGTAGTAATCGAATAGTTTTTTTTTTATTTGTTAGTTGTTTTTGTGTGTTTATCAAAGGCTTCCTTATTTATTCTGTGCTTTTATGATGATGAAAAATACTTTAAAATATGTAAGTATGTATGGAATGTAGGTTGTCACTTTCTTTTATTTGACTAATGGCTTGGCTAGGGCTTAGCCGAGCAATATGAAATAAAATGTTGGGGAAAAAAATGTATGAATTCAAAAAAACACTACTCATAACGTTTTTTGGAAAAAATTTTGTAAGCCATCTTATTTCTTTTGCTGTTTTCTATTTTAAGAATTTTTCATTTCAAAATCGTTCGACCAGTTTTTTCAAAAAAATGTTTTTTTTGAAAAACTTTTCGAAAACATATTTTAAAATTTTTTTTAGTATGTCAATTTTAAGAAATCTATAGTTTATACTAGGAGAAAAATTAAAAAAAAATCTATAGATCCGTTTTCAAAATATTCAAAAAACTAAATATTTTTTTAAAAAAATTATTAAAATTTAAAAAGAAATGTTTTTGAAAATTTTGATAAGCAATATTATTTAAATTATAAAACACTACATATTTTGAAAATTTCATCAAAATCCGTCAATTAGTTAACGAGAAAGCCTGATTTTAAAAAACAGGTCATATGGGAGGTACCGTTATAAAACTTTTTCTGAAAAATCCATTAAAATTAAAAGATAGATTTTGCACAGAAAACATCATTCTGAAAGTTTAATCAAAATCGTAGGAGCCGTTTTCGAGAAAAATAAGTTTTTTAATAAAAGTTATATGGCAGGTACCGTTAGTTTTGGAGCTAGAAGGCCAATTCCAAAAACTGTCGGGTAGAGCACTCTAAAAATACTATATACCAAGTTTGAATCAAATCGGCTCAACCGTTTAGGCTGTAGATATCGATACGGACAGACAGACAGACAGACAGACAGACAGACAGACAGACAGACAGACAGACAGACAGACAGACAGACAGACAGACGGACGGAATTTCCGGACCCACTTTTTTTGACTTCTCTATCATCGTAATATCATGTTTGATTGTTAGAATTTTTTTTTTTTTTTTTACGAATGCATAACTTGCCTTATAGTCCCTATAATCGCAAGTAAAAATAATGTTGGCACAGTCTTATAAATAATACAAATCTTGTCAATAAAAATGTTTTTTTTTCTACGGCGAAAAATGACAAAATCTTCAAAGACACCATAAGCCCGTACCTATGGTAGTGTGAGATTCTTACTCACTATAAAACACTTTTAGAACAAATGATCTAAGTTGCCTTATCAAGTAGTTTAATCTTCATTTTTATTAATCACATTTGGTAGGGAGCTCTCCACCGAGGGGACCTGCAATACCGCATAATCACACGGTTATCGTTATGTCTTGCTACACTAGGTCGAACGGTCTAATTCTCCGAAGTCGACGTACAAGATTGTATGTACCATGGAGCACCAATAATTGCTCTGAGGACTTTGTTTTAAAATGTTTGCAGTGTTTGTATATGGCTTAGTTTGGCACAACCCCAAAGTTGTATTCCGTAAGTCCACACAGGTTTTAGCACTTGCTTGTAGATAAGCAGTTTGTTATAAGTACTTAGATTGGAATATTTTCCAATTAGCCAGTTTAGTTCTCGTAAATTAATATCGAGTTCTTCTCTTTTCTTTTTAACGTGCGTCTTCCATTTAAGCTTAGCATCAAGAGTCATGCATAGATACTTTGCTTTGTTAGCATACGGTATTTGAACCGAGTTAATAAAGATGGGTAGATTGTTAACATTCTTGTAAGTAAAGTTCACATGTGTTGATTTGGACTCGTTTAAAACAATGCGCCATTTCTTCGTCCAGTTTGTTATTTTTTCAAGAGTTTTCTGTAGCTTTTCGGTTGCTCTTTCAATTGAGCTGGATGATGCAAGTATGGACGTATCATCAGCAAATGTTGCTATCGTGACGTCGTCTTCTTGAGGTATATCTCGAGTATAAACAACGAATAACACTGAGCCAAGAACGCTTATTTCTTTAAATTATGAATATTCAGTACCTTGTGTCACTCTGAAAAGTCTATTTTCCAGATAGGATTCCAGAATATAATATATTTGTTTCGGAAAAAAACTGTCTTAATTTAAATCTTAAGCCGTCGTGCCAGACCTTATCGAAAGCTTGGGAAACATCAAGAAACGCGCTTGGGCATATCTTTCTCCCCTCTAGGGATTTTTTCAATTTCATTTGTTATATCTGTATACTTGATCAATTGTTGAGTGGTTATTTCTAAAACCGAATTGGTGTTCGGGAATAAGCCGTTTGTCTTCTACAGTTGGAAGTAGGCGCTTAAGTAATAATTTATGGAATAACTTAGAAATATAATACAATATTGGTCTGTAAGTCTTCTTTTCATTAAGAGTTTTCCCTGGTTTTGGGACCATTATGATTTCGGCCACTTTCCATTGCCGTGGAACGTATGCAAGCCTAAACGTCGCATTAATCAGATGTTGGATTTTAGTGATTGCTTTTCTCTCTTTAAGAATGGGTGCATTTATCATGCTTTTTTGTTTTTGTTGCTTTCTTATAGCGTCGAGAAGTTCTGAAAATGTGACATTTCGAATTCGAAAGTTTTCAAAGGTCCAATGAGTATCAACGGGTTCATTCAACAACTCCTCACTGTCAAAGGGTTTGAAAGTTTCCTCGAGGTGATCGGCAAACAGATCTGCCTTTTCTTTGTCTGTTTTAGCCCAATCTCCATTGTTTGTTCGAATTGGTGCTAATTGTATCTTGCGTTTTTTAACACCTTTGATAGCCCCCCACAGGGAGTAATTCGTACTTTTTTCTGCGGAAAGACCTTCGAGATAAGTAGAAATCTCACGGTTTCTTGAATCTCGAATTGCATTTTTCATTTTACTGGAGAGGTGATTCAAAATAGTTTTGTGTTGAGGAGCGCGGGATTGCTGCCATTTCTTGCTTTTCTTTTTTCAAGTATAAGTTCTTTAATTTCAATTGCAACATTTTGCTCATTAGGAATTGAATTTCTGCTATTTTGCGGAGTGTTTTTCCAGGCAGTATCTTTGACGATTTTAATAAATCTCTTAACTTTATCTTCTAATTCAAACGGATACTTTAAGTGTAATAGCCTCTTCGCAATCTGCACGAAACCATTCCCAATTCGTTCTGTTGTTTGTCAAAAATGACGTAATAAAAATGTGACAAACAATCCTTTCCCAAAAAAAGATTTTTTAGAGTAAAACTCATTTAGGTAATGTTAACTAACTAACTATTTTTTAAATATTTAAGGCACCAGTTGTAATAATCTTTGCAACTGACTATTAAATGGTTCCATTTTTAATTTGGAGGTGTTGAAGAAGTAAAACCAGTGATTATTTTGATGGCACAATAAACCTGATATTTTGAATTTATTTATTAGCAGAAGTTTAGTTGATCATAATACACATAAAGAGGTTTTAAATAAATTCGTGTTATTTATTTCTGCATAAAAAAAAACAATTATTTAGAAATCCTTTAATAGGTTTAATGAACTCCACAACTGGATCGTCTGATATGGGGATCCTTCCGTTATTTATTTAGCTATGTATAATAACGAAGGTCAATTAATTGTATTTATTTTACCTTAATTTGTAATAACTAACAAGCTAACTAACACACCTGGCGTTGCTGTGGCATACCATACATTTTCTTGATATCCGAAAACAGCGTCACAAATCTGTTCCAATAGTAATTAAACACTATCAACTTAATCGTGTCAGTACACAAACAAAATTTAATATTGTTGATATGAAAATATGTACATTAAATAGCTTTAGTTACTCCTTACAACATCAGCTATATGTCTGCGAAAGCCCTGTCAAAATTGGTCCATGAATAAAAATATATGCCACCACCTACTTAGTTATTAAAAAAATAGCCTTAACTATTTCTTACAATATTAGTTACCTGCTTGTGAAAGTCCCGTCAAAATCGGTCCATAAATAAGAATTTTCGAAAAAAGGACCCCATCTTGGCCCCTAAGTTACTTCCTAGAACATCAGCTATCTGTCAGTTAAAGTCTCGTCAAAATCGGTACAGCCGTTCCCGAAAATAACCCGAACAAACAGACAGACAAAACAAATTAAAAATTGTGTTTTTGTTTTAACTATAATCAATTTTTTTTATGTTAATAAATTAATTGTTTTTTTTTTGTTGTTCTTGTTTATAAAAAATGTTATTTTTCAATTTAAAAGAGCCCAGTACAATTTGGTCATTTTCAATACTATTTTATGTCATCGTTCAGTACAATCGAAAATAGTCGATTTCCATCATTGGTGAGTATCAATGAGTATCAAAAATGATCATCAAATACAGTGATCAGAGAACTATTTTAACTCGGAGTCTCAGACCCTCTCTTTGTCTCTCTCTTTAGCTTAATAAAAACTATCTCTTGGAAAAGTGTTGCCGTTTCCGCTTTCTGTAAAATTAATTTATCATAATCATGTTAGTTTATATTGCATTTCAATAAAACCTGGCACCAGAATTAGTATATAAATATCTGACCACACCTTTATTTCTTTGATGTTATAAAATGATATGATTTATGTTATGATGAGCTCTTCTAACCCAAAAAGAGATTCAAACTTTGGAGATACTCGATAAACTTTCTGATTCAACAGCCTTTGCAATCCATGAAATTCAAAGTGGACTTTGAACAGCAACCCAACACATATTGGACTTTGGACTCAACTAACAGCGATGATCGTGTAAGTTGAATGCTATTTGTTGGCACGCAATGCAATTCACTTTTGTAGATACAAAAAAAAACAAGAAGATACACTAATTGAAGAGGCAGAGACAGGCAAAGGCGTTTAGAGCTGTAGATACTTTTATAGATACAATGCTTTTCATTATTTGACTTTCCTTTTTTGAACCTCTGCTGGCTTCTGTTTTCCGCCCCTCGACCCTCGTATTCATTTTCATGCGAATGTATGTTGCTTAAATTATCCCCTGCAACTTGCAAAACATTTGGGAAACTTCGTCGCGATTTTTTTGTAAATAAATTAACCAATCTCCAATTGTGACAAATTGTATACATATATGATGTCGGTGGGTGGGTGCGGCGGTAAGACCGCATTTTATTTCATTTTCACGGTAGTTAACATGAGTATGGTTTTTTTAATTATAATTTATGAAAAGTGATGTTGTTGTTGTCCTATGGATTGCAGATTGGTTGGGGTTGGTTCGCTTCGCTCTGAAACGTGTAAGGCGAAAGTGTATTTTAAAGGTAATTAAGCTAAAATGGTTGGCAATGAAAACGACATGAAATATACTTTTCGGGGTGAATTAATATTACCATAGTTTTCAGCTGGTTGTTATGGTGGCGGTTGGCAGGATATTAATTGAGATTCAAAAGGATACATATTTTTGTTGCCACTTGCCACACCACGGGATGGTTTTAATTTGGTGTAGAATATAGAAGCTTATGCTTTAAATAAGTCGAAAACGAAACTGACAGTTAAATTAATCAGAGAAAAGCTATATATGTATGATTTCATTAGAATTTTAAATATCTATATTGATATTTATTTTTATTGAAAACAAAAATAACAGTGGTAAAAGTATCTGTGAGCTGTGGAATTATGACATGAGCTATGAGGTAATTTATTTGGTCTTGAATCTTGCTAATAACTTCTTCAAAATGATACATACCTACATAGGTACATACATGTACGGGTATATGTACGTATATATTTTGAAATTTGGATTTACAAATGGTGAGCGATGCCCACATCAAACGCGGCAGCCCAAGAATTCCGTCTAATACTGTAAGAACGGAAAAAGCCTCCTACAATATCATAGTCAGGGTAGAACCGCGTATTTTCTTTTTCAATAGTAGAGAGTGTTTTTTTAAACGTGTGGTTTTCCAGAAGAAATAAAACGCATGTAATTTAATGCTATGGCCAAGAATTTAGCTTTGTTAGAAAGACAAGGGTTTACCATTATGTTTTAAAAATGACTTGGGGCAAGTCGCTGCCGCGGCTGGCTCGAATAAATTTCAGCCGAGAGGCTTAATTTTCCACCACTTTTTGCAGCAATTGGGGCGTTATGTCAGCAATAACGCGCAGAATATTCTCTTCCAAGGCGCCAATCGAGTCGATCTGATATACGTAGACAAGCGACTTCACATAACCCCACAAAAAATAGTCCAGCGGTGTTAAATCGCACGATCTTGGAGGCCACGCCACAGGCCCTCGACACGAGATAATGCGCTCATCAAAAGTTTACTTCAATAAGCTGTATGGCATGTAGCGACGTCTTGTTGGAACTAAATGTCGTCCACATCAACATCCTCTAATCCAGGCAGGAAAAATCACTAATCATGGCTCTATAGCGTTCCCCATTGACTGTAACATTATGGCCGGCTTCATTTTTGAAAAAAATATGATTCCTTCTGCCCATAGAGACCAAACAGTGACTTTTTGAGGATGTGACGGCTGGCGGCGTCTCAACAATGGCTTGTTAATTATGATCACTCCAAATACGACAATTTTCCTTATTAACAAACCCATTCAACCAAAAGTGAGCTTCATCGCTGAACAAAATTTTCTTGTGAAAATCTGGATCAGTGGCCATCTCGTTTTGGGCCCATTCACCGAACGTACGACGCCCTTGATGGTCGTTCGATTTCAATTCTTGCACGAGTTGGATTTTGTAAGCCCGCAAACCAAGATTCTTCCACAAAATCTTCCATAAAGTGGATGGGCACAGCTCCAATTGTTGTGCGCGATGGCAGATGGACTCATTCGGGTATTCTTCGATACTCTGCTCCACAGTAGCAGTTGCATCTTCCGTGCGCACTGCATGGCGTCTCTGAGGATGCGCATTATCTACTAGAGTAAACATGGTGCGAAATCGATCCAGGGTTGCTCGAATTACCGACTCTGCTGGCCGATTATGTCGACCGAATGTTGAATTCAGCGCGTGAATCGTCGCGCGAACGGAACCATTATTTTGGTAATAAATTTGCACGTTTTGCAAACGTTTTTCAGGAGTTAGTCTTCTTTTTATGAAATGGCATACCAAACTGAACATAAATTAAAAAGACCGACTTCTCAAAAAGTATTGCCAGATTGAAATCCACACGTCTAAAAAAACACACTTTATGACCCGCTGCTCCTTTTGATCCAGAAGATCACAGCCTGAGTATTGTGACGATAGCGGCGTCAAAGATGTGCTAAGCAATCAATGAGGGCAAACAACACGATAGACAGCTGTAAACTTGAGGTAGTTAGGGAGTTTGACTATCTCGGCGTCAGTTCTTACAAGGCAAACATTTTCCGGATGATCCTGATCCCACGTACATAAATGATGAGTGGAGCGTGGAGGGGAAAACCTAACGAGGAACTGATTAGGCTAGAGAGGAACACAGACCTACCCAAAAGAGTTAAATTAAAGTAAAAAGATATTCAGTTTCTTAGATACATACCTATCTACTAACTACAAGACATATTTTATTCCAACAGTTAATCTACAGTTTTCTTGTGGAAAATCAGAAACACTCTCTTTTAACTCAGTTTACTTGATGTAACTGAATTCAGTTAATTTATCATCAGAAACAAGTTAGCTTTCCTTTAAAACAATATTCACCACACATATGTATGTTTAACAACGAGCCACCTAAAACAAAAAACAATGATTTGTTTAAATACATGCAAGCCTGTTCATTTATTCATAAATACTTTTACTTGCGATTATAAGTACTATAAGGCAAGTTTTGGATTCGTGAATGTAACAAAACTTGAGATAACAATCAAACATGACATTACGATCATAGAGAAGCCTAAAAAGTTAGTGGCAAAAAATTTCTGTCTGTCTGTCTGTCCGCCTGTAGGTATCTACATATAATGAGCTGTAGCCTTAGCGGCTTAAGCGATTATCTTAAAATTTGATATGTATGATTATTTTTTCATTCCTCAGACGGGATATTGAAATTTTATTTTCAGGGCTAAAAAAACAGTAACTTCCATATAATTGTTAAAGAAAAGCTTATTTTTCTCGAAAACGTCTTCAACGATTTTGATGAAATTTCTTGAGAAATGTTTGTAAGTATTATCTTTTATTTTATAAAAACCAAATTACGTGAATAGTCTTTTTTTTATAATTAACGCGCGCACAAGGGACTATTTGTTTCCCTTTTAATGTAACACACTGCGCGGGTATTAGGAGGATAGGGAGGGGAGAGATAGGAGGGGTCGATTAACATTGGTTTTGTATGCTTGCAAATTGAAATGGCAAGGGAAAATCTCGCCGATAGCTTCTTTACACTCAGAATTAAACCAAGACTTTTCTTTAGGTTTGATGCTTTTTACTCTGTTAGCAATAAAAGCACGCATCCCTAGAAGAATCACATTTGTGATCATTTCAGCACTGGCATCAATGTCACTATCGAGGAAGAAATATTCAGGCCGTCCCAGTTGGCTTTCTCGTATTGCCAAACGGTCCTGGTGGGAAGTTTTTCTTTAACTGGATGGGTGGAGGATGAGAAATTAGCTGAAATGACACAATGGTCTGAAGTGCCAAATGGAGAAGTTACACTAATGGTATATTTATCAGGGTGAGAAGTAAGAAACAAATCAAAAGTATGGGCGGCTTGCCCAGCAACATCCGGTATACGCGTTGGCAAATCGATCAGTTGGGTAAGGTGATGTAACCCGGCAAAGAGGGCAAAGAGCTCGACATACCTTCCTTCGGGTGTTGTCTGACCAGAATAGCGAAGCCAATTGGCATTGTGTACTTTGAAATCGCCCGCAATAACGATTTCAGTGCGAGGACAAAGGGAAACAATTTTCGAGATGGAATCAGACAGCGCATCAAACTCGTTACAAGTCGAATTTTTGTCGAGATTTGGACTCCTGTAAATAAAACAATAATGAATGACATGCTTGCGGACAGTGAATTTTAGCCACAAGAAGTTAAAGTCCGTGTTGGAACATTGCCCATATTGGGGAAGGCTCTGGCAAGCAATATCATTCCTAACATAGACCACGAGACCATGATGGGAAAAGAGTAATGGCACCAAGCTATACCCATGTAAAGCAAATTCTGATAAATCAGTAGTTACTCCAACCTGGGTTTCACTTAATGCCAAAACAGCTGGCCTGTATTGAACAGTGTAGACATACACGTGAAAGAAATTCTTTCTTAGGCCACGAAAATTTGAATATACGACACGAAAATCACTTACCATTTAAAAATACTTACAAACAAAACACAATTCTGACTAAGTCGAACCATGCAGTGAAAATTCAAATTAATTTCTGTAATAAACAAACTGGCTTAGGTGTTATGCCCATAAGACAGCTTGCATACAAAAAATCAATTTAAATATTCAGCACAATAGGACAAACTCAGATGCCCTTATCCATATACCGCAAGCATTAGATGGTCATACGATGCCTACAGTAGATAAGAAAGAGGCAGTTAAGCTAAGCACAAGGGCTTGGGACAGCTAAGAGGATAATTTGATTTGTTATGCAAGTGTTTATTATTTTTCTTTTCTTCCACAGCGCGAATGGGCATCTTATCATCTTCCAACGACGCGAGTGGATATTGTTATTTTCTTTACATCACAAACGAGTGTGTAATATTATTTTTTTTTATCACTCGCGATAACAATGCGCAATAATTTTTTTTGACATTTGTTTTAATTATTTGTGCGCGCACCTCGACCCGACGTCCGGGCTCTATGAGCTTAAGATCGACACTATTAATGGTACCTTTCGCATAAGGTTCTTTTTTATTTTTGACTTTTTCGATAAACGGCTCATTGGATTTCTATCAAATTTTATATTTGAAAAGATCTAGATAGCCAAATTGATTCTGCTTTCCATTATTTCCTTAATAGATTACTTGATCTTGTGTTTGTTAATTATAATGTTAATTGCAGTGTTTGTAAAGTGTTATGTCCTTTAATAGAAAATTCTGTGCATCATTAGGCTATTTGTTTATATATAAATAATGGTGGTTGTAACTCATATTTAGGGTCATTACAACTTTCAACTGATGATATTCTAAAGGGTATTCAATCTTTTAACTCTTATCAAAGTGCTGGTCTGATCTGATTCATTTTGAAGTACTTATTAACTGTAAATCGTCATTAGCTTCTCCCTTGAAATACATATTTAATTTATCTATATCTTCAGGTACATTTTTGGATGAATGAAAACTTTCATTTAAAGCTGGTTCAAAGCATAAAGTAAGAAATTATCGTGGTATATCTAAACTTTCTGCCATTCCTAAACTGTTTGAGTCAATTGTGACAAGTAAACTAAATTTTTCAATTAAAGAACAAATCTCTCCCCACCAACATGGGTTTATATCAGGTAGATCTAACGTAACAAACTTAATGCTTTTCAGTAAATATCTTTACGATTCTGTTGAGTAAGGTAAGCAGGTTGAGTTTGTGTTTACTGACTTTGTAAAAGCCTTCGACACTGTTTGTCATAAAATTCTTATAGAAAAACTTAGACTATTTGGCATTCATTCAACCCTACTGAATTGGATTGGGAAGCAAATTGTTAAAATTGGTTATTCTGAATCACCCCAATTGATGTCTTATCGGGTGTTCCTCAGGGCAGTCATTTAGGGCCTTTGCTCTTCAATATTTTTATTAATGATATTCCAACGATGGTTCAACATGCTCATGTTCTTATGTATGCTGACGATTTGAAAATATTTCTGCGTGTCATGAACATTAATGATTGTGAAAACTTAAATGTGATATGAACATAATAGTTAATGGGTGCAAGTTAAATCGGCTTTTCCTTAATGTTACTAAATGTCATTCCTTTTCTGTTCATCGTACTTTAATTCCTGTAATATATACATAATATAACGTTTCTGAATTTTCACTTTCTTCAAAGACTGAGGTTAAAGAACTGGGTGTGATTTTTGACACTAAAGCTAACTCAATGGTTGGATTTCTCAAACGATCGCTGTACCTTCAAACCCTTATGCTCTTAAATTTGTTTATATGTCCCCAGTTCGTCATTTTCTTGAATATTGTTCTATTATTTTGTGTCCTACCTATAAAACTTCCATAAATCGATTGGAAAGAATTCAAAAGTCCTTTACTAGATTTTGTTATTGCTCAGCTGAATGGGAATCTTTATGAAATCCCATCTTATTCTACAAGATGTGCTTTAATTGGTTTGGATACTCTTGAGAGAGTAGATGAATTAGAATTTTTTTCATTTAAAAATATTATTTAACATTATCTACTGTATATTAATAAACTCTACAAAACTGCTTACCAAAATCTTTTTTTTAAACTAAAATAAAAACAGGATTTCATCAAAATCTGTCCTACAATTTTCGAAATACTTTTTCAACGTGTGATGATATACCTCATTTTTACTAAAAACCGTTGAGTTTTGTGGTTTTGACACTTTTAATAGGCTTAGACCATATGATTTTTCTACGTTAATGTTACTTGTTGTGATTACGCACATAAGAGCCAATACGTGCGATCCAGTCGACCCATTTTTACTTGCGATTATTGGTACTATAATGCAAGTTATGAATTCATGCAGAAAAAAAATGAGATAACAATCAAACATGGCATTACGATGATAGAGAAACGTATTTGAGGTACTTCCAAAATTCTGCCCGTCTGTCTGTGTGTATGAATATATTTTGGATTACAGCCTTAACGGTTGGGGCAATCGTCTTTAAATTCAGTAAATAAAGTTATCTTGACATTCAAAGGACTTTTTTATTTTTTTTTTAGCTCTAATATTTACGGTACCTTCTATATTACTTACTTACTTAGGTGGCGCTACAGTTCGAGACGAACCTGGGCCTCAACCAACATGCCTCTCCAGCCAACTCGGTCTTTGGCTAGCTGCCTCCAGTTTTGCACTCCAAGTTGGTTGAGGTCGTCCTCCACTTGAGCGCGCCACCTAAGGCGAGGTCTTCCTTGACTGCGTCTACCCTCTGGGATGGAATCGAAGATCTTGCGAGCCGGAGCATTGTTGTCCATTCGCTCTACATGACCTAGCCATCTTAAACGTGATATGCGTATTTTTTTGACCAGGTCAATGTCGCTGTACAGCTCGTATAGTTCTTGGTTGAACCTTCTCCTCCAAAGCCCGTTAACGCAGATAGGGCCAAAAATCTTCCGAAGAATCTTACGCTCGAAACGACTAAGGATATTTTCATCCGCTTTAGATAGAGTCCATGCCTCGGCGCCATAGAACAGGACTGGGATGATTAGGGTCTTATACAGAGTCTCCTTTGTCTTTCGAGAGAGGGCTTTGCTACTCAATTGCCTTCCTAGCCCATAGAAACAGCGATTGGCAAGAGTAATTCTTCGCTTTATTTCTGACGAGATGTTGTTGTCAGATGTTATAGCGGATCCGAGGTACACAAAGTCCCTAACTACCTCAAAGTTGTACCTGTCTATTGTGATGTTTTGTCCAATCCGCCGGTGTTGTGTGTCCCTTTTTGTGGACAGCAGGTACTTCGTTTTGGCCTCATTTACTGCTAGTCCCATCTTAGCCGCTTCAGCTTCAATGCTAGCAAACGTTCCAGTGACAGCTCGCCGAGTTCTGCCAATGATGTCTATGTCGTCAGCGTATGCTAGCAATTGCACAGACTTGAAAAAAATTGTCCCACTACAATTGATATGCGAGTGTCTTATAATTTTTTCAAGTATTAAGTTGAAGAAATCGCACGATAGCGCATCACCTTGTCGGAATCCTTTTTTGACGTCAAAAGCTTCTGTGAAGTCAGAACCAACCTTGACGGAGCAGCGAGAGTTCTCCATCGTCATCCTGCACAGTCGGACGAGTTTTGTGGGAATGCCAAAACCTGACATGGCTCTGTATAGCTCGTCTCTATAAATGCTATCGTACGCGGCCTTAAAATCGATAAAGAGGTGGTGGGTATCGATTTGGAATTCTTGGGTGGTTTCCAGGATCTGCCGTAGCGTGAACATTTGATCGATTGTGGACTTTCCTGGTCTGAAACCACACTGATAGGGGCCAATCAGGTTGCTGACGAAAGGTTTCAGGCGTTCACATAGTACGGCAGAGAGGATCTTGTAGGCGATATTCAGGAGACTTATTCCTCTATAGTTGGCGCAGTTTAGAGGGTCTCCTTTCTTGTGAATCGGGCAAACGATGCTGAGGTTCCATTCATCAGGCATACTTTCTTCTGACCAAACTTAAGAGATGAGTTGGTGTATGCACTCCACCAGGTCATCTCCGGCCGCTTTAAAAAGTTCGGCGGGTAATCCGTCGGGTCCAGCAGCTTTGTTGTTTTTTAGTTTAGATATTGCTATCCTTACTTCATTTTGGTCAGGTGGACGGAAGTTTTGTCTGTCATCATCCATGTTGAATGGTTCATTCTGCCTGACAGCGGGATTTTGGCCTTCATCGCCGTTTAACAGTCTGCAGAAATGGTCCTTCCATGTACTCAGCACCGACTGTGACTCTACTACGAGGTTTCCATTCCTATCTCTACAGGCTTCTGTGCGGGATTTTTTTCCTTGGCATGTTCTTTTTACCTGTTGGTAAAACTTCCGCACGTTGTTCCTGGAGTAGCATCTCTCAATATCTTCGATCGCGCGCTTCTCATGCTCTCTCTTTTTCTTTTGGAGAAGCCGGTGTTCTTCCCGTCTTTTCTGCTCGTAAAGCTCGCGAGCAGCTCTCGTCTTTCTTTGCAGCGTCGCTTTATATGCCTCTTGTTTGGCTGCATGGGCCTGTCTGCATTCGTCATCAAACCAGAGGTTTCGTGGTGGTGGTCTGGTGAAACCTAGCAGATCAGTTGCGGCATCTCTGATGGCTTGTTGGCAGTGTTGCCACTGATCTTCGGCACTTGATGCTGGCGGTACTGGATTTCTTGAGAGGTTACGGGATATTCGATCGGCATAGGTTCTGGCGGTTTCTTGCGATTGCAGCTTTCCGACGTCATACTTCCTCACAGTATTACTCCGTTGTTGTGGAGTTTGGGTTATTCGCATTCTTACCTTTGCTGCAACAAGGTAGTGATCCGAGTCGATGTTAGCTGCTCGGAAGGTGCGAACATCCAAGATACTGGAGGCGTGTCTTGCATCGATGGCAACGTGATCAATCTGATTGACGGTTCTTTGATCTGGGTGTTGCCAAGTCCCTTTGTGTATATCGAGATGAGGAAACCGTGTGCTTGCAATGGTGACGTTATGTGCCGCTGCGAAGTCAATTAGCCTAAGTCCGTTTTCAGACGTTGTGTCGTGTAGGCTATGTTTTCCGACAGTCCTACCAAAGATTTCCTCTTTACCTATTTTGGCATTAAAATCGCCTAGTACGATCTTAACGTCGTATTTAGGGCATTGCTCATAAGTTTTGTCGAGGAGCTCATAGAAGTCATCCTTTGTGGCGTCATCTTTGTCCTCTGTGGGGGCATGAGCGCATATTAGGCTAATGTTGGCGAATTTAGCCTTGATACGGATTGTCACAAGTCGCTCACTTACGTGTCGAAAGCCCAAGACTTCTTGCCTAAGTCTACCGCTTATGACGAATCCGCACCCAAATAAACGCTGTGGTCTTCTTGCGCAATCACCGTAGTACACGTCACAGTTTTCCATCCTCCTTTTGCCCGGCCCATTCCATCGCACTTCCTGGATGGCAGTAATTCCTGCTCTGTAGCAGTCTAGGGCCCCCGCTAGTTGTTTGGATGCACGTGGTCTGTTAAGAGTTCTAACATTCCACGTGCAGATCCGAAGGTCGTTGTCCTTGATTCGTTTTTCCGGGTCGTCAACAGTAAATCCGTCCTTTTCCGAGGCTATTGGTCGCTTCGCAACTTTTTCTTTTTTCCGTGGCAGGGTTGTTAACCCCACGCACAACCCCCAACCTGGAGGGCCAGGTCCTTTGTTGGATTCCTTGGACAAAAGGAACCTTAGAAACCGGAGTCAGTAACCCACTTCGGGGATATGAGCGCTGCCGTTGGCCCATTAAGGGTTCATCCGCCACCATCTCTATTTCAATGCCCTGACTTGCATTGAATTGTCCTAATGACCTTATCTCCAAATACGTCGAAGTTGCTCATTAGGGCGTCTGCTTCGTTGACTGTTGACGCCACCGTTGGTCCAATTGGTTGGGCTCATCCGCCGTACGTCCTCTTTCTGAGGGGCTCGTGCAAGACTTCTGCGAATCGATCAGAACAGTCATTAAAGCAGAGCATTATAGTGTTGCTATTTTTTCTGTGTTCAACACTCGCGCTTATAAGTTTAGCAGGAATGCCCGGATGGACAGACCAGTACCCGGTGGTTACCGCGGGGAGGTAAAATAAGCACAATTGATGTGTACGATATAGTTGCAGCGACTGTGCATCACCAGTTTGATGCCTTTCAGTGCCTACCCTATTCATACAGCACCCAACCACCTTCTATATTACTGGTAAGTAAAACGTTATTTTTCTCGTAATAGGCTACAAGAATTTTAAAAACAAAAATCAGTGTATAACTCTAGGTGTGGATAATATTTTGGTAACAAAAAATTAAGATGGTGTTCTAAAAACGGTACCTTCCGGTTTTTTGTCTTTGACTTTCTCAAAAACTGGTTGTCCGATTACAATCAAAATTGATATTCAGGAAGATGTAGATAGTCTAAGTAATTTTAAATTAAAATATTTTCGAAAACTTTTTTTTTTGTATTTTTAATATTTTTTTTAAAATCAATAATTTGAAAACGGGTATGCGAATTGCGAATTTTTTTTTGTTTTTTTATAAATGTAGGTTATTTTTGTGCATTCTTGTTTTTTTTTTAAGTTGTTAAAAAGAACCGTTTTAATTAAAAACCGCTCCTACGATTTTGAAAAAAAAATCGAATTTTTTAAATAAATAAAATGGCGTTTAAATTATTTCGCTCAATTTTACGTACTTTTTTCGCACAGTCAAAAGCCACAAAAATATAATAAATACTTTGACATTCCCTTAATATTTTTTTTTAAATTTTATTGGACGATGTGACCGCACATATGAGCAAGTACGTGCGATCCAGTCGTGCAATTTATTTCTGCAAGTCCAACAAAAAAAATGTCCTTTCCATGGAATGAAAATGTGTTAACTTCTATGCACATTTGCCAAACACACACACACCCCTAATATAAAAGACAATTCAAGGGGAGGTGGAAGTAGTAGAAGCCAACATTATCCCATCCCTCAGAAACAATCCGCAGGGTGGAAATGATTGTGGCAAAGGATCTTAAAATGTAATCATCACGACGCGACGTTATGCTTTTGTGCTCCTTAAGTAGATTGGTGTGTTTTTTGGAGTTTTTTTTTGTGTCTCCTTTGAACGCTTAAATCTACATGCAAAAGCTGTTATTAATGTCTTCTGGGTAAGGAATATAGACAATGTTTAATGTGCAAGGATAAGGAGCCAGTTTTCGAAAGACGAACCAGCGAGAGACGTACGTTCAAAGTCCTTGGCAAATAGAATTATCTGCAAAAGATATGCAGTGCCCAGGCAAATGCAGCAAAATTGTTTCTTTCCACGAAAAGTGAGGGTTAAAATGTGTAACACATATTGTCTAGGATAAGTGAATATTAAAGGAAATCCTTGCAAAAGTATATCCTTTTGTCAATTTAGAAGGAAAAGTTCATTGTCTTGTATAGAAGACAATAAAACGAAGGAAAAGTTAAGTATTTCGCTTTTGAAGAAAACGTTATAGTGGAAGGATATTGTTTTTCTGATAATTCGCAGTGATTGTAGAATGTTATGAAACTTTTAAAACGAAGAACTTTGTTATATTTAATCATTCATCTGCGTTTGTATATTGAGGAGGGGTATGGTCTATTGGTTCCAATTACACTTTCGTCTTTGCTTTATAAAAGCCGATATGAAATAATCTAACAGAAAAAAGCAAAGGTCTAAACTCTCAACCCTCCGGCACATCTTTTATTTTTTTGAAGATTTGTTGAACTGCAAGCAAATTCACTCATCAATTTAGTTAAGCTTTTGAAAATCATAGATAGACTTTAACTAATTGGCTCTATACAAAAATCTAATAAAATACAAACCCTTCACTTCATACTCGCTGATTTGAATACATACAAATGTATTCTATTCACAAACCTTGTGAATATAAAGATCAATATCTATTGAATATTCCCGGTTTATTCTCATAAATTAATCGGCACCTTGCCAAAGTTTCAAAGCCGAACCATCCGTGTGCATCGGATTTCTAAATCTTAATCTATAAACCTTCCCCCAGAGCATAGCAATGTCAATAACAAGGTCTATACCCACAACTATTCACCATACGAGTGCACTTACAGCCTGCATCATCATGGGAGCAACTATGCCAACCAACATACATCTAAGCTTTCCTTTTGAATGGAAAACAAAATGGAAGCCCTATACATTTTAATCCTATAAATTGCATGGCAAAACTCAATACCACTTGTGTCGAGGCTTTCGAAAAATATAGAAAAAAAACGTCCAAAACGAAGAATGTTCGGTCTTCTAGCTAAGCCAAGCGTATTTCTTTTGGTGCATCAGGAAATTGATGATCAACCTTACCGCAGCCCACCTGCTAATGGGGATTGGAAAAAAAACAACCTAAATATCCCTGTTACTAACACCTGATTGTGGGCCAAGTTCAAACAATGCCGCCCTTATATCGGGGTGGGCCTTGCCATGAAAAGTGATATAATCCTTCTCTATTTCTTGCTTTTGTTTTCGTTGTTGTTGTTGTTGTTGTTATTAAGTGTGATGCTAAGGGCATGATAGGAAAACAGCAGTCCATTGGGGATGGCTTTGTGGAAAATCGATTTGCATTAGAAAGCTTCGTGGTAATTAGATCAAGTCAGCTATTTTGTTTTCACTTCGTTTAATATAAAAATGCAATAAGGTGGGAACGGAAGCGAGCAAATGGCAGAAATAGACCCAAATAAAAAGTTGTTCTTCTTCAATCGATAGTTGGTAGCAATAGTGGACTAATTAAATGAAATACTTGAGTGGAAAATACTCAACGTTTTATGTCTTTCTTTTTTATTTGCGATTATAGATTTAGATATACGATTCGTGAATATAAAAAAAATTGAGACAACAATCAAACATGACATTACGATCATAAAGAAGCCCAAAAAAGTCATTGACAAAAAATGACTGTCTGTCTGTCTGTCAGTCCGGGTGTATATCGATCTGCAGCCCAAACGGGTTAAGCGATTGCGATCAAATTTGGTATGTGTGTATCTCTTGGCATTCCTCAGAGGGGAAATTAAAATTTTATTTTTAGGGCTAAAAAAATAACTGTACCTGCCATATAACGATTAGGGAAAATATTATTTTTTTAGAAAACAGCTCCAACGGTTTTGATGAAATTTTTTGATATTTTTTTTATTGGTAGTAGTTATCAGTTAATTAGAACCTAATTTACCGGAAAAGTGTATTAACGGCACCTTTCATATAACTGTTTTTTTTTTAATTTTCATTTTTCTCGGTACAGCTCACTGGATTTCAATAAACATTTATATTTGAGAAGATCTATGTAGAAAAATTAATTCTGCATATCAAAATTTTAAATATCTCTTTTTTCTAATTAAAATTAATTTTTGATTTTTTTTTGAAAAATTAATTTTTAAAACTAATCCAAACAAATATTTAAAATTTTATAATCACATTTATATTAATTAAACATACCAAATAAAAAAAAAATTCAAAAAACTAAAAATAAAAAACAGGATATTATCAAAATCTGTCCTACAATTTTCGAAATACTTTTTTCGTAAATTCGTTATTATTTAAGACGTCTGATGGCATACTCAATTTTTACTAAAAACCGTTAAGGGTTCTGGTTTTGACACTATTTATAAGTTCAGAACGTGTTACTTTTGTACTTTTTGTTTCGATCAAGGATTATGCCTTCCAATTTGATTAAGCACATAAGAACAAGTGCGTGCGATTCGGTCGTGCCCATTTTTTATATTTTGTTTTATAAAAATGTTCACTCGAGGTAGCCAGTTGCATTCCTCCCCTTAAAAGTTTCTCCCGTAATACTCGTCTCGCACGGAATGCTCATCAGTTCACCCTTGAGCCCAATTTCGGACGTACCGTGAAATATAGGGATTCTTTTTTCAGCCGAACGACACGAATTTGGAATAACTTGCCCTTAAAAATGTTACCCGTTATACTCGTCTCGTCGTGATTATTTTTTTAGCCGAACAGTACAAATTTGGATTAGTCTACGACGCGAGATTTTCCCTTGCCATTTGAAAATTAATATTAATTGAAATCTTCTGTCCCAACCGCCCTATTTTCCTAATGCCCTCTCAGAGTTTTATCATTAAAAAATAAATTGCACGACTGGATCGCTCTTATGTGCGATCACAGCATCGAATAAAATTTGGAAAATATTAAGAGATTTTCAAAGATTTTATTCGATTTTTGTGATTTTTGTTTGCTTAAAATAAGTACTTAAAATAGTTTTCAGTGGAATATTTTCAACGCTTTTTTATTTCTTTTAAAAAATATGACCATTTGAGAATTTGTTTTTCAAAATCGTAGCAACGGTTTTTATTTAAAACATAAAAAAAAATTCTTCGAGAATGCAAATTTAAACAACAAAATTATTTACATTTAAAAAAAAAAATTTAAAAAAAAAAATAAATTTACCCGTTTTTAAAAAATTGATTTTTGAAAAAAAAAAAATTCGAAAATATTTTAACATAAAATTACTTAAGCTACCTACATCTTCCTGAATATCAATTTTGATTGTAATGGGATAACCAGTTTTTGAGAAAGTCGAAGAAAAAAAAACGGTCCTGTGGGAATTACCGTTTTTAGTAGGAGTGGGAGTTACCGTTAGTAGTTTTTAGTAGTACACTAATTTTTTTCATAAAAATTCTTGTAGCCGTTTTCGAAAAAAATAAGCTTTTACTTAACGGTTATATCGCATGTACCTAGATTTGAGCTTAACATTTTTTTTTTAAAAGTCCTCTTTGTTCAGGAAAATTAAACAAACAAATAACCATATATAACGAAAAAATACCGAAAAAGCTGAATTTGTACATCCTAAACGTGAAGCCTTCTGTTAATGCGGTAAAACCCAGATTGTCTGATCATCATTCTTTAATGCTGCTTAAAACGTAGGGGGGGGGGGGAGGTTGGTAAGTATACGGTCATTCACATGGCTGGTATGCTTGTCGAATCGAGGGCTTATGGGATTATTAACCATATGCAGACGAAAACCAATTGTTAACATTAGTATTCTCGGACTGAGCGAAACCAAATCAATTGGAAAACCTGAATATAAACTCAGGAATTACTACGGTGAAAAGGAGACAGAAAGTGAACAGAGACCGAATGGTATTGATACAATGCTAACTGTTGGAGCTAGTTAAAGCCTTATTTCCTGGAAATATCGGCAAGTATAAGGAGGACAAAATTTTGTTCAAAATCGGCAAAATCACTATATCATTCAATGTTTGGCCAACGAACGATGCGAAATATGACGATTAAACCTCTTTCTACACTGCGAACAAAAGTTCGAATCCAAAACAAGTCAATTTATTGTGCAACAACGATGGACCAAAACAATTTGCGATGTAAGAAACGATAGTATTGCGGATTCAGGAAGTAATTATCGCTTGCCACTCGCAACATTTCAGATACGAAAAACTGCTATCGGGCGACGTTCAGAGACCTCATCCAGCACATCAAAACTTATGACCTTTACCTATATATACTTAAGACTATAATAGCCGTGTTTTTTTGGGAATGCTATGGGCAGTGAAGTTGCATTTTCCCAAAAAACGTATCGGCAACCGCCTGTTATTTTATGTCAAAATTGACATATCGACTACTTAACACGGGGTTTGTTCGTAGAATCAGGTATTTTCCATAAACGTTTATGGATGATGAAATGGCAATTGTGCTTGGTGGTTGGGATTTGTTGGAAAAATCCGTTTTAACAACGCAGCTATGTACGTTCAAAGCTGCAAAATTGCAACAGTGAATAGTAAGTAATATGTAAAATATTTTTTTAAAACGTACTCCTCCTTTTAATTAAACAATTTCAAGATTAAAGTTTTCAGTGTACCTAATTTACAATGCTTCAATTTTTAAATTTAAAAACTTAAAATTGCAGACACTTTTCTGCAAAAATAGTGTACATATAAATGTATGTAATTTAGTTTTATAAAACTTTATTCTTATTAGACTCATAACTTTTTCAGTTCGATTTTATTTTGTTGTTTTTTGGTTGGTCATTTTTTCGTGGTTGTGAAAGAGATACTACTATGCTGTTATTAACTATTTTACTCTGTCTTAAATATTCAACTTTAACATTCTTAAAAAGCTATTCATTGATATGTAGGTCAACATCTGAAAAAAGGATACAAAATACAAAAATCATACTTGTTCGATAGAGAGGGAATGCTTTTCAAGATTATAGGAAATACAAGTCATGAAGATTGCAGATTATATCTAGTTCATCTGAATTATAACATTTCATCTGCACAATTGTTTGATTGAGTCTTGTCTCGGTTTTCAGTTTTTTTTCAATCAAAAACAGCTAATATAAAAAAAAATTAAAATTAGTTAGTTTATTTGTTGTTTTGTTTGCCTGTTTAGTCGTATGTGATGTTCTGCCATACTGTTCAATCAATTATATTAAAACTGCCTCCACTTATGGTATGGTTAGAGGCAAAGTAAAATTAACGTCCAGTAGATGGCGCGCATGGTTTATTTGAAAGAGCAATAGAAAATCAAAAATTAATGTATTACTAAAAGAAATGGGGAAATGTGAATCTATCTCACACCATAAGGAATGTTCAGAGTATGCTTCAAATAATTCCCTACAATTGGCGTTACAAAAAAAAAATTTAAAACCACCAGACCAAGCTAAGAGCGTTTTATGGAGGCTGGATCCGAAACAATTCCGAAAAAGACAAAGGCTAGAGATCTCTGAATATCTATCAAACTATATAGAATGATACTAACTTTCATAAAAAAGTGGTTCTAAAGAACAAGTTTCATTTCAAAGATATTGACGCAAAATTATAGACGCTTTAAAGCCAAACTAAAACAAATAAAATTTTGCACTACAAGTGTAATTCTTCAATTATAGACGACTCAAAATATGATTTTCTCTTAGTATGAAACTAGAATCTAGAAACAGGAATCCCCTGCATTATCTTTTTAGTGTGAAAATAAAAGCTCTCAGAGAGAATGACAACTCGCTCTCACAAAACGCCATTTTGAAAATAAAAATACACACAAACCAGTGATGAAAATCGACTTTTTTCGATTGTACTGAACGCTGAAATAAAATAGTACTGAAAATTACCAAATTGTACTGGGCTCTTTTAATGGATATTTAAACAAACACAAATTCAAAAATAAAATTTATTTATAAACAAGAACAAAAAAAAAAAAAAACTATTCATCATACACCTACAAAACTGAATGTGTTTTTTATATCAAAATAACAGCCTTTTACAAGATGTATATATAATTTTTTTGTCTGTCCGTCTGTTTGGCCTACTTTCGGGAACGGCTATGCGATTTTGATGATACTTTTACTGTCAGATAGCTGATGTTCTAGGAAGTAACTTAGGCTATTTGAATTACCCACTAGGTGGCGAGGTCTCTTTTCGAAAATTATTATATTTATGGACCGATTTTGCCGGGACTTTCACCAGCAGATAGCTGATGTTCTAGACTAGAGGGAGTAATTTAGGCTATTTAAATTACCCACAAGGTGACACTGGGTGTTTTTTTTTTCTGAAAAATCTTATTTATGGACCGATTTTGACTTTTCACAAGCAGATAGCTAATATCTTAAGAAGTAATAACTAATGCTATTTTAATATCTAGCTGGTGCCGAAAATTGTTATGCATGGACCAATTTTGACGAGCTTTCACAGACATATAGCTGATATTGTACGAAGCAATTTTCATTTCAACAATATTAAATTTTGTTTTTGTACTAACACGATTAAGTTGATAGTGTTTAATTACTATTGAAACCGATTTTTGGTGCTATTTTCGGGGATCGAAAAAATATAGAGTGTGCTGCAGCAACGCCAGGTGTGTCAGTTAGTTTCTTAAACAAATTGAAATAATGGAACTTCATTATTATAGCTAAATAATGGGCGGATCCCCGTATTAAAGGAGCCAGTCGTAGCGTTCATTGAACCTATGAAAAGTTTCTAAATCATTGATTATTTTGATGCAGAAAAAAGTAACACAAATTCATTTAAAGCCAGTTTGTATTTTGATCAAGTGAACTTCTGCTAACAAATAATTTCAAACTATCAAGTTTATTATGCCATCAAAATTATCACTGGTTTTGCTTCTTCAACATCTCCAAATTAAAAAATGGAAATTTTCAATGGCCAGTTTCAATGATTAAAGCTGGTGTCCTAGATATGTAACTAAATAATAGTTAGTTAGTTAGTATTAAATGAATTTGAACTAAAAAAGTTCTTCTTTTTGGAAAAGATTATTTGTCACATTTTTATTCACAAGATTGTCATTAATTAAAAAACTGTGACAACATTAATTTTTGATATAATTTTTGGCTTCGATCGGTGCAGATTACATTGAAACTTGTAATCCATTTCCTAATTAAGTATTTATTATATTTTGATATGAACAATTCTTTCAAGATTTGGTGAAAATTGAGGAATGCAAAAAGCACCTTGATTCGATGAATATTTTGAAACATAAACTCATTACATTCATTCTGTTAAAACCCCAATTTTAGTCGCAGTAAGCTAGAGCTTTATATTTTTCGTTGTTTATAGCTTCAATGTTCTTGAGTTCGTTAAAAAAAAACTTTCAAACTAATTCAACGACAAAGTTCAACTGACCATCCAATACTGCGCTTTCTGACAAATTTTCAAGTGCGTTTAAGAAAACGTAATAAGAAAATTTACTAAAGAAATGAATCAGTTTCGTACAAACAATTTATAATTGTACTGAAAATGGCAAAGATGTACTGAGGAAATCATCATAAGTCGTGAGTGTTGTGGGGTACGCACGTAACGAGAAAATTCTCCTGATTTTTGTTTTTGATTTTTGTCTTATAATCAAAGCCTCAAATTATGAATAGAAAGTGTCTTTGCGAAAAAAAGGTTGATCGAAATGACCCAACTAAAATCCAGTGTTCTGACTGCAGTGTTGTTTTTCATGGAAGCTGTGTAAAATTGGAACCCGCTGATATTGAATTCATAAAAAATAAGAAGAATATCTGGAGATGCTCACACTGCACTTCTCAACGAAGGCGATCTATATACACGGACAGTCTAACCATCCCAGAAGAACAGCACAACATAAGTGAGAAGTCATTATCCATCCCTGCAACCTCAAATAAAACAATACAAAATCAATCTAAAAATTCCAGATATATCTTGCGATAGGTCTCAAAGCAATAGTTTCGTCTTCGAATCTTTTACTTCATATGAAATTTATAAATCTATTATGAGTCTTGATAACAAGCATTCATGCACCTCCGATGGTATTACAAATTATCTTCTTAAGCGTATTGCATTTTACATTACAGACATATTATCCTACATATTTAACAAGAGTGTGAATTGTGGTATTTTTCCAAAATCCCTAAAAGCTGCTGAAGTTATTCCTTTGTTTAAAAAAGGCAACCGAAAACAAACAAGTCAATATAGACCCATTTCCTTACTCCTTACCTTCTCTAAATTATTTGAAAAGTTAATGAAATCACGCATAGGGTCGTTCTTAAAAATAAACTGTTTTTTAAGCGATACACAATTTGGATTCCGTGAAGGTATGTCCACAGAAGATGCCATTCTGAAATTGTGCAGCGAATTATGTTCGGGTTTAAACAATAAAAATAGTACGGTAGCTTTATTTATTGACATGACCAAGGCATTTGACATGGTCAATCATAATATTCTGTTGGATAAACTTTATAAAGCTGGATTTAGGGGTTCGGTCTATAATTGGTTTGCCTCATATTTAAGTGGGCGATCTAAAAGAGTTAAAATTGATAATGTCTTCAGCGAAGAGATGGAAATAGTCGTCGGTGTACCACAGGGCTCGGTTTTGGGTCCGATTTTATTTTTGATTTATGTGAATTCCATATTCGTACAAAATTTTAGTAGTAATATAACAACTTTCGCTGACGACATGGCACTTACTTACAACAGCACCAATTTATTTGAATCCTTTATCAAATTACAAAAGGATTTACAAATTTTAAGGCAATGGTTTGCAAAACATGAACTTTTGATAAGCGAAAAAACAAGGCTTATGGTTTGCAGTCTTCAAAATTTGGAATCGATTGAATGCGGGATATATTTTCACTCGGCTGAATGTGAAAAATTAAGCATGTTCTTACACACCTTTGGCAAAGACAATTTCAATACAAATGCTTTCTGTTCTTCGAATTGTTTTAAAATTGAATCAGTTGATAATTTTAAATATTTAGGAGTTTCAATCGACAAGAATTCGAATTTGAAGGCACATACAGCTGAGTTACATAAATATATGATGTCTGTAACTCGTTATATGTTCATGTTAAAATCGTATTGTTCAAAAAATTTAATGTTAAAGATTTATTACGGACTTGTACATTCGAAACTGCAGTATGGTATATCAAGTTGGGGAGGGACATATCTGAATACCATTGAACCTCTCATTATAGCACAAAAGCATGTAATACGATTAATTTGCAACAAAAATAGGTTAGACAGCAGTTGGCCTCTGTTTCAGGAACTTCGCATCTTACCTCTTAAGCATCTTTATGTTTTTAAAGAACTCAAAGTATTCTTCATCCGCAGTGGTTTCACTTCTACAATCCGAAGTTCAAAAATATATACAGCTTAAGAGTCAATACTAAAGCTCTTGTTAATGTGCCAACCTCAAACAAGACTCATTACTCAAACTTTTTTACTGTTACTGCACCTAAACTTTTTAACAAACTGCCACACGACATAAGAATTATAAATAAATTAAACGTCTTTTTAAATAAAGTTAAAAAATGGCTTTTCAAAATGGATAGCTCAGGAGTCAAAAATCAACTCATAAACATTGTTTAAATAACTTACTACAAACACAAAATCATTTGAAAAATTTGTCATTTTCCTAACCCATTTGCTTTTCAGACACTTAAAATTTCAATATTATATAATATGTTATTCAAATAAATTCTTTGTTTTTTTTCTCTACTCATATACTTATACGAATTCTATTTTTTGGTTTGTTTAATTTTACTTTTATTTTACAATAATAGTTTAATAATTTTTTTTCTTAATTTACGTTTACCCCACAACTTATTAACTATATAGTTTAAAAGGATCATTCGCCTCTAGTCTCACATGGCTACAGAATGAATTCCTGTTTATCTTTCTTCTTTTTATAATGCATTTTAGAATTGTGTTTATTATTGTTTTGTAATTATTATTGTAAAAAGAAAAGAGTTAATATATAAAAAATATATAAAATATAATACAATATAAAAAAATAATAAAAAAATCAAATTGTACTCAATTCAGTAAAATAGTAAGCCTTTTTTCAACTGTGACACAAACCCTGCCTAAATCCAATTAAAACAAAATTCCCTAAGGTTGTCAAACTTTCAAATTTGATTTAAACTTGTGCAGGATTTTTGTTTTATTATAATTGAGTGTGAAGTTAATGAATTAAAAATAGGTTATCAATAATTTTGCGCCATTGTCATTAAAATGGTTTAATGTTTTAAATATAATTCTAATTTAATAAACCACACACAACCCACTCTTACATATACAAAGAAAAAAAATTAAGCCGAGACGTTTAAGCTGGCAAATATTTAAATAGCATTTTATTGCAATTTCCAATGCGTTTTATGAAATGAATAAAAATAAAAGGCACGACTGGGTCGCACGTACTTGCTCTTATGTGCTAATCCTTTTTAAGTGCAGGCGTCTTTTTGACATAGATTTTATTTTAATATTTTTTGTATGATGTGCAACTTCCTTAGAATCGTTTTGGGGTGAAGCTCGAACGAACATGCGTCACGACAAAGGGATAAACACATAAATATATAGGATTGTTAGCTTTTGCAGTTTTTTAGTGTAGTATTATCTTTCCACTTGCTGCTTACTGTTTATAATATAATTTGCTAATAGAAAGATACAAAGGACTTTTTTCAGTTAAATTTTCATTTTGGTATGGAAAAATTTGAACAACTGGCATAAAGATTCGTCGGAATCAGCAGTATGGCAATAATGCTAGGTAAAGGGACCTTTATACGTCCCAATATGGGACCAATGGAATTTATAAAGGATTTAGGTACCTATAATAAGGTTGGAAGGAAGGTAGGTACTAAAATTAAGATACGTGTTCCAACTACTGTTAAGCCAGTAGGTATAGAGACAATATTAAAAGATAACACAGTGGTTTTGTTTATTTATAGGAAGGTGTAAACTTTTGTTTTCTCGATTGAAATTTTTGCAGTCAGTAGTAATCGAATAGTTTTTTTTTATTTGTTAGTTGTTTTTGTGTGTTTATCAAAGGCTTCCTTATTTATTCTGTGCTTTTATGATGATGAAAAATACTTTAATACGTAAGTATGTATGTAATGTAGGTTGTCACTTTCTTTTATTTGACTAATGGCTTGGCTAGGGCTTAGCCGAGCAATATGAAATAAAATGTTGGGGAAAAAAATGTATGAATTCAAAAAAACACTACTCATAACGTTTTTTGGAAAAAATGTTGTAAGCCATCTTATTTCTTTTGCTGTTTTCTATTTTATGAATTTTTCATTTCAAAATCGTTCGACCAGTTTTTTCAAAAAAATGTTTTTTTTGAAAAACTTTTCGAAAACATATTTTAAAATTTTTTTTAGTATGTCAATTTTAAGAAATCTATAGTTTATACTAGGAGAAAAATTTAAAAAAAAATCTATAGATCCGTTTTCAAAATATTCAAAAAACAAAATATTTTTTTAAAAAAAATTATTAAAATTTAAAAAAATATGTTTTTGAAAATTTTGATAAGCAATATTATTTAAATCATAAAACACTACATATTTTGAAAATTTCATCAAAATCCGTCAATTAGTTAACGAGAAAGTCTGATTTTAAAAAACTGGTCATATGGGAGGTACCGTTATAAAACTTTTTCTGAAAAATCCATTAAAATTAAAAGATAGATTTTGCACAGAAAACATCATTCTGAAAGTTTAATCAAAATCGTAGGAGCCGTTTTCGAGAAAAATAAGTTTTTTAATAAAAGTTATATGGCAGGTACCGTTAGTTTTGGAGCTAGAATGCCAATTCCAAAAACCGTCGGGTAGAGCACTCTAAAAATACTATATACCAAGTTTGAATCAAATCGGCCCAACCGTTTAGTCTGTAGATATCGATACGGACAGACAGACGGACGGAATTTCCGGACCCACTTTTTTTGACTTCTCTATCATCGTAATATCATGTTTGATTGTTAGAATTTTTTTTTTTTTTTTTACGAATGCATAACTTGCCTTATAGTCCCTATAATCGCAAGTAAAAAGTCACACAAGATATTGCAAATCATTGTTTTGTTGTAACGCAAGTGGGTGATGGTGTAATGTAAGCATTTGTAATGTTGAGCTTGATTGATGAATAATTTTTCATGATGACGGTTGTTAATTACAGGCAGATTTTTTCTGTTTTCCATTATTTTTTTTTTGCAATCATGATTTGCGTTTTTTTTAATATTATGTTATGTAATGTCGTTTAACCACATCACGGAAATGCAATAAAACACAACTAAGGGAAATATAATTCACATTGTCAAGTTGAAACGTCATCGTTGTGGTTATTGGTTTTAGATAACCAAACAAACATTCAAAACCAATGTTAATCGGCACCTCCTATCTCTCCCCTCCCTATCTTCCTAATGCCAGCGCAGTGTGTTCTACATTAAAAGGGAAACACATAATCCCTTGTGCGCGCGTTAATTATATAAAAAAAAAAGAAAAAAGGGAAGAGTTACGGGCGTAATTTAAAACCAGCCGTAGAAAATTTAAAAAAAAGCTTTTTATCGACGCAAATATATTTGTCGGGTTATCGATGTTGATGAGTATATGACGACGCGGTCTTGCTCAAAATGTTTTAAGGTAATGGAATTTCCGCCGAAACATCCCAAAACTCAATCACCGCAACAGGAGCATAGGAAGTGTCAGCGTCACGACCATCGTTATCAAATTTGCAAAAATTGTGGAATACCATGGAACTGTGACGTCAATGCTGCTCGCAACATGATTAATGTAGCTTTAGGTATTTATAACTTTAGGAGTAAGGTTTTAAATGGGGGGGATCGTATAACTAATTCACAAATATTTAATATGGAATTCATTTATCCGAATTTTGCATTCGTATATTCGTACAACCCCTGTGGTAACCACCATAACCCAGAGTGAGAGGTGGGAGCAACAACAACAAAGGCAACAACAACGCACGCAGAGGCAACAACAATGGACGCAGAGGCAACAACTTCAAAATCAACAAATTAGTTAGGCAGTAAGTTAGTTAAGATTGATAATTAAGGTAGGTTTTAAGATTTTTGTCTTACAAAAAAAAAACAAAAAAAAAAAAAAAAAAAAAATCAAAAAAAAAATAAGAGGCATAGGGAACTCACTATAAACAAGCACCCTTAGTTTTAGTTTAGTTAAATAATTTATAGAATAGGGGGAAAACAACCGCAGCTCCGCAGCATTAACGGCATTACGACCGTTGTTTTCAAGTTTGCCCAAACTCTGAAGTGGCAGGTCGTGATGTCGTTGCTGCGGGCTAATATAATCGTCAGATATACTGATTGTTTGATGGATAACCTTATTTTAAAAAATTTTCTTTGTATATAACAATAAGAACGTCTTATGTCCTCAAAGATACTTTCAAATCTTGTAATTTTGTACAAAAAAAATGTATTATAATATTTTTTCTTCCGTTCATAAGTAGTACTATAAAGACAAGTTACGGATTCGTGAAAAAAAATTCTAACAATCAAATAAGACATTACAATGATAGAGAAGTCGAAAAAGTGGGTCCGGAAATTTCTTCCGCCTGTTTGTCTGTCTGTCTTTCTGTTCGCACCTCTGCAGCCCAAAAGAATGGGCCGATTTGCTTCAAACTTGGTATTTAGTATTTATTTGATAGAATCTCAAGGGGTGTTTTCCACTTTTGCTCTAGGTTAAAAAATAACGGTACCTACCATCTTAAACAAAAAAATTGATTTTCTCAAAAACGGTTCTAACGATTTTGATACAACTTTCAGGGTACTATTTTCTACAAATAGTACATCTTGCAATTAGAATGAACTTTTCGAATTTTTTTCTATAACGGTACCTCTCATAGAACCGGTTTTTTCAAATGTGGTTTTATCGTAAACCATTATCCCGATTTCAATAAAATGTTGCACACATTTATAATTCAATTAATATTGCATTTAAAAATGTTCAAAAACTTCTTTTTGGTTTTTTAAAATTTTCTAAAAATAAAATTGATTTATGAAACATTTTGAAAACGAGTTGATTGGTTTGTATGTTTGTTCCCCAATCACCCCTAAACGGCTTAACGGATTTCGATAAAATTTGGTAGGTAGATAGTTAATGTGCAGGATTGAAACACAAGGTACTTTTTATCCAAACAAAAATACACGGTTCCTGTGGGAGATTACGAGGCATACAGATATAGAGCTATTGAGTCCTATCACTTCCTATCCTATTTTCCTAACACCCGGCTGTGTTTAACTAACATTATAAGGGTAGCTGAAACCCCTTTCTCGCGGGCTCATTATAAAAAAACAGAGATATAGAAATATGGAGATATAGAGATACAGAGATATAGCGATATAGATATATGGATATATAGATATATACAATATAGAGATAAAGAGATATCGAGACATAGAGATATAGAGATATGTTGATATAGAGATACAGATATATAGAAATATAGAGATATAGAAGTATAAAGATATAGAGATAAGGAGATATAGAAATATAGAAATATATAAAGATTCAGACAAAAATACAGCGTTTCTGCGGGAGAAATCAGAGAAAATGTCTGGCTAGTTTGATTTGAATAAAACAAATAATTTAATCTGAATTCCTCGCTGACGAAGTCGCGGGTAGAAGGTAACATATATATGAATATAGATCGCAAAATAACATTACTTTACATCTTTTTTACGATTTTGCAGAGCATAATTTTTGTTGTAGCATACAATCTTTTTTACGGTTCGTTACTTTCTTAGTCGCGTTTTAGAGAATTGACAAAAGTGGACAAAATGGAAAGTTTTAGTTATGAAATACTAGGTTCGCTTTCCGGGGCTCCCACGGCGGGAGACGCGATTGGCGGCCAGCGTCAGCGGATACACGGGTTTGCGGAAACGCAACCGTTCGCCCGTGGCTGCAGCACTCGCTTGCGAATGCTTCCCGCCGATGAGTTTATTTCTACAGAATTATGTCAGAGCAGTGACTAAAATATCTTTGTACAATTTTTTTATTTTTTGGGCCTAATTTCCAAAACCGTTTTGGAATTCACGCCAAAAAAAGCTGTTTTTCTAGTCTTATTTCCAAAAAAAAGTTTATATTTTTTGACTTAATTTACATTTTTACTTTTTGGCTATTTTTCCTAAATTACGGTGTAATTTCCATACATTTTGGCGAATTTTTCAAAATTATTATTACGCCCACATTTTTTGGGCTCATTTGATTTTCTGTCTGTAAATATATTCCTTTAAATCCCTATTTTGTTTTTTTTTTTAAATTCAAATTAACTGTCTAATGGAACGTGCTCACTAAGTCACTAAGTGATTACCCACGAGCAGACAGAAATTTGCCGGTTGGGTGCTTTAGAAAGGCAGACACAAAGCTGCCAGAAGCAAGCATATTGAAGTTGGGTGCAAACAAAAAGTATAACACAGAGTATCCCAACATCCAACAATCACAGCTGGAGGCTATAATTGCTATTGCTTTACATAATATGCTAAGTTAAATGAATAGATTCATATGGCCAGATGTTTTCAACGTATTTATATTAAAAAAAAAAAAAATATATATAATGTTTGTTTTTCGACAAAAAAAAAATGTAATGTGTAGTATTTATAGCGTTAGGCCATGGGTTACACCACCTTTCAATGCTATTATGTACTCTCTTTGATATTGGGCAATTTCTTCTTTGTTAACTACTTCCAGGCGTTTTTTTTGTCCTTTGTTATGAGAAGATTATTTTGACCAAGATTCGATGTTCAATTTTTTTTTATTATGGAAACTAATTCTTCGACTTTTTCTTTGGTCAGATTGTACCATTTAATTCCTCCAAAAGACCCTGTTATCTTTCTCACATTTCTTGACTCAAAAAACATTGTCAGCAGAAGATGCTGTTAACTGGCAATAACGTCTTATATACGGCATCATGATACTAGCTAACAGATGCAAATTCTTTAGGAATCACATTAGTTTCCATTTCATAAGTAGTTTAGATTTATTAGACAAAAAATCTAAACAGTTTTTACATATATATTTATAACTGTAATTAATTCGAATCACAATCTCAAAATTTTCAAGCAACGATTAAATAATGATAAAAGAATTTATGTATACTGTGGCGTATGAGTGCTCAAAAAAATGTATCAAACGAGAGATGATTTTTCTTGTTTGAACTAAAAGATTCTTAAGGTAATACCTTCATAGAACTTAATATTAAATCGATTGTCCTCATGGTTTGATTTATGCTATGTTTCTAAAACTTTAATTTTATTTATTATGAAGAGAACTTTTTCATATTTACCTAGGCTAGATGCTTAATCTTACACATCAAGTGGCTTACGAAAAGTATTATAATTAATTTCATAAGCAAAAATAAAAATTACACAAATCCTAAACACAGCAATGTCTGGAGCCTAGAGCAGTTTTTTTTTTGCAATGTTAAAAACAAGTCCTGTAGATGGGAAATGTGTGGCAAAATATTTCTTGAATATTTACAAAAATAAAATTCTTTTTAAGTAATTTCTTTCTTTCCCATAAATTCCTTTCGTGAGCCGCAATCTCATTTTTGTGAATAGAATCAACATAAATGCCTTACTTAGAGTAATAAATTTTCAGACACATTATACAGCCTACAAGTATTATTATTCAAAAATAAAACAAAATGGGTGCACACATTTAATGAACCATAAAATTGGAGTCTTTTTGTTATACACGTAACTCGTAAGTGTAACACTTATTTGCAGTTTCCGGTTACACCGTGGATTTTTGTTTGCCAGCTGAATTTAATTCAAATTCAAATTACTTTCATTGAGTGTATGATCAAGAATGAAGATAATTTGAGGTAGTAAAATAGAGTTCCCCAATTTGGTTGATTATTCAAATGAAAACGACACCCTTTCATTTGAATAATCATAAATATTAAAAATTAACATCTACACAAATTTCCCATCGACGAAACTTTTTAAATATATTTTTTAAAACAAATTTATAAACAGATTTTAATTCAAATGCATTGTCAGTATGAAAAGTAGCTCATTTCGAATCGTTTCCAAGCGCGACAGCTCTTCAAGGAGACAAGGCCTAGTGACTTATACTCTCAACCATTACTGTGTGTGTTGTCAATTTGCAAGAATGGAAGGGACCTACAGTTTACCGCCGAGTCCAAACAGCTACATGAGATGCACTTTTTTAAGACAAATTTTGCTGTTGGAGGTTTTTCAGTTCCTCGCAAGAGGCAGTACCACGGAAAAGAAGGTGGCTATGAGCTGGATTCGAACCCAGGCTCATTTGCTTAGTAGTCCGACACACTACCCACTAAACCACGGGGCACTTTATTTTTTTATTTGGCTGATCTTAAGGACCTTGCTAGGTATGCTTCTCATTTAAATTAAAAACTTTCCCCTTCACAGGATTCAGTCATAAGTATCTCACTCTTTGAATTCGCTTGCATTGAGGTTTCTGCCTATAATCAGTATTTTTACATTATCTGCTGTTATATTCGTCCTACGCAGTCCATTCTCGCATACAAACTAATAGTTGACTGTATTGATTCACTTTTTGTGGCTGCGCAATCCATTGATGATTTTATCATCGTCGGTGATTTCAATTTAACTGACCTTGTTTGGATTCCATCTGAGGGTGAAAATTGCACTTTGTTCCCTGCAATACTACTTCAGAAAAAGAATCTTTTTTCACAGATAGATTATTTGAATGTTGCACATTTGAAATAAGTGGGATATCTAACAACTTGGAGAGTCAGCTTGACCTCATTTTCTGTTCTGACCCTTGCAATTCAATTGTCACTGAAAGTTTCCTATTTCTTTCCAACCTTGACGGATATCATCCTCCTCTATCTTTTCTTTTCACTGTCGATCAAGGTATATCCACCATTGATCATGAAGTCTCATTTCATTTTTGTAAGTCATTAGTTTCTCCACTACAATATGGTTTTATTAAGGGAAGGTCCACTATGACGAAACTAACTAAATTTGTTTCAATGACACTTTTTGCTCTGGAAAAGTCAGCGATGTTGATGGAATCACTGACTTCAGCAAATCATCTGATAAGATCTCTTCAACAGAAACTAAACAAATATATAACAACAGACAACTAGCAATTGTTGTTGTTGTTGCAATATATTTGTATTAATTTTAGTGGTCCACAAGCAAAACAACCAAATTTAGGTGCCTAAGTTTAACCAAAGTTTCCTAAATAAATATAATTCACCATCACTCATTGCAATGGGTTTTATTAAGAGTTAATAATCATCGACCTTTTTGTGAGTCTTAGAAGAGCATGAACGGTCTAACTGATGAGTCCACCGTTCATGCTTGGGCGAAACGCACATATTGGAGTTAAGGACACTAAAACCTTTGAATTGAATTTTATTCAACAAAAACTAAACAAAATAAAAGGCACGACTGGGTCGCACGTACTTGCTCCCGTGTGCTAATCCTTTTTAGGTACAGGCGTCTTTTTGACATAGATTTAATGTTAATGTTTTTTTTGACGTGCAACTTCTTTAGAATCGTTGTGGTTTGAAGCTCGAACGAACATGCGTCACGATAGAGGGATAAACACATAAATATATAGGATTGTTAGCTTTTGCAGTTTTTTAGTGTATTATCTTTCCACTTGTTGTTGTGCTTATAGTATAATTTGCTAATAGAAAGATATAAAGGACTTTTTTCTATTTAATTTTCATGTTGCTGTGGAAAAAATTGAACAACTGGCATAAAGATTCGTGGGAATCAGCAGTAGGGCAATAATGCTAGGTATAGGGACCTATATAGGTCCCAATAAAAATAATTTACTTTTTGAAATCAAATTAATTAAAATAGCTGAATTATGTTTGACGGATCGATAAACGTATGATGTGGGTAGGTATTAATGGAATTTATTAAGGATATTATTTACCTATAATAAGGTTGGAAGGAAGGTAGGTACTAAATATAAGATACACGTTCCAACTACTGTTAAACGAGTTTGTACCGAGACAATATTAAAAGTTAACACAGTGGTTTTGTTTATTTATAGGAAGGTGTAAACTTTTGTTTTCTCGATTGAAATTTTTGCATTCAGTAGTAATCGAATAATTCTTTTTATTTGTTAGTTGTTTTTGTGTGTTTATCATAGGCTCATTATTTATTCTGTGTGCTTTTATGATGATGAAATGCTTTAAAATACGTAGGTATGTATGTAGGTTGTCACCTTCTTTTATTTGACTAATGGCTAGGGCTTAGCCGAGCAATATGAAATAAAATTTGGGGGAAAAAATTTTATGAAATCAAAAAAACCCTATTCATAACGTTTTTTGGAAAAAATGTTGTAAGCCATCTTATGTCTTTTGCTGTTTTATATTTTATGAATTTTTCATTTCAAAATCGTTCGACCAGTTTTTTCAAAAAAATGTTTTTTTTGAAAAACTTTTCGAAAACATATTTTAAATTTTTTTTGAGTATGTCAATTTAAAGAAATCTAAAGCTTATACTAGGAGAAAAATTTAAAAAAAAATCTATTAAACCGTTTTCAAAATATTCAAAAAACAAAATATTTTTTTTAAAAAATTATTAAAAATTAAAAAAAATGTTTTCGAAAATTTTAAAAAACAATATTAATTAAATCATAAAGTTCTACATATTTTGAAAATTTCATCAAAATCCGTTAATTAATTAACGAGAAAGTCTGATTTTAAAAAACCGGTCATATGGGAGGTACCGTTATAAAACTTTTTCTGAAAAATCCATTAAAATTAAAAGATAGATTTTGCACAGAAAACATCATTCTGAAAGTTTAATCAAAATCATAGGAGCCGTTTTCGAGAAAAATAAGTTTTTCATTAAAAGTTATATGGCAGGTACCGTTAGTTTTGGAGCTAGAATGCCAATTCCAAAAACTGTCGGGTAGAGCACTCTAAAAATACTATATACCAAGTTTGAATCAAATCGGCCCAACCGTTTAGGCTGTAGATATCGATACGGACAGACAGACAGACAGACAGACAGACAGACAGACAGACAGACGGACGGAATTTCCGGACCCACTTTTTTTGACTTCTCTATCATCGTAATATCATGTTTGATTGTTAGAATTTTTTTTTTTTTTTACGAATGCATAACTTGCCTTATAGTCCCTATAATCGCAAGTAAAAATAACAACAGACAACTAGCAATAGTTGTTGTTGTTGCAATATATATATTTTTTTTTTTCAAATTATTTATATTAAACTAAGAGCCTTCGGGTTTCCTCCAATGGGTGAAATCCTACTTGGAAAATAGCCAATATAGTGTTGTGTTCAGATGTTCTGTGTCCAATCCCATCTATGCCACCTCAAATGTTCCTCAGGGTAGTAATCTCAGGCCACATTTATTTGTACTTTCCATTAATGATGTCGAAATTATTATTTTTTGCACTAACCTGTCTATTTATGGCAACGACATGAATATTATGAAAGTAATATCTACTCCTATTGATCCTTCCCTGCTTCAAAAAGACTTAAATTCTTTTCTTTCATAGTGTACTAAAAATTTCCTCGAACTCAATGTCATGTCGCTCCCGTAAACGCCTGCCCTTGCTATCTGGTATTTATCAATTTATCACTTTAGCAATGTTCCGGTTCCCTTAGTTTCCTTCATTCGCGATCTCGTCATTTTATGTGATAAAAAGCTCAAATTTCATTCTCACATAGATAATTATATTGCAAAAGCAAACTGTTCCCTTGGATTTATAAAGTGCTGGTCTAAAGAATTTTTAAACTCATACGTAACAACGCCACTCTTCACCACATATTATGTTAGACCTATTCTTGAGTATGCCAGTCATGTTTGGTCTCCTTATCAAATCACCCACTCATTTATAATTTTTTTTATAATTAACGCGCGCACAAGGGACTATTTGTTTCCCTTTTAATGTAACACACTGCGCGGGCATTAGGAAGATAGGGAGGGGAGAGATAGGAGGTGTCGATTAACATTGGTCTTGAATGTTTGCACATTGAAATGGCAAGGGAAAATCTCGCCTTGTAAACCATTCCAAAGTCGTGTTGTACGGCTAAAAAAAGAATCTCTATATTTCACGGTACGTTCGAAATTGGGCTCAAGGGTGAACTGATGGGCATTCCTAGCAAGACGAGTATTACGGGCGAATCTTTTAAGGGGAGGAATGCAGCTGTCTACCTCGAGTGAACATTTTTTATAACTACTACTACTACTACTACTACTACTCATTTATAATTGAAGCCGTGCAACGTAGGTTCCTCCGTTTTGCTTTACGAAATCTCCCATGGTCTGAGCCTCATTTCCTACCCCCCTTACGAACATCGTTAACAACTGAACAATTTGTACAACCTTGCTAAACGTCATGCTGTTGCAGACAAACTTTTCATTTACCAAGTCATCGCAGGCGCTATCGATTCTTCGCCTCTTCTAGAATCAATTTTCGTTAACACCAATCCACGTAACCTTAGATCTGTTCCCTTCTCTTGCCTTCCTGCTCACCGAAACAATTATGCCCACTTTAACCCAATTACTAGAATGTTACGATTAGCCAACATCTGCTTGATTAAGTTAGGGTCTTACAATTTATCTGCAATGTCCTTGTTCTATAAATAAAAAAAAGTAAAGGACGCAGGAGGTTTCCTTGAGGAACCCCGATTTCTGTTAGAGATGTTCAGTGATTTGTTTAAATATTGTTCAATAACTTCAATTGGTGTAGTTAACTTGCTTCAATTTATACCACTCTTCAATGTGATTTGTTTCTGGAAACAGACGAACTTTAAGTTCTCCTTAATCAAAACACGTGTCTATAAGTGCATGTTTCTCTAACCAAATTACTTCCAGTGTCACTTTCACGGAATCGTTATACAGAAATTGTTATTGAAATCAGCCAAAAGAGAATGCGTTTATTGGATTTGCTTTCCGTTGTTGTGTTAAATAGAAGAAAAAGATACAAATGTGCAACATAGACAGAACAAATCGTTGCATGACTCAATGTAAAATTCAATTAAATCCATGCCAAAAATACTTGCTTTAGAAAAAGATACTTCATGGGTTTGAATTTTCCATGGGAACATTCTTTTCCTTTGAAACTTATTTTGTTCGTATAAAATATTTACACAACTATGATTTTAGAATTATTGACTCCCAACACATTTGCTGCGCTAAGGGTGCAAGTGGAATTCCAATGATTTCCCGGAATGGCAGCAATCGCATAACAATTATGTTTCTTGCTATCCTCTATACTACCAGTTTCAATTGCCCAACCATACGCTTTTCTATCTTCGAACCAGCTCTCTATTTCTCATGCAAACTTTGACCTAAATAAACTATTCCCTAAACAATACTTTACATTGAGTGCGTTTTTCAAACCGAATAAAGTATTTCCAACAGAAGTATCTTCACCAACTTCACTTCATCAGTAAAGAAAAAAAAACTACTAAGTGCTAGTATATCCTTTATTGAAATACACTCAAGGTGTATCTATGCAATACAATATCTTTTCTTCGCCATAGATGCAATGCGATACCATTTCTGAGGGAAATGTAATGGGAGAGAAAATGTATTGCTATTGGCCATGACGCAAAGAGACACTTCAGAATTGAATGCCAATATTGACAATGTCTTGTTCATATTCGAATGTATCTATGAGTTACCACAAAGTGATAACTGATAAGATTCTTCTATGAGCTGAGATACATCATCAATTTCTCATTTGATTATTTGGTTGTCTACTAAAAGGGTTTATTCAACACAATTGGTTAGGAATGGGTGATGTGGATGAAATAAGGATTTATTTAGACAGAGGGTGCACATTAAGAAGTGTGTATATCTAAGGTGTTGAACCAAAGGGATGAGATAAAATTGATGGGTTGGAAGGGAATGATTCTGCAATTGTATTCAAGAAAAATTAATTGAAAATGATGATTCTTATTTCTTTAATATTGAAGTAGGGTTTCGAATCTAAAAGCAACTAAACTCTGCTACCAGTATCTATTTATATTTAGGGAAGGAAATAAGAATAAATGATAATAATCTTATGCATAATAAAAATTGGATTTTTGTTGGTGCTTCCCCTTGGGTAGCAATACTTGGGGGTCGATCTCTATTTGCCTTCGGTTCCGCAAACGATTAAAGTTTAGGTCCTCTATAGAAGAAGAGGAACAGGCGCAAATTCCCAAAATAATTGAAAAGGAAAAGAAGAGAAAAAGAAATACAAAATAGGCGGAGTTTTGTTAAAGTGGAAAGTAGATGTAGTTATTGGGGTGTGTGTGTGGATTTAACGAGAGGGTTTGTGGGTGTGAGTTAACGGACTGTATGTTGGTGTTGCTGCCATTAATGTTTTCTTATGACGTTATCACGTAAAATTATCATTGGTAAACCGACTTTACAGACAACAAACTCCTCTTTTTTTTTGGAATACCGACCATTCGAAATAAAACTTGCATGGGATAATAGCCCTTATTCTTTGCCTTGAATGATGTTGCATACCAACTTAATAAACAATATGGTTTGTATTCAAATACAGATTTCAGATTTTATTTATCGGAGACCAAATTGCGATAGATTTGATGTTTTTGTAAGATTTCATTCGAAGCTTCGTTGTTCCGGCCAGATAAAACTTGAAAGAAGGTAAAAAAATATTAAAAAACTCCTCAATATCTTCGGTTCAAACGCTCATCGCCAATAAACAAATTTGCTCGCCGCCCATTTCGCTGCCAGCTCTACGCTGCCTCACAGCAACGTTGCCCCTCCTGTACTTGAGAATGTAATTTTTTCCATGGGACAGATTTTTTCCGCACTCGTGCAGTAGCAAGAGTTCTCGATCTCGATACAGACAAGTCTGCTGGCCCGGATGGTATACCCCCGATTCTTCTGAAGAGGTGTTCTTCCACGCTGGCAAAGCCACTGCGTAAGCTTTTCCAATCGAAAACACCATTTGTCCAGCCTGTTCCCAAAAAAGATGACCAATCCTCCCCCTCCTGCTACCGACCCATAGCACTAATATGCCTTCTTTCGCTGATTAACCGTCAGCTTAAGGAATATCTCGAAGATCGTAAGCTTCTCCATGACCGTCAGTATGGCTTCCGCAGCAACCGTTCCACTGGTGATCTGATGGCATATCTCACCGAACAGTGGAACAAATCCTTACATCGCTTTGGTGAAAGTAAAATTATTGCTCTTGATATCTCTAATGATACCGAAAATGCATGCTTTTCGGATCGATGATACTCTTGTTCGGTGGATTAGAAGCTATCTTCTGGACCGTTAAAGACAAGTTGCATTGGACGGATTCAAGCCTGATTCCCACAAAATAAATGCTGGTGTGCCCCAGGGCTCTGTTCTGTCTCCGACTCTTTTCCTCTTTTTATAAATGATCTTCTGTCTGTTACTTCTACTACACTAAACAGTTTTTTTTCTGACTCTACGCTCAGCTTTTCATATTCGTTCGATGACTCACGTCCTTCGCCTTCGGACGTACAATTGCAACGATACCGTATGATTAGCTCATTAAACTCCGATTTATACAGCATTGTCAAATAGGGTAATAGGAATCGTGTGGAGTTTAATGCTTCGAAAACTCAATGCTCTCTTCTGTCGTTAAAGCTAAACTTACCCCCAATGCCATTGTCCATGAATGGCTCTTGCATCGAAGAAACCGAAAAGCTTATAGTACTCGGTATGTGTGTCAACGAAGACCTCCGTTGGAATAACCAATATATTTGAGATCGCCAAAAATGCTGCTAAGTGCTTAAGTTTTCTGTATCGGTGTAAGAAGTATTTTTCCCCATCTGATCTGGCTACAATTTATAAGGCGTTTATAGGCCCAAAACTCGAGTATAACTCCCACCTCTGGGCAGGTGCTTCACCTGCTTGATAGAATACAAAATCGAGCGTTAAGATTGATAGAAAATAGAACTGACACGGAAACAATTGCTCCTCTCGAACACCGACGCAATGTTTCATGTCTTTCCATATTTTATCGTTTTGTCTATAAAAAAATGCTTACCCAAAGTAGCCAGCTGCATTCTCTTCCCTTAAAAAGTTTCTCTCGTAATACCCGTCTCGCAAGGAATGCTTATCAGTTCACCATTGAGCTCAATTTCGGACGTACCGTGATATATAGGAATTCTTTTTTTAGCCGAACAACACGAATTTGGAACAGTTTACTCGGCGAGATTTTTCCTTGCCATTTTGATCTGCAAACATTAAAAACCAATGTTAATCGACGCCTTCTATCTCTCCCCTCCCTGCCTTCTTAATGCTCGCGCAGTGTGTTCTACATTAAAAGGTAAACAAATGGTCCCTTGTGCTGGGGCAAACCACTCTTCGGAAGACTTTCTTCTCAAACGCGGTTAAGAGATCAAAGCGCCTTTTAGCACGCATCCAAGTCTCGAATCCGTATGTGAGCATTGGTAATACCTAGGTCTTGCACAACAGCAGATTGGTTTTTATTGTAAGTTTTCTGGGATTTAAGGAACTTCAAAAGATAGTAGGTTCTGTTGGGTTTTAGCAGCCTCTTGCGTATTTTTTCCGCAAAACAATTATCGGCTGCTACTTTTGACCCAATGTAGTTAAAGGACTGCACTACTTTGAATTCATGTTCCACTACCCTGATAGTTGGACCAGCACTTCTCGCAGACGTAGTCACTTTGTACTTAGTCTTCCCTTCATTAGTATGCAGCCCCAGGTTTTGTGCCGCCCTCGATCTGAATAAAGGAGTCCCTCTTGTTGACGTGCCATAGCCGCAGATTGCTTGTCGGAGTCCATTAAAGATGTTGATTGGTCTGTTCAGCAAACTAGCTACTTTAACTTGGCTTGTTATGTTGGTCATAGTCAGCATGCATTATATAGTCTAAAATAGTCGCAATTTATTTGGGATGTCGAATTCTTGCATGGCCTAACGTTCTAACCTGGATATGTTTCGTAGGCGGCTTTAAAGACTATAAAAAATTGTATGTTGGAATGTTAAATTCCAGACTTTTTTCCATCACCATCACCAATTGTTGATTTGCGGTGCATGGAACTAAGTCCCCGGAAACCAACTCCATCGAGTTTCCACTTAGTGGGAATTTACTTCACTTTTTTATGGGAACTTAGTACACACTTTGAAGCATGAAGAGGGAACTATCTTTAAACAACAATAGTTAAATTGAATTTCGAAATGAAATGCTGCTGAAAATATTCAAAGAAAATCTTCGAAATTCAGTTTAAAAGAAAATCGGGCCAAATAGCGAGATGAACTGCTTCTTTTCAAGATGCTGAAATTATTCAAAGAAAATCGATCGAAAAGCGATTTTCTTGGATCATTTTCGGAACCTTGTAAGCTGAATTTCGAAAGAAAATGCTGCTTTTCAAGATGCTGAAAATATTCAAAGAAAATCTTTGGAAATCAGCTTACAAGATTCCGAAAATAATCAAAGAAAATCGAGGCAGAGTCGTAGCAGGGACAGCGTGGCCCATTACCTAAGTATATCATCCTTTATACACCGTATAAACCTTAATACACCAAGGTATAATAAGCTTTCCTAAAAAAATTACTTTTATATCATCAATAAAATTATATAATTTACTTGTTTTTTAATTTTTTTTTTTTTTAATTTACTTGTTTTACTTCTTCTTAGTGGAAGTGGAAATTTCTTTAAAATTTAAAGAACTTCGACGTGACTAGAAGTTACAGAAGTTACATTGCTGGCCTTATCCAAGTTTTAGGCGACGATGTTGAAAAATCGGAAAAACTCAGCGTGATAACAGTAGCGCTTTACCAGCCAATGTCTAATATGGCTCTGTCATACGGAGCGGATGGACATCAATGCTCCATCCCGGAAAATCTTCTTTCTACCCCGAGGTAGGGTGCAGTAGAGGAGGACGGAGACTTGGGTGAACTTGACCGACCTCAAGTGCATAACTCGGTTTAGTGAGCTTATAACGACCGAGCTGGCTGGAGAGCTTATTTGTTGAGGATTAATAAAAACAATAAATTATACAGGTAAAATTAATTAAAAATAATTAACTTATTTAAATCTATTAAAAAAATAACTTTACTATCTCAAAGATATCCTTGAATTTAAGAAATGTGTATATCTTCGCAAAAGTATTTAAAAAAAACTTGTAGGTATTGTTTACTCAAGTAGAAAATTATTTTGAAATACCTGTGAAAATATAAAATTAACTAACCTTAACACAGACGTTAACTGTATCCATGCCAAACTTCATTTATTTTTGAATAAATGTTGATGAGTAATCTTATCCCATTGATAATCGGTACCGCAAAATAAATAAAAAAAGTATCTATATCTAAAAAAATAAACACATTTTTATCTGTCGGTATCGGTATTCGAATCGGTGGCGCTCAAAATACACATCTAAAATGTGTACAGAGAGGTACACAATATTAAATTGTGATGTCATTTATCACCATGGGGGCCAATCACTCGGTGGATACGTGAAGTTCAAAGTCCAAACGTAATTTTGTATCTCATAGTTTGTAGACACAATCAGAAAAGCGGATCAAAAAGAGGAGAGTGAAAAACAAAGTAGTAATCTAGCTAAACACATAGTAAGATACAGATGCCAGAAGCTGTTTAATTTACCATGTGTCTCTTATTTTTAGAAAAAAAAAAACTTTGAAGAGAATCATCGACGGCAGTTTTTTTTTTGACTCAAGGGAATAGGGGCCATGCGATCGGGAGCAGTTTGGCACGTACAGATAAATTAAATAACCCGGTTGATGTTATTGGAACTAATAAGTCTATTAAAAGCTGATTGTTGTCTGTGGTGATATAAATTCACCCGCATTTATGATTTTCTTTTTTTCCTAAATGCAGTTTTTATTTTTTCTCTAACAATGTTCTATTGCGATAAGAGTAAAAATCATTGAACTCAATTAAAAATAACACGAGAGTATGGTTGTTGGGCCATTGATTGGGTTGATATGTGTTGGAAGTTGGTACAACTTTGCTACTAATAAGGTGATGAATAAACAATAGCGCCTGTAGAGTTAACAATCTTTGATACTTTTTTGGCGCCCAACGCGAGACTTTTTTACGTTATTTATATTTAACTTGGAATTAACCAGATTTTTAAAAAAACTTTTAACTTGGTTAAATACTCGAAAAAAAATTCAATGGTGAAGTTTCGTCATATATAGACAACACCTATTATAAGCCTTGGCTTAACAGGATGTTAAGATGTCTAAAAGACTGCTAAAGTAATTATAAATCCTTAAAGTAGCATGTTTGCCAGAAAGTAAAATATTTCTGTTAACATTTAAACGGGGTACCTACTACATTTTTATTTTTATAGTTAGCCTGCCCCAAAGGGGTATATATATGTAGGTGCTTTTGATTAAACACAGCTATCGAGTTAGGAAGATATGGAGGGACACCATATAAAATTTGCATTTCAAATTGGGAGGGAAAAACAGAATCTGGCTAGGCAATTCACATTCGTGTAGTACGACTAAAGAATTCCTGTATTTGGATGGGAGGATGCCAAGGCGATAGTTTCAGCAGAATGTTAAGCTTATTTTTACCTGTGATTATAGGAACTTTAATGCAAGTTATGCATTCGTGCAAAGAAAATTGAGATAACAATCAAACATAAGATTACGATGATAGAGAAACATATTTGAGTTACTGGCAAAATTCTGTCCGTCTGTCTGTCTGTATTTTGGACTGTAGCCTAAACGGTTGGGTCAATCGTCTTCAAATTTAGAACTTAAGGTTATTTTGATATTATACAGAGGAATTTTGTTTAGCTCAAAATTTAACGGTACCTGTCCTATAACCCTTTTATAAAAGCTTATTTTTCTCGAAAACAGTTCCAAGAATTTATTTTATAAAAAAATCAGTGTACTACTGTAGGTATGCATTATATTTTGGTGAAAAAAAAATTATATGGTGGGCTAAAAACGGTGCCTCCCATAGAACCGATTTTTTTTCTTCGACTTTCTCGAAAACTCGTGATCCGATTTCAAACAAGAAGTTAATTTGGATTGGAAGTTAATTTGGATTTTCACTGCGCAGTTCAACTTAATCAGAGTTGTGTTTTTGTATGTAAGTATTTTTAAATGGTAAGTGATTTTTGTGTCGTGTATTCAAATGTTCGTGGTTTAAGAAAGAATTTCTTTCACCTGTACGTCTACACTGTTCAACACAGGCCAGCTGTTTTGGCATTAAGTGAAACTCAGGTTGGAGTAAATACTGATTTATCAGAATTTGCTCTACATGGGTATAGTTTGGTGCCATTACTCTTTTCCCATCATGGTCTCGTGGTCTATGTTAGGAATGATATTGCTTGCCAGAGCCTTCCCCAATATGGGCAATGTTCCAACACGGACTTTAACTTCTTATGGCTCAAATTCACTGTCCGCAAGCATGTCATTCATTATTGTTTTATTTACAGGAGTCCAAATCTTGACAGTAATTCGACTTGTAACGAGTTTGATGCACTGTCTGATTCCATCTCGAAAATTGTTTCCCTTTGTCCTCGCACTGAAATCGTTATTGCGGGCGATTTCAATGTACACAATTCCAACTGGCTCCGCTATTCTGGTCAGACAACACCCGAAGGAAGGTATGTCGAGCTCTTTGCCGGGTTACATCACCTTACCAAACTGATCGATGTGCCAACGCGTATACCGGATGTTACTGGGCAAGTCGCCCATACTCTTGACTTGTTTCTTACTTCTCACCCTGATAAATATACCATTAGTGTATCATTTCAGCTAATTTCTCATCCCCCACCCCACCAGGACCGTTTGGCAATACGAGAAAGCCAACTGGGACGGCCTGAATTTCTTTTTCCGAAACTTTAACTGGTCGCTATGCTTCCTCGATAGTGACATTGATGCCAGTACTGAAATGATCACAAATGTGATTCTTCTAGAGATGCGTGCTTTTATTCCTAACAGAGTAAAAAGCATCAAACCTAAAGAAAAGTCTTGGTTTAATTCTGAGTGTAAAGAAGCTATCAGGCTCAAAGAAGTAAGTTTCCGATCTTACAAAGCCAACCCTACAGAGGAAAATCGGAAAAAGCACAAACAAGCAAGGAACTCATGCAACTCCGTTATAGAAAGAACCAAATTTTTGCATGACCAAAAATTACGGCAAAAAATTCTGCAGTGTCCCAAAGGCAGTAAAAATTTTTGGTCATTTGTAAAAAATATAAAAAACTCCTCGACATCTTCGGTTCCAACGCTCATCGATAATAACAAACCAATTGTTTACTCTTCAGAGAAGGCAAACTTGCTCGCTGCCCATTTCGCTGCCAGCTCCACGCTGCCTCAAAGCAACGTTGCCCCTCCGGTACTTGAGAATGTAAATTTTTCCATGGGACAAATTTTTTTCCGCACTCGTACAGTAGCAAGAGCTCTCAAAGTTTCCCGATATACACAAATCCGCTGGCCCGGATGGTATACCCCCGATTCTTCTGAAGAGGTGTTCTTCCACACTGGCAAAGCCACTGCGTAAGCTTTTCCATCGCTCCTACTCTTCTGGAATCTTTCCTAGAAGATGGAAAACAGCATTTGTCCAGCCTGTCCCTAAGAAAGGTGACCCATCCTCCCCCTCCTCCTACCGACCCATAGCACTGACATCCCTTCTTTCTAAGGTCATGGAAACACTGATTAACCGTCAGCTTAAGGAATATCTCGAAGATCGAAAGCTTCTCCATGACCGTCAGTACGGCTTCCGCAGCAACCGTTCCACTGATGATCTGATGGCATATCTCACCGAACAGTGGAACAAATATTTACATCGCTTTGCTGAAAGTAAGATAATTGCTCTTGATATCTCCAAGGCATTTGACAGAGTTTGGCATGAAGCTGTTTTATCGAAAATGCGTGCTTTTGGGATCGATGATACACTTGTTCGTTGGATTAGAAGCTATCTTCTGGACCGTTCAATACAAGTTGTATTGGACGGATTCAAGTCTGATTCGCACAAAATAAATGCTGGTGTGCCCCAGGGCTCTGTTCTGTCTCCGACTCTTTTCTTGATTTTTATAAACGATCTTCTGTCTGTTACTTCTAATCCACTTAACTGTTTTGCTGACGACTCTACCCTCAGCTTTTCATATTCGTTCGATAATTCACGTCCTTCGCCTTCGGACGTACAATTGCAACGGTACCATATGTCAAGCTCATTAAACTCCGATTTATACAGCATTGTCAAATGGGGTAATAGAAATCGTGTGGAGTTTAATGTTTCGAAAACTCAATGCTGTCTTCTGTCGTTAAAACTAAACATTCCCCCAATGCCATTGTCCATGAATGGCACTTACATCGAAGAAACCGAAAAACTCTCAGTACTCGGTATGTGTGTCAACGACGACCTCCGTTGGAACGACCATATATTTGAGATCGCTAAGAATGCTGCTAAGTGCTTAGGTTTTCTGTATCGGTGTAAGAAGTATGTTTCCCCATCTGATTTGGCTACAATCTATAAAGCGTTTATACGCCCTAAATTCGAGTATAACTCCCACCTCTGGGCAGGTGCTTCGCAAACATCGCTTCACCTGCTTGATAGAATACAAAATCGAGCGTTAAGATTGATAGGAAATAGAACTGCCGCTGAAACAATTGCCCCACTCGAACGCCGACGCAATGTTTCATGTCTTTCCTTATTTTATCGTTTCTTTTACAAAAAATGTTCACTCGAAGTAGCCAGTTGCATTCCTCCCCTTAACAGTTTCTCCCGTAATACTCGTCTTGCAAGGAATGCTCATCAGTTCACCCTTGAGCCTGATTTCGGACGTACCGTGAAATATAGGGATTCTTTTTTTAGCCGAACGACACGAATTTGGAATAGCTTACCCGGCGGGATTTTCCCTTGCCATTTTGATCTACAAACAATCAAAACCAATGTTAATCGGCACCTCCTATCTCTCCCCTTCCTATCTTCGTAATGCCCGCGCAGTGTGTTCTACATTAAAAGGGAAACACATAATCCCTTGTGCGTGCGTTAATTATAAAAAAAAAAAAAAAAACAAGATTGATTTTCAAGAAGATGTAGGTAGCCTTAGTAATTTTGAATAAATTTTTTTTCGAAAACTTTTTTTTTTGTATTTTAAATAACTTTGAATTTTTTTTTGAAAAATAAATATTTCAAAAATGGGTAGGTGATTTTTTTTTAATTTATTTTTAAATATATGTTATTTTTGTGCTTAAAGTTTGTATTCTTGAATTCATTTTAATTTAAAAAAAAAAGTTGTTAAAAAATGGCATTTAATTTTTTTACTTTATACAATTTAACGTACTTTTTTCAAACAATCAAGTCACAAAAATCGAATAAATGCTTTGATGTGACCGCACATAATGGCCAAGTACGTGCGATCCAGTCGTGCAATTTATTCCTTATGTCAACGCTTCTTCTTTCCTTTTGAAGGTCCTATGAATAATTAAATATGAAAAGACTTATTTTGCTTTTCATTTTCATTGTTTTCTTTTTTTAATTTTTATGAGGAAAACTTTACTATAAACTAATTTTAAAATCTAGCATTTTGTGTTTTAAACACCTATTCAGATAAAGCATTATTAAATTGTAGATAGTGGCAACACTGAAAGCAATGCCATTGGAAATCAAAATCATCTCTTTCTCCTGTAGGAACAAAAACAAAGAGAAAATAGAAAAGGAAGATAACAATAGGTAAAAGAAATGAACTTTTATTTGTGCACTAACTTTCCAAGCAGTTGCCAGCAGTTGCATTGCAATGATACTTTCCGTAAGTCAAATGTAAGCCCAGGTTTCACGCGTACACAGCTAATCTAGTCGTACTCAGAACATTATTTGGGCTTACAGCAGAATAAAAAATCATATGCAGCATGTTGCATTTCACAGATAGTTTATTTTACGATGAGTTGCCGTTACACTAACAATAACAACAAAACAAATAAATAATATTGAAAGACAACATTTCTTGTACTCTATCCCGTTTCCTAACTAGCAAGAGGAACTAAATAAAGTCATTGTTTTGGTTTTAAAGCTCATGATTCATGTTTCATGAACATAATATGAACATGAAAATGAAGAATGAAGCTGAAGCTGTTGAGCAGATGAACAGAAAATGAATTTTAATTTTTAAGAGATTTTAATATGGTGGTTTTGTTTTTTGATTTTAATTTCTTTGTGTGCTCTTGTGTGTTGTGTCTATTTCTCTTTCAAGATGCCAGCTTGCCGTTGCCATTGCCATGCCAATGCCAATGCCGCGCTCATGCTGTTTTTGTTGAGAGTTCACTCGTTTTTCTCTTAAATATAATAATGTTTTTTTTGAGGGGTTAAATCACAGGGCTGTCGAGTGTATTTCTAAGGACGTATTCATTCCCATATCTTCTACTTTCATTATAAATACATTTTATATAACAACTTTCCCTTCTAATAAAATTAATCTACAATATGGAATTTAACATTATAAAGTAATTAAACTTATATACAAATTGAGTTTTGAAATTAGCTTCTTTTAAAATCATTGCCTCAAAAATATAATTTTATATGATGAAGACCCATGATATACAGAAATACAAGGTATGCTCACTTTGGCTGATTATGCGTGTGACGTCACATTCTTCTGATATTTGTTCTTAGGGAGTGTAAATAAATGTATTAATTTGCCGATTTTGTTATTGTTTTTTTAGGTTTATTGTTCTTATAATCATAAAAAAAAATCGTTTAAACCTTTAATAAAAAAAAAATTATATTTACTTAGTAAATAAAATAATAAGAAAAGAAGAATGTGACGTCATAAAATATCAAGATGGCGATATGTATGCGTCTACTGAGCATACCTTGTTTTTTTTTTTTATAATTAACGCGCGCACAAGGGACTATTTATATTATTATTTATTATTTTATTTCCTTTTTAATGTAACACACTGCACGGGCATTAGAAAGATAGGGAGGGGAGAGATAGGAGGTGTCGATTAACATTGGTTTTGAATTTTTGCATATTGAAATGGCAAGGGAAAATCTCGCCGGGCAAACCATTCCAAAGTCGTGTTGTACGGCTAAAAAAAGAATCTCTATATTTCACGGTACGTCCGAAATTGGGCTCAAGGGTGAACTGATGTATTTCTGTGTATCATGATGACGACCTAGCCGTCAAATAATTCAAGTAAAAATTTAAACTTTTGATGTAAAGTAGAAATTTAGTAATTTAAATTCTGTACAATCTTTATTTTAAGGTAACCATAGGTAACCATTTATAAAAAATGTATTTTTCTTAATAAGCTTGCCGGTCTGGGAAAACGTATCCAGCCGAGATTAAAGATATGGATTGGTAAATTCTAAAATCCTTATTTTTGACGTAATAACGTCTTGTAAATCGATGAACGCCGGCTGCACGTACGAAAAAGCATGACTCATTGTCATGTTCCGCCTGAGCCGTTTAATTATATCATTTTCCAATTATATGATCGTTCGGTCGCATTCGAAATTAGTTCAGTTATTTATTTTATTTTACAAATTTTAGTTCCTTATGTGTATGGAGTTGAGTAAGTGGTATAGTATATGGTGTGAATTAACGGGGGCTGTATGTTGGTGTAACGCCCGTAAACCGACTTTACAGACAACCATTTTGTTTTTAAGGACTAAGTAATCAAAGAAATTTTTTCATAAACTAATATGTTCCAAAGAAGAACATTATTGACTTGTTATTAATAAGTCATTAAAGTACCGTTATTTTTTTTATTTTGTCCTAATTTTTAATTTACGAAGTGCAAGTAAAGTGCAATTAGGCATCATAAGCCAAAAACAATTTTAAGAGTGATGTGAAATTTTGCAAATCTTTATCTAGTTTCATTTGAAGCAATTTTTTTGCATAATATGGTCAAATTATCATTTATATAGAGTGTTTCCATCGGGAATCCTTTTAATATTACCATTAAATCCGCTCGTCTGAGGCGGTCCCATGAGAACTTTGATTGTACAGAGACCAAAGTTAAGAGATCACTTTTAAAATCCAGTCGTTACCGTTTTTATCACTTGGTCATTCCTCTCTGGCACATGATTCATAACAAATTAATTAAATCATCATCTTTTACCGACCGAGAAAACACTAATTCATTTTTACTTAAAACCGACCGTGAATCAATAAAATTGTCAATCAATGAAAACCCTTAACACCGACTCAAGCAAAAGCAATTTCTCTACGAACAAAACGCGAATCTTTGGGCTGGAACTTTTGAGAAAAAGATCAAATGCCAGTTCAAGTTTTTGGGCCCTCCTACTATCTTATCTCCCAAGTACTAAAACTCTGGAGTTTCACTATCTAAGTGAAGCAGATAGTGAAAAAAATAAATTATAACAGAAAACTTGTTTATTTTCATTTTATTTAATACTAGCTGACCCACCCGGCGTTGCTCTCGTATTCCATACATTTTCGGGATGCTGGATCCCAACAACAGCTCTAAATGGTCAAGGCTTATAAATTTAATATTGTTGGTTTGAAAATTATTTTCGTAGATATATCTTCACTCCAGCGCCAGCTATTGGGTAAACATTTTGCCAAATCGTTCCAAAAATAAGAATTTTTATACAAGGCTCCAGCGCCACCTTAAAGGTTATTTCTTAAATTGAACGAAAGAAACAGCCAGATAAACAGACACAAATTGTAAAAATATTTTTTTTTTTATTTTAAAAGTAAAAAGTTTTATTTTGAGATAAAAAAACAGTTATTTATTTTTTTTAGGTGAATAGTTGAAAATATTATATCATATCATTTTGAGTCAAATCGATTCAGAAATAAGAATAAGAAGAAAAATGAGAAAACGATCCCCAAGCGTCACCTAGGTGTAATGAAAATTGCCTTTGTTGTTGGTTACAATTACAACATCAACTATCTGTCCGTGAAATCCCATCCAAAATTGGTGCAGGCGTTTCCGAGATTAGGCGGAACAAACAGACAAAAAAAACAAAGCAAAAAGCGCTGGTTAACAACGAATGTAATAAGTTTTTTGATGAGTGCTTTTCAGATCAAACAAGTGACTTTTTAGATAACAGTTTTATAAAAAGTTTAACAAAGTAGAAATAAGTTACTACGTCGCAGATGTATTACAAATAAATAAATGAAGTAGATCTACTAGATATCGCACCCTCAGTGCAAAATAACTTACCATACGACAGCAATTTTCATGAGGTCGAAACGCTATTACAAGAACAAATACATATATTTTGTATTTTTAACATATATATACGTTTTTAATCTGTTTAAATAATATAAATAATTAAGTTTTTTGAGATAGTTCACAAAATCAAAACAAAATTTCAGTGCAAAAGAGCGCTAAGTCAAAATGTATCTTATTGAATTGAATTTATTTTCTAGTGCAATACAGCTTTAACCCAAAATAAATTTTGGGTAATTATAGAAAAAGAGTAAAAACTCAATGAGGATGGGAGTATAGCTTCCGATTTGAATAAATGAGATAAATATAAAAATGTTTAAGTTGACAAAACTTTATTAAGTTTAAATTTATGAATTAAATTATTTTAATTATTTAAAAAAAATTAAAGGCACCAGCTCTTTTTGAATTACTTTTTTTTCTAGTAAAAATAATTTTTTGAATTTTTTTTTTGAAAAATCAATATTTTTAAAACTAATTAAAAAAATAATTTTACATTTTATAACCACATGTAAATTAATTAACTCTAAGAAACTGCATACCAAAATTAAAAAAAAAATCAAAAAACTAAAAATAAAAAACAGGATTTTATCAAAATCCATCCTACAATTTTTGAAATACTTTTTTCATAAATTCTTTGTTATTTAAGACGACGTGTGATAGATAGCACTCTTCATTTTTACTAAAAACCGTTAAGTATTGTGGTTTTGATAGTTTTTATAAGTTGAAACTGTGTTATTTTCAACGTAAATGTTATTTGTTTTTGTCAAAGATCTTGCCGTCCAATGTAATTAGGCACATAAAAGCAAGTACGTGCGACCTAGTCGTGCCCATTTTTTGTATGCCCTCAACAAACTTTTGCAATGATGTTGACGTTGTCGCACATTTTTAGTTTTCACATTCCCTTGTACTTCGTGAATTTTCCATTTATATTCTGTAAAACAATTTTTAATAGTCCTTTCACAAACACAATTCACAAAGTGACAGCTTTCCACAAAAAATATACTTTTATGCACCAAAACCATTGTATATATACACTGCCTATTAAATACTGCTAAATTATCGGTTAAGGTTCTCGTCTTCACTATTTAGAGTTAGTTTCGAATCAACCAGGAAGATGGCCAGACGAAAAATGACCACCATGAGAGTACTATAGAAAATGTATATACAATGCCAAAACTCCCGCCAAATTTTGAATTAGCGCCCTTTTGCAAAAGAAAACAAAATTTTTTTTCCACTTAACGCTCTTTTGCATGGATACATTTAAAGAGAAAATGAGAAATATTTTGGTTTATTGCTGTATTGCACTAACAATAATGAAATATTTTTGTTTTGTATCTGTATTGCATTCGAACTAAGAATTGTTTGAAGTGACATTTTTTGGAATTTCTCTGTCTTGCATAGATTTTTTTTTTTCAAAATCAGAAAATCAGTTTGATTTATGGGATTATTTTGGAATATCTCTTTCTAACATTGAAATTACTTAAGCTGTCAAGTAGAAAAAAGATGAACATTTTGTGTTAGCTCTGTTTTGCACTGGAAATTAGGAAAGAGTTTGACGTGTTTTTTTTCGAATTTTTCATTCATGTAAACGACAAGCCCCTCAAAAGGAAGGTAATTTAAAAAGCAACATTTCCTCATCATTAACTCAAAAATGTCATTTTTTGACTTAACGCTCTTTTGCACTGAGGGTGCGATATATTTAGTAGATTGGCAGGCTTCCCTGTAGTCGATACTCCGTGTAGGTCTGTAGTCTCTACTCACTAGTCTCTAGTTTAGTAGTAGATAATGGTTGTGTGGTTCACTTCGATGAATTTGTTCATTTTCTGCAAACTGTCAATTCTGACTAGTTCACCATTTAGCGTAAGTTTAATTTAAATTCCCATTATCAATATATCCGCTGGTGAACATTGAACAACAAGGTTTATAGGAAATGAAAAGAATGTTGATTGATTTCCACGTTAAGAAAGGTCGGGCTTTTTTAAGGAGAAAAAGATGATTTCTGTAACTTTTTTTCTGTTGTTTCTAACAGGATTAAAAAAGTTAAATTATTTATTTATACGTTCATACATTTGGTACATTTAGGTATTTTAGAAAAATCTAATTATGTAATTGTAAACTGCATCCTTAAGTTGCTGAAGGCATACGGTTAGAAATTATTTTCTGACAATATCCGTTTCGAAGAACAACCAACATCCAATTTAACTGGAAGTCTTGTAAGAGGTTTTTATTAGTTCAGTGAATGTGAAAGATATTCTTTAATTTTCATCTGGATGACATCCTGCTAAATGTCATTTAGCACGTGACAATATCCTGTCTAATTAGTAAAACATCGCATCGTCCACAAATGCCTGAGTTTCCATTTGCTGCACTTTTTTGTTTGAAGCTATCTCAAATAAATCTCTTTTCCATTTATTTTACTATTTCAAGCTAACTTTTACGATGGAATTTTAATCATATTAAAAACTATTTCCATAAAAAAGTTCTGCTCGTTTAACTGATTTGCAAATTCGCAAAACAATGGGACAAAACACTTTCGCACTACAAAAAACAAAATAAAAAAAAACAAAAACGTTTATACCGTCAGGAAGTTTTAATAGCAAAAATAAAATTAATTAATTATTCTGTCTACTTACTTCATAAAGAATTCGTCATTCAGTGTTTTTTAGCTTTAATTTTACGAATGAGTTTCAACAAAAAAAAAAAAAAGAAAGAACAACAAATGATCATGCAATTAAAAAGTTTGTAGTTTGTAAACAAAGGATTCGTTTTAATTTTTTTTTGCTTTAAATATTGCAGTTGAATGTAAAAAAAGTTCTGTGGAGTTTGAAGTATAAAATTAATGTTTTGAAATGTTGAGATTTCTCCGAAGTCCTTACTTGGAATTTGTTTATTTGCAAGAACTGAAAACTGTGTTCTTCTGCTTATATTGAAAGTTTACTATAGTTTCATCTATTGTGTCCAATGCATTTATTTTGATTATTAAGATGACGAGAATAAAATAAAGGGATCTTTTTGTCTGTTGGTTTTCTAACTCCACAAAAGAATGAAACTTTAGAAGTGAACTGAACAAACAAATTAAAATGTCTGGCAATAGTCTTAGTCTGCGGAGTTTTTAAGTATTCATGACAATAAAATTATTATTTTAATATTAAATTTTGAATGAATGAACAAAAAAATCAAATAAATTGCATGACTGGATCGCACGTACTTGCTCATATGTGCGGTCACATTGTAGAATAAAATTTAAGAAATTTAAAGTGAACATAAAAGCATTTATACGATTTTTGTGACTTTTGATTGTTCAAATAAAGTCCGTTCAATTGTATTGAGTTAAATAATTTAAACGCCATTTTATATCTTTAAGAAATGCAAAAAAGTGTGATTTTTTTCAAAATTTTAGAAACGGTTTTTTTAAAAACTTTTTTTTTAAAGAATTAAAAAAAAATAATTCAAGAAAACAAAGAACATACATTTAAAAACAATATTAAAAAAAATCACCTACCCCTTTTTAAAAAATATAGATTTTTCAAAAAAAAAAAAAAAACATCCGTACAGACAGACAGACAGACAGACGAACGGACAGAATTTTCCCAGTAACTCAAATATGTTTATGTATAATCGGATTTCTTTTTTATAATTAACGCGCACAAAAGGGACTTTTTGTTTCCCTTTTAATGTAGAACACACTGCGCGAACATTAGGAAGATAGGGAGGGGAGAGATAGGAGGTGTCGATTAACATTAGTTTTGAATGTTTGCAGATCAAAATGGCAAGGGAAAATCTCGTCGGGTAAACTATTCCAAATTCGTGTTGTTCGGCTAAAAAAAGAATGTCTATATTTCACGGTACGTTCGAAATTGGGCTCAAGGGTGAACTGATGAGCATTCCTTGCGAGACGAGTATTACGGGAGAAACTTTTAAGGGAAGGAATGCAGCTGGCTACTTCGAGTGAACATTTTTTATAAAAGAAACGATAAAATAAGGCAAACATTCAAAACCAATGTTAATCGGCACCTCCTATCTCTCCCCTCCCTATCTTCGTAATGCCCGCGCAGTGTGTTCTACATTAAAAGGGAAACATATGAAACACTGCTTCGGTGTTCGAGAGGGGCAATTGTTTGAGCGGCAGTTCTATTTCCTATCAATCTTCACGCTCGATTTTGTATTCTATCAAACAGATGAAGCGATGTTTGTGAAGCACCTGCCCCGAGGTGGGAGTTATACTCGAGTTTTGGGCGTATAAACGCTTTATAAATTGTAGCCAGATCAGATGGGGACAAATACTTCCTACAACAGAAGACAGCATTGAGTTTTCGAAGCAATAAACTCCACACGATTCCTATTACCCCATTTGACAATGCTGTAGATCGGAGTTTAATGAGCTTGACATACGGTACCGTTGCAATTGTATGTCCGAAGGCGAAGGACGTGAATTATCGAACGAATATGAAAACCTGAGGGTAGAGTCGTCAGCAAAACAGTTAAGTGGATTAGATGTAACAGACAGAAGATGATTTATAAAAATGAGGAAAAGAGTCAGAGACAAAACAGAGCCCTGGGGTACACCAGCATTTATTTTGTGGGAATCAGTCCAATACAACTTGTATCGAACCGTCCAGAAGATAGCTTCTAATCCAACGAACAAGAGTATCATCGATCCCAAAAGCACGCATTTTCGATAAGAGAGCTTCATGCCAAACTCTATCAAATGCCTTGGAGATATCAATAGCAATAATCTTACTTTCACCAAAGTGATGTAAAGATTTGTTCCACTGCTCGGTGAGATATGCCATCACCAGTAGGACGGTTGCTTTGAAAGCCATACTGACGGTCATGGAGAAGCTTACGGTCTTCGAGATATTCCTTAAGCTGGTGGTTAATCAGCGTTTCCATGACCTTAGAAAGAAGGGATGTTATTGCTATGGCTCCGTAGGAGGAGGGGGAGGATAGGTCACCTTTCTTAGGGACAGGCTGGACAATTGCTGTTTTCCATCGTCTAGGAAAGATTCCAGAAGAGTAGGAGCGATGGAAAAGCTTACGCAGTGGCTTTGCCATTATGGAAGAACACCTCTTCAGAAGAATCCGGGGTATACCATCCGGGCCAGCGGATTTGTGTATATCGAGATTTTTGAGAACTCTTGCTACTGTATTAGTGCGGAAAAAAATCTGTCCCATGGAATAATTTACATTCTCAAGTACAGGAGGGGCAACGTTTCTGTAAGGCAGCGTAAAGCTGGCAAGCAAGACACGTTCTAAACTTAAAAATAGTGTCAAAACCACAACCCCTAACGTTTTTTAGTAAAAGTAAAGTATGTACGCCATCAGCCGTCTTAAATAATAAAGATTTTATGGAAAAAAGTAGTTATTTCTAAAATTGTGGGACCAGTTTTGAAAGAACTCGGTTTTTATTTTTTAGTTTTTTGGATTTTGTACTTATTTTTAGATTTTGATAAGCAGTTTCTTAGAGTTTATTAATGTACAGCTAAAATTAATAAAAAAATTATAAACAATATTTAAATTGTTCAAAACATTTTTATGCAGAATTAATTTGGCTATCTAGATCTTTCCAAATATTCAATTTTATTGAAATATAATGACCCGTTACCGAGACGGACGATAATTTAAAAAAAAGTTATATAAAAGGTACCGTTAATAGACTTTTCCGGTTTTTTTTCTAGTTAATGATATCCAATACCTACAAAAAAATCTTAAAAATGTTCATCAAAATCGTTCGAGTCTTTTCGAGAAAATTAAGCTTTTCCTTAAAGGTTATATGGCAGGTACCGTTTTTCTTAGCCCTACAAATAAAATTTCTCTCTGAGGAAGGCCAAAAGAATCACATATAACAAACCAAACCTCAACGGAGATTCCATTCAAGTGATCAACAAATATAAGTAATTGGGGGTTTGGCTTACCGATTAAGGATGACAAAGAAGTTCAAAAAGCTAGTGAAACAAGCTTTAATGTGTAAAAAAAAAAAAAAAATCAATACAGAACTTATGTGAGAGCTTAATTTTTACAATGGGTGCCAGTTGGTGGTTATACTCCCTAAATACTAACTTACCTTCGATTTATACACGAATTGTTGTTGCCAACAACCCTCGTCTTGTGTATTGAACAAAAAAGATATTTTCGGGTTACCACTTCCAAGTTAATGCAAATCTCATGGTGGATTTTTCTTTGGATTTTGTTTAAAAGCTTTCAGAATTGGTGCTTTTTTAAGACCAATGATCTATTTATAATGTACACTGCAGAAACATTGTAATAATTTTGCTCTCTCAGGGCTTAAAGCGATTCCACTGCCATCAGAGTAAATTTTAATTTTGTTGGTGGGGCAATACCTTCATTTATTTAGCTTAATACAAGCTCCATATCTTAAATAAACTAACTTAAAGCTATGAAACTTACGGCTAACTTAAACTAATGGATTTGGATGATGATTTCAGTGAAGGAGTCGAAACAGTTTTCGTTCGAATTAACCCTCTGCATCATTCGAGTAATAGGTTCATTGAAGACATAGGAGGTGCGGTAAGTAGGCAGATAGAACAGGCGAGGATTTCTTAGGTTACGGGAATTTGTGCTGAGAAAGATGCAGCACAGTCGACGAAACCTGTGAAGAAAGTGAAGAGTGGATGAACGAAGAGAATCTTTATAGTTTCTCTGCGTTTTTCCGGGGTATTCAGGTTTATAAGTTAAAGGCGATTTTGATAAGGGGCAAGATAATACTTTACATTACATTTAAATCTGCTCCGTAGATAAATCTTCGAAGTAGACACACTTGCGAGCACTGGCTACTGAGGCCATCGGCTCAGTCAATTACAAGACAAATATACAATTGATTATGGACAGAAGAGAAGACAGAAGGAGAACGGAAAAACAGAAAACACATAACACAATGTCAACAGCACGCAGTTGGTTTTCGGACGGTCTCCCATATTTCTACTAACCACTCGCAACTGTGCTTGATTTCGCTTATCTCACGGGAAGCAATGCTTTATCGGAGCCAAGGCCGTTGACTAGGGGGCGATATAAATGGATCATTTCAAGACAGACCGCGAAGAACAAATCGGGTGACGTAGGGGTCGGAAAATTCACAAAGCCAAGTGTCGAGTTAGCCTTAGAGATGACACTATCGATATGTGTCAAGAAGTTGAGTTCTTGGTCACATAATATGTCACGAATCGAATCCACATTAGATATGCGTTGATTACGGAGAAAGTAAATAAGTGGGGAAGAATTTATACGTTTAAGTGAAAAAGTGATTGACTGACATTTGGTAATATTTACCTCTAAGCAGTGTGAGAAACTATCGAGATCTTGTTGCATGAGAGAAAATTCAAGCGTGGAAGAAATAGTCTTGAAAAACTTCGTATCCTCAGCATACAGTGAAATATATAATAATGTTTAATGACCATTTCAATATCGTTAATAGTAAAGATAAAAAGCAGAGAACCTAACTGGCTACCTTGGGGTACCCCTGAGGTCCCTAAAAATGGGTTGGAGACGGTAGATCTGAAACGAACATTGTAGTATCGATTTCCTAAATAAGGAGAAATCCATCTATGGGAAATTTTATCAAATGCCTTGCTAAAGACAGTAGAGATAACATCTACTTCCTTTCCATTCGCTGGGGCTAAAAGGGTATGGGTATGGGATACAAATTCAATAAGGTTAGTGCATTTAGGAAAACCATGTTGTGGAGGAGTAATGAGAGATTTACTACGGAAACTTAAAATTTCGAATATTTTAGGGATGTGGGTAAAGTTTGGTATAATTTGGATAGTTTTTAACATCCCTCTTTTTATATATTGGAGTTATAAAGAAGGTTTTCCATTGTATAACTTTGGTTGAAGCAAGTAAGGAATTAATTTTTGATTCCATGTCAGACCATAACGATTTAAAACTCGAGGACAGAGCATTGGACAAGTCGAGCACGGAGACATGGAGATCGTCACAAGCGACGATAAAAAAGCGAACGTCACCTATGACCTTAGCCGATTCCAACCCAGATCTTGAATGATTCAACAGATAGTTGATGTTAGTAGAATTGGTAACACCAGATGGAAATTCGTTAATGTAGAGTAAAAAAAGTAAAGACCCCAAGATAGAGCCGTTGTGTACTCCTTTAGCTACAGTTAGTAAATTAGGTAGTAAGTTGTTTGTATATAAACCGCTTGTTCCCGAATGCAAAGATAGGAAGTAAGAAGCCTTGTGTTGGAGGATAAAAAATCAACATTGTTTATTATAACAGAGAAAATTGTGAACAAAAGCATCAAAAGCTCAAGAAAAATCATGTAGTAAAAGAAAATTGGTATGATCGTTTTCAATGCATTGTCTAATCATTTCACCTACTGAGCTGAAATGTAACCTTTTTTTTCTCAGAATCCTGATTGCATAGGTGCAATGCCATGAGTGGCATTTAGAAAAGAGTTTGTTTGTTATTAATATTGCTTTTTCGAAAGTCTTCGACAAAAACAGGAGCATGGATATGGGCCGAAAATTCTTCCCACTAGAGTTTGCAATAATCGGAAGGATTTTCGCTCTCTTCCAAGCTGTAGAAGCTGATAAAGAAATGTCGTTAAAATACTGTCAAATGTAATATAGAAGGACATTAGAAAGGGTAATGCAATTTTTAAGAAATTTCGGACTGACACAATCAATTTATGCTGCCTTTCTAAGCCCTACTTAAACAAGGTTCTAGCCGGTTACAATAAACTAGGGCTTTAGTTGAACGATAGGTTCTATTGAACATTTATGTTGTTTGCCTAATGTATAAATGTTGCATATCAAATAGTATAATTACTGATTATTCCTATTTTTATAAAAAAAAACTTTTTTTTTTTAACTAATCACTTATTTATTTTATTATTTTAATATCAGCTGTAACTCTGTTAGTCTTAAAAATCCAAAAATTAATATTTTTTTTTCAGGAAAACAAAAAAAAATAAAAACACGATTTTATCAAAATCTATCAAAACGTTTTCTTTCTTTATTTTCATCAAAAATGTGATGGCATATTTTCATTTCATTTCACTAAATACTGCTTCGTTTGGTGGCTTGCTTCCCAAGCTCAGATCTTTGGTACCAGCCCGATTAAACTCCTAGGAGCAAGTACGTTCGGAGCCGTGCTAAGGATAAACTTTTGTGGATTTTTGTAAATACTTAAAAGACTGCAATTTGTCTATTAGAAATACACGTAAAAGAATCAGAAATTCAAAGCCAACAAAATCTTCCAGGAAGAGTGAATTATATTGAATGCAAAAAAGTTCTTAAACGTTCTCTTCCAGCTTTCCATTATTAGCACTACAAAAGCCCTCTTTTGCTGCTTCTGAAAAGATGGTGCGTTTTTCCCATTTTCCTCAAATACCATTTGAACATCAAAAGCAGAAAAAAAAGTAGTTCACTTAGGTGGGTGATGCATATTTCCATTGGCTTTTTAGCTTTAAAAGACGTCCTTTTAGCTCATTTTTGAACCTTTGAACGACAAAAAAAAAAGGAAACTCACAGCCTTACCGTGAATATGAGAATTTGCATACAAAATTGAAGCAGGTGCCTCTATATGCTATGAAAAAAAAAATTAATATCACAATGCTTTTGACATAAATCCTCTTTTAAATATGATATTTTGATAGATTGAAGATAAAAAAATGTATCTTAATGTTTCAAAAAATCCCATTTGGAAAAATATGATTTCAAAAGTATTTATTCTTTAAAGAAAAAAAAATTAAAAAAAATACAATGTGCCTGTTAGGAGTTGTAGACCCCAAACGACTGTTGATGTTTTAAAAGCCCACGAAATCCTGCAGAGATTTAAACCGCATTTGAACGTAACAGATGGACAGACAAAATGACACAGTAATCTGGGAAAAATGTAATTGTACCAAACTGATGGTACTCTGGGCTTGGGCGAAATTGCTGGGAATATCCGAGAGATGTCATTTCCTTTTGCAAAATGTGAAATGCAATTTAACACATCCGTTGCTGCTTTAGATGGATTTTCGTTTACTTCACAAGGTGAATTGGAATTATTTTCGAGAGACACATGAAGAACAAATAAATCGTTAAGAAATTACAATATCACAGGAAGGTTTGGAGGAGGATATGATGTATTTTTTAAGTGGTGGTCTCATATATCATCATCATCGGCGCAACAAAAGGGATCCGGTTTCGGCCACGTTTGACAAGTTCCATTGTGGGCCGCCAACATTCAGTTGCACACCCCAAGACTTCGGGTTTCCTGGTATAGGTCATCCTTTTGACGTAAGCAAGGTCCCAACGTTGTTTTTTTTACCAAAAAAGAAGTTGCCCAGCCCACCGAAATATATCGAGCTTTAGGTTTTTCACAACATCTGCTTCGAGTTAGATTTCATACAATTCATGAATGTATCTTCTCCGGAATCGTCATCCCTCGCACACGGGGTCTACAATTCTCCGTTAGAATTTCCTCTCGAACGCGGATCAGAGTGTCTTTTCTCTCGGATCCGTATGTGAATACTGAAAGTCTTGTAGAGCAGCAGCTTGGTTTTTATGGTAAGGTTTCTGGATTTGAAAGGTCTTGACAGACTATAGTAGGTTCTATTGGATTTTAGCAGCCACCCGGGTATTTCATCCTTCATATTATTATCGGCTGGACTTCACTATTTCAAATTCATGTTCCTCTACCCTGATAGTTGAACCAACACTTCTCACAGACCTAGCCACCATGTACTTATAGTCTTCCCTTTATTAATATGCAGCCCCAGATTTTGTGCCGCCTTCTTGACTTGTAAATGTAAAATTGGATTTCTTTATTTTATTCTTAATGCCAGTGGCAACAAACCTCCACAGGAATGATCCCTGAAAAAAAACTATATTTACCTTAAAAATTTCATAACAGTCCGTTGGGTGGTTTAGGAGTCCATACCGGACGTACATACATACATAAATAAAGGGTGTTTTTTTTAGACGTGTGGTTTTCAAGAAGAAATAAATTGCATATAGTTTAATGCAATGGCCAAGAATTTAGCTTTGTTATAAAGATAAGGGTTTGCGATTAAGTCTTAAAAATAATTTCGGGCAAGTGGCCGCCGCGGCTGGTTCGAATAAATTAAATATTCAAATAAATTAAAATTTCTACCACTTTTTGCAGCTATTGGGGCCGTATGTCAGCATTAACGCGCCGAATATTCTCTTCCAAGGCGCCAATCGTCTCGGGCTTATCTGCGTCGACATGCGACTTCACATAACTTCACAAAAAAGAGTCCAGCGGTGTTAAATCGCACAATCTTGGAGGCCAAGCCTCCAATAATACCCTCAACAAAAGTTTCCTTCAATAAATTGATTGTTTCGTTGACTGTATGTAGCGCCGTGTTGTTGGATTCAAAGGTCTTTCACATCAACTTCCTACAATTCAGGTACGAAAAAGTCATTAATCATGGCTCTATAGCGTTCCTCATTGACTGTAACATTATGGCCGGCTTCATTTTTGAAGAAATATAGACCAATGAATCCCTATGCCCAAAGAGCACACTAAACAGTGACTTTTTGAGGATGTAACGGCGTCTCATCAGTGGCTTGTGGATTATGATCAATCCAAATATGCCCAATTTGCCAAAAGTGAGCTTCATCGCTGAACAAAATTTTCTCGTGAAAATCGGGATCGGGGAGGCCAATTCGTTTTGGGCCCATTCACCGAACGTGCGATGCGCTTGATGGTTGTTCGGCTTCAATTCTTGCCGAGTTGGATTTTGTAAGCCCGCAAACCAAGATCCTTCCGCAAAATTTTCCATAAAGTGGATGGGCACAGCTCCAATTGTTACGCGCGATGGCAGATGGACTCATTCGGGTCTTCTTTGATACTCTGCTTCACAGCAGCAATAGCGTCTTCGGTGCGCACTGTACGGCGTCTCTAAACATGCGCATTATCCACCAGAGTAAACGTTGTGCGAAACCGATCCATGGTTGCTCGAATTACTGACTCCGCTGGACGATTATGTCGACCCAATATTGGACGCAGCGCGCGATGCATTGCACGATTTGCAAACGTTGTTCAGGAGTAAATCTATACATTATGAAATGGCAAACCAAACTGAGCATAAATCAAGTGACAGCTGTCAAAAAGACTAACTCCGAAAAAAGTATTGCCAGATTGAAAACCTACACGCCTAAAAAAAAACACCCTTTAAATACATTTTTATATATGGAGTTTAGTAACGGTTGGAACCGATAAGTTGCGCTATTGTCGGGATCGAGCAAATGTGTATTAAATCCAAGCCACGCCGGTTCCGGTCGGAACCATCCCTGAACTATACTATATGTATTTAATCCGAAAATTTCATATAAAAATATGTTCGGTGGTTTAAGAGTCCATACCGGACATACGTACAAGAAAACATCCATTTTTATATACATATACATAGATGTGCTTCATATTTCTGAAGTCTCATTTTTGGGGCAAACATTTGTGTCTGTATGCGTTATGGTTATGGTTCTTCTAATCCTCTATGGAATGTCTATCCTCCTTAACTTTTCTTATTTTTCAATGTCAACCAAGTTATCTTTTTAAGAGTGTTAAGCAGATATCGACGTTCTTTTTTTTGTGTTTCGGAACTTCAGGCAAAGGATAAATCGTTCCTTAAAGCACCTAAGCACTTATAACATGGAACCATACGTTGAGTTTTTTTTTTCGGAGCAAGATTATTAAATAACACCATAATACATGTAGGTTAAGATACTTTTCAACTGGCAGTGACACTGCTTGAACATCTCATCCCAAAACCATCTCCAAGCCCACGTTAGATATAGGCGAACTCCGACTATACGAACATTGTTTTAGGGGTTGACATTTTAAGTGGTTGTAAATTATGTTGATGGCATAAGGACTTGATGGGTTGGTGGTGGTGGCGTCGACGTTGGCGTCTATTTTGAGAATGGTGTCTTCCTTTCGACAAATTGGCACATAAAGTCCCTTCAGGTGGGCATGAGTGTTGGTTTTTCAAGTATTTTATAAGTACTATACCTATAGCAAGGTCTAAAAGCCATACATGACGAGAACCTGGTCCTTATCCAAAGGACATTAGGAAAGCAGTCGATATTGTGTGACAAATTGCTTGGAAAATTAACTTAATTGTTTCCTTTATACAATTTGCCTGCACACAAGTCTAATTTATTGTTATTGCTTGTAACGGTTACGCTTTCTTAAATTTACATGAGCTATCATAAGGTATTTCGGCTAAGATGGGGCTTTTGATGAAAGGCTATGTTTATTGTGATTTATAAGTGGTTTACAAAAAAATTAATGGAAATTATTGTAATTGGGGTATTTATTCAGATGAAGATAATTTGTTGTTCTTAAAGAATTTAATTTGGAAGACCATATGTAGCTACAATAAAAAAAATATTGCATCTTTTTTCACAACCTGGATACGACTTTGAGGATTCATTTCCGTTTTAAAGTCATAATCTATATAAGAAAAAATATCGATCAACTCTTTGGTATAAATTCAAAAAACACAATCAATAATATACATAAACAGATAAGTATGACACCCATTATTTGAATCGATCGGCCGTTTTGTAAAAAAAAAAAACAAAAATTAAATTAAAGTACATTCTAAGTTGCAAGTTAATTTTGTCAGAAGGTTTAATTACTGTGGCAACACTTACAAACGAAGATTTAAGAGAAAAAATAAAAAATTAATGTAAGAAAGAGACTTTTGGCGGCCGGGCGGTCCCTCTCTGACGCTAACGCTGAGGTGCTAAAGTAAGAAATGCTACAAAAATAAAGAATAATAGAGCAGTAAGCGAAAGCGAGCAGTCAAAGTTAGATGCACAGAGATATAGGAGGCAGAATGGAGCCCTGAGGCACACCAGTATCTATTTTGTGGGAATCATACTTGAAGCCGTCCAATACAACTTGCATTATATACATGTATATACGGAAGATAGCTTCTAATCCAATGAAAAAGAGTATCATCGATTATAAAAGCACGCATTTTCGATAAGATAGCTTCTTGCCAAACTGTATCAAATGCCTTGAAGATATCAAGAGCAATAATTTTACTTTCGCCAAAGCGATGTAAAGATTTGCTCCACTGTTCGGTGAGATATGCCATCAGATCACCGGTGGAAGCCATACTGACGGTCATGGAGAACCTTTCGATCTTCGAGATATTCCTTAAGCTGACGGTTGATCAGCGTTTTCATGACCTTATAGACAGAAGGGACGTAAGTGCTTTTGGTCGGTAGGAGGAGGGGGAGGATGGGTTATCTTTCTTAGGGACAGGCTGTACAAATGCTGTTTTCCATCTTCTAGGGAAGATTCCAGAAGAGTAGGAGCGATGGGAAAGCTTACGCAGTGTTTTTTTCAGTGTGGAAGAATGGGATGTATAAAAAAAATGTTCCCAATGAAAAATTTACATTCTCAAGTACAGGAGGGTTGCTGTGTAGCAACGTAGAGCTGGCAGCGAAATGGGCTGCGAGTAAGTTTGTCTTAACTGAAGAGTAGAAAATTGGTTTGTCATTTGCCATGAGCGTTGGAACCGAACATGATAAGGAGTTTTTAATATTTTTTACGAATGACCAAAAATTTTTACTGCTTTTGGGACATTGCAGAATTTGTTGCCTTAAGTTTTGGTCATGCAAAAATGTGGTTCTTTCAATAACGGAGTTGCATGAGTTCCTTGCTTGTTTGTGCTTTTTCCGATTTCCCTCTTTAGGGTTAGCTTCTTTACACTCAGAGTTAAACCAGGACTTTTTACTTAACTTTTCACTCTGTTAGGAATACACATTACACAATACTGATCTGCTTCGTAGATAAATCTACGAAGTAGAGACACTTATAAGCACTGGCTACTGAGGCCATCGGCTCATCTGTAAGGAATAAAAGCACGCATCCCTAGAAGAATCACATTTGTGATCATTTCAGCATTGGCATTAATGTAACTATCAAGGAAGCAATGTGACCAGTTCAACATACGGAAACAAATATTCAGGCCGTCACAGTTGGCTTTCTCGTATTGCCAAACGGTCCTGATAGGAAGTTTTTCTTTAACTGGATGAGTGGAGGACGAGAAATTCATTGAAATGACACAATGGTCTTAAGTGCCTAATGGAGAAGTTACACTAATGGTATATTTATCATTTTTTTCATGAATTAACACACTGCGAGCGTTGTGTTAGAAGAAGTTTTTTAGACTGGAAGTTTTTGGTAGAGTAGATTGAGAATTAGATAACCGTTTTTTTTTTTTCAATTAAAATCCAGCCTAAGAATCGAACTGACAACCTCTGGGTTAGCAAGCAACTATCTACTTATCTACTGCCTTATCTACTGCTCCTCCGCCATCCGCTACTGGAAATTTTTATATAAATTGCACATTGTGTCCCCAAGACTGTACCAACGTCCATTTTTTTAAAACTCACTACTGTGTAATGAACTCCTACTATTACCTCAATGTGGTAAACAAACATCGGATGCAGCTGAAGAAGAATTTTCTAAAAGAATACAACATACAACAGTTCTAGTCAACCTAAACTAATCAGGCCTATGAGAAGCCGTCTATCCGGCTCTTAGTTTTTGGATATATAATGAGGACGGATTCACTGATGACGAACTCTGAAATAAGGATAACGAACTTTAGATCTGTAGGTAAAATGTAAAGTTCCTTTATAGAGAATATGCAGCCGAAAAATTAGTGGACGTATTTTTTGTCTATTTCGGAAGAAGTTTGGTAATTTCTTCTAAAGTCTCGCTAGATTTTATTTAATTAATCAGTTCGTTTAAGAAGAATTAGAAATTGAAATTAGAGTTTTAAGTGCTGCTAATTACGATCAGAGAGCTGCGCTCCGAATGCTGGAATCTATCTTCGTCCATCGGTTCTTCTACAACACCATGCGGATCAGGAACTTGAACAAAAACTTGGCTTCATTGCCTACGTAGGTTATTGATTGAAAATTTTTGTCATTTGTTGTAGGGTGCGTTGACCGTTGTCAAGTCCGCATACCCTTCAATTTCAAAATTATTCACATCTCTTTGAGCACCGTCGTAATGTTTCGAGCCTTTCGTAAGGTTTATGGATAAAAGACGCCGTTTACACTGGGGAAAAAATTCATATAAAATTTTGGGCGAGTATTACTTTATCCTAGCTCTGCCCTCAGGGCTACTACGATCAAAATCAAATGATCCTACGTTAAATCGAAAATGCGCTTTCAAAAGTTTTTGATTTTGTTCCCTTGATCTCATTAAGATCTTCTCGATTTACCTGAATCCATAGCATTGGAACGAAAAAAATAATTATCTTCATCAGTTCCTTGCGATGTTACAGGTCATTCCAGTAATTGCTCCATACAAATGTTTTTATCTTATCTCTCTTCTTTAATTTTTGCATTTTTACCTAATTAAAGGTCCCTGGCTCTGAAATAAATTAAAAACCAAGTACATCTCTGTCCTGGAGTAACCACTCCTACTCGCGCCTCTTACTAACTTTGAATTGAATTAACTTCTTGCTTTTAATTAGACAAACTTTATCATTTCATCTTCTATTCTTCAAGACTCCTCAAGTGAATTCTGGTTGCATGGAAAATTTGCATCCAAAAAGTCATTTAACTGATGTTACCTTCTACTTCATGTCCTTTATATCGAAGTGGGTGAGAACTGAGAATTCTCTCAAACGGATATTAAACAGCGTGAAGACGACAACTTCTGGCAACTTCTTGCCACAAACTTCAACATAATATAGCTTTATTCGAATTTCGATATCAAACTTTCGCCACATACATCTTCCCTGTTTGTTTCCCTAACCCGCAGCCTGATCCATTCAGAACCATTTATATGAGTCCTGGAAAATGTAAATTTCTAGCGGTTTGTGCGGCGCTCCTTCGAAACACAAATCTACTTAAGGCACGCTTAATCGTAACTGCATAATGATTACATATTAAAATCTCCCTAAAGGATCATATTTTCCTTATGTTGGTTGCTGTGATGAGACGTGAGGGAGATGTTGATGGCTTGTTTCTCCTAGCAGAGCAGGGATGCTTTGTATAACTATACACTTGGAAGGAGTTTGAAGAAATGCCAAGCTGGAATGAGGAAGGTCTTGTGGCTGTTAAATTCATCGCCTGATGGTTTTAAAGTTTTCGTTAGCTATTCGTCGATGGTTTTCTTTAGTTTTACGCAAATATCTTGGGAATTTAAAGATAGAACAATGTTTTTGTTTCCCAGATTTCGAGGGAAAACTTAAGGATTTGTTGTAGGAGAATATTTTCGTTTGAAATGTATGTGTCAGTTGATGTGATGCAGCGATGATGGTTTCAAAATTTATAGTAATAGATCAAAGAAACAAAGTTTGCCGTTCCTTAGAATATTCATGTACAAAGTCGTACTCCCGCGATACTTCCAGAATATCGTCCTGCAAGTACTTGGGTGATGACGGAAGCCCTTTGTCGAAAATATTGCTTTGTTTCTTATTGTTATATATATTATATATTGCTGTTGTTATATATATTATAGTTCTATAACGGCTCCAGCGAATAACCCCTCAAACGGAAAATGAAATAACCCCCCAAAATTAGGTAATAATTTCACTGTGAAGTTATGTCCCAAATCGAAGATGAATTCAGTCCCCAAAAAGGTATGAAATAAGTCCCCAAAAAGTTGGGTTCGATATCTCGCTTTTTATATTCCCTTTTTCTAAAAAAAAATAAATATTTTTTATAATTAAGCTTTTTTTAAAATGCAATGATGCAGGTATTTAGTGCACATCATCTCAATTTTGAAAAAAAGTCAATATGAACTATTTTTTAAATCAGAAAATTGGTTGCTCAATTGAGACATTTTAAAATAAAGAAAACTACTTTTTCCTAAAAAAAGCACTTTTTTAATTCTTACAAGACTTTACTAACTGTACTTCTAGGTGAATTATATTCTATTCGAGTGCCGTCAAGACTATGGTTCCTCAATTTTTTTTTTTTTTACTGAAATACAAAATACACGTTTGAAATAATACCCCCAGGTATAAATAAAAGCCATGCATTTTTATTAAATAACCATTTCCAATTTGAGTGTCAACTCGTCAACAATCAAAGATACCTCAGACGGAAAATTGACTCCCTCTCTAAAACGATCTTTTCCTTGTCACAACTCAACCTCCACACTCTTGCTTTTTGTTACATCTCCTATGAATCACCCTGTATATTGCAATCATCACGCCAATTCTGACCACCATACATAACATTTATTTGCTCCTGTATAATTTGCCTTCAACAAAAAACAGGATTTTGTTGGAAGAAATGCAACAAAATAACTTGACAAGCATTGCATGCCTAAATCTACCATGCCACAAACATGATCACCATTTTGATAATTTTTTTTTGTCACTTGATAACATTTTTTCTGGTCGCTTAAAGAAATATACAGAAATAAATTATAACATATGTAAGTTTTATCCAATGAACCTCTATACTATATTTTTTATATATTTTTATTTGCCTTTCACTCTTACTGTTATGGATTTCAATAAGCTATCTCCATTTTAAAACTCTCGAATGGTTGCCATACTGGGCATTATAAATTCGTATAATTCTCACATAAATGTAGGTATGGTTACCAACTTTTTATTCAAATTTTATGAAAATAGAAACATGTAGACCGTAAACTAAATCTAAAAAAAATCAAATTAAATTAAATCCATCCTATTCTTTTTTGAAAGCCATTTTATTTCCTTTAAAAAAAAATTGAAGGAGCAGGATTTTTTTCAAAATCGTAGGAACGATTTTTAAATATAACGGTTTTATAACAATATTCGAAAATATTTTGAAGTAAAATTACTTAGGCTACCTTAAACTTCCTAAATAACAATTTTGATTGCAATCGGATAGCCAGTTTCCGAGGTGCCGTTTTTAGCCCACCAACTTATATTTTTTTTTTCACCAAAATATAAACCACACCTCCAAAAGTACACAGACTTTTTTTCAAATAAATCCTTGGAGCCGTTTTCGAAAGAAATTAGCTTTAACTTAACGTTTAAATGACAGGTACCGTTAATATTTGAGCTAAAAAAATAAAATAAGGCCTCTGTAGAAATAATCTTATTTTATACATTTGAAGACAATCGACCAAGCCGTTCAGACTTTAGCCAAAAATACACCCGTACAGACAGACAAACATAATTTTCCAGTAACTCAAATACGTTTCTCAATCGTAATGTCATGTTTGATTATTATCTCAATTTATTTTTGTACCTATAATCGCAAGTAAAAAAAAATTGCCAACAAATATTGCATTATGTATTTTTATTTTAACCGTTTTTTTACTAAGCAAAATTAAAACGAAAAGATGTAAGCAAAAAAAAAACATAGCGACAACACCTTCTTCTTTAAACTTAAAATACGCTCTCATTCGCTCTCAGAAAGCTTCAAATCTGGAACTTTCATAACAAAAACCAAAGAAAAAGGTATTATTATTTCTATTAATGGCGAATGGGAACTATGCAGTAGTGCTTTTTTTAATAAACACAATAAGCGACAGGCAAATTGATAATCAGTCTCCTGTCTCCTCGCAACCGGGAAGCAGACAGGTCTTGGTGGAATGTACGTGGGTTAAATGAAGTATTACAACAACAATTTCAATGTATTTCAGGGTTCTCTTTTATATCTAAGTTGAGTGCCATGCGAACACTTGCAGGTACCAGTGTACCTGAAAAGCTGAAAGCTCTCTTCCATAAGCTCTGTACTGAAAATATAAATTAATAAATAAATAAAAATCAACAGTGACCCAAATTGACTAAATTAAATAAAATGTTTGGAAAGGATCCAAAGTGTTAGTTGATTTAAAATGTATATTGAATCAATCAAATAAGACATTAGACAAAACCTGCATCAATTGAAACTTACTGCAGTTTTTTTTTCTACAACCGAATTTAATTCTGTCATCAAGGGTCACTGATAACGTCATGGTTGGATATTATATCCGGATGTCTCTGTCCAAGAACTGAGTTGAATTTGGAACACACCCTTCTGAATTTATTCAACAAGACGTCAGTTGTCACTTCGGGTGTTAAATTAAAAGTGAATTATGGAGTGAATATAGCGTTTTATTGGGACTTCCATTACTGCGCTAGCTAAAGATTACCAATAAAACACGTTATATAGCATAGGTAGATAACTTCAACTTGTTTAGTAGAAGCAGAGATTAACGAAGAGAAGAAAATACCCTGCCCAGCAGTAGCACCTCCAAATATGACGGTGGAGTTCCCTTTAACTACAATTTTCTATGTGTGTGTCATATGAGAAATTTCCAAGTAAAAAAGTTAAAATAGACAACTTTTCAAAAATTAAAATTAAAAGAACCGATTGTAAAAAAATTATTTTGTTTTTTGAATTCCATAAAAAAATATCAGAAAAAAATAAAAAAAAATATGTTGTACTTTTATTAGCTGTGCTTCGCTCACAATTGCATTACAAATATTGACGTTTTGAAGTGCATTTTTAAGTATTTTACAGGAGATAAAAATTAATTCTAATACCCTAGCTTAAACATATATTTGCCTTTTATAAAAAAAGTAATTTTAAAAATTTCATAAATATTTTAATCGATTTCCCAGGCATAAAGCTTAAAATGTTTGGAAAAAACACATATTTTTCGTCTTCGTGACTCAAAAAAATATATATAAAAAAAAAATTAAATATCAGGTGATAGCACATATATATTGGCTTCGTAAAAAAGGTTATTTGACTTTGTTACCTTTTGTACTTTAGAAGTTGCATCAAATAGAGCTTTTATATCTTTTAATGAATTTCTTGTATTTTTCATAGTTTTTGAAAATTTTTTTTCGGGAACAAATAATAAGACAATCAAAAAACGAACATCCTGGTTAATTCAATTAATACATTGTCTCTAGAAATAAAATATAAAAAAAATAAAAAAAATAATATTTAACGCATTTCCCATTTTTATAAAATTTAAAAATTTTCCGATTGTTTGGCGATTTTGAGGCACAAAGTGTTTCTAAGTTTTGTTTTAAGTTAAACCAATATTTGGCTCAAGATATTGCAAACAGATAACCATTAGTTTCATTAAAATTTTCTAACAATTGCGAACGCTACACTGTTTGGGGCAAAACTCCAGCACATTTTTACATGGGACACCCACCCTTAAGCATACCGCACCGACGAGAGAGCGGTCTAAGTATTTGAAACGTTTTTTTAAACAAATGGGAAACATTTACTTTTTTTAACCATTCGAAACTATTCTTGATTTCGCTGATTATCCGGTTCTGATTTATCAGAACCAATGCCATTGACAAAAAAAAAACTTAAAATAAAAAACAGGATTTTATCAAAATCCGTCATACAATTTTCTTACTAAAATAAGTGTTGTGGTTTTGACAGTTTTTTTTTAAGTTCAGATAGTGTTGTTTTTCTACGTTAATGTATTATTTTATTTTTTTAAATTCTATTCGACGATATGACCGCACATAGGAAGGAGCAAGTAAGTGCGATCCAGTCCTGCAATTTATTTTTTTAAGAAATACAGATTTCACTATTATTTCATTGTTTTTGCTATTGTTAATTATTGTTAATTATTATAAATGATTTAATGAAATATTAAAGAAAATATTAATAACTCACATATCGTAGTGGGCTTAGAAAGAAATATAATGATAACAGAGTAGGTTGTATGGTTTGTTTCAAAAAAGTCTTTAGTTAGAACGAGTACAAGAATAAGCAGAAATAATGAATAATAAGTACGAGTGAAAGGTTCAAAAAGTGACACTAGACCATATGGTATGGCAGAGTAAGAGAAACAAAATTTAATGGATTTCCCTTTGATTTTTCGTAAACAAACCAAGATTGTGCGTCTTCAATTATTTTTCGAATTTTGCATTTTTCAAGAAATTTTGTTATTTCTGTATTTTGTGTATTCCTTATACCAAAATCAACTACCAATGTTGCCATATTCGGATTCGACTTTTTAAAGTTTTAATATATATTGTTCAATTTTGAACGCTAGTTAAATATAAAACTGGTGCCAGTTGGTACTATGTTGTTGGTACAATAGTATTTTTGGTACTAGATTTTTAATACTTAGTGCTAGAATTTAGTACTATCGTAGTATATTTAGTACTAGATTTAGTACTTAGTAGTATATTTAGAACTATATTTTGTAGTAAGTAGTAGATTTGGTACTATATTTAGTAGTTAGTAGTATATTTAGTACTAGATTTTTTGACGTGATAAGCAAAAACATAGTTACAAACATATGCAACCAATGTGTTTTATTTGTAAAGTAAGTAACTAGGTAGGTACTGCAACTTAAATTAAATTTTTGCAGACTTAAAAAAATTGATATAATAATCAAACATGGTAACCATTCAAAATTGTTGCCGTATCTATAACGAAAACTCCTCACATACCTGTCTAAATTTCTATCTTTCATTCTCTCATTATCGCTTATTTTAAGAAAATGGTAATGAAATAACATGAAAAAGTGTTCATGGTTTGTTTCTGTGACTGCTATTTTTTTATATACATCTTTGTCGTTCTGTCTTTTTCTAACATTGCATATATGTTGAGTACATTTCCCCCACTAAAAGTCTACGTTGCGGTCTCCACTCAGAGAAAAACTTTAGGGAGATGTAGACGCACTAGATGGCGCTAATTTTCGAACACTGATGGTAGTACTATAGGTTCTATATACAAAGGTCCCTTCCATTCTTGCAGATTAACAACGCACACACAGGGATGGTTGAGAGTATAAGTCACTAGGCCTTGGCTCCTTAAGGAGCTGTCGCGCCAATAAATTTATTTATTTATTTAACATATCGTAACGAACTCATCCCCATCATGTGAGCCTTAAAGATCTAAGAAGGCTGTATTCTATTTTTGCTTGAATAAAACTTTATCAATTTTGCAAAGATCGAGCGGGAAGTCCCTTCGAGTGGTCTTCTTCGACTTGGTTTAATGATTGATCCTGGCTGTTAATGAAATTTCTTAAATCATAATCGTTATACAATTTACAAAATAGGTCATTCCATATACCCTAAATTGTCTATTGTTCCACTGACATGTTTCTTTAATCATCCTATTAGGTTTGGTAAGAGGTAAGAGTTGAACTTCATTTTAGCAGGAATTTTTTCCATTTTCGTAAGCATGAAGGTTTTTTATTTTCTTTTTATTTAATATTGATTCCATAAATCGGCATTATCCAGGACTGAACAAAGAGTTACCAATGTAGTACTGAATATTAGCCTCAATTTGTTCTTATGTACTCAGTTCTCCTACTTTCTCTCTCCCAAATAATTTATTTGCACCGGATATTTACATATTAGCAGTCTAAAAGGCCATTAACAATCCTTTCCTTCCCTTTTTTTCAATCAGAATACTATATTCTGTGTTCAAAGTTAAATAATGTCTACTCTTCCAATGGCAACATTTTGGGTTTCCTCCAATGTATGCATACATCATGGACGTGAGAAAAACTCTATGCATCTGGAATTCAGGGAATGACTTTAAATTTGCAATTTTCGAAACATTGAAAATGGTTGCCTTCAGAAAAAATAAACATTACTTATTTGTCTACGTGTCTCAGTCCGAGCCATAATAGTCCGAGATCAATACTTTTTTGTATTCAGAAGAACATTTTTTGTGCACTGCACGCAGTCGAATTAATTCCGTCAAAAGGGCCAGTGGTTGCAATATTATAAATGTTTTTTTTTCGAGGAATTGCTTAACGTTTTGAAATTTTAAGTTTATAAAAAATTAAGCAAAAATATGTTAGATTGAAAAATCTGTTGCAAATAACACTTCGTGATCAACTTGCAATCATTGAATATGACAGTCAACTACATAGTCAAATCCTCTAAAAATTTGTCAATACTTCTTGAAAATAAAATCGAATCTCCTAGTCCCTTAAAATTGGTTTGGAACAAAAATATGAGAAAACAAAACCCCAACCAAATGACAGTTTTTTCAATTTTCGCCCTAAAAATCGCGAGGCCCACAACTGTTATCTCTTTGCTACATAGCTAATCCGGCCATGTGTTCGAAAAGGGACTGATGTTTTAATTCAATTATTTTTTTATTTCATTGCACAAAAACTTGCATCACCACCTCTCAATAAAGAAGAACCTCAAAAGAACGTTTGACTTTTATCTCTTGAACCAGTATAAAAGTTTTCAAAGTATACTTTGTATGGAGTCATAAGATACATCATTGTCACCTCCCATCCTAACCTCAAGGTATAATATTGCTTTCGATACTACACCATTAAATCAGTTTTCGTCTTTCTTAAGTTGGAAGACTAGAGCGTCCTTGTTTCTTGATCTTCTATGCCATAATCTGTCAATTCCTGCAAAGTAATGTCAACACAAGGATGCATACTATGTTACCATTACAAGCAGATGTTTTATGGACACTGAAGGTATAAGGCATGTGTTTTTGTTTTGTATTAGAATTTGACATTTCATTTTAAAATTGCTTAGCAAAACTTTAGTGCCAGGAGCCAGGACATGCGGAAGTAGGTCCAAAGGATTGTTCTATATTCTTGGCAAAGCATGCTCTTTATTGAATTCTGCTTCTTAATGCTCAAATGAATTGATCCAGAGAAAAGGGCATTGTGCCAATGATGATACTAAGAATCCAAACGTAAGCAACCAACACCTGGAAAGTTCAAAACCTCACATCCCAGTGCTTCCCCCCCAAACATCATATAAGTGGTGCCATTTTGCCATTATGTATTTATGTAAGTTATTCCATAAGAGTGCAACAGAGTGCCTTACACACCCTGACAGGCCCCTTGGGGGCCAAAAATCTATTTCCTTCGGAAAGCTTTCCCACAATGAGATCTCCCTACATAGATACAGTTAGGTAAGTTTTTATTTCTTTAAACACAAAGAAACAATAAAATAAACAATGAATCATGTGTGATAGTTTTGTAAAACAATCCAATGCTTCTTGTATTATGTGTTCCTTGGAGAGGAAGTTGGGGGTGTCTATTGTGTTTCCTTCTATTAAGGTTATTTGTAGTTCCTTGACAGGAGCAGCAAAAGAAGATAGATGGTGAGAAGCGATAAAAAAGGAAACTAAATGAAATAAATTGAATTGAACCAAACAAATTCCACCCTCTTTTGTTTTCGTTTATCCTTGTTTCGATGTCAATTTCTTACAAATCAAGCTTAAAAGGATCCTGTCGTGCGATGTTGGCCCGCGCGCTATAAGAGGATTGGGGATTAATTAATTTTGTTTCCGCGCTTTTACGATAATTGAAAAGGGACACAGCTTTGCTTTTGGTATTTTTATTTCAGAGGGAAAAAAGATAAGAAAAACGAAAGGATATTCAAGTATTAAAACAGTGTTGGGGTGGAGAAGGGATTACTTTTTTTTTTATGTTTATGTTTTTAATGAGAAGTAATTGCTTGGTAATGTGGATGAAGATTATTTGATGCGGAAAATTAGCTGATCCTTTTCTTTCGGGCAAAAAGACGAAGTAAAGTCTGAAAATCGGCAAATTTAGGTATTTTCGGAATGAAAATGTCCCGGTAGTGCTAAAAAATGATTGATTGCTTTTAATTCGAAGGAATAAAATAAAAAACAGGCAATTTCAAACAAAAAAAGGCTCAACCACATGAGTTTTTTTTTTTTTTTGGCTCATCTCATAAATATTGGTATAGTGCCCAAAACACCCTAACGGCCGATTTCTTGACAAAGTTGTAGCTTTTAAAACTAAATTTAAGAAAAAACCATAGAACTCGATTTGTTTTAATTTCTTTTCTTGACCAACTTCTAACACCTTAGAACTCGAATTTAGTTCTTTGTTTTAATTAGAACTTCGATAAATTTGGACAATCAAGATTGGGTTAACAGAGTAAAAAGTATCAAGCATAAAGAAAAGTCCTGGTTTAACTCTGAGTGTAAAGAAGCTATCAGGCTCAAAGAAGTAAGTTTCCGATCTTTCAAAGCCACCCTACAGAGAAAAATCGGAAAAAGCAAAAACAAACAAGGAACTCATGCAACTCCGTTAATTGCAAGAACCGAATTTTTGCATGACCAAAAATAGCGGCAAAAAATTCTGCAGTATCCCAAAGGCAGTAAAAATGTTTGGTTATTTGTTAACAATATTAAAAACTCCTCAACATCTTCAGTTCCAACGCTCATCGACAATAACAAACCAATTTCGCTGCCAGCTCTACGCTGCCTCACAGAAACGTTGCCCCTCCTGTACTTGAAAATGTAAATTTTTCCATGGGACAGATTTTTTCCGCACTCATACAGTAGCTAGAGTTCTCAAAGATCTCAATATTGACAAATCCGCTGGCCTGGGTGGTATACCCCCGATTCTTCTGAAAAGAGAGAGGGGATCCTACCCTTCTCGAATTTTTCCTAGAAGATGGAAAACAGCATTTGTGGAGCCTGTCCCTAAGAAAGGTTACCCATCCTCCCCCTCCTCCTACCGACCCATAGCACTAACATCTCTTCTTTCTAAGGTCATGGAAAGGCTGATTAAGGAATATCTCGAAGATCGAAAGCTTCTCCATGACCGTTAGTATGGCTTCCGTGGAAATCGCTCCACTAGTGATCTGATAGCATATCTCACCAAATAGTGGAACAAATCTTAACATCGCTTTGGCAAAGGTAGGATTATTGCTCTTGATATCTCCAAGGCACTGGATAGAGTTTGGCATGAAGCTCTCTTATACAAAATGCGTGGTTTTAGGATCGATGATACTCTTGTTCGTTGGATTAGAACCGTTCAATACAAGTTGTATTGGAGAGTTACGTCAGATACTTCACCCTATACCCAAATCCCGTTACCCCAAAAACTCCCCTTTTGTCTAACGGCACATTAAACCGTTACTTTTTGCACCTCCCATATTCCCTCTTTGCCTAACGGCATTTTTGAAATAACTGTTTCCCACCATTTTGTGCCGACATTGCAAAACGTGTCGTGCAAGTATACACCCCCTTTCCCCCTTGCAAGTACAATAAAGACAAAAATATTCATATTTCATTGATGCCAAATGGAATATGAATATTTCGTGAACAAGTGCATTCCATTCTCACGGGATGCACATAATTTTATACTTTTATACATTACCTGTAGATTAAGTAGTTATAAGTTGTAAAATCAGTTCTAATTCTACAAGCAACTTGAAAGGTGCAGCCATTTGGTCAACACATCGGCCTTTCATTTTGCATTTAAATAAATCTAAAACTGTTGTAAAATAATGAAAATAAATAAATAAATAAATAAAAAAAAAAGAAGAAAAACGTTTAAGTTTTTTTATTTCAAAACGCTCACCTCGATACATAATTGGAGAGAATCAAGTCTGATTCCCACGAAATAAATGATGGTGTGCCCCAGGGCTCTGTTCTGTCTGCGACTCTTTTCCTCATTTTTATAACTGATCTTCTGTATGTTACTTCAAATCAACTTAACTGTTTTGCTGACGACTCTACCCTCAGCTTTTCATATTCATTCGATAATTCACGTCCTTCGCCTTCGGACGTACAATTGCAACGGTACCTTATGTTAAGCTCATTAAACTCCGATTTATACAGCATTGTTAAATGGCAATTCTTAATGTCTGTCCTTATTTTATCGTTTCTTTTATGAAGTAGCCAGCTGAATTCCTCCCCTTAAAATGTTTTTCCCGTAATACTCGTCTCGCAAGGAATGCTCATCAGTTCACCTTTGAGCCAATTTTGGAAGTACCGTGAGATATAGAGATTCTATTTTTAGCCATACAACACGAATTTAAAATAGTTTACCCGGTGCGATTTTCCCTTGCCATTTTGATCTGCAAGCATTCAAAACCAATGTTGATTGACACCCCATGTCCTTCCCCTCCATATCTTCCCAATGCCCGCGCAGTGTGCTCTACATTAAAAGACAAACAAATAATAACTTGTGGGCGCGCTAATTATAAAAAAGAAAAAAAATGTATAAGCCCCTTGAGTTTTAAAAATATTGAATTTTCAAAAAAAATTTTTTTTAAATTAATTATAAATATAAAAAAAATAATTATTCAAAATTTTGGTATGCAGTATTAATTTGATTACTTACATCTTTTTAAATATAAAATTTTATTGAAATACATTAAGCTGTTACCGAGAAAGTCGAAAATTAATAAAACCGTTATATGAAAGGTACCGTTAATAGACTTTTTCATAAATTTGCTCCTAAATAGATGATATGTTGATAAAAATGTTCGTTTTCGAGAAAAAGAAGCTTTTCCCTAACCGTTATATGGCAGGTATCGTTATTTTAACCCTATAAATAAATTTATTGGCATGACAGCTCCTTAAGGAGCCAAGGCCTAGCGACACACACACAGAAAAAGTTGAGAATATAAACTTTTTCTGTGTGTGTGTGTTGTTAATCTGCAATAATGGAAGGGACCTACAGCTTACCGCCGAGTCCGTACGGCTACATGAGAAGCACTTTTTCGAGACAAATTTTACTCTTGGAGGTTTTGTCAGTTCCTCGCAAGAGGCAGTACCCCGGAAAAGAAGGTGGCTTTGAGCTGGATTCGAATCCAGGCTCATTCGCTTAGCAGTCCGACACACTAACCACTAAGCCACGAATCACTATATGCTTCAACAAACACTACTTAATCCCAAAAAAGAACTGTTTGTTTCGACTAAGTGAAAATTCAAATTAATGAACGAGTTTTACCTTAATATTTGAGCTTATTGAAATGGTTCAACCATTAATGCTGAAGACAAGACAGAAGGGCAGAATTTAAATATTTCGCTATCATCGTAATTGCATGTTTGATTTTTATCGCATTTTTTTTATCTGCACGGAAACATAACTTAGCCATATCCCTAGTAATTCCTTAAGGCCATCATCCTGTCACTTAGGGAATAGGTACTAAAGTGTTTGGTAAATAATTTGATGAGGATTCTTCTAATCCGCAAACACAGTATATAAATCAACCGCATATTGCCACGACTTAGGTTACCATTACCATCTCTGACTCCTTTCAACAAAAACCTGGAAGGACCCTTGAAAATATTTAAATTTCTGTGGTGTTGAAAAGTATCCGTTTTATGTTTTCAATTTTTTTTTTTTTAACATGACATCTGCCAGCCAGTTTAACATGGGATTGAACTTTATTTCCCTTGAGAAGTTCACGTGTTTGGACACAATTTGTATCGTTATCCTGAAAAAATGTTCACGTTCATGTAGCTGTCAAGGAATAAAAAATATATCACTTCGATCAAAATGAACAATCAAACAATGGTTAGGTTTGTAATTTCCCAAAAGAATCTAGTTAATGATTTAAGGTTTATTTGATGAAAACACAAAAATTAGTGTTAAATAGCTTAAGAGATTTGCAAGGCTGTTGTTTTATAGAAATGCTTTCTTTAATAATCAACCGGTGATTAAGGTTCCTGTATAATCATACAGTCCTGGTATATTATTTTTCTGTTTTCTGGACACTAATGTGATGAATGAATTCAAAGTATGGAAGCTCCGTTAATAGATTTGTAGTTAAAAATGTGGTGTTAATGACATCCGCATTGCCAAAAAATGTTACTTCACTAAGTAGTGTATCACAATCAATGAACAATGCAAAAAGTAAGGGACTCAGAATACATCCCTGTGGAACACCAGAAAACGTTGCGAAATACTCTGTGGTTTGTACTATAAGCCCAGTTAGAAAGCTTTCCGTAGAAAATCCCAACAAATGTCTTCATGGGTTAGGTTAGGTTAGGATATAGTTGCTGTGAAGAAGCAAATGCTTCACATAGGCCCCTTTAAGCTCATTGTGATACCACATAATATTGTTTATCAGATCACTCGGGTCATCGAAGAAGAATTTTCCTAAGTTAAGAGTACGTCTTTGGGCTCTCAACCAAAGTTATGAACCAAGGAGGGGGGGATGGTTAACTCTTCTTCTTCGTCTAAGCAATATCTGCAAAAATCAGTGTTGCTGAAGTTTAACATTTATGAACTCAACCCTGCCTTTTTTGATATAGATCTGTTTATAGGACCTCTTACAATGAGGACCGTTCCATCTTCGCCATTACCAAAATAAATTTTGTTTATTTCTGAACTTTTATTTCGCGAATCATCATTTCGCTTATGATTTAACTCGCAGGTTGTCATTTAGCAAAATATTTTTCACGACTTTTAATTTCGTTTATATTTATGTGGCAATTTTATGTTTTGCTTAAAAAAAGCTTTGCACATAACCAACCACGCACCTACTTCAAATCCAATAGTTGATTCAAGCAGGGGGTTGCAAAGGGCAGCATGCCCACCCACACATACTTGTTTGTTCTTTCACATTTTTACTTGCGATTATAGGTACTATAAGGCAAGTTTAGGGTTCGTGAATATAAAAAAAATTAAGATAACAATCAAACATGACATAACGGTCATAGAGATTCCTAAAAAAGATAATTACAAAAAATTCTATCTGTCAGTCTGTCAGTCTGTCAGTTTGTCAGTTTGTCAGTCTGTCAGTCTGTCAGTCTGTCAGTCTGTCAGTCTGTCAGTCTGTCAGTCTGTCAGTCTGTCAGTCTGTCAGTCTGTCAGTCTGTCAGTTTGTCAGTCTGTCAGTCTGTCAGTCTGCCAGTCTGTCAGTCTGTCAGTCTGTCAGTCTGTCAGTCTGTCAGTCTGTCAGTCTGTCAGTCTGTCAGTCTGTCAGTATGTCAGTCTGTCAGTCTGTCAGTTTGTCAGTCTGTCAGTTTGTCAGTCTGTCAGTCTGTCAGTATGTCAGTCTGTCAGTCTATCATTCTGTCAGTCTGTCAGTCATCAGTCTGTCAGTCTGCCTGTCCGTCTGTATCAATATTGATCTACAGCCTAAAGGCTGAACTATAATGGTTGGAATGGCGCGGACGGGCCCGTCCGTAAATGAGCGAGAACAAGTAATTCGTATCTTGTGCCCTAAATGGCGGATTGTTCCATTTCGTCAAGTTTCGATGAGTTTTACTTACGGACGTAAACTGCGGTAGCGAGCGCATTTTACGGAGGAAAACTTGGCAGCTGGCTTCTGATGGTATTTGCAATGAAGAAAATTTGGCATATACTTCCGCGGCATTCCGTCCATTATGGGTACACGTGCTCATTTGACAAACGGATTGGAACGTTACGGTCGGTTTTGACACTAGCTTCCGCTTGCTTCCGAGCATTATAGTTAGCCCTTAAACGGTCAAAGGGATTACCTTTAAATTTGGCACGTGTGGTTCTTTTGGCATTCCTCAGATGGGAAATTGAAATTTCATTTTTATGCCTGAAATAACGGTACCTGCCATCTAACCGTTAATGAAAAGTTTATTTTTCTCGAAAACGCCTTCAACGATTTTGATGAAAATTCTTGAGATTTTTTTTATAGGTATTAGCTATCATTTTATCGAAATTTAGGGCAAAAGTCTTGTAACGGTACCTTTCTCGGTAAGGGCTAATTGAATTTCATACCAATGTTTTGAATATTTTAATTTTTGTATTTAAAATAATTTTTTGACTTTTTTTAAATTAAATATTTTTAAAAGTATTAAGAAAATTTTGTTTTTAGTTTTATGACCAGTTGTATAATACTGCCTCTAGAAAACTGCACACATAAATCTCAAAAAAAAAAAAATTCAATAAACTAATAATAAAAAACAGGATTTTATCAAAATCCGTCTTACAATTTTCGAAATACTTTTTTCATAAATTAAATAATATAATAAAAACCGTTAATTGATGTAGTTTTGGCACTTTTTATAGGTACAGACCGTGTGATTTTTCTATGTAAACGTTACTTGTTTCTGTTATATCTTGCCTTCCAATGTAATTAAGCACATAAGAGCAAGTTCGTGCGACCCAGTCGCAGTTGACAACTACCAATTTGCAAAGCAAGAAATGCGTTATAAGATTTTAGCAAAGGGAGAATAAAAAAAGTTCTCAACAATAAATTGCGAAACTATTTTTTGAAAATTAATCAATTCGCGGAAGAAAAATTGGCGAACTAATCTTGGCGATATGAAAACTTGTCAAACGCTTGCGGCCAAGTAATCCCTACCCGTTACAATGGTATGACGAAGGAAAGAGAGACTAAGATTTAGTGTTTCCCGTCTACTTTTTCTTTTGCATTCCCCAGAGGAGAAATTGAGATTTTATTTTTAGGCCTAAAAATGACAGTACCTGCCATATGCCCATATGACCGTTTAGGAAAAGCTTATTTTTTCTCGGAAACGGCTCCAACGATTTTGATGAATTTTTTTGAGATAGGATAGGTTTGAATATGCAAGTTCAAAATGTCTGTATGACCATTGACCAAAACAATGTTTCATCTATTAAGAAATGGCTCAGAGGCGAATGGCTGTATTTGTCGCCAGTTTTTTACCATAAATATCAAGAAGAGTAAGGTCAAGAAATATGCATGTGTAGAGCAGTAGACTGATACACATTTCAACTGTTGGACCTTCCTTAGTTTTTTACTATAAGTTTTTCAAATCAATCATTCTACAGCCACCGCATATGTGAGTATCGGTCTGATGAAGTATGTGCATATCCAATGAGTAATATGTTGAGATAGTGAAAGAGTGCATGTGGCATCTTCCTTTGCGTATGTAAATATTGTCGTGGTGATATGGTTGTAATTTTTGCAATAAGTTGACTCATCTAATTTTATATATTTTAAGAAGTGAGAAGCTTCCTACAAACCTTCGAAATCTTCGTTCACTGATAAGCAGCGATCATTCCATCTCAATTGCATTTCTCGATGACAATAATTTTGTTCTTAAACACGTGTTTAAAGTTTGGTATCTCCGTGTTAAAGAGGAAGTGCCGGTATAACGCACATCGGGCCTTGTGAGTTCCAGGATGTTATCCTCGATGGAACTATGTCACTCTGACATTAAGTCGCTGTTTAACCGGCTAGAAATTTTAACTTTGGAGAAATTTTGGAAATTATGTCTTTTAATGAGGATAATTTAAGTAAAAATAGTCAATTTCCAACGAAAAAAAAACAACAAAAAATTAAGTAGGTACAAGCGCGCCTTATAAATTACATTATACATGTTCAGAATGACCCCAAAATTGACATATTTCAAGGCCATCCCTCTTTTCAAGTTGTAAGATATAAAAAGACATAATTACCGATTTTTCGAAAGGCAGAAGTAAGCCAGGGAAGTCGGAAAATTTCTTCCACTGTAGCGGACTTTATTCTCCATACCCGATGGGATCAGACCTGGACGGGCAAAATTAAGGCTGGGAGTCACATGCTCACTATTATCAGTCCGGACGGCCCTACTGGATCCAGATGAATTTCAATGCTACCGGCATTTATAGCATCAGGATAGTTAAACATTTGTGGATTGATATTGAGAATGTGCATAAAGTAATACAGGGTGTCCGCCGGGAAGGTATACTACTTTGTTTGTTTATAATTTTTGATTAAATGAAAGAGAATGGATCTTATATTAATAAATGTTTTATCTAATGACGGCAATCATGTATGGAATACAAATGTCCGCCTCTGTTAGTCTCACAAATGCGAGCCCTTTTGAGCACATTTTTCATTACATTCTCACACATTTCACGCGGTATTTCATTAATTTCATCACGAAAAATTTGTTTGAGTGGTTCAAGCGTTTCTAGTTTGTTTGCATAAGCCTTGCTTTTCAGACAAAAAGAAGTCCGGAGCAGTCAAATTAGGCGACCGTGGAGTCCAATCAACATCACCATTTCTTGAAATAACCTGTTGTGGAAAGAGGTCTCGCAGTAATTCCATTGTAATCCTGGCTGTATGCGATGTGGCACGGTCTTGTTGATACCACATGTTAATCAAGCCCAAAGCATGCAGTTGTGGCGTTAAAAAAGTTTTCAAACATATCACGATATCGCTACCTATTCACAGTTACCTTTACGCCATTTTCATTTTCAAAGAAGTAAGGTCCAATGAGTCCTCCTGACCAAATAGCACACCAGACTGTAACATTTAATGGATGCAAAGGTTACTGATGAATAATTTGAGGGTTTTCCATTACCCAGAACCGACTATTCTGTTTATTCACATATCCATTCAAATGAAAATGTGCCTCGTCACTCATTATGATTTTTTCATGAAAATCGGGGTTGTCATGGACTAGCTGTAACATCCTATTGGCATATGTACGGCGGCGTAAATGATCTTGTGGAAGAAGCTCTTGTGTCAACTGAATCTTAAATAGAAACAAATGCAAATCCTTATGCAAAATTGTGGCCAAAGTTGATGGATTGTTTTGAACACTTCCTTAAGCAGCAGAAATGTTTTCAGACGATCTTGCAGTACGTTGTGGTCCATGCTTGGACCTATCACCTACAGATCCTCTTTCTTCGAAATCATTAACTTCACGATAAATAGTGTGTTTTGTTGGCACGTTTTTTCTCCCAAAAATTTCACGTTACTTTCTCATCGTCACAGTAATCGATGATTGATTTTGATAAAAAAAAATTTACGATTAAAACACGTTGGTTTATCGAATATTTTTTAACAATAAATTTGCCACGTGTCTACTTCACGACTGCCAAATATGAACTGTCAAGACTAATGTTTACCAAAATGGCGGCAAAACAATGTAGTATACCTTCCCGGCGGATACCCTGTACAACTCATCTACTCCCCGTTATTGCAGTTGTGGCAAATTGGGATCAAACCAATATCATATACAAATTCATATCCATGTTAGACATAAAAATAATAATGGTTAATAATTCTTCTCTTCAGAATATTTCTTTCAATAATATTTTCCCACTCAATGCCCCACAATGACCCGACATGAATCAGAGAACCAAACATACCTGCTCGTTGGTTTTGATTTTTAAAATGACAGTTTCCATGACCCCGCCAATTAAAATTTGATGTAGGACTAGAACAAGTTGAAAAAATAAACAAACAAACCTTAATCAAAATTAATAACCAGCAAAAATGAATCTCTCTTCCTGTGTGCAAAACTGCATCCAATTATCCTCAAGATACATCCAGCCCATAGTAGTGGGGGATGGATAGTGTAGTTGCAGCAAATTCAGTATTCCAGTGGCGGCAGTATATTATCAACGCAACAGACTGTCGTAATTAAACGATATTTTCCTGGCAAGGGTCCTTTTACTCCAATTTCAAAGCATTCTTCGCTGAACACTACCCGACCAGAGGTTTTAACCTGCAACATGTAGACAGCAGAAGCAGACCAACCATGCTCAGCTCACGGTATACACCAGGGACAGTTACATAAAATTACAATTTCAAATTACGCTAGAAGTGCACAAAAGCATGCCGGTGTAGATGAGAAATAGCCATTTGCTTTTAGGAGTTTAGAGGTGGACAAGAAGAGGGCAAAGGACACTCGAGTTGGAGAAAAGGTAATTTGGTTTGGGATTGTGATTCATTTTTTTTTTACAAAAAAAATATGTAATAAACAGGTCACCAACCCAATGTTCAGATATTCAGTTTTTGAAAAAGTGAGTTTTAATTACTAGATGAACACACAATACATTAACATTAATTTTTCCGTACATCCGCAGATAATAGTCCTACATGTGAAAAGATATGTATCTAACGTCGTAATGCAATGAATATTTTTCTTCGAATATCCTCGTTGAATATATTTCGAATTCCATCCTCCCACATTCACGACTAAGTGGTGATGGAACGGCCAAGGGAAATGCAAACATGACTGATGTAAGTTTCATGTATTCAACACCATTAACAAATCGACGGACATTCCTCAGAACTTGTGCTGACTGCTGAGTAATCCTACGGATATTTGTGCTTCCCAATGGTCATCTTCCAACAACTGCGAGTGTCCTTATAGTTATTGCTTCCACGTATAAATGTATCGAGTTTGTGCATAGTCATCTATATCATCCTTTATCGAATAGTTATCTGATGGCGAAACGAGGTTATCATATTATTCTCAATTTTTCTAGTAAATAGCAGGATGCAGGATGTGAAGTGAAGTGCAACAGAGAAGAATTCACCATGAAGATGCGGCGAGGGTGGATTTTCAGCTCGTTTCTCGTTTCCGATCTAGGTTTTCTTTTCGTTCGTTGTGCATCCATGTCGTGTCACTTGGTTAAAAAAAAAATAATGACAAACAGGAGCCCAACGCATGACTATAAACGTGTGTAGAAGATTAGGGGAGTTTGGGGTAAAATCGGCGGTTGGGCATTACAAAATTCTTCATAAGTAGGAAATATTGAAATATTTTTAGCAAAGACCTAAAGAAAAAATAACGTACTAGAGTATGTTAATGTTTAAAACTTTTTCATAACTTATAGAATATGAGATTATGCATTTAACATTTTTTTTTTTTTTTTTAACGCAACTTCCAAAGGTTGTGAGTTCGATATTCAGGTTTCTTTTTTTTAAACTCATTAATGATTAGCCAGATTGGTATATCTGTGAATTAATGCACTTGACAGTTTGGCATTCGCATCTCAGATATCGAAGTTCAGTCTAGCCTAAAATACTTCACGATACTTTTTGAGATATCTTTTAGATTTGAATTAGAGTCGTATTGCAACTAAAGCAATACAACGAGCCGGAATTGCCTATTATTCCAGGAAAATTAGACAAAACAAAATACCATATTACGACAAAATTCCGACAAAGCTGAATTTTGGTTGAGAACTTCATTATTACGTCGTAAACATTTTCTTCAAAAGTACCCTAAATATGGAGAGAAGCAAAATAAAATAGGGAGGGGTAAAGTTCTGTTTTTTTGAGATTACTCGAAAACTATAGATTCTTTTGAAAAAAGCTGTAAAACCATTGTAGCTAATGTAACTAAACGCTTTTTATTGCACAATTAATAGATTTGGAAAAAAACGGTCGCACATTGGGGTGTAGTACACATATTCAAAAAAATTTAATAAATTAATGTTTTTGAGTGGGGAAATTGTTTGTATTTGCTTAGGTTCGGAAGAACATTTTCTATTAAAAAAAAAAACTAATTTTATGAGAGGTACCCGAAGAAATGCCAGCATCTTGAAAAAAAAAATTTATTTTATTTAATAACTCCAAAACTCTTTATTTTTTCGTAAAAAAAATCACTTGTAGGTAGTAAAACTATATTCAAAATGACATATCAACGACTTCTGTACGTCAATTTGTTATTAAGTTATACCGGTCCAAAGTTCTAGTTTTACTATCTAAATCACAGTTCGCAAAGCATGACCTTTCAGTAATTAAAGGATCAGGAAAAAAAATCTTAAGATTTTCAAATAGAATTTGTCAATGCGATTCAGTTTTAAACCCATACTAGGCTCTTTATTAAACCATATATCTTCATTATGAATTTTTTTCAATGTGGCTGGCTCTATGTTTCAATACTTCCAGAAAATGATTTGTTTCGAACAAAAAAAGCCTTAATTTAGATCTTAAACCGTCGATAGCTTGGAAAGTACATACAACAAATTCAATGTAATGGCCTTATTAACTCACAAATTTCATGGCATAACGTTTAAAAATTATTTCTGGCATATGGCCTGCGTGACTGCAACTTGTAAACGTCATTCTGCCGGTTGAATGTTGCACCACTTTTTCGAGCATATCCGGCCTCGTTGCGTCAATAGTGCGTCGAATGTTGGTTTCTCAATAATCAATCGTTGCTGGTTTATCAGCATAGACCACAGATTTGATGTAGCCCGACAAAAAGGAGTCCAAAGGTGTCAAATCACACAAAAGAAGTGGCCAATTTACAGGTCCATTTCTTGAGATTATTCGCTCATAAAACGTGTCGCTCAACAAAGTTATGTTTGCACGAGCTGTATGGCATGTTGCGTCATCTTTTTGAAACCATTTCACGAATCATTTGCCTGTAGCATTCGCGATTCACGGTAATGTTGGCATCGGTTTCGGATTAAAAAAACAAAAGAACCGATGACGCCTTCAGCATATAAACCGCACCAAACAGTATTTTTTCGGGATGTTATGGAGTCTGGTGAGGATTGTGCTATTTCCAAAAACCACAATTCTCTTTGTTTACATACTCGTTAAGCCAGAAATGAGCCTCATCGCTAAAGATTAGTTGACGATACAAATCTGTTTCAACTTCCAGTTAATTCTCAGCTCATTTACCGAACACACGACAAATCGATGGTCCCTAACCAAAATTCTGGAACAAGTTGGATATTATACAGATAAAAAGATCTTTCCTCAACATTTTCCAAGTATGACGGGCAGAGACAGAGTTGCTTACAACGGTGGGCGTTGGATCGATAAATTTCTTCTGTCACACTCACATCCACGACGGCAATGGCTTCTTCTGTACGCACACTACCGGCCCGATTTAGATGAATATTATCCAAAAGACTAAATCTGGTCATGAATCAATCCATAGTATTGTGTATAAGCTGCTCATAAATGGACAATTATGAGCACCGTAAACTTGATGGAATGCTCTACAAAAGTTTGGCAAATAGAGAGCGAATTTTGAAAATAAATTGCAACGATTTGTAAACGTTGTTCTGGGGTAAGTCTTTGCATTGTGATTTGCCAAAGTAGTATATTAAAAATAAATCAAACAAACTTCATTAGTATGACAGCTAGTGTGACAGATGACAGTTATCCATATCGGAAATGGTAAACCTTAAAAAAAAAAACATCTGTTTCCTTCATCATAAGCTGATGTAAATTCACAGCGACGAAAGTCCTAAATATTTACCAAGGCCATGAAGCGTTTAGAAAAAAAGAGCATCTTATATCGAATGGTATAGTTGAACGATTCAATTCATACTGGACAGCCTTCTTAAATCAACGGAACTGTGAACAACAGTTACGAGCTTTGATGCTAGATTATCGAACAGCAATATGAAGCATCGTTATAACCAATAAAGCACCAACAAAATCTTGGAACCTGCGACTTTACTTCGTATAGATATATACTTAAAACAAGAAAAAATGGACATGACTGGGTCGCACGTACTTGCTCTTATGTGCTTAATTACATTGGAATGCAAGATCATTGAAAAAAACAAGTGAAATATAGGGATTCTTTTTTTAGCCGAACGACACGAATTTGGAATAGTTTACCCGGCGAGACATTCAAAACAAATGTTAATCGACACCTTCTATCTCTCCCCTCCCTATCTTCCTAATGCCCCCGCAGTGTGTAACATTAAAAGGGAAACAAGTAGTCCCTTGTGCGCGCGTTAATTATAACAAAAAAAAAACATTCACGTAGAAAATAACACAGTTTGAACTTATAAAAAGTATCAAAACCACAATACTTAACGGTTTTTATTAAAAATCAAATATGCCATCACACTTCTTAAATAACAAAGAATTTAAGAAAAAAGTATTTCGAAAATTGATAACCGGTTTTGATAAAATCCTGTTTTTTTTATTTTTAGTTAAAAAAAAATTCTTTTGAAACTTTGGTATGCAGTTTTTTACCGTTTATTAATTTACACCTGATTTAATTAATTAAAAAAAATCTAAAATTAATTAAAAATAGAAAATTAACTTAAATCTTTTCAAATATAAGATTTTGTTGAAATTGATATAGCCGTTACCGAGAAATCGAAAAAAAACGAACTGAGAGGTGATTGGTTTCCTCTATGCAAGTGCAACTCATGGATAATAGCATTTGGGGTATATTTCGCTTTAACGACAAAACACAACATTGAGTTGTCTGAAGAGAGTCGGAGACAAAACAGAGCCCTGGGGCACGCCAGCGTTTATTTTGTGAGAATCAGACTTGAATCCGTCCAATACAACTTGTATTGACCGTTTCGAAAGGTAATTACTAATCCAACGAAGAAGAGGTTCGTCGTGTCCAAATGCACGCATTTTCGATAAAATAGCTTGATGCCCAACTCTATCAAATGCTATAGAAATATCAAGTGCAATTATGTTGCTTTCACCAAAACGATGTAGAGTTTGGTTCCACTTTTCGGTGAGATATACCATCAAATCACCGGTGGACCTGTTGCTGCGAAAGCCGTACTACCGGTCATTAAGAAGCTTTCGGTCCTCAAGATATTTCTTAAGCTGAAAATTAATCAACGTTTCCATGACCTTGGAAAGAAGGGACGTAAGTACAATTGGTCGATAGTTAGAGGGAGAAGAAGATTTGCCTTTTTAAGGGATAGGCTGGACAAATGCTGTTTTACATCCACTCGGAAAGAGACCAGAGGAATAGGACAGATGGAAAAGCTTGCCAGCGTTGAAGAACACCTCCTCAGAACAATAGCGAGGATATTATCCGGGCCAGCGGATTTGTGTATGTTAAGATCTTTTAATACTCTTGCGACTGTACGAGTGCGAAAGGAGATTGGTCCAATGAAATCATTAACGCTCTTGAGTACAGGAGGAGTACTAACACCTGCTGGCAGCGTTGAGTTAGCAGCGAATTGGGCTGCAAGCAGATCTGCTTTTTCTTGAGAACTAACACAGAAGACAAGCGTCGGAACCGGTGATGACGAGGAGTTATTCTTTACGTTTTTAACAAATGACCAACAAATTTTACTGCCTTTGGGACATTGCAGTATTTTTTGCCGGATTTTCTGTTCATGTAAAAATTTAGTCCTTCGAATGTGAACATTACAGGCCTTTCAAGCTTGTTGAAACTTTTTCCGGGTTTCATCGGTTTTGTTGGCTTTATAACATCGGAAACTTACCTCTTTCAATTTGATAACCTCTTTACAGCTCAAATCAAACCATGGTCTTTAGAGTTGATACTTTTTGACCTATTCGGGACAAAATTTCTCATACCTAACAGGATAATATTTGTTACCATTACTGCGCTGGAGTCTATGTCGTTCGGCATGGCCTGTGATGTCAGGAATTCGGGTTGGCTCATCAACAAGCTGAGTAAGTTGGTTTAACTCAGCAAAGATTTCAACATACCTTGTTGTCTGGCCAGAATAGCGAAGGCAACTTGAATTGTGTACATTGAAATCAACCGTAATAATGATTTCAATGTGAGGATAATGGGCAACAATACTTTGTATGGAGTCATACAAAGCATCAAATTCGTTGGAAGTTGACACTCTGTCCAAATTGGGGCTTCTATAGATGAAACGAGTATGTATGATGCGTTTGTTTACCGTGAATTTTAACCACATGAAGTTAAAATCTGTATTTTAACACAGACCGTATTGTGGTAGAAGTTGGTATGCAACATCTTACTTACTTACTTAGGTGGCGTTACAGTTCGGGACGAACCTGGGCCTCAACCAACATGCCTCTCCAGCCAACTCGGTCTTTGGCTAGCTGCCTCCAGTTTTGCACTCCAAGTTGGTTGAGGTCGTCCTCCACTTGAGCGCGCCACCTAAGGCGAGGTCTTCCTTGACTGCGTCTACCCTCTGGGATGGAATCGAAGATCCTGCGAGCCGGAGCATTGTTGTCCATTCGCTCTACATGGCCTAGCCACCTTAAACGTGATATGCGTATTTTTTTGACCAGGTCAATGTCGCTGTACAGCTCGTATAGTTCTTGGTTGAACCTTCTCCTCCAAAGCCCGTTAACGCAGATAGAGCCAAAAATCTTCCGAAGAATCTTACGCTCGAAACGACTAAGGATATCTTCATCCGCTTTAGATAGAGTCCATGCCTCGGCGCCATAGAGCAGGACTGGGATGATTAGGGTCTTATACAGAGTCTCCTTTGTCTTTCGAGAGAGGGCTTTGCTACTCAATTGCCTTCCTAGCCCATAGAAACAGCGATTGGCAAGAGTAATTCTTCGCTTTATTTCTGACGAGATGTTGTTGTCAGATGTTATAGCGGATCCGAGGTACACAAAGTCCCTAACTACCTCAAAGTTGTACCTGTCTATTGTGATGTTTTGTCCAATCCGCCGGTGTTGTGTGTCCCTTTTTGTGGACAGCAGGTACTTCGTTTTGGCCTCATTGACTGCTAGTCCCATCTTAGCCGCTTCAGCTTCAATGCTAGCAAACGTTCCAGTGACAGCTCGCCGAGTTCTGCCAATGATGTCTATGTCGTCAGCGTATGCTAGCAATTGCACAGACTTGAAAAAAATTGTCCCACTACAATTGACTTGCGAGTTTCTTATAATTTTTTCAAGTATTAAGTTGAAGAAATCGCACGATAGGGCATCACCTTGTCGGAATCCTTTTTTGACGTCAAAAGCTTCTGTGAGGTCAGAACCAACCTTGACGGAGCAGCGAGAGTTCTCTATCGTCATCCTGCACAGTCGGACGAGTTTTGTGGGAATGCCAAAACCTGACATGGCTCTGTATAGCTCGTCTCTATAAATGCTATCGTACGCGGCCTTAAAATCGATAAAGAGGTGGTGGGTATCGATTTGGAATTCTTGGGTGGTTTCCAGGATCTGCCGTAGCGTGAACATTTGATCGATTGTGGACTTTCCTGGTCTGAAACCACACTGATAGGGGCCAATCAGGTTGCTGACGAAAGGTTTCAGGCGTTCACATAGTACGGCAGAGAGGATCTTGTAGGCGATATTCAGGAGACTTATTCCTCTATAGTTGGCGCAGTTTAGAGGGTCTCCTTTCTTGTGAATCGGGCAAACGATGCTGAGGTTCCATTCATCAGGCGTACTTTCTTCTGACCAAACTTTAGAGATGAGTTGGTGTATGCACTCCACCAGGTCATCTCCGGCCGCTTTAAAAAGTTCGGCGGGTAATCCGTCGGGTCCAGCAGCTTTGTTGTTTTTGAGTTTAGATATTGCTATCCTTACTTCATTTTGGTCAGGTGGACGGAAGTTTTGTCTGTCATCATCCATGTTGAATGGTTCATTCTGCCTGACAGCGGGATTTTGGCCTTCATCGCCGTTTAACAGTCTGCAGAAATGGTCCTTCCATGTACTCAGCACCGACTGTGACTCAACTACGAGGTTTCCATTCCTATCTCTACAGGCTTCTGTGCGGGATTTTTTTCCTTGGCATGTTCTTTTTACCTGTTGGTAAAACTTCCGCACGTTGTTCCTGGAGTAGCATCTCTCAATATCTTCGATCGCGCGCTTCTCATGCTCTCTCTTTTTCTTTTGGAGAAGCCGGTGTTCTTCCCGTCTTTTCTGCTCGTAAAGCTCGCGAGCAGCTCTCGTCTTTCTTTGCAGCGTCGCTTTATATGCCTCTTGTTTGGCTGCATGGGCCTGTCTGCATTCGTTCACAAACCAGAGGTTTCGTGGTGGTGGTCTGGTGAAACCTAGCACATCAGTTGCGGCATCTCTGATGGCTTGTTGGCAGTGTTGCCACTGATCTTCGGCACTTGATGCTGGCGGTACTGGATTTCTTGAGAGGTTACGGGATATTCGATCGGCATAGGTTCTGGCGGTTTCTTGCGATTGCAGCTTTCCGACGTCATACTTCCTCACAGTATTACTCCGTTGTTATGGAGTTTGGGTTATTCGCATTCTTACCTTTGCTGCAACAAGGTAGTGATCCGAGTCGATGTTAGCTGCTCGGAAGGTGCGAACATCCAAGATACTGGAGGCGTGTCTTGCATCGATGGCAACGTGATCAATCTGATTGACGGTTCTTTGATCTGGGTGTCGCCAAGTCCCTTTGTGTATATCGAGATGAGGAAACCGTGTGCTTGCAATGGTGACGTTATGTGCCGCTGCGAAGTCAATTAGCCTAAGTCCGTTTTCAGACGTTGTGTCGTGTAGGCTATGTTTTCCGACAGTCCTACCAAAGATTTCCTCTTTACCTATTTTGGCATTAAAATCGCCTAGTACGATCTTAACGTCGTATTTAGGGCATTGCTCATAGGTTTTTTCGAGGAGCTCATACAAGTCATACTTGGTGGCGTCATCTTTGTCCTCTGTGGGGGCAAGAGTGCATATTAGGCTAATGTTGGCGAATTTAGCCTTGATACGGTATGCAACATCATTCCTAATATATACGGCGAGGTCTTGATAGGCAAAGAATAATGGCACTAAATTATACCAATGAAGGTTATATTCCGAGTGATCAGAATTTTCTCCTACTTGAGTTTCAGTTAATGCCAAAACAGCTGGCTTGTTTAAAAAAAAAATAAACGTACAGAAATTTTTTCTGAGCCCACGAATGTTGCAATAATCAACCCTGAAAATACCCCCCATAAAGATGAACAAAAAGTTGAAAAAAACAGACGGACAATTAACTATAATTAATGCTCCACAAAGTCCTAATTTGAGCTTCACAAAATCAAATATTAATAATGCCTTAATAATGCCTTAATAATAATTGAGTTAAATGAAAGGTTATAATATGAAAGGTACCGTTAATAGACTTTTCCCGTAAATTTGGTTCTGATTAGAATAAACAACAAAAAATATTATCAAAAAATTTGATCCAAATCGTTGAAGCGGTTTTCAAGAAAAATAAGCTTTTCCTTAACCGTTATATGGCAGGTGCCGTTATTTGTACCCATCACAATAAAATTTAAATTTTCCCCTGAGGAATGCCAAAAGATACATACATACCAAATTTGGAGGCAGTCACTTAACCCGTTTAGGCTGCAACTCGATATACACCTGGACAGACAGACAGAAGAACATTTTCTGTCAAAGACTTTTTTAGGCTTTTTCTAAACTTGCCTTATAGTACCTATATAATCGCAAGTAAAAAAGGTTAAACTCCAAAACTACAATCAAATTGAGATGGTCCATATGAGATTCTACCAAATGTTTTATCACCTCTTTTTCCAAATTTTAAAAGGAATATCAGACAAATTTGTTCATAAAAATCACTTGAAGAAATTTTATTAGATAAATTTGGAGCCTAAAGCATAAATGGGAGGAAGAAAATAAGGAAATACAATAGCTGAAAGAAAATTGCAGAAAGAAAGTCTCGAGAGCAACCAGTTTTATTTTTAATTTAATTTTTTTATGTTTTTTTTTATACTTTATTTTTAAACAAGCCTCTTATGATGTAAGGTAATTCATATTAAAATTGTACAAATTTTCTTAAAAAAAAAAACAAAAAACAAAAAATATTTCTGTTAATTATTTTTTTTTTATTAAAAAAATTGTTAAATGTAACTTTTATCCTACTATCCCCTATAAGTAACTTTAGAATCTTTTTTTTTGGTTTAATTTCAAAGTTAAGGAAGAAAAGACCGTTGACATCACAGCAACGAACTCAATGAAACTTCAGAAGTAAAAAGTGGAAATTGTAACCTTATGCCATTTTATGTACTGACATTTTAATGATGTCACACAAGGAAAAAAGAAAAACAACTAATGTGAATGCATGACAAACTGGAAGTAGAGCATAAAACAAGGACTTTGTGACTCTAAGGATATAAAATAATGTGACATGTTTTTATGGCTTAGCTCAATAAATATTTTTAAGTAATTTATGAAAAGATGTACCGATGAACCTTAGTCAAGCAAATTTGATTTTTTTCAAGGGTTTCAAAGTCAAAAGAAGTTGATTTTTCGTTAGAAAATTCGGATTCTTAAGTCCTTTTCAGGCCTACACCTACCAATGCAATTTCAAAGCTCAGTTATGGCATTTTTAATAGTCTTACATAATAATCAACTATATTCTTAACAAGAAGTTCTTATAAACGAATTTCTTGGGGATATTTATTTTCTTCGGAAAAATTAACGGGAAACAGTTTCTTGAAAAGAATTTTCTATTCCAGAAAAACCCTTACAATCCATTAGTCATTGTTTTATATGGCAGAGTCCTAAAATAAAATTGATTCTATTCATATGCCACCAAAAGAGTCATAAACAAAGCACACCCATTTGTGCTAAAATTAGGGCTTGCATCCAGCAAAGTACACTTAAAATGTTTTCATCCTCTTAATATACCTACAAAGGATAAGGAGGTTTTAGGGTGACATTTCAGGCCATAACCATGACTCATAAGGTTTTACGAAATTAATGTCAACATAAAGATTATTTTCGGATATCGAAAATACGTTTGCCTCCTCATCTTTGACGCCTACTAATGAATTCCAGGCTGTTGCTTCTTAGAGGCAGTTTTTATGGAATAGGTTTTCAATTTTATTGCTTATTTGTGTGAGCATGAAGTAAAGTATCTTACGGGATATAATTTTGAATGGGAGTGTCGCAGCCGTAATATTTTCAAACAAAGCTAGAATATGAATTCATCGAATTTTCCATAAAGGAATTTTTTTTTTTTTTTTTATAATTATCGCGCGCACAAGGGATTATGTGTTTCCCTTTTAATGTAGAACACACTGCGCGGGCATTACGATGAAAGGGAGGGGAGAGATAGGAGGTGCCGATTAACATTGGTTTTGATTGTTTGTAGATCAAAATGGCAAGGGAAAATCCCGCCGGGTAAGCTATTCCAAATTCGTGTCGTTCGGCTAAAAAAAGAATCCCTATATTTCACGGTACGTCCGAAATTGGGCTCAAGGGTGAACTGATGGGCATTCCTTGCGAGACGAGTATTACGGGCGAAACTTTTAAGGGGAGGAATGCAACTGGCTACTTCGAGTGAACATTTTTTGTAAAAAAAACGATAAAATAAGGAAAGACATGAAACATTGCGTCGGTGTACGAGTGGGGCAATTGTTTCAGCGGCAGTTCTATTTCCTATCAATCTTAACGCTCGATTTTGTATTCTATCAAGCAGGTGAAGCGATGTTTGCGAAGCACCTGCCCAGAGGTGGGAGTTATACTCGAGTTTAGGGCGTATAAACGCTTTATAAATTGTAGCCAGATCAGATGGGGAAAAATACTTCTTACACCGATACAGAAAACCTAAGCACTTTGCAGCATTCTTAGCGATCTCAAATATATGGTCGTTCCAACGGAGATCGTCGTTGACACACATACCGAGTACTGAGAGCTTTTCGGTTTCTTCGATGTAAGTGCCATTCATGGACAATGGCATTGGGGGAATGTTTAGCTTTAACGACAGAAGACAGCATTGAGTTTTCGAAGCATTAAACTCCACACGATTTCTATTACCCCATTTGACAATGCTGTATAAATCGGAGTTTAATGAGCTTGACATACGGCACCGTTGCAATTGTACGTCCGAAGGCGAAGGACGTGAATTATCGAACGAATATGAAAAGCTGAGGGAAGAGTCGTCAGCAAAACAGTTAAGTGGATTAGAAGTAACAGACAGAAGATCATTTATAAAAATGAGGAAAAGAGTCGGAGACAGAACAGAGCCCTGGGGCACACCAGCATTTATTTTATGGGAATCAGACTTGAATCCGTCCAATACAACTTGTATTGAACGGTCCAGGAGATAGCTTCTAATCCAACGAACAAGAGTATTATCGATCCCAAAAGCACGCATTTTCGATAAGAGAGCTTCATGCCAAACTCTATCAAATGCCTTGGAGATATCAAGAGCAATAATCTTACTTTCACCAAAGCGATGTAAAGATTTGTTCCACTGCTCGGTGAGATATGCCATCAGATCACCAGTGGAACGGTCATACTGACGGTCATGGAGAAGCTTACGATCTTCGAGATATTCCTTAAGCTGGCGGTTAATCAGTGTTTCCATGACCTTAGAAAGAAGGGATGTCAGTGCTATGGGTCGGTAGGAGGAGGGGGAGGATGGGTCACCTTTCTTAGGGACAGGCTGGACAAATGCTGTTTTCCATCTTCTAGGAAAGATTCCAAAAGAATAGGAGCAATGGAAAAGCTTACGCAGTGGCTTTGCCAGTGTGGAAGAACACCTCTTCAGAAGAATCGGAAGTATACCATCCGGGCCCGCGGATTTGTGTATATCGAGATCTTTGAGAACTCTTGCTACTGTACGAGTGCGGAAAAAAATGTGTCCCATGGAAAAATTTACATTCTCAAGTACAGGAGAGGCAACGTTGCTTTGAGGCAGCGTGGAGCTGGCAGCGAAATGGGCGGCGAGCAAGTTTGCCTTCTCTGAAGAGTAAACAATTGGTTTGTTATTGTCGATGAGCGTTGGAACCGAAGATGTCGAGGAGTTTTTTATATTTTTTACAAATGACCAAAAATTTTTACTGCCTTTGGGACACTGCAGAATTTTTTGCCGTAATTTTTGGTCATGCAAAAATTTGGTTCTTTCTATAACGGAGTTGCATGAGTTCCTTGCTTGTTTGTGCTTTTTCCGATTTTCCTCTGTAGGGTTGGCTTTGTAAGATCGGAAACTTACTTCTTTGAGCCTGATAGCTTCTTTACACTCAGAATTAAACCAGGACTTTTCTTTAGGTTTGATGCTTTTTACTCTATTAGGAATAAAAGCACGCATCCCTAGAAGAATCACATTTGTGATCATTTGAGCACTGGCATCAATGTCACTATCGAGGAAGCATAGTGACCAGTTAAAGTTTCGGAAAAAGAAATTCAGGCCGTCCCAGTTGGCTTTCTCGTATTGCCAAACGGTCCTGGTGGGAAGTTTTTCTTTAACTGGATGGGTGGGGGATGAGAAATTAGCTGAAATGATACAATGGTCTGAAGTGCCAAATGGAGAAGTTACACTAATGGTATATTTATCAGGGTGAGAAGTAAGAAACAAGTCAAGAGTATGGGCGACTTGCCCAGTAACATCCGGTATACGCGTTGGCACATCGATCAGTTGGGTAAGGTGATGTAACCCGGCAAAGAGCTCGACATACCTTCCTTCGGGTGTTGTCTGACCAGAATAGCGGAGCCAGTTGGAATTGTGTACATTGAAATCGCCCGCAATAACGATTTCAGTGCGAGGACAAAGGGAAACAATTTTCGAGATGGAATCAGACAGTGCATCAAACTCGTTACAAGTCGAATTACTGTCAAGATTTGGACTCCTGTAAATAAAACAATAATGAATGACATGCTTGCGGACAGTGAATTTGAGCCATAAGAAGTTAAAGTCCGTGTTGGAACATTGCCCATATTGGGGAAGGCTCTGGCAAGCAATATCATTCCTAACATAGACCACGAGACCATGATGAGAAAAGAGTAATGGCACCAAGCTATACCCATGTAGAGCAAATTCTGATAAATCAGTATTTACTCCAACCTGAGTTTCACTTAATGTCAAAACAGCTGGCCTGTGTTGAACAGTGTAGACGTACACGTGAAAGAAATTCTTTCTTAAACCACGAACATTTGAATACACGACACAAAAAATTACTTACCATTTAAAAATACTTACATACAAAACACAACTCTGATTAAGTCGAACTGCGCAGAATATAGTTATAACGGGTGATTTTTTTGAGGTTAGGATTTTTATGCATTAGTATTTGACAGATCACGCAGAATTTTAGACATAGTGTCAAAGAGAAAGATGCTCAGTATGCTTTGACATTTGATCATGAATAGACTTACTAACGAGCAACGCTTGCAAATCATTGAATTTTATTACCAAAATCAGTGTTCGGTTCATTCACCGTAACGTTGCGTCCAACAGCATCTTTGAAAAAATACGGTCCAATGATTCCACCAGCGTACAAACCACACCAAACAGTGCATTTTTCGGGATGCATGGGCAGTTCTTGAACGGCTTCTGGTTGCTCTTCACTCCAAATGCGGCAATTTTGCTTATTTACGTAGCCATTCAACCAGAAATGAGCCTCATCGCTGTCGATAAAAAAGCGGATTTTCTGCCAACTTTTCTAGGGCACTGATTTTGGTAGTAAAATTCAATGATTTGCAAGCGTTGCTCGTTAATAAGTCTATTTATGATGAACCTCAAAAAAATCACCCGTTATGTATGTTATAGTACTGTAGTACTTAATAACCTGATAGGTTAATTAAAATTAAGAAATCATTGAATGATTTCTGTATGAAATATGTCATTGAGAAAAGTATAAAAAGGAGAATCTGTGCTTCTGGAGTTCATTCTAATCTGGATTGTGAAGGAAGTTAGCCTATAGTAAAAGGCACAGAATCTTCAGAAGTGGGATACCTTGAAGCAAATTTAAACTATATAAATTATGGAGGACGAAGAAAATATTTTGGAAAATGAAGAAAAAGTCGATGATGCAGATATACCAAAGAAAAATAATGAAAACTCAATGGTTATTACCACTGATGCCCTGACAAAAATGTTCAAGATTGCCCAACGTGATGAAAGAATGAAGAGCGACATCATTGGATTTCCGATTTTCGATCCAGATCACTCACTCGTGGATATTGTTAAATGGTGCACTGACATCGATACAAGAATTAAACGTGATGGTCGGGAGGATTTTGACGTCATTCCTCGAGTACCTCGAGTACGTGCTTCATTAATGGGACGATCAAAAAATTGGTTTGACAAATTTGGCTATCAGCATTATCCTTGGTCTGACTAAAGATCATCTATTATCCACGTTTTCTTTTCAAGTGGGGTCAGATATTGTTGGTCAACTCAGAAAAGTTGCAAATTCCGAAAGCAAGGAGTTTGGATCATATGCTGATTTTTTGATGAAAAAAACGGAAAAACTTGTTTTGGGTGTGGAAAGGTGGGACATATAAGAGCTAACTGTCCACAAACTACATTGAAACACAATTCTAATTGTATTATATATATGTATGTTTCCAAGTATAAAAATACCACGGAAGACTCCACCATTGTTTATTGGACACAGGCTCTGACTGCTCATTACTGAGGTCTGATATTGCAAAACAAATGCCTTTAAAGAGGATGACACATTTTCTGAGTGATCAAGGTATTTCTAGGAATCCGATTCTTCTGACGGAAAAAGTTGATTTGTTGGTTGAATTCGAAAAACTTCATATTCAAATTACTTTTCACATCATTGACGAAATCTATCTGAAGAACGAAATAATTATTGAACGTGACGTGTTGAGCGATTCATCCCTCGAAATTTGTATTGATAAACATGGATCGATGTTGAAACGAAAGGACTCTCATATTAAGTTAATTTGTGCAACTTCTTAAAGTAGAAGATCTGTTTGTGAAAGGATTCCCCGTTACAAAAGTTAAAACAGGTTCGCTGAATATTCGGCTTAACAAGGAAGCTGTCATAAATTATCGACCATACCGAATGGCATTTTTTGAACGAACAACAGTAAATGAAATTGTAGCCGAACTTAAGAGTCATAATATTATTCGTGATAGTCATTAACCGTTATATTGGTGAAAAAAAGAACGGGCAACATCGTTTATGCGTCGACTATCGAGCATTTAATCGTGCTACTGTCAAAGATCGTTATCCTTTACCGAGGATAGAAGATTAACTAGATCGACTTTGTGGGAACCAATATTTTTCATCTCTTTCAGCTCAATTGAAAAAAAAACTGCTTTTGTGACTCCAGACGGTCATTATGAATATTAAAGCTAATGCTCCTGCGATTTTTCAACGAGCCATCAATAAAGCATTGGTGACCTTAAAGGACAAAACTGCTCTTGTTTATATGGACGATATGTTAATACCATCACAAACTATTCAAGAAGGAATTAAAAAACTGGATTTGGTTTTAACTGCATTACCTGAATCGGATTTTACCTGAACATCGAGAAGTGCAAATTTTTACAAAACGAAATCGAGTATTTTGGGCGAGAAGTTTCAGCTGAAGGAATAAGACCGGGAAAGTCATAAATACAGACTCTTGTTAAAGTAAATATTCCAAACAACGTGAAACAACTGCGCCAGTTGATGGGATTATCTTACTTCCAAAAGTATGTTCTTGAGTTTGAAGCTAAAACCAGGTGCATAACTGCATTAACAAAAAATTAAATCAAATTCAATTGGACGATTGAGTGTGAAGAGGCCCGGCAATACATAATCAAGCAATTGACTAACCGTCCAGTACTAGTGTTTTTTTGATTCAAACCGACCTACAGAATTGCAAACTGATGCTAGTGCGTTGGGTTATGAAACTATTCTTTTTCAAAAAAAATAAATGGACAGTTACATGTTGTGGCTTACTTTAGTCAAAGCACGAAACCCTATGAAGAAAAATATCACAGTTATGAGTTGGTTCACTATTGTTACTGATTGTAATGCATTGAAAGCGACTAAAGAAAAGAAGGACCTATAGATGGCGGATCTACTTACAAGACTTCGAGTTCAACATTGTTTATCGAAAAGGCAGGACTATACAGCATGCCGATTATTTAAGTCGGAACCCGCCACAGAAAACTTGTTACCAGTTAAACAGCTTATCTGAAAATTGGCTTAATATAGAACAAAATTCTGACTCTGAATCCAATGAAATAATCGAAAAAATCAACGGGGAGGGGGTTTCCCTACAAGCTCACTATTTATCATACAAAATTACTGTACTAAAAAATCCTAGGTAAAAGTAATAACCTGTTTGATCTACAAAACTGCTGTTTAGCCTTGATGAGACACTGAAAACAACTGTCTATTGGTTAAAAATAAAAGGCACGACTGGGTCGCACGTACTTGCTCTTATGTGCTAATCCTTTTTAACTGCAGGCGTCTTTTTGACAAAGATTTTATTTTAATATTTTTTGTATGACGTGCAACTTCCTTAGAATCGTTTTGGGGTGAAGCTCGAACGAACATGCGTCACGACAAAGGGATAATCACATAAATATATAGGATTGTTAGCTTTTGCAGTTTTTTAGTGTAGTATTATCTTTCCACTTGCTGCTTACTGTTTATAATATAATTTGCTAATAGAAAGATACAAAGGACTTTTTTCAGTTAAATTTTCATTTTGGTATGGAAACATTTGAACAACTGGCATAAAGATTCGTCGGAATCAGCAGTATGGCAATAATGCTAGGTAAAGGGACCTTTATACGTCCCAATATGGGACCAATGGAATTTATAAAGGATTTAGGTACCTATAATAAGGTTGGAAGGAAGGTAGGTACTAAAATTAAGATACGTGTTCCAACTACTGTTAAGCCAGTATAGAGACAATATTAAAAGTTAACACAGTGGTTTTGTTTATTTATAGGAAGGTGTAAACTTTTGTTTTCTCGATTGAAATTTTTGCATTCAGTAGTAATCGTATAGTTTTTTTTATGTGTTAGTTGTTTTTGTGTGTTTATCAAAGGCTTCCTTATTTATTCTGTGCTTTTATGATGATGAAAAATACTTTAAAATACGTAAGTATGTATGTAATGTAGGTTGTCACTTTCTTTTATTTGACTAATGGCTTGGCTAGGGCTTAGCCGAGCAATATGAAATAAAAATTTATGAATTCAAAAAAACACTACTCATAACGTTTTTTGGAAAAAATGTTGTAAGCCATCTTATTTCTTTTGCTGTTTTCTATTTTATGAATTTTTCATTTCAAAATCGTTCGACCAGTTTTTTCAAAAAAATGTTTTTTTTGAAAAACTTTTCGAAAACATATTTTAAATTTTTTTTTTAGTATGTCAAATTTAAGAAATCTATAGTTTATACTAGGAGAAAAAATTAAAAAAAAATCTATAGATCCGTTTTCAAAATATTCAAAAAACAAAATACTTTTTTAAAAAAATTATTAAAATTTAAAAAAAAATGTTTTTGAAAATTTTGATAAGCAATATTATTTAAATCATAAAACACTACATATTTTGAAAATTTCATCAAAATCCGTCAATTAATTAACGAGAAAGTCTGATTTTAAAAAACCGGTCATATGGGAGGTACCGTTATAAAACTTTTTCTGAAAAATCCATTAAAATTAAAAGATAGATTTTGCACAGAAAACATCATTCTGAAAGTTTAATCAAAATCGTAGGAGCCGTTTTCGAGAAAAAAAAGTTTTTTAATAAAAGTTATATGGCAGGTACCGTTAGTTTTGGAGCTAGAATGCCAATTCCAAAAACTGTCGGGTAGAGCACTCTAAAAATACTATATACCAAGTTTGAATCAAATCGGCCCAACCGTTTAGGCTGTAGATATCGATACGGACAGACAGACAGACAGACAGACAGACAGACAGACAGACGGACGGAATTTCCGGACCCACTTTTTTTGACTTCTCTATCATCGTAATATCATGTTTGATTGTTAGAATTTTTTTTTTTTTTTTACGAATGCATAACTTGCCTTATAGTCCCTATAATCGCAAGTAAAAAGAGATGGTACCAATAATTGCTCGCTGGTGGCTAAAAATGCAAGAGTACGATTATGAAATCCAACATCGTCCAGGTAAGGCAATGGCGCATTTAGATGCACTCTCTCCTCGGCAACCATACGAATCAGCCAAAGAAGAGAGAACCGGAAGAAGTCAATATGGATGTAATGCGATTGGTTATATACTCTTCAAGTGCAAGATGCTACAGTCGCCGAAATAATCGAGGCACTCAAAAAAACACCTCTGAATGTAAACGACAAGCACATAGAGTCATGACTACAAGCTGCAAGATGGGCGATTGTATAGGTTAGTGGATAATGAAACCCGTTTCTATATTCCAAGGGGCGTAAGACAGCGGGTCGTACAGGGAAGCCATAATTAAATGGGGCATTTATCCAAAAATAAGACAATGAAGCAATTGATAAGAAGATATTGGTTTCCGAGAGTAAGGCAATTAGTTAAAAAGTTCTTGAGCAACTGCGTTGAATGTTTGTACAATAAGTGTGGAGTACAGTCCCCAGAAGCACTACATTGTATCAGCAAAAAAAGTTGGTTGTCTGTAAAGTCGGTTTACGTACGATAATTTTACGTGATAACATCATAAGAAAACATTGATGGCAGCAACACTAACATACAGCCCGTTAACTCACACCCACAAACCCTCTCGTTAAATCCACACTCACACACCCCAATATATACATCCACTTTCAACTTTAACAAAACTCCGCCTATTTTGTATTTCTTTTCCTCTTCTTGTTCTTTTAAAATTTGAGTGGAACTATTTTTTGGAATTTTTTATCAAACTTAACTAATTATTTTAAATTTAACGCACAAAATAATAAATAATTTGCCTAAGTTAAGGCGTCTTACGTTATCATTCAATAAATTATTTAAAATCATTTTCTTAAATTAAATTTTCTAGAAAAACATCATTTTATCTAACTATAATTCCTACAAACACTATCCCATACATCGTACCTGACGAAAACACCAATTTAATTACATTTTCAGTTTTCCATCCTCACAGATCGCAACTGCCACAGTTTGCTTACATTTTCCTTTTATCTTGATGGAAACCGCGTCGCTGTAGATGATGATTTTTGGCACATCCATCTAAAATCTAAATCCTTACCAACCTAAAATAACCATCATCCCTGGAAGCCGAAGTGTGTTCAATCCATACAAACTCGTAGTTTTCACGGTCTAACGAATAACACTGTTATATCCTCCGTTGTTGAATGGATAAAGGACACAAAGACAAAAAAAAACCCTTCTGCCGGTTGAAAACCTTGGTAAACCCGTAAATAGCGTAGATTCTCAAGCTGTGTTGCCGATGTGTTGTGTCAACATGGTGACGACAACGTCGACGACGACGACACGATGATGACGAAAAGTCTTTTGAAAATCAACAAAAAACGCCACGGAAACGGATGACAGTGTTGACAAATGCACCGTAGTTTTTGTTGATTTTGCTCATCGTCTGTTGATTATGTTTTTGAAAAGCTTTTAAAGTGTTTTCCTGGTGTATTTTCAAAAAAAAAAAAAAAAACAAACACCAAACCAATAAGAGTAAAAGGATTCTTCTTCATTTTATTACTCAAACAACTTGTGTTTTTTTTATTTTTCAATATTCCTGAAAAGTCGTAGTTTATGTATCTTTTCGAAATTATTATTTCGTTCACTTTAAATTGTCTAAAGCTTGCAGAATTGAGTTTTTAAAACTTTTTTTTGTATCCTGGATTTTTTTCCATACTTAGCATGTTAAATAAAGTTAAGTGATCCTTCAGAAACCCTACAAAACTGTGAATATTCCCCATTTTTGGTAAGCTCATCTATTTTGCATGATGTTTTGTGATAAAAAGGATGATATACAAGGATAAAGTGTGCGAAATTTATTTTGCACTTTTCTTCAGAATTTTTATCATAAAAGTTTTTTTTTTGAGCGGGGGGGGGGGGGGGGGTTATATGGTGAAAAAGTTCGCCTTAATCTCTTGCACACATACCACAAGGTCAACCACAAATATTGAAGCAACAATATACATTAAAGTGTGAGAAGGATTCGAGACCATGGAATGGGTGAAGAATGTAGAAGATATTTTAAAAGGTTAAAAGGATGGCAGTTTTGGGAAGGGGAATAGGTGTAGCACATACGATAACACTGTCTAAGGTTAAAAGGGGATAATGTTTTTATGGTGCACACCAAATATTTTGTAGGAAGGATAAGAGTTAAAGTTGGAAATTGGAAAAATTCCACTTGTTTATGTTTTTTTAGGGATTACATTCATTGCTATTGTATACATTGAATGTTTCAGAAGTGACCATCAGCATCCTTTTGAATAAATTAAGCAAAAAAAATAATTTTCATAAGAACAGGTGTATTTAATTTTTATGGAATAATAAGAACTAAAAATTCACTAATACTATTTACAATTTCATGAATTGCTAATATAACGTAAGCCCTCCGTGTTAGATGAATTTTTGATTCTCCTTAATGCTTGGTAGCTTCAGAGTGTGTCCTTTGTAGACATTATGGAGTCCCCATTTCTTCCGTGAACTGCCCTATAAACAGTTGACTTCCCAACGCCCCAACATGTCCGTAGGATTGGTAATTAGATTTCCCCCTCCTTTTTTTATCGAAAATGCATATGCATTTGGACTCGAAGAATCTTTTCTTCGTTGGATTAGTAATTGCTTTTCGAACCACAATACAAGTTGTGTTGGACGGATTCAAACCTGAATTTACAAAATAAATGCTGGTGTGCCCCAGGGCTCCATATTGTCTGCGACCCTTTTTCTTATATTTATCAACGATAATAACAACTAATCCAATAAATTATTTTGCTGACGACAGTACTCTCAACTTTTCATATTTGTTTCCAGATTCACATCCATATTCTTCGGATGTGGAACTGCAACGGCAGCGTATGATAAGCTCATTAAATTCTGATCTTGATAGCATTGTACAATGGGGAATAAGAAATGTCCTAGAATTAAATGCCTCAATAACTCAATGTTGTCTTTTGTCGTTAAAGCATACCTCCAATGCCACTATCCATGAGTGGTGCATGCATCGAAGAAACCAGACCACCTTCTTTGGAATGACCCCATATTCGATGTTGTATAAGAATGGTGCGAGATGTCTATAGGTTTCCTTCGAAGAAGCAAGCAATTTTGTACCTCTTCTGATCTGGCTACAGTATTTATTATATTCGACCAAAACTTGAGTATGAACTATCACTATCCTCAAGTCTTATCAGTTTATGGCATAGCATTGACTTATACTCTCAACGATTCCTGTGTGGGTGTTGTTAATCTGCAAGAATGGAAGGGACCTACAATTTACCGCCGAGTCTGAACGGCTATATGAGATGCACTTTTTCGAGAAAAAATTTACTCTTGGAGCTTTTATGAGTTCCCCGCAAGTGGCAGTACTCCTGAAAAAAGGTGGCTCTGAGAGGGATTCGAACCCCGACTTTTCGTTTAGCAGTCCGACACACTAACCATGGGGCATTACTTGAGTATAATTCCCATATTTGGCAGGTGCTCACATATCCCACTTGAGTTACTTGAATAGAATTCAAAAAAAGAGCTTTAAAAATGAGAGGCGACCGGACAAATCAAAACAAAATTACCTTTCTTCAACACCGTCGTAATGTTTCTTGCCTTTTGATATTTTATCATACATTTTAGTGTCGATCCTAAGCTCGTTGAAGACGGATGTCGAGGTGCGCGCACAATTAGTTAAACGAAGTCCAAACAAATAATTGTTGCGCGTTGTTATCGCGAGTGCTTTAAGGAAAAAAAAAATAATACACGCTCGTTGAGAAATTAGAAAAAAAACCCCTCGCGTGTGCTGTAAAAAAAAATAATAGTGTTCACTCGCGTCGTAGGATGAATGAAAAAGATGCCCACTCGCGCTGAAGAAGAAAAAAAAATAAATAAAACGCATTCGCATAACAAATTATCCTCTATTCTGTCCCAAGACCTTTGTGCTTAACTGCCTCTTTCTTATCTACTGTAGGCATCGTATGACCATACAATGCTTGCGGTAAATAGATAAGGGCATCTGAATTTGTCTTATTGTGCTGAATGTTTGGATTGATTTTTTGTAAACAGGCTGTCTTATGGGCATAACACCTAAGACAGTTTGATTATTACAGAAGTTAATTTTGATTTTCACTGCGCAGTTCGACTTAATCAGAGTTGTGTTTTGTATGTAAGTATTTTTAAATGGTAAGTGATTTTTGTGTCGTGTATTCAAATGTTCGTGGTTTAAGAAAGAATTTCTTTCACGTGTACGTCTACACTGTTCAACACAGGCCAGCTGTTTTGGCATTAAGTGAAACTCAGGTTGGAGTAAATACTGATTTATCAGAATTTGCTCTACATGGGTATAGCTTGGTGCCATTACTCTTTTCTCATCATGGTCTCGTGGTCTATGTTAGGAATGATATTGCTTGCCAGAGCCTTCCCCAATATGGGCAATGTTCCAACACGGACTTTAACTTCTTATGGCTCAAATTCACTGTCCGCAAGCATGTCATTCATTATTGTTTTATTTACAGGAGTCCAAATCTTGACAGTAATTCGACTTGTAACGAGTTTGATGCACTGTCTGATTCCATCTCGAAAATTGTTTCCCTTTGTCCTCGCACTGAAATCGTTATTGCGGGCGATTTCAATGTACACAATTCCAACTGGCTCCGCTATTCTGGTCAGACAACACCCGAAGGAAGGTATGTCGAGCTCTTTGCCGGGTTACATCACCTTACCCAACTGATCGATGTGCCAACGCGTATACCGGATGTTGCTGGGCAAGCAGCCCATACTCTTGACTTGTTTCTTACTTCTCACCCTGATAAATATACCATTAGTGTAACTTCTCCATTTGGCACTTCAGACCATTGTATCATTTCAGCTAATTTCTCATCCCCCACCCATCCAGTTAAAGAAAAACTTCCCACCAGGACCGTTTGGCAATACGAGAAAGCCAACTGGGACGGCCTGAATTTCTTTTTCCGAAACTTTAACTGGTCACTATGCTTCCTCGATAGTGACATTGATGCCAGTGCTGAAATGATCACAAATGTGATTCTTCTAGGGATGCGTGCTTTTATTCCTAACAGAGTAAAAAGCATCAAACCTAAAGAAAAGTCTTGGTTTAATTCTGAGTGTAAAGAAGCTATCAGGCTCAAAGAAGTAAGTTTCCGATCTTACAAAGCCAACCCTACAGAGGAAAATCGGAAAAAGCACAAACAAGCAAGGAACTCATGCAACTCCGTTATAGAAAGAACCAAATTTTTGCATGACCAAAAATTACGGCAAAAAATTCTGCAGTGTCCCAAAGGCAGTAAAAATTTTTGGTCATTTGTAAAAAATATAAAAAACTCCTCGACATCTTCGGTTCCAACGCTCATCGACAATAACAAACCAATTGTTTACTCTTCAGAGAAGGCAAACTTGCTCGCCGCCCATTTCGCTGCCAGCTCCACGCTGCCTCAAAGCAACGTTGCCCCTCCTGTACTTGAGAATTTAAATTTTTCCATGGGACACATTTTTTTCCGCACTCGTACAGTAGCAAGAGTTCTCAAAGATCTCGATATACACAAATCCGCTGGCCCGGATGGTATACCCCCGATTCTTCTGAAGAGGTGTTCTTCCACACTGGCAAAGCCACTGCGTAAGCTTTTCCATCGCTCCTACTCTTCTGGAATCTTTCCTAGAAGATGGAAAACAGCATTTGTCCAGCCTGTCCCTAAGAAAGGTGACCCATCCTCCCCCTCCTCCTACCGACCCATAGCACTGACATCCCTTCTTTCTAAGGTCATGGAAACACTGATTAACCGTCAGCTTAAGGAATATCTCGAAGATCGTAAGCTTCTCCATGACCGTCAGTATGGCTTCCGCAGCAACCGTTCCACTGGTGATCTGATGGCATATCTCACCGAACAGTGGAACAAATCTTTACATCGCTTTGGTGAAAGTAAGATTATTGCTCTTGATATCTCCAAGGCATTTGATAGAGTTTGGCATGAAGCTCTCTTATCGAAAATGCGTGCTTTTGGGATCGATAATACTCTTGTTCGTTGGATTAGAAGCTATCTTCTGGACCGTTCAATACAAGTTGTATTGGACGGATTCAAGTCTGATTCCCATAAAATAAATGCTGGTGTGCCCCAGGGCTCTGTTCTGTCTCCGACTCTTTTCCTCATTTTTATAAATGATCTTCTGTCTGTTACTTCTAATCCACTTAACTGTTTTGCTGACGACTCTACCCTCAGCTTTTCATATTCGTTCGATAATTCACGTCCTTCGCCTTCGGACGTACAATTGCAACGGTGCCGTATGTCAAGCTCATTAAACTCCGATTTATACAGCATTGTCAAATGGGGTAATAGAAATCGTGTGGAGTTTAATGCTTCGAAAACTCAATGCTGTCTTCTGTCGTTAAAGTTAAACATTCCCCCAATGCCATTGTCCATGAATGGCACTTACATCGAAGAAACCGAAAAGCTCTCAGTACTCGGTATGTGTGTCAACGACGACCTCCGTTGGAACGACCATATATTTGAGATCGCTAAGAATGCTGCAAAGTGCTTAGGTTTTCTGTATCGGTGTAAGAAGTACTTTTCCCCATCTGATCTGGCTACAATTTATAAAGCGTTTATACGCCCTAAACTCGAGTATAACTCCCACCTCTGGGCAGGTGCTTCGCAAACATCGCTTCACCTGCTTGATAGAATACAAAATCGAGCGTTAAGATTGATAGGTAATAGAACTGCCGGTGAAACAATTGCCCCACTCGAACACCGACGCAATGTTTCATGTCTTTCCTTATTTTATCGTTTCTTTTACAAAAAATGTTCACTCGAAGTAGCCAGTTGCATTCCTCCCCTTAAAAGTTTCTCCCGTAATACTCGTCTTGCAAGGAATGCTCATCAGTTCACCCTTGAGCCTAATTTCGGACGTACCGTGAAATATAGGGATTCTTTTTTTAGCCGAACGACACGAATCTGGAATAGTTTACCCGGCGGGATTTTCCCTTGCCATTTTGATCTGCAAACATTCAAAACCAATGTTAATCGGCACCTCCTATCTCTCCCCTCCCTATCTTCGTAATGCCCGCGCAGTGTGTTCTACATTAAAAGGGAAACACATAATCCCTTGTGCGCGCGTTAATTATAAAAAAAAAAAAAAAAAAAAAAAAATCAAAAAGTTAACAAGGTGGAGCATAAGTAAACCACTGTTATATATGCTTTATGACATGCTTAATGGAAGAAAGTTAGTTGTCAAGAGTGGCAATGTGACTTCTACCACAACATTTGATAATAAAAACGGTCTTCAAAAAGGAGCCGTGAGCTCGCCGATTCTCTTTAGTATTTACACCAGCGATCTCACTGGGAGTACGACCTCATGCAATTGCGATTGCCTATGATTTAATTATGTACAGAACAGGTCCATAAGTTTAGGTTATTAGAATTCTCTTGCAACGTTATTTTGATTAAATTTAACAATACTGCAGTGATTTGAAGCTGAAAATTAACTTCCAGAAATGTGAAACTATCCTGTTTAGAACCCCTTTGTCTGGGGCATCTATGATACGATACGAGAGAGAAATGGCGCAAGCTAGTGATCGCATGGACCACATGGACATCCACTGGCGAGTAAAAGTGTGGTAAAGTACCTTGGTATCTGGTTGGATCAGTATCTATATTTCAATCGACATGTAGAGGCTGCTCTGGCCAGGGCTAGGGAAGCTTTCACTTTAACAAGACGGTTGTTTTATAACAGCTGCCTTGATAGCCGGGTAAAGGTGATTTCCTACATGGCCCTTATTAGGCCGATGATTGCCTACGGATACAATGGGTGGTTCAACGTTGCACCATCTCTAATGGATTTTTGAGAGACAGTGTCTTTGTACCTGTCTTGGACTTCACAGAACACCAGGGTCGGAGTACAAACCCTACTATTCCAACGCGGTGCTATATAACGGGGCCAATATAAACAGGATAGATAACTATTTAATTAAGCTCATTCACAGACACATTGCCAGAGCGATAACCCCCAAGATGAATACTTTGAAAGTACACATTCAAGCGGTTTCATACAACCCGAGGCTTTCCTTTATTTAGACAGTCGAGGTCTGATACAAGATAGATCGGCGATCCCGTTGATCTACCATGTCGGCCGGAAAACTATGGATAGGCGGCTCCTTTACGACCGAGACATTGTCGCAGGAAACGAAACAGAGCTACTCCGGTTCAGGAGGGATGAGGGATGAGGGATTACAGTCAACAAAAACAAAAAACAAAAAAAAAATATTGTAAAAATTGCTGCTTTGGCTGTTCTAGGTTTAAATAGATTTAATTATTTTAAGTTTATTTTTAGTTTATTATGAGTACCTATACTAATTAACTTAGTTTTAAGAAAAAAACTATCTGATGCCTAGTTTTCTTCTAGGGAAAAATAAAACCCCTTAATGTTCGTTTAATTTTTTTTTTTATTTTTAGGCCGACAGCCAATTAATTAAGATGGAGAGTAATTGAGAACGCCCACATTGGACCGTAAAGTTAGTTAAGTTAATATTTAAGTTAGTTTTTTTTTTAATTTTTTGTCTGGTATTAAGATAATTAAGTAATGAGAAATAAAAAAAAATAATAGCGACTTCGTCCGCTCCCTGCCTGTGAAAGTCCCGGCAAAATCGGTCTATAAATAAGAATTTTCGAAAAAAAAAACGACACCAGCGCCACCTAGTGAGTAATTAAAATAGTCTAAGTTACTCCTTAGAATATCAGCTACCTGCCAGTGACAGTCCCGTCAATCGGTGCAGCCGTTCCCGAGATTACCTGAAACAAACAGACAGACAGACAGACAAGAAATTTCAAATGGTGTTTTTGTTATAAGTACTGTATATCCTTTCGTATACATCAAGTAAAAAGCTGTTATTTTGATTTTAAAACAGACACTTCATTTTTATTTATGTGAATAGATACCTCAAATTAGTGTCATTTTGTTTTATAACAAGATGTTTAGATGTATTGTCTGGGGCCGTGTTACCCCAAAAGAGGAAGGAGAAATATTTTATGAAAATAAATACTTTCCATTTAAAATTAAAATCAACCTTTTAAGTTCATTATGTTCTTCCCTTTTAGTATAAATCTGTTTTTGCTTTAGTTCTTTTCTAAAATCTATCAAAACAATTCCTTAAGCCTTTCTAAATGTCATGCACCATGTTCTTTCAACAATTTCATTATGAATGAGTAATGACTGATATTTTGATTTTTCCTCCAAAAAACACACTTACATATATGTTATCTGTAAGAAAAACAATTCCCATCGTAAAATTAATATCAGCTGAATTTTCCCGTTTAAGGAAAAAAAAATTAATTACCACACCCACATTTCAAAAGCATCAATTCTAGCAATTAATGTTCTTGCATTAATTATCCTTTCACAACAACCTCGCAAGAATTAAAATTATGATACAAAAATGAACAATTCGGCATCCTCACGAGGACAGAATTGTTAGTCCTTCAACCTTTCAAAACACCAGCACAAATGTATCATAAGCTCCATTACTTTAACTCTTGTCCTTCGAACGAGGATTTGATGATATGGTAGTTGGGGAAAAAAATCGACTATGATAAAACAGAGAAATTAAATCCAAGTGAACACTCTGGCTTGTGTGGCAACATTAGGGATATCCATAATTTCATATCCCTTATTTTTGCCAAAATGCTTGGATCACTTCCAAAATGGATACACAATATAGAAAGCAAATGACAATGAACTATTCCAATCATGAAAATTGCATACAATGTGAAAGAATGCTTAAATAAATAGGAATTTTGCATTTAAAAAAAAACTGAAAAAAACCTTTCATTCCATGACCTTGAACGACAAAAATATTTTTTGGCAATAGTCCGAGGAGAAACTCATCGAATGATAGTTTTTGTTTTAATTCCTAGAAATAAAAATGTCTTTTGAAATGAAAATATCAAAACAATAGTCCAATGAGTCATTTCATCGATGAAAACTCAGCAGACTAAATTTTTGAAAGGATCTGGGAAAGGATAAGTGAAAAATCCGCTAAGCATTAAAAAATCCTTAAAACCTTAAAGTTAGAAAATCCTTTTAATGCTTCTGTCTTCTTTAATTTTTGGTCCTAGAAAAGGCAATGGATACTTTATTCACATCAAAAAGAATTCAATAAAAAATTCTTCTCTTCTACTACAATACCCACAATTTTCAGAGAAAAGGTTTCCCATTTTCGCTTTCCCTTTAATACTCTCCATCATCATAGAAATATTAAAAAAAAAAAACAACAACAAATTGCGGGAAAACCGTCAAGGACTACGATAACCCAAAATATAATTTAAAATTAATAGACTTCACTTAATTGAGGAAATATTTATCATCTGACTCTTTAAGGAGGCCAACAACAAAAAATCCTTCTACTTGAAAGATCCTTAACAATTGTTGTCTTCCTTCATTTGGGATACAAAAATGGAAAGGAATTAAGCAAGTTTCTGCTTCAAGTAATTTTGTTTGATACTTCATTACACTTTTATTCATCTACTACAATCTGCAAATGTGTTTTCTTTCATTTTATATCTTTTAATTTTTGAAGTGAAATCTTTCGTTCGTTTTATTTTTTTTTTCATTTCACTTAATGAAAGGATGTTCCATTGGCCCTTTTTCAATTAAAATCTTAAAGCCATTGGCAGAAAGAACTTATTAATTTGACTCAACAAAAACGATATCTGGAGATAAGAAATTAAGGATTTTTTGTCCGGTTTTATTATTTATATCATTGAGATAATGAGGACAAAAGGACAATTAGTGACGAAAACTTTCATTAAAATAGAGAGTGAAAAAGAGTCAAATATTTGTTGATCCATTTTTACTTGCGATTATAGGTACTATAAGGCATGTTTAAGATTTGTGAATATAAAAAAAATTGAGATAACAATCAAACATGACATAACGATCATAGAGAAGCCTTAAAAAGTCATTTACAAAAAATGTCCGTCTGTCTGTCCGCGTCCGGGCGTATAACCTAATCCTAAACGGATTAAGGGATTGCCTTATGCCTTCGAATTTGGTACGGTGTATCTTTTGACATTCCTAAGGAGGGGAAATTGAAATTTTATTTTTAGGGCTAAGAATAACGTTACCTGCCATATAACGGTTATGTAGAAGCTTATTTTTCTCGAAAACGGCTCCAACGATTTTGATGAAATTTTTGATATTTTTTTTTGATATCATTTCATCAAAACTAAATTTACCGGAAAAGTCTATTAACGGTACCTTTCACGTAACAGTTTTTTGATTTTTTGACTTCTCGGTAACGGCTCAATGGATTTCAATAAAAATGTATATTTAAAAAGATTTAAGTAGCCAACGTTTTGAATAATTATTTTTTTCTATTTGTAATTATTTTTTGAAGTTTTTTTTTTTGAAAATTGAATGTTTTTAAAACTTATCAAAAAATATATTTAAAATTTTAAAATTAGGTCTAAATTAATAAACTCTTAAAAACTGCTTACCGAAATTAAAAATTTTTTTTTTTCAAAAAACAAGATTTTATCAAAACCGGTCCTACAAATTTCGAATCACTTTTTTCATAAATTCTTTGTTATTTACGACGTGTGATAGCGTACTTCATTTTTACTAAAAACCGTTAAGTATTGTGATTTTGATACTGTTTATAAGTTCAAACTGTAATACCAATGTAGTTAAACAAATAAGAGCAAGTACGTGCGACCAGTCGTGCCCATTTTTAATATGAATTTGGTGAATAGAAGGAAGATAATAATTTGTGGATTAAAATCAAAACTCATATTACTGATTGAAATACCCAGTTCACTATTTGTATTTATTGTAAATAGTATATTTGAATAGGATGTTCGCATTTTAATTATAACATGATGGCCGAATGAGGATTAGGTTTTTTGATGTCTTAATTCAAACATAATATGTTAATGAAATACCTGGTTATATTTTTGGAAATAAATTATAATATATAATAAATAATTGGACTTTGGATTTTACCAGATAAACAAAATTCTCGGGATAGTATTGTCAATAGTTTTAATTGCATAGATTTAATACTTTTGATTTTATTGATATCTAAAAAAACCCTGATTTTGTCACTGGCTCACTTCACTAATGACCATCGAAATTCTTAGGGTACTTTTTATTGTCCTAGAAACCTAAACTTTGGAATGTAAGCTAGTATTAGTACACAAACAACAACAAAATTCTAAAAATTGAAATTTTCAAATCCACCAACCCGTTACACTAGGGGGTGGAAGTTTGTATGGGACTTCCGCAAATTTTTACGCAAAATGTCGGAAATTTATATAGGGGCTCCTTGTTAGATATGTAAATATAATAAAAAAAAAATTTGGCACGACTGGGTCGCACGTACTTGGTCTTATATGCCTAATGGAGTACGCCATCACACTTAAATATAATTGGATTTATGAAAAAAGTGTTTCGAAAATTGTAGGACGGATTTTGATAAAATCCTGTTTTTTTATTTTTAGTTTTTTGAAAAAAAAATTTTTTTTTTTAAATTTTGGTATACAGTTTCTTAGAGTTTATTAATATACAGCTGATCAACAGATTTAATTTTTTTTTCGAATAGTTTTAAAAATATTGAATTTACAACAAAAACTTAAAAAATTAATTTTAAATACAATACAATAAATTATTCAAAATATTGATATGCAGAAATAATTTGGCTACTTAGGTATTTTCAAATACATATAAAATTTTATTGAAATCCAATGAACTCTTACCGAAAACTCCGAAAATTGAAAACAACCGTTATATGAAAGGCACCGTTAATAGACTATTTCCGTTAATTTGGTTTTGATAAAATAATAGCTAATACCTACAAAAAAAAATCTCAAAAATCTTCATCAAAATCGTTGAAGCCGTTTTCGAGAAAAATAAACTTTTCCTTAACGGTTATATGGCAAGTACCATTATTTGTAGGCTAGGCCTAAAAGTAAAATTTAATTGATTTTTGTGTATTCTTTAACAAAAAAAAACTGTTCTATCGGAGGAACCCTTTTTAGCCCATCATCTTGATTTTTTTTAAGGCTGTAGTTCAATATACATCCGTACAGTAGGACAGACAGGTAGATGCACAGAAAGAATTTTGCCAGTAACTCAAATATGTTTCTCTAATATCGTTATGTCATGTCTGATTGTTAGAATTTTTTTTTACGAATGCATAACTTGCTTTATAGTCCCTATAAATCGCAAGTAAAAAAGGTATTGCACTAACAGAGCTACCTTTGCCAATTGAAAACACTACTGTATAGCTTTTTCATTGCTTTTTATCATATTGGGCTTTTTGGGCTTTCGGTTTTGGAGCTTTTGAGAATAAATTTAGTAGTGTGAGAGGGTAGGTGTTGTGGTATTTGTGTATTAATAGTACTAATAGCTAGAAAACCGTAAAATGCAGTTAAATTTGGTTGGCTTTGGTATTTTAGTAGAAAGAAGTTATTTTGTTTTAAAAAGAGTGATGTGATATTGTGATTAATAAAAAAAATATATATAGTGTTATTAAAAACAGTGAACTGAAATTTTTTTAAATTGCTATTAAACTGCAAATGTTTTTTTAATAAAAAGTGAATTTATATTTTTTTAAATTATAAGTAATGTATTTTATTGTAATCAGCAAGTGGTAACCCTACTCAAATTGCTCTCCCATTTGCGATGATTTATAATGATAATTAGAGCTTTTACTTGAAACAGAAATATGGAACCCAATGCAACCAGACTGAGAAGCAAACGTCCTATCTTCCCTGTACAGACAATTTTTTATTGAACAGACTATAGTTGTTTTGCTGACAACAATTTCATCGGCCTTTGCATATTTGTTTATAATTCACAACCTTGCTCATGCTTGGTTAAAATGCCTCCTCTGTTCTATCGCTATTTCTATAAAATGTTCTTGGGAATTACCAAGATGCACTCCTGTCCTTAAAAAATATCTCTGGAGTTTATATCAATTTACGCGGCCTACGGAGCTAATTTCAAACAAACGTTAAGTAAAGTTTCTCTTTCTTATGCCGCACTACGCGAATGTGGAACGCAATAGTCTACTCAATTTTTTTCTCTAATCCGCACAAAGGTCAAATAGGTTTATTTAAGCATAAGTCCAATAAATTCGCTGGAGCGAATTGCTGTCAATATTTTTTTAAATCAGGAGGTGATCCTGAAAAAGAGCTTAAGCATCTTCTTATACGAGAAAAGACAGTTAGGTAAAGACCGAGTTATCACCTAACGTAAAGTATTAAAATTAAAATTTTATATATGAAAGAAATGAAATGAAATTAAATGAAATGAAATAAAATGAAATTAAATGAAATGAAATGAAATGAAACGAAATGAAATGAAATGAAATGAAATGAAATGAAATGAAATGAAATGAAATGAAATGAAATGAAATGAAATGAAATGAAATGAAATGAAATGAAATGAAATGAAATGAAATGAAATGAAATGAAATGAAATGAAATGAAATGAAATGAAATGAAATGAAATAAAATGAAATGAAATGAAATGAAATGAAATAAAATGAAATGAAATGAAATGAAATGAAATGAAATGAAATGAAATAAAATGAAATGAAATGAAATGAAATGAAATGAAATGAAATGAAATGAAATGAAATGAAATGCAGGCTGAGCTTCTATACTATGCCAGCAATTAAAGCCTGAATCCTTAAAAGAAAACTTAACAACCTTTCAGAATACATGATACTTAAAACTGCATAATATCTACTAATAACGTTTATAATAGGAGTTAATTGACTAAGAACAATCGAAGTTAATTATTGACCTATAGAAGAGTTTTGAGTAAATATCACCTGTTAAAATTTTACGCTTTTATCTGAATTAGAATTAATTGCTTGTTCCCGACACAACTTTATTAACTTCTTATCTAGAAAACATGATTACATGAAAATTATCATGAACCATAGCATTATTTATCGATATTGCTTTTTGATGTTCGCCATCCAGCTGAACCTACTCCTAATCAAGACCATCTCACGTAGAAGATTAAAATCCTGGTGATTTATTAACGATATTGATTACTCTTTTGTGTCAATTTCATGTTGCAGCCAATCTTAAACATCCACGCGAAGGCTTCCTCCCTGTCAGGCAAAATATTTATTATCCACGTGGCACTTTGTCTTCCTGATAAGCAACAAATTTGCGAATCTTAGCGACATTGCTAGGCCCCAGGAGACGCGGCAGGCATTGTTTTGTCAGCATGCGGATTTTCAGAGATTTGTATCTTTATTGTTCCGCCGAACAAAAAAAAGTTATTGTTCTATGAGAAGATGCCATGCTGAACGATATTAATGGTCCTTAAGGACGAAACCATTGAGTTTTTGATGGAAAGTTTTTAGTTAATCGTGCTGTCTTTATCGGAGGAACAACAAAAACTTTCATCATTGTCAATATCTATTGAATGGAACAAATTTGCTTCAAATCGAGTTTACAGCAAAAAAAAAAGACGATAAGAGTCCTTTTCGTTTGTAAGTGATTTGGGGAAAACCGAAAAAAAATCCTTGTCATTGAAAATTAAAGACTCAACTTCATTTCAGACTCAAGGAACAAAAATAGCCAAATAAAGTCCAAAGAAGTGTTCTCAAATTCAACTCAATTAAAGTCCAGGCACACCACACACACCCAAATAATATCAAACAACATTGCCTCCTGATTCTCAGCTCCTCCGTGCCCCAAAAACCACAAGAAGCAAAAAGATTTGTGTGTCCAAATGCATTTATTTTCTACGGATGACCGTTTTGCATACCTTTCGGCTTTCTCCGTCCATATATGTATATACATTTTTCATGGAAGATGCAGGAGCAACCTGCCAGAGATTTTTATTTCGTGAATTTCCAAAATGTCTGAATTTGTAAAGCCACTTGGGCGTGTAACCAGAGCATGGTGTAAGTAAATTCATCTTGCCCTTCCGGCAGCTCTTGAGAACGTCCTATACGGAAGGCGGAAATTGTGCAATGTTGCCTGGTCTGCTTGGCTTGGTGTGCAAGCCATACACAAACGAATGTCTTCAGAGACGCCAACAAAAGGCAACAAAATAAAAAAAGGGTTTAAACACTCTGTGGTGCCACAAGCCTGCCTCGGTTCTCGGTTGGATATTTTGTAACGCGTTAAAGTCTAAGCACTTGACATACATGGCGCGCAGCAAAGGAGAGCGAGTGCAGCATTGAGGATGGCATTATATAGCATCAACTCCAGTGTTATAGATCATATCCTTATTGCATGGTGCGAATATCCTTTTTCCTGTGCAATTTTATCCCTAGGGGTGGCACTTCTCTCCCCGTTGTTATGGTCGTATCGAATTTTTTAACTAAACACGGAATGTAGACAATTCTGTTGCCTGTGAAGAGGATGCAAATCTCTGGTGGCGCATAGGGTATATATAGGGGCTATCGGAGCACGACTTTGATAAGCGTTAATGGTATCATGCTAAAAGGAGTTAGAGCTAAGGGAGGAGACATGATGTCATGCAATTGCAGTTTTATGCTGCGAACTGTGTAAACACAGGTTTATAGCAGAGACACAAACAGGAACGGCAGGAGCTACGGATATAAAAATGTTTTTGTGCCCTTTAAAGTATGCAGCATTGTTACTTATGCAAAGTTAATTTTATTAAATTGCTTAAGTTTGTTTTGGTAATTATTATTAATTTTAATTATGGGCAGGCGTAAATGTTTTTTGGGTAATGGATTTTAATGGATTTTCAAATTTGGCGCAAATAAAGATTGGTGAAGCTTACAGACGAGAGTCTAGTGTTAAATACGCTTCCAAGCTTTAAATTATTATGGTTACCAGCAGTAAAACCAACCAGATTTGGAAGAGCGAGTAGAGGAGCAGTGTATCAAATCAATGCCAGGAAAGGAGAAAACCAAGGGATTTCCTATGAAATCGCAGCATTAAATAGCCAGCTAGTGCCCCGTGGCTTAGTGGTTAGTGTGTCGGACTGCTAAGCGAAAGAACCTGGGTTCAAATCCAGTTCATAGCCACCTTTTTTTCTGGGGTACTGCCTCTTGCGAGGAACTGACAAAACCTCCAATAGTAAAATTCGTCTCGAAAAAGTGCATCTCATGTAGCCGTTCGGACTCGGCGGTAAACTGTAGGTCCCACACACACAGGAATGGTTGAGAGTATAAGTCACTAGGCCTTGGCTCCTTAAGGAGCTGTCGCGCAAATAAATTTATTTATTTAAATAGCCAGCTGACAGAAGAAAGAAGTTCTAAAGGACGGACAAGATTACAAATGGCAAAGGACGGATAGTTCTTCTTAACGGGCGTACTTAGGATGATTTCGAAAGAAATTTTACTTGCCTTCAAACAAATGGTTTTTCTACAATAGACTTATGTATCGGTTCATATACTTTCCTTCCGTTCATCCAAGGCTTTAGAGTGGTATGCCAAACGTGTTACCACTGCAACTAGAACATCGATACGAAAAAGTTACGGAGTTAAAGCTACTGCCAAAGCTCATTTGGAAAGATAATTTTAAAGAAGTTTATACCAGCAAAAACTGAGTGAATTCATCGAGATCCACCAAGACCGAGAAGAATGGAGCGCAGAAAATATCAATCATCAATAGATAATCCATGGTAAAGAGAAATGTTTTGGTCAAGCTTGTAAGAGAGAAAGAAAACAATCCTTCCTCTGGCTGCGAAAATTAAGAAAAAACTCATCGGAAACCATCAAAAAAAAATATCTTCGGTTTAACAGACTGTATAAACAACTCTGTAAAAAAATAGAGAATACTTTACTTTACTTCAGCACGAACCGGGGCCTCAACCAACATGCCTCTCCAGCCAGCTCGGTCTTTGGCTAGCTGCCTCCAGTTTCGCACTTAAAGTTGTTTGAGGTCGTCCTCCACTTGAACGCGCCACCTAAGGCGAGGTCTTCCTTGACTGCGATGAAATTGAAGATCCTGCGAGCCGGAGCATTGTGGTCCATGCTTTGTTGTCCATTCGCTCTACATGACCTAGCCATCTTAAAGGTGAAATGCGTATTTTTTTGACCAGGTCAATGTCGCTGTACAGTTCGTATAGTTCTTGGTTGAACCTTCTCCTTCAAAGCCCGTTAATGCAAATATTGCCAAAAATCCTCCAAAGAATCTTACTCAGAGTAAAGTTAACCCGGTCTCTTCCTAAGATTTTGTAATTTTTATGTGGCAAATTTTTTTCTGGATCACTATGATTCTTGTAGAAACTTTATAACAATCATTCAATTTTGTTCTAAAAAACAAACTACTGCCGATTATTTACGTAAATTGTTTGAGTTCAATAAATTCTCGCCACATTGCCAGTCTTGTGTCTACTTTCCGCATTTATTTCACGTGACATTTCAGTATTAAATTGCATCTAATATACCTTTTCCCACATCGATTTTGTGTCATATTAAATCAATGTGTTATTCTATGGTCTCATTTCAATAAAAATAAAAATCATGAAAAAATAACCTTTTCGCAGCGACCATAATTTATTTAGAAGCCCCATCACCAGGCATGCAATAAAATCCAATAAACCTAATGGTTTTTCCATTCCAAAAATACAGACAAATAGGCCAAATTTATGCCAACAATCCACCCACAATCACAACTCACAACTGCAAATACTAAAGTACTTTTGGGCTAACATCTCTGGTCTGTACAGACCGAAAACGAAATTTCATTATTCAAATGTCAATATTGTTCAAAAGATATCGAATAAAACATTTTAATCTTCTTGAGGATACAAAAATTGGGATACAAAATGCAAACCTTTCTCTCAACTCGGAACACAAAATGTTTACCAAATGGAAACATGACTGGTAAGGGTTGTGTGGATGGAGATGGATCTGGGCTAAAATATATATAGGGATTCATTAGAGGCGTTGGTTTTGAGTTATTATTTCAACAAGGAACGTTAAGTGTTGATTAACAGAATTTCGAATTAATATTGAAACTTCGAAAGGAAAGTTGATTAAATTACAGGCAGTGCGGGTTTGGTTGGGTAGTTGAATGTAGTAAATCAGCCTAATTAAAGACAATAATTACTCTGCTGGTCGGAGAGTCTCTGTAATCTGTTTATATTACAGAATTGTGTTCATCAGGGTTCTGATAAATTAATAAATTAAAATCTATCTGGACTGCGTAATGGATATTTTTTATTTCCTGATGTACTGAATTTATTGAAAGTTACTGTTTCTCTATTTTTTTTCTTGTAACTTTGTTTGTTTGGTTTGTTTTACTTTCAAGCCGTAACTACTCAACCGATCACAATGAAATTTTGTACACACATTACCAGAGGTCCAAAACACGGCATAGAGTACCTAACGGGTCCGCCAAATAACTTCTTTTTTTTTTGAAAATGCTATAAACAAAAATTACTGAATATTTTCTCAAATTTCTTTTCTCATTTGAAAGTAAAATCTTTCCGGTTAATAATGGAAAATAATTTCATTCAAATGGCTGCCTCGGCTGGCCATGCAGTAGCCTACACGATCGGTCCAATTTTTAAAGCACATTATTGATTGCGTGCAGCTGTATTTCACCAATGGCTTCACGAATGTTGTCCTCTAAAGCGTCAATTGTCTCTGGCTTGTCGGCGTAGCACTTATCTTTTACGGCACCCCACAAATAATAGTCCAACGGTGTCGAATCGCAGCTCCGAGGTGGCCAAACGACATCAGCTCTGCGGCTGATAATGCGATCTTCAAAAACAGGGCGCAAAACATCGAGTGTAGCATCGACTGTGTGGCACGCAGCGCCGTCCTGTTGAAACCAAATGTTGCCAATTTTCTCCTCTTCAATTTTTGTGAACAAAAATTCGTTCAACATGGCCCGATAACGATCGCCATTGACTGCAACGGCCACTTTTTGCTCATTTTGCCTCTGGACCAAAATCCGCACCAAACAGTGACTCGTTCTGCGTGTATCGGCTTTTCAATGTATGCGTGCAGGTTTTCCCAAATTTTGTTTACATACCCGCCAAGATCAAAATGAGCTTCATCTGAAAAGATGATTTTTTTGGCAAAATCGCCATCTTCTCTAAGTCGATCGCCGGCCCACTCAGCGAAGCGAAAACGCATTGAATGGTCAGTTGGCTTCAACTCCTGAACGAATTGACTTTGTACGGCGTCATGCAAAATTCGTCTCAATGATGTCTCTGAAAAGTTCAATTGTTGAGAACGACGGTGAATTGATGTTGATGGCTCTTCACGCACACTTTCTGCCACAGCAGCAATATTCTCGGGTGTACGCACGGTTCTTGGCTTATCAATGAGGATGCCAGTTTCTTTCACTTTTTTCACAAGATAACGAACATACGGAGCTGATGGTGCTTCTCTTCTTCCAAAATCCGTACGCAATTTTCAAAGTAATGTCGCAATATTTCCCAGAGTTGTTCAAGCGTATACACAACCATATTCGTATAGCGGAAGGATGAAACTAATTATCTGTCAAATCAGACAAGAGCTAAGTGTTGCCTTTCACGAAATAAGCACTAGTTTGAAAAAAAAACGTTAGATGGCGGACCCTTTAGTATCGAAAAATAAAGAGTGTGCTTCCGAGGGATAGAAAAGTCGTAGCACAGATAAATAGATAGATAGATACAGATTTTTATTGAAGTACAGTTAAATTTACATTATATCACATATTTTTTTACGAAAAAAATCATTAAAGCATGGCATTTGCCGTCTGCCAGATTGGCAATTAATTAAACTTTATGTAATATACCTCGATATGCATGCATTTCAAAAATAAAAAAAAAGAATCAAACAATTTTTAACAATATAAAGATCAATAAACAATAATTATTAATAATAAAACAAATGAACAGAACCATAATCAGAAATCTTCATTTCATTATAGCAGCTGTATATTATGTATGTAAGAACAATTTTGCAATATTCGTATAGTTTGACAATATCAATCTCATTCAACAATCTTCTTTCCATGAGAAGTCTCTTCTGAATATTTTTGCTTCTGATTGGGGCATTTTCCCATGAAGTGGACAACATTTTCTCTTTCTGCCAATATCACACTCTAGAGGGAAATCAGTCTTGTGCGGAATGAAGTTTAGATTGAGTAGTTCGCTATACGAAGTCTGACCATTGTAGAAATCCCTTGGACATTATTGGAATAACGAAAGTAGTTGTTTCCAGCAATATTATGATTTAGTCTGCTGTACGTTGCTCTGAATAAAGCTTCATCTATATATTCGGCTTTACATTTTTCACCAACCCTTGATATAATTTTTTTTTTTTTTTACTAAATGAGGAAAACAGTCGGATCCCTGGGGCAGACCAGCATTTATTTTGTGGGATTCAGATTTGAATCCATCCAATACGACTTGTATAGAACGGTCCAGAAGATAGCTTCTAATCCAACGAACAAGAGTATCATCGATCTCAAAAGCACGCATTTTCGATAAAAGAGCTGCATGTCAAACTCTATCAAAAGCCTTGAGATATCAAGAGCAGTTATCTTACTTTCACCAAAGCGATGTAAAGATTTGTTCCACTGTTCGGTGAGATATGCCATCAGATCACCAGTGGAACGTTTGCTGCGGAAGCCATATTGACGGTCATGGAGAAGCTTTCGATCTTCGAGATATTCCTTCAGCTGACGGTTAATCACCGTTTCTATGACCTTAGAAGAAAGGGATGTCCGTGCTATGGGTCGGTAGGAGGAAGGGGAGGAGGGAGGTCACCTTTCCAGAAAAGTTGGAGCGATGAAAAAGCCTACGCAGTGGCTTTGCCAGTGTGGAAGAACACCTCTTCAGAAGAATCGGGGGTATACCATCCGGGCCAGCGGATTTGTGTATATCGAGATCTTTGAGAACTCTTGCTACTGTACGAGTGCGGAAAAAAATCTGTCCCATGGAAAAATTTACATTCTCAGGTACGGGAGGGGCAACGGTGCTGTGAGGCGTGGAGCTGGCAACGAAATGGGCGGCGAGCAAGTTTGTCTTCTCTGAAGAGTAAACAATTGGTTTGTTATTATCGATGAGCGTTGGAACCGAAGATGTTGAGGAGTTTTTAATATTTTTTTTACAAATGACCAAAAATGTTTACTGTTTGCTTGTTTGTGCTTTTTCCAATTTTCCTCTGTAAGGTTGGCTTTGTAAGATCGGAAACTTACTTCTTTGAGCCTGATACATTCAGAGTTAAACCAAGACTTTTCTTTAGGCTTGATGCTTTTTCTTCTGTTAGGAATAAAAGCACGCATCCCTAGAAGAATCACATTTGTGATAATTTCAGCACTGCAATCAATGTCACTATCGAGGAAGCATAGTGACCAGTTAAAGTTTTGGAAAAAAAATATTCAGGCCGTCCCAGTTGGCTTTCTCGTATTGCCAAACGGTCCTGGTGGGAAGTTTTTCTTTAACTGGATGGGTGGAAGATGAGAAATTAGCTGATATGATACAATGGTCTGAAGTGCCAGACCAGAGTGAGAAGTAAGAAACAAATCAAGAGTATGGGCGGCTTGTTCAGCAATATCTGGTATACGCGTTGGCACATCGATCAGTTGGGTAAGGTGATGTAACCCGGTAAAAAGCTTGACATATCTTCCAATAACGATTTCAGTGCGAGGACAAGGAAAAACAATTTTCGAGATGGAATCAGACATCGCAGAAAACTCGTTACAAGTCGAATAACTGTCGAGATTTGGACTCCTGTAAATAAAACAATAATGAATGACATGCTTGCGAACAGTGAATTTGAGCCACAAGAAGTTAAGGTCCGTGTTGGAACATTGCTCGTATTGGGGAAGGTTCTGGCTAGCAATATCATTCCTAACGTAGACCACAAGACCATGATGGGAAAAGAGTGATGGCTCCAAGCTATACCCATGTAGAGCAAATTCTGATAAATCAGTATTTACTCCAACCTGAGTTTCACTTAATGTCAAAACAGTTGGTTTGTATTAAACAGTGTAGACATATGCGTGAAAAAATTCTTCCCTAAACCACGAACATTAGAATAGACGACACAAAAATCACTTACCATTTAAAGCATTGATTTGGTTGTCATCGTCGTTCATTTGTTGAAATGACAATCAGTACATCGGTTATATCTTTTTGGTTTTTCATAGCCCAATGCCGACTTGCATACATTTATTAATTGGATTTGGCGATTTCGGAAAGTTAAAAGTTTTGAAAATGCCAACTTTTATACGTTTAAAAACAAAACAGTTTGTTTCCAACTAATCAATGAAAATGCCAGATTTTATTCATACTAGTCGATTAATTCTTTAACTCTCAAATTTATAACTGTCGTTTCCTCAATTTGCCAACTCGTAAAATCCGTGGGGGGTGACTCAACACCTCCCTCGGTACGTCTCTTACTAAATGGGCAACATTCCTTGAAAAACTTAACAGCTAGCTAAGACCGTTGCCAGTTCATTAGCTGATGTAACAGATCTCCATGGAGAAGCGATTCGATGAAACGGGCTTCGAAGTCAAATAAGGACTGAGGCAAGAGTATTAACCTTTCTCGAAGTTAGTCAGCAAAAGAATGACGACGATCCGTATTAAGGTCAAATTTTTTGGACGGATACCCATGGAAGCTTTTTGTAATCAACAATCAAGCAGAGCAAATTCAAAGGTTGGACGACTCGCGTATCTCTTAAGCTAGCGAGAAAACAAATGGCAACTATATTAACAAGTTATAAGAAATGCAGCGTCAGAGGTCTTAGGCTTTTTAATGCTGATGTTGACTGTTTCACTCTTCTGTAGAAGATTTGCACCTGTTTGCCTATTAAGGCCCCTCTGCATCTTTTGGACTTCATCACGTTGCTTATTATCTTTTTTTCTTTCTCCTGAGCAAGCTTTTCTCATTCTTGCTTCGCCTAACGTAGAAATCAGAAATGGTCTAGTTCTCTTCCGGAGCCACGAACTCGGTTTTGGCTTTATTTGCCACAGTTAGATTCGAAATAGATTCTGGGTTTTTTTTGAAAGTGTTTATAAGAAGGAAGCCAAACACCTTCGAAGCTGCACTGCTTATGGTTTGTTGACTCACCGTTATTGGTTTCGGGTTAATATTATCATCAATTGGTGGATTTCTTGCTAACACAGGGGATACGCGGTGAGCATAGGCTGAAGCTCTTGGAGAACAACTTTATCAACTGGCCATGGCCTTAACAGCTGTTCAGTTTTCTGCGGTTTTTCAAATGTACGTATGGTTGTGTTAAGGTCGTCAAAATTTTGGTTTGGTCATTAAAGGCAGCATTTTCATTATAACGGTTTTCTTATACGACTTGATAGATAGTGTTGGATCTTCAGAGTGCATCTTTTTCCAGTTCCTTGTTCCTGAGAAGGTATCTCAGGGGCCTATTTCACCAAATTACAAGTGTAATTACAAATTTGTATATGTTGATTACATTTACAAATTTGTTTACTGATTTTCTGTTTCACAAACTACAAAATTAATTCCAACAAATTTGTTAAAAAGAGAACAAAATTATGGGAAATTGTACTTGTTATTTACAAATACAAAAAAATGTGGTTTCACCATTTACTTTGCAAAGTTGTAAGCAACAACTGTTTTTTACAAATACACATTGGAAGGCAAGGTCTTTGACAGAAACAAGTACCGTTTACGTAGAAAAATACCATGGTCTAAACCTATAAAAAGTGTCAAAACTAACGGTTTTTAGTAAGAAAGAAGTACTTATATAACAATGATTTCATGAAAAAAAATATATCGAAAATTGTAGTACGGATTTTGATGAAATCTTTTTTTTTTTTAAAGTTTAAAGTTAAAAAAAAGCGTCAATAGAATTTTTCGGTAAATTGGGTTTAGGATGATAGCAAGTAGCTAAAAAAATCATCAAAATCTTTCGAACCCTATTCGAGAAAAATGAGCTTTTACCTAACGGTTAAATGACAGGTACTGTTATTTTTAGCCCTAAAGTTAAATTTCAATTTCCCCCTTAATGCCAAAAAATCACAAATACCAAATTAGGAGAAATCGGTTAAGCTGTTCAGGCTGCAGCTTGTGATACATACAGACACACAGGAAGACAGGCAAACTGACAGACAGACAGACATTTTTTGTCACTTACTTGTTTAGGTTTCTTATGATAGTAATTTCATTTTTGATTGTTATCTCATTTTTTTCATATTCACGTATCCTAAACTTGCCTTATAAATAGTACCTATAATCGCAAGTAAAAAACGAAATTTCAAAATTTTTCAACGCAATTTAAATCAGTGAAGTTTAGAAAAAACTGTATAATTTTCATATCCTTCATTTCTTCGATTAACATATCATTTAATTGCGCTCCAAAAAATACCTTCTTTTATTTCCTTAACAAGTTTTAACCGAAACTTTACTTAAAAAAAAAAAAAATAATTTTGTATTGGGTTTTTCAACAGACAGCAAACGACGCCATATTTCTTGCCGCTCTTTTGACACTTCTCTTCAGTAAGGTTTGCCATTTCATAATGGAAAGATATACGAGCCAACAACGAGTCGAAATTATTAAAATTTACTACCGAAATTCGGAGTCAGTGGCCTCAACGTTAAGAGCGCTACGTCCAATTTATGGTCGTCATAATCGTCCTAGCAGATCAACAGTTGAGTGTCTAGTGGAAAAATTTGAATCCACAGGCACAGTACAAAATGTTCCCGTACCAGTATGACAAAGAAGTGCCCGTAGTGTCGAAAATATTGCTGCCGCTGAGCCTTCAGTTGCAGAAAGCCCAAATGCGTCTCTCACACGTCGTTCTCAAGCGTTGGGCATCTATGTGAAGTCGTTGTGGCGAATTTTGCGAAAAAATCTTGGCCTACATCCTTACAAGATTAAATTGACACAAGAACTGAAGCCGCTTGACCACTAGAAGCGTCGTATGTTCGTGAATTGGGCTGAGCAACAACTTGAAAATGAATCGGATTTTCATCGAAAAATCATCTTCAGCGATGAGGCTCATTTCTGTCTGAATGGCTTCGTCAATAAACAAAATATGCAGTATTGGTCAGGCAGCAATCCACACGTAATCCATGAGTCATCATTGCATCCCGTTTTTATTTTAATTAAAAAAAAAAACTTTTGTAGCGCTCTTATTGAAAAAACCCTTTAGTTAATTCGCTGACAATATATTCTTCTCGGTCTATTAGGCACAAATTCTTCATTTATATCACTATCGCTGCAACAATGCCTTCGACGTAAGGACAATTTTAGGTTTGAAATTGTTATTAAATCGACAGACAATCATTTTATTGTAAGAAATTTTCAGGAACTGAACAAATTTTTAAGATTTCTTGATTCCGTAAAACACAAACTTACAAGTAAATGTGAATTATAACAAATTTGTACTTATTAACAACAAAGAAAATTAACTTTTGGTGAAACGGAAATAATAAAATTTCTACAAATTTCTCTTTGTAAACTACAACTACAATTTTGTAGCACAAATATTTTGTGAAACTGAATAAATCGATTTTTCTACAAATTTGTTGAAATAGTGCTTGTAAATTACAACTTGTAAGTTGGTAAAATAGGCCACCAACCTTTGGGTTATTCAGCCGGGACAGCAAAATTTACATTTCAAATATTTCGTAGTCTTGTTTATCTAAACAAAATAAAAAATGTATTTGAATTGTGAACATTATCATCATGAACTCATTTTTCCAAAATTACTCACTACATTATCTTTCATAACACATTTATATATTCATTCCTATATTGAAATATCCCTTAGCGGATATTTCAATTTCCTTCAATTTTCTTTCAAGCCAACAACACTTACACAAGTTAACCAAACAATTTTACAGGCAATATTTTCGGTTTGAATAGCTTAGATTTTTTATATGTATATGCATAACTTTTTTTGTTTTAATATTCTTTTTTTACACCTTTAAAGGACAACATTGCGAGTCGAAACACACACCCGAGAGCCTGCCATTTGCTTACAAATTTCGAGTCAATAACCTGAGAAAAGAAGTACGCTCTTCCAATAGAACCTTTTTTGCTTAGCAGAGTGTGTAATATCAATTACTTTTTTTTTATGCAGCTAAAAAGTTTGTGTTTTTTAAGCACTTGGAAAAATAAAAGAAAGGTTGCCATTTTAATAATAATAATATTTTTTTTTTCAAACGCAGGTGTTGTTGATATTTTCAATGAAAAGGAATCCCATTGACAGACTTGTTGACTTGTGCGCTTGTTGTAATATTATTGACCTTTAAAATTAATGAAAAAAATGTAATGGCAGGGAGGAAGCAAACTTTTTTGGCCTTCATTTTAGGCAAAAAATGTAGAAAGTTATTGAAGTAAGTTTCAAAATATTTGACCTTTGGTGCTGAAGTTTGATGTTATGTACTTTTCAACAGCTTGAATGTTTTGCAAAGGCTTGTAAGAACTAAGGCGAAAGAAAGCCTTAAATATTTTAATTTCCATTTTGACAGAACTATAAAAAATAAATTGCACGACTGGATCGCACGTACTTGCTCAAAAATACAGGACTGGGTCGGAAGCACTTTTTCTTATGTTAAATAATTGCTTAGTTGCTGCATATGTATGTATATAAAGGGTGTTTTTTTTAGACGTGTGGTTTTCAAGAAGAAATAAAACGCATATAGTTCAATGTTATGGCCAAGAAATCAGCTTGAATATAAAAATAAGGTTTTGCATTATGTTTTAAAAATGATTTCGGGGGATTTCCAGCCGAGGCCCAATTTTGTGAAAATCGGGATCTTGGTGGTCGTTCGGCTTCAATTCTTGCACGAGTTGGATTTTGTAAGCCTGCAAACCGAAATCCTTCCGCAAAATCTTCCATAAAGTGGATGGGCACATCTCCAATTGTTGCGCGCGATGGCGGATGGACTCATTCGGGTCCTCTTCGGTGCTGTGCTCCACCGAAACGAACCATTATTTTGGTAATAAATTTGCACAATTTGCAAACTTGTTCAGAAGTAAGTCTAATGGCAAACGCAACTGAGCATAAATCAAGTGACAGCTGTCAAAAAGACCAACTCCGAAGAAGTATTGACAGATTAAAAAACCACACGTCTATTAAAATATAAGAATATTTTTTTTTAGAAAATTCTTTATTTTTTTAATTAGTTTCAAAGTTTTCTTGGAAAAACTAAGTATGCAGTAAAATTTGAAAACAAAATGTCTATCGAGGAAAAAAAAATATTGAAAATCGTTCGACCAGTTTTTTTTTTTAAAGTCGTTTTTTTGAAAAACTTTTCAAAAAAATATTTTAATTTTTTTTCTATTATGTCATTATAAGAAAATCTGTAGTTTTCATCTGGGAAAATTATTTAAAAAAATTCAATCTACCCATTATCAAAATATTTAGAAAACCCAATTTTTTTTTAGAAAATTTAAAAAAATCGAAAAAAAGGTTTTGAAAATTTTGAAATGCAATATTAATTGAATTATAAATGAATTCCTGTGTGTAAATGTCTGTTGAAATTTGGGTATTAGTTTACGATAAGACCGCATTTGAAAAAAAACCGGTTATATGAGAGGTACCGTTATAGAACAAATTTCGAAAAAATGTATTCTAACTGAAATATGTATTGTTGTAAAAAAATTGCACTTTGAAAGTTTTATCAAAATCGTTAGAGCCGTTTTTGAAAAAATCAAACTTTTTGTTAAACATTGTATTGCAGGTACCGTTATTTTTCGACCTAGAGCAAACATGAAAAACACCCCCCCGAGATACTACCTACTTAATACTAAATACCAAGTTTGAAGCAAATCGGCCAATCCGTTTAGGCTGTAGAGGCGCGATCAGACAGACAGACAGACGGGCGGAATTTCCGGACCAACTTTTTTCAACTTCTCTATAATCGTAATGTCATGTTTGATTAGTAGATTTTGTTTGCACAATTCCATAAATTGCATTTTAGTACCTAAATCGTAAGTAAAAAATTGCTGGATGAGATAATTATGATTTTGCTAAATATAAGCCTATTGCAGGAAATAGTATGAGTAAGTGCTTAAAATGGTAATCAATAAGTGATTGACATTAAAAAAGCGATAGACGAAGATAAATGACATAATTGGTAAACTGATATACTGAATGATGTTCAAAAGGAAGACATGCGTGCCGACTTCTTCAAAACCCACACACACACAGGCTTATCAACTCTTAATCTCATGCGTGAATGATCCGACAGAGGAAAGAGTTTGATGTTGCCAAGGATATCTTTTTCTACCTCTTGGGCAAAACGTATGAGTAGTGACATTAAACTTATTAAACGCCAAGCAATGGAGAATGGGTTTCTTTGATGGTATCGTAGAAAAGCACAACTTTCATGATACTAGCTCCGATAACGGATTCGGGCTTATTGGCGTAAGTAAGCAGTTTCTAATTACCTGTCAACCAGATTGACAACACGAAAATCATTGAACATATAACTTTCCGAAAGGCTTCCCTTTGTTGTCAAGAGACAGCAGTGGATATTCCGGCCAAGGCAACGCCAAGAATAGGTAATTCTGTAACTTGAAAGGTCCTTTTCGGATCGTGTTTCTTCTTACCTTCTCTGCAGCATCAAGTATTAAGAATCAGCCTCCTCTGAAATGCTGGGCCATACAAGCCAATCACAATGATTTCTGGTATGAAAATGGGTGCCGCCGTGCGAAGCAGGAAGCATATATAAGGCAACGCTGTATAGAACATCTCACAATGGCCTGAGTAAACCGAGCTTTGGCCTAGCTGAGAACTCTTAAAAATTGCCGGCGATGTCTTGGTTAGAATGTTAGAAACATACACCAACTCATAAGCAAGACATGGTCAGAAGGAAGCATCACCGCTGAATAAAATGTCATCAGCAGGTAAAAATCTCAATCAAATGAATGACTTTTAAGATTTTTTCTTAATTATGAATTTAAATTAAATATTTAAATAAAAAGAAATTAGATAAATAAATAATTAAATATATATATATATATACATATAAATAAACAAATGAATAAATAAATAAATAAATAAATAATAAATAAATAAATATATAAATTAATAAATAATAAATATATAAATCAATAAATAATTTACAAAAATAAACAAATATCTATAAATTAGCTGACAAGTACATAAATATGATATGTACATATAACAATCTATATGAGAAAATAAACAAATAATCAAATTAAATAAATAAATAAATAAGATATTTTTTTTTAATAAATAATAAATATATCACAGAAAAAAATATAGGTATGTATATATATTAGGAATGATTTTATAAAGCCAAATTGGATATGAGGTTTTTTCAGACAATCTATACACGATAAGTTGTAGCGATCGAACAGATCTAAGACTCTATCTGAATTTTTTTCAATGTTTGTTATTGTATGTCTTCTGTAGAATAATGCCAACATAAATTGAGCATCATTTTCAAACATTTTTTTTGCATTTCTGTCCAACCTAAGTATATAATATATAAGGATATATTTAAATACGCTCTCACATGGTTGCCATAGTGGGCATTATAAGTTGGTATAATTTTCACACAAATGTAGGTATGGTTACCAACTGTTTATTTTTGTTATCCAAATTTTAGGAAAACAGAAACATGTAGGGCCGTAAACTAAATCTGAAAAAAAATTAATTAAAATATTTCTATCTTTTTCCACATCACCAAGAGGTAAGATAGTAAGCGCTTTTTTTTAAGAGTTCCCCAGAAGCCAGAAGGCCTAATCTCTTTTAACGTAAAAATAAATTAAATAAAAAAAACTTTATCACTCCGCCGAGTAGTTGCTGCTACTACTTTCTACATTTAAGTTTATTATCAAACTTTCCACTGCTCCATCAGTAAAAAAAAAATCCATTTGCCACATCTTTGGCTCAATCACCTGTTCAACGTGTGGGACACATCGTTGCCATTTACCAGCGTCAACCTTATTTAATCCTCTTTTTAAAAGATCTTTTACTTCTGCCAGTTTAAAAGACTTCTATTTTGGCTCTCAATGAATCCTTTCACTTGAGCCCAAACAAGTTCTATGGGATTAAGTTCGCTGTGATAAGGTGGCAATCGAAGTACTTTATGTCCTGCAGCTTTCGCCATTTGATTTTTCATCCCCCACGTAGGTTTCATATTGAGGTTTGTAACGTTTACTTAGAAACTCAGCTTTCACTATATCGTCTCCATAGCTGATATCATTAGAATTCCAAAGTTTTTATTTTGACTTTTGATTGGTCGAAAAAAGTACGTAAAATAGTTTTTAACGGAATTATTTGAACGCCATTTTATTTCCTTAAAAAAATTGAAGAGCAGGTTTTTTTTGTCAAAATCGTTGGAACGGTTTTTAAATATAAACGGTTTTTTAACAACAATATTCGAAAATATTTTGAAATAAAATTACTTAGGCTACCTACATCTTCCTAAATAACAATTTTGATTGTAATCGGATAGCCAGTTTCCGAGGTATCGTTTTTAGCACACAAACTTATATTTTTTTTCACCAAAATATAAACAACACCTCCAAAAGTACACTGATTTTTTTCATACAAATTCATGGAGCCGTTTTCGAGAAAAATAAGCTTTAACTTAACGGTTATATGACAGGTACCGTTAATATTTGAACAAAACAAAATAAAATAAGGCCTCTGTAGAACGGCAAGTTTTTTTATTACAATCAGAGGCTCATCATAAGTGCATGTGTTAGTTGTTAGTAAAATTAAAATAAAATAAAATAGTGATAGCCTAACACATGCACAAAATACAAAAACTAACTAAAATGTAAAAATGTAATAGCTATATACATATGTACAAGAAAACATTAAACAAAACTATCACGACAGTCATTTTTTTAATCGCACTTTACTTAAGTTAAAGTCTTTAAAAGAAGCGTTTAGATTAAAAAGTCTGCCCACACGGTTTAGAGTTTCATATTTGCCGTTCTATGAAAGCCAACATGCAGACGTTCCGATCCACGCAGGTGATAAGATCCTCCACGGTAACTTAACCCAATACAGGCTAATAAATAAGGAGCGTCAATTTCGCTATATATTGAATCATTTTTAAAACGCCTTTGGTGAAGGGTTTGCGTCTGCAGAAACTGGATTCGCTGTTCAAATGGTGCCAGATTGAATGGATCATTCCAAGGTAGACCTTTAAGGGCAAAACGAATGAAATTGTGTTGGATTGCTTCAATACGGTTCTTATGAATTACGTAATAAGGAGTCCATACCTATGAAGCATACTCAAGGTGGGGGCAAACGTAGCCATAGTACAAGGAAAGAGTCACATATGGATCACTAAATTCCTTTGCCCAGCGTTTTATGAATCCTAGCATAGTGCTAGCTTTATTCAAAATAAAATTAACGTGTTGAGTAAATTCAAAGTTGGAGGTAAAATGGACACCCAAATCCTTAAAACTAAACGCGACAGAGTTTGTGCTGGGAAATATAATAATCGAATGCACTTACGATACGTTTTCTGGAAAAGGTAATCGTCTGGCATTTTACAGGGTTAAGGGATATAACACTTTTTCTGCACCAAATAATAAAGCTATCAATATCTGCCTGCAGAAGACTGCGGTCATCGCTAGACTTTATTGTCTTAAATATCTTCATGTCATCAGCGAATATCAGAATGTCACTTGATTGTATGCATGAAGTAACATCATTTATTGCCAAAATGAATATTAAAGGACCAAGGTGGCTTCCTTGAGGTACGCCAGAGTGGGCTACGAAGACAATTTCTAAATTTAACATGGTAGGATCTATTCTCTATGTATGAATTGACTAAAGCTAATAAATAAGGAGGAAAACAAAAAGCTTTTAACTTGAACAAGATTATTTCGTGACCTTGTTGGTCAAATGCTTTTGAGAAGTCAGTGTTATTGCAGTCAACTTCTTAACATTTTTCTAATGCATTTGTAGGAGAATGTTAGAAGATTTGTAACAGTTGACCTATGCTTCATAAATCTATGTTGTTTTTTTGTTGACATTTATCTTCAGTAAGGTTTGCCATTTTATGATGGAAAGATATACGAGCCAACAACGAGTCGAAATTATTAAAATTTACTACCGAAATTCGGAGTCAGTGGCCTCAACGTTAAGAGCGCTACGTCCAATTTATGGTCGTCATAATCTTCCTAGCAGATCAACAATTGAGCGTCTAGTGGAAAAAATTGAATCCACAGGCACAGTACAAAATGTTCCCGTGCCAGTGAGACAATGAAGTGTCCGTATTGTCGAGAATATTGCTGCCGCTGTGGCTTCAGTTGCAGAAAGCCCAAATGTGTCTCTCACACGTCGTTCTCAAGCGTTGGGCATCTCTGTGACGTCGTTGTGGCGAATTTTGCGAAAAGATCTTGGCCTACAACATTACAAGATTAAATTGACGCAAGAACTGAAGCCGCTTGACCACCAGAAGCGTCGTATGTTCGTGAATTGGGCTGAGCAACAACTTGAAAATGATTCGGATTTTCATCGAAAAATCATCTTCAGCGATGAAGCTCATTTCTGGCTGAATGGCTTCGTCAATAAACAAAATATGCGGTTTGGTCAGGCAGCAATCCACACGAACTCCATGAGCCATCATTGCGTTCCGAAAATATTACGGTTTGGTGTGGTTTATGGACCGGCGGCGTCATTGGGCCGCACTTCTTCTGTGATGATCAAGACCGGCACGTTACTGTGAATGGGGATCGCTACCGTTCAATGATAACCGAATATTTTTGGCTCCAATTGGATGGTATGGACTTGGAGGACATGTGGTTCCAACAGCAACGGGGCACAAGCCACACAGCGAATTTCACAATCAATTTATTGGAAACCAAGTTTGGAGAACGTGTTATTTCACGAAATGGTCCAGTCGCTTGGCCTCCTCGGTCGTGCGATTTGACGCCATTAGACTATTCCCTGTGGAGCTACGTCAAGTCTATGGTCTATGCCAACAAGCCAGCGACGATTGATGAACTTCGTACGAATATCGAACGTGAAATTGCAGCAGTATCGGCCGATTTATACTTGAAAACCGTCGAAAATTGGGTTCAGCGTCTGGACTCTTACAAGCGTGCCCGTGGTGGCTATGCAAAAGAAATCGAGTTCCATACATAATGGCATCAAACGTACTTTCACAGAAATAAAGGATTTTATTGATATCCAAAACCATTTTTGTTTTATTAAAAAAAAAAACTTTTGTAGCGCTCTTATTGAAAAAGCCGATATTTTTCATACCACAGCTTCGAAACCTTCGAATTTGCCACCTTTTTTTGCCACAAACATCGACAGCACCACACTAAAGGCATATTTAACTACAAAATTCTTAAATTCCGAATCCCAGCTTGCTCCTGGTATACACCCTTGTGTTCTTGAAATCATTGTTTCCGTCTAAAGTTTATTTTGTTGTCTGAAACTTTCAACCAACTTATAATAACTCCTATCTAACTTCATCCACTTTTAATACTATTCAACAAGTAGTGCCAAAAAGTCACTTGAAATTCAGTCTTGTCCTCTCCTTTATAGAATCCTTACATGTATAGCATATGTAAATGTATATACTACACTGTGTTCATGTTGTCCTGCTTCCTTTTTAAAGTTTATTAGTCCTTCAACACAAATTGTGGTGCTTTTGGTCCCAAGAAAATATAGACCACATGAATCGTATAGTTTGCTCTAAGTGCCACCCCATGTTACGTTCGCCGACAGATGTCATGATTCCATTAAGGATTCCTATAAAGCTCTTAGGATTTCCTAAATCAGATATTTTATTGATTCAGATTCGATGTTCTGAATGTTAAACAGCCTCAAGAGAAAAACAAATGTAAGGACAAGTGTTTTAAGTCAGTTTGTATCCTGCGATAGGTATAAATTGTTTTTTTTTTTTTTTTTTTTTTTTTTTGTCAGAGCCCCACAGGGATGACAGTGTATTGGTTGGCTGCTACTTGACCGAATATTTTTCAATTTAAAAAAAAAATATATCCAAAGATGTCGTTTGACATTTTTGTATCTTTTTGTTCATCCAACTGTTTGCAATCGATATTTTCCCATCAGCCGGCCCACGAAGGCTCAATAAATCATAAATGATATTATTGATCCAACTAGCATGCAAGGAGTTCTATTCCGCCTCTTATGTGTGGTATACCCGTATACCTATGGGCGCACCTGAAGTTTGTCTTCTTGGAGACGACATTAGGTTTATTGGAATATATTTTCCTAAATGTCAATGTTTGTTTTTAGTTTCAGTTGCAGTTATAGTTGATGATGGTAAATGGATTTTTCTGCATTCGTTGCAATTCCTTGATGGGTTCGCAGGCTTTTGCTGGCTGGAAAGTTTTGTACGTGCTGGATAGGAAAATAATGTTTCCTCGAAGTTTTAAGGACAGGAAAATAAATAAACAATTTAGGTGGAATAAAGGAATCGCATCATTTCGTTTGGGGTAAATGTGATTTGAAATGCATAGTGAGTGGAACCTTACCATGATTGCGGTTCATTTGTCATATGCCATTATGTCTTCCAAGCTCATCATAAGAAAGTAAAAAAAGTGAGACTGGCATATCCATTGTATTGTGAAGTTTTGGCCTGGGGTTCGACAAATAAAACTCAATCAAAATTCCAAAATAATACAACAAATCTCTTTATTTAATGAAACACAACGTCTTTCAATTTAAATAACATCAAGTTAAACTTATTCCACTTATTCACAATTCAAATTCGTTTTTATAATTCAACACTTTTTATTTAATCTCAATTCAATCACTTTTTACTGACGCTTCCAGTTGTTAACAATTTCACTTTCGAAAATAAACTTCACTTTCAATGCAATCTACTCTTGTATTTATACAAGTTTACAAGCTTCTGGAAGCTTCTGTCTGGTTCTGGCAGAATATAAGCTTTCGGTACTAATTCGTGTCTACTAATTAGTACTTCAAGTTCGATTTAGTACTCAGTTAAAACATATTGCAAATATGTAGCATACTTTTAGGGGCATGGTTGTTGTACACAATGAATCCACTAGATGTCGTTAATTTACAAAATGTATCCTCCGAATATCTAAACTTGTTGCCACATCACATTGTCCCCCATAATTGTTTCCGTGGTAACGATGCAGTCGATCCACATGAACAATTTTCATTTTTGCTCTTGGTCCTCGTTGGATTCAGAAAACGACGTCATTAATGCGCGTAACTACTTGGTAGGCACCTTCCCAGTCCTGCTGAACTTTGGTCGATTCTCCCTTTCTGCGATGTGGGTTGTAAAGCCATAACAGATCTCCCTCATTAAATTCAGATGCTGTTGCTCGCGCATCGTATCTGGTCCTCAGGCGGTCTCTCGCAATGTTTATTATATTGCTTTGGGTTCTTTGGTGTGTGTCGTTGATCCTTTTAATCGGGTCGCTCACTTTGTTGTGGTGCATTTTAGCGCTTGCCTTGATTTTGGGTCCTTTACTAGCTTTGCACGTGGTGCACTTTCGACACCATCTCTCGACATCTTTTCTTACAGTTAACCAATAAAAACGTACCCGTACCTTTTTCGGTGTCTTGTTGATTCCTAAATGCCCGCCGGATTTTTCATCGTGCATTTCCCTTAAAATCTCCTGCACTTTCGACCGTGGCTGCATCTTAAAGTATCTTTCATTCGGCATTTCCCATTTTCTCCACAAAACACCATCTTTTACATGGAGAGAGTCTTCTATAGTAAGGAGTTTATGAAAAAAATATTTCGAAAATTGTAGGACGGATTTTGATAAAATCTTGTTTTTTTTTTAATGTTGGTATGCAGTTGGGTAGAGATTATTAATATACATGTGATCGTTTAATTTAAAATAAGTTTTTTTTTTATTAGTTTTAAAAATATTGATTTATCAAAAAAAATCTAAAATTTAAACTTATTCAAAATGTTGATATGCAGAATTAATTTGACTACCTAGATCTTCTCAATAAAAACCTTGACAGAAATCCAAAGAACAGTTACCGAGGAAGCCAAAAATTTAAAAAACCGTTTTGTGAAAGGTACCGTCAATAGACTTTTCCCGTAAATTTGGTTTTAATTATTATTATTATTATTTTATTGCAAAGTAAAATTTACAATTATTAGATTACAATAATTTATGGACATGGTAATATTGCCGTCTGCCTGAAAATAACATTTCTTTCCAAGATGATAAAATAAACAATGGGTAGTTTTAAATTTTAACACATAATTATTAATTATTATTTGTGAAGGTAACATTAGTAGACAGCCACACACTCACTATTCAGGAACCATCTTTCCTCCCTCAACTTTCTACATTTCCGAGCCTCAAATACCATAAATTTTAGTTTTTTTCGGAGTTGATTTTAAGGTCCCAAATTTTGCAGTAGTTTGGAGTTTATTTACTTGAAATTGAAGAGGAGAAGGATTATCCGCCAACATAACAAGGTCATCAGCGTAAAGCAGCACTTTTATAAGAAACATCATCAATATAAAGAGCAAACAAGATTGGGCTAAGGATACATCCTTGAGGAATACCTGCAGTCGTTAAGAACCAACTTGAAGTTTCTGATCCGTTCCAAACTGTTGCATTGGATGGACACAGGAATTTTTTGTAGATAGACAGAAACTTTCTGAAAATTCCAAGAGAAGACATTTTATAGATAAGAGCTTGTTGATTGACCGTGTCAAATGCAGCTTTTAAATCGACAAAGCAAGCATAAAGCTTTTTTTTTATTTTGGGTGTATTTGTTAGCTATACTCGATAAAGCAAAAATGTGGTCAATAGTTGAAAAACCCTCACGGAATCCAGCTTGAAACATACTTAAGCGATTGTTTGATTCTACCCAGCTAATTAGTCTATTGTACAGAATTCCAGCAAAGGCTTTTCTAATTCAGTTTAGTAATGAAAAGTCTCTATAACTTTCGAGTAAGCTAGTGTCTTCTTTCTTTAAGACTGGGACTATGACAGCTTTATTAAAACTTGTGGAAATGCAGGAGTTGTCAAATAAAGTGTTAAACAAAGAAACAAGATATCTTTTGTATTCTAAAGACGAGTTTTTTAGAAACTCAACGGGAATGCCATCAACTCCTGGAGACTTGTTATTTTCCATTTTAAAAAGCGCAAGTTCTAATTCTTCCAAAACTATTGTCGAGGGACAGTCGGAAATGGGAAGCTTAAATTTCAGCTTGTAATGGACTTGAAGACAGACGATTGTTTCCACCTAACTCCCGTACATTATACCAGAAAGTTTTAGAGTCCTTACACCTTTCTAGACTAGTTGCTAAATTCGCTATATAATTGAATTTTTACCGCAGACTAGCTTGAATATCTTGTTTGCTTTCAAATATGCAGACTTAAAGTAATCTAAATTGAATTTTCTAAATAAGTTAAGAAAGGCAAAAGATTTTTTACGGAGTCTTATACATTCGGAATCAAATCATTTGCAAACGGGTTGCAGCTCTTGACGATTATTGATACGGGAAGCAGATGATCTTAAAATTTCTCTAATTTTTTCTTTTAATTCGTCAATTAGATTGGAGCTTTGGGGGTGGCAGTGAATCAACATGACGATTAAGTCTTTCATTTCCCTCTTGAGGTATCCATTTGAATCTGGGAAGTTTTTCTGAGCTTATTCGAGGTGTTTCTTGAAAAAAGTTTGCACAAACTAGAATTGGTAAATTTGATGTAAAAGTTGCTACTAGCACTTCGAAATTATCAATAGCCTGAAGCCAATCGCCATTTACCATACAGAGATCGTTAACTGAACTTCCCTGTCCACCCACAAAGGTCATAGTTCCCCACAAGCGTCGAAAAGAGTCGAGTATCGATTAATCAATCGACAACCGCAATCGGGGCCAAAGACTGTCTTTTTTTTTCGATAAAGAAATGATTATTCATGTGTTACATACACTCATTCCAGTTCCTTGTAAGCTACTTGAGCGGCGCAGAAACTCTTGTACCATGTTGAAAGAATCAAGCTCTAGGAGCACCGTGCATCTTTGTTGTCGCGCTTTTTTACAGGAATATTTTTGTTCTTATTGCTCATAGAGATTGACGATGAAATTTGTTTGTGAAAAAAACTATTATTTTTTTGTTTCCAATGCAGTATTTTTTGTTTGTTTATGTATACGTATGTATTAATTAATATATATTTTCAATAAAAACTGATATAACAAAACAGAAAGAAATATTTAATTTAATTTTTAAAGAAGAGCGCAAATTTAATAAACTCTAACTCTATCAAATGGCTGGGAGATACTCAATTTGGTTTTAATAAGAAAAAAATTAGGTTTTCCGGTCATATGGCAGGTACCGTTATTTTCAGCCATTAAAATCTTCAGTACATTAAAATCTTAAGAATTAATTTTTGAGTAGCCGACTAAGAATTGGGCTGTCTATATAATAAACGAGAGTAATTTTGCTATATGTTTAATGACAAACCGATACGGGAAATTAAAATTTCTCAAAATAATAAATATGTGTCCTCTCGATACGAAGACATCTTAAAAACTAAATAATAATAAACAAATCAAATGGCAAACTAACCTAAAATGTCTCAATGTCAAAACACAAAATTCCAGGATTCCAGTGGAAAGCTGCAAGTGATGCCAGATTTTAAAATTTTCGTGGTGATCATTTTACGCAGACTGAAAATTTAATGTGATCATATTTGACTTATCAGAAATTTGACTGTCACATATCACTTTAGCCGATTGTCCCCCAGTTTTCTGCTTCCAATTCCAAAGATTTTATTCTGCTTCGTGCTGGTAAAAGTTATTTTATTAGCCATATTTTTAAGAGCCTATTTGTAATTCCAAACAGTACCACAAAATTGTAACCTCAGCATTTTGACTGAACAAAAATATCCTTTCTTTGGTGATCCAGCCAACGTCATCCACCTGCCACAAATTAAAATTCCCATCACATAACAAATATAATGATTTTTCAAGGTATACCTACGTGTGTTGCGGAAACCGTGGGCCCAACCTTATAATCCCACCATAAAACCCAGAGCTTTTATTTATATACAATTTCACTTATGTTACGCATTAACATTCGGTTCAGTTATTTTTATTTCTTTATTCAACGGATAAAAATCCTTTAACTTCTTATACCAAAGTTTGTGGCAAATACGAGGGTAAATGTCCCATTTTTTTTTCTTACCTTCCATCCAAGCAGGCTAGCTAATAAAAATAAAAAAGCTTGCTTTACACAATTATTCCACCTTGAAACCAGAGTTTTTGAATTCATGTAAAGTTTTCTTGTTTCTTGTTTTTGTTTTGCTTTTTGATAAAATTGCTCAAAATTAAAACCTTTGTTGTTTTGCATTTATGAAATTAAGCAACTTAGTGGATTAACCCTTCAAGAATTACACAAGTTTTATTGAGAGAAGTCTGCATAAGTGGGGTGGTAGTAATTGCTACTTGTGAGCGGCGCAAAAGTATGAGTGTTTGGTGCTGTTTGTATAGTTGTTGTAAAAGTTTATTTTTCCACTTTAATTAGCCCAAGGGAAATGCAGGTTATGATTGATATTTATAAACGAATTATGAGGAGCTGTTGTTTGTAAAATTACCATGTTAATGGCTCATATCCAACAGATTTGTTTTGAAGGTTAATCAAATAAGGAGCTCCTAGATTTTAAATTTCAAGATGATGAAAGAAATTGGAGTGAGGATCAAAAAAGGAATCAAAAACCATCCAACATTTAGGGGATTTCTTATTATTTTCAAAAGCCAATATTACAAGTCCACAAATTAACCTAATTAATGTTAAAATAAATTTGTTTCAATAAAATATAAAAAGCTTTGCAAAAATAATTGTTTCGCCATATTTTACCATACCTACTTAAACACGCATTTAACTTCTGTTTTAATCAATCAGAAATCATTTTCGAATAATTAATTGCGAACAAAATTTAATTAGCTTTAAATAATTTACTGTCAGCTGGTATATCCATGTATGTGTGTATGAATAGTTTTCAGAATATCCTTCCTGCTTATAATGAACCCTTTCAACCGGAAATCATGCATTTTTTCCAGATTTATCCATCTGTCACAAATTAAAATTCCCTTAGCGGAAAATCGTTGTTTTATTTTTCTTATTTTGTTAATTGGGTTAATTTTATGTCATGAAATCTTTGTGTTTCAGTTTTTTTTTTAGTTTTGTTTTATTGCATGAAATGGCCCTTATGTTTTCGCATTAAACCTCCGGTTCAGTTCTTAATTTTCTTTTTTTGTTTTCAAATTATACTTTGTGGAGAATAAACAAGGTTTTCTTTTATTCGGAAATTCTAGGATGTTGAAGGTGAAGGTAGTATTTGTTTTTTTTTTTGTGTTTTCTCAACCAAACCGGAAGTCAATAAAACAAAGCTTGATTATTTTACTTATGCTTTGTGGAGCTTTTACAAATTGAAGTTTTCATTAAAACGAATTAAAGCTACATCCTTGAATGAAAGAAAAATGAATTTCACGGGAAGTGTTTAAAAGCAATAAAACGTTAATTATAATAAACTTGCAAGTAAAACATTTTATATTGGCCAATACAGATATAGGGCGAAGGTGTTTAACAAAAATTCAACTGAATTGATAAGAGCATCTTATGTCTGGCTAGAATTTTGAATTTTATTTTGCGTGCTTTGTTTTAAAGAAAGCTAAAGCTTGTAATCTTGCCTTAAGTATTTTCATTAAATTATAAGATTTCTTTTGACAGAGATTTGTGTTTTTGTTTGTTTGATTTGTTGTCTTAATTTTTGCAGTTTCTGATTTGTTAAAGTAGAAAGTAGATATTGGGGTGTGTGTGTGTGAATTTAACGAGAGAGTTTGTGGGTGAGTGTTGTGTTGCTGCCATCAATATTTTCTTATGACGTTATCACGTAAAATTATCGTCCGTCAATCGACTTTACAGACAATATTTTTACTTGCAATTATAGGGACTATAAGCATTGTATATAGAAACTATAGTACTATCATGGTGACGCATTTTGTGTACGCCCCCTGTCTCGCTGATTCAGAACTAACTGACAGAATTGAAAAGAGAGTTTTAAGAGAATATTTTTTTTTTTAAATAGAGAATAAAGATGAGGCAGGTTAGAAATAGACAGGGCTATTAGGAAAAGGAAAAAAATAAATGCAGTGAGATAAATTAAGTTGTTGTTGCTTTGTTGGGGAAATGTTTGTTTTTATTATGAATTTTTTTTGTTTTGGTTGCCGTGTTCATAGGCAAGAAAGTAAGTATATGTATATATACGTATGTACAAACAATTTCAAAGGCAATTTTTTGAGGCTAGTTTTGGATTCGTGACTATAAACAAAAAATTGATATAACAATCAAGCATGACATCATGACATGGCGATAATAGAGAAGCCTTTAAAGTTAGTAAACAAATTGTATGTCTGTCTGTCAGTTTGTCAGTCTGTCTGCATGTCCGTCTGTATGTATAATGATCTGCAGCCTTAACGGTTTAAGTCATATAATTACCTATAGCTTGAACCAATTCATTTGGCCATTCTACTGCGCAGCTCTCTTCAAATTTCCCTTCTCATCTCATGATTTTAAAAGATGGACTTTCTTTACATGAGGTATAACGATGGCTTATTATACACTGTTCAAGAAAGAAGAAAGTACTTATTTTATACGTAGGTATATGTACGTATGAAAGAACACGAATGCATAACTAAACCGTAAACAAAAATTTCAAAATATCAAAATGAAAAATATCTGGTCTTAGCGAATGTCTTTTTTTTATGAATGAATTGCACTACTGGATCGTTCGTAGTAGAAGTTGTTGTTTTATTATAAAATCGAGTCTTTTTCAAAATATTGACATACATGATACATTTATTAACATACATGATACATATACAATGCTAATGCCTTAATTGAAAATATTTTAATGCAGAACTATAAGGGAAACCTTTATCATCTTGCATATCAATTTTTTAAGGGCTTGTGTATATGAACATATCGAATATGTAAATATACATACATATATCAAACATGGCATTACGTACGATGATAGAGAAACAAAATGTTAATAGTGAACAAAATCTATCCTTCTTAATGTGTAGCTCTTTGCAGCCTAAACGGCTAAAGAGGTAACCTTTAAATTTGGTTGTGTAGTTCTTTTGACATTCCTCAGAGGCATTTTTAAAACTGTGTTTTAGGGCTCAAAATAATGCTACCTGTCAAATAGCCGAAGAGCAAATTGTGTGGAAAATAGCTTTAACAAATTTGATGAAAATTGTTGAGATTATTTTGGTAGGTATTATTTTATTTACAAATAAACTGCACAACTGCATCGCACGTATTTGCTCTTCTTGAATATCAATTTTGGTTCTAATCGGCTTACCAGTCCAAGAGAAACTCCAATAAAAAAAACGGTCCTATGGAAGGTACCGTCCACCGCCCACCCTCTTGAATTTTTTTCACCAAAACATATCCCGCACCACAATAGTACACTGATTTTTGTTCATAAAAATTCTTGGAGCCGTTTCCGAAAAAAATAAGCTTTTACTTAACGGTTATATGACAGGTATTGTTAATATTTGATCTAAAAAAAAATTAAAATGTGCTCTGTAGAATGTCAAAATAACCTTAAGTTCTAAATTTGAAGACGATTGGAAAACCGTATAGACTGTAGTCGAAAATACATACTTACAGACAAACAGACAGAATTTTGCCATTAAGTCAAATATTTATGTTTCTCTATCATCGTAATATCACGTTTGATTGTTATCTCAAAACTTGTAAGCTACACGAATGCATAACTTGCATTATAGTACTTATAAACGCAAGTAAAAAATATCGGAAGGGTCTGTTAACGGCACCTTTCGTGTATTCATTACGTTTTTCTTTTTATTTTACCTCTCTCTAAACGGCTTTTTGAATTTGCACAAAAAGTTATATTGAAAAATTAGGTTGACGAATAAATTTTGGGCTCTATATCCCTTAAAATTGCGTTTCCCCACACCTAAGAGTATGCAGCACCAGTTATTCTGCAACTAGACATGGCACGAATGCATTACTTGTGTTAAATTATCTATATTATATGCATATAATCGCAAATTAAAATTGTGATTGGTTATAAAAATTATTAATATTTAATACAAAAAAAATCAACAAGCCTTCTATCGACATCCCTTATATGAATATGCAAAAACCTACAAACATATTTGGTCACTAACTTCAAAGTCCTTACTTTCATAATAATGCCATTGTTGATTAGTTTCATTATTAAGAATCCATAACTTGTCCTGCAAGATAGCTCAACAAAATAACGAAAATAACATCTTTTCGCTTTTCTACACATTATAATTCTAATCCAAGCCCTTGTACCTATAAACTTTCAATAAGAGTTTTCTAATGAATTTCTATACACAATTGGGAAGCGAAATTCATAATTTACAAATCAAATCAAAAATCTGTTTCTTCAAGGAAATTAATATATATACAAAAAGTAAGATTGTGTTTAGATTTTAAGAATGTATATGTATTTTTTTCGCAAATGGCAACAAAGCAAGTTGTAGTAAAATAGTAAACAAAAATTTGTAAATCTAAAGAATTCAAAAAATGTAAACAAAAGCTATAAAAAAAGGAAAATAAACAAAAATTCAGATGCTTGTCAGTTTTGTTTATCTTCCTAACTACCTATTCCTACCAACAACAATTAATTGTTTACTTAAAAAACACCCGTTGCTAAGGATTTCTACCAAGCAACGCCTGAAAAACTACATCAAAACGATTTTAACCAATGAAAATGTTTTTATCGTGTACAAATTCCGAAAAAAAATGAATTCACCTCAGCTAAGCGAAACAAAACACCCTTAATAATCTTCTGGTCTTTTTCTTTTCCTTCCCGCCTTACGTTCTCTTAATTCTCTCTCACAAATCTAGCGGCCACAACTAGCGCCATCACACGGGCTGATTCCACAGGATTGTTTGATGTCCCATGATAGTACTATAGGCAGTATATATACAATGCTATAAGGCAAGTTTAAGCTTCGTAAATATAAAAAAAAATTGAGGTAACAATCAAAGATGACATTACGATCATAGAGAAGTCTGCCTGTCTTAACATCTTAAGTGATTATCTTAAAATTTGGTGTCTGTGAATCTTTTGGCATTCCTCAGAGGAGGAATTGAAATTTAATTTTTAGGTCTAAAAACAACGGTACCTGCCATATGCCCGTTTAGGAAAAGCTTGTTTTTTTCTCGAAAACGGCTCCAACGATTTTGATGAACATTTTTGAGAATTTTTTTTTTTTGGTATTGCCTATCATTTGATCAAAACCAAATTTACGGGAAAAGTCTATTCACGGTATTTGTATGTTTGTATTTATTTATTGATTAGACATTAGCATAGTAAAACAAGTTGTTTTTTAAGTAATACTAAGTACAAATTTAGGTTAAAAAATATGTACTTAGCTACAAATTAAGACATTAAAGAAAATAAAAACGGATAAATTTAATCAAAAATTAAATTTACAATTTAAATAAATAATATAAAAACTTCAATTAATTTAGCACTTTAAATGATCATTTAAAGACTTAGTAAAAGTTCGCAAGTTGCTTATACTTCTCAATTCAACTGGAAGAGAATTCCACAGTCTAGTAGCGTAGACGAAAAATTGTCGTTTGGAAACAGAGTACCTAAATGATGTTGTTATTAGGACCCTACTTCTTCGTGATCGCGAGAAAACTAATTTTTCAAACAAATATTCAGGTGTTTGTTTGTATTAAGTTAAACAAAAAAATTAAAATTTTACTAATAAGGTAATTACGTACTGACATATTGAAGATAGTGCCAGTGAAACGTGAAACATGATCGAACCTTCGAAGGTTATAGACATAACGAACAACATTGTTAGAAGCAACACATAATTTTCGCTCATTTACACTATCTAAACTACAGAAGATTAAATTGCCATAAAATAATATCGGAAAAATTAGCGTTTTGATCAAAATTAACTTAACTGGCAAGCAGTTACCAGAAACATAAATAGCCCGAAGAGCTCCATAAGGCTTTCCTAGAGCACATGCAATATGGTCATCCCAGGTAAGAGTTTGATTTAATATCAAACCCAGATTTTTCACAGTCTTCGCATACTCTACAGTCGAATTCCCTAAAAGGACTTGAGGCAAACAGGTGGTATCAACTATATTTTTGCTAATCACTATAGCTTGACATTTTTTTGGATTAAGTTGCAACCTATTTTCCTCAGCCCAATGATTTATTTCAAGCAAATCCATATTCAGATATTCTACCATGCCAAAGGATAACTTAAATATATTTGTACATCATCAGCATACATGACTATTTTAGAGTTATTAAGAGAAAATGGTAGGTCGTTAATGAAAGCAGAGAAAAGTAGTGGACCCAATATAGACCCTTGAGGAACTCCTACTCCTGTTGGGAGGAAATCGGATAGCTTAGAGTTAATGGATACAGCCTGTGTCCTGCCAATAAGATACTGCTCAATAAGTTTAACAGCCGTTCTATCTTATAGAATACTATGGGGAACAGAGTCAAAAGCTTTAGCAAAGTCGAGCAGTACCAGAGTTGTAGCCCTATCAGAATCAATTTGCAATCGCACGTCATCAACAACTTTAAGAAGAGCGGAAGAACAGCTATGTTTTGGCCTGAAACCAGCTTGAACAGGCGTAAGCAATCGGTTTGAGTTGAAATACTTAGAGATTTGTTGACTTAGAAGTTTTTCAAATGCTTTTGATATAAAAGGGAGTATATGTAGCTATAGGCCTGAATTCCTTACAATCAGCTTTAGAGTTTTTTAGGAACGGGTATTATTTTTGAAACTTTCCAAATTTTTGGGAAACAGGATGTTGTGAGTATAGAATTGAAAATATGAGTAAGGTACGGTGATATGAAGGGGTATATTATCTTGAGGAACTTTGGATGAAGACCATCTAAACCAACTGCTTCTGATTGTATTTCATGGACCGCTTTAAAAACATCAAATTCTTCGACTCTGCAGAAGTTTAACAAACCATTTACTTCCAGAGAGCTAGGGATGTCGAGGGATGGTTTGGGATTATCTACCGAAGAAAGACTAGGGAATGTGTGGACAAACTGAGCGTTCAATTCATATGCGTCACAATTTAGAAAATTGTTTTTTATTTTTTTTTTTAGATACACCTAAGTTCTTAATGTTTTTCCACAGTTTATCAGACAATTGGTTATTGAATTTTAAAATATAAAACCTTCTTTTAGATTTTTTTATTTCTTTATTCACTATATTACGTAAGTTTTTGAAATGTTCATAAAAAAACTGCCAGCCTGTATCGTTTCCAACGTTTGTAAGTCATATTTCTTTCACGAATTAGCTTTTCAATCTTGTAATTGAACCACCCATTTTTCTGATTTCGGACAGACAGTTTTCACCTTTTAACTGGCACATGAGTATTAAATAAATAATTGACATTATTTGTGAAAAATTGAACCTGCTCGTCAACCGGAGGAAAGAGATAAAGATTCGACCATGAGGTTAATGTCACTGCACTAAATAATTTTTCCATATCAATAGCCTTGAAATCTCGCAACTGTATAATTTCTGTAGATGTTGATTGACATAAACTGAGATCATAAGAAACAATTAAAATATTCTGTTTTTGAGAAACCTGGCACATCAAGCTGGCCATAATAATTGATTTTATCAGGTTGATTTAGCAGAATCAGGTCTAGAAGCGTAGAATTAGTTTCTGTAAAATGCGTCGGCGACTATAGGTTAGAAGGAAATAGATAAAATCTTGCGTTGAATTTTTTCTTAACAAAAACTGCAACGCCCCCTCCCCTCCATGTGCGGTCCCTACGAAATACGATATAGTCTGTACACTCAAGTATATTGTTGCACAAAATATCAATAACACCATCTTCATATGTGTTTTTTGAATTCATTAAACGGTTTTTTTTTTATTTTTGGTTTTCTCGGTAACGGCTCAATGGATTTCTGTCAAATTTGATATTTGAAAAGGTCTAGGTAGTCAAATTCATTCTGCATTTCAAAATTTTTAATAACTTTTATGTTCTAATTAAATTAAATTTTTTTTTTTTTTTTATTTTGAAAAATCGATATTTTTTTAAAGTATCAAAAAAAATTATTTAAAATTTTTTTAAAAACTAAAAATAAAAAAACAGTATTTTATCAAAATCCGTCCTACAATTTTCTAAACACTATTTTCATTAATTTGCTAGTATACAAGACGTGTGATGGCGTACTCCTTTTTTTCCTAAAAACCGTTAAGTGTTGTGGTTTTGATACTTTTTTACTGCATTCGTGTAGATTAAAAATTTTGAAATAACAATCAAACATGACATTACGATGATAGAGAAACATGTTTGAGTTACTGCCAAAATTCTGTCCGTCTGTCTGTATGTCTGTCTGTCTGTCTGTCTATCTGTACGGATGTATTTTGGCCTGTAGCCTAAACGGCTGGGACAATCGTCTTCAAATTTAAAACTTAAGGTTATTTTGACATTCTACAGAGGAGTTTTTTTTTCAATTTGTTTTAGCTCAAAAATTAACGGTACCTGTCATATAACCGTTACGTAAAAGTTTATTTTTCTCGAAAACGGTTCCAAGAATTATGAAAAAAAAATCAATATACTACTGTAGGTAAGCATTATATTTGGGTAAAAAAAAAATTTAATATGGTTGTCTAAAAACGGTACCACCCATAGAACCGTTTTTTTTTTTCTTCGACTTTCTCGAAAACTGGATATCCGATTAATATAAAAATTGATTTTTAAGATGACGTAGGTAGCCTAATTAGCGGATTAATTTTTTACGAAAACTTTTTTTTTTTTTGTATTTTTACTAATAATTTTTTTTTTTTTTTAAATCAATATTTTGAAAACGGTAGGTGAACTTTTTTTAAATTTTGTTTTTAAATGAGTGTTATTTTTATGCTTAAGTTTGTATTCTTAAATTATTTTTATGATTTTGTAAAAAAAATTGTTAAAAAACACCGTTTTATTTAAAAACCGTTCCTACGATTTTGAAAAAAAACTACACTTTTTAACATTTCTTAGAGAAAAGTCACAAAAATCGAATAAATGCTTTGATGTTAACTTTAATTTTCTTAAATTGTATTCTACAATGTGACCGCACATATGAGCAAGTACGTGCGATCCAGTCGTGCAATTTACTTACACAGGTGAAGATGACTTTTTAATTCTTCATACTCCATTTATATTCATTTGAAGCTTAAGAGTAATCCACCTTAAGCTCTTACAAAAGCCACTTGGCTTGATAAACAAACATAGACATCCAACAGAAAATCCTGTATTCCACTTTCATTTATTTTCTATCTTAAGATATTTCCTAGTTGAAAACTAGGAAAAAAAAAAAAAAAGTCCAATTCCAACTCATCGCATATCTTCAGTTCCGCTATAAGACTGTTTTCCATAGAATTTCAGCCCGAAGGATATTCCGTACGATGAAACATCACTCAGGACTATTTTGTTCAATCTTTTCTTTTTCTACAATTCTTTTCTCTTTGCAGGTTTTAGATAGTTTTTTATTGCATAGATGTCCTCTGGGTTGTCATCGTGACGGAAATGAAAAGCTGTTTAACTTTACAGGCGCCAATGGCATGGTGTGTTGACTTTGAGGTGAATTATGGTTGTTTTCCGGTTGAAATAAGATTGTTATCCTCTTAGTTGAGGAGACGATGATGATGATGATAATAACGATTCAAACTAAAAGCAATTAAAAATGACATTTATGTTTATTTTAAATATTGTTCTAAGGAACCAGAGCTTTAAACGAATGGAAAGATTTTGGATATACATACGTTTTTAATATACCAAAAACATAAAAATGAAAATAAAATAGAAATAAAAAAATTTAAACAAATTTCCGTACGCCAACTAAAAGATGACAAAAAAGCATTTAAAAGTTAAATTTCGCTTAATTAAGTTTTGCATGGAGCTTTCGTAAAAGGCTTTGTAATTATAAAAGTTGAGGAGGTGTCAACACAAAAAGATACTCATCGCCGGAGGATGTCAGTCAAGCCAAAGTAACGCTGATTAAGGAGTTTGCATTTTGAGCGTTCGTTTGAGCGGATAAGGATACGAGGCCCAAAGAGTTTGCAAATCATTCAACTCCTACGCCATCCAGTATATGCAAACCTCTTATACATAATTCCTCGATCCCATTCATTTAACGCACATGTAAGTCTTTATATTCAAAAAGAAAGGTTAACCCCTGAATTGAGATTAATCTTCGGTCTGAACTCCAAGGTTGATGTAATTAATCGTATTTTTGCTCTTTTTGGGGGATAACGACACACATGGTGTTTATGTTGTTTTTTTTTTTGGTATTTCAAACTCCCGAATGCCGATGTATTTCACCAAACTCATTTACGCTTAATTAAGGTTCCTTTCCACAACAACAATGAGGCATATTAATCTCTTAAAGTTTTCTCTGGCACAAACATACAAAAGCATCCTTTAAACGTATCCAACCAAAAACAAATTGAGATTTTCGGTTAACCTTAAATGACACCCGTAAACCATTTTTGTGTGACCCATGTTTTCGGGATACCTAACTGTTAGGACATCGTGGTTGTGCTGGACCTTTTTAATTGCAAAAGGATTGCTGAATGATAGCAATGGCAATCGGTGTTTGGTGTTTGTTTGTTGGCCTAGATTTTGATAAATTAGGCACAATCTTAAATGGGAATTGAGATACACGAGCTTTTGTGTAACGGTTTTTCGGTAAATGTTATTTCCAAGTATTTCCGTTTATGACCTTTGAAAGGGTGAAAAAGTCAGTTTAAAGTGGGCTTTGCGGTCCTTTAACTGTTTTTTTGGAAATGAAAATTTCTTAAAGCGAGAACAGCAGGTATGAAAGGTGATACATGGTTTTAAAGTTTTGAGGGTTAGGGTTAAGGTAAAGAATAAATTGCAAATGGTTTGTCATTTAATAAGCATTTTTGGCTCAAACATCTCTCTAGGGGGTTTCTGTTGTAATCAGTTTTATATTTTTTGTTTTATGAAACTTGTTAAACTCATGATGTTGTATTGATGGTTTTTTTTTTAATTTTAAAATCTCCTCAATAAATTGAAGGTGTAAATCTTATTTAAATAAATTGCACGACTGGATCGCACGTACTTGCTCTTATGTGCAGTCACAGCTTGGAATAAAATTTGAAAAATATTAAGGGAACTTCAAAGTTTTTTTTTCGATTTTTCTGACTATTGATTGTTTGAAAAATGTACGTAAAATAGTTTTCAGCGGAAAAATTAAAACGACATTTGATTTCTTTAAAAATATGACATATGATTTTTTTCAAAATCGTAGAAGCGGTTTTTAAATAAACGATTTTATTTTAATAACTTTTTTCCAAAAATTAAAAAAAAATAATTTAAGAATGCAAACTTAAGAAAAAAATGATTTACATTTAAAAAACAAAAATATATAAATTTGCACAATTTGCAAACTTTGTTCAGGAGTAAGTCTATTCATTATGAAATCGCAAACCAAACTGAGCAGTGAGCATAAATCAAGAGACAGCTGTCAAAAAGACCAACTCCGGAAAAAGTATTGCCAGATTGAAAACCACACGTCTATTAAAATAAAAAAATGTTTTTTTTAGAAAATTCTTTATTTTTTTTTAATTAGTTTCAGAGTTTTCTTGGAAAGTATGCAATAAAATTTGAAAACTAAATGTCTATCGAAGAAAAAAAAATTGAAAATCGTTTTCGAAAAAATATTTGAATTTTTGTTCTAGTATGTTTTCATCTGGGAAAATTATTTAAAAAAATTCAATCCACCCATTTTCAAAATATTCCGAAAACTAATTTTTTTTTTAAATTTAAGAAATCGAAAAAAAAAAGTTTTTGAAAATTTTGAAATGCAATATTAATTGAATTATAAATGACTTCCTGTGTGCAAAATTTTATTGAAATCGGGATAATGGTTTACGATAAAACCGCATTTAAAGAAACCGGTTATATGAGAGGTACCGTTATAGAACAAATTTCAAAAAATGTATTCTAACTGAAAAATGCATTATTGTAAAGAATTAGCACTCTGAAATTTTTATAAAAATCGTTGGAGCCGTTTTCTAAAAAAATCTAACTTTTTGTTCAAAATTGTATGGCAGGTACCGTTATTTTTCGACCTAGAGCAAAAATGAAAAACACCCCCCGAGATACTACTGAAAAAATCACAAAAGTGGTCAATGAAAGGTTGCACAAATTTTATGAGTCTTTTCCTGTTGAAAATAATATAGTGATAGGTACAGAAAAGTTTATTCCAATAAATTTGGTATGTCTGCACTCTGCAGTTTAGTTTCTAGTACCCGACAAAAATATCGTTGAATGTTTATATCGATATATGGGTGAAAAAAATATCGTCGATATATCGAACAAAATATATTGATATTTCGAAATTTTTTTGACATCCCTACCCAACTAACAATTTAGCTTGTATAAGGTTGAATTTTTTTAATTTGGCAAGCAATTGCTTGCATAGTGCTTGTAAAAGGCAAACTTTCGCAAGCCACACATTCCAAACCTTAACGTTTAAAAAATAGCTGTTATAAGGCCTTAAAAAGTGAGTTTAGTGAGCTCTATACAAGGCTTGTAGATAAAGGTTCAAATTGACCTGTATAAGGCCTTCCGAAGATAATTACTGAAAATTAAACAAATAATTACTGCTATAAGGCTTTCCACGACAAGTCAATGCAAACAGCTTCTGTAAGTCTTGCTTATAAACCCCTTTTACAAACTGAATTAATTTGCTATTATCAAGAGTCTTATAAATAAGTTCTTATAAATAAAATCAGTTGTAAATAAAATAAGAGTTACAACTGAATATTGTAAAACAGAAAAGAAGTGCTAAAAGAAATTATTTCTTAAGTTCACAGAAAGAAAATCAAATGTTAACGTGAAGTACATGATTTCAAAGAATTAACCTTTGAATTTATTTTTCTCGAATGATAATTTAGCTTGTTGTTTCGTTTTTTGTAAGTATTAGATTGCATAATGAGCTAATATGCTTCAAACTTTAGAAAGCCACACAATTTAAACTCTGACAATTAAAACAATAACTGCTATAAGGCCTTTAAAAGTTAGTTTCGAAAGCTCTATACAAGGCTTGTAGATAAAGCTTAAAAATGGACTGTATAAGGCCTTCCAAAGATGTTTACTAAAAATTAAAATGCAAAGAACTTGTGTAAGGATTGCCAAAAAAGGCCTTATATAAACTAAAATAATATTTTTTTTGTTTGATGTTAATTTTCCAACCGTGAATTGGTGTAGAGGAAGAGTACTGGAGTGTTACGAGAAGAACTCGAGTTCAAAACTCAGGTAAGTAAAAACTTTTATAATTAAAATAAAATGTCAGTCGATACAGTGTGTAATAGAAAAGTCAGTTTGGCAACTCCTTGAGAAGAAATAAAGCTAAGAACGCAATTCAAGTAATGCAATAAAAACTCAACACTTTAAAACAAATCAAAAATAGTGCAATTTTTGTTTAAACAAATCCTAAACCTGCTTTTTTGTGCTAAAAAAATTACTTTTTTCCCTTAAAAACAAAATATTGTAGGCTTGCAAGTACTTTTTGTTCGTGGCAATATATAATAGCCCCTATATTAATATAAGGCATGTTATTAGCAAAGCTGTCATTAAATGGCTTGGGTAAGGCCTTTTTATAACATCCAGAACAGGTTATTAGCAAAGCTGTCATTAAATGGCTTTGGTAAGGCCTTTTTATAACATCCAGAGCAGGCTATTAGAATTTAGCTGTCACAAAATGGCTTGCTGAGACAAGCTAATAACTGCTGTAAGATTATTCAACAAAGGTCTTATAGCAGTTAAATAGCTTGTGTAATGTGCGCCAAAATTACTTGTATGAGGCCTTTTAATGTTACTATAGCAGTAAGAAAATAGCTTGTTTAGAACCTTATACAAGTTAAATTGTTAGTTGGGTGGTGTGTGATCCTTTTGCCACTCCCCAGAGAGGAAATTTAAATTTTATTTGTAGGCCTGAAAATAACGGTACCTGCCATATATGACTGCTTATTTTTCTAGAAAACGGCTCTAACGATTTTGATGAAATTTTTGTATTGGTATTGGCTATCATTTGATTAGAACCAAATTTATGGGAAAAGTCTATTAACGGCACCTTTCATATAACGGTTTTTTTTAAATTGTTGGCTCTTTGGATTTCTGTCAAATTTTATATTTGAGAAGATCTATGTAGCCAAATTAATCGTGCACCGTTTCGAACAGCATTTTCAATGAAGTTTAGGTAGACGGTATATATACTATATAGTAGCGTAGATAAAACAAATAAATATTAAAAAATCGAGTAAATAAATGTCCAACTCTGTAAGTTGTCTTAACCTCTGTAAGTTGTCCTCTGATTTGTTTGTCATTTTGAACGCACTATTCTCGCCGAGCATCGTGAATCGATGACCGAGTTTTCTATTGATAGAACTGGTGTGGTTGGTTCGTAATAAGATTTTGGGGCCTAGTGCCACCAATAGGTAGATAAGTGTTATCGGTTACAGCTCGTATCTTGGATCCTTTGAGTTAGCTATCAGCTGCTTCTGTTAAATTTAAAATATTGGGGTGAAATTATTCCTATATTAAGATGGGATCGATTTTAAGAAGATCTTAGCTCTTTTCAAAGCTTTCAATATTTCGATGTGGCTGCAACAAAGCTTAACAAAAATTGGAACTGAACGGCTTTGCAGGTGCGTCGAAGTAAACATATACTGCGATAGTGTATGCTAGGATAGTAGGAAGCAAAGAGGTGCAATCAAAATTAATCTATGCCAAGACCAGTACAACTCCAGTAAGGCCTTCCAATTAATATTGAAATAGCGTGGCTTTTTATGCTAACCCATCTACTTACCAAGATAAAAGCAGCTCTTACAATTCACGATCTCGAATGTTATATTCTTATTTTACTCTTTTACAATTTAGTTATGCGAAAAACAAATGAAACTGGATGTAAATATACTTTCTTTGATAAATGTATTTTTCCCATTAAATCAAGTTTTTTTAATATAATTTCTGCCTCTGTACGTATAACATTTAAGTGAGATGTTTTCTTGACGACTACTTTACAACTGAACTCTATCTCTATGATAGACACACATTCGGGTTCAAATAATACTGGTTTTCTCTTTTTCTGGCTTTCTTCGTTCGTCTGTGTATGTAGTTTGTAGTCTGATCGCATTTTCTGTGTATTTCGTTGTGCAGCTTGAACCAAATCACTTGGTGCTCAAGAGATTTAATGAATACAATGTCCGAGATGAAATACATTTTAAAAACTGCATAATAAGCCATGTTCATACTTCATGTTAAGAAAGACCATCGCTGGAACGTGATTGAGTGTATTTTTTTTCAAAATTCATGAGATGCGCAGAGAAATTTTAAGAGAGCTGCGCAGTAGAATGGGCAAGTGAATTGGTTTAAGCTGTATCTGTTGTATTTGTAATTTGTATTGTTCGTTTGTCTAGACAAGTACGCTTTCATGTAGTCAGGTATAACTGTATCTAGTCTACTAGGCCTTTATGTACTTTTCACCGTACTTCTTTCGTTATATATTCTGTATTCTATTTTTATTTATTTATTTTATTTTGTATTTATTTCATATGAATCTTGTTTACACGTAGATAAAATAATATCTTTTAGTTGTGAAACAATATAAACAAGGTTAAATTTAAATTAAATTCAGGTTTAAATATTAGTAGACATTTACTTATTTTAATTATTTATTTATACTATTTATTTACTTATTATTTACTTGAAACATAATTATGATCTTAAGTACTATTTTATTAATTTTTAAATTCAATTATTTAGTTGTGCTTAACAGCGCTTATGTGCAATAATATCGTTTGAGTTTATCCTGAAACTCTCTAATGCTTGAAGATCTTCTGATATAGACTGGAAGGGAATTCCAAAGTCTTATGGCGTATACAAACAACTGTTTTTGAGTAACAGTGTAGTTCGAAGTCGGCGTAACAAAACTTCTGCTTCTATTAGAAGATGAAAATTGAATTCTTTGAAAAAGGTATTCAGGTACTTTATTGTCTTTTAGAGTGATTAGAAAAGTTAATGTTTTAAATTCGAGATATTTTTGTAATTTCATTCCAAGGAAGGCTTTAATATAGCCAGAAATGTGTTCTCTTCTACCAAGATTATATGCGAACCTTACTGTGCTATTGATAGCAACTTTCAGCTTACGTAAGGAGTAACTATCTAAGTCACAAAAAACAGGGTAGGCATAAAAAATAATTGGCAATAAAAGTAACTTAACCAGCATTACCTTAGTCTTAAAAGGAAGACAGTTTCCAATTTGATACAAAGCTCGAAGGGATCCGTAGATCTTGGAAACTGTTTTGACAATATGATTTCCCCAGGTAAGATTTTGGTTAAATGTAATACCGAGATTTTGTACACTAGTGACGTAGGGTAGCACTAATTCTTCTAAGAAAAGCTGTGGTAAGTTTTGAGCATCAATGTTCGAGCGACCAATTAATATGGCTTGACTTTTATTGGAGTTTAACATGAGCTTATTCTTTTTTGACCAAGAGGCTATCAAGGTAAGGTCTTCATTAATTCGCTCCGTGGCATCCTCGACTTGATCTATCGGAAAACTAAAGTGCATCTGTACGTCATCAGCATACATTTGGACCTTACAGCATTTTAAGACTGAGGGAATGTCATTATTGAAGAGGGTAAATTATAGCGGGCCCAAAATTGATCCTTGTGGCACACCGGCTTTAGTTTCAAGGAAATTAGACATTTTTTGGTTGCAGTAAACAACTTGTGACCGACCTACCAAGTAACTTTCCATTAGTTTTATTGCTGTAGAGTCAAAACCGAAGTAGTTTTTCAGCTTAAGAATGAGAATTTCATGAGGTACTGTATCGAAGGCTTTTGTGAAATCAAGCAACACAAGTGATGTTACATGATTTTCATTAATTTCCTTTCGAATGTCATCTACCAAGTTTAAGAGCGCCGTAGTACAACTGTGCTTTGGTCTGAAACCAGATTGCCATGGTGATAAAAGGTTAAACTCATTGAGGTATGAATGTACTTGTTTGCTCATAAGTTTTTCAAAAACCTTTGAGAGAAAAAGCAGAATCGATATAGGACGATAGGATTTGTTTCCAGAGACATTCTTTTGAAGGACAGGAATGATTTTGGAAATCTTCCATGCAGACGGATATGTAGAGTAGGTTAAAATGTTATTAAAAATGTATGTAATTTCGGAAAGCACCATATGAATAATAATTTTCAAAAACTTTGCCTGCATCCCATCTAATCCGATCGCATTTGATTTAATTCCAGTAACTGCATTGAAAACTTCATATTCAGAAACTCTTTGGAAGCTAAAATCTCTAGAGATTAATGGTATAAGTGATTCTTCTACAATGTAAGGTATGTCATCAGTAAGTTCTCCTTCATGAGAGGCAATTGAAATGGAAGTAAACTCTCTGTTTAACTCATCTGGACTCGTTTCACAGGCATCTCCATTATCTGTCTTCTTATTGCAAGCTCCTAAAGCTTTAATATTCTTTCAAGTTTTTGAGATATTTAGATCAGGCCTAAACTTAGAATTAAAAGACCTGATCTTTGATTTTCTAATTTCTCTTTTAGCAATATTCCTTGCAATCTTATAAGCATCAAAAAACTCTGACATTCTAAACCTTTTCCATCTCTTATACGCGTTGTCCCTTTTGTTTTAGAAGATGTTGGATCCTAGAGGATCCAGGGTAGGGTATGTTGTTGCAGGATCGGCCCAGTCACACATAAATAGTTTCTACCACAGTATTTCATTTGATCCATAGTTATCCACATGCTCTGAACAATAGGATACTGCTAATCATCGCTCAGTTCCTAGTGTCTACATAGCATCAGGTGCAATTGGCCGAGAATCCAGTGCCAGTCCAACTGTGCCACTCGCGGTATTATGCTTAGACTGCTAGCCAACTTGTGAACTTGGTATGGCGTATTCCGAATCTTTTATTACAGGAAGATAACTTTTTTTCCGGACTGCGAAGCTGCAACGATGTTTCTGTTGGAAACGAGGTCTCATGTCTCGTCAATATTTTATTTTATAAATGCAAAGGATCCAACTCTTGCTTGGATGATTCATAAAACATGGTGCTTGAAACATGTTCTTTCTTGCTGTATTTTAAAAGTTATGATTAAAAAATTAAAATAAAATGGCCTACATTGTATATAGACTGTCTATATACAATGATGGCCTACAAAACTTGCAACACCTAACGCATAGGAACATTATGAAAAGTTGAAAATTTCCAAACTGCCATTTATTTATTTTGTTTTCAGCATTTTCCAAATAGCTTATCATAAATCAGATAAAATGCCACTTTCACAGGAAAAAAAACACATTTAGAATATGATTTATTCGCCAATATTTTATTAACCTTGTTGACTTCTTCTTTCACCAAAACAAACAATAAACACAACAATAAGGACTTAAAAAATGATTGACGAGCTCTCGAAACACCCAGTTAAAAAAAACACTAAGTCATTTGGTTGATTATTGCAACGCCAAGAGTTCTTGAGTTTGTGTTGAATTATTGGATTTTTTTTGTTTTTATTCTTGAAAAATATGGAAATATTTGGAGATATCTGAATTCAACTTCTCAATATTAAGATAAATATCTGGGCCGGAGAAATATATTAATTAAATATTTATTAATGCTCTGCATTTTGAGTTCTTCCGACTTGAGTGAAATTTCACTTTCATTTCAAAACCATTCGTCACGATATTAAAACTTTTCCCTCGAATTGAAGGAACGAACCAACGATTTCTCATGATTTTATCGCAAGTGAAATGTAAGGCTTGATGTCATAAAACCTGGGATTTTATTTATGCATTCCGTCGCTTATGTTTCGCAGTACTTTGGGGGGGGGGGGGAGGTTGAAATTTATTTGAGTCTGTTAATTTTTTTTTCGTGTTGCTGCTGATGAAAAGGTTGCGGCAACAACAGGGGAGTCTTTTGTTTATTTATGACTTTTTCGTGCAACGTGAAATTGTTTTGTGAAATGAAGGACATCAGTTCAATAAAAATGAGGGTAATTTGAGTAGGTTTTATTTTTTAATAGAAATGATATCCACACTGAGCTGAGGGGGTTTGATTTATTGGAATTATGAGTTCGGAGGGGTTGAATATAAAAAAGAACACCTTTTGAAGGAAAACAACTGAAATGGGATGGAAAATGGGTTTGGAAGTCATTTGGAGTTTTATGAAGCAACACTTAATGCTTTGGGTGCTTGGAACTCCCAATAGTCCAATAAATGGGTAAAATATACTATACTCTAGGTGCAATGTTGAGATGATTTAAGTGACTTTAGGAGTGGTAGGGTGTGGCGTTGAGATGGTGGTTAAGTGTTGTTTTCGATTGCAAGAAAAAAAACATTTGTCCTTACTTAATCGTATAGGTCTTTTCAGACTTTCTCGCACACGTTTAATTTTTCTCCTAAGATTGTCTCCAACAAAGTCTAAGATATTGAGTGACCTAAAAATCACATCCTAACTCTTTAACATGATTTCTTTAAAAAAAATATCCTTCAGAAGTCGGGTTTTTAATATTAACTATTATTGCAATCCCAACTTGAAGCAAGAAAGTTCCAAAGAACTAAATAAATGGCCTTCTCTATATATTCTCCTTCAAGGAAATTAGGACAAAACTCTCTCTAAGGCCTTCGTGTAGCCTAATGTAAGGATATTTATAAAACACTGGTTGTATCTGTAGTCCGGACCCTCCCTCCTTCGAGCAAAAGTTTTCTCACTAACTAATCTGAAAACTAAAAAAAAAAAAAAAAAAAAAAAAAAACAGTGAGATACATTCTCACAGAGGAAATGAAAAAAAGAGAAAAAAAAACTCCAACAAAGTCTCCTAAAACATTTCCACTCGTGATGTGTCTTTCAAACGCGCGAATAACAAACTTTTGTGTTGTTGGGAATGTATGAGCGCCCTCTTTTGCCAAGACTCAAGTCTCCAGACGAGTTTCCAGGATATTTAAATAAATGCATCCATCCGAGCGTGTAAAGTTGAAACGAGCTCTTTGGGTTTGGGCTGCTCTCATCCGGCAGATCTATTTTACGACAAACGGAAAAGGCGCGCATCATTCCGGCCAAAGAGTGGATGCATCCAACAGATGCCATAAAACCAACCATCTACACTATTTAGACGACATTAAACGCGTCCAAGTTTAAACTCTTATCTTTACACCCGGGACGATGCAGATAAAATAGTGCCAGTGGCATCGTGATGGCTTGGTGGTGGCGGATTATCCAATGAGTTGGTTTAGTTCCCAACTGCTTAATGTTTTTTTTGAACTAATTACTTTGAGCCATTGTAGTCATGGGTGGAAGTTTTTGAAGGCACTTTTCAGGATGTTTAGGTTTTAATTGCATAATAAAAAGGTCTTTTTGGAAAAGCAATAGAGAATATTACAATTATTTGAAACATAACTTACACTAAAGTCTTGAGAGGATTTCTTGATTAAGTTTTGAAAAACTTAATTTTTTGATAAAAATTATATTGAGATTGAGGAGACTCTTGCTGATCCAAGACGATGTTGCTTTTGCACAAAAGCAAGTGCACTTACAATAGGAGTGCATAAATGTAAAACAATAAAAAAGGGTTTTTTTTTTCTTTAAACTGTGATTCATATTTATTGAAAAACAATTATGGAAATGGCTGTCGAAAGCGAGGCGATCAAAGAGCTTTTATTGAAAACGGTTTCACGAAAAATAACTCTGCCAATGACAGTATCGATTATGGTGGAACAAACAAAGCATACAACGACGCACAATAAGGATGCTGATGGAAAAAACTCCTATGGCTGGAAATGGATATGAAAATATCCAGTTGTATGAGTGTATTGATTCCATTGCCTTAACTGAGTTCGGATATGGTATGGCAAAATAGAGCACATTTCGTGTCCAATTAAAACCAGAAATAAAGCAATTCTGTGTCAGTTTAAAAGGTTTCGATTAAATTTAGTTGAAGTAGATTAGTGCTTTTAAGACTAATAAATTGATGATATTTGTTTATAGAACGATATTTTGTTGTTATTTTGATAATTTACAATAAGAATTGTAAGAGTTTAGTTATCGCTTTTTCATGCCACAGTTAATCAGTAAATCACACTCATTTTGGCTTCTTATGTCATTGGTATTTTGACATTACGGAATAATCGGAAGCAAATGTTAGCATTTTGGTAATGTCGACAGAAAAATAAATTACACGACAGGATCGCACGTACTTGCCCTTATGTGCGGTTACAGTGTCGAATATAGTTTGATAAATAACTTCAAAGTTTTTATTCGATTTTTGTGATTTTTTTGATTATTCGAAAAAAGTACGTAAAAGAGTTTTCAGCGGAAAAATGTAATGGCCCATTTTATTTCTATAAAAAATGTAAGTAGCAGGAGTTCTTAAAGATTTCGATATACACAAATCCGCTGGCCCGGATGGTATACCCTCGATTCTTCTAAAAACGTGTTCTTCCACAATGGCAAAGCCACTGCATAAGCTTTTCCATCGTTCCTACTCTTCTTAATTCTTTCCTCGAAGATGAAAAAACATTTGTCCAGCCTGTCCCAAAGAAAGTTGACCCATCCTCCCCCTTCTAATACCAACCCATGGTACTTACGTTCCTTCTTTCTAAGGTCATGGAAACGCTGATAACCGTCAGCTTTAGGAATATCTCGAAGACCGAAAGCTTCCACTGGTGATCTAATGGCATATCTCACCGAACAGTGAAACAAATCTTTACATCGCTTTGGTGAAAGTAAGATTATTCCTCTTGATATCTCTAAGGCATTTAAAGCATTTGAAAGAGTTTGGCATGAAGCTCTCTTATCGAAAATGCGTGCTTATGGGATCGATGGTACTCTTGTTCGTTGGATTAGAAGCTATCTTCTGGACCGTTCAATACAAGTTGTATTGGACGGATTCAAGTCTAATTCCTACAAAATTAATGCTGGTGTGCCCCAGGGCTCTGTTCTGTCTCCGACTGTTTTCCTCATTTTTATACATGATCTTCTGTCTGTTACTTCTAATCCACTTGCTGACGACTCTACCCCCACCTTTTCATATTCATTCGACAATTCTCGTCCTTCGCCTTCGGACGTACAACCGCAACGGTACTGTACGATAAGCTCATTAAACTCCGATTTATTCAGCATTGTCAAATGGGGTAATAGGAATCGTGTGGAGTTTAATGCTTCGAAAACTCAATGTTGTCCTCTGTCGTTAACGCTAAACATCCCCGATATCCCCAATGCCATCGTCCATGAATGGCACTTGCATCGAAGAAACCGAAAAGCTTTCAGTACTAGATATGTGTGTCAACGACGACCTCCGTTGAACAACCATATACTTGAGACCACCAAAAATAATGCTAACTGGTTAGGTTTTCTGTATCGAAGCAAGGAGTTTTATCCTCTTCTGTGTTGGCTACAATTTACAAAGCGTTTATACGCCCAAAACTGGAGTATAACTCACAACACTGGACAGGTGCTTCGCAAACATCGCTTCACCTTGATAGAATACAAATTAGAGCGTTAAGATTGATATCGATAGGAAATTCATGTAGAACTGCCTCTGAAACAATTGCCCCTTTCGAACACCGACGCAATATTTTATGTCTTTCCTTATTTTATCGGTTCTTTAATAAAACAATGTTCACTTAAAGTAACTACCTATATTCCTTTCCTTAAAAGTTTCTCCCGTAATACTCGTCTCGCAAGGAATGCTAATCAGTTCACCCTGGAGCCCAATTTCGGACGTACCGTTAAATATAGGGATTCTTTTTTAACCGAACAACACGAATTTGGAATAGTTTACCCGGCGAGACTTTCCCTTTCCATTTTGATCTACAAGTATTCAAAACAAATAATTGCCCTAGTTATAAAAAAAAAAAAAACAGTTCAATTCAAAATCGTAGTAACGGTTTTTATTTAACAACTTGTTAAAAATTAAAAAAAAATTATAGATTGCAAACTTTACCACAAAAATAACTTTCAATTAAAAACAAAATTAATAAAAATCACTTAAGCGTTTTCAAAATATCGAGTTTTCAAAAAAAAAATATTTTTTTTTAAATTATTAAAAATACGAAAAAAATCGTATATATTTTAGATTAAATTTACTTAGGATACCTACTTCTTCCTGAATATCAATGTTGGTTGTAATCGGTTAACCAGTTCACGAGAAAGTCGAATAAAAACAAAACCGTCCTATAGAAGGTACCGTTTTAAGCCCACCATTTAATTTTTTTTTTCACCAACGCTTATCTACAAAAGCACACTGATTTCTTTCTAAAAAAAATTCTTGGTGCCGTTTTCGAGAAAAATAAGCTTCGAAAACTGGTGATCCGATAACTATCAAAGTTGATATTCAAGAAGGTATAAGTAGCTTAAGTAATTTCGCATTAATTTTTTGTCGAAATTTTTTTTTTTGTATTTTTAATAATATTGTTAATTTTTTTTTGAAAAATAAATATTTTGATAACGGGTAGGTAAATTTTTTTTAAATTTTGTTTTTAAATCTATGTTAATTTTTTGCTAAAGTTTGTATTCTTAAATCATTTTTTTTTATTTTTTATAAAAAAAAGTTGTTAAAAACCGTTTTATTTAAACCGCTACTACGATTTTGAAAAAAAAATCACACTTTTTTACAATTCTTATAGAAATAAAATGGCGTTTAAATTATTTCACTCAATAAACTTGTACGTACTTTATTCGAACAATAAAGTCACAAAAATCGAATAAATGCTTTGATGTTCACTTAAATTTTTTTTAAATTGTATTCTACAATGTCACCGCACATATGAGCAAGTACGTGCGATCCAGTCGTACAATTTTTTTTTCACCAAAGCATAATGCTTTATGACAGGCACCGTTAATATTGGGCCTAAAAAAAGCAAAAATGGTTCGATAGAGAATGTTTAAAGGCCTGACAAAATCATTTGGGCTGTTAAATGTTTTTATAAAAAAAATTTGTGTGATGAACTCTGGATTTGGTATATTCAATCTAATATTAAATATAAAAATCTATGTTTTTTTTGAAAAAATAAATAAATTAAAAAACATGCATAATAAATATATGCAACAAATAACATCATTGGCACAAACGTTTCCACAGATGATCTTTCAATTTATTTTAAGACTTCTATAGAATAACCTCTCTTTACATAATGCAGAACCGTATAACTGTGATAACATTCTGAACGCTGAAATTTCAGTCTGTTCTCCAAGCTGCAAAAAACGAAAAAGCTCCAGGTGAAGATGGGATCACTAGATCCCTAACGCTAGATTTTAGCAAGAACCCCACAAAAAAAGCCTTATCAATACAACATGGAAGAAGATTTTCTTTAAACAACACATAAACTTGTCAACAAAATACAAAATTTTTAATTCAGTAGTGAAATCTACACTCTGTTATGGTGCTGATGTATGGCGTATGGGGAATAGAAGAGTTCGAAAAAATTGAAAAATTTCAAAGAAATTTTATTAAAAAAATTTCCAATTTTCCGATTACAACACCAAACTATGCCATTTACTTGGAGACAGGATTTCTTAAACTAAATACCACTAAATATAAAATACCCTTAGGTATGGTTGTAAAGACAAGCCATTCGGAGAGCAGAATTCTACAGCCAGTTAAATTTCGACTTATTGGACTTTTATTTTTACTTGCGATTATAGGGACTATAAGGCAAGTTTAGGATACGTGAATATTAAAAAAATTGAGATAACAATCAAACATGACATTACGATCATAGAGAACTCTAAAAAAGTGATCGAGAAAAAATGTTTGTCTGTCTGTCTGTCTGTCTGTCTGTCTGTCTGTCTGTCTGTCTGTCTGTCTGTCTGTCTGTCTGTCTGTCTGTCTGTCAGTATGTATAACGAGCTGCAGCCCAAATGGCTCAAGCGATTATGTTCAAACTTGGTTTGTGTGATTATTTTGGCATTCCCCAGAGTGGAAATTGAAATTTAATTTTTAGGCCTAAAAATAAACGAAAACGGCTCCAACGATTTTAATGAAAATTTTTGAGAATTTTTCTGTTGGTATTTGCTATTATTTGATTAGAACCACATATACGGGAAAAGTCTATTAACGGAACGTTTCATATAACGGTTTTTTTTTTTTAATTTTTAATTAAAATTAATTTCTGATTTTTTTTTTGAAAAATCAAGATTTTGAAAACTAATCAAAAAAAAATTATTTTAAATTTTACTATCACATGTATATAAATTAATTCTAAAAAACTGCATACCAAAATCTAAAAAATTATTTTTTTTCAAAAAACTAAAAATAAAAAAAACAGGATTTTATAAAAACCGGTCCTATAATTTTCGAAATACATTTTTTCATAAATTCCTTGTTATTTAAAACGTGTGATGGCATCTTAATTTTTACTAAAAACCGTTAAGTTTTGTGGTTTTTAATAATTTTTATAAGTTCAAACTGTGTTATTTTCAACGCAAATGTGACTTGTTTCTGTCAAAGATCTTGCTTTCCAATGTAATTATGTACATAAGAGCAAGTACCCAGTCGTGCTCATTTTTTATATATTTTTGTATTTATGTTTATTTATTTGAATTTTATTTATTTTATTTTTGTGACTCTTACCTACAAAGACATTTCTTTAATATTTAACGCCAGATGAGAGATGTTCTATCTTAATGGAAGCCCACACAATGGAAATGTTTCTGAAATGTTTTTATATGTCACAAACATTTCAGAAATGTTTATTTGTTTCACATTTAATCTATCAAGTTTTGTACAAAAGTAGCAATTTTAGCGTAACTAGATTAAAATGCTTGAAAAGTAAAGAAAGTTTTACGTTCGGAAGGGAAAGCAGAGAAACATTATAGAAATGTTTCGCAAACCATCCAGATCTAAACAAACATTTCAGAAAAAAAGAAACAGTTCTGAAATGTTTTTTGAATGTTTCTGAAGTTGTGTCTACACCAAAGAAACATTTGTTTAAAAAAAAAAAACATTTCTGAAATGTTTCCCATTTGTTTAAAAAACAAATGTTTCTGAAATTTTTGAAACATTTCTTAAATGTTTATTTGTTTCCTACTTTATGTATTTAGTTTTGTACTTCAAGGTTCAAGATGGATTTTAAAAACGGAGCAATCATAGCGTCGCGTTTTTTCATCATGAACAAAATACAAACAAACAAAAACAAAAAAAAAATCTTCGACTAGACTAAAATGGCTGAAAAATAAAGAAAGATTTCCGTTTGAAAGGGGAAAATGAGAGACATTTCAGAAACATTTCAGAAATGTTTCGCGAATCGTCCAGACCTAAATAAACGTTTCAGAAAGATTAAAGTTAAATTTCCCAATTTGCAAAGCGATCGCCGCCGTTTTGGATAGAATTTAGACTAATAATTTCATATTTTATTTGAAATTTAGATGACGAAAATATAGAATTTTTTTAATAGTTTGAAAAAACTTGAATTTTAAATTGGAAAGTGTTTTTCCTTTACAGTGTTACCGTTTTTTTTTCAAGATCTTAAAAACTGATTTCACATAAAAAAGAACTTTCTTTTTCTTTACTGACTCGAAATTCGTAAATTAAATTTTTGAATGCAAAAAAATTCAATAAAAACCAACAACTGCCAAATGCATAATGGCCGAACAAGGAAAACACAAATTCAAAGCTATTTGGAAAGCTTCGGAAAAATTAAGTGAAAGCGACATTTCTGTTTGCATATTTTTTTGATATTTTCAAATTGATAAATTATTTAAGATGTAAAGAATTACAGATTTTCATTTCGTAGTTAAAAATAAAGCCCACATAGCGCATAGCATAATTAGAACAAGTACAGGGTTTTGCGGCGGCCATGTTGTTTTAGTGACATATGTCAAAACTATTGTTTATTATTCAGTTACAAAACGTAATGGCAATGGCAAGTGACATGACCTTTCTCAGAATTGAACAAGATCTGACTGTCCCAGGAGATTAAGGTTCGAGACCATAGCAAATGGGTTTATTCGCTGACTGCACTTCGGAGCATTTGGAAGAGGATCCCAATTTTGGCCGAAAAATCATTTAGCGACGAGAGACGCATTTCTCGATAAATGGCTGCACATATATGTGACGACTCCGACCAGGTCGAGGTTCACACATGTGATGTTGATTTTGGCCGGTGGAAAAAATGGCCCGTACTTTTTAAAAACGATGTATGGTGAGGCGGTCACCGTCAATTGCGAACGCTACAGAATGATGATAAACAATTTCTTATCGCCCCAAATTAAAACCATGTGGATCTACATGTCTCATTAGATTAGATGGATTGGTATAGAGAACGAATTAGGATTAATGATCCGGGCCGGAAAATCTATGTTTCCACGCCGCAGGTACGGCGCAGAAGAGGAACACTGATAATCAGATGACGCAAGCGACTGGAAGAGGAATCGACCGACTTCACGTGCAAAACTGGTGGCAACTAGCTAGGGACGGAGGTAACTGGAAAAGCCACAAAGCGGACGCCACGATTGTACACGAACTTGTTTACATACACAAATACAACATACTATCATGAAGACGATTTTTTTAATTTGAACTCGCCACATGTGAGGGCGCTACAGTAGCCCATGAAATTGAAGTGGATTGTAGTGGAAATGAGTAGAGAAGCCACAAAGTAAGAGCAATAAATAAATATTGGGTAAGGGGCCAGTTATAGCTATCATTGAAAAGCATCATTGAAACAAATCATTAGAATTTTTTTGAGAGATCAGTTATAGCAATCATTGAAATTTTCACACGAACATTTTTTTCGGATACAAATCTGTCATTGGAACTGAACGAAATTGGTACTCAAATCAGTGGAACGAGTTGTTCCATATTCTGTCAAAAAACAATCAGCTGACACGAAAAACAAATTTGCATCAGAAAAACAGATAAATACATTTTTAGTAAAAAATATTTGTGCAAATTGATTTGTTCTTACCGAAAAAAATTCTTCGTATCATTTGCTATCGATTGGTATATCATTTGTGTTACTTATCAAAGGAAAACATATAAAAAAATCGTTTAAAAGTTTTTCAATGATGCATTTCAATGATAGCTATAACTTGCCCCTAAGAGAGTGCTTTTTTCGAGGATGTGGTTTGTAGATACATTTGATCAAGTTCAGTAAGTTGCATACATAGTTGTTCTGGTTTTGTTTTTTTCTTAGGGATATGCAGTAAGATACAAGTCAACCGATGTAGGTAAACAAATGTGTGTTTACTACTGAAAGTATTCTTACGTTGCTATGTTAATATGAATCCTTCAGGGTGGATTCAATAAAGGGATCGCAGACAGAAAATTTCGAAGGAGAAACATACATATCCTTAGTTAAATTCTTATAAGCGACCGACATTGATGTTGTTGACCTTGATTTGTTTACCTTTTTTTTACCTTACTTGTCTACATTTTAAATGTGGAATTTTGTGTGTTGACTTAACATACACATTCTTCATTCATACTTTTATATTTTATGTGAGAAAAATATTTGTTGGTATTTTTTTTTGGAATTTGGTAACTTGTGAATGATTTCAAGGCATGTATTTTGTAACTTGCGAATGAGTTCAAATTTATGTACCTACCCAACAATTTAATTAAAAGACAACCTAAGGAATTTTAATAGTATATGTATAGGTACCTATGCTTAAGTATTAAGGTCTTTTTTTTTCTCCGAAGATGCTTAAATATAATAATTTTGGACTTTTTGAATTCTTTAAAATAAAATTGATTAGTTTTACAAAAAATATTTAAAATAAAAAAAAAAAATAAAAAAATAATTTGGAGATGTAGGTATATCAAGATATAAGTTAGAAGAAAAAATATTCAAAAATATGTTGGTACCTACACATAAGAAGAGTTTTATTCGTAGTGGGAAACATACAAACAAAAATCCATCATTAAGGGTAATATTTAGGAGAATTATGAAAATCGATGACTTTGGCACCGCAAATTTATAACGGATTCTTGTAGAGGGACTATGTACAAACATTTAATACTATCAGAAATGGGGTCTATCTCCTCGCGCTTAGGCAGGAGGTGCAATTTTCTAAAAAGGCACTTGCATTAGAAAAAATATATTTGAGAAAGTTGAAATTTAGCAAACGCAATATTTTATATTTTTTTTTGGTATTTAAGTGGTCTTCCTTCTACACATTTCGGGTAGAGTACCATAACTTTGGCGCTCCAAAATAATAAAGGATTCTTGTAGAGGGATTAAATACCTACAAGTATTTTTTTTGCTATGAGAGGGGGGGTTCTATAACCAACCTTTTAGGCGGGAGGTACAATTTTATTAAAAATTACTTAAAATGAAAAAAAACAATTATTTTATAAGAACGGCAAGACTTACAACTAAAATATATTACACTTTTTCTGAGAGATAGAAATTTGCACTTAATTTAAGTGTTCTTAAAACAGTTCAAATTAATTACCAGTTTAAAAAAAAATAACTTCAAACTAATAAAAAAAAACACAAAAACAATAAGTTATCCTAAGCGTACGCATCTACCCCTAATCCTATAATGATGCCAAGGAGGGGTTGCAGGGGAGACATCATGCATCCCTTTACTAACCTCAAGTTTATTATATCTACCTATCTAATCACGTAAATACCAAACCAATTATTAGAAGAAAGGCTTAGAAATTTCCAATTTTCTCAAAAACTTGTAGTCATATCTAATGTTAAGAGTTCGAGAAAAAACAATAGGAGTAATAAATAATGAAGGAAAATTCAGTACATATTTTCCTAATTTCCGATAAAAAAAACTTTATATATAGTATTTAATACTGTGGTGGCTCTATTTTTCCCAAGTGGCTCCCCGTAGCAACGCAACTCTACACACACTTTTAATTATAAAAAAAAAATAACTTCACAATTTAACTAATAATAACACTTACTTTATTTATTTTTTATTTTCTAAACATATGAACTAAATCAATAAATACATTTCTTTTATTTTCTTCTTTACAATGTTCATACACTTTACAAACAAAGTAATATATTTTTTACTTCACAATTCTTTTGCTTTAAAATATTTTTTTAATTCAATAATATCTTAATTTTTTCTTCCTTACAATTTTCTCAAATTCATAAACAATATATGTAATCGTTTTTTTTACCTTTTCCTTTACAATTAAATCAAATAAAATTATGTATTTACAAACACTTTACAAACTTTTACATTTTTACCTTATACTTCACAATTAAACACAATAATCCATGAAACATAATTTGAAAGAAATTAGGTTTAAAAGTCAAAATCTTTTTACAAGTAAATATTTCTAAAAGCATTTATTGACATTATTTCATTTCAAAAAGTGACAACGTCTTGTTTTACTCAAGGTCCCTTTATAATTTCCTTACCTTACACGATACATGTTCCAAGATTCTATTCTTATTATACAATATCCGAAAATACACCTTATCGTACAATACTACCATCATTTCGAAAAGTGGCAACGTGTTATTTTGCTCGTCGTCTCGATGATTTACTTACCTTACTCAATACATATTCAAAGAATGTATTAATATAACTAAATATTCAATCAATATCAGCAAATACTATTTTTCCACCCCTACCTTATTTGTCTACCATCAATTCAAAACGTGACAGCAAAACATGTTTCAAGGATACATTCCTTATTACCTACCAAACAATAAAAGCATATACCATATTTCCACCCCTAACCTAAGTAAATTAAACGCCTCCTCCACCCTCCTAATGTGATATTCACTTATAATTTTCTCTTGGTGCAACATGCCTCTTCATTCTCTTACATTCCACAAATTCTGCATTTTAATTTGAACTCGCCACGATAGAGGGACTACACAAAAAATCAGCCCATGATAGCACTATAGATTTTATATACAAAGTCACTGGCCGACGGCTTATAAAGGGTCCGCCATCTAACGTTTTTTTTTCAACTAGTGCTTATTTCGTGAATGGTAACACTTAGCTCATGTCTGATTTGACAGATAATTAGTTTTATCCTTCCGCTGAACGAATATGGTTACATATGGCACAGAAATCCCGCACGCATACATTGAAAAGCCGATACACCCAAAAAAGTGTCACTGTTTGGTGCGGATTTTGGTCCAGAGGCATAATAGGGTCATTTTACTTCGAAAATGAACAAGGAGTGGCCGTTACAGTCAATGACGATCGTTATCGGGCCACGTTGAAGGAATTTTTGTTCACAAAAATTGAAGAGGAGGATATTGGCAACATCTGGTTTCAACAAGGCTAGGGCTTAGCCGAGCAATATGAAATAAAATTTTGGGGAAAATTTTTTATGAAATCAAAAAACACTATTCGTAACATTTTTTGGAAAAAATGTTGTAAGCCATTTTATTTCTTTTGAGGTTTTTTATTTTATGAATTTTTCATTTCAAAATCGTTCGACCAGTTTTTTCAAAAAAATGTTTTTTTTGAAAAACTTTTCGAAAACATATTTTAAAATGTTTTCGAGTATGTCAATTTAAAGAAATCTATAGTTTATAGTAGGAGAAAAATTAAAAAAAAAATCTATAGATCCGTTTTCAAAATATTAAAAAAACAAAATAATTTTTTAAAAAAATTATTAAAAATTAAAAAAAAATGTTTTTGAAAATTTTAATAAGCAATATTATTTTAATTATAATTATAAAACACTACATAGATTTCATCAAAATCCGTCAATTAGTTAACGAGAAAGTCGGATTTTAAAAAACTGGTCATATGGGGGGTACCGTTATAAAACTTTTTCTGAAAAATCCATTAAAACTTAAAGATAGATTTTGCATGGAAAACATCATTTTAAAAGTTTTATCAAAATCGTAGGAGCCGTTTTCGATAAAAATAGGTTTTTCATTAAAAGTTATATGGCAGGTACCGTTAGTTTTGGAGCTAGAATGCCAATTCGAAAAACTGTCGGGTAGTGCACTCTAAAAATACTATATACCAAGTTTGAATCAAATCGGCTCAACCGTTTAGGCTGTAGATATCGGTACGGACAGACAGACAGACAGACAGACGGACGGAATTTCCGGACCCACTTTTTTTGACTTCTCTATCATCGTAATGTCATGTTTGATTGTTAGAATTTTTTTTTTTTTACGAATGTATAACTTGCCTTATAGTCCCTATAAATCACAAGTAAAAATGGGAACGGCTGGGTCGCACGTACTTGGTCTTATGTGCGTAATTACATTGGAAAGCAAGAACTTTGACAGAAACAAGTAACATTTGCGTTGAACTTATAAAAAGTATTAAAAACCACAATACTTAACGGTTTCTAGTAAAAATGAAGTATGCCATCACACGTCTTAAATAACAAAGAATTTATAAAAAAATTATTTCGAAAATTGTAGGACCGGTTTTGATAAAATCCTGTTTTTTTATTTTTAGTTTTTTGAAAAAAAAAATTACTTTTTAAATTTTGGTAGGCAGTTTTTTAGAATTTATTAAAATACATGTTATTGTAAAATTTTAAATAATTTTTTTATTAGTTTTCAAAATATTGATTTTTAAAAAAAAATAAATTCAAAAATTAATTTTAATTACAAAAAAAACATTCAAAATTTTGATATGCAGAAATAATTTGGCTACCTAGATCTTCTTAAATATATAATTTGAAAGAAATCCATAGAGTCGTTACCGAGAAAGCCAAAAATTAAAAAACCGTTATATGAAAGGTCCGTTAATAGATTTTTCCCGTATATGTGGTTTTAATCAAATGATAGCTAATACCAACAAAAAAATTCTCAAAAATTTTCATTAAAATCGTTGGAGCCGTTTTCGAGAAAAATAAGATTTTCCTAAATGGTCATATGGCAGGTACCGTTATTTTTAGGGCTAAAAATAAAATTTCAATTTCCCCTCTGGGGAATGCCAAAATAATCACACATACGAAGTTTGAAGATAATCGCTTAAGCCGTTTAGGCTGCAGCTCGTTATACATACTGACAGACAGACAGACAGATAGAAAGACATTTTTGTCGATCACTTATTTAGACTTTTCTATGATCGTAATGTCATGTTTCATTGTTATCTCAATTTTTTAATATTCACGAATCCTAAACTTGCCTTATAGTCCCTATAATCGCAAGTAAAAATGTTACACATACGCCTAGTGTCCTTTTTTTGTCTCTTTTGAATTAAAATATTTTTATTTTTTTTTATTAATAAAAGATTTGCCATAAATCAATGTAGGTAATCAAAAACATTTCTGCACAAATTCGATTTGTTCACAAACTTGATTGTGTTTGCCAAATTCTCGGAACCACAAGTATTTTTATAGTTTACATACATAAATGGCATTTGTGTATGGATTTGTGTAGAATTTGTTTATGCTATTCACAAATGAAATTTATGGGCTTACACAAATCGTCTAGTGTGATGTGGCAACAAGTTTAGATATTCGAAGGATACATTTTGTTTGTAAATAAACGACATCTGTGGGATTCGTTGTGTACAACAACGCACATTTATTGTGTACAACAATCATGCTCCTAAAAGTATGCTACATATTCGAACTCGAAGTACTAATTTGAACTAGAATTAGTTTATTTTCGAAAGTGGAATTGTTAACGACTGGAAGCGTCAGTATAAAGTGATTGAGATTAAATAAAAAGTGTTGAATTATAAAAACGTATTTGAATTGTGAATAAGTGGAATAAGTTATATTTGGTGTTATTTAAACTGAAAGACGTTATGTTTCATAAAATAAAGGGATTTGTTGTATTATTTTGGAATTTTTATTGAGTTTTATTTGTCGAACCCCAGGCCAAAACTTCACAATAGCTTAAGAACAAAATGAAGGTGTTTTTAAGAAAGTTAGAATATCTCACTACTAATGGTACGTACAAATATTTGTTGTCTACTGCAACTAAAGAAAGAGACAAAAAACATTTGGCTATAGACATATAAAGCAATTACACGTGTCACTTAATCTTGTTCATCATTATTCATATAATTTCTATAAACTAAAACCCAAACTTGTATGCCCTGAATTTGTAAACCCATTCAGCCTTCTATCAATTCCAATACTTATTGATCATAAATTCACTTCAAAAAATCCTAAATAAAATGCTATTTACTATGAATAAACAACTCTTCTTTGAATACTAAAACCGATAGATACCCCATAAACCGAACAAATAAAATCTTTACACATATTTTCAACTTCAAGTGTCCATTCTAAGCTCCATGCATAACATCAAGGGTCATACATATATCATTAAAAATACCAATATCCTGGAAATACAGACAGCCATAAGTGTTGTTTGGTATTATCTGTCGTTTGGCAAATGTATGGCACGTGTAATGTAATGTTTTGAAAAAAGGTAAAGGTCAAATGATAAAGGCTAATGATATTTATTGTAGTAGTATTCAAAGGATTGATAAATCAACAGTTTATTGTGTTCATCACTTGAGGCCAAATTAGAGAAATTATATAAAAATAGGCGGATATCATTCAAAATCTACTAGCACACAGTGGGACTTTTTGGTGTTGATGCGGGACATTTATTTTATGAAATTACTTCAGTTATATGGTTAACAAGATAAGTTAGTTTTTTGTTGCCTATAACATTAAATATTAAATAAGAAAACTAAAATACTAGCAAACCCACTCGGCGTTGGTCATATATACATTTTTCCCAAAGTAGACAACAGTGGTACATCTTATAGTTCCACTTGTCTAGATTTTTTTAATATACAGAATACTCCTACATTCGTAACTAGAAATAGGAAAGAAGTTCTAGTTATACCGTTCGGTTCATATAATTGAAGCTATCTAATAAACAACTGGAAGGTATCAAGTGAGCCCTCTATGTCAGATCACAGGATCATAGAGTTCAGTTTAGACGGTATTCCTGAAGCACAAGACGAAGTTCTAATCTTTGAAGACTTCAATCTTCCCCAACTTCAGTGGAACATTTCTGATGATGTACCATCCTTCGCTGCCAATCCCGTTTCATCCAAGGAATCTGTTTTTGTTGACGGTCTTTCTGATTCCGCCCTTTACCAAGTGAGTGGAATTCTGAAGTACATGGGCCGGCAACTCGATCTTATCTTCACCTCTGACCCGATTAACTCATCTGTTTCAGAAAGCACCATCCCATTATCTGTAGTTGATCGATTTCACCCCCCTCTCCTTCTCTCTTTTTTCATTTCCTCTCCATCTACTCTCCCTAATATTTCTAACTGTTCATTCAACTATCATAAGGCTAATTTCAAAAAAAATAAATGACTACCTCATCCATACCTCATTCGATTTTACAAATCTATCACTTAATGAAGCAACTAATTTTCTTTTATGAAAAAGTGCAGTTTTGCATAAATCTTTATGTTCCCTTTTCGCGTAACAGGTATTTTTCAACTTCTCCCCCGGTACAGTCATAAACTACGCGAGCTACGAAACAGGAGAAATACGCTTTGGGTTAAATATCTTCGCTCTCGTTCAATTCTCGATTACTCTGACTACTTGGGAGTATTTTATAAATTTTGGAATCTATATGAAACGCTCTACAATGACTTTGCTTCCAACACCCAAGCAAATTTAATAACGGATCCCAAATCGTTTTATAAGTTTATTAACTTTAAAAAGAAAAAATGATGGTTTCCCTCCCTCTCTTCAGTACAACAACCAATGATCCAATGATCCATCTACCATCGCCAATTTCTTCGCCAGTTACTTCAAACAGTCTTTTGCACCAAAAACCTTAGATCCTGACAAATCTTATTTTTCCTACCTTCCTCATTTTAATACGGGCCCCTTAAATACGAATTTGGATACTTCATTAGTTCTAAATGGCATCCTTGAACTTAAAGACGAGTATACTCCTGGTCCCGATGGTATACCTGCAATTTTACTAAAAAATGTTGCTCGAGTTTGGTCCTTCCTATTACAAACTTGTTCCAACTGTCCCTTTCAACCGGATCTTTCGCCGATTTATGGAAAATATCCACTATCACAACCATTCGTAAAAAAGGTCCCAAAAACGAAGTTTGTAATTATCGGCCCATCGCCAAACTTTCTCATATCCCCAAACTCTTCGAAAGCATTCTGTATGACTCACTTTCTTTCCAATGCAAATCTCGTATATCCTCAACTCAACATGGTTTTTGTAAGGGAAGATCTACCACAACTAATCTTATTGAGTTCGTTACATTTTCACTCTTTGCCATGGAAAAGGGCTACGAAGTAGCCGTCATTACTACAGATTTCAGCAAGGCTTTCGACAAAATCTCTCACAGTTTAATTCTTTTTAAGCTTTCCTTTCTTGGATTCAGTCCTAACCTTCTTAAATGGATATCCTCGTATCTTGACAACCGCCAATACAGAGTCCGTTTTCGTTCTGTTCTTTGGTTCCATTTGTGGCCACCTCTGGGGTACCCCAAGGTAGCCATCTTGGACCTCTTTTATTTATCCTTGCCATTAATGATGTTGAAAAGATAATCCAATCATCTTCTATCTCCTTTATGCTGATGATGCTAAAATTTTCAAAGTAATCTCCTCTGGTCTTGATTCTCTCCTGCTTCAAAATGACCTCAATTCATTTGTTAATTGGTGCAGTAAGAATTTTCACGAACTCAATATTGCCAAATGTGAGCTAAGTACGTTCTCTCGAAAAAGTAAAAGGCCTTCCCTTAGATCTTATTATCTTCTAACCCTTTCCATTAACCGCCTACAGGTTATCCGCGATTTAGGCGTAATCTGTGATTGCGAATTAAGTTTTCGCTCTCATATCGATAATGCTATATCAAGAGCTAACTCCGCCCTTGGTTTTATCAAAAGGTGGTCCAAAGAGTTTCGGAACCCATTTGTAACCAAATCCCTCTATATTTCCTATGTTCGTCCTCTCCTTGAGTATGCATCGCAAGTATGGGCCCCCTATCACGCGGTTCATATCTCCAGAATTGAGAGCGTTCAACGCCGTTTTCTACTCTTTGCTCTCCGAAGTCTTTATGACCCTAATAACTTCTCATCTCTGCCACCCTACCTTGACCGACTCAAAATTATAAATCTACACCCCCTTGAAGTCCGTAGGAATGTGTTTGACATCATTTTCATTCATCGAATTCTTACAGGTGCCACTGACTGTTCCTCACTTTTTGATCTCATCTTGTTTAACACTAACCCACGCAACTTAAGATCATCACGTCTTTTTTACCTTCCTCCCCATCGTACTTCCTATGGTCTCAATGAACCTTTAACCCGCATGTTGAGTACAATCAATTCGATCTCTTCTCTTTTCGATTTCAACATTCCAAGTCCTTGTCTGAAAGCCCAGCTCTTACATCATCTTTCCTCCTTATAAGTTAATTTAGTTTAATTAGTTTTTAAGTTTAGTTGTTTAAGTTAAGCTTGTATTAAGCTAATAAATGGGGCGTTAGCCCCACTAAAATTAAACAGTCCTCCTAGAAGGAACCCTAGGAAAACCAACTGGGATCTATATAGAGCTAATCTCACAAATAACTTAGTTAATGTAGTATCCACCAAGGAACCAAAGAGAGTGCAGTGGGTAAGTTCAATACAGCTCTGATTGATTCAGCCCCACAGCCCCCACAAAAAAGAAGACTGATGCTTCCTGGTGGAACAAAAGACTAAAAGTGAGGAAGAGAAAGGAAGAGAAAAAAAAACTGGCAAGTTTACCATTAAGAGCTCACAGCCTACAGCAAAGAGCTAAGGAAAGCAGAAGCAAAGGGCTTTTGGGAAAACATAATGTGATGTGGCAACAAAATGATTAGAAATGCGGAGGATACATTATGTTTGTAAATTAACGACATCTGTGGGATTCGTTGTGTATAACTACGAACATTTATTGTGTACAACTTGGTGTCAGAAGTGGGATAAGTTAAATTTGGTGTTATTTAAACTGAAAGAAGTTGTGTTTCATAAAATAAAGAGATTTGTTGTACTATTTTGGAATTTCGATTGAGTTTTATTTGTCGAACCCCAGGCCAAAACTTACAATAACCTCAACTCCAATTGCAAGTAGACTCTTTCAAGTGAGAAAGCTCGCACTTCAATGACCTTAAAGTATGAAGACAGCAGCTACACAGAGAGTGAGAAAAAAAGATCTCTGTTTCTATTAGATACTCACTTCTCAGAAAGCACACACATTATAGGCAACGAGTTATTGGAACCTGTATACAGAGCAGATAAAAAAAGGGTGAGAGGCTGCAACATTAATAAGCTTCAAAGATGCTAGAATTGGCAAAAATACCTTCCAACCTCTTAAGTCTCCTGGAATAGACGGGATCTTTTCAGCTTTACTACTAATGGGCAAAGAGTTGATTTTATCTCATCTACTTAAAATTATCAAAAGCAGATTGGCTTTATGTTAAACACCAGTCACCTCAGCTATGGAGTCTGCTAGTAGATGAATTATTCGAAAAAGGACCAGAAACTTTCTGTGGCTTAACAGAAAACCACATCAAGAGGAAATTCAAAAAGGAAGAGAAACAAAACCGGTCAAAATACTGGAACGACCTCACTTGGTACGTTTAACAAAAATCGGTGTGTAGACTTGATTAATTTGAGTAGAAGTAATGTCAGAATCCTTGCGAGCTTCCTGGCTGGACATTGCAGGCTAAAGAAACACCTCATTATACTTTAAGTTAAAAGGGAAGAATATAGATACTGCAACCAACAGGAAGAATCTCCAGATTAATGATGTTGTTTCTTATGCACGAGTATTAAAAAATATTTTTTTATTTATTGATTGTCGAAATTTGTATAAAACAGTCTTCTTTTAATACTCTTTAAATTCAAAAAATCTTTTTTACAATACAAACCAAATGAAATTCTAAAACATCTTTTGAATTTTCTCCCAAGCTGCATTTCTTTGTTTAGGAGTTCTAGCAATAGCAAGTTTTGCAAAAGGTCCCAGCGTCCTATATCCATTGTCCTTGTATCTCAAATACCCGGTTTTTTCAAGACTTCTCACGGCCGTTTCAATTTGACAATCAAGGTCACCGTTAGCAAAATTTCTTAAAAAAAAAATACGAAAATCTTGCAATTTCAATCAATTTGATGAAAAATTTATTAAATAATCTTACTCTTGTTGTAATATTTCAACAATATCAGCATTTTTCAATCCCATTTTGTATTTCGGATGATCTTGAAACATTCTGACAACATCCAGAACAAAAGTAGGCATGTGTAGGTAGTAGATATTTTGCGCAAGTGGTTTGCAATTGGTTGATGCGGTCGATGAATTCATAATTTTGAAAAATTAATAAAAAAAAAATTCTTTGTAAAGTTGAAAAATAAAATAGAAACGATAAACACGTTTGAATATAAAATATTTGTATTTATTTTTTGACAAACAGTTAATACTATAACCGGAATACTTAATAAATAAATAAAAAGATTTGTATTGTTGTTTAAAAAAAAACAGCCTTACAAGAACACTACCTGATCCACCCGGCATTGCTTGGATATTCGAACAATTTTCTTTGATCTTAAATACCAGCGTCACTTAGGTTTCGAATATTCCTATAACCTATCCAGTAAACTTTATTAAACGAAAATAATTAATAAAAATATGTATTACTTTTTTAAATTAGCGATCGTTATGATCTGAGTCTGAGAAGTGAAATTCATTTACTTTCAACTATTGTAATAAATTTGGTTTTAATATAAAAGTTACAAAATACAATATCACGTGGTTAGCGAGCGGCGATGGTTTGTTTGAAAATGAATTAAAAATGATTTAAATGTGTGTGGTTCATTGCAGTGAATTCTCTGTACTGCATTTGCGCAGTAAGTTTATAAGAATTTCTCTTTAACGCAATTACACTGCTAAAGCTAATGCTATACTGTCTTTCATCTGGCATGTCCTCGTTTGACACTAGTTGAATTATATCGATTTTTTGAAACTCCTCTGGAGAACACTAAGTGCAAACTATAAACAAGAAATAATTAAAAAAAAAAATACAATCTTTTCTCTTTAACCCTAGAAGATGATTTATTTAGGCCCCTTTCTTATTCTTTCATTTTAATCAAAATCAAAAGGTGGTTGGGTGCTGTATGAATAGGGTAGGCACTGAAAGGCATCAAACTGGTGATGCACAGTCGCTGCAACTATATCGTACACATCAATTGTGCGTATTTTACCTCCCCGCGGTAACCACCGGGTACTGGTCTGTCCATCCGGACATTCCTGCTAAACTTATCAGCGCGAGTGTTGAACACAGAAAAAATAGCAACACTATAATGCTCTGCTTTAATAACTGTTCTGATCGATTCGCAGAAGTCTTGCACGAGCCCCTCAGAAAGAGGACGTACGGCGGATGAGCCCAACCAATTGGACCAACGGTGGCGTCAACAGTCAACGAAGCAGACGCCCTAATGAGCTCCTTCGACGTATTTGGAGATAAGGTCATTAGGACAATTCAATGCAAGTCAGGGCATTGAAATAGAGATGGTGGCGGATGAACCCTTAATGGGCCAACGGCAGCGCTCATATCCCCGAAGTGGGTTACTGACTCCGGATTCTCCGGTTCCTTTTTTCCAAGGAATCCAACAAAGGACCTGGCCCTCCAGGTTGGGGGTTGTGCGTGGGGTTAACAACCCTGCCACGGAAAAAAAAGTTGCAAAGCGACCAATAGCCTCGGAAAAGGACGGATTTACTGTTGACGACCCGGAAAAACGAATCAAGGACAACGACCTTCGGATCTGCACGTGGAATGTTAGAACTCTTAACAGACCACGTGCATCCAAACAACTAGCGGAGGCCCTAGACTGCTACAGAGCAGGAATTACTGCCATCCAGGAAGTGCGATGGAATGGGCCGGGCAAAAGGAGGATGAAAAACTGTGACGTGTACTACGGTGATTGCGCAAGAAGACCACAGCGTTTATTTGGGTGCGGATTCGTCATAAGCGGTAGACTTAGGCAAGAAGTCTTGGGCTTTCGACACGTAAGTGAGCGACTTGTGACAATCCGTATCAAGGCTAAATTCGCCAACATTAGCCTAATATGCGCTCATGCCCCCACAGAGGACAAAGATGACGCCACCAAGGATGACTTCTATGAGCTCCTCGACAAAACCTATGAGCAATGCCCTAAATATGACGTTAAGATCGTACTAGGCGATTTTAATGCCAGAATAGGTAAAGAGGAAATCTTTGGTAGGACTGTCGGAAAACATAGCCTACACGACACAACGTCTGAAAACGGACTTAGGCTAATTGACTTCGCAGCGGCACATAACGTCACCATTGCAAGCACACGGTTTCCTCATCTCGATATACACAAAGGGACTTGGCGACACCCAGATCAAAGAACCGTCAATCAGATTGATCACGTTGCCATCGATGCAAGACACGCCTCCAGTATCTTGGATGTTCGCACCTTCCGAGCAGCTAACATCGACTCGGATCACTACCTTGTTGCAGCAAAGGTAAGAACGCGAATAATCCGAACTCCACAACAACGGAGTAACACTGTGAGGAAGTATGACGTCGGAAAGCTGCAATCGCAAGAAACCGCCAGAACCTATGCCGATCGAATATCCCGTAACCTCTCAAGAAATCCAGTACCGCCAGCATCAAGTGCCGAAGATCAGTGGCAACACTGCCAACAAGCCATCAGAGATGCCGCAACTGATGTGCTAGGTTTCACCAGACCACCACCACGAAACCTCTGGTTTGATGACGAATGCAGACAGGCCCATGCAGCCAAACAAGAGGCATATAAAGCGACGCTGCAAAGAAAGACGAGAGCTGCTCGCGAGCTTTACGAGCAGAAAAGATGGGAAGAACACCGGCTTCTCCAAAAGAAAAAGAGAGAGCATGAGAAGCGCGCGATCGAAGATATTGAGAGATGCTACTCCAGGAACAACGTGCGGAAGTTTTACCAACAGGTAAAAAGAACATGCCAAGGAAAAAAATCCCGCACAGAAGCCTGTAGAGATAGGAATGGAAACCTCGTAGTAGAGTCACAGTCGGTGCTGAGTACATGGAAGGACCATTTCTGCAGACTGTTAAACGGCGATGAAGGCCAAAATCCCGCTGTCAGGCAGAATGAACCATTCAACATGGATGATGACAGACAAAACTTCCGTCCACCTGACCAAAATGAAGTAAGGATAGCAATATCTAAATTCAAAAACAACAAAGCTGCTGGACCCGACGGATTACCCGCCGAACTTTTTAAAGCGGCCGGAGATGACCTGGTGGAGTGCATACACCAACTCATCTCTAAAGTTTGGTCAGAAGAAAGTATGCCTGATGAATGGAACCTCAGCATCGTTTGCCCGATTCACAAGAAAGGAGACCCTCTAAACTGCGCCAACTATAGAGGAATAAGTCTCCTGAATATCGCCTACAAGATCCTCTCTGCCGTACTATGTGAACGCCTGAAACCTTTCGTCAGCAACCTGATTGGCCCCTATCAGTGTGGTTTCAGACCAGGAAAGTCCACAATCGATCAAATGTTCACGCTACGGCAGATCCTGGAAACCACCCAAGAATTCCAAATCGATACCCACCACCTCTTTATCGATTTTAAGGCCGCGTACGATAGCATTTATAGAGACGAGCAATACAGAGCCATGTCAGGTTTTGGCATTCCCACAAAACTCGTCCGACTGTGCAGGATGACGATGGAGAACTCTCGCTGCTCCGTCAAGGTTGGTTCTGACCTCACAGAAGCTTTTGACGTCAAAAAAGGATTCCGACAAGGTGATGCGCTATCGTGCGATTTCTTCAACTTAATACTTGAAAAAATTATAAGAAACTCGCAAGTCAATTGTAGTGGGACAATTTTTTTCAAGTCTGTAAAATTGCTAGCATACGCTGACGACATAGACATCATTGGCAGAACTCGGCGAGCTGTCACTGGAACGTTTGCTAGCATTGAAGCTGAAGCGGCTAAGATGGGACTAGCAGTCAATGAGGCCAAAACGAAGTACCTGCTGTCCACAAAAAGGGACACACAACACCGGCGGATTGGACAAAACATCACAATAGACAGGTACAACTTTGAGGTAGTTAGGGACTTTGTGTACCTCGGATCCGCTATAACATCTGACAACAACATCTCGTCAGAAATAAAGCGAAGAATTACTCTTGCCAATCGCTGTTTCTATGGGCTAGGAAGGCAATTGAGTAGCAAAGCCCTCTCTCGAAAGACAAAGGAGACTCTGTATAAGACCCTAATCATCCCAGTCCTGCTCTATGGCGCCGAGGCATGGACTCTATCTAAAGCGGATGAAGATATCCTTAGTCGTTTCGAGCGTAAGATTCTTCGGAAGATTTTTGGCTCTATCTGCGTTAACGGGCTTTGGAGGAGAAGGTTCAACCAAGAACTATACGAGCTGTACAGCGGCATATCACGTTTAAGATGGCTAGGTCATGTAGAGCGAATGGACAACAATGCTCCGGCTAGCAGGATCTTCGATTCCATCCCAGAGGGTAGACGCAGTCAAGGAAGACCTCGCCTTAGGTGGCGCGTTCAAGTGGAGGACGACCTCAACCAACTTGGAGTGCAAAACTGGAGGCAGCTAGCCAAAGACCGAGTTGGCTGGAGAGGCATGTTGGTTGAGGCCCAGGTTCGTCCCGAACTGTAGCGCCACCTAAGTAAGTAAGTAAGTTTAATCAAAATCAGAGCTCCTCCACAGTACACACCCTTAGAAAATCGATTATCGATTTATCACTTGTCACTTTAATCGACGAAAAGCACACACTTCATTCTGTCAGTCTGTCGGTCTGTCAGTCAGACTGACAGCTGCTTAAGGCCTTTAAAATTGATTTTGGAAAGCTCTATACAAGGCTGGTAGATAAACGTTAAAAATGGCCTGCATGCGGTCTTCTAAATATGTTTACTGCAAATTAAAATGCAAATAGCTTGTGTAAGGCTTGCCTGTAAAGGCCTTTTACAAAATATGTAAATTAAAAGTTGATTTGTCAATGTTTGATGTTAATTATTTCAACTGTTAATAGCTGTAGTGGTAGAATACTGGAGTGGAACGAGAAAGACTCTAGTTCAAAACTTTGGTAACTAAAAACTGTTCACTTTTATATTTAAAATAAAAATTTCAATAGTTACCGTATGCAGTAGAAAAGGTTTTAAGAAGAGATTGAGAAGGTATAAAATATTTAAAATAAAATATGCAATACTAAATAATGCAATAAAAATTCAACACTATAAAACAAAACAAAATTAATAATAAATCGGCTTTGTTGAGATGAAAATTAACTTTCTTCCCTTTTTATAACAACCAGAGCAGGCTATTAGCATTTAACTGTCATAAAATGGCTTGCTCGGTGGGCTAATAACATTTCATGAAAAGCTATTTGCTGCTATAACACCTATCAACCAAAGTCTTATAGCAGTTAAATAGCTTCGTAATGTGCGCCAAAATAGCATGTTTTTAAGGCCTTTTGATGTTATTATAGCAGTCTGAAAATATCTTGGTTTGAACCTTTTAAAGTTGGGTATTTTTCTCGAAAACGTCTCGAACGATTTTGATGAAAATTCGTTGAGAATATTTTGGTGGGTATTGATTCTTATATTATAAAAACCAAAATTACGGAAAAAGTCTATAAACGGTACCTTTCATATAACGTTTTTTTTTTAATTTTCGACTTTCTCGGTAACGGCTGATTGGATTTCTATAAAATCATTAATATATTTGAAAGGTCCAAACAGGCACACTAATTTTGGATACAAAAAAATTTAATAACTTTTTTTAATATGTATAATAATTTTTTGTTTTTTGAAAATTCAATATTTTTAAAACTAATTGATAAATTTTATTTAAAGTTTTACGTTCAGCTGTATGTTAATAAACTCTAAGAAATTGCGTACCAAAATAAAAAAGAAAAAATTTAAAAAATCTAAAAATAAAAACAGATTTTTTATCAAAAGTCGCTCCTACAATTTTCGAAATACTTTTTCATATTTTTTTTTATTATGACATGGATGACGTACTTCATATTTACTAAAAACCGTTAATTGTTGTGATTTTGGCACTTTTTATAAGTTCACATGTTATTTTTCTACTGTCAAAGCTCTTGAATGTGATTGAACACATAAGAGCAAGTACGTGCGACCCAGCCGTGCCCATTTTTTCATTTAGTTTCTGTTAAGGTTGTTCATAATCTGCAATTTGTTGTACAACTTGATTTATTTTTTTAATTAAGTGCAGTCTACACGTATCTTTAGTCAATGTTTTTGATCGAACGAACTTTTGGTTTGTGTATAGGCTATCAAAAGTTATAACTTTTATAAAATGGTTTGGATTTTTGCTTAAAACTGTCATAAGAAGCTTTCTTTGACAGAATTCTCTTCTCTTGAATGAGTTTCATTTTTTTAATAGGTAAGCTTATTTAATAGTAAATTAGATTTACTATGAACATTTATTTTGTATATGTTTATGTGGTGATTGGTTAAACACTGATAAGGGTTATTTGAAAGTATGTTTGTAGACATCAGAAAGAAGGCGTGGTTTGGGTTGGCAATTGTTGATTTTTTTTTTTGAGAATCAAGACAAAATCTCAGAATTTATTTAGAGTTGGGTATATTCCGATTTAATCTAGGATAGTAAGACGAACCCATGTAAAACAATTCAGTGAGGATTGCAGGTCAAATTAAGTAGTTTATACATATTATGTAGACATTATTTTAATTTTTAAAACATTTTTTTTTTCAATAGACTGCGATCTGCACAGCGAATCAAATGCTATATTCCATCCTACTTTTTTTTATTAGATATGTCTTTTATTCTTTCATAAATTAAGGCTTTAAAATCATTATACAAAGCGGAGTTTGCTCAGAGATTTGGTATAACTTTACATACATATGTATATTATATCTTACAACTTAAAAATGTGTAATATTTTAAGAAGTCATTTAAATCAGAAAACAGTTGAAGTAAAACTATGACAAAAGCCTTCATTTACCATGTTTTATAAATTAATTCGCTCTAAAACCACCGGTAAATCAGGACCAATCTGTGAAAGATCGACAAATAATTTTTCTTTTTTTATTTTTTTAAATCGCATATATAATATAATATATTATATACAATATATTAAGACTTTCTTGTTTTATCTGGGCGTTAATTTTTGTTATTTTGGCACTTGTATAATGTATGTACGTTTGGCCTGAGTGGGGACAACACACAAATTTCTTTCCGCAAGCAAAGCTGGGTAGGTCAGCTTGTATTATATATTCCTCAAACAAACGAAAGATCTTTGTTACTACAAACCTATAATCAATTTACAAACAATTTTTGTTAATGAATTTTTACACATACTTTACACTTTATTTGTAACTATCTGAATGGAAAGCAAAATTCAAAACAAAAATCCATTTCATCAAGGACGTTTTTTATATATACAGCAAGAAGCAAGTTTGTGTTTAAATTTCAAGAATGTATGAGTATATTTTTTGACAGCCACAACCTTTATAATATTATAGACATAAAGAAAAATTGAAAATCCTAAAAGTCCTATTCGAATCAAAAGTCTGGACAATGATGTACGTATGTATAAATACGTATGTAAGTACCAAAATGGACACGACTGGGTCGAATGTACTTGCTCTTAAGTGTACATTGGAAGGCAAGATTTTTAACAGAAACAAGTAACATTTACATAGAAAAATCACACGGTCTGGAACCTATAAAAAAGCGAAAACTACAACAATTAACGGTTTTTAGTCAAAACTAGCTGTTACCAGCGACTTCGAAATTAATTAAAAACTGTTACCCATGTTAGTTTTTTTTTTTTTTTTAATTATAAAAATATTGTATGGTGTGATTTGGGTCAAATGGTTCTCAAATTATAATTTTCGAAAAATAAGCAAACCCAGCGCCACCTACGGGTAATCCAAATAGCTTTAGTTATTCCTTTCAAAATGAGCTCCCTACCTGTGAAAGTCCCGTCAAATTCGGTCTATAAATAAGAATTTTAGGAAAACAATGGGACCAGTACTAAAGTACTCCTTAGGATATCAGTCAAAATCGGTGCAACCGTTCCCAAATTTTAAAGCTGTTCTTTTTTTAAACAGACACTTCATTTTTATTTATGTGTATAGATGGAGTAGGTACGCCTCACACGTCTTAAATATTAATTAATTTATGAAAAAAAAGTATTTCGAAAATTGTAGGACGGATTTCGATTTTTATTCTTAGTTTTAAAAACAAAAATTAGTTTTTTTTTTATTTTTTTGGTATGCAGTTTTTTAAAGTTTATTATTATACAGCTGATCATAAAATTTAAAAATGATTTTTTCTTAATAATTTTAAAAATATTGAATTTTCCAAAAAAAAACTATATCAAAAATGAATTTTAAGTAACAAAAATAAATTATTTAAAATATTGGTAATGTGGGTTCTTAGATTTTTTCAAGTAGGTATAAAATCTTATTTAAATACATTGAGCCGTTACCGAGAACGCTGAAAACGTACTTGCTCATATGTGCGGTCACATTGTAGAATAAAATTAAAGAACATTAAAGTTAACATCAAAGCATTTATTCGATTTTTATGACTTTTGATTGTTCGAATAAAAAAAACGTTAAATTGTATTGGGTAAAATAATTTAATCTCAAGAAAATGTTAAAACGTTTGATTTTTTTTTTTCAAAATCGTAGGAGCCGTTTTTAAATAAAACGGTTTTTTTAACAACTTTATTTTTTTTAAATTAAAAAAAAAATTCAAGAATACAAACTTAAGCACAAAAATAACTAGCATTTAAAAACAAAATTAAAAAAAAATCACTTACCCGTTTTCAAAATATTGATTTTTCAAAAAAAAAAAAATATTAAAAATACAAAAAAAAATTTTCGAAAAAAAATTAATGCATAATTACATCTTCTTGAATATCAATTTTGATTGTAATCGGATCACCATTTGTCGAGAAAGTCGAAGAAAAAAAACCGGTCCTATGGGAGGTACCGTTTTTAGCCCACCATATTAATTTTTTTCACCAAAACATAATGCATACCTACAGTATTTTTTTATAAAAATTCTTGGAGCGGTTTTCGAGAAAAATAAACTTTTATATAACGGTTTATTACAGGTACCGTTAATTTTTGAGCTAAAAAAAATTGAAAAAACTCCTCTGTAGAATGTCAAAATAACTTAAAGTTCTAAATTTGAAGACGATTGGTCCAACCGTTTAGGCTCCAGTCCAAAATACATACAGACAGACAGACAGATAGACAGACAGACAGACAGACAGACACAGATAGACAGATGGACAAAATTTTGCCAGTAACTCAAATATGTTACTCTATCATCGTAATGTCATGTTTGATTGTTATCTCAACATTTTTAATCTGCACGAATGCATAACTTGCATTAAAGTACCTATACTCGCAAGTAAAAAGTGTATCAGAATAACAATTTTATACTAGATGCATATGAAAATATATACAGTTCTTATAACAAAAACACATTTTTTTTAATTTTTGTCTGTCTGTCTGTATGTCTGTCTGTCTGTTTGTTCCGGTTAATCTCGGGAACGGCTGCACCGATTTTGTCGGGACTTTCACTGGCAGATTGCTGATGTTCTAGGGAGTAACTTAGGCGTCTTAAATTACCCACTAGGTGTCGCTGCGATGTTTTTTTTTTTAAATTCGTATTGATGGACCGATTTCGACGGGATTTTCACAGGCAGAAAGCTCATGTGTTAAGGTGTAACTAAGGCCATTTTGTTCACCCATTGGTGCCGCTAGAGTCGTTTCACAAGCAGATAATTTATTTTGTAAGAAGCAACTAAGGCTATTTTGTTTCGAAAACGTATGATATACCCGAGCAACGCCGGGTGGGTAAGCTAGTTAGAAATAATTCTTGCACGGTAAGCTTTATGCTGTTAAATTAGGTTATACAGAGGAGATGGAAATTAGAGGAAAATTAAGGGTTTGATACGTGAGCCCGTTTTTGAGAATCATGTTTTTTTAAAACCCGCCTGAAAAATACCATTTTCATTTACATTGTTTTTTTGCTATTCATCGAGGAAATTTTTCTTGAATTTTCACTTATAACTATTCTACTATTCATTCGAAATGAATCTGTATTTAAGTCGGTAACGTCGGCAATACTGCGCGGTATTCTGTTATTCACGTGACCATATTCAGTCCATACAATTCAGATCCGCAAATAAAATGTTGTGGATTTTTTTTTTATTGTTGGTTGATAATTAGGAAAATGTAAGCTGTTAGGGTTTTGAGATTGATTGCCTAGCCAAAGGCTTGATTGATATTATTATGGCTAAGTACAACTCCGTCTCTTACCAACAAATTTCTACTACAAGTGTAGAAAGCTATTACAAATGTCCTCTCTTTTTCTTCAATATTTTCATTCTAGTTTAATTTATCTATGTACCTTACACTTTCCAAGATACTTTAATGTGCCGGTCATGAGAGGTATCCCATTTATTTTGCGAGGAGTAGTATTTGGCATATTTTGTTGCTGTTTGCAAGTCTTCTAATTACAATTTTTTTTCTGAAAACAAATAATGAGATACTTTATCTCTTAAAATAGTGCTTAACTTGAAATTAAATTTTGACATGACAAAACAAAATTAGTATAGGCATTGCTGCAACTCGTGCTTAAATAAACTTCAAAATAATTTAAATCCTAACCAACTTATCATTTAAGTTTATGGTCAAAGGAGCAAAAGTCGTCAAATTTTGCCGAAGGCCTGTGGTTGTATAATTCGGTTCAAATCTTTGAACTTTAATCACAATATTTCAGAATCAGCCCATTCTCAACTATTCGAAATTCTCAAATAAGCCTCTAATCTGTTTTGAAATTAATCGTTTTATAAAGTAAATAATTTTAACCAATTACTATGCCTGTGCCACGAGTTGTTGAGGTGTCTAACTATTTTGCGGCAGAGCACCAATAAAAAAAATATGACATCATCAGTCTAGACTACAGTAGAAGCCATTTTGTCTTGAGAGAAGTGCTGTTCAATGACTAATGTTTTTTAGTTGAGCTTGAGAACTTAATATTTATAACACGGACCTTGATAAGAATTTGTCAAAGACTTGTGGTTGAGTTGAGTGTCTGAATTGGATTGCTACGGCACCGTACAAAGGTCATATTTATTCTGGTCGACAAGAAGAATTTCTGGTAAACAAAACTTATTATTAACCTAAGGAGTTTATTGAAATATTTTATTTTTTTTTCTAATTGATAAACAAATAAGTTGAGAAAAATAAGGTTGTTTCAAAATTAGTGCAAAAAACAGGTCAAAGAAGCGAAGTGTCACTCAGACTGTTATTTTTGGCCAGAGAGTTTCCATACTATACTTAGGCAAACATTCAAAATATTTGAAAAAAAAAATTATTATTTCATAAAAAATAACCGCATCAGTTTTCAGTTAGTAACCAGAAATAGTACTGTACAAAATATAATAAAGAACATAACTCGAACAAGCTTTTTACAGCAGTGCACATTTTGGATTTATAATTGGCTCGCACTAAAGGGATTTTGACTACCCTTATAATGTTAAATAAATACAGCAAGGGCGTTAGGAAAATAGGGAAGGATGCAAAAGGAGGTAACGATGCACATTTGTTTTTAAGTTCTGCAAGTCAAAATGGGAGGGACAAACAGTCTGGCAAGGCATTCCACATTCGCGTGGTACGGCTAAAGAAAGAATCCCTGTACTTGACGGCACGAACGAAGTTGGGCTCAATGGTATACTGATGGGTATTCCTCACAGCGCGAGTATTACGATTGAATTGTTTCAGGAATGCAGCTGGCTATTTCGCTAGAGCATTGTCTATAGAAGTAGCGAACAAATAATGAATGGCAAGAAACATTACGTCTGTGCTCAAGACATGTAAATGTTTCTGGTATTGTTCGGTCGCCTATCATTTTTAAAGCTCTTTTTTGAATCCAATCTAAAAAACTCAAGTGGGTTACGGGAACGCCTGCCTAAATGGAATCATACTCGAGTTTTGGGCGAATATATGTATGCTTTATATATTTGTAGCCAGATCAGACGGGATGAAAAATTGCTTGCATCTTCGAAGGAAACCTAAACATCTCGCAGCATTTTTGGCAACGTCAAATATGTGGTCATTCCACAGAAGGTGGTCTGTAATGCACATACCGAGAACTGAGAGTTGATCGGTTTCCTCAATGCAAGTGCCACTCATGGATAGTGGCATTTGGGGTATATTTCGCTTTAACGACAAAAGACAACATATTCAACGGTTTCTTATTCCCCATTGTACAATGCTGTCAAGATCAGAATTTAATGAGCTTATCATACGCTGCAGTTGCAGTTCCACATCCGAAGAACATGGATGTGAATCTGGAAACGAATATGAAAAGCTGAGAGTGCTGTCGTCAGCGAAACAATTGATTAGATTAGTTGTTTCAGATAATAAGTCGTTGATAAATATAAGGAAGTGTGTCGGAGACAAAACAGAGCCCTGGGCCACACCAGCGTTTATTTTGTGAGAATCAGACTTGAATCCGTCCAACATAACTTGTATTGATCGGTTCGAAAGGTAAACGAAGAAAAGGTACAGGATGAGTTCTAACACCTGCTGGCAACATTAAGCTTGCAGCGAATTGGGGAGTATCATTGAAGATAAGCGTCGGAACCGATGATTAGGAGGAGTTATTTTTTACGTTTTTTTACAAATAACCAACAATTTTTACTGCCTTTGGGACATTGCAGTATTTTTTGGCAGTTTTTTTTTTATTGTAAAAATTTTGTCTTACGAATGTGATCATTAGAACCCTTTCTAGCTTGCTGAAACTTTTTCCGGTTTTTCTCGGTTTTGTTGGTTTTATAACAACGGAAACTTACCTCTTTTAACCTGACAACCTCTTTACAGCTCGAATCAAAACATGAGTTATTTTTTATACGAAATTTCTCATACCTAAAAGGATAACATTTGTTACCATAACTGCGCTGGAGTCTACATATGTCGCTACCGAGGAAGCAGAGCGACAAGTTTAAGAACCTGAAAAAAATTATTGAGACCGTCCCAAACGGTTCTCCTAGAGGGTTTTTCTTTAACTGAGTTCTGTTGGCACGAGAGATTCGCAGAAATGACGCAATGATCGGATGTGCCTAGAGGTGAAAAACACGGATAGTGTGTTTGTCAGGATCAAAGGTAAGAAACAAGTCTAGAGTATTGGCGGCTTGACATATAATGTCAGGAATTTGGGTTGGCTCATCAACAAGCTGAGTTAGTTGATTTAACTCAGCAAAAATTTCAACATACCTTCCTTCGGGTGTTGTCTGGCCAGAATAGCAAAGCCAACTTAAATTGTGTACATTGAAATCACCCGTAATAAAGATTTGAGTTTGAGGATAATGGGCAACAATACTTTGAATGGAATCTGACAGATCATCGGGTAAAAATGAAAGATAAAAGCAAAACAAATTGCTGACCAGTTTTTCCAGAGCGTAGGTATTTTGTCATGTGTAGTGTAATGTCGCTTGATAATGATAATATTCTTTCAAATTATGGTAAGTGGGATACGTTTAGTAATGCTCACAGTGTGAAGTTGCGTCAATAGTAATGTTGAAGTAGTGAAGCTTCAAAACAAAATTTCCCATTGGACCATTCATGTCCAATTGGCCGGTTAAAGCTATGTTTTTATTAAACAGGCAATGTGCCTTACAGACACTTAGTAAAAAAAAAAAAAAAAAAAAAAAAAACTCTTTGTAGACTCTTGTGTGAGTGATTCCATATAAGAGGTTTTGAAAACTTCTTAATTTGTGCTTTTTTGGTAAAACATGAACATTTTTATAAAGGGTGTCATTTTTTAAATTTTTATTTCCATAAAGAAATAAATAACAAAAATGGAAGGGACTTACAGTTTACCGCCGAGCCCGAACGGCTACATGAGATGCACTTTTTCGAGACAAATTTTACTCTTGGAGGTTTTGTCAGTTCCTCGCAAGATTCAGTACCACGGAAAAGAAGAAGATGGTTATGAGCTGGATTCGAACCCAGGCTCATTCGCTTAGCAGTCCGACACACTAACCACTAAGCCAGGGGGCACTACTATATGAGCTCTTACGAACCCTATTAAAAGAACTCTTCGTTCTATGGAGTTGACTTCATTTTTATTTTTTGACAATTGGTACAATAACCCGAAGTTGCAGGTTGATTTGTTCAAAAATGGGCTCTTACAACTTGGTACCGTAAGGCTCAACAAAAAAGTGGACACAATTGATGGAGTTAAATTGAGTTTGGTTTCCTGGTCTGACAACAGAGTTGTCAGCATGATGTTACCGTATGTCAATAGCGAACCAGCTGTAGATAGACGCCGTTATTTCACAGAGGATAGGCAGTACAAAAATATTACCGCTTCTAAATCTTTCGAGGTATACAACAAGTATATATGCGGCGAGCCGTCGATGTGCTTGATTCAATGCTTGGATTATACCGTATTCCTTTGGGATCCAAAAAACGGTACAAAAGAATATTTTTTTCACATGATGAACTTATGTACAATGAATGCGTGGATTATTTGACGAATGCGTCGTGAGAACTTTGACAGCTACGCCAAAAAGAGAACCCTCAAAGCAAGGCATCAAGACACCCTCTTCCTTTTGTACGTTACGATAATCTTGGTCATTTTCCACAAATTAAAAAAAAGCCAAATAAATTGTATGGTGTATGGACGTTCATTTAGTTAGTTAGTTTATAAAGGGTCCGCCATCTAACGTTTTTTTTTTTTAACTAGTGCTTATTTCGTGAATGGTAACACATAGCTCATGTCTGATTTAAAAGATAATTAGTTTTATCCTTCCGCTGAACGAATATGGTTGTGTATACGCTTGAACAACGCTGGGAAATATTGCGACATTACTTTGAAAATCATGGTAATGTTGCAGAATGTAGGTGCGAAAATTGCGTACGAATTTTGGAAGAAGAGAAGCACCGTCAGCTCCGTATGTTTGTTATCTTGTGAAAAAAGTGAAAGAAACTGGCATCCTCATTGATAAGCCAAAAACAGTGTGTACACCCGAGAATATTGCTGCTGTGGCGTAAAGTGTGCGTGAAGCGCCATCAACATCAATTCACCGTCGTTCTCAACAATTGAACATTTCGGAGCCATCATTGAGATGAATTTTGCATAAAGACCTTGGTATGACGCCATACAAAGTCCAATTCGTTCAGGAGTTGAAGCCAACTGACCATCCAATGCGTTTTCGCTTCGCTGAGTGGGCCTGCGATCGACTTAGAGAAGATGCCGATTTTGCCAAAAAAATCATCTTTTCAGATAAAGCTCATTTTGATCTTGGCGGGTAAAATTGTCGCATTTGGGGCACAGAAAAGCCGCACGCATACATTGAAAAGCGGATACACCCAAAATGGTCCAGAGGCATAATTGGGCAAGGAGTGGCCGTTACATGGCCGTTACATGGCGATCGTTATCGGGCCATGTTGAACAAATTTTTGTTCACAAAAATTGAAGAGGAGGATATTGGAAACTACGCTACGTGCCACACAGCCGATGCTACACTCGATGTTTTCCGCCCTGTTTTTGAAGATCGCATTATCAGCCGCAAAGCTGATGTCGTTTGGCCACCTCGGAGCTGCGATTTGACACCGTTGGACTATTATTTGAGGGGTGCCGTAAAAGATAAGTGTTACGCCGACAAGCCAGAGACAATTGATGCTTTAAAGGACAATATTCGTGAAGCCATTGGTGAAATACAGCTGCACACAATCGATAATGTGCTTAAAAATTGGACCGATCGTGTAGGCTACTGCATGGCCAGCCGAGGCAACCATTTGAATAAAATTATTTTTCATTATTAACCGGAAGGATTTTACTTTCAAATAAAAAAAAATTGAGAAAATATTCAGTAGTTTTTTTTTATAGCATTTTCAAAAAAAAAAAAAAAGTTATTTGGCGGACCCGTTATTATAACGAAATTGTTTTCTTCATGGTTCCTGTAGGAGAGGCTAAAATGTGAAATACTTCATTTCTGGAAGGTTGTTAAATATGCTTCTATGTCTTAACGACAACACGAATTTGTTAAATATGGTTGACGGAAGAGTTACAAGATTCACGACACTATAAAGAAATATGGAGACATGGAGAAATAAAGGTATAGAGATATGGAGATGTAAAGATATAGAGATATATCAAAATATAAAAAATTGAATGAGTCGTTACCCATAAACAGACTTTTCCAGTAAATTTGGTTATCATTAAATCATACCCAATACCTAATAAAATACTCTAAAAAATGTTCATTAAAATCGTTGGAGCCGTTTTCACAAAAATAAGCTTTTTCTTGACGGTTATATGGCAGGTACTGTTATTTTAAGCCCTAAAAATAAAGTTTCAGTTTTTTTTATGATTTTTTTATTTAACTTGAACCGATATCTACTTAAATGCTAGACAAATATCTTAATATTAGCTAAAACTATCAACTTAATTACCTTACTGGCCCTATGCGAACGCTCTAAATTAATTTCTAACTTAATTTTACTTGCTTTTCGGCCTAAAAATAACTTAAATGTATGTTATTATTTATTTTCAACCAGAAAATGAAATAAAAAAACTTGGTTGACTTTATCGGGGTTTATCTTAAACTACTTAAAAACTAACTTAAAAAAAAACTAAAAATAAATTTAAAATAACTTAAAATAAACCTAAAAATACTTTAAACTAAAACAGCCACAGATTGTGGAAAGGCTTTACGTGAGCACCTCCTGCCTATTAAGGCTTAATCTCACGGTGGGCCAACCCACCTGGGGTCAAAATCAGCATTGACCAGATCCCTAGAGTGGTTACCAGTCACTCATTGAGTGGTGCCTTCAGTCCACTCTAATTACGTATCATCATATTTAATATAATGTTATTTCACTAGAGTGGCTCCCCAGACCACTCTAGTAGCAATTTAACAATCATGTTGTGGTCATGGTTATTCCCCTTGCTTAGGAGCGAGGCCTATCATGCACCTCTAGTAAGTCATCTTGTGACAAACCATATGCTCCCGCTTTGGGTATAACCACAGCCCCCGCGAATCCTTTCCCATTTATCAGGCAGTTGCTACCGAGCATTGCTCACGTAATCAACTGGGCTCTCCTGATAACCCGCGGTACCCAACATTTATTAAGCCATGGGTATGGCCTAGTTTCAAAGGAATCTTGCGGTCTGACTTGCCACAATCGTCATTCGGGAACCGCCAACCCGTGTTTAGAGTGATGGATTCGAAAACAGTGTTGAGAAAAGTCAATGAATCTTCACCATCACCCCGCCCAGCTAAGCTGCACTTGTTTGTTAGGCAAACCAAACCATGAGTTTATAAACCCAACTCATAGGGGGCATGTCGCCCTCGGCAACTTTTCCGTGAATTCCTTTTGTTCCATTCTTGTTACATCTTGTTACCGAACTCTTCTACAATACCCAAAAGGTATCATAGTGAGTTCCATCTTCCCTGGTTGAAGCTTACTAAATTAAAGGTGTGTTGGCACCTTCACTTTTCAGACTTCAACCTCACTTCAACGCTTCACAACTCTTCCATCTGTTTCCTGGTTAAAGCGTACTAAGTTAAAGGTGTGTTGGCACCTTTACTTTTCCACTTTAACCTCTCAACAACGGCTCAACTCATCCCCGGTTAACTTACTAAGAAAGAGGTGTGTTAGCACCTCTTCTTTTCAGCATTAACCTCGCAACATCAAAGTTTCATCAATTTTCTCTGGGAATTCTCAATATCAAAAGCGATATCCCACTTTCTCAATCTCGAATCCCCAGCCCATTAAAAACCTTTTCACCACTCCAATCAACCCTTCTACGCTCTCACTTCGCCAAGGACTTACTTATAGTAACTGAATTAACAGTCACACTTTCAGATCCTTGTTTCCAGGAGCACCACGCGGAGGTGGAGAGCACATGCTCCCACTAAAACAGCCACAGATGGAGGAGAGGCTTAACGTGAGCACCTGCCTATTAAGGCTTAATCTCACGGTGGGCCTACCCACCTATGGAGTTCCCTTGGGGCGTACAAGACCCCTAAAGTGGTTTACCAGACCACACTATCATCTAGAGTGGCTCTGCTAAACCACTCTAGTAGCAAATGATGAATTTCTCATGGAAAATCCATCCTCCTTGCTGAGAAGCAGGGCCTATCATGCACCCCTAGTATCAAGGTTAAATAAGACAATGAACACACGCTTCTTTCGAAGCCGTGCCATCCTCCCAGAAACCAAAGATACCTTTTCGCTTCCGCATTTGGAGTAACCATCAGCCCCCGTGAAGCTCCCACTAGGGGGCCTACCTCAATTTTAACAGGCGACTGCTACCGAGACAAGCTCACGTAATCAGCCGGGGCACCTGTTAACCCACGGTACCTAATTTAGGACCCTAGGTGAGGCTCGCCCGTCTCTCATGAGACGCACTTGTGGTTCGACTCCATGAGAAGTCGCTAGCCCACCATCCAGTAAGACAAACAGTTCATAATCCAGTCAACTAAGGTGAAGACTAGGACACTCCCTGAATGCCCGCCTAGAAGCATGGGTTACAGCCTCTTATCCTTGCGGAAAAAGTGGTGATCGCTTAACTAGGCTAGGTATTGGAAGACTCTTACTTCCGCTAACCTGAGCGTGGGCCTATTCTCACACCCCCGCACCCACAGGGAGAACTAAAACAGCCACAGCAAGATTTTTGTGTTTTTTATATTTTTTTTGTTTTTTTTTTATATATATTTTTGTATTTTGTGATTTAATATTTTTTTTTAGTGCCGCCGCAACTGCCCTACCTAATTACTTAAGATAAATGAAGGTCAGCCATAGACGATATTTCGTCTCTGTTGACGGAAAATATCGGGTTTTAACTAAGCCACCAAAATTGTTGGACATGGTCAAGTGCTTCCTTCCGATCCCGGTCGGGCACGGCCCTACTGAATCGGAGGTGATCTACTTCGCTCGCAGCGACTATATCTCGGTCGTAAAGGAGCCGCCTATCGACTGTTCTGCGGCCGACGTGGTAGATCAACAGAATCGCCGATCTATCCTGAATCAGCCTTCGTCTATCAAGGTATACGAAAGCCTTGGGCGGGATAAGACCACTCGAACGTGTACCTTTAAAATATTCATCTTGGGGGTAGTAAGCCCCGAAGATTTGTCTATTAGTTGAGGTCATCGCCCTTGCAATGTGTCCGCGAATGAGCTTAATTAAAAAGTTATCTATTCTGTTTGTATTGGTTCCGTTGTATAGAACCTCGTTGGACTCTGGTGTTCTTTAAAGTCCGAGACAAGTGCGAAGACACTCTCTTCCATTAGAGTTGGTGCAACGTTGAATCACACAGGGCATCCGTATGCAATCATCGGCCTGATGAGGGCCATGTAGCAAATCACTTTCACCCTGCTATCAAAAGGCGGCTGCTATAAAACAACCGTATTGTCAGGGCAAAAGCTACCCTAGCATTGGCCAGAGTAGCTTCTACATGTCGGTTGAAATATAGAAACTGAGCCAGCCAGATGCCAAGGTACTTTACCACACTTTTACTTGCCAGAGGATGTTCATGTTGTCCAGCGATCACTAGCCTGCGCCAGTTCTTTCTAGTATCGTATCATAGATGCCCCAGACAAAGGGGTTCTAAACAGGATAGTCTCACATTTGTGGAAGTTTTCAGCTTCCAATCACTACAATATTGTTGAATTTTATCGAAATCACGTTGCAAGAGAATTCTGATGACTTCAACTTTTTGACCTGTTCTGTACGCAACTAAATCGTCGGCATACGCAATTGCATGAGGTAGACTCCCAATGAGATCGCTGGTGTAAATACCAAAGAGAATCGGCCAGTTCAACGTTCCCTGTTGCAGACCGTTTTTAATATCAAACGTTGTGGTAGATGTTACAGTGCCACTCTTAACAACAAACTTTCTACCATTAAGCATGTCTTAAAGCATGGTTTACTTATGCCCCATCTGGTTTGCTGTCGAAAGCCTTCTCCAAATCAACCAGACACCCGTGCATTGATTCTTAGCATTGTTCATTGGACAGCAGATACTAGCTTACACGCGGCATGAATTGTGTCAAGTCGCTTGGACAGAGCTCTATTGATAACTTTTTCGAATACCTTGCTGATACTCAGAAGAAGACTTATCGACCGGAGATCTGACGGATTGGAATTGTCCTTTCCCTTTTTCGAGAGAGGATGTAACGGGTGATTTTTTAAGAGCTTGAGAACTTTTTTTTTTTTAAAAAATGCATAAAATTTGCAAAATCTCATCGGTTCTTTATTTGAAACGTTAGATTGGTTCATGACATTTTTTGAAGATAATTTCATTTAAATGTTGACTGCGGCTGCGTCTTAGGTGGTCCATTCGGAAAGTCCAATTTTGGGCAACTTTTTCGAGCATTTCGGCCGGAATAGCCCGAATTTCTTCGGAAATGTTGTCTTCCAAAGCTGGAATAGTTGCTGGCTTATTTCTGTAGACTTTAGACTAGCCCCACAAAAAATAATCTAAAGGCGTCAAATCGCATGATCTTGGTGGCCAACTTACCGGTCCATTTCTTGAGATGAATTGTTCTCCGAAGTTTTCCCTCAAAATGGCCATAGAATCGCGAGCTGTGTGGCATGTAGCGCCATCTTGTTGAAACCACATGTCAACCAAGTTCAGTTCTTCCATTTTTGGCAACAAAAAGTTTGTTAGCATCGAACGATAGCGATCGCCATTCACCGTAACGTTGCGTCCAACAGCATCTTTGAAAAAATACGGTCCAATGATTCCACCAGCGTACAAACCACACCAAACAGTGCATTTTTCGGGATGCATGGGCAGTTCTTGAACGGCTTCTGGTTGCTCTTCACTCCAAATGCGGCAATTTTGCTTATTTACGTAGCCATTCGACCAGAAATGAGCCTCATCGCTGAACAAAATTTGTCGATAAAAAAGCGGATTTTCTGCCAACTTTTCTAGGGCCCATTCACTGAAAATTCGACGTTGTGGCAGATCGTTCGGCTTCAGTTCTTGCACGAGCTGTATTTTATACGGTTTTACACCAAGATCTTTGCGTAAAATCTTCCATGTGGTCGAATAACACAAACCCAATTGCTGCGAACGGCGACGAATCGACATTTCACGGTCTTCAGCAACACTCTCAGAAACAGACGCAATATTCTCTTCTGTACGCACTGTACGCATTCGTGTGGTTGGTTTAATGTCCAATAAAGTAAACTGAGTGCGAAACTTGGTCACAATCGCATTAATTGTTTGCTCACTTGGTCGATTATGTAGACCATAAATCGGACGTAAAGCGCGAAACACATTTCGAACCGAACACTGATTTTGGTAATAAAATTCAATGATTTGCAAGCGTTGCTCGTTAGTAAGTCTATTTATGATGAAATGTCAAAGCATATTGAGCATCTTTCTCTTTGACACCATGTCTGAAATCCCGCGTGATCTGTCAAATACTAATGCATGAAAATCCTAACCTCAAAAAAATCACCCGTTACAACAGCTGTCTTCCAACTCACTGGATAATATAAATTATTCAGAGCGTTGTTGAACAGTGTTGTGTATATGTCTATTGCTTCCTCAGAGATATGTCGTAGTACAATATTAGGTATACCATCGACTTCTGCTGACTTCTTTTTCTTTAATGATGCGAAGATCATTTGGAGTTCGAGCTTCGAGTTGAGCAAGGAACTTGCCCATTTTGCCCGGCGATGGTGGTGTTTGCCTGATTGTCTTCATTGAACCCGGTAAAATCAAGATTCTCAGATCGCCATTGCGTGATGCTATTTCGAAGGTAAAAGTGATTCAGCAGAGTTCTGTTCTCCAGGTCGTGTTTCAATTTCCCCTCTGGGGAATACCAAAAGAATCACACATACGCATATTAAATTTGAAGGTAATCTCATTTTTGTATGTTTTTCTTATTATAATACTTTATAAGGTTTTGATATACATTCACACATATTCATCATAAGGAGCCTCTTATACAAATTTAGCTTAACAAATTTCAATTAATCAGTTTGCCTTTTTGAGAATATTTTCATGTAATTTTTTTTTTTTTCGTAAAGACTTATCAACGTGTAATGAAAATTTAAATATTTGTTGCTACGCAAAATAAATCCTGAATTTCCTGATTTTAAAATGCAATCATACTTTATCTTTTAATACTGATTGTAATATAATAATTAATGATGATGTTTTCCAATGAAAAGGTCATTTAAGGTTTAATACGTGCCTCATTAGTTTATATAATTATTATGTTATCGACTGAATATGACGTACTATAAAATAGTGATCCTTAAATGAGATATGTATTTCCAATCTTAGTTGACCCCAACGTACATATATATGCGGAAATGGCATGTTTTGTTGATAATTTGAAAATGTAAGAATTAGACGATTTTATGATCGATAACAAATCAAGAAATGATAATCCTGACACTGGAAACATAAAAAACAAGACCAACACTTATTGTCAAACAGAAGTTATTTATAAACAAAAAAAAAACAATGTTTCATCCAAATTTATCGAAAATTAATATTGAATACTTGATGCCTGAATGAAACTAAAGTTCAATGTATTTGCTCAGATATCAAACAACTCGCTTGGGGGATTCCATTCCCATATGAGAAATATTTCGTCTACTTACTTTTTCCTCAAATTTGTCTGCTTACTGAATTTTCTCACTCTAATGATAATATATTCCGAGCACGTGATTCAGCTATTTCCTACTTAAAATCTGTCTCAACAGCTCTATGAAATAATCGAAGTTATTGCATGAGAAAATCGAAAAAAAAGCAAAACAAATCCACTATATTTAGTTGGCCTTCAAATCTGACGAATAGTCAATAGGCGATCGAAAAGATCATTGATCTGGCTCACTAATTTTCATCTAATTGTAGACACGATTCTATTGCTTGGAAAAGGAAGTGATGTAAGTTACATGCGGCGACAGCGTTTACAACTTATAATTCTGATGACTTTTTTCCGGATGAATGAATATTCTATTTTATTCTGTCTACTTGGGTCACTCGGGCGTATGTGCACTTTTTTTCGTTCGATTATTGTGAATAAACTTAGGTTTTACAAATGATCTGGGAGATTAAGGCGATAGTAATGAGTTTGCTTTTTTTAATTCAATTGTCGAGACTGGACTATGGAAATCGATGTTTAAATATGGCGAGCATTTGGAATTGGAATAGACGACGCAATTCGTGAGGAAATGCGGAGGTGCTTTTTTTTGCAATTTGAAAAAAAACGCAATTTACAGCGCAACTTGTGTAATTAAGAGTTTGTTGGCATAAATTGTATTGTGTATGTTTTTGGTTTTGATTGAGATGTAAATATGCTAGTTTACAACAAGGTGTGCTAATCTGCTAATAGCATTTCATCATTTTTATTGATTGATATTTTGAAATGCTATTCCCTATAAACCTACATACATACATTCAAAAATAAATGTATTCTGTATAAAATGTTGAGATTTTTTTTTTTGTTTTTTCTTAAAACTTAAAACTGTTGGAATTGTCTGTTCTCTTCAGAAAATTTCTCATCCTCCATTCATCCAGTTAAAGAAAAACTTCCGACCAACTGGGACGGCCTGAATAATTTGTTCTGTAACTTTAACTGGTTACTATGCTTCCTCGATAGTGACAATTAATGCCAGTGCTGAAATGATCACAAATGTGATTCTTCTAGGGATGCGTGCTTTTATTCCGAAGAGAGTAAAAATTATTAAAACCCAAAAACCCAAAGAAAAGTCTTGGTGTAGCTCTGAGTGTAAAGAAGCTATCAGCCTAAAGAAAAGTAAGTTTCCGATCCTACAAAGCCAACCTCACAGAGGAAAATCGGAAAAAGCACAAAAAAGCAAGGAACTCATTCAACTCCTTTATTGAAAGAACCGAATTGTTGCATGACAAAAAAATTACGACAAAAAATTCTGCAATGTCCCGAAGGCAGTAAAAATTGTTGGTCATTTGTAAAAAAATATTAAAAACTCCTCAACATCTTCGGTTCCAAGGCTCATCTTTAATGACAAACCTATTGTCTACTCTTCAGGGAAGGCAAACTTGCTCGCCATCCATTTCGCTGCCAGCTCCACTCGGCCTCACAGCAACGTTGCCCCTTCTGTACTTGAGAATGTAAATTTGTCCATAGAGCAGATTTTTGTCCGCATTCGTACAGTAGCAAGAGTTCTCAAAGATCTCGATATACACAAATCCCCTGGCCCGGATGGTATACCCCCGATTCTTCTGAAGAGGTGTTCTTCCACACTGGCAAAGCCATCGCTACTATTTTTGTCCTGAAAAATGTTGCATTTGTCCAGCCTGTTCCTAAGAAAGGTGACTCCTCCTCCCCGTCCTCCTTTCGAACCATAGCACTTACGTCCCTTCTTTCTAAGCTCATGGAAACGCTGATTAACCGTCAGAGTAAGAAATATCGCGAAGACTTTTCCATGACAGCCAGTATAGCTTTCGCAGCAACCGTTTCACTGGTGATCTGATGGCATATCTCACCGAACAGTGGAATAAATCTCTACATCGCTTTGTAGTCCAGTAAATAGAGACAAAAAAAGGGGGTTACCCTACAAAAGGTCGGGTAGTTCTAAATTTTTGATATGTTATTTGGTATGGTTGGTAGATGGAAATTCCAAATTTCAACAACCACGCCCCCTCCGCCCCCTTCCAAATCCTGGAAAAACCGCAAAAAATCGGCACTTTTGTCAGTTTTTTGCCTATAACATTTTTTTTTCTAAACGGTCATATGGCAGGTACCGTTATTTTTAGGCCTAAAAATAAAAAAAGATCACACACATAAAGTTTGAAAATAATCGCTTAAGCCGTTTAGGCTGCATCTCCTTATACATACTGACAGACAAACAGACAGACGGACAGACCGTAAACCTAGGCAAAACTTGCTTAGCCTAAATGTGTTAGGTTAAACTAGTTTTGCCTAAAATAACGTAGATGGGAATAAAGTCGATTCCTCTATTCATCGACTTTATGTCCTTCGAAGTGTAAATAAGATCGATCAAACATTTTCTACAATAATTCGTAAATTCAAGAAAATTATGCCGAAGACAAAAATTGGCAAGAGGCCAATTAGGCCAGCATAAGTCCCAAACAAACAAAAAACAGATTTGGTAGATATTATGTCCCACTTCGAAATATGTTAGTATGAAGTAAATATCGGGGGACATGCTGCCCCCTGCAACCCCACTGCTTGGGCTCACTATAGGATTTGGAGTAGGTGCAAGGTTGGGTATGTGCAAAGTTTCTTTCGGATTTAGAGAACATTTGCATAAGCCCAATTTCGCAACTACTCTAAATCCTAAAGTGAACCCAAGCAGGGGGTACCTACTTCATACTGATTGGGAGATAAAATCTCAAGCAATTTCTTTGCACGTTGATTCGGTAATAACGCCGAAATTCTGATCGACATTATTACCATTTTTGTCGGAAATAAGGTCGGTCGACTTGAAATAAAAGTCGAATCGACCTTATAACCATTTAGCTTACATCACGGCCATATTCATCCTAGATTTGCCTAGGCAAAACTAGTTCAACTGAACAGTGGCCACGCCCATATAAAAACTGGCCGCAGAGTCCTGGTCGCGTGACCGGTCTCCTTAATGCGAGCCTAGCCTAAGTCTTATTGTACATATATATGTATGTATGTATGTATATTAATAAATTGAATTGAATCAAATTTTTTCTTTAGCCGTACCACGCGAATGTTTTGCAATGAATTGCAGGACCTTTAACCAAATCCGTTTCTCCACTTACATACATAAATGCTTCTCCATTTTCCTAACGACCTTAATTAAAAAAAAAAATTATAAAATTAAAAACAACCAAAATCTATAATAAATTGATTATGTACCAACTAATTCTTGCTATCTTCTTTGCCAGTTCAAATACTAATGAACTCGAAAAGCACAGATTCTCCTATTTATAAAACTTTATTTGAAATCCTAATAAACAAAATATTTTTCAATGTTCAATCGATTATTTTTAACAAGTTAACAAATTGCTGCTTCATTGTCAATATCAATGCAACATAATCACCCAACATTGACTTTCTGTTCCCGAAATCAAGGCAACATTAATAGAGAAACAGGAAGTAACATTGCATGATAACATTCCGCCTATTTTTCCCGCTCCTGCCTATTTTTTTTTTTTAATCCACCCCTTGACTCTTAATGCGCCTTATCACATCGAACAAATTACGATTCACTGCAACATGCGTTCCCTCAATTAACATATGCTCCCTCCACTGCTGTCCTATCAGTCTCGGGCGAGCAATTTAAATTGAACTTCAATTTACATATTTTTTTAATGACCAAAGTTAATTATTGTTTATATTTATTGCCATCATAACACCAGCATTATTAGCACGAGACATAGATAACGCACGCGGCAGACAAATAGCTCTTGATGCCATCTTCTTGTCAAGAATCTATGCACCTACCCACCATTCGACAACGCGATAGCTGGAAAGATTTATGCAATGGATCACTGTGTGTGATGTGTGGTGGTAAGGTTCAATGGATGATCCAGTTTCACACGCTCGTCTAAAAATACTCAGATGTATCTTTTCCACATTTCGCTTGCTGATTAGAATTTGTATTGTCTTGGAACGCAACGTCCATTTGGCATTACGCCAACTCTAATCTCTGTGTCTAGCGATAGCTTGAGCTACACTAATGTCCATCTAGCTAGCTAATTAAGCTCCGAAGCACTACTTGTTAGTGATAAGCCAAATGAGAGAGTAATTCAAGAGAACAGTAAGTCTTATAATTGATTTTAAAACATTTATAATTCCTAAACGGATTTGACGAACTGATATTAGTAGATTATATTGTGGGTGGTGGGAGTGCTAGTACATTTTTATTCTTATTTGCTCTCATTAATAATGTTTTTGATTATTTTTATTCAAAAGCCTCTATCAGGCATTTGGTGAGAGATCAATACGTGTTCTTGATCGAATCGAGTGTATTTGTTTTTATCTCTTTTGCTCTTGGCTGACAGAGAAGGCCTATAACGTTGGGGACTTTTAAAATAAGTTTCTGGCGTATAAAACTGAATGGAGTGTAGGAAACGATTCAGTTTATTAAGAAACCGTGTTCGAAAACAGATACGAGTATCTAGAGTCTTCAAATTGAAAAAAGTTATCGATTTGACCGGTGTAATAGTGATTTTTTGTTGGCCTAGTCGTATTACCATATAATAAAAAAAAAAAACTTTTGAGTTATCAAAAAAAAAAACTACAAATATTTCCTGTCGTTTCTGGTTAATCAATAAAAAAAAATCAAAATGCAGTTTAAAGTGAGTTTAAAAAATATTCTTGCATTCACGCATTTATTTTTTTGGATGTATTAAAAAAATTCGAAATTTACAAAATTCTTAAATAAATTTTCAAAAAACGTTTTCAAAATAAAACAAAAACCTTTACGTTAACTCATTATTAGAAATTACATTCTTCTATAAGCATTTTTTGCATTTTTTTTTTTAGAATTCATACAGCTTAACTAACCTGCCTCAAAACTATGAATGTTTCTATTTGATTAATATTAGCTACCATGGCTTTTAATTCAGTAAAAAATGGCGTTTTGTTGATATTTCTTAATATATAGTTTAAGATTGTTAATATAAGTACAGAAACTTTTTTCAATTTTTAGTTAGTATTTCTTTTTTTAATCATTTTATTTAAAAAAAAAAAAACGTTTCCAAAATCGATATTAGAAAAAAAAACAAAGTGTCATCCCAGACACATTTTTGGTATTATTCATCGTTACCGAAAAAAAATCTAAACACAAGCGCCAGGCATATCAAAAGCATTGCCCCAGACCTCTGACTCGCGTTTTTGAGCAAAGTTCGGCATATGCCTGATTATTTTTAACATGCAGACAAGTCAAAATATTTCTTATCACTTTTGATATTTTGAAGAATTCATTAAAATAATGTTATAAAGAGAGATTCACCCTTTAGGGAAAAAAACGGAGTTCTTCATCATGGCGCATACGGTTTCTGATAGTATTAAACAAATATTTACATTTTGCCTTAGGTTATAGAGTTTGTACTAAGGTTTTTGAGATATTTCGATTAACATTTTGAGTACTTACTTCGTGCCAAATACTTTTGTACACACATTTTTCTATCATTTCAGTTTTTTTGAGAATTTCCCTCAAAATGAAATATCAGAATATCAAAAACGACATTTCAATATTTCAAAATTATTCCATTATCACCAGCTGCGGTGCAGTAGATAAGGTGCTTTCTTCTGAACCCAAAGATCATCAGTTCGATTCGAATCTCATGCTGGGTAGCAATTTTTTTTTTTAAATTCCTAGTGCAAGCTAGATGCCATCAGTGGGTCCGTCCCCCGATCTTTCCTGTCTTTCTAATTTTTCTAAAATAAATGCTTAGACTATATTAATTCAGAGTAAGGATAATAATAAAATAATCCCTAAGGGCGAGTCGATTATAAAAAAAATAAAACCTTTAAGGTTTCACATCTAAAAGTTTACAGTGAGTGTAAAAGAGAAAACAATACAAGATTAAACGATGTCTCTCTTCATGTTTCTTCTTTTCTGTCATTTTGCTGTGCTGCCTACCATTTTGTTTGTTCAGCATCCAAAAAACTTGATTGTTTATAACTAAAAAATATTTGTTCGATTTGACAAATTAGAGTTTCCAATGAGATTTCGTCGAAATATGGCATTTCAAAATCTAAAAGACTTATATGTATGGGAAATAAAGGAGATAAGAAAATTTCAACGACATTTTGCGCATTTGCAACATATTCTTAATACAGACGCCATTTTGTTTCTACAGTTTCAGTCAACATTTAAAACTAACTATCATATAACAAATTTGTTCACTTTTGTACAATATTAATATATAAACATTGCTGTTAATGTGTCAATACTTTTACGTTCCAAACAGTTCTACCTTTCTCAATTTTTTCTGTCAAAAAATTAAATAACCAACTTTTGATTCCTCTTAGATTTAAGTTTACTCAGAAACTTGAATATGATTTTCTCAGAAAAATATCTCAACTTTTTCTGTCAAAAAATTAACACAATATTTATTCACTTGCAATTTTAGTTTTTCAAAGAGAACTCTGTTAGAAAGAAAGAGATGCAAGGCCTTTTTTGGCGTTGACTGGAAAATCCTATTCAGACAATTTGTTCATCAAGATTAAATGGAGAAATTTCTTGAGATCTCCGAAATATTAAGAAACCAGAACTGACTCACCCTTTAAAATAGTTTTTGGATTTTGTTGCTTGCTTTCAAAAACAGTCCTAAGGCACTTTGACAGAACTGGTAAATTAGACTCAGCTTAACTTTCTCAACAAATCAGTGGCAACTCTTTTGATAGAGTGGCATGTGATAAATTCAAATTGAAAAAATTTTTTGACACCAAAGTTGAAATAATTTTCTAAAAAACTCGTGTTCAAGTTTCTGCAATTTAGAGATCTTTAAAAGCTGAACTGGCACAAAATTGTCACAGACAATTTCTTCTTTTTTTTAGTCCAGGCTCCAGAGCAGCACAGTACACAAATCTAAGGTAATATCATTAGAGGTTTTATTTTTGCAATCTTTGGCGCATCTGTCAAAATCAGAGTAAAATGGCGGCCACCAGAGACCATTAGCTAGTTTATTTTTTCTTGGCTATATTTTAAAGTATTTGTGGTAATTAATTTATAAAAAAGCTTTTTAATAAATAAGAAAATAAGAAAAATATAAAACAACGTGATTGGGCAGTTTTGTTCATAACTTTTTTTGATGTACATATGTCTCTAACAACCACCATTTTTAATAGAAAAGTGACAGATTAGATTTTAACAACCTGCGCAATAAACAGGATGGTCCAAAAAAAGTCATCCATCCGATGTTGTTTGGCTTTCTTTTTTTTTCTAAATGAAAAACTTCAATTCTAGTTTTTTGATTATGTTTATTTGAATCTTTTTTTTGTATTGTCAAGTCAAGTCGAGAAGATGATATCGGCCAAATGGGCGCCGTCACAATTGATTGCCATAAGGGCTCGTTTTATGGTATTTTTCATCACATCGGCGAGAACTTCGGGCGACAGATTCTCGCACTCGTGTCGAATATTGTTCTTGAGGGCTTCCATAGTCTCAGTCTTGTAAACGTATACACGGGACTTCAAAAAATCCACAAAAAAACTCTAAAACGGTTAAATCGGGCGATCTTGCGAGCCAGTGCAAATCGCCGAAATGAGAGATGAGGTGTCCCGGGAACGCCGCCGGTTGTGGCTCCGTGCTGTTGGAACCACATGTCCTCCCGTCCTAATTCGTCTAATCGCGGCAGAAAAAACTCGGTTAACATGGCCCTATAGCGCGCACCGTTCACTGTTGTCGTTTGACCAGCGGCGTTCTTGACAAAAAAAATGGCCCGATGACTCCTCCAGCGTGAACAGGGCACCATGCAGTAACTTTGAGCGGATGTAATGGCTGCTCGTGTACTACTTGTGGATTTTTGGTGCTCCAGAAGCGATAGTTTTGCTTGTTCACGCACCCGCTGAGGTGGAAATGAGCCTCATCGCTCATTATGATTTTGGTCGAAAAATCGTCCACTTCGTCCTCGAGATTGAGGATGGCTTGGGCGTAGGTTACACGCGTTTGGCGGTCGATAGGCAGCAGCTGATGCACGGACTGGACTTTGTATGGGAACATGCGCAAGTCTTTGACCAAAATTCGCCTTAGGGATGACCGGCTGATGGCTAATTGCGAGGCACGGCGTCTGGTCGCTGTTTCCGCGACAGCTCGACATCCTCGTCAACAGCGGCGATATTCTCGGCACAACGGGCGGCGCAGTGTTTGCGCAGTCGCTGTCGGACGGCCGTGGAATCGGCGACGGAATTCGCGCTGCGCCAACGCAAAAAAATAGACACGATTATTCCGCGTTCTTGGGGAGTGTATCGCTCCATGTTCACTTCTATTCTACATTTGTCTAGTCCACAAATGTCAAAACAGATTTGACATTGGCGGCCATTTGCAAAAATAAGAGCATCTTCCCATAGGGTGATCTCTTTTGGCCAACCTTGTACATCCGTACAGTCAGACAGACAGACAGAATTTGTAATCTGCTATAAAACTGTTAATATTTGAGGACCAAATTATTGATTTTGTTTCTAATGGAAATCTAAAATTTATCGGTTTGAAGGGATCACTGATGAAACCTCCAAAAAATTCCCATCCAAATTCATTTTCATCAGGCTGAGGAAAGATTTATGGTTAAGGCTGACAATAAACCACTACTGCTTAAAAGATTATTATTTATATATCAAACCCTGACTAACTATAATTTGTAAATCTGCCTCTGCATTGTTATTCAGACTGTCGCCGCCTGGCGTCACTAAAGATTAGGTTTTGTGGAGAACAATAGGCCTACCTAGAATAAGCTTCATCACTTCAAACTCTAGCCTAGTTAACTTGAACAGCTGTACAAATCTTTCTGATAACCCCATATATTCCACGAATAGAATAAATTAGATTTAAATTATACATTCAAATCAACCTAAAAATCTTTTTTAAAACAGAATTATTTTTTTTTTCTATTTTAGTTGATGCATTCTCAAGCCTTCTATTTCCTGATTATTTGTTGCTTATGCACTTTGATCACTTGCCGTCCATCAGAAGATGCAACCGCTGATGATCCAAGTGAATACTACGGCCATCTGAGCTCAGAAACGATACGAAAACTTCAAAAATGTGACATGGACATGGACGTGATGGAGCTATGCATGCGTTGTGCTAAAGTAACAAAATCCCAAATTGTTTATCCCTTGTGCTGTGACGATGAGGACGATGTGCAAGGATGGTGCCAGCGATACATATTTTTTGGACAAACTTCGTAAAGACATTGGAATATAAAATCCAAGCATCTTGTTGTGCTTGTCAACTTATTTTTTCCTTTATATTAATTATTATGTATTAAAAAAAAATAATTTAAGTTATCATTGCATATTTATTAATTATTTTTTCTATCATTTTCGTGGCTACTTTTTGTAAATATTATTTTTTTTTTAACGCTTTCCATTTTTATTTATTTAAGGACGAAAATTATTGTTTCTTAAGTTAAGAAAACGAATCGCAAAATGCTGTATTGATCTGTGATCTTGTAAATGCTTTAGGTAACATTTTAGTGTTAAGTACTAAATTTAATAAAAAAAAAAAAATGTAAAGCAATTTACTATTTAATTAAATGTATTTTTTTATTTTTACAAAACGGAAAAAGAAGAGCTAGAATTTAAATTAAATTTAAATCAAAGATATTTAATATATCAGCTTATCTTACGATAAAATATGCTTGCAGCTTGTACCATAGTAGTAGGCTCTAATTTTTGCTGAAGTATTTGCTGGACTTCCTAGTTGAGGTGGTTCTCCAAGTTCCTCAAAACTTTCATGGAGAGCTGCAGAATGAACTGATTTAGTAGAAACAGTTGGAAATTATCATAAAGCTCCTTGTTAGGGACATAATTTCCCCATATTTGGATTTTCTGTGAAGATATGTAAAGCTCCAAAGTACCTTCCTTTCAAAAAGTGCGATTTTCTTCTTATATGAAGGTGAAATCGTAAATTAAAAGGGAAAAGGCGAACGTCAGAATGGGACGTCATCGTGTTGTCTGTTATCTTGACACTAATGTCATCACAGCCAAATCGTAATGCAAAACCTCTTCGATTCTGTATTGCTGGCTGTTGTTGGCATTTTGAAGAGGATGAGCGCTCTTTCTTATTGCTGTTTATCTTTAGTTCCCATTTGAGGTAGTATTCTACAAGTTTTTATACGATCCACCACTCTCTTGGCATCGGTTTCCGGTGAAGTGAAAGGGATGTTGATATGTTATTATTGAGCCATCGGCATTCAGATTGGTTTTCAACCATGGAAAGTTGTATATGTTAAAAAATATGGGTCCTAACTTGGAACCTTGTGGAACTCGAGCTATGATTGTCTTCCTTGGCGAATATTTCTTGCTAACAAAAATCTATGGGTTAGACATTTTTTTTATTATTATTTCCAAGCGTTCAGGTAGTCCTAGACTTGACAGTTTGAATACAAGTCGTTTTATTTAAACTTCAAACTGTGTCCAGTAAATAGGCGACTATTGTCTTCTTCTGGTTGAGTTCGTGTGTCGTGTCGGGATGCATACTGCCATTCAGGTATAATTTTCCTTTCCCTAAAGAAATACTAAAGCTTCCTTATGATAAGCTCTTCCAAAATTTTGTTGACACAGCAGAGCAGCAAAAATAGCCCATATGCTCGTCCGGTTATTCTTTTTCGGCACTGCCTTTTAGAATGCAACCGGCTGTTGCACGACACTATTTAAAAGAATTAGAGAGAAAGGAAAGAAAGTAGATCGAGAATTAGGTGACTATTTTCTCACTTAAGACCCACGGATGGCTCTAGCTTGCACTAGGAGTTAGAAAAATTGCTGCCTAAACTGAGAGTCGAACTTAGGATCTCTCGCATAACAATCAAACATCTTATCTACTGCAACCACTGCCTCCCACTTTTACAGTTTAATCTTGGAGAATAATTTATTTCCGCCCAAAATGACTTTGTCGGGATATCGAACCCCGAACCTTCGGCATATGAGTCCGATATCATTAACACTGCTACAGGGCACTTCGAAGGTCGTACAAATATTTTTCTGGAAATTAAGTTTTTTGATAAAATAAAGTTAATTAGACTGGGAAATATTTTCTCTGGAAGAAGTACTAAAAACCATCTCTTTTGTAGAGCTAGATTACAGGAATGTTTGGTACTTTTTACTTGCAATTTATGGGGACTATAAGGCAAGTTATGCTTTGGTAAAATAAAAATTCTAACAATCAGACATGACTGGCAAAATTCTGTCTGTCTGTCTGTCTGTTTGTCCGTCTGTACGGATGTATATTGACCAACAGCCTTAACGGTTTGGTCAGTCGTCTTCAAATTTGGAACATAAGATTATTTTGACATTCTCCAGAGGACTTTATTATTTTTTTTTTAGCTCAAATATTAACGGTACCTGTCATATAACCGTAAAGTAAAAGCTTATTTTTTCTCAGTAAAAATTTTTTTATGAAAAAAAATCTGTGTACTATTGTAGTTGTAGTTTATGTTTTGGTGAAAAAAAGGATGGAGAACATTCTATAGAACCGTTTTTTTTTTCTTCGACTTTCTCAAAAACTGGTCATCCGATTTCAATTAAAATTGATATTTAGGAAAAAGTTAGTAGTCTAAGTATTTTAAAATATTTTCGAAACCCTTTTTTGTATTTTTTAATAATTTTCTTAATTTTTTTTCAGAAATCAATATTTTGAAAACGGGTGAATGGATTTTATTATAATTTTGTTTTTAAATCTAGATTTTTTTTGCTTAAGTTTTTTTTAGCCAACTGTACAAACTGATAGCAACAAGTGTTTTTCATTAAGGTTTTCGTTTCCATTGAAATTGATTTCAAAGATTTATTTACATATTTCATTACAAATTTTCAAAGAAAATGTTTTTCCATAAAAAGATACGTTTCTCGGGAACTGATGTTCCAATTTTCACAGATATATAGCTGGCGTCTAAAGAATAACTTAGACCATTTTAATTATCCACCAAGTGGCACTGAGGTCGTTTTTTTGCCGAAAATTCTTAAACAGATTTTGATGGGACTTTTACAGGCAGATATGCACATATGTATGTACATATGAAAATGTATTTTAAACCCGAGCAACACCGGGTGGGTTTGCGATCCTTATATATAATCATGCCTCGATGTTTTTCGCTAAAAAACTGCGAAACTATTGAACCGATTTTCATATTTTGTTCTATTCCAACTTTAGGCATAGGATTGTTTTTATCCCGAATAATGGACTCAATATTGTTTTATTGCAAATTAAATGACCCACAGCAACGAGTGGCCGGGTCTGCTAGTGTTGTTATATTTATTGAATAAATTAAATTTAAATAATAATTTTTTCTTTATTTTGGTGATTTTTCGATGAAAAGGATATTGGTTACGATGACCAATGTTTTGCGAATTTTAATACATAGAACGATTGTTTATTTTTTTTAATGAATGAAAGTGCAAATAAATAAAGTTTTTTTATTAAGGCCATATCCAAATACGTAAGTAATATATCTGAGACTTACATGTTCATAATCAGGACTTAAGGCAGAGTATTTCGATGTGACCAACATATGGTTATAGTTGAAAAGAAAATGTTTGTTTTCGAATTTTTATTACACAAAAATGTATTTGAGGATGCTTTATGGCCGTCTGGCGGGGTTAAGGCTGAAAAAAACGTATGTGGGTTACATATTTGTAATCCTGAGAGTAATCCTAAAATTTTGATGTATCACACATGTGGTTATACCTCCGACATCCAAAATGGATTTTTTGCCCCTTTTGGGGGGCGTCTGTGGGAAAGCATAGAAAATAAAACTTCTGTCACCTATGTATTTGAAATCAGGGTGCAATTATCTATCGTTTGTATATAATTTCAAGTGGTTATACCTCCGAGATCCAAAACGAAAAATTTACCGTTTTCGAACGCCCCCCTACAGTTCCGGCTGAAAAAAATCCCTGCCAGACTTATCGATTTATACCTCCACTTCCAGCTGTCGGCTCTTAGACTATGTAAAGTCGGTTTACGGACGATAATTTTACGTGATAACTTCATAAGAAAACATTGATGGGAGCAACACAAACACTCTCGTTAAATCCACACACACAAAGCCCAATATCTACATCTACTTTCTACTTTTTACTTTTTACGTGATAACTTCATAAGAAAACATTGATGGCAGCAACACAAACCTACAGCCCGTTAACTCACACCCACAAACACTCTCGTTAAATCCACACACACAAAGCCCAATATCTACATCTACTTTCTACCTTAACAAAACCCAGCCCATTTTGTATTTCCTTTTCTCTTCTTATACTTGATGAATTTAAGTAGAATTATTTAGGGAATTTGCGCCTGTTCTTTTTCATGTTCGCCTTGTGCTCAGAAATAGAATAGGTTTGCCATCGATTTTGGTTGAAAAAATGACCCACAAACCCTCTCGTTAAATTCACACACACACATCCCATTATCTACATCTACTTTCTACTTTAACAAAACTCCGCCTATTTTGTATTACTTTTTCTCTTCTAGTTCTTTTAGAATTTGAGTGGATTTATTTTAGAAATTAGTACCTGTTCTTTTTTCATGTTCGTCTGGTGCTTGCGATCGATTTTGGTTGAAAGAACCACAGTATCGCGGTTAGCATGAGTCATGAGTCTCATCAGCATGAGTCATGTTATTTATAGTACTAGTACTAGTTGATTTTCAGGAGCTAGCTAGGACCGAGTCCTTACTAATACACGGTACTGACAGGACTATGCCTTAGTAAGTGTATGAAGAAACGAGTTGATACCGATTGGAGTAATAGGACCGGTTTTAGCGTTCGAACTTTGTGAAGAAATCGGCCGTAAGAGTTTTAGTAGCGAATGCTAAATAAAAGTTTAAAAACAATTATTGTAATTAACCGGGATCCGGTCTGAGCTTCATTAAACAAATTCTTCTATACATCTCGAACTCTTGCTGATGCCATCCAGTTTCGTACCTAAGCCTTCAGGCGTCCTGCAAGCAAGGTTTTCCATGCCTTTTAATATGTGAATATAGACACTCTTTACTACCTATGTATAATTGACAATCTTATTCTTGACGGCCTGCTTTAGGTGATTAGACAAGTCAGCAGAAATATTTCCAAAAAAAATTCTCTAAAAAAGTTTCTGTTTCCAGATGCAGACTGCTTATCATTTGCAACCTCAAAGTTGCCTATTAAGGTCTCTGATGTCTGATCTCTGACATCTGATGCCTCAAGATATTTTAATCGACAATTTTACCAAAGAAATCTTTCCAAAAGTACACGACACAATTATTGGTATTTCAGCGTAACTTATCATTTATGTGTCCCTCAAATAGTTCAAAATGTGTTAGCAAAAATTAAAATCAAGATTTTTGTTTGCCTCCTCCAACATTCTCGTGTTTCGATTAGGGACAGACGACCTTTAGTTTGACCATGATTCATTACTTCACTGCTCGTGGTTTGTGGACTATTAACTGCATCACCTGATCCATAGGCTCATATATTTTCTGCTTCTAACTGCTCCAATCCAAGTTAATATGTTCATATGTACGTCTCCTAACGTCTCGTCAGAATTGTATCTGAACTTTGAGATCTGATGTCACGTCCAGAATTTCTTTTTGGAGTGGTTTCTTTTTAGTATTAACCTTATCAGGACACGCATGTAGAAACAGATAAACGTAAGTATTTAACGATAAACTTGGAGTTTTGATGATAATCTTTTGGTCATTAATTGAAGGAAACCATGCTCAAGGTTCATGCTGCCAGACGGAAAGATTTATGAATGGAATATTGGAATTTGACTTCATATGGCGTGATGCTTAACCAACTCATAATCTTTTGAAATAAAAAAAAATCGTCATTTAGAGAATTTCAAAACAAATGGCAGTTTTCTTGTGCGTAAATGACATTTTTATGACAAAAATCACCAGGCCCAGACTTTAATCTATAAGAATCGGCTAATTAAGTTATCGGTTCCAAATAGTTTTTAGATTATGAAGATCAGACCCGACGGATCATAATCGTATAAAAGCCACTTCAGACTTTTGGAGAGAGAGTGGTTAAGATTAGTTATTGGAAATTAATTGATTACAGTCAGATGAGAATCATTTGATTTTTATGACGAAATGATGGCAATTATTGTGAAAAGCAGGTTAATCCAGGCGTGGACCCTGGATTTCGATCAGAGCGTAGGGGAATGTTCGTGCAATTTTGCTTACCTTTAAAAAAATCACTCATTGAATATGTACACGTTTTTCAAAAATTTTTCGTATTAGGAAGATAGGGAAAGGAGAGATAGGAGGTGTCGATTAACATTGGTTTTGAATGTTTGCAGATCAAAATGGCAATCCCGCCGGATAAACTATTCATAATTCGTGTTGTTCGGCTAAAAAAGAGTCCCTATATTTCACGGTACATCCAAAATTGTGTTCAAGGGTGAACTGATGAGCATTCCTTGCGAGACGAGTATTAAGGGAGAAACTTTTAAGGGGAGGAATGCAACTGGCTACTTCGAGTGAACATTTTTTGTAAAAGAAACGATAAAATAAGGAAAGACATGAAACATTGCGTCGGTGTTCGAGTGGGGCAATTGTTTCAGCGGCAGTTCTATTTCCTATCAATCTTAACGCTCGATTTTGTATTCTATCAAGCAGGTGAAGCGATGTTTGCGAAGCACCTGCCCAGAGGTGTGTGTTATACTCGAGTTTAGGGCGAATAAACATTTAATAAATTGTAGTCAGATCAGACGGGGAAAAAAACTTCTTGAATCGATACAGAAAACCTAAGCATTTAGCAGCATTTTTAGCGATCTTAAATATATGGTCGTTCCAACGGAGGTCGTCGTTGACACACATACCGAGAACTGAGAGCTTTTCGGTTTCTTCGATGCAAGTGCCATTCATGGACAATGGCATTGGGGGTATGTTTAGTTTGAACGACAGAAGACAGCATTGAGTTTTCGAAGCATTAAACTCCACACGATTTCTATTACCCCATTTGACAATGCCGTATAAATCGGAGTTTAATAAGCTTGACATTGCAATTTTACGTCCGAACTTCGAAGGCGAAGGACGTGAATTATCGAACGAATATGAAAAGCTGAGGGTAGAGTCGTCAGCAAAACTGTTAAGAGGATTAGAAGTAACAGACAGAAGATCATTTATAAAATGAGGAAAAGAGTCGGAGACAGAACGGAGCCCTGGGGAACACCAGCATTTATTTTGTGCGATTCAGACATGAATCCGTCTAATACAACATGTATTTGAAAGATAGCTTCTAATCCAACGAACAAGAGTACCATCGATCCCAAAAGCACGCATTTTCGTTAAGAGAGCTTCATGCCAAACTCTATCAAATGCCTTGGAGATGTTTAATTAAATAAAAAAAAAACAATCAAAATAATTTTGAGTTTTTCATTTATCTTATTAATGTATACCACAACTTGGAGACCTAAAAAAGGAATTATGATAATATTTATGAAATATTTTGTATTCAAAAACATAAAAATGTCCATTATTTCAAAAGCTATCCATTATTTGTTCAATATTTTATTTATTTTTCTTCCAACAAAAACGAATGGGTTCACAAAATACAGCAGGCGTTCACAAAATACAGCAGAAAAGATCTTGTAGGCGATGTTGAGGAGACTGATACCACTGTAGTTGGTGCAATTCAGAGGGTCTCCTTTTTTAAATATCGGGAAAATTACGCTGAGATTCCAATCACTTTGAAAAGTTCGGCAGCTAGGCCATCGGCTCCGACGGCTTTGTTGCTCTTAAGCTTAGATATAGCTAGCTTCATCAATGTTCCGGCCCGGAAAATCTTCGATTCCATCCCAGAGGGACGGCGCAGTAAAGGAAGATGGAGACTCAGGTGGCGCACACTATTGGAAGAGGACCTCAACCGCCTCCGCGTGCGAAACTGGAGGCAGTGCGCTAGCGACTGGCTGGAGAAGCTTGTTGGTTGAGGCCCAGGTACATCCTGGACTGTAGCGCAACCTAAGGTAAGGTAAGGTAGGTCAAACAAAAACGACATACTAACCAAACCATATGATAAAGCGAACGTGCTTTTAATGTATTGAATAGGATAAAATGTTAAATGTTGTGCAAGTCTTTCATATCAGAACTCTCCCTTCATCATTCTCGGAACACACCTAATGTCAAAGCGTCAAAATTGAGCATTAAGATCAGGGACCTATTAAGTATGAACCGCTAGTTGGTTTTCATTTCCTTTTGTTATCTTGTCACCAAATAGACTTACTCATATGGAAAACCAGTTGTGGAGTATTTCATTACAAGAGACTTCATTTTCATAAATATGTCCTTCTGCCGCTACCAATGTACGCATACAAGTTTGCATATTTGACTGCTTGTTTGCCTTAGGCGCTAAGAGCATTCCATACCTATAAGGTCCATGCAGATATTAATCAACGCGTTTAGATAGATGTATGGAAATATTTTAAAATTTTGTGAAAAAAGACATTGATTTCAAAAACATTTTAACAATTGTAGAACAGAGAGATATTTTTGTTTAATCAATTTAACTATGAAATGGTCTTTTTCGAGTTCATATCAGAGAATATTAAAAATAAAATATTAATTCAAGCAAAGACTGAATTCCTGTTATATTTTTGAAGTGAAACTTCTTTACGGATAAAACGGAAGTAGTGACACGGAAATGTGCAACGTTTTTGCCTATGAAAAGGTAGAGAGCGATTGAGACCGATTGAGGGAGAGTGAGAAAGGGCGAACGTAGCATGAAGCACATAGCCATGGATCAAGCGAGTGAGTAAACGCAGATCTGTTTTATTTATTTGCATTATCCTTAGTATACAGTGTGTAGAATGAGTTAAATTTATAAATAAATAATTTGTGATTAATTTGTAAATCGTCCTATACTAAGCAGTTATTCAGAGTAAGTAATATAATTGTTATCTTTTTGTTCATTATACAATTTCTTATGTTAATTCGTTTGAAGGTTAGGAAATTTAAATATTTACAAGAAACACGTGGCATTTTTTATTTATAATTCGTCATTTGAGATTTCAATAAAGTATTTTTCATAAAATATAAAATATTAATGTTGCATAAATTCTCTTTCCGAAATTTTAATTTCAAAAATAAAATGTCTATACCTAATAATAATTAATTCACAATTGTTTTGTAATTAAGATTTAAAAATTAGATTGCCAAAGAAGTTTCACTTTTGACATATGTACTTTGTACGCACGCACTTTTTTTTTTATGAGTTACTTTCAAAAAAAATATTAAAAACTGGATTTAATTTTTTTTCTTCTTGTTCATTATTTATAATTTAAAAATATGGTCACCGTATTTATATAGGACTACACTGTCTTACAAATATTGTAATATGCATCTGATAAAAAGCTAAGAAACCGATATTTCACTTTTATTTATGTGTAATATTTGAGTTTAACGGAGAATTTTAACGTGTTGCATTTGTGCTACGTTTTACAGCTAATATTATTCTAGGTATAACGAGTGTTGCATTCTTTCAGCAGTGTAAATCAACGTTCCTATATTGTATACTAATAACTACAGTTTGATAATTGATATCACTCGGAAAGCATATTTTTTTCTGTGATAAAAGGTTGTGTTTCTCTGACAACTTGCATACAACGTTTCATGACGATCGTGTTTAAGTGGTTAAAGCATGAAATCGTAACAAACGTAAGAACGTTATGAATAGTTACTTACAATTTAAAGAAAATAAACAACATATTCCAAGTGTTCAATAACAATAATAATTTTTCCAAGTAGCTATGTAAATACATTTTAATCAAAAGTGAATAAAACTTGATGTTTTTGTTTTGTTCCGAAATCCCAAAAACATCTCAATTGACGCATTGACCCTGTATAATACACATTTATGATAATTTTACAACAAAACTGCATCAATTCAAAAATCAACATTGCATCTGTGATAAGAATGCTCTTTACCCTATATCAACCAAATTTTGTTCGTTAGAAATTCAATATTTCTATTACGAACTTCTAGAGTAAGTGTATGCATTAGTATTTTTTAAAAACGTAAATTCACGAGAATTCAATAAAAGCTTCGTGTGGCTTGTAATTGTAATCGAAAGTAAAACGTTTTTTAAATACGTAATTCAAGCGATTTGAAGGCGTTCTGGTTTTATTATATGATAACTGCTGAGCAATGAAAACAACCAGTAGGTGGCTACTGCCTACCTACAACAAACAATGGTCAAGTCGATAAGAAGGCCAACAGTTTTCAGGTGATTCAACTCAATGTTTTTGTTTCGGGGTCATTCCTGAGATCGAACAATCTTCTTTGTTTTTTTTTCTGCTATTAAAGAAATATCATCTTGGTCGGTATATGTGTAGTATTTTTTTTTTTGCCATTGGCTATCCACGTGGCTGCCAAAAATTCGAGACAACAGCCTTTAGACAAATTTTAAACTTTGTACTGAGTTGATGTGATATTGTGAGCCTTATCGAGACGAAAATATTCCACAAATAGCTGTATATGCATTTAAGTACCTCGAGTCGGCAAAATGGTACTAAAAATAAAAACAAACTGTCAGACTTGCAGACGGAAGCCTTGAGGTTTGCTTGAGTTTTTTAGGTTATGGAAGGAAGTGGGTTGGATAGGAAATGGAAGGAAAGGAAGGGGATACTATAGGATATGGGTAGGGAAGGAAACGATAGGTTAGGAAATGGATAGGATAGGATAAGGAAATGATGTGAAATGCCATATGGAGAAGGAATTTGAATTTTGAACTTAAGGGACGGGCAGGGAACTGGAAAGATGGCTGATCGGAAAGAGACCGTTCAGGTTTTAGGTTGCTTCTTTTTTTTATAATTGTTTTTAATATTTTCTCTATCTTTTTTCTAAATTATTTTTATTCTTGGTCCTATCTTCTATTTTCAGCTTCCTTTTCCTTTCCCGTGCCAGTTTCCCCCTTACCATAAAAAGTAACCTAAGACCTGGACGGTCTCTTTCCGATCCGCCATCTTTCCAGTTCCCTGCCCAGCAGTCCCTTAAATTCAAAATTCACATTCCTTCTCTTTCTCACCCTGTTATCCTACCATAAATGGCGTTTCACATATTTTTCTTATCCTATCCTATCCATTTCCAAATCTATCGTTTCCTTTCCTATCCATATCCATTGTATTATCATTGTATATACATTTTCTATAGTACTTTCATGGTGGTCATTTTTCGTCTGGCCATCTTCCTGGTTGATTCAGAACTATCTCCAAATAGTGGAGACGAGAACCTGTACGATATTTTACCAGTATTTAATAAACTTTTGTTGTCTGTACTTATTCTATATTTACACCAATTGGCAATTTCAGCACGCCTCATTGCGACTTGATTCAGAACTAAAAAATGATGCTCCATGATAGTACTATATGCAGTGTATATACAAAGATATTCTCTAATAGAACTCTCATGGTGCAATTTTTCGTCTGGCCATCTTTCTGGTTGATTCGTAACTAACTCCAAATAGTGAAGACAAGAACATTTACCGATATTTTACCAGTATTTAATACACTTTTGTTTTTTTCTTATTCTATATCCACACCAATTGGCGATTTGCGGTGTATATACAAGGCCATATCTTACAGTATCCCTTTCCTGTCATACCCATTTCCTTTTCCTTCCATTTCCTGTCCAAGCCACTTCCCTTCCATAACCTTAAAACTGATCCTTACACCAATATGTAGATACATAAATAAAAATGAAGTGTGTGTTTTAAATATCAAAATAATAGCTTTTTACAAGATGCACTTAGAAGTATATACAGTATTTACAACAAAAACACAATTTTTAAATTGTTCCGGGTAATCTCGGGAACGGCTGCACCGATTTTGACGGGACTGGCAGATATCTGATGTTCTAAGGAGCACCGTAGGCTATTTAAAATACCCGCTAGGTGGCACTGGTGTGTTTTTTTTTTTTTAATTCTTATTAATAGACCGAGTTTGATGGGATTTTCTAAGGCTATTTTAATCATCCGTTGATGCTGATGTTGAAAAGCAAAAAAAATTATTTTATAAGAAGTAACTAAGGCTGTTTTGATTAATAGGTGGCGCCACGCCGGTTTTTTTTTTTTTTGTTTTTTTTTTTTTTTTGAATAAGTATGGCATACCCGAGCAACGCAACGTGGGTAAGATAGTATAGAATAATTTTGTAGTATTCTCATAAGACACGATATCTGCGTCGTCTTCATCTTCCGGTGGTGATATTTTGTGAGTTTCTCGAGCATAAGGACCACATCGTTATCATTGTCATTGAATAAGAAATACGAGTTAACCGGTTTTGATAATATCAGCATTTACGAAGCTTAGGATTTAATAGTCAAGCAAAATAGCCTGTAGCTCCATTCATGTGATCTGATCACAATTTGTTCAGCTTAATTCTAAGCACAGAATCAAAAAAAAGTCTCACTGAAGAAACACTGACAGGAACAACTATGCAGTCCACACCCTGAGTCTAAATCTGCTTATGTAATAAGCTCATATTAAATTACTCTGGCTATCCTTGTAATTTTGATTAAGCAAAGTATTGCCGTCAGGAAAATAGGTTCCTTCATTTTAAAATGACAGCAAAAACAAACATTCCACACTCCAATGGTACGGCTGTATTTGACTTTGCGTCCAAACTTGAACTGGAGGCTAAAGTGATGGGAATTCCTTGCGAGCAGTGTTAGTATAGCAATTGAATCGTTTCAGGGGAGGATAATGCAGCCGGTTATTTTGCAAGTGCATTGCTTATAGAAATACCGAAAAAACAATGAAGGTCATAACCAGGGCAGCCGAGAGGGGGAGTATTTTTAATGTTCAAGAATAACGAACAGAAATTTTATTTTCTCATTAATTAATTCTAGCTATCTCCGGGGTCACTTAAGGCAGAAAATTAGGTCCTGTCCTTTTTATTTTTACTATTAACGATATTTAAATGGCCATCAAACATTCCCACATCTCTCTTTACGCTGATGATACCAAGTTTTTCAAAGCAAATTCTTCGACACTTGACTCTTCTCTTATTTAACTATATCTCGATAGTTTCTCAGTGGAAGTTCCATAACCTTCGAAATCCTTGCCTCTTCTACTTCAATTAGTGAATTCAACTTTTTGTTCCTGCTGATGGTGATAACCACTGTAATTTTGCAGCAATACATTTTACTTGCGATTTATAGGGACTATAAGGCAAGTTATGCATTCGTAAAAAAAAAATTGTAACAATCAAACATGACATTACGATGATAGAGAAGTAAGAAAAAGTGGGTCCGGAAATTCCGTCCGTCTGTCTGTCTGTCTGTCTTGTCTGTCCGTATCGATATCTACAGCCTAAACGGTTGGGCCAATTTGTTTCAAACTTGGTATATAGTATTTTTAGAGTCCTATACCCGACAGTTTTTAGAATTGGAATTCTAGCTCCAAGACTAACGGTACCTGCCATATAACTTTTAATGAAAAACTTATTTTTCTCGAAAACGGCTTCTACGATTTTGATAAAACTTTCTGAATGATGTTTTCTATGCAAAATGTATGTTTTAGTTTTAATGGATTTTTCGGAAAAAGTTTTATAACGGTACCTCCCATATGGCCGGTTTCTTAAAATCAGACTGTTTCGTTAAATAATTGACGGATTTTGATGAATTTTTTAAAATATATAGTGTTTTATGATTTGAATAATATTGCTTATTAAAATTTTCAAAAACAGTTTTTTTTTTAATTTTTAATATTTTAAAAAAAAAAATTATTTTGTTTTTTGAATATTTTGAAAACGGATCTATAGATTTTTTTTTAATTTTTCTCCTAGTATAACTATATATTTCTTAAAATTGAAATACTCAAAAAAAATTTAAAATATGTTTTCGAACGATTTTGAAATGAAAAATTTATAAAATAGAAAACAGCAAAAGAAATAAGATGGCTTACAACATTTTTTCCAAAAAACGTTATGAATAGTGTTTTTTTGATTTCATAAAATTTTTTCCCCAAAATTAATTTTTTTTTTTTATTTATTTCATATTGCTCGGCTAAGCCCTAACCATTAGTCAAATAAAAGAAGGTGACAACCTAAATACATACTTACGTTATTTTAAAGCATTTCATCATCATAAAAGCACACAGAATAAATAAGGAGCCTATGATAAACACACAAAAACAACTAACAAATAAAAAAAAACTATTCGATTACTTCTTAATGCAAAAATTTCAAAAACCACTGTGTTAACTTTTAATATTGTCTCTATACCCACTCGCTTAAAAGTAGTTGGAGTATGTATCTTACCTACCTTCCTTCCAACCTTATTATAGGTACCTAATATCCTTAATAAATTCCATTAATACCTATACACACCATACGTTTATCGATCCATCAAACATAATTAAGCTATTTTAATTAATTTGATTTCAAAAAGTAAATTATTGTTATTGGGACCTATAAAGGTCGCTATACCTAGCATAATTGCCCTACTGCTGATTTCCAAGAATATTTATGCCAGTTGTTCAAATTTGTCCATACCAAAATGAAAATTGAACTGAAAAAAGTCCTTTATATCTTTCTATTAGCAAATTATATTATAATCAGTAAACAACAAGTGGAAAGATAATACACTAAAAAACTGCAAAAGCTAACAATCCTATATATTAATGTGTTTATCCCTTCATCGTGACGCATCTTCGTTCGAGCTTCAAATCACAACGATTCTAAAGAAGTTGCACGTCAAAAAAACATTAAAATTAAATCTTTGTCAAAAAGACGCCTGTACCAAAAAAGGATTAGCACACGGGAGCAAGTACGTGCGACCCAGTCGTGTCTTTTATTTAAAAAAAAAAGAATTGTAGAAATTTACTCGTATGCCCAATGCACACGGAGCAACTAAAAAAAAACTGATTGCCGATGCGAGTTGGCAACTAGTTTGCTTTGAGTCATAACCTGTGTAATCAAATGGGACGACACATATGACGCTACTGGTTGAAAACTCGTTGGCGATTCACAAAAAGTCTGTACTGTAACCAGTCGTATGTTGATTTTCATGACGGGTTGCCTAGTGATTTCAGTTTTTAGTTTGTCGAGGATGAGCGAACAACAGACCAACCTGTTGCTGGAGGTGGAAAAACACCTATTTTATAAAATTATTGCCTTCTCGGCTATTCTAATTAAAATGAAATAGAGAAGGCGTGGATAGAAATAGAAAATGTCGTTAAATTGACGGGTATTTTTTTTTTTTTTTTTTTTTTGACTTGAATATGGATGTGATTAGTTCCAATCTACTGTGTCATATATATTTTTGCACTGCTAGGGGTTAGAAAATAAATAGTTGGCTTGATAGCCTCTGAGATCACCTGCTCGAGAATTGTTGTTTATGTTTAGGGGCTGCGGGTGGAGAGTCTGCCTCTGCATCTAAATCAATACTTGCATCATTTGCGTGTGTTTAAAACTTTGACAGCTTTTTCGCAGAGATTCAACTTTAATGATAATCTTCATGACTGTATTGTAAATATCGCTTCTGTCCTTGTTTGTCTAATCTTAGCATGAATAGCGGAAATGCTCGTGTATTAAAGATATTTTGATTTTAAAACCTTTCGCTTTTAAGTCCTTCAAAATGTCTTCTTTTGTAAACGGTGGATGAAGATCCCTAACTACAATACGTAGGTAAAGTTAAGTCCTACCTAATCTACTAGTATATTTGAATCATTCTATAATTTTATCGCTGTTTTTTCTCAAATAACGATCGATAGCTGTCGTAATCGCTTACATTAATTTTCCGCGTAATACAAAGAAATAACTTTGGAATTCGCATGTATTTTTCTTTTAACAGTAGTTAACAACTAGCAATAGTCCATTTGCCAAACGATGTTGATCTAAAGAGGTTTGGAGGAAGACTTATCTTTGATAGGATTTTAACTTCTTGCGACTGCTTGGTTTCATTAACAGGCTGATTAGTCTCAGTAGACGAGCCCTAACGCCAACCTGTCTATTATGCTAAATGTCTTCAAACAAATACTTTCCAATCGAAAACTTGTCTTAAATCAATTTCCCAAATAACAAAGAAATAAATACCAATAACATTTTCTTTATACAATTTTTTCTTTATTTATTTAATTTATTTTTTCAATTCATACAATATTACAATATTTCACTTTAATTCAGAAAAATAATCAATATCTTGTAATTTAAAAAAAAAAAAAAATCACTAATAAAACAATAAAAAAAACAAAATTTCTTTAAAGTACGGACCCTTTTTAAGAATAAATTAAATAGTATATATGTACATAAACATAAAAATAATTGTTTTTTGTTTTGTTTTTAAGTTTAAATTATATTTGGCAAACCTTATGCAAAATAATTTGAAATTATTCACATAAATTCTCATTTTTACCACTCATCAAAATCGATCACTAAAAACGCTCGTTTCTCACCCATAAAGTCGTGCAATTTGAATTTCCCAGCGAAACAAATACGCATTCACAATAATTTTTCTTTCGCCTGAGAAAAACTCAATAGCAACACTAAAAGAAAACACTAACCAAAGAAAATCCTGTAGGTTTTTCTTTGTTTATGGTTTTTTGTAGTTTGTTTTTTTTTTTTTTTTTTTGTTTTCATCGAATGTTTCTTTTCTTCTGAGGGAAAACAAAATAAATGAAAAATTGTAAGTGGGAAAATAATACATATTTGTTTTGAAGGTTATTAAAGATATTTGTATGTGTGTAAAGGTAAGTGTATAGACGGAAATTTGTGCATTACAATTTAATTGTTTTTTTTTTTATTTTAAATTAAAATTAGAAAAAATAAAATATATAATAAAAAAATATTTTTTTAAAGTATTCTATGTACTATAAGAATTAAATTGTTACCAGGCCAAAAAAAAATAAATAAAAAGAAAATTTATTTAATTGAAGAGAGAATAGTAGCTTAATTAAATTTAAATAAAAAAAAATTAAATTATAAAAAAAATTGTTCACCGTAATAGATATTTCTTTGTTTTGCATTTACTAAATTTTAGTTCGGTCAACTTACCCTGAGTATTGGTTTGTTTGTTTTTTTATTTTTTTTAGAATATCATACATGGCACCACAACCATTAGTTTTAAATCTTCAATATCACCGCAAACAAAATATGCGTTTCTTTTTTTTTATTACTTTGATCGATTCACCAAGGAAACCACTTCATCATCCATTTCGTCGACCAGTCATCATTCGAATGTTAGTCTTCTAAATGCATATATTTGCAGTCCTTATCATCGCACTGACCCATCAATTGGTACGGGCACACAACACCGTTGGGATTTATTTGCCTGTGACACGAGCGGTGGTAGCCGGAGAGAAAACCAAGAAATAAAAAAACAGGAGAAAAAGAAAAAAACGAAACACAAGGAGAGAAATGTGTTCCAGTTTTGTAATAATATCAATGTAAACGAAAATAGCCAAGAAAAGATTGTGTGGTTTTAATATAGCTAGTTGGGATTGACTGTTTAATTAAAGCTGTAATATTTATTAATAAAACAAAATCTTTAATTGTCACTGCTCATTATTAAACAGACAATCCTCGTCGTTGCTGTGCATTGATAAGCTTGATAGCTGCTCTTTATTGGGACCGATAGTTCATGCGAAGATCTCTTTTAAAATCCATCTCTGATAAAGTGCATTGAGATATGAATAATTAATTTTAATAGAGAACATTTCCAATAGGCCCATCGACTTAATTTAAGAATTTAAAATCGACAGCTAAATGGATGAGACAAAAATAAAAGTTCTAATTTGATTTTGTAAAATTACAAGCATTGTGATGCTGAGGGAATAATACTTCCTTACCAACCTGGTTTTAGACTTGGAAAATCTACGATCGACCACATTTTCACATTGCGCCAGATCCTGGCAGCGTAAACAGGAACGAACGGTAACCAAGTCATGTCTAGTATTGGAATTCCTGCTAAACGGATGTGTTTTATCAGGATGACGAAGAAGAATGCTCGCTGCTCGTGAAAATTGGCAAGGATACCACTTAGATCATCGACACCACCAGAGGGTTACTAACGACAGTCCAGCACATCAGGCACTATCATTAAAAAAATCAACGCAGCTACCTGGGTTTCCTAACGAGATAGAAGTTATAGGAAGAACCAAGCAGAATGGAATTAGTTATAAATCCCGACCAGGAGCACCATGCTATTTAGCACCATAAAAAAAACAAGCTTTGCCTTCTGGACGGCAGTGATCACCACTGTGAAAGCCAATGAACATTCTTTTTATAGTTCTGCTCATCAAAATGGAAGGGAAAAATAGAGGCCGGCAAGGCGTTCCACATTCGTGTGGTACGACTAAAAAAAAGAATCTCTGTATTCAAAGGTAAAGGCATTTCTTGCAGTGCGAGTATTACGATCGAATTATTTCAGGTGAGAAATGCAACTGGCTATTTCACTAGAGCATTGCTTATAGAAATAGCGATAAAAAAGCGAAAGGCGAGAAACGTTACGATGACGGTGCTTACTTATTACTTAGAGGGCGCTTCAGTTCGGGACGAAACTGGGCCTCAACCAACATGCCTCTGTAGCCAGCTCGGTCTTTGGCTAGCGGCCTCCAGTTTCGCACTCCAAGTTGGTTGAGGTCGTCCTCCACTTGAGCGTGCCACCTAAGGCGAGGTCTTCCTTGACTGCGTCTACCCTCTGGGATGGAATCGACGACGACGGTGTTCAAGAGATGTAAATGTTTCTGTTGTTCTCCGGTTGCCTATCATTTTTAAAGCTCTTTTTTGAATTCGCTCCAAGAAACTCAAGTTGGTTATGAGAGCTCCAGACCCAATTATGGGAATTAAACTCAAGTTTTGGCCGAATATACGCTTTATAGACTATACCCAGATTAGAAGGGATGCCAATTTTCCTGCATCTTCGAAGGAAACCTAAACACCTCGCAGAATTCTTTGCGACGTCAAATATGTTGGTGTTCCACAGAAAGTGGTCCATAATACACATTTATAGAACTGAAAGGTGATCGGTTTCTTCGATGCAAGTACCACTTATGGATAGTTGGCCTTAACGACCAAAGACAACATTGGGTTTTTGAAGCATTAAACTCGACGCGTTTTTTCATTCTCTATTGTACAATGCTGTCAAGATCAGAATTTAATAAGCTAATCATACGCTGCCGTTGCAGTTCCACATTCCAAAAACATAGATGAAAATCGGGAAACGAATATGAAAAGCTGAGAGTGCTGGCGTCAGCAAAACAAGTTATTTGCTATGCAAACCCACAGAGGAAGAACAGCTATTCTTATTAATTATTAGGTATTGGACCTACCTACAAAACAATTTCCTTGAAGTTGCAATCCTTGACTTTAACTGAGCTTAAGTGCCGTAGATTTGCTGATAAGCTATCTAGTTTTAAGGACTGACGGTTCAGACATAAAGCTGGTCAACTGTGATTGTGTTTACGACAAGCCATACGATAAATAAATTAACTGAAACATTAAATATTTATTAACTTGGTAGATTGGAACTGAGGATTTGTTGTACTTTTTTTTTATTGCTTGGCTTCGTTAGACAAGACTTATTTCGCATTTTCAAACCGTCACTCGCAATTACATATGCTTTGCAGGCACTGAACCTTATCACTTGCATGAATATGTAATTTTTTTTTTTTTTTTATTTTTCAACTGTGTCTGTAAGGTACATTGCATTTGAGAATGCAGGTAGATATCTAGTTTTTTAAAATAAAAAAATAGGAAAGATTTTTTTCGGCGCAGTAGATCGAGAAATAGATGAATTTTTTTTCTCACTCAAAATTCAAGCTCAACTTCTAGCATGCACTAGGAGTTTGAAAAATGAGATCTAAAGCTATCCCTAAATGCCGAACAGGTTCGTCGAATGTTTGTGTTCGCATATATTTTTCTCGTGTAGGGGCCGGCTTGCGAACGATTCGAGTTTGTAGGGCCATGATCGCGAACCAATCTTATTTTTACTGTTAACGTCGGCGAGGCAACATTGCGGAAGAAAAGCAATGGCTAATGTTATCTAATCTAATCAAATGGCTTATAATAATCTAATCACTTGTTTTTTCTTTGTTTTCTTTTTTGCACAACATTTTAGGCTCTTTTATGGCACAGGCATGCACTTTGACGAATTGACTCAAAATGAATGTTCGCCGAATGTGTTGGCCATGTACTAGTCTGTACACTGCGCGAGCAATAGGGCGATAGGGAGGGGAAGGACAGAAGGTGTCGATTAACATTGGTTTTAAATGTTTGCAGATCAAAATTGCAAGGGAAAATCTCGCCCAGTAAACTATTCCAAATTCGTGTTGTTCGGCTAAAAAAAGGATCCCTATATTTCACGGTACTTCCGAAATTGGGCTCAATGATGAACTGATGAGGATTCCTTGGGAGACAAGTATTACGGTAGAAAATTTTAAGGGGAGGAATGCACCTGTCTACTTCGAGTGAACATTTTTTTTTAAAGAAACAATAAAATAAGAAAAGACATGAGACATTGTGTCGGTATTCGAGAGGGGCAAGTGTTTCAGTGACAGCTCTATTTCCTATCAATCTTAACGCTCAATTTTGTATTCTACCAACCAGGTGAAGCGATGTTTGCGATGCACCTGCTTAGAGTTGGGAGTTATACTCGATTTTTGGGCGTATAAAGGTTTTACTAATTGCAGCCAGTTCAGAAGGGGAAAAAAACTTCTTGCATCGATACAGAAAACCTAAGCACTTAGAAGCACACATACCGAGTACTGAAAGCTTTTCGGTTTCTTCGATGCAAGTGACATTCATGGACAATGGCATTGGGGGTATGTTTAGATTTAACGACAGAAGACAGCATTGAGTTTTCGAAGCATTAAACTCCACACGATTCCTATTACCCCATTTGACAATGCTGTATAAATCGGAGTTTAATGAGCTTGACATACGGCACCGTTGCAATTGTACGTCCGAAGGCGAAGGACGTGAATTATCGAACGAATATGAAAAGCTGAGGGTAGAGTCGTCAGCAAAACAGTTAAGTGAATTAGAAGTAACAGACAGAAGATCATTTATAAAAATGAGGAAAAGAGTCGGAGACAGAACATAGCCCTGGGGCACATCAGCATTTATTTTGTGGGAATCAGACTTGAAACCGTCCAATACAAATTGTATTGAACGGTCCAGAAGATAGCTTCTAATCCAACGAACAAGAGTATCATCGATCCCAAAAGCATGCATTTTCGATAAGAGACCTTCATGGCAAATGCCTTGGAATTATCAAGCGATGTGAGGGTTTGTTCCGTTGTTCGGTGATATGATATGCCAGCAAATCACCATTGGAACGGTTGCTGCGGAGGCCATACTGACGGTCATGGAGAAGCTTTCGATCTTCGAGATATTCCTAAAGCTCACGGTTAATCAGCGTTTCCATGAGCTAAGAAAGAAGGGACGTAACTGCTATGGGTCGTTAGGGGATGGGGCAGAATGGGCCACCTTTCTTAGGTACAGGCTGGACAAATGCTGTTTTCAATCTTCTAGGAAAGATTCCAGAAGAGTAGGAGCGATGGAAAAGCTTACGCAGTGGCTTTGCCAGTGTGGAAGAACACCTCTTTAGAAGAATTGGAGGTATACCATCCGGCCCAGCGGATTTGTGTACATTGAGATCTTTGAGAACTCTTGCTACTGTCCCATGGAAAAATTGAAAGTTTTTTTTTTATCTTTCTTGAGACACTTGTGGCACGTGACTCTAAGGAACTTGAATGAAAATCACATCTAGGCAATGATGTTTTTTCTCTACACGTCGATTCACAGGTGGGGCCTAAGGGCCAAACAGAGAAATGGGAAAGTTTTGGTTGCAATCGTCAGTTGTTTGCACTCAATTGCTTATTACCCTTATTATGAATTAACACAGTGCGATCATAAATGTTTCGAACTTCAGGCTACCCAACTTACGACTCGAACTGACGACCTTTGGGTTAACAAGCAAATACTTTATCTATAACACCTCAACCGCCCGCTGTTAAAGAAGAAGAAGGAAAGTGCTGCTTCCAAAATAAAACAACTATGACATATAATCATTCAAACTAGTTGGAAACGATTACTCAAGAAATTAATATTGACGACTGATTTTTCGAAGAAAACGTTTGGCATAAGAACAAAGGTCCTTTATTACCCCAAACCCATGCATTTATTTGTTATAAATACAAAATTATCATGACAATAATAAACAAACAAAAAGAATTTGTTTTTATTTATTTCAAATTCTTGATGGTGCAACTTTCGAAAATACATTTTTGTTGATTCAACAAAGATTTCTGTTCAAAGTTCCTAATTTATAAGGCGCCATGCACCAGATTGCCTTTGTTTGAAAAAAAAACACACATGTTTGCAATCAAATCAAAAATGAAAGTTTTAAATAGGGACAAGGCAGAATCATTATAAGAGAACTGGTTCTACCTTACCAATACACAGCAAGGAAAATTAAATAAAAAAATTATAAATAAATAAGACAATAAACATTTACACACCTCTCATCGCGCAAATGACTTAATGGAGACACATAATCTTGTAATTTTGCACTGCCCACTTGTTCACCATTTTCTTCACTAATATTCTCATCGACATTTGACTGTTGGTGGGCGGCTGCTTGTTCTTTATTATCATCACCGATAATAATTGGCTGCACAGTTGTTTCTAACGCCTCCTGCAAAAACTCATTATAAAAAAGTTAAGTTGAGAAAACAAATTTCAAAAACAATTCCTAGAAAGGCGGAAGGAAAATTGTAGAAGTTGAATCTGTTGTAGAACTACACCCACTTCATGTCCACTTGTTGTTATGGTGTTGTCGTTTTGGTCTTCTTCATTCGATAGCTTTTCAGGTACATTTGTATCATTTACAAGGTTTTCGTCGGCATCTTTGCATACATCAGTTGCAGTTGGATTGACGATTTGATGGCTATCACTATAACAAGTAGGCACTTGGTTTTCGATTGGTAATGATGGGTTTGGCATGCAAGTTTTACTGGCGATTTGTTGTTCTTTTATTGATAAACTTTTGGGGGTTGGAGGTTTAACTTCGACCGCACGAGGCACGACAGATGAACTTTTGACAGGAAGTTGTTGTTCTGGTGAATTTGTTGTGGCAGCTTTGTCGGATGATCTGAGATGCTTTTGGCGTTCAATGGCTTCCACATCGCTTATTTTCATAGTATTTACAAACTTTATTTCTGCTGCGAGTTTTTTGGACTTCTCTGAGATGATTGCTTTTTGGTCGTTTTCCATGCTGGTTTGGCAAAAAGAAAAAAAATATGTAAATGATTTTTCGTACCATTTTTCAATCAAAATATTAGTTTCGAAGAATCCTTATTTAATTAATTAATACTAAATGCATCTTACATACCAGTAATTTGGACCAAGGACATTTTTGCCCAACGTAGTAACTGCCTTGTTGATCTTCAGTCTCCTTGTCTTGAGTGATTCGATGGTTCGATTATAATTAGAAATTTCAGGATAAATCTTTGATATTTTTTCCTGTTGTACTTTGATGTTGAGCTCCACTTCTTCCATTTGTTCTCGCAGCTCACTTAAGCGTTGTTCGTGCTTAAGTTTGGCCATTTTTGCTTCTTTGGCCACCATTACCAATCCAATGCTCTTGTCCAGGTTTGAAATGATGCTAACACTGAGGAAGAGAACATTTTTTTACCAGTTTCAAGCTTCTTATGTTAACTTTGAATTTCATTCCTTGAACTTACCCTGTTTTGCGGTAGGAATCTTCATACAAGGCCAACTGATTCTGTTTGGAAGGTTTGGTTGCCTTTGTGTCTTCTGTCGACAGTGGAGGAACTGTTTTTTGTACAATAATGGTATCAGTCTTCTGAGGAGATGTTGCTTTTGGGTTTGTGATATTTGGAACAGGTATGGCTGTAGCATTTTTCACCAAAACTTTTCTAACAAGACATTTACTACCATTTTCAGTTAAGGAATTCTTTCCATCATTTGTAACTGCGTCGGTAGTTTTGACAACTACTTGCAGGTTCTTGGCTTGTTTCTGTCGTTCAAGCATTTTCATACGACTAATTAGTCGTCGATATTCTTGCTGTGAAGCTTCAGGTAAATGTCGAACAGCCTTAAAAAGAAATTGAAAAAAACAACAGAATATGATTACTTTTACCAAACGTTACAACTCACCACTGGTGTGTTTATCACTGTGGCCACTTTTGGCACCTCAACTGGATTTACGGTATTATTACTTTCAGCGACTTTAGAGCGAACATTTTTCAAAAACTCCTCCAATTTGGCTTCGAAGAAATTATTGACAATCGACTTTTCAACAATTGGCTGAGGAGTTTGAGTTCTACTGCTGCAAGCTGGTGAAGCGGGTCCATTTGGAGTTTCACAAGGTGATTCCATTGGCAAGCTGATCGGACTTGCAATGTCATAATATTCATTGCCAATTGTAATGGATCGATTGAAAAAGTTTCCCACACGTGAATCTTCATCTTCTTCCATTTCTTGTCCTGATACCTCTGAGTATTCACTTTCACTTTCAGAAGCACGCAATTGGATGACAAGTTCTGGAACTTTTGGAATTTCAGCAGTCGTTATCAAACGGTTTCCGTCATCAAATTTTGGCTTCTTTACGGCCACAGAAGGCTGAGGAACAGTATCATTGGATTTACGTTTTAAATCTTCAACTGTCTGTTGATTGATTACTTTGTTGGGTTTGACGATTTTTGTTCGAGTTGCTATGGATTGTTGTGTTTGAAGTTGTATGGCAGGCTTTTGGATGGAAGTTGTATTGGTTGCAGATGGAAATGATGTTTTACAAGCGGTTGTGGTATTTTTTATCACAGTTTTGATCGATGAGTGTTCGATAAGTTTTTCTTTACTTGGAAATTTGCTTGTTAAAGTTGGAACCTGTTTTCCATTATCAATCGATTTTTTCTGTTGACTGGACGTTGTTTCGGCTTTAGTTTGAACTGTGGATTTTGATAATAGTGTAGAAGTAGGTTGATTTATCAAAGGTCCTGCATGTGCCTCTTTCTGGGGTTCTAATTTGGATGTAGCATCCGCCTGGGTTTCTTTACTTTCTTTTGTATCCATAGGCTCAGAAATGGAACTTTTGCCGACTGTTTGATGTACGTGTAGAATTGCAGAAGTGGAAATAGAGTCAACATCTTTGTGATCCACATTTAATAAGGTATCTGGGAAATTTTCTAAGGCAGTACTTTGGTCTGAAACCGATTGCAAATCTGGATTTGGGATTTCTTCCTCTACAAAGGAGTGTGTTATTTCTTCAGTATTTGTAGGATCCTCAACTTCAGAGGGTTCTGTTCGTGTTATTGGATTTTTGGGTGTTGTTTCATTTGATTCCACAGCTTTCACAGGTTCGAGTTTACTTGCCGCTAAGGTTTTCCCTTTTTCATTCTCATTTGGAATGCATTCCACTTCATCTGTACCCGCAACTGTGTCTTTCGTTTGATTTGATTTAATTCCAAGATTTATTTTCTCGGAATTTTCTTTGGGATCCAGATCTTCTGAAACTTCCAATATAAGGTTTTTCTGTGATAAAATTGGGGTTTGCCTCTTCTTCTGAGGTGACGACTCTTTATGAAGGTTTTCTATAGCATCATCCAAAATCTCGGATTCTTTAATCGCAATTGCAGGTTCTTGTTTTGAATTTGTCGATTTCTCATCCACAATATTATTGGGATCCACATCAGTAGATATTGAATCCGCAATTTCTTCAACAGAACTTTTTCCTTGAGCACCAGATTTAGAATCCACACTCAAAGAAATAGATTCCAAGGAAGCACTTCCACTTTGTTTCATCTCTGAAGTTACTTCGCTTTTAATTTTTCCAACATCAATATCATTCACAAGCTCCGAAGTTCTTCCAACAGCGATTTCTTCTTTCTTTAAATGAGTTTCAGTTGGTTCTTTGGTGTGAAGCGTTTTAGGAAAAACCATTTTCTCAATTTTTACTACCAGCTTGCGATCTGATTGTTTTAAGATATCGTTTACATGCTTTGATTGCTCTATTGGGGTGTCTTTTGTTGCACAGCCTTTGGTGGAAACAACCTGACTTGTTTCTTCTGGGGTTTGTTTGGAATTCTCTTTTTCTTGTGTCATTATATACTTCGAACAAGCAATGTTATTTTTCTGTACATTTAATTGAGGTTTTCTCAAATTTACTCCAACCATACTCTGTGGTGCCCTCAAAGCTTCTATATTTCTTACTCTAATGCCTCCTAATAAAGGTGGACTGTTTTTGGATTCCACTATTTCTGACTTACACTCTACTTTTATTTCGATATTTACATTTGCCATACCAGTTATAGCTTGAGCGAGCTCCTTCTCTGTTTCGTCAGCAGTTTTTAAATGATATTTGTTTTCCGGTGGGATTTCTGATGGACTGGCCAGATTATTCCTCTCAGTTAGTCGGCGAACTGCTTCTTTTAAAACGCTGGCTGATGAATGTTTTGATTTAGCCTTTTTTTCCATGTTTTTAATTAGGAAATTTCGCAATGCTTCTGCTTCCAATGATACATCTGGATCAGGTGTTTGTACCTTAACTACTATTGGAGCTTCTTCTCTAACAACTTTATTCACTTTCGGTAAATTCATTTTCGCCAAGAGTAGTGTTCTTAGAGCCAGTTCTTCTTCATCAACATCGGAATTGTAATTCTTTGGTGAAGCTGTAGCACTTTCACTTTTCGGTCTTCTTTGATTGTCGTTGTCGAATCGCATCGGAATTGGATTATAAAGCTTTTCGTCCACTTCATAACTATTGGGCAATGGGATTTGTTCGATTGGAATCCATTTATCATTGGACGGCAGCTCGCATTCACTATCACTATTTACAATGTCCATATCAATCGGTTTCGTATCGATTTCTCCCCCATCATCACTGAGAACCATTTTGGGTGACGGAACTGGACTTACATCCGTGCTATTGAACGCCTCTGCGTCATCCATGTTATTTAAAACTGGCGAATCGCTTACGCATTTATAGATTTCATCAAAATCCGAAGGCGAATAAGCGACGTTTTCATTGCGTTTCTTACGAACCATATGCTTCCGCAGAACTGCAGACTTTAGAGCAAGAATCCGCAATTCTTGCTCTTCTAAATTATCATCAGATTCAGCTTTATCTTGTTCGGATAGAATTGTATTCCCATCTTGTTTCTGCTCCTGCCCCTGTTGTTGTGACTGTTCTTCTGCCTCAAGTGCAATTTCTCCAGCTGGTGAGTCTTCTACAAAGCCGTTGTTAAAAACATCTGTATTTACTTTTTTTCTAGTCAAACGATCCTTCAATGATGCATGCTGTTGATTTCGATGAGTATTTCTTGCCAATGCCACGCGTAGTTCATCTCGATTTAATGAAAAACTTTTTTCACCATCCGAACTATTGAAATGATCACGACTGTCTTCACCATCAACATGGTAGCTGTCGAAGTTGTAATCATCATCACTAATGCTCACATAATATTCACGCTGTTTTCGTGATGATTTTGTGGAATGTGTCTTTTTACTCTTGCGTTTTCGTTTCGATGGTTGTGAGCTGTACGATGAAACTCGATCGTGGAATAGGGAAAGGAGTAATTTATCTGATTGGCGATATAATGGCGCTGGTGGAGGTGAAGAGGATCTTTTTCTTCGACGTTGACTGCTACTGCTGTGTGTTTTATGACGTGAACTAGAATGTTGCATTGATTTTCGGCGCTTAGGAAGGCGTGACATTTTTGGGGCAGGCGGGTATTCTTCATCGTCGGATACTGTAATTGATACCAATGGATATCGATCGTTGTGATGGGAATCCTTTTTAGGAAAGTCTGAAATGAAACAAAAAAATTGGGATTCTTCCTTAACAAAACGCATATAACAGAAAATTGTGTGTCCCCATATCAAACTAGGTGCCTGTTGCTATTTCCTAAAAAGTTCAGATTTGCAAGTTATTAAATGTCTGAAACATAAGACAGTTAACCTAACACAAATTTACAGCGGGATCTTTTCTTGTAACGAATCGTGCGTCGTGTCATCGAATATTTTTATTCAAATTTTAGGAGAAGAGGATAAACTTATACTAGGTAATGTACATATACAGGCATTTAATTTAAATGCTGCTAACACCATAAACGCTACACATTTTTCAAATAGCTCATCTACATTACTTCCCAGTAAAATCATCTTAGCAGGTGATGTTAACTCATGGAACATTCTTTGGGGATCCCCCAGCACAAATCATAGGGGTAGGATAATAGAAAACTTTCTTTCAGACGCTAACCTTTCCATCTTGAACGATGGCTCTCCAACTCACTTCTCTACCCACAACACCTTCACGCATGTCGATATAACCTGTTCTTCGCCTGATCTTCTACCAAAATTACACTGGCGGACCATTGACGATCTTCACAATAGTGATCACTTCCCAATAATAACAACCATTAACCTCAACCACAATTTAGGACATTTCAGGCCTACTCCAAAATTCAAAACCGACTCAGCAGACTGGCGGCTTTCAAAGTTCTAGCCTCACAATACGTTTGCAACACAATCCCTTCAAAAAATCCAAACAAAGAAGCGGCAATCATACAAAAAGCTATTAGGTATGCTGCAAATGTAGCGATTCCTCAGACACACCCAAAACGATTCCAAAGAACAACTCCATGGTGGAACACGGAACTCGCAGAGCTCCGAAAAACCAAACTGGCAGCTTGGAAAACTTTTAAAAAGAATAGCAACCAAAATAATTTAATAGACTTCAAAAAATCGAACGCCAAATTTAGAAGACAACTAAAAATATCTAAGGCTAAAAGTTTCCAAGACTTCACATCAGCCATTAACCCTGATACCCCAACAAACAAAATCTGGAATGACATTCGACATCTTACGGGTAATCCAACACCACTCACAATAAGCTGCATGAATACCCCGAACGGTCCAATTTCAAATCCAATTGAAATTGGAAACTATATAGCACAAATTTGGTCAAACTATTCAAATGATTCAACGTTTTCAAATCATTTTAAACATTTAAAATACGACACTCTCTCTAATAATACCCCTCCTCTAGCAAATAACTATAACGCCATTGTCATCGAGAGAAATATCTCCGCCATCGAGCTTGAATCTTGTCTGGTCAAACTTAAAGGTAAAACTCCAAGTCGTGACAGAATATCATATCCTATGATCAAAAATCTCCCAGACAAAGTGAAACTCCGAATCCTTGACCTCTACAACTGCGTCTTAACAACAAGTGTCATCCCCCAAACCTGGAAAATTGCGTCAATACTCCCAATCCCCAAACCAGGAAAAGACAGACAAACGCCAGAGGGCTATCGCCCCATCTCTCTCCTGCCATGCCTTGCTAAAATCCTTGAAAAAATTGTTGCCAAACGAATATTCTGGTATGCAGAATCCAACAAACTCCTAAGTACAAACCAAGTAGCATTTAAAGCAAATCGAGGATGTACAGACGCCCTTCTATTTATCGACGACTATATTTCCAAAGCATTGAGCTCCAAAAATCATGTTTCGATACTCGCTTTAGACTTCGAAAAAGCATTCGATAGAATAGAAAGTCATGTAGTTTTAAACAAGCTTAAGGAATGGGGTGTTGGCCCCAAAATTGTTAATTATGTAAAATCATTTCTTACCAATAGAAAATTCTGTATTAAAACTAACAATTCTTACTCTCTCTCACACCGACTCGATAATGGTATTCCTCAAGGATCACATTTATCGGTCGTTTTATTCTCAATTGCCTTCCAACATATATGTGATATCCTATCTAAGCACAAGCTGTTAAACTACTGCCTCTATGCAGATGATGTTTATATACTATGTAAAAGTCACAAAATAAAAGACATGGAAACTTTTCTTACTAACGCACTCAAAGATATTTTAGAATGGGGCATCTCCTCAGGATCAAAACTCTCATTATCAAAATGTAAGGTGCTGCATGTATGCCGTAAGCATATATGTACACCACTCTCAATAAGTGTTCAAAATGTCGAAATTGAAAATGTAAAAAACCTCAAAATATTAGGACTTATATTTAATAGTAGATACAATTGGCGCAATCACTGTTTAAATCTTAAAAAATCCCTAGCTGCAAGATCTAACATTGTTAAGTATTTATCAAGTAAGAAAAGTAGCGTACATGTAAATACACTTTGCAATATAACTAAACTATTAATCTTAAGCAAAATTGACTACGGCATCTTCATATACGGCAGATCCTCAAAAACAACACTCCAGATCATAAAACCAACTTATCACCAGGCAGCAAGATGTAGTGTTGGCGCTTTCCGCACCACACCTATCAAAAATATCCTGGCAGAGGCTGGCCTTCCTACTTTCGAAGACCGCAGAGACAAAATTACGCACAAGATATATGCTAAACTGATGTTTTCATACAATTCGCTAATTGATAAAGAAGTCAACCTCACATTAAATCGGAAAAGGGGCTACAGAATACCGTCGGCCCTTTCCACAATTCTTCAAACCGGTAACACTGAATTTCCAAAACAAGACCTACTTAAAATGAACAACACAGCTTATTTGCAACCCCCTTGGCTCATAGACCCAAAATCCTTTGTCATGGACCTAGCTTCACATGAGAAAACCCATACTAACAACGAAACATACCGAAAACTATACCTAAGCATATCATCTGAGCTCAAGGCTAAGGACTGGAATTTCATGTTCACGGACGGATCCAAAACCAGTGACGGTACATCTTTTGCAATAGTAAATGAAGACGGCAGTATGCTACGCCTTGGATTACTCCCACCTGCAGCATCCATCTTTACCGCCGAAGCTTTTCCCATTCTAGTTGCCACACAAGTAGCTATGAAAGTGGGCACCAAACAAGTCATACGCACCGACAGTTTATCTACCATTCAAGCTATTGCGAATACCAATAACGACACGGACCTCATCAATAACATCCGAACCTTGTTAATCAAATCAACCCATCTCATCAAACTGATGTGGACTCCAGGACATGTCGGCATCCGAGGTAACGAGCTAGCGGACGAAGCTGCGAAAGTCGCAAGCAAATCACCACTGTACCTTCATAACATATACACAAAAAAGGACCTTATAAAAAACCACCTGGAAAAAGTAACAAGTGCTGAACAGAACGAATGGCGCCAATATCAACACCATTATGCAATAATTAACCCAACCAAGTCCTCCCCCAACTATCCAACTAACATATCGAAATCAAAGATTACGAACTTCATCCGACTACGCCTTGGCCATACCGCTGCGACCCATCTCCATATCCTAAAAAAAGATCCCCCTCCCATTTGTCCTACCTGCCACACTACATCTAGCCTTCAACACCTGCTGAACGACTGCAACAAAATTAAAACATCGTTCAACAAAATTTCAACTGAAAATGACATCATTGATTTATTAAAATTTCCAAATATAACCAACATATATAAAATTAATGAAATCCTATTCGAAACAAACACTAAAGTATAAATTTCTGTTATCTCCAGCTTAATATGTTTAATGTGTACTAAGTCTTATTGAGCGGGAGGCCATTGCAGCTAGAAGCTCGTTAATTTAAGTATTAGCATGTAATTTATTACTTGTTTAATAAAGATATAATAATAATAAAAATTTGGACAAAGTAAAATTGTACGACCAGCTATCTGCCTCCGCCTTCTCAAAGCATGATCTGATTTACATCACGTTCGACTATAAAGTTAGTCCTGTTATACAGGATATGCGTTATAGGGATTTCGGTAAAATAAATTTTGCGTCATTGGAAGCAGATATCAGACATTTTAATTGGAATGTAGTTTATTACCTATTAAGAACTAGTGAGCAAATAAGTTTTTTGGCATTTTTCAATCGATATGTCCCACTTCAAACAAAAAATCATACACCTCTTGCAAAACAATGGTTTTCACATCATGTTCACCATACAGACGCTGGAAACGGTTTCGACTACAGGTGCACTACAATAAATACTGCAAAGCGTCAGCTATACTCCTAATAGATTAAATCCATCCTTGAGCGGACGAGAACTTTGGTAAAATCTTCGTCAAATAGGAGTTGCAAAGAGTAAAAGCAGCTGTAGTAATGAAATAGACGGTAATGAACTCAACGCCAAATTCATTTCTCTTCCACCACCACTATTAGGTTGTGCTAACCCCGAAGCTGCTCCCACTAGAAATGTAGCATCGGACTCAAATCTTAATTTTTCTTTTAGATCAATTAACAGCACGGAAGTAGTTGAAAGCCTTCTTTCTGTCAAATCAAATGATGTAGGTCTTGATGAGGTGAGTCCTACTTTCCTGAAGTTAATCCTACCCATTGTTCTCCCACACATAACCCATTACCTTCAACACTATCGGAAATCAGCAAAAATAATACCGGTTCCTAAAACTTCGAAAGGTGATGAACAGACCCATTGCTATTCTACCGTTTCTGTCTATGGTCTTTGAAAGAATTTTGCAAAACCAAATGACCTCATACCTCAAACCATCTAGTTTCCGTAAGGGACATAGTTGCATTACCGCTTTGCTGAAGGTTACGGAAGACACACGTCAAGCTTTGGACAAAGGATACGTTAACCTTCTAATTCTTTTAGATTTCTCCCAGTCGTTTGATATGGTCGAACACTCCATTCTATGTGATAAGCTTCTTCGTCTCTTCAATTTTTCGTCTTGTGCCGTGCAGCTTTTGTTCTCCTACTTGATTGGTCGAAGGCAATCTGTCCTATGTAACAACATCCTGTCTGATTTCCTTCCAAATACGAGTGGCGTGCCACAGGGTTCGATCTTGGGTCCTCTTTTGTTCTCACTTTATGTAAATGAATTGCCATCTTTTGTTAAACATTGTTCGATTCAAATGTGTGCTGATGACGTGCAATTGTATTTTAGCTATCCGATTGGCTTAATAGAGCACGGTGTTTGTTGTGTTAATGCAGATCTCAAAGAAATTTCAAGTTGGTCCCAGTAAAATTGTCTTTTGTTGAATCCCAAAAAAAATCAGTCTCCCTTGTGATATCCAAGAAAGTGATAAAAATCTTGGCGTGGTTTTTAACCGGACTTTAACATGGACTTATCATATCAACAGTGTCGTAGGTAAAACTTTAGGCGTTCTCCGAACTTTGTGCGCAACACAGTTTTATACCCCTTTTAGGGTACGGATGTTACTGGCCAGAACGCTGATTGTACCAACTTTGACGTATGGTTGTGAAATCTGTTTAAGTGAATCAAGCCACACGGGTGGAATTTCATTCTACGTAAAAAATAGCTTTAAATGTTCACTGATCAAAAAGTTTGTCGTTGAAAGAAAATGCTGGTGTTTAATAATAAAAGTGCAATATTCCAACAATTATGTGATATTCATTGGTGCAATATACAGATCCCATATATGTTCTAAAGCTGAATTCTGTGATAATTTTGTTATCTGCGTTGACTTTTTACAACAGTGCAATAATTTCTTTGTGCTATGTGGTGACTTTAACATTAACTGGTTTGAAATCCAAGATACGTACAGACGCAGAATAGCCAAATATTTAAATGATAATTGCCTTACTATGACCATGAATGATCCAACAAGAATAACCTATACATCTAGAACTCTTATTGATTATGTTGTAACAAATGATGAGACCCTAATTAATTCAAGAGTAACCAGCTCACTCAAAATAAGTGACCATGAATCAATTGAAATATTAATTAAAAGTAGAAGAGAAAGAAATGTTAACAGAAAAATCATAAAATACTGTAAGTACAATTCTGATGAATTCCTATTAAAATTAAGCATGAATTCTTTCTTTGTTAACTTTGATGTAGACCAACCTCATAATATCAATGCGCTCAGTGAATGTTTTGTTTCGAATCTAAAAAGTGTCGTGAATTCTATGGTTTTTGAAAAAAGTGTCCCTTATGTAAATGCTCAATGGTTTACAAATGATCTCCAGCAAGACAAAAACCAAAAAACGTATCTGTACCAAAGAGCGACGCTGACTAATAATCATAGTGACTGGAGTGAATACAGGCGGTTTAGAAACTTGTATAAGAAAAAGATGATAAACGCTAAATCAGCATTCATTAGAAGAAAAGTGGACAATGCACGCTCTCAAAAGGATATGTGGAAACAATTGAAGACGTATGTGTTACACAACAACAAGTCTGACAGTATAATTGAAGTGCAATTAGAAAACGGCAATAATGTAAATGATAGTGCAATATTAAGTCTAGAGCTAAACAAGTTTTTTGTCAATAGTATCGTTAGTTTGACTTCTTCCGTCTCGTATCCTGTTTATACATGTTTGGTCGATGAGTGCAATATAGACTTTAAGTTTTCTGTTGTGAGCATAGAACGAACAATAAGTGCAATAAAAGAAATTAGCCAGAAAAATGACTTCAACTTTATGAATGCAAAAATGTTCAAAGTCGCAATCTGTACGGTAGGGCCTGTAATGTTGCGAATAATTAATACATCATTGGCATCTGGCTTCTTCCCAGCCATGTGGAAGGAGTCCTTAATTTTACCCACCAAGAAAACCCCTGATGCCAAGTTTTGTAAAGACTTCCGTCCAATTAATATGATGCCAATTTACGAAAAAGTGCTAGAAAAAATTGTTATGACACTGCTTCAAGACCATCTTACTAGTCAAAATATTTTATGTGTTAATCAATCCGGATTTCGAGAAAAACATTCTTGTGAGACTAGCTTAAACTTTGTAATTAACAAGTGGAAATCAGAAATTGACAGTAAAAATTTAATTATCGCAGTATTTATTGATCTGAAACGCGCATTCGAAACGGTGAACATCTCTATCTTACTGCAGAAATTAAATAAAATTGGCGTTAGAGGAATTGAACTACAATGGTTTCGCAGTTTTCTTACTAGAAGGTCACAACGTACAGTAGTAAATGGTGTAACTTCATGTGCTCTACCGGTAAACATTGGAATTCCCCAAGGTACCCTTCTTGGTGTATTGTTGTTTCTTATTTACATAAACGACATGGAAAAAGTTCTGAAACATTCTTGGCTCAAACTTTTTGCTGATGATGGTCTTTTGTGTATTTCTGGTCGTGATGTAACAACGTGTGTGAATAATCTTAATGAAGATCTTTGTGCAATAAATAACTGGCTTAAAATGAATCGCCTATTATTAAATATGGAAAAATCAAAGTGTATGTTATTAAATGTCACCTCTTTACCACCTGATTTGTCCATCCACGTCGAAAACTGTCCCCTTGAAATTGTGCCGCATATAAAGTATCTTGGTGTTATTTTGGACAATAAGCTATTGTGGAACGAACATATTGATTATCTATGCAAAAAAGTGTCAAAAAAGTTGGGAGTATTACGTAAAATTAGAAGCAGCCTATCAATGAACAGTGCAATAAAAGTATATAATGTGATAATCAAACCCCATTTCGAGTATTGTCCTACCTTACTGTATTTCTGTAATGTGTCTCAAAAAAGTAGAATGCAGTTACTGCAAAATAAAGCTATGCGCGTGATAGATACACCAGTATAAGAGAAATGCATGATACCTTAAACTGGTTTAACATCAACCAAAGACTATATATGTTAACACTAACTTTCGTGTATAAAATGAAAAACAACATGTGTCCAGAGTACTTAAATGTCCATGCCACTACGAACATAAATGCAGCATATCCTCTGCGTAATAGAGAGGACCTTATATTACCAAGTATGAGAACTACAAGAGGTCAACAATCTATATTTTTCTCTGGTTTCCAAGCTTTCAACCAACTGCCTCAACAGATCAAAGGTGCAACCAGCATAAGCACATTCAAAAGACTGTTAGCTGCATATACAGCGGAATTTATTATATAAATACCTCAAATTCTTTTATATTTTAAATCTGTGTAAATTTCATAAAATCTTTTTAATCCTTTTCATTGTTTGAATCAATTCATTTTTGTTAAACTAAATTTGATTATTCTATTCTTATTTATTATATATATAAAATCCAACGTTTTGTAAACAAATTTATTGAAATTGAAATGGCACTTATGAGCCAAATAAATATTACAATTACAAATTACAATTACAATCTTTTCACACTGTGACTCCGTCAGCAAAAGAAAGCTAAATGTTGCTTTCAATAGCCTCATACGTTACATATTCGGCTTACGCAGATACGACCGTATCTCAACTTTCTCTAAATGTGTTCTCAATATGTCTTTCGAAAACTTTCTTAAATATCGTTCCCTTACTATGCTCTCTAACATTCTCTTCACAGATGAACTACAGTATCTCAGGGATATGATAACTGTGGCATCTTCGCAGAGATCGAGAATGCTCACTCATACACGCTATGCTTCTCTTACATCCAAAAGTCAATTCTTTGTCAATTCAACTCGCTTTGTGGAACTCTATTTAAGAGAAATAGATGATGCTGCGAGACTAGAGGAAAAAATAAAAAAAATCATTTTTCTCAATTACAATAGTTTTCTTCTTTTTTTTTCTTTTTTTCTACCTCACTCTCTTCCTCTTTCCTTTTTTACTTTTTTACTTTATTTCTCCTCTCTCTATATATTCGTATTGGGCTTAATATTATAATACAAATGAACATACATTTTCATGTTATTAACTCTTAAGAACATTTAATATTCTAGCTTTCATACTTTAGCTTATATCTAAATTATAAGACAATTTGTCTTACTGTATATAAGCATTTCATAAACTAGAACAAATAAATAAATTCTATAAGAAAAGAATTTGACTTAGGATTGGAAGGTATAACGAAAAAACGATGAAAAAAAAATTTATTTGGACGGACCTGATGGATACAGATGTTATTTCTATGATTTAATAAAAATAAAATTTGGGACGCTTTTCCCAAAAAGTTATCCGTGCGGTATGTATCGGTGCATTGTCTTGTTGGAAAGTCCATCGCTGTCCACCAAATATGTCGGAAATTGCCGTAATTTTGGAGCTTTGCAAATCCAGCTCCACAGTTCTGTAATAGCGTATTCCTCCCATACCATTACATCACCTCGTTTGCTGTGCCGCCTTTAAAGATGTATATCTTCTTTTATCAAATCATGGAAATAATAAAAATAAATAATAATAATAGTCATAGTAACCTAACCAGGGCATTGAAATAGAGATGGTGGCGGATGAACCCTTAATGGGCCAACGGCAGCGCTCATATCCCCGAAGTGGGTTACTGACTCCGGATTCTCCGGTTCCTTTTTTTCAAGGAATCCAACAAAGGGCCTGGCCCTCCAGGTGGCCCAGGATTGTGTGTGGGGTTAACAGCCCTGCCATGGAAAAAAGAAAAAATTGCGAAGCGAGCACTAGTTTCGAAAAAGGACGGATTAACTGTTGACGACCCGAAAAAAACGAATTAAAGACAACGACCTTCGGATTTGCACGTGGAATGTTAGAACTCCCAACATACCAAGTGTAGCCAAACAACTAGTGGAGGCCCTAGACTGCTACAGAGCTGTAATTAATGCCATCCATGGATGAAAAACTGTGACGTGTACTACGGGCATTTTGCAAAAAGACCACAGCGTTTATTTGGTTGCGGATTCGTCATAAGGCAAGATGACTTGGGCTTTCGACACGTAAGTGAGCGACTTGTGACAATCCGTGTCAAGGCTAAATTCGCCAACATTAGCTTAATATGCGCTCATGCCCCCACAAAGGACAAAGATGACGCCACCAAGGATGACTTCTATGAGCTCCTCGACAAAACCTAAGAGCAATGCCCTAAATACAACGGTAAGATCGTACTAGACCGTTTTAACGCCAAAATAGGTAAAAAGGAAATCTTTGGTAGGACTGTCGGAAAACATAGCCTACACGACACAACGTCTGAAAACGGACTAATTGACTTCGCAGCGGCATATAACGTGACCATTGCAAGCACACGGTTTCCCCATCTCGATATACACAAAGTGACTTGGCGACACCCAGATCAAAGAACCGTCAACCAGATTGATCACGTTGCGATCGATGAAAGACACGCCTCCAGTATCTTGGTGATTCGGATCACTACCTTGTTGCAGCAAAGTTAAGAATGCGAATAACCCGAACACCACAACAACTGAGTAATACTGTGACAAAGTATGACGTCGGAAAGCTGCAATCGCAAGAAACCGCCAGAACCTGTGACGATCGTTAATCCCGTAACGTCTCAAGATATCCAGTGCCGAAGACCAGTGGCAACACTGCCAACAAGCCATCAGAGATGCCGTAACTGAGGTGCTAGGTTTCACCAGACCACCACCACGAAACCTTGGTCTGCTCGGAGTAAAATTTCTCATGCTAAGGAGAGTGATGTTTGTTAACACATCAGCAAGTCTGTTGGATTGCCAGCAAATGCCGATAACATAAGGACAGGACTGCCAAATTAGTGAAATGCTCATGTCGGCCAAATCCTTGAAGTTTTTTTTTTATAAAAAAAGAACATTAAATTCAATAGTTCCTTAAACAATAAGTACATGAACTGGTGAGACACACCCATGTTGATCTTTGAACAGCATTTAGTGCCCGAGGTACACTTATATCAAGGACAAGTGCCTACATAGGTTTCAGATGTTACCAGTGCTGTTTTAGGCGTGCAAATGGTTATACACTTAACCTCAGATGACATAGTTCTATTGTTGATATTTTCATATGACTATTAACATTTTTAGTTAAAAGATATATGTACATAGTTGCTTGATCATTCATTGAACTATTTTAAGCTTAACAAAGGACTTTTGGACGAAGAAGCTCATCCAATTACGTTCGAATCTTTAAAAGAAAAAAAAACAATGTAAAATAAACCTATCGATAACAACTTACCATAAGCCCCGCTCGCATATGCTGCCGACACAGAAATATTAGCGATTTTCTCCAATTCAGCATTTTTGGCTTCCAGCTCCTCAATGCGTTTACGCATCGAGAATTCCTCATCTGATGAAATTATATCCTCGAATTCATCAATAATTTCACCTTCCTCACGCTCATCGACTGCGTTTCCTTGAGCATTCATATTTAATTCAATTATTTTGTATTCTTTTCTTTCTTTAAACGGCGACGGGGTGCTTGAAAGATTATTTTTAGATGTCGATTTTATTGTTGCAGAAATTCCCATTTGATGAAAAGGTTCTTCAAATGTTAAATTTTACTTTTGCGATATTGATATTTACATAATTGAAATGTACAATAATTGATAAAGATTATATATTACATTACTTTTCTGATAATTATTTGATATAAATTGAGTTAGAAAGTTGTTTAATTAATAATTTTAATTTTAAGAAATATCACATATGGCTGCAGTTTTTAATTTTTCTTTTGCACACAATTCTTTTATGTGACAGGTAGTGGTGGACGACTTGCCTTTTTCTTGGGGATGATGAAAATTGGAGTGACATCGAGGCTCGAAGATGGCTAAATTCACGATAAAGCAGCAAATGGAAGTATACAGCACAAAATGCGATTATGGTTATAAATTTAAACAGGAATACTTATTTAATAGGAAATGAATGGGCAGAACTAGATTAAATAGGGGTATTCACGATCCGGTGCAATTGGTTTTGTAAAATTGCAAAGGTGCAAGATTTTCTTGCATTCCAACAACAAAATATATGGCTTTAATTTTGCTACATTTTTGCACTTTTACTATACTCCAACCCTATTGCAACAGAAAAATACAACAGTGCAAAATTTACTTTTATGTAATTGACTGTTTGTGAAATGGCAGAATAACAGTTTTGGATATCCAAAATTCCATTTTTTTTGAACGAACAAAAAGTACCTTTCAAAATTCGAAACAAAAGAGAAACACAGTCAACTGTTCATCACACGTTCCTTCAGACAGAAAAGTATTCAACAAATCTTAGGATACCTTTGGATTTTCTCTCTGTTTCCATATGTTCTTCAATCAGCTATCTATCAGCTGTTTTTAACCATTCTAATTGCAACAGTAGTGCCCCGTGGCTTAGTGGTTAGTGTGTTGGACTGCTAAGCGAATGAGCCTGGGTTCGAATCCCGCTCAAAGCCACCTTCTTTTCCATACTGCCTCTTGCGAGGAACTGACAAAACCTCCAAGAGTAAAATTTTTCTCGAAAAAGTTTCATCCAGTTGTTCGGGATCGGTGGTAAACTGTAGGTGCTTTCCATTCTTGCAGATTAACAACATATACACAATAATGGTTGAGAGTAGAAGTCATTAGGCCTTAAGGAGCTGTCGCGCCAATAAAAGAAATTATTTTTTTAATTGCAACAAAAGGAATGAATCCAATCTGAAGGATACAAATGTGAGGGTACCCAATGTGAACGCACCTATTAGAAGTGTTGCAACATATTGGGAATAGTGCGCTCACGATCAAAAACAAAATTTAGCAATTTAACAAGACTTGTTGCACCGGATCGTGAATACTCTAATACCTAGCAACTAGATTGCTGTCTATTCTGTTACACAGTAGAAGCTTTTTGAATGAAGAACAACTACAACCAAGTTCATAGGTTGGAGTTATAGCTATTTCACGGGGGCCAACCCGATCATCAGACACCTCTTTTGTATATAAACAAACATAAAGACGTTTGTCACACACTGTCGCGTGACGCTGATTCAACGTGTGAAGGCTATAGGCGTGACCAAAAGTGAATTGATGAAGAATCGCCGTCAAATGATTATGTGTATAAAAGGGCACTATCAAAACTCAAAATTTTAGATTTTAGCCGAAACTAGAGATTTCAAAAGTGTTCGTATTTCCTTACTCAATACTGCAATTTCCAAATGGGAGATTTCGCCAAATTCTCATTGAAAATGGTTATTAAACCGAGCAATTTTTTCTATTATTTAGTATTCAATCCATACCATTATCATCTTAATGTTTTCTCTTCTCATACTCAGAGCAAATTTTGACATCTGAAATATTCTTAATGGTGTTGACATTATTTTGAAACTTTTTTGCCGAAATCCAAGATTTCAATTTAGTAACATTCTCTTAACCATGAGATAACCTTTAAAACTTACATCAAATATCAGCTAGTTAAAACACTAAAATTTGATTTTAATTTAATTTATTTTTTATTATTTATTAATTATTAATCTTATTAAATAACAAAAAAAAAATCTGTTGGTAGAAATAAGCTACAAATCATTCTGAACGCAGCCAATTATGTTGTCTTTCATGACATTCGCTTCTCTTCAGGTGAATTTCACAAAATCAATAATTCCCTCTAGGCCTACAGAACAAAGGAAAAACCTGAACACACAAGTAGACCGACGAAAATAGAAAATAGAAGTCGAAAGAAACTAGAAAAGGAAGATTCGGATTCGGTTTTCTCTGTTCGCTCCTCGCAAATTCAAAGTGTTGGTTCAGTTTCAGTTTCAGTTTTTTTTTTGACGTGATGGTCATGGTGGAAGAGCAGGAATAGGAAAAGTGGAATGGAATTTGCCTCTTGATTGTGTCTTCTTATTTGTCAAATATATATTTAATTTGCATCGTCCTTATCTCGATTAAATCACAAATATATACCGGCATTCAAAATTCCTACTTAAATGTCCCAGTGAATCTTGCAAAATAAAGTTAAATTCAATTCAAATTACATTATTAAAAAAATCCGAATCCAACCTAAAAGTGCGTATGTGGGAAGGAGATAGTTGTTGGGCAATCCTAAGAAAAAAGTGTAAAGAATCGAAATTTCCATCGAATTTTTTTTTTGATTTCCAATTGTTTTTTACATCAAATTAAATTCGTTTGCCGGAAACATTGAATTTCGTTATATTTTCTAGAACATTGTCTCTTTATTTTCAACACTCTTCTTGGGGCATAAAGTGTAAGTTAATAATAAATAGATTGTTGCACAAGAGAGTGCGGTGTGTTGGGTTGCGTAGTATCTGAAGTCTGTGAACCATGTTGATCTCATGTAAATGTTTAAACTTTGTTGCCAACACTTCTGCGAGCAGGAGTAATAGCATTCATCAATTCGATAAGAACAATCAATTGAATTTGATTAATAATGGGGCTGGAGATGCGGCTGTTAATGTTGATGGCATTAGCATTGCCGGCAATGGTAGCGTCAGGCCTGGTGCTGAAGAAAATCGGTGTAATGACGCGTTAGCTGCTGAACTGGTGAACGCTTTTCTGCAAAGGTATCCGAGAAATTGCGTCTTTTACTTGCAATGCATGGAGCTATTGAAGCAGGTGAGTTGAGAGTTTTGGAAAAGTCGAATTTTTTTTTGAAGAATGTTAGTTGATTGGCCTAAATATTGAACGTCGTTGTTCTTATTGTAATGAAAGTTCCAAGCCATTCGGTATACCATCCCTAGTTTCTGCTTTTATATGCCTATTGGAACGCTATCATTTTTTTCTTGGGATAGGAAGTAGGAACTGTTGCTTCAGGTGTTAAGGAAAAAGCTGGCTTTATTGCTAATATTTAGCCGTGTTGTCCAGTTGCTGATAAAAGTAGATGAATTTGGAATTTATATATTTGACATAAACAGATTTCATTCACAATAGATCATTTCTGTCACGATACATGATAGTTTGATTCGTTCGGGTGACTCGTTTTTTGGGTTTAGTCAATTCTGATTATTTTACATATAAAAGACTAAAACTATTATATGATTATAAGGAACTATTATCGCTTTTATTAAGTTCATTGTTGATATGATTTTTAGAAAAAAAAGCAGAAGTGAAACTTAAAATTCCTAAATTTAAAAATTGAAGAAGAACTGGCTGAATACAATGACAACGGAACTGGAATACGCATAAGGAAAGGTTGGTCAACTTTTAACTCTTATTTACTTACTTAGGGGGCGCTACAGTTCGGGATGAACCTGGTCCTCAACTCTGCTTTAGATAGAGTCCATGCTTCGGTGCCATAGAGCAGGACTGGGATGATTAGGGTCTTATACAGAGTTTCCTTTGTCTTTCGAGAGAGGGCTTTGCTACTCAATTGCCTTCTTAGCCCATAGAAACAGCGATTGGCAAGATTAATTCTTCGCTTTATTTCTGACGAGATGTTGTTGTCAGATGTTATAGCGGATCCGACGTACACAAAGTCCCTAACTACCTCAAAGTAGTTGTACCTGTCTATTGTGAGCCGCTGCGAAGTCAAATAGCCTAAGTCCGTTTTCAGACGTTGGTCGTGTAGGCTATGCTTTCCGACAATCCTACCAAAGACTTCCTCTTTACCTATTTTGGCGTTAAAATCGCCTAGTATGATCTTAACGTCCTATTTAGGGCATTGCTCATAGGTTTTGTCGAGGAGCTCGTAGAAGTCATTCTTGGTGGCGTCATCTTCTTCCTCTGTGGGGGCATGAGCGCATATTAGGCTAATGTTGGCGAATTTAGCCTTGATACGGAATTGTCACAAGTCGCTCACTTACGTGTCGAAAGCCCAAGACAACTTGCCTAAGTCTAACACCTATGACGAATCCGAGCCCAAATAAACGCTGTGGTCTTCTTGCACAATCACCGTAGTACACGTCACAGTTTTTCATCCTCCTTTTGCCCGGTCCATCCCATCGCACTTCCTAGATGGCAGTAATTCCTGCTCTGTAGCAGTCTAGGGCCTCCGCTACTTGTTTGGCTGCACGTGATCTGTTAAGAGTTCTAACATTCCACGTGCAGATCCGAAGGTCGTTGTCCTTAATTCGTTTTTCGGAGTCGTCAACAGTTAATCCGTCCTTTTCCGAGGCTATTGGTCGCTTAGATTAGGATTTTAATAGAGTAAAAAGTAGATTTTGACCGTGGCAAGCTTTCCGTTAACAAATTGGCGATTTTAATATAAAATCGAATGGTAATGTCGAAAAAACAAAAAATATTGTTAATCTTCTCTTTTATTTTATTTTTTTTAAATAGGTCTGCATTTGTTAGCATATTATTTATAATCATTTGCCAAATTTGAAGTAATATATATGAGCTAACTGTCATAAATATGGCTACAGTATAGACTCTTATCAGGTATTACTTTTCGGTAATCTGATAAGATTTTATCATCCGCAAAAACAAACATTGATGACTTTTGTACATTATCTTTGAAAAAAACAAGTCCTTGAGTTTCCGTGTTAAGCTATTTTTGGTTTTTATTAGTAATTTTGAAAAAAAAAAACTTTAAAAACACGTTGCCATAAGATAATTTTACGTTTTTTTTTTGTTTAAGAACTCCCATCATGTTCAATTCAATTCTTTATTTGCAACAATGCAGGAAGACAATGTCTTTTTTAGTATTTTATAAAATTCTTTACAATAATTGTATGTTTTAGTTTACATAAACAAAAATATTTAACTTAACCTATACATATGTATATCGGGTTTTCCAATAGGGACTGGACAACTTTGAATTTAATTTGTGAACACAACCTTTCACTAAACATCGAACTGTCATTTTCAATTTATTGGGTAAACTTGACATTTTCATCATAGTACAGTAATCCAGCGAAGAACGTCTGCAAATTATAAAAATTTTCTTGCGAAACTCGGAGGCGGTGACCTCGAATTCAAGAAAGTGAACTCCAATTTTCGGTCGTAATTCTCCGCCAATCTGAGTCTACATATTCGTTGTGTGATGTTGCCGTGTCAGTGAGACAACGGGTTGGTCGAAATATCGAAAATATCGCTGCCGTTCAGGTGTCCGTAGCAAACGATCCAAATCAGTCAATTCCGCAGATGAAGAATTGGGTATCGCTCAGACCACATTATAGCGTATTTTGCGTAAAGATCTTGGTTGATAATTGTGTTCCTTGGCTCACACCTTTCCTTAAAAGGATTAAAAACAAAAAAAAAGAAAACAAACTCCACAACAAGCTCAAATCAAGCATTCAAGTTTACAGTTTCCACTGCTGAAGAGTTCAGCAGAATAAGAAGAGAATTCCAAGTCAAATCAAGGGCTGCATATAAAAACTACATAATATCTATGAAAGCTATCCTATTACGGAATCCTTCATCTTTTTGGAAATTTGTTAAAAATAAGAGAAAAATAGCTAATTTCCGTCCTATATGAATTTGGATCAAATTTCTTCAAATGATAGAGTAATGATCTGTGATATGTTTGCAGAAATGTTTAAAGGCATCTACAAATGTAATAATGGGTTGGCTGGGCTGCATCAAATTACCTCTAACATGAGCATTACAAATGACTTGCCATTTATTCAAGAAAACGATGTGACAAGTGCAATAAAGCAGTTAACATATTCATTTTCTACTGGACCTTATAATGTTCCTTCCTGTGTTTTAATAAACTGCTGTCATTCCTTGGCTAATGCTTTATGTTATTTGTTTAACCTATCTTTGTCGTTTTCCGTTTTCCCGCATGCTTGGAAGTCTTCATTTATAATTCCACTTTTTAAATCAGGAAGCCGATGCAACATGCGTGACTACCGAGGTATAGCAAAACTCAGCGTTATTCCCAAGATGATGGAATCTATAATAGTCCATGAGTTGATAAATGGTGTAAAATCGCATCTATCGGACAGGCAGCATGGATTCGTCAAGGGCAAATCTACTATTACAAATCTGTTGGAAATTATATCATGCATAACAAAAGGATTCATGAATGGTCATCAAACGGATCTAATATACACTGACTTCTCCAAAGCCTTCGATCAACTTAATCATCAGCTGCTTGTTAGAAAACTTTCACTTTTCGGCTGGTCGCCAAAACTTGTGCAATGGATTGCAAGTTATTTATCATCTCGTACACAATATGTTAAGTTCAAGTCTCATTTATCCAACGCAATAGATGTCAAGTCTGGCGTGCCTCAAGGAAGCCACCTGGGACCATTGTTATTCGTAATTTTTATAAATGATTTACCCTCTGTGATAAAATACTGTGATATACATCTCTATGCTGACGATGCGAAAATTTCATATTCATATTAAAATAATGCTGATTACCTTCAACTGCAATCTGATATTGATCATTTGCAGGAATGGTGTAATAAGAATGATCTCACACTGAACTCTAAGAAATGCAAAGTAATGACTCTCGCTAGAGTTAAAAATGTTTTCTTTAATGAATACTCTATAAATAATTCATAACTTGAAAGAGTCAATTATTTTATAGACTTGGGAGTAATATTTGATTCAAAATTAGACTTCAGAATGCACATCGACTCTATAACTGCAAAAGCTTCTGTTCGTCTAGGAATGATTAAACGATGGTCAAAAGAATTCAACGACCCTTATGTGACAAAGAGCCTGTGTGTTGGACTGGTTCGTTCGATTTTGGAATATGGTTGCCAAGTTTGGTGCCCATATTACTCCTGTCACATTGCCCTCATTGAATCCATTCAAAAACAGTTTCTATTTTTTGCTCTCCGTCATCTTAACTGGGATAATCATCATCATCTTCCACCATATCGTTCGCGACTTTTACTGATTGGTCTTAATACGCTCGAGGATAGGAGGTTATCACTCAATGCTGCATTCATATTTAAACTTTTAAACGGTGATATAAATTCTCCTTATTTGCTTTCCTTAATAAAATTAAATAAACCATTTCGTCCAAGTCGAAATTACAAAATTTTGCGAACACATGAAACTACTTTAAACTATACTTAAATAATGAACCCTTCTCTCTCTTATGTAAACAGTTCAATAATTTTTTTTTTTTTTTTTTTTTTTTTTTTATTTAATTAATCCAAATAACTGTGATCAATTATGTGTCTGTAGTTATAGTCAAATAAATAAATAAATAAATAAATAAATAAATAAATACCCCCATAAAAGATCAAGCTGACTCAAGAATTGAAGCCAATGGACCATTTGAAGCGACGACGTACGTTCTCCGATTGGGCTCTGAGGAAGATGCGCCAAGATGATGAATTTCATCGCAAAATCATCTTCATTGGTTCGTCAATAAGCAAAATATGCGTTATTGGTCGGGTGAAAATCCACATTTGCTTCATGAATCACCACTTCATCCTCAAAAAAATAACTGTTTGGCGGCGTTATTGGGCCATATTGTTTCGTCGACGATACTGTGAATGGCCAGCGTTATCGCGCCATGATTACCGATAATTGTTGCACCGAATTGGAAGATATGGACTTGGGCGACATGTGCTTTTAACAGGATGGTGCCACAAGCCACACAGCACATCTTACAACCGATTTATTGAAGAATAAGTTTGATGAGCGTGTTATCTCAAGAAATGGGCCAGTCGATTGGCCGCATGGTTCGTGAGATTTAACGCCTCTAGACTATTTTTTTGGGGCTACGTTAAGTCATTGGCTTATGCCAACAAGCCGACGACGTTGGAAGAGCTCAGGGCCACCATTGAACGCGAAATATAGGCCGTTTCGGCCGAAATGTGTGGCCGAGTCATCGAAAATTGGGTCCGACGAATCGACCGCTGCAAACGTGCCCGCGGTGGTCTATATGAACGAAGTCGAATTCCATATATAAATGTTTTGATTGTACTTCAAGCCGATAATAAAGTTTTTGAAATATCGCAAATGGTTTGGTTTTATTTAAAAAAAAAAAAATTGTCAAGACATTCGAAAACCCTTTAAACAAATTCGGACCTAAAATTAAGCCCTGAGGCACACCCATCTTTAAATTGATAGTGTGGAAAAATGTTCTCCAAGAGTTACACGCTGAGTTGTATTTCATAAGTAGGTTCGCATAAGACAAACAGCAAACAGCGAATTCTGAAAAACCAAAATAATGCTTTAATTTTTCACAGAGCAATCTGTGGTCAACTTTTTAAAAAGCCTTTGGGAAATCCAAAAGGCACAGTATTGTTACATTGTCTGTATCATATTGGAGCCTAATGTCCTCTAAAATCTTAATCATGGCAGTGGAGCAGGAGTTGTTAGCTCTACATCTAGATTGAAAGGGGGATAACAATCTTTTGGGTGTGAGATGTTTAATCATTTGCCTGGTAAGAATTTTTTCAAGGACTTGACATGCATGGTAAAATGCTTATTGGCCGATAACCAGGGGGTACCATTAGTGTTATTTTTTTTTTTGGAACAGGAGTTGTTTTGACTGTTTTTCAAGCGGTTGGAAAACTTGAAAATTGGCAAAACAGTGATTGTAGAGATGGGTAAGAGCATTAATTAAATAGGGCATAATAAGTGTTAGAAATCTCAGAGGAAAAAGGTCTTCTCCTATTGCCCCGGATTTCATAGCTCCAAAAGTTCGGATAATTTCGTCTGCGGTTACCATTTCGAAATAAAAAAGAGTACAGTTGATCATAAAGCAAAGCATCTTTGGACTCAAAGCTAGTTGGAAGTTGAATGGTCTGGATAAATTGGTTGTCTAGATCTACTTAGATCATTGGGATGTTGCTCACATATAGTATTTTGTTTTTTTTTTCTACACCAATCTCGCGAAGATTATTCCAAAGCTGCTTTGAAGAGAGATCTGGTACTAAGTTTTGACGAGAAAAAACTTTTTTTTGGGAGCACGAATGATTGAAGTTGCTTGATTACGGAAGGAACAGTATTGCCTCCAAGTTGTTAGATTTTGTAAACTCCTCCACTTGAGGTAAAATTGTCCACGGTTTTTAATGGCATTCCTGACTTCAACTCTGAATTCTTATCGTCTTTAAGGGGGCATGTGTTTCAAATAAACTTGTTAACATGGTTATATGGCACATATAAAATCAAGTTTTTTATCTACGTGATAAATGTTAAATGTTAATTCTATCTACCCAACCGACACTATGATAATAATTGATCATTAAGTAAAATATTAGTTGGCTCAGATACAATAATGAGATGAAGGAGACTAGCATGACAATTCGGAGCATATCTTGTTGGGTAAGTGTTAATATCATTTGTAATATTTTTTTAACTATGTGTCTTTTAGGCACAATGCCTTTTTAGAATGCAACCGGATGTTGCACGACACTAGTTAGAAGAATTATCACTTAAAACCCATGGACGGCTCTAGCTTGCATTAGGAGTGTTTGCTACAAGCAAACATTTTATCTACTGAAGACTGAACCATTGCCGCCCGCAATTTAGGCCTGAAGCAGCAATAACATCGAGAAGTTAAACACTAATACGGTCTTTTTTGAGGAGATCAACATTAAAGTCACCAAGAACAATGATGTCCTCATATAATGATATAAAAGGTTCTAATGCTGTAAAAAAGGGGTCTGGGTTATAGACACAAGCTAACATACATTTGACAATGGAATCTGAAATTTCTATAATAATAAATTTTACGCCATTATTTTCTGAAGAAAGAGGGTTTGTAGGTGATAGGCCCAAGCATGGACCACAACCTACTGCAAGAATTGCTGAAAACATTACTGCTGCTCAAGGAAGTGTTCAAAACAATCCATCAACCTCAATTCGATGCCGTGCTCAGGAGCTTGGTCTTCAAAGAACAACTTTGGCCGCAATTTTGAACAAGGATTTGCATTTGTTTACATTTAAGATTCAGTTGACACAAGAGCTTCTTCCACAAGACCATTTACGCCGCCGTACAAATGCCAATAGGATGTAACAGCTAGCCCATGACAACCCCGATTTTCATGAAAAAATCATAATGAGTGACGAGGCACATTTTCATTTGAATGGATATGTGAATAAACAGAAACGGTTCTGGGCAATGGAAAACCCTCAAATTATCAATCAGTTACCTTTGCATCCATTAAAAGTTACAGTCTGGTGTGCAATTTGGTCAGGAGGATTCATTGGACCTTACTTCTTTGAAAATGAAAACGGCGTAACGGTAACTGTGAATGGGTAGCGATATCTTGATATGATTGAAAACTTTTTTAACGCCACAACTGCATGCTTTGGGCTTGATTAACATGTGGTATCAACAAGACGGTGCCACATCGCATACAGCCAGGATGCGAGACCTCTTGCCACAACAAGTTATTTCAAGAAATGGTGATGTTGATTCGCCTCCACAGTCGCCTGATTTGACTGCTCCGGACTTCTTTTTGTAAGGATATCTGAAAAGCAAAGTTTATGCAAACAAACCAGAAAAGCTTGAGCAACTCAAACAAAATATTCGTGATGAAAATACCGCGTGAAATGTGTGAGAATGTAATGAAAAATGTGCTCGCATTTGTGAGACTAACAGAGGCGGACATTTACCTGATATTGTATTCCATACATAATTGCCGAAATTAAATAAAACCTTTATCAATATAAGATAAATTCTCTTTCATTTAATCAAAAACTATAAACAAACAAAGTAGTATACCTTCCCGGCGGACACCCTGTATCTCGCATTTCAGTCCAGATCTGCAATAAATTGCGACACCACCACCTTTAGTCGGAGTGAATCTATCATTCCGTATAAGGGTGATATTTTTTTTAAATTCCTTAAGCTTGCCCACAAATAAATTGTTTGATATTTTTTCAGTTAAAAAATTGACCAAATCGTATGAACCTCAACAATTTGCGATTTATATTTCTCTGTCGTTTTTCAGCGAGTACTGTACTTGAGAGACTAGAAAATTAGTATTAGAGTAATTGAAGGTCTACCTGAAATCCGCTGCTCGAAATAGTATCTCTACCATAGTTCGGAAGAGGCGTGTTTCCACGCTAGCAAAACACTGCGTTAGCTTTTCCATTTGTCATAATCTACGTGCCTATCTGAATGGTTAAAAAAAACGAATTTTTCCAGCACTTCACAATAGCGTGACCTTCAAACTACCGACCAAAATTGCAATTACATTCCTTTTTTCAAAGGTCATGAAAACGCTGATAAACTATCAGATCAAGAAATATTTTGAACCGCTTATTTGGTGGATTAGAAATTACATTTGGGGCCATTTCATTCAAATTGTTTTAGACGGTTTCCAGTCTAAAAGTCCAGATCATAGATTCTAATCCAACGAACAACATTAACCTCGATCCTAAAAGCAGGCATTTTCATAGGGAAAATATTAAGAATTTTGTCAGAAATGGAAGTCTCACTCACTTACAAGTTTTAAACTCTTACAAATTGTAAGTAAATGAACAGACTTTATAATTAAAAGCCTGTTCTTTCCGTACTACAATTTAATTGATTTGTGAATTGTAAATCTTAAAACAGCTGCTAACCTTAAACCAGAAGTACTCGTAATCAAATTTATTGTCTTCAGACAACAGGCGTCACGTCGTCGGCCGTTAAAAACTAACCACAATCTACATCAAGCATGAAAGAAAAAAACTTGAATAAACTTTCTTTTATTTAACATTTTTATTATCATTCTCCATTCAACCCAAAAGAGGCTTTCGAAAAAAATGGTCTAAATTAATTTACAATATTGACATTTAAGTTACAAATATTCATGATTGTATTGAATGACAGTAGGGCAGGTAAACAATGTCGTTCGACGGTCGCGCAATCGATAAAACAACATCTCTTTCACACACATACACTCACGCGTATGAGTATCTCGAAATATAACTATCTAACGCACTCAGCTAAAAAAAAATCTATCTTTTGACCTTAAAATGTCGAATTCATATTAAAATGTGTTAACCACCTAGTCAGATAAGACGTTTAAAGTTTACTGCTGACAGCTGATGTCTTATTTTGCATTAATTTGTTGTTTATCAAAAAACAAAGAGAGGGGGATAACACGATGTGACAATATGCTTTCGGTTTTTCGATATGCGTTCATCTTCTCATCTAGTTTCTGATCTTTCAAGCTGGATGAGTGTTAAATTTGAATTGTGGGTAGAGTGAGGTAGTATAATAAAAATGTATGAAGTCTTTAATATGGCATACATATGTATTAATTTTATTTTGCGAAACAAAAACAAATACAAACAAATAGGGAGCACAATCTGATAGGAAATGTTTTTTTTTTTTTTTTTTATTAATTGAAGCAAAAAGTTATATAGGTACCAAAACAGAACTTATTTGTGTTTCTGATTAAATAATATTAGTTTTAAGATTCAAGCAGGTTTAAATCAAAGGAAGGCACAAGGAATTTAAGACTTTCTAAGAACTAACATTTTGAATAAGCTGAGTGTCTGAAATTTACGTCTTTCAATGGTTTCAGGTTTAATTTCTGAATTTCGGACTTTGTGAAATGAAAGAAGAAAAGTGTGTTTTGTGTGCTATTTTATGGTTCTGCTCATATAAGGCTTTATTCCAGAAAGAAAATATTGGCCAACTTTGTAAAAAAAACATTAAAAACTCTATCATCTTCGGTTCAATTGTTTACTCTTTAGAGGAGGCAAACTTGTTGCTGGCAGCCTATTTCGCTGCTAGACCTGTACTGGAGAATGTGAATTTTTCCATGGGACATATTTTTTCCTTACTCGTACACTGTGTAGAGTAGCAAAAGTTCTCAAAGAACTCGATATACACAAATCCGCTGGCCCGGATGGTATACTCCCCAATCTTCCAAACTGGTAAAGCCACTGCGTAAGCTTTTCCATCGCTCCTACTCTTCTGGAATCTTCTAGAATATGGAAAACTGAATTTGTCCAGTATGTCCCTAAGAAATGTGACCCGTCGTCCCTTCTCCTCCTACCCACCCATAACACTTATGTACAACTCTTCTCTTAAAGGTCATGGAAACGCTGATTAACCGTCAGTTTAGGAGCGTTTTTTTGAACGGTTTCAAGTCTGATTCCCACAAAATAAATGCTGGTGTGCCCCAGGGCGGGCTCCGCTCTGTCTCCCACTCTTTTTCTCATTTTTTATAAATGATCTGTCGGTTTTTTTCAAATCCATTAAAATGTTTTGCAGACGACCTTACCATCATCTTTTCATATTCGTTCAACAATTCACGTCCTTCGCCTTCGCCTTTATACAGCATGGTCAAATGGGGTAATAGGAATCGTGTGGAGTTTAATGCTTCGAAAACTAAATAATAGCCGTGTTTTATTTTGAAATTTATCCGTAGCGAAGAAAGATTTTACACACACTACAAATACAACAACCAGCTGCCGAAAAAAGTTGATGTTGGCTGCGGTTTGCATGTTTGATACAACAAGATTCCATTCACAATAGACATGATATAAGACTTGTATCATGCTACAGAAACTATGTATATTTCCATTGCCGACGGTCTTTTGTAAATGATCGTTTTATGTTGCATTGTTTTAGAAGTTTGAAAGGTTGCACTGGGACATAAGTCAACAGGCGGCTGCCTATGCGTTTTTTTGGAAAGCTTCTGTCTTTATAGCTTAACATACCCCCAATGCCATTGTCCATGAACAGCACTTGTATCGAAGAAACCAAAAAGCTATCAATACTCGGTATGTATGTGAAAGACGACCTTCTTTGGAACGAGCATATATTTGAGACCCCCAAAAATGCTGCTAAGTGTAGGTTTTCTGTATCGGTGTAAGAAGTATATTTCCCCTTCTGATCTGGCTATAATTTACAAAGCGTTTATACGGCCAAAACTAGAGTAAAACGTCCACCTCTTGAAAGGTGCTTCGCAAGCATCGCTACACTTGCTCGATAGAATACAAAACATGCGTAGAAAACATCGCCCAGAAAGTTTTATCAAAATCGTAGGAGCCGTTTTTGAGAAAAAACAAGATTTTAATTAAAAATCATATGGCATATCGAATGCTAATTCCAAAAACCACTCTGTAGGACATCAAAATAATACTGTGTACCAAGTTTGAAACAAATTGGTCTAACCGTTTAGGCTCTAGGTGTCGATACAAACAGACAGACAGATAGACAGAATTGTCCGATCCACTTTCTCGACTTCTCTATCATCGTAATCAGTTATACAAGTATGCCAAAGACGCGAAAGTACGGTCAAAGTATAACAAAGCATTAAATTATATTAATATGAAAAAGATCAGTTTTGAAAATATTTTCCCTGATCGCTTTTCAAATTCCCTGACTTTCCCTAACTTTCCAGTCGAATGGCAACTATAAATGTCATATTTGATTATTAGTTTTTTTTTTGTTTTTACGAATGCATAACTTGCCTTATAGATTATAGTCCCTATAATCGCAAGTAAAATAAATTGCACGACTGGATCCCACGTACTTGCTCTTATGTGCGGTCACAGCGTCGAATAAAATTTGAAAAAATATTAAGAGAACTTTAAAGTTTTTATTCGATTCTGTGACTTTTGATTGTTCCAAAAAAAAAGTACGTAAATGAGTTTTTAACTGAAAAATTTAAACGCCATTTTATTTCTATAAAAATGTCAAACAGTGTGATTTTTTTTCAAAATCGTAGGAACGTTTATTCAACAACTTTTGTTAAAAATAAAAAAAAAATAATAATTAAAGAATGCTTACTTTAGCACACTAATAATCTTCATTAAAAAAAAATTATTATTAAAAATACAAAAAAAAAAAGATTTAGAAAATATCACTGGCCTGCAAAAAAAAAATTTTTCTCCTTGAAATAATTTTTTGAAAATATGAAAGGTTACACCTTTCTGAATCTGAATCTGGTTTCAGAAAAATTCTATCACGTACCGCTTTTTTTTAATTGAATTTTGAAAAATATGAATTGTTTATGGAATAGACCCGTCATAGGTTCGATTAACTTGGTAAAAAAATTAAACCGTTGTATCTATTCAAATTTGGAGGACTTGTTGCACATAATACCAGCTAACATTTGAAATACAATTTGTCTTCATTCATTAATGTTAACTCTAATTTTTTAAACAGTTATTTAAAAAAATGCAGAAATTTTAAAATTCTGTAGTTTTAATGAGTTAACCCTTTTTACAGGGTTAATTTGAGAGATACTGGAATTTGAATACCTTCGATATCCATAAAGTCAACTATGTAAAGTTACCTTTAATCGGAGGCCTTTAAATAAGAAACAATCAAGCGTAAAAACATCAAAAAAGTTTGTTTTCCATTAGTATATTTCACTGAGTGTTATGTATAAAAAACTATATTTAACAAAACTTTTTTACAAAATAAAAATAAAAACATCAATTCAACCAAACTACCCCATTAAAAAAGTAATTTGAAAAATAAAATAAACTTAAAAATCCATTCAATAACTTTACATATGAAAATTTTACTTAGTAGTTTTCTTTCTTTTCATTTTTTCCATTGGCGTTTCACGATAAATTGACCAGCAAAAATCTGCCGGAATTGCTTCTTTCTATATGTATCATATCTTGATGAAACCTTTCACCATGTTCATTTGATACCGCACCAAGGTTTACCGGGTAAATGGGAGTCCAAAAAATGGATTTTAAGGAACATGTTGCATTTAAGAGCCTTATAAGAGCCAAGCAGTTCTTCGATGATTTCTCTATAGTTTTCACTTCTCTTCTTTCCAAGAAAATTGTTACACACTCTAAAAAAGCGTCCCATGCCCTTTTTTCGGTCTCAGTAAGCTTAGCTTTGAAAGTTCTCGTATTTGGGGTCCTACAAATATTCCCTCCTTTATTTGCAATATCTTTGAAATTAGAACGAATTTAAAAAAGATTTAAAATGATTTAGAAAGATAAAATGCCGTTCTATTAGACCTCATTTGCAGTTTTGCAGAAAAATGTTTACCGGTTGAGAAATTTGACGTAAAATGTACTAAAAAAAACGTGTTTTTGACCTGTTTATATTGAAATATCTCAAAAATGTATGTGACGTGTAAGAGCAATTTTTAACTTCGAAATCGGAATCAGCATCCCAAAAACCCCTAGAAAAGTATTGTTTGGTTCAAAGGTGATTTTCGTTGCAGACCAGTGATTTTAAATTAAAATGACTTAGGCTATCGACATCTTCCTGGATGTCAATATTAGTTGTTATCGGTAAACCAGTTCACAAGAAAGTCGAAAAAACGGTCCTATGGGGGGTACCGTTTTTAGCCTACCATCTATTTTTTTGTGTACATCAAAATATTTACCACACCTACAAAAGTACATTTATTTTTTTTTTCATACAAATTCTTCGAGCCGTTTTAGAGAAAAATAAGCTTTTACTTAACGGTTATATGACAGATACCGTTAATAGTTGTGTTGGTCTACTCCCTAAAACAGACTATTTTGCACAATTTTACACAAATATTGTTCGTTTACTTGCATTTTCGAGAGTTTTCGCTGCGAGAGAGAAAAACATTTCCCCTTAATTCCCTATTTTAAACCAAAAAAATTTTTGGGGGAGAAAATGTGAATTCTGTCAAACTCAAAAGTACATTTGAAATTTGACGTTTTGTAAAGGATTCGCATTGGAAGAATTTTAAATTAAAAAAAATTGTAAAGTTAAATCCAAAGTAAATAATAAAATGACCTTATAATGGCCTAATAAAATGGTTTCCATCACAACTTTTATTTTATCTGCACTTATTTGATCCATTTCGTTTAGTTAAATTTTAATTTTGTTGACGTTTAAAAAGTTTCCCTATTTTTCTCCACAAAGCGTTCTTTTACTTTTGAGCGAATTTATTTATTGAATTTATTGTGGGCATCTGGTTTGGTGTGGCGACACTTAAAAAGTTTGGCACCCAAAAATTCTTAATCACAGCATAGTTTGCCAAGTTTATATATACATATGTATATAAAAGTGGTTATACCCTTCAAACAAATATCTGGAAACAACTAATCGAATAAATTGTTTTGCGGACGACAGTACTCTCAGCTTTTGATATTCGTTTCCAGATTTACATCCATATTCTTCGGATGTGGAACTGCAATGGCAGCGTATGATAAGTTCATTAAACTTTGACCTTGCCAACATTGTACAATGGGGAATACAAAATCGCGTAGAATTTAATGCTTGTCGTTAAAGCGGAATATACCCCCAATGCCACTATCCATGAGTGGCACTTGCATAGAGGAAACCAACCACCTCTCAGTTCTCGGTATGTGCATTACAGACCACCTTCTGTGGAATGACAACATATTTGGCGTCGCAAAGAATGCTACGAGGTGTTTAGGTTTCCTTCGTAAATGCAAGAAGTTCTTCAGTCCGTCTGATGTGGCTACAATATATAAAGCATATATTCGCCCAAAACTTAGTATAATTTCTACATTTGGGCAGGTGATCCAATAACGCACTTGAGTTTTCTGGATCGCATTAAAAAAAGAGCTTAATTGGTGAGAAATATTACGGATTCAATTACATCTCTTGAGCACCGTCGTAATATAACGTATCTTTCACTATTCTATCGTTGTTTTTACAAACAGTGCTCCAGTGAAATAGCCACTTGCATTCCTCCCCTTAAACAATTCAACCGTAATACTCGCTCTGCTAGGAATGCCCATCAGTTTACCCTTGAGCCCAACTTCGGACGTATTGTTAAGTATAGAGACTAAAAAAAAGTCGAACCACACGAATGTGGAACGCTCTACCTGGTTCGGTTTTTCCCTCCCATTTTGATATGCAGAATTTCAAAACTAATGTCCATCGACATTTCCTTTTACATCCTTCCCTTCTTCCCTAATGCTCGCACGGTTAACATTATAAGGGTAGAAAAATAACACCTTTAGTGCGTGGCTATTATACGGGTGGCGCACCAATTGTGATACAATAAGAAATTCAAATAACTTTTTTTTTTAATCGATGTATTTCATTCATTTTTTTGTATTGGTTAGAAAATTAAATTTTATTTTAAATAGTTAGCTGTTTTTAAAGATTATATACCGCAAATGACCTCCACGCTCTCCCACGCATATGCGGCACCTGGTCAAAAAATTATTCATTGCGGCCTGAAGAGTTGAAGTTGGGATCGCCTCAATTATTGTCGTTATGGACTGTTTTAATTCAGTTAAATTCCTGGGCTTCGTTTTATACATCTCTTGCTTGACATAACCCCATAAAAAGAAGTCTGGTGCAGTCAGGTCAGGTGACCTTGGGGGCCAGCGAAGAGTGAAGTTCCTAGAAATTAATTTGTTTGCGAATTTTTTGTTTAGCTCCGCCATAACTGGTCTGGCTATATGTGCAGTTGCTCCATCTTGCTGAAACCGAACGCTGTTGAATGGTATACGTCTTCGGCGCAGTTCTGGCTAAAAAAACTCCTTCAACATCTTTAAATAACGGTCCCCATTGACAGTAACGATTACACCGTTTTCTTCAAAGAAGTACGGCCCGACAATACACCTTGATGAAACTGCGCACCACACAGTGACTCGTTCTGGGTGCAGTCCCGTCTCATGAAGCATTTCTGGATTAGACTCATTCCATATACGGCAATTTTGCTTGTTTACATTGCCGTTAAGAACAAAATGGGCCTCATCAGACATGAACAAACAATTGATCAATGTGTTGTCTTCTTCGGCCATTGATATCATTTTTTGGCAAAATTCCAGGCGAACTTGCTTGAAGCAAGTTTAAATCGTCATGAAGTATCCGTTGCAATGACCGTCTACTAATTCCAATTTGCCCCGATAAGTTTCGGGTCGAAACGCTCGGATTGGCCTGTATTGCAGATGCTACTGCTGCGATTGTATCCTGAACCCGAACATTGGCATCTCGATGGTACGGCCTTCGTGCGATGCTTCCAGATTCGGCAAACATGTTTACAAACCTCATAATGGTCCATCTACTCGGGGGATTACCGCCAAACTCCCGCCTAAATTCCCTTTGGACGGAAATGACGGACTGCAAAGCATGGTACCGTTGCACTATCCAAATTCTTTTCTCCGTATCCCAAGCATCCATTTTTATAAATCTAAATAGTAACCTACAAAATAAAAAAAAAAATAAGCCGATTACTCACACAGAAAAAAAGTTATTACGTTTTATTTATGTAGCACGATTCGTGCGCCACCCGTTATATCAAAAAAAAAACATAGGTGTTCGTGAATTTTGGTTATACCTCCAAACCAAAAATTTGCTGTCGGCTCTCGGTCTATAATGAATTATATTCTACCAGCAAGTCGTAACCCTACGCACACTGCTCTCCTATTTGCGACGATTTATAATGACAACTACGGAAACCCAGTTGCAGACAGACATTTGTAAGCCAATGCAACAAGACTAAGAGGCAAACGTCCGAACTTCCCTGTACTGACAATTTTTTGTTGAACAGACTTTATTCAGCACATTATTGGTTACCTACCATTTCTAAGACCATAAATCAGAAAAAGGGATAGAACTTACTCTCAATATAAAACATTTTTTTTAGAATTGTATTTTTTTTTTTTAATTGCAAAAATATTTATAAAGCAATTTACAAATCTTCAAAGAAGATGCAGTAGAACAAAAGATAAATTGACTCGTGTCTCAGTAGAAAGTTGTGCTTTGCTGTTGAGCACAATCCGGAACACAATTCTGAACAGATTTATTTATTTATAAAATAAATTAGATAACAAATACGTTGCCGAAGTCTTCAGATGTTCGCCCCTGTACTCCAATTCCTCACACATTTATGTACTACGAGTATACTGTACATCTATTTTTTTCTTTCTTTATTATTGTTTAAAAATTAATTTAATAGCATTTCTAGAATTTTGTTTGTTAAAAAAAAACACATTACTTTTGCAATACGAAAACGAAAGAATTTATTTATTTTTTTTTTTTCGAAAATATTTGACGTCAAAAGAAACAGGCAAATCAGAACAATAATTCTCCTCCTTTGCAACGTTGAGTTAATTTAATGAGAAATTTAAATAAAAAATTCAAAAAACCATTCATTAGGTGAGTAGAGAAAGAATATAAGAGGAAGCAAACAAAAAATACAAAAATAAATTCAAATACAAAAATATTTAATATTTTTGTTTTTTTATTTTTCCAAAAAAAAAGTGAATAAAAATCGAAAACACATGAATTGCATTCCTCGATCACTCTTTGCCAGTTAGCCTCTTTGTTTTGCAATAAACGAAAATGTTTACACTTAAAATGCGTGCATTTCAAAACATTAGGAATCAGAGAATGAGGTTGAAGCTTGGAGGTGTTGATGGAGCATTATAATGCCGGCATTATGTGAATCTGCTGCTATGTTTTATTGATTTTTCTTTGAAAGTGGGTGCATTTCTAAAATAGATTGACTTTGAATGCGGAAGTTGAATATATATTTGGGAATATTGAAAAGATTTATTGCTGTTTACTTACAACTTATGGAAAGATTTGAAAATTACTTGTGCTCCTCTATACATCATCATGCGATTCAGAAGCTTAACTTCCAAACACATTGCCACTTTCGCTCAACACTCTATGATTTCTGCTTCACCAATATTAAAAAAAAGGCATAACTGTGTCGCACGTACTTGCTCTTATGTGTCTAATCACATTGGGAGGCAAGATCTTTGATAGAAACAAGTAACATTAACGTACAAAAATCACACGTTCTGAACCACACGTGTCAAAACCTGACTACTTAACTGTTTTTAGTAAGAATAAGGTACGACATCACACGTCTTAAATAACAAAGAATTTATGAAAAAAATATTTCGAAAATTGCAGGACGGATTTTGATAAAATCTAGTTTTTTTAGTTTTTTGATTTTTTTTTTTAGATTTTGACATGTAGACTTTTCGAGTCAAACATAAATTTTAAAATATTTTTTTATAATTAGTTTTTAATATACTAAATTAAAAAAAAAAAAGCTTCAAAAATTAATTATAAATAGAAAAAAATAAATATTCAAAATTATTGTCTGCAGGTATGCAGAAATAATTTGGTTGCATAGATCTTTTCAAATATGAAATTTCACAGAATTCCAAAAAGCCATTACCGAGAAAATTGAAAATTAAAAAAACCGTTATATGAAAGTTACCGTTAATAGACTTTTTCCGTAAATTTGGTTTTTATAGGATGATAGCTTATACCTATACGTCTGAAAACGGACTTAGGCTAATTAACTTCGCAGCGGCACATAACGTCACCATTGCAAGCACACGGTTTCCTCATCTCATCTCGTCAACCAGATTCATCACGTTGCGATCGATGCAAGAAACGCCTCCAGTATCTTGGATGTTTGCACCCTCCGAGCAGCTAACATCGATTCGGATCACTACCTTGTTGCAGACAAGGTAAGAATGCGAATAACCCCAATACCACAATAACGGAATAATACAGTGAGGAAGTAGAACGTCGGAAAGCTGCAATCGCAGGAAACCGCCAGAAGCTATGCCGATCAAATATCCCGTTACCTCTCAAGAAATCCATTACCGCCAGCATCGAGTGCGGAAGACCAGTGGCAACACTGCCAACAAGCCATCAGAGATGCCGCAACTGATGTGCTAGGTTTCACCAGACCACCACCACCACGAAACCTCTGGCTCGATGACGAATGCAGGCAGGCCCATGCATCCAAACAAGAGGCATATAAAGCGGCGCTGCAAAGAAAAACGGGAGCTGCTCGCGAGCTCTACGAGCAGAAAAGACGGGAAGAACACCGGCTTCTCCAAAAGAAAAAGAGAGAGCATGAGAGGCGCGCGATCGAAGATATTGAGAGATGCTACTCCAGGAACAACGTGCGGAAGTTTTACCAACAGGTAAAAAGAACGTGCCAAGGAAAAAAACCCGCACAGGAGCCTGTAGAGATAGGAATGGAAAACTCGTAGTAGAGTCACAGTCGGTGCTGAGTACATGGAAGGAGCATTTCTGCAAACTGTTAAATGGCGATGAAGACTGACACCCCGCTGTCAGGCAGAATGAACCATTCAACATGGACGAGGACAGACAAAACCTCCGTCCACCTGACCAAAATGAAGGATAGCAATTTCTAAACTAAAAAATAACAAAGCTGCTAGACCCGACGGACTACCCGCCGAACTTTTTAAAGCGGCCGGAGATGACCTGGTAGAGTGCATACACCAACTCATCTCTAAAGTTTGGTCAGAAGAAAGTATGCCTGATGAATGGAACCTCAGCATTGTTTGCCCGATCCACAAGAAAGGAGACCCTCTAAACTGCGCCAACTATAGAGGAATAAGTCTCCGGAATATCGACTACAAGATCCTCTCTGCCGTACTATGTGAACGCCTTAAACCTTTCGTCAGCAACCTAATTGGCCCCTATCAGTGTGGAAAGTCCACAATCGATCAAATGTTCACGCTACGGCAGATCCTGGAAACTATCGCGTACGATAGCATTTATAGAGACGAGCTATACAGAGCCATGTCAGGTTTTGGCACCCGTCAAGATTGGTACTGACCTCACAGAAGCTTTTGACGTTAAAAAAGGATTCCGACAAGGTGATGCCCTATCGTGCGATTTCTTCAACTTAATACTTGAAAAAATTATAAAAAACTCGCAAGTCAATTGTAGTGGGACAATTTTTTTCAAGTCTGTGCAACTGTTAGCATACGCTGACCACATAGACATCATTGGCAGAACTCGGCGAGCTGTCTGCGTTAACGGGCTTTGGAGGAGAAGGATCAACCAAGAACTATACGAGCTGTACGACGACATTGACCTGGTCAAAAAAAATACGCATATCACGTTTAAGATGCCTTGGTCATGTAGAGCGAATGGACAACAATGCTCCGGCTCGCAGGATCTTCGATTCCATCCCAGAGGGTAGACGCAGTTAAGGAAGACCTCGCCTTAGGCGGCGCGCTCCAGTGGAGGACGACCTCGACCAACTTGGAGTGCGAAACTGGAGTCAGCTAGCCAAAGACCGGGCTGGCTGGAGAGGCATGTTGGTTGAGGTCCAGGTTCGTTTCGAACTATAGCGCCCCCCAAGTAAGTAAGCTTATACCTAAAAAAAAAAATCTTAAAAAATTTCATCAAAATCGTTGGAGCCGTTTTCGAGAAAATTAAACTTTTCATTCACGGTTATATGGTAGGTACCGTTATTTTAAGCCCTAAAAATAAAGCTTCAATTTCCCCTCTGAGGAATGCCATATGATACACACATACCAAATTTTAAGGTAATCGCTTAAGCCGTTTAGGCTGCAGGTCGTTATAAATACTGACAGGCAGACATTTTTTGCACTAACTTTTTTAGACTTCTCTATGATTGTAATGTCATGTTTGATTTTTTTCTCAATTTTTTTTTATATTCACGAATCCTAAACTTGCCTTATAGTCCCTATGATCGCAAGTAAAGATCAGGAAACACTGCCATCAAAGTTGATGAATGTGATGACAATGACCGTTTGTTTGACCATAAAACCAAGTGCCAATGACTTATGCCCTCCAATAAGACTCCCAAAGACCAACGCCAAGTGTTTGCACTTCAGTCTTCTCTATTCCGTGTGCACACGCAATACTTCTTCTTCATCTTACATAAGAGCTCCTAATGGTCCCATCTGGTGCTCTAGCTGCCAAAAACTATCAGAGAGGTAAACAACCATTTGATTTTTTTTCTGAGTGGGTTGGCCACATAAATTGTTGTCAAATAATACAAAAAAAAAAAAAACATATCTATGTACCTAATAAAAACCAAAATAATAATAGAATTGATGATGATGATGAATTTTTTTTGGCGACTGTCGTCGTTTGAGTGCAAAGCTAACGTAAATTATTTAAATGACCAACAATGGGCTTTATGAACCCCAGAGCTATTTATAAAGTTTTTTTTTGTATAGTTTGTGTGTTGTTCTGCTTACGTTTTCTTAATTAAATAATTAATTGTAATTGAGTAGATTGGAAGCGGCCAGCAGGAGACCTTAGCTCACATACAAGCTAACGTGGAGCACGTACCTAGCGGCTGATATTGAGTTGATTAAATAATATTGTTTACAAATTAAATTCTATTTTGACTGCTTTTAGTAGGTTGATGGGTTGTTATAGTTGATTGTATTGTTTTACTGACTGAGGCTGAAGACGTTAATGCACATGGTTGAAATTAAGATTAATAAAGTGATACAGATGTACAAATAGTTTGGTTAGATAAATAAACGATGTTGACTCTTGTGACAGCACAATTGTGGGCCTTTTGGCCATCGAACTTTTGGGCCAAACAAAGTCCGTCAAGCAGAACAAGTCGGAAAAAATCATAATCGTTTTTAATTCTGCAAAATCTTTTCTAAAACAATTACGGCCGATTTCTTGGCCAAGTTCGATCTCTTTAAACTCAGTTTAAGGAAAAACTAGAACTTGATCAACCCTATTAATAAAAAACGCTTATAACGGAGTGATGAGTGATGACTTACGACATCCAAACCAAAGGTAAAAGCGTTGTGCTTTTAACATTTTAATTTATTTTAGTATAAAGCGAACTCGGAACAAATCGAGCCCAAACCACCAAAGCGGCATTTTTTTTACAAATTCAAGTTAATAATGCAGTTCGCAAGCTTACGCTTTTACCCTTGTATCCTTATCATTAGTTTTTCAATATGACTTTTTAACAAATAGTTACAGAGAAAACAATATTTGTCGTAACCGACATTCATGTATTTGGCTCGGTCGGTTTTGAAGCTCCGGAAAAAATAAAAAAATGTGTTTCCTGTAAAATTTACAATTTGTCGCTTTCGATAAAAAAGCGGTTATGGCTCGAAATAATAAGACAATAATGATAACAATGAAACATGACATTACGCTCTAAAAAAGTTATCGACAAAAAATGTCTGTCTGTCAGACAGGCTGCAGGCTAAAGGGCTTAAGGGATTATCTTCAAATTTGGCGTGTGTGATTCTTTTGGCATTCCCCAGAGGGGAAATTGAAATTTTATTTTTAGGCCTAAAAATAACGATACCTGCCATATGACCGTTTAGGAAAAGCTTATTTTTCTCGAAAACGGCTCCAACGATTTTGATGAAAATTTTAGAGAATTTTTTTGTTGGTATTGACTAATTGGCTAACATTTTATTAGAACCAAATTTACGGGAAAAGTCTATTAACGGCACCTTTCATATACAGCGATTTTTTTATTTTTGGTTTTCTCGGTAATGGCTCTTTGGATTTCTGTCAAATTTCCATTCTTGCAGATTAACAACACACACACAAGAATTGTTGACAGTATATGTCACTAGGCCTTGGCTTCTTAAGGAGCTGTTGTGCCAATAAATTTAATTAATTTAATTTTTATATTAATAAATTCTAAAAATTTGCATACACCAAAATTTCAAAAAAAAAAATCAAAAAACTAAAAATAAAAAACAGTATTTTATCAAAACCGGTCGTACAATTTTCGAAATACATGTACATCCCTATAGGTTCAAAGTGTGTTATTATTAACGTTAATGTTACGTGTTTCTGTCAAAAATCTTGCTTCCCAATGTAATTAGGCAAATAACAACAAGTAAGAGCGACCTAGTCGTGCCCATTTTTGTTAAATAAAACGCAATCCATTTAAGATTTTTCAAAAACTGTATTATCAGCTTGAAGTACAATCCAAAAATGTATAAATGGAACTCGACTTCGTTCATATGGCCACCGCGGGCACGTTTGCAGCGGTCGATCCATTGGACTCAATTTTCGATGACTCGGCCACACATTTCGCGTTCAATGTTGGCTCTGAGCTCTTCCAACGTCGTCTCCTTGTTGGCATAAACCAATGACCAATGAAAAAAGTCTAGAGGCGTTAAATCGCACGAACGAGGCGGTCAATCGTCTGGCCCATTTCTTGAGATAACACGCTCATCAAACTTACTCTTCAATAAATCGATTGTAAGGTTTGCAGTGTGGCTTGTCCAAGTCCATATCTTCCAATTCGGGCCAAAAATAATCGGTAATCATGGCGCGATAACGCTGGCCACAGTAACGTGACGATCATTATCGTCGACAAAAAAAATATGGCCCAATAACGCCGCCGCCGGCATGCAAACCACACCAAACAGTTATTTTTTTGTGGATGAAGTGGTGATTCATGAAGCAAATGTGGATTTTAACCTGACCAATAATGCATATTTTGCTTACTGACGTACTCATGAACTCACTCTTGGCGCATCTTCCTCAGAGCCCAATCGGAGAACGTACGGCGCTTCAAATGGTCCATCGGCTTCAATTCTTGAGCCAGCTTGATCTTGTATGGCTATAAACCAAGATCTTTACGAAAAATACGCCATAATGGTCTGGGCGATGACCAATTCTTGAGAACGCCGCGTCGTGGAATTGACTGATTTGGATCGTTTGCTACGGACATCTGTGTCTCACTGACACGGCAACATCACACAACGAATATATATCACCGCCTCCGAATTTCGGTAGAAAATTTTGTATAATTTGCAGACGTTGCTCGCTCGTGTACCTTTACTATGATGAAAATGCTGACTTTACTGAATAAATTGACAATGACAGTTCGATGATTAGTGAAAGGCTGGTTCACAAATTAAATTCGAAGTTGTCAAGTCCCTATTGGGAGGGCTAAAGTCACAGCTCTGATTATTTAAGTTTAATTCCTCAGTCCTTGACTCCTTGGAGATCTGTCGTGCTTTACATCTTTCATCTTTGAATTAAAATTTTATTTTACCCTGACCACAAGAATCAGAATTAAATTTTAAATTTTATTGAGTTTATCTCATAGATATACACAGTTATGTTTTTGTTTACTCGAATTTATTTATAAGAAATCAGAGGTTCCTAAGTAGAGCAATAGCCTTGATCAGTTCAAACGCAACAAAGATAAAAAAAACATTCCTTGTTATCTTTGAAGTAGTTTTTTTTTTTAATTCTATTAAAAAAAAAAAAACAGCAAATAAAAATAAGCAATCGCTTGTGCCTCGTTTTATCTAAACAAACACAATACAGATTAAGCCTACACAAAGCTTAATTGACAAGTAATATGCGTCCGCACATGACAAAGAATAACATTTCAGCAGCCAAGTCAGGTTCTGGTAGAACCCTACACCAAACTCCAGCCAAAGATACTCGTTCTGGTTCTTCTTGATTATGATACTCAAAAAAAAAAAAAAAAAAGATACTCAAAACAAAATAAACGCTGCTTTGAATATGGACAAACGAGTCTGTTTTTTTGTCCAAGTCTTCTTTTTTGTTGCTACTGTGATCAGATCAAAAGTTTCTGGTTTCAATTGGAACCTTTTTTCTAAGGGGAATACATTTTTTTTTTTTTTATTTGCCATCAATTTTGTTTTTATCTGCCATTTCTTGGGTGAGTATCTTTTTGCCATCCAAACAATTGTTCGCCAAGAACACTTCTCATATACATTTTAGAAAACTTGCCATTTGCGCATGTGTTATGTCATCTTAATCGTTGTCGTGTTCAAGTCATTTTGGGCCGGCTTCAAATTTTTTTTTTTTTTTTTCAAAATAAGTCTAAAATATTTTCTTTTTATGTTGTTTATACACTTTTCGTTTCGTTAGGATGGGATGTAAGAGAGAACGAGTTGTGTGTTGTTTAATTTTACTTTTTTTCTCTTTTTTTTGAATTTGTGCCAAAAATCTGTGTTTTGTTTATTTATTTTTAACAATTTTTTTTTTTTTTTGAAAGACTCATTTTTGATAGAACTGCTGGCACGTGTTGGGAAGATTTTTGTTGGGTTGAACGTGTTTTTATAGAATGTGGTAAACAGGCAAATGAATTCTGGTTTTTCCTTTTTTAATTAAGCAAAATGATAAATTGTATGTCAAAATATGTCGTTCAAGGTTATGGCACAATGCTCATCAAAATTTGTGTGGTTTTGTCAAAAAATTTATCCGGTTTTTGACAGCTGGAAGGAAGTCGGAAATATTTTGTAAAATATCTTACAATGTTGTTGTGGTAGATTCTTTTCTTACTCAAAAATGTTTTTTTTTTATAGAATTTCAGGTTATTGTACTGAATTGACAGATTTTGACAGCTAGCCTACACAAAATGTCAGAATTTTTGTAAGACTGTCAGTTTTGGAAAGATTTTAATTGGTATTTAATGAAACTTATGGAACAGAACAGAATATGGCTGATCTTTATGAAAGATGCCAAAGTTAAACGTACTTTTCCGTAAATCATTAAGAAAATGGGCTTTTTTTTAGTTTAAAGGTAATGGATTTTGGTTGCCTTCTTTAATGTCAAAATACACTGCCCTGACATTGGCAAATTAAGGAAGGTGGGACAGGTGTCGTTTAAAATTGTTTTTGAATGCCTTCAAATTGGTAGGGGAAAACCTTGCCGGGTAAACTATTGTAAATTCGTGATGTTCGGCTAAAAAAAGAATCCCTATTATTCAGGGTACGTTCGAGATTGGGCTCAAATGTGAACTGATAAGCATTCCTTGCGAGACGAGTATTACGGGAGAAAGTTTTTAGAGGAGGAATGCAGCTGGCTGCTTCGAGTGAACATTTTTTTTATAAAATAAACGATAAAATAATTAATGATGACTTTTTGACAAACGCCATGATCGCCGAGCAAACAGGGCCAAGTTCCTTGTTAATTACGAAAATAGGTTTTCATTAAAAAAACAAGAAGACTGCAGGTATCGATGTTCAACAATGCAATGAATAATGCATATTATCCTGGGCGTTGGAAAAAAGCTGTGGTACATCGCCTCCTGATAAAGGGAAAGGACAACTCTAATCCGTCGAATCTTCGGTCGATAAGTCTTCTTCCAAACATTAGCAAGATATTCGGAAAAAAATCAATAGGGCTGCGGATAACAAAATCATTCCGGATAATCAGTTTGGGTTTAAGGCGCGGGACATGACACAATTCATACCGCGTCTAAGCTCGTTTCTGATATTCAATGGAACAAATCCAACGAAAACAATGCACGGGTGCCGTTCTGATTGCCTTGGAAAAGACTTTCGACACCATATGGTTAGAAGCTTAAGCTACCCAGACTTGGCATAAGTAAACCATTATTGTCTATGCTTCATGATATGCTCAACGGTAGAAATGTTGTTGTAAAAAAAAGGAGCAATTTAACTTCTACCACAACATTTGAAATAAAGAATGGTCTGTAACAGGGAGTGAGTGAATTCACCGATTTTTTAGTACTTTGACAATTACGTATGCCGATCTAGTTGGATCAGTATTTGTATTCCGACAGATATAAGTGCTGCGCTGACCAGAGCCAGAGGAGCCTTCGCTCAGACAAAACAACTGTTTTATAGTAGTCGTCTTCAAAATAGAGTAAAGGTAATTTGCTATATGGTCCTCATACGACCGATAATCGTTTATGGTGATTTTGTGTGGTTCAACGTCGCTCCATTTCAAATGGAAAAGATTGCGGTTTGCATCGCACGCCCGAAACCGAATATACTTATTATTATTCCAACGAGGTCCTGTAAAACAGGGCCTGATGAACAGAATTGATAATTTCGTTACAAAACTTGCTCGTGGTCACATTTCAAGAGCAGTGACTTCGACCAATAGTTTGATTTTTGGGGAGTTTTAACCGAATGCTGAATACTTTGGAAAGTGTGCCCTTGAACGGCTTCATTCCACCGGAGCCACTCCTTCATTTTGATATGTGTGGGCTTCAAGATAGATTGACGGTTTCGCTTCTTCTTTTTTTATAATTCATTACCCTTAAAATGTTTGAACACCGTACGAGCATTAAGGAAATAAAAAAGAGGTAAAAGAGGAGATACCGATGCACATTAGTTTTGAAGTTCTGCATATCAAAATTAGGAGGGAAAAACAGAGTCTGGCAAAGCATTCCACATTCGTGTGGTGCGACTAAAGAAATAACATCAATACCTAACTGTACGTCCGAAGTTGGGCTCAAGGATAAAATGATGGGCATTCCATGCAGTGCGACTATTACGGTTGAATCGTTTCAGGGGAGGAATGCAACTGGTTATTTCGCTAGAGGATTGTTTATATATATTATCTACCACGTCAGACGAAGAGACATTTTTTGCAATATAGGTATGTACATATATGTATACGGGTAAGTTAAAAATTCGTGCATATGTATAAGTCAAACAAAGTTTGTCACAAAAAATGTCTGTATATCTGCATGTAGACGGCCATGCAGATAGACAGACATTTTTTGTGAATAATGTTATGTCTGGTTCTTTTGGTATTCCTTACAAGGGTTTTTGCAATTTTATTTTAAGGGCTAAAAATAACGATACCTACCATATAACCGTTAGGGAAAAGCTTATTTTTTTTTTAAACGACTCCGACGATTTTAATGAACATTTTTAAGAGTATTTTTGTATATATTGGTTATCATTTTATCAAAAACAAATTTATCGGAAAAGTCAAAAATAGTTTCAAAATACTAAAAACAAAAACAGGATTTTATCAAAATCGTTCCTAAAATTTTCGAAATGCCTTTTTTCATTAATTCAATATTCATGTATGAATTAGATTTTTTTTCTTTTTTCTTATAATCAATACACGCTAAAGGGATTTGGACTACTTTTTTTGATGTCGGTAGACATAGCGAGCTGAGGAAAAAACGAGCGGGTTTAATAGGAGATGCCGATGCACATTGTTTTTTAATTTCTGGATATTGTAATAGGTAGGGAAAAAAGAGTTAGGCAAAACATTCTACATTCAAGTTATACGGCTGAAGAACGAATCTGTGTACTTAACTGTACGACCGAAATTGCCCACGAGGGTAAATTGGTGGGCATTCCTGGAAGTGCGAGTATTGCAGTGAAACTGTCAAAGGGGAGGAATGCAACTGGCTATTCCTCTAGATAAGAACAGTGACCTTAGAAACAATGGTAGTAAAAAAGAGAAATGAAACATTACGTCGATGTTCAAGTGACGTGAATGTTCTAATGATGTGATCATCTCCAATCATTTTGAATACTTTCCATTGAATACCATCCCAAAAGACTCAAGTGAGTTGATGGAGCACCCGTCCAGTTATAGGAGTTGTATTCAAGTCTTGAACAGATGCACGATTTGCATAGTTAGTAGGCAACATTATCTTTCCACAATAGTTTGTTGGTGATGCACATACCGAGAATTTCGAGATGATCGGCTTCCTAAATGTAATTGCCTTTCTAGCTTGCTGAACAATCAATCAAAACAAGAGTTATCCTTAGCTTTGATGCTTGTTGACCTTTTTGAATCGACAATTCTTATGCCACCTGTCCATTGGTGTGTATCGTCAAATTGATTGTCCTAAGATGCCCCTTAATAGCATTGTTTTAAATCAAAACAAATCAAAAACGAACTTCAAATGAGCAAATGAAAACCCAAATCATAAAAATATGAACTTAAAAAAATAAAACATGGACTTGTAAGTCTTCCTCCAAAGTTCAAAACACGTAAACATGTTGACTTAGCCTAGATTCTATTGTTTCTGTTTTCCTGTGGTCTTCATGGACTTTCAGCAACACCCTTCGGATACTCACTGTAGTAGGTAAATAATATACTATGATCCGATATTAAAATTCTGACACATTCCTCGCATGTCATTACAACAACTACCCGTATTATGCGAACAATCTCAATTTTAATGAATATCCATTTGCATGACAAATAAATAAAAATAAACAACAACTACACAAAAAAAAACGTGCGCATTAAAAAAATATGTAAATATTATATTTTATCTTGTTTTGTTACTCTCTGGGGTGGTATGGTGTGATACTGATATGCACTATGTTTGTCTTTAAGGCCGAGTCTACACTCCTACCTCAGTTTCAAAAGCTAGGTAGGCAGTCAGCGATGCGAAAATAATATCTAAAACTAGCCATTAGGTGTGAAATGGGCTTGCCATTGTGTCAAATTGTAAACAAATACGAAAATAGCGCGCCAAACAGATGAAAACACGAGCTAGGGAGAGGGGGGCTATGGTAGGGATTGATTCAAAAGTGTTGTAGAGTTTTGTTTTATTTCTTTTAGCTACGCTGAGTCTTATGAATTTTATGGCAAAATCTCATGCAAATATTTTAAGTAGTCAGCCAAGCTATTTCAACTTAATTTGTGTTAAAGGAACACAATAAAAAAAAATATTTAACACGAACGAACCTTTGCAACACGCATAGTTGTTTTGTTGTTATTCTTATTCATTTGAAAATAGAAATGTTTCCGGTTTCCGGTTTGAGTTGAATGCGTGATGATATTGAAGGAACTCTATTTTTGCATAATCTCCCTCAATTTTTAACTACCTTTTTATTGGTAAAAGTCATGTCTTCACTTTGTCCCTATGAGTCTTCAAACTCCAAAAAAAAAAAGATTTTTTTAAGACTGCGATGTTTAAAGATTTGTTTCCTGCCGAACAAAAAAAAATAATTTATTGAAGGTCTTTGGCTGTGTTCATGGCATCGACTAAAAGTAAGCATTTGTTGAGTACCATCTAGTCTAAAACTTCTTCTTTGATGGACGATTGTTATGATCTCGGCTGGGACCACAACTCTCCACTTCCCTGCTTCGCCCTATAAAGGCTCCATTTCAGGGCACCCGAGAGGGGAAAATAACGGGTGGATTACCATTGGCCCGTAGTTCTTCTAAAGTAAGTGAAAAAATACTTACATTTATCTTAAAATAGGGGGGCCCGTACATGGTTTCCAACGGGCCCGAATATTCTCCCGGTGAAGGTGTCGATTAACATTGGTTTTGAATGCTTGTATAAATCGGAATTTAATGATATTGACATACGGTACCGTTGAAATTGTACGTCCGAAGGCGAAGGACGAATATGAAAAGCTGAGGGTAGAGTCGTCAGCAAAACAGTTAAATGGATTAGAAGTAACAGATAGAAGATCATTTATAAAAATGAGGAAAAGATTAGGAGACAGAACGGAGCCCTGGGGCACATCGGCATTTATTTTGTGAAGATAGCTTCTAATCCACCGAAGAAGAGTATCATCGATCCCAAGAGCACACATTTTCGATAAGAGATCTTTATGCCAAACTCTATCAAATGCCTTGGCGATATCAAGAGCAATAATCTTACTTTCACCAAAGCGATGAAAAGATTTGTTCCATTGTTCGGTGAGATATGCCATCAGATCACCAGTGGAACGGTTGCTGTGGAAGCCATACTGACGGTCATGGAGAAGCTTTCGATCTTCGAGATATTCCTTAAGCTGACGGTTTATCAGCGTTTCCATGACCTTAGAAAAAAGGGATGTTAGTGCTATGGGTCGGTAGGAGGAAGGGGAGGATGGGTCACCTTTCTTAGGGATAGGCTGGACAATTGCTCTTTTCCATCTTCTAGGAAAGATTCCAGAAGAGTAGGAGCGATGGAAAAGCTTACGCAGTGGCTTTGCCAGTGTGGAAGAACACCTCTTCAGAAGAATCGGGGGTAAACCATCCGAGCCAGCGGATTTGTGTATATCGAGATCTTTGAGAATATGTTGAGGAGTTTATATAATTTTTACAAATGACATTGCAGAATTTTTTGCCATAATTTTTGGTCATGTAAAAATTTGGTTCTATCAATAACGGAGTTGCATGAGTGTGGGCCAATAAGCTACTATGGATCTGTTGATCTTGAATTCCAAACTTCAAAAATTACCTTAACAACTCACAACGGAATCTTGGAAAAGACATTTTCCACAATTTTCAGACCTTTTTGGACCCCTAAGATGGCCTTTTCATCAGCAGACTTTTCGGCACGTAAGGAGCAGAATGTGGGATTGCTTCAATGGCCGCCGTACTCACTGGAACTGAACTTTATAGAAAATGTTTTGGGTATGGTTAGTGCGAAAAGTTTATGAATCTGGCCGTCAGTTTAAAGACAAAGAATTGGAGCTATTGAATAAGCCTAGAGAGAAGTTTCCCTGGACTTCATAAAGAGGCTGTACGATTCCATGCCACGTCGAATGTATGAAAGTCATTTTTAATAAACGTGGAAGTGTCCATTACTAAAAGTGACAAATAAAATATCGATTTAAGAACAAACTTGTTTCATTTCATTCCATTATCTTTTCTTCCCAATTCCAATATTTGTGTCAGCAATTTTTTTATATAGAATGCTTTGCAAGAGAGCCTTGTGCCTATTAAGTTGGAGCTTTTCCTTAATTGTTATGTCCATGATCGTAATGTCATGTTTGATTGAGTGTATGTTTGATTGTTATCTCAATTTTTTTTATATTCACGAATCCTAAGCTTGCCTTATAGTAACTAATAGTAATTATAATCGCAACTAAAAATAGGACTACAAAATATCGGGATTCTTTAAGAGATTTGCACATTGTGTTGTTTTTTTTTTATAATCAGCTCGCGTACAAGGGATTATCAGTTTCCCTTTTGATGTTAAAACACACATACAGAAAATGTCGATTAATGGTGGTTTTAAATGCTAAACTAATAAATTTGATGCGTCTTTACTTCATTTTACATTCATCTGTACGAATATGGATTTGACTCACTGTTAAAAAAATATGAAATAAAATTACTTTACACTAAACCAAAAACGGATAAGATTTTTTTGTGGAATTCTTAAATAATGTATCGGGGCGGGCCTAAAAAATAAACAAAAAGCTGGATCAACAGGGAACCGGGACTCTTCTTAATTGTAATAAATTATTTTCGTTTTTTTTTTTTCAATTTATTTGTTGGATCTGCTAGTAAAAAGAAAAATAATCAGACATTCTATTCCAATGCTGATGAAATAAAAAAAAATTAAATTGCAATGATTAAAGTTATCAGCCCAGCAAAAATGGGACAAAATAAAAATTTAAGTGTGGAGCGTGGGGTAGACGATAGAATGCGAAAAAAAACAACGATGACAACAATGACAGAATATCAATTTTTTTTTAAGTATTAACGCTGAGCATTGTGTCTTTTGTTGTTTATTAATGAGTTTTTTTCACTTTCGAAGAGATATAATAATGCAAAAAAAAATGATAAAATGTAGGCTAAACAATGTATTAATATTCAAGCAAAACAACGTGACAATTTAAACGGACAGCACGAGGCGATAAATTTTTGGGGTTGAAAAACAGAGAACATATTCTAATTGGAGGGGTGGTTTGTGTTGGAGGTATGGTTGGGTTAAGTAACAGGGTGATTCGATTCGTTGTTTGAGTTAATATTACAATAAAAAAAAGTCCAAGGGTGTAATGAGTTTCGATTGCAATATTATTCCTTCTTCAAAAAATGGCATGGAAATCTTTTTTCTTTCTAGATCTACTACTAGTGACTTCCCTTATATGTAGCTCACAACGTGATTGCTTGTTACAAAAACTAGATCCGTCGCTCAGTCCCAAAGACGATTGGAATAATTTGAAGAAGCTTGGTGTTAAAGACAATACAAAAATAAATAACTGTCCATTTAGTGCTGAAGTAATGTCTAGTGTTTTGATTCCTACTTTTTCTGGATCTAGTAATCTGCCTGATGTATAAGCTATGCCTGATTGTGAAAATTCTTTCTCTTTTGCTGGCATTAATTCCGGCGATTTATTGAATTCTGTGGGATCGGTTAAATCTAACGCTATTGGCCCAGATAATATTTCTCCAAAAATTTTAAAAATTGTACTTCCAATTATAATGAACTACTTACTTCGTATTTTCAATTTTGTCAGACGTACCTGAATTACCATAATTTGCTCTCAAAATAGCAATCTGGGTTCCGAAATAAACATAGTTGTGAAACTGCTGTAATCAAAGTCACATTAGAAATACTTCCCTAACCTTTGTTTTTGTTTATTGCTTTAAAAGCAGACTCTTCCTCAAGCCCAGTCATCGCATTAATTCTAAAGAACTTATAAATTAGTATCGAATAGCTGAAAACATCAGTTAACCTGTTGTATGTTTTTGTTTTCCAAAATAAAATTCTAAGTATCCTTTAGTCCATTTAAAAATGTATCCTGCACATTCAAAAGTTCAACTAACGAAGAACGTTATAAATTCCATCGGATGCATTTGTAGTAAATACCAGAATTCATCTGTTCCACAGCCACCTTTCGATCAGATTGTTTGTCAAGAAGTTTTACGATCGACCACATCTTCATATTAGATCCTGGAGGAAACCCTAGAATTTCACATCGAGATCTAAAACATTTCATCGATTTTAAAGCCGCCTACGATAGTGTTAACTGGGATGAACCATGTCGTGGCATTTCCAGCTTTGGTATTTTTGCTAAATTGATACGTCTTATTAGGATGAAGTTGGAAAATGCTCGCTGTTCCGTGAACATTGGAAGCATTTGAGACCAGGAGCTGCAATATTGTGCTTGAAAACTTAGTACAGTACACCCAGGCAAGTATATCAGGAACTCTGTTTTTATAAATCAACACAATTAGATGGATTTGCTGACGACCTTCATGTTAAGCAAGCAATTATTGGTGCTTTCGCCACCATGCAGCCTGTAGCAAGTAGAATGGGATTGATCATAAACAAGAACAAAAAGAAATGTATGCTTTCATCAACAAAAGACGTAAGTCCACCACCGATTTGGTCAGATCGTGACAATTGATAAATGTAAATTCGTTTCCTGAAAATCGAGAAAACATCATCAGCGGGGGAATCTCTATAAATCTAAGTCTTTATATCTCTGTATCCTTATATACATCTACATCCCTTTATCTCTATATCTTCATATCTCTTTATAGTATAGGGAATGAATCCTGTAGTTCTTCCGTCTACCAAACTTCACAAATTCGTGCAATCATATCAAAAAAAAAAAATTTCCAGCAATGCAGCATTTCACATTTAAGCTTCTCCTAAAGGAACCGTGCTTTTTTCCTGAAGTAGCCTATGCTTCAATCCAGCACAATCAATCTACCTAACAAAATTTCATCCAAATCCGTTAAGTCGTTGAGGCGCGATTTGGGAACAAACATCCAAACATACAAACATTCACATTTACAATAAGGATAGCATATACAGAAGTATGATAAGCATGGACCCTTACCCAGTTGGATGAAAGCTTCCTAGCTGTATTCGAGAGAAAAATACTTAGAATGGTTTATGGTTCTGTTTGCGACCCAGAAAATAATGAATGGCAAAGGAGATACAACAACGAGTATGTGTCGTGTAGATTGGCCTAAGCCTAGTGAAAAAAATCCGTATCCAGCGGTCCTCGGCCATGTAGAGTGTCTTCGACCAGAGGCAGTCAGTCAGTAGCCAAGGTAGACCTCATCGTTGATGAAGCGGACAGGTAGAGGTACACTTAGGACTGCTTTAAATGCAAAATTCGACATGACATGCATGTTTGCTAAAAGACCATATTAAGTTTTGCCCAAGAGCAAATGGAGCAGCGCCATTAAAACAAACAACAAAATCAAAAAATCAAAACGAATGCCCAAAATGGTCTGCTATTTTTTTTTTCAAAAATCGTATTCAGTTCCTTATTTGTTTAAGTTATCTTCAAATTCATTCGTTTAAGGGCTCAAGAGCTAAAAGAGTACTTTCTAAAAAAAATTAAACTATTTTATAATTTAATGATTTTTTCATGCTTTTCATTGGATTGTTATATACACATGACCAATCTAGCTTCATTTACGTTGATATCTAAATCAGTTAAGCGATTTAAAAACGTGTTCTGAATTTTAAGTAATCATGATCTTATTAAAATTCAACTACACAGAGACAGCTAGCAATATTATTTGAATTTTTTGTTTTGTTTTATTCAATTTTTAGTGACGTTTTATTTGTTATTATTAGTTACATATATACATATGTATCTACGTGCAAAGGTTGTAGATCTGATGATTCCTCTTGCACATCATTTAAATATCAATATTGTTTTGATTTCTTGTTTGTTGTTGTTGTTGTTGTGTTGGACGGATTCAAGTCTGATATTCACAAAATAAATGCTGGTTTGCCCGAGGGCTCTGTTTTGTCTCCGACCCTTTTTCTTATATTTATCAACGACTTATTATCTGAAACAACTAATCCGAAAAATTATTTCGCTGACGACAGTACTCTCGGCTTTTCATATTCGTTTCCAAATTCACATCCATGTTCTTCGGATGTGGAACTGCAACGGCAGCGTATGATAAGTTCATTAAATTCTGATTTTGACAGCATTGTACAATGGGCAATAAGGAATCGTGTAAAATTTAATGCTTCAAAAACTCAATGTTGTCATTTGTCGTTGAAGCGGAATATACCACCTATGCCAATCTCCATGAATGGCACTGCATCAAAGAAACTGATTACCTCTCAGTTCTCGGTATGTGCATTACAGACCACCTTCCACCTGACCACATATTTAAAGTCGCCAAGAATACTGCGAAGTGTTTAGGTTTCCTTCGATGATGCAAGAAGTTCTTCACCCCGTCTGATCTGGCTACAGTAAAGCATATATTCGACCAAAACTCGAGTATAATGCGCATATTTGGGTGCTCCCATAACCCACTTGAGTTTTCTAGATAGAATTCCAAAAAGAGCTTTGAAAATGATAGGCGACCGATCAATAACAGAAACATTTACATCTGTTGAACGCAGACATAATGTTTCTTGCCTTTCGTTATTTTATTATTATTTTTTTTAAACAATAGCTAACCAAATAGCCAGTTGCATTCCTACCCTGAAACGATTCAACCCTATTACCCGCACTGCTAAGAATGCCTATCAGTTTACCCTTGAGCCCAACTGTTAAGTGCAGAGATTCGTTCTTTAGTCACACCACACTAATGTGAAACGCCTTGCTTGACTCGGGTTTTCCCTCCCATTTTTATATGCAGAATTTCAAAACTAATGTGCATCGACTTTCTAAGAGTAGAAAAACAATTTGGCGCGTGCTTATTATAAAAAAAAATTCAAACAATCAATCTTCTTGAATGTTTCATAAATATTTATTGCTCAACTAACTTCTACATGCGACTTTGTCATCGTGAATTTGAGATGAAATAATTTTAAATATTTTAGTCAAAACCCGTCAACGAAAACTATTCAGATTTCTCCCTCAAAAACCGTGATCATTAGAAAAAAAACGTTGCCTATTTTTCAATCAAGCACCTCCTCAAAATGCTATTCTAAATTTTATCCAAATCCGTTAAGTCGTTGAGGCGTAATTGCAGAACAAACATCAAAAAGTACAAACATTCACATTTATAATATTAAGCTACGTGTACACGATTGCCAGGTCTACAAATATTGCCGGATATGTCAGTGAAACATTTGTCTAGAATGGCTGACAATCGTGTACACACCAAATTAATTTGCAGAAAAATTGTTTGGCTCCTAATTTATAGACAAATAATTGCCAATTAATTTGCAGATATCAGGCAATCGTGTTCACACAAATTGACAGCCGTGTACACACCAAATTAATTTGCAGAAAAATTTGTTCATCAATCATTTTCAAGACAAATTAATTTGCAGATGTGGCAATCGTGTGTAAAAAAAATTCACGTTTCTGGAAATGTCTGCCAATGAATAAATTTGCAGATGCAGTGTAGGTGCTTTTGTATTTTAAAGATATGGATGAATACATTGAAGATGAAAATACTGAAATATTTCAGCCCATTGTGGTTGAGCCAGTTACCCGGTTGCTGCCGCGCCCTAGGGTCAACGAAAGACGCTCGGGCGCATATTTGTTTTTTTTTTTTGAAAAAAGCTAAAAAAAATGATCAAATTGCTTACAATCCATTCACAAAAAATTGCCATACAGTTCTGCTTCCTCTGTTCGCAATTCGACCATTAAAATTCTTTCATGCTCACGGCTCGGCGGTGCCACCCAATCCTTCGTCCATACCCTACAACACATCTTTTTGGGGCTGTTTGGCTGTTGCTTTCTAATATATAAACATGTAAAATAGTTGCAATTGCTACGTTTTTGTCCATTTATCTTATTTATTTATATTTCACTTTTATTCAATGCTTTAAACTTTTCTGACAGTTCACAGTTGCAATGTGACAATGAGCTGAAAATGAATTTGCAGATCCAAAATTTAATTTGGTGTGGTGTACATGGTTGGCAGAATATCTACAAATGTTTGCAAATCTATTGCCAGCTATTTGGTCAAACTAGATTTTTCGACATTGTCAGACAAATATTTGGCAACAGATGTGCTGACATTTGTAGATTTTCTGCAAACCTTGTACACATAAATTTAATTTTCAGCTCATTGTCAGCTCATTTTCAGACATTGTCAGATGTTTGTTGATATGAAAATGATTGTCAGACCTGGCAATCATGTACACGTAGCGTTAGTTGGCTTAAACTTCCGATACCTTATTGACAATAATAAAAAATAGTACATTTCGTACTTTCTAGTACACGCTGAGACAGCAATTTATCATAGTTTGAAGACAGCTATCTCTAGTACTAACAATCAACACGATTAGAAAAATGTTTGTGCAGTACTTTCCATATAACCTCTGAACTCATTTTAACGAAACTCTATAACTTTAATTTTTTTTTTGCGCTCGCCCTATACAATAGAAGGAAAAGAAGCAATTTCATGAGTACTGGTCAAGTAGTTTAATTATCCACTGATTTGTCGCAGCAAAATAATTTTAACATTTGCTATCAAAAACCTCTGAGATTATAAAAACGATTGCAAGGCCGTCTTTCAGTCTAAATTGTTTTTTTATTCTTCGGTTAATCTTATCTTGTATGCGCGTGCTTGTGTTGTTTTGCATATAGCTTTTGATTTTTTGATTCTATAAAGTGATACATTCATAAGTTTCTTTTTCATTAATTCAATTAGCAAGTCCTATACAAAAATAATTTTATTACAGTATGGAAATACCTTCACGTTTAAAAGTTGTAAAACATCTTATTTCACGTTGGCTGTTTTGGGCGGAGTAATTTATGAGTCAAAATATCGCACCTTCCAATTCCAGCCATCTCTGGTCAAGTAATATATCCGATTTCGTAGGCGCCACTGCTTTTGAACCTTCATTCAAATGGTGTTGCATCACATCACAAAGAGATTTTCTTATCATTAGGAAGAAAATCAGTTTAACGGTCGCTCTGAGATGGAAAACGCGATCATTGATATTTTCAATGGTATCAATAAATTCTTTTTCTCTATAAATTTCTTCCAAGGGTTTTATGGTTTTTCTTAGATATCAGTGATTCTCTAACTTCCAAGAGAAATGCCGCTGAAATGCGCAAGAAGTGTATCCCGCATACAACGCTCAAAAGCCAACCCAGGTGTGGATCCCAGTTATTAAAAAAAATCTCTTCTCAGTAGTTTTAAATCCAGATATATCAAAATTGTTTTTGAAATACTCTCATAAAAAAAAAACAATCTTTTTTGACAAGTATCCACTGATAACCAACAACTTAATTTGTACGTATTCATAGGTAAATAAAGATAAAACTTCGCTGACATATTGATTGATTTATCTTGATATCAATGTTTGTTGCTTTTAATATCGACTTGCTTAGGCAAAACAACTCTAAGTCCTTATCGAAGTCCATTATGTCTAGTAGGTATCATTGTTTCTAAGGCCTCTCCAAAACGCATATGTCTGGCATGATGACTTATGTACCTACGTACTGACTTAGCAAAAAGCATTCTGTGTGTCGCTAAATGAACTTGCTTATCTAATCATATCAATCAATAAACATCATAAAATCCATAAGGTTAACCTAATGTTTTATTTTCTTTTTCTAGGCTATAGGACCGGTTTCGGAACTTTCAGTAACCATCCATCAACGTGACCTAGTTTGTATGCTACCCTGCAACTCGTGGGTCCTTAATATTTGCATTAATTGCAATACAGCTATATGTGCTAAGCACACATCAGACGCGATCTATCTGATCAATTCCAACCTTCTGACCAGCCACGACGAGTTGGTTCAGCGCAAATCGGATAGGTCGTTTTCGGAAACTTTTGGTATTCTTATTATGAACCACCAACAAGTTCATCAACAAGTCGACGATAATCCTTTCCACATAAGAAGCAATAAAGCCAATAATCGATTGCGATCACTCACACAGAATTTGCAGTCAAGGCTGCAGAAGGAAATCGCCGATACGGACGAACGTATACAGCGTTATACGGAACAGCAATTTGCTCTGTTAAAGAGCTTTCGTGAAAAGTCTGAACAAGAATATCAAATATTAGTTAGTCTAGTTAACCAAGTACCTGAACAATTGATCGATGCCATGGGAAGTGGTGCAAATAGTGTCCCAACAACTCCCACACCCACCAATACATCTCTGACTAAAATTGAAATAGGAGGAAGCGGGATGGCAACACCCATTAATAATTCTTCTTTAAGTGCCATGGACAGCAATACTCAAGCGTCTTCTGCACAGAGTGTTTTTTCGTTCAATAACAAGAAGGTTACAAGTTTCGACACCCCGCCTGCGACACCCGAAAGTATGCCAATGAGTGTCGGTAATAGCCCGACATTCAACAGACAACAACAGGCTACCATTGGCCTGAGCAGTGTTGTTGGTGGGCATCGTTCTTCCATTGGGAATGGAATGTTTTATATAAATTCATCCAGTTCGATTGCCAACGGAGCAGCAGGTATGGATGGGGATGGCGATTGCCTTTTCGAATTGGAAGGCGTAGAGAGCTATTCAATGGCACCTAGATCTTCCATTCCATTAAATATGTCGGATGTTGAAGAGAGTGCTGAAGATGCAGAAGGTAAGACAACAACTTAAATAGTTTATGAAAAGTCAGTAAAATGTTTTTTTTTCAGACGCATTGGCTGAATTAGAAGCTGCGATTCCTATTCCGGGGAGTCATGCTAAAAAGCAAAACATGAAAGATTTTGCTAGAAGCCTTCCCATAGCCATAGCGAATTCTGTCAATGAAAGCACTCTTTTTGCTGATTCTGATGACGATGTAAGTATAAAAAAGAGCGTGCGTTTTAGGAACATCGATTTATATTGAACCTTTCTTATGATTTTACGATAAAGTTTTTTTTCCGAATTGTTACAGTAGACAAAGCTAATAAAAACAGCTTACGGCTTACGGGGTATTTCAAATCTAATTGCCTTATATCAATCGGAAAATAGGAAGTAAGATCTTTAAACATCCTTACCTTCCCTTAGGTGGCGCTACTTTCCGGGGTAGACCTGAGTCTAAACCAACAAACTTCTCCAGCCAGTTTGGCCCCTAGCTAGCTGCTTTCAGTTTCGCACGTAAAGTCGGTCGAGGTCCTTTTCCACTTGTGCGCCTCACCTAATGTCGGTCAAGAGATATTCTTCGTTTGATTTCAGCGCTGGTGTTTTTATCTGGGTTAATAGCGGCGCCCTGTAGTGACCAGTGTGTCGGACTGCTAAGCGAATGAGCCTGGGTTCAAATCCAGCTCTTAGCCACCTTTTTTTCTGGGGTACTGCCTCTTGCGAGGAACTGACAAAACCTCCAAGAGTAAAATTTGTCTCGAAAAAGTGCATCTCATGTAGCCGTTCGGACTCGGCGGTAAACTGTAGGTCCCTTCCATTCTTGCAGATTAACAACACACACACAGGAATGGTTGAGAGTATAAGTCACTAGGCCTTGGCTCCTTAAGGAGCTGTCGCGCCAATAAATTTAATTTTTAATAGCGGCGCCCATGTAGTCAAGACCCTAACCACCTCAAAGTTATAGCTATTCTTGATGACAGCATGTACCTTGTCTGATATACCTCGCTGCTTCCGTCTCAATACTGACAAAAACGCTACTGACTTCACGCTCTGTTCTTCTGATTATGTCAATATCGTCGGCGTATACGAGTACTTTTGAAAGATGGTGACTCCGGTGTTGGCGTAAGAGTTCTGCCCTATTCTTTCAAGTATGATGTTTATGATGTTGAAAAACTCGCATGACAGCCCATCACCATGTCCAAATCCGTTTTTGACTTCAAAAGTGTCGGTGAGGTCTTTACTGACCTTGACAGAACATAATGGACTTTTCTGGCCTAAAACCGCACTGATATGAACCAATCAGGTTGTTGACGAATGGCTTTAGGTGTTCACACAATAAAGCAGAAAAGATCATGTTGGCGATGTTGAGGAGACTGATATCCCTGTAGTTGGTGCAGATCAGAGATCCTTTTTAAGGATCCGACAAATTATGCTGAGATTCCATTCATCGGACATGCTTTCTTCTAACCATATCTTGCTTATGAGTTGGTGCATAATTATAACCAAGTCAATACCTTCAGCTTTGAAGAAGCTCTTAAGCTTAGATATAGCTAACTTTATTTCATCCAGATGTGGTGGGCGGAATTATTGGTCTACTTCGTTTTACAAGCTTTAGTTCGAGCCCTGTAGCTTTGACAGTTTCTTTTTAGCTTATGGTAAAACTTTCGAACTTCATTCCTGTAGTAACGGCTCTCCATTTCCTCGATGGCAGTCTTTTTGTGATCCTTTTTTTTCTCTTTCCTATTCTGCTCGTAGAGCGCACGGGCAGTTCTGGTCTTTCTTTGCAGCGCCGCCTTTTATGCTTCTTGTTTCTTATCATCAAACCAGGTGTTTCGTTTTCGTGGCCATGTAAAAACCAGCACTTCAGAGGTGGCCTTTGTGATGTCATTTTGTCAATGTTGCCCCTGGTCATCAATACTTGATGTTGTCCGTAAAGAACTTCTTTCGAGGTTTTTTGAGACTCGATCGGAAAAGGACCTGGTGATTTTTTGCGATTGTAGCCTTCCGACGACGTCAAACTTCCTCACAGATCTTACCAGTTCTTGGCAATAGTCGGGATATCAATGTTCGTACTCGGAAATGTGGTAACTACTGCCTTTATAAAATTCTGGAAGATCGGGAATGCTTAAGTACTCCTTTTGTAGGTTTACATTAATACCAAAAATAACTGATTGTTCAGTCAACTTATTTTTAACCAGAGGGTCAAGAAGTGTAAATAGTAAATTAGACAACTGGTCTGTGTCGTGCTCCATTTATACTTGGTTTTTACTCTGTAATGTTTCATGTCTTTCCTTATTTCATCATTTCTTTTATACAAAAAAATTGTTCACTCGAAGTAGCCAGCTGCATTCCTCCCTTAAATGTTTCTCCTGTAATGCTCGTCTCGCAAGGAATGCACATCGCTTCACCCTTGAGCCCAATTTCGGAAGTGCCGTGAAATATAGGGATTCTTTTTTAGCCGAACAACACGAATTTGGAATTTACCCAGCGATATTTTCCCTTGCCATTTTGATTTGAAAGCATTTAAAACTAATGTTGGTCAACACCTCAATGCCTTCCCCTCCTTATCTTCCTAATGCTCGCGCAGTATGCTCTACATGAAAAGGGAAACAAATAGCTCAGCCATTTGGATCGCTTTACTTTTATTCTATTGGTTAGATTTTTGTAGCTGATACAACCCGTACGGGTCGTCCATTTTCCTCCTCTACTCTATCAATTTTTGAAAATGAAAACAAAACATTACAGAAACAAAGAAACATTTTGAAATGATTTTTAAATGTTTCTGAAATGTTTATTTCATAAATCTTAATTGTAATAAATATTCCTTTTATGTTACAGATTCTCGAAGACAATGTTGACATTGCAGCTAGCATCAAGGCTCTTGCTAAGAGTGTACATGGCGATGCCGTTTTTGGTGACCTACCTCGACCAAGATTGAAGTCGCAAATATAAAACTAAATTAAATATTTTTGACAAAACCATTTTTTTGCTTAGAACAAAAAATCGTATAATTTCTTTGTATTTGCAAATAAGGATGTAAAGTAAAATGTTAAACTTTATTATTTTTGTTTCTAACATGTTTCATGTAACGAGCTGTTTAGCTTTAAACGTAAAAATCCAAGATTAAAGTGCTTGAAAGAGTCGAGAAAAATTAAATAAATGAATTTAATCAAAACCATTGGCACACTTTGACTGCCATTTCAATTCACATTTTAGTTCTAAAAATCCAATAAATATACAACACCTTTGACACTTATTACATCTTTGACAACAGATAAATCTAACATTTCATAAAGTGTCCTTATTTTGACATTTTTTTGTTTGATTTTTGTTGCATGCTAGATTTTCTGAGTTAAAAAATAAAGTAAAAGTTACTTGTTTTGTAACACAACTGGTGTGTGTTATTGTTTGGCAATTATCGCAGTCAAAAATAAAATCTTTTAAATTCTTAAGCCGTGCATAAAATTAAGTAAGAAAACTTTTGATTTCTGAAATATCCCTCGAAAGCCAGCGTGTTTTTTTTTTTTAAATTAAAATTATAAAATAAAAAAAAATTAAATATTAAACACAAAACTGTAAATGTTTATCCTTTTTCTCTTTTTATTGCACAAATTTGTAACAAATTGAAAATGATAATAAATAAACAAAAAATACATGTTAAAACTTAAGATATTCATAAGTAAATACATACATACATAATTATATTAATATTATACATCAATGTATTATATTGTTGTTTATTCTTCCTGTATTGAATTTGTTGCTATTACCTACAAACATTTGATATATACAAAAGTGTATTTTTTTATTAATGCAAAAAGGATTTGGAAATCATATTGAAAACATATTTTTTAAAAGAGATTTATTATTATTTGGATCGGCAGGAGCTTTGAATCTAAATGTATTTGCATTCATTGTTCCTTACGGTAAGTTTATTAATGTAAGACAAAAGAAAGCCATGAAAAGCTTCGTTAGCTGTTCTTTATAAAGAAAACAATGTTTTGAATATTAAAAAAAAAAAATCAGTTTCACCAACTGAACTTAATTTAAAGAAGTTTGCTGAAACAGATTAAGGTAGGTCTAATAAGATGCAACTTCATGATAATTAGTTGTCTATTGAATAATATATAACAAATAATATGTTCTGTTAGAAGAGTTGTTCTTGTTGTATTTCAAACTAGTTTCAAAAATTGGATCAATTAAAAGTTTTTTTATGATCTTCCTGTCATGTGCATTGTAATATAGTTTATAAGATAATTCAAAACAACGCAAAATTGCTTATGTACTCAATTTTGAGTGAAAAACTATGAATTTTAGTAAGAGAACTACATGTAAATTCAAGTAGTTGCCTTAAAATGTTTTATTTTAACCCACAGCAAGGCAGTAAAAAAAATACATATGTTATATTATATGCTTAAAGTAAATTTAACTTGATCTTTAAAATGTTATACAAAGAATTAACAATAAAAGAAACCTTTTAATCATATTTGTCTATAACAATATAACATACAATTAAAAAAAGAATTCAATTAAAACATTAAAATCTAAATCGATTCTCGTCTAACCCGGAATTGAAAACCAATGAGAAACAAATTCAAAAAAAAAAAAAAATTAACAGAGATTATCAGAAAAAGAAAAAAGATTTTTTATATAAAAACTATTATGTATTATACAAGTAGAGCTTACTTTACAATATAAAAACATTGTTTTTGCGATTTATAGATGGAAGTTAAAGAAATAAAAGTATGAAGTTTTTTTTCCATATCTTTGATCTTTTAATTTTCCAAAGCTTGTCTAGAGAAGAAGTTTTTAATTAAACTAAAAACTGAGAAAGAAGATGTAGAAAATGTGTGCTTATAAAGGTCCGAATATCAGCAGGAAACTCAAGGTTTCTCTCAATGTGATAAGATTTATACTTTTGTGTTGCATAGTTCATAGTTGCCACTCGACTGGAAGGTCAGGGAACACAAATTTGGTCAGGCAAAGTCAGCGAATTTCAAAACCGGTCAGGGAAAATATTTTCAAAAATGATATTTTTTTTATATTAAAATAATTTAATCATTCATTATACTCTGCCCGTACTTTTGCGCCTTTAGCATAGTCGTATAACTCCTTTCCGGTGTATTTTCACGCAGAATTACTTCATCGATAATACCAAACCAATTGTTTACTCTTCAGAGAAGGCAAACTTGTTCGCTGCCAGCTCCACGCTGCCTCACAGCAAAGTTGCCCCTCCTGTACTTGAAAATGTAAATTTTTCCATGGGACAAATTTTTTTCCGCACTCGTACAGTAGCAAGAGTTCTCAAAGATCTCGATATACAAAAATCCGCTGGCCCGGATGGTATACCCCCGATTCTTCTGAAGAGGTGTTCTTCCACACTGACAAAGCCACTGCGTAAGCTTTTCCATCGCTCCTACTCTTCTGGAATCTTTCCTAGAAGATGGAAAACAGCATTTGTTCAGCCTGTCCTCCCCCTCCTCCTACCGACACATAGCACAAAAATTCCTTCTTTCTAAGGTCATGGAAACGCTGAATAACCGTCAGTTTAAGGAATAACACGAAAATCGAAAGCTTCTCCATGACCGTGAGTATGGCTTCCGCAGCAACCTTTCCACTGGTGATCTGATGGCATATCTCACCGAACAGTGGAACAAATCCTTACATCGCTTTAGTGAAAGTAAGATTATTACGCTTGATATTTCCAAGGTATTTGATAGAGTTTGGCATGAAGCTCTCTTATCGAAAATGCGTGCTTTTGGGATCGATGATACTCTTGTTCGTTGGATTAGAAGCTATCTTCTGGACTCAAGTCTGATTCCCACAAAATAAATGCTGGTATGCCCCAGGGCTCTGTTCTGTCTCTGACTCTTTTCCTCATTTTTATAAATGATCTTCTGTCTGATACTTCTAATCCACTTAACGGTTTTGCTGACGACTCTACCCTCAGCTTTTCATATTCGTTCGATAATTCACGTCCTTCGCCTTCGGACGTACAATTGCAACGGTACTGTATGTCAAGCTCATTAAACTCCGATTTATACAACATTGTCAAATGGGGTAATAGGAATCGTGTGGAGTTTAATAATCGAAGAAACTCGAGTATAACTCCCAGCTCTGGGCAGGTGCTGCTTGATAGAATACAAATAAATATAAAATTTCTGGTTTATGAATCGGATAGATGAATTCCATTCCTACTTGACAGTGCAAGAACTACTCAACTAGGATTTCTAGATAACGCGATAAAGGCGTGAGTGAGGAGCGAAATTCCTTGGGAACTGCAAGCTTCTTTATGTGCGCTTACAAGGAAATTTATTGTTAAAAAATGCAAAATTGATAACACTTTTCTAAAATTGAAAGTTAAAAAAACCCTGAGTAAAAAACTGCTTTTTAAATTTAATAAACAAAATATCAAAAAAAAAAAATGTATTAAATTACATTTTTAGATATGCTTTTAACAAAAAAAAAAAAAAAATTATCGGAGTACAATTCCTTAATATATTTTCCTTTAAATAAAATTAATTGAAACAAAATAACAAAGCATTGTCCGGCGACTCTTCGAAACGAGATCAAATTCCTGACAAAACAACGAACCCAACAGCAACCCTTATGAAATACGAGTATCCTTTAAATAAAATACAAACGATAATCGTTTTACGTATATGATAAGGCTATACAGCGACACGGATTTTGCCAAAATAGCAAAAGTCCAAAGTTTCAGAAGCCTGGGTCATGTAGAGAGGGAGGACATCAATGCTCCGGCCCGGAAAATCTTCGATTTCACCTTGGTGGGTCGGTGCAGTAGGGGAACACCGAGACTAAGTTGGCGCACGCAAGTGGAAGAGGACCTCGGCCGACTTTACGTACAAAATTGGAGGCTAGGGACTGAGCTGGTTGGAGAAACTTTTTTAGTTGAGGACAAAGTCCATTCCGGACTGTAACGGCAGGTTAAGGTAAGGTAAGGTAATTGCACTTCCTAAATGTCCACCAATTTTTCCTTGAGTCTTATTTATCTTATTTCTGCCGTACTGATAAGAACAGAGGAACAATCACACTTATTCCGTAAGTCGTTGAACGTCACAAAACGCTACACAAAAAAACGCGCTTCTACGCGACATTTCGTTAGTCGTTAAACGTTATTTGTCGATTCTCTCTTTTGGAACGTGTTTACGATATTTTCTTTTTTTGTATTTCGTAAGTCGTTTTCATAGAAAAAAATGACTGTTAAAACGACGAATCTGTCGTCGAGAAATTTGTTGACGACCCGCAAGATGTTAAATTTTTTGATTCAATTTTCTTTTTATAATCTAAAAACCGTTATTTTGGTTTAAAATAACAATAGTAACGTCCAAAAAAGACCAGTCTCCAGTCTCGGGGTCATGAAGGAGAAAATGAGTACCTAAAAAAATATGTTTTTTCTTCCTCTCCGTCGTAACTGCTGCTACATTCAAAACAACTTGCTACTCTATAGATTTTTATTTTTTTTTGTCTTATGTTTTAAAACAAAAACATAATACGATTATTATCCATAACAAATGTAGTTAAGATTCCGGTAAATAAAAAGGATAACATTTGCATAGGATTATCAAATCTCTTTCCTTTCTTTCTCTTCGTCGACACTGAATCTTAAAATTAAACACAAGTTTTAATATGTCCTTCTCTTTCCTCTTCATACGAAATTCACTGACTAATATGATAAAAAGTTAGCTTTATAGTGGATCGCATGTGGAAACTAAGAACGAGAAATATTGTCGTTTCGGCTACGGAATGCAATTTATGAAACGTCATAAAAACGGCAAACGAAAGCTTGTCGTTTAAGTAAAACGTCTATCGGAATAAGGGTAAATACCTTTTGCGAAGAAATGACAAAATGTTCTAAGTGTTAACTTTGCTGGGAAAAAGCTCACCCCATGTATTTATCCATTCAAATTCAGCTGATCCTGTAGATTCGCACACAGGAATGGATGTGATTAGGTCACTAGGCCTTCGCTCTTTACAAAAAAATATTATTTTTTTTTATAAGAGTTATAAAACAGAATTGTGTAGAAAATATTTATTTATTTATTATTAATTCATTATATAATTCTATGATAGTTTTGCATTTGTTCATTACGTATACATTTTCCTAGTTTTAGCATCAAAAGTTTTTCAAAGTCATTTAAAACATCCGATTTTTACTTTTTTTTTACAAAAAAAAAGAAAGGCACAATAATAAATTTTGAGCGACTGTATTGAAAAAAATGAAAAATATAAAATAAAAAGTCATTTCCTAGTCGGCCCAATCTGCATCATCGCCAGCATCATCTTCATCCGAAGAAGAATTCTGAGTTTTTGCTATTGGTGGAGGAATTAGTGAAGATAAACGACTCATAACGTTTCCACTATCTGGTGGGTTTCCTTGGCCATCCTTAGCGCCTGAGATTCCTTTTCTTCGCATAAGAAGTTTATTGTGCAAATCGGCCATCAAATCTCCTCCGGAGTTGACTTTAGGTTTGTCCGCTACTTTGTCCAGCTGTTCGTTTGATGTTTGACGCGCAACATCAGCAGCTGCACGTAAACGGCCGCCTCGAGCTCCACCTGCTTTTCTTATGGCATCCATTAAATTCGATCGAACATCAACTGCAGGTGCTGAAATTGGTTTTGATGAAGATTTTGGTATATCTATAGATGGAGCAGGAGGTGGTGGAGGCGGCGGGGCCATTGACTTCACTTCAGCCACAACTTGAGGTGGTGGCGGAGGCGGTGGCACTGGAAGCGCAGAACTTATCATTGGTTTGGATGGTTCTATTTGATTTAGTGTCATAAGTGCTTCACTCTTGTCTTCAGTACTTTCCACCAGCTCAGGCACTTTGGGCAGGGCTAAAAAATTCTCAAAAAACAACGATGGTGCAATCTGGCTGTTGTCGGCATGATCAAACTGAATATCTCCCGCTATTCCTCCTAAGTTCGGTAGATCCGCTGGCAAGTCAATCGTTGGCGCCTCATTTAACTTTGGCGTGTAAAATAGACCTTGCTGCCTTTTATCGGCACCTTTCTGACGATTACTCAACGACATTGGCGCTGGCTCTATAATTAGACCACGACCGGTGCCAACTTCCGGTTTCTTTGAGTTTTTACTGCGATTTCTCTGACCGCGACTCATATCATCGGAGGCTTTGCGAGCACCATAGACATTCTCTGCAGTACTGAATAACAAAACTGAATTGATGGACTTGGAGTTAGTAGGAATATTCCCAAGGCCACGTTGGCTGGACACCCCTGCTGCAGTGGATTTGTTTTTCGCGCTGCGAAAATGAAAGAACACTAACTTCTCTTGAATGTTATTCGGTCCAGGATCTACTCGACTTAATATTTCATGGTCTTTAAGAATGCTTGATGTTGATTCCACTATTTCAGAGTCATTGAAAGTCATCTCAATGTCCCTAAAAACTTGGGCAGAGGGAAATTTCGCTGGCGAGAATATTTTGATTGCCTTATTGGTGCCGGCTAGATTTTGTATTTTCAGCATAGCCGAATTAACACGCGAATTTAGTTCGTTGATTTTAACATTGTTTTTCGAAATACGTTTGTCGATGCAATCGAATATGTTTGTTATTGTCGATTGTAAACAATTTAAAGCGTTGGCTGCTTGAAGAATTGTTTCTTCGTGACGTAAATCGGGTGGTATCACTGGTACAGTGTACATGATTGTTCGAGTTGGCTAGTATTTCGTCTGAAAATAGAAGTTTTTAAGTAAAATACTTTTATAATTAATTCTTTTAAATGTGGACCTCACCCAATTTGATAACTTTTATTTCCAATTTGATAACTTTTATTTGGATATGGAGTATGGAGATAGCATCAGCTGATTTTGACATTGGAAAGTAGTTTTTTTTTTAATGATAACCGTGGAAGATATAATTTTCCAGGGGTGTGTTCCATGTGTTGGAAAACATATACTTCTTAACTTCGTGTTATTTTTAATGATATATGGTACCAATAGCCCGTTTTAAAACACTTGGTCATTTTTTGCGCATGTTTTCTCTTTACTGGAAAATACCGAGTGACACGCAAACCACCCTTGCCAGCGATCTGCGTGATGGATCCACCGACACCTATCCACTCAGATGTCAATACTACGTTTACATGAAGGATTAAATCCGAATTGAATATGGATTTAGGTATTTGTATATCTACATCGAAACGAATTAGGATTACTCGATTCGATCTAGCTCGAAGAGAAATGTATGCAGAAAGTATAAATCTGGCATCTTCATCATAGAATAAAGAAAAAAGAACGGCAACTGAGAGAATAATTCTCTCTTCGCCTACAAACTGAAAAATGCCCCGCTCAGGGACATATGTATATCGGTCCTTATACATTGCTTATGTATGGCTGATTGGCTGCTTCTCACACGAATCTCATACGTATTCACATACTCAAAATAAAATGTCAGGGTTTGCAGGTCATGGTCGGTACGAGTCGCAATTCTTTTTCTTTTTTCAATGATCTTCGTATACCTGGATCTAAATTTCGCTTTGGACTGAATTCGATTCGTGAATCAGCTCTTGTAAGCACAGTAAATGGTCGGTCGATGAGGTATATAACTGGTAAACTGGCTTTCTCTGAGCAGCTTTTCAATGGTGGTTTGAATCGGACTATACCTCCGCTCTTCACATTTTTTTCTTGGGATTTAGCGAATTTTATTCTCAACATTTTTTTACGTGATAACGTCTTATAAATCGATGAACGCCGGTTGCACGCACGAAAAAGCATGACTCATTGTCATTGTTTGCCTCGTCACGTTACATTTCACACGTTTTGTGTCAGCTTTGAATGACATTTTCCAAATTTCGGTTTTTGTTTTTGCTTTTTTTGTTAAGGCGAGCAAAAGTTCAACCAGTTTCTACTTCAGCTTTGCGTTTGAGTCACGTTACCTTATGTTTTACACGAGCTAAACGTAACGTCAAAGCCAAAGCGACATTGTGATATGATGTATTGATTTCCTATGGTTAAACTTGTAAACTTATTAAAAATAATAAATTTGTTTGATAAAAAACATATATGTACATACATTTGAATAGAATTTGATGATCGTTTCAAGACTTTTTTATTGTTATTGGACTCGTCTCTCCTCATCTTTGACCACCATTTTGCAAATGGCAACGCCGACAATTTTCCACTTTCCAATGGAAACAAAAATATAACAGGCTGATCTTTTTCCGTGCGAAACAATATGCATTTTATTTTTGTATTTTGTATGTACAAAAAAATCCTAGTACCTAGTGAAACAATTTTTCTAAATCTTTCCTGGAAATTAGTTCATTTCCCTATTCCCTTGCATTATGACTGAGATATCCATGACTTGGTGTAAGTATGACGAAAGAAACCAAAAGAACTCTTGTGATCTTGGCCAATTAATGTTTATACAGGCAAACAAGCAACGTTTGCGGCGGTTAATATAATTCTGGCCGAACTTGCTTGGAGGATCTGCAGAATTATCCATGAACTGATATACTTCTCAAAGCATTATCCCTTCAATAACAAATTTCGTACAATTTGTAAACATGGTTTTGCCTTCAATCCATTGTTTTCCTGTTCGATGGCACTTTTAGCAGCCACAGTATGCACGCAATATCCCAGCAAATCACTGATAGTGGAAGGTATTGCGGAGCAAGCCTACCTGCTGCCTATCTCATGGATATTTCGTTATGCTGAGCTTACCAAATCCTCATTTGATTATGCAGATTTTATTAGATCCGATTGTGGATTGGACTACGCCACAGGAATGGCATCAAACTACTTTCATGGGTATTTAAATCTAACTCTGCCCAAACATGACGAACAAAAAGGTAAGTTGGCTGACTCTTTTTATGATAAGAAAGAGTTTATTCATATCATAAATGAAAAAATATCTTAAACTTCCTAGGAATCATCAAAAGAATTGAAAACTACGAATCTAAGCATGATGTTGAGTTTGCTGTAAAGCGACTGATGATTCTAATTCCGAATTCACTTCACACCCGGCCGGTCATTGAAAGTACTTTAATGGAAAGACAAGACAGAGTGAGACTTTGGTGTTTTGATCTTCAGTTAAAATTCAATTGAATTTATGTTTTAGCAACCACTTGAAGGTGTGAGAAGAGATCGTGCTGGTGTATCTCGTCCATTCACAAATGATGTATATAGAATTCAAATCGATAATAAGCCCTATTATATATCGGTAGAAGGTGCTACACCACTGGTGAGCTATCTTGATGCGTTGAACTTCTACCTTACTAGCACATGGCAGATGAAAGCTATGCAAAAGGAAATAATGATAAAGTTCTATAGGTACTTAAAAAATATTCTTGAAAAATGGCCAGCTACGCAGGAACAATGCGAATTGGTGTTTTACAATGGTAAGTAGACCTTTAATTGGATGATTTTAATTGATCGACGTTTAAAAATCGTTAACAAAATTGTTAGAAATTTAGCTGCAGAAATTCTGCACACTATCTGCATTTACTTTGTCCATTGGTTCTAAATGATCCAGCTTAAATCTTAGACGTAAAATATGCTCGTAAAGTTTAAAGCTTCTTATATGTTTTCGCCTCAGTGATTGCTTTAGTAATTTAAGCCACTAAATTTCACCTTTGCCTTCACGCTTCACAGTAATTTTTCAAAGGCAGACGATGTTTAGGGCAATGCCTCTGTAAGACCTTACGGAGGTGGTTGTGTGGGTCTTGATTTTTCAATTTTGTTGTGGATCGGGAAAAACATGCCAAGTTATCAGGCATTGTTTCTTCGGACCAAATTTTTATGAATTGGTTAAGCACATTACCAAGTCATTTTCAACTGCTTCAAAAGGCAGAAGTTGTTTTTATCATTTTTTATTATGCGAACCCCATACGCGGATCAATAAAGTTAAGCAGTAGAGAGCTTCCATCAACCGGAATCCAGTCTTTGGCTTCTATCATAAAAAGAACTGCAAAAGACTCTGAGATGGTTCCTCTTTGCTCATGAAGCTAGTTGCCCAGCCCACCAGAGTTTATCAAACTTAATTTTTTTCCACAACACCTACTTCGAGGTAGATTTCATACAAATCATAATTGTATCTTTTCCGGAATCATCCCCTCGCACACGGGGCAAACAAATCTGGGAGACTCCTCTCGAGCGCGGTTAAGAAATCGAGAGTGCCATTTAGCAAGAACCCAAGAGTCGGATCGTAATGTGAGAACTGCTAAGGCCAACCATAGTATTGTACACCAGCAGCTTTGTTTTTATGGTAGGGTTTCTGGATTTGATCTGATTAGATGGTGCAGGTTGCAGAAGCCAAGACACTTTCCCATTCGGATGAAAACTCCCTTGGGGTATTCGAAAGAAAATTACTACGAGCGATTTATAGTCCTGTTTACGATCCGACTAGTGCCGAAAAAGATACAACAACGAGCTGAACGGGTACAGCGACAAAAGCCTAGCCAAAAAATCCGCATCCAGCGGCTAAGATAGCTCGGTCCTGCAGAGCGAATGAACATCGACGCCGTACCTCAGGGAATCAGAAAACAAGGTAGACCTCATCTCCAATGGAGCGACCAGGTAGAAGAAGACCTCAGACTTTTTGGAGTGCAGGAAAAGTTAAGTAATAGCAAGTTTCATTCAAGAAAAGATTTGCTCTGTCAAAAGATTTGATCTTTTTGAATTTTGAGAGTTTCATTGGAAGAAAAAGAGCAAATCTAAATCAAATCTCAACACGAAAGATTTGATCTCTGATGCGGTGCAGGATTTAATCTGAATGCACACATACATGTAAATAATCTTTTCTGTCAATGACAACAGACAGCAACCAAATGAAATATAGGGATGGAAGCGATACATCGACGTTTTAAGAATCGATGTGTCGTTCATAAACATCGATGTTGAAATCATTTAAACATCGAAAGATCGTTCTTGGTGAACGATAGTTAATAATAATAAAATCAACAACAATAGTGCCATGTGTGTCAAAAGAACCTATCTCTGGAAAAGAAAACATAGTGATCTCAAATTCAATGTTTTGTTAGCGAAATTTCATGCAACATCAGTTTTGTATTGGACAATTGCTGAAAGTTTTTTTGTCTGAAGAGAAGAGAAAATATCGATTCTTTTCTCAAATAATCGAAATCAGAAGTAAATTAAAATTAAAAATAGTGAAATGTCACTTCTTTATTTCTGATTTCCGGCGAAGTTTGAATTCTCATCGAAAAATTATATACAGAGAAGTTGAAGAAGTTAATTAAAAAAAAAACTGCAATTTTAATTCAGCGTATTTTTCAACATAACCTCAAATCCAATTAGATATCGGCAAAAATAGGTTTTTCGATTTTTTTTAGTTTTGCTAACTATAATTGCATTCGATGTTTTACAAATGCAATGAAACACAAACTTCAGAATTAAAATGGCTGGATAGTTATGGTTTTTTTATTTTATTGCTATTCGTATTTTAAGAATTATTTAAGAATTAACCGTTTATGGAGTACCAAAAATCAGTTCATAAACATTTTTCTTAAACATCGCGAAAATATCGATATCATTATCATAACATCGATGTTTTTATGAACGATGTTGCATCCCTAAATGCAAATGACGAAGGAAGTGTGACAGTCCTTCACCAATTTTTACAATTTAATTGAAAGAAGTTTCATTGGAATAATCAAATCTTTAAAAGTTTATTAATTAAACTCGATATATGTTTCTGCATTTGAAAAACCTCGACAGATATTAGGTTCTTTTTTTTAACATGTGCGCGCAAAAGGGGTTTGTGTGTTGCCCTTATAGTGTTAAAATGCACTGCGCGAGAATAGGAAATAGTGAAGCGATGCTTGAGAAGAACCTGACCAGAGGTGTGAGTTATACTAAAGTTTTGGGCGTATAAACGCTTTATAAATTGTAGCCAGATCAGAAGGATAAAAAAAACTTCTTACACCGATACAGAAAACCTAAGCACTTAGCAGCATTCTTAGCTATCTCAAGTATATGGTCGTTCCAACGGAGGTCGTCATTGGCACACATTCCGAGTACTGAGAGCTAATCGGTTTCTTCGATGTAAGTGCCATTCATGGACAATGGCATTGTTTAGCTTTAACGACATAAAACAGCATTGAGTTTTCGAAGCATTAAACTCCACACGATTCCTATTACCCCATTTGACAATGCTGTATAAATCGGAGTTTAATGAGCTTGACATACAGTACCGTTCCAATTGTACGTCCGAAGGCGAAGGATGTGAATCATCAAACGAATATGAAAAGCTGAGGGTAGAGTCGTCAGCAAAACAGTTAAATGGATTAGAATTAACAGATAGAAGATCATTTATAAAAATGAGGAAAAGAGTCGCAGACAGAAGAGAGCCCTGGGGCACACCAGCATTTATTTTGTGGGAATCAGACATGAATACAAGTTGTATTGAACGGTCCAGGAGATAGCTTCTAATCCAATGAACAAGAGTATCATCGATTCCAAAAGCACGCTTTTTCGATAAGTCACATGCCATAGTCACGCCAATTTGAAGAGGATGCAAGCCAGACCATCTCCTTGCCGGATTCCATTAAAGACGTTGATTGGTTTGGACAGCTATTTTTACTTGGCTTTTAATATTGGTCGTGGCCAGCCTACATAATCGTGTCAATTTATTTATGATATAATAATAATAATAATAATTCCACTGTGTCTGTAAGGCACATTGCCTTACCAATGCAACCGAATGTCGCACGACGCTAGTTGGAAGAATTAAAGAGATAGGAAAGAATTTTTTTCCGGCGCAGTAGATCGAGAATTAGGTAACTATTTTCTCACTTAAACCCCACTGACGGCTCTAGCTTGCACTAGGAGTTAGAAAAATTGCGTCCCAAACCGAAAGTCGAACTAAGGATCTCTCGCTTAACAAACAACCATCTTATTTACTGCACCACTGCCGCCCGCGAATGTCGAATTATCTCATGGCCTTATAATAAAAGTTCTACCCTGGCTATGCTATCAAAGGCGGCTTTAAAATCTATAAAAAGATGGTATGTTGGAGACTTTCTTCCATCACCTTCAAGGCTAAAGACCTGATACCCAGGTGACGTTGTAGATATCTTTATGCGGCAACGTCCAATTTCGTTCATGCTACCATTTCTTTGGATCGTAGCCCATTGTCATTTGTGTTCTTATGCAAACTAAGGGAGCCTATGTACTACCTCAATACCGGTTCCCTATCTAATTTGGCGTTGAAATCGCCAAGGGTGATTTTTCCGTCATTCCTAGGGCAAGGCACCGAGGGTTCTCTCTGCATGTTCGTTGTAGGAATAGTCTTCCTCTTACATACATATGTACGTACAAATGAATCAAATTTAATTTCCCCTAGATTATACTGCCGATGGAAGACCACAAGACGTTGGCGAAGTGCTCTGCCTTCATATTAAACAAATGTGGGAAAGGAATGCTAAAAGGACTAAACTCTCCGACAGAGTGACGAATACAAGCTAAAGAAAACATTACAATAGTGATATATTATTATTTTATATTGATTCGAATTCTATTTTAATAAACTAATATTTAACTGTGAAATAATAACGGGTAATATTCGATTGGCTTTAATATGTATTAAGAACATATTTATTTTATTATGTAGTTATTGCTGTGTTAATTGAATTGTTTGCATTAAACTCTTTTTATAAAACATTTTCTTTCATTTGTATTGGAACCTACTTTAAAATGGCAGTCCTTACTAGCGGTGCAAATCTTGACGAGAGCCTGTATTTACCTGCATGATAGAAGATTACAATTAAAAAAGGAAAATACGGTTAAACAGATGAGAGATGCCATAACAAAAAAAACAACAAGGTAAGTTCATTATTATGTGTCGCCTTTTAAGCAGAACACAAAAGAAAAGCAATGCGGTGAAATGGAATATTCTGATCATAAACTTTGCGATTAAGGAAGGTTAAGCACGTGAACCAACAAAATACAAACTAATTTCTTAAATTAAATAACTTATTCTATATTAAGGCTGTTTACAGGAGGAGTTAACTAATATTTAAACCGTTAAATCAACCAAATTCTCTTTATCGCTTATAGCATTGCCTTTTTGCAGCGACAACTCTAAGAAAGCCATCTGCAGCATACGTCGTTTCCATATTTCGTAATCTTCGACTTGTGGTACCTTTGGTCGTTTATTTTCCGTCGAAGATTTTTGTGTCTCGCCGTCAGCATCTTCAGCTTGTGGAGTTTTTAGTTTTGTATCCTTCGCAGCCGTATAATGTGTAGCAACAATTTTATCCCATCTCTGTTCTAATTTCGTCCATTGGGATGGGCGGAGATGACTGATTGCCATTATTTTCTGTTTAGAAATACGTTTTTGACTGACTTTACCAGCTTGATAAACAGCCATTGCAGGATATTGGGGATGTGTAATATCAATATCGTTTGCTTCAATCTCAATGATATTTTTATACAAATCAAGGAGTTCTGTAGCTTTTTTGGCCAATTCGTTTAGGCCCAATTTAGTGCAGACTTCATTCACTTCGACGAGTTTATTTAGATCGAGTAATTTTTCAAACATTCTTATATTGTTGGCGTATTGGGTCTTTCGCAGACCGGAGAGTTTAAGAGCATTTACCTAAAAAAATAGGAAGAACAAGCGTGGTCAAAAATATTTTAAATAAAAAATTCTAACTTGATCGATTGGTATGCCAAGGAATGTAGCGGCCAAATCAATACAGAGGACAATTTTGGCATATTCATTCAGAGTCGCATTAACGTTTGAGGAACGAAGATCCAAAAGACGTAGAAGTTCAGTTGTTTTTCTATAACCAAAGTGGGGATTTTGGATTTCATTTTTAAATATTCATTCATAGTTTTATTAGACACAAAAGAAAGGACGCAGTTTCTTAGTAAAATACAACATACCCGATTATTTTAGGTTCATCTTGAAGACCCATTTTTTGTACGAGTTGCTCTATCATTTCGGTCATATTCTTGTCGAGAACTTCTTTTACAAATTTGAAATGAATAAATATTATTTTTTATAAACAGTAGATTGCTTTTGTTTATTTTTGTTATTGTGGTGTGGTGATTGCTATTTTAAATTTGGCGCGTAATCAATTGTCATTTACTAAAAAGTGCTGCCAATTGCCTTCAGCTGGAAAAAAATAAATGAAATAAACGAATGCCCTTAGGCCGCGCCTCCATTAGAAATAATTATATCGGTCATTATGTGAGGCATTATTTCTTAAGTTTGTATTTCTTGAGTTAGTGGGCAAGTTATTTTATGAAATTTCATTATTTTCAATGATTTCACTAAATAAAAAACCTTACGTTGTTTTTGTTTTTGTTGGAAAAATTAAAGCAATTGCGAACATTTTTTAACTTATTATTTATTTTTAGCTATTTCTTTTGCTATTAAATGTCTACAAAACACGCAAACAATTAAAACAAAATTAATAAAAATGACATACAATGAGCTTCATTCATGAAATGTCAAATTTATTTCTCTTATTATTTTTTCTACTATCAAGAAATAAATTGAGAAATGTATGTCTGAAAATAAGAGAAATCCAAACTTAAAGGGCCTCCACAAGAATAATTGACTTTATAACAGAAACATAAATTTGCTATCTCTTTTTGCACTTATGTTAGCCAAGAGTCAAACGAACAGTATATTAGGTTACCTTGCTTGTGTTTGGTTTATTTTATGAACGAACAAATCCAACTAGATAGGTTACCTCTCAAAATTCGAAGCAAAACTGCCTGGCCACATTGACGGGACCGCACATGCAACTTGAATCAAAATGTAAAAAGAAGGAATGATTTTTAATAAGAAGGAAAGAGATGGGCTAAAGAATCCAAAATCTGCACGAATCTCATAATTTATTTTAAAACTCTGTGCAGTGACTCAAGTTTCCTTCTCATATCGTTTCATTTTTGACAGATACATTCATTTGCATTTTATCGCCGTGATGGAAGGTATATACGATTCACTGGAATTGTATTGATTTGAGTGCTTTTACTCATCAAAAAAATATATGCGTATAGAAATTAAATAAATTTAAATTTATTGGCGCGACAGCTACTTAAGGAGCCAAGGCCTAGTGACTTATACTCTCAACCATTCCTGTGTGTGTGTTGTTAATCTGCAAGAATGGAAGGGACCTACAGTTTACCGCCGAGACCGAACGGCTACATGAGATGTAGTTTTTAAGACAAATTTTACGCTTGGAGGTTTTGTCAGTACCTCGCAAGAGGCAGTACCCCAGAAAAAACGTGGCTACGAGCGGGATTTGAACCCAGGTTCTTTCGCTTAGCAGTCCGACACACTAACCACTAAGCCACGGGGCACTGCGTATGCGTATAGATAGACATTAAAAAAAATGTTTAGAAATATAAGCTTATCAAACAAAACACATATAAAACACTTTCGCGAATAGATTCTTAGCACCGACACAACCTTTCTTTGCAGAGAGAAGCTGTGTTTTACTTTCCAGACGTTCCTTTCGTGTCAGTTTATCTCAGTGTGCAGCCCCGAGTTTGCAGTTATGCAATTGCGCGCTTCCGTCAATGTGGCCAGGCACAAAGAGGAACACAGTCAGCTGTTCATCAGCTGTTCACGTGTTGAGAAAAGTATCCTGCAAATTTTAGTATACCTTTGGATTTTCTCTCTGTTTCCATATTTATGTTCTTCAATCAGCTGTAAAGCAGTCTGTTTTTAACCATGCTAATTACAACAAAAGCAAGGTATCCGTAAGTTACGTTCGTGAACGTACCCAATGATTGCTATAACTGATCTCTCAAAAAAAAAATTCCAATGATTTGTTTCAATGATGTATTTCAATGGTAGCTATAACTGGCCCCTTATTTTCATTCAGTGAGTCTCACACTTCTACACTTTCGACTGACTATGGGAAATCGCCCACAACGTAACCAACTCTACAAGCACCAAAAACATAATAAAGCAACACAATGATAAAAAGAAGAAGAGAAAAGAAAAACGGCAAAAAAGTCAAAACGGCAAAAAAAATAACCTCAACTCACAGGGTAAAAGTGTTTTTTTCTTTTCAGCTTTAGAATTTCCTATCTCTTTTGCACTTATCTGAGTCAACGTGTAGGAGCACGGTAAGTCCCCTTCTATACACAAAATCATATGACGCCGATTTTTTTGGGAACGCCTGTAGATTTCACACGTTGAATCAGCCTCACCTGAAAGCTACAGGCGTGCCCAAAAGGGAATTGATGAAGAATCGGCGTCATATGATTATGTGAATTTTAAAATAAATTGTTAGCTATTGGGTTTTATGCGTTCACAAACGCACAGTAAATTTTTCAACAATTTATCAGCAAACTCGAACGTAATTAAATGCGTACGTTCACATACGTTTCTTTTGGATAAGTTACCTTGCTTCTGTTTGTGCCTGTTCATACGGTGATTTTTCAATCGCCTAACGGGCGAGAGGCGAATGGGGCAGATACTCATGAGGTGAACTGATTTTTCTCCGGACAGTACAGTTCCTTTTCTATACTGTTCCATTTTTCTATTATTAAGTTTGTAGGTGAAAGAGCCAAGAATGTTTTGTTTTATTAAATTTTTTTCCTGTCACACTTAAGAAATAGTGCAGGAGTTATCACAACACAATATGGACACAACTAATGTGCTTTCAATCGATTAAAAATCAACGTATGGACAGACACTAATGAAGTCAACCTTTACAAATAGTGGAAATTCCCATTGTATATAAACTGCATATAGTACTATCATGAGACGAGAAAAAATCTTTTTCCCTAGAGCCGCTTGGAGTGCTAGTGTAGGCATATTTTATTTGAGAAAGAGAGAAATAAGAGCATATTTTTAAGTGTTATGCTCTGTGCTTTTTGGTTCGCTGAATCAATCTGCCTGCTGAACATGCATGTTGTTGGAAAAATGTGTGGTTTACCTACATTCTTGGGGAATTTTAAGAGGAAATCTCTTTGAATTATACAATTTTGTTGACTTATAAGCAATTTAAAAAAAGATGCTTAAGAAGGTGAGATGAATTAACTTGATGTTGATGATGTTGCTTACATTTTTTGTAATACATTTGTATATACATTGTTTTGTATATCATTGACCAGACTTTTGAAGTGATTTTCATTGTATATAGACTTTTGCTAGGATTCATACACGATCCAACATTTTCGTTGCTTACATTTTTTTATATGCAATACATGTACAAGTACATATGTCATTGACCAGCCTTTTGAAGAGTTTTTTTTTGAGATATTCAATTTGGGTTTATCTGCTACCTATAAATTGAACGTTGTCGTTTTCAAAAAATGTACTCATACATTCTTGAAAATTTAACATAAACTTAATTCTTGCTGGATTTTTTGAATGGATTTTGGTATGAATTTTGCTTTCAATGCAGATAGGTACACAAATTTAGTGAAAACTATGCATGGAGATACATTCAAAAATTTTTTTTTTTTGAAATTGATTGTAGATTTGTATCCATTGTATATAGACTGCAGGTAGTAATGATTTTTGTTTTTTTGAGGCTTTGTATGAAATAACTGACCTACCCTTTGCTCGCGGGTAGGAAATTCATAGTTAAAGCAAATCTTATTTTTATATAGCGGTGGGTTTTTTGGCTGTAGAAAATTAAAAACTGGGCCGATTTCCGTGATTCTTTTTTAAAATGTTCGTCTGCGGCGGGTTTTCGATAAAAAAATGTTTAAGCTATCCCAGATGTCGGATTTCAATTATGACAGATTTCAGATGGTTTTTTACTTACGATTATAGGTACCTATAATAATAATCAAACATGATATTACGATGATAGAGAAGTCGAAAAAAGTTGGTTCGAAAAACGTCTGGCTGTTCGCTGCTCTACAGCCTAAACGGATGGGTCGATTTGCTTCAAACTTGGTATTTAGTATTTATTAGGTAGTATTTCGGGGGGTGTTTCTCATTTTTGCTTTAGGTCAAAAATGAACTTCATTTGCAGTTTAACAAAAAGTTTGATTTTCTCGAAAATGGTTCCAACGACTTTGATAAAACTTTCAGGATGCTATTTTTTTACAACAATACATCTTTCAGTAGGAATGAATTTTTCGAAATTTGATCTATAACGGTACCTATCATAGAACCGGTTTTTTCAAATGCAGTTTTATCGTTAACCAATATCCTGATTTCAATAAAATTTTGCACACAGGAAGTTATTTATAATTCAAATAACATTGCATTTCAAAATTTTCGAAAACTTTTTTTTTCACTTTTCTAAAAAAAATTGTATTTTGAAATATTTTGAAAACGGGTTGATTTAAATTTTTTCAAATAAGTATCCCAGATGAAAACTGTAGATTTCCTTATGATGACATACTTTAAAAAAAAATTTATTTATTTGAATTTAATGAAAAAGTGATTTTTAATTTCCAAACAACCGCCAAAACTCACAAAACAACTTTCGTGTCCGAAATCAGATACAAAGTGCTTTACCTATACCAAATTATTGGATTATTCATACATACACCTACACATACTTAGTGTATTTCTTATAAGCAAGTCAGTTTATATACAATGCATACAGTGGATACAATGATGATCAGCTGGAAAATATCTTTTGAACATGCATACATAGAACTAACCAAACCTACTTCCGTGTAGTAATGTATATGCAATGTATACAATGCACAGCACAGCAACCGCAACCTACGCAAAAAAAAAAAACAAAAACAAACATCGTTCATCTGCCCAAAGAATATAGGGCAGAACATTGTATATAATAATGTACGAAAACAACTCCAACATCAGTAATATTCATGTCAACATTGTATATGAACTGCATATCAAAAAAAAAATTCTTAACCTTAAACTGTAAGGTAAGCAACAAAGTATATACATTCCTGCCTCTTTCATAAATTTCTCATTGAAATTTCGTATAAATCAAGGAAATCTCTTGAAATTACCCATAGAACGTAGTTAAACCATACAAATTGTTATCTACCTCTTTTATAAATTACTCATAAATTACTTATGAATAAAGTACAATTCAGCGAGTTTCTCTGAGAATTCTCTTTGTAAATGAACCGCCATTGTATATGAACTCTTTGTTCGCCTCTTCAATTTACCGAATAATCTTTTTCCCTAGAGCCGCTTGGAACGCCACCGTCCACCGGTCGTCATGATAGTACTATAGCAGTTTATATACAATGGAAATTCCTTTAAAATTCGCGCTCTGTTCGCCAAATTTATAGAGAACTTCGTCAAGACCGAATTTATCGATCTGACGCCGTTGTCAGTAACTCGGTGTGCATGTCCAGCCCACTACTTGGAAAATTTTGATGAAAGGTCTTGGCCTAACTTCATATTAGGTCCAACTGGTGCAAGAATTATCAATAGCGCCGTGTGTGTTCAGTGAATGAGCTGAGAATCAAGTGGAAGTTGAACCAGATTTGTATCTTCAAATCGTCTTCAGTGATAAGGGTCATAGCTCACTTAACGGATTTTTCTTACGATTTACGCACGACATTGACAAAAAGTATCAATAAATACAAGGGAATCTTCTAGTTTGAAAATAGTGTGACAAGAGCTGGTATTTTACATAAATGAATTGTAAAGTAAAGGGTCCGCCTTCCGCCATTTAACGTTTTTTTTTCAACTAGTGCTTATTTCGTGAATGGTAACACTTAGGTCATGTCTGATTTGACAGATAATTAGTTTTATCCTTCCGCTGAATGAATATGGTTGTGTATACGCTTGAACAACGCTGGGAAATATTGCGATATTACTTTGAAAATCATGGTAATGTTGCAGAATGTGTGCGAAAATTGCGTACGGATTTTGGAAGAAGAGAAGCACCTTCAGCTTCGTATGTTCGTTATCTTGTGAAAAAAGTGAAAGAAACTGGCATCCTCATCGATAAACCAAAGCGTGAAAAGCCAAAAACAGTGCGTACACCCGAGAATATTGCTGATGTGGCAGAAAGTGTGAGTAAAGCGCCATCAACATCAATTCACCGTCATTTTCAATAATTGAACATTTCTGAGACGAATTTTGCATAAAGAGTTAAAAATTGGACCGATCGTGTAAGGCGACTGCATGGCCAGCCGAGGCAGCCATTTGAATGAAATTATTTTCCATTATTAACCGGAAGGATTGTACTTTCAATTAAAAAAAGAAATTTGAGAAAATATTCAGTAGTTTTTTTTTATAGCATTTTCAAAAGTTATTTGGCGGACCCGTTATAAGGGACCAGCAAAAATACAATAAATTAATTACTTAGATCCTTTCCTTGACTGGAAAAGGATAACGCACTAAAACGAATCTTTTTCTTATCATTTATTCAGAAACGCAATCATATCCTGCGAAGCTCATGCACCCAAAGAAAGAAATTCTTGAAGCATCAAAATAAAACTTCTGACAAACAAAATTCCTGAAAAAATGTTTTATTTTCTCTTCCAAACTGTACAAACTGCAGTTTTCTTTTAAACAAAAATAAAAATCTTAAAGTTCGGTTTTTTTTTCGGTAAATATGAAAGTATTTTCCTGTTAAATGGTTATTTATTGATCGTCTATTCTCAGTTCTTCTAATGGATGAGCTTTTGTGATTTGGCCATTTCGAGTTGAGCAGCTGAAACATTCTGTAAACCATCCTTAACAACATTCAAATTCTCCTTCCACGCTTGCAACAAATCCCTCAACTGTTCCCACTGCGAGAATCCGAAGGTCCTGTGCATTGTGCTGGAAATGTGAACTTTTTTGTTGGCCTGATCCATGCGGGCTCGCACCAATTTCGTCTTCAACACCTCAATGATGAAAGGTTCAACTTCGTCCTCGGCGATTTGCAGTTCTTGGGTTAATTGATGGAACGTCATCTCGGAGTGGCTCTCAGCCAGTTGCATGAAGGTCAATAAACGCATTTTCTTCATGTTTTGTTCGTGATTGAGTCCCTGGGAAGTGACGAACTCCTTGTGGTTCTCATAGAACTGAATGTACGAAGGAAGTTTGTCCACAACGAAGATGGACAGCAAATCGTGGATGAGATCACCCTCGAGGAAGCGAACTGGTTTCAATGAGAGCAAGGGATCCAACAAGAAAGTGTTGGGATCGGCCAAGGCGGTGACAATGCACTTCATGGCATCTTCACGGGCTACACAAGCGTTGTCAGCGGTATAGGTGCCGAGAAGTTCTATCATCACTTTGGCAGAAAGTTCAATATTGGTGTCCTTGAGGACGTCATGAAGCAGACGATAGAGCTTCTGCATTTGTTCGCTAGAAGGTGGACAGTTGGCGAACTGGCTTTTCAATTGTTCGACTCCGGTGAATACCTCGAGAACTTGGTCGCATTGTTTGGCTACTTGCACCAAATGATAGTAGACATGATACCGGAGTGGTGAGCTTGTGTCGAGGTTGTTAAACAAACGCCAGAGCGATTGCAGACACACCTTTGCCAGCGGTACGTCGGGTGCTTTGGTCATCTTTTCGCAATATGCCAGCACAATGTTTTCTCCTCGGTCCAGTGAAATCTATGGACAGATAAAAATATATAAATAGATAAGCCTTATAATACAAAGTATTTTCAAACTCACAGTGATCATTATGGACACAATACTGTTGAGAATCCCGTCGATTTGGGATGGTTCTCCATCTTTGAAGCACACATCACAAACACCGATAATTTTATGCAAATCATCTTCGATGCCTTTTGATGATTTCTCTGAGGAGATTTCGGCTCCGAGTTTTTTAAAATACTTCCTCAATTCTTGCACCTTGTAGAAAATAAAAGTTAAAACAAGATTTTCTATTCGAAGTATACAAATCAAGAACCACAAACATAACCTAGAAACTTGATTTTTTCTAGTTTTCAAAGCCGAATTTAATGTTTGTGGATAAATAAATTAAAATAATTGTTTTACTTGTTCGTCCAAAGACAAATCGATGAAAACCGGAACAGAATTCATGTTTTTTTCTGGTAAATTGTTTAAAAATTAATTGCAGAAAGATTAGCCAGCACACGTCGCTTTTTTTGACAAATGTTAAAAGAAAGAAGGGAGTTTTTGAGGAAAAGAGATGAACATGTTGGTAAAACAATTTTGGTATAGTCTGGAAAATATAGTCATTAGGGTGTAGACACAATGACTATTTAAATAACGTAAAACTGCATAAATGTCTCGCTATGACAGATTTGAGATGATATGAGATAAATTGTCCTTGTTAAAACAACATTGTGTTGTATGGCGATAAAAAAATTCACACCTATGTTAGAAATAAAATCCAATTAAAAGATTCATTGAGAATCGATAATGTGAAAACCAACTCTTCCCAAAGAAATCCTTTCGATTCGACCGTAGCTCTTTCAAATAAAGACACTAAACTCTTTATTAATCAACGTAAACAGTTTTATTTAGTATATAATTTAAGTTAAAAAGATCATCAATTATTAAAGTTAAATGCACGTAATATATTAATCGACATTAATATAATTAATAATAATAACGAACGAACTTGAATCCTCTACATCCACGACACGACAGACCGATTTTTCTATCTTTCCTTTCTTCTTGTTTCTCTTCTCGTCTTCATCATGACGTTTTGTGTCATTAGTTGGCATATTCAGCGTTGCCAGATTATTGCTAACACCTACTAAAAAAAATCGATTTGACAAAAAACTAAATATTTCTTTGCGCGTACTAGCCTTCTGTTCCTTTTTAAAGTAAATTGGAATAAAGGATAATCTATTTGGGAGAATTGATATTCATGTCATGCGTTTTTCAAAGAGAAATCATTACAATAATATTTTATAATATTTTAACTATGTGTCTGTAAAGCACAATGCCTTTTAGAATGCAACCGGATTCTGCACTACACAAGTTGGTGTCAAATCAACGGACGATTTGCACTAGGAGTTAAACAAAAGTGCTTCCCAAACTTAGAGTCTATCTTAGGATCTCTTGCTTAGCAAGCAAACATCTCATTTAATGCACCACTGCAATGATCAATCCTTAAAAAAGATTCTAAGACTTGCGTGTTTTGAAAATAGTTTCACATCATTCAAAAAATAATTCAAAGCTTGTACTAAATAGGTTTGTGCTTAAACCTTTATCATTAAAATCGATACTCGATCTGATTGACATTTGACATGAACAAAATGTCAATTTTCAACCTAACCTATCATAACAAACAGAATTAAACACCCGACACAAGAAAACAATATATTTTAATTTTAAGTCCTGTAATTTCAATTAAATATTAATATTTAAAGTTCGACAATGCGCACGAAAACTGATCCTTCGCATGTTGTGAATTTTTCCGAACAAATTTACGACTTTGAAATTTGTGGCAATGATTTTGCATTTAATTTAGTTTGTGTTGCATTATCGAAGAAAATTGTACTGGGTTTACTTAAGTTTCCGGTTGGTTTTTTTTTAAATATTTATTTTATGTGGTAAAATTTATTGTATATTGCTATTAATAGGAAGAATCAGAATTAGAAACATTTCACTGGGAACGCCTAAAGGATATTTACCATGAATCCAGATGCCATGCTATAACATTCGCGCCAAAAACTTCTCTAGCAGTTGTGCCCAAAGTCGTGACTCTGTGTGGTGCTGGAGCGGATTTTAATTTAAGAATATTCCGAACGGACCTAGACCAGAATGACACTGTGCAACTGTTAAAAGGTTAGTTAAATTGACTTTGGAATTCAAACCATGACCATCCCCCCATTCCGTTAAAAGGTCACACAAATTATGTGAACGATGTGGCCTGGGAACAAGACGAAGAGTTCCTTGCCTCAGTCAGTGACGATCACTCTTGTAAGATTTGGAGTTCTCTACATAATTACGAAACTGTTACGACATTCTGCCTTTCATCGGCGGGCATGTCAGTGCGCTGGCATCCCGATGAACCTGGAAAACTATTGGTAGCCGAAAAAAAGGGAATTATTCACTTGTACAACGTCCGATCGCAACAGGCTATAATGTCATTGGAATCACCGAAAATTCCTTTGATGAGTGCCGATTGGTCTTTACACAATCGACTGTTTGTAACAGCTTTAGCTGGAGGTGATGTCATTACATGGGATCTTCGCAGGACATGGTGAGTCAGTGTAAGATTAATAGTTGAGTTGCTCATCTGTTTTACTTCTTATAAGCGGTCCAGCTGATGTTAAACAAATCCACGAAGACGGTGGTCGTGTTGTCAGGTTTTCGCCCAATAGTGAGGTTGTGTATGCCAGCATTGGACGTCCTGACATTACTCTAAAGGTGTATACTGCCAAGTCCACTGTTCCGCTTATTGAAGCTTCACTCAAATTATTTGGAGGAATGTCTTGGCATCATCGGCTGCCTTATGTAGCAGCCGCCTACGATCGCAAGATGTGCTTCTGGAAAGTTCAGATAAAGTAGACGTTTTTCGGGAAAGTTGAATCATAGTATTACGAATAAAATTGCATTTTGTATAGCAAAGAAAAAATTATTGCTTCTTGTTTTATTAAATAAACCAATTCGCCTCACTAAAAAGGCAGTGAATGCCTTTTGAATTTCTTGTCACATCTTAACCGTTCATCTGAGACAATTCCACAAAGTCTTAGTTCAGCACACGATTTCCATCGTCTCTCCGTATTTCTTTGTACAATTAACACAGGAGGTTCTTCTTCGATTGTAAATACTTCATTGTAGTAGGAAATAGAAGCTTCAAGTTCAACATCGCCAACACAAGCACTTGCCTCCTGACACCGGTATTTGTTTCCTAATTTCTTCCAACATTTTTGCATGGCACTGATGCCCAATATCAAAAATACAAAATCCGAAATTTCGCGTAGGAAAATGAAAAATTCTGTCATGAAAGATGGATTCACCACGGCATGTACAAGAATGTTTAGACTCAATTGAAGGGCATTCAAGGTTAGAAATATAACTTCGAATAATTGTGCTTTTTCAAAATCAATTTTGGAAACGTCTCCACCGAAAAGTAAATTAAGGGCATTTTTTCGTGAAGTTATGTGCGCCGGAAGCTCACCAATCATATAGAGGAATACAACTGTTATAACCGTTATTGTAAGTTTGAGTTGGTGCTGCCAAAAAGAATGGAATTTTTTAAAAGAGAAATGTTTAGTTCGTTTTAATTAATTTACTTACCTCTTGGCGAGATTGTGTGGCTGAAGATTTTTTCCTTCCTGGAGAATATAAAGATTTACATTTTTTGGAACATCTTCGGAATATAATTATTACAGCTATGTTTCCGAAGAGAAGAAATATGCCTGGCATGATGCATAGAACAACGAAGGAGATCCAGTTGTGGATTTTATAAATTCTATTTAAAAAAAATTAATATAATTAAAAGTATACAAAATATCATTTTTTAAAAACTGATAGTTTTCCAGAGATGTGATAGGATAAAACCGAAGAAGAAGTGAAGAGAGCGATTTTTATTATCGGAAATGTTAACATCCTTTGAGAAACCCCTTGTTCGACTCCGAATGGGCTTGGGCAAATAAAGCCAAATCAGAGGCTTACAGGTCGTGACTCCGGAAATGAACAGAGCATCTTATAATCCCTACATTGGGTCAATGAAGGATGAGAAACGCTTGCTCAAAAGAAAGTTAAAAGATCATTTGTGACGTGAAGTCAAGGAGATGCTCAACAACTTTAGCTGGAAAAAATGTGAAACTTACAACGAGAATTTAGACATAGAAAATCTGATACGTTTTATAAAGATGAGGTTGGAGAATGCTAGCTGTTCTGTCAACATTTTAGCGAGACCTTCGACACCACCAGGAGGGTGCTGATAACAAGCTGATGCACTGTCATGCAGATGGTTTAACACAGTGCTTGAGAAGGTACAAATAGGGGGGTTGATTATAAACCAGGACAAGGCGAAGTATGTTTTCATCACAAAAAGTTCAAGCCCACTAATAACTTATAATAACTTAGTCAAAATGTGACAAGGTAGTCACTTATTTTGTCTACTTAGGATTGGTGTTAACACAGGAAAAACATCAGCGTGGAAATCAAACGTTGAATAACTCTTCCTTATCACAGTTTCTCGCTGCAATGGGTTTTATTAAGAGTCAGTAATCATCGACCTATTTTGTGCGTCTAAGAAGAGTCCAACTGATGAGCCCACCGTTCATGCTTGGACGAAATGCACATTTTGGGGTAATGGACACTAAAACCTTTGAATTGAATTTTATTCAACAAAAACTCCACAAAAAAAAAAACAACAACAAACAACTAGCAATTGTTGTTGTTGTTGCAATATATTTTTACTGTTTCTCTAGCCTAACTAGGTTATTGATGAACAAAACCGTTTTAAGAAGAACCAAAGATAAGCTATACACTTAACATTTCGGTTCTGCTATATGGAGCAGAAGCATGGACCAATCGGATGAGAGTTCTATTGCTCTATTCGAGAGAAAAGTACTAGGAACGACTTACTGTTCTGTTTACGAACCAGAAAACTATGAAAAGTTATGTACAGCGACATAAGCCTAGTTAAACAAGTTCTTATCCAGCGGTTAAGAAAAATGGTTTGGCCATGTATGTACATAGATTGGATGAGCATCAACGCTGTAAAACACAGGAAAGCCTTTGACGCCATACCAGTGAGTCAGAAGCCAAGGTAAACCTCATCATAGATGGAGGTACCAGGAACTCGCACTCTAAAACGAAATGGTAAAAGTTGTAAAATTACGTAAGAGTACATTTATTTCTTGGTCACGTCAGCTATTAATTTAAATTTTAAATAAAACGTTACAGCACTAAGTGCTGCCAGGCATTTGAGTTAGTTTTCAGTTTTCTATGAATATGAACGGAGATGCCAAATTGTTAAAACTATTACGTACTTTAAGCTTGTAGTTCATTTTTAATAATAGAACCGACTTCAAAGTGCTGCTGTTGGCACATTTTTCAAAATATTTTCCAATTATTTTCCAATTAAATCGTGTAAAAACGATCATAAACCTTATAACCCTCGTAAATTTAAATCCTGACTCGTAAATCAACTGTCAAAATTTGTATGTCTTGACTTTGTAATTTTCTTTATAGATGCTGAGCTGACTAGTTTTTTTTTCTATTTTCTTAAGAAGTTTGTTTTTATGTTCGAAAAATAATTGTTTTCTTCGAACTTTATATTCTTTTAATAAAAACCAATAACTAGGTAATTAATAAGATCTACTAGTGTACTTTTGTTAGTAAGTGTACTTCAATCTCAACTCTGACTCTAAATGACTGTTTCTACATTTACGCAATTTGTTTCTAAGAGTGATATAAATTTTCACCAATGACTTTGTGCCCGACAATTGACAGTTTTGACTGACGATACCGTTGCTGTTTTTCAAACAGAAGGTTTAAAAGCCACCTCTACGCAATTGGCCATCACAATGGCGGGTGATTGGCGTCAGATGGCTTATGTCACAGAAGCCCCGATGGTCGAGTTTTCGGTTTTTTCTTCCGCATATCAAAAAAAATTGGGACTTTGTTGGTTTTACGCGTCCTCACCGTGATGAACAATCAAACTCATTTCATTTTAAATCTTTGAAAAATAAATAAAAAAATCTTTCACCCAAAAACCATCCCTACTATTGAAAAAAATGCATGCTTCGTCCCATTTTTTGGGTTAATTGGCAGCACCACGTAGGATTCAAAGCAGACAAAGCGGAAGTCGACCATCTTTTATTTACTTGTCCGTATTTTTTCATCAAAGTGTTGTGTTTAGGGCAAGTAAATATTTTCTTGGTCTTACATTTTTACGAACACAAATTCCTTATAAAGACAGCCTGATTCCTAAAAGTAAATTTAAAATAAAAGTGACACAATTATACACTAGACACACAAAAAAAATTAACGCAATAGCTCAAGTCGTATCCATTGTGGTAAGTATGTTTATATTTGATTAAACCTTACAAAATCTGAAAATGATATAAAAAAAACCTAATTCTGTTAGCCGATGAAAACTGTAGAAGATATGTAGTTCCAAAAACCTACGATAACTCAGTAACCTTTTCAAGCAATTTTGTGTAATTTTTTGAAGTTAAACTGCAATATGAATGTACGTATAAGATTCAGTGCTATTGACAACTCATTTATACAATGCTTGTGGTAAATAGATAAGGGCATCTGAATTTGTCCTATTGTGCTGAATGTTTAAATTGATTTTTTGTATGCAAGCTGTCTTATGTGCATAACACCTAATAATGTTTGTTTATTACATTTTGTGTCATGTATTCTAATGTTCGCGGCTTAAGAAAGAATTTCTTTCACGTGTACGACACTGTTCATACAGGCCAGCTGTTTTGGCATTAAGTGAAACTCAGGTTGGAGTAAATACTGATTTATCAGAATTTGCTCTACATGGGTATAGCTTGGTGCCATTAATCTTTTTCCATCATGGTCTCGTGGTCTATGTTAGGAATGATATTGCTTGCCCCAATATGGGCATTGTTCCAACACGGACTTTAAAATCTTGTGGCTCAAATTCACTGTCCGCAAGCATGTCATTTATTATTGTCTTATTTATAGAAGTCCAAATCTCGACAGGGCTGTCTGATTCCATCTCGAAAATTGTTTCCCTTTGTCCTCGCACTGAAATCGTTATTGCGGGCGATTTCAATGTACACAATTCCAATTGGCTCCGCTAATCTGGTCAGACAACACCCGATGTGCCAACGCGTATACCGGATGTTGCTGGGCAAGCCGCCCATACTCTTGACTTGTTTCTTACTTCTCACCCTGATAAATATACCATTAGTGTAATTTCTCCATTTGGCACTTCAGACCGTGTCATTTCAGCTAATTTCTCATCCTCCACCCACCCAGTTAAAGAAAAACTTCCCACCAGGACCGTTTGGCAATACGAGAAAGCCAACTGGGACGGCCTGAATATTTTTTTCCGAAACTTTAACTGGTCACTATGCTTCCTCGATAGTAACATTGATGCCAGTACGGAAATGATCACAAATGTGATTCTTCTAGGGATGCGTGCTTTTATTCCTAACAGAGTAAAAAGCATCAAACCTAAAGAAAAGTCTTGGTTTAATTCTGAGTGTAAAGAAGCTATCAGGCTCAAAGAAATAAGTTTCCGATCTTATAAAGCCAACCCAACAGAGGAAAATCGGAAAAAGCACAAACAAGCAAGGAACTCATGCAACTCTTCTTTCAATAACGAACCAAACTTTTGCATGACCAAAATTACGGCAAAATACTGCAGTGTCCAAGGCAGTAAACATTTTTGGTCATTGGTAAAAAATATTAAAAAAACTCCTCAACATCTTCGGTTCCAACGCTCATCGACAATAACAAAACAATTGTTTACTCTTCAGAGAGAGCAAACTTGCTTGCGGCTCACTTCGCTGCCAGCTCCATACTGCCACACAGCAACGTTGCCCCTACTGTACTTGAGAATGTAATTTTTTCCATGGGACACATTTTTTTCCACTCGTACAGTAGAAAGAGTTCTCGAAGATCTCGATATACACAAATCCACTGGCCAGGATGGTATACCCCCGATTCTTCTGAAGAGGTGTTCTTCCACACTGGCAAAGCCATTGCGTAAGCTTTTCCATCGCTCCTACTCTTCTAGAATCTTTCCTAGAAGATGGAAAACAGCATTTGTCCATCCTGTCCCAAAAAGATGACCCATCGTCCCCCTCCTCCCAACGACCCATAGCAATAACATCCCTTCTTTCTAAGGTCATGGAAACGCTGATTAACCGTCAGCTTAAGGAATATCTCGAAGATCGAAAGCTTCTCCATGACTGCTAGTATGGCTTCCGCAGCAACCGTTCCACTGGTGATCTGATGGCATATCTCATCGAACAGTGGAACAAATCTTTACATCGCTTTGGTGAAAGTAAGATTATTGCTCTTGATATCTCTTTAAGGCATTTGAAAGAGTTTTGCATGAAGCTCCCTTATGGAAAATGCGTGCTTTTGGGATCGATGATACTCTTGTTCATTGGATTAGAAGCTATCTTCCGGACCGTTCAATAGAAGTTGTATTGGACGGATTCAAGTCTGATTCCCACAAAATAAATGCTATTGTGCCCCAGGGCTCTGTTCTGTCTCCGACTCTTTTCCTCATTTTTATAAATGATCTTCTGTCTGTTACTTCTAATCCACTTAACTGTTTTGCTGACGACTCTACCCTCAGCTTTTCATATTCGTTCGATAATTCACGTCCTTCGACTTCGGACGTACAATTGCAACGGTACCGTACGTCAAGCTCATTAAACTCCGATTTATACAGCTTTGTCAAATGGGGTAATAGGAATCGTGTGGAGTTTAATGCTTCGAAAACTCAATGCTGTCTTCTGTCGTTAAAGCTAAACATACCCCCAATGCCATTGTCCATGAATGGCACTTACATCGAAGAAACCGAAAGGCTCTCAGTACTCGGTATGTGTGTCAACGACGACCTCCGTTGGAACGACCATATATTTGAAGTCGCTAAGAATGCTGCTAAGTGCTTAAGTTTTCTGTATCGGTGTAAGAAGTATTTTTCTCCTTCAGATCTGGCTACGATTTATTAAGCGTTTATTCGCTCTAAAATCGAATATAACTCCCACCTCTGAGCAGGTGCTTCACAAACATCGCTTCTTTTGCTTGATAGAATAAAAAAAAATCGAGCGTGAAGATTGATAGGAAATAGAACTGCCGCTGAAACAATTGCCCCTCTCGAACACCGACGCAATGTTTCATGTCTTTCCTTATTTTATCGTTTCTTTTATAAAAAATGTTCACTCGAGGTAGCCAGCTGCATTCCTCCCCTTAAAAGTTTCGCCCGTAATACTCGTCTTGCTAGGAATGCCCATCAGTTCACCCTTGAGTCCAATTTCGGACGTACCGTGAAATATAGGGATTCATTTTTTAGCCGTACAACACGACTTTGGAATGGTTTACCCGGCGAGATTTTCCCTTGCCATTTCAATTTGCAAACATTCAAAACCAATGTTAATCGACACCTTCTATCTCTCCCCTCCCTATCTTCCTAATGCCCGCGCAGTGTGTTACATTAAAAGGGAAACAAATAGTCCCTTGTGCGCGCGTTAATTAAAAAAAAAAAAAAAATATGAAATTTAGCTGCAAAAATAAAGCCAGAAATCCGAAGTGGAAGTATTAGTGGAGCCATGCAGAAGGATTATTTACTAGCTATATTGGAATTGCTTTAGTGAAGAAATTCTGCTGCCTTATTACAACTAAGCACTAAACAATAAAAAGAATTTCGTCATGGCTTCTAAAAAAAATTGGCTAATAACACACACATCTTAAAATAAAATAAATAAATTTATTGGCGCGACAGCTCCTTAAGAAGCCAAGGCCTAGTGACTTATACTCTCAACCATTCCTGTGTGTGTGTTGTTTATCTGCAAGAATGGAAGGGACCTACAGTTTACCGCCGAGTCCGAACGGCTACACGAGATGCACTTTTTCAAGATAAAAACACACACATCTTGCCCAACATAAATCAACTCAATCAATCAATTACAGTTATACTCACTTTGAATAAAACAAGTCCGTCGCGTAGAAAGATCCATCGTCTCGAACAAGGAATATAAAATAATATGGAACATTTAAAGCTGCAGACATCAGCATTATAGCACACGTATTCCTTCTGGCTATAGAGCGTCTGCAGAATTTCGGTGGAGTTTGTGGTAACCTATGCAACAAATAGATGATCCTATCTAATGTCACTGCAACTAAAATCCAATTAGCAGCCCCAGTGAGGGTGCCAAATAATGGCGACTGCCATCTCATATCAAAATGTGTCCAAGTCGTTGAGTTCAAGCAGATACTCCTTGATATGGATATCAGGAAAATTATGCAACAGCACAAACAATCCACCACAGATAGAATCGTCAAATAGGTAAACACCGAAGGCGTCATCTTAGGACGCATGAAGACCAGTGCATTTAAACAATTTGCCACGCATCCGAAAAGTGCAAGAATCGGGATAACTACAGCGTATATAAAGTAAACTTTGGGATTTGGTTCGGAGCGTATCCAGATGCAATCAGATTCAGATGCCTTTTTAATGCATTGCATTTTTGTTTGTTTGGAAAAAAATTTAATGTGGAAATTCTGATGAACGAAGTGCTTCCGATAGATGGTTGTAAGTTACTAAATCTTATCTGATCGAGGATAATAGACAAATCGTTTTATCTGCAAACATTAGATTGTTTATCAACTTGAAATTGTTGATAAGGTGGGCTGTAATTCTTGTAATATGCTGAAATGTCTGACATCGAAGTTGACCTTAAATAATTCGATGTTAGTTGAAGGAGGGGTATATTATTGTTTTGATTGAACGTAATAAGTTAAAATTAAAATATCCCGCAACTGATTATTCATAGATAAGTTGCTACAAACAAGTTAAGAATATTATGAATTCAAACCTCGTCTCAACGGTAGGTTTCACGTCGTTATGCGCACAGGTTTATGCGTTTTGACCAAAATGTCTTAGGTGTCCTCCAAACGTTTTCATATAAAAATAAATATGTGTGTCAGATGTTTATTTATGGACAAAATATTTAAAAAACTAAAAGTCCGGTTTTGATCAAAAATATGCCCATGGGTGGCGCTGAAGCAATCACTATATTGAAAGACGCTAAAACTTCTGCAAATCTGCCATCCAGGAAGTGCAATTGAATGGGGCTGGCAAAAGGAGGATCTACGGTGATTGTACAAGAAGACCACAGCGTTTATTTGTGCGGATTCGTCATAAGCGATAGACTTAGGCAAGAAGTCTTGGGCTTTCGACACGTAAGTGAGCGACTTGTGACAATCCGTATAAAGGCTAAATTCGCCAACATTAGCCTAATATGCGCTCATGCCCCCACACGAACTCCTCGACAAAACCTATGAGCAATGCCCTAAATAACCACGTTAAGATCCTACTAGGCGATTTTAACGCAAAACAAGGTAAATAGAAAATCTTTAGTAGGACTGTCGGAAAATATAGCCTACACGACAAAACGTCTAAAAACGGACTAAGGCTAATTGACTTCGCAGCGGCACATAACGTGACCATTGCAATTACGTGGTTTTCTCATCTCGATGTACAAAAAGGGACTTGGCGACACCCAGATCAAAAAACCGTCAACCATATTGATCACGTTGCGAACGATGCAAGACACGCTTCCAGTATCTTGGATGTTCGCACCTTTCGAGCAGCTAACATCGATTTGAATCACTACCTTGTTGCAGCAAAGGTAAGAATGCGAATAACCCGAACACCACAACAACCGAGCGATACTGTGAGGAAGTATGACGTCGGAAAGCTGCAATCGCAAGAAACCGCCAGAACCTATGCCGATCGAATATCCTGTAACCTCTCAAGAAATCCAGTACCGCCTGCATTAAGTGCCGAAGACCAGGGGTAACACTGCCAACAAGCCATCTGAGATGCCGCAACTGATGTGCTAGGTTTCACCAGACCACCACCACGTAATCTCTGGTCGATAACGAATGCAGGCAGGCCCATGCAGCCAAACAAGAGGCATATAAAGCGTCGCTGCAAAGAAAGACGCGAGCTCTACGAGTAGAAAAGACGGTAAGAACACCGGCTTCTCCAAAAGAAAAAGAGAGAGCATGAGAAGCGCGTGATCTAAGATATTGAGAGATTCAACTCCAGGAACAACGTGCGGAAATTTAACAAACAGGTAAAAAGAACGTGCCAAGGAAAAAAAACCCGCACAGAAGCCATGGAGAGATAGGAATGGAAACCTTGTAGTCGGTGCTGAGTACATCAAAGGACCATTTCTGCAGACTCTTAAACGGCGATGAAGACCAAAATCCCGCTGTCAGGTAGAATGAACACTTCAACATGGACGATGACAGACAAAAATTCCGTACACCTGGCCAAAATGAGGTGAGGATAGCATTATCTAAACTAAAAAACAACAAAGCTGCTGGACCCGACGGACTACCCGCCGAACAAGATCCTTTCTGCCGTACTATGTGAACCCCTGAAACCTTTCGTCAGACCACTATCAGTGTGGTTTCAGACCAGGAAAGTCCACAATCGATCAAATGTTCACGCTACGGCAATTCCTGGAAACTACCCAAGAATTCCAAATCGATTCCCACCACCTCTTTATCGATTTTAAGGCCGCGCGTACGATAGCATTTACAGAGACGAGATATACAGAGCCATGTTAGGTTTTGGCATCACCACAAAACTCATCCGACTGTGCAGGATGACGATGGAGAACTCTCGCTGCTCCGTCAAGGTTGGTACTGATCTCACAGAAGCTTTTGACGTCAAAAAAGGATTTCGACAAGGTGATGCGCATGTTGGTTGAGGCCCAGGTTCGTCCCGAACTGTAGCACCCCCTAAGTAAGTATGTAAGTACAGAAGAATGCGAGAACCAAGTTCTGAAAAAAAGAAACAAGAAGAGAATAATTCTCTCTTCGTCTACAAACTGTAAGATAACAGGTATTTTTCAGTAAAATAATTATCCTGCCCCATCAGAGTCACCTTTTTTCCGGGGTACTACCTCATGCGAGGATATGACAAATCCTCCAAGAATAAAGTTTGTCTCCATAAGTGCATCTCGTCTCTCGTGTAGCGATTCGGACTCAGTGGTAAATTGTAAGTTTCTCCGCTCCTGCATATTTACACCCACACACACTGGAATGGTTTAGAGTATAAACCATTTAGGCCTTGGCTCCTGATGTAACTGTCGCATCAAAAATTGTATGTATAATTTCCATATTTGGGCAGATTCTTTTGTAACGCACTCAAGTGGATGGTATCCAAAAAGAGCTTTACAAGAATTATGGATTCATTTACATCTCTTGAGCAGAGCAGTAGAAATGCTCATCAATTTACTCATGAGTCAAACTACGAAAGTATTAATAAGAGATTCTTTCTTAAGTCGCACCTCACGAATGTGGAACGCTTTGTCAGGCTTCCTCCCATTTTTTTATTAAGAACTTCAAAACTAATTTCTATCGGTATCTCCTCTTTTATCCGTCCTTATTTTTCTAATGCTCGTGCGGTGTTCAAATATTTGCAAATACGTTTGAGTCTTGTTGATAAAGGGAAAAGTCAGAAGTTTCTTAGTGGCCGATTTAGTTTACCAAAATGTTATCTTTATTTTTAGAAGGAAACGCAGTTTTTTTTTTTTTTATAATTAACGCGTGCACAAGGGACTATTTGTTTCCCTTTTAATGCAACACACTGCGCGGGCATTAGGAAGATAGGGAGGGGAGAGATAGGAGGTGTCGATTAACATTGGTTTTGAATGTTTGCATATATTGAAATGGCTAGGGAAAATCTCGCCGGGTAAACCATTCCAAAGTCGTGTTGTACGGCTAAAAAATGAATCCCTATATTTCACGGTACGTCCGAAATTGGACCCAAGGGTGAACTGATGGGCATTCCTAGCAAGACGAGTATTACGGGCGAAACTTTTAAGGGGAGGAATGCAGCTGGCTACCTCGAGTGAACATTTTTTATAAAAGAAACGATAAAATAAGGAAAGACATGAAACATTGCGTCGGTGTTCGAGAGGGGCAATTGTTTCAGCGGCAGTTCTATTTCCTATCAATCTTCACGCTCGATTTTTTTTTATTCTATCAAGCAAAAGAAGCGATGTTTGTGAAGCACCTGCTCAGAGGTGGGAGTTATATTCGATTTTAGAGCGAATAAACGCTTAATAAATCGTAGCCAGATCTGAAGGAGAAAAATACTTCTTACACCGATACAGAAAACTTAAGCACTTAGCAGCATTCTTAGCGACTTCAAATATATGGTCGTTCCAACGGAAGTCGTCGTTGACACACATACCGAGTACTGAGAGCCTTTCGGTTTCTTCGATGTAAGTGCCATTCATGGACAATGGCATTGGGGGTATGTTTAGCTTTAACGACAGAAGACAGCATTGAGTTTTCGAAGCATTAAACTCCACACGATTCCTATTACCCCATTTGACAAAGCTGTATAAATCGGAGTTTAATGAGCTTGACATACGGCACCGTTGCAATTGTACGTCCGAAGGCGAAGGACGTAAATCATCGAACGAATATGAAAAGCTGAGGGTAGAGTCAGAAAAAACTGTTAAGTGTAGTAGAAGTAACAGACAGAAGATCATTTATAAAAATGAGGAAAAGAGTCGGAGACAGAACAGAGCCCTGGGGCACAATAGCATTTATTTTGTGGGAATCAGACTTGAATCCGTCCAATACAACTTGTATTGAACGGTCCGGAAGATAGCTTCTAATCCAACGAACAAGAGTATCATCGATCCCAAAAGCACGCATTTTCCATAAGGGAGCTTCATGCAAAACTCTTTCAAATGCCTTAAAGAGATATCAAGAGCAATAATCTTACTTTCACCAAAGCGATGTAAAGATTTGTTCCACTGTTCGGTGAGATATGCCGTCAGATCTCCAGTGGAACGGTTACTGCGGAAGCCATACTGGCAGTCATGGAGAAGCTTTCGATCTTCGAGATATTCCTTAAGCTGACGGTTAATCAGCGTTTCCATGACCTTAGAAAGAAGGGATGTTATTGCTATGGGTCGTTGGGAGGAGGGGGACGATGGGTTATCTTTTTGGGACAGGATGGACAAATGCTGTTTTCCATCTTCCAGGAAAGATTCGAGAAGCGTAGGAGCGATGGAAAAGCTTACGCAATGGCTTTGCCAGTGTGGAAGAACACCTCTTCAGAAGAATCGGGGGTATACCATCCTGGCCAGTGGATTTGTGTATATCGAGATCTTCGAGAACTCTTGCTACTGTACGAGTGGAAAAAAATTTGTCCCATGGAAAAATGTACATTCTCAAGTACAGTAGGGGCAACGTTGCTGTGCGGCAGCATGGAGCTGGCAGCGAAGTGAGCCGCAAGCAAGTTTGCCTTCTCTGAAAAGTAAACAATTGGTTTGTTATTGTCGATGAGCGTTGGAACCGAAGATGTTGAGGAGTTTTTAATATTTTTTACCAATGACCAAAAATGTTTACTGCCTTGGACACTGCAGTATTTAGCCGTAATTTTTGGTCATGCAAAAGTTTGGTTCTTTCAATAACGGAGTTGCATGAGTTCCTTGCTTGTTTGTGCTTTTTCCGATTTTCCTCTGTAGGGTTGGCTTTGTTAGAACGGAAACTTACTTCTTTGAGCCTGATAGCTTCTTTACACTCAGAATTAAACCAAGACTTTTCTTTAGGTTTGATGCTTTTTACTCTGTTAGGAATAAAAGCACGCATCCCTAGACGAATCACATTTGTGATCATTTTCATATCGAGGAAGCATAGTGACCAGTTAAAGTTTCGGAAAAAAATATTCAGGCCGTCCCAGTTGGCTTTCTCGTATTGCCAAACGGTCCTGGTGGGAAGTTTTTCTTTAACTGGATGCGTGGAGGATGAGAAATTAGCTGAAATGACACAATGGTCTGAAGTGCCAAATGGAGAAGTTACACTAATGGTATATTTATCAGGGTGAGAAGTAAGAAACAAGTCAAGAGTATGGGCGGCTTGCCCAGCAACATCCGGTATACGCGTTGGCACATCGATTAGTTGGGTAAGGTGATGTAACCCGGCAAAGAGCTCGACATACCTTCCTTCGGGTGTTGTCTGACCAGAGTAGCGGAGCCAATTGGAATTGTGTACATTGAAATCTCCCGCAATAACGATTTCAGTGCGAGGACAAAGGGAAACAATTTTCGAGATAGAAAATTTGGCTCCAAGGCAAGAAAAGAAATATAAAGAATTTGTTTGTTTGGTGTATGTATAAAGCAAACATTTGAAAATGCTAACAAAAACTGTAGTTTAAAAGCCAGAAAAGACTATATTCAACTCGAGGAGGAGATATTCAAATAAACAAAACAGATAGAAGCGGCATTAATTCAACTTTTATTTAAAAAAAATAAATATTGCTCTTTCCGAAACAAAACACAAAACTAAGAATTAAGACCGCTTTGAATCAATAAAAATGCATTTAATTTAAAAGAGAAATAGAGTTTATATTTTCAATTTATGTATATATAATATAGTATATATAATTAAATAGATTTCCTAAGAGTACGATGTCGTTTTAAAAATAACAAAATTTAAATAAATGTTAACAGTGTTTTATATTTTATTTTTGTCTTAAATAGATAATATTATTTCAATTTTGTTGCTAGTTTTCTGTTTTGAAAATTTTATTCGCATTAAATTTAATTTTTTTTTATAATTAAATTTAATCACTTAAAAGATGTGTTTTTTTGTTGAATCATCTGTAAATACATCGATTAATGCAAGGAGATGTAATAAAAAAAAATAGATTTCCGTCTACAAGAATGTATGTATATATATATTTGTTTAGAGTATATAAATATTTGTTTATATTTTTTTTTTCAAATTTCAACCATTTTAGTAATCATCATTCTTACGAGTTTAAATCTTATCTTTTGCAGATAGAAAATAATAGATATTTTTTTTCCATTTCTTAAATTAAAAATAAAATCTTTTACGTTTGAATGATGTTTTAAACTTATTGGATTAAATGATTTGAGTTTGATTTTGGCCATATACATAAAATGCGACATTAAAGATGTTTAATTTCTGAGTCAGTATTTTGGGAAGTTATGTTTGAGATATACAAACAGAAAAGGAGATTTCGCTTACCGTTTACGATGAAATAAGTGTACTAAAATAGATTTGTGTAAATACAATATTTTTTTTTTGTATTTTTAAATGCTAGATCATAATATATTTTATTTGATACATTGTATTTATGTTATTAGTAAGATTTTACTTTTTTTCCATTCATATTTATTTTTTTTTTTTGTAAATTTATTTTTAATTATTTGAATATAGTACAAGTGTTTTTAAATATAAATATGATGAGGCATTAGTTTTTTTTTTTACTTATGTAAATGTGTATAGTTTATAAATGTTTGACGTTGTATACTAGTAAACGAGAAATTATATAGGTGGCGTTTTACAGGGCTTGTTTACTTAGAAATGGACATTTGCTGATAGTTTACGTGTGTAGATGCGACCACCAATCTTAAAATTGTTTTCAATTCAATTTGTTGATTTTCGATAACATATTGAAGAATATAAAATAAATAACATTAAACAATCGGATTGTTTATTTTAAGAAGATTTTTAAATTTCAACACCACCACGAAGCCCAGAATAACCACTGAACATACAATAAATTATATGCAAAGGCTAATACAAGGCTTAAATATATTTGGCGAAAAGTAGAGAAAATAGATACATTCAAGGTTCTTTGAGAACTGCAGAGTTTTCGAAATTTAAAACACAAAAATTATGCATTGCTCATGTCTGCCAATTATTTTAGACAAGACACTGTTTTTTTTTTTTAACATTTATGTTACACAAATATTAGTTCCTTAGGATAGATTGTCTTCAAAAACTTATATTTTAATTGTTTGGTTAATTTTTGTCCTTTTGCTTGGACATTATATTATTCATCAAAAAAGCTTTCTATCGGATTCTAATTTTAATTTTAAATATACATTTTGAAATTCAATGTATGCAAACATTGTTTTTTTTTTTTGTTTAACTTTTAAGCAACATAGTGACAAACCTGACATTTTAAGTAGTACGAGTATGTCACTTCGAATTAATAGTATTTATTATATTATATGGTACATTGAGACTCTTCCTTTTAAAAATACAGTTTTTAATTTAATAATAATTTCTATAAAATAAAATTGTTTTTTTTTTATAAATTGAAATTCTTTTGAGTTAAATATGAGTTAATTAATAAAAAAATGTTTGTTTTGTTAAGTAATGTTTGGGGCGTTCATTACGAAACGTTAAAGTTAGTTTTTGTTTTCAATGTTTGTTAGTCCTTAAATAAAACATTTAACTTTATTTTTTTTTTGTATTTACAAAGACTAGTATTTTATTTAAAAATTTTTTTTTTTAGTATGAAAACCTTTATAACATTTTTTAATGTTAAGCTACAAAGTTTTTTTTTTCTTGTTCAAAGTATCACATAGTAGATTTTAAAAAAGAATAGAATGTTCGGAGAAAACAAAGGAAATGGAATTGCTAATTCAGATGATTAATAGATACTTAATGGTACATATTATAAAAAAAAACACTTTTAAAAGTTTTTTAAGTGTATTGTTAACATAAACTTTATGCCTTCAAGAAACGTATATTATTATTCGTCTTAGTAATAATATATTAAAACGTGATTTAGTAACTCTCAAAACGGGTCTAACAATTAAGTTCAAAATTACAAAAAACAATTTCCTTTTTAAAAAATAAAATGCATTAATTAATTTGATAACAATGCTTGGATAATTCGCTTTCATATTAAAGAGTTAAAAAAAAAAAACATTTTGAAAACTCAGTGGAAAATCCCATATAAACTTCACTCACGGTAAGATTTCACTTTTACATGACTGAATTCAAGTGAAATTTTAGTTGTAGATGCTGCTGCCTTTGATTATGAATTCACAGCACCAATTTTCCGACCTGATGCCACTAACTAAAACAATGAAAGCCTTAAGAGCAAAACAGTTTTAATATTTATCAGACAAAGTAGCACTCATTTAATCCACAAACAAAAAAGACTCAAAACTTATTTAAAATAAAGATTTAAATTGAAATTAACCTCAAGAATTTAAGTTCAGACGTCTTACCCTTTCATAGAAAATAAATGAAAGATGTCAATGAGCACGTGACGTCAACATGTATAGTAACATACTTACTTAAGTGTGTTTAATGAGCATGCTATTCCACTTTGCCACCAGGCTTCATATTAAAAAAAAAAATGTTTTTATTTCAAATAGTTTACAAACTTCCTAATGCTCAAAATTAACTTAAATGGATTTAAAAGCAGTAAATTTCCTGCCAAGAGTATATTTAATTGTTCTTGTTGATTCTCATGAAATTGAGTACCTTTTAATTTTCATAAAGTATAATTCACAAGAACGAAATGTTTAACTTGCTTTCGTAAATTTACATAAACAAGTTAGGAAAAATGCCAGAAAATAGAAAAGACGTATTTGATATGAAAAGTATAAGACCGAAAAGTGAAAATATTAAACCAGTTGACTGAGTATGGATGATGACTTAATAAAAGTAAATATTTACATTTTTTTTGAGGATATGGAGTCCCTAAATACTGCTGAAACTGCTACACAAGGAGAAGAATGGTACGAGCTGGAATCTTCGTTTTGACTGGAAAGAGAGAGATTTACCATAGTGTGCGACGTGTCAAGTATAACAGCATCAACTCAATATATAAGATGCTGAAAATACACTTACGGGAAAAAAAATCGGACCAGCTCATGTGAAGATTGCAACAAATTCTTGAGGTATATCTTCCCAATCCTCTTGAATGCCCATCTTTAGTTCCTGCATATTTTCTACTGGATCAGTTTAAGCCTTGAGCCCGCCTGAAGCAAGTAACTCACGAATTCGCACCGCAACTTCTAGTACAGTGGTGAGATTTGTACCACAACCAATTGTCTGAAGATCTACTTAACGATATTCCCGCAGAGCTTTTAAAGTCGGTGCAAACGAAGTCCAGCGAACTCCTACATCCATTCATAGCCTGGATTTCCGAAGATTTTATTGACGAATGAAAAAAGGGAATAATCGTTACGCCAATCCCTTGAGAAAGACTTGCCCTGTTTAGCTTAAATCTTACATCAGCTGTTACGAAGTTGCAAATGTTTGTTAATCGATGGCTAGGAAACATCCTTGGGATTTTCTGGCATAATCGAATATCCAAGAAGATCTTCACAAGAGAACGGGTCCGAAACCCACCGACTCTATTTTAAGAGGGCGAAAGTAGCAGTAAGATTCGAAAAGGCAACAACTGTATTGGAAATCTAGCAATGCATTGGACGAAGAGAAGCACATGGCGTAGAACAGTCGAGGGGGAATCAGCACAACTAGGAAAGATTTGGAGGGGGGCGAAACACATTTTCGAAAATCGCACACGATAGCGTGTATACTTAGTAGAAGCCCTGTGCTAGGCTAGGGGTCCCCCACGGGTTTAAAAGGTCTGAAGTTACTAACCTAAGTAAGTAAATAAAACTGCATAGTTTGTTTGAAAATTCAAGTTCAGAAATTCAATTTTTAGAAATGAGGGTGGAAATATCTAAACATATATTTTAATTAAAAATATGATTTTCAATACATCTTCTAAATAGACACATCTATAAAATTATTTGTAAATGCAAATTTTAATTGTGTAAGTATTTTTTTATTAAATAAAATTTAAAAAAAAAAAACGCATTTCTCAACATTCTTCTCTGAATCGAATATTGAGAAGGGTTCTGTGTTTCATTTATTAAAAAAAATAATAATGTTGAGTTTAGTTTTATTAAATTCGCAGATATATGTATGTAAATCCCTTCTAATATTTTATTTTGTCCATTAATACATGCGTTTTTTTTCAATTTTTCCCTAATCAGATTTGATTTGGAGATAATGCTTTAAAATGCTCTAATATATGTTTTTATTTTTTTTATTGTGCTATATAGATATTTCTCTTAATTTTCGTTCCTTAAATTGTGATTTGATTCTATTTAAATTCCACATTTTTCTTACAATTGTTTTATATAATTATTAAATGCATTCATATACAATTAAAAAGATTTATTTTAACTGTTTTTTTTTTCTTTTTTTATACTAATGATGATGACATTTTTTATGAAAACGATAAAATTAATATCCCATTTTTTTCTGTTTTAATAATATCATACCTCAATAAGTGTTTTGTTTTCCCATTAACTTTCATATATATATTTTTTTTTCAATATTTTAAACATCTTAGCAAGAAAAAATAATTAAATAAATTTAAATATTTCAAACTTAAACAAGTAACATGTGTATTAATGTTTATATAAATATTTTTTTAAAAATTTAATTATATAAAGGAATGATTTTTGTTTGCTTTTAACTTTCGTGAAAATACGTGCTAAAAATATCGACCGTACGCAAATTAATCCGTTTCATGGCCATCCTAATTGCATTCTCGTGCTCTAATATATAAAAAACAAATTTTACTCTTAGTTATACATATATATATATAATTAACAATTGTTTAAAATTCTTAAATTAAAAAAAAAAAAAACATAATAATTAACAATGTTTGTGTTGATTGTTCTGTTATTTTGTTTTACAAAAAATCATAGAGTGTAAACTTTTGGTAAATTATTATAATATAACAAAAAACTTAACACTAACAAAAAAAAAAAAAAAAACTTTTTATTTTTTAATATAACAAAAAAGAAAAACTCTGTTTCGGTGTGAAATTTGTATTAATATTGTTGTTTGGTAGTTGTTGAATTATTGCTTACACTGTTGCCACATATTCGGGATTTAGATATGAGAAACCAACAAATTCCGTTTGATCTAGATTCATCATAAATACTTTGTCGGTTGGTGTTAAGTCTGTCTTCTCTGATGTGAATTGCTTATCGAAATTCGATACATCTTTGCGATGTTTCTATTAAAATAATAAAAAACATATATTTCAAGCAAGTATTAAGGTTTTATTTTTATATATATTACTATTTTTGGTTTGAACGGTGGTTGTACTTCACGATTTTCGATTTTCTCCCAATCAATGCGCCGGAAAAATGGATGCAGGCGAACGTCCTCCTCTCCAGTTGGTCCACATCCAAGACGTTTGGATGGCTGTTTTGTAAGGAACTAAAAACAACAATAATATAATTAGTGAAGACAAATCAATAAATTGATAAAGTATGTACTATAACATCAACCCTGCTTTAGCCAAGCCTCTTTTATTTTTTTATTTCAATCTTAAGGGACCCAAAGTAAAATTTCCATTCCTTTTATATGTTTACCAAGTTTTTCAATCAATTTAGAAGCTGTCCCAAACACTCCAGCAAACATCTATTCAACTTGAATTTGACACACGTTTTGTACATAAATCTTAAGGACAAATTTTATGGAATTCTTTAGCATGTCAGTGGTTGATGATGTTAAACTTGAATCTTCTCATTCCACCCATAGACACAAATGCCACCCAGATCGATGACACATACAAAAAAAAAGCACAGGATCGACGTTTCATACCCACTTGTAACTTGCAACTAACCTTCAACACTCTCTGAAGATATATAAATCACTTTGAGGAACACCATCATCACCCGCCTACCATAGTTTTTAATGAAATTTCATAAATTACCCACCCGCATGCCGCACACGTACACATTAATTAATTCCAAGAACTCACCCCTTTGCATGCTTCTTTGGCCTCTTTGCTCAAGCTCTTGGGATACGACACATTATGGTCCGTAATTGCAGCAAATAATTCCTCCTCGTCTTCGCCATCGAAAGGAGGCTGCCCGACCAGCATCTCGTACAGTAAGACACCATAAGCCCACCAATCCACTGATTTGCCATAGGGCTGATAAAGGATAATCTATATGTAAGAAAGCACAAAGGATGTACAGAAAATAAATTGAAAATTAAAAAAAAGCAATAATAACAAAAGAGAAGAAGAAGAAGAGAAAATCTAGATAACATAAGGAGTAGCACACATCATTTTTTTGAACTTGATGTTCATGTTACTCGAGCTTTTATGTTCATACCTCTGGGGCAATATAGTCTGGTGTACCGCAAAATGTCTTTGTTGTTTTGTCTCCAGAAACACCCTCCTTGCACATACCAAAGTCGGCGATTTTGACATGTCCATCTGCGTCCAAAAGGACATTGTCCAATTTCAAATCACGATACAGAATCCCTTTGGTGTGTAGAAAGAACAATCCTGCGGCTATTTCTGCAGCATAAAATCTATTTGAAAATTACAGTGGGAAGAAAACATAGGAGGGCATAAATATTTTATCTTAACACGGATGAGTGGTTACAAAAAACAAAAGATATTCAAAAGAGATTGAGAGGGAGAGTAAACATTGAATATAATGCGAAGGATTATTGGAAAACCTAATGGAGTTCATTTTTTGAGATAAAATAAAAGGAAAAGGGAGTTCTTGAAGCTTAAGTTGACATTCAAAAAAATGTCAGTGTGACATTTTTGACAGGAGGCATGTTTCTGTAAATGTGAGTTGACAGAGAGCATTTCGTTTTTAACGACGGCCTCCATCTTTAATTACAGAAAAAACACTTATCATTTAACTTAATTTTGTATTTTATTTTAACAAAATACTGAATGTGCTTTGGAAAGCAGATCTTGTTTTATGCAACGACATAGAAGGGGAAAAAGCAAACTGTCAAAGTGACACTTGTTTTGCAAGTATTTGTTTAAAAATTTGCCATCTGTCAGATACATATGTAAATATGTCAACTCAATCACAAATGAGAAAATTAATTTCAAACTTATTGCAAATAATGTTGCAGAGGTAAATGTAAACGTAAACAAATACATTTAAATACAACAAACGCATCAGTAATTTTTAATTTATTAAAACAGTTCTCTTTATTATAAAGTTTAGGATTGACTACAGTCTGCCAAAAAATATATATTCCAAAACAGGGGTTGAGCCGTGGGGTGATTTTCATTGAAATGCCGACTTCTTCAAGGAATTTTCCGACTTCATAGAATTCACATCCGTATTAAAGAAAATGGGCATGACTGGGTCGCACGTACTTGTACTACTCTTATGTGCCCAATCACATTGGAAGGCAAGATCTTTTATAGAAACAAGTAACATTTACGTACAAAAATCACACCTTCCGAACCTATAAAAAGTGTTAAAACCACAACACAATTTTTGGTAAAAATTAAGTATGCTATCACACGTCTTTAATAACTCATACAACTCCGTTATTGAAAGAACCAAATTTTTGCATGACCAAAAATTACGGCAAAAAATTCTGCAGTGTCCAAGGCAGTAAAAATGTTTGGTCATTTTTAAAAAGATATTATAAACTTTTCAACATATTCGGTTCCCACGCTCATCGACAATAACAAAGCAATTGTTTACCCTTCAGAGAAGGCAAACTTGCTTGCCGCCCATTTCGCTGCCTCACAGCAACGTTGCCCCTCCTGTACTTGAGAATGTACATTTTTCCATGGGACTGATTTTTTTCCGCACTCGTACAGAAGCAAGAGTTCTGAAAGATCTCGATATACACAAATCCGCTGGCCCGGATGGTATACCCCCGATTCTTCTGAAGAGGTGTTCTTCCACACTGGCAAAGCCACTGCGTAAGCTTTTCCATCGCTCCTACTCTTCTGGAATCTTTCCTAGAAGATGGAAAACAGCATTTGTCCAGCCTGTCCCTAAGAAAGGTGACCCATCCTCCCCCTCCTCCTACCGACCCATAGCACTGACATCCCTTCTTTCTAAGGTCATGGAAACACTGATTAACCGTCAGCTTAAGGAATATCTCGAAGATCGTAAGCTTCTCCATGACCGCCAGTATGGCTTCCGCAGCAACCGTTCCACTGGTGATCTGATGGCATATCTCACCGAACAGTGGAACAAATATTTACATCGCTTTGGTGAAAGTAAGATTATTGCTCTTGATATCTCCAAGGCATTTGATAGAGTTTGGCATGAAGCTTTCTTATCGAAAATGCGTGCTTTTGGAATCGATGATACTCTTGTTCGTTGGATTAGAAGCTATCTTCTGGACGGTTTAATACAAGTTGTATTGGACGGAATCAAGTCTGATTCCCACAAAATAAATGCTGATATGCGTCAGGGCTCTGTCGTGTCTCCGACTCTTTTCCTCATTTTTATAAATTATCTTCTGTCTGTTACTTCTAATCCACTTAACGGTTTTGCTGACGACTCTACCCTCAGCTTTTCATATTCGATAATTCACGTCCTTCGCCTTCGGGCGTACAATTGCAACGGTGCCGTATGTCAAGCTCATTAAACTCCGATTTATACAGCATTGTCAAATGGGGTAATAGGAATCGTGTGAAGTTTAATGCTTTGAAAAACTCAATGCTGTATTCTGTCGTTGAAGCTAAACATACCCCCAATGCCATTGTCCATGAATGGCACTTCGAAGGAACCGAAAAGCTCTCAGTACTCGGTATTTGTGTCAACGACCTCAGTGGAACGACCATATATTTGAGAACGCTAAGAATGCTGCTAAGTGTATCGGTGTAAGAAATATTTTTCCCCATCTGATCTGTCTATAATTTATAAAGCGTTTATACGCCCTAAACCCGAGTATAACTGCCACCTCTGGGCAGGTGCTTCATAAACATCGCTTCTCCTGCTTGATAGAATACAAAATCGAGCGTTAAGATTGATAGGAAATAGAACTGCCGCTGAAACAATTGCCCCTCTCGAACACCGACGCAATGTTTCATGTCTTTCCTTGTTTTATCGTTTCTTTTATAAAAATGTTCACTCGAAGTAGCCAGCTGCATTCCTCCCTTTAAAAGTTTCTCCCGTAATACTCGTCTCGCAAGGAATGCTCATCAATTCACCCTTCAGCTCAATTTCGGACGTACCGTGAAATATAGGGATTCTTTTTTTAGCCGAACAACACGAATTTGGGAATAGTTTACCCGGCGGGATTTTCCCTTGTCATTGTGATCTGCAAGCATTCAAAACCAATGTTAATCGACACCTTCTATCTATCCCCTCCCTATCTTCCTAGTGCCCGCGCAGTGTGTTTTACATTAAAAGAGAAACAAATAGTCCTTTGTGCGCGCGTTAATTATAAAAAAACAAAGAATTTGTGAGAAATTGTTGGACGGATTTTGACAAAATCCTGTTTTAATCATCATAGAGTGTTTCGAAGACTTTGGTTTTGAATGGAATGTCAATTAGTGATTCGATGGGTGATTATACTTTTATATCAACTAAAGGTTATTCCGTAAAAGATTTTTGTATTGTTATGGCCCATAGAGGCGCCCTCAAGGATGGGTAAGGGCTCTTCTGGCTCTAAACCCATATATAGTATATCCTATATTTTGTTCGAACATATCTTTTTTTTTCTTGGTATTTTTCTTTATGAAACCACGATTGCTCTTGGTGTTTTAACAACGAGCAAACATAAGACCTGACATATTGGATTCAATAAGGAAAATTCAATACAAAATCAAAAAAAAAAAATCCAGAAAAAATGTTAAATATTTTTTATCAAAAAATGGATTTAACTTCCTAAAACTAGTTTAGAATATCTTTATCTATATCTTATCTATTTGTACTTGCTTTTGTTTGCGCAATTACATCGGAAGACAAGGTCTTTAATAGAAGTAAATAAGTATTTATGAAAAAAAGTATTTCGAAAATTGTTGTACCATTTTTGATAAAATCTTGTTTTTATTTTCAAATTATTTAGAAAAAAATTTTTTCTCCACTGGCTATAAAATACAAACTATTTAAAAAAAAAAATAAAAATCAATTTTTAAATAGAAAGCAAAATTATTTAAAATTGTTGGTATGCGCAGAATGATGATGAATAAGGGATGGATAATGCTTCGTACATCTTGAAAGTAGGCAAGTTATGTATTCGTGCAGATTAAGATTGCAATTAAACATGACATTACGATGATAGATAAACTAAACATATTTGAGTTTGTGGCACAATCTTGTCTATCTATCTGGTCTGTTTCTCTGAATGTCCTTTGCTCTGTGGTCTAAACGAATAAATCGATTTCCTTAAAACTTGGAATGTATGGCTTTTTCAGGATTCTTCAGAGGCAGAGGGGTTTTTGAAATTTCAATTATAGGCCTTAAAATAACGGAACCTGCCATACGTTAGCGAAATCAGCTCTAAGGATTATGATGAATTTTTTTTAAAGTATTTTGCTAGGTATGGTCTAAAATTTTATCAAAAACAATTTTACCAGAAAAATCTACTAACGGTACTATTGATATAACGGTTTTTTTTTATTTCGACTTTCCAATAACGGCTCATTTGTTTTGCACCAAGTTTTATTATTAATATTTATCTTATTTTAAGATCTAAAATATTTTTTTTCGATTTAAATTAATTTCTTAAGAAATTCAAAAAACTGAAAATAAAAAACCACGATCTTACCTAAATTTGTCCTAGCATTTTTAAACTCTTTTTAACTTCCGATTTAGGTACTAAAATGCAAGTTATGGATTCGTGCAAAAAAAAATCTAACAATCAAACATGACATTACGATAATAGAGAAGTTGAAAAAAGCGGGTCCGGAAATTTTGTCCGTCTGTCTGTTATCCCGATTTCAATAAAATTTTGCACACAGGAAGTCATTTATAATTCAAATAATATTGCATTTCAAAATTTTCAAAAACTTTTTTTTTCGATTTTTTAAAATTTTCTAAAAAAAAATTTGGTTTTCGGAATATTTTGAAAATGGGTTGATTGAATTTTTTTAAATAATTTTCCCAGATGAAAACTATAGATTTCCTTATAATGACATACTTGAAAAAAATTAAAATATTTTTTCGAAAAGTTTAAAAAAAACGACTTTTTAAAAAAAACTGGTGGAACGATTTTCAATACTTTTTTTTCCATTTCATAATGAATAGACTTACTCCCGAACAATTTTGCAAATTGTGCAAATTTATTACCAAAATAATGGAAGCAGAGCATCGAAGAAGACCCGAATGAGTCCATCCGCCATCGCGCGCAACAATTGGAGATGTGGCCATCCACTTTATGGAAGATTTTGCGGAAGGATCTTGGTTTGCAGGCTTACCAAATCCAAATCGTTCAAGAATTGAAGCCGAACGAACATCAAGAATGGGCTCAAAACGAGATTGCCACCGATCACGATTTTCACAAAATTCTTATAACATAATGCAAACCCTTATCTTTATAATCAAGCTAAATTCTTGGCCATAACATTAAACTATATACGTTTTATTTCTTCTTGAAAACCACATGTCTAAATAAACACCCTTTATATACATACATATATGCAAAGCAATTATCTAACATAAGAACAAGTTCGTGCGACCCAGTCGTGCATTTTTTTTTTAATTTATTCGACGATGTGACCGCACATATGAGCAAGTACGTGTACGTGTAATTTATTTTTCTAATAAATTCATTAGTATTTAAGCCAATCATTATTTTTCCAAGTAAAAGTTTCTCTATTTTTTACATAAGAGCAAGTATGTGCGACCCAGCATTCAGACAAGGTGAGAGGGATTGATATTGTTAAATATTTTGAGGTATATTTATCTGTCAAACTACTCAATAACCCATCTGCCTATTGTAGTGTCTAACGAATGTATCCTTTTAAAGGTATTCACAAAAGAACTGGTGAATCTCATGCTGTCAATAAATTTAAATGGGTCGAAAGTAAGGATAGTTTGCAGAGGCGACACTTTCGTCAACAAATGGGTTCTATTAATGATGATTAGCTCATCAGAAGTCGTTAAAAGAGTCGACTTGCAACAAAATAAAATATATAAAAGTGTGTCCCCACCAAAGAAATTTGTTTTTATAAAATTTCAGAAACATTTGAAAAACATTTCAGAAATGTTTCTTTGTTTCTGAAATTTGAGGGATCCCGATCCTGTTCTACAAGTTTTCGGCTCTTGAGTTCTTGGAACATATATAGGATAGAAAGATAGATAGATTATTCGATTTATTATAATTAATTCAGGTATAATTAATTTCGTTTACAATGTTAAAATGTTGTTAGTTCGACAGTAGACAGTATGTTCTTCGATCTTTTTACACAAGTTTTTCTTTTCTATTGTTTGTAGTGCTAAGATTTTTGGAAGTCTTTCATGAGGCATATTAAGTACTTTTGTGATATAATCAACATGACACTTAATTTAAAGTGGTGATAGTTCGGTGTGTTTTTCGGCAAACGAAAGCATCTTTTAATGAAGAACCTCTGAAGTTTTTCGACTGTTTCATACTTTTCACCTCCCCAGACTTGTGCTGCATACAGCATAATAGATTCAGCCACTGCGACAAAGACCTTACAATTAACGCTATGTGATATATTTTGGTTTGAGAAGCATCTTTTCCATGTTGCAGATATTGCACTTTTGGCTTTCACTAGCTTGTCATTGAGGTGTGTTTCCATATTAAGATTGCTGGTTATGGTGAATCCCAGATATTTGTAAGATTTAACTATCTCGATTGGTTCTCTGTTAAAGTGCCATTTCTCATTACTGGCTGTTCTTCCAGAACCCTTGGCGGAATATCATCACTTTTTATTTGCTCAAATTGACTCTCAGATTCCATAACCGGCAGGCAGGTCGGACTGCTAAGCGAATGATCCTGGGTTCGAATCCAGCTCATAGCCACCTTTTTTTCCGGAGTACTGCCTCTTGCGAGGAACTGACAAAACCTCCAAGAGTAAAATTTGTCTCGAAAAAGTGCATCTCATGTAGCCGTTCGGACTCGGCGGTAAACTGAAGGTCCCTTCCATTCATGCAGATTAACAACACACACACAGGAATGGTTGAGAGTATAAGTCACTAGGCCTTGGCTCCTTAAGAAGCTGTCGCGCCAATAAATTTATTTATTTATTTACTAAACATACTTGCTGGCCTACGAAGGTATACCCCCCACACTTATTCGAGTCAGAAACGCCAATTAATATTCGGAATTCAAAAGCATCACATAGATTTAACATAACATAACGGAACATTATTAGTCATTACTAACTCTGTCTGTCAGTCTATCAGTCTGTCAGTGTGTCAGTCTGTCAGTGTGTCAGTGTGTCAGTGTGTCAGTGTGTCAGTCTGTCAGTCTGTCAGTCTGTCAGTCTGTCAGTCTGTCAGTCTGTCCGTCTGTCAGTCTGTCAGTCTGTCAGTCTATCAGTCTGTCAGTCTATCAGTCTGTCAGTCTGTCAGTATGTCAGTATGCCAGTCTGTCAGTCTGTCAGTCTGTCAGTCTGTCAGTCTGTCAGTCTGTCAGTCTGTCAGTCTGTCAGTCTATCAGTCTGTCAGTATGTATATTGATCTATAGCCTAAACGGCTAAAGGAATTACCTTCAAATTTGGTATGTGTACTTCTTCTGACATTCTTCAGAGGGGATATTGTAATTTTAAATTTAGGCCTAAGAATACGGTACCTGCCATATAACCGTTAAGGGAAAGCTTACTTTTCTCGAAAACGGGTCCCACGATTTTGATGAATTTTTTTGAGATTTTTTGGTAACTATTAATAACAAAATCCGTCCTACAATTTTCAAAATACTTTTTTCATAAATTCAATAATATTTAGCACGTGTGATGGCCATTTTTTGTATAAACAAAGGAACCTACGTTAAAGCTTAAGGTTCTTAAAGCAACAGTGAAAAGATGTATTTGATATGGAAATGAAGTTTATGCGTAACAATCTTTGGAGTAAATTGAAATCTCTAAATAGCTCCGTATTATGTTGAATCAGGTTTACATAACGTTAATGTGAGATACTATTGTGTTTTATAAAATCGCTTAATTCTGTTAAATTATAAGCAATTTTACTATTTAATCCTACTTAACTGTTCAACTTTATTAAATCTCTTAAAAAACATAAAAAAATTATCAAGATCATATCCGCCAGAATATGATTATTAAATAAATAAAATTGAACTCAACTAAATTGAATTATTGATTTCAAACTTACACAGCAACTGGTTCCTTAAACTTTCCAAACTGTTGGATTTGAAACATCAAATCACCACCATTCACATATTCCATGACGAAGAAAAGGCGATCCTTCATGAATTTTCAATTATCAAATATAAAACTTTCAACAACTTCCCAATCAAATATTTATCTTACCATAGTTTGGAAGCAAGAATGCAATTGTACAAGGAACGGTGGTTTCTCACCCAAGGCCAGGACTCTTTTTTCAATCATCGTACACTCAACATCATCATCTTGAATGATGACATCCTTTTTCAAGATCTTAATAGCATATAATTCTTCTGTTCCTTTTCGTTCAGCAAGCATTACCTACAAAAAAAAAAAAAAAACCAAAATGATTCAACAAAATGGCTTTTTGATTTTAAGACTTCATTCGATACCTTTCCAAAAGATCCTTTACCCAAGACTTTGATGAAATTGAAATCCGAGGCTCGAATCATGTCACGTTTAGATGCCATTTGTGAGGCATTGGTATCACTTCGCATCACAAGAGGTTTCTTTTGTGATGCTCTCTATATACAATAAGAAAAAAATACATATTGAACAAATCAAGGACAAATTCGGTGCTATCAAAATAATTACCCTCATTTGGCTTTTGAGTTTTATCAAGTCCTGAGTGGCATCGGCACAAGGAACATTATAGAATTCACCTTCTTCCTGTGTCAGCAATTTAAACCATCCATTTGCGGGATTCTAAAGGTAATTTCAAATTGATTTTCTTTCTTCTTCATATCACATTCAAACAAATACACATAAAAGTTACAAAAAAAAAAACGAAGATTTTCGTTTTACCTTGATAACTTCTGATATGCCAAAGGATAACGAGCCCATGAAATCATTCCGAGATGTCCTGTCCCAATCCCAAACCTCAATAAGGACACGACGATCTTTGTCTTCGGGCTTAAGTTCACTGTGAAGAAAAAATAAAAACAAACAGGGAATAGAAGAAAGAAAATTGTCTTGGGTTTCAAATTTAAAATCGAAAAAAAAGGTTACACACTTACTAGGTAATAGTTTCATGCCACACGGGATTTAAGCAGGCTTTAATGGTGCGTGTTTTCTTCTTTGATTTCTCATGTTCGTCCGGAATGAGTTTGACTTTGACGTATGGGTCACTTAAGCCATTTGGATCCATGGGAATGAGGTTGGCACCTTCGTTAACTGGAACAAGAATGATGGCTGAGTTTTTAGAGAATAAATTTAAGTTAGGGTTAAGTTTGGGATAACTCTTGATTTCTTTCCAATTTTCTTGCACAGTGACACTGACCTGTAACTTGTGTAATACGCTTTAAAGGAAATAATTAATATTTCAAATTTATTTATTTGGCTTAATACAAGCATCTCTAATTATACTTAAACAATCTAGACTTATAAACTAACTTACTTAATGAACAAGAGGTTAGGGATAGGTTGAGGATTTATAATTAGTGTGTGTTAAGGTCTATTCGAAGAGAAGAAGAACTGATATTTAGATCGAAGATTAAATTAGCGAGTCGCAAAATTCTACTGACGGGATTAAAATAGGCATAACTAGTACGGTGAGCAGGGATATGTAATAGGGGGACTAATCTAAGGTTACGAGGATTAGTGTTTCGAAAAATTAATTCTAAAGAGCCACAGAATCGATGGATTCTGTAATAATTTGATGAGCTAAAATTATATCTGCAATTTCATTTAGCAAGGGTTTGCAGATTTAATACCTGCAAGCGGTTTTCATCGGGAGGTAAAATTAAACGGTCATGCCGTGGCAGATTACGCAAAGGAAAGCGGAGAAATCTACGCTGCACAGATTCTATCCTTCGGGAGGAGTGAAAGGAGGACCAAACGGGACTAACAAACTCAAGAATGGACCTTACGAAGGTGATATTAAGGGATTTGGTCTAAAAACTCTTTCGACCATCATTTTATAAAACCAAGGGAAGAATTTGCTTTAGAAATATTGCGACCAAAATGAGAACGAAAATTAAGCTCATTGTCACAAAAAAATACCAAGAGCACGAATAATGGACATAACTGGAATAAATTCATCGGAGAAATGATAAGAGAGGGGGAATGGAGACAGGACGAGAGAAAGTCATGGATTAGCACATACTCACATTGAGCTCAAGGATTTTTTGTGTGCACCTAACGATAAAGGGAAGAATTAAGAGGGAAAGAGACTCGTTTTATAATTTTTATATCATCAGCGTAGATTAACAGGTCGGAGTGAGAAATAACGTAGTTAACATCATTTATGGCAAGGACGAAGAGAGGCGGGCCTACATGGCTACCTTGGGGAACATCAGAGGTAGCTAGTATGGGGTCAGAAATGGAGCTTCTAAAAACCACCCGATATTGGCGGTTTTCGAGGTAGGATTTAATCTATACAATAAATGATCAGGGAAAGCCAGAGGCCTGAAGTTTAGCATAGATTATTTGATGGCTAATTTATCGAAGGCTTTGCTGAAATCAGTGCTTATCACATCTACTTCGTTACCTTTTTCAAAGGCGTTCAAAGTCCTAGAAACGAATTGGGTTAGGTTTGTGGTGGTGGATCTACCCTTTAAAAACCATGCTGTAAGTAATGGACTGATTATGAATTTACAGTAAAAGGAGGGAGGTAACTAAAATATTTAGTTTTTGTGTATATAAGGCACACATTTAATAATAAAATTGAAAACTGCGGTGTCGAAGAAGGAAAGAGCTATATCGATAGGAATGTTAGAGGTCAAGAAGAGATTAAAGTTGATTTTAGTTAAAAGGAGATTAGGACTTTTTTCAGATTCAATTAGAGGTAATTCTTAGATTATTATGTGAAAGAGTGGAACTAACTAGGGGGGTGATAAAGATCGTGGGTAGAGACAAGATATGAGGGCTTTCGGTAATGACTGAATTATTAGGATCCGATGAAAAAATAAGATCAAGCTATCTACCTAAATTTATTGTTAGAGATGGCTCTTATTTGATTCTAAGAGACTATCTGTGAAGATTGATTCTTTTTCAGAGATTGCTCTTATTTGATTCTAAGAGACTATCTGTGAAGATTGATTCTTTTTCAGAGGAAACATGGAAGGAATGAGAAGGTGGCCAAATTAAATAAGGCAGATTAAAGTCGCCTACGATTACGTATCATCATTGGACACAGATGAGACAATCAAGGAATCAATGGAATCGACAAAAGAATTGATACACGGGAATAGGCTGTGATGGGCGAATGTTACAATAAAGAATGTAAATACAGCGCTTAGGTAGAGATATTTTAATGCAAATATATTCAAAATGTGGTGAATTAGACATTTTGTGAAGAATTGCGTTGAATGTATTGCGATCAGGTATAAGTACCCCTCGTCCGGATCGTCCATTGTCATCAATAAGACCATCAGCTCGAAATACCATGAACTCAGAGGTAAATAGTTCACTGTCAACAATATTTCCTCAGAAGTCGGAGTCGGAGTCCTCTTACATTTTGGCACTAAACAGATAGGGAAGAAGAACCATAAGTGGTGAGCTCGTTAGAGACCAAAAATTGGGTTACCTTTAATTCTTTATGAAAAGAAGATAGATTGAGTGGAGAGTGGAGGGGTCAGTTGGGGGCCTACATTTTTAATTGAAACTAAAACATTTGTTGGAGGAGGTTTGTTACAATTTTGAAAATTAGAATGGTTGACTTTGGCAGAAGCATCGATGTTGGATACATCCTGAATTTGGGACTGTCGTAAAGTAGATTTTGTAGAATGCTTGGCTGATGGATTCGTAGTATTATTGCAAATTGAGGCCAACGGTGGATGTTCGATATCACAGTGGTTGTGTTGAATATTTGAAAAATCCAGATCTTCGAGTTCGAGTAAGAGAGATTTTTCATTATCTATAACTAGGGCATTATCCTTTTTATTCAGTGATCGTTTCACTTCATCTGAGGTTTCCGAGATTGTCAGCGAGAACCAGAGAATCTTTGATGAGCTTACCATTTGTAGCAGAAAAGTCTAGGTAAATAAATTTTAGTACCTTATTTTGTTCATTTATTGAACGTTCCAATCTAGCCAAATGCTAGAAAACGAACAAGTAGAGTGCTGGCATGATGTTTCGAAGGTTGTTAAAGATTTGAGTTTTAAATTAAGAGAATTAGGGATCAAGTTGAATGTATGCAGATAATCAGTGTCCTTGTTAAGAGCTTATCACTATCCAGATTACATTTTGAGCTTTAATAAAAAGTCGATTTATTTCCATAGTTTTGGATGTAATTTCGTTATTATCAGCCAAAAGATCATTAGTTCCTTTGTGGAGCTTACTCAAAACATTTTTCTTAAAAAAAGACACAAAGGTTTTGTTTCCATTATTTCCCAGAAAACCATAAGCCCACAACATTTCCTTCTATCAATGGTATTCTAAAGAAACAAAAATTTAACTTTTAATATTAATATATACATAATGCTTTTATATTGAAATACTAACTCTTAAGTCAATATACATAGCTACTTCCCATGCTCTACTTAATTCAATATCCAGACCTGCACCCAATGGAGATAATTGAAAATTCACTGCAAGTACACTTCGAAGGAAAATTTCAAAGAAAACCCATTACCAACAATGTCTGTCACAACAATTCAGAATTTTTCCTCCCGTCTTCCGACGTTTATAAAATTCAGACTCTGATTACTTTTCTATCATCATTTGGACTTTCTTAAGATGGACGAGGAAAACGTCTTTTCTTCCAATGCATAGCTTCATTCGGTAGTCCGCTTGTCCATTAGACAGAATTTTCATTCAATGCAATCATTTACCGATCTCTTGGACAATATGCTTCTCTGGTAAAAGCTGAGGGGGAGGAATTCAACAAATTATGGGCTTCATGATTTCACATCCACATTCAAAAAGGACGAAGCGAAGGAAAACATGTCTCGTTGTATTCTTTAAAAAAAAGTCTAAATCAGATGATACTCCACTCCAGTATGGTTAGACACTTCTCAAGTTAAATGGATTCCTTAATGAATTTCATTATATATAGAGGAGAGAAATGAACATCTTCTCCTTATAATGTCTGTCTGTCCGTCCGGGTGTATAACGACCTGCAGCCTAAGCGGGTTAAGCGATTGCCTTCAAATTTGTTGTTTGTGTATCTTTTTGCATTCTTCAGAGGAGAAATTAAAAAAATAATTTTAGGGCTAAAAATAACGGTACCTGCCATATAACGGTTAAGGAAAAGCTTATTTTTTATCGAAAACGGCTACAACGATTTTGATGAAATTTTTTGAGAATTTTGTTGTTGGCAATTATTTGACTAGAACCAAATTTACGGGAAAAGTCCATTAACGATACCTTTTTTTAATTTTTGGCTTTCTCGGTAACAGCTCTTTGGATTTCAGCCAAATTTTATATTTAAAAAGATCTAGATATCCAAATTAATACTGCATATCAATTTTTTTAATAACTTTTTTTTATTTATAATTAATTTTTTAATTTTTTTTTGAAAATTCTCAAAAGAATAAAACTTATCAAAAAAATATTTAAAGTTTTAAAATCAGGTGTGAATAAATAAACAAGCACTAAAAACTGCATACCACAATTTAATTTTTTTTTTCAAAAAACTAAAAATAAAAAACAGGATTTTATCAAAACCGGTCCTACAGTTTTCGAAATACTTTTTTCGTAAACTCTTAGTTATTTAAGACGTATGGTGGCGTACTTCATTTCTACTAAAAACCGTTAATTGGTGTAGTTTTGGCACTCTTTATAGGTTAAGACCGTTTGATTTTTCTATCTAAATGTTACAGTCAAGATGGTGACCATAGAACCGTTTTTTTTTTACTTCCTCGAAAACTGGTCATCCGATTTCAATCAAAATTGATATTCAGGAATTTTATTTTTAAATATTTTAGAAAGTTTTTTTTGTACCAATAATTTTCTTATTTTTTTTTTCAAAAATCAATATTTTTTTAAAATTTTGTTATTAAATGTAAGTAATTTTTGTGTTTAAGTTTTTATTTATTTATTTTTGGTTATGAAATGCGTACATAAGGTAAAACAAATTGTCTTATAATTTAAATATAAGCTAAAGTTAATGACAATAATTCAAAATAATAATATGAAAGCTAGAATATGAAATGTTCTTAAGAGTTAATAACATGAAAATGTATGTTCATTTGTATTATAATATTAAGCACAATACCAATATATATAGAGAAGAGAAATAAAGTAAAAAAAGTAAAAAGGAAAGAGGAAGAGAGTGAGGTAGAAAAAAAGAAAACTATTGTAATTGAGAAAAATGATTTTTTATTTTGTCCTTTAGTCTCACAGCATCATACATTTCTCTTAAATAACGCCGTAGAGAGTTCCACAAGCGAGTTGAATTGACAAAGAATTAACGTTCGGATGCAAGAGAAGCATAGTGCGAATGAAAGAGCATTCTCGATCTCTGCGAAGATACCACAGTTATCATATCCCTGAGATACGGTCAAGAGAATGTATGAGAGCATAGTAAGGGGACGATATTTAAGAAAGTTTTCGAAAGACATATTGAGAACACATTTAGAGAAAGTGGAGATACGGTCGTATCTGCGTAAGCCAAATATGTAACGTATGAGGCTATTGAAAGCAACATTTAGCTTTCTTTTGCTGACGGAGTCACAGTGTGAATAGATTTCACAACCATACGTCAAAGTTGGTACAATCAGCGTTCTGTCCAGTAACATCCGTACTCTAAAAGGGGTATAAAACTGTGTTGCCCACATAGTTCGGAGAACGCCATAAATTTTACCTACGTCACTGTTAAAATGGTTAGTCCATGTTAAAGTCCGGTTAAAAACCACGCCAAGAGCACTTTCAACGTACGTGATTGAGGTTTTTTGAAATATTACAGGTGGGAAGAAGGAAATATCAACCACTTTACTGGATATTACAAAGGAGACTGATTTTTTGGGATTCAACAAAAGACAATTTTGCTTGGACCAACTTGAAATTTCCTTGAGATCTTCATTTGCAGAACACATACCGTGCTCTATTAAGCCAATCGGAGAGCTAAAATACAATTGCACGTCATCAGCATTTATTTGAATTGAGCAATGTTTAACAATAGATGGCAATTCATTTACATAACTTGAGAACAAAAAAGGACCCAAGATCGAACCTTGTGGCACGCCACGCGTATTTGGAAGGAAATCAGACAGGATGTTGTTAAAAGGACAGATTGCCTTCGACAAGACAAGTAGGAGAACAAAAGCTGCACGGCAAAAGACGAACAATTGAAGAGACCAAGAGGCTTATCAAATAGAATGGAGTGTTCGACCATATTAAACGCCTTGGAGAAATCTAAAAGAATAAGAAGGTCAAAGTATCCTTTATCCAAAGCCTGACGTGAAACCAGATTGTTTTGGTGTTAAAAGATTTGAAGAATTAAAGTATGAGGTCATTTGGTTTTGCAAAATTCTTTCAAAGACCTTAGATAGAAACGGTAGAATAGCAATGGGTCTGTATTCATAACCTTTCGAAGTTTTGGGAACCAGTATTGTTTTTGCTGATTTCCACTGCACCGGATACTCTCCTGTAGTTAAGATAGTGTTGAAGACATGGGTTATGTGTGGGAGAACAATGGGTAGGATTAACTTCAGGAAAGTAGGACTCATCTCATCAAGACGTACAGCATTTGATTTCTGATTTGACAGAAAGAAGGCTTTCAAATATTTCCGTGCTGTCAATTGATCTAAAAGAAAAACTAAGATTTGGGTCCGATTCTTTTGCATTCTTGAATAACTTTTTTTTTATTTTTTTAAAAAGTTGTTATATAAAATAATAAAAATAAAAAAAATCACACTTTTTCACATTTTCAAACAATCAAAAGTCAAGAAAATCGAATAAAAACTTTAAAGTTCCTTTAATATTTTTCAAATTTTATTCGAAGCTCTGACCGCACATAAGAGCAATTACGTGCCACCGATTCGTGCCCATTTTTCTTTAAAAGTTGTTGAATTTTATTCTGATTTCAAATATTGTCTGAAATCAAGTTCTCGGGAGAAATTATGTTTTAAAAAATATTCCGAATCCTCACGATATTTTGAAAAAAAAAACACTTCGCAACCACTCTAATCCTTATATATATATAAAGCATTTGGAATTAGTTTAATTGAAACCCAATTAGTAGTTTTCGAATTCTACCAGAACGTTAGTATTCTTCTCGACTCACACAACATGGTCGTGCTCATCTTCGTCTGCAGTTGGTTTTTCTTTTTCTTATGACCCATTCACTCGTTTTCATAAGATGAAGCAGTCTGGGCCTTTTGTCTTTCATTAAGCATTGTTCCCATTGAATAAATTGTCAGAGGATGAATGAAAAGTGTATCTCTCAGGAACTAAGGAGTACATAGATACATATTTAACGGATGGTTACTGCTACAAACATCTGTAGGAACCAACCTACGGCAGAAAAATTTAGCTGTTCGGTGAGACAAAAGAACCGACACACTATGAATGGAGGGAAGATGCATGGATTAAGGACTATACTCTACTTTCTAGTACCTAATAATCCTGCGATTGTGCAACTTGGTGTATATGGATGTTTGTTGTATATGGATGTTGAGCAAAAGAAAGAAAACGACATTTCTGTGTTTAATTAAGTGGCAAACTGCGTGTTTCACACAAATGAAACTCAAGGTTGGAACAGAAAGACCAGGGAGGGGTGTGTGGGTGAATGATTTGGATAAGGGTGTTATGGTTAATTAATCTGAAAAGCAGTGTTATAATATGAAAGCGAGGAGATAATGAGAGACTTGAGAATGATTTGACATTGAGCGTCTCTGCTTAATGATGTCACGTTCAAAGGACACCTTTTTTAACAATTTAGTACAATAAGATGTCGAAGCATTTGTAAAGTACCTACTTCATTCGGAAATAGGGAAGAACACATTCGTTTAAATGGAAATATTGTTCACTTTGGAATTGCAATTGAGCAGCTTTTGGCTTGGGCAATTTATTGTTATTTTTAAATAAAAAAAAAGTAATTAAAGAACTCAAAGTAAATGCTTTTTTTTAAATAATTCTAATAAATAAATAATAATTAGAGGTCATCATACGCAAAATTTAAGCAAATAATTAATATTCTAAATATAAATAAAAAAAAAAAAAATTTCGAACATTTTTTATGTATTTTTCATATGAATTTTGTATTTGGTTAATAACTTTATATATTTTCTCTTAAATTTACATTATTTTTTTCTTTATTAACTTTCTTTATATCTAACTAGCTGTTACCCGCGACTTGGTCCGCCTGAAATTTATCAAAAACTGTTTACTCAAATCACAGAGTTTACAAAAAAGATAATAATTCTATATTCCACCATAGAGAAATACCTTATTATAAAAATACTGTATTATGTGGTTTTGAGCCAAATCGTTCTAAAATAATAAATTTTCGAAAAATAGCAAACCCAGCGCCACCTACGAGTAATTCAAATAGCTTTAGTTATTCCTTTCAAAATGAGCTCCCTGCCTGTGAAAATCCCGTCAAAATAAGTCCAAACGACACCAGCGACACATAGTGAATAATTAACATAGCCTTAGTTACTCATTAGGATATCACCTACCTGTCAGTAAAAGTCCCGTCAAAATCGGTTTAGCCGTTCCCGAGATTACCCGGAACAAACAGACAGACAAAATTAAAAAAAAATTTTTTTGTTATAAGTACTGTATATCCTTTCGTATACATCAAGTAAAAAAATCTTATTTTGATTTTAAAAACAGACACTTAATTTTTATTTATGTGTCCCAATGGGACTTCTGACGGATGCAGTGAGAAGATTGAATCAGGATATCGAAAAATTTTGGATTTGGGCCAAACAAAACTTAATCCAGATAAATCGCAATATTTAGTAGTCTCTAAATCTTCGTATGATTTCAGTAATTTTCCAGCAGTCATGTTAAACAACAACATAGTTCCTTCCTGTAAGAAAATCCGTTATCTAGGAGTCATCGTCAACAGCGAGTTATCAGCTACTGATCATGTAAATTCTGTTATAGGTAAAGTTAACGTTGGCCTTCGATAACTTTGGTCTAGTAGTAGCTATACTCACGAAAATATTCGTTTGAGATTGGCTAACTCTTCTGTTCAGGCTGAAAATATTTTCCCCCATCCTGACAACAATAGCCGTCACAAATTGGAAATTACTCAGAATTCCATCCTCAGATAAATATTTAGACGCCGTAAATTTGATCACATCTCGAATAGACGAACATTCCTTCTAGGTTGTTCCATTCAAACATACATCGATATTCTTAACTGTATTTTTCTCAAAAAGCAATTATTGTTCAAAATACCACAATATTTATATGAAAAAACCGTAAATGTATCCATGAAAAAAACATGCAATTTATTAACTCCACAATTTGATTTTCTCAACAGTAAAATAACGTTTTTTTCCATACAGTAATACTGTGGAACTCTCTTCCGATTCAAATTAAGCAAATTCAAAACTTAAACCGGTTAATTAGTCGCTTAAAAAATAACAGTACCTGCCATACAATCTTTAACAAAAAAGTTTGATTTTCTCGAAAACGGCTTTAACGATTTTGATAAATTTCAGGGTTCTATTTTTTTTTACAACAATACATCTTCTAATTAGAATGAATTTTTCGAAAGTTTGTACCTCCCATAGAACCGGTTTTTTTTTCAAATGCGGTTTTATCGTTAACCATTGTACCGATTTGAATAAAATTTTGCACACAGGAAGTCATTTATAACTCAATTAATATTGCATTACAAAATTTTCAAAAACTTTTTTTTTCGATTTTTTTTAAATCGGAAATTGAAAACGGATTGATTTAATTTTTTATAAATATTTTTTTTTTCCAGATGACAACTACAGATTTCCTTATAATGACATACTAGACAAAAGATTTTTTAGAATTTTTTTTTTTAAAACGACTTTTTAAAACAACTGGTCGAACAATTTGCAATATATTTTTTTTTTTTGATAGACATTTAGTTTTAAATTTTTATGACATACCTAGGTTTTCCAAAGAAAATCTTATACTAATTAAAAAATTGAAAGAATTCTCGAAAAAAATTTAATTTTTTTATTTTAATAAAGGGTGTTTTTTAAGAATATTATGAATTACTCCTAAACAACGTTTGCAAATTGTGCAAATTTATTACCAAAATAATGGTTCGGTTCTGTGGAGCAGAGTTTCGAAGAAGACCCGAATGAGTCCATCCGGCATCGCAACAATCGGTCCAAAAATCCAGGTGACAGTGAAATCGTACAATTTCCTACCTTATCATTATGTATATATTATTATTGTTTTATATTTATTAAATTTTATTTAGGTACAAGAAACGCTTTTTTTATTTTTATTGCACCTCTAACACTAACGTCAATTCAATATCACACTTCCTTTTGGCTTAACGGTGGTGGTTTTATTATTTAAGTAGTGGTTTTTAATATATATTGTCACTTACATGGCAGATCTTCCTCACAATATTATGTAGCTTATTAAAAATCCAAAGGAATTTGGCTATTTTAAAATAATATAAATATCTATAAGGTATAAAACTTTCGATAAAACTTTTTTCTCTTATTTAGTTAAGAAGGACTTTTAGTCTCCACAATCACGATGATCGTATCGATCGAAACGAGAAATCTTCCTCAAAATCAATTTCATTCACCCTTGTACAGATGGAAATGACGCCATTGCAGCTGCCGCGAATAAGAATACAGATGAAAATGACGTGTTTGTAGCTTGACGACGTGACGTAGGCTTGTTTTTTTGTCGACAGCCCTTTTCTCAGTATATCGGTTTTAACTTTTTAGTTTTGTCTGGCCTTGGCTGTGATAAAACATTGCTTCCCGTTAGAGCAGCCAAGTCAATCATCGTAGCGTGTGGTTAGTAGTCTGGTAGGGACCGTCCGAAAACCAACTGAATGCTGTTGACGTGTGTTTTCTGTTTTCCGTTCTCTTCATTTCTTCTGTTCTGTCCTGTATCAATGTCGTCTTGTGTGTTGTCTTGTTTTGTCTGAGCCAATAGCTTCAGTAGCCAGAGCTCATACGTCATAAGGGTCTTTACTTCGTAGATTTATCTACGTAGTTAATGAATACGCAATGTAATGTCACTTTTTAGTTTTTCAGAACCCAATGCCGACATGCCTCCATTTATTTATTGAATTTGCCGATTGATCTCGTTACATTTTGCTAAATCAGGGGTATTTAATACCTTCTTTTGTTTTTTAATAAATAAGTAATTAGTTAATCGGAATTTCGGAAAGTGAAACCTTTGAAAATGCCGACTTGCACACTTTTATAAGTTTAAAAACCAAACAAATATATCCATTTTCATTTAGTATTTTTAAGGATTTGTTCCAATCTAATCTTTGAAAATGTTGGATTTTATTCATACTAGTCGATCTATTCTTAAACTGATTAAATTTATTAATACAGCTCCCTTGGTTTGCCGACTCGTAAGATTCGTGGTTAATAAAAATGGATTAATAAAAATCAAAGAATTGTACGTTATAATATATATGTTACTGTACATATCCATATTTTTAAATTAACTAAACTAAACTAAACAAAAAAAAAAAAACAATTTTAATTTACTTACTTTCAACTGTTAGTGTGTTCCCTTTAACATGTAGCTGCAGAAAAATCCTCCCTCGACGTTCTGTGTGATCACATCCACATAAACTTGGCACATTTTCCTTACATCTTGCATGTACGTTCATATCACATGCTGTAGATTTTCCAATAAAAAAAGAAATGTTATTAATAAAAAAATTCCATACTTGCGAAAATTACAATCAAGCAATTGAATATTGAACATTAACAAAACAGGAAACAGGAAACTTAGAAATTATTACATTCATTTTTGATCAACACGCACATGTGACACATTTGAATACACACATACAATAATAAGTCAGCAACAACAGAAGCGTTAATATCTCTAGATAAAAATAAGCACACTCACACAAGGACTAAAGACATTTATTTTGCAACACCCTATGTTCCAATAAAAAAATATCCTACCTCTCTTTAATTCTTGGCGTTAAATTTTCTTAAGCACTTTCGTAGATCATGGAGTAATTTTGTAATTAATGAAAATGGTTCTCCGGGTGCCGAAACCCAAGGTATGCCCAAAAGGCATATTATTGAGTAGATACGGATAAAAAGCCCGATAATGGTGCTGCTAATGCGGAAAATAGATTTGTGTGATTCTATTAAATGACAACATGGCAGGGGGCGCGAAACTCCTATTTCGGGTTAATGATGATAATTGTTTGACAGGGAACTGTTAATCCTTATTAATGTTAGGCAATGTTTGATTGTTTGACAAAATCTCAAAATGTATCTGATAGACGAAATTAGTTTCAAAACGAAAACACCATGAGAAAGGAACCACAAGACTTACCTTTATTTTAACTTTTTACTTACGATTTATGCGGACTATTAGGCAAGTTATGCACTCTTAAAAAAAATTCTAACAATCAGACATGACATTACGTTGATAGAGTTACTGGCAAAATTCTGTCTGTCTGTATGTCTGTCCGTCTGTGCGGATGTATATTGAACTACAGCCTAAACACTTTTACGTACTTTTTTTTCAAAAAATCAAAAGTCAGAAAAATCGAATAAAAGCTTTGAAGTTAGTTTAATATTTTTCAAATTTTATTCGAAGCTGTGACCACACACACATAATTTATTTATTTAGCTTAGTAGCTTTAACTTAAAAAACTAAAACTTATGGGCTAACATTTTTTTTTTTTGGTTTTTGTTGCTCCGATAACAAAAACCAAAACAAATGGGGCAAAAAAAAAAACAAAAAAATAACAAAATATTTATAAAAAAAAAACAAAGTACAAATAAAAGGGTAAAAGAAAGGAGGTATTAATGTTGAAGGGTATTTCGAAGGGCTAATTTAAGTGCGGACTTGTTTATATTAAGGTCGAGAGAGTGCATCGCATCATTCGAGTACCGTAGTATTCTGGACATTGGTTCAGAGTGCCCATAATTGGTTCGATGATGGGGAAGGTAAATAAATTGTCGGGAACGGAGATTACGGGGATTCGTGTTAAGATTGACTTCGCATAGAAGGGCGGCAGAATCGATATTACAAGGATCAACTGATGAGCGAAAGTAATGTCAGCTATTTGACGCCGTTGCCATAAGGATTGTAACCCAATTAGTTTCGGTCAAGGTAGGGAGGTAGACATTCATAGTAAGGTGACCAAACCTGACTACAATATTCTAGAGTGGGTCGAACGAACGTTATATAAAGGAATTTCGTCATATATGGATTATTGAATTTTTCAGACCAACGTTTAATAAAACCAAGAGAACGATTAGCTTTGTTAATTATCTGGTCAATATGGGTATTAAAATTTAGTGTTTTATCACACAGAACACCTAAATCATATATGAATTCATTTTGAAAAGAGTAAATTCTTGAGGTTCAACTATACGTTTTCGCGAAAAGGTTATTGTATGGCATTTACTAATATTTAATTCCAGAAAATTTTGTGTGCACCAATTGAAAAATCGATTAAGGTCGTTTTGAAGGAGAATATGATGAGGAGGAGTATAAATTATCTTTAAAAATTTCATATCATCTGCAAACATTAAAAGAGAAGAGTCTCTTAAAATAAGACTCACATCATTGACTGTAAGGACAAAGATGAGCGGTCCAAGGTGACTGCCTTGCGGAACTCCGGAGGTGGCAAAGATAGGCTTGGAGAGGGAACAACGGAAAAGAACTCTATAGATTCGGTTCTCCAAGTATGAAATTAACCACTCAATAAAACAAGGTGGAAACTCATTTTTTTTTATGCTCTAACTTGAGTCGAATGATTTTATGGGAGACCTTATCAAAGGCTTTAGTAAAGTCTCAATAACTTTTAAAGCTTCGGAGATGAATTCTATAAGGTTTGTATTTATTGACCTACCTTTAAGAAAGCCATGTTGGGCGGGGGAAAATATAGACTTGCAGTGGAAATAGACTGAATCATAGACTAGACTTCCAAAGAGTTAAGGAATGCATTAAAGTTTAGCTATCGGTCTATAATTTTCAACTTCATTTTTGGGACCTTTTTTATGAATTGGATATATAAAGGAGTTTCTCCAATAATCGGGAAAAACACTCTGTGAAAGAGACAGAAGGAAAGGATTAATAAGAGGTTTGGATAAGGCATGCACACATTTTTTTAAAAGAATCGAAGGGACACCATCAGGACCAGGATTAAAATTATCTTTGAGTTTATTTATTTTGACAATAACTGAATCGATGGTAATATTGATTGAAGTCAAAGAAGTTTGTGGACAGTTATTTAAATAGCTAAAGTAACTACTGTTAGGAGTTATCGGATAATTGCTATATGATTGGGAAAAGATGGAGGCAAAGAAATTTGATATTGTTGTGGCTTCAGACGATGTGGTGTTCCAGAAAATAAAACTCGAAGGAAATCCATCGGATTTCCGTTTATAGTTAATAAAATTAAAAAAGCATTTTGGATCGGAGAGAAGATTATTTCCAACTTAAGAAAGGTATTTATTATAAAGAAGTTCACTTAATTCGGAGTAACGATAATAAACGCACATGTAATTAGAGTAACCAATTACTGACCTATAGTTATTAAGTAGATTTTCCAGTTTATTACGTTAGTTTTGCAAGAGCAAGTACGTGCAATTTATTTTATTTTGGGAAGAAATTTTATGTTTAAAATAGGTTAAAAAATATTAAAAAAAGGGACAAAAACCGTCATTTGCTAGGAAGATATAACCGATTTTTGAATTTCTACTTGAAGATTTTGGCGGCCTATGAAAGCTATCTTTTGAAAGCCTTTCGATCTAGTTTATTTCCAATATAACTAAAAATGCTGTTTTTGATGCAATTTGGTCTAAATGAAGCGTACGATTATCTAGAAATGTTTCATACAAAAAACAATTTCCTGTTACTCTAATGCTATTTCCTTTAGTATAAGGTCGTTTTATCCTAAAAATAAAAAAAAAATAAAGATTATTAAACGATTCTAATAATTGTAGGGCATACTTAAAGCTATTTTCTGTATTATTATTTTTTAAACTAATTGTTTTGAGAGCTTTTTGATGTGTACTCAAGGAAATATGCATTGGGTGACAAGGTAAGAGCGACAGTTGCTGAGATTAAGAGAGCTTTTAACATTTTTTTTAAGTTAACGAGACTTTTTGAGCTAGTTTTGTAGGCGTTTATTGAAATATAAATTATTTTTTGTAACATTGAAATATAGCCTCAACTAGCTTTGTGAAAGTTTAGCAACGCGATCATCGGAAATTGATAATCGGTTTGTGTTAAAAAGTTTAAAAGAGAAGAAAAAAAAAATAAATGCAACGAAAATTGCTAAAACAGTGGCTTACGATAAATAAAAACTTTCTAATCGCGCTACAACTTTTGAACGAAGTTCAAAATAAGTTAACAGTTATTTAAGAAATCTATTATCTTTAGGAAAAAAATTACGAAAACCGTACTTTTACTGTAGTTTCAAGCCGAGGAAAACTATAAGGCTAGCTTCCAATACAACCCATTCCATAAGTAAGATTTGATACGAAGTAGGGCTAGAAGTGAGCCGAATGGTTATAAGAAGAGTATCTTATTAACAGTGTCGGACATCGGAAGCGCTTTAAATTAAAAAAAAAATACCACTTAACAAAGATTAAAAACAACTACAGCGTAGTTTTGTAAGATCGATTATGTCTTCGAACTCTGATAGCAGCACTCAAACGATTTGGGGAATTTGATATTTTCTGTCCGATAAAAGAAAGTTTAACCTCGATGGATCTGACGGAAACAACTATTACTTTCAAGATTTAAGAAAATAAAAATAAAACTCAGACCATCAACACAGCCGGAACGGAGGCGTTAAGGTATGGGGCGCCACATATCATACTAAGGATTTGGTTTTTGAGAACTGCAGAACTACAGAACCTTATTACAAAACTGTACTAAAAATGGTCAGTTCCATAAAATGTAAGAACCGTTGCCGATTGTTTCCCAGCAGAACAGTGCGCTGATTCACACAACTGGACTAATTCAAATTTGATTAAAAGGCCAAAATATAGAACAACTTTTCTGGCCACCCTACTCCTAAGATTTAAACATCGTTGAAAATGTGTGGCGTTGGTTGACACATAATGTGTATGAATTAGGAAGAAGTACAACAACAAAGAGGAGGTTATTGAAGGTATCAACGTGGCCTGAGCCTTTGATCTAGGTTTTAAGCTTTAACTGAAAAAGTCCACAGAGTACCATTTATTTAGAAGAAGTGGTTGATTTGTGGGGTTTTAAAATTTATTGTTAAAAGTACAAATACAGTTTTATGTGGGCTTACACCAAAATTGTCGCGGTAAGATTTACCACGACAAAAACAGTCTTTTATCCCAAAATCTGGTCATTCCTAGTTATCCCCTTCCCTCAGTTGTTTCTTTCAGGGTACTGAAAGAGACAAGAGCAGCAAGGGTTCATCAACCCCTTGGTCATCTCTTTCAGTGACTTGAACAATAAATCACGAACATGGTTGAACTCCCTGCTATAGTACCGAGGGAGTATAAAGAGGAGTTGAATCTATGTACTCGAAGTGATAGACGGACGGTCTGAAAAAGACCCCAAAAGACCTATGAAAAACTCCAATTGATGACCAAAGAAAATCGCGGTAGTTGAAAATGGCCGAGTGCCCAACATAAAACATTAATACTTGTAATCTTCATCATTTATTCATTTATTTTATTATTGTTAATGATAAAAGGATGGAACGTTGAAAGAGAGTTCTTTAATCCCCAAATCTGAGCTAACGAAATGCAATTAGGTAGATTAAAAATCCAGAGAAGACTGTCCTTCTCCTTCCTAAGTTTTATGGTAAAAATTTAGCTGGAACCATTTTTTCGGAATATTTATTTCTTTTATTCGGTGGGGAAAATTACACGGCTAGAAACTTGACTTCCTTCAATTTTTGTTTAAACTTCATCTTCTGACTATTTAATTTGTATTGGGTACTGAATTCGTTCATGAAATCGCCGTGACCTGGAAATGATACCAGCGTGCGGCGAGTTCCATGGCGATGACTTGCATTTTCAAGGGAGAAGGTCGTGAGTAAGCAGGACAGCGATACTTCGACATGTTGGCGCTCTTCAGCAAACCTGATGTTGAGTGGCTGATTATACAGTGGTTCGAAGTCCGCGTGACCGAATTGGCTAAAAGGACTGAGGGATAAAACAAAGGAAAGATTGTCCAAGAAAAAGATTCCTGAAAGATCACTTTTGGTTTAACTGTGGAGCAGACAAGACAGAAGAAAAAAATTGGAAAAGTTGAAAGAGAAGTTTAAAAAAAATTTAAGGAATTAAGAAAAAAAGTAAAGAAAACTAAATTGCATGACTGGATAGCACGTACTTGTTTTTATGCTAGATAATTGCTTAGTGGCGCTGCATGTGTATGTATATATATTAAAATAAAAAAAATATTTTTTTTTCGAAAATTCTTTAATTTTTTTTATTAAGTTTAAGAGTTTCTTCGGAAAAAAACTAAGTATACAAGAAAATTTGAAAACTAAATGTCTATCAAGGAAAAAAAAATATTGAAAATCGTACTACCAGTTATTTTAAAAAGCCATTTTACTTGAAAAACTTTTCGAAATAATATTTTAAATTTATTTTTTGTATGTCATTATAAGGAAATCTGTAGTTATCATCTGGGAAAATTATTTTAAAAAATTCAATCAACACGTTTTCGAAATATTTGCAAAACCAATTTTTTTTTTGAAAATTTTAAAAAATCGCAATATCAATTTATAACTGATTTTGTGTGTGTAAAATTTTATTGAAATCGGGATAATGGTTAACGATAAAACCGCATTAAAAAAAAAATGGTTCTGTGAGAGGTATCGTTATAGAACAAATTTCGAAAAATTCATTCTAACTGAAAGATGTATTGTTGTAAATACATAGCACCCTAAAAGTTTTATCAAAATCATTAGAGCCGTTTCCGAGACATTTAAACTTTTTGTTAAAGATTGTATTTGTTATTTGTATATTGTTATTTTTCGACCTAGAGCAAAAATGAAAAACACCCCCCGAGATACTACCAAATAAAGTAGTTTGAAGCAAATCGGCCCATCCGTTTAGGCCGTAGAGGGGTGAACAGACAGACAGGCAGACGACAATATTAATAAAATAAACAATATAAAAGTGTTACAAGATCACTGTTTTCAGCCCACTTGAGTAGCTTCTTAGAAGCGGTTTGCATGGGTTCTATAATAGCTTTGAAGATGCTTTCCTGATACAGCGATGGCCAAGCCATCAGCGTGTGTAATCACTTCCTGCAATCAAGGATCCACAATTAAAAAAAAATCTTTCTTAAAGTGTTCTATGGAAATTAAATGGTTTTATTTTTTTTTTTGGCTGAAAACAAGTTTACGTATACTTTCAATCAATCAATTTTAAAACCCACAAAAAAAATTTAATTTTGGAACACCCCTTAAAACAATTAAAATTTAATTCCATTAAATGAGTGTTCATGACAACATGTAGAGTACGTGCCATCTAATCCTCAATTTATTTGAAATAAATTGAGTTTGGTTTGTACACTCGGGCGTATACGTACTATTTTTTTTCGGTTTAAAGTGCAATACATTGCCAACTTAGCCAAAATCTTAACGAATATGTTTTGTTTGGTTGAATAAAACTAACTTACATAAAGTATTTTGCTGTTATGAATTTAATCCACTAGAATTTAATCAAATTACTAAAATTTAAGTTAAAAAAAAAATCAAATTTTATCTTTTTAATTCGATCTGAACTGCAGCAATATTGAATAATTCAACACAGCTGTTCAAAGAACTTCAAAGATAACTACAAAGATCTTATACTATAGACACATTGAAGGTTCCCATCCAAGTGTGTTTGACAAAGAGTATATCCGACGTCGTATGTCCGTCCAAGTGACATTTTACCACCCAGCAAAGAGGATATAAAACTCGCATAAAAACTGCATTTGATTAGCATATTAATTTGTATTTGACTGGCAGGATTATGTGTGCACAAAGTTGGCCAATGAGCTTGAGCGTGGGTGTTCAATACGGTATGTAGCCGTTGAACAGAGTACAAACATTGTGTGGCCTTTTTAATTATGCAACCTTATAAAGCATATATGCGGGTATGGGTGTTTAATGTCCCTTTTACATTGTAAGGCTTTCGAAGCACAATTAGCCATTTTAATTGTTATGAAGCTTGTAAACTAGGAAGAGATTGTGTGACTGGCGATGGTGCTTTATATGCTCAAGTTGGGTCGGTTGTCATAATTAATGTGGGTAGTATATGGTGTCATACAAAGTAAATGGCACTTGTACTTTCACTTGCCAACTGAGGTTTTATGTTTATTAATGATGTACCTTAAAGGAAATTAACACGACCGGATCACGATGGAATTTTCTTGTCGTAGGGCAAGGAAAAATCAATTTGTTTATGTTGCACGTGGGGGTTAATTAATTGGCTTGTGTCAAGTCATAGATGTGATATTCAAGTTGAAACAGCAACAACAACAGTTAAGAAAATAATACTTCAAAGTTCAAAGCGGGTGGCAATAGTGCAGAAGATAAGGTGTTTGTTTGCTAGCCCAGATATTGGATAAGTTCTTCCATCTTCAAGTTTTTATTTTATTTTTTTTTATAAGTCTTTATTTTAATGCATCATTTTATTGTTTTTATTGATTTATTTAAATTTTTTTTTGTCAAAACTCAAAGCGTAAAACTATGACTTTATTGTGTGTTGTAAACAAATAGTAAACACAAATACCGTGCAAACCAATGTGGGAAGTGGAACTGAATTGGAACACGTTACAATGTAAAGTTTGGGGAATTGATTACTTTTAATTTTTTTAATAGAGAATGCCAAAAAGGTGGCATAGAAACAAAAGTAGTGGTACCGCTTCTAAAAAGGTGGCAAAATGACACCAAAGTGTCACAGTGGTAACGCAGCCTTAGGGTACAAATTCCGATTTGAAAAGCGAAGTTAGCAAATCTTCAGCTATACTCAGCTTAAATTGACATTCTTAAGAACATTGTATATAAACCGCCTATAGTACTATCATAAGACGCGAAAAAATCTTAGCTTCACGAGCCGCTTGCAGCGCTAGTGTACGGACATTTTATTTGAGAGAGAGAGAAAAAAGAGCATGGTTTTTAGTGTTATGCTTTGTACTTAGTTTACAGATTCGAGTCAAAAGTCTGGTCATATATATAATATACATATGTAAGAACCAGTTCTCGTATACCATATAAAAAATGTAAACAATGAAAATGTTGGATCGTGTACAATTCCTTACAAAAAAATTTTCAACCATTGTATACAAACTAGCTACCTATATTCATCCATACTTACTTCCCTATGAACAAATCACAGCACCGCAACCGCAACCGCAACCAAAAAAAAAACATCTTTCATCTCCCCATTGTATATAAACTGCTTTTTTTCCTTTCCAATTCACAGACAGTACCATTCAGGTAGTTTCTCTTTCTTTATTCGTCTCTCTCAACTTACCCAGTTGGTTACTTCACGAGCCGCTTGGGGCGCCACGGTCCACACGTCCTCATGATAGTACTATAGCAGTTTATATACAATGTTTAAGAAGAGATACGTCTGCATCACTCTTTGGTAAACGATGAAAAGAGAACGCAGAAGGGTCTAAATTGAAGTCGATGACACATAGGTACCAGTAGCTTTAGCAGTGGTTGACGGTTTGAATGCTGATAAATGCAACCACTTAAGATGCCTCACTACTTGCACATCTATTATGTGCAACTGTGACAGTAGATTTCGTTCCAATTATGCATTCGTTAGAATTTTGGCGTTTCGAATTTGATTGCGGAACAGTGTCACTAGGTGTCGAGACGACACTTGTTGTTAATGCTATATTACACTGACAGTAGATTCACTGACCACTGGCAGGCAGTGACGTCAAAATTGCGTCACAATGCCGTCAGTGAAGTCATTCGTAGTGTAATAGCCAGTTTTGGGACGCCAGTGAAGTTGTTAGTTCACTGATGTGTAAACTGACCAACCCAAATCGCAACTCGAAAAATGACAGGTGTGATAAGCAGTCACTGGCGCATAAGACCACTGACACATTATTATGATAAGAGCATCAATGTACTGACTCTGTCCCATCACTGGCAACACACTAAATTTCTCGTTGTGCCAGTGATGAAACCCGGTCAGTGAACTGACCTGGTTTTTGATATTTTCTTTCAAGTACCGTAATGAATGCTTAAACATGTTCTTCTATTTATTTTTTTGGAAGTTTTGTAAAAAAACTTTTTTTACCAACTTTTTTTTGATTTTTTAGATGTAAGTGGCACTTTCTAGATCACGAATATGCATTTTTGAAGTCGCTTAGTTTACCCGCAAGTCAAGTTTAAAGTTTATGTTTTAAAATATTTTTGTGTAAAAAACATAAACCATCGATATAAATTTTACTTTGTGTTTGATTGCAACGCAATTAAAACTTCTTAAACAAATAAAAAAACAAGGATCTGACAGCGACTGGCTGTCAATAGTCAGTGCTGCCAGTGTAGTGTGATAGCAAAACTGCTCACTGACCTGATTTGGCGTAAATTTCACTCACGCTACTTGCCAGTGTCGTGTGCCAGTGAAGAATGTGTCAGTGTAATTTGATTGACCGACTCGAAAAAAGTTTCAGTAAGTGTGATAACCTTTTTTTCTCAACTGACCACTGACAAGCAATTGCTTCATTGGCGTAAAAACCACGTCAGTTTTCGTGACGACACTGCCTGCCAGTGGTCAGTGAATCCACTGTCAGTGTGATATAGCCTTTAGTTCCAGAGAAGCATCCGACGCAGTTGTGGGCATGTCGATGTCGTCCGCAACGATAATAGGTAGCGTGTGTGCATCTGAAACCGCTGTGATGGTAGATGACATTTAAGGAGCAGCACCAGGGGTTCGGATAATATTTGACCGTGGTGGTGTATTATTGATGAGATTAACGGATTTATTTGATGAATTTTTGGAGTTAGTAGGAGAACCGCGAATTGCAGTAGATTGGGAGCGGGTAACAACTTTCTGCCGATTCGATGTAGTTATTGAGCGCGAAAATATTTTTTTGAATTCATTTAATTTGGAAAATAAGTTTTCAATTTTAGCACTTATACTGTCAATGTTTATTGCTGGGTTATTGCACTTTCGGCAAATTGACATTATGAAATTAAAACTTGAAAGTTTAAATAGAAAGATTTGAGACGAATAATTGACAACTGAGAACGATCTGTTTGGCTCGAAAGTTAGTCGAATCCATTTTGCAAATGAATCTTAGTTTCCAAAGATCTCAGTGGGAAAGCTTGCTGTTTCGGACTTTGAGTTTGTTTGCATGTCATGAAACTATGACTCATGTGAATTTTAGTCGGAAAAAAAGAATGCTGAAGACAACTAAAACATGAAATGGTTCCAGAACATTTATTTTGCTTATTGCCTTTTACATAAAAAAACATTTCTATTGACTAAAAAGGATTCAAAGCGCATCATTAAACAACGTTAGCCGCAACTTTTAAAATTCTATAACTTCATATTATGTAAGTTGAATAGAATAATTCATGACATTTATTACGACTTCAGTAACAAAATAATAACAAACTTATACTTTGGGTTAACCACTTACTTCTGAAATCGATCAGACCATTTAGAGTTGACTAAAGTTCCATAACTCAATATACTTTCAATAAATCAAAAGTAAGAAAACTTTCACAAACTTGCCATAACTTTGTGAACTGTAAAAACTATCTAATTCAATCAAAAGTCACGCAAATAATTTGATGATTTCTCTCTGCAACATTTCACTGCAAAATTTTCTATTCAATTCCAATTTGATTAAAAAGTTCTTTGATGCAGCTTTATGTGAGAATTTCAATGGAATTCATAAAGTGCATAAATGAAGGAGCAGATTAGTAGTCAAAAGAATAATTATACAGCCAAACATGTCCTTCCGCTCTCACACTAGACACTTTGTTATATTTCCGCAGTTTTCCTTGTCAAGGAGCACTCACTTCCTTCATTCATATTAAATAGATTAAAATGTGCAGCCTTTTTGCTGTCATCTACATCACTAAGATAGAACAAGTTGATAAAAAAAAAAAATTATATAAAATTGTGAAAAGGCTAACACCACACCCTCTTACGGCCGCACCACCTCCAACAAAAGGCCAAGGGGTCCTTTTCATTTTTATAATTATTAATAACCACTCGACAAGAAAATGAATACCTTCGAGGATATAACGACAACGAGTGCATAGCCGTACTAAGGCTTAGCTTATCCCGTGGTAATAGCTCTGCAAGTGGCTGTTGAAGAGTCCTGTCCAGAGAAGAAGTATCTTCAAAGTACATAATATACCTCTTGAGTGCTTTCAGGGCCATTTTGCCTTTCGTCCTTTTTATGTCATTTAAAATGGGGTATGCGTTAGAATGTTGTTGAAACATTCCTGTCAATTTTATAAATTTAAAATTATACATGGCCAGCTGTATCATGGCATGGTTTTTACCTCACACATACCATAACACCTTCCTTACCATGCAGCTGTGGCTAATGTTTGAGACACACTTAATAACTAACTTGCCCCAAAGGGATAACGATTTGAATGAATATAGTTTGAGTGGTTATAGTGAGGAAACCAATTTCTCACATGAATAAGCTGTTTATGCAGCTGGAAAACATTTCACGGCCATCAAAATGTTTCGTTAAAAAACATCATAGTGCTTTAGTTCGTGGGATAAATATGGGATGCCAGAGGCTTGTGCTGTTTACACACAGAATGTGGCAGAAATGTAGGGCATAGCTTGCTTGCTCTGCCATTATGGGCGTTGGTGGGTTTCTAGTTGAGGTTGCTTTTGGTAAATAAATTGAACCTAAATTATTGTGTTTCAAGGAAAAGCTTGTTGGAGGGTGAATTTAAGGACCTTGATTTATAAATTGTTTAATAAATATTAAACTGAAATGGTTTTTAATGTATAAATGACATATTCTCTATACTTGATACAATGCCACCTTGATGGGTATTTGGGGTTGTTTGGATGCGGTTTCGCTGTCAGATGTAAACCAAAGCAAAGGGACTTGAGGTTTGGCGAAGTCAGAAAGAGAAAAAAAAACGATCCATTTCAAGGCTTAATTCAACTAAGAGAAATACGACACTACCAAAGAAAGTTTCTATGAATTTCTACCTAAAATGTACGCAAAGTACCAAAACCAAGTGATCCAGTTCGTGTTTTTGCAAGTGAAAACTAAAGCGTCTTATCATTTCTAAGTCGATCAAATGAAGGATGAGAATTTTGCCACAGGAAAATATTATCCGATGATTGAAATATCAGTTCTATCTGCCTGATTCCCCAAAAAGAATACACCAACTATTAAGGAATAAGCCTTTTAAATATCGTCTTTAAGATTCTTTTTGTTTTGTGAAAATTGGTAGGGAACTTTCCAAATTTTTGGACACCATAAGAGGATTTTAACAATGAGATACATTGTCACGAAGTTGTTTCAACATTAAGCTTAAAATGGTAGTACGTAACACCTAGGCTACCAAACTAACAAGTTAGCTTGTATAAGGTAATTTTCTTTTTAAATTTGCAAGCAATAGCTTGCACAAAGCTTTTATAAGGAAAACTTACGCAAACCAAACATTTCAAAGGTTGAAAATTTAGAAAACAAATAGCAGTTATAATACCTTACAAAGTTAGTTCTGTGAGTTTTATGCAAGGCTTGTAGATAAAGGTTCAAAATAGCCTGTATAAGGCCTTCTGAAGATGTTCACTGAAAATAAATCAAACAAGGCGACAAGTCACACAAACAGATTTTGTGAGGTTTGCATATAATGATCTTATATAAACAATATTAATATTGGGTTTGTTTATATTTATTGTTATTTTTCTCAAACGGACTCGTCTTCAAAACCCAGGTAAATAAAACTTGTTCACTTTTATAATGAAAATAACATTTCAGTCATTACAATTAGCAGTTGAAAAGGTTTTTAGAACTGACTGACGAGAAATAAATACAAATAATGCAATACAAATTCAACACTATAAAACAAATGAAAAAAAAGTTATGTTTTTGTTTATAAATATGTTTTTTGTGTTAAAAATTAACTTGTTTCCTTAAAAATACTCTATTTTCTTAAATATATCTTTTGTGGACAGAGTACTTAGCGGTAATACAAAATAGCCTTTATATAAACAAGTAAAAAAGGTATCAGCAAAAGTTGTTATTAAAAGGTTTGGGTAATGCCTTTTTATAACATTTAAAACAAACTATAAGCGCTTAGCTGTCACAAAATGGCAATGAGGCAAGCTAATTATGTTTCATGGAAAGCAATTTGCTGCTATAACACCTGTCAACAAAAGTTCTATAAGACTTAAATAGCTTGCTTAAGGTACACTAAAATCAATCACACATCTACTTTTCGGTAGAAGTTTATAAAAGCAAACCTCACGAGGTGCGAAAATTAAGAGCTACTTTTCCTTCGACGACGATAAAAACATCATCGTCTGGCTAACGGTGATTGGGAGCGAGAAACACGATTCATTTTTCGTACACCGAGCAACAACAGATGTCTACGGGCACGAGCACAACAACAACCACATTAACCCTTTTTTAGCATCATCATCGATCAAGCTGAACACCAGGCTATTGACATGAAAGTACACAGGCCACACCCCTTTTCATAGTGCCTGGATTAGCGGGAGTTGCGACTGGCAACAAAATTTGTTGCCAGCTGCAGCAGTAGAAAAATACTATAGTTCGGAGCGTTGAGCTGATAGTATATAAAAAGCCACAGAATTGAATTTATTATTGTTGTTATCTTAAACCATCAACGAACAGACGTGCGGGCCAAGCAAGGCTCAAATCAGTGTGTATTAAGAGTACCAGCGCGTTGTACCAGCAGAGCGTCCATTACATTATACAGTCCATTTTTGATATTCAAATAAAGTTTAACTTTAAAATAGCATAATAGTAAATTTTATTCTGAGCTATCCTAAACAAAAACTGTGGAAAAGACTCGACAAGTCATTTTGAAAAAAAAAATTGACTAAAGGACAATATTGCTTAAAAAATTGTTAAAATTTGCGGTTTGGAATTTGCAGTTATTTTAAGCCCTTACCTTCCAGGAAAGCTAAATGCTAAAGCCATACATATATAAAGAAAATTAATTCAGCCGCTAAGGACACAAAGACTTATAAAAATCAACAGACAGACAGACTGACAGACATTTTTCTTATATAACCAAATTTTGAGAATTGTCATATTTAATTGATACCCTAAATTGTGATCATGTTAATGAATCTATAACTTGCCCTCTTAGTACCTACATATGTACATAATTAGATAACCGCAAGTATTGTTGAAAGGATTCTTTCCTCGTCTTCTCCTAGCCTCCTTCTGGTCTCCAGCCATTGAAATATGCAAGGCTTTCCCAAGCGTGCTCTTCACCTACACATTTTAACAGCTATTTAAATATCTTATCCTCCAAAGCACATCCCCAACGTTAAACAATTTCATACTCTGGAGTGCATCTGCTTTTATCATATTCACATGGCCTAAGTACCTATCGCCCAGCACACATGTCACATTCAATAAATACAATGACAAACGACAGCCCCAACGACGACGACAACGCCCGACGTGCCAATAAATTGCACGCTGAAAATTCTTTAATATCCTGTTTCGTCCTTGGAACTGCATATCATGGAAAATACTGATGCAAATTTTCCACACGTGAGTTAAATCTTTCTCCGTCCATATGTGTCTATAAGCCTTTTCGGCTAATTTGAGTTCTATTCAGAGACTGGCAATTCAATCTTTTCGATTATATTGAACGGAAATTATGAAAATCGATTGAAAGGATGTCTCACATCGATGACTGTTACAACTGAATGGATGCTATCGTTAACTGAGTGAGTACATTCATATATGTAGGCTTTGGTTTGCAAATGAAATTTCACCCAAACCGGAGCAAGAGGGTGAAAGTAATGGAAATGATTTTGTAAAAGTTTATAATTCAATTTGATTTTGAAGTGAAATGTGTTTTGCTTAATGGAAAATTACATTAAATTGCTGTTTTCATCAGTTTTTTAATCGATAACTAGGATGGTGGCATAAAAGACATAATTAAAAGTGATGAACCAATTTGACGCTATAAATTGTAAATATAATCATGAATTTAATTGGAATATATATATCAATTTAATTTTTAATAATTTGTGTTTTCTTTTCGTGGGAATAAGGACCACAACAAGCCAAATAAAGTTGCAAACACAAAATATTCCTTGGACGATATAAAACTCAGACTTCGACGAAAAATATATGAAAAGGCGTTGTTTATTTCCTTATTTCCATCTAATACAGCTTAAGAAAGATAAAATATTTATTAAACTCCCAAGGAGACGAAATAAATTGACAGGTATCAGGAGCAGGCAGAATAGCAATAAATTTTGTAGAAGCTATTTCATGAAAAATTAAATATCGATAACAGAAGATTTATGGCCCTTTGTTGGCGTTAGTAAATTATATTTCACTTTCAGTTAATGGGATTCATACACGAGTAATCAAAACTAAATAATTTCTCAAGGAAAATTTATGAGTAAAGCGGGATTGTAAGAGAATCACATTAAAAGTTCATCTTGAATTGGAAATTTATCGTGGAGGTTGTTTTTTCTATGAAAAAATTTTTTTTTTGTAAATATTATTACATATATCTTCATTGAATTAATTATACCGTATTGAATCTCATTATTTGTTTTTATTTTTTCTCCGCTCGATCATCGAATGAAAAAAGTACGTATACGCCATGGTGTGCTATGCCGGTGTAATTACTGATAGTGATGCTATTATTGTGATTGCTTTTGCCTTATTTAAATTGCACTTACTTTAAAGACAACACATTTTGGCATTGTCACTTGTGAATAAACCATGAAGAAGATAAGACCTGTCAGCAGCCAACTGCCACCAAAAGCAACGGGAGAACAATTACTAAATTAACGGGAGAATACATTAAACATACAAGAATTACTAACGGAGTTCAATTACACGTAACATAAAAAAAACACTTCTTAAACTGCAAATTAACAACTACACAAAAAATCATTAAAATTAATCATTATTACAACCAATGAATTCTTTTAATTACTTCTAACACAAATTTACAGTCCACATCATATTTATGCAATTCATACATGCTCACAATATTATATGTTATCAAAATAGGACTATTGAGGGCTAAGAGAGTCAGAAGTTTCCTTAAATCCTATATGATCTAAGCTAGCCTAAAAGCTGATGATGCCAGATTCACCGAAGAGTTCCATAATTGAAAACGAAATACTTTACTTTTACAAATCTAGAAATGGAAAGGGCCGACAATATTCTTGTCGTTCAATTACAGTTGTATAATAAACCGAAGCTTGATGCCAAGAATTCTAGAAGTACACATCGAGCATCATCTAAATGTCACAAGCATCCAAATATGGCTGAATCTAGTCAAAGTCACGTTTCAAGAGAATTTTGGCATCGAAAGCCTTGTTCAGATCAACCTGATAGGAACACTTGCATTTAATCTTAGCAGTGTTCAATTGCACATCAGAAACTAATTAAAACGCGGCATGGTTGGTATCATGCCCCATCATAAAGCTGAATTAAGTCTGGAATTATAAGTTTGAACTGAGCTCTATTTTTTGTCTCACATAAGTGCGACACATTGGCGCGACAGCTCCTTAAGGAGCCAAGGCCTAGTGACTTATACTCTCAACCATTCCTGTGTGTGTCTTGTTAATCTGCAAGAATGGAAGGGACCTACAGTTTACCGCCGAGTCCGAACGGCTTTATGAGATGCACTTTTTCGAGACAAATTTTACTCTTGGAGGTTTTGTCAGTTCCTCACAAGAGGCAGTACCCCAGAAAAAAAGATGGCTATGAGCTGGATTTGAACCCAGGTTCTTTCGCTTAGCAGTCCGACACACTAACCACTAAGCCACGGGGCACTACATATATATATATTTACATTATTAAAATGCATCCTGTTTTTTTCGGATGCTTAAAATTTGAAAACGACTGGACCAAATTGAATGCTTCCTTGTGCGGGTTTGCTATGCAAAGATTTAGAAAAAAAATAAAAGTCGGAAAATTCTCAAACAGTGGCACTCTAGGCACACATTTTGTTTTTAAATTAAATTCAAAGTTCTTATACCCGCCGATTTTAAAACGATTTTCACCGGCAGATCAAAAAAAGTGAAAACAAATAATTTGTACATATATATGAATATCGTTTCAGAAAAGCAGATTCAAAGAAAATGAAAGATTGATTTATTTTGTACCACGAGAAAACTTTCGTGGCAAAATGGCAAGATTGTGCTTCTACGGCAACGCTGTGCATCACATAAAGCTTTGGAAGCAGAAAGAAGAACTGTCAAATTAGAGACATAACTCTAAATTCAACAGTGTAATTGCTTTCGTCTCACGGGATAAGAATTGAAAAGGAAAACTGAAAAAGAGACAAGGCTCGTGTAATTGGGGACTTACTGATAATCGGAAAAAAATATCGACCGGAAAATCACAATTTATCTCTCCTTTCTCTTTTCCGAGAAGCTATACAAGAGTGTTGTTAACATGTCTTATTGCATCTTGAAGCAGCTGTCTTGGCATATTACTTGGTATTCCAATGACATTTGCTGATATATGTTTGTTTAAAGAATTGAAGATTATTTGGAGTTCCACCTTTCTAAATGATGTCTGTCCAAATTATTCAGCAGAGCTCTGTTCTCCTGAGTTTTGTATTTAGTCTAATGCTTTTATTTTAAAGGGATCTTCGGTAACAAAACAAAAAGTCATTTTCCATGACGGGATTTGCCAGACTTATACCTGAGCTCAAAATTATTTTATAGGTATAGAAGATCGTTTTCATATTCTTCTTTCTAAATCTGGCAAACGGATCTAAGCAATCTTTCCTACAAAACGGAAGTTAATTCAAGAACTAAACCCATTAATTCATATGTAGGAAACGACATGTGATATCGGATTCAGCTAACAAAATAATGGAAGGAGATGAAAATTTTTCTGTACAAAATTATTTTCAGTAATTAAACGCCTTTTTATTCCTTCCAGAAATAAGATTTCATCCATAAATAATCTTTGGTAGTTTTCATGTCGCTTTTACCATTGGCGGTTTTTTTAGTTGAGGCTCGTTAGAGTAATTAAAAATCGCTTCTAGAACTGAAACTTCAAATGCATCGATTAGGTATTAGATACGTGATTTGGACAAAACGGCTCCACAAGCCACACAACGGCTGTATTCGACTTTTGGACTGAAAGCTCAATTCGATGATTGATTTTTAATAGAAAAAGGATCCCGTAAATTGAAATATGAAACAAGTGTAGACTTTTTGTGGGTTACATTTAATCGAACGAGATAAATCGACTGGTTTCGGTTAATTGTGTGGCCGATTGATCAAAAATCGTGTTTTAAAATCAACCACTGCAATCATGCTTTTGGTGGAACACTGATTGATGTTCAACTCCATAAACATAACATGCATGTGGGATTCTACCTATTTTCAGCCAAATAAAAGCACCACACCGTTTTAACTCCAAATGTTTTGTTCATTGTTTTAGATTGATTATAACATATCGTTTTCTTTCTAGTCGCTCACTGAGAATGATCTTTCTAGTTTAATGATTATTTGTAGACTGACCGGTTGGGGTTGATCGTGTATTTCTCGTATGTTCATAAGTGTGGTTTTGGGTTGCTTTATATATTCAGTTTGTTATGTCGTTTACCTTTCCTTTCCGTGCATCGCATGACCTTAACGCTTACATAATATGCAATCGTTTGTTTCTTTGATCATACGTACGTACTTATGTTCATACTTTTCGTTCGTTAATAGTTGTGTTCGGTTAAATACTGTCTCGCTATTTGTAGAGTATTGTAAAGCAGGATCGGTGTCCAATCACACATAATAATATCATTTGATTGATCTTCAAACAAAAAGTATTGTTAGGCGTTTATTTGAAATCCCGACAAATAAATAAAAAATGCATACTTTTAGGAAGAATATTTCTGTTTCAAATTTAAAACTTACCTCCCTGATAATCTGATTATTTTTTTTTTATATAAATACATACATTTACTTTTATATTCGTACAACTGTACTTTTGGTTCTCTAGAAATACAAAGCTGCTCTAAATATTTCGTCATGATGTTTAACGCTAAGCAATTTAACTGTAAAAAAACTTACCGGAACACTAAGAAAAACTGCTTTAGCTAAAATTTGTTCTAACAACCAACACAAATAACAAATAATTTAAACAAAACAAAACTTTAAGCATGGACAAACAATTGTTTTTTTTTTTGTACGAAAACATTAACAATAACTCATTGAAAATAAAAACCCAAACAAGTAACTCTAAGTGCTAGTTTTGGCTAAATTGAATTCCAGAATGATTCTAGAGAAGATATTACCTTTACATTTAAGGCCTTTGTGTGTTATACCATGGAGGAGGGATCCGCAATGATCGCAAAAAATCGGCGACAGAAACGTACTCGGTTGCCATTTGTGCGGAATCTGGTGAGCCTAATGAAAAACTGATGGAAAATTAACCAGGATCCGTTTTGGGTCATTCCTCAAGATCCAACACAATAGATATGTATTTTCTTATATATAGACATAAACTAGATGTGATCTTATTGATTGTATCTTGCTTTTACGAAATTTATTTTTCTAAGACAATATTACAATTTTTTTTTGGAATATTTTATGAATTGTGCTGAGTGTGATTGTAACTGAGTTTCGGCGAATTGTTTCCTCATGAAGGTGCGATTTAATTGTTGGACATTTGATGGTGTTATTTTAAAAGAATGACAAAATAACGAACAAAAAAATATTATGGACAACAGAAAAATATCCCCAAAAAGGTGCAGACCGAAGACCCGAAGAACAATGGATTGAATAAGTTTGGAGAAAAAATTGGAAGCTGATTGAAAATTTATCATTTCAATCGATGTTTCACTATTTCTGGATAATTTTTTGTTGGGTAAATAAGGAATCAAACCGAGAACATGGATTACCCTACGATTGCGGTGCTAATCTTGTTTACACTTACATAATGGGAAATATTCTACACCTGCAGATAAATTATTGTAGAGGTGGATTTGGTATGAACCAATACATACAATTGAAACTCTGGATAATCTTTTGAATATTCCTGAACATTATACCAAGCAATATTTTATATGCCTCCATATAAATTGCGGAAGAAAATAAATTAATGGCTTTTGCAGAAGATACAAAATTGGTGATTTAATTTAATGAAAAAAATTGTATGGCATCAAAACGGTGCACAGTGGTTCCACCCTTAGGCCAAAATATAAGAGGGCAACTCAGTGGCAAACATTTTTTTTCTAAAATAAGTTGTTGACAGTCAGGCACGTGGCAAAGTTGAGTGTTTTTCACAATAAAAAAAAACATTAATTTGAAAATCGGACATTGCAGTTTATCCATTTTTCGTGTGTTTTTAAAATTCAAGAAAAAAGTGGTAAACATAATATGTAGAACGAGGCAAAAAGATGATTATTAAATACTTTTTTTTTATTACAAATTATTATTTTATTATAACTGTGGTTGAAAATAATGAACTTTTGTGATTTTCCAAATTTTGTGTTTTTTGATAAACCAGAACTTTTAGGGCACCCATTTGCACTCAATAATTTAAATGTGGATTAACGTAGGCTTATTTTCCCTCTTTAACCGTATATACCCTTTTTTATCGGACATTTGTGGAAATATTAAAATTTTGACCCGAAGTGAAACCCTATTTTTCTTTTTATTTCTAGATTCAAGTAATATAATATAATTTGTGGCGGAAGACGATGAAAAGTCGTAATGCTGGGAAGATTGATGAAACATGGGCAGTTGTTAAGGACAAATATAATTTTGAAAGTTTAGGTGCACGATACAAATTGTGAAATTGATGTTGGCGAAGAGAAGATGCCTTTTTATCGACATATAGTGCTTGGCTTGATTGCGTCGTCATCGGCGTCGAAGATTTCGAGTCTTTACAGAATCAAAAAGAAGAAGAAACAATTAGGTCACCATAATCTAGGAGGTAGGCTAAAGAAGTCATTTTCGGAAAGCTCTTCTCGAACTAAGCGGAGGCTAGCATTGCTGCAATAGACATTGTTTGTGCTTTGAAGAACAACCAGTCAAAAAACTATCTTAAAGCCAAGCAATTGAATTCAAATGATGCTTTGAAAATTTTGGTTAAGGTAAAGTTAACCAAACACCAGTTCCAAGTCATCAGGAACTTGGTAAACGAAAAAACCGAAGTTGACGTTTTACCAAGCTATGCTAAAGTTATTAAAGTGAAAAAAGATTGTTATCTGAAGCCTGAAAAAGGAAAATTTCCGATTCATCTGCTGAAGTTTCCCTTCAAGGTCTTTTAAACCATACAGCTCGAAGAATTGTAAAATACCATCAAATAAAATATTTTTACCAACAAAACTTTCTGTTTCATTGTAAAACTTGATCTTTCTGTGATATCTGTGTGTATGTTAATTGTGTATCGTGTTCGTTTTACAGCCGATAACCTAAATAAAATGGCGCACTGGAAAAATTGAGAAACCTCTTCTTGAAGCCCAAAAGAAAAGAATTTATGAAGAATTAAAACAAAAATTTGGACTGATAGTTGATAAGCCAAAACAAGGTTGTGGAAATTCTAATGATGGTAATACGTGCATGATACTGCACGTGAAATTGTCCGGGAATATCCGTGGTATCCAATGCCAGCATTCGGTACACAAAGTTCAGATCCATGGACGACAAATTACAAAACATGCAATTTTGCCTATAGGCCAATTAACGGAAGAGGCAGCAGAGGCAATAAACAAGTATGTCAAATTTGTCCGATCACACAATACACGAAAAACATCTAGAGTCTTAACATACCTATACCGATTTATTTAATAGATTGCTTATAACATCAGATCCATTGCTTTCTAACGAAAGAAATTTAAAAAAAATAATAAAAAATTCAAAATTATCGAAAAATGTTTTAAATTTATTAAACTTAACTTTGATTAAATTCAATAAAAATATAAAAATAAATGTAGTGTTTTTTTTTATTTTCAATCACTCTAAATGAAAATTTGGGGTGTTTGACAACTCCCCTTAAAAACTATGAAAAAATGTCAAAAACTTTGTTTCTGCAATTTTTTTCCTAAACTCAATTCTCAATTAATATGTATAAAAGCAAACTCAATCTGTGTGCCAAATTTTATCAAAATCCGTTTAATAATTCAGATTTCATTTAAAAAAAACTTCAAATATATATAAAAAATTCAGAAAATTCATAAAAAAATGTCAAAAACTTTTTTTTTAACAAAATTTTTACCAAATATGTAAAAAAGCCAATTTTAACATGTGCACCAAATTTCATTCAAATCCGTTCAGTAGTTCAGATTTTGTAGGGTTTTGACTACATCTCCCATACAAACAGAACCACTGTCGGTGGCGCCACGTGTCAGTCGGTTGTCAGGATTGAAAAAAATATTACAGCATCTTCACTTATTTCATAAATTTTCATACCCCATTTCCACCTACTTAAATATTTATTCTTAGGAACTAACTAGTTTAAGTGTTAAAAAAGTTAAAAAAAAAACAAATAAAAATAAACGGAATAAGACCAATATAGCATTTTTTAAAACAGAAATTCACTAAATCTGATTTTATCTCTGTTAACTTCCATATTGAATTACAAAACGACCAGGTGAGCCTTGTAATGTTTTTCAAACAAAAATAACAGAGTTAAAATGGCTTTCTTGTGGGACCCCTGGCGCATATAAGGAATTGAAACAATATATTTCTAAAATTTTATCTAACTGCGATGTTCGAGGAATAGAAATATGTACCACCTCTGTCTGTCAACATTAGACTGGGTTTTAATTCCATTGAACAATTGTTGGTGGAAGTAAACGGGCGAGGATGGGTGAAGTGTTACCATAATGGCACTTCTCATTGCATCCAGATGGTAGAGGTGTTCCAGTTTCAGACAGAGCTCCTTAGTGAACACGTAATATAGGTATTACAACATTTTCAGAGCTCAGGCCTATAAGAAGTAGTTTATTCCTCTCTTCGTCTTTGGAGTTAAAGATCTGGTCTTTCAGGTCGGTGTTCATGCCGTCGCATGGAAGTAACTACTCGACCATGTAAAGAATAGTTTAGTTTCAAAGAAACCACAGGTTCGGCTTTTTATTTATTTATTTATTTCCTCAAGCAAAACACAGAAACTCCTATATACTACTGTAGTTTAATTTAGTTTATTTATTAATCAATCTACGAAATTAAATTCAATGTATAATAACTTAATATAATATAAAACTAAACTGTAAATTGATTGTAGTTTAAAAAAAAAACAATCAACATTAACTTAAAATTCATTAATTAAGACTTTTTTATTATTAATATATAAATTAAATGTTAATTTAACATCAAAAACAACATCAAGATCTCTAAACTCTTCAACAATTTTAAGTTGACAATTATTTAACCAATAGTTTGGAATTATATCTAGATTAGACCTATAAAAATTTGTACTGGCACATTTATCAATATTTAACAAAAGATCATTAAATTTAAACTACTCTGTAAAAGCATTCAAATCATTTTGTAACAACAAACAGTCATTTACATTTGAGATTCTCATGAACATTTTTATATCATATGCTTACATGAGGCAGGACGAATTCCTTAAAAGATTTGGTAGACCAATTAAAAAAAAGTAAAAATAGCAGAGGACCTAAATGACTTCCTTCAACGTTTTGTGAATTTAATGTGTTCAACGTATGACTCACAAATTTTTTTAGTAGTGACATCACTAAGATGCTGTGACACAGTGTGATTAATTAAAAATGTTGTTGCAAATAAAATTGGATTTTCTTGAGTCTTGGTAAACCAAATCACCCCTATTTTCAAGATTAGATATTTGTTTGTTTTTATTTTTAATAACTTAGCAAAATTACAAAAAGGTTTTGAATTTTTTTCTAATTTGCTTAGTTTATCAATCCAATTTCTGTTTCTATTCTTATTTATTTCTTCGTCAATCTTTTTTTTTTTAAAGTTTAACTTGAACACGATATTCTGGTAACCGAGAACGTTGCCACTGTCTGTTAAAAGATTTTTTTATACGTATTAATTCCAGAATGTTCGTTTTGGTACACAAGATTGTACAGATTCAATTATTTGAGCCGAGAAAGTATCGACATGAATATCAAAATCTTCTTTTGAACAGACTGTCTAAATTTTAAGGAATTGTTCTGAGCTTGGATTTAAATTCTGACCTGAAATGATTCCAGTTTGAATTTTTTATGTCTACAAAGTACTGCTCTCTATGCTCAGCCAGTTCATTCATTTTACAAAGAAATGGAATTCGATCAGAACTTAAGTCGTTAATTATCTCAGGCTGAGTAAAAAACGAAGGAATATTCGTTATGAAAAAATCAAGTACAGACGGACTACCTCTTGAGCCAGACGGAAAATAAGTTGGGTTAAACGGAAACAACATGGAATACGGAAACAAGCAAGACATACTTACGAGAACATTACCTTACGAATTTGCACGAATATATCCCGAATCTCTACGAGTATATAGTTTTGTTTTGTTTTGTTATTATTAATTTTCTTACAATGCATTCTTTTTTCAACGTTAGAATTCTTACCTGAAAATATACACACAGAACATTTTTTACTGTTGTATGATTTCTTAACCTCACTTCTATGAATTGATCTTTTTACTAATTACACCTGAACTTAACCATGTTAGTTCACTCAATATGTGGTTAAGAGAATCAAAGTCAAACATCTTACAAGTAAGATCATCTACCACAGGTACTAAGACATTTACTTTAGTAAATAGCTCTCTAAACTGGAAATTTAGAACACTCAAAGCAATGAAAAAAGAAATTTGAATTTGATTTTCCGATTTCTTTAATAGTGGCTTCCGAAATCCCAGTGCAGATTTTATCAAATGCTCTTTCACAAAATAAACCGCACTTAATTCCCTCATCAAGAAGAGGGTTTAGGCATTTTGCACACTTTAAGTTAACTCTATTTGCCATACGTAAATAACACAACCACACAGGTTCACGATTTAATACTCAATTTATGTCCCTTTTTTCTGACGTATTGACAATTATTGCATAATAATATTTATTATAATAATAAATAACTATTAACCAGTGTTCAATAAAGACAGTAGTTTTTTTTTAAAAGAATTTCTACTGTGTTAGCCTGTCTTAAATAGCTTGTTACGGGCCCATTATTGCCATAGTTTACTCTACTAAAAGGCACGTAAAACATTCGCTCTGTCGAAGTTCATGCCTAGGTACATAAATACACAAATTGGAAAGCCTACAAGGTCACGCTTCTGCTAGTCTCAGTATACATCAAGTGCAACTCATCAAGAAGCGACATACATCACAATCTCCACAACACACATCCTGCGTCATTGGAGGAGACTTCAACGGTTGGCACCCTCTATGAATGGATACCATGGTATCTCACCAAGGCAAAGCAATTGTTGACTGGCTAGAAGGAAATCCCGAGCATCATTCTTCGATTGTCGTGTCGCAGCGAAAACCAACATTCCCCCTAAAATTCAATTCACATTTGGATTTCTTTCTAGTTACGTCGAACTTCATCAACATTCTCCCTGAACTACGGAACTACAATTGCGTTGCACACGATAGTGATTCCGACCATCCACCTAATCAAAGGATATTCTGCGAACAACCAGAACAAGAGCTCCACATCAGGTGTAACAGGGTGAACTGGAGAACATTCCGTACCGAAATTAAAAGAGATCCCTCGGAAGTCCCAACCAATAGCAATCTCTCCAACATCGAAATCGATAGTGCTATATTCCAATTCGAGATTCCATTTAACAACGCCTTGGAAAAGCTTACGACTGCAAGAACCAGGAGGGACCGATTTACGAATATTCCGAAGCATATACAGGCCATATATGCTCACGGACAGAGAATCCGCAAAAAGCTTCAACGGATATACCACAGGTTGTTCAACAGAGAGAACAACGAGTATAAACGCATATACTCCGAACTTCAACAGCACCAGGAGGATGAATTCAGGAAAAGGCTTTCGAACATCAAACCGGTATCCGATGCCTTCAAGAAAATTAACCAGCTCGTTGGGAAAAAGAGCTCGATGCCAGATACTTAAATGCACGGGCAACATTCTGCAACAACACCAACCAAAAAAGCAGAAGCTCTCGCTAAGAATTTTGAGCAGACCTTCAAGGATCACCCGCCAAATCACCTTCCTGAGTTTATCGAAGAAGTTGAAAACAAGTTTGAAAAAGTTGCCGCTTCTAATACTTCAGGCACCAACTTTAATGGAGAAAATCCTGGAGATGCTTTTACTTTCATCGAAGAACTAAATGACATAATCCACGGAGGAAATTCTAAGAAGTTAACAGGAAATGATGGGATTTCTAACTTTGTGCTTAAAAAGCTATCCTTCTGCTGACAATCATCTTCAACAACTGCCTGAATAACAGCTATACTTTGCCGAAATATGGAAAACGGCAAAAGTGGTGCCCGTTCCTCCGAAGAAGACCGACAGGACAGGATTTCGCTTCTATGCGGTGTCAGCAAAATATTGGAGGGACTAAAGAAAGCTTCATCATTTCTTCAGGGAAAGGGAAATCATACCTGAATGTCAGTATGGGTTCCGAGCACGACACTCCACCATCCGTCCGCTTCTTGGACTGCACTTCGACGTGACACACGGACTCAACAAGAAAGAGACGACAGTCGCCTGTTTACTAGACATCGAAAAGGTCTTCGACACAGTTTGAATAAAAGGACTAATATTCAAATTGTTATGTCTAGCACTACCTGAAAACTTGGTAAGATTTATCAAAAAATTTCTAACCCATATAATCCGGGAGCCATTAACAGATTTCCATGACCAAGTTCCTCTCAAACGATAACTGGTAAATAGCATCAGGGAATAGTATTATAAAACCTCGTGAAAGTCAGCTGCGGTTCCGTTGGTGGGATGGTTCGTGGTAGCCTCCCACGCACGAAGAATATACATTTTTTTTTAGTAATTTCCTTCCGACTAATAATTTGTCAAACCATAGCTTATCCATCATCCCGAAGAAAAAAAATCAGCTGGCTGTAACAAGGCGGATTATGCGTCAACTGCATGCTTGAACTTGCAAAAAAAAATGTAATTTCAGTGATTTCCTTTCTGCTAAAATTTAGATTGATGGTACCTATAAATAAATGTATCTCGGTGGAAAGACCGTTAGCTGATACTTTGAATGTTATAACGCTCTGGACTGCTCATCCCACCCACGGAAACGCAGCTGCCATTCACGAGGCTTTATAATACTATTCCCTGATGCGAGTTTCACCAATTATCGCTTGAGAGGAAATTATTGACCAAATTTTCACCTGGCTCCCGGACTTATAGATCCTTTTATGTACAGGTAAACAAAGAATATTCCCGAAGAAAGACGATCAGTGCTGGAGTTCCACAAAGTTGGGACTCATACTATTCAACATTTACTACCAACATCCCAGGGACGAAAACGAAGCTAAATGTCGATGACTCCTTAACATATGTTATGTGGCAACAAAATGACTAGATATTCGGAAGATACATTTTGTTTGTAAATTAACGACATCTGTGAGATTCATTGTGTACAGCTACCAACATTTTTGTGTACAACAATCATGCCCCTAAAAGTATGCTACATATTTGCAATATGTTTTGACTGAGTACTAAATCGAAGTTGAAGTATTAATTCAAGACTCAAATTAGTACCGAAAGCTTAGATTGTGCCAGAACCAGACGGAAGCTTCCAGAAGCTTGCAAATTTGTATAAATACAAGAGTAGATGGCATTGAGAGTTTAGTTTATTTTCAAAAGTGGAATTGTTAACAAATGGAAGCGTTAGTAAAAAGTGATTGAATTGAGATTAAATAAAAAGTGTTAAAGTATAAAAACGTATTTGAATTGTGAATAAGTGGAATAAGTTAAATTTGGTGTTATTTAAACTGAAAGACGTTGTGTTTCATAAAATAAAGAGATTTGTTATATTATTTTGGAATTTTGATTGAGTTTTATTTGTCGAACCCCAGGCCAAAACTTCACAATATGCAACATCCCTTTCACCGGAAATTGCAGCCAGGAGAGTTGAAGATCATATCAAAAACTTGTCGGGCTACTACCTGAAATGGGGACTAAAGATAAAAAGCGAAAAGAGCGCGCTTATCTGCTTCAGAACCCCAACAACAGCAACAAGAGGTCGAAGAGGTTTCGCACCACGCTGTGATAATATCAGTATCAAGCTACCAGACAACACAGTGATAAGAACAAAGGCAACAACAAAATACCTTATAGTGAATTTCACTAACCGCTTCAAATTCAACAAGCACGCTTCATTTATGCTTAAGAGAGCCAACTTCTCCCTACATCTGGTCCACCCGCTTCTTAGGAGAAGAAACGGACGAAGGACAAGTACTACGCTCCTCAGCTATAAACAGCTGATCCGTCCCGTTCTGACGTACGCTTGCCTATTTGGTTCACTATATCACCAACATATATGAAGAAGGAAGATCGAAGTTTTTGAAAGGAAGATACTCCGTAGCGGTACAGGCCTACACCCAAACCGCATTACAAGGAAATATGTCCCAAACAAGAAGCTATATGAAGACACCAAACTGATCCCAATAAATCAGTTCATGACACATATCTCGAAAAATATTTTAAGAAACTTGCAGGACCACCCCAACTTGGAAATCCAGCAACTACTCCAACAACTACAGCCCAACTATCGCAACCTTAACATTCGAACCATTACAGACGACCGATTCGAGGATATAATGAACAATGACGGAGCCTCGTTCTACGAGAGAACTAGCAACGGACACAACAGATGATAAACAACAAAATATGATATAAGTAAAAATATAGCATTGTAAACAGTCAGCTGAAGTACGTCGGGCCCCTGTTTTAGGCCAATTGTACATACAAAAAATGGAAAGGAAAATTGATTTTATACTAATGACATCTCTAACGAATATTATCTCGAAACATTTGCGTCGAGTTTCCAAAGTTTGAATGCCTAGTAATAAACATCTTGAATTATAAGAGGCATATCGATATTCCAACGCAAAATCCTGATAGCCATTCTTGTAAATCTACTCTGGGTTCAACGGGTTTGAAAAATCTTTGGAATTTCTGTAAATGAACCCCAGCATTGAGTTCACAACAATATAGTCGACGTGAAAGCCTGAAACTGAAGTTTCCGTTTATAAAACCTTCATCTTTCTAGTACTGTTGTATGGTGCAGACGCATGCACATTGTCAAAAGTGGAGTGTTGCTTCGAGAGAAAATACCTACGAGTGATTTTCGTTCCCGTATGAGAAAGAGGAACTGTACGGGCTGTACTGCCACACAGACCTAGTCAAAAGCGTAAAAGCCAAACGTCTCAGATGACTGTGTTATATACTAGAACGAATGGACACTAATGCTCCGGCACCAGTAGAAGAAGACCGTGATATATGTATGTGGCGCAAGTATTGTTGAGGAGGGACCTTGACTAACCATATTTAAATTGTCAAGAATACTCATGGAATTATAAGGGAAGAGCATTATACTATTGCCAATCTGACGTAGGCGAAACCCATATAACAATTTGTTTCTTATAAACTTCTAAAAACATATCCAGCAAAAGAAGACTTTTTGCAAGCACTATAGAATTATGTATTAGCTGACAACATTAGTTCAAATCTGGGGGTTGGTGGATAAAAAAAAAGAAAAAAAAATCCCAAAGAAAAGAAGACCTAATTTATCATCCATATCATGATACAAGACTCAAGACTATTCTTCTACTAATGAAAGTGCAAGCTCATCAATAAAAAAGCGGCACGTACACACTCTTTCTGGCTGAAGTACCTGGAACAATGTCAATCTCATGCCGTATACATTTGACGTCTTTTTAACGTCTAATGATAGCTCATCCTGAAATTCTGTCCATGACCGCCATCTATTCATTTGTTGGCCATTAAATGCCACCCCTGAGTTATCTTGACTATCCATTTTTTTTTCTGTTCGTCCTTTGAGAAAAGACCAATTCCTACACTACTGAAAAAAGGACCAAAACTGATAGTGTAGTCGAAGGAGAATACAAAAACACAACAATTTGCATGTCCTCTTTCAAGTACAATAGGAAGACACCCAGCAAGGATATATTATTATCTGGTCCTATATGTGTATACAGCTCATCCAACCCACGCGTACTTTGGCCAACATATGCTCATGTAATCTGTCATCAACAACCATTCTAGTTGCCATTATCCCTGCCCCCAGTTTTATCTCTGGTGTGTTTTGTTTGAACGTTGGTGTTCTTCCCCCAAAAGGATACAACGAAATGGCTTTGACCTTGCTTGCTGTGGTTATTCCTATTTAAGCTGAAGAGTTCACCCACTTAAAAGGCATATTGTCTATGGTTTTTGAGACCCACAGTCAAAAACATAATCCCATCAAGGAAGCACTTTGATATTCCCGATCCTTTTTTTTTTTTGTTCAAATATACATGGTTTGGACAAGAGAAAAAAAACTCGGGCCGGAAATAGGACGACATTCAGTGTGGTAAATAAAATTCGACAGAAAGCCTACGACCACGCAAAAGCAGATTTTCTGAAGACGTAATAGCTCAGGACATATGCTTGGCTGCATATCGTTTTCTTTGCGAAAAAATTACTCAGTATCCTGTCGTTTCGTTTATAAATTGGTGAAGATATTCGAGGAGAGACATAGTCTTTAAGTCATGAATCGAAAGCATGATGTCAAGTGTCTGGTTTCGTGTGGCTTAAATGCTTGGCTTAATCCTTAAGGACAATTACTTCAAGTGATTGCATGTCATTTGTGGCATGCCTATAGTGTTTCCTCTTTTATTTGGTATCCTGAGCATGTGTCAGCTCTAGAATTGATATGAATAAATTAGCAAGTTGGATCATTTTATAAATTGTTGTTATTTGACATGAATGAAACTTGACAGTTCGACACATGAAGGAATTTAATAAGAGCTTTTAAATTAATTCTACTAAATATCCCTTAGAGTTTCTATCAAGTCTTTTTTGTTTTTTTTTTTTGTGTGGAAAAATTCTGAAAATGTAACATTTTGAAATTGGAAGTTTTCAGATGTCCACTTAATATCACACGGGTCATTCGTCGAATCCTGTCCATAAAGCTTTCTCGAGGTATTCAGTGAACAGATTCGCTCATCCTGCATCGTTTGTTCGAATTGGTGCTGATTGTAATTGGTGTTGGTTGAAACCTTCAATAGCATTGCATAGACGATTTTTTGAATCTCGGATTGAAGTTTTGAATTTAAGGAAGAAATGATTATAGTTACTACTAGCGTACCCACCCGGCAAGGGTTTATGTACGATACATTTTCGAAGAAAACGACCCCAGCGTGGCGCCACCTAGTAATCAAAGTAGTCTTAGTTACTTCTTACAAAATTATTTTGTGAAACAACCCCAGCGGCACCAACGGGTGATTAAATAGCCTAAGTGTAAGTTTACATTACAACATCGGCTACTACTAATAAGAATTAAAAAAAAAAACACCAGTGCGATCTAGGTCTAATTATAATAGCCTTACTTATTCCTTACAATATCAGCTTTCTGTCTGTGAAAACCCCGTTAAATAACAATTTCCCAAAAAAAAAAACTACCCCGGCGCCACCTAGTGGGTAATTTAAATAGCCCAAAGATTGCCCTAACACATCAGGAATCTGCCAATGAAAATTCCTTCAAAATCGGCGCAGCCCTTCCCGAAATTATCCGGAACAATCAGACAGAAAGACAGACAGACACACACAAATTTTAATAATTGTGTTTTTGTTATAAGTACTGTATATACTTTCATTTTGTAAAAAGCTGTCTATTTTGATATTAAAAACAGACATTTAATTTTTATATATGTGTATAGATAAGGCAAGTTTAGGATTCGTGAATATAACACAAATTGAGACAACAATCAAAGATGACATTACAAACATAGAGAGACCTAAAAAAGTCATTGACTAAAAATGTCTGTCTGTCAGTATATGTTCGTCTGTATCTAAAACAAATTGCAGCCTAAACGGCTTAAGCGACTATGTTAAAATTTTGTATGTGTGATTATTTTGCCATTTCTCAGAGAGATTTTGAAAATTTATTTTAGGGCTAAAAATAACGGTACGTGCCATATAACAATTAAGAAAAAAATTAAAGTTCTCTGAAACGATTTTGATTAGAACTGTTGAGTGTTTTTTAGGTATTGGCTATCATTTAGTCAAAACCAAATTTAACGGAAAAGTCTATTAAAGTCAACTTTCATATAACGGTTTTATAAATTTTCGAATTTATCGGTAACGGCTCATTTGATTTCTCTGAAATATTGCTAGAAATTCGAATTAAGAATTCGAAACTTTAATATTTTACGAGCGTAAAATATTTGAAAAACCAAAAATACTGAGCAACTACCCCATTATTGACGGACAAACAAGCAAAGAGGGGCAACTTCACCACAGAGCATACCAGAGCCAATTTTAAATCAATAAAGTCAACCCTCATGAGCAGCTAACAACAAGAGCAGCCTTTTCTTCAACGAGGGTGAAAAATATCTTCGTCTGGCTAACGGTAATTGGGAGCGATTCATTTTTCGAGCAACTACAGATGTCTACGGGCACGAGCACAACAGCAACCACATTACCCCTTTTTTAGCATTATCATCGATCGAGCTGAATACCAAACTATTGACATGACATTGCATAGGCCACACCCCTTTTCATAGTTCCTGGATTAGCGGGAGTTGCGACCGCCAGCTGCAGCAGTGGAAAAAATATTGAAGTTTGGATTTTCGAGAGTTGTTTTTCCGATAGTATATAAAGAGCCACAGAGACAGAATTGTTATCTTAAAGTGTCTACGAAGAGACATGCGAGCTGAGCAAGGCTCAATTCAGTGAGTGTTTAGAGTACCAGTGCATTGTACCAGCGAGCGGAGCATCCATTACAATTTACAGCAAATTTTATATATCCAAATAAAGTTTTACTTTCAAATTGAATAGTTTAAAAAATTTAAAATATTAATAATATTTGTTGTTTCTTTCAAAGATCTAGTCTTCTAATGTGATTAGGCTCATAAGAGAAGTTGTTTAGTTTCCCATGAGACATTTTCCTCGTCCAACAATTTCCGCAAAATTTCCGGTGAAAACAGTTTGTATTCCTTGTATGCATGATCCCGCGACTTCAAGTAGCCCCAAAGAAAGAAGTCTGGGTTGATTAAATCGGGCGATCTTGCTGGACATGCCAAATCGCCAAAACGGGAAATAACGCGACGAGGAAACGTTTTCTTCGCAGTATCTATTGTGGCTCGTGGTGTGTGTGTAAGGTAATATATTGCGCAGGTTGTCAAAATCCAATCTGTTACTTTGTATTAAAAAATGGTGGTTGTTAGAGACCTACATCAAAAAAGTTATGAACAAAACTGCACACCTCACGTTTGTTTTATAATTTTATTATTTTATTGTTTTTAAAAAAGCTCTTTTATAAATTAATTACCACAAATACTTTAAAATATAGCCACGAGATCTATTTTTCAGAACAAATAAACAAGCCAATGGTCTCTGGCAGCCGCCATATTACTTTGATTTTGACAGATGCGCAGAAGATTGCATGAATAAAACCTCTAATGACATTACCTTAGATAAGTGTACTGTGGATTGGACTGTCTTGTTGAAATCTCATGTTTCACAAACGCCAAATGATCGACGTTCGACGCATTTGCAAATATTATGACATCTTCCGAGAATATGATTCTTTTTCTTTATCAGCATTCTTTTTAAAGCGCGTTTCGGAAATAAAACATATGAAATGTATGAAAATTTCTTCGTTTGACAAATGTATTGCAGGTACGTCGTATTCTGAAAAGAATTTGCTGGCATTCAATGAACAATTTTTAAACAACTGGTCTATTTCCATGATGAATTACGTGTTTTGACCGAACTCTAGGCCTGAGTATCACGCCTTTCTTGAATTTCTTTTGCGTCTTCATAGCCACGATAATTAAGTAACGCAATGTATTAAGCTGGAGAATGGAGAAATGTTCTCAATAAGTTGACATTCTTCCGAGGGATGGTTGCTTACGTATTCGACGCAAAGTTGATCCTTTCGACATATCTTTTGCATGTGATTATAACCTTGACAACTCTAGCTTTTTACTAGATGCATATAAAAATATGTGCAGTACTTCTAACAAAAACACAATTTAAAAATGTTTGTCTGTCTTTCTGTCTGTTTGTTCCGGGTAATCTCGAGAACGGCTGCACTGATTTTGACCTGACTTTAACTTGCAGATTGCTGATTTTCTATGGAGTAGGTTATTTAAATTACCCACTAGGTGGCGCCGGATTTTTTTTGTTAAAAATCTATACACATACATTAAAATTAACTGTCTGTTTTTAATATCAAAATAACATCTTTTTACCAGATGCATATGAATATATATTTAGTACATCTTACAAAAAAAAAAAACAATTTAAAAAAAAAAATTCTGTTTGTGTCTTTTTGTCTGCTTGTTCCGGGTAATCTCGGGAATGGCTGCACTGATTTTGAGGGAACTTTCACTTGCAGATAGCTGATTTTCTGTCTATCTGTCATTCTGTCTGTTTGTTTCCGGTAATCTCGGAAACGGCTGCACCGATTTTGACGTCAGATTATTGATGTTCTAGGGAGTAAGTTAGGCTAGGTGGAGCTATTTTTTTTTTAATTTATTTATGGACCGATTTCGACGGAACTGTCACATGCAGAAAGCTGATATTGTAAGAAATAAGTAAGGCTTTTTTGATTTTCCACTAGTTGCCTTTTTTTTTTTTGGAAAATTCTTATTTATGTCACGATTTTGATGGGACATTCACAGGCAGATAGCTGAGGTGTTAAGGTGTAACTAAGGCCATTTTATTCACACATTGGTGCCGCTGGGGTCGTTTCACAATCATATAGATTATTTTGTAAGAAGTAACCAAGATTATTTTGATAGTATAATGATTAGATGATTATTAGCATAGATAGTGCACCACGCTTGGATCGTTTTTTTCGAAAATGTATGATATACCCGAGCAACGCCGGGTGGTTAAGCTAGTATTTAATATAATTGTATATATGTCATTACTTATAATAGACTTACTCCAAAAACAAAGTGTTAAAACTGATGTTTTGAGAAAGAAATGTAACCAACGGTAACAAATGGCATAACATATATTTTTAATTATTAAATACCACCATGGGTGGTTATAATTCTATCAAAAATCAGGGCAGAGTTCAATCAACTAATTTACAATTATTTTGATTTTAAGTTTTTGTTACAACGTATTCGTAACGGTGTTGCACGGCAACTAACGCACATTAACCACTATTTAATGGCAACATTCGATAAAATTGTTCCTAATCGTTTAAGATATAGTTCGATAATAATTGACTTATAGGAAATTCATAGATTACCCACATAATTCGGAAGCGTGTCCACTTGTCCCTTAAGGACAATTAGGATTAGATTCATAACATCGAATATTATCTTCTTGATAGACAACATGTTAAGTCCCCAGAATCCGAGGGCAATTAAATGATTCAGATTGATTGATGAGGTTGCCTTCTGGACATATTAAGTACATATATAGAGATCACAGGGAAATTGGGCTTAATGGCTTGGAAAATGGCAACGAAATATATTTCTTTTAATATTCTTCAAAAAGCTGACAACGTTATTCCACAAAACCAAATTTGAATTCACAGAATCATTTTAATACTACGTGTAGATAGAACCATCTACACATATTTAAGCTCAGGTGCGGTTAGGCCTTTCACACAGAATGTTGCATGACGCTTATGAAACAGAAAGGATATACTCTGACAGCAATTTCAATTTGCCAATATTTGCATGTAATTCAAGGCGTTGCCAGTGTGTGGAACCTCGAAGAGTCTTGCCCCTTTTATTATCATCAACGAATGTGCTTTTGCAACTCGATGGGTGTATAAATTAATTAACTCATGTACCTACATTATTATGTCCCTGTCCCCAAAACTGGAGACCCTGAACTCGGTCACGGGCATTTCATTCAGAACACTTATTCCTTCCACATATTGGTGCGGTGGTTAATCGTTTCACAGTGTTGCTTGATAACGATCCATTTACATCTTGCATGATGTGATTTCAGTTCATGGATAATGTGGGTTTGCGTTTTGAAGGACCTTTTCAATAGAATCCTTTTTTCAAAATTTATTTTGTAATTTTTACTCCTTTTTGGTGTGAGCTCTTTTTTTAAGGCAGAGTGTGTGTTATTTATTCACGACAGTTTCAAATTAATTATTCAATATAATACCAAAACGAGCCGCTGACGATGACGAGGGCAGGGGATGAGAAGGAAGGAAATAAATAAAATTGAATACAACTGTCTTTTGAATTATTAATTTAAGATTCGTTGAAATACTCCCTCTGCTGACGGAGAGATGAATGAGTTTTTGCTTTGCCATCATGATAGGAGAAGAGACCACTTTATAGGGGACAGGATCTTATTAGGAGTCCTTTTCCAACAAAGTTGAAGTGCAGGATAATGGGTAATTTTCTGTGCGTTATCAAGATCGTCCTCCATCGTGGGATTTCAATATTCGGCAATGGATTTTTAATAAGGGTGACATTCAAGGATTAATTGACAAATTGTAGGAGTTGAATAATTTGTCTTTTTTATATTTATAGTTTGAATTCTTTTTTACAACGTATAAGGCTTCCTAATGGGATATTGATTGAAAGGAAGTTTAAGGGATCAAAATAAAATATTTTTAACTATGCTTAATGTAGGACCTGGTCGATTTGGTTTAGGTTTTATTTTATTTAATTCATTATATAAGGAAGTTTTTTAAGAATTCCAACTTTGGTTCTGACTACGTAATGCTAAGACTTGAGTTAGAAGAAGAAGAATCTAAAACTCAAGCACCTGGTCCAAATTGCCATTTGCCAGGATTTCTCAAGAAACCCATAGGCAATGCCCAAATTGGGGTCAACAAGGGCTGCGGTTACTAATTAGATTTAATTCTCAATCCATAACGAAATAAAAATTCAATTTTACTAATAATATAAACTAGCTTACCCATCCGTTGTTGCTCGGGTACACCATACATTTTCGAAAAGAACGAAAACGTCGTGGTGCCACCTAGTAATAAAAATAGCCTTAGTTACTTCTTACAAAATAAGCTATTTGCTTACGAAATGACCCCAGCAGCACGAATGGGTGATTAAACTAGCCTTAGTTACACCTTAACACATCAGCTATGTGCCTGTAAAAGTCCCGTCAAAATCGGGGCATAAATAAGAATTAAAAAAAAAAAAACGCCTCCAGTACCATCTAGGGTTGATTTAAAATAGCCTTGATTAATTCTTACAATATCAGCTTTCTGCCTGTGAAAATCCCGTCAAAATCGACGCATAAATAAGAATTTCCCAAAAACCACCACCCAGCGCCACCTAGTGGGTAATTGAAATAGTCTAAGTTACTCCCTAGAACATCAGCAAACTGCTAGTGAAAGTCCCGTCAAAATCGGTGCAGCCGCTCCCGAGATTGCCTACGAACAGCTCCTTTGTGCACCGACGTGTATCGTAATTTTCCAGATACTCTTAATGGTAACAGGAATAAATTGCTGTAATGGACCCATCGAAGTGACGTGGGACAAAGCTGAGAGCATTTTATTGGAGGCTGGATCAATAGCTACAGATTTCTCGATATCAGCAGTTCATAAATACAGCAAGGCTTGAGGCCGGATAGCTGCAAAATAAGAGAACACAAAAAAAAAAAAAACACCTTGTGCTTGATGCGTATTCCGAAAGTGGAAGGAACACTTTTTTGCGAGTTACTAAATCACGGCAAGAATTCAAATTCTAATCACAAACTTATGGACATACATAGTAGGCCAATAAATAATTTAAACACCTTCGTTTGGTCCTAAATGCGCATGTAATCCGAGTTTCCACCATTCCATGAAGTGTGCATGACTTGTGGGAGCCCATTATGTGCGAAATTTTCGCTTTTTTCCAGTTTTTTGCTTGTAGCTGAAAAACGGTACGTCCGACGGAAATTTAATTCAGTTTAATATTGAACAAGGTTAAATTCAGCTTTGACATCTTAAATTTCAAATTCGGTTCAGAAGTACAGCTGAAAACAAAAGTTAGAGACCGGGAAAAATTATCTACTATTTTTATATAATAAAATTGAAGCTGAAATTCCTGACCGCGCATTACGCGAGAACGACTAAACGAAATTGAACAAATCTTTTTTTAATTAATAGGTAATTTACTCTAAAAACATATAGGAAACATTTTTTTTTAAATAAACTAACTAAAACTTTGACAATTGGCCAAAGAAAAAATTTGCTTACCTACCACATCACGCAAAATGACAAAACGTATGTACGATCTACGACGTACGTATAACTGTTTTTTTTTTTACAATTTCGCCATACATTTTGTTGTTGCGTACTTCTATTATAAAACAGATAGCGTATGTATTGAAAATTTATATTTTAAGCTGCGTTAACAGCAGGTCTCCTAGAGCTGTGTTTTAAAAAGACATAGAGGTAGACCCGCAGAAACTGTTAGGCGGCGGCTGCATTTGTTGGGGGTAGAGAAACCAGATTGAAAGTTGGCTTTATTGAGGATTTTGAGAAAATCTCGTGACCGTGAATTTTTTCCAAGAAGGTCTCATTGGCATTAGGTGAACAAAGAGCTACCAGGAATAGTTGACCTGCTACAATGCGGTTTTCAGGATTAGAATCTTTATGGTGGAAAACATTGACAGTTTGACAAATTTCAAATTCCCTCGGCGATAGAATGCAGAAGTTGTATCACACCTACTGATTGCATTTGCAAATAGAAGGTTCTGTTTTGACAGTGGTAGAAAAGTTGAAGTACTTGGGAGAGTAACGTGTTCTCTGAGGTTGGCTTTCCAGGTTTTATGACGTACATATTTGAGGAATTTGGTGCTCTGGTGATTAATACGATTAGCAGATCAGTGTCTTGCCGATTATTATGACCGTCTCAAACTTCTCTGCAACTTTTAATTAGCATGGTGTCAACATCCTCAAGAGGTTGCCTCGCTTGAAACCTATACTGTACAAATTTTTCAATTTCTATATTGCAGTCGTTGGAAAATAATTTTTCTTTCGGCATTGTTGCAGTTATCGTTTTAGTGAACACTTTGTTTGCAGAAGAGTGCTGGATTTAGACGCTCAAGCTCAACTGATTTGGTACTCTTTGGTACCATCAAATTTAGAACCAATAAATTGATTGTTTAAAAAGAAGTGGTATGCGTCGAAAAAGTGGATCTGGGTTTACTGACTTTTGAGTTGACAACTTGAAGAGAAATCACTATTTTTATTCGTTGAAAGTTAACATTAATGAAGTCGTTGCCAATAAATCTTATCTAAAGCTTGAATTTTTTTTTCAAACACTTCATTGCAGTCAATTCTTTCCTATATGTATATCTAATTCTTCTAAGACCAGTGCTAACACTGCGTTAATTTATAACATGGGTGTAATAACAATCCCTTTATTATGCAACGTTTATAGAAAAAGCAAGGCGTTTTTCTTAATAAAATATATATAAGTTTAAAATAAAATGAGAAACTCTCCCAGTTTCTGGATTTTGATTTCGGCTTTACTACTGAGCTGAATTTGAATTTTAATATGTTATTCGAAGCAGAGTTAAACTTTTTTAATTATTAACCTGAATGACTTTTCCATCCAACGTACCGTTTTTGAGCTACAAGCAAAAATACTGAAAAAAGAACGAATATTTCGCAGTTAAAAATGACTAAACAAATTTTCATCAAATATGCAATGTTGTGCCTTAAAAGAGTAATTGGCGAAATGATTTTTTAGAGAGCATAACTTAAATTAAATACTTCGACCTGCATTCTATTCACTAGTTCAAACATCAAGCTTTACATAAATATATAAAACAAATTAATTACGTTTCCAAAAACTACAAAAAGTGGTTTAAAAAACTTACATAAATTATCAAAAACTGGCACATTTCCGAAATCCATTGATTTGTTAGGCAATTTCAAACTGAATTTATTTTGAATGAAATTTATTTTGAGAAAGATTACATCTCTTACGTAAGTAATTTTAAATTTTGTATTTTTATTAGTATCATCCATCACCCCATTAAACAAAATACTTTTTTTTAGTCCTGAATCGAGGTCATCTAATCAACTTTGCAATAAACACCCAAAATCTTCCCAAATGATTACTCAACTCACACATGTCCTTTTGTAAAAAAAAAATTATTTTTTTTTCAAACGTGAACAGAATTTAAGGAAAAAAGAAAAGTTTTTGAGGATTTTTTTTTTCATCAAGCCTAAAGTAGGAAAAGCAAAAAGTTTAGCAAGAGCTTATCACAGATGTTACGACCAAACTGCAATGGAATGATAAATTATGTTTTAATAACTTTTCTACCAAGTTTATTACACAAAAAAACGTCCTTTTGTAATTCGTACTTGGTTGGTAATCTATGGGAAGGACTTTGTTTCCAAGAAGGTGAAAAACTTTGTCATATCCTTTTTTGGTTCCACTCTAGAATGATCCTTAAACGACTTCTAGAAACAAAAACTAAACAACTAAAAAAGAACAAACACTAAACGGCCTCCTGTATGTGTTTTAAGCCTTAATTTAGGTAATAGCTAAAGGGTGTTTCAGATTGTAATAATTTAAAAGATAAAAAACTCATTTGTCAGATGATAAAAATAAGATATCCCTGATTTGTTAACAATTAGAAAAACGCAGGGTTAGAATATTTAAAAAACTAGTTCAGCAAATGCATTTTCCAAATAAATTAAAAAAATATTTACAAAAAGAATAATCCATAAATAAAAAAATTAAATACACTTAATATTATTTTTTCAGTTTAACTGGATATAAATTATTTATTTTTAATGAAGAAAGCAACACCCTGTTGTTGCATAATAAACATACACTACCATACATGTCATTAACACATTCGTTACCAAAACGGGATTAAATGGATTTTGGAAAAAAGAGAAAAGCATAGCAGTCACAAAGAGGCGCAGAAGGCAGAGAACAAAGAGTTTTAGAGAAAGAGTTAAGAAAAGAGCACAAGGTTATAATAGAGGGTGGTTCGTTTAAAAAAAGGCTTTTTTGTTTTTTGTTTCTTTGATTTACCTGAACATTTAAGCCCCTGATGATAAATACCATACAGCAAAGAGCCACAGTGGTCGCAGAATGTGGGGCCTGCATAAGTGAATGGTTCGAAATGGTGTAGAGTTTTTGGTGAATCCTGTGGGGATAATATTTCACGAAAAAAAGAAAAAAAACATATAAAAACATAAAACAAAGAATAAAATAAAAACAAAAAAAACGTGAATTGTTTTTAAAGCACACAATGAGAAATCATAAAATTTTCAATTCAAATATACGAAAACTTTTGTATGAAATATCCATAAAGGATATTTTTATATTTATCTACGTATATGTATGAAGGTGTGGATTTTTGTGGGAAAAAAGGTGTTATTTGCTAAATCGAGTGTGAAGTTTGCTTAGAGGTTATATATGTCTCCTTCCTTTTATGAGGCATGTGGCTTGGACAAAACATTTTATAGTGAAAAGGACCATTAAACCAATGAGAAAACTTCAAAGGATATACCATCATCATTGTGTGGTTGTGATAAATATGATCAAAATGAAGTGGTTTTTGTATGGAAATTATGGATCAATGGAGGAGCAATGTTATAGATGAGAAGGTGTTGGGGTGAATTTTTGTGAATATTTTTTTTGTGTTAAATGGTCGCATAACTATAGTTAAACTTACGGAATCGATTCCTTTGTCCTTGCCTGGGCAGACGAATGTAACATATTCGTGGCAGCGTTTGTGTACGACAAAAGAACAAACTGAAAAAATATGATTATTAAATGTGAAAGTCGTAAAGTTTGAAAATTACAATACAAACAAATTACCTTGACATTGGAATCCTTGTTTGCCAAAACCCCTGGAAAAATAAAAGGACATAACTATGATTAGAAACCTACTAGCATTTGAAAGTAAAAAAAAAAATATTTAAGCAAAATACTATGACATCAAAGTTTATTATTAAATTAAAAATACATTTAGCATTTAGTTTGTTAAATTTGCTATGATAGATACTTAAATCGGCAACTAAATCCTACCCCTTTTAGTCATTGCTTTGAAAATCACGATAATCGCTTGTATTACCCCTTTTTCATTGAAATGCAGTTAACGAGGTTATAGAATCTTCAATCTAACTGGCCCCTACAGAAATCTGCTATACACACACAATATCATTCAAATCGGTCCAGCCGTTTAGGAGGAGTTAGGTGACAAAGTACAGGTGATACGTACAGAAGAATTATATCTACAGGGTGTCCCGTAAGTCAACGTCAAGTGGGCAACGGGGGAAATTAGAGTTTATATCCGTACTGGTAAAAATACGAAAAAAATCCATCTTGCTTGGTAAATCTGAAGGGCAATATTTAGAAAAACGATAAAAATCGATTCCCTAGACCACATTTTTAGGTACGATTGTGACAAATTTTTAAATTTTGAGGTGTTTTATTTTTATACGTAATCCATAACAATCATGCTATTGATTGCAATCAAAAATCAAAAAAATAAACGTTAGTTTCGTAGGATAAAAAATCGCGAGTTATTGAAAAAAATTCTGTAAGATAATTTTGAAAATTCATATTTAAATTAAAAATTTACCGTACAATACTCAGCAAGTTAATTAAAAAATGTTCCCATTTTATCAGGATTTCAAAATGATACAACACTTACTACTTCTTACTTCTATACAAATATTATCAATATTATGAACTGTTTCCGAGCATTTAAAATTCTGGCTAAAAATTAGAAATTGTGATATTTTACTCGGCAAGAAAACGATAACTTTGGCGCGCGTAAAATAATAACAGATGCCTGTAGAACGACTAAATACAACCATTTTTTTTTACTGTGAGAGGGGGTCTAACTCCCCTCGTTTAGACAGGAGAGGCAATCTTAAAAAGTTTAATTAAACTTGAACCGCCAAGTATCCCTTAACAAATAAATGGAAAAGTCTAGACTTGGGCTCATATAATGATTTCCTGAGGACTAATAAAAAACAATTGAGGAAAAGTAAAGTATCCTCCAGAAGAAACTTCCGTGATAAAATAAAAAATACAACAGATCAGTCTTCACCAAAAAAAGTCCTGTTAAGAAACCCAATTAATGCCTTGTTTCTTGATAATATCTTGGACTAACTCCTCTAAAGAATCACTCGCAGTTTCCCAAGTTGATCGCAAAACATATGCCGTAATCCATCCACAATGGTTCAATATCCACCAATTTTGGGAGCCAGGGCACCGAGGTATTCCTAGAAGAACTCATCAGAAAGGAAACTATAATATTAGCTAAGTACAATGTCGAAAAATGTTCCATTCCAAAACGGAGAAATGGCGGAGTAGAGGAAGACCGAAAGATGGTGGCAGCGAGTGGAAGAAAAACTTAACGAACTTAACGTGCAAGACTGGACGCAGCTAGCTAGGGACCACGCTAGCTGGAGATGCTTATTGTTAGCGTCCCAGGTCCACCCAGGCTGTAGCGCAAGGTAAGTTTACTTTCGTCAGCGTCAGCAATTCAGTGGACTTCGGTCCACTCGGAGATTTCAGAGTTAGGTAAGGCTAACAGGAAATAACTGACTCACTTAGGTCTCCTTAGGACCATTGTTATAGCCTACACAGTATGAGCGTTGGGAAAAAAGGGAAGGGTGTAAAAAGAGATACCGATGCACGCAATAGTCTTAAGGTTCTGCAAGTCAAAATGGGAGGGAAAAACAGAGTCTGGCAATGCATTCCACATTCTCGTGGTACGGCTAAAAAAGAATCCCTGTATTTGATGACTGTATGTCTGAATTTGGGTTCAACAGGTGTTGTTGTTGTTGAAGCTACATCTCTCTGTCATTTATTCAGTCTGTTTTGCTAACCAGGGACGGGTATTGCGTTCAACAACACGTGCAACTAAACTGTGTGGACTATTCGCAGTGTGGTCGATAAATTTGAGTTCACTGGTTCAGTAAACCATCAACCAACACCCGTTAATCGACAAAACGCAAGACCTGCCGAAAACACCACCGACGTCCGTGAAAGTGTGCAGGAGAATCCGAGGCAGTCGATTTCGCGTCCCTCACAATAATTCGGGCTACGGCCTATGTCTTAGAAATATCAAGTGCAATAATCTTATTTTCACCAAAACGATGAAGAGATTGATTCCACTTTTTGGTGAGATATACCATCAAATTAAAAACTATGCGGTATTCTGGTTCCACCAACCCATAAAGCACACCAAATAGTCAGTTTTTGTGGATGTAACGGTGTCTCAGCATACACTTGACGATTATCATCACTCCAAATACGGCGATTTCGTTTATTGACGTATCCATTCAACCAAAATCATTGCTAAACAAAATTCGCTATTGAAAATTGGGATTAACGGCAATCTTGTTTTAGACCCATTCACCGAATCTCCGATTTGCTAGGCGATCCTGTGGCTTCAATTCTTGCCAGAGTTGGATTTTGTAGGCACGCAAACCAAGATCCTAATCATAGTTAATCGAATAATTTGCTCTGATGGACGATTATGCTCACCGTAAAATGGACGTAGTGCTCGATACGTATTTTGAACAGAACCATGATTTTCATAAAAAATTGCACAATTTTTTGGAAGCGTTGTTCAGGTGTCAGTCGATTCATGTTGAAATACCAAACCATACTAAAAAAAAACACTTGACAAATGACAAAATGGCAGCCAGTTAAAAAAGTGTTGCGAACTTAAAGTTCTATATCTCTGAAAAAAAAACACAATTTATTAAGCAATCATCTCGAAATTCTCAGTATGTAAGTGCATAACCAACCACCTCTTGTGGGACGACCGCATATATGCGATGTCTTTAAAAAATAAGATTATTGAACTTCCTCCGATGATGTAAGAAATTCCTTTGCCCATCTTATCTGGCTACTAATAACAAAACGTACAGTCTATGAAGTGTCTAATGTGTCTCTCTTTTCTATGGTTATACCTACGGTTGATGACAGATAACTAGTTGCGTTTCTCCCCTCAGAAATTTCCACCGTAGTACTCTTGCTTTCAAAGATAACTACCAATTTACCTTTGAACCCGATTTTTGTCATCCTATTAAGTACCGAGATTCATTCTTCAGCCGTACAACTCGAATGTGGATAAACTGTGTAACTTGTTTCATAGAACCTATATAATCGGGATTAAAACGAAGAAGAAACATCAGTCTGCTTCAAATTTATAACAAATTTAATGTCTTCATCATGTATCTGCACCTAAATAAATTTTTTTCTTATAAGATATACAAAGAAAAGATACAATTTTTAACTAGCAATGTTCAGCCCAGATTGCTGCATATAGGCCATCTAAACTTACCGATTGCCATCTGTCGATTTGAATTCTTTTTATTTGTATTTATTTTTATATTACACATTAAAACCAAAGCATAATCTACTTTCTGAGTTTGAAAAATAATCCGAAATCAATTAATACTAGATAAATCTTCCATTTCCCAACATCAAACGAATTCATACCAATCATCGGAAACCTATCTTATGCCCCCCCATTTCCAACAATCCCATAGCACATTTAACAAAGATGAGATCACGAATTAGTCTATCATGGGAATCCTTATGTCGACAGAGCGGTAGAACATAAACCAATAAAAAAAAAATGTGGAATCCAATTCCAATATTAAATACAACGTAGTCCTTTGTGCTTTTATCGTTCCATAATCTCGATAATCCAAAACCATCTGGTTGAACGCAAAGGTGGCAAGATTTCTAAGATACAAATTTATGGGCACGCACGTAATGCCTCCTGCCACAACATTAAGCAGTACACACAGACACTTCTGTGTTTTTCTTTATGGAAATTACAAAATATTCATAATTTTTGTTCGTGCCATTATTTATTATTTTCAGGCAGGTTAGCGCACAAAGGACACACATAATATCCTTGACTCGTTCTCAATACGTTCTTTTTTAAAGCTGTTGATTTGTGTTTGGAGCATTTGACACGTGCCTTGCTTTGAGAAACTTTTATTTCTCAACGAGGACGCACTGTACGCATGGATTCCTTCTGTAACTGGCAATGTTTTTGTTTCAAGGACATTTATTAAATTCCTTGAAAAACCTGACAGTGAAGAGGATATTTGATATTGCGGCACATGGCAACTCCAAAAAAAGCGTGAAACACCAAGTGTCTGCTATCTTTTAATGAAATATCCGAATCTTAATCCTTTTGCGGATCAATAGTCAATTTGCAACCGTGAGACCAGAAATAAAAAAAATCCCTTTACGAATTTAAAAATTCACACACATTCAACTAATAATATTATACAGTATATTCCACTCATAATGAACACTGATTCTGAGAATAATGAATATAATTTCAGGAAATAAAGTAAAACCAATATTATAATCAGAATTACTTATCACTTTAATGTAGTTAATGTCACAACGACCGCAACCACTTGGCTTTATGGCTCAGTAATGTGATATTCGCTATCTCCCACATTATCATTCGGAGTGATTTCACAAGAGAAAATATTTCCATTTTCCATGGAATCCCATCAGGCAAATAATCTCAGGAGTGCATATCGAAAATTGGTTTTTGGAAAATCGTTATTCGGGCGTGAAGAAGGATAGAAATTCAATAATAGGTATACTGGGTTTGGCTTTAACCAAGCAATGACATTTTCGATTTATCGACATCTGAGTAATTTTATTTAAAAGGATTATTCTTTCGATTTGAAAGGACGCAGTTCGGTGATTTGTGTCCCGGAATAATGATTTTGAAGATTTTTTTTTTAGTTTTGAATCATCATAAGAATTTGACACATGACACCCAAAGGGTGCCACTTGAGTTCTCTGATGTATTGTTGCAGTTTATATTAACTTTGTCAAGTAAACTGTGTTCAGTTCAATCCCACTTCTGAGTCATATCAACTCTACTATCCAACTAACCTCAATCTAACTCACACCTTACATAAAACATATAAGCTCAGCATATACTGAATTCAATCAAGCAAAAGGTACAGGTTACACCGTTTGAAGCATTGTGTAGTGTTTAAGTAGTGCCCCATGGTTTAGTAGTCGGACTGCTGTACCAGGTCAGTATTCGATTCCCTGTCAGAGTTAACTATTTTCCCGTTCGGACTCGGTGGTAAATTGAAGGCACTCACTACTCAGCTGCAGATTCACAACACACAAAGAGTAATGGTTGAGGGTATAAGCCACTAGGCATTAACTCCTTCAGAAACTGTCGCGTCAATAAAAAAGTTAACTACAAAGAATTTGTCCATAATAAAAACATTTAAAAACATAAAACAATCACGATAGTAGAGCATTGGTCCGAAATAAAGATTTTAATCCCAAATTACTTAAATTAAAGTCTATAGGCGAAGCATTAATATTAAAAAGTTATTTATAACTTGCTTACCCACCCGGCGTGGCGCCGCACCGGCGTTGCTCGGGTATACCATTCATTTTGGAAAAAAAATACTCCGCTCCATCGCTCCTACTCTTCTGGAATCTTTCCTAGAAAATGGAAAACAGAATTTGTCCAGCCTGCCAGTTTAAGGAATATCTCGAAGATCGAAAGCTTTTCCATGACGGTCAGTATGGCTACCGCAGCAACCGTTCCACTGGTGATCTGATGGCATATCTCACCGAACAGTGGAACAAATTTTTACATCGCTTTGGTGAAAGAGATTATTGCTCTTGATATATATCTCCATAGCATTTGATAGATTGAAGCTCTCTTATCGAAAATGCGTGCTATTGTATCGATGATACTCTTGTTCGTTGCATTAGAAGCTATCTTCTGGACCGTTCAATACAAGTTGTTGGGCGGATTCAAGTCTGATTCCCACAAAATAAATGCTGATGTGCCGAAGGGCTCTGTTCTGTCTCCGACTCTTTTCCTCATTTTTATAAATGATCTTCTGTCTGTTACTTCTAATCCACTTTATTGTTTTGCTGACGACTCTACCATCAGCTTTTCATATTCGTTCGATAATTCACGTTCTTCCGTATGTCAAGCTCATTAAACTCGGATTTATACAGCATTGTCAAATGGGGTAATAGGAATCGTGTGGAGTTTAATGCTTCGAAAAGTCAATGCTGTCTTCTGCTGCATTCCTGCCTTTAAAAGTATCTCCCGTAAGACTCGTCTCGCAAGGAATGCTCATCAGTTCACCCTTGACCCAATTTCGGGCGTACATTGAAATATAGAGATTCTTCTCTTAGCCGAACAACACGAATTTGGAATAGTTTACCCGGCGAGATTTTCCCTTGCCATTTTGATCTGCAAGCATTCAAAACCAATGTTAATCGACACCTCCTATCTCTCCCCTCCCTATCTTCCTAATGCCTTTTATCCTATTTTCCGCATTAACTCGAAAAAAACTAACTAATTTTTTCCATTGTAGCTCATTTTTTTTAACATTCCGACTCGACTACCGCTTTTCTGGTCAGGCAACCCCGAAGAAAGCATCTTCGCTGGGATATCAACTTGACGAACTGATCGATGAGCCGACTAAAATACCGGATGTTGCTGGGCAAGCCGCGCTTACCCTTGATTTATTTCTTTCTTCTAAATCTAATAAAAATATCATCTCTGTTTGGTACATCGGACCAAATAGATAAACAATTCGCCAAGACCGTTTGATAATACGAGGAAGCCAACTGGGACTGCCAAATAAAATTCTTTCGAAACTTTAATATGCTTCCTTCCTCGATAGTGACATTGATGCCAATACTGCAATGATCACAAAACACAAATATGAATTTCATAGGGGAAAAGAAAGTCTTGGTTTTAAGTCTTGGAGTGTAAGAAAGCTATCGGTCTGAAAGAAGTTAAAAAAAAGCATTAACAAGTTAGGAACTCATGCAACTCCGTTATTAATAGAAGGAAAAGTCTGCATGACCATTACAGTACGGAACGAATTCTGAAATGTCCCAAAGGCATATAGCATTTTTACAAACTCTGTATTGTATCGAAAAAAGGTCCTTTTTCTCTTTGTCTCCCTATCAGCTGCAGTGCAAAAAAGTTGTTAAACTATCATTATTTTTTTTTGTACCTACATATCTCTTCAAATTACATTAATCACCCCGATGAACATAATACTGCTGTCGGAAGTCTGAGTACCTTATCGAATACAAAACTCAGACTCAGAATATACTAAACAAAAAAAATCCTTATAAATCATGGCAGCAACATCAGGATCTAAATAATAGCACAAAAAAATAAAATCAAATTATCCAAAAAAAAAACTTCCTCTATAGAAAACAACCCCCCCCCCCCGCGCCTATACTCTAGAAGTCAGCATTAAATTTTTAATGAAGCTTTTGTGTTGCACAAAAAAAGGAAACATAAACATGGTTGTGTTCCGTTATCAACCTGAAAGGTTTTTTTCGTATCTGTTGGATTATTTGTATCTCATTCAGCTTGTTTTATTTCAGTTCTCTTTTGTATGTTCTTTTTTCCCTTTACTCCTCGAACAGCACACAGCCAGACACAGATTACAAGCTCAGGACTCTCAGTCACAGGTCGTTATTTCTGTGAGGCTATGTATTTTTTAGAAGTTTTACATGGAACAAAGTTTCTCTTTGAAGATATAATAAATTTACTTCTTTCTTTTATGTTGTTTTGCAGACGGATATTCCGACTTCAAGTTGTGCTATGATGGTTGGCGGAAGTAGGAAGACAGGAGCGCATCGAATAATTGAAGTGAGAATAATGCGTTTTGTTGCTTGGAAAATAGTTTGTTCAATAATTGAATAAGATTGGAAAGAAAACACCTGACTTACAGATGATTCGCTAAGGAAAACGAGATGAGAGGTGTTTTTCAAGACTGGCTGCATATTTAATTTATTTATTTTTTTACAGTTTTTATCTGGTTGTTCTTGTTTGTTTTTTCAACTTAAGTAAGGTCTTCTACCTTCTTCCTTCTAGCATTATTTTTTCTACGGCGAAAGATGAAAAAATCTTCATAGACACCATAGGCCCGTACCTATGGTAGTGTGAGATTCTTATTCACTAAAAAAACACCTTCATTTGTTCATTCGACTTACCCATGTGGGTTCGGGGATGAAAGAATAGGCCCACGGTATGGATATGCCTGCAGTAAGAGTCTGCTAAAATGTCCTCCCCTATAGGTTCGGGGGCAGAATTTGCCTATGGTTGTGCGTGCCTGAGGTAAGAGCCTTCTAATCTCACCGCCCTATAGAATGGGTGTAAGAATTATTCTATGGCCGGGTTGTCGGAAGTAAAAGTCTTCCAATACCTAGTCTAGTTAAGCAACTACTTCTCGATTCCGTAAGGAACGATTGTAGTAACCTTGCTTCTAGGCGGGCAGCAAGGGAGTGTCCAAGTCTTCACCTTGGTTGATAGAATTTCTGAACTGTGGTCTTACTGGATTGTGGGCTAGCGACCTTATGAGGTCGAACCACAAGTGCGTCACGTGAGAGACGGGCGAGGCCTCACATAGGGTCTAAAACTCAACACCATGAGTTAACAGGAGCCCCGGATGATTACACGAGCCTAGCTCGGTAGCAGCTGCTTGTTAAAATTAAGGTAGGCCCCCTTGTGGGAGCTTCATGGGGGCTGTGATTACTCCATATGCGGAAGCGAAAAGGTATCTTTGGTTTCTGGGAGGATGGCACGGCTTTGAAAGAAGCGTGTGTTCATAGTCTTATTTAACCTTGATACTAGGGATGCTTGATAGGCCCTGCTTCTCAGCAAGGAGAATGAATTTACCATAATAAATCGATTATTTGCTAGTAGAGGCGTTTGGCAGCCCACTCTAGTTGATAGTGTGGTCTGGTAATCCACTTTAGGGGTCTTGTACGCCTCAAGGGAACTCCATAAGTGGGTAGGCCCACCGTGAGATTAAGCCTTAATAGGCAGGTGCTCACGTAAAGCCTTTTCACGATCTGTTCATTCGACTGGGGGCGTGAGCTCTCCACCTCCACGTGGTGCCACTGGAAATAAAGATCCGAAAATATAACTGCCTGCCAGTTATTATTAGTAGGTCTTTGGCGAAGAGAGAGAGAGAGAGAGAGAGCGTAGTGAGTTGAACCGTTGGAACCGTTGGGCGATGGCCGTAATGGCATTGATAGAAAAGATGGAAGGCACTGAAAACCGTTTGACTGGTGTTTTCCAGGCACCCACTCGGCGAGAGTAGCTGACCTTCCAGGGAGTGTGTTTACTGTTTGGTGAGTCTAGCCAACTCACCAGCAGAAGATATAGCTTAGCTCTGCTTGGTGTGTGATTACACCATGTTTGAGCGAGGCTATTGATTTAATAGAGGGTTGCTTTCTGAAATACATGACAGAGTGTCCGCTCCAAACAGAGACCATGTGTAGCATCTGGGTCAAAGCTATGGATTTAGGTCTGTAGCCGAGGCCCAGCATTTCGTAAAGGAATTGACGAAAAAGTTGCCGAGGGTGACATGTCCCAATTAGTTGGGTTTTAACTCATGGATTGAATTGCCCAGCAGCAAAGCTGGGCGGGGTGGTGGTCACGATTCCAGTGGCCTTATGTCAATTCTGTTGTCTAGGCCATCACTCTAAATTCGGGTTGATGGTTCCCGGATGACGTTTGTGGTAAGTCAGACCATAAGTTTATTGAAGCTAGGCTATACCCATGGCTGAGTAAATGTTGGATACCACGGGATATCAGAAAAGCCTAGTTGATTACGTGAGCAATGCTCGGTAGCAACGGCCTGATATATGCTGTAGGCCCCTTAATGGGAGATCGTGGGGGCTGTGGTTAAACCCATAGCGGGAGCATATGGTTTTGAACCTGCAGAATCATGAATCCGGCTTCCGTAGAAGTTGGGGGTGAAGTCAGGGGATTTACTAGAGGTGCATGATAAGCCTCGCTCTTTAGCAAGGGGAATAACCATGATCGAAACATGGTTGTTGAATATGCTACTAGGGTGGTTTGGGGAGCCAATCTAGTAAATAACATTATATTTATATGGTGTTATGAAGTTAGAGTGGACTGAAGGCACTACTCTAACAAGAGTGACTGGTAATCACTCTAGGGATCTGGTCAGTGTTTATTTTGGCTCCAGATGGGTAGGCCCATCGCCAAATTAAGCCTTAATAGGTAGGTGCTGGCAATAAGCATATCTCGATCTGTTTATTCGACTACAACTAAGTTGCCTTATCAAGTAGTTTGATCTTCATTTTTATTGATTACGTTTGGCAGGGAGCTCTCCATGGAGGGGACCCGCAATACCGCATAATCTCACGGTTATATGTCTTGCTACGCTAGGTCGAACGGTCTCGTTCTCCGAAGTTGGCGTACAAGATTTGTCTCTTCAAAAGCCCGCTGTACGCTTCTATTACAATGGCCTTGTAAATTTCGTCGTTGACATGGCTCTGTGTAAATCGCTTTTTCGTATGTACCATGGAACACCAACAATTGCTCTGAGGACGACTTTGTTTTGAAATGTTTGCAGTGTTTGTATATGGCTTGGTTTGGCACAACCCCAAAGTTGTATTCCGTAAATCCACACAGGTTTTAGCAATTGCTCGTAGATAAGCAGTTTGTTATAAGTACTTAGATTGGAATATTTTCCAATTAGCTAGTTTAGTTCTCGTAACTTAACATCGAGTTCGTCTCTTTTCTTTTTAACCTTCCATTTAAGCTTAGCATCAAGAGTCATGCCCAGATACTTTGCTTCGTAAGCATACGGTATTTTTTCAGCAAATGTTGCTATCGTGACGTCTTCTTCTTGAGGTATATCTCGAGTGTAAAGAAAGAATAACACTGGGCCAAAAACGCTTCCTTGTGTAACACCAGCATTTATTTCTTTGGATCCTGAATATTCAGTGCCTTGTTTCACTCCGAAAAGTCTATTTCCCAGATAGGATTCCAGAATATAATATATTTGTTTCGGAAAAACGTGTCTTAATTTAAATCTTAAGCCGTTGTGCCCAGACCTTATCGAAAGCTTGGAAAACATCAAGAAACGCGCTTAAACATATCCTTCTCCCCTCTAAGGATTTTTCAATTTCATTTGTAATTCTGTATACTTGATCAATTGTTGAGTGGTTATTTCTAAAACGGAATTGGTGTTCGGTTTCTCTTCTACAATTGGAAGTAGGCGCTTAAGTAATAATTTCTCGAATAGCTTAGAAATTATTGGTGATAAAGATATTGGTCTGTAAGATTTCTTTTCATGGTTTTGGAACCATAATGAATTCGGCCACTTTCCATTGCCGTGGAACGTATGCAAGCCTAAACGTGGCATTAATCAGATGTTGGATTTAAGTGATTGCTTTTCTTGGCAACTCTTTAAAATTGGGTGCATTTATCAAGACATCTTGAACTCGGAAGTTTTCAAAGGTCCAATGAGTATCACCGGATACATTCAACAGCTCCTCACCGTCAAAGGGTTTAAAAGTTTCCTCGAAGTAATCGGCAAACAGATCTGCATTTTCTTTGTCTGTTTTAGCCCAATCTCCATTGTTTTGTCGAATTGGTGCTGATTGTAACTTGGGTTTTCTACACCTTTAATAGCCTTCCAGAGAGAGTAATTCGTGTTTTTTTCTGCGGAAAGATCTTCGAGATAAGTAGAAATCAAACGGTTTTTTGAATCTCTTATTGCGTTTTTCACTTTACTGGATAGGTGATTCAAAATAGTTTTGTCTTAAGGAGCGCGGGATTGCTGCAATTTCGTACGTGCTTTTCTTTTTTCGAGTATAAGTTCTTTAATTTCAATTGAAACATTTTGCTCATTAGGAATTGAATTTCTGCTATTTTGCTATTTTGACCAGTCTTGTAAAGCAGCAGCTAAGTTCTTATGGTAAGATTTCTGTTATGCTCCGTGGTACATACGAAACAGTGGTTAACACAGAAATTTGTTTATTGAAATAGTCGAAGAAGAAACACAAACATTTGCTATCAAGCTTAAAGCATATTTAAAAGCCCATTGTAATAGAAGTATTCGACAGGCCCTTGTGCGCCGACTTCCAGAGAAAAGGAGCGTTTAGCTTTGTCGGTATCTCCAGGTCCCCTCGATAGAGAGCTTCCTGCCCAGCGTGATTAATGTCCGCAATAGAAACTACTTGTTAAGGCAACTTAGTTGGTGTCATATGAACATATGGGGGTGTTTTTTTGTAAGTAAGAATCTTCCAATATCCGGAACAAAGAAAAAAGAGAAATTTGTTTTTACTGAAACTCAAAGTAGGTATACAAACAAAAATCCGGGAAACAGATTGTCTTTCAAATCACGAACAATGTATGTTTCTGCTCCTTAAAAAGAAAAAGGACAAAACTAATATTCTTTCACAAGTTTTTTTTTTGCCGATAAAATAATGGCAAGAGTTGATATTCACGGCGAACATTGTAAAAGAACACACACTAACGTATTCTTTTGAAAACTTTGTATCCACCTTGAAGTGAATATGGTGTAAGCGTTTAATGCCAGTCCTTAAATTGGGATACGCTATTGACTTGTAATTTATATAACTTATCTTGAAGATGTCAGATACATAAGCATAAGGACACCATTTATTTTTATGGAATCAACCTGATCCTTGAGGTAAAAATGTTTTTTTTTTCTTCAACTTATGAAGTAGGTACTCATAAAATATACATAATATGTGTTCCTATCCAGTGCTTTAAAAAAAAACTTTCCATTTTGTTGCAGGAATTCGTTTTTGAATTGTTTTTTTTTTTTAATATACAAAAAACAACAAAACAAAACTGTTATCTTATACGTGATGTTCATTTTAATAATGATTTTTCGAATTTTCAAGTTCGATCTAAGGAATGTTTTGGGAGCGTGTTTTAATGTTTATTCTTGATAGTCAAATCATAGACAATTTAACAAAATTTTGAAGAAAACGTGTTAAGAATTTGAAAAAAAGAAACGTATTTGAGAAAAATTACTCAATTTTCTGAAAAAATTATATTTCTGTGGGGAAAATAATTCACTGAATCCCAAAATAATCACTTTATTTATATTTGGTTTAGTATTTGTTTTAACATTTTTGTGGGATTAGAAGTCAAAACATTCAGCGACATCGTACAACCATCACAAGACCACAGATTAATACTTAAAAACACTAACACCAACCAAGAACCAACGAAGTAACAAGACAAATATTTACGATGATACATAACGAAGAACTGCAGCAAACACATAAGAAAAGCGAGAGACAAAGACGAGAAGATCGTCCTCTCCATAAATCATGTTATTTAAAAATTCATTGTTAAACTGATCTCTGTGCTGGCCGGTCGTCGCTCTATTATCATTACAATTTTAAAAGAAATAAAGTTTAAGTGTTTGATTAAAAAATTAGATTTGATCACCTAATCTAAACTCTTACTTTCTACTAAATGATTACTAAAATTGTAGACTTTTCGTTCTAGTTTCAAACATATTCTCTCGAATTATTTTTAACTTAACTTTCAATTTAATTTCAACAGAATTCTAAAAAAAATGCTTTAAATCAATTTAAATCTCTTGAGAGTTTCTTTTTTCCAAAAAGTGCTAGATTAAAGTAGAAGAAAAACTTACTTCAATTTAATTCCTGAAATTTTCAGCTGTTAATCAAATGGCAAAAAAGTAACTTTCTGCTTACATTTCATGACAAACGACTTAAATAAGTTAACATTATATATTTTGAAACTTTTGCAGAAAGACATTCTTTCTGACTTTTTTTAAGGCTAATAATTATTCGAACGCTTCTGTGCTTATCTTATCTGAATATTTAATTAATACTCGGGACAAATTATTGCATGCTTTTCTTTAAAGCCACTTAGTCCAGTGGTTCTAAACCTTAAAAAAGCAATGTCTTATGTCTCTTAACCAGATTTTTCAATTTACGGTGACACTTCTACAAAAGATTGCTTTCTCTTTCATCAGAAGTCTCTTCAGTCCTTTTCTCTTTATTTAAATTCTTGGCTTTCTGCTAGAGGTAATGGAACCGAAATTAAATTAACTATTCTTTGCACACAATGAAGCCATCATCACTGATCCTATGTATATCCTTGCAACTAAAATTTGATGTTTTCAATTGAAATCTTTAAATGAGTAGCGGTTTAAAAGAATGACATTTATGTCGTGGAACAGTTCTCTTAAGTGTGAAAAATTTAAATAAATTAGATCTTGAATCAATAACGAAATATTTTGTGATTGCCACGCCCAACATGGCAAAAGTTTTTGGTTTATGAAGATTTCTATTAATCTGAAAAGAAAACTTCATCAACGGCTTAATACGGATCATAATGTTGGATAACGTACAAGAAGTATGAGGAACGGTAGGAGGAGTGAAAGCGCCGACAAGCTCTTAGATCAAATAAATGCACCGAAAATCAAGTGGAGCTTTAAGACTGCCTATTGGGATCATAACAATCGTCACACTATTAGAAAACCGATTTAAACATTTGCACTGAAAAAAGGTGCCGAAAGAGCTTCAAGAAAAGAAAGATTCTAATTTTCTCAATTTCCAATTATTCCTGACTTGTATTGTGAACTGTCAGGAATGGAAGGAACATACAATTTCTTATAGAATTAGAAAACAAACGCACTTTTTTTTTAAAAACAACGAAAAAATAAGAAAGGGAAAGAGAAAACTTATTAGCGTTCCTGGGCGTTAAGGTCATAAGAATTGAAGATAGCTTCTTTGGTTATACGGTGTTCAAAAAAGACAAGTATCTGAATGCTACATCCGATCATTACAACCGTGCTCACAGAATGTGTGATTCTTAACCCTTTCAGCAGGAGTTAAATCACCTTGGCAAATATTCCGAAATTCCAAAGATGCGAATTATGATTCTTATTATAGCCTGCGCTGCTTTCTATCCTCATTCACATTGTATTCACATGTATTCACACGCTCCCACGTTAACTCTTAACACTATTCCTCTAGAATCCATATTATTGTTAATTCAAAATGCATATTACGAGCACTCTGTTGGAGCTTTTATAGGTTGAGTAGCTTTTTTGAAAGCTCAAAGAGGGTAAATGAGAGGTAAACATCCCGACGTTTTCTTCTACTGACAATTTTTTGTTGAAAAAAACTAATAGATAGGATTGTTACAAACAAATATTTCGTGGCATTGACAAAATTAACATTATATATATGATACTCACTGACCCACCCGGCGTTGCTCGTGTTTACCAAAGATTTTCTGAATACCGATCAAAGCGCCACATATTGGTTCCCGTGCCGCTTACACGCATATGATCGTCAATGCTGTAGTTGTGTGCATACACGCGGCAACAAAGAGAAAACCAAAATTTAACACCAAATTAGAATTACTTACGTAAGTTCTATGGAAATACATGTCGTTTTTGTACGTTTTACGTTTAAATTTACCCAGACACTTAACTAAGGGTTTTTTTTCAAAATAATTAAAAATAAATTAACTACACTACGCCAACAGGACAGGCATACCGTGAACTTATAACACTTCCCCTCCACTCTACAGACAGAAAATCTGTTAAAGTCGAATATAAATCGACAAACATTTTTCCCTCGTCCTGGCTTCTGTTCCTCGCCCATTTATTTGTTCCAGTTTTCATTTTCCTTCAATATAAAAACGAGTTCTGCAGAAAAAATCATAAAATGATAATTACGCCTGAGCACGGAAAGTTAAATGTAAGTTCACTTGATTTTAATTTTAACCCAAACAAAATTGGTTTAATGTATGCATGTGGGTTAACGCTGTGGGTTATCCTGAAAGAAATTAATGTTTATTTGTTCAAAGTAAAATTCCAACACCTACGATGAGTGAAATACCAAAAATTTTACGTTTAGCCAAAAATGTAAATTCCAGCAAATATGCAATTACTAAATTACCAAGAATACCACCAAATGTATTGAGAGTGTTTTCGAGATACAAAATGACTGTTGAATGAACATGTACATAAATTTCGAAGATCAAAGGTTTAGTGTAAATTTGAATGTTTCAAAGGTTAATGTAATAATGGAATAAAAATACAACAACATTCAAAATGTTATCAAGTATGATAAAAAGATGAATCAACCTTCCCAGCTGTTAGTGTTTTTTAAATGTCTTTCAAATATACTCTGAATTTCACTAACAACTACAATACACCACTTGAGGTGGGGAGTGATTAAGAAATAGAAGATGGATACGTACATCCATTTGTATCCAGTTTGGTAACCACTGCAAAAAGAATTAGATAAATAAGATTTAAATAATATAAATAAATATTAAAATTTATTGTTAAAAAACTTTGATACTACTAATATAAAATAAATTTTGTCTGCAATGGTTTAATATGAAAAATATCCCAACGTAAATTCTTATAGAATTATTTATTATTAATTATATATAATTATTATATATAGTAGATTCGTAATTGTTCTTAGAGTGTGTTGAAGATACTTCTGATAACGGAATGCATTTCTTTGTGCAATAATTGTCAAGAGATTTTTTCGTCGTCACATGTCGCATGCATACGGAAATGAAATCTGAATCTGTTCTTAGTTTGTTTGTATTTTGAAAAATTAACACGCAAACAAGTTAACACACACAGAAAAAAAATAAAGAACATGCACAAACAAAACAAATAGGCGAACAAACAAACAGACAACAACAAAAACCAAACATAAAACCCAATAAACCTATACACCAACAACCAAAAAGTCTCAAGTTAATAAACAAACAAAGAAACAAGAAACAAACAAAGAAATAAACAAGTAAACAAAGAAAGAAACAATTAATCAAAAAAAAAAATAAAAAAAAAACCTATAAACGAACACAAGAGAAAAAAACAAACGATTAATCCCAAACTTAAAAAACAGCCAAACAAAAACACAGACAAGTCATGATCAAACACTGAAAAACAAACTAACAAAGTATTACAAATAAAACAAACAACCAAACCCTAACAAACATACAAATAAACAACCATAGAAAAAAACTTTCAAACGAACACATACTTTTGGCTTTTTTTTGCTTGTGTATGTATTTTTGGTTTGTGTTTATTTGTTTGTTTTTGTGTTTTTTGCTTGTTTTTTTCGTATGTTTGTTTGTTTGTTGTTGTTTTTTTGTGGTTGTTTGTGTACTACTTGCGGTTATAGGTACTATGAATGTAAGTTATGCAATCGTGCAGATTAAATTAAATTGCACGACTGGATCGCACGCATTTGCTCTAATGTGCGGCAGTGGTCTTGGAGTTTGAGATTTTTGAAAATTAGGCGGTAAAAAATCATTTGAATCACTAGTTAAAACGTTTTTTTTTTTGGAAAAAATGATGTAAGCCATTTAATTTCTTTTACAGTTTTGAATTTTAAGGAAACATTTTTTAAAAATCGTTTGACCAGTTTTTTTGAAAAAACGGTTTTTTTTTTTTAAACTTTTCGAAAACATATTCCATTTTTTTCTTTGAGTATGCCAACATCTAGCAGCTGGTAGTCATTATCAGAAAACAATTTTTTTTTAAATTTTTAACAAACCGTTTTTGAAAAAATCAATCAAAAATTAAAAAAAAAAAACAAAAAAAAATCTTTCATTTTTTAATTAGTGTAGGAGTTTTTTTTCAGAAAAACTAAGAATGCAATCAAATTTGAAAACCAAATGCCTATCAAGTAAAAAAATTGTTCGACCAGTTTTTTTTTTAAAGTAATTTTTTTATGAAAAACTTTACGAAAAAATATTTGAATTTTTTTTAGTGTGTCATTATAAGGAATTCTGTAGTTTTCATCTGGGAAAATTATTTAAAAAATTCAATCAACCCGTATTTCGAAAACCAATTTTTTTTTCAGAAAATTTTAAAAAAATTGAAAAAAAAAAGTTTTTCAAAATTTTGAAATGCAATATTAATTGAATTAGAAATGACTGCCTGTGTGCAAAATTTTATTAAAATCGTAATAATGGTTTACGATAAAACCGAATTTCAAAAAACCGGTTCTATGAGAGGTACCGTTATAGAACAAATTTAGAAAAAATTATTATAACTGAAAGATGTACTGTTGTAAAAAAATAGCACCCTGAAAGTTTTATCAAAATCGGGAGAGCCTTTTTAGATAAAATCAAACTTTTTGTTAAAGATTGTATGGCAGGTACGGTTATTTTTCGACTTAGAGCAAAAATGAAAAACACACCCCTCGAGATACTACCTAGTAAATACTAAATACTGAGTTTGAAGCAAATCAACCCATCCGTTTAGGCTGTAGAGGCGTGAACAGACAGACGGAATTTCCGGACCCACTTTATTCAACTTCTCTATTATGGTAATGTCACGGTTTTTAGTTAAAATGGAGTACGCCATCAAACGTCTTGTATAATAACAAATTTACGATCAAAGTAGTATTTCGAAAATTTGTAGGACGGATTTTTGATAGAATCCTGTTTTTTTTATTTTATTTTTAAGATTGCGGTAATCAGTTTTTTTACAGTTAATTAACATACAGGTGATTATTAAATTTTTTTTGAATACCTAGTTTTAAAAATGTCAAATTTTGAAAAAAAAAAATTCAAAAATTAATTTTAATTAGAAAAAAACGTTGTTCAAAATTTTGATATGCAGAATTAATTTGGCTACATAGATCTTTTTAAGTATAAAATTTGACGGAAATCCAAAGAGCGTTACCGAAAAAGCCAAACATTAAAAAAAACCGTTATATGAAAGGTACCGTTAATAGACTTTTTCCGTAAATTTGGTTCTGATAAAATGATAGCTAGTACCAACAAAAAAAAACAAAAAAAAATCATTCAAGTCGTTGGAGCCGTTTTTGCTTTCCAATGTAATTACGCACATAAGAGCAAGTAAGTGCGACCCAGTCGTGCCCATTTTTTTTTAAATCGGCCAAGCCATTTAAATACCTAGCGTCACCGTTCAGGTAAAAAATTCTTTCTAAAAATAAGAAGTTTCGTAAAAGAACCCAGCTCCACCCAAGGGGTAATTAAATTAGCCTAAGTTACTTGTTACAACGCCAGCTATCTACTAAACAGGTGTAGTGATTTCTGAGATTAGCTGGAACAATCATCCAGACACAAAAAGTGACTTTTTCGATTTGCAAAGATAAATCAACAAAATACATATTAAATGAAATTTTTATCGTTTTAAAAAAATAAGTAAAACGAAATAGAAATAAGTTGCTACTTAGCAGATGCATAAAAATAAATAAAAAAGTAGATCTACTACATATGAGGTAGATTGGCAGCCCTGCTTAAAACGGTACCTCCCACAGTATCGGCTTTATTCTTCGACTTTCTCAAGAACTAGTTAACCGATTACAATCAAAATTGATATTCTGGAAGATACGTAGCCAAAGACATTCCACATTACAATTTTTTCGATTTTTTTTTGTATCTTTAATATTTTTTTTTATCTTTTTTTTTAACGGGTCGGTGTTTTATTTTTACTTTTGGTCTCAATTTTGTTTTTTTGGTTTGTTGTATGTTTTTTTTTAATGTTTGTTGGTTTTCTTGTTTGGCTTGCGTGTTTGTTAGGCTGTTTTTTGTATGTGTTGTTTGACTGATTGTTTGTTTGTCTGTTTTTTGATTGTTTGAGGTAATATGAAAGATCGCAAGGTGCATAAATTTTTGTTCGTGCTTATCATAAGCGAAGATCGCTGAAACGAGCAAATAACGTATGGATGAATGTCTGAAAAAAAACCAGAAACCAAATGCGAATTCCTGTGCTGGCCGTTTCTGATAACGTGCGGAAAGTTTAAATAATAAGAACTTATAATCGATAAAGAAGAAATTTAGGATACAATGTAGTGAAGAAATCGCTCTCTTTCATGATCAAAAATTGTCCCTTAAATTAAATTAAGAATTAAATGATAGTTTAATCATACTTGAGGTTCACAGGAAAATAAACATAATTGGCATGGTAGCAGGAGTCAAGCTTGTTTAAATAAGAAGCTTAGGGCAATAGAAAGTCAAAGAAAGTCAAGTTAGCAGGTATTTTCTATTTTAAAAATGGATTCCAAAAAATCCGTCACAATATCAAAAACTGAAATATAAAGTTTATCCTCAAAAAAATTTGAAAAGCAGGAATTTTTTCAAATCGCCAGATATTGACCTTATGGAAGCCATGAATGGGACTCACAAGGAATGTTGTTGTTGAAATGGATCAAACAAATTCATTTCACAAAATATTAACCAAATTTTGACATTATTTCGTATTTATTTTTAGGGTTTCACAGTCCCTTATTCTCGATGACTGGCGATAAATGTCAATACCAAATGTGGTTCAAAAATATACGACAAATTTGATTGTTATAGAAAAGATTTCCCCTGGGTAAATCGTTGACTTGCAAGACTTTCAGTTAGTATTTAAGAACCTCAAATGACATCAAAAATCCTGAACATGACACACTTTAGAAGTTATTTTTCCCTAATGGTTTTTTTCTTCCATCAGCCTTATGCAGAAATTGCGTGACACTCTTTGTATCTTTTTTCCTAAAAAAATTACATATTCCGGCTGTTCCACTGGCTAATGACAAAAAAGGTATATTTCACCCATTAAAGTGGCCACATGCATGTTTGTTTGTCCTTTTAATGCCGCTCATATGGTCAATTTGTGGTGCTATTGCAAAAACAAATATAATAGCAATCTGTGTCGAAATACACAGATTAAGATACAAACCATTAAAAAAAGCTTCACCTCTCCGAAATAAAAAACAAAAATACGCCAAGTCCCAGCAGACCTAACGGCGACAAAATACCTCTTAACTCTGAAGGGATTTAAGGATTGGAAACACCTCAAAAAATGTCACAACATTCAATATTATATATGGAAATTTTTACACAAAGTATATTTCTACTTACAGCGGCATTCACTCCCCCCCCCCCCCCAAAGTGAAAATGTAATATCATTTTACGACCTGTCTTCGTGCCGCCGCGCCGCCGACCGCCCGTAAACCAAGGAAGACGATGACGAGAATCTATTACAAGATTGAGTTCTGGAAGCAAACATTTTTATACTCTTTTCTTCATCAGACTGAAGATATACATTTTTAAATTGATTTTTTCCGTGATAGAATATAATATCCCGCGTACCAAATCGAAATGTATCTGAAGTTGAGTTCGTTTTGTTATTTTGTTTTCTGCGTATTTGATGGATGTGCTTGGACATAAAAGATGTTTTTGATAGTGTTTTGAAAATGATTTTTCGCTCTTTTTATATGGGTAAACAAAACAAAATAAAATTGGTTTATAGATCGTTAAGTTTGAGGGTTCCTTTTAAAATTGAAATTAAGTTAACTATGAAATTAAGATAATTATGGCTACCAGAAATGCGGAGTGAAAGAATGGAATTGTGTTTGTATTTTAGTTGTAGTTGGTTCTAGGAAAAAAGTTATAGTTTTGTTTGTTTGCGAAAGTCGGTTTATATCGCAGTTGTTTGACAGTTTTGACTGAAGTTAAATCAGTATAATTATTGGTTACCAATTGCTGCTCATCACTTGAAACATGTCTCTTTCACATGCCGATATTTGATTTCAATATCATATGTCGATTGAACTTATATTAATTACTAGTTTCTACCCGCGACTTGGTCTGCGTGGACCTAAGACTAAGCATTTTGGTTCAATCAGGTTTTTCGCCAAATTATAAGTTATTTTTATTAAGATAGTGTATACCGTTTTTCTAATCGAAGTGACATTCCGCTATAATTGTATATTTCTATATTTGTATATCTCTATATAACTCCGTATCTCTATCTCTATACCTCTATGTCTATTTTCTCTATGTCTATATCTTTATGTCTCTTTATCTCTATATCCCTATATCTCTATATTTCTTTATCTCTATATTCCTATATCTCTGTATCTTTATATTTCTATATCTCTATGCCGCATTATCTCTATATCTCTATATTTCTATATCTCTATATCTTTATACCAAATAGGTCAAAGAGTATTAAACCTAAAATTAACTCATGGTTTGATGTGAGCTGCAAAGAGGTTATTAGGTTGAAAAATGTAAGTTTCCGTTGTTACAAAGCCAACACTACCGAGGAAAACCGGAAAAAGTTTCAACAAGCTAGGAAGGCCTGCAATGCTCACATTCGCAAGACGAAATTTTTACATGAGCACAAAATTCGTCAAAAAATTCTTCAATGTCCCAAAGGAAGTAAAAATGTTTGGTCTTTTGTGAAAAACATTCGGAATTCTTCGTCATCATCGGTTCCTACGCTCGTCTTTAACGATACACCTGTTGTCGATTCCCAAGAAAAAGCAAATCTGCTTGCAGCCCTATTTGCAGCAAACTCAATGCTTCCGGCAGGTGTTATCAATCCCCCTGTAATTGAGAACGTAAATGACATTATGGGACCAATTTTCTTCCGCACTCGTTCAGTTGCAAGGGTCTTAAAAGATCTTAACATTCACAAATCCGCTGGCCCGGATAGTATCCCCGCTATTGTTCTTCAACGCTGGAAAAACCATTGCGTAAGCTTTTCCATCTGTCCTATTCCTCTGGGCTCTTTCCGAGCGGAGGGAAAACAGCATTTGTCCAGCCTGTCCCTATAAAAGGGGAATCCTCCTCTCCCTCAAACTATAGACCAATTGCACTTACGTCTCTTCGTTCTAAGGTCATGGAAACGCTGATTAACTTTCAGCTTAAGAAATATCTTGAGGACCGAAAGCTTCTTAATGACCTACAATACGGCTTTCGCAGGAATAGATTCACTGGTGATTTGATGGTTTATCTCACCGAAAAGTGGAATCAATCTCTTCACCGTTTTGGTGAAATTAGGATCATTGCACTTGATATTTCAAAGGCATTTGATAGAGTTTTGCATCAAGCCCTTTTATTGAAAATGCGTGCATTGGGACTCGACGAATTTCTTCTTCGTTGGATTAGTAATTACCTTTCTAACCGGTCAATACAAGTTGTGTTGGACGGATTCAAGTCTGATACCCACAAAATAAATGCTGGTGTGCCCCAGGGCTCTGTTTTATCTCCAACTCTCTTCCTCATTTTTATCAATGACTTATTATCTGAAACTACTAATCCAATTAATTGTTTCGCTGACGACAGCACTCTCAGCTTTTCATATTCGTTTCCAGACTCTCATCCATTGTGCATAAAATTACCCTTGAGCCCAACTTCGGACGTACAGTTAAATACAGATATTCTTTCTTTAGCCGTACCACGTGAATGTGGAATGCCTTGCCAGACTCTGTTTTTCCCTCCCATTATGACATGCTGAACTTTAAAACAAATGTGCATCGATATCTCCTTTTATACTCCTCCCTATTTTCCTAACGCCCCCGCTGTGTTTAACATTATAAGGGTAGCCAAAATCCCTTTTGCGCGGGCCAATTATAAAAAAAAAAAAAAATCTCTATATCTCTATATCTCTATACCTATATATCTCTATATCTCTATGTCTATATCTCTATGTCTATATCTCTATATGTCTATATCTCTATATCTTATATCTCTATATCTCTATATCTCTATACCTATATATCTCTATGTCTATGTCTCTATGTCTATAACTCTATATCTTATATCTCCATATCTCTGTATCTCTTTATCTCTATATCTCTATATCTCTACGTCTATCTATATATCTTTACAATTCTATTTCGCTATCTCTATATCTCTTAATAGTATAGTGAATCTTGTAACTCTTCCGTCTATCAAACTTCACAAATTCGTGCTGTAGTGAAGGTATATCAAACAAATCTCCAGAAATGCAGTATTTCACATTTAATTCTCTCCCGCAAAAACCATGCATTTTTCCTAGATATGTTTCAATCCAATCAAAAATAACAGAAACTTTGTCGAAATAAAATAAATCCTGCAACATTCCATCTACCCAACTTCACAAATACATGCATTCGTTGGGAAAGCATAACAAATAAACCTTCAGTCATACATCATTTCACTTATAAGCCTCTTTCACAGGAACCAAACATTTTTTCGGGATAAAATGTCTATGTCACAATTCAGCTCAATATCTATCTACATATCAAATTTCATCCAAATCCGTTTAGCCGTTGAGGCGTTATTATAAAACAAACATCCAAACATACAAACATTCACATTTACATATAATATAAGTAGGATGTCAGATATTGGACATTGTTTGTCTGCCAAAGTTTAAACGACGTTAAAAGTATAAGGCGCCAGCTCTCTCAGTAGACTTCCAAACGACTTTTTACCTGCGATTATGTTGACTATAAGGCAAGTTTAGGATCCGTGAATATAAAAAAAATGAGATGAGAGAGATGAGAAGTCTAAAAAAGTGATCGACAAAAAAATGTCTGTCTGTCAGTTTGTATAACGAGCTGCAGCCTAAATGGCTTAAGCGATTATTTTCAAATTTGGTGCGTGTGGCATTCCCCTGAGGGGAAATTGTAATTTTTGTTTTTAATCCTAAAAATAACGGTACCTGCCATATGACCGTTAAGGAAAAGCTTATTTTTCTCGAAAACGGCTCCAACGATTTTGATGAAATTTTTTGAGAATGTTGATATTGGCTTTCATTTGATCAGAACCAAATTTACGGGAAAAGTCTATTAACGATACCTTTCATATAACGGTTTTTTTTTTAATTTTGGGCTTTCTCGGTAACGGCTCTGGATTTCTAGGTAGCCAAATTAATTCTGCAAAAATTTGAATATTTTTTTTCTAACTAAAATTAATTTTTGAATTTTTGTTTTTGAAAAAATCAAAAAATAAAATAAAATAAATATTTTAAATTTTATAATCACTTATATATTAATAAAATCTAAGAAACTGCATACCAACATTTAAAAAAAAAAAATAGGATTTTATCAAAACCGGTCCTACAATTTTCGAAATACATTTTTCATAAATTCTTTGTTATTTAAGACGTGTGATGGCTTTTTACTAAAAACCGTTAAGTATTGTGGTTTTGATACTTTTTATAAGTTCAAACTGTGTTATTTTCAACGTAAATGTTACTTGTTTCTGTCAAAGAACTTGCTTTCCAATATAATTATTCACATAAAAGCAAGTACGTGCGACCCAGTCGTGCGCATTTTTTTATTTCGTAACTATCAAAATAGCTTTAGTTACTTCTTACAAAATTAGCTATCTGCTTGTGAAACGACCTCAGCGCCATCAAGGTGTAAATAAAATAGCCTTTGTTACTCCCTAAAAATCCCACCAAATTCTGGCCATAAATAAGAATAAAAAAAAACACGGATCGAGCGCCACTTAGGGGTAATTAAAATAGCCTTACTTACTCCTTACAATATCAGCTAACTGCCTGTCATCCCCGCTCATTTAAATAGCCTATGTTACTCTATTGAACATCAGCAATCTGTCAGTGAAAGTCCCGTCAAAATCGGAGCAGCCATTCCCGAGATTAACCGGAACAAACAGACAGATAGACAGACAGACAATAAATTTAAAAATTGTATTTTTGTTACGAGTACATTATTTACTTTCTTATGTATCTTATAAAAAAACTGTTATTTTGATATTAAAAACAGGCACTTAATATTTATTTATGTGTATAGATTTTGTTTAAAATGGGCTAAAAAATTCAGATCTTGTCTGCACAATTTTCATCCATCTCCGTCCCTATCTCTCCCACTACATCATTCAATATTTAGACAAAACTCGAAAAAAATTCTCAAGCGTTTTGAGACTCAACAAAAAAAAATAGAATAAAATAAATTCATTCATCAAGCAATAATTCGCATGACTGAGAAAAATTTCCTTCCACAAATTGGATACGTATTACGCACCAGTTGCTGCTACCATCAAAACCCTGAACCATTAATATGCCACACACATCTTTTATGGAAGACATAATCGACAAAAGACCAAACCATCGGAAGAATTTTGTCCCTTTCGGTGAGGAGTTTTTATTTTGGTCGACTACGTGCGACTAAGCACAGACATTCAAAGTCACCTCAACTTATGAAAAAGGGAACTTGAACCAGTGAATGGATAATGCTAATAGCATCCGAGTGTTTTTGGGGAAAAAAGAACGAGATCTGTAAAGGTAGAAAAAGCATTGTAAGGTTCAATGAACATTTTAAGGTTGCTTGTATTTTAACTGTGGTTAAATAGGTCGATGGTAGTCGTGGTTAGGAATCAGCCCTATGAATCAACTGATATTTTGAAGTTAAGTGTATTTCAATTGCTGCGGGTAGATTTTGGAGGCCTATGGCAACCATGATATTCTAATGTTATCTGTCAATCTGCTAACATTTCCAAAATGCCATCAGGGAAGCCGCCTCTGAAGTGCTGCGTTTTACACGGTCACCACAACAAAACCCCTGGTTTGATGATGCCTGTCGACAAGCACACGCAGCTTAACAAGAAGCATACAAGGCGGCGCTGCAGAGAAGGACCAGAACTACCCGTTCTACTCTACGAGCAGAAGATTAAAGAAGAACACCGGCTTCTCAGAAAGAAAAAAAGGGATCATGACAAACGCGTGATCAAGGAAATAGAGAGCATTGCAGGAATAAAGTTCGAACGTTTTACCAAATGGTAAAAAGAAACTGTCAAAGCTACGGACACGGAGCACAAACTGAAGCTTGCAAAGACGATCAAGGGAACATCGTAATGGAATCGCTGTCGATATGGAAAAAAACATTTCTGCATAACGGCGATGACGAAACGAATTCCGCTGTCAGGCATTTGATCTGAGCGAAGAAGACCATCAATTCCGACCACCACATCTGGATAATGTAAAGCTAGCTATATCTATGCTTAAGAGCAACAAAGCTGCTGGAGCCGATGGCCTAGCTACCGAGCTCTTTAAAGCTGCAGGCGATGACTTGGCTATTAGTATGCACCAATTCATAAGCAAGATATGGTTAGAAGAAAGTATGCCCGATGAATGGAATATCAGCATAATTTGCCCAATCCTTAAAAAAGGAACTAACTACATGGGGTATCACTTTCCTCAACATCGCCTACAAGATCTTTTCTGCTATATTGTGTGTAGGCCTAAAGCCATTCGTCAACAACATGATCCATATCAGTGCGTTTTTAAGCCACTATCGACCCAATATTAACATTACAGCAGATCTTGGAAGAAACCCAAGAACTTTAAATCGATACGCATCAGCTTTTCATCGATTTCAAAGCCGCGTACGATAGCATTTATAGAGACGAGTTGTATAGAGCAATGTGCAGTTTAAACATCCCTCAAGCTCATCCGCCTGTGTAGAATGACGCTGGAAAACGCACGCTGTTTCATCAAGGTCGGCAAAGACTTCACCAATACCTTTAAAGTCAAATGCGCTGTCATGCGACTTTTTCAGCATTGCACTTGAAAGAATACTTCAGAACTCTCACGCCAACACCAGAGGCACGATCTTTCAAAAGCCCGTCCAATTACTCGCAAACACCGACGATATTGTCATAATTAGACCAACACAGTGTGATGTCAGTAGCGCTTTTGTGAGTATTGATCGGAAGCGGCGAAGATGGGCTTAGCAGTCAATGAGGGCAAAACCAAGTATATGCTGTCACCAAGAAGAGACACCCAACATCGACGTCTTGGACAAAACATCACCATAGACAGCTATAACTTTGAGGTAGTTAAGGACTTTGTCTACCTGGTCTCCGCTATTAACTCAGAAAACAACATCAGCGATGAAATCAAACGAAGAATAACTTTTGCCAATCGCTGCTTCTTGGGGCTCAGAAGGCAATTGAGTAGCAAAGCCCTCTCTCGGGCAATTAAATTGTCCCTGTTCAAGACCCTCATCATCCCAGTCCTGCTCTATGGTGCAGACGCATGGACGCTGTCAAAAGCGGATGAGGAAGGACGCTTTAGGCTGCTTCAAGAGAAAGATTTTTTAGTCCCGTATGCATTAACGGACAGTGGAGAAGAAGATACAATGAAAAAAGGACTAAAATTCAACGCCTCAGATGGATGAGTCATATAGAAAATCTTCGAAAATCTTTATTAGCGCGCCTTTTGCATCACACGGAATTAAAATTAATTCTTTGACAATTGAATTATTTGAATGATATTGAAAAACAAATATTCTAAAACCGTTGTATATACATAGATACCACCATAACATGCCTGACCCACACCTGTTTTTTTTTTTTTTTTTTTTTTTTTTTTTTTTTTTTTTTTTTTTTTTTTTTTTAATGATTTTTTATTGCATTAAATCTTATAACTAATTAGACAAAAATCTTAAAAACTAGTTAACACTATAAACTTGATTAACTTACTGGCCCAATGCGGGCGCTCTAAATTAATCAATATCTTAATTTTAATTGCCTTTCGGCTTTAAACTAACTTATATATAAATTATAACTAGCGGGTTTTATTTTTCACCCAGAAAAAATAAAAAAACTGGGTAAACTGTATCGGTTTTTTTCTTAACCTATCTTAAAGTACTTAAAATTAACTTAGAATAACTTAAAATAACTTAAAATAAACCTAAAGTACTTAAATCTAGAACAGCCACAGCAGCCTTTTTTTTTTTTTTTTTTTTTTTTTTTTTTTTTGGTGCCGCCACAACTGCCCTATTCTATCTTATAGATACCTAAAACATATGCAAGCCAGCCATAGGCGATAGTCGACTAAAATTATCTGGTTTAATTAATCCACCAAAACTGGTGGACCTGATTAATGACTTCCTTCCGATCCAAATCGGGCACTGCCCTACTGAATCGGAGGCGCTCTGTTTCGCTTCTAGCGACTATGTCTCGGTCGTAAAGGAGCCGCCTATCGACTGTTCTGCGGCCGACGTGGTAGATCAACGGGATCGCCGATCTATCCTGAATTAACCCTCGACTATCTAAGTATAGGAAAGCCTCGGGCGGGATAAAACCACTCGAACGTGTACTTTCAAAATATTCATCTTGGTGGTAGTAAGCCCCGAAGATTTGTCCATTAGTTGAGGCCATCGCTCTTGCAATGTGTCCGCGAATGAGCTTAATTAAAAAGTTATCTATCCTGCTTGTATTGGCCCCGTTGTATAGGACCTCGTTGGAATAATAGTGTTTGACCCACACCTGTAAATTACTAATAAGCCATTTCGCTTTTCTCAAATCTATTTTTTTTTTTTCAAAAACTAGAACACAACTTTTCAGAAAATTATTTAAACTTTGCTATCATAAACTCCGAGATTTCGGTTTTCTCAGAAATTCGAATACGATTCCTCTGGAAAAATCTCTCTTAATATTTTTTGGATTTGCTTGCTTGGAAAGAGATACAAGGTTTTCTTGACGTTTTGTCGTTATTTTCAGCTCCATCCAAGTGACTGAGGAAATTTCTGAGATCTTGGAGATCTTGAACAACCTGAACTAGCTAAATGTGTTTATGAAAAGTATTAAAACAAAATTAAAGTTGCCATTTACAAACTTTCCACCACAACTACTGATTTTCTTAGAGTTTGTGTAAAATAGCTTTCAGCATTGATGCTTTTCTGAGAGCTTTTTAGTATTAAAATAGTATTAAGTGTGTTCGTGGTTTAGATTTTAATGTTTTTTTGTTGGTTTTTGAAAAAAAATGAAGAATAATAAGGATTTCGAATATTGTACCCGAATCGGTTTTCATCAAAAATCAGTTCTTCGGGCTGAGATAAGTGGAAAAAAATGATTATATATGAATTTGAAAATCATGAAATATTGTGTTATAAGTGCAAATCGAGAATTGTTTTAAAATCAGAGAAGAATGCTCGTACTGAGAAAAAATAGAAAAAAACTCCTACCGTGATGTTGTAGTGAAACAATTACTACAACATCACAGTAGGAGCTTTTGTGTGAAATAGGCATATGTAAAACGCTGAAACATATGAGATATACAGACGTCTAATATTTCTTTTACTGACCTTTTACTGTTAAACAGAGAATAGCGGTTTAAGAATAAATGACCCTTAAGCTTTCAATTTGGCTTACTGATGTTAACACAAATATAAGAAACGCAAGATCATTCTCTCTTTTATTACAATCAATTCCATATATTTTGATCAAATTTACGTTTTAATGACGTAACATCATCAATACGGCCTTGGCGATTGACGATTTTAGAAGAAAATAGTTTTAAGTAGGTTTTTCGATTTTTTTAAGCCCCGCAAATTTCTAACTTCTAAGTAATACTCATACCGCTAAAAATGCCCATAGATATACCCTTGAGCTTAATTTAGTACGTACTGTTAAGTATAGAGACTCATTCTTTAGACGCACTACACGAATGTGGAACGGTTTATTCGACTCGATTTTTTCCCTTCCATTATGATTTGCAAATATTCAAAACCAATGTGCATCGATACCTCCTTGATGTTAATTCATGATAAGGATATTAATAACCACTTGAGTTCGTGCCGAACTAAAATTTAGTTAAAATATTATTATTATTATTTATATATCAAAAAATGGACTTAACTCACTGATTCCATGTCAATTCAACGCCAATTCATCGTGCCGACAGAATTGACAATCGGGGTGGTGGTGTAGTAATTTACATTAAGAAAGGTATAAAATATAGACACAAATTCCCTGCTTCGGGATACTTTAGCAAAAGACTGGCAAGAGCTTCGTCTGATGCCGTCGATTGATGAACAGGTTGACTATTTTACCCAACAAATAAATTATCTCTTTCAACAGCATGTTCCACTTAAATCTCTTATCCTCCCAAATAAAAATACTGAATGGATGACCTCTAGGATCCAACATCTTCTTAAACAAAGGGACAACGTGTATAAGAGATGGAAAAGGTTTAGAATGTCAGAGTTTTTTGATGCTTATAAGATTGCAAGGAATATTGCTTAAAGAGAAATTCAGATCAGGTTTTTTAATTCTAAGTGTAGGCCTGATCTAAATATCTCAAAAACTTGGAAGAATATTAAAGCTTTAGGAGCTTGCAATAAGAAGACAGATAATGGAGATGCCTGTGAAACGAGTCCAGATGAGTTAAACAGAAGGTTTACTTCCATTTCAATTGCCTCTCATGAAGGAGAACTTACTGATGACATACCTTACATTGTAGAAGAATCACTTATACCATTAATCTCTAGAGATTTTAGCTTCCAAAGAGTTTCTGAATATGAAATTTTCAATGCAGTTACTGGAATTAAATCAAATGCGATCGGATTAGATGGAATGCAGCCAAAGTTTTTGAAAATTATTATTCATATGGTGCTTTCCGAAATTACATACATTTTTAATAACATTCTAACCTACTCTACATATCCGTCTGCCAATAAAACTAATGGAAAGTTATTTGGTAGGTCGGTGACAAGCTGTTTATTGCAACAAAAAAATGTCTAATTTCCTTGAAACTAAAGCCGGTGTGCCACAAGGATCAATTTTGGGCCCGCTATAATTTACCCTCTTCAATAATGACATTCCCTCAGTCTTAAAATGCTGTAAGGTCCAAATGTATGCTGATGACGTACAGATGCACTTTGGCTTTCCGATAGATCAAGTCGAGGATGCCACGGAGCGAATTAATTAAGACCTTACCTTGATAGCCTCTTGGTCAAAAAAGAATAAGCTCATGTTAAACTCCAATAAAAGTCAAGCCATATTAATTGGTCGCTCGAACATTGATGCTCAAAGCTTACCACAGCTTTTCTTAGAAGGATTAGTGCTACCCTACGTCACTAGTGTACAAAATCTTGGTATTACATTTAACCAAAATCTTACCTGGGGAAATCATATTGTTAAAACAATTTCCAAGATCTACGGACCTTTTCGAGCTTTGTATCAAATTGGAAACTGTCTTCCTTTTAAGATTAAGGTAATGTTGGTTAAGTTACTTTTATTGCCAATTATTTTTTATGCCTACCCCGTTTTTTGTGACTTAGATAGTTACTCCTTACGTAAGCTGAAAGTTGCTTTTAATAGCACAGTAAGGTTCGCTTATAATCTTGGTTGAAGAGAACACATTTCTGGCTATATTAAAGCCTTCCTTGGAATGAAATTACAAAAATATCTCGAATTTAAAACATTAACTTTTCTATTCACTCTAAAAGACAATAAAGTACTGGAATACCTTTTTCAAAGAATTCTATTATCATCTTCTAATAGAAGCAGAAGTTTTGTTACGCCGACTTCGAACTACACTGTTACTAAAAAAACAATTCTTTGTATACGCCATAAGACTTTGGAATTCCCTTGCAGTCTATATCAGAAAATCTTCAAGCATTAGAGATTTTCAGGATAAACTTAAACAACATTATTGCACATAAGCGCTGTTAAGCACAACTAAATAATTGAATTCTGGAATTAATAAAATAGTACTTAAGATTATAATTATGTTTCAAGTAATTAATAAGTAAATAAACTATTAATAAATAAGTAGATGTCTACTACTTTTTAAACCTGAATTTAATTTAAATTTAACCTTGTTTATATTGTTTCACAACTAAAAGATATTATTTTATCTACGTGTAAACAAGATTCATATAAAATAAATACAAATAAAAAAAATACAAATACAAAATATGACAAATATCTTCGAAGTTCTTGTAAGCGAGTACACCAATACATTGATAGTATTATTTTCCTCATTTAATTTTGACTACTTACAGAGAGTACGTTTAAAATATTAAGAACTTTTTTTTGAATACAAATACATATGGCACTTTAAGAAAAAAAAAAAACAAAAAAAAAAACCTTTGGATAGCATTCCACAGGGGGAAATAATGGAAAACAAATGAAGAACCATTATAGGAAGACCATCTTTACCTCTCTGCCACGTTCTTATGGTTTGCACTTGTCCTGCGGAAGAATGCGTAAAACAGCGCCCGTGGCACAAACATTTTCCATTAAGGATGCGGAATGCGGTTGCCAGGGTGTTAACCATATTTTTTTTTATTCACAAAAAAGAATACACAACCGCAAAAAAAAGACATGAATAATAAGACAATATAATTGGAACAAGTAACGGTAATGCGTACAAATAACCAAAACGCCCTGTTCCTGTACTCAGGGAATAAGAATGTTTTCGTATGAGTAATGTAAATAAATATGTACATACGGTTAGTAGAGGAGGAGGAGGGAGGAGTGATGTTAGGTCCTTAAAAAGGTACATACAAATTTAAGTAGGGAAGATGTGTACGAAATGAATATTAGATTCATTTGTAATGAGCTTTTAACTTAACTTTTTGTCAGCATCCGTCAAAAGACTTTTCTTTTGGTGTTAATTTCATTTGACACCAGGGCTGTCTTTTTGAATTACTTTTTATGTGATGTTATTACCATAGTAATGATTTTCAACGGATTTGCTATTATATATTCTATTTTTTATATGTAAGTCAGAAAACATACCAGATCAGCAGGGCCGCCGAGAGAATATTCGGGGTCGGGGGTAATCATGTACGCCTATCTTTTCTAATCGTAAATAAGACTCCATCTTATAATTAAAAGATAACTTTGTTAAATCATTCAAAACATCATCATCAGTTCCTGAAATCCCGTTCGGGGCATAGGGCGCCAACAAAATGTCACCATCCTTCACGATTTGCAGCTAAGCCTTTCATACGGTCTCCATTGAATGCCCTGCCTCTCCGTTGTACCAACGATATCCGTCAAAACATCATCCATGGCCAGCAGAAAAAGAATTGGCGATAGAATATCCCCTTGTCTCACACCCTGACGCACTTCGAAAGAGTCGGATAGCTGCCCATTGTGGAAAACGAAACACCTTGCATTGTTGTAGGACTCCTTATAATAGCAAAATTTTTGGTGGTATTCCTCTACCAAGAAGTGATTTCCAAATACATTCGCGGTTAACTCGGTCAAAGGCCTTCTCAAAATCTACAAACATGAAGTAAAGCGGTTATTGAAACTCCGCAGACTGGTCAAGGACGATGCGCAGAGTGTTGATAAGGTCAACGCACGAACGAGTGTAGTCTCGATTCTAGCTTAAATCCGTTCGAGGATTAAAGTTGCCATTAACTTTGGAAAAACGGACAAAACGGTAATACCACTCCAATTGTTGCAGTTCTTAAGATCACCTTTCTTTGGCAACTTAACAATCACTCCATCTTTCCAATCCCTGGGATAGGTTCTGTTTTCCCAAACAGTTTGTATCAGCGGATGCAAAATACTAGCTGCTGTAGCGGGATCAGCTTTCAGGAACTCAGCTGGTACTCCGTTAAGCCCGGCTGCTTTGTTGTTTTTGAGGAGATTTATCGATGTTTGGATTTCCGCTACTGAAGGGGGTTCGATGTCAATACCCCTAAAGGACCTACGCATCTCGTTTAGTTGGGGCACTTCAGCACACTGTTCAACGCAAAATTCGTTTAGCAAGGCACAAAACTGATCCTTCCATCTGAATAGCTGATCTTCAATTGATACCAAAAGGTTCCCATCCACATCCATTACAGGATGATTAGTGTTGCTTTTTTTCCCGACCATTTCTTTGGATATCTGGTACAATCATTCAAATCAGTAAATCAAAATCTCTGTGTTTTCTGTACATTCGCTTTGGCCGAGGGAAAGACATTGATGGCGGAATTCAAATCTAATTTCTCAGCCAAAAATTCTAGGCAAAGTATTTTTTACTTTTTTTATTTTTTTTTATTTTTGATCCTTACGAGTACGCTTACTACTGGATACTGAGATTGTTAATGTACCGAATATGCGAAATGTTATTAAGAAGTAATGTCAATCAAAAATTCAAATGGAGGATGTTCTTTTATGCCAACATCTGGAATAAGGGCTATTATGGTCATATAAAATTACATAGATTTGGAAACCAAAACCGACTGTACTGTACCGCACTTAGATTTTAACACGGTGGTACTAACAGACTTTTCTGCAAGAGAATGGTGTAAGGTTCAAAAACAGAAGCTGGATTAGGGTCTGGCATCATCTCGATAAACCCACCCAATAAATAGATCTATAAAGCTGCCAAACTTTTGAAGTATTTTACAGGTTAAGGTGCACGCAGTAGGCGAAGCTGCAAAGCACCTTTTATCTTGTAACCTGGAGAATAAAAATATTGATATTTTCATAGACAGCCAGGCGGCAATCAAGGCCACATCGTCAATCGTCTCCAAACTGATTGACGGCTGTAGCAACGATCTTCGACAAATTAGTGAAAAAACCTCCCATAAGTCCTTGGATACTGTGACATTCGCGGAAGTAAAAAGGATGAGGGATGACTGGCCAAAAAACGGTTCATTCATGGAACTAAGCCAAAGTGTACCTTGGGTACTTGAGCGAGAATTTCTTCAAAGTCGCAAACGGTAGATGGTCGACATCTGCCGGGTCACAAGCAGTCTTTGGCCGAACATCTCAAATAGAATACATTCAAAAACTAGGTGGACCTCAACTGCCTCTTTTGGTTGGCGTTCTTACGGGTCACAACTCAATGGGGGCCACATGAGCAGAATGGGCACATCAAGGCTTATGCAAAGGGTGTCAAAACGTTGATGCAGAAGAAGGCTCATATCAATTTCTTTGTGAATGCCCCAGCCTAGCCCAGACCACAAAAACACCTATCGCAGAATCTTCTTCGACGGACTGGGCGACGTGACGTTTCAAAAAGCCATTTAAAAACATTTTGAAATTAAATTCATCAACATTTCAGAAGGGCTTAAGGAAGCACACAACAACTAATACTCCCACCAATTCCCCACCTCTCATTACACCTCCTACTCCTGGGTACCGCAATGGATTCTTGAGATCCGAGTGAGATGAATCATCACCCCATCCACCATCCAACCTAACCTAACCTATTAATGTTTTTACGTGAATAATTTCAGTAGATAATTCTAGAGTCACATCTAAAGCATATTTCTCATTAAAATTGGTTGTGGCATTCATGATATATCACCTTCTTTCATCTTCGGAAACCTCCACAAAAAGAACATTTTTAACTACAGAAAATCTATGATTGATTCCTGATATGCCTGAATCAATTATCATGTAAAAAATATCTCTCTTGAATACGATTTCTTCTCCAGAATTGTCTTTGTCTTCAATTTCGGGTACGCAAGTGTAATCCACCCGTGAACCCCCCCCCCCCCCCCCCCCCTCCCATCAGCCCTGCAGATCAGACAAAACGTTTAATCTTGTTTTTTTACAAAACAACAAATTTTAGATTTTTATGAGTTCACAAATATATATATTTAATAAAGTATTGAAACTACTCTTATGACACCTCAGCAGGAATTCGTATTAAATACTTTAGTGCTTGCTTCAACAGCCCTGGTAAGCACGTGCAAATGTTTGAATAATACATTTGAGTTTAAATTGTCTTTCAAAATCCTTGAATGTTTTGACAGACTAAGATACGTTGTTATTTACAGTTCTACGTAGGTATATTGAAATCTAAAAAAAAGGTTTTAACATTAAAATTGGGCCTAAGGTAGGTTAAATCCCTCATGTCTCGTTTTGACTGAAGTAATTTATAGCTGTATGCGGCACGGAGCGTGTGACGGTTTAAATCAAATATTTAAACATTCATTGATTGTGTTTGTGTTGAAGGTTGAAGTTTCAAATAAAATTGAGAAATCTCAAGTGGATATACATCCTTTGATTACAGATTTAGATTGAAGGAAGTATCTGACAAGAAAAGAAAAGTAAAATTGCATTTAAATTTTTTTTACATGCCACAGGCCTTTTTTTTAAACACGAAAATGTTTTATCGACTGTCATTTTGCCAATATTTGAAAAGTTGGATATAAAATTACTCAATAGATTGATGATCAATAGGTTACATGAAATAATGTATATAAGTTTGTTTTTCGCTGATTTAATTCAAATAAATTGTCTTGACTAAAAGACTAAAGTGAAGTACCGCCAGGGGCGTATAGCTACCCCTGCATTAGCCGTATCAAAGATATGTGCCCCTACTATTACAAAATTAAGTATTTTTGTTTAAAATTAAATTTTCAACAATTTAAGCACCGCAGGTCTATAAATCCTATACACACCAAGCTATGAGTCTTTGAAAATGATCAATTGACAATTTTTAGTTTTGCTGCCGTCCGGATCAAAATATTGCCAAAATCGCTCATCCCACAAAGTGTCACTACAAATAAAGTTGTGGCAAATTTAATTTCCCTTCATTTAAGCATAAAAGAAAGTCTACGAAACTAATAGTTCACTCACAATCTCGAAAAACTAAAAGATGGTAACATTGGTTGGAATTAAGACAAACACCTATTTGTAGTCCAGTCGTCAGGTATATTTAGGTGGGCAAAGGTCGGAACTTAATGAATCTTTGGAATAATGTTTAGGGATGGTTAATTAACATTTTCTCAAGTTTTGGACATAGTGGACTCAGTGCAAACAATTTGAAGCGGAATTTCAAAATTTTCAACCTTTATTTGGTTTTTCATTAAAAATTTTTTTTGCATACGTCCTACGTTAAAAACGTTTAGTTTTTTTTTGTTGATAGAAATAAGATAGTTTTTCAAATTTCCATAAAAAAATGCCAAAACTGCAGATTTTTACCTCATTTCTTCTGTTGAAGTTGGACTCAAAACCTAAATGATATACACACCCGGGACCCCTAAACAAGGCGATAAAGAAGTATGAAGGCCTAAGTGAAAAAATGTAGTCTCTGACACGTGACCTCTTAATCCGCTCCTGGAGCCGCAGTTAATGTTTCAAGAGATTTGTGGTATTGCCTATATTGACATTTGATAATAGAGTCTAGCACCAAGCTCTTTTATCGAAAATGCGTTTTTTGGTATCGATACTTCCCTCCTGTGCTAGATTAGAAATTTTCTTTGCACCGATCAATACAAGGTGTATTGGATGGGTTCAAGTTACCCTCAAAATAAATGCACAAATGAACAACATATGGTAGGACCCGTTCTGTTTCTGACTTTTTTCTCATTTTTATTTGCGATTTATAGGGACTATAAGCCAAGTTATGCATTCGTAAAAAAAATTCTAACAGTCAAACACGACATTACGATGATAGAGAAGTCAAAAAAAGTGGGTCCGGAAATTCGGCCCGTCTGTCTGTCTGTCTGTCTGTCTGTCTGTCTGTCTATCTGTCTGTCTGTCTGTCCGTATCGATTCCTACAGCCTAAACGGTTGGGCCGATTTGATTCAAACTTTGTGTATAGTATTTTTAGAGTACTCTACTTGACTGTTTTTCGAATTGGCATTCTAGCTCCTGTTATGCCCCAAACCCCAATCCTATACATACTTATTCACCCTTTTGTTCCATATATCTATATCCACTTGACTGTGTCATCTACATATCTAAATCCAACAAGAATAAACAATCATATTTATCTTTATGCTAGTGAAGCAAAAACTCCCAACTAAATCGTTGGACTTTAGATCGACATACAAGTGTTAATGTTATATATAATCCCATCCCATTCATCATTTTCTTTTTGTTTTTCACTAAACATTTGTGAGACTAGATGCATGAATGAATTTGGAGAATCAGTCTTAACTCAGATCTCAACAGAACAGAATCATATATAATAAATAAATCTTTAAACTCGAAAATTCAAAGTGTTTGTCTTTTTCCAAAAGTAAAGGTGCGCAACACTCCAAAACTAACGGTACCTGCCATATAACTTTTAATGAAAAACTTATTTTTCTCGAAAACGGCTCCTACGATCTTGATAAAACTTTCTGAGTGGTGTTTTCTATGCCAAATCTATCTTTAAGTTTTAATGGATTTTTCAGAAAAGGTTTTATAACCGTACTTCCCATATGACCGGTTTTTTTAAAATTGAAATTTTAAAAATATGTAGTGTTTTATGATTTAAATAATATTCCTTAATAAAATTTTCAAAAAATATTTTTTTTTAATTTTTAATTTTAATTTTTTAAAAAAACTTATTTTGTTTTTTAAATATTTTGAAAACGAATCTATAGATTTTTTTAAAATTTTCTCCTAGTATAAACTATAGATTTCTTTAAAAAATAAGACATACTCAAACAAATTTTAAAATATGTTTTCGAAAAGTTTTTCAAAAAAACCATTTTTTTTTTAAACTGGTCGAAAGATTTTGAAATGAAAAATTCATAAAATTCATAAAAAAATTATTTGTTTAATATTTTTCCCAAATTTTAATTTCATATTGCTCGGCTAAGCCGAGTCAAATAAAAGTAGGTGACAACCTACATACATGTCTACGTATTTTAAAGCATTTCATCAATATAAAAACACAGAATAAATAAGGAAGCCTATGATAAACACACAATAACAACTAACAAATAAAAACTAACTTTTAATATTGTCTATACCCACTTGCTTAACAGTAGTTGGAATGTGGTACATTATATCCTTAATAAATTCCATTAATACCTACCCACACCATACGCTTATCGATCCATCAAACATAATTAAGCTATTTTAATTAATTTGATTTCAAAATTAAATTATTGTTATTAGGACCTATATAGGTCGCTTTACCTAGCATTATTGCCCTACTGCGGATTCAACCAAAATGAATATGAAAATTAAACTGAAAAAGTCCTTTATATCTTTCTATTAGCAAATTATATTATAAACAGTAAACAACAAGTGAAGATAATATATAATAATTAATCTTTGTCAAAAAGACGCTTGCACTTAAAAACGATTAGCAAAAAGTCGTGCCTTTTATTTCCTAAGCTCTCGCTGTATTCACGGTAGCCTTTCAGCGGAACACCAACATACACACCACAATATCTACATCTACTTTCTACTCTCTACTTTAACAAAACTCCGCCTATTTTGTATTTCTTTTTCTCTTCTTGTTCTTCTTGAATTATTTTGGGAATTTGTGCCTGTTCTTTTTCATGTGAACATTAATCGCTTTTAAAGTTCTTAAAGCTATTCACGTCGTTAAACAAATACATAAACAAAAGAAACTCTCCTACCCCTCCAGGGAATCAGTCAGTTGATTGTAAAAAAAAAATGTTTTGGACGCCCCAGGTGCGTGCTGTCATAAAATTCCTTGCTTCCTCTTCCATACAATATATTTATTCTTTCAATTGTAATTAAAAATTCTTAAAACAAACCCCAATATAACATTCCTGGATCTCTTCTGCCAACCCAATTGTGGGGTTTAAGGTTCAATGAATGGAATGCAATGACCACCGTAAAATGTTCCGCCTCAAGGCATTCCCGACACAAATAATATTCGAATGTACATATATGTATGTAGTTTAATTATTACTTTTGAAATAAACCGTTAAGCAATATTTTCGAGGAAAATCTGTTTTCGAAATGCTTTTTCTTTGCAATGTTTTATGTATGTACGTTCGATTTTCATTCCGACAGAAAAAAGCTTCCACTAACGAATATGAGTTTTTCTGATAAAAATTTCAAGGTTGTGATACTATTTTTCGTAATTAAAATAATTATAGACTTTCATATTCATGATTGCTCTAATTTTAGGTACTCTCGACTCGACTTTTTGACCTAAATTGATTGCTACAACTACACTAATTTGGGTACGATTATGACAACCCAGGCGGCCAGGCAGTCTGTATGTGTTTAGAAAATCATTTTAAATTACAGGGCTGGATCGGCACCATTTTACCGGATTTGAAATTATTGTTATGACTTGGCAGTCAAGTGAGTTTTTTTTCTGTCTCGCCTTTCAAATAAACAACTGTATCAGTGTTTCGTGTGTGTCCTTCTCTATACACAAAACAGTGTTATTCTCATTGAATGTATCTTATGACAGAGAGGAATAAAAAGAGAAGCTAAAGATATATGCCAATTGCCAATGCCACCCAGTTAAGAGTGGTATCTAGATCTATCCTTTAAGTATCTCTTCTATGGTGTGGGAGATTAAAATGGAAAATATGAATCAATGGTTGGATGAACATGGTTTTGGTCTGTTTTAACAATTGAATAATGCCAGCGTGTCACAAGGATCTAAGAAAAATCATCCAAAGTGTCAATCATAGCTCAGGAGTCAAAAGTTTTTTTTTGATTAATCCTCTCATCGGTACCGTGATGAAAAAGGACATATTTGAACAATTTTACATTTCTTTTAAAATTTATTTTAGATTTTAATTTTCCTATTTTGATAGGCTGGGAATGTAATTAGAAAGTCGATGAAAAAGAAATGACAATTTATGGATACTTTTCGTCCTCAAATTTAAAAAGTACAAGAAGAGAAAAAGAAATACAAAATAGGCGGAGTTTTGTTAAAGTAGAAAGTAGATGTAGATATTGGGGTGTGTGTGTGTGGATTTAACGAGGGTTTGTGGGTGTGAGTTAATGGGCTGTATGTTGGTGTTGCTGCCAGGAATGTTTTCTTATGACGTTATCACGTAAAATTATCGTCCGTAAACCGACTTTACAGACAATCAACTTTTTTTTCAATAAGTTTTAAGATGTGTTTTTAAGTGTTTATTTTCAAAAGTAGGTCGTGGATCTAGTCTAGAAATTACCTAACATTGGAAAAACTAAAAAAAAAACCTGTCAGCATTGACAGGAAACGGAGGTATTCAATGGACTCTGATATCTTTCTAAAATACCTTGATTATACGGACGACACAACGCATGCTTAATCGCTCATTGGATTATGGATCATCATCAAAAGTCAACAAGGGAGGAGGGAGAAAGTGAAATCGTGGGGTTGAAAATAAATACCGACATAACAAAGATGATCAGCTTCGGGACCTTGTCATCCTTTTAATAAATATATAAATATCCCTCCCTAGTGCCCCGTGGCTTAGTGGTTAGTGTGTCGGACTGCTAAGCGAATGATCCTGGGTTCGAATCCAGCTCATAGCCACCTTTTTTTCCGGAGTACTGCCTCTTGCGAGGAACTGACAAAACCTCCAAGAGTAAAATTTGTCTCGAAAAAGTGCATCTCATGTAGCCGTTCGGACTCGGCGGTAAACTGAAGGTCCCTTCCATTCTTGCAGAGTAACAACACACACACAGGAATGGTTGAGAGTATAAGTCACTAGGCCTTGGCTCCTTAAGGAGCTGTCGCGCCAATAAATTTATTTATTTATAAATAGCCCTCAACAGCCGGTAGAGAAAGTATATAGCTCTTTGACCTTAGAAGTATCATCTCTATGGAAGGGGGAACCGAACAGGACATCAACAGCCGTATCGGGAGAGCAAAGGCTGTTTTCGGTATGTTGAAAAATATATGGATGAAATACTCTCTCAGCTTAAGGACGAACCTACGACTGTTTCAGTCGAATGTTGAATCCGTGCTGCTATATGAATGCAGCACGTGGAAAATTAATATGAGTTTTAAACGTTCGTCTACGAAACATCTTTAGGATTCTCTGGCCAAACAGAATATGTAACGAAAATCTTAATAGGAAAATTGGTTAGGATTTTGGTTTTGATTCGGTGCCAAGTACTTTTGCAATCGATACTTTCAGATGCGAAACCAAGTAGGTATCGAATGAAAATACTTAGATCGAATGAAAGTACTTGGATCGAATGGAAGTACCGTATCATTTCAACTAAAATTCAACTTTTTTCAGTTCATCTACAGCCGTACTTATATTCATACACAAAAGTCAACAAATGTTCACACACTTAATTCTACACACACACCTACTCAATTTTGATGATTTTTTTATTCCCCTTATAAAACTGAAACAATAGACACACATACACATACACACACACACGCCACACCAGACATTTTCTCATCAAAAAATGACATTAACGCAACAATTAGTGCGTTCACATTTGTGTTCTAAAATTTGTTGGATACTTTTCTGTCTTAAAGAACATGTGATGAACAGGGAACAGCTGACTTCAAATTTAGAAAGATAACCTAAATGTGGTTGGATTTGTTCGTTCACAAAAAATCTTATTTTGGGTATCCTAGATGGCAAACCAGGTACTGGAGGTATAGGAGCTGGTAATCAACCAAAAAAAAAAACCTATGCTAAAAGAGATTTGGTTTCCTCGTATTTGTCTTCTTCTGTATCTAATTTGAAATCTAATCCACTAGAAGAGTGCGAAGACATGGACCCGTTCTTCCCTTCTTTATGAAAGAATATTTTTAGTTGTTGTGGCTTCAGTGCCTTCTGAAAGATTGTTTTAAAACAGGATCAACCCTAAGCAAAACCAGAAATCGCTTTAGCGGACATCACGTAGAAAAACTATTATTTTTGGGAAATATTCGGCAAAATGTTTTCTTTGTATTCAAAATAATTATAAAAAATATTGAAAAATTAATATTTGTTTTTATCTTTTGGATTTTTTTATTTTGATTTGATCCAAGTAGGTACTCTATGCTTGTCATTTGATACCCGAGTCCCGAGTAGATATCGATACTTTCATTCGATACCGGTATCAAGTACAAGAGTACTCTTTGATAATACTTTGACTGATTTATTTAAAGTAGAAAAACATAATAAATAGCTTATGTATGTTTGAAAAACTCTCTTTTATTGCACTTATTCATTATTACATTGAATTATAATAAAATCTTTCAGATTTTCCTAGAACGTTTTTGGAGTTTATACCAACATTTAGTCTAAAAGGCTCATATAATATCTTTCTACATTTGTTGGAAAAAATTTTTTTGCCGGAAACAACCAACATTAGCAATGCAAATTTCTTTTCAATTGGTTGTAAGTTTTTCTGGTGTCCCTCAAGGCTATTATTTAAGACCTCTTCTTTAACTACTCATAAACAATAACCAACAAATATTCAAAAATTTCATACATATGTAATTAATTGATGCTCCCATACAAATGCAAATTAAAATAATTTCCCCAAAATCTAAAAAGAGCCAAACCTTAAAAAACGGTAGTTTGATGACATAATACATATGTATATCGATACGTTTATCGTGAGTAATTCACATTTTTGTTTTGGCTTTTAAGGATTCTGAAATTTTAAGCCATTTACAAATAAACGATTTTTGACATTTTGTTGACTGAATTAAGCTAATTGAATTAATACAATTATTTTAACAAGCGATTTGATGACAATAACATATTAAAATCTATGTACATATATGTACATAGTTTCAGAATCTCCTAAAATAGAATATGTAAATACTTTTCAAAATTGAAATGTGACACAGCAAATATTTTGATGACTGGTGCTTGTTCACAATTTTATTGAAATTATAATATCAAAATACCTCCATGACTGCCGCCTTCCTAAATTCACGAAAGTCATGGTTCAGACGCTTGTTTTGTTCTAATTGATACTTAAAGAGGTGACTCCTGTCTGTCAAACATAAACACCCAATAGATATTAGTTTTTTTTTCCTCTGACCAAACCAAATATTTACTAAACGAGTGCCTTTATAAGTGAACAGCTTGTGTTACAAGAATGAGGTTTTTCCTTAAACGTCAATCAATATGTTGTAAGTTGTAAATGATGTTTGCCTTAGTGGGCTAGCAGCTGTTTAGTTAATGTTTGCCAAGGTATGCACATTACTTACATTTTAATCTGTTTTTTTTTTTATTTTTGTTTAATGAAACTTGAATTCATACTTTCTTTATATAGAAGCTCTTAAAGTGTCAACATAATAAAAAATAAAAATAAAGTAAGGTCTTCATCATATAAAACCTCCAAATGGCGACATGATAGCCTCGCACGTGTAAGGAAAATCTAACCACAGATTCATAGAAAAAGAAAAAAAGTGCAGCGTAGCGTTAGGCGAGAAGAATTTGATACAATGTAGTATGAAAATGAACACCCCACCGCCAACATTACAAACGATATCATACATGTAACATAACATGACTTTACTGTTTACAAAACACACATAACACGACAACCGGATAGATGAAAGAGAAGAATGTGGGCCCGTTAAAGATTTTAGATATATACACACAGTTGATTGTTAACCATTGCGCCGGCCGGTTGTGATAATTTAAAGTATTTGAGTTGTTAATCAGCTCCAACAAATATCCGCAAAAATGCTACAACCCTTTAATTTCACATACATGGGTGAACGAACATTTTACTGTTGAATGGAGACAGTAATACCAATTAAAATTGAAATATTTGGTAACTGAATAGTACCATTAATATTAGGAGCTCCTGATATAGCATTCCCTCGAATAAATAATATAAGTTTTTGATTACTTCCACCTTCTTATGGGATGTTTGTTATGAATTGCGGTAACTGAAGAGGTATCTTTGGCTTCTCAAAGTTGCAAAAATATTCGTTAGAACGAATTTTAGCGCATTTTAATTTTTCTCGTCAGAAAGTACGCAGCATTTCGGACAGAATTTTACTATATATATAACATCAACGCTTTAAGGAATATAATAAAACAGTGCGTGGAATTCCGTTCCCCTTTCCATCTGTTAACTATCGAATCTAATTAAGCTTTCAATAGTTAAAATTGAAGTTAAATTTACCTAGTCTTACCCAAGAAATCACCAATATTATCAAATCTACGAGGTTGAAATTTTTCTAGTATTGATTACCTAAGGAAAAATTACCATAGTGGTTTTCGAAAAGGGTTTCTTCAATGCAGTCCTGGATTAACAGGCACAAGAAATCCAGTTTAGAATGTTTTCAATAATATTAAATCTCAACTCCGCTGATGGTATTTGGTTGCTTTCATTCATTAACATTTTGGATCGGTGTGCAATCTGGTAAGTGAAGCTAATTTCTGTTAATCGTGTTCTATTTACTGACGCGGTAGAGCAAGTTAAAAGACAAATAGGTAGAGCTGTTTTTTAAGTCTATGCTGCTGATGGTACAGAACTGCCCAATTAACAAAGCATAGTTTTTTTTTGGCACGCTTTCAAAAGATTAGTATCTGTTATATGGGTTACGCACACGGAAAGTGACCAACCATGTCACAAAAAAATCTGTACTTTTTTGTTGAACATATCCTTTGGGAACATTCATAGGAGTTTTGGCCAACTACAATATTCAACAAATAACTCCTTTGAAGAACTTACATTGTTAATCGTTAAAGATATTATTCACACCCTAAGGCAGCATACTGGAGGCTCTATTGGTAGTCATGCATCGGAGTAGTAATTTTTTGACCAAACGGACCATTCGAAGTTAAAATTCCAGTATTTTAACACAGTTTTACTGTAAAAGTTTTCCAGCAGTTTACCCATTTCATTCTTCTTTTTTGTCAGATTTGTGTCTTTGAAAAGAGCTTAAGTTATGGTAAACCTATACCATCATCCCTTGAATCTAATTGCAATTATTTTATTCACTTTCGAAAAAAAATCAATTAACTTGTCCGAACTGTCTAAAATACTACCTGCTACGTGTCAAATTCAACCGGAAGCCGACATTTATAAATTATCCCAGAATAAATCGTCTTCTCTGCACGGAAAAAACGCAAAAATTATATTCCATCCTCATCCCGAAATCTTACATAGCAGCGAGCTTAAATCTCTTACCGTTTAAACCTTATTTTCCCCTCATCCACCTTGATGCACGTATTTGACTTCATCCCAACCGACGATATTGTTCTGCAATCTAAAACATCTTTGTCGGGATGTCGGCAGAATACCTTGTCAAAAACATTCCTTAACCATCTACACCACCCCCCCCCCCCCTCAGAATCCGATCAATTTTATGTAAAACACCCACGTGTATTCTTTATAGGGTAATAGCGAAATTGGAATAGCATATCCTTGCTGTGTTTTTTTTTTGTTTCTTGTAATAGTATCACGCCATTGAGTCCTTATCGTTTATTGCAAAATTATTCCCTATCGTGCGAGACAGGAGGGAGTGAGTGGAAGGAAATTATTTCACTTCACTCTGTTGACGACAGTGAAAAAAGTTGCGAAAATCTAAGTGAGACCCCAATTCAAAACAACGAAAGAATCAATTTGGAACTCAGAAGTTCACATCATACAGCCTGAGGCCTGATTACACTCCGGCTTATGCTCTATACGAATACTATGTGCCCGCTCGCACATACACACATTTAACCACAAGCATTCAGAAACACTTGAAGTTAAGTTCCGGATCCGGTGTGGGGGATCACCGCAATATGGGAAGAGAATCTCCTTTTCACAAAATGGATTTATTTGACACACTCCCTTCCCTCTGACAAAATAAGTAAGACAATAAAAGCTTATCATTTTTTTTTTTGTTCTGATTCTCATTTTAGGTCCTGATTTATCGACTGAAAACAAAAAAAAGATTTTTTTTGGGGGGATATACATACATATGAATAAAGAAGAGCCTACCTTACTACTTACGTGGAAGAAAATGTCCTTGGAAAATGTGTTTCGGCATTGTGATTTGCAAAAAAAAAAAAACATTGTTTAATTCAATTTATTCAGCGAAATACAATATCTGTAAGGAATATTTGATTCAAATGCCTTCACTTGAATTCAATAAGAAAGAGTCTAATATAAAAATCGAATGGAAATTGAATAAAGACACCAGCTTTGTAACGACGACCGTCCCTTTGATTGAATGATAAGCAGTTCGTTCCCGAGGATCCCGAATCAACAAGTAGGTACTAACTTATTCAATTACCTTGGTGGGGAGTGGGAAGATGTTCTTCGAAGGAACTCGACGAGAATTATTCACACATGAAAAAGAAAATAAATTTAAAATTAAAATAACTTTCTTAAAAGTTCTGTGAGATAATTCGATAATTCCTTGTTTTTTATGTGATTTTTTGGCTAATTAACTTTTCAGAAGGTTTTCAAACCGAGTTGTTTTTTTTTTTGGAGAAAAATGTATCCATACATCTTGTAGAAATAAGCCAAATCTTTTCAGGTAAAAGAAATAAAGAAGTCTTCTCAAAATTAAAGTTAAAGCTTTGTTATATTTACTTAAGAAAATCATAATCATATTATATTATTTAAACGATTTTAATATTGGTTATATTGATTGGCAGCTAGCCAAAGATCGCGCTGGCTGGAGAGGAATGTTGGTTGAGGCCCAGGTTCGTTCAGAACTGTAGCGCCCCTAAGTATCGGGGTTTTCAACAGGAACGCTACAAAATTAGAGCAACAGGGACAGCAAAGGACGCCATATTTCTTGCCGTTCTTTTAACATTTATCTTCAGTAAGGTTTGCCATTTCATGATGGAAAGACATACCAGCCAACAACGAGTTGACATTATTAAAATTTACTACCGAAATTTGGAGTCAGTGGCTTCAACGTTAAGAGCGCTACGTCCAATTTATGGTCGTCATAATCGTCCTAGCAGATCAACAATTGAGCGTATAGTGGAAAAATTTGAATCCACAGGCACAGTACAAAATGTTTCCGTGCCAGTGAGACAAAGAAGTGCCCGTAGTGTCGAGAATATTGCTGCCGCTGAGGCTTCAATTGCAGAAAGCCCAAATGTGTCTCTTACATGTCGTTCTCAAGCGTTGAGCATATCACGTCGTTTTGGCGAATTTTGCGAAAAGATCTTGGCCTTCATCGAAAAATCATCTTCAGCGATGAGGCTCATTTCTGGCTGAATGGCTTCGTCAATAAACAAAATAAGCGGTATTGGTCAGGCAGCAATCCAAACGTACTCCATGAGTTATCATTGCTTCCCGAAAAAATTACGGTTTGGTGTGGTTTATGGGCCGGCAGCGTCATTGGGTCGTACTTCTTCCGTGATGATCAAGACCGGCACGTATGACCCACTTAAGCGGGTCATAAGACCCAAATTAATTTTGGGCGTTATGACCCAGCCAAATGGGTGATAAGACCCAAATATTTTTTGTTTAAATTGGACATAAGACCCAAATTTGTACCACTCTGGTGGGTCTTAAAGCCCAATTTTTTTAATTGGGGCTAAGTTCCCTGGGTCTTATGCCCCTGCGCCATCAATTTATTGGAAATCAAGTTGGAGAACGTGTTATCTCACGAAATGGAAACTGCATCAGTATCGGAGTAAATGGAGTTCCATACATAATGGCATCGAACGTACTTTCACAGGAATAACGAATTTCATTCAAAACCGTTTTTGTTGAAAAACCCTTTATATTGATTGGATATTTTATTCAAATAAAATCTTTCACTAGTGCTTTAAATCGAATTCTTGATCTTGTTTTGTAGGCCAGTAAAAATGAACGTTTTTTTTTTGGTCAATCTCGCACTAAATTTCCGATCCGATTTTTTCTTTTTTATAAAATTTGGGATCACTAACTGAGTATAAAGGATTTTTCTATAGCACGTAACCGTTTCACACAAAAGGAGGTACGAAAAGGTCTACCATTTTATTTGCTAGACAATAGCCATTCACAAAAATTGATTGAGTGGATCAGTGAATATTATCCGTTCTCTGAAGATCCTAACTTACGGTCGAAATGTAAGAAATTCTACTATCAACTGCTATCTCAGTAACGAGATTGGTGTTACAATAATGGAACGCATGATTGGGCAGAATTACTACGGTTTCTCATTTCGACGAAAAGACAAGGAACATCCCTTAGCAGAATTTTCAAACGGTTTGCTCGTGAATCCTGAAGAGCCGAAAGTTGTTGATGATTTCCAATTATAAATTCAACGGAAAAGCGTATCGAAGCAATCGACAGAGGATTTGATAATGTTTTGTCATACGAATTGTCACCATGCCTGACACTTCAATCCGTTGAAGTAAATACCTGACTTTGGATCTCAGCCAGCGTTGGTGGTGTGGGATAATCATCTATCGTATTTGGAGTTATGCCAAAAATATCTCCATTACATTCTGAAACACTATGGCGCCAGGACAATAATTGTTTTCGACGGATATCCAGATGGTGTAACAGCTGTAGGTTCCAAATTTTCTGAGTGTTTGCGTCGTAACCAAGGTCAGCGGTCTACAGATATCATTATTACTGGAAATATGGTGTCTACGACCAAACAAGAAATTTGTTTGCCAAATGAGCTATACAAAACTTGTTTTATAGCTATGCTATAAAATTAAGTGAGTCAGGGATAACTATGAAGCAAGCTGCCGAAGATGCTGATTAAGTTATCATAGACACGGCCCTTGGTTTAACGAAGGATTGCTCGTCAGTTGCAATCGTCGCGTCGGTGAGGACGTAGATCTAATAGTCCTAGTTACAGCATTGGGGACCATTGTGTCATTTCAGCTAATTTCTCATCTTCCACCCATCCAGTTAAAGAAAAACTTCCCACCAGGACCGTTTGGCAATACGAGAAAGCCAACTGGGACGGCCTGAATATTTTTTTCCGAAACTTTAACTGGTCACTAGGCTTCCTCGATAGTGACATTGATGCCAGTGCTGCAATAATCACAAATGTGATTCTTCTAGGGATGCGTGCTTTTATTCCTAACAGAGTAAAAAGCATCAAACCTAAAGAAAAGTCTTCGTTTAATTCTGAGTGTAAAGAATCTATCAGGCTCAAAGAAGTAAGTTTCCATTCTTACAAAGCCAACCCTACAGAGGAAAATCGGAAAAAGCACAAACAAGCAAGAAACTCATACAACTCCGTTATTGAAAGAAACAAATTTTTGCATGACCAAAAATTACGGCAATAAATTCTGCAGTGTCCCAAAGGCAGTAAAAATGTTTGGTCATTTGTAAAAAAATATTAAAAACTCCTTAACATCTTCCGTTCCAATGCTCATCGCTAATGACGAACTTATTGTCCACTCTTCAGAGAAGGCAAACTTGCTGGCAGCTCATTTTGCTGCCAGCTTTACGCTGCCTTACATCAACGTTGCCTCTCCTTTACTTGAGAATGTAAATTTGTCCATGGAACAGATTTATTTCCGCACTCGTACAGTAGCAAGAGTTCTCAAAGATCTCGATAAACACAAATCCGCTGGCCCGGATGGAATACCCCCGATTCTTCTGAAGAGGTGTTCTTCCACACTGGCAAAGCCACTGCGTAAGCTTTTCCATCGCTCCTACTCTTCTGGAATCTTTCCTAAAAGATGGAAAACAGCATTTGTCCAGCATGTCCCTAAGAAAGGTGACCCATCCTCCCCCTCCTCCTACCGACCCATAGCACTGACATCCCTTCTTTCTAAGGTCATGAAAACACTGATTAACCGTCAGCTTAAGGAATATCTCGAAGTTCGAAAGCTTCTCCATGACCGTCAGTATGGCTTCCGCAGCAACCGTTCCACTGGTGATCTGATGGCATATCTCACCGAACAGTGGAACAAATCTTTACATCGCTTTGGTGAAAGTAAGATTATTGCTCTTGATATCTCCAAGGCATTTAATAGAGTTTGGCATGAAGCTCTCTTATCGAAAATGCGTGCTTTTGGGATCGATAATACTCTTGTTCGTTGGATTAGAAGCTATCTTCTGGACCGTTCAATACAAGTTGTATTGGACGGATTCAAGTCTGATTTCCACAAAATAAATGCTGGTGTGCCCCAAGGCTCTGTTCTGTCTCCGACTCTTTTCCTCATTTCTATAAATGATCTTCTGTCTGTTACTTCTAATCCACTTAACTGTTTTGCTGACGACTCTACCCTCTGCTTTTCATATTCGTTCGATAATTCACGTCCTTCGCCTTCGGACGTACAATTGCAACGGTGCCGTATGTCAAGCTCATTAAACTCCGATTTATACAGCATTGTCAAATGGGGTAATAAGAATCGTGTGGAGTTTAATGCTTCGAAAACTCAATGCTGTCTTCTGTCGTTAAAGCTAAACATACCCCCAATGCCATTGTCCATGAATGGCACTTACATCGAAGTAACCGAAAAGCTCTCAGTACTCGGTATTTGTGTCAACGACCTCCGTTGGAACGACCATATATTTGAGATCGCTAAGAATGCTGCTAAGTGTATCGGTGTAAGAAATATTTTTCCCCATCTGATCTGGCTACAATTTATAAAGCGTTTATACGCCCTAAACTCGAGTATAACTCCCACCTCTGGGCAGGTGCTTCACAAACATCGCTTCACCTGCTTGATAGAATCAAAATCGAGCGTTAAGATTGATAGGAAATAGAACTGCCGCTGAAACAATTGCCCCTCTCGAACATCGACGCAATGTTTCATGTCTTTCCTTATTTTATCGTTTCTTTTATAGAAAATGTTCACTCGAGGTAGCCAGCTGCATTCCTCCCCTTAAAAGTTTCGCCCGTAATACTCGTCTTGCTAGGAATGCCCATCAGTTCACCCTTGAGCCCGATTTCGGACGTACCGTGAAATATAGAGATTCTTTTTATAGCCGTACAACACGACTTTGGAATGGTTTACCCGGCGAGATTTTCCCTTGCCATTTTGATCTGCAAGCATTCAAAACCAATGTTAATCGACACCTCCTATCTTTCCCCTCCCTATCTTCCTAATGCCCGCGCAGTGTGTTACATTAAAAGGGAAACAAATAGTCCCTTGTGCGCGCGTTAATTATAAAAAAAAATATATACAAAAACATTTTTGACGTGATAACGTCTTAAAAATCGATGACAGGCTACACATAGGAAATAACATGACTCATGCTGATAAGACTCATGTCATGACTCATGCTAATCGCGATACTGTGGTTCTTTCAACTAAAATCAATCGCAAGCACCAGGCGAACATGAAAAAGAACAGGTGCAAATTCCCAAAATAGTTCCACTCAAATTCAAAAAGAACAAGAAGAGAAAAAAAATGCAAAATAGGCGGAGTTTTGTTAAAGTAGAAAGTAGATATATCTAGATATTGGGATGTGTGTATGTGTGGATTTTACTAATTAAGTATTTTAAATCTGTGTATTTTGTAGAGTTTGTCAATGTTCTTCCTGAACTTCTTCAAATGTAGTCGAAATGCTGGATATCGACACATACTCCTGATGTGATATACTTCTTTTATCTTTCCAATTTTTTAAATCAGGTTATAGACAAAATATTACCCAGATAGAACATTGGCGTATATTAAACATAAAAACGACGTCGCCATATACGTCTCTAAGACGTACATAGGTGAAAAACAAAAAATAATTTTTTTGTTGGTTTATATTTTTTTTTTAATTTACACTTTCTTGTGGTTTTATCATTCTTTAATTGATTTGTGATTTATTATTTTTGTTGATTATTTATTATTTACATTTATATTAAAAAATGATTACTACTTTATGTCGGAACCGAACCCGGGTTCGTTGGCACCAAAAGTCTGGATCGCTAACCGCTCGGCCAATCTCGTTGTTTGAATTCGAAGCAATACATCGGTATCACTTTCATTTAATACGTGGAATATTTGATGTTAAATATACGTATATTATACGTTCATTGAATAACTTCAAATCTGAGAATCGAAATCGTAAAATAATTAACAAATATTATTTGTACAATATTGCATCGAGATATGTAGAAACAATCACGTTCAATATGTAAATACATCATGGTATGCAGTTGGATTTATCTTTATATTTTAGTACTTGTTTCGTATACATATAATAAATGTATATAATTTGATGTCAAGATTAGATTTTAGATTTAGAAAATTTTTATTCATTCGATTTGTATTTCCAGTATTAAAACTAGTACAATTATCATATAATTGGAATAAATAATAGATATCATTCTTTAACTCATGAGTTAGTATTGAATGACACATTTGATAATTTTATATTACTTAATAAGAAACTGATGTGGTTACGTTAACATTTATATTTAAAGCAAAAAATTATAAACTTTACAGAGATGATTTAACCAAGATATAAAAAGAAGTATAAAAATTCATGAACAAAAATAAAAAAAAGAGCAAATTAATTAAAAGTTATCCGTAGAATTTAAATCAATCGTGAATAGCCAGTCTTGAACTTTTTTTAAAAATGAATTTAAATTTTGAGTTTTTCTGGTAAGTAACGGAAATTTATTTAAGAGCTTTTGTGCCGCTACAGTTAAAAGTTAGAGAAGTGAGTTTTTTGAGCAGTAGGTACATTGACAAGGTGCATGTTGTTAATTCGAAGATTATATAACTCAGAGTTTCTGCTAGGAATATTACCACTTTGTTTGAAAAATTCTTTCAATACTTTAAAAACATATAGATGCTTCATAGGAAGTATTCGTAATTCTTTGTATAGTTGCCAACTTTCAGTAAAACGAATTTTTGTTACAAATTATTTGAATGAGATGTTTTTGAGCAATCAATAAAGGTCTAATAGTATTTCAATAGGAACCACCTCAGCTAGATAACCCGTATTGCAACTTAGTGTGTGCAAGACCATAGTATACCGAAGTTAAAATCTTTTTAGAGCAGAATGGTTTTAAAAGATACAATTTTCTCGCTATGAGCATCAAATAATTTTTCATGTTTTGGCTTTGGTCTTTCCAGTCAATTTTAACTCCTAGATATTTGAAATTCTTTACTGAATCTATTCTGAAACAAGTATCGGAACAAGAGTTTTTATCTTTTTTATCTTGGAAATTTGGTTTACCACAATTGGAAAACTGAATTGTTTACACTTCGAATCATGAAAAACTAAATTGTTATTACAAACTATGTGAGCAACTGTTTTAAAAGTCATGAACTTAGTTTTTTGACTTACAATTAATTTGTGGTTAGAAAACCAAGTTCTTAGAGCTTCAAGGTCCTCTTCAATTTGCAAGAGGCAAAAGCTTGGACAGGCCATTTAACCGTAGCTTAAGTATCGAGTTAATGTACACCAAGAAAAACAATGGGCCAAGTACGAATCCCTGTGGTACACCTGTTTTTAAAAAGCGAGATTCTCCATGTGTACCGTTTACAATAACCTTTTGTACTCTTCCTTTTAAATATGATTGCAACCATTTAAAAATAATTCCTCTAAATCCTGCACTGTGCAGTTTACTAAGCAATAGATCGTGATCAACCATATCAAATGCCTTTGTCATATCGATAAAGAGAGCCATTGTTGATTTATTTTTATTTAAACCGCCGCACCGTAGAACTGACTACAAAGCCTAAGAATTGAATCTTCAGTTGATTTTCCTGAACGAAAACCAAATTGATTTTCGCTAAAAATGCTGTATTTATTAAGGAAGCAAGTTATTCTATTAATCATAAGAATAGAAATAGGTCTGTAGTTTGTCATATAATTTTTGTCTCTTTTTTTGAAAAGTGGAATAACTTCGGCGCATTTAAATTGTTGGGGGAAACAGCCTTGTTCAACATTCAGATTGAATAGATAACTTAAAACATCTGAAACATAAAAAGCAATTTTTTTCAACTACGTTACTAGATATTCCATCTGAAATGCACGAATTCTTATTTTTCAAAGATAAAATAACTTTGTAGGTTTCAAAAGAGGTGATTGGATTAAATACGAAGTTTTTTGGATTTGAGAATTCAACATCCAAATAATCTTGACTACAATCACAGTCACAGCTGGAGTCGAAAGACGGCTTCAATGATTCAGATATCTCAGTAAAGTGATCATTGAAATTCGATATACAGCTGAAATCTGTAATGGAAATATCATCAACTGTAATAAAGTCTATTCTGTTTGGCTTCCTCGATTTCCCTAAAATGTTGTCAACTACTTTCCATTCTTCTTTACTATTACCTTTTCACTTTTGAAACAAATTCGAATAATAATTTTCACTAGCCAATTCAATATTTGAGCCAATAGTTTTACACAGTTTGAGATAATACTTTTTTTTAATTTTTCATTGAGTGGATGTTTTTTGACTTTTAATACTAGTTTTTTCTCCTGAAATCAGTAGTATAATGATCCTTCGTTTGTTTTACCGAAGGCTTCGAAAAAGATTCCGACTCATTAAATAAAGCGATCGTTTTATGATCTGTTATCTTGTAGTCGAAGACACTTCCAAAGAAATTTAACTTATTCCCCACTTTAAAACGGGTAAAAATATGGTATATGCAAGTACTTGTAGTTTCTGTTACTTTTATTGTATAATGTACGTAAAATATACATATATAAAATTCTTTCACTATTATCAATTAAATAGACCTATAATATCTAGAGGGTGAGAGCCTGAATAAATTTTGTAATAAGGTTCAGGAATGATGGCTAAAACACAATCACACTTCAGCATTGGCTTCGTCACGTTACCTTATCTTGTACACGAACCAAACGTAACGTGAAAGCCAAAGCGACATTGTGATAAGATGTATTGATTTCCTATGATTGAACTTGTAAACGTCATGCGAAACCGAAGCTAAAGCGTGATTGTGTTTTAGCCATCATTCTGCTAAGTGTTCATTCGGTGAGACTGAAGAACAAAGTAGGGATATTAATTCAAAAGATAAGTTAATTGATATTTGGACACCAAAAGAGTCGAAGAGTCATCTTTTAGAGAAACAACATTCGTTGGAGGAAGTAATTGAAATGTGTCACGTTTATGAGCAGTTTAATAACCAGTCCGAAGCCCTGATCTCTGTAGTAGCTGGCCCTAAAAGCTGTAATATCAATAACATAACCAATTATTATAAACTAAATTTTGCCCTTGAATTCTCAGGCCTTGCATGTGAGAGGTATACTTCATTCGTACCAAGTTAAGAGTGTAACATATTATCAGGAGTGTAAATCAACGTTCGCATTTTATGTAAAACGTTACTACGGTTTTTATATCCCTCAGGAACAATATATTAGATTTGTTCTAAGTGACTCATTAATTGAAATCCAATCACCATAGATAACAAGGATAGGTTCGGTTAATTGGATTACGCCATTATCGGATCTCTCAAATTGAGAAGGAAGACACCGATATCGGCAACAGTTTAAGACAAAGAGCAATGCTTACCGGCTTTAAGACCCCAACAACGTCGATATATTTATGCAAGATATTCCAACAAAACACAAGCACCGCATATCACGGCAAATATTCTCCAGTTGGCCCGTTGTTCCTTAATTTATATTTCTTGTTTGTCTTGTTAGTTCGTAAAAGACCTCTTCCAGCTGTTAGCCTTAAAGTTGTAATTGCGGCTTACAATAAACCGACATCCTCATTACAATGCTTCTCCTTGTGGCATAAATCCAATGATTAAACAAAGGTGTTTCCCCCTAATGATGGATTTTTATATTCAAATAAATTGAAGATGAGCCGAGAAAACTTGTTATCCCTAGTCACTGAATCGTTTCCTTTTAATAATCCACCAGGATACAAAACACTTGAACTCCCCCGCCATCAGGATAAAAGCAGTGCAACAGCTATTATTGCAATTTAAAACTTGTGAAAGCAACCAAAGTACTTTTCTACTCTTAGTCGTACAACGTACATCTCCGTGGAAAGTTTATCTTATAGTTTCGAACTAACACGACGGACACTCTCTCCTCCTAGCCAGAGCTGGGATAATTGCTTCAAGTTGGCCATTGTGATTTGTTTGTTTCTGTTCCTTTGCTTCGATAAACTATTTGGATTTCAAGGAGATACCTAGAGTTGAAGTTTTTTTTTAATTTGTTTTTACTGGTATTGCACTTTAAGTTTTTCTTGGAATCTTTGTTATATTTAATGATCCTTTATGCACCATTGAACAGAAAGCCTTAGAATTACTTAAATCTATAAATTGAACTCGCAATCGAAATTGAAAATAAGAACTTTGTCTAGCAAAGGAGATTAAAGATTGCTATGCGGATGGATAGTCAAAGGAATAATCTTGATTTTATAGATTTGCATCTTTTTGGAATCCTTTCAGGTAATGTGAGATATATTTTTCTTATTTCCTTAAAATTCTCTAAGGATTCTCTGGAATTCTCTAGATGGAATGGAATCAACGGTGTAGCGTCTACAGTTTCAGCAGGATGAACTACTTAGGACCACCTAATATGGGCTACTACGCGACGTTTTCAGAGCTCAGGCCTATAAAGAGCGGTTTATCCGGCTTTTCGTCCTTGGGGTCATAGAAAGGACCTGGTTCTCCAGGTTAGAGGCTGTGACGTCGGGGTAACTTCCCACCCATGGAAGAAATAATTAGTTGCAAAGCAACAACAAGCCTCGTATAAGAACGGAATGTTGGGCTCCTTAACAGATCACGTGCAGCCGAGCGATATTTCTATGGCAACTACTATATGCAACAAAAACAACTCTTATTTAAATATAGATTCGTCGTTGGAGGCAGGTTTCGGCCTCAGCCGAGCGCCTCATTACAAGCCGCATCAAGGCTAAATTTGCCAACATAAGCCTTTCATGCGCCCATGCCACCACAGACACAGAGGAAAAAGATGATGACACCAAGGAAATTTTTTTTTAGCTCCTGGACAAAACATACGACTTTAACCCCAAGCTAGAAAGAAAAGATGTGTTTGGTGGTACCATCGGAAAAAAGCACGACACCACATCCGATAACGGATTCAGGCTATTTGACTTTGCTGCGGGGCAAAATATTGTACTAGCTAGTACCAAGTTCCCACACCTCAACATTCACAAAGGGACATGGAGATCCCCTGATCAATCAACTGTCAACCAAATTGACCAAATGGCGATCGATGCAAGGCACTACTTTAGTATGATGGACATCAACATCGATTCTGACCTCGTTGTAGCCAAAGTACGACTGAGGATATCCCGACCAACGCCAAGAAGGGGTAATTTTTTGTGGAAGTTTAACGTCGGATGGCTGCAATCGCAAGAGATCTCCAGGTCCTTTTCGAATCGAGTCTGAAATTACCTACAGAGGTATACGTATCGAACCGAGATGAAAACAACGTATTAGTATTTGTTATATTGTGTTTCAACATAAGAATATATGTGTAAGAGTCAGGCTTTTCTCTCTCTCGTTGAATAAGCAACTTCAGTTCTAGTATAGTAAAGTCCTACAGTAGTAAAGGTCGGTATCAGTACGTTCCGTATAGTCGTAGAGTTAATAGTTCAGTTAAGAATGGAATGTACATTATTAATATCGGTAGAGCTTTTCTTCAACAAAATGAAAAGAATAGTCGGGTTTTTATATATTTTCCGGACTCTAAACAAACATCGTCTTTTATTTAACCTATGGGCAATTACAGTATGCTTAAAAACAGAATCCTTTACCGCCAGCATCAAGTATTGAAAACCAGTGGCAATCTTACCAAAATGCAATCAGGGAAGCCGCCTCTGAAAAGCTGGGTTTTACATGGCCACCACAACGAAACGCCTGGTTTGATGATGAGTGTCGACTAGCACACGCAGCTAAACAAGAAGCATACAACGCGGAACAGCGCTGCAAAGAAGAAGCCAAAACTGCCCGTGCGCTCTTCGAGCAGAAGAGGAAATAGGAACACTAGCTTCTCAGAAAAAAAGCGATCATGAGTAGGGTGCGATCGAGGAAATTGAGATCTGTTATTGCAGGAATAAAGTTCGAAAGTTTTACCAAAAGGTTAAAAGAAACTATAAAAGCTAGAGAGCTCAAACGGAAGCTTGCAAAGACGATGAAGCCCACGATATAATCGGAAGAACACAGCGTGATGTCAGTAGCGCTTTTGTGAGTATTGAGATGGAAGGGGTGAAGATGGGTTTGGCAGTCAATGACGGCAAAACCAAATATATGCTGTCATCAAGAACAACATCGACGTCATGGACAAAACATCACCATAGACAACTATAACTTTAAGGTAGTTAGGAACTTTGTCTACCTGGGCTCCGCTATTAACTTAGACAACAACAAAAGCGCTGAAATCAAACGAGGAATAACTCTTGCCAATCGCTGCTTCTGCGGGCTTGGTAGGCAATTAAGTAGCAAAGCCCTGTCTAGGGAAACTAAATTGTTCCAGTCCTGCTCTATGAAACAGACGCATGGACGTTGTCAAAAGCGGATGAGAACGCTTTAGGCTTCTTCAAAAACGATTCTTCGGGTGACTTTGGTCCCCCAAGCATTAACGGAGAATGGAGAAGAAGATACAATGAAGTACTGTACCGGTGCTGTACAGCAACACAGACCTAGCCAAAAGAGTAAAAGTTCAACGTCAAAGATGGCTGGGTCATATAAAACGGATAGACATTAGAATGCGGATAATCTTGGATTCCACCACAGAGGGACGGCGCAGTAGAGGAAGACCGAGACTCAGGTGGCGCACACAGATATAAGAGGACCTCAATCGACTCCATGTGCTGAACTTGAGGTAGCTACCTAGGGACCGAGCTGGCTGGAGAAGCTGGTTGGTTAAGGCCCCGAACTGTAGCGCCACCTAGGGTAAGGTAAGGTAGTTGGAACATGATTTTTGAAAAAAATGAAGTTGCCTAGGGATATTCTTAATTATCGCTTCATAATTATCCACAGTGTAACCAGAATTAGTAAATTAAACGTTGAGATTTATGGAGGCGGATTTTTTGGAATTGAGCATTTTTCTTATAAAGTCGGAAAATCTCTGGAATCATCTGTTTTCAACTGTTTTATAGAATCTTCTACATTCTTAATGTATTTATTTAAAATATAGTATTTTTTTAATAACCCCTAATTAACCTTTCTTTACCTCATTTTCGTATCCAAATCAGAGATTCAGCTAAAAAAACATATACCTTCATCTGCTCCAAGCTACTTACCACACCAAGGCGATCATAAAACCGAACATTTAAGGCTGACAATTTTGCCAATTAAGTAAGCCTATGTCGCCAAATAACAAGTGATTCGACATCCGTCATCCTAAAGGTCGAATATGCCAACAATTCCAAGATTATATTCATGTTTCCACTGACTGTCAGCCTTTTGAATAATTCAACATGCTCATGCCCAGGATTATCCATCATCATTTCTCGAGACAAATTATTCAATTAGCCCGAAGTAGGTCTCTGAACATCCTGAACAACATTTCTCCAACAGATTCCCACCTCTCATGTAGCCTGGGCCAAAACCGGATAGATATCAACGCAGATTTTTGTTTCGGTTGTTAACTCCAACCTCGCTGACAGGATATCTCCTTATGTATGTGTGCAGTTGTATATGTAAGATTTTGATAAATTCCCGAAACTTTGATACCACATCTTCAAATTCGTCATCGGATCCTTCCAACATGATACAGGCACACAAAAAAAAACTTTTTTCTACCCAACCATTTCTTGTCTTCTCCGCATATCCTTAAGCTTTCTTGTCCTGTTTTTCTCAGTGGAGGGTGATGAAAGAAGATTCCAATTCCTACCCAATGGCGGATAAAACATTTTCTTTGAAAACCGAAAACAACTTTTAACTTCTGGCATTTGCACGCACTCAAAACCAGCCGTGAAACACGAGCAAAACTTTTGCATTAACATTATCCATGAAAAATCTTGTCTAAAGATTCCTTAAGGAAACTTAAGTCGATGGAAGAAACAGTCGAGAGGGAAAGAAAATGTTGTTTTTTTTTACTATTTTTTGCCAAAGTATTTCTTAAAGGTGAACTATTGGAATCGTTTTTATAATTCTATTTTATTTTTGTATTAAATAAATGTTTAAAGATCTTTGAGCAAACTTATATGACTTTGAAGGCAACCCTAATGTTCACACACCTGTGAATGGGTTGAAGTTTATGCACTCAGGAATTCTAGCTCCAGGAAGTGTACAAGAACGATTGGCCTCAAATTGAATTGTGGATTATCATGTGAGCAATAAAAGTTTACAACGAGATGTGCATAACCCTTAAAGAAACGAAACAAATTTAAACAGAGTTTAGATAGGATTTTGAAAAAGTTTACAACTCAAAGGGTGGATTTGATTGGATTTTGATGTTTTGAGAGGAAAAACTAAAAATTTGAGTAATGGATGCCTCAAGCGTGAGGTAAGACGTAATAGCAACGGTTAGGTTGGTATTTACACCTTAGGAACACATGAGACAAACTTTTTGAATAAGTGTAAGAGCTAACGGATTGGGCGGATAAACGATTGAAAAGATCTGGGGTATTAATGCAATTTGACCCTAAAGATCTATAGTGCCTCCGTCTATAGAACTGGATGAGCTTACTTATTCTGCAGTTCTTCCTCCTAATTAGGAAAAAATGAAAATAAATTTTTGTATGGAATTTCATATATTTTCATAAAACTATCATTAAATTTAAAAGGCTTGGCCGATTTTGAAAACATTTTGTTTTTTTAGTTTTTGGCTATAATTGGATTGCTTTCGTCGGTATCAAGGAAAGCTAGGGTAAGTCCGAGCAACGCCGTGTTGTTCAGCTAGTTTAATATAGAAATGACATTTCACTATCTTGAAATCTTTGAGTAAAGAATCGATTTTCGATTCGGTAACAAACATTGAATTTGAGATCACTACGTTCATCGATGTTTATGAACGATACATCGATTTTTAAAACATCGATGTATCGCTTGAATCCCTATATTTAATTTTGTTGTTTGTGTTGTCAGTGATAGAAAAGATTATTTACATGTATCTGTATATTCAGATCAAATCTTCCACCACATCACTGGAAGAAGGAAAAGATGCAGAATACAATTCTCCCAAATACGCCTTGTCGAGCACGCGATACATGCGGCTCCGAAAAGCGTCATAGGACATTGAGTTACCCTGGATGTAATGGACATAAGGAAAAGAAGGGCAAGGGACACGAGGGTAGAAACACATAAACAAAACTAAACACCAAAATAAGATAGCTTCGTTTGGTTCACTTTTATTTCTTTTTTTTTTGACGTGATAACGTCTCATGCTGATAAGGCTCAAAATTCATTCTAACCGCGGTACTGTGGTTCTTGCAACCAAAATCAATCGCAAGCACCAGGCGAACATGAAAAAGAACAGGCGCAAATACCCAAAATAATTCCACTCAAATTTAAAAATTACAAGAAGAGAAAAAGAAATACAAGATAGGCGGAGTTTTTTTTAAAGTAGAAAGTAGATGTAGATGTTGGGGTGTGTGTGTGGATTGTTGTCACGTAAAATTATCGTCCCTAAACCGACTTTACAAAAAAAAAAACGAGCATATAAGATGTGTTCCCGATAATTTATTGCAGAACATTTGCAGCAAACTATAAAGCATTTAAAAATTACTTTTAATGGCCTTCTATCATTAAAAACAAATTAAAAATACAATTTAAATTATTCATAGTTTTTAACTCTCTGACGATGACAATGTCATTAAATTCAGATTTAATAGATTTATGACCGCTATACAGCAAAATTGAAGCTTACCACGTTTAATAAATACCCTTATAGCCCTATTAATAAAAAAAACGCTTATTCCACCTTTATTGCACGAGATGACTAAACCATGGAATAAGACTTAATCTACGTACAAACATTTTTCATTAATAGATACAAACAAAATGCACGGGGAAAAGTAAAATGACGTTTACCAAAAAATGCATTAAGAAAATCTACTACAATAATTTAGATTTCTGTTCAGAAACTTGAAATTTTCACCAAGGTTTCTCAAGCTTACATTTTTACTTGCGATTATAGGGACTATAAGGCAAGTTATGCATTCGTAAAAAAAAAAAAAAAAATTCTAACAATCAAACATGCCATTACGATGATAGAGAAGTCAAAAAAAGTGGGTCCGGAAATTCCGTCCGTCTGTCTGTCTGTCTGTCTGTCTGTCTGTCTGTCTGTCTGTCTGTCCGTATCGATATCTACAGCCCAAACGGTTGGGCCTATTTGATTCAAACTTGGTATATAGTATTTTTAGAGTGCTCTACCCGACAGTTTTTGGAATTGGCATTCTAGCTCCAAAACTAACGGTACCTGCCATATAACTTTTAATGAAAAACTTATTTTTCTCGAAAACGGCTCCTACGATTTTGATAAAACTTTCAGAATGATGTTTTCTGTGCAAAGTCTATCTTTTAATTATAATGGATTTTTCAGAAAAAGTTTTATAACGGTACCTCCCATATGACCGGTTTTTTAAAATCAGACTTTCTCGTTAACTAATTGACGGATTTTGATGAAATTTTCAAAATATGTAGTGTTTTATGATTTAAATAATATTGCTTATTAAAATTTTCAAAAACATTTTTTTTTAATTTTTAATAATTTTTTTAAAAAAATATTTTGTTTTTTGAATATTTTGAAAACGGTTTAATAGTTTTTTTTTAAATTTTTTCTCCTAGTATAAGCTTTAGATTTCTTTGAATTGACATACTCAAAAAAAATTTAAAATATGTTTTCGAAAAGTTTTTCAAAAAAAACATTTTTTTGAAAAAACTGGTCGAACGATTTTAAAATGAAAAATTCATAAAATATAAAACAGCAAAAGACATAAGATGGCTTACAACATTTTTTTTCCAAAAAACGTTATAAATAGTGTTTTTTTGATTTCATAAAAATTTTCCCCCAAATTTTATTTCATATTGCTCGGCTAAGCCCTAGCCATTAGTCAAATAAAAGAAGGTGACAACCTACATACATACTTACGTATTTTAAAGCATTTCATCATCATAAAAGCACACAGAATAAATAATGAGCCTATGATAAACACACAAAAACAACTAACAAATAAAAAGAATTATTCGATTACTACTGAATGCAAAAATTTCAATCGAGAAAACAAAAGTTTACACCTTCCTATAAATAAACAAAACCACTGTGTTAACTTTTAATATTGTCGCTTTACCTTATATTTAATACCTACCTCCCTTCCAACCTTATTATAGGTAAATAATATCCTTAATAAATTCCATTAATACCTATCCACATCATACGTTTATCGATCCATCAAACATAATTCAGCTATTTTAATTAATTTGATTTCAAAAAGTAAATTATTGTTATTGGGACCTATATAGGTCCCTATACCTAGCATTATTGCCCTACTGCTGATTCCCACGAATCTTTATGCCAGTTGTTCAATTTTTTCCATACCAAAACGAAAATTAAACTGAAAAAATTCCTTTATATCTTTCTATTAGCAAATTATATTATAAGCACTAAACAACAAGTGGAAAGATAATACACTAAAAAACTGAAAAGCTAACAATCCTATATATTTATGTGTTTATCCCTTTATCGTGACGCATGTTCGTTCGAGCTTCAAACCACAACGATTCTAAAGAAGTTGCACGTCAAAAAAACATTAAAATTAAATCTTTGTCAAAAAGACGCCTGTACCTAAAAAGGATTAGCACACGGGAGCAAGTACGTGCGACCAAGTCGTGCCTTTTATTTTTTTTGTATAAACAAAAAAAAATAATTAAGCTCACATTATTAAACGCACCTAATAATTCATTTCAGAATAAATTTGACACATCTGGTTCTTATGCCTTGGATAATACATCTCGTTCGGTGGACTAACTTAGGACACGTCGATTAGTAGAAATTTTGTCGGATGTGTTCAAGCATCATTGGTCTAAATTACCGCGGTAGTTCTCATCATTTGTGCAATCTTCAATTAATGCATGAGCTCATTCGGTTGTCAGTATATCCCCTCCGTAGTGGCTGTATAGTAATCCAAAATTGGGAGAGCAAGTGCTATCTGCTTCTCTTCAGAGCGGATTAACTGACTTCGCAAGAGGCCTAGTTTCAATTGCATACCAGAAAACAATCACTAGGTCATGCTCAATTGTTGGCTTTTAGTGGAGTGGTCAATATTTTCTCTTATAAATATGGGAGATGCCACCTGATTGATGGTACCCATTTAATGAAATGGCTCAGACAAAAACAATAGTGGGTGGCATTATGCTGACAAAGTTTTCCCTAGAAAATATCTTTGAATAATTTGATTCTCTTTTAGTTAGGTTTGCAATTTTTTTTTTTGGAAATGAGCGATGGTTTTTGATGTGATATTTTGTGGAAATAAAGGGTCCGCCAAATAACTTCTTTTTTTTTTTTTGAAAATGCTTCATCAACATCGCCAATATCCTCCTCTTCAATTTTTGTGAACAAAAATTCGTTCAACATGGCCCGATAACTATCGCCATTGACTGTAACGGCCACTCATTGCACATTTTCGAAAAATGGCCCAATTATGCCTCTGGACCAAAATCTGCACCAAACAGTGACTCGTTTTGGGTGTATCGGCTTTTCAATGTATGAGTGCGGGTTTTTTGTGCCCCAAATGTGACAATTTTACTTGTTTACGTACCCGCCAAGTCAAATTAAACATGAGCTAAGTGTTACCATTCACAAAATAAGCACTAGTTGGAAAAAAAAACGTTAGATGGCGGACCCGTTAGTTTATACTGCGAATATCGATGCAACTCATTCTGTTTCGTTACATTTAACAATATAATGACAAGTGTTTATACTTTATACTTACAATTAGCCACATATTCACAACCAGGTTACATAAATTGTGCCACATTCGTGCCACATCGTTTAGTTTCAGATTGTGTGCTAATTTTAAACTTGCTACTGACACATCTAGGCATTCGTCATTTTGCACCATTTTTGCCACACTTCATTGTGTCGTTCCACTGTGATTTTAATTACCACCAATTAACTCATCCAAGTTAGCAATGATACGCAAAATAAATTTCGGAGTAGTGAGAATTGCTTAACGTTGTCTGAATTTAGTTCATCGCATCCATTACATCACTGATCACTCTCATGTCAATAAATAGAGTACACAACTAGTTTGTCTGAAAATTAATGAACAAATAACAAGTACAAGCTGAAGTACAAGGAATTTGCAAAAATTAAACACACAGACCGAGTGTATAAAGATACATTTGAAAAAGAAAAATCTGAAGGCTTTTCTGAAAAGTCGACGAAAGCAATTTTGATTTGCGAATAATAATTATCTTTTCTTTGAAAAGTCCTCATTTAATATTTATCTTTTGGACGTGCTGTTTATTAATTCAAGTGAATTGGATACTTTGTGCATTTTGGAGAGATTGTTGTATTTCTTTAAAAATAAATATTTCTTAGAAAATATTTCGCAGATTTGTTTTTATTTGCTAACATAACCACTTTATTATTTGTTCGATTTTTTTTTTTATTTAAAATTTATTTGATTGGTTCAGTTCAGTCTTTTGATATTCTATTTTATTATTTTTTTTTTGTACAATACAATGTTATAATTACAAATTTAACTCAGAAGAAATTATTTCTGCATTAAGTTCTTTGAAAGAAAATCTGTTTTCTTATACAAGCATATGTACATATATTTCAAAAATGTTGACAAGATAGTTTATTAAAGTGATCTACAAATTGATTTGTAATGTTAGAACGATAGATACTTATAGAGAAAAAAAAATAGCAAATCTTTGCTAAATCAAAAGATTCACAAATTGAGTTTCTCATCTTACAAAACTATGATGGCAATATTAAAAGCTTGCCACAGTCAGTTTAGGAATATTGCCAGTACAGGGCTTATGCTTTTTTCAAAACAGTGGCGACGGTTAATTGAGAAAACTTTACTGAAAAACATACAAAGCCATTGACAAATGTACATGAATTATCTCTTTTAAAAAAATTCATCCACCATAACCGATCATCATCAACGTTGATTTATTTCATGATCGTTTATTCACTTCTACCAACCCTTTCTGTGTGAATTGAGAAAAAAAGTATCGCACCAACAGAGTTACCTTTGACAACTGAAAACACTACTACATAGCTTTTTCATAGATTTTTATCCTATTGGGCTTTCGGTTTTGGAGCTTTTGAGAACAAATTTAGTAGTGTGAGAGGGGAGGTGTTTTTTATTTGTGTATTAATAGTACTAATGGTTGGAAAATTGTTAAAATGCAGTTAAATTTTGTTTGCTATTGGCATTTTAGTAGAAAAAAGTTATTTTCTCGAAGTTTTCAAATGCTTTACGTGATCATATTAATTCGGAAAAGCATTTTGAAGTGATTTTGTGTTTTAATAAGAGTGTTGTGCGGTACTGTTAAAATAAAAATAAATATAAATAGTATTATTAAATACATTCATTTAAATTGTTTTTAAACTGTGAAGTGCTAATGTTTTTTTAATAAAAAGTGAATGCTTATTTTTTTAAATTAATAGTAATGTGTTGTATTGTAAGCAGCGAAAGGTAAACCTACGCCATTGCTCTCCCATTTGCGACGTTTTATAATGATAACTACGAAAACCTTGTTAGAGCTTTTACTTGAAACAGAAATATGCAAGCCAATGCAACCAGACTGAGAGGCAAACTGACAATTTTTGTTGAACAATATAGGTATTGCATATACATATTTAGTTTTTACAAGACTTGTTCTAAGAGAAGCTTACCACCGTCGGCTCTTATGAAATAAATTAAAAGCACCCTTAGCTTGCGAGACAAATTTAATAACATCAGCCTCACAAACTGTCACCTACCTGCTGAGGAATTCGAAGAAGACCTAAAACATACCGAATACGGTCTTCGAGAGAAAACTCTCAATGCCATCTTTGTCGATTTCAACGAAAGATGAGTGTGCTTTTACACGTAGACCGCCCAGTCTTGACTTTTTTCGAGAAGTTCTTTTTGTTATTTTCTAACCGTAACTCTCGCGCTTCTACACTGTCGACTTTTTCGTTTGACTGGCTTGACTCAAATTTGATATTTCTCTTGCTATTTTTTCTGCTTGGAAAGGAGGCAAAAACATTATTAACAAATATCAGAGAAATAGTTCACAGTGAAACCCTTTCTACGAGCAATACGAAAACGTATGAAGCAACATAGAGAAAAGAAAAACGTCAAAAACAGCCAATGAACAAATTACCCTCGACTCACAGGGCAAATTATTTTTGTTCTCAACTTTCGTATTTGCTATCTTTTTTGCACTTATGTGAGTCGTGACTTAAGACTTCTCTTAAACCTTGGTTTGCTCTGGACTGGGAAGACAAATGCAATATCTTCAGTCGCTTGTTTGGATTCGCTCTCAAAGTGTTTAATGAGAGAAAACTGATATCTGGAGGCAGATCACAGGGCGTAGATGAGAAATGGTGGCTCTTTAGGAATAAAGTCATACGTACTTCTGATACCATCTTAAGCAGTTATCATAGAGACAAGAACGACTGGTTTAATGAAAAATGCAAACTAGCGTCTGAACCACAGAAACAAGAAAAAATAACTGCGACCCATACCGACCATGCCGTGCAAACTGTGCAATTTTATTTTGTGTGTGAGTACTTGTGAGAAGCAGCTAATCAGCTATACGTTTTGTGGCTACATAAATGCAAACGTATTAGTAGTCCCATAAGAAAGAGATTGGTACAGATATGTCGCTGGACGGTACATTTTTAAGTTAGTAGGCGAAGAGAGTCAGTTGTCGTTCTTGTCTCTTTTTTCTATGGTCTAAGCATACCGAGTTTCGAAAACGTGAGAACGTGAAGAAATATAGGTACATTAAAGAAATCAGAAGAACGGACTTATCAGATCAAGAAGTTTTATTAGGAGAAATACATTGTCTGTGAAATGGAAAGAAATAGAAAGTGAGTTCCGCATTGGAGAGATACAAAAGGCTTATTGGCTCAAATATAATATGTAAGTCTTAAGGCGGCGATGACATTTGCACCTGCCAAGTTGTGCAAACATGAAAGGCCATACCAAATCGGTAACTATCAATGTAGTTTCATACCATAGTCAAATCAATGATCACTTATTGGTCACTATTTGATATTTACCCTTAGGCAGGCGATAAAAATAGTCTTAATTTAACAGTACCTGCAACATAATTTTACAATCGCATTTACACTGGCTGTCTTCTAAAAAAAAAACAAACGAATTCTTCTTTCGAAATGTGGTATCGTTTCAATATATATAAGTGACGTAAATTTAAAAAGCGGGATTTTAAAAAACAGGATTATAGAAAGCGTGATATCGAACCCAACCCCTGGTAAGAATATTGTCTTACAAATACTCGCATACGGATCCGAGTCTTAAGTGCTAGCATACAAATCTTATGCTACTCGACTTAGAACACCGTAGTCAGAGAGCAAAATTGCTAACACATTTTTTGATTAAATGAATCGGATCTGTTTGCTGGTGTACCGCAAGGTTCAATTTTAGGCCCTATGCTATTTTCCATGTTTATTTATAGCCTTCCTCAAGTATGCCATAATTGCATGCGATATACTTATCTATTATGTCCAAATAAAACGTATTACCTTACCTTACCTGACCTTAGGTGGCGCTACAGTCCGGGAGAGACCTGGGCCTCAAACAACAAGCTTATCCAGCCAGCTCGGTCCCTAGCTAGCTGTCTCTCTTTTGCACGTGGAGTCGGTTGAGGTCCTCTTCCACTTGTGTGCACCACCTGAGTCTCAGTCTTCCTCTACTGCGCCGTCCCTCTGGGGTGGATTCGAAGATTATCCGGGCGAGAGCATTAATGTCCATCCATTTTATATGACCCAGCCATCTGTGACGTTGAACTTTTACTCTTTTGGCTAGGTCTGTGTTGCTGTACAGCCCCGGTACAGTACTTCATTTTATCTTCTTCTCCATTCTCCGTTAATTCCTAGGGGACCAAAATCACCCGGAGAATCTTTTTCTTGAAGCAGCCTAAAGCGTGCTTCAAGCGTTGCCGCTTCCGTCTCTATACTCACAAAAGCACTGCTGACATCACGCTGCGTTCTTCCGATTATTTCAATATCGTCGGCGTATGCGAGTAATTGGACGGTCTTTTGAAAGATCGTGCCTCTGGTGTTGGTGTGAGAGTTCTGCCCTATTCTTTCAAGTATGATGTTGAAAAAGTCGCAGACAGCGCATCGCCTTGTCTAAATCCTTTTTTGACCTCAAAGGTGTCGGTGAGGTCTTTACCGACCTTGACGGAACAGCGTGCGTTTTCCATCGTAATTTTACACAGGCGGACGAGTTTGGCAGGGATGTTAAAACTGCATATTGCTCTATATAACTCCTCTCTATAAATGCTGTCGTACGCGGCTTTGAAATCGATGAAAAGGTGGTGGGTATCGATTTGAAGTTCTTGAGGTTTTTCCAAGATCTGCCGTAATGTGAATATATGATCGATAGTGGACTTTCCTGGCCTAAAACCGCACTGATATGGACCTATCAGGTTGTTGACGAATGGCTTTAGGCGTTCACACAATACAGCAGAAAAGATCTTGTAGGCGATGTTGAGGACTCTGATACCCTTATTGTTGGTGTAGCTCAGAGGGTCTCCGTTTTTAAGGATCGGGCAAATTATGCTGAGATTCCATTCATCGGGCATGCTTTCTTCTAACCATATCTTGGTTATGAGTTGATGCATACTTATAGCCAAGTCACCGCCTGCAGCTTTGAAGAGCTCGGCAGCTAGGCCATCTGCTCCGGCGGCTTTGTTGCTCTTAAGTTAAGATATAGCTAGCTTTATTTCATCCAGATGTGGTGGTCGGAATTGTTGGTCTACTTCGCCCAGATAAAGTGGACCATTAAACGTATTGGAAGGCCTAAATTAAAAATTGCAGGCGACATTCTTGCAGTAGATAAGATGTTTGTTTTTGACCTGGAGGTCATTAGTTCGATACTCAGGTTGAGAAGACATTTTTCTAACTCCTAGTGAAAGCTAGAGCGCCGAAAAAAAAACTTTCCTATTTTTCTAGTTCTTCTAACTAGTTCCATTCAGCGTCATGTTGCATTCTAAAAAGCAAAATGTCTTACAGACATATACATAGTTAAAATAATATTACTATTGTTATAAATAGAGATTTTTTGTGAGATCCAGAATTCCGTCTCAGTACAAGGGGTGATTTTTTGATCCGCCCTATCGCAAATCATTGCTATCTCTAAAAATAAATTTGACGTTTTCTGTTTACAGAATTGAAGGAGACAAACAATTTACCAACAAATTAAAATGGCCAATCGAAGGTCTTTTTCTTCTTGGAATTGGCAGGTATCCTGGATAAAAAGTTGGGGATATTTCATCTTTTATCTTATATCTTTTAAGCATTCAACGATCTAAACTTTAAAACATATTTTTCAATAAAAAAGTAAATTCTTTGTTTCTTCTAATATAGACAAAAAACAACTGACATTTTATAATATATATGTAAAGACATTCAAGTTCAAGTTATCTAAAACACAACTGCCACAAATGTGTCAAAACTCATAAATTAAAAAAAAAATTATAAATGAAAACAGATGATACCTGTTTTATCCTTCTGCAAGTACATATTTTGCTCCATCATCCTGCTGGATGAAAACCCCACCATAAACAAAGTAAAACAAAAAAAAAAAGTAAAATCAATATCCTTCCAACAAACATCTTGAAAGATATAAAAAGCACACACATGCGGTAGTTATTCGCCTCATATTTCAAACTAAACATGGCAGACTTACTCGTCGGAGGAAAAGAAAAATAAGACGAAAATTCCAATAACCTACATCCCAACACTGCTCTTCTGTGTGAATGAATCTGAAACAACAAAGCAAAATATAGTAAAGGACTCGCTGCTATATCCAGCTATGAGGTTCAAACTTAACCCAACGCCATAAACGCAAGACGCAACTCCTCCCACTCGATAGTACACCTATGTATATCGGGAATGTGTTAGATTAATGCTGGTAGGATATCTTGGTCCTCTCATTCTAGCATCGTGCTCCTTTGGTCCTTTCATATCCTTACCTCTACAAAGAGAAAAAAAATTGTGGTTCAAAGCATCGAGCATTCCTTTTCTGCTCTTTTTTGCTGACGACGACAGGATGACGATGAACAGCTCGCTGAATAGCTTCCCATATCCTTTTTATATCTGCTATGAGAGGAGCAAGTCGGAAAAAAAATCAATATGCGTTTTGTCATCCTCGGCAGTTATGAGAACGGTCCATCATGGAAGACTAAGTTTTCTAAAGAGTTTGTTGCCTCTGTTTGTTATTGGTTTCTATACATCTTTATAGGATGTTCTTTTAATAAAGTGGCCAATGAGAACATAGTACTCTACCTGCTAAGGAACGGAAATTCTACGTACAGTCTGCAAACTAAAGAATCCTTTTTTAAAAACTATCAAATGTCAAATTAAAGAACGGTCCATCATGGAAGACTAAGTTTTCTAACGAGTTTGAAAAATCCCTTTGAAAAATAACTAATTTGAAATTAAAAAAATTCTTTCCTATTTTGAATATTTTAAGTGAGGATATGAGATGTACAATTTACCAAGGTAGCAAGTACACAATACTGCACACAATCATAGAATTTCATTCAAATCACAAAAGTTGTTTCTTTAGATTTTTTGAGTTTTGAATGAGTTTGTTGACTATTTTTGTTTGTTTCCATTTATCATTATAGGGTGTTCTTCTAATAAAGTGAGTTATGAGTACATAGTACTCTACCTGCTAAGGATCGGAAATTGTACGCATAATGTGCAAAATAAAGAATCCTTTTAAAAACTAACAAATGTCAAATTAAAAAAAACTCTTGATTTTTTACTGTTTACTATAAGGTTATTATGAAATGTAAAATTACCCAAGACAGAAACCAAACAATACTGTACACAACCATGGACCATATTACTATCACAAAAGTTGTTTCTTATAGTTTTTGAGTTATTCCTCAGCAGTTATGAGAACGGTCCATCATAGATGACTTAGTTTTCTAACGAGTTTGTTGTAGGTTTCTATATATTGTTTCAGGTTGTTCTTTAAATAAAGTGGGCTATGAGTACATAGTACTCTATCTGCTAAGGAACAGAAATTGTACGCATAATGTGTAAACTAAAGAATCCATTTGAAAAATAACAAATTTGAAATTAAAGAAAATTCCTATTTTGAATGTTTACAGTGACGATATGAGATGTACAATTTACCAAGACAGGAAGCATACAATACTGTACACAATCATAGAATTTCATTCAAATCACAAAAGTTGTTTCTTTAGGTTTTTGAGTTTTCACTCCCTTTTCCAATGAGTTTGTTGGCTATTTGTGTTGTTTGTTTCTATTTATCAGTTCTAATAAAATGGGTTATGAGTACATAGTACTTTACCTGTTTAAGAACGGGAGATGTACGCTTAGTGTGCAAACTAAAAAATCCTTTTGAAAAAGTAAGAAATTTCGTATTTTAAAATACTTTAATTGATTTTATTGTATGCTGTTAGGATATGAGATAAACTAAAAACCCACAATATTGTACACAATCATAGAATTTTATTCAAATCACAAAAGTCGTTTCTTTAGTTTTATTAGTTATTTCACGGATCGGTCCATCATGGAAGACTATGTATGTTTTCTAAAGAGTTTATTCGCTACTTGTTGTTGGTTTCTACATACCATTATAGGGTGTTCTTATACTAAAGTGGGTTATGAGTACATAGTACACTATATGCCAAGGAATGGTAACTGTTTTGAAAATCTAACAAATTTCAAACTAAAAAATACTTTCATTCTTATTTTGTATTTCATGTGTGTATATGGGATGTAAAATTTAAAAAGACATAAAACAGACAATCAGAGAATTTTATTCCTTTTAAAGTTTCTGTCAAATATCTCGAAAATCCATATGTTTTCAACGTTAATTCTAAAACCTTCCATTTACATCCTTACCTTTATCCTAGAAGCACCCTGTTGTCCACCCCTATCGATATTGAAGAAAGCACTCATTCCAAACTCAGCGAGTCGTTAATCTTTCTTAAGTTGAAGCCCTCCGGATTCTGTATGCTTCCATTGTCTTGGGCTTCAATACACAAATAAATCAATAGGCAAAAATAGTTTTACGAATACTCTTATTTAGTTAAACATGGGTTCCTGGCCAATTGGGTAGTTAAGTGTAATAGAGGCAAGGTATATGGACTTGCTCCTGTAACCATAGAAGGAGATCGTGAACAAATTAGGTATGTTCAACGATATTAAATTTTAGGATGGGCATCGGGACACACACCCACACATTTGTTGGCTTACTTATAGGACATGAGCAAAATGGCATCCAGTTGGATAGCTTGATATGATAATTGATGTGATCTCTTCCTCACCCTCTTGCAATGATACCTTATGGATTGTATATAAATAAATTGGCAATGTATTTTATCGGCACTTTTAGAGATTAGGCGGGTGCACGTTCTGTATATATGTTCGATTGAGAGTAGATATAGAAAGTCCTTGACAGTTTGTGTCTCTTTTGCGATGTATGTAAGCTCCTAGGAGGTCATTTGATGCTTAGGAAAAGGTCTTTATATTTATTGTGTCTAGAGCTGTCAGCAGCTAGCTGGAAGGCAAAATGTTATGGGAAATAATTGAATTAAATTAATGGCTTCGATAGAGCGGATATTGTAACAAAGCAATACACTTAGGACTTCAAACATCCATGAAGATAATGAATATCTACGACGATGCTAAATGTTTGTTGATAGAAAGGATAATTTGTTTAATTGATGTTTGTTTAGGAGAGCAATAGATTTGGTTTATAAACACTAGATGGCTTGTTATGTATTCTCTTCTACTTTTTTAAGAATGAAACAATTAATTAATTAATAGTTCAAGTAATTTTGATAATTCATGTACCTAAATTATTTGTTAATTTATATAGAAAGATCAACTTTTTTGTTTGTTCAATACTTACTTACTTACTTAGGTGGCGCTACAGTTCGGGACGAACCTGGGCCTCAACCAACATGCCTCTCCAGCCAGCTCGGTCTTTGGCTAGCTGCCTCCAGTTTTGCACTCCAAGTTGGTTGAGGTCGTCCTCCACTTGAGCGCGCCACCTAAGGCGAGGTCTTCCTTGACTGTGTCTACCCTCTGGGATGGAATCGAAGATCCTGAGCATTGTTGTCCATTCGCTCTACATGACCTTGCCATCTTAAACGTGATATGCGTATTTTTTTGACCAGGTCAATGTCGCTGTACAGCTCGTATAGTTCTTGGTTGAACCTTCTCCTCCAAAGCCCGTTAACGCAGATAGGGCCAAAAATCTTCCGAAGAATCTTACGCTCGAAACGACTAAGGATATCTTCATCCGCTTTAGATAGAGTCTATGCCTCGGCACCATAGAGCAGGACTGGGATGATTAGGGTCTTATACAGAGTCTCCTTTGTCTTTCGAGAGAGGGCTTTGCTACTCAATTGCCTTCCTAGCCCATAGAAACAGCGATTGGCAAGAATAATTCTTCGCTTTATTTCTGACGAGATATTGTTGTCAGATGTTATAGCGGATCCGAGGTACACAAAGTCCCTAACTACCTCAAAGTTGTACCTGTCTATTGTGATGTTTTGTCCAATACGCCGGTGTTGTGTGTCCCTTTTTGTGGACAGCAGGTACTTTCTTTTGGCCTCATTGACTGCTAGTCCCATCTTAGCCACTTCAGCTTCAATGCTAGCAAACGTGGGTGGTTTCCAGGATCTGCCGTAGAATGAACATTTGATCGATTGTGGACTTTCCTGGCCTGAAACCACACTGATAGGGGCCAATCAGGTTGCTGACGAAAGGTTTCAGGCGTTCAGAAAGTACGGCAGAGAGAATCTTGTAGGCGATATCAGGAGACTTATTCCTCTATAGTTGGCGCAGTTTAGAGGGTCTCCTTTCTTGTGGATCGGGCAAACGATGCTGAGGTTCCATTCATCAGGCATACTTTCTTCTGACCAAACTTTAGAGAAGAGTTGGTGTATGCACTCCACCAGGTCATCTCCGGCCGCTTTAAAAAGTTCGGCGGGTAGTCCGTCGGGTCCAGCAGCTTTGTTGTTTTTTAGTTTAGATATTGCTATCCTTACTTCACTTTGGTCAGGTGGACGGAAGTTTTGTCTGTCATCATCCCTGTAGAATGGTTCATTCTGCCCGACAGCGGGATTTTGGCCTTCATCGCCGTTTAACAGTCTGCAGAAATGGTCCTTCCATGTACTCAGTACCGACTGTGACTCTACTACGAGGTTTCCATTCCTATCTCTACAGGCTTCTGTGCGGGATTTTTTTCCTTTGCATGTTCTTTTTAACTGTTGGTAAAACTTCCGCACGTTGTTCCTGGAGTAGCATCTCTCAATATCTTCGATCGCGCGCTTTTCATGCTCTCTCTTTTTCTTTTGGAGAAGCCGGTGTTCTTCCCGTCTTATCTGTTCGTAAAGCTCGCGAGCAGCTCTCGTCTTTCTTTGCAGCGTCGCTTTATATGCCTCTTGTTTGGCTGCATGGGCCTGCCTGCATTCGTCATCAAACCAGAGGTTTCGTAGTGGTGGTCTGGTGAAACCTAGCACATCAGTTGCGGCATATCTGATGGCTTGTTGGCAGTGTTGCCACTGATCTTCGGCATTTAATGTTGGCGGTACTAGATTTCTTGAGAAGTTACGGGATATTCGATCGGCATAGGTTCTGGCGGTTTCTTGCGATTGCAGCTTTCCGACGTCATACTTCCTCACAGTATTACTCCGTTGTTGTGGAGTTCGGGTTATTCGCATTCTTACCTTTGCTGCAACAAGGTAGTGATCCGAGTCGATGTTAGCTGCTCGGAAGGTGCGAACATCCAAGATACTGGAGGCGTCACTTGCATCGATCGCAACGTGATCAATCTGATTGACGGTTCTTTGATCTGGGTGTCGCCAAGTCCCTTTGTGTATATCGAGATGAGGAAACCGTATGCTTGCAATGGTGACGTTATGTGCCGCTGCGAAGTCAATTAGCCTAAGTCCGTTTTCAGACGTTGTGTCGTGTAGACTATGTTTTCCGACAGTCCTACCAAAGATATCCTCTTTACCTATTTTAGCATTAAAATCGCCTAGTACGATCTTAACGTCGTATTTAGGGCATTGCTCATAGGTTTTGTCGAGGAGCTCATAGAAGTCATCCTTGGTGGTGTCATCTTTGTCCTCTGTGGGGGCATGAGCGCATATTAGGCTAATGTTGGCGAATTTAGCCTTGATACGGATTGTCACAAGTCACTCACTTACGTGTCGAAAGCCCAAGACTTCTTGCCTAAGTCTGCCGCTTATAACGAATCCGCACCCAAATAAACGCTGTGGTCTTCTTGCGCAATCACCGTAGTACACGTGACAGTGCCCGGCCCATTCCATCGCACTTCCTGAATGGCAGTAATTCCTGCTCTGTAGAAGTCTAGGGCCTCCGCTAGTTGTTTGGATGCACGTGGTCTGTTAAGAGTTCTAACATTCCACGTGCAGATCCGAAGGTCGTTGTCCTTGATTCGTTTTTCCGGGTCGTCAACAGTAAATCCGTCCTTTTCCGAGGCTATTGTTTGTTCAATATGTTTGCAAAATCTTCTTGTTGCCTTTTCTTTCTTTTAGGTTCGGCTACAGATTTTCTTATACTTTGAATTGGTTTTACTGAAAATCATATATAATTTCTCACACAGGCTGTTTCAACAAAGCTTCCGACGAGTAAAAATATGTAATCCCAGACCTCTTTGAGGCTCCGGTAATTTTTTTTTTTTGAAGTAAGTAACAGCCTCGAATAGTAATGGAACTACAGTTTACAACTCAATTTAATGAAAATATGACTATGTTCAAAATGGCAGAGGTCTACGATATAACCGATCGAAGGATCGCTGCCTTATTGTAGCAATTTTTTTAATACTTTTATCCCCAGCAAGTAAAAGCCAAGAACTATTTGAAATAAATATGATTTCGAAAATCCGCACATGCAATTTCAAAGCCCGCGCCCGCCACAACCTTTGCCGATAGAATTTTGGATTGGGTAGGTAACGCGCCTATTATCCTTGTAACGTATTCTGGTTAATCATTTCCCCGAATCTTCTTTTACCCAAAATCAATATCCCGTTGTCCGTTTGATCTCGAAGCGTTTTCCCACCCAACTTCTACGTTTTTGCTGTAGTAATTTTTTTATTTCATATGGAATATGTCACACAAATTGATGAGAATCAACAAGAACTAAATTGTCTAATATTTTATTTCTTAGAAAACCGCGATTTATTTGTTTTATTTGCATTTTGGGTTAGCACTGCATTTGCCAAACGCTGAGGAAATGAGAAGATAACAGAACAGAGGTACACGGCAGGATTGCTCAATCCCAGAATTTGCAATGGTGGCCATATTTTAGACATTTTGATGCGAAAAGAGAGAGTTGAAGTAGTCTAGTTGTTTTCTTATCATCCAGGAGGAATTAAAGTGTTGTTGTGAATGCAGTCTAGGGTTTTCAAAATAAAAAAAAAAACAAGTGCGAAGGATGTGTATAATATATTCAGGGTGTCCCGAAACTCAACGTCCAACAGTTACCGTCTGATGGAGTAGGTTATACCCGTATTGGGAAATATAAGAAATTGCTTGCGAAATTGCGAAAATGCGCATTTTTTAGAGTTTATTAATATACATCTGATTTTAAATTTTAAATATTTTCTTTCATTATTTTTAACTGGTCAATATGCTTCCTCGATAGTGACATTGATGTCAGTGCTGAAATGATCACAAATGTGATTCTTCAAGGAATGCATATTTTTATTCCTAACAGAGTAAAAAGTATTAAGCCCAAAGAAAAGTCCTGGTAAAGAAGCTATTAGGCTAAAATAAAAAAAAGTTTCCGATCCTACAAAGCCAACCCTACTGAGAAAAATCGGAAAAAGCACAATCCAGCAAGGAGCTAATTCAACCCCGTTATTGAAAGAACCAAATTTTTGCATGACCAAAAATGACTGCAACAAAATCTGCATTTTCCCAAAAGCAGTAAAATATTTTGGTCATTTGTAAAAATGACAACGCTCATCGCTAATGACCAACCAATATAGTCCACTCTTAAGAGAAGGCAAACTTGCGCGCAGCCCATTTCGCTGACAGGTTTATGCGGCCTCACAGCAACGTTGGCCCTCCTGTACCTTAGAATGTAAATTTTTCCATGGGACATATTTTTTTTCGCACTCGTTCAGTAGCAAGAGTTCTCAAAGATCTCGAAATATATCCCCAATACGCCCAATTCTTCCGAAGAGGCATTCTTTCACAAGCTATTCCATCGTCCTACCCTTCTGGAATCTTTCCTAACAGATGGAAAACAGATTTGTCCAGCCTGTCCGAAATAAAGGTGGCCCATCCTCTCCCTCCTCCTACCGATTCATGGCACTTACGTCCCTTCTTTCGAAAGCCATGGAAACGCTGATTAATTGTCAGCTTAAGGAATGTCTCGAAGACCAGAAGCTTCTTGTTGATATTGAAACTGTCGAAGAAGAAATAAAAAAATGCTATCAAGCTTAAAATATGATTGAAAGGCCATTACAATAGAAGCATTCAGCGGGCCCTTTAACAGACAAGCTTTCCAGATCGATTCTGGAGAAGGAGGCGCTGTTATAAATGCTTGTAAGTGCGGGTTCTGTGGGTCTCTTGGATGGATAGCTCCCTGCCAAACGTTATTTAGTATATAAGAATTTCACTACTATAAGTACGGATCTTCCGGTCCGGTGATTTGCTGTGATTTGTAAGTCTACTTGAGCAATTAGACGAATTTACCTTAATACTTCTTGCCGTTTCTAAAAACAACAAAATTCAAATAAAAATTAAACCAAAATCCCCTGACAATAGGCAGAAAAAATACTTTTCAAAGTAACTTCTCACATTGAACCTGATTTTAATATTAAATATGGAATTATCTATTATTATTTTTTTCAGTCACCTTGAAAAGCCCTTTTTCAAATAAAGGATGAGTACTTATCTACCTGAATGAGAATTATATTCCTTAATCCCTTTGGAACCATGAAACATTTCTAAAATCCATTATAGAGGACAAAATAAATTATGCTTACAAAATTTTTAAAACTCGTCACGTTTTAGGCGTGACCGACAAGGCTAAGAGGGTTTAAATGAACTTGTGGTTGACTTTTTCCAAATGGACGATTTATCCCGTAGCCCGTAATTTACTTTCCAAAATTATTAATGTTTGAATGGACTTGGATAGACTTTTCATCTTTTTAAGTTTTGGACTTTAATGAGATCTTTTTGTAAAAAAAAACCTGGAATTTGTAAGAAAAAATTGAGTTAGTTAAGGTTTGAAAGTGTAACATGCAGATTAATTGCAGATAGATTGTAAGCGCCCTGAAGTTAGGCCAAATACCTTTCTATTACTAATAAACTAAATAACTTTCTTTGGGGAATAAGTTGATGTTTTCTATTATACCTTCCACAAAACAACCTTGAACCCACAAATACAAAAATTATTTTCTATTCCATCCAACAGAAGACTGATGGTTCCAGTTAATTTTCCTATGAAGATTAACTTGTGTCCATTCCAACCCTCCCCCAAACCCAACTATCTCTGGGAATTGAATTTCCAGACCCAAGTTGCAAAAAAATGTAAAAAATTCTAAATACTTAGAATGTTCTTCGAACCTTTAGTTTAAGTAGCACTAAAGGTTGAATACTTATGGCTTCTGGTCTGCGTGTTGCCTCTACAGTCTACACCCTTTATTCCGTAGCATCAGCACTCCCTTTTCTATTCGTTGAGTACTTGAGGCAACACATGCCAACTAAATGTAAGCCCTACACATCGCTTGCATGCAATTAATTATCCATTAACCCCTGATTGTTGAGACTCGAGCCTTGAGGTGACATCGTCAAACGTCGTAGTCTTCGTCGTCGCATCCCACTTGACCCCATCAAATACACTTTCATTGCTGTAATGGAAATGGCTGAAATCACTTGGTATAGGTAACTGAGGAAAAATAAAGAAAAATCTCAGGAAAATAAATTGTTTACGAAGGCTGATTTTAGGTTTTCCAAACGGCGGCATGGTGGCAGCGCGGGAATACACCCCTCCGAATGGTAGGGTTTCGGTGACAAATGAGTGAGAAATGGCGTTCGGAACATGGTGTGTTCTTTTCAATGGCAATGACGTCAAGTCAGTGTCGTAATAGTGTCATTACGTACATTCACTTTTTGGTCTTGCATCACCTCGGTCTTGAAAAAGTGTTGTTGACAAGTAGAGAGGTTTATCATCATGTCAACTGATATAAGTGGAAATATTTTGAAAGAGCATTTTTTCTTGTCTGAACTCTGAAAAGGTAAAATATTGATTGAGTAAGATTCTTGATAGTAAATGATCAAATGTCATTAATATTGCTTTGGGATGAAAAAGATTCCACCCATAGGGCTTTTGTTTTCTTTTTTGCGTTGAATAAGGATTTATTACAGCAAATTGTTTAAAATGAGAAAAATACCTTCCGGAGGATGGAGTCCTTAGATAGGTAGTGTTTACTGATGTCTGTATTTAATACTCTGCCGATTTTGCTGGAATATCTTAATGACTTAAAGGTTTATACTGAATGTCATGCCGGGGTATTTATTTATACATATAGTTTTTATAAACTCGAGCTTTAGCTGGAAGATACGGGTACTATGTCCAAGTTGCATGAACCTTTTAACATTTACGTACAAAAATCTCACACGTTCTGAACCTATAAAAAGTATCAAAGGCAGAAGACTAAACGGTTTTTTAGTACAAATTAAGGACGCCATCACACTTCTTAAATAACAAAGAATTTATGAAAAAGGTATTTGAAAGACTGTAGGACGGATTTTGATAAAATCCTGTTTTAAATTTTTAGTTTTTTGAAATTTATCCTTTATTTTAGATTTTGGTATTCAGTGCTTAGAGTTTATTAATATACAGCTGATCATAAAATTAAAAATATTTTTTAGATTAGTTTTAAAAATATTGAATTTTCAAAAAAAACAAAAAAATTCAAAAATAAATAAAAAAAAAATTATTCAAAATTTGTATGCAAAATTAATAATATGGTTACTTAGATCTTTTAAAATATAAACTTTGATAGAAATCCTTTGGGCCGTTACAGATTAAGTCGAAAATTAAAAAAAAAGATTATATGAACGGTACCGTTAATAGACTTTTCGGGTAAATTTGGTTTTGATAAAATGATACAAAAGAATCTCAAAATTTTTTATCAAAATCGTTGTAGCCGTTTTTGAGAAAAAAATATATGGCAGGTACCGTTATTTTTTGCCCAAAAAATAAATTTTAATTTCCCCTCTGATGAATGCAAAAGAATAATAATCCATACCAAATTTGAAGGTAATTGTTTAAGCTGTTTAGGCTGCAGCTTTACTGAGAGACTGACAGACAAACAGACATTTTTTGTCACTAACGACTTCAGTCTTTAAGAGTTAGTCTATGCTAGCCAAATTTAACAAAATGGTATAATTTGGAAGTACCAAATTTCATTTTCACAGCAATTAGATATGTTTATTACGATGTGAAAAAACCATGATTGCCATCTCAAAGTAGTAGCTAATAGAAATGGTGGCCATTATGATATTATCACGTAAGATTATCGTCCGTAAACCGACTTTACAGACAACTAACTCTTTTTTTCTCACAGTTAATAGGGATGATGCTCTTCCTGCTGACAGGCTCACTATATTTGAAAGATTCGTCTCCAAACGTTTTGCATTAGTTGAACTGCAGACGAGAAATACAGTTCATCTAATTTTATTCTGGGTGCATGAAAGTCTGCGTGGGCAGAATTACTAGTTATTTTCAAATGTTTTAGTAATTTTCTCAAAGCCGATGAACAGTATTCAGCAGTTATGTAGTACTTTTCGACAACAACTTTTTCTAAACTGAATCCTTTTGTACAACTTGAAGTTTGTGTATTTTTTGAAGTAAAACTTTAGGCGCATGATGGTAAATTTCTTACGGATGAAAGGGAAGTAGTGACACGGAAATGTGCAACGTTTTTGTCTAAGAATAGGTAGAGAGCGATTGAGACCGATTGAGAGAGAGTAAGAACGGGCAAACGTAGCATGAAGCAAATAGCCATGGAGCGAGAGTAGGGAGCAAGCGAGTGAGTAAACGCAGATCTGATTTATTTATTTGCATTATTTTTATTTATGACAGAACACATTTGAAAAAACACAAATAATTAAATTTTACGAACCGATCACTGAGTTAACCGGATATTGTTCAGGTGGTGTTGTGGTGTTGTTGCTTTTTAATTTGACTGACATGTGACATGTGTTGGCTTGGCAGGTATCTTTGCGTATTGTGGATTCTGTGTGGTATTCTATATGTGAAATGAGTGATCATTAAAGATAAGAGTGGGTGGGATTTTTTAGGGCATAGCAGAAGTTAATTATTAGGGATAGGAAATGGGATATTTTTGTGTGGATCGTGGAAATTATTTGGTTATGATTAAGTGTGTGGGTATTTGTTTTTAACAATGGGAAGGATATTTTATATTTATCATCATCGAAGGAAATATGTATTTGATGAGTCCCAAATAAAAAGCAAACGGTTCATTTCAAGAGTTTATTTAAGACTGACTTATAAAAAGGTATAAAGTTAAGTATCAAGACAATAATGATATATTAAAAAGAACGCATTGGTGTAAATCATGATGTTATAAGTATGAGCGTTGATAAAAGAAAGATAAAAATAGAAAAAAGTTCATTCACAATAAAGATTTTCTCGAAAATGGCCTCAACGATTTTGATAAATCTGTATTTTTTTACAACAAAATATCTTTCAGTTAGAATGATTTTTACGAAATTTGTTCTATAACGGTACCCCGCCACTATTTTTCTTCGACTTTCTCGAGAACTGCTTAACCCATTACAATCAAATTTGGTATTCAGGAAGATGTAGATAACCAAACCAATTCACCTTACAAATATTTTCGAAAAACTTTTGAAGTGAGACTTCTTTACGCGCATGAGGGTAAATTTCTTACGAATGAAACGGAACTAGTGACACGGAAATGTGCAACGTTTTTGTCTAAGAATAGGTGTAGAGCGATTGAGACCGATTGAGGGAGAGTGAGAAAAAGCGAACGTAGCATGAAGCACATAGCCATGGATCAAGCGAGTGAGTAAACGCAGATCTGTTTTATTTATTTGCAATATCATTAGTATACAGTGTGTAGAGTGAGTTAAATTTATAAATAAATAATTTGTGATTAATTTGTAAATCGTCCTATAAAAAATAAAAAAAGAAGTGTCACTTCTGACATGTGTACTTTGTACGCACGCATTTTTTTTTAATTTGTTTTCTCCGATATTTGATCTACATGAAAATGTAAAATGTAAATGGGCTTGAACAAAGAGTTGTACACAAAACTCTCCTCATTTACTTGCTTACTAATTTCAGGGTAAGTGTCAGCCAGATTAACTGACATGTATTGCGCATAGTTAATTTATCCAATGCCAGAGAATCATTTGTTGAATACCAATTTCCTTCTCTGTAGCTAATCGAAACAACAACTTTAACATATCTACGTACCTATGTCATCCAGAAAAATGAGACACGTCTATTTTTATTCCTCATATATAGTTTAAATAATTTTCGAATTGTTTCATGACTTTTATCATATTAGAATCTTCCATTGAACTTGTTTTCAGTAGCATGTCCCGTTACTTCGCGTGGAAATATTCGGGTTATAGGCTGCCTTCATTGTCTGCTCCTCCGTTGCGCCACAGAATATAATTATGCTGATGCTTGTGAAGATAAAGATGGGTTTTTCTTTTCTAGACAATAATTACTAAATAACGGTTGACTTTATCGAAAAACTTTACATAACAAAATTTAGAGCACACATCTAGATCTTTAGTTAAAAAAAAAACGTAATGAAATCGTACGAATAGTTCTCGAATTTTAGTTGATAAAAAAATAGAAATCCGCCATCTTTGATTGGCCGCCATTAGATGGTAATCACTGCTGTAAAAAGGAAATTTAAAAAATAAAATAAATAAATTTCTTGGTGCGACAGCTTTTTAAGGAGCCAAGGCCTAGTGACTTATACTCTCAACCATTTCTGTGTGTGAGTTGTTAATCTGTAAGAATAAAAGGGATCTACAATTTACCACCGAGTCCGAACGGCTACATAAGATGCACTTTTTTCGAGACAAATTTTTACTCTTGGAGGTTTTGTCAGTTTCTCGCAAAAGGCAGTACCCCGGCAAAGAAGATGGCTATGAGCGGGACTCGAACCCAGGCTCTTCGCCTAGCAGTCCGACACACTAACGGGGCACTACGAAAAAGGAAATTTGGTACCCCTAAATTATATCGAAATTTTGGCTGGCTCATGCACCATGTGGCATTACCAAGATTAGCAGTGGTTAAAAAAATGTTTAAATTATACCAAACTATTGGTGTGGCATAAAAGCGTTCTCCTTTAATTTTACTGGAAAGCTACATGATAATAGTGGTTTCTGGTCCTTGTATTGTTTCTTCCTACCCTCTATTAATGTCTTAAATATTTAAGAAGACAAGAATATTAAAATTAATTACTGACAGTAAAAAAGGATCCAAGTTTAATTATACAACTTTCATAGATTTTCATTTTTTTCAAAAATACTTAAACTGTACAATTCAATCTAAATTTGTATCTCCAAGCTCCAACCAGTATCTGTAAGTGGTATGTAATTACAAAAAAAATCAATTATGTTGCATATCTATACTTATGAGTGTGTGTATCTATACTATACTTTACACACCTCCTATATTTATTCAAAGGACTCAACAATTAAATTACTTCACATATATTGAAAAAAAAAAAAATAGATATAGAAAACAGAAAACTATCAGTGAATTGGTCTCTAAAACTCCAGTTACATGTCGATAGATGCTATACAATTCAATTTCCTTTCCAAGTACACCATATACTTTCAACTTCAACAACTGCGGATTTTGTAGGGCGTATACAGGCTGATGGCATTGAAAAGAAGAATGTCCTTTTTTACCCTTTTTTGGCCAGTTTAGGATTCTTTCTGTAATTCTGATCCATTTGTTTTCAACTTTTTTTGGAAGGCAGTTTTTTAAAGTAGAAAAAGTTAGGTTGGAACTTTTAGGGTATGTTGGCGGACGATATAATTGATGAACTGAAATACAAAATCCTAAAGGATTGTATTCCTCATGGAGTAGTGCACAGATGCTCTCATTATTTCGAACCGATGCTAGTTTTTCAGAGGAAAAAACACACACCTGCTGTGCGCTTTTTTGAGAGTTTTTGTTCTTGTATTGATTAGATGTTGAAAACTGTTGTTGTTGGGGGAATGGTTAACGATACTTTTGCGTTTTAAAGATTGATAAGGTCGTCAGATGTTAAATCGTGAATAACTTACAAAAAATAATAATAAAAACTGAACACATTTTTAAACAAAAAATTAAGAGATTTTTAAAAATAGTTGGTTGTCTGTAAATTTGGTTAACGGACGACAATTTTACATGATAAAGTTATAAGAAAACATTGATGGCAGCAACACCAACATACAGCCCGTAAACTCACACCCACAAACCCTCTCGTCGAATCCACACTCACACCACACCCTAATATCAACATATATTTTCAACTTTAACAAAACTCCGCCTATTTTGTATTTCTTTTTCCCTTCTTGTTCATTTTGAATTATTTTGGGAATTTGCGCCTGTTCTTTTTTATGTTCGCCTGGTGCTCAGAAAACGTTAGAGATCAATTTTTGCCATAATTCAGGCCCTGTGCACACTTGCGTCATTTTGACGTGGCGGTGGCGCAGCGGTGACGGTTTTTCGTTTTACAGTACTCACAAATAAATAGAGTACTGCACACACTCGTCAGATGCCACCTGTTCATATATGAGTAATGTAAGACAGAAAAGCATCACCTCTGCGTCAAAATGACGCAAGTGTGCACCGAGCCTCAGAGTTACCAAAATAAAAAAAATAACCCACAAACCCTCTCCTTAAATCAACACACACATATACACTCCAATATCTAAAAATTCTAAAAATATCTGTTCGAATTAAAAAGTTCTTTTCATTCAAACGCAAAACATGAAAATATTGTACACAAACCAATGAGTTCGATTGAAATTTGCTAAATCGAAAATGTTTTTTCAATTTAGCAGCAGAAAACTGTGTTTATTTCTGACAAATATTTACCCGCACTTTCTGTAGCCATCAATACGTCAATGGTTATGTGAACAAATGTGTCTTTTGTCAGTGCGAATAACGTGCAACGTACTGAAGCACACTTGCGAACATATAACCCCATCAACAAGATGAATATTCATTCCACTTCAGTAATTTAATTCAATTTATTTAAATCATACCTCATTCTATGCCACCCCTCTCCACCCCCAAAAACTCTGTTCCTGGAATTTACAATCTAGCCTCATTTCAACAACTCGCCATCACACAGACAATCTATTACTTTTGCAGTCGAGATCGTAGTTCGATCGCACGTCAGAACGCAAATTCGATAAATCAGAATGCATCAAATTGCGACCCCCTCCCCCTCCTTAGAGAATTAATTCATGTGCGACAATAGTGGCGTCAAATCGATCAACAACGTGCAATCCGATCGTGTGAACGTGTGTTGCAACCGCCAATGTAACATCAGTCTGCGAATTCATTCAAGGTGATATCTATTGCGCAAACCAAGCGATCGGCCACAAAATGCCGCAAATCAGAGTCTGCCGGCCGCCAATTGCAATGCCGCCACACTAGAGATCGCACGGATGCATGCAGCGCAAATTGAAAAATTAGATCAAGAGTGTATGTAAACACTTTGGTCATGTTAGACGCTGCGCTGTTGATTTAAGTGCGGTGCAACTGCACCGCAATGCGGTATGAAGCAAGACTACTGGCGTTTTGATGAATGATGCTTTATAGTCATATCAATTCAGCATGGCGAATTTCGATACATGATATTAAGCTGTTACTGTGGTGATAGTCGCAGGCAGGCGCTGTTCTAGTTAGGTGGTGGGCAGGCTTCTGTAAACGCCTTTTATTTGTTTATTGAAAGTGTTTTTAGAAAACGATGATTTTTGAAAGAAATGAAAAGTAGTGACTCAGGTTGACCGCAAAATTTTATTCAATAAAATGGATTCTGGAATGATGTTTTTGAATTAACAGATAATTTATTTTAAGTTTCAGTAAAATTGCTTTCAAAGTAAGTTTATTAAAGAAAATATTTCAGAAGTCTCCTCTGATATGTTTATTTCTTAATGATCAACTCTTTCAAAAATAAATTCTGGATTCTTAAAGAATTTTGAATTTTTTTTTAATTAAAACACAAAAAAAAGTTAACCCATATAAAAGGTTTTTCAACAGGGACGCTACAAAAGTAGAGCGACAGGGACAGCAAACGACGCCATATTTCTTGCCGTTCTTTTGACATTTCTCTTCAGTAAGGTTTGCCATTTCATGATGGAAAGATATACGAGCCAACAACGAGTCGACATTAATAAAATTTACTACCGAAATTCGGAGTCAGTGGCCTCATTGTTAAGAGCGCTACGTCCAATTTATGGTCGTCATAATCGTCCTAGCAGATCAACAATTGAGCGTCTAGTGAAAAAATTTGAATCCACAGGCACAGTACAAAATGTTCCCGTGCCAGTGAGACAAAGAAGTGCCCGTAGTGTCGAGAATATTGCTGCCGCTGAGTCTTCAGTTGCAGAAAGCCCAAATGTGTCTCTCACACGTCATTCTCAGGCTTTGGGCATCTCTGTGACGTCGTTGTGGCGAATTTTGCGAAAAGATCTTGGCCTACATCCTTACAAGATTAAATTGACGCAAGAACTGAAGCCGCATGACCACAAGAAGCGTCGTATGTTCGTGAATTGGGCTGAGCAACAACTTGAAAATTATTCGAATTTTCATCGAAAAATCATCTTCAGCGATGAGGCTCATTTCTGGCTGAATGGCTTCGTCAATAAACAAAATATGCGGTATTGGTCAGGCAGCAATCCACACGTACTCCATAAGTCATTATTGCATCCCGAAAAAATTACGGTTTGGTGTAGTTTATGGGCCGGCGGCGTCATTGGGCCGTACTTCTTCCGTGATGATCAAGACCGGCACGTTACTGTGAATGCGGATCGCTACCGTTCAATGATAACCGAATATTTTTGGCCCCAATTGGATGATATAGACTTGGAGGACATGTGGTTTCAACAGGACGGCGCCACAAGCCACACAGCGAATGTCACAATCAATTTATTGGAAACCAAGTTTGGAGAACGTGTTATCTCACGAAATGGTCCAGTCGCTTGGCCGCCTCGGTTATGCGACGCCGTTAGACTATTTCCTGTGGGGCTACGTCAAGTCTATGGGCTATGCCAACAAGCCAGCGACGATTGATGAACTTCGTACGAATATCGAACGTGAAACTGCATCAGTATCGGCCGATTTATGCTTGAAAACCGTCGAAAATTGGGTTCAGTGTCTGGACTTCTGCAAGCGTGCCCGTGGTGGCCATGCAAAAGAAATCGAGTTCCGTACATAATGGCATCGAACGTACTTTCACGGGAATAAAGAATTTTATTGATATCCAAAACCGTTTTTGGTTTATTCAAAAAACTTTTGTAGCGCTCTTATCGAAAATCCCGATATAAATGTATTCACTTATATCTTATGAAAACCATACTTCTTTTTGAAATATTTATTTTGATTAAAGTTGGTTATGCTGTTCTTGAGAACGTCAAAGAAATAGATAGAGGCTTAGCTTTTATTTTTGAAGTGAAACTTCTTGACGCGCATGGGGGTAAATTTCTTATGAAACGGAAGTAGCGACACGGAAATGTGCAACGTTTTTGTCTAAGAATAGGTAGAGAGCGATTGAGACCGATCGAGGAAGAGTGAGAAAGGGCGAGCACATAGCCATGGATCAAGCGAGTGAGTAAACGCAGATCTGTTTTATTTATTTGCATTATCATTAGCACGCCGAAGAAATTCAATGTTGGAAAACTTCAATCGGAAGAGACCGCCGCTGCCTATGCAGACCGCGTATTCCTTGAGCTTGCGAGAAATCCTTCGACTGAGGATATGAACACGGAAGACCAATGGCAGCTATGTCAACAAGCCATAAGAAATGCTGCGTCAGAGGTATTAGGTTTCTCACAGCCTCCCCCTAGAAACCCTTGGTTCGACTCCGAATGTGCTCAGGCAAACAAAACTAAAACGGAGGCAAAAAACGCCTAATCTGCGCCAACTATAGAGGCATTAGTCTTCTAAACATCGCCTATAAGATCCTGTCAAGCGTTTTATGTGAACGTCTCAAGCCGTTTGCTGATGATCTAATAGGTCCTTACCAATGCGGCTTCAGACCTGGAAAATCTACCACCGACCAAATATTCACATTACGCCAGATCCTGGAGAAAACCCAAGAATATAACATCGACACCCACCACCTGTTCGTCGATTTTAAAGCAGCGTACGATAGTGTTAATAGAGTTGAAATGTATCGTGCTATGTCTAACTTTGGAATCCCTGCTGAAATGATACGCCTTATCAGGATGACGTTGGAGAATGCTCGCTGTTCCGTCAAAGTTGGTAGAGACTCTACTGAAACCTTCGAAACCACCAGAGGGCTTAGACAAGGAGACGCGCTGTCATGCAGCTGTTTTAACATTGTGCTTGAAAATGTAATACGGAGCACCCATGCCAGTACATCGGGCACCATTTTCAATAAATCGACACAATTACTTGGGTTTGCAGACGACATAGACGTGATAGGAAGAACAAAGCGAGCAGTAACCGGTGCTTTCACTACTATGGAGTCAGCAGCAAGCAGAATGGGGCTGAAAATAAACGAGGACAAGACGAAGTATATGCTTTCATCAACAAAAACCCAATCCCACCACCGGCTTGGTCAAAATGTGACCATTGATATGTATAACTTCGAGGTAGTCAGTCAATTTGTCTACCTGGGTACTGCTGTAAACTCGGTCAACAACATCAGCGCTGAAATCAAACGCAGACTAACTCTTGCTAATCGCTGTTTCTTTGGGCTGAATAAGCAATTGAGGAATAAAGCCCTATCGAGAAGAACTAAGGAGACACTATATAAAACACTCATCATCCCGGTCCTGCTATATGGTGCAGAAGAATGGACCCTCTCCCAATCGGATGAAAAGTCACTTGGAGTCTTCGAGAGAAAAGTTCTGCGTACGATCTATGGTCCTATTTGCGTAAACCGAGAAGACAACATTTGGCGACGAAGATACAACGACGAACTATACGAGCTGTACAGCGACATAAGCTTAGCCAGAAAAAATAGAGTCCAACGACTAAGATGGCTGGGCCATGTAGAGCGAATGGACACCAACGCTCCAGCGAGTAAAGTCTTCAAAGCCAAACCAGAGGGAGTCAGAAGCCAAGGTAGACCTCATCTTCGATGGAGCGACCAGGTAGAAGGAGACCTCCGCCAACTTGGAGTGCGAAATTGGAGACAGCAGGCAAGGGATCGAGTCAGCAGGAGGGGCGTATTGAGCAAGGCCTAGGAGCACCACGCTCTAGTTGAGCCAACATAAGAAGAAGAATTATCATTAGCACGTATACAGTGTGTAGAGTGAGTTAAGTTTATAAATAAATAATTTGTGATTAATTTGTAAATCGTCCTATAATAAGCAGTTATTCAGAGTGAGTAATATAATTGTTATACAATTTCTTATGTTAATTCGTTTGAAGGTTAGGAAATTTTAATATTACAAGAAACACGTGCATTTTTATTTATAATTCGTCATTTGAGATTTCAATAAATTATTTTTCATAAAATATAAAAAATATTAATGTTTCATAAATTCTCTTTACGAAATTTTAATTTCAAAGGCTAAGGCTTTCGGCTCTAGGGTTAAAAGAATATATTTTATTATATTTTAATTTTTAGATAACTTAATATTTCATTAATTTTGGAAATGTTTATATGTTGCGATTCATTGAGTAGATCTATTGCGTTGCAGTTGTAGCTATAGGTTTGAAGTTGTGGGTGTCCAGATAAGAAGCATGAAGAGAGTAGGTGAATTACAGTTACTATACTATTACAGTTGTGGCAGGTGGGTGGAGGATCCTTCTTTATCTAGTGTCGTGCAACATTCAGTTGCATTCTAAAAGGCACTGTGTCTTAGAGACACATAGTTAAAATATTATTATTATTTTTACGTTTTTTGGAGCCATTAATTTGCTTAGACCAGGATGGTACCTACCAAATAAAATGTATTTTTACATTTCTGAATTTTTTTATGGCTCATGGCGCTGGCTCCAACAACGTTACTAAGCCAAGCTAGTTTCCTTTTTTTATATATTTAATTAGCGCACTCTATTTGTTTCCTTTTTAATGTAGAGAAAATGAAGGACGTGAATCGTCGAACGAATATGAAAATCTGAGGTTAGTGTCGTCAGCCAAACAGTTTAGTAAATTAGAAGTGACAAAAGATCATTTATAAAAATAAGGAAAAGAGTAGAAGATAGGGGGAGGATGGGAAGACCAACAACAACTCGCGTTGAACTCGTATCTTCAATCTTATTTTATATTCTAACAAATAAATTTTTCGATCAACTGTATGATGTGGTCCTTTTCAGACAAACATCCGGAGTCCCCGGGAGGCCTGGAGGGTAGTTACATTTTTCATTAATTTGAATCCTCACCATCTAGAATGTCGGATATACCATTAAAGACTTAACAATTTCAGTATAATATGCGGATGACAAAAAAATTTCCAGGCGCCTAAAAAAACTAAATGCCTCAAAATCACCTTTAATCGTAAACAAACCCCTCTTCTGCTTTAATTTATGTTATAAATAGCGTTTGAAAACCTTTAGTTCATTCCCTTTCTGATTTTGGCCTTATTTAGGATGAATTGCTCAATTTTTGAACCTCTATAATAAAAGACAACACAGCGCTTGGGTTTTGTTGAGCGCTAATCCCTACGTGATAAAATCTCTGAACCTATTTTTCGGGTTACCCCTTTTTGAATACGCAAGCTAAGTCTAATCTTCACATTTCCTTTCACACTCTTGCTGCGTAGAATCTTTTCTGGTTTTCTTATTAAAAAGAACAGCAGAGCCTTTCCCTTTAACCCAACGAAAGTCGTCTAATGCTGGTTAATATGGAATCTCTTGATTTGACATATGGAAAGCTGATGTTATCTTTATCCATCAAGTGATTCAAAATAGCTTTTTAAGGTCTTGACAAGGTACTCATCACTGTCAACTGAAGAGTCTAATAGTGAGTTACCGGGACGAAAAGCCAATTTTTGATGGACTTAAAGGCCGTAAAAACTATTTTGAACCGGTATTAAATATTGTTTTTTATATTAACATGATTACGTTGGTGGTATTTAGTTAGTGTTGGACTCGATATGTGACGCTGCTGTCGGCATCCAGAAGTGTATGCTATTCTCCAGCAACGCCGGGTGGTGCAGTTAGTTTATTGATATAAAAGTATATTTTGCCGATCATCATTGATTGATTTTAACGCCACATTATAAAATGATGCCTGATGAGGGTACTATAAGTTTCATAAACAATGCTATCATGCGTTATTGACAAATTTTGAGATTTCTACTTATCTCGATTCTCGAAGGCCTTCTCTCTCTGTGAAAGTCTATTAAACGGGTAATTTGTATTGTTATTTTTTTCGGCGCTGTAAATCGAGAATTAGATGACTATTTCCCTATTAAAACTCACGGACGGCTCTAGCTTACACTAGGAGTTAGAAACATGTCTTCTCAACCTGAGTAACGAACTGACGACCTTCGTGTCAGAAGCAAACATTTTATTTACGCCACCAATGGCGCCCCGGCAATCTGTAAACTTCAAAGGTAGAAATGTCACATTTTCAAAACTCTCTCCACGCTATAAGAACAAAAAAAATCCGCATTCTTTAAGATTTATTAAAATTCAACATCTGAATGTTCAGGATTTATAGAAATAAATGCTGGTGTCCCACAAGGAAGTGTTCTTGGCCCATTTTTATTCGAACTTTATAAAATCGAGATATTCAAGAATTTAAGAAATCTGACCATCTTTGCTAATTATTCTTAGCGAATTATGGCTACGAAGCAAAAAATCTAAGCTGATGCTAAGCTAAAAGCAAAAACGCACGTTAAAAAGAAACGGGAAGAACTCGATATTTTATAACGAGAATTGTACTGGCTTATTGGAAAATACTCCAATCTAACAAGATGCTTATCTACAAGCAAGTGCTTAAATTTATATGGACTTACGGAATACAACATTGGGATTTTACCAAACCATAAGTTATAGACAAACACTATCAACATAAAGCCCTCAGAGCAATCGCTAATGCGATACATACGAAACAGGGTTGCCATATCTTTAAATGCCTTTATAGCCCAGTTTCGAAATTCTTGTAGCCCAATATCGGTGCCCAAAATAATTTAAAAAAAATCATTTTCACTTGCTGGCTGATTTCACTAGAGAGCAAAAAACATTGAATAATGTATCAAGTGAAGTTTGGTGCGGTTGAAATCAAATGTCAAAATGAATGATTGCATTCCACGAAGACAAAACTAAGCAGAGCCAATTTTTTTCAAGTTTTTCAAATGTATACTTAGAGCAAACGGTTTTTTAAATACATAAAGTACATTAAGAAAAAATATCGCCCAAAATCGTAGACTTTTACCGATAGCCCAAAGGTGGTTGGGCTACTATTTTGAGATTGTAGTCGGAAATTTGCAAAAAAGTTAGCCAAATGTATGATAAATAGCCCAACATGGCAACGCTGATACGAAACAGCGCAATTTTTCGTATTGTTTTTTTTAATTCTTATAAAATAATAAGAACTTACGTGACTTTATGGAATATGTATAAAGAAAATTGCCAACTGTCTTACCTGAAAAGATAAAAAAACAAATGTTAAAAATAAATGTTTTATTGACAGTTAAATTTCAACTGAAATAATCTTTGTTTATTTAATTACATTTTAAACATTGAATTAACTCATATATAAGTGTTGGCGGATGAGTTCGACGTATTTGGTGATAAGTGTCATTGGAACAATTTAATGCAAGTCAGGGAATTGAACTAGAGAGAAGGGCCAACGGCAGCGCTCATATCCCTGAAGCGGGTTATTGACTCTGGACTTTCCGGCTTCTTTTATCCAAGGAATCCAGAAAAGGATCTGACTTTCCAGGTTGGGGGTTATGCGTGGGGTTAACAACCCCGCCAAGGAAAAAGTAAAAACTTGCAAAGGGACCAAGGGCTCGGAAAAGGACAGATATACTGTTGACGACCCAAAAAACGATTTAAGACAACTACCTTCGGATCTGCACATGGAATGTTAGAACTCTTAACAGTCCACGTGCAGCCAAACAACTAGCGGAGGCCCTAGACTGCTACAGAGCAGGAATTACTGCCATCCAGGAAGTACGATGGGATGGGCCGGGCAAAAAGAGGATGACAAACTGTGACGTGTACTACGGTTATTGTGCAAGAAGACGACAGCGTTTATTTGGGTGCGGATTCGTCATAAGTGGTAAACTAAGGCAAGAAGTCTTGGGCTTTCGACACGTAAGTGAGTGACTTGTGACAATCCGTATCAAAGCTAAATTCGCAAATATTAGCCTAATATGCGCTCATGCCCCCACAGAGGACAAAGATGACGCCACCAAGAATGACTTCTACGAGCTCCTCGACAAAACCTAGGCGATTTTAACGCCAAAATAGGTAAAGAGGAAATCTTTGGTAGGACTATTGGAAAACATAGCCTACACGACACAACGTCTGAAAACGGACTTAGGCTAATTGATTTCGCAGCGGCACGTAAGTTCACCATTCCAAGCTCATGCTTTCCTCATCGAGATATACATAAAGGGACTTGGCGGCATGGCACCCAGATTGATCACGTTGCAATCCATCCAAGGAGGCACGCCTCCAGTTTTTTGGATATTCCCACGTTCCGAGCAGCTAAGATCACTACCTTGTTGCAGTCAAGGTAAGAATGCGAAGAAGCCAAACGCTACAACAACGGAGTAATACTGTGAGGAAGTATGACGTCAACGCTGCCAACAAGCCATCAGATATGCCGCAGCTTATGAGCTAGGTTTCACCAGACCACCACCATGAAACCTCTGGTTCGATGACGAATGCAGGCATGCATATATAGAACGAGAGGTGCTCGCGAACTCTACGAGCAGAAAAGAAGAAGAAGAACACCAGCTTCTACAAAAGAAAAAGAGCCTTCATGGGAAGCGTGCGATCGAAGATATTGCGAGATGCTACTCCAGGAACAACTTGCGGAAGAGTTTTACTAACAGTTAAAAAGAACGTGCCAAGGCGAGAAAACCCGTACAGAAGCCTGTAGAGATAGGAATGGTAACCACATTCGGTGCTAAGTACATGGAAGGACCATTTCTGCAGACTGCTTAACGGCGATGAAGACCAAAATCCCGCTGTCAGGCAGAATGAAGCATTCAATATGGACGATGACCGACAAAACTTCCGTCCACTTGACCAAAACGAAGTTGGTCATCTTAGTATTTGTACTGTTTGCAAGTTAATTGTACTGGCTCAATTTTTTTCAAGTCTGTGCAATCGCTACCATATGCTGACGACATAAGCCGTGTTTTTGTTGGGAAAACTATGGGCAGCTTTAAAAAAAAAAAAGCATAGGCAGCCGCGCATAGGCAGCCGCCTGTTGTCAACCTTCTCAAACAATGCAACATAAAACGATCATTCACAAGAGACCGTCGGCCAGGGAGTTTAAAAAAATATTTACACACAAGATACAATCAAAAAGAGGATCGAGCACGAACAATGGTTGCATTGGCATTCGAATCCCAAAAAATAAATGTGTATCTATAGATTCCAACACGCCCAAATGCTACCTTGCATGCTTAAACAATGTAGCATGCAATATCTATGGAAATATAGTATCTGTAGCATGATACAAGTCTTATATCATGTCTATTGTGAATTAAATCTTCTTGTGTCGAACATGCAATCCGCAGCCAAATTCAACATCTAATTTTTTCGGCAGCTGGTTGTTGTTTTTGTAGTGTGTGTAAAATCTTGCTTCGCTGCGGATAAATTTCCCAAAAAAACACGGCTATAGACATCATTGGCAGAACCCAATGTGCTGTCACTGTAGGGTTTGCTAACATTGAACCTAAAGCGGCTTAGATGGTACTAGCAATCAATGAGGCCAAAACGAAGTACCTGCTGTCCACAAAACGGGACACACAAAACCGGGAGAGTGGACAAAACATCCTTTAAGATTAAGACTTTGTGTACCTCGGATCCGCTATAATATCTGACAACCTAATCTCGTTAGAATTAAAGCGAAGAATAATTCTTGCAAATCGCTGTTTTTATGGGCCAGGGAGATAATTCAGTAGTAAAGCCCTCTCTCGAAAAACAAAGGAGACTCATTAAAAGACCTTAATCATCCCAATCCTGCTCTATGGCGCCGAGGCATGGACTCTATCTAAAGCAGATGAAGATATCCTTGGTCGTTTCGAGCCTAAGATTCTTCAGAAGATTTTCGGCCGTATCTGCGTTAACGTGCTTTGCAGGAGAAGATTCAACCACGAACTATGCGAACTGTACAGCGACACATTTAAGATGGCTGGCTCGCAGGATCTTCGATTCCATCCCACAGCGTAGACGCAGTCAAGGAAGACCTCGCCTTAGGTGGCGCGCTCAAGTGGGGGACGACCTTAACCAACTTGGAGTGTGAAACTGGAGGCAGCTACCCAAAGACAGAGCTAGCTGGAGAGAGGCATGTTGCAAAAAGGAAACACTAGTACCATACCAAACTTGGTATTTTTGCAGGCTGAACTGGGTTAAAAGCTTGGTAGCAATTATTCGCTTAGCCCCAATAAATGGACTAAACAAGGTTTTTGTTGAAATGTATTTACGTTAAATTCATCAAAATACATATCTTTTCAAACAAAACCACAGATAACAATACTGCTTTCTTAAATTCTTCATAGAACAACTGTTCACTGGAACTCCATGTTCCTTCTTAACACAATGAAATATTTCATCTGTCACGAAAAACAAATATCAACTTTTCTTTCATTACTCTTAACTCCCTCAAGTGCTGCAATAATGAAACGGACACAGAAACCGTCTTTCCTACAACTTTTTCCAAAGACCAAGAAACTATTATCTTACTCCCCCAAATGGTCCATTTTACATGGACGACAATGGTTTTGTGGTCCAATGATATATCCGGCATGAAACATTTTATCACCACAGGAAACTTCTTCGAACAAGAAATGTGCGAATAATTTTTTTGTTTGTTTGGTTGTGTAATAAAGTTAAACATATGTTTGAGTTAATGTGTATGTGTGTGTTTTTGTGTTTTTGAAACTGGAACAAAGTCAAAACTATGCGATATTTTTTTGTTTTTGCAAAAACAAAGCTCGCAACAAAATAAAACTGACACTTATAGATGGTGCATCTAGTTGTGGAGTAAAGTGTCATTGTTGCATTGTAAAGGCATTAAAACTTTTGCCACAGTTCTAAGAAAGAACCTGGAAAAGTTGTCAATTCTCAGAAATGGGATTTTACATAGGAAACTTTTAATTGAATATTCAAATGTTTAATCCCACTTCTGAAACTGAAATACTTCATAACTCATTGTTAACAGATGCCTCTGGTTTCTTGTTTTTTTTTTTGCTGTGTATATATGAACAATTTTGCTGTGAAAACTGTCTATGTATATATTATCCATTATATAATATTACCTCCTCTTTTAAGTGGATGGCGAACAGCCTACTTAATCCATCAGGTATGTCTGCGTTTGCCTCCTAACCATACATCACAGAATAATCCTTTACTTATTCATATCATTCAGAAAACACCATCACTTGCATCAGGTTCTTCTCTTCTTCGCGGCGATGGAATGTTCCGGCAAAGTGAGAGAATATTACATATTTCAATCATGTCTCCATCTTCTCTAGCCCCTGCTATCCGGAAGAAGCATCCCATCTTAATAACCCTCGACATCTAATTTGATGTCCTGGAATGTGCACCTTTTGCTGGATAGACACAATGTACCTGATATATGCCACAAACTCATTCCTTTCGACACCAAGATGAATCTCGGAATGCTTTTAGAAGCATTATTGTGTTGTATGCATGTAGATTTAAAGTGTTAAGTAGGAGTCGTGAGTAGATGCTCTTATGGAGGATGAGGCGAACAATTGTAAGAAGAAATTCTTAAACAGTGTTACAGAAGTCAAAAAGTAATGCATTTGAGAAATGTTTTCAGGTGAGTGATTGATTACCAAAGATTTGGTAAGGAAAGCTGGATGAATATTCTGCTATTATTAAAGAGAAACAGCTTCATTATGAAATAGAGGTGTTGCAAGAAGAAGCACGGTGCCCTACATCAAGTTTTGAAAAATATTGGAATTGGTGGTGTAAAATATGGACAAATAGAGAAGAAGAAGACGAAGACAAAGATGAAGAAAAAGAAGGAGATGAAGAAGAAAACATAGACGAAGCAACAAGAGAAGAAGAAGAGGATGCATTAAAAAAGAGGAAGAACCAGAAGAAGAACAGCAAGAAGACTATCAAGAAGAAGAAGAAGAAAAAGAGGAAAAAGAAGAAGATGAAAAGAAGAACAAGCAAAAAAAAGGGAAGAAGGAGAAAAAGAAGAAGAAGAAGATGCATTAAAGAAGAAGAAGAACCAGTACAAGAACAGCAAGAAAACTACGAAGAAGAAGAAGAAGAAGATGAGGAAAAAAAAGAAGATAAAAAGAAGAACAAGCAGAAAAAAGAGAAAGAAGAAGTAAGAAAACAAGAGGGAGAAGAAGGAGAAAACGGACAAGGAGAAAGAAAAAAAAACGACTAAAAGAAGAAAAAGCAAAAAGAGCGTAAAGAAAAAAACAATAGTTAAGGAAAAAAAGAAAAAATAATAAGAAAAAGGCCACCAAAATAGAAGAAGAGAAGAAAAGAAAGAAAATATAAAAATAATAACAAAAAAATATATAACAATTTGAGTGTTGTCTCAAAATAAAAGGTACGACTGGATCGCACGTACTGGCTCCAATGTTCTAATCCTCTTATCCTTTTTAAGTGCAGGCCGGTTGGATTTTCATTTTGGTATGGAAAAATTTTAACAACTGGCATAAAGATTCGTAAAAATCAGCAGTACGAAGAGAACATGTGTTGTATACTTTAAAATATGTAGGAATGTGACCTATTAGTTAACTTTCATTTGAGGAGTGACTAGGGCCACTAGGAAAAACCTTAAACGAAGAAATTTAAATGAAGTCAAAAAACCACTATTCATAACGTTTTTGAGAAAAAATATTGTAAGCCATTTGATTTCTTTTGCTGTTTTCTATTTTATGAATTTTTCATTAAAAATCGTTCAACCGGTTTTTTTGAAAAAAAAAACTTTTCAAAAACATATTTTTAAATTTCTTTGAGTATTTTAATTTGAAGAAAACTAGATATAGTTTATACTAGGAAAAAAATTTAAAAAAATCTATCGATTCATTTCCAAAATATTCAAAAAACGAAAAAGTTTTTTAAAAGATTATTAAAATTCAAAAAAAATTGTTTTTTTTTTTATTTTAATGGGCAATATTAATTGAATCATAACACACCACCTATTTTGAAAATTCCATAAAAATCCGTCAAATTGTTAAGAAGAAAGTCTGATTTAAAAAACCGGTCATAAGGGAGGTACCGTTATTATTTTGCATGGAAAACACCATTCAGAAAGTTTTATCAAAATCGTAGGAGCCGTTTTCGAGAAAAATAAGTTTTTCGTTAAATGTAATATGGCAGGTACCGTTAGTTTTGGAACTAGAATGCCAATTCGAAAAATAGTTTGAACCAAATCAGCCCAACCTTTAAGGCTGTTGGAATCGATACGAACAGACAGACATACAAACTGCATTTTCCGACCCACTTTTTCCGACTTCCCTATCATCGTAATGTCATGTCTGATTGTTAGATTTATTTTACGAATGCATAACTTGCATTATAGTCCCTATAATCGCAAGTAAAACTTGAATAAAATATATCAAGATACTTTATAAGGAACCCACTAAATACTCCAGGTTATTTGCGAATCCATAAGTTACCCTTAGAGCAAGTCCCTCAGCAAAGAGTGCAAGTGTAAACAACAAGATAGTTCTCTAGACTAGAGTGCATTTTTATCGCAAATATTAGAACAAAAACCCACAGCCAGACGCATAAATACTTAAAGAATGTCACAAGAACACATTAATATGAAGGATTTGAGGTAGGTGAGGTATGTGCATATGGCACACCCATTTGTCCGTCTCTCCTTGACAAAAATAAATGGCATCCTTTTTTAAATATTCTTTAAAAAAATGGCGCCTCTGATAAACATATTTTATTCCTGCACGGACTTTTGTATAAAAAGGATACTTCTTCCCTCAATAGAGAAATAAGCACAAATATTTATATCCTGAATGGAACAGAAAAATGTAAATTAAAAGCAGCATTAACTGGATTTAACTTATTAAACAAACTTTCCTTTGAAAAGGTCAGAATTTTTGATTACCATATTTTTTTTAACTCCTAACCTCAATTGAAATCCTTTGAACATTTTAAGCCCATCGAAATGTGGCATAAAAAATCGCAATCCATAATGTTACCGCAATTATTTCAAGGGAAACACGTGTTTATTCAAAATGTTAAATATTAATACCGTTTATCTGTGAATTTTATGCTAAATAATATTTATATAAACAGACAAAATATGTATATTTTTTACCAAAGCAACTACATCCTTTGTTTATGCATTCATTAAATATTTATTCATATATCCTTTTTGCAGAACACCAATGGAGGATACGAAATATCCTTGAATGTATAAATTCGAAAAAAATTAATATCTAATAATTTTCCAATGCGTTAACATACCCCGCACACCGCCGCATATACCGGCGTCAGGACGAACAACATAACCCTGAGTCGATTAAAAATGGATCAAAGGATATGATGATATGATATGATGATGATGAAGCGTTCACTGTGTTCGGTATATTCCAAGCTATCCAGTTTAAAAGAGTAGCATGTGCGTTTTATGTGGTGTCGGTTTTATAAAGGACGATGGAGGATGAAGGATGGTTGCACGAGAAACACGCGAATCAGTTGTTGCTTTTATATTTATGGAAATCAAAATCAGCCATCCAAAGGAAACGAAGTGGTTTGATCGATTATTTATTATAATATCCTCCGGAAGTGGTTTGAGAGGCTGTGTGAGAGAGCACAGTTATTAATGACCAATTATGCAGGAGAATGTATTGGTAGGTAATTTTTATCGCGTTGTTCTTGAATAATGTGATGGAAAATTCAAAAGGAAAATATTTAAATAAAGTTGAATGGAATTCCGCTGGAAAAATTATAAAGGACATCTTTCTGAGTTGCATTTTTATTTTTAATAGTGACATTTAATGTAGTATCTATACATATATAGACATATAAATGACAGATATTTATGCAATCTGAAGCTTATATTCCTGTCTATAAAAGGATTTGTAAAAATGGTAGTAACTTAGGGGAAAGTATTTTATATTTTAATCACTTGTCTTTTAAGAGGCACAAATTAAACCTACCGAATTAAAGTAATTTTTAGTAAAAACTAAAGGCTTCCATGAGGAATAACTACTTGAATTTACATCAAATGAGATGAATTTTTGTCTATTTTTTTCCGAGAATTTTAATAAAAATAATAAAAAAAGTTTTTACCTAAATCTTGACCCGGTAGATAGCGCTGGGCATGAGATTTTTGTTTTTTCTTTATAATTAACGCGCGCACAAAGGACTATTTGTTTCCCTTTTAATGTACAGCACACTGCGCGGGCATTACGAAGATAGGGAGGAGAAGGATAGGAGGTGTCGATTAACATTGGTTTTGAATGCTTGTAGATCAAAATGGCAAGGGAAAATCTCGCCGGGTAAACTATTCCAAATTCGTGTTGTTAGGCTAAAAGAAGAATCTCTATATTTCACAGTACGTCCAAAATTGGGCTCAAGGGTAAACTGATGAGCATTCCTTGCGAGACGAGTATTACGGGAGAAACTTTTAAGGGGAGGAATGCAGCTGGCTACTTCGAGTGAACATTTTTTTTAAAAGAAACTATAAAATAGGGAAAGACATGAAACATTGCGTCGGTGTTCGAAAGGAGCAATTGTTTCAGCGGCAGTTCTATTTCCTATCAATTTTAACGCTCGATTTTGTATTTTATCAAGCAGGTGAAGCGATGTTTGTGAGGCACGCCCAGAGGTGGGAGTTATACTTGAGTTTAGGGCGTATAAACGCTTTATAAATTGTAGCCAGATCAGAAGGGGAAAAATACTTTTCACTTAGCAGCATTCTTAACGATCTCAAATATATGGTCGTTCCAACGGAGGTCGTCGTTGACACACATACCGAGTACTAAGAGCTTTTCGGTTTCTTCGATGTAAGTGCCATTCATGGACAATAGCATGGAGGGTATGTTTAGCTCTAACGACAGAGACAGCATTGAGTTTTTGAACCATTAAACTCCACACGATTCCTATTACCCTGTTTGACAAAGCTGTATAAATCGGAGTTTAATGAGCTTGACATACGGTACTGTTGTAATTGTACGTCCAAAGGCGAAGGACGTGAATTATCGAACGAATATGAAAAGCAGAGGGTAGAGTCGTCAGCAAAACAGTTAAGCGGACTAGAAGTAACAGACAGAAGATCATTTATAAAACTGAGGAAAAGAGTCGGAGACAGGACAGAGCCCTGATGCACATCAGCATTTATTTTGTGGGAATCAGACTTGAATCCGTCCAATACAACTTTTATTGAACGGTCCAGAAGATAGCTTCTAATACAACAAACAAGAATATTGTCCATCCCAAAAGCACGCATTTTCGATAAGAGAGCTTCATGCCAAACTCTATCAAATGCTTTGGAGATATCAAGAGAAATAATCTTACTTTCACCAAAGCGATGATGTAAAGATTTGTTCCACTGGTCGGTAAGATATGCCATCAGATCATGATTACTGCGAAAGCCATACTGACGGTCATGGAGAAGCTTTAAGTCTTCGAGATATTTCTTAAGCTGACGGTTAATTAACGTTTCCATGACCTTAGAAAGAAGGGACGTACCTGCCATGGTTCGGTAGGAGGAGGTACAGGCTGGACAAATGGTATTTTCCATCTTCTAGAAAAGATTCCGGAAGAGTAGGAGCGATGGAAAAGCTTACGCAATGGCGTTGCCAGTGTGGAAGAACACCTCTTGAGAAGAATGGGGGGTATACCATCTGGGCCAGCGGATTGCTGTATATCAAGATCTTTGAGAACTCTTGCCACTTGGAAAAATGTACATTCTCAAGTACACGAGGGGCAACGTTGCTCTGAGGCAGAGTAGAGCTGGTAGCGAAATGGGCGGCGATCAAGTTTGCCTTCTCTGGAGAGTATACAATAGGTTTGTCATTAGCGATGAGCGTTGGAACAGAAGATGTTGAGGAGCTTTTAATATTTTTTACAAATGACCAAACATTTTTACTGGCTTTAAGACATTGCAGAATTTTTGTCGTAATTTTTGGTCATACAAAAATTTGTTTCTTTCAATAAAGGAGTTGCATGAGTTCCTTGCTTGTTTGTGCTTTTTCCGATTTTCCTCTGTAGGGTTGGCTTTGTAAGATTGGAAATTTACTTCTTTGAGTCTGATAGCTTCTTTACACTCAGATTTAAACCAGGACTTTTCTTTAGGCTTGATGCTTTTGACCCTGTTAGGAATAAATGCACGCATCCCTAGAAGAATCACATTTGTGATCATTCCAGCACTGGCATCAATGTCACTATCGAGGAAGCAAAGTGACCATTTAAAGTTTCGGAAAAATATATTCAGGCCGTCACAGTTGGATTTCTCGTATTGCCTAACAGTCCTGATTGGAAGTTTTTCTTTAACTGGATGAGTGGAGGACGAGAAAGAAGGAAAAAAGTCCAGAGTATGGGCGGCTTGCCCAGTAACATCCGGTATACGCGTTGGCACATCGATCGGTTGGGTAAGGTGATGTAAGCCGGGAAAGAGCTCGACAAACTTCCTTCGGGTGTTGTTTGACCAGAATAGCGGAGCCAATTGGAATTGTGTACATTGAAATCGCCAGCAATAACGATTTCAGTGCGAGCACAAAGGGAAACAATTTTCGAGATGGAATCAGACTGCGCATCAAACTCGTTACAAGTCGAATAACTGTCAAGATTTGGACTCCTGTAAATAAAACAATAATGAATGATATGCTTGCGGACAGTGAATTTGGGCCACAAGAAATTAAAGTCGGTGTTGGAACATTGCCAAAACAGCTGGCCTGTTTTGAACAGTGTTCCTTCTTTCTTAAACCGCGAGCATTAGAATCTTTTGACTGGTTGATTGATAAATTGACATATGTGTATATTTTCTGTAGAATTATGTTCTCTACAACAAGGTTGGCGAAGTTCCACTTCATTTGAGCTTCAACTTTTCCACATCCAAGTTAGAACACCCTATAGTATGAGCCACTACCTACCGTAAAAAGTTCTTAAGATTTCAGAATTCTCAAGAAATTTCCTTAGTCACTTTGATGGAGTTGAAAAAACTTAGTTTCTCTCTCCTTCTACCAAAGTTCTCTTGAGTAAGCGCTTCTAAAAAATATCAGGATTCAGGATTCATTTTTGACAGCATAATGCTAAGATTTTTTCTGAGAAATTGTGTTCAAATTTCTGAGAAAACGGAAATTTCAGAGGGGTCAGAAACTTAAACTGGCTAAATGCTTCTTTCCATACACTCTCCAAAAGTGTAGACTTTTTCAGAAATTTCCTTAAAACTAAAGTTTTAGGCGTCATTTGATATAAAAAAAAGTTTAATAAATGAGCTCTAATACCTCTTTAAAAAAATATATTCTGATGTCAAATAAGAAATTAAAATTGCGTCAAGGCTAGACATCTCTTCCTCTCAATTTCTATGGTTATTCAACCGCAATTAATTTAAGAACATTTTAAGAACTGTGTCCCTTTATTAACTTCCTTTTGCCAGAAAAGAAAACTCCTCTTAAATAAATAATAGATAACAGCTATCTTAATTGTTTTCCCCCATCAATGATCCTAATTAAAGAACAATAAAACCATTTGAAAAGAGAGTTTGGGTGTTTTTTTCTTTTCTTGTTCTCTAAAAGCAATTTATTTTTCCAAAAAAGCACAGAAGTGAATTCGGACTGCGGAAAATGTTAATCGATTTTCCGTACACAAAAACGAGAAGGGATAAAATCTAATGGATGGCCAAACTAGGGATGAAATGGTTTCCGCAAAATACCAAAAAAAAAAAAACTTCCCCACCAAAGTGATAATTGCAAATAGTTTGGTGGTCTCTGTTGTTCTAACCATCAATGACAAATGATGCCCATACACTTTGCCACCGTGGCGTGGCAAGAAATTCCTCCATTTTTTTTTGCTCGAAATTTTCACAATCGAAATGAAAAAAGATATTAAATTCTCAACAATGTTCCTCCTGTCACTCAGTTGCTTTTGGCAATTGATGCCAAAAGCTAAGAAAATAAGCTTAACCAATTCGTTCGAAGGGAAATATTTTATTTTAAATTGGATTGAAGACAAATAAAGCAACGAAGGTTTGTTTTATACTTTTTCATCCCTGACAAGGCCAATACGTTTGGGGTTGAGTAAATTGGAGGTATGTGATGCAAACAGTGCGACAGCTGTTCGATTTGGTATGGTCGTTCGTTTTTGAAATCTTTTTTTTGACAGCAAAAGGAAAGCGCCCTCTGGAGTGAACCTTGTGACAGAAGTTAAAAATGGAATTTAATTGAAATGCTTATTTGGTTGCCAAATGGTGGAGGGACTCGGGAAATAATTCGATCTACCCTAAAGGAGGACAAAGCATAAGTTTGGGAATTGATTTTGGTCTAATAAAATATCCTTATAAGGAACATCGCTTGGAGCAATCAGAGACTGTTTGTTTAATTTATTAAGGATAACTGAAAAGCAATTGCTTTTACGACGGAAGGTAACATTTTTCCTGTCCGATGAGGCGTTAAACAAAGCGTTAAATATGGACATGACAATTTTTTTTTCTTTTTAAATAAAACGCAATTGAGGTATTTCAAAAACTTAATTATCGGCTTGAAGTACAATCAAAACATTTATAATTGGAACTCGACTTCGTTTACATGGTCGATTATTTGGACCCAATTTTCGATGACTCGGCCACACATTTTGGCCGAAACGGCCGCTATTTCGCGTTCAAGTTGGATCTGAGCTCTTTAAACGTCGTCGGCTTGTTGGCATAAGCCAATGACTTAACGTAGCCCCAAAGAAAATAGTCTAGAGGCGTTAAATCGCACGACCGAGGCGGCCAATTGACTGGCCTATTTCTTGAAGTAACACGCTCATCAAACTTACTCTTCAATAATCGATTCCGAAAAACGGAATCGGGGGTATTTTGAATAACCTATCAGTCAATATAGTTTTTCCAAGTGGTCGGAAAAACACAGTTTGGTCTTAGAGCGTGGCATAATAATATTCATGAAGCATCTTAGCTAGTTTCTTTTGAGGAAAGTCAGAAAAAGCGTTAATAAGTCAGGAGCTTCGTTATTGATAGAACCAAATTTTTCCATGACCAAAAGTTATGGCAAAAAAACTCTGCAATATCACAAAGGCTTACTGTTTGGTCATTTATAAAAAAAAATATTAAGAACTCATCATCATCTTCGGTTCCAACACTCATCGATAATGACAAACTAATTGTTAATTGTTGTTGTTGTTGCAAACGTTAAGTAATTTTCTTTTTCTTCTCGCCCGCACTCTAAATTAAACTGCAGAAATAATCCGTTCTGGATTCCCAAAAGTTGCTGTTTGCAGTACCAGCTTCGCTATCGCTTCTGCAGCTGAAGTCCTTTTCCTTTTTTTATTTTTCTGATTTTCTCTCTGGACAGCTGTTAAATAAGTTAAGAAGTTTAGCCTTATTTCTATCCAGCTTTGAATTAAAAAAAAATCATATAATAGCTTAAATCTAAAGCATTAAATTACTAGTGAAAGTGAATATAAAGACTCTCTCTAACCGTAACATTTGTATTTCAAGTGAGTTATACAAAATTAAGATAATTTTTTTCACTTAGACAAATAAGCACACGCATAACCTCACTAATACGTCATATGGATAAGAGAAAAGCACATAAAATTTCACCAGAGACTTCAATATCAAAAAAAAAACACAAGCACAATCATCATTAACAATGTCGTCTGAATTGGTAGGAAGTATGTCAAAAAATGATTTATATATTTTATATTTTATTTTTTATATTTTATATTTTATATTTTATATTTTATATTTTATATTTTATATTTTATATTTTATATTTTATATTTTATATTTTATATTTTATATTTTATATTTTATATTTTATATTTTATATTTTGTGTACAACTGCTGTGTAGTTTGTGGCACCATTCTGTTGAAACCACATGTTGTCCAATTCCAATTTGGGCCAAAAATAATCGGTAATCATGGCGCGATAACGCTGGCCACGATCGTTGTCGTCGACGAAAAATATGGCTCAATAACGCCGCTGGCATGCAAACCGCACCAAACAGTTTTTTTTTTTTTTTTTGATGAAGTGGTGATTCATGAAGCAAATGTGGATTTTCACCGACCTATAACGCATATTTTGCTTATTGACGAACCCATTGAGTCAAAGATGAGCTTCGTCACTAAAAATGATTTTGCGATGTAATTCAACAATTCAACAATTCAACACTCTTAATTTTGCGGTCACCGACTCCAAATTTCGGTATACAATTTTTATAATTTGCAGACGTTGCTCGCTCGTTGACAATGAGAGTTCAATGATAAGTGAAAGGGTGCGTTCACAAATTAAATTCAAAGTTGTCAAGTCCCTATTGGAAAACCCGATATAATTTTTTCGGGGACCCTGCTGCTTGCTAAATGTACGATTCCCTTGCGGCTTCGTCCAAACTGCATAGAATTGACTTCCATGAAACAGGATCGCTGTAATTCAACTCAATAAGTCTCTACAATCCTTGAACCATCCGGTTTGTGTTTGAATGGCTTGAAGAGCTACTTTCTTTGGAAGACGATCATCTGGCGTATTTAAAACTTTAAGAATGTAAACGACTTAAAGTTTTAACGTTTTGATAAACAAAGGGTATAAGCCTGTTTCCAACGTAATCATGAGGTTTGGAAATAAAAAATTCCTTTAGAATAAAATATATTTCTTTCCTCCCATTCCAAAACAGCTTCAAAAACTCAAAATTTGCTGCTGTATGCAATATCTTTTTTTGTTGAAGCATTGTTTGCGTGCCACATTTATAGCGGTTTTTGCTTTTGAGAGCTTTTCGGTGATGTGCCTTTCCATATTGAGGTTTTTAGTAAAGTAGACTCCGATCTATTTGTACTCTTGAACAACTTCTAAGGTTTCATTATTGAAATGCCAAAGCTGAATTAACACAGATCTGCCTCCATCCTTTTTAAAAACCATCACTTTCGATTTATTTAAATTTACCACCAAATTCCATCTCGTATAATAATCAGAGAGTCTGTATGTCAATACCTGAAGAGACTGTTATGTGAACGCGAGCAACACAATGTCATCTGCAAAAAGGAGCGCTTTTATGCTAGCGCCTGCATATTCAATACCTGCAGGCAATGCTTTAATTTAATCTTCGATAAGGAGTGCACAATTACGGAAATTAATTTGGACCTTCACTGCACAGTTCGACTTAGTCAGAGTTGTGTTTTGTATTTAAGTATTTTTAAATGGTAAGTGATTTTTGTGTCGCGTATTCTAATGTTTGCGGTTTAAGAAAGAATTTCTTTCACGTGTACGTCTAAACTGTTCAATGCAGGCCAGCTGTTTAGCATTAAGTGATACTCAGGTTGGAGTAAATACTGATTTATCAGAATTTGCTCTACATGGGTATAGCTTGGTGCCATTACTCCCATCATGGTCTCGTGATCTATATTAGGAATGATATTGCTTGCCAGAGTCTTCCCCAATATGGGAAATGTTACAACACGGACTTTAATTTCTTGTGGCCCAAATTCACTGTCCGCAAGCATATCATTCATTATTGTTTTATTTACAGGAGTCCAAATCTTGACAGTTATTATACTTGTAACGAGTTTCATACGCTGTCTGATACCATCTCGGAAATTGTTTCCCTTTGTTCTCCCACTGAAATCGTTATTGCTGGCGATTTCAATGTACACAATTCCAATTGGCTCCGCTATTCTGGTCAGACAACACCCGAAGGAAGGTATGTCGAGCTCTTTGCCGGCTTACATCACCTTACCCAACCGATCGATGTGCCAACGCGTATACCGGATGTTGCTGGGCAAGCCGCCCATACTATGGACTTTTTTCCTTCTTTCTCGTCCACCACTCATCCAGTTAAAGAAAAACTTCCCATCAGGACTGTTAGGCAATACGAGAAATCCAACTGTGACGGCCTGAATATTTTTTTCCGAAACTTTAACTGGTCACTTTGCTTCCTCGATAGTGACATTGATGCCAGTGCTGGAATGATCACAAATGTGATTCTTCTAGGGATGCGTGCTGTTATTCCTAACAGAGTAAAAAGCATCAAGCCTAAAGAAAATTCTTGGTTTAATTCTGAGTATAAGGAAGCTTTCAGGCTCAAAGAAGTAAGTTTCCGATCCTACAAAGCCAACCCTACAGAGGAAAATCGGAAAAAGCACAAACAAGTAAGGTACTCATGCAACTCCGTTATTGAAAGAAACAAATTTTTGCATGACCAACAATTACGGCAAAAAATTCTGCAGTGTCCCAAAGGCAGTAAAAATGTTTGGTCATTTGTAAAAAATATTAAAAAACTCTTCGGTTCCAATGCTCATCGCTAATGACAAACCTATTGTCTACTCCTCAGAGAAGGCAAACTTGCTCGCCGACCATTTCGCTGCTAGCTCCACCCTGCCCCACAGCAACGTTGCTCCTCCTGTACTTGAGAATGTAAATTTTTCCATGGGACAGATTTTTTTCCGCACTCGTACATTAGCAAGAGATCTCAAAGATCTCGATATACACAAATCCGCTGGCCCGGATTGTATACCCCTGATTCTTTTTTATTCGGTTGTATAGAATATATATATATATATAGAATCTAAAAGTCACTATAAGTTGTTGTGTTCCATACCATGGTTCTGTAAATGCCTTTTTCTTTATCGAAAGTTGTTCGGTTTTCCGTGTGCTCGATTCCGTTCAGACTTTTATCGTTTTCTTCAGTCAGCAGAAGTGCATCCAACTGGGTTCTGTATTTTGGTGCAAGTGCATTAATCCAGTGCAGCTTAGCCAGAAGTTGTAGGTCTAGACTTGTTTCATTTTCTTCTTGTCCGTTGGGGTAAATGAGACAATAACAGGCATATCATCTGAGAACTTCAAAATTTTTAATAAGTGGGCTTCAATCACGATCTTGTAGTTAATAATCGATGACTGAACTTTCTTGTTTTCCGACAAAATGTAAATTCTCCGTGATTATCTCCTTCGCTTATACCATTCATAATACGAGGACCAAATGAGTTGCACAGTTCAAGCAATTTAATTCCTCTTGCATTCTTACCAAATTCTTTGATTCTCAGCACCTCTTTCACTACCTGTTCTTGCATTTTTAGGTTACCAACAGTGATTACATTTCCTACCTCTCCATAAGTCAGACATTCCCTAATTTTTTGTTGTTGGTTGGTTTCAACCTGCCGATCTATATTCTATGTTTGTACGTTACCATGAAACTTTAAACGTAAGTCCTTCTGATGTTGCAAATGATCTTTCTTCCCTTGCTTCGTCTCTTAATTCTAACAGAAGAAACCGATCTAGCTTTTTTCGTCCCAATTCTCGTAAATTACCTTTCAATCCTGCTAATATTTTGTCATTGTACTACCAAAATGTCCGAGGACTTCGTTCTAAAACATCTACAGTCTTTTTAAATTCTCAAAAGCTTCCCTATGATGTGTTTGCATTGTCCGAAACTAACCTGTCTCCTGATATACATGACTCTGAACTCTTTTCCACAAACTTTAACGTTTTTCGTATTGACGGTTCTATTAATGCGGTTGATTCTTCTGGCCGTGGTGTTTTATTAGCAGTACACAATCGTCTTGACTCAATCCTATTTAAACATTCACACTCCAATGCCTTCGAATACGTCTGTGTTAAATTAAAATTACCTAAAACAACTGTCTTTATAATCTGCTGTTATATCAGACCTGCTCAACCTATCCAGTCCTACCAGGTAGCTGTTGACGCTTTCGACACTATATTTGAAACTGCCGAATCTACCGACACCATTTTAATTGTTGGCGATTTCAATCTCCCAAATCTCCAGTGGGCTCTTTCCGAAGAAGAATCTTTTGACACAGCAATTAATCCATTTTCTGACAAAGAGATCCTCTTTACTGATCGTCTCTCCGACTTGGATCTTTTCCAACTGAGTGGGGTTAAAAATAATTTGGATCGTCAACTTGACTTAATATATTCCTCTGACGTCGATAATTGCGTTGTTTCAAAAAGCAAACATCTTCTATCTAAACTTGACTTATTCCACCCTCCTCTTTTTCTGAAGTTCTCTTATGGACTCACTCATGTAACAAATCTAACGGAAAGGCAGTCGTCCTTCAACTTTCGTAAAACCAATTTTGCCAAACTCAATAACCTGCTAGCTCGCACTGATTTTACTACTTTCGGAGAATATTCTAAGGTCTTCGAAAACCTTATACCTTATACACCTCCCCACCATGGTACAACAATGAGCTGAAATCTTTAAGAAATAAGAGAAATAAACTTTGGCGGAAGTATCTCGTTACAGGCTTCGACGCCGACCTTCTAAATTATCAGTACTACAGCTCTCTTTTTTCAGAACTTTGTAAATCCCTTTACCATGAATATCTCAGTGTAATGCAAAATAACATTTTATCTGACTCAAAGTGCTTTTTCCACTTCATCAATTTTAAAAGAAAGTCCGACAGCTTTCCCTCCAATTTAAAATATATGAATTCCTCCTCAGATGACTTACAACAAATCTCCAACTTATTTGCTCAATTTTTCAGTCAGTATTTTTCTACCGATAATTCCCAGCCCGATTCCGATTATTTTTCTTATCTTAATAACTGTAACCAAACATCGTTAACTTCAATTGTAATACCATCGATAATTTTCGACGATAAGATAAATAAGTTGAATGATGATTATAGCGCTGGCCCGGGTGGTTTGCCAGCAATAATCCTAAAAAAATGTTCTTCACACTTGATCGCACCCCTGACCACTATTTTTCAACTTTCATTGTCCAATAAAATTTTTCCTTCTATATGGAAAAAATCTTTTATAATCCCCATTCATAAAAAAGGTCCTAAGAATGATATCTCTAACTACCGCCCCATTGCCAAATTGTCATGCATCCCCAAACTTTTTGAAAGTATTGTTTATGATACAATGGTTTTTCATTGTTAACATATTTTCTCCCCTAACCAACATGGATTTTTAAGAGGTAGATCCACAACCACCAATCAAACAGACTTTGTCTCCGGCACTGTTTGTGCCATGGAAAACGGCAATGAAATTGATGTCATTGCAACTGATCTAAGCCTTCGATAAAATTTCCCATCCATTGATCCTCTTCAAACTAAAAGCTCTTGGATTTCCAATCGATTTCATCCAATGGATTGAATCTTATTTAAAAGATCGTCTCTATGAAGTTCTTTTCAGATCTTCTTTATCTGACCCTTACCCTGCAACTTCCGGTGTTCCCCAAGGTAGCTATCTTGGTCCTTTAATCTTTATCCTTACAATTAACGACGTTGACTGTGTCATCAAAAACTCATATAACTCGATCTACGCCGATGATAAGAAAATTTATAAGTACATATCCTCTCCTTCTGATTCAGTCATGCTTCAAAATGATTTAAATAATTTTTGTATATGGTGTCAAAAAAACTTTCTTGAGCTTAACGTCAGCAAATGTCAAAACTATTACATACTCCCGTAAAACCATCCCTCTGCCCCCTAGATCTTATGTATTAAACAATGAACCAGTTCAGCAAGTTGACTCCCTTTGCGATCTCACCGTTACCTGCGATAGAGAACTAAACTTTCGTACTCACATCGACAGAGGGCTAATTCAGCTCTTGGCTTCGTAAAACGATGGTCCAAAGAATTTTCTGATCCATATGTTACTAAATCCTTATACCTTACATTTGTCCGACCTCTTCTAGAATATGCCAGCCAAGTCTGGTCACCTTATTACCCAACCCATTTCTTACGTATCGAAGCTGTTCAACGTAGATTCCTTTGCTTCGCCTTTCGTTCCCTCCCTTGGCTGGATAGATATAATCTCCCACCATATGAAGACCGTCTAAAGCTGCTTGATATGCAAACTCTGGAAAAACGTCGCCAAGTTGCTGATATCATCTTTATTCACCAACTTTTAAGTAATAATATTGACTGCCCTTCCCTTCTGCAGAAAATATCCCTTAACACCAACCCTAGAAATGTTAGATCGGTTTCACTTTTTAATTTAAATTTTCACCGTACAAATTATGGATATAACGAACCCTTGAACCGAATGTTACGTACTACTAATAATATGATCTTCGCTTTCGACTTCCACTGTAGTAAGAACGACATTAAAACTTCCCTTTTTAATTCCTCCTACCATTCCTAATTTATGTACCCGAACCCCACAATTGTTAGATTTAAATTTAGTATTTTAAGAAATAAATGTTTGTTTTTAAGACTGCTTGAATTAAGCAAATAAATAAATTGGTATTAAACGAAACCTCTCGTCACAAATCTCTAAATCATTAAAAACGTAATTTTTCAACTGTCAATATGGGGATTTGGCAAGATAGACCGAATAAATAACTGCCAATTTGACAGATGCATAGCTTCAACAAGATGGCCGCTATCAACTGTCAGAGTTTGGGAGTCCCGACAGAATTTTGCCAAGCCATTGAATTTAATTTTAGCAATTAAACCCTAAAGTAAGCAGAAATTCAAATAAAATAGTTTTGGCTTCAATGTAAAAACTCTTTATCAGGTGTTCAAAACCTCCATAAGCTCAAAGAAAAACACTTGTGGTTCATTATAAAAAACACATGTTCCCACTCCATTTCCAGTCTTCTATGTTCTATGGATTAAAGTATCTCATTGTTTGATTTGTGTATTCCGAAATGAAGAAATACATGTCGAGTGTTTTTTTTCTTCTAATAAAATCAATCTATTCAAATGTTCAACAGAGGTAGACCGTCTAAACACTACTTCAATACCAAAGGTTTTTTTTAATAGTCTTAAGGCACGTGTTGGGAAACGCCTTCCTGATAAAATCTTATACACTTGTGGCATGCAAGGATACCGATATTTTCTTCAAAGCCATAGCCCCTTATTACGTCCAGTTATACATGACTATAGGCCTACCTTAAATATTTCGAATAATTTCCATGGATCAAAAACTAACTATTGAACTCATAAGGCGAATCGAAGCATTTAAGCCTTTTATACATTAAATACAGAGGCACGTAGGAATGACAGCAACAGAAGGTGTTTATAGACATCTCACACGTGAACTTATAGATATTAAAATCAATATTATTTCGTAATTTCCCAAGAAAATGCTTCAAAAACAACCAAATTCTGGTTGTGGGAGAAATGATAACGTTTGGAAGCGTGGTTTGAGTAAACATCAATGGTATTTTGAGGTAGAACAAAATCTTCCAGGAAAATTACTCGTGCATGGAACAATCCGGAAGATATTGGAAAGAAACATTGATTTCACAAAAAGAGCTTGCATATCCGAAAATATTAATTTATCAGTTGCAGAACAATGAAAGTGGGTGAAATGTGAATGTTTGATTCAATCTTGTTGTTTTATAATCTTTTTTTTTTAAGATAGAAGACCACATTTACCCTTACAATTTCTCTATCTTTTTGCGTCACAAGAAGTACAGGCAACCGTCTTGAGGTGAAATTAATCACAGAATTTTTTGTCTCCAAGGTGTTTCTGACATTTCGAAAAAATTAGTTCTAAATAGAATATTTTTTTTATTTGTATGCTTCGTAATTTCACAGCATCAGACTAGTATGTATTAAAATTCTATACTAAAGGTTCTTCCAATAGGGGCTTCCGAATTTTGACAGTTGATAGCGGCCATCTTTGCTGAAGCTAAAGCTACATCTGTCAATGGACGGATTTCGGGTGTTCTGTTCGGGCAACGTTCCGCGCCCTTCGCCAATTGTACGGTAGCCATAATCGCCCTACTAAGAGGCATTTTCGCAGTTTGGGGGATACATTTGAGTCCACCGTTTCAGTTAACAATCAACCAACATCCGTTCATCGACGAAAAAGAAGATCTGCCGAAAACATCGCCGCCGTCCATTAAAGTGTACAGGAGAATCCGATGCAGACGATTTCGCGTCGCTCACAAGAACTCAGCATTTCGCAGACAACAACTTGACGAATTTTACGTCTTGACCTGCACCCATGTAAAATTCAACTGACCCAGGAGCTGAAGGTAAACGACCATAGACAACGACGTGTGTTCGCTGAATGTGCTCTGGAGCAGTTGGCAACTGATCCTAATTATTATCGAAAAATCATCTTCAGCGATGAGGACCATTTCTGGATGAATGGGTACGTGAACAAACAAAATTGTAGAATTTGGAACAATATCACTCCGCATGAGATCCAAGAGTGTCCAATGCATCCCTATGAAGTCATTGTTTGGTGTGGATTTTGGGCTGGCGGCGTGTTGTTATCGGAACTCTATTGCAATGTGATTTCGATAAAATTCAATAATACTGTAGTGATTGAAAGCTGAAAATTTACTTCCAGAAATGTGAAACTATCCTGTTTAGGATACGAGAAAGAATTAGCGCAAGTTGGTGATCGCTGGGCCACATGGACATCCACTGGCGAGTAAAGATGTGGTAATATAACTTGGTATCTGGTTGGATCAGTACCTATATTTCAATCGACATGTAGAGGCTGCTCTGTCTAGGGCTAGACAGACAGGTGTTTTATAGCAGCTGCCTTGATAGCAGGATAAAGATTATTTGCTACATGGCCCTCATTAGGCCGATTATTGTCTACGGATGCCCTGTGCTATGTTCAACGTTGCACCATCTCTCATGGAAGAAATTCGAGTGTTTGAGAGACCGTGTCTTCGCACTTGTCTCGGTTTTTAGAGAACACCAGAGTCAGAGTATAAACACTATTATTCCAACTACGTTCTATACAACTGCAAGAGCAATAAACTCAACTAATAGACAAATCTTCGCGGCTTACTCCACCCAAGATGAATATTTTGAAAGAGTGTTTTTATCCCGCCCGAAACTTTTCTATACCTTGATAGTCGAGTGCTGATTAAGGATAGATCGGTGATTCCGTTGATGTACCACGTCGGCCGCAGAACAGTCGATAGGTGGCTCCTCTACGACCGAGACATAGTCACTGGGAGCGAAGCAGAGCGCCTCCATTTCAGTAGGGCCATGCTCGACCGGGATCGGAAGGAAGTAGTTAAACAGGTCCACCAATTTTGGTGGCTAGGCCAACATAGTTAATTAGAGTCGACTTATTGCCTATGGTCCGCTTACATATTTGTATATATATATATATATACATAACGAAATGAATCGATTTACGCTTAAGCAATGTACCATCCGATTTGGTTTCGCTTTGCTAGATGGGCCAACGAGAAGCTGCACGATGATGTCGATTTTGCCAAAAAATAATGTTTTCGGATGAAGCTCATTTTCATCTTGGTGGGTACTTTAATAAGCAAAATTGCCGTATTTGGGGCTCAGAAAACTCACACGTGGTCTTAGAGAAGCCAATGCTCCATTACTAGTGACTGTTTGGTGAGGCTTGTCGAGCGGAGGCATCATTGGCCCATATTTTGTTGAAAATGAGGACGGTGCAACCATTACGGGCAATGGAAACACCTATTGCACATGATAACCGATTTTTGTGTGCCCGCTCTTGATGGTATTGATGTGGACAATGTTTGGTTTCAGCAGGATGGAGCAACTTGCCACACGCGGCAGTCATATGAATGAAATTATATTCCATTTCTAACCGGAATAGTACTTCACAACAAAATAATAAATTTGGCAAAATCTCAAACAGTTTTTGTTTTATTGCATTTTGAAATTAAAGCTTTTAAATGGTCCACCCTATATAAAGCTAGATAGAGCAGTTACCGCGGCAAAAAAAAATGCGGCGGTTCTATATTTAAGTATTTTATTTTATTTAAGTAATATTTAAAAAGTATTAAATTGGTTAAGAAAATAACGACAAAGATATACCCAGTTTTAATTTTTTCTGGGTGAAAAATAAAACCCGCTAAAGTTGAGATTAATTTAAGATATTATCAGGCCGAAAGGAAATTAATTAAGTAACACTTTAATTTGGAACGCTCGCATAGGGCCTCTTAGTTGATTAAGTTGATAGTTTTAGCTAGTTTAAAGATTTTTGTCTAGCATTTAAGTAGTAATAAGATAAAAATCAAATAACAAATCCAAGAAAGAAAAGAAACATAACAATGCCATCAGTCAAATTCATCCTGAATTATGCGCTAGAATTATGGAAAATTATACACTTCGGATGTGCGCCGCAGATATCATGAAAGTTCTTTTACAAACAAGGAGTTACCTTACGCTAAGAGAATCTTACACTTGGTATACCTTACTCATATTGTACCTTTTTTTTGCTCAGAATACCTTATGCTTGGAGGACTTTGCGCTTGGAGTTTTTTTTATATTCAGAGTTCCTTACACTTCTAGCAATGTAGTACGTTTAGAATATTACCTACTGAGTACCTTACGACCAAAGTACAAAATACTAAGAGTGCTTTCCTACGATTTAAGAACCTTAAGTTTAGAGCACACTTCATTTAAAGTACTTTACCCTCAGTGTACCTTAATCTTGGAGTTTTTGTTTTTACAGTTAAAGCTTACAATTTAAAGCTTATCATATTATATATAAAGTGCTACCGTCGTATTTTATTTCTATAAGTTTTTTTCTGTTTTAACTATTTTTATTAAATCAATTTCATTTTATGCACAACCCTGCAAAAACATAAATGAATATCTAAACCACTTAAGAAGCATGACAAGTAAATATTAAACATTCAAATTCACAACGCCAACTTTAAAATATCATATCTTCTCCTAAAAAGGACACTAACTTTTGCAGTATAAAAAAGACTTGTCAGTGCTTAATCGGACCTCTTTTCCTTTCAAGCTTTTGTCAACTTTTTTGTTCTCTTTTTTACTTGCGATTAATAGGTACTATAAGGCAAGTTATGCATTTGTAAAAAAAAAAAATTATCAAAATTGTAGCAATGCATACATATAAACCTAAAGTAAATAAGAGGATGCATTCTCTTAATATCTCGTCTGCACAACATGCCTACGATCGCTGCTTTCGTATGAAGTCTAAGCAGCAGCAGCACAGCAGTCAGTCGTTCAGAGAAGTTTGCCCGCCACACATCGACTACTTAATAATTTTAAAAGTTGTACCTACTGATAAGAATTAAATTATATAAATATATTAATGAAGTATTTGTTCAATAGTTGCGTTATTATTCATAAAACAACAATAAACCATCACATTAATATGATAGAGAAGTCGAAAAAAGTGAGTCGGACAATTCTGCCTGCCTTTCTGTCTGTTTGTCCGTATCAATTCCTACGGCCTAAACTTGGTATATAGTATTTTTAGAGTACCCTACCCGACCATTTTTCGAATTCACATTCGACCTCCAAAACTAACGGTACCTGCCATATAAGTTTTTTAATGAAAAACTCATTTTTCTCGAAAACGGCTTAAACGAATTTGATAAAACTTTCTGAATAGTGTTTTCTATGCAAAATCTATCTTTTGGTTTGAATGGATTTTTCAGCAAAACTCTTACAATGGAACCTCCCGTATGACAGGTTTTTTTAAAATCAGACTTTCTTCTTAACTATTTGACGGATTTTGATAAAATATTCAAAATATTCAAATAATTTTATGATTCAAATTATATTGCCTATTAAAGTTTTCAAAAGCAAGTTTTTTGAATATTTAATAATTTTTTTAAAAAACTTTTTTGTTTTTTGAATACGTAATTTGAAAATGAATACTAGATACTTTTTAAAATTTTTTTCCTATTACAAACTATAGATTTCTTCAAATTGATGTACTCAAAGAGATTTTAATATTTATGTTTTCGAAAAATTATTCAAATTTTTTTTTTTTTTTTTTTTTTGAAAAATCTGGTCAAACAATTTTGAAATGAAAAATTCATAAAATAGAAAACAGCAAAAGAAATCACATATTTTCCAAAAAACGTTATGAATAGTGTTTTTTTGATTTCATAGTTCCTTTCTTCCTTTATTTAAATGTTATTCCACGATGATATGAGCAAGTACGTGCGATCCAGTCGTGCCACAATTTATTTTACTTCCCAGTGGGGCCTATTCCTCTTCATACCATGAACCTGAGCAACAATCTATCTATCTATCTATTATATAGGAACTAAAACCGAAATCGATATTTCGGTTTTGTTGGCATGTCTGCCAACGAAGTGGTTATTTTCCGCCCTTCGACTTCAACATGCCAGCCAAGGCAAGATACTCGTGTGAAAGTATTAAAATAAATGGCTGACTATTGGTCGGTAAAGAGGATGGTTCCGTTTTTTTGTTGTTGTCATTTTCAATGAAAAAAGGCATAAAAAATGCAATGAAAAAAAAAATCCGTAATATGTATATGAGGAGGAGAAGAAAATAAGCCTCACTCGCTGGAAAGTTGTGACGGGGCAGTGGCAGAAACAAAACGGTTGCGGTGTGGCAAAGTTAAGTCGATTTGTTGTAATTCAATTACCTACACAGTATATAGATAAATTGTTTCGAAATGAAAATTCTCGGGGCTGTGTTCCGTAAACTAATGCCTACGATGAGTTCTCTCTGTTGACGTGGACAATTTTTTATTCTTATAACTTTTTAGCTTGTAAATATGTATTTATTGGGAATGGTTTTTCCAAAAATAGAATTGCAAGTGCCAAATGAAATTGTTGGAAGCGATATTCTACCTAAGGAACGTCTTGGTTGTTCAGACGTTTAGGCTGCGTTATAAGGCTTAGAGGGAAACCAAGCTGAATGTGTCTTTGGTGTGATTGATGGAATTAAAGTTCATTTCTATGGTTAAGCATGGTAAATCTTCAATTATTTGAAAGAGCAACTGATGTTTTATAATATTGATTAATCTTAAGAAAACTAAGAGAAAAATATTTTACTTAATTCAGTATATCATGTCGTATAGGTTAAATCTGCTTCTATTTCATATTTTCTCGTAAAAATGATATAAACAAATTCTCTACAAATCTGTTCGATAACTCATAAAAAAGCAAATGCACAAAATTTAGTTATTTTATTGGACTGTATTAATGCACCGATGTATGCTAAACGAATCCTATGCTCGTTTAAGACTCGAATGCGTGAATGCCCCTTTACGACTGCTATGCGTTGCTCTCTGGATTTGCTCGAAATGACTGACTTGCAAGTTGCACTGTCTGTGGATTTGCTCGAAAATGACTGACTTGCACTGCTCTTCGACGACTGACTTGCACTGCTCTCCAACGACTGACTTGCACTGCTCTTCAACGACTGATTTGCAGTGCTCTTCAACGACTGACATGCACTGCTCTCCAACGAGAACGACTGCTCAACTGACTTGCACTGCTCTGTATATTTGCTCGAAAACTGACTGCACTTCAACGATTGATGACTGACTACTGATTTCTGAATACTGAAATACTGATCGTTGATGCTATTTTGATGCTCCTTTTATACCATCAGAAAAAACACTCTCCTTCTGTTGTGATTTTCCACTGCTGCAGCTGGTAAACAACTTCGTTGCCGGTCACAACTCCAGCTAACTCAGACACTATGAAAAGGTGTGTGGCTTATGCACTTCCATGTTCATAGTCTGGTATTCAGCTCGATCGTTGGTTGTTGTTATGCTTGCCCCCAAGACATCTGTTGTTGCTCGTATGCTCGTATGTTCGAGCATTGGGTATACGAGAAGTCGTATTACTCGCTCCCAACCACCGCTAGCCAGACGATGATGACTTTTACTTCGATGCTTGTGTTGTTTGCCGCTAATGAGGGTTGATTTTCATTGACTTTGTCTGGGTCCGCAAATCTGGTTGTTATTGTAATTTGCGGACCGAAAAGTAGACGTGGCTCTGGTATCTCTATGGTGAAGTTGCCCATTTGTTCTGGTATGCTCGTCAATAATGGGGTAGTTGCTCTGTTTTTTGTTTATTTTATATTTTTTGATATTTCGTTTATTTTGTTTGGCGACTGTATTGATTGTCGTAGACAAACTCTATCTCTTACTGATACACATTATCCATGGATTCATCTTGGTGTTTCACAATTTACTTTTGCGTTTAGCAAGACAAATGTTCTTGTTTGGTTAGAACAAAAAACAAGATTTTAAGCAAACAAGCCAAAAGGTAATATGATTGAAAACCGCACAAAGATTTCGACATACCACCTGTCAGTGTCAGTCATCTACATACTAAACCTCTTCATGGATTTTAATTAAACTTCGTAAAACACAACTTTAAAAATTTAAATAGCTATGCATTTTTTTCTAGCTCGATTGAATTTGATTCATTGAGTATAACATTGGCTTAAAAGGTCAATTTATTTATTATGAAATCTTTGTTTAAAACGTTTGGAATTTCTTAAAATGAAAATTGTTTTTGAAACAGATTGTTTAATTTCAATATTATTTGTCAACATGTTATGTTAAATATTAATGTAACGTTTTTATTTAAAGAACAAAGAAATATTTCAGGGACCATTTTACTAAAATTGTTTTATTTTTAAATCATTTACACGCAATCACACCACGCTGTATATTTTAGTCATCTGGCATTGGGATATTGGGAAGCCATAGTCGATTTTAGGATCCATTAGTCCTAGTTCAATAATACTAATCACATCAATCGATTACACTTGATTTCTATTACATTCATCATCTGGCTGTACGCTCTGAAAAAAACATTCATGAAAAAAGCCGAGAGTGGATTAAAAAAATGCTTTTGATTTATTTTTAACTTGTGGCTCAGGTTACTCCTAAGGCAGGTTATGAATTCGTACAAAAAATTAATTTGAGTTAATATTCTGAAAACATTTTACGAAAACTTTTTAGCTTGGATATTGCTATCTTCACTTCCTGCCTGCCTTCATTCGTCATCGAACTAGAGGTTTCATGGTAGTGGTCTGGTGAAACCTAGCACATAAGTTGCGGCATCTCTGATGACTTGTTGGCAGCGTTGCCACTGGTCTTCGGCACTTGATGTTGGCGGTAATGGATTTCTTGAGAGGTTACGGGATATTCGAATAGGTTCTGGTGGTCTCTTGCCATTGCAGTTTTCCTACGTCATACTTCCTCATAGTTTTCCTCCGTTGTTGTGGCCTTCGGCTTATTGGCATTCTTATCTTGGCTACAACAAGGTAGTGATCCGATTCGATGCTAGCTGCTCGGAAGGTGCGAACATCCCAAATACTGGAGGCATGCTTTGCATTGATTGCAACGTGATATATTTGATCTGGTTTCCGCCAAGTCCTTTTGTGTATATCAAGATGGGAAAACCGTGGGCTTGCAATGGTGACGTTATGTGCCATTGCGAAGTCAATTAGACTAGGTCCGTTTTCAGACGTTCTGTCTCGTAGGCAGTTTTCCGACAGTCCTTACAAAGATATTCTCTTTACTTATTTTGACTTAATACGATCTCGGCCTCGTATTTGGGGCACTGCTCATAGGTTTTGTCGAAGAGCTCGTAGAAGTCATTCTTGGTGGCGTCATCTTTGTCCTCTTTGGGGCGTGAGCTCGTATAATAGTCTAATGTTGGCGAATTTAGCCTTGATACGGATTGTCACAAGTCACTCACTTCAGTGTCAAAAGCCCAAAACTTCTTGACCAAGTCTACCGCTTATGACGAATCCGCAACCAAATAAACGCTACGCACTTCTATCAAAATCACCGTAGTACACGTCACAGTTTTTCATCCACTTTTGCCCCGCCCATCTCATCACACTTCCTGGATGGCAGTATTTCCTTCTCTGTATCAGTCTAGAGCCTCCGATAGTTGTTCGGCTGCACGTGGTTTGTTAAGAGTTCTAACATTTCAAGTGCAGATCTGAAGGTCGTTGTCCTTAATTCGTTTGTCGTCAACAGTAAATCCGTCCTTTTCCGAGGGTATTAGTCGCTTCGCAACTTTTTAGTTTTTCCATGGCGGGGTTGTTAACCCACGCGCAACCACCACTTTGAAAAGTCAGGTCCTTTTTTGGATTCCTTTGACAAAAGGAGCCGGAAATTCCGGAGCTAATACCCCGCTTCAAGGATATGAGTGCTGCCGTTGGCCCTTCTCTCTCTATTTCAATGCCCTGACTTGCATTGAATTGTCCCAATGACCTTATTTCCAAATACAACGAAGTAGCTCATAAGGGCATCTGCTTATTGATTGCTGACGCCGCTGTTGGTCCAATTAATTGGACTCATCCGCCGAACGTCCTCTTTCTGAGTTGCTCGTGCAAGACTTCTGCAAATCGATCAGAACTGTCATTAAAGCAGACCATTATAGTGTTGCTATTTTTTCTGTGTTCAACACTCGCGCTTATAAGTTTAGCAGAAATGTCCGGATGGACAAACCATTACACATTGGTTACCGCAAGAAGGAAAAATAAGCAGAATTGATGCGTATGAGATAATTACAACACTGGGTATCGCCTAGTTGACGCCGATCAGTGCCTACCCTATTCATACAACATCCAACCACTCCAGAGTAATAGGCATATATATATACACACACAATATACACATATGTATATATATCAATTTACACACTTAACAAATTTCGGTCATATTGTCAAGTAAAATGACTTATTCTTCAGCCGCACAACAGGAATATGGAACACTTTACCCGGTGCTTCCATAACGAAGCCAGTGTACATCTATACCTCCTTTAATATTCTGCCCAACTACCCTCGTACTGTGTTAATTAAAAAAAATATATTTGTTTTATTTAATTTCCGAAATGCCATAAAAATATCATTGATGGTGGAATTTATTCCGAAACTTCTTGGGGTACAATTAAAAAAAAAAGATACATTTAAAAATTTCTTTGCTTATTGCGTGTTTTTTTAAATTAAAATTGGAATTAAAATTTATAAATATTAATTACCAAAATTTAGTTTTTTTAATAAAAAAATTAAGGAGTTAATTTATAGTTCTAAATGTTCGTGTTTAATTTAAACAAACAAATAAATGCTAACAGCAGGCTCCGAGCAAGTATATACGACCCTGTTTTTGACTTAATTTCTTTTGTTGAATTCAAGGGCAAAATATTGTTTTTATTATTTGTGCTCAGAACCTTTGTGGTTGTTGGCTTTATTGTTGTTATCATTGTGGTTTCTATGTTGTTTTTTTTTCAAAGGAAAATGAAACAAAGGTTTTTGAGAATTTTTCGTTTGATGTCAAAAACTACAAAGATATATTATTCACACATTCACAAAAAATATATATAAATGAAGAGTTGTGATGGAATACATACATTTATTTAGATTAAGGTTGCAAACCTCTTTTGGTGTTAAAAAAAGGTTCATTTTCATTACATATCCTTTTTACGTTTTTGTTTTATTTTTTTTGTTTTATTTTCCTTTTTCTTAGGTTAGAAAAAAACCAAGAAAGTATCTCTTAACCTTATGAATAAATGTTTATCCAGAAAGAATAAAAGATAGGCTTTACTCTGTGATGGTAAAAGCGGTTCGTCAGAACTGAATAAGTCTTTTTATTTCATTGACAGAAAATGAAATAAAAAGCGACATTTTATTGAAAAAAAACTTGTATAAAATGCCTTAGAACTTACTCAGCAATGATCAGAGGTAAAATATCAATACGGGTTTAAGCCCATAAATGCCCTTAAAAGTCGGGAATAACTTGATGTCATCACTCTACAATCTACGTTATTTGGGTTTTACAAGTTGGTTTTAAGTTCCATCAACTTTAGAAAAGAAAAAAAAAAACAAATCCCAACATTCTCCTAAGCCCTGTTAAAATGTTCGTGTTTTTCAATGTACAAATGTAGGACAAAACACAAAAACGAAATTAAAACTCTTAAACTAAGCTTTGAAGACCAACTGGAAGTAAAATTTCAGGACTTGAAATGATAAGGAACAAAATACACGCCAACAACATAAATCTTGTAGTATAAGGTGACATTTGGTGAGTTCAAGAAAAGGTCACACATAATTAAAAAAATAATTCTTTTTTCATTTTATTTCTTTTGCTTCATTTGTCTTGAATCAAATTAGTTGGCTTCAAAAAACCCAATCCTGAAGTCAATAGTAACGAAAAACGAACCACCCAATTATTTTATTTTTATTTCTTCCGGTTAGGAATCAAAAAAAAAAAAACACACAAATCATTTTCTTTTGCTCTGGACACACTTTTTTCCAAGTGACTTATTTTTTTAACGTGACGTTAGAAAATTGGCAAAAAGAAAACAAATAATCTCAGTTAACGTAAAAAAGGTCAAAGTGTGACTTCCTTTTTATAATAAAGGTAGCTGAAGGAAGTTGTGTTTGTTTTAAGGGTACATGTGTATTTTGCCGAGAGAAAACTATTTGAAGTTCTGTAAAATACAAACAAATGTTTGGTTATTCAGGATTCTTAAATGGAAAGATTCCATCCCGGTGTAGACAGAAACTTTCCATCGAGCTGATGATTCGTGAAATCAATCCAATCTATTGATATCAGGGACTCTAAGATTTGTTAAAAAAAATGGGCACGACTGGGTCGCACGTACTTGCTCTGATATGCCTAATTACATTGGAAACCAAGATCTTTAACAGAAACAAGTAACATTTACGTTGAAAATAGCACAGTTTGAACTTATAAAAAGTATCAAAACCACAATACTTAACGGTTTTTAGTAGAAATGAAGTATGCCATCACACGTCTTAATTAACAAAGAATTTATGAAAAAAATTATTTTGAAAATTGTAGGACCGGTTTTGATAAAATCCTGTTTTTTATTTTTAGTTTTTCGAATTTTTTTTTTGTTTCAATTTTGGTATGCAGTTTCTTAGGGTTTATTAATATACATGTGGTTATAAAATTTAAAATAATTTTTTTTACTAGTTTTAAAAATATTGATTTTTCAAAAAAAAAAATTCAAAAATTTATTTGGTATGCAGAATTAATAAGGCTACTTGGGTCTTTTCAAATATACAATTTGACAGAAATCCAAATAGCCGTTACCGAGAAAACCCAAATTAAAAAACCGTTATATGAAAGGTCCCGTTAATAGACTTTTCCCGTATCTGCGGTTCTAACCAAATGATTTCTAATGCCATCAAAAAAATTCTCAAAAATGTTCATCAAAATCTTTGGAGCCGTTTTACGAGAAAAATAAGCTTTTACTAAACGGTCATATGGCAGGTAACGTTATTTTTAGGCCTAAAAATAAAATTTCAATTTCCCCTCTGGGGAATGCCAAAATAATCCTACACACCAAATTTGAAGATAATCGCTTTAACCGTTTAGGCTGCAGCTAGTTATACATACAGACATACAGACAGACAGACAGACGGACATTTTTTTCCAATGACTTTTTTAGGTTTCTCTATGATCGTAATGTCATGTTTGATTGTTATCTCAATTTTTTTTTATATTCAGGAATCCTAAACTTACCTTAAAGTCCTTCCTTATAACCGCAAGTAAAAAAGGCAAACTCTCAATATTTTTTTTAAATTTCCGATCAATGGTTGACTTTATGGAAAAAGTTCGTCTCACAAAATTTAAAGTACAAATTCAGAGCTTTAGTTTTGAAAAACAAACGTAATAAAATCAGATATAGTTCCCGAGTTATAGATGATTTTTTTTAAAATCGAAATGCGCCATCTTGGTTTGGCCATCATTTCTATCAGCTACTAATTTGAGATGGGAATTATGTATTTTTCACATCATAACAAACCTATCTAATTGCTGTGAAAATGAAATTTGGTACCACAAAATTATACCATTTTCTTAAATGAAGTAGTTAAGCTAGTATTAGACGGTACTTGTAATTGGTCACTGCAGGGACATTCTGACGTCACTATGACGTAGTTTTCTGTCCTAAAAGTGTCACGTCGTGTAATAGTCATTGTTTTGCATGTCCTTGCAGTGACCAAAACAGTGACAGGCACAGTGACATGTCACTTTTATGTCCCTGCAGTGACAAATTACGAGGACCGTGTAATAGCCCTGTCTGGGACTGTGTCCCAACAGTGACCTGGCAGGAATTTCTGCCAGGTTACTGTTGGCACTGTTGGTCTCGGTTGGGCAATCGGAGTTGAACACACTTTTATTGAATAGCTTTGATGGTGCTATCGGATTTGCAAAATACGAGTTGACGGCGAGATGTTGAAAAAAACTTTTTATTTCAAAGAAATTTGCAAAATTTAAACAAAATCAAGAAAAAAATATGCATTACCACTAAAAAAAACATTTTTTTGAATTGTTTTCAATTTTAAAAAATATTTTAAGCTCGTTCCTAGAGTTTTTAGTCTCAAACAACGACAAACGTGTTACCTCAAAGTTAAAAGGCCTCGTCAAACAGATCGCGTTTTTACGCCGCGTTTCAAAGCCACGTTACAGTATACAACTATACAGCAATACATATCCAATATCATGAGAAGCGAGTTTTCAACGCGGCGGCAATACGCATCGTCTAAGCGCGGCGTTGAAATAAATTACAAATTATTATTTTGACGCCGCGTTAAAACAGATTATTTTTTGAACTGTTTTGAGAATTAACGGCTTTGTTAAACAGAGCGCGTTTCTTACGCGATGTTGAGATTATTTAACGTGGCGTTGAGATTATTTTGACGCGGCGTTTTTACGCAACGTTGGAGAAATAGTTCATTTCGATTTTTTGCCTTATCTCGAACTACATATATTCTTACATGTTTTCCTATTTTCTAACACATTCTATCAGTTTTTCCATTATAAGCAATATTAAAACATGATAAGCAATATTAAACACAAAAAAAAATTCAAAACAATAATTTAAGTGACTTAAAGCCTTGTCAAAAGAGCGCATTTTGAGGCCGCGTTTTAACTCCGCGTTTCAAGGCCGCGATTTAATATATAGTAATACATATCCTATGTCACATAGATAGCGTTTTCAATTGATTGATTACAAATTATTTTTTTTGACGCCGCGTTAGAAAGATTTTTTTTTAAATTATTTTGTGCTTGGTGAATTAAGCCCTCTGTTTGACGTTCTCTTACACCGCATTTATAACACCGCGTCGAACTTAGGATCTCTCGCTTAGCAAGCAAACATCTTATCTACTGCACCACTGTCGCCTGCATAAAACATACATTAATATATAAAACACCCAATCTTTTTAACAAATACATTTTATTCAAATAGGTTAAGCTGTTCTTAAGAAAATGAGAAAAATTAGAAATAAAACATTATTTAAGTAGTAAGCCTTATCATACAAAATAACAACTTGCAAGCAATTTTTTTGAAACTTTTGAAGAAAACTATCGATAACTTTTTAATTCTGCTTCATAATTCATAAGATCGCCAATTCTTACCAATGCTTGATAAAATAAAACAAATATTTTTCTTTAATTTCCCTTAAAACAAATTCTACATATTTGTTTTTCAAGTTTGAATTTTTGTTTAAATCCGTTAATATTCAAATTTTCAAATTTTTCAAACCTTGAGTTACTTTACAACATAATTTGTCCTATGATCCAAAACAAAATAGGATATAAGTTCCCTTAATATATTCAAGGGAAATAAATTGCACGACTGGATCGCACGTACTTGCTCATATGTGCGGTCACATCGTCGAATAAAATTTAAATAAAATGCACGACTGGGTCGCATGAACTAGTTCTTATGCTAGATAATTGCTTAGTGGCTGCATATAGAGGGTGTTTTTTTAGACGTGTGGTTTTCAAGAAGAAATAAAACGCATATAGTTTAATGTTATGGCCAAGAATCTAGTTTTATTATAAAGATAAGGGTTTGCATTATGTTCTAAAAATGATTTCAGGGAAGTGGCCGCCGTGGCTGGCTCGAATAAATTCCAGTCGAGGCCCAATTTTCCCAATTTTGTGAAAATCGGGATCGGTGGCCATTTCGTTTTGGGCCCATTCACCGAACGTGTGACGCCCTTGATGGGCGAGTTGGATTTTGTAAGCCTGCAAACTAAGATCCTTCTGCGCGCGATGGCGGATGGACTCATTTGGGTCTTCTTCGATACTCTGCTCCATCGAAACGACCCATTATTTTGGTAATACATTTGCACAATTTGCAAACTTTGTTCAGGAGTAAGTCTATTCGTTATGGAATCGCAAACAAAACTGAGCATAAATCAAGAGACAGTTGTCAAAAAGACCAACTCCCAAAAAAGTATTGCCAGATTGAAAACCACACGTCTATTAAAATAAAAAAATATTTTTTTTTTAGAAATTAAAAAAAAAATTTTTTTAATTAGTTTGGAAAAGCTAAGTATGCAATAAAATTTGAAAACTAAATGTCTATCGAAGAAAAAAGAAATTGAAAATTGTTCGACCAGTTTTTTTAAAAAGTCGTTTTTTTGAAAAACTTTTCGAAAAAATATTTTAAATTTTTTTCTAGTATGTCATTATAAGGCAATCTGTAGTTTTCATCAAGGAAAATTATTTAAAAAAATTCAATCCACCCATTTTCAAAATATTTCGAAAACCAATTTTTTTTTAATTTTAAAAAATCGAAAAAAAAAGTTTTTGAAAATTTTGAAATGCGATATTAATTGAATTATAAATGACTTCCTGTGTGCTAAATTTTATTGAAATCGGGAAAGTAGTTTACGATAAAACCGCATTTGAAAAAGCGGTTATATGAGAGGTACCGGTATAGAACAAATTTCGAAAAATTTATTCCAACTGAAAGATGTATTATTCTAAAAAATTAGCACCCTGAAAGTTTTATCAAAATCGTTAGAGCCGTTTTCGAGAAAATCAAACTTTTTGTTAAAAATTGTATGGCAGGTACCGTTATTTTTCGACCTAGAGCAAAAATAAAAAACACCCCCCGAGATACTACCTAATAAAAATGCTAAATACCAAGTTTGAAGCAAATCGGCCCATCTGTTTAGGCTGTAGAGGCGCGAACAGACAGAAAGACAGACGGACGGAATTTCCGGAGCCACTTTTTTCAACTTCTCTATTATCGTAATGTCATGTCTGATTGTTATATATTTGTTTTGCACGAATCCATAACTTGCATGTTAGTACCTAAATCGCAAGTAAAAACTACGAGTGATTTATGGTCCTGTTTGCCACAAAAAAAAAAAACAATAATTGGTGAAGAAGATACAACAACCAGTTATACATGCCGAAGAATTCGTTGATCCACTTTTCCGTTCTCAAACCAAATCAAAACAAAAGCAAAGATGTTTAAAAAACAATTTTATAAATTAATTTTTCAAATTTATTGCTTCCTCTGTTGGCTAAAAAATTAAAAATTACTAAGCTTTCTCGTAAATTTTGTGATCACTGATCCATGAAAAAAATGAACACATACAAAAAACAAACAAACCCCATTCCGCCCCACTGTATTCACCGCCAAATTGCTATTCAAAAACAAAAAAGCGTAATGTAGCAATCAAATTTTATTGATTCGCCGGCTAAATGATTTAACAAAGACAATAAAAACACAAAAACAATAAATACATTCAACCGAAATGTATTCTTCATACACACATTTATATTTTGCAGCGAAATAATGCTCACCTCCATTGGGGGTTCGTTGAGCTTTAGGGTGGTTGCGGTAGGGGATGAATGAATGAAATCAAATTATAGAACAATTTCGTCTATAATTGAATCAGCTTATGGAAACCGCCTACAATGCGGTTACTGAGTTTTGATGACTTGTTTCAGTCGTCCGTTTGGCAATTTTGGGTGTGTTGGTGTCGAGGGGTGCAGGTGTGTTGGTAGAGGGATTTGATGTGGCAGTCAGAACAGAAGCATCGTCAGAAGCAGCAATCGAATTGAAAGCTATCTGGCGCTTTGCCATTGTTAATGGTTGAATGGGATTAAATCAAATATAATTTTCGGTAATTAGACAATATTCTTTGGGGAGTGTGTGATTAAGTTTTCAGATTCAGATGGCTCTGCGATGCCACAAGGGTATCATTGGAGACTAAATAAAATGGGTTTTGTGTCATATATTTGAAAATTCTTTGGATCAATGAGATTCTTTTTGCCATTAGTGTCGCGCTCCGATGGGATTTTTATTGATAGTATCTTCTAACAGACTCTCACTAATGGCGAATACATTTTGATTTCCAATTTTTGTTTTGTTTTTGGGACACGCCAAATTATCCATTTCAAGAGAACTTAAAAAATGTGGTTATATCAAAAGAAAATGAAAATTAGTCATACACAAGAATAAAAACGATAATAAAACCGAATTTTATTAAAATCCTTAAAGCATTTACATAACAAATAGCAAGCTATAAAAGGGCAAATAAATTACATCAATCTCTGGCTATGTTTGATTTATCGCATACATCACATGGCTTAAAGGAAAAGAAATACAAAAAATATTAACAAGAATGAAAAAGTAAACAGAAATTGAAAATTCTACATTCAATTTAACGAAATATATGTACTTTTCGTTTGACTTTTTTATGGCCAACTGCTGCTTTTCACACACCACACAAGACAAACAACCCCCCCCCCCCTCCCAAAAGTCATATTTTGGTACTCAGCCAACCACATGAAGGAGAACGCCATTTTTTATTTAAAATCCAAATAAAATTCTGTGGAAAATTTCGTCCTGGTCGTCCTTTGAATATCGTGGCTTTGATGTATGTACTGTACATGGCTTTTCGAACAGTTGACACGGAAATCATTAGATGCACATATAAACCAAAAAAATATTTTTGAATTGTGTTGTCATACAACCTCATAGTTGTTCGGACAATGGCGGTGGGTGGACTTCATGTCCATTGTCCATGTATGCTTCATCCAAGATGGAAAACCAACATGATTTGCTTATTTCTTGTCAAGTTTAAGGGCTATCGATACAAAAGAAGATACAAGACACAACAAAATCTCCATTCCGACTTATTGCCAGAGAATAAATTTACCTCCTAATTTAGGTTTATTTTTTTTTTTACTCTCTGTTGAATTTACAGGAAACCTTTTTTTAGAATACAATATTCAAACCAGTCAATTTTGGAATAGAAAAATTGGGTCTTTCTTCTGTTTTTGATGTTTTCCATCAAGCTTAACAGGTTTTATGGAGGTTTATTTAAAAACTAGCAAACCCACCCGGCATTGCTCGGGTACAACATATATTTTCTGGATCCCAGATACAGCGCTTCATATCGCACCCAAGTATACCTAGAAACTACCAGCTAACCATGTTAATACACCTATTTAAATTTAATATTGTTGATATAATAATTGTAAAGGTAGTTACAAGGAAAAACTCATTTTCCAACACCTATCGGGTCAAAATGTTGCTAAAGGCTTTTTTATTATTTTTATTTGAATTTTTGAAAAAAGCAAAGTAAAGAACACCAGCTGTTTGCCTTGGAAAATCCCATCAAAATGGGTGTATAAATAAGAATGAAAAACACGACCCCAGCGCCACCAAGTGTGTAAAGAAAATGGCCTACATTACTCTTTAGAACATCAGCTATGTCAAAATTAGTTCATAGATACGACTTTTCAAAAAAAAAAAAAAACAATCGACTCCAGCGCCACCTAGTGTTTTTGAAAGTTCTTTCAATTTTTTTAATCATTTTAAGAGTTTTCTCAGGAAAATTAAGTATGTATTAAGTATGTCTTTCGAGGAAAGAACATATTGAAAATCGTTCGACAATGTTTGTTTTTAAGTTCATTTTGAAAAACTTTTCGAAATTTTTTTTATGAGCATTCCTAGCGGTACGAGTATTACGGGGAAAACTTTTAAGGGGAGGAAAGCAACTGGGCATTTCGCTGGACCATTGTTTACAAAAAAAAGCGATAGAATAAGGAGAGAGATGAAACATTTCGAAGATGTTCTAGTGAATCAAACGTTTCTGTTGTATAACCTTATCCCTTCTGGAGTATTGCACTCCAGCTTCGGTCGAATGTACGCCTTATAAATAGTAGTCAGATCTAACGGGGAGAAGTATTTCTTGCATAGTCTAAGAAAACCTAAACATTTCGCAGCATTTTTGGCGATGTCATATACAGTGCCGTTCGAAAAATGTTGGTCAAACCCTTTATTACCCTTTTCCGGCGCAGTTCTTGGAATTTATGAGAGGTACGAGATATTTTTGCACTAGGTAGTAAAATGTCGTTTAAAAAGTGCATAAATATCGATATTTTTATGAAGAAGAGGTGCATTCAGCTCGTGATAGCAGTCCAAAGCGAACCGTAGTGAATAAGTGAAAAAAAATGGGAAAAATAAGTTCGGAGTGCAAAGCCAATATATTGTGTCTGTCACGTCTTAATTTGACAACTCGTGAAATTTCCAAAAGATTAAATGTTGCTCAACAAACTATGGCATGGAATTTGAAAAAATATCGTGCGACCGGGACAACTAGCAGGAAAAGGGGCTCAGGGAGGCCAAAAAAGACGACCGCAGTGGAAGATCGTTTTTTGGTGCTGCAAAGCCGTCGGCATCGGTTCAAGACTTCAGTGGATCTTAAAAACGATCTTTGTCGAGCTACAGGAAAAGTAATTTCGTCAAGCGAAGTGAGGAAAAGGCTCGTAAAAGCTGGACTTAGAGCACTCAAGCCAGTACTGAAACCAGATTTTCCAATAAGAGTCAGAGAAAAACGATTGGCCTGGGCTCAAGAGCATCTTAACTGGACTCAAGACACGTGGAACAACGTTATCTTCTCCGACGAATCAAAGTTTAAGCTGCATGTTGGAGATGGGAGGATTCTTGCGCGAAGAGAATGAAAGGAAAGACTAAACTCTCAATGCATCTTACGGATGCCCCCCAAAACTGAAGGTGTGATGGTCTGGGGATGCTTCTCTGGAGATGAAAAAGGTAGAATGGTCATTCAAGAATCGAAAGTTACTGCAGAAGTTTACCTACGGGTTCTGAAAAATGAATTTGAGCCCTCTGCGCTAGAGTTTTTTGGTGACACTAGCAGATCCATTTTTCAACAGGACAATGCTCCTTGCCATACAGCCAAAATTGTAAGTATGAACTTGTTTTTTTTAACATTAAAGATTAATATCAGGCTTTTAAATAAGCTAGAACTTCTTTGACTAAAAATAATATTTGCATTTTTTTTTTTTTTTTTTTTGTTAAAAAGTACTTTGAAGAAAATAATGTCGATGTATTAAGTTGGCCTCCCTACAGTCCTGATCTCAATCCAATTGAGAATATCTGGTCGATAATGAATCTCAAGCTTGCGAAGAAGCATCCAGTGTCAATTGGAAACCTAAAAAATTTACTTATCCCGACCTGGAACACCATACCTGCATCCATATGTAAAAACCTATCTGAGTCAATGTCTCGCCGGTGTGCAGCTGTAATAAAAGCAAGAGGAGGTCCAACAAAGTACTAAAAAGATAGAGAATTTTTCTGAGAAGCAATAAAAAAACAAAAAAACTGCACAAATAAAGAATTTTTCTTTAATCCCTACAAATGGGCCAGGTACTCAAAAATCCATTTTTCGGTCTAACTACATTTTACTCCCGTGACCGCGTGTAAAAAAATTTATTACTCTAAATGTATCATGAAACGATTGAAACCTCATTAAAATATATGTAGTTATTGCAACAAGTTTGACAAAATTCAAAAAAGAAAAAAAATGTTGACCAACATTTTTCGAACGGCACTGTATGTGTTCCTTCCACAGAAGGTAGTTTGTGATACACATACCTGGAACGCAAAGCTGTTCAGTTTCCACGATGCAAGTATCACTCATAGATAGTGGCATAGGGGGAAGGTTATGCTTTAACGACAGCAGGCAGCATTGTGTTTTTGAAGCAATAAACTCCACACGATTAATATTTCCCCATTGAACAATGCTGGCCCGATCGGAATTAAATGAACTAATCATACGTTACCGTTGCAGTTCCACATCCGAAGAAAAGGGAAGTGAATGTGGAAACGAGTATAAGAAGCTAAGCGTACTGCCAAAACAATTAAATGGATTAGAAGTCTTAGACAAAAGATCATCGATACAAATAAGGAAGAGTGTCGGAGACAGAACGGAGCCTTGGGGGCACACCAGCATTTATTTTGTGAACTATCAGGCAGGAAGCCATCCAAAACAACGCGAATAAGATGTTCGACGATTCTAAATGCACCCATTTTCAATAAAGGAGCTTGATAACAAACTCTATTAAATGCTTTTGAAATATGAAGTGCAATAATCTTACTTTCTCCACTGTTCGGTGAGATATACCATCATATCACCAAGCTTACACAGTGGTTTATCAGCGTGGAACCACACCTCTTCAGAACTATAGGGAAAATACTATCCGGGTCATCGGATTTGTCAAATTCTTGCAACTGTACGAGCCTGAAAAAAAATGTGTCCCTTAAAACCATTTACGTTCTCAAGTACCGGAGGAGCCATATCACACTGAGGCAACGTTAAATTAGCCACCACGCGTCTACCATAAAATAGGTGCAAAGTGCGTTTGCACTAACGGTAACGAACACTCATTTTCTATAGAAAGTGTTATAGTTTTGACGTACTGCTTAATAGTGTAACTTACCATGATAGTTTGGCATTAGTAACTTAATAATAAACAACAGATTGCCAGAAGTCACCAAAACGACAATAAAACCAAAAAAAAGTATCACTTTCGCGTAAGATAGGCAAATGCTTATTTATTAGGCCGTAAATATTTTTTTATTTAATGCCTTGTCCACCTTAGTTGCCCCGTAGTTTCTTCTACCTTAAACTCCCCTAATTTCTCATTAACTAATTCAATTTTTTTTTTATAATTTCAATTCAAAATGTTAAATCCCAACTTTATGTATAACATGAAAAAGCTAAAATGACAACTTAATTAAGACGCCACGACCACGAATTTCCATAAGTCTTGCATAAGTGTAAGTGTATTCAAAATATTTGCATAAAATTAATTATTTTCCTTCGCCTAAAAAAAAACTAAATCGAAAAAAAAAATTCCATCTAGGGAATGCGACAGCTGACGTCCCTGATGGATTGATGGCTCAACAGAGATACACGCTATAGTATATTACATCCACCATGTTGAACTGCCCCTGCCACAGGGTGATGCACAGGAGGAAACCTACAAATGTCAAAAAACTTAAAATTTATGAGCATGAAATAGTTTTCCATTTTAATCGGTTTTCTACTGCCAAACCAAAATGTTGGTGGAAATTATAATTATTGCCAGCCATATCTTGGCCCAGTAGACAAATGGCCTGGTTTGTTGGTATAATGGTTATTGTCACGCAAGTTAGGAACGGGGAGTGGTGGCGAGTGATATACAATGTGAAAAACTTCATAAATCATTTGGTGCATAAAAACAAATGGTGATAATGTCTGGTATAAAATATATTATATTCACTGATTGGTCAATCAGTGGCAAATAGTTTGCAAAACAATAATAGGCTTTGTGTGGACAAAAGGATTACAAAAATCCACTAAATATTTTCATCGGATTCTTTAATTATGATTTATTGATTTTTTTATATTTTGTAAAAAAAAATCCTTGGAATCCTTGACTATCAACTCCCTAATTTCAACTATTAAATATAAATGTTGATTCTCCAGGAAATTCCACACGAAAAACGAAAATTCAAAAAAAAAAAAAACTTTGCTCGAAATTCAATAGAACGAGAGGTTTACTCATTTCTGTTCGTAAGGATGCTAAAAAGGGGATAATTAGCCATACTTCAGTCCTAATTACAGCACTTTCAGGATAATCCTAACAAGAAGCGCATGGAATCGCTCTTTACAACGACGCGACTTGAAACAAGTGTATTATGCAGGATGTCAGCCAAACAACATAAAGTAATCACTCCTGGAATGTGGAATGAGTTTTGTAATTTAGTGCATAATGTTGACTGACTCATGACACACAGGACCGTGAAGGATAGAGCATAGAATAGAGTATCCTTTTACCACTTTTCACTATTCGTTATGCTGAAAGTCACTCCTGGGTATTGGTATACTCTTTCGGAAAATTCTTCATGCATGTACATATAAATGTACATATTTTTAGGAGAACATAAAAAAGGATAAGCCACCCCGGGGTTTCTTTTGTATGTGCAACAAACATCCTTTCAGAGATTTTCCTTTTGCCGCATTAGTTTCCAATTTTCCATCAAGGTACCCAGCACCTAGGTATGTGTACCTTTGGAACAACACTAAGCTTGTTCCATGTGCACTAGTTCATGGAATCGAGTGAAGGACAAAGCTTGAAGAGAGTGCCATAAGAATGGAGTCCTTAGAAGGTCTCTACAGTAACCAAGCAATTACATTTCATATTCTGTTGCATAGTAAATTGTTGTAGGTAAACTGTATATAAGGATGCACAGATACTTTTCAACCTGATGTTTGGATTGCAACCTGTTACTCAAGAGACTGCTTCTTCGTGTCACCAAGTTTTTTATGGTGAGTTAGGAATAAACAATGTTTATGGTTAACCTTCATTCTCTAGCACTACCGACATGGTGCAGGATGGAGTTGGTGCTAGACGGAAACTGCATGTCCAATGGGCTAGGCACTCAAGCAAATCGTTAGATATACATAACAGTCTTGTATCTTTTGGGTTATCTAGTGGGTTGTTGGGACAATGGCACCACAGATATGCTGAGTCGGACATTTTAAGTTAATTTTATCGAGGACAAACTTTGAACAAAGCATACATACGACATACACCTTGACAAATGTCTGTTTGTTTAGGTAAAGGACTTATGTTCCTTAAAACTATTTAATTTATTTTGGCAAATAGTTAGAGCAAAAGCTTTGTAATGCCTTCCTAGACACACAAAAGGATCCTTATCAGGGTTTTTATAGTACAATTAGTTAATTTATTGTTTGGTTTTTAATTTCGAATACATTTTTGTTATGGGATATGTTTTCGATTGTTAGATCACTAAGAATGTTAGGTGTTTTTCTTTGACCTGTGGTTTTGAAGAAGAAATAAAACGCATATAATTTAATTTTATGGCCAAGAATTTAGCTTCAGTACAAAGATAAGAGTTTGCCATTATGTTTTAAAAATGATTTCGGCAAGTTACCGCCGGGGCTGGTTCGAATAAATTCCAGCCGAAAGGCCCAATTCTCCCAATTTTGCGAAAATCCGGATCGGTGGCCATCTCGTTTGGGCACATTCTTGATGGTCCGTCGGCTTCAATTCTGGCACGAGTTAGATTTTGTAAGCCCGCAAACCAAGATAATTTCCCCAAAATCTTCCATAAAGTGGATGGGCACAGCTCCACTTGCTGCACGCGATGGCGGATTGACTCATTCGGGTCTTCTTCTATACTCTGCTCCATCGAACCGAACAATTATTTTGGTAATAAATTTGCACAATTTGCAAACTTGTTCAGGAGTAAATCTATTTATTATAAAATTGCAAACCAAACTGAGCACAAATCAAGTAACAGCTGTCAAAAAGACCAACTCCAAAAAAAGTATTTTGAGATTGAAATTCACACGTACAAAAAAAAACACCCTGTAGAAACTTGAATACGGAGTCTGTGCATTACGATGATATGGGCCTAGGAGGATTGAGATCTTAGAGCCTTGGGCTTATGCATCAAGGAACAGGTTTTTCAACTAGCCATCTCTTGTTTTACAGGTAATGTTGGACAAAGACCTCTTCGACTTACGTGCACCACATTAGTTTCGGTCTTCCTCTACTGTGCCGTCCCTTTGCGGTAGAAACAAAGATTTTCTAGTCCAGAACTTTGGTGTCCATCCACTTATAACCCTGTCATATTGGGGATGGAATTTTTTGTCGCTTTACACCTTTTCTAGTTCCTTGTGGCTTATACTAAGTTCTTTGTGTTTTTGTAGGACTTCGATTAGACTTTTATTACAGAATAATTTGACTTCACAAGAAAGGACGAAAGCGATTACCTTACAATTTGGGATGTGTGGTTGTTTTGGCATTCCTCAGAGGAGTTTTGAAATTTTATTTTTTAGGAAACGGTACCTACCATAAAACTGTTCAACAAAAACTTAATTATTTTGACAACGGCTACAACGATTTTGATGAAAATTTCTGAGATTTTTTTTTGTAGTTATTGGCTATGATTTAACCAAAACTAAATTGACCGGAAAAGTCTATCAACTGTATACCTTTATTTATACCTATTTTTTTATTTTTGACTTTTTCGGTAACGGCTCATTTAATTTTGAAAAAATTCTATGAAAAGATGTAAAAGCCAAATTTATTATGCATATAAAAGTTTGAATAATTTTTTTTTCTAATTGATTTAAAATTTTGATGTTTCTTTTTCAAAATATGTATAATGTTTTTGAAACAGAATAATAAATTTTGCTTTTAAATTTAACGATATATATTAATAAACTCTTAAAACTGCGTATCAAAATTATAAAAAAAAATAAAAAAAAAATTTAATTTTATATTCTATCAAAATCGGTCCTACAATTTTCGAAATATTTTTTTCAAAAATCTATGCTTCTATACTATTATAAGGACGTAACAATTATGGTGTTTGTCACGCAAGATCTCAGAAAGTACTCGACCGATTTATTCGAAACCAATTTTGTAATATTCTTTATTATTTGTTTTTTTTTTTTTAAATATGAACATAAATATTTAAAAAAAACTTCCCATTTTTGTATATGGTGTCTTGCATAATCATTTATATCTTTTCAACTGTGTGATATTTTACAAAGATACAAATTTTTGATAAAATCAATACGATAGAGCAAATTTTAAGTTATAAATAATTTGTTTAGTTATGTAAACAAACTGATAAATAAAAAAATACATGTTTTAAAAATATCAGCTTTTTAAGCGAAATAGCTGCTTTGTTTCATTTCATTATCGTTCCAACTTGTTTGCTTTTTCTCTTCCTCTAATGCTTTTTTAATTTATGTTATATACTCTTACACTAAAGTATAGTAGAGTATTAACCATAGAAAAAAAAAAGAACGACAACTGAGAGGATAATTCATGTGTTTACCGGCCTCTGTACATTATTATGGGACTACTTATACGTCCGTTTTGGGAACTACGAAACGCATAGCTGATTGGCTGCTTCTCACACGAATCTCACAAAGATTCACATACACAAAATAAAATGTCAGGGTTTGCAGGGCATGGTCGGTACGGCTCACAGTTTCTATTTTTTTTTTTCTATGTTATAGAGAAGCTGTTCGTCTTCAAATTTAGTAGATAAGGTTATCTAACATTCTAGATAGGATTTTTTACGATTATAGGTACAATAATGCAAGTTATGGATTCGTGCAAAAAAATTCTAACAATCAAACATGGCATTACGATAATAGAGAAATTGAAAAAAGTGGGTCCGGATATTTCGTCCGTCTGTCTGTCTGTTCGCGCCTCTACAGCCTAAACGGATGAAGCCGATTTGCTTCAAACTTGGTATTTAGTATTTTTATTAGGTAGTATCTCGGGGGGTGTTTTTCATTTTTGCTCTAAGTCGAAATATAACGGTAACTGCAATACAATTTTTAACAAAATGTTTGATATTCTCGAAATGGGCTCTAACGATTTTGCTATTTTTTTTTTTTACAAAAATACATCTTTCAGTTAGAATGGAAATGTGTTCCATAACTACGTCTCATATAACCGGTTTTTTCAAATGCAGTTTTATCGTAAACTAATATCCCGATTTCAATACACAGAACGCCATTTACAATTCAAATAATATTGCATTTAAAAAATTTAAAAAACTTTTTTTTTCGATGTTTTTTAAATTTTCTAAAAAAAATAATTTAATTGGTTTTCGAAATATTTTGAAAACGTGCTTGAATTTTTTTTTTAATTTCCCAGATGAAAAATCCATATATTCTTACAATAACATACTAGAAAAAAATTTAAAATATTGGTCGAACGATTTTCAATATTTTTTTCCTCGATAGACATTTAGTTTTCAAATTTTATTGCACACTTAGTTTTTCCGAGAAAACTCTTAAGCTAATTACAAAAATGAAAGAATTTTCTAAAAAATATGTTTTATTTTTTATTTTAATAGACGTGTGGTTTTCAATCTGGCAATACTTTTTTCGGAGTTGGTCTTTTTGACAGCTATCACTTGATTTATGCTCAGTTTGGTTTGCCATTACATAATGACTAGACTTACTCCCGAACAAGTTAGCAAATTGTGCAATATTATTACCAAAATAATCATTTGTTTCGGTAGAGCAAAGTATCGAAGAAGACCCGAATGAGTCCATCCGCCATCGCGCGCAACAATTGGAGATTTGCCCATCCACTTAATGGAAAATTTTGCGTAAGGACCTTGGTTTGCAGGCTTACAAAATCCAACTCGTGCAAAAATGTAAGCCGAACAACCATCAAGGGGCCCAAAACGAGATGGCCAACGATCTCGATTTTCACAAAATTGGGAAAACTTTAGTATGAACTACAAATCAGTGTAAATAAAGACATGAAGGCTAGCATAACAGCTGCGCCAGGAGAGAAAAAGTACGAGTTGGAAAAAGAGAGAGGTTAATCGTAGTGTGCGACTTGACAACCGTAACAACATCAAAACAGAAGATACTGCAAATTGTTGCGAGAGCAGAACCGTCAATAGGATAACAAAGGAACTGACTAGTGCTCGCAGCTCAAAACAACAACAGGCGGCTCTCTGCTCAGTTTGAATGAGGATCAGCTCAGATGGTGGAAGGAACACTTTGTTGCAGTTTTAAAGACAGCAATATGCATTGTGCAACCGATAACTGAACGAAATTCAGCGTATTCCTTCATCCACTCATAGAGATGGTTTGGTTTTTCAAAGGTTTTCCCGACGAATGCTAAAAGGGAAGGATAATCAAGCTCCTGAAAAAGGAAGATTTAACAAAGTTCGAAAATTGGAGGGATATTTGAGTTTTGGCCTGGTATTGCCATGATAATAACAAAAATTATTCTGGAACGCATATGTAAGAGAACATTTACAGGCCACACTGGAAGCTGAAAAATCCGGTTTCTGCACTGTATCCTGATATATTGATCATTATGATCACTTTAAGGATTCCTAATAGAGCAGTGAGTTGAATGTCAATGTCAATCACTGCTACACCAGCTGTTCATCCATTTTGAGAAGGCCTTCAATAGGTGATTAATTTGGGTTGCCTTACGCAGGAGGAGCATCCTGGATAAAATAGTTGTTATTATGCTATTTCGAAAACAACATTTAAAAAATCTAAATATCACGTTCTATACGAAATTAGATTTTCAGATGAGTTTGAAGTCCAAAGTGGAGTCAGACAGAGCTGCGAACAGAATTAACAGAAAATAAGGGATTCGATGGACTTTTGATTATTTGGACGGCGACGCATGCTTATTAACTGATAAGATTATTGATCTCCGTCAAATGATAACAAGGTTGATAGAAAAGTTGAAATTATGGCATCGGGGGTTCAAAATCAATACCGGCAAAACAAAGATGATAAGCATTGAGACCCAGTCATCGTCTATAATAAATACTTCTCAACAGAGAGAAATTACAGTACTTTCAATACCTTGGGTATCATCTTTACGGAAGGTAGAACCGAACTAGATTCCAAGGAAATATGTTAAATAATATATGTAGGAACAATTCTCTGAGCTTAAGAATCAGGCTACGACTGTTTCGCTTAGATATTGAAACTGAACTGCTATTTTTGCTATAGTATAGATGCAGGACTTGCAAAATTATATCAGTTGTCAAGAGGAAGTTGCAAATGTTTGTTAATAGAAGTCTAAGCAAAAATTTTAGTATTTCTTGGCCCAATGTAATGAAGATCTTCACAGGAAAACTTGTCAGGAACCCATCGACGGTGGCAAAAGACAACGACTAATTGCAAATCAAGCAATGCAGTTGAATCCGTTCACACAAGAAAGAAAAAGAGTTGGGCGGCTGAGAAGCTCATGGCCTAGAACATACTTTCAGTGTTTGAATAATTTTCATGAAAGCGTTTTCAAGAAAGCAAATAATTTTCTAAAAACACTTTTCGCTTTCAGAAAATGTTTTTGAAAGATTTTGCTTTCTTGTTTATCACCCTAAATGGGTCCTCTGTCCCGCAGAAATCGATCGTAAGACGTGCGTGTGGCATTTAAAGAGCAACTGACAGTGGAAGTGGAGTATTGAATAAACCAAAGTGGGAGTTCACAATAATAGTGAAGTAGGCATACGGCAGATGCGATTTTGTTGTTGCCATGTCAGGATTATGTTCCATCGATTTTTGGAGACACCGCCAGCAAGCATTATGCGATACCAAACACGTTTGCAACGATGCGGTAATGGCACGGCCAGTTACATGCCTGGCAACGGTCTATCTGGTAGCTAATTCAATGAGTTTGTTTTCAATGCCGTATTTACTCAATTTGCAGCTCGAAAAGATTTTGCTCCAGTGTTGACATAAATAAATTTGTAATCGGTGTCGATCAGAACAATCAATACCACGCTTAATGTTTCAAGTCTCTCATGAGTGTTGCTTAATTTTTACCACCAGATTCCTAAGACCTTCGCATCCAAATTGGCCTACGATTAGCCAATGCTGTGAAATCCGTAGGATAATTTCTATAACAGAAATGCGATAATTTTCCCTTGCAAACAATTTGCTCAGCGTACTCGATTTTGCAGCTACCGCATAGATAAACCATAAACAAAGCAAAGTCCACAGTTGCAAATCCACAGTCCGTACCCGTTTACACACAAAACACTTTCAGAAAGCACTTCCAGAAAACATTTTCATTATCATAGTGTGACGAACCGAAAAGTACTTTCAGAAATTTTGCGTTCTCGAAAGTAAAAAGTCGCTTTCAGAAAGTATTTGCCTTTCATAGTGAGCAGTCACACTCTGAAAGTACTTTCAAGAAAATTTTAAAATAGGAATTTCCGAAAGACTTTCTGAAAGTAATTTCCTTGCATTGTGTGACGACACCTTAAATCAATTTTTTTTTTTAATATTTAAAAATGCGAATTGGATGAAAAAATTAACTCAAATGATTTCCTAGCGATCCCTTGTTCTTTATCTTCCCGATATAATATCTTCGTGTAAATACTCCATTGAATTTTCCTCTTACCTGTTGTCGGTATGAAAATCCCAGACCAACTATTAAACTCTTCTTGATTTTGTTTTACAATAATGAAAATTTCACTCCGAACAATTATCCTTTGTTTTTCCTGCTATTTAAATGCCAGAGAAGGTATTGTTGGCAGCTTCTTGAATTTTTGTTCTTCACAAATTAGCATAAAGACTCTCAGACTAAACAAACTTCAGAACGCTTCAATTCAGAGAAATTATCAAAATCGTTAGCAGTCTATTCAATCAGTCAGTCTTGATATTTATGCAACGTTTGCTTTTTGCAAGGATTTTCAATTATCATTGAAGTTTTCATGAAACGCAAATTTCATGCAAAGATTTCTTAAAAAAAAAGACTCTCCACCCACTTACTTAGCCCTTAAAGTAAAAAACAAGTACAAAAGCTAAAGAAAAATCAAGACCTCTGTGCTTGTTTAAGATCCTTGCAAAAAAGCAGCGCAAATTTAAAATATGAAGTTGGCATTTCGCCCTTAGAAACTTTTCCTTCACCACCCCCCAACCATAAGGCGTTGCGTAATTCATTTCGAAATGAATTCACTTCACTTTTTGCTCCTCTGTTCCAACAACTGGACTACGATATTTGCTTGTATGCATAGCCATAGCCATATAGCGCGGCGTATAGTGAATGTGTACCGTTATGCGGTGGTAAAACAGAGGAGGCGGATGTGGGTGGTGTGGTGTTTACTTTTTTCATCCACTTCAGCATTACAGCTTACAGTATTTAGCAAAGGGATGGTAGGGGTTTTCTTTTTTTTCTGTTTATCTAGCCGATTGCGGTGTGGGGGGAATGTTAAAAACAAGGGCTGTTTTTTATTTGTTTTTTTTTTTTGTAATTTTCATGTTCGCGTGAAAATGCATCAAGTGCTGTAGTGTGCAAGAAAATTGCAACAATATTCGCTTTTTTATTTCGCAATTCAAAGTCAACAATTAATTTTTGTTTGCTGATGTAATTAACTTAGAGTTACTGTGTGAAAGGGGAAGTGAACAAAAGTGTGAGTTTAAAATGCCAAATTAATTGTGAAACTTGGTAAAGAGTGTTGTCTAATAAAGTTTGATGAATAAAGCATGGTTTAATGGGAAGCCATAATAAATGGGGCTGATAATGATGATGTTTATGTTTTCAAAACAAATGGAAATAATTAATTTCATGTTAAGGCGAGGGAAAGTTTTATTAAATTAATTCATTAAAAGATTTTCAATCAAAGCAGAGAGGATATTCCTAAAACTTATCCCTCAAACTGCAGAATCATCAGTCGTTTTCAGTTAGTCCACAGGGTTTTTTCATAATGTTTATTGTAAACGCCTTTAAATGTCATCAGTTTGACAAGAAAATTAGACCAAATATAACTTCATTGAAAAATATCAGAAAACAGATGTAATTCCCCACCGCTCCTGCAAATTCACAACACACACAGAGGATTGCAACGATTTTTGTGTCTATTTTTTTTTTTCAATTTTTCTTGATAAAATAATTTCGAAAGTAAAAATATTGAATTATAAGTATATTTAAACATCTAAGCCAACCAAATTTATTACAAAACTATTTCTAATTTGAATTCAAATTCGTCAAAAAAATTGGAACGTCAAACTATACTCTATCCCGAGAGTATTATAGCGGACATGCACTTCTGCCACTTTCTTATAATCTGGAAACTGCTTTCGCCGCAACACTTTAACTTAACTTCTAGCATAGAGTAGAGGGCAACAACCAGTTTTCTTCATCTCAAATTATCTACATAGTTTGTGTCATATTTATGGCGTATTACAACAACATACAGTTCCAGTTCCAGAAAAGACTCCAAAAAATCAAATCTGAAGCTAACGTCTTCAGAGAACTAAATCGAATATCTGGGAAAAATGCTCTAATACCCGAAACAATTAACACGAGGAATGGAGATCCAACATCAGCACAGGAGAAAGCCGAGCTAGTAATTTTGAAGAAAATTTCAAACCATACCCACCTACTGACCAGGTATTCCTAGATACAGTCAACACATTAATCCAATCCATTCAAGTGATCCTGTTGAATGTTCGCATTTATGCACCTGAGATGAAATTGCAGAAAAATAATCTACAATGCCAAACCAAAAAAGTCTTTTGGGACAGATGGATTGTCCAACTATATCATCAAAAGGCTTCCACGGATAGTTATCATATTCCTGGCAATTATTACGAACAACTGCATCAGTAATAGTTACTTCCCACGAAGTGAAAAACTGCAAAAATTGTGGCAATCCCCAAAAAAGACAGCCCCAGTCTCATCTCCAATTATAGGCTTATATACTGAAAGAACTGTTTCTTATGGAACTAAAAATCTTCTGCTGCGGGAGAAATATAATCTCAGGCATGCAATTCGGATTTCGGGAAAAACATTCGACGCTGCACCTACTTCTGAAACTCCAACATGAACTTTCCTTGGCTTTAAACAGTCATCGAGTTACAGTCGGATTCTTTTTAGATGTCGAGAAAGCATTTGACAGTGTATGGATTGAAGTTCTCATCCATAAACTTCAACTATTTAGGCTTCCCATTTGCACTAACGAAAATAATTTTTTTCTTTTTATTCTTCCAGAAACTTCTTTGTGCAATTGGAAAACTAGAAATTCACAGTAAAGAGCATAAGAGCTGGAGTCGCTCAAGGATCAAAATGTACAGCATCATGACAATAGAGCAACCAGTTCCCATTGAATGCGAGAACCTTCTCTTTGCCGATGACTCGCTCACCTACAACAGCTCATCAATGTCTCCAAGCCTAGCACTGAAAAAGGTTGAAGCCCATATCGGAAACAAAACTGTTCGACGTCTATAAAAAATGGGGCATAAAAATCCATTCAACGAAATGTGAACTAGTCTGCTTCAGAAGACCTAGAGCCAGAAGACGCAATAGATCGGCCGGAAACTCCAGAAGCCTGCTACTGAAACTCCCCAACGAAACAATTATTGCTGCAAAACTTAATGTCAAATACCTAGAAGTGCACTTAAGCGAGCTGCTTAAGCTTAGCCCTCACGCACATGCGGTCCTCAGCAGGAAATTCAACTTCGCTTTCCATCGACTCCATCCCCTAATGAAGAAGGGCACTGGACTAAGCCAACCAACCAAGCTGCTCATTGCTCATATAAATACAAGCAACTCGTCCAACCTATCATCAGCTACAACAGCTTTCATGTGCGGTTAACGATTTCGAAAACCAGCATGAGGAGGCTATCCTTGTTTGAGAGGAAAATAATGAGAATATGCACAGAGCTATCCTTCAATCATCAAAGTCGTAGGCAATTCAGAAATGAACAACTCTTCGAAGAAGCTGGAATCATCGCTATAGACCGGAACCCTACCCTGTTAAAGAAGAAGCCTATAGGACAAGTCAGCAACCACCCGAATCCACTCATTCGCAGAATAGCCAATCAGGAACGACTCAATATCAAGTTACCTAAGCGCAATGGGCTCCTTGGATGAAGCAATAATGCCAGCCATCGACAACGGAGATGTTCTCTTTTACCCTGCCCCAATATCAGCGCACCATAGAGGCTAGACACTACAAAACCCCGCATTTTGAATCCGAAAGCCATAATGCTGTAAGATATCCCAATAATAGGAGTATCAATCGTATAAGATTTTTCAAAAATCCACTGAGTTTTTTGAGATCATGGAATGCTTGTTTATCGCAGGAGAGATTCACCAAAAAACTTGTGTTGAAGTTAGAATTTGGAGTATGGAAAAGCAAACAACAAAAAGTTTCCTCCGTTGTATGTACTATACCATAAAACATACACAACACACCAGTACATGAGCTAACGTCAAACAGCAAGCTACTTAGACAGAATATTGTCTTTTCCGTCAAAAACTTTTTCATTTCAAAATATAAAAATTTTAAGCTCAAATTTTTAAAAAAGAACAAACAAGAAGAAAGAGTTTCATTAGTAACTTCTTATATTTATGCAAACTTGTAATGTCATGTTTGATTATAACCAAGTTGTATTTTAAATATAGTGTCCTTCAATAGGGCCTTCTAAGCTTTGACAATTGATAGCGGCCATCTTGTTGAGGTTACGTCTGTCAAATTAGCTGTCATTTATTCAGTCTGGTTTATCAACGTGCAAATGATAAAATTGTTTTATCAAAATGGGTGCTCTGTTCCGCGCGCTTCGCCCATTGTACGGTCGCTATAATCGTTCTACCGAAAGGGCTATTCGCTGTGTGGTGGATAAATTTGAGTCCACCAGTTCAGTAAACAATCAACCAACACCCGTTCGTCGACGAAATCAGAGATTTGATCTGTTTGCTATCCAACGTCTAGAACCGGAGTTAAGACCAAAAATTTCACTCACATGCTCCTCAATGCTTTAGTAGTATAAATAATGTGTTTTTTATAGACACACTTTATTTTGGTTTTCTCTTTGTGTATACACACAACAACAGCATTGACGATCATATGCGTGTAAGCCGCACGGGACCCAATATGTGGCGTTTTGATCGGTATTCAGAAAATCTTTGGTAAACACGAGCAACGCCGGGTGGGTCATCTAGTAGAATATATTCTCCTTAATGTGCTCAGTTATATTCGTACATATGTAAATCACAACTTCTCGTTTTTGTAAAGAAGCGTGTTGTAACCTTACGGGAAACTTTAAAGCGAAGCCTTTATAATGAAGGGGAACCCCACTGCTGACCTAAATTTATATTCAATAGAAGGAAAATAAAATAACTGCACAAGAATAACGGAGGGATAATATTTTTTTGCTCAGCAAATGTTCCCCAAGACGCTATACCATGTTATTAAAAAACAGGGTGATCCACATAAAACCCATCAAAAAATAACGTGTTAAATAAATTAAAAAAAAATTTAATTGAATTTTTTTCTCCCCCTTTATTCAAAAGCAAACAATATTTTTTTTAGAAAAAAAAATAAATTTATTACGAGACTTAATTACACTATATAGCTAGCCCATTTGTTTTAACGTTAATAATACCTGTAATAACAGTTATTTTAGTTTTAATTGTATGACTTGTTCAATACATTAATTTTTTTTTTAAATAAATGTATTAAATTATTCAATTCACTTTGTACCGAAGTGATTTATGTGATGACAAAGAGAAAATTATATCAATAATTTTTAATATTTCTCTATCATGAAATATGTATCCGTCTTTTATTAATTATTGCTTTTAAAACTAAAATGTAAATTTTGTACATGTATGTATATCGTACTATACTTATTACTTAAACTTGTAATGGGTCCGCCAAATAACTTCTTTTTTTTCAAAATGCTTCATCAACATCGAATGTAGCTTCGGCTGGCACGTAGCGCCATCTTGTTCAAACCAAATGTTGTCAATATCCTCCTCTTCAATTTTTGTGAACAAAAATTCATTCAACATGGCCCGATAACGATCGCCATTGACTGTAACGGCCACTCCTTGTTCATTTTCGAAAAATGGCCCAATTATGCCTCTGGACCAAAATCCGCACCAAACAGTAACTCTTTTTGGGTGTATCGGCTTTTCAATGTATGCGTGCGGGTTTTCTGTGCCCAAATGCGACATTTTTGCTTGTTTACATACCCGCCAAGATCAAAATGAGCTTCATTTGAAAAATTATTTTTTTTTGGCAAAATCGGCATCTTCTCTAAGTCGATCGCAGGCAGTAATGTCGCAATATTTTAAGCGTATACACAACCATATTCTTTTAGCGGAAGGATAAAACTAATTATCTGTCAAATCAGACAGGAGTTAAGTGTTACCATTCACGAAATAAGCACTAGTTGACAAAAAAACGTTAGATGGCGGACCTTTTATGCATTATTAAACATGATTATACACATTATATGTGAATTTTGTTAGTGTTGAGATCGGTATTTTTAGATTTATCTATTTTTTGTATTATATAAGATGATCCCCATTAATATCTATACACATCAAAAAATCCCTTTTTTAGTAGATTCGGAAACGGCTGGACCGATTTTGATTGGATTGCTGATTGTCTGGGAAAAAAAACTTAAGCTATACAAATTATCTACTAGGTGGCGCTGGAGTGTATTTTTTTCAAAATTCTTATTTATGGACTGATTTTGACGGAGTTTTCATAGGCAGAAAGCTGATGTTGTAAGAATTAAGTTAGGCTATTTTTTAATTACCATTTGGCAGCGCTGTAATTTTTTTTTTTTGAAAATTCTTATTTATGGTGTAACTGAGGCAATTTTAATCACCCAGTGGTGCTGCTGGGGTCATTTCACGATAGCAGATAGCTAAATTGTAAGAAGTAACGGAGGCTACTTTGATTATTAGTTTGCCAAAATATAGGGTATGTATAACCGAGCAACCCCGGGTGGGTAAGCTAGTTGGTTTGTAAAACTAAAACTATAAATAAGTGGGGAGACCTCTCTCTCCACTACAGTATGAATAACAAACTACATCTTAAATGTTTTTCTTTTGTTGATAGAAAACTTGAGATTTTTATTTTTTTAAATATTAGATTCAACGAAAAAATAAGATTTTTTAGGTGACGTAATATTCTTAAATTAATTTCTAATGTTTTTTGTAATAGTCCAGGAGTCGGCCTTAAAAATGGAAAATTTAGCCATTAGGTAATGGGAATTACATAAAATGTACAAAACCGCTGCTGGTCGGACAGACTTTTTGTTGTCAGTTTGGCAGTAAAATGGCCACTTCCGGTTTGGTGTTGGCCTACCTCATCGGGTCAACGAACAAATAAGGTATCGAATGAAAGTTTAGAATATCTACATTAAAAATTTGTTGGTCGGAAAAACATGGACCAAGCTTTTTTCTTAATATTAATTTGTCAAAAAAAAAATTGATATTGGCTTATGAACTTTAAAGAAATTTACAGTATTTTTTGCGATTAAAGGGACTTTAAGGCAAGTTTAGGATTATTGAATATAACAAAAATTGATATAATAATCAAACATTACATAACGGTCATAGGGAAGTCTAATAAAGTTAGTGGCAAAAAATGTCTGTCTGTCTGTCAATATGTATAACCAACTGCAGCCTAAACGGCTTACACGATTATTTTCAAATTTGGTGTGTGTGATTCTTTTGGCATTCCCCAGAGGGGAACGGTAACGGCTCTTTGGATTTCTATAAAAAAATTTATTTGAAGAAATCTAGGTAGCCAAATTAATTCTGCATATCAAATTTTTTAATAACTTTTTTTCTAATTAAAATTATTTTTGAATTTTTTTTTTGAAAATCAATATTTTTAAAACTAATAAAAAAAATTATTTAAATTTTATAATCACATGTATATTAATAAAATCTGGAAAACTGCATACCAGTTTTCAAAAAACTAAAAATAAAAACAGGATTTTATCAAAATCGGTCCATTCCACTCCAATTTTACTAAAAACCATTAAATGTTGTGGTTTTAACACTTTTTTTAATTTCAGATAGTGTCATTTTTCTACGTGAATGTCACTTATTTTATTATTTTTTTTCAACGATATGACCGAACATATAAGCAAGTACGTGCGATCCAGTCGTGCAAATAATTCTTTTGAAAATAGTGGTCGGACTGATGTTTGGCCTATGTTTAGTTTTGTCCGATCAGCAGATTTTTAATATAATTTATTTTAAAATCAACTTTCCTAAAATTGCTTTTGTCAAAATTTCAAATTCTGAATTAATTAGGGCAATGAATAATTAGCTCTTTTTATTTAAAAAAAAATCCGTTTGATTTGTTTTCACTTTCTTAGCTTTTTTATGAAAACACCCTGTATACTGTCTTGCTTGTCTTGTATTATCCCTCCTAATAAAGTATTAAAACAAAAATGAAAACGATTCACCCAAAAGACAAGTTTAAAAACTTTTTTTTTTTGATAAATTCCCCAAAAGATTTTTCATTTTAATTTTTAAGAAGAAATTTTCTTTGATGAGATTTTTAATTGCACGCGCCATTATTTTGAGGAGATTCTTGTTCTCACGTTCACAAAATCTCATAGATGGTAGTTTTTTTATGGAAGAGATATTAAAAATAATATGCGCATCATAATACTGGTTGTTATAGGGACTGGAGAAGGTATTAGCAATTTAAATGATTTTTTAATAAAGTTTATATAAATATGAATTATCCCAACTAATTTTCACTAAAATAGGTAATGCTTTTTTTGATAAATAGTTAAGTTGAATAATTGTTTTTGAAGAATGTTTTCTTGGAAACAAATTTTGACATAATTGGTAATTCCATTAAAATAATAATAGTTTTATTAATTCTCGAACTGGACGAAAAACAAAATGCAGGGGAGAACTTAAATACAGGATCTTTAATGAATAATGTTGTATTTTGGTAGGAAATGCATAACGATGACTTAGAAAGCTACCAAAGGCCAAATTTCCTTGAAACTAACATCGGCAGGAATAATGACAGCAAGATTAAGGTCCAAATCCGCTAAACCATTATAAGCACCTGTTTTGCGCTGACGAACGATGCGACGGATAACGACAAAACCTGTTCTATTGCCATCTTAAGCCGGATTATAATTTAGGCCCATGTTGAGTTTGTCCGACCAGCAGATTCTTAATCTAGATGGTCTAAGCTTTCATTTGATACCCAATTTGTTCATTAACTCGATCCAAATGAGATAAACCAGCACCAAAAAAGCAACCGGAAGTGGCCATTTTACCGTCAAAGAGACAGGAAATAGTTTGTCCGACTAGCGGTTTTGTATATTTTGCGTAATTTGCCATTTATTTATGGCAACATTTTCCCTTGACCCGATAAGGTAGTTGTTCTTACGGCCGCCTCCCCTACTACCACCTCAGAATGGTTAGGGGTCGGACTAAAGAATAAACAAAAAAAATGAAGACCGTAGAAGGGTTAACAAAGTTCAACTATCGGAGTACTGTTGTGTCAGTCAATAGCGGAATGGACAAACTTTATGCATTTGGAATTATTTCGTCGTGAATCAAAACCCACCCTGCTTTACGCCTGTGAAACATAAAATTGCTCCGCAGACGTCTCGAACGGTTACAGACCTTTGTAAATCTTTCCCTGCGTTACATCCCTAAAGATCTGGTGGTCAAAGATAATTTCAAACAAACAATGTGGATTTGGACTGGACAAACAAAAGTTGATGCGAAAATGGCACACTAGATTGGGCGGACACTGAGGACACCAGATGACAGCATAGCAAAGCATAGGTTTGAGTGAAATCATCATTGTGCATGGCGAAATGGTAGGCCAAGAACATTTACCAATGCTTAGGCATTTTGCTACGAAAAGAAACGAATTATTGTTGCCCTATCCTTGGAGTTAAGGTGTTATTGTGAATGCAGTTTCGGGAACTCAAAGAAAATAGAAAATAGAAATTATAAGTTTAAAATCTCATTAAGAATTGCTTAGACTCAGAGCATCGAAAATATTAAATACTAACTTACCCACCCGGCGTTGCTCGGGTAGATCATACATTTTTGAAAAAAAACGAACCAGGCGTAGCGCAACCTTGTAATAAAAAACATTAGTTACCTCTTACAAAATAAGCTATCTGTTTGTGAAACGACAGCAGCGGCACTCATGGGTGAATAAAATTGCTTTAGTTACACCTACACTTGCCTGTGAAAATCCCGTCGAAATCGGTCCATAAATAAGAATAAAAAAAAATACCCCAGCATCACCTAGTGGGTAATTTAAATAGCCTAAGTTAGTCACTAGAACATCAGAAATCTACCAGTGAAAGTCTTGTCAAAATGGGTGCAACCTTTCCCGAGATTACCCGGAACAAACAAACAGAAAGACAGACTCTCAGACAAACATTTTAAAAATTCTGTTTTTGTTATAAGTTCTGCATATACTTTCATATGCATCTAGTAAAAAGCTGTTGCACTTAATATTTATTTATGTGTATAAATTTATAGATACAAAAATCGTTTCAGCCTTTAAGTCTTTATAATAAACTAGCTTAGCCACCCGCCCGGCGTTCCTCGAGTATATCATAATTTTTGAAAAAAAAACCACCCGGCGCAGCGTGGTGAGGTGCCACCTAGTTATCAAAACAGCTTTGGGTCCCTGCTCATCTCGAGGGTCGAACTACAAATGATCTTCGCATCATTAAAGAAAAAGAAGTCAGCAGGAGTCGATGGTATACCCAATGTTGTACTACGACATCTCCCTGAGGAAGCAATAGACATATACACAACACTGTTCAACAACGCGCTGAATAATGCATATTATCCAGTGAGCTGGAAGACAGCTGTTGTACATCCTCTCCCGAAAAAGGGAAAGGACAACTCCAATCCGGCAAATCTCCGGTCGATAAGTCTTCTTCCGAGTATCAGCAAAGTATTCGAAAAAGTTATCAATAGAGCTCTGTCCAAGTGGTCCGAGGACAAAAATATAATTCCAGACACCCAGTTCGGCTTTAAGGCGGGACATGACACAATTCATGCCGCGTCAAAGTTAGTATCTGCTGTCCAATGGAACAATGCTAAGAATCAATGCACGGGTGCCTGTCTGGTTGATCTGGAGAAGGCTTTCGACACCGTATGGTTAGAGGGTCTTTATCTGAAGCTAACCACATGGGGCATAAGTAAACCACTGCTATATATGCTTAACGACATGCTTAATGGTAGAAAGTTTGTTGTCAAGAGTGGCAATGTAACATCTACCACAACTTTTGATATTAAAAACGGTCTGCAACAGGGAGCGGTGAACTCGCCGATTTTCTTTAGTATTTACACCAGCGATCTCATTGGGAGTCTACCTCATGCAATTGCGTATGCCGATGATTTAATTGCGTACAGAACAGGTCCAAAAGTTGAGGTTATCAGAATTCTCTTGCAACGTGATTTCGATAAAATTCAGCAATATTGTAATGATTGGAAGCTGAAAATTAACTTCCAGAAATGTAAAACTATCCTGTTTAGAACCCCTGTGTCTAGGGCTTCTAGGGATACGAGAAAGAACTGGCGCAAGCTAGTGATCGCTGGGCCACATGGACATCCACTGGCGAGTAAAAGTGTAGTAAAGTACCTTGGCATCTGGCTGGATCAGTTTCTATATTTCAACCGACATGTAGAGGCTGCTCTAGCCAGGGCTAGGGGAGCTTTTGCTCTGACAAGACGGTTGTTTTATAGCAGCCGCCTTGATAGCAGAGTGAAAGTGATTTGCTACATGGCCCTCATTAGGCCGATGATTGCCTATGGATGCCCTGTGTGGTTCAACGTTGCACCATCTCTAATGGAAAAGATTCGGGTGTTCGAGAGACAGTGCCTTCGCACTTGTCTCGGCCTTTATAGAACACCAGAGTCGGAGTACAAACATTATTATTCCAACGAGGTCCTATACAACGGGGCCAATACAAACAGGATAGATAACTTTTTAATTAAGCTCATTCGCGGACACATTGCAAGGGCGATGACCTCAACTAATGGACAAATCTTCGGGGCTTACTACCCCCAAGATGAATATTTTGAAAGCACACGTTCGAGTGGTTTTATCCCGCCCGAGGCTTTCCTATACCTTGATAGTCGAGGGCTGATTCAGGATAGATCGGCGATTCCGTTGATCTACCACGTCGGCCGCAGAACAGTTGATAGGCGGCTCCTCTACGACCGAGACATAGTCGCTGGGAGCGAAGCAGAGCGCCTCCGTTTCAGTAGGGCCGTGCCCGACCGGGATCGGAAGGAAGCCCTAGATCAGGTCCACCAATTTTGGTGGCTTAGCTAAAACCCGACCATTTTCAGTCGACATAGACGAAATATCGCCTATGGCCGACTTACATATATCTTTAGTATCTTTAAGTTAGGTAGGGCAGTTGCGGCGGCACCAAAAAAAAAAAAAAAAATCTATAAAATAAAAAAAAAGCTTGCTGTGGCTGTTCTAGATTTAAGTATTTTAGGTTTATTTTAAGTAATTTTAAGTTTATTTTTAGTTTATTTAAGTTAGTTTTAATTAGTCTAAGATAGGTTAACCAAAAAAGCTCAGATACGCAGTTTAATTTTTCTGGGTGAAAAATAAAACCCTTCATTGATAAGATAAATTTAAGTTATTTTTAGGCCGAAAGGCAATTAAATTTAAGTTAAAGATTAATTTAGAGCGCCCGCATAGGGCCAGTAAGTTAAATAAGTTGATAGTTTTAGCTAGTTTTAAGATTTTTGTCTAGCATTTAAGTAGATATAAGTAAAAGTAAAATAAAAATCATTTAAAAGTAAAAAAGTACAGCTTTGGGTACTCTTTAAATTATCGGCTATCTGACTCTGAAAGTCCCTTCAAAATCGGAGCAACCGTTCCCGAGATTAGCTGGAACAAACAGACAGACAAACATTTAAAAATGTGTCTTTTTGTTATAAGTACAACATATACTTTCATATGCATCTTGTAAAAAGCTGTTCTTTATATATTAAACAAACAGAAACTTATTTCTTATTTATGTGTATAGATGCATAAAAACTGTGTTTTCTATGCCCTCTTCTATCATTCTATAATAGCATGTTCGATTGTTATCTCTTTTCAAAGTATACATTTGACCTTGAGGGTGATTTCGAGAGAAATCATCCATTAGTGGTCCATAGCAGTTCATCAACTGTTCACGTCCATTTTGAAAGAAAAAAAAATAAAAAATTTGAAAATTTTCATCTCCGTCACCGCAGACCACAACCTGACATAATCCACTCAAATATGTATGAGTTCCTCTATATTAATGTGTGTATTTGCCTAGCACGTACATACATTTTTAAATTACAAAATAAAACACACAACTACTCCTACCACACGACATGGATAAGCTCAAAGTTCGCTACCTCATGCCGCATCTTCCGTTTCCGTGTTTTCCAAGAAACCTGAAACCCCGTGTTAGCAGTGTTTTTGACCTATGACATCCATATAACTACGTGTGTCCGAGAATGTAGGGTTTCCCCAGAGTTCTCTAGGAGCAGAGGCAACTTAAGTAATATTAATAGGAAAACCACTAGGTGACGACGCACGGACTGTGCAACAACGATGCGGTGATAGTCTATTTCGAGTACTTCCTCAAGCTAACGTATAGTAACTTAGGTGCTTTTGGGATTATATCTGTGCGAAATGTTTATGGGGTTCGGGAGAGGGAACACACATTCTGGACGTTTGGTTTTGGTATTGTATTACGTGGATGACTGCACACGTGGATATGATTTCATTATTTATTCGAATTAACTATGCAGTCACATGTCCTGAGAAAAATTATTGCGTTTTACTGACCAAACTATAGTTAGACTAGATGGTTTCCTAACAAAAAAAAAAAAAAAACCATACAGGAGTGTCGTGTCAGTGGATTTATCATCAAGAGTGATGGTTGTCACATGATGTTAATTATTTTATGTATATTTTTTTTTAATTTTCGTATTGGTTTGCCAAAAAAATAAATTTCAGCTTTGGAATGTGGTTAAATATTTTTTTTTTATTAATTATGAACAAATAAGCTGTTCGTTGAGTTGAAACAAACAACAACAAAAAAACAAAAATTAATGAATAAAGACTAGAAACATGTTGTCATACAGTTGTTGGTATTAATTGCTTTAAATTGATCGTAAAAAAAATATATTAATGCTTGGTCAAACCGCTTGTTTTGAGTTTTGAATTTTGCAAAACCATATGTACATACATGCGTAAGCAGTGGCAGTTTTATTGACATTTGGTACATTTGGTTTTTGAACTTTAAATATCGAATAAATAAGACGTTGATATGATAAGCAAGATCATCGAATTGATTTTTTGAAACTAGTGACTGAGTGTTTTCTTTTTTTTCATATAGTCAAAATAATTCTTATCAATACGGTTTCCGACCTGGACAATCTATCATCGGCTTGGGATAGTGTTAAGTGAGAAGAACTAAAGCGTGCAATGCCCAGTGTTAATATACGTACCTGTCAATCTAAAAAGACTGATGGGGATTACAATAAGGAAATCGCACTACTCTGGCAAAACTAGGACTGAAGCCTTCGAAATTTCCAAGTGCGTACACAAAATTATGTTTTTGTCTTTCTTGTTTGATTTCCGAAAACTGCATTCCCAGCAACATTTAAACTCCCCCTAGTGCATAAAGCAACAACCAGATCTCTACCCCAAGTTCGGGGACTGAGCTTTCGTCAAAACTATTGTCCTCCATATTATTGTTGGCTAACAAACTTGGCGTTTACTTTGAAGATTTCACCTAAAGTTCATCTTTGCTATGTTGTTGTTTAGTTTCCTTAATGTGTGCCCAATCTTCTGCCATTTTTGTAGCTTGATGTCAACATCAGCTTTGTTTGTCCAGTTTTACTATCTTTAGCCTTTTTTTCTAATGAGCGCGCACCAGTGATTGTTTGTTACCCTTTTAACGTAGAGCAGAATGCGCTGGTATTAGGAAGATTGGGAGGAGAAGGATAGGAGGCGTCGATTAACATTGGTTTTGAATGTTTGCAGATCAAAATGGCAAGGGAAAATCTCGCCGGGTAAAATATTCCGAACTCGTGTTGTTCGGCTAAAAAAAGAATCCCTATATTTCACGGTACGTCCGAAATTGGGCTCAAAGGCGAACTGATGAGCATTCCTGGCGCGATGAGTATTACAGAAAAAACTTTTAAGGGGAGGAATGCAGCTGGCTATTTCGAAAAAACATTTTTTATAAAAGAAACGATAAAATAAGGAAAGACATGAAACATTGCGTCGGTATTCTAGAGGGGCAATTGTTTCAAATGCATTTCTATTTCCTATTAATCTTTATGCTAAAAAAATATTCTTTCGAGCAGGTGTAGCGATGTTTGCGAAGCACCTGCCCAGAGGTGTGAGTTATGCTCGAGCTCTGGGCGCATAAACGCTTTGTAAATTGTAGCCAGATCAGAAGGGGAAAAAACTTCTTGTATGGGTACAGAAAACCTAAGCACTTAGCAACATTTTTAGCGATCTCAAATATATGGTCGTTTCAACGGAGATCGTCCTTGACACACATACCGAGTACTGAGAGCTTTTCGGTTTCTTCGAGTAAGTGCCATTCATGGACAATGGCATTGGGGGTATGTTTAGCTTTAACGACAGAAGACAGCATTGAGTTTTCGAAGCATTAAACTCCACACGATTCCTATTACCCCATTTGAAAATGCTGTATAAATCGGAGTTCAATGAGCTTGACTTACAGTACCGTTGCAATTGTACGTCCGAAGACGAAGGAGGTGAATTATGGAACGAATATGAAAAGCTGAGGTTAGAGTCATCAGCAAAACTGTTAAGTTGATTAGATGTAACAAACAGAAGATCATTTAAAAAAATGAGGAAAAGAGTGGGAGACAGAACGGAGCCCTGGGGCACACCATCATTTATTTTGCGGGAATCAGACTTGAATCCTTCCAATACAACTTGTATTGAACGGTCCAGATGATAGCTTCTAATCCAATGAACAAGAGTATCATCGATCCTAAAAGCAGTCATTTTCGATAAGAGAGCTTCATGCCAAACTCTATCAAATGCCTTGGAAATATCAAGCGGAATAATTTTACTTTCGCCAAATTGATGATAGGATTTGTTCCACTGTTCGGTGAAATATGCCATCAGATCACCAGTGGAACGATTTTTGCGATAGCCATACTGACGGTCATGGAGAAGCTTTCTATCTTCGAGATATTCCTTAAGCTGACGGTTAATCAGCGTTTCCATGACCTAAGACAGAAAGGATGTAAGTGAGTCCGTAGGATTAGGGGAAGGATGCTTCACATTTCTTAGGGACAGGCTGGACAAATGATGTTTTCCATCTTCTAGGAAATATTCCAGAAAAGTAGGAGCAATGGAGAAGTGTGGAAGAACACCTCTTCAAAAGAAATGGGGGGGGGGTATACCATCCGAGCCAGCGGATTTGTGTATATCAAGATCTTTGAGAACTCTTGCTACTGTAGGAGTGTGGAAATAAATCTGTCCCATGGAAAAATTTACATTCTCAAGTACAGGAGGGGCAACGTTGCTGTAAGGCAGCGTGGAGCTGGCACCTGAATCGGCGCCGAGCAAGTTTACCTTCTTTGGAGAGTAGACAATAGCTTTGTCATTAGCGATGAGCTTTGGAACCGAAGATGTTGAGGAGCTTTTAATATTTTTTTACAAATGACAAAACATTTTTACTGTCTTTGGACATTGCAGAATTGTTTGCCGCAATTTTTGTCGTAAAAAAATGTTGGGTCTTTGATAACGGAGTTGCATGAGTTCCTTCCTTATTTGTGTTTTTTCCGATTTTCAGGGTTTGATTTGTAAGATCTGAAACTTACTTCTTTGATCCTGATAGCTTGTTTAAGTCAGAATTAAATCAGGACTTTTCTTTAGGTTTGATGATTTTTACTCTGTTATGAATACCTAGAAGAATATCATTTGTGATCATTTCAGCACTAATATTTATGTCACTATCCTGGAAGCATAGTGACCAGTTGAAGTTATGGATAAAACTATTCAGGCCGTGTTAGTTGGCTTTCTCGTATTGCCAAACGGTCCTGGTGGTAAGTTTTTCTTTAACTGGATGAGTGGAGGACGAGGAATTTGCTGAAATGACACAATTACCTGAAGTGCCAAATGAAGAAGTTACTCTAATGGTATATTTATCAGGGTGATAAATATTTACTTACTTACATGGATAGCGTCAGTGCTCGTTTAAATTTGATTTAGTTTGACGTCTCTAAGCCGAACGTACCGTTTAAAAAATTATTTAAATTGGAATTTTTAAACCGACTAGGAAACTTAAACCAATTTTAAACACAGTAGCTAAAATGGATTCACAAGAAGATAATTATTTGTTTGTTTAATTTACCATTTAAATGAATTTTAAGCACGCATTTAAAAACATATGCCTATTTCCCGCATCGTTTAAGTCGTACCAGATTCCAAATCATAAATTCCTAACACAGCATCGCTCACACCCGCATCGTATCGCCAAATACCCTCCATTGTCGCCATCAAATTAGAACGCTTCCACCACATGAAATAAATAGGTGAATCCTAAAACTAGGTCAAACTTAGTAGCACACCAAAGATACACAAACGATTACACGTTTTAATAAAAAATAAAACTCCCCAACCCTTGAACCTATTTTCCCTCAAAAAGAACTCCCCAACTCTTGAACCTATTTTCCCTTAACCATCATGGCTCTTATTTCATACAAAATGAATATTTTGAATTCCCCCCACCCCATTGAACCTAGACGTTCTGTGATATCTTAAACCCATAATTTATAACCCTTCAAAAAAAAAATAGAAAAAAAACTTTGACATTGAACTTTTATACTTAAATAAAAAAAATACGTTCATCCTTATATGCGTGTGTGTGTGTGATAAATATTGAATATCACTTACCATATAAAATCCTTGCAATGGGAACAGAATGTCGGCTGCTTAAAGAATCTTGGTATGAAGCAATGATCCTTAACATTGAAGACATTCTTCTTCTTGAGGGCACCTTTCCTGAGACGATTCTTCATCGTGTTCTCCATGCCTCCGCTGGCGCCATCCTCCTTCATTCTTTCGATATTATTATCGTTCTCAATCGTCGACGACGACATATTTTTATTAATTTTAATTATTTTTTTTTATTAAATAGATTCAAAGATACTTAACAGAATAATGCACACTAAAGTGATTTAAATTTTGTTTAAGCGAATACTTGAACCTTTTTTTTCTTTTCTTAATAAACACAAAGCATTAGAAAGGCGCACAAAAGAAAACTCGGTTTTCAATACACACACACAAAAATCTACGACTTGTATCTGGATTGTATGTACATATATTTGTTTTAATCGAATATAAAATCGTTAAAATCCAGGTGCAGGAACGAAGCTACCACAATTATGAACAATGACCAATGCGACAGGTTGTTGCGTTCGATAAGGGTGAATGTAAGGGGGTGGTTGGTTTTTACACTTCAGTTGCACGCTTATATGTGTATTAGGCGAAAATATCGAACGGTTAGTTGCAGCTTTCACAATGAACGATTTTCCCGATTTTGATTTGTTTAATATTTAAATATTTAAATGACAAACTTTTCAAGTAACGACAAACCGACAATTTTTTTTTTTCAAACAAAAAACACGCAACTGTTACAGTATCCCAGTATCTTTTCTATGCTCTCTTTCCTCTAGATACAATATCTTTTTTCCAATTAAACTATGCTGGTTGCGTAAATTTTCGCGTCGTCGTCCGACACGCTCAACAAACCGAAACGGAGTGAAAAACCTTTTTCACGGACCCTGCTCTATAGGCTCCGGTTTCTCTCTCATTTAGGGGTAAATTTTCTAGATGCAGGTTGTGAGTTTGGACAAGTGACAGGCGGGAAAATCCACACACTTACGGAACACGGAAAAGCCCGGCGAGACAACGTAGGACAACGTGTGTTCATGTGTGTCTTCTGGAGCTGCCTCTGCCTCTGGATGACCTCAAATGAGAGCATCAGCGAGCGAAAGTTCAAAGAAGAGAGTGCGCCATCGCAGAACCAACCCCCATGAATTGATTTGGGGGTAGATTGTGAGCTTTTTTTTGCTCGTTGTGTTTTCTTCTTTTGGAGCGCAATTGTTTTTACTACGAATATAGATTCTATAGTTGTTTCTTTTTTTGTTGTACTTTTTTTATTTATTTTTCTTACACATTTTCATTTGGCGGCGATTGTTTATATTTGTATTGTTTTTGCAGTAAAGGTCACTTGCGTTGGGGCAGGGAGTTGGCTTATAAAAAATTTCATTGGAATTCGAGAAAAACGGCACTATTTACATGTGGCGCTTTGCTTTGGGTTTCAAAAAACACACGGCAAAGGTTAAATAAAACAAAAACAAATCAAACACAATCGACCACCACAGCTTAAGGTTTGTTTGAATAGTTTATGAATTCATCCACAATTCGATTTGATACCCCCAAACCAGCCAACAGATGGTCCCATTCATACTCCACACTTTTTTGCGCAATAAATTTTCCCGACTATGATAATTTTTTTTTTGTTCGGCTTTATTGAATTTTTTTTCAAGGAAAACTATAAAACACTCGAATCAATAGAGAAAAACAAAACAAGAGCAAAAAAAGATTGTATCTTGCAAAGGCAGACACCGAGTCGCGACAAAGTAAATTTAATGGATTTTGTTCTCTTTTTTTTAGAATAAAGACTCGGGATAACTTTTTTTTTGTATCTGAAAGATATCACAGAGCAAAGGAATATCGGAACGGCGATCTTTATGTGTGAGGCCCAATCCATACGCTCCAAATGTATCTACTCAATTCGCACAAGCAATGGTGAATTGCTGGCGCTGGGCGGCTGGGGCTACATGCTGTGCTCTCGATAATAAAAAAATATTTTTTTTGTGTACCTAGTTTTGTAGAGAAATAGAAAAAAGAAATAAAACATTGAAAGTTAAGCAGATTTAAGTATTCTGTGTGTTTGATGTAGAAGGCAACCTAGAATTTTTAGTTTTATTGTTTGTGTTTTATTTTATTTTGTTCGTTTCCTTCTTTTTTGTAGCATCAACAGCGGCACTTACGAATGGATACAGGTGGAGTGTTGCCAATGGGTGAGAAAGGTATTTAGAGAACACGAATGAAAAATGGGTTTTATGAATTTATTTGGTTCCCTGTGGCGTATGTGGAATTTTTTTTTTTGGAAGAAATTTTAATTATATTTTTGTTTGTGAGTGAATAAAAAAATACTTCACGATCGGTTCGTGCATGGGGTTTTGGTAGATGGAGATCAATGAATAATTAAAAATAGAAGGGGCACCGGACAAAACTGCCACTAGAGCGTCCATCGGGGGCTAGTGTCGCTCACCAAATACAACAACCGCATCTAATTTCTTCCTCTTGGGATATTTTTTGCAATCTTATTGTATATGGTCCACCGATTTAAAAGAAAAAAGCGATATTTGGTTGCAATAAGAGAAAGAAAAACAACAAAAACGAAGAAAATATTTTTTTGATTTTTTTTTGTTGAACGATTGATATGCGTGAAAGTCAGATACGCTCAACACAGGTTCTGCTGGTTAAATAGGGTTGTTTTTCTATTTTTTGTGGCAATGAGAAAATTCGTTGTTTGGTTTAAATTTGGAATGACGACTATGGTGGTAGGTACAATTTTCTTTTCATAATTTCTTTGACTATGCGACATTTATGTTGGGTACCTACCATTTTCATCTATATCAACATCTTGTTGATTTAAAATTCGATCCTAGGTACTAAGGTTTTTGGGGCTTAAAATATTAACAAATATTGAAGTATCTAGTTATTAAATTGTTAGTGAATATAGGAAGATATTGATCACATTAATAATAACCAGAATCGGTTTGGTTTTCTTAATGTTCATTGAGAATCAGAGCTTTACATATTGCACATGAAGATTGATTGACTCTTAGCACTGATCGCCATAATAGGTAACTTGCGATTATAGGTACTATAAGGCAAGTTTAGGATTCGTGCATATAAAAAATCGAGATAATAATCAAACATGACATTACGATTTATAGAAGCCTAGAAAGTAGTTTGGAGAAAATGTCTATCTGTCTGCCAGTCAGTCTGTCCGTCTGCATGAATAACAGCAGCAGCCTAAACAGCTAAAGCGATTACCTTCAAATAAAAATAACTAAACCTGCCATATAACCGTTAAGAAAAATCTTATTTTTTTTATTTAATTAAAGATCTGCTGTATATGTATATATTTTTTTTATTTAATTTAAGATCAGCTGTATATTAATAAACTCTAAGAAACTGCATACCAAAATCTAATTTTTTTTTAACTAAAAGCAAAATAAACAGGATTTTATCAAAATCCGTCCTACAAATTTTTGAATTTCTTTTTCTTTTTCATAAATCCTTTAAGACTTGTTATGGCGTGCTTCATTTTGACTAAGAACAAGAATTTATTTCAAACTCCAATTTTTTAACTTTCTAATTTTTGTTGGAAATTAGGAAAAAATGTACAAAATTTTCTTTTATTATTTTTTACTCCTATCTTATATCTCTATCTCTATCTTGTTTGGCATTTACGTGATTTAATAGCTATACTATATTTAGTGTGAGGTATGTGATTTTTTTGATATTTGAAGTTTTTTGTTCCAAAAATTTTGTGTTTTAAACTTGAAAGCAAATGTTTTATTTCTTCTTCTAAATTCAATCCATATAAACGAGGTCTTTCACCAATTCCTGTAAGTCAAAGATTGTGAACATTTTTTCGATGTGTTCAGCTAACATCGCTTTTCAATTTATATCTTTAAGGCCATTCTTCGTGGTTTGTTCGAATTAGTGCTGATTGTATCTTAGGCTTTCTTACACTTTTAATAGTCTTCCAAACAGATCTTTTGTTGAGAAGAGCGTGATTGCAGCCATATCTTTATTGTAAGCTTATCATTTTTAACTTGCGATTTATAGGGACTATAAGGCAAGTTATGCATTCGTAAAAAAAATTAAAAAATTCTTACAATCAAACATGACATTACGATGATAGAGAAGTCAAAAAAAGTGGGTCCGGAAATTCCGTCCGTCTGTCTGTCTGTCTGTCTGTCCGTATCGATATCTACAGCCTAAACGGTTGGGCCGATTTGAATCAAACTTGGTATATAGTATTTTTAGAGTACTCTACCCAAATGTTTTTGGAGTTGGCATTCTAGCTCCAAAACTAACGGTACCTGCCATATAACTTTTAATGAAAAAATTATTTTTCTCTGAAACGGCTCCTACGATTTTGATAAAACTTTTAGAATGATGTTTTCTATGCAAAATCTATCTTTAAATTTTAATGGATTTTTTAGAAAAAGTTTTATAACGGTACCTTAAATAAATTTAAATAATATTGCTTCTTAAAATTTTCAAAAACAATTTTTTTTTATTTTTAATAATTTTAAAAAAAAAATATTTTGTTTTTTAAATATTTTGAAAATGGATCTATAGATTTTTTTAAATTTTTTCTCCTAGTATAAACTCTTAATTTCTTGAAATTGACATACTAAAAAAAATTTTAAAATCTGTTTTCAAAAAACTGTTATGAATAGTGTTTTTTTGATTTCATAAAAAATTTTCCCCAAAATTTTATTTCATATTCCTCCGATAAGCCCTAGCCATTAGTCAAATAAAAGATGGTCACAACCTACGTATGTATAAAATACTTACGTATTTTAAAGCATTTCATCATCATAAAAGCACACAGAATAAATAAGGAGCCTATGATAAGCACACAAAAACAACTAACAAATAAAAAAAATTATTCGATTACTCCTGAATTCAAAAATTTCAATCGAGAAAACAAAAGTTTACACCTTCCTATAAACAAACAAAACCACTCTGTTAACTTTTAATATTGTCTCTATACCTACTCGCTTAACAGTAGTTGGATTGGAACCTTCCTTCCAACCTTATTATAGGTACCTAATATCCTTAATAAATTCCATTAATACCTACACGAACCATACGTTTATCGATCCATCAAACATAATTAAGCTATTTTAATTAATTTGATTTCATAAAGTAAATTATTGTTATTGGGACCTATATAGGTCCCTTTACCTTGCATTATTGCCATAATGCTGATTCCGGCGAATCTTTATGCCGGTTGTTCAAATTTTTCCATACCAAAATGAAAATTAAACTGAAAAAAGTCAGGAAGCAGCAATCCTATATATTTATGTGTTTATCCCTTTGTCGTGACGCATGTTCGTTCGAGCTTCAAACCACAACGATTCTAAAGAAGTTGCAAGTGAAAAAAAACATTAAAATTAATTCTTTGTCAAAAAGACGCCTGCACTTAAAAAAAAGTAGCACATAGGAGCAAGTACGTACGACCCAGTCGTGCATTTTATTTTTTAAATAGAAGATTTTTTTATTTTCTAATGAGACATTTCTGCTGTTTTTTGAGGAGTGTTTTTCAATATTCTTGAACCACTTTAATACATTTTTCGACTTATTTCCAATGATTTAGGCGGAGTTTCTTCGCAATCTGCACAAAACCATTTTCGCAGTTTGTTTTTTTGTTTGTTAGGTATGACTAGCAGGCTTCGGTTTACCGTAAGGCCCAATGTACACGGAGCAACTGGAAAAAAACGGATCACCGATGCGAATTTTCAAGTAGTATGCTTTGAGCCATATCCTGTGTAATCAAATGGGACGATGCACCTGACGCTACTGGTTGAAAACTTGTTTGCGATTTACAAAAATCTGTTTGTAACCAGTCGTCTGTTGATTAGCATGTCGCAATTTTTTTTTAGTAGATTTCTCTGTATTCTCTATCTTCTAAAAGGACAAAAATTGATGAAATACTATAGGCCGAATGTCAGTATTTTATATTGGCTGCCAAACTATCATTGCGTCTAGCTTGATTGTTGACTTTAGAGAATGGTCAATATTTTGTCTTATAAATAGTACTGAGGATACTTATTTTATTAGATGGCTGATACGCATGACAGCCAGAATATCCTTTATATTGACAAACTTGTGTTTTTAAGATGCGTTTCAGAAATCAGGCATGTGTCATTTTTTTTCAATTTTACAAAATGTATTTCTAGTTCGAATATTTTGTTTTGGTATGCAATGTACAAAAATTGAATAACCGTTCCATTTCCATTATTAACTACATGTTGGTCAGATATAGGATCAAACTCAAACTAGGTGTTTCATTAACCGCTTCTTAACTTTAAATTTAAATAAAACACAGTGTGTGTAAGAAATCATCAAAATTTTGTATTCGTTTGAAAGGCCTATAAATGCCATTGTGTATGAAATACTACATTGTTTAAATGTTCACCGCTGCTTCTCTTGTTAGTGCGCATCCCAAGTGTCCAATTTTTCATGAGTCTAGCGCATAAATCATGCTGAATTTGACCGATGGCATTTGTTATGTTGGCTTTGAGGGCCGCTATGGTTTTTGGCCTAGTTGCACAGAATTGCGACTTAAAAAATCTCACAAGAAAAAGTCTAATATGATAAAATCACATGATCGCGGTGGCCATAGTTCACATCACCTCTGCGTGAGATGAACGTACAATGGGCGAAGCCCGCGGAACGTTGCCCGAACTGAACATCTATTTTGATAAAACAATTTTTTCATTGGCACTTGTTGTCCCTATTGGAAGAGCCTTTAGTTGCACCATTTACTAAAGTATTGTAGAATTCATTAATATCATTTTCGAGACTTTGATTTTGTTAAATTTGCTTTTTCACAGACGCTTTCTTTGACAATTTAAACTTAGAAATAACTAGCTTACCCACCCGGCGTTGCTCGGGGATAATAAACATTTTCGAAAAAATGACCCGGGGTGGCGCCTCCTAGTAATAAAAATAGCCTTCTTATGAAATTAGCTAGTAAAAATAGCTTTAGTTACTCCTTAAAACATCAGTTGTCTGTCTGTAGTAGATTTGTATATACACTGCATAGTACTATCATGGAACATCATTTTTTTAGTTCCGAATCAAGTCGCAATGAGCTGAAATCGCCAATTGGTGTGGATATAAAATAAAAACAAATAACAAAAGCGTGTGAAATACTGGTACAATATCGGGAAATGTTCTTGTCTCCACTATTTAGAGTTAGTTCCGAATCAGCCAGACGAAAAATGACCACCATGGGAGTACTATAGAGAATGTATATTGGTAATAGTCCCGTCAAGATCGGGACATAAATAAGAATAAGAATTTTCAAAAATAAAAATGACTCCAGCGCCAGCTCACCTAGAGATAGTCAAAATAGGCTGACTCCTTACAAAATGAGCTATCTGCCTGTGAAACTTCTGTCAAAATCAGTCCAGAAGTAAAAATTTTCAAAAAAAAAAAAACTACCGCAGGGCCACCTAGTGGGTAATTAATACACCCTAAGTTACTCCCTAGAACATCAGTAATCTACCAGTGAAAATCCCGTCAAAATCAGTGCAGTCGTTCCTGAAATTAGCCGGAACAAACAGACAGAAAGACAGACAGAGCGACAGAAAAAAAATTAAAAATAGTGATTTTGTTATAGTCTTAAAATACCTTTGTATTGTTTCAGTACTAATGGCAACACAGCAACACTCCCATCATCAAGCAGCATAAAAATATTATGAACACAAGCGAAATGAAAACAAAAATCAAAAGCTTTTTTTTATGTCGCGATGATGACTATGATAAACACTCACCGTCACCTTCACTCGTAGGTATAATGACGTAAATGCTTATCAAGCACCTGAAGTCTGCACGACTTGCATTTCAATTCGATTGTAGGATTTTACGAGAGAGTGGGTTGCATTCAAAACGGATGGTTGCACTGACGTGATATTCAAACCAGGACTGTGAAAATTGCATGTTGGCGTAAATTACTAATTTGAATGAAAAAAAGCAAACAACGGCGGGGCATGTAGCATGCATTACTTCTAGTTTTCAATTAGAGTGGTTTTCTTTGGTCTTAAATGCAGAAATGTGCAACGCACATTCAAAAGTGTCTTTGTTGTATACGAGTATAGGTCTACATAACACTTGAAATATACGCAAATGCCAATATTATTCAAATTTAACCGAATAGAGGGAAATTTTGTTGAAAATTCATTTTGAAATTTGAATATTGGGATATTTAAGGTTTGTGTTTATGCTCTTCTCATTGTAAGCTTTAAGCTTAAATTGTTTGAATTTAAACGCGACAAAACTTTTTTCTTTGCTGCTGTCTTTTTGTTAAAACCATTTAGAAATCCCAAAGTTCTGATTTCAAATTATAGGGTATATTTACATTAAGAGTACGATAGTTTTGGAGCTGCAAAATATTGTGAAGTTTTGGCCTGGGTTTGACAAATAAAACTCAATCAAAATTCTTAAATAAGACAACAAATCTCTTTATTTTATGAAACACAACGTCTTTCAGTTTAAATAACACCAAATTTAAATTTCACAATTAATAACAATTTTTATTTAATCTCAATTCAATCATTTTTAACTAAAGCTTCCAATAGTTAAAAATTCCACTTTCTAAAATAAACTAAACTCTCAATGCCAACCATTGTATATACAATGTGCCAACTACTCTTGTATTTACACAAACTTACAAACTTTTGGAAGTTTCCATCTGGTTCTGGCATAATTTAAGCTTTCGGTACTAATTCGAGTTCGAATTAGTACTTCGACTTCGATTTAGTACTCAGCCAAAACATAATGCAAATACGTTGCATAGTATTAGGAGCATGGTTGTTGTACACAATAAATGTTGGTTGTTGTACACAATGAATCCCATAGATGTCGTTAATTTGCAAACAAAATGTACTCTCCGAATATCGACATATTTTTACCACATCACAATATAAATAATTCTGAAGGACTTAAAACAATTTTTTTACGGCGCAACGGCCGGGTGGCGGTCGGTGGTAAGCGAAAGCCTGAATAAAGATTCTTCCAATAAGGACTTCCGAACTTCGAGAGTTGATAGCGGCCATCTTATTAAAGCTACATTTGTCAAATTGAGTTGTTACGGTAAATTTTACCACAACAAGTTTGTTTTGGCTGGATACTTTGCGCGTCATTCGCGGACACATTGCAAGGGCGATGACCTCAACTAATGGACAAATCTTCGGGGCTTAATACCCCCAAGATGAATATTTCCAAAGTACACGTTCGAGTGGTTTTATCTCGCCCGAGGCTTTCCTATACCTTGATAGTCGAGGGCTGATTCAGGATAGATCGGCGAATCCATTGATATACCCCGTCTGCCGCAGAACAGTTGATAGGTGGCTCCTTTACGACCGAGACATAGTCGATGGGAGGGAAACAGAACGCCTCTGGTTCAGTAGGGCGGTGCCCGACCGGGATCGGAAGGAAGCCATTGATCAGGTCCACTAGTTTTGGTGGCTTAATGAATATAGTTAATTTCAGTCGACATAAAATCGCCTATGGTCGACTTACATTGATCTATCGTATCTTTTAGTTAGGTTAGGACAGATGCGGTGGCACCAAAAAAAATATAAACACAAAATACAAACAAAAATAATATAAAAACACAAAAAGTTCCAAAAAAAAATGTTTAAAAAAATTGCTGTATCTGTTCTACAATTAAGTATTTTAGGTTTATTTTAAGTATTTTTAAGCTCATTTTTAAGTTAATTTTAAGTTGTTTAAGATAGAGTAAGAAAACTGATAAAGGTACCCAGTTTACATTTTTCTGGGCAAAAAATAAAGCCATTTTAATTTTAATATAAAGTTAAGTTATTTTTAAGCCAAAAGACATAGGACCAGTAAAGAGATTTTTGTCTAGCATTTAAGTAGATATAAAATATGATCGTAATGTCATGTTTCATTGTTATCTCAAATCTTTTTTATATTCACGAATCCTGAACTTGCCTTATAGTCCCTATAATCGCAAATAAAAATAAGCTCCTTAGGATGCTGCTGAATTAGTGAGATAAGAACACTGACACACAAAGAACTGAAGAGGATGACCATATGGTTGTTGGTAAAGTGCATTTTCAACAACATTTTTTGGCTGCAAGTTTTGATCTAGCTATCGAAGGAGTTGGTGGCAAAAAATTGGAAAAAGAAAGGAAAAACATTAAATTTAAAATTAAAAAAAAAATTTATTAAATTTAAATAAACTCCTTGCCGCAACACAAAGAATTGTTATTGTGGGCTTCTTTGCTTCTTCAAAGTATAGTTTTTTTTGTCTCTTGAAAAGATTCTGGGTTTTGTCCAGGCAATCTCCAGCAATGAGGCCCATTTCAGGGTGAATGAGTACGTGAACAAACAAAATTATCGTATTTGGGACAATATTAATCCACATCCGAACCAGGAGCGTCCAATGCATGCCGAAATTCACGGTTTGGTGTGGATTTTGGACTGGCGTGGTCATCGGTCCATATTTCTTTAAAAATGATGTTGACCAGGTTATCCCTATCAACGGCGAGCGCTATAGGTTGACCAACTTCTTTTGGGCTGAATTGGGTGATTTGGACACCAACGACATCCGTTTTTAACAAGACGGCGTCGTGTGCCACACAGCTCATGCCACGTCAAAAAAAAACCTTAAGTTCTAAACTTGAAGACGATTGACCCAACAGTTTAGGCTGTAGTCCAAAATACATACGACCAGTCAAACAGACAGACAGACTCAAATATTTGTCTCTATCATCGTAGTGCCATTTTTGATTGTTATCTCAAATTTTTTAATCTGCAGGAATGCATTATAATACGTATAATCGCAAGTAAAAATGGTGTAACCCGGGCTAAGTTTTATCCTGTTTTTTTTTCTAACTAAATTTTCTACTGACCACAGCTTCTCATAGTCGAAGAAATCGATGACCATTTGGTTCTCAGTATGTGCATTACAAACCACCTTCTGTCCAGTAGTGTAGTGACCAAATAACATATCTGACTGCAGTAAGAATCTTTGGATGTGTTGAGCCTTCTTCCGAAGATACCAGACATTTTTGACTATCTGACTTGGATTAATTAGCGTTTTGTTTTTTTATACGAACTTTTATTTTGAAATGCAGAATTTCAAAATATTTCTGTTCTACAAAACAGTGGGTATTGTTCTTCTAGACCGAAATCAATGAAGCATTTATAAACAACTTCAAATTAATTAACAAAGCTTGTATATTATTTTTTATTTATTGCACACAAGATTTCTAATAAACAGTAACAGTTTTTTCATTAAACTGACTAAGTGCATTGATCACTTTTCTTTTTCTTACAACAAAGTAATAAACTCCGGATTCAGGTATGAGAATCCAATAAACTCATTCTGTTCCATGTTCATCATAAACAACTTATCAGTTGGAGTCAAATCGGTTTTCTCCTGAGTGAATTGCTGATCAAAGTTAGCAATATCCTTACGATGTTTCTTTGGTAAAAAAAAGTATCATTTCATCATTATGCAACAATAGGTCATCTAAACAACTTACAATCTTTGGTTTATAAGGTGGTTCAATATCACGTCCAGATACCTTATCCCAATCGACATCTTTAAAGAATGCATGTGTTCGAATATCATAGCGAGCAGTTGGTCCTGATCCCAGACGATTATCTGGCTTTTTAGCTAAGAACTAGATTAAAAAAAAAAAATTGTTTGTACATTTTTGAATACAACTTTTCACTCCAGACATACTCCAGTACAAATATCCTTAGCATCCTGAGAGAAATGTTTTGGAAATATAACTTTGTTCTCCTTGGCTGCCTTGAAAATTAGTTCATCTGTATCGCCTTCGAAAGGTGACTGGCCGGCTAACATTTCGTACAAAACCACTCCAAAGGACCACCAATCAGCTGCATTAGTATATGGAAGATATTGACTTATCTATAACGAGATCTTATTGAAGATTCTGATATTTTAGGCCCGATAATAGACGATTCTCACTTCTGGAGCCATGTAGATTGAGGTACCACAAAAAGTATTGGTAGTCTTTTCATCCATAATTCCCTCCTTGCAAAGTCCAAAATCTGCAATTTTAACATGTCCTTCGCCATCCAACAGAATGTTATCCAATTTGAGATCCCTATAGAGGATTCCTTTTTCATGTAAGAAAAACAGTGCTACTGCAATCTCACAAGCATAAAACCTAGAAAAAGGACATCACTTGAATATCCTTCTTTAAGATTTCTCAAAATGATTTTCCTACAGAGCAACATTTTCCTTGAATCGTCCAACTTGTTGGATTTGGAACATTAAATCCCCACCTTTGCAGTATTCCATTACAAAGAATAAACGGTCCTAAAATCAAAAAAAAAAAATATTTATTTAGTTGATGAGATTAATGAAAGTGTTTCTCTGACCCACCATAGTCTGGAAGCATGAATGTAATTGCACCAAGAATGGTGGTTTTCCGGATAAAGCCAGGACACGCTTTTCAATCATCGGAAGCTCCATGTCATCGGTTTGGATGATCACATCCTTGCGAAGGACTTTGCATGCGTACAATTCATCTGTTCCTCTGCGTTCAGCCAAAAGGATTTTGGCAAACGAACCACGACCAAGAACCTTAAGGAAATTGAAGTCAGCCGCACGAATCATATCGCGCTTGCTCATGTTGTGAGGCATATCCTTGTGGTCCATGCGGCGTTTCACTTCACGGCTGTTGTCACGCTAAAAGTTTAATTGAAATTGTTGTCAGGGGAATTATAGAAATCCAGACCGAAGCTTCACACATTTTTGATTTGTCTACCTACCTTTACTTGATCCCTCAGCATTGCAATATCATTATTTGGATCACTGCATGGAATGTTGTAATGTTCACCTTCTTCTTGAGACATCAATTTATACCAACCCTCAACTGGTTCCTTAAAATAAAAATAAAATGGAATTACAAAAAAAAAAACATATTAGCTCCAAAAACCATACCTTTATAATTTCCTGAATACTAAACGAAAGAGATCCCATGAAGTCATTACGAGAAGTTCTGTCCCAATCCCAAACCTCTACAAGGACTCGCTTCTCTCTGTCTTCTGGTTTAATGTCACTTTAAAAAGAAAAATAGAAAATAAATTTGTAAAACAAACAAAAATCTAAAATTTACTAAGTAAATGTTTCATTATAAACCGGGTTAAGGGTTGCTTTTATAGTTTTAGTCTTCTTCTTTGTCTTATCAGCCCTGTCTGGATGAATCTGAACTCGAACATAAGGATCACTGAGCCCATTTGTATCCATAGGAATTAAATTTGCACCTTCTTTAACTAAAAAATGAAGAAAAACTAAAATCCAGTTACTACCTTTAAGCCAAACACAATGAACCCACTTTCAACTGTAAGGACACTACCCTTCATATGAATTTCCAGATTTATCCTGCCCCTAATTTCCGTTATGTCAGCACCACATAATTGAGGAATTTCTTCCTTACATTGCGGATGGACATTCAGCTTGCATCCTTTTTACAAAAAAAAAATTTAAAAATCACAGCAAAAACCAACCACAATTCACACCAAAACCCTTACCAGTGCAACAATATCCTTGATGAGCAATACCATGGAGCAGCATACCGCAATGGTCACAGAAAGTAGGTGCCTTGTATGTGGTCGACTCGAAATTGTGTTTCACCTTTTGGCAATCCTGTAAGGGTAAGAAGAAGAGTAATTATTGGGATGTGGTAAGTCTTTCGAGGCCATATCCCACAACAACCAACCGAATCGATTTCAGTATCCTTGCCAGCGCACTTGAAGACCACATACTCATAGCATCGATCGTGGACATTGAATCTACACGCTGAGAATAATGGTAATACTTGCTGTGTAACTAACAAATATTTATGGAAAGGGATTAATATTTACCTTGACATTGGAAACCTTGCTTGCCGAAGCCCCTAAAGAATTACAAGGATAGAAAACAAAGATTGCAAGACACTCACTCACTATTTACTTACCAAATAAACTCCTTACAATGACCGCAGAATGTTGGTTGTTTGAAGAAACGTGGCTGAAAACGATGTCCTTGGATGACAACGATTCCCTTGCGTTTCATTGCACCCTTTCGGATGCGGTTTTTCATATAATTGATGATTTGCTCACCCTCTGGAGCTGCTGAAGATGCATCTGCCATGTTTGCTTATGAGATACTCCAAAGGACTCTTCCACAACAAAGAAAATAAATTAAGTATGCTCGAATGAAGAAAGCCAAATGAGGCTTACAGTTCGAACAGTTGATTCGAACTAAATAATTTTCCTCAATGAGTCGAAGACCAACAAATGAAGCCCCTAGAATGTGCAGGCATAACAAACTAGGGTTAATTCTTACAGTTGCAAAACTTTTTTGCACCCCATTGCACAAATAGGGAATGGCAGCATATTGTTGTCTGTTTTTGGTGGAAAGAATGTTGGAAAATATTTATAGGGAAAAATATTTTAGAATACTTGTATTTGGACACAAGAAGGAGAGAAATTTACTCCGTCGTTCTGACGAAATTTCTAAGCAAAGATGAACAAACAGTAAGTATTTTCCTTGCAATTGGCTGTTTGGGAACAATTAAATTTCAGGAAGTTTATCTAGGAAAATACAATATTTTATAACAGTTTTTTAGAAAGTTTGTTCATGTTTCTTGGAAAACTAAATTCCTGAGAAATTATGGGCTCAAATTTGTCGAGTTGTTTTTGGATCAACCAATTGGGTAAGAGGAAGTCCTATCTGCTATGTCTCTGCCTTATAGACAAAGTTAAAATTAAACCAACACAGTTACAGATTCTCGGGCATTTACTTTCGTCACGTCTCAGATTGAAGAAATAAATTTACAGATTCAGGCGAATTTGATCGAGAAAATCATTTCAATCACGATGCCGATTCACATCATTTTTGTTAAAATAGTTTAATGCGGAGAAATTACCAGCTTTAAGTTAATGAAGGATTCCGTCTGTTTTTTTCTTACGGACTTCAAGCACTCGGAGAAAATTCTTTTGGATCGATCTGCACTCTATCATCATTTCTATTCATGTTTATCAGTCTTCTGGAATAGAAAGGTCTCAGCGTATAAATTCGAATAGTTGCGAAAGGAATAGAATGAGATGGAACTATATGGTTGATATTGTAACCATCATATTTAGATCAACAGAGATCCTAAGAAAAGTATACATTTTCAAGTTATTTTGGGGTGTTGATAAGTCTAGGCAGGTTTTTGTCATTAAGCTTAGATAGTTCTTCTAAGTCCTTTCTCAAGAGCAAAATACTGGGTAGTGATATAGAAAATTTATTGTGTCGTCATGCACATCTCTTCGTCGCTACATCTTCTGAATAGCTCGTCTGTGCTGAGTTCAAATTTGTGTTGTAATATGCCAGCATTCTACGCACCCTCGGTGTATTCAAAAGGGAGCGCAGCGATGATCCATTTCTTGCTAGCTCATCACCTCTTTCATTTTCCGCTGTTGCCCGGGAGCCAACATAGTCTTATAGTTACTATGTTTCAAACATCATCTTCAATATGAAGCTATCTCTTTTCTCTCTTGAGTTGATTTCTTATGTTATGTTATTTCTATGTTTCTTTTTTCCAAGTCTACTAATATCCATCGAAATATTTAAATATTGTATTTGCAAATTGTTGATCCAAAAAAAAAAAGAAAATATATCTTCGACTGACAATCAGCGACAAAATACCCTAATGTAAGCTTAGATAGAAAAATCCATTTCTCGAATTAATTAAAAACAAAAAAAACACTGTTTGAGTAGAAAAAGTTATAAAAAATCACTAAATTTATTATTCAACCTCCTCGCTTGGATTCTTTTGTGAGACTGAAATGAAATGATCATTGTCTTTCTACATTACGCATTTCCTATAATTTTCTCTTGCTTAAAAGCTCAGCATGGAACGCAAAGGAGCAAGAAAGGCTTAAAGCTCTCCTTGTTCGATACATGTAAATATTAATACATTTGTTGTCCGTATCTTTTGCATTGACTGTTCAAACATGTTTGTATGTCAATTCGTTACTGAGATTTATGGCACTTCAAAAAAGAGGTAGTTTTTGAAATTTCTCTAAAAAATACCAAAAAATAAATAATTTCACTTTATTTCTTTTGTTATAAAAATTTTGTGATAACATGAAAAATATAAACGCAACTCGGTACCATTTGGAATGTGCACGACTGGATCGCACGTACTTGCTCATATGTGCGGTCGAATAAAATTTAAAATAAAATGCACGACTAGGTTGCACGAACTTGTTTTTTTGCTAGACAATTTCTTAGTGGCTGCATATGTCTGTACATATATATTTAAATAAAAAAATAATTTTTTTTTTGGAAAATTCTTTTATTTTTTTAATTAGCTTAAGAGTTTTCTCGGAAAAACTAAGTATGCAATAAAATTTAAAAACTAAATGTCTATCGAAGATAAAAAAACATTGGAAATCGTTCGACCAGTAAGAAAATCTATAGTTTTCATCTGAGAAAATTATTTAAAAAAAAAATTCAATCAACCCGTTTTCAAAATAATTCGAAAACCAATTTTTTTTAGAATTTTTTTAAAAAATCAAAAAAAAAAAAGTTTTGGTAAATTTTGAATTGCAATTAGTATTATTAATTGAATTAGTATTGAATTCCTATGTGCAAAATTTTATCGAAATCAGAATAATGGTTTACGATAAAACCGCATTAAAAAAACGGTTCTCTGAGAGGTACCGTTATAGAACAAATTTCGAAAAATTCATTCCACTTAAAGATGTATTGTTGTAAAAAAATAGCACACTGAAAGTTTTATGAAAATCGTTAGAGCCGTTTTCGAGAAAATCTATCTTATTGTTAAAGATTGTATGGCAGGTACCGTTACTTTTCGACCTAGAGCAAAAATTAGAAATATTCCATGAGATACTACCAAATAATTACTAAAAAACAAATTAAAAGCAAATCGGATCATCCGTTTAGGCTGTAGAGGTGCGAACAGACATAGAGACAGACGGAATTTCCGGACCCAGTTTTTTCGAGTTCTATATAATCGTAATGTCATGTTTGATTGTTAGAATTTTGTTTTTCCTGCACGAATCCATAACTTGCCTTATAGTACCTATAATCGCAAGTAAAAATATTGAAATGAAAAAATCTGATATACCTAAGCAACGCTTGGAGGGTGATGCTAGTTATCACTTAAATGTTGCTCTATTTCCCAAATGAGGCTTTAACAATTGTTTTTTAAATAAAATCGATTTAACGCAGACTCTATTACATTGAAGAAATCGGGCTTGACAAAACCTTGCTATAAACACATTTGTTTTGAATGTTTTTTTTAAATTACTTGGTGTATGTATATTGACAAATTTTTGTATTTATTTAAATAAAAGTCATCGGTGTGCTTAAATACGCTTTTAATTACTACATATTTTAGTGGAAACATTATTTCCCTGAGGTTGAGAAAAAAAACCTCAAAAAATAATGCCTTTGATAAAAAGCAAAGTTTCCTTTCTACAAAGCCCTTTCCACATAGCTAATTAAAAAAAATAGAAACAATTATTTGTTAAAACAAAAAAAATCCCCAATTGCAGCTTTTACCCTATACAATCTTTTGTTTTATAATTTCATTACATTGCCTATCGTTGAATTGCAACCCGTTGATCCGTATTGATTTACAGATCGATATTTGCCCACAACTTATACGGACACCCGATGGGGCGTTTGAACTTTTCCACACACCCCCCCCCCCCTTTCACTTTTCACTCAAGTAGGTACACAAACACTCCAACAACGTCTTGAATTGTGTTAAAAAAAAAAAAAACCAAACAACCCTTCAGCTTGTCAGTTTGAGTTTTAAATGAAATCAATTCAAAAGTTTATTCTTCTTCTTCAATAAAGTTAATTGTTAATTGAATAGTTATTTTGTTCTGGTAATTATATTGAATGTTAACATAGAAAGGCCACATCCCATGGATTAACATAATCAAAGCTTGACCACAGAATGTAGGTCAGGATGGAAATGGCATTCCATTATGTTTGGATATTCAGTATGGACAAACAAAAACGAACCGAACCTTTTATCGTTGAGTAGCAAATTTGATTATGGCCGTTATCCTGGCAATTATCTAGGACAGCAGGACGCAGAATTAAATTACATTTTGCTAGTTTTGGACAAAAGTTGGGACGGTATCAATGGAGCTTGGATCATATAGTGATTTGGGTTTATTCCCGGCATCCTTGTTCCATATACATACATATGTAAGTTAAGCCGTAATAAGCTCGTTACTCCATACCCTCCTAATGGAAAATGACAACCTATACAAACGTGGCCATTGTTCATCGAATAAAGCATATATTTTGGATGTAATGTGTCCTAACACCCAGTTTACAGGATGTTCAAGCATCATGCGTCAGACTATCGTCCTTATAAATATGTATTTGCGGTATGCAAATATTTTCCTTCGGCTTAGGGATGTACTTACTCTAAAGAAAGACTAAGAATAATATAGACTTATGATGGATAATATCGCTTTCTAAAACTAAGTTATTTGAGTCCTTAATCGGTTGACTGGGTACCTACATAATAAATCCATTTAAGCGGTTTTTGAATGTCAGGCATAAAATTAATAGTTTCTGGCAGATAAATAGACATTTTATCGATAACGCTTAAGAGGGGTGAGGATGTGATGGTTGGGCGGATATGGATGGAGAATTATATTTCAGATATGCCACGTGCACTTGAATAAATTTAATATGATTTGCATTAATGTTTAACATAAGAGACAAATTAATTTTAATATCAGTTTTAAGATTAGAAACTTCAAAGAATTTCTTTCACAGCTTGGAAATGTGTTGACTTTCAACTTCCATTTATTGAAGCTGATTGATCATCCTTTGTAAAATTTTCTAAACAGTCTGCCAGAAAGACTTTGGTCTTGGATAAGAAAATCTTTTTAAATGAATTTCAAATAAGTTATTCCATTCATAATTTATAAAAATGAAAAAAGTTTAAATAACAACAGTTTTTGACAACCGTCAAAGTTTCAAAAAAAATCTCCTACTACTAGGACTAATGCCCCAAACTGCTGGAAAAATCATTTCATAAAGAGTTTCTAGGAGTCCTCCAAATATTGTATGTAGGTTTTTGAGAATTCAGAAAAAACAACTAAGGTTTTAGGTCGAATTTCACAGACATTTTGATAGTTCAAGGTCAAAAATGTCTGTGTTTTATTGAGACTCTTGAAAATTCTGTTTGATTTTATCTGGGACGCGAAAGTAGAGAGATCTTTTTCTAAATCAGAAGGGATTATGACTACCCTAATAATGTGGATTAAACACAGTGGGAGTGTTAGGGAAATAGGGAAGGGTGTAAGAGGAGGTACCAATACGCATTCGTTTTAAAGTTCTACATTTCGAAACGAGCGGGAAAAACAGAGGCAAGGCGTTCCACATTCGTGTGGTGCGACTAAAGAAAGAATCTCTATATTTGACTGTACGTCCGAAGTTGGGCTCAATGGTAAATTAATGGGCATTCCTTGCAGTGCGAAGTAGAATGCAACCGGCAAGGCGTTCCATATTCGTGTGGTGCGACTAAACAAAAAATTTCTATATTTGACTGTACGTCCGAAGTTGGGCTCAATGGTTAATTGACGGGCATTCCTTCCAATAAGAGTATAACGGTTGAATCGTTTCAGGGGAGGAATGCAACTATGGCTATTTCACTAGAGCATTGTTTATAGGAATAGCGATAAAAAGCGAAAAGCAAGAAACGTAACAACGCTGCTCAAGAGATGTAACTGTTATTGTCCGGTTGGCTATCTTTTTTGAATTCTATCCAAGAAACTCAAGTGGGTTATGGAAGCACCTGCCCAAATATGATTCATGAAATGGCAGATAGATTTTTTGAGATGAAGAGGATTCGTAGGAAGACGCCGTGGTTTATGCAAACATGATCTTCTTTATTCTGTGGGTATGCAAGATGAATTTGACATTTGAATAAATTCGTTGGTCTCTTAGGCGGGAAAGAACATAGTAAGTTACATTATTCTGATAAGTGGGATGTTTGGTTAGTTTAAAGACTGGCGGGCAAAGAGGATCTAGGAATGGCTTTGAGTCAGATGAGAGGGTATGGCAAAAGGGAATCATTAATGGAAGGAAATGTAAAAAAACAACTCGAGTTTTCTTATTGGGTTGCATTTGATGAGTTGAATTTCAGGGATTAGAGTTGTATTTAGTAATGAAAGGAGTTAGAATGAGATAGCGTGAAAGTTTAGTCTTAAAGCTCCAATTATTAAAATCTGCGGTCCATTTCTTGAACCTAAGGTCTAAGTTAAGTTAAATGGTGTCCCATCAAAGTTAATGAACATCCAACCAAATCGTAATGCAAAAGTTATTTTGGCTTTCATGGGTCGAGAATTTGTAAGGGTATAATACTTGATTGGAATTTTTAACTTTACAAAAAGTTTGAAAAGTTTTGTTTACTGTGCGAGAAGATGTTGTTATAAAGAAGGAAGCAGAGTTTTTACATTGCTGTTTTCCAATTTTTGGCTTCTTTTGTTTCAAAATTTTTTTTAAGGCTTTTTTGCTTGGTTTATAGATGAGTTGCTTAAGATAGTAACGGATGGTTCACTAAGCTCAATCGAAAGGATTAGTTAAAGCAGTAAGCTGCAGCTCGTCACGAAGAAAGAGGTTGAATGAGTCGACAGCATATCATCATCAAGGAGCGTGTAACGAAGAAAAATTTGTTGGAATGTTGTAGTGTATGAGGCTGGAATGATTGTAGTTGTTGCAGCTTTCACTGTATCTATTAGTTTGTTTACATTGTTTCTGATCATTGCAAGCTGAACCGAGAAATTCGAAATTCGGAAAAATTGTATACATACCAAGTTTTTGTTTTTGAATCCGCTTTGTTGAATTGTTATGAATATTTACGGAAAAGTCCTCATCGATCCGAGCTCCGCGTGTATTAAAAAAGGGGGTCAACGGTCTCAACCATATAATTTCGCTGATTTATTAAATTTAATGTAGAATACATCATACAAAACTCATGAAACTTTCCGAAAATGTTGCAATTATCATTGGAATTACCAAAAGAGTTCATACAAATATCTGTTGTCAAAGAGTTTTATCAAGAAGGGGGTTGGGGGGGGGGGAGGGGGCGAATCAAGTCTGGGTTTAATATATAAAATAACATAAAATAATAATATCAGTGATTAAACTGTGCAAAAATGATTGATTTGCCATGACAATGAAGACTTTATAGCGTGTATGGGAATTAAAAGGGTATAAGGTTAGTTTTTGAGGAGAAGTCAGGGAATATTAAAAACCAAAAAATTATGTTGAAGCAAACATAGACACATGGCACATCATTTTAGGGTAATTCTTAACTCTGCATCTAATTAAATGAAAACCAAGATGCTATATCCATATATTTTGGTTTTGAATACTCCTAACTCCTCCTCAAAATTCACACATATACCCTTATAGTTTCCATAAACGCTCTAAAATCTTCATTGTCTTTTCAAATCAACCACTTTTGCACATTTTCATTAGTGACATTATTATTTTATGTTATTTTTATATTTTAAACCAAGACTTAATCCCCGTCCCCTTATAAAAATACCCTTTGACACCAGATATTTGTATGAACTCTTTTGGTCAATACAAAAATAATTGAAACATTTTTTGCAATTTTCCTGAGTTTTGTTTGATATATTCTATTTTAAATTTAATAAATCAGCAAAATTCCACTGCCGTGACCTTTGACCCCATTTTTTCTTTGCTATTTATAGGGACTATAAGGCAAGTTATGCATTCGTAAGAAAAACAAAATTCTAACAATCAGATGTGGAATTACGCTGATACAGAAACATATTTGTGTTACTGACAAAATTCTGTCCGTCTGTCTGTCCGTCTGTACGGATGTATATTGAACTACAGCTTAAACGGTTTGGCCAATCGTCTTCAAATTTGAAACATAAGTTTATTTTAACATTCTACAGAGGATTTTTTAAAATTTAAAAATGTAGCTCAAATATTAATGGTACCTGTCATATAACCTTTAATTAAAAGCTTATTTTTCTCGGCAACGGCTATAAGAATTTATATGAAAAAAATCGGTGTACTATTGCAGGTGTAAGTTGGTGAAAAAAAATCAAGATAGTGGGCTAAAAAGGTGCCTCCCATAGATCGGTTTTTGTTCGACTTTCTTGAAAACTGGTCAACCGATTTAAATCAAAATTGATATTCAGGAAGATGTTGGTAGCCTTAGTAATTTTATTATAAAATGTTTTCGAAAACTTTTTTTTTTATTTTTATTAATTTTTTCAATTTTTTTTTTCAAAATCTATATTTTGAAAACGGGTAGATGGATTTTTTTTAATTTTGTTTTTAAATGAAGATTATTTTTTGCTTAAGTTTGCATTCTTAAATTATTTTTCATATTTTTTCACATTTTTTTAAAGAAATAAAATTGCGTTTACATTTGTTTGTTGATAACTATTTTACGTACTTTTTTCAAACAATCAAAAGTCAGAAAAATCGAATAAAAACTTCAAAGTTCTCTTAATATTTTTCAAATTTTATTCCAAGCTGTGACCGCACATAAAAGCAAGTACGTGCGATCCAGTTGTGCAATTTATCAAATAGACGTGGAGCTCGGATCGATGAGGACTATTCCTTAAATATTCATAACAATTTAACCAAGCGGATTCAAAAACACCCTGTATATAATTTTTCCGAACTTTTTTTATAATTTTCCTGGACTATTTTAGCAGCCGTCAATTTACTTTCATTCGTCTTGTTCATTGTCCAACAAATTGTGAACCATATGTTAGCGCTGGAAAAACTACTAAGGTGCAGAGCACTTGTATGAAATTATTCAAAAATCTACACACTCAGAGGAATCGAACCACACAAGTAAAATGAATAATCTAATTTTCGACTAAAAAAATCCAAATTAAAAAGAAAACACAAATAACTTTTGCCTTCATCACTGAAATCATAAACATCCTTTCTTGCAGCTTAGGGGGTGTTTTCAATAATAGAAGATGGCTGAAATTTCCCGCCTCTAACGAAATGCTTGTTGTCGTCTTCACAAGACCCTTTGCTTTTGATTATGGATATAAAATATTTAAGCTCTTCGTACTTGGAAAGAATTTTTCCATTCCGGAATAGGCCAGGTTGGTTAAAAAAATGGGCAACATAGATATTTAGTCTTTTTCGCGCTAATATGGGTTTCATTTTCTTTTGGAACATCTACCTATATATCAAGTGCTCAATCAAAGGATGTGATATATTCACTTACCTAATATTTTTGATTCACTTTCGGCTCCATCACCATAACCTCTAGCAGAAAGTCAAGGACTGTAATAACAAGCAAAGGACTGAAGACGCTCTCCCTGTCAACGCCAACTTTGATTGGGAACTCTTCAATGCGACTTCTGCGGGCCATCTTACTTTTACTTTGACTTGCTTCTAGATGTCCGTGATCTTTAGTACGTAAATTTTCGAAAACACGCATTACCTTAAAACAACCTATATCCAATCTCGTGGTTGTTACATAAGAATATAATTGAATATTTTAAGAAGAATTTTCCGAAGCCAAAGCCAAATTTTCTAAGATCAGTTAAGTTAATATCGACATCTATCATTGCTTCTAGTGTACACACTTTCGTAGCTCAAAATAACAGGTCAAAGGTTCATTAATTTAACTATTCTTCATCCCATCCTTTAAAAATATTTTTACCAACTAGCCTTGCTTCAAAATCTTCAAATACTTAACCTTTTATTACGGTTTGTCTCGACAATTTCTTCCAAGACACCCTCTTAACTTACAAGAAGACCTTGGACACAGATTACTTAATGCTCAGTAGCGCGTCCATAATGCGTCTGCCTCTGCAAAAACTTTCAATCTCAACTCAAAAAAAATATATTCATATCCAATCCCTCAAAGGAAGCACAAGAAAAAATTAAAAAAGTTCACCCCCTATAGGCCATGCCCAACATAACCTTAAGAATCTCTTACGTAGAAGCAAAAAGCAATTTTTATCATAAAACCAAAAAAAAAAAAAACATCTACCACCACCATCAACCTCATCATCTTTTCGGCGGAAACAAAACAAAAAAAAAAACTTCAAAAATCACAAGAAAAACAAGCACTATACATGGAATTTAAGGACATTTAGCTCGGCTATGACGTCGGCAAAATATTTTGCCGTACCGCAGGCTTGCTTCTCGTCCTCGCAGAAGGGCACCGCGGGCACAGGGGAATGAGAGAGCAAGAGTAAAAGCATTCTTGTGTATGGAAATAACATACTCTACAGACCATGAGTTTTGTGTATTTTTAGTACACACATAATCAATCTGGAACAATGGTCCATTTTATTCGGATGAGGATCCATTAACGTCATCAATGGCGGAGCAAGGAATGGAAATGTATATTAAAAATAAAAGAACGTGCTTGGCGCTATTTCCAATGGAGCAAGCACAGTGTTTGCCCTCGTTAGGTGCTTTAATACAGCCGTAGATGATGTCTGCCAGTGCTATCCTCCTCTAGAGTGCTTCCAGTGGGGTGGTTGGGTGGGCATGATATTCCAGGACGTCATAGTCATAGACTTTTGGGAAGCACCACAAGTTTTTTTTTTTTTGTTTTTGTCTTTTGAAATCTGGGACATGCGCATTGAGAAAATATTGATCTGTGTACAGTTTTTCTCCAGCGCTGAGTATACAGAGTCATAATTGAAGTTCATCGAGATAAAAGAACGTGTCCTGTGTGTGACTTGAACATTAAGCCAACGCAAGGTATTTGCAGAGAAGAGTCTTTATTTAACTTAAGGAATGGAATGTTGGTGGCTTATCATGTTTGAAGAGTAAATGTTACGTGTTGGAAGAACTATAGGGTGCATAGTTGCTGTCAAATAACTTTACACTAGTTTCTGTGGTTCACTGAACTTTAGCAACTATTTAGGTGTATTTTATAACAATGAGAATAAATTGGCTCATCTGATGAAACCATGCAGAATCAACTAGTAGTTTGTTTTGACGTGATAACGTGTTATAAATCGATAACAGGCTGCACGTACGAAATAACATGACTCATGCTGATAAGACTGCTGCTAACCATGAAACTGTTGTTCTTTCAACCAAAATCGATCGCAAGCATCAGGCGAACATGAAAAAGAACAGACGCAAATTCCCAAAATGAATCCACTCAAATTCAAAAAGAACAAGAAGAGAAAAAGAAATACAAAATAGGCGGAGTTTTGTTAAAGTTGAAAGTAGATGTAGATATTGTGGTGTGTGTGTGTGGATTTCACAAGAGGGTTTGTGGGTCATTTTTGACGTGATAACGTCTTATAAATCGATGACAGCCTACACGTACGAAATAACATGACTCATGCTGATAATACTCATCACTCATGCTATCCGCGATACTGTGGTTCTTTCAACCAAAATCTATCGCAATCACCAGCCGAACATGAAAAAGAACAGACGCAAATTCCCAAAATGATTCCACTCAAATTCAAAAAGAACAAGAAGAGAAAAAGAAATACAAAATAGGCGGAGTTATGTTAAAGTTTAAAGTAGGTGTAGATATTGGTGTGTGTGCGTGGAGAACGGGTAATTTTTGTGGTGACCACTTGCGTCATTTTGATGCAGCGGTGACGCTTTTTGCGTCTTGTGTGTGCACCTCTCTTTTATTTGTGAGTACTGTAAGACGCAAAAGCTTTACCGCAGCGACGCCCGCCGCTCCGTAAAAATGACGCAAGTGTGCACCGGGCCTGAATTGTGACAAAAATCGATGGCAAACGTATTCTGAGCAACAGACGAACATCAGATGTATGTATGTGTGTATGTATGTCGAATATTTACTCCTAAGCCGCTCAACGATTTTAATGAAATTTACAGGGTAAATATAGTTTCTGTGAATTTGGTCCCGCTAGCATTACTTTCACATATCACATTAAAACATGTTTTTTCTAGGGCGTAGTAACGCGAGCCGGGTACCGCTAGTTAAATATATAAAACTTGTGCCGATGAGTACTAGGTTAATGGTACAATAGTATTTTTGGTTCTAATTTTTTAGTACTTAGTACTAGAATTTAGTAATACTGTATTTTTTGGTACTGGATTTGGTACAAGACTTATTACTACATACATTAAGTTCTTAGTAGTAGATTTAGTACTGGATTTTTTTACCTGATAAGTGGAATTGTATATGGTGTGAGTTAACGGGACGTATGTTGGTGTTGCTGTCATCAATGTTTTCATATGACGTTATCACGTAAAATTATCGTCCGTAAACCGACCTTACAGACAACAAACTTTTTTTTTTAATTCGAAGTTAAAAAGATAAAAAAAGATTATTTAAATTAAAAAGGTGCAAAAAGAAAAAAAAAAAGAAAAAAGATTTAAATAAAAATGATAATATTAAAAAAAACGAAAAAAAAATAGAAATTCAAAGTTTGAGAAGAACTGGATGGCAATTTTAAGACTTTGAAGCACAAAAATACCCAGATCATCAAAAGGAAAATCAAACCGCCTTTGGAGAAAAAATTGGGCATAACTCGTGCTTCAACGTTGTTTTAAGGTGTGTCCACACTAATGAGACATTTATTTAAAAAACATTTCTTAAATGTTTTCCATTTGTTTAAAAAAAATTTACATATTTGTTTCCCATTTTATGTATCCAGTTTTTTACTTAAAGATGGATTATAAAAAAGTACATATGGCGTTTTGTCATCATGAACAAAATAGAAACAAATTAAAATAAAAAAACCTGTCAACTAGACTTAACTGCTTGAGAAATAAAGAAAGTTTTCTATTCAGAATGGGAAACAGAGAAACATTTCATAAAAATTTCAGACATTTTTCACGAAGCGTCCAGACATAAATAACCATTTCAGAAAAATTTAAATAACATTTCCAAGAAAAAGAAACATTATCTGAAATGTTTTTGTTTTTTAATGTTATAAGGTGTGTCCACACCATAGAAATATTTTTAAACATTTCAGAAACATTTGAAAAACATTTCAGCAATGTTTCTTAGTTTCTGAAATATTTATTTAGGTCTTGACGCTTTGCGAAACATTTCTGAAATGTTTATGAAATGTTTCTCTGGTTCCCCTTCCGAACGGAAATCTTTCATTATTTTTCAAGCTTTTAGTCTAGTTGACAGGTTTTTTTTGTTTTTATTTGTTTGTATTTTGTTCATGAAGCGAGGCTATGATTGCTTTGTTTTTACAATTCATTTTGAAGTACAAAACTGGATAAAACAAATGAGAAACAAATAAACATTTCAGAAATGTTTCAAAAATTTCAGAAACGTTTCTGAAATGTTATTGGAATTTTTTTAAGCAAATGGGAAACATTTCAGAAATATTTTTTAAATAAATGTTTTTTTTTGATGTGGACACACTTTAAGGCAATTTTAATTACCCACTAGGTGGCGATGTGGTCGTATTTTTAATTATTATATATGGACTAATTTTAATAGGACTTTCACGACAGACAGCTGATGTTTTAAGCAGTGACTAAGGCTATTTAATCACTAAGGGTCTTGGGGTGTTTGATAATTCACATCTTAAGACCTATTTAACTCAATATAACAACATTCAAAATATATAACATTACAAAATATTATAAAAAGAAAGCATTTAGGAAAATGTTGGCGCGATGTGTAGAGATGAATGGATATTTATTATAGCATTTACTCTTTTTGATTTTGGGTCCTTTACTTTTTCACGTTTTCTCCGAATAATTCGACTAGTTTTTGAAGCATGTTTTTCTCAAGAAAAAGAAGAAAAAAATAACAAAAATTCTTTGTAAAAAAACTATTTTTTTGTTTAATTTTAAAATTTATTTAAATTTTTAACTTTCATGTTTTACTCGTACTTATTAAAAACGTATTCTCAGTAAAACATTATCACATTTCTTTGGGCTCATTTGTAGTGTATTTTTAATCTCTAGCTGTGATTTAGTGCGATTTTAATTAAAAGGCTTTGCTATAAATTGGAATTAAGAATTCAAGACCTAAATATTTTACGACCTTAAAATATTTGAAAACATAGAATTGGTAGGATGCTCACCACATTATTGTGGGAAACTTCTTCACAGAGCATACCAGAGCTACATTTACTTTTCGGTCCGCAAATTGCAACAACAACCACATTTGCGGACCCAACAGAAGTCAACTTCAAGCAGCATATCAGCGACATATCGACTTTTCGGTCCGCAAACGAAGTTGATGAAATCAACCCTCATGAGCAGCGAACAACAGATGTTAACGGGCACGAGCTGAACAACAACCACATTAAACCTTTTTCAGCATCATCATCGATCGAGCTGAATACCAGGCTATTGACATGAAAGTGCACAGACCACACCCCTTTTTTATAGTGCCTGGATTAGCGGAAGTGGTGACCGGCAAGAGAGTTGCTTGCCACCTGCAGCAGTGGAAAAATACTGGAGTGTTGTTTTTCTGATGGTATATAAAGAGCCACAGAATGGAATTAATTGTCGTCAGTAATTGTACTGAATGTCAGTATGGTTTCCGAGCACAACACTCCACCATCCATGCGCTTCTTGGACTGCACTCTGATGTGACACACGGACTCAACAAAAAAGAGACAACAGTCACATGTTTACTGGACATCAAAAAGGCCTTCAACACGTTGGGATAAAAGAACTAATATTGAAACTGTCAAGTCTAGGACTACCTGAACACTTGGTAAGATTAATCAAAAATTTCCCAACCCATAGATCCTTTTATATACATGTAAACAAATAATATTCACGAAGAAAGACGATCAGCGCTGGAGCTCCACAAGGTTCCAAGTTGGGCCGCATTCTTTTCAACCTTTATACAGCTGACCAGCCTACCAACATCCCAGGGACGAAAACGAAGCTATATGCCGATGACTGACTCCTTAACATATGCAACATTTAAACAGAAATCGCAGCTAGGGGAATTGAAGGTCACATAAGAAACTTGTGGGACTACTACCTTATATGGGGACTAAAGATAAATAGCGATAAGAGTGAATTTATCTGTTTCAGAACCCCAACAACAACGCTGTGATAATATCAGTATCAAGCTACCAAACAACACAGCGATAAAGACAAAGACAACAACAAAACACCTTGGAGTGAATTTCACTAACTGCTTCAAATTCAACAGGTACGCTTCATTTATGCTAAAGAGAGCCAACTTCTTCCTACATCCAGTCCACCCGCTTCTTAGGAGAAGAAACGGACTAATCATTAGTACTTAGCTCCTCATCTATAACAGCTGATCCATCCAGTTTTGACGTACGCTTGTCTTATTTGGTTCACCATATCACCAACATATATGAAGAAGATCGAAGTTTTTGAAAAGAAGATCCTCCGTAGCTATACAGGTCTACACCGAAACCCCATTACAAGGAAATATGTCCCAAACAAGAAACTATATGAAGACGTAAAACTGATCCCAATAAATCAGTTCATGACACAGCTCTCCAAAAATATTTTGAGGAACTTGGAGGACCACCCCAACTTGGAAATCCAGCAACAACAAGAGCCCAGCTATCGTTATCTCAACATTCGAGCCATCACAGACGACCGATTCGAGGATATAATGAACAATGACAGAGCCCCGTTCTCCGAGAGAACCAGCAACAGACACAGCTCCGTATCCTAACCCCAATTTTTTAAAACCAAAGACAGTTAATTATAATTAAGAATTTCAATTAAAAGATTATGCAAAAATAAGATATAAAATAAAAAATATAGCATTATAAAGAGTCAGTTGATGTACGTCAGGCCCCTGTTGTTGAGCCGACATGATTTATTTTAGTTATAAGTTAGTTTAAGACCATTTGTACACAAATTCTAACGAATGTAATAAAAGTAATCTAATCTAAAAATCTAATAATTTATTGTTGTTATATTAACCACCCCCTTACGAGCCGACGTGCGAGCCGAGTTAAGGCCCGGGGCAGTGCGTGTTAAGAATACCAGTGCATTGTACCAGCGGAACATCCATTACATTATATAGTCCATTTGATATCCAAATAAAGTTTTTTCAAAAAAAAATAGAATAATTGTGCATTTTATTCTGAGCTATCCTAAACACTTGTCTTTATCTTTGCCCGGACTAAGATAAAGACTAAAACTTGGCTTTCAATAACTCTTAAGTCATCACAGTTTTTTAAATTAAAAAACAAAATTATCAAAAAGTGTAATTTAAACTCCAATTTATTTTTAGTTATAACATTTAAAAAAAAGTAAAAGCGCTTTCAAAAAAAAAATTCTATTTGTATACTTTCATCTCCAACTGTTCGCTTTGCAACAAAATCTCCCTCCAAACACGCTCATACCACTGCTTGGTAAAAAATATCGTCCTCCAACTTCCCAAACTCTCAGCAACTCATTTTGCTACCTGGATACTCTTGCCTACATAATTTTTTTGTTTATTCCGACATTCCAACTGTCAAATGTTGTTTACCTCAAATGCATGGCCAAAAATCCTATAATTACCTGGAACGAAGGGGAAGCCAGTAATTATCCTTCCCACCATGTAGCACACTTCGAAGTTCTCAGACTTTTTCATATCTTCCAGTCGAAGTAAGTGCACAGAGTCGTTCGGTCTTGCAAACACGAATTCAAGGATTTTCTTTCAACCGAGAAACTAGTACTGTTTTGAGTATTTACGGTCATTGACGGAATCCTACAAATCTATCCATATCCGGGTTGTGTGTTCTTCTGAAATATCAACCGAAGTGTGAAAACGAAAAATGTGTTGTGAAAGTCATGAAAAATAGCGAACAATGGGGCAAATTAGTTCAGCGAAAACTTTGTTCCTAACAACCTTCCAGCAGACTTCAAGCATCTGAGAGTGAAGAATTAATTTTTTTTGCAAGCTTCCAGTGCCTGGAACGCTATCCAAACAACAGCATTGGAAGACATATTTGTGAGAGGTTTCTCAACCCCCCAGTACCCATAGATACATAGAAAACCCCAGCAGCACCACCAAAAGAGATTTCCTTGTTTGGGAATTTTCTATTTGTGTTCGGCTAGCTTCAGCTGTATTGTGTTGTGTTGGGGGATGCTGATGCGAATAGTAGTCAAAGATTCTCACGTGTGATTTCGTGTACATCGCGTCGCTGTCACTGCAGATGCTAGAGTTCCGCAGTCACGCCAAAACGGTCAAATCGAAAATTTCAAGGAATTTCACGGTTGAAAAAATAACACACATAGTTCGATCATTCCTTGGTGGGGCATTCATTTTGCAAATAATAAAGCATCGAGCCACAGGATGATGAAAAGAAAAAAGAAAGGAAGGCTTGTTTAGATATAGAATTACCGGTAACCCTGCGTTTTGTGTTTTAGAAATCCCAGTCCTAGTATTATCGACAGAATATACTTACATAACTTGTATGATTTTTTTCTTCGTCTTCTCTTCAAAATCTACTCTACAATAACCGAAAAAGTCGCTGAAGAATAGAGTAATATCATCCCTTCGGTCGGTAGTGTGTCCTGTTGTTTTTTTGTTATCGAAGAGCCACCGCCGCCGCCGCCGTCGAAACCGTAGTGTATAGTGTTTGTGTGTGTGTGTGTGCATACTTGAGTCGCAAAAGAAAAGATGCCATTCGGCAGGAAATCTCCCCTAGAGGCATTAGCTCTTCCTGGTGTTATACTCGCCTATAAGTATAGCCAATTTCGGCAGAGGAGACGTGAGGCAGCAAGTCGACGAGTTACCGAAAGGGAACTATCAGCGTTACATCATAAAATCGTAAGTTTTATTTCATCTTTTATCGGTGTATCTTTTTTGTGTTCCTTCCATCTTACTGGCGATATAGAATTGTACCATTAATGATGGGGCATGTAGTTTGGAGGAGGTGTATGTGAAGACCTCATGGCACACAATGTCTGCAAGGATACAGAGGATATCCCTGGTGAAGGTTGTTGAAATGGGAGTTCCAATCTCGCCCTCGTTTTGGGTTAAATTTTTAATGGATATCTATGGTTCTGGGACCATCTTGAAGCAACGTTAATGGATACTTCTCAACTACTAGTCAAAATCTATTCCTATTCATGGTCTATTGATGATTGTAATGGTGATGATCCAAAATGATGGGTTATTTTATTTCATATAGACAGGCGGGGTGGTATGGCGTATACGTAATCTTTTTTTTTTTACGTGTAGTATTCAGATATGCAAAAAAGATTGTTTACAATCAGAAATGGGATGTGAAAAAATAATGTCAAAGGACGATGATGATGATGATTGTAATGGAGAGGAGGGAGAAGCAATTTTGTTGATGTAGGTTCTTGTGGAAAAAGTATCTCGTTTCAGCTTCTTTTTTTTTTGTATCCTTTTAGATACTTTGCGGAGTGTATGGCTTGTTGTTGGAGTAAGTTTTTCTTTTTTGCCCTCTTCTTTGAGATACAAGAGACTGAATGAGAAATCAAAAAGAAAAAAAAATTGGGGAGTTGAGATCTTTTTTCTGTTTCAAGGAAATTTTTTTGCGAAATTACTTGGTATACAAGTTTAATTTTAGCGAAAGTAATCTGTTAAGATGCTTTCAGTTTTTAAGACCGACACTTAAATGGTTGATTCAATGGAAGAGAAATGTTGTTATAATCAAACTAATTTCAGTGTTTTGTAAGTACACAAAAATATGATCTTTTGAAGGGTTAGCAATTATACATTGAAGATGCTCTTATCTACACCGAAACTTTCAAAAAATTCAGTTAGAATATTCATATTGTAAAAACTAACTATTTTTTCTTACATTTTGATATATGTAAATCAAAAATACTTAATTTTTTTCTATACAACAAAATTGGCTTTGATTTCTGTTAATTAGAAGCATACACGGCATCAAAATGAGTTTTTGACGTGATAACGTTTTATAAATGGATGACACGTACGAAATAACATGACTCATGCTGATAAGACTCATCACTCATGCTAACCGCGAAACTGTTGTTCTTTCAACCAAAATTGATCGCAATCACCAGGCGAACATGAACAAGAACAGGCGCAAATTCCAAAAATAATTCCACTCAAATTCAAAAAAGAACAAGAAGAGAAAAAGAAATACAAAATAGGCGGAGTCTTGTTAACGTAGAAAGTAGATGTAATAATGGGATGTATTTGTGTGGATTTAACGAGAGGTTTTTGTGGGTGTGAGTTTTTCTTATGACGTTATCACGTAAAATTGTCGTCCGTAAGCCCATTTTACAAATAAACAACTCTTTTAACTTGAACAAAATTAAATTGTGACTTTGTTCATCAAATGCTTTTGAGAAGTAGTCAACCCCGTTATTGTACTTTACTTACTTACTTTAGCAGTTGTTAATCAATAGCATCAAAATTTGTTACTGCTTCGTCAATATTCAAAAAAGCTAATATACTTTCAAATCCAGAACATAAATATAGCAGTCGAAGGAGTTATCAAGAAAAATATCCAGAGGTAGTTATCTATATTAGTAATTCCAGATTTAGACTCTAGAACGAGTGTACTAATAAATAAATACATTTATTGGCGCGACAGCTCCTTAAGGAGCCAAGGCCTAGTGACTTATACTCTCAACCATTCCTGTGTGTGTGTTGTTAATCTGCAAGAATGGAAGGGACCTACAGTTTACCGCCGAGTCCGAACGGCTACATGAGATGCACTTTTTCGAGACAAATTTTACTCTTGGAGTTTTTGTCAATTCCTCGCAAGAGGCAGTACCCCAGAAAAAAGGTGGGTATGAGCGGGATTTGAACCCAGGCTCTTTCGCTTAGCAGTCCGATATACTAACCACTAAGCCACGAGGCACTACAGAGTGTACTAATAACTTCAGAGAAAAACATTAAATCGAGAGATCGAATTTTTGAATTTTTAATACAACTTGTTTGCTGTTAGTCTGTATAAGTAATTTTATCCAGTAAAGAAAGTTCCATTTGCGCTGAAGATAAGGAAGCTTCTAGGTAGGATTCATCTTCAAAAGGAATCCAGTCCATGTTTGGTAAATTAAAGTCGCCTAAAACCAAAAAAATTCTGTCGGAGCCGAAAAATATCAATATCGAAACAAATTGCCAGTTCACTAAAATCGGACGATATTCTTTTTTGTTGAATGAATTTGAATATAATTTCTGGTTTATGACCTTTACGGCAAGATCGGACGTAGTCTATCGGCAATAAGGCAGCGAATGTTGTCCTTCAAGTGGTCAATCATTTCAGACTTATCGTTGTAGACTAGCGACTTTGCATATCATCACAGAAAATAGTCAAGCGGTGTTAAATCGCACGATGTTGGAGGCCAAAGCACGGGTCCGTAACGTGAAGCTTTGCGGTTACCAAACGTTTCCTTCAGTAAATCAATTGTGGCACGAGCTGTGTGACATGTTACAGTAATCATGGATCTATAGCGGTCACCATTGATTGTACCGTTCTAGCCAGCATCGTTTTTTAAAGAAGTCCGGACCAATTATTCCACTATTCCATAAGTTTTTGTGGATGTAATGGTGTCTCAACATACATACATTTGAGGGTTATCATCACTCCAAGTACGGCAGTTTTATTTTATTGACGTATCCATGCAGCCAAAAGTGTGCTTCATCGCTTGACAAAATTCGCTTATGAAAATTGGGATCAACGGCAATCTACGCCTTGCTAGGTGATCCTGTGGTTTCAATTCTTGCACAAGTTGATAAGCTGATTCGGGCCTTCCTCTACGCTATGCTCTACAGCAGCAATGATTTCTTCTTTACGCACTGTAAGACGTCTCTGTGGATCCGTTTTATTATTAAGAGTAAACGCTAAAACGTTCCATAGTTAATCGAATTATTTGCTCTGATGGACGATTATGTTGACCGTAAAATGGACATAAAGCGCGATACGTATTTCGAACAGGACCATGATTTTCAAAATAAATTTCCACAATTTGGAAGCGTTGTTCAGGCGTCAGTCTATTCATGTTGAAATGCTATACCAAATGAGAAATAAATTACTTGACAGCTCTGACAAAATGGCCGCCAGTTAAAATAGTGTTGCCAATTTAAAATTGTATACCTCTAAAAAAAAACACTTTTTATATGTTTAGAATATAAATACAAAGTCTTTGACTGTATAATAAGCTTTACACAGACTAATTCAATAATAATTTAAATGTGAATGAGACAAATGAAGAGAAAATTTTGTTTCTTGCTGTAATCAAAACACCTCCTCCTAGTTCTTTTGTATTACCTGTATGATGATATTTTTTTTATAAACTAGGAACTGTGGGTAAAAGAGTTCTATGTCCAAGAAACATGAATTTAATCAAGTTTCTGTTAAAACAAATATGGCACACGTGGAAATGCTTGGGACTTTAAAAAAAATGTCAGCAGTCTTATTGCGAAACCCTCTTACGTTTTGGGCAGAAGAGGGAAAACCTGTGAAGTTTTTTTAACTTGGGTCGATTTTTGCCTAACTGAAATGAATTCCTCAATTAAAGTCTCTTGAGGCCCAATATTAGTGTTACAAATGGACTGAAAATATGTTGGATTTGTTATTATTTTAAATGAAGAGATGAAACTATTTGGCTTACTAACTTTAGTACACTTAATAGAAGTCCTATGAGGTATGGCCTTGCTAGAGACCAAATGTGAAATAACATTATCAGAGGTTGTGTTAGGGTCTAAACGAGAAATGAGAATTGATCTTGGCTTTAAAACAGCTTTGGTAGGAGTCACATCGTCGAATAAAATTTAAATAAAATGCACGACTGGGTCGCACGAACTTGTTCTTATGCTAGATATTTGCTTAGTGGCTGCATATGTATGCATATAAAGGGTGTTTTTTTAACCTGTGGTTTTCAAGAAGAAATAAAACGCATATAGTTTAATGTTATGGCCAAGAATCTAGCTTTATTATAAAGATAAGGGTTTGCATTATGTTCTAAAAATGATTTTAGGGTAGTGGCCGTGGCTGGCTCGAATAAATTCCAGCGGAGGCCCAATTTTCCCAATTTTGTGAAAACCGGGATCGGTGGCCATTTCGTTTTGGGCCCATTTGCCGAACGTGTGACGCCCTTGATGGGCGTTCGGCTTCAATTCTTGAACAAGTTGGATTTTGTAAGCCTGCAAACCAAGATCCTTCCGCGCGCGATGGCGGATGGACTCATTTGGGTCTTCTTCGATACTCTGCTCCGACGAAACGAACCATTATTTTGGTAATAAATTTGCACAATTTGCAAACTTTGTTCGGGAGTAAGTCTTTTAATTATGAAATCGCAAATCAAACTGAGCATAAATCAAGAGACAGATGTCAAAAAGACCAACTCCGAAAAAAAGTATTGCCAGATTGAAAACCACACGTGTATTAAAATAAAAAAATATTTTTTTTTTAGAAAATTCTTTATTTTTTTTTAATTAGTTTCAAAGTTTTATTGGAAAAACTAAGTATGCACAAAAATTTTAAAACTAAATGTCGATCGAAGTTCGACCAGTTTTTTTTAAAAAGTCGTTTTTTTGAAAAACTTTTAGAAAAAACATTTTAAATTCTTTTCTAGTATGTCATTCATTATAAGGCAATCTGTAGTTTTCATCTGCGAAAATTATTTAAAAAAAATTCAATCCACACATTTTCAAAATATTTCGAAATAATCGAAAAAAAAAGTTTCTGAAAATTTTGAAATGCGATATTAATTGAATTATAAATGACTTTCTGTGTTCAAAATTTTATTGAAATCGGGTGATCAGTTTACGATAAAACCGCATTTGAAAAAACCGGTTATATCAGAACTACCGTTATAAAACAAATTTCGAAAAATTTATTCTAACTGAAAGATGTATTATTAGAAAAAATTAGCACCCTGAAATCGTTGGAGCCGTTTTTGAGAAAATCTATCTTTTTGTTAAAAATTGTATAGCAGGTACCGTTATATTTCGACCTAGAGCAAAAATGAGAAACACCCCCCGAGATACTACTTAATAAATACTAAATACCAAGTTTGAAGCAAATCGGCTCATCCGTTTAGGCTGTAGAGGCGCGAACAGACAGACAGACGGACGGAATTTCCAGACCCACTTTTTTCAACTTCTCTATTATCGTAATGTCATGTTTGATTGTTAGATTTTTTATTTATTTATTTTTTATAACTTGCATTTTAGTACCTAAATCGCAAGTAAAAATACAACCGTTACTGATCCTACATAAAAATATTATACGAAAAATATGTGGCAAATGTTGCAGACATCCCAGTTTTTCTTTGTTTTGTGACTTATTTGTATTGTTTTAAAGGGCTCAAAACCTTTTTTATGAAGTCAGGAAACTTAATTTACTTAAACTTAAAATTACGTGGCAACTTTTCTTACACTGTATCTGTTCCGTTTTTCCATACTTCTATCTATCGTAACTTTTACAATGTGTCTTCCAACCGTTTATTCAATAAACTTCCTATGTCCTTGAGGATGTTAACTGTAGCTGGAATGTTTCTTAAGCTTGTTAAAGATTGGCTTTTTAACTGCAATTTCGAATGTGTTGAAAGTCTACTTGCTGACTCTCTGATTTAAAATTTTGCCTAACTCCAATTAACAATTAATATCTTTTGTAACACCTTTATTATGTTATTTTCATGAATTTTTAATTATAACCAATTTAAATGTTATTTATTTAGAATTTTTTTATCAGTAATATGGCATTCAATACTTTCTTTTATTATTATCCATAATATGAAAACCGAATGTCATTTAAATTTCTTAGTTATAAATGAAAATCCGAATATCTTGCCTAAGTCATGTACACTTATTAATGAAATTTATAAAAAAGTATATCTAAATCTAAATCTAAAATCTTAAAAAAAAACACTCAAAAAAGAAAAAAAACAATCAATTTAGGGCGACACTTAATCTTCGGCATAAAAAAGGAAGGCAAAGGTAATGTTCTTACAAGGTAGCAAACAAAAAAAACAAAAGAAATATGAGTAATTATGATTTAAAAATAACACTAAAACTTATTTAGTAAACCAAAACACAATTAACGATTAGAGTCAATAAATAATCAATTTAACAAACAAATTAAAATACATGTGACTAGAAACATAGCTAAAAGTTAGGAACCAGTGCTATCGGCTGAGTATTTAAACTATGTAATTATCTGAGTGCGTATCTGTGATTTCACTGTAGTGAGTCATATTGTGTTTGCTTAATGCCACATAATGACAGCCAACATTAAAATTTTCTTCTGAATCATCCACCTCTATTCGCCTAAAAAACGACATTATTGCTGTAAGAATTTGTTCAACTATGTACTTACCTTCAGGAACAACTTTAACCACTCTTCCATATTTTATAACTTTAAGAAGCCCTAATTACACTGCCTTTACAAAACTTTAAAATATCTCAAGGATTTGATTGGAAAAGCACACCTTACGAACATATTCGGGGAAACGCAAAAAAACCATATATCATATAATTTCCTCAAATAATCGAATTTTCTAACAACTTGATGTATCCTCAAGCTTTTCTATCAACAATTTTAAAACTTAATGGACTGGACGTGTTAGGAACGCCTAACCATCTCTTTCTTTCAAATTCGCTCCATAAAACTCCATTTGAATGGGAGTTTTCTTAAAATATTACCTTCAATAATTTTTCAACCACCACCACCCTCGCAAAATGGCCGACACAATCATCCGTGATATCGGTTGAGGAAGCAATTTAGTTCGCCAAGGGACAGCAGACTGGAGGCACCACCACCCTCTGACGATGGTTGTGCTGCTTTCAACTTCAACCATACATATAGGCCTGTCTGATTTATTACTGCCAGGCCTAAATCTTTTCAAAAGCCTTCGAGTTGGTTATGTGCATTTGTATAACTGTGACTTAAAATCTTGATAAGGATAACCTTCGGAATCAAGTGTAAGGACATGATTTCGGAACTAAATTGGAAATTACGTCTGACTCAGGAGCTACTAAATTATTTATGTATGCACAATAATATTTTTGTAGTACATCGGGGATAATCGAGATAAGAAAGTTAAAGCCTAATAGCGTCGTCGTGGGTCGCCGTATTCGCAAGGCTCCTATATGACTGTGTTTGTCTTTCTTTTTTTTTAGTTTTATTGGTCATAAACAAGGACAACAGACTCATTTAGAAATGTATATGCGAAATGCGTATTAGTTTAGTAAGATTTGGAAGGATTTTCTTGGATAAGTAAAAAAAACCTAAAGGAGTTAAGAGAAGAGAATAGACTTATATGTATGTTTGATTAAATCAAACTCCAGCATATTTAATTGACAAATAAGTAATGTTAAATGAAAAGCTTTAGCGTTGACTTTATCTGGAAAATGTGCGATTTTGTTAGAAGTCGGAAGAACTACATATTTTGCCATTGAACATGCAAATCCACGAAACAGTAGCTTGAAACTTCTCAAAACCAGCACAATTGCAAAGATTCTGAGGACCAGAACTGCCAGTGTGCTTTATGAGCAGAAGAGGAAAGAGGAATTCCGGCTTTTCAGAAAGAAATAATGGATCGCACGTACTTGCTCGAAAAATGTATTCTAACTGAAAAATGCATTGTTGTAAAAAAATAGCACCCTGAAAGTTTAATCAAAATCGTTAAAGCCGTTTTCGAATAAATCAAATTTTTTGTTAAAGATTGTATGGCAGGTACCGTTATTTTTATAGTATAGTTATAATACCTATAATCGCAAGTAATAAATTGCACTTTCTCTTCACAGCTGCGAATTTAATTTGAAAAATATTAAAGGAACTTCAAAGTTTTTATTCAATTTTTCTGACTTTTCATTGTTTGAAATAGTACGTAAAATAGTTTTCAGAAAAAAATTTAAACGCCATTTTATTTCTTTAAGAAATGTGAAAAAGCGTGATTTTTTTTAATCGTTTATCAAAACATAACCTACACCTACAATAGTACCCAGTTTTTTTCATAAAAATTCTTGGAGCCGTTTCCAATAAAAATAAGCTTCTACTTAACGATTACATGACAGGTATTTGAAGACGATTGGCCAAACCGTTTAGGCTATAGATCGATATACATCTGTACAGACGGACAGACAGACAGACAGACAGAATTTTGCCAGTATGTCATATCTGATTGTGAGAATTATTTTTTTTACGAATGCACAACTTGCTCTATAATCCCTATAAATCGCAAGTACAAAGGGATCATGAGAAGCGTGCGACGAAATGGTGAGCTGTTCATGCCACGAATGAAGTTCGCAAGTTTTACCAAAAGGTAAATAGAAACTGTCAAAGCTACAGAGCTCGAATTGAAGCTTCGCCCTTTCTTCGGAGAAAAGCTTTCAAAAGACAATGGATCTAAAACAAGGGTGTGCATTGAGTACCCTCTTATTTACCCTCTTTGTTGATGATTTAATAGATCATGTAGGAAGTGAAGTCACAATTGGGGAAGAAAACAAACCGGATTTATTGTATACTGATGACATAGTTCTTTTATCAGAGACGCCTCAACAGGTGCAAGAAACGATAGTAAAACTGGAGAAATACTGCCAGACATGACGCCTATCAGTTAACCTTAATAAATCAAATATGACGATCTTTAGAAAAGCACTTGGGAGATACGCTAGGATTGAAAAATGGAACAATCAGGGACAAGAGGTTAAAGTGATGAAGGAATTCAAATATCTGGGAATGTTAATTTTGAGTAACCTTCGTATGCAATAACATCTCTAAACTAAACTTTCAAATCAGGTCGTAAAAAGTTCTTCCACCTTTGAAACATATTGTTAACGCCTGCATCTATAGAAATGAGTTTCTTGATCCTTGGAAAAATGCAAGAGTTATACTAATTCCAAAAAAAAACACTAGTCCATTAGAACCTTCTGACTTCAGAACAAATAGCAACAAACACAGTTGTGAAACTGCAATTGTAAGGGTTACATCTGATTTTCGTGTTTCACTCTATAGTAATCTTTTTAGTGCTATGGTCCTTTTAGACTTCTCTAAAGGTTTTGATTGTATTGATCATCAAATTTCAATTTCAAAATTTTGTAATAATAATAATAATCTCTAGTAATGCTCTTAAGCTATTGATTCATTATCTTTATAACAGGCTTCAAAAAATTACGACTGGTTCTTCTAGACCATTCATTGTCAAATGCGGGGTGCCACAAGGGTTAATAGTAGGGCCACTTCTTTTTTCCTTTTTACTTGCGATTATAGGTACTATAATGCAAGTTATGCATTCGTAAAAAAAAAAAATTGAGATGGCAATCAAACATGACATTACGATGATAGAGAAACATATTTCAGTTACTGGCAAAATTCTGTCCGTCTGTCTGTCTGTCTATCTGTCTGTATGTCTGTTGGTCTGTACGGATGTATTTTGGACTGTGGCCTTAACGGTTCGGCCAATCGTCTTCAAATTTAGAACTTAAGATTATTTTGACATTCTATAGAGGAGTTTTTTCAATTTTTTTTTAGCTCAAAAATTAACGGTACCTGTCATATAACCGTTATGTAAAAGCTTATTTTTCTCGAAAACCGCTCCAAGAATTTTTATGAAAAAAAATCAGTGTACTACTGTAGGTAAGCATTATATTTTAGTGAAAGAAAAATTTAATATGGTGGGCTAAGAACGGTACCTCCCATAGGACAGGTTTTTCCTACGACTTTCTCGAAAACTGTTAGTCCGATTTCTATCAAAATTGATATTCAAGAAGCCTAAGTAATTTCGCATTAATTTTTTTCGAAAACTTTTTTTTTGTATTTTTAATAATTTTTTTTTTTGAAAAATCAATATTTTGAAAACGGGTAGGTATTTTTTTTTAATTCTGTTTTTAAATGTATGTTATTTTTGTGCTTAAAACTGTATTCATGAGTTATTTTTTTTTTCATTTTTTTAAAAAAAGTTGTTAAAAAACTGTTTTATTTAAAAAGCGCTCCTAGTATTTCAAAAAAAATCACACTTTTTAACATTTTTTTAAAGAAATAAAATGGCGTTTAAAATATTTCACCCAATACAATTAAACGTACTTTATTCAAAAATCAAAAGTCACAAAAATCGAATAAATGCTTTGATGTTCACTTTAATTTTCTTAAATTGTATTCTACAATTTGACCGCACATATGAGCAAGTACGTGCGATTCAGCCGTTCAATTTATTTTATAAACAGTGCTCCATTTTAACAGTCAGTTTCATTCCTCCCCAAAAAGAATTCCAAAGTAATAAATAAACTCTGCAATGAAACAATTCAACATTTTCCCAACAGTCTGTAGATACATTCATATGGCAAGTAATTGACGGTCACTGGGTAAAGATAAGTTTGAGAAACTACATAGAAATCGATAAAGTCTTTCTACAATGGTTTTGTTTATATAAGAAAAAATATATTCATAATATCTGCCTTCTATGTAACATGGAATAAAGATACATTCAATGAAAAAGGCAATTATGTTAGCCCATGAAATCCAACATGACATTTGCCCGTGAAACAACCATTGCCATGATACTGTCTAGGCAAAGGTTAATACGTCTAGAGACCAAAAACACCCACTACGGGTAATAAAATAAGATTAATACACCAGTGTTTAGGTTAGTACATATATGTGAAACGTAAACAAATAATCCCGGTTTTATTATGATAATAGCAATAAAAAAATGTATACCAAGGCAGTGCCTTTTCTTGCTAGACACATTGTAACACATTGTTAGTTCTCTATATAATTTCTCTCACCATTTCTAAACCTCGAACATATATGAATGTTTTATGTAAATTTATTGTGTATCACTGGCTATTTCTATTCTATGGAGGCGTCGATACTTGTAGGCATTGTTGATATATGAAGTGGTCTTCTTTTAAAATTGTCAAAGTGTCCTCATCAAAACACTTTTCTCTTCAATATACAAAATTATTGGCAAAAATATTCTTTTAAGAGTTAAGATTTCAAAACATGTATGGGTAAAACTTAATGTAGAGGGCGGTTTGAATGGTTTGAATGGACATTGTTTTGTATGGCGCCACTTTGATCAAAATCGGTTGAGTGGTTTTGGGGAAATTTGGGGAAAAAACTTTAAGTAAAAAGTTTACAAGGCGCATGTTATTATTACAAGGTATATGATTTCATACAAATTGAGAAAATTATTTAGAAGACGGTATCTTTTACACTGAGCAAATTTTTGGATTAACATAGGGTAAATTAGTTGTTTGTCTACATGGCTATGAATTGATTTAACAAAATATCTTGTTATTCCAACATGATATGTTGTAAAACAAAATCTATAGTGGATTCAATTCACACTTTAAATCACCGTGTTCCTTTACAACATTTACACTATTGCAGTGTAGATACAAAAATATAGATACATGGTTTGAATTTGAATACAATAAAAGCTTTCAATCGCATAGAAAAACATTTGGATTTGGTTCGTGATCGTGAACGTGGTCGGTCGTCAACAGTAAATCCTCAAAGTTGTACTCCAGTGTAAATTCAACACCAATAATGTATCATGTTGATTTATTGGAAGTCCCGTGTAAATTCAACATGAACGCTAGTACTAGCTAGGTCGTGTAGAGTTCACCGGAGAGCATTGCTTATTTTACAATGGATCATGTCATTTCATTGAAGTATTAGAGTAACCTTAATATAGTTACCAGGATCAATTTGACAAAGGGTAGTGTAGATTGACAGCATTGTTAACTTCACATTGAATCATGTTGTTTCATTAGCGGTTTCGTGTTGGTTTGACATGGCTCATAGTTTTAATTGAACAGTGTATTCATGTTATCTTAGCACTTTTTAATGTAAATAAAACCTATCATGTGAAAATCTTGTATCTTGTAGATAATCGACACGCCATGATAAATGGTCAATTTTTGGTTGATTTAACACTGTTTTTTTCTCTGGGTGTAGCACTCGTTTTTGATTTAGAGAAATTCTTAAAGAATTAAGACATTCTGGAAACTGCTAAAACAGAGAGACAAACTATTGAAATCCCCACATTTTGTCATCTTCGTGTACATTGTAGTTGCACGTATATAGCACTCAAGTTACAATTAAAAAATGCACACCCTGTTTTTGTGGAGGATATGCGAATGTAAATGTGTTGTGGTTTACGAGAAAAGACAAAAACTACTTAACTGCACTCGAATCGATTATATCGAAAGAGGTTTCTATGGGATGTTGTGGTCATTGAATTACAATGAGGTTCTTATAGTTGGTTTCTTGAGGAGTCTCATAGCCTTATGGCCATCGTTAAGTGAAATGAAAAGGAGTACATATTGTTGATTTATATCAAACTAAGTTCTTTGCCAAATTTAAGTTTATCTATCAATGTGGTTTGAATGCAAGAACATTTGGGATGATTTTGAAGAAGGACTTTCTTTCTTTTGAATAAATATGAAAATATTTGTGTACTAAATTGAATGCTATTTTGAATCATTTAATTCAACAATATACTGGACAATTTGCTAAGTGAAGGGTTTTGATTTTAAAAGGATATTTACATTTTGAATTTGGATCCTAAAAGTCCTTCAATTGGATACAGCTTAGAAATGTTTAAAATAAATTCATAGATATGGATTGAAAAATAAAGAATGAAATATGCTTGTATATGTTAAACACATGCTTTGAGGTTCTTAACTTTGGATCAAGACTTTGATTGGTTGAAAGTGATCATAGATAGTTCGACGGTGAGAAATATGGAGAAAAATAATAGACCTCAGGTTACGGGAATAGGTAATAATGTGGACTTTATTCAAAACAGTTGCAGAATAAACATTGCCAATTAGCATTTAGTATGTGTTGTATGAATAATAACGCAACTATTGAACAAATACTTAATATATTTATTTATTTAAATTCTTATCAGTAGGTACAACTTTTAAAATTATTAAGTAGTCGATGTGTTGTGGGCAAACTTCTCTGAACGACTGTGCTGCTTAAGCTTCATACGAAAGCATCGATTGCAGGCATGTTGTGCAGACGAGAGATTAAGAGAATGCAGCCTCTTATTTACCTTACGTTTATATGTATGCGTTACTATAGTATGCAAAAATAATCTCAGCAATTTGGCGTCGTGTTTCTAAAGGTTGTAAGTTGTAAGCCAATAAGATTGATACAGGAATTGTAGGGAGGTAAATTAAGACTTTCTCCCCAAGAAAAGCCGCGTAAAACTAATCAAATGAACAGTTCTTGAAGTTCTTAGATTAAAAGAAAATCGTTTTCACAAATAAACTTAGTTTGCATTTGCATATTCAAGAAGAGGTCGAAACAAGGTGTTTAAAGAGATTTCGTGAAATATGGATTGGAGAAGTTTTTAGACCTTCGCATCGCTTTTTAAAACGAAGGGCTCTAATAGCCTTCAGTTGTCTAACACAAAGGTTACCAAGATCTTTTATAGAGTCAACTATATGATAATAGCTTAGTTTAAAAACAATATGTTTCAGGGTGTAATGTAAACGCTTTATTGAAAAGGTAATTATGTGTACATTTGCTTACATGTTATGATTGCATGGGTTGAATATGTAATTGCCACGGGATCTTTAAAATTCGTCAACGTCTCTGAAAGGCCAGGGCTCGTACTTCAACATACCAGTTGAATATATTACAGTTGGGCTGTGATTCTTTGCACTCTTCTGAAAATTAACATTCTTTTTGGAAGAACCCAATGAGGTGAGAAGCACCAGAAATGCTGAAACAGCAGTCTCCACAATTATAACATTGGCGTTTTCTACTGCCTGCTTCACTTGGATCCCCCTGGCTTCCATAGCTATGAAGTTAAAAGTTGTTGGTTGGTATCGTTATCCCAAATGCCTTTGGACGTAATCCACGTACTTTTGGCTGACTCTTTGAAATGTGGCTTCACTAAACTTGGTCCAAACAACTCTATGTAGCAGGAATCGAAGTTCTGGTTCCGCAGTTTACTTTTTCAAATATAAAGGAAAAACTGAAAAAGACCGAAAATCTGAGTTTTCTTGAACCCTAATTTAGCACAGTTTGAGTTCGATAAAGTAGGATAGTATTCCTAATGTACCCCCAAACAACCCATTGAAGTTCCATTAACTTCGGAATACTTTCCAGCAAAAAATACATGAATGCTATTTTTTTGCCTAAGTTGGATCAGATGTATCTCCATTAATATTGGACCTAACCCCTTGGTTCACCTACCTACTTTTAAAAAATTGTATGTTCTTTAACTTTGTCATGCAATGTGTTTGAAAAAATGGTCTGATTCAAGAGATGTAAACGAAAAACTGAAAAAGTCCGAAAATTTGGCGGTTTTTGCCCCAGTCCCAAGTTAGCACAGGGTCTTCGAGGTCGATAAACTAGGATAGTGTATCTTATGCACCCCAAAACAACGCATACGATTTCCATAAACTTCGGAATACTTTCCATTAACCATCACTTTTTTGACATATCCGACTGTCTATTAGTCCAGTGATGGAAACACCATTATCGAAAAGAATAAAGAACAATGGTTCAAAATGGCTTCCATGAGAAACATCGGACGTGGCATAGATAGGTTTAGAGACAGACAAGTTGGTTTATCAAGATAGGCGTAAATCCCAGCTATAAACATGGTGGAAAACCAAGAATACTGAGCTTAAGATGAATTTTTTTATGAGTCTTTTATACTCTCAACCATTCCTGTGTGTGTGCTGTAGATAGGTTTGCTCAAAAAACATCGATGCATCGAAAACATCGATATTTTCCATACGATACATCGAATTCATCCGATGTATCGAATTGGTTCGATGTCTAACGATGTATCGATATATTTTTCTATTCAATACATCGAAAAAATGTTTACAAAATTCATGTTCGTTTTAGGTTAGCAATAAAAAATATCCATATTCATACTAAATAAAAAAAAATAAAAAATTAATTAAAAATTGAAAAAATAATAATTCAAAATTCTTGTATGTATTGTATTAATTTGGATACTTGTATCTTTTCAAATATAAAATTTTATTGAAATCGTTGCCGAGAAAGTCGAAAATTATAAAAAAAAATCGTTATATGAAAGGTACCGTTAATAGACTTTTCCGGTAATTTTTTTTCAGCTGATAGCTACTACCAACAAAAAAAAAATCTCAAAAATGTTCATCAAAATCGAGGTACACACATACCAAATTTGAACGCAATCACTTAACCCGTTTAGACTGCAGATCGATATACACCCGGAAAGACAGACAGACAGACAGACAGACAAACGGACATTTTTTGTCAATGACTTCTCTATGGTCGTAATGTCATGTTTGATTGTTTTCTCAATTTTTTATATTCACGAATCTTAAACATGCCTTGCAGTCCCTATAATCGCAAGTAAAAATTATACAGGTCGGTCGCAGAAATTTTGGAACAAAAATTTAATTTTAAAATCAAGGGAGCAAACTGAAAACAAATTTAAAACATTTCCGATTTACAATAACAATCTTTACCAATAAAGAAAACGGATTTCCTTTTCACCACAGACACAAACCAAAGTGCATTATAGTCCTCCAGCTGCTAGTTTTGTGATATGTATATGTACGTACATACATATGTAATATTTGAATCCACGTTTTTAAGAACCCATGCGTTTAAATTGTTACAACTATTACAAATTAAATTAATGACGTCATTAATAATTAACTCATACACGTTTTCCTTATCTTCACTACAATCATTCTCAAAAATCGAAACCCCGCTTTCTCGGCCTCATGTCGATCTATTAAAACAACGAGCGGGTCAAATCAATTAATGAGCAGTCTGATGGGCTAATATAGTTCACCTTCCCGAACCGGAACCCGCACACTCCTTCAATGCCAAGAGAAGCTCCTGAAAATCGAAAACAGTAATAAAAAAAATATAAGAAAATAAGGAAGGAGACAACAAGAAATCGAGAATCGTTTGGTGAGGGAGGAAGTCCTACAAGGGACTAGACTATGGTCTGGGACAGAAATGGAAATGAACACAAGACACGCAATCTATCGGGTGTTGGCAAGTGGCTGACGGCAGGAGCGATTTCAATGATGTTGTACTGGAGCAAGCAATGTGCTATTTTACACGCCCACAGTATATAGTGAGGTCATCGGGTAGTCCATTATTTTTTTTTTTTTGTTTTTTTTTTTGGTTTTCGGTTTCGCCCGTTTAAATTCCTTGGCCAAAAATCAGTGAACTAGATTTTTGTGTTTTGGTTTTAGAGTTTTTTTTTTTTTTTTTTTTTTGTTTATTTGGTTTCACTTAATAGCATTATCAAGGCGTTGAAAAAGGTCTCCTGTTCGAAACGGCACCGAAGCCATTTCCTGCGGTTTAAATTATTTATTTGGAAAAGAAAAGCTTTGTTTTTTAATCAAATAATGAACATGAGTCAACATAGGATCGATCGAAATCTGTCGTCAGAAATCCTTGTACTAATGGAATGGAACATTTTTTTCTGTTAATTCTCTAAGCGGGAAACACTGTCTTTCAAATTAAAAATGTCTTTTTTTTTCAAATAAAAAAAAAATTATGCACCTTATTTGGTTCGTAATTGCTTTGAATATTTTAGCACTTCCGTGTTTTAAGAGTAAACATTTAATTTTCAATGCCTTCCGGCACAGAAAATGTTAACATGGGCTTATACCCAGAATATTGCATGCTGTGGCATTTTTTAAATTGAATAGGGGTGGAGGACATTTATAATTCAGCACCTAATTTTGGAATAGCTTACATCGAAAATGACACGAGTAAACCAAGTTATTGGAAGAATTGATTTAAATTTGATATAAAAAAGTAAGGACGTGAAAGTTTAGTTATAACATCAGAACGCTGTGAATAATTCTTAAATATTTTCAAAGCAAATTTTAAACAATCAATGGGCTATGCAAACCCTTACAGCCCTATTAATAAAAAAAACGCTTATTCCACCTTTATTCTACGTGATAAGACTTAATCTACGGAATAAAATTTCTTATTAATAAAAACAAAATGTACGGGAAATAGTAAAATGACGTTTACCAAAAATCCCTTAAGAAAATCTATTACAATAAGCAAGATGGCTGTTGAAATGTCACTTGAAATGTTCCTCAACTTTCTCAAACTTTGTTTTTTTTTTTATGAAAAAAAAAAACAATAATAGCTCACATTATTGAACACACCTAATAATTCATTTCAGAATAAATTTGACATATCTGATTCTTATTCCTTTGCTAATCCACCTTCTTCGATGGAAACGTCGATTAGTGAAATTTTGTTTTATTAATAACATTTTGCATTTAGTCCACGGAATAGTCCATACTACTCTACGCTATTTCACGTTTATTAATGTGCCTGTTACACTATAAAATATTAAAAAAAAAGTATTTCTTAAAGTATTAACATCACTTTGTCAAATCCTTTTTCATAAATGTAATCCTTAGGGCGTAGTCAAAAACAACGCGTTTTTAACGCGTAACGTATTTTGACGCGGCGGCATTTTAAACGCGGTGATTCTGGTGATTTTGTCAACTCTAGGCGCATTCAAATAAAAGTTGACCTGAAAAAGTTCCTCTTATAGAATATGGTGTCTTACTGTGGTGTCGCAAGAACTTTGTTGATTACCTCGAGAAATTGCCTTAGCGGCAGTGTGCAACATCGATGCCTTCAAGTAAGGCTCCTTCAAAGTTGGGCGAATAATTATTGTGCTCAAGAACGAGGCATTCTGTAACAATTAAAGTTGGCGGTTGTTAAAAAAAAACGGTTTTCGGTTTTTCAGTTTTTTTTTCTTTCTTCGGTTTAACCTAGTAGAAAAAACATCCGGTTTTTCTAATGCCTAGTTAAAATGCTATGTTTTGATTCAAGGGCTTAGTTAACTGATGGGGAAAGGCATTTTCAGTTCCAAGAATTGCAAATCTTCTTTAGTTTCTTTAATTATAAAAATTGAAGGTCTTGTTCTCCTTTTCAAAACTTTATATACACAGGTCTTTTTGTAAATCGCTGTTTCCTTTATCCCATATAACATTCAAGACTGCTCTGAGGGCTTTGTTTTGCAAATCGTGCAAATTTATTACCAAAATAATGGTTTGGTTCGAGCGACGTGACGCATCGCCGCTGCGTCCAATATTCGGTCGACATAATCGCCCAGCAGAGTCGGCAATTCGAGCAACCATGGATCGGTTTGGAGCAGAGTACCGAAGAAGACCCGAATGAATTCATCCGACATCGCACGCAACAATTGGAGCTGAGCCCATCCACTTTATGGAAGATTTTGCGAAAGAATCTTGGTTTGCGGGCTTACAAAATCCAACTCGTGCAAGAATTGAAGCCGAACGACCATCAAGCTCGTCGCACGTTCGGTGAATGGGATGGGCCCAAAACGAAATGGCCACCGATCACAACGAAACAATGAATTTATTGAAGGAAACGTTTGGTGAGCGCATAACCTCACGTCGTGGGCCTGTGGCGTGGCCTCCAAGATCGTGCGATTTAACACCGCTGGTCTATTTTTTGTGGGATTATGTGAAGTCGCTTGTCTACACAGATATATTTTCGGCAGGGAATATTCGGCGCGTTATTGCTGACATAAGGCCTTAATTGCTGCAAAAAGTGGTTGAAAATTGGACCACACGTATTATATGACAATGATACCGATTTATTGCTATGAATTCCACAACCAGATTGGCCGAGCGGTTAGCGTACAAGAGTATTGCTGCCAACGGACCACCGGGTTGGATTCCGACAAAGCCAACCCTACAAAGGAAAATTGGAAAAAGCACAAACAAGCAAGGAACTAATGCAACTCCGTTATTGAAAGAACCAAATTTTTGCATGACCAAAAATTAGGGCAAACCATTCTGCAGTGTTCCAAAGGCAGTAACCATTTTTGGTCATTTGTAAACAATATTAAAAACTCCTCAACATCTTCGGTTCCAACGCTCATCGACCATCATAAACCAATTATTGACTCTTCAGAGAAGGCAAACTTGCTCGCCGCCCATTTCGCTGCCGCATAGCAACGTTGCCCCTCCCGTACTTTAGAATGTAAATTTTTCCATGGGACAAATTTTTTTCCGCAGAAAGAAAAGTGACCCATCGTCCCTCTCCTACTACTGACCCATACCACTTACGCCCCTTCTTTCTAAGGTCATCGAACGCTGATTAACCGTCAGCTTAAGGAATATCTCGAAGATCGAAAGCTTCTCCATGACCGTCATTATGGCTTCCGCAGCAACCGTTCCACTGGTGATCTGATGGCATATCTCACCGAAGAGTGGAACAAATTTTTACATCGCTTTGGTGAAAGTAAGATAATTGCTCTTGATATCTCCAAGGCATTTGATGGAGATTGGCATGAAGCTCTCATATCGAAAATACGTGCTTTTAGCATCGATGATACTCTTGTTCGTTAGATTAAAAACTATCTTCTGGACCATTCAATACAAGTTGTATTGGACGGATTCAAGTCTGATTCCCACAAAATAAATGCTGGTGTGCCCCAGGGCTCCGTTTTGTCTCCGACTCTTTTCCTCATTTTTATAAATGATCTTCTGTCTCTGTTACTTTTACTCCACTTAACTGTTTTGCTGACGACTCTACCCTCAGCTTTTTATACTCGTTCGATTATTCACGTCCTTCGCCTTCGGACGTACAATTGCAACGGTACCGTATGTCAAGCTCATTAAACTCCTATTTATACAGCATTTTCAAATGGGGTAATCTCTGTTGAAAAGATCATATATTTGAGATCGCTAAAAATGCTGCTAAGTGCTTAGGTTTTCTGTATCTGTGTAAGAAGTATTTTTCCTCCTCTGATCTGGCTACAATTTATAAAGCGTTTATACGCCCTAAGCTCGAGTTTTACTCCCACGTCTGGGCAGGGGCTTTGCAAACATCGCTTCACCTGTTTAATAGAATACAAAATCGAGCGTTAAGATTGATAGGAAATAGAACTGCCGCTAAAACAATTGCCCCTATCGAACCCCGACGCTTTCCCTATTTTATCGTTTCTGTTATAAAAAAAATGTTCACTTGAAGTAGCCAGCTGCATTCCTCCCCTTAAACATTTCTCCCGTAATACTCGTCTTGCAAGGAATGCTCATCAGTTCACCCTTGAGCCCAATTTCGGACGTACCCTGAAATATAGGGATTCTTTTTTTAGGCGAACAACACGAATTTGGAATAGTTTATCCGGCGGGATATTCCCTTGCCATTTTGAGCTGCAAACATTCAAAACCAATGTTAATCGACACCTCATATATCTCCCCTCCCTATCTTTCTAATGTCCGCGCAGTCTGATCTACATTAAAAGGTTAACAAATAGTCCCTTGTGCGCGGAATTTTTCACGGCTGGTAGGTTTGAAAATAAGAGTCGTAATGTCTCCCATCTTTTTCCAGAATTCATCATCATCTCAAGTGTATTTTATGCATGAACAAAGTTACCCAAAATCTAGGTCTTTCTAATAACGTCAAACGTTCTATACATAAACTTTTTGAATAATTTACATACACAAAAGTTCTGAGAAGCCAACGCAAAATAGAACCATTGAACTTTACTCCAAATTTCTTTAATGTGATTCTATTATCCTTAATTGCAGAGCTCTCTAGCCATTGTCATGTGACAAATTAATTGACTTCACAACAACCTATTGAACTTCCTTACTAAAGTCATAGAAGTTCACTTCAGTTTACCCAAGTCACTTCACCACCTTTTCAACACAACACCCCCCCCCCCCCCCCCTTAACTTTTTATTATGAACGTTGGATTGGTTTCAAAAAAAGAATAAGGAATTCTATTGCGGAATAATAATTTGTACTGTCATTTGCATAATCAAGGATTTCTTGGAATTCAATTTCATTGGACTATTAAAAATGTCGGGAACACATATCAGGTGTCTGTTTCACAACACTCAACCCCGCGGAGCTTTGATTGGATTCATTATTAAAAAAAAAATAACAACAATTTAGTTTGTATATCTCATTCAGGGAAGGATCCTCAATTAATAGCCAGTGATACAAAAAGTGAATGTGACAAGCTACATAAATATAAAATCAATTCAATCAGCGATGTTGGCTAACAAGGCCCTACCTTGATTGGAAGTTATGAAAAGGCATCCCAGATCCTCGACAGCGGAGGCGATGGATATTCACTCCAGGCTTAGGGATATACGATGTGCATTGTTAATTCTGTGTGATGACGGATGAGGGGTGGGGAAGGCAAACTGTGGTTTAAGTGCGACGTGTAAGCTATAAATTGATTATAATTTCCCATTTTTGGATCGAATTCTAAAGGAAAATTCAATAACAATCCTAATGGAGTTTAAAATAAACGAACGATGATGATGGGAAAGTGTTCAAGGACTGCGGTTCAGGTTAATCTGATTTATCTCACTAAGATGAGTCCTTTTTCAGGGAATAAAGGTGTTGGGTTGGTATCAAAGTAAATTCTAATCAAAAGTTTGGGTAAATTCAATTAGAAAAACAAAACACACAGGAAATATTTTGTTAGCAGTTTTGGTTATCAGAAGGAAGACTATGAAAAGAGGATTTGTTGAGGGGAAATGCATTTTAGTAATAAAGGTACTTTTAACAATTGTGGGAATAAGAACATACCATAGGATTATCTATATATTTTTTTTTTTTTTTATAATTAACGCGAGCACAAGAGACTATTTGTTTCCCTTTTAATGTAGAACACACGCACGGGCATTAGGAAGATAGGGAGGGGAGAGATAGGAGGTGTCGATAAGTATTACTTTTGAATGTTTGCAGATCAAAAAACAAAGAAGAAAGAAACAAGTCCAGAGTATGGGCGACTTGCTCAGCAACGTCCGATATTCGCGTTGGCACATTGAATAGTTGGGTAAGGTGATTTAAAACGGCAAAGAGCTCGGGAATAGCGGAGCCATTCTGTATTGCACAGAATGGACATAAACGTAAAACAAATTCTTTCTTAGCCCACGAATATTGGAAAATAACTAGGATTAAATTTAAAATCTCTCTCCTCTCTTCTCTTAGGTGGCGCTACAGTCCGGGGTGGACCTGGGCCTCAACAAACAAGATTCTCCAGCCAGTTCGGTCCCTAGCTAGCTGTCTCCAGTTTCGGACGTGGAGTCGGTTGAGGTCCCTTCCTTCCACTTCTGTTCGTCCCTCTGGGGTGGATTCGAAGATTTTCCGGGCCGGAGCATTGATGTCCATCCGCTCTATATGACCCAGCCATCTGAGACGTTGAATTTTTACACTTTTGGCTAGGTCTGTGTCGCTGTACAGCCGGTAAAGTTCTTCATTGTGTCATCTTCTCCACTCTCCGCTTATGCATATGGGACCAAAAATCACCCGGAGAATCTTTCTCTCGAAACAGCCTAAAGTGTCTGCACCATAGAGCAGGACTGGGATGATGAGGGTCTTTGAAATGGACAGTTTAGTACCCCGAAAGAGGGCTTCGCTACTCAATTGCCTTCTAAGCCCGAAGAAGCAGCGATTGGCAAGAGTTATTCTTCGTTTGATTTCAGCGCTGGAGTTGTTGTCTGAGTTAATAGCGGAGCCCAGGTAGACAAAGTCCCTAAGTACCTGCAAGTTATAGCTGTCTATGGTGATGTTTTTTCCAAGCCGTCGATGTTGGGTGTCTCTTCCTGATGACAGCATATACTTGGTTTGGCCCTCATATACTGCTAAACCCATCTTCGCCGCTTCCGTCTCAATACTAACAAAAGCGCTACTGACATCACGCTGCGTTCTTCCGATTATGTCAATATCGTCGGCGTATGCGAGTAATTGGACGGACTTTTGAAAGATCGTGCCTCTGGTGTTGGTGTGAGAGTTCTGCAATATTCTTTGAAGTATTATGTTGAAAAAGTCGCATGACAGCGCATTGCCTTGTCTAAGTCCTTTTTTTTTTACTTCAAAGGTGTCGGTGAGGTCTTTACCGACCTTGACGGAACAGCGTGCGTTTTCCATCGTCATTTTACACAGGCAGGGATGTTAAAGCTGCACATTGCTCTATATAACTCCTCTCTATAAATGCTGTCGTACGCGGCTTTGAAATCGATGAAAAGGTGGTGGGTATCGATTTGAAGTTCTTGAGTTTTTTTCCAAGATCTGCCGTAATGTGAATATTTGATCTATAGTGGACTTTCCTGACCTAAAGCCGCACTTATATGGACCTATCAGGTTGTTGACGAATGGCTTTAGGCGTTTACACAATACAGCAGAAAAAATCTTATAGGCGATGTTGAGGAGACTGATACCCCTATAGTTGGTGCAGCTCAGAGGGTTTCCTTTTTTAAGGATCGGGCAGATTTAAGGATCGGGCAGATTATGCTGAAATTCCATTCATCGGGCATGCTTTCTTCTAACCATATCTTGCTTATGAGTTTGTGCATACTTATAGCCAAGTCATCGCCTGCAACTTTGAAGAGCTCGGCAGCTAGGCCATCGGCTCCGGCGCGGCGGCGTTGTTGCTCTTAAGTTTAGATAAAGCTAGCTTTATTTCATCCAGATGTGGTGGTCAGAATTGTTGGTCTACTCCGCCCAGATAAAGTGGACCATTCTGCCTGACAGCGGAATTCGTTTCGTCATCGCCGTTATACAGTCTGCAGAAATGGTTTTTCCATATTCTCAGCATGGACTGTGATTCCACTACGATGTCTTTGCAAGCTTCAGTTCGAGCTCTGTACTGTTGACAGTTTCTTTGTACCTTTTGGTAAAACTTTCGAACTTCATTCCTGCAATAACAGCTCTCTATTTCCTCGATCGCGCGCTTCTCATATTCCCTTTTTTCTTAAATTTTAAATAGTTTTCTTTATTCATTCTTCTAGGTATACTGCAAAAAGACTGAATATGTCCTAGAAAAAAAAAACAAAAGCTTTTCCTAAACTAAAAAAAAAACTGGAACCTTCCCTTTGTTGCTTCTCATTACCTTTCTATTACTCTTGAACAATTGATTTCTCCAACAGAGGAAACAAAAACGCAACTCTTTGATTTCGTTTCCAGAAACCCAGCCATGATCCTTCAACAACAACTTCAAAGTGCTTAACTGCTTGTCAAACGAAATTCAACCCCAGCCCCCTACCCCTCATAATCTACGTTTTTAATTCAAGCTCTTCCGTAAGATCATTAAAAAAAATCACCAAGAAATTTATTAATCTGCAGCTTCAGGTGGTGCAGGCACTCTGCGGGTTAACTATTTCTTCACCTGTTCCACTTGACCTTCTCTCGTTTCCCCACAGTTTTTTCCATCATTATCCTTTTCTCCTTTTTTTTTTTTGTATAATCACAACAACAACTTGTGGATAAAGGAAAAAAAACATATAATTACCTATGCAAATATAGACCGTAATTATATCCATTGAACGAGGCGGATACCGACCGAACGACCGACAAAACTGCAAACTCCGACAGCACCTTTCAAACGAACGAACAAACAACCACCCCAAACATCATAGATGCCGTGAATTGGAAAAATAAGTCCTCACTGACCTCGCCCACCGCCCCTGAACCCAAGCCCGAGCCTCCTGTTCTCTTGGCACCACTCTGGCATAAAAACGTTTTCTCGAGATATAAATTCCGAACTCGGTGCTCCCCCAGAGTACGGTTCCGTGGATGCAGCACAGCTCCTTTTGTATTTATGAAGAAAAACTTTGTCGAGGTAGATTTTTTGAATATGTATAGAAGTTTTTTTTTTTGTTGGTATGTTTGTATCCTCTAAGCTCTCTAAGTATAGATTCAGGACGAAGTGCTGTGGTGGAAGTACAGTTTTATTTTTATTTTGATTTTCATTATGCTTTTCTTGAACCGGAAAACAAACTTGTATCCTTTTGCCATACACTCGCACAAAAGTGTGACGTATTAGATTTCCTTTCACATTTTAACCAATAGGTGTGTGAGGGTGTATGTGGGGGAGTGCATTATATGTGGAGCTGTATGCAGCAGGATATCACAAGGATAATGATGTTGCTGCTGATGCTGTTTATGCTGATGACAGGTTGGCTTTAGAATGATGCTGATGCTGATGTTGCTGCACATGAGGGGCTGCTGTTGCAGGTCCTGATGTCGAAACTGGCATTTTTAATGACTGTTTTGTGAGAGCCTGATAAACAGACTCATATATGTAGCTTTGGATGCTTTAGATGGTATGTGGCGGTGGCCATGTGCAGTTTTTCAGATGCGCTGATGAAAAATTGTGTTCAATTAAAATTGAATGAGATGTCAGGGGAAATTTAATTATATGCAATGCACCGCACGGTTTAGTGAATTTTGTAATTGAGATTGATGGATGGCGATAAAGTGTGGTGTTGACACAAATCGATATGGGTTTTGATGTTTTTAACTGTTTTTAATAATATTCATTTGTTTCACTTGAAATTTTGTCAAAGGTTGGCCAGGTTTCTAATTATTTTTAATGAAAAAATATGTGTTGCATTTTTTTTTTTTTTTTTTTTTTTTTTGAAAAATAATGACATCTCTTCCGGATCAAGTCACATTTTTCCGAATTGAACTTTGAATGACAATACAGTATTTTACGGATATAAGAAACACTAATATAAGAAAAACCCGCTTATAAAAAAAAACAATGGGAAACACCGTGTCTTTTCTTTAATATTCGTTTTGAAATTAAATTCAATTCAAGTCAAATTTCTAAGCACTTCGAGATCTCCGTTTTCTTTGAAACTTGAACACGATTTCTCAATTTCTCAAAAAAAAAAATCTTAACTTTGCTGTCAAAAAGTGAATCCTAATATTTGTTGCATTCAATTGTTCAATGTTAGTTTATCAAAGAGAACTCTGTTAGAATGAAATAGATACAAAGTTTTTTTTGGCATTAGCTGGTTATAATAAAATTTGGCAGTAACAATAAAAGTGTAGTTTTTTAATTACATATACATATGTAGACGACTCAACAGGTCCGGATTAACAAGTAGGCAGAATAGGCAGTTGCCTGGGGCCCCCGATTTTAAGGGGCCCCCGAAAAAAGACTTCTAAAATTTTCTAACAAACATAAAATTTTGTTGTCAAGTCCGGAGTAGGTCTTTCAGTCGCTATAATTGCAGATTTGTCTACTGAATTCCACTTGTAAAAGGGTTTGCTTATAAATTTTTCAATAACACAATCACAATGGTTTTTAATAACAACTTTTTCACTACTTCATACCAATTTCTAGTTAAATTTTACAAGCAAATTATAAAAGCATAACTTTAATAAACAAAAACGACTTCGAAATTTTTATTTACAGGTTAAATAAAATTCCGTTTCTTACCTCCACTAAAAAAAAAATCTATTCAGTGCAAAAATTCCAAACGAATTTCCCATTTTGTTCATATTCTTCCAGCACGAATAGAACAAAACGAAGTCAAGATACAACACTATTCGCATATTCATATCTGAGTGAGAGTGTAAGAACTTTGAGTACTGTTCGCCACTTTGGTTGGATCCGTTCACAGTTAATTCGAACGAACCGGTTGGTACGATTGAGTTTGAATAAGAATGCGATCTATGTTCACTGTTCCGCGCATTCCCTTAATTTGGTTGGAGAGCATGCTGTGAAGTGCTGTTTTTATGCAGTAGATTTTTTCGCCATTATGCAGACATTATATAATTTTTTTTTCCGCTTCCACTTCTTGTTGGGGCGTAAATGAAAAATAAAAAAACAATGAGAAAACTTTGAAGACATTGTCAACTACACGCTGGGAAGCACATTCGAATGCGACGAATGCAGTTTACGATTCATTTGATATCATATTAGAGGCTCTAGAAATCATTGCTGATGATGAATCACAAAATACTGATACTCGTTATTAGGCGACGTGTATCGCAAAAAAAATGCAAAAATTCGAATTTGGTTTCATGTTGATTTTATGGAACTCTATTTTGACTGCTTTGCGTTCAGTGAGTAAGTCATTGTAAAGTGAAAAAGCAGATTTGCAAACGTGTGTTTTTTTGTACGGATCGTTAGAAGAGAGTTAAGTTTCATTCCGTGAAAAGTTCAATGATTTCGAGGAAAAAACAAAACAATTATTATCTGCTGTAGGTTATACAGAAATCGTAAAACGTACTCGTCGTAGAAAAAAACAACCTAATGACGGAAATGCTCCAGAAGTAGAATTTTCGCCTCGCGATGATTTTAGGACAAAAGGTTTCCTCGAAATCATCGACAATCTTCACAGTGAAATCAAATGACGTGCGAAAGTGTATATGGAAGTTTTAGAGAGATTTGCATTTCTCATCAACTTTTCTCTAAGTGATGGAGACCTCCACGAAGCTATAAATAACTTAGTTCGTTTTTATTCTAGAGATTTAAAAGAATTGTTTCATTGAAATGAAACAATTCCAAAGTAACGTGAACTCCAGATACACTGATGCACAAAAAACTCATAGTCATTTGTATAAGATTCTAATGGAAGATCAATTAGCCGATGTATTTCCTAACACAAAAATAGCTCTTTTGATTTTTTTAACATTAATGATTACAAATTATTCCGCCGAACGATCCTTCTCGCAATTAAAAAGAATCAAAGCTGCTGAAAGAGCTACAACGCGACAAGAGCAACTCGAGATGTTAGGTATACTTTGCATTGAGTCAGATTTATTGAACAAAATCGATATTGATGATATAATTCATGAATTTCCCGAAAACAAATGTAGAAAACGACATGTTTAAAATGTAGATAGTAATTTTATTGATATTATTACATTGTGACAATATTTTTTTTATAAAAGATATAAGTTTCTATTTTTTAATCGAAAAAAGAAGGGAACGGACGTGAAAAAGGGCCCCCAAATTGATGGTTGCCTAGGGCCCCGTTGAGGTTAATCCGGCCCTGCGACTCAACATTCATTTTCTCTCAGTGTGAAAATAGATTTTGAATAACAGGAATCCCCTGCATTATCTTTTTAGTGTGAAACTAAAAAACTCTCAGAGAGAATGACAGTAAGGTTTGCAATTTAATGATGGAAAGATATACGAGCCAACAACGAGTCGAAATTATTAAAATTTACTACCGAAATTCTGAGTCAGTGGGCTCAACGTTAAGAGCGCTACGTCCAATTTATGGTCGTCATAATCGTCCTAGCAGATCAACAATTGAGCATCTAGTGGAAAAATTTGAATACACAGGCACAGTACAAAATGTTCCCGTGCCAGTGAGACAAAGAAGTGCCCGTAGTGTCGAGAATATTGCTGCCGCTGAGGCTTCAGTTGCAGAAATCCCAAATGTGTCTCTCATACGTCATTCTCAGGCATTGGGCATCTCTGTGACGTCGTTGAGGCGAATTTTGCGAAAAGATCTTAGCCTACATCCTTACAAGATTAAATTGACGCAAGAACTGAAGCCGCTTGACCACTAGAAGCGTCGTATGTTCGTGAATTGGGCTGAGCAACAACTTGAAAATGATTCGGATTTTCATCTAAAAATTATCTTCAGCGATGAGGCTCATTTCTGGCTGAATGGCTTCGTCGATAAACAAAATATGCGGTATTGGTCAGGCAGCAATCCACACGTACTCCATGAGTCATTATTGCATCCCGAAAAAATTAAGGTTTGGTGTTGTTTATGGGCCGGCGGCGTCATTGGGCCGTACTTCTTCCGTGATGATCAAGACCGGCACGTTACTGGGAATGGGGATCGCTACCATTCAATTATAACCGAATATTTTTAGCCCCAATTGGATGATATGGACTTTGAGGACATGTGGTTCCAACAGGACGGCGCCACAAGCCACACAGCGAATGTCACAATCAATTTATTGGAAACCAAGTTTGGAGAACGTGTTATGTCACGAAATGGTCCAGTCGCTTGGCCGCCTCGGTCGTGCTATTTGACGCCGTTAGACTATTTCCTGTGGGGCTACGTTAAGTCTATGGTCTATGCCAACAAGCCAGCGACGATTGATAAACTTCGTACGAATATCGAACGTGAAATTGCAGCAGTATCAGCCGATTTATGCTTGAAACCGTCGAAAATTGGGTTCAGCGTCTGGACTTCTGCAAGCGTGCCCGTGGTGGCCATGCAAAAGAAATCGAGTTCCATACATAATGGCATCAAACGTTCTTTCACAGGAATAAAGAATTTCATTGATATCCATTACCGTTTTTGTTTTATTTAAAAAAATTGTAACGCTCTTATTGAAAACCCTTCATAAAAGGACTTCGTCACATAGGGATTATTGAATTGTTTAGACCAACGTTTAATAAAACCAAGAGAACTTTTAACTTTATTAATTATCTGGTCAATATGGGTGTTAAAATTTAGTGTTTTATCACACAGAACACCTAAATCATATAATGGATTCAATAACATTGATGGGTTCATTTTGAAAAGAGTAAATTCTTGAGGTTCAATTATATGTTTTCGCGAAAAGGTTATTGTATGGCATTTACTAATATTTAATTCCAGAAAATTTTGTGTGCACCAATTGAAAAATCGATTAAGGTCGTTTTGAAGGAGAATATGATCAGGAGGAGTATAAATTATCTTAAAAAATTTCATATTATCTGCAAACATTAAGAGAGAAGAGTCTCTTAAAATAAGATTCATATCATTGACTGTAAGGACAAAGATGAGCGGTCCAAGGTTACTGCCTTGCGGAACTCCAGAGGTGGCAAAGATAGGCTTGGAGAGAGAACAACGAAAAAGAATTCTAAAGATTCGGTTCTCCAAGTATCAATTAACCACTCAATAAAACAAGGTGGAAACCCTAGAGCTTCAAACTTGAGTCGAATGATTTTATGGGAGACCATTTCAAAGACTTTATTAAAGTCTGTATAGATTGTATCAACTTCATACCCTTTTTCAATAACTTTTAAAGCTTCGGAGAGGAATTCTATGAGGTTTGTATTTGTTAACCCACCTTTAAGAAAGCCATCTTGGGCGGGGGAAAATATAGACTTGCAGTGAAAATAGACTAGACTTTCAAAGAGTTTAGGAATGCATGAAAGCTTAGCTATCGGTCTATAACTTTCAATTTCATTTTCGGGACCTTTTTTAAGGAATTGGATATAATAAAGGAGTCTTTCCAATAATCGGGAAAACCCCTCTGTGAGAGAGACAGAAGGAAAAGATTAATGAGAGGTTTGGATAAGGCATGCACACATTTTTTTTAAAAAGAATCGAAGGGACACCATCAGGACCAGGATTAAAATTATCTTTGAGTTTATTTATTTTGACAATAACTAAATCGATGGTAATATTGATTGAAGTCAAAGAAGTTTGTGGACAGTTATTTAAATAGCTAAAGTTACTACTGTTAGGAGTTATCGGATGATTGCTATATGATTGGGAAAAGATGGAGGCAAAGAAATTTGATATTGTTGTGGCTTCAGACGATGTGGTGTTGCAGAAAATAAAACTCGAAGGAAGTCCATCGGATTTCCGTTTAGAGTTAATACAATTAAAAAAGCATTTTGCATCGGAGAGAAGATTATATCCAACTTTAGAAAGGTATTGATTATAAAAAAGTTCACTTTATTCGGAGAAACAATAATAAACGCCCATGTAATTAGAGTAAGCAATTACGTTTATTTTGCAGTTTGCACAAATCTTTGCTCTACCAAGGCGGGGAGGATATAAAGTTGTTGTTGCGAGAGAGGGGAACAGATTCAGTTGGTTTAAGAGCTCGTTAAGTTTAACAAAATTTACTTTATAAAAGTTGTAACTTCGAACAATTGGTTCTTCGTGGATCTTAAGATTTTCATAAGAAAAGCAAACAGTTAGAGGGGGGTGAAAGCGTTCCAGAGTAGGGAGGAGGTGGGAGCTTTCAGAGACTACACAATTATGGATATCGGAAGAAAATACCAGACCGAGGTATCTTCCCATGAAGTTTGGTGTTCCATTGATTTGGAAAAGGCCACAGTCCAACAGCCGGTCAGATAAAAACACTTCGATGTCGGAAGAAAAGCTTAAGGGAACGAAGTAAAATTCATCATCAGACGCAGTCCAAGATAAATTTGGTAGATTGAAGTCACCTAAAAATATAATTGCGTCATTAGGTTGGACAGTTTCAGATAGAAAGTCAATTGAATCAACTGCTTGGCGGTAGGATGAAATCTTTGAGCTTGAAGAGTGTAACAGCATATGATATACATTTGTATATCATAAATTAAATAAAAAAATTAAATTAAATTTGATATTTCTTTTCTGAAAACCGTGAACTCAACTGTAAAAAGCTCAGAGTTGAGAACATCAGAAGTCAGATTGCTTTCGGTCAAGGAAAAGATATAATATGGAAGGCTTTGGGAATTCAGAAACACGGTAGCAGTTTTGGATCTTAGTCCTCGCCCGTTTTGATAATAAAGGGTAAGAGAATTAGGTAAAGATACTCGCTTCGAAGATATGAACGATGCAAAAGAAGACAGATCGTTGGCTACTTGAAAAGGGTTAATTAAAAGACAATGATGAAATTGAATAAAGATGAGCATTAATTCCTTACGATCAATTGGTAGACCTTCTTGCGAAATTAACACTTTAAGGTTGGTATTTGTTTTTCCATCAAAACACACAGAATCAGGTTTATCATGTAGATAAGCAAGATAAAGACGTACGCTGTTATATATTTTATGGTCTCTAAGACGCCCTTCTATACTAGTGTCGGACAAGTGCTTAGTCAATTTAACAACCGGTGGTATAAGTGGATTTAGAAAACCGGAAGACTTGAAGCTGGTTGAGAGGATGATGATTCGGTTCTAGTGGAATTTAAGGTGTGTGAGTAAACGAAGTTAGGAAGGAAGTTAGTTGGTTTGGAAGTACAACAGAAGTTGAAGGCAAAGAGGGTCCAGAAGAGAGTGGAGAAAGATTGAAAGTTACTTTTTTTGGAGGGGGCTTTGGGGGCGAGTGTTGGGATTTCCGCTTCTGACCAGCCCTAGGTTGAATAAAGAAGTTAGTAGCAGGACTCGAAAAATTTGGGAAAATTCCTGCTTTGAGGGTCCATTTTTAGATCAGGACGGTCCAAAATAATTCCACTCAAATTCAAAAAATACAAGAACAGAAAAAGAAATACAAAATAGGCGGAGTTTTGTTAAAGTAGAAAGTAAATGTAGATATTTGGGTGTGTGTGCGTGGATTTAACAAGAAGGTTTGTGGGTGTGAGTTAACGGGCTGTATGTTAGTGTTCCTGCTATCAATGTTTTCTTATGAGGTTATCACGTAAAATTATCGTCCGTAAACCGACTTTACAGACAACCAGCTCTTTTTTCTTAATAAAAATGGCGACATCATCTCCGACACACAAATAACATCTAGAACAACCTGCGAAAAAGTATGCATAAGAGAACCCTTAGGATCTATGAACCTCATCTCATCAGTGTCCTTGACTTATATGCACTTTGTCAAAGGATTTGCAAATATGTATTTCCCTAAACTTTCTTCTAAGCCCCATTAATACCATTGCTAATCCCATTAATTGTATTCCAATCAAACAAGAGCAAAGGGAACAGAAATTCTTCAACAAATTGCTGTAATCTGAATCATCGTCATTTGCCAGTCCTCGCACATACTTTTCTAATACCCAGACATCGTCAAAATAGATCGACATTCACAACCAACAAGCACCTCACCGAGCTCCATGGCCATTTGACAGGCTGTCACATAGCACTTCCACATGCCATTTCCATTCACTTTCTCGAGAGTCCTTCTCACTAAATGCGACTTCCACTCCTAATTGCGGCTGCAATAACAATCAAAACAAAAGTGCGTCCATTATACCAAGTCCCTTTATACTTCATACATCCCTATATATGTGAACCTATTGGTTGTGGGGAAGAGTTCCAGAAGTCGCGTGCTTAAATACCATAATGTCGTAGTCCGACATCGAAAACCGACGAACGATATGCATGCACAACTAGCTTCGTGGCACCTCGTGTTCTGCATCCTCCTCCCTATAAGCAATTCAACCGCAAAATGACAACAAAATATGTTGGATTCCTGTTCATTGATAAAAGGACTAAAGTGTGGTTGGAAGGAACTGGCTACAGTAACATAGATAGGGTGTTTTATAAATATTGTTAAGAGAAAGACAGCCAAATGGAGGAACATATTTCAGGGATAAGTTTGATGAAATGGACAGACCTTAAAAAAAATAGAGTTAGAACACGTTTTTTATAAGCTTTAAGCTTATGATTAAAAAAACAGTTTTTTTTCTAGTTACATCGTTCAAGGTTCAGATATTTTTTGGCATAAGTAAGCCTTTAGGGCATTTTACAGGCACACCCTGTAAATGAAAATGTCAAAAGTGATATAATGAAGCATACATGAGAGAAAAATTCGAAAACGCTGAGGGAACTCAAATGATGCAAAGGATTACAACACCTCCCCCCTCCCCCCCCCCCTTCTGACCACCACCATTTGTTATACACGTTTCCTATAAAAATATTTAAAATGTTCGCGTAAATGTTCAACCACTTTGACCAGGCCACTAAATGAATGTAGTCCTGCGGTAGTATTTTTGTTTTCAATTTATGCAAATTGAAATTAATAGCGCATTTGAAAAACTATTGAAATACAAAGGAATAAGAATCCCAGAGGCAACACCAGCCAACTGCAACTCATGAAGATGAAGAAAGTTTAGAGTGCAACTCGCCAGACAAGGATTTATATTATTTATAGTCTTAGAGGCTAAAATACTTTTTGGAATTTGAGGAGTTCGAAGGGGCAAGAAATAACAAAAAAAAAACTGATAGAGGAGCTTAAGTTTAACTGTCTGGAAGCAGCTGGAAAACATTGTGGTTTGCGGAAATGCAGTTGATTTCAAAATGAGAATTTATTGCTGCTAAGGTCTGCATGACATTTGCAAAACTAAACTTTTGAATAATTGATAGAATGCAGTGAATTTTTTATGTGATCCTGAGAGCTCTATTCGGAAGACAAATGAAAGATTTATGTATGTTATCATGCTGCTTACGAAAATCCTTGCTACTGTGGGTTCAAACATTTCCTTGGAGATCTGGGTATAATTCTAATCCTCATTAAAGAAGTATAATAATCCTTTTGGACATCGTATACGCTTTAATTGAATAAGCAATGAATTTTCTATGTTTGGTTAATAGAAAGTTGGTCCTGAAGAAATTATTTTAAATTACTGCTCTAACTGAACTTAAAACCGAAAAAAAAATATTTCTGGAAGATAAATATTAATACATATCGTTTTCTTATAATTTGCTTATGCTTATTTTTTTTTATAGTTCTGTAAATCGATAATAAGAATTTATATCTCATCAGACAAAAATCTAAATTATCCTAAAAGTATGCTATCCTGTCTTTTGTGTTTTCGATATTATCAAGTTTTATAAATCGGTAAGATCATCGGAAGTCTAAAAAAGTAAAATATGTCTGTCTGTCTATCAGTATGTATAACGAGCTGCTTTCTCGGTAACCAGTCTTTGGATTTCTGTCAAAATTTATATTTAAGCAGAACTAGGTAGCCAAATCAAATTTACATATCAACATTTTGAAGAACTTTTTTTTCGAATTAAGATTAATTTTTGATATTTTTTTCCAAAGTCAATATTTTTAAAACTAATCAAAAAATATTATTTTAAATTTTATAGTCAAAAGTATATTAATAAACTCTAAAAAACTGCATATCAAAATTTCAAAAAAATATTTTTTTTCAAAAAACTAAAAATAAAAAACAGGATTTTATCAAAACCGGTCCTACAATTTTCTAAAAAAAAAATAATAAATTCTTTGTTACTTAAAACGTGTGATGGCGTACTTCATTTTCATTAAAAACCGTTAAGTATTGTGGTTTTGATATTTTTTTATAAGCTCAAACTGTGTTATTTTCAACGTAAGGGTTATTTGTTTTTGTCAAAGATCTTGCCTTCCAGTGTATTTATGCACATACAAGGAAGTACGTGCGACCCAGTCGTGCCCAGTTTTTAAAATGCTTACAATTTTACTTGTGATTTATAGGGACTATAAGGCCAGTTATGTATTCGTGCAAAAAAAATTGAGATAACAATCAAACATGACATTACGATGATAGAGAAACATATTTGAGTTACTGGCAAAATTTTGTCTGTCTGTCTGTCTGTATGTCTGACTGTCCGTCTGTACGGATGTGTATTGAACTACAGCCTAAACGATTTGGCCAATCGTCTTCAAATTTAGAACATAAGGTTATTTTGAAAATTCTTCTGTAGAATTTTTTTTTAATTTTTTTTTAGCTCCAATATTAACGGTGCCTGTCATATAACCATTAAGTAAAAGCTTATTTTTCTCGGAAACGGCCCCAAGAATTTGTATGAACAAAAATCAATGTACTATTGTAGGTGTAGGTTATGTTTTGATGAAAGAAAAATTCAAGATGGTGGGCCATCCCATGGCGGTACCTCCCATTCCCATACCTCCTGTCTTTTTTTTCTTCGACTTTCTCGAAAACCGGTCATCCGATTTTAATCAAAATTGATATTTAGGAAGGTGTTGGTAGCCTAAGTTATTTTATTTTAAAATATTTTCTAAAACCTTTTTTTGTGTTTTTATAATTTTCTTATTTTTTTTTTTAAATCAATATTTTGAAAATGGGTAGATTGATTTTTTTTGTCCATGAACATAGACTCTATAATATGAAATAAATGAAGATTAGCACTAATAAACCTTCTAAAAAGTCATAAGCCACAAATTTGTTTTTTATGTGAAACCGTTTTGAACAAGAGACATAGGCCTTCACTTGAAGGATATAACATAATACGCAATGACGATGGCAGGGGAACTGCTATCGTTATTGATAAAAAACTTAAATTTAACATTTTGCATTTTCATAGCGACATTTTTTCAACCTGTTTAGGTGTCATAATTTGTAAAAATAATGCAGAGGTTACAAAACGTTTTCTACTAGGAAGTATCTATATACCATCGAATGCAGGACCTGATCTTTCAACTGATTTAGACAGATTGAATTACATCGCCTTATGCTTTTAAGGAAATTGATAAAATAACAGGAAGAAAATCATTCGGAGCTGATATTGCCAACGATGTTCTCAATATTGATGGGAATGATCTGGTTGACGATGAGGAGAAGCTCAATCCATTTAGAAAACCCTTTATTCTAATCATTTCATGGATCGAACACCAATTTATGACCCAAATTTAAGCGACGACGTTTCACTTACTGTAGAAAACTTTTGTAACAGATGGGGTAATAGGAATCGTGTGGAGTTTAATGCTTCGAAAACTCAATGCTGTCTTCTGTTGTTAAAGCTTAACATACCCCCAATGCCATTGTCCATGAATGGCACTTACATCGAAGAAACCGAAAAGCTCTCAGTACTCGGTATGTGTGTCAACGACGACCTCCGTTGGAACGACCATATATTTGAAATCGCTAAGAATGCTGCTAAGTGCTTAGGTTTTCTATATCGGTGTAAGAAGTATTTTTCCCCATCTGATCTGGCTACAATTTATAAAGCGTTTATACGCCCTAAACTCGAGTAAAATTCCCACCTCTGGGCAGGTGCTTCGCAAACATCGATTCAACTGTTTGATAGAATACAAAATCGATCGTTAAGATTGATAGGAAATAAAACTGCCGCTGAAACATTTGCATGTCATTCCTTATTTTATCGTTTCTTTTATAAAAATGTTCACTCGAAGTAGCCAGCTGCATTCCTCCCCTTAAAGTTTCTCCCGTAATACTCGTCTCGCAAGGAATGCTCATCAGTTCCAAATTCGGACGTACCGTGAAATATAGAGATTCTTTTTTTAGCCGTACAACACGACTTTGGAATGGTTTACCCGGCGAGATTTTCCCTTGCCATTTCAATATGCAAACATTCAAAACCAATGTTAATCGACACCTCCTATCTCTCCCCTCCCTATCTTCCTAATGCCCGCGCAGTGTGTTACATTAAAAGGGAAACAAATAGTCCCTTGTGCGCGCGTTAATTATAAAAAAAAAGCAATTATCATATGAGCTTAGCGGGTGATCCTAAAATTTGGTAGGGAGCATTGTGCCCTTTATAGAGTTTTAAGAAGATCCTCTCATAGACAGTTCTCTATGACGTCAGAGAATAAGCATATTACCTTGTCCCAATGCCGTGTCATATGGTCATATTTCGAAATATGGTTATATGACGCAATTTGAAAGTGTCATATGGCCATATTCAAACGTATGACATTTGTCGCTTTGCTAAAGAGTCATATGGCCACATATAACTGCGACTTTCTGCCATATGGTCTTATGACACTTTTTAAAAGCGTCAAATAGCCATATGTTCAAATATGGCCATATGACGGACCTTAAAATATAGGGAATCTTTTTTAGCCGAACAACAAGAATTCGGAATAATTTGTATATTGGATTCTATGTTGGATTGGTAATAATATGGATCAGAATGAATCAGTATGACGCACGTATGGTATGCAAACCCCCTGCTTGGGCTCACTATAGGATTTGGAGTAGGTGAGAGATTGGGTTTATGCAAAAGTTCTTTAAATCAAAAAGAAATGGCAGCATGCCTTCTTCATACTAATTTAGAATCTAGAACTTTTCAGGTTCTTTTGACGGGTAAGAAAATGCATTTGAAAGTGACATTAGGACATATTTCAAAATATGGCCACATGACGCATGGCCAAATGTCATGGCACCCCTTCTCCCTTGAGGGATTCATAATCCTCTTATTCTCTCCTAATCCGGACCTATCCGAACAAACAAAATAAAAATCCATTTTAAAATATCATCTCTGATTGGCATTTTAATTTATTTATTTATTGATATAGCCAATCCCAAAATAAATTTTATGCAAAACTGTGACATGGACACCTCCTTTCTAAATCCTTTGCTGAATTGACAGCTCAATGCAACATTTTGGTGAAATTATTTTATTCTCTTCCGCTATCGTAAAGCACGTAATGTGTCTGTATGTTCCGTGTGTTCGATAAGGACATCAAACATTGCACTGTGTTTGAAAATCCGCTCCCTTGCTCTATAACAATAGAAATTACAATACGAGCTGAGCACCAACGGATTACAGAAACAGATACAAAGTATCTCTCGGGTATTCATTGTATCTGCCATTTCCGGCGATGTGTACAAAAAAGGAAGCATGTTAGTGGAATTTATTTAATGCAAAACTGCACACACGGATGCAATACACAAAAGGCAATCTAATCCTTGGTTTTTCTTTTTTTATTCGTGGATTTTTTTTTCATTTGCACTATAAAAGAACTTAAAAATAGGTTGAACATTTTTTTTGTTGTTAATTTTGCACAAAAACGAGAGAGAAAGTGCACTTGAGTGAATGTTGTGAAAGGATTTACAACTGCGTTCAGAAAAATTAGAGTAAGGAAGGAAGTTAATTGGTTTCTGTATTTCTACTGCCTTACGTATCCTTTTTCGTTTGGTAGTGTTTATGTTCTTTTTTCAATTAAAAACCACTAAGTTTAGGACTAATTACAGAAAAAAAAAGTTGCGTGCATAGAAACCTTCCACAATACAGTTGTATGAAAATCATGTTTCTCTTTGAAATCCTTGCCCGAATGGGAGGCGGTTGCTGTGTGTTCTTGTGTTCTGGCGCGGTGAAGGACTTTCTCCCGGCACACTAAATTGTTAGCAAATAAAAAAGGAACTATTGCAACAATTATACCATTACTCTAATTGGCACATTTTTAAGAGCACCCAACAGTTGTTGTTGTTGTCGCAGGGTTTATAATTGTATCTTTGCAAGTCCAAGGAACACAGAGAGTCTTCCACCATTTGGCACTCCAGAAGAATTTTGTTGTCTAACTTTTTTATTCCCACGCAATAAAAACCCTACCCTCATCAAGGTTACACTAATTTTGCTGCTTTTTTATTGGTTAGTTTTTTAAAGGCAGAGGAGACTCAAATGTAAGCGTTTTTCCTTTAGTAATTCAACACAGGGTCCTTAGACACTTAAGGGAAATTATATTTAAGATTTTTTTTTTTTTTTTTTTTTGAAATATAGCGTGACTGAGGTTGTAATTTTTGTGATATTTTGAACAAAACAAAGGACACTAGCGTGATGGATTTTGTTGGGTAGGTGTATTAGTTTATAGGACTAAATAAACCGTTTAGACACTTTTGCATGGAAGTTCTGTGATAAATGTTGAGATCTCAGGTCAGCCACAGATGTAGGAGGAGGTTTAACAAGGCAGATGCTCAGAGGGGAGCCAAATTAATTTTTGTTTTAAAATTGCAGACACTCTTCTATACTCAATAAAGATATTCAAATCCATTCGGTTCATACACTGAAAATCAGAACAATAAGCGTTAAACAAACTTCAGAAAAAGTAGAGGTTGTTGCGACCGTAAAATAGAGTTAGTTACATAGCAGAGCCAAATATGCATGATTTTCGGTATGAAAATTAACATAAACAGTACCAAACCTTTTGATCATTTACAGCAATGAGGAGATTGAAGACTAAGAGATTGCAAGAGTAAGCAATAAAGATTGGAATGTTAAACCAAGAAATGCAGTGCAAAGTATTAATTGTTGCGACCAAAGGAGCATTTCAAGTGAATCTGCTTGGAAACTGTTTCACCTTCTCAAAACAGGTGTTATAGTGCTTAATATAAATAACATTTCAGTCATAGTGCTGCAATGTGAACTGGTCAACATAAAGACGAAAGCAGATTTTTTGTATAGGTACTGGGATTAATGTTAGGGGAAGAGGGACGGAAGGTGTCGATTAACATTGGTTTTGAACATTTTGAGATTGAAATGGCAAAAAAAACCCTCGCCGGGTAAACTATTCCAAATTCGTGTTGTACGGCTAAAAACAGAATCCCTATATTTCACGGTGCGTCTGAAATTGAGCTGAAGAGTAAACTGATGAGTATTCCTTGCGAGACAAGTATTACGGGAGAAAATTTTAAGGGGAGGAGTATAGGAGTACGAGTGAACATTTTTTATAAAAGAAACGATAAAATAGGGAAAGGCAAGAAACATTGTGTCGGTGTTCGAAAGGAGCAATTGTTTCTGAGACAGTTCTGTTTCCTATTGATCTTACAATTGCAATTGTACATCGGAACAAAAATTAATGGTCCAGAAGATAGCTCCTAATCCAACGAACAAGAGTATCATCGATCCCAAAAGCACGCATCTTCGATAAGAGAGCTTCATGCCAAATTCTATCAAATGCCTTGGAGATATCAGGAGCAATAATCTCACTCTTACCAAAGCGATGTAAAGATTTGTTCCACTGTTCAGTGAGATATGCCATCAGATCACTAGTGGAACGATTACTGTGAAAGCCATACAGACGGTCATGAAAAAGCTTTCGGTATTCGAGATATGCCTTAAGCTGACGGTTAATCAGCGATCGATGACCTTAGAAAGAAGGGGCGTTAGTGCTATAGGTCAGTAGGAGGAGAGGGAGGATGGGTCACCTTTCTTAAGGACAGGCTGAACAAATGCTGTTTTCCATCTTCTATAAAAGATTCCAGAAGAGTAGAAGCGATGGAAAAGCTTACGCAGTGGCTTTGCCAATGTGGAAGAATACCTCTTCAGAAAAATCCGGGGTATACCATCCGGGCCACCGAATTTGAGTGTATCGAGTTCTTTGAGAACTCTTGCTTCTGTACGAGTGCCGAAAAAAATCTGTCCCATGGAAAAATTTACATATTTAAGTACAGGAGGGGCAACGTTGCTTTGAGGCAGCGTGGAGCTGGTAGCGAAATGGGCGGCGAGCAAGTTTGCCTTCTCTGAAGAGTTGACTATAGGTTTGTCATTATGTTGATGTTGATGTTGATCCTTAGAGTCAAGGAGTGATAGACTTACTCTGCAATCATAAAAAATGTCCTACGGTTCTTGTTTTAATACCTTTTAATGTACCTTTTAGAAGATCTACACAGGTCCAAGTATGGAAGTAATGAAATTATATCTAGATCTATAAAGGATTTCTATGAAGTTTGCTAAAATACAGATATTTTTTTTTCTCAATCGAGAAAAGTTTTAAAAAGAAGTTTTGTACCTATTCTCATTTTAATTTTTTACTTTTTTTGAAGTGCAATCATCAATTCAATCTGTTAGCCGTAAAATTACTTGTTGACTAAATTTAATAAATAAATAGATAAATAAAATCTACTCTCAGCATAAATTAAAGATAGAATCTTAAAATGTTACAGTTTCGACATGAAAGATTACCTTTTTTCCGCATTGCAACTTTGTCTAAAAAAATCAAATTCAAAAAACTTTTCTTTCAACCACATATATTTCCTTATTAACTATTTAACCATATTAAATATTACTCTAATGACATACAATCCACACTCAACACATTTTTCCAAACCAAGTTCGCATGATTTTCAGCCACTTAGTCAAAATCCCGTTCGGCTATTTTTCCAACAAAAAATTCCACACCCAATTCTGTTGAATATTCATCAACATTTTTATGGTTAAAGTTCATTCACACTCGCACAAAGGACGAGCTAGGATAAGCTATTTGTTATTTGGCTCATCGCGTGGCTATTTCATTGGACTTGGATACTCCTTCCCCCAGGACTTTGCTTATAATTCAACACTAGTTTATAGTCAAGTTGTAGCAGCTCTGTTATGTGTATACAAGTTGCAAGCATCCGAATTCTTATAACAAGTTTCTTATGATAGTCCTAATAATATATTTTTTTCTGGTTGGGTGTTGTCAGGCGGCGCGGTGGCGGCATAGCTTACGATACTCTTCTCGGTTACTACCCTTCTTGCCGTATCAACATACCATATTTGTTTGGGGCATCAGTTTTGTCACGTGCGACGAGGCGCGTTCTTGCCAAATGGAGGCTCCTCCCGCGTGCTTAAGTAGAATTTGCCACGCAATCTGTAATTGTAATGGAAATATGTTGTAAAATATGTTGAAGTTGTCAAAAAAGAGTGAATTTGGGAAGAGTAGTTAAGTGACTCGAAAATGTTTTTGAATTATTCCGCGTAAAATACTTTTGTGACTTTAGTAGGTGAGAGAGTTATTTTTGTATTTTATATAGAAAAGGGTACACTCTTGCCACTTGAACTAGTGAGTTGAAAGAGTACAAAAAAGTATGATATTTTCTGAAAAACATTAAGAGAAGAAAAGACGAAAGAGATATTTCTCTCCCAAGTTGAATTAAGATGAGCTTTTTTTGTTATCGTCAAAGCATGACTGATACATGATAGACTTATCGCGCGAGTATCAAGAATTAAGGAAGTGTCCACATTCGTGTTGTGGAGCTAAAAAACGATTTTTTATATTTGATAGTTCATCCGAAATAAGGCCTAAGAATCTAATTTTTAGCGAGACGGGTATCAAGAAGGAGCTTCTATGTGATCATTCAAGGTGAAATCGTTTTTGACGCAAATACCGAGTATTGAAAACTTTTCAGCTTTATAAATGCAATTGTCATTAACAGACAATGGTATTGGGTTATGTTTTGCTTCAACCCAACATTCAACATGCTCCGCACGATGCTTCATGCCCCATTTAGCAATGCTGTAAATATCTAAATATCTAAACTTACCGAACTCATCAAATGGTACTGCTGTTATTCCACCTTGGAAGAAGATGGACGTGGATTAGAAAACGAGTATAAAAAGCTAGAGTAAAATTGTCACCAAAACAAAGAAACTGTTCAGAGATTTTAGATAAGAGATTATTTTTGAAAATGAGAAAGAATGTCGGAGACAAAACAGAGACCTGGGGCAACGCCCAGCACAACTTATATTAAACGGTCCAGACAACCGCCTGACGAACAAGAATAGGGTCAAAACTAGTTGCACACACATTTTTTTGAAGCTTAATTTTATTAAATGCTGTAGAAAAATCAATCTGCAATTTAAACGAGCTGACCTGCAATTCTGTCATCATTTTTTTTAGGAAAAAAAACAAAGAAATTGGTTCTACTGTGGAAAAATGTTACCAAGAAATGAGTCACCAAATGTCTCCGAAATGTTTCTAAATATAAGAGTAGTTCCATCATTAGTTCATAATGTCTGGATCTGAGCCTTGTACAACAATTTCTTCAATATTTATCTCGATTAAAATAAACAAATGAAATTTATTGGTGGTGGGTCAGTTTTGTGAATCTGCAATCTGCAAGGAGCGGATGAGACCTACAATTTACGGCCAATTCCGATCGCTTACATGAAATGCAATTTTTTGAGACAAATTTTACGTTTGGAGGATTTTTTAATTCCCCGCAAGAGGCAGTACCCCGGAAAAATGATAGCTCTGATAGGGACTAGAACCCCGGCTCTTTGGCATAGCACTGGGCATAATAACCACTAAACCTTTATAAGCACTACCATGATTGCTGACCATTGTTTCTAGTTCAATCATATGAGCTAAGTGCCCATTCCATCCAAGTTTATGGAGTTTTAATTATTTTTCAAAACTTCCGCTTCGAGGTAGATTGCACATTCCTTATATTTCTTTATTTTTTTCCGGAAGATTTTTGCCATACCAGGCGTTAGGTTTCTAGATGTGATGAACTATGATTCATGACAGGGTACAGTAGGTTCTTTTGAATCTTAGCCCATGTATTTTTTCCTCCATAATATTATCGGCCGCTACTTTTGGCCCAAAGTAGTTAGAAGAGTCACGCATTGCTTTCTTCAACATCTGATTGAAAAGAATGCAAGCCAGACATTGTACTCCTGTCGGAGTCCATTAAAGATCCAATCTTTCTATTTGGACGTTTAATCTTGGTAATAGTAAGCCTACATAATTCTGTAATAGCAGTATAAATTTCAAGACCGGCTATGCTATCTTAGGAGTCTAAGATGTTTTAAGTCTATAAAAATATGAATGATGGAATGTTAAATTCAAGACTTTTGTCCATTACGTGCCCAAGGGTAAATTTCTCATTCTATTTCATTTGCATTGTATGAAACAACATTGATAGTTGCTGATTATAGTTTCCAACTATACCGTTCCATACACGGATTAGCGAGTAAAGTTAAATGCGGGGTATGATCGAGAAAGAACTAAAATGTCTGCCATAACTGATACTGCTATGTGTAGCTCTGTAAAAGAAAATATGTCGAAATTAGCGGGTTAATTCCGTCTGACATGAAAACTGTTCTATAAATAGTTCAATTATTAGATACGAGTGGAAGGCGAACTTCAAGATAGAAAAATTACAATCTCAATGATAACAATATTAATGGAACTATTAGAAAATTAACTTCAAAGAAAACTCAGCATTAATTTCTGAACTCTGTGATGGTTATGAACAGTTCGAATTAAATTTGCAGCAACAATCTTCTTCAGCCAGTTCGGTCTTCATTGTCTAGTTGTCTTCAGTTTCGCATGTATTCCACTCATCTATTTGCGTCTGTCTCCTTAGCGTTTATCTTTCTTCATAGGTGGGTTATTGAAAATTTTTCTTGTACTCTAACATCTATTAATCTGCTGTCTTATTTTTTGGGGGGCGCAAATTAAGGGTTTATATCATCTATATAAAATAATTAACAAAACATTTATGCCAAATTCCGAGAAATCGATATTCCTCATGAGGATTTCTGGTCAATCTATTGTAATGTCCTTTTTTAACTTCATGTGATTTGCAGCCACAAGTTTTGATTAGTAGCTCAGACGAAATGAATCAATTTAAAACAAATAACGAATAAAACAACAAAATAAGAATGGAAAATCAGTCGCAAAAACCACTATAAATATTAGTTAGTTTAAACTTTCCGTACCTAGATTAAGGTCTTTTATACAGCGAGTTTTAAACTGAACTAACTCAAAAAGAATAACGATCAGATCAAAGAGAGAGAAAAAAGCTCAACAACACCGAACAAAAACCTCATGAAGCTTTCAGTTCGATACAGGTTGCTTGTGGAGACTTTGTAAAATCCAACACGTCGAAGAAGGATTTTCTAATGAATGACGTTTTCCCAATGTTCCCATACTTGGAACTTTAAGATGGCTCCTAAAAACTTAATTTAAAAAAGGACTCACAGGTTTTTAGGATTTCAATTTAATGGATTTGGTTGAAATATCCGCTGCCGAAAATGTTATACTATTTTATTTTACTGATCCGCATATAGGGTTTACTTGGTTGACTTGAAAAAAACATCGGCAAGCCTCACACTTTTTAATTATTCAAATTTATTCTTCAAACCAAAATTCATATTAAAAATCACACAGTTCCAGTTTACGTAGTAATAGTAATAATCATACGCAAAGGACTATCATATTGCCTGCTACTAGACCCACCAATTTGGATTTAATTAAACGTATTAAGTTCTGATTGCTTGTGACAAGATAAAAAAAAACACATGGAATTTAAGGAGTGACTACCTGGAATTCTTTCTGGTTTAATTTTTTATTACTTCGAGTTGTATTTTTTTATGTAAATGGGTATTGCGTGAGATAGGGAGATTTATCATAAAGCTTTATGCCGCCATGAACTGAACCTACGGGACAAAAATTAATTTGTGTTGGACAAGACTTTTGCGAAGAAATAAAGTCATATAAACAATCTCGTGTGTGTTGGGCTTAATCAATTTTAATTAGTGTTTGCATACACCCTAAAATATGTAAATTTAAAAAGACAGGTGTTTATCTTCCCCGCAAACAGGTTATATGATTTCTTCAGCAACCGTATTAAGAACAAAAGTTATGTACTTCTATAGTACTGGTCTTATTTAAAAAAAAAAAAAAACAGGATATAAAACAGCAAGTTTTCCGCATTATTTTTTTAAACATAAACTTCAAAAACAAAAATCATAAATTTTAAAACCTGTCAAACTTAAATGGAATACAATAATTTTTGCTTACAAACCTTTTATTGGCTCCCATTCCCATAAAAGCATTCAAATCTGTTCGGCAGGACTCCTCATTGTCGTACTGCTTCGTAGAATTCTCACATCTCTCCGATGGAAATGACTCAGCAGAGGCCACCGATTCAACAAAATACTGCCAAGCTCGCTGGTGGCTGCATCCAACTATTACATGAAGATACATAAAAACAATCTCATAAATAAATTTACAACAAACACACACACTCACTTATAATGTTTAACCAGCGATTATTGGCTATCTCCTGCCTGGCACATCCCGGCTGTAATGGCACTCCATTATTCGGATAGAAATCTGCATGTCCCAGTGGCTCTGGATTCCCTAGCACTCCACCATCCGTGTGAATGACATCGACAAAGTGTGCGTCTGTTGGGCCAAGTCTCTGGTGGGAGCTTTGTCCGTTGAAAAGTGGCAGAGCTGGATCCAAGCCTATTTTATTTATTTTTTTTTGTTTTGTCAGTGTTGGAAAAATATGGGTTTCATTTTAATCGAATGTATTCAACATGCATAGAATATTTAGATACATTTATGTATTTGAATTCAGGAAAATACATTTATTTTCATTTCAACACCTCACTTCGGTCAAGACGATTAAAAGGGCAAAGCCAGCAGTGTTTTGGTGTCAGGATTTTATTAAGCAACTTCGGAAAAGGAAGTGGAAAACCATTTTAGTTATTCAGGAATATAATTTTATTCCTAGCTCCCTGAGGTTTTCGATATAGCGTATATTGTGTTGTATGTATGTGTATCTACTGGCTGCTTTATTTTAGATATTGAAACGACGTCCTAGCGGGTGGATAGACTTGAAACATGCCCTGGATTGATTTTTGAAATTGTTTGCATAAATGTGGCCAGCGGTTATGGTCATTTAGTTATTCCTTTATGGAAATGATGTAATAGTGGAAATGCTTGCAGCAATAAAATTCTTGTGGCCAATAGAGCAGAAGAAGTAAGCTGTTTTATATTCGTTTGTGAATAGATTTAAAGACATTTATAAAACAAAGTTATTGTTAATACAGATGTTTTACTTGCAATTATAGGTACTATAATGCAAGTTATGGATTCGTGCAATAAAAAAACTAACAATCAAACATGACATTACGATAATAGAGAAGTTGAAACAAGTGGGTTCGAAAATTCCGTCGGTCTGTCTGTCTGTCTGTCTGTCTGTCTGTATGTCTGTCTGTCTGTCTGTCTGTCTGTTTGCGCCTCTAAAGCCTAAACGGATGGGCCGATTTGCTTCAAACTTGGTATTTAGTATTTATCAGGTAGTATCTCGGGGGTGTTTTTCATTGTTGCTCTAAGTCGAAAAATAACGGTACCTGCCATACAATTTTTAACAAAAAGTTTGATTTTCTCGAAAACAGCTGTAATGATTTTGATAAAACTTTCAGGGTGCTAATTTTTTACTACAATACCAGTTAGAATGATTTTTTCGAAATTGTTTCTATAACGGTACCTTTCATATAACCGGTTTTTCAAATGCGGTTTTATCGTAAACTATTACCTCGATTTCAATAAAATTTTGCACACAGAAAGTCATTTATAATTCAATTAATATCACATTTCAAAATTTTCAAAAACTTTTTTTTCGATTTTTTAATTATTTTTTAATTTGGTTTCCGAATAGAATAGACTTACTTCTGAACAGGTTTTGCAAATTGTGCAAATTTATTACCAAAATAATCATTCGTTTCGGTAGAGCAAAGTATCGAAGAAGACCCGAATGAGTCCGTCCGCCATCGCGCAACAATTGGAGATGTGGCCATCCACTTTATGGAAGATTTTGGGGAAGGATCTTGGTTTGCAGGCTTACAAAATCCAACTCGTGCAAGAATTGAAGCCGAACGACCATCAAGCGCGTCACACATTCGGTGAATGGGGCCAAAACGAGATGGCCACCGATCCCGATTTTCACTTTTTTTATTTCAGAGTAAATTTTCGAAATTTTGATCGAAAACTTCGTAAACTAAAAAATGTACATAAATGTTGTTGGTTAAGAAAAATTAAAGCAATAACGTATAGTAATGTTGTAAACTAAAATTCTTTAGCTTGGGAAACAAAATATCAAAAAATTAAGCCTGATATGTATCCACACTTGTCTACTACACTGTAAATGACAGATGTAAGTTAAGGTAGATAAAGCTTTGCAATAATTTCATTTTTGAGATTAATGAAATAAATGATTAGCCTTAAGCTGAGCAGTGACCGAGTCTATTCCCATTTCCTCCGTACGTGTTGTCATACACATCATTGGCGACGAGGATTAAATGAAAAAAAAAATAATGTTGAACGAAAAAGGTGCAGTGGTCATATTTTTAATGTTCGAAATCAAAGATAAATAGATTAGTAAAAAAAAGAAAAACCAGAAACACCGAAAATGACGAATTTTATTGGCCATATAGAGTATTTTAATATTGGCGATGATTTTGATTCGTAAATCGAGCGAATCAAGCACCTTTTAAAGCTAAATAAGGAGAAGACAGTGGTGATAAAACGTCATTTTCAATTGGAGTAGGCGGCGCAGACTCATAAAAAGTAATGAAAACCTTAGCCTCACCTAAAGCGCCGGAAGATTTAGATGTTGAAGCTTTAGTCACATTGCTAAAAACACATTTTTCACCAAAAAGAAATGTAACTGCGGGCTATAATTCTTTATCCAGAAATCAAATTGCAGAAGAAACGTTATTGGATTATATTGTGACAATTAAAAATCTAGCAGAAACGTGTTCTAACAAAGTATTTTTAGATGAAGAGCTCAGAGATCGCTTCTTTGATGGGTATCCGCAATAAAAAAATTCAATCAAAATTATTTGATTCATCACCCAAAACATTTGAAGATTGTTGCGAAACCGCATACAAATGGAAATTCTGCAACAAGATTTAAGTAACATGGCTGGGACGAGTGATCAACAAATGGTGAACAGAGCACATGTGGACCCAGCAAAATGGGCCAAGTTCCCTGCTCATCTCGAAGGTCGAACTCAAAATTATCTTGGCATCTGTAATGAAAAAGAAGTCAGCAGGAGTCGATGGTATACCCAATGTTGTACTACGACATCTCCCTGCGGAAGCAATAACCATATACACAACACTGTTTAATAATCCTCTGGAATAATGCATATTCCTCTCCCGAAAAAGGGAAAAATAATTGCAATCCGTCATATCTTCGGTCGCGGTCGATAAGTCTGCTCCCGAGTATCAGCAAAGTATTCGAAAAAGTCCTCAATAGAGCTCTGTCCAAGTGGGCGGAGGACAAAAATATAATTCCAGACACTCAGTTCGGATTTATGGCGGGCATGACACCATTCATGTCGAGTCTAAGCTCGTGTCTGATGTCCAATGGAACAATGCTAACAATCAATGCACGAATGCCTGTCTGGTTGATTTGGAGAAGGCTTTCGACACCGTATGGTTAGAAGATCTTTATCTGAAGCTAACCAGATGGAACATAATAAACTACTGTTTTATTATGCTTAATAATGGTAGAAAGTTTGTTGTCAAGAGTGGCAGTGTGACTTCTACCACAACATTTGATATTAAAAATGATCTGCATTAGGGAGCGGTGAACTCACCGATTCTCTTTAGTATTTACACCAGCGATCTCATCGGCAGCCTACCTCATGCAATTGCGTATGCCGACGATTTAGTCGCGTACAGAACAGGTCCAAAAGTTGAGGTAATCAGAATTCTCTTGCAACTTGACATCGACGATAAGATTCAAGAATATTGTAGTGATTAGAAGCTGAAAATTAACATCCAGAAATGTGAAACTATCCTGTTTAGAACCCCTGTGTCTAGGGCTTCTAAGGATATGAGAAAGAACTGGTGCAAACTAGTGATCGCTGGCCCACATGGACATCCACTGGCGAGTAAAAGTGTATTAAAGCAACTTGGAATCTGGCTGGATTAGTTTTTATATTTCAACCGGCATGTAAAGATTGCTCTGACATAACAAATAAATTGCACGACTGGATCTCACGTACTTGCTCCTATGTCCGGTCACAGCTTCGAATAAAATTTGAAAAAATATTAAGGGAATTTCATTATTTATTCGATTTTTTTCTGACTTATGATTGTTTGAAAAAAGTACTTAACATAGTTTTCAGCGGAACGCCATTTCATTTGTTTAGAAAATAAGAAAAAGTAGTTCTATATACAGTGTTGCCATTAACAAAATGTGATACTATCTTTAAAGAAAATTTCTCTTCGTCTGTTTAGTGTTTTTAATTGTTAATGTATTTAAATGTTAAACTTTTTTTGTATTTAAATTCGAAAATTTCAAATGTTCTTCTTTTTTTTAAATTCACAATACTAAAATACTATAACACTAAATACTTAAAGTAAGTCACTTGATGCAATTTAAATTATTCCCACATATAACTGTTGTATTTTGTATTTTCAAAAACTATTAATAAACAACCTCTGAGAAAGCCAGAAAGCAACTGAGCGAAACGTTGGGTGAAAATATGAATTGGCATTTATTAATTAATTGCATAATTTACAAATTCATCATTAAGCCCAATAATATCAACTCTATAAGAAAAAGTGATCATCCTTAAGACATAAAAGTAAATGCAGTAAGTTGTTCTTCATTCAAAAACCTTCTAAATGCAAGATTGTTTCTGTATTACTGAGACATTATTACACTGAATTTGGTGATAATTATATAACTATTTAAAAATATGCACCACCAAAAGAAAATCGGTCCAGTTTTGAATTTTGAACAGCCAAAAACCAGGTGACCGCGAAAGTTTATAAAGTTTGTTTGTTTATGTTTGTTTGTTTTGTGGGTTTGTTTCTTTGTTTGTTCTTTTTTTAGTATTTTTGTTTGTGCAGTATTACATAGCGCATGTTTAGAGAGTGCCTGGATACATTGACGCAAATGCGCATGAAGCTTGAATCAAAATGTAAAAGAGATGGAATGATTTTTGATAAGAGGAAAAGAGATGGGTTGGAAAATTAAAAATCAATACGAATCTCATAAATTTGTATGAAACTCTGAGCACTAATTCAAGTTTCATTCTTATATAGATACTTTCATTTTTGACAGATAATCACATTTTTTATTTGAAGTGAAACTTCTTTACGCGCATGGGGTAAATTTCTTACGGATGAAACGGAAGTAGTGACACGGAAATGTGCAACGTTTTTGTCTAAGAATAGGTAGAGAGCGATTGAGACCGATTGAGGGAGAGTGAGAAAGGGCGAACGTAGCATGAAGTACATAGCCATGGATCAAGCGAGTGAGTAAACGCAGATCTGTTTTATTTATTTACATTGTCATTAGTTTGCATGCGGTGTGTAGAGTGAAATGACCTAAATTTATAAATAAATAAAAAAAGAAGTTTCACTTCTGACATGTGTACTTTGTACGCACGCACTTTTTTATTTTCTCCGTTTCGTTACAATTTTGTTCATATTTCATTCACACATTTTTAAAAATGGTTACTAAGAGACGGAGATAAATTGAAAATAAACTTTTTCGAAAGAAATTATATTTTTCTTACTTTCCAACTGTCCCTCTGCTGTCAATTTGCTTGCATTAGCAACTAATTTTATTTTTGTGTGTAGCCACGATATGTGCATTGAGGGATTGTGTCAATGTGTCCAGGCACAATGTTAAATAAACAACAACGTCGGAGGTAGCCCTCTTCCTCCGAAAGACCCCTGAAAAAATTTGTCCGACCAGTAGATTTGTAGTTAGTGGTATCTAATATATCGATCCTATATATGTAGTTATTTCTTATCTTCCGATTGGATAGGTAACTAAAGTTCTTTGGTTTATTATAAAACGAAGAAACCCATCATGGTCATAACTACAAATTACAGGGTGGCCAGTTAAGAATGATGGCAAAAGAAATGTAAATAAAACAATATGGCAATGAGTAACAGGACTGGTTATGTTCTTACTATGGAGATATATTCCTGTCCCTACGTAGCACATCATTTAAAGTAGGTACGCATGAACTAACAAAAATTGTTGTATTATTTAGAAAAAAAGAAGTTTTCGTTGTTTTTTTAAGTTTCTCAAAAATTACAAAAAATGTATCCGTCTTTGACTAAAAACTATTAAGAGCATTGAATTTTTCAAACAAAATCAGTACTCAAATACGAAAAATTTGAAAAAATAAATTGTTAGAAATTTTTTTTCAAAATTTTAAGTTTAAAAATTAATTTGTCAAAAAACTATTCCTTAAACTGCTTTATTTAAAATCTATCTATACACATAAATAAAAATGAAGTGTCTGTTTTTAATATCAAAGTAACAGCTTTATACCAAATGCATATATATATACATATATATATATATCAAAAACACAATTCTTAAAATGTTTGTCTGTCTGTCTGTTTTTTTTCTGATTGTTTGTTCCGGGGATAGCTGATGTGTTAAGGTGCCTGAACCCATTTTAATCACCCATTGGTGCCGCTGGGATCGTTTCACAAGCAGATAGCTTATTTTTTAAGAAGTTATTAAGGCTATTTTGATTACTAGGTGGCGGCACGCCGGGTTCGTTTTTCAAAAATGTATGGTATACCCGAGCAACGCGGGGTGGGTAAGCTAGTACAATATAAAAGAAGAAATTTTTGGTTTTACATGGCATTGTGACGTTGTGAGTGTAACCATTGTTTTTTTTACATAATCTTTTTCTGTTTTATATGTCTTTTTTTAAGTTACTCCTCCATGTCCATACATGGACGAAACGTATTACCTATAACAATTTAATGTTTCATTGAACTTTAATTTGTAAATCACCTACAGCCCAGAAAAACAATAAGATATTCGAATCTTTTTCTTAGAATTGACTACAACTTTTAAACGTCATCTATGTAGTAGTAATTAAATAAAAAAAAGATGTACAACATTTGAAGACACGGTTCAGCTGTTAAGACTCTGTATTTAAAAAGTTTATTTTATTTGTTGATTAAGTAAATGATTCGGTTAAGTTAACATGACAGCAGTGAAACAGCACCAAAGAACACACTCGAACTATTCACTTACTCAAAGCGTAGGTACTCAATTAATACCATATTGAAGTTAAACAATCACTCAACCTTACTCGGCCAAGGTAGAATGAACATGTCAACGATATAAGCAAACAGAACTAGTGACTGTTGAGTGGTTCATCATTCATGCAGCATAAGAAAACTTCTTAAGGTAAGTGCCTAATGAATGGACACTTTGTAAAAGATTCAACTTTGGTTTGAATCATGGTAACTAAACTCGAAGAATTGCCTAAGCATGTTATTGATGTGTGTCAATATTTGATATTTCGAATTCTTCTCTTAAGGGTATTTATTGTTTTTGTAAAAAAAAAATAAATACCACGGGAAATATGAACTTTAGTCGTTTTTTTTACTCAAAGTACGAAGTGAATGGCAAAGGAATATATTTTTTAAATCTTATATGTATATATAGACTATATTTTATTAGTAGGTATTTTATATATAAAATGTCATTTAAAACAAAATCTATCTAGTTTATAAAATATAATAAATAAATAAGTAAAAAATAAATAATAGGACAATAATAATAAAATAAATGATCTCAGAGAACAGTTTTTTTACGAAACCAATATTTAGACCTTGGATAAAAAAGTTAAAAAGAAGCAAACTCAGCACTTTTAAACTTGGTTTATGTTTTTTTTTAAAAACGTATTTGTTTGCTCATTGTCAACAAACTGACCAACTAAAACTATAATTTGTTTGTTCATAACGCTCTTTGCAAATTTGTTTTATTTAGTTTTTTTTTTTGGTTTTCAAACAAAACTTTGTCTATACTTTTGCAACACATCTAACTACATCCATCAAATTTACGTTCCAGCACACCTCAGAGCGACCTTGAAATAACTCGAAAGCTCTTTGTGCACAAAACTGTTACAATTTCCTGAAAGCCAAACCCAATTCAATTTATCATCATCAGCATACGAACCTGTTATTCTTGACAGCACAACACCCCATTCCTGAATTTGCTGCCCAGCGAAGCCTGCAACTTCGGCACCCAAACTGAAGCCAATCACATGAATCTGCGCCTTAGGGAACCCGGTGCCGATGAGGTAGCGCAAGAAACGGGCAATATACCGTCCGGCTATAGGTATGTTATCCACTGAATTTGTATACCATGGCATAGCTGTGAGTGGACTCCAATCAACCAGGATAACGTTGTAATTTCCGGCCTTGAGAAAAGCTAAATTCATCGTTTCGGTTTGTGTTTGTGTGTGCACAGGGATGTTGGAGAGAGGAGAGAAGAGAATGTAAATGTAAAAGAAAAAATATTAAATTAAGTTTCACTTCTCTGGAGATGCCAGAGCAGAGCATGACTGAGACAATGTGATTAGTGAAGTTATACCATCCTTAATTTGTTGACTACTCTGTTGTTCATCGCCGGATGTTGATTCTGAGAATCCATGGAGGTACATCACCAGAGGATGTGACTTATTAAAATTGCTTTGCTCCAAGCGTTGGTCGTTGCTGAGATAGAGTTGATAGGGGTTGCTTGGGTTCTGACTGTTTGGAGTGAAGATCAAAGTGTGGATAGATTAAACCCTGAGAAGTGAAATATGTAGTTTGTTATGTGTATAGACTCACTTTGTGTAGAGGAAGAACTTGACATCTTGAACTTCTCTGATCGGGCAGCAGTTATCGCATTCGCCACGCGGTGCAGGACTATAGATGAGTGGTGTTCCGGCTGAAATGTAATGGAAAAGGTTACAGTAAATTGATTCATTTTGAAATTGATCTTAAAGTAAATGCCTTTAATTAAGTTTTGAAAGGTGACTGAAGATAGATAAACATTCGGGTTGTACGGGCAAAGAAAGAATCACTGTTTTGGATTGTGTGCAGAAATTGGGCTCAAGAGTAAGCTGCAATCGTGTATTGCGGTTGAATCGATTCTGAGGAAGCTTTATTTCGCAGGAACAATGTTTATCGAAATATGGCGATAAAATTATGAAAGGCAAGAACAAAACAACGGTGCTTAATAGATGTAAACGTTTCTGTTATTATTCAAGTGCCTATCATTGTTAAAGCTCTTTTTGAATTCTGGTCAAGATGACCTTGGAAAGAAGAAACTGTCCTAGCTGGACAGATCCTGTTTTCCATTAACTGGAAAGTTACCAAAAGAAAAAGAAACACACAAAAATTAATGCAGTGGTTTTGCAAGCATTAAAGAACACTTTCAAGAACAAAAGCGAGGGATAATATCCGGGCAAGAATTTTTCTTCAGAGCTGGTGTGATTGTTGAAAACGAAATACCATAAAGAATTTCAAAACTTTTTTTTAAAACACTTTTACTGGCTTTTCAGTATTGTTTGCCGAATTTGTGGTGGTGTTGGTCCTATAACAACGGAAACTTACCACTCTTAGATTGATAACCTCATTACAATTTGAATCGAATCTTGAATTATCTTTAATAAGATTTATGCTTTTTGACGTTTTTGGGACTAAACTTCTCATTCCTTAGAGTAAAATATGTGTTACCCTAGTGTGTACTTCACTATCGAGGAAGTGTATAGTGATAATGACCAGTTAAAGGTCCTGAGGAAATTATTGTGGCCAAACGGTTTTTTTAGACAAAATATTCGAAGAAATGTAGTAGGGGAGGCCACGATGCTAAATGGGTATTTATCGAGCGTCGTTGGGACCTATTGGATTTTAAAGATTAGGTGATAGGAATGAATAAAGTGTGTGTGATGTATACCAGTTCAACGGTGGGGGAGAGTCTACGGGCTTCGCAAAATGTAAAAAAAACCGCTTCATTCAAATACTCGAGCGCGTCAGAAATTAATAGTGCGTATGCCCCACTTGTCTCTAATAACGGAAAGATGTTAATCTGCCGGTACGGTAGGGCAAAGTTTTCAGAGGATGTGTTAAGTGAACCTGAAAGAAGCTCCTATCCAAAAAACTGACGATTCGGATATGACAGAGGCTCGTGGCGGCTTCTTAAAAATAAAAAAAAAAAAAACGGCATTTTGAAATACTCGAGCACGTCAGATTATTATACAGGCGATTCGGCTTAATGTCCTATTCGTTCTGATTAATAATCTGGGGATTATTTGGAAGGATTTTCCTAATCTGACTGTTTGAAAAAAAATAATGTTGAAAAACTATAATTTTATCACGAAATCTGACAAATAAATTGAACGGAAAATAGCATTCGAATACAAAACCTATTTCTTCTAATTATAATATACATGTGTATATTCAGAAAAATATAAAAAAAACTGTTCACTACAATACATTTTTGAAAATAAAATAAAAAAGAGATTTCTGGCCGCACAAAAAAGTTTAAAAATTTGATTTATAAAAAAATTTGTTCTGTTCTTCCATAAAAAAAAAATGCTTCACTGCAGCAGCACGCACTAAACTTTATTGATTGATGGCTTCGGCTTACGAAAATCGGCAGATTATATATTTTCCGTTATTCTTGAACTATTTCCTTTAAAACAAAAAAAAAGAATCGACCGCGCTCGAGAATGTCAATTTCACGATTTTTTTCCAAGTTTGTGACCTACTGTCACGGTCAAATCGTCAGATTATTGAAATACACACTTTTAAGAATGTAATAAGCCCACCTTACCTTAATCTGACGCTGTTCAATATTTCAAAAAATTATAATTATATATAACAAAAAATTCACAAAAATTTCCATCAAAATCGTTGGAGCCGTTTTCGAGAAAAATAAGCTTTTCCTGAACGGTCATATGGCAGGTACCGTTATTTTTAGACCTAAAAATTAAATTTCTATTTCACCTCTTGGGAAATCCAAAAGAACAACACACACCAAATTTGAAGATAATCGCTAAGCTATGCCAATCGAATATCCCGTAACCTCTCAATAAAACCATTGCCGCCAGCATTAAGTGCCGAACACCAGTGGCAACTCTGCCAACAAGCCATCAGAAATGCCGCAACTTATGTGCTGGGTTTCACCAGACCTTCACCTCGAAACCTCTGGTTCCATGACGAATGCAGGCAGGCCCATGCAGCCAAACAAGAGGCATATAAAGCGGCGCTGCAAAGAAAGACGAGAGCTGCTCGCGAGCTCTACGAGATGAAAAGACGGGAAGAACATCGGCTTCTCCAAAAGAAAAAGAGAGAGCATGAGAAGCACGTGGTCGAAGATATTGAGATATGCTACTCTACTGAATATCACCTTCAAGATCCTCTCTGCCGTACTATGTGAACCCTTAAACCTGATTGGCCCTTTCAGTGTGGTTTCAGACCAGGAAAGTCCACAGTCGATCAAATGTTCACGCTACGGCAGATCCTGAAAACTGCCCAAGAATTCCAAATCGATACCCACCACCTCTTTATCGATTTTAAGGCTGCGTACGATAGCATTTATAGAGACGAGCTATACAGAGCCATGTCAGGATTTGGCATCCCCACAAAACTCGTCCGACTGTGCAGGATGACGATGGAGAACTCTCGCTGCTCCATCAAGGTTGGTACTAACCTCACAGAAGCTTTTTATGACAAAAAAGGATTCCGACAAGGTGATGCGCTATCGCAATTATTTTCAAGTCTGTGCAATTGTTAGCATACTCTGATGACATAGACATCATTGGCAGAACTCGGCGAGCTGTCACTGGGACGTTTGCTAGCATTGAAGCTGAAGCGGCTAAGATGGGACTAGCAGTCAATGAGGCCAAAAACGAAGTACATGTTTAGCCACGAACTATACGAGCTGTACAGTGACAATAACCTGGTCAAAAAAATACATATATTACGTTTAAGATGGTTAGGTGAAGTAGAACGAATAGACAGCAATGCTCCGACCCGCAGGATCTTCGATTCCAACCCAGAGGGTAGACGCAGTCAAGAAAGGACCTCGCCTTAGGTGACGCGCTCAAGTAGAAGATGACCTCAAACAACTTGAAGGCAGCTTACCAAAGACCGAGCTAGCTGGAGTGGCATGTTGGTTGAGGCCCAGGTTCGCCCCGAACTGTAGCGTGACCTAAGTAAGCAAGTAAGTAAATGCACAACTTCTTTTTTAACTCAAGCCATAATTATATATTTTTCTACCAGCTTTGGCAATGTTCATAATAACTATGAAAGATTAGATATGAAACGCCCTTAACCAAGGCTTACAATAGAATAGCAGAATTGGCCAAATTCAAAGCAAAAAACAAATGTTTAGACATTCTATTAAAACGCCATTTATTCTAAGTAATGAGAATGTGTTTTTTTTTTTTGACGAAAGCGCACTTACTTAGATAATTTGCAAAACCCATAACTCAACTTGAGTGATTTGATGTGAAAAAAAACTGTCGTTAAGAATTTATTATTCCACAGGGAATTGTGCTTATAAAATAAGATACATACAATTAATAGCTTTTTAAGTAACTGGGGATGTAAATCACGTTCGAAAACATGTTGACAAAAGGACAATTAAGTAATAAATTTTTTTTTTTTTATTCACAACTAATAGCTCAGGATTGTCAGTGGAAATTTTGGATACTCAATCAGCACACATCTGTTTACTGACTTGCAAATCTTCATTTATCTCATTGTGATGTTAATTGATTTCTTTTTTTAGAACCAATTTTACTCTTAAGAAATGAAAAAAAAAAGATTAATTGAGTATGGAACGCACTCAACTTCAAATATAGGGGTAATTAAAAAAAACAAAAACTCAAAACTGTCTGACATGAAATTTATTTCCTTGAAACTAGTTGAACACAACTTTATTCTTGTTATGACTTTGACATTGCTGTCAATAAAAATACTTACCATGCAAAATTACAATCAAGTTCGTATATGAATAGAACAACACATTGTAGAAATGTATGCAATAAATTAAAAGTTGACACTTTGAATAAATTACCATTCAAAGTTGGTTGTTGGGATCATCATCATCATTATAATTAATCTTAAGCTATTAAATTTTCAAACTTATTGTCGATTGTATGACGGAACACATGCTGCTTACTTTTTTTCCAAAGAAGCTTTTATAAATAATTGACGGAGAAGAGTAAACAGGAAGTGTCATTGCATTCAATTACATAATTGTCCTCCCCATAAGACACACCCTCGCTATTAAGAAGAAAGGGTTCCACACATAATTCCACAAAACAATATTAAGTGTTTGTCATAAATGTTGAAACTTAATTACAGTTCTTGCGACTGTGTAAATTAATGCATATCAGTTTATCATTTTCTTCATTCTGCTGAGAGTTAAAAGTAGTATTTTGCATCGAGGAAGCCATGGAGACATATAGCAACAAATTGCTCTAGAAATGGGATATGTTTGAATGTTGTAAATAATATATGAACACAATAGTTAAATGGCGCTGGCAATTCGCAAAATAATTTAAAAACAATTTCAAGAAGGTAATATCTTACAACTTTCCGTCTTAATCGTGAAAAGGCAGAGACAGTCCTACAAATTCCTGAAATAAGAAAGTTTAAACTTCAGCCTTTAGGAAGATAACTAAAGGCTGAAGTTATGAATAGAAAAAAAAACAAAACTTGAATAGTAAAAGGGAAACGATAGTAATTTTGATGAATGACCAAAGGATCGAATTAAAATAAAGGATATAAAACATGTAGTTCTTTTTAAAAACGTCTTTGTGTTTAATATTTATGAATCTATGTCGTTGACATTCTATCGATTAGTAAGTCTCCAGGGTTCTATTATTTTCTGAAACTACCATCCTTTTTCAAAACAACAATTTCTTAACCAAAACTGCTTATTAATTTAATAAAATTAAACCGATATTACGAATGATGAAAGTTTGATATGAATAAACAAAAGGGCTGATATAGAAACTTAAAACTCGAACAATTTTCCATAGACCAGCTTTTACCCGTGTAATTTTTTTTTTAATTAACGCGCGCACAAGGGACTTTTTGTTTCCCTTTTAATGTAACACACTGCGCGGGCATTAGAAAGATAGGGAGGGGAGGGATAGGAGGTGTCGATTAACATTGGTTTTGAATGTTTGCAGATCAAAACGGCAAGGGAAAAGCTCGCCGGGTAAACTATTCCAAATTCGTGTTGTTCGGCTAAAAAAAGAATCCCTATATTTCACGGTACGTCCGAAATTAGGCTCAAGGGTGAACTGATGGGCATTCCTTGCGTGACGAGCATTACAGGGGAAACTTTTAAGGAGGAATGCCCATCAGTTCACCCTTGAGCCTAATTTCGGACGTACCGTGAAATATAGGGATTCTTTTTTTAGCCGAACAACACGAATTTGGAATAGTTTACCCGGCGAGCTTTTCCCTTGCCGTTTTGATCTGCAAACATTCAAAACCAAGGAGGAATGTAGCTGGCTACTTCGAGTGAATTTTTTTATAAAAGAAACGATAAAATAAGGAAAGACATGAAACATTGCGTCAGTGTTCGAAAGGGCAATTGTTTCAATGGCAGTTCTATTTCCTATCAATCTTAACGCTCGACACATACCGAGTACTAAGAGCTTTTCGGTTTCTTCGATGTAAGCGCCATTCATGGACAATGGCATTGGGGGTATGTTTAGCTCTAACGACAGAAGACAGCATTGAGTTTTTCAAGCATTAAACTCCACACGATTCCTATTACCCCATTCGACAATGCTGTATAAATCAGAGTTTAATGAGCTTGACATACGGTACCATTGCAATTGTACGTCCGAAGGCGTAGGATGTCAATTATCGAACGAATGAGAAAAGCTGAGTGTAGAGTCGTCAGCAAAGCAGTTAAGTGGACTAGAAGTAACAAACAGAAGATCATTTAAAACAATGAGGAAAAGAGTCGTAGACAGAACAGAGCCCTGGGGCACACCAGAATTTATTTTGTGGGAATCAGACTTGAATCCGTCCAATTCAACTTGTATTGAACAGTCCAGAAGATAGCTTCTAATCCAACGAAGAGATTCTATAATCTTACTTTCACCAAAGCAATGTAAGGATTTGTTCCACTGTTCGGTGAAATTTGCCATCAGATCACCAGTGGAACGGTCGCTGCGGAAGCCATGCTGACGGTCATATAGAAGCTTTCGATCTTCGAGATATTCCCTTAAGCTTACTGTTAATCAGCGTTTCCATGACCTTAGAAAGAAGTGATGTTAGTGCTATGGGTCGGTAGGAGGAGGGGGAGGATGGGTCACCTTTCTTAGGGACAGGCTGGACAAATGCTGTTTTCCATCTTCTAGGAAAGATTCCAGAAGAGTAGAAGCGATGGAAAAGCTTACGCAGTGGCTTTGCCAGTATGGAAGAACACCTCTTCAGAAGAATCCGGGGTATGCCATCCGGGCCAGCGGATTTGTGTATACCGAGATCTTTGAGAACTCTTGCTACTGTACGAGTGCGGAAAAAATCTGTCCCATGGAAAAATTTACATTGTCAAGTACAGGAGGGGCAAGGTTGCTGTTAGGCAGCGTGGAGCTGGCAGCGAAATGGGCGGCAAGCAAGTTTGCCTTCTCTGAAGAGTAAATAAATGGTTTGCTATTGTCGATGAGCTTTGAAACCGAAGATGTTAAGGAGCTTTTAATATTTTTTTACAAATGACCAAAAATTTGTGCTGCCTTTGGGACACTGCAGAATTGTTTGCGGTGATTTTTGGTCATGCAAAAATTTGGTTCTTTCAATAACGGAGTTGCATGAGTTCCTTGCTTGTTTGTGCTTTTTCTGATTTTCCTCTGTAGGGTTGACTTGTTAGGATCGGAAACTTACTTCTTTGAGCCTGATAGCTTCTTTACACTCAGAATTAATCCAGGACTTTTCTTTAGGCTTGATGCAATGTCGTTAAACTAGGACATTCTATCGATTAGTATGTCTTCAGGGTTCTATTATTTTCTGAAACTACCATCCTTATTTAAAACAATAATATCTTTACCGAAACTGCTTATTAATTTAATAAAATAAAACCGATATTACAAACGATGAAAGTTTGACTTGAATAAACAAAAGAGTTGATGTGCCAACTTAAAACTCGAACAAGTTTCCGTAGACCAGCTTTTATCCTCATCATTGTTGATCGATAACAATCAAACATGGCATTACGATCATAGAGAAGCTTAAAAAACGTAGTAAAAAAATGTTTTTCCGTTTGTCCGTCTGTATGTAAATATAACGATCTGCAGTCTAAATAATGTGCTAAAGTGTTACCTTCAAATTTGGTATGGTATGGCATTTCTCAGAGCGATTTTTGAAATTTTATTTTAGGACTTAAAATAACGGAACCTAATATATAACCATTACGGAAAATCTTATTTTTCTCGTCAACCGCTCCAGCGATTTTGATGACATTTTTTTGGGAAAATTTCGGTAGATATTGACTTTTTATTTTATCAAAACCAAATTAACTGGAAAAGTCTATTAACTTAATAACTTTCATGTAACGGTTTTTTTTTAATTTTTGACTTTCTTGGTAACGGCTAATTGGATTTATATCAAATTAAATATTTCAAAAGGTCTAAGTCTACTTACCAAAATTTCAAAAAAAAAAAAACAATCAAAAACGTTTTAAAGGTTACTATGTAAAAACAGTAGGATAGGTATGGTGGCCACGGTGCCTTCCTGCAACCCGCCTGTTTGGGATCAATATAGGATTTGGAGTAGGTATATTCAAAATCGAATTGAAGGTTTTAATACAAACTTTATAAACTACGTTGTAAGGAAAATAATATTTAAAAACAAATAAGTAGAAGACTCAGCATTTATTTTGAACTTTGTTGAATTTTTGATTCGAAATAGCTTTTTACGGCTTTTAAGTCCAACAAAAATTGGCGTTGCGTCGGGGTAATTCACTTGGACTCATCAGTTGATAGATGAGTATCTTGTCAAGACGCTACTTTCAATTTATTCAGTTCAACATACATAAAGTTTTTGAAAAATTATTTCAAAATTACTTTAGTATTTAAGGATCTTTCGGATATAAAGAAACTTCCTCACAGGTGCAAATTGTAGGACTTTTTTCATAGTTGAATTTGGGGACCTGTTTCATCATGAAAAAAACTCAAATTCGTTCTATGAAAAAAATCCTCAAGGACCCATAAAATAAATCTCGAATTTTGATGAGTTTATTTCATATGAAACAAATTCCATGAAACATGTTGATTGCTCGGGACCGCATACTGTCTACTTTTCCTTGGCTTGTAATGTTAGCCATGGTCAGTATACAACGTCGTGTCAGTTCGAATCACTATGTTACCGATTTAATTTTTTTAATTTGTCTCCCTTATTAATTATTTTACTTTTAGTCCAGTCGACAGGTAGTTTAAGGTCGACGTAAGAATAAAAAAGTTATTGATGAAAAACCTAAGAAAGGTCGAAAATTTTGCAGTTTTTCCCCGTTCCTCTTTTTGAACAGGTTCATCGATGTCCAAAACCTTATAAAATGTTAATTAACCATCCCTGAACAACATCCCAAAGTTTCATTAAGTTCCAACCTTTGTAGACCTATACAGATATTTCAATAAATATAAAAACATAGCCATAAAATGGTAAGTGATTTTTGTGTCGTCTATTCTAATGCTCGCGGTTTAAGAAAGGAGGAACACTTATCAAAACAGGGCAGCTGTTTTGGCATTAGTTGAAATTCAGGCTGGAGTAAATACTAATTTATCAGAATTTGCTCTACATGGGTATAGCTTGGTGCCATTACTCTTTTCCCATCATGGTCTCGTGGTCTATGTTAGAAATAATATTGCTTGCCAGAGCCTTCCCCAATACGGGCAATGTTCCAACACGGACTTTAACTTCTTGTGGCTCAAATTCACTGTCGGCAAGCATGTAATTTATTTTTTTTTACAGGAGTCCAAATCTCGACAGTTATTCGACTGATTCCATTCTATTTCGGAAATTATTTCCCTTTGTCCTCGCACTGAAATCGTTATTACGGACGATTTTAATGTACACAATTCCAATTGGCTCCTCTTTTCTGGTCAGACAACAACAGAAGGAAGGTATGTCAAGCTCTTTGCCGGCTTACAACACCTTACCCAACTGATCGATGTGATAACGCATATACCGCCCATACTCTTGACTTGTTTCTTACTTCTCACCACCCTGATAAATATACTATTAGTGTGACTTCTCCATTTGGCACTTTGGATCATTGTGTCATTTCAGCTAATTTCTCGTCCTCCACCCATCCAGTTAAAGAATAACTTCCCATCAGGACAATACGAGAAAGCCAATTGGGAATTTTGCATGACCAAAAATTATGGCAAAAAAATTCTGCAATGTCCCAAAGGAAGTAGAAATTTCATCATCGGTTCCAACGCTCATCGACAATAACAAACTAATTGCTTACTCTTCAGAGAAGGCAAACTTGCTTGCCGCGCATTTCGCTGCCAGCTCCACGCTGCCTAACAGCAACGTTGCCCCTCCTGTACTTGAGAATGTAAATTTTTCCATGGGACAGATTTTTTTCCGCACTCGTACAGTAGCAAGAGTTCTCAAAAGATCTCGATATACACAAATCCACTGGCCCGTATGGTATACCCCCGATTTTTCTGAAGAGGTGTTCTTCCAAACTGGCAAAGCCACTGCGTAAGCTTTTCCATCGCTCTTACTCTTCTGGAATCTTTCCTAGAAGATGGAATACAGCATTTGGTCTGCATGCCCCTAAGAAAGGTGACCCCTCCTCCTACCGACCCATAGCACTTACGTCCCTTCTTTCTAAGGTCATGGAAACGCTGTTTAACCGTCAGCTTAAGGAATATCTCGAAGACCGAAAGCTTCTCCATGACCGTCAGTATAGCTTTCGCAGTAATCGTTTCACTAGGGATCTGATGGCATATCTCACTGAACAGTGGAACAAATCCTAACATCGCTTTGGTGAGAGTAAGATTATTGCTCTTGATATCTCCAAGGCATTTGATAGAGTTTGGCATGAAGCTCTCTTATCGAAAATGCGTGCTTTTGGGATCGATGATGATACTCTTGTTCGTTGGATTAGAAGCTATCTTTTGGACTGTTCAATACAAGTCGTATTGAACGGATTCAAACCTGATTCCCACATAATAAATGCTTGTGTGCCCCACGGTTCCGTTCTGTCTCCGATTCTTTTCCTCATTTTTTTAAATAATCTTCTGTCTGTTACTTCTAATCCACTTAATTATTTTGCTGACGACTCTACCCTCAGCTTTTCATATTCATTCGATAATTCACGTCCTTCGCCTTCGGAGGTACAATTACAACGGTACCGTATGTCACGCTCATTTAACTCCGATTTATTCAGTATTGTCAAATGGGGTAATAGAAATCGTGTGGAGTTCAATGCTTCGAAAATTCAATGCTGTCTTCTGGACAGGTGCTTCGCAAGCATCGCTTCACCTGCTTGATAGAATACAAAATCGAGCGTTAAAATTAATAGCAAATGGAAATGTATCTGAAACAATTACCCCTCTAGAACACCAATGCAATGTTTCATGTCTTTCCTGATTTTATCATTTCTTATATAAAAAATGTTCACTCGAAGTAGCCAGCTGCATTCCTCCTTTTAAAAGTTTATCCTGTAATACTCGACTCGCAAGGAATGCTCATCAATTCACCCTGGAGCCCAATTTCGGACGTACAGTGAAATATAGGGATTCTTTTTTAGCCGAACAACACGAATTTGGAAAAGTTCACCCGGCGAGATTTTCCCTTGCCATTTTGATCGCAAAGCATTCAAAACCAATGTTGATCGACACCTCCTATCCTTTCCCTCCGTGTCTTTCTAATGCCTGCGCAGTTTGCTCTACATTAAAAGGGAAACAAATAGTCCTTTGTGCACGCGTTAATTATATTAAAAAGAAATCCACACGCACAATGAGGAGTATATGTCATTAATTATTTGCTCCTTATGAATATGACGAGCCAAATATTTAACGGTTTATTTTTACTCGGAACGGCGTAAATTTGAAAATTCCTAGGCCAATGCCAAGTTTTTGTCGGTGCTGATTTTTGTCAGCCTTTAGGTATGCAATGTTCTTTGAAATATGATCAAAATTTTTAAAGCAGTGAAATCACAAAATGAAAGTTGTAATTTTACAAGTTTTTAAATTTGTAGAAAACTGTAAAAACGTTCATAAGTTACATAATGAAAAAACCCCTTCGCGCGTGCCTATTATAAAAAGAAAGGTTTTGCTTCTAGTTTTCCCCCACAGACTTTAAAATAACAAGACAACAAAATGTTAGTCAATAATTTGTCTACAAGAAACTGACATATAACAAGCTTAAAACTAAGATTCAAACTGCAAAAAATTGGGATATTTTTGAAGCAAATCCTTTGCGAAGTGTAAACATACAGTTTTGTTAGAGGTTAGTTAAAACATAATTTTCTTTATACTTTTTTTTGTTTTTTTTTACATAAAGCTCATGGGTTGTAACTTATGGTCACCGGCATAAAGTTTGTAAGGTTTTGAAAAAACTTGTAGCTTTTGAAAATATAATTCTAATTTAAGCAAACTGTGTGCCTAGATGGATTTCAATAATATAGTTTATCACGACGTCTTTTAAAACAATTAATTATATCAGGTTCTATTGGGTTTCACAATAGCTTTTACAGGAACAGGTTTGCATTGTTATCTAACCAACCAAAATCTGGATATCATTTATTTCCCATAGAGAAATATTAAAAATGATCTCAGATCGGTTTTTTTTTTTTTGTAAATAGATATTTCATTTAAAATTCAAAAAAAAATATCTGTGTCCGCTTCAATTTTAATTATTTCCAAAAACTTTACCTTACCAAAGAAAAATGTGAAGATTCGACATAAAGTCGATGTTGAAGGAAGTGTCATTGCAGAGAGATGATAATAGATGATGAAATTATTTCACTATTTTGCCACCGGATACAATTTTGCAATTAATTGCAATTTAAACAACAAAATTTTGACTTCAATTCACTTATCACCATGAACTTTCTGATTGTGCAATATGGTATCGATTTTTTGTTTGTATTGCAATATTCTCTAAAACACACACAGTTACCGTTATAATATATCGATTACGCGCAACGTCTCATCGGATATGCACAGTTGTTAACATGATGCAAAAATCAATAAAAAAGTAATCTATTTCATATTTTCTTTTATACCAATAGATACAACTATATTATAGTCGGATATAAACAAAACAAATAGAAATTCAACTTGAACCATTCGAGGCTGAGAGGAGCTTTTTTTTGTGTTGTAACTTTGCTATTGCAACCGGCAAAGACGTACGCAATGCAATATCAATCATCAACCCGCATACAAAAGATATAAAACGCACAAGTTAAGCAGTAGCAGTTGAAATACAAACAATAGATACAAAGATACACAACAAATCAAACAAGCGAACCTCAAAGCTATCGATATCGAAAATACAGTGTATGTTATCGAAACTTCTCTGGCCAACCGATGAGTGAACCAAACGCGACGTCCAACTGACTTAGCTCAATTCAAGCCCTCGTCTAGCAATGCCAGGCTTTAAGTAAAGTATCTTTATTTAAGCTCAAAAGCAAAAAAAAAAGTATCTACGGCCAAATAGACGAAACAAAACAATATTAACAGCCATAGCTGTATCGCCAGACATTGACTAAGGTCAGTCGTTGGGATTGAGTATCTTGAACTAAATGGCGGTTTGTCGGTGAAATTATATTCGGAAATTAGTTTGGAAAATGTTAATTCTTACAAACAAACGTCTGCCATAGCCGGGCATCTTGTCGAAATTGAAAATCAACCCGGCGAGTTGAAAGTGTTGGTATCTTTTTTTTTTTAAGAGAGAAAAAAATTGTGTTTTAATTTCCGTGATTGTTCTGATGAATACTAAGTTCAAGCTAGAACGAATGCAGATACATTTCATCGTTACTATAAGTTTTAGATGCGGAAATAGCATTTAATATTTTTAGCGGGTGATACGAGTATATCTAGAATTTTTTTTGACCAAAATATTTGTTGAAGTACGATGGGGACGACAATATCTATAGCCGGTGGTAGTTTTGAATAAATTCATTTAGTATTCCAGAATGGTTTTTGGGGAAGATTTTAATTGATCATGTTTCGAGTATAAATAACTGAAGCTCGTACGGCTTATGCTAATTGCCTGTAGTTTGTAATATCAGCCTTATCTCCGTTTTTGAATATAGGAATAAGAAAAGACTTTTTTCATATACTTGGAAATTTTCCTGTTTTAAGTGAAAGCTCGAAAATGAACCTGAGCGGCTGAACTAAAGAATTTTTTTTTCATTTTTTTAACACTATTGGAGGAATGCCATCGGGGCCAGCTGAACAATCATCATTTAATGAAGAAAGAAGTTCAAGTACTCTACTCTGTTCTACGTGGATATGATTACAGCTTGTTTGCGAGAAGGTATGTAGATTGTGGAAAAAAATGTCATCAACAACCAATGGTTCTACAAATGAATCGAGAAAATTGGCTGCAAAGGCATTAGAAATATCGATGGAATTATCTAACTGAAGGTTATTATATGCGAAGATAGCCGGAAATCCATCTGATTTTTTCTTTAAAGCAAGCTTCCAAAATTGTTTAGCGTATTTTTTTAAGGAAATACCCATATCATTTATGTAGCTAGTATATAAGGTATTTGAAAGAATATGAAATTCGTCTGCCATAGCCGGGCATTTTGTCGAAATTGAAAATCAACCCGGCGAGTTGAAAGTGTTGGTATCTTTTTTTTTTAAGAGAGAAAAAAATTGTGTTTTAATTTCCGTGATTGTTCTGATGAATACTAAGTTCAAGCTAGAACGAATGCAGATACATTTCATCGTTACTATAAGTTTTAGATGCGGAAATAGCATTTAATATTTTTAGCGGGTGATACGAGTATATCTAGAATTTTTTTTGACCAAAATATTTGTTGAAGTACGATGGGGACGACAATATCTATAGCCGGTGGTAGTTTTGAATAAATTCATTTAGTATTCCAGAATGGTTTTTGGGGAAGATTTTAATTGATCATGTTTCGAGTATAAATAACTGAAGCTCGTACGGCTTATGCTAATTGCTATTGTTTTGTTTTCGATGGAGTGTTTTGGTAAAGTGGGTGTTTTTTTGTATATTGTTTCGGTTTTCACACTAGGAAGTCCTATAAGTAAACTAATAGAATGACTTATTTGGCTAATTATAATTAGGGATGGTGTTATGCTGGTGGTGTTTTGAAGCCAACTATTTTGGTAAATTATTTAAAAAATGCAACTTTTTTTTTACACTTCAGATTCAGATTCTTGATGTAGTAAGCTTAAAGCAAGCTTATTTCTACAATCAGAGGCTCATCATAAGTGCATGTTAGAAGTTAGTAAAAACTTAAACAAAACAAAACTAAAATAAAATAAAACAGCTAGCCTAACACATGCACAAAGTATAAAATAAGTCATGCGAATTAAATACATAATTAAAACATAAAACAAAACAATCACGACAAATAAGGATTTCAATCCCACTTTACTTAAGTTAAAATCCATTTGTGAAGCGTTAAGATTAAAAAGTCTGTTCATACGGTTAAGAGCTTCATATTTGCCATAGTTTGTTCTATGAAAGTCAACATGCAGAAGTTCCGATCCACGCAGGGGATAAGATCTTCCACGGTAATTTAACCCAATACAGGCCAATAAATAAGGGGCATCAATTTCGCCTTTTTATGTGTTGATGAAGAAATATTAAATTGTTATTAACACGCCTTTGATGAAGGGTTTGCATCCGAAGAAGCTGGATTCGAAGTTTATAAGGTGGAAGATTAAAAGGATCATTCCAAGGTAGACCCTTCAGGGTAAAACGAATAAAATTATGTTGGATTGCTGCAATTCGGTTCTTATGAATTTTGTAATAAGAAGTCCATACCTGTGAAGCATATTCAAGGTGAGGGCGTACGTAGCAATTGTACAAGGAAAGAGTCAAATATGGATCATTAAATTCCTTTGCCCAGCGTTTTATGAATCCAAGCATAGAGCTAGCTTTATTCACTATAAAGTTAACGTGTTGAGTAAATTCTAAGTTAGAGCTAAAATGGACACCCAAATCCTTAAAACTGAAGACGCGGCATAGTTTGTGCTGCGAAATATGATAATCGAATGCACTTACGATACGTTTTCTAGAGAAGGTAATCGTCTGGCATTTTACAGGGTTAAGGGAAATACCACTTTTTCTGCACCAAGAAGAATAAGGTCATCGCTAGACTTTATTATCTTGAAAATCTTCATGTCATCAACAAATATATGAGAATGTCACTTGACTGAATGCATAATGTAACATCATTTATAGCCAAAATGAATAATAATGGACCAAGGTGGCTTCCTTGAGGTACTCCAGAGTGAGCCACGAAGGGATCTGAAAGACAATTTCTAAATTTTACCTGGTAGGTAAAATTTGATCCAAGCTAAGATACAGGGGGGAAAACCATAAGCTTTTAGCTTAAACAAGATTAGTTCGTGGCTTAGTTGATCAAATGCTTTCGAGAAGTCAGTGTAAATGCAGTCAACTTCATAACCTTTTTCTAATGCATTTGAACATTTGTGGGAGAACGAAAGAAGGTTTGTAACAGTTGATCTGTGCCTTACGAAACCGTGCTGTTGTTCACAAATAAGATTCTTACTATAAAATGCCATACTTTCACAGACTACTTGTTCAAAAAGTTTTGGTATGCAAGATAATTTAGAAATGGGCCTGTAGTTTGTAATATCAGCCTTATCTCCGTTTTTGAATATAGGAATAAGAAAAGACTTTTTTCATATACTTGGAAATTTTCCTGTTTTAAGTGAAAGCTCGAAAATGAACCTGAGCGGCTGAACTAAAGAATTTTTTTTTCATTTTTTTAACACTATTGGAGGAATGCCATCGGGGCCAGCTGAACAATCATCATTTAATGAAGAAAGAAGTTCAAGTACTCTACTCTGTTCTACGTGGATATGATTACAGCTTGTTTGCGAGAAGGTATGTAGATTGTGGAAAAAAATGTCATCAACAACCAATGGTTCCACAAATGAATCGAGAAAATTGGCTGCAAAGGCATTAGAAATATCGATGGAATTATCTAACTGAAGGTTATTATATGCGAAGATAGCCGGAAATCCATCTGATTTTTTCTTTAAAGCAAGCTTCCAAAATTGTTTAGGGTATTTTTTTAAGGAAATACCCATATCATTTATGTAGCTAGTATATAAGGTATTTGAAAGAATATGAAATTCGTCAAAAGTTTTGAGATAACGATAGTAGTTTGTTGGAGAAAGAGATTTTAAATAAACCCTCCATGCTTTATTTCTTTTGTTACGAAAACTGCGCAGCTCTTTAGTGTACCATGGATGACTATGGCTTGAATTGTTTGATTTTTTTAAAGAGAGATTTCTATTTAAGCAGTTGTTAAGGGTGGAATAAAAATTGGTTACTGCTTCGTCAATATTGGAACAAGATAAAATATTTTCAATTGCTGAACTAAATAAATCTTCAAATAACACATGGAAATTTGTTTTTCTGAAGTCATAAGTATAGGAGCAGTCAAAGGGGTTGCTGTTTTCTAAAATTTGATCACTCAAATCAAGAAAGATGTCCAGAGGTGGGTGGTAATTATCTATATTAGTGATTCCAGATCTTGACTCTAGAACGAGTGTACTAATAGGGTCAGAGGAAAATATTAAATCGAGGGTTCGATTTTTTGAATTTTTAATACAGCTTGTTTGCTGTAAGTCAGTGGAAATAATTTTATCAAGAAAGGAAAGTTCTATTTGTGATGAAGATAAAGAAGCTTCTAAGTAGGATTCATCTTTAGATGGAACCCAGTCAAGGTTAGGTAAATTAAAATCACCCAAAAGTAAAATATTGCTGTCAGAGCAGAACAAATCTATAACAAAATCAATAGCCATGGAGAGTTCACCATAAACGGGTGGAATGTATAAGTTTAAAATATACAAAGTTTTTGCCTGCACAGTTAGTTTTACACAGACTAGTTCAATTGATAGTTCAAAAGGAAAAAAGACTGACGAAGAAAAAAATGTGTTTCTTACCGCAATTAAAACACCTCCACCTAGTTCCTTTGCATTTCCATTATGACGATCTTTTCTATATACTAGGAACTCCGTGTCCATCAAACTTGAATTTAACCAAGTTCCTGTAAAAATGTTCGAGAATTTGAGAAAATGTCAGCGGTTTTACTTCAGTTGAACTATTAGTTTCTGTGACAGTATGGGAGTCTTTACTAGTGTCCGTATTTAATGTTTGTTGAGATATTCGGACTGGATTTTGTGTTTCCAAAGAAGAAATTCTTGAAACAGTGGGACTAGTTCTGAAATTAATTCGTTTAGAGGGGGAATCAGAATTCTTAAGAATCGATGAGTTATCTCGACTTCTTTTATTTTTATTTTTATTTAGTTTTAAATCATCAGATACAATTTCCTTGCCTACTTCAGGATCAGGCTGTAAACAAGAATCTTCATCAACAGAGGTAGATGGATTATTATCCAGAACTAAATCATCCGTACTAGTAGAAATATCTACTCTGTCATTGGTTAAGGTATACAAATTTAAGTTGGATACTGATAAATTAAGATAAAGATCTTGAAAACCTTTTGACTTATCTTTGTTTTGAAAGCATTCGTAAAATAAGTTTATATGTTTAAATTAAATTATTATCCAAGTCAATTGTAGTCTTAAAAAAGAGCCATTTACATACGGCACACAACTCACCGAGAATCTTTTCTTCTCGTTCGTATACTTCATTGATGCGTACCTCATGCCGCACTGTGTAATTTTTGACTTTCGACTGAGTCGGAGGAGCAAGATGCAACTACAGATGCATCAATAGCAAAAGTGGCTGCCACGACGTTTTATTCTTTGTGGGGTACCAGCATTCAGTTTCTTAAATCCTGAATATTCGTTTCCTTTTTTAGCTCATCAAAGCCTAATTTCCAGATTCTAGAACCTTATATATTTGTTTCGGACTTGAAACTGAGAACGTCAAAAACATCAATTGATATCAGTTGTTTCTATCTTGCACCTACATAGGAAAACAATATAATGATGCACTGGATAGCGGGTATTCTGGTTTTTAAAATTCTGTTTGATAAAAATTCAGTTTTTTTATAAAAAAATTCAAAATTCTTATTGCCCAAAATTCTGTATTAGAAAACTAGGTAAATGAAAAATTCTGTATTTCAAAATTCTGCTCAGAACACTGAAATTCTGTCTAAGAAAATTTAATTAAGACGAAAAACAGAATGTACACAATTAATAAAACAGAACAAATGTATGTATAATGTATACATATATAAAAAATTATTATTTCATGTCAACAACGAATTTTAAACGTAACCAATTATCCAAATGTATAGCTAAATGCATACAAACATTGCATCACGTCAATTCTATACAAAAAATATAGATAAATTATTTAATACGAAACCATTTTTTGACGATTCTTTTTAAATAAGAAAGTTACGTAAAGTCTCTTTTTACTTCCGATAATGCAAGTCATGCATTAGTACAGATTAAAAAGTTTATGATGATAAAGAAATATATTTGAATTACTGGCAAATTTCTGTCCGTCTGTCTGTCTGTCTGTCTGTCTGTAAGGATGTATTTTAGACTGTAGCCTAAGCGATTACTCCAATCGTTTTCAAATTCAGAACTTAAAGTTATTTTGACATTCTACGAAGGAGTTTTATTAATTGTTTTAGCTCAAATATTAACGGTACCTGCCATAAAACCGTTTAGTAAAAGCTTGTTTTTCTCCGAAACCGCTCCAAGAATTTTTATGAAAAAAATTAGTGAAATAAATTGCACGACTGTATCGCACGTTTTTTTCTCATAGGTGCGGTCACATCGTCGAATAAAATTTAAATAAAACGCACGACTGGGTCGCAAGAACTTGTTCTTATGCTAGATAATTGCTTAGTGACTGCATATGTATGTATGTAAAATAAAAAAAAAAATTTTGAGATATTTAAATGAGATACTACCTAATAAATATTAAATACCAAGTTTGAGGCAAATCGACCCATCCGTTTAGGCTGTAGATTTGCGAGCAAACGACATACAGACGGACGGAATTTCCGGACCCATTTTTTTCAACTTCTATATTATCGTAATGTCATGTTTGATTAGTAGATTTTTTTTGCACGAATCCATAACTTGCATTATAATACCTATAATCGCAAGTAAAAAATTAAAATGGTGAGTTAAAAACGTACCTCCCACAGGACCGGTTTTCTTTTGTTCGACTTTCTCGAAAAGTGGTTATCCGATTACAATCAAAATTGATATTTAATAAGATGTAGGTAGCCTTAGTAATTTCACTTTAAAATATTTTCGAAAAGTTTTTTTTTCAATAATTTTTTTAAAAATCAATATTTTGAGAACGGGTCCATGATTTTTTTTTTTTATTTTTTTTAATGTAAGTTATTTTAGTGCATAAGTTTGCATTCTTGAAAAAAAAATTTAAAAGCCAGTTGTTAAAAATAACCTTTTTGTTTAAAAACCGCTCCTACAATTTTGAATTTTTTCGCTCAATACAATTTTACGCACATTTTTCAAACAATTAAAAGTCACAAAAATCGAATAAATACCCTTAATATTTTTTAAATTTTATTCGACGACGTGAGCGCACATATGTGCAAGTACGTGCGATCCAGTTGTGCAATTATTAATTATTCGCACAATTTGCTTATTTAAAAAAAAAAATCGATCTTTGTACGTGCTCGCCATTTCTTTACTCTCTTTACCTGCGGTTTCGCGAAAATAAGTTCGTTTGTCAGGTTCTTTATGAGTTAATAATAATAAACCCCGTCTTTCTGATTCCAACCAAGCACACTTTTTAACATTATCAAAACGATTTATCTTTTACAACGTATTTGCAGAATTTTTAAGTACAGAATTTTGAAAAGAAACTAGATTTTGAAACCAAAATTTTGAACGCACAGAATTTTGAAATGCAGAATCTTGGTCATCCAGAATTTTGTACAGCCAGAATTATGACCCATACCGAATTTCGACCTCAACCCGATGGAATGCTTTAGGTCGAATGTCTGCTCTTTATATTGGCTGCTTAAACTTGTATGCCCAAAGCTTAATTGTTGACTTTAGGGAAGGTTCAATATTTAATAAATAGGTGGATATACTCTATCAGGTGAATGATTCATATGATAGGTGGAACATCCTTTATATTGACAAAAGTTACCTTTTTAATGTTATTTCAAACAACGGGTTCATTATCATAATTTACTAGCCAAATGTTGTTTTTAAAGCCTTAGGTTTGCTCAAATATCGATTTTATTATTTTTTTACTTGCGATTATAGGGATTATAAGGCAAGTTTAGGATTCGTGAATATAAAAAGATTTAAGATAACAACAAAACATGACATTACGATCATAGAGAAGCCTAAAAAAGTCATTGGCAAAAAATGTCCGTCTGTCTGTCTGTCTGTCTGTCTGTCTGCTTGTCCGGGTGCATATCGAGCTGCAGCCGGAACGGGTTAAGCGATTGCCTTTATACTTGGAATGTATTTATCTTTTGGCATTCCTCAGAGGGGAAATTGAAATTTTTTTTTTAGGGCTAAAAATAACGGTACTCCAACGATTTTGATGAATTTTTTTAAAATTTTTTTTATTCGTATTGGCTATCCTTTGATCAGAATCATATATACGGCAAAAGTCTATTAACGGTACCTTTCATATAGTGTTTTTTTAATTTTTGGCTTTCTCGGTAACGGCTCTATGGATTTCTGTAAAATTTTATATTTGAAAAGATCTAGATAGCAAAATTTGTCTGCATACCAACATTTTGAATAACTTTTTTTTCTAATTAAAATTAATTTTTGAATTTTTTTTGAAAAACCAATATTTTAAAAACTAAAAAAAAATTATTTTAAATTTTATAACCGCATGTATTTTAATAAATTCTAAAAAACTGCATTCCAAAATTTAAAAAAATATTTTTTTTTTTTTCAAAAAACTAAAAATAAAAAACAGGATTTTATCAAAACCGGTCCTACAATTTTTGAAATACATTTTTCATAAATTCCTTGTTATTTAAGACTTGTGATGACATACTTCATTTTTACTAAAAACCGTTAAGTCCTCTTCTGAGGGGCTCGTGCAAGACTTCTGCGAATCGATCAGAACAGTCATTAAAGCAGAGCATTTAGTGTTGCTCTTTTTTCTGTGTTCAACACTCGCGCTTATAAGTTAAGCAGAATCAGTATCCGGTGGTTACCGCGGGGAGGTAAAATAAGCACAATTGATGCGTACGAGATAGTTGCAGCAATTGTGCAGCAGTAGTAATTTAATAATAATTAAATGAGGAGGTTATAATATCTGAAGAACAAGGATGCAAACCTGGGAACAAACATGAAAAACTAAGGGTGCTGTCTGCTCTCCTTGGCACAATAAATCAGTAAATGTAATAGATATTTCAGAGAGAAGATCATTCATGAAGTTAAGAGACAAAACGGAGCCCTGAGGCATACTAAAGCTATCATAAAGTCTATACTGAAAATATAAATTTAACAAAGTATACTAGAATATTAATACCAACTTAATTGAAAGCTCAAATGGGAGGTTATTCTTTAAAATTTATTTGAATCGCGTTCTTTTTGAACTAAAATGAATTCCTTAATTAAAGTTCCCTAAAGTAACCCTAAACACTGGAACAAATCTGTACATCGCTTTGTCGAAAATAAGACTATTGCGCTTGATATTTCTTAGGCATTTGATTTTTTTTTTAGTTTAAGACTTAAAGACATCTAAACGACTATAAGTAATTCGTCAGAAAGGTTATTTCAAATTCAAGGAAAGAAGGATTCATCAAAAGCACCCATTTTCAAAAGACGATCTTGATGCTGAATTTTTTTAAATACTTTTAAAATATTAAGCGCTATAATCTTATTCTCTCCATAGCTGTCGTAGCTCATTTATACATACTTTTAATGCTGAAATGTCAAACTACAATACCATTTTAATAGAAACTCGCAGATTTAAGACATTTGTCATCAACACTACCTCAAGCTTTTTGTCAGTTATGTATGAGATCTTGTCTTCGTAAACAAGCTTACAGTCTTACATAAACACTAAATTAAAAAAAAAAAAAATATAATACATTATTTAGTAACTTTGATGGATAATTAAGTTAGCACAAAAAACTTATTTGATGATATCAATTTTTAGTACTCTTTCATAGGATCAGTTGTACCATTGGTATTTGTCTGGGTATAAAAATATTGACATAGTTTACCTGGTTTGCTACGGATTAATATAGCTACTAACTATCCTATCAATTTTTGGATACAAGAACTTATAAATTATAGTTTTTATTGTAACAACAAATTTTTCAAGGATTTACAATATTGGATGGTAAAGGACTCAGTTATGTTTTCTTTGTTTTGATTATCTCTCAGCTTCCAAACAACATCGTTAACCTTCCTTGAAAAACCAATCCAATTCGGAAAAACCCGAAACTGTAAAATTATGTAAACTGGTGGAAACTTTAAGTATTCTTCAAACAGAAGAGGTTATCAGTCGAGAATCATTAGCCACCATTCTTGAAATTCCAGAACAATTAAACTAAAAGATACAACATTTTTCGTGTGACAAGGTAGAAATAAAAAATTCCCAAATGTACGCTGTTTTCAATTAATTCGTCTTAACTAGTTCAATCGAGTGCAATGCTCTCCAATCTCTGATTCCTTGATCTTGTAGTAGCTTATCAAGTAGGAAGTATACAAAATCTAGATTTTTACGTCATCAAAACTACTTAAATGCACCATTAACAACTCAATTAAATTTTTGCGGCTCCAATTTAATTTATTTAAAACTACTTCAATCTGAATTATAGTGTTAAGGGGAAAATTACCTCACAACGGACAAAAGTCGTCAACATCGACATCGACATTGACTTTGACCGAATGTAAACTTTTGCGAAACAAAACAAAATCTTTAAAATGTATCTGATAGATTCGATTACGTAAATGATTCATTAGATGCTGGTTATAGAGATGTACGATGAACGGTTTGTTTTATTTTTTTTTTTACCTTGTCAGCTCCGAAATGGTTCAATGGAACATAACCAAAGAGCTTACTCAAAAAAAAAAAGAAAATTAAATCAGTAATGATTTTGCCGATATAAGGTGTTAATAAGTGTTGAAAATATGTTTTCAATCATTTATTCACATAACAAAAAATTTTTTTCGAATTCAAGTATTTGTTTTCAAAGCAAGCTCTATGAATAAACCTTCGGTTAGAAATCCATTGACCGATGCTAAGTCATTATCAAGGAAAAATTCTTGGATAAATTGTTTAACCAAGTAGGTACAAGACACAAATAGGTAAAGGTGTTTTTTTTAGAGGTTTACAACTTTGAATTGGAATAAAACAAAGATGTTTTTTTACTTGCGATTTAGGTAAGAATGCAAGTAATGGATTCGTGCAAAAAAAACTAACAATCAAACATGACATTACGATAATAGAGAAGTTCAAAAAAGTGGGTCCGGAAATTCTGTCCGTCTGTCTGTCTGTCTGTCTGTTTGCGCCTCTACAGCCTAAACGGATGGGCCGATTTTCTTCAAACTTGGTAATTAGTATTTATTTGGTAGTATCCCGGGGAGTGTTTTTCATTTTTGGTCTAGGTCGAAAAATAACGGTACCTGCCATACAATTTTTAACAAAAAGTTTGATTTTCTCAAAAACGGCTCTAACGATTTTGATAAAACTTTCAGGGTGCTATTTTTTTACAACAATACATATTTCAGCTAGAACGATTTTTTTGAAATTTGTTCTATAACGGTACCTCTCATATAACCGTTTTTTTTTCAAATGTGGTTTTATTGTAAACTATTATCCCGGTTTCAATAAAATTTTGCACACAGGAATTCATTTATATTTCAATTAATATTGCATTTCAAAATTTTCAAAAAACTTTTTTTTTCGATTTTTTAAAATTTTCTTAAAAAAAATTTGGTTTTCCAAATATTTTGAAAACAAAAAAATGACTTTCTAAAAAAACTGGTCGAACGATATTCAATATTTTTTTTCCACGATAGACATTTAGTTTTCAAATTTTATTGCATACTTAGTTTTTCCGAGAAAACTCTTAAGCTAATTAAAAAAAAAAATTAAAGAATTTTCTAACAAAGTTTTTTTTTTAATTTTAATAGACGTGTGGTTTTCAATCGGGCAATACTTCTTTCGGAGTTGGTCTTTTTGACAGCTGTCACTTGATTTATGCTCAGTTTGGTTTGCCATTTCATAATGAATAGACTTACTCCCGAACAAGTTTGCAAATTGTGCAAATTTATTAGCAAAATAATGGTTCGTTTCGGTGGAGCAGAGCATCAAAGAAGATCCGAATGAGTCCATCCACCATCGCGCGCAACTATTGGAGATGTGCCCATCCACTTTATGGAAGATTTTGCGGAAGGATCTTGGTGTGCAGGCTTACAAAATCCAACTCGTGCAAGAATTGAAGCCGAACGACCATCAAGCGCGTTACACGTTCGGTTTGGGTTCGGCCCAAAACGAGATGACCACCGATCCCGATTTTCACAAAATTGGGCCTCGGCTGGAATTTATTCAAGCCAGCCGCGGCGGCCACTTCCCCGAAATCATTTTTAAAACATAATTCAAACCCTTATCGTTATAATCAAGCTAGATTCTTGGCCATAACATTAAACTATATGCGTTTTATTTTGTCTTGAAAACCACACATCTAAAAAAACACCCTCTATACACATACATTTGCAGCCACTAAGCAATTATCTAACATAAGAACAAGTTCGTGCGACCCAGTCGTGCTTTTTTTTCAATATATTCGACTATGTGACCGCACATATAAGCAAGTACGTGCGATCCAGTCGTGCAATTTATTTAAATTGACATAAAATGTACTTTATTCAAAAGATAATTTTCTGGCATTATAATTTAAATATGACTTCTGGCATATGACCGCCACAGTTCGCTTGAACGTAGTCTAATCTGGAGATCCAATGTTCGATGAATTTTTGCAACATTTGTGGCCGTATATCGGCAATGACGCGGCGAATGTTGTCCTCCAAATGGTCAATCGTTTCGGGCTTTTCGGCGTAGAATATCGACTTCACATATCCCCACAGAAAATAGTTAAGCGGCGTTAAATCGCACGATCTTTGAGGCCAATTCACTGGTCTCTAACTATGCGGTTACCAAACGTTTCCTTCAATAAATCAATTGTGGCACGAGTTGTGTGACATGTTGCGCAATCTTGTTGAAACCACAGCTCCTGCACAGCATGGTTGTTCAATTGATGAACGAAAAATTCAGTAATAATGGTTCTATAGTGGTCACCATTGACTGTTACGTTCTGACCAGCATATAGACGAAGTGCGCGAAACGTTTTTCGAACAGAACCATGATTTTCAAAATAAATTTCCACTATTTGGAAGCGTGTCAGTCTATTCATGTTGAAATGCCAAACTAAACTAAAAATAAATCACTTGACAGCTGACAAAATGGCCGCCAGTTAAAATAGTGTTGCCAACTTAAAGTTCTATACCTCTAAAAAAACACCCTTTACATCTCTGTTAGATCTGGGTGTATGATCTGATGTTTTTTTGTTTTTTTTTTAACTATTGAAATCTTCATGATACTTGGTAATAATTGGTTTCAATTATTATGAGATATCTACCGCACTAAAACCACCCGTGAATCCGGGCCAATATAAGACAGATCAAATAATCTTTCTTTCTAAATCTTAATACATTCCCATAGCTTTTATACCGTCAGCTCTTGAGACTTGGTTTTTTTTATTCCCCGAAGTTGGTATACCTTTGACGTACATCACTTCTGTAAGTTGGCGAACTAGAACAATACAATTCGCAAGAATATTTGCCACATCCATGGTATAGTAATACCAAATGCCATATCCTGTCATCCTGATTGGTATTAACAAATATATATTCATTTACATCTTCTTTCTCATTATATTATCTCGAAAACTGTCCGGCTATACAAAAATCTTTAATAAACGTCAGACTCATGTACCTAATGATAAAATATCAATTTGTTCTTCCTCTAACGGTACATATATATATCTTTAATTTCCTCTCATTTGTCAAAAATATTTTAATTATGCATTCCAAAAAGCCCCACATACACACCGCACAGTCAAAAAGCTACACACTCTTTCAATATTTCATCCAAAACGCAAACCCCCATCCCGAGCACACAGTTCCACCACCAGAACTAACCAACCGTTCCCAAAACTTAAAACGGAATCCGGCCATACCATAGTGTACCAATCCAAAAATTCTCGTGACCATGACCCAGCATAACATAACCAATAAACCATTAGCCAAAGCAAAAACAAAGGCGTACTTGCATGCAAAGATGACTCCATAGTCCATATCCACATGGTCGGTCAGGCCGCCTGTGTCTGACGCCGCATCCATCGGTCTGGTTGGTTATGCTTTCGAACACATTTTTCACATTTAATTATTAAATGACGTCACTACATGCTGTGCTCCATGCTCGCCAAGCCAACACTTCCTCCACACATATAAATGATATACCTATGTACTACCTGTCTGTGTTCCTTCCCCCTGGATACCAATCTAGCTCTAACCTGACACACAGAGCAGAGCAGCTGATTGTGCTAATCACGACGACCTTTTTGGGTTTGAAAGATTGGCTTTGGTTGGAACTTAAAGATAATAGAGACCACCGGTTAAACATCCGCCCAATCACTCTCCGATGCTCATGAAAATCAATAGATAGGTGTACAATGAAAAGTGGTAACAAATTCCAGGCATGACTTTGCTGCTAAATCGTGGATGATTCAAAATAATCAACGACATAGTCACAACAATGACATCGATGTAGGCCTTCACGCGGTGTTGTGACGGAAATTTAAAAATTTAATAATTCAAGTGTATACTTTGGGGCGCAATTCAAATATGACAGCAATTAATACAGTCAGGGTTCAAGAAAGTGACCATTTTGTTGATTTGAATTTGAATATTTTTTTAAGCGTTAGTTTTTTTTATCAACAAATTAATATTAAGTAACGGAGCATTTAAATAAATACTTAGGTGTTCAATTGAAGCCTTACATGATAAAAGCTTTAAAATATAAAAAAAAAGTTTTCCTAACCTAACCTAACAGCTTAGGGTAAAAAATAATTCAGGAATCTATCTGTTTTTTTGTACTTAGTTATACCAAAGATTAATTATTTTAGCTAAAACCAATGTCCGATAAGAATTTATAAATATAAAATAATACCTTCTTTTTCTTTTTTGCAGGACAAACTCCTAAGTAAGCTCGAAGAAAGCGAACCTGAACCTCCAACTTCTCAAGAAGATGAATGCGTTATTTGCATCAATGCACGTGCCACAATGCAAACGTCACCCTGCGGCCATCGTGTGGTCTGCCGGCGATGTTTTGTCAAAACTATACAAAGCGCAGTGGCTCAACGTCTGCTGCCATTGCGTTGTGTAATTTGTCGAGCTCGAGTAAATCGTCTAACATCGAGTTCGGGAACATGGCGTATACAGGAGTCAGCTAGTAGCTATTCGATGGGAGCAAAAAGTTGGTCCTCTGCGTCCGGTTGCATGCCGCCATCGGCAAGCTCATACTCAATGGGTGACGCACACAGCGGCCATCACCAGTTTCAGGGGCACTCTGTTCACCACAATCGAGTCGCTCAGTCGGCCAGCTTGTATTCCATGAGCTCTGGCACTTCATCGCTTTCTAGCGGTTCAAACCTAACAAGCTGCTCGAAAACGTCTTCCGCCTCAAGTGGCGTTGATTCGTCGTTAAGTTCAGCGAGTTCAGCAACGAATCGACACTTCTTAATACCTCCTCCCGCATCGGGTGGTGGTATACCACATCACAACCATAATCATGGCACCTGCCCCAGTGGATGTTCCGGGGCGATACCTAGAAAGCCTCTTTCATCACCATCATTATCACCATCGTTGAATGGCACTATAAACACCTATCCTGGTCGACGTTTAGGCAAAGGGCGCATAGCCGATCTACAGAATCGCCTGCCCCCAATCAAGGAATATCGATCGCCAGCAAAGGTGCCACATCCTTCTCCAGTTCACATAAGCAATCCACGATTTCGGTGAGTAAGCTAATTTTTGTATAAACAAAATTTATTAACCAACAAAATAAACCCTCTCTAGATACTCCTCGTACACGAAATCAGCAACAAATCACCACGAAATGGTGCCACTCCTTGCCAAGGATCCCTCACCGCCTCGTAGGGCATCGGCTGCCACAATGCTACTCTCAAAGCAATCCTCTACAACATCATCATTAGGTCTTTCGGCAAAGATAAGTCCACTAACATCAAAGAATTCCGTTCCGAAGAATGGCTTCATGATGACACCAGCACAATCAAAAAACCTTAAACAAAATGGCAGCTTAAAAACTGTTGAAACAACCAAAATGGACGCAATCAATGTTGGCAGCGGCAAGAAATTCGATTTGAATTCAAATAATTCAAGTTCTTCCAGTAAAACGTTTCCATTGTTTAGTAATAAGTTAATAAGCAACAACAACAACAACAGCAATAATAACAGTAAAGTTCATAATATTCACACAAATAGCAATCATCAAAATAATTATTTAACTGTAAATCTTCATTTAGAGGAGAAAGCGGACAATAAACGTAATGAATCGGTAGAGCGTAAAAAGAAGGAGGATAAACTTAAAATCAAAGCAGAAAAAGAAGCGAGAAAAGTAAATATATTAAAAATACTTGTAAGATCTTGTTTTGCTTAATTTTTTTTAAATAATAATTTAGGAAGAAAAACGCTTGGCAAAAGAAGAAGAACGCATGGCGAAGCTAATTGCGAAAGAAGAAAAGAAAAAAGGTAAAAAAGAAGTTAAGGAATTGCTCCTGGCAAACGATGGCAATAATAAAAAATAAATTATTAACAAAAACAAAACATATTTTGCGATTACTCTATCAAATAACAAAATCAATTAAATTTAAACAAAAGTAAAAAAAAATTAAGCAATTTATACCAACTCGTTTAAAATATAAAACTAACATAACCTAAAAATCAAAGAAAAAATCGTTACTGTTTTAAGAAAGAATAATTTATAAGAAAAATCATCTTGTAAAATATATCTCTTGATTGCCAATTGTTTTTTTTTTTTTTTTTTGTAAAATCAGCTTAGTATAAATCATGATTATAAATAAATTTACAAATAAGAACTTTGTAAGAATATCATTTCAATATCACACAGCATTATGATATTAATTAGATACAAATATTTCAATGTTAATTTTTATTATTATTTATTATTTTATTTTTACTTTATATATTTATTTCTTTTTTATTTATTATTTAAGTATTTATTTATTTATGGAATTAAAGTCAATTGCCTATATCACAAAAAATATATCACATACAGGGTTAATAACATTTAATAAAGGTATTGAAAATAATGAATGGGTTTCTATATTTTTATTTATTTTTACAGAAGAGATTTGTTGCTCCAAACTTTGTATTTTCTTTTACATAAAACATATTAAGAACTTAGCTCTGGTTTAGTGTATCCACACTCTAACGCGTTCCTATTTGTCCTTCCATTTCGGATTCAAAATGGTTACGAGAATTTTAACATTTCAGGAAAAGTTTGATTACTTCATTTCCACGTATGTCCAGTTATAGCAATTATCATTGAAATGCATCAGGAAAAATGTTTTAAATCAATTTTTTACAATGTTTTCTTTTGGTTTGAAAAACAAAAAAATATTCCGAAATATTATATATATATTCAAAGATTTTTTATTGACAAGAAATAAAACTGCATCCGTCAGCTGATTGGTTTTACTGAGAAGAAAACTGACAGAAAAATGCCAATGATTGATATAATCGATCTGTCAAAAAACTTCAACTGTTTGTTGAATGTTGAATAATAAATTTCAATGACAGCTATATAACTGATGTCTATGTCACCAAGTAAAGTTAAAAGAAATGGAGACAGGGTTTTACTCCTGAAGATAACAATCAGTTAAAATACTAATTTTAAAAAGAAGCCACAACTACAACTACAATGCTATTGGAACTGTCAAAAATTAGAACGCTAATAATTGGAACAATTCTTTTGAAATGACAATTAGCTGCCACGAAAAATTAAAGGGCCCGACCCATAGAATCCGTTGCGTCCGGTTGCATTTTGTTGTTGTCGGATTGGGGTGTCCCAATGAATACGTTCTTTCAAATACACATTTCAGCCCTTAGTGCTTAGATGGAAGGGATTTCTCTTGAGACAAAAAATAAAGTTCAAAATTTTAATTTTAATGCTCAGAATTTGAATGGTTCTCTCAAACGGATTGCCGAAGTGAAAAAGTTAAAAGTTCGTCTACTTTGTGCGTTGCGTTCATTGCATGCGATGCTTATGGGACGTCCCTCATAAGAATGTGTGAATTTAATAAAGTGTTCTGTCGAAAATTACAACTCAACGGACGGACGGAGTGTATGGGTCGGGCTCTTAAATTTTAAAAGTAAAATAGGTATGGGTGGCATGCTCAACCCTGCAACCACCCTGCTTGACGTCATTTTAGGATTTGGAGTAGGCGTTGCAATCTATTTGAAGGAATGTATACAATGTAAGGTTAAATGTTCGTCGTCTAAGAAAAGTGATATTGAGTACATGTTTATTGAAATATTAAATGGCTTGGAAAAGCTTCTAATTGGTGCTGTCTATAGGCCAAACCATAAAATCTGCACCTCTCACCGCTTATCTTCACTATAGAGCAAATCTCTACTTCCTACCCTTTTATTATATTGAGTGCTGCAAATATTTTAGTTGATGAATTTGGCTCTCTTAATCTTCACCTCTAGCGCGACCAATTTCTCCAGTTTTGAACCGACACTTCTGCATCTTTTTGTTGTCAGTAACAGAAATAGAGTTGGTTCCTATGATCGATTTTCGGCACCGGCTTTTTCGTTGCATGACCTAATTTTTCTAACATGATTTTCAAGTCGAGTTACACACTCAAACATTCGAATACAGAGATTTTAAACGCATAAACTATACTTCACTCCAATCGAAATTACATAACATAAATATTGGGATGTCATTTTTCAATACCTTCACCGAGCGATAAAGTAGAGTATTTGGACAGTAATATTTTAAGGCTCTTTGAAATGCAGGTGCCATTAAAAACTAAAACTTGTCATCCAAAAAAATAAACCATGGTTTACCAATTAAATTCAATGTTTAATGCAAAAACGTGACGTTGCCTACAAGCGCTGGAAAAATGTTCGACTTGATAGTTTCCACCAACTGTATCGTTCACTACGAAATAAATTTTTTGTAGCAAATCGTAATGCAAAGGTTGCCTTATACTCCAGCCGTTTTAACAATTCCTTGAGCTGCAAGCAGATTTCGCAAAATCCGAAGTTGATCGGTGTTGGTAAATTTAAAGGTATAAATATAAAAATTCTGTACCAAAATTTTGATTCATCCCGGAACTCTTTAACTGCTAATACACTTCCACGTCCAAACTTGTTTGGTATTCACGGTAGTGATTCCGTACCTGATTGTTTTTTTTAGCTTTTCCACTATATCCGCTGAAATTAAAAAAAAATGATTTTACGAAGTTAAGACAAAATCTTATATATGAATTTTGGGAAGATGTTTTTGATAAAAGTGATGCTATTTTATCCTATTCGATATTTATCAAAATTTTAAAGAAACGTATAGAAAATAGCTCCTATGTCGTTTGCTTAAGAAAATCTAAGAAAAAACTAAAGGCTTGGATAACTACGCAACTAATTACAAAAAAAAACTAAAAATAAACTTAACATCGGAATCCTACCAACCTTTATCTAAAGAACAAGTATAATAAACTGTTCTTGGAGCTAAAAAAAAAACTAAATACAGCTAAAGGCAACTTGAAAACTGAATGGCAAGTTGTAAATAGTATCCTCAATAAGAACTCGTTTTCAAAAAAACTAACTGTTATTCGTTCTGGTGATTCTGAAGTCACGGATGGAAAAGAGCTTGCTGAAGTGTTGAACAACTATTTTTTTTCGGTCGCCAATGACTTACAACCCCCTCGCTATCATATTCAGCAATCCTGCCAAACCTGTTCTAGTTTGTGTTTTTTTCAACTGTTCTGAAACTATAAATAATAATAGCTTTGTTTTTAGTCCAATTACTTGTTTTGAAATACTGAAAGCTATTGGTGTTCTTAAAAATTCTAATGCTCGTGGATTTGATGGCATTTCTAACCTTACCCTTAAGAAAATTGCTTGTTTTTTGGTAGACGTCTTAGCACATTTGTTTAATTGTAGTATTTTTTCCGGTGTTATCCATGATGAAGTAAAATGTGCGGATGTTGTACCTCTTTTCAAAAAAGGGTCAGTGGAAGAGATGACAAACTATAGACCTATCTTGCTTCTTCCGACTGTTGCTAAGGTATTTGAAAAACTTGTAAAAGAAAGAATAGTTAAATTTTTGAATAAGACCAAATTCCAAATAACCCAATTCAATTTGGTTTTCAAAAAGGAAAATCTACCGAATATGCTCTTTTAGAATTTTGTTCAAGAATTTTCTTTAACTTGTATGGAAAAAAGTTTACGTGTGGTTTATTTGTCGACATTACAAAAGCATTTGACATGGTTAACCATGAGATATTGTTGAAAAAACTTGAAAATGCTGGGTTTCGGGGTTTTATGTTGGACTGGTTTAGGTCTTATCTGCTTAATAGATCACAGTGAGTTAAAATAGAAAACACTAGAAGTAGCTTAGTTATCTTTAATATTGGTGTGCCTCAGGGGTCGGTCCTAGGACCAATTCTGTTTTTAATCTATTTAAACTCATTGTTTAGTTTAAACTTCAAAAGCACTCTTACCGCATTTGCTGAACCTAATTGCAGACATAAATTGGGATTTAAATTTATTAAGAACTTGGTTCTCTGTACATAGGTTGATTATCAGTTCAAAAACAAAAATCATGTTTTTCAATTTGTCTTCACAAAACAAGTTTGAAGCTGATGTTTTATACCATGCTCCTGAATGCCAAAGGTTTAAGATAAATACGTGCGCATCCTGTTTAACTAAGTCTTTATCTTTTACTTTCCATGACAATCTCAGTTGCAGCGATAGTTGTTTTGTAGTGGAGAATGTTAATGAATTCTAGTACTTGGGACTTTTTATTGACCCTAGGATAAACTTCTTATGTCATACAGAATCCTTAAGGAAATATTTTAATTGGACATTAAGAATTTTTTTCTATTTAAGAAGTATTTGATCTACGTAGCTCCTGACAACTATATACTATGGCATTTTCCATTCTAAGCTGCAATATGCTATTGCCTGTTGGGGAGGAGTTTTTAGAAACAAAATTCAACAACTAATTATTCTCCAGAAATATGTAATTAGAAAAATCTGTAGAAAACATCGTCGACATCAAAGCTTTGAGCTTTTTTGCAATCTCAATATTCTCCCGGTTAGGCATCTGTACTGCTTTAAGGTGTTAAAGGCTTTCTTTCTAAGATCAGTAAATCTCAATTTTAGATTAGTTTCAAATTTTAATCTTCGTGGTAACAATTCAAATATTGTGAATGTTCCCGACTTTCGCACCACCGCTTTTCGTAACTTTTATTCAGTATTTTCATGCCGACTTTTTAATAAACTTCCCCTTACTATCAGAACTCTTACCAATTCTGGAATGTTTGTAAAACGTATAAAAGAATAGCTCAAACTTTTTGATCATGCTGGTATTAAATCTCTCTTCTCTGATGTTTTGGTTTAATAATGATTCTTCATTATTTGTTTTTGATTTTTTTTTGTAAAGATAATGTACTTTAACAGATTTCCTCTTTTTTTGTATTCTTTCTTTTTTGCTACGATCTATCTGCTTTTGTTAACAAGTTTTTCTCTAAAGTATCAATTTTTAAATTCCTTATTTGAATTATGTTACTTATATAGGGTCACCCCACCCTTATGAATTTTTTGAGTTATTACTTTCCTTAGAGTGGCATTTGACACTATTTTTAAGTACCTATTGGATTGCACGTGCATTTGTTTTTAAAACTTCTGTTACCTGCACTGTTACCGTATATAATGCATATATTCAATTCAATCATAGCTACTAACGAATTTCCTACACAATATCGATATTGTCATATCTAAGAAAGGCATTTAAAAAGGCTATTCAAAAACAAGTAAGTTCTTTCCTCGAGCGTGAAAATATTTTGACTTCAAAACAATCCGGATTCCTTTAGGAAAAATAGTTGGTTAGTGTTTCAGAGGACATAAGAAAATCTATCGACATTGATAACATTACGTTGTTAGTACTACTAGACTTTTCGAAGGCATTCGACATGTTCAATCATTCCACTCTACATGAAAAGCTTTCCGGTTGTTATTACTTTTCTACGGAGGCAGTCAAGCTAATTCACTCTAATCTAGATAAAAGAATGCAAGCGGTTGAACATAATGGAATCATCGCAAATGTCTTGTTCAATAAAAGCGGTGTCCCCCAGGGATATATACTTGGGCCTCTGTTTTTTTTTCTATATATTAAAGAGCTTTCCAAAAATTGTAAAACATTGTTCAATACGACTTTATGGCCGATGATGCTCAGCTATACATTTGTTGTCCATTGGGTCTTATAGAGCCATTTGTGACTTTCATAAATGAAGACTTAGAAGAAGTTGTATGCTGGTTGCACCAAAATAGTTTAAATTCTTAGTAATATCAAAGAATAAAATAGATGTTTCTTATTTCCCGTTCATCTTGTTAGATGGCTCCGCTATTGAATATGCAGAATCTGCTAAAAACTAAGGTGTTATCTTCAATCGCAGTCTAACCTGGAATAGCCATGTCACTCATATATTTCGTAAATTTATAAATTTAATTTAATTAAATACTTAAATTTGTAACTTTACCAAATGTTAAACAACATATATCTACTTATTGCAAAATTATAAGGCTTCACTATTAGAAGATATTAAATCTTACAGTGTTAGCATAACATGACAAAAATAAAATACAAAATACTATAACTGGCGCTTGAGTTTCCAGAAAGTCTTGTTAGTGGCAACGAAGGGATTCGAACACAAGAATTAGCTGAACTTTCAGAAACATTTCTAAAATGTTTCGCGAAACATCCAAACCTAAATAAACATTTCAAAAACATTTCAGAAACAAGGAAACATTTCTGAAATGTTTTTTAAATGTGCCTGAAGAAATGTGAAAAAAAAGTTTCTTCGGTCTGGATATACCTTTAAATTATCTTCCAATCTTTTCACATATTGCTAATTTTATCAAGATTATGAAACTACTATTGAATTATGAATTTTGATCCATAATAATTTTATCAGACAAATAAAAATAATATTCCAGCAATTGGTACCAAAATTCAGGTTGTAAGCATTTGACGAACTTGATATGTATCCATCAAACCGAAGATTTCCGCAGATTTAAGAGCAATTCAATTCTTTGCATTAAAGTGATGTTTAATGATTTGGTTTCGACCTATTCAAGTTTAGAAATTTCCCAAAAGAGTATCTTTGATTTGATTCTTGAAACTCTACGTGAAATTGTGAAAACTTTTCGTTTCGCTTGCATCGGTATACCCTAGGTTTTAAATACCTTTAAACCTGTTAAATCTTTTGCCATTGGTCTTATTTTTCTTATTTTTTATTTGTTTATTAAACATTTCTGAAAATTGTCCCATTTGTTTTAAAAAAACATTTCAGAAACAAAGAAACATTTCTGAAATGATTTTTAAATGCTTACAATTTTTTCTTTGTTGTGAACACACCCTAAGACTTCTCTAAGGTCTTCTTCGACAGTATTGATCACTTTATTCTTGTTTCTTAATTTTAATTCAAACTTTAATTTGTTTTCAAATTCATTTCTGAAGTAAATAGAGTTCACATAATTAAACTGAAACTAGATGCTCAAATTTTTTTGTCACCAATATTGGAAATTCGCAAGTCTCGGATTAAGGTTTAATGACCTCTTGGACTTAATTTCGAACTGGTAGGTTCATTTATGTTCTAACAATGTTGTTCTTTTTATTTTTCGTCCTATTGATCTGATGGATCATATCGCAAGATTGAATAAAGATTTAAACTATATCTGCGTTGTATCTATTATGAATTATAGTTTGCCTCTTTAACCATCCAAGTCCGATGCTATGTTATGTGCTAGATATGAGTTCAACTCTGATGATATTACTTCTCTAATTTATCTTACCTCGGGTGGCCCTACAGTCTGTGGTGCAACTGGGCCTCAACGAACAAATTTCTCCAACCAACTCGCACAACCTAAATCTTGGTCTTCTTTTACTGCGTCGAACCTCCGGGTGTTATCGGAAGATTGGTATATATCCAATCTTGATGACAGAGTTTACTTGGGTTTCGTGTCTGCTTCCGCCTCAATACTAAGACTCTCAGAAGCGCTACTGTCATCACCCTGCGTTCTTCCGATTATGTCAAGCAATTGCCAGTAATTGGATGGACTTATGAAATATCGTAACTATGGCGTTGGCGTAAGAGTTCTGCAATATTCTCTCCAGTTGAAGAAGTTGCATTACAGAACAGCACATCGCTTTGTATAGATTCCATCTACACATCAAAGGTGTGGGGAATATTTAGTCGATGGTGGAATTTCCTGGCACTGATTTGAACTTATCAGGTTATTGGATCGGGTAAGAAATGCTGATGCTTCATTCTTCAGGCATGATTTCTTCTAACCATTATGAGTTGGTGCATGCTTCTAATAATCAAGTCATTGTCTGGGGCTTTAAAGAATTTTGCAACAAGGCAATCGGCTCCGCTGGCTTTACATGTCTTAAGCGTAGATATAGCTAGCATTACTTCGCCAAATCGAGTGGGCGGAGGAATGGTTATTCTTTTTTGCCAAAATAGAATGGTTCATTCTTTGTTTACTCACAAAAAGGTTTTACATTTATTTTATCGCGTTTAAAACACAGCATTACAATTATTCATGAATGGAATTTGCTTTCAAAAGTATTGTAAAGCACTTACTGATCTGGCGCTTTTAAGAGAAAATTATTTTTGCACCTATGTTCTCCTAAATAAGTCTAATTTTAATTAAATATAATTGAAGTTTTGTTTTTCTGAAAAAGTATTATTTTATTATTAGTTCTCTCTCCATTTATATTTTTACTTCCAATTATAGGTACTATAATGCAAGTTATGCATTCGTGCATATTAAAAATTTTGAGATAACAATCAAACATGACATTACGATGATATAGAAACATATTTGAGTTACTCGCAAAATTCTGTCCGTCTGACTGTCTGTCTGTCTGTCTGTTTGTCTGTCTGTCTATCTGTCTGTCTATCTGTCTGTCTATCTGTCTGTCTGTCTGTGTGTACGGATGTATATTGGACTGTAGCCTAAGCGGTTGGGCCAATCGTCTTCAAATTTTGAGCTTAAGGTTATTTTGACATTCTACAGAGGAGGTTATTGAATTTTTGTTTAGCTTAAAAAATAACCGTTATTTAAAAGCTTATTTTTTCGAAAACGGCTACTACTGTAGGTAAGCATTATATTTTGGTGGAAAAAATTAATATGCTGGGCTAAAAACGGTACCTCCCATAGAACCGTTTTTTTTCTTTGACTTTCTCGAAAACTGGTGATCCGATTACTATCAAAATTGATATTCAAGAAGATGTAGGTAGCCTAAGTAATTTCACATTAACTTTTTCTCGAAAACTTTTTTTTTGTATTTTTATTAATTTTTTATTTTTTTATTTTTTTGAAAAATCAATATTCTGAAAACGTGTAAATGAATTTTTTTAAATTTTGTTTTTAAATGTATGTTATTATTGTGCTTAAGTTTGTATTCTTGAATTATTTTTTTTTTATTAAAAAAAAGTTGTTAAAAAAACCGCTCCTACGATTTTGAAAAAAACACACTTTTTTACATTTCTTAAAGAAATAAAATGGCGTTTAAATTATTTCACTTAATACAATTTAAAAAATGCTTTGATGTTAACTTTAATTTTCTTAAATTTTATTCTACAATGTGACCGCATATATGAGCAAGTACGTGCGATTCAGTCGTGCAATATATATTTTTTTTTGCCTTTTCATTATAATTATTATTTTATTCCACCTTCTCTTTTTTCAATTGAAGATCTGGTCCCTTTAGTTATTTAATATAATGTTCTAAAAGATTTAAATCTTAATATTTCAATGTAATTTTACTTTTGGAAATAAATGAAATCTCTTGATTATTAGGATACTAACTATTGTTTATGTCAGCTTTTAAATAAACTGTTTTTTTTTCTATAATTTTATTATTTAAAATCTTAACTATTTCTACATCATTCATACTGCAACCACACAAAAGACTCAAAAATGTACAAAAAATACAAAAGTGTAAATAAATCGACCACATATTATATAACCACATCGCAATAAATGGCTTTCAATTTTTTTTAAAAGGACATTTTTAAAAAAAAATATATATAATCAGCTAAGGCCACAATCTTTGAGTCGCACAATGCTCAAGTAATAAAACAAACAAAAATCTTTAAAAATTAAAACATTTACAATTCACGCCTGTGCTTTAATAACTCTGGGATACATAAACAGAGTTAGGTTAAAAAGTGTAAAAACTGGCACTAGCACTACTTTTTTTAAGTTCTCTTACCTATTCTAGGACCTAGAAAAATAATTGGAAAAAATCTAAAAAGGTGATTTGAAATCACTTAATCACTCTTTATTCCAAATATTCTTCTGGGTCAGATCTTGACATTCCTCTATATAAACAAAAAAAAAAACATGTAATTATTGTTAAATTGTACTAAAACTAATGTTATATTATTTTGTAATTGTTAACTATTGTCACTTCTTACTATCTCTTATCTCTCTCTCTTCTAACCAAAAAAATGTAATCAAGATTTTCATTAAAGAAAAAAATTATATACATAAATTTGAATTAAATATAACATTAATTGATATATGAATCATCACCCACTTTCAATTCAAAATTAGAGACTGGACTGTAGATTAATACAAATAATTAAATTAAATAAAAACCTTAACTAAGAATACAGTTTCACAATATTCAAAACTCGGACAGCTAGCTATTTTTCAAGAAAACAAAAATTAAGAAAAACAAAATATAATCATAAAGTAAATTTTAAATATAAATTAAAACTTGAGGTTGTTGATATTTTAATATTTACATTGTATAACAGTTAAAATTGTTTAAGATTTCATTGATTAAAAATTAAAAAAAAAAGAAGAAATAAAATTATAATTAAAAAGAAAAAGAATTCTGAGTGAAATCGTATTACTGTAATTATTATTTTAATATTAGTGTTAGAATAGTATTGGAATAGTTATGTAGATATCGTTTAATTGAATTGAATACATATTACGAATATAAAACAATATTTATTTAAAGAAAAAAAGAGAATGCAGTTTCATTTGGTGATCCATTAATAATCAAAATAACAATTGCTTGCGGTCAAGGAAAGAAATCATTAACAATAGAATTTGGAGTCAGTGAACCTATATCTATCGAAAGACCTTAACGGTGACTATCATGTATCTTTATAAAAGGAAACAGGTATAAGACAAAAACGGTAAGTATCATTAATTATGTCTTGTCAGCAATCTATCAAGAAATTCCAAATGAGCTGTGATGACGATTTAAACGTATTTCTTTGGTATCCATATCCAGTTTCTAGTTTCATAAAAGCTTAATGGAAACCGGTATAGTTATGTTTTACTAACATTTTTCAAATTCTTTTTACCAGACACCAAAAAATTGGATATTTTAGTTTGACAAAAAAAATATCTGAAATTTAGTCATCTTTTAGGACGTGTTTTGTTTTTCATACTAATAGTTCAAATCAAAACGAGTAATTTGTTTTGATTAACTAATTAAGATGAACAATTTGAGTGAAAATAAGACAGTAAGTAGAACTACGGTAGGACCAACTGTTTGCAAAAAATAAGAAACTGCATTGGTTCTAAATAAAGACGTTAAATGGCAGTGAGATAGTTATAAAATTGAAAATATACTAAACTATGTAGCCAACTTATATGAAATGTAAATGTTTGTATGTTAAGATGTTTTGGACTTTTTTTATAATTAATGCGCGCACAAGGGACTATTTGTTTCCCTTTTAATGTAGAACACACTGCGTGGGCATTATTAAGATAGGGAGGGGATGAAGAGGAGGTGTCGATTAACATTGGTTTTGAATGTTTGCAGATCAAAATGGCAAGGCAAAATCTCGCCGGGTAAAATATTCCAAATTCGTGTTGTTCGGCTGAAAAAAGAATCCCTATATTTCACGGTACGCCCGAAATTGGGCTCCAAGGGTGAACTGATGAGCATTCCTTGCGAGACGAGTATTACGGGAGAAACTTTTAAGGGGAGGAATGCAGCTGGCTACTTCGTGAACATTTTTACTTGCGGTTATAGGGATTATAAGGCAAATTTAGGATTCGTGAATATTAAAAAAATTGAGATAACAATCAAACATGACATTACGATCATAGAGAAAAAAAAAGTGATCGAGAAAAAATGCCTGTCTGTCTGTCAGTATGTATAACGAGCTGCAGCCTAAACGGCTTAAGCGATTATCTTCAAACCTGGTGTGTGTGATTCTTTTGGCATTCCCCAGAGGGGAAATTGAAATTGTATTTTTAGGCCTAAAAATAACGGTACCTGCCATATGACCGATTAGGAAAATCTTATTTTTCTCGAAAACGGCTCCAACGATTTTGATGAAAATTTTTGAGAATTTTTCTATTGGTATTGGCTATTATTTAATTTGAACCGAATTTACCGGAAAAGTCTACTAACGGTACCTTTCATATAACGGTTTTTTTAATTTTTTGGGTTTCTCGGTAACGGCTTTTTTTCTGTTAAATTTTATATTTGAGAAGATTTAGATACCCAAACTATTTCTGCATATCAAAGTTTTGAATAACTTTATTTTCTAATTAAAATTAATTTTTGAATTAATTTGTTTTGAAATTCAATATTTTTAAAACTTATGAAAAAAAATTATTTAAAATTTTAAAATGAGGTGTATATTAATAAACTCTAAAAAACTGCATACCAAAATCTCAAACAAATTAAAAAAAAACACGATTTTATCAAAACCGGTCCTACAATTTTCGAGAAACTTTTTTCATATATTCTTTGCTATTTAGACTTGTGATGGCTTACTTCATTTTTACTAAAAACCGTAAAGTATTGTAGTTTTGACAGTTTTTATAAGTTCAAACTGTGTTACTTTCAATGTAAATGTTGTTTGTTTTTGTCAAGGATCTTGCCTTTCAATGTAATTACGCTAATAAGAGCAAGTACGTGCGACCCAGTCGTGTCCATTTCTTTATAAAAGAAACGATAAAATAAGGAAAGACATGAAACATTGCGTCGGTGTTCGAGGGGGGCAATTGTTTCAGCGGCAATCAATCTTAACGCTCGATTTTGTATTCTATCAAGCAGGCGAGGTTTGTGAAGCACCTGCCCAGAGGTGGGCGTATAAAAGCTTTATAAATTGTAACCACATCAGAAGGGGAAAAATACTTCTTACACCGCTTCAGAAAACAGAGCACTTATCAAAATTTTTAGCGATCTCAAATATATGGTCGTTCCAACGGAGGTCATCGTTGACACACATACCGAGTACTGAGAGCTTTTCGGTTTCTTCGATGCAAGTGCCATTGATGGACAATGGCATTGGGGGTATGTTTAGCTTTAACGACAGAAGACAGCATTGAGTTATTGAAGCATTAAACTCCACACGATTCCTATTACCCCATTTGACAATGCTGTATAAATCAGAGTTTAATGAGCTTGACATACGGTACCGTTGCAATTATACGACCGAAGGTGAAGGACGTGAATTATCGAACGAATATGAAAAGCTGAGGGTAGAGTCGTCAGCAAAACAGTTAAGTGGATTAGAAGTAACAGACAGAAGATCATTTATAAAAATGAGGAAAAGAGTCGTAAACAGAACAGAGCCCTGGGGCACACCAGAATTTATTTTGTGGTAATCAGACTTGAAACCGTCCAATACAACTTGTCTTGAACGGTCCAGAAGATAGCTTCTAATCCAACAAACAAGAGTGTCATTGATCCCAAAAGCACCCATTTTCGATAAGAGAGCTTCATGTCAAACTTTATCGAATGCCTTCGAGATAGCAAGAGCAATAATCTTACTTTCACCAAAGCGATGAAAAGATTTGTTCCACTGTTCGGTGAGATATGCCATCAGATCACGAGTGGAACGGTTGCTGCGGTAGCCATACTGAAGGTCGTGGCTTTGTAAGATCGGAAACTTACTTCTTTGAGCCTTATAGCTTCTTTACACTCACAGTTAAACCATGACTTTTCTCTGTTAGGAACAAAAACACACATACCTAGAAGAATCACATTTGAGATCATTTAAACACTGGCATCAATGTCACTATCGAAGAAGTATAGTGATCAGTTAAAGTTTCGGAAAAAAATATTCAGGCCGTTCCAGTTGGCTTTCTCGTATTGCCAAATGGTACTGGTGATTAGTTTTTCTTTAACTGGATGGGTGGAGGACGAAAAATTAGCTAAAATGACACAATAGTCCGAAGTTTCAAATGGAGAAGTTACACTAATGGTATACTTATCAGGGTGAGAAGTAAGAAACAAGTCAAGAGTATGGGCGGCTTGCCCAGCAACTTCCGGTATACGCGTTGGAACATCGATCAGTTGGGTAAGGTGACGTAATCCAGCAAAAAGCTCGACATACCTTCCTTCTGGTGTTGTCTGACCAGAATAGAGGAGCCAATTGGAATTGTGTACATTGAAATCGCCCGCAATAAGGATTTCAGTGCGAGGAAAAAGGGAAACAATTTCCGAGATGGAATCAGACAGCGCATCAAACTCGTTACAAGTCGAATAACTGTCAAGATTTGGACTCCTGTAAATCCGTGTTGGAACATTGCTGAGTGTAAACATACACGTGGAAAAATTCTTTCTTAGGCCGCGAACATTGGAATAGACGACACAAAAATCACTTCCCACTTTAAAATACTTACATTCTATTCTATTCTATAGATTCTAAATCTAACTTTCTAAAGAGATACAAAACATAAATCAGGTAAATAACATAATAATATATAATAATTTCTTACTTAACAACTAATATTTTGACCGCAGCTGTATATAGCCAAAATGACTACATGTTCAAGATGACTCCCTTAGGGTACACCAGATGAGCAATGAAGTGGCAATAATAAATAAGGACAATTACAAAGTAGGTTTTACTAACTTCTAAGTGTTGTTAGTACTAATACATACTCAATCTTTTCTACCTTGAGAACATAGAACAACAGATCAACCAAAACATTATCACCCCTGATAAGCCGTCCATCCAAGTTCGATGTTCGAAAAGATGCTTTACTATCCCCACCCCATCTTAAACAAGTATTATCTCTTCAAAAGCCAAAACAAAAATTCCAAAAGCTTCCAAGCAAATCCGCCTCAGCCAGCAGAACTTCTGCGGAAAAAATTATAATAAACTTTTACAATTTACCTGAGCCGAAGTTAGTAACATTCAAACCGCGCTTCAGTTCAAATCAAATACTCCATCCGCGTGTGTATCTCAAAGTTTAATTTAAAAAAAAAATACCCAATCAAAAAAATGAGTACGAAAATCGTCTACACAGTAGCTGTTGCATCGTTGGTGCTTCTCGGCTTAGCCATGCTAGCCAATTCTCAAGGTTTGTTTATGTCAATCGATTGCAATTATCTTTATTTTTATTATTTTTATTCGCAACTAATCGATTTTCTATTTTCATTGTGCGATTTCTGATTTCTATCCATGACGGGCAAATAAATAAATTAATTAAGTATATTTAGAAATTACGTGAGCATTGTTATATTCTAGGTGCGAGTCTGAGCATTTGTAACGTGTACCCGAAGAATCAGAATGCTAATTTGAGATATTTAGATAAATCAAGAGACAGATTGTCTGTGGGACAAGTTGCTCGCAGAGTTCCGCCTTGCAAGGCAAGAGGCAACGGATTTAGGAAAATCCAGTGGGATTATAGCTAAAGATATTTAAATTTTATAAACAAACGAGTTAGGCGGTGAAGTTAACTTTGGGATGACTAGTTCCTGAGAATATGGTTTTTTTTTAGAATCTAACTAACAGTGCGTGATTAGAAATTGAATAATTAAATTGTACTCAAGGAACAATGAGCACATTATGATGGATGCTTAGCATGCATTGGAAAATCACTTCACTTTTACTGATGGTAAAAGCTTATAAGAAAATTAATTTTATAAAAATAAATTTGAAAAATAACATCTTTTATTTTTTATTATTATAAAATTAATTTTCTTATCACTTTGAAATGTGTTATGAAAATTTCTGAGAATTATTGTTTTTTGCATTTTCCTATATATGACAACTTTATCAAAAAGCAATATTGAAAATGAAATGTTATGCATTAGTATTACAGGGCAAATTGATAAGAAGATACAATTACTGTGTCAATTCGGGGAATTAATTTATAAATAACATTTAATATGATTTTGCTAATCTTGGGAAGTTGAAAGTCACATTTGAATTCTTTTTTTGTTAATTTGGGGAAATTCCGAATTGTTGTTGGAAATTCTTATTTTGCTCTATTATAGAGCATGGGGCTTGGGGCAGAAAAAATTGAGATCTTAATCTAACATAAGACACATTTACATTAGTTGGTGTTAGTTTTTTTTTTTTTTTTTTTTTGTTGTCTGTTCGACAGTTTGGATGGATGTTTCTGCCAGCCAGAGCACTCGTTTTCAAATTAAAAATATAAAGGTATTTATAAATTATATAAAATATTTATTAAGTTTTTTTTAGCTCAAATATTAACAGTTCCTGCAATTTAACAGTTAAGTTAAAGCTTATTTTTGATCGAAAACGGTTTTAAGACTTTGACTTCTAGAGAATTAAATTACCCATTACAATGAATATTGATATTCAAGAAACTAGAATAACGTTTTTTAATAATTAAACTAGAAGACCCGGCCACGCGTTTCTTTTGCTTATTTAATTTGCAATATAACAATATTGAGTCAATTAATTGAGATAAAAAACAATACTATGCCTCAAGCTGGACCAAATTACACACAGAATAGAAAATTTCATGAAAATCAGTTCAATAGTTTTGCATTCTATTGGCGACATGAGATTTTTATATATAAAGATAGCAAACCCACCCGGCGTTGCTCGGTTTTAAAATCATTTTCTAAATCTCAACAACAGCGCTATTATTCGCACCCAATTATAATTTTTTTTTAATCGGTCAGGTCATTTAAAATGAATATTAGCTACGTTTTATTATCCACCATATGGAACTTTGTCGATGAATTAAACGATCCAGATCCAGATCATGCCTTATTTTCTGTTCAATTCCCATTACAATATTGCAAAAGGGCCATCTGTTTTTTTTTTTTCAGAATAAGTACTAATTGTTGGATCTTGAAATAGATCCAGATAGAAAGCAGTATTTCAAATTATTATTGTAATACGTGCTAACACATAATCGAGATCCGAAGATAATAAAATATATCTATTTTTTAATAAATGTGTATGACTTGTAAAGGTACAGGGAAAACCTCGTTGTACGAATGTACTTTTCATTTAAAGTGAATTCACCTTGATGACGAGAGAAAATTCTAGTGCGTGAACCAGAATATCTCGATTTTGACGTGTGGTATCTTATTCTGTTTTTATCATTGTATATACACTGCCTATAGTACTATCATAAAGCATTACTTTTTTAGTTCTGAATCAAGTTGCAATGAGGCGTGCTGAAATTGCTTATTGGTGTGAACATAGAATAAGTACAGACAACAAAACTGTATTAAATACTCGTAAAATATCGGTTAAGGTTCTCGTCTTTACTATTAAGAGTTAGTTTCGAATCAACCAGGAAGATGGCCAGACGAAAAATTACCACCATGAGAGTAAATGTATATACAATGTTTTTATTTGAAGTTTATCTTTCATTCTCCGTGAAGACCCCTTTACCGCTGGTGGGGGAAAGTCTTTGAAGTAAATAAGATAATGCGATGTTGCAATATGAACTTAGAAATTCCCTTAATACCATTTTAAACATTATTTCACGATGTAAATGCTCATAAGAACAACGACGTGCGATCCATTAAGTTTATTTCTAGTCAATTTGGAGAAGTATTGGTGATCGAAAAAGTTTGATTTATTTTTATTTATCTACATATCGAGCCCTAACCACCATTTTATCGTAAGCGATAATTTTTACAAAATCAAGATAATAGGCGTTTTTCTTTATTCACTCAGAAAATGGATCTGAACAGAGTCTAAACACTCCGAGCATAATCTGATAAATCTCTGAACCGAGCGTGATCTGAGCGATCAGATATAATTTTGAAATACGTTCTAGTTCTTGGCTGTCACAAATCGACACTTCTCAATATGACTTGTTCACAGGCGGCAATATTGTGCATTTTATACTATTGTCTCTTTCGTTTTGGCATCTATTTTTCGAAGAGTGGTGTAGGCAATGTGCATGGGATAGAGTGAAATAGCCTAAAACTCTAAGTGACGTTAATTTCGTTCAGTATTTTCAATCAGTCAATTTATTCTGAGCGCATATAGCCTTCTCAAAGCACGCTCTGATCATTCTCTGAACGAAAAAAGAAACACAATTTTAAAGATCTGAACGCCCTGAGCGAAAAAAGAAACACAATTTTTTTTTTTGACAACTCAGACTCAGACAACTAATGCAGTTCGATAGCTTACGCTTTTACACATGTACTAAAAGCTGAATTCAAGATAACATAAAAAAACGTCGTACTTTTTGGGCCAATTAAAGCAGGAAAAGAACAAAATTACAACTTCTTGTACAGACAAGCATTTGGTGAATTAATGTATCTTATGCTAGGAACAAGACCAGACCTTGCTTACAGCGTCGGATTCCTTTTAAGATCCTTAGAGAATCCAACAACAGATGATGTGACTCGAGTGCAGATATAAATATAAATACACCTGGGACTTTGGACTTGAAATCGAATACCGACAAGATGGAAGAGGAATCTTAGAATGCTTTAGTGATGCAGACTTCGGTGGTTGCAAAAGCACTAGACCGTCAATTTCTGGAGTAGTTATGATTTATGCAGGTGGAGCTATTTCTTGGCCTAGTCAGAGGCAAGCAATGATTGCAATATCTACAACAGAGGCTGAAATCGTAGCAGCAAATGAAGCAAAAAAAAAGAAATTATTTGGCTATGGAAACTTTTTCAAGGAATAATTTCATTAAAAGAAACCCCCATCCTTCAAGGGGACAACATTCTGCAGCTGTCACATTTGCGCAAAACCCAGAATTTCCTAAAAGGACAAAGCATATTGCTACTAAACATTTTTTGATCTGAAAAAAGTAACTAAAGGATAAATTTAAATTCAACAACAACTGATATAATGGCCCCGATTGCGGTTGTCGATTGATTAATCGATACTCGACTCTTTTCGATTGGCCGTCGATTGGTGTTTTTGGTATTGTGAGAGTCGATTTCGATCGACATTCTTTGGTTGGACAATCGACTGTTGTCGTGCATAATATTTTGAACGACAGCAGCGTGTGGATGTCTTCTCGTGGTAAAAATGTTATTAATTTATTGAAAATTTAAATATTATATAGCAAAATACCATGTTTTTAAGGTCAAAAGTAAGTATCTACATACAAAAAAACCAAATGAGCATTTTGGAATAAAATCAGGACATAGCAAAATTCATCTGTGTAAAGTTTCAGGCAAAGATAAGATGGGAAAAACTTTCTTTGGAATTGAATGCTGCAGGTTCCGCATGGATATGTATTTGGGATTTCGATTAAAAATGAGTAATTTAATGAATTTTGAATACTGAAAAGTAAAAAGCAAACAAAAATTACAAATGCAAACATTTACTTCTAAAAAAAAACTCCAATGAACTCTCAAAATCGTTATATTCACAATATATTTTGACATCGATCGTGGTGCACAATACCAAACACACAACCTAATCGACGCGATCGACAAATGGCGAGTCGATTGATGGTCGACAACCGCAATCGGGACCAATGACTTCCATGTCCAAGACTAAAATTTTTATGCAAAGAAATGGGTCTTATCAAACAACAATGTTAAGCACAGTTGGAAAAAGGCTTAATATTGTACGGAATTCAGTAAAATTTGATATCGTCAGTACAAAAGTACATCTGTGCCATTTTAAGTACAATTTTGAATTGTTTTTACAAAATTGATTTATTTCTTTCATGTTATGTTATCTTTCAAAATATTCATCGAATTATTCAAGATGCTTTCTGTATTCCTCATTCTTCAGCAAACGTTGAAAGAAAGAAACGTTGATAGAAACCAAAAATCACATCAAAAAATAATGTTGGCACAGTCTTATAAATAATACAAATCTTGTCAATAAAAATGTTTTTTTTTTCTACGGCGAAAGATGACAAAATCTTCAAAGACACCCTAGGCCCGTACCTATGATAGTGTGAGATTCTTACTCACTAAAAAAACACCTTTAGAACAAATGATCTAAGTTGCCTTATTTTATTTTCATTTTTATTAATCACATTTGGTAGGGAGCTCTCCACCGAGGGGACCTGCAATACCGCATAATCTCGTTCTCCGAAATCGGCGTACAACATTATATGCACCATGGAGCACCAATAATTGCTCTGAGGACTTTGTTTTAAAATGTATGCAGTGTTTGTATAAGGCTTAGTTTGGCACAACCATAAAGTTGTATTCTGTCCACACAGGTTTTAGCACTTGCTTGTAGATAAGCAGTTTGTTATAAGTACTTAGATTGGAATATTTTCCAATTAGCCAGTTTAGTTCTCGTAACTTAATATCGAGTTCGTCTCTTTTCTTTTTAACGTGCGTCTTCCATTTAAGCTTAACATCAAGAGTCATGCCAAGATACTTTGCTTCGTAAGCTTACGGTATTTGAACCGAGTTAATAAAGATGGGTAGATTGTTAACATTCTTGTAAGTAAAGTTAACATATGTTGATTTGGACTCGTTTAGAACAATGCGCCATTTCTTTGTCCAGTTTGTTATTTTGTCAAGAGTTTTCTGTAGCTTTTCGGTTGCTCTTTCAATTGAGCTGGATGATACAAGTATGGACGTATCATCAGCATATGTTGCTATCGTGACGTCTTCTTCTGGAGGTATATCTCGACTATAAACAACGAATAACACTGGGCCAAGAACGCTTCTCTGTGGAACACCAGCATTTATTTCTTTAAATCATAAATATTCAGTACATTGTGTCACTCTGAAAAGTCTATTTTCCAGATAGGATTCCAGAATATAATATATTTGTTTTCGAAAAACCTGTCTTAATTTAAATCTTAAGCCGTCGTGCCAGACCTTATCGAAAGCTTGGGAAACATCAAGAAACGCGTTTGGGCATATCTTTATCGCCTCTAGGGATTTTTCAATTTCATTTGTTATATCTGTATACTTGATCAATTATTGAGTGGTTATTTCTTAAACCGAATTGGTGTTCGGGAATAAGCCGTTTGTCTTCTACAATTGGAAGTAAGCGCTTAAGTAATAATTTCTGGAATAACTTAGAAATTTAATACAATATTGGTCTGTAAGACTTCTATTCATTAAGAGTTTTCCCTGGTTTTGGGACCATTATGATTTCGGCCACTTTCCATTGCCGTGGAACGTATGCAAGCCTAAACGTGGCATTAATCAGATGTCAGATTTTAGTGATTGCTTTTCTCGGCAACTCTTTAAGAATGTTTTGTTTTTGTTGCTTTCTTATAGCGTCGAGAAGTTCTGAAAATGTGACATTTCGAATTCGAAAGTTTTCAAAGGTCCAATGAGTATCAACGGGTTCATTCAACAACTCCTCACCGTCAAAGGGTTTGAAAGTTTCCTCGAGGTGATCGGCAAACAGATCTGCTTTTTTTTTTGTCTGTTTTAGCCCAATCTCCATTGTTTGTTCGAATTGGTGCTAATTGTAACTTGGGTTTTTTAACACCTTTAATAGCCTTCCACAGGGAGTAATTCGTACTTTTTTCTGCGGAAAGACCTTTGAAATAAGTAGAAATCTCGAATTGCATTTTTCAGTTTACTGGAGAGGTGATTAAAAATAGTTTTGTGTTAAGGAGCGCTGGATTGCTGCCATTTCTTACGTGCTTTTCTTTTTTCGAGTATAAGTTCTTTAATTTCAATTGAAACATTTTGCTCATTAGGAATTGAATTTCTGCTATTTTGCGGAGTGTTTTTCCAGGCAGTATCTTGGACGATTTTAATAAATCTCTCAACTTCATCTTCTAATTCAAACGGATACTTCAAGTGTAATAGCCTCTTCGTAATCTGCACGAAACCCTTCCCAATTCGTTCTGTTGTTTGTCAAAAATGACGTTATAAAAATGTGACAAACAATCCTCTCCAAAAAAGAAGAATTTTTAGAGTAAAACTCATTTAGGTAATGTAAACTAACTAACTATTATTTAAATGTCTAAGGCACCAGTTGTAATAATTTTTGAAACTGACTATTAAATGTTTCCATTTTTAGTTTGAAGGTGTTGAAGAAGTAAAACCAGTGATTATTTTGACGGCACAATAAACCTGATATTTTGAATTTATTTATTAGCAGAAGTTTACTTGATCATAATACACATAAAGGGGTTTTAAATAAATTTGTGTTATTTATTTCTGCATAAAAAAAATCAATGATTTAGAAATCCTTTAAAAGCTTTAATGAACCCGAAAACAGCGTCACAAATCGGTTCCAACAGTAACCTTACACTATCAGCATAATCGTGTCAGTACACAAACAAAATGTAATATTGTTGACATAAAAATATGAACATTAAATAGCTTAAGTTACTCCTTACAACATCAGCTATATGTCTGCGAAAGCCCTGTCAAAATTGGTCCATGAATAAAAATATATGGCACCACCTACTTAGTTATTAAAATAGCCTTAACTATTTCTTACAATATTAGCTATCTGCTTGTGAAAGTCCCGTCAAAATCGGTCCATAAATAAAAAATTTCGAAAAAAGGACCCCATATTGACCCCTAAGTTACTTCCTAGAACATCAGCTATTTGTCAGTAAAAGTCTCGTCAAAATCGGTACAGCCGTTCCCGAAAGTAGCCCGAACAAACAGACAGACAAACAAATTAAAAATTGTGTTTATGTTTTAACTATACTTTCATGTGCCTCTTTGTATAAAAACTGTTATTTTGATATTTTTGAATTTATGAATATATGAATTTGTGTTTGCTTACATATCAATTTAAAAGAGCCCAGTACAATTTGGTCATTTTCAGTATTATTTTATGTCATCGTTCAGTACAATCGAAAATAGTCGATTTCCATCACTGATGTTAAGATCAATTAACAAGTGTTGAAGTTATTAATTAATGTTTATGTTAATTTAGTTATTGATTAATGTTTATGCTGACTTGTACTTCACATATTTTCTACTAAGATTTTAATATTTGTATCAAAATTCTTTTTGAGACTAACTCAATGATTGTTTTAAAATAAGATTTTATGTTGAAGTCAAATCTCTTCAAATAATGTTCAATTTAAATAAAAGAACGAATTGATTAAATATTCATTCAATAAAAAACAATAATTGGAACATACATATATGTAAAAAAAAAAAGAAATCATCACTTAGTTGAAAAAGCTGTTTTTTTTTAAATCATGATTCAATAAGTTTTTGTTCTCTTGCCTTATCTTCTTAGTCTACATAAGTCCTTTAAATCACCAAATATATTTGGTTTAATTTTGAAAAATATTATTTCTTATTTCAAATTTCAGTTCATTGCTCGCAATTCATAAATTATTTCTTTAATATCAGACAAATTCCATCCATTTTGAATTCCTTTGTTGTTTAAGATTATTAATATTATCTAGATAAATGTCATCGGTAGACTTCAGTCTTTAGAAACCAGTTTGTTGTCAAATTTGTGAACTTTCCATTCAAGATTCCGAAAGGAATACTAATTCAATTGTAATTTAAATTGCTTTAACAAAAACACAGTTGAATATTAAAAAAAAAAAACAAATAAAACTTTAGAATTCTTTAGAACAAAGACAAATTTGTAATCATAAAATATCTAGATGATCCGTATCCGTAAATTAATGGCCTACTGAATGAAAAAGTTGCCCCGAAATGTTTGCATTATTAAACTTTAACAAAAACTCTGTCACAGCTCTTCTCACAGCAGCTAATCAATGCTTTGATCTGGTTTAGCAAGTTCCAACTTCCACTACTTCGATTGTATATATCACATCAAAAAGATGAACAAATGATTATTTTTATATGAATCATTTTTAATAGAATTTCTTTCGATCAGATTTTGCATAAACTTTATTAGGGAAACCGGTTTAAATAGCGACATCTGTCGATACATCTGGCGAATAGAAACCTTTCATTAGATGAAAGATACAAATGTGCTGCTTACAAATAATTTGTTTATTTAAAAAAAAAAATTATAAATAAATTCATATTTTGTTTGATTTACAGTTAAGTTAAGGTCTTAAAAATTTAAAAATTACGAATCATCATTGAGTTAGTTTGTTTATCTACTGACGAAGACTTAATCTTTAGCCAACCCTAATTAGCATATTATAGATCTGTTCGTCGACTTAGCATTTTTTTATGAATATTTAAGTAGAATATAACCATAAAAATAAATTTAGTTATTTTTTTTTATTATAAGCGGACTTAGATTAAATATAGAACTAAATAAACGATGACACAACCTCAAATAAAGAAAACATAAAGTAAGCGGCTACTTTACAGCTTATTTGGCCAAAAATCAATGACAAAAAGGAAAAGGATGTCAGTAGTCTACAGCACCAACTTAGGAAAGAAGAGAGGTCGGTGCACCTGCACATTGGTTTCAAAATAAGACTTAGGCAAAACATTCTACATTCGGGTTGTGCGGCTGAAAAACGAATCTCTGTACTTAACAGTACGACCGAAATAAGACTCAATGGTAAGTGGGCATTCCTGAGAGGGTGAGTATTACGGTGTAATTGTTTAAGAGGAGCAATGCTACTGAGTTTTTCTCTAGGCCATTGGCTCTTTCTTAAATCGCTGGAGGAAAGAACATATGTCTTGCTGAATTTTTGCTACATGCCATACATGCCATTGAAGATCCACATCCAAAGAATGTATGCTGAGCTTACTGTCATCAGCCAAGCAGTTTAGTGGAGAAAAAGTTTAGTTCAAAGAGTTTGGCGATAGAACGGAACCCTGGGGCACACGAGCATTGATTTAAATCCACGCAATAGAATTTGTACTGAACCCGGTCCAAAATGTAATTTCTAATCCAACGAAACAGCGAAATATCGATTTCGAAAACAAGCATTTTTGATGAGAGAGCCTGGTGCAAGACATTAAAAATATCAACAGGTCACAAGTGGAGGCAACGGTACGAATAACTATTTGGACCGGCAGATTTATCTATGTCGAGATCTTTCAGGATTATAACTCTCATATTGAGTCGGGTTAGAAATGGCTTATTGCTTATGTGTTTTAGGATGTATGACTTTGAGACCATGTTATTTCTGCAGACAATGATGAGGAATTACAGAAACTTTTGTCGCTGTTTTTTCCGGAGTAGAACTTCTAAAGGACTCTGGCCAAACAACGAGTGCAAAAGAATATAGGTCCCATAGAATCATTTAAGTAAGGTGCTTAACAAAAATGATTAACTCTGCCTTCAATACTAACAAATGGAGTGGCATTGAGGACAAGCATTGGAATTAAAGACGCGGAGGAATTCATCATTTCTTTTACAAATGACCATCAGTTTTTAATTCCTTCGGAACATTATAGTATTTTTGAGGGTTGGGTACGATTTGCCGATTTTTAAAATGTCGATTTAAAAAAAATCTACCGTCATAATGTCGACTTTTGAAAAGTCAATTAGTAAAAATGCCGACTGATCAAAATAACGACTCTTCTAAAGTCGATTTTGAAAATATCGACTCGTAAAAAGCCGATGGTGGCGCCGCATGCATGTGAACATCATTCTATTCTTTTTGCCCTTGTCGATAACTTTTCAATCCGCCATTTAAATAGTCTGGATTTTAAAATGACAACTTTTTTTGTCGATCAAATGTCAGTCGGCATTTTTCGATGAAATTTGTATCTGTCCAGACGACAAATTTTCGCATCGAATTAATTTCGAATAACGGTTTTATTACATTACGTCATAAGAAAACATTGATGGCAGCAAACTCCACATACAGCCCGTTTACTCATACCGACAAACCCTCTCGTTAAATTCACATACACACACACACCAATATCTACATCTACTTTCAACTTTAACAAAACTCCGCCTATTTTGTATTTCTTTTTCTCTTCTTGTACCTTTTGAATTTGAGTGGAATTATTTTGGGATTTTTCTTGTTCGCCTGGTGCTTGCGATCGATTTTCGCATGGTTCGCAGAATACATTTGCGATCGATTTTGGTTGAAAAAAATGACCCACAACCCTCTCGTTAAATCCACACACACACCCCATTATTACTTCTACTTTTTACTTTGACAAAACTCCGCCCAATTTCCCAACAAAACACAACAGTAACGTTTATAATCAAAATTGACCATCAAAACAGTGACTATCAACTTAGCCGATTCCACCCCAGGAGATTTCTATGCCCCTTTGTGAATGTTAAGGTGTGGGAACTGCGTAGTGCGTAATACCTATTACAATATTTCGCCCCACAGCAGTCAATTAATCGTTATCGGAGGTGAAATCGTGCAGGCTGTACCCACCAGCCTTCCAAAGGAGGCTTTGTATACCAATCTCCTGTTGATGGCACCACATGGAGATGAGATTAGGATTTGATAGACCCCTTTTGATGTTGGTATCATCTTGGGGATAGCCTTTTGAATTGTGCTCATCGCTGAAGATAATTTTTTAATTTATATTCGAGAGCTTCCAGCTGCTTATGAGGAATATAACTGATATTGTAAGGAGTAAGTGAGGCTACTTTCATTACCCATAGGTGGCACTTGGTTCGAGTCCCATTCATAACCACCTTCTTTTCCGGGGTACTGCCTATTGCGAGGAACTGACTCGGCGGTAAATTGTAGGTCCCTTCAATTCTTACAGATTAACAACACACACACAGGAATTGTTGAGAATATAAGTCCTTCGCTTCTTAAGGAGCTGTCGCGCCAATAAATTTAGTTCACCTAAGGTTATTTTGATTACTAGGTGGCGCCACGCCGAGGTCGTTTTTTTTCGTATGGTATACCAGAGCAACGCTGGGTGGGTAAACTAGTAATAAATAAATTTAATATAACTTTAATAGGGAGACAGCTGCTTAAGTAATTAAGGCCTCCTTCAACCCTCCAATAAAGCTTACCTGAACGGCTACATTAGATGCATTTTTTTTTTAAACAAGGATTAGTCTTGGAGGATTAGAAAAGAACCCCGGCCTTTTAGCATATAGCAGTCCGACAACCACTATACCTCAGGGCTCTACGTCTAAAAATAATCAAAAAAGAATTGGAATAGCAATTAACAGCTAAAATTAGACGCTTTAAGCTTTCAAATGCTTTTGAAGATTGCAATTTTAATATAAAAAACATCAACACCGAACTGGCTGCTTACAATGCATATCATCGCACTGTACAATGAAAGGTCATCTGGCAGTTTGCCAGCTTCCGATCATAGTTTTGCATTCAATTTCCTTCAACTAGTATGGAAGTGTTTCCAATCATAAACCTCGTTCTTGAATGTAATCTATTGCTATCCTCTGATATTCTCAAAAAATATTAAATGGATCAATACCTGGTATCCTCTATCGTAGACAAACTTCTATGACGTCTTTCATTCAAAATTAACTGGCGCCCCACATAACGTTCACTCAACTTAAATCCCCTTTATAAAAGCTCCTCCAAGTATCTACTGCCTTCCCTAGCCTAGACCATAACAAATGGCAAATGCTTACCTAGCCTTAGAATTATTCAAATTTTTTATGCAAATGGATAAGTGTGGGTGTTAACTGATTTGAATTTGACATGATTTTGAATGTATGTAAGCTGTTCAAATTCTGTCTCATTTTCAGAAACAATTACAGTTATTTTAAATCGTTGTCAATCAGAAGATACTTCAGATATTATTTTTAAAGATTCCATTAAAGTTATGTTTTTTTTCCATCCTAAGAACTAAGTAGGTTCTTCAATGCTGCATAGTCAAGTCAATGGTCCCTCATTTTGTTTCCAACTTAAATGGTAATCTCATGAAGACACATATGTAGCTACATATAACCAATTGATTATGCAAATATCTTATAGATGCGACTTAAGATAATACGAATATAAATACCTCAACTTGGCCTTGATTAAAAACCAAACACACAGTTTCAATTCACAAAGCTTCAAAATACAGATTCAAGTTCACGGCCGGTTATACTAGACGCCCTTATAAAACACCCAACTCCTATAGTTAAGCCGAATGATTTATGGCATACTAATTATGTATCTTTGATTTGAGGTTGCACTTCCTAAAAAAAAAAACAAATTAAATCTTATTTTTTTATTATTTGCAGGGCCTCCAGTTACAGATGTCTGCCTTGGATGCATTTGCGAGGCGATCAGTGGATGCAATCAAACGAAAATCTGTACCGGCGATGTTTGTGGGCTTTTCCGTATTACCTGGGCTTACTGGGCCGATGGTGGCAAGCTGACATTGAATGGCGAATCTTCACAGTCGGAATCTGGTAATTTTTAATGGCTTGGGTTTTTTTTTGATCTGAAGATTGGCATTTTTGTCTGATTTTTTTGTCCTTCAGCTTTCGCGAACTGCGTTAACGATCCCTACTGTGCAGCGAATACAATCCAAAATTACATGCAAAAGTTCGGACAGGACTGCAATGGGGACAACCAAATTAATTGCTACGATTATGCTGCTATCCACAAACTGGGCGGCTATGGATGCAAGGGAGAACTTACGGGATCTTATGCAAGCAAGCTGAATCAATGTCTGACGGCCTTCAGTCCAAGCGGTTAGGATGTTGGGGAATAACCGGATGCAAGAAGAAGAATTATATTGTCTGTTATGGAACACGCTTTTGCTTATGTTTAAAAAAATATTATTCGTTAAATAAAGAAATACAAAACAGAAATTTAAGTATTATTATTTTTAATTCAATATTCTCATTCTATGATTTTTACTTGCGATTATAGGTGCTACTAGCTTACCCACCCGGCGTTGCTCGGTTATATTATAAATTTTCGAATAAACGAACCCGGTGCCGGCGTGGCACGATCCAGTAAATTAAATAGCCTTGGATACTTTCTTACAAAATAAGGTATCTGCTTTTGAAATGACCCCAGCGGCACCAACGGGTGATATAGCCTTAATTACACCTTACAACATCATCTATCTGCCTGAGAAAGTCCCGTCAAAATCGGAGCATAAATTCAAATTTTACAAAGAAAAACACACTCCAGCGCCACATAGTGCGTAATTTATATATAATAACTTACTACCTGCCTACAACATCAGCAAACTGCCAGTGAAAGTCCCGTCAAAATCGGTGCAGCTGTTACCGTTTTACTTGCGATTATACTATAAAGCAAGTTTAGGATTCGTTAATGTAAAAAAAAATTGAGATAACAATTAAACATGACATTACGATAATAGAGAAGTCTAAAAAAGTTTGTTGCAAAAAATGTCTGCCTGTCTATCTGTACGTCTGTCGTCTGTCTGTCTGTCAGTATGTATAACGAGCTGCAACCTAAACAGCTCTAGCGATTATCTTCAAATTTGGTGTGTGTGATTCTTTTGACATTCCCCAGAAAGGAAATTGAAATTTTATTTTTAGGCCTAAAAATAACGGTACCTGCCATATGGCAGTTTAGGAAAAGCTTATTTTTCTTGAAAATGGCTCCGAAGATTTTGATGAAAATTTTTGAGATTTTTTTGTTGGTATTTGCTATCATTTGATCAGAACCAAATTTACGGAAAAATTCTATTAACGGTACCTATCATACAATGTGGGCAAAAAGAAATCACCCTATTGGAAGATACTATCATTTTTGCAAATGGCTGTCAATGTCAAATCTGTATATAAGTGAACAAGCCATGGAGCGATACATGAACCGACATGAACCGATATTCTGAAGGCGGCGTTCCCTGGTCGCCGCATCTCTCGTTTTGGCGATTTGCCCTGGCCCGCGAGATCGACCGATGTAACCGTTTCAGACTTTTTTTTTGTGGGGTTTTTTGAAGTCCCGTGTTTACGTGAGACTCTGGAAGCCCTCAAGGACAATATTCGACACGAGTTCGAGAACCTGTCACCCGAAGTTCTCGCTGAACTGATGAAAAATGCCATAAAACGAGCCCGTATGACAATCAATTGTGACGGCGCCCATTTGGTCGATATCCTCTTCTCGACTTGACCAATACAATTCTAAAGGTTCAAATAAACATAATCAAAAAACAGAATCGAAGTTTTTCATTTAAAAAAAAAGAGAGCCAAACAACATCGGATGGATAACTTCTTTTGGCCCACCCTGTATTTTAAATGTTTGGCTTTCTCGGTAACGGCCGAGATTATACAAGACGTGTGATGGCGTACTCCATTTTTACTAAAAACCGTTAAGTGTTGTTGTTTTGACACTTTTTTTAAGTTCAGACATAGTGTTATTTTTAATAACGTTAATGTTACTTATTTTTACTTACGATTAGAGGGACTATAAGGCAAGTTATGCATTCGTGCAGAAAGAAGAATAAATTGCACGACTGGATCGCACGTACTTGCTCTTATTTGCGTCGAATAAAATTTGATAAATATAAGAACTTCAAAGTTTTTATTGGATTTTTGTGATTTTTGATGTGCCGATCGGGTAGAAGGGAAAAAAATGTAAGCTGACATTAATTGCAGAGTAAATCAATATTGTTCGCTGCAAATTTTAAGATAACATATTTTGAAAAAAAAACAGGTTGCCAAATATATGTATGTATAACAGTAATTGCGTGTGGTTAACATTTGCCTCAATCGATTGCAAGTGTTCTTTTCGCACTTAAATGATATTCTTCGAGCCAAATGTGTGAATTGTTTTTTTTTTTTTTCATTTTCAATCGAGTGTTCCTTCCGCAGTCAACATTTCTTCCACAATCACCAAATAAATAAAGATTCAATATTATGTCTTCAGTTTTCAACAATGCCACCAAAAAAGCGTCGTTTGGAAGAAAAACATCAGAAGCAAGGAATAAAAGAGAAAAAAGCGCCGCTGAAACTGAAGAGCAACGTGGATCTCGCCTTCTGCAAATGTGCCAAAACTTTCACTTCCAGAACCGCTGAAACTGAAGAGCAACGTGGATCTCGCCTTTAAAAAATTCGCGCCAGATGTTAATTTCATTTCACATTAAATACAATTTTTTTTCTTGGTCGTAGCAACGTAAGGCGGGTACCGCTTGTTTAAAATAAAATTCATTATCACGGTTTTCAAAATATTGATTTTTCAATAATAAAAAAAAAAAGTTTTCGAAATATTTTAATGCAAAACTACTTTGGCTACTTACATATTCCTGAATATCAATTTTGATTGTAATCGGTTAACCAGTTCTCGAGAAGTTGAAGAAAAAATATGTCCTATGGTATGGAAGATACCGTTTTTAGCCTATCAACTTAAATTTTTTGTTCACCAAAACATAATCCACATATACAATCGTACGCTTTAAAAAAAAAAAGTTTGTAGAAAAAACCGTTCCTATGATTTAGAAAAAAAATCACAGTTTTTTATATTTTTTTAAATAAAAATGAAATAGAAATAGAAAGTACCTGCTGTCCACAAAAAGGGACACACAACACCGGCGGATTGGACAAAACATCACAATAGACAGGTACAACTACTTTGAGGTAGTTAGGGACTTTGTTTACCTCGGATCCGCTATAACATCTGACAACATCTCGTCAGAAATAAAGCGAAGAATTACTCTTGCCAATCGCTGTTTCTATGGGCTAGGAAGGCAATCTATCTAAAGCGGATGAAGATATCCTTATACGTTTCGAGCGTAAGATTCTTCGGAGGCCCTATCTGCGTTAACGGGCTTTGGAGGAGAAGGTTCAACCAAGAACTATACGACCTGTACAGCGACATTGACCTGTTCAAACAAAAATACGCATATCAAGTTTAAGATGGCTCGGTCATGTAGAGCGAATGGACAACACTGCTTCGGCTCGCAGGATATTCGATTCCATCCCAGAGGGTAGACGCAGTCAAGGAAGACGTCGCCTTAGGTGGTGCGCTCCAGTGGAGGACGACCTCAACCAACTTGAAGTGCGAAACTGGAAGCAGTTAGCCAAAGACCGAGCTGGCTGGAGAGGCCCAGGTTCGTCCCGAACTGTAGCGCCCCCTAAGTAAGTAAGTAAATGAAATAGAATAGCGTTTAAATTATTCACACTCAAAACTATTTTGTGTACTTTTTTCGAACAATCAAAAGTCACAAAACTCGAATAAAACTTTGAAGTTTCCCTAATAAAATAAATAAATAAATTTATTGGCGCGACAGCTCCTTAAGGAGCCAAGGCCTAGTGACTTATACTCTCAACCATTCCTGTGTGTGTGTTGTTAATCTGCAAGAATGGGGACCTACAGTTTACCGCCGAGTCCGAACGGCTACATAAGATGCACTTTTTTGAGACAAATTTTACTCTTGGAGGTTTTGTCATTTTCTCGCAAGAGGCAGTACCCCGGCAAAGAAGATGGTTATGAGCTGGATTCGAACCCAGGTTCATTCGCTTAGCAGTCCGACACACTAACCACTAAGCCACGGGGCTAATATAGTTCAAATTTTAGTCATAGACCACACATAAGAGCAAGTATGTATGCACGTACGATCCAGTCGTTAAATTTATTTTCATTTTGTTAAGGGCGTAACACTCACCTACCCATTCATAGGGTCAGTCACTTTTTCATGATTTATGTAGCTTTACTGTCAGGAATAAAATTCCAAGAATAACCGTCTGCCAGTACGAAAAAGCCAGTAAGGATGGCCTCAGCACTTTTCTTTTTTTTACTTTAACTAGTCGAGTTCTTTCCATTAATTATCCTTTCAAAGGTCATGGAAATACTTTTCACTTACCAGCTTAATAAATATCTTGAAAGTGCTTTATAATGAGATTTTGGAAATCGTGGACCCTGCGCGAAGAGAGATGCAGATGCAGATGCAGTCTTTTATCAATAATTTGTTCCCCTTCCGTCCTTCGTCGGCCTCAGAATTTGTGATGCTTTAGACAGTGCTGCGAATATGCTCGATTACATTTAAGCGCAAGATGAAAATTTGTCAGTAAAAGAAAAATTCGAAGTGATCGACCAGCTATGTACATACATATATGTATATATTTCTCGTTCTGGCACATTGCATGCATACGAAGCTCTACGAACTACGATCGAGATTTGAATTTCTCATCACATAGAGATGCTGCAAATTTTGCAAAAACAAAAAGGATTACGGAAACGACCAATCCACCGATCTATTATACAATCACATTTTCGAAAATCAAAATTTCAGAGTACATTCCCAAACATTGAAATTGCACTGAGAATGTATGTGATTTTGATGGTATCTACATAACTGCAGCGGAGAGCCCTTTTTTCAAAAATAAATTCTATTAAAGCTATCCCTACTCAGCTTTGAAAGCGATTTACTCTGGGAACCGGATATCAGCGAAATCATCCTGAATGAAGTCAAAGAGAGCTTACAAGGTCCTTAAACGCTTTAATTTAAATTCACATAATTCTTATTTTTCTCCATAATAAATGTGTTGGTTATGATAAAAATGTATGCTCCAATGGATTAGGAACTATCTTCGTGACCGTTCGATTTAAGTTGTTTCGGACAGTTTTATGTCTGAAGTTGAAAAAATAAAAATGTCCCATAGGCTCCGTACTGTTTCCGACTTTGTTTCTCATTTTCATTAAAGATCTCTTGGCTGAAACTTGTGTGCTAATCCACTAAATGGTTTTGTTGACAACAGCACTTTCAGCTTTTCAAATTTATTTCCAAAATAACTTCCTACTTCTTTATTGAATGTTGAGAACATCGCGGGGGGTAAATGCAAGTATTCTTAATAGAAACATTTGTTTCGTTAGAACATCGAAGAAATGTCCCTTACATACCTCAGTTTTTTGTCGCTATTTGTTTAATCAGAGCTCTAGTGAAATAGCCAGTAGTATTCCTCCCTAAAACGTTTTCCTTATAATACTCGCTTCGGTAGGAATTGCCATAGTAATACCTTTGACTCATTGTAAGTACAGAGATTCTTTTTTCAGTCGTACAACACGAATATGGAATTACCGACCAAACTCTAATTTTCCTTCTCATTGCAATGCCAATCATTTAAGAAATTATCTTCTATTCAATCCCTCTGATCGTTTTTTTAAAAAATGTAAGCAAACGCGGCTCTATTTGAGAGCCGTGAGGAACTTCAGGATTTACACCAGTCAGTGATAGTTTTCATGAAAATATTATCATCTAAAAAATCAGTTTATAAAACCAAAGATCTGGAATGGAATTGCCTAAGTGGGTGTCGTTTAACTAAGTTTATAGTTATCCGGCTGCAATGCAGCGCTTCAACTCCTTCTGGAGCATAGGGCAGCAACAAGATCCTTCCATCTGTCCCGATTCGCCGCGACTGACCTTAGCTGTGGCCACGATTGAAAACCTTGAGATCGAGCTTCCCCCAAAACAGATGACCTCCAAGTTGTTTTCGGTCTTCCAACGCGTCTATTACCCTGAGGATTCCATTTGAAGGATTGCTTCGCTATGTTGTCGTTAGGTTTCCTCAGTGTATGGCCTATCCAACGCCACTTCCGTTGTCTGATGTCGGCGTCCAATTTTCTCTGTCCGGTCCTATTCCACAGTTCAGCGTTCGATATGGTTTGCGGCCACGGGATCTTCAGAATGTACCGCAGACAACGATTAACGAAGGCTTGCAGCCTGCTAGAGATGATTGCAGAGCATTTCCATGTTTCTGAAGCATATAACAGCACAGATTTTACGTTGGATTCGAAGAGTCTCAATTTGGTGCGTAGCGATATTTTGCTGGAGTTCCACACAGGAGAAAGGATTCCAAATGACTAACTTAACTAAGTTTACTGACCATTAATGGAAACATTTACATCTGCTTCTTTGTGTTCAAAATACTGGCATTCAAAACATTTTAGCTCCTCCTGAAGCATAGAGCAAGCACCAGATCTTTTCATCTTTCTATATTCGCAGCAGTGTAGGTTCGGAAATTCCTGGGCCGACGAAGGACGTAAGGGGAACAAATTATTGAGAAAAGACCGGAAAGGATAGAACATTTTGCAGTTTTTCCTGCTCCTCTATTCCCGCAGGTTCCAAATTTTAAAAGGCTGAGAAAATATAATTAACCATCCGAGTTTGCTTAACTTCAAATCTTTTTCCAACTTTTCGACATGACACGGTAGCTATCGCCCTCGGGTTTCAGCGTTTCCCTTGTAAATTGGTTAGAGGCCTTTTCTTCTACTGATTGGGCACTTAATCACCGGTGAAGTGATCAATGTTGGGAGATGAAAATACTGAGCACTAGACCCGACGTCTCTTAATCTTTTTCCAGCTCTAAGCTCATCTCATCTAGCCTACACGGTTATTTTAAGTAAGACGATCTCGACTTACTCCGCCTTACTTCCAATAGGACAAGAGACAAGACGTATCCAAACATCCAAGGCATTTAACAAAGAAAACAAAAAAACAATAAACTCTTGAGTATAAAATAGTTATTCTTTTAATCAAGGCATTTTTTGTTTTGTTTCAAAGTTGATTTGTGAACATCAAGTTCAAGGACGAACAACCGAGTCGATTCGAGATCTTAATTCGAACGATGACGATAATCCGAAACAGTGGTGTTGGTTTAGATCTTGTTGAAAGCTGCAATATCAACCGATTGAACAAAGTCCTCAAACTCTTGAATCTTCTCCGACAACAAATCAATGGAAACCTTCTCATCCTCGATGACGCACATGATTTGCAACTTGTTGATGCCATAACCGACAGGTACGAGTTTTGAGGCACCCCACAATAGACCGTCCATTTCGATGGTGCGGACTTGACTTTCCATTTCTTTCATGTCGGTTTCGTCGTCCCAGGGCTTTACATCGAGCAGGACGGACGATTTTGCAATAAGGGCGGGTTTCTTTGATTTCTTGGCAGAATAGGCGGCCACACGTTCTTCGCGGATACGTGCTGCCTCGGCGTCTTCCTCTTCGTCGTCTGATCCGAATAGATCGACGTCTATTTTGGGAGAAGAGAATTTGAATGAGTTCCAACGATTATTTCGTGTGCAAACTTACCGTCATCATCATCTTCAACTGTGGGCTTAGCGCCAGCAGTTTGTGGAAGAGCTTGACCACCCCAAGCGGCTCTTTCGGACGAGCTAAAAGATGCAATGTGTTTGTACCAGCGTTGGACGTGAACACCGCTAGCTGGGGCTTTGCCAAGTGCATCGAACACCGATAGGTCGGCCTTTGATGGCGTGTAACTGAAAATAGAATTTTTTTGTTACACTTAGGACGTGTCAAATGACGAGTTTAACCTCATTTCGAGGTGAGATGAGTTTAAGGTGATTTTTATTGAATTTGGAAACGTACCCACTGATGTAACTGTTGTCAGCCAAGAAGTTGTTTAATTCTTCAAGACCTTTTGGAGTTTTAACATCGCCGAAAGCCATTTTTATGGTGTTTTTGATAGAAATTACAACCGCCGTGCAAAATGTGCTGCAACTTTCAATAGTTTGACAACCGGAAGAGAGGTATTTCAGTTTGAAAAGAGCATTGCCATTTATTTGTTGAAATTAAAATTTATTTGGCAGGTGATGCCAATAATTGATTTTAAATATTTTTTTTTTAAATTAGTAGTATTCATGCAACGAGATAAATTCATACACCGTAGAAACTCCTATCTTTCCGCAAGCATTTGCATGAACGTCCCTTAGAAACAAATTGCGTAAATTTGGAAACCATGGAAGTATTATAAATGGATTGCTAGTTGCCTACCTCAAGTTGGTTCCATTTTAGTCTCAGTTACTTTAACGACACTAGCCCTCCTGAGTACACTAGCGGGGAAAAAATTAAACCTCAATTTTGACATTTCATCCAGTAATCCCAGACTTTGGCAGCAGGTTTTCCCACGTTGGCATGTTAAAATTTACTTTTTTCTCCCCGTGTTATTTGAAATATCCCACAATTAAGAGCTAACTATATGTAAGTAAAACTCATAGAAACTTGACGAAACGGAGCAATCCCCTATTTCGGGCGTGAGATACAAATTGCTTGTTCTCGCACATTTACTGACGGGCCCGTCCGCTCCATTCCGACCATTATAGTTTAGCCTTTATACAACCAAGTAATAAATACAAAAAAACATTCATGGATTTATTGAAATTAGTTTTTTATAGCTTGGTAAATTACAAGTTCGTAAAATTTTTAGAACCTAAACTTTGTTGCGATTTTGGACTGTCATACTGCAAACTTAACAAAAAGCCTTAAGGTGTGTCTTCACAAAAGAAACATTTTTTTTAACATTTCAGAAACATTTAAAAACCTTTCAGAAATGTTTTTTTCTTTCTGAAATGTTTTTTTTTAATGTTTGTGAAATGTTTTTTAAGTCTGAACGCTTCGCGAAACAATTCTGAAATGTCTATCTGTTTACCCTTCCGAACGGATATCTTTCTTTATTTTCTTGCATTTTAGTCTAGCTGACAGGTTTTGTTGTTTTTATTTGTTTGTGTTTGGTTCATGATGAAAACACGCGACGCTATGACTGCTCCTTTTTTACATCATGAAGTACAGAACTGGATACATAAAATGGGAAATGTTTCAAAAATTTCTGAAATGTTTCTGAAATGATATTTAAGCAAAGGGGAAACATTTCAGAAATGTTTTTTAAACAAATGTTTTTTTATAGTCGTCACAAGGAATAGGTCTTAACCTCTGCCGATTTTGTTAGGTTTTTTTTATTAACTTTTATCATTATTAATGATCAAATAGTTAGAAGAAAGAAATAAAAAGGAACATTGTTCCAAAAAGACACATTGCCTTTAAGAATGCAACTGCAATTTAGACGTATGTAGTTTGAAGAATAAGAATAATAGAGAAAAAATGTCAAAACACCTTAGTAGTGTTTTATTTGATCATAACTCATTAGTTTCTTTTAAAATCTTAATAAAATCAGCAATATTTGAAGAAATTTGAACATAAACTAAAACCTATTTGTTCTACGAGATTTTAAAAATCCATTTTTTCCTTCTAGTGCTTTTAGATTGACTTAGGCACAAACTAATAAAAAAAGGAAGTTGTCCACGCTCCAACAAAACAAGAGGCAAAATACCCAAGATGGTGGAACGTCCATGGTGGAAACATTCATTTACCATCAGAGTTGAGATTGAAATACACTTACTAACAAACATATCTGGCAATACTGATATATGCCACACTTGTACATAAGCGTTACCGCTGTGACACTTTTCATACCACCTTTCTTTCTGTCTTACCTTTTTTCAATTCCCTGAAATTAAACAATTCATGGTAGTTTTTATGGTTATGTTATTTTTTTCATTCACTAACTTGAATATGATCCTAAAAAAATTAAATCTTTGCCGTTTCGTTCAAGAAAACATACACATTCACAGTATACAATTTGTTGACAGTTTTTTTTCGTACAGAACTCGGATAATATTAACAACCCTAAACAGGAACTTAATAAAAATAAAGTAATACACAGGTAAAAAATTATAACAATCTACTGAAAATTGCAATCATTGCTTAAAATATTAAAAAATGTTACTTCAATTAAAATGATTTCTGTCGGATTCGTGGGAATTTTTATTCCTCTAATTTAATATTCATACAAATTTGATTTTATTTGCATTTTTAAGGGACATTTTTTTCTTCGATGTCACCTTTTTTGCAACTTTTTAAAAACGTCCATTGGTAACGCTGCACTTCAACATTAATACAGAAATACTTAAATGCCAAAAAGTATGCACATGTGTTTTAGGACAGCGCTGCATGCATAGATGTATGCAGCCCCTCTGCACATTTTTTTCAGCTTTAGGGACAGCGCTTTATGCATATCTGCACATCTGTTTTGGCCTTAAATTAGGTCAACTACGCAGAATAATAAAACATTTGGCATAACTGTACGCTAAAATGACAAACATTTCTACCAACATTAAAAACCAATTGACACATCCAAGATCCAATACAAAAAACAAGCCATCTCTTTCACGCTCATTCTATCACCTATATCCATCCATTTATTTCCGAAAATGTTATATATACATAAAAAAAAGAAGTTGTGCGCTAGCTTAGAAGAAGGATCCGAAGTGTTTTCATCCTGTGAAAAAAATCCAATTTTCCTTCATAAAAATTGTAATACCATTGAAAATTCCAATTGCAATCCCTTCCTCAATCAAATAAATCTCTTTTTAACTATCTAAAACCCAACCATATCGCTGTTTTGAACGTACAAACCAAAATAAAGAAACCTCGACGTCCAACCAAACCAAAGTGATGCTGATGGATTTTTTTTTATATATTTCCTTCCTTCCCCATTTTTTTTATATTATTTAGAAGATAACGAATCAATCAAGCGGGATTACAAAGTAATAGTTAAAACATACATAAATAAAATAAAATTCGTGTTAATGGCGAACATAATATAAGTGACTCGAAAAATTGGTGACGACGATGGTGCAAACGGGTGCAAACGTCCTCGTCATCATCCCCAGTGGCACCTCTTCTCATCTTAAGGATTTTCTTTCCACATTATTCCTTTTGCTTCCTCCTTCCAATTCAAAATCTCTAGCCCCATCTAACCGGTTGTTGTGTTACATTTTGAATCAACTAACTTCCCCCTTCTTGATCTCGTTTTAGGAAAAATCTTCCGAAGTTCCGTGCGTGTTTTTTAAAGAATAAAAAAAATCGACAAAAGTTACAAACAAAAACGAAAAAAAACAAAACTATTCGATTGTGAAATTCGTAGAAAAGATAAATCCATCAAAATACACAAAAATATGAAGAGACGAAATGCCGATTGTGGCAAAATACGGCGACCGATAAAGCGCAATAAAATTACGGAAGGAATGTACGGCAGGTGAGTTTGTTTCCTTGGAATTGAGTTGCTATTTTTGTTGTTGTTGGGGAAAGTAACATTGGGTGGTAATGGGGAAGGACATTTTGCAGCAAAGCTGCTTGTCGGGTCGGGATTCAGGACGAGACCAACTCTGCGACTGTTGCTAGGATGACAGCATGTTCCATCATCCTCGTCCTCCATATTGTGGTGTTTTTTGTTTCTTTTTTTTTAGGAGATTTTACTACTTTATGTGTACATTGAGTAGGTTGTCCATGGTTGTCGTCGATGTTGACCTCCCACAGGCCGTCGCCGCCACTGTTGAATTTCCGGGATATTGCCATGGAATTTAATCATTTAGCATTGAATTGGTGGTTTGAGGGGGGGAAAGGCAATTCAAATTCTGAGGGATGAATGCAAATAGATTGATGAGGTTTTGTCTGGAAAGTACCTCGCTGAAGGAGTATCGTTTGTATAGGCCCAGAGAGGTTTGTGTGTTTGTATTGCTGAACAATGTTCATTGAATTTGTAAATCCGTAAACATATTATAAAACGGCAATTTTAGTAATAATTTCAAGAGAACTTGGAAACGGTAGGACAACAAATTCCTTGAATTGTTTTATTTACATTTCCTCCTACAAAAACAACATAATTGGTTTATTATTATTTCAGGATCTCTCTCCACTTCAGAGCGTTTATAAGATGCTGATGTTGTATTTTTTCAAGAAGTCCTTCAACTCAGACAAATTGGAAAAGTATTGACATGCGTTTGGTTTAATGAGCTCCCATTTAAGCTTGTTAGGTGGGGAGTTAGTGTTAATGATATTTTTCATTAACATGTACAGGGTGGTCGATATACAAGTTTCGATTGATTTTTTATGGAATCGATTGCATTCATGTGGCTAACTCGTCTGGTTTCGTTGCAACGCGTACTGACAAACCAATTTTGTAGGATCTTGTGTGTTTAATTTGACCAATTCTCTAATGTTTTGATTGAAGATTGGTACGAGTGGTTCAGACCTGCGACTTAAGAAAACCCCACAAGAAAAAGTCTAGTGGGGTCAAATCATACGATCTCGGTGGCCAGTTCACATCACCTCCACGTCTATATCATCCAATTCAGGCCAAAAGAAGTTGGTAATCATCGACCTATACCGTTGACGGTGATGAGCTGGCAACATCGTTCCCGAAGAAATATAGACCGATGACGCCGCCAACCCGAATTCCACACCAAACAGTGATGCGGGATGCATTGGACGCTCTTGGATCTTATGTAGATTGGTATCGTCCCAAATTCGACAAATTTGTTTGTTCTCGTACCCATTCATCCAGAAATGGGCCTCATCGCTGAAGATGATTTTTCGATGAAAATTAGGGTCAGTTGTCAACTGCTCCAGAGCTTATTTAGCGAACACACGTCGTTATCTATGGTGGTTTACCTCAGCTCCTGGATCATTTGAATTTTGTAAGGGTGCGCGCACAAGTCAAGACAGAAAATTCGTCAAGTTATGGTCTGCGAAAGGCAGAGTTCTTGTGAGCGACGCGAAATCGACTGCGGCGATGTTGTCGGCAGATCTTGCGTTTCGTCAACCGAACCGGGTGTTGGTTGATTGTTTACTGGAACCAGTGGACTTAAATTTATGCGAATAGTCCTTTCGGCAGGATGATTGTGGTGACCTTGCAATTGGCTATGTGCGCGGAACGTTGCCCGAACAGAACACCCATTTTGATAAAACGATTGTATCACTTGCACGTGTTGTTGAATGCTATATCCGTCCATGTTGATCTGAATAAATGGCAGCTAGTTTGACAGATGAAGCTTCAACAAGATGACCGCTATCAAGTGTCAAAGTTCAGAAGTTCCTATTTGAAGACCCTTTACAAGACGATGGTATTACCTGTACTCAAATACCACACGGCAGCGGAAGAATTCTCTAGATCTGGAATGAATCAAGAGAGTTCCAGTAAGACTGAACTATTTACGAACTCCTTTTTTTTTTTTTTTTTTTTTTTTTTTTTTTTTTTTAATTAACGCGCGCACAAGGGATTATGTGTTTCCCTTTTAATGTAGAACACACTGCGCGGGCATTACGAAGATAGGGAGGGGAGAGATAGGAGGTGCCGATTAACATTGGTTTTGAATGTTAGCAGATCAAAATGGCAAGGGAAAATCCCGCCGGGTAAACTATTACAAATTCGTGTTGTTCGGCTAAAAAAAGAATCCCTATATTTCACGGTACATCCGAAATTGGGCTCAAGGGTGAACTGGTGAGCATTCCTTGCGAGACGAGTATTACGGGAGAAACTTTTAAGGGGAGGAATGCAACTGGCTACTTCGAGTGAACATTTTTTGTAAAAGAAACGATAAAATAAGGAAAGACATGAAACATTGCGTCGGTGTTCGAGTGGGGCAATTGTTTCAGCGGCACATCTATTTCCTATCAATCTTACCGCTCGATTTTGTATTTTATCAAGCAGGTGAAGCGATGTTTGCGAAGCACCAGCCCAGAGGTGGGAGTTATACTCGAGTTTAAAACGCTTTATAAATTGTAGCCAGATCAGATGGGGAAAAATACTTCTTACACCTATACAGAAAACCTAAGCACTTTGCAGCATTCTTAGCGATCTCAAATATATGGTCGTTCCAACGGAGGTCGTCGTTGACACACATACCGAGTACTGAGAGCTTTTCGGTTTCTTCGATGTAAGTGCCATTCATGGACAATGGCATTGGGGGAATGTTTAGCTTTAACATTAATCTCCACACGATTCCTATTACCCCATTTGACAATGCTGTATAAATCGGAGTTTAAGAGCTTGACATACGGTACCGTTGCAATTGTACGTCCGAAGGCGAAGGACGTGAATTATCGAACGAATATGAAAAGCTGAGGGTAGAGTCGTCAGCAAAACAGTTAAGTGGATTAGAAGTAACAAACAGAAGATCGTTTATAAAAATCAAGAAAAGAGTCGGAGACAGAACAGAGCCCTGGGGCACACCAGCATTTATTTTGTGCGAATCAGACTTGAATCAGTCCAATACAACTTGTATTGAACGGTCCAGAAGATAGCTTCTAATCCAACGAACAAGTGTATCATCGATCCCAAAAGCTACTGCGATTTTTTCGGCGCTAAGGCCTATAAGGAGCGGTTTATCCGGCTCTTCTTCCTTGGAATTATGTTAAGGACCTGGTCCTCCAGGTTAGGGACGATGATTCAGGAAGAGATACAATTATGAATTTTATGATGTCTACATCGAAGCAGTTGAGGAAAAAAATACAGATTAGTAGATTCCGGTGGGCTTTCCATCAAGCTCGTATGAGCAAAGAGAAACCAGCTCCTAAAGCCTTTTGTCGTTCTTTTTATGGTAGAAGGCAATATCGTAGACCTATGAAGTTAGGAGAATGGGATTAGGAAACCCTTATAAAGTTGATTAACAGCGAAGACGTGAGGTATATTAGGAAGGATGAAAAAAATTTATGTGGAGTTTTAACATCTCTGCCAAACTCATCCGCCTGTGTAAAATGACGATAGAAAACGCACGCTGTTCCGTCAAGGCGGGTAAAGACCTCACCGACACCTTTGAAGTCAAAAAAGGAGTTAGACAAGGCGACGCGCTGTCATGCGAAAATAATAGTGAAGAATTCTCACGCCAACACCAGAGGCACGATCTCTTAAAAGTCATCAAGAAGTGACAACCAACATCGACGTCTTGGACAAAACATAACCATAGACAGGTATAGCTTTGAATTAGATAGGTACTTTTCGGACAATTAAGTTGTCCCTTTATAAGACCCTCATCATCCCAGTCCTGCTCTTTGGTGCAGACGCATGGAAGTTGTCAAAAGCGCATGAGGACGCTTTAGGCTGCTTGGAAAGGGAGATTTTTGGTTCTGAGCGGATGAACATCACTGCTCCGGAAAATCTTCGATTCCACCCGAGAGGGACGGCGCAGTTGTAGACTACCGAGACTCAGGTGGCGCATAAAGTGGAAGAGGACCTCAACCGACTCCACCTGCGAAACTGGAGACACCTAGCTAGGAACCGGCCTGGCTAGAGAAGCTTGTTGGTTGAGGCCCTGCTCCACAATGGACTAGCGCCACGTTAGAAGAAGTAAAAGGAAGTGCCGATGCACATTTCTTTGAAAAAACAGAATCCAGCCAGGCATGTGGATTTGTGGTACTGCTAAAGAAATAATCTCTGTACGTACGTGACTGTAAGTCTTATGAGCATTTCTAACAATGCGAGCATTCTCGTTTCGAGAAGAAATGCAACTAGCTATTTCGGTAAAGCATTGCAAGAGTTATAAATTGTTTCTGTTATTGTAACGTCGCCTTACATTTTTAAAGTTCTTTTGAATTTGGTCCAAAAAACTCAAGCGGTTTATGAAAGCACCTGCCCAAATATGGGAATTATACTCAAGTTTTGGACGCATTATAGACTGTAGCCAGATCAGACGCGGTGATAATTTTGCAATCTTGCAACATTCTTTTCAACGTGGAAAATATGTGGCCATTCGGTTTAACGACAAAAGATCACATTGAGTTTATGAAGCCTTCAGTTCTATTCGATTTCTCATTCTTATTAAGAACAAAGAAATTCCTGAACACAGCAGGAGTCAGATAAGACTGGTCAAAGGCTTCGTGACTGGACCATGGGAATAGCTCAAGATAGCACCTGTAGAATCTGCAATGAAGACGAAGAAACAGTGAAACACATTTCATGTGAGTGCAACTATCTTATAAGAACACGTCGTCGTCACCTAGGTAAATTCTACCTTGGAAGCAGAAGATAAAGCTGCCAGCTTATCTAAAGAGTTAGCTGCATTTCTCAGAAAATGTACTATCATGGATGAACTCTGAATAAGAAGATCTCATAATAGGCCCAATGTGGCCGCAGTGGGATATATTTAGACGGTTCTATAAATCTAAATCTAAAACTTTTCCCCAATGAACAATTTGCCATTTATCAGGACCAGAATTTAATGAACGTATTAAACTGCCGTTTATGAAAGCCTTGAAAATAATATGAAAAGGTAAAAGTGCTGTCGTCAGCCTTTAATAACAACGAGAACAGCGCGATTCGGCAAGCCCCAGACTCGGTCATCATTATTCCACTATCGTGTAACAATAAAGGGATTCTAATTTTTAGCCGAACAACATGAATTTAGAATGGTTTACCCGGCGAGATTTTCCCTTGCCATATTGATTTGCAAGGAAAACAAATAATTCCTTGTGCGCGCGCTAATTATTAAAAAAAAAAGGTAAGACTGTATACTCCAGACGAGATATTGTTATTTCAGAAATAGGTGGTAAGAAACTTTCAATCAGTTACAAGCAAACATAACATCCCAAATATTACTGCTCCCACAATAAATGGACCACTACTCCAGCTCACCAGTATATCCAAATAAAATGATAGATCGTAAGCTTAGTAAATAAAATTTATTGGCGCGACATCTCCTTAATACGCCAAGGCCTAGTGACTTATACTCTCAACCATTCGCCCGAAAAGAAGGTGGCTATAAGCGGAATTCGAACCCAGGCTCATTCGCTTAACAGTCCGGCACACTAACCACTAAGCCAAGGGGCTTACAAAATAATATATCAAAGAAAGAGAAAGGAAAGCTTCAATAGTCTTCTACACTTGCAGTAGAATTTTTGGTAAAAGATGGGGACCTAGCCCAATACCATTCTTTGGATGTACAATGAACACACACATCATCAGGTCAATCCTGACGTTCGCATGAGTTGTTTGGTGACCAACCCTAGACAAATCCATGACTAAAATTCAAAGAGTAGCGTGTATTGATACGACAAATGCTATAAGAACTTACCAACCGGATCCCTAGAAATATTGTCTTCACTAGCCCCAATTAACCTCTTTTACAAAATTAAAATAGCTGGCGGCAAAAAGTGTCTTAAGACTGCAGCAGACCAACAAATGAAATAAAGGCAATTACGGTCATTAAATCGTAGTGAACTTCATATGCATCGAAACACAAACTATATTGTACCACACTTTGATCCTAACACGGTCAAACTAACAGACATTCAAACAATAGAATACTAGAGGGAAAACCGGCCATAAAAGGAAATCCGGCCGGAAAACCGGCCTACAGAAGAAAATCGGAAAAAGCACAAACAAGCAAGGAACTTATGCAACTCCGTTATTGAAAGAACAAAATTTTTGCGTGACCAAAAATTACGGCAGAAAATGTACGGCAGTAAAAATTTATGGTCATTTGTAAAAAATATTAAAAACTCCTTCGGTTCCAACGCTCATCGACAATAACAAACCAATTGTTTACTCTTCAGAGAAGGCAAACTTGCTCGCCGCCCATTTCGCTGCCAGCTCCACGCTGCCGCATAGCAACGTTGCCCCTCCTGTACTTGAGAATGTAAATTTTTCCATGGGACAGATTTTTTTTCCGCACTCGTACAGTAGCAAGAGTTCTCAAAGATCTCGATATACACAAGTCCGCTGGCCCGGATGGTGTACCCCCGATTCTTCTGAAGAGGTGTTCTTCCACACTGGCAAAGCCACTGCGTAAGCTTTTCCATCGCTCCTATTCTTCTGGAATCTTTCCTAGAAGATGGAAAACAGCATTTGTCCAGCCTTTCCCTAAGAAAGGTGACCCATCCTCCTCCTCCTCCTACAGACCCTTAGCACTGACATTCCTTCTTTCTAAGGTCATAGAAACACTGATTAACCGTCAGCTTAAGGAATATCTCGAAGATCGTAAGCTTCTACATGACCGTCAGTATGGCTTCCGCAGCAACCGTTCCACTGGTGATCTGATGGCATATCTCACCGAACAGTGGAACAAATCTTTACATCGCTTTGGTGAAAGTAAGATTATTGCTCTTGATATCTCCAAGGCATTTGATAGAGTTTGGCATGAATCTCTCTTATCGAAAATGCGTGCTTTTGGGATCGATAACACTCTTGTTCGTTGGATTAGAAGCTATCTTCTGGACCGTTCAATACAAGTTGTATTGGACGGATTCAAGTCTGACTCCCATAAAATAAATGCTGGTGTGCCCCAGGGCTCTGTTCTGTCTCCGACTCTTTTCCTCATTTTTATAAATGATCTTCTGTCCACTTAACTGTTTTGCTGACGACTCTACCCTCAGCTTTTCATATTCGTTCGATAATTCACGTCGTTCGCCTTCGGACGTACAATTGCAACGGTACCGTATGTCAAGCTCATTAAACTCCGATTTATACAGCATTGTCAAATGGGGTAATAGGAATCGTGTGGAGTTTAATGCTTCGAAAACTCAATGCTGTCTTCTGTCGTTAAAGCTTAACATACCCCCAATGCCATTGTCCATGAATGGCACTTACATCGAAGAAACCGAAAAGCTCTCAGTACTCGGTATGTGTGTCAACGACGACCTCCGTTGGAACGACCATATATTTGAAGTCGCTAAGAATGCTGATAAGTGCTCTGTTTTCTGAATCGGTGTAAGAAGTATTTTTCCCCTTCTGATGTGGTTACAATTTATAAAGCTTTTATACGCCCTAAACTCGAGTATAACTCCCACCTCTGGGCAGGTGCTTCACAAACATCGCTTCACTTGCTTGATAGAATACAAAATCGAGCGTTAAGATTGATAGGAAATAGAACTGCCGCTGAAACAATTGCCCCTCTCGAACACCGACGCAATGTTTCATGTCTTTCCTTATTTTATCGTTTCTTTTATAAAAAATGTTCACTCGAGGTAGCCAGCTGCATTCCTCCCCTTAAAAGTTTCGCCCGTAATACTCGTCTTGCTAGGAATGCCCATCAGTTCACCTTTGAGCCCAATTTCGGACGTACCGTGAAATATAGGGATTCTTTTTTTAGCCGTACAACACGACTTTGGAATGGTTTACACGGCGAAATTTTCCCTTGCCATTTCAATTTGCAAACATTCAAAATCAATGTTAATCGACACCTCCTATCTCTCCCCTCCCTGTCTTCCTAATGCCCGCGCAGTGTGTTACATTAAAAGGGAAATAAAAAGTCCCTTGTGCACGCGTTAATTATAAAAAAAAAAAAAAATGGCAGATAAACTGCCCAAAAACGTTTCAATCCTGCAACTGAGCCAACTCGTACCCTAAGTGCTTGTGCCACTGGAAAAAGAGAAAAACAGAATTCATCACAGATTCCTCAGAGCCGCAAATGATAGATGATGAATAATTGACAGCATTCGAGAAGTCTTTGGCCGAATTAAAATAAAAATTTATTGGCGCGACAGCTCCCTAAGGAGCCAAGGCCTAGTGACTTATACTCTCAACCATTCCTGTGTGTGTGTTGTTAATCTGCAAGAATGGAAGGGACCTACAGTTTACCGCCGAGTCCGAACGGCTACATGAGATGCACTTTTTCGAGACAAATTTTACTCTTGGAGGTTTTGTCAATTCCTCGCAAGAGGCAGTACCCCAGAAAAAAATGTGGCTATGAGCGGGAACCCAGGCTCTTTCGCTTAGCAGTCCGACACACTAACCACTAAGCCACGGGCCGAATATCTCTAAGAAAAACACAGCAGGTGTCAGTTGTCCTTCTGGGATGGTTTCCTTATGGGACACAACTTAATGAGAGCCCATATCAACAGTACGTCCACACTGCGAAATACAGGCCAGCTGTTTTGTCACTTTCCCTACCACGTATATGTCAGGAATGATGTCACTTACCAGCTTCTTCCACAATATGGTCAATGTGTAAACACAGACTTAAATTTATTGTAAGTTTAAATTGGACCTCCAAAAGCACATCATATGAACATGTTTTATATTTATAGAAGTCCGAATCTGGACAGTAATTCGACCTCTGAGGAATTTGATGCGCTGTCTGGATCCATCTAAAGAAATGTTTATTAAGGGTGATTTCAATATATATAATCGTTCTCTTTTCTGGTCAGACCGTACCCGAAGGAAGGTATACCTAGATCTTCACAGAGCTAAACAACTTGACTCAGCTTGTTCAACAAGAATACCTGACATTGCAGGTCACTCCGCAGACACCTTAGACTTGTTTCTTACATTTCATCCTGATAAGTATCCCATCAATGTACTATCGCCTCTAAGAACTAATAACCATTGTATCATATCGGCAAATTTCTCGAGCTCCATCTTAAACAGTTAAAAAAAATATCCCAAAAAGAACCGTATGGCGTTACGAAAAAGCCAACTGGCAACTGAGAAGGTCTAAACAATTTCTTCATTAAATTTAATTGCACTATGCTTCCTCGATAGTGACGTAGATTATAGTACCGATATGATTACTAATATTATTCTCCTTGGTATGAGAAAATTTATTCCAAATAGATTAAAAAGTATCAAACCAAAAGTAAATTCATGGTTTGACTCAAATCAGGGTGAGAGAAGTAAGTCTCCGTTATTTTAAAGCCAATCGGAAGAAGTTTACAAGCCAAAAAGACCTGCAATGCTCTAATTCAAAGAACAACATTTTTGCATAAACAAGAGATAAGGCAAAAAATATTAATAGTCCCAAAGGAATTAAAAATGTGTGTTCCTTCGTAAAAAACACAAAACTCCACTACTTCTTTGGTTCCGACGCTTGTTCAAAGTGACATTTCTTTGGTCAACTCCCAAGATTAGAAATTGCCTTTCGCATCGTTCGATTCGCGTTGTTTTGGGTCATAAAATAAATGCTGGTGTGCCCCAAGGCTCCGTTTTGTCTCCGACAGTCTTCCTCACTTTTATCAATGATCTCTTGTCTAAGACTTCTAACCCATTAAATTGTTTTGTTGATAAAAATATCTTCAGCTTCTCATATTCGTTTCCAGATTCGCTTCCCTGTTCTTCTGATGTGGAACTGCAACAACAGCATATGATTAGCTCATTAAAATCCGATCTCGTCAGCATTGTTCAATGGGGAATTATTAATCGTGTGGAATTTAATGCTTCAAAAACTCAATGCTGCCTTCTGTTGTTAAACCATAACCTATCCCCTTGCCACTATCCATAAAACCGAACAGCTTTGCGTTTAAGGTATGTGTGTATCACAAATCAACTTCTGTGGAATATGACATCGCCAAAAATGTTTGCGAAATGTTTAAGTTTTCTAGGACGATGCAAGAAATATTTGTTCGCGTTAAATCTGGGCAGGTGCCTCTGTTACTCAATTGCGTTTTCTGGATAGAATCCAAAAGAGTGCATTAAAAATGATAGGGGATTAGAACATATCAGTAACATTTGAGTCGAAATGTTTATTATCTTTCCTTATTCTATCACTTTTTCTATAAACACTGTTCCAGCGAAATAGCCAGTTGCATTCCTCCCCTTAAAAGTTTTTCCCTTAATACTCTTTCCACTAGGAATGCTCATAGATTTACCCTTGAGCCTAATTTCGGACGCACTGTTAACTAAAGAGACTCATTTTTTAGCCGCACTACTCGAATGTGGAATGCTTTACCCCCCACGATGTTTCCCTTCCATTACGATTTACAAATATTAAAAAGCAATGTGCATCGGTATCTCCATTTTTATCCAATTTTCCTAAACGCTCGCACTGTATTAATTTCATGGTAAGGGTTACCTTTTGAGTGCGCGCTAATGCGGAAAAGGGCTCATATCACTACCTCTTTAAATGCCCGAGCCTAGCCCTTTTTTTTTACTTTTTTTGGCGAACTGGGCGATGTTTCAAAAAAGCCACTTAAAAACAGCCTAAAATTCATCACAAATTCAAGATGGTTTAAGGAGGCACCCCAAAACTAATTCCCCGCTAAATTCCAGATGCACGCATTTTTGATGAAAAAAGCTTGGTGCCCAACTCTCAAATGCTTAAGAAATATCATGTGGTTCCACATTTCGGTAATATATACCATTAGATCGCCAGTGGATCAGACAGAATGAGTGATTGAACCGCTGTGAAGTAAACCAGCAATTGTTGGAGCTGGTATTATTTTCCCAATTATTAAGAAAGCAGACACTGAATTCTGCCAACTACAACATCGCCTACAGTACTTTTCTGTTTAATTCGTCAACAACCTGATTGGTTCATATCAGTACGGTTTTAGCCCAGAAAAATGAACAATGTGCAGTTTTGACATCCCTGCCAAAGTTATCCGTCTGTGCACGCGGTTGCGGTCGGTAAAGATCCCACCGACACTTGAAGTCAAAAATAGGATTGAGACAAGGCGATGCGTTGCATGCGATTTCCTAACCATCATACTTAAAAGAATAGTACAAAACTATTATCTAAACATTAGAGGCACGATCTCTCAAAAGCCATTCGAAATGATCACATACGCTGTTCATATTGACATAATCGGAGGAACTGCCAATAGCATTCTTGTGAGTATTGAGATAGAAGCAGCCAAGCAGCGAAGATGGGCAAAACCAAGTATATGCTGTCTTGAAGAAGAGACACCCAACATCGACGTCTTGGACAAAACATCAAGATAGACAGCGGGTGAAAGTGGTGCAGTAGAAGTAGATAATGTGTTTGCTTGGTTACCCAGAGAGTGTCAGTTCGATACTAAGGTTGGGAATTTTTTCTAACTCCTAGTAAAAGCTAGAAACGTCTGTGGGTTTTAAGTGAGATAATAGTCACCTAATTCTAGATCTACTGCACCAAAAATAATCTTTCTTATCTTTCTAATTTTTCTAACTAACAATGTGCCTTACAGATACATAATTAAAACATTATATAAAAAAACCGTAACTTTGGGGTTCTTAGAGACTTTGTCTACCTGAGCTCCGCAATCAATTCCACCAATGCTGAGATGAAACGAAAAATAACTTGCTAATCACTCTTTCTTCGGGCTAAGGAGGTAATTGATTAGCAAAGCCCCTTCTCGGAGAAAAAGATACATCGAGGAACTGTACGGGTTTGTACAGCGACACATACCTAGCCCAAAAAATAAAAGTTAAACGCTTCAGATGGCCGGAAAACTCTTCGATTCCAGCCGGAGAAACGCCGCAGTAGATTGAGTCTAAGATTAAGGTGGCGCACGCAAGTGGAAGAGGACATCGTCCGACTTAACGGGCAAAACTGGAATCAACTAGCTAGGGACCGAGCTGTCTGGAGAAGCTTAGTCGTTCAAGCCCAGATCCACACCGGACTCTAGCGCCGATTTTTGATCCTTACCTGGAGAAGCTTGAAATCTGATGTTTCTCTTAGGCGACTTTATAGATTTTCCACCTGTACTCGTAAATATACCGCTCTTGCGCCTAGAAAGTATGTTTAGTTGATTCTCTTTCCGATCTTGGAGTTATCTGTGAAAAATAGGCCAATTTTCTGAGCTACATAGTTACCTCAGCACTTGGTTTTATTATCTGATACTCGCCTCTTGAAATTCATGTATGTATTCAAACTTCGTTTGGCCCCTTCTTGAATACGCACGTTAAGTCTGATCTAAACATATTCCTTCGGTTTAACGTATGTTCGTTGGCTTTGCCCTTAGAAGGAGGAATTACTAACATTTTAATGAATATCTGAACGACCAAACATGTATGAAATAGTTGTCATAAGTAAGCTGTCACAAGGTTAGGTGAAACACGTTAAGGGTCACGTGTAAATATGGCACGTTCAGAGGGGCAGGTTAAGTGCAACATGTTAACCGAATTTCTATTGTTCATAATTCAGGTCATGTAAAGTTATCAAGGTAAAAAAAGCGTAATTGGCTTTGGTTTGCAATAATCTGAACTTAAAGGCTCCAAAGTTATAAAGATATCAAATTTTTGGGATTCCCGAAAATGTGTAGTAATTGTCGAAAATTCAGGAACGGGATCTCTGCAGCGCCTTGCCGCTGGTCGTAAAAGACCACATCCAAGCAACTGTCACTCATCTATGTAGTACATATTAAACTGAGTTCAAGTTATAAAGTAGACCATGTCAAACAAACCCACACTCGCGTCATTAAAGTGGAGCTACTATATATGTTTTTTTCGATTACCTTTCGTAAAATAATCTAAATCTTGATTCATCTCAATTTTCTTTACAGCACTACAGTTCTGTACATGAAATTCCTGGTACTCTGGGCCATTGTGATAACAGCCGACTTTATGTTTATGTTTCGATTTGAATTTTTATGGCCTTTTTGGCTATTACTGCGGTCAGTCCACGACTCTTTTAAATACAAAGGATTGGTATGTAACATAAAGTTTCACCAGCCAATTGTCCTTTCTAAACTAATTTCACAAATTCTCGTTTTTAGGCCTTTTCAGTGTTGTTTGTATGCATAGCAATTACATCAGATTTGGTGTGTTTATTTTTCATCCCAGTGCATTGGCTTCTATTTGCTGCTAGCACCTATGTCTGGGTACAATATGTGTGGCACACGGGTGAGTTTGCTTCAATTTAATAATAAAATTACTATTATTCTTACCTGTGCTAACTAATCTTGATATTTTTCAGACAAAGGAATATGCCTGCCGACAATTATTCTTTGGATGTTATTTGTTTACCTGGAAGCAGGAATCCGATGGAAGGACAGCAGACATATGCCACACTTAGATTTGTGTCGACCTTTTGCTGCACATTGGTAAGACGCATGAAGTTAATTTACTCTCAGGTTTAATTATATGTTTCATAATCCTTCTATAATAGTATTGGTTATCCAGTTGTTACACTGGGTTTTGGCTTCAAAAGTTACGTTGGCTATAGAATGCGTCAGCGCAAGCAACGCGAAGTAGCTAAAGAAAATGAATTTTACATGCAACTGCTGCAACAAGCACTCCCACAAGAAGAAAATCAAGATGACACAGCGTTGATAACCACAACAGGTGGCTCGACGACGGCATCGATATCCGTGCCGCCGTCCACTGCATCAGCACTAACGCAAAATAACACTTCCACACATAATGGAGCAGTGGCGTCTATAATACAAAACAGTATTGACGCCCATCAACATAATCACATTCACCACAACAATCAGTTGACCGCGTCAACGTCTTTGGCGACGTCAACATCTTCATCTTCGTCCGCCGCTTCGTCATCGGCGTCGTCAGCGACAGCGACGAGCAACGATGATAAAAGCTATGTTCAAATAGCGGGCCAATTTCAGCAGCAAACTGGCAACACTAACAGCAGCAGTAGTAGTGTTCATCATCAGCAACATAATAATCTAAATAATATTAACTCTAGTTCTAATACAAATAAATACGCTCAAACAAGTAATCGCTCTGATTTTTTCAAGAGACCACTTAAACTACTAACTTCAATTTGTTTGATAGGATCGTCCACAAATAATAGTGGAAGCTCAGGCAACAATGGTGCCAGCTCATCCACCATCACCACCACTAACACAAACATTTCCACGTCTGCCACGTCGAATGGACATGCAGGCGGAAGTGGTGGTAGTGGAAGTAGTGGTGGCAATAATAATAGCAAAAATAACCGCCGAAGTGTGGATAAAGATAATAATAATTCGGCGACATCTAGTGGTCGCAGCAATGCTAGTGCATCTGGCAATGCTAATCAGAAAGATCATTTTACTTCGTCGGGTAAAGTAAACAATAGCAATAGCTATCACCTTAGTGAGTTAAATTGCAGCAACAAAGATTGGGAAAGTGCTGGAGCTGGTGGCAGTGGAAATTATGCAACTGCATCACCCTCGCAAAAAGAGAAGAATAGCAATAACTATGACAGTTCGAATGCGACCAGCTGTCATCAGCAGCAGCAACAACAACATCAACACAATACTGCTCCTGATTCGGGCTTCGGAAGTTTCGGATCAGCGAAAAAATCTACGTCAGCGTCGTCGGCTGGTGGCGGCGGCAGCGGAAATCACAGTAATGGAAATATAATGCAATTCGAGGTGGAGGGGGTGGTTGAGCCAGTTGAAAAAGTCAAAGGTGAGTTTTTTTTTGGTGTTTTTTAAAGGTGAGTACTTTAACTGTTCTTTTTTACAGTTGTTAGTCCACTAATATTTGTGCAAATTTTTTAAGCATTTGTTGTATATTTATTTATTACAGGACGTCGGAATCGCTCCAAAAAAGACTCATCTTCCAAGGACAATCATCAAAATCACCATACAAACAGCTCAAACAACAACAGCAATACATCCACTCAAGCAAACTCAAATCATACTCATCACCATCTTCACCATAATAACCATAACAGTAATAATAATAACAACAATAACAACACAAATCATGGGCATAGTGCTAAGGACTCCAACTCAGATACTTCAAGTATATCCTCATCTGCTTCGGTAGCCTCTTCGACATCCACAATAGCCAATTTAGCATCGCAGGTTGTAGCAAAAATATGCGAAAGCTGCCTAAAGCTAGAGGCAGATGTCAAAAAGTATCGCACTGAAATCAGCCACATGAAACAAATCGAGAATGAGTTGCGTCAGAAGCTGGAAGTCAATCTAACCACAAAAAGCTGTTTGCAGGCCAAACAGAAGGAATGTGATGATTTGGAAAAGAGAATTCAAGAGCTTACTAGTTTGCGCCAGCATGATATGATAACTCTACAAAACACCGAACGACGTCTCACTGAGGAGAGACGTCAAAAGCAATCAATTGAAGCACAATTAAATAACGAAAAGAAAGCCCGCAAAATAGCAGAGGACAAGGCAAGTCGTCCGGAATGCAGTGATTCTTGCAAACAGCGCAAACAACAAATCGACGGTGAACTAAAACAGTTGCGACGTGATTTGAAATCTGCAGAGGAATCTAAAGACCTTGCTCAACAACAAGGAAGGAAGTTCGAACAAGAGGTGAGGAAATGTGGCGCGTATTGAATAAATTTAATGATTTTCCTTTTCTTTCTTCTTAAGCTGCGAATGTTTGAAGCTGAAATACGAAGCCGTGATTCTCAGCCGGGCACTGAAATGTTAATGTCAGCGCTAGCAGCAATGCAAGACAAGAATTGTACGCTCGAGAAGAATCTATCGGCCGAAACGAGAGTTAAGCTGGACTTATTCTCGGCACTTGGGGAGGCTAAGCGTCAGCTCGAAATTAAAGAGAGTGAGTATGGTTTTGTAACACTAGTGAATTTGCAATGATATAAATAACTGTTTGTAAATTAAAAAATAATAAACATTTTCCATTTTAGATCTTTATCGTTCCAAAAAGGACGAAGTTCATGATTTGAAAGCGAAAATTGCTCAACTACTTGCTGTAATGCCCACTGATAGCCTTTGCTTGCCCACGTGCAGTAACACAGGAAGTTCTATGCTTCGCATGAACGACACTCCACCATTGCAGGGTCCATCCAGTCCGATGATGGGACTGGGACCACAAGCACAACATCAGCAAATTTTAAGTGGTCATCAGCTTAATCAAAGGGTCTCTAATGCTGGGGTTAACAACAGTCAGCAGCAACAAATGCAACAACAACAGATGCAGCAGCAACAACAGCAAATGCAACAACAACAGCAACAACAACAGCAACAACAGCAGCATCAGCAACATCAGCAACAACAACAACAACAACAACAACAACAACAACAACAACAACAACAGCAACAACAACAGCAACAACAACAACAACAGCAGCAACAACAACAGCAAAACGTTGTAGTGTCACAATCATCAGTTGTTGGCGTAGGTGGTGTACCTGTCTCACAATCGGGTGCTTCTAATTTAGACCCAAACGCCAGCGTTTATACGCCCAAGAACCCAAACCAAATGGTCGGTGGCAACGGCAATCAGAATGCCGATGCCTGACATAAACGTCGTCAAGTTTGAGGTTATCATTTCCATCGTAGAATCTAAATGAGCCACAGGGTCAGGAAATAATAATATACATAAACATAATACTGAAGGTTTTAAAAAAATAAACAAAAGCAAAACAAAACATGAAGAGAAACAGAAAGAGAGATAGAGAGTGGGATAACAATAACTAAATGGAGAAAGTGAGCGAATATTTGATCTTTTTTTTATTTATAATTAACAAAACAAAAATAATATTTACGTAATGTATGTACATGTAGTAGAACGCTCCTTTTTCATTTGACTTTTCTTAGCAGGAGAGGAAAATTTATAATTGGTTCATGATGGCCCACACTTCCAAATTATTAGCCGCTGAAACAGCAACAATGAATCTGAATTTTTTTATTTTTATTTTTCTTTTATTTTGCATGGAATACATTTATGTTTGTCTTTTTAATTAGAATTGAGTTAATTTTTTTTTTGTTCACATGTATGAAGTATTTAATTAATTTTATTTGATATTATTTAGTTTATTTTTTTTTTAAGGAGAGTGTGGTAAATTTTGTCAGGCCTCATTTGGGACTAAATCCTTTTGAAGTTGACAAATTCAGAAGCCATGAATAAGCTAAACAGTTTGAATAATCATTTTTACATATCTGAGGCATTTTTTGTGGATTAAAATATCTACATATGTAGTTGGTTTCTCTCAACTATCTGGCCTCTTAAATTGATGGCCAATTTATCCAATGAGCAGAAGCAGGACTTTTTTTTAAATAAGAAATTAGTTGATATCTTCGGGTCACTTCTGAGCAGTAAGAAATCTATTTAGTTTAAAAGTCTTCTCACTTTAGTTGTTAGTCACACTAAACCCAAATAAAAAATGTTCCGGAACTGTTTACTTTTTTTTTAAGATTTTGACTCCTATCTCTTTCGAGAATTCCAATACCATTGAGTGTGGTTTTCTTATATATTCGTTCTCCCTTTCAAGGCGCTTTGAGCGCCTTACATCAAGGTCTTAGCGATAGTTGTTGGACAGTGCGATGTTAAAAAAAAATATTTGAAAAAATGAGGACCTATTCATATCATATCATTGATCTCTCACAGAAACATTATACTTTCTCCAGTGTTTGTACTTAATTTTATCTTGTTAAAATATTTTGCCGTTAATTTTGAAAATCTTCGATGAAAAAAAAAAAACAATTCTGACGTCTTTTATTAAGAAGCAGATTTTAACCTTAAACCACTCTCCTTTAATCTCTTTAAATGTCCTTTTCTCTAAGAAAAAAAAAACAACATTCATACAAAAAAAAAACAATCTCCTTACTCATTTCCTAATATAATTTTTGTTGTGATTATTTAAGCTTTTCTCAATTTTCTTACATAATTTCTTGTTTATTATTATTTTAATTATAATTAAAAGAGATGATTTAAAACGACTGATTTTGTAATTTAATTTTTTGCACATTGATTTCTTTTTTTACGAATTTATTAAACAAAAAAAAAACAAAAACTTAAGATCTTTTATATTGTTTTCTATTATCAATTTTCTTCTTCTTTTTTTTTAATTAAGTTAAAAACAGGAAAAAGAAAGGCCATCTCTCTTGAAGAACACTTTTAATCCCAACACGATTAGGTTGTTCTTATTCCTTCTTCGAATTTAGTTAGTTTTTTTGAAATTAATTTGTTTTATATAAAAAATACTAATCAGCCAATACGAGAGCATACAATTTATATTTATTATAAAATAATAAGCTTAATATTAATTTAAAATATCGAATGATTGAAAGAAAGACTTAAAACAAAACAAAAATTAAATATATTTGAGTCTACATTTTTTTTGTCAAAGAATATATACAATGCATATATATTTAATGAAGAACGAACAGGTAAAAAAAACACAAAATTTAAATTATGTGTAAACATGAAAAAAAGTGAAACAACTACTGCGATTCACACACACATCCTCCCATTTTAATTAATTTATTAATTAATTACTATAAATTAATTTAATGAAATGAAATAAGAAAAAAACATGTAAAAAATTCGCAAACTAAGTAAAACATAAAAAAACAACAACCAACTGATGATTGAAATACTCAAACAAATATAAACTGTCTTTTTATTTAAATGTTGCTATTTTGTTGACTTTTGAAGTAAACTTGATGTTCTCAGTTTTTTGTACACCAACAACAAATTTAGTAAGGAGAACCTTACCTGGTTTAAAAAAGATCCCAAAGATAACATGTATTCTTTAAATAGGTTAGAAGTAATCGCGGAGGCGGTAGAGTGGCAATTTATCCAAAACAAAAACTAGCTTGCAAAATTATTTGCTCGTCACATATCGATTCAGCTTTTGAATATCGATTTCTTAAAGTCATAGGCACTGATAGCAAAGTAATTTTGGGTACTACTTATATGCCAAATAATAATATCGATCTAGAACCGCTTTATGATTTAATCGAAGGGATTACAGTTAGTTTAACAAACATTATTCTCTGTGGTGAATAATAGAAAATTGCTTCTGTGAACAAATGTAATCGTTGGCTCTACAATTAGTTAACTCTACAACGCCCACTCATTTTACCCGTTCCTCAATTACTTTATTGGACCTCTTCTTCGTCAGTAATAAAGATCAAATTCTATGTTATGATCAACTCGCAGCACCTGTTTTCTCAAATCATGATCTTATTTTTCTGGCATTCGATTTTCAAACAGGAAGCCAGACTGAAAACTCGAAAATCAGTTTTAGAGACTTTAAAAACATTTATGCAACAAATCTCGAACAACATATTCGTACTATCTATTTTTTTTTTTAATAATTAACGCGCGCACAAGGGACTATTTGTTTCCCTTTTAATGTAACACACTGCGCGGGCATTAGAAAGATAGGGAGGGGAGAGATAGGAAGTGTCGATTAACATTGGTTTTGAATGTTTGCATATTGAAATGGCAAGGGAAAATCTATATTTCACGCTACGTCCGAAATTGGGCTCAAGGGTGAACTGATGGGCATTCCTAGCAAGACGAGTATTACGGGCAAAACTTTTAAGGGGAGGAATGCAGCTGGCTACCTCGAGTGAACATTTTTTATAAAAGAAACGATAAAATAAGGAAAGACATGAAACATTGCGTCGGTGTTCGAGAGGGGCAATTGTTTCAGCGGCAGTTCTATTTCCTATCAATCTTAACGCTCGATTTTGTATTCTATCAAGCAGGTGAAGCGATGTTTGTGAAGCACCTGCCCACAGGTGGGAGTTATACTCGAGTTTAGGGCGTATAAACGCTTTATAAATTGTAGCCAGATCAGATGGGGAAAAATACTTCTTACACCGATACAGAAAACCTAAGCACTTAGCAGCATTCTTAGCGATTTCAAATATATGGTCGTTCCAACGGAGGTCGTCGTTGACACACATACCGAGTACTGAGAGCTTTTGGGTTTCTTCGATGTAAGTGCCATTCATGGACAATGGCATTGGGGGAATGTTAAGCTTTAACCACAGAAGACAGCATTGAGTTTTCGAATGCTGTATAAATCGGAGTTTAAGAGCTTGACATACGGTACCGTTGCAATTGTACGTCCGAAGGTGAAGGACGTGAATTATCGAACGAATATGAAAAGCTGAGGGTAGAGTCGTCAGCAAAACAGTTAAGTGGATTAGAAGTAACAAACAGAAGATCGTTTATAAAAATCAAGAAAAGAGTCGGAGACAGAACAGAGCCCTGGGGCACACCAGCATTTATTTTATGGGAGTCAGACTTGAATCCGTCCAATACAACTTGTATTGAACGGTCCAGAAGATAACTTCTAATCCAACGAATAAGAGTATTATCGATCCCAAAAGCACGCATTTTCGATAAGAGAGATTCATGCCAAACTCTATCAAATGCCTTGGAGATATCAAGAGCAATAATCTTACTTTCACCAAAGCGATGTAAAGATTTGTTCCACTGTTCGGTGAGATATGCCATCAGATCACTAGTGGAACGGTTGCTGCGGAAGCCATACTGACGGTCATGTAGAAGCTTACGATCTTCGAGATATTCCTTAAGCTGACGGTTAATCAGTGTTTCTATGACCTTAGAAAGAAGGAATGTCAGTGCTAAGGGTCTGTAGGAGGAGGAGGAGGATGGGTCACCTTTCTTAGGGAAAGGCTGGACAAATGCTGTTTTCCATCTTCTAGGAAAGATTCCAGAAGAGTAGGAGCGATGGAAAAGCTTACGCAGTGGCTTTGCCAGTGTGGAAGAACACCTCTTCAGAAGAATCGGGGGTATACCATCCGGGCCAGCGGACTTGTGTGTATCGAGATCTTTGAGAACTCTTGTTACTGTACGAGTGCGAAAAAAAATCTGTCCCATGGAAAAATTTACATTCTCAAGTACAGGAGGGGCAACTTTGCTGTGAGGCAGCGTGGAACTGGCAGCAAAATGGGCGGCGAGCAAGGTTGCCTTCTCTGAAGAGTAAACAATTGGTTTGTTATTGTCGATGAGCGTTGGAACCGAAGATGTTGAGGAGTTTTTAATATTTTTTACAAATGACCATACATTTTTACTGCCGTACATTTTTTGCCGTAATTTTTGGTCACGCAAAAATTTGGTTCTTTCAATAACGGAGTTGCATGAGTTTCTTGCTTGTTTGTGCTTTTTCCGATTTTCCTCTGTAGGGTTGGCTTTGTAAGAACGGAAACTTACTTCTTTGAGCCTGATAGCTTCTTTACACTCAGAATTAAACCAAGACTTTTCTTTAGGTTTGATGCTTTTTACTCTGTTTGGAATAAAAGCACGCATCCCTAGAAAAATCACATTTGTGATCATTTCAGCACTGGCATCAATGTCACTATCGAGGAAGCATAGTGACCAGTTAAAGTTTCGGAAAAAAATATTCAGGCCGTCCCAGTTGGCTTTCTCGTATTGCCAAACGGTCCTGGTGGAAAGTTTTTCTTTAACTGGATGGGTAGAAGATGAGAAATTAGCTGAAATGACACAATGGTCTGAAGTGCCAAATGGAGAAGTTACACTAATGGTATATTTATCAGGGTGAGAAGTAAGAAACAAGTCAAGAGTATGGGCGGCTTGCCCAGCAACATCGGGTATACGCGTTGGCACATCGATCGGTTGGGTAAGGTGATGTAAGCCGGGAAAGAGCTCGACAAACTTCCTTCGGGTGTTGTCTGACCAGAATAGCGGAGCCAATTGGAATTGTGTACATTGAAATCGCCCGCAATAACGATTTCAGTGCGAGGACAAAGGGAAACAATTTTCGAGATAGAATCAGACAGCGCATCCGCGATTTGGACTCCTGTAAATAAAACAATAATGAATGACATGCGTGCGGACAGTGAATTTGAGCCATAAGAAGTTAAAGTCCGTGTTGGAACATTGCCCATATTGGGGAAGGCTCTGGCAAGCAATATCACTCCGAACATAGACCACGAGACCATGATGGGAAAAGAGTAATGGCACCAAGCTATACACATGTAGAACAAATTCTGATAAATCAGTATTTACTCCAACCTGAGTTTCACTTAATGCCAAAACAGCTGGCCTGTGTTGAACAGTGTAGACATACACGTGAAAGAAATTCTTTCTTAAACCACGAACATTTGAATACACGACACAAAAATCACTTACCATTTAAAAATACTTACATACAAAAACACAACTCTGATTAAGTCGAACTGCGCAGTGAAAATCCAAATTAACTTCTGTGATTCCCACAAAACAAATGCTGGTGTGCCCCAGGGCTCTGTTCTGTCTCCGGCTCTTTTCCTCATTTTTATAAATGATCTTCTGCATGTCACTTAACTGTTTTGCTGACGACTCTACCCTCAGCTTTTCATATTCGTTCGATAATTCACATCCTTCGCCTTCGGACGTACAATTGCAACGGTACCGTACGATAAGCTCATTAAACTCCGATTTATACAGCATTGTCAAATGGGGTAATAGGAATCGTGTGGAGTTTAATGTTAAAGCTAAACATACCCCCAATGCCATTGTCCATGAATGGCGCTTACATCGAAGACACCGAAAAGCTCTCAGTACTCGGTATGTGTGTCAACGACACCTCCGTTGGAACGACTATATGTTTGAGATCGCTAAGAATGTTGCGAAGTGCTTAGGTTTTCTGTATCGGTGTAAGAAGTTTTTTCCCCTTCTGATCTTTGTTCAATTTATAAAGTATAAAGCGTTTATACTCCCTAAACTCGAGTAAAACTCGCACCTCTGGGCAGGTGCTTCGCAAACATCACCTGCTTAATAGAATACAAAATCGAGCGTTAAGATTGATAGGAAATAGAACTGCCACTGAAATAATTGTCCCTCTAGAACACGACGAATTTGGAGTGGTTTACCCGGTGGGATTTTGCCTTGCCATTTTGATCTGCTAACATTCAAAACCAATGTTAATCGACACCTCCTATCTCTCCACTCCCTATCTTCTTAATGCCCGCGCAGTGTGCTCTATATTAAAAGAGAAACAAATAGTCCCTTGGGCGCGCGTTGATTATTCACAAAAAAAAAAAATCTGCCTACAATCTATAAGGCGTATGTATAATTCGTCCAAAGCTTTAGTATAATGTTCATATCTGGATAGGTGTTCATGTTACACACTTGTGTATCCTGAATAAAATATCATTTAAAATGATAAAGGATGAAAGCATAACAGAGGCATTTGAAACCTTTTGAAGAATCGCCAGAATGTTAAAATGCTCCAGTTCAAAGTGGCAAACATATTTTTTTTGCGAACACAATACTCACGTTCCGTGAAAGGCCGAAAGAGCCAAATGACCATTCCAAAACCGTCCAACTATGATCTAGTAAAATGCATTCAGATGCAATCTATTAAAATTCATAAAATTGAACACTTCAAAGTTCCTTAAAATATATTTATTACATTAACATTTGTTCTCCTAAAAAACATTAAAAATTTTCAAAAAAAAAAAAAAAAATACTTATAAACACAAATATTCACTTCGCTCGACTCCATTTAACAACGTATTCTCTCAAACTACTAAGTGCAACTAACGCTGCTACCTCTGTTTGGGCCATTTCTAAGTTTCGACAAAACTTCGTGTTGTTCTCTGCACCATCTGCACCGTTCTCCTTAATGCTCACAACACAATTGAACAATTCCTTGCCGTACAATTTCTGAGCACAGCCTATAAGTCTGTCCAATTGAGTTTCACTCAACATTTGTCGTGTATTCTCGCTCTTAGAGGTTTTATTTAAAATATTCATTAGATTTGCAAAATTTCTAGCTGATATCCGCCCAGATAAGTTCGGCAATAATTTCAGGACCAAACGATTTACATCCGACTGAATGTGTTGGAAATTATGGAAATTATTTTCGTTGGCTTTAATCGAATACCACAAGTTGTTGATTATACTAATAACACCTTCGATAATGTCGAAGTGATAGAACTCCACAGCAGATAGTAAACCGTTTAGCCATGGAATAATACCTACATGTTCAACCATAATTTTGGATGATCCCGGAATCTTCACGCACGTGGAAAGAACAGATAGGATTAGTAAATTTATATCCAACGTTGACATGCTACTCGAATGGAATCCCATTAATGCCTTGAATGTGCTTGTGGTTACGAGAAGGAACAAATCAGAACTGCTCTTAACTCCATTACGAATGATCTCGACTATGAACTGCCGGAAGGTATGATGACCGATCTCTGGACTATGGAAAAGTACATTAAATTCAGGTACACAAAGGAAATTGAAAGTTTCTTTGAGTCGCAGAAACATAGTGAGTTGTTTGTACAGCATATGTGTTGGATCAGATGTCAAATTTATAGTCTTCGCCAGGAAGAGACCCGAAATATATGGAACTCTGGGTATACCACCGTTTTTTTTATGCTTTAGCCAATCACTGCGTAAGGCATCCAATCCGTTTTGTATATTATCGTAGGCTTGTTGCCAGAGGGGTTTTTCATAGAACTTGCCATTTTCAAAGTGTGTTCGATACCTCAGATGGACACAGCCAGCTGCCATTCGCATTTCTTTATCCTGACTGGACAGGGCAGCAAACACAATCGATAGCAAACCATTCTGAATGGGTCTAACCGGATGTGAATATATTTCAGGCGCAAAACACATCGACATCAAAGGAACTATGAAAGCTGGATCGTAGCACTCATGGTAGTGATTATCTCGCTTGGGACACAACCGCATCTCAGCTTCTTCAAACTCGTAATCGCCCTGCTCTATACGTTTCTCGAGAAAATTTGTTCCAAACGCCCTCAAATGAACATATTGTGGATCTTCAAAGCTCACTTTCGGTAGTTGACTACTGGGATCTAGCTTGCGCCAAATGGGGAAGTTGTCCAATGTATACTCAGACACTTGCCGATCAACAAGTGACATCACTTGAGCTACAGATGTCTCCTGATGTTGCAGATTAGTCTTCTCCTGTTGATCTTCACGCAAGGAATAGAAAGCAATAGCTGATTCACCCCAGATAAAGGGTCGATATTGATGTAGCCCAATATCGGCTTCTTCGTACAGCTGCAACAGAGCCAGAATGTATCGGTCACAATCAGATAGCTTCGCTTGATAGGCAGCCAAAATCACTGGAATCTGCTTGTTTTCAAGGACACTTGGACACTTTTTCGCTAGCACAAACAACAAACACATTAGCTGCGTCTTAACCGCAGTTGGATGAATCTGTAGGACAATACTCAAGAATTTCGAATGACTAAAAATCATTTCGAAAATAACTCTAGCTTCATCACTTTGTCCCATATCCTCATAGACTCTATCGATAAGAAAAGCCAACAACTTAAGCAATTCTCCATTCAAATGATCCACCTCGAATTGGTTCTCTTCGCTTTCACTTATGTACATTCCTGACTTTAGAGCCGCCTTACAGAAATTCATCCAATTTTGGGATTTCAGTATTTTCTCATAATCAATCTCCTGATGGGAATTTTCCTCTATCCACTTAAATACCGAGAATCCAATAAGGTTAATCTTTTCGACGTCTAGAGCATCCTTCTTCAAAATAACTGTAAGCATTTGAATGAAAAGATTTACAAATTGTACAAAAACCTTTGGGAATACTTCACTCTCCTCGCGATTTACAATGGAATCAAGTGCTTTCTGGAAGATCGCTTGGATGATCTTTACTTGAAATACTTCCACAGAATCGAACTTAATATTCTTGTTGCAGAAATCAATGCACTCCGACTTTGGCATGCACGCTTTGATCAGATGAATTGAAGCTTCAACATTGTCCTTGTATATAACTCCAGCTTTCTGGGGCTTATCGATGGTCTTCATAAACCCATTTTTGTATTCTTGATACAGTGATGTGAGCATCGAATCATCAATTTGAATTTCGTTTGTCAGGGCAATATTTAGCAAGGGATAGACAAGTTCCTTTTTGGTGATGTTCTCCGGAAGCAGTTTAATGAATTCATCTTTCAGATTTGGGAAATTTCTTTCGAGCAATAGACAAGCCAATCGTATGGTTGATTTGGTGGGTTTTCGATGTGTGAAAATCGTTGTAAACATTTCTGATGGCAGCTTAGGTATACACTGATGACAGGTCAGCAGGAAATTTTGAAGTGCATCTTCTAAGCGTTCCAAAACAATTTCGCCATCGTATTTGGTCACTAAATCGATGTAAATTTGAACGATTTTCACTACACTTTGATTAAATTCAATTGATTGCCCTAAATCTGAGATCCTTTCAAGGATTACCGAGAGTATATCTAGGAAAATGCATTTCTGCCCAACCGATCCAACAAAATCTTGATATGAAAGCGACGAGATATGCTCCAGAGCTTCCAAGCAGTTGTGGATGGACAAATGGAAGGCTTTGATTAAAGCGATTATCGGTTGAAGGTCTTCTGAATGTTTTTTAAGATGTTGCTTGTGCTTGTCTTCTATGACTGCCATTTCAATAGATTTAACAATTTTCTGTCGGAAATTCGTGGTAAAATCACTGAAATTCCTCACTTGGAATTGGTTTACGCACTCGGTGACTTGTTGTAGGAAGCTTATGTAGCTTAGATTGCTTTTGTTGTGGCTGAAAAGATTTGTTGTTTGAATCATGCCTAACCGAGTGTTGAATACGTATTTAAGAGTTTTCTCTAGGAAGCTAAGTTGGATCTCATCATTTTGTTCTTCGTCTAGGGAGGTCGCAATAACTAACTTTCCAGTACGGCCAAGTGCTTCCATAATTTTCAAAAGATTAACAATAAAATCTGCAGCAGATTTCGACTGTTCAATTGTTAGATTCTCACTTCTTGTAAGATGCGATAGTTCAGACATCGCCATCTGGATGTAGACCATGACCAAACGATCATTTTGAAGGCTAACATCAAATTGTACCTCCTGCCCCTCGGCCAGGGTTAGTGTAAAGTTATTTTTAGACCTTTGGAAGAGTTCTCCAAACTTTAATTCACCTTTTCGTACTGCTTCTTGTATTTCAGATAAATTCGGCACCAAGTGAGCAACTTCATTGACCTGAAGGGATGTGGTAAGGCTTCTATCCATGTATTGATTGATTAAAAACTTGACCAACTCCATATAAACACCCAATTCATTGCCAATTTCAACTCCCTTGACAATCAGTGGATAGAGTTTGCTTATGGTCGGTGTTTCGACATAACCTTGAACCGATAAACTTTTTTCTATGTTCGAAAACAGTTTTGATAGATGTTTTCCCGCGACGCCAGCTTGGTTTTCTGTCCCTTCTAAACGATCAACATCAGCTTTTGTCACCTGTAGAACTTCAATAAACACCGCAGCCACGATATTTACAGTTGACTGGTCAACAAAACGCAACGCTTCCAACCACAGGTCGATTTCCATCTCACAAGTATCAAAAATCCCAGTGTTCAGGAATATTCCTCGTAGTAGATCTCCAGCTTCACGTCGAATCTCATCATCTCCTTGAAGAAATGCATTAATGAAACTTTTTACAACATTATCAAATAGCTTCTCTTCGGGCTCAAGCGCCTTCGGGAAGAGGAAAAGAATAGTCCTCATAGCCTTAAGTTCCAGTTTGATGTAACCCAGACCATCATCGCTGGCGTAAAGAGGCCTTAGCAGCGCCAAATAATCCATAATTGGTGCAGTTTTATTCACAAAAGATCGATTCTGTTGACAAACAATCAAAATGAGATCCAAAGTAACCTCCAAATGCTCCAGAACATTAACACCTTCCTCCTCTTGAGTTTTGATGGTGGTAAAGAGGGAAGATAGAATATCTTCGATAGTGGGAAAGTTTACAAAAATATGATTGAGTAGATCGAATTTAAAACGACGAAGATTGTTGTGCTTCTGTTGCTCACGATCAACAATGGCAGCCATGTAGTTGGAGTACTGACGGAACATGGTAAGTAGCAGACGATTAGCGGCTAACCGGTGTTCAAAACTGGCATTCTTCAATGCACCGCTAAGAGTTAAATGAGTCAAAACCTCAATGGGCAGACAAATATCTTTGATCCAATAGGAGAAATCGGTCAAAGTAATTTTCTCCAAAGCACCCTTTAATAGTTTCGGATGCAGTTCGTTGATAATTTTCGTCAGAAATTTACACGCGTCAACCCAGAGCGGTTTAGAAGTTCGCATTGGATTGACCAAGGCCGAAAAGTTTTTTACTGTATAACGTGCCAAGTCTGGACACGCTGTAAGAATCGCCAGAATCAATTCGGTTTTCTTCTCGCACAGATAGGGTTTTTCTAAAAAACCAATGATTTTTCTTTGTAGCTTATTATGCCGCTCCTGGAAGTGAGACATCGCATCAAAGGCGATTCCATGTTTTCGGGATGTAAGCAACGTCAGGAGAAAGTCATGAACAACATCGCAGACTGCTTGCTTTTCATTGGCATTGGTGTGCTGTGTTAATTTTGTGACAGTGTTTTGGTTCGGCTGTGCGAATTTTGCAGCTAATGCATCAGGACCCAACCAATCATAGAGCTTTGCGAAAGACTTGACACAATCCACATCGAAGACATTGACCTTTTTGGTTTTGGAGATTTCGGGACATTCTAGAACGAATTTTTTCAAGGTGCTGATGACAACACAAACAGTAACGTGATCGTCGAATTGCAAGCCTGATGCCAGAGCTTTTATGAGAACACCTTTGTCCAGGATGTTCCTAATCAAGAGGGTGTTTCCATCGACGAGATATGCGAGAATAAAATGAATGAAGGACTTTCGGACGGTTTCTTCTTGTTGCAGTTCATATTTGGAGTGGGAGAGGAAATTCACGATGCTTTTTACATTGGAAAGTATGTCGAAGGAAGCTAATAACTGTCTTCCTAGTTGTGGCTCAGCACAAACTAATGCTGTGAGCAGTTTCAAGGCACATGTTCGATGATTTAGATTGTTCGACTTAAGGAGACCCTCGATGACGGTTCCATGACTTTTGAGGAAGTAGCGGCAGGCACTAACAGCTGATTCAATGTGGCTCTTTTGATTGCTGAGGATTTCCATAACAACCAAATGGAGTGCTTCACAAAGATAGTATACATGGAACATGTTGGTTTTGTCGATGCGCTCAAACGCTTCGGCCAGTTCGAGGGGTTTTCCACGTTTTTCTATGTATTTTGAAATGATTTGGGGCTTTACCGAGGTAAGGTGAAGAAAATGACGAAGTTCTGAAACGATAAATGTATTTTTATTTAAAGTCGATCTGGGTTTTGAGAGTTGGAAGGTTTGGTAAAAATGTTTAGTTTTGAATGGACCTCATCGACATCTTTGATATGAAAAAGGGAATAAGACAGGAGTGTGATCTATCTTTTTGGACAGAACACCAGCATAGACTTACCAGTAATAAAATCCTTTTCTCTCAATTTTGTTCGAAAATTAAGCATTTTAAAATCTTTGGAGAATTTCATTTCTTTTTCATTGGGTCCTAGCTGCGAATTATTTAAAATTTCTTCATTTTCTAGTTGAAGAGCCGCTTCATGGGCATCTTCTTCATTCATAGGCTCTTCCAGAGTTTCTGAGTTGTTTTCATTTTTTGCCTTTTTGTTTGGAATTCCATTTAAATCGGCTTTAAGTTTACGTTTTCTTTTATTTGTTTCAATAGCCATTTTATTAAGAAAATTTAAAATATTTGAAAAACGCGTGCACAAGAATAAATTTGTATGAAGACGACAACGTGCTTTATTTTTGCAATTTTCTTTGCTTTGACATTTGGTTCGGCGAAGAAATGTCAAAATTTGATCAGCTGTTATGGCGTCGGTTCGAGACTCGATTCAAGACATGTTCCTTATGCGTGAAACAGATTGAACCAGCAACAGGGCCGCCATTAATTTAGAACCATTGTATTTCAATGGCCCCGTTCGGTATCTCATAGAAGCGCTACCAAAGTATTGCATGGCTCAAATTAGATTAGACCAGCACCAGCGTCGTTAGACCAAAGTTCTAAATTTGCTGTTGCTGTTCCATTGCTACCAATTTTGAGCATTGCTTCGGCTTTCGCCGAATTTTACATTTTTGCACACCAATTGAAACAGAACTATAAACTAATATCCCGGAATGAAAAATCAAAAAGAAATGTTATAGAGTAACAATATTATAAAGAGAGAAATCTTTGAAAAGCTTGAACTGTCATCTTATTAACCATTTTGGATAAGTATGAGTAAAACACAAGTACTGAACTTACTTAAAGAAATATTAGGGGGGGTGTTCATGAAACGTTATAAACATTCAGAAATTTAACATGCTCATTTCATGAACGCCACTTTTTGCATATCATAGATCAATAGAAGGCTTGGTCCTCATGTTACCGGTAGCGGAGGGTTCTCGATATATTGATCAATTTATACCTTCTTCTGTTGCGAAACAAAAAAAATTGTTTTTAACGTTTTCGACAAATTTTACAAATTCTTATCGGAAAGTTTAAGATTTGTCGTAAAAGATTTTTCATATTAGCTGTGTTTTGTTATCCACCAAGATCCATATGGATCTTTGTCAATAAATAAAACGATCCAGATCTAGATCCAGAGCATTATTTAGTGTTGAATTCCTATTACAATACTGCAAAAGGGTCATCCGTTTTTTTCAGAATTAGTAATAATTCTTGGATCTTGAAATAGATCCAATTAGATAGCAGGATTTAAAATTGTTATTGTAATACGTGCTAAGACATAATCCAGATCCAGATCCGAAAATAATGAATCACAGCTAATGTTGACATTTCTTAACAAAGATATTTCTGAAGCAAAGTATTTTCTAAAAGACTATTAACATGAGAAGAAAAAACGACTAACTAATGAACGAATATTCGACTGATTGCAATTCCCGAGGACCAATTTGTTTTCACAATTTTATTTTATTTTACAAATTAAAAAGAAAATTTTAATACCTAAATATTAATATAAATTATATTTCCATCGTTTGGTCTTGAGTTTCTTAGGAATAAAAGTTTATAAGTTGCTTTAAATTACATTTATTGATTTATCTGCCTTTTGTTATTCGCCCCAAATGTAAATAGTCCTTGAAAACTTTAAAAATTATATACAAATGAAAATCCAACGCAGTGCGGCTACACCTTAATTTATTACGGCACTAATTATACACATCTCTACGTTGCTCTTATAGCTTAATCTACTACAATTTTAAATAAAAGAGATGTATATGTTTCTAGCCTGTGAGACAGAGAAGAGAATACACAAATGACGAAAGAAAAGTTTTTCAGATCAATTCCGATTTCTTCTCCATCTTTATCGCGTCGCCATTTGTAATTCATCGCGTGTGCTTTTTTCAATCAAAGAAATTTGCAAAATTTTCTTAATTTTTTTCGTTTTATTTAAAATAAAATGAGTGATTATTCTACAGTAGCCCCGCCACAATCAAATATTAATCAATCCCAGGCATTTGCTGCCGCCCTTCAACGTGCAAAACAGGTAACAAAAAATGAAAAAAAATGGGCCCCAAGCATACATATCATCGCCGCCTAGAAAAAAATTCACAGCATGAAAATTGAAAAAACCGAAAAAAATCTAATGCCTCATTTTTGACTTTCATAATTTTGCATTAGATCGCTGCAAAAATTCAACCCACTGGCCAGCAGCAAACCCAGCCACAACAACTGCAAGGCGGCGGTGGGTACAAGCGTTCCCTAGAAGACGACTCCGCTGGACCGGATGCAAAGAAATTTTCAAGCCCGGATTCGTACAACTCACAACAAGGCGGAAACATGTCTCAGGCGCTAGCACAAGCTGCGGCCGTTGCGGCACGTCTTGCTGCCACCGCGGGCAACACGACCGAGGAGCAGATAAGGATTCCCGAGGGCATAGTCAACCAACTAGTGATTGGTCGAAATAGCAGCGATAATATTTCACACATTCAAGCGGAATCTGGTTGCAAGATTCAGCTATCACAGGATTCAGGTGAGTTTTTTTTTTTTTGTTATTTGCTGTTCACTGCTTAAGTGCTTAGTATTTGTATAGGTCTTGCGCAAAGAAAAGGGGAGCAATTCCCAGTTTTTTTTCTATTGTTATATAAGTGCGCCGGTCTTTGTTCTAAAAATGGAAAAAGAGGGAATCTTAATAGTTGCCGATGAAATAGTTCAGCATTGTTTATAATCTTTTTAAAAAGCGTGCTGCGTAAATGGTAATGCACGTTGAGGGTTTCCCTTGTGCCAACTGAGCTAATTGTTCTATTAGTCAAGAGAACCCTTTTTGCAACTTGTAAGGGGACTTTTAAAATGTTCATATTTGTACGTTTTAAAGTTCTCTTGGCTTCTTACCTAGAGTGGCTGTAAAAATCTGTCGGCTAAGCTGTAATCAGTTGGATGACAGAAGAGCAAAAATGTAGTTCAACAGACGATTTAACTGATAAGTACAAAATTAATCCTACATTAAAAACAGGATAGATTCTATTCCAGCACTATTATTTTCAGAATTGTGGACATTTTAATTTACTTAACATACAGGGGTATTAAACAATGGTAGGCAAAATAAATTCAACAGGCAAGTCTTTCTGCCGCACAAAGCAGAAAGCCTGTTTAAATTTCTTGAGATTTTAAGATCATGCTGGATGGACCCAAAAATTGAAAAAAATCATGGATAATAAAATAATTGTTGAAAGGTTAGAACGTTGTTTTTTTTTACAGTTTCAACACTCATATTTTCAACTCCACTCTTCAAATTTTGGCAGCCTGCCCAAATTTGCTCAAAAAGTAAACATACAGACCTAATTTTAACCCAAATATCGTTCGTTTACATAAATAGGTCTGTATGTTTACTGTCCAAAACTACGAATTACTACGAAATTTAGCCAAATCCTGTTAGTTTACACAAACATTTGGAGAGTTTTGGGCAGAATAGAGAGCTGCAGTGCCCCTTGGCTTAGTGGTTAGAGTCGGACTGCTAAGCGAATGAGCCTGCGTTCCAATCTCGCTCATAGCCGCCTTCTTTTCTAAAGAGTACTGCCTCTTGCAAGTAACTGACAAAACCTCCTACATCTTATGTAGCCGTTCGGACTCGGCGGTAAACTGTAGGTCCCTTTCATTCTTGCAGATTAACACCACACACACAGGAATGGTTGAGAGTATAAGTCACTAGGCCATGGCTCTTGAGAGCTCAAGAGAGAGTAAAGTATTTCCCCTTCACCTTTCTGCGTAGAATTACATAAGCTACAATGTCTACCTACAACGTTTTTTCAAATTAACCTATAGTTTTCCAGTAATCTCAAAAAAAAAAACTGAATTTACCCCTAACATTTTTTACTCCACTCCAAATTTAGGGTACACTTTACGAAATTAGGAATGCAGTTTTGTCGGAATTTTTTCGAAGTGAATGTCTTATTTTCCTGGACTATCATTCATTGTGTTTTATTCATACTTTTCCGAAATGATCAATGAGATGACAGTTCAAGCTTGTAGGCATTGTCAAAAGAAGGCGGAAGATTTCTCTCGATAGTATTTCCCGAGTTCACAAATGTAACAATGCAGCATCACTGCAAAATACAATTGTAAAAATATGGTACCATTTGTATAAATTTTTAGCAAAATTTGATTTCATTATTGAGAGCAAAGGTCAAAACTTTTAAAGAAAGTTATAAAAAAAGGGTTTTTTAATATTTATGAACTCGACCACAGTTACTCTATGCCTAATGTTTGAGAGTTTTCGTGAGAAGAGAGAAATTAGAGAGCGCAAAATATTTCTCCTAATCAGTGTTGCCACCCTATAGATGATTAAGCGCAGTATATATGAGAAAAAAGCGCAGTAGCATGCAATATATCGCAGTAGATCTTACATACAATATACAATTTGTGTATAATTAACGCGCACTCAAGGGGTTAGATAGGTACCCTTATTATGCCAGGAAAAGCAAAGAGAAAGAAAGAGCTAATGGTAAAGCATTCCACATTCGTGTAGTACGGCTAAGGAACGACTCTCTTTACTTTACAGTACGACCGAAAATGGCCTAAGGGGTGGCTATTTTAATTGAGGACTGATCGCAGATATTAGGTGTTGCAAAAAAGAAGAGTCTAGAGACATTACGTTGGTGTTAAAGTGAAGAAAATGTATCTATGAAGTTTCCTGTCTCCAATCATTTTAAAATTTAAAGGCTCATCTTTGAATGCTATCCAAGAACTATACGTAAGCTTTTGGATGTGACTAATTTTAAATGGTTTCCCAAAAGTCTAAGAACGTCAAAAAAACCGCGTTTTCGGCGGCGTCTGTCATTAGCTTGGCGGCCTGCAAGACGTCTGTCACAAACACTTTCGCACTCAAGGAATCGGGGGCGTTGGGGTGTGATGCATTTGAAGTGGTTTCCTTCACTAGGTCTATTTTCAGAAAAATGGTACTTCTAACCCACTATTACCGGTAATGCTGCCTCTATGGGCTGGCAGACGATTGATGGTGTTATCACCTTGAGGAGGACTGTTTGTAACATCAATATCATTTGGTTTCCTCTCACGCAAAAAATCTGTTGCGGGCTCTCGAACTACCTGCCTAGCGCAGATTAGAGCAGTTAGAGCTGGCTCGGTGAACCAATAATAAATGGAAATACTCGGTGAATGCATTCAGACTGAACATGGTTATGCTTAATGGTTAAAGTTATCTTTGGATAGTTATCACGTTTTTAAAAGAGGAGTAGAATCATTTTGCTGCGCAGTAAATTTTCGTTTGGAGCTAAGCGCTAAAGGAGTAGGGTAGCAGCACTGCTCCTAACTCCCTATTTCAAACCAAACGAAGTTTGGGGAGTAATATGCACTGTTTTCCAATTGGTTTGTGCACAGAAATTATCACTGACATAGTGATACATCATGTTTTTTTTGTACAGTTTGATAGTCTTCAATTTTCTGTGCACAAAAAGCTTTGTTCGTCAACTCCCTAAAACAAACTATTTTGAACATTTTACAAAAATAAGTTTGTTCCAATTACTGTGCAAGTTGAGTCCTCTGATGCCAGTTGTTTGCAAGAAGAAGTAGAGAAGAATTGTTCCTGCAAGCGTGGAAGCACCTACACTACTAATTGTTTTGTAGGCTAAGCTGATGCTACAAATAGGCAAAACATTTTTCTTGAAATAATAAACAAAACATTTTAAAAACTTTTCGCAATAATTGTTAGTTTCCACCAATCTTTTGACATTTAAGTAGTGATGCTCGAACATCTGACAGTTTATCGATAGTATAGATGGTGAAAAATATCGGCTACATCGATAGTTTAAAAAACAATCGAACGACTATCGATAGTTTAAATAATTCAAACTAACCTTCACATTTCGAGCTTGCGCTTATTCAAGAGATGGAAACCTGTTAAAAACAGATTTTCGATGTGAGGCTTGTTAAAGCTATGAGAGAGTGTCCAAAAGCTCTTGCTGCACTGGCAGCCAAACACTTTCAGGCAATAAGATAAAATCTTGCAGCTTACGGAGTGCTTTGAAATCTTAAGAACAACAATATCCAGCCAAAAATTCGTAAGAATTTCCTCTTACACGAGGAATTTCCGCAGTTGATAGCGTTATATGTGAAAGTTGTCTTGTAACTGTTGAAGGCAGGGATGTAATTAAAAAGTTAACTGATACTGTTAATAAGCTAATAAATTTTGGTCACAGATATTAATAATATAAAAAGTTACCTAAACATGAACAAACTTAAATTAAACACAGAAAAAACCAGAAAATAAGTTAATTTGTTAAATAAATGAATTTCAATGTATACAAGAAACTAAATACCTGGGAATAATAATAGATAGTAAGTTAAATTAAAAAAACACATTTTGAAATGATCTATACAAAAATAGCCACAAAAATAGGTTTTTTTTTCGAAGAATACGCAAAAAATTAGTATTTCTATGGCCATTAAAATATACAATTCCATTATACAGCTACATTTTGAGTATTGTCCAACAATACTATTATTGGGGTCTGAATTAATGATAAACAAACAACAAATTTTACAAAAATTGTAATCGTTATACATCTACCTATAAGCAATATGTTAAGTACATTGATATGGCTATCTGTAAAACAAAGAATTATTTTGAACACTGATGTTTATTTTTAAAGTAAAGAATAACTTAATGCCGGGATATTTAAAAAGAAGACTGATCACAAGAGGTGAAATAAGATGTTAATCGGCACCTCCTATCTCTCCCCTCCCTATCTTCGTAATGCCCGCGCAGTGTGTTCTACATTAAAAGGGAAACAAATAATCCCTTGTGCGCGCGTTAATTAACAAAAAAAAATAAATAAAAAAACTTAATCTGAGAAATAATAATAATTTACATTTAAAAATATGTTATTTTTTAAGGGGCTACAAACTTATGATAGTCTTCCTTTTAATGTTATATTAGAAACTAATATAGTTAGATATAAGCAATTAATAACTTACTTTGTAAGAAACAATTGTTAATGTAAAAAAAAAAATAGCAAAATTTAATGCTAAATAAATTAATTACTTACTTAAACCTAGTACACAAGACCGCCACTCGTGCTCTCTCTAATCTTTTCGATTATGACTTTTTTACAGTTTTATTGAAGGACATTAGGGTAATTCAAGAAACGTGGTAAACTTTACTTTTGTTGAAATCTATAAAATCTTATCAAGCCTATCGAATTTGATGACATTGTCATCAAGAGAGTTAAAAAACTATGAATAATTTAAATTGTATTTAAATTTTTTTAATGATAGAAGGACCTTTAATAGTTAGTTTTAAATGCTTTATAATTTGCCTTTGCCTATTCATTTGATAAATATATCAACACTATCGATAATATCGGAAATAAATACTATCGATGCTTAGGCCGCTCTCTCACTTGTCGGTGCGGTATAGTATCTCTCGGCTTCCTCGGTACACATTCGGTACCGATATTTCACTGAATACATACATTTTAATGAACACCTACTGATTTGGTCGGTATGTGTGGAATCGGTACGATATGAAAGCGGTGTACCGAGTGTCGGTATGGAGTATCAGTATTGTTTCTATATTTACCGCAAGGAATTTGTGTTTGACGTCGGTCGTCTAGGCAACAGTTTGTTTTGTATAAACAAAAATATAAGAAAATATTTGTTAATACAAAATAATAACTTTTGACAGAAAATGAGATCCGAGACTGCTTCGAATTTAAAGTTTTGAATAATTCTGTGCTGAAAGGTTACCGACAAGTCAGGAGATGAACATGAGATCGGTTTGCATTCGGTAAAGCTATAAATACCGATTACCGATACCGCACCGACAAATGAGGTAGCGGCCTTAACAACACTAGGAAAGAATGCTGCAATTTTTTTGGTTTAAAGCGTTCCCGTACTTTTTTCGTAGAAATCTCTTAAAGAGAGAAAATATCCCCTCTACTCAAAAATCTGATAGCTGCGAATAATTATCGGGAACATAACTAATGATAATGATCACATCGTTCTCATTGTCCCTACACAGTATTTGTTAAACAATTTGCTTCAATGTTCATATTGATCCATTTTAATAAAATTGTCTATCAAAACCAATTTCTTTGTACCTATAACTTGTTGTCTGTCTGTTTTCAATTCCGTTTAGACTGTCAAAAGTCACGGCAGCAAGTTGTCAAAAGGCGCTCACACAACTAAAAAAAAAATCAATCTTGTTTATGTCTGTTTTTACAAGAAAAATCTGATTCCAAATCTGAAAATTAAAAATGAATTCGACATTGGATATGTGTACTGTGTACCTACTTATCTATTATACACTCCCAGCAGATTAGCTTATTCCATCACCGGCCGGCCCTGTCAACTCAAATGGCATCTTTTCACCATTACTTGGACCGCCTCCAGTTGCAAGATAATTGTGGCGTTCGGTGGCGTTGTTTGTTATCAAAAACATTAATTTTTCCTTATAGACTATAGCGAGTCTATAAGGAATTTTTTCAAGCGGTTGCATATTGGCGCCAGTTATAGCGATCAGGAAAAAAATTCAAATTGATATTTAACCATGTTTTGATATGATTTGAAACATAATTAAATTACTATGCTAATAGAAGGGAAATCACTCAAAGAATTTTTTTTTCAAAAAAAAGTTTTCAATTAAACGAATATTTAATCAGCGTTTCCATGACCTTAGAAAGAAGGGGTACGTAAGTTTTATGGATTGGATGGAGAAAGGGGTGGAGGGGTGGAGGGGTCACCTTTCTTAGGAACAGGCTGGACAAGTGCTGTTTTCCATCTTCTGGGAACGAAGAGTAGGAGCGATTGAACATCTTACGCAGTGGTTTTGCCAGTGTGGAAGAACAACTATTCAGAAGAAGGGGTGGGGGGGGGGGGGGGGGTTATACCATCCGTGATATATGGAGATCTTTGAAAACTCTTACTAAGTACGAGTGTGGCAAAAATCTGCCCCAAGGAAAAATTCACATTCTCAAGTACAGGAGGGGCAACGTTTGCTGTGAGGCAGTGTAGATCAAGCAGCGAAATGGGCTGCGACCATACTGTCTTAGGAGAATTTTTGTCCGTAATTTTTGGTCATGCAAAAATTTGATTTTATTAATGACAGAGCTGATTGAGTTCCGAAAAATGTCGGTATCCTTTCATATTGCACAGCAATTTTAAAAACAGCTAACCACAATCAGCTGCATGGGAATGTGTAGTACGTTTTGATACCAATTAGGCATTTTTCTTTTTAGTTCATAACAAAATTTCCTTCTTTTAGCTCTAAGCGTTTAGAGTTTTAAATTGTTTTTCCTTTTAATTCTGTTGAGGGCGCTCTGTGGTGAATTCAGAAAAGAATAACAGAGTAAACGGAGTAATGCTAAACAGAAAAAAATATCCAAAATAATTAAAATGGTGGAAGAGATTGGTATACCTGATGATTTTTACTTGGTATTATAGTAGGTACAATATACAAAAAACTGAGATAACAGTCAAACATGTCTGTCTGTTTGTATGTATAACGATCAAATTTGGTATGTGAGGTAGTTTTGGCATTCTTTTCAGAGGGTTTTTTGAAATTTTATTTAAGAGATAAAAAGAACGGTAGCTGCCATATAATCGTTAAGGAAAAGCTTAATTTTCTCTGAAACGGCTCTCCAAACGGCTCAAAATTTTGAGTTTGAAAACTAATTAAAAAAAAAAACTATTTCCTAAAATTTAGTTTGAAAGCAAAATAAATGAAGAGATTACTGGCTTTACAAAAAAGGTATATTGTGAGTGTAACCGTTGTTTGTTTAATATTTTTTTCTGTTTTAATTAATTTTTTAGAAATTGCCCTTTCTGGATAATTTTTTTTTGTTTAGGGCCATCTCGTCTCGTGAATCCTTACCTTTCCTTAGGTGGCCCTACGGTCCGGTTGGACCTGGGCCTCAAGCAACAAGCTTCTCCAGCCAGCTCGGTCCCTAGCTAGCTGCCTCATGTTACGCACGTGGAGTCGGTTGAGGTCCTCTTTAACTTCTGTGCATCACCTGAGTTGATCTTTCTCTACTGCGCCGTCCCTCTGGGGTGGATTCTAAGATTTTTCGGGCTGGAGCATTGATGTCCATCCGCTCTATATGACTCGGCCATCTGAGACGTTGGATTTTTACTCTTTTGGCTAGCCTGTGTCGCTGTACAGCCGGTACAGTACTTCATTGTATCTTCTTCACTTCTCCACTTCGTTAATTCATACGGGACCAAGAATCACCCGGAGAATCTTTCTCGTGAGTCATTCTGTATACAAAAAAAATACTTTCCTCATAAAACAAATATTGTTTAATCAAAATAAATACTTGTTTTCACCCTGCAAAAAGTTTCTTATTTTGAAAAATATAAAAAAAAAAAAACAAAGTAAACAAAAAACATTATCAAAACCGGAGCTCTTCTTGAGGACTTCCGATGAAAGGCTTTATTGACGCCACTATTTGCTTGCCAAAAGTGACCATGATTAAAAGATTTTCGTTGATGTAGTTTCGTCAAAGGGTCATACCAGAAACATAACAGGCACATTAATTTTTAGAACGCGTATGCTGATCAAGCAACATCTAGAATAATTGTAAAGATTTGTTTGGCGCGAATTCGGTGATTATTTTCTCACTTAAAATTGAAAAAAAATTGTTACCCCACCTGAGTAGAGATTTATTCGGTCATTTTCTTTAACGACAAAAAACGACCAATGACACAACCGGTATGAAAACAACACCATAGAGTAATTTTTCTTCATGAAGTGATATTTCTTGAAGTACATTGGTGTACCTGACCAATGACGTATATTCTGTATATTAATTAACGCTCTAGAAGTTCCCGTCGCCAACTAAAAGAGTATACATAGTAAGAGCAAAAATTACATTTTTTTATTTACTATTTCCAGAACGGACTGTTACGATCCGTGGCAGTCGTGATGCCGTTACTAAAGGACGCGAAATGATTCAACAGATGGCCACGCAGCAAAGTGCAGGCACAGTAGAAATTGTTCTTTCTATTACCATGCCGCCACCAGGCCCAACAGGCTATCCTCCATATCAGGAAATTATGGTTCCCGGAGCAAAGGTTGGTTTAGTTATCGGAAAAGGTGGTGAGACTATAAAAATGTTACAAGAAAAGACTGGCGCAAAAATGGTCATCATACAAGATGGTCCCAATCAAGAAGTCATTGTAGGTTTTTTTTTCATAAATTTATAACTGCAAATTACTAAAAATATTGCTTTCACATAAAGAAACCCCTGCGAATTTCTGGTGATCCTCAAAAAATTGAGCATGCAAAGAATCTAGTATTTGAATTGATTCAAGACAAAGACATCGTTCGACCAGGCGGTGGATTCAACAATTCCAATGGATCGGGAGGTGAATCAGCTGAAGTCTTCGTTCCAAAAGTTGCCGTAGGAGTTGTTATTGGCAAAGGTGGTGACATGATCAAGAAAATCCAAGGCGAGACTGGTTGCAAATTGCAGTTTATTCAGGGAAAGAACGATGAACCCGGTGATCGTCGTTGTATAATTCAAGGAAGTCGTCAACAAGTGGAGGACGCTAAGCGTATGATCGAAGGGCTAATTGAAAGTGTGATGGTAATGTTTATTTACTTTTATCATGCTTGTTCTTGAAATAATATATTTTCTTTGTAATTTCTTCTGTGGGGACTTCGTCTATCTCCAATTACTCAATTGGCTTTTTTTTTAAGCAGAGAAGTCAACAAAACAACCGAAATAATAACGCCGGTGGTGGTGGTGGCCAAGCTGATAATACGAATTCTAATTACGGCTATGGCTATGGTGTAAATCACACTCAACAAGCATCTAGAGAGGAAGTCACTTTCTCTGTTCCCGCTTCAAAATGTGGTGTAAGTTTTGTAAACCTGCACACAAAAATATACATATGTATTACAAAATATTAACAAAATTACAGATTGTTATTGGTCGTGGTGGTGAAACGATCAAACTGATCAATCAACAGACTGGTGCCTATTGTGAAATGGATCGCAGTGCGGTAAATCCACCATCTGAGAAAATGTTCAAGGCAAAGGGTACACCCGAACAAATTGAACATGCTCGCCAAATGATTTCGGAAAAAATTAACATTGATTTGGTAGTCTTGTCGCGTAAGCCAATCGGCAATGCGCCAAATCACCAAAACAATTATAACAACAATGGCATGCAGAGCGATCCAAACGCTGCCTATCAACAACAGTGGGCAGGATACGCCCAGCAAGGTGGTTGGGATCAATCGCAACAGCAGCAAGCCATGAGCGCAATGCCTCAAGCGGGTGCGGCAGGGCAAGCAGATTATTCAGCACAATGGATTGAGTATTATAAGTAAGTTGACAGATAAGTTTTAATTTTCATCGGATTTTGCTACAATAATTGTGTTCTCAGATCAATGGGCATGCACAGAGAAGCAGAAATGATTGAACAACAATTAAAGGCAAAACAAGTGATGGCAGCAGCTTCAAATCCAGTAATGCCTGCTGCGACACCTCAAATGGCTCCACAACCACAAGTCCAGCCCCAGCCCCAACAGCAGCAGCAGCAACAGCAAGTGCAGCAACAACATGCACAGCAGCATGTACAGCAGCAACAACAACAGCAACAACAGCAAACAGCGCAAGGTCAAGCACCCGACTACAGTGCACAATGGGCTGAATATTACCGAAGTATAGGTAAATTAGAAGAAGCCGAGGCAATTGAAAAACAAATGAAGGTAAAGATTTAGCGAAATTGTATATATGTACAGGCATATTCACATTTTCGATTTTAGGGTGGAGCATCAAACGGACAAGCCAATGCCAATCCAAGTGTAAGCGCTCCCACACAACCTGCTGCAGCGGCTGCAGCACCACAGCAACCTGCGGCCGGAGGTTATCCGCAAGGAATGACTCCTACCCAATATGCACAGTATTCTCAATATTATGCTGCAGCTGCTGCAGCCGGTGGTCAACCCGGCGGTTACCCCCAGCAAGCATATCCAGGTTATGGTTATCCCAGTGGGCCACAACCGGGTATGCCTGGTGGTCCCCAAGGTAGCGCAGGCGGTCCTCCCAATCTGCAACAGCATAAAAACCCCAAACCAAGCGATAAAAAATAAGATATGGTAAGTCTGGACATAAATTCGTTTGATTAATTCTATTTTTCTGATTTAATTTAATATTTCTTTTGATTTGTTGTTTCCTGTTTTCTTTGTATACAAAAAACAAATGCTGTTCCCTCCATCGATCATTTTAACATAAAATTACTATCCTTCCCCTTATCTTATAATGAACTCATTTTAGACTTAAGCTAATTGTTTATTTAAACTTTCCAACAACAACAATATGCAATAATTTCTTACAGAGGTGTCACGTTTGATGATTTTATGTGTATGGAGAGAAAGAGATATACTTATAATAAAATAAAACTTACATATATAGTTAAAGACTAAGTAAACAAAACAAAAAAAAATGTTTACTTAACATTCTTCCTTCGTTTTCGACGCTTGTTCTAGAGAAATTAAATAATTCAAAAGGAATCGTTTTAGTATATTAACATATACATGTAAGGACACTTGAAAAAAAAAACAACAAAAACCTTTATTATATTGCAAAAATTCTTATAACAATATTATACTTAAAATTATCATTAAATTTATTTTTAAGTATTTACATCTTTGAACAAAAAAGAAAAAAACCTAACAGTAACAATATTAAGCAAATAGCAACTTCAATTATTTGTTTCAAAGAAATATGCAAAAAAAAACAAATTAAATAGAAATTATTTTGAAATTATTATCAATAATATAAAACTTTCAAAACATAAACATTATAATAAATATTTAACATAATTATGTATGTAGTCGTTGGTTTTTATTAAAAATATATATTAAATAATAATTATAACTACTGTCACTGCATTAAAGAAAAAAACAACAAAACACAGCCGTGCCTGGTACTACCGCTTCTCTCTCTCTCTCTCTTTCTCAACGAACTGCACACACTCCCGCCCGATTCCTAGAAGGATGACATCAAATCCGGCTGAAAGTGTTTCGCAAAGTTGCGAACAAAAGAGCTTCATGATGTAAGTTATGTGAACAAAAATAAAAAAAAAAAATGTTTTAGTTTTACTTTAAACTGCTTTTTATTATATAAATCCTTCTAAAATATATAATGGAATGTTATAAATGAATACATAAATTAATTGTATCTCATAAGATAAAGATCACACCATAAAAGCATTATTCTAACATATGTATGCATGTTCAATAATCTCATGCAATGTACATGTGTTGGGTATTGGGAGGGACAAATTGGTTATCCTTCTTACTTATTAAATTTTAAATATACATAAGGTACATAAATTTAACTGCAATAACATGTTATATAATCGAATACAAATACAAAGTAAAAGGATGTTAATGGGTTTGGTAGAGAAAAAAAAACTAATGTATCTGCCCATGAGTCACTATGTCTCGTTATCATTCAAACAAACCTTTGGAGTGATGGTTTTATTATTTAGCCATTTCTGGGATCTCAGATAAAAATATGTTATGAAAGCCACTCCTTTCCTCAATGTTCTGTGGGAAGTTTGGTTTTAAAAGCTAATGTTTGTTTAAATTTCTTTGAATTATTAAATTGAGCTTATTATTGGATCTAGGGTCCCGTATAGTGTTAGTGTGTAGGACTAGGACTGCTTTGCCAATTGGTCGGGGTTATATTTCCCTTCAAAGCCACAATTCCTCTATGAGTCTGATTTTTCTTGATAAAGTGTGTCTTATATGAAAATTGTAGGTCTTTTCCAACCCTACACACGCAAGAATGGTTGAAAGTATGTCACTAGGCTTTGGCTCCTAATTTACATTCTCAGTAAGCTTGGTTTAGGGTTCCAATGCATTAGCCGTGTTTTTTTTTGGGAAAGCTAAAGTGAAGTTAAATTTCTCAAAAAAACGTATCGGCAAACCGCCTGTTATTTTATGTCAAAATTGACATCTCGACTACTTAAGACAACGGGCTTTGTGCGTAGAATCCGGTATTTGCCATAAACCTTTATGGATGATGAAATGGCAATTGTGCTCGTTATTGGGATTAGTTACTAAATTCCATTTTAATAACGCAGCTATGTACGTTCAAAAGTGCAAAATTGCAACAGTAAATACTAAATATGTATTATTTAATATATTTTTAAAACGTACTCCTTATTTTAATTAAATCATTTCAAGATTGCTAATAGAAAGTCAGCAGAATTTTTGATTCTTTATATAACTTCCTATAATCTTGATTGATTGTGTTACCTATAATCACATAATCTACTCTACGAACAGAAATGCATGATACAAGTCATATCATGACAGAAATGATCAATTGTGAATAAAATCTTTTTATGTGAAACATATATGAAACAAGAGGGTAAATAACTTCGAATTCGAAAATGTATTCGCAACCAGATGCAACATCTACTTTTATCGGCAACTGGTAGTTGTATTTGTAATATGTAAAAAATTCAACTGCGCTACGGATAGTTTTTCCAAAAACAACACGGCTATTTTAAATGGGCTTTATAATTGATATTTTTTGACGAATAAGGACTCCATGCTATGTTTTTTGTTACTTTCTTGTTGTGGTGCGGACACATACCATACAAAAAACTAACAAATGGGAGTTTGGATTGTAAGACGTACGAAACATTTTCCTCTCTGTTAAATTCTCTGTATGGTTCCGATGTAGGATGTAGTTGAGGCTTAAAAGCCAGTTCGCTTATACATATAGAGTTAAAACAACGCGCTCTTATGGAAGGGATAGTATCGTAAAAGCGGCAAAAGGCGTTCAACGCACGCGCGCACTTATCGCATCTTCTGCATTTCTTTTCTCGGTTCTATAATTCGTATTCAACGCATTGAATATTGTTTTTCTTCGATTATATCATTATTGTGTTTTAGGGCCGGACAATCTATGAAGTCATTTTTAATTGGCCTGGGAACGTTACGATTTGGACAGCCCTGCCATCGCAAGGAAAACTTGTTTTAGATGCAATGATGCTTTGAATGTATTTTTCTGTTGACCTGGACATTCTTCTATATACTAAAAAAAGTATGCGATGAAATGCCCCCAACAAAAAAAAATCTGACAGTTTTGCTGCTCTATGCTTTTTGCTTTGGCAATTGGGATTGCGATAAATTTGCCGCTAGTGGAGACAGCGTGTTAAGGAGCCATCGCGGCAATAAATTTAATATGACCAACTTTTGGTGAAAATGAAAAGCGTTTATTTCTTTTTTGTAATACTTATTACAATGTGTAATTAAAGATTAGAACTTGCGTACACGTCAACAAGGCCCTCTTATTTATTTATACTAATTATCTTTCCTATCCTATTCAATTCATGCAAACTATTCAATGGGAGTGGTGGAAACCCAACTGGGGTGGAAATCGTGTTCAACATTAGTATGTTTTCTCCACTGTTTTATAGCTTAAGTGTGAAAATGGTTTTGCTTGTTTTCGACCCATTTTATAAAGAAAAAAAACTATCCAATTGAATTCTATATGTGACAAAATATGTACATATGCAAGAACATGTATGAATGTTTGTTTGAGATTTGACTCACATTCACTTATAATGTCTAAAAAATCGTTGTATTGTAAGGAAACAAAAAATAGGTCGGCTTGCTGACACAAAACAACATAATATATTATAATACTTTGTTTCTCTGCGTAAAATATCCAATATTTACATAATGTTGACTGTTTTAGCTTTTCGTATCGGAACCTTTTATGGTTGGTTTACAAGTTGCATTAAAAAAAAAGTCGTTAGGGTGATTTTACGGAATTTTATACTATTCAATAGCAAAGTCGGAAGGACAGTTTGGCGCCACTTTAAACATCTGGGCCCACATATTCGTAATGGAGAGATTTTTCCTGATTTATTAAAATATAATAGGTATACACTAGTCGGCATAAGTATTTTGATGAAATAAAAATCGTGCATTTTTGAGTTTAAATCTTAAATATCTTGTTTATTTTATATATAAATAATATAAACTTAAAAATAAGCAAACAAATATTTTTTCATATAAACTTAAAAAGATATAAATTATTTAGTATAATTTCACATGTTGGCATAAGTATTTTGACAAACTATGTAATAGTAAAAAACAAAGTTTAAACTTAACAAAAGTAAAGAAATGACTAAGAATTTAGTAAAATGTATAACCTTGTTTGGCTTCAATAACTTTTTGAAGGCGTCTCAGTACTGTATCCATTAAATTTTAATGAATCTCTAGAGATATCTCTTTCCAAAGGAAAGCGACCCCAGAAATGGTCTCCTCTATTGTTTTATTTAACGAAATTGTTCTTTTGCGTTTTAAAAGAGACCGGCGTTTTCTATAATATTCAAATCTGGACTTTGAGGTGGCCAGGACAAAGTAACACCAACAACCTTTAAAAAGTTAGTTATCATCCGAGATTCGTGGCATTATCCTGTTGCAGGATAAGTGATTCCCCAATAAGTCTATCTCCGGAAGGAAAGGCATTTATGGTACTAAGATATTGATTTTGATTCATTGAACCGATGATAGGAACCAAGTCACCCATTATATGCAACACATCCCCAGAACATGACAGAGCCTCCACCATGGCTCACTTTTTGATAAACAGGCCATTTTTTTTTTTGCTTTACTACCTTTGGCAATCTTACAAAAAATTTGTTTTTTTGATGTGTTATACTCAAAGGAGCTTTCATCTGTCCATAGAACGTTTCTGCAGAACTCCTTAGGCTTGTGCAGATGTTCCTTCCGAAGACCAGTCTTAAGCTTGCTTGTCTTTGATATGTATGGAATGTCCTTAGCTTTAAGGCCCGTTTGATGATACGATACTTAAATATTTATGTTCAACTTAAGCGCTTATGTTCTACTTTTTCCGCTGCATAAACTGTCACATAAGCGATTAAGTTGAACATAAATATTTAGGTATCGTATCAGCAAACTAGCCTAAATGTCTTAAAATATCACGGAAAAAATCGTCGTGTGCATGGATTCTTATCAGTAGAAAGAGAACGCAAAGGTAAAAAAAAACCCATAGAGCAAAAACGATACTAAGTAAAGCTAGATTCAATAGTCACAAAAAGGTTTCGTCAAAATACTTATGCCATGCCGACTACTGTATATGGGTATACCTCCAAGCCAAAAACTGTTTTTTTTTTTTTTGCCTCTTTTGGTGGTCGTCTGGTTAAGTGTTGAGCCAAAATAATCCTGCCAGATGATTGAATTCGAAATATGGGCACTAATACCTCAACATGTGTACATTTTTGTTACACCTCCAAACCAAAAATTTGCTGTTGGCTCTCGGTCTCTAATGGATTTTTTCTGAATGTAGAGAGAAAAGTATGGGGTTGCAGGGTACAGGACACAAATATAAAGGGATGGTCAAGAAACCAAACATTTTACTGATGTTTTTGTATACATAACAATAGCTAAAAGATTTAATTTTTTTTGTTTTCTAGGTTTTTCACTCTTGTGAATTTGGATTAATATATTTTTTTACATTGAATTCACCATTTTGCATTTTAAAAATAACTTCTACAAAAAGAGTTTAACTTTTTTGCACGTAGTGTTAACCTTTTGCGAAGCAAATTCACCTTTTCGCAAAAGTAATTCACCCTGTTTGCAAAACCGTTTCACCTGCATGCAAATCAAATTTACCTATTTAAAATCAAAAATATTCATTAATTCAATAAAGACAAATTTTATTTAAATCGATTGCAAAATGTTGAATTGTATGTCAATAAACTGTAAGTGTTTTGTCTACGTTTGTTACTGGAGTAGTTATCATATAAAAATAGTTGTTTGGTGCTTATGATTTGAACGATATAAGGCTCTTAGGTCGTATACAGGGTGATTCACATTAGGCGGGTCAAAAAGTTAATGTGCGTCCGTAGGTTAAGTAGAGACAATAAAATCGTAAAGAACGGGGTTTATTCTCCCCGAAGCCTTAAAATTGAAAAAAATAAATATTAAAAAAAAACAAGACTTAAAATTAAAATGCCTATAAGCTTGTTTGTAAATTCAGAAACAATTATTTTTATTATTTTAAATCTTCTCCCAACAGGTGGGGCCCATGCCCATTTCCTCCGTCAACTTAATTAAAAAAAAATTGACATGTCAGGTCTTAGGTGTCCTTAATAAAATAAGGAATATACCAGTATTTTGTTACTTGTATGCTCTGAATATTAAACAAATTATATAAAATAGGTAAATCCTTTTATTCATTATTAATTAATATTAAACTTCAATTTAGGAACTTGAAAAAAAAATAGTTTTGGTTAATTTTAATTTTCTCAAATTTTTCAAAAAAAATCAGTTTATGACTGATAATATAATTAATTATTAATTAAATGACAAAATCATTTAATTTTGATAACAAAAATAGTATTTAATGACGTACAATTAAAACAAAATAATTTGAATTTTTTATTCTATTATTTTTGTTTCGAAATTTTAAATGTTAAACTTACTTTATTTAAAAGAAGATTTCTGGTTTTAGAAAATGTTATTGTTGAAAATTGTTCCTTCCACCTAAATTGGGGAATAGACCACACCACATTTCCCTGCGATTTTTTTTTTGTCTTGACCCAACGCTCTTTGTCACACCTAATGGAAACCGCTTAGTATAATAGCATCAATTCAGTGCAATTTTAACCAATCGCTACATTCTATATAATGCATCGAAACACTGACTCTGTCAATTTAGTTTAGTTTAGTTGTGTTAATTAAACGGGGATATCGTCGAAAAATTGGAAGCACATTTTGGTGACCCGACAAGATCCAGTAAACATTTCACACTATGGCTGGGTTAACCAGCAAAATTACCGCATTTGTAGAACGGCAAATTTATTCGGGATTTAAGTGCATGACCATTGATTGATTGGGCCGCCGTTTGAGCCAAAGCTTTCATTGGACAATTTTTCTTGAGAGAAAGCCATACACCCGCTGGGAATGGCTTTCAGTGGATGCTCATTATGCCTGCCCACAAATGTGTGGAAAAGGTTATTACTGGTTTCAACAAGGCGTTACGCCGTGCCATTATACACATCGAAACAGTTTCTGCAACGTAAATTCACTAAACGTGTGCCGTCAAAAATAAGGCGATTTGACTGTCCACTCACTAGATTTGTTTCGGTGTTCTTTTTGTAGGGACTTCACTCTGGTCAAACTAAATGGAAATCGGTTGTTGAGTTATTCAAGATTTACATATCAATATAGAAGATGGTGCACACTATTTCTCTCATTGAATACATATGTTCCGACTTTAATATTTTTTCCGTTATGGTTAGTAAAAAACTACTCACAACCATGAAAATTTACAACCGTTAATATTTTAAATAGGTTATTAAATATATTCACAATTTTATAGAATCTATAAAATCTTTCTTTTTACTTGCGATTATAGGGACTATAAGGCAAGTTTAGGATTCGTGAATATTAAAAAAATAGAGAAGTGATCGAGAAAAAATGTCTGTCTGTCTGTCTGTCAGTATGTATAACGAGCTGCAGCCTAAACGGCTTAAGCGATTATCTTCAAACTTGGTGTCTGTGATTCTTTAGGGATTTATTTTTAGCCCTAAAAATAACGGTACCTGCCATATGACCATTTAGGAAAATCTTATTTTTCTCGAAAACGGCTCCACCGATTTTAATCAAAATGTTTGAGATTTTTTTTGTTGGTATTGGCTATCATTTGATTAGTACCACATATACGGGAAAAGTCTATTAACCGCACCTTTCATATAACGGTTTTTTTAATTTTTGGCTTTCTCGGTTACGTTGGATTTCTGTAAAAAAATTATATTTAAAAAGATCTAGGTAGCCGAATTAATTCTGCATTTCAAAATTTTGAATAACTTTTTTTTCTAATTAAATTTTTTGATTTTTTTTTTCAAAAATCAATATTTTGAAAAAATATTTTAAATCACGTGTATTTAAATAAATTCTAAAAAACTGCATACCAAAATTTAAAAAATATTTTTTTTTTTTTCAAAAAACTAAAAATAAAAAACAGGATTTTATCAAAACCGGTCCTACAATTTTCGAAATACATTTTTCACAAATTCCTTGTTATTTAAAACGTGTGATGACATACTTCATTTATACTAAAAACCGTTAAGTATTGTGGTTTTTAATACTTTTTATTAGTTCAAATTGTGTTATTTTCAACGCAAATGTTTCTGCCAAAGATCTTGCTTTCCAATGTAATTAGGCACATAAGAGCAAGTACGTGCGACCCAGTCGTGCCCATTTTTTTTAAGGTAAGATGCTTTATAATTATTCTAGTTCGAGAAAAAAACTCGCCCAATGAGAAATAAATTTATTGTGATTTATATTAAAAATACAAAATTATATATTCACTATATTAATTAAATTAATTATTTAATTATTTGTATTTGTTATTTACTAATGTAAAACAATATATATTCTTAAAAAATGATTTTGCTAGAAAGGTTATTATATGGTTTCATTTAAATTTCTTTCTTTAAAGATTGTGTTGTCGCTATGGTCGTCAAAGATACTACTCAGCTTTTCCCCTCATGTTTTGAAACATCAACATTTTTTTTTGTTGGTTATTATCCTTGTTTTTGTCTATAAAATAAAAACAAAATGAAAGAGTAGGGCGTCGGGTAAGGTTTTGTATGTTTATTTGTTTTTATTTAAATTGTGATTGATTACAATAATTTGTTGACAAACCTCATGCACTCATACAAAATTACACAATCTCATTCGATATTCGAGTAGTGTGTCTGTGAGCATATTTTTCCATATATATTACATATTTAAATTACATTTTATTTCTTTGATATCTTCAAATATTTAACAATATTTTCCAGAAAGAATAATGTTTTAAAAGAGAGATGAGTGTTATTTGAGGATGAGGGAAAAAGAAAGAAAGAGGTTGTTAGAGTTTTCCGGGTATGTATTTGATATAAAGTATATTGGCTGTTTACTTTTACTATATATTGACTATATTACCAGACGCAATTTTTTTTTTAAATTGAAACTTGTCAAATATAATATTTTCTTCTATAATATGTTAACTATATGTACATATATATAATATATATTACCAAATATATTTCGCATTACACATGCCCCATACTCAAAGTTTCTTATGTGTTTCTCCATATTTAGCCCTGGGCAGTTTTGATGCTCGTTGAGTATGCATAGTTTCCGAAGTGTGTGTTCAAGTAGTATTGATGCGCCCCTGGACGAAAACGAATAAAAAAGTAATTTGTTTTTCTTTTTTAAAAATAATACTAAATGCATTTCTTAAAAAATATATTCTTAAAAATGTGTTTATATAAACTCGATTTAAAATACATATATATGTATTTTTTTGTTGATTTATTTTTTTTTAATTTTATTTTCAATTATATATTTCTCCAATCCATAAAACTTAAAATTCATATTTCACATTGATTTGATTTTTTTATATATTCATTCATATTATAAGATAACAATTTTTTAGATTTTATTTTTGTATTTAAAAAAAAAATGGGGTTAATTTCTTCCAAATGATTGTAATGTCAGATGTATACAGTAAAATATTTTTTATCCTCATTTCTTTTATGTGTGTAGTATTTTTTTAATTTTTTAACTAAAATTCATATTTATATATATTTATTATATAAAAAAAAACGTTTTCGGCAAGAGGGCAATTTATCAATTACATATGTATTCAAATCTATGAATGTATTTTAATAGTTTTAATTTTTATATTGATTTAACAGTCAAAACAAAATACATATTTGTATTATTTAAAATTGTTGGTGACTGGTAGATATTATTATGGGTTTTTGTTTCTATTAAAATCCTCCTTTTGATTTTGTTTTGTAAGTTTTATGTTTAATGCTTGAAATCCAAAAAAAAATCTTATAAGTTTATTACAATTTTTTTAAAAAAAAAGTGTGTGGCTGATATGTCTCTCCTACAATCACAGCTGATACAGAAAATTACCCAAAGTAATCCTTTTCTAAACAACCGTTATTCACCTTTGAGAAGTTAATTACTCTGTACCAGAACCGAACAGTGGAATTATAATTATTGCGAAAGTTAGGGGCTTTTCTGACTGCCTTCATGGCCAAAAAAAAAAACATTAAACGGCGATAGTTATTCTTTGTTTCTTCTTGACCCTTTTATGTTGGTAATGTAACTTATGTAGGTAGACAAAATTCCTTAACTACTTGAAATTTATAGCTGTCTATAATGATCTTTAGAGTAGTAATTTCCTAAATTTGCCAGAATGAAAAAAAAATACTCTAGGTTGGTCTTAGTCAGTTTTGGCGTAAAGTAAGGAAATTATTTTCGAATTAAAAAATATTTTTGAATATATTTATAAAAAAATGCAGTTGCGGACCTTTTTTATAACAAGCGCGCGCAAAAGGAATTTGTGTGTTGCCCTTATAGTGTTAAAACGCACTGCGCGAGCATTGGAAAATTAGGGAGGGAGGGAAAGAGGGTGTCGATTAACATTGGTTTTGAATGCTTGCAAATCATAATGACAAGGGAAAATCTCGCCGGGTAAACCATTCCAAAGTCGTGTTGTACGGCTAAAAAAAGAATCCCTATATTTCACGGTACGTCCGAAATTGAGCTCGTATTCTTAGCGAGACGAGTATATTACGGGCGAAACTTTTAAGGGGAGGAACGCAGCTGGCTACATCGAGAAAACATTTTTTATGAAAGAAACGGTAAAATAAGGAAAGCGTCGGTGTTCGAGAGGGGCAATTGTTTCAGCGGCAGTTCTATTCCCTATGCATCTAAACGCTCGATTTTGTATTCTATCAAGCAGGTGAAGCGATGCTTGAGATTACCCAGCCTATAGGTGTGAGTTATACTCAATTTTTGGGCGTATAAACGCTTTATAAATTGTAGCCAGATCAGAAGGGGAAAAATACTTTATACACCGATACAGAAAACCTAAGCACTTAGCAGCATTCTTAGCTGTCTCTAGATGGCGTCGGCCAGCTATCCGGATGTAAGAACTTGTTGGATGAGGATCGACCCTGGTCTCGGTTTTTGCGCCGTTAATAATATTGAAAGAAGATATTCAGGTTCGTAAGAAAAATTCTCCGATCTGTTCGAAATCAGAAATTTTTCTAACGAGGTTTCACTCCGACTGATATTTCGGTGAGATATTCCGATGAAAAATAATGGCTAAAACACAGTCACATTTCAGCTTTGGCTTCTTCACGTTACATTTCACACGCTTTGTGTCCGCTTTGAATGACATTTTCCTAATTTCTTTGTTGGTTTTTGCTTTTGCATGTCAGTTTCTACTTCAGCTTTGAGTTTGAGTCACGTTACCTTATCTTCTACACGAACCACACGTAACGTCAAAGCCAAAGCGACATTGTGGTAAGATTTATGTATTGATTTCCTATGGTTAAACTTGCAAACGTCAGCCGAAACCGAAGCTAAAGCGTGGTTGCGTTAGCGAGAACGCACATCATTTTAAAGGTTTCTGTTAAATTTCTTCCGAAGAGATCCGATGTAGAAATGTTGCCGGATGCATTCTGAAATGAAATATATAATTTAAAACAAAGAAAAATAAAGAACATCGACAACTAAACAAAAAAAAATGGTAATGGTATAAACGAAAATTAGATCATTTTCCATTGATAGTCCGGAATCATTCCGAAACAGTTTCATTAATACTCTGGATGACTCTGGGCCCGTATTACGAATTACGATAATCTTTAAAAATCCATGGTTAGCAGTACGTTGCAAATACGATTTACGACAGTCGTTTTTTTTTAACGATACTCGTATTTAATTACGACTGCTTTTGGCCTCGCGTTTCGTAATTCGTAATACGGGCCTGAAAAGAGAATTTTCTGGATTTTAAGTCAGAACCTACTCAAGAAGCACAAACACTCAAATGTCAAAACGAAGCGAGTCACTGTATAAAAAAATGAGCATTGAGTATTTTTATTTGTTTTAAGGAATTTAAAATTAGTGAAAACCAATGGAAAGGCATTTAGTGCAGCGTGCAATGCCATCAGCAGGAACGAATGTTGGTGGAGATGCGATTGTTTGCTTCATTTTATTTGGTTCCGCTACTGACTGAACGGATACATCGATAGCGATGATAGTTTTTGATTTGTGGTGGAAAGTTCTGTAATTTAAAATAGAACTTCTACGAATTCCCAATGCAAATTAAGCATAACAATATGGAAGTCGGATGTTAGTGTTCATATTGTTAAGGCCGTCGTTCTCTTTGAATTTGAAGATTGGTGAACGTATTTTTACTTACCATTCCATCGATTTCGTTTTTTATAGCCAGTTAGGTATACCAGTCGAGCTTTTTCATATTATACAACTTAGATTGCACAGACCAAACTTCAAGCCAGTTTCCATAATGTGAACTAAAGGTATGTTGGTATGAGAGCGACCAATGACAGACAAATAAACGAATAAAGGACTATTCGCATGAAAACGACCGACGATTAATGTGTTTTCAAACAACTTATAAACCTAAAATTTTCCCAAACTTAACACCAAACGATGGAAAAATCATTAATTTTAATATTGATGTTTGATGTTACATTAATGGTTCTTACTAAATTAAGATATGTATATTTGAAAAAAAAATTGGTCGTTGCGAATTGCAATCTATTGTTAAGGACTATTCACATGAGAGCGACCAACGAACGACGAATAAATCAATGAATGTGATTTAAAATAACTTATAAATCTGAATTCTTCACAATCTCAATGACAAATGATGGAAATATAATTTTAGTTATTATTTAAATACTTAAACTTGCATTTTAGTTTCTAAAATATGATAAATTTTGAGAATACAAAATGTTCGTCGCGAATTCCAATCTGATTGCTACGAACTGCCAAGCTCTATTCGCGTCCACATACGATCCACACTTCGACCAACAAATTATTCGTTCGCGAATAACCTTATAACTATTTTTGTGTCTGTTTCCTTGGTGGTTGATAGCTTCGAATTAAAAAAAATCATGTGAAAGAAAAGTCAAAGAGGATGAATGTTCGTTTAGTCGTTGGTCGTTTGGTCGCTCTCACATGAATAGTACTTTACGAACTGGCAAATCTATTTGTATTCCACATACGATCCACACCCTAAAGAAAAATTAGTTCGCGTGCGAATAACCACTCGGATTTATTTTCTTTCGGTTGGACGTGATGAAAAAAAAAATGAATGAAATGTCAAAAAGGACGGATCGATTGGTCGTTCATTTGTCGGTCGTTGGGTGCTTTTGTGTGAATAATCCTTAACTTAAGGGTCAACTGACTGATCCGAGACCCCTTGATGATTTTATTTCAAGGGTCGACACATAAAACACCATGATTGAGTAGTAAATCCATGATGTATTTATTTGGTTAGTAATGCTTTTTGAAAGAACGTAAGATAATAGCTTTGTTCGATGTCTGCCCTAGGGCGCACTGGTGTACACTGGATTCGCACTGAGGTGTTTTATGTGACACTTTTTTCGCCCCAGTGTTTTTGCACTGTGTTCGATGTCAACCCCGAGCACGCACTGAGTGCACACTCTCACGCCCCAGGTTTTTGGTCGGTGTAAGAAATCAGTGCTGTCAAAATTCAAATCAGCTGTTGGTGCTTGGTGGTAGAAGTTTAAAAGAAATTTTATTTTACAAATTTGGAGTGCAATATCTAGTAAATATAGATATTTTGTAGGTTATTTTGCAATTATTAAGTTATTTTTGTGATTTTAGATAAAATGCCGAGATATACTCTATTTGATGGAAATGGAAAACCTGTAGACTTTGTAAAGAAAATACATACATGAAATGTCAAAAAATTAAAACTTGCACTGAGCTGTTCGATGTTAAATCAAACCCCGAGCAGAAACACAGTTTTTTGACAGCTAAACGAAATGCACTGACATTCCCCAGTGCGCACTGGGGCGGGGAACATCGAACAAACCTAATGTTCAGCAGTGTTCAGATTGAAAATTGAATACATAGTTGAAAAGTGCTTGAAACTTGTGTTTTCCTGTTTTTTAATTTTGGTTCCAAAATAGGATTTTATATGTTATTCCTTTTACGTGTTTTTGTTGTCAAACTGATTTACTGCGTTGTTTTCTTGTCGTTAGTTTGATCTAGTGGCGCACATTTGAATTTTGTATGGTAGGTGCATAAGACACGTATCTTTGCAAAGTATATTATGTATATTATATACACTTAGTTCTTACGCCATGGCAAAAAAAAACGATTTTATTGAGTCCTTAAAATGGGACAATGTGGCAATGTGTTTGAATTTTGTTTGCTGGTCAGCGTGCTGTTCGCTGTTGACGGCGCTGGTGCCGTTGCTGGTTCAATCTGTTGCGCGCTTTATAAATTTATCTCATGATTTTGCCGTGTAAAGTGGAAAAATGAACCTCGTAAAACTTTTTTTTGTTGTTTTTTGTCTTTTGTGACAGCTGAAGGTGATAATGATACACTTGGTAACAAAAGTTTACGTACGTACTTAATACTTGTGTATGTAGACTTGTGTAATTCTTTTTATTGCGTCTATATTTGTTGACTTTTTTATTTTCTCAAGAAGTTTGTTTTTATATTCATATTTTCAACTATAATAAAGCGAAAAATATTTGCTTTCTTCGAATTTTATTTTATTTTAATAAAAATCAATAAATAACCTAGTGTACGTAAACTTTTGTTAGTAAGTGTATTTCAATCTCAACTCTGACGTTAAATCACTTGTTCCCATTTACGCAATTTGTTTTTTAAAGGGCGTTCATGCAAATGCTTGCGGAAGGATGGTATTTTCTACCGTGTGTTGCATGAATACCCCTATTGTATTTTTGGCTTCTTATTAAGAAATTTCAGTTTATACAAAAGTAAGTAAAAATACAGGGATGTCACTCTAATAATATTGACTTCTTCATCGACAACACCTAACATGGTAGGAAATACATGCTTTTCATCCTATGGTCTTTGCGAATCAATTACATACATGGTAAGCCTATTAAAAAATATAACTTTCAATATAATGGTTTTTTACAATATAAAGATAAAATTATATTTTACTGTATATGGACAGACATAACAATCAATTTGGAAAAAATGCTTTTACTTAAGAAATTGTTTTAAATATATTTAAAAAAAAAATATTACTGCGTACTAATACATATAATTCCTTGCATACCTCTACCCTATTCCAAATAATGTTCAATATTTGCTGAACAAAATGTATTATCTCTCTTCCAATTCCTTACCTATTTCTTCAATGGATTTTAATGTGCAAATTACTTAGATAAACCATTTATTAAATATAATATTTAACTTATGGTTTCCTCAAAATATGTAAAGTTTTTAATTATAATGACAATAACTTTTCATGCTTAATACGTGTTAAAAAGACATTTTTAAACAAAAGATCTTACGTTTTTCAGAAACGCCCTTAATCACTTCTTCCAGTGTTAATTAAAAATATAAAGAAAACACATCACACTGTTCAAATGTATAAATAAAAAAAAAAGTTATTGTGCAAAATCCACACTCAGGTAAATTTTCTTTTATATTCTTGGATATAAATAAATGTGTTTGTCCATTAAACAAAATGATTTACATATATATATATATACTCATACATATATATTTATAAATATATACAATTTTATCTTTCCAATATATTGAAAATAGATTGTTGGTTATAAAAAAAACTGATTTTGTATTTCTAATATTTAACAATAAAATAAATATTTTTAAATTTAAAATACAAAATTCTTTTTTTTTATTGAATATGTATTGGATTTTTTTTTAATTTCTATTGATATTTGATCGCGTGACCGATTTTGAAGACATTTTCAGGCAATCTTCAGAGTTGTTCAGCACTGATCCTAGAAAATTTGGTGACGTTTGAATGTATGCTGACTTTAAATGAAAATAAAAGAAATAATTTTCTCCATTTGTGTTTTTACTTAATATATAAAATTTATACATAGATATCTATTATATGGGCAAGTTTAAGATTCGTGTATATACAAACATCGAGATAACAATCAAACATAACATTACGATGATAGAGAAACCTAATGTATTTTGGCATTCTTCTAAAGGGCGGCCCTATCGAGGTATCCGTTCCGATTGAAACATCAGAATCAGACAGATCTTCCGATGAAATGTAACACACATCACAGTGATGCGATGTTCCATAATAAAAAAATTCACAACAGTCGTTGTGCTTTCAATTACTTCCGAAGTTCTCCCACGAAGAATTGTTGCGAAATATATTCCAAAATGGCAACTACCTAGTATGGCACAATCGAGTTGGAGTTTTTATTCAGAACAATGAACGGAAACAACAAATAAATGTTTGCTGGAACGATAATTTCCAAAAGTGGTATTGGCTATCCCGTAAATTTTATGAAGGCGCAGACAATTTGAAGTCAAGAACACCTTAATCGAAGCTATTCATGATGCCTGGGACTGGGACGATATGACCAATAAAAAAATAAAAAAAAAAGATTCCATTGCAAACCGGCATATTATTTTTAAAAAAATTAGAAAAACGTCATAATTATTCTTTTGAGACCATAAAATGTAGAAAATTCATTAATTTTTTCTTATTTTTGTATGTGGGGTCATCCTAGGACGCTCTTTTTTCTACTCTCTTGTTACGTTTTTTTAGAAAAAATATTTAAAAATTATGTTTATTACTTATTTTCTGGAGAAAATTGAACCCAAAGTCAAACAATTAGCATGGGCAAAATAAAAATAAAAGCTGGATATCTTTAAACTGAGATAAGATATCAAATTTATTTAAAAATAAAGTCCTAAATTCTATCATTAGTAATAACGCAATTATAGTTAACATGGGTCAAGGTACACCAAAGTAAGCCTTTTCTTAAATCCCCAATAAATGATATAAAAAATTGGAGATACATATGGCCCTACTGTAGAACGATTTTTTTCTTAGAATGTACCCAAGAATCATGCCCTAAAATCCTGGAAACGAAGAATTTGATCTCGTTTCGAGTAAGCTGAAATCAGGAGGTAAGCAAAAGAGACCCGAATCCTTTCGCGCTTTCACAATCAAATTATTTGTCCATGAGAGCAGTTTCGTTTCTTATAATTGCTCAATGCCCCGCAGTAAATAGCGTTTTTCAAATTGCTCCAAAAAGTATGCAATCAAATTATTATTACTTGCGATATTGAATCATTAGGGCAAGTTATGGGTTGGTGAATAAAACAAAATGAAAAAAAAATCAAACATGACATTCTCATGTAAGTTGAACCAAATTACACACAGAATAGAACATTTAATGAAAATCGTGAAATCCTAGTAGGTTAAAATATCGGGTACTGGGAGTTTAATATGCATGGATATAACTGTATTCTGTATTCTTTGCTTACGATGGTATTACAACGTTAATGACCCCCAAGTTCATAAATGTAACAATGCAGCATCACTGCAAAATACTATTGTAAAAATATGGTACCATTTGTGTACATTTTTGGCAAAATTTGATTTCATTATTGAGAGCAAACATCAACACTTAAAAAAAAAGTTAATAAACCTGTCAAAAAAAAACCATTCGTTTGACCTTTGACCCCCATAACGGACCCAGCGTACATGGGAAAGTTGGGGACGTTTCTCAGATTGTAAACCACATCAATACCAACCCGTATACCAATATTTTTTTCCTTTCAAAAAGCTATTCTTACTGGGAAAATGCTTAAACACATTTCGAAATATTTTTCAAATTGATCCAAAAAGTATGCAATCAAATAATCATTACTTGCGATATTCGACTATTAGGGTAAGTTGTGGGTTGGTGAATAAAACAAAAAATGAATAAATCTAATATGACATTTCCTATGTTGGATTCATGGACCTTTTAAGTATGGACTGCTAGTTGGTTGTCATTTCCATACAATATCTTATCTTGTGTCGCCACACACTAACAGCTGAAACAAACCAGTTGTGAAATATTTAATTATAAGAAACTTCATTTCCATAAGCGTGCCTGGCATATGAGCAAGGGGGTGTAGCTGCAGTTCATTCAACAGATTTTTTTTTTCAAATTTTTAACTTGCGATTATAAGTTATATAAGGCAAGTTTAAGATTCGTGAATATACAAAAAATTGAGTTTGATTGAAGCCTAAAAAAAGTTAGTTGAAAAAAAAAATTCTGTCTGTCCGTCTGTAGATAGATAGATAAATGCTTTATTGTACAAAAAATATTTTTAAAATATTCAATTACTTAAGAATAATACTTTTCTGCCGTCTGCCTGAACTGACATTTCATTTTTGTGTTTTAAAAATAAAATAAAAAAGAATAAAATTAAGGTTACTAATAGGTACTATTTCATAATTATTTTCTTTGTATAATTGATAAATTTATTAACAATTTTACAATTTTAATATGATTTGAAACACAAAATAATATGAAAAAATAAGGTGCTTTGAACTGCAGTAACTGGTGAAACTAAATCTGTTAAGTTACGAAACTGTTTCGATAAGTCAAGGTGTGTCTGCCGTACTTATATAGCGTAGACCAGCCTAGTGATCCGTTAAGTATTTCGTAAAGTCGACTAAGAGAAAGAAAACACGTTGCAATATTAACGACGAATTTCCTGCAATATTGGGCAGGTTGCAATGAAATGGTATGTATCTTCAATCACTCTTCTGTTACGAAGATTACAGATTTGTGACAGTTCGGCTCGATGGGGCATAATGGGCTCTGAAAATGTAGCTTATAACTTCGACGGAATTATTTTTGCAGAAATAGTTGGCTTCCGAGGGCAGCTGGTGATGGAGGTTCTTATATGTATTCCTGGATGTTGTAGAACTTGCTCTGGATAGATGCTGTGTGTAAATCTTCTCATCTACTTTTGCAGCGACCTCTGCAAACATACCCCGCCATTCATCGGTTTTTTTTTCCATTAACGATAGATAAGCTTCATGGGATTGAGCAATCTCATTCCATTCCTTGAATGGGGATACATTCGTCTGCAGTAGCCTTACAATAATTGATTTATGAAGACTACTTCCACTCTTATTATATAATCGGAGTTGGCTTTAAGATTAAAAATGTAAAGAGGGGTTATACCAGATTCCACATAAATCGCATAGTTTGGGGTTGAATTCGGCAATCTGAATCGCTTGAAAAAATATCTCTGCAAAGTTTCAAATACTACAAAGAATGTAATGTCCAAAAACCTGGACACCATAGCACATACATGTGTTGACTGTTGTGTGAAAAACACGATATTTTGACATCAGATCGATTTCTTTGTTCGCAAAGAGTTTGGGCCACATTAAGCTCAAAGCCAATTTGGCCTCATTGGTTTTAGTTTGGTGTGTTTCGAAAAAAATTAAGTAATGTGTAAGTAAAACTCCCAGATACTTAAATTCCTGCACAACTTTAATTTGCACATTATTGATGAACCAATTTTCTCCGGGTTGCCTTCTCCTTTTGCGCGCTTCAAAAATCATGGCCTTAGTTTTGTTTATATTAACGAGTTACCCCCACATCTCGCAAAATTCATTCAGCCTGTTTATTTGCAATTGGAGGGTGGAAGGGTTATCATCCAGTAATACTAGGTCATCAGCATACAGCAGGACTTTCACCTGAGTATCGGCAAAAGGTATTCCACCTGGTAGTACATCACAAATACAGTCAATAAATAGAAAGAAGAAGAAAGAAAGAGGATTGGGCTTAAAATGCAGCCTTGTGGTACGCCTGCTGTCATTAAACCAATCTGAAAAATCCGATCCATCCCAGACGGAGACACTGTCGGTCTGTATGTATATTGATCTACAGCCTAAACGGTTAGATTACCTTCAAATTTGATACTTGTGGTGCTTTTGACATTCCTCAGAGTGGATATTGAAATTACATTTTTAGGCCTACAAATAACGGTACCGGTCTATTAACGCTTTCATATAAAAGTTTTTGTTTGTATTTTCGGCGTTCTCGGTAACGGCTCATTGGATTTCAATAAAATTTCTTATTTGCTAAGATCTAAGTAGCTAAATTAATTCTGCATACCAAAATTTAGAAAAATTAATTTTTTTTATATACATTTTTTTTTTGAAAATTCAATATTTTTAAAACTATTAAAATAAAATCATTTAAAATTTTATGATCATCTGTATCTTAATAAACTCTAAAAGACTGCATAACCAAATCTCAAACAAACTTTTTTTTAAACTAAAAATAGCTGCGTTTTAGTATCCACCAAGATCCATAATGGATCTTTGCCGATGAATAAAACGATCCAGATCCAGGTTATGCAATATTTTCTGTTAAATTCCCATTACAATACTTCAAGAGGGCCACTTGGTTTTTAGAATTAGTACTAATTCTTGGATCTTGAACTAGATGCAGATAGAAAGCAGGATTTCCGTCCTACAATCTTCGAAATACTTTTTTCATAAATTCAATAATATTTAAAACGTCTGATGGCGTACCATTTTTAATAAAAACCGTTACTTTTATACGTTAAGGCCGTCTGATTTTTCTATGTAAATGTAATTTATTTCTGTTAAATATCATGCCTTCAAATGTGCTAAGGCACATAAGAACAAGTACGTGCCACCCAGTCGTGCCCATTTTTATATTAAATGATGTAAGCAAAAGTAAAAATTATTGCAATATGACGATGATTTCGGGGAAGTGGCCGCCGCGGCCGGCTCGAATCTAGCCGAGAGGCCCAATTTTCGACCACTTTTTGCAGTAATTACGGCCGTATGTCAGCAATAATGCGGCGAATGTTGTCAGTCTATTCATGTTGAAATGCCAAACCGAAACCAAACTGAGGATAAATCAAGTGATAGCTGCCAAAATGACTGCCAGTAAAAATAGTGTTGCCAACATAAAGTTCTATACATGTCAAAAAAACACTAAAAAAGGTCCGATTTTCGATGACTTTTTCCAACATTTGTGGCCGTATATCAGCAATAAAGCGGCGAATGTTGTCAGTCAATTCATGTTGGAAATGGCAAACCAAACTGAACATAAATCAAGTGACAGCTGTCAAAAAGACCAACTCCGAAAAAAGTTTTGCCAGATTGAAAACCACACGTCTAAAAAAACACCCTTTATTATTCTTTTAGGAATGAGAAATTTCTTCCCGAATAAGTCAAAAAGTATCAAGTTCGATTCGAGTTGTAAAAAGGTTATCGGGTTATTAAGAGATTTTAAAATCTTCTAATATCGTTCTCAAATTTTGTGGGGCAAAATCAGCCATTACGCTTACCTAAGAACCATTTATCAATGGAAACGCTATAAGCAATCTGTAGTCAAAACACAAATATGTTTTCTTAAAAATAATTTGTTTAAATTTTATTTCTTTTATTTATTTACAAACAATTTTAAACTTACATACATATGTACCTAAATATTAAGAGATTATAATATGAAAAGGAGGACATTTTAATTACCTTAAAAACTAATAGTGTCATTGTTTTCAAAAGAAAAGACAACGATTGATACTTATTTGATTTGATAATAAGAGTTATTTACATTTGTTATAAATTATCACACATGGAGTTTCACACCTTAAAAAGCAAAACTTTCAACTCATGCCTTAGCTGCAACTTTATTTTTACTTCGAAATCTATCGCTCCGATTCAGCCAAAACCAATTCTTCTCATTGAAATAATCTTCAATTTCGTCCAGAGTTCGTCCTTTGGTCTCTGGTTGGAGCAGAAATGTGAAAATTGCTGCCAAAAAGCTGGCAATGGCGAACATAAGAAATATCCCACGTGTTTTAACTGCCTCCTTTATAACTGGGAATGCCTTGGCTAAAAAGAAGAGTGCCACATTGCAAGAGGCAAACATGGCGCCGGCAGTGCGTCCTCGAATTTTAGCCGGAAACAATTCTCCGACCATAATGCCAGGCATCACCATCAACGGAGTGTTAAAGGCAATGTAACTAGTTAGGCAAGATATGGCCACATAGACGTCCAATTGAGAGTTGGGTTGACCCTGTCGGTAATACATAAATAAACTTAGAATTAGGCAGCTTACACCTGATCCAACGGCAGATATGGTTGTGAGGAGTCTTCGACGGATCACTAACAAAACGAAGCAAATAGCCAAGGTGCATAGGCATCGGACTAAACTAGTTAGAACAGCCGCAGATTTAGGTTCAATATTGCTCCCAAACTCCGAAATAATATCGATGGCATAGAAAACAACAAGGAAGGTTCCAGAGAACATCTGTAGAATTGAAAAGATAATCACAATGAAGAGCGGCTTGTAAGCAGCACGTTGACAGCACAACCGGAAGATGTTTTCGTTCGGCTTGGTTGTAAGTTTTTCCTGTGATAGACGTTCGTGAATGTTGTCCAATTCAGATTGAGCGGTGGCTTCGTTATTTCGTAAGAATTTCAATGCCTTCAGAGCTTTTGCCGAACGATTGTTGCGTGCAAGCCACGATGGAGTTTCTGGGATGAGAAATAGAGCAGCTGCAGCAAGAATTGGCAGAATATTGCCCAGCCAGGCTACGATTCGCCATTCCAGATGGGAGCCAAGAATATAGATGAGGAGGATTCCGGTAGTGTAGGAGAATGCGGGTGCTCCAATTAGAAGAGAACGCAGATTTGGTTCAGCTGTTTCCGCAATGTAAACCTGCAATAAAAAAACGGTTTAATTCTTTTATTTTTTGTATTTTTATTAAAGAATTAAGATTATAAATGATAGACTAGGAGTGATGCCACGGAAATGAAAGGGCTGATGAACTGGCCAAAAAACGGTTCATCCGTGGAACCAAACCAAACTGTACCTTGTTTGTACTTAGTCCACTGGAAAATAAGAAAAATGGAATTCACGATAATTTTATGGTCAAAACTCTACAACTGTCGGGTCTTAAGAAATCTGTGGCCATACATTTCAAAGAAAAATACAGAATTCATTCAAAAGCAAGATAGACCTCAGCTGTCCCTTTTGGTTGGCAGTCTTATTGGTCACAACTCGAGGGGGGTCCACATAAGCAGAATGGGCATAAGCACATCAGGCTTATGCAAAGGATGTCAAGACGTTGATGCAGAAAATGACTCATATCAATTCCTTTGTGAATGCCCCAGCATAGCCTAGACCAAAAACAGTCCTCCGAGAATACTTCTTCGACGAACTGGGCGACGGAACGTTTCAAAAAAGCCATTCTAAAATTCATCAACATTTCAGGATGGTTTAAGGAGGCAGACCACAATTAATTCTCCACCAAATTCCACACCTCTCACTACATCCACCGTGTTTCTCCTACTTCTCTGGCACCCCAATGTATTCTAGAGATCCGAGTGAGATGATTCGGCTGCTTTAATTTAATCGCGTTAATCGAGAATGCATCTGAAGATTGCTTTAGGCATACCTAAAGAAATTATAGTCATAATTAAAGATTCTTATAACAACGCAAAGAGCGACGAATAGTGAAGCATGAATATGTTGCTCTTACTGGCGATGGACGGCCTGATGACCGCCAAGGTGAATCCAAACGATACAAATGGTATCTAATTGAATTCATAAGCTAAGCCATTTCGACTATGCTGAAGATCTGTTTCTTGGCAACAAATATCGGTCCTCTCAAACAAAGTGTCATAATCGCTACAATGCAATGTTGAGCTGGTCAGCTGAACAGATTATTCTTGGACTAAAGATCATAGATTAGGTGACGTAGTTCAACTCCCTAGAGAGTTTTGTGTCAGACGATGGTGGAACGGACCTAGTAGTCCGTAATAAAGAGTCTTTTCATTAACCACTTCCTAACTTGTATGTGAGATATCTTCGAATTTTTTATTTGTTTGAATGCCTATCGATGCCATTATGTGTTAACATAGTTTAACTATCCGGCCCGGCTTCTCTTGGTAGGGCGCATCCAAAGTGTCCAATTTTGTTGTGATCTGCGAAAATCCGGGTTCTTGTGAGCGACGCGAAATTCATTGCCTCGGATTCTTCTTCACTCTCTCAACCAGATTGACCACATTGCGGTCGAAGCAAGGCACTACTCCAGTATGATGGATGTCGAGCAAACATTGACTCAGACCACTAACTCAGTGTAGCTAAGGTGCGAATGAGGATATCCCGACTAACGCCAAGAAGAGTTAATACTGTGAGGAAGTTTAGAGTCGGACGGATTCAATCGCAAGAAATCTCCAGGTTTTTTCCGATCGAAAGCAAGCCAGCATCAAGTATTGAGAACCAGTGACAACATTGCCACAATGCAAGTCAATGAAGCCGCCACTGAAGTGTCGGCAAACACGCAGCTAAACAAGAAGCATACAAGGCGGCGCTGCAAAGAAGGGCCAGAACTGCCCTTGCGCTCTAAGAGCAGAAGGGGAAAGAGGAACACAGGCTTCTCAGAAAGAAAAAAAGGATCGAGGAAATGGAGAGCTGTTACTGCAGGAATGAAGTTCAAAAGTTTTACTAAAAGGTAAAAAGAAACTGTCACAGCTACATGGCTCGAACTGAAGCTTGCAAAGACGATCAAGGTAACATCGTAATGGAATCGCAGTCAATGTTGAGAATAAGGAAAAAACATTTCTTCAGACTGTATAACGGCGATGACGAAACGAATTCCGCTGTCAGGCAGAATGGCCCATCTTATCTGGGCAATTCCGCCCAACTCATCTGGATGAAATAAAACTAGCTATATCTAAGCTTAAGAGCAACAAAGCCGCGGCAGCCAATGGCCTAGCTGCCGAGCTCTTCAAAGCTGCAGGCGATGACTTGGCTATAAGTATGTACCAACTCATTAGCAAGATATGATTAGAAGAAAGCATGCCCGATGAATGGATTCTCAGCATAATTTGCCCGATCCTTAAAAATGAGACCCTCTGAACTGCACCAACTACAGGGGTATTAGTCTATTTAACATCGCCTACAAGATCTTTTCTGCCGTATTGTGTGAACGCCTAAAGCCATTTGTCAGCTTATGAGTGGAGAAGAAGATACAATGAAGAACTGTACCGGCTCTACAGCGACACAGACTTAGCTAACAGATTAAAAATTAAGAGGACCTCAACCGACTCCACACGTATGAAACTGGAGGCAGCTAGCTAGGGACCGAGCTGGTTGGAGAAGCTTGTTGGTTGAGGCCCAGAATTTAATTATTTGTTGCCACCTAACTACGCCGCCAATGAAGCTAACCAACTTATTTCTAAAGCAAGTTCAAGTTCAACTAAAATCCGTATCCGGCCGGCCGGTGCCATTGGTTCCACAACGACGAAAGGGCGACACACGTCTGCCTATTCTGCCTGACGTCTTATTATAATAATTCCAACTACGCAGACGTTGTAAATCTTACGGATTAAATCACTTTCTTGGTCAACTCGGAATTACAACGTCATTGACCGTGATCTATGTATCTCTAGCGTTTAAGTGATCCCATTAAATCCGTGCACCCTCAACTAGCATATTGCTCAATTGACAATAACAATCAGTAGACTGGTTCCTGGATTCATAAATTAATGAATGGAGTAACAATTCCATTCACTTTTCGTTTTCTAGAAAAAAAAAAGTCAAACATCCAAGAAGCCTTGAACTGCTCTAGAATATCTTTTGTCTAATTCACGGCTGCATGAGGAACTAATTTAAATTAATAAGCTTAACGCCAGCGGCTGCTGACACATTGCTGCCGGGCAAATCAACACACGGCTAAGCCAACACCCCTAATCGAATCTTGAGCTCGAGTACCCATGACTTTGTCAGCTATCCAAAACGTTTATCAAGGTCGGTGTAGTAAAATGACGACCTTACCCCTACATTTTGAACTCTCTAACGTGCCGAGCGCCGCGCCGCGCCGTGACGATGTGTTATTTTTTGCACTTTCAGCAGCAAGGCGTTAAAGGGGAACTTGGGGGTGGCTATATCATTTTGTTGTGACTGATCGTCTAAAGCCGGTTTATCATCGAGCGTCTGTATTTATTAGAGGCGCGCGCGTTCTATCTTCAGCGCGAATAAATGGTTTACCGCCAATTGAATCTGCCGGAAGATAATTTACGAGCGAATTGACCGTGACACAGTTTTGCTCGTTCTCCGGCATATTATTACGTCGTCGGTTGATGTATATATCATACGTGACACAAGACTTGAGTTTTGTTGGATTTTGAGTGATGGACTCTCAGCCTCATGATGGGGTAGATTGTCAAAAAAATGTCTTCCCAAACTTTGGAACGTGGGTCAGTGTAACGATGGCCTTTGCTTCAATTAACTCTAGGTTAAGCTTAATCTGATCGAGTATTTTCACAAGACTTTATTTGGCAAGTTTAGGAACGTAGGTCAGTGAAATGTTGGCCTTTCATTTCGATTAATTCATACTGTTTGTGGGAATATTTTTGAAGAACCTACGAGAATCCCATGACGGATGGTATACTTTTAAAGGAATTGATTGCAATAAATTTGGTCATTTGGAGGACGTTTTTTGACCGCAGAATAAAATAATTGGGGAGGTTAGTTTGATTTGATTCAGTTTGCCGTCGTCGTTGTCAACAAACAATATTATTGTTTGGTGTTTTCGTCATGAAACAAATGATTACGTTTCTCATGAAGGCTATAAAAACGATGGTAAATGCTTCAATGAAGGAAGCAATTATTTAAGATGATTTACTTGAGGAATTTAATTTCTGGTCTAGGGATTATAATAGCGTAGGAAGCTTGGAAATAATCTGATTATACGACGATGAAACAAAGAGTGCATAGTAAACTGTTAATTGCCTTTAATGCGATGATATTAGGTTTAATTTTTTGGCTGAATAGGAATCCCATACCTCGAGCACATGGTTTTTGAGTGACCACTGCAATTTATATAATATATATGTCATATTTTTTTCTGACCATTTCATTTGGTCATTTTATACTTGGCGGGGGCATCGACTACCCTAAACCATATGAAACATCAAAAAACTCTTAAATGTTTGGCCTGATACAGATCCATAGGTAGTCTGATCGTCTGACCACATGGCTATTGTGATACATTTTCGACATAAAGTTGAAATAGCAGAAGACAAAGATTAACTCAGGCCGTTCCTATGCTGAAATGGATGGAATCTAGGAGTGAAAGCTATAGAACAAAATTAAACATCAGTTGTCGAACGAAGACTTATCTGAATAAGTTTCCCCATCTTAGGCGAAATCATAAAGCACGTCTACCCAAGACCCAGCCCTAGACTCATAACACAAACGGTCCCAACGATACGCGGGACATTGCAATAACGCCATATGAAATTGCTAATGTAATCAAGGATCTCAAAGACGTTAAAGCTCCAGGATCTGATTGTATAACCACAGTATTTTATAAGTAGGGAACCGATTTGATGGTAGAAAAACTTTCGTATTTGTTTAACTACTTCATGGAATCTGGTGTTATACCACAATGTTTCAAGGAAGCCCCCATTTTCCCGATCCTCAAAAAAGGAAGTTTAACCAACCCGGAAAATTATGCCTTGTATAAAATTTGTACAGCTTTGCTGAAAAAACTTTATCAGAAAGGAATGTTGCTAAAGTTTGGAAAGGTTCTTCAGAACTTGTATGCGAATACTCGGGCAGCGGTATGGAATAGAGAGGATTGGTTTAGTGGTTTGTGACAAGATCAGGAGTGAAACAAGGCAGTTCTCTAAGCCGAGAATTCTTTTCGTAGTAATTGGACGATTTACTGGAAGGATTGCCTAGAGGTGTGGAGTATGCAAATGTTTGCATAAAGGGTCTTATGCTTGCGAACGATGTTCCCCGGAATGCACTGCACAGGTATGGGGATTTAAGCAGTACGAATCGGTAGAAAAACTCTTGAGATTTTACATCAAACGCATTTTGAGCTCCCTTCTAATACGCGGAATTATATGTTGATGATAGAAACTGGTCTTTCGCCCTTGTTTATAAAAACGCTTAAGAGGCATCCGCCCAGTTTTTTAATAAAGCGGAAAATTGCACAAACGGATTACATCTATTTAATGTCCGTAGTTAGTGTATTACAAAAATTTAAATTGCGTATCCAAGAATGCTATTTTTGCCTTGAAACCCCTGGATCCTTTTTTTAATTTTTGATTTTGTTTTCGTTTTCTTTCAATATTTCCGTGACTTGTTTCGTAAAAAAATGCTCAAAACCGATCTACAGAAGTTATCTGTAAGTGAGATAGAGGCTTAAACCAGATAAACCATGTATGTCGTTTTAAAGGTAATGAACAGAACTTTGAAACGCTCGGAGAAGATTTTAAATTTATTATATTTTTTTTTTTTTTAATAATCCGGCTTTGAATTTTTTTATTATTTCCTAATTTTTTTTTTTCAGCTTTAAATACATTAAAAATAACAATATGTAATATTTGTTTTTTTTCAACGATTTGAGAAAAAAAAATGTTTAAAAAAGTCACACGTTTATAAAATATAGTACATTTTATAAACCTCTATATTTTGTTCAAAATAACATTTTTCGAAGATCATAGCCATTTTGTAAGTGGTAGGGACAGGACAGAAAACAAGCACAACAAGTGTATGTGTAAGTTGTGTCTTGTGTGTCCTATTCTGATGCCCAATGACCGTTTTCAATTTCCTGCTTTTCTGGGAAAGCAAGAGTTTTCAATTTCCGATTTTTTGGAAAGAGGATGAAAGGAGTATTTTTTTGCACGACCGGTTTGATGATTAAAAAAAAGTACTACCTCCAACACAGAACTGCAGGGCTAGGGTTATGTGTGTGTAGGCAATGTGTGTGTGGTAGACCTAATTATCGTACACACATAGCGTTTTCCAATTCCTATTCTTATGAGAAGAGAAAGGTATTGGGTTTTGGGTATTGTTTTCATAAGAGACTGTGAAAACTGAAATAATAAATTTTTGGAGGTATCACTTCATAGCTTCCAAAGATTTTTTTCCTTAATAAGTAGAAGGATAAACGGATACCTAAGTATGGGTTGGTATGATGAACAATATAATTTGTCCAACATGTTTTGCATATGAATATGCAAAAAAACACATACATACATCCAAATAATTATAGTTTTACTATGGACTTGTTTTTGTTATAACTTTTGCTTTGTCCTCTATGAATGAAAAAAATACTACACAAAATATCCAGCCTCTGCATAGCTAAGCAACTCTCACTCTCTAACCACCGCTTCAAATGACTCAAAACTGTAGGAGAATCAATATCCCATATTACATCAGCCTTATATTTGGCGGGGGCATCGACTACCCCAAAACATAGGAAAAATCAAAAAACTCTTAAATCTGTGGCCTGATACTGATAGAGATAATCTGATCGATTTCTTACTCTTGAAACAAAGGAACTAAAAACCGCATCTCTCATGGAAAATATTCACACTTGTTTGTATGCCAATGAATTAACTATAAACTTAATTTTTTTATGAATATTGATTAATTTTAATTAGACTAGATCCAATTAATGCCAGATACCTACTTGCAAAATAACTTAGATAGTTTAATACACTCCACTGGAAAATATTTTTTAGCCTAGTTAGGCACTCTAGCTTACCTGAGCAGGTGCGCCAAGAACTCCGACCGCACATCCAGTTATAAATCTGCCGGCTAATATCATGTAGTAAGACTGTGATAAAGCAATCAAACACCAGCCAACTATTATTGGTATCACAGATACTAAAAGTGTCTTTCGCCTTCCAAACATATCAGCACAGCTTCCAGACATAATCGCACCAACTGGTGTGGCCAAACTATGAACACTTGCTAAAAACATAAATAAAAAGATACATAATAATTAATTGCTGATTAATGGGGATTTAAGATCAAGAAAAGAAGGAATTAACTCAAAGGTGAGATCCTCTGCATTAGAGTATCCCTCTTTTTTCAACTAGTAAGGTTTTCATATCTTGTATCTTCCTCTTTTTCAGAAATAAAAATGCAATTATATGTCATATATCTTACCAATCCATGATCCCATCCCTACATCAATTGGAATAGTTGTTGTTGTTGAATTGTATAATTGTGGGAGTAGAACTGCTGAATAGCCGATTGGCATTCCGCATGCCGCTGACAACAATAATACAGCACATGTAGAAATTATCTGAAAGTAATAAGGCGATAAACATTGATTTAAATGTTAATCAACTTTTTACACAACACTTGTAAAATGTAATTTTCTTTCACAACATAGTGTTCAATTTCAATTTCATTGAGGTCAATCAATTTGAGTTAAGGGTTCAGTGCAGTGTTTAATAACAAATTGAAATGTATCGCCCCAGACCCAGTTGGTCTTAATTGGAAGCAATGGTGTGTCAGTGATTTTTGTAAAGAAGTTATTTAATTTGTCTAATGGAGTAATTTGTAAAATCTTATATGACCTAAATATTTTGTGTTGAAGGACAAAATACTACAACAACTTCTAATGCAAACTTAAAGCGATAGTTCAATATGAACTTGTGATCCATGTGTTGTAGAATTACCTTCTTAGGAACTAGTAGCCGGAGAAAAGATACGCTGTGAAGATGATCTGTATGCTTACACCTAAGTACACATGGAGGTCAGGTAAGAAAAGCATTTTACTGAAAAAATCAAAAATATGCTCAGATGACCAAACCATTAATGTTGACGATTTTCCCGCAAACGAAAGATCGGCAATGACTTACTGGTGTACATTAAACAGGCCGCGCTAGACGAAACTCTCGATGTAACACCTCTCCCCCACGAGATGCGATGCGATGCGATGCGATGGAACGTGCTTGATACAATAGGATGATAATTCGCATATGTACAATAAATATGTGGTTTCGCTGTTAGAGAAAGACTAAAGACAATACTTCTTAACCTTTCGTGAAGTCAGCAAGAGATTGTTAATAATCCGTATCAAGGCCAAATTCCACCATATACGTCTTATTACCGCTCATACCCTTACAGGAGAGAGACGACGAAAAATATTAAGTTAAAATCCTATTGGGGCATTTAACGCCAAAATTGGGTTGGATTGGAAGGCATCTTTGGTCAGATAATCGCAGTACACAGCCTACACAATGCCATCCCCGGATTCAGGCTCTCTTGACATCCATAAAGGCACATGGCGTTCACCAGATGGTCGAACCTGCAACCTAAATCATCATCGATCATGTGTTGATTGACGAAAGACACTCCCCTAGACGATAGCATATCAGCTAGCGAGAAATCGGGTTATCATTGTTAGTTCCTGAAGATCAATGTCAACTACGTCAACAAGACTGGAATTTACTAGGGCAAACAAGGCCAAAACCGAAGCGTACAGGTCATGCCTCTGGAAGAGAACTAGAGCATCTTATTATCTCTACGCTGAATGAAGGATGGATGAAAACACTAGCCCAGGAAATAAAATATCGGTAGAAATTGATGTCGAGAAGATGCAGAGGTGTTTTAACAGAAAAAAGGTATAAAACAGTAAACATCAGAATTTAGGGCCTTCAAAAATGGGGTGGGGAAACCCTGTATTAGATTTAGATACCTGTCAATGAAGATGGCAACAAAGTGGTGGGATACCATGAAGTTTGTCCGACCAGTGGATTCTTAATGTAGATGGTCTAAGCTTTCATTTGATACCCTATTTGTTCATTGACTCGATCCCAATGAGTTACCAAAAACGTAACCGGAAGTGGCCATTTTAACGTAAAACGGACAAGGAAGTCTGTCGGATCAGTGGTTTTGTACATTTTATGTAATTTTCCATTTGTTTATGGCTAATTTTTCCATTGACTCGACGAGGTAGGTCTTCTTGCGGCTGCCTTCTGGACTATTACTACACAGAAGTTTTTTAACCCTAGAAAGATAACCTGTCTGGACTGCCATGAAAACTAATAATTCGACTTTTTGGCGAACTTTAAGCATTTTTTTTAATAACATAACTATTTATTCAATGTAATTGGATCATTTTTAGGAACTGAAGGAGATCTAGAATGAGATGGTTCAGAAATTTGATCTGCACTTTGATCGAATGTATCGGCACCACCTTTAGTTGAATTGTAAAATTCAATCATATTTGATTTTCTTGATGATAATAAATATTATTGCAGCAACCGTGGAATGCAAGCGATTGCTCATCAACGGTAAGGTAACTTCCAGGGATGTAATTAGATCTACACTGTATCATAAGTAAGTCTTATGTTTTTCGAATTGGTGTGAATGGAGGCGACTTTATGGTTTGTATTTATTTTCAATTCTCTGTCATCAAACATAAGCACCTTATGAGAAACTCAATGTCAAATCTTTCTCGACTCATGCATGGAAGGAAGCGATTCCCACAAAAATCTGTATTGAAAAGCCCTTCGGTTCTTCAAAGCAGCTGCTAACACACCAAAGAGGGCATTCAGTTCCTACATACACAAATCCTTGTTGGTTGCGGAGACGGTGGCATATGTTTGCTTCTTGGCAGAAATTTTAACATTCGTCCATTTTATAATTTCATCACAAATATCTTTGTGATGAAACATTCAAAAATATCACCTCAACACCCTCAATTTTCGTTGTTGCTTTGGTATAACATTCATTGTGTTTCGTGTTCTCTTTTGTATATCATTCATTGTCCGCGTAAAAAAAAAAGAAAAAAACCATGTGGTGAGTTTTGTTCTTTTTGATATTTCATTTTGTTCTTGGTGACAACAACTGTCAGTATATTATTTTTGTTTGACGAAAAAGTGAAAATATTAAAATGAAATTACAAATTCCCAATTTCAATTCAAACAAATTCACAAAAAAAATATTTCAAAAATGGAAAATAATAACCACTTTAACGTAACATCACATTGCAAAAGCCTGAGTGCAAGTGAATCCACAATTTATTGAACACTCAACAACCAAAACAATTATTGTCCCGCTAAAATAAACGACAATGAAAATGTTTCCATCACCACAAACACAACACCCCTTGCTGATGATAGAATAGGACCAGAGCCTGACAATACAATTGTTGCCGCCGCATTTGACGAGTGATGATAACACATCGGACGACTCTGATTTCTCCGATCTGAGTGGACTCTCCGAGGTATCAGGAAAAGAATGGAAGGCAGTTGCAGCAACAAAACCCATCAATTGGGTACAAAAACAAAAAATCGGGTGCGAATCCTTGAGATCTATTATCAGAGATTCTGCCAAAAACAGCCGTAAGTAGTTTCAAGCTTATTTTATTTCTTTTGTTTTTATTGAAGTCTAAACTAGATTGAAATGGTAATGAAAAACCACTAACTGGTCCCAGGTACACTATCTTCTATTGCCAATCTAAAATCTGGTGGAATGCATAAGGTCATAGAGAACTGGCAAGGCACAAGTTTGTGTTATATGAACATGAACGTGGAAAAAATGTAACTCGTTTCTATTCAAAATGAAAAAAATGTGTTTACATGAGCAATCTATTTTCAGATGACGGCTTCCATCTAACCAACACTGGTTATGATTACAGCAAACCAACCTAATCGATTTTCTTCAAATGATGTCGACTTTCCATCCAAACGCTGAATTGTTGTTTTTTTTTTTGAGAAAATTATATGAACCTCTTCTTAATTTAACGGCTCTTTGGATTTCAGTCAAATTTTATGTTTGGGAAGGTCGACGTAGCCAAATTAATTCTTACTATCAAGATTTTGAATAAGTTTTCTAATTAAAATTAATATTTGAAATTTTATTTTTTTTATTTTATTATAATCACATGTAGTATATTAATAAACTGTAAAAAAAACTGAATACCAAAATGTATAAAAAATTTTTTTTCGAAAAAAACAATAAAAACAGGAAAAAAGGAATCATGTACACAAGGTCTAATTAGTACGGATAAATATAATGTCTACAATTTTCTAATATAAACCAATATAATGTAGTGTTTTTCTTTTTAAGTTTGTAGGATTAATAATTTGTTGAGATTATTTTACCTTGTGTTGAGATTATTTTAACACGGCATTCTAAACACGGCTTTAGAGAACGTCAGACAAAGAGCTATCCGCAGCGCGTTTAATATTTGAATCTTGATTTTCATTTTCTCACTAAATGCCAATTAGGTTATTTTTTCCATTTAAACAATACAATATTAAATGACCCAAAATAAGTCAAAAAACTAATTTAATAAATTTCTACAACAAATTCAGAATGACTTAATTACCAAACACAAAATATTGAAAACAATTTTTTTTTGGAACGCCGCGTCAAAATTGTCTGAACGCAGCGTAAAATAATCTCTACGCCGCGTTAAAAATGACTTCGGTTTAACGAAGATTTAAAAAAAACAATTTGTAAATTATCACAACGCGACGTTTTGACGCCGTGTGGAACTTGACGCGGCGTTGAAAACGCCCTCTATGTGACTTGGGATATGTTTGTTTTACTGTATACTACAACGCGGCGTCAGAACGCGCTATGTTTGACTAGGCTTCTACTCCTGTGTAAACGAATATAATAGGTGTGAAGAAAGATAATTTAACTTTAAAAAAGTACACCTTTATCGCTACTTTGTATAATACAATCTTGCAAATGTACATAGTAGGTGTTCTTTTGACCGAATGCTTGTTTAAATTCATTCTTAGAACAATTAATACACTATCATCAGTATCAGGTAAAATGGTTGAAACTCTTTAATATTGTTTAACCAGTTTTAAATGTTTATATAGAGTTTTCAAGCACACAATACGTAAAAGGCAGGGAAAAAAATAAAGTATAACTAACTTACTAGTGTCTCCTCATGATACAAGAAAACAAGATAGCGACTTTCGTATTTTTACGTCATCAGTGACCCTGTTGAAAAAAATAATTTCCGTTTTAGAAAAAAAAACGGAAAAGTAAGTTTTAATTGATACAGTATTGGTCCAATGTCTTATCTGATTGATTTAATATACATTTTATGTCCACTAACCCTTCGGATTCTTTCCGAAAATGGTAATTTAATTTAGTCAGTTTTAGGCACTGATGACGTCAATTTCGGGATGGCGCTTTTTATTATCAAGTATCTTCCAACACGCCCAATTTCGTGGTGAAAAAGAAAAGGAAACTGAAAACGAGAGGTCAATTATTTGACTACTACACTCTCAATTGGCGTCAATTTTTTGACAGTTCAGCACTACTACATTCTCATTTGGCGTCAATTTTTTGACAGTTATACACCAATACTTATTTGACCAGCTTGTAGGCCTTGTCAAAAGAAGGCAGTTGATTTCCCTCTTTATAGTATAGTTACTCTATGGTGTACCCTCTACATATACATATAACAAACAATAACACAAGAGAAAAACATCCACCACGCGAGACAGAGACAGACCATCGACGACTGACTGGGCGAACACAATGCAAAAACGGAGCTGGAATACGGAGCTGCATGCGTATTGCCTGTCAAACGAGCACGTACGTCCCAGCTTGCAACTGCCACAATGGCGCTGTACAGTTTTTTGACACACTCCGCTTCTTTCCCCTAAAAACTAACTTAAGAACTGGGCCTCGTGTGCGGAGGCCCAATCATATTTTTCTTTTGTGGTAATGGATAATTTTTGATAGATTTTTTTTTGGGATAAAACAACGCAGTTTATATAGATATAGATATATGAAACATCAACGTACGTGTCTGTCCAAAAGAAGAATGAAGGGTCTCCTTTTTGGTTTTTTTTTTGCTAAAATTTCAACTAGGTTTTCTTTCAAAATTTGGAAAAAAAAAACAGTCAGCCATTCTTCATATATCTCATCAGGAAGGAAAGTAGCCAAGAAATTTCAGGATACCTTTGGATTTTTCTCGCTGTTTCCATATGTTCTACAATCAATTTTTAAAGTTCTTATTTTTAGACCATGTCAAATATTTTCTTTTTAAACGAGAAACCTCAAAGCTCAACCCTTAAAATATTAAAACTTTCATTCTTCCATTCGTTACTTCTTTCCCCTACTGATATACACCTTTTTACCATTTTTGTAAAAATAAGAATGAAAAAAACAACCAAAAATAGGAATCATGTAAGGGTACCTTATCAAAGGTCTTTCAAAAGGAACGCACCACTGTTGTGTTCCATTTGTTTCTTTGTGTAATGTCAAAAAACTGCACGTCTTTATTAAAAGTTAACCAACCTTTCCGTCTCCGTATTGCAGCTCCGTCTGCAGCTGTATATTCAACATTTTTGACATCTGTTCCAGCTCCAGCTTCGTCTTCCATTCCAGCTCATTGTGTTCAGCCAGTGACTGCCACTGCAGAAACACAATGTAAAAACGCAGACGGATACGCAGACGTATCGCATGTCAATTGAAAACGAACGTACCTAATTACAAGTGCTCACAATGGAGTCGTACGCATTTTTGACATTTACTTGTCATTTATGTTAGTTAATTGAGTTCTTTCTGTGTTTCCTTCTATAAAATAATATAATACGAAAAATATAAGTTTTTTTTTTTAAATTAAAATGGATGATGATGGAGATTACATTAGTTTTTTGATGGCTTTTCTACAATTGTGCTACTTGTACTTCAAGCACTATAATAAAATAAAAATTAACCGAAGATGGTGGGTGCGGCCTTTGTACCAGGAGAGGCCATTAAAGGACTATTTCCAGACCACTTTCAGATTTATGAAAAACAATGATTCCGATTTATTTTTTAAATCAACAAGAATGAATCATATGCAATACGATTTGCTTCAATAATTACTTCTGAATTGCAATCGTCCATTGTTCTTGTTCTTTTTTTTTTTTGTGAAATGTCAGAAAATGCCCACGCATTTATTAAAAGTTAGTCTCCGTTCTCGTCTGCGTTTGCGCATCCGTATCATTGCGTTTGCAACATTGAATTCGCAACATTGTGATAAGATGTATGGATTTTATATCTATGTTTGAACTTGTAAAGGTCAGGCGCAACCGAAGCTAAAGCGTGATTGTGTCTTAGCCATCATTTTCATTATTTTCAAATTAGGAAAGCAACTGGAAAGGTAAAAACATATTTATCTTATTTTGTTAAAATCAAAACTCTGAAAATAATATAAATGTGACGCCTTAATAGCAGTCACAAGAAAAAATCACAAAAAAATATGTGACTGTCATCTATGACAATCATCTTTTGTGAGTAGCTTTGTTCGATGAGCCCTGAAGAGTCACCCTGGGGTCGCCACAACTTGTTTTTTGAAATATCTCAACTCGCCCTCAAGAGAAAATTCTCTGTTTTTTGAAACCTGGGCTCGCCATGAAGTCACCCTGAAGTCGATCTTCGTATTTTGCTAGGGCGAATTGAGGTAACGATCAGCTGTTGTTTACTGACATTACCTGTTGATTTGCTACAGGTAAGTTGTTAATTCGTATTTGCCAATACAATTATAGCAAATGTGAATTTATTCATTGTTTTACATTTAATTTAATAAAAATTGAATTACTATAGTTAAAAAGTGACAAAAATGGAGTCTTTTGAAGTTGTTGATTGTGCGGCAAGAGTCAGTGCTTCTTGTGGTATGTCAGTGACTTATAGCGAGTTTCATTCAAATTCCAAAGATCTGCTCTCAAAACAGAGATTTGATCTTTTCAATGAAACTTGTTTCAGGATTTAATTGTAGTATTGGTGATTGACTGACACACTTCCTCTGTCACTTGTATTTAGGGATGACACATATCATTCATAAAAACATCGATGTTTTAACATCGAAATCGATGTGATGATGATAATGATATCGGGATGTTTAAGAAAAATGTTTGTGAACTGATTTTTTAATACATAATAGATTATTTTAGAATAAAGTATATATATATAAAAATACATTTGATTTATTCCTCAGAATTGAACTTTAAAACAATAAATTGGACAGACAACTAACCAGCCATTTTTAATTCTAAAGTTTGTGTTTCATTGCATTTGTAAACTTGAAATGCGATTCAAAAAAATTTGTTTTAAATTTCATTAATTTTTAAAGATGGCTAAAACAAATTTAAAGGATAGTATCCTCTTTAGAATGAAAAAGGAGACATTAATTGCAACGATAGTAACATAATAATTAGTTGTAGTAGCTTAAGTAATATTCCACTATCAATCAATTCTTTCTTAGAATTTGTGTTTATTTTGTTATTATCTCCTTCAAATAAACCATCACAAATTCGTTAATTTAATAAAGAAATGACATTTCACTGTTTTTAATTTTAAACTGTTTCTATGTACGTGTTTCTGGTTTTGATTCTAACTACGAGAAAAGAATCGATTCAGGACAAAAACTGTCATTAACTGCCTTACGTACACTTTTGGACTGTTCTGGACGACTCGATGTTTAGAATGACATATCGATTTTTGAAAACATCGATGTATAGATTGCATTGTTGCATCCCTATTGACATTAGCAGAAAAGATTATTTTTATGAATGTGTGCATTCAGATCAAATCTTCCAATCTATCAGAGATCAAATCTTTAGTGTTGAGATTTGATCTAGATTTGCTCTTTTTCTTGCAATGAAACTCAAAATTCAAAAAAATCTAATCTTTTGACAGAAAGAGCAAATCTTTTCTTGAATGAAACTCGCTATTAATTGACAGCCCTTTTGTGTTTTTTGAGATTCAAAAAACCCAGGTTTTTTCGACAACCCTTGGAGTTGTCAAGAAAACCTGGGGCGACCCTGGGTTAAGTTCAACGAACAAAGCTGGTAGGTATCACTTATCATATATACCTACCCCCAGTCAGCTGTAATGTATATTATCATTATAAATACACTGCCTATTACTCTCATGTATGTCATTTACGGACAATTTCAGAGCCACTAATTGCGGCTTGTGCAGCAATTAAAAATGCTGCTTCATGAGAGTACTAAAGATAATGTACAGATATACTATACAAAATGTTTAAATTTAATAAAATTCCAATAAATTAAATAAATTAAAGCAGAATCTACATTATGAAAGTGAACACTTTATAATTGAAATTGAATTTTTGAATTTTGTAATTATTGTCAATTATTTAATAATTTAATTATTATTTTAATATTAATATTTAATATTTATTAATAATTAAAAATCTCTCCATCTTCCCATAATGTCACTGCGAGTTAAATGCAACTATTAACACCAAATTTTTATATCCCATATGGTCTAGTGGCTAGGATATCTGGCTTTCACCCAGAAGGCCCGGGTTCGATTCCCGGTATGGGAAGATTTTTTTTTTTAGTGAACTCTCTTGATTAAAATTATGAATTTCTAAATACATTATGTGAAGAAGAGGTGGGGAAATAGGAGAATTGAGGCAAGAGTACGGCAAGTTAGGCGCCAAGAAATAATAACGGTTTTTTTGTAGAACAGTTCAATACAAGCATTTTTTCTATGGGAGGGGGGTCTATCTCCCCCCGTTAAAGTACTTAAAGAATAAAAAAATTATACAAAAATAACGGTAATACTGACAGGTAAGTTTCATACTTTTTTAAAGCCAATACTCCGTTCTATTTACTAATTTTTAAATCAAGTGAAATCTATGCACAATTTTTAAAAAAACAAATTTTTAACTCAAACTTTGGGAAAAAAACATAAAAAAAAGTTTAAAGTGTAATTTTTCAAAACTGTACAATTATATATTATTTTTTTTTCTTAAATTCGTTGCTCTTATTCTTAATCAATACCTGAAAACTAGATGATTTTATGTCTTCTAGTTTTTCAGAAAATTAAAAACTACTAAAACTATTTTTTTGTTTGTTTTATTTTATTTATTTTTATTTTATTTGCTTTTTGCTTGCTTATACATTACGGCGGCCGGCGTATAAATAGGGCACATTATAGGATTTGGGGTAAATGAAAAGTTGGGTATATGCAAAGTTTTTTTGCCTCAAAGTCAAATCACTGTAAAAAAAAAAAATTTTTTTTAGTGAACTCTCTTTTGATTAAAATTATGAATTTCTAAATACGTTATGTGAAGAAGAGGTGGGGAAATAGGAGAATGGAAAATGCCCAATATTAAATATTTTTTTTATTGTACTATTTCTGCAAATAATAATATCTTTTAAGCCCGAGCGACACAATCTATCCCAAATTATGCTTTTTAGCATAGAATTATGGATTTTTTTCATTGACCATCATTATGGCTTGCGTGGGTCGTGGGAGGTGGATAGAGACAAAATTTGTCTTTGGAAATCTGTTCTGATATAATCACAACAAATCAAATAAATCAAGTGCCATTTAATATAAGACAAAAAAATCCACTTTTGTATCTTTTATGTACATATCTTATCATTATTCAGTATTCAGATTTTGATTTGGCAAGCTTTTGTTTGATGTGGGCAAATTAATTAAATCTTCATATAGAAATGTTTTATTTTGTGTAGAATCCAAGTTTTTTTTTTACTGTGAGAGAAACGACCTAACATAAGCTTTCCATTTTAGTGAGATTTATAAAAAGAAAATGTTCTTCGATCGGCTGTAGCTTGGAATTTTCTATTTGTTATATATGTATAGGTACATTTATGTATGCATGCAGGCAAATTATAATAAATACAAAAAATTAGAAGATGCCAATCGAACATTACATTACGAAAAGATAGAAGAGCATGTAATTTTTTTCAACGTTTAGGTATACATCACTAAGGTGATGGGGATGGCGTAAGGGACGAGTAGCATTTAATTTTTTAAAAGTCGTATTAAAAAAAGTAAATGATAAAAAATTCATTTTTACTTGCGATTAAAGGTGCTATAATGTAAGTTATGCATGCGTGCAGATTAAAAAAAAAATGAGACAACAATCAAATATGATATTACGGTGATAGAGAGGGCGCAGTTTTACGTTTTGGGACTTATGCCCCACCTTGGGTCACGACTTTCGACTTTTTCGAGAACTGGTTATCCGATTACAATAAAAAAATTGATGTTCAGGAAGAATTTTTTTTTGAAACGGTAGTTGATTTTTTTGTAATTTTGTTTTTAAACGCTGGTATTTAAAATGTATAAGTTAACATTCTTAGACACACAATTAAAAAATGGGCACGACTGGGTCGCACATACTTGCTCTTATGTGCATAATTACATTGGAAAGCAATATCTTTGACAGAAACAAGTAACATTTACGTTGAAAATAACACAGTTTGAACTTTTAAAAAAGTATTAAAACCACAATACTTAACGGTTTTTAGTAAAAATGAAGTATCACACGTCTGAAATAACAAGGAATTTATGAAAAATGTATTTCGAAAATTGTAGGACCAGTTTTGATAAAATCCTGTTTTTTATTTTTAGTTTTTTGAAAAAAAAAATATTTTTTAAATTTTTGTATGCAATTTTTTAGAATTAATTAAAATACACGTGATTATAAAATTTAAAATATTTTTTTTTGATTAAAACAAATTTCGAAAATTAATTTTAATTGGAAAAAAAAGTTATTCAAAATTTTGATATGCAGAAATAATTTGGCTAATTAGATCTTCTTATATATAAAATTTGATAGAAATCCAAAGAGCCGTAACCGAGAAAGCTAAAAATTAAAATAACCGTTATATGAAAGGTCCCTTTAATAGACTTTTCCCGTATATATGGTTATAATCAAATGATGGCCAACACTAACAAAAAAATTATCAAAAAATTTCATTAAAATCGTTGGAGCCCTTTTCGAGAAAAATAAGATTTTCCTAAACGGTCATATGGCAGGTAGCGTTATTTTTAGGCTAAAAGTAAAATTTCAATTTCCCCTCTGGGGAATGCCAAAAGAATCACAATCAATTGCTTAAGCCGTTTATGCTGCAGCTCGTTATACATACTGACAGACAGACATTTTTTCTCGATCACTTTTTTAGACTTCTCTATGATCGTAAGGTCATGTTTGATTGTTATCTAAATTTTTTTAATATTCACGAATTCAAAACTTGCCTTATGGTCCCTATAATCGCAAGTAAAAAAAAAGATTTTTAAAAGTGTTTTCACGTTTCTTAAACGGCACACTGCAAACTATTTGACGTTGTTTTTTTTTCGAACAAACAAAACTCAGAAAAATCGAAATAAAAACTTTGAAATGTCCTTATTGTATGTATTTTAAATTTTATTCGGCGATGTGATTTTTTTTATTATCACATCACATTTGTTATTATAACATCACAGGAAAGGTATTAACCGATTTTGCTTCAAACCGACTTGGCCAACACGGGTTGCAACTCCGTTTGCTTAAATTTCAGATCGGATTGGAAAATGTTCGGTTTGAATATAAAGGGTGATTTTTTTTAGACGTGTGTTTTTCAATCTGGCAATACTTTTTTCTGAGTTGGTCTTTTGGACAGCTGTCACTTGATTTATGCCTTGGTTTGGCATTTCATAATGAATAGACTTACTCCTCAACAACGTTTCCAAATCGTGCAAATTTATTACCAAAATATCGCGCGCTGCTTCTAATATTCGGTCGACATAATCGCCCAGCAGAGTCGGTAATTCGAGCAACCATGTTTCGGTTTCTTTTCTTTACTCTAGTGGATAATGCGCATCCTCGGAGACGCTATTGCTGCTATGGAGCAGAGTATCGAAGAAGAACCGAATGAGTACATCTGCCATCGCGCTTTATGGACGATTTTGCCGGAGGATCTTGGTTTGCGGGCTTACAAAATCCAACTAGTGCAAGAATTGAAGCCGAACGAACATCAAGCGCGTCACGCGTTCTCTGAATGGGCCTAAAACGAGATGGCTACCAATCCCGATTTTCACAAGAAAATTTTGTTCAGCTCACTTTTGGTTGAATGGGTACGTTAATAATCAAAATTGTCGTATTTGCAGTGACCATAATCCACAAGCCATTGTTGAGACGCCTTTACATCCTCAAAAAAATCACAGTTTGGTGTGCTCTATGGGTAGAGGGAATCATTGGTCCATACTTTTTCAAAAATGAAGCCGGGAATAATGTTACAGTTAATGGGGAACACTATAGAGCCATGATTAATGACTTTTTCGTGCCTGAATTGGAGGATGTTGATTTAAACGACCTTTGGTTCCAAAAAGACGGCGCTACATGCCATATAGCCAACGAAACAATCAATTTATTGAAGGAAACTTTTGGTGAGCACATTTGTTGGCGTCGTGGGCCTGTGGCGTGGCCTCCAAGATCTTGCGATTTAACGTCTAAACACGTCTAAAAAAAACACCCTTTAAAATAAAATTGAAGCCGAAATTCCTGACCGCGCATCACGCGAGAACGACAAAACGAAATTGAACAAATCTTTTTTTAATTAATAGGTTATTTATACAACAAACATATAGGACACATTTTTTTTCAATAAATTAACTAAAACTTTGCATATTGGCCAAAGAAAAAATATGCTTACTACATCCGCAAAATGATGAATCTATGTACGATCTACGATGTATCTACGTTTTTTTTACAAGTTTATATATTTTTTTTTTAATTTTTGAAAAGTTTTAAATTTAATTGCTATAATGTATGTACATACTAAACAAAAAATAATTTTTTCTCAATCAAATAAATGTCAATATCTTTCTTTAATTATCACTTAGTCTGTGACATGTCAAAATATTTTCAAGTGTGCCTAAATTTGGTTTGTATTCCATTTTTAGCAGTGATATTGATTGGCCTCTAACACTTTGATTGGTAACAAAATGCAAATTATAACAGTAAAACTAAAAAAAAACAGTTATAGACAATCCTTACCTGATGTAAAATAGCACGTTTGCCAGAGGTTCCGGTATCTTGATATGTCTTATTTTTGGCATCATTTATATTTGTATGTGACTCTTTCCGTGGGAGAAGGTCTTTGTCTGACGTGGGAACAATCACATACTGGATTTTTTTATCAACGAACTTGTCGTGATCTTCGTTTCTGAAATTAGTCAAATAACCAAAAAAAAAAAATTATACGATTTTCTAAAAAAAAAAATATCATGCATAATATGCATAGTTAATAAGATTTTTTTTATAATTAACGCGCGCACAAGGGACTACTTGTTTCCCTTTTAATGTAACACACTGCGCGGGCATTCGGAAGATGGGGAAGGGAGAGATAGGAGGTGTCGATTAACATTGGTTTTGAATGTTTGCAGATCAAAATGGCAAGGGAAAATCCCGCCGGGTAAACTATTCCAAATTCGTGTTGTTCGGCTAAAAAAATAAATATTATTTAGCTTTCCCAAACATAGTCATGATGATCATTTTACTACATCGGCTTATAAAAGAAAGCCGAGGGGAGTGAAATTACATTTTTCCAAGAATCTTTAAAAATTGGTTTCTATGATTGCGGGATATTTTGTGCTATCCATTTTTTAAGTTTTAAGAAAGTTAAATTATTTAAAAAAAACCTTTGAGGTTTGGTGTTGAAAACACTATAGAAATAACGGTAATGACTTGAATACGGTAATGATTTTAACATTCAAAGCTAAACAACTATCTGAAATCTGACATGGGGATAATTTAAACACTTTTATCGAAAATCCGACATATGTTTTCATGCTTCAACGACCGCATGAATTTGTGAAGTTTTATCATCATCATCATCGGCGCAACAACCGGGATCTGGTCCGGGCCTCCTTCAACAAGTTCTTCCATACATCCAGATTGCTGGCCGACGCCATCTAATTGCGCATCCTGGTCTATGCCATCCTTTTAACGCAAGCAAGGTCTGCGACGTTGTCTTCTTTACCATAAAAAGGACTACAAAAGACTTTCCGAGTTGGTTCCTCTTCGGTAATGCGAGCTAGGTGCCCAGCCCATCAGAGTCTACCGAGTTTTATTTCTTCCATAACATCTGCTTCGAGGTTGATTTCAAACAATTCATGATTGTATGTATCTTCTTCGGAATCGTCCTCCTTCGCACACAGGGCCAACAGTATGTGAGTACTGGTAAGACCATATTCTTGTACAGCAGCAGTTTGGTTTTTATGGTAAGGTTTCTGGATTTAAAGAGCCTTGACAGACTATAGTAGGCAACTGCCTTAACCTAACTTAAAGATACCGTAGACATATGTATGTAAGTCGACCATAGGCGATATGTCGACTGAAGTTAACTATTTGCTAACTATCGCTTCCTTCCGATCCCGGTCGGGCACGGTCCTACTGAAACGGAGTCGATGTGCTTCGCTCCCGGCGACTATGTTTCGGTGGCAAAAGACAAAGGAGCCGCATATAGACTGTTCTGCGGCCGACGTAGTAAATAAACGAAATCGCCGATCTATTCTGTACCAGCCCTCGACTATCAAGGTATAGGAAAGCCTCGGGCGGGATAAAACCAATCGAACGTGTACTTTCGAAATATTCATCTTGGGGGTGGTAAGCCCCGAAGATTTATCCATTAGTTGAGGTCATCGCCCCTGCAATGTGTCCGCGAATGAGCTTAATTAAAAATTATCTATCCTGTTTGTATTGGCCCCGTTGTATAGAGCCTCGTTTGAATAATAGTGTTTGTACTCCGACTCTGGTGTTCTGTAAAGTCCGAGACAAGTGCGAAGATACTGTCTCTCAAACACCCGAATCTTTTTTATTAAAAATTGAAACACACAGGGCAACCATAGGCAATCATTGGCCAACTGAGGGCCATGTAGCAAATCACTTTCACCCTGCTGTCAAGGCGGCTGCTATAAAACAATCGTTTTGTCAGGTCAAAAGCTGCCCTAGCCCTGGCCAGAACAGCCTCTACATGTCGATTGAAATATAGAAACTGATCGAAGCAGATGCCAAGGTACCTTACTTTAATTACTCGCCAGTGGATATACATGTGGCCCAGCGATCACTAGCTTGCACAAGTTCTTTCTCGTATCCCTTGAAGCTCTAGACACAGGGGTTCTAAACAGGATAGTTTCACATTTCTGGAAGTAAATTTTCAGCTTCCAATCACTACAGTATTGTTGAATTTTATCGAAATCACGTTGCAACTTTTGGACCTGTTCTGAGTCCGACACACTAACCACTAAGCCACGGGACACCTAGGAGTAATTAAAATAGCTTTACTTACTCCTTAAAATTTTAGCTATCTGCCTGTGAAAGTCCAGTCGAAATCGGTCCATAAATAAGAATTTTCAAAAAAAAAAGACTCCAGCGCCACCTAGTGGGTAATTTAAATAGACTAAGTTACTCCCTAGAACATCAGCAATCTGACAGTGAGCGTCCTATCAAAAAGGTCGCAGCAGTTCCCGACATTAGCCGGAACAATATAAACAGAAAGTTAGACAGACAGACAGACAGACAAAAAATTTAAAAACTGTGTTTTTGTTATTAGTACTGTATATAATTTCATTGGCATCTGTAAAAATTGTTTATTTTGATTTTAAAAAGAGACCCTTCATTTTTATTCCTGTGTAAAAATATAATTTTGTGAAGTTTGGTAAATGATGAATTTACAGGATTCACTATACAACTACAAAGGCAAATGGGTCCTTTCCTCTTTCCTTTGGAAGTGATAAAAATCATTTAATCTGAATGCCCACGCAAAAGAGTTTGCGGAAAGTAGCTAGTATTTAATATTTAAAAATTCAGTTTCAAAGAACAAAGCATTTTTAGTGAGATGTATTTACATATCATTTTATTCAGGTCAATGTCATAGCTTGCGCATTGTTTTTCATTAACATTCTGTTTTATTCGAAAGTGTTTTCATTGTGATTAGTTGCACTGATCAATGACAAGCACTTTGAAGAGATAAGAGATCAATTTAGATTTTCTTAACAACTTAACACGTGTGTAAAATTGAAATACAAATAACTTCAGATACATAACGTTTAAATCATCTGTAGATATTTTATAAGCTGTTTGGTTCTCAAAAGGGTTAAATGGCCAAACAAACAAGCTAACTTAATAACAGACAATGAAGATGTTACTAGTTTATTTTTGTATATAAGGGATCCAATTTACAATCTATTAAGTACAAGGTCTTGAATTCCGAAGTTAACATTTTTACTTGCGTTTATAGGTACTATAAGGCAAGTTATGGATTCGTGCAAAAAAATTCTACAATCAAACATGACATTACGGAAATTCCGTCCGTCTGTCTGTTTGTCTGTTCGCACCTCTACAGCCTAAACGGATGAGCCGATTTGCTTCAAACTTGGTATTTAATATTTATTTGTTAGTATCTCTTTGTATTTGTATCTTTTACAACAATACATCTTTCATTTAGAATAATTTTTTTCGAAATTTGTTCTATAACGGTACCTCTCATAGAACCGGTTTTTTCAATTCCTGTTTTATCGCAAACTATCGGTATAAATTTCAATAAAATTTTGCACACTGAAAGTCATTTCAAAATTTTTAAAAACTTTTTTTCAATTTTTTAAAATTTTCTAAAAAAAATTGGTTTTTGAAATATTTTCAAAATAGGTTGATTGAAATATTTTCAAATAATTTTCCCAGATCAAAAGCAGAGATTTGCTTATAATGACATACTAAAAAAAAATTTAAATATTTTTTCGAAAAGTTTAATAAAAAACGACTTTTTAAAAAAACTGGTCCAACGATTTTCAATATTTTTACTTGCGGATTAAATATTTTGAAATAACAATCAAACATGACATTACGATTTTAGAGAAACATATTTGAGTTACTAGCAAAATTCTGTCCGTATGTCTGTCTGTCTGTTTGTCTGTCTGTCTGTACGGATGTATTTTTGGACTGTAGCCTAAACGGTTGACCCAATCGTCTTCAAACTTAGAACTTAAGGTTATTTTGACATTCTATAGAGGAGTTTTTCAATTTTTTTAGCTCAAAATTAACGGTACTTGTCGAAAACGGCTACAAGAATTTTTATAAAAAAATCATTGTACTGTTGTAGATAAGCATTATATTTTGTTGAAAAAAACATTTAATATGGTGGGCCTCCCAAAGGACCGGTTTTTTTTTCTTCGACTTTCTCAAAAACTGGTGATCCGATTACAATAAAAATTGGTATTCAGGAAGATGTAGGTAGCCTAAGTAATTTTGCATTAATTTTTTCTCGAAAACTTTTTTTTTGTATTTTTAATAATTTTTTTTTGAAAAATCAATATTTTGAAAACGGGTAAGTAATTTTTTTTTTAAATTTTGTTTTTAAATGTACGTTATTTTTGTGCTTAAGTTTGTATTTCTGAATTATTTTTTTTTATTTTTTTAAAAAAAGTTGCTAAAAAACCATTTTATTTAAAAACCGCTCCAACGATCTAAAAATCACACTTTTTTACAATTCTTAGAGAAATAAAATGGCGTTTAAATTAGTTCACTCCATACAATTAATCGTACTTTATTCCAATAATCAAAAGTCACAAAAATCGAATGAATCATTTGATGTTCACTTTAATTTTCTTAAATTTTATTCTACAATATGACCACGCATATGAGCAAGTACGTGCGATCCAGTCATGCAATCTTAATTTAACCAAAACTCAAGGACATCACCCAAAGCAAAAGAATAGTTTTTATCATTACATAGCATTTTTGTAATATTAAATTATGTAAATTAATTACCTAAATAAAATCATAAAAACAATAAATATTTGTACCATAATTTTAAACTATATAGATTGACAATGTTTTATAACCTTAAATAAAACACCTCGTTGCATTAATGAATGTCTGATTAGTATAGTAATAGAAAAACCTATGTATACTTTAAAAAACACGCGATGAGCAATCAAAGTTTATTAACATAAAAAAGTATATTTTTAGCAGGGCAAAGCCAAACAATCTAATAGATAAGAAGCGGAAGCACAACAAAATTTTAGTTTAAGTCGTTGGGTGTTGTGTTAAAACAATTACCATGATAAAACTTCAGTAAGCAGAAATAAACAAAAGAAGAACTATTTATCATAGAGATGCTAACTAAATTATTTTGAATGCAAATTTGTTTTAACTTATTACAGTTTTTGGTAATCAAACTAAGAGAGAGAATTTTTACTGTTTTTTTTCTTTTCAATTTTAGACAAGAACACGTTAACTTTTTACCATTATTACGACAAATTAAATAATCTCAATTAGAACTTTCTCACACACTGCAAGGCGGATACGAGAAGGTCGCAGGTACTTGCTCTTATGTGCTTAATCAAATTGGAAGGCAAGATCTTTCTCAATAACAACTTACATTTATGTACGCCATCACACATGTTAAATAATAACGGATTTATAAAAAGGATATTTCGAAAATTGTAGACCGATTTTCATAAACTTTTTATTAGTCATATTTATAAGTATAGTATAGTTCATTAACTTATCATTCATTTATCATAGTTTTGAAAATATTAGGGATTAAAAAAATAAATTGCACGACTGGATCGCACCAACCTGCTCATATGTGCGGTCACATTGTGGAATAAAATTTATGAAAATTAAAGGGAACATCAAAGGATTCATTCGATTTTTGTGACTTGATTATTCGAATAAAATACCTTAAATTGTATTTGGTAAAATAATTTAAAATCCATTTTATTTCTTTAGGACATGTTTGGTTTTTTAAAAGCTTTTTTTAAAAAATAGAAAAAAATAATTCAAGAATAATAAACTTAAGCACAAAAATGACGTACATTTAAAAAACAAAATTAAAAAAATTTTTTTTTCAAAATATTGGAAAAATCATACCGTTAATTTTTGAGCCAAAAAAAAAAAATTGAAAAAACTCCTCTGTAGAATGTCAAAATAACCTTAAGTTCTAAATTTGAAGACGAGTCCAAACCGTTAGGCTGCAGTCCAAAATACATCCTAACAGACAGACAGACAGACATACAGTAGGACAGAATCTTACCAGTAACTCAAATATGTTTCTCTATCAACCTAATGTCATGTTTGATTGTTATCTCAAAATGTTTAGTCTGCACGAATGCATAACTTGCATTATAGCGGGTCCGCCAAATAACTTTTTTTGTTTGAAAATGCTTCGTGAACAAAAATTCGTTCAACATGGCCCGATAACGATCTCCATTGGCCCAATTATGCCTCTGGACCGAAATCCGCACCAAACTGTGCGTGCGGGTTTTCTGTGCCTTAAATGCGACAATTTTGCTTGTTCACATACCCGCCAAGATCAAAATGAGCTTCATCTGAAAAGATGATTTTTTTGGCAAAATCGGCATCGATCGCAGGCAGTAATGTCGCAATATTTCCCAGCGTTGTTCAAGCGTATACACAACCATATTCGTTTAGCGGAAGGATAACACTAATTATCTGTCAAATCAGACATGAGGTAAGTGTTACCATTCACGAAATAAGCACTAGTTGAAAAAAAAAACGTTAGATGGCGGACCCTTTAATATCGGGTGTTTCAACAAGGACGCAACAAAAGTAGAGCGATAGGGACAGCAAACGACGCCATATTTCTTGCCGCTCTTTTGACATTTCTCTTCAATAAGGTTTGCCATTTCATGATGGAAAGATGTACGAGCCAACAACGAGTCGAAATTATTAAAGTTTACTACCGAAATTCGGAGTCAGCGGCCTCAACGTTAAGAGCGCTACGTCCAATTTATCGTCGTCATAGTCGTCCTAGCAGATTGAGCGTCTAGTGGAAAAAATTGAATCCACAGGCACATTACAAAATGTTTCCGTGCCAGTGAGTGTCGAGAATGTTGCCGCCGCTGAGGCTTCAGTTGCAGAAAGCCCAAATGTGTCTCTCACACGTCGTTCTCAAGCGTTGGGCATCTCTGTGTTGCGAATTTTGCGAAAAGATCTTGGCCTACATCCTTACAAGATTAAATTGACGCAAAACTGAAGCCGCTTCACCACCAGAAGCGTCGTATGTTCGTGAATTGGGCTGAGCAGCAACTTGAAAAGGATTCGGATTTTCATCGAAAGATCATCTTCAGCGATGAGGCTCATTTCTGGCTGAATGTCTTCGTCAATAAACAAAATATGTGGTATTGGTTAGGCAGCAATCCACACGTACTCCATGAGTCATCATTGCATCCCGAAAAAATTACGGTTTGGTGTGGTTTTTGGGCCGGCGACGTCATTGGGCCGTACTTCTTCCGTGAAGATTAAGACCGGCACGTTACTGTGAATGGGGATCGCTACCTTTCAATGATAACCATACATAATGGCATCGAACGTACTTTCACAGGAATAAAGAATTTCATGATATCCAAAACGGTTTTTGTTTTATTTAAAAAAAAACTTGTAGCGATCTTATTGAAAAACCCTTTACCTATAATCGCAAGTAAAAATATTTAAAATGTTGGTATGTGGAATAAGATCTTTTCAAATATAAAATTTTACAGAAATGAGAAATGAGCAATCAGCAAAAATTAAAAAAAAAAACATGAAAAGTACGTTAATAGACTTTTTCGGTAAATTCAGGTTTGGTAAAATGATACTTTTTAAAATATTCTCAATAATGTCATCAAAATCGTTGTAGACGTTTTCAAGAAAATAAGCTTTTCCTTAACGGTTATATATGGTAAGTATCGTTGTTTTTAGCCCAAAAATAAATTTTCAAAAACTCCTCTGAGGAATGTCAAAATAGGTCGCACGTACTTGCTCTCATGTGCCTAATTACATTGGAAGACAGGATCCTTAACAGAAACAAGTCTATGTAAAGAAAAATCACACGGTCTGAATCTATAAAAAGTGCCAAAACCACAATAAATAACGGTTTTTAGTAAAAATGGAGTTAGCCATCATTCGTCTAAAATATTAATGAATTTATGAAAAAAAGTTTTTCGACAATTGTAGGAAGTATTTAGGTAAAATCGTGTTTTTTATTTTTTATTTTTTTTTCGAGATTTTGGTATGCAGTTTCTTAGAATGTATGTATAGCTGATCATAAAATTTTAAATATTTTTTACTTGCGATTATAGGTACTATACGGCAAATTATGGATTCGTGCAAATAAAAAAAATTCTAACAATCAAACATGACATTAAGATGATAGAGAAGCCAAAAAAAATGGGTCCAGAAAGTCCGTCCGTTTGTCTGTCTGTCTGTCTGTTGGTATTTAGTATTTATTTGGACGTATCTCGGGGGGTGCTTTTCATTTTGCTCTAGGTCGAAATATAACGGTACCTGCCATGCAATTTTTAACAAAAAGTTTGATTTAGTCTAAAACAGCCCTAACGATTTTAATAAAACTTTCAGGGTGCTATTTTTTTACAACAATATATCCTTAAGTTAGAATGAATTTTTCGAAATCTGTTCTGTAACGGTACCCCCCATAGGACCCCTTTTTATGAAGAGGTGCTATCTGAGTTTGTTTTACATTTTTACTTACGATTATAGGGACTATAAGGCAAGTTTATGTGTGATTCTTTGGCATTCCCCAGAGGGGAAATTGAAATTTTATTTTTAGCCCTAAAAATAAGGGTACCTGCCATATCTATATCGGCTCCAACGATTTTAATCAAAATTTTTGAGAATTTTTTTGTTGGTATTGGCTATCATTTTATTAGTACCACTTATATGTGAAAAGTCTATTAACGGGACCTTTCATATAACGGTTTTTTTAATTTTTGGCTTTCTCGGTTACGGGTTTTTGGATTTCTTTCAAATTTTATATTTAAAAAGATCTAGGTAGCCGAACTAATTCTGCATATCAAAATTTTGAATAACTTTTTTTTTCTAATTAAAATTAATTTTTGAAATTTTTGTTTTCACAAATCAATATTTTGAAAACTTTCAAAAAAAATTATTTTAAATTTTATAATCAAATGTATTTTAATAAATTCTAAAAAACTGCATACCAAAATTTTAAAAATAATTTTTTTTTCAAAAAACTAAAAAGAAAAAAATTGGATTTTATCAAAACCGGTCCTACAATTTTCGAAATACATTTTTCATAAATTTCTTGTTATTTAAGACGTGTGATGGCATACTTCATTTTTACTAAAAACCGTTAAGTATTGTGATTTTTAATACTTTTTTATAAGTTCAAACTGTGTTATTTTTAACGCAAATGTGTTTCTTTGTTTCTGCCAAAGATCTTGCTTTCCAATGTAATTAGGCACATAAGAGCAAGTAGTACGCGCGACCCAGTCGTGCCCATTTTTAGATAGGTACTGAGTCCATCTACCTGATCCATATATCAGAAATCCACCGAGAAAACAACTGGGTCTCATAATTCGAGTATAATAGAAGAAATGTTGTAAAAATCTACAGTTTTTTGGGATTTTTTAAGGAAATTTGAAAAAATTACCTTTTTACTCACCAATTAGTTCAGTTCAACACATATAAAGTTTTTGCGAAAAATTTAATGTGAACTATATCCAACAGGATTAAAATTGTAATCATTAAGTTGGAAAGAAAGAGGTTTAAGTCCGTGGCCAGACTAAGTTAATGAAATGAAGGTTTTAATACAAACTCTTTATAACACGTTGTAAGAAAATAAAATTAAAATACACTCAGCACTAATTTTGGACTTTGTTGAATTATTGATTCAAAGTAGCTTTTTACGGCCTTTAGTCCCCCAAAAATTGGCGTGAGTTGCCGGGACGAATCACGTCAAAATCGGTCCAAAAATCAGAATTTTCCAAGAAAATACCACTGCTGCGCCACCTAGCGGGTAATTAAAAAAAAACCTAAGTTACTCTCTAGAACATCAGAAATCGACCAGTGAGAGTACCATCAAAATCGATGTTGCCGTTCCCAAGATTAGCCGGAACAAACAGACAGACAGACAGACAAAAATTTTAAAAATTGTGTTTTTATTATAAGTACTGTATATGCAACTTGTAAAAAGCTGTTATTTTGATGTTAAAAACAGACACTTCATTTTTATTTATGTGTAATGTGTAGAGATGAAATTTTTTTATGGGCTGAGCGGTTTTGCCAATATTTAGATCCGGACGTCAGCAAAACTGAAAATTGTCAATTTTCGGTAAAAATGGACCATTTTCAAAGAGCCATAGCTACGGTGACCATATTTTTAAATTCCAAATAATGAAGAAAAAGAAAAAAATATATAAAAAATAACTGAATTAAAAAAATATAACACAAGGATTACAGATTCTTACAGAAGGAACTTTTAATATCTATACACATAAATAAAAATGAAGTGTCTGTTTTTAAAATCAAAATAACAGCTTTTTACTTGATGTTTGCAAAAGGATATACAATACTCATAACAAAAACACCATTTACAAAAAAATTGGTCTGTGTGTCTGTCTTTCTGTCTGTTTGTTTTGGGTAATCTCGGGAACGGCTGCACCGATTTTGACGGGACTTTCACTGGCAGGTAGCTGATATCCTAAGGAGTAACTTGGACTATGTTAATTATTCACTAGGTGGCGCTGGTGTCGTTTTTTGTTCGAAAATTCTAATATATGGACCGATTTTGACGGGACTTTCACAGGCAGGGAGCTCATTTTGAATAACTAAAGCCATTTGAATTACCCGTAAGTAGCGCTGGGTTTGCTTATTTTTCGAAAATTATTATTTTAGAACGATTTGTTTCAGGCGGACGAAGTCGCGGGTAACAGTTATAATATTTATAAATAACGCTAAAAAACTTAAGTATCTTTATCTGATCTTAATCAGATTTTTATTTTTAATATTCTATGAACTCTAAACAGAAAAATTCATAGTTAACTTTAGTAATTTTAATTGTTTTGATAGTTTGGACTTTAATTTGTTTTTTTTTTCACTTGTCCCAACATTATTTAAGACTGAAAAAACTTTTTCCGTTGGAGCATTCGTCCTCGGAAGACAGAGGCTAGTTAGGACCAAGTCATGACTAATACTCGGTACTGAATTGACAGGACTAGGGCTTAAGACATGTGTGAGGAATTACTTGATACCGATTTGTGTATTAACTAAAGCACTAGGACGTAGGAGCGTTCCTAGCATTAGGACTCTGTGAAGAAATCGGCGGTTAGTTTTTCGTTTTTGTTTGAACAAAATTATTAAAATACTGAAGAAATAATGAACAGTTTTGAAATAATGTTTATGTTATGTTATGTCTTTTGAATACAAAATAATTCATAATGAACATTTACTTCAAATAATGAACTGTTCATTATAATAATGAAAGGATGGTCAACGTAGCCAAAACTTAGTCTGTTTAGGGTTTATAGAGCTGCGGTTGGGCTTAAATTGGTGGAAATTTAATGGAAAAGTTGTCGAAAAACACAGTTTATGACTTTTATATTTTTTTTTATATTAATTCCAAATGTTTTAGATCTAACGAAGAGCAAAATTTTGACATGCACCAACACCCAACGGTATATACTGTGTGTAGGTTAGGTATATAACTAAATAGCATATGCATTTGCAGAGCAGCTACTTGTGACTCCTTCTATAGAAGAACTTTAGTCTTTGATACTAATTCCAAAATCCAAAAACACAAAACGAACAATTTTTTATTACAAATTTGAAAATATATTTATGCAGCTCGAAGTTGTCCGAAACAGGTATTTGTATGTGAAATCCATACAAAAGACAAAGAGCTTGAATAAGCAAAATGCATTGCTTGACGACAACATGACAATCATCTCTGCAAAAGCCGGTTTTTCTGCTGCTGCTGACGACCGACGACGACTCGGCCTATTGAAGGCGCCGTATAGTTGACATAAACAAGATAATAAATAAAGGGCACGAAAGGGTTGTACGTACTTGCTCTTGTAAGTTAGGTTTTACTTAATTCTATAACTTAAATGAGAAATTTAATTCATGAATATAAAAAAAATGAGATAACAATCAAACATGATATTACGATCATAGAGAATTCTAAAAACGTTAGTTGCAAAAAATGTCTGTCTTTCTGTCAGTATGTATAACGAGCTGCATCCTAAACGGCTTTATCGATTATCTTCAAATTTGGTGTTTGATTCTTTTGGCATTCCCCAGAGGGGAAATTGAAATTTTATTTTTAGGCCTATGACCGTTTAGGAAAAGCATATTTTTCTCGAAAACGGCTCCAACGATTTTGATGAAAATTTTTGAGATTTTTTTTTGTTGGTATTGGCTACCATTTGATCAGAACCAAATTTAAAAATCAATATTAATATAAAAAATAAAATAAAAAATATTTTTTTAATGTTTTTGGAAAAATCAATATTCTTAAAACTAATCAAAAAAAATTATTATTATTATTATACTTTATTAGCATGTAATTTAAATTACAGGTTAGTATAAAAGATTATAGAGCCTAGCTGCGGAGACTATGGGCTCTCAAAAAAATTATTTAAAATTTTATTATCAAGTGTATAATAATAAACTGTAAAAACCTGCATACCAAAATAAAAAAAAAAATAAAAAACAGGATTTTCGAATTACTTTTTTCATAAATTTGTTTTAATACAAGAGGAGTGATGTACTCTATTTTTACTAAAAACCGTTAAGTGTTGTGGTTTTGACACTTTTTTAAGTTCAGATAGTGTTATTTTTCTACGTTAACGATACTTATTTTTTAAATTTTATTCGACGATGTGACCGCACATTTGAGCACAAATGTTTGTTTTCGATCCCTCTACAAAAAAAACCGTTATCAATTTCTGGCGCCTAAATTATCGCACTCGTGCCAAAAACAGTGTTAGACAAAAAATTCCACATTCGAGTTGTACGGCTGAAGAATGAATCTCTGTACTTGACTGTATGACCGAAATTGGGCTCAAGGGTAAATTGTTGGGCATTCCTGGAAGCGCGAGTATTACTGTGAAACTCTTTAAGGGGATGAATGCAAGCTAGCCCAAAAACCGCACACATTGAGGATGGAGAAGCTTTTCAATAATCATTTTTGGATTTTCCGAGCCCCAAATGTGACAATTCTGCTTATTAACTTAGCCTCCGAGATGATTTTTCGGATCATTTTGATGCATTTCAAGCATCCAATCAGCAAAGATACGACATTACTGGTAATCGACCGGCTCCACCACTCTCACTATAGCCGGCCGAGAAGTTGCTTCACCACGCCATAATTGTCCTACCGAGAGGACCATTCGCAGGTACTCTAAACAATCAACCAATATTCGTTCGTCGACGAAACGCAGGATCTGCCGAAAACATCGCCCCATCCGTAAGAATATGTAGCAGAATCCGAGGCAGTCGATTTCGCATCGCTCACAAGAGATTGGCCTCTCGCACACCACAAACTTGGCGAATTTTTCGTCTTGACTTTGGCTTGCACCCGTACAAAACTCAACTCACCCAGTAGCTGAAGGTAAACGACCATAGACGACGACATGTGTTCGCTGAATGGGCTCTGGACCAGTTGGCAACTGGTCCTAATTTTCATCGATAAATCATCTTCAGCGATGAGGCCCATTTCTGGATGAATGGCTACGTGAACAACCAAAGTTGTCGAATTTGTTACAATACCAATCCACATGAGATCTAAGAGCGTCCAATGCATCCGAATAAAGTCACTGTTCGGTGTGAATTTTGGGCTGGCGGCGGCGTCAACGGTTCATATTTCTTTGAGAACGATGTTGGCCAGGTCATCACCGTCAACGGCGAGCGCTATAGGTCGATGATTACCAACTCCTTTTGACCTGAATTGGATGATATGGACACCAATGACATCTGGTTTCAACAGGACGGCGCCACGTGCTAAACAGCTCATTGGACATTTTGCATAAGCAATTTGAGGGCATGGTCATCTCAAGTGTAGGTGAACTGGCCACCGAGATCGTGTGGTTTGACCACATTAGATTTTTTTTGTGGGGTAAGGAAGCTCTTAATGAAAGACCCTTTACATACTTTTTAAAACTAACTTTTAATTGATAGAAGATAATCCAAAGGAAAACTTTTAATATTTGGCGAATAGAATAGAATAGGCGCAGGGACATAAGTCCCAGTTTTAAGTATTAACCCATCTTGGTGGACATAAGACCCACCAAAAAATGTGTGGGATTTATGTATCACTAAACATTTGCACCAATAAAATACACTTTTTTTTTAATGTGCCAAACGCAATCTAATAGCGAGTTTCATTCAAGAAAAGATTTGCTGTTTCTATCAAAAGATTTGATCTATCCAATTTCGAGAGTTTCATTGCAAGAAAAAGAGCAAATCTAGATCAAATCTCAACATGAAAGATTTGATCTCTGATGGGTTGGCAGATTTGATCTGAATACACATATACATGTAAATAGTCTTTCGGTCAGACGTCAAATGGAAAATATTTTGTTATTTGTTGTTTATTGTGAACTTGTGCTAGCTTGTGCTTAGCCGAAAAATTAACAAATATCCATTAAATATACAAAATAACAAATAAAGGTGTTTTTAAAGTGACAAAAAAAACAAATATGGCATTTTGAATATATCAACTGTACATGCCTGGTATTTTTGTGTGTGATATCAAATACTGTGTATGCTCGTCAGTGAATAACCAATGCTAGGATTAAATGATAAAACAAGTTTCATTGAAAAGAACAAATCTCGATTTTCAGATCAAATCTTTAAAATTTGAATGAAATTCGCTATAGTTTGTTTGAACTCAAATGGCACAAACTGCACAGCCAACTACACTAAAATATACTTCTTAACGGTTTTTGAATAAAACAAAAAAACTACCGTCTTAACATTAGTTTTTTTTAGAATTAAACAAAATTATATTTAAAATGCACAATTGGAACAATTGAGTTTTTTTTTTTTTTTTTTTTATTTGTAAAAACATAACTATCTTCATACTAGACAAAAAAAAATAAAAACTAGCTTAAATATACACTTAACTAATTTACTGGCCCAATTCAGGCGCTCTAAATTACTCTCTATCTTAATTAATTGCCTTTCGGCCTAAGAATAACTTAAATTAAAATTAACATTAACGGGTTTTATTTAGGAACAATTGAGTCATGGAGTACTTGTGAATCTCGTCATTCCCCCAATAGCCAATAAACCAAGATAATAATTTAAGATACAGCTCGATGTAAACAAACATGAAAGACAGTCAAAAGGAACACTTTGTTGACTCTACTACGTATGTATCTACACAAACATTACTATCATTGACTTTGATAAAACAATCATTTAATTATCTACCCCTGCCGTAACGTTGCCACCCTTTGCTCATTAATAGTCAATACAATGTTGTTCGCAAAACAGTAATTAAACTGACGAGCCGCCTCGTGCAATTATTATTTTTTGTTTTGTTTTTTATTTCCAAATATTACACTTTTGTACGTTTTTATTGAGGAAAGCCAATTTTAGAAAATTCCTAAAAGTGTAGAAATCGCACTGCCAAAATCTCGAACATACGTTTTCACTAACCTAGTTATTCGAAGTGTGGGTCAATTGGCAAAAAGCCTCAATACCTTTTTAAACTATCAGGTGTTCAAAAATTTTGTGGACAATATAAATAAAAAAAAACATTTCATATCTTGGGTCACTCACCTGACTTTTGTCATGTTGAATTATTTATCAATTAGATGATAACAACGTTTATTGGTTTGTATCTTAAAGATTTTAACTATTGATTGAGATTTCCAAGAATACTGATTGTGTAGTGGCAACTCTATTATTTATACTATACTATTATTTGTACTAAATGGCATATTATCACAAAGGGATGTTTATCAATTAGAGGGAAATAATACTTGGGTTTCTGAGTTGATAAATCAGTCATTGACTACGTCAAGTTGCTATCATTAACTATTTAATTGCACACTATTACTATGAGGAGGTTTGCTTTCGAGCGAACGTTTATTTCTGCTGCGGTTCGATTTCCAGCAGTCTGTACGAAACGACAACAAAACGTAAACTGCTTTTGAATGGGTATCCGTCAGATATTTATACCATGAATCCATGAGTCCATCGTTTGGTGTTCTGGTTTGTGGTGAAGTGTAAGTGAAATTTGAATTTTAGTTGACTTTAGTCTTTAGTGAACGATTTGGAATTGAAATGCTACTAAGAGATACTAATCTTAATCAATAGTTTAGCCGAGGGGATAATCTCTTAAGTGACAGAGTATAAATAAAAAGTGAGCATGCTGATTGTGCTGAGGTTTGAAGATCGTTTTTGCTGACTGTTTCCATTTGTTCCGCAAAAGAATTTAAATAACAACTTTAAATGTTTTTCAACGCTACATCTGTTGCTGTAGTTTTAACGGTTATGAATTATTTGGTGTTAATCAGCGAATTTCGCTCGGAAATTATTAAAGGGACAACTAATGAAAAAAAAATGATTGAACCACCTTTTTCTAAGTTAACAATGAAAATTTTAATGAAATAAAAGTTTTACAAGGGTGCTTTGCATAAAGCCGAAAACAGATGTGCAGAAAGGCTGCCTGCATCTATGCATGCAGCGCTGTCCCTAAAACGGATGTGCAGGGTTACCACTGGACGTTTCTGAAAAGTTGCAAAAAAAAAATTGTCACGACTGGGTCGCACGTACTTGCTCTTATGTGCCTAATCACATTGAATGGCAAGATCTTTGACAAAAACAAGTAACATTTACGTTAAAAATAACACAGTTTGAACTTATAAAACTATCATAACCACAAAACGGTTTTTTATTAAAAATGAAGTACGCCATCACGCGTCTTATATAACAAAGAATTTATGAAAAACTATTTCAAAAATTGTAGGACGGATTTTGATAAAATCCTGTTTTTTATTTATAGTTTTTTGATTTTTTTTTTTTAATTTTGGTATGCAGTTTATTAGAGTTTATTAATATACATGTGATCATAAAATTAAAAAAATATTTTTTTTGATTAGTTTTAAAAATATTGATTTTTCAAAAAAAAAAAATCAAAAATTTATTTTTATTAGAAAAAAAGTTATTTAAAATTTAGATATGCAGAATTAATTTGGCTATCTAAATCTTCTCAAATATAAAATTTGACAGAAATCCATTGAGCCGTTACCGAGCAAGCCAAAAATTAAAAAAACCGTTATATGAAAGGTCCCGTTAATAGACTTTTCCCGTATATGAGGTTCTAATCGAATGATAACCAGTACTAACAGAAAATTTCTCAAAAATTTTCATCAAAATCGTTGGAGCCGTTTTCGAGAAAAAAAAGCTTTTCCTAAACGGTCGTATGGCAAGTATCGTTATTTGTAGCCCTAAAAATAATTTCAATTTCCCCTCTGAGGAATGCCAAATATAAACACATACCAAATTTGAAGGTAATCCCTTAACCCGTTTAGGCTGCAGCTCGATATACACCCAGGACAGACAGACATTTTTTGCCAATAACTTTTTTAGGCTTTTCTATGATCGTAATGTCATGTTTGATTGCTGTCTCAAAATTTTTAATCTGCACGAATGCATATAGTACCTATAATCGCAAGTAAAAAGTAGCACAGAAAGAAAAGTGTCACAGCGGTAACTCTGATTGACAAGTGTGGTATAAATCAGTATGGCCAGCAGTGTGACCAACTCTGTTTTGAAAAACATGCTAAAACTACCAATTTAGCATGTTTTTTTATATTAAAATGTGCTAAAAATCATGCTAATTTTTTTTAAATCAAAACCTGTTTAAAATGCCAAAATAATAAAAACAGAATATTATTTGTATCAAAAGTCGTAAAAGAAAAATTTCTCCCGCAAGAACCGTGCAATTTTTCGGAATAAAAAGAGCCGTTACACACCAAACTTCACAAATTCTTTCAGTCTTTGAGGCATGGAAACATTACAAACAAGCTTCCAGCAATACATCATTTTACATTTGAGCTTCTCCCACAGAAACCGTGCATTTTTCCAGGATGAGAAGTAGCCTATTTTTCATGAATGTTAAATTGGCCACACTGATTGCCAGATATATTTTGTTTACATTTTTTCGTTTGTTGTTGTGGCTCCATTTTAGGAATAGATACATCGTGCAGAGCGGGCTGCATGCAGACCTTGGAAGGGGGGTTCCCTCATAAGAACCTATGCAATTTATTGTGGCTGCTTTGACCATAAAAGCAACAAAAAGACTGGAGCGTTAACATGCTTTAAAACGAAGATAAGAGGGCACAACCTGGTCACATTATTATGATTTTCAAAGGAAACAAGCATATGAAGAATAACACGATCTGAAAAAATGTCAAAACCTTAATAAGGGATGTTTTTATTAGAGGCTTAGAACTTTTTCTTTTAAATAAAACACAACAAATTCAATCGAATGACCAAAATGTTGGCTTTATTAGCTCCCAAATTTCATGGCATTTATTGTTTAAAAATAATTTCTGGCATATGGCCTTCACGACTGCCCCTTAATAACGCCATCCTGTCGCTCCAATTTCGCAGCTCTTTTTCGACCCTACCCGGTCTTATTTCGTCAATAGTGCGTCGAATGTTGGGGGGTTATTCCCAAATGCGCGGCGGATCGCTTTTGGCTTTTTCTGTATGCACGGTATTGGCTGGATCCTAGATTTAGATTTACTCGAAAAGAGTAAATCGATCAATAGAATTGCTCCTCAGATGGACAATTATGTGCACCGTAATGCGTTCTATGAAAAAATTCTTTTAAAAATAAACCATGAGTCTCAAATATGAAAAAAACTTAAACATGAAACCACCATACTATCTAATCTAATAATATAAAAACCTTGTGTCAAGGTGTTTTTGGTCGTAGACCTCCAAAACGGCTTGGCCGATTTTTTTGAAATTTCGTGGATATGTTTGGTAGGTATGAGAATAGGTTGTAAAGTATATTTTATTTATTTTTGGGATAAAAAATATCTGTTACAACAAATTTTAACCCTTCTGTTTCAATCGCGATTTTAGTATTTTTGTATGAACAATATAAAAATAATTTATCTGTAGGTAGTTTAAAAAAATGATTTGGCTGACAAATTTATATATATTTTATTCTGAATTTGAGCGTGAATTTTTTTTTAAATTAAAGCCGCTCCCTCACTTTGTGCGGTATCGTTTCTCTCGGTTTCCTCGATACACATTGTGTACCGATATGTCTCGGATGTGATTTTCTTTCAAAAATTATATTATTGTATCAACAAATATTTTCTTATATTTTTGTTTATACTATTTTGCTTATATTATTTATATTATTTGTATAGAACAAGAGTTATGAACGTTTCAAGTTTGTTTATAGAATGATAATGCGCGCCGTTATTGTGCAAAGAATAAATGTTTAACAAAATTTCGTTAAAATCGTTTCATTTTTTTATATTTTATCGATTAACGATCATTCTATCACATCATAACAAAATGATTCAATGGAAGTAATTTCTACGGTCAGAAAAACGTTTGCCGGGTCAGCCAGTAAACTCATATAATTATAACCAACAAAGTCAAACGTCAAATGAATAACCGATCAGCATCGTATCGGAATCAGTTGCATAAGCATCGCAAAAAACCAGTGATGCAATATCGCTGCACACAAATTTGACGCTTATGAACTTACCCAAAAATTGGAGTTTTTAAGGAATCTATGTTGTTTTGCTGTGTGTTTTTTTCAGGCAGCCAGCGTCTTGATTCTTGAACGACTTTTAAAAATTTTTAATTCTTAATCGAACAGAGTTTGAGTTGATTAACTGTCAGCTTAAAGAACAGTGGAACGAATCTTTACATCGTTTTGGTGAGCAAGGAATGCTCATTAGTTTATCCTTGAGCCCAATTTCGGATGTACCGTGAAGTATAGAAATTCTTTTCTTAGCCGAACAGCACGAATTTGGAATGGTTTACCCGGCTAGGTTTTTCCTTGCTGTTACAATTTGAATGCATTCAAAACCAATGTTAATCAACACCTTCTGTCCCTCCTTCCCTAACTTCCTATGCTCGCGCAATTTGTTATAAGGGCGTAATAATTCCCTTTTTCGCGCATAAATAAAAAAAAGCGTTGGTTGTCTGTAAAGTCGGTTTACAGACGATAATTTTACGTGATCACGTCACATTGATGACAGCAACACCAACATACAGCCCGTTAACTCACACCCACAAACCCTCTCGTTAAATCCACACACACACCCCAATATCTAACTTTCTACCTTTAACAAAACCCAGTCCATTTTGTATTTCTTTTTCTCTTCGTGTACTTATTGAATTTAAGTGGAATGAGTTTGGGAATTTGCGCCTGTTCTTTTTATGTTTGCCTGGTGCTCAGAATACGTTTGAAAGAACCACAGTATCGCGGTTAGCATGAGTCATGAGTCTTATCAGCATGAGTCATGTTATTTCGTACGTATAGCCTGTCACCGATTTATAAGCCATCTCAAATGCCATTATACTCAGTGAAAATGGAACCCAGCGCGTGCGGTATCTGGGAGGAAAGACTCGTAGGAGAATTAATATTATGTCCTATATGCGTCGTTCCAATAATTTACGCTGCTTTGAATTTCACCTTAGTAATAAAGTTCGCTTTAAAACCACTTAAAAGACCCTCACACTCATCTTTCTTGTACATTATTGTTAAGTAAGTTCTTGTTTTAAAGTTTCGTAAACTAATAAAATTAAAAAAAAATTGTTTTGCATCGAGAAACTACTTCTGAAAATGCCCTTAACGAAAAACTGTTCAAAATTCACATTAAAAAAATCAAATTTTAATTAATTTTCTCAAATTGGCATTTCTTTAAATGCCGAAAAGTATGCAACGCGTTTTGAATTCATTACAAAAACTTGCATACCCATACCCATGTGAAAGCATTCAGCCGCAGAAGGAACGTTATTTTTTAAAATTAAATCATTAGAATAAAATAAATTCGTTTTTATTTTTTCTTACATTAAGTTTTTTATTGATTTTCATTTGATATATATATGTAAATATCAATTTCAGCACTTAAAATTTTCACGACAATATTGTTTGTTTTCATCAATCCGTTAAGGTACTTAATAATTAGTTTGATGATTTGTATAATTCAGTTTTATTTTGTCAAATGTAATTAATAAATGTTTGAGCAGTTTCTGAATCAATGTACTTTAAAAATAACATCATTTTATTCTTATATTTTAATTAGAAACATGTTTTTCATATCAATCAATTCCATAATTAATTAAAATCATTTAAACTTATTGAAATAGTTAATGTGCAAATCAAACGTGATTTGAAAGCTTTAATTACTAAACGAAAAAAAACATAGAAATATGTATGTTGTATATACAAAAAGCTGAGTTGTTTTGTAATATTTGAGCAATTTTTGTTGGAATAAATAAATTTAATTTTAAATGCATTAAATAATTTTGTGCGTGTGTTTCGGGTGTGTTCGATGACTTAGCTTATAATAAACTTAAAATATATTTTGTGTTTGGTTTAACTGCTACAGATGATTCATATTAGGTAGATGTTTGTTTACATTTTCACTTTTTAGTTCACAAAAAACCAGGCACAAAAGAATTTTATCAAAATCGCAATATTTGTTTTCGAGAAGAAAATATGGAGAACGGTTAATTTAATAACAAAGAAAAAAGCCCAGGTTTGAGAATAGATGCGTACGGCTTGTATTTGGAAAATTAATTTAAGTACCCACGGTTTCTTAGCAAACCAGAGTCCTAAAAAGCTAAAAACCATAAAGAAGTGCCCAAGCTGCAGTCCAAGCTTCTCAGCTTGGATAAGACGAGGAATTTTGTAAATTCAAAAAAAAGTGTGTGGATCCTAGGTGTCACATAGGCCTATGAAACATTGTTAAACACCAGTTATGAAAATGTGGTAAAAGGACTACTGTCCACCTACAGAACCACTATGTTTGTCCGATTAAAAACACCAATAGAAATTCATATATTCATATATATTCAGATGTGATAAAAAAATGAAAAAAATAATAACACTTCCAATCGTTTACCACATTCGCGTGGTACGGCTTAAGAATGAAACTCTGTATTTGATTGTCCGATTGATCCGAAGTTGAGTTGTACTGTAAACATATAGGCAGTCCTGGTAGTGCGAGTATTACAGTTGAACATTTTTTCCATAGAAACAGCGATTAAATATTAAAAGGCGAAAAGCATTACGAAATTGCGATGGTGCTTAAAAGATGTATGTAAATGTTTCTGTTATTGTACGGTCGGCTTTCATTTCCAAAGTTTTTGTTTTTGAATTCTGTCCAAGAAACCCAAATGATTTATGAAAGCACTTGCCCAAATATTGGAATTATACTCAAATTTTTGGCCAAGCTATGCAGATTCTAGCCAGATCATATTCGAAGGAAACCTTAACAGCTCATGCAACAAATCTTTCACCCCGTAGCTAGAGTCTTTATAACGTGGCCAAAATTTACTTTACTTTATTTCGCTAAAACCATTGAGATCTTGGTTCTACTTTTCAGTGGGATATCAGATGAGATCGCTAGTGGACCTTTTGGTGTCATAATGAAGCTTTCGATCTTCGAGATATTTCTTAAGCTGTAAGATAATCAGTGTTTCCACACAAGTGCAATTGTTCGATAGTTTTAGGGTTAAGAAGATTCGATTTTTTTTTTTGGAACAACACATTGGACAAGTTCTGTTTTTTTTTTATCAAACCGGAAAGAGACTAGACGAGAATATGACAGATGGAAAAGTTAAATAGAATTTGGAATACCATCAGCCCATCGGATTTGTCTGCACTCTACATGTATTAAAATCTTTAAAAACTCTTGAAACTGAACGAGTGCGAAAGAATATCAAATCATTTACTCTGTCGAGTGTGGGGAGTGATAACACTTTCGGCGGTTATGGGTTAACGCACAAATTTGGCTGTCAGCTTCCCTGTGAAAACGCTCATTGCAATTTGAAGCGAAAGCGGAGGGTAGAGTACGATATTTAACTCACTTAATATTTATTACCGCATACAAGGCGGCGCTGCAAAGGAGGACAAGAACTGCCCGTGGGCTGTACGAGCAGAAGAGAAAAGAGGAACACCGCCTTCTCAGAAAGAAAAAAGAGATCATGAGAAGCGCGCGATCGAGGAAATGTTATTGCAGGAATGAAGTTCGAAAGTTTTATCAAAAAGTAAAAAGAAACTGTCAAAGCTACAGATCTCGAACCGAAGCTTGCAAAGACGACCAAGGAAACATCGTAGTGGAATCGCAGTCTAAGCTGAGAATGAATGGAATCTCAGCATAATTTTCCCGATCCTTAAAAAAGTAAAAAAAAGAGACCCTCTGAACTGCACCATTTACAGGGGTATCAGTCAGGTTCATATCAGTGCGGTTTTAGGACAGGAAAGTCCACTATCGATCAAATATTCACACTACGGCAGATCTTGGAAAAAACTCAAGAACTTCAAATCGATACCCACCACCTTTCCATCGATTTCAAAGCCACGTATGACAGCATTTATGGAGAGAAGTTATATAGAGCAATATGTAGTTTTAACATTTCTGCCAAACTCGTCCGCCTGTGTCAAATGACGATGGAAAACGCACGCTTTTCCGTCAAGGTCGGAAAAGACCTCACCGACACATTTGAAGTCAAAAAAGGATTTAAACAAGGCGATGCGCTGTCAAGCGACTTTTTCAACATCATACTTGAAAGAAGAGTGCAGAACTTTCACGCCAACACCAGAGGCACGATCTTTAAAAAAGATGGGTTTAACAGTCAATTAGGGCAAAACCAAGTATATGCTGTGATCAAGAAGTGACACCCAACATTGACGTCTTGGACAAAACATCACCATAGATAGCTATAAATTTGAGGTAGTTAGGGACTTAGTCTACCTGGGCTCCGCTATTAACTCAGACAACACCAGCGCTGAAATCAAACGAAGAATAACTCTGGCCAATAGCTGCTTCTTCGGGCTTAGAAGGTAATTGAGTAGCAAAGCCTTTCCTCGAGCAACTAAATTGTCCTTTTATAAGACCCTCATCACCCAAGTCCTGCTCTATGGTGCAGACGCATGGACGCTGTCAAAAGCGAATGAGGACGCTTTAGGCTGTTTCGAGAGAAAGATTCTCCGGATGATTTTTGGTCCCGTATGCATAAACGGAGAGTGGAGAAGAATGAAGAACTGTATCGGCTGTACAGCGAAACAGATCTAGCCAAAAGAGACAAAATTCAACGTCCCAGATGGCTGGGTCATATAGAGCGCATGGACATCAATGCCGGAAAATCTTCGAATCCACCCAGAGGGACGGCACAGTAGAGGAAGACCGAGACTCCGGTGGCGCACAGAAGTGGAAGATTATACCTCAACCGACTCCACGTACGGAACTGGAGGCAGCTAGCTAGGGACCGAGCTGGCTGGAGAAGCTTGTTGGTTGGGGCTTAGGTCCATCCCGGACTGTAGCGCCACCTAAGTAAGATACATAGGTAAAAAAGAGGAATTATTTGCGTTTTTTTATTCGAAACAATTTAATAACAAAAAGTTGGTCTTTTTTCGAAAACTCCGACTCTGAACTCAGCTTAATTTGATCGCTTTAAGAACTGCATCAAGAAAGCAACCCCCTCTGGTTACTCATTTGGAACAAAAAAAATTGTTCGAAATCGAAAGATTTTGGATAGATTGAGTTACCGTGAAAGTAATCAGTTTAATTGCACCGCACGGCACCATATTGTAACGTGAAACTCCGATTTTTTTCGAAACTTAATTATTGTGCATTTTTTCACAATAAAATGAAGTTACTCTTTTAAATTAAAAAAAAAAGAGTTGGTTGTCTGTAAAGTCGGTTTACGGACGATAATATTACGTGATAACGACATAAGAAAACATTGATGGCAGCAACACCAACATACAGCCCGTTAACTCACACCCACAAACCATCTCGTGAAATCTACACACACTTTTAACTTTAACGAAACTCCGCCTATTTTGTATTTTTTTTTTGTTGAAAGAACCACAGTATCGCAGCGTGCGTCACTGTTCTTATCAGCATTATCAGCATGAGTCATGTTATTTCGTACATACATATGTGTAGCCTGTCATCGATTTATAAGACGTTATCACGTCAAAAGGGTTTTAGATGTCATTTGGTATAAATCTTTCTTTTCGGGTTAAGGTGAGAGTAGAACATTAACAATAATTTAATGTTGCAACATTCTTTTAGAACGAAAAGGATGTTTTTTTTTTATATTTTAAGATTGCCAAGTCAGTTATGAGATGAGCGTATTTTAAAAACCACTTCAGTAGTTATAAAAGTCAATCGATAAATTTAATTCATAAACATATTAATTTTTTTGAAATAAAATTAAAAACAAATCTTAAATTAAACTTTACAAATACTAGAACTAACATTGAGCATTAAATAAGAAAACTAAGCAAATTAATGCATTCAAAATGACTAGAGAAATAATTTACAATATATATATATTAAAATTAATTCTTATATACAGTTTCCTATACAAAAACATTATTAAAGTAAAAGATTTAAAGTTACATAAGTGTGCTTTAAATATTCTAAGGAAAAATATATATTTCCTAACTTAAAATATATTTTAAACTAAGGCAACCATTTACTTTGTTAAGTACTTTGTATATAATAGGTTTTTTTAAATATTTTTTTAAATACATTCATATATGTTTTTATGTTCACACATACATTTAAAAAAAATTGATTTTATGCAAACAATTATTACATTTATATTAGCAATTCGATTGATTTATGATAAAAATTTTGTTGGTTTTTATTTTTTTTTGTTTTTGATTTTCAGTTTTCTAGTTGAATATAAAAATTAGAAAACCCTATTTCCGTGCCCTATTCACATGCAATTTTCCCATCGAAACTACTTAGAGCAATTGCAAAGGCTTGCATAGCACACAAGGGGTATCTATAGTCCATTGTGAATACATCCTCTGATGTTCGTCCAAATTGCATAACTATATAGTCGGGATCGGAGTCGTGAACTAGTTGGAAATTTTTCACCGATGCCTGGGTGACACGGCCGTGGAAATTTAGAACATAGGATTGAGTTTCGTCATTCCAGACGGGAGTTTTGTTGTGCAGTTCGACTATGTTATCCATGTTCTGAAAAAATTTAATTTTTTTTTGTTTTTTTTTGGATTTTTTTTTTTTTTTTAAATAAGTAAACGTTATTTACCTTTGATTTCCAACTATCTAGTAAGCCTTGTTGCCGGGGGTCAGTCGAACTAATTTTGACACGTTGATCCTCTTCTGTCATTCCGGGTAGAAGGACAGTCATGTTGCGTGGACCTTTGAAACCTAAGATATTTGTATCCTGGAAAAAAATTAAATATTTTCTTCAACATTCTGTTTGAGAATTTGAAAATTCAATAAAAAGTGCTTATGTCGCATCGTAAATACATAAGTATGTGTAAGTCAACCTCATAATTGAAGGTAGGGAGGGATATTTTTTTTTAAACTTAAAGCTCGTCCATTTGAAGACATACTATATACAAACGACTTCCACATTGTAATAATGGGTGTGTCGAAGTCAATTAGTGTTCTGAATCGAAAAGCTAATGAAAATGATAACAAATTAAATGTAAATAAATGTGAACCACGTGAACTGAGAATGCCTATCATTGACAACGCAAACGCATGAACAATGGACATTCGAACATGCCTTCTTCCACTGGAACTGATTAAAGATTTACCATTATGTATTATCATCACGTGCTCTTTGGTTTCAAAACAAAATGTTTACACTAAAAATAGTACAAATGGAACAAAAACTGGGGTATAACGACCTAAAGCCAACCTAGTCATCCTCTATCTGTCAAAATAAGTTTTTATAGCTTCATATAAAAAGCTTTCTTATCAATTTCTTTCAGTATCAACTTGTTAAAAAAAAAAAAAAAAATTTAACTACTAAGGTGTCAGGCCTTAAAAAAAATTGTAAATCAATGTAAAATTATTACTTTTTTTTTAAGTAGGTACTACGCTGTTGAAAAATAAAATTACAGAACAAATAAGGAACAGAAAAAGATTATATAGGTCAGAGTTAAATCTATTATTAGTCTTAGTCTACGCAATTTGGAATTAGTTTTTTTTTCAAACAAAATAATTAAAAGAGAAGAGGGATAAGGTTTAACCAAATAATCATGGAAAATACATATTTAGATGTTTCATTTTCATTTGCATACAAAATTCAAAATTGAGATTGAATTACTGCCATTTGCCAATTTTACTTTCTCATATTTTAGACAACTTAGTGTGCTTCTACGTGTTGACCGCCCAGTCATGAGTTTTTCAAAGTTCCCTTTGTTATTTTCTTTCATTAGTCTCGCGCTTCTACACTGTCGACTTTTTCGCTCGAATTTGACATTCCTCTTCCTCTTTCTACTTGCGATTTATAGGGACTATAAGGCAAGTTATGCATTCGTAAAAAAAATCTAACAATCAAACATGACATTACGATGATAGAGAAGTCAAAATAAGTGGGTCTGGAAATTCCGTCCGTCTGTCTGGCTGTCTGTCTGTCTGTCCGTATCGATTTCTACAGACTAAACGGTTGGGCCGATTTGATTCAAACTTGGTATATAATATTTTTAGAGTAGTCAACCCGACTGTTTTTCGAATTGGCATTCTAGCTCTAAAACTAACGGTACCTGCCATATAACTTTTAATGAAAAACTTATTTTTCTCGATAACGGCTTTTACGATTTTGATAAAACTTTCTGAATGTTGTTTTTTATGCAAAATCTATCTTTTAATTTTAATGGATTTTTCAGAAAAAGTTTTATAACGGTACCTCCCATACGACCGGTTTTTTTAAAATCAGACTTTCTCGTTAACTAATTGACGGATTTTGATGAAATTTTCAAAATATGTAGTGTTTTATGATTTAAATAATATTGCTTATTAAAATTTTCAAAAACATTTTTTTTTTAAATTTTAATATTAAAAAAAAAATATTTAGTTTTTTGAATATTTTAAAATTTTTCTCCTAGTATAAACTATAGATTTCTTTAAATTGACATACTCAAAAAAAATTCAAATATGTTTTAGAAAAGTTTTTCAAAAAAAAACATTTTTTTGAAAAAAAAAAACATTTTTTTGAAAAAAAACTGTTAGAACGATTTTGAAATGAAAAATTCATAAAATAGAAAACAGCAAACGAAATAAGATGGCTTACAACATTTTTTCCAAAAAACGTTATGAATAGTGTTTTTTGATTTCATAAAAATTTTATGTGTTTAATATTTTTCCCAAAATTTTATTTCATATTGCTCGGCTAAGCCCTAGCCATTAGTCAAATAAAACCTACAAACATACCTATGTATTTTAAAGCATTTTATCATCATAAAAGCACACAGAATAAATAAGGAAGCCTATTTTTAACACACAAAAACAACTAACAAATAAAAAAAACTATTCGATTACTACTGAATGCAAAAATTTCAATCGAGAAAACAAAAGTTTACACCTGCCTATAAATAAACAAAACCACTGTGTTAACTTTTAATATTGTTTCTATCTCCTCTCTATGTGTATCTTAATTTTAGTACATACCTTCCTTCCAACCTTATTATAGGTACCTGATATCCTTAATACATTCTTTTAAAACCTACCCACACCATACGAATGAATATGAAAATTAAACTGAAAAAGTCCTTTATATCTTTCTATTAGCAAATTATATTATAAACAGTAAACAACAATTGAAAAGATAATATATAATAATTAATCTTTGTCAAAAAGACGCTTGCACTTAAAAAGGATTAGCACATAGGAGCAAGGACGTGCGACCAAGTCTTGCCTTTTATTTTCTAAGCTCTCGCTGTGTTCACGGACATTAAAATGGTAGCCTCAAAAGCCTTTTAGCGCAACACCAACATACACACCCCAATATCTACATCTACTTTCTACTCTCTACTTTAACAAAACTCCGCCTATTTTGTATTTCTTTTCTGTTCTTGTTCTTTTTGAATTATTTTGGTTTCAAGATTCATCCAGAAATGTTCAAGATATTTTTCTGTGCTTCCACTAGGAAGCGATGATCAATTGAAAAAATATTGATAAATATAGCATCAATATTTGTAAGCAATATCGATATTAATCGATATTGACAATACGTTTTCATGATCGCCTGTTATATTTGAGGAATTTTAAGCCTCAATGCCGCACTTCAATGCCCAGTATTCTTATTCTTCTATATTCCATGTCTCGGCGCCATAGAGCAGGACTGGGATGATTAAGGTCTTATACGGAGTTTCCTTCGAGGGAGGACTTTGCTACTCAATTGCCTTTTTAGCCTATAGAAACAGCGATTAGTAACAGTAATTCTTCGTTTTATTTCTGACGAGATGTTCTTTTTCGACTCACTGACTGCTAGTCCCATCTTAGCCGCTTCAGTTTCAATGTTAGCAAACGCTCCAGTGACAGGTCGCTGGGTTCTGCCAATGATGTCTATGTCGTCAACGTATGCTAACAATTGCACAGACTTGAAAAAAATTGTCCCACTACAATTGACTTGCGAGTTTCTTATAATTTTTTGAAGTATTAAGTTGAAGAAATCGCACGATAGCGCATCACCTTGTCGGAATCCTTTTTTGACGTCAAAAGCTTCTGTGAGGTCAGTACCAAGTTTGGCGGAGCAGCAGAGTTCTCCATCGTCATCCTGCACAGTCGGACGAGCTTTGTTGGGATGCCAAAACCAGGCATGGCTCTGTATAGCTCGTCTTTATAAATGCTATCGTACGCGGCCTTAAAATCGATAAAGAGGTGGTGGGTATCCATTTAAAATTCTTGGGTATTTTCAAGGATCTGCCGTAGCGTGAACATTTGATCGATTGTGGACTTTCCTGGTCTGAAACCACACTGATAGGGGCCAATTAGGTGGTTGACGAATGGTTTAAGGCGTTCACATAATACGGCAGAGAAGATCTTGTTGGCGGTATTCAGGAGACTTATTCCTCTATAGTTGGCGCAGTTTAGAGGGTCTCCTTTCTTGTGGACCGCTTTAAAAAGTTCGGCGGGTAGTCCGTCGGGTCCAGCAGCTTTGTTGTTTTTTAGTTTAAATATTGTTATCCGCACTTGGTTTTGATCAGCTAGACGGAAGTTTTGTCTGTCATCGTCCATGTTGAATGGTTCATTCTGCCTAACAGCAGGATTCTGGTCTTCATCGCCGTTTAACAGTCTGCAGAAATGGTCCTTCCATGTACTCAGAACCGACTGACTACGATGTTTCCATTCCTATCTCAACAGGCTTCTGTGCGGGTTTTCATTTCCTTGGCACGTTACTTTTACCTGTTTGTAAATCTTTCGCACGTTGTTCCTGGAGCAGCATCTCTCAATATCTTCGATCGCGCGCTTCTCATGCTCTCTCTTTTTCTTTTGCAGAAGCATAGGTTCTGGCCGTTTCTTGCGATTGCAGCTTTCAGACGTCGTACATCCTCACAGTATTACTCCGTTGTTTTGGTGTTCGGGTTATTCGCATTCTTACCTTGGCTGCAACGAGGTAGTGATCCGAATTGATGTTAGCTGCTCGAAAGGTACGAACATCCAAGATTCTGGAGGCTTGCCTTGCATCGATCGCAACGTGATCAATATGGTTGACGGTTCTTTGATATGGGTGTCGCCAAGTAACTTTGTGTTAATCGAGATGAGTTAACCGTGTGCTGCAATGGCAAAATACTTTACACTTTGCTGAGGTGGGAACTTCCTTGCGTTTGAAAACTTCTTTCAATGGAACGTTAATTATGATTTTAGCAGCTTTTAGCTTTTATTCGAGATGGTGCGACATTTTCTAATTGGGCTTTAAAATTATCCCAAGATATTTGTATTCCGGCGTTATTTCTATGACCTCACCATTAAAGTACCACTTTTCATTTGGTTTAAGTTTTGATTTCGAGTTTCTTACTACCATTATTTTTGAATTTTTAAAATTTACCGTAAGAATCCGTATTTTACAAAAGTCCACTAGCTTATTTATCAGAAGTTGCAAACCCTGAGCTAATTCAGCCAATAGCACGATGACATCAACATACATAAGGGTCTTTATAATTAAGCCTGTAAGTTGAATATCAGCTGGTAAATATTTGGCAATATCGTCACGAAAAATAGCAAAAAGAACTGCACTTAAATAGCAACCATGCTTGACCGCAGATGTTGTCTCAAACCATTCGGACATATTTTTCCTAGTCCCAAACGGAAGAGCGCATGTTTTTGTACATATTTCTTAAAATAGAAAGTAATTTTGTCGACATTCCTTAGTCCTTCCTGTGATAGCTTATAAAATAAGGCTTGTCAATCTATCGAGTCGAAAGCAGTACCAAACTTCTTTTTCGTCTAAGGAAATACTAAGAAATAGATGTTAACGTGAAAATATTATCCACTGTGGAGTACCCTTTGCGAAGACCATATTAGTATGCACTCAGCACTTCTTTGTTTATTAACCACACGTTAATAAAGGATATCCCCCTATAGTTACTTGCTAGGTTTGCATCACCTTTTTAGTAGGTTGGATAGACTAAAGAGTTTTGAAAGGCCTGTGCAATTAAATATGTTATTGAAGAGGTACAGAATTTTTTGTAGAAAGGCCAAAGATCCGTCTTTATAGAACTCGTTGCAGATTCGGGGCCTGGTGCTTTGTTGTTTGACGCTTTATACAGTGCAGTGTAGGGCCCCCTGGCTTAGTGGTTAGTGTATCGGACTTCTAAGCGAATGTGCCTGTGTTCGAATCCAGCTCATAGCCACCTTCTTTTCCGGGGTACTGCCTCTTGCGAGGAACTGACAAAACCTCTAAGAGTAAGATTTGTTCGATAAAGTGCAAATAATATAGCCATTCGGACTCGGCGGTAAATTGTAAGTCCCTTCCATTCTTGCAGATTAACAACACACACACAGGAATGGTTGAGAGTATAAGTCACTAGGCCTTGGCTACTTAAAGAGCTGTCGCGCCAATAAATTTATTTGTATACAGTGCAGTTTTTACTTCAGTTAAGGTAATTTGGCAGTCAAGGTTCTGCACTATTAGTAAAGGGTTCTGCATAAGAAAAAATATTTGCGATTGGATCTGGGTTGAATAAATTTCTGAAATATTCTGCAAGACTAGATGCTTTCAAGTTAGCACCACAAATTAATGTACACCCTTTAATTTGTTTTATATTGTTCCAGAAACTTTTACTGTCTTTAATATTTGAAAGCTCGAGCGCTACTATTCTATATTACTCCTGACGTTTGGATCTGCAAAACTCTTTGTCAGTTTTGTTAGCTGACAGATATTCTTTGGAAACAGTTTCAGAAAGTCAGAAACCAACCAAATTTAGTTGGTTTTTTGACTTTTTTAAGCAAAGTAATGGATCTATTTCTTGCATTTAGGAAATCTTTATCAATTAACATTGGTTTTAAATGCTTGCAGATCAAAATGGCAAGGGAATATCCCGCCGGGTAAACTATTCCAAATTCGTGTTGTTCGGCTAAAAAAAGAATCCCTTTATTTCAGGGTAAGTCCGAAATTGGGCTCAAGGGTGAACTGATGAGCATTCCTTGCGAGACGAGTATTAAGAGAGAAACTTTTAAGGGGAGGAATCAACTGGCTACTTCGAGTGAACATTTTTATAAAAGAAACGATAAAATAAGGAATGACATGCAAATGTTTCAGCGGCAGTTTTATTTCCTATCAATCTTAACGATCGATTTTGTATTCTATCAAACAGTTGAAGCGATGTTTGCGAAACACCTGCCCAGAGGTGGGTGCTTTCCTCGAGTTTAGGGCGTATAAACGCTTTATAAATTGTGGCCAGATCAGAAGGGGAAAAATACTTCTTACACCGATACAGAAAACCTAAGCACTTAGCAGCACTTTTAGCGATCTCAAATATATAGTCGTTCCGACGGAGGTCGTCGTTGACACACATATCGAGTACTGAGAGCTTTTCGGTTTCTTCGACGTAAGTGCCATTCATTGACAATGGCATTGGGGGTATTTTTAGCTGTAACGACAGAAGGCAGCATTGAGTTTTCGAAGCATTTAACTCCACACGATTCCTATTACCCCATTTGAGAATGCTTTCTAAATCGGAGTTTAATGAGCTTGACATAGGGTAGAGTCGTCAGCAAAACAGTTAAGTGGATTAGAAGTAACAGGCAGAAGATCATTTATAAAAATAAGGAAAAGAGCCGGAGACAGAACAGAGCCCTGGAGCACACCAGCATTTATTTTTTTGGGAATCAGACGTGAATCCATCCAATACAACTTGTATTGAACGGTCCAGAAAATAGCTTCTAATCCAACGAACAACAGGATCATCGATCCCAAAAGCAGGCATTTTCTATAAGAGAGCTTCATGCCAAACTCTATCAAATAATGCCTTGGAGATATCAAGAGCAATAATCTTAATTTCACCAAAGCGATGTAAGGATTTTTTCCACTGTTCGATGGGATATGCCATCAGATCACCAGTGGAACGATTACTGCGAAAGCCATACTGACGGTCATGCAGAAGCTTTCGGTCTTCGAGATATTCCTTAAGCTGACGGTTTATCAGCGTTTCCATGACCTTAGAAAGAAGAGACGTAAGTGCTATGGGTCGATAGGAGGAGGGGGAGGATGAGTCACCTTTCTTAGGGACAGGCTGGACAAATGCTGTTTTCCATCTTCTAGGAAAGATTCCAGAAGAGTAGGAGCCATGGAAAAATGTTCGCAGTGGTTTGCCATCTTCAGAAGAATCGGGGGTATACCATCCGGGCCAGCGGGTTTGTGGGAAAATTTACATTCTCAAGTACAGGAGGAGTAACGTTGCTGTGAGGCTGCGTGGAGTTGGCAGCAAAATGGGCGGCGACCAAGTTTGCCTTCTCTGAAGAGTAGACAATAGGTTTATCATTAGCGATGAGCGTTTGAACCGAAGATGTTGAGGAGTTTTTAATATTTTTTACAAATGACCAAACATTTTTACTACCTTTGGGACATTGCAGAATTTTTTGGTTCTTTCAATAACGGAGTGGCATGGGTTCCTTGCTTGTTTGTGCTTTTTCCGGTTTTCCTCTGTAGAGCTGGCTTTGCAGAATCGGAAACTTACTTCTTTGAGCCTGATAGCTTCTTTGCACTCACAGTTAAACCAGGACTTTTCTTTAGGCTTGATGCTTTTAACTCTGTTAGGAATAAAAGCACACATCCCAAGAAGAATCACATTTGTGATCATTTCAGCACTGGCATCAATGTCACTATCGAGGAAGCATAGTGATCAGTTAAAGTTACGGAAAAAAATATCCAGGCCGTCCCAGTTGGCTTTCTAGTATTGGTGGGATGTTTTTCCTTAACTTGATGATCAGTTGGGTCTTGGGTAAGGTCATGTAATCCGGCAAATAGCTAGACATACCTTCCTTCGGGTGTTGCCTGACCGGAATAGCGGAGCCAATTGGAATTGTGTACATTGAAATCGCTCGCAATAACAATTTCAAGGGAAACAATTTCCGTGATGGAATCAGACAGTTGATATGCTGTCACTCGTTAAAATTCGAATAACAGTCAAGATTTGGATTCCTATAAATATAAATATAATCTCTGAGTTTTCTCTTAGATTAGATACATTTTAGGAATCATTCACATTATAATTTGAATATGATTCAATACTCACATAAATTATCGCAGCTAAATCAAGTCTTGGACTCTCTGGGTCATCCTTGTTCCCTCTATCGAACACCGAAAACGACGTTCCAAATACATTCGAACGTAGTTTCCCACAGAACCCGTCCGCCTGCCTCGACAAGTCCGTGGGGTCACAACTTATAATGTAGTTTGATGTTTTACTCTTTTTACGTTTACGTCCTACAATCGAAGAAAATATAAAATAAATTTAATAAAAAAAAAAAAATTATCAAAACTAATTGAGCATTCATATTCATTTTCACTTGCCTCCAAGCAAAAATATCTTCTTGCCATAATCCCGCTCCAGATGCAAATAGTAAATCGGAAACAAACCCCTATCCATGCCTTTCCTATCTCTGGTTATGCGACACTTAAATAGAACACCCTGTGGCGCTGGTTGCATCACAAATTGATCAATTTGTCCCACAACATCACCCTCTGGCTCATTGGACATTTGTTGTGCACTCTTGCCACCCTCGCCACCCATAGATGGCGTGATTGGCGCCGCACCGGCCACATTACGATTTGCATAGTCTTCCGAGGTGTCATTGGATTTGCAAACAGTGATTGCATCAATCGGACTGCTCTCCTCGTCCTCGATTTCGTGCGATGAAATTTCCTCTATCAGATCTGCAATAAATAGAGGGCGCCACTCTCTCTCTTTAGTGGGTGTTTGTGCATAAATTGTGAATGAACAAAAGTGTTTACCTTCATGACGATTGGACGATGAAGTTGTACGAACTTTATTCGAGTTTGCTGTCAATATTTGATCCGGATTCTGTGGTGAACTCATGAATTGCATCGGTCCATCGTAGGCGTGCATCTCTCGGCTACTGCTGTTCCGCATTCCAGACATGGGGCGCATTATTTGCAAATCACTTGCCTGCACCATGCCAGGCGATGCACGTTTCTGTCGGATGTAGGCTTCCATCAGTTGTCTCTGTGTTTGGATTTGAAAAGAAAATAGAAAATTGTATTGAGATTTACGTAATATTTATGGATGTGTGATGGTAATTTAGGAAAGTGTTTTCGAAACATGCATTTGGAACTTGGAAGAATACATCACTGTCGATGCATTTTGTTTGTAGACATTGAAGAGGAACAAGAAATAAATTGTGTCAAGGATTGTGTTTGCTTTGTCAAGAACTTGAGGGATAACCACTTTGCATGATGGAAAACAATAATAAATGGATTGGCAAAGCGCAGCCATTTAATGTGGTTGCACACGCAGATGTACGCGAATAGATGACGATGAAAGAATAAGGCAGTGTTTCACTGTTCTTTATTATGTGAGTGAAAGCTGTTAAAAGATAAAATTAAGTGTTGTGCAACTGAATTGATTCGACTGTATAAAATCACGATTTTAATTAAATTGGAGTAATATCCCACTTCTGATGTTTATGTGTCTTAGAGACAACTTAGAGTATAACTGTCAATATTGCTGGGATTTTACCTTAATTTCTTATTTCTTCTTTAAGAAAATTTTAAATTCAATATAAAATATATATCCAACTCAGTCTGATATACATATTTATTTTTATACACACATGTGTAACATAAAATATTCGATATAAAAAAAAATAGATAAATTGTTTAAAATATTTTGCCATTGTAGATCCTTTCAAAATAGAACAATTATGGTGTTCTTTTTAAATAAAGTCTGAATTTTATTTACAAAAACATTTTGTTTGTACAATTTTTTCAAATATGTAACAAAAGGTTGAGTATTAAAATTTATTAAATTGTTTTCCATATTTCACCTCTCTACAAAAAAAAATTAAAAAATTGGAAAAGAGAAATTGAAAACAAAAAAAATACCGAAAAAAATCTCTGTCTGATTTCCTATCTGTTTCCCCCAGAGGGGAAATCGAAATTTTATCTGTAACCGTACCTTTCATATAACGTTTTTTTTTTTTAAATTTTTGGCTTTCTCGGCAACGGCTCTTTCGATTTCCGTCAAATTTTATATTTGAGAAGAACTAGGTAGCCAAATTAATTTTGCATATCAAAATTTTGAATAACTTTTCTTTGTAAGTAAAATTAATTTTTGATTTTTTTTTTAAATCAATATTTTTAAAACTAATCACAAAAAGATATTTCAAATTTTATAATCACATATTTATTAATAAACTCTAAAAAACTGCGTTCTAAAATAAAAAAAAAACAATGTTTCAAAAAACTAAAAATAAAAAACAGGATTATCAAAATCAAAATACTTTTTTCATAAATTCGTTATTATAAAAGATGTGTGATAGAGTACTCCATTTTTACTAAAAACCGTTAAGTGTTGTGGTGTTGACACTTTTCTTAAGTTCAGATAATTAAGAATATTTATTGACCAATTTTGAGTTATTAGTTTGTGTTTGGAAAGGTTCCTTCCGTCGGCTTTATGGTCACTGTAGTTTTCGCAATGAAACAACTATGTTACATTAGCTTTTCCCGACGTCACAGTGGCGATGGAACGGGTAAAGTAAGATAAAAAGATGAGTGAACTGTTGTCTGATAGAAATACACATAGGCGAGTGAGAAACAACCCAACAACAACACTACAGACTCGCAACAACGAACTAGTTAAGTGGCTAAGAAACAATAATTTTGATGATGATCGAGAAAAATGGAGAATGACAACATATACAGCACAGGTTCCATCTGTCTATGAATTACCTAAAATCCATAAGCCATACATGCCCTTGCGACCCATTACGTCATCAATAAAGTTACCATGTTATGAGCTTGCAAAATTTGTTGGTAAGATTTTACAGTACGCGACGACAAAGTCAACATACTCGATTAAAAATTCGTTGGAATTTATTGAGAAATCAAAAAGTATTAAATTAAAAGCCAACGAGGTTCTAGTATCTTATGATGTAGTGTCTCTTTTTACAAACATTCCCATATCACTAGCTGTCACCATAGTAAAAAAAGAAATGGGAATTGATAATCAGAAAAAAATTTTAGAGATACTAGATTTTTGTCTAAAGGAAAACAATTATCTACAATTCAAAGATGATATCTTCAAGCAGATTTTTGGAATGCCTATGGGCAACACTCTTTCAATTACAATCGCTGACTTAGTACTAGATCACGTACTAGACGAATGTTTCGATGCCATGAAAGAGAGACCTTCGTTGATCGCTAAATATGTAGACGACATATTTGCTGTGATTGACAAACAGGAAGTTAACAAAGTGCTTCTTATCCTCAACGGATTCCACCCAAAAATACAATTCACTGTTGAAATGGAACATAATAATGCGATTTCATTTCTTGATGTTGAAGTCCACAGGGAAAGCGACAGCATATTGTACAACTTACATCAAAAACATACAGCGTCAGGCAGAATAATCAATCAAAGATTAACTAAAATCCTCAAAGATAATGGCTATCCTCCTGCCATAATTCGTGGTTTAATCTTCAAACACAAATATAAAACACAAACTACAAGAACAGAGGATCCGAACAATTGTTTCTACAAATGTATAGTGTACGTTCCAAAACTCACTGAAAACTTCAAACAAGTTATCAACAAAAATGTAAAAGATGCTCGTTTAGCTTTCAAATCAAATAAAAACGCTGAACCATATATATACTAAACTAAATACAAAAACCAGACAAAGACAAACAAACGGACGTTATCTACAAAATCAATTGCAACGGCAAACCGAACGAACCTTGCAACCTATGCTATATAGGAACTACAAAACAATTTCTTCGACAGCGGATCTTAAACCACAAATCTGATATAAAATCCAATAGTTCTGGGAAAACAGCCCTGGCAAGTCACAGCATCGAGAGTGGTCATTTTCCAAACTTCGAAGATGTCAAAATAATACAAACAGAGAAACATGTATCTAAACGATATACCTTAGAAACATTACACATACTAAACAACAATAATAATATGAATAAAAAACAAGACACACAAAACATTTCTTCCGTTTATTGTTCTTTAGTGTCTTCGTCGTCATAGTTTTCTTTCTTTTGTTTAAATTTTTTTTAATTTTTTTACTTAAAAAAGTAAGTGTAAGTGTCTCACTTATCGCTTAATGTATTGAATTGTATTTTTGTATTTTTGTTCAAATAAAGTTCCCCTGAGGAAGGCAGCAACCCCTGCCGAAACGTCGGGAAAAGCTAATGTAACATAGTTATTTCATTGCGAAAACTACAGTGACCAAAATGCCGACGGAAGGAACCTTTCCAAACACAAACTATTAAGTTATTAGTGTTATTTTTCTATGTTAATTTTACTAATTTTTTACTTGCAATTTATAGGGATTAAGGCAAGTTATGCATTCGTAAAAATAACAATCAGACATGACATTACAATGATAGATTAAAATTTATTCCAGTTACTGGCAAAACTCTGTCTGTCTGTCCGTCTCTACTGATGTATATTGAACTACAGCCTAAACGTTTTTTTGACATTATACAGAGGAATTTTAAATTTTTTTTAGCTCAATTATTAACGGTACCTGTTATAAAACCGTTACATAACAAACGGCTCCAAGAATTTTTATGAAAAAAATCATTTTACTATTGTAGGTGTAGGTAATGTTTTGGTGAAAAAAAAATTCAAGATGGTAGGCTAAAAACGATACCACCCATAGAACCGTTTTTTTTTCTTCAACATTCTGGTAAACTGGTCATCCGATTTCAATCAAAATTGATATTCAGGAAGATGTTGGTAGCCTAAGTAATTTTATTTTAAAATATTTTCGAAAACTTTTTTGTATTTTTTATAATTTTCTTAATTTTTTTTTCAAAAAACGGGTAGATGGATTTTTTTTAATTTAGTTTTTAAATGTAAGTAATTTTTGTGTTGAAGCTTGCATTTTTGAATAATTTTTTTTTTAATTTTTAAAAAAAGTTGTTAAATAAAAACCATAAATGTACACTTTTTCATATTTTCTAAGGAATAAAAATGACGTTTAAATTTTTTTCGATGAAAACTATTTTACGTACTTTCTTCAAACAATAAAAGGTCAGAAAAAGCGAATAAAAACTTTGAAGTTCCTTTAATATTTTTCAAATTTCATTCGAAGCTGTGACCCCGCACATAAGTGTAAGTACCTACGTGCGATTAAGTCGTGCAGTTTTTTTTTTCGTAACTGCTGTTTTTTGTGGATTGTGGGCCTTAGTTTTATGGGTCATCCTCAAGTTTGATACTGCATTAAGGAACGAAAAGCACTATTCATGTTATCCACCCCATTATCTGTAGTTGATCAATTTCATCCCCCTCTCACTTTCTCTTTTTTTCATTTCCTCTCCATCTCTTCTCCCTAATATTTCTAACTATTCATTCAACTATCATAAGGTTAATATAAACAAAAATAACGACTACCTCGTCCATACCTCCTTCGATTTTAGGAATCTGTCACTTAATGAAGCTACTAGTTTGTTTTATGAAAAAGTGCAGTTTTGCATAAATCTTCATGTTCCCCTCTCGCGTAATAGGTCCTTTTCAACTTCTTCCCCGTGGTACAATCATAAACTACGCGAGAAACCCAAGAAATAAGCTTTGGTTTAAATATCTTCGCTCTCGTTCAATTCTAGATTACTCCGACTACTTGGGAGTGTTTTATAAATGGTTTCATGGTTTCATTCCCTCTCTTCTCTACAACAACCAGTCATCCAACGATCCTTCAACAATTGCCAATTTCTTCGCTAGCTTCATTAAACAGTCATTTGCACCTAAAATATTAGATCCTGACAAATCATATTTCTCCTTCCTTCCTCGTTTTAATACTGGCCCTTCAAATAAGATTTTTCTCGATGCTTCATTAGTCCTTAATGGCCGACTTGAACTTAAAGACGAGTATACTCCTGGGCCTGGTTGTATACCTGCAATTTTACTAAAACAAATTTTGCTCGAGTTTGGTCCTTCCTATTACTAACTTGTTCAAACTATCCCTTTCCACCCTTTCTCCGACTTATGGAAAATATCCACTATCACCCCAATCCACAAAAAAGGTTCCAAAGACCAAGTTTCTAAAGCATTCTGTATAATTCACTGACTTTCCAATGCAATTCTTTGATTTCCCCAAATTAGCACGGTTTTTGTAAGGGAAGATCTACTACAACAAATCTTCTTGAGTTCGTAACATTTTCACTCTCTGCCATGGAAAAATGTTACGAAGTAGACGTCAACACTACAGATTTCAGCAAGCCTTTCGACAAAATCTCTTACAGTTTAATTATCTTGAAGCTTTCTCGGTTTCAGTCCTAATCTTCTTAATTGGACATCCTAGTACCTTGATAACCGCCACATCTGGAGTACCCTAAGGTTGAAAAGATAATTCGATCATCCTCTTTTTATGCTGATGATGCCAAAATTTTCAAAGTGATTTCCTCTGGTTTTGATTCTCTCTCGCTTCAAAATGAAGCGGCTTCTTACTGGAGATCATCGCGTCTTTTTTTTCTTTCCTCCCCATCATACTTCCTATGGTCTTAATGAACTTTTAACTCCCATGTTGAGCAAAATCAATTCGATCTCTCCCTTTTTTTCGATTTCAACCTTCCAAGCCCTTGTCTGATGAAAGCCTAACTCCTACATTATTTTTCCTCCCACTAAATTAATTTAATTTATTTAGTTTTAAAGTATATATATTATAAGTGTAGTTAAGTTTAATTTAGGCTTGCATTAAGCTAATAAATGTCGCGTTAGCGCCACCAAAATTAAAAATATTGGGCACCGTACGGATAAGAGGAAGCCCTAGATGCGGTATTACACTTAGACTTTTTTGCAAAGACGCAAATAAGTGCGAACAAAAACAAGTGAAATAGAAATCTTTTGAAAAGGTTCAACTCGGCGAGTTGATCTTCTTTATTCCTCGGAATTGGCTGAGTTCTCAGTTTTACTGGGTTTGCATTTCGGATAACAAAAATCCAATTTTTTTTGTCAACCAAATAGGTTACCTTAAATTCGAAGTACAAGCAAAACATAGTTAGCTTTTCATCACATGTTCCTTACATGTCCAAGTGTAATACCGCACTAGATAATTAAAGTTTACTCGGTAGTACATAGCTTCCTGTTGAGTTGTCGTTGTGGCTGCGATAAGGTTAACTATAGAAAACTCTTAGTGGTAAATTTACTTTGTTGCACAATATTATATGGCATCACAATTGGTCTATTGTGACCTAAGTGCCATTTCCTAAAATATATTTAATGGTATAAACCTTCGACCATGTGCAATTTCAGTTTCAAAACAAAGTGAATCTTCATTTAAAAATTGCAAATATCGGGTTTTTCGACAGGGACGCTACAAAAGTAGAGCGACAGGGACAGCAAACGACGCCATATTTCTTGCCGCTCTTTTGACATTTCTCTTCAGTAAGGTTTGCCATTTTATGATGGAAAGATATACGAACCAACAACGAGTCGAAATTATTAAAATTTACTACCGAAATTCGGAGTCAGTGGCCTCAACATTAAGAGCGCTACGTCCAATTTATGGTCGTCATAATCGTCCTAGCAGATCAACAACGTCATTAGGCCGTACTTCTTACGTGATGATCAAGACCGGCACGTTACTGTGAATGGGGATCGCTACTGTTCAATGATAACCGAATATTTTTGGCCCCAATTGGATGATATGGACTTGGAGGACATGTGGTTCCAACAGGACGGCGCCACAAGCCACACAGCGAATGTCACAATCAATTTATTGGAAACCAAGTTTGGAGAACGTGTTATCTCACGAAATGGTCCAGTCGCTTGGCCGCCTCGGTCGTGCGATTTGACGCCGTTAGACTATTTCCTGTGGGGCTACGTTAAGTCTATGGTCTATGCCAACAAGCCAGCGACGATTGATGAACTTCGTACGAATATCGAACGTGAAATTGCAGCAGTATCGGCTGATTTATGCTTGAAAACCGTCGAAAATTGGGTTCAGCGTCTGGACTTCTGCAAGCGTGCCCGTGGTGGCTATGCAAAAGAAATCGAATTCCATACATAATGGCATCGAACGTACTTTCACAGGAATAAAGAATTTCATTGATATCCAAAACCTCTCTTATTGAAAAACCCATTACAAAACTGTTCAAATATTAGATTGATAAGTCAGAGACCTCAAAAAGGTAGATCTCACTTAGCAAAATAAATAAATACTAGTAACTATAAGCTTCCATTCAACAAATTCTTTAAACTCATACACCCTACTGCTTCTTGTCAAGCATGCCACCAATACTATAAGAACAATATAAACAAATTTCTGGAGATTTTAATAACGTCGAAATTGGGGAGAAGGCGTATTTCTGATAAGAGAATTCGAAAACACAGCCTGAATGATTAAACTCCTAGAAAGGACCTTTGTACTTAGAGAAAATATTTTGTAAATTGCACCACAAGATTAACACATTACACCATCATCAGAGCTTCTTAAAGACATCCGTGCAAGCAGGGTGTAAAACTTTAATCGAACATTCAAAAAAATTAATAATAGAAAAACAAATACGATTCTTTAAGACATGTAATTAATTAATAATAAAATGATAGAACGTCAAAACAAATGATAAGAGTTTTATGCAATTTCACATTAAAGTTCAGAATGGTCCCCTTGGAGTGATAACTTGTTTTCTATTAAATTTTAAGAAGTTGAAAATTAATTTTTTTTAAGTAAAATTACCAGAAAATTTATTTTTTACTCACGAAATTATATTCCAACAATGACAAAAAAAGTATAAGTAGGTAAGTCTAGAATTCTATCCATCTGCAAGGCATGGAGGATAAGTTGAAAAAATTATTGGACAATGGAATTCGATTTAATCGGATTTTTGACCAATTTGGATCAAAAGGAAAATGTATGCTTCAACTGGTAAAGTTGAAAGATAAAAGTTGGGAATGTTAAGTAGAGTAAAATTACCCGACAGTGACATTTGAAATTTGATAAGACGAGTAGAACTAAGAAACAAACATGTTTCCGGCTGGTCCAAGGCTATTTCGAAGTTCCACTCCCAATACCTGTTTGATGTCTCTAAAGTTGATGATTCAATAAAAGGTGAAAGAAAAAAAAAGATTAGTTTTGGCTAAATGCCCACAAAAAAAAAAAAAAAAAAAAAAATACCTACCAACGAAAAAATACAAGCAGTAAGGAATCCTTCAACTTTTCCCTTATGCCACCCACAGATTTGACTTGAACATTGGGGCAAATCCGAATGAACAAGTTAAATCGTTATCGGAGAGATTAATCAATAATCCCTTAGTAACCAGGGGCGGATCAAATAATTTTTTTTTATCAAGGTACATATAATTTGTATTGTGAAGCTGAAATTGGGATTTAGTGGAGTATTGATTATAGGTAATTGTCCGTCTTATTTTTTGTTAGTTCTGTATTTTAGAATGTTAGGTAATTTCATAGTCGACTATTTCAGGCCAGCTGTATTTGCAGTTAGTGAAACACAAGTTTGGGAAAATACCGATCATTCGGAATTATTTTTTCATGTGTATTAGTGCCTTTATTCTTTATGCCAAACATGGCCTCGCTGTTTACATAAGGAATGATGTTGCATATCAACTTCAACCACAATTCGGTCTGTGCTTAAAAATAGAACTCAAATTTACGTGGTTAAAATAAGCGCATCATTCATACATGTTTTGTTTATAGCAGACCACATTTATACAGAGTTCCAACTTCTAACAAATTTGATGCTTTGTCTGACTCCATTCAAGGAATTGTTTCCCGTAACCATCACACTGAAATGGCAAAAAATACTGCAATGTCCTAAAGGCAGTAAAAATGTTTGGTCATTTGTAAAAAAAAACAACAAATTCATCGTCATCATCGGTTCCTATACGCTCATCTTCAATGATACTCTTGCTATCACTTGTCAGGAAAAATTAGATCTGCTTGCAGCCCAATTTGCGGCAAACTGATAGCTCCTAACAGGTATAAGGTCTCCTCCTGTAGTCGTGAGTGTAAATGATTTTATGGGACAAATCTTCTTTCGCAACCGTTCAGTCGCTAAAGCCTTGTAAGATCTCAACAGTCACAAATTTGCTGGCCCGGATAGTATTCCCGCTATTGTTCTGAAGAGGTACGCAGGTAAGAGATTTTATCTAGATCGGAGTTTTTTGCAGATGCACAGTCTTCGATGAACCCAAGAGGGCAGTTTTTGTAGAGCTGAACATCATTAGCATACATTTGGATAGACGCTCCTATAATCTTATTGGGAAGTTCATTTATATACAGAGAGAAAAGAAGTGGTCCTAAATTAGAGCCCTGTGGTACCCCTCTGTTGGTCGGAGGAATTGGACATTAATTTCCCACAGAAACTGCCTCCTTTCTATTCAGAAGATAAGATGACAGCAAACGTACGGCCGATTAGGAGAAACAATAGCATGCGGAGAGTTTGTTACATAGAATCGCATAGTTCACTGTGTCAAAAGCTTTAGAGCAATCGAGAGGTAGGGATTTATTTGTTTTTGGACACTTGACAAAAAAAGGCGCAATGAAATAGGTCTATATTCATTTCCACTAACACTTTTTGGAATAGGCAATACCTTATGCAATTTCCATTAGGAGGGATAAAATACTGTCATCAAAATTGTGTTGAAACTGGATGTATAGAATCAGTTTCGACAGCGTTGGACTTAACAGATAAGATACTTTCAACCACATCAGTACATTCAAAACGTGTAAAATCAAACAACACATCAAACGCCATATTAAACGGGTATTCTGCACTAGTGGTACTACAGTCGGGAAGGGTAGGAAAATGTAATGTAACAAGGTCATGGTTAAATGAATGGACATCGATATTTGTATCCTCGAGTTGGTATTGTTTTCCTACACCTAGCTCTTTAAGGTTTTTTCATAGTTGACGCTGATTTATGGAGGGGTATAATTTGCTACGATACATTTGGATCTTAGTTGTTCTTATATTACAAACTCATGCAACTCTGTCATTGAAGGAACCAAATTTTTGCATGACCAAAAATTACGGCATAAAATTCTGCAGTGTCCCAAAGGCAGTAAAATTTGTTGGTCATTTGTAAAAAATATTAAAAACTCCTCAACATCTTCGGTTCCAACGCTCATCGACAATAACAAACCAATGGTTTACTCTTCACAGAAGGCAAACTTACTCGCCGCCCATTTCGCTGCCAGCTCCACGCTGCCTAAAAGCAACAATTCCTGTACTTGAGAATGTAAATTTTTCCATGGGACAGATTTTTTTCCGCACTCGTACAGTAGCAATAGTTCTCAAAGATCTCGATATATACAAATCCGCTGGCCCGGATGGTATACCCCCGATTCTTTGAAGAGGTGTTTTTTTCACACTGACAAAGCCACTGCGTAAGCTTTTCCATCGCCGCTTCTGGAATCATTCCTGGAAGATGGAAAACAGCATTTGTCCAGCCTGTCCCTAAGAAAGGTGACCCATCCTCCCCTCCTCGTACCGATCCATAGCACTAACATTTCTTCTTTCTAAGGTCATGGAAACACTGATTAAGCGTCAGCTTAAGGAATATCTCGAAGATCGAAGGCTTATCCATGACCGTCAGTATGGCTTCCGCAGCAACCGGAGAGTAAGATTATTGCTCTTGATATCTCCAAGGCATTTGATAGAGTTTGGCATGAAGCTCTCTTATCGAAAGTGCCTGCTTTTAGGATCGATGATACTCTTGTTCGTTGGATTAGAAGCTATCTTCTGGACCGTTCAATACAAGTTGTATTGGAAGGATTCAAGTCTGATTCCCACTAAATAAATGCTGGTGTGCCCCAGGGCTCCGATCTGTCACCGACTCTTTTCCTCATTTTTATAAGTGATCTTCTGTCTGTTATTTCTAATCCACTTAATTGTTTTGCTGACGTCCTACCCCCAACTTTTCATATTCGTTCGATAATTCACGTCCTTCGCTTTCGGACGTACAATCTCAACGGTACCGTATGTCAAGGTAATAGAAATCGTGTGGAGTTTAATGCTTCAAAAACTCAATGCTGCCTTCTGTCGTTATAGCTAAAAATATCCCCATTGCCATTGTCAATGAATGGCACTTACATCGAAGACACTGAAAAGCTCCCAGTACTCGTTATGTGTGTCAACGACGGACGACCTCCGTTGGAACGACCAAATATTTGAGATCGCTAAGAATGCTGCTAAGTGCTTATGTTTTCTGTATCGGTGTAAGAAGTATTTTTCCGCGTCTGATCTGGCTACAATTTATTAAGCGTTTATACGTCCTAAACTCGAGTATAACTCCCACCTCTGGGCAGGTGCTTCACAAACGTCGCTTCACCTGCTTGATAGCGTCTTTCCTTATTTTATCATTTCTTTTATAAAAAAATTTCACTCGAAGTAGCCAGCTGCATTTATCCCCTTAAAAGTTTCTCCCGCAATACCCGTCTCGGTCATCAGTTCACCCTTGAGCCCAATTTCGGACGTACCGTGAAAGATAGAAATTCTTTTTTTTAGCCAAACAACACGAATTTGAAATAGTTTACCTGGCGAGATTTTCCCTGCCGTTTTGATCTGCAAACATTCAAAACCAATGTTAATGGACACCTCCTGTCTCTCCCCTTCCTATCTTCCTAATGCCAGCGCAGTGTGTTCTACATTAAAAGGGAAACAAATAGTGCCTTGTGTCGGGATATATTTATCAATGTCCAATCTGTAACGTTTCTATTTGCCTGGTCTCGCTGCAAGATAAGTCTACGGATCTCATTCGTAAACCATTGGCGTTCACCTTTATTTATGGTTCTAGTTCGAAGTGGAACATAACGAGTTCAGGATATTATTATCAAGAAACTCGATTTGGTCGTCAGGAAACGTTAAAAAACAGACAAGTTGCCATTGAATTCTATGAGCATCATTCTCCAAACGGGCATAATCAACTTGCCTAAAATCTCTGTATTCATAAGATGTTGCAATACTTTTAACTTTAAATTTAAATATAAGAAAGATCAGGTCATGTTTTGAGAATTTCTTCATTGGAATCACTGACAAAGAAGAAGTGTTGCACTATCCCTGGAGAATGTGTTGCACTAGTGGTGTTGACCGAAAATAAATTAGAGGTTCTCATGCCCTCAATGAGAGATGTCTGTTCCAATTAGTTACAGTTCAATAATTCTAGATGGACCAAGGTTGATTGTTTCAAAAAGATTCAGCAAGGGATTAATATCTATAGAATTATTTGGTCTGTAGATACTCCGGATCAAAAGAATACTTCATTCATCATTAACGATATCTAGAAAAATATAGTCCATCTCACTGTCCATTCCCGACTTATAATCAATTTTACAAACGATACCATCAAGTATATATATAGCGGTCCCACCACCTCTCCTACCAAGTCTGTGTTTGTCTGCTCGGAAAAGCTTATAGCCACCAAAACGATACAATGAGTTGCTTCTAACAAATATTAGTGGACTTAAGACTGTAATATCTTCCAAGCCTTATTATATAAACCCCTAATTACCGTAAGCTATTTAAATAAAAAATTCCCAGCAAACTCTCGTGATCCAGACTCTGCCACAAAGAGAAGAACCGACTAATTGCTATCATGCTGACTTTGTTTACAAAAAAAAAAAAAAAAAAAAACAAAATTATTCCTCTCAGCTCAGATTTTTAGATGATCCGTCCATGACAGAAAGTTTTGCAATCCGAAGCCAACACATGTGCGGAAGCTTAATTAATTGCAACTGCGAATCAACTCAATTGATACAGTGACTGTTGTTGCTTGTTGTTCCTCTGTCAAACGTAGGCATTGGACTTGGCCACCGATCCAACACAGCGGGTGGTTTGTTGACTTCGCTTTCCGTATTTGGAACCCCAAGTTCCCGTATCCATGGTCAAGGTTAGATATATGTGTCTCTCTCTCTCTCTTTACTATACATCAATCCATTTTCGGATTTCAAACTGCAAAACGAAAAGAAAAAAAATGTTTGACCAACCTCATTAAAAATACATGAACTAGCCTCACATCCCCAGAGGTTACCAACAACAACATATACTACAATGGGTTTCAAATCCAATTGGATTTCATTGAATTGAATTGCATTTCATGTAATGATTATGTGTATCATTAAATGGTGTGACAAGGGGTGCTTCAGTGGGGTGGAATTGAGCCGGGTGTATTGTTATTTTGGAAAGCTCTTTTAAATGCTATTGTTAATCGGATTATACCTGGGAATGGGGCCACATGGTTCCGGATGCCAATTATTCGGGTCATTGGTTTGTGGATTTCCATTAAAATTATGATAATGAATCAATTTAAACAGAGTGCGTTACCTCGGAAACAGGGATGGCATGTAAAATGCGGTGATTTTTGCTGAAATGAATCATTTCGAAGGAGCAGTATTTAAACAACATTAATTAACTGAGAGTACTGGCGGAAAAAATTATCTGCTAATTGGCGATGAAATTTATGGTGTTTAAGCAGTTGCTGATTAATTTATATTTTAATTAAACTCTCGGTTTGTTTTTGATTCGAAAATATTCTGTTAACGCTTAATTAAGTCCAACATTTCTCTTTAATCTGTTCCCAACAGCAAGGTAAAGTGGTCACGTTTTTATGTAGTCAGAATTATTTAGTACAGTTGATGTTTCGTGATTTCCTTGAATTTCGAGTAGTGTCGAATGCCTTCGGAATTCATGTTGAAAACTCTTGCAACGTTTTTTTGAGACTTGTAACAATTTTGGTTTTTTTCCACTATCAAAATCTTCCTTGAAGAAGTGCATTTTTTTGCTAGACCGGTATAAAAACAAGCAATATTGCCCGAATATCGATGATGTCAATCCACACGAGACGCACCTCCTGCCTATAGCAATTAACAATAAAAACAAACGGATTAGAACCAAATTTCTAGTTAAGATTTTCCATTTGGAAGATTGTTCATGGCAGCAAACAAGGGGGAAAGGGGAGTGTTATGTATGTTTTTCGACCTCTTGGAAAAAGCTTATGAGCAGTGCCTGGCTACAACATAAAAATTGTACTAAGCGACTTTAACCCAAAGGTATGGACACAGGTTATCATTGCTGACACACTTGAAAATAATAGTTAGCGTTCGGACAAAAAATGTTTTTAGCCATAGTCTGTTCAACAACAGGGAAGTTAGGACGTTTGCCTCTCAGTCTGGTTGCATTGGCAGTACCTTCCCTCTCACACTACTAAATTTGTTGTCGAAAGCTTCAAAACAAAAAGCACTATGATACAAACCAATGAAGAAGCTTTATAGTATTGTTTTCAATTGGAAAAGGTAACTCTGTTGGTGGAATACTTTTTTTAATTCATATAGCGAGGTAATAATGAGTGAACGATCATTATTTCATTATTCATTATTCCATCAAAAATTTATGGAGATCGTTTATGGTGGAGTGTACGATTTTTGTTTTTAAGAGACAACACAATTCATTTTCGTTACCCAGCGGCTTTGTATCTTTTTTAGTAGAAGTTTTCTCAATTCCGTCTCGCGGTAATATACACAGGCACCACTGTTTTAAAAAATAGCTCGCCCATAAGCCCTGTACTAACAATGTTTATTGAATAGACTATAATGTATACATACATAGAAGTACGTAGTTTAAAAACCTCAAAACTAATATATAAATTGCACGACTGGATCGCAATAAAATTTGAAAAATATTAAAGGAACTTCAAAGTTTTCATTCGATTTTTCTGACTTTTGATTGTTTGAAAAAAGTATCTACGAAAAATAATTTTCAGCCGAAAAATTTAAACGCCATTTTATTTCCTTGGAAAATGCGAAAAAGTGTGATTTTTTTTAAATCGCAGGAACGGTTTTTGAAAAAAACGGTTTTTATTTAACAACTTTTTTTAAAAATTAAAAAAAATTACTCCAGAATGCAAGCTTATACACAAAATATGCTTATGTACATTTAAAAAAAAAATTACTTAGGCTATCAAAAGGGCATGGTCGGTACGGGTCGCAGTTCTTTTATCTTTTTTCTATGGTCTAGGCTATGTTTCCTGACAGTCCTACCTAAGATTTTCTCATTACCTATATTGGCGTTAAAATCATCTAGTACGATCTAAACGTCGTGTTTAGGTCACTGCTAATAGGTTTTGTTGAGGAGCTCGTAGCATTCATTCTTGGTGGCGTCATCTTTGTCCTCTATGGGGGCTTGAGCGCATATTAGGGTAATGTTGGCGAATTTAGCCTTGATACGGATTGTCATACAAGTCGCTCACTTACTTGGCGAATCCGCACCCAAATAAACGTTGTGGTCTTCTTTCAGAATCACCGTGGCACTACCTGGATGGCAGTAATTCCTGCTCTGTAGCAGTCTAGGGCCTCCGCTGGTTGTTTGGCTGCACGTGGTCTGTTAAGAGTTCTAACATTCCACGTGCAGATCCGAAGGTCGTTGTCCTTAATTCGTTTTTCTGGGTCGTCAACAGTTAATTCGTCCTTTTCCGAGGCTATTGGTCGCTTCGCAACTATTTTTTTTTAATGGCGAGTTGTTAGCCCCACGCACAACCCCCAACCTGGAGGGCCAAGTCCTTTGTTGGATTCCTTGGACAAGAGGAAACGGAGAGTCCGGAGTCAGTAACCCGCTTCGGAGATATGAGCTCTGGCCTTCGCCCATTAAGGGCTCATCCGCCACCATCTTTATTGCAATAGCCTGACTTGCATTTAATTGTCCCCATGACCTTATCTCCAAATACGTCGAAGCAGCTCATAAGGTGCTTTGTTGACTGTTGACGCCACCGTTGGTCCAATTCCGTCGTACGTCCTTTTTCTGAGGGGCACGTGCAAAACTTCTGCGAATCAATGAGAACAGTCATTCAAGCAGAGCATTATAGTGTTAGATTTTTTCTGTGTTCAACACTCGCGCTTATAAGTATAGCAGGAATGTCCGGATGGACAGACCAGCACCCGGAAGTTACCACAAGGAGGTAAAATAATCATAATTGATGCGTAAGAGATAGTTACAGCACTGGGCATCGCCTGGTTGAGGCCGATCGGTGCCAATCCTATTTAAACAACACCCAACCACCTACCCATCATTATTAACTCGGTTCAAATACCGTATGCTAATGAAGCAAAATATCTAAGCATATCTACAAGCAAATGCTAAAACCTGTGTGCACTTACGGAATACAACTTTGAGGTTGTGCCAAGCCAAGCCATATACAAAAACTGCCAAAATTTTTAAAACAAAGCCCTCAGAGCAATTGTTGGTGCTCCATGGTACATACGAAACAGCGATTTACACAGAGACCTGTGTGTGGAAACTAACTACGAAGAAGTTAAAAAAAATTGTCATCAAGTTAAAAACACGTTATAAGGTCATTGTAATAGAAGCATACAGCGGGTCCTTGAAGAGACAAATCTTGTACGCCGACTTTTGAGAACGAGACCGTTCGACCTAGCGTAGCAAGATATATAATAACCGTGTGATAATGCGGTATTCCAGGTCTTCGATGGAGAGACCTACCTGCCAAACGTCAATAATATAAATGAATATTAAACTACTTGATTAAACAACTTAGTTGTAGTCGAATGTATAAATGAAGGTGTTTTTTTAGTGAGCAAAAATTTAATACTACCATAGGCCTATGGTATGTAATAAGATACAAAGATACAAAGCATTTACTAGTATTTGAATTAATATTTGAAATAATTTCAAATTTTCAAATTTTCAAAATTCATTTTAATATAAATCTCTCTCTTAATATTAATTTGAATAAATAAATAAAATTGTTTCGTTATAAAGCAACCTTCAAACATAATTCGTAAATCTCAAATAATCATAAACGCCGTTCAGGTAAGTCCTTATAAAAATTACAGTAATCAACAAAACAACAAGATAAGGCAGTGCAAAAACCTACACTTCAAATACAAGGTGTCAAAATAATCTTCTAGTTTCCCCATAGTTGGAATTATTAACTGACAATGTCAATGACGTCTTCTGAGGTGAATACAAAAACACTTCCTTGCGCCATCGGATGTTGTTTGTTTTTCAAACTGACGTTAATCAAATCTTTATTTGACGTACGACCAATTCCATCGATAACTCCTCATGTCAAACTACTTACAAAACAAACATTTCTATTTATAGAACCACCAACCAATACTCCAACTCATAATAAAGCAATTGACAATTAGAAATATGCAACACACCACCCACCGTTATCTTGCCAACTTCCGCAGAAATCTCAATCCCATAACCCACCATTTACGATGCTTTGCATAATTTAATTACCAATCACGTGCAACAAAGCTTTCAAGGCCATAGTTCACTAAACGCTACCATTTCCCCTCACCGAGACACGTAACGCGTACTCACAGACAGACAGAATGTTGGCCTACAAAAAAAAAATAATTATTTTAATCAAAACCAATCCACAAATAAACTCACCACCATAATCTACTACATATTAGTATTATTGTACTTTTGATTATTTAATTTCCCATACCAATTGTATCTGAATACCTATACATCGTTTATGCTCATTCAGATTCAGATAGCAGCGCAGGACTGATACAAAGATAGGTCATCCATTGGCGGCGGCGGCGCTTGAATTATAACAACAACAACAACAACAATCACTAAAAAGCTCTCCCTCCAATGAGGCTATTTTTCCAATTTTTTTTGCGCGAGCATCGTTATAGCTTGAAAACGCTTATCAAGGAAGACATTTCGCGATCGTCTGTCACGGCGTGCTGAGCACAATCTCGAGACCGTATTTAGTTGCAACTTTTTTCTTCTCGTACTGTCCCCCGATTCGGATCACTTGTTATCGAAATAGAAAAAAAAAATGGCAATCAAATACAAACAGACTTCGATTGAGCTCTTGAGTGAATAAATAGCTTAATAAAAACGTTTAATTCAGTGATTTACAGCCTTCAGGGTAAAGCAATAGTCACTTCAAGTCTAATAAATCAGCACTCACTAGCAAAATGTCCAACGGTAACTAATTGGATTTCATATTTAATCAAGAAGCGATAACAAATTAATGAAAAACCAAGAAACAACGGTTTTTGTATAAAAGTTCAAAACAATCAACTCGCCCAGTTCAGTATTCTAACTCGCTCCCAAAAACATGGCAACAAAGACTGTATTTCTGGTTGTGGTCCTGGTGACTCTGGCAGTGAGTTGCAAAGGATTTCGTTCCGATTCGGACTATTCGAAGTTGTACAATAGAATTCCTGGATGGCGACCGACTCCGAAATTGCAGTGGAATTTCAGCGTTGAACTGGATCAGCCACTGAAGACGAACGAAAAGATTGGCATTACTGGCGATGTGGACTTCCTTGGAGTTTGGTCACCCAATAAGGCGGTTATTCTGAATAGAACCGATTTGGCGACAACATGGACGGGAAGTGTTCGATTTCCAGCAAACACCACAGTGAATTATCGATATTTTATCGGAGTTGTGGATTCTATTGGTGGTGTGCAGATTCGTAAATGGGAAACTCATATGAATGGCAGGACAGTCAAGCTGGGAGCTGAAAATATTGGGACTACAGATCAATTTGGTATGGTTGAGGGTCAGAAAGATGTGAGTCGAGGCTGGCTTAATAGTGGACATATTTTGCAGTTTAAACTCTTTCGAAATCCCATACAACTGAATGGATTGAATGTGGAGCGAAGAATTTTTGTGAAAGTTACCCCTGTGGACTATGATTGGAGTGCAAAGGAAAAACTTCTGACCCCTATTTCGCCGTCGGGTAGAGCTAATGTCGAATTCATACGAATGCAATATGGAAACAGCAAGATTCGCGATCAACCGGAATATGGAGTTCCATATGAAATCGATGACATTGTTATGTTCCACATTACAACCAATGACTTGAAGAACGTGGCTTATATGTTTACGCTTTTTGTTCAGGACGAAAGGAAACCCGAGATGATTCATACACTTGGCTATCAGTATTTATATCCTGAGACTATCGATGGTACAGATGGCAGCACTGAGCTGGTTCTCATGTCTGCAAACTGGTTGAGTTCGATTGGAATTATAAAAATCGGTTATTTATTAATCAAACCTCTTCCTACACCGCAAGTGAATTTCAAGACATCTTTTACAAACTATTGGCGACAAAATTGGACTGCCTTAGATGCCGGCCATCGAGGACTTGGTAAATCTCTTAAGCTCGCCGCAGAAGCAGCCCCAATCACAGAGAATACTGTGGCATCGATGAAGGAAGCAAGAATTCAGGGAGCTGATATAGTGGAATTCGATGTCCAGCTGACCAGTGATCTACTGCCCATAATCTATCATGATTTCTTCGTGTATGTCTGCATGAATGCCAAGACACCGACAAGCAAAGAAGATCTTACACAGGTTCTCATCAAAGATCTCACCTACGAACAACTGAAAGCACTGAAGACCTATCAGATTATCGATTCTAAGATCATAGAATACCCAGCTCACAATTTGGAGCCACGTGAGGATTTCCGTCTGTTTCCACTTTTCGAAGATTTTCTGACAAAAATAGATCCCACCACTGGATTCGATATCGAAATAAAATGGCCGCAGTTGCGTTCAAATGGAAAGTATGAAAGCATTCAGACTATCGACAAGAATCTCTATGTGGATCGCATTGTGGAAGTGATGTTGCGAAAGGGCTGTGGCCGTCTTAGTTTCTTTACAAGTTTCGATGCAGATATATGCACCTTGTTGCAGTTCAAACAAAACATGTATCCGGTGATGTTTTTGGGGCCCAGTACTACGAATTACTATGTGGATCCACGTTCGGATACTCTCAAACAGACCATAAATAACGCAAAGGCAATGGGATTGTTGGGAATTGTTCCACACTCGTCGAATTTTGTCAAAGATGGCAACCTCGTGAAGTTGGCAACAGATTTGGATTTGAAAGTATTCATTTGGGGCGATGACAGTAGCAGTACAGAGATGGTGGATTATTTCAAGAGCTATGGACCAACTGGTGTGGTTTATGATCGAATTGATTTATGGGTACCTGATGGGAAGGCGAATGTGTTTGGGCTGGAGGACGATTTGCCGGAATTCTTTAAAAAACAGTGTTCATATAGAAATGCCACTGAGGCTGTTAGTATATAAGACATAGGTTTGATTTTAAGTGTTAATGTTTTTGAGTAATAAATAAGAAAAAAAAACTAAGTAAAGAAAACAGATTTTGTGTGTTTTTTGATGATTTGAAAAATGAGGATTTTTTTCAGGCGGCTAAGAGGAGTCTAAGGTTAGCAAAACATTGATTCCAGAAAGGTGACCATTTTGGAAAAAAGGCTAAGTATTCGAGATTAATTTTCAATTCAAAAAGACAGACTAAAAAAAAATAAAGAAAAGTTTAAAGACAAAAAATAAAGTAATTGTAGTCGCCGGCAATTTTTAGTGGCATTTGTTTGAGTTAAGAATCTCTGAAACTAAACAGCGACAAAAGCTTTGGATCACTCAGGTCAATCGAATACGATGCCATTTTCAAGACGTTCCGCACAATTTGGAGACAAAGAGATTGAAATCTCTCGTGATAATGTGAAAACTCTGTTAAACCAGTATTAGTTTCGGAATAATGTCGATGATTACTGGAAGCAATGTGTTGAAAGTTTTGCCGGCGGCATTGGTGCAATAGATAGGATGTTTGCTTCTGACCCGGAGGTCGTCAGTTCGATACTCAGGTTGAGAAGAAATTTTTCTAACTCCTAGTGCAATCTAAAGCCGTGAGTTTTAAAAGAGAAAATGTTTACCTAATTCTCGATATACTGCGTGGAAAAAAAATTCTTTCCTATTTTTCTAATTCTTCTAACTAGCATCGTGCAACGTCATGTTGCATTCTAAAAGGCAAACAAAAAGTATAACAATTTCAGACAGAAAGTGAAAAGGCTTTACGTGAGCACCTGCCTATTATGGCTTAATCTCACGGTGGGCCTACCCACTTATGGAGTTCCCTTGGGGCGGACAAGACCCCTAAACTGGTTGACCAGACCACACTATCATCTAGAGTGGTCTGCTAAACCACTCTAGTAGCAAATGATGAATTTCTCATGGAAAATCCATCCTCCTTGCTAAGAAGCAGGGCCTATCATGCACCCCTAGCATCAAGGTTAAATAAGACAATGAACACACGCTTCTTTCGAAGCCGTGCCATCCTCCCAGAAACCAAAGATGCCTTTTCGCTTCCGCATTTGGAGTAACCAACAGCCCCCGTGAAGCTCCCACTAGGGGGCCTACCTCAATTTTAACAGGCGACTGCTACCGAGACAAGCTCACGTAATCAGCCGGGGCACCTGCTTACCCACGGTACCTAATTTAGGACCCTAGGTGAGGCTCGCCCGTCTCTCATGAGACGCACTTGTGGTTCGACTCCATGAGAAGTCGCTAGCCCACCATCCAGTAAGACAAACAGTTCATAATCCAGTCAACCAAGGTGAAGACCAGGACAATCCCTGAATGCCCGCCTAGAAGCAAGGTTACAGCCGCTCATCCTTACGGAAAAAGTGGTGTTGCTTAACTAGACTAGGTATTGGAAGACTCTTACTTCCGCTAACCTGAGCGTGGGCCTATTCTCACACCCCCGCACCCACAGGGAGAAACAATTTCAGACAGCAGGTACATGTTAATTTGCTGTCAAAATTCTGAAACTAAAAATACCGTCTTCTCACATGGATTGATTGTTAGCCAAAGTTACCACATCTTTGATAACCATTATGTTCAAGATGTTCGGGCAGACAAGCTCAACCATATCGGCTTTTAGGCAGTGCACGCCAGTTGCACGGCTGACGAAGTAAGTGCAACTCTTCTGAGATTTGGTTGGTGTGTCGGACCGCTAAGCGAAGAGCCTGGGTTCGAGCCCCGCTCATAGTCACCTTCTTTAATTTAATGGGATCAGTCTGGGGTCATCGCTCTAGCTTCTTGTTTGGGACAAATTTCTTCGTTATTGAAGTTCTGTGATGGCCTGTAAGGCTTCGAAGTCCCTTCTTTTCTAAAATTTGGATCTTCTTCATATAAAATAAATAAATTAAATTTATTGGCGCGACAGCTCCTTAAGGAGCCAAGACCTAGTGACTTATACTCTCAACCATTCCTGTGTGTGTGTTGTTACTCTGCAAGAATGGAAGGGACCTACAGTTTACCGCCGAGTCCGAACGGCTACATGAGATGCACTTTTTCGAGACAAATTTTACTCTTGAAGGTTTTGTCAGTTCCTCGCAAGAGGCAGTACCCCAGAAAAAAGGTGGTTATGAGCTGGATTTGAACCCAGGTTCTTTCGCTTAGCAGTCCGACACACTAACCACTAAGCCACGGGGCACTACGGATCTTCTTCATATATTTTGGGGAAATCGCAAACCAAATGGGGCAGACGGATCAGTTGCTTATATATCAGATGCTTTGTCCTACTGCTCAGTCCGTTTCTCATCATTAGAAGCGGGCGGAATAGATGAAGGAATAAGTAAGCACTCTTGTTGAATTTGAAGCGGTTAATGAAATTTACTCCAAAATATTTTGTTGCTGTCCTTGTCCTTATCACTGATGTGTTATCTCGTAGCTTGAGACTGATGTTGACACAGGGTGATGCAGAACGGTTTACCACGATATCTAGAAAGCAATAATTCAGAAAGCAAAGCAAAACGTCTTATAAATTGATGACATGCTACACATTCGAAATAACATGACTCGTGCTGATAAGACTCATGATAATGCTGATAAGACTCATGCTGATAATGCTGATAAGAAAAGTGACGCACGCTGTGATACTGTGGTTCTTTCAACCAAAATCGAACGCAACCACCTGGAGAATATGGAAAAGAACAAAATAATTCAACTTAAATTCAAAAAGTACAAGAAGAGAAAAAATAAATACAAAATAGGCGGAGTTTAAAGTAGAAAGTAGATGTAGATGTTGGTGTGTGTGTGTGTGTAGATTTAACGAGGGGGTTTGTGGGTGTGAGTTTACGGGCTGTATGTTGGTGTTGCTGCATTAATGTTTTCTTATGACGTTATCACGTAAAATTATCGTCCCTAAACCGACTTTACAGACAACAAACTGTTTTTGTTCTCGTTCGAGATTTTTGTGGATTCTAGATTACATTTTTTTCGACATTTTTTGCATTCGAAATTTTTGTCATTCGAATTAACGTCATCATCCCGATGCGAAACCTGTTCGATACCTTGTTGCTGTTGTTGGCGATCATTCCCATTTGAGGTAGTAGTCCCACAAGTTTCTTATATAATCATCCACTCTCCTAGCAACGATTTCCGTTGAAAATGTTAATAAGTATTCGGCATACAGTTTCGTTTCATCAATGGGATGCTTGCAGGGTGGTCAGCTGTTTATATGTTGAAAAATATGGGGCCTAACTTCCAACCTTGTGGCACTCTAGCGCTGATCCTTTTTCCTCAAGAATATTCATTCAACCTGTACATAAAACGTTCTATGAGTGAGAACATTTTTGATTATTCTTACCAAGTGTTTAGGTAATCTTAGACTTGACAGTTTTAATACTAGTCCTTTTATCTAAACTTTGGTGAAATTCTTTTCGATGTCAAGTAAACAAGCGGCTGTCGTTAAGGTAAGCTGTTTGTTAAAAGTGATTCCAAGATTCATTGCCGAGCCAACTAATTCAATCGGGTTGTCATTCAAAACGATTTGTGGGAGGTATGAAGTATCAATGGTTTTCGGGATATAACTAGGCATTTTGTTTTTTCTCGGATTTAGACAAACAATAGTAGTGCCCCGTGGCTTAGTGGTTAGTGTGTCGGACTATTAAGCGAATGAGCCTGGGTTCAAATCCTTTTTTTCTGGGGTACTGCCTCTTGCGAGGAACTGACAAAACCTCCAAGAGTAAAATTTGTCTCGAAAAAGTGCCGTTCGGACTCGGCGGTAAACTGTAGGTCCCTTCCATTCTTGCAGATTAACAACACACACACAGGAATGGTTGAGAGTATAAGTCACTAGGCCTTGGCTCCTTAAGGAGCTGTCGCGCCAATAAATTTATAGACAAAGCCTATTGAATTTTTACCAGTCAAGAATTCGATTGAGATCATCATTTAATTCTCATGCTCTACAAGGCATACAGAGCAACTTTTCCGCATGTGGACATCATCAGCGTACATATTGATAGAGCAGTGCCAAAGATGTGAAGGGAGTTCATTTACGTACATTATGAAGAGCAGAGGCCCTAAAATTGAGCCCTGCGGAACACCCCCACTCAAAGGTAATGAACCAGAGACACAATTATTAACGAAGACTGCCTGGCATCTACCTCGAAGATATGAAAAGAAATTGAACTGTTCTCTTTGATTTCTACACAATATACTGTGGTTGACGGTATCGAATGCCTTAGAAGAGTCTAATAATGTGAGAAAAGCTATGTAATTAGTCAACGGATTGTCGTATTTCTTCTGCTAGATTTCTATTAGAGCTGTTGTACATCTATGTTTTGGACGATAGCCAGACTAGTTCAGCATGTATATCAGGTAAAGTCGTGAAGTTTTTCTTAAGATCATTGCAGACAACACTTGTAGTTATGTTTTGCATTCCTTTTCCTTTGAGGATTTTCCAAAGCTTATGTCGAGCACGGGAAGCATCAAGCCGTGGGGCAAAGTAACGTCTTTTAGATTTCCTTACCTCAAAAGTAACTCTGTTCCGTAAGGTCTAATAAATATTAAAGAGAACTTCTGATCTGGAACGTTTTCAACTTTTTTACGCCTTATAATAATAAAAAAAAAAATCATTCCAACAATATACCTGTCTTGTATTATTAATTAAAGTTTTCAAGCTCTTAAAAAACACACTTTATATGAGAAGTACTTTCACACGGAAAGCTTACATAAACTTCAGACAAGAACACCTCATACTTCAAAAAAAAAAAAAAATCTTGTTTAAAGAAATTTTGTTTTCTGAGATGAAATTTTGTGGGATGATGTGCCTACGAAAAACATTAGCCAAGTTCAAAGACTTCCGTCGATCGTCCGGAGTTTTTATTCCGACCATGGTGGCCTTTTTCCGCAACAACAAAGAAATGACATTTTAACACGTTTTTAGGACATTTTTTGTTGGTGACTTCAAATGACTGAAAAACAAAAAAATCTAGGGAATCATGATGACAAAATGATTTACATTTTTATCGTGCAACTTGGGGGTGAAATGGACGAGAAACCTAAATGAAAAATGTATCCAATAAAATGTCAAGACTCGGAATAATATAAAGGAAAATTATCTTCGGTGTAAAGAGACATTTTTAAAGCCTTAAAACAGGATACACAAGCGAAATGCAAATAAGTACTTAAAGATGAGAAGTCTGGGAACAGAGATACCAAGGTTGGAGATATCAACTCGTGTTTCTTTAAATTGGTGTATAAGAGATGGAGCGGTGAGGCGATGCAACATGGTAAGGGATGGAATAGCTAAATCAGCGTGAGGTTTATTTCTTCCTTATTCCTTATTGGTTAACTAAAGTTATTGTCATGAGAGTCACTTTAAGATTTTTTTTTATTAAAAAAAAAAAAACATTTCCAGAATCAACAAGGATTTCGGTTATGTTTTCTAATAAACTTATCTTTGCCATGTCATCTGACTTTGACTTGACATATGTCTTTTACATCCCACCAATGTCAACACCTTTTCTTTTCAAGGACACTGTCATTCTTTGTAAGACCATTAATATTCTTCAATCCAGATAAATAAAGGAAATTGGTGTATGGCTTCAAGGACTCAGGAGGTTGGTTTTTCAATGTTGAACTATGTAGTACCTGGTTTGGGTGTTGAACATTTGGTTTTGAAATTTATAAAGAAAAAGTTTTAGGATTCATTGAATTCTTTTCCAAAATAAGGTACCTAAGTCCCATTTTTTGAATTGTTGAGAATTTGTTTGAGGCATTTTTCCCTTGTTCGTGGCTTTTCAGTTTTCCAAAGTCAAAAATCTTTGTTAACCGTCAATATTTATATTTGCTTAAGAAAAGGAAAACATCATTGATATTCCTTTTGATGTTTTGTGTAGCTAAAAGTATCCCCTTTTGTTATGGCAACCTTCCTAAATGAGCGTCTCATTAAAATCTGTTCATGATTCTTAGAAGAACATAATATTGTTATTATCTCTTTTTTTTTTTTTTTTTTTTTTTTTTTGAAAATGCTGGGATTTAAATCTGATTATTAGCACTTCTGACGAGGCTCTCATTCCTCTTGAGGATTTTTTATTTGTACAATTTTTTGATTTTGTATATTTCTTGAAATGTTAATTTGCATAAATCTAAATACAATTGCTTTCCTGGCAGAGGAAATTAAAGAGAAATAATGAATAAAAAATATAGCTTAGGTTCCTCCTACTTATATAAAATCTTAATTGCCTATTTTTTCTTTCAAGTCTACATCAACAGAACCACAATATTCTTTCATTTCTATTCTATTCGCTGTATATCAGCGCAATACGTAAAAAACAGGAAATGGATAGTAACAGGAAATACCGATGTTTTTTACTTTTAAAATTCTTTTTAAAAAAATTAAGAGGGAAAAACAGAGCCAGTCCCATTCGTGCAGTGCGGCTAAGGAAAGACATTCTATACTTAACAGTCCGTCCGAATTTTTGCTTTTGAAACTGATATGGGTTCGTAATTGGTGGTTATGGGTATGCAATGTAGCTCATTATTCCACTGCAGCAACTTACCTAAATGACAGTAAATGTACAGCATCTGAAATGATTATGCTCCTCAAGACGCAACAAAAAAGGCGGACATAACATCACTTTGTAGAGGAAGATAGAAAAGGAGACTAAAAAGAGAACATATAAAAGAGAGAACAACAAAGAATTTTATAAAAAAGAGAGTGTAAAATAGATCTGAATTGAAAAAGAGAACACGTTCTCTTTAAAAGAAATATTCTGGAAACCCTAATGTAAGAGGAATATAATGCCTGAGAAAATACAATAATATACAAATGTGGTGAAAAAAGCACGATAGACTACGTAGGGCTGGGGACCTAGATGGTATGAGCGAAGAAGAACCAGCTCGGAAAGGCTAGCTGCCTCCAGTTTCGCGCTCCAAGTTGGTTGAGGTCGTCCTCCACTTGAGCGCGCCACCTATAAGGTGAGGTCTTCCTTGACTGCGTCTACCCTCTGGGATAGAATCGAAGATCCTGCGAGCCGGAGCATTGTTGTCCATTCGCTCTACATGACCTAGCCATCTTAAACGTGATATGCGTATTTTTTTTTAACCAGTTATATGTTTCTGTACTGCTCATATAGTTCTTGGATGAAACTTCTCCTACAAGCCCCGTCTGCTTCGTTGACTGTTGACGGCGCCGTAGGTCCAATTGGTTGGGCTCATACGCCGTACGTCCTCTTTCTGAGGGGCTCGTGCAAGACTTCTGCGTTCCCCATTTTCATCTTATTTTTTACAATTAATGAAGGTTTATCATACATACACTCAAATAACATCTCCATTCTGGAAAAATGACATTTTTTATATAGTCTATTCAATTTATATTTTAAGTACAGGCCTTATGAAAGCAAGCTTTTAAAAACACACCGGTACCTGCTGCTGTTTGCATCGAAATCAACTTAAGAAATTACCACTGAAATAAAAATCAGAACCCCTGAGTTCCATTTGAAATCGTTTTTTGAAATACTCCAAACACCTATATACATACATTCCACCAAGGCTGCTCCCTGACTCTCAGGTGAGGAGGAGACTTATCGGCATTGCCTCTCGCTTATTGTGTTTATTAAAAAAAAATACTTTCAGAGTTACCATTCGTCCGTTGATGGAAATTATAATATACATTTTTCCTTTGGTTTTTGCTATGGGGCTTTCAAAAGCTTTCTTAGAGCTTTTGAAAGAACATATTTTAAGTTTAAGAAAAAAGGTGCTGCCGCTTCTTGTTGTTCTGCTTACATAAATTTTTTTGTAATATACGTACAATATTTGTTGGCCATTTTTTATAGGAAGAATTAGAATTAAGTATAATTTTAATTTTGATTAGGCCTTCTGAAGAATTCGTAAAAAAATTCGTAAAGAAACGCGCCTACTACCTAAATTTAGATTTAATATAATTGTTTTTAGATATAGTTTAAGGTCTACATTTCTCTGTTCATGAAATCTTAACAGTTGGTAACCCTACCGACATATGTTTGTGAATTATGGCAACCATATGAGAGCTTCGGTGCCTTTTCTTATTTATATGTTACACCAAAAACCATGTTGAAGGTTGGCTTCATGTAAGATTTTCCTAATAATTTATGCGAAACGACAAAATATATTAGAAGGCAAAAACCACACGAAATGGGATTATCTCTACAGTTGTACTATTACCATAAAGTACTCCATCTGCCATATGTACAAACCAAAAACACCAAAAGAGAAAACTGAATTAAATTAATAAAATAAAAATGCGGCAACGTATGCACGCGTGTTACAGCAGTTAGGATACCAACATGTTCGTCCGCAACGAACACCCTACGGGCAACGAACATACTTTTTATATTAAATTTTATTGCCTTTTTACCTTTTTGGCCAATTTTCTTTCATTTTCTAAGCGTGGGAAAATTAATTTAATTTTATAAAAAAAATAAAAGAATTTAGACATTGAAAATAATAATAAGCGATAAGGACACGCATGCACATATTTTTGCTGGGTATCCACGCACTATAAGGCAAATTTTCATTTGTAAATATACCTACAGGATGATCGTCTAGGTGGCGGTGGAGTCGTTTTTTTTCGAAAATTCTCATTTATGGACCGATTTTGACGAGACTTTCAAAGGCAGATAGCTGATATTGTAAGGAGTCAGTAAGGCTATTTAATTTACCCCTCGATGACGCTGGAGTCAGATTTTTTTTAAATTCTTATTTATTTTCCGGTTTTGAAGATGACGTTGTAAACCGTAACTAAGGCTATTTTAATCACCCCTTGGTGGCGCTGGGCTGGTTTCACAAGCAGATAGCTAATTTTTGGAAGAAGTAACTAAGGGTCGTTTTTTCGAAAATGTATGGTATGTCCGAGCAACGCCCAGTCAGACCTAAGGGGTTAAACGGATTTGGATGAAATTTGGTAGATTTGGTAGTTTCTTTTTATCCAGGAAAAATACATGGTTCCTGTGGGAGAGGCTTAAATGTGAAATACTGCATATCTGGAGATTTTTTTGATGCACTTATGTGTCTTAACGACAGCACTAGTTTGTGAAGTTTGGAAGAGGGAAAAGTTACAGGATTCACTATACTATTAAGAAATATAGAGATATAAGGAAATAGAGTTGTAAAGATATAGAGATATAGAGATATATACAAATAGAAATATAGAGATATATAGATAAATAAAGACATAGTGATATATAGATATAGAGTAAAGACATAAAAATATAGACATAGAGACAAAGAGACAAAGAGACATAGAGATATAGAGATATATAAGGATACGGAGATATGGAGATATAGAGATGCAGATATATAGAGATATAAAAATATAGAAATATATAGAGAAAGAGAGATATAGAAATATTGAAATATACAGTTATAGCGGAATATTACTTCAATTATAGAAAAAAGTGTTCCCAATCTTAATAAAAATTAATTATAATTTGAAGAAAAACCTAACTTAACCAAAATGCTTAATCTTAAGTCCACGCAGACGAAGTCGCGTGTAGAAGCTAGTAATACATATATTTACGTACATTATACAATTAACATTTGACATCGAATTATATACGTTTAATATATGTATACGAAACATTTACAAAACGATAAAGATGAATGCAACTGCATCGCTGTCAACATGACGTATTTATATACGTTTATTGTACGTGATTTTTCTACATATCTCGGTAGAATATTGTACATCTCTTATACATATAATATTATTTGTTAATTATCCTACGATTAAGATTCTCAGATCTAAAGTTATTCAATGAACGTATAATATACGTTACGTATATTAATCATCAAAGATTCCATGTATTAGATGAAAGTGATACCGATTTATTGCTACGAATTCCACAACGAGATTGGCCGTGGGTGATGGTTTAGTGGTTAGTGTGTCGGACTGCTTTGCCAAAGGGTCGGGGTTCGATTCCCCGTTAGTTCCACCATCTTTAAAGGGGTACCGCCTCTTGCGAGGAACAAACAAATCCGCTGTTCGGACTCGGCGGTAAACTTTATGTCTCTTCCGCTTTTGAAAATTCACAACTCACACGCAGGGATGTTTGAGAGTATGTCACTAGGCCTTTGCCTCTTAACGAGCTGCCGCTCTTACTTTTAAATTCCACAAGCGGATCTTTTGTCAATTTACTAAATCAATATTTTTTATTAAAATTGTAGTGTCCCCCGTAAACAACAACGATCAAAAAATAAAATCAATAAATGGTTTTTATAAATATGTCAGAACAATAAGCTGATGTGCAAAGGTGGGGAACTTGTCTCTTTTAAAAAAGATTAAACTCAATTTTGAAATTTCCAATACATGCACATCTACTCCGCAAAAAAGGCAATATTCTACATTTGCGGATTGTCAGGATGTTATAAAAAGTCCTTTTTTAAATACAACAAGTGTTTGGATCACCATCATGGAAAAGCTATATACACAGCAATCAGTTGGTAGGAAAATGAAAAGGATTAGAGGAGATTACTTTGGGGTTTATAGGGCGAAAACCAATCAAGTGTTGTGTGTATGGGATGGCGAAGTATTACTTGTTAGCTTTGATGTAAGTAACACTTTTTTCTAAGACTTTGTCGGTCTCAGCATGTAGAATGAAAGCTGTATGTGGGTTAAAAAGGATGTCTCTTTAACTGGCAGTAAGCTTTACAGCAATGTGTGTGCTTCTATTTCAAAGGCATACCAGTGACGTAATCCAAGAAAGTTAGGATTCTTGCAATGCATTAAAATCTCGGATTAGAAAAGCAATAAGGATTATATTTTCTAAAAAAAGCCACTTTAATAGTGACCTTATATGAATTTTGTTAGGAAACATTTTTTGTTTGTTCTTTTAAAGTCCACCAGCAGAGACTGTGTTAGTGGTGGAAAAAGGTCAGAAATCCTTTTTTATTAAAGCTTTACAATCTCAGAGGGATTTATTTTATAAACTGCTTAGCAAAATATATAAAAGGAACTTGACCCAAACTCATTTCAAAAATGTAATATGACTGTGGAGCACTTTTGGCGAAAGGTTCTTTGTGCGGATCTGTCATGGGGAAATCCTTCTTTCTCATTCTCCATTTAACAGAATTATATGAGTTTCTGTTATTGATTTTATGGTTTAATAAATTCTCATTTTTTTTAAATCATTTGAGAAAAATTCAGTTTTTGATTTGTTATTCGAATTCGAATTGATACACATCATCATGAACAAGGACCTCTGATGTAAGCAATTTGATATAAAAATATTTCAAACAGCATTAATCATAATAGAAACGATTTTATTAGTGTTGACATAAATTCCATTATGGTTTGGAACAATAATGACTGGATAAAGAATATACCTCATGTCACTAGAGGAGTAATACAGCAGTGATATACAGCAAATAGTCATCTTTTTTGCTGGACTCCACTTAATATATTTCTGGCAAAGGATGTGAAAGTTATGATGAGTTTATGAAATTTGTCTTCTCCCTTTTCACAGAATAATAAAAACAACATCCTGTTGATTGTTCTGGAAAGTATTGCAATAAAAATACAAGAGAACAACAATATTTACCTTTAAATGTATATGATAAGAGGAGTCCCCGCTTTTCCAAAAAAAAAAACTTAAAAAAAATCTTTTCCAAAAGAAGAAATTTTTAAAATTATTCGACTTTGTTAAGTTTAAGCTAACATTTAAAAAAACATGGTTTTTCATAGTAAAATAACGCCTAAAAATGCTGGTATTGAAAAAAAATGGGCAAGACTGGGTCGCACGTAATTGCTCTTATGTGCTTAATCATATTGCAAGGCAAGATCTTGGATCGAAACAAGTAACATTTACGTACAAAAATAACACGTTCTGAACTTATAAATAGTGTCAAAACCACAACCCTTAACGGTTTTTAGTAAGAATGGAGTATGACATCACAGGCCTTGTATAGTAACGAATTTATGAAAAAAGTATTTCGAAAATTTTAGGACGAATTTTGATAAAATCCGGTTTTTATTTTTAGTTTTTTGATTTTTTTTTAAGTTTTAGTATGCAGTTTTTTAAGAGTTTATTAATACACAAATGATTATAAAATTTAAAATCATTTTTATTGATTAGTTTAAAAAAAATTTAATTAAAAAAAAAATTATTTTAAATAGAACAAAAATTTGGAATGCAGAATTAATTTGGCTACTTAGATCTTCTCAAATATAAAATTTGACAGAACTCCAAAATGAGAAAGCCAAAAATAAAAAAAAACCTTATATGCGTACCGTTAATAGACTTTTCTCGTAAATTTTTTTTTAAGTTTTAGTATGCAGTTTTTTAAGAGTTTATTAATACACAAATGATTATAAAATTTAAAATCATTTTTATTGATTAGTTTAAAAAAAATTTAATTAAAAAAAAAATTATTTTAAATAGAAAAAAAATTTGGAATGCAGAATTAATTTGGCTACTTAGATCTTCTCAAATATAAAATTTGACAGAACTCCAAAATGAGAAAGCCAAAAATAAAAAAAAAACTTATATGAAACGTACCGTTAATAGACTTTTCCCGTAAATTTGGTTCTAATCAAATAATAGCCAATACCAACAAAAAAATTATCAAAATCGTTGGAGCCGTTTTCGAGAAAAATAAGCTTTTCCTAAACGGTCATATGGATCTATTTTTGTAAAAGAAAAAAACAAAGTGTCACTTTCTTGTCATGGAAACTAACATTATTTTTAGCGAATTGCCCAAATGAAAATTTGAAGTTTTGGTCAGTACCTACTTGCATATAGGATATATGTGTAAATTATAGAGAAGAAACAATAATATAAACAACTTTATTTTTTACGATTTCACTATCTATTAACATTCAAACTACGATTTCCTTTAATATTTTGTAAGGTAGATACTTTATGTTAAATAAAGAAAATAAAATAAAAGGCACGACTGGGTCGCACGTACTTGCTCTTATGTGCTAATCCTTTTTAAGTGCAGGCGTCTTTTTGACAAAGATTTTATTTTAATATTTTTTGTATGACGTGCAACTTCCTTAGAATCGTTTTGCGGTGAAGCTCGAACGAACATGCGTCACGACAAAGGGATAAACACATAAATATATAGGATTGTTAGCTTTTGCAGTTTTTTAGTGTAGTATTATCTTTCCACTTGCTGCTTACTGTTTATAATATAATTTGCTAATAGAAAGTTACAAAGGACTTTTTTCAGTTAAATTTTCATTTTGGTATGGAAAAATTTGAACAACTGGCATAAAGATTCGTCGGAATCAGCAGTATGGCAATAATGCTAGGTAAAGGGACCTTTATACGTCCCAATATGGGACCAATGGAATTTATAAAGGATTTAGGTACCTATAATAAGGTTGGAAGGAAGGTAGGTACTAAAATTAAGATACGTGTTCCAACTACTGTTAAGCCAGTAGGTATAGAGACAATATTAAAAGTTAACACAGTGGTTTTGTTTATTTATAGGAAGGTGTAAACTTTTGTTTTCTCGATTGAAATGTTTGCATTCAGTAGTAATCGAATAGTTTTTTTTATTTGTTAGTTGTTTTTGTGTGTTTATCAAAGGCTTCTTTATTTATTGTGCTTTTATGATGATGAAAAATACTTTAAAATACGTAAGTATGTATGTAATGTAGTTGTCACTTTCTTTTATTTGACTAATGGCTTGGCTAGGGCTTAGCAACATAAAATGTTGGGGAAAAAAATGTATGAAATCAAAAAAACACTACTCATAACGTTTTTTTGGAAAAAAATGTTGTAAGCCATCTTATTTCTTTTGCTGTTTTCTATTTTATGAATTTTTCATTTCAAAATCGTTCGACCAGTTTTTTCAAAAATATGTTTTTTTTGAAAAACTTTTCGAAAACATATTTTAAAATTTTTTTTAGTATGTCAATTTTAAGAAATCTATAGTTTATACTAGGAGAAAAATTTAAAAAAAAATCTATAGATCCGTTTTCAAAATATTCAAAAAACAAAATATTTTTTTAAAAAAATTATTAAAATTTAAAAAAAAATGTTTTTGAAAATTTTGATAAGCAATATTATTTAAATCATAAAACACTACATATTTTGAAAATTTCATCAAAATCCGTCAATTAGTTAACGAGAAAGTCTGATTTTAAAAAAACCGGTCATATGGGAGGTACCGTTATAAAACTTTTTCTGAAAAATCCATTAAAATTAAAAGATAGATTTTGCACAGAAAACATCATTCTGAAAGTTTAATCAAAATCGTAGGAGCCGTTTTCGAGAAAAATAAGTTTTTTAATAAAAGTTATATGGCAGGTACCGTTAGTTTTGGAGCTAGAATGCCAATTCCAAAAACTGTCGGGTAGAGCACTCTAAAAATACTATATACCAAGTTTGAATCAAATCGGCCCAACCGTTTAGGCTGTAGATATCGATACGGACAGACAGACAGACAGACAGACAGACAGACAGACAGACAGACGGACGGAATTTCCGGACCCACTTTTTTTGACTTCTCTATCATCGTAATATCATGTTTGATTGTTAGAATTTTCTTTTTTTTTTTACGAATGCATAACTTGCCTTATAGTCCCTAAAAGTAAAAATAAAGAAAAAGTTGGCCATATTAAATGTTTTATATCACCGTGCTGTTTATCGAAACAACTCATTTTTTGCTGCCTTTGTGAAAAGTAAATCTGTAAAGTTTTATTTTCATTTAATTACATTTTCTTAATTTGTGTGCTATACCGGTAGTTTTATTATCATCCCAAATTCGAAGTTATTGGCAACAAATACGAGTTAAATAAGTAAAACAATTCTAAAGTTTTTTTTAAACCAGGACCAGTAAGAACAGTGCTTCAGCTCCAAGCAATGAATATTCATAAAAAAATATCTGTAGACAGTCCACCTTCAAAAAGACAAAAACCCGAGGTTTTACAAAAGAGTGAAAATCGTAAAATAAGTAAGTCCAATTTACTAATAATTAAATTTGTTCCCTGTCTGTTTGTCTGCCTGTCTTCTATCTGTATTACGATCTGCAGTTTAGGCGATATTAACTTTAAATTTGTTGTTTGGCATTCTTCAGAGGGATTTTTGAAAATTTATTTTAAGGGCTGAAAATAATAGTATCTAGCTTATTTTGTTCGAAAACGGCTCCAAAGATTTTGATGAACATTTTTTAGAGTATTTTGGTGGGTATTGGCTCTCATTTTATCAAAAATTTATGGTTAAAGTCTAATAAAGGTACCTTTCATGTAACGGTTTTTTTTTGAAGTTTGGACTTTCTCGGAAACGGAAACCAAAATTTCGAACCATTTTTGATAATTATAATATACATACATTTTATGTATTTCCGATTTTTATATACCACGCAAGGTAGGACCGATTTTGATAAAATCCATCTTTTTGTTAAAAAAACATAAAATTGAGATTTTTGTATGTAGTTTATTAATATACTTAATATAATCGTAAAATTTAAAATAAAATTAATAGATTTATTTTAGAAATATTGAAAATTCAAAAAACAAATGAAAAAAATTTATTATTATTACTTAATAGAAAAATGAACTCATTTAAAATGTTAGATTTATTTCGATTCCGTTAACCGTTTAGGTTGCAGATTGTTATACATTCAGACGGACAGACAGACAGACATTTGTTGTCACTAACATTGTTAGGCTTTTTTATGATCGTAATGTCATGTTTTATTGTTATCTATTTTTTTGTATTCACAAATACTATTTGGTATTTCTGATTCTTCTGGAATTCCTCAGAGGGGAAACTGAGATTTTATTTTTAGGACTAAAAATAACGGTGCCTGCAATATAACCGTTAAGTAAAAGCTTATTTTTTTCTCGAAAACGTCTAACGATTTTGATGAAATTTTTTGAGATTTTTTTTTGTAGGCAGGTATTAGCTTTTGTGTGAATTTTGAAAAACAGAATTTTCCAAAAAAAAAAAAAAAAATAAACAGAATTCTTGTCATAAAAAAAACGGATTTTATGAAAACCCCTCCTACAATTTTCGAAATACTTTTTTCATTGTAGAATAAAATTATAAAAAAAAAATAAGTGAACATCAAAGCATTTATTCGATTTTTGTGACTTTTGATTGTTCGAATAAAGTACGTTAAATTGTATTGGGTGAAATAATTTAAACGCCATTTTATTTCTTTAGGAAATGTAAAAAAGTGTGTTTTTTTTCAAAATCGTAGGAGTCGTATTTAAATAAAACGGTTTTTTTTAACAACTTTTTTAAAAAAATAAAAAAAAAATAATTCAAGAATACAAACTTAAGCACACAAATAACGAACATTTAAAAACAAAATTAAAAAAAAAATTCACTAACCCATTTTCAAAATATTGATTTTTCAAAAAAAAAATTAATGCAAAATTACTTAGCCTACCTAAATCTTCTTGAATATCAATTTTGGTTGTAATCGGATGACCAATTTTCGAGAAAGTCGAAGAAAAAAAAACCGGTCCTATAGGATGTACCGTTTTTAGCCCACCATATTAATTTTTTTTAATGCATACTTACTTACTTATTCAAATCTCTCCAATAGGATACCTGTATCTTTACGGAATAGGAGGTAACCGATGTGCCAATACAGCGCCTGGTTTACCAAATTTAATTCGAATCCGGACCTTGGTTTTGATTCATAAGTATGGACCTCATGTTGCGAAAATCACAAGAACTGAAGCAATCTATTAGTATTTCATAACTTTTGCCTTTTAGGGTCTTCCTAGCTAGGACTAATTCTTTTAATCAGCCACTATAAAAAAAGCTAATCCAGCTCTTCAGTTGCGAACTTAATGCCAAAGGCGTGATAATAATGGTTTTAATTTTTTTCAGTAACTTATTAATGGTGGAATTGATGCTCCTTGTTCGTTAGCCGGTATTGTCTTGAATAACCGTGGAACGTGGAAAATATTACCATCAACCTGGATCTAAACCTCTTATTTGGTAATCTTCTTTCAAACAAGATTTTTTTTAAATCGAATTTATAGTTTCTTCTTACAAAAATTCTACAGATTAAAATTATTCAATTATCTTTTAAATTTAAAAAAAAAACTACCTTTTATTTTATTAGTCTTTGTCTTCACTTAGCTTTCACAAGCCCGTAGAAATTGAAAATAAACGTTCTTATTTCTAAAATTCTCTAGTATCATTTAACAGGTTAAGTACTTCCCACTTATACCCATCTCTCTACCACAAAGGTAGGATTTTAAGTCTCCAAGAGGCTGAACAAATTTACTGCCTCATTAAGTCTAATTAATATTCACCTGGAATACCTTAACCACCTTCAATGAAGAGCTAAAAAAAAATTACCGCACAAGATGAACAGAAATACAGGAAAAGGATTGTTAATATTATGTTGTTGTTTCTTTTTACATAATTGGTATTTATTTTCTTGAGTTCCCCTAATATTAAGAGCCATTTCTTTACTTTTTACTTGGGATTATAGGATATAGGGACTATAAGGGGAGTTATGCATTCGTAAAAAAGATCAAGCAATCAAACATGACATTACGATCATAGAGAAGCCTAACAAAGGTAGTAACAATAAATGTCTGTCTGTCTGTCTGTCTGTGTGTATAACGAGCTGCAGCCTAATTGGCCTAAACGATTACCTTCAAATTTGGTATGTGTGTTTTTTGGTATTCCTCAGAGGGGAAATTGAAATTTTATTTTTAGGGCTAAAATTAACGGTACCTACCATATAACAATTAAGGAAAAGCTTATTTTTCTCGAAAATGGCTCCAACGATTTTGATGAAAAGTTTTGAGAACGTTTTTTTTTGATACTAGCTATTATTTGATCAGAACCAAATTTACGGGAAAAGTTTTTAACGGTACCTTTCATGTAACGGTTTTTAATTTTTGGCTTTCTCGGTAACGGAACTTTGGATTCCTGTCAAATTTTGTATTTCAGAAGATCTAGGTAGCCAAATAATTCTGCATATCAAAATTTTGGAAATTTTTTTTTGTAATGAAATTATTTTTGATTTTTTTTTTTTTTTTTTTTTTTGAAAATCAATATTTTTAAGACTAATAAAAAAAATCATTTTAAATTTTATAATCACATATATATTAATAATCTCTTAGAAACTACATACCAACATTTGAAAAAAAAAATTTCAAAAAATAAAAAAATTCAAAACAGGATTTTATAAAAAGTTGTCCAACAATTTTCGAAATACTTTTTTCATAAATTCGTTATTATACAGAACGTGTGATGGCGTAGTCTATTTTTACTAAAAACCGTTATGTGTTGAGGTTTTGACACTTTTTTTAAGTTTAAATATTTTTTTTTATACGACGATGTGACCGCACATATGAGCAAGTACCTGCGATCAAGTCGTGGAACTTATTTATTAGACAAAGGGGGAGATAAAGAAATCAAGGTACGGTAAATCAATTTTTTTCCTTGATTTTTCAGTTTTTCTTATTTGGGCATATTTTAAGAAAAGATATGAATTTTAATGAACAAAACATTACATTGTTCATATAATCTTCTTTGAAGAAGTAAACAAAAAATTCGGAAGATGTTGCCAAGAATATTAGGAAATTTTACTTTGCATTGGGTACTGCGTATTTATTCATCTAAAGGATTCTTTCATTCATTTATCATCGTGACGGTACTAAGGTTTCAACCTGAAAATCCTAGACATTCCTTCTGTTGCCTTGAATTTTAATTAAGGCTTATGGCTTCAAAGGATACAATTTTTTCTTGATATACAATTTTTTTTTCATGAAAAATATGCACAGTTAGATTCTTAAAATACAACGCCCAATAGATCCAACTCCTCAATCTTCCCACACATCAAAAAATAAACTCAATGAATAATTAAAAAGATACAATTTAACATTTCATATCGGATTATTAATGATATATCGTGGTATAGGTCTCATAAAATATTCACAACCAATACAAATGACTTACGTCCTTCGGTTATATCCTGGCCTAAAGGGTATTCTAATTGCAATGGGAATTTAATCAAATTAAAATGTGTTGCACTTATGCTATTCATCAAGCACACAGGCAGAAGTCTAATTGATTGTAAATTATTCAAACAGGAAAACAAAAATCATTTATTAGGTGAAATTAATATGTTTATGGTTGCTGAGAATTCTTAACAAGGATAACCCGAAACTGTTCCCGGTGAATTACAAGCACTTTTCAAATTAATATTCATAATGATGTACTTCGAGTCAATATTATGAATAAAGGGTCAAAAGTTACGGCCAGCCGTTGCTGAAATCTGATAGAGCCTGCTAAAGATTTTCAAGAATTTACAATCTATAAATCTTACCATAAAAACCAAGCTGTTTTTATACAAGAGTTTGGTTTTACCAGTAAACCCATGCGGATCTGAGGATTACGGGCTTACTGAAAGGCACTCTGGATAACTTCTGTTGGCTTCGTGTACGAAGGAGGACAATTTCGGAGAAGATTAAATAATTAATTGTATAAAATCTGGAAAAGTACAGGTCGGTAGCTGACATAGGGCACCTAGCATGAAAAAAGAGAAAAAAAATGGAAACGACTGGGTTGCTCGTTCTGGCTCTTATCGGGCTAATCATGTCGAAAGGCAACATTATTATTTAAAATATTGGTAAGCTGAATTATTTTGGCTACCTAGGCCGTTACCGAGAAATCTAAAAATCAAAAAACCCCTATATGAAAGGTAGGTACTGTTAATAGACTTTTCCGGTTAATTTGGTTTTAGAATCCTAGTTAACTGCTGTTGTTTTTTGGAGAAGTTTTCACATCTGACAGTTTTTAAAAGCTCACACTTTAATAAATTCATATCCCGTCACCCAACATTTCATAATGGTAGGTATTCATAACATTTCCAAGCCATTACCCATGTCCACTGTGTTTTTTCACAGCCGATGAACTTCAGCTTTATGGGCAAAATATAGAGTGACCAGATTAGAAGAAATTGAAAAAGAGTACAACTCAAATCTTCGCTTTTACTTGAAGATGGAATTTAATTTCCGAAACACGTAGGAACTTCAAAATAATTTAAAAGTTGTGTAATTTTTTGGATTAATTTAAATTAAAGAAACATTAGGAAAATTACCTAATAATTTTAATTTAATTTTTGTTGTTTTTTTTTGTTACAAATTAATCTTGGTTAAAAACCGCACAACAGGAGACGAAACACGTATAAAATGAAATTAAAAAAAGATATTTAAATAAAAATATTAAAAATATTGTGGTTTTAAAAAGTATTTTGAGTTTTATTTTGAAGCTATTCATGCCATTTCAATAGTTGTTTCGTTGGCAGAGCTTCTAACATCCGGTAATTTTTTTTATAATTAGCACGCGCACAAAGAATTATTTATTTCCCTTTTGATGTAGAGCACACTACGTGGACATTAGAAAGATTGGGAAGGGAAGGACAGGAGGTGTCGATTAACATTGGTTTTGAATGCTTGCAGATCCAAATGGCAAGGAAAAACTTCGCCAGGTAAACTTTTCCAAATTCGTGTTGTTCGGCTAAAAAAAGAATCCCTATATTTCACGGTACGTCCGAAATTGGGCTCAAGGGTGAACTGATGAGCATTCCTTGCGAGACGAGTATTAAGAGAGAAACTTTTAAGGGGAGGAATCAACTGGCTACTTCGAGTGAACATTTTTATAAAAGAAACGATAAAATAAGGAATGACATGCAAATGTTTCAGCGGCAGTTTTATTTCCTATCAATCTTAACGATCGATTTTGTATTCTATCAAACAGTTGAAGCGATGTTTGCGAAGCACCTGCCCAGAGGTGGGAGTTTTACTCGAGTTTAGGGCGTATAAACGCTTTATAAATTGTAGCCAGATCAGATGGGGAAAAATACTTCCTACACCGATACAGAAAACTTAAGCACTTAGCAGCATTTTTAGCGATCTCAATTATATGGTCATTCCAACGGAGGTCGTCGTTGACACACATATCGAGTTTTTCGGTTTCTTCGATGAAAGTGCCATGGACAGTGGCATGAAGGGAATGTTTAGCTTTAACGACAGAAGGCAGTATTGAGTTTTCGAAGCATTAAACTCCACACGATTCCTATGACCCCATTTGACAATACTGTATAAATCGGAGTTTAATGAGCTTTACATAGGGTACCGTTGCAATTGTACGTCCGAAGGCGAAGGACGTGAATTATCGAACGAATATGAAAAGCTGAGGGTAGAGTCGTCAGCAAAACAGTTAAGTGGATTAGAAGTAACAGACAGAAGATCATTTATAAAAATGAGGAAAAGAGTCGGAGACGGAACAGAGCCCTGGGGCACACCAGCATTTATTTTATGGGAGTCAGACTTGAATCCGTCCAATACAACTTGTATTGAACGGTCCAGAAGATAACTTCTAATCCAACGAACAAGAGTATTATCGATCCCAAAAGCACGCATTTTCGATAAGAGAGCTTCATGCCAAACTCTATCAAATGCCTTGGAGATATCAAGAGCAATAATCTTACTTTCACCAAAGCGATGTAAAGATTTGTTCCACTGTTCGGTGAGATATGCCATCAGATCACCAGTGAAACGGTTGCTGCGGAAGCCATACTGACGGTCATGGAGAAGCTTTCGATCTTCGAGATATTCCTTAAGCTGACGGTTAATCAGCGTTTCCATCACCTTAGAAAGAAGGGATGTTAGTGCATTAGAATAAAAGCACGCATCCCTAGAAGAATCACACTTGTGATCATTTCAGCACTGGCATCAATGTCACTATCGAGGAAGCATAGTGACCAGTTAAAGTTTCGGAAAAAAATATTCAGGCCCTCCCAGTGGGCTCTCATATTGTCAAACGGTCCTGGTGGGAATTTTTCTTTAACTGGATGGGTCGAGGATGAGAAATTAGTGGTCTGAAGTGCAAAATGGAGAAGTTACACTTATGGTATATTTATCAGGGTGAGAAGTAAGAAACAAGTCAAGAGTGTGGGGCTTACCCAGCAACATCCGCTATACGCGTTGGCACATCGATTAGTTAGGTAAGGTGATTTAACCCGGCAAAGAGCTCAACATACCTTCCTTCGGGTGTTGCCTGACCAGAATAGCGGTCGAGTTAATTCCAATCTATGAACCATGGTATAGAGAATCGAGTGGTGTCACGAGGCATGATCGCAGCGACCAATTTACAAAATTTGTTGTTGGGATCACACCTAGTATATATATAGACGTTGGATTGCTCTGGCTACAGAAATTCGGTCAGTATTGCTCTATATCCGATACCATAGATCGTAAAGTTTTCTTTCTTAATTTCGAAAATAAATCCGATAATTCCACCATGCCATAAGCTGCACCAAAAAATCGATCTTTGTGGCAGCATTGATGCTTGATAAGATACTCGATGCCTTTGAATAGCCATTGGTAACTTTCACAGCTACCAAAATACAACTATTGCAAAATCTTGTATTGTTACCCTATACAAAATATGTGCACAAAATATTTGAAAAATCACCCAACACCGCATCTTCATACGCAACTTCATTGCATTATTTGGTTATTTTTATTCATGAATTCACTTCTCACCTCTGAAAATTCAATTCTCACATCTTAAATTCACTTTCAGGAAAATCCTATTTAGTCATTATCATTCCCCACCAAGATAATGAAATTTGCATCATAAAGTTCAATTATTTTGAATGTCTCAGGTCATGAAAGTAAGTTATTTATTCAAATAAAATCAGCACCATGGCAAGAATATTCCATGAAGCAAGCGTCGGTGAGTGCTTGGAAGTTTTCAGAAACATATTTCTTTCTCCTGGTAAAATTATTACAGCCTGTCAATGGTTTTCAGGATTGCTTCCACGTATTCCATACCGAAAATTAAGGATCAATAAAAAAGATGAAAAAGAATAGGCATTGCGAATGCCGGTTATTATAACGTGGCAACAAAAAGAATATAATTAAACTCCACGTGTCCCTTTTCAATTTCCAAATTAGGTTACATAAATTGGTTAGGATTCTTATAAACTGTGGGTGTTTAGAAGAAATTGGAAACCTTTTGGGATACAGGTGTGAAGAAAACGCAAACATTAATATTTCACTCTAAGCCACATACCTACGACCACAAGGGTGACTAAAATAAAATCACGATACAATGTCGGTCGGTAAATACCTTTTGGTCTTACCTTTTTCGTTTCCACATTTTGGTTAGCTTCTGTATTTAAGCAAAGGTTATTATCCTTTGTAGTTATTTGTGGTGTAGGCGTTGTTTTCATCGATGTGTCCTAGATTGGGTATTTGTATTATTTTAAGGGTAATAGTAGGGTATTTTTAACCGAAATTACATTCTGGAATTCACTTGTTCGTGACTCATGTAACACACATCATTTATTATACATGGATCATTAATTTATTAATTTTAAAATTAGTGTTGGTAAGTAGTTGAATGTTAAAGCTAGGAGAAGTGTGCTTTCAATAAAAAATTTATGAATACCAACATTTAATAGAAATCAAATATACTTCACTTCCAATTGCTGAGTAAAATTGAGTTTCGGTATCCACATGAGTTGTTGTGAATTGACATTGGTATAAAATATTCAAAAGCACATAACTGAATTCGCAGAGGAACATAATTTCACAAAATAAATCGATTTGTTCGCTACACTTCAAGTGGATACCTTTTTTTAACTATTTTAATTAGATTTCGATTTATTTGCTGAGTTTTTACTTTAAAACAAAAAAAAATAATTTAAAAGTTAAATGCGATGGTGAATTTCGAAAATTCAGGATAGTAAATTGAAATATTTTGAAGATGAATATTTATCTATATAAATTGACATACAGTTGCGGTCAAAATAATAGTGTTGTTCCTACTAAGTATTTGCTTAAAGTCTCTAACTGTCGTGATTTTATAATTTCTTCCATGCCTTTAATGTTTTGTGAATAAAATTGCACCGTTATGCTCTCATAGCTATTTTGTTGACTTTTGTTTTCTGGTAAGGTATCATTTACACACCGTTTTGGGCTAGTCAAAATAATAGTAGCGTTTGCAGAAATCTGGCTTAGAGCAAAATTTAATTATTATAGTTTCAACATAAGGCTTCTATAAAGTAAATATACTTATTTTCAATTAATTCTATTTCAATTTTTGAGAAAACCTTTATTTAGTTTTGGTCAATTATTGGTCGCTGAAAGCATTGTTCCGTCAAAAAGGGCGTTCTTATAACAAAGCCAGATATTCGGCCGCAGACCGATTTTTAGCAGCGGTTGACCTTAAAGCGACGAGCACTGAAATGGTTCGTTGAACTGCCACCTGACAGTTCAAGATAAGCACCGTTTTCGTCTACAAAATATGTAACTAACAAACTTGAGTTTGCGAAAGAGCATTTGAAGTGGTCTATTGAGAAATGGAGAAATATTTTGTGGTCAGAAAAATCTTACAAGCTCAAGATAATATGTCTGTCCTGGCCACCAAACTCGGTTTTTAAATCTTCGTACACGAAAAAAATAATGATTCCAGTATTAGGATCTGGACTTGTTTTAATTTAACTAAAAAAAACGTCGACTTATCGCATAAAAAAAATCATGAGTATACTCTTTCACGTAGAAATCACGCAGGAAGTTATGCTTCCATTTGGCAATGAAGAAACGTAACCAGGAAGGGTGCGAAGGAGTGGATTGAGGATAACAGCTCCAACATATTAGCATGACCCCTGCATTCACCTGTTCCTAATCCTATTGAGTATTTATGGTATGACGTTGAAAAAATGATTGACCGAGCCAAACCAACAAAAAACTTGACCTTTGGGTAAAAATTTTGGCATGCTTGAAAATCAATATATTTAGAAATTTGCCAATAACAGATTGATTCTATGCAACGTAGCGCCGCGCCGCTTCACTACTGGTAACAAATAAAATTCTGGAAACACGCAACCCAATATTAATATTTAAGTAATTTATCAGTTATATTAAAGAAGTTGAAGAATGTAAGCTATATTTCTAAATTCTTTCAGGCTTTATCTAGTAACACTACTATTATTTTGACCTCCCGTTAAAAAAAAAATAAGTTTTTAAGCCTCGTCTTTTTTTAATCTAGGCTTCCACAAAAAGTAATAATACTTCTAGCAATCATCATTAACAACTGCATCAACAACTGCTACTTCCCCCAAAAGTGGAAAATGGCCAAAATCGTTGCAATACCTAAGAAAGGCGCCAGAAAACTAATTTCCAACTATACAGCAAGATTCTGGAAGAAGTCATCCTCAGACGGCTTAGATAATATAGCAATGATCTCAACTTGTCAGTTTGTCTTTCGTGAAATTCACTCGACATCTGCATCCATCATTGAAGTTCCAGTGTCTGCACATACCTAATTAGTTATCATGCCAACTTTGGTTGCTTTCTGCATGTGGAAAAAAGCATAAAAGCATGGACTACCTTCATCATTGACAAAAAATTTGTTTTCTTTTCTTTCTTCCAGGAAATTCTTTGTCCAAATAGGAAACTGTAAGTCATCAATCAAACACATCAAGGCCGGAGTTGCACAAAGTTCAAAATTGGGATCTTTCCTTTTTAACTTGATGTCTTCCGACCAAACCCATGGTAACGGACTGCGAAAACCTACTTATCGATGATGACTCACTACTCACTACTCCTCTTCAATATCTCCACTCATTGCAGCCCGAAAACTTGAAAACCACATAACCAGACTTTTCGAATACTACAGGAAATGAGGAATCCGGATCAACACAGCCAAATCTGAACTAGTGTGCTTCAGAAGACCTGCCAACCAATACCCGTATCCATTCTGCAGCAACCTGTAGAAGCCTGTCCTTGAAACTCTCTGATGGATCATCAATAGCAGCTAAAAGGAATGCCGAGTTCCTTGGGATCAACTTCAATGAGCTGTTTAATCTCCACCCGGACTCCACGGCAGTGCTTAAGAAAGCGTTCCATCATGTACACTTATTACTAAGGAAAATAAATGGTTTGAGGAAGTCAACGAAGATGCTAATTTACAAGCAATTACTGAGGCCAATTTCCAGTTTTCCTGTGTGGTTCACCATCTCCATCAACCAGCTCCAACTCTTCGAAAGGCAGATTCTAAGGAAGCGCGCCGGACTTTTCTTCAATCACCAATAACAAAAACACTACAGCAACAAAAGACTCTATTATGAAGCCGAAATCAAGCTACTAAACCAGTTTCTTATTCAGACCACGATGGAACTTATCCAAAAACCGCCAACCACCCTAACTCACTCATGAGAAGGATGACCACCCTAAAACGAGATCCCCAATATAGGTTTCTTAGAGCCATGGATATCCTAGAAATAATAATCAATGACAACGATAAAGCAGTTTCCTTTTACGCTGACCAACGCGGCTAAGCGCCAACTCAACCCCCATTTTCTTTATACCTGAGCATTCGTAGTGTGCGGGTGAAATATAAAAAAAGTTCAAAATCTTCTTAACTAAATTATTTCAGAAAGCAGAGTATCTTTTTAGAATTCAAATCGAAAAAGTCTTGTGTTGCATACAAAAATCTTGCTGAAATAAAAATAATAAAAATTAATAAAACGGGAAGAATTTTTTTCCCACAGGATCTCCGTTCCAGTATATTAATTTGAAATATCCCAAAACGTCAAGCCTAAATAAAACCACATTTTTCAATTTCCTCTAATTGCCAGCAGACTTCCTTGAACATATTAAGATTGAAGACGAAGTAAAAAATCTATTTTTAATGTATTCCAATGAGGCCCAACGGCTTGATTCTGTCAAAAGTGATTTAATACTTTAAAAGGAACAGAAAGCGAATTCGAAAATCAACTTCCACCCATACCACTACCCAGCTCCATTCAAATGCAACCCACTTTTTAACTCAACTTCCACTCAATATTTCAAACGTCTCTCACCTCCATTATACCTATTCAGCCATCATAGACTGATAGAAGCGGTGAAGTTCTAAAACTTTCGCTTCCTTGACTGTGAATCCTAATAATCAATTTTCGCCGGACATCCGCCATTTCATTTCCGTTTCTTTTTTATATGGAAGCGCATCCTTGTTGACACACATTTTCGTTGAAAAGGACAGCTATCCGAATGGTTGCACATTTTCTATTACCCGTTTCAAGTGCGCAGTGTTGGTTCAAAGGATTTTTTCAGATTTTATTGTTTTTTATGTCGCACCTTACGAAGTAACTCAACCTTTCCGTTTGTTCACAAGTATTTCTTTTTTGACATAAATTAATGGGAAGTGGGTTTTAATTGCTTCTTGACGGGAAAAAAAGGATATGGAAGTTCTTTATTTAAGGAGAAAAATAAGGAAGGATAATAACTTTATATAAGTTGGGAAGTTTTGTTTTTAAACTGTTGATTTACGAGTTAATAAAAAGATTTATGATGTTTAAAATGATGAAAGCGTTTCCTTGATGGATTATACTATGTGTCTGTGGTGTGTCCACACCAAAGGCAATGTGCCTTTTAGAATGCAACTGGGTGCTGCACGACAATAGTTAGGAGAATTAGAAAGATAGGAAAGATTTTTTATTAGATAGATAGATAGTGTTCAACAAAAATTGTGAGTATAGGGAAGATAGGACGTTTGCCCCTCAGTCTGGTTGCAATTGGCTTAAATATTTCTGTTTCATGCAAAAGTTCTAACAGGGAGAACAGGGTTACCACTTGCTGATTACATACAATACGTTACTATTAATGTAAAAACAGTATACCTACATTCACTTTTTTTTTTTTTATAATTAACGCGCACCAGGGACTATTTATTTCCCTTTTAATGTAGAGCACACTGCGAGGGCATTAGTAAGATAGGGAGGGGAATGATAGGAGGTGTTGATTAACATTGGCTTTGAATGCTTGCAAATCAAAATCGCAAGAGAAAATCTCGCCGGGTAAATTGTTCCAAATTCGTGTTGTTCGGTATGGGTGAATTGATGAGCATTCCTTGCGATACGAGTATTACGGGAGAAATTTTTAAGGGGAGGAATGCAGCTGGCTACTTCGAGTGAACATTTTTATAAAAGGAACGATAAAATAGGGAAATCCATGAAATATTGCGTCGGTGTTCGAGAGGGGCAATTGTTTCAGCGGCAGTTCTATTTCCTATCAATCTTAACGCTCGATTTTGTATTCTACAAGGTGGGCAAAAAGAAATCACCCTATTGGAAGATGCTTTAATTTTTTGCAAATGGCCGCCAATGTCAAATCTGTTTTGACATTTGTGGACTAGACAGATGTAGAATACAAGTGAATAAGCCATAGAGGCGATACATGAACCGATGTTCTGAAGGCGGCGTTCCCGGGTCGCCTCATCTCTCGTTTTGGCGATTTGCACTGGCCTACAAGATCGCCCGATTTATCCGTTTCAGACTTTTTTTTTAGGGTTTTTTGGAGTCCCGTGTTTACGTGAAAAAGCCCGAGACTCTGGAAGCCTTCAAGGACAACATTCGACATGAGTGCGAGAATCTGTTGCCCGAATGCGAATGTTCTCGCTAAGTGATGAAAAATGCTATAAAACGAGCCCGTATGGCAATCAATTGTGACGGCGCCCATTTGGCCGATATCATCTTTTTGACTTGACCAATACAATTATAAAAGTTCAAATAAACATAATCAAAAAACAGAATCAAAGCTTTTCATTTAGAAAAAAAGGGAGCCAAACAACATCGGATGGATGACTTCTTTTGGCCCACCCTGTTTAACTATTGAGTTAAATGCTTCTTGCAGCGGAAGATCCTAGGACAAGTCTGGTAGCTTTGTTGATTACTTTATTCAACTTCATTTCGAAAGATGCATTATCAGACAATTCTTGCGTATGCGATTATTTTCTGCGCTTGATTCGTCTGGGTAATGAAAGTTGTAAAAAAACAAGCGCAAGCATTGGTACATCATTTGATGCATAGGCATCAGGATTTTGTAAACATTTGCAAATGGTAAAAAGGCTAACATCTCTCCGCTTTAAAATTCTAAACTTTTTATAATATTTATTTATTTATTCCCGGGTACGAAATCCTACTTGCAACCCTACTTGCAACTTTTGCAATAGAAGATTATCTAAAGATATTTACCACTTCATCTGTCCAATCTTACAAGAAATACGACGCCTTAATTTTCAAGATATTTAATTGTCTTAATGAAATATTAAATAGAGTTGGAGGGTGGTACAATCCGTTTCATATTTTTTTCGAACATAATAATGTTTTTCGTAATCGTAATAAAGTAGGTACCGTTATGCAAAAGTCTTAAGAACAGAAAAAAAAACCCAAACTTAAACCCATTAATGAGCTGCATTAATATTAAAAAAAATATCACGAAACAATTTCAAATTATTGTTTTTTTTTAGAAAAAAAGAGTTTTTGAAACTAGTAATAAATTTAAATTTTATTCGAAAATAATTTAACAGACTATCTCAAGCTTTCTAATTTTTTTTTAAATATTAACACACAAAACGTGCTCTTCTTCCTCACCTTGTTATAATCTTTTAAAAAACAAGAGAATACAATTTTTCTCGATACTCGATATCCTTCCGACTATTCTAGTTATCTAGATACTCCCTTTACTAAAGCAGTAAAACTTTATTAATGATCCTAAGTCCTTACTTTCAATCCGTCAACTACAAAATAAAATCTCAAAAATCTTTCCACTCTTTAAATAATGAAATATCAATATTGATCCTCCCAATATCACCAATTTTAACATTTTTTTTCAATAGCTAAAAGGCGATTAAAGGCGAAATCATATCTAGCCGATGAACATCAAGTTGAGCTTTAGCGGCACCTTAACACCATCTTAAAACTTTTCCACAAGTGTGCACAACCCTGGGTTAACACAACTGGAGAATACCGGTGTCGTTAAAAAAAATATCAAACACAAACAAAAAAGCAGCATGCATGAAGATTCGATGCTGTGAACTATGAAGCATTTCCTCAGATATGGAAAGCCTGTTTTTTAATCAAAAGTGTTTAAAGTGAAATGTTACCAGTTACCGCTATTAATTAACTTTTCACTGGAAATCTGTAATTTTCCTCTAGTCAACAAGGCTTTCTTAATTGTAGTCAAAGCAAATTTTGACTTTGTATCATTTACCGTTTAGGCCTTAGAAAACTGTAACGAAGTCAAAGTTCATGTTCAGTGGGAACATTTTTTTTAAGTCTGTGCAACTGCTAGCATACGCTAGCATCTTTGAAATATCCCAGCGAGCTGGATCGTATGCTAACATTGAAGCTGAAGCGGCTAAGATGGAACTAGCAGTCAAAGAGGCCAAAACGAAGTACCTGCTGTTCACAAAAACGGACACACAACACCACCGGATTGGAAAGGACAAAACATCACAACAGACAGGTAAAACTTTAAGGCAGTTAGGGACTTTGTTTACCTCGGATCCGCTATAACATCTGACAACAACATCTTGTCAGAAATAAAGCGAAGAATCACTCTTGCCAATCGCTGTTTCTATGGGCTAGGAAGGCAATTGAGTGACAAAGCCCTCTCTCGAAAGACAAAGGAGACTCTGTAAAAGACCTTAATCATCCCAGTCCTGCTCTATGGCGCCGACTCTATCTAAAGCAGATGAAGATATCCTAAGTCGTTTCGAGCGTAAGATTCTTCGGAAGATTTGTGGCCCTACCTGCGTTAACGGGCTTTGGAGGAGAAGGTTCAACCAAGAACTATACGAGCTGTACAGCGACATTGAGCTGGTCAAAAAAATACGCACGTCACGTTTAATACGGCTAGGTCATGTAAAGCGAATGGACAACAATGCTCCGGCTCGCAGGATCTTCGATTTCATCCCAGATGGTAGACGCAGTCAAGGAAGACCTCGCCTTAGGTGGCGCGCTCAAGTGGAGGACGACCTCAACCAACTTGGAGTGCAAAACTGGAGGCAGCTAGCCAAAGACCGAGTTGGCTGGAGAGGCATGTTGGTTGAGGCCCAGGTTCGTCCCGAAATGTAGCACCCCTAAGTAAGTAAATAAGTATGTAAGGAAGTCAAAGTTATTTCAATGCATTTCAGAAAAACCTGTGACTAAATTTCGCACAGACTAATACTCTTTAAACTACCTATACTCTCGGCTTTGAATCATATTTATTGGGATGGATTTCTGTAAAACCGATTCTCCCTTTTCCCTCTGCCGCAAAGGTAGCCACTTTAGTCCCTTATTTTTCATTTTTACTATCAACTATTTCCAACAATATTTCGGCAATTTTTCTATCTGGTGCTCTAAGAATTGTTTGGATTTACGTTGCCGAGTCCTAATTAATTACTATTTCACGTTAAGGAATCAAATCACTCCAATTCTATATCTTCTAAATAGTCAACTCATTTCTTCCGTTCAGCCATTTCATGACCTTGGCGATCAGGAGCTGATAAAATTATAAAAAGACATTTCAGCTATCGGCTGAAATTCTCCGATTGCTAAGTAACCCGATCCCTCTTCATAACGTTTATACGCGTGCTCCTAAGGAAGACTTGTCAGGGTTATTATTTTTTTTACATTTCTAGAAGGGAGAGCATTCATTGCTGGTTCCAAGATGACGGCTTCTTTGCATAACTTAATCTCATACAACTCATAACTCCAATACATTCCCTTAAGAAAACTGTCCTTGAAAGCAAAACAAATTGAGATCAAAAGTTCTCTCTGGATGAGAAATGTATTTGTTAACAAATCCTTCAAGAGTATATTTACATCTATTCTTCCATATTATGGCTTCTTTACCGTTAAATGACGATGTCACACGTACTCGTATTTTATTGTGAATAATATGATTCATAAGAAGATTCATCATTCATCCAGAAGCAACACACGATGCATGCATGTCAAGGGAAAGACCTATGGTATTTTTATTTCCAGGAAAATGACTTTAAAAATTGAAAAAGTTTTTCTCATTCATTTTCACACACAGGCACACATGTGTTCTTCTGCAAAAAATATCTAACAAAGAACTTACTAAAAACTTGACTTGTTAACTAAGGCGATATATAGATGTGTCGTTACAAAGAAAACGGATATGACTTACTTTTCCGATGATTGAATATGCGAAACACATATGTATTACCGGAAACGGAAACAAGGTTTATTTTTTGGCACACAAAATCAACGTTTATGAATCATGATATATCTTACAGCTCTTGTATGTGTATTCTGTGTATATTGTTGTAAAAAACATCTTATACCAAAACACAACCATAAATTCTGGAAAATTTGGGAAAAGATTTTCGAATTCAAAACCAGCACTGCATGTGGTCGGATGAGAAAAAGTTTACAGAAGAGAAGAGCTACTTGTGTTTTGTTATCATCGGTTTAAGTTTATGTGGATGGGCGGAATGGGTTGAAACCATTGAAAAACTTTGTCTAGGATCCTGTTGATTTAATGCCGAAGGCCACTTACACTAGGTAGTCTTTTTTTAAGGATGAAAAGGGAATTTAAAATATTTAACATTTTTTACCAAGACAAAGATATATAAATATATTCGTAATTGCTACCTCGTGCGAAGGCGAGACTTTTCTGACGTCACTTTGTGAATAAGACGAGGAATGTTGAAAGTTAAGAGCATTTTTTTTTTATTTTTTCAAAATGCAAATGTGAATTGGTTGTATACATCAAAATTCTGTAGAATTGAGGTTTCGGTTTTATTAACCTATCAAACGAGAATAACGACAATTTAGAGCGATGACCCAAAACGGATTGTGCTGTCAGAAACGATGGCATTGATATGTCTAGAGCCCAATCAGTCCAATATGTCTGCTGAACAGAGACTTTGTTATCACAAACAATATGTAAACAGGGTGCTTTCATAAAATTGGATAAAATATTGTCTTGTTTTCCAGAAAAATCTCAATGAATCTATTAAGTATTTAGTCAACAGACTGGGTGTTTCACTGATGTTTAAAATTGTGTTTTAGAATAAATCTGGAAAACTTTTCGCGTTTGACAATAAATTCAAGATCAAAACATAACCCTCAACATATCAGCAACTTGGAGAAAATTCAGAACGGGAACTGTTCAGGAAAACGGTAAGAAATGTTTGAACCGAGTCAAATATTCAAAGAAAAGCTAAGGGAAATCGGTTTAAAACACACTCTACACACATTGGTAAGGTACTAAAAACTAGAGAATGAAATATAAGGATGCACGCGATACATCGATGTTTCAAAAATCGATGTATCATTCATAAACATCGATGTGGAAACTCATTTAAACATCGAAACATCGCTCTTGGTGAACGATATTTCATAATAGTTCCTACATATATATGTCTGAAAAGGAAAACGTAGTGATCTCAAATGCAATGTTTGTTACTGAAATTTCATGCATAACCAGTTTTGTAATGACATATTTTTGTCTGAAAAGAAGAGAAAATCGATTTATTATTACCTTATAATAAAGTAATAACTTAACGATTGTTCAAATTCAATATGGATGAAATAAAAGCTAGGAATTATATGTTGGCCAACAAACAATAAACTTAAAAGAGTAAACAGTAAAATTCAAAATTTTATTATTGTAAGGTTAAAAAGAAAAAAATTTGTAAGAGCTGCCGGTGAAGACTGAAGAGTATATCTTTATTGGAAGGCTTACTCATTCATTTTGTTTTAAAATATATAACAATTTTTAAGTAGATCTTTCAAACAAGTTAGTTGTAAGTTTCAGTTCGCAGAATAAAGACGTTCGCATTAAAGGAGCTCTTGGTTTATATATTTGTTGAAAACGGTAACGGAAATATTAAATAAAAAAAGAAAGTAAGTAAAACGGACAAAAGACCAAAATAATGAGTTTTTTTTTTTTTGCAAATGATTTTTTATTGCATTAAATCTTATAACTAATTAAGTCTAGACAAAAAATCTTAAAAGCTAATTAACACTATAAACTTAATTAACTTACTGGCCCAATGCGGGCGCTCTAAATTAATCAATATCTTAATTTTAATTGCCTTTCGGCTTTAAACTACTTATATATAAATTATAACTAGCGGGTTTTATTTTTCACCCAGAAAAATAAAAAAACTGGGTAAACTGTATCGGTTTTTTTTTCTTAACCTATCTTAAAGTACTTAAAATTAACTTAGAATAACTTAAAATAACTTAAAATTAACCTAAAATACTTAAATCTAGAACAGCCACAGCAGCCTTTTTTTTTTTTTTTTTTTTTTTTGGTGCCGCCACAACTGCCCTATTCTATCTTATAGATACCTAAAACATATGCAAGCCAGCCATAGGCGATAGTCGACTAAAATTATCTGGTTTAATTAGGCCACCAAAACTGGTGGACCTGATTAATGACTTCCTTCCGATCCAAATCGGGCACTGCCCTACTGAATCGGAGGCGCTCTGTTTCGCTTCTAGCGACTATGTCTCGGTCGTAAAGGAGCCGCCTATCGACTGTTCTGCGGCCGACGTGGTAGATCAACGGGATCGCCGATCTATCCTGAATTAACCCTCGACTATCTAAGTATAGGAAAGCTTCGGGCGGGATAAAACCACTCGAACGTGTACTTTCAAAATATTCATCTTGGTGGTAGTAAGCCCCGAAGATTTGTCCATTAGTTGAGGCCATCGCTCTTGCAATGTGTCCGCGAATGAGCTTAATTAAAAAGTTATCTATCCTGCTTGTATTGGCCCCGTTGTATAGGACCTCGTTGGAATAATAGTGTTTGTACTCCGACTCTGGTGTTCTGTAAAGTCCTAGACAAGTGCGAAGACACTGTCTCTCGAACACCCGAATCTTTTCCATTAGAGATGGTGCAACGTTGAACCACACAGGGCATCCATAGGCAATCATCGGCCTAATGAGGGCCATGTAGCAAATCACTTTCACTCTGCTGTCAAGGCGGCTGCTATAAAACAACCGTCTTGTCAGAGCAAAAGCTCCCCTAGCCCTGGCTAGAGCAGCCTCTACATGTCGGTTGACCAAAATAATGAGTGTTTACATTATTATTATTATTTTTATTCCTTGGTAAAAGCTTTATTGCGATGACAAGATTTTTAATTTTTTTTGAAAAGATATTGAATTATCAACATTTCCTCGGTAGAGAGTTCTAGAGTCGTAACGCTTATACAAAAAATTGGCGCTATGAAGTAAGGCAAGTATGTCGAGGAATGTTAAGAGTACACTGACTGAGTTTTGAAAATTGTAGGCTTAGCTTACTGCGTAAGTGAGTATAGGGATAATCAAGGTTTTAACCAACATTTCATCGAGTTGCTATTAGAGTTAAACTTTGAGATTTTCGAAGTCATCTAAGGACTCCATAGACTTTACCTACAACGGAATTTATGTGGTTTTTCCATGATAATGTTCTGTTAAATCTTACATTACATTACATATTGATCTGCTCCGTAGATAAATCTACGAAGTAGAGACACTTATGAGCACTGGCTACTGATGCCATAGGCTCAGACAATTACAAGAACAACACACAAGACGACATTGATATAGGACAGAACAGAAGATAGAAAGAAGAGGGGAAACAGAAAACACATAACACATGTCAACAGCACGCAGTTGGTTTTCGGACGGTCCCCCATCTTTCTACTAACCACGCGCAACGATGCTTGATTTCGCTGATCTCACGGGAAGCGATGCTTTATCGGAGCCAAGGCCGTTGACCTGTTAAATCTACTTCCTTAGCTGTATCCACGAAGTCAATAGTAAAATCATTTAGCGAGGAAAATATGAAGTGCCCAAAGGTTTCTTGAAAATAACCAAGCATTTGGTTTTGGAAGGGTTGAGAGATAGATCAATTCGCTGAGACCAAAGATGGAGGTTTTGAAGGTTATCGTTGATGTTAAAAACCCAATTTTCAATGAGTCCAAGAGGGCAACTTAAATAGAGTTGCACGTCGTCCGAATACATTTGTACAAGGGAGAATTTTAAAAATTATGGCAAATCGTTTATGTAAACCGTGAAAAACATGGGGCCCAAAATCCAATTTTGTGGTATAACTCTGGAGACCGGCAGTAAAGAGGAGACATTATTAGAAATGGACACAGCCTGAGTTCTTTCAGAAAGGTAGGAAACCAGTAGATTTTCTGAACGCAATGAAAAGTTATGCTGATTTATCAATTTTCGTTTGAGAAGAGAATGGTTGATGATGTCGAAAGCTTTCGAAAAATCCAATGGGAGTAGTAACTCACTTTGTCCCCGTCGACAGCACGTCTCAGATCTTCCGTTACATTAATAAGTGCAGTCATGCAGCTGTGAATTGGAGGAAAGCCTGATTGGATTTGAAGTAAGTAAGTTGGTTCTTCTTAAATAAGAGTTAATCTCTATTTGCATTATACTTTCAAGAATCTTCGAAAGAAATAGCAAAATGGTAATTGGTCGAAAGTCTTTACTGCTATTATTTTTGGGAATTGGAATTATCTTGGCCTGCTTCCAAGTTTAAGGAACGATACCTGTCATAAGAATTGTGTGAAACATTTGCGTTACATAAGTTAACACAATGGATGTAGGGCTCTAATATACACCATTAAGTCCAACAGCATTCGATTTAATTAGAGTAAAATTTTCAACAACATCTGTACACTCAATTCTGAAGTCAAACCCATCTATTGAGTCTGTATAACGAAATTCTTGAGAAGCATCGAAGATTTCTAGATAAGAGGAAGAAGGGAGCTTTAAAATTTTTTGTTTAGCTGATTGCAGTCAATGTCTTCAATATACTATAACGTATTTTTTCTTCCCAATTCTAATGTCACCTAGATTATTCCCTAATTTACGTCCGCTTTTAGCCACGTCAATGCGATTCTTAAAGACCCACTAACAATGCCCAGAAATATATATTTGATGTCACTCCCAGGACTCGACATACCGCCTAAATTAAACAGAGTAGTCGGAAATTCTGTAGGAAACCAAGTTTCAGAAACGCAAATAGCATCAACTCCAGAACCTCCGAACACATATTTATATTCATCATTTTTTAACAATTCTTTTCTCAAAGAATTGAAACCACGCATACGTGGATGCAGTTTAAAATTCAAAATAGACCCGGCGTTGCTCGGGCTTAAACTAGCTTTTCTTGATACCGACGAAAGCTGTCCATAAACATAAACGTAGATACAAAATGTCTGCAGAAAAGTTGTTGATAATTAAAAAAACCTAAATTTAATTTCACATTATTTTTTGACATAACCTCAAATTTTATAAGAAATCGTCAAAATAACGGTCTTTCGTTTTTTTTAGTTTCCCTAAGTAAAAACGCATTTAATCTTTTACAAACGCAATGAAACACAAACTGTGGTCATGAATCGATCCATAGTATTGCGTATAAGTTGGTCAGATGGACGATTATGCGCACTGTAAACTTGACGAAGTGCTCTATAAGTCTGGCGAACAGAGCCCGAGTTTTGGAAATAAATTTCGACGATTTGTAATCGTTATTCTAGTGTACGTCTTTGCATGGTGATTTGACAAAATAAATGATACGTCACTCGCCACTAACTTTTTCAGAAAAATCAATTCAAACCAAACCCAAGTTAAGTGGCGGTTTGTACTGAGACTAAATCTAAGTCTCTCATACGTTAGTAGAACACCAATCGTATTAAACTATGTAAAATTTGGTATAGCCATTGCTACATGTAAACTAACGCTAAAGCAAGATGGCATGGAAACAAGCAATAAAAAAACAAGCGTCAAGTTTGCTTGCGGGGAAAAAATGTCCAAAGCTGAATCGTACTATCTCCTTTGCTTATGTCCTGCTCTTCCTTAAAGACGTAAGTAACACTTAGGAAAATTCAAAATTCATCAATCTCCATATCTTTATCAAAAGCTTTACCTGCTTCAACTCAGATAATTGGCTTTCTTTTTTTTCAAAAAGGCATTATTTTCTTTCAAAAATCAAAATGCATTTTTGATTGCCTTTATTTGAAAACTCATTCATTTCATCCACTTAGACAAAAAATCATTTTCCATCTTTCGATGCCACAGAAGAAATCTACTTCTCTCAAATCCGATTAATTCATCTTCTCTGTGATTCTCCTCAGGCTGCTGCTGACAAGTTTCCAATTCCTGGGAAAACCACAACTTCATTTTCATTAATTTTCTCATTTCGTATAGAAAACAAAATCGATTAATTGAAAAGAACGAACATTATTCCCTCCCCTCCCAAAGTCATCTTAATAAAGTCATAGCTTCCTTTTTTCTTCTTTGAACTATTCTGCCGATAAAGAACTTACTCCTGGATTGGTTGTCATAGCCAGACTTTCTTCTTCAATCTAAATATTATAAGTCTTTAACCAAAAATACTTCTTTCGTTCGATAAAGTTATAATTAAATTCCCATCAAGGGTCAAAGGCGGCAAATAAACTCGATATTGGTATTGAGTGCCTTTGTTTTGAGTACCATCAGAATCCCATTAGTACAACACTTCCAGTAAGTGACGCCCCTCACTCAATGTCTGACATAAGTGTACTTCAATGCCAATTCATGCAGTTTCAAATGCCTTAGTCATAGTCGTGGCAGGTATTGAGAGTTTAATTAACTTTGAGTGAGTTAACTTTACCTTGACTGTATCGAATAACTTTAAAGGAGGTGTTGAATCAACGCTGCAAGTTTTACTCTTGGTGCACAAAGGACATGTGCTGGATGTTGCTTCTTCACACTATTGCACTATCGATTTAATGGAATACTTTCGTTCTTGTGCATGTTGACTATTCTCGTCTACAAAGGGTTGATAGAAAATGTGGGGTTAGCATATGAGATAAATCTTACAAGCATGTTTTGAGAAACGGTTCAAAATATCTGATTATAATGTCAATCGCTTGACGTTTAATATTTATTGAATTTTTTTTTCGCTGCTTCTAATATCTAACACGATATAAGAAAAAAGATTTGAATTTCAAAATAGAGCAAACATTGGGCATCAACCAGGCAAAGAGTTCTACATTCGTGTGGTGCGAATAAAGAAAGATTTTCAATGGGCTCAATTAATTTTTTTTATTTTATTTAGCTTGCTCTAAAGCTTTAACTTAAAAACTAAGACTTATGAGCTAACATTTTTACAAAAAAAAATAATAACAAAATATTTATAAAAAAAAAACAAAGTACAAACTAAAATGGTAAATGAAAGAAAGTATTAATTTTGAAGGGTATTTCGAAGGTCCAATTTAAGTGCGGACTTGTTTATATTAAGGTCGAGAGAGAGCATCGCATCATTCAAATACCGTAGTATTCGGGACATTGGTTCTAATAAATTAAATAAATAAATAAATTTATTGGCGCAACAGCTCCTTAAGGAGCCAAGGTCTAGTGACTTATACTCTCCACCATTCCTGTGTGTGTGTTGTTAATCTGCAAGAATGAAAGGGACCTACAGTTCCGAACGGCTACATGAGATGCACTTTTACGAGACAAATTTTACTCTTGGAGGTTTTGTCAGTTCCTCGCAAGAGTGAGTACCCCGGAAAAGAAGATGGCTATGAGCTAGATTCGAACCTAGGCTCATTCGCTTAGCAGTCCGACACACTAACCACTAAGACACGGGGCACTGCATTGGACATTGGTTCAGAGTGCCCATAATTGGTTCGACGATAGGGGAGGTACAAAATTGTCGGGAATGGAGATTACGGGGATTAGTGTTAACACTGACTTCAGGTAGAAGTGGGCAGAATCGATATTACCAAGGATCAACTGATGAGCAAAAGTAATGTCAGTCCGATTAGTTTCGGACGGTCACGGAAGGGAGGTAAGTTTGTTCTGTCGTCCTAAGGAAGGGTCCGAAGGGCAAAACGGATAAATCTTCGTTGAACGTCTTCAATTCTACGTGAATGACATTCATAGTAAGGTGACCAAACCTGACTACAATATTCTAGAGTGGGTCGAACGTACGTTATATAAAGAGACTTCGTCCAAGGTGACTGCCTTGAGGAACTCCAGAGGTGGCAATAGGCTTGGAGAGGGAACAACGCAAAAGAACTCTATATTCGATTCTGCAAGTATGAAATTAATCGCTCAATAAAATTTGGTGGAAAACCTACAGCATCAAACTTGAGTCGAATGATTTTATGAAAGATCTTATCAAAGGCTTTAGCAAAGTCTGTATAGACTATGTCAACTTCATACCCTTTTTCAATAACTTTTAAAGCTTCAGCTTTAACTGGTAATATTGATTGAAGTCAAAGAAGTTAGTGGACAGTTATGTAAATAGCTAAAGTAACTACTGTTAGTAGTTATCGGATAATTGCTATATGATTGGGAAAAGATGGAGGCAAAGAAATTTGATGTTGTCGTGGGTTCAGACGATTTGGTGTTGCAGAAAGTAAAACTCGAAGGAAGTCCATCGGATTTCCGTTTAGAGTTAATCAAATTAAAAAAAGCATTTTGAATCGGAGAGAAGATTATTTCAAACTTTAGAAAGGTATTGATTATAAAGAAGTTCACTTAATTCGGAGAAACGATAATAAACGCCCATGTAATTAGAGTAAGCAATTCCTGTTTATTACGTTTGTTTCGCAGTTTGCACATATCTTTGCTATAGTTTTGCTTGCGAGAGAGGGTAACAGATTCATCTATACACCAAGAAAGTAGTGTGTAAAACCTTTGAATGGCAACATTGATATCAGAATTCATTGAGATGAAAACAAAATCTAGTTGGTTTAAGAGCTCTTTTAGTTTAACAAAATTTGCTTTATGAAAATTGTAACTGCGACCAATTGATTCCTCGTGGGTGTTAAGATTTTCATACGAAAATCAAACAGTTAGAGGGGGGTGAAAGCGGTCAAGAGTCGAGGGGAGGTGGGAGCTTTCAGAGACAACACAATTATGGACATCGGGAAAAAATACCAGGTCTAGGTATCTTCCGATGATGTTTGGTGTTCCATTGATTTGGAACAGGCCACAGTCCAACATCCGGTCAGATAAAAACACTTCGATGTCGGAAGAAAAGCTTAAGGGAACGAAGTACAATTCATCATCAGAGACAGTCCAAGATAAATTTGGTAGATTGAAAGCCAATTGAATTAACTCAATGGTTAAGTAGTGGGCATTTCTAGCAGTGTGAGTTATGTGGTGGAATTCTTGTAGGGAGAAATGCATGGCTATTTCACTGGAGCGTTATTTATGAAAGTAGCTAGGTATAAAACAATTAAAGGGACGAAGCATTACGGCGGCTAGCGGGGGATGTAAGTGTATCCATAATTTCTTTATCATCCACCGATTTTACAGATCTTTTTGGTTTCTTCGATCCAAAGAAGTCATTATGAGGATTTCGGGGTTGTTGTCTCATTGATGGATATTAGAAATAGTGTGGGAGACAAAATAGAGCCTTGGGGCACACCAGTTTTTTTTTTCGGAAATATTGTGAATTCATCCAACACTTTTTGTATCGAGCGGTGGGTAAGGTAATTACTAATTGTACAAAGAAGAAGAGTTTCATCGAGTCGAAATGCACGCATTTTCGATAAAAGGGTTTGATACCAAACTCTGTCAAATTATTTTGAAGTGCGATTATCTTATTTTCTTTGAAGCGATGAAAAGATTAATTCAGTTTTTCAATCAGATCATCAGCAGACTTACTAACTGCTGCGAGAATCGTACTGCCAGCTGTTAAGAAGTTTTTTATCTACGAAATATTTCTTAAGTTGAAAGTTAATCGGTGTTTTAATGAACTTTGGCAGAAGTGGTAAAGTTGCAATCGGTCGATATGAGTAATTTGAGGGTAACAAAAATTTGCGAAGGAAGATTGGTACCATAAAATCATTTTTCTTAAGTTAATTTTTGTCCAGGATTTTTAGGTGAAGCTGTATTTGCTGCGAAAACTGTTTACAGCGCGAATTAAAACAATGAATTTTACTTAATTTTGATATTTTTTTAATTATTCTCATTGTTTCTGCTATTTGGGATGGATGATGTTTGTAACCAAACAGAAACAGATTTCAACACAGGGGTACCTTCTTAGGCCCTATTTTTTCATTATTTTTAAATGATTTCGTAGAATTCTTGGCGCGAGGAATACTATGTGCTGGAATATATACAAAGGTGTTAATGAATACTGATGGCATAGTCACACTGTCAGAAAATTCAGGTGGAATGCAAGTAATGCAGCTGGAACAATATTTCTCTTTTTGGCCTAATGCACACAGAGCGACTGGAAAAAAACTGATCAGTGATGCGAGTTGGTAACTAGTTTGCTTTGAGCCATACCCTGTGTAATCAAATGGGACGATTCACACGACTGGTTTGCGATTTACAGAAACTAGTTTGAGACCAGTCGTTTGTCGATAAGCATGTCGGGTTACCTAGTGATTTCAGTTTCTAGTTTGTCGAAGATGAGCGAAAACCAGACCAACCTGTTGCTGGTGGGGGAGGTTGAAAAACACTAAAACACTAAACGAACTAGAGATTTTGATTGGTAATGAGTTTTCTCGTGTGTGGAGTCAAGATACCGCTGTATATGAAACTAGTCGTTTATTTGAGTTGCGAACTGGTTTAATTGTTTTTCTAGTTGGTCCGTGGCATTGCGCCTAAATCTTAATTTTTATAGAATAGACGTTTTGTTAGAACTTATAAGTGAAAAATTAACCTGACAAAATGAAGAACTGGATAAAATCAGAAAATATAAATACCTTTAGGTCATTATTTAGCCAATTCTGGATTTCTAAAGATTTCTGAGATGCAAAGAAATTTCCCCAGTCAACTTTCATGCAGCTGAAATATTTACCCAAAAGGATTTCCCAGCAATTTCACTCAAATTTTGATATGCAGAATTTCAAATCCATTAAGAAAGGAAGAATTTTATAGAATTTAAGAAAGAGGAGGATTACAGTACTTTACTCAATACTTAAGAGTTTTCGTGTGACTAAAACCGCCAAAGTTTTGTTGTAAATAATTTGTATAAGACTATCCAAATCCATATAAATACGCTCGCCATATTTCATGATTATGAAAGCAGTAAACGTGAAATTAATGGTGGAAGTCCTTTTCAAGTTTCCGCCAAAAAGACAGTATTTTCCAACTGAAAATGCCAGTTACATTTGAGCATTGTAAACACATGTGTATGTATCTGAATATCCTTCCACAGGCTTAACTCATTCAATTTAATCAACAAAAAAAAAACATCCACTTTGAGTTTTTAGGCATACATTTCCATAACAACCACACAGGTACCCACACACTCTCAGCTTGGGGTGTTTATTTTGTGGTTAACCAGATAAACAAACTCCAAACCGCCCCCTGCGGTCATGGAAAAAGTTTGTCGTATCCAAGAGATAAAAGCCACCGTAACAGATACGATTTACATGCACAAGTTAGTCGATTAAAGTCGCATAGCTTGTAAGCTGACAATAAATTCTATGCAAATAAGTTTTGAAAGTTTTTCATTTGGATTAACTGCAAAGAGTCACGACAAAAAAGATGTCATTGTTTTTTTATTCGATGCAACTACTAAAAAGTAGATTAGTTAAGTTTTTTTTAAATTTATTTTGAAGATTTGCCTGTGCACCAGTGTGGTGGTAGCAATTTAATTAGAAATAAAAATAAACTTGAGAGCTTGTCCTTCTTGTTAAGATGTCTCCTTTATTTTTGTTTCTTTTAAATTGAAAAAAAACACCTTGTTTTGTTGAAGTGATTTATTTTAAGAAGAGAACATTTCATCAACAATGACATTTTTTTAATTATTTTTCTTATTGTTTTTCCATGCAGGTGCGATCCTAAGGCTTCTAAGACTTTCTGTTCTGAATAATCAATATTTCGTTTCTTTGTAAAAAAAAAAAATAGAATGTTTTCTGTTTGTGTGTAAAATGTTTGGAGCGTATGGGTGACGTACAAAAATAAAACTAATAAATGTCTCCATTTTTATTTTCACTACTTCCGGCCTCCGCTCTTTAAAATGCGTTGAAAATCTGGTCCTCCAAGAAATTCTGATTTGTTACGTTGTATGTTAAGCCCTGTGGCTAAGTGGTTAGTGTGTCGGACTGCTATGCCAAAGGTTCCGGTTTCGATTCCTCGTCTGGGAAACATTTTTTTACTGGGCACTATCTCTTGCGAGAATATGACAAATCCTGCCAGTGTTTACTCTGTCTCGAAAAAGTTTATTTTATGTGGTCATAGTTGGATTCGGCGGTAAATTGTTGGTCTCCTCTTAGCTCCTACATATTTATATTTCGACGAAAAGATATGACCAGTGCTAGGCGACTTAAACGTAAACCTAACAAAAAAGAGTATGTTTGATGATACAATCGGAATCAGACTGATTCACTTAGCTGCGGTTTAAAGTATTGGTAGCTAGTACGCATTTCCAAAGGTTATTGTAAATTTCTAGACCAATAATTTATCAAACAGATCTCCAAAATAGCGATCGATATAAGGCTAAAGACGTTTGAGAATTTTGACTCGGTCTACTAGGTTGTTTTAGCCAGAAGGCACTTCTACTGGTATTCCGACCAACAAAGCCAACAAGAAGTAAAATCCTCTTAATCCTTTTCCCATCTAGTCGCTTATAACCTTTATAGAATTGTAACACCGCCAGTAGTTTTGAATCTTGAATCAACGAACAGCTGCAATCCAGAACAGAAGAATCAGAAGGAAGAATTTCGGAATTCAACAAAAGATTTATACATTGTCCTGAGTGATTTTGAAAAAAGCATTCGATAGAAAATTGTAAGAACTAATATGGGCTGCTCCAAGGCAAGGAGTAACATCCTCCAACCTTGCAACTATCACTTGATATATGGGTGGATGTTCTGGACAAAATGAATACCGCATTAAAGGGGAAACAAACCAAATACTTATGCTGCCCATTTTCTGATCTACACAGGCCATTTACTGACGAGCTAAAATCCTCTTATATTAAGGCAAACCATGTGTTTAGGATAGCTCAGAAAAAAAATGCACCATTATTCTATTTTAAAGAAAAACTTTTTTTGGATATCAAAAATGGACTGTATAATGTAATGGATGCTCCGCTGGTACAACGCACCGGTGCTCTTAACACACACTGAATGACTGAATCTTGTTCGGCTCGCACGACTGCTCGTAGACGGGTTAAGATAACCATAACCCCAAATTTCATTCTGCGGCTCTTTATATACCATCAGAAAAACAATGCTCTTGACTGACTGGTAATTTTCCACTGCTCCTGCTGGCAAACAAACTTCGTAGCCGGTCGTAACTCCCGCTAAGTTAAGCACTATGAAAAGGGGTATGGCCTGTGCAGTCTTATGTCAATAGTCTGGTATTCAGCTCGATCGATGATGATGCTTAAAAAAGTTAATGTGGTTGTTGTTGTGCTCGTGCTCGTAAACATCTGCTGTTGCTCGATGCTGGTGCACGAAAAGTGAATCGTATTTCTCGCTCCCAACTACCGTTACGCAGATGATGATGTTTTCCATCGTCGTTGAAGAAAAGGCTGCTCTTTTTGTTCGCTGCTCATGAGGGCCCCGAAAGTGTGGTAGTTATTGTAATTTGCGGACCAAGAAGTAGATGTGGCTCTGGTATGCTCTGTGGGGAAGTTGCGCCTTTTTGATTGCTTGTTCATCAATAATGAGATAGTTGCTCTGTATTTCTGGGTTTTCAAATATTTTACGCTCATAAAATATTAAGGTTTCGAATTCGATTTTTTAATTGGCAAAATCCAAATGTACTACCATGAGACGTCTAGATAAGTTTGAAAACGCCTACGCAATCCCCTCACAATTGCACAATTTTTGTACGCCCTCAATTCGGATGCCCACCACTTTTTATCATTAAATGACTCCTCTGAAAGAACTGCTCACTGACATTCCACATACACTCATTAAACAAGGCAACTTGCATTCAAATTAACAAAAATGGTGAAGCAGTTCGTCCAGCGCTTGTATATTATTCGGAAGAAAGGCAGACGCAAAAATTCTTGGATCAAATTTTATCAAAATGAAATGACACCTACATTCAGTTAGATATAGAACAACCCAAAACCGGGAGGCCTACCGATGTTTCTAAAGCTCAATCAGGTGAACTCCACCGAAAGTTTCGGGAGCTTTGTTATCCCATTAAGGGTTCATAACAATCTTAGGTTAGAGAAAAAGAAGAAGAAAATACAGACTTTCTGTTTCTGATAATGTCAGAATTAATACTTACCAAGCATTTTATGTGCGAACTCATTAAAAACTTTTATTTAAGTTATAAGCTCCCAGTTCCAAAACAGTGGGCCAAGGACAAGTATTTTTTTTACTCTTGTAGCCAAAAACGGAAAACTTTTGAATAAAGCAGGCAAAAAATTGAATTATATCTGATTTCACTCCCGCTCCCAGAAATATTTTCTTGAATGCATGACATAATTCTAACCCTTTCATGAACATGTTACGCTCCTTTATTTAAGTTTCTTCTAGTGCATTGGAAAAAGCATGTACCAGGAACACGTCTGTCATAATATAAAATTCTCTTGGCTCTTTAGAATTCTGGCTTTTCATACTTTTCACTCAATCACATGCATTTTATAATACCTGTCTTGTCTGCCTTTAAAAAGTTCAAAAACTTTTCTCCAGAAATATCACCGCTACAGTATGTCCTTGGGTTTTATTTGCAAAAATCTATGGAGCGGGGTCTGCTTTATATTAGAACTCCTTAGTTTCCAAAAATGTTTTCTCTTTTAATGGTTATTTTCTAAATAAATGTCAAACGAAATGACCTTCTTTTTGACACCGAAGCAGGGACGAAGAAGAAGGACCGAAATTAACTAATTTTCCAGAAGTAATTGCAAAAGAAAAGACTTTTTTATTGAATTTTTGCTAAATTTTGTTCGCGTTTTCAACCTTATCGCGGTAGCCAAAGAAATTTGCAATCTTGCCAACCTTTCATTTATATACTTGCCTTGCAAATAATGAAGGGACTATAAAGGCATGTTATGGATTCGCAAAATAAATATGCTGCAACTGTGATTTTCTGTCGAATATTCTGTTTCTTTACCTGTATAGTGTATATGTATATCTTTATCTGATATCTGAATTTTCTCAACGTCAATAAAAAAGAAACCAAAGACTATTATTGTATCTGCCAGATAAGACGATAAATCTTCTCTTGACAAACACCTCCCTACGACCAACAATTTTGTGTAACTCGTTGGTGCCTTTAATAATTCTTCATTAAATTCCTCGCTAAGGGATGCTAACTATAGTTCTATTTCAATGCTGTCGTGTTGCCATGTCATCATCATCCCTTGGAAAGTAAACATGAATCATTCCGCTACGGGGTTATTACCTTTCCTTGACTTTGATAATGTTTGGGGATTCCTGAGTAAATAATTGATTCAAATGTGTTTTTCATTCTTCTTCCGTCTTCTGTAGTAAGAAAATTTCACTAATTATGCTGGAATAGTTAATTGCATTGTTGGCATTATAAATATGTACACAGAGTCATTCCTGTCCCTGGCTGCTGAGATTACGCGTCGTGTTTTTGAAATTAGAGAGGGAATGTAAATTGATCATCCGAAAATTCCCAGCTAAGACGGAGTTAATTAATTTAAATTGTTTCTACTGAAAACAGGATGTTAGTTAGTTGACGACTTGACGTACACAAAATTATATGGAATGAAGTCGTTTATGAACTTCTAATAACCAGGCAAAGTCTGCCATTGCCGTACGTGGAATGGGCTTCTATTATTATCAGATATTTACAGAACTCATACACACTAATAATGTAAGGTGGCAGATTTGATGTGGATTAGGTGTAAGCCCCAATTAAACAGTACTTGTCCTATTAACAAGGAATTGCAAATTTCTGCAACTGGTCCTCCTTCATTGAATGGTATTCCAGTTGCTTTTTCAGAAGAAGATAAATAATTGGGTTTTATTTTACATATAGAAAGCTGAACTGGAAACCATTGTTCCGTGGACTCAATTAGCTACTTAATTCATCCAAAGCCACCACCACTAAGTTATTTCTTCTTACTTGCGATTATGACTATGAGGCAAGTTTAGTATTCGTGAATATAAAAACAATCGAACATGACATTACGATCATAGAGAAGTCTTAAAAAGTTATTTCTTGGATTTTTTCTTATTTAGGAAACCGATACTACAATTTTCGTTTCAGATCTACCCTCTCCAACTCATTTTTAGCTACCTCAGTGTTCCCTCAAGGTAGCCACTTAGGTCCACTGCTTTTTATCTTTACTATTAACGATTTTGAAATGGTTATCAAACATTCCCATATTTTACTGTACGGTGATGATACGAAGTTTTTCAAGACTATTTCTTTCACGCTTGACTCTTCTCTTATTCAACAAGATCTCGATAGTTTCACACTCTGGTGCCTCAAAAACTGCTTACCTTCTCCATAATCAACCCATATCTAATGTGGATTTGATTCATGACCTTGGGATATTATGTGACCGAAAACACAAGTTCTTGACATATATCGATAGTATCATCTCTACGTCACCCAATCCATCTACGTAACCTTCGTATGCCCGTTACTTGAATACGCCTCGCAAGTATGGTCCCCATATCAACAGGTTCACATCTCGAAGAATCGAGAGCATTCAACGTCGTATTCTTAGATTTGTTCTTTGCGGCCTGCCTGGGATAATCTATTTATCTTGCCCCCTTATCAAAATCGCCTCAACTTATAAACCTGAATAACCTGAAAGAATGCAAAAAAACTGCAGAGATTATCTTCTTTCAGCGACTCCTCACAAGTTCCGTCGTTCCGTAACCTAAGAAATTCTCGCCTGTTCTATCTGCCTACTCACCGCACCTCCTATGGTTTCAACGAACCTATTACTCGAATGTTGCAGTGTGTTATTCAAATGAATACTAACGACTTTAACCTCAGCATCCCCTGTCATAAACTCCTTCACCGGAATCATCATCCCAATCCATTAGTTTAATTTAGCCGTAAGTTTCATAGTTTTAAGTTAGTTTAGGATATGGAGTTTGTATTAAGCTAAATAAATGAGGGTATTGCCCCCACCAACATTAAATTAAAATTAAAATTGAAATAACCGTTAGGGGAAAGCTTATTTTTCTCAAAAACGGTTCAAACGATTTTAATAAAAAAAATTGAGATTTTGTTTTTAAGTATTGGCTATTATTCTATTTAATTCAAATTTTCAGGAAAATTCTATAAACGGTACTTTTCATACAAGGTTTTTTAATTTTCTCGGTAACGGCTCATTAGATTTCTGCCAAATATTATATTTAAATTATTTCTGCGTACCAAAATTTTCAATATTTATTTTTTTCTATTTATAATTAAGTTTTGAAACTTTTTTTTTTCAAAATTCAATATTTCAAAAATCTATCATACAAAAATATTTAAAATTTTATGATTAGCTGTATATAAATTAACTCTTTAAAACTGCATATTGAAATATCAAAAAATATTTTTTTTTCAAAAAACTAAAAATAAAAAAAAAGATTTTATCAAAATCCGTCCTACAATTTTCGAAATACTTTTTTCATAAAATCAATAAAATCAATCTATACACATAAATAAAAATGAAGTGTCAGTTTTTAAAATCAAAATAACAGCTTTTTACTTGATGTATACGAAAGGATAAACATATACAGTACTTATAACAAAAACACCATTTAAAAATGTTTGTCTGTCTGTCTGTCTGTTTGTTCCAGGTAATCTCGGGAACGGCTGCACCCATTTTGACGGGACTTTCACTGGCAGTTAGCTGATGTCCTAAAGAGTAACTTAGGCTATGTTAATTACTCACTAGGTGGCGCTGGTGTCGTTTTTTCCGAAAATTCTTATATATGGACCGATTTTGACAGGGAGCTCATTTTGAAAGAAATAACTAAAGCTATTTGAATTACCCGTAGGTGGCGCTGGGTTTGCTTATTTTTCGAAAATTATTATTTTAGAACGATTTGTTTCAGGCGGACGAAGTCGTCGGTAACAGCTAGTTTTTACTAAAAACCGTTAAGTGTTTTGATTTTGATACTTTTTATAGGTTCATAAATTCGTAAATATTACTTCTTTCTGTCAAATATCCTGCCTTCCAATGTGACTTCGCACATAAGAGCAGTACGTGCGACCCAGTCGTGGCCATTTTTTCTTTGTGTTCAGGAAACTCCATTCACGGCAACAATTTGACACCTCCTGGAACCGTGACATCCCGCCGGTTATTGCAGTTCTTAAGATTGCTTTCATTAGTATCTTGACGATAATTCTTGCCTTCCAAACCTTTAGAAAGATTTCTTTTTCTGAGACAGCCAAACTTGTGGAGACAAAATACAGGCTGCTGCTTCGGAATCTGCTCTCAGAAACTCGCCGTTGCGCGTTGTGCCATCAAGCCCAACTGCTTTGTTGGGTATTAGAAGAAGTATCACGGTTCTTAGATACATATGCCATCAGGTTGGTAGGTTGAAGTCAATGTCCCAATTTTAATGTGAACTCTGGGTCAACGCCGCCCAAGTTGTTTCCAGGTAATTATTCAACAGATAAAGTTGCAGGAACCAATAATGACCAATCGAAGCTTCTATTACATCGAATCGAAGTCTGGCCTAGATTCGTAATGTTCTAAAAATATGAAGTCTTTTAGTAGATCTCAAATTTACTCCATCATTGGTCTCATAACACGACACTCTCGAGTTGGAAGACAAGCCGCAGCAGGGCTAGAAAAAGGACTTCTGCATTAGTTCTAAGGATGAAGAAGAGAAGGAAACAAGTTTGTATCTTTTTTGTTAAAAATTCTTTTACAATGAACCTAACGATCTAATAAAGTTCTGGATAGTTTAAATAATAGAAAATGTTCCATTAGTTAACATGATATCATAATGGCTCTTATGACAACGACCCTAATCTAACGATCGATTGACAATTTAAGATATGATGTAAAGACATTGTAAGGAAGACACAATTCCAAGAAAAAAGAACTTCCAGACAATCCTGTCGGCAAACGCAATAATGCAAGCAAATTTCAAAGTTTCAAAAACAATATTTGCTTACACGACTGAGTAAATTGTAATTTTTCTGCGAAATGTAGCGTAAAATTACCTTCCACTACAGATACATTTTTGTATATTTGCAGAATGTTACGTCACCATGGATTCAATCTATAAACACGAACTTTAATGGTTATTGCACAATTATACTTTCCGCTTTAAAGGCAAGTTGCAGGGTTTGAGTTGTTATTCGTTGAGGCATTAATGCTGCTAGGTAGGGTTGTGTGTTTATTGGCAGACATCTACTTGGTTTTTAGCACGCCTGGACGCCTGGTGGTTGTGTGGATAATGGAGACACCATCCAGTCTCCATTGTGCTCCGGGTATTTCTCTTTGACGACCACTTAATGCGAAATGTGTCCAAAATCATTCAGGCGTTTTCCTGATATTTGTGAAATCGATTTATTTTTTGACATTTATTTAGTATCATGGCAGGGGCAATATTTTTTTAAGTGGATCATAGTCATGAGATGACACTAAAGCTGATGTTATATCGCAGAGTATTTTGTCAGGAAGTGTAGGCAATCAAATTTAACAATGAACGTGATGGTTTAATGCTTAAATAAATAATAATCGATGAACAACGCGAATATAACCAAAACAATGAATGGATTTAACCGTGGCAAACGATACAAAAAAGAAACAAAATTTATGTTATGCGAAAAATTTTAGAAATTTTGATTGTTATCAAATTAATACGGTGAATGGTTCGAAATTTTATTAAATTTAAATAAAATATTATTATATCATAAGGATGCATCATTGCTATTTGTTAAAAATAAATAAGTAACTCTGACCAAGCCGAAAATTGAATTCGGGAACGGGTGCAAGAATTTTTATAAAAAAATTCAGTGAACTATTGCAGGTGTGGGTTATGTTTTGATAAAAAAAATTAATATGGCGGGCTAAAAACTGTGCCTCAATATGACCGGTTTTTTTTCTTCTTATTATTTTTCCTTCTCCAGAACTGATTAACAGATTATACTCAAAATTGATATTCACGAAGATATACATAGGTAGCCAAAGTAATTTCACTTTAAACATTATTATTTTATTATTATTTATATATTATTTATTCTTTTTATTTTATTTATTCCTTAATTATTACTACCTATTATTATTTATTATTTTTTCCTTAAGTTTGAATTTCATAATTTTTTTTTATTTAAAAAAAAAATGGTAGCAAATAAAAAATTTATTTTAAAAAACCGTTCCAACAATTTTGCAATTTATTTTGTATTCTTTCCTAGGAGTCGGGTTTCTTCGTCTCTTTTTTGCTCGTAGAGTCCTGAAGAAGTTATGGAACTCCTTTAGGATGCCAAATAATTGTCAAACTAGGGGTTTCCAGCACTAGAGACGGTTTTTCTGATGGCATTTTGGATATGTTGCCACTGGTTCTCTTAATGCTAGCGGTAAAATACTTCTTTGCAGGTTATAAGAGAATCGATCGGAAGAGGACCTGTGGATTTCTAGCAATTGTAGCCATCTGACATCATAAGCTTCCTTATAGTATTATGATTCCAAGTGTTGTTCGTTATATCTGCAAATGTACTTTGGCTACAACGAGATAGTGGTCCGAATCACTGCTTGCCCTGTGAAAAGCCCGGCCATCAAAGATACTGGAGCAGTGCTTTGGGTCGATCTCAATGTGGTCAATTTGCTTGACAGTTGATTTATTAGGAGATCTTTATGTCTCTTATCAGTATACCTTCGTATGTATGCTCCTAATTATTTCATCTCCAACGTATTTAAAAAAATCCGTTTGTGGCCTATCTGCTCCAGTTGCCTTGTTCATTACTTATCTGGAAGTCTTGTGTTATATCATTCTGATCAAGCGAATTATATTATATCATCCATATTGACTAGGACCGAATTCTCTTTGGCGGAATCATTAAGGAACTGATTAAAATAGTTTTTCTCACTTGTTAAACATTTACTGGGTATCTATTACTTTCCCCTACATCACATTGCAGAGGGTAATTTTTTTCTCTAATGATCAAACGTTTCTCATCCTTCTTTTGGTCGAAATAGAACAAGCAGTGGAAAGGCTTTACGTGAGCACCTGCCGATTATGGCTTAATCTCACGGTTGGCCTACCCACTTTGGAGTCACCTTGAGACGCAATAAAACCCCTAGTGTGGTTGGTGGAACCATTTTATTACTAGAGTGGCTCCCAAACCACTCTAGTTGCAAATAATGAACTTATTATGGTAAATCCATTCTCCTTGCTAAGAAGCAGGGCCTATCAGCACCCCTAGTATCAAAGTTAAATAAGACAATGAACAGACACTTCTTTTGAAGCCGTCCCATCCTCCCAGAAACAAAGGATACCTTTTCGCTTTCGCATTTGGAGTAACCACAGCCACCATTAAACTCTCACAAGGGGGCCTACCGCGATTTTGACAGACAGCTGCTACCGAGTTAGGCTCTTGTAATAGGCTGGGGCTCCTGTTAACCCATGGTACCTAATTGAACCCTAGGTAAGGCTTCGCCCATTTCCGATAGAAACCAACTTGTGGATCTATAAAGTCGCTGGCCCACCAACCAGTAAGCAACAGATCTAAGAAATCCTATCAACCACAGTGAAGATCTGTATTCTCCCTGCTGCCCCGCCTAGAAGTTATGTGTTACTACACCGCCCACGAAGGGTCATGTGTAGAGCGCTTACCTAGACTTGGTCTTGGAAGACTTTTACTTCCGGCAACCCGGCCATAGAATAATTCTTACACTCATGCTATAGGGCGGTGAGATTAGAGGACACTTACCTCAGGCACTCACAACCATAGGCCAATTCTGTCATCCCCGAACCTATAGAGGAGGAGCTGTAAGCAGACTATTACTGCTTCCCTGTCCTTAGGCCTATTCTGCCCACGTACCTAAAGGGGAGGATATTTTAGCAGACTCTTACTGCAGGCATATCCATACCGTGGACCTATATTTTCATCTCCGCACCCACAGGGGAACGAAATAGAACAAGTAAGAAGTTTAGGTTTTGTTTTGCAGCCATGATCCGTTTGCTCGGATATACCAAACATATTGGAAAAAATGAACCCGGCAGCGTGGCGCCACCTAGTAATCAAAACAGCCTTAGTTACTTCTTACAAAATAAGTTATCTGCTTGTGAAACGACCCCATTGGCACAACAGGTGATTAAAATAGATTTAGTACTTTGTTGCACTTTACATCAGCTATCTTCCTGTGAAAGTCCCGTCAAAATCGATCCATAAATAAGAATTTTCCAAAAAAAAAATACCACCGCAGCGCCACCTAGTATATAATTTAAATAGCCTATATTACTCCCTAGAACATCAGAAATCTGTTAATGAAAGTCCCGTCAAAATCTGTGCAGCCGTTTCCGAGATTAGACGGAACAAACAGACAAAGAGAGGCAGACAGACAAAAATTTAAAAAAAATGCGTTTTTGTTATAAGTAGATACTGCATATACTTTCATATGCATCTTGTAAAAAGCTGTTATTTTGATATCAAAAACAGAAACTTAATTTTTTTTATATAGAATATAGATGTATAGATACAACAATGAAGCACGAGTTTGAGGCTTCACAAGTGAGTATATCAGGAGAAAAATGAAGCGAAAATCAATGCTCTTATATTAAAACAGATTGCCATTTGTCATCATAACTGACAACTGCAGATGCACTTCAGATAAACCAAAAGTGGCTCTTTCAAAGCCAGATATACACTTTTATTAACCCAACTATCCTTGCAACGTTCAGGGAAAAAATGGTAAATATGATATCAGCAACCTGATGCATAAGGACGCGACTTGGTAACTGATGAAACACCATCGTTATTTATCCCGCTAACAACCATGTAGAAAGCATAAAACCATAAAACCACACCAACAGTTTCCTGAAATAATAACACATGGGTTGCTTTGTGAATGATGGTAATAGTTAAAGTTTTACAGAATCCATGCACACAAACTATGCACTGGGGACTAACATTTTATTTTTTATCTTGCAGAATTGGAACTATAAGGGCATTTTATGGATTCATGAATGAAAAAAATTAATATGATTGTCTTACAAAAATTGTTTTTAGGTCTGCCTGTATGGCTTTTTGGCCTAGGCGATGTTAACTGACTTTCCGCCACTGGTTCATCAATTGGCTTATGCGATCTGAGGCAACCTCTTTGCTGACGCCAACATTCGAGACGCTTTTGGCGGAATAAAGCCGCATATATTGGACCGAGTCGTCTAATATTATAAACTGAACGATAGCAATCCCGTGGTGGCCATTAAAAAATGTGTTATATGTCGATATCGTCAATATAAATCTAGAATCACTTTTATATCTCACACCGTTGTCCTTTTGTTGTCCCATTACCTTGGTTACAAAACAAAAGCACATGCATGCGACCCATTCGTGGGCATTTTTTTAGAATTGAAATTGGATTGTTCAATAGTTTTCAAGTGATACTTTAACGTCCTCTGTGTTTTTTTTCCTTTCACGAAGGTAAATATTGAATGAAAGTTCTTGAACATTGTGGTGCTAAGCAACCACAGTATAGCAAGGCCACACAATGCAGACATGCCTCGTGGCTATAGATTTAAAGTGAAACTTCAACATCGATTGTTATCCAGAGAAATAAGGACACACAATCAATGAACTATGATGGAAAAAAAGGATGAAAAGACCATAATAGAATTATTGATAAAACTCAGCTACAAAGTCTAGCTAACAAAGCTCCAAGGTCTTTGAAAAAAAGCTGTAAAGCAATCGTCCTTATAGTACATACTGGCAGGGTTCCCAATTCAAATGTTTTTTTTCTTATTTTAAAAGGAAAATGTTGACTGTATGTTCGTGGTTCGTTCTGGTGTAGCCTAAACAGATAAAGTGTTTGTTCAACTTTAAATAAATTAAAAATTAAATTATAAATTGTCTTTTTACCAGTCGTCTTAAATAGGTATAGGAAGCGGGTCAGAATTCCGGTTTTCAAAGTTTTGTAAGATCAAAATTCAGTTTTTTTTTTTTTCAATTTTTTGAAAATACTGTATGACCAAAATTCTGTATACCCACAGTGTCGTGGCGTCCATATAACCCGATTCCTACCGGGTTACCTTTTGAAATTGAACTTTCCAACAATATTTTCATCGTCTTATTTGGTGAATATACTATTGTATCTCATATTTATCTGATCTCGCTGTCGCTGGTCGCTGCTTGCTGTATTGGCGAACTGGCTGCTGTGGTAAGTTTAATTACAACTGGCTGAACACAATGGTGAAGCTGAAGCTGAAGTATAAAGCACTGTCAAAGTTAAATATACGCGAAGTCTATAAGGCGAACACAATTAGAAGCTAAAACTGAAGTTTGAAATTTAGCTGAAGCGCAAGTTTACTCAACTTCAATTTGCGCTTTACGCTTCAGCTTCATCTTCATAGTTGACATTTCACAGGATCAAAATAGGCTAATTCAATGTTTCGGAACTATCCGAGATCTCTTTTTTCTCAGATCCATTGAATATGACTGAGAAAATTCCTTGATCACTCCGAAATCTCAAGAAATTTGAACTAGCTTAATCAAACGAAAACAAAATGTGTGAGGGAAACACGGAACCATTTAAAGAACTGGTTAAAAAAGAGATATTTTAGGGATAGGGAATTTACCCAAGCCCAACTATAAAAATATTGAAAAGAAGGCGCAAGTGTGGAGTAATATTTTGATAGCATTTAAGTTATATATATATATGTTTTATATTCTTGGCAGTAAAATTAACATTCTTTTTTTTATATAATTGCACTAAAGAGATTTTGACTACCCTTATAATGTTTAATTAAACACAGCGAGGGCTTTAGGAAAATAGAGAAGGATGTGAAAGGAGGTAACGATGCACATTTATTTTAAAGTTCTGCACTTCAAAGAGGGGGGGGAAACAGAGTCTGGCAAGGCATTCCACATTCGCGTGGTACGACTAAAGAAAGAATCCCTGTACTTGACAGTACGTCCGAAGTTGGGCTCAAGGGTATATTGATGGGCATTCCTTGCAGTGCGAGTATTACGGTTGAATCGTTTCAGGGGAGGAATGCAACTGGCTATTTCGGTTGAGCATTTTTTGTGGAAGTAGCGATGAAATACTGAAAGGCAGGAGACATTACGTCTGTGCTCTAGAGATGTAAATGTTTCTGTTATTGTTCGATCGCCTATCATTTTTAAAGCTCTTTTTTGTATTCTATCTAGAAAACTCAAGTGGGTTACAGGAGCACCTGCCCAAATGTGGGAATTATACTCAAGTTTAAGGCGAATATATGCTTTATATACTGTAGCCAGATCAGACGGGGTAAAGAATTTCTTGCATCTTCGAAGGAAACCTAAACATCTCGCAGCATTTTTGGCAACGTCAAATATATGGTCATTCCACAGAAGGTTGTCTGTAATGCACATACCAAGAACTGTGAGGTGATCGGTTTCCTCTATGCAAGTGCCACTCATGGATAGTGGCATTTGGGGTATATTTCGCTTTAACGACAAAAGACAACATTGGGTTTTCGGGACGAAATTTCTTAACCTAAGAGGATAACATTTGTTACCATAACTGCGCTGGAGTCTATGTCGCTACCGAGGAAGCAGAGCGACCAGTTGAAGATCCTGAAGAAATTATTGAGACCGTCCCAGTTGGCTTTCTCGTATTGCCAAACGGTTCTCCTAGGGGGTTTCTCTTCAACTGAGTTTTGTCATTCCTAATATATACAGCTAAGCCGTGAATAATGGCACCAAATTATACCCATGAAGGTTAAATTTCGAGTGATCAGAATTTTCTCCTATTTGAGTTTCACTTAATGCCAAAACCGCTGGCTTGTTTAAAGATGTATAAACGTATGCAGCACAGAAATTCTTCCTGAGCCCACGAATGTTGGAATAATCAACCCTGAAAATATACCCCATAAAGAAGGACAAAAACTTGAAAAACAAAGACGGACAACTAACTATAATTAATGCTCCACTAAGTCCCAATTTGAGCTTTACAAAAACAATTATTATTAGTGTTATGCCTTAATAATAATTGAGTTGATCCGCCCCTGGTTACTCAGAGAACATCAATTAATATATCCGATAACGATCTAGCTTAACCATAGGGATTTACCGCAATGAATAAACTAAATCGTCTGTGAGGAAGGAAATAGGGAAAAAAGACAAGAGAAGGAGCTTACTCGCTGTAGTGTGTTTTTTTTTCTCGTTAGTGGGTATTAATAAAAACTTATTTTTTGGCTATTTTTGATTTCAAAGCACAATTTATTTATGTTATTTGCACTGGATTATGAATTTTTAAACTGAATAAATTTAATAAAGTTCGCGCGTGAATTGATGTTTTGTTTTTTTTTTTTTTTTATTTATTTATTATTTGTATTATTTATTTTTGTGTTGAGTTTATTAAAGATAAAGGGATGGGATTTGAAATAACACACAGAACGTATAGAGTAGACCGTCACTTGCCTTTCCAATGACTTCCGCACGTGCGTAGCGGATGGGATGCTAATCGATACTTCACTATTATGTTCGAGTCAGCTTCATCACTTAGCGTAAATTTTCTACTACGAAAAGACAAAAAATGAGCGCCTTTAAAATAACATATACATGTTCAGAATGACCCTAACGTAAGAATTTTGACCACGCACACCAGCGTTTATTTTGTGAGAATCAGACTTGAATCCGTTCAATACAACTTGTATTGACCGTTTCGTAAGGTAATTACTAATCCAACGAAGAAGAGATTCGTCCGGATTTTTTGTTCATGCAAAAATTTAGTCTTGCGAATGTGAACATTACAGGCTTTTATAGTTTGCTGAAACTTTTTCCGGTTTTCCTCGGTTTTGTTGGCTTTATAACATCGAAAACTTACCTCTTTCAACCTGATAATCTTTTTACAGCTCGAATCAAACCATGAGTTATCTTTAGGTTTGATACTTTTTTGTTATCTTTTCATGTTGTAAATATAAGTATAAATGCTGGTGTTGGACTCAAGGAAGTGTCCTTGGACCAGTGTTGTTTTATTCGTACTTTATAATTTTATATTCAAGATATATCTCGGAAAAAAGACGTCATGATAGCCACATTTGCTGATGATACAGCAATACTTGCAGCAACTAACGAGATCGAAACACAAACCAAAAGCTACGTGTAAATAAAGAATAAGCGGAAAGTTTTTCCTAGAAGAACCAAGCGGAACAGGCAAAGCATTAATCTTCAATTTGTTATTGGCGTCGGTCAGTTCGAATTCAAAAGAGAATTGGCTCGCATTAATGCTTATGGACAGTGGAACCGACAAAAATTCCAACTTTCAACAAAAACATGACAACAATCTTTAAAACGTGCAAGATTATTATTTAGGACGAATGCGCAATGGCCTTTAAGTAATCGCTCAAAGAACTTGACGGACTTCACCTGATTTTCGAGGAAACAACGATAATGGGTGATTTCCAATAAACTTAGCCTTTTAGTTGTGATTCTGCGATCAATGCCCAAAGATGATTTGAAACCATTCTTGAAGTCATCATATCTTTGGAACTGAGTAAAGAATATGTGTGTACAACCGTCTACCCAAACATGCTCAAAACACCTTTTGGAATACAACTTTGGAGTTGTAATATTCCAAAACCAGTGATTTACGCAGGAGACTTGTGTAGAAACTGCTGAGAATAAATACAAAAAAAAATTCTATCAAGTTTGAAACACGTTCATTGTAATAGAAGCATTCAAATTCAACTGGCTCTTGGAGAAAAAAACGTTGTACTCCGACGTAATAACCATTTTATATTGCGATATCTGTAGCTTTCGTCGGTGGAAACATCTATGCCAAACGTTATTAATAAACGCAATTTAAACTTCTTGCTAAGGCAATTTAGTCGAAATCGTTAACATGCATTTTAAGCAGATTTCCAGTCGCGAGTTTTTTAGTTCAAATTCCTAAACATTTTTCTTGTCGACAAGACCAACACTAATAATACTTTTGTTGACATTTTCTTGAGTCTTTAGCTTATAAAAAGAAATCACTTCAAATCTAATAAATGCGTATTTTTTCTTAAAGCAAAGTGGGAACACTATTCAGGAAAACAAGCCAGCATTAACCATCCAGTACACAAAGGTTCAATTGTAATCAAGTGCTCAAGCATTGGCGCCACATGTACGGTACGGTAACTAACAACACGATTACCAACATATACATGCACCTTTCCCATGAGCGCGTTAAAATTTCGTCCTCTCATTTAATAGACGTGGCAGAGGAAAGGAGCTAGTTTTCCTTATAAGGTTGATGACTATCGTGTGGCAGGCAAAATAAAAAAGTTCAAGTTAAACAAACAAAAAGGTCGTCGGTCCTTGGCTTATGATTGTTAGATATGTGTTTTCTTTTCTCTCGTCAAGCTTCTATAACTTTCCTGCCGTATTCCGTAGTTAACTTGACAAGGGTAACCTCTTCAGCTAGCTCCATGCCTAGTTATACAATTTCCCCATCCCTGCATTTCATTTAGAGGAAGCCTAGTTTTTCGATGGTCTTTATTAAGAATGGAGGAATTTTATTTTCTAGAATGCAGTCACAAACAGCGTATTGCGTTAAGAGCTGTCATATATGTTCACTTCATGGTATTTAGCCATAAGCTCACCACAGAGGCCACCACATGTTCTTTTACGTTCTGTTTAAAACCAATGAATGGCGACTGCAAGGATAAATGGTTTATTTGTTTTATTTACGTCAACTTATATCGATTTTTTATGTTTATGAATAAAACAATATGTTGGCAACCATTTTTATCGAGCAGGTCCTTGCTTTGCTTTGCTACAGCACCCACCTCCCTTGGGGGTAATGAACAGGTCGACATATGGTTGGTAACAATCTATTTACATCTGTTTTGAAATGGGCAGGGCGAGTGTATCGGTTGTGGCATTCATCATACCGTATTTAGATACGAAAACGTCGTAATGTGACTTCTGTTTCGATGTACGGTAAGAACTTTCAACTGACAACATGGACAAACGAAAAACAAAAGGGCTTAAAAGATCAAGACCGAGAGAATTGGTCCGAAAAGGGGTTTTTCGTCCATAGTCTGAGCACTACTCGTAAGGACAAATGATTTAGGTTATATTTTTGTTTGTCGTTAAAATGCCATTTAGGGTTGTGGTAAGATAAATGTTATTTCTGTATCTTTTATTGCTTTGGGTACTTTTGGGAATTGAAAAAGCCTTTACCTGCTTATTATTTGTAAGCTTTGAATCATTTTAATTGTGTTATTTTTGGGATGCCATATAAGTGATTTATATAATCTTATAATGTAAGACCCATCGAACAATAAGATATTCGAGGTATTCATCAAAAAGCAAATGATCGAAGCCGCTTTTAACGTTTTCGGGTTACAGACCAGTTACAAACTCAGCGGTGACCTGGACACACGAGAAGACTCATCATCAATCCAAATCTCTAGTTCGTTCAGTGTCGTCATAAATACCGGGCGTGAAGTGTTTTCGGAAGACTCGAGCGATGATGAAACCATCATGTTGTATTATTATCTCAGGAAGAGGATAACAAGAGTATGAATGTTTTGGGTACACCCATACTGGAAGAAAGAGTGAAGGAGGCATATTTCGTGCATCAACAATGAAGCATTGGATTCAAAACGGGATTCATGCCCACTTTTGGGATGGCGTGCGAGAAGTTTGCTGTTTTAAATGGCCCTATTCGTATTCGAAATCCTGAGATCGTGATCGTGACGAGTTTTCAATCAGTAGCGTTGTGCGCGTCGGCTCATTTGATTACACATGTTATGTCTCAAAGCAAACTAGTTGCCAACTCGCATCGGTGATCAGTTTTTTTCGAGTTGCTCCGTGTGCATTGGGCCTAAGATACGGGACGTATTAACTGAACCTTTCGAATCTGTACGTGGAAGATAGTAGTAGTCCAGTCGCGTTGTCAAAAAAGGGCTGTAATCAGTTTTATTTTACAGTTCGTTGGGGGGAGGGGTTATTAGTAGTCTAAATTTCGATTTTCGGGAAAATCACGATTTAGCTTAGGCCGCCATTTTAATTTCATGAAGAATTGGTTATCTTTTTTTTTCAAGTAAAACTCTTTTCCGCAACACCGTGGAGGTAGAGTTTAAGGTGCGTTTTTTTTTTGTTGACGTGGTTTCCCCTGTAGGCCACGAATTTTGTTACTTGAAAGAAATTTACAAGTAAATTATTTTTTTTTCTTTTTGTTGATGGCCATCGGGCTGCGTCTTCGAATAGGTCAAGTATTTGGTCTTCCGGGTTGTCGGTGTTAAATGCTGATTTGTCAGTATTGTCAATATTTGGTTATAAAAAATATATTGTGTCGTCATCATCGAGAAACTCTCGTATTTCAGTGACGTTTTCACAAGTTATGCCACTGCAGTTTGCACACCAGACAGAAGTCCTGCCTTACGCACATTTTTCCCACAATTTTTGTTGCATTTGCAGGAAATGGTTTTAAACAACAATTGGGAAGCGAGGTCAACAGTAGTGGTTATGGGCTCTAACCCGCGATGAGTTTTCCAGTCCCACTCTGTGGCACTTTTTTGGTTTTGCAGCCTCATTTGCACCTGTAGATACGTTCTATCTGTATGTTGTTTTGCCGGTGCTGAGGTAGGTGGAAGCGTTGAAAGATTAAATATTGTTTTGGATATGGATTTGGTGAAACATGAAACATGATTTGCAGTTCAATGCCTATTATTATTGAGTGTATTTATCGTGTTGTAGTTAGAAGTTGGAACATTAATAAATGGAAGATATATGACTTTAGGCCTAGCGAAGGTTTTGTTGGCAGTAGTGTCTTCCATAAAACCATTCCAACCCGGTAACCCGGGCCAAGCAGACCCATTTTCCATAGAGCTACATAAAATCGCCAATGGTTGCAGGCATTAATCAGATATATTCCATGTGTTTGAAATATCAAGAACTTTTAGTTTTCCAAGTCCATCTGATTTTCTTTGTCCGTAGTAAGCAATTTCGACATTTCCAATTTCTGCAATATAACGGACAGTTCTCTTTTTAGTAAAAGTAAGTCTTCTTCTACTTCACGCGCTTAACTTTAAAATAAACTAGATAATTTCGTCACTCTGTGCTCTGTGGAGTGCGGACCTGAATTTAAAATTAATAAAGCAAATAATTCGAGCCACAAGCAAATATCCTTAAACTTGTTGAAGCAACATCTAAGCGTAAATATAATATGAATGATACTAGAAAGATTATTGCATTGAAAAATAGAAGGGAAAGGGAGGGGTCAAAAGCCCCAAACAGTGTTTTTCGTTAATATTTCGGAAACGGTAACTTATTTCAAAGCCGTGCCTGTTAAGAATCAAAATTGGCCAGAAACCAGTTGTTCATTAAATTCAAAATGGCGGTTAAATCTCCAGCAGTATTTTCCCGAAAATCGATATTAAGACTACTAATGATCCCCCCCCCCCCCAACAAACTCTAAGAGAAAATTGTACGAATTAAAATTTTTATGATCCCACAAGGGATCAAACAGTTTTTCATTAGTATCTCGCAAACAGCAACTGACTTTTTTGAAAAAAATAAATATTTAAAAATTAATTTCCTACAAGTTTTACTTTTAATATTTTTGTCAGAAATCAAAAATGGCAAATTTATTGGCCGAAATAAAATGTTCATTAAATTCAAAATGGCGGCTGAAGCTCCAGGCTCTGTGTACCCAATTGGAGACTATAGACAACAGATTAATGGGTTAGAGGGGCATATCGCTTGATGCCCAGGGTCACCTCGCTTTGTTGCGCCATCAACATTAAAAGAAAAAAATTATTCATCGTTAATTTTGAAGCCGAAGGCAAACAATTTTTATTGAAAAATGTTTCATAACAGCTTCTCTCTGTACAGAAACTTTTCTTTTAATTTTTTTATATTTAAATTCTCTTCCAAAAAATATCTCTCGGGTATGAAATAACACCACCTAACAAAAAAAAAAAAAAAAAAATATAATAATAACAAGCTTCCTTGAAGCTGTATTATGCTAATAAGAATAAGAAGAAATTGAAAATACTGAACAAAAACCTAAAAAACAATTTGAAAAAAGAAGAAAATAATAACAAGAGTTCAAAAATAAACACAAGGACGAGGATTTTGAGGTGTCAACTCATTAATTATTCATTAAACAACAATTTTTCGGTCATATCTCCGGTTCTTGTCAATTTATATTGTATTATGATCATCCTGCCATCTACATCAACACGTAAAGACAATTAACCAAACCATTTGCCACATGATGAAGTGTTTTATATTAAAAACATAAAAATGTATCTTAAAAACGAGATATAAAAATGGAATACCCAGAAGTCTTATTAACACCACACGTTGGAATGTTATGTACATCTCTATATGGGTCATATGGATAAACCAAAAAACCTTGTTCCTGCAAAAGACCCTTCAAGTTTAACAAATACATTCAAGGAAAAGGCACAAAAAATTAATTGAAGGACACAATAACTCGCAGCCAAATAAACAACAAAACATCAAGATGGCGGAGAGTGGAAAAAAGGATACGAAAGTCTTTTTTTAAGAGGCAGTAATGAATGCATGGCTTTCGCTTCATTATTCTCAAATTGGGCAAAATAATTTGTTAGGAGACGACAACAATTGGTCCTTATGACCATGCATAAAGGCTTCTACAGACTTGACAAAATTTCATCGTAGAATGAATATCCTTACGCAAGGATAACGCCTGTTTATATAAGCTCTTCGTTATTAAATGTGTTTACGGTATTGATGAATACCTTATTTGTTGGAACTTTATTGATAGTTTGGACTGCTAAAAAGGTTTGATATAGCTTGAACCAATTCACTTGGCCATTCTACTTCGCAGCTCTCTTCAAATTTCTCTGCTCATGTCATTAATTTTGAAAGATACACAAAATCATGGCCTTTGTTGATGTGAGGTCATAGAAAAAAGAAAAAAGAACTGCGACCCGTACCGACCATGCCCGGCAAAACCTGAGATTCGTGTGAGAAACAGCCAATCATTAGCCATACGTTTTGTGCCCACATAAATGCAAACGTATTAGTAGTCCCATAAGAATTGTACGGGGACCGGTATACATATATCGCTGAACGGGCATTTTTCAGTTTTTAGGCAGAGAGAATTATCCTCTCAGTTGTCGTTCTTGTTTCTTTTTTCTATAGCCGTGTTGTATTGGTAAGTGTATACCCAGCGCAGTAAAATTTTATACGGCAAACAACAACAAATAATAAGTGTCGATAATTAGGTTAGTGAAATTAGTGAATATAATAAGTTGAGATAAAAAAAAGGATATGTTCGTTGAGTATCATGATACAATATTACAAGACAGCGCCTTCCTGTATTTTGACGTCATCAGAGACTCGAATTGACTAAATTAAATAAAATTTTTGGAAAGGATCCAAAGTGTTAGTTGACTTAAAATGTATATTGAATCAATCAAAAAAGACATTAGACAAAACCTGCATCAATTGAAACCGAATTTAGTTCTGTCATCAAGGGTCACTGATGACGTCATGGTTGAATATTCTTTTCGGATGTCTCTGTCCAAGAACTGAGTTGAATTTGGAACGCACCCTTCTAAATTTATTCAACAAGACGTCAGTTGTCACTTCGGGGGTTAAATTAAAAGTGAATTATGGAGCGAATATAGCGTTTTATTGGGACTTCCAATAATGCGCTAGCTATAGATTACCAATAAAATACGGCTTTTGCGTGAGGTATATAGCTTGAACCAAATCAATTGGCCAACGGTTGGTTGTGCACAGAGAGAATTCAAGAGAACAAAAAAGGTGAGGAAGATATTTAATGAGTACATTGCCAGAGATGAAATATTTTTTTGAAAACTGCACAATAAGCCGCAGTCATAACAACTGACGTAAAGGAAGACCATTGCTTGAACTCGATTGTGTGTATCTTTCCAAATTAATAACAAAAACAGAGACATTTGAAGAGAGCTGCGCGGAAGAAATGCGAAGTGAATATGCATTGTACTCATTAAATCTCTGCGACCGTTGACCAAGTGATTTGGTTCAAACTATACAAATGTATGAGTAAACTAAAAAATCTTTATTCATTCGTTTTGTATTGACTCATCTGTCAATTTCCTACCGAAAATGTGTAGCCAGCCTAAGAGTCTATTTTCATTTTGGGTCGAATATGCTTTTCGTAATACATGTTCGGTTAATATACACAATGTGTCTGGCTGCTTATTATATCTTCATTATTATACTATGGGTTTGTCCTTTTGATCAGGAGCATAATAAAAATAAAATGAATTAAGGGTTGACGGGTTGGTTTTTGTTACCTGGGAGGAGTTTTTTTTTTACGTAGGTATTATTTCATATTTAGGAAAATAAGACTCACTTTATGTAGTAAAGAAGCGGTTGAACATGTTTTTTTTTTATTTTATAATTTTAATTTAAAAAAAAAGAAACATTTCATAAATAAAACCAGTTCGAAGTCCTATATTTTTGTGCTACAAAAAAAATCAAAAATTGGTTCATGGAACTTTTTTTTTATACGGGGTTTGGCATCACTGATCTGTAAGTTACAACAATTAAATTGAGATAGCTCTTAAGTTTTAATTAAAAAATAATAAATAAATCAAAAGTGGTGTTGTTTGCAAAAGTGAAAAATTGAATGCTGATTAATTTCCGATAAATCGAATCAGGAAAATAAGATAAGTCGCTTTAATTCCTCGTTATCCCATTCAATATAAAAATCAACGGACCCCTGTCAAAACCGGGACCGGCAAAAAGAGGAAATACGTCGCGTCGGTTGGAAATATCAATAATGTAAGTTTTATGTTCATGATACAAAACTCAAAGAAAGCTATCCCTGATAAAAAATTGACCAATTGCTGAAAAAAAAATCACGAATCTGTTGTGGAGTCGATCAAATCCTTGAACACGGTGGGAAAAATCTTAAATGTCATGGTAAAAATGCAATGCAGCCATGACGTTGGGAAAGTTATGAAATCAGAACCAGTACTGCGTGGAACAGATGTTTCTATACATAGGGACTATCCAGCTGCGACACGCGAAAAGAGAAGAACTTTAATAAAAATCGATACATTCGACAAATTACGATCAATGCCTTACTGTGGAATACGATCAACAAAGAAGAGTGAAACTTGATATCAGTTAACAAAATTGGTGCTGGATTAAGCTTACTCTGAAAAAACTTTGAGGGAAGTTACCGAAGCTCTCCTTTGTGTAGAAACTTGAAGGTGTAAGGCGTGTTGAAAGGTCAAGAACAAGACTGAGCTCATTTCTTTAACATTCAAACGTGAGCTTAGCTAAAGCACCATTCTACGACCCGGTTTTAATGAATGAGCTATATTTTCTATGAGGATTTAAAGTTGTATGGGATCTCCTCTTAGGATTCCTATTTATCTGTGAACTTTAAAATTAAACAAAACTGATAAATCTATAATTTAGAGATTTTTAATTAGACCATTTGATCAAAACAATTCGAGACATTGTGGCTTATTCGATGCTACTACACGCTATGACGGCTGAATCGCTGAATTTAAACTAAACCCTTATGTAACTACGGTAGACTGAAAGAAAACATGTAAATAAAGAGAGGAACGTCTGCTCTCTTTGATCTATAAATACGATATGCGAAATCAGAAGTGTATGTGTTTTTAGGTACAACTTGCTCTCTCTCGCGTTTGCGAGAGTGGGTAGTTCGTCGTTAGTTGGATTTTTATTATTATTATTTTTTTTAATAAATGGGGACATTTTGTTGATGGTTTAGAAAAAAATAATAAAATTCCGTCCTGCGGAATTTTACAACCTGATAGCAACAAGTGTTTTTGGTCAAGGTTGACATTTATTTCAAAGATTTATTTATAGTCTAGGCAAACTAAGCCTGAAAATAATAAATAAACCAAAAAAACATGTAGTTCCAATTTTTGCAGGAATATGTAGGGAGGGGACCCTTTACCATGCTATCCGACTGCCACGCTGTCGGGGGTGATTTAAAGAGACCTTCCCACGGTTGCCCCCGCATATCTCGAAAACGGTTCGTTGTAAAAAAAAACTCTAAAAGAAAAATGAAGCTGATAAAATTTCCTATAATTTACTATGACACTATATTTGAAAATAAAGAACCGTTTTTGAGATTATACTCTTTGAAAAATGGAAATTTTTTTTAAGAAATAAATTATTTTGCTAAACTTGTTGTTCTAAATTCTTACCAATTTTTTTAATCACAAAGTTGTGAAGCGATAAGTTGTAGAGAATCTAATTTCCTACAAAAATGTACGCATAAGTGTTAATTTATCTTTAACAGTTCAAAAGATACAGCGAATTGAAATGTTACGATAAATGTCAAAACTTAGTCATAAAATAACAAATCTTATAGTTCGCAATAATTGCAATCAATATTTTTAAAAATGGTCTAAATAAGTTGTAGAGCATTCAATTCCACGTCAAATGAGACCATAATAATATGTTTTGGGCCATCCACCACCAAACTACATTATGTAAGAGTTGGACCAATTTTCAACATCTTTAATTTTTTCTCAAATAGCTTTGTAAATAAACACTTTATCATAAGAATAATGCATATAAAAGTTTTAGAATTAAAGTCTGCGTCCTTTAAAATGAAAGCCAGACAGAAAGCGCACCCTTAGTGGCGACTCCGGTGCCGATATCACCAACGGCTGAGGAGCTATTAGCAATTAAAAGGGAGAGATTCGGGGCGAACCAAGAACCTTCTACGTCCAATCATTTCACTACTAGATGTGCAATAATTATTTTTTCTCACCTTATTTCTGGTATATAAAAGGCTAGTGTAGGTAGCTGGATTCAATACCTTCTGACAGTGCAAGAATCACTCACGTAGGATGTCAAAATAACGAGATATAGGCGCGAAAGGCTTGAGTGAAAAACTTATTTTCTGGCACCTGACCCTTCAATCTACTCCTGGAGACGCAGTTATTTTATCAAGAGAATTCTGATGTATAGATCAGGTAGCTAGACTCAATACCTATAGGATAATGTAAAACATATTTAGCTAGAATATCTACAAAACGAGACATAACCATCTGAAGTCTTGAGTGAAAAAAATCTTTTCCAAAACGCGACCCTTCAATCCGCTCCTGAAGGCGCAATAATCTCGGGAACGGCTGCTCCAATTTTGACAGGACTTTCACAGGTAGATAGATGGTGTTTTAAGGAATAACTTTTATCATTTTAATTATCCACTAGGGGGCGCAGAGGTCGTTTTTTTTCTGAAAATTCAAATTTTTAGCCAAATTTTGATGGGACTTTCACAAGAAGATTGGTGATGTTGTAAGGAGTAACTAAGACCATTACCCCTAAGTGGCGTTGGATCAGCTTTTTAATTTAAATAAAAATAAAAAAAGCCTTTAGCAAATTTTTTACCCGATAGTTGACACCGGGCAGAAGATATTGGAGAACGTATATACGTATATTAAGAATATTAAATTTAAATGGAAATATGGACTCAATATTGTTTTATTGCAACTAAATTTCGTAGAAATCGGTAGTGTTATGGACAAGTGTCTTGTGGGTGCGATGTATAAACCCCCTAATAATATGAGTAGTGTAGAAAATATCACAAATGTCCTCGAAGATATCTCACCAAGATATAACCACATTCTAATTGCGTGGAACTTTAATACTGATTTACTTGACATTCGTAAAAGTAATGTTAATTTAACATCACTTAACATCAACCATTTTACAGAAACTAATTCTACGCTTCTGGACCTGATTGTACTAAATCAACCTGATAAAATCAATTATTATGGCCAGCTTGATGTGCCAGGTTTCTCTTAAAAAACACGATCTTTTAACTGTTTTTTTATGATCTCAATTTATGTCAATCAACGTCTACAGAAATTATACAGTTCCGAGATTTCAAGGCTATTGATATGGAAGAATTATTATGTGCAGTGACATTAACTTCTTGGTCGAATCTTTATCTCTTTCCATCGGTTGACGATCAGGTTCAATTTTTCATGAATAATGTCAATTATTTATTTAATACTCATTTGCCAGTGAAAACTGTCTCTGTCCGAAATCAGAAATATGGGTGGTTCAACTACAAGATTGAAAAGCTAATTCGTGAAAGAAATATGGCTTACAAACGTTGGAAACGATACAGATTGGCTGCTTTTTATGAGCATAAACTGTGGAAAAACATTAAAAACTTAGGTTTATCTAAAAAAAAAATAAAAACAATTCTTTAAATTGTGACGCAAATGAATTGAACGCTCAGTTTGTCCGCACATTTCCCTAGTCTGTCTTCGCTCTATAATCCCGAACCATCCCTCGACATCCATATCTCTCTGGAAGTAAATAGTTTGTTAAGCTTCTGCAGAGTCGAAGAATTTGATGTTTTTATAGCGGTCCATGAAATTAAATCAGAAGCATGAAGAACCCGTTCATATCACCGTACCTTACTCATATTTTTAATTCTATACTCACAACCTCCTGTTACCCCAAAATCTGGAGAGTTTCAAATATAATACCCGTTCGTAAAAAACTCTAAAGCTGTTTGTAAGAAATTCAGGACTATAGCTATACTCCCTTTTATATCAAAAGACTTCTAAGTCAACAAATCTCTAGGTATTTGAACTCAAACCGATTGCTTACGCCTGTTTAAGCTGGTTTCAGACCAAAACATAGCTGTTCTTCCGCTCTTCTTAAAGTTGTTGATGACGTGCGATTGCAAATTGCCTTTGATAGGGCTACAACTTTGGTACTGCTCGACTTTTCTAAACCTTTTGACTCTGTTCCCCATAGTATTCTATTAAGAAAACTGAAACACAGTTTTTTCTTTGATAGAACGGCTGTAAAACTTATTGAGCAGTATTTTATTGGCAGAACACAGGCTGTATCCATTAACTCTAAGCTATCCGATTTTCTCCCAACACGAGTAGGAGTTCCTCAAGGGTCTATATTAGGTCCACTACTTTTCTCTGCTTTCATTAACGACCTTCCATCCACTCTTAATCACTTTAAAATAGTCATGTATGCTGATAATGTACACATTTATTCAATGTCAAGCTATAGAGATTACCAAAAATATAGTTGATACCACCTGTTTGCCTCAAGTCCACTGAGGGAATTCGACTGTAGTGTATGTGAAGACTGTGAAAAATCTGGATTTGATATTTAATCGAACTCTTGCATGTACTCTAGGAAAAACTTATGGAGCTCTTCGAGCCCTTTATGTTTCTGGTAACTGCTTGCCAGTCAGTGCACATTAAGTTAATTTTGGTCAAAACGCTAATTTGTCCGATATTATTTTTACTACTTCTGTAGTTAAGATAGTGTTTCTAAACAACAGAAGAAGTAAAAATAATGTGTTGCTTTTAACAATGTTGTTCGTTTTGTCTAAAAACTTCGAAGGTTCGATCATGTTTCACGTTTCACTGGCACTATCTTCAATATGTCACTACGTAATTACCTTAATAGTAAAATTTTAATTTGTTTGTTTAACTTGATACAAACAGAAACACCTGAATAATTGTTCGAAAAACTAGTCTTCTCGCGATCACTAAGAAGTAGGGTCTTAATAGCCCCATCATTTAGGTACTCTGTTTCCAAACGACAATTGTTCGTCTATGCTACTAGACTGTGAAATTGTCTTCCTGTCGAATTGAGAACGATAAGCAACTTGCGTACTTTTACTAAGTCTTTAAATGATCATTTAAAGTGCTAAATTAATTGAAGTTTTTATATTATTTATTTAAATTGTAATTTTTTGATTAATTTGATCAGTTTTTATTTTCTTAATTTATGTCTTAATTTTTGTCTACATAATCTTTTAACCTAAATTTTTACTTAGTATTACTTAAGAAAACAACTATTGTTTTATTTACAATGCTAATGTCTAATCAATAAATAAATACAATAAATAAGCCACAGCAACGTGTGGCCGGGTCTGCTAGTATTAATATAAGAAATCATTGTGATAAACCTTTACTGAAAAAAGATCGTCTAACACGACTTCACTCTTTGTGATGCAGACCTAAAATTTAAAATTCCCTTTTGAAAGGCCTCCTAAAAATAAGAATACAAAATTGTTTTCATCAACGCTATTGAACGTTTTATTGAAATAGGAACTTGGCGACGCCTGTTGAATTTTTTAGCCTTTAAGGACTTATTGCAGAACTTGCTTTTGTAAACATGACCATAAACTTTTGTTCACCCTTTCCGTTTTTAAGTTGGTACCGACAATATATATGTATTTTACTTCGGTGCTGTGTCACAACTTTTTAAATGAACCCCCACAACCATATTTAAACCCTTATAAAAGCCGGGAAAACGGAAAATATTTTCCCCATGAAGTCAACGGGGTGACTAGATCTCCTTTTCTTATTGTGAATGAATCCGAACCGTTTTATTTCTTCCTCTTGCGTGTGCTTAGAGATAAGCGTTTATGTAGTTTAAAACGAAGACTACAGTCGGTTCACTCCGTACCCATACTCCGTTAAGTTCATTCGAAGGATGTTTTTTTTATTAAAGATTAAGGCGCAGTGACACTCCCGGTTGTCTTCGGGATTAACAAGTAAAAAAAAACTTGTTCGTGTCAATTTCAGGAGGGAATTTATTGTGTTGTCAGGTTTAAAAAAAAAGGATTTTTCGAAGAAATAGACGTGAGCTACAAAGAAAAAAAAATAAGCCAAGCTAATTGCATTTTATTTCACTTCGAAGTTTGATCCCTTTTTGCGACATTCTTTTACTAAGAAACTGAGTTCATTAAGCTCAAGAAGACAGAAGTTTGAGAGATAAAGTTTTTTTCATTTTTATCTGGGGATTAAAGAAACTTTGCTGACTTGGAATTAGACCAAATTTTAAGCTCCTTTTAGATATTTACCACTGCCCTATCTATTTACATTAATTCCCACCTGTAAAAAAGGACGTGCCTAAGGATGTAGAAATATTTCGATTCCCTTATAAACCATCTAATGGATTTAATATAAAACGTGTAAGAGAATAGTATGTTCCTGGAACAGAGATGAAACAGGAAATCTACGTTCCGGTCAGTTATAATTACAGTTGTCTAGCCCTTGGCAAGCTTGCTGGTGTTTATAGATACAAATAAAAGTTTTATATAGATACACATTCCAAATGATGCTATTTCGTGGAAGTTTTCTTCTGGAATTGATTCGCACATGTGTTGTTGGTCTTGCTCCTTTTTAATCTTCAATTCGAATCGATTTATTGGAACAAGTGTTTCGCTTGGAAATTGCTTTATGGGTGTTCGATGGACCTTTAACTTTTTATTTAATTTTGGGTATCAATAAGAAAATTAAACTAATAGGATTTGTAAGAAAAGTTTTAATGGGTATTTGGAAAAGTTTTAGACTGGGAAAACTTTTGCTATTTCTGATGAAAAGTTATTTCTGAAAAATGGGAGATACTGAATTATTTTGTTTTTGTTATTTCGGATGTTGGAGCATTTTTGGGTTTCAGGATTACCCTAACAGTCTTGGGACACCGTACGAGCATTCTTCTTAGAATAAATTAATTCGATCATAAATCAGTCATTTCGGAGTGAAACCCTTATAGAATTTCAACGTCGATTTACTACTGCTGATTTCATCACCCTATATGCACAGCTCGATACTTTGATCCCTTCTATATACACAGCTGGTCGAAAAAATAGGTGTGAAGAAAGAATTTGCTCTTAGATACGCGAACTGGAATGGACCTGAAGGACTTAAAAAATGGCGTAATCTCCTGTGGAGCGACGAGACTAAGACTAAAATAAATTTGTTTTCTTCGGACTCCGGGCGTAATGTAAGACGCCCAAAAGGAAAAGAATACCATCCCCGCTATACACAAAAAACAATCAAACACGAAGGTGGCAATATTATGGTGTGGGGATGTTTTTCCTGGTACGATGTCGGTCCTATATTTCTCATTAAAACCATATTAACAAAATATCGGTATAGGGATATCTTGGAAAATGTCATGCTTCAACAGGATAACGATCCAAAACACACGGCGGGTCTCGTAAAAGATTGTTTCCAAGAGAAGGAAGTATCTCTTATCCTGTGGCCAAGTCAATCCCCTGACCTCAATCCCATTGAGAACTTCTGGAATGCACTCAAGCGAAAGTTAGGCGGGCAATATTTCACAAATGGAAACCAATTGTGGGAAGCCGTTCAAAGAGAATGGTATTCTATACCCAACCAGACATGCCACAAATTGGTGGAATCAATGCCACGCCGACTCCAAAAAGTTCAAGCTAACAATTGAGGATACTCTGGTTATTAGAGTTAGGTAATCGAAAATTTAGGTAACCAACATTAAATGTTAATAAAATCAATATTTTTAATACTTTAGGAAGACGAGTCTATTTTATTGACCAGGCTAAAATGCGTCAATCGACAGTTTCGGCCACTTATTATGAAAATGTTCTATTAATTCAAGATCATATTAAAGTCTTTTATTTTCTTTGTTATTGAAGTTTTATTAAAAACATAAAAAATTATAATGCAACTGAAAAAATGTAAAAAAAAAATTAACTAATACAAAAATAAATAGTCACACCTATTTTTTTGACCAGCTGTGTACATTCCTGACCGTTTTGATGGAAATTAAATGAGTTTGGCACGAATCCTAACAATTTCAAGGCCTTTACACACTTAATCAAATGGACAGAGCCTTCCGTTAATCATCGTACAAATATACCAAAGTCGATACGACAAACATGTTCGGTTTATATCTCATCATAGTGAGCATATCACTTTTGTACTCAAAAAACATACTCACTACATCCACATTCGAAACATCACATCCGTTAGGGCTTTTCCATCGGGCTGATTAACTGGCCCATTTGATTTCGATGATGAGCCGATGGCCTCAGTAGCCAGTGCTCTTAAATGTGTCTACTTCGTAGATTTATCTACGGAGTAGATTAAAATGTAATGTAATGTAATGATTTCGATGTTCATGCGAATACTGAAAAGAATCTTTTCAAGTATTTCTTCCAAACTTGGAAAAAGACACCAGTCCTCAGCAGATTCCTCCTCTTGGGATTTGTATTTTTGACTATTGATCCAACCATCTCATAGATGAAGCTCCCCGTAGGTAATATCTCTGATGAGTTTTGTTGACCAGTCATCATCACTAGTTGGTTTCACCGATGAATCCTTAGGAACATTAAGATGAAAGTTATGAACCACCCCAGGATAATAGTCTCCCGGTTACGACTTAATAAATGCTCTAACTCTTAAAGAGTTACCGAGAAGAGTAATTATTAATATTCAGAACTTCTTCCTTGGAGTTGTACAAAAAACCTGGTCTTCTAGGCAAGAGATCTTGAATTTCAAATGTGTGAACGAGCGCCTCGCATCAATCCGCTTCAGTTCTTCATTGAAAATAGTAATTTTAACAATTTTTTTTTTGGAGAGTATAACCACTTTTATATATATATAAACTCTGGTTAAATAAGCTTTGATTAAGAATTTTTGGGTGCCAGACGTTTCAAGTGTCGCCACACCAAACCAGATGCCCACCAAAAGAGGCAGAGAATAGTTTTTGGTTCGGAGGTATGTTAAATAATCAAGAATTATCTCCTTGTTACGAATGCGGCGCTGCAAAAAAAGGACGAGAACTGCTCGCTAGCTCTACAAGCAAAAAAAAAAGGGAAGAATACCGGCTTCTCCAAAAGAAAAAGAGAGAAGCGCGCGATCAAAGCTATTGGGAGATGCTACTCCAGGAACAATGTGCGAAAGTTTTACCAACAGGTAAAAATAACGTGCCAATGAAAAAAATCCCGCACAGAAGCCTGTAGAGATAGGAATGGAAACCTCGTAGTAGAGTCACAGTCGGTGCTGAGTACATGGAAGAACCATTTCTGCAGACTGTTAAACGGCGAAGAAGACCGAAATCCCGCTGTCAGGCAAAATGAACCATTCAAAATGGACGACGACAGACAAAACTTCAGTCCACCTGATCAAAACGAAGTGAGGAAAGCAATTATTAAACTAAAAAAACAAAAAAGCTGCTGGCCCCGACGGACTACCCGCCGGCCTTTTCAAAACGGCCGGAGATGACCTGATAAAGTGCATATACTCATCTCTAAAGTTTGGTCAGAAGAAAATATCACTGATGAATGGAACCTCAGCATCGTTTTCCCGATCCACAAGAAAGGAGACCCTCTAAACTGCGCCAACTATACCTCTTTGTTGATTTTAAGGCCGCGTACGATAGCATTTATAGAGACAAGCTATACAGAGTCATGTCAGGTTTTGGCATCCCCACAAAACTCGTCCGACTGTGCAGGATGCCGATGGAGAAGTCTTGCTGCTTCGTCAGGGTTGGTACAGACCTCGCAGAAGCTTTTGATGGTGATGCGCTATCGTGCGATTTCTTCAACCTAATTCTTGAAAAAATTATAAGAAACTCCCAAGTTAATATCCACTGGCACAATTTTTGTCAAGTCTGTGGAATTGTTAGCATACGCTGACGACATAGACATCATTGGCAGAACCCAGCGAACTCTCACTGGAGCGTTTGCTAACATTGAAGCTGAAGCAGCTTAGATGGGACTAGCAGACAATGAGGCCAAAACGAAGTACCGGGCTTTGAAGGAGAAGGTTCAACCATGAACTATACGAGCTGTACAGCGACATTGACCTGGTCAAAAAAAATACGCATATCACGTTTAAGATGGCTAGGTCATGTAGAGCGAATGGACTACAATGCTCCGGCTCGCAGGATCTTCGATTTCATCCCAGATGGTAGACGCAGTCAAGGAAGACCTCGCCTAAGGTGGCGCGCTCAAGTGGAGGACGACCTCAGCCAACGTGGAGTGCGAAACTGGAGGCCGCTACCCAAAGACCGAGCTGGCTGGAGAGGCATGTTGGTTGAGGCCAAGCTTCGTCCCGAACTGTAGCGCCCCCTAAGTAAGTAAGTAAAATGTCAATCAATACTTTTAAGTTTTTGAATAAAATGGTCTTTATACAGTGTTTCCAAATATTGACATTGCATTAAGAATGTTGCACGAATTATAGTTGTGAGAGAACGTTTTCTTGTTTGGAGCGGATCAGAAATTATTTGAGGTCAACTATGTCATTCTCGCTTAAATTCTTTGGCATTATTATCTAAAGAGGCGGAAATTTTAGGATCAATAGGTTGCGATGAGATTATTCATTACTTTGGCTAGTATATTATATGGTCTCCGCGAATGCGCCTTATGAACGCCATCCTGTCGGTCCAATTTTGCACCACTTCTTCGAGCATACCTGATATTATTTCTTCAATAGTGAGTAGAATTTTGGCTTCTAAATGATAACTCGTTTCGTTTCTTGTTAATCAGTATAGGCTAGAGATTTAACATTCCCCCACAAAAAGTAGTCCAAAGGTGTCAAATCATAAGAACCAAGTGGCCTATTCACATTTCTCCTCTAAAGCATTTCCAATGACATGAGGAATAAAAAAATCACGAATAATTTTCCTGTAGCGTTCGCCGTTCACGTCACGATTATGTTGGCGGCAATTTGCAGAAGAAATTAAAAAGAAATATTTTTCAAAGGCTTTAAAAAAGAATTTATTTATTCCATGTGGCAATAAAATGCACATTAAGTTCATTAAAATATCACGCACCTCTCGTTAACAATAGTAATGGCCAAAAATGCTTTCCACCAATACCTGAAACCCCCGCAGGACATTGCCACCAGCAATTAAGAGGTTATACATAGTAATTTCCCAAAACTATCAGCCCGTAAAACAGTGCCCTGTGGCCTATGGTTACCAAAACGACGTACGACACGACGCAACATATGCTGCACCATTCCATTTCTTGGCAACAGGAGTGAACTCCATTTTGTCCGAAATCGATTTTTTGCTTTGACGCCCACCACAACACCCTGGTTTGATTACTGGGGCTACCCTTTGGTTGGAAGAATTATTTCATGTCCTTTTTCGATACCCCCTGCGTCGGCCGTCAGGTCAACACGGGCTAGTACTAAGAGAGTCACAAGGAGCCATTAGGTAGCTGGCCTCCATTCAGTTTGTTGTCCTCCTTTTCGGAACTGAGATTTGATGATTCTTAACGTATATGGACGCGGCGAATATTGTAGCCATGGAGCCTCATATGGCGGCCATTATTGGATTAGGGCCGAACAAAGCTTGTAATTAGTTAAAATAATAATTGTTTCAAACGGTATTTAGGGTAAACAGATTTACGGGATTTGCACGTGTGGAAGTCACTTCGTGAACTTTGCTTAGGAATTCCGTCTTAATGGAGTCCTATAGGGGCATTGCCACCTCCATGTTTGTGTGGAATGATTTGTGAGGCGTTAAATACTTATGTGTTGCTACGTGGAAAATATTTTACTAGTGAAAATGATAAGTTGAGTATTTAGGGCGAAATGGCAAGAAAATTTATGTTCAATTTGCAGAACGAAATGTATGGAATTGGGGACACAAGATGGTTAATGGGTTTCTGTTTGGCTCCTCAAGGTGTGAAGTTATAGCACTGGCTTTGCACCATGGGCAAATGAGCTATGACAAGTAGATGAGATATGGGAATATGTTTTATCTGCAGCAGCACTGTGTGTCTTGGTGGATCCTCAAGGTTATGAGATAAGTTGAAAATAATGTCATCTTAATCCTTGATATTATCGCTTAAAGGAGCAAAAATTATTGCTTTTTGAGAGAATCTCATTGTAGGGAAGAAAATATTAATTTTGATTTTTCTCGAAAACGTCTTTTTCAAATTTATTTTAAACAAAATATTAAACAAACAAAATAAATAAAAATATATTAAACAAATTAAAATAATATGTATACAATAAAATAAAAAAAAAATAAATAAAACAAAAAAAAAATAAAATAAAATAGATTAGAATTAAATAATAAAAATAAAATTAATTTCAATAAAATAAAATAAAAAAGAACAAAATAAGATAAAATAAAATAATATGCATATAATAAAGCAAAATAAAAAATTAAAATAAAACAAAATAAAATAAAATAGAATAAAATAAATAAAATAAGACAAAATTAAATTATTATTAAATTAAATTAAATAAATCAAATAAAATTATATAAAATAAAATAAAGTTGTTGAAGATAAAAATATTTGTATATTTAAATAAAAGTATATTTAAGAAAGTTTTTCTAACTTTTTGACATTTGACAATTATTTCATTTTATATTTGAACTTATAAGACACACTTGAATAAAACTATTTCTTGAGGATAGACGTCTTTCTTCTATTATTAACCATGAATATCCTAACATTGGTTATGGGCCCAGTCCTACAACGCGTGATTTAACTTTTCAATCGTATTATCTATTTAGTAAATAAAAAAGTATTAAGTTTAAACAATTACAGGATGAGTTTCTTAATGCAAATAGATAAATTGTGTGCTGACAATTATGCTACTTGGTCGGTGCAAATGAAAAGTCTGCGCATCACCTTGGATTAATGGACAGTAGTAGAGGTTAAGTGTCCGGATGCTGCAACACCGGCCGAAAAGCAAAACTGGGAAGCTGTCGATAAGAAAGCCCTGGCATATTTAACTTTGTGTGTTAAGCCTTCAGAACTTATGTACACATTAAGCATTGTAAGTCCACAAAAGAAGCTTGGACTGTTTTGAGTAATTATAACAACGCGGATGGACCCGCCAGGAAGGTAAATTTGTTTAAGAAATTGGTGCGTTTTAAATTTGCTTCTGATGACAATTTCGCTGCCCAAATGAATAATTTTTGTACGATCATAGATAATGAAATCAATTGCGACATCCAGGAATATCTGCTTTGTATCATGCTGTTATGTAGTCTACCTGATGACATGAATAGCTTTGTGGAAGCAATTGAAAGCAGAGACCAGTTACCTTCATTTGAACAACTCAAAACGAAAGTGTTGGAGGAAGAACGGCGGCGTCATGAAAAAATACAACGTGAAAGCGAAAGTGTGCTGGCAGCTAAGGTGCAAAGGTCAAAAAGGTCTGATTGGGAAAAAACAGGTTGGGAACGACAACGGAACGAGAATGTTGGTGGAAGTGGACCCCAAAAATTCCATTCAACGACAAAGTCGGGAAGTTTAAAAAAAAGATAAAATGCTACGTATGTGGCAAGAGGGGGCATTTTCAACCACAATGTGATGTTAAAAGAAAGGAGTCTGTAGCAGCAGTTCTGGGTCTGTACACGCCATCAAGGAAATCCGTTAATCAAACAGTTTGGATCCTAGATAGTGAGGCATCATCGCATATGACCAGTGATAAAAAAACTGTTCTCCTCGTTGGAACATTCTAATCGAACCGTTATTTTACCATCAGGTGATTGTGTTATTGCAAAAGGTATGGGTAATGTTAAAGTGAGATCGAACTATTGCGACATTATTTTGCGCGATGTACTGTTTGTCCCTAATTTGCATGGTAACTTTCTTTTTGTTAGCAAAATAATAGAAAACGGTTGCAAAGTACAGTTTACTGAAAAAGAGACAAGTGTACAAACTAAAGAAAATGCATCCATTTTTACCGAAAAAATTAGATAATGGTATTTTTATTCTCATCTCATAAGACAGTGCAGCGGTGTGTGAGACGTGATAAGAGGGCAAGATTGGACAAACTTGCGGAAAATGCGGAACAGGCTGCTAAGGACATTGTTGGCCAGCACTAATACTAACCATCCAGTGTTAGATTTGAATGGCAACCTTTTAGTGACGATAGAAGATCAGCTACAAAGATGGAAGGAGCACTTTTGCGCACTGCTAAATAGTGACCAAAATGCAGAATTGAATCCACAATTGAACAACATGCGCAGATCTTCTAGGGGCATTGATACCAGTCCCCCAAGGGGACAGAGATTAAAAACGCGATCCATCTTCTAAAGAAAAACAAGGCAGCTGGACTTGACGGTATTCCTGCGGAGTTCCTGAAAACAGACCCTGAAGCAGCTTCCCATATTTTGCTAAATTTATTGCAGGCTGTTTGGGAAAGCGAAACTTACCCACAGGACTGGAAGGATGGAGTTATTGTGAAGTTACCAAAGAAAGGGAACCTCAAAAACTGTAATAACTGGCGCGGTATCACCATATTGTCCGTTTTTCCGAAATTAATGGCAACCATTGTTCTCGAAAGGATAAAATCCAGGATCGAATCTACCCTCAAGAGGCACAAGGCGGGATTTCATAGTGGTCGGTCTTGTGTCGACCACATCAACACCTTGCGAATCATACTCGAACAGTCGTCTGAGTATCAATCACCGCTGTACCTCATGTTTGTGGATTTTGAGAAGGCATTCGACAGGGTTAATCGTGTATGCATATGGAGATCGCTTATTGCGAGAGGTATCCCTGAGAAAATTGTCGCCATTATTAAAGAATCTAACAACAACGCAAGGTGTTTCGTTTTGCACAATGGACAGCTTTGCGATTCCTTTGATGTGCGTCAAGGAGTGAGACAAGGAGATGTCCTGTCACCAATTCTGTTTTTACTGGCAATTGACGATGTGATGACTGCCACGGTGGGTGAAACTGAGAGGCATGGTATCCAATGGAGTCTGTTTGACAAACTCAGCCACATAGACTATGCTGACGATATATGTCTCATGGCGAACAACACGGCTGGCCTAAATCAAATATGTCATTCGCTGCTTAAGGATCAACGCAAATAAGACCAAAATAATGACTACGAACCAAAGCACACAACAAGTTACTCTAAGGCAGGGACCCATCGAGGAGGTCACGCAGTTTAACTACCTGGGCAATTTCATAGCACTCGATGGCGGAACGGACCTGGATGTAAGCAATAGAGAAAACAAAGCCCGTAGTTCATTTGGAATCCTTTCTCCTGTGTGGAACTGCAGCAAAATATCGCTACGCACCAAGTTGAGACTCTTCGAATCCAACGTAAAATCTGTGCTGTTATATGCTTCAGAAACATGGAAATGCTCTGCAATCATCTCGAGCAGGCTGCAAGCCTTCGTTAATCGTTGTCTGCGGTACATTCTGAAGATCCGGTGGCCGCAAACCATATCGAACGCTGAACTGTGGAATAGGACCGGACAGAGAAAATTGGACGCCGACATCAGACAACGGAAGTGGCGTTGGATAGGCCATACACTGAGGAAACCTAACGACAACATAGCGAAGCAATCCTTCGAATGGAATCCTCAGGGTAATAGACGCGTTGGAAGACCGAAAACAACTTGGAGGTCATCTGTTTTGGGGGAAGCTCGATCTCAAGGTTTTCAATCGTGGCCACAGCTAAGGTCAGTCGCGGCGAATCGGGACAGATGGAAGGATCTTGTTGCTGCCCTATGCTCCAGAAGGAGTTGAAGCGCTGCATTGCAGCCGGATAACATATATATATAAATTTTTATTCTAAATTCGTGAAAAAATCATACCGAATATATAAATGTAGTTCACTTTAATTTTTTTTAATTTGATTCTACAATGTGACCGCACATATGAGCAAGTACGTGCGATCCAGTCGGCAATTTATTTAAAAATAAGTCCGAAGCATTTAATTTTTTTAAAGATTTCATAGTCGAAAGCGAGAAGCAAACGGGGTGTAAAATTAAATGCTTAAGAAGCGATCTCCAGAATTAAGAATTGATCTCCAACTAAAGTCTTGTTGTCCAAAACACCTTATGAGTGTTGGTTTGGTAGAAAACCAAGCGTTTCACACTTAAAGGTTTTCGGTTGTGAAGCTATAGCAATGAACACTCAGAGAGGAGAGGCAAAGTTTGAACTAAAAGACACAAAATTAGTTTTTGTTGGATGTTCCGATTCGGCAAAAGGCTTTACAGATCAATTATTATTTCAAGGGATGTTCTATTTTTCGAGAGAAATATTGATAAAGGCGACGTCAATGGTGCGTATGAATTTTTAATTGATCCTTCTGAAGGACAAGGGACGAGCACACCATATGATGATACAGAAACTGGAGCTGTGATTCCAGATGGAACTGGAGCTGACAAAAACACTAAAATTCCGGCCATCTGTTTCCGGCAATAGTTCTTCAGAAGATGACTTAATCATTGAAGGAAAGCGTAAGAGAGGCAGACCTAGAATCTTTAGAACCGGCAACGTTGGACGCCCGAGAAAAAAGTACATCACTGACAATCCCGATATTCTGAGTGCTTCTGTTAATGTCACTCCAACCAATGTGTATGACGCAATGAGATCGGAAGATAACGACAAGTGGAAGCATGCAATGTATGATTCTTTGTATAAGCATTGTATATACATTGCCTATAGTACTATCATGAGACGAGAAAAAATCTTTTTACCTAGAGCCGCTTGGAGTGCTAGTGTAGGGACATTTTATTTGAGTGAGAGAGAATTAAGAGCATGGTTTTTAGTGTTATGCTTTGTGCTTAGTTTCCTGCGCATGTGCAATGTGACAATGTGAGGCAAGAAAAAACCGAAGGAGAACATGAAATAATTCAGTATTTTGTTTTGTTCATTGTATATATGTATATAAACTGCTAGGAGTTTTGAAGTTTATATACAATGGTTTCGGTTAGCTGAGACGAATAGTGCAGAAATTCAATCAAAAATTGTTTGTAAATTGATTTATAGTATTATTGATTGATTATATATTATTGATTTATAGTAACAAAGATCTTTTGTTTGTTTGTGGTTTATATAATAGGTACTAGTTGACCTACCCAACTTAGCTCGCGGGAAAGAAATTTATAGTTAAACCAAAATATTTCTTTGTACTAATCTTCTATAGAATTTCTAAAAATACCACGGGTTTTTTACATTTGTAATACCTAATTGTTTAATTTTTACTTGCAGTTATTATAGGTAGATACTAAGTACAAATTATGCATTTGTGCAGAAAAAAAATTGAGAACAATCAAATACTTTTAACATTACGATGATAGAAAAACATATTTGAGTCACTGGCAAAATTCTGTCCGTCTACTAAACGGTTTGGCCAGTTGTCTTTAAATTTGGAATATAAGTTTATTTTGACATTCGACATAGGATTTTTTTAGTTTCTTTTTTAGCTGAAATATTTACGGTACTTGCGATATAACCGTCAAGTAAAAGCTTATTTTTGTCAGAAACAGCTCCATGAATTTTTTATGTAAAAAATCAATGTGCATTCTATTTTGGTAAAAAAAATATGACGGTGGGCTAAAACTGGTACCACCCATAGGAGTTTTTTTTTGGCATCGACTTTTCTGAGAACTGGTTAGGTAACCGATTACAACCAAAATTGATATTCAGGAAAATGTAAGTAGCCTTAGTAATCTTACACTATAATATATTTATATAGGTATATTTAAAAATAACGGCAACATTCAAAATAATGTGCTATACCTGTTTTAACGCCAAAAGTCTGTTCAATCATATTATTTTTTAAATAAAGAATTTCAGAAAAAAATAAATATACATATAAAAGACACGACTGGGTCGCACGTACTTGCTCCTGTGTGCTAATTTGTTTATTTAGGGGCAGGTGTAAGCCTTCGTTTTCTCGATTGAAATTTTTTGCATTCAGTAGTAATCGAATAGTTTTTTACTTGCGATTTATAGGGACTATAAGGCAAGTTATGCATTCGTAAAAAAAATTCTAACAATCAAACATGACATTACGATGATAGAGAAGTTAAAAAAGTGGGTCCGGAAATTCCGTCCGTCTGTCTGTCTGTCTGTCCGTATCGATATCTACAGCCTAAACGGTTGGGCCGATTTGATTCAAACTTGGTACATAGTATTTTTAGAGTGCTCTACCCGATAGTTTTTGGAATTGGCATTCTAGCTCCAAAACTAACGGCACCTGCCATATTACTTTTAATGAAAAACTTATTTTTCTCGAAAACGGCTCCTACGATTTTGATAAAACTTTCAAAATGATGGTATAAATAGTGTTTTTTTGATTTCATAAAAAAAAATAATATTTCCCCCAAATTTTTCCAATAGTCTAATGAAAGCAAACTTCGTTATTTGTATTATTATTTATTTATCGTTATTTATTTTAAAGCATTTCATGATCGTAACAGCATACAGCATACAGAATGAATAATAAGGACGCCTATGATAAACACATAAACATGCAAAAACAACTAACAAATAAAAAAAATACTCGATTAGGTACCTACTGAATGCAAAAATTTCAATCAAGAAAACAACTCAACTCAACGGTCATATGCACTTCCTTTACTTTTAGGCCTACAATTTAAATTTCAATGTCCCCTCTGGGGAATGCCAAAATAATCACACACACTAAGTTTAAAGATAATCGCTTAAGCCATTTAGGCTGCAGCTCGTTATACATACCTACTGACAGACCGACAGTCATTTTTTGTCGATCACTTTTTTAGACTTCTCTATGATCGTAATGTCATGTTTCATTGTTATCTAATTTTTTTTATATTCATAAATTCTAAACTTGCCTTATAATAGGGACTATAATAAATCGCAAGTAAAAATTGAAAAAACTCCTGTGTAAAATGTCAAAATAACCTTAAGTTCTAAATTTGAAGACGATTGGCTCAGCGGTTTAGGCTATAGTCCAAAATACATCCGTACAGACAGACCTACAGACAGACGGACAGAATTTTGCCAGTAACTCAAATATGTTTCTCTATCATCGTAATGTAATGTTTGATTATTATCACAATTTTTTTATGTTCACGAATCCTAAACTTGACTTATAGTCCCTATAATCACAAAGCTACTTGCGCATAAAAATCAACATCAACGATAACGAAGCCAATGAAATGAAAATTCAAAAAATAAAATCATTGTCGATCCTCTTGGTTGTTTACCGTCACCGAGAACAGGATATACACAATACACATACACATGTGCTTATTAAGTTTTCCTTGTTAGTATCTCCCTCACCCTCATTCACACCATCTACCACACCGACGACCGACTGATCGACCTGAATTTAGCTGAACATTTTATCAAAGATAATATAACAAGTATACCTACGTAAATACACACATTATGTAGGTATGTATGTAGGTACATACCTAAATATCTACCTACCCACGAAAGTTTTATATGAAAAAAATATAAAACTCAAAATAAACTTATCAACCAGCTTAAACATATACCCACACCATTCATTTACAAAAGTCGTTTTTCTTCTTTTTTTGTCATTCCTTTTTTTTAAACTAGCCATCTCGTCACCCTGCTTGTGTGAAGCAATCCAGTTGTGCAAAAAAAAAAAACTATACTCGCATCATTGTATATATGTAAACTGCAAACTACAAAGAGTAAAGTACATGTTCACAGAGTTTCTCTTAGAATTCTCTTTGTTCGCCTCTTTCAATTTACCAAGTTAGTTTTACCTAGAGCCGCTTGGAGCGCCACGGTCCACATGTCTCCATGATAGTACTATAGAAGTTTATATACAATGTGTATAAGAATAACACATGGGAGCTGATTGATACCAACTGACAAGAACGTAATTGGATCCAAATGGATTTTTTCTACGAAATTTAATCCAGGTGGATGGGGTTGTTGTCAAGTTTTCGGTGAAGATTTCCACGATGATGTTGTGTCAGCATATCTTAACGGGGAACTAGAAGAAGAGGTGTACATCGAGCAACCATACATGTTCGTGAGTGAGAAGTACCCAAAAAGAGTTTGCAAACTAAAAAAGTCACTCTATGGGTTAAAGCAGGCCGGGAGATATTGGAACAATAAAATTAATTCACTTTTAACTGAAATGGGCTTTCAAAGGAGTCAAACCGATAACTGTGTTTATTTCATGAATCACAAAAGTTAGTTTAATATAATTTCAATTTATGTCGACGATTTGATTATAGCCAGTTCGAAGGAAGCAACAATGAAAAATTCATCAATAAACTATGCGCTCAAGTCGAAGCTGTTGACCGTGGTCCTGTCAAACATTATTTGGGCTTGAAAATTCAGCGAGATGGTCTTCGAGGTGGATTCATCATACATCAAGAGCGATACACTGCAAATCTTTTAGAAAAAATGGTGAATGCTGGATTGTAAAGCTGCGACAATACCCTGTGAAGGAGGCCATGTTCTAGAAAAATGCAAGAGTATTCTCCGGCTTTAAAATTAAAGAGTTCCAATCGATAGTTGGAGGTCTTACTTATTTGGCTATTATGTCGAGGCCAGACATTGCGCACATTGTATCTAAATTGGCTCAATATCATAGCCATCTAAACTAAAACCCAAAGGTATGTTGAATTATTCGCCCACTAACGAAAATGTTGTTTGTTTCACAGATGCAGACTCTGGGGATCAAACCCAAAGTCTTTAAGCGGTTATGCTTCAGTCTGATCAATGAAATGGGTTTTACCGAGTAGTTGAGGTGGCTTCTACAATCAACTCAAATGCGAAAGCTTTCCTAACATACATGTTATACTTTTTGACATTTGACAATTATTTTATATTATTTTATAATATATTTTATATTTGAACTAATAAGACACACTTGAATAAAACTATTCCTTGACGACAGACGTCTTTCTTCTTTCTGCGGACTTAACCTTGAATATCCTAACAAAAATAATATAGAATAAAATAATATAAAATAATAAATGAATAAAATAAGATAAAATTAAATAAAAAAGAACAAAATAAATAAAATAATATGTGTACAATAAAATAAAAAAAATAAATATAATATAATAAAATTAAAAATAAAATAAAATATAATAAAATAAAAAAATAATTAAAAATTATTTAAAATAAAAAATTAGAATGTGAAATGAGTCATGCCTTTTTCTTTACTTACAACTCAGGAATCTTCTTGTTTTCTGAGCCTAACAAGTAGGTATATAATAATAACTTATTGGTTAAATTGATCTTTTTAGCTTTATAATGTAGGTAGGTAGTCATGTTAAACTCTCACTTTTTTTCAATTTACAAGGAAGGTACCTATTGGAGTACAATACAAACTTTAAATGCAATTTATTTTGTCCTGTGAATTAAATCGTATTTTGCAATTGCTTTGCATTATCATTCATCTGACAGTGCGCCTTAGGAAATATTGAAAGTGGTTGGCAACCCTAAGAAGTAGCCATCCCTATCCAAGGGACTTTGTACCTACTCACTCACTATCGCCACTCATCCACATACATGCAAAGGTAGCAACAAAAACACAACATTCAAAACCACGTTGCCCCTAGCAGCAGCTGGCGTTGTCGTCTACCGTGGAAACACAAACAAATTGAATTGTTCGTCCTTTTCCCCTCCATCCCCTCAACCATTCATATTCCATGACTATTTTTGTATTTTTTATAATAGTTTCGTTAGATACCCGTACCATCCCCATACAACGTCGTTGGTAATGGTAGTAACTCATGGGAACAATTCAAAAAAAAAAAAAAAAAAAAAATCCAATCGACTCTAGCAATTTTCCTAATTTTTCATCGACTTCTCATTCGATTTCGAATACATTACGAGTTCATAAAATTAATCAAATGGAAACCATAAACGATTAAATATGTGTTCCCAAGAGGAAACAAAATTGCGAAAGGTTTGCCGTCAATTGTACGCACGCATCCGGGAAGTATCCATCCAAATCCAACCAACCGCATCTTCATAAAGTATCTTCTCATCTTACCTGTTGTTCCATCTTTTGATGACGACTGCTACTAAGTGCTGACATTTTTGTTTTTTTTTGGTTTATCTGTGTTGACTGTTGAATAGTGTTGCACTTTTTTTATTTTTTTTACAAATGGCACTTCACACTATTTTCGTAATCAAAATGTGAAACTTTTCACAAACACATAATAAAAAGGGAAAAGCCTCGAGGGAGAGAAGGAAACAACACCGAACATCACGTTAACACAATTTTTTTTGCACTCTACCATTCGTGGCAATTATTGTGATTCATTTAAGACTGCACTATCAGAAACCACACCTTTGCACACCGTTGGACGGAGGAAATGAGAAGGGAAGTAAGGTATTCACCGGTAAAGGCAATGGATGGCAACTAAAAATAAACCAGAGCACCGTTTTGTTGTTAAAACACAAAGCACAATATTCAGCACGAGGTGCGTATAAGCGTAATATATGACAAGGGGTTGAATTCTTTTTTTTTTTTTTATCTGGCGCAAGGGATGATGATAACACGATATTTTGAGAACCGTTACAACACACGGACGACCTTCCAAGGCGACAGACAGACTGCAATTGACAGCTGCGAGAAGACAGAGCAAAAAATGTTTTGATGTGGTGAATTCGTTGTTTGAGTGCGGATGTGTTGGTTTATTTGTATTCCTTTTTCAGTTGGGATATTTCGTGGTGAATAAAAAACTATAAGGAAAAGCATTGCATACGCTTAGGATATTTTTCGGAGTGAAAGGATGCACTCAAAATGAAACAAATAGAATATGCGCAGACGCAGAATAAAATGAGTATGAGAGTTGGGAATTGTAATAGATTTGTTTAGGAGTAATTCGCCCTAATGCGATATATATTAAGATTTAAGATGAAATATAAAAAAGTTAAAACAAATTGTTATATCGTAATTTAAAAATGTGATTTCAGTATTTAATAGTATCTAATACACAAATTAAACGACTTCCCATTTTTTTATCCTACTATATATGTACATATAAACGTGAATGTTTTTTTTTTCGCTTTATTTCTGACGAGATGTAGTTGTCAGATGTTATAGCGGACTCGAGGTAAACAAAGCCCCTATATACCTCAAAGTTCTACCTGTCTATTGTGATGTTTTGTCCAATCGGCCGGTGTTGTGTCACTTTTTGTTGACAGCAGGTACTTCGTTTTGGCCTCATTGACCGCTAGTCCCATCTTAGCCGCTTCAGCTTCAATTTTAGCAAACGATCCAGTGACAGCTCGCTGGGTTCTGCCAATGATTTCTATGTCGCCAGCGTATGCTAACAATTCCACAGACTTGAAAAAAATTGTGGATATATATAATATTTTTTTCAAGTATTAATTTGAAGAAGTCGCACGATAGGGCATCACCTTGCCAGAGTCCTTTTTTGAGATCAAAAGATTCTGTGAGGTCAGTGCCAACCTTGACGGAGCAGCGAGAGTTCTCCATCGTCATCTTGCACAGTCGGACGAGTTTTGTGGGGATGCCAAAACCTGACATGGCTCTGTATAGCTCGTCACTAAAAATGCTATCGTACGTGGCCTTAAAATCAATAAAGAGATGGTGGGTTTCCATATGGAATTCTTGGGTAGTTTCCAGGATCTGCCTTAGCATGAACATTTGATCGATTGTGGGCTTTCCTGGCTTGAACCCACACTGATATAGGGGCCAATCAGCTGACGAATGGGTCCAGCAGCCTTGTTGTTTTTTTTAGTTTAGTTTAGTAAGGTGGACGGCACGTCCTTCTTACCTGTTGGTAAAACTTCCGCACGTTGTTCCTGGAGTAGCATCTCTCAATATCTTCGATCGCGCCCCTTTCATGTTCTCTCCTTTTCTTTTGGAGAAGCCGGTGTTCTTGCCGTCTTTTCTGCTCGTAGAGCTCGCGAGCAGCTCTCGTCTTTCTTTGCAGCGCCGCTTTATATGCCTCTTGTTTGGCTGCATGGGCTTGCCTGCATTCGTCATCGAACCAGAGGTTTCGTGGTGGTGCGGCCTGGTGAAACCTAGCAAATCAGTTGCCGCATCTCTGATGGCTTGTTAGCAGTGTTGCTACTGGTCTTCGGCACTTGATGCTGGCGGTACTGGATTTCTTGAGAGGTTACGGGATATTCGATCGGCATAGGCTCTGGCGGTTTCTTGCGATTGCAGCTTTCCGACGTCATACTTCCTCACAGTATTACTCCGTTGTTTTGGTGTTCGGGTTATTCGCATTCTTACCTTTGCTGCAACAAGGTAGTGATCCGAATCGTTGTTAGCTGCTCGGAAGGTGCGAACATCCAAGATACTGGAGGCGTGTCCTGTATCGATCGCAACGTGATCAATCTCGTTGACGGTTTTCTGATCTGGGTGTCGCCAAGTCCCTTTGTGTATATCGAGATGAGGAAACCGTGTGCTTGCAATGGTGACGTTATGTGTCGCTGCGAAGTCAATTAGCCTAAGTCCGTTTTCAGATGTTTTCCGACAGTCCTGCCAAAGATTACCTCTTCAACTATTTTGGCGTTAAATCGCTTAGTACGATCTTAACGTTGTATTTAGGGTATTGCTCATAGGTTTTATCGAGGAGCTCATAGAAGTCATCCTTGGTGGCGTCATCTTTGTCCTCTGTGGGGGCATGAGCGCATATTAGGCTAATGTTGGCGAATTTAGCCTTGATACGGATTGTCACAAGTCGCTCACTTGCGTGTAGAAAGCCCAAGACTTCTTGCCTAAGTCTACCACTTATGACGAATCCGCACCCAAATAAACGCTGTGGTCTTCTTGCGCAATCACCGTAGTACACATCACAGTTTTTCACCCTCCTTTTGCCCGGCCCATCCCATCGCACTTCCTGGATGGCAGTAATTTCTGCTCTGTTGTTTGACTGCACGTGGTCTGTTAAGAGTTCTAACATTCCACGTGCAGATCCGAAGGTCGTTGTCATTAATTCGTTTTTCCGGGTCATCAACAGATAATCCGTCCTTCTCCAAGGCTATTGGTCTCGTCGCAACTTTGTTTTTTTTCTATGGCGCAGGGTTGTTAATCCCACGCACAACCCCCAACCTGGAGGGCCAGGTCCTTTGTTGGATTCCTTAGACAAAATCAACCGGAGAATTCGGAGTCAGTAACCCGCTTCGGGGATATGATCGCTGACGTTGGCTCATTAAGGGCTCATCCACCACCATCTTTATTTCAATGCCTTGACTTACATTGAATTGTCCCCATGACCTTATCTCCAAATACGTCAAAGTAGCTCATTAGGGCAACTGCTCCATTGACTGTTGACGCAACCATTGGTCCAATTGGTTGGGCTCATCCGCCGTACGTCCTCTTTCTGAGGGGATCGTGCAAGACTTCTGCAAATCGATCAGAACAGTCAGAGCATTATAGTTTTGCTATTTTTTCTGTGTTCAACACTCGCGCTTATATGTTTAGCAGGAATGTCCGGATTGGCAGACGATGTACCCGGTGGTTACCGGAGATAGTTACAATACTGATCAGTGCCTAACCCTCTTCATTCAAACTGCATACCAAAAACAAAATAAGATTTTATCAAAGTTCTTCCTACAGTTTTCGAAATATTTTTTTTTTCATAAATTCGTTATTAACTATAAAATAAGTGTTATGGGGACTCTATTTTAACTAAAAACCTTTAAGTGTTGTGGTTTTGACGAAGTAGTAGTAGTAATAATCCCGAAGAAGTTTTGAAAATATGTCGCTTTGCTTTTTTTCAATCGAAATGTTAAAACAAAAAAATTGTTTAAATTCGCCTGATCAACAAACCCAATACACGATATGGATTTGTTTTAAACTATTTAAGCATTGTTCATTAAAGTTCTACGCTTACAGTTTCATTTTAATGGGTAACAAAAATATATCTAGTACATACACATGTACATAATCTAGATATTATATTTTTGTATCCCAAACTGTGGGGTTCTTGAATTGAAGAAGACTATAATTAAATTTTTTATGACACATAATTTTACCCCAATGAAGTTTTCTTGGAATGTGTGACATGTTACGGTCCTTAATTAGGATATCCTCCAATGCAATGCAACTAGCTCATATGTAGAACACTCCTGTCAAGTCATAATTCTCATATCCTTTTATGAATTTTGGCTTTTCATACTTTTCAGTTCATAATATGCATTTAATATTCTCTGTGAGACCCGAAAAGTTCGGAGAAACTTTTTCACATTTCTATGAAGGAATATTTCCGCCATAATACATGTCCTTTGCTGATGTAGTATGAGTGACACTATGAATAGGACTCTGCTACACAATAAACTGTTAAATTCACAAAAAAAAAAAATTACTTTTTGATGGTTATTTTCTGAAAGTTCACAAGAATGAAAGCGAACTGTCAAGTAGACATGTCATCTTTTTGGCACCGCAGGAAAGGGGAAGGAGAAGGATCAAATTAAAAAAAAAAATGTCGGCAGGAATAGGTAAAAAAAATTCTAATGAATTTACTTTTACTTTTTTTATTTAAGTTTGTGTTTTTGATCTGGGTACTCCACAACCTAATGAACAAAAGACTTCCAATCTCCAATTTCTAGTCCTTCCTCAATACCTATAGTTTAATCAACAAGTTTGCAGGACTCTCCTGTACCCTTAATAGCAATTCATTAAATTCTTTCCTTTGGGATGCTATTAGGTACTTTGCAATGGTGGTGTTTGCTATGTTATCATCATTCCTTGGAAAGCTAACATGAACCATTTCGTAATGGAGTTATTAGGTATCCTTGGTAGTGCTTAGGGAATCCTAAGTAAATAATTGATTCCAAAGTAATTTCCTTTGTTTTCAAAGATATAATAGAAGAGTTCACACTAATTGTGCTGGAATAGTTAACTAGGTTGCTAGTTGTTTAAAATTGTTTCCGGAGCAACGATTACGTCTCGTTTTAATGAAATTAGAGGGAAAGAAAATTTCCGCAAATAAAGGGTGTTTTTTTTAGACGTGTGGTTTTCAAGAATCAATAAAACGCATATAATTTAATGTCACGGCCAAGAATTTAGCTTTATTATAAAGATAAGAGTATGCCATTTATGATTTAAAAATGATTTTGGGCAAGTGGTCTCCGCGGCTGGCTCGAATAAATTCCTGCCGAGAGGCCAAATTTTCTCAATTTTGTGAAAATCGGAATGGGTCACCCATTCCATCTCGTTTTGGACCCATTCACCTAACGTGCGACGCGCTTGATGGTCGTTCGGCTTAAATTCTTGTACGAGTTGGATTTTGTAAGCCCGTAAACCAAGATCCTTAGGGTCTTCTTCGATACTCCACTCCACCGAACCGAATCAGTTGTTCAGGAGTAAGTCTATTCTTTATGAAATGGCAAACCAAATTGAGTATAAATCAAGTGACAGCTGTCAAAAAGACTACCTCCGAAAAGAGTATTGTTAGATTGAAAACCACACGTCTAAAACAAACACCCTTTAGAAAGTTAATTAAATTTAAAGTTTCTTCAGAAATGGCTTCTGTATGAAGGTTGAAAATGCGTTGTGAATGTGATAGACGACATTTTCTTGAGAATACTACCACTTATGAGAGGAAAATTCAAAATTTCAAAGCAAATAAGCATATTTTTTTTTTTATAATTTACGCGCCTGAAAGGGGTTTTGCTTAAAATGTTAGAACACCGTACGAGCATTGCGCAAAAAATGTGTGGAAGGGCGGGGGGGGGGGGGGGGGTGAAAGAGTAAATGTAGCATTAAAAGTGTATCTTCAAATCACACATATATTTTTATATTTGTTTTAACATAAATATGACAAGAAACTCAACGTAACTTGAGTGTTGCTTCAATCTTTATTAACACAAACATTTTCCTGGCTCAAAGGCAGGCTTCTTGTACAGGGCTTGGGTAAAAATTCGTTAGGGAATATATGTATGCTGCTGGATATTGTGGTGTGTATGTTCTTATATCCACTTGGTCCTTAGAGCACCTATTGGTTGTCATGATAATGGATAAACAATCTCTAGGTAACCATATTGTGGTCTGGTTTTTCAGTTGACAACAATTACATGCGAAATGTGTCCAAAATCATTCAGACGTTTGTCTGGTATTTGAGAAATGACGTGGATTATTCGATTTACTTTCGGACATATCTTGACAAGAGTAATACTTTTTTTAAGTGGAATTGGTTATGACACTAAAGCTGATTTTTTAATTGTTGTTGATAATTTAGTGCTAAACATTTTACAGGGTGTCCGCCGGGAAGTTATACTATTTTGTTTTGCCGACATTTTGGTAAGCATTAGTCTTGACAGTTCATATTTGGCAGTCGTGAAGTAGACACGTGGCAAATTTATTATGAAAAAATATTCGATAAACCAAGTGTTTTAATCGTTAAAACATTTTATCAAAATCAATCATCGATTACTGTGACGATGAGAAAGTTACATGAAATTTTGGCGAGAAACAACGTGCCAACAACAACAAACGCACTATTTATCGTGTAGTGAATGATTTCGAAGAAAGAGGGTCTGTAGGGGATAGGCCCAAGCATGGACCATAAACCCTCTAATTATTCATCAGTCACCTTTAAAAGTTACAGTTTGGTGTGCAATTTGGTCAGGAGGAATCATCGGACCTTACTTCTTTGCTTCTTTAAAAATGAAAACGGCGTAACGGTAACTGTGAATGGGGAGCGATATCGTGATATTATTGAAAACTTTTTAACGCCACAACTGCATGCTTTGGGCTTGATTAACATGTGGTATCAACAAGACGGTGCCACATCGTATACAGCCAGGATTACAATTGAATTACTACGAGACCTCTTTCCACAATAAATTATTTCAAGAAATGGTGATGTGGATTGGCCTCCACGGTCGCCTGATTTGAGTGCTCCGGACTTCTTTTTGTGGGGATATCTGAAAAGCAAGGTATATGCAAACAAACCAGAAACGCTTGAGCAACTCAAACAAAATATTCGTGATGAAATACCGCGTGAAATGTGTGAGAATGTAATGAAAAATGTGCTCAAAAGTGCTCGCATTTGTGAGACTAACAGAGCCGGACATTTATCTGATATTGTATTTCATACATAATTGCCGATAAATAAAACATTTATCAATATAAGATCTATTTTCTTTCATTTAATCAAAAATTATAAACAAACAGGTATAAAGTAGTATACCTTCCCGGTGGACATCCTGTATTTATATTTTTTTTAAATTTATTATATTAATTATATTAACCGATTTATAATAGAGATTATGAAAAAAATATATAGATAATTGATATGATCCCAGCAGCGTCATTTGTAGACTCGAGGTCCTGCCCTTTTGTATATATTTCGTTGGGTTTTGTATTAAGTTACTCTGATCTCAAAGAGACTCAAGTCATAAGGCCCATTACTATACTTGGCTCAGTCGAAAAGCCTCTGGGCTACCGCATTCAGTGTTCTTAATCTGGGTTTCCCGATTAGGACTTTATTGATGAGGCAATGTCAAGCGTTTTCAGTCTCAGACATTAAGATGTTTTTTTTTTTATCCACGTGGCTCTTCTTGCGTTCTTGATCACAGATCTGGAAACCGATTTCCTATCTTATTTTGTTCAAATCCACCACAGCACTCTTGATCGGTTTCGACCTAGCTTTGATTTTTATTAATTGCATTCAGAATCTTAGAAGTCCTTGTGCCATCTTTCACAAACTTTGGAGGTTTTTCTTTAACCAGGATCTCTTAAAACAATATAAAGTAACTTTGACTCCCGTGGCAGGGGTTTGGCCAAGACTCGCCTTTTTTGGGTTCTTTTTTTTGTCGGTTGTCCAATCTCTAGTGTTGGACTTCTAATTTAAATTTTTTTTAAATACAATTGTCTTAAATGCTTTATATTATATTTACCACCCCCTCCCGCCAAATAAAAAACAATTTGTTTTTATAAACGCACCCAAATTAAGTATTCATTCAAAACATTACTCAAATAGACCCGTGGCGAAGCCTGCCTGTTGAATTTTATAGCCTTTTTTAGGATTTTTTTTTTTTGTTAACCGAATCATAAGCTTATTTCTCACCCTAAACCACCCCTTTTCGTTTTCATACCCAACAATTTCATTTAAACCCCAAGGCGGAAAAATAACCCGGATGAAGTCATCGGGCTTACTTAATTTCGTTCTCTTGGTACAGACCGTTTCATTTCTTATTCATTCCTTTGTGTGTTTTAGGATTAGGATATAAGCTTTAGTAGAGTCTAAACGGAGACTGTATTGATTACAATACAATCAGTTCCCTTCTTACTCCTTTCTGTGCGTTCAAAGCATGTTTTACTAAATATTAACCCCCAGACTGCCACTTGACGGTATTTTCAGGAAATTACCTCGTGTCTCTTTCAATTTTTAAAAAGGAATTTATTGTGTTGTCAGCTCTCAAAGTTTTTTTTTTTTTAAATGAAAAAACACGAAGACAAATAAGACGGCAAACTAAATGCATTATTTTAACTACGTTGTTTATTTCTTTTTAGCAGGTTTTTTTTCAAAAAGGAATATACCAACCTGGGTTCATTAAGCTCAAGAAATTCATGGTTTTGGAAGATAAAGTTTTCTGCATTTTATATAGATCATTCAAGGTATAACATAAAACTTTGCTGACTGAGAATAATTAACTTGCTATTAGTCAAAGTAACATTTTGCCGGAAATTCGAAACTTATGAATATTTTCCAGGATTCTATCAACTTCACTTGTTGCATATCACTTCACCTGCCCCTTATGTTTAAGAACAGCACTGTTTCAGGTGTATACTATAGGCATTAAATTATTTTTTTAATACAACTGTCACATTATCTTGTGCAACACACTGTTCCTTGCTTAAACCAAAGTAAATGGGAACATAATATCATTTTATGTATAAGCTTCTGATCGTGTGATACTCCCGCAAGAAAAGTACCTACATAGATCCCGTATATGTTAAAATGTTATAAATACAGTATTCAGTCGCTGGTTTCTAACTTTCTTTGTTAATAAACTGTCGTCAAGTACAAAAGCTTAATCCTAATGTGTTTTATTGTTTAAAACTCGGTATCCTACAATTCAGAAGTGGGATCTGATTTATTATTATTTTCTATTAATACATATAAAGTGTTCAATCATTTGTCGAGTGTTGAATTCCATTGTTATGTCACGTGAGTTTAGCCAGTTTCTGGAAGTGGCAAATGTTGCTGTCCTTAAAAACATTTTGCGATCCATTCACATAAAAACTGATGGTACTAAGGCGGTTTTAAGACTGCGAGTACAAGAGGCAGTCCAGGGCTATGGAGAGGAGGAACTTCAAAAGCTTGTTCAGGAGTTTGTACCCGAAGGCAGGAGAAATATCGCAACTTCATCTGATGAACACGAATCTGAGCATGAGGAAGAGCCACCTATCGCAAACAACAACGACATTGATGATGAGCTCAACTTTCTTCGAGAAGCATGTAAGAAGCGGGAGGAAATTCTTTTGTTAAAGCGAAGACTTCGAGAGTTGCAGTTGGAAGACGCACATGATAACCCTAGTTCAAGGCCACAAGTTTCGCATAATTTTAAAGACATGGAAGACTTATTGTGTCCATTTAGCGGGGATGATAACTTTCCTATAGATCGTTGGATGGAACATTTTGAAGAGTATGCTGAGACTCTCCACTTAGATAATCGCACCAAGTTCATATTTGGAAAGAGGCTCCTCACTGGAACAGCAAGATTATTTGTGAGATCTTTAAAATCTCGAAATTGGATTGATTGACGTGATGCTCTTGTCGGTGAATTTAAGCGTGTAGTAACAAAGGCAGATATTTTCAGTGAGCTTAATGGGCGAAAGAAACGACGAGATGAATCCATGCAACAATATGTGCTTTCCATGCAAGAGATAGCTTCACATAATCCAATTGAAGAAGAAGACTTAGTACAATTTATCATCAAGGGCATATTCGACACCGAAGTCAATAAAAGCATATTGTATAATGCTAACAATGTTGACGAGCTAAAGCACGCGCTCAGGAAATATGAGAAAATTAAAAACAATAGTCGCGAAAATTTACCACCAAAAGCTACCACATCTCAGTCTTTTAATCGAAACAAGCATACCCAGCTTAAGAAAAAAGAACGCACAACGGAGAGAGAAGTTATGGATGCACCTGCGAATGAGAATAGTTCTTATCAGAAGAGAGAATTCACCTGCTTTAAATGTGGTTGTCGGGGACACATAGCTAAACATTGTTCCAACAATAAACCAGTTCTAACAGTAAAAGACAACAGCAGCAACAACAGAACAGGGCAAATCAAAGTTTGTTCGGCGTCAGCGGTGATTGACAACGTTTCTTATCGGGAAAACAACAACTTCAATACACCTCGCAGCTCAGAAAACAACGACTTTGAGAAGGAGGTTTTTTATCGATTTGTGGATGGTGATGCTGAAAGTTCGATAACTCTGACAACACTTCTGGACTCAGGGAGTCCAATAAGCTTCATTCAAGAGAAGTTCTTGTTGCCATTCATGATTTCACCGTGGGAAAACAACAGTCGCTCATTCTGTGGAGTCAACAACAGTCCACTTCATGTCTTGGGAAGTGTCAATTCTTGTATACATTTAAATAATTTATCTACTAATTTAAATTTACTTGTAGTTAAAAATCAGACCATGAGTTATCCGGTTGTTCTAGGAAGGAACTTCATTGACAAGATTGGTATGGTATTGCAGACACCAAATAAGCTAGATCAAGGTCAAGAAAATATAATTTTGCCAGAATCATCCAACAATGCACAAAAACATCGTGATATAAGTGTAACGTCATTGTTATCGTCATCAAGTGATTGTCAAGAAACAAATTTTAGTATGAATATGTCTTTACCGTCTACAAGTCAGTGTCTTGGTCCGGATGTAAGTACAAATAATATTGACGTTTGTTTTATGGAAGAGATTTTAAATATTGACATTAGTGACGAAAAGTCAGAGTTAGACATAAAAGTTAATCGCGATATGCCATATAATATTCAGAAATGTGTAAGGGAAATAGTGAGGCCAGCTTTTAATCCAGATTTTAACGGAGTTTGCTTAGAAGAAAATCAATTCAAAATGAAGATAGTTTTGTCTAAAGATATTTTGTTTCATTGTCCGCCAAGAAGGTTACCATATTCACATAAGATCGAGTTAGAAAAAATTCTCAATGACCTGCTGAGCAAGGGTGTAATACGGGAGTCAAGTTCGCAATACGCGTCACCTATCGTACTTGTCCAAAAAAAAAAACAAAGAGCTTAGGTTATGTGTAGATTTTAGGGAACTCAATAAGATAACAATGCGAGATAACTATCCACTGCCTTTGATTGAGGACAATATAGACCAGCTTAAAAACAAAAAATACTACACAACACTAGATTTAAAGAATGGTTTTTATCATGTTCCACTTGAAGAAGACTCAATAAAGTATACTTCTTTTACTACCCCTATCGGTCAGTTTGAGTTTTTATACATGCCATTTGGGCTGAAGAACGCCCCATCTGTTTTTGAGCGCTATATGAAGCACTTATTCGGTAAAATGATTTTAAAGTCGAAAATCATTACTTATTTAGATGACATTCTAATTGCAACAGAGACGGTTGAAGAAAATTTAAATATTCTTCAAGAGGTCGTCGATATAGTCATTAGCAAAGGTTTAAAACTTAGATCGGATAAGTGCCTTTTCTTACAAACTGAAATAACATATTTAGGTTATAAAATAAATGAATCTGGTGTAAGTCCAAATTATGCAAATCTTAAGGCTATTCAAGACTTTCCACTACCTACTTCAGCCAAACAGGTTCACAGTTTTTTAGGTCTTTGTTCCTACTTTAGGAAATTTATTCATCAGTTTGCCAACACTGCAAAGCCTCTTTACGACCTGTTAAAGAAAGATACGGTGTTCATTTTCGGCTCAAAGGAATTGGAAGTCTTTAACTCATTGAAAAGAAAACTTACATCAGCCCCGGTCCTATCCATTTACAGCCCGAATAACGTTACGGAGTTGCACTGCGATGCTAGCACGCTTGGGTTTGGAGCAGTTCTGCTACAAAAACAAAGCGATGCTAAGTTCCATCCCGTATTTTATTTCTCCAAACGTGCTACCGATACGGAAAGTAAGTATCATAGTTATGAGCTTGAGACATTGTCTATAATATATGCCTTAAAACGATTCAGGATATATTTATTGGGTGTTCCTTTTAAGATTGTAACAGATTGTCAAGCACTTGTTTTAACTTTAAATAAGAAAACGTTAAATCCCCGTATTTCACGATGGGCATTAGAACTACAATCTTATGACTATTCAGTTGAACACAGAAAAGGTGATCGAATGGCACATGTAGATTCACTAAGTAGATCATTTAACATCCTCCATATTGACGATGAATCATTTGAATTCGTGCTTGCTGCTGCCCAAAAACATGACCCTCAGATTATTTCTATTGCTACCGAACTTGGTAAGTCTGAGAGTCCGCGCTATGAGATGGTTGATGGACTGATATATCGGAAGATAAATGGTAAAATAGTTTTTTACGTTCCATCACACATGGAGGAACAAGTAATCCGAACACACCACGAAGCACTTTGTCATTTAGGTGTTGAAAAGTGCTTTGAACACTTGTGTGGTATTTATTGGTTTCCTAAAATGAAGGATAAAATAAGAACATTTATAAAAGGATGTCTCAAATGCATTTACTTTTCTCCTGGATCTGGAAAAACGGAAGGACTACTGCACCCAATTCCAAAGGGAAAGTTACCATTGACACCCTCCACATAGACCATCTTGGTCCTCTTCCTAACTCCCTTTCCAATAAGAAACATATCCTAGTTGTTGTTGATGGATTTACTAAGTTTACTAAATTATTTTCGACTAAAAGCACCCAAAGTAAAGAAGTCATATCTTGTTTAAAAACATATTTTACAAATTATTCAAGACCTTACAGAATAATATCTGACCGTGGGACTTGCTTCACCTCGAAAGAGTTTGCCGAATTTTTGCATGACAATAATGTTCATCATGTCAAGGTGGCAACCCACTCCCCGCAATCTAATGGTCAAGTGGAACGTCTTAATCGCATCATAACACCTATGCTAGCGAAAGAATGTGAAGCGTTTACCACTTGTGATTGGGATAAGAGTTTGGATAAAATTGAGTTTGCCATTAACAACACCGTGAATCGAAGTACTGGTTTTACGCCTAGCACTCTACTCTTTGGCAGGAATCAAAAGGGAAGACTTTGTGATAAAGTGAAAGAATTCCTCGATAGTAATTTAGGATCTGAAGGAATAGATTTAAATGAAGTAAGGGAAGAAGCTGAGGTAAATATTGAAAGGGAACAAACACGAAACCAAATTTTGTTACGATAAAAGTCATAAAATTCCAACCAAATATAAGCCAGGAGACTATGTTATGATTAAAAATATTGTCACTACACCAGGTATAAACAAAAAATTATTAGCTAAGTATCGTGGGCCATATGAGATTAAAAAAGTTTTGTCCAATGACAGATATGCTATTGGCGACATAAATGGGTTACAGTTGACAAGATTACCTTATAAAGGTATAAGTTCTCCAAGTAATATGAGATTATATGCAGTACCAGACACTTACTTGAAAGATGATGAAAAGGAAGACGTTTTATTTGATTATGTTTTGAAACCGTACCAATGTTGTCCATGAATTTCTTGCTTTCTATTTTTAACATGTAATTAAAATTACATTTACTTTATGATTTTCATATATGAATATGTGAAACGTTAATTTATTTTATATTCTCGAAATATAAATTTGCTGATGTTATACTTATATATATATATATATATATATATAATGTTTTAAATGTAGACTTAATTTTCTAATTATGTAACACTTCGCATATTAATGAACTTTAAATGTTTGTATGATTATATGTACCTAAACTAATTTTAAAAGAAATGAATACTCAAATCAAATTAAGTGAAATATTTACCTAACTATCAACTCAAAATAACTTATGTATGTATTTAAATTTCGAAGATTTTGTTTCGTTATTTTTATAATGTAATCGGGACGATTTCACGATCAGGACGGCCGAGTTATAGGCATTAAATTATTTTTTTAATACAACTGTCACATTATCTTGTGCAACACACTGTTCCTTGCTTAAACCAAAGTAAATGGGAACATAATATCATTTTATGTATAAGCTTCTGATCGTGTGATACTCCCGCAAGAAAAGTACCAACATAGATCCCGTATATGTTAAAATGTTATAAATACAGTATTCAGTCGCTGGTTTCTAACTTTCTTTGTTAATAAACTGTCGTCAAGTACAAAAGCTTAATCCTAATGTGTTTTATTGTTTAAAACTCGGTATCCTACAATACCTATATAACTAAATGTTTTAATAGACAATTTAATGGATTTAATTTAAAACTTTTAAAAGAATGACCTCTTAAATGAAAAGGGATAGATACGTGTAGGATATTTATTATTTATTAATATTTTCTATGTTCTTGTACCCTAATCCTTGTAACGTGTAACCGCAAGCTAGCTGACATGAATTGGTGGTAAAGAGGTGTACATATGTACATACATATATGTAAAAAATGTTTAATCAATACGAATTCCATGATGTTTCTGGAATTAATTTCGTATGTTTTGTGGGTTTGTTCCTTTTCATTCTTAAATTCGAATGGATTTATCGATAAACTTTGTGTTTTAAAAAAGTTAGAGAAGTTTTAATTGAATTAACTTGAAAAATATTTCGTTTTTTCGGACTAAAATTACTTTATATTACCATTGTATATACATTCTATAGTACTCTCATGAGACATAAATATTTAATTAGGTGTTAGACCGCAATTCGTGGCGCTAAAATCGCCATTTGGGTGTTAATATAGAATAAGAAGGAAACACAAAAGTGTATTATATGTCCTCGTCTCCACTACTTTCCACTACTTAATCGGGTCAGAGGTGCAGATAAGATCGAGTTGCCGGCCCTTGTAATTCTTAGAAACAAACATGGCATTGCGATGATAGAGAAGTTGGAAAAAGTGGGTCCGAAAATTCCGTCCGTCTGTCTGTCTGTCTGTTCGCACCTCTACAGCCGAAACGGATGGGCCGATCTGTTTCAAACTTGGTATTTAGTATTTATTTGGTCGTATCTCAACGGGTGTTTTTCATTTTTGCTCTAGGTCGAAAAATAACGGTATTTGCCATACAATTTTTAATAAAAAGTTTGATTTTCTCGAAAACGGCTCTAACGATTTTGATAAAACTTTCATGGTGCTATGTTTTTACAACAATACATCTTTCAGTTAGAGTACTGTTTTTCGAAATTTGTTCTATAACGGTACCTCTCATAGAACCGGTTTTTTGAAATTCGAATTCGAATCGTAAACAATTATTCCGATTTCAATAAAATTGAACACACAGGAAGTCATATATAATTCAATTAATATTGCATTTCAACATTTTCAAAAAACTTTTTTTTTCGATTTTTATAAATTTTCTAAAAAAAATGGTTCTTGAAATATTTTGAAAACGGGGCGATTGATTTTTTTTAAATAATATTCCCATATGTAAACTACAGATTTCCTTATAATGGCATATGTACCTACTAGAACAAAAATTTAAATAATTTTTAGAAAAGTTTTTTTTTTTTTAAAAACGACTTTAAAAAAAAATTGTTTGAACGATTTTCAATATTTTTTTTCCTCGATAGACATTTGGTTTTCAAATTTTATTGAATACTTAGTTTTTCCGAGAAAACTCTAAAACTAAATAAAAAATGGGCACCACTGGGTCACACGTACTTACTCTTATGTGCCCAATTACGTACATCTTTGACAGAAGCAATTAATATTTACGTTGAAAATAACACAGTTTGAAATTATAAAAACTATCAAAACCACAATACATAACAGTGTTTAGAAAAAATGAAGTATGCCATCACACGTCTTAAATAACAAAGAATATAAAAAAAAGGATTTCGAAAATTGTAGGACCGGTTTTCATAAAATTCTGTTTTTTTTTTAGTTTTTTGAAAAAAAGAATTTGTTAGTAATTTTGTTGTGTAGTTTTTTTTTTAATTTATTAATTTACATCTGATTTTAATATTTTAAATATTTTTTTCGATAAGTTTTAAAAATATTGAATTTTCGAAAAAAACAAAAATTAATTAAAAATAGAAAAAAAAATAATTATTAAAATTTTTTGTATGTAGAATTAATTTGGATACTCAGATTTTTTCAAATATAAAATATAATTGAAATCCACTAAGCCGTTACCGAGAAAGTCAAAAAATTAAAAAAAAAACCGTTATATGAAAGGTACTTGTAATAGACTATTCGGGTAAATTTGGTTCTAATTAGCTGATAGCTACTACCAAAAAAAAAAAATCTCAAAAATGTTCATCAAAATCGTTGGAGCAATTTCGAGAAAAATAAGCTTTTCCTTAATCTGAGGAATGTCAAGAGATACACATAAAACAAATTCGACCGCAATCGCTTAACCCGCTTAGGCAGCTGATCGATATACACCTGGGCAGACAGACAGACATGCAAACAGACAGACAGACAGACAGACGGACATTTTTTTGTCAATGACTTTTTTAAGTTTCTCTATGATCGTATTGTCATGTTTGATTGTTATCTTAATTTTTGTTTATAGTCCTAAACCTTATAGTCCCTATAATCGCTAGTTCAAGTTTGCCCTCAAGATGGCAAGAAGCTAAACGACATCCATGATAGTACTATAGAATATATTATATTGGGTTTTTCAATAGAGACTTGACAACTTTGAATTTAATTTGTGAACGCACCCTTCCACTATTCATCGAACTGTCATTGTCAATTTATTCAGTAAACTCAACATTTTCATCATGGTAAGGTACATGAGCGAGAAACGCCTGAAAATTATAAAAATTTTCTACCGAAATTCAGAGTCGGTGACCCCAACTTTAAGAGCGTTGAATTGTTGGATTTCATCGCAAAACATCTTCAGTGACGAAGCTCATTTTTTGCTCAATTAGTTCGTCAATAAGCAATATAAGCGTTATTGGTCGGGTGAAAATCCAAATTTGCTTCATGAATCACCATCCACAAAATACATCTGTTTGGTGCGGTTTGCATGCCGGCGGCGTTATTGGGCCATATTTTTTCGTCGACCGATTATTTTTGGACCGAATTAGAAGATATGGACTTGGACGCCACAAGAAACACAGCACACCTTACAAACGATTTATTGAAGAGTAAGTTTGATGAGTCTGTTATCTCAAGAAATGGGCCAGTCGATTGGCCGCCTCGTTCGTGTGATTTATTTTCTATAGACTATTTTCTTTGGGGCTATGTTATGTCCAATAAGCCGATGAAGTTGGCAGCTCAGAGTCAACATTGAACGCGAAATAGCGGCCGTTTTGGCCGAAATGTGTGGCCGAGTCATCAAAAATTGGGTCCAAAGAATCGACCGCTGCAAACGCCCCCCGCGGTGGCATAATGAATGAAGTCGAGTTCCATTCTTAAATGTTTCGATTGTACTTCAAGCCGATAATACATTTTTTTAAATACCTCAAATGGTTTGCGTTTTATTTAAAAAAAAAATTGTCAAGTCCTTATTTGAAAACCTTTTACAATGGTATTAACCACAATCGTATCTCATATATTTTTTTATTTTTATTTTTTTTCAGATTATTTCATTATTATAATTCAGACTATACCCGAAAGACCGTTGGACGTTATGAACGCCATCATAGACATACCAATGTTCCAGAATCTGCTACGGCTACAAAGCATTTGTAAACGTTCACTTGAGAGCTTAACTTCGTTTGAGCCACTCAGACAACTGCTCACTAAGAGCTTCCCCTATGCGTCTTGGAAACGAATTTTGCCCACTAGAAATTGATAATCGAATATTATTTCGTAAATTTCGTAACATTTTTTCTGAAAACATTTTAGGAAAGAGTAAGAAAATGAGGAATTTGACGGAGAGTTAAATAATCGAGTACAGCTTATTTGCCATATCATATTATACTGCAAGTGATTTAAATTCACAACTATAATGTGGTTGTTTTAATTTCTCACCAAATAAAACATATATTTTCTTGCAATTTATTCAAAATTTTTAATTTTTTATTGTAATCAATACGAAATATTAAACACATCAACAGTATAACACACTTCGATAATCTTAGCTATGCCTGGATAGGACTCGCTTATGTCTCGTATTCCTAGCAAAGTTTAAACGCCATTCCGTAAATCCATCGTTTAAAACAATAATTATTTTGACTCAACCTAATTACAAGCCTTGTTAGGTCCTAATTCCTAACCTTTCCTAGCAACCAATCTAAAAACGCTCCAGAGCTACAATACCACTATCAACATCGCCGCCCCAAGAAAATAACCAGAGTGCGGTCTCGGGCGCCAAATAAAAAATCGATTTCAAACTAAATTTCACTTCTATTGCCAAGGTATGGATGGAATGGTGTAGCATAATGTATTGTATACTATATAGTTGCGTCTCGTCGCGTCGTCTGTTGTTTGTGTCTTTATGGTTACTGTATACATAGGCCGTAAGGTACTATTTTACGGGCTGATGGTTCCGAATTTAACATGACCTCTTAATTGCCGACGGCAATGTCCTCTTTATGGTGTTGGTTGTAGTGAAAAGAAGCATTTTTTGGGGCAAATTTATATGCTTCATGAGAGTTTGGCATACAAATATGAGTATAGACTGAAAAGGCTAGAGCCAGTAGGTAGGTAGATAGTACAGAGATACAAGACTATCGTTTTGGCGGGAATGGCAATATTTCCAAAAATGTACGTAAAATGGAAAACAAATTATTAAATATCTACTAAAGCAAAAAGAATTACATACAAACAAATGGCTTTTTAAGCTGAGAATGCAACCGGATGCTGCGCCACACAAATTAGAAGGATAGCGAAAGAAAGAAAGAAATAAAGCGGTCGGACGCATGTTTGGCCCACGTTAAGCAGATTCTTAAAGCAGATTCTTAATACAGAAAGCTTTCATTTGATACCTCATTTGCTCCTTGAGGTAAGCCAACACTAAACCGAAAGTGGCCATTTTACCGCCAAAGGGACAAGAAAAAGTTTGTCCGACCATAGGTTTTGTACATCTTATGTAATTTGCCTTTTATTAATGGCTAAATTTTCCATTGACTCGATGGGGTAGGTGTCTATGGCCGCCTCCCCTCATATAAATACTGTGATGTGGCAACAAGTTTAGATATTCGGAGGATACATTTTGTAAATTAACGCCATCTGTTGGATTCATTGTGTACAACAACCAACATTCATTGTGAGCGCCTAAAAGTATGCTACATATTTGCAATATGTTTTAACTGAGTACTAAATCGAACTTGAAGTACTAATTCGAGTCTCGAATTAGTACCAAAAGCTTAGATTGTGCCAGAACCAGACAGAAGCTTCCAGAAGCTTGTAAACTTGTATAAATACAAGAGTAGATTGTATTGAGAGTTCAGTTTATTTTCGAAAGTGGAATTGTTAACAACTGGAAACGTTAGTAAAAAGGGATTGAATTGAGATTGAATAAAAAGTGTTGAATTATAAAAACGTATTTGAATTGTGAATAAGTGAAATAAGTTAAATTTGGTGTTATTTAAACTGAAAGACGTTGTGTTTCATAAAATAAAGAGATTTGTTTTATTATTTTGGAATTTCGATTGAGTTTTATTTGTCGAACCCCAGGCCAAAATACCACAATACTATACAAGATTCATCGCAAAATAAAAATATTCGAACAAAACACCTCATCTACCTTGTCGTACGAAACACCATGGCAAACTATAGTTTGTTGGTTTAATTTATATGAAAATTTAATTCACTTCTTGGTTCTTGCACCTTTGCAATCTGGTTGCCAGGAAAACCACATTTGATCATTATTATTCCCGACCAGGCAAGGATAATGAAATTCACAGCACAGAAATATAATTCCATAAAATCCAAGAGAGTCAAACTACGTTGTTGATTCAAATAATATTGGCACCGAAGCAAGGATTTTCCATAAAGCTTATAACGTTGTGGTGGAGAAGACTTTTGATGAAAGGTAGCTCGTATTTTAACTAAATAGATCCAGTTTATGGTTTTCTCGGGTGTTTTCATGTCTGCCTTATTAAACTTTAAAGATCGATAAAAAAATATGAAAGGAAAAAAGTTTTAAAGATAGCAACAACATGAATTTAATTAAATCCATCCTTAAGCGATCAATTTTGAGCTTATGATATACAAGGTAGGCCAAAAGAAGTCATCCGATGTTGTTTGGCTCTCATTTGTTTTCTAAATGAAAAACTTCGATTCTGTTTTTTGATTATGTTTATTTGAACCTTTAAAATTGTATTGGTCAAGTCGAGAAGATGATATCGGCCAAATCAGCGCCGTCCTAATTGATTGCCATACGGGCTTGTTTTATGGCATTTTTCATCACTTTGGCGAGATCTTCGGGCAACAGATTCTCGCACTCGTGTCGAATGTTGTCCTTAAAGGCTTCCAGAGTTTCGGGCTTGTTCACGTAAGCACGGGACTTCAAAAAACCCCTACAAAAAAAAGCCTGAAACGATTAAATCGGGCGATCTTGCGAGCCAGTGCAAATCGCCAAAACGTGAGATGAGGCTACCCGGGAACGCCGCCTTCAGAATATCGGTTGTTGCTCGCGTAGTGTCTACCGTAGCTCCGTCCTGTTGGAACCACATGTCCTCGAGTCCTAATTCGTCTAATTGCGGCAGAAAAAATGGCCCGATGACTCCTCTACCGTGAACAGCGTGCATTGACAACATGCATTGACTTTGAGCAGGTGTAATGGCTCCTCGTGCATTACTCGGGGTTCTTTGGGTGCCCCAGCAGCGATAGTTTTGCTTGTTCACGTACCCGCTGAGGTGGAAATGAGCCTCACCGCTCATTATGATTTTGGTCGAAAAATCGTCCACTTCGTCCTCGAGATTGAGGATGGCTTGGGCGTAGATTACACACGTTTGGCGGTCGACAGACAGCAACTGATGCACTGACTGGATTTTGTATGAGAACATGCGCAAGTCTTTGACCAAAATTCGCCTTAGGGACGACCGGCTGATGGCTAATTGCGAGGCACGGCGTCTGTTCGATGTTTTCGGCAATAGCTCGATATCCTCGTCAACAGCGGCGATATTCTCGGCACAACGGGCGCTCCGGGCCGGCCACTATTGGCAACACGTCTCGTGTGTCGGACGGCCGTGAAATCGGCGACGGAATTCGCGCTGCGCCAACACTACAGACGAATCATTACGCAAATAAATAGACACGCGCTCCATGGCTTGTTCACTTGTATTCTACATTTGTCTAGTCCACAAATGTCAAAACAGATTTGAAATTGGCGGCCATTTCCAATAGGGTGATCTCTTTTGGCCCACATAAATTGCTTTGGATTTTTTAAATTGTAGCCACAACGCGAAAACTGGGTTCTTTTCACTTTATTCCATTTTACTACAGTCTGAGTTTCAGACACATGTTCTAACACATAACTAAAATCACAAATAATTGTGGAGGTAGACAATATTTCTTTACGTTTTATCAAAAAAATCCTACCTCGGATTTACTACATTTTACATGGGTTTAAAGGTAGTAAATCCGAGGTAGGATCTCAAGGCTTGTATTACTCAGTCTTATTTCCCTAAATGTTGGAAACTGGCGAATGTTATCCCTGTCCCTAAAAACCAAAAAGCTTCCGAGCCTGCTGATTTCCGGCCAATTAGCATATTGCCATGCCTATAGAATGTTATGGAGGTTATTATAGAGATCAACTTAACCAATATATTGAACAGAATAACTTACTTATCTCAACCCAATCCGGCTCTTGGGAACAAACAAAGTTTTTCGACTGCCATAGTAACAATTGTTGATGATATTCGGACTGAATTTGATAGAAGCGTTTCTTTTATAAAAAATGTTCACTGGAAGTAGCCAGTTGCATTCCTGCTCTTAAAAGTTTCTCCCGTAATACTCGTCTCGCAAGGAATGATCATCAGTTCACCCTTGAGCACAATTTCGGACGTACCGTGAAATAAAGGGATTCTTTTTTTAGCCGAACAACACGAATTTGGAATAGTTTACCCGACTAGATTTTCCCTTGCCATTTTGATCTATAAGCAACTCTTAATAAAAAAACTTATTTTTCTCGAAAACGGCTCCTACGATTTTGATAAAACTTTCTGAATAGTGTTTACTATGCAAAATCTATCTTTTTGTTTGAATGGAATGGATTTTTAGGAAAAGTCTTATAACGGTACCACCCATATGACCTGTTTTTTGAAATCAGACTTTCTCCTTAACTATTTGACGGATTTTGATGAAACTTTCAAAATAGATAGTGTTTTATGATTCAAATAATACTGCCTATTAAAATTTTCAAAAACATTTTTTTTTAAATTTTTAATAAATTTTTAAAAAGAACGCCGATGATAAAGACATAAATAAATAAATGAAAAAGTACGTGCGATCCAGTTGTGCAATTTATTTCAATATTATGTTTGGCGTGGTTAAAAGTATCTCTACCAAAACAGAACCATAAATTGTTGAAAATTTATAAAGAGATTTTCGACTTCCAACCACCCCCCAGGGCGTCCATGGAGAAGAAAAAGTTTACAAAACAAGAGCTAATTGTTTTTTGTTTTATGGAGCTGGGGCTAAGTGGGTTGGAAAACGTTGTCTAGGATCTTGTTGATTTAATGCCTAAGGCCACTTACACTAGGTATAATTTTGAGTTGCGGTAGGAGTTGGAAATTGAAAATATTTACCATTTACAACTAAGAAGGAGTAATAATATAAACGTAATTGCTACTTCGTGTGGAGGCGAGACTTTTCTAAAGTCGCTGTGAGATGAAAAACAAGATTGTTGAAAACTGTGTGTTTTTTTTTTTTTTTTTTTGAAAATTCTACCTATATTCAGAGAGTAAATCTGTTTAAAATGTCAGACCTTAAACAAAGAACCAAATTGAACTTTCGGACACCGAATAACTAATTTAAAATGTGCCTTAAAAATTATTAGGTTTCGTCTTTTCGTTTCGAGAAAATTTCGAATAAATTATTTATACACCATAAATGATTTGAGAAAAGTTAAAATTTTTAATAAAATTTATAATTGGCTGCCTATGGAAGAAGTTTGTTAGTTTTTTTCGCTACAGGAAACCATCCTGGGTATCCAGTATAACAAATGAAAATTTGGTGCATAAAAAAGCAAGTTATTGATAATCCATTATATGCACTATAAAGCGAGTTTATGATTCGTGAATATTAAACAAAAAAATGAGACAACAATCAAATAAAACTGTATACGACTGGGTCGCACTAGTCACATTGGAAGGCAAGATCTTTGACGGAAACAAGTAATATTTACGAAAAAATCACACGATATCAACCAATAAAAAGTATCAAAACCTTAACACTTAACGGTTTCATAAAAAAAGTTTTTCGAAAATTGTAGGATGAATTTTGATAAAATCCTGGTTTGTATTTTGATATATTCTGGTTAGAAGTTTCTTAGAGTTTTCATTGTATATGAAATCTATATCTATGGTACTACTATAAGGCAGTTTCTAGTTCAGCGAGATACTGCCGTAATAGCGCTGCAGTAGTTCTTGATATGCATTTGTATGTGTTTGGAGAGTAGAATGAAATATAATGATGAAAGAGTAGGTTGTATGTTATATTTTCAGAAACGTATGAGTTAGAATGATTGCAAGGATTTGCAGGAATAATGAAAAACAAGTACAAGTGAAAAGTTCTAAAAGTGACACTAGACCATATGGTACGGTAGAGTAAGGGAAACAAACATTAGTGGATTTCCCTTTGATTTTTCGAAAACAAACTATGATTGTGCGTCTATAATTTTTTGGATTTCGCATTTTTCAAGAAATTTTGTTATTTCTGTATTTTCTGTATTTCTTATACCGAAATCAATTAACATTGTTGCCATATTCGGATTTGACTGTTTAAAGTTTTAATGTATATTGTTCTATTTCGAACGCTAGTTAAATATAAAAGTGGTACCGATTGGTACTATGTTGTATGTGCAATAGCATTTTTAGTACTAGATTTTTAGTACTTAGTACTAGAATTTAGTACTATTAAATTTTTGTTACTATATTAAGTACTAGATTTATTACTTAGTAGTTGATTAAGTACTATATTTAGTAGTTAGTAGTAGATTCAACACTAGATTTCTTGACGTGATAAGTAAAGATACTAAAAAGCAATAACATATGTAGGTACAAAAATCTGCAAACAATGGCGCAAAATTATAGACGCTTTAATACCAAACTAAAACAAATAAAATTTGGCACTAACATTGAAAGTGTAGTTCCTCAATTATAGACGACACAAAAATTGTTTTTCTCTTAGTGTGAAACTAGATTTTTAATAACAGGAATCCCCTGCATTATCTTTTAAGTGTGAAACTAAAAACTCTCAGAGAGAATGACGGCTCGCTCTCATAAAACGCCATTTTGAAAATAAAAATACACACAAACCCTGCCTAAATGCAATAACAACAAAATTCCCTAAGGTTGTCAAACTTTCAAACTTGATTTTAACTAGTGCAGGGGATTTTTTGTTTAAAATTGAGTAAAACTTAGTGCAGAACTAAACATTTTAAGTAGTGTGAAGTTAATGTATTAAAAATAGGTTGTCTATAATTTTGCGCCAATGTGTTTTATTTGTAAAATAGGTAACTAGGTAGGTACTTCAAATCAAATTAATTTTTTGCAGACTAAACAAAATTGATATACTAATCAAACGTGGTAAGGATTTAAAATTCATACAAAAAACCAAACCAATAATCAAATTTCAGCAAAAATCGTTAAAACGGTAAATTTCATCCTTGTTGCCATATCTATAAAAAAAAACCACCCAAAAACAGTGTATTTTCAAGGCAGACATGAAAACTTCTCACATCGCTGTCTAAATTTTTATCCTCCATTCTCTCGTTATCAGATATTCTAAGGAAAATGACAAAGAAATAACACGTAAAAGTCTTGATGATTTGCCTCCTTCTGACTGCTAACACTTTATATACATCTTTCCCGTTCTGTCATTTTCTAATATTGCATATGTGTTGAATACATTTCCCCGACTAAAAGTCTACAATGCGAAATAGCGAGAAAGCGAAATTCGATGGCGCTAGGTGAAACACCCATCTTGATAGTACTATGGATTTCATATACAATGGAGTTTTTTTTTTTATATACAGCTAATCATAAAATTTAAAACAAGTAAAAACCGACAAAACAGGTGCTAATCCCCAAAATAATTTAAAAAGAACAAGAAGATAAAAAGAAATACAAAATAGGCGGAGTGTTGTAAAGTAGAAAGTAGATGTAGATATTGGTGTGTGTGTGTGAAATGAAATGTTTTTAAAACAAATGGGAAATTTTTCAGAAATATTTTTTAAATAAATTTTTTTTGGTGTGGACACACCATAAGACTCTCCGGACTGTACAGCGAAACAGACTTTGCCAAACGAGTAAAACTCCAATGACTGGTTATAAAGAGTGGATTAACACCAATTCTCCGGCACGTAAAGTATTTAAAATCACATTAGAGTGACGGTGCAGTAGAGGAAGGCCGACCCTTGCAAGTCGAACAATGCTTCGGCCAACTTCAAAGTGCAGCTAGCTAGAGACCAAGCTGGTTGAGACCTATGCCTCTATTGGACAGTCTCGCCATTTTACATATACCATTTATTTAAGTTTAATTTAGTTAAAATTAATGTAAAAACTCTGAATTAACTGACCAAAAATAGAAATATGTATGTACTAAGATTCAAAGTATATAAGCTCACTACGGCGTATGAGTAACCTAAAAAAAAATTTTTTTTTAATTACGGAACTTACCCACAAGTAAATACATAAATTCGGCTGCAGGATCGCACTTATCAGTAACTATAAGGTAATTAATATAATATAATAATGTAGTAATAATTCTACGAACTTCTCTGTTGGACAGAGATCTTCTTTAAAATCAGATACAAATTTTAAAATCCAAAGCGTTTAATTTCTAATAAAATTATAAAAATGGTTAACCAAATGTGATCAAAGTAACAAAGAAACAAAGTAACAAATTTTAATAACTTCAATCCGTGAAAATCCCAACTATGTATATATTTCATTATAATTTAGTCAAGAACACTTTCACAATTTTCTTTAGAAAATTTTTAAAAAATCGAAAAAAGTTTTTGAAAATTTTGAAATGTAATATAATTTGAATTATAAATGACTTCTGAAATCTAAAATCTCCCTGAAATCGGGATAATAGTTTACAATTAAACCGCAATTGAAAAAAACCGGTTCTATGAAAGGTAATGTTATAGAACAAATTATGAAAAATTCATTCTAACTGAAAGATGTGTTGTTATAAACAAATAGCATTGTGAAAGTTTTATCAAAATCGTTAGAGTCGTTTTCGAGAAAATTAGATTTTTTTTTTAAATTACATGGCAGGTACCGTTATTTTTCGACCTAAAGCAAAAATGAAAAACACCTCCCGAGATACTACCAAATAAATACTAAATACCAGGTTTGAAGCAAATCGGCTCTTCCATTTAGGCTGTAGAGGTGTGAACAGACAGGCAGACAGACAGACGGACGGAATTTACGGACCCACTTTTTCGACTTCTAAATCATCGTAATGTCATGTTTGATTGTTAGAATTTTCCTGGCGGGTTATTAAACTGTTCCAAGTTATTCCTTAAAACAGCAGCTATCTACCTGGGACAGTCCCGTCAAAATTGGAGCAGCCGTTCCCGAAAAACATTTCCTTTTTATGGATAAACCATTACTTTTTTGAAAATTTATAATGAAATAAACAAACCTTTGAAATAAATTTAAATGAAAACGAAAAACACTTGTTGCTATCAGGTTGTAAAATTGGCTAAAAACAAATTTGGCTTTCGCACAAGACGGATTTTCTTTCAATTTTTTTGATTATTAAATTATAATTATAAAAATTCACCCAGCCGGGTGAGGTAAGGTCACACACAAAATTGAATCTTATTTTTAGAGATATTTTCAAGTTCAAACTTGGCTTGGAGATTGTAAACTCCAAGACTGGGGTTCGTTATTAAAAAAACAACATTGGAGTCTACAACAAAAATTGGAAGCAAATCTTTTGAAACAATTCTGAAAAATAAATATATATGTACATATGTATGTATGCATGTACATACATATAATTTCAATCTCACCTCAATGATTTCTTTTTGGATGGATGACATAAATTGAACTCTTTCATCGACTGTCAACCTCCTTAACTCAAGCTTCCCCCCTTGCAATGCAACAAGCACGTATTAAGAACATGTATGTCAGGTGTATTTATGTTTTTCGGTTTTCTTACTTTTCATTTATAAAAGTTAAGGAAACGTTTTTCTGAATTACTGGATAGGGATCTTTGAATAGGTTACTTCAAAAAAAAAGTTATTTTCACACAAATGCGAATGTTGATTGCGAATGTTGTGATTCCGGCAAGTCACGGAAAATCAGATTTTTAACACAAGGCCAAGCACAAATGAAGGAAGGAGGGAAGGTCTAATGAAGATTTACCCTCTTTCCTATCCCGCGAAACATTATTGTTTGTAAATAATTTGAAATCCTTAAAGACGATTAATGTATTCGCAAAAAATTTAATTCCAATAAGTATAAAGGGAGTACTTACATGTTTTGACCTAAGGAGTTAAAGGTTAACAGGGTCTCTAGTGGCTTCAATGAAAAAGTGTCTCCAAAGTTTTAATAAAACGGAAAAAAATACATATTTCTGTATTAACTGATGGTGCAGTTTTTGAACAAGTTCTCCACTAATTCTAATGTCAATTATCAACAAGTTTGCGTGACTCATATGTTCCACGCTTTGCAATTGTATACTAAGTTATTTTGCAATGTTGTTGTTATGGTGTTCCCGTAACGTCATGCCAAACATGTTTTATTCTGGAATTATTATACGGGAAGGGATTATTAGGTATCCTTGATTTTAATGGATTTTGGGGTTCCCTGTGTTAACAATTGATTCAACCTTTTAATTTTTTCTTTTGAGCCTCCTGTCGATTGAAAAATCCACAATTTTTTGTGCGAAAGAGTTATTTGGATCGCTGGCATTACAGATATGTATAAACCTAGTCGTCGTCGTCTGATTGTTTTTTTAGTCAAATCAAACTCATCCAAGCAAGTAAATTCATTTAAAAGTTTCTAATGAAATTGCTCCCGTCTGTCATACGACAAGGTAAAGGTAAAGTCAAAACATTCTAAGTAACACATGTTTTCCGTGGAAAGGATTTTTTTTATAATTTTACACCCGAATGAGTTTTTGAGAAGAAAATTAAAAAAATGCGATTTAAGCAAATTCTAATTTTTTAGCAAAATGTAGCGAAAAATTACCTTCCATTAAAAACATTTGCATATCATATATATTTGTTTTCACTAAAAAGAAGCAGAAATTTACTTCAAAATGGATCTTATTTTATGTAGACACATGAACAATAATTATTGTTATTGCACGAATATATTTCCAGCCACGCTGCACAGCCTTGATTCGTATTTTGTTGTGGCATCAATGCTGCTGAGAAGTGTGGTGTACATCTGGTCTGGTGATTGTCCATATAATGGACACAACATTTAGTTTCCATTATGCTGTTGCTAGTTGCTATTTCTCTTTAATGACCATTTAAAGTGAAATGTATCCAAAGTCCTCCAGGCTACTGCCTGATATTTGAGAAACGACAGGGATTATTCGATTTATTTTCGGACGTTTTTTTAGTACTATGGAAAGATACCATGGTGTCATGACAAGAGCAATATCTTTTTTAATTGATTTTAAAATCACTGATTTATGCCCCGAAGAGTATTTTGTCAGAAAGTGTAAGCAGTTAAGTTTTACAATGAACGTGATGGAGATTAATTAAATAAAAAAATTAGTACCATGAATAAAACCAAATGGACACAAAAAAAACATTCTAAAACTTAAATTCAAATTTTTATATTCAGTATTTTCGCTAAGACAATCGCGCCTATAAATTCAAAATTTAAATTCACAAATGAAAAAATCAAACAAAACAAATAAAGTAACTGAAGACCGTAATGCGTATACCTGTCAGATAAAATAAACATCCTCCTTCCAAAAATTATAATGCAACAGTTAAGTGAATTACTGGCATTACAAATTGAAACAAAGTTGTCCCTGGGACTGAGATTACTCGTCGAAATTAGAGAGAATGTAAATTGATCAACTGAAAATTCCAGCCAAGCGAAGTTAATTAATTTAAATTGTTTTTACACAAAAGAATTTTTTCTGTGCCATCATAATATAAAAATAAATTATGGTTAGGAAAACAGAAGTCTTTAAAAGAGCAAGATTCTGAGAATCCTGCCACCTTAACGCAATAATGCGAATAAAATTCAAAATTTCAAAAAACAATATTTGCTTACACGATTGAATAAATTGTAATTTTCTTCTGCGAAATGTAGCGTAAAATTACTTCCTCACAGATATTTACATTTGTAGGTATATTTGTTTTTTGCTGACAAAAAAGCAGAACGTTACGTCACTATGGATCAAATCTTTAGAAAGAAGAAAAAGTTTAATGGCTGTTTCACATATATATTTACCGCCTTTAAGGCCCCTTGTAGGCTTTTGGTAGTATATCGTTGTGGCATTAATGCTGCTGTTAAGTGTGGATTGTATGTTTGTATTTTAATACGCCTGGTGGATGTTTGGATAATGGATTCAGATACTCCATCTAAATGTATTTCAATTTAACGACCGTTTAATAAGAAATTTGTCCAAAATCATCCAGGCGTTTGTGTGAACTTTTCAATAGGACTATTTAATAGGATTGCTTAGTTTAATGTAGGCCATTATTTAGAGCTGGAACTAAAGAAATATTTTTTTAGGATGATATGGTCATTCAAGACTTTATAATCGCTGATTTATATTCGGAAGAGTGTTTTTGCCATGGAGTGTAGGTAATAAAATTGAATAACAAAACGTGATGACCTAAAGGTTAAAAAACTCTTGTTACATTACTGGCAATCAAGCAAAAACTTTGAGTTGCTTATTAAGCCTGACTGTTTGAAGTGAGTTGCATTCGTGTTTTGTAAAAAAAAAAATTAAGGATATTATAAATAGTGAGCCAAAAGAGATGGTAGATTAGCCGTCTGCGGGATAGGAGGATCAACATTTTGCATAAAAGATAATGAACTTGCTGTAACAATGCCGACTGACGAGAGTGCTTCCATGTCCTTAGCATCCTCCTTGCATAGATGCTGGTTACCTCTGCCGTAAGAAGAACAGATGCAGAACCTGACAACAAGCCTCGGAAATAATCTGATTACTCAACGACAAAACAAGCAATAAGAGATCGCTCTATAGCGGATTTAATGAACGAAAGGCTATGCATCCTTCCAGCCTCAAGAACGTTTATGCACCTACTGAGGAGTTCAAAGAAAACGAAAAAGATTCCTCCTACGAACCTGTAGAGACAACCCTCAATACCTGCCCAAGGTATAAGGAGCCGGTATATAGGCACTTTTAGGCACTTTTAGGCTCCCATAGTTTTAACGACAACTGACTATATGAGTCATAGATATGACAGCATCAACGAAATTGGTCTGTGCGAGTATCAGTCTTTGGCGTAAAAAATATCTAAAAGAACACCTGAGAATCAACTGATAGAGTTACACATAACCAAATTTATCGTCGCCACTACTCGAGCCTGATCTCGATACGAACGTTACGAGTCCTAAACTTGCCCATAGTCCCTATAATCGGAAGTAAAAAAGGAAACCTGGGAGAAAAACTTTTTCTGTAAAATGTTAAGAAATAGAGAGGAGGTCCGCACCAAGCGCGGAAGTTCTACCAATCCGCAGAAACATGTCGTAATATACACTGGCTTGCATCCTCTTCAACCTGGCGTTTGAGAAAACAACCCGTGACTCTGGCACGTCTATAAGGGGGACCATCGTTAGCAAGTCTAGCCAGACATTGGCTTACGCAAATAACATTGACATCACCGGCAGAAACAACCAAGCTGTGCAAGACTAACCAGCTAGAACAAGAATGTTTAATATACATATAATACATGTATACGTCTATGATATACCTGAATAAGACATATACTAAATGGATATTGTAGGTCTATTTATTTGATAATAATGAAGAATCTAATATATGTATAATTTACGTATATTATACAATAAACATTTGACACCGAACATGCATTTATTATATGTATACGAAACATTTACTAAACGATAAGGATGAATACAACTATATTGCTGTCAACATGATGTATTTATATACGTATATTATATATATTTTTTTTAACATATCTCGGTGGAATTTTGTACATCTCATATACATATAATATTTGTTAATTATCTTACAAATTCTATTCTCAGATCTGAAGTTATTCAATGAACGTATAATATACGTATATTAAACATCCGATTCTATGTATTAGATGAATGTGATACCGATTTATAGCTACGAATTCCACAACGAGATTGGAAGAGCGGCTAGCGACCCACACTATTGGTACCAACGGACCCTGGTTCGAAACCGAAATCAGGTAAGTATTTTTTTTTATATAAATATAAATAACCAACAAAAATAATAGATCCACAAATCAATTATAGAATGCAAAAAACCACAAAAAAATGTAAAAAAAAAATATAAACCAAAAACAAAACTATTTTTTATTTTTCCTCTATCTACGTCTTACAGACGTATATGACGACGTTTTTTTTATGTTTAATGTGCGTCATATCTGGGTACTTTACCCAGAACGAGCAGAGCAGGCGTGAATAAAGGGAAAACCCAATACATGGTGAATGAGTCTGTGTGCTGGCCCAACTACCAGGATAGTGGATCATGAATTTGAAGTAGTTAGTGCATCTTGCATCCTTTAACTATTTTAGGTAAAAAGTAGCAGCCGCTAATTAAGACTATAGAAAAAGAAATAGCGGGCGGCTGTTTAAATCCAACAGAACTTACTACAGTCTGTCAAGGCTCTTTAAATCCAGAAACCTTACCATAAAAACTAATCTGCGGATGTACAAGACTATGCTCTTACCATTATTGATCCAAGACTTATGAGCTTACTAAAATTCACTCTGATCTCTTATCCTCGTTCGAGAGGATAGTCTTACGAAAAATGGAGGAAGATTCCGGAGAAGATACAATTATGTATTGCATATGAAGTCTACCTCTCTGTAGATTCTATTGGCCTGGGCACCTACCTCGTATGAACCCAGAGGAACCAAGTCGGAAAGTTTTTACAGCTCTTTTTTTATTGGGAAGACTGCGTGGAACCCTTGCTTGTGTTAGAAGGATAGCGTCATAGACCAAGATACCCGAAGCCTTAGGTTGCGAAACTGGATGACGTCACGTCGGTCAGTAATCGGGATGTAACATGAAGAACGAACTATATTACTCTGGTGTTAGCGCCTATGATGATATACATTTTATAAATCAATTGTTTTTTAGGAAAGATTGTTATTAAAAAAATATATACTTACTTGTCAAAACTACGCCATTTCTTTTCCTTCCTTTCTCTTCTTCCTTCAGTTTTTCAGCTAGTTTACCTGAACATCATATTTTATTGTTGCTTTAATAGTCCCTTAAAAAAATTCTTACTGCCTGTACGGAAACATACAAAAATCTTTTTTATTTTAACCCCATAGCATTATAACACTTTATAAAAAAATCATTAAAATCACCCCAAAAATTACATCCTTACTATGACACAAAGTTTGGAAAGCCAGTAGAAGCCACTTCCAATTCAATCTCATTTTCCACAACAGTCTTAAAGATACACAAATAACATTTAACTAACCCGAGCCCTCACAATTTACAGACAAACAATAATATTACCTCAATCATCTTTGTCCTAAATGTTCAAAGAAAGAACAAAATAACCCTTTTCGGAATTCGGACGAGCTTTCTGCCACAATCCTCATCTGGAAAAGAAAAAAACTTGATATTTTAAGTCCTTTGATTCTACCTTTGTGCATGTTAAGAGTTAGAGGTCCTTATCGTAAATTGAAAGTCACATTACCATGAATTGTGTTTCTAGGAATCTAAATATTCAGGAGAGTGTTTGGCATGATGAATGGACGATGAATACGTTTGCCAGTCCAGTTCCAAACAGTTGTAAATAGACTCCAACATATGTCGCAATGTTCAGTATCCCCTACGGGAGTAAGGTGGATGCAGTAAGGCAAAGTAGGAGTTTGCTTGATAAAATGGTTGCCAACACGAAGTGACACTCCAAATTGTGTCCTGGATTAAAAAAAAAAACTCGTCCTCGTGTCTATTGCAGAACGGAATTCATTATGTTGCCAGTTCTAAATTAAACCCACTATTCCTTTTTCTTAGAATAGAACGTGATGCCTCAGAAAGAAATAATAAGACTTGATAATTCTATTTAACTTCGTTAAACAGTTTAATCCTTTGTCGCAATATTATTTTACCAAAAGGGAGAAGTCTACACTTTCAAAAAAAAAAAAAAAAATTGCTTATAAGGATCGCTGAAGGATTCACTAAATAATGTACCTGATAGTCTGTCCGAAATTCAAAGGTCCTTTTGAAGATTTCCCACGACGTTGTCTACTCAATTTGTTGCATTGCGTTCCACCTCTGGCTTCTTCTGGCCAACAAGGACGTGCCAAAATGCACTAAAAACTATCAAATGAAACGGGCAAAGGGGATAGTACGTGCAAGTCAGTTATAATTACAGTACGGTGGTCTAGTCCGTGGCAACGCCAAGCTGGCCAACTGAAAAGTTGGTATTATTGGAATGAAAGTTTTAATCGATAGACATTTCATCGAAAAATATTTCTTTAAAGTTTTCTTCTCCAATTAATTTGGACATGTGTTGCGGGATTTGCTCGTTTTCAGTCTTGAATTGGAATCGGTTTATTGAAACGAGTGCTTAGCTTTAAAATTAGTTTTGGGCGAGGGACATTTAACCTTATTTCATTTTGGTGTATCAGATGTTAATTGTTATTCAACAAAAATTAATTCATTTGAATTCAAAATGGCGGCAACGTCGCTGCAATAGCTTTTTCGGTGAACATGATATATTGGGGTTTTCAATAAGAGCGCTACAAAAACTTTTTTAAATAAAACAAAAATGGTTTCGGATATCAATGTAATTCTTTATTCCTGTAAAGGAACGTTTAATGCCATTATGTATGGAACTCGATTTCTTTTGCATGGCCACCACGGGCACGCTTGCAGAAGTTCAGACGCTGTACCCAATTTTCGACGGTTTTCAAGCATAAATCAGCCGATACTGCTGCAATTTCACGTTCGATATTCGTACGAAGTTCATCAATCGTCGCTAGCTTGTTGGCATAGACCATAGACTTGACGTAGCCTCAGAGGAAATAGTCTAACGGCGTCAAATCGCACGACCGAGGCGGCCAAGCGACTGGACCATTTCGTGAGATAACACGTTCTCCAAACTTGGTTTCCAATAAATTGATTGTGACATTCGCTGTGTGGCTTGTGGCGCCGTCCTGTTGGAACCACATTTCTTCCAAGTCCATATCATCCAATTGGGGCCAGAAATATTCGGTTACCATTGAACGGTAGCGATCCCCATTCACAGTAACGTGCCGGTCTTGATCATCACGGAAGAAGTACGGCACAATGACGCCGCCGGGCCATAAACCTCACCAAACCGTAGTTTTTTCGGGATGCAATGATGACTCATGGAGTACGTTTGGATTGCTGTCTGACCAATACCGCATATTTTGTTTATTGACGAAGCCATTCAGCCAGAAATGAGCCTCATCGCTGAAGATGATTTTTCGATGAAAATCCGAATCATTTTCAAGTTGTTGCTCAGCCCAATTCACGAACATACGACGCTTCTGGTGGTCAAGCGGCTTCAGTTCTTGCGTCAATTTAATCTTGTAAGGATTTAGTCCAAGATCTTTTCGCAAAATTCACCACAACGACGTCACAGAGATGCCAAACGCTTGAGAACGACGTGTGAGAGACACATTTGGGCTTTCTGCAACTGAAGCCTCAGCGGCAGCAATATTCTCGACACTACGGGCACTTCTTTGTCTCACTGGCACGGGAACATTTTGTACTGTGCATGTGGATTCAAATTTTTCCACTAGACGCTCAATTGTTGATCTGCTAGGACGATTATGACGACCATAAATTGGACGTAGCGCTCTTAACGTTGAGGCAACTGACTCCGAATTTCGGTAGTAAATTTTAATAATTTTGACTCGTTGTTGGCTCGTATATCTTTCCATCATAAAATGGCAAACCTTACTGAAGAGAAATGTCAAAAGAGCGGCAAGAAATATGGCGTCGTTATCTGTCCCTGTCGCTCTACTTTTGTAGCGTCCCTGTTGAAAAACCCGTTACATTTGTATGGGTTTTGGGGAGTAGAAAGAATAAATGGGCAGGACTGGGTCGCACGTACTTGCTCTTATGTGCCTAATCACATTGGAAAGCAAGATATTTGACAAATAACATTTGCGTTGAAAAGAACACAGTTTGAACTTATAAAAAGTATTGAAAACCACAAGACTTAACGGTTTTTAGTAAAAATGTTATAAGTAACAAGGAATTTATGAAAAATTTATATCGAAAATTGTAGGACCGGTTTTGTTTATTCTGTTTTTAACTTATAGTTTTTTGAAAACATTTTTTTTTGAAATTTTTTCAAAATAATTTTTTTTCAGTTTTCAAAATATTGATTTTTCAAAAAAAAAAAAAATTCAAAAATTTATTTTAATTAGAAAATTAAAGTTATTGATGTTTTTGATATGCAGAAAATTAATTTGGCTACATAGATCTTCTCAAATATAAAATTTGAGTTTGTTTGCAAATAGTCATTAGTTAGAATGAGTACAAGAATAGGCAGGAACAAATAAAACACATTGTTTGCAGATGTCTTATCTATGTTATTGCTTTTGAGTATCTTCAAAAAGTGGTTAACATTTTTTGAGCCGTAAAATAAAAATAAAAAAAAATAAAAAAATTATTCTCGGTGTTTTTAATTTTTTGGATAAAAAATTCATGAACACATAGACCGTACCTCTAGTATATACGATCGTAAGCAGTAAAATGCCGTTCTGAATAAACATTAGCTTTTGCTATTCTTTCCTTCAATATAAATGTTAATAGGAATCTACCTACGTTTAAATACCTACAAAAATAAAATGAAATTGAACTTTAAACAGTCAAATCCGAATATCTATAGCGACTTTGGTATGTAATTTGGTATAAGTTAAAGAAATAACAAAATTTCATGAAAAATGTAAATACCAAAAAAATAATTGAAAACACACAATCTTGGTTTGTTTACGAAAAATCTAAGGGAAATCCACCAATTTTTGTTTCCCTTACTGCTTACTCTACCATACCATATGGTCTAGTGTCAGTTTTTGAACCTTTCACTCGTACTTATTATTCATTATTCCTGCCTATCTCATTCTAACTAATGACTTTTTGCAAACAAACCATACAACCTACTCTTTCATTACCTCCTTTCTTTCTACTCTCCAAAACTTATACAAATGTACAGTGGCCGAAATAATAAGAGTAATTTTCAAACTGTTCAATTTAACTAGTAGGCTTGGCGCCTAAATATATGCAAGGAAATTGTTCAACTTATGTCTAGAGAATGAATTGTCTTCTATTAACTCTTAAACAATTGTACTGTTATCTATCATATCGTGTTAGAAAGAGACTGATTTGTCTTTTCTAATAAAACAAAAATTGTGAACAAAATGCGAAATAAGTATAAAGACGCTTAGGTTATATTAAAGTATTGGAGTTTTATTCTATTTTTTTAATAAACAAAAAAAAAACAATAAAAGGGTGTGTCCGTTGTTGGTAAACAAAATTGTTATCAATTCGTGGGACTCATTTTGACGACAGAAGAAAGGGCAATAATTACGACTCATACAGAAAAATTGGACGATCTCTTTCCGTGGTATGTAATTTTTTAAATATGGGCCAAAATTATGGCACTGCAAGAAGATCTGGTCGACCAAACCTCTTGACCTCACCCAACAAAAACATGGTTTACCTCGAAGCAAGGCGTAATAAGCTGAATGCGAAACAGATAAGGAGGAAGTTGGATCTCCCAGTGAGGGTAGAAAAATTGGAGCAAGTCTTGAAGGCCAATCATAACCTTCGTTACACGAAAATAATGAGAAAACCTAACCTTCAACAGCATCATAAAGATGTGAGGTTATCATTTGCTAGAACTGCTCTGTAGCGATTAAAAAAATTAATTTTGAGGGCCCAGACAGCTTTAGCTTTTATTGGCGTAACTTGAGGGACGAACAAGCTGTACAAATGAGGCGGAAGTTTCATGGTTTGGGGTGCCTTTGGTTTTCATGGTAAAATACCTTTGATGTTCGTTCAACCTAGAATTAATGGTGAACAATACAGAAAAATGTTGGAATATGCCTTGGATGAATTTGGAGACATTCCAGCGGGTGAACATTTTATTTTTCAACAGGACAGTACTCCTATTCATAAGGCAAGTACAGTCCGGGAATGGCTTGAAAGGAGTCAAATTCAGTGTTTACCATAGCCTTCGTGCAATTTTGGCCTCAACCCAATCGAAAGTTTGTGGGGTATTATGGCCAGAAAGCTTTATGAAAATGGGAAGATGTATAGAAATCTGAAAGACAGACATGGTCTGAGATTAACGAGGGTATCCTACCAAACTTGATAAATTCTATGCCTAGTTAGAATTTTAGAAATCAAGGAGGCTTAACAAAGTACTTACTTTCAGGTTGATAGGTAAAACCAACAAAATTCGATGTTTAAATGCTTTCAATATTGACTGTCTTTATAATTATTTCGCAGGAAAATTAAACGTTTTTAGAGTTTCCCAGCGATGGGCCCCAGAAAAAAGCATTTATGGTGAAAAATATTTTGTTTTTTTTCATAACATTATTTATTGAATAAAATAAAACGTACTATCTCATATCATGTTCACAGAAAAAGCTATTGTAACGTCGTTGCGGCTCTACCTTGCTAAACTAGATGCTGCCTGATGATACTTCTATAGATTTCATATATATTCATATGTGCTTGAGCTTGCGTCTTTGAATTTTTTTTAATCTTTGTAAAAGATTTTTTTTACGATTAAAAAAATTCTTTCTTATTCATATTTCGTAAAGAAATAAACTGGTATTTACATTTTCCCGCTGATGACTATTTTACGTACTTTTTTCGAACAGTCAAAACACACAAAAATCGAATAAAAACTTTTAAAATACCCTTAATGTATTTCAAATTTTATTGGACGAAGAGCAAGTACAGGCGACCCAGTCGTGCAATTAATTTTCAAAAGCGATCGCATATCGGTCGATCTTCTATGCATAGCACTACTTTTATTCCTCTACTCTATAATACGGCCGTACGCGCCAATGTCCCAAAAGCAGTACACTTTTTTGGTCATTTCTAAGAAATATTAAAAACTTTCATCATTCGGTTCCAACGCTCATCGACAATAACAAACCAATTGTTTACTCTTCAGAGAAAGCAAACGTGCTCGCCACCCATTTCGGTGCCAGTTCCACGCTGCCTCACAGCAACGTTGCCCTTCCTGTATTTGAGAATGTAAATTCTTCCATGGGACAGATTTTTTTCCGCACTCGTACAGTAGCAAGAGTTCTCAAAGATCTCTATATAAACAAATCCGCTGACCCGGATGGTATACCCCCGATTCTTCTGAAGAGGTGTTCTTCCAAACTGGCAAAGCAACTGTGTAAGCTTTTCCTTCGCTCCTGCTCTTCTGGAATCTTTCCTAGAAGATGAAAAACAGCATTTGTCCAGCCTGTCCCTAAGAAGGGTGACCCATCCTATCTCTAAGATCGAAAGCTTCTCCATGACCGTCAGTATGGCTTCCGCAGCAACCGTTTCACTGGTGATCTGATGGCATATCTCACCGAACAGTGGAACAAATCTTTACATCGCTTTGATTAAAGTAAGATTATTGCGCTTGATATTTCCAAGGCATTTGATAGAGTTTCACATGAAGCTCTCTTTGGCATCGATGATATTCTTGTTCGTTGGATTAGAAGCTATCTTCTGGACCGTTCAATACAAGTTGTATTGGACGGATTCAAGTCTGATTCCCACAAAATAAATGCTGGTGTACCACAGTTCTGTCTCCGACTCTTTTCCTCATTTTTATGAATGATCTTATGTGTCTGTTACTTCTTATCCACTTAACCCTTTTGCTGACGACTCTACCCTCAGCTTTTCATATTCGTTCGATAATTCACGTCCTTCGCCTTCGGACGTACAATTGCAACGGTACCGTATGTCAAGCTCATTAAACTCCGATTTATACAGCATCGTGTGGAGTTTAATGCTTCGAAAACTCAATGTTGTCTTGTGTCGTTAAAGCTAAACATACCTCCAATGCCATTGTCCATGATTGGCTCTTACATCGAAGAAACCGAAAAGCTCTCAGTACTCGGTATGTGTGTTAACGACGACCTCCGTTGGAACGATTTGAGATCACTAAGAATGCTGCTAAGTGCTTATCTTATTATTTTCTGTATCGGTGTAAGAAGTATTTTTCTTCTTCTGATCGGGCTAAAATTTATAAAGCGTTTATACGCCCTAAACTGGAGTATAACTCCCCCATCTGGGCAGGTGCTTCGCAAACATCGCACCCCCCCCTCTCCTTCTTTGTGGATCCACCACTGCTTCTCGTTTAATCAAAACTCACCTCCAATTCTGTAGTCTATGAATGGCTTATTACTCGGTATGTCCGTCAATGACTCTCTTCGAGACCGGTAAAAATGCCGTGAAATGTTCGGATTTTCTATATCAGTGCAAAAAATATTTTCAGTCATACACATTTTTCAGCAACTTTATTGCAGTACTCTAGTTTCACAACAATTCTCTAAAACTCATAACAATTCAGCAATAAATAAATATTCTTTAATTCCCAAATTGGTGGGTAAACTGGCATTTTGTTCATGTCATCACACTAAATAATCATTAGACTTATTTAAGGACAAACTTTTCTTCTAAATAAAACTCAATATGTATCGAGTTTGGAAAGACAAAACCAATGTTCATTTGCATCTTCAAAAAAAAAAACGTGTAATGTTGAAAATTTCTCTGGGCTTCATCTTATCGTGACTTCAGAATGTTCTCGGCTTGTAATGTGCCAGCAGCATTGGATGTACAATTCTTCTGCATTGGTATAAAATGTTACACATTTGCAATTTCCTTCCCTTCCCGCTACCTTAATCAACCTAGTGTAATGCTGAAATCAACAAAGACAAAGTTTTTTACCCAACACCCAAGTATCCTTAAGCCAAAAAAAAAAAACAACACAAGAAACTCTTGTTTTGTCAACTTTTCCTCCTAACCGCGTGCAGTGGTTGGAAGTCGAAAATCTCTTCCTAAATTTTTGACAATTTTTGGTTGTGTTTTGGCAACATCACGCATATGTATGTAATTACTGAAGAGCTGTAAAATACTATGAAATTTTTTTGTCCTAAGAATGTACTGTTTCCGTTTCCGGTAATATGTGTTCTGCATATTTAATCAACCAAAATGTAAGGCAAATACTTTTTCGTTCTTTTTTTGGTTTGCCCCGTGGCTTAGTGGTTAGTGTGTCGGACTGCTAAGCGAAAGAACCTGGGTTCAAATCCAGCTCATAGCCACCATTTTTTCTGGGGTACTGCCTCCAATCCATTCCATTCTTGCAGAGTAACAACACACACACAGGAATGGTTGAGAGTATAAGTCACTAGGCCTTGGCTCCTTAAGGAGCTGTCGCGCCAATAAATTTATTTATTTATTTATTTCTTTATTGGACTGCAGCCTAAAGGTTGGGCCAATCGTCTTCAAATTTTGAACTAAAGGTTATTTTGACATTCTCCAGAGGAGCTCAAAAATTAACGGTACCTGTCATATAACCGTTATGTAAAAGCTTATTTTTCTCGAAAACGGCTCCAAGAATTTTTATAAAAAAAAATCAGTGTACTACTGTAGGTATGCATTACATTTAAGTGAAAATAAAATTTAATATGGTGGGCTCAAAACGGTACCTCCTATAGGACCGGTTTTTTTACTTCGACTTTCTCGAAAACTGGAGATCCGATTACAATCAAAATTGATATTCAAGAAGATATAGGTAGCCTGAGTAATTTTGCATTAATTTTTTTTCGAAAACATTTTTTTTTGTGTTTTTAATAATTTTTTTAATTTTTTTTATTTTGAAAAATCAATATTTTGAAAACGGGTAAGTGATTTTTTTTTTTGAATTTTGTTTTTGAATGTACGTTATTTTTGCGCTTAAGTTTGTATTCTTAAATTATTTTTTTTTAATTTTTTTAAAAAAAAGTTGTTAAAAAACCGTTTTATTTAAAAACGGCGAACAAATTTTGAAAAAAAAAATCACACTTTCTTACATTTCCTAAAGAAATAAAATGGCGTTTAAATTTGTTCACCCAATACAATTTAACGTACTTTATTCGAACAATCAAAAGTCACAAATATCGAATAAATGCTTTGATGTTCACTTTATTTTTTTTAATTTTATTCTACAATGTGACCGCACATATGAGCAAGTACGTGCGATCCAGTCGTGCAATTTATTTTTCGAAGATAGCATAATGTGTGATTGTAAGAAAATGAAGGAGAAAAAACTTTTGCAGTTTCGGAAACTATTTTCGTGGACACATTCATATGCTCTCCTTTTACATGCATGCATCATGTTTCTCATGCATAAATGATGACTTTTTTATGGATCACATTGTTCACAATGAATACGAGAACGTATGCCATCATTATCAAATGTAAGTAAGCGTAATATGGAAGAATGCCGGTAAATATCCTCTAAAAGGATTCATTTTCTAACTCTTGTTTGGATATCTATTTGTTTTGGTTCGCAATTTTTGTGGATTTGGTGTCTTCAAGGTCTTTGTAAAAATAAAAAAGTAAATTCATTTCACTCTTATTAAGTTTAATTTAATTCAAAATAAATGCTCATTTCTTAAAATTTATTACAAAGTTAATCTACAAAATAAACACTTTTCCCATCGTTGTGAATCTTTTTATAAAACTTTCTCGTTGAAAAGAAAATCTCAGCAAAACTTTAAATGCAACAAGTTTTAAGTAATGATCCTTCCATTTTTGAGTCCTCAAGATATTCCTCATCCTTAGCTTTCCATCGAATTTTAAGACGTAATTAAAAACCCACTTTCCATTAATTCATATTTAAAACGAAACACACACTTGCAAACTAAAGGACCAAAAAATGATATATTATAACGAAGGAGCAAGTTTCTCGGCAGAGTAGGACATATATAACATGAAAGCATGAGAAAACCTTTAAACTAACCCTTGAATCCTTCCCTTTAACTCTGGAATTCAATTTGAGAACAAAAAAAAAACTGCAACCATTTTACAACGCTGTCCAACAAGGATGCGCTGTCGCTAAAAAAAAAGGAAAATGGAACATCGGATGTCCGATGAAAATTATTTATTAGGATGACTAAGAATCACAATTCACATTGAAGAAAGCAAAAGCTATAGAAAGTCACTGCCATGCCATTCGACTGTTAACTATAGAAATGATTGACGTTCGAAATATTAAGAGAAAAACGATTTATGAAACGAGTTGGGCTGGACGTTGGAACTGTGCTGCAGAACTCTTGGACTGAATTTTAAATTCACTTCCTTTTCCCTTCTAAGTAAATCACTTATGACAGAACAAAACCTGGGGGACTCAATGAAGCTTACATCTTCTGAATTTTAAAGATTAGGGATATTTCGATTTAAAATTTGGGATCTCTCAATATGAAGGAATGATGTGGTTTCCAATTGGAAAAATCGTTGTGCTGGGAACAAAGCACTTTTGGGAAAAGAAAAAATTGCTATGAATTAGAAACTTCATCGTTTTTGAAAAAATGTTCGACCTTTCTTAGGTCTGCCTCTTCCACTCTATGGAAGATATAATGTGGTCTTGGTGGACGTACTTAATGCTGTCAATAAAACAAGTATGTCTTTATCTTGGGCAGTAATGATGACCCTGTAGATTTATCTGACCTTGGATAAGGCCATGTTTCACATCGGCATGCTCATATGGTTTTTTCACTTTGACGCTATTATATCCGCCATTCGTGTCTACAGGATCGATATAACTGAACAATAAGCTCGTTCTGTGGCTTTGGTGTTCATAGCCAACCTTAGTGGGGTATTCGTCAAATACAACAGTCAAATTGCTGCCAAGGTGTCTCTTGTCTCTTGTCTCGCTTGTGGTAGTTTTCCAAAACATTCTTAGAACACCGGAATAGTATTTCATATTTTGTTCGGTACTATCGACATTTTTATAAACGGTTTTCAAGGAAACTAGCCATCGGTCTTCCTTGACTTTAACCATTTATTCGTAAGAATTAATAATAGAATATCCTTTAACCCAATTTCGGACGGATTGTTAATAGCCCAGTAGATATCGAAATTAAAATCGCAAAGCATGTTGTAGTTCTGAATTTTTGGTTTGTTGCAACATTTTAGAATTTTTATTCACTTTTTGCTCTAAAAGTAATAAAAATGCATTTTTCGACAAACAAAATTAAGCATTTTATAAAAAAAAAGTATTTAAAATTAAAAAAACATTATTAAAAAAATGGCAACACTTACTAACTTATTAACAGTCTGAACAAGTGACATCTAAGTGGCAAATATGCAAGACTTGGGTTCAACTTTAATCAGGTAAGTGTGGGCTGTGAAACTGGCCCTTATCTATTCATCATTCATTAACCTCACAATAAGTTCACGTTAATATCATTACTTAAAAATTCGTATAAAAAAGGACCAAATTTTAGTAATTTTCAATTTTCTCAAAAACTAGATGAGATAAGACCATCTGGTTTACAGTGTTACTGAGTATTTAAAACTATGAACAAATCAGTATTCAATGTTTTGTTTTTCAACATTTTTAAGTTTGAAAGTAATTTTTTCAAAAACTTCTTTTTTTTCAAAGACTTCTGGCTGTCGGAAAAGGTAAAACACTTTTTAGTTAGTGTTGGCATTTTTTTAATAATTTTTTTTTTTCATTTTAAATACTTTTTTTTATAAAATGCGCCAAAACACAATTTTTGCGCTCGATTTCAATTTAGCTGCCATATAAAGAAATAAAGTGCTCTGCATACGCTTTCATATGAGATAAGTTTCATTACTGTTGAGCAATGTTGAAAGGTGAGCCCAGACTCCATACACGGTCCTTTAGATTAACAGTACCCTTACTGGTCCATAAAACATACCAAAAACTCAAAACTACATCATGCTTTGCGAGTTTAGCCTTTTTACTTGCGTTTATAGGTGAAGGAGGCAAGTTATGGATTCGTCCAAAAAAAATTCTAACAATCAAGCATGACATTACGATAGTAGAGAAGTCGAAAAAAGTGGTTCCGGAAATTCCGTCCGTCTATCTGTCTGCCTGTTCGCACCTCTATACAGCCTAAACGGATGAGCCGATTTGCTTCAAATTTGGTATTTAGTATTTATTTGGTACTATATCGGGGGGTGTTTTTCATTTTTGCTCTCTTGATTTTCTCGAAAACAGCTATAACGATTTTGATAACATTTTCAGGGTGCTTTTTTTTTACAAAAATACATCTTTCAATTAGAATGAATTTTTCGAAATTTGCTCTATAACGGTACCTCTGACAGAACCGGTTTTTTCAAATGCGGTCTTATCGTAAAGCATTTTCCCCATTTTAATTAAATTTTGCACACAGGAAGTCATTTATAATTCAATTGATATTGCAATTCAAAAATTTTGAAAAACTTTTTTAAAACTTTCTAAAAAAAAATTAGTTTTCGAAATATTTAAAAAAAAACTGGTGAACTATTTTCAATATTTTGTTTTCCTCGATAGACATTTTTCTGTCAAATTTTAATGAATACCTAGTTTTTTTCCGAGAAAACTCTTAAACTAATTAAAAAAGTTAAAGAATTTTAGAAAAAAAAATTTGTTTTTTTTATTTTTATATATGTGTATGTGTACTTACATATGAAGCCACTAAGCAATTATCTAGCATAAGACCAAGTTCGTGCGCCATTGCAGAAAGTTGAGACAGTGGGTTTATTTGCCCGAACCACGACCTGGAGAACAGAGCTCTGCTGAATCGCTTTTACCTTCGAAATAGCATCACGCAATGGCGATCTGAGAATCTTGGTTTTACCGGGTTCAATGAAGACAATTGGCAAACGCCACTATCGCCGAGCTAAATGGGCCAAGTTCCCTGCTCATCTCGAAGGTCGAACTCCAAATGATCTTCGCATCATTAAAGAAAAAAAAGTCAGCAGGAGTCGATGGTATACCCAATGTTGTACTACGACATCTGCCTGAGGAAGCAATAGACATATACACAACACTGTTCAACAACGCGCTGAATAATGCTGAATAATGTTGTACATCCTCTTCCGAAAAAGGGAAAGGACAATTCCAATCCGGCAAATCTCCGGTCGATAAGTCTTCTTCCGAGTATCAGCAAGGTATTCGAAAAAGTTATCAATAGAGCTCTGTCCAAGTGGGCCGAGGACAAAAATATAATTCCAGACACCCAGTTCGGCTTTAAAACGGGACATGACACAATTCATGCCGCGTCTAAGCTAGTATCTGCTGTCCAATGGAACAATGCTAAGAATCAATGCACGGGGCCTGTCTGGTTGATTTGGAGAAGGCTTTCGACACATTTTGGTTAGAAGGTCTTTATCTGAAACTGACCAGATGGGGCATAAATAAACCACTGCTATATATGCTTTATGACATGCTTAATGGTAGAAAGTTTGTTGTCAAGAGTGGCAATGTGACTTCTATCACAACGTTTGATATTAAAAACGGTCTGCAACAGGGAGCGGTGAACTCGCCGATTCTCTTTAGTACTTACACCAGCGATCTCATTGGGAGTCTACCTCATGCAATTGCGTATGCCGATGATATAATTGCGTACAGAACAGGTCCAAAAGTTGAGGTTATCAGAATTCTCTTGCAACGTGATTTCGATAAAATTCAGCAATATTTTAATGATTGGAAGCTGAAAATTAACTTCCAGAAATGGAAAACTATCTTGTTTAGAACCCCTGTGTCTAGGGCTTCTAGGGATACGAGAAAGACCTGGCGCAAGCTAGTGATCGCTGGGCCACATGGACATCCACTGGCGAGTAAAAGTGAAGTAAAGTACCTTGGCATCTGGCTGGATCAGTTTCTATATTTCAACCGACATGTAGAAGCTGCTCTGGCCAGGGCTAAGGGAGCTTTTGCCCTGACAAGACGGTTGTTTTATAGCAGCCGCCTTGACAGCGGAGTGAAAGTGATTTGCTACATGGCCCTCATTAGGCTGATGATTGCCTATGGATGCGCTGTGTGGTTCAACGTTGCACCGTCTCTAATGGAAAAGATTCGGGTGTTCGAGGGACAGTGTCTTCGCACTTGTCTAGGACTTTACCGAACACCAGAGTCGGAGTACAAACACTACTATTCCAACGAGGTCCTATACAAAAAGGCCAATACAAGCAGGATAGATAACTTTTTAATTAAGCTCAGGCTGCTGTGGCTGTTCTAGATTTAAGTATTTAAGTATTTAAGGTTTATTTTAAGTTATTTTAAGTTTATTCTAAGTTGATTTTAAGTACTTTAAGATAGGTTAAGAAAATAACCCGATAAAGTTTACACAGTTTTTGAATTTTTCTGTGTGAAAAATAAAACCCGTTTAATTTAATTTATATATAAGTTAGTTTAAAGCCGAAAGGCAATTTAAATTAAGATATATGTTGATTTAGAGCGCCCGCATAGGGCCAGTAAGTTAATTAAGTTGATAGTGTTAACTGGTTTTTAAGATTTTTGTCTAGACTTAATTAGTTAATAAGATTAAATGCAATAAAAAATCATTAAAAAAATAAAAGGCACGACTGGGTCGCACGTACTTGCTCCTGTGTGCTAATCCTTTTTAGGTACAGGCGTCTTTTTGACAAAGATTTAATTTTAATGTTTTTTTGACGTGCAACTTCTTTAGAATCGTTGTGGTTTGAAGCTCGAACGAACATGCGTCACGATAAAGGGATAAACACATAAATATATAGGATTGTTAGGTTTTGCAGTTTTTTTAGTGTATTATATTTCCACTTGTTGTTTACTGTTTATAATATAATTTGCTAATAGAAAGATATAAAGGACTTTTTTCAGTTTAATTTTCATTTTGGTATGGAAAAATTTTAACAACTGGCATAAAGATTCGTGGGAATCAGCAGTAGGGCAATAATGCTAGGTATAGGGACCTATATAGGTCCCAATAACAATAATTTACTTTTTGAAATCAAATTAATTAAAATAGCTTAATTATGTTTGATGGATCGATAAACGTATGATGTGGGTAGGTATTAATGGAATTTATTAAGGATATTATTTACTTATAATAAGGTTGGAAGGAAGGTAGGTACTAAATATAAGATACACGTTCCAACTACTGTTAAGCGAGTAGGTATAGCGACAATATTGAAAGTTAACACAGTGGTCTTGTTTATTTATAGGAAGGTGTAAACTTTTGTTTTCTCGATTGAAATTTTTGCATTCAGTACTAATCGAATAATTCTTTTTATTTGTTAGTTGTTTTTGTGTGTTTATCATAGGCTCATTATTTATTCTGTGTGCTTTTATGATGATGAAATGCTTTAAAATACGTAGGTATGTATGAAGGTTGTCACCTTCTTTTATTTGACTAATGGCTAGGGCTTAGCCGAGCAATATGAAATAAAATTTGGGAAAAATTTTTTTATGAAATCAAAAAAACACTATTCATAACGTTTTTTGGAAAAAATGTTGTAAGCCATCTTATGTCTTTTGCTGTTTTATATTTTATGAATTTTTCATTTCAACATCGTTCGACCAGTTTTTTCAAAAAAATGTTTTTTTTGAAAAACTTTTCGAAAACATATTTTAAATTTTTTTTGAGTATGTCAATTCAAAGAAATCTAAAGCTTATACTAGAAGAAAAATTAAAAAAAAAAAACTATTAAACCGTTTTCAAAATATTCAAAAAACTAAATATTTTTTTAAAAAAATTATTAAAAATTAAAAAAAAATGTTTTTGAAAATTTAAAAAAATAATATTATTTAAATCATAAAGTTCTACATAATTAACGAGAAAGTCTGATTTTAAAAAACCGGTCATATGGGAGGTACCGTTATAAAACTTTTTCTGAAAAATCCATTAAAATTAAAAGATAGATTTTGCACAGAAAACATCATTCTGAAAGTTTTATCAAAATCGTAGGAGCCGTTTTCGAGAAAAATAAGTTTTTCATTAAAAGTTATATGGCAGGTACCGTTAGTTTTAGAGCTAGAATGCCAATTCCAAAAACTGTCGGGTAGAACACTCTAAAAATACTATATACCAAGTTTGAATCAAATCGGCCCAACAGTTTGGGCTGTAGATATCGATACGGACAGACAGACAGACAGACAGACAGACAGACAGACAGACAGACAGACGGACGGAATTTCCGGACCCACTTTTTTTGACTTCTCTATCATCGTAATGGCATGTTTGATTGTTAGATTTTTTTTTTTTTTACGAATGCATAACTTGCCTTATAGTCCCTATAAATCGCAAGTAAAAACAAGTTCGTGCGACCCAGTCGTGCATTTTTTAAATTTAATTTGACGATGTGACCGCACATATGAGCAAGTACGTGTGATCTAGTCGTGCAATTTAATTAGTGTCGATTTCTACTGGTACAGAGATCCGGCAACCGCACAACAAGAATGTGGAATAATGTGGTTCTATTTTTCCTTCTATTTTAATATTCAGAGCTTGAAATGCAATATCAATCACTCGATTCTCTTTTCGATTTTCAATTAATTCTTATTCATCGGTTTTTCACCATACAAGTACTTGACTCCATAGTCTTCTAACTTCCAATAGCAATATTTAATAATGAAGGATCTATTTCAGGTTCACCAACCTTTCTAAAACGAATTACTAGTATGTGTACTATGTGTGACAAATAATTATACATTCCGAGCAGGACTGCCAATCTAATTCATATGTAGTAGATCTACTTCATCTGCTACGTAGTAACTTATTTCTACTTCGTTGAACTTGTTTTTTATGAAACGATAAAAATTTCATTTTGTTGTTGTTGTATTGATTTTTTTTGCAAATCGAAAGTCACTTTCTGCCTCTGGATGTTTGTTCCAGCTAATCTAGACATATTTAGCAGATAGCTAGCGTTATTAAGAGTAACTTAGGCTAATTTAATTACTTCTTAGGTGGCGCTGAAGTCTTTACGAAATTTCTTACTACTATACTACTACTTACTATATATACGAAAATGTAGTCTTCCCTGTATATACTACCTTTATAATTTCCATTACAACAATATTATAGGTATTTAAATTGCTTAACCGATTTAACAAAATTTTTGTCTTATTAGCTTGGTAGATATAAGATATACTTGGTTGTGATAGGAAGCAGTGTTATTAGGATCCAAAAAACGATGGTAAACCTGAGCAACGCCGTGCATGTCAGCTAGTATTAAATAGAATGAAAATAAATTACTTTTTTGTTTTTATTTTCGTTTTCATTATCTGCTACATATTTTGCAAATCTACTTTGTTTTTGTGGGCCATCTGCTTCATTTTCTGGACTCAGCATTCCCATCCCTGAATCCGAGATGAGATTCTAATTAAAAATACCCATTTTTATCTCCTAAAAATAAAATAAAATCCCAATTTGTATACATCGACGACAAACAATGTTTTTGTTTGTAAAAAAAAGCTTAACCTTTAAGAAGTGAACCAAAATGGAGTAAATGTAGAGGTATTCAATAACCGACATTATACGTCATATAAGCCACCCTTGCGGTTATATGGTCAAAGCTTATCCGGAAATAATTACAATTTGAGATTTTCTTTCATCATGTGTTTGAAAGGGGTCTGATTTCTCTTGCACCCACAGTATGTTAAATTCGAAAGTAATTTATGTACTTCGAATTCGAAATTGAACGAGGACACGTGGAGTTCAATGTAATCATTGTTGTTGCCACTGTAATAACCGTCCGTCGTTGCGTATTCCCTTTAATCTTTTTTATTGATTTTGTATCCACATACTTGTAACCATTTTTGAAAACCATAGACAGGCCATAAATAGCTAGATGGTTCTGAAAACATCCAAGCTATTTTTTGGTGGCAAAAGCCACATTTGGTTCAAGGATATCAGACCGATGGAAAATACTAGCCTAAGTGCTGATATTATTTTAATTAATAGCTTAGCGTCACACTCTCATACTTCACGAAATGGTAATTGCATGCTGCGGATTTCATTATCCTGGCGAAATAATCTGTATAAAAGCTTATCAAACATGAAAACGTTGAATATTTCACTAATACCCATCAATGTATAGGCATCACAACGGTAAAGTAGTTTCCACAATATTGATTCGAAACACATATGAACTATGAATGCATTTGAAATTTGATTTTAATTCTGCAGAAACAATGAGCAAACATTCCCGGTTATCCATGTGCAGAATTATTGCCATACAAGGAATTAATATTCAATGCAATTAATAACCAATATTTAATTAAATTTATATCGGTTTTTATAATTTTCAGTCAATTAGATGAATTGTCGATTTGATAAATGTCTACTTTAGGTGCAACACAATAATGTTATTTTTTTTTTTTTTAATTTCGGTTGCAATTAGAATACCCTCAAGGAATGGAAAACCCCGAATGATGCCAATCGTTGGGGTTGTCGGTGAATATTTTATGAGATTAGGTCACAATTGTCTTGGCTAATGCCGGTAAGGAAATTTAAAATATATCTTTTCAATCGATTCCAAAAACAATTAGTATAAAATAAAGGAGTTTCTTTTCCCTTATTGCATTTAAAAAGTTTAAAAACTTTTTTGATTGAGTTTGTAACTTGATCCATTTGCTTAAAAAAATTTCAAGGTATCCGTATAACTGTATTTTTCAAGATAGGTCGTTCCATTAGATACCATAAAACTTAATTTAAATTCAAGATATCAGAGAAAATGTAAAAGCTATAGTTGAAACTTTAGAACCGACTCAATGAAAAATGGATGAAAGAATCCTTTGGGGGAGAGTCCCGAATTCACGATAAGGTACCAACATGAAATATTATATTGCTCGAGAAATGTCTTATCTATACACATTAATAAAAATGGAGTGTCTGTTAAAATAATAATAATAAAATAACAGCTTTTTACTTCATTTATACGAAAGGATGTACAGTACTTATAACAAAAACACCATTTTAATTTTTTTTGTCTGTATGTCTGTCTGTCTGTCTTTCTTTCTGTTTGTTTGTTCCGGGTAATCTCGGGAACGGCTGCACCGATTTTGACGGGACTTTCACAGGCAGGGAGCTCAATTTGAAAGGAATAACTAAAGCTATTTGAATTACCCGTAGGTGGCGCTGGGTTTGCTTATTTTTCGAAAATTATTATTTTAGAACGATTTGACTCAAAACCATTCCATAAAATATTTTTATAATAACCAAATTAAATAATAACACATAATATCTAATAAAAATAATAATAATTAACTTTTTGTAAACTTTGCGGATTGAGTAAACAGTTTTTGATAAATTTCAGGCGGACGAAGTCGCGGGTAACACCTAGTAGTTCGTATAATCGCAAGAGAAAATCGAGATATGAATCAAACATGATATTACGAAGCTAGAGAAAAGTAATGAGTTAGTGGACAAATTCTGTCTGTCTGTTCATCAGTATTGATAACGCTCTGAACCCTAAATGTGATTAATTTTAAATGTGGTCCGGTTATTTCAGCATTTCTTTTTAAAATATTATTATTTAGGCTTAAAATAAGGGTACCCACATGTCATGTGAAACAAAAAACTTATTTTTCTCGAAAACGGCTCTAATAATTTTGATGAAAACTTTTGTTAGATATAACAAACAAAAATTCTCGGTGGTTGGGTGTTGTATGAATAGGAGTCAACCAGGCGACGTCCAGTGTTGTAACTACATATATCTCGTACCCATCAATTGTGCTTGTTTTATCTCTATCCGGACATTCCTGCGCGAGTGTTGAACACATACAAAATAGCAATACTATATTGCTCGGACTGGTTCTGATCGATTTGCAGAAATCTTGAATGAGCCCCTCAGAAAGAGGATGTACGCCGGATGAGCCCAATCAATTGGGCCAACGTTAGCGTCAAACAAGGTAGATGCCCTAACGAGCTCATATCCCCGAAGCGGGTTACTCCAAGGAGTCCAACAAAGGACCTGGCCCTCCAGGTTGGGGGTTGTGCGTGGGGTTAACAACCCTGCCACGGAAAAAAGAAAAAGTTGCGAAGAGACCAATAGCCTCGGAAAAGGACGGATTAACTGTTGACGACCCGGAAAAACGAATCAAGGACAACGACCTTCAGATCTGCACGTGGAATGTTAGAACTCTTAACAGACCACGTGCATCCAAACAACTAGCGGAGGCCCTAGACTGCTACAGAGCAGGAATTACTGCCATCCAGGAAGTGCGATGGAATGGGCCGGGCAAAAGGAGGATGAAAAACTGTGACGTGTACTACAGTGATTGCGCAAGAAGACCACAGCGTTTATTTGGGTGCGATTCGTCATAAGCGGTAGACTTAGGCAAGAAGTCTTGGGCTTTCGACACGTAAGTGAGCGACTTGTGACAATCCGTATCAAGGCTAAATTCGCCAACATTAGCCTAATATGCGCTCATGCCCCCACAGACGACAAAGATGACGCCACCAAGCATGACTTCTATGAGCTCCTCGACAAAACCTATGAGCAATGCCCTAAATACGACGTTAAGATCGTACTAGGCGATTTTAATGCCAAAATAGGTAAAGAGGAAATCTTTGGTAGGACTGTCGGAAAACATAGCCTACACGACACAACGTCTGAAAACGGACTTAGGCTAATTGACTTCGCAGCGGCACATAACGTCACCATTGCAAGCACACGGTTTCCTCATCTCGATATACACAAAGGGACTTGGCGACACCCAGATCAAAGAACCGTCAATCAGATTGATCACGTTGCGATCGATGCAAGACACGCCTCCAGTATCTTGGATGTTCGCACCTTCCGAGCAGCTAACATCGACTCGGATCACTACCTTGTTGCAGCAAAGGTAAGAATGCGAATAACCCGAACTCCACAACAACGGAGTAATACTGTGAGGAAGTATGACGTCCGAAAGCTGCAATCGCAAGAAACCGCCAGAACCTATGCCGATCGAATATCCCGTAACCTCTCAAGAAATCCAGTACCGCCAGCATCAAGTGCCGAAGATCAGTGGCAACACTGCCAACAAGCCATCAGAGATGCCGCAACTGATGTGCTAGGTTTCACCAGACCACCACCACGAAACCTCTGGTTTGATGACGAATGCAGGCAGGCCCATGCAGCCAAACAAGAGGCATATAAAGCAACGCTGCAAAGAAAGACGAGAGCTGCTCGCGAGCTTTACGAGCAGAAAAGACGGGAAGAACACCGGCTTCTGCAAAAGAAAAAAAGAGAGCATGAGAAGCGCGATCGAAGATATTGAGAGATGCTACTCCAGGAACAACGTGCGGAAGTTTTACCAACAGGTAAAAAGAACATGCCAAGGAAAAAAATCCCGCACAGAAGCCTGTAGAGATAGGAATGGAAACCTCGTAGTAGAGTCACAGTCGGTGCTGAGTACATGGAAGGACCATTTCTGCAGACTGTTAAACGGCGATGAAGGCCAAAATCCCGCTGTCAGGCAGAATGAACCGTTCAACATGGATGATGACAGGCAAAACTTCCGTCCACCTGACCAAAATGAAGTAAGGATAGCAATATCTAAACTCAAAAACAACAAAGCTGCTGGACCCGACGGATTACCCGCCGAACTTTTTAAAGCGGCCGGAGATGACCTGGTGAAGTGCATACACCAACTCATCTCTAAAGTTTAGTCAGAAGAAAGTATGCCTGATGAATGAAACCTCAGCATCGTTTGCCCGATCCACAAGAAAGGAGACCCTCTAAACCGCGCCAACTATAGAGGAATAAGTCTCCTGAATATCGCCTACAAGATCCTCTCTGCCGTACTATGTGAACGCCTGAAACCTTTCGTCAGCAACCTGATTGGCCCCTATCAGTGTGGTTTCAGACCTGGAAAGTCCACAATCGATCAAATGTTCACGCTACGGCAGATCCTGGAAACCACCCAAGAATTCCAAATCGATACCCACCACCTCTTTATCGATTTTAAGGCCGCGTACGATAGCATTTATAGAGACGAGCTATACAGAGCCATGTCAGGTTTTGGCATTCCCACAAAACTCGTCCGACTGTGCAGGATGACGATGGAGAACTCTCGCTGCTCCGTCAAGGTTGGTTCTGACCTCACAAAAGCTTTTGACGTCAAAAAAGGATTCCGACAAGGTGATGCGCTATCGTGCGATTTCTTCAACTTAATACTTGAAAAAATTATAAGAAACTCGCAAGTCAATTGTAGTGGGACAATTTTTTTCAAGTCTGTGCAATTGCTAGCATACGCTGACGACATAGACATCATTGGCAGAACTCGGCGAGCTGTCAGTGGAACGTTTGCTAGCATTGAAGCTGAAGCGGCTAAGATGGGACTAGCAGTCAATGAGGCCAAAACGAAGTACCTGCTGTCCACAAAAAGGGACACACAACACCAGCGGATTGGACAAAACATCACAATAGACAGGTACAACTTTGAGGTAGTTAGGGACTTTGTGTACCTCGGATCCGCTATAACATCTGACAACAACATCTCGTCAGAAATAAAGCGAAGAATTACTCTTGCCAATCGCTGTTTCTATGGGCTAGGAAGGCAATTGAGTAGCAAAGCCCTCTCTCGAAAGACAAAGGAGACTCTGTATAAGACCCTAATCATCCCAGTCCTGCTCTATGGCGCCGAGGCATGGACTCTATCTAAAGCGGATGAAGATATCCTTAGTCGTTTCGAGCGTAAGATTCTTCGGAAGATTTTTGGCCCTATCTGCGTTAACGGGCTTTGGAGGAGAAGGTTCAACCAAGAACTATACGAGCTGTACAGCGACATTGACCTGGTCAAAAAAATACGCATATCACGTTTAAGATGGCTAGGTCATGTAGAGCGAATGGACAACAATGCTCCGGCTCGCAGGATCTTCGATTCCATCCCAGAGGGTAGACGCAGTCAAGGAAGACCTCGCCTTAGGTGGCGCGCTCAAGTGGAGGACGACCTCAACCAACTTGGAGTGCAAAACTGGAGGCAGCTAGCCAAAGACCGAGTTGGCTGGAGAGGCATGTTGGTTGAGGCCCAGGTTCGTCCCGAACTGTAGCGCCACCTAAGTAAGTAAGTAAGGTAAAAAGGAAATCTTTGGTAGGACTGTCGGAAAACATAGCCTACACCATACAACGTCTGGAATCGGACTAAGGGTAATTGACTTCTAAGCGGCACATAACGTCACCATTGCAAGCACACGGTTTCCTCATCTCGATATACACAAAGGGACTTGGCGACACCCAGATCAAAGAACCGTCAATCAGATTGATCACGTTGCGATCGATGCAAGACACGCCTCCAGTATCTTGGATCTTCGCACCTTCCGAGCAGCTAACATCGATTCGGATCACTACCTTGTTGCAGCAAAGGTAAGAATGCGAATAACCCGAACTCCACAATAACGGAGTAATACTGTGAGGAAGTATGACGTCGGAAAACTGCAATCACAAAAGATCGCCAGAATCTATGCCGATCGAATATCCCGTAACCTCTCAAGAAATCCAATGCCGCCAGCATCAAGTGCCAAAAGCCAGTGGCAACATTATGCTAGGTTTCACCAGTCCACTACACCTGTTTCGATACCGAATGCAGGCAGGCCCATGCAACCAAACAGGAGGCATATAAAGCGGCGCTGCAAAGAAGAACGAGAGCTGCTCGTTAGCTCTACGAGCAGAAAAGGCGGGAAGAACACCGGCTTTTCCAAAATAAAAAGAGAGAGTATGAGAAGCGCGCGATCGAAGATATTGAGAGATGTTACTCCATGAACAACGTGCGGAAGTTCTACCAACAGGTAAAAAGAACGTGACAAGGAAAAAAGCCCGCACAGAGATAGGAATGGAAACCTCGTAGTAGAGTCACAGTCGGTGCTGAGTACATGGAAGGACCATTTCTGCAAACTGTTAAACGGCGATGAGGAGGCAGCTAGCCAAAGACCGAGATAGTTGGAAAGGCATGTTGGTTGAGGCTCAGGTTCGCCCTGAAGTGTAGAGCCACCTATGCAAGTAAGTAAGTAAAAATTCTCGGAGGCGTTTATTTACTGTACGGTTTTGTGAATTTTGGACTTTCTCGTTAACAGCTCATTGGATTTTTATCAATATTAATGCTTTAAGAGATTAATATAGCCAAATGAATTCTAAATACGAAAATTTAGAATATATGAATTGAAGTTGCTGTCATTTGTTCTAAGAGAGCTATATGTGCTATGTCAAACGGTCTCGTTCCTTAGGTATATCTTGAATATGAAGTATACGGGGCTTAGTGGTTAGTGTGTCGGACTACTAAGCGAATGAGCCTGGGTTCGAATCCAGCTCATAACCACCTTTTTTTTGGGGTACTGCCTCTTGCGAGGAACTGACAAAACCTCCAAGACTAAAATTTGTCTCGAAAAAGTGCATCTCATGTAGTCGTTCGGACTCGGCGGTAAACTGTAGGTCCATTCCATTATTTCACAATAACAACACACACACATGAATGGTTGAGAGTATAAGTCACTAGGCCTTGGCTCCTTAAGAACCTGTCGCGCCAATAAAAAAAAAACAAAAAAAAATTAAGTATACGAACAGCACTTTTCTCTAAATTCCAAGATTGTCGTTTCCTTAACAACTCGAAAAGCCTATTTTCTGTGGAATTCCAGATTGTAAATGTTTGTAACTGGTGAACTAGCCAAACGTTATTTTTCAAAGAAATGAGCTTTTTAACATCAAAAGACTCTTCTTCCTGGTGATCGTGGTACCATAGAATTTTTCGTGGAGGGATTTATTAAATTTATTTATTGCCTGTTCCCAGAATCCGTGTAGTAGACCTTCCAGGGAGTCTAGACTGTCAGTTGGGGTAATGTTTTATTGCTATTTTGCTCGATGCATGTTTTGTATATATTGTTTTCAATGTATGGAGGATGGACTTCCGTCGTTTTTTAAGATTGCCATGCCTATCGGGTTGGGGTGTATTTTTGTATGCCAAATGATGGGGGCTTAAAATTTTCAAATTGAATAATTGAAAGTTGTACTTACATGTTATTATTGACAAATTTGTTGCAAAAGTTCAAGATACAATCTTTTTGTTGGGTCAAAGCCAATCCTGAAATGTCTTCGCATTGATGGATATCACTTTCTGCTTTCTTATTTAATTTGTTATGGTATTGCTTTCACTTCAAATGTATATCCTGTAACTGAATTGGTTTATTTGGCTTCATTGTCATCTATTTATGTAACCGCCCATAAGTATGCAATATATTTTTTTTATTTATGTGCTTTTAACCACCCACAATGGCATCCTATTTTATTTATACAACAAATAACCTTTGAAAATCAATTGATATCATCTTCCAAAAACAAATATTTGTATTTTTTCAAAATAAAAACAGTCTCCTGAGAGTTGTTTTTTTTGTGAATTCATTTGGCATTTATATTTGAAGTGAATTTTTTATTATTCTCTTATATTTTTATTGCATTCACTTCCGAAACAATCAATTGTGTGTTTTTATTATTCTTGTAAGGGGAGAAGAATTCCATAAACTCTTCATAACTTTCACATACTTTATAAGATAGGAATTTAGTGAAGTCAAGCAGGGAGATGTGAGCGGATTTATTATTAAATAATTTCCATCGCTTCAGCAACTTGTATCGTATCTTTCATCCGGAATTATTATCTTTCCGAACAATTCAAGTTGAATTTGTGTCAACACTTATAAAGTCGTTTGTATTATCGTAATTTTAAGATCCATTACTTAAGTTTATGGTTCAATTTAGGGTGCTTGTTTGTAAAGATATCTATTAAATCGAACAAAAAATAGTAAAAAACAAAACTTTCTTCTTTCTTCGAAATATTTATGTTTGAAAACTTGTGAACAAAAATCAGTAAACAGGAACTTATTAATGTCTTTCAAAAGAAGCCAACGAGTAGGGGTTAACAAGCTAAGGTTTAAATGCGCCTCACCAAAGGCCTTTTGCTTAGAGTCCCTCGCAGTTATTTTACTCTTTAAAATGAGTTTGGGTCTAGTTTCTTTTTTATTGTACTAAGTTACAAAAAACAAATCCCTCCTGAAATATAATTCAAATAAGGATTTGTGAACTTTTTCATTAGGTATTAATCCATCAGTACATCGTTTGTTAACCTTATTTTCCTATCTTTTCACATACAATGATAATATAAAAAAAAAAAAGTTTACTAATATGAGAGCTAACAACAGTTCTTTCACCATCTCACTATCATAACACACAACACATTTAAACCAAACGATTTGATTGGTTTTCGGTCTATAAACTCCAAAGTAATATCCTTGAATCCTTTTCATTTTTCTACCAACCAATCGCTGTGATGGTTTTCTATTGTTTTGCTTTACAAACAATGTGAGCAAAACACTTGTTTTTGAAAATAGGAAAATTCATCAAATGTGAAATATAGCTTTTAAAAAAAATATTTTTTTTCTCACGTCACGTAACAATTATATTTTATTTTAATTTAATATAATAAAAATAAGTTCAATTAGACTTTTATACGCTATTGCTACTGAGAAGGACTTAGATTTTTTCGTACAGAAGTGTCTACAGCTTTTCTTTATGGAGATTTAGAAAAAAAAAATGATCTCTATCGAGGTGCCTGAAGGTTTTTTTTAAAAATAAAATTCTCGCCGGGTAAACTATTCCAAATTCGTGTTGTTCGGCTAAAAAAAGAATGCCTATGGTACGTCCGAAATTGGGCTCAAGGGAGAACTGGTGAGCATTCTTTGCGGGACGAGAATATTTTAAGGGGAGGAATGCAGCTGGCTACTTCGAGTGAACATTTTTTATAAAAAAAAAACGATAAAATAATGAAACATTGCGTCGGTGTTCGAGAGGGGCAATTGCTTCAGCGGCATTTCTATATCCTATCAATCTTAATGCTCATTTTTGTATTCTATCAAGCAGGTGAAGCTATGTTTCCGAAGCACCTGCCCAGAGGCGGGAGTTATACTCGAGTTTAGGGCGTATAAACGCTTTATAAATTGTAGCCATACCAGAAGGGGAAAAATACTTCTTACACCTAAACCTAAGCACTTGCAGCATTCTTAGCGATCTCGAATATATGGTCGTTCCAATGGAGGTCGTTATGTTGACACACATACCGAGTACCTACTGAGAGCTTTTCGGTTTCTTCGATGCAAGTGCCATTCATGGACAACGACAGAAGACAGCATTGAGTTTTCGAAGCATTAAACTCCATACGATTCCTATTACCCCATTTGACGATGCTGTGTAAATCGGAGTTTAATGAGCTTGACAAACGGTACCATTGCAATTGTACATACGAAGGCGAACGACGTGAATTATCGAATGAATATGAAAAGGTGAGGGTAGAGTCGTCAGCAAAAGAGTAAAGTGGATTAGAAATAACAGACGGAAAAATGAGGAAAAGAGTCGGAGACAGAACGGAGCCCTGGTGCACACCAGTATTTATTTTGTGGGAATCAGACTTGCATCCGTCCAATACAACTTGTATTGAACGGTCTGGAAGATAGCTCCTAATCCAACTTTTGATCAAAGTCGAAAACATTTTCATACTCATTAAATTTAATACAGGCATTTGTGATAGGTTCATTTTGACCATAATTAGTTGTATGCTGCGCAATATGAAACAAATTTTTATATCTAGGCCTTAAAGCTCTAGATGGTGCATTTATACCAAACAAAGCCAGAAGCGGGGGACAGTCAATATGTCCTATTATCACATCTCTTGCCAACATTATAGAATAATAAGTTCTCCTACAAGATAGAGACCTTAAATCAATCAATAGGCACCTATTGTTAAAAGATGGTATAGAGTCAGACCAATTCAGTTTTCGTAGCGCATACTTTGTGAATCTTTTTTGAACTTTCTCAATGCGTATTAAATCTTTTTTTAAATAGCGGCGACCATACTACACAACAATATTCTAGAATGGGATGGACCAACGATACAAACAGAAATTTTACTGTATAAGGATCTCGAAAATCCTGAGAATTTCGAATTATAAATTAGCATTAGCTCTAGATATTCTAGATATAATATAATAAATATGTATATTAAAAGATAAATGTGAATCAAAAATGACTCCCAGATCTTTTTGGCTTACGACTCTATCTAATTTTACATTTAACAGCTGATAATCAAATATAATAGGCGTAACAGATCTTGAAAGAGACATAACAGTACATTTTTTTTATATTCAAGTTTAAAGAATTTACATTACACCACCGATTTAGACTATCAATATCTTTTTGTAGTTCCAAACAATCAGCAACAGAATTAACAGATTTAAACATTTTTACATCATCCGCAAGCATTAAACAATTTGAAAAGTGTATAATTGCAGGTAGATCATTTATGAAAAGTAAAAACAACAAGGGTCCTAGGTGACTATCTTGCGGAACACCAGAATAGTTACAAATCTTATAAGATAATTCCGATCCAATTTTTACAAACTGCGTACGATCTCGTAAGTAATTGCTTAACCATTTAAGTAAAGAAGAGTGAAAACCTAAAGAAAATAGTTTCTTAATTAAAATTAAATGAGAAACTCTGTCAAATGCCTTTGAAAAATCTGTGAAAATTACATTAGTTTGACATTTATGTATTTTCCATGTTTTTTAAACAGAAATTAAGAAATAATGTCAAAATAGTTGCTGTGTGTGGATCTTCCATGAACAAAACCATGCTGAAAAACCGATATGTGATTTTTTAACGACTCATAGATTTTGTTTTTGGTATACATTTATCAAAACATTTTTGAATCAAATTTATAAAAGCAGAAAAACATGATGGCAATTCAGTTATATTTAAAAGATTGTCCCAATTCCAGCTTTGGATATAATTATTTATACAATTGTAATCGGCCTTATTAAAATATACTAAAGATTTGTAATAGGATAATGGGTCTGGTAAACCCCGTAAAACTGACAAATTTAAAACTACATTTAAGACCTTACGATGTATACTTTTATTTAACAGAGGAGGAATAGAGGAGCCAATTGGAATTGTGTACATTGAATTCGCCCGGCATAACGATTTCAGTGCGAGGATAAAGGGAAACAATTTAAAAAATTTCCGAGATGGAATCAGACAGTTTTTTACATCTTTTGAACTTTCAGTCGCCTCAGATATATCTTGCAATGTGATAGAAAACGCTAAAAGTAACAAAGCTCCTGGAAAAGACAGAATACCTGTAAATTTTTTTAGAAATTTAACACCCGAATTTTTAAGACTCTTTACTGTCGAATTCAATAGAATCTTCGAGACATCTGATGCTCCCAATAGTTTCCGGACAGCAATTATGTTTCCGTTACATAAAAAAGGAAATCTTGAAGATCCAACAAACTACAGGGGCATTTCATTTTTAAACACAGCTACTAAGCTTTTTAGTTCAGTACTTTATACTAGGCTCTGCGACTGGATTGGACTCAAGGGAATTTTGAACGAATTCCAAACTGGGTTCAGGAAGAATTACTCAACTGTCGACCAAATATTCTCTTTAATAAATATCGCGGAAATTTATAAGAAGAAGGGAAAAAAGCTCTACGCCTATTTTGTTGACTTTCGGGCAGCGTTTGACTCCCACATCCCACGGGAAGCACTTTTTTATAAACTCTTTAATTATGGAATTTCAACAAAAATCATTTCAGTCATTAAAGCAATGTACAAAGATAATATAGCGAGAGTGTGGGACGGGAATCTGCTTTCGGATGAGTTTTGTACTTCGATGGAAGTTAAGCAAGGATGTGTCCTGAGTACCCTTCTTTTCATTTTATACATTAATGACATCACTGAATCTGTAAAAGGTGGCATAGTGCTGGGTGGAAAAACTATCTCAGGTCTCATGTATGCAGACGATATAGTTTTCCTAGCCGATTCTATAGACGGGATGCAGTTGATGATGAATAGACTTCAACGCTATTGCAAGATCTGGAACTTATCCGTTAACCTTTCGAAGTCAAAAATGATGATATTTAGAAGAGGTGGCGGGAGATACTCAAGACAGGAAAAGTAGACGTTCGAAGAGGAGGCAGTGGAAATAGTTAAGGAGTATAAATACCTAGGAGTCTTGATCACACCGAACTTGAACTAAGATAAGATCCTCCGTTCAAAAGTAGCAGAAGCTAAGCGTGCCATGTGTTCGGTATGGAGAAACTGCTATTTAAAGAACAACGTTTCCTACATAGCCAAATGCAAAGTTTTTAGAGCAACTGCTATCGCAATACTGTTTTACGCGGCCCAAGTTTGGGGTTATGTCCCGTTTGAAGCGGTGGAAAAGTTTTTGCGTTTTTTTCATCAAAACCACTTTTAGACTCCCAAGTGCATCGCCCAACTATATGCTGCACCTTGAAACAGGATTAGGTCCTCTTTTCCTGGATACACTCAATTTGAATTTTAATTAGGTGACAAGAGTTATGGCGATGGGAGAAAATAGGGTTCCGAGACTGGTGCTATCTCAAATCATGAATTCTGGAGGAGGGTGTGTAAGAGAATAGTATAAACTGGCGATTGCTTAATAAATTTCACACTACCAACTGAAGAAAGCCCTGCATCTATCAAATTGAAATTCGATGATTTGTTAATGAAAATCGGGAATAGAATGTACGACAGGTTTATTGGGAAGCAGAATCGTCAATATACAGAACTTACTACAGTAGAGTAAACCACTTTTTAGACCAAAAGACCTATTTTTTGGCTGACAACACCGCAGACAAAATCAGTTTGATTTTTAAAGTAAGAGGCGAACTCATCGGTCTGAACTTTATTCCTCATCGTCCAGATCTTCCTATTTTGTGTGATTTATGTAATCGCAGAGAACGAGAAGACGTTTTCCACTTTTTGGGAGTTTGTCCAATTCACAAAGAATTCCGTAAGCGATACTTTGGAGCGGAAACCCTTAATTTAGAAGAATCGATAAATTTGTTAAATGGAGAACGAGGTTGGGACCTTTTATACAAGTTTGAACGCGTTTCGGTACAGAAGATGTATAGTTCATGAAAGTTTTTGAAGATTCGAAAATTGTTAAATTAAGTAATGAAATATTTTATATTAGTTTTTCTTTAGTGTGTATACACATCATTTCAGTCAGTTTTAATATCAGTCTGGTAGACGGCCTCAGGACAAGCCATTTAAAGACTTATGATATATAATTTATACAAGGAAAATTGTGTATTGGATTAAAAATATTTTTTTTGAAGTCAATAAACTAACTAACTAAACTAACTCTTGCAATTTTAACATCTTGTCTCAATTTGACCAAGACCCAAGAAACCACTACTGGAACTTAGCTTTATTTGTCCTTAGGTATTTAAAAACAGGAAAACCAATTTCTGCTTACTCCGATTTATGTACATATCCTCCTCCACGTTCAACTGATTTAAGAGGCAATGGTTCAAAAAGCAATAATCAGCCTTAACAGTCGTAAAAGCCATAAACTACAACTTTTCTTCTGTTATCCGGATTGGGGATTATTAATACGACCTCAGAGCTCAGATATTGACCTACAAAAAAATATGCTGAAACTTATGGGGTTTAAGGACAGGTGCGAAAAAAGATAACGAGACCAACAGAATTATTGGAATATGTAACTGAAAGATATAACTTTCCATTCTAATATCGGGTTTTTCAACAGGGACGCTACAAAAGTAGAGCGACAGGGACAGCAAACGACGCCATATTTCTTGCCGCTCTTTTGACATATCTCTTCGGTAAGGTTTGCCATTTCATGATGGAAAGATATACGAGCCAACAACGAGTCGAAATTATTAAAATAAACTACCGAAATTCGGAGTCAGTGGCCTTAACGTTAAGAGCGCTAGGTCTAATTTATGGTCGTCATAATCGTACTAGCCGATCAACAATTGAGCGTCTAGTGGAAAAAATCCACAGGTATAGTACAAAATGTTCCCGTGCCAGCGAGACAAAGCAGTGCCCGTAGTGTCGAGAATATTGCTGCCGCTGAGGCTTCAGTTGCAGAAAGCCCAAATGTGTCTCTCACACGTCGTTCTCAAGCGTTGGGCATCTCTGTGACGTCGTTGTGGCGAATTTTGCGAAAAGATCTTAGCCTACATCCTTACAAGATTAAATTGACGCAATAACTGAAGCCGCTTGACCACCAGAAGCGTCGTATGTTCGTGAATTGGGCTGAGCAACAACTTGAAAATGATTCGGATTTTCATCGAAAAATCATCTTCAGCGATGAGGCTCATTCCTGGCTGAATGGCTTCGTCAATAAACAAAATATGCGGTATTGGTCAGACAGCAATCCAAACGTACTCCATGAGTCATCATTGCATCCCGAAAAAACTACGGTTTGGTGAGGTTTATGGCCCGGCGGCGTTATTGGCCGTACTTCTTCCGTAATGATCAAGACCGGCACGTTACTGTGAATGGGGATCGCTACCGTTCAATGATAACCGAATATTTTTGGCCCCAATTGGATGATATGGACTTGGAGGACATGTGGTTCCAACAGGACGGCGCCACAAGCCACACAGCGAATGTCACAATCAATTTATTGGAAACCAAGTTTGGAGAACGTGTTATCTCACGAAATGGTCCAGTCGCTTGGCTGCCTCGGTCGTGCGATTTGACGCCGTTAGACTATTTCCTGTGGTGCTACGTCAAGTCTATGGTCTATGCCAACAAGCCAGCGACGATTGATGAACTTCGTACGAATATTGAACGTGAAATTGCAGCAGTATCGGCCGATTTATGCTCGAAAACCGTCGAAAATTGGGTTCAGCGTCTGGACTTCTGCAAGCGTGCCCGTGGTGGCCATGAAAAAGAAATCGAGTTCCATACATAATGGCATCAAACGTACTTTCACAGGAATAAAGAATTCCATTGATATCCAAAACCGTTTTTGTTTTATTTAAAACTTTTATAGCGCTCTTATTGAAAAACCCTGTATATTAAATAAGCTTGCATAAATACCTTTCCTTAACTAAGGCTTTCTCCAAGATATAAGGACTCAAGAACATCTATTTCTCCCACCGGGATTCTTTAGATTCATTAAAGGATATCGATTGAATCACAAACAACGTTCCAAATGACGCGCCAAAAAATATGTTTATGCTGCACCAATCTATTCCTTTGCAACATCACTGAACTCTATTTAGTTCGAAATCGATTTTGTTCGATTGGCCCACATTCCACATTCTGTCTAGTTTACTGTGTCTATCCCCCGGCTGACAAATTCAATATGTTTTTTTTTTTAGATACCCCGTGTGCCTTCGACCTATCATAGAGTAGCAGTAGCAGCAGGAATCCCACAAGCCTAAAGCAACAACGACGTGCATACGCATACCTATCCACCCGATAAGTAGGTTGGCCTCCATTCAGTTTGTGTCCTTTTTCTGAACTTAGTTTTAATGTTATTTATTTTGACGCGGCTAATATCTAAGCTAAGGAGCTTCATAAGATGGGAGTTTGGACCTAACAAAGCTTGAAATAAGGTTAATTTAAACAAGATGTACGGGTAAACAGATTTACGGGTAGGCACGTGTTTATACCATACTTTCGTAAGCAGAGCACTGCTTCGGAATTCAACCAAAGTTAAGACTCCTTTGGGAAATGGCCGCATCCACATGAGGTTCTAATGATTTGTGAGGCAGTTATTACTAATGTGTTGCTTTGTGGAACTAATTTTCCTGATGACAATGATAAGTCGAGTATTTGGGGCAAAATGTCAAGAAAATTTATGTTCAATTTACCGAAAGCGAGATGTGTGGATTTCGGGACATAAGGTGGTAAATATAATTTTATGTTTCCCTCTTCAGGTGTGAAGTAAGAGCAATGGAAGTGTTTTGTGGCAAATAGGCAATGATAAGCAGATGAATTATTATGGGAAAGTGTTTTATCTACAGGTTCACCTTGGAACTTGCTGGCATCTGAAGTAAATGAGATAAATTTTGAGATAATGTTAGCTCAGTGTAAGTCCTTGATTTCATGGCTTCGAGAAAAGTAGTAGGTTAGCAGGTCAAAGAGTTTTTCTGTAATTAAATTTGTCGGGACATTAAATTGAGGGAAAGGAATTTCCCTTGCTATTGTTTTAAATAAATTGAAATAAAATGAAACAAAACAAAATAAAATAAAATAAAATTTAATAGAATAAAATAAATTAAAACAAGGCCTAAAGGTACTTTTTACTTTTTTATTGTTATTGTTTTTCTTAAGGGGAAATATCGATTAATTAGATATAACGAAGTTTCTGAAACTTTCTTTGTTAAAACTATATCTAACTATTTATTTTCAAATAAAATTAAATCCTTGTGACGTTGCAGTGTACACGCAACTTAGTTTTTTGAACAATACTATATAAAGGTGTGTCCACACCAAAGAAACATTTTAAAACATAATCAGAAACATTTAACAAACATTTCATAAATGTTTCCATTTTTTCTGAAATGTTTATCTAGATCTGGACGCTTGGAAAAACATTTCTGAAATGTTTCTCAATTTCCCATTCCGAACGGAAAACGTTCATTGTTTTTGAAGCGTTTAAGTCTAGTCGACTGGTTTTTTGTTTTTATTTATTTGATTTTTTTTTATTTTTTTCAGGATGATAAAATACTATATACACTATGATTGCTACTTCTTTACAATCCATGTTGAAGAACAAAACTGGATACATAAAATGAAAGCAAACAAACATTTCTGAAATGTTTCTTTGGTGTGGACACACCTTAAGATCGAGTTTACATTACATTTGTAAATTTGTTACCATTTCTTCAAATAATAAAAATGTAGTTGGCAACTCTAGACAAAAGGTGTATAGGGCATCCGTGCTCCATTCCGCAACGCTGCCACATACAAGCATGTATCATATATACATACAAATACATAATTATGCAGGTAGACAAAATAAATTGCACGACTGGATCGCGCGTACTTGCTCGTATGTTCGGTCACATCGTCGAATAAAATTTAAAAAATAAGTAACATTGACGTATAAAAATAACACTATCTGAACTTAAAATAAAATGCACGACTTTGTCGCACGAACTTGGTCGAGATAATTGCTAAGTGGCTGCATATGTATATTATTAAAATAAAAATATAATTCTTTTTCGAAAATTCTTTCATTTTTACTTGCGATTATAGGTACTATAATACAAGTTATGCATTCTTGCAGATTAAAAAATTTGAGATAACAATCAAGCATGACATTACGATGATAGAGAAACATATTTGAGTTACTGGCAAAATTCTGTCCGTCCGTCTGTCTGTCTGTCTATCTGTCTTCAGTTTGTCTGTACGGATGTATATTGGACTGCAGCCTAAACGGTTGGGCAAATCGTCTTCAAATTTTGAACTTAAGGTTATTATTCTACAGAGGAATTTCTTAAATTAAACGGTACCTCCCATAGGACCGTTTTTTTTTCTTCGACTTTCTCGAAAACTGGAGATCCGATTACAATCAAAATTGATATTCACGAAGATATAGGTAGTAATTGAGTAATTTTGCATTAATTTTTTTTTGGAAAACTTTTATTTTGTATTTTTAATAATTTTTAAAAAAATTTTTTTTGAAAAATCAATATTTTGAAAACGGGTTAGTGAATTTTTTTTTTAAATTTTGTTTTTAAATGAACGTTATTTTTCTGCTTAAGTTTGTATTCTTGAATTATTTTTTTTAATTTTTTTGAAAAAAAGTTGTTTAAAAAAAACCGTTTTATTTATAAACGGCTTCTACAATTTTGAAAAAAAATGCACACTTTTTTAAATTTCCTAAAGAAATAAAATGGCGTTTAAAATATTTCACCCAATACATTTTAACGTACTTTATTCGAACAATCAAAAGTCACAAAAATCGAATAAATGCTTGATGTTCACTTTAATTTTTTTAATTTTATTCTACAATGTGACCCCACATATGAGCAAGTACGTGCGATCCAGTCGTGCAATTTATTTTACTTAGTTGAAGAGTTTTCTCGGAAAAATTAAGTACGCAATACAATTTGAAAACTAAATTTCTATCGAGGAAAACAAAATATTGAAAATCGTTCGACCAGTTTTTTTTTAAAGTCGTCTTTTTGAAAAACGTTTCAAAGAAAACATTTTAAATATTTTTTTTAGTATCTCATTATACGTAAGAAAATTTGAGAAAAATATTTAAAAAAATTCAATCAACCCGTTTTCTAAATATTTCGAAAACTAATTTTTGTTTAAAAAATTCAAAAAAATCAAAAAAAAAAATTTTTTGAAAATTTTCAAATGCAATATTAATTGAAATATAAATGACTTGCTGTGTGCAACATTTTAGGGAGTGGGTCATATTCCGGTTGTCAAAATTCTGTATTTCATAATTCTGTTTTTAAAAATTCTTTATGGCCAAATATCTGGTTATACAAAAATCTGTATGTAAAAATTCTGTTTTTTTTTTTTAAATCTTGCTTATGTCTGTTGCAAAGCAGATTTCCACGGGGGAACTTTTTTGGGGCAGTAGAAAGGGCGTAGGCACGCTTGTCGCTACACGGCTAGGCTCGACGGATTGGGGGAGGGAGGTTCTTGCCGCTTTCACTGTTCCCTCCTCTTCGGCAAACAAAATTATGGTGCCAAAGTGTAAAAAAAATTAAGAATAGGAAAACGAAGAATGAGGGTAAGGAAAAATTTACTCTAAAAGGGTAAGGAAATGGTGACACAAACATAGGGATCTTGTCGCCATCCAAGGGAAAACGCAAGTAAGTAAAGTGCATTTATAATTAATAACTAACCTAACTAATCTACTATAAAATAAAATAATAATAGAATTAATAATACCAAACCCATCACCGAAATAAAATAAAAGTAATACTAAGTCCTAATCCTAATGCATCCTACTTTTTCTCTCCCCTGGATAATGCCATGCTGAATCCCAAACGCTGGTCTGATGTTGTTGACGAGGTCTGGCCAGCCGACCCAAGTATCAAAAGGATACTTCCAAATGCTGTCTTCTAAGCCGATATTCAACGAAGGCCATACAGAATTTTGAAATACAGAATTTCGACCATACAGTATTTCGACCCCAACCCAAAATTTTATTGAAATCGGGATAATGGTTTACAATAAAACCGCATTTGAAAAAACCGGTTCTATAAGAGTTACCGTTATAGAACAAATTTCGAAAAATTCATTCTAAGTTAAAGATGTATTGTTGTAAAAAAAAATAAACCCCTGAGTGTTTTCAAAATCGTTATAGCCGATTTCGAGGAAATCAAACTTTTTGTTGAAGATTGTATTGTAAGTACCGTTATTTTTCAACCTAGAGCAAAAATGAAAAACACCCCCCGAGATACTACCAAATAAACACGATTGAAGCAAATCGGCCCATCCGTTTAGGCTGTAGAGGCGCGAACAGACAGACAGACAGGCAGGCAGACAGACAGGTGGACACTTTTTGTCAGTGAATTTTTTAGGCTTCTCTATGATCGTAATGTCATGTTTGATTGTTATCTCATTTTTTTTTTCATCTTCACGAATCCTAAACTTGCCTTATAGTCCCTATAATCGGAAATAAAAATGGCATTTAAACGTGTAAAAGTGTTACGACTAAAAAACAAATTGAAGAAGGTTAGCAGTTAATGGTGGGCACCTACCCAGGATGTAGGTACCTACCTATCTTCTCATCTTACCTGTTGCATCTTTTGATGAGGATTGCTGACATATTTTGTTGTTTTGGCTTGTCTGCGATATTTCAATGTTGTTACATCGATACAATGTACCCAGAGATCTTAATTATGATGTAATTCTCAGTTTTACACATTTCCCTTCGCACTATATTCTTAATTATGATTTTGAATAAAAGCTTATGAATCTTGATAAAAAGGGAAAAGCCTCTTAGAGAAAGAAAGCTTCTTTTTCTCGTGGTAATTGTTATCATTCATCAATGTTGCATTTTTAGCCACAGACGGACAGGGCACCCAACTAAATACTTTAAACAAGAGAATCCTTTTTTGTTGTTCAACAAATTTCAAGTACAATATTCTCGTACATAAAATATTTTATCTCCCGAAAGGAATAAGGATGCTCCCAAAACCCCAACCTAATATTTTTGAGTATCTTTTTAATTCGCAGACAACCTTTCAAGTTCAAGCTTCAAGGCCACAGACAGATTGCATAAGCAATACTGCAACTGAGTAGACCAGAAGACTACAGAAAGTGAAAAGGCTTTACGTGAGCACCTGCCTATTATGGCTTAATCTCACGGTGGGCCTACCCACTTATGGAGTTCCCTTGGGGCGGACAAGACCCCTAAAGCGGTTTATCAGACCACACTATCATCTAGAGCGGTCTGCTTAACCACTCTAGTAGCAAATGATGAATTTCTCATGGAAAATCCATCCTCCTTGCTAAGAAGCAGGGCCTATCATGCACCCCTAGCATCAAGGTTATATAAGACAATGAACACACGCTTCTTTCGAAGCCGTGCCATCCTCCCAGAAACCAAAGATGCCTTTTCGCTTCCGCATTTGGAGTAACCAACAGCCTTCGTGAAGCTCCCACTAGAGGGCCTACCTCAATTTTAACAGGCGACTGCTACCGAGACAAGCTCACGTAATCAGCCGGGGCACCTGTTAACCCACGGTACCTAATTTAGGACCCTAGGTGAGGCTCGCCCGTCTCTCATGAGACGCACTTGTGGTTCGACTCCATGAGAAGTCGCTAGCCCACCATCCAGTAAGACAAACAGTTCATAATCCAGTCAACCAAGGTGAAGACCAGGACAATCCCTGAATGCCCGCCTAGAAGCAAGGTTACAGCCGCTCATCCTTACGGAAAAAGTGGTGTTGCTTAACTAGACTAGGTGTTGGAAGACTCTTACTTCCGCTAACCTGAGCGTGGGCCTATTCTCACACCCCCGCACCCACAGGGAGAACCAGAAGACTACAGTACAGACTAGACCCTTTCTTGGTTTGGTACTTGCAACTTGCAACTTTGATGTTGGATTAGACTTGGACTTGACGCGCTGTGCCCGCCGTTAACTTGATGACTGCAAAAGGGCGATGGCAAAGACCGAAGACCGATGAAGAAGAGCCAAAAGGCGTGGTGAATAAAAGTACGAGTTGTGGTTGTGTTTATGTACTGTGCCATTTGTGTGTGCTTTGCTTCTGCTTTCGTATGGCTCTTGCTGTGTGCTGTATGTGTTTGCTGCTTGGCATTTGGCAATGGCTTAAGCAGTGTTGCCGTTGTTAATTTAAGAAAGGTCGCGACCAAATTTGTTATTTAAACAATATCCTCAAAACTTGTCCCGAATTTTGAATACAAGAAACTAATATTCTTAAATAACTTTCTGATACAAGATTATTGTACCTAGAATCACGGTTTGGTATTTCAAAACATGAATTTTGTATCATTGATATCAAATCTTGAAATAAGTTGCTTTGATAGTAATTTAGGATAATTGTTTGACAATAATAATATCTGTTTTTTAAATGTGTACTATGTACATAACCTCATATTTTTAAGTTTTTTAATTCCATAATATAAAATTCTCGTAGGTTTTCGAGTGCTTAGTAAATATTCTTTTATTGGTTTTTTTAAAATCATTTCCAAAATGTTAGTTAAAGTTTGGAAAGTTTTATTTAAATTGTTCATTATTTGAAATATGAATTTTAAAAAAATTAAAATAAACTCGGTTTGTATCGTTTAAAATTTTCTAATATATCCGAGGGCTTCGAAAAGTAGTAGAAGTACGTTATCACACGTCTTAAGTAACAAAGAATTTATGATATAGTATTTCGAAAATTGTAGGACATTTTGTTAAGATCATGTTTTTTATATTTAGTTTTCGTCAACATTTTTTTTTAGATTCTGGAATGCAGTTTTTAAAATTTATTTATATACAGCTGATCAAAAAATAACAAAAATAATTTTTGTTTGATTAGTTTTAAAAAACATTGAATTTTGAAAAAAAATATTCAAAAATTAATTATAAATAGACAAATAAAAATATTAAAAATATGGTATGCGGAAATAATTGGGCGACTTAGATCTTTTCAAATATTATTTTTTTATAGAAATCCAATGAGCTATTAGTGAGAAAGTCGAAAATTAAAAAACCGTTTTTTGAAAGCTATTGTTAATAGACTTTTCCGGTAAATTTGGTTCTTATAAAATGAGATACACTACTTATAAAAAAACGTATATACGTATAGGAAACGTATGGCTGCTTCGTATTCACATAAACGAAATAAAATTTCAGGGTTTGCAGGGTATGGTTGCCAGGGTTATAAGGTGTACAAAATCAGAATCGCGAAGTTTTAAAATTTATGATTTTACACTGCGTTCGATGGGACACTTACTTTTAATCAACTCAACTTTTAGTCAAAGTGAATCCATAGAACGACAAACTGACACCAATACATTGTAAAGAGGAAACTGTCAGCTGAAAATTAGTGAAAAAATCTTGACAAACCTAAAAAAAACTTGAGCCAATTCACCAATCAAAAACCCGTTGACTGACTTTTAATGGACGCAATGAACGCCAGGATCTGTCTGGGTTCAAAATTAATATTTTGATGACTCCAAATATGCAGCAATTATCGTTTCCATTATTGTTGCATGCTGGAAATTTGAAGCGAAAATATCGAAAAAATTAAATTCGCCAAAATCTGAAAATATCGCCTGTTAACTTACAATTTATAGGGCTTAAACAAAATTTATGCATTCGCAAAACAAAAATTCTGACAGCCACACATGAGATTAGCACTAGCAAAATTCTGTCTGTCTCTCTGTCCGTCAGTATATTGAACTATAGCCTAAACGGTTTGGCTAATCGTCTTCAAATTTGGTTATTTTTTGACATTCTATAGAGGAGATTTAATTTTTTTTTAACTCAAAAAATAACGGTACCTTTTCAAATACCCGTTGAGTAAAAACTTATTTTTCTCGGAAACGGCTCCATGAATTTTTATGAACAAAATTCAGTGTAATATTGAAGGTGAAGGTTATGTTTTGGTGAGAACTTCGAGAACTTCATATAAATCTCAGTCTTCGTCTGCCTAGCTATTCCTACAGGATTATTTTATTCTAGATTTTCCGGGTCAGATTATTGAAATTCTATTGCATTTTCGTCCACCTTACTTAAATTTAGTGCCTCTTTACAATTTTTGTAGGACCTTAGGTCTTCGGAATAAGTCTTTATAACTCAATGACTTCTTTATTATTTCGTATTATTGTCCGAAGTCTGGGTCCCCAAAACCACCTTAAGATTGCAGCTGGTATACAATGGTGATTTTCTTTTAAGTTCCTTATTCATAACAAATTACCCATCTTTTTCTATAATTCCATTCAATAAAAATAAAAAAAACGCAATTTTTGAAAACATATTTACATTGTATTTCCGAAATCGAAATAAAATCTAAAACTAAAAAACATTTAACAAAACTCAATACAAATAAATATCGTAACTGTGTAAATGGGATTAATCCTCATGGTCGTGCTTATAGTATAAAATTGTTAAATTTTAATATTCTAATTTATTCTTAAATCTCTTTTTCGTATCACTTAGAAAACATATTTTTAAACACCTACGAATTTTCAAAAACAAGACGAAACTCATTGCTCTTTGTTCAGGTCTTTAAAACTCTCAAAATTGTATATCTTAAAGTTATTAAATAAATATTAAATTTGTTCAAGCTTACAAAAAAAAATAAATATTATGCATCTGAATCTATAAAGCTTAAAGCTTAAAAAAGGCACTTGTATTTAAAAACAAAAAAATTATATGTTTTATAGAAAGCTGACTAGTTGTTAAATTCTTAAGCGGTATCTGGATTATGGTTTTACTTCTTAAAGAATCCACCTTTCTTCTTTTTCGGCTTCTCTTCAGGCTCAGCGATCGTATCTTTCTTTGGCAGAAGCGGTGGTGGCCCTGCTTCGAAATTCGGCGGAGGCAAGTTTATGACATCACTCGGCGATAATTCCTCATTCAAAGCTTCACCAATCGTACCCAACTTGGGGATATGAACTGAAGCTATATCCGACGGAGTTGGTATCACTGATTCACTTCCTTCGGCCATTGTTAGACCAATGGTTGCACCAATTTTCGCACTGGCTTCTTTGAAAGTATCGCTCAGCTTAATTTGGACTACATTGATGAACATAGAAGTCAGCGCTAGACCGAAGATTAGATAAATGATGCTGCACATCATGAAAATCGGATGATTGGGAACGAAGTCTCCAAATCCAATTGTCGACATGGACACAAAAACGAAATAGAAAGCCTCGAAATATGTCCACTCTTCCCACAGGGTATACACAAATGCTCCCACGAGTATATAGGAAACAAGGATAACACTGGCCAGCGAGATTGGCAGATTGAACTCATCATTGATCTCGAAAGTCTCAGGATAGGGTGTTGTTGGGGTTTCTAGATGAGATGGCGGATGCGATAAAGGTGTTTGAGGTGTAGGGAAAAGTTGGTTGGATGTTGTGGTTGGAGGATGCTCTGATGGAGTTTCTGGCTGCGCTGATTCCTCATCATTGTGGTTACCAAAGTAGTTACTGGGCCGCCGCATTGCGTAGTCGTACATTGTGTTGAAGCCACTTATGACATCCATGACTTGTTGTTGTTTTCGAACTTTGCGACAGGTGCCTGTGTAGTAGATGCGTCTAACGTAGGCCCATACGAATTTGATTGCCCTTGTGAAAAGTTTACCAAAATCGGCAAGCAGAATCAGGAACATTGGGATGCCTATGATGGCGTATATGACGGTTAGCGATCGCCCGAGTACTGTCTGAGGTGTAATGTGGCCATAACCTGAAATTAAAAGAAAAACACATTAAAACAAGTGTATTTTCTTTGTGATCAAGAAAAGCTTTAATAAATAAAAGTTCAATCGACAGATCCTTAAAAGGATACTGTTGAACTTTTGGGAACAAAGATTTGATTTTCGTTAAAAGGAAACTTCTGAGCTAAACTTTGAAGTTATGATGTTTCCAATCTTAAAATAAAAAATTACAATTACATACGCCAGACAATTGTTCAACTTCATTCATAAAATATTAAAAAAATTGAAAAAAATATCCAAAACCCTAAATCCAGCCATTTAATTCAAATTATGTTTTTTTTTCATTTAAAAATAACTTTTTTTAATAAATTAAAAAAATAAACATTTTTTCCATACATTTTCAATCAAAAAATAAATTCGCACAAAATACCTATTGTTGTTATCACGGTCCAGCAATACAAGACGCAGTTAACGAAGTTCCACGATTTCATTCCAGGAAATCGTCGAACTCCTAGTTCTTGCATAGCATGTAGTTCTTCTTCGAACTTCCTCAGCTTTGTTCGAGCAGCGGATTTCCAGTCATCTTCTCTGTAATTAACCCATAAGATAAGACCCATAATTGTCCACAAAATTTCTCCTCGCTTACCTCATATTGTGACTCACAGTCCATAAATGATCAATGAAATCTCGCTTAACCTTTCGTACCTCACATTTGTAAATATTTTCCAAAGAGCCTTCCGTGTAACGGAACATCAATCCACCAAATCCACACAAGAGTACAAGAACTATGAAATTCACCAGGCACTTGTTCCGCTCCCGACACATAGTTTCCAATTCCCGAGGATAATCCGCCTTGAGTTTCAACCATTCAAAACGAAACTCTCGAAACATTTCTCGAAAAAAAGCTTTCGTAAGAAGCTTTTCTATCGGTGGGAGAGATTCATCTCTGGGAGTAGCTTTAAAGCGTTTGAAATAAGCAATGAGTCTGGAAATTATAGTGGGCTCTTTCATCTTTTTAATCGACTTATCAAGGATGACTTGTTCTTCTTTTGGTTTTCCAGAAGCTTCCAAACTTCGTTTTCGTAAAAGTTGCAAAGCTTCGGCTTTTTCAAGACTTCGCTTACGAACTAGCTGTAAGGCTTCTGTTTTTTCCAGCGAAAGTTTTCGAGCTTTCTCTAAGCTCTGCTCTGTCAAGCTTTTCTTTCGCTCTAAGCTCAGTTCAGCTGATGACTTCCGAGATGCGATTCTTGGAGTATCTCCGTTTTCTTCCCTTGCAGCATTTTTGTCTCCAGAACTTCTTGAGCTTCTCTTGCGACCTAAGCTTTGAGTTTTGGTTTCTTCAGTAGCTGCCTTTCTGTAAATTTCTTCAAGAGCCTTTTGCTGCAGACCATTCTCATATTCGGAGCCCCTTAAACTTCTCTTACGTTCTGAGTTCTCTTCGGCAACATTTTCTATAGAAGACTTTCGAGATACGTTATTGCTGGTATCGGGAGTCTTTGATCTTCTTGCCGGTCGAATGGGAGACAGAGAGTTATTTCGACTTACACTCCGGCGAACCGGAACTGGTGGGGCTGATGGATTGGATATTGGTGGCGAAACCTCTTTGGGTCGATATTTCTGAGAAGGAGGTGGTGCAGATCGGTGGTTGTTGATGTGTTCTTCGGCAAATACTGCCTCTGATTCCGAAGATGACACCGGAGTGGAGGATTCATATCGTGATGGCCTTATTTGCTTCTGTCGCACTGCAGCTTCATTCCTCGAGAGTCTCAAACTCTGCACCACTCTACGACGTTCTTCAACATCGTTCGGAATATGCATCCGATCGCTCAGCTTTCGGTAGTTTTCCATAAGTCGCTTTCGTTCTTCGTTGTCCAAATACTGCTTGTAACGAACTTTATGTTCTCGTTTCTCCTTTTCGAAAATCTTTTTCTCCAATTCAAATCGACGCCTTTCGTCTTCGAACCTCCGAAGGTTTTGCTCCAGACGGCTAAGATGTTCAACCTCTTTTGGTGGCTGATGTACAGGAGGCAATCGGCTAGATGGCCCGGGATAGTTCTCGAGAATCTCAGGAGATGTGGCATAACGTTCTCCTTCACTGGATTCCTCTTTATGTCTCGGCGATGATAAACTCCTCTTCTCCACCGTCCTAATGAGGTCGAAAGCCTCTGGCGATGAAAGTCTTTCTGCTTGTCGCGGTTGAGAATGACTCCGAGATGCAGCACTGGCGAATGTCTTATCCCTCCTTCTCAAAATCTTACTCTCGTGAGCCGACATTGTTCCTGGTGGCCGGATTTGCATTCGAACTGTTTGAACAGGCTGCTGCTGCTCAAAGTTGCTGCTGCTCTCATCGGAATAGTTTCGACGAACCGCCAGTCCAGGTTCTGGAGTCTTTTCCCTGGCAGGCCGGGCAACTCTCCGACGACGTCGCCCAACAGCTGAATCCGATGATTCTTGACCAAGTTCCATATTGTATCACAAAAGAATCGTATCTTTAGATCTTTAATCTTTTTGTTCTGTCGCAATAACACGCCGAGTCTATAAAAAGAACTTTGCAATGTCTCGTCGTCGTCGTCGCGTCCGCTGGCTTCTCCTCACAGATACACACATTCAAATCGTGACGATAGATACAAGAAATTATTAATACGGATTATTTATCTACGAAAGTGAATATGTAATTATATCACTTTTTACTCGCATTCCGAAGGAATTTTAAGAATATCAATATATTTGAGAAAAGTCCTTAATTTCTGGAACTTGAAGCCATTAAAAAAAATTAAAAACTTTCGAAGTTAACTGTTTTAGAGAAATATCGAGATATACAAAAATATGTTTCAAAATTTATTTTCGAAATAGCGACCAACGTTGACGCATGGCCTGAGTCTTCGTCTTGAAATACACTACTGCGGGAAATTCGTTCCCATCGCTTTGTGGGAGAAATTTTCTTATTTTTCAATTTTCTTTTTGCTCGAAAGTGTTTTGCTTCTTTTTTTTTTTTGTTTTAGGTGCCATTTGGGGTGAGATAGAAACACCAGAACAGCTGATGAAAGGTGTGGAAGTAAATTAATTAGAAAGTTTTTGAAAGAAAATCACATCATCAACGATGACACAGATTTAGTGAGAAAATCTTTAAATGACGTCACGAAATTTTCTTTTCTTTTGAATTTCAAAAATATAAAAAAAAATTTCTAGGGTGAAAGCTCGAGCTTTTGTTAGTGGATTCTTGTCTTTGGTAAGTTCTAGCAATGTCAACAACCCGGAAATGCGGCCATTATTAATTGTTTTATTCGTTATAAAATCTATTCGATGGGAAATATTTAAAAAACAAGGGAGTAATATTGAATTTAAATTGTTTTTTCTTTTTTTTTTTAATTGGCGGATTTTCGTAAAGCAAGAAAGATCTGGACTCTTTCAATATTGATCCATTATTGTCCAATTAGCTACATTGTATCCTCCAAGGAGATTTTTTAATTCCTAAATGGGTGTTAGAAACTAATAGAATGTGTAGGAAAATACCACAGGGAGGAACCTTAACTCTTCTACTTCTTTACTGGTCGTGAATCATGATCGATATAAGTCATCAGGTAAATTTATTCCTACCTTGTGTGAGCTTCGGTAAACCGCCCTTGTCAAGTTCAGCAACAGGGCTACTAAGACCCATTAAGTTCTGTTACAAGAAACGAACCCTACCAAAGGAGCAATTAATAAAAGTAACTTGGGTTAGTGTTAGGTCATAAACGTATCTGGATAGGAAATTTTAAAATAAATTAAAAACTAAGCGGACGGCAGTGGTAAAGTAGACAAAATTTTGCTTGCTAAGTGTTAGAAATTCGAAATAAAAAATTAATATTTCACCAGCGTAAAATATTTGGAAAATCAAAAATACTGAGCAACTACCTCATTATTGACGGACAAACAACCAACAAGGCGGAACTTCACCACAGATCATACCAGAGCCACATATATTACTCGGTCCGCAAATTGCAACAAACACTACATTAGCGGACCCAGACGAAGTCAATAAAATCAACCCTCATGAGCAGCGCAAAACAAGAGTAGCCTTTCCTTCAACGACGATCAAAAACATTATCGTCTGGCTAACGGTGGTTGGGAGCGAGAAATACGATTCAATTTTCGTATACCCAAGACCGAATGCACGAGCATACGAGCATTCGAGCAAAAACAGATGTCTACGGGCACGAGCACAACAACAACCACATTACCCCTTGTTTGGCACCATCATCATCATCGATCGAGCTGAATACCAGACTATTGAAATGAAAGTGAACAGGTCACAACCCTTTTCGTAGTGCCTGGATTAACGGGAGTTTCGATCGCCAACAGAGTTGTTTGCCGGCTGCTGCAGTGGAAAAACACTGGAGTTTGGAGCGTCGTTTTCTGATGGTGTATAAAGAGCCACAGAATGGAACTTATAATTATTATTATCTTAACACGTCTACGAGCAGACTTGCGAGCCGAGCAAAGTTCAGTCTTCAGTCTTCAGTGTGTGTTAAGAGTACCAGTGCGTTGTATCAACGGAGCATCCATTACATTATACAGTCCAGTTTTGATATCCAAATAAAGGTTTACATTAAAATAGAATAATTGTGCATTTTTATTCTGAGCTGCCTTAAACACTAAGCGAGAAATCCTAATTTCGACTCTCAGTTTTTAGAGCAATTTTGTCTAACTCCTAGTGAAAGCAAGAGTCATCCGTTGGTTTAAAGTGAGAAAATAGTCACCTAATTCTCGATCTATTGCGCCGAAATATAATTTCTTTCCTATTTCTCTAATTTTTCTAACTAGTATCGTGCAACATCCAGTTGCATTCTAAAAGGCATTTTGCCTTACAGACATAAAGTTACAAAAAATGAAAGAGAGGAAAGAATAAAAAGCTTTTAAGACTTTTCGGTAACAAATGCGATTCTAGCCCAAAAGCAATAAATTGGATATACCCAGTCATTAGTGTGCTAAAATCTGACGAACGGATGCTTTGAGTTGGAGCCTTTAAACAAGGCAATTAATTTAAAGTCATGACTAAGTTTCAAGGACAAGCGTCTTTTAGTACGAGAATCGCCAGAAGGAACTAAGGACCAATTACAGTCTTGAAAAAATAATTCAATAGTCCCAGTCGACCCTGTCGTTGTTGGTGGTCAAAACTGCTTCAAGGCTCCAGCAAAGTATCAACTGAGAAAAGTGCAATTACGGTCATAAAATTATAGTGAACTTTGCCGACATGGACTGTCAAAGTAACTATATTTCACGACATTTACGTTAAAACCCAGTGCTGAATGCTGGAAATGCTGAAAGAAAACATTCCAAACTAAATTGTAACGAATAGGAAATAAGGACTTCAGACTTTGAGGAGAGTGTCAATATGAAGATACTGAAGAGGGCTAATATCACTATGCCTTAGTTTAGCTCAGACCAAAAAAACAGCTCTTGAAATATACATTTTTAACCAAATGGGCAATATCTTAAAAAAAACAACTTAAAAACATCCTAGAACGCATTGCTAGTTCAAGTTAGTTGGAAAAAATTACCACAACTAATTCTCCACTAATTAGCATACAAAATTTGTACTGAGTTATTAAAGACGCACATATTGTTAATATTCTTGTAACTGAAGTTAAAATTTCTTGATTTGGATACGTTAAGAACAATGGTACATTTACACTCCACTGGCCAGTAATATATCCTTGGTGAACACAAGCTTTATTCTTAAAATTTCGAAAATTTCATTCTTTGCCTCACCCGAAAAGCTTATTTTCCATGCAAGATTTCATAATTATTTATTTATTCATAATTATTTATTAGAATTAAATAATACTAATATATTATGTTACTAGCTAACCCATCTGGCGTTGCTCGGGTATACCATACATTTTTGAAAAAACGACCCCGGCGTGGCGCCATCTAGTAATCAAAATAGCCTTACTTACTCTTTATAATATGAGCTACCTGCTTGTGGAAGTCCCGTCAAAATCGGTCCATAAATAAGAAATAAGAATATTCCAAAAAAAACCAACCCAGTGCCACCTAGTGAAATTTCGAAGTTGGAAGTTTTTACATGTCAATTGAATATCACCAGAGTCATTTAACAATTCCTCTCCGTCAAAGGGTTTGAAAAAAGTTTCCTCGAGGGGTTCAGTAAACTGCATCTCCTTCTTTATTTTTTTCGTAGAGTAATTCGTAATTTTTTCTGCGGATAGACCTCTAAGACAAGTAAACATTTCATTATTTTTTGAACTACGATTGCATTTTGACTTCAGCGGAGAAGTGATTCAGAACCGTTTGGTAAGGAAGAGCGCTGGATTGCTACCGTTGGTTGTATGCGTGCTTTTCTTTTTTGATTCTGCTGTTTGGTGAAGTGTTTTTCTTTTGGGACGACTTTTATAAAGCGGAATTAAAAAAAAATAGTTTTATCGCTATCTGTAAAAACTGTTATTAATCAGCTTTGTTGTTTGTTAGATACAAGGTAAGAATTCAATCTGGCAATACTTCTTTCGGAATTGGTCTTTTTGAAAGCTGTCACTTGATTTATGCTCAGTTTGGCTTACCATTTCATAATGAATAGACTTACTCCTAAACAAGTTTGCAAATTGTGCAAATTTATTACCAAAATAATGGTTCGTTTCGTTGGAGCAGAGTATCGAAGAAGACCCGAATGAGTTCATCCGCCATCGCGCGCAACATGTGCCCATCCACTTTATGGAAGATTTTGCGGAAGGATCTTGGTTTGAGGGCTTACAAAATCCAACTCGTGCAAGAATTGAAGCCGAGCGACCATCAAGCTCGTGGCACGTTTGGTGAATGGGCCCAAAACGAGATGGCTACTGATCCCGATTTTCACAAAATTGGAAAAATTTGGCCTCTCGGATGGAATTTATTCGAGCCAGCCATTTTTAAACATAATAGCAAACCGTTTCATTCCTTTAAAAAGGGTCTTCCAATAGGAACTTCTGAACTTTGACAATTAATAGCGGCCATCTTGTTGAAGCTACATCTGTCAAATTTGCTGTCATTTATTCAGTCTGATTTACCAAACCACCGTAGACGGATATAGAGTTTACTCAATTTTTCAAATAAAAGTTTCTTTGTGTTGCTTTGTTCTTCAAGTCTCTGACGAATCAAAGAAACATTTGAGTAACCATGTCCTGTCCAGGTTGGATGTTCTTGGAGTTGGATTTTTTGATTTCGCATTAATTAAATTAAATTAAATTAAATAAATTAATCATTTGGTTTGTTTTTAACATCTCTTTTGGAAATTTTGCCCCCCTTGTTTTAGACTTTGGGCGTACAGTTTTTCCTACAACATACCGTTAAATAAAATATTTTTATCTTATAAAACCGAAGTTTCTATATCTTCTAATTGGTAAATATTGTGTGATATTTATCTAAGAAAATTGTTTTGTCACCTTGTCCCTTTAATCTCCAAGAAATATATTTTTTTATACTCCTGTGTTTTCAAAAGCAGCTGGCTTTAGCTTTCAAAAAAATATTTATATTCCATCCCAAAACACAAGTTGGTCCCCTTAAAATAACATAAAATATTTAAACAATTTGCCTACATATAAATGTCTGTGCATTTATATTTTGTCTTGAAAAATGCCAGCCTACGCAGCAAATACTCAAATGTGGGTGCTATTTCAATTCAAAATAAATAAATTAAAAAACGAATAAAGCAGACAAACAATTAAATAAAAATAATAAATAATTTAGCGAATTCCAAAGTCTCTTCTATCTATTAATAGGTAGGCACAACATAAATTAGAAATAGAAAAATTAAGTGCTCAAGTACTCAAAAATTGAGAAGACCATGAAAGTTTAAATATTCTATTGTTTGAATCAAAAAACATTAATATAAATAAACGAGTGATAAAAAAAAAATTAATAATAAAATAAACTTAAAATGTTCTTAAATTCGCCAAGAAGCAACCGGGTGCAATACCCCAGGGTTTTTATTAAATACTTGCCAAAATTTATTTTTATTACTTGCGATTATAGATACTATAAGGCAAGTTTAGGATTCGTGAATATAAAAAAAATGAGAAAACAATGAAAAATGACATTACGATCATAGAGAAGTCGAAAAAAGTGGGTCCGGAAATTCCGTCCGTCTATCTGTCTGTACCTCTACAACCTAAACGGATGGGCCGATTTGCTTCAAACTTAGTATTTAGTATTTATTTGGTAGTAACTCGGGGTGTTTTTCATTTTTGTTTTAGGTCGAAAAATAACGGTACCTGCCATACCATCTTTAACAAAAAATTTGATTTTATCGAAAACGGCTCTAACGATTTGGATAAAGCTTTCAGAGTACTATTTTTTTACAACAATACATTTAGAATAATTTTTTTGAAATTAATTCTATAACGGTACCCCCCATAGGACCGTTTTTTTTTCTTTTACTTTCTCTAAAACCGATTTCAATCAAATTTGATATTCGGAAAGATGTAGAAAAAAACAACTGCCAAACCAATTTGGCATACAAACATTTTGGAATAACTTTTTTTGCATTTTTAATAATTTTTTTAAATGTTTTTTTTTTAAATCGATATTTCTAAAATGGGTATTTGAATTTTTTTCTTAGTTTTGTTTTTAAATGTAAGTAATTTTTGTGTTTAAGTTTGCATTCTTGAATTATTTTTTTTTTAATTTTAAAAAGAAGCTGTTAAATAAAAACCGTTCCTACGATTTAAAAAAAATTACACTTTTTCACATTTTCTAAAGCAATATAATGGCGTTTAATTTTTTCCGCTGAAAACTATTTTACGTACTTTTTCCTAACAAGCAAGTCAGAAAAATCGCATAAAAACTTTGAAATTCCTTTAATATTTTTCAAATTTTATTCAAAGATGTGACCGCACATAAGAGGAAGTACGTGCGATCCAGTCGTGCAATTTATTATATGTGCAATGCAGGAGAGAATGTTTGGCTTAAATTCAATTTTTATTTTTTAACAAAAAAACAAAAAAAAAAACATATTAAAAAAATATATATAATTAAAATTTATGAGAAAGTTCGGATGTGTGTTATCAATTTTCAACATGTGTTATTTTAATTTTTGTTTATTTTTTTAAATATACTCAAAACATACGAAAAATTTCTATCACACAATTTATTACGTCAGTAAAATTCAATTTCACAAATGTCGTCATTGGCATTGAACATTAATTCCACAACTAATATTAAAAGAAATATTTAATAAAAAAAAAAAAACTGAGGCTAATTTGTTTTCATCTGAAAGTTTGTTTTTATTATTCGATGAAGATGAGATGAAGAGCATTTAAATTTTGGAATCAGAAAAAAAAGTTTGGCAAACATAAATCTAAGTTTGTTATGGGGAAATACTTCTTGGCATAAATGAATGGCTTTTTTGCAGTGTAATCTCTAGCCTAGTCTTGGCGTTTTTTCATTTTTTTTTTATTTTTTTTTATACATTAAATACGGCAAAACAAACTTTTGCAAGGAATATTGTTAAATGTGTAATAAGATAAATTCGTGGATTAGGTTTTTCTTAGTATTTTGGTTGGTATAGTCTCTCATTATTTTTAATTTTACCAGTAAAGTTTGTGAACGATACCTTTCTATAAGATTTTTTGTTTTACTTTCTCGCTTATAATATATTGGAACTCTTCAACATTTTATATTTGAAAAAAACCAAAATTAAAAAAAAAATCTGTACATGTGGGAATTTATCTATTTATGATTATTTTTTTTTTAAATATATTTTATGAGAAAAAAACTCCGTAGTGTGGATTATGTTTTGGTGAAAAATAAATGTAATATGGTGTGCTAAAAACGGTACATTCAATATAACCGTTTTTTCGACTTTCTCGCGACCTGAAATAAAATCCTGTTTAAATTATTTCTATGAAAGTAATAAAACGTACTTTTTTCAAAGAATCAAAAGTCGAAAAAATTTCATTAATATTTCTCAAGTTTTTTTCGACGCTCTGACCGCACATTAAAGAAAGTAAGAACGATCCAGTCGTGCAATTTATTTGTTTTTTATAAGTTTTATATAAATTTAAGTATCTGGGGCTTCAAATTATTCATTATTTTAGTTAAATGCCTGTAAGCCGACCATGGGTCAAAAACTTGTGGATGAAAAACAAAATTTCTCCGATCCCTGTCGAACAGACTGCCCTACTGAACCGAAAGCGTTCTCATTCGCCACATGCGACAATGAAAAGTCGTAAAGAAGCAGCCTTCCATGCCCTGTTTTGTGGCCGACGTGGTAGATGGGAATTGTCAAATAATCGTCTACGACTGTCAAAAAAACAAAGGAAAGTATGAATTGTGTTATATGTAAAACCGTTTGAACGTGTGTTCTCAATCTGCATCCTGGGGTTGGTAAGCCTCGAAAATTTGTCAATTTAGTCCAAGTCATCACCCATCACCCTTGCAATATGACCTCAAAATAGCTTAATTAAAAAGTTATCTATCCTTTTTATATTGGGTCCATTGTAAAGGACTTATCACATCCCATAAGAGGCATGTTAAAAGTAATCTTAACCACTCTATCAAGGCTGTTTATGGAAACAAATCATGCCAATTATTCATGCCTGCACTGCAAATATGTTGACTGCACTTTTAAATCCTATCCTATCCTATTAATATTATAAACGTGAAAGTTTGTCAGTATGTATGTATGTATGTATGTATCTTTGTTGCTCTTTCACGCAAAAACAACTGAATGGATTTTGATGAAACTTCACAATAATATAGCTTACTTATCAGAATAACACATAGGCTACAATTTATAAAGATATATCGTATATTATCCAATGTATAACGATAAGTGTCAAGAAAGTCGGAAAAAACAATTTCATCAAATTATCAGCGCGATTTGTTTGTGGTTAATAATAAGTTATAAGGAATTTTTTATGTCAATTGTGTAGACTAATTAATTATAGCATTAACTACTGGAGATAGTATATATGTATATAAAACCAAAACTTGTGTGAGTGTACGCTAAAGTCTCGAAAACTATGCACAAAACCCTCTTGAGTGCTAAAATCAATTTATTCTACAAATGATAATGAAGGTTTATAGAGCGGTCCGACCCCTGCCGATAGATGGCGCTGGCATTGTCATTGATAAAATAAACTCAGTTTTTTAAATCTCGAAAAAAAATACTTCATTCATTCTTTCTTGGGCGTAACAAGGTACGCCGGGTAAGTCTAGTTAATTTATAATAACCTACTTTCACTGTTTCCAAACGATAACAAACCAGAAATAAATATACAAAACTCGGCACATTTTTGCCACCAACTTTTATATAAATAAACTGCATATTTTGTAATAAACTCACTAACAATAATTCAATAAGCAAAATAACTATTCCTCTACCCAAGGTAAGGTGGTTATTTTAAATAAATTAATTTACTTGTGGTCCTTGGAGTCATTTTTTTCAAGTTACCAAGTGGTAAACGAATTTGAAATATATTAACCAAGTGGTTAAATAAAAAAAAATCAATAAAATTCAAAGGGTTATAGATAACCTTCAAGATATCATCGTCCAGCTGGAGCAGGTTAGAGTTAACCTTGCAAATCTGGGATTATATAAGCGTACCCCGGAAAAGGTCTCAAGGCAGTACAACAAGGCGAAGAGTCTTCGCACTTCCATCGAGGCTAGTTACGACATCTCGATAGATCTGAATCAAAATACCGCTGATAAATATCTGCCAAAATATCAAACAGCAAAAAAATATTTTCACAAATAAAAGAATTTATTGGGAAACATCACTCTGAACTTTTGAAGGATGATAAAGAAGTTATGGAAACTGCCAAGGAGGCAATCCATACTAAAAAAAAGACAGGCTCCCAAAGCACCGTTACGCATAGATCTTAATGCTAACGCAGCGACTCCCACCAAAACAACAATGGTAACCAATACGGCTCAGCAAAACACGGAGCACACCGTACAGCGAGAAGAGGAGGATCCCATCAAAAATGATCATCAATTCGAAACTTCCAGAGCTTCAACAAAACTCTAAGGCGCTTGCAGATCGTACATTATGTAGAAGAAGTTGGGTACGTTCTAAATAACCCCAAAGGAGGGTACAATACCAAGTTGTCACAAAGGCTACAGCCATCCCAGACAACTGAAGCACTCTTGCACGCCATAGCAAAACTCACCATCGAACGTGAATCCAACTTACAAGCTACAGGGTCACGTACCGAACAAGTTGGTGTCAAAATCCCAGAAATTCACATTAACGAGTTTAGCGGAAACATCACTAAGTATCGGGAATTTAAAGAACAGTTCTATTCCTTCGTGCGTAGAAGCCATACATCTACAATCGACCGTTTTGCATTGTTTAAATCCGAGCTAAGTGGCAAGGCACTGGAAGCAATAAGCGATCTAGATTTGGCTGTAGACAACTATGTTGTAGCCTGGGCTCTTTGGACCGAACTTTTGATAATCCAAAGCATTTAGTCAAAGTGGAATTGAAAGCTATCCTGGCTCTTCCCCAACGTCCAACTATAACGGGCAATGCGGATTCCATCATTACATATAAGCACTACACTAAAGGGAGGATCTGTAATCTACAAAAAAAAAACGAGGTAAACGGGGAACAGATTTTAGCTTTTCTTATCCTTCGAGGCTTAGATCCTAGCACACGTGGAAGACTAGAAGATGTTATCACCACTAAAAAAAAACAGATTTCCCATTTTGGAGCAAATAGAAGACTTCATGTTTAGAGAATACCAGCACCATTTAACTCAAGACGATGTTCACAAAGCAATGTAGCCAATTCAAAAAACTCCAGGTGCAAAAGGGTCATGGATTCCGCACACCAGAGTCCATGCGACAGTCCAGCCACAACAGACGACAAAATGCTTCATCTGCAAGGATCAATATTATGTGACAAATTGTCCACACTTTCTAAGCTCGGAAGCTTTACTACGGGACTAAAAAATTTGCATACTGTGCGCCATTCGCCGTTTTGACTATCGCTCTCCCTGCCGATCAAAACAGATTCTAAAATGGGAAATATGCCAAGGACCTCACATTATGGCAATGCATCCACAACCAGTATCGATTCAAATTAAAATTCCAGCAACAAGCAGCACTTACTTGTGCCAAAATGAGTCCGAAACATCCTCGAATGTTTTTCTTCCTACAGCAATTGCAAACTTTTAATTGATAACCAAGATGTCCCTATCCGTTGCTTACTAGATCAGAGCAGTCAAGCGAACTACATTACTGAAGACTTAGTCAAAGTCGAAATCTGGTCAAAGTCATTTCTATTGCCAGCATCAAACTCAAGCTCGATCATCCGGAACTACCATTCGTCAATATAAAGGCTCTGATTGTTAAACGTGTTACTGGATCTCTTCCCAGCATGCCCAGGCATATCGCCTGGAAGTCCTCATTTGACGAGCCACTCGCAGATCCACTTTTATTGGGTGGACCTGTATATTCAACAGTTCTTAGACTAGGACTTGAGAAAAAAGATGAACTCTTACTTCAAAATACATATCTTTGTGAATGGATTGTATCTGGAGACCCAGGTAGTAATTCAGGAAATAAAACCTCAGTTTTCACCACCCTTTCGGAGTTCGAGACTAACTTAATAGATTTCTGGGATATGCCAGCCCGCAGGGAGAACATCAATGGAAATGGTAATTTCGTTTTGATGCTAAAAAATTCGGCAAAAGTTTCCCTATCCTATCCCTGGCCAAAGTAGCATCTTTATGCCGATTAAAATATAGATACTGATCTAGCCAGCTACTAAGGCACCAAACACCACTTTTACTCGCAGGTGAATGTTCGTTTAGCCCAACGATTGATAACTTGCGCCAGTTCTATCTCGTTTTATATATATTTCTTGAAGTTTAATTTTCAACTTCCAATCATATCAATAATGCTGTAGCTTGCCGAAGTCATCCTGCAAGAGAACTCTGATATCCTCGACAGTTGGAGTCGATTGAATGTGATAGACACCCAGAGAGATCACTGGTGTAAATATTAATGAGAACCCGCAAGTTCACCCCTTCCTGTCGCAGACCATTTTTAATATCAAATATTTTGGTACAAATCAATTTTCTACCATTAAGCACTTCGTGAGGCATAACATTGTTTAACTTATGACCGTCTGGTTAGCTTTAAATAAAGACGTTTTGACCATTCGGTGTAGAGAGCCTTGTCTAAATACTGGCGCCCATGCCTTGATTCTTTACATTCTTCCGTTGGAAAAAAGAACCTAACGAGGAATGAATATGGTAGCAAGGCCGAACTTAAGAGCTGAACTGGGTTTCTGGAATTAAATTTGTTCCTCCGCCAAATTGGACAGAGCTCTATATTGAGAACAAATTGAATACCTTGATTCATCCCATTTTTCGACTCCAGCTGGCTTTTTTTCTTCAATGAATCGAAGATTATTTGGAATTCCAACTTTGAATTGAGCAGGGAACTTGGCCCATTCTGCTCGACGATATCATTAATTCCGGTAAAAACCAAGATTCTCAGATCGACATTACGTAATGCTTTTATGCCGCTTCCTCCTTCATTCATTTCTGCCCAAAGCTACTAAATTAATATTAACCAAAACCAATCACATAAAATCGATTTCCCCAGCATTAAATTCCAATTCTCCGTGCCAAACGAGTCTCCCAGCCGTTTACCCGTCATCGACATTGGTTTCCTAATGCGTTTTCGAATGCTCACTGTTCGATTGGATAGTATTTATTTGCCAATGCATTTTATTTGCTTACAAACCAATGCCAAAATAAAAACAAATCGGCCCCTTTTACATTTTCCGAAACAGGAATAAATCTACACGTGTAGATGAACTTCCACCGAAACGGCCGTGCCACTGAAAGGAATTCCTTGAAACGTCATTGTTTTTGAAAAATAGCATTATTGGGTCTTAACTCGTGACGGTGTAACACTATTTTAGAATTACAACTTTTTTTAATTTAGTTTTCGAGTTTTTAATGTTTGTTCCCGGAAATTGACTGATTAAGTGTAAGATGATTGAGTCTTTTAGGGAGTCTTAAAATGAAGCTATTTGCTTAGAACGCATCTGGTGTGATGACATAAGTGATGATGGCTAGGATCACCGGTGGGAGGTGTTATGTGTATTCACATTCAAAATTGCTTTTTTAAAAATAAACACCGAAGTTTTTTTTTTAGTTGATTTTCGCAATTTCGCAGACAAGCTGAGTTTATTTTTAAATCGTTTGGAACTTTCGGTTTTCGCACAAATATCTGCGAAAAAACTAAACAAATTACTTCTCTTGGCAGTTTGGTTTGATTTATCTTGTTGATTAGATCATTTGACAGTCTGGTTAAGCATCATCAAAACGAATAGTGTTTAGACATTTAATTTGTTTTTCGAACTGATTTGACTTTCTGTTTTGCTTTTCATGCTTAAAGAAATTTTTTTTCATTTTAATTTTAAAGCAACTTTGAAATGCAAAATTATATGTTTGTTTGCATAATTATTAAATATTACTAAAGTTCCTTCTTCGCAAAGTTGTTTATAATTTATATTTATGAACACTGATCTGATTGTTTACCCATGATTCTTCTGAAGAGGTGTTCTTCCACACTGGCAAAGCCACTGCGTAAGCTTTTCTATCGCTTCTACTGTTCTGGAATCTTTCCTAGAAGATGGAAAACAGCATTTGTCCAGCCTGTCCCTAAGAAAGGTGACCCATCCTCCCCCTCCTTCTACCGATATTTAGCACTTACATCATTTCTTTCTAAGGTCACGGAAACGCTGATTAACCGCCAGCTTAAGGAATATCTCGAAGACCGAAAGCTTCTCCATGACCGCTTCCGCAGCAACCGTTCCACTGGTGATCTAATGGCATATCTCACCGAACGGTGGAACAAATCTTTACATCGCTTTGGTGAAAGTAAGAATATTGCCCTTGATATCTCCAAGGCATTTGATGAAGCTCTCTTATCGAAAATGCGTGCTTCTTCGATCGGTAATACTCTTGTTCGTTGGATTAGAAGCTTTCTTCTGGACCGTTCAATACAAGTTGTATTAGACGGATTAAAGTCTGATTCCCAGAAAATAAATGCTTGTATACCCCAGGGCTCCGTTCTGTCTCCGACTCTTTTTCTCATTTTTATTAATGGTCTTCTGTCTGCTATTTCTAATCCACTTAACTGTTTTACTGATTACCCTCAGATTTTCATATTCGTTCGATATTATATATATATATATATATATAATAAATTGTAACTGTACCGTATGTCAAGCTCCGATTTACACAGCATTGTCAAATGGGGTAATAGGAATCGTGTAGAGTTTAATGCTTCGAAAACTCAATGCTGTCTTCTATCGTTGTCCATGAATGGCACTTCCATCGAAGAAACCGAAAAGTTCGCAGTATTTGGTACGTGTGTCAACGACGACCTCCGTTGGAACGATCATATATTTGAGATCGCTGAAAGTGCTGCTAAGAGATCAGGTTTTCTGTATCGGTGTAAGAAGTATTTTTCCCCTTTGGCTACAATTTATAAAGCATTTATATGCCCTTAACTCGAGTATAACTCCCACCTCTGGACAGGTGCTTCGCTTCACCTGTTTGATAGAATACAATATCGAGCGTTAAGAAAAAAACTCTCCCGTAATACTCGTCTCGCAAGGTATGCTCATCAGTTCACCCTTGAGCCCATTTAAGGACGTACCGTGATATATAGGGATTCTTTTTTTTTTAGCCGAACAACACGAATTTGGAATAGTTTACCCGGCGAGACTTTCCCTTTCATTTTCCATTTTGATCTGCATTGAGCCAAAAATGAACTTCGCCACTGAAGAAGATTTTCTGATGAAATTCATCATCTTGGTGCATCTTCCTCAGAGCCCAATCGTAGAACGTACGTAGCTTCAAATGGTCCATCGGCTTCAATTCTTGAGTCAGCTTAATCTTGTATGGGTGTAAACGAAGATCCTTACGCGAAATACGCGATAATGTGGTCTGAGCGATGCCCAATTCTTAAGAACACCGTGGAAGTGACTGAATTGGATCGTTTGCTACGGACGCCTGAACGGCAGCAATATTTTCGACACTTCGACCAACCCTTTGTCTCACTAACAAGGCGACATCACACAACGAATATGTTAACTCAAATTTTTGCACTAAACTTGTTATTGCCTGTCTACTAGGGCGAGAATTACGACCGAAAATAGGAGTTCACGCTCTTAAATTAGCGGTCACCGACTCCGAATTACGGTAGAAATTTTTTATAATTTGCAGAACTTGCTCCCTTGTGTACTTTACCATGATGAAAATGTTGAGTTTACTAAATAAATTGACAATAACAGCTCGATGATTAGTGAAAGGGTGCGTTCACAAATTAAATTCAAAATTGTCAAGTCCTTATTGGAAAACCTGATATATCAAATGGTAATTAATTATGGTAGCATCACCAAAAAATACAAAATTTGCGACTGTGTCGTGGTCTACCTACTCCATGGAGTCAATGGAAAATTTAGAAATTTTGAAAATTTTAAATAAATGGCAAATCACATAAAACTAGCAAAACCGCTAATCGGACAGAATTTTTCTATGCTGTTTGACGGCAAAATGGTCATTTCCGGTTGCGTTATTTGGTGTTAGATACCTACCCTAGGTGGTCAATGAAAAAATTTAATAAGAAGTGAATAGAGATATGATCGTAGATTTTGAATCATATGGTCGGGCAGACAAAATCCTGTCCCTAAACTATGTACGATCGACTCAAAAAACGGTATTTTTTGTGTTGATCTAAATGATCGGGTCAATGGACAAATGGGATATCTAATGAAAGCTTAGAGCTTAGACCAAACAAACATGGCCCAAACATGCGTAGATTTTATGGGATTTGCCAATTATTTTCTGGATACATTTTACATTGACTGGATGAAATAGGTGTTCTTAACGCCGCCCCCTGTCCTACTATTAGTTTATGTTAAGTTCACCTAAGTCAGAATTTTGTTTATTTCATGCACTAAATGAAACTCAGAATTAGAATTTGCTTTAAACGATTATACCTTACCATTTCGAAAATTGTAATCGCACTTAAATCGTTATTGCCGGCAATTTCAATATAATGAATTCTAACTGTTTCTACTGCTGTTATTATCCCTGTTTATAATATCATCGGTCAAAATATTCCCCCAAAATACAGAAGTAACTTTGCATATATGTACACTACCTCGCAAATACTCCGAATCTCACTATTGGATTCGGACTCAAGCAGGGATGTCTCAAAGTCATAAATCTCAAAACCTACTAATTTCATTAATAAGAGTTTATATTGAGAGGATGCTTTAAGAGAGGTATTTTGACCAAGAATATTTTAACCGAGAATATTATCCTAGGATACCGGTAATCCTGGTATTCTTGTCACTATTTCCGTTAGATCGACCATATTCTTGAGAATTGAGATCACTAGAAATGCTGCTAATTTCTCGAGTTTATTTTTAATATTTTTATTTAGCGTTAAATTAGTTATAAGATTACTACAAAATAAAATTTCCCGAATCACTTACATGCAGATAGTTCGTTAATTTATACTTCGCTTTTGTATACAATTTAAACCAAAATAAATCCATAAATATCATTTCGATTTCGTCAAAATTAAAAAACCAAAACATATCGATTCAAGACACACGCTTCTGTTTGATATTATTTCATGAAAATCTTCACGAAAACAAAATTATAAATTGTAATCACAAAATCGGTGTCATTCGAAAAAAGCCTGTCTATCTTCTTGGTCATATCAAAAGAATTTTCTTGATGTTCTCATAAATTTTGACATTTCTGACGGAATCAAAACATTGAATCCTCCATCGTCATATGGGTTCTATTTTTAATTTAAATTAATTTTAATATTTACAGATAAAAAAAAGTGAAAATGTGAGTTCGGGAAAAATCTTGTAAGAAAAATATATTTTTATATACAGATATCTACAATCGAATTCTGATGTTGGCAGACATCCATGTGTCCCATTGTCTAGCACTGCCTAGGGATGGACATTTGTTTTAATTCTGATCATGTTTTTTTTTTATTAAAAAATCTACAAATAGACCTTCCAGTAAAAAAATATTTAATATAATCAGATTATACATAAATATAAATTTGTAATATAGACAATGCAACACGTGCCGGTTTTAAAAGTATCTATGAGCAACAAGCTATTAATTCGATTTTTTCAATATAAAACATTGGGATTTAATTTATTTTTTCAATAAACTTATAAATAAAAAAAATTGCGACCAAAGCAAATTATATTTATTTAAATGTCTCAGTTTTCTTGGTCTTTTTCAACAATTTTTTTTTTTTCAATTAAAAAAAATTATTATTGTAAGGGTGTTTTTTTAGACGTGTGGTTTTCAATCTGGCAATACTTTTTTCGGAGTTGGTCTTTTTGACAGCTGTCACTTGATTTATGCTCATTTTCAACATTAATAGACTGACAATATTCGCCGCGTTATTGCCTATATACGGCCAAAAATGGTGGAAAAAGTCATCGAAAATTGGACCTTGTTTTAACCAGCCGCGGCGGCTACTTGCCCCAAATCATTTTTAAAACATAATGACAAACCCTTATCTTTATAATTAAGCTATATGCGTTTTATTTCTTCTTGAAGACCACACGTCTAAAGAAAACACTCTTTAGATATTTTAATTTCAAACAACTCACCAATAGTTGTGTAGATTGTTCCGCAATAGAACATTGCATTCCAGAAGCTCCATGGATTTTCGAATTTTTCCAACTCTTCTAATGTTTTATTTGAATTTATGAAAGATTGAATGGCTTCTTTGTGCGTACGTAGAGTAAGAATAAGTTTTCCATTGAATTCATCCGGATGATACTGTTTTAAAATAAATCAGATTAATTGCTCAGCAAATTTAAATATTTTAAATTACCTTGCGGAGCTGAAGATCCTGCGACAGATCATGGACGGCTTTGAATAAACTCTTTTGTAAGATGTGAGTGTCATTGAACTTTTTTTGCACATGACGTTCTGTTGGGAAATGTTTTACATAATTAGTTTTCAAAAACATAGCACAGAATTATAAAACAAAAACTGAAATACGAACAATTTATAAAAGGATAAAATAGCTTTAGATAAAATTAAGGCATTGGATTGAAGTGTACGGTCTTATTTAAATGGTCGGGTTATTAATCACATAGCATCGATCACATCCTTAGGACACGATTCTTTGGAGATATAATGAATATTAAAAAATATTGCAGACACTTCAGTGTACTTCAGATCAAATGGTAATTGGCTTATTGTATTTTTACAGAATTTAATAGGCATAGGCCTAAAAGCCCATAATAGACTTAGACGAGCCAAAAATAAAAAAATGGGCCATTAGCTTATATAAAATAAATCGCACGACTGGATCGCATGTACTTGCTCTTATATGGGGTCACAAGAAAAACTTCTAAGTTAAAAAAAAAATTAAACAAATTATTAAAAATATAAAAAAAAAGTTTTCGAAAATATTTTTATGTGAAATTAGTTGGGCTATCTACATCTTCCTAAATATCAATTTTGGTTGTAATCAATTAACCACTTCTTGAGAATGTTGGTCCTATGGGGGTACCGTTTTTAGCCCACCGTCATAATTTTTTGTTCACCAAAACATAACGCTTACCTACAATAGCACACTGATTTTTTTCGTAAGATTCGATAAAAATAACCTTGTTTATAACGGTTATATGACAGGTACCGTTAATTTTTGAGCTAAAAGAAAATTGAAAAAAAGTCGCCTGTACAATTCCTCTCCTCAAACTACTGGGAATTTCCAAATACCGAACTTTGAAACAAAAATTCATCCTTCCTTTCTTGACGCCACTGATTTGTTTAATCGACATTATAAAGGAAGCCAAAACCCCTTTTGTGCAGGCTAATTAGAAAAAAAGTTGTCCAGTTACGTTACAGAGTCGAGGTTGATTAATACATAGAATTTAACATATTAGCCATGTTTTTTGGGAATTCTATCCATAGTGCAGTGTAATTTCCCAAAAAACGCGTCCGCAGACCGCACCAGCCTGATTTTTTTAAATTTCAAAGTTCACACACTTGACAACCTAGCTGTCAAGTTTTTGGTCAAAAACAAAAAAACAAAACTAGATAATTGATGTGGCTGCATGTATGTAGATATATATTAAAATAAAAAAATATTTTTTTTCGAAAATTCTTTAATTTTTTTAATTAGTTTATGAGTTTTCTCGGAAAGACTAAGTATGCAATAAAATTTGAAAACTAAATGTCTATCGACGAAAAAAAAATATTGAAAATCGTGCAGTTTTTTTTTAAATAGTTTTTTTTTTTAGTATGTCATTACCTATAAGAAAATCTAAAGTTTTCATCTGGGAAAGTTATTCAAAAAATATTCAATCTATCCGTTTTCAAAATATTTCGGAAACCATTTTTTTTCTTAAAAAAAATTAAAAAAATCGAAAAAAAGGTTTTTGAAAATTTTGAAATGCAATATTAATTGAATTATAAATGACTTTTGTGCAAAATTTTATTGAAGTCGGGATAATGTTTTACGAAGTCCGCATTTGAAAAAACCGGTTCTATTAGAGGTACCGTCATAGAACAAATTTCGAAAAATTATTTTAAATGAAAGATGTATTGTTGTAAAAAAATAGCAAACTGAAAATTTTATCAAAATCGTTAGAGCCGTTTTCGAGAAAATCAAGCTTTTTGTTAATAATTGTATGGTAGGCACCGTTATTTTTCGATCTAGAGCAAACATGAGTTTGATTATGAGTTGTTTTTTTGCTTCAATCGTATTTTCTGTTGGAAAACACTACCCGAGATACTATCAAATAAATACTAAATACTAAGTTTGAAGCAAATTGGCAGATTCCTTTTGCTGTAGAGGTGCGAACAGACAGACAGAGAGACATACAGACGGACGGTATTTCCGGACTCACTTTTTATGACTTGTCTATCATCGTAATGTCATGTTTGATTGTTAGTTTTTTTTTTTGCATGAATCCATAACTTGCATTATAGTCCCTATAATCGAAATTAAAAAGTGAGCCAAAAGTCCATAACAAAATTAAGAGTTATAAAAAAATGAAAAAGACAAGCTTTTAGAAAATATATTTTTATTTTAAAGCATAATATAAACAGATTCTAGTCTATTAGAGCAAAAACAAATTTTGTACAACCTCACATCTCCAACTTTTGCCCTCTAGGCTTTCCAAAAAAAAAATGCGATTTAATCTAAATCGGTCCTACAATATTGGAAACACTTTTTTTTTTTAAATATAAGTTAAATAAGACGTATGTTGTATTATTTAAACAAAACACATAAAGAAAAGTGGGCACGTATGAGTCGCACGTACTTGCTCTTATGTGCCTAATTACATTGGAAAGCAAGATCGTTGACAGAAACAAGTAACATTTAAGTTGAAAATAACACAGTTTGAACTTATAAAAAGTATCAAAACCACAATACTTAACGGTTTTTAGTAAAAATGAGGTACGCCATCACACGTATTAAATAACAAAGAATTTATGAAAAATGTATTTCGAATAAAAAAATAAAAATAAATAAAATCCTGTTATTTATTTTTAGTTTTTTGCATTTTTTTTTTTAATTTTGGTATGCAGTTTTTTAGAGTGCATTAAAATACATGTGATTATAAAATTTATAAAATGTTTTTATTAGTTTTAAAAATGTTGAAAACACAGGTTGTTCTCATTGCTCTGTATTTCTAACACTTTCTCATTAGATCATTTATACCATTTACATTATACTACATACAGAATTGTAACTAACCAACCATTGTACTCATGAACTTTATATACCTTTGTACATTAAATAAAGATTAGTCTGTTCAAAAATTAATTAATATTAATTACAAGTAAAAAGTTATTCAAAATTTTGATATGCAGGATTAATTTTGCTATCTAGGTCTTTTCAAATAAATTTTTTTACAGAAATCCACAAAACCGTTACCGAGAAAGCCAAAATTTAAAAAAAAAACATTATATAAAAGGTACCGTTAATAGACTTTTTCTGTATATATGGTTCTGATCAAATGACAGCTAATACAAACAAAAAAATTTTCAAAAATTTTCATCGAAATCGTTTGAGCCGTTTTCGAGAAAAATAAGCTTTTCCTATACGGTCGTATGGCAAGTAACGTTATTTTTAGCCCTAAAAACTAAATTTCAATTTCCCCTCTGAGGAATGCCAAAAGATACACACATACCAAATTTGAAGGCAATCGCTTAACCCATTTAGGCTGCAGCTCGATATTTTTTTTTTTATATATCTATTTAAGTAGACACAAATCTTAAAACTAGCTAAAACTATCACCTTGATTAACTTACTGGCCCTATGCGAACGCTCTAAATTAATCTCTTACTTAATTTTAATTGCCTTTCAGCCTAAAAATAACTTAATTTTATCTTATATATTAGGGTTTTACTTTTCACCCAGAAAATGAAATAAAAAAAAACTGAGTTTCCTCTATCGGGGGTTTATCTTAAACTACTTAAAATTAACTGAAAAATAAACTGAAGATAAACTTAAAATTACTTAATATAAACCTAAAGTACTTAAAATTAAAACAGACACAGCAAACTTTTTTTTGTGTTTTTATATTTTTTTTTTGTATTTTTGAAATTTTATAATTTTTTTTTGGTGCTGCCGCAACTGCCCTACCTAGCTTAAAGATACTTAAAGATAAATGTAGGTCGGCCTTAGGCAATATTTCGTCTATGTCGACTGAAAATATCGGGTTTTAACTGAGCCACCAGAATTGGTGGACCTGATCAGGGGCTTCCTTCCGATCGCGGTCGGGTACGGCCCTACTGAAACGGAGGCGCTCTGCTTCGCTCCCAGTGACTATGTCTCGGTCGTAGAGGAGCCGCCTATCGACTGTTCTGCGGCCGACGTGGTAGATCAACAGAACCGCCGATCTATCCTGAATCAGCCCTCGACTATCAATTTATAGGAAAGGCTAGGGCGGGATAAAACCACTCGAACGTGTACTTTCGAAATATTCATCTTGGGGGTAGTAAGCCCCGAAGATTTGTCCATTAGCTGAGGTCATCGCCCTTGTAATACGTCCGCAAATGAGCTTAATTAAAAAGTTATCTATCCTGTTTATATTGGCCCCGTTGTATAGGACCTCGTTTAAATAATAGTGTTTGTACACTGTCTCTCGAACACCCGAATCTTTTCCATTAGAGATGGTGCAACGTTGTACCTCATAGGGCATTCGTAGGCAATCATCGGCCTGATTAGGGCCATGTAGCAAATCACTTTCACCCTGCTATCAAGGCGGCTGCTATAAAACAACCGTCTTGTCAGGGCAAAAGCTCTCCTAGCCCGCAGCTCGATATATACCCGGACGGACAGACAGACAGACATACAGACGGACAAACAGACGGACATTTTTTGCCAATGGTTTTCTTAGGCTTCTCACGAATCCTTAACTTGCCTTTTACTATAGTCCCTATAATCGCAAGTAAAAATGAAGTGTCTGTTTTTAATATCAAAATAACAGCTTTTTACTAGATGCATATGAAACTATATACAATACTTGTAACAAAACCACAATTTTTCTGACTGTTTGTTACGGGTAATCTCGGGAACGGCTGCACCTATTTTGACGGGACTCTTACAGGCAGATACAGGCTGATGTGTTAATGTGTAACTACGGTTATTTTAATCTCCCATTGGTGCTGCTGGGATCATCTTAAAAGCAGATAGCTTATTTTTTAAGAAGTAACTAAGGCTATTTTGATTACTAGGTGGCGCCACCTCGGGTTTGTTTTTACGAAAATGTTTGGTATACCCGAGTAACGCCGGGTTGGTAAGCTAGTTTTTTAATAAAAACCGAATGATTTGGTGATTATAAATTCAGATCATGTTATTATCCTCCAAACAATTAATATAAATTAAAAAAAGTATTTCGCAAATTGTAGGAAATTTGTGTTTTTGTTGTTAGTAATTTTATTTTTAGTTTTTTAATTTTTTTTTTAATTTTGGTTAAAATTTTCTTAGAGTTATATATAGAGTTATATAATATTTAAAAAGGTTTAAAAAAGTGTTTAAAAATTATTTATAAATAGAAAAAAATGGAAAATTTTGTTGAGGCCAAAAGGGCGTTCCAAAAAACTATTATAAAAAAGGTACCTCTAATGGATTTTCAGGGTGACGCATTAACGGGAAGTGGAGAACAAGATACAACGAAGAACTGTTCTAGCTGTTAGCGACACTGACCTGGCCAAAAGAGTAAAATTCCAACGTCTCAGAGGGCTGGGTCAAAGACAGCTGATGGACATCAATGCTCCGGCCCGGAAAATTTTCGATACACTTCTGAAGGACGACGAGCGCAGTAGAGGAAGACCGAAACCCAGGCGCTGCACGCAGGTGGAGAAGGACATCGACCAACTTCACGTTCAAAACTGGAGACAGCCAGCTAGGTACCGAGTTGGCAGAAGAACTTTGCTTGTTAACGCCCAGGTCCAACTCGGACAATAGCGCCACCACATTTCTGGTAAAATATTTTTGATAAAATGTAAGACAATATCCACAATAATTCATTTAAAAATGTTTAACGAAATCAATGGAACTGTTTACAAGAAAAATTAGCTTTGCGTTGATTGTTATACCTCCTACCTACAGCATGGGGTGGACTTGGGCCTCAAACAAGAAGCTTCTCCAGCCAGCTCGGTCCCTTGATAGCTGCCTCTAGTTTCGCACGTGAAATCGGTTGAGATCCTCTTTTACTTGTATACACCACCTGAGTCTCGGTCTTCTTCTACTGCGCCGTCCTTCTGCGCTGATGGCATTCCCCCAATTATGTTAAAAAATTGTAGACATTCCTTAGTGCAGCCGCTGAGCTTCATATTTAAGCTTTCACTTAAAGCAGGAAAATTTCCCAGCACATGGAAAAAGGCTTTCCTTACTACTATATTCAAGAAAGGAGACAAAGCTGAAATTATCAACTATATTTCCATTTCTAAATTATCTTGCATTCCAAAACTTTTTGAGCAAGTAGTCTTTGAATGTGTGGCATTTTATAATTAGAATCTCATTTGTGAACAACAACAACATTATGAAGTTGACTGTATTTACACAGACCTCTCAAAAGCATTTGATCAACTTAGTCACGAATTATTTTTGCTTAAGTTAAAAGCTTTTAATTTCCCTTCTTTCTATTAGCTTGGATCAAATAACACCTTGAGAATAGGTCCTACAAGGTAAAATTTAGAAATTGTCTTTCAGACTTTTTCGTTGCTCACTCTGGTAAACCTCAAGGAAGTCATTTTGGTCCTTTACTATTTATTTTGATGATTTTACATCATGCATACAGTCAAGTGATATTCTCATATTTGCTGATGACATGAATATTTTTAATACAATACAATTTAGTGAAGACTGCATTCATCTGCAATCGAAATGCGTGAAATAACGGAAGCAAAAGAGTTATCGCAAACGAAGTTTAAGTTTCCTACAGCTGTTGGTGTAATTCATTGTACTCACCACGAACGCATACTGAAACCAAAACTCTATGGAGAAGCGTACATTAATCGAAAAGGTTAGTTGACTTGAAACCGTACATGACTCGAGAATATGGAAAAAATTCATAAGCGTGTCTAAAATTAAGAAATCAAAACAATGTTGTGCTCATTGGTGACAACGGGAATGGGATAGAACTAAAAATTGTCTGTACAGGGAAGATAGGACATTCACCTCTCACTCTGACTACAATCGAATCGTGAGAAAACGCAAAAATATTAAAGGGTTTCCGTATTGCACATTATAGATCATTGTACTTAAAAAGCTTTATTAAAGCACCAATTGTGAAAGCTCTTTAGCAAAATTCAAAGAAAAATTAAAACAGGGTTGTTTGTAACAATAATTCGTGTGTAAGTCGTAGGTAAGTCAGTGGTTGGATTTTTAATTTCAGTAGGTATTCACATTCAGGGAATATATCTACCAACTGGTACCATTTGCAAAAATAAAGCTTTCATATAAGGCCTGTACATGACAAACAAGGAAATGCTTATATTTTAACCTTTTACTTTAAAGCATTGCCTTATATTTCTACCTTATACTTGGGAGGATATCCTTTGTTTTTATTAATATGTCCCTATCAATTGTCTTATAAAACTGTATTTCGAAAATTTTAAGACAACAAATATTTTTTTAAGCTTTTTAATAAGCGATTGTTTCTCGAAGTTATCGGTATACATGTGATAATAAACTAAAAAAATAAAATAAAAATTGGCTTTTAAAATAGGTATTGAAAAGCCAAAAACATTAAAAAAAATAATAATAATTACAAATAGAACAAAATATTATGTTAAATGTTTTCCCAATAAGCAGACATCTTATACCATTGATTTTGATTATAGGGAATATAAGGCAAGTTTAGGATTCGTGAATATAAAAAAAATTGACATGACATTACGATCATAGAGAAGCCTAAAAAAGTCATTGGCAAAAAATGTCCGTCTGTCTGTCTTTCTGTCTGTCTGTCCGTCCGGGTGTATATCGAGCTGCAGCCTAAACGGGTTAAGCGATTGCCTTCAAATTTGGTGTGTGTGTGTATAACTTTTGGCATTCCTCAGAGGGAAATTGAAATTTAATTTTTAGGGCTAAAAATAACGGTACTTGCCATACGACCGTTTAGGAAAAGCTTATTTTTCTCGAAAACGTATCCAACGATTTTGATGAAAATTTTTGAGATTTGTTTGTTGGTATTGGCTATCATTTGATTAAAACCACATATACGGCAAAAGTCTATTAACGGGACCTTTCATATAACGGTTTTTTATTTTTTGGCTTGCTCGGTAACGGCTTTATGGATTTCAGTCAAAATTTTATACTGGGGAAGATCTATGTAGGCAAATTAATTCTGCATATCAAAATTTGAATAACTTTTTTTTTCTAATAAAAATTAATTTCTGATTTTTTTTTTTTTTTTTGAAAATCCAATATTTTTAAAACTAATCAAAAAAATTATTTTTAATTTTATAATCACACGTATACTAATAAACTCTAAAAAACTGCATACCAAAATTTTAAAAAAAATTTTAAAATTTTTTGTATCAAAATCCGTCCTACAATTTTCGAAATACATTTTTCATAAATTCTTTGTTATTTAAGACGTGTGATGGCGTACCTCATTTTTACTAAAATCCATTAGGTATTGTGGTTTTGATAGTTTTTATAAGTTCAAACTGTGGTTTTTTGAACGTAAATGTTATTTGTTTTTGTCAAAGATCTTGCCGTCCAATGTAATTAGGCACATAAGAGCAAGTACGTGCGACCCAGTCGTGCCCATTTTTTAATTTATCTACCATAGTAAGGCAATGTGGCAGTAAATTAAATAAGCAAGTAAGAATCATACTTGTTTAGTATATTTAAAATAACGTAATATTAATGGAAGAATAATTTGCAGAATTTTTTTTTCATATTAGTAAAAGAAGTGAAGCCCTTATATAGACATAGACATAGAGCCGAGACGTAAATGTTTCCAAAGAAAATTTAAATCGCAGATATCGTTTTTTTTAACAATATTGCGTCCATCTTAAGTCTAAACAAAGGTGTTTATTTTGAAATTCTTGTTTTTTTTTTTAAGAAAAAATGCAAATGTTTATAAATACTGTTATTTAAATAAAAACCAGTTGCTTGCATTAAAACATTGAAAACCATTTAGAATAAAACGCAAAATAAACTCATTTATTATTAAGTGCCATCAGTTATTTTTATATTCATGGGACTAGTGACTCCAATAAGTCTGACTTTTCTTACCCCCAGGCAAAGTTCTATATGGGTCATCTATTAAGTATTAATATAAGGATTTAATGTGTATGGATAGAACGTAAGGTTTTTAAGATTCTTACGTAATTATTTATTAGAAGCTATCGAACTTCAATAGTTTTTGGTTAGTCTTTAATTAAAACAATAATTTAAGTCATTTAAGGAAGTTAAAGATAATAATAACTGATGAACTCTGAAATTAAGTTACCCATTTCTTTTTAGAAATCAAATTTGGTTTAAATTGGCCTAGCTTCAGTCGATAAAACAAAGAATAGAATTCTATGAGAAGTATCGTTTTTAGCGTTGGGTTTGAAAATGTTCTTCCTATCTTTAGTATCTTTTAGATCAGTTTAAAGTAATTTGACTCAGGAGATATTGGCTGGTGAGAGGTACCTTTCATATATAAGCTTTGAAAACCAGCAGACAGAAAGGCAGAACTTTACCGTTAAGACGGTTTAAACTGCACTTTTATATTATTTTGCGAAAACTTATAAACACTGTTCCCAAACTAACTTTTTACTTGCGATTTATAGGAACTGTAAGGCAAGTTATGCATTCGTAAAAAAAAAACTAACAATCAGACATGACATTACGATGATAGAGAAACATATTCGAGTTACCTGCAAAATTCTGTCTATCTGTCTGTCTGTCCGTCTGTACGGATGTATTTTGAACTACAGCCTTAACGGTTTGGCCAATACTCTTCAAATTTCAAACATAATGTTATTTTGACATTATACAAAGGAATTTAAAAAAAAAAATAGCTCAATTATTAACGGTATCTTATATATAATTGTTAAGTAAAAGCCTATTTTTCTCGGAAACAGCTCTAAGAATTTTTACGAAAAAAATCAGTGTACTATTGTAGATGTAGGTGATGTTTTGGTAAAAAAAAAATTCAAAATGGTGGGTGGTGGCTAAAAACGGTAACTCCCATAGAACCATTTTTTTTCCTTCAACTTTCTCGAAAATTAATCATCTGATTTCAATCAAAATTGATATCCAGGTAGATGTTGGTAGCCTAAGTAATTTTATTTTAAAATATTTTCGAAAACAATTTTTTTGTATTTTTAATAATTTTCTTAAATATTTTTTTTTTTTAAATCAATATTTTGAAAACGGGTAAATGGATTTTTTTTAAATTTTGTTTTAAAATGTAAGTAATTTTTGTGCTCGGGTCTTCTTCCACCGAACCGAACCATTATTTTGGTAATAAATTTGCACGATTGCACGAAAACCTTGTTCAGAAGTAAGTCTATTCATTATGAAATGGCAAACCAAACTGAGCATAAATCAAGTGACAGCTGTCAAAAAGACCAACTCTGAAAAAAGTATTGCCAGATTGAAAACCACACGTTTAAAAAAGTTTAATTTTTCACAATATGTATGAATTTCATCGCAAGTAAACAATTATTTGGCATCAGCTGTTTAAAAAAATGACTAGCCCATCCCCGGCGATATTCAAATTTACATACATTTTTCAGAACTAGACAATAGTGCCACCTATCATCAAGATAACGATGTAAATTAACACTAAAAAAATCATTAAAACTACTTAAGCATTTTATATTTAATATTGATGACTTGAAATTAATATATTGAAAAAACTACATTTTCGTAAATATCTTCACCTTCTTCACTTATCGGGTCCAATTTGACGAAACTTTCCTTTTATTTTATTATCAATATGGATTAAATTTGACTCAAATCTTTCGATGGTGAACATTGGGGAATCAATCAAAGCGCTTCGAAGGCTGTTTAAACATTCAATTTGTACGGCTGAAAAACAAATACCGGTATTTAACAGTGCGGTCAAAATAAGGTAAATTGATGGTCTTTCCTGCGAGCCAGAGTATAAAAGGAAGGAATGGAATTGGTTAGTAGAATAATCCAGAAAGATAAAAGAATCGATAACAACGTCGCTTCGGTGGAAGGGGTATTTTTGGCGACATCGGAAATGGTGAATGGATGAGGAGAATATTTGATGATTTTTGAGCAAATATCAATAGGAAAAATGCCTTCCGGTGCCCAATAAGTAACACATGTTTATATATGAGCAAATGGGAAATTTTCTTTTAATATTTCAACGTACGGGTTTATTTTGAACTGGTCCGATTACAACGAACATTTCTATTCAAAAACATCTAAAATCCCGAGTAACTTTGCATTATTCTTAGAAGTCTTTGTTCAGTTCATTTTTGATGCGTGTTAATAATTTCAGTAAGTTGGTTGATTTTTAAATTAAATGCACAAAAATTGGTCCAACATTTTTTTTTTTTTTTTTTTTTTAGATTTTGCAGTTTTTCCAGTTATTTAGAGCTTATTAATATACAGGTAATCACAAATTGAAAATTGAATGGATCGTCGCACATACTTGCTCTTATGTGTGGTAACGTCGTCGAATAAAATTTGAAAAATTTCATGGGAACTTTAAAGTTTTTATTCAAACAATCATAAATGTTTGAAAAAATTACGTGAAAAATCACTAAGCGGAACAATTTAAACGGCATTTTATTTCTTTAAAAAATATGAAAAAGTTTGATTTTTTTCTTCAAAATAAAATCATAAAAACAACTTTACTATTTATTTAAAAATAATATTCAAGAATGCAAACCTAAGCACAAAACCAACTAACATTTAAAAACAAAAAGTCATTAACCCATTTTCAAAATATTGATTTTCACAAAAAATCATTTTAAAAAAATTATTAAAATAAAAAAAAAAATAGTCTTCGAAAATATATTAATGTGAAATTATTTTGGCAAGTAACATCTTTTTGAAAATTAAAAAAAAATTAATTTTGATCGGGTAACCATTTCTAGAAAAATTCGAAGAAAAAAAAAACGTTTAAACTCTTTTTTTTACCGAAAGATAATACACACCTACAATTATACACTGATATTTTTTTCATAAAAAATTTTGCAGCCGTTTTCGAGAAAAATAAGCTTGTACATAACGCTACCGTTAATATTTGAATTTAAAAAAAATGCAAAAAAACTCCTCTGTATTATATAAACATAACCTGAAGTTCTAAATTTGAAGACGATTGGCCCAATTGTTTAGGCTAAAGATGGACAGAATTTCGGGAGTAACTCAAATATATTTCCCTATCGTCGTTATGTCATGTTTGATTTTTATCTCAATTTTTTTAATCTGTGCGAATGCATAACTTTCATTATAGTACCTACACAATAATCGCAAGTAAAAAAATGTGGTTAGTTTTAAATATATTGAAGAATTAAAATAAGTTTTTAAAAATTTATTATAAATAAAAAAAACAGTAATTATTTAAAATGTTAAATGTTTTTTTAATAATAAAATATACTTTTTTTAAATATAAAATAAATGCAATAACCAATATTAAAAAAAAAATAATCACAGTAATTTCTTTGTCTTTTTTTGTGATTGTTTTAAAAAAATTAAAAAACTATGATTTAAATTCTTTTATAAAATAAGAGTAACCATCAATCGTTCAAAAATAATGTAAGTTAACAATAACCTATCAAGATTAAGAAAAATCGTTGAAAATGTTGGAAAGCACCCAACGAAACGTCGGAAGTATATTTAAAATAATGGATTGTTTGTTTTAATCGCTTATAGAAATGAAAAAATGAGTATTACTTTGACAAAAGCTTATGAAAACAAAAACCTAAAGTAACATTGAGGAGAGCAAAAATGTCGATTTTGCCAACTAACGAGCAACTATCGACTGACCTGACTATTCCATTGCATCGTATGGAAACGATTAAAGTAGATACTTTTTGAATATTTTGTGTGCATATCTAGAATAAAATTGATTTTTAGAACCCCCTTTGATTGTCAGTATGGCCACGTCTAGATGTAGGTATGTACCTCATTAATGTTATTTAATCTAAAAGAAAACTTCTTTTAGACGTACAACAACTCTCCAGTGACCTATTTTGCCAGAAAAAACTTCACATCAAACACCCGACCCCTCTTTTAGAAACTGAACTCCATGCAAATTACCCTTTATCCTTATAACTCGCGCAATGCTGCATCGCTAATAACCTTGTTGAACTTCGAACCAAAACTTTATCTGCCAATGCCAAACAAAATAAATAAACAAAAATTTACCCCCAAAAACAATCCCCATGGAGATATACCCTCCATAATGACATCATCTTTGCAGTAAGCATAAAACATAGTTCCACTCACCTTCAACAGTCCGAAAAAGCACTGCACCACCGATACTATACAGAAGGACCACCAGAAACAGGAATATATGTGTAAACCACTTTTTGGACCATTTACTGAACTTCACGTACAATCCATAGGTGAACTTCTCCCCGAAACTCATTCCAGACTTAGTAAAGTCAACAAATCCCTCGAAACCCTTTGACATAAAATTTCCCGCAGCAAACGGATTCGAGTATGCTGGCCAATACGGCTGACCTTGTGACCCAATGACAGTGGGATTCGTTTGTGCTGTGAAGGGAATCTGTGCTGTGGGTGGCAAGGAAACCGGATACGATCCGTTTCCATGAATTTGTATCCGTGGTGGCCTTGGAGCGCGAGGACGACCTCCGGGTTGTGGTGTCGGCGCCATCATTGGCGGCGATGGTGACGGATTGTAGGACATTTTTGATTGATTCATGGATTGTATTTCAATTAAATTAATTTGTTTGCATAGAAGACAGATAAGATGGAAATATATTACACTATAGGGGTTGTTTTATCTTGTGTCACATCGCACTGTCACAGAATAATGATTTTTTTCAAAAGAAAAAAATAATTTATAATATCCTTACGCAGGATGTAATTTGTGTTGCGGAAAAGCCAATGGAACTTATATCACTTAACGATCCGTCCCGGTCTTGGTCTTATTTCATACTGAGCAAACATTTTGAAATTCCGATAGTGTCGATGGCGACGAGCGACGAGCGACGAGCGACGACCGAAGACAACCAACTCGTTGTTGAGAATGTGAGATGAAAATCTCCAAACTCGAGATACAAGATACAATATTTATAAAAATCTATTTCATTCATCACCGACTGACTGAGTGAGTTTTGCGATGCGAATTTAACTGAAAATAAAATCAAAAGGCGACGGCGACACTGACACACCAAAGCACCACACACAGAGTGGAAGAAAGCAAACGCACGGATGGAAAAACAACAAAACAAAAGAAAGAAAAGGGAAAATCGGGAAACTCTTGAGAGACTTTTTCTAAGAAGAAAATTTTGCCATCAGAGAAAGTGGAACTCATAGATACTTTTATTTAATATTCTATGTTTTATTTGTTTTTGTGGTTAAATGTTAAAAATAATTTAAGTTTGTTTTCTTTTTTTTTTATTCCACGAGGTGGTTGTGATTTTATTTCGAATTTTATTGGCGCGACAGGCGGTCACAAAGTTATTAAAAGTATGCGAGAAGATGTATTTTAAATGTGCTGTCAATATTGGTTAATGTTCTGGTTTTTGGGATACCATAGTTAGATCAAAATATGGCTGCCTTTTGGATAAGAACAAAGCAATTATCTTGTTAACATATGATGTTATTTTACTGGCACCGGAAGTTATTATCTAAAAATATGAAAATAAAAACCGTTTTATAGCTAATCAAAGGATTTAAGAGTTTTGAAAGTTTATTTTAATAAACTAATCATTATTAACAATAATTGTCTTTTTTAACAAATAATCCTAAACAATTAATTGTATTATAGGGGAAGGCAGGGAATAACAGGCCCGTAAGTTTTTTTTATTAAAAACCTCAAGAATGTATCTATTGTACCCATTTAAATTTTATAAGAAAGGGAATTGATTATTACGTAAATGTGGAAAACAAAATTAATACAAAAAAAAAAAAACACTTTTTGGGTTAAATTAGTTTAAAAAAAAATATATAAAACTTGCCCATACCACATACCTCGAATGGTGGGCACAATAATTGAAAAATGATGGACGCAAATCTAGGTTGGGTTACAACACAAGCAAATGTGGATGCATTAATCTTTAGGAACATCCTTACCAGTACAAGAACAATGTCCCACTTATCTGAGGGACCTATTTCACCAACGTACAAATGTCCATATTTCGTATCACTTTCGTAATGTCCCGAAATGTCCCGTTTTCATCGTTATTGTTTCCGTCTAAGTGTCGTGTAGAACTTAGGTAGGACTATCTTGGTATCGAACATATGTATTTCGCCTACCCTCTGCCATTTTTCTTTTTTTCCCTTTTCAACAAATTCCACAACTCCTACCAGAAAAGATAGAAGAAAGCAAGGAATTAAGAGTAAGGTAGGACTCGACTTAAAAGTGCTCTACATTAAAAAAGAAACAAATAGTCCCTTGTGTGCGCGTTAATTATAAAAAAAAATAAGAAAAACGTTAAAAAAGCACTAAAAAAAATTCAAAAAATTATGAAAAACTAATCAACAAATTTATACAAAACTAAAGAAAAATACTTCAAACAAAAATAAAAGCAAAATTAGTTAAATTGTATGAAAATTAAAAGAAAAACTAAATTGCACGATTGAATCGCACGTACTTTCTCGTATGTGCGGCCAAAGTTTCAAAAGAAAAATATTAAAGGAATTTCTTAGTTTTTATTCGATTTGTCTGACTTTTGATTGTAAGACAGATTTCAGCGAAAAATTTTAAACTCCATTTTTTATCCTTTGAAAACGTGGAAAATTGTATTTTTTTAAATCGTAGGAACGGTTTTTAAATGAAACGCTATTTATTTACCAATTTTTTTTAAATTAAAAAAAAAATCATTAAAGAATGCAAACTTTAACACAAAAGTTACTTTCATTTAGAAAAAAAATCAGATACCCGTTTTCAAAATATCGATTTTTCAAAAAAAAAAAAAAAAAAATATTTAGAAAAATTATAAAAAAATACAATCAAAAAGTTATTCCAAAATATTTTAATGCTGAATTCGTTTGGCTCTCTATATCTTCCTGAATATCAAATTTGATTGTTGGGCAGTTCTCGAGAAAGTCGAAGAAAAAAACGGTCTTATGGGCGGCACCGTTATAAAACAAATTTCGAAAAAATTCATTCTAATTGATATGTATTTTTGTAAAAAAAAATAGCACACTGAAAGTTTTATTAAAATCGTTAGAGCCGTTTTCGAGAAAATTAAATTTTTGGTTAAAGATTGTATGGGAGGTACCGTTATTTTTCGACCTAGAGCAAAAATGAAAAACACCCCCGAAATACTATCAAATAAATACTAATTACCAAGTTTGAAACAAATTGGCCTCTCCGTTTAGGCTGTAAAAATGCCAACAGACACACATACAGACGGACGGAATTTACGGACCCACTTTTTTCGACTTCTCTATCATCGTTATGTCATGTTTGATTGATAGAATTTGTTTTGCACGAATCCATTACTTGATTTGTATTAGTAGTACCTACCTATTATTGCAAGTAAAAACTTCAATGTGCAACTGAAAAAAAACCATAAGCAAATTAAATTGAAACTATAAAAAAAATCTAATAAAAAAATTCTGTAAAATAATCAAACTAATTAAGATGATAATATACAAAATTTCAAAATTAAATGTAAAAGAAAAATAAAAAAAAATGGACTTAAACAATCGAAACCAAAACTAAAAAGCAAAAAAAAAATCGGAATTAACTTAATAAAAAAAATAAAAAAAAACTGTGAATCAAAATTTTAAATTTTTTTATTTAAAAAAAGGAAATTAAAAAAAATTATTTATAAAAAAATGATTGTAAAAAAAATTAAATTAAAAAGAAGTAATAATAAAAAAATGCATCAAAACTAAAGTTCCAAAATGCTGTACATATATGTCATTAGAATAAAAAAAAATTAAATAATTTAAATAAAAATTATTGTAATACAAAATTTAAAACTTTTGAAATAACTAAAATTAAAAACAAAATATATTTAAAAAAAAAGTAAAGAGAAACCTTGTGTTTTTATAATAAGTTGTAGATATGTGGATGTATGTGTATTATATGTGCGCTTAGGTGACAATTTTTTTTTCATTCGGTAAGACTGGTAGTTGTCCGTTTTTTGTCCGTTAACATCCGTCTATGTTGTGACTGGTGCGCCTGAAATTCAGCTTGTACTTCCGCTCATCCCTCACTCACAACCACAACATATTTCATGTCGTGTAGCCTAGTCAATGGCTGGCTATGAGATTAAGAAAAACGTCCACACGAACAGGGCTTCCGAACCCCGAACCTCTACCTCACAAAGAGTTTGGATGTACCTAACTCTAGGGAAAGCAGAAATCCAAAGTCCTACGACCCTGTTCTACTTTTGGTGTGATCACGAACTTCGAACTACCTCACAAGATCACTGGCTTTTGGCCCGATGATTGGACGGACAGCTATTCTCCATCAGTGATCCTGCCAAAAGTATCCCCGATTTGTGTAATTTAAAAAAAAAGTTAAAAAAAAGTTAAAAAAAAATCAAAATAATACAAAAAATGTGAAAGGCCAAAGCAAGTCAAAGGACACGACCTTCAGAGGAAAATCGTCCCTTTGAAGTGGCTTTAATCGTTGGGCGCCATTTTGGACAGAATTTTACCAGTAACTCAATTCTCTATCTTCGTAATGTCATGTTTGATTGTTATCTCAACATTTTTAATCCGCACGAATACATAACTTGTATTTTAGTACCTGTGTATTTTCGCAAGTAAGAAACAGCACACAAATGGAAAATATTTCAAATAATTTTCCTCTGCAAAGCAATGATTATTTGAAATAATACTTATAAAAATGGTATCGATATTTTTAAGCAATTTCAATATTAACCGATCGCCTGTTATATTTGAGGAATTTTGAGGTTGATTTTATTCATTTATTTATTTATTTAATTATTTACTACATCATCAATTAGAGCATAAAATTATACAAATTATACAACAAACATTAAATTATAATTACAAAATGTGTTCATAACTAAGCTGTTAAAAATTGTAAGGCTAACATATTTTTAAATGAGTCTCTACTCAAGTGAAAGTTTACATCAATATTGTTTGAAGCTATATTACTCTCTCTCTCTCTCTCTCTCTCTCTCTCTCTAATACAGCGAGTTATGGACTCATTCAAGGCAAGTCAACCCTTTGGTATTTTTCTTGAAACATTGTTCGTGTTCTTCTCGAGAAGAGACATATAAGTCAATTAAAGAAAGAAGAACACAAAGACATTTTATATGATATGATATAATATCTCAAATAAAAATTATGCCAAACATATTGCGACGGTTATCCAATGTTTGGATGCCAATGAGCTGATGTCTGATATTATATGACGGCATTTCAATATTCCATCGCTGCTTGTTAGTTACGAAACGTGTAATTTTTTGTTGTTGATATTTTCGATTCTAAGTAAATGAACGTTATAAAATGGAGTCCATAATTATGATCAATATTCAAGAATTGATCAAAATCAATGGGAATTAAACAACGAGTAAAAGAGAAGCATTGACATTTTGAAATATTTAGCGGTAATTGGTTGACCTTACACCATTCGGAAAGATTTTTTTCGTCGTCTTGGAGCAGCATACAGTCGGTCAAACTTTGTACACTTATAAAAAAATCTGAGGGCGTCTGCAAACATTAGGCAAATTGAATTAGAAAATACTATAGGTTGGTCATTTATAAATAAAAGAAACAAAATTGGACCTAAATGACTTCCTTGGGGAACACCAGATGAAAGCCCATTTTTTCTAATTTTGATAATAGTATTACATCAACAAGACAACGAGTAGCAAACCTCTGTCTGCTATTTGTATTGATTGTATTGTCTCTGATAGAATTGGAATTGCAAACGCTTTTAACGACTATTTTTCGACGATTGCAAAAGACTTACAACACAGTTTGAACTTATAAAAACTATCAAAATCACAATACTGAACGGTTTTTTGTAAAAAATTAAACAACAAAGAATTTATGAAAAAAGATTTTGAAAATTGTAGCACCGGTTTTGATAAAATCCTGTTTTTTATTTTTGTTTTTTTTTTTGAAAAAAAAAATTGTCTAAGATTTTGGTATGCAGTTTTTTAGAGTTCATCAATATACCCTAATTTTAAAATTTAAAATAATTTTTTTTGATAAGTTTTCAAAATATTGAATTTCAAAAAAAATCATATGGCAGTTACCGTTATTTTAAGTCCTAAAAATAAAATTTTAATTTCCCCTCTGAGGAATGCCAAAAGAATTACACCCACTAAATTAGAAAATAATCGCTTAAGCCGACAGACATTATTTCACACTAACTTTTTAAGACTTTTCTATGATTGTAATGCCATGTTTGATAGTTATCTCAATTTTTTTTATTTAATTTTAATTTTAATCGCAATGAAAATCAGAAAACAAAGAATGAAATTACAAGAGATAAAAAGTGATATAAAGGCAATCGTTTTGGGAGTTCCACAGGGATCGGTATTAGGACCAATTTTCTTCTTAATTTATATAAATTCATTGTTTAGGCTGCCTTTTAAAGGTTTATTAACAGCTTTTGCCGACGATGTGGGTCTTAGCTATAGTGAGAATAGCAGTCTTAATCTCACAGCTGATATGAATTGTGATTTAGGTTTGTTAAGGATTTGATTCGCTGAGCACAAACTAGTAATCAGTTCAAAAACCAAGGTTATGTTTTTTTTTAATTTAATGATTTCTTTTTTGATGATTTCTTTTTTCATGCTACAGATTTCCAAAAATTTAAACTTTTGATTTGTTCCTGTATCTTAAATTATCCGTCTTGCAGTTTTTTCTAGTTTTTTAAGATACAGTTATAGTTGTTTTCGTTTAGAGAATGTTAAGGAATTCAAATATTTGGGCTTAACTACTGATTCTAGAATGAGTTTCCTTAAGCTCATAGACAATCTGAGATAGTACTTTCGTGGCACTTTAAGATATTTTTATTACCTGAGGAATGTTTGCTGCATTCAACTACTTAGTAACAAAATCCAACCTCTTTTAGTCATTGTAAAGTTTGTTCTAAAAAAAATTTGCCGAAAGTCTCGCATATACCCAACTTCCAGATAGCACGGTAGCACAATTTTTCCCATCTGGACCAGCATTTGTTTCTTCCTTGAGGCCCAATAAGGCTTTTTCTACATCTAATATGGAAATACTCAAGTGGCCTATACTAACACAATTATTAGATGGTTCTGAAGAAACGTTATAGAAGTTGGGAGTACTTATATAATTTGACTTGAAAAAATCAGCAAAGGCATTACAAATGTTCGGTAAACTCGGTGTAAGAATTTTCCAAATATTGCATACTTTTGGGAATTCCATTTCATTCGTTTTATTTTTTACGAAAGTCCAAAAACATTTACTTTTTTATTTAGATTCCATTGAATATATATAACTTTTGTATAGGAATTTGTTTAAAATATTAAAATTCTTTTCGAGGTCAAAATATTTTACACGCAAATTGTTATCAGAATCCCATCAATCTGTAAGCCTTGTTGTTCTTAATATTTAAATTAAGGTGGCCTTGATGCATTTTTAATTTTAATATTAATTTTAAAATTAAGAAACGTGTTATAATAGCTGGACAAATCATCAGCGCAAATTAAGGCTGAAGGCATTGGTAAATTATTCATATAACTGGCTATGGTAATGTAGTCAGCTTTTAAGAAATTAATGATGAATAATATGTAATTAGATTTGAAGAAGTTTAGAATTACAAATTCAAATGTTAAAGTTTTTTTACTTGCGATTATAGGTATTATAATGCAAGTTATGCATTCGTGCACCAAAAAAAATGGGATAACAATCAAATATGGCATTACAATGATAAACATATTTGAGTTACTGGCAATACTTTTTTCGGAGTTGGTCTTTTTTGATATGCTCAGTTTGGTTTGACATTTTCAACATGAATAAATTGACAACATTTGCCGCGTTATTGCCGATAAACGGCCACAAAAAGTGGAAAAAGTCATCGAAAATTGGACCTTTTTTAGTATTTTTTTGGTGTTTTTAACTTTAAATTTAAGTTGGCAACACTGTTTTCACTGGCGGTCTTTTTGACAGCTGTCACTTGATTGTTGTTCATTTTGTTTGGCATTTCAACATGAATAGACTGAAAACGTTCGCCGCGTTATTGCTGACATACGACTGCAAAAAGTAATCAAAAATCGGATCTCTCGGCTGGAATTTTTTCGAGTTAGCCGCGGCGGCCACTTGTCCGAAATCATTTTTAAAACATAATGCCATCTTTAATATCTTTATATTTAAAGCTAATTTCTTGGCCACAACATTAAATTATATTCGTCTTATTTCTTCTTGAAAACCACACGTCTAAAAAAACACCCTAATAATTATAATTATAAAATTTAAAATATTTTTTTTTTTGATTAGTTTTATTGATATTGATTTTTCAAAAGAAAACCAAAAATTAAAACAAACCGTTGTATGAAAGGTACCGTTAACAGACTTTTCCCATAAATTTGGTTCTAATCTGATGATAGCCTGCGCAGTGTGCTCTACATTAAAAGGTTAACAAATAATCCCTTGGGCGCTAATTATAGGCCTAAAAATAAAATTTCAGTTTTCCCTCTGGGGATCCCAAAAGAATCACACACACCAAATTTGAAGATAATCGCTTAAGCTATTTAGGCTGCAGCTCGTTATACATACTGACATACATACAGACAGACAGACAAAACATTTTTTGTCACTAACTTTTTTAGATTTCTTTATGGTCGTAATGTCGTGTTTGATTGTTATCTCAATTTACTTGCGATTTAGGCACTAACATGCAAGTTAAACATGACATTACGATAATAGAGAAGTTAAAAAAGTGGGTCCGGAAATTCCATCCGTCTGTCTTTCCGTCTGTTAGCGCCTAAACGGATGGGCCGATTTGCTTCAAACTTTGTATTTAGTATTTATTAGGTAGTATCTCGGGGGGTGTTTTTCATTTTTGCTCTAGGTCGAAAAATAACGGTACCTGCCATACAATTTTTAACAAAAAGTTTGATCTTCCCAAAAACGGCTCTAACGATTTTGATAAAACTTTCAAGGTTCAATTTTTTTACAATAGTACATATTTCAGTTGGAACGAATTTTTTTTAAATTTGTTTTATAACGGTACCTCTCATATAACCGGTTTTTTCAAATGCGGTTTTATCGCAAATTATTATCCCCATTTCACTAAAATTTTGCACATAAGAAGTCATTTATAATTCAATTAATATTGCCTTTCAAAATTTTCAATTTTTTTTTTTCGATTTTTTTAAATTTTCTAAAAAAAAAATTGGGTTTCAAGATATTTTGAAAATGGGTTGATTGAATTTTTTTTAATTAACTTTTTCCGGATAAAAAATAACAGATTTCCTTACAATGACATACTAGAAAAAAATTCAAATATTTCTAAAAAAACAGGTCGAACGATTTTCAATATTTTTTTTCCTCGATAGGCATTTAGTTTTAAAATTTGTGTGCATACTTAGTTTTTTCAGAGAAAACTGTTAAGCTAATTAAAAAAATTAAAGAATTTTCTAAAAAAAAAAATATTTTTTTATTTTAATAGATGTGTGGTTTTCAATCTGGCAATACTTCTTTCGGAATTGGTCTTTTTGACAGCTGTCACTTGATTTATGCTCAGTTTGGTTTGCCATTTCATAATGAATAGACTTACTTCCGAACAAGTTTGCAAATTGTGCAAATTTATTACCAAAACAATGGTTGGTTTCGGTGGAGCAGGGCATCGAAAAAGACCCGAATGAGTCCATCCGCCATCGCGCGCAACAACTGGAGATGTGCCCATCCACTTTATGGAAGATTTTGCGAGGATCTTGGTTTGCAAAATCCAACTCGTGCAAGAATTGAAGCCGAACGACCATCAAGCGCGTCACACAAAATTGGGCCTCGGCTGGAATTTATTCGAGCCAGCCGCGGCGGCCACTTCCCCGAAATCATTTTTAAAACATAATGCAAACCCTTATCTTTATAATAAAGCTAAATTCTTGGTCATAACATTAAACTATATGCGTTTTATTTCTTCTTGAAAACCACACGTCTAAAAAAACACCCTTTATATACATACATATGCAGACACTAAACAATTATTTAACATAAGAACAAGTTCGTGCGACCCAGTCGTGCATTTTTTAAATTTTTTCGACGATGTGAGCGCACATATGAGCAAGTACGTGCGATCCAAACTTGCCTTATAGTCTCTATAATCTGAAGTAAAAATTAAAGGTGGTGGGATAAGAACGGTACCTCCCATAGGACCGGTTTTTTTTCTTCGACTTTCTCGAAAATCCGATTACAATCAAAATTGATATTTAAGAAGATGTAATTAGCCTAAGTAATTGTACCTTAAAATATTTTCGAAAACTTTTTTTTTGTATTTTTTAATAATTAATTTTTTTTGTTTTTTTTTTATTTAAAAAACTGGTCCTACGATTTTGAAAAAAACACACTTTTTCACATTTCTTAAAGAAATAGAATGGCGTGTAATTTATTTCGCTCAATACAATTTAACGTACTTTTTTCCAACAATCAGAAGTCACAAAAATCGAATAAATACTTTGATGTTCCCTTAATATTTTTTTTTTATTTTATTCGACGATTTGACCGCACATATGAGCAAGTACGTGCATCCAATCGTGCAATTTATTTTATATAGAGAAGCGATCAAAAACTTGTTCATCGTACCAGGTGACCATACAAAATAACACACTAATAATACTTCCCAAGATATTTTCGTCTTTTTTTTCAAAGTGATAAATGTAAGTTTTTCTTGAACCAAAACGGAAGCTTTTCACATTAAGTCGTATTTTAGAATGTTGCCAAGTTAAAAATAACTAATAATAGTAACTAAACGGTCTCAAGTTCTTTTCGTCATCAATCAGGCTAAAATGCAGGCAGTATCTGAAACTTTCCAATACTTTCAATTTAAATACACCAAAAAACCCAGCCCTTATTAAGTTTTAGTGTTTTTTTTTTTAATGAAGTTAAATAAAAGTAGATTTTTATAAAATGTTGCATATCGGGCCTCTATCCGAATGAATTGAAAAAAAGGTTTTTTCCAGTCTATCCCACCTTTTCAATAGGATATTTAAATAATTTTTTTCTTTCTTTGTCCCGAAAATAATATAACATTTTAAAGCATTTGTAAATCCAAAATTTAAATTTATTTAATTCTAAGGAAATATTTTTTTTAATTGTTTTTTTCTATATCTGAAAGATATAACAGTGAAATAAAATTTGCTTTTGATGTCGGTTGTTTATTATTTTCTTGACAGGTATAATCCTTCTTACAATTCATTAAATTTTTGACAAAAAATCTTAGAAAAAATTAAAATTCAAAGAAAATTTAGTGAAAATATTATTTCCAAATGAAAAATTCTTTGTAAACGTATCACTTCAGTTGAACTAAAACTAAATCTTCCTCAAATTAACTTATTTTTGCAGCTGCTTCATGAGTCTTGCTTTAATTCTTCTTATATATTTATAATTAAAAAAAAACAATCACTATTTAAAAACAGATTTCTTGTTTAAATTCTTAAAAATAAACGTTGATACAACAATCTAGGCCAAGTGACATAAATTATTCAATCTTTTTGAGGTGAGTATCTTACAAAATCTGTCTCAAGAGTATAGTAAACTTATAATAGCATTCGAAATGCATTTCTACATCGAAATTCCAAAACGTCGTGTTATTTTGAGAATACAACTCAAAATAATTACACACGACGCAGATTTTCTTTTGAAAAAAAACTGACTGCGGCCTATTCATTCGATCTTGTGGGAATTGTGTGCGTTTTGGCAAGAGAATGAATTTTTCCAAAAATTTTGCGCTTAAAAATATCTAAAGTGCTCATCACAATTTTTTTAGTTATTATGTTGACAGAAAATGACAACCGTCAATCGACATATTATTTTCCGTGGTACATGGGGCGTATGAGTAACATTATTTTATTTTCGGTTTTAATGTTTGTCATTGTAATTTTCACTTATTTATAATTGCTTGTTTATTAGGATGTTGGTTATAATTTAAGCATTAATGAGGAGCTATTAACTATTAGATGAATGAGTCTTTGCATGAAAATAAAATAGATTCAGCTTGTTTTCTATCTAACTCGCTGATTTTGAGTAGTGAAGGTGATGAAATATATGTTTTGGAAAGCTAGAATTAAGTTTTTTGAACTTCGTTTGTTGGAGTTGGAAGGCATTTTAATATTTAAGTGTTCAAAAAAGAAAGAACTTAACTTTAATATTAGTTTAAATGTTGTGGAAATATTCAGTGTGCATGAGATTATCTCAGGCCTTTCTTTTAGTCGGATATTCTGTGTTCAGGAATCGGTCCCTACCCTTCGGCAAAGTGGTCACTAATCCCGCTAAGGTTTATACTAATCCGTTCGCAACAGCAAGTTTAGGAAGAAATTGAGCGGGAACTGAGATTCTGTAGGATTGAAAATAATTTTAGAAGTGGGGGGACTTTATGAAGATAATTTAAGCTTTCTCTTTAAAAAGAACTTCGAGCTAGAACAACAGAGACTCCCAATGCTGGTTCTTCTTATGAGACCATTCAGCCTATAAAGGAAAAACGAGTGGCCCATCAATGATCACCATTCTTGGACAAATAGGCTTCAATAAGTGTTAACCTAATCTTTAAAAATCGGCAAGGCTGCATCGCACGAACCAAGGGGGACAAAAGTAATCACCCGAATGTGTTTTTTTTTTTTTGGGAATGAAAAAAGTTAAAATGTTCTACTTGTGGATTATGTTTGCTTGAATTTGATTTTTGTCCATTAAGTTGAGAAAATAATATAGGTCTTTTGGTCGTCGTCAGAATGTATGACCATACAGAAGGGTTTGTTTTATGCCATCACTTATGTCAGGACTTCAAGTTATAGGTTCTCGCATTCCTTTCGGATATTCCCTTTTAGGGCTTCAAGAGCGTGGGCAAAGATCTTATAACAAGTACTCTTTATAAGATCTTTGGCCTGAGGCCCCACAGAAAAAACCTGCATCGATCAAATCGGGCTATTTGTATTGTGTTCCAAGAATTCTTAAAAAAATATTAGATGTGTAAGTGAATAAAACGGTATAGCTTTCTTAAAAGTTTTAAACAAAAAAAATTTGCCATCACTTGTTTAAAAAAAAAAACAAATAATTTGTGAAAAAAAAAGAATTTAGAAAATTGTTGGAACGATTTTTAAAATATGTTTTTTTTTAACTTTTAGATTTTTGGAAAACTAAATTATGTAGTATATAAAATTATAAGACTACAAAATAATAGTAATTAGTTTTAAAACTATTAAAAAGTTTAAAAATATTTTTTACATATTTTTTATGAATATGCAGATTTTTGGTGCAACCTATTCCAATAATAAATATTGTAGAAGGTCTAAGGATGTGTCTAGACCAAATAAACATTTCTTAAACATTCTCTGTTTCCTATTGCGACCGGAAAACTTTATTTATTTTTCAAGCATTTTAGAATTTTCAACAGGTGTTAAAGGGTGGGGGAAGGGTTATAAAGACCCCAAATGTAACTTATATCGTATCATAATCATGAGAGAAAAAATTGCTTTTGTAAATTTGGTTTGTGCGATTGAGGGGGTGTTGGTGATTTTAACTAAGAACTAAAATTAAAGCTACGTTCAATAATAAACGGATATAACAGAAGAAACAAGGTGAATTTCTGGATATTTTGTTTTTTTTTTAAGAATTTTCAAAAATAACATTTTTTTCGAGGCGTCATTGACCTACCGACATGAGTGAATAGTCATTATTGTAAGAAATTTAATGTTTAACTAAATATTCGCAGATGTTTTTGCCCTAGGGCATAATGGAAAAAGTTATTGATGAAAAATATAACTTGCAGTCTTTCCCCCTCCATTTTTTGCACAAGTCTTCGGGGTCCAAAACTTGAAAAAAAATGTTATTAATCTATCTCTGAACAAAATCCCAAAGTTTCATTAAGTTACGACCTTTTCCTATCGAAACTACCTGTCGACTTAACTATTTACAATAGAAAAGACCCATGCTGTGTTCTTTCAACCAAAATCGATCGCAAGCACCAAGCGAACATGAAAAAGAACAGGCGCAAATTCCCAAAATAATTCCACTCAAATTCAAAAAAAAACAAGAAGAGAAAAAGAAATACCAAATAGGCGGAGTTTTGTTGAAGTAAACATGAGACACAACGGTGATTGGGGGTACATTTATAAACGCATCACTGCAGTCTTGATCCATAAAGTCAAACGTTCCCAAACGCAAAATAATTTGCATCACCTTACACGACAAAATTTAAATTATTGCAAAGTTTAGTAAAGCGATGCGCAAAAATTAAACAAAAAAGCAGAAAAGTGAACAAATTAAAAACAAATTATTAAGTTTAAAATTAATATTTACTTAAAATTCGCTTATCGATTTCAATTATTAGGGGGTACTTTAGTAAAGCCGAAATAAAGGGTCTTCCATTAGGGACTTCCGAAATTTGACAGTTGATAGCGGCCATCTTGGTGAAGCTACATCTGTCAAATCAGGTTTCATTTATTCAGTCTGTTTTTCCAAATCAAAATGGATGGATATTCCGTTAAACATCACGTGCAATTGATAAAATTGTTTTATTAAAATGGGTGTTCTGTTCGGGCACTGGTTCAGTACACAATCAACCAACACCCTTTCCTCGACGAAACGCAAGGTCTGCCGGAAACATCGTCGCCGTCCGTAAGAGTGAGCGGGAGAATCCGACGCAGTCGATTTCCCATCGCTCACAAGAACTCGGGCCTTCGCAGAACACAACTTGGCGAAGTTTGCATCTTGACTTGGGCCTGCACCCGTACAAAATTCAACTGACACAAGGGCTGAAGCTAAACGACCATAGACAACCACAACGACGTGTGTTCGCTGAATGAGCTCTGGAGCAGTTGTCACTATTTGGTGTGGATTTTGGGCTGGCGGCGTCATCGATCCATATTTCCTTGAGAACGATGTTGGGCCAGTCATCACCGTCAACAGCGGGCACTATAGTTCGATTATTACCAGCTTCTCTTAGCCTGAATTGGATGATATAGATACCAACGACATCGGGTTTCAACAGGAGAGCGCCACGTGTCACACAGCTCATGCTAGATTTGACATTCTGCAAAAGCGGTTTGTAAGCTAGAGTCATGACAAATTGGACACTTCGAATGCCCGCCACCAAAACAAGCCGCGGCAGGCATTTAAACAATGTTATATTTAACACATAAAGACATCAATAGGCCTTTAAAACGAATAAAAAATGTCGATGATATCTTCCACACACTTTGTTTTATTTAAGTTTAAAGTTAGAATGTGATTAATGAAAGACACTTTACAAATGCTAGGATTGATTGAATTGAAAGGATCCGTTCTATGGGGAAAAGCTCTTTCAGAAATAAATCATAAAAATCTCAAATATGGAAAACTTAACCATGAAACAACTATACTATAAACTCACATAATTAAAAACAAAAAAGTGTTTTTTATTGTCAACAAAATAATCGACCAGCATCGCAAAAACAGCAGTCATGCCGTATCGCTGCACACAAAATTACTCTGGAATTCAGCTATGACTGTTCCAATACTATTCGCAAAGTTTTAATGTGGTTAACGCATGATCGTGATCAAACACTACGAAAAAAGGGTAGACTTCTTAAAGGTAGACTTGATTCGAGGTTTAATTCACTGGAGATTAATTATTGCTATCTTTGCGAAGTTCTTGAGATCGCCTTTCTTAGGTATCTTGACGATAATTCTGTTCATTCACTCTCATGGGAAGGTTTCGTTTCCCCAAACAGCATTAAGCAAGGGAAAATACGGATTGCTACTTTGTAATCTGCTCTCAGGAACTCGGCCGGTATGTCATCAAGCCCAGCTGAAAGACGTTCGTATATTCTGGAAATCATTAAGTAGCTCACCTTCCATCCTTCTTCCATCTTTGGAGTTGGTCTTCTAATGTAACTAGCAGGTTAGCATTCGTATCTAGCGCATGTTTTCTTACCAACGATATCCTTCGTGATGTTGTACAGCTCTCATGTGTTTTCTTTTTCTGCAGCTTATTCCAACTTTTCGCTAAACTATCTAAGTTCCACTATCTAGTCTCACATGTTCTATGAGCTGTTATATTTTCGTTCTGTAAAACCACTTTTTTATGAGCAATAGTTTCACTCTTAACCATTTCCTAAAGTGCCCCTAATATTATAATAATAATAATAATAATAATATTTAAAGATTTCTAGACAACATTGTGATCTTAAACAAAGCATATCACCATTATTATTTCTCCGATCCTAATTCTGTTCCTCCAAACAGTTTGGGTGGGTGAGGAAAAATATTGATCTTAAAAATCTTATTGGATTTGCGCCTGATAATGCTGCAACAATGATAGAAAAAAGTGGGATCATCGCCTATAAAAAAATCCAATATTTGCCAGATTGGTTGCGTAGGCCAAACTACCGATTAGACGTACAAAGCAGTTGCTTTTTTAAAGTTCATATTCTAATTGATAAAAACAATATAAATAAAACTTTCTAAAGCGAATCCTCTCAAATATTTTTTTTAACAGAATCGTTTAAAAACATTTTTACAATGATTTTTTAAAACTTTATGATAAAAGAATATTCATTAAACACTCGAGGTGGAGAAGTGGAGAAGTTTATAGAACCAAAAAACATTAAACATTAATGTGATATATTTATATTAAATGAGGCTGTAACATACCTAAAAAAATTGCACGACTTAAGCGCACGTACTTGCTCTTATGTGCGGTCACAGCGTCGAGTAAAAAAATTGGTTGTCTGTAAAGTTGGCGCGCATTACTACGCCCTAGAAAAAATATGTTTTAATGTGAAATGCAAAAATAATGCTAGCGGGACCAAACATTCACAGGAACGATCCCTTGACAAAACGTCAAGTAAATGTATGTTATAACCGGGAAACGCCAGGTGGGTCAGCCAAAACTTTCACAGGAACCATCCCCGGACAAAACTAGATTTAGGGCGGTTACTTCCGTTCTTATTTAATATGATACACGGATACAGTGATACTCAAGTGGTAAGTGTGTTAAGCATGCTCAAACTGATATGTTGATATTAAAGTAAACTCCCCAAAACACATTTCTCTCCCTTCATTTCATTCTTATGAAAGAATTTGACAGCCCTTCTGTTTTTTCTGTTCGCCTGGTATTTAAATCCATTTGGGATCGATTTTTCGTCGTCGTTATGATGATCATAGCCGTAACCATGAGAACAGGAAAGGAAAAGCAAAAAACAAACAGCACCATGGCATTTTATTAACACTTCTTGCTTCTTTGAACACACACAATGCCACAATGCAGTCACCAACAAAATCCACACACGCACCCCCCATTATCTACATCTATTTCTACTTTAACAAAACCCCGCCCATTTTGTATTTTTTATTCTCTTCTAGTACTTTTTGAATTTGAGTTGAATTATTTTGGGAATTTTCGTCTGTTCTTTTTCATGTTCGCCTGGTGCTTGCGATCGATTTTGGTTAAAAAACCTCAGTAACGCGTTACCGGAACGCGTTGTATTTCTTGTCAGTATGAGTCAGGTTATTTCATATGTGTAGCGTAATTTTCTTGCATTTTATATGCATTTATAATGGTTATTAAAAAAAATTTCCTTATGCCACTTTGTCTTCGCTGGTGACCCCTTTTTGCGAACTTTTCAAATTTTCAGGCGGCAACAGTGGTCCGGAGTCACTTCATGTAGGTACTATTGGCTCGTTTCTACCCGTTCTGTGCAGAGAACGAAATATTCATGCTTTTTACTTGCGATTGATTATAGGGACTATAAACGGCTTCAAATATTCAAATTTGGTGTGTGTGATATTTTTGGCATTCCCCAGAGGGGAAATTGAAAATTTATTTTTAGGCCTAAAAAATAACGCTACCTGCCATTTGATCGTTTAGGATAAGCTCATTTTCCTCTGAAACGGCTCCAACGATTTTGATGAACATCTTTGAGAATTTTTTTGTTGGTAGTAGCTATCATTTGATCCGGTACCTTAAATATAACGGTTTTTTTGAATTTTTGGCTTTCTCGGTAACAGCTAATTGAATTTCTGTCAAATTTGATATTTGAGAAGATCTAAGTAGCCAAATTGATTCTGCATATCAACATTTTGAATAACTTTTTTTTCTAATTAAAATAACATTTTGCATTTTTTGAAAAATCAATATTTTGAAAACTAATTATTTTAAACTTTATAATCACATGTATTTTAATAAATTCTAAAAAACTGCATACCAAAATTTAATCAAAACCGGTCCTACAATTTTCGAAATACATTTTTCACAAATTTGTTACTATACAAGACGTGGATGGCATACTCCATTTTTACTAAAAACCGTTAAGGGTTGTGGTTTTGAAACTATTTATTCATAAGTTCAGAAAGTTGTTTTTTTGAGCAAAAATATAAGAGGGCTTTCGCAGAGCACATTATAGATTTCGATTTGCCGTAAGACCTTTAACAAAATCCAAAGAAAAATCAAAATTGATTTCCATTAACGTAAAATCACCGTTTGACGGAATTTGATGAAATTCAGGAACCTTTTCCGTATTTATGATTAAAAAACAAAAATTTTAAAAGATTCCAATAGCATTAAAGATGACAAATCTATTCGTCAGGGACAAATAAAAAATAATATAGTTACTTTATATTTAATTTTATTTGTTGAAATTAATTTGTTTTGCTTTTATTAATATCATATTATTTATAGTAGTAGTAGTTATATTATCATAATAATATTTTACATCAATAATTTTTATACTTTAAAATAAACTTAGTAATGTATTAATAAAAATTTAATTCTATAATACAACTAAAAAATATTATATAATTTGAATGTTTACATTTATTTTAATTATATTTCCATCAATAGTTAACAATGTTATATTTGTTTTCTGCTTTCTAAAATATTTATTTATTTTTTGTCAATTATATTTTTTTAAAGAATTTTCTTGTATCGTATAAATAAATTTAGTATACATTTTATTTTTAATTAAATGTTCTCTTATATATAAAAAAAAAATAAACAACTCAAATTTAACAAAGCCATATAAACAAAATATTTTTGTTTGTAGCTGTTTCTTGGTTTTTGATTTTCCTGTTCTTAAAAATGTAAATATATTTGTATATTTGCTATGTAAATTTAAATATAATTGTCAATTTATAATTTTTAATTATTAGAAAACATTTATATATGATATTTTTATATGTTTAATTTTAATATTAATTTTATTTCAACTTCTCACAGTTAGCTTTTCGTCATATCATTCGTAAATAAACAAACATTCACACATCAAGTACAATAAATCGTGACTGCGGTGAAACTCAAATTCATACACTGTACAAATATTTTTAACAAAATAAAAAAAAAGCAAAATATATGTTTTAGATAATAATTGCGTCAAATGAGTTCAAAAATATTATTTTTTTCAGTTGACTTCATAACCAATTATTAAACTGTCCAGAAATAAACGTTATTCACCTCAGTTAAAAAAAAATATAAAATTATTCACCTCGCAGCTGTCAAAAATATGACAGATCGTGTCGAACACGTAGTGATCCCACATTGATCATATATTTTGGCATTTTATATACAAATATTTGTTTTTTAAACTTAATTTTTTAGAAAGCCAATTAGAAACTCAATACAATTTTAACCATTTCAAAAATTGCCTACCCTGGTAATTTCCATTTCACCTCATCAAGCAAATTATCTTTCACCAAGTTTGTTCATTCACTCAGAAAATTTATTCATTACATCCGTGCAATTTATTCATTTCAATGCCTCTTTGGCCCGCTTTTCCCATTCAGCCCGACGTTGATGAATACCCTTGAACTCACTCTCCACCCTATTCATACTGGCCATTGTCGCTGACCGCTCTATGGTTGTTCTCGTGATCGTTGTTGTTGCTGAGGAATTATTCTGTTCGACCAAAGTAACACTAGGTGGCACTGATGACGACAATACAACTGTTCCAATTGACTGTCGTTCCACTGGCTTTGATAACACATTATTGTTGTTGTTCGACAAACTGTTGTTGTTATTGTTATTGTTGTTTGCCGTAGATTCTGACAGGGAAATACTCTTAGCCATTACAGGAGATCCTTGGGATCCTTGTCGGAATGGGCCGCTTAGACGAATTGGTGGCAAAAATGTCTTTGTGGGTGTTCCGATTCCATTGTTGTTTATAGATTGTGTTTTGTTAATCCGGAAATCTGCTAATGAATTCCTGTTCTTGGAAATGTCTATGTCGGTTTTCGGTAGACCATTTTGCTGTTGCTGAATGGTTGACAGTTTGTCTAGTTTTTCTTCGCTGGAAGATTGATTCTCCTTGTCACTATCAACGCTGGGAATGAATTTCTTTATGAGTGGATCTGGAAGGTCTTCATCTTTGATTTTAAGAGATCTTCTTGCAAAGACTTTCATTAGCTCTGGAGTTGGATCGTCTTTGTTGTTGTTGTTGGCTGAGGGTTGAATGACACCAAAAGATTTCTTTCGCAGAACAACAACTATTGGTTCTTCTTCCTGTGGTATCTTCCTCACCTCTTCGGACATGGATTTTTTCCGTTCAAGCTTCATTTCTTCAATTTTACGATCGTTTTTCAGTTTATCTTCACTGAGAAACAGCCTGCGTCGCTCGAGAAGAGAAATAGTGTTGTTGTAAGGGACATTTGTGTCGATACGGAGGATATTGTTCTCTTCGTCCGGAGTCTTTTTAACGGGGCTTTTTGGTGGCGATTCATCGGATCTTGTTGAAGTCGAACTATTCGAACGGACCATGATGGGTCTTTCTTCTTCAGTTGGTGTCGAAGGCTTCACCTCTGAGATTTCAACACTTTCATTGCTGAAACGACGAGTAAGGTCTTCATTACTTTCACGAGCATTCTTAGACAAAACAACGTTGCTCTTCGGACGAATTGGATCAACTCGATTCAGTTGGATTTTCATGAATTCTGGAACGCCTTTGTTGCTTGGCGAGGTCTCGATTACCGAAGAACTTCGTTGACTTCGATGGAAACTATTTGATTTGGAGGAAGCCGTTGTCTGCGGTGATGAATTTCTTTCTCGCAAGGACTTTCTTTCATTGTCGTTAATGATTTTGGGTTTTTCCCGCATTTGGACTTTAGCGGGCGAGTGTATTATTGTGGGCGTGACTAAAATCGGTGGAGGAGTTGCTGGTGTCGGTGGAGGAGCAGCTGGAATAGCCGGTGGAACGAATATATCGTTATCTTCTGTTTTGAGTATTCTGTCTATTTGAGTCTCTACTGTGGATATGACATCAACTCTGTTGCTTGACATTGGGCTGATGGTAACGTTGGGCGCCAGTTTCGATGCCACAGAATCGCTTATTGTTGCGGATTTTCTTAAAACGCTTACAAATGGTGACTTGACAAGGATATCAATGTTTTGTTCAATTTCGGAAATATTCGTACTGCAAGCAGATGTGCCCATTAAAGGAGACTTGGTTTGGATCCTAGACGGTATGTTCTTGGAAGTGGTCAGTATTATGTTCTTTGTATAGATTCCATGAGTTAGGGGCAGATCACTTGGCTTCTGCTTAACCAGATTGTTGTCATTGATCTCAAAGCCCAAAGAAAGGTGTTTTTCATCTTCCAAGTCATTATCGCTCTTTTGCGACAAATCGGGAAGACTTGGCATTTGGTTTCTCAATGGGACGACCTCCTTGCTTTCTTTTGATTCAATGTACGTTCGAAAGCTTTTTGACTTCTCAACGGATTTTCCTCTTTTTCTGAGGTCACCACCTAACAACATCTCAACAGAATCTGTACTCGAGCTGGTGGTGAATGAATCATTCGACCGAGAAATCTTTTGTTGGAATGCACTTATTCCCAGAATCTTTGGTTTCTTCTCAAAGTGTTCCTTGGACTGGTCCTTCTTAGCTGTGATTTCTCGAACAAGAGTCGTCGACTGGAAGCTCTCCTCAGTGTGTGATTTCGAGATTTTCGACAAAGCTGTTGTCTTTGAAATTAATTCTTCTCTCATTTGGGAGTCTGATGGCTTTTCTGAACTCTCCAAACTAGTTCGGGAACTCTTGAGATTGACATCAACATCCATCATCAGCTGTTGGGAGAGATCTTTTGGAATGTAACGCTGTCTAGCCGCAGGACCCGATTTCGGTTTATTGGGTAGGTTTACGGCGATATTTTCATTAGTGGCATGAGTCACCATTTGCTCTGATTCTGGGGAGAGTATGAACGTATTCAACATTGCGCTGAGGGCCGAATTGCCTGTTGATAGAATATCTCTGCGTATTTCTTTGCGTGTTTCTTCAACTTTCTGTGAGTATTCAGCGGATTTTTCAATGGTTTTAGTTATTTCTGGTGGATTAGGTTTCTTGCTTTCCGGCTGGCTATCATCCAGTTCATCAGCAATTTTACTACTACTCGTGGACTTGGAAGCACCACGCTTGGAGTTTCTATAGACAAATCGACGGAAGAAGCCACTTTCATCATCCTTGCTGCTGTCTGATATGGAGCTCTGTGCGTTAGAAGATGTTGATTCGAAAATGGAACTTTTAGTTGCGTTACTACGGATGGCGTAGCTCGAGTTTGGCGATGGACCTTTTTCGGTTTTCGAGCGTTTAATGCTGACTGCTTGTTTCACTTCGGTACTATGCTGTTCTAGAATATTTGCATTGACACCTGGTGGTAGAGACCGTGATTTAGCTTTATCCAATAAGATATCTAAGAAGAAACAAGTAGGTTGTGAAATTGAGAATTATTGGAAACATATCGCAAGAACTTACCTTTGACATCCAGAGGTGCAACCGTTTGCTTGTTCTGGTCTTCATTGACTTCTGGGGTCGAAGGAAGAACGGAACTCTTCAAAAACAATTTCAATTATTAAACAAACTTTTCTTCAAATGAAATAAATCAATAAACTTACCTCTAGAGTCCGTCGATGTCTAGTTGGACCCTTCTTTTTCACAGGCCTAACAGCCATCTTGTGCTTGGCAGCCGAATGCGATAGACGTGTCCAGTTCGATGAGAAGAGTTCCACATCTTCGGATCGAGAACTATCACCTGAAAATCTGCTCGAAAAACTTGATGATGTGCGATCAGCTACTGAAGAGAAGTCACCGGAGTGATTAATTGTTGATGAGGGCAATTCGTCATCAAAGTCAATTGTGGAATTCATGCTGAGCATACTAAGCGATGACACTTCACTTTGATTGGTTGTATTATTGGTTTCTCGACGTTGGGGTGTCGTTGGACTGCGTGGCAGTCCCAAATCTTCATCCGAGGCATCGGGTCGGTTGCGACGTTTGCGCAGGACATCAGCAAGTTCAGCCTGAAAGTATTAAAACAAAATTATATTTTATTTAATAAGCTTTCTATTCGAATATGTGATTTGCTTATGGAGGGTTTGATATATGAGTTCCCATACCCATGTTTTCCAGGAAAAAACGAGTCTTGCTCTTAAGCAACTTCGGCCGATTTTTTCCGTAGTTACCGAGTTAATTTTCATTTTGAAGGGATGACGTTTGAACTCGATCATTTTAAGTTTGTTTGGGATACACCTTTGGGCAAGGAGCGTAGGTTTTATTAGAAATATGTTATTTTAAAAAATTCACTGCGAATTGGAGGTGTGGTTTTATAAATCTTTAAGAGCCTAGGTTATAAGGGTATTATTTATGAAGATCTGTGATAAGAAAATTCATTTTTAAGCTTTATTTCCTGTATTATCTATACTCCATATACATAAATACAAATTGTGTGTTTTTAATATCAAAAAAACAGCTTTTTACTATGAAAGTATATACAGTACTTACGACAAAAACACAATTTTTAAAATTTTTGTCTGTCTGTATGTTTGTTCAGGGTTCTCTCGGGAACGGTTGCACCGATTTTGACGGGACTTTCACTGGCAGATTTCTGATATTCTAGGGAGTAACTTAGGCTATTAAAATTACCCAGTAGGTGGCGCTGAGGTGTTTTTTTTTTAATTCTTATTTATGGACCGATTTTGACGTAATTTTCACAGGCAGAAAGCTGATATTGTAAGAATTAAGTAGGAATATTTTTGATTACCCCTTGATGGGGCTGCGCTGGAGGATTTTTTTTTTTTTGAAAATTCTTATTTATGACCCAAGTTTGACAGGAATTTCACTAGTAGATAGCTGATGTAAGGTGTAACTGAGTGATTCAAATCACCCATTGGTGTGGCTAAGGTCGTTCTCCAACCACAGACACAAAGATACGATAGTATGATACCTTCGGGTGTTATATCATTATAGTTCTTCGGCTAAGTGTGTTTGTTGGCTGTTTTGCCGGCGTTGATGTAACGAAATAAGGAGTTGGTTGATCTGAAAAGACTTGAATTGATGTGGTTAACCACTTAGTCTTGTGTTAGTAAGGTCTTCCATGGGATAAACGTTGAAATTTGTTGGAGAACCTTTTGATAAGTGGATAAGTTTATAAGGATTGAATTGATTGATTGAATACGTTGAAAATGATTGACCGATGTAAGTCTGTGTAGTGCTATTGATGGCAGAATCGTTAGCAGTAAGTTTGATTAAGAGTTTTTGAAGTGAAAATGTTTCGTGGCCCCGGTTGGAGGACCCTTGATACCTTCTGGTGTCGGGGCTTCTCTGATTAGTGACCGACCTGTTGAAAATGATCCCGGAGCATGATACTGGAGGAATCTGGTGTCTGCATCAGGGAGTGAGAATTGGTTGCACATGAGTAACAATTGGTCTTTGATTATGGACTTAAGGTTGTATAATTGAAAGCCCAGTGATCTAGAGGAATTGAAGGAATCGTCGCCATTGACTCCAGTGAGTTTGGTTTTAACTCATGGACTGGTTTCCCTAACTAATCAGGTGTGGTTAAGCTTTAGTAAATTAAGATTAACAAGTCCAGTTTCGGAATTCCACTTGTAACTAAATGGGTTAGGCAATGGCAAGGTTTCTAGATTCCGACTTCAACATCTAGTCTCCGAACCATTGCATTTTGAATACGGGCTGGAAGGCCCCTGAGTTTGTGGAGTCGATCCCTAAGTTCAGGCAAGGGCGAACTAAGCCATACCCCTGGTTGATATAAAATGGCGGGGTACCACGTGATACCGGGGAGCTCAGCTTATTACGTGAGCTTATCTCGGTAGCTGTTGCCTGGCAGATGATGTTGGCCCCCTGGTGGGAGTATTATGTTGGCTGTGGTTACTCACAATTGCGAGAACAATAAGGTACTTCACCCCGGCAACTGATCTGCTATCTTCGCAAAAAGAATGTTTGATTGGAAGCATCGGGCTTATTAAAGAGGTGTAGATAGGGCTTGCCCCAGAGAGGAGAATATCTACGCCATAATTAAGATATAAATTGGTATTAGAGTGGTTAGGGGAGCCACTCTAGTAATATAAAATCATATTTATATGGTGTTATAAAGTTAGAGTGGCTTGAAGGCACTACTCTGACTCAGAGTTGACTGGGGACTACTCTTAGGATCTGGTCAATGCTAATTTTACCCCAGGTGAATTGACCCCCGCCAGATTAAGCCGTAAGGTGTGTTATGAGATACAACAAAATGAAAACCTTTCGGTAAAGACATCCTAAAAGTCATGTACAGGACATATGGTCTTATAGTCATGAATACTATATTCATCAAACAACAAAGGAATTTGAACTCAGATCGACAACCTCATGGTGGCCAGTTTCATGAAGCCGCTAGCAGAGAGTACGCCAGAGACAATAATGCTCAAGGTCAGCATTTTATGGAGGACGGCAAAATTCTTCACATATGGCGATGTTATGGAATATGCCCTTAGGAAACGCGGAATTCTTTTCGAGCAGGTCAAAACAAAGATAAGATGCTCCTTAATAGTCATTGAAGAGTTTTCAATAAAAATTAATATGCAGGTTCACCAGGAAAGCGTCCTCAGTCCTTTGCACTTCTTTGACTTTCGGTAAGAAGGTAATGTGACGGATCCCAAAATGAATCATAAGTGATAATCTTACATCCTTGCACCGAGCACTCGATGTATGGGTAAAAGTTTATGGAATGAATACCGCAAAAGCTCGAAAAAATTAGATTGGCCGTGCCGAAAGATAACCCTGTTTAAAATGCTATATGATGCCACGATCCAAAACTATCGGTCAAATTAAGCAGGTGCCAAGAGCTCAAGCAAATGCAATGACACCTTAGTTCTCTTCAGCCTAGGAGGCCTGTTGACGTTTTCTGCGGTCAATCTGGGCGAACCTCACAGGTGAAGCCTTAGGTGAAGCAGCGAGGTAGGAAAATTATTATTTCAGTCGAGTTGTCGTTTGAAAAAGAAAAAGCAACGAGTGGCCATTTTACCGTCAAGAGGACCAAAAAAAAGTCTGTCCGACCGGTGGTTTTGTACATTTTATGTAATTTGCTATTTCTTAATGGCATTGACTCAAAAAGGTAGGTGTTCCTACTGCCGCTTTCCGGACTTTAATTAAAATACTTTACACTCTGAGCTGAAAATCTCTTAAAATTTAAGACCTTTTTGATGCATGCTTAAAAAAGCTACTTTTTACTGACTTTGACTTGAGTTTAACAATTGGATCACTAAATAAAAAATAAAAGTACACTTAATAGACAAAATATTTCTTACCGAAAACGTCAATATTCTAGTCATATTAAAAAAAAAACACCAATATTCCGAAAACGAATTGAGCAATAAAATCAAACTAATTTCAAACTGCACAGTCTGAGTGCTAAAATCTTACTGGCAGGCCAAAAATAAAGCAGGTCTCCAGAAAAAATATTTCACAAACAAAATATCTTAAAGAAAACAATTTTTCCAAGGAATATGATAGATAAAGGCATTCCCTGTCTTATCCTAATACCTAACTACATCTTCCCTTACTAAACAAAACACATCCAGAAAATATTTCAATACTCTTTTGACTACCGACAGCGGCGCGGCACACGCTATCTTCCCTGAATATTGCACCTCAAAGGTAAAAAAGGATACTTTCTTCTCCTATACCCATGGATCTATTTTAAGGAACTCAAAAAAAAAAACACAAAACAATCGTTTCTAATTCCGAGTACTAGACTGTAAGCAAGGAAAAGAAGTACCCATAGTTTAAAAAAACAATTGGAATCATAAAATATGAATGCAGGTTTCCCTTTCCGGGTGTGTTTGGGATAGGTAGGTCTAGGTACCTACCTTAATCTCCAGCTAAGCCAAATTTTGTAAACCGTAATTTAAATTCCATACACTTTAATTTAGGACGATGACATGATGTATGTTGAAGATGTTAATTGGACAGAAACAGGGATAATTCTCTGGAGTAAAATATTAATGGATAAGTGTACTGTACTTTCAGGCAAAATTACTTCTCTTGGAATCGGCGGGGGGAGGGGGGGGGGGTAGAATTATACCTTTGAGTGGATTAGGGGAAACCATTTTAAATGTTGTTCTTTTTTCCTGCTTCAGATATTTAAGGGAACGCTCAATGTTTTGTATAAATTATGTAAAAATGAAAACGTAAATTCAAGGAGCCTTGGCCTTCTTGTTATAAAACATTAGAAGGAAACCAAGGTTGGGAGGTGGTTATAATATTCGGGATAAAATTTATGTGCATTGCATATCTTTTTCATAGGACAGTAAAGGCCATGAAAAAAGAAGAAATAAAGATTTTGTTTTGCTTGCAGTTATAGGTACTATAAGGCAAGTTATGGATTCATGAAAAACATTCTTACAATCAAACATGACATTACGATGATAGAAAAGTCGAAAAAGTGGGTCCGGAAATTCCATCCATCTGACTGTCTGTTTTCACCTCTGCAGCCTAAACAGTATTTATTTGGTAGTTTTTTATGTTAGCTCTAGTTTGAAAAATAACGTTATCTGCCATACAACCTTTAAAAAATACAGTAAGATTTTCTCGAAAACGGCTATAACGGTTTTGATAAAACTTTCAGGGGTTCGAATGAATTTTTCAAATTTTTTTCTATAACGGTACCTCTCATAGAACCGTTTTTTTTTTCAAATGAAAAAGCAATGTGTGGCCCAGTCATCAAAAATTGGGTCCAACGAATCGACCGCTGCAAACGTGCCCGCAGTCGAGTTCCATTCATAAATGTTTTGATTGTACTTCAAGCCGATAATAAAGTTTTTGAAATATCTCAAATGGTTTGCGTTTTATTTAAAAAAAAAAGTTGTCAAGTCCTTATTCGAAAACCCTTTACAAGGCTGGACCTGAACGGAGCCAACACTGAATTTCACTAACAACGAAACATCAGAGTCGACAAAAACCATAAAAATAGTTCAAAGTTTCATGTCCGATCTATGGGACATGAAACTATGAACTATTTTACATAAATATAGTGGAATTTGAAATTTTAACATTTTATAAATAATTCCTTTTTGCCACACTTAATCGAACGCTTTTTCTATGACTAATAAAACCTGGGTAGTGCTTTGAAACCTCCTGAATCCAAATTCTTCATCAGGAAATATGTTTTTTTTTTATCTGCAATATTTAAGATTTGTTCTTTTAAGAGTTTTTCAAAGACTTTGCTAATACTACTAAGCAAACTTATTGGCCTATAACTACTGGCAATGTCGGAAGCTTTCCCAGCTTTTGCAATAGGTATAATTTTTGCCATTTTCCATGATTTTGGAAAATATTGAAATTTTAAGCAGGCATTTTTAATAAAAGTCAGATATACCATTAGATGAAATATTTCTAAAAAAAAGAGTTGGTTGTCAGTAAAGTCGGCTCACGGGCGATAATTTTACGTGATAATGTCATAAAAAACCATTGATGGCAGCAACACCCACATGCAGCCCGTTAACTTCACTTCTCGTTATATCCACACACACACACACCAATATCTACAACTACTTTCTACTTTAACAAAACTCCGCCTATTTTGTATTTCTTTTTCTCTTCTTATTCTTTTTTGAATTTGAGTGGAATTATTTTGGGAATTTGCGCCTATTATTTTTCATGTTCGCCGGTTGCTTGCGATTGATTTTGGTCGAAAGAAACCACAGTATCGCCGAGTGATGAGTCTTATCAGCATGAGTCATGTTATTTCGTACGTGTAGCCTGTCATCGATTTATAAGACGTTATCACGTCAAAAAAGATTTTTAATTTGATCTAACCCATCTGTTTTATTAGCTCTAAGACTTCTGAGACTAAATTTCATACACAACAACATTTCCCTCGGATAAATATAATATTACCTCAAATGTCCAGCCTTAATTAACTCCCTCCATTTGGCACCAAAACATAACACTGACATAAATACTAACTTAACTAACTATGACCTAATGCACATCATTATAAGCTGCATGGAACAATGAAATATCTCTTTCAATCCCAAATTGGGCAATAATCCTCCGAATCTAATGTACACGATATAATAAAGTTACGGTCTATGTTATATTAGAAAGGCTTTGCATATCTTTGACGACACAATCAGCAATCCTACTAGATACGTGTTGAAATTCAATTCAATTCAATTTTCCCCAAAAACAGCATTAATATTAACAACTAAAACAGGTACACGCTCCAAAGGTAGATAATCTTCTGTCAACTTGACAGGTGATTATGCATTCCCCCTGCAAGACATGAAAATTTGCATAAGTCACATGCAGACAGAGCTGGTTTGAAGAGTTACATAACAGTGACTGCATTCGGGTGGCGCAAATTCAAATGACAACAGAACCCCAGATAAATGTAGCTTTTTTTCAACTTGTTTTGGTAGATACTGTTGCATCTAAGACTTTAAATGGGACGTTTATCTGTCGTCTTGCCACCGCCACCTTAACTCTCTGCTTGCGAGTGTATCTTTTTTGTGTTTTTTTATTTTGCCAAACTCGAAATGAGCAAGAAAATAAATCACGAAGGAGCCCCCAAGCCCAACAGGTAAATTTAAAAAAAGTATCTGAAATTGTATCTTTAGTTGAGTGCATGTGTATCTTTCAAAAGCCGGTTTAACAAAATTTAGCACAATGCACTCTTGATCGATACCTGAGATCTTTGGCCAGCTTGTGGTGGCATTTTGGGGTTCATGGATCCGAAAGGTAAGATTTTGTTGTGAAACAAGTTTTCCAATCCAATTTAGAAATGAATTCATAGGTGGCTTATATAATTGTGACTGAACGGTACTCATGTTCTTGTTGATGTATACTTCCTGTCAAAATCGGTACAAAATTCGATAATTAGTTCGAACTTACTTTTAGTATCATATTCTGGAACAAAGTTATTCGGAGTGGAGTTTTGAAATAAAATTTATACAGACAGGCTAGTTATGATTTATTGAAAGCCTTTGGGCTGAATACGAATAAATTTCGAAATAGGCCAGTAAGACAAGCCTTTTTAGCTGGAAGGAAGCTTGTGGTTTGAAAAGGGGCGTGGTCAGGTTTTAAATTTATTTTTAAATTAAATTAATTGACTTCTAATTGAAGTGGGTGTGTGTAGCGATTGAAAAATTGCTTTGAGCAGTTGTAATGCAAAAATTCATAGATACCTAAATTATTTATGTTCAAAGGTTCGAAATAAAAGTTATTGTCAGGATATTGGGAAAAAATATAGAGGTACAAGGTACTCTAATCAGCTATGATAGATGAAACTTATTTGAGTTACTGGCAAAATTCTGTCTGTTTGTCTATTTGTCCGTCTGTACGGATGTATATTGAACTACAGCCTAAAAAAGTTTGGCCAATCGTCTTCAAATTTAGAACATAAGGTTATTTTGACATTCTACAGAGGACTTTTTTAATTTTTTGAACGCATGAGGGTAAATTTCTTACGGATGAAACGGAAGTAGTGACACAGATATGTGCAACGTTTTTGTCTAAGAATGGGTAGAGAGCGATTGAGACCGATTGAGGGAGAGTGAGAAAGGGCGAACGTAGCATGTAGCACATAGCCATGGATCAAGCAAGTGAGTAAACGCAGATCTGTTTTATTTAAAGAGAGTTATATATATAAATAAATAATTTGTGATTAATTTGTCAATCGTCCTACACTAAGCAGTTTGTCAGAGTAAGTAATATAATTGTTATATTTTTGTTCATATACGTTTGAAGGTTAGAAAATTTTAGTATTTACAAAAAACACGTGACATTTAAATTTACAATTCGTCATTTGAACCGATTGAGAGAGAGTGAGAACGGGCGAACGTAGCATGAAGCACATGCACATAGCCATGGAGCGAGAGTAGGGAGCAAGCGAGAGAGTAAACGCAGATCTGTCTTATTTATTTACATTGTCATTAGTTTGCATACGGTGTGTAGAGTGATATGACTTAAATTTATAAATAAATAAAAAATAAAAAAAAAAGTTCCACTTCTGACATGTGTACTTTGTACGCACACACTTTTTTTTAGCTCAAATATTAACGGTTCCTGGCATATAACCGTTAAGTAAAAACTTATTTTTTCTCGGAAACGGCTCCAAGAATTCGTATGAAAAAAATTAGTGTACTATGCTTTGGGTTATGTTTTGGGGAACAAAAAAAATTCAAGATAAAAACGGTAAGTTCCTCCCATAGAACAATTATTTTTCTTCGACTTTGTCGAAAACTGGTCATCCGATTTTAATCAAAATTGATATCTAGGACGAGTTTGGTAGCCCAAGTAATTTTATTTTAAAATATTTTAGAAACTTTTTTTTTTGTATTTTTAATAATTTTCTTAATTTTTTTTTCAAAAATCAATCTTTTGAAAACGGGTAAATGGATTTTCTTTTGATTTTGTTTTTAAATGTACGTTATTTTTGTGTTTAAGTTTGCATTCTTGAATACTTTGTTTTTAATTTAAAAAAAAAAGTTGTTAAATAAAAATCGTTCCTACGGTTTTTTAAAAAAAAAATCACACTTTTACGCATTTTCTAAGGAAATTAAATGGCATTTGAATGTATTTTTTTCAAACAATTTAAAAGTCATAAAAAAAGTCTTATACTTTTCAAATTTTATTTGAAGCTGTGACCGCACATAAGAGCAAGTACGTGCGATCCATTTGTGCAATTTATTTTTAAAAACGATGCCCTTGCAATCAATGGAAACCGTCATAGAAAAAAAACACCATTTACATATAATTGAATGCAGAAAGATTTTATGTGAACGTAGAAATGTACATGAACATATATATGCACTCAAAAGACCAAAGAACCGAAAACGTGCACCCACTCCCCGTATTATTCAATCACCCAAATACCCACTAATAGCCTTTGTGCCATAACCAAAATCAATTTATTTTTATTTCACTTCAATTTTCAGCTCACGTCCCAAGTGCACCTACTAACTTGCACTCGAATTTGACGTGCTAGTGTCCACTTTTTCTAGTGAAAATCATAGTAGCAACATACGTCCCCAATGACAACACACAGCCCCATTGATTTTCAATTAAACTCCACAATCTATGTACAAATATGGTTATGGCGTAGCGTTTATCTACTTCACTCCTCGTAATAGATAGTTTTCAGTTTTCACTTCACGAAGTCAATAAGTAGGTAGGCTGCATCACACAAATACAATTAAATATTGTGCCGGTCGTAGATAGAAAACACCATTCCACCATTTATTAACCCGGCATAGATGAGTATCTGAGAGTCAACTTGTTGCATAGTTTGCAACACGACACACAGGTACGGCAGATTACTCATTTGTAACTGTTGTGTGTGCAAATTTGCACACCACAACCTAGTTACACCAGTGCAGCAACAGAAGGAAAGTTTACATAAGATTCAGTTGCAAACTTTCAAATACGCCACCACCTTCATGACTCGACGTTCGGTGCGGTAGGTCATTGTATAACAAAATAAAAAAAAAACAAGTCTCTTGTGCACTATCTGTTATCTAGGCATCACTATCTTAGCCATAACTCCTGGACGGGCACTCACTTCCTGAATGTCCATGTGAAAAGGAAGTAATTTCAGCTTCAAAGCTAAAGAGCCTTTGGGCTTTTTGCTTTTCTTTTGTAGTTGTGAGTGATCTCTTTTCCGGGATATTTTATCTTTTACTCTGGCTGATTAATTGAATGAACTTTTCTAGGACTAGTTTTGGTGTCGCTGTTGTTTGTGTTAAAAGTGCAGTTATGTCTCTGGGAAAAACTAGGTAACTAATGTCAAACAACATTGCAGAAGAGGAAAATAAAAAAAATATAGGTTGGGAAAATGTGCTTGTTGGTAGGTACCTATAGAGAAAGGAAACCTGATATACATTTTGTGTGACACATAAGAGTGATGCCATGCTCCATGCAATGCACTCTGGGAAAACTCTACATAAAGATAGAAGGAGAGTTATGATAAGGCTTAGTTTGAAGCACTTCTTTCCCCCGGCAGCCAGAATTATTATGTTGTATTCCTTTGGGGTATAAAATGTTTAAATGGAACACGAATATGATGTTGTCCTAGTTTTAAGGAGTTAAGATAGATTCGTGTTGCAGTTTAACTGCTGCAAGAATCCTGTTGAGATGGAAATTGTTATGGCAATAGTTTTTTTTTCATTGAAGTCTAATGAAGAGAACCTGTATGGACTGTATAGAAGATCTAGTGGTGTACTTAGTCAATTAAAATGATTAATGGGACGAGATTTTGAGGTTAATGTAATAAGTTTCAGTTGGTTGGTGATGAAAGATTCGAAAACCAGTATAAAGTCTTTTGTTTAACAGTTTTAATGTGCAGTAAGCACTAACTTGAGAAGTTATAAACAACAGAAAAGAGGACGAATGCGTATATTGATCTTTTGAAATGGGCATTCTGCAGTACACTTAAGTACTAATATCCCTGATGATAAGATGAAGACAATCGATAAGAAACTGCTTAGCATTTGAATCCGAAATAAATGGTATTTAAGGAGCACAGCAGGAAAGCTATCGACTGCGTTTGAAGAAGCTAGCTTCGGTGTTCATTCACTAGGAGTCAGATTTAGAGAATTCCAAGGTCGACCTTTAAGGGCAAAATAAATGAAATTGTACTGGATTCTATAGCTGTTAAGCATATACAAGATGGAGGTGTACGTAGCAATTCTGCAAGGAAAGAGGAGCAAAGAGTAACAGATGGATCACTAAATTACTTTGAATCCAAGCATAGAGCTGCCTTTACTCAAAATATTTTTTTTGAGTAAATTCTTAGTTTTTTTATTTAACTGTCAACCAGATAGACCAACATCATAGATATCGGAATTTTCCGAGGAATAAACATTGATTGGAACTACCACCTCTTCAAATATTCCGACTAAAGCAAAGAAGAGGTAATACTGTGAAGAAGTTTTACATCTAATGGTTCTAATCGGAAGAAGTCATCCGGTCTTTTTTCGATCGAGTCTCTAATAACCTCCAACGGGTCTCTTACCGCCAGCCTCAGGCAGTGAGAACCATGCGCAACATTGCCAAAATGTCACCCGGATGTCCACCTGAGGAGTAGTGGGTTTTAAACTTTTGTCCACCCTGTTCCCTGTTTTGACGATCAGTGTCGGGAAGCACTTGAAGCTAAACGGAAAGCATACAAGGCGACCTTGCACAAAAGGACCAGAACTGAAGAAAAAAAGGAAGTATGACAAGCGTGGCATTGAGCAAATGGAGAACTGTATTGCATACCGTAATTCGAAGGTTTAAAAGGTACAAATAAACTACTAAATCTACAGAGTTCGAGAGAATATAGTAAAACCAATTTTTCAGACTCTATAACGGCGATGACGAACCGAATTCAGCTGTCAAATAGAATGAACCATTCTACTTGTGCACAGAAGAAAAAGAATTTCACCCACTTCTTCTGGGCGAAGTTATATCTAAGGTAAGGAGCAATTAAGCTGCTGTCTATGCTGCAAACGACGAATTCGTTTGAATGCTTCAACTCATAAGCAACTCATCGGCACATGGTCAAAACAAAGCATCCTCGTCAACGAAATCTGAGAATTGTTTTTCCGATCCTTAAGGAAGGTGAACCTAAACTGCTCCAAATATAGAGGCATCTTTATCATATTAAAGACTGCAGTTTTGGCATTCCTGAAAAACTCATTCGTATGTGCAGAATGACGATGGAAAATGCAAGCTGTTTCGTCAACGTCGGTAAATATCTCACTGTCACCTTTGAAGTCAAAAAATTAAGACAATGCGATGCGCTGTTATGCGATTTCTTCAGCATTATATTTGAAGGAATAGTGTTGAATTTTCTCGCCAACACCTGAGGAATTATCTTATCTATCTTTCAAAATTCCATCGAAATAGTGTCAATAAAGCACCGAAGACTGACGTCTTGGACAAAACATCGCCATAGACAGCTATAACTTTAAGGTAGTTAGGGATTTTGTCTGACTCGGCTTTCGATTGTAACTCGTAGCACAATACCAGCCCTGAGATCAAACGAAGAATAACTCTTGCCAATCGCTTGTTCTTCGGGCTAAGAAGACAATTAAATAGCCAGGCCCTTTATCGGGTAACTAAATTGTCTTTTTATGAGACCCTCATTATCCCAGTCCCACTGTATGGTGCTTTTAAAATGGGATCGACAAAAAAATTCTCCGATAATTTTTCCACCAATATTCATGAGGGGCTAGTGAACAAGTAAATAAAACGAGGAGCTATACTAGCTATACAACGAAAAAAATCTGGCCAAAAGAATAATAAATTGCACGACTGGATCGCACATACTTGCTCTTATGTGCGGTTACAAGCGTCGAATAAAATTTTAATAATATTAAGGGAACTTCAAAGTTTTTCTTCGATTTTTCTGACTTTTGATTGTTCGCAAAACGGACGTAAAATAGTTTTCAGCAAACAAAACTAAAAGCCATTTTATTTCTTTAAAAAAATGTTGTGTATTTTTTTTTCAAAATTGTAGGAACGGTTTTTATTTAAAAACTTATTTTTTTAATTAAAAATTAATCCAACAGTTTTCAAAATATTGATTTTTCAAAAAAAAGAAATAAAAAGAAAAATAAAATACAAAAAAAATATTATTTTGAAATATTTTAATGTGAAATCACTTTGGCTACCAATATCAAATTAGATTGTAACCGGTTAAGTAGTTCTCGAGAAAGAAAAATAAAATCCATCCCAGTGGTTTTGAATTAATTAAAATCGCAAGGGATTTCCCGCCGGGTAAACTATTTCAAATTCGTGTTGTTCGGCAAAAAAAAAATCTCCGTATTTCACAGTCTGTCTGGAATTGGGCTCAAGCATGAACGGCTGGCTACCTCTAGAGTTACTTGCGATTATAGGCACTATAAGGCAAGTTTAGGATTCGTAAATATAAAAATTTTTTTATCAAAATCCGTTTTACTATGTTCAAATACTTTTTTTCATAAATTCGGTATTATACAAGACGTAGCGTACTCCATTTTTACAAAAAACCAAATATGAAAAGCTGAGGGTAGTGTCATCAGCAAAAAGATAGAAGAAAAGAGTCGGAGATAGAACGGAGCCCAGCATTTATTTTGTGGGAATCAGACTTGAATCCGCCCAATACAGCTTGTATTGAACGGTGCAGAATATAGCTTCTAATCCAACGAACAAGAGTATCATCGATCCCAAAAGCACGCATTTTCGATAAGAGAGCTTCATGCCAAACTCTATCAAATGCCTTGGAGATATCAAGAGCAATAATCTTACTCCGGTTGCTGCGGAAGCCATACTGACGGTCATGGAGAAGCCTTCGATCTTCGAGATATTCCTTAAGCTGACGCTTAATCAGCGTTTCCATGACCTTAGAAAGAAGGGATGTTAGTGCTATGGGTCGGTAGGAGGAGGGGGAGGATGGGTAACCTTTTTTCGGGACAGGCTTGACAAATACTGTTTTCCATCTTCTTCGATGGAAAAGATTACGCAGTGGATTTGCCCGTGTGGAAGAACACCTCTTCAGAAGAATCGGGGGTATACCACCCGGGGCAGCGGATTTGTGTATATCGAGATCTTGGAGAACTCTTGCTACTGTGCGAGTGTGGAAAAAATTCTGTCCCATGGAAAAATTTACATTCTCAAGTACAGGGGCCCTATTCATGAATACGAGTCGAGTAAGTTTTCATGTAAGATCGACAAATTGGTATTCTCGAACACGACTCACTAATTATCGGTATTCTCCAACTCGAATGTCGAACGTCAAATGACACTCGACGCTTTTTTCTGTGAGAAAGCATTCATGTTTAAAAAATGCTCGAGAGCAGCAGTGATGGATGCAAAAATGTAGGTAAAAATAAAAAAAGACAAATTTTTTTAATTGTTATGAATAATGAAGTGTTTGAAATAAAATTTAAATATTTTTTGGTGTTAGGTATTTGCCATAAACGACGATCTGGCGTTTGTTTTAAATTTGTGCTCCATTACTTGCAGCAAATATACAAAAATTGTTTTATAAAACATCTCTGTACTTATCATTTTTCTGTGCACTTTTACGATTTAAACTGATTAATTTACTATCAAATTACATTTAACGATTAGTTCTCAAATCAAAAGATTTTTTTTGTGAAACGTCAAGTCAACATTTAGTGAAGTTAGCTACAATTCAAAGGGTGTGTTCAACATTTTCGGAGTCATGTCATGTTTTTGGCTCTTACTAGAGTTGTGGAATGCCGATCCTTACTCGACTCGACTGTGAGCTCTCGAGTGACATCTCACTCGACTCGTATTCAGGAATAGGCCCCCAGGAGTGGCAAGGATTCTGTGAGGCAACTTAGAACTATAGCCTTCTCAGAAGAGTAAAGAATTGCTTTGTCATTGGCGATGTGTGTTGGAACCGAAGATGTTGAAGATACTTTTCTACAAATGACCAAAAATGTTCACTGCCTTTGGTGGGACATTGCAGAATTCTTTGCCGTAATTTTTGGTCATGCAAACATTTTGTTTTATTAATAACGGAGTTGCATGAGTTGAGGGGTTGGGGCCCATGTCCACCTAAGTCAAGGTAAGGAATTTGTTGGCAATGTTTTGAACGTTTTTTAAATTTTAAATGCGTTAAATTTTTTGATCGCTTATAGTGGCGAACAAAAAGCTAGCGATTTTTCTGTGGAGTATTCACCGGATTTCTAATAGTGTTTCACAATTAAAGAATCGCAAAAGCAAATTTCTACGATCCTAGTAGCCTTAAGAGGATCCAACAAAGGAAAATCTTATACAACCTATTAGAAAGTGGATCAGTAGAGGTATTTAATCACAGGTGAAAAGTATTTTTCTTTTTGAATACTTGTAAACCTAGTTTATGAATTAAAAACTTTTATTGTTTATTTTTTTTTTTAAGAAAGGACAGAAAACACCACCAACTCGCAGATAAAAAAAATATTAAAACTTAGATTTCTCGCACTTTACTTTTTCACAAAAAAAAAACACAGTGCTAATTTATTAAATTAAATTAACTGTATGAAGATCTATTCTAATTTAATTATTTTCATCTCTTTTAAAAAAAATACAAAAACAGAATAGATACATCCGATATAACGTCTCAATTCAAACTAAATTTGCAGAAACTGGCGGCGCGCGGCCTACTGGATTAGATGGTTCACTCTAACTATGGCAACCGAAGACTTCTTCGTTTTCCACTTCTTTTTCTGCTTTTTTTTTTGCCAACCATCATGAAGATGATGACGACTTTGTGGAGCCATTAGATACCCGTTTCCCGGTTACTGAAGTCTGAAGTTTAGGCCGAGGTATATTTCCAATTTCCACACCTCATATGCTACGCGTAAGATGTGCAATGTATCTAACAAACTCTTACGCGAGTATCTATTAGTTTGTTTATTTTTGTTTATTAATTTTTTTTTGTTCATTTTCCATTTTTGCCACATCTTCTTGCCTTGGAATTGCAGTTGGAATTTTTTTTTTGTTAAATCCACTGGGGCGCTATGCCAATCTGAAGAACTGGAAAGTCTGGTAGTTGCGATTGGGAAGAAAAACTTGGCTGAAAAGTATATCGTCGTGATGATGATGATGAAGGTAGAAAAACAGGTAGGAAGACTCGATCAAGCCATAATATACTCGTATGTCAAGCTTCATTGTTGTGGTAGTTGTATTTGTGTATTTACTAGATGCAAAGATAGAAATGAAGCTCAGCACTAAAACCCACTGAGCTCAACATGGTTTTTAAACATCAATACTTGGCGGTGGCAATGGGGATGTGCAACAAATGCAAAGTCGTGTGCTAACGTTTGGTTTGGTCTGTTTGGTCGGCGGAATTTCACCTGATTCTGGGTTGCTTGGCTATTTAGATATTTTCTTGAGCAATGAGTTCAGGTGAAGTGTGATATTTTTTTTTCTTTATGAAATCAATCGGTTGTGAAAATTCTTTCCTTAACTGGCTTTAACTCCAAAAAAACAATGTATTGTATGAATTATATCTTTGGTCATTTATTACTTAACCCATCATTCAAGTCGGTTGTCAGAGAGTGAAACAATTTAAATCACCACACAGTGGTGAAAGACCTCGTAAGTGCACGCAACCCCCTTTTGGCTGGTTTTTATTGTGTATATTCAACGAGAATAGATTAATCTAATTGAAATGATGAAGACTCACTCGCCTGCATTCCATCAGATAGCGATGATTTAAGTTTGGGTTGCAGACCTCTAATCACCCCCCAGGGATGTTTTATTGCTGGCACTTGGGGTGTTTTAAGGCGAACGAATTAGCATTTACTGGATCGTCAATCATAGCTGATTAGTTATAGTCTGTGATGCAAGAAAGGATGTTTTTTTTTAGAAAGTATATTTAATGGTGGGTAAAATCGCATCGTCACCTCCACTCCTCCTGAAAAGTGAACTAACGATGAGCGTTGGATCCATCGGATCCATGGGTTGTAGACACCTGAATCACCTTCTGAAGAACTAGGAGCAGGAGAAAAAATACGCTCTGAAGATCCAACCCAAACACGATCTATATGCTCATACACAGGCCTCACAAGCCGGTCATGTAAGAATTCTCAGTACGATCTGCCCGATTCACAAAAAAGGAGATCGACTTCTCTGCACCAACTTGCTATAGAGGAATTAGTCTTTTTAGCATCGCTTAAAAGAGATCCTGTCCAGCGTTTTGTGAACGTCTTAAACCGTTTGCTGACGGAATAATAGGTCCATACCAAGCCGGCTGCAGATTGTAAAATCTACGAACGACTACGAAATCTACGGACGAACTGTACCGAGCCATGTCTAGTTTTGGAATTTCTACTAAACTGATACTTCTTATCAGGATGATAATAAAAAATGCCCGCTGCTGCGTCAACATTGGCAGAGATACCACGGAGACCTTTAACACCGCCAGAGGACTACGACAAGGTGAAGCACTATCGTGCAGCTGCTTCGACATTGTAGTTGAAAAGATAGTACGCAACACCGTTTTTACTTTGGGCTGAGCTAAGCAATTGAGGAATAAAGCCCTATCAAGAAGAACCAAGATCCCCGGTCCTGATATATATGGTCCAGAAGCATGGACCCTTTCCCATCGTGATGAAGGCGTCCTTGGGGTATTAGGGAGAAAAGTACTACAGTCCTGTTTACGATCAAGAAAACAACGAGTTGTACCAGCTGTACAGCAATATGAGCCTGGTAAAAACAATCCGTATCCAGCGGCTTAGGTGGCTCGGTCATGTAGAGCGGATGGATATAGACGCTCCAGCGCGCGAGTTGTTCGACGCCGTACCTGAGGGAGTCATAAGCATGGGACACCGCATCTCCGATGAAGCGACCAGGTAGAAGGAGACCTCCGACTGCTTGGTGTGCAAAATTGGAGACGGCAGGCTAGAGATCGAACCAGCTGGAGGGGCATAATCAACCAAGACCACGAGCACCATGCTATATAGCGCCAGAAAAGGTGAGGTAAAAAAAGTATATTTAAGTATTTTTTGACCTGATAACGTCTCATAAATCGATGACAGGCTACACGTACGAAATAACATGACTCATACTGATAAGACTCATGACTGATACTAATCGCGATACGGTGGTTCTTTCAACAAAAATCGATGGCAAGCAACAAGAAGAGAAAAAGAAATACAAAAAAGACGGAGTTTTGATAAAGTAGAAAGTAGATGTAGATGGGCTGTGTGTGTGTGAATTTAACGAGAGGGTTTGTGGGTGCGAGTTATCGGGCTGTATGTTGGTGTTGCTGCCATCAATGTTTTCTTATGAGGTTATCACGTAAAATTATCCTCCGTAAGCCGAATTTACAGACAACCAATTCTTATTTTAGTTAAAAGCTCAGAAGAAATTATTGCGACCGTGCCAGTTAGCTTCATCGTATCGCCAAACTGTTCACTTTGGATTTTTCCTCTTAGCAGGGTTTTGTTGCATCAACAACTATCAACGTTTATGTTGTTTTTCTGAAACTCTTCTACACTTCTAAATGCACTAAATGAACAGCATGAGTTGTACGAAAGAACCACGATATAAAATATAGCTATAAGAATTAAATCATCAAAAAATAAAAATTTCACTTCCATACCTGCATGACAGACTGTATTTACACCACGCTTTCTGATTGCCTATTACAACTCACATTAAGAACATCAAAAAGGTGATTCATATGATTTTGAAATACGCTCGCTAATGCGCAGATACTTCTCCTTGTCTTGTAACTATTAAAACGGCACTAAAATGTAGCATTGGTAGTGGTTATTGACGCAGTCATTTACGACTAATCAAAATTGATTTTGATTAAAATCAATTTGCCATTGTTCATGATATAAACAATTTCATAAGATAGAATCGTCGTTACAGTGTAAAGGTTGTTCGTGGGTTATACAATGATATTGCGTTGTTTTGAAGTTATGTATTGCTGATTGTTTAAGTTTTGTCAAACAATGATTGTTTTATTATCAGGTGTGATAAGAATTGAATTAAACATTGTCTTTTAATTAACTTACCTTAAGTACGATGGATAGACTGCTGGCTGTTGCGGATTCAGAGAATACACTATCGTGCGATTGTGAAAGTCCATCTCGGCTGAAATCACTGAAAATTGGAATTAAAAAAAAAATTATTTCAAATGATGTAAAATATGAAAATATTAGGATTTAATGTATTTTTCTTAGAAAATAATGCTAGGGACCTGTTAATATCGAAGATATAATTCCGATTCAACGAATCTGCGAGTTCCGTCTTAATGAATGAAGGACATAAATATAAATCCAGAAAGAGTTAAGCTTTGAGGTACAGGAAACTATAACATTTATACGTCGTTTAAGTAAGTTTCTAATGTGCAAATGGATCATTGCTTAGTATCAGTGCATGGGTGCTTGTCTTGTTGATTGGTAGAAGGCTTTTGACACTGACGGTTAAATGGTCTCAACCTGAAGCTAATCAAATGGGGTATATGTAAGCCACTGTTTACATATATGCTTTACAAAACAACATTCTTAATGGTAGAAACTTTGTTGTCGAGAACCGCGACTACAATACACTAGTGATTCCATTGAAAGCTCTAATGCGTTCCGTGTTCGACGGTTTAAACGGCGTAAACAACAGGTCAAAAGTTGAGGTCATCAGAATTCTCTTTCAGTTCGACATTGACAAGTTTCAGAGAATGGAATTAAAAAATTAACACAGAAATGTGAAACTTTTCTATTAAGAAACACTTTGTCTAGATAATTTGCTCCAAGGTAATGATAACTGGACCGCACGGACATCAAGTGGTGAGTAAAAGTGTTATTAGGTAACTCATTATCAGGCTAGATCGGTATCTATGTATCAACCGACATATGCTCTTGCCAAAGCTAGGGGAGCTGCTGCCCTCACAAGTCGGTTGTTTTATAGCAGCCGCTTAAGCCCCCTTCCCTATGAAAAATTGCAAAGCAAAGAGCCATATCTAGTTTTTGCATTCCCACAAAACTCGTCCGACTGTGCAGGATGACGATGGAGAACTCTCGCTGCTCCGTCAAGGTTGGTACTGACCTCACAGAAGATTTTGATGTCAAGAAAGCATTTCGGAAAGGTGATGCGCTGTGCAATTGTTAGCATACGCTGACGACATAGACATCATTGGCAGAACTCGGCGAGCTGTTACTGGAGCGTTTGCTAACATTGAAGCTGAAGCGGCTAAGATGGGACTAGCAGTTAATGAGGCCAAAACGAAGTACCTGCTGTCCACAAAAAGGGACACACAACACCGGCGGATTAGACAAAATATTACAATAGACAGGTTCAACTAAAAGGTAGTTAGGGACTTTGTTTACCTCGGATCCGCTATAACATCTGACAACATCTGGTCAGAAATAAAGCGAAGAATTACTCTTGCCAATCGCTGTTTCTATGGGCTAGGAAGGCAATTGAGTAGCAAAGCCCTCTATCGAAAGACAAAGGAGACACTGTATAAGACCCTAATCATCCCAGTCCTGCTCTATGGCGCCGAAACATGGACTCTATCTAAAACAGATAAAGATACCCTTAGTCGTTTCGAGCGTAAGATTCTTCGCAAGATATTCTGCGTTATCGGGCTTGAAAAGAGAAGGTTCAAACACAGGCTATACGAGCTGTACAGCGACATTGACCTGGTCAGAAAAATACGAATATCACGTTTAAAATAGCTAGGTCATATAGAGCGAATGGACAACAATGTTCTGGCTAGCGGAAACTTCCATTCCATCCCAGAGGGTGGACGCAGTCAAGGAAGACCTCGCCTTAGGTGGTGCGCTCAAGTGGAGGACGACATCAACCAACTTGGAGTGCAAAACTGGAGGCAGCTAGCCAAAGACCAAGCTGACTGGAGAGGCATGTTGTTAAAGGCCCAGGTTCGTCCCAAAACTGTAGCGCCCCCTAAGTAAGTAAGTAAGTCCTTTATACAAGTGTGATCAATTGATGAGTGATTCTTTAATTTGGCTAATGTTTGTCAAGGTCAAAAAATTCAACTGCCGAAGAAATAAATGTTGAAAACCATCTGCTGCTAACCAAACTCTTAATATTGATGTTGACAGTACTGGTGCTGTAGCTGAAACAAAGATCTTTCCGCAAAATCTTCCATAAAGTGGATGGACACATATCTGATTCTTATGCACGATGGCGGATAGACTTATTCGGGTCTTCCTCTACGCTACGCTCTACAACAGCAATGACTTCTTCTGTCCGCACATTACGACTTCTCTATGGATGGATCATTAAGAGTAAACGTGGTGCAAAAACGTTCCATAGTTAATCGAATTAATTGTTCTCATGGACGATTATGTTGACCGTAAAATGGACGTAGTGCACGATACGTATTTCGAGCAGAACCATGATTTTCAAAACAAATTTGCTCAATTTGGAAGCGTTGTTCATGCGTCAGTCTATTCACGTTTGTCACTTCACAGCTGACAAAATGGCCGCCAGTTAAAAAAGTGTTGCCAACTATACTTCTATGTTCTATACTTCTAAAATAAACACCCTTTAAAAACTTGAATGATTGTATGCTTGAATTATGTTTGGATATTTGTTGCGCAATCACACCTCAACGACTAATCGGATTTGAATGAATTTGGAAAAATATATAAATGAGGTACTGGATTGAAAAATAGATCACGTTTTGTCCACCTTTCACCTTTAAACAAATTGTTTAAAAAAAACTAAGTCACGAATTAATTTTGTTCAAGTCAAAAGCTTTTGGTTTTCCTCCTTGTATCAAATAATCATACCTTTAGAATATATCCCACCAGGTTAAATTTATAAATTGTCCTTCCTACCCTTGCATGGCCCACTCTGGCGTACCTCATTTAAGGGTCTTATTTGGAATAATCTTTTGATATTTAAGCAACCAGCTTACCTACTTTTACTGCCAAAGTTCTGAACCTTTAACAACAAGGGAAATGCATGTATTAAAAATATCCTGATCCAAAAATGCAGAAATTGCTGTATAAAGTCGTATAGTTAAGGAACAATACTAATCCCGGGAACCCAAGTGTGAAGCTATATTTGAACCGCTATGATCAATTCACCAATTATCACACCTGTCAAAATATACAATTTATTTAAGCTACTATAGGAGGGACTACTTCATCTAGTCAATGGTTTCGTTTTTGGTGCTGATTTACCTTATTGGGATCGAGTAAATGAACAAATGGGGTATCAAATGAAAGCTAAAACCGTCTACATTTAGAATCTACTGGTCGAACATGGGCCTTATATGCGTCCAACCACTTAAAAAAATACTTTACATTTCTTCAATTGAAATTAAAGAATTTATACTCGAAAAAAGAAAAGCACGTAAGAAATGCTAACGAAGCAAAGTATCTAGGCATGACTCTTGATGCTAAGCATAAATGGAAGACGCACGTTAAAAAGAAAAGAGACGAACTCGATATTAAGTTACGAGAACTAAACTGGCTAATTGGAAAATATTCAAGTTTAAGTACTTACAACAAACTGCTTATCTACAAGCAAGTGCTTAAACCTGTGTGCACTTACGGAATACAACTTTGGGGTTGTGCTGAACCAAGCCATATACAAACACTGCAAACATCTCAAAATAAAGTCCTCAGAGTAATTGTTGGTGCTCCATGGTACATACGAAATAGCGATTTTCACAGAGACCTGTGTATGGAAACTGTCAACGACGAAATAAAAAAATCTGCCACGAAGTTTAAAACACATTTAGAAGGCCACTGTAATAGAAGCATACAGCGGGCCTTTGAAGAGACAAATCTTTTACGCCGACTTCGGAGAACGAGACAGTTCGACCTAGCGTCGCAAGACATAAGATTATGCGGTATTCCAGGTCCCTTCGATGGAGAGACCTCCCTGCCAAACGTGATTAATGAAAATGAAGATTAAATTACTTGATTAGGCAAGTTAGTTGTAGTCGAATGAACAGATCGTGAAAAGGCTTTACGTGGACAGCTGCCTATTAAGGCTTAATTCCACAGTGGGCCTACCCACTTATGGAGTTCCCTTGGGGCGGACAAGACCCCTAGGGTCTAGTGGTCTGCCAAACCACTCTAATAGCAAATGATGAATTTCTCATGGTAAATTCATCCTCCTTACTAAGAAGCAGGGCCTATCAAGCACCCCTAGTATCAAGGTTAAATAAGACAATGAACACACGTTTCTAACGAAACCGTGCCATCCTTACAGAAACCAAAGATACCTTTTCGCTTCCGCATTTGGAGTAACCACAGCCCCCATTAAGCTTCCACAAGGGGGCCTACCGCAATTTTAAATGGTAGCTGCTACCGAGCTAGGCTCGTGTAATCAGCTGGGGCTCCTGTTAACCCATGGTACTTTTAGACCCTAGGTGAGGCCTCGCCCGTCTCTCATGAGACGCACTTGTGGTTCGACTCCATGAAGTCGCTAGCCCACCATCCAGTAAGGCAACAGTTCAGTAATCCAGTCAACCAAGGTGAAGACTAGGACACTCCCTGAATGCCCGCCTAGAAGCAAGGTTACTACCACGTTTCCTTACGGATAAAGTGGTAGTTGCTTAACTAGGCTTGGTATTGGAAGGCTCGTACTTCCGGCAACCCGGCCATAGGCCAGTTCTGCCCCCGGACCTATAGGAGAGGATGTTTTAGCAGACTCTAACTGCAGGCACATCCATACCGTGGGCCTATTCTTTCATCCCCGAACCCACAGGGGTAAGTCAAATGAACAAATGAAGGTGTTTTTTTAGTGAGTTAGAATCTCACACTACCATAGGTACGGGCCTATGGTGTCTATGAAGGTTTTTTCATTTTTCGCCGTAGAAAAAAAAATACATTTCTTCAAATTTTCTTAAGTCAATATCAACATTTTTTTTAAACAAATTAATATTGAAAAGAGCGGTCGGATGCATGTTTTGCCCATGTTAAGTTTGTCAGACCAGCAGATTCTTAATGTAGACGGTCTAAGCCTTCATTTGATACCCCATTTGTTCGTTGACCCAATGAGGTAAGCCAACACCAAAAGGACAAGAAAAAGTTTTTCCAACTAGCGGTTTTGTACATTTTATGTAATTTGCCATTTATATATGGCAAGATTTTCCATTGACTCGATGAGGTAGGTGTTCCTATGGCCGCCTCCCGGACTATTACTTCGGCACTCTACTTTCTGAAAACCAAAAATTTACCACTTAACCATTGATTTCTTATAACAAGAGAAGCACTTTAAGAGCTTCCGTAACGCTAGTGTTAGCCTACTCTATCAGTTGTTGAATAACCCCATAAGCTTAAGCTTACCTCTCAGTGGGCTTTCCTATACATAATTCAAGCTAACAAAGCTATTCAAATGATTGATTATAATTTTTTTTTTTCAAATCATGTAATTATTTCGTAACTTTATCGACCGTGTGCATGCATACTTCCGGCTGTGCAAAATAACTTACAACTTTCACGCATTCAAAATTTCGTCGTCATTACAATAACCGTTAGCAAATCTACTTAATAACACACATTTCCAAACAAACAAATTTTAATCAATTCTTTTGTCAACGTCAAACCAATTAAATAGTACAAAGCAAATCTAATGAATCTTTCTCTCAACAAAAAGATACAAATCAGCTGATGGGTCCGTCTGTCGGTTGGCTGGTTAGATTTGAATATCTCTACATATGAATGTGCAACTTCCAACTCAAAGATACAAAATGACGACGAAGACGATTATTATTTTTTTGCAATAACAGCTCTCAGGTAACGTAGCACGAACAAAAGACCGCTAAACAGGGAAATAGTAAGATGATCTCCCTCCTTCCTTTGTTCCGGAATTCATGATATGGAAACGGTTACTTCGCCATGTTGCCGTCGTCGTCGTCGTTTTTTCTTTCAACTAGACTGTGATTAATGTTAAGTGATGAGGTGGCACAAGGGGTTTAAATGAAATCGCACAAAATAGCACTTTGGAGTGTTGTTGCACCAAGTTGCACACAATTTCACTGTAAAGCCACCCAACCTCCACCCTGTGCCGAAAGTTGTTTTCCTCATCATGTAGTGCAGCTGTTGGTACTTGTAGCGCTTCCTTTCCAAGGGCCAAACGTTATTGCTCATTACTCAAGTCCAGATTGTGTTGGAAGGAGTTGCATTGGTTGGTATACATAATGCATGCACATAGACAAATTGAAAAGCATTGGAACCAGAAAAAAATATAAGCTTGTTTCAGGGAACAAAGGGACTACTAGCAGAGTTGCTATAGAAATCAGGACAGGACTATTAACTGCACGTGAAGTTGTGTAGGGGTTCACCAGTTGCTATAGGGACACTTTTTTTGGAATTTGGGTCATTTGGGAACTTTTGAAAGTATATGTTGCAACAAATCGAATGAAATTGAGAGTTCGGGCGGAAAACACGACTTCGGATGATGGCAATTATATTGAAATAAGGGATTTTGTAGAGAAAAGCTGATTTCAGGAAAATGTGTCTGCCAATGTGAAAATCTGTTAAAAATAGGGCTTTTGCCTCCCGAAGCGTCAATTACTTCAAGTTGGTTCATTTTCCCATTCCCGTCTTTGACATAAGCCTTAACTCCTGTAAGCTTCATACCTCGGTTTGTGTAAGTAATTTTGATTGAAGCTACTTGAATTTCGTTGTTCGCCCTAAGGATTATCTTAGAGCCCTCTAAGGGTTAAAAAGAAAACTACGTTTCATAGTGTAAGGATATTGAGACAAGATTGCCAAAAAGGCTTTGTCTAAGTGGTTAGGAAGAGCTCAAGAAAAATACCGTCTAAGGTGCCTCGCATAGGTAAAAATGTACCTCAACTAACTGGGAATACTTTGAAGTAGCCTTTAACGGCCTTGAGTTACTCAAATATGGTGGTTTGTCATGTCCAAGAAAAAATTCCCGAAATAGAGAGAAGAAATTCTAAAACACCCCCTGTATATGCTGTAAGAATATTACATGCTTTTGCTCAAGGGATTTCTAAGAAGAAAACCTCTTTCCCTCAGTTTCGAAATAGATTCTCAGGAAAATCTTACGTGTTTCAAAAACAAACACAAACTTTAGCATTCAAGATGAACCAAATAACTCCTTCGAGGATTTAAGGGAAATTTTAAGAACCTTCCTGAAACTCATCCCAAATAATAAGTAGAATACTTTATAGTCGCACTGCGGAGCAGATACATAAAAAAATCTCTAAGACCAAAAAACACTTACCTGTCAACTAATCGTCCTTCGCTGAGACTCCTTTGGCTATCTGTCATTTCCCGATTACCCTCGAGATCATTGATGGAATCTGTTCCGGTACTTTTAAGCTTCGTATCTCGTGCAATCAGCCCGACTGTGCTGTTAGCCATTTTATCCTTACTGGCAAAAAATCCTCTAGAGAGGGAAGTGCGTCCATTAAAAGCTCCTGGCAGTACACCCACACCGCCACAAGTGCCCAGGATGCGTCCTGTTGTTGTATTTGTTGTTGTAGTACTGGTAGAATATTGTTGCTGGTGATGTAATGACGTAGAGAGTGACATTTCACTGCTAGCGTCTGACGACAACGTGTGATGTTGCATGTAATTATAATTGTTATTTGGTGACGACGACGACGCACCTTTGTTGGTGGCACAACTTTGACTGCCAACAGCTATTACCGAGGGTGATGGTGACAGTGATAGCGGTGATGTTGGCAACGATGTTGACGAGGCTGATGTCCCGGCATAGCCGTGCGCAGGTACGGATAAGGTGTTTCCAACAATGTGCGATGGATTTTTGGTCAAATGCTGTTCGAGGTGCTTTTGTTGATGTTGTTGTTGTTGTTGATGTTGCAACGGCGATGATGGTGATGATGCGGACAATTGATTTGTATCCACAGTAGAAGGGGATGACAAGTCGACACTGGTAAGGGTGCGACGTCGAAACATTCGACGTAGATTTCTTAAGGGATGAAATCGTCGACGTTTTTGTTGCTCTGCAAAAAAAAAAAACAATTATATATTTAAAATACCGGGAAGTGTAGACTGTGTAGTATAAGTCATCTGGAAATTATGCACATAATACATATTCAAGGTTACAAACTTGAGCATAACAGCTTGTTATTACAGAAATACCAGCTGTTGGCTCATTATATGGGTGCAATTTAAAAATAGAGTAGATGAATAAGCCAAAACGTACAAAAGATTTAATGAGGATTTGAATATTATGACTGGCGACTGAATGTCAGTAAAGGTGTAACTACTTTTCTCAATTTACTAATGAGAGCAACATTTTTCTTAGTTTATTTTCACGTAGTTTCTAAATATTACTACGGGTAATGGAGTTCCGCCCACTTTATAGACTTGCAAAAATTTGAACTAGATTAATTGATTGAGTCTGAAGAACTTTCCTAAAAAAACGGAAAATGGCAAATCGATTTTATTGAGAGTTATTATATTTTGTTATATTTAATTTTATTGTATTTTATTTTATTTTATTGTATTTTATGCTATTGTATTTTTAATATTTTGTTATTTGATTTTATTTTAATTTTATTATTATTTTATTGTTTTTTATTTTATATTTTTTTCATTTAATTTCATTTTATTTTATTTTGTTTTATTTTGTTTTGTTTTATTTTATTTTATTCTATTTAATTTAATTTTATTTTATTTTATTTTAATCTATTTAATTTTAGGCTTAGTGGTTAGTGTGTCGGACTGCTAAGCGAATGAGCCTGGGTTCGAATCCAGCTCATAGCCATCTTCTTTTCCGGGGTACTGCCTCTTGCGAGGAACTGACAAAACCTCCAAGAGTAAAATTTGTCTCGAAAAAGTGCATCTCATGTAGCCGTTCGGCTCGGCGGTAAACTGTAGTTCCCTTCCATTCTTGCAGATTAACAACACACACACAGGAATGGTTGAAAGTATAAGTCACTAGGCCTTGGCTCCTTAAGAAGCTGTCGCGCCAAAAAAAATTTTTTTTTTTATTTAATTTTATTTTATTTAGTTTTATTTTATTTTATTTTACTCTATTTTATTTAGTTTTAATTTATTATATTTTTGTTATTTAATTTTATTTTATTTAGTTTTATTTTATTTTATTCTATTTGATTTAATTTAATTTAATTTCATTTAATTTAATTTAATTTTGTTATGTGTTTTCTGTTTTCCGTCCTCTTCCTATCTTCTGTTCTGTCCTGTATCAATGTCGTCTTCTGTGTTGTCTTGTAATTGTCTTAGCCGATGGCCTCAGTAGCCAGTGCTCATAAGTGTCTCTACTTTGTAGATTTATCTACGGAGCAGATCAATATGTAATGTAATGTAATTTTATTATACTTAATTTTATATAATTTTTTTGTATTTTTATTTGTTTCATTTAATTTTACTTTTTTTATTTTATTTTATTCTATTTTTATTTTATTTAGTTTTAATTTATTTTATTTTATTTGATTTTATTCTATTTAATTTAATTTAATTTTATTTTATTTTATTTTATTTTATTATATTTTATTATATTTTATTTTATTTTCTATTTTATTCTATATTATTTCATTTAATTTAATTTCATTTTATTCTATTTTATTTTATTTAGTTTTATTTTATTTTATTTTATTTTATTTTATTTTATTTTATTCTATTTAATTTAATTTAATTTTATTTCATTTTATTTGTGTGTAAGTATTTTTAAATGGTAAGTGATTTTTGTGTCGTGTATTCCAATGTTCGTGGTATTAGAAAGAATTTCTTTCACCTGTACGTCTACACTGTTCAATACAGGCCAGCTGTTTTGGCATTAAGTGAAACCCAGGTTGGAGTAAATACTGATTTATCAGAGTTTACTCTACATGGGTATAGCTTGGTGCCATTACTCTTTTCCCATCATGGTCTCGTGGTCTATGTTAGAAATGATATTGCTTGCCAGAGCCTTCCCCAATATGGGCAATGTTCCAACACGGACTTTAACTTCTTGTGGCTCAAATTCACTGTCCGCAAGCATGTCATTCATTATTGTTTTATTTACAGGAGTCCAAATCTCGACAGCAATTCGACTTGTAACGAGTTTGATGCGCTGTCAGATTCTATCTCGAAAATTGTTTCCCTTTGTCCTCGCACTGAAATCGTTATTGCGGGCGATTTCAATGTACACAATTCCAATTGGCTCCGCTATTCTGGTCAGACAACACCCGAAGGAAGGTATGTCGAGCTCTTTGCCGGGTTACATCACCTTACCCAGCTGATCGATGTGCCAACGCGTATACCGGATGTTGCTGGGCAAGCCGCCCATACTCTTGACTTGTTTCTTACTTCTCACCCTGATAAATATACCATTAGTGTAACTTCTCCATTTGGCACTTCAGACCATTGTGTCATTTCAGCTAATTTCTCATCCTCCACCCATCCAGTTAAAGAAAAACTTCCCACCAGGACCGTTTGGCAATACGAGAAAGCCAACTGGGACGGCCTGAATATTTTTTTCCGAAACTTTAACTGGTCACTATGCTTCCTCGATAGTGACATTGATGCAAGTGCTGAAATGATCACAAATGTGATTCTTCTAGGGATGCGTGCTTTTATTCCCAACATATTGAGCCGATGGCCTCAGTAGCCAGTGCTCGTAAATGTGTCTACTTCGTAGATTTATCTACGGAGGTAGATTAAAAATGTAATGTAATGTATTCCCAACAGAGTAAAAAGCATCAAACCTAAAGAAAAGTCTTGGTTTAATTCTGAGTGTAAAGAAGCTATCAGGCTCAAAGAAGTAAGTTTCCGTTCTTACAAAGCCAACCCTACAGAGGAAAATCGGAAAAAACACAAACAAGCAAGAAACTCATGCAACTCCGTTATTGAAAGAACCAAATTTTTGCATGACCAAAAATTACGGCAAAAAATTCTGCAGTGTCCCAAAGGCAGTAAAAATTTTTGGTCATTTGTAAAAAATATTAAAAACTCCTCAACATCTTCGGTTCCAACGCTCATCGACAATAACACACCAATTGTTTACTCTTCAGAGAAGGCAAACTTGCTCGCCGCCCATTTCGCTGCCAGCTCCACGCTGCCGCATAGCAACGTTGCCCCTCCTGTACTTGAGAATGTAAATTTTTCCATGGGACAGATTTTTTTCCGCACTCGTACAGTAGCAAGAGTTCTCAAAGATCTCGATATACACAAATCCGCTGGCCCGGATGGTATACCCCCGATTATTCTGAAGAGGTGTTCTTCCACACTGGCAAAGCCACTGCGTAAGCTTTTCCATCGCTCCTACTCTTCTGGAATCTTTCCTAGAAGATGGAAAACAGCATTTGTCCAGCCTGTCCCTAAGAAAGGTGACCCATCCTCCCCCTCCTCCTACCGACCCATAGCACTGACATCCCTTCTTTCTAAGGTCATGGAAACACTGATTAACCGTCAGCTTAAGGAATATCTCGAAGATCGTAAGCTTCTCCATGACCGTCAGTATGGCTTCCGCAGCAACCGTTCCACTGGTGATCTGATGGCATATCTCACCGAACAGTGGAACAAATCTTTACATCGCTTTGGTGAAAGTAAGATTATTGCTCTTGATATCTCCAAGGCATTTGATAGAGTTTGGCATGAAGCTCTCTTATCGAAAATGCGTGCTTTTGGGATCGATAATACTCTTGTTCGTTGGATTAGAAGCTATCTCCTGGACCGTTCAATACAAGTTGTATTGGACGGATTCAAGTCTGATTCCCATAAAATAAATGCTGGTGTGCCCCAGGGCTCTGTTCTGTCTCCGACTCTTTTCCTCATTTTTATAAATGATCTTCTGTCTGTCACTTCTAATCCACTTAACTGTTTTGCTGACGACTCTACCCTCAGCTTTTCATATTCGTTCGATAATTCACGTCCTTCGCCTTCGGACGTACAATTGCAACGGTGCCGTATGTCAAGCTCATTAAACTCCGATTTATACAGCATTGTCAAATGGGGTAATAGAAATCGTGTGGAGTTTAATGCTTCGAAAACTCAATGCTGTCTTCTGTCGTTAAAGCTAAACATTCCCCCAATGCCATTGTCCATGAATGGCACTTACATCGAAGAAACCGAAAAGCTCTCAGTACTCGGTATGTGTGTCAACGACGACCTCCGTTGGAACGACCATATATTTGAGATCGCTAAGAATGCTGCAAAGTGCTTAGGTTTTCTGTATCGGTGTAAGAAGTATTTTTCCCCATCTGATCTGGCTACAATTTATAAAGCGTTTATACGCCCTAAACTCGAGTACAACTCCCACCTGTGGGCAGGTGCTTCACAATCATCGCTTCACCTGCTTGATAGAATACAAAATCGAGCGTTAAGATTGATAGGAAATAGAACTGCCGCTGAAACAATTGCCCCTCTCGAACACCGACGCAATGTTTCATGTCTTTCCTTATTTTATCGGTTCTTTTATAAAAAATGTTCACTCGAGGTAGCCAGCTGCATTCCTCCCCTTAAAAGTTTCGCCCGTAATACTCGTCTTGCTAGGAATGCCCATCAGTTCACCCTTGAGCCCAATTTCGGACGTACCGTGAAATATAGAGATTCTTTTTTTAGCCGTACAACACGACTTTGGAATGGTTTACCCGGCGAGATTTTCCCTTGCCATTTTGATCTGCAAACATTCAAAACCAATGTTAATCGACACCTCCTATCTCTCCCGCGCAGTGTGTTACATTAAAAGGGAAACAAATAGTCCCTTGTGCGCGCGTTAATTATAAAAAAAAAAAAAAAAAAATTTTATTTGATTTAATTTTATTTTATTTTATAGGGTGTTCGAATAAGGACTTGACAACTTTTTTTAAAATAAAATGCAAACCATTTGAGATATTTCAAAAACTTTACTATCGGCTTAAAGTACAATCAAAACATTTATGAATGGAACTCAACTTGGTTCATATGGCCAGCGCGGGGACGTTTGCAGCAGTCAATTCGTTGGGCCCAATTTTCGATGACTCGGCCAAATATTTCGGCCGAAACGGCCGCTATTTCGCGTTCAATGTTGGCTCTGAGCTCTTCCAACATCGTCGGCTTGTTGGCATAAACCAATGACTTAACGTAGCCGCAAAGAAAATAGTCTAGAGGCTGTATGGCTTGTGGCACCACCCTGTTGAAACCGCATGTCGTCCAAGTCCATATCTTCCAATTCGAGCCAAAAAAATTGGTAATCATGGCGCGATAACGCTGGCCATTCCCAGTAACGTGGCGATCGTTATCGTCGACGAAAAAATATGGTCCAATAACGCCGCCGGCATGCATACCGCACCAAATAGTTATTTTTTTGCGGATAAAGTGGCGATTCATGAAGCAAATGTGGATTTTCATCCGACCAATAACAAATATTTTGCTTATTGACGAACCCATTGAGCCGAAAATGAGCTTCGTCACGGAAGATGATTTTGCGATGAAATTCAACATTTCAACGCCCTTAAAGTTGCGGTCAAAATTTTTATATTTGCTGACCGTGCTCGCTCGTGTACTTTAGATATTTCATTTTATTTAATTTAATTTTATTTTATTTTATTTTATTTAGTTTAGTTTTATTTAATTTTATTTAATTTTATTTTATTTTATTTTATTTTATTTATTTCGTTTTATTTTACTTCATTATATTTTATTTAATTTTATTTTATTTATTTAATTTAATGTAATTTAATTTAGTTTAATTTAATTGAGATAATTTAATATAACTTAAATTTATTTTATTTTGTTTTGTATTATTTTGTTTTATTTTTTTATTTAATTTAATTTAATTTAATTTTCTTTAATTTAATTTTATTTTATTCAAATTTATGATTTTAAAAATCATTTTATTTTAATCTGTTTCATTTTATTTTATTAATTTTAAATTATTTTATTTTGTTTTATTTCATTATATTTATTTTGTTTTATTTTATTATATTTATTTCAGTTATTGTTTTATTTTATTAAATTAAATTTATTTTATTTTATATTGCTTTATTTCATTTTATTTTTTTTTTATTTTTTATATAAATATTTTATAGAACATTATTTAATTTTATTGTATTTTAATTTATTTTACTTTGATTTTATTTCATTTTCTTCAATTTTATTTAATTACATTTAAAATATTACACATTTTACTGTATTTTGTGGTTGTGGATCTATCACAGGTTGAATGGATCCAGATATTCAGAAAAACCAATTTTATCAATTCTTAAATTCAATACTATTAAATACTACTAAATTACGCCGCTGAATATTGCACACCTTCATAAATCATCCACTTCATTGTTTTTGAATTCTTACATCCCTATTATTCTAATTAATTTGAATTAATTATTTCGTGTCCTTAAAACAGCATAAGTAATCACTACCTAGGAAATCAACCTGCAACCTTAAACTAAGAAGACTGCCTGCGTTCAAGTTGAACTTTATGGCAAAGTATAAACAACATAATTAGCCAGAAAGGGGTTGATCTTGAAAAAAATGTTTTTTTTTTCACAAATTTATTTTTGTTAATTGGATTTTCTAATTGCCATTGCAGTCCCTTCCTAGAATTTGTGTAAATGTGTCAATAAGTTTGTGAATATATACAAGAAAAATAATACATTCAAACCCTGTTATGTGGAATTTTTTTTAATATTTTTGAAACATTTTAATTTTAACATTTGAATTTAATTTCTCTATTAACATTTAAATAAAAATTTAAAGAAACTTCAACATTAGATATAAATAGTACTTGAGAAACAAATTTGGGAAAATTTTAATTAAAATAGTTTTTTTTTTATATTTCCACAAGATTCCACTTAACCGGGTTTTACTGTAAGAATTGACACCCAGTCTTGTAAATGTGTGTTAAGCTGGGCTATAATTCTACTCTTGTGCGTGGGAATTGGGTTCTTGTCGTAGTTGTGATGAACAAAAGCATGTGTATCTATCGTTGCAAGTGATGTGTTGTTTTGCACTAAAATGCAATTAGATACTTTAACCTTTTTTTTCAATTGCCGAAGAGTGGGTTTTCTTGGAAATAGGTTGTTCCTTTGTCTTTGCTTGGATACCCCATACAAATGACCTTGCTTCAGACGGTTACAAGAACAACACCACAACAGTGCTTATAGCCTTAGATAGTAGTAGGTGGCTCGTATAATTTATAGTGTCTGACGTTGTTTAATTGAAATTGAATTAATATGAAGAAACAAGGTGTGTGACTGTTTTACAAAATACTTAGTTAGATACGAATTGATTGTGAGTTCATAGTTATTATTATTGCTGTTTTTTTCTGATAGCGGATTTACGTATCTGAGATAAACCTAATATATTGGCACGCTTTGGCTTTCAACCATTTTATTGATTGACAAGCACGTTTGTGGACCGGATGCAGTGCTAAATTTAGTGCAAATATTATGAACCCACTTATTTGTCTGGTACTTAACGGTTCGGTTGTTGATAAATAAGGTTATGTGGGAGGAAGCTATAAATCATATGGTTTGAGTACTCTGGTATGTGAAAACCAATGATCAAATCTGAATAAAATCTAAAATACTAATAGTAGAACAAAAATAAATTGCACGACTGGATCGCAGTACTTGCTCTTATGGGCTGTCACAGAGTCGAATAAAATTTAATAATATTAGAAGAACTTTAAAGTTCTTATTCGATTTTTGTGACTTTTGATAGTTCGAATAAAGTACGTAAAATAGATTTTAGCTTAAAAATTTAAACGTTATTTTATTTTGTTAAAAAATGTGAAGAAGTGTAAATTTCTGTTCAAAATCGTAGAAACGGTTTTTAAATATAACGGTTTTTTTAATAACTTTTTCAACAAATTAAAAAAAATTAATTTAATAATGCAAACTTTAGCACAAAAAAACCTACAAAAACAAAATTGAAAAAAAATACCTAGTCGTTTTCCAAATATCGATTTTTCCATAAAAAAAATTGAAATACAACAAAAAAAGAGCTTTAGAAAATACACATACATACATCTTTCTGGATATCAGTTTTGGTTGTAATCGGTTGACCAGCTCTGTAAAAAGTCGATTAAAAAAATCCGGTCCTATGGAAGTATGCAAACCCCCTGCTTGGGGTCACAATAGGATTTGTAGTGGTTGCGAGGTTTTTTTTATGTAAAGTTCGGAACTGCACCGTTTTTTCACAAATTTTTGGATTCATTACAATTTTAAAATTGCAATAGAGTCCAAAAGTTTGTCAGTCTGTCTGCCTGTTCGTCTGTATGTATAACGAGCTGCAGCCTAAACGGCTTAAGCGATTACCTTCAAATTTGGTACGTGTGATTCTTTTGGCATTGCTCAGAGGGAAAATTGAAATTTTATTTCCAGATCTACAAATAATGGTACCAGCCATATAACCTTTAAGGAAAAGCTTATTTTTCTCGAAAACGGCTCCAAGGATTCTAATGAAATTTTTTGAGAATTTTTTTGTTGGTACTAGCTATCATTTGATCAGAACAAATTTACGCGAAATGTCTATTAACGGTACCATTCATATAAAGGTTATTTTAATTTTTTGCTCTTTGGATTTCTGTCAAATTTTATATTTGAGAAAATCTAGGTAGCCAAATTAGTTCTCTGCATATCAAAATTTTGAAAAACTTTTTTTTCTAATTAAAATTAATCTTTGAAATGAACGCTATTCATTTGCCACAAACTGTTTCGGATGACTGCAATATTTAGATACCAAGTGCTTGAAACTTGTACATCAATACCAATTTAAACTTATAAGTTGATTAAATTGTTAGCCTGCAATCTTAATTTGAGATCACATTCATGAAAACTTTCTTCTTTCTGTTAAGTTAATAGAATATTATTTATTAAAAATATACATTTTTGACATAATAACGTCTTATAAATCTATGACAGGCTACACATACGAAATAACATGGCTTATAGTGATAAGACTCATCCTCATAATGATGATAAGAAAAATGACGCACGCTGCAATACTGTGGTTCTTTCACCCAAAATCGATCGCAAGCACCAGGCGAACATGAAAAAGAACTGGAGCGAATTCCCGAGATAATTCCACTCAAATTCAAAAAGAACAAGAAGAGAAAAAGAAATACAAAATAGGCGGAGTTTTGTTAAAGTAGAAAGTAGATGTAGATATTGGTGGGTGTGTGTGTGTGTGGATTTACCGAGAGGTGTTACTGCCTGCCATCAATATTTTCTTATGACGTTATCACGTAAAATTATCGTCCGTAAACCGACTTTACAGGCAACCAACTCTTTTTTTATATTCTCTGTAAAGTGTGCTTTCAAAGATCTAGGTGCTTGATTTAGCTTGAGTTCACGGAACATATAAAGCTTAAATCAGAGTTGTAGTTTCTTTGAGGGCACTCCAAATAGAAAGTTTTAGCAAAATCATTAAAGCCGTTGTGGAAAAAGATAAGCCTAACCTTTATGTTTGTATGGCAGCCATAGTAAAATTTTGTTTTAACAACATTCAAAGTTCAATAAATTAAATTTTCTTATTCGTTTCCAAAAATAAATTATTATTTTTGTGTGTATCTGCCGCCCTGTTGTTCACTCGCCTAGTGCTAAGTTCGCATATAATACGCTCCTGAATGCTCATTCTTTCAAACAAAAACTTACTCTCGGTCTTATTGTATAATTAACGGTTATTATATTTCTCTGCCATGCCTTTTTAGAGTTTCATTAAGAAAAGGATCTGTTTTGCGCATTAAAATTTATACTTTTGCTTTTATTTACTAGAAATTATTAAGTTTATGGCCAAAACACGAAATGCATTATAATGAACCCGCTTTGTATGCCATTAGTAGACAAATAAAATAACACTTCCGGCAAAAACAACTGTTAATTTAAATTTTAAATTGAAAAGTAACTGTCATACATTGATGTTGGGTGGGGTATTTATTTTAACTGCCGTAAGCGGTTCTAATGCCTGATTTATTCAGAAAATTCTAGTTATTTATATCGGCGTAATGAAATCTTAGAATTTTCATGTGTTCTAACCCATTTCTTGACCAATTTTTAAGATATGGATTGAGATAGAATTCAGTTATGGTAAGAACTTTAAAATTGGCCATACGTTAGACGTCGTTTTTGATACATACATACATATGTACGTAAATATATGATATCAACTCTTATTATGTTTTTGCTGACAGGAATTTTTTTCGAACAAAAATTTGAAGAAGCAAATGTGTTGCAATATTTTATTTCTACCTGTTTTTCATTACCAATTTTTTATGTGGTGATCTATTATTAAGTTGCGAAATGCATTTTCTTCCCCCTGGTCGGTTCTTCCATGACGAGGTTGGAGATTAGGTTGCGTTATAGTAACATCGATGCTTATGGAAGAAAGTACTAGAGGATCAATTTTAAGACTCACATACAATAACAAAAGGACCGACTGCCAAAATTCTCAAGTAGTTGCAGCAGATTTGCAATACTCACCTCTAGAAGAGTGATTACAAAAGAAGGAGCCGATCGTCATTTTTAAAACGATAGGCGAAAATAATCCGTGAATTGTTTAATTAAACTGTCAATATTTTTAGTTCAAGTCAAGGTAGCAACATTCGGAGCCGATTTAAATATGATATGTTGCATTTGAAAAAGTTTGGCATTTAGCTCTCTTATCAAAACCGCATGCATTTGGTATCGACGAACCCCTTATTTGATGGATTCGATCTTGAGATAACACGCTCATCAAACTTACTCTTCAATAAATCGATTATAAGGTGTGCTGTGTGGCTTGTAGCACCATCCACAACATGTCGTCCAAGTCCATATCTTCTAATTCGGGCCAAAAATAATCGGTTATAATGGCGCGATAACGCTGGCCGTTCACAGTAACGTGACGATCGTTATCGTCGACGAAAAATATTGCCGAATAACGCCGCCGGCATGTGAACCGCACCAAACAGTTATTTTTTTGTGGATGAAGTGGTGATTCCTGAAGCAAATGTGAATTTTCACCCGACCCATAACGCATTATTTGCTTATGGACGAACCCATTGAGCCAAAAATGAGCTTCTTCACTGAAGATTTATTTGCGATGAAATTCATCATCTTGGCGCATCTTTCTCAGAGCCAAATCGGAGAACATACGTAATTTCAAATGGTCCATCGGCTTTAATTCTTGAGTCAGCTTGATATTGTATGGGTCTAAACCAAGATCCTTACGCAAAATACGCAATAATGTGGTCTGAGCGATGCCCAATTCTTGAGGACGCTGTGGAATTGACTGATTTGCATCATTTGCTACGGACGCCTGAACGGCAGCAATATTTTCGACAATTTTACCAACCCGTTGTCTCACTGATACGGCAACATCACACAACGAATATGTAGACTCAAATTTTTGCACTAAACTTGTTATTGCCTGTCTACTAGGGGGGAGTATTACGACCGAAAATTGGAGTTAACTCTTTTAAAGTTACTGTCACCGACTCAGAATTTCGGTAGAAAATTCTTTCTCGTGTACTTTACTACTTTACCATGATGAAAATGTTGAGTTTACTGATTAAACTGACAATGACAGTTCGATGATTAGTGAAAGGGTGCGTTCACAAATTAGATTCAAAGTTGTCAAGTCCCTATTGGAAAAGCTGTTATAATGAAGAACTTCAAAGCCTTTTATTCGATTTCTGTGACCTTTGATTGTTCGAAAAAAGTACTTAAATAGTTTTCAGCGGTAAAAATTAAACGTCATTTTATTTCGTTAAAAATTATGAAACAGTGTGATTTTTTAAAAAAATCGTAGGAACGATTCTTAAATAAAACAGTTTTTATTTAACAACTTGGCACGAGTACGATAACTTGGCCAACAAGATTTAAAAAACGGGTTTTTGTATAGGGGTCGAAAACAAACACTTTTTACTATAGGAGGGTGGGAAGTCTATCTCCCCCCGTTTAGGAGGTAGGGGCACTTTTAGAAAAAAATGGTTTAAATTGAAAAAAAAATATTTAAAAACAACGGCAACACTTACAATAAAGTGCTATAACCCTGCATTTAAATTAAATTACTCGTATCAATGCTTTTTTGAGAAATTTGCATTTAAATTCCAAATTTTGGTAAAAAAAAACGTGAAAAAAAGTTTAGACAGATTGTTTTCAAAATTGTGAAATGAAATTGTAAATTAGCTTATATGTGTTCCATGTAACTATCAGTTTTTAATCGAACACAAAAACCGCATGGTTCTATATATTCTAGTTTTTTAGTAAATCGAAAATTACCAAAACTACTTTTTTGATTTTTGGTGGTGACGGTGATTCTTATTTTTTTATTATTTTAAGGATTAATGTTAGTAAACATAATGCATCTTTGTTGGTTCAGTACAGCAATTCTTTGAGCGTTACCCAGAATGCACCACGAGGTGGTAGAATTGCAAGGCATTCGCGTCTGGGTCAGTCATTTTGTCAGTTAGTCAGGAGTTAGTCAGTCATAGTTAATTAAAAAAGGTCAAAATGTATTAAAAAGGTGTGTAAGTCTCGTAAATAAAGTCATCGTCCGTTTTTTGAATTCTTTAAATACAGATTCTATGAATGCAGAAGAAACTTTGCATGCACCCAACCTCGCACCTACACAATCCTATAGTGTGCAAAGCAGAGTGGTGGGGCAGCCCCCCCCCCCCATACATGCTTTACTGTTTATATATTGTAATGTTGGAAGCTAGCAAAAAATAACAAACATTTTTTTCAAAAACTAGTACACAGAACCATGCGTTTTTTGTGTTCGAATAAGAACTGATAGTTACATGGAACACATATAAGCTAATTTACAAGAGAGGAGAGATAGACCCCCCCCCTGCTAACATAGTAAAAAGTGCTTGTTTTTGACCCCTCTACAAAAAACCCGTTATCAAATCTGCCAAGTTATCGTACTCTCCCCAACAACTTTTGTTAAAAATCAAAAAGTCATAATTAAGGAATGCAAACTTTAGCACAAAAATAATTTTAATTTAAAAACTAAATTTAAAAAAAATTCACATCATTCAAAATATCGATTTTTCACAAAAAAAATTTAAAAAAAAATTATAAAAATCCAAAAAAAAAAGTTGTCGGAAGTATTTCAAATAGAAATTACTTAATCTACCTACATCTTCCTGAATATCAATTTTGGTTGTAATCGGTTAACCAGTTCACGAGAAAGTGAACTATGGAAGGTACCGTTTTTATCCCACCATTTAATTTTTTTCTTTTTCACCAAAATATAATGCTTACCTACAGTAGTACACTGATTTTTTTTCATAAGAATTCTTTGAGCCATTTTCGAGAAAAATAAGCTTTTACCTAATAGTTATACCACAGTTACCGTTAATTTTTGAGCTAAAAAAAAATTGAAAAAAGCTCCTCTGTAGAATGTCAAAATAACCTTATTAAGTTTTAAATTTGAAGACGATTGGCCTAACCGTTGAGGCTACAGTCCAAAATGCATCCGTACAGACAGACAGACAGAATTTTGCCAGTAATTCAAATGTGTTGTAAGGAAAACATAAAGAACAAAGTGTAAAAAGATAAACCAAGATCCTTAGATCAGTAAAGAAAGAAATTGCCATTGAAATGGACATCATGACCTGGCCCCACTACTGAGTCGATAAAGCTGTTGCAAAATCACCTTCGTATTCTAATTAATTAAGCAAATTAGCAGTTATTTTGGGATAGGAATAATATTAACACAAGCCCCTTCCAAAATGAACACAACAAAAACAAACATTTGCTTCCTCATTCCAATCGAAATCCTTTCACCTTCTACTCCTCATAAGACATAAACCTTAAATCCTATAAAAATGTCAAGAACTCTCACACTTTGTTGGCACGAAATTGCGTGTCAATTTTTAATTCGCCTTAAAACACACGCTAATACTTTTTATATCTAAGTATATTAGCACTTAATGTCTCATATGTGTTTTTGAATAGATTGCAGATAATTTTTTTTAAAATAAACCCGGAGGAGATAAATTTTCGCCATAATTCCTTAACGACTAAAGGTGAGACTTAACGCCTTCGAATTTCTTGGAAGCACGTTGTTTTCTTATCTCGTTGTGTCGGCCTTCAGATTATTTGGGCGAAAACCAAGTGAGGTAGCACATTAGGCCTTCAAGGTTGGATCTCATAAATCGTGCCCGATAGCTGATAATAATGCTTCTCTTTCTCATAACCAAACAAGTCCTTAAATAGGCATAAACCATCATCAGGTATGGCAATCATGTCTGGCGTATCTTTTGTCAGAATGTCAATATTTTGATTGCGATGGCTATAAAAAATGTTCATCTTATCTAATCGACTGGTTCAACACTTCCAATTCACATTTTTTTTTTTTACTAAAAAATCGTACAACGTAGGTATAAGGCGATAAGATTGTCTTTATTTAAACGTTAGCGTAACGCTTTGACAAAAAAGTTAGTCAAAAGGGGTTTTGATGGTGAAGCATGAAATCGGAGAAAAAGCTTCTATTGACAGACAACTGGTTGTTTCGAGGACTTATAACAAACATTTCGATAGAACAACTCCAAATGAGGGTTTCACAATATCTATATTTCCGCTGACAATTTGTAAATTGATTTGGCAATTTACTGAAAGTTATTCAGAAATTTTAGACACTCGACATAAAATATAGGAATTTTTTTGTAATTTTGTATGATAACGAGCCAAGGGTGTGGTTGCCTATCGAATCGAATGAAAAAGGATTGGTGAGGGTAAATTAAAATATTTTATTGCTAGAAATGTGATGTCAGAACACTCAAAATAAAAAAATACTATAACATTGACTTGCGCGTTATGTTAAACTTAATTATAAAAAATACAATTAAAATTTAGATAATTTTTTTTCTTTTTGGAATTTCATGGTTTTCAAATTGACATTATGTACACTCAAAAACCCTCCCGTTGTTTGGGAAAATATCTCTTTAAATTGAAAACTTACGAAATTAGTATTACATTTTCTTTCTTTCGGCTAACCAGTTTCCTTCCAAGGACCTGATACCAAAGAATCTCACAAGAAAGCAATTGTCAAGCATTATGCAATAATCAAAATAAAAAAAAATAGTTGGTTGTCTGTAAAGTCGTTTTACGGACGAGAATTTTACGTGATAACGTCATAAGAAAATATTGATGGCAGCATACATAACATACAGCCCGTAAACTCAAACCCACACACACACACCCCAATATCTACATCTACTTTCTACTTTAACAAAACTCCGCCTATTTTTTAATTTCTTTTTCTCTTCTTGTTCTTTTTAAATTTGAGTGGAATTATCTTGGGAATTTGCACTTGTTCCTTGTCATGTTCGCCTGGTGCTCAGAATACTTTTGCGATCGATTTTGGTTGTGATTTTGTTTTTCTTTACTCAAAGTTGACAATTTCATCTGTCGACGACTTTTAACTCTCAAGTTAATCAACTTCCGATTTTCTCCAAAAAAATTAGAAGTTGAAAAAGCAAACTTGAGGGTTTTCTGTCAAATTTAAATTTTTATTACATTTTGTTGTTTGTTCTGTCAAAGTTATTCTCGGTTTCAATAAAAATTGCTTTTAACATAAAATGTTTAAACAAAGTTACCAATCATCTGCTTCCGGAAGCGAAAATGAAGAAGAAGTTCCTTTTGAAAAAACAAAAAATCTCTTCGTTTATAGAAATTTCATTCCCTCAATTGTTTATACCATTAATTGATATTTTGACTTATTAATTTTTATTTTTGAATACAGACAACTTTTTAATTAAATTTGAACTCCCGAGTTAAAAATAATTAAAAACAAATTTCAAGTTATCACTCAACTCTCAAGTTGCTGTCAACTCTAGAGTTGGACAACTTGAGAGTTTTAGGCAAGTTGAGCAATAGTGAAGAAAATGGCTCGAAGAGTTGTAGGATGTGGATATAAAAAGGCGGAAATGTTGACAACCTAATTTTGCAGTTTTTTTTTTAATAGAATTCCCAGGAACTACCGTAGGTTGAAAAACAATAACAGGTTGAATATCAACTATTTTTTAGCAGCAGCTTAGACTCTATAGGACTGACAAGAGTTGACCATGGTATAAGAACGATAAAATAACTGTATGATCCACATCGAATAAATAAATCCGTCCCTGTAAAACAAAAAAAATTAAAATAATCAAATTAAATAATTTTGGTTTAATTGATTCGAAAACTATCATCTTTGACATTTGTTTTCAATTTAAGGAAGTTTTTGGCTCATAAATTTTATTCAAGAACAACAAACCTATTGATTATGTCATTCTTATAGATCCAAGTCAAAGATACTTATGTCTAGTGACTCATCTCAAGAAACAAACCGGATTCGGTCTATACGAGTATCTTATTCGACGTTGAATGAATGTTTTTAAATTAATAAATAAACAAAAAAAAAAACAACAAATAGAAAATACAAGTTAGAAAAAAACTGAAAGATACTCTATTGCCACAAGTGTATTTAGATAGATTTTCAAGGTACGTTCAGTCAAATTTTGTTTCTATAAATGAATTGTTTACATCGTTTGGAGTCACGTTTGTTTATGGATAGAAATATCTTAATGATCATTGATTGTTATGGTGTCATTATAAAAAAAAAGTTTGAATTGCTAAGTTCTTAGTTTAGGTTTGAAAAAAAAAAAACCAAATAGCACACGAGTAGGTGTTGCGAACGTTTGATTACATGGATTGCATGATCAATAGAAGTAAATTAATTAACTTTGGAAAGTATCTTTTTGAAGTTTTTGAACAGATGTTCTAGGTTTGGATTTATAACATATAGGTGGAAAATTAGTCATAGATTTTAAGTTTTTATATAAGAATAGACCCAAAAATAGGTGAAGGAGAGCTGTAAGAAGTTTCATTGCTGACTTAAGGAATGCTAAACAGACAAAATTTGTATCTGGATACCTAGTTTAGCGTAAGAAAGGTTAAGGTTTGAAATTCAATAAAAACACTTGCTAGTCGTTTCTAAAATTTCCAAAAATTTAATGGTGTGATGGTTCTAATAATAAAATACTAATATTTCAATGACAACTAAATTTTACTTGCGATTACAAGTATTAAAGGTTGTTTTTTTTTTAGGTATAGAACTTTGAAATAGAATAAAACAAAAATGATTTTTTTAAATTGAGATGAAAATTACTTTATTCGAAAGATAATCTTCTGGCATTATAACTTAAATATGATTTCTGGCGTATGACCGCCACGACTGGTTCGGACGAAGTCTAATCTGGAGGTCCAATTTTCGATGACTTTTTCTAACATTTGTGGTCTTATATCGGCAATAATGCGGCGAATGTTGTCCTCCAAGGGGTCAATCGTTTCGGGCTTATCGCCATAGACTAGCGACTTTACATATCCAAACAGAAAACAGTCAAGCGGCAATGAATCGCACGATCTTGGAGGCCAATTCACGTGAAACTATGCGGTTACCAAACATTTCCTTCAATAAATCAATTGTGGCCCGAGCTGTGTGATATGTTGCGCCGTCTTGTTGAAACCACAGCTCCTGCACATAATGGTTTTTCAATCGATGAAAGAAAAAGTCAGTAATCATGGCTCTATAGCGTCACCAATGACTGTAACGTTCTGGCCAGTATCGTTTTTAAAGAAGTACGGACCAATTATTCTACCAACTCATTAAGCACACCAAACAGTCAGTTTTTGTGGATGGACCGGTGTCTAAACCCACACTTGAGAATTATCATCACTCCAAATACGGCACTTTTCAACCAAAATTGAGCTTCATCGCTAAACAAAATTCGCTTATGAAAATCTACGCTTTGCTAGGTGATCATGTGGCTTCAATACTTGCACGAGTTGGATTTTGTAAGCACACAAACCAAGATATTTCCGCAAAATCTTCCATAAAGTGGATGGACACATATCCGATTCCTGTGCACGATGCCGGATAGACTGATTCGGGTCAGCAATATGACTTTTTCTGTACGCATTGTAAGACGCAACGTCTCTGTGGATGCGTATTATCATTTAGAGTAAACGTGGCTCGAAAACGTTCCATAGTTAATCGAATTAATTGCTCTGCTGGACGATTATATTGACCGTAAAATGGACGTAGTGCGCGATACGTATTTCGAACAGAACCATGATTTTTAAAATAAATTTGCACGATTTGGAAGCGTTGTTCAGGCGCCAGTCTATTCATGTTGAAATGACAAACCAAACTAAAAACAAATCAGCTGACAGCTGACAAAATGGCCGCCAGATAAAATAATGTTGCCAACTTAAAGGTATAGAACCTCTAAAAAAAAAAACCATTTTTAATTCAAGATAAGCACTCGTGTAGATTAAAAAAATTGAGATAACAATCAAACATGACATTATGATGATAAAGAAACATATTGGAGTTATTGGCAGAATTTGGTCTGTCTGTCTGTCTGTACGTCTATTAACCTTCAAGCTAAACGGTTGAACCAATCGTCAGAGTATTTTAAAAAAATGTTTGTTAGCTCAAATATTAACGGCCCCTTTCATATAACCTTTAAGTAAAAGCTTATTTTTCTCGAAACAGCTCCAAAAAATCAGTGCACTTTTGTAGGTTCGGTATATGTACTGGTAAAAAAAATGTAAGTTGGTGGGCTAAAAATGATATCCCCCATAGGACCGTTTTTTTTTTCTTCGACTTTCTTGAGAATTGCTTGACCAAATACAATCAAATTTGATATTCAGGAAGATGCAAATAGCTAAAGCAATTCGACATAAAAATATTTTCAAATAACTTTTTTTTGTACTTAATTTAATTTTTTTTTTCGAAAAATCGATATTTTAAAAATGGGTATTTGAATTTTTTTCTTAGTTTTGTTTTAAATGTAAGAATTTTTTTTATTTAAGTTGGCATTCTTGAATTTTTTTTTTATTATTTATTATTTATTAACGGTTCTTACGGTTAAAAAAAATCACGTTTTTACATTTTCTAAAGAAATAAGAGGGCGTTTAATTTTTTCCGCTGTACGCTATTTTACGTACTTTTTTCAAATAATCAAAAGTCAGAAAAATCGAATAAAAACTTTGAAGTTCCTTTAATATTTTTCAAATTTTATTCGAAGTTGTGACCGAAAATAAGAGGAAGTACGTGCGATCCAGTCGTGCAATCTATTTAGTAATTGTAGGTCGCCATTTTTTAGAGGTTTTTACTCATACATATGTCAGAAGTTTTGCGTTCAAATTCAGATTTTTACTTTCTTAGAAGCAATGTTCAAGTGAAGAATATTAATCAATTTTTATTATTTTGTTATTAAGAAATACTTAATGTTTTCTATAAATTCCAATAATATTTGATCGAGTGTTTTATCAATGTTATACAATTCTTAAAAACCTTGCAATCTGTTCGTCTATTTTTCATTTTTATGAAGTGTTTGCATATAAAACACGAACAGTTTCTTCTAATCAATCAATCTATATTGATAAAAAAATGACACTGAAAGCATTTTTAATAACCTTACCATTGATATCGATTGTTTTCTAAACATAGATGTTCGTTGACAGAGTAAGCAAGCAACTATATTCTCGTGATGAATGTAGTTTCCTCAACAATTAAATAATTGTTAGAAACCCTAAAAACTCACTTTTTCACAATCTAATACCATTAAAGGCTCAATTACAATAGACAAAAAATCAACTAAATTCACTTAATCCCACTTCTGATACAAAAGAAAATTCACTTTTATCGATCAAACAATGCATTTTCCTTACAAACAAATACACATTTTTAATTAGAAAACACTTCAAACAAGAATTGCATAATAATTCAAACTAAAATTTGTATCTATTTTCAACCGGATCGATATAATAGATAGAAGAATCCGGCTTGATGGATGGCGCGGTGTAAGACCATCTGAACAATGAAGAGCGGTTCAATTAATTATTATGAACAAAAATCCACAACATCCGTGTCTGTGTGTTTGCTTTAGAGTGTTGCATCTTCAAACGGTGACAGATACGCAGATACAAATCACCAACAGAGACTGAAGCTCCTCTTTTGGTTGGAAGAGATGGATGATGTATCTTTTGTGTCATGCGATTAAAGATTGTTTTTCCGTAATATACGCAGCCAGAGATGACACTGTCGACAATGGATGACGGTATATCTTGAACTTAAGGCCCGGTTTTGGAAGTTACATAAGTTGAAAGGGCGGCGAACCACACACTTTATTTAATCACTGACACTATTTTTGGGGCAAATGATTGAAAAATTTCAAATACACTATCTGTATTTGTGTATCTTGTTTTGGAACAAATGCGTGGTTTCTAGGTTATTTAATTTTTTTTGTGTTAACTTTATTCAGCGCGACGCGTAATGACAGAACCTATCGCTCGCCTATTCACCAGGTGAAGTAATTCAACTGAATAAAAATCAAAAGCGAAATGCTATGGAACTCGCATTTGTGGGATTGTTGGTAAATCTTGTATCTACACAACAGTCACAACAACAACAACGGCTTGAAAGATACGATGACGACGCCGATGTACGGCGCGTTGTTTGGAGTCGGCGTTGTTGTGTATTGTTGATTTGTTATTATTTATTTATGATATTTTTTTTTTTTAGTTCTCGGTTCGATTTTGGTTCGGTGGTGCTACATGCAACATCGGTTAGGGTAATGTATCGATGATGGAAAAAAGGCATTAAGACACTCGTATGTGAAGAAGTCTCATATGGGTTCAGTATAAGTGCGAAGAACAAAAAAAAAACAACAAAGAATGAAGGGAAACGTAGAATGTCTAGGGCTCTTGCAAGAAGGAAGTGAATACAGTGGTGTACAAAAGTTAGGCATTGGAAATTTGTTATGGGATAACAATATTTTTTTATTAAAAATTTTAAAACATTAAATAGTTTAAGATAACTGTGCTTTTAGTAATAATTTAATTTAAAGAAATTAAAACCAAAACATTTTTAATATTTTGGAATTGATATGTATTTATATCTATTATTATAAACGGCACGAAAATTTATAACGGTTTTTTGTTGAGGCGTTAAGCATTTTTTTACTATGGGATGGGGGACCTATCTTGCCCCGTTTAGGAGGTAGGGAGATTTTCGAAAAAAATATTACTTTAATGGAAAAACAAATATTTAAAAACAACGGCAACTCTTAAAATACATTACAATAACGGTTTTAAAAACCAAAAATCTGTTCTTTAATCTTACATTTAAATTAAATTATTTGTGTCAATAGTTTTCAAAATATTCGCATTCAAACTCAAAATTTTGATAAAAAAAAAACGTAAAAAAAATCTGTTAACCAATTTTGTTTAAAATTGTGAAATGGAAAATATAATTTTCTTTCTAGATTTTACTAGAGTCATTTGAGGCAGATTTCAGAACTTTCAAAACACAAAGAAAGATTTAAAAAATTTCTTTGATCCATTTACTATCAGGTTGAATGAAATAATCAGTTATCCTGCTAATAATTAGTTGGAACTCACTTACTAAAACAACATTTTACAGACAAAATTTTCTTTAAAGTCACAAGCTTTTCAGAAAAATTCTGAAATTTCTGGAAATCGCTGCCATAAGAAAACTTTCCTAAAATAACTGATTTGTCCTTTCAATTTTTATACAGTTTTAAATCGACATGTGTTCGTAAAAAAGTTTTTCTTCAAATTTAAATTTATAAAAAACAAGTCCCATACATCTCTTAAACAATGACATATATCTGATTAATTGTTACTGTCAGTATCTGATTTGCACCAAACATACAGCTATGGCCAAAACAATAGGAACACTGCATATATTTTTCTTTAAATTTTAATCATCACTTTATAAGAATTCTTATTTTTTTAATGTGTAATACCCAAATAAATAAATAAATAAATAGATAAAATAAATAAATTTCTATTGCGAGATTTTTGTAGTGTTGATTGACCCTTTGCATGTCGGAAAAACCGTTTTCCGTTCATTCTAAACAGATGTATATTTGTCATGTCGCTCTACAAGGCATTCCTCGAATATTTTCTAGCTTTGGGGGAACATAATTAATTAGAATTTGGCAAAAAAATCTTTTTTAAATGGCTGTTTTATGGCTGATTTCGAAAGCAGATCCGTATTCTGAATTAAACGACAGATCGTTCTGCAATTAACACTGATTCATGTTTCCTGCTGCAAATCGTTGGATAGTAGAAATGTTTTTGATTTAAACTTCATTATCAATGACAAATTTTACTGTTTTGGTAATTTTTATGGTCGCCATTTTGTGTGTGGATTTTTTAGCTTGATGGTGTTAAAAACCATTAACAAAGCAGAGATTCGGGCAGCTTTCATAAACTTCCGCATCCACTGTCCACTGTTATAGAAAGCCTCAGTAACCTCGCAGTGTTTTGCGCTACAGTGTTTGGCCCTTCCCATAGCTATCAATAAATAATGCAAAAAAAATACTCAGGTAAGGTAGAAGAATTACCTATCTCTTAGTTTACAAAAAGACCGTTAGTCCAATTCAACTTTTTCGTCACGTGATCGACTATCGATCGAAAATGCGTGCACTTGTACTCTTTCGATTAGTATTAGTAATAATAATTCCAACCGCTCAATACAAGTTAAGTTGGGCGGATTCAAGTCTGATATTCACAAAATTAATGCTGGTTTGCCTCAGGGCTCCATTTTGTCTCCTACCCTTTTTTTATATTTATCAACGATCTCCTGTCTGAAACTATCAAACGAATTTGTTGTTTTGCTGACGGCGGTACTCTTAGCTTTTCATATTCGTTTCCAGATTCACAAGTTACAACCTCCTGTACTTCAGAATGTAGATTTTTCCATGAGACAGATTTTGTTCCGCACTGTTACAGTAGCAAGAATTCTCAAAGATCTCGATATACACAAATCCAGAAATCTGGAGGGGTGTTCTTTCTCACTGGCAAAGCCAATGCGTAAGCTTTTCCATCGCTTCTACTCTTCTGGGATATTCCCTAGAAGATGGAAAACAGCATTTGTCCTAATAAAAAACTTGACTCCTCCTCCCCTTCTCCTACCGATCCATATCACTTAGGTCGCTTTCTTACAAAGGTCATGGAAATAAGGAAACGCTGATTAACCGTCAGCTTAAGGAATATCTAGAAGAACGAAAGCTTCTTCATGACCGACAGTATGGCTTTCGCAGCAGTCGTTCCACTGGTGATCTGATGGTATATCTTATCGAACAGTGGAACAAGTCGCTTCTCGGAATTTTCATTACATAACACTTTTTGTGGAATGACCAGGCGACCGAACAATGGCAGAAATATTTCTTACCTTTTTCTTTTATTTATCTTGTTCTGTTTTTCTTCCTGATTTTTTTTTTAAATAAAACACATGAATCTATTCAGAAACTGTAACGTTATCAAAAGTACGTCAGCTTCAATTCTTGTATAAGCTGTATTGTATACGCTTTTAATACAAGATTATGCTTCAACATACGCCACAACGTTTAATAAGAGATCCCCAAACCTTAAGAACGGCAACGAATTGATTTATCACGGTCTTCACGAATACTTTCTGCTACTGCAGGAATATTCTCATTATTAAGGGCTCTACGCACTCTGGTTTTTTGGATGAACGTCCAATATTATAAAATTAGTTCTTCATTTGGTGATGATTTTATGAATAGTGGGTTCAGTTAGACATTAATTATGAAGACCAAAATGTGGTCACAGAGCTCTAGTACAATTTTTTAACTGATCACTGATTTTAGAAATAAATGTCCGCAATAAGTAAGCGTTTTTCAAGCGTTGGTCTATTCATGATGAAATGTCAAATGCATACTGAACACAAACGCCATTTAGAGAAGCCAGTTGTAAGACTAATGTAATTAGCTCCTATTGGATCACCCGTTATATTTGCGAAGAAAATCTCAGCTTTCCACCAAGAAATTAATTTAAGTATTCGAAAAAAATAGAACAGATACTAAACTTTTCAACTTCACTGTACCTATCAAGAGGGGTATGCATTACCTATAGGCATGTCAATACCTTATTTAGTTCGTTATCAACATCACCGATTCACACTCACACAACTAAACCACATCTATCTTCTAAGAGGTTTTCCTTTGCATTCTTTTCTTGTTTCTTCACTTAAAGTTCATTCTTGTGGTGCTGCAAGCTGAAAAGTATCTAACACAGAGGTCTTTGCTGGTACTGCGGTCGACACTACTCGCAAAAACACATTAGCTATGTGGTACCACAAGAAGCACGACGCATTCAGGTGATGGCAAAGTTAAAAAAAAAAAGTGATCTATAAAAGGAAAAACGTACTAGATACTCTACATCCGTGTATTTGAATAATGCCTTTGCTACATACAAACCGCACAGGAAAAGACCAAGAAATTACTTACAACTGCCTGAGCATTGAAATGGAGAATAATTAAGCCAAAACCAAATAGTTTTCTTCTTCTTCTTGTTTTGCATAAGATATACAGTTCCAATCCCAATTCCAATTGCACGCACCATTATACCAATGAAGGCTGCATCTTATAGGTTTTTATTCCAGTCCACTCTGCCTCTTCATCATGATGTAAGAAGCAAGCTGATGATTGAGATTCTGATTTCGAGTTCGTTAAACGGAAAATTTATTGGATCGATGCACACGCCATTGCATCCGCTCTCTTAGAAAAAGGGATAAAGATACAGATACACAGCATCCGAGAGTGCAGAAAAACACAGTACTTGTGGTTAGGAGCGTATCTATGGAAAAAAGCTGGAAAACTTGATACTAAACGGATGAAGAGGTCTTGGGTGAAGACCACCAAAGGGTCTTTGGCTTGACGAAAGGGAAAACTATAAACATGAAATTGAACGGATATTGAACTGAACTTGTGGTCTTTTTGGTTGCCCATCGGAGAGGTTTATGGGCATGTTGGGAAGCTGGAATTTCGTGGTCGATCTTATAGAGTGGAGTCTGGTATCTAGTGAGGGGATAACATGACCTGGTTCAGAGCAACGACCGCATCTATTCATTCAAAGCATGGGATTAATTTATTTCATTTGAAAGCTGAATCTTGAAGATAAACCTTATAAGATGGAGATAGTTTGTGTATTTACATTGCTTTGGTTTAGAATAGATGGAAATGAGAAATAGAAAATGTGCTAGAATTATATAAAATATGTTAAAAGGTTGCAGATAGAGCATTCTACTTTTCGTTTTGCGGATGAGGAAAGAATATTTGTATGCAACAATTTTCTTGTATAAATATACTGGGAAGACATGAAATACAAGGTGCAAGACTGTGTTTACGAAACTTTAATTGAACTTTTCCTTATGCAAAAATTATTGACACTTTAAACAAGAAAGGAAACCCTAATAACCAATAACAAGAACTATCAGCACAGTGTCTTTCAAACTGTGGGTTTTTGCAAAGAAACAGATTTGTTGTAGCCTTTTTCTTTTAACTTTTTTTCTTTGACTTGTTATTTCTGTTTTTTTTTTCAAACTTGATATCACCATTTCAATTCAACACTGTCTGTGTCTATGCCAATCAGAGTCACTTCAAAGTGTCGCCATCTAATGGCTCCAACTTTCAGTGGAAGTACTTTGTGTGAAATACAAAGGAATCACAAAAGGATCAACTGCGATTGGTTCTTGACCTAACTTCACCCTATTTGCATACGGAGACAAGTGGTTTTTCGTGCATTTTAAAATAAGGATTGGATTTTATCACAATGCTGTTTTCTAATAATATCAGTTTGAAAAAAAAAAGATATTGAAAGGATGTATCTTTTATTTTTGTAACACTCACCAGCTGAAGGAGCATTATTTGAAGATGCTGTTCCATCTACCGTTGGCAGAGAAAGAGCTCCCGAATCGTTTCCGTCCATGTCTAAGGGTGGAGAGTTCTCTCGTACACACGACATCAGGCCAGATGACATTCTGAAAAAAAAAGGAAAAAGAAAAAGTTAAGATTTAAATACGAAGCGAAAAATTAAAAAAAAGTGCGCATACGCCATAGTGATCAAACATAATTTTTTTTTTTATTGTTGTGGAATTGAATTTGTTTTGCTTTTTTGTACTTTTTTTTTTAGAATCAGGTTTTTAAATATTTAATCGAGTTTAAGATTTGATCCTACCAAGCAATATTTATGTTTATGTAAGATTTCAAAAACTTTTATAATTCTCTCAATGAAGAAATACATATATGGCCATAGGATAGAATTCGTAATCTTTTCTAAATAAACCGGGCACGTAGTTTCACTGTACTGCAGGCGTAGGTGCCAAATTATACATTTGGAAAAAATCGAACTCGAAGTGACAGTTACACATTTAAAAAGTTATGAAAAAATTTGAAAAATTACGGAAATTAATATCTCCAACCATCCATATGCAGAATTATTATGGAACTGGGATTAAAAAAAAAAAAAAAAAAAAAAAAAAAAAAAAAATTCAGCCAATCGCCCTCAAATTCAGCAAATAAGTTTATTTAAGAATTAAGTCTTTATCACACTGACTGTGGATTTACTAACCACTGGCAGGCAGTTTCGTCACCAAAACTGAGGTGGTTTTTACGCCAGTGAAGCAATTGCTCGTCAGTGGTCAGTTGAGAAAAAAAGGTTATCACACTTACTGGCAGGCCTGTGCCAGTGTGTCCCAACAATCACTGACACCTCTTGCTAGTCAGTGAAACATTCTCCGAGTCGGTTAGTGAACTGACGCCTGAAAAACTGACTATCACATTAAACTGACACATGGCAAGTAGCGTCAGTGAAATTTACGCAAAATCTCGGGTCAGTGAGCAGTTTTGCTATAACACTACACTGATCACGAAAAGAGAGAGCTTCGACCGCGCAGTATTTGGCAAAAAAATTGGCTGAGGCGTAGAGAGAAGGAAGGGTTTTGTGCCAAGCTGCTGATGGAATTGCTTGAAGAAGAGCTGGAGCCAGAACGGAATGCAATGCGCATGTCAAGTGTGCAATTCGATTATTTGCTAAATTTAGTGAAGCCGCATATTGCAAAAGCCGATACAAGTTTTCGAAAAAGCATTCCAGCGGAAGTACGCGACTCGCACTAACGCTGCCTGGTTCTGGTGGATGATTTTTTAAAGTTTGTTCCAATAATGATTTGGCGATAGCTTGGCGACTGGCCATAATACATTAATTAACAATAATTAATTAACTTTCTTTGTCTAGTGAATAGAAACCGTTTCCGAAAAATTAAGTCGAGTGGGAGGCGGTGGCAAAGCAGTTTAAGAGCAAGTGGCAGTTTCCTTACTGTATTGGATGCTGTGGACGGCAAGCATGTTGTTATAAATGCACCACCTAATGATGCAAGTCTTTATTACAACTTTAAAGGTACGCCCGCTGCATGCATGAAGAGATATTCAAAATACTATTTTTTTTATCTTTAGGCACGCACTGCATTGTATTGATGGGATAAGATGATGCAGAATACAAGTTTTTATACGTTGACGTCAGTCGGAATGGATGCTTTTCTGATGGCGGTGTATTCACCCGCTGCACTTTCAGCCAAGCGTTGAATAAAAACGATCTGCATTTGCCTGCACCAAAATCATTGCCTTGCAGAGAAATGCCACTGCCGTATGTCCTCGTCGTGGACGCTGTCAATGCAACCAAACATAATGAAGCCTTACGCAAACCGAGGTTTAGCGATGACCCAACGTGTATTAAATTATCGTCTATCTCGTGCACGTCGAATCATCGAAATCGACTTTTATCTTTAAACGCGATTTGCGGCTAAACTTAACGTGCTAGAGGCATCAAAGTTGACATCTTTAAACATGACTTGCGGATAAACTAAACGACCACGCGACTTCAAAAATGCATATTCGTAATCTTGAAAGTACCAGTTCTAAAAATCAAAAAAAAAGTTGGTAAAAAAGTTTTATTTTTCAAAACTTCCAAAAAAATAAATAAAGGAACATTTTTATGCCTTCATTACGGTACTTGAAATTTTTCAAACAAAATTTCAAAAAACAGGTCAGTTCACTGACGGGGTTTCTTTACTGACACAACGAGAAATTTCGTGTGTTGCCAGTGATTGGACAGGGTCAGTACACTGACGCTCTTGTCATAAAGAGTGTCAGTGGTCCTATGCGCCAGTGACTACTTATTACACTTGTCATTTTTCGAGTCAGTCACTGACACGATTTGGGTTGGTCAGTGAACACCTTCATTGGCGTCCTAAAACTGGCTATCACACTACGGATGACTTCACTAACGGCGTTGTGACGCAATTTTGACGTCGCTGCCAGTGATCAGTGAATCCACTGTAAGTGTGATATAGCCTTTACACAGGGAAGAGTTTATTATTTTTTCCAAGCTCAAATATTAAAGGAAGAATGAAATTATTTTAGTCAATTCATTTTCTTAATTTAAGTTTTTTTTGTAAATTTATTTATTTATCAATATTAAGGAAAAAATAAGAAATCGTTGTACTTATTTAGTCATCAATATTTGAGTTTTACAATTTATTGTAGTTTGTAGTAGTTTGTAAGATTGTGTAAAATTTTTAATTCGTCTTATACACTTTTAATCATACCGAATGGATAAAAATAGTATATTTTCACTTATGTCCCAAAAAAAATCTTCAAGTAATTATGAAAAAACAAAATCAATATTTTTTTTTAAAACGCGTTGCTTTTTAAGTATATAATAAAGTTGTGTAAATTTCGTATTTAAAAAAAAATTAATTAAAACAAATTTAAATATTTAAAAAAAAAATTATTGATTTTGTTTTTTTTTGTAATTAAAAATAAATATTGGTTAGAAACCGCACAGCAGAAGACAAAACACATAAGAAATGAAATCTTCTTATTCTAATATTATTGATATTAAAGAGTTTTACCGTTAGTAGCACCATGAAGCTCCAAAAAGACGGCCAACCGCGATTTAGCAGGCAGCTGATCACGAGGCAGCTCTTATAATGAGCTGGAGCTACTACAAGCCTGTGAAGTATCAAAATTGTGGAAAACCTGTAAAATCGAGGCCTTATAGCCTTAAAGAATAACAGTTCCGAAAAAAACAGAAACGCTGCTAAATGTCCAGGTTTTCTCCAACGATGCAAAAAATTCTTCTTTTCGTTTTTTTTTCGAAAACTTGAGAATTAATCACACATCTAGGCAGATGATCCAATAACCCCAATTGAATCTATTGGATATCATGATCAATTCAACCTAAATGCACTCGCTGGTAGAAATGTCCATCAGTTTATTCTTGCACCAACTCCAAACGCACTGGTAAGGTCAGGGAATCCTTCTTAAGACGCAAAACAAAAATGTTGGATCCCCAACCTGGACTCTATTATTCCCTTGCATTTCAATATTCAGATCATAAAAACCAAAGTACATCGGTATCTCTTCCTTTTTCCTTCTGATTATAGGTAATATAAGGCAAGTTTAGGATTCGTGAATATAAAAATAAACTTGAAATAACAATCAAACATGACATTACGATCATAGAGAAGCCTAAAATGTGATCGACAAAGAACCTCCGTCTGTCTGTCTGTCTGTCTGTCTGGGTGTATAACGAGCTGCAGCCTAAACGGGTTCATTGCCTTGAAATTTGGTACGTGTGTATCTTCTGGCATTCCTCAGAATAGGGAAATTGAAATTTTATTTTCACGGCCAAAAATAACGGTACCTGCCATATAAAGGTTAAGGCAAAGCTTGTTTTTTCAAAAAAAAACTCAACGGATTTTGATGAACATTTTTGAGGATTTGTTTGTAGGTATTACCTATCAAATTTACGAGAAAAGTCTATTAGCGGTACCTATACAAAACGATCTTTTTAATTTTCGGCATTATCGGTAACGGTACATTGGATTTCAATAAAATTTTATATTTGCAAAGATCTATTAAGCAAAATCAATTCTGCATACCAATATTTTGAATAATTGAATTTTTGTATTTAAAGTTATTTATTTTTATTAAAATTTATTTATTTAATTTTATTTTTTGAAAACTCAATATTTTTTTTTAAATTGTTAAAAAAAATATTTTAATTATAATATTAAAAAATATATAATATTATAATAATAAAATCCTGTTTTTGATTTTTAGTTTTTTGATAAAACAATTATTTTGAGATTTTGGTATGCAGTTGTTTAGAGTTTTATACAGCGGATCATAAAATTTAAAATAATTTTTTTGAATAGTATTAAAAATATTGAATTTTCAAAAAAAAAAAAAATTAAATGAATTTTAAATACAAAAAATAAATTATTCATTGTTATTAATTTTGCTTTATAGATTCTTTCAAATATAAAGTTTTATTAAAATCCAATGAGCCGTTGCCGAGAAGGCTGAAAATTATAAAAACCGTTGCGTGAATGGTACCATTATTAGACTTTTCCCGTAAATTTGGTTTTAATAAGATGATAGCTGATGTCTATTAAAAAAAGTCTTTTTCTTAACGGTTATATGGCAGGTACCGTTATTTGTAGGCCTAAAAATAAAATTTCAATTTTCCGAATAAAACTGGCATCCTCATCGATAAACCAAAGCGTGAAAAGCCAAAAACAGTGCGTACACCCGAGAATATTGCTGCTGTGGCAGAAAGTGTGCGTGAAGCGCCATTAACATCAATTCACCGTCGTTCTCAACAATTGAACATTTCGGAGACATCATTGAGACGAATTTTGCATATAGACCTTGCTATGACGCCAATTGGTTTAGGAGTTGAAGCCAACTGACCATCCAATGCGTTTTCGCTTCGCTGAGTGGGCCTGCGATCGACTTAGAGAAGATGCCGATTTTTTCAAAAAAATCATCTTTCAGATGAAGCTCATTTTGATCTTGGCGGGTATGTAAACAAGCAAAATTGTCGCACAGAAAACCCGCACGCATACATTGAAAAGCTGATACACCCAAAACGAGTCACTGTTTGGTGCGGATTTTGGTCCAGAGGCATAATTGGGCCATTTTTCTTCGAAAATGAGCAAGGAGTGACCGTTACAGTCAATGGCGATCGTTATCGGGCCATGTTGAACGAATTTTTGTTCACAAAAATTGAAGAGGAGGATATTGGCAACATTTGGTTTTAACAGGACGGCGCTACGTGCCACACAGCCGAAGCTACACTCGATGTTTTGCGCCCTGTTTTTGAAGATCGCATTATCAGCCGCAGAGCTGATGTCGTTTGGCCACTTCAGAGCTGCGATTTGACACCGTTGGACAATTATTTGTGGGGTGCCGTAAAAGATAAGTGTAACGCCGACTAGCCAGAGACAATTGACGCTTTAAAGGACAATATCCGTGAAGCCATTGGTGAAATACAGCTGCACACAATCGACAATGTGCTTAAAAATTGGACCGATCGTGTAGGCTACTGCATGGCCAGCCGAGGCAGCCATTTGAATGAAATTATTTTTCATTATTAACCGGAAGGATTGTACTTTCAAATAAAAAAAGAAATTTGAGAAAATATTCAGTAGTTTTTTTTATATCATTTTCAAAAAAAAAAAAAAGTTATTTGGCGGACCCGTTAGTACCTAAGTAAAAAAACTAAGAAATTCTGGAAATTGTTGCGACTGACTGCGGGAGCTGAACTTGAACGTGCACAAGTGTTATATGTTTCGTCCTTTTTTTTTTGTACCAATTCTGGTCACCAGTCGTGTTCAACCGACAATATCTATCTTTATCTTCATTTATAGGAAATGTTGCCTACATTTGTGATTCTCTTTACCTCCTTATTATTTTTTTTATTTAAAAAAGGCATTTTTTTAAATAAGGGTTGGGATCATTTTTTTCAATCAATAAAACCCAATTATGAATTTATTATTAACACATGAACAGAACTCCATGAACTCAATTTCAATTTATCCCTTTGTTCGCAATTAATCAACATCATCAGTCTTTTTCCATCCATCACTCGAACGAATAATAAAGTTTTGCCTTCATTTAATCAACACTTTTTTGTGTATCTTTTAGAACAAAAACTCCGACTATTATTATAATGGTCCTAACAATTGATGGGAACTATAAAATCAGGCTTACATACACATCCTCTTCTGTTCGGAGTGTTCTTTTCCAAGTGCAATTTTGTTCATATCTGCAAGTCATTATTTTCATATTTTAATAAAAAAAAATTATCCGAAAGATACAAATTCAAATCCGGATCGTTTTTTTTCCATTCAGATGATTATTTTCTTGAATATAAAATCTTTTTAAGTTTAATACTATGCCATTGACAGGTTAAGGAGAGTATTTTTGTTTGTTGTGATTTATCGGAACTTAAATTTTTTTAGTGCAGTTCTTTCAAAAATGAAAAAAAAAATCTTCACTAGAAACAGGGAAATTTATTTCTTTATGAAATGACATAGATGAGTATCTTTTGAAATTCACATTTGTATTGCAAGATGTCATCCTTAAGATAAATCTGACTTATAGATAGAAAACAGACATTTGTACTTTAATAAAGAATACGATAGTACTAGATGAATTTTTTCCTTGAGGTTTATACTGAATACATTGAAGATTGGAAAAACACTTTTTTCCAAAGAAAAGACAAAACAAAAGTTCATGGATTATTTATCTTGTATATTATTCTTAACTTTCAGAAAATCATCGATATTCAACATTAGTTTCGGGAAACCATGTTTTTTATTCCTTTTTGATTAAAAAGATTTTTTATATTCATAGAAACCTATTGGGTTCAACCTCTTAAGTTATTTTTCTAATTTCCGAGATTTCATTGCATATTTACCATGAACTTTTAGTAATTCCAATTCAAATGAACCAAATCTCTCATACGAGAATTCCATGGCCTTTGATCCAACAAAAGGCAGTTCTTCCGCATTGTTTTAACAGGCAGGCGTCAAAATTCAATCGTTTTTGATTGCGAATCCTTGAACCATCAACAACACCATGCACCATGAAGAAAATCCAAAAATGTTCGATTCAATCATGATCACGTCCATTGAAGCGACGACAGTGACGCCTCTCACTCGACGCTATTTCAATAGTCTGTATGACTGCCTATAGAGAAATCCATGTCTCGCACGTCACCACCCTCAGACAGACGATAGGGACTATGGTTCTGGTCTTGACACAAACATGGAACTCGGGTTAATGATGATGATGTTGTATGGCGGTCATGGAATATTCATATGCATAGTCAGTCCCGTAGCCATGCCCCAATGTCATTGCAAATTTAAGCTTATTTTGCCTCTTTTTCGAATGTGGCGCCTCTAGTTATGATATCTCTCTTGTCTGTATTATTATATGTATTTTCGTTTCGTTCCTCCCTCTGCGGATATGTTTCTTTTATGTTTTGTCCATTTGAGCCTTGACATCGGCTTTAGTTGACATTAAGTGAACTAATTGATAGCTCGTCTCGGCCATAAAAAATGCTCGAGGGTATTAGTCACCCTCCAATGTGTAAAGTGAAAAATAGCTAATCTGGCATGTTTGGGAATTATAACTGTTGTTGGCTGTTTATTATTATTGCTTGGTGTTGATGTTATGACTGCCTGCAGGGGTGTTTGGCGGACTGGTTTCGATGATAAACTCGCAGTATGCGTTTTATCGTTACAATGATATTTAAGTATATCTGAACATTCAGCTGAGATACAAGTAAGGTTCTTTGTTTTTTAGAATGTATTTGTTAATAAAATTGAGATTGGTGAAGCAACTGGAACATGACATTTGAATTAATGTTTTATCTTTAAAATTTACTTTTTTGAATTTAACACAGAATTTGTATCAAAGATAGGGAAACGGGCAGAGCAATTCACATTCATGTGGTTCGAATACAAAAAAATTCTAGTTCAGTTGTAAATTTTTTTCTGTTTTCTTTTTCCAAAATACTACAATTTCCAGGTTTTTGAGAGAGAAGTGGAGGATTTTATTACCAATCATCTGTGAATTTGTTAATTTTTTTTACATCAGTGTGTCTGCCTGACTGTGTACTAGGGATGATCATCTTTTCGCCTTACGTTTACCAACTCATTGTTGTAGTCACGAATTTAACAGAGTCTTATCTTGCGATCCAAAAATCCTAAGCTCTATAGTAAATCAAAAGCCTTTTTTATTTTAAAAGATATTGCTTTCATCGGTGCTCGGTTGTCAAAAATAAGGGTGATATCAGTGTGTCACTATCTATTTAGCAGCTGCCGTCACTACTAGGAACTCAACCTTCAAGACGCTGCGGCAAATCATGGAGCTTGATTGAGCCAGCTAGTTTAAAAATTTCTGTAGAGAATTCGGCACCAACGCAGAATTATATTTTGCAGCCATCTGTAAGCTTCGCCATTTGGTGGTTGATGAATTGGTAGTTTTAATACAAACTCTATATACTACGTTGTAAAAAAGAGAATTGGTTCTCTGTAAAGTCGGTATACGGACGATAATTTTACGTGATAACGTCATAAGAAAACACTGATGGCAGCATCACCAACATACAGCCCGTTAACTCACACCCACAAAACCTCTCGTCAAATTCACAAATACACACACCGCAATACCTACATCTGCTTTCTACTTTAACAAAACTCCGCCTATTTTGTATTTCTTTTTCTCTTCTTGTTCTTTTTGAATTTGAGTGGAATTATTTTGGGAGTTTGCCCCTGTTCTTTTTCATATTCGCCTGCTGCTTACGATCGATTTTGGTTGATAGAACCACAGTATCGCGGTTAGCATGAGTCATGAGTCTTATCAGCATGAGTCATGTTATTTCGTACGTGTAGCCTGTCATCGATTTTTAAGACGTTATCACGTCAAAAATCATCTTTAGCGATACGGCCCATTTAAGTATGAATGGGTACGTCAACAAACAATATTATCGGATTTGGGACGATACCAAACCGCATGAAATCCAAGAGCGTTCAAAATGCATCCCCAAAAAGCCACTGTTTGATTTAGATTTTTGATTGGTGGTGGCTTACTCGATATATATTTCTTTGAGGATGACGTTGGCCAGGCCATTACCGTCGAGGTCATGGTCATCTCACGTGGAGGTGATGTGAACTGGCCACCGACATTTTGCGATTTGAACCCGTTAGACTTTTTCTTGTGGCGTTTTCTAAAACCCACAAACCAAAGCGACCTTCAAAACCAATATAACCCATGCCATCGGTCTTAGTTTAGCCTGATTTATACGCCAAAGTCATGAAAATCGGACATTTCAGAAGTGCGCCATGCAGAGAAGCCGCGGTGGACGTATGAACGAAGGTACATTAAATACAAAATGACATCAGTAGGCCTTACAAATGAATACAAAATGTCAGTGATATCTCACACACACTTTGTAATGCCAATTGTCATTGTTTTCTCATTTTTTTTAAGTAAAATTATGATATCCAGTTCCAAAATTCTGCCAAAAGATTCCCTCCAACAATAACCTGTACTAGCATCTTTACGTTTTCCACCTTGAAGCGGATTTTTAGTAGAACAAAGCAATCGTAAATCATTTTCCAACAATTTAATGTTTCAACGATATACATATGTACCTTTATTCATATCCATAGGCATACCTACAAAACCCGTTTTTCTTTTGTCATAACAAACCCTAGATTGTTCACAACAAAACAAAGACTTTACTCCGAAAACTGGGTTAATCACCTAAGCAGACGAAATTTCAGCGCATTTGAGTTGTTCCGAACAAAAGCCACCAAGCTCCCACGCACAATATCAAGAAGTAAACAATGCTCCAACAAAGTCCCCAATTCTAAAAGCCCGCCCTCTTTATTCACGTGTGTGAACTACGAACTATACGAGAATACAAATCAACCATACTTACACATACGCACACATAAAACCTAAAGCCATAAAAACTTATACCGCTTTTCGTGTGCAAACTTTAAGCCCCGTTGAAATAGTTTTTACTGTTGTTGGTGCCCGCTGCCATCTTGAACTTTTTAATTAGACTCTTCAAACCAAAAGAATGTCAGCCAAAAGCCATGGCATCAAAGAGGAAGTCACTTAAAGCAAACAAACCTTATGCCGCCATGTTTGTATCGTCTTATGGTGCACCCGAACAATTAAAAAAAGAGACAACACAACAATTGATGGTTGTCAAGTGTCAAACGAGCGAATGCAAGCGAACTTGACCCTTGTGGCAGGAAAGGACGGTACTCCGAGTGTTCTACTGAATCCGCGAGCTGCCATTGTTGTTGGTGCAACAAATGAAATGTAATAAAAGTTAATCGAGCATGATAAATGCGACTATCCGTCGCATCGAATAAATTCGCTTAATAAATTAAATACTTCCGTCGAACGATAAATGGTGTCCTGCGGTATTTACCACTTGGCTTCATTGAATTCTTGGGACGGAGGAGAAAAATGATGACAAACGACACGGAGACCATAAGAAGATGAATGCAGCCTTTCAATTGACTAATGAAGACCGAAGAATGTATTCCTTTTTGCAACAATTATCCTCGCAAGTAGCAATTATTCCATGAATTAACTTGTGTGCGGGTAAAAGTAGTTCAAGTGGCAATTTGGATCATCCAAGCACTCAAAGAATTGGATCTGTTTTTTTTTTATTTGGATTTTTTTTACGTGTGGGGCGCTTTCCATGGAGACCACAATTTATGGGTTCTTCTTAGAAATTACAATCTCTGAGGTCGGTCGGCGGCGCGGTTAGGGAATAATCTAACAAAAGAGACTGTAGAATGTAGTTAACATGGATAAACGGTTTGACTAAGTCACCTTGGGGGGCGTTGGATTAAGAGGGAGAATAATTTTCCAATTAAAACGAAGACATTGTTTGAGACAATAAAGGATTAGAATGTTTTTTTTTTCAAATTTGAATGGAAAGTAGGTCAGGAACAGTGGCATTTTAAGTGTTCTTTTATTTTACGAATACAGAATGCTTCTAATTTTATTACATTAGAATTAAAAGCTTTGTTTCTTTCGAGTTGAATAGGTTTTTTGGACTTTTTAATGAGATGATATGAAATGAAAAATTAAAAAAAAAAAACAGAAAAAGAAATTAAAAACTATAACTTAGCAGAGGGTTATAATTAACTAGCTTACCCATCCCGGCGTTGCTCGGGTATACCATGCATTTTCGAAAAAAAGGACGTTGCGCCACCTAGTAATCAAAATAGTCTTCGTTACTTCTTCGAAAATTAGCTATCTGCTTGTAACACGACCCCAGCGGCACCAACGGTTGATTAAAATAGCCTTAGTTACTCCCTATAACGTCAGCTATCTGCCTGTAAAAGTCCCGTTAAAATCGGGGCATAAATATGAATTTTCAAAAAATAACGACTACAGCGCCATCTAGGGTCAATTCAAATAAATAGGCTTCCTTAATCCTTATAATATCAGCTATTCTTCTGTGCAAAATCTGTGCAATCTGCCCGTCAAAATCGGTCCATAAATAAGATTTTTTCGAAAAGAACGCCCCAGCAACAATGAGTAATTTCAATAGCATAAGTTACTTCCTAGAATATCAGCAATCAGCGTCATAAGAAAACATCGATGGCAGCCATAGAAAAAAGAAATAAGAATGACAACTGGGAGGATAATTCTATCTTCGTCCACAAACTGAAAAATACCCGTTCAGCGACATATGTGAACCGGTCTCTGTACATTTCTTATGAGACTACTAATTCGTTTGCATTTAAGTGGGCACGAAATGTATGGCGGATTGGCTGCTTCTCACACGAATCTCACACGTATTCATATACACAAAATAAAATGTTAGGGTTTGCAGGGCATGGTCGGTACGAGTCGCAGTTCTTTTTTTCCTTTTTCTATGATGGCAGCAACACCAACATACAGCCCACAAAGCCTCTCATTAAATCCACAGACACACACACCAATATGTTCATCAACTTTCTACTTTAACAAAACTCCGCCTATTTTATATTTCTTTTTCTCTTTTTGTTCTTTTTGGATTTGAGTGGAATAATTTTTGGAATTTGCGCCTGTCCTTTATCAAGTTCGCCTGGTGCTTGCGATCGATTTTTAAAAAAGATTTGTTTAAATCCGTTTTGTCGTTCTCGCGTGATGCGCACACAGGCCGAACCCAATTTTATTATAGAGGGTTTTTTAAGAGGGACGCTACAAAAGTAGAGCGACAGGGACAGCAAACGACGCCATATTTCTTGCCGCTCTTTTGACATTTCTCTTCAGTAAGGTTTGTCATTTCATGATGGAAAGCCGCTGAGGCTTCAGTTGCAGAAAGCCCAAATGTGTCTCTCACAGGTCGTTCTCAAGCGTTGGGCATCTCTGTGACGTCGTTGTGGCAAATTTTGCGAAAAGATCTTGGCCTAAATCCTTACAAGATTAAATTGACGCAAGAACTGAAGCCGCTTGACCACCAGAAGCGTCGTATGTTCGTGAATTGGGCTGAGCAACAACTTGAAAATGATTCGGATTTTCATCGAAAAATCATCTTCAGCGATGAGCCTCATTTCCGGCTGAATGGCCACACAGCGAATGTCACAATCAATTTATTGGAAACCAAGTTTGGAGAACGTGTTATCTCACGAAATGGTCCAGTCGCTTGGCCGCCGCGGTCGTGCTATTTGACGCCGTTAGACTATTTCCTGTGGAGCTACGTCAAGTCTATAGTCTATGCCAACAAGCCAGCGACGATTGATGAACGTCGTACGAATATCGAACGTGAAATTGCAGCAGTATCTGCCGATTTATGCTTGAAAATCGTCGAAAATCGGGTTCAGCGTCTGGACTTCCGCAAGCGTACCTGTTGTGGCCATGCAAAAGAAATCAAGTTCCATAATGGCGTTTTTGTTTTATTTATAAAAACTTTTGTAGCGCTCTTATTAAAAAACCCGATATAAAAGGGTGTTTTTGTAGCCACATGAGATTTTTGATGGTGTTGTTGTATATGGATAGAGAGTTGTGAATGTTAAACTGTGTTGCAATTTCTGATCAGTAAGGTTTGGCAATTGATCATGAATCATTTAAACTTAGAAAAAGGATTCCAAATAGGGGAAATTTACTTTGAAAAATAAAAATTTGTTCTCAAACTTCATAAAGCACTTCGTCCATCTTACGGTCAACATAATCGGCCATTATTTCTGGTTAACTGGCTTCGTCAATAAGAAAAATTACTATAAATGGACCGAAGACAATCCTCAAGCCATTAACGAATCACCATTATATCCGGTAAAATTGACTGTTTGTTGCGGTTTACACGCTGGCGGCAATATTTCTTTCGAAATGAGGAAGGAGCTGGCGAGCGCTATCGAGCCATCCTAACTGATTTTTTGTTTCCAAAAATTAATCACCTAAGCATTGACGTCATTTGGTTCCAACAACTTGCCATAAAGCGCGTATAACCATCAAAATATTGCAAAATAAATTTGGTGACAACTTTATTTCCAGAAGTGCTCCTGCTTACTGGCCCCCTCGTTTGTTCGACTTAAGGCCTCTCGATTACTTTTTTTGGGGTTATGTTAAGTCCTTGGTTTATGCCGACAAACCAGCAATTCCTGAAACATTAGAAGTTAATATTCAAGCCACCATTGACGCCATATGGCCAGATTTATTGAAAGAAGTTGTGAAAAATTGGATTCATAGAATGGACTATATAAATCGTAGCCGCGGCGGACATATGCCGGAAATCATATTTAAAAAATAAATTCCATGAAATTATCAACCACATTGTAATAACAAAAAATTTATTGCAAAAATATTTCTGTCTTGTATTATTATTAAACGTTTCCAAGATCTTAAGAAAATACCCATTATAAAGGGTGTTTTTTTAGAGGTATACTAGAATTTTAAGTTGGCAACACTATTTTAAATGGCGGCCGTTTTGTCAGCTGTCAGCTGATTTGTTTTTAGTTTGGTTTGGTATTTCAACATGAATAGACTGGCGCCTGAACAACGCTTCCAAATCGTGCAAATTTATTTTGAAAATCATGGTTCTGTTCGAAATACGTAAATACGTATCGCGCACTACGTCCATTTTACGGTCAACATAATCGTCCATGAGAGCAATTAATTCAATTAACTATGGAACGTTTTCCAACCACGTTTACTCTAAATGTTAATACGCATCCACAGAGATGTCGTACAGTGCGTACAGAAGAAGTCATAGCTGCTGTAGAGCGTAGCGTAGAGGAAGACCCGAATCAGTCTATCCGCCATCATGCACAAGAATCAGATATGTGTCCATCCACCTAATGGAAGATTTTGCGGAAAGATCTTGGTTTGCGTGCTTACAAAATCCAACTACTTGGAGGACAAAATTCACCGCATTATTGCCCATATACGGCCGCAAATGTTGGGAAAAGTCATCGAAAATTGGAACAAACAATTAAAAAAAAAAGAATTTAAATTAATTTAAAAAACTTTCCGTTAGTTAATTTTTTGTATTAATCCCAAAATTCCATTTCCTTATCTTTAGGAAGTCAATGATAACTTAACCAGAACATACAAAGTCATATAATTGAGTGGAAGTCAAAAAATAGAGAAACGACAATTCGTCGAAAAAATCACTGGAGTCTACGTCATTCTGAAAATATCTCTAACACGAAGTCTATAGAATTCACCTAAGGCGTAAAACTCCATAGATCCTTACTTAGCATTTAATCATTTACTGTAAGCCACACATGCAATTCAAATCCCTTCTACACGTGTAGTTCCTTTCAATGCGGCAGATCCTACAACTCATCTAAGGTAATAAAGATGAAAGATTCTCAAAACTGTGTCATCAAGCATCCTAATTATGTTCCATACTCTGCAATATGATCCTAATTGGCAGGTATTATGACTCCTCCCATCAAGAATTTCTAAAGTTAAATTATGATGCTATGTTGCATTGTTCCCTTCTATTTTCAAGGATATTATGGCAAAAAAGGAAAACATCTTTTTCGCTTTCGGAAGAAAAAAAAACACATTTGCAATCAGGTCACATGAATCCTTCTACACGAAAATGGGTTAAACACTTTTTGAAAAAAGGATTTAGGACAAAATCCTGGAGATTCTCTCAAATGACGATTCACTGTTGCAATCGTCATTTATACGTGACATGTCAATGTTCTCATTTGTGTGCACCTACAGTAGCCACGTGTGCACGTGGAAATGATTTTTCTTCTTTTTTCTCTTTTTTTTAAACAAAAGTGTTTTGTGTTTCAATGAAGAAGGAAATTCTCAATATTAAAATACAAATCCTTGAACAAAATGAAATATTTTAACAATATTGCTTTCAATTGTTATGGTAGGACTGGAGAATATACTCAGTGACAACAAGTTTTCGTATTTGTTGGAAGGACAACAGGCTTGACGTCATGGAGGGAAGGAATGATTAGTTTTTATTTTCAGGATTGGAATCAAATCGATTTTGTACTTCGAAAAAAAAAGAATGAATTGAATTGGAAATGGATTTTCAATTATCATGGACAAAACGGGAAATACAAATTAAAGCTCAGATTGGATTCTGTGCTGGGAAATTAATTGTTAAAATCGATTCAAGCAAGTTGTGCTACAACCATGGCCGTATTTCCGCCTAGCTTTGGGGCCCGGCCAGCATCAGGGGCCCCAATCTGAACAACTGTGAACTTCACCAAGAAAAGTCAACAATTAAAAAAAAGGATTTGTAAGAACCGCGCATTCTAAGCCTAAAGACGTTTTGTTTTTTTAACAATATACGCCTGTTGCACGGCCGAACAGGATACGATGATACGGATACAAATGTTAGGTACATTTTTTGAGCCTATTTGGATTGGGATGTTATACATATAGTCCAAGCTAATGGTGTTAAAGTAAAAAAAATGGGCACGACTGGGTCGCACGTACTTGCTCTTATGTGCCTATTTTTTTTTTTACTTGATTATTTTTACTTGCGATTATAGGGACTATAAGGCAAGTTGAGGATTCGTGAATATAAAATAATTTGAAATAATAATGAAACATGACATTACAATCATAGACAAGTCTAAAAAAGTGATCGAGAAAAAATGTCTGTCTGTCTGTCTGTCTATCTGTCTGTCTGTCAGTATGTATAACGAGCTGCAGCCTAAGCGGCTTAAGCGATTATTTTCAAACTTGGTGTGTGTGATTATTTTGGCATTCCCCAGAGGGAAAATTGAAATTTTATTTTTTGGCCTAAAAATAACGGTACTTGCCGTATGACCGTTTAGGAAAAGCTTATTTTTCTCGAAAACGGCTCCAACGATTTGTATGAAAATTTTTGAGAATTTTTTGTTGCTATTGGCTATCACTTGATTAGAAACAAATACACAGGAAAAGCCTATTAACGGTACCTTTAATAAAACTTTTTTTTTTTATTTTGGGCTTTCTCGGTAACGGCTCTTTGGATTTCTGTCATATTTTATATTTAAGTAGATCTAAGTAGTTTTATCAATTCTGCATATCAAAATAATAACTTTTATTTCTAATGAAAATTAATTTTTGAATTTTTTTTTCAAAAATCAATATTTTTAAAACTAATTAAAAAAGTTATTTCAAATGTTATATTCAAAAAAAAAAACTGCATACCAAAATTTCAAAAAACTAAAAAAATAAAAAAACAGGATTTTATCAAAACCGGTCCTACAATTTTCGAAATACTTTTTTCATGAATTCTTCTTCATTTAAGACGTGTGATGGCGTACTTCATTTTTGCTAAAAACCGTTAAGTGTAGTGGTTTTGACATTTTGTATAGGTTCAGAATGTGTGGTTTTTTTTCATAAATATCAAAGATCTTGCTTTTTTATGTGATTAGGCACATAAGAGCAAGTACGTGCGACTCAGTCGTGCCCATTTTTTATTTTTAGTTTTTTGAAAAAAAAAATTATTGGAAATTTTGGTACACAATTTTTTAGTTTATTAATATACATGTTATTATAAAATTTAAGATAATTTTTTTTGATTTGTTTTAAAATTATTAATTTTTGAAAAAAAAAATTCAAAAATTAATTTTAATTAGAAAACAAGTTCAAAATTTTGATATGAAGAATTAATTTGTTTACCTAGATCTTTTCAAATATAAAATTTGATCGAAATTCAAAGAGCCGTTACCGACAAAGGACAAAATTAAAAAAATCGTTACATGAAAAGTATCGTTAGTAGACTTTTCCCGTAAATTTTGTTCTAATAAAATAATAGCAAATACCAACAAAAAAAATTCTCAAAAATGTTGATCAAAATCGTTGGAGCCGTTTTCGAAAAAAATAAGCTTTTCCTAAACGGTTATATGGCAGATACCGTTATTGTTGGGCCTTAAAATAAAATTTCAATGTACCCCCTGGGGAATGCCAAAAAAATCACACACACAAAATTTGAAGATAATCGCTAAGCCAGGCTAAAGATCAATATACATACAGAATTTTATTAAAAAAAATTTAAGATTGGTACCTTTCATATAACTTTTTTTTTAATTTTCGGCGTTCTTGGTAACGGCTCATTGGATTTCAATAAAATTTTATATTTGAAAAGAACTAAGTAGCCAAATTAATTCTGCACATCAAAATGTTGAATAATTTATTTTTTGTATTTAAAATTAATTTAATTAGTTTTTTTTTTATTAATTAAAAAAATTTATTTTTATGATCAGCTGTATATTAATAAACTCTAAGAAACTGCATACCAAAATCTCAAAAAAATTTTTTTTTTTTTTTTAAAAATATAAATTGAAAACATCATTTATTTAGCTTAATACAAGCTCCATATGCTAACCTTAAACTATGAAACTTACGGCTAATGGCTAACGGCTTACGGTTGGGATGATGATTCCGGAGAAGTAGTTAAAGGCAGGGGGTGCTGGGGTTAAAGTCGAAACAGTTTTAATTCGAATTAACCTTTTGCAACATTCGAGTAATAGGTTCGTTGAAACCATAGGAGGTGCGGTGAGTAGGCAGATAGAACAGGCGATGATTTCTTCGGTGATTTTGATAAGGGGGCAAGATAAATGGATCATTCAAAGACAGACCGCGAAGAGCAAATCTAAGAAAACGACGTTGAATGCTCTGGGGACCATACTTGGGAGGCGTATTCAAGTAGCGGGCGTACGATGGTTATGTAGAGGGATCGGTTCAGCTAGGAATCGGAAAATTCTTTAGACAAACGTTTCACAAATCCAAGGGTCGATTTGGCCTTATAAATGATACTATCGATATGCGCCAAGAAGTTGAGTTCTCGGTCACATAATATGCCAAGGTCACGAATCGAATCCACATTATATGGGTTAATTATATGGGTTGATTATGGAGAAGATAGATACGTGGGGAAGATTTTATACGTTTACGTGAAAAAAGTGATTGACTGACATTTGGTTTTTGAGGCACCACAGTGAGAAACTATCGAGGCTTTGTTGAATGAGAGAAGAGTCAAGCGTGGAAGAAGTATTTTCGAAAACTTTGTATCATCAGCATATAGTGAAATATAGGAATGTCTTATGACCATTTCGGTATCATTAATAGTAAGGATAAAAAGCAGTGGCCCTAAGTCGCTGCCTTGGGGGACCCCAGAGGTAGCTAAAAATGGGAGATCTGAAACGAACATTGTAGTATCGGTTTCCTAAATAAGAAGAAATTAATTTTATAGGGATAGGTTCAAAGCCTAGGGCGGAAAGTTTGAAAAATATAAGTCTATTGGAAATGTTATCAAATGCCTTGCTAAAGGCAGTAGAGATTAAATCTACTTCCTTTCTGAGAGGAAATTCTCCATGAGATAGCGATAAGCGAAGGATTTTGGAGAGCGGGGAAGATAGGGTTAAGAGCATTTTTTAAGGAAAATTGCGGGGAGACCATCAGGACTGGGGAAAATGACGTCATTATGTTGTTTTAATTTATTTTCTAAAAGATAAGGCTCGACTCTTACAGTCGAAGAGAAGGACTTATGCAGAAATTCGGCAAATAATAAAAATAATCTGAGTCTGTTTGAAAGGAATCGTCGGTGAAAGATTGCTTGAAAAACGTGGCAAAAAAATTGGCGATGTCTTGTGGATTATTTGAAATATCAGTATTGAAGGAAAGAGAAGTAGGAACTGGAAAAAGAACTTGGGATCATTTATGAGGTTGGATCGGGGATCTATTAAATAACGTTGGTAAAGAGAGCTGCATAACTCAGAAAAAATTAAGATAAGAGGCGAAATAGTTGGAATAGTCGGCGGGGGACCGAGTGTGAAGGAAAATTGCTCAAAGCTTGTTTCTTTTATTATGTAAGGAACTTGTACCAGGATGAAGAAGCAAACGAAGTTTTAAGGCGACAAACGGGGCATAGAGAGAAATAGAATATTTCTTTGTAAAATATGTCTGTGGCATTTTGTACAATATGGTAGTCAAAACAGGAAAATACTCTGTTGAGGTACTCATTAATAGGGGAAAAGTTTGCTTTATGAAAATCATAGGTGTATAGGTTTTCGACGGGAGGAATTGGTAGTTTGGAGTCATAAAAAAATAAGAGAATGTAAGGAGGATGAACTTTGTCAATAGTGGATAGTGATAGAGAAGACATAGAGACTGAAGATTTATTGGGATCGGTTGTGAAAATGAGATCTAGCGGTCTGTTCATATAGTTTATGATACCACTAACTTAACAAAGGCTAGAATCTGAGAGTCCATCTATAAATAAACATTCTTTGGTAGACGTGGGATTACGAGCAATAAGATGAGATTGATCTTCTGTTAAAGGGTCACACAAAGTAATTCAGTCAGCCGCATCAATAGCAAGTTTATATGATTCTAAAAGTTTTGATGACAAAATATAGCAACATATTGCATAAAGTGACTTGTGTGGCAATGTTATCTTTATTGACACATAGTCGAGGTTCGATGAAGAAGAGGTCGCGATTAGTGAAGAGTTCAGTGTGTTTTGGACAGCTAGAAGAAGAACCCGACAAGTAGATTCTTCCGTCGGACGATTAAGTTCATCATCGCGATAAACATCAAAGAAGAAAGGAACAGTTTTTTATTATGTATGCTAGGAACTAGATTCGTTCCAGTCAGTGCAATATCTAAGACGTATCATGGCCTAATCCATGTTTACTAAAAACTGTTTATTGTCGTAGTTTTGGTTTTAGGTTCAAATCTTTACATGTAAATGTAACTTGTTTCTGTTAAATCTCTTGCGTTCCAATGTGCTGAGACACATAAGAGCAATTACATGCGCCCCATTCGAGCCCATTTTCTCTTTCAAAAGTTAAGGCCAAGACAATAAACGAGTCTAATTTCAAAAGCTTTTCGAAATCCTTCATTGACACTTCTTTATCAAAGGGTATCGATTAAATTTCTCTGAGATTTCACCCTCCCATCGTCTGTTATTGTTAATGGCCCAATGAACTCTATCAACACACATTCTGCCGCATTGGACGAGGCCTCTTTGGCATTTTAATTAGAGACCTAAAGACTGGCACATGTGTGTGTACCAGTGTAAACACTGAATGCGGACAAATCTCTAATAGATGGCAGTCAGCACTTCGTTTTGACACTTGCACTCTGTGGATATAATGTTGCTGTCATGCATGCAAGCACACAACGGACAGCCAAATAGATGAAGAACACTGCTGGAGCACGCATGTTGGCCAATATGGAAGAGTCTCGAAATATTGCATATCTATTCCGTCCATACAATTCGAAACATATACAGATGCGGGATGGGCGACCTGTTTTACCAGTTTCAGATACACAAACTGTCATCAAGAAAAGGACTGAATATGATTTTTTTTTTTTTTTTTAGAATGATGATCCGGATTTGACATCTCTTTAGTGTGAGATGACAACTATGATATTGGATTTTTTGTTTCTATCGTTACAGTGTCTTTGGAAACTTGAGGATGAATAAAATTATATTCCACAGGGTGATTTTCATTTATCAAAAGAATTTCCCGGATTAAAAGGTCAACAGAATGTTCCATCGATTAAGATAACATAAAGGTGAACCCATGTACATAGTTATTTATGAACAAAATCTTTAACATAGTAAGGAAGAAACCTGATTACATTGCAACTAATCCATGTGATGCAGAGCTCCAGAACTTGGATCAATGGATTGAATAGAGAAACTTCCAAAAACAAGAACTTATCCTTACATTTTCAAAATCAATTAGAAGGGGGTGGAAATAACTTTAAGTGGTTTGCAAGACCAAACATCACAAAGACTGAGTTAATTCCTCCCTAAGGGAAACTTACACATTCAAAGTTCTAAGCTTTGCTGTTGTAAGTTCTTTCAATGTAAGACCTCCCCCCCCCCCCCCATAACTTTCATAAAATAATTCCAAAATGCTGCTTTCTCATTTCGAAGGATTAAAGGGATATTATATGGGATAATGGATTCCACACAAAATGCATCTCTTTTCAAAGTAAGCTTGCACCATTTATTTTCCTCTATATATACGCGTTAATGCCAAACAACTGCCACACGGCCATATTGGTTGGTGGTTGGCTGTTGCTGGTGCCGCAGTCGGTCTGTATGATGTCGTGCAAGATATATTACCAGCTGAAACTAAAAACCAAAACAGACTAAAGAGAAGCCAAATCAAAGTAGCTTTTTTGTTATAATTCAAGTTCCAATATTTGAAAATTCAGGTTACTCACGACCGCATGTGGATACAGCTACAGCTTAGCTATAGAATGCACTGTTTGTGCACTCTAACCCAGACCAAACCACATAGGGCGGTTGGCGACCGGAGCGCGGCAGCTATTGGGACAAGTACCTACCTACTTTTTGTGTGTTTCTACTACCAAAGCCAGTAAAGATAGAATCACTGTGCCAAGCATTCGTTAGTTGCTGGCTTTGGTGGTAATTCATTCTGCTAGTTGTTGTAGAATGTCAGAATGAACATAAAGCAACTTTAAATCCAGTGGATGAAGTTACGGATAAAAGTGGTGAAAATATGGATGCAATTACTTTGTTGCAGATACAGACGGATGTTAAGCCGCCGCCGCGCTGCTTGGGGCGCATGGAAGTGGGGGCTCAAAAGTGTTGTAACTTGGTATAAGTTTTGAAGAAGTCTTAATCAAGAGGCTCTCTCTCTCTCTATGATGACCTGACAAAGTCATAAAGATGCTTTCAATCCTGCTACACTTTTCCAAAAAATCAAATGAGTAATAATGGGATTACAAAATTATCATCTGTAAGTCCAATTTGATTCATGACAATCAATCAAAGAGTTAAGTGTCGGTGTCGGAGCACATCATTTCGACGTAGGAGTTATTTTTTGACACTATATCTATAACCTCACAAAATCAAAAAAAAAAAAAAAAAAAAAAAAAAAACATGGATTGACACCTAACCAAGCATAATGCTTGACTTTGTAAAGCAAGATTGGGCTGTCACCTAAAGCCTGGAACGATTAAGATAAATGAATAAAGTTGGTCGAGGAAGAGCCGGAGACGAAAAATATCCGACACAAGGTGAAAAATTGTTTTGACTTTTACATCTCATCTCCCGATGTATACATATAAGGTAATCCGGGAGTGTTTACCGGGAGATAAATATTTCAATTGAATAGGAACGCTTGCTTACGTAAAAGTTTCAGATATGAATGTTATTTCAGATGTGGGATTCACTTGTGTGGTGTCAAGTGGGATAGAAAGAAATTGGTTTTGATTGAGTTGGTTGGTTGGTTGGTTTTTTTGACAGTGACAATAACAGCAGTTTATGTGAAACGGATTAAATTATTTCGAATGAATTGCTCGGATTTAATTAATATTTTGCATGAATAAATACGCAATGAGCTTTAATAATATTATTCTTGTTGAATTAAAAGAAAAATTTAGCAGACGATTGACTTATTTAGAAAATATATAATAAAATAATTTTAAGTAAAGTTTAAGGTATGGGATTCACTTTTTTGATGCTCGATATCTTGCACTAAAGAAGTTGAAACTCCTCTTTTTGTTTTCAAATACATAGAAATTTTAAGTTTCACGTAAAACTTTTGAATTTGTATTTTAAAATATTAAGTTTTGATTCTAAAATATCATCGCTATTTAATTCCATTAAGTTGACTTCTTTAATATGTAATTATCCGCGACTAAAGGGTTTTTGCTATGCTAATGTTTAACATTCTAACAATTACGATGATAGAGAAGTCGAAAAAAGTGGGACCGGAAATTCCGTCCGTCTGTCTGTCTGTTCACACCTCTACAGCCTAAACGGATAGGCGATTCGTTTCAAACTTAGTATTTATTTCTCGGGGGTGTTTTTCATTTTTGCTCTAGGTCGAAAAATAACGGTACCTGCCATACAATCTTTAGCAAAAAGTTTGATTTTCTCGAAAACGGCTCTATCGATTTTGGTAAAACTTTTAGGGTGCTATTTTGTACAAGAGTACAAAAATTTTCAATTTTTTTTAAATTTTCTAAAAAAATTGGCTTTTGAAATACATATTTTGAAAACCGTTTAATTGAATTTTTTTTAAATAATCTTCTCAAATGAAAACTACAGATTTTCTTATAATAACATACTAAAAAAAATTAAAAAAAAATCGAAACGCTTAAAAAGAAACGACTTTTGTCTGACGATTTTCAATATATTTTTTTCCTCGATAGATATTTAGTTTTCAAATTTTATTGCGTACTTAGTTTTTTTTTCGAGAAAACTCTTAAACTAATTAAAAAATGAGAGAATTTACAAAAAAAAAATTATTTTGTTATTTTTATATATACATATGTACATACATATGCAACCACTAAGCAATTATCTAGCATGAGAACCAGTTCGCGCGACCCAGTCGTGCATTTTAAAATGTACCGTTAATATTTGAGCTAATTTTTTTTTATTCCATAAGCTACGTGTACACGATTGCTAGGTCTACAAATATTGCTGGATCTGTCAGTGAAAAATTTGTCTCGAATGGCTGACAACCGTGAACACACCAAATTAATTTGCAGAAAAATTTGTTCATTAATCATTTTGAAGACAAATTAATTTGCAGATGTGGCAATCGTGTGTACACAAAATTCATTGGGAGATCGCCAAATTTTTTTTCATTTTCTGACGTTTCTGCAAATGTCTGCCAATGAATAAATTTGTAGATGCAGTTTAAAGAACATTTGCAAATTTATTCATTGGCAGACAAGTTTGAAAAAGTTCCAAGGCAAATTTTAAGGTGTTTTTGTATTTTAAAGAAAATGTAAATACGTGAACATTTATTTTCAGATTTTTAGATATGGATGAACACATTGAAAATGAAAATACTAAAACATTTCAGCCATTTAAGTGGTAGGCTAAGAAAAACAAATATGTAAAGGTTGTTTTTTTTAGGGGTATAGAATTTTAAGTTGGCAACACTATTATAACTGACGGCCATTTTGTCGGCTGTCAAGTGATTTGTTTTTAGTTTGGTTTGGCATTTCAACACGAATAGATTGACGCCTGAACCATGCTTCCAAATTTTGCAAAATAAAGATCGCCGTCGATCCGAATTTTTATAAATTCATAATTTTGTTTAGCGATGAAGCTCACTTTTAGTTGAATGGATACGTCAATAAACAAAACTGCCGTATTTGGAGTCATGATAATCCTTAAGTGTATATTGAGATTCAGTTACATCCATCAAAACTGACTGTTTGTTGTCTTTATGGGTTGGTGTAATAATTGGTCCGTACTTCTTTAAAAACTATGCTGGCCAGAACGTTACAGTCAATGGTGACCGCTATAGAGCCATGATTACTGACTTTTTCGTTTATCAGTTGAACAACCATGATGTGCAGGAGCTGTGGTTTCAACATGTTGCACAGCTCGTGCCACAATTGATTTATTGAAGGAAACGTTTGGTAACCGTATAGTTTCACGTTACGGACCCGTATGGACCCTCCAAGATCGTGCGATTTAACGCCGCTTGAGTATTTTCCCATGGGGATATTTGAAGTCGCTAGTCCCGAAACGATTGACCACTTGGAGGACAACATTCGCTCCATTATTGCCGATATACGGCAACAAATGTTGGAAAAAATCATGGAAAATTGGACCTCGAGATTAGACTACATCCGAACCAGCTGAGACGGTCATATGCCAAAAATCATGTTTAAAATTGAATGGCAGAAGATTATCTTTTGAATTAAGTAAATTTCATGTCAATTTAAAAAAATCATTTTTGTTTTATTTTATTTCAAAGTTCTATACCTCAAAAAAAAACATCCTTTATATCGGATACCCAGATTTTTTTTCATTTTCAGGGTAAAAAATAAAACCTTAAAATTAAGTTAAACATTTATAAGTTCGTTTTACGTCGAAAGGCAATTAACTTAAGATATTGAGTAATTAAGAGCGCCCGCATAGGGCCAGTAAGTTAGTTAAGTTAATATTTACACTAGTTTTAAATTGTTGTCTAGCATTAAGTAAGTTAATGAAGAAAATAAAAAATAAATAATTAATTATTAAAATAAAAATAAATATTAAATATAAAAAAATTATGAAAAAAAAACCCAGAGACTCTAAATAAAAAGAAACTGTCAAAGAAGAATATAATAATCAGCTATCAAGGTTAAGATACGTTTACAGGGCCTTTGAAATAGCAGCATTAAACTGGCCCTTGACGAGGCCGATTCCAGAAAACAAGACAGCTGGACTAAGCTAAGTTTCATACTATTTTTATAAATAAATACAGTTACTGGATTTCTGCGTTAAAAAAGATAAAGATGTTGAATTTAAAAGTAAGCCCTCTATTATTTTTCATTTATTCTCTCCAAACTCTTTAATCTTAGGACAAAGAAAAATGTCTTAATTTATTTTTTTCTTTTTTGGTTTGTTTTGTTGTTTACTAACTGCAATATTCATCAGCAAATTTTCTTTATAACAAAAAAGAAGAAACAATGCTTTATGACGTTCTAATAAGATAGACGAGCCGGATTCTAATAAAACAAAAAATAAATATTTTTTTAATTTAATCAATTTAATACTCAAAATATTCAACTAAGCTTTAATCTTACTTAAAGATAATAAGGATTTATTTTATAACATAATATAAGGCTTTATTGGAAAGCATTTTTAAGATACCTACAGTACGCAGATACATTAAATTGAGTAAGAAAAAGTCACATTAAAAAGAACATACCACCCATTGAACTGCACACCGACACAATTTGTTTTTACTCTATTCAATTCAATTTTCCTTTTGTAAGTCCTGTATCAATATCTTTCACTTGGATAAATAGCTTCTGGATTATCAATGGTAATCCTTTTCATGCAATCGACGAATAGCAAATCTTATTTCCTTTTCGAAATAATTTTTTTTTTTTTTCATTTCTTCTCATTTTTTCCAATTTTCTTCCTTTATCCTTCACTCTAATCTTCGGATTTACAGTTTAACTCCGTTTATTATTTCCACATTTGGTGGTTTCTGTTTCATCCTCAAGGGGAAGCAACGGCCGCGGCAATGTCGGAAGAAATAAAAATCAATAACCACCCTCAAGACATAATGCTTGTTCACTCACTGCCACCGCTGGCTGCTGGGATTTGCAATTGGTCAGGGATGCTGACCCAACGTGCATCATTCACATTTTTAATCCATTTTCGTCCTTGGCAATCAATTTTTTTTTTCAATTATTTTTTTTAATCATTTAAGAGAATTCAATTAATCACTTTTTGAATTCTCCAAGGATATACAAAAAAAATCGTTAATAATTCAAAAAGGACACATCTCGATGGGAAAATGGAAAATAAACACACAGAATTAATTTAGTGAGGAGCTAAGGATACGGAGAGATATCGACCCGAACTCAGTTAGTGTGTCACCACGATTGACAAGGACGAGAGCGCAACAGAAATGGTATCCTGGTTCAGTTGTTAAAACTCCCTTTCCTATCTTTTGCAGCAATTTTATTTTCTACGAAAATACGCAAAACACAGATACTCACCAATACATAGGCAAGTGTTTAAAGAGAGAGAGAAATGTGCATGGTTGTACTTTTGGAGATGCTGGAGCTGCGGAGCTGGAGCACTGATGGAGAGTTCACTCTCAGTTCACCTTAAGGCGGAGAATTTTCTTACACAAGGACTTTATTGTTGTTGAGTTTGGTATTAATTTTGAAGGTCAAGGAGAGGGAGAATCGTTGTTCAAACACCAGCGAGAACCTCTCTCATAGATACGGATACGCACGCACCAAGCGAATGGAAATCAAATGGGGGTTGGCATGTTTGGGGTTAACCTACCCCAACCCATTGTGTGTGATGGAAAACCATCCTGATCTGACCTACTCAACTATATTTCCATATAAGGAAGAAAAACAAAGTATTTTAGAGTCGTATCCTCCGGTTTCTTTATGAGCGTATTCATTCTCTCCATTTTGGCTCTCTTTTCAAAAAAGGGGGTGGAGAGAGGATGTTTTTAGTTGTGAATGGAGGAAAGTGAAAATGTTTTTTTTTTCTTTTGAAACCTTGATGTTAAAGGTAGATTATGATGTTGATAGAAGAAAACAACAACAAAGTGTTGATGAAACTAATTGCAATACATGTTGCAGTTGCAATTTGAATTTGGAGATTTAGAGTATGCAATGAAAAATTTCGTCTGCTTATGTCCTTGAGTTCTGGAAACATATTTTTCAAGGCTATTTCGTGGAAATCGCTGCAAAATTCAACCGGATATGGTATAAAGTACTAAAGTGCTCACCGATACATAAAACTATGTTTCAAATTTCAACAGAGCAATGTAGGTATGCAGCATGAAAAGTGTGTGAGTTATTATCAAGGTTATAAGTTGTTTTAGCATATGGTAAGCTGCTTCCTGCTTTTAAAGTTCAAGGTTATCCAAGGATTATGAAATGAAGTGATATTGTTTTTAATGTTTCAAACAAAGAACAAAAATTGCTAAAGTTTTTTAATAGTAAAAAAAAATATTTCAAAATATTTATATTTACAACATAATATCTGTTGTTGTTTTTTTTTTGTTTTTTTTTAATAATTAATTTGCTATTGCTTGATAAAATAAATTGCATGTACTTGCTCTTATGTGCGGTCACAGCATATAATAAAATTTGAAAAATTTAAACGCCATTTAATTTCTTTCTTTAAAAAACAAAACTAAGAAAAAAAAATCAAATACCCGTTTTCAAAATATCGATTTTTCAAAAACAACATTTAAGGATATTATTAAAAATACAAAAAAAATATTCGAAAATATTTGTATGCCAATTGGTTTGGCTATTTATGTACAACTTTTTGAATATCAAATTTGATTGTAATCGGTTAAGCAGTTCCGATTCGGCCCAAATCGGCCCATCTGTTTATGCTGTAGAGGTGCGAACAGACCAACGGACGGAATTTCCGGACCCACTTTTTTCGACTTCTCTATCATCGTAATGTCATGTTTGATTATAGGTACTACTTAGGCAAGTTTAGGGTTCTGAATACAGAAAAAAAAATACAATCAAACATGACATTACGATCATTGAGAAGCATAGTTGCAAACAATTTCTGTTTGTCCGCCTGTATGTATAACGAGCTGCAGCCTAAACGGCTTAAGCGATTACCTTCAAATTTTGGTTATGTGATTCTTTTGGCATTCCTCAGAGGGGAAATTGAAATTTTATTTGTAGGGCTGCCACATAACCGTTAACGAAAAGATTAATTTTCTCGAAAACAAATTTACCAAAAATGCCTATTGACTGTCCCTTTAATAACTATAACGGTTTTTAATTAATTTTTGACTTTCTTGGTAACAGCTCATTGAATTTTCATAAAATTTTATATTGTAAAAGATCTAAATAGCTAAATTAATTCTGCATATCAAAATTTTGAATAACTTTTTTTTTTTCTTTCTTTTTTTGCAAATTCAATTTTTTTAAAACTAATCAAGAATTTTTTTTCAATTTTATAATTAGGTGTAATTTTTTGAGGGTTGATAACCTGCGTATTTGACACATCGTGTAACCTTTCGCAGAAAATTTTACCGCCGAAATGTATCGAAGACGGAAAACTTTTCTTTGCTGAAGTTTTTCTGTTTTTTTTTTTAATTATAGCCGATTATCCTCAGAAGTGGAAGAAGCTTTTCGTTTTTTTCAGTCTCGAAATTTAAATGTTATAACATTGACCATTTGGCCATTGGTTTAAGCAAGGGTAATACGTCCACGTTAAATGATCACAGTTACGGTATCTTTATTTTATAAACAAACTTTATAAACGTTTTTTATATAAATAAATTATTACACGGTGTATATTCTTCCATATAAGGCTGTGAATATATTAAATTATATAATAAAGTCGCATCTGTTATTACTGAGTAAAATATGTGTGCTATTTCATCAAACATGATGATACCTCTTTCCACAAAAAAAAATCTAAAACCTCAAACAATTTGCCTCAAATGAACACATTTGTACAAGCAAAATAAAGATGTATCTTTCAGATAAATTGAAGTAATAAATTTTGTTTATTACCCTGTCAATCTAAGTCAATTAACTGTTTTCTATGAGAACTAAGTACATATCACAGCTAAGTAAATACGGAAAACAAGCTCATTCAACTTCAGAGTTTATTTGCAAATTTCGTCATCTAACATTAAACTAAACAGATAGATACTTTATTCATCTAAAAACTCATTACGTTTAGGACTTGTGATGTGAAACATAAAACATTCACCTGCATCAAATAATCACGAAAACGTTTCATGGAATTCAACAAAACAGCTAATAAACCCAATTGACTTAAAAGTATCTGAGCGAATCAGTGCTGCCATCAGATGATTTATTGCTTAATCCATTTTACAATTAAACTTGTCTGATGTCTGTTTGTTTTATATCATAAATTCCTACTCTTCTTGATCTTATTAAATGCCACTAAAAGCAAATGTACAACAAATCAATTTCGTTCCATTGATCACCATCACCATTTTCATCTGTTGGATGCGGGCAGAAGATACTTTTTTGGCATAATTCCCAAAACGGATTTATATCTGTTTTATTGTTTGCCTACAAGGCAAACGTCTCAAGGGTCTTTTAAGATGCTTTTATTTATTTTTTTATGTAAATTAGACTGGAACTTTGCAAAAAAAAAATGGATTCGAATATTGTTTTATGGTTCATTATGAGCGGGGGCGCCATATTGGATGACATTTAATTCGAGTGGTTGCAACAAAAATGATTTTTTATCTGCTTTCGTAATTTGTATCTTTTCTTTGAGATGAGATAGTGTTTGTGTAATTTTTGTATTTAATCAGTCTAGCGGAAATTTCCGGGATTTTCTCCACATTTCTTGTGTTTTTTTTCTTTCTTTTTATTATTTAAGTTTTCAGTTCAATAAAAAATGGCAAAAAGAGTTGATGGAGAACAAAGGATTTTTTTTTAGTATTTCTTCAACTTACTGGGGTTTTTATTTAGGTTCAGTGATTTGACCCGTTTTCGGGGTATTTAACGGGTGATTTTTTTGAGGTTAGGATTTTCATGCATTAGTATTTGACAGATCACGCGGGATTTCAGACATGGTGTCAAAGAGAAAGATGCTCAGTATGCCTTGACATTTCAAGAACTGAAGCCGAACGATCTGTTACAACGTCGAATTTTCAGTGAATGGGCCCTAGAAAAGTTGGCAGAAAATCCTCTTTTTTATCGACAAATTTTGTTCAGCGATGAGGCTCATTTCTGGTTGAATGGCTACGTAAATAAGCAAAATTGCCGCATTTGGAGTGAAGAGCAACCAGAAGCCGTTCAAGAACTGCCCATGCATCCCGAAAAATGCACTGTTTGGTGTGGTTTGTACGCTGGTGGAATCATTGGACCGTATTTTTTCAAAGATGCTGTTGGACGCAACGTTACGGTGAATGGCGATCGCTATCGTTCGATGCTAACAAACTTTTTGTTGCCAAAAATGGAAGAACTGAACTTGGTTGACATGTGGTTTCAACAAGATGGCGCTACATGCCACACAGCTCGCGATTCTATGGCCATTTTGAGGGAAAACTTCGGAGAACAATTCATCTCAAGAAATGGACCGGTAAGTTGGCCACCAAGATCATGCGATTTGACGCCTTTAGATTATTTTTTGTGGGGCTACGTCAAGTCTAAAGTCTACAGAAATAAGCCAGCAACTATTCCAGCTTTGGAAGACAACATTTCCGAAGAAATTCGGGCTATTCCGGCCGAAATGCTCGAAAAAGTTGCCCAAAATTGGACTTTCCGAATGGACCACCTAAGACGCAGCCGCGGTCAACATTTAAATGAAATTATCTTCAAAAAGTAAATGTCATGGACCAATCTAAAAAAAAGTTCTCAAGCTCTTAAAAAATCACCCGTTATTTATATTGTGTTGTGTAAGGTGAACTTTTTTGTGGTCAGGGTAAACTTACTTTAAACGTCGATAATGTGACAGGAAAATAATATCTTGATTTAATGTTTTTGAATAATATTTTGGCATCAAACGAAATCGGTTATGAAAGCTATACCTTACGATGATAGACTTAGGTGATAGTTTTTTATTGAAACCTAATCTCTTGGATTGATATTCAGAATATACATTTAATTTTTTTCCCGGAAATAAACGTAAGTTTTTCTAAGAAATTTCCAAGAGTTTAGGCCATTTCACAAGCTAGTTTAACTCTGAGGCTGTATATTTTATTACAATAAATTAAACTAGAGAAAAATATTGACAACTATAGAGATTCCCATTATTTTCTAACGGCTAATAATAATTTGCATTTCTGATTTTTTACCGCCCATTTGTAATAGCTGCTTGTAAATTTCTTCCAGATAAGAAGAATTTCAGAACAAAGTCAATGTGACCAGAGCCGATCTTGGGATAGGTATTAGGCCATGGAAAAAGTTCTTTTCCAGATTTTGACGAATGTGAATACAACCACTAAGAAATCAAAAGAAGAAATAATTAGAGTAAAGTTGAACATATCTAGCTTACTCTAATTTCGGACGTTGATGGTATTCCGGGAAACAAATAAGACTTCTTTCCTATCTCTAACGCAGATATGTATGTATAGAAGTTGTTTAGGAATTAGGATAGCTCAGAATAAAATGCGCAATTATTCAATTTTTTAAGTAAAACTTTATTTGGATATCACAAATGGACTGTATAATGTAATGGATGCTCTGCTGGTATAATGCACTGGTACTCTTAACATACACTGATTTGAGCCTTTCTCGGCTCGCACGTCTGCTCGTAAACGGTTTAAGATAACAATAATAATAAATTCCATTCTGTGGCTCTTTATATACCATCAGAAAAACAACGTTCCAAACTCCAGTATTTTTCCACTGCTGCAGATGTCTGCTGGCAAGTAACTCTGTTGCCGGTCGCAACTCGCGCTCTTCCAGGCACTATGATAAGGAGTGTGGCCTGTGTACTTTAATGTCAATAGTCTGGTATTCAGCTCGATCGATGATGATGTTAAAAAAGGGGTAATTTGGTTGTTGTTGTGCTCGTGCCCGTAGACATCTGTTGTTGCTCGAATGCACGTATTCTCGTGCATATATGTATACGAAAAGTGAATCGCATTTCTCGCTCCCAACCACCGTCAGCCAGACGATGAAGTTTTTCATTGTAAAATGGGACATAAAAACCAAATTAAAAAAATGGCAAATTTAATGCTTCGAAAACTTAATGCTGTTAAAGCGTGACTTGTACCCATGCCATTGTCTATGAGGGGCACATTCGTATAAGGCCTTATTATAACTTCCATCTATCGGCTGGTATTCTATAGTCTGTTCCGTAAATATTATCGGTACAGGCATTCTGTGCATCTCTTTAAAAAAAACTCCTACACTCCACCATAACCGAACCCAATCAACGTTGATGGAATAATGATCGTTTACTCACTTCTACCTAACCTTTCTGTGTGAATTAAAAAATAAGGTATTTCACCAAAAGAGTTACCTTTGCCAATTGAAAACCCTACTATATAGCTTTTTGATTGGTTTTTTTTTTATTGAGCTTTTTGGGCTTTGGGTTTTGGAGCTTTTGAGAACAAATTTAGTAGTGTGAGAGGGTAGGTGGGTGTTGTCGTATTTGTTTATTAATATTACTAATAGTTAGTAGAAAGAAGTTATTTAAGTTTAGTTATTTAAGTATTTTGACGTGATATTGGGTTTTAATAAGAGTAAAGTAGTATTGTGATTAATACAAATAAATGTAAATAGTATTATTAAATACGGTCAACTGAAATTTATTTAAATGGTTTTTCAACTGTGAAGTGCTAATTATTTTTAATAAAATGTGAATCTATATTTTTTTAAGTTAATAGTGTTGTATTGTATTATAATCAGCATGTGGTAACCCTACGCACATTGCTCTCCCATTTGCAACGATTTATAATGATAAGTACGGAAACCCTGTTAGTGCTTCTACTTGAAACAGAAATATACAAGCCAATGCAACCAAACTGAGAGGCAAACATCCTATATTCTTTGTACTGACAATTTCTGTTGAACAGACTATAGTAGCTTACGTAAGCTGTTAGATAATATTCAAAGAAGAGCCATTAAAATGATTAGAGACATAAACATGATGGATACATTTTTGTCAATTAAAGACCATCGCAATGTTTCTTGTCACTCCCCTTTTTAGGGTTACTTCTAAGGACAGTGTTCTTATCCAATAGTCAGATGCGTTGCTCCCTTAGACAATTTGATGCTAATAACAGGAATTCTAGGAATGGTTATTAGTTTGCCCTTTAGCCTTAATTTTGTTCTTACTGTCAAGTTGTCAACTTCAGAGATTCGTTCTATAGCCGTACCACATGAATCTGATTGTGATATTCAAATTGTGATATCAAAATCCATTGAGTGTGCATTTATTATATAAAAAAAATTGCACGAATGGATCGCACGTACTTGCTGATATGTGAGGTCACATCTTCGAATAAAATTTAAATATAATGCACGACTGGGTCGCACGAACTTGTCCTTATGCTAGATAATTGCTCAGTGGCTGCATATGTATGTATATATAAAAATAAAAAAAAAATCGAAAATTCTTTCATTTTTTTAATTAGTATAAGAGTTTTCTCGAAAAAAACTAAATATGTAATAAAATTTGAAAACTAAATAACTATAGAGGAAAAAAAATATTGAAAATCGTTCGACCAGTTATTTTAAAAACTCGTTTTTTTTTAAACCTTTTCGAAAAAATATTTTTAATTTTTTTTGGCATGTCATTATAAGAAAATCTAAAGTTTTGCTATGGGAAAATTATTTAAAAAAAAATTCAATCAACCCGTTTTTATTTCGAGAACCAATTTTTTTGTTAGGAAATTTTAAAAAATAAAAAAAAAAAAAAGTTTTTGAAAAATTTTAAATGCAATTATTAATTGAATTATAAAAGGCTTCCTGTGTGCTAAATTTTATTGAAATCGGGATAATGGTTAACGATAAAACCGCATTTGAAAAAACCGGTTCTATGGGAGATTTAGCGATTTGGCCAGTCTTTGGTTTTCAACGTCAATAAAATAATCAACATAGGATTGCATGCAAGCTCTGAAAATTTATCATTTTCTCGGCGATATGCATCTTGATCTCAAAGTGGATATTTTATTCAGAACTAGCTTATTCACCGAGCGTTGCTCGGGTATACGATACATTTTCGAAAAATGAACCCGGCGTGGCGCCACATAGTAATCAAAATAGCCTTAGTTACTACAAAATAAGCTATCTTCTTGTGAAACGACCCCAGCGGCACCAATGAGTAATTAAAATGGTCTTAGCTACACCTTAACACATCAGTTTTCTGCCTGTGAAAATACCGTTGGTCCACAAATAAGAATTTTTCAAAAAAAAAACACCCTAGCGCCCCCTATTGGGTAATTTAAATAACCTAAAATACTCCCTTGAACATCAGCATTCTGCCAGTGAAAGTCCCATCAAAATCGATGTAGCCGTTCCCGAGATTATCCCGAACAAACAGACAGACAGACAAAAAAATTTTAAATTTTAAGTACTATATATACTTCATTTTTATTTATGTGTTTATAATTTTTTTCAAACCTAAGCCATGTTTGCAAAAAAAATAAACCAAGGCTTTCGATTCACTTACCTTAAGAAGTTCAAGTTTAGCTTTTTTTCATTTGGATTTGAAAAAAAAATCTTTATATTGTTGTGCTAATTTCACAAAAGAAGCAACAAATGGGTTTCTCTCTGAAGCATCTTTTTCCGTCCGTTCTTTTTTTTGCGCAGCTGTTCAGGCTTTTGATTTAGATAGGTGAATCTGAAAAGAAATAGAAAGTTAGACATTTTGTATTGTATTGTAATTTTTTTTTTCTAGATTACAAATTTCTATAAAACATCCCAATGGCCAAAAAGACCAAAAGATAAAGCTATTTGGAAAAAATAAAATAATGCGCGTAACGAAGCGAACAGAAATTTTAAAATTAACAAAGAAAAAAACGCCTAATCAGCGGAGAAAAATCTGTGAAAAAAATATACCCAAAGGGGTCAATGCTGTAAAGCTCGTAGGTATAACTAATTACTAACTTTTTCCATACTCTATGGTTCGGAATGAATAGCATGCGGATTTTTATTTTATTTTATTTTTTTTTTTTTTTTGTTATTTAACCTATGTTGCGTGTAATTAATTAGAATACAAAGAGGTGTCAGTCTTTCTGCATGGTGGATCAACCACGGCCAACGTAATTTGCGGTCCTAACGATTATGACGGGCATCCGGATGGACGGACGTTTGAATATTTATAGTTTACGTTCATTTAAAGTTTGATGCAATTATTTTAACAAAAGAAGACGTTTATGGTCAGTTTGGAAAATGATAACTAACAAAATTTATAATTTCCTTATATTGTTTATTAAGAGGCTTCAAAAATATAGTTTTATTTTAAATAAAAAAAATGCCACTTAAGTTAATTTATTAGACTTGCGAGCCGCAGACATCATGTTTATTTTTAGTTTTAATTATGAAAATGATTTAATTTTCCTCTTAGCTGGTTCATAAAATTTTAAACAATAGGGCTTTACTTAATCGAAAGAAAGTGTTATAAGCAGCTTTTGGATCAGGTCAGTAACCTTTTTTTTAGCAGAGATAAGAACTAACCAAAACGAAACTAAAGGAAAGGAACTTTAAACGTATATCTTGCCGAATGCTGTTGCAAAAAAATAAGAAAATGACACAGTTATTCTGTCAAAACTTATAAGATGTATGTAATCAAAATGGAGGGAAAATATCCTTCATCCAAATGGTTCGGAAAACTATGATCCCAAAAAAAAAAAACATTGTCATGGAAAATATTCCCAAGTGGAGATTATATGAATAGCACTGTCAAAAAGTTATCGGAGCTCATATAGAGCCACGCTTCTAACTCTACAGGCCCTAACTCTACAAGGCCTAACTCCACAAACTCTAAGCCTTAGTCAATATATGTGCCTTAGGAAGTTAGGAAGGTTTGCTTTCAAAGCTCTGGACCTATTAACAACAAGAGATAAAACATAAGTACCGCTACAGCTTTCGTATCTAAAATCGTACATAACGATTTCCTGGCAGATTTCCGGTGACCACGCTCAATGCAATTTGTATACCTCTCCTATTTTCACTTGCATAACTGCTATGTTCCCCTCAACGGGCATTGCAAAATAAACGAAATCGTAATGCTCGAAAACTTGAATTTTAATTGACAAATTCGACCCTGTTTATCTATATCAAGTAAGTTAACTTCTGGGGTCCCGCAAGGCACCCACTTAGGTCCTCTTCTTTTTATCCTTACTATTAACGATATTGAAATGGTCATCAAACATTCCCATATATCATATTACGTCAACTTTATAAGAAGTTGGGGAGGGAGGAAAAAAGACGCGATGATCTTAAGTTGTGTGGGTTAGTGTTGAAGGAAATGAGATCAAAAAGATTGGAACAATCAGTGGCTCCAGTAAGAAGCCGATGAATGAAAATGATGTCAAAAATATTCCCACGGACTTGAAGGGGGTGAAGATTTACAACTTTGAGTGGGTCAAGGTAGGATGGCAGAGATGAAAAGTTTTTAGGGTCATAAAATCCACGGAGAGCAAAGAGCAGGAAACGACGTTGAACGCTTTCAATTAAGGAGATATGAACCGCTTGATAGGAAGCCAATAATTGCGATGCATACTAAAGGATAGGACGAACATTGGAAATGTAAAGGGATTTGGTTACAAATGGGTTTTGAAATTCTTTGGACCATCTTTTGATAAGACCAAGGGCGCAATTAGTTCTAGATATAGCATTGTAAATATGAGAGCGAAAATTTAATTCGCAATCACAGAGGATGCCTAAACCGAGGATAAGCTGTAGGCGGTTAATGGGAAGGTTCTGAAGAAGATAAGATCTGAGGGGAGGCTTTTTATTTTTTCGAGAAAACGTAATTAACTCGCATTTGGCAAAGTTAAGTTCGAGAAAATTCTTGCTTCACTTTGAAGCGACAGAGAATCAGAACCAGAGGAGATCACTTTGAAAATGTTGGCATCATCAGCACAAAGGGAAATAGAGGATGATTGAATTATCTTTTCAACATCATTAATGGCAAAGATAAACAAGAGAGGTCCAAGATGGCTACCTTGGGGTACAGAGCAGAATGAAAGCGGACTCTGTATTGGCGGTTATCAAGGTTCGAGGATATCCAATTAAGAAGATTACGACTGAAACCGAGAAAGGAAAGCTTGAAAATTATTAAACTGGGAGAGATTTGTTCGAAAGCCTTGCTGAAATCTGTAGTGTTGACGTCTACTTCGTAACCTTTTTACATGACAGAGAGTGAAAATGTTACGAACTCAACAAGATTTGTTGTAATAGATCTTCTCTTACAAAAACCGTGCTGAATTGGGGAAATCAGAGCAATGATTCGGCAATGGGCCGATAGTTAGAAACTTGGTCTTTGGGACCTTTTTTGTGGATTGGAGTGAATAATGGATATTTTCCATAAGTCGGGGAAAGAACCGGTGGAAAGGGATAGCTTGAACAAGTTAGTAATAGGAAGGACCAAACTCGAACAACATTTTTTTAAGTAAAATTGAAGGTATACCATCGATCCCAGGAGTATACTCGTCTTTAAGTTCAAGTAGGCCATTAAGGACTAATGAATCATCGAGAAAAATCCTATTTGAAGGGTCAATATTAAAATGAGAAAGGTAGGAAAAATATGATTCGTCAGGATCTAATGTCTTTGGTGCAAATGACTGTTTAAAGTGGCTAGCGAAGAAATTGGCAATTGTTGAAGGATCATTGGATGACTGGTTGTTGTAGAGAAGAGAGGGAGGGAAACAATGGTTTTTGTTTGGGAATAAATTTATAAAACAATTTAGAATCTGTTATTAAATTCAGATTCCTAAAACCGAAGGAGGTATGGATGAGGTAGCCGTTTATTTTTTAAAATTAACCTTATGAAAGTTGAATGAATACTTAGAAATATTAGGGAGAAGAGATGGTGAGGAAATGAAAAAAAGAGAGAGTGAGAGGGGGATGAAATTGATCAACTACAGATAATGTTTTTGTTAAAGCAAAAATACTAATATATGCCCAGTTTGGAACCTGCTCGAATATTTTTCCTGTTTCATGTTGAAGTTGCGGTTTTTGATAAATCCTAATTTCTCTGAAATTGTATTTCATATTCATAAAAGTACTTTGATGCATTGGCCGGAATAAAAAAAAAATGTGATACCGTTATAAATAAAAAACAGAAGAGGAGATGTATTAGGGCCCCGGGAATAACTATACGTATCAAAAGAAATTATCCAAATAGTGAACTTGGGTTCAAAACGTAATTTCATTCGTTTATGAGCAATCGTATTATTCACCATTACATCGAACGGCAAGAAGTTTAACTTTTTTTTAACTTTAACTTTTCACTCTTGACATTCGGTGCTGAGCTTTTTAACGAAATAACATACGTACATGATAACACGACATTGATCGTTTCAGTCTCACGAAATGATCCAATCGAGAAGGTTGAATAATAAAAATAGTCTTAATTTATAACTGTTTCCACTTAAATATTGTAGATTTGTTTCTTTTAACAGAAGCAACCGAAAGAACGATAAGTTGTTTGATACAACCATATCAAATGGGTTGGAGAGGTCTAAAAGAATTGGCTAAAAGTTCAGTCTTTTTCTTCGATGGACAGATGAAAAACTGTAGTGGTGTAGTTGTATTTAGCTTGGAAGCCTGGTTGGGAATAGTACTAATTATTTGTTATGGTATTAAAGTCATATAAAATGAAAATTGGTCTGACTTATTTACAATGCGACTTTTCGAGAATTGGAATGATTTTCTGAATGATTGTTGTGAAAACAGTATTTAATATATGTTTAAAGTACGCTGAATAATTGGAAATTGGTTCTATGAAATACAGGATTTACGTTTTCAACTAATACAATGCTGGATTTTATTCGCAGAAAACATTGTACAACTCCGATACTGTCGACACAAATTACAATGTTTAATGAAATTATAGTAATGTGCGGAATAAGATTGTTTATCGGTTCTAAATCTACATTTCTATTTGTCCAATAAATAGTTCCTTTAAGAAGATTTATATTCTCATCTTATTTTATTCTAAATATTAAGAAATTAGCTATCAAAAGAATTTTTTTTTAATTAAAACCGTTTATTAATGTAAATGTTGGTCATTCATAAGACATCATTTTCCAGTTCAAAATTGCAGCTGCTTTGTTTATTTAATTTTTTTTTTTTTTCAATATTTAGTTAAAAATTCTTTGTTTCCAAGTACATAATGTGTGAAACTATGAAGTCATGGAAAACCAAAAAAAAAAACATCACCATCACCATAAATCAAATCTCAACGCCGATGTAGTATTGCGTTAGAAGCTGCGTGATCTCTTTCGTGAAAGAATCAAAAGTAGCACAAGGAATTTCTTGATTATTGTTTTCAGTGTTCTCACTTCACACTAAATGATTTCTTCATTTCCCAACCAATTCACCACACATGAATAAATTGTTTATGTGAAAAACATTTCAAAACACCCAAATATGTTTTTTGTTCGATATATCTTCGTTTCCACCAACAGCATGTCATTGCATTGGAAAAAGACGTTTACAAAAAAAACCTACATATTTCGTCCACACCCTAGTGTTTGAATTTAATTTGAAAAATGATTTCTGAATTTTATTTTTAAAATTTTCCACGTCACTCCCCGGTCGAGGAGGAAGAGGTGGTGATAAAAACTCTAAACTTATGGAATGCCAGAAAATTGGATAGCAAGTTTATTAACACTAAGTGTGGGCCAAGATGAGTTTGGTCGTTGCCAAGAAGTGATAAAAGGGATATTTGTAGGCTGGTTGTCTGAATGTCTTGAGGGAAAAACATGAGAAATAACAATAATTTAGGAGCAGACTTGTTAAGCTATTTTGATGCAAAGCATTGCCAACATATATAAAAAGACTGTGTTGACACGTTAATGCTCCAAATGAGAAGGAAGCACTTATGCCACTGCACAGAGGCTCTTACTGAAATGTATGTGTCGTAGGTTCGGCACTAGGTTTCCCCGGCAAACAGTGGAGTCGATTGCATGTTTTCGGTGTAAAAAATCATTTTTTAGGGTTTCAGACTTTTGTGTTTTTTTCTAAAGTAATTCTCAATTTATTCTCAATTCTCTTCGAAAAGTGTTCGTCTAAGAATCAGGATATGAGCTGGCTTGGAAAGTCGTTTACAGCCAAAAGTTAATGTTGTTATAGAATAGCAGAGGGGTAGACCTTGATTACGGTAAGAGGATGGCGTAGATTAGGAAAATAGGCTGCATTAAAATTTGCAGCCAAACGGGAATTCCTTTAACACCCTGTCATCATGTAAACTTCCTGGTCAACTTACGTTCAGATCGTAGAAGTAACGATCTAGGCTATTTGACGAAGTTCTCTTCATTTTCTCTGGGTGCATTGATATTTATCATGAATATATCCAACTACACGAAAAAAATCTTTTTGAGAAAAAAATTGGGTAGCTATTTGCGAAGAATTCTCTGGCCAGCAAAAGGCGTTTGAAAGAAATTCATAAATTAATTATTGCATTTGAAACTCGGTGTACAACTCTGCAAAACTGTTGCTTTGCTTATTCCGTACATGGATGCAACTCCATGGTATTCAGCTCTATTCCCAATTCAAAGGAGTGTACATCAAAAATGTTTCAAGGGACTAAACACATAATATGCCGCTATAACTGTATAGTTCTATATTTCTGTATCTCTATGTATCTACATCTTTATATCTCCATATTTCTGTATCCTTATATATCTCTATATCTCTGTCTTTATATAAATAACTATCTGATCCTCCCGTCATTGCTCCGGTACAAAATTTACGATTTTTCCAATTTCCCTTTTCCGGAGGGGTTTCCCAAAATTTTCTTTTGTAAGAATCTTTGACTAGGCAATTATGTACAACAGGAAAAGAAAAATTCGAGCCAAATTGGCAGATTATTAGAGTTTTAGTAAGGATTTCTAATTTGTTTGAAAATATAATATAGCCTATGTCACCCGAGGATAGTGTAGCTTCCCAACAATGAAAAAAAATTTCAAATCGGTTCAGTAGTTTCGTAGCCTATTCAAAGCAAACAAAAAAATCAAATCTATCAAATTTTTCCTTTTTATAATATTAGTTGGGGCTAAAGCATTGACGACCATGTGAGTGACATTTTTGGTCATAACTCCGGACAGCAAACAGACAAACATGTCCTAAGATCTACTAAAAATTTTATTCAAATCGATTGAGCAGAAAAAAATAGTTCGCGCAAAAACAAACGGATTGTTCTTTATATATAATAGATATACAGAAAATATATATGGCCTTCTTTTTATTATTTTTATTTGAATACAATTCTAAGTTTTATATGGTGTGATTGTGAATTTTTGAAAAAAGCGCCCTCAGCGAGGGTTGTTAAGATAGCCGAAAGAACATCTTACAGAATCCGCTATATACGTGTGAAAGTCCCGCCATGATCACTCCATAAATAATGAATTTTGAAAAAAAAACTACCCGAACGCCACTTAGTGGGTAATAAAAATAACCTATATTACTCCTTAGAACATCAGCTATTTGCAATTGAAAGTCTCATCAAAATCGGTGCAGCCATTCCTGAGATAAGACGGAACAAACAGACAGACTTTCTAGGTACCCACCCATCAATAAAAACTATACAATCTGAATTTTTGTATTTTTGTCACGATTTTTAGCATGTGGTTCCACTGTGCTTTTTTAAAGTGTTTACCTCTATATCTGAAGCACTTCAACTCCAGAAGTTCTCACCAAAAACAGTATAATAAAAGCACTTATAGCTCCTGCTTTCAACGCAATTTTAAAAGCATTGCCTCAAAAACAAGAATTTTGTTTACTTATTGCTTTAAATATTCTTACAACCCCAGGCCAAGTAGTTAAAATGTTCAACCTTTGCAAACACACGCAAGAAAGTTGTTTAACATTATTAGTGGTCGCTTTAGTTTGTCATTTCAGGGTGCGTCTAATCCTTTTCAGCCAGCCGAAAGTAATACCCGACGCACGATGTTCCACAGGGTTGAAGATTCATCATCCATGAAATAGAACTCTCGTCAATCAAAATAAAATCGCTTTATCGATTTCTGTATTCAGTCAGAGAGCAGAGGCAGACAGGTCTTTGAACTTACATAACCGGCTGATGCCATAGATGCGGACAGAGTAAGGGGTGGCTTTTCGAATAACCCTCTCTTACTGACAATCTTTTCATGGAGGTTCCTTTGCCCTATAGTCACTGTTTTTTGAAAGAGGCAAGAACACAAGACAGCAAAAGTACACTAATGAACTTAAGACCGGTTGAGTGATCCAAGTGTCTCCTTTACTTATACTCTTGGTTTAAAGAAACCTATGTTCTCAAGTAAGTTGCATGGTAAAGAGGTAGGCAAAGGCGAACTGGAATTCCTCAGTCTTTAGACGTTTACATTTTTTTTTTTTTTGCTGACATAAGGAAAATGAAAAAAAATAAGTGCAAAAAAGAAGTCAAGAAAAGTTAGGAAATTTATATTAAAACTTTATTCTTTAAGTTTAAGTTTTCTCCATTTCTGGAAAGGATTACACAAGCTTTGAAAATGAAAGATGAACGTTTGCTGCCGCATTTACAAGGAATTGAAAATTCTGCTAAGCGGATGAACATTGTGTACGCGAAAGTTTCCAACGTTTGCATTGTTTGCACTTGCAAAAAAATGTCGTTGAAATACAAACTTTTAAGGAAAGTGATTCTATAATAACAATAACGCCTGAGTATGTTCGACTCACTTATTTCTTAATAACGCATCTTTTTCTTTTTTTTTTTAACAACTTCAGAAGTGGAAAACACCCACTTTTTTAAAAATTGTTTAAGCCCTACACCTTATTAGAAATGAAAGAAATTTCTTTAAATGAAAATTTTCCATAAGCTTCTCCTTTAGTTCTTCACCATAGACCTTACTTTTCAATCAGACTGTACACAACTCAAATAACTTAAAAAAAAAACTGTCAAAGTGAGAAATTAAAAATGAAAACCGAAAACTAAAATCCTAAGTTGCAGTCAGCTTAAAAAGTTTTCCATTTTTCAAAGGACGTTAAACACTACACAGCTTTAAAATGTAAGTCATTTGTTTTTGACGTTAAGAAACGTCCCCAAAGGATGAAAGTTCGCCTTTCGTTTATTCGCTACTTTTGCTTTGTAAACTTTTGACAAGTTCTCAAGGATAATGATGTCATACACAATTTAGTTATTTTAAGGACGTTACCCTGACGTAATGTGTCAATTTGTTGTCGGTAGGGATTTGATCTCAGTGGCATTGAAAGAAAAAAATAATGGAAAGCCAGTAATGACGGCGACTATAGTTTTCAAGAAACATACATAATTACTGGACAGTGGAAAATAAGATATTCACTTCGAAAAAATTCTGCCAAAGCTGAATTTTGTTGGAGAGCTTCATTTTCATTTTTATTTCTTTTGAAAAAAGAGCACTTATGTGCTTAATCACATTATGGAAGGCAAGATCTTTGACAGAAAAAAATTAACATTAACGTACAAAAATTACACGTTCTGAACATATATAAACGACAAAAAATGTATGTCTGTCTGTCTTTCCCCTGTGGGTGCTGGATGAAAGAATAGGCCCACGGTACGAATATGCCTGCAGTAGGAGTTTGCTAAAATATCCTCCCCTATAGGTGCGGAGGCAGAATTGGCCTATGGTAGTGCGTGTCTGAGGTAAGAGCCCTCTAATCTCACCACCCTATAGAATGGGTTTAAGAATTATTCTATGGCCGCAATGCCGGGAGTAAAAGTCTTCCAATACCAAGTCTAGTTAGGTCACTACTTCACGAACGGCTGTAGGAACTATTGCTTCTAGGCTGGCAGCAGGGACAGTCCGGGTCTTCACCGTAGTTGATAGGATTTACTTAGATCTGTTAATTTACTGGATGGTGGGCTAGCGACTTTATGGGGTCGAATCACAAGTGCGTCTCGATAGAGACGGGCGAGGCCTTACCTAGGGCTTAAAATTAGGGACCATGGGTTAACAGGAGCCTCAGCTGATTACACGAGCCTAGCTCGGTAGCAGCTGCCTGTTAAAATTGCGGTAGGGCCCTTTGTGGGAGTTTCATGGGGGCTGTGTGTTTTTCCAAATGCGGAAGCGAAAAGGTATCTTTGGTTTCTGGGAGGATGGCACGGCTTCGAAAGAAGTGTGTGGACATTGTCTTATTTAACCTTGATACTAGGGGTGCTGATAGGCCGTGCTTCTTAGCAAGAAGAATGGATTTACCGTAAAAAATTCATTATTAGCAACTAGAGTGCTTTGGCGTACCACTGTAAGGGTTTTGTTGCGCTCCAAGGTGACTCCAATGTGGGTAGGCTCACCGTGAAATTAAGCCTTAATAGGCAGGTGCTCACGTAAAGCCTCTTCACGATCTGTCTGTCTGCCTGTTGAGAACCGTAGAGAACCGTAGAGTGATGGCCGTAATGGCATTTGATGTAAAAGATGGTTGGCACTGAAAGCCGTTTGGCTGGTGCTTTCCAGGCACTCTGTCGGCGTGAGCAGGTGACCTTCCAGGAAATGTGTTGTTGGTGAACTTAGCAAACTCACCAATAGAAGATATAACCGAGCTCTGCTTGGTGTGTAACCACACCTTGTTTGAGCGAGGTTATTGAGATAAATGATGGTTGGCTTCCGAAATCTTGACAGAGTGTCCTATCCTCCGCTCTGGCTTGTGAAAGAAGGAAGTCTTTCAAGAAAAATGAAATCAAATGTGGTGATTCCTTTAGCGCTGAGCGCTCGGTCTCGCAAAATGATGTGAAAGTGTAGTTGTCCCAGTTCGAGAAGTTCCTTAGAAGCCTTCGGGTGGAGGTATCTCCGACTGGGACTAACCGTGACCATGTGTAGCATGGATTTAGGTCTGTAGCTGAGACCCAGAATTTCGAAAAGGAATTGACGGAAACATTGCCGCAGGTGACGTGCCCCAATGAGTTGGGCTTTAACTCATGGGTGGTGATGAAGATTTTAGTGGCCTTATGTCAACACTGTTGTCTAAGCCATCACTTTAAATTCGTGTTGATGGTTCCCGGATGACTTTTGTGGTAAGTCAGACCAAAAGTTTATTGAAGCTAGGCCATATCCATGGCTGAATAAATGTTGGGTATCACGGGATATCAGGGAAGCCCAGTTGATTACGTGAGCAATGCTCGGTAGCAACTGCCTGATATATGGTGTAGGAGTTCGTGGTGGCTGTGGTTATACCCAAAGCGGGAGCATATGGTTTTGAACCTGCACTCACGCTGCCTAAACGGCTTAAGCGATTATTTTCAAATTTAGTGTGTGTGATTCTTTTGGCAATCCCTAAAAAATCTTATTTTTCACGAAAACTGCTCCAGCGATGTTGATGAAAAAACTTTTGAGATATTTTTTGTTGGTATTGGCTATCATTTGATGAGAACCAAATTTACGGGAAAAGTCCATAAACGGTACCTTTCTATATTCTTTCTATTAAAATCCGTCCCACAATTTTCGAAATACTTTTTTCATAAATTCGTTATTATACAAGACGTGTGATGGCGTACTCCATTCTTACTAAAAACCGTTAAGTGTTGTGGTTTTGACACTTTTTATAATTTCAGGTAGTGTTATTTTTCTGCGTTGCTTATTATTTAAATTTTATGCGACGATGTGACCGCACATATGAGCAAGTACGTGCGATCCAGTCGTGCAATTTATTTTATGTGGCTACTTTAAATTTTTGCCAACAAGGTGACGTCGCTAGAAAAGGAAGAGAGCCAATATAGAACGAGAGATAGCAGCCGTTTCTGTCGAAATGTCAATCCGATTCCCGATTTATTGAAAATTGTTTTAAACAAATTGCCAGCTGCAAACATGCTTGGGCTAGTGGACGAAATAAAAGTTTAATTAAACTTCAAATCACTTAAGTAAAATATTCGATATATCTGAAACGGCTTACATTAATCAAAAACAAAAGTTCTCAAGTCCTTCCAGTATTGAACTTTTATTTAGTTTTGTAGGTGTTGCTCGGGTAAACCATACAAAAATGAAAAAGACGACTCGTGGTTAGGTGCCTCCTAGTTATTCTTACAAAATTGTCTATCTGCATGTGGAACAACCTCAGCGGCACCAAGGGGTGATTAAAATAGCCTTTGTTACTCGTTAAAACATCAGCTAACTGCTTGTGTTAGAAATTCAAATCAAGAATTTAAAAAATTCAATATTTTAACAGCATAAAATTGAAGGGAGCAACTACCTCATTATTTATGGACAAGCAAGCAAAAAGGGTCAACTTCTCTAAAGAGCAAACCAGAGCCACATCTACTTCTCGGTCCGCAAATTATAATAACAACCACATTTGTGGACCCAGACGAAGTCAAGTCAATAAAATCAACCCTCATGAGCAGCGAACAACAAGAGTAGACTTTCCTTCAAAGACGATAAAAAACAATATCATTGTCTGGGTAACGGTAGTTGGGAGCGAGAAATACGATTCGCTTTTCGTATACCTACCCAGAGCACGAGCATACGAGCATTCGAGCAACAACATACGGGCACGAGCACAAGAACAACCGAAATAACTCTTTTTAGCATCATCATCGATCGATCTGAATAGCAGAGTATTGACAAGAAAGTGCACAGGTCACGCCCCTTTTCATAGTACTTGGATTAGAGGGAGTTGCGACTGGCAACGAAGTTTCTTTGCCAACTGGAGCAGTGGAAAATGACCAGTCAAGACGAGAGCATTGTTTTGCTCATGGTATATAAAGAGCCACAGAATGGAATTTATTGTTGTTGTTATCTTAACTCTTCTACGAGCAGAAGTGCGAGCAAAGTTCAGTCTTCAGTCTTCAGTGTGTATTAACAGTACCAGTGCATTGTACCAGCCGAGCATACATTACATTATACAGTCCATATCCAAATAAAGTTTTACTTCAAAATAGAATAATTGTGCATTTTATATTGAGCTATCCTAAACAGCCTGTAAAAGATTCTTCAAATTCGGGGCATAAATAAAATTTTTCAAACTCCCTAGAACATCAGAAATCAGTGAAATTCCCATAAAAATCGGAGCAGCCGGGAAGAACTGATCTGAGGTTATGAATCTTCAAGAGTCATTGACTTCTCTGAAGAGCTCCTCTGAAAGCAATTGCAATTGCCTTATCATTCTTTCAGCTGCCAATCAGTCTAGAATTCTCCATTCAAGCGATCATTTAATTTTTTGTGATGAATTATTGTTTTTGTTGTTGCATACATATGTATCTTTATCTACATTTTGAAGTCATTTCATTTGAATAGCCTTGGCATTTATCGCAAAAAACTCAACGATAAGTCTCCATTGTTTCGTTCATAAAAAAAAATAAACAACCCAAAAGGAATGAAATACTTACACTGGGATTGAAAAAAAACTATACAATATACAACATATTGTCTAGCTACAAGCTACAAGTACTTCCTGTGTGTTTTTTTTTTGTGATTGGGATTTATCTATGGCTATAGATACTTCATCTAGACACAAAACAATGAAGCTAATCGCATTAAAAGTCGAGGAAAATGCGGAATGTAAACTGAGCGCCATAATCCGAGACGATTATTATCTGAACAGCAAAAACAAAAAAAAAACCTCGGAATAGAAGGACAACGAAATGAATGGTTATGGTCAATGAAGAAGCAACCATTGCCGGATGGCGGATGATGGGCATTAGAACCCAACAAATAACCAGCAAACTAGAAAAAAAACAAAGAATGACACAAGAAAGTATCTATGAGATATGTTTATTGTGTTCGGATGCAGAATCAAGAACATAAATTGCTTATTATGGTGTCGCCGCGTTTTTATGAGAAGCATTTGGAAACAGGCATTGCCACGGAAACTGAAAGCGAACTGAAGCGTTTCTTAGTCTGTGAGTCAAGCCGGGCCTTGTGTACCATCAAAGTTTGTTTGTTTTGTGCTGAGTTAGTGAAGCGTTAACTTTTTACAGCCAAACAAGAGTCAAAGATACAAAAGAACATATGTGATGAGGAATGTTTGGTTGTAGGTTCTTGTATATGCCATGGGATTGTTGTTGTTACGGGAAGTTGGAGGCAGTAATGAGCTTTGTGGCTCCATCCACTGCCATATATGGTTCGGAGTAATTATGCGTTGTGAGGAATGTATGTAGAATCTAAGGAAAGCATTGGAACACGAAATAAAAGAATAAAAAGATACCTATGTTTGGATTGGGAAGATGTGTTTTTTTTTGTTAATCGATCAGGAAAACAACTTTTGTATGATAGAACAGGTGTAAAAGGGTGCAGCAGATATCAGGTTATTCAATTAATTTTTTTAGGTGATAAAAAAGACTTAGACGTGACATACAAGTTTGTTTTGTTTTGTAGGTTTTTTGGAATGGTTTCATTTTATTAATACAAAAAATTAAAGGTGTTTTAATAATCAGTCCGATCTAAAGGGGTTTCGGCTACCCTTAGAAAACTGATACATTGGGAGAGAAAAAAAGAGTTATGCAAGGCGTGCCACATTCACGTGGTACGGCTAAAGAAAGAAGATCTGTATTTGACTCTGCGTCCGAAGTTTGGTCCAAAGTAAGCTTATGGGTAGTCCTAGCGAGAATTACGAATGAATCATTTCAGGGGAGGATGCAACTAGCTGCCGATCCTAAAGATATTTAAATGTATCGGTTATTGTACGGCCGCCTCTCATTGTCAAAACCCAAGGCTTAGCAGCAACTCCCAAAATATGGGAATTATACTCAAGTTGTAGCATAATAAACGCCTTATAGACTGTACCCTCATCAGATGGGATGAAACATTTTTTGCAGCTTAAAAAAAACCTACAGACACCTCGCAGCGTTCCAAGTCTCGTCGAATATGTATGTAGTTATTAGATAGAAGATGGTTTGTAAGGCACGTTATAAATAATTACGACGTTTGCCTTAAAATACAAAAGACTACGTTGAGTTGAGACATTGTTGTCAAGATCAGAATTTAATGAATGTTTTAATTGGATTAGTTGTTTCAAATAATAGGTTTTAGATAAATATTTATAAGGAGAAAAAACTGAGCCAAGAGGGACTGATGGAAAAGTTTATACAGTATTTTTGGCAGCGTTGAAGAACCACTTTTCAGAACACTAGCAGGGATACTAGAGCCTTGCGACTATACACTAGACTAGACTATAGAAGATTAGTAGCTTAAAATTATGTACGGTCTCGAGTACAAGAGGAGTCATAACATCTGTCGGCAGCATTAAAATTGAGTTTGGCGCAAATTGTTTGAACCGTAATGTCTCGGAGACAGGTTGGCTCATCAATGGGCTGAAAAATACAATTTAATACGATAATGCTGTTTAAAGCTACCTATGCAAATCCTGCCTGCATCAGCAAATGGTGCAATCTTTTTCAGAGTTGGATCAATTGGATGAAATACCGACCTTAAGCCCGATCAACTTATAGTTCTGACTGTTTTTTTTTTCAAAATTTGACCAAAGAATAGTCTGGGAATGGGAACGATCTGAAAATCACCCAACAATGTATTTAAACATTTTCTGTTCAGTTCTTCCTCACACAAACCTTAAACTATGCAACAATGCTTGATCCGCTCGATTTTTTTTAACAACTTTTCCTACATTCCCAAACATTGAAATTGAACTGAGAATGTAATTGGTTTTGATGGTTTCTTAAAAATAAAATAAAAATTATAAAAATAATATTCGAACAACGATGGGACAAAATCGTCTATTAAAGTTATTCCTACTCGGCTTTGAAAGCGATATATTCCAGGAACTGAATTTCAGCGAAATCATCAAGGATTTTTCAAGATTTTTTATTTCAACTCTTTTGGTCTTTGTTCTTTGGAATTAGAATAAAAAAAAAATATTCCAATCATTCTCCAACGTTTCGTGAGTTTTTTCTCACTTCTTTAGAGGATATATGTTTTATTTGTTTGGCACAGATGAAAAGAAAAACAAAAAAAAAGAGTTGGTTTTCTGTTAAGACGGGTTACGAATGATAATTTTACTTGATAACGTCATAAGAAAACATTGATGGCAGCAACACCAACATACAACCATTAACTCAAACCCACAAACCATCTCGTTAAACCCACACACACACAGACACCAATATCTACATCTATTTTCTATTTTAACAAAACTCCGCCTATTTTGTATTTTTTTTCTTGTTCTTTTTGAATTTGAGTGTTCACCTGGTGCTCAGAATACATTTGCGGTCGATTGTGCTTGAAAAAAATGACCCACAAACCTTCTCGTTACATCTACTCTCTACTTTATCAAAACTCCGCCTATATACTTTTTAAATTTGACTGGAATTATTTTGGGAATTTTCGCCTGTTCTTTTTTATGTTCGCTTAGTGCTTGCGACCAATTTTGGTTGAAAGAACCACAGTATCGCTGTTAGCATGAGTCATGAGTCTAATCAGCATGAGCCTTATCATCTTCGATTTATAAAACGTTATCACGTCAAAAACTTTTCACCAGGAATAACCCCCTAGATGATGAAAAAAAGATGCCAGATGATGAAAACGGTGAAGATGATGAGACAGGAGTTGATAGATCAAAGAAAAATGTTTGACCAGTAAAATGGGAATATTTGTGAAGCAACCAAATCCCTATGGAACTTCTGTCGGGAAATTATTGCAAAAGATAGCCTCAGATTGCGTTATGTCCTACAAAAATAAATCTCTTTTTCCCTACAAGGACCACCTATACGCTTTTATTGATGAAAAGAAATACAAAGACGAACTGGTAAGCTTTAAGATTGATCGTGCAGCTAGAACAATCCAAGAAAACCATCGTGAGGATTTGATGAAAATTCTTCTGAGAATTCTCTATGGAAAGACAACCACCAAGATAACACAGAAGAACGTTAGCAGTTATCCTTTTTTGATCATTTCAAAGAGTCAATGAAAAAGTAGAACATGTAACATAGAATAGTAGTTCAGAAAAAAATGTTTCAACTTTTCAAAACAGATAGTAACTGAAAAACTTTTCCATCGAACCTTAACCATATATAAACTCCAAGACTGTGACATCCATTCATATTTCTTTCAATTGAATAAACAATATCGTTTTTTTAATAAAAATAAGTCAATAAAATGAAGATCTATTGATGCAATAGAATACTCAAACAAGTACAACTGGTACCATAACGAACAATATCTTCCAAATCAATTGTTTACATTTTGGTGTATGTATCTTTTCTTTGAAAGCACAAACAAACTAGATTTTAAACCAACTTTTCTGACCATTGCCATCATCTAGCATCGTCGTCTGCTTCTTAGTCTTCATCTCTTCATCATGCCACCAAGCATCAGCAACACCATCATGATTCTCAGTGCAATTTGACCTCCTCAGAAACACTTCAATGTTGCTCAAGGGTTCGAATTTCTCTTCTCAAGATGCGGGTATACAACGGAGACGTATTACACTGAAAACCGGCAAAACCGAAACAAAACTTAAAAAAAAAGAGTTAGCCCCTTTTTTGGTCTTCTTATTCAATTCGAATGCAACAACTCTAGAGATTGAATAACAAAACCAGGCTTTGTTGTGGTATCTCAATGAGTATGCTTTAAGAGATATCTAACAGATACACGTAGCTGTAATTAAACTTTCCGTAAATTATCAAGTGAGTTGAAGTTGGTATTTAGAGGTGTGTTTGGGTATAATGAACAGTGTGTTTCGGAGAGTTGGAAAGCTGGAGAAAATTAAGATTTTCGGGTAAATTCGCACAAAATTTAATGTTTTCTTGACTATAATTTTAAAATTGAATAAATGTTTGATAGAACCAAAATTCATTAGAAAAGCATGCAAAACTCAAGAAAAATTCTCACATTTAAAAGTTCCAAAGTAGAGACCAAAAATTATGTTTTTTTTCCTGACATGTTTGATGTAAAAATTAAATTAAAAAAAAAACTGCAATTGGTCAATAATTACCTTACCAATTCTTTGTTTGTACGGAGAAAGTTAATTATATAAATACTTTGAAAATCAGCAATACACTCCAGAACACCCTGTACCGCCATACAGAAAACATAAGGTGTATGAGCAATCCCATTTGCAAAGTAGAAATTAATTCAATTTTCTACTTCCACAAAAAGGTTGCGATGTACATCATCGTTCAAAGAAACGGTACTTAGAATTGATATCCGCCAGCAAAAATAGAAAATTGAAGATTGAAGAGACTAAAAGACTAAAAGAAATCGAAATTTTACTTAATTGCGACTCGATGATTTAGGGCCGTTTTGTTCAGTCAAAGTTGAACATATCTTGAGGATTTTTATTTCCAACTGGTGAATTTGCTTTTTTTTCAATCGAAGTTGACAGTTTCAGCTTTCGATTTTCAACTCGAGAGTTAATAAACTTCAAAATTTCTAATTTTCCCCAAGTAATAGAAGTTGAGGAGGAAACTTTGGGATTTGTTTAATTTTTTCTGAGGCCTTGATTACATTATTTCTTTTTCAATTGTTTTTTAGTTCTTTTTTTTAACAAAAATAGTAAAGGGTGTAGAAAAGCAGGAGGAATGAAAAATTTAAGATTTTTTAAGGTTGAGTTTTGACGTTCCTCATTTGAAAAGAAGATGCTATTCACAGACTAAAAATAAGAACTTTTAAATTGAAAACAATTTCTAATCATGTTTTTAATGGTAATGAATAAGTTTTTTTTTTTAAATTTCGCAGTTTTTATTCGAATAAAACACAGTTTAAAATATGAAAGACACGTTCGTGTTTGTCCAAAAGGAGAATGAAGAAACAGCTGTAAACAAGGTTTTTTGATCAACACATGTTTTTATCTTACATTTTTGTTGGCGGTGTTTTTTTTCTTTTTTTTTTTAATAAATAGTGTTTTGTTTCAAAGAAAATAATAAATACTAAATTATGAATTTTCAGAAAAAAAATCTATCAGACATTTTCTTTTTCAGATGATAGTGACGTAAGACGCAGTCGGTCAAAGTCAGCATACCTTATAAGATTTCACTGCATCATATGTGTTGTGGAATTTGGCATTACAGATGTCAATTTTCAAGCAAAAAATAATGGCGCAAGAATCGACAACCTATTTTTAATACATTAACTTGACACTACTTAAAATTTTTAGTTCTGCAATAAAATGTGCATTACTAGTTAATATCAAATTTGATAAACAGAACTTACTGGATTTAGACTAGGTTTGTGTGTAGTCTTATTTTCAAAATGGCGTTTTGTGAGAGCGATCTGTCATTATCTCAAAACTCTTAGTTTCACACTAAAAAGATAATGCAGGGGATTCCTGTAATTAAAAATCTTGTTTACATGATTCTTCTTTGCGGTGGTTTCTTCATTCTTCTTTTGGACATACACGTATGTTGGTGTTTGTTTACACTGATTTGGATTACCCCGAATATTTCCAATACTTTCATATGAACTGTGCTGTTTTATTCGAATGAAAACTGCGAAACTCTAAAAAAAATCAATCTAAATCTATTCATTACGTTTGTATGTACATTCTCTTTAAGCCGCAATGAGTAGTGCTGAAGTTGCCAGTTGATGTGAATATCGAACAAGAAGAAACAAAAAGCGGTAAATGTTCTCGTCTTCACTATTAAGAGTTAGTTACTGCACAGGGCATCCATGAAAGTACTACATTACTGTAAGCGAACTTGGCTTCATTAAAATAATGAAATTGACAAATAAAGCGAGACGAATAATTGTAAAATAAATATATATCTGTTTCATACTTTTTGTACTCGCGCCTTTTTCCCCTTTTTGAATCATATCACTTTCAAACGAGAAACCTCAAATCTCAAACTTAAGAAAATCTTCAACTTTTCATTATTTCTTTCGTTAATTCATTTCTCCTAGTTTTTTACACGCCTTACCATTTTTGTCAAAAAAAAAAAGATTGCAAAAATAATTGAAAATAGGAATTATGTAAACAAGGCACAAAAAAAACGAATCCAAAAGTTAAGTTTGACATAATATCATGTGTCATATGTCACAAATATCCCAGGGAATTTTTCGAAACTGCAAGTTGGCCAACTTGAGGCCATATCATTATTATCATATCATTAACATAAAAACTATTGATTAACAAGTGTGGTATATATCAGTAATGCCAGATACCTTTAATTTATATTTTTTTTCGTTTGTTGTTGTGGCAGCAATGAAACTAGGCATGAAATTTAGAAATAGAGATATCGCGCAGGTTCTGCAACCCTACAGAATTTTGGGTTGACATGTCCCATAAGAGCCTGAGATCAACTTCCGAGTTGGCTAACTTTGGATTTATCAGCGAGATGAAAAATAGTGAACAAAACGGCCCTTAAGGTATTAAAGAAGCATATTTTAAAGGCAATACCAAATATAAGTTAAACAAATGATGATTGTAGACGCTATCATCGACATCGGGTCTTTGCGAGTGAATGGAAGAAAGACATTGTCTCGAATCCTATTACTTTCGACCAATTGTATAACGTCCTTTTTTGACAAGAGAGCCGAATTTGACAATTGCGAAAAGTTCAACTTCAATTCAACTCAGTTCTTGGATAGAGACATCCGGATAGAATACTCAACCATGACGTCATCAGTGACCCTTGATGACAATTAAATTCGGTTTTAGGAAAAAAAAACTGCAGTAATTTAAGTTTCAATTGGTTTTGTCTAATGTCTTATCTGATTGATTTAATATACATTTTAAGTCAACTAACACATTTCAATCCTTTCTATCCTAATCCTTTATTTGCTGCTCATTTGTAGATCCGTTCAAGGTCTTGATAGATAGTGAAGAAACAGTTTTCAATTAGGCCAAGAGGGCAGCTTCTATAAATTTGTATGTCATCTGCATAAAAATGTTTTGATGATCACAGAGTCAATTTCGTTAATATAAAATGAAAATAATAGAGGCGCTAAAATAGAACCTTGAGGGACACCTCGAACTATTGGAAGAAACTCTGAGAGACTATTTATCCAAATACACTGTTTGTAGCCTATTTCTCAGAAAAGACCGAAGCAATTTGTTCCATCAGAAGATACATTTAATCCTTGTTGTAGCTTATTTAAAAGCAAGGGATGAACTACAGTGTCAAAGGCTTTAGAGAAGTCTAAAAGAATCAAAATTGTTACGTTATCCTTGTCAAGTTCAGCTCTTATATCCTATATTAAGCTATATTGAGCACGATAGCCTGACTGTATTGATGATAGAAGATTGATACGCGTTATGTAGTCATTAAGCTGTTTTTGCATAATACGTTCGCAAGTTGGAAGAATTGAACTTGGTATTTTTTTTTTCTAAATTCAAGTTGATTGACATTTCTTTCCAATCCTTATCTCTACTTATTATATTTTCTAATTTAACTAACCGAATTATCGACACTTATTGTTTGTTGTTGTTTGCCGTATACACTAATCAATAAAACACGGCTAAAGATTTACGCGCTCAAAATGAAAAATTCTTTGAAAAATGTAATTTATCTAAAAATCCTTTAATAAGGTATTTTGCTTATAAATTATTTAAATGTACTTAATATTTTTAATTTATTTAAATTATTTACTTTGTCTGTAACTATTAATACTGTTTATATTTATATTCATGCATTTATTTATTTATTAACTTATTTATTTGTTTATAATTTGTTGTTCTTATTTTTGTTCCGATTTATTTATTTGTTTTATTTATTTATTTATTTAATTATTTGTTGCTTACATGTTCATCTGTTTTGTTTTTTTTCCAAATATTTGTTATTTATATAATAATCTGTTTATTTATTTATTTATTTATTTATTTTTATAGTTATTAATTTATTTACTTATGAATTGAATTTAATTTCTCTCTGTAAATCCTGTGATATTAGTATATAAGCATCTTAACTATTATTATTATTATTATTTTTTCTTCTATTTCTTACATGGAGGTTTTTACTAATAGTTTACTTCAAATAAATTAAATTTTGTTTCATATTCTGCAAATTCATTACAATATTTTTTTCAATAGTAAGATACAAATTATCAAATCTCTGTACAAGCTGTGCTAAAAACACAGTTAATCTACAAAAATCGATTAAATAAAATATCTATCTGTCTATCTATCTTCGCGCTCAATTATGCAAATTCCTTATGACTCACATATTGCTTTAATATAGGTAGTATAAATAATGTGTTTTGTATACGCACACTCCATTTTGGTATTTCTTTGTTGCCCCGTGCCGCCGCTTGTGGCCAATATGTGGCGCTTTAATCGGTATTCAGAAAATCTTTGGTGAACACGAGCAACGCCGTGTGGGTCAGCTAGTATTGTATAGAATTGAGGATCAACTAGCAGTTCATATTCAATATGTCCATACTTGTATATATTGCAACTTATAGCGGATTCACTCAAATACATTCTGAGATCTAAATACCTCAACGCTATTAAAATATCAACAATTATTCATAAATTTTCTTTAAGATATTCCTTCAATTAATTTCCTTAACGATATTTTTTTTACTAAAAACAGTAAAATTCCACGCTGAAATACACACCACCCAATTAATAAAAAAGAAATAAAAACAAATTTCTTATTCAACCTTTTTCAGTTATTTAGAACAAAACGCCATCGGAATTATTATTACTTTCACCCGAAGAAGAATATCAAAACAAACAGAACTCTCACACGATTTGAATTCTTTAAGCTTATTAATAAAATTGCTGCCAAAGCATAAGCTCGAGCTCCACTAAACGCCTTAGCTCGTCTGCCTTCATAAAGCCTGTTAATATGCGCGTTCACAAGGCTTAATATTCGACCTATATTTGGTGTGTGTGTGTGTGTGTGTGTGTATCTTTTTAAAACAATTTGTTTGCTTAGGTGCAGGCGAGGTAAGGTGTTGGCTTTGGGTAACGGTATGGAGGTTAGAGAGTGAGAACGTTCGTAAGGCTACAACGCCAGGCCGAGCTTGAAGGGCCCTTACAACCATGCCCCTCAACTTCAACTTGATATTGTGTGTACATACAGTGCAGCCAAACTATAAACAGAGTATCTGTGTATCTGTTGGATGTGAAGGTTTTCCAATTCAAAATTCGAAATCGAATGAACAAAACAAGGCAACACAAGGGGAATGAAAGATTGAAAAACAAAGTGAAGGCAGAAAAGATACATTCCATATGAAAAACTAGAACCAGACAAGATGAAGGTGAAAAATTCGGAACAAGTGATTCTATTCTTGTTTTTTGTTCTATTACTTTTTTGTTTTTTTTTTTTTTTTTTGCTTAGGTATTCATATTTGGTTTCTGTGGTATCCATCCATATTCCATATTGTTTGCTGCTCAAGGAGAGAAGAAGTTCCCAGATAAAGTTTTTTTTTATTTTTTATAACTCAAGTGATAGGTAAGTGGGGTTCTGAAGTTTTGAACAGAATTGGGTGGTAATATTGATTTGCTATGGAACTATCTTTGGAAACTTTTATAGAACTTCTGGTGAAGATCGTTGGAATTTGAATAATGGAAAAGTTAACGCAGCCAAGGTGAAGCAAAGGTAGATATTAGATAAATTAAATGCAGGTATACTTGTGTTTTTACGACTCAAGAGTACTTCTTAAAAACAATTATTCATCATTGAACTTCTAGATAAGTTTTTACAAAAAGTCCTAGAATAATTTTAAAATAATTCTTGCTAAACTTATAAGCGCGAGTGTTGAACACAGAAAAAATAGCAACACTATAATGCTCTGCTTTAATGACTATCGATTCGCAGAAGTCTTGCACGAGTCCCTCAGAAAGAGGACGTACGGCGGATGAGCCCAACCAATTGGACCAACGGTGGCGTCAACAGTCAACTAAGCAGATGCCCTTCGACGTATTTGGAGATAAGGTCATTGGGACAATTCAATGCAAGTCAGGGCATTGAAATAGAGATGGTGGCGAATGAGCCCTTAATGGGCAAACGGCAGCGTTCATATCCCCGAAGCGGGTTACTGAATTCAACAAAGGACCTGGTCCTCCAGGTTGGGGGTTGTGCGTGGGTTTAACAACGCTGCCATGAAAAAAAGAAAGTTGCGAAGCGACCAATAGCCTCGGAAAAGGACGGTTTAACTGTTGACGACCCGGAAAAACGAATTAAGGACAACGACCTTCGGATCTGCACGTGGAATGCTAGAACTCTTAACAGGCCACATGCAGCCAAACAACTAAGGGAGGCCCTAGACTGCTGCAGAGCATGAATTACTGCCATTCAGGAAGTGTGATGGGATGGGCCGGGCAAAAGGAGGATGAAAAACTGTGAAGTGTACTACGGTGATTGTACAAGAAGACCAGAGCGTTTATTTGGGTGCGGATTCGTCATAAGCGGTCGACTTAGGCAAGAAGTTTTGGGCTTTCGACACGTAAGTGAGCGACTTGTGACAATCCGTATCAAGGCTAAATTCGCCAAAATAAGCCTTATATGTGCTCATGCCCCTACAGAGGACAAAGATGACTTCTAGGAGCTCCTCGACAAAACCTATGAGCAATGCCCTAAATGCGACGTTAAGATCGTACTAGGCGATTTTAACGCCAAAATAGGTAAAGAGGAAATCTTTGGTAGGACTGTCGGAAAACATAGCCTACACGACACAACGTCTGAAAACGGACTTACGCTAATTGATTTCGCAGCGGCACATAACGTCACCATTGCAAGCACACGGTTTCCTCATCTCGATATACACAAAGGGACTTGGCGACACCCAGATCAAAGAACCGTCAATCAATTTGATCACGTTGCGATCGTTGCAAGACACGCCTTCAGTATCTTGGATGTTCACCTTCCGAGCAGCTAACATCAATTCGAATCACTACCTTGTTGCAGCAAAGGTAAGAATGTGAATAACCCGAAGTCCACAGCAACGGAGTAATACTGTGAGGAAGTATGACGTCGGAAAGCTGCAATCGCAAGAAACCGCCAAAACCTATGCCGATCGAATATCCCGTAACCTCTCAAGAAATTCAGCACCGCCAGAAAAACGGGAAGAACACCGGCTTCTCCAAAAGAAAAAGAGAGAGCATGAGAAGCGCGCGATCGAAGATATTGAGAAATGCTACTCCAGGAACAACGTGCGGAAGTTCTACCAACAGGTAAAAAGAACGTGACAAGGAAAAAAGCCCGCACAGAGATAGGAATGGAAACCTCGTAGTAGAGTCACAGTTGGTGCTGAGTACATGGAAGGACCATTTCTGCAAACTGTTACACGGCGATGAAGACCAAAATCCTACTGTCAGGCAGAATGAACCATTTAACATGGACGATGACAGACAAAACTTCCGTCCACCTGATCAAAATGAAGTGAGGACAGCAATATATAAACTTAAAAACAACAAAGCTGCTGGATCCGGCAGACTACCCGCCAAACTTTTTAAATCGGCCGGAGATGACCTGGTTAAGTGCATACACCAACGTATCTCTAAAGTTTGGTCAGAAGAAAGTATGCCTGATGAATGGAACCTCAGCATCATTTGCCCGATCCACAAGAAAGGAGACCCTCTAAGCTGCGCCAACTATAGAGGAATAAGTCTCATGAATATCGCCTACAACAGCGATGGCGAACCAATGGCACGCGTGCCGTTAGTGGCAAGCAACGGAATATTATATGCACACCATGAATTGAGAAATCCGATTACATCTTTGAGCGGTAGCATCACTTTTATCCAAACCCATCGAGTTTAGGGTACAAAGGGCACACTGGTAACTGGTTGGAAATTGAAGATATTTGATATGTAGCTGAACGAACTCCGGTTTGTTCAATAAGGACTCGACCTTATTTTCATGAATTGAAAATCTTAGTAACCGTTTGTCACATGATTCCAGTTCAGCCAGGATTTTGCTTAAAGTGACGAAATACAGCCCTGATATAAACTATTTGACATCTAATTTGCAACAACAGAAGTCACACACTAAAATATCTTTAATTTGTTTGTTTCATTAAAATGAATTGAAAACTGTTAATTTCAAAAAATTATTTGTATTTTTACAAATAAAACGCAGAGTATTGTAAAAAAATTTTGTTAGCAGATTAGAAAACTATGTTGGCACTTGGCACGCCAAATGCACTCCAAACAATATTTTTTTTTAATGGCACGAAGCTCTTAAAAGGTTCGCCATCCCTGGCCTACAAGATCCTTTATGCCGTACCATGTGAACGCTTGAAACCTTTCGTCAGCAACCTTACTGGCCCCTATCAGTGTGGTTTCAGACCAGGAAAGTCCACAATCGATCAAATGTTCACGCTACGGCGAATCCTGGAAAATACCCAAGAATTCCAAATGGATAGCCACCACCTCTTTATCGATTTTAAGGCCATGTACGATAGCATTTATAGAGACGAGCTATACAGAGCCATGTCAGGTTTCGGCATCCCTACAAAACTCGTGCAACTGTGCAGGATGACGGTGGAGAACTCTCGCTGCTCCGTCAAGGTTGGTACTGACCTCACAGAAGCTTTTGACATTAAAAAAAGATTCCGACAAGGTGATGCGCTATCGTGCGATTTCTTCAACTTAATACTTGAAAAAATTATAAGAAACTCGCAAGTTAATTGTATTGGGACAATTTTGTTCAAGTCTGTGCTGTCACTGGAGCGTTTGCTAGCATTGAAGCTGAAGCGGCTAAGATGGGACTAGCAGTCAATGAGGCCAAAACGAAGTACCTGCTATACACAAAAAGGGCCACACAATACCGGCGGATTGGACAAAACATTACAATAGACAGGTACAACTTTGAGGTAGTTATAGTTAGGGACTTTGTGTACCTTGGATCCGCTATAACATCTGACAATAACATCTCGTCAGAAATAAATCGAAGAATTACTCTTTCCAATCGCTGTTTCTATGGGCTAGGAATTCAATTGAGTAGCAAAGCCCTCTCTCAAAAGACAAAGGAGACTCTGTGTAAGACCTTGATCATCCCAGTCCTGCTCTATGGCACCGAGGCATGGACTCTATCTAAAGTAGATGAAGATAATCCTTAGTCGTTTCGAGCGTAAGATTCTTCGAAAGATTTTTGGCCCTATCTGCGTTAACGGCTTTGGAGGAAAAGGTTCAACTAAGAATTATACAAGCTGTACAGCGACATTGACCTGGTCAAAAAAATACGCATATCACGTTTAAGATGGCTAAGTCATGTAGAGCGAATGGACAACAATGCTCCGGCTCGCAGGATCTTCGATTCCATCCCAGAGGGTAGACGCAATCAAGGAAGACCTCGCCTTAGGTGGCGCGCTCAAGTGGTGCCGTTGAAGTTCCACATCCTTTTAAACATGGATGAGATTCCAGAAAAGAATATGGAAAGCTGAGAATACCATCACTTCACCATGTGGATATATTGCTGCGAAAGCCGTTCCAAGGAAAGAAAGAACGTAGTGTAATTGGTAGATAGCTTGAAGGCGAAGAAATCTCGCGTTTTTTATGGGACAGATACTCGGAAAATGTTCATTCTTTTTTAATATAATCTCCATTTAATTCATGTCAATGCCGTCAATTAAAATGAACTTCACAACCTTTATTCCTGCAAACACATTGAATTCAATTAAGTAAATCACTTAATAAATGTTTTCACCTTTCATTTTCAAAAGCTTAATTCAATCAATTTGAGAAGAATGCGTTAGTCCTTGATTACGTATACAACAAAAGCCAACCACAACAATAAAAAAAAAATTATTCTCATTCATTCAATTAACAGATACTAAAGGCATTTTCTCTCGTAATTTCCTTCTTCGTGACGTATTTTCTTTTAATGCAATATATATGTAATGCTTCCACCCTTCACATTGGATTCTAAAAAACATTTTCACTTAAATTCTCGTATCTTCACCACGATTCGAAGTTTTGCTAAACCACTTAACATGACTTGCTAATTAAATTATCACACATTAATGGCTGGCATATAAGCCCATTGCACATGCATTGCACCAAATCCATATCCATTTCCATTCCATGATACCACGAAAGCAAAGTCAGGCCAGCACTGAGCACCACCATATTCGTGTTGGGTTTCCATCCATTATGTGAATATCTTCCAGTGCACCATCTCTCGAAACCGCAAGAACCCCAAATGCAATGCTATATCCGTCAGATACGATAAAATTTAATTTCGCTTTGAGATAATTATGGTTGAAATGAGATTTTCGAGGTGAGACTTTGATGTGTGGAAGCCGGTAGAGTTTTCTGTTAGGGGAATTGGTGTTAAAAATTATTTAAACTGACATTTTAACGAGATAAATACATGGCACAGATATAAAGATACATAAAGTGTATAGGGATGTGAGATAAAAAAAAAAACATTAAGTTTAAAGATCACATGTTAGAATATTGCTTCCACAGTTTTTTTCCTTATAATAAGGTTTTGACTACCCTTTTAATTTTAAATTTAACATAGTGGAGCGCGATAAGAAAGAGTATGATTAAAAAGGAGATACAGAGGGTTAGGAATTCTACATTCGTCTCGTACGGCAGATAATCTATGTATGTAGCAGTGTGACCGAAGTTATGCTCAAGTGGTTTTAAAACACAGCAAGCGAAATAAAATTCACAGACAAATTTCTGCAAGAAGGTATCCTCATCCTGAAACCCTTAGACCCAAAATTGGAAACGTACAGGTCATGCATATATCTTATTGAGATATACGGTCAATAATTACTTGTTGGAAGACCATACCAATTCTTTCCCTGATAAATAAGAATGACTTGATAACCAAACGCCAAATAGCGAAACAGCTTTTTGAATCTTTACAGATTCAGATACAGATTCCAAAATGGAAATTGGAACTGGACCAGCACTCTGCCACTCGAGAAACAAGGAATTCACACCTTTAGAACCTGATAAGATGTATTAACGTTTCAAAATTGCTTGACAATGTATAGGTTCCTACATAGGTCACATGTTTTTGGGCCTCGAAACTCCTAAGGTATATGTACGTATGTTGTATTGGACGGATTCAAGTCTGATTCCCACAAAATAAATGCTGGTGTGCCCCAGGGCTCTGTTCTGTCTCCGACTCTTTTCCTCATTTTTATAAATGATCTTCTGTCTGTTACTTCTAATCCACTAAACTGTTTTGCTGACGACTCTACCCTCAGCTTTTCATTTCGATAATTCACGTCCTTTGCCTTTGGACGTACAATTGCAACGGTACCTTATGTCAAGCTCATTAAATTCCGATTTATACAGCATTGTCAAATGGGGTAAAAGGAATCATGTACTTCGAAAACTCAATGCTGTCTTCTGTCGTTAAAGCTAAACATACCCCCAATGCCACTGTCCATGAATGGCACTTACATCGAAGAAACCGAAAAGCTCTCAGTACTCGAAATGTGTGTCAACGACGACCTCCGTTGGAACGACCATATATTTAAGATCGCTAAGAATGCTCCTAAGTGCTTAGGTTTTCTGTATCGGTGTAAGAAGTATTTTTCCCCATCTGATCTGGCTACAATTTATAAAGCGTTTAAACTCGAGTATAACTCTCACCTCTGGGCAGGTGCTTCACAAACATCGCTTCACCTGCTTCATAGAATACAAAATCGAGCGTTAAGCTTGATAGGAAATAGAACTGCCGCTGAAACAATTGCCCCTCTCGAACAACGACGCAATGTTTAATGTCTTTCCTTATCTTATCATTTCTTTTATAAAAAAATGTCCACTCGAAATAGCCAGCTGAATTCCTCCCCTAAAAAATTTCTCCCGTAATACTCGTCTTGCAAGGAATGCTCATCAGTCCACCCTTGAGCCCAATTTCGGACGTACCGTGAAATATAGGGATTCTTTTTTAGCCGAACAACACGAATTTGGAATAGTTTACCCGGCGAGATTTTCCATTGCAATTTTGATCTGAAAGCATTCAAAACCAATGTTAATCGACACCTCCTATCTTTCCCCTTCCTATCTTTTTAATGCCCCCGCAGTGTGCTCTACATTGAAAGGGAAACAAATAGTCCCTTGTGCGTGCGGTAATTATGAAAAAAAAACATGAAGAACTCAACGAAACTCAAACTGTCAAATAATGTTTCTGGAATAAATTGACATTCTTTAAATAAACATGGGTTCTTTTAACAAGTCGCATTTTGATTCTTTTAAATTAATTCTTTTAATTAAAGTTTACTTATAACAATATTTTAATTAGTTTCCCTCTACTTGTTAAACTAATGTAAAAACTGCATTTCCATAAATTAAAAGAAATTTGTTTATTGAAAAACGTATTTTATATTTCAAAAAACACATCTTTTAGTGCTTCCAAGAATTGTTTTATATTTAAAAGTTTGTTTTGAAATTATTTTCGATGCATTCCGCAACTAACACAATATTTACCGTTAAAAAAAGTTTTTATTTGTTTAGGGCTTGGGTATACATCATGATGTGTTCATTTCTTTCATTTCATTTGTAACCTATTTTAATAGCCTTTTATAACTTCAGTTTGAGTTCTCCACACCCTATTACCCACTGAAGCAAACACCAATTAACTGAATATTTTCTGTTGAATCATCAATGGACACACAGAAAAAAAATAACACAAATACATAGTTAAATATTCATCTGGCTGTGAGACGAACACGCTTTTCAAATAGAGGGTGTTTCATTAATTAGCTCTAAACAAACAATTAGAAAAAATATCATCTCAGCAATAAACAATTTTTTTTTTTTTTTATTCAAAACTATGAGAGTTTTTCTTTAGTCAGTATGAAATACATGAAAATATTATTAGAATGAATTTACATCTACCAGGAAAATATTGATGCGTTGTCTGGATTAAATGGTTATCTGGTAACACTTTCGGTGTATCACTATAATTTTTTTTTAATTTTAATTTTCTGTCAAACTTTGTAACTGACGGATTTTAATTATTATTTGACGAAACTAGTCTCTCCTATGTTCGGACACCCAAGTTAATGAATACGAATTCCGAAAATAGAAGTAAGAAGCACTCGATGAGGCTCAATTTTAATCTGGTGACACATTGCCTCCCCTTATAGAAAATTACGTGATCCAAATTACCACAAGATGCCAACACCATGTCGAGTCTCTTCCTTATTCAAAAAAACATGTAATCAAAACAATTTCCCTCCGATGACGCCGAACTATATCGATTAGTCTTTCAGCACGTTCCAAGAAATTTCATTGAAGCTTACACTTATGGTTAACTCATTCCAAATAGAAGAAACACGCATTAATTAACACTCATAAGGCAGAAGAAACATAACAGTGACGATATAAATTCTGAAGTTAAATTATTATTTTTTTTAATTTTATTTTTTATTTATTTTTAGACTGAAGCCCCCAAATAAACAGGGTGACATATAATTAAACACCGCCCAATGACACCACTGTTGGAAAAAAGATACTTTTGACTCCTGAAATGCACTCAGATACTTTAAGTGGGTGAGGTTGATGAACCGAATGATATTAGCAACATCGACAAAAAAATCCGTGACTCGACGTAATTTACTCGGACAAAATTATTATGGAGTGCATTTTTTAACGCATTTTGTTCCCCCATTAGTGTGACCACCGACCAATGTCCATGACTTTTTTTTTTAATAATTCTTTTGTAAGCTTTCTTCGTTTATAGATTTTTTTTTTTGTTTTTGTTGCTTGTTAACAAAATGTTATGTTTTGTTGCCATGCGTTTGGGTAAACTATTTATTTTATTAATTGTTTTAAATGATTTCAGGACACGCAATTATGTTGCCCCAAAGGTGTCAGAGCTTCGATTGGTTTTAGGTTTTGAGAATATAAAATCAGTTAATGGATTTAAAAAAAAAAAATTAAAGTAAAGAATTTTCATTTTTCAAAATTAAGGCATTTTTTGCGGCAGAAGATGAAAAATCTTCATTAGACATTGTAGGGTAATTCACACCAATTGCAGAAAGTGTGCCCTATAATTGGAATCTCAGTACCATCTTCCCGATCAACAAAAAATTGATTCGACTACTCCGCATATAAGAGCCGTTTGCTGATGGAATAATAGGTCCTTCCAAAGCGGAAAAACTACAATCGACCAAAATTTCACATTGCGCCAGATCCTGGACAAAACCCAAGAATTTAACATCGAGACACACCATCTTTTCATCGATTCTAAAGGTGCCTATGACAGTATAAAGAGGGATGAATTGTACCGAGCAATGAAAAATAATCAGCGACCTTGGTGCAGAACATGGATCATTAATAAGTGAAACTTTTACGAAAGTATTAGGACTGGGCAAGCAGGAAGAGGCGATGGATGACGAATCATCTCTGTCCAGCAAAAGATCCAGCGATGACATCAGCGAGGATGAGGAAACTGCCCCTAGCGATACATCAAGTGCTTCTGAGGATAGCAGCCCATTACCCGTACCTGGTCAGAAGAAACCAAGGAAAAGGAACGCGACGGCCAACAAGAAGAAGAAGGAGAATGATAACAATTCAATTTAAGCCATCATATCAGCTGTTGTTTAGAAATTGCCAACGCTTTGGACATCTGGCCTCCAACTGTGGTCTCCAAAAGAACCGAAAAAAAAACAAGTTGCTTGCTGAGAAGAAGACACATCAAGTCAGCTTCGCAGCAATGATGAAGGGAAGATCTAAGACGGAAGCAGCTCCACTAAGGTCACAACGTACGAAGACTCCACCTAAAATAATCGCACCTATGAAATCTGGACCAACTAGAACTACATCTCGATCAGTAAACCTCAACAATGAAGTCCAGAGTATCTACGGACTTGATCAACGTTATGAAAAAAGCTAGGAGTTTAATTCCATCGAAGAAATCATCGGCAATAACCGCCTTCTTCTTCGGAATATGCTTTTAAAGAAGCTCGGCATACTGACGTATAATGTGAATTCATTATACAGCCTGGAGAAGATGACGTCATTTAACTATTTTCATGAAGAAGAACAACTCGGACATTGCCCTAGTAAGCGAAACTAACGTGACAATGAAAAATAACACTGATGTTGGCGGATATAAGACCTTCCGTCAGGATAAAACCGAGAACAGCCATCTATGTTAAGAATTAGAGCTTACCAAGCACAATTGAAATAGTCATCCCTAGACTTCTTACTAGTGAAGCAAAGGCTATTCAAATCAACTTAGAAAATGGAGAGTCATTAACAATCGTCAGCTGCACATCCAACCAAGGAAATATCCACAGTGACCTTCATACATAAACAGGATTCTGAAACTTTCAACCTACGGACTCATCGGCGGCGATTTCAACGCAAGGCACTTTCAATGGCTCAACGCCTGAATCAGCAACGAAGGAAAAGCCATAGTCGACTGGATGAACCTTAACAGTGAAGAACATTCTTTGGTTGTTGTATATCAACCTAAACCAACTTTACCCAGAATTCCTTCGACATTAGATTTCTTTCTTTTAACCTTTAATTTTGTTTATTTACTTCCAGAAATATGCATTTACACATGTTATATTACAAATGCATTTACATTGACTCGGACCATGAAGCAGTTCAACTTTCAATCAACTTAAACCAACCTATTCTACTAGTGAGAGTACCAGAAGAGAATTCTGCTAATTACAGAAGACTGAATATTAAAAAAGCTTCAAAAGGACGTTGAAGATAGCCTTACCACGCCTACATCCAACAGAAATCTACGCAATGATGAAATTATTAGTGCCATCGACTGCCTCGAATCAGCCATTTTCCTAGTAAATAATAAATTTGCCACGTGTCTTCTTCACGACTGCCAAATATGAACTGTCAAGACTAATGTTTACCAAAATGGCGGCAAAACAAAGTAGTCTACCTTCCCGGCGGACACCCTGTGTATATTGTTCGAACAAAACAGGCCCATAGACACTTCCTTGTGGAACTTCAGACTTTTAGTCACGATGAACGAAGACCCTTGCTAAAACACGCAAAAGTTTATCTAATCTAATAGAATACGTGAACTAGTCTATCTTTTTGTAGTCAAGTTTTTAGATAACACTCGATAGCTGTCGGAAGTCGGAATTGTTTTTATTAATTTTCCACGTATTATTGTGCAAAGAATTAACTTTAAAATTGATTTATATTATTTTTTAAGAAGAGTCTACAAAGTAAATCTATTATGTTAATGAAGTAACGAATACAACGGTTAACAAATCAAATAATTTGCACGACTGGATCGCACATACTTGCTCATATGTGCGGTCGAATAAAATTTAAATAAAATGCACGACTGGGTCGCATGAACTTGTTCTTATGCTAGATAATTGCTTAGTGGCTGAATATGTATTTTTTTTTTAATTTGTTTCAGAGTTTTCTTGGAAAAACTAAGTATGCAATAAAATTTGAAAACTAAATGTCTATCGAACAAAAAAAAATTTGAAAATCGTTCGACCAGTTCATTTTTTTTTGAAAAACTTTTCGAAAAAATATTTGAATTTTTTTTGTAGTATGTCATTATACGGCAATCTGTAGTTTTCACCTGGGAAAATTATTTAAAAAAATTCAATCCACCCATTTTCAAAATATTTCGAAAACCAATTTTTTTTTAAATTAAAAAATCGAAAAAAAGTTTTTGAAAATTTTGAAATGCGATATTAGTTCAATTATAAATGCCTTCCTGTGTGCAAAATTTTATTAAAATCGGGATAATAGTTTACGATAAAACCGCATTTGAAAAAACCTGTTATATGAGAGGTACCGTTATAGAACAAATTTCGAAAAATTTATTCTAACTGAAAAATGTATTATTGTAAAAATTAGCACCCTGGAAATTTTATCAAAATCGTTAGAGCCGTTTTTGGGAAAATCAAAGTTTTTGTTAAAAATTGTATGGCAGGTACCGTTATTTTTCGACCTAGAGCAAAAATGAAAAACACCCTCGCGATACTACCTAATAAATACTAAATACCAAGCTTAAAGCAAATCGGCCCATCCGTTTAGGCTGTACCGGCGCGAACAGACAGACAGACGGACGGACATTTTAGTACCTAAATCGCAAGTAAAAAAATCGCTTCATGAACATTGTAATAAGATATAAACCATATCCACCTTTCTTAAATATTGTGCAAATACAACAAGACAAACATTTGAATCGCTATCTTAACTCATTTTCATATGTTAAGTAACTTAAATAGTTAAATGCCCTAACTTTCACTCTCAAAATACTTAAGGCACGTAGATACTTTTGTTTCCGCCATAATAGTTTAAATTTTTAGCCGAAATTTAAATTTGCAATAAATTTATTATCTAAGTGAACGGTTGCCAAATAAGTCCTCCCATGTCCCATATAAACAGATTTACGAAAAATAATAAAAAAAAAAAACAGCAAAACAGCTTTATTGCAAAATGTTCATTACGTTGGCATTAAAAATCCAACTCACATTCACCTGAGTTTATGTGTTCAAGCCCACTTTTTGTGTCGGGGAACCATTTTTTTCAAAAGAAAAAAAGATGCATTACAACAAGTCTGACTGCAAAGTTAATTAATTTTATTTTATTCTCTGAAGTAATGAATGTTTATTATTATTGTGAAGGTGTGCAATTGCACTTCTTGCCCCATAGCATTTATGGAGTACCTGTCAGTGTGCCTTTAGCACTCACTAAGGCTATAAACTGTATCTGTTAGATACAATAATTGCAAATGCTCGGGTAGAGTTATATATGGCGAATGGAATTTGTCTGTATTTCTGTTTTGTTTCTAAAACATTTTGCAATCTAGACTCAATGTAATGAGTCACTTATGTAGATGGCTCTGAAGGCAGTGATGTTATATTTTATATTTAAAAGCTTTGCTTATATTTCTCAAGAAGCCTTCTTTCTACTCATTAAAAATTAGGGTAAATTTTTAATAAGAAAAATAGTTAAGTGATAAATTCAAATAAATACTAAGGATTTTGACGTCAACTTATGGAAAAATGGGGGGTTTAAAAGAAGATGCCAATGATCATTGGTTTTAAACTTCTGAACGTTATAATGGCATGGAAAAATCGAGCTAGACACAACATTCCACAATCCAAATTCGAGTTGTACGGCTTAAGAACGATTCTCTGTACTCAAAAGTATGACCGAAATAGGGCTCAAGGGTAAATTGGTAGGCATTCCTGGAAGTTATTAGACTACGTTTATGTCTAAGCGTACAGTTACGTGCGTACATATGGAGTTGTCTATGGCCAGGGCTGTGGTGAGGGGGGCACGAATGGATTACCCCCGAAGGGTCTCGTTAATTACTATTAATACTTTAATTTGTCTGGAAAAATTGAACTTGTTCACTTAAACTCGCAGAGATCTCAATGGATGCATCAAATACATGTGTAAATTTAATGTGTTTTAATGGCGTCTATATGGTTCAAAGTTGTCAATGCTATCATTGGTAGAAGTCTTCTAGTGCAAGCCAGAGGCGCGACCATAGAAATCTCGCCAGCGTTCTCGAGGATTTGGATCTTTTGCGAAATCAAACATCGAAGACATTACTTGCTCTTCAGAAAAAAACACTTGCGTGCTGTACCCGAAATTGAAGACAAAGACAATTCTGGAGAAGAAATCGGATTCAAGAGAGATATTTTTTACGTGATAATTGATTCAGTCATATCAGGAATTAATCATAGATTTTTTGTGGTTAAAAATGTTGTAAATTTGTTTTCTTTTTTTGTGGAGGTTTCCAAAGATGAAAGAAGTTGATATATCATAAATGCCACAACCAGTTTTGATGAGAAACATGGTTTTGACGTGACTCGCAAATTATTCACGTAAAAACATTTTTAGGTTAGGTTAGGTTGGATGAGGTAATGATTCGACAGCCGAATCATCTCATACGGATCTCAAGAATCCATTGCTGTACCCAGGAGTAGGAGGTGTGGTGAGATGTGGGAAATATTAGTTGTTGGGTGCCTTCTTAAACGATTCTGAAATGTTTATGAATTTCAGAATGTTTTTAAATGGCTTTCATGAAACGTCACAAAAAAATTGATATGAGCCTTCTTCTGCATCAACGTTTTGACATCCTCTGCATAATCCTTGATGTGTTTATGTCCATTCTGCTCATGTGGACCCCATTGATTTGTGATGTGACCCGTAAGAATGCTAACCAAAAGGGACAGTTGGGGTCTATACCTAGCTTTTGAATGTATTTTGTATTTTTTTTGAGATGTTTGGCCAAAGACTCTTTCGTTTGCGACTTTGAGGAAATTCTCGTGAATTCTATTTTTCTTATTTTCCACTGGCTCAAGTACCCAATGGGACAGTTTGGTTTGGTTCCATGTATGAACCGTTTTTGGCCAGTTCATCAGCTTTTTTATTTCTGTGAATGTCACAGTATCCGGGGACCCATCGGAGGGTTACAAGGTTTGCTTCACTAATTTGTCGCAGATCGGTGCAATAGCGGCCTATCAGTTTGCAGATGACTGAAGATTCGGCTTGATTGCCGCCAGGTTGTCTATGAAAATATCAACATTTTTACTTACCATGCGCATAAGCTTCGCCATAAACGTAGCCTTAAGGTGGTATTGTTTACGGGGATAAATGCAATTCGTTCGCCTTTATCTAGGGCTTCTAAGCAGGCTTCTAGAATACGAGAAAAAACTGTCGCAACCTACAGATCACTGGATTGAATGGACATCAACTGGTGAGTAAAAGTGTAGTAAAATACCATGGCATCTATAGCTGGATCAGCTTTTATATCTCAACCAAAACGTAGAGGCTACTTTGGCCAGGGCTAGGAGAGCTTTTGTTGTTGTTTTATATAGCAGCCACCTTGATAACATAATAGAACCATGTAGGCTCTCATTAGACTGATGATTGCCTATGGGTGCCCTTTGTCATTTAAGGTTGCATAATTTCTAATGAACGAGATTCGGTTGTTGAGAAACATTGTCATCGCACCTGTCTTTGATTTTACCTTAAGTGATTTAAATCATTATTTAATATATTTGTCTAGCGATAAGTTAGTTATAAAAAATAATAAAAAAAATAATAAAAAAATATAGTGCTTGTTTACTAAACTCAATTATTCTGAGTTCAATTCTTAGGTTGAAGCAGGGTAGAAGTCACTCTCGACACTTAAAATATTATTACTTTTCTAACACGTTCTTTGAAAACTTTCTTAAATATATACTCGCAAAAGAAAAACGAAACTTTTTAATACCTTTTCAAAATCGGCGTTTTTTTTTATATAACAACCCTGTTGCACCGATGAATCTTTCTATCTTCTTTTGCACCAGCTCAGCGCAGCGCCTCGTTTTTAAAGTTTTTTTTTTTTATTTTTTGTGTGTTATTTTCTTATTTTAATAACAAATTCAAAGAGTTTAATTGTTTCACCGTTACGCTAGGCTGCTTATTTAAACTCAAACAATCCACGCCGCAAGATTTTGTATCTAAAAGTCTGATGGTGTGCAGAATATTTATTTTTTTTTGCGTTACAATTACGATTCAGTGCACGACTTTATGATTTTCAATCTTTGGTTGTAGCCTGTAGGTAGTTAGAGCTGTTATAATAGTCATAAAAAAAATTATAAAAAATATACACGAGAAGGTGCAGCAGCTACAAATAAGGTGGGCTTCCAGAAAACAGGGGCGCTGAGAATTAATGTTGCTTGATTGTTGGTTTGTTTGGAGTGTTTTTTTTTGACGTTCCTACTTTATTCATTCATTTTCTACATTCACCTCTCCGATTTTGGTTATAATTTAGCTTCATCATTTTTTTTTTTTTTATTGTATTTTCATGTGTTAACCATTATTGGGGCTTCACTTGCCAAATATACCTGCCGTTCTTAATTGGATCGATTGCCTGAAGCTGATATGTATTTAATTCAGAACTTCGATGTGAAAGTCAAGGCTGTGAAATTGCAATTATGCAATCGATGTATCTACGTGTTCAATGTATGGATATATGTGGTTTTGAGGTTAGCTTCAAAAATAAGGTTATGTGGCACATACGGAAAATGAATTAAAAAATATAAGAAATGCAGCGAATTTTAATTTATTTGTTATTAATTAATGGTGGATTTGATGTTACAGATAGAAATGGTTATTATAAAGCAGCTCACTTTGTGAAATTTGGACGGTGTATCTACCATGTTTTTTTAGTTGCATAATACCGGCTTTGAAAGACTACGCTATTCACCAATTAAAGTGAGCCTAAAATTCCTGTTATTAAAATATAGAATACACATTAATTAAAAACGCAATAAAAATAACAACAGACTTTAACTTAGTTAAACAGAAGAATTATGTGCTAGTCTATGATTAATGATACGCCTACATTTAGCAGTATCTTTTATGGGTTTCCTAAAAGGTCACAAACGATTCAATTAGCATCCGATGTATCTTAAGTATGAATTTAAATTTATGTTTTTGTATATTTCGTATTTTAAATGCCACGACTTTGTTGGGCTGAAAGCTCCTTAAAGGATTATATTCGTCTAAGCTACTATAAATAATGGTATTTTTTTCTGGGCACTCCCACCTTTTGACATTAGTTTTTTTTTTACAATGACGTATTTTAAAATTATGAATCCAAAGTATGTATAAATGGCTCTTGACACTTAGTTTAAATGAAAGACGCGCGTTAAAAAAGAAATTAGAAGAACTCGATATTAAATAACGAGAATTAAAGCCAGTTTTAAGAAAAAACCCTCAAATCTAAGTAGGTACTTATTACAAACTGCTTATCTACTAGTAAGTGCTTAAACCTGTATAGGAGTACGGTATTCAACTTTGGGGTTGTACCAAACTAGGCAAATAATGATATCATATCAAAATATACTCCTCAGAGCAATCGTCAATGCTCCATGGTACATACGAAAAAGCGATTAATACAGAACCGGCGGGAAAACCGGCTTCAAACCTTACTCCAAGCACACACGGGATGAATTAATGTGGTGGAAGGAAATGTATACATGAAGTTCCTTATTATGTGTTAGTACTTCTTTTGCCTTTTGCAGACCCAAAATCGTACTAAATTGTGTGTGTGTGTGTGTGTGTGTATTAGTTTTCCTCTTTGATCATCCAGTCAAAAGTTGGTTGAAGACTTTAGTCCAATGTACACAGAACGTGTTCCTTCCCTTGTCCAGAAAACCGGTTTTCCACCGGATGAATTCATCTCGTGTGTGCAGTCCTAATGAACATTGATTTTGAATGTTTGTAAGTCGAAATGAGAACACGTTCATGTTGTGCGGCTTAAAAATAATTATCTTTATTTGAAGGGGTCAACCATGAAAACAAGTTAATGGCGCGACAGCTCCTTAAGAAGCCTAGGCCTAGTGACTTATACTCTCAACTATTTCTGTGTGTGTGTTGTGAATCTGCAGGAAGGACAGAGACTTACAATTTACCGCCGAGTCTGAACGGCTACATGAGATGCGCTTCTCGAGACAAATTTTACTCTTGGAGGATTTGTCATTTCCTCGCAAAAGGCAATACCCCGCAAAAAAGGGTGGCTTTGAAGTATAGTCGAACCCCGACCTTTTGCTTAGTAGTCCAACACATCAACCACTAAACCACAAGGCACTACGTATACCATGGGTAAGTTCTTTAAAATAGGGAAGTAAACTGGCTAAATCCCTTGAACATTGACCGTAAAAATAACGCTGGAAAAAAGAGATCTGAAGCATTCCATCTCGATGTTCGAGTGACGTGAAGGTTCTAATGATGTCATCGTCTGCAGTGATTTTTAATGCTCTTCTTTATATACCACCAAAAAAACTCCAGAAATTTGAAGGAGTACCCGCCAATATATGCTGGTTGTACTCTAGTTTTCGACGGAGATACTTTTTGTAGGTAGAAGGAAGCCAGATTAAAAAAGAGAAAGAATTTCTTACATCTTCGGAATAAGCCCAAACATCTTGCGACATTTTTGGCGACATCGTATATGTGATCGTTCCACTAGATGGTGATGTGCATACCAAAAATTGGGATATGTTTGGCTTCCGTCATGCAAGTGCCCTCATACATAGGAGAAAGGGAGGAAGGGGGTCTTTAGTGACAGAAGAAAGAATTTTATTTTCAACGCATTAAATTAAACACGATTTCGTATTCCATATTTGATAAAGCTTTCAAGGTTAGTATTTAATGAGCTTGTTGAGCTCAACTTTACCATTGAAGATCCACATCCAAAAGCAGAGCTTCAAATCAAAAAACAACGGCCTAGTGCCGTCATTAAAACAGTTTAGTGGATTAAAAATTTCAGATATCAGGTAGAACAGAACCCTGGGGCATACCATAATTTTTTTTAGGGTTTCCAGCTTAAACTCATCCAATACAACTCGTATTGCCATTATAGGCACATAGACAGGGCGGCTGAATTTAGGAGGGCAGCGAATTTCCCATTTTTCAAACATTGGTTTAAAAAAAAAAAATTAAAAAAATATCAAAAATACAAAAAAAAAATTATTAGAAAATAATATTTATGTTAAATTACTTTGGCTACCTACATCTTCTAGGGTTGAAAATAAACTAACAGTACACTTAAACTTATCAGGGTCAGTAGTTAGAAACAAGTCAACAGTGTTTTGGGCTCGGCCATCAACGTCTGATATAGGACAAGGCTTGTCAGCTAAAACACCATGTTCAACCAGGCAGTGAAACATCACCAAGAGGATGAATTCAGAAAAAGGCTTGCGAACATCAAACCGGGACCCGATGCTTTCAAGAAAATTATCCAGTTCGTTGGGAAAAAGAGCTCGATGCCAGATACTTTAATGCACGGGCAACATTCTGCAACAACACCAACCAAAAAAGCAGAAGCTCTCGCCAAGCATTTTGAGGAGACCTTCAAGGATCGCCCGCCCAATCACCTTCCTGAATTCATCGAAGAAATTGAAAACAAGTTTGAAGAAGTTGCAGCCTCCAATACTTCAGTCACCAACTTTAATGAGGACAATACTGCACTCGGACCAACTGGAGATGCTTTTACTTCCATCGAGGAAGTAACTGACATAATCCACGGAGGAAATTCTAAGAAGTCAGCAGGAAATGATGGGATTTCTAACTTTGTGCTTAAAAAGCTACCAAATCTCGCCATCCTACTACTGACGATCATCTTCAATAACTGCTAGAATAACAGCTACTTCCCCGAAACATGGAAAATGGCAAAAGTGGTGCCCGTTCCGAAGAAAACCAACAAGACTAGCGTCGAGGGTATTGGCCGATTTCGTTTCTATGCTGTGTCAGCAAAATCCTGGAGGGATTTAATCTTAGAAAGCTTCATCATGTCCTCAGGAAAAGGGAAATCATACCTGAATGTCAGTATGGTTTCCGACGTGATAAACGAACTCAACAAGAAAGAGACGACATTCGCCTGTTAACTGGACATCGAAAAGGCCTTCGACACAGTTTGGATGAAAGGAATAATATTTAAACTGTCAAGTCTAGGACTACCTTAACACTTGGTAAGATTAATCAAAAATTTTCTAACCTATAGGTCCTTTTATATACAGGTAAACAAACAATATTCACGAAGAAAGACTAAGAGCGCTGGAGTTCCACAAGGTTCCAAGTTGGGCTCCATACTATTCAACATTTACAAAGCTGACCAGCCTACCAACATCCCAGGGACGAAAACGAAGCTATATGCCGATGACTCCTTAACATATGCAACATCCCTTTCACCGGAAATCGCTCAAGAGATGAAAATGTTTCTGTTATTGTTCGGTCTCCTATCATTTTCAAAGCTCTTTTTTGTATTCTGTCTAAGAAACTCAAGTGTGTAATTGGAGCACCTGCTCAAATATGGGAATTATACTCAAATTTTGGACGAATATACGCTTTATAGACCGTAGCCAGTTCAGAAGGGGTAAACAATTTCTTGCACTATCGAAGGAAACCTAGACACCTGGCAGCATTGCGACTTCGAATATGTGGTCGTTCCACAGAAGGTGGTCTGTAATGCACATACCGAAAACTTATAGGTGTTCTGTTTCTTCGATACAAGTGCCACTCATCGACAATGGCATTGGCTTTAACGACAAAAGACAACATTGAGTTTTTAAAGCATTAAATTCAACACGATTTCTTATTCCCCATTGTACAGTGCTGCCAAGATCAGAATTTAATAAACTAATCATACGCTGCCGTTGCAGTTCCTCATCCGAAGCACATGGATGAGAGTCTGGAAATGAATATGAAAAGCTGAGAGTGCTGTCGTCAGAAAAAACAATTTATTGGATTAGTAGTTTGAGATAATAAATCATTGATAAAAATGAGGAAGAGGGTTGGAGATAAAACAGAGCCCTGAGACACACCAGCATTTATTTTGTGAATATCAGACTTGAATCCGTCCAACACAACTTGAATTGACCGGTTCGAAAGGTAATTACTAATCCAACGAAGAAGAGATTCGTCGAGTCCAAATGCACGCATTTTCGGTAAAAGGGTTTGATGCCAAACTCTATCAAATGCCTTTGAAATATTAAGTGCAATAATCTTACTTTCACCAAAATGGTGAAGAGATTGATTCCACTTTTCGGTGAGATAAACCATATAAACAGCTGATCCGTCCCATTCTGACGTACGCTTGTCCTATTTGGTTCACCATATCATCAACATATATGAAGAAGATCGAAGTTTTTGAAAGGAAGATACTCCGTAGCTGTACAGGTCTACACCGAAACCCCATTACAAGGAAATATGTCCCAAACAAGAAGCTATAAAAAGACACCAAACTGATCCCAATAAATCAGTTCATGACACAGCTCTCCAAAAATATTTTGAGGAACTGGGAGGACCACCCCAACTTGGAAATCCAGCAACTACTCCAGCAACAACTAGAGTCCAGTCATCGCTACCTCAACATTCGAGCCATCACAGACGACCGATTCGAGGATATAATGAACAATGACGGAGTCCCGTTCTACGAGAGAACCAGCAACGGAAACAACAGTGGATACACAACACAGCATCCTAACCCCAATTTTTTTAAAACAAACACAGTTATTATAATTAAGGATATAGAGTCAGCTGAAGTACGTCGGGTCCTGTTGTTGAGCCAAAATGATTTATTTTAGTTATAAGTCAGTTTAAGGCCAATTGCACATAATTTTTAACGAATGTAATAAAAATAATCTAATCTAAAGCTGGAAAATAAAATCTTAGCTATAGAAGGTTGCAATAATCAACCTTAAGCTTACCACTCATCATAAGAATACAAATCTAAACTAAAACAACTAAGTATGTAAGCGCTATTGTAATAGATTTTTCCCTGCGCAACATAAAAGTATAATAAATCTTTTTGCCCAATTTCAAACCATACAAATGTAATTCCATAAGGTTAGCCCGTAAGTGAATCTTGGTTCTCTAGCTCTATTGTTCTCTCTTGATAATGAAAACATTCCATTGTAATAATTTTGTCAAATGACTTCTTCAATGTTCAAGTCAGTCAACACAAAAGCCTCTTTAATGCAATATAGGGCTAGTGACCCCTCAAGCTTATGACTAATAACAAGAACTTGTATAAGTTAATACGAACAATCGAAAAATTGAAATGCTGACTTGCCTTGCACGCGCAAGACAGCATTGGACATCGAAATTCCTAGAATTGTTCCCACAGCAAAGGTGAACAATTCTAAGAACGATAGCAGCAACATCGTGTCGCCGTTCTCATTAATTTATGCTTACGTTATCAATTAAATTGTATTTAAGGTTTAGTTTATTAAGGTCTTTGCTAAGTATTGAATTATTGTTAAACAAAAGCGGTAGCTATGCCGGATAATTGAATAAAGTTTTTTTTTAAAATAAAATAATGTTATAAGTTTTAACTGGCGCCCGAACAGGGACCTTTCACGGAAACTTAAGTGGTTATAAAAATTTTTTAAAAAGTGTGTTTCGTTAAAAAAGTCCCCAAGTGGTACGCGAACGATTCAATTTTAAATAAAAAATTAAAAAGTCCCAAAGTGGTACGCGACAACTTAAGTGCTAGTGATCGGTCTCAAAAAGGAAAAAAAACCCTGAAAGTCCCCAAGTGGTACAAAAAATTAAACATCCTTAAGTGATTAATAAAAACCCTAAAAGTCCCCAAGTGGTACGAAAAAAATTAAACATCCTTAAGTGATAAACCTAAGTTCCAAAGTGGCACTATTAAAAACTGTTGGAGAAAAATAAAAAGGGCCCCTTAGTAGCAGAAAATCAGTGCAAAAAGGACACAGTCGAACTGGAAGCCGCTCCAATGTTTATCATCATATTGACGTTGTAAGAAAATTTATTTTTACGAAACTAGTTGTTAAGAAAAAAAAACGATTTAATAATTACCTGCAAATAATATTTTTTACCTTTTTGATAATTACCTTAATAATTAAAAATATTTTCAAATATTTAAAGTGAAAACGATTTAATAATTACCTATAAATATTTTTTTTTTATTTTATATCCTTAATAATCAAAAACATTTTTTCAAATCCTTTAAAGTGAAAATTATTTTATGATCATCGACTAATATTTTTATATCTTTATGATTTAAAATATTTTTTATTGTTGAATATATTTCAAATTTTTAATTAATACAAATACTTTCTTTTAGTTTTAGAAAAATATTTTGAAAACGCTTTAGAATCATATATATTTTTAAATAATTAAATTATAGTCATACCTCGAGTAAATTTAAGAAAAAATAATGGCGAATCAAGAAAATCTTCTCAGACCTCCCGTTATCCCACAAAATGTTCCTAGACCTCCAATTATCCCACAAAACCAAAATCCTCAGATCCAACAAAATGCCAATAATGGTATTACTCGTAATGAACTACAAAATATGGTAACTTCTATGGTAACTCATGCCCTCCAAACAGATGGTAGGCGTATTGTTCATTCTATAATGAACCCCAACTCTGATCAATTCGCAGGAACTGATCAGGTTATTAACGAAGATCAACGAAACAATCTCTCGGATCTTGATAAGATACCTGATGTTGTCAAAACCTTGAGAGAGTTTTCTGGACAACCAGGCGAGTTTAGTTCGTGGCGCAAAAGCGTCGAAAGAATACTCAGAATCTATGATTCTACAAGAGGATCCCCAAAATATTTCGGTATCATAAATGTGATTCGAAATAAAATTGTTGGACATGCAGACCTTGTCCTTGAGTCCTACAATACACCTCTGAATTGGGAAAATATTTCCAGGTGCTTAACGCTACATTACGCAGATAAGCGTGATCTGGGAACACTGGAGTACCAGTTAACGTCTTTGGTACAGGGTAATTCTTCTGTACAAGACTTTTACCAAGAAGTTTACTCCCATCTTTCATTGATTCTTAACAAAATCTCCTCTATGGAAATGGGAACAGAAGCATTAAATATGCTAATGCACGCTTATAGGGATAAAGCCCTAGACACCTTTATAAGGGGTCTTAAAGGCGATCTGCCCAGGCTTCTCGGCATCCGAGAACCTTCAGATCTACCCCAAGCTCTGCATTTATGTTTGAAACTGGAAAATCAAACATATAGAACACATTATGCCGTTGCAACTAACAATAATGTTAAAAGAATGCACAATCCTATCCCTCCAGCACTCCCTCCTAGACGACCAGATAGAAATATGTTACCAAATCATCAAATCCCATTCTATCCACAACTTGCTAATTTCGCACATTATGCTCCTCGTCCCATACCAAATTATAATCATCGCCAACTCCCATTCAATAATAATGTTCCACGACAACAACCCCATAATAGCTTTAATAATCAACGTCAATTTCAAAACCAGACACAAGGAAACAATTTCAGACCACCTCCAAGGCCACAACCAAGAGTTGAGCCAATGGAAACTTCCACCATAAGAACAGCCCAAGTAAATTATGCAAATAGACCGCAACAATATCAAGAGAGATGGCCACCAGCTCCAAAGAGACCAAATCAAATGCCACAACAGCCAAATTATCCTAATAAACTCCAAAGAAATTTCCACATTGAGACCTCTACTCCTCAAGAATATCCTTCACCTCAATTAAACCCCTCAGTCCAAGAGATGGAATTACAACAATATTATGCCTTACCGCAGTCTTATGATCAGCAATATGATCAACAATACGAACAAAGTTTTAGTAATTATATCGAACCACTCACACAAACAGATGAGAACAACACTGAGATCACATCTGAGCTTAGTGATATACATTTTTTAGATTAGCCAGCTCTTCACTGCCATACATAGAAGTAAAAACAAGCGGTGGAGAAGTGCTGAAAATTTTAATAGATACAGGATCGAATAAAAACTATATTCAGTCTTCTTTAGTTAAAAACCCTAAACCTAACGACGAAAAATTCTATGCTAACTCAGTTGGAGGAAAAATAGAAATTTCTCATCATACTTTCGTTAATTTGTTCGGAATAAAAGATCTCAATATTAAATTCTTTCTTATGCCACATTTAAAATCTTTTAATGCTATCCTCGGAAATGATAGTCTAAAAGATTTATCCGCAATTATCTTTACTCGTCAAAATTACATGACAATTAAAGGCTCTATTAAAATTCAAATTAAGCAGCTCGCTGCACAATCAGTCAATACTTTGTCGTTGAGAACACAACATATGACGACTGAACAAGAAGCCACTATAAAAACTCTTGCATGGAAGTATTCAAAATTATTCGATGACCCAGACGAGAAATTAACTTATACTACTGTTGTAAAAGGAGAAATCCGAACAACTTCAGATTCACCCGTCTACACAAAATGTTATCCGTATCCAATGACTCTCAAAGATGAGGTAGAAAGCCAAATTCAAAAACTTCTGAATGACGATATCATACGCCCTTCTAGATCACCGTACAATTCACCCGTGTGGATTGTCCCCAAAAAGGCAGACTCTTCTGGCGAAAAAAAGTTTCGGTTGGTGATCGATTACCGCAAACTTAATACTATCACAATTCCCGACAGATACCCCATACCTGAAATCAATGAAGTGCTCGCGCAATTGGGTCAAAACAAAATTTTCACGGTCATAGACCTAAAAAGTGGTTTCCACCAAATCCCACTCAAAGAAAAGGATATTGAAAAAACAGCCTTTTCAGTGAATAATGGCAAATATGAATTCACCCGCCTTCCTTTCGGGTTGAAAAATGCGCCATCTATATTCCAAAGAGCACTAGACGATATATTAAGGGAGCATATCGGAAAAATATGTTTCGTTTATATCGATGATATTATCATATTCAGTAAAAATGAAGAGTCACACATACAAAATATCGAAACAATCTTCCGAACTTTAGAAGCTGCTAACATGAAAGTACAGCTTGATAAATGTGATTTCTTTAAAAAAGAAGTCGAGTTCCTTGGGTTCCTTATCTCTTCAGATGGCATTAAAACAAACCCAGAAAAGGTTAATGCAATACTAAATTTTCCACACCCCAAAACACTCAAAGACTTGAGATCATTTTTAGGATTGTCAGGGTACTATCGTCGTTTCATTAAGGACTATGCCAAGTTGGCAAAACCCTTGACAGCTCTTTTGAGAGGGGAAGATGGACGGCTGTCCAAAAATCTTTCCAGTCGAAAACTAATCCACCTAAACGAAGAGGCAATAGAAGCTTTCACAAAATTAAAAAACTCTTTAGCATCAAAAGAAACTATACTTTCCTACCCAGATCACAAAAAAGAATTTGAACTTACTACAGATGCTTCAAACTACGCCCTCGGAGCAGTCCTTTCACAGGAAGAGAAGCCAATAATGTTTATTTCACGTACACTTTCCAAAACTGAAGAATCATATGCCGCAAACGAAAAGGAAATGCTAGCCATTATATGGGCTTTACAAACTCTCCGAAATTATCTCTATGGTTCAGCGAAGGTCAAAATTCTAACTGACCACCAACCTTTGACATATGCTTTGAGTAGCAAAAATCAAAACTCCAAAATGAAGCGTTGGAAAGCAGCATTGGAAGAATACAACTATGAAATGCAATATAAGCCTGGCAAGGCAAATGTTGTTGCCGATGCACTTTCAAGACCACCCCTTGATGCCCAGGTTAATTCACTTACAGCTTCACAGCATAGCGATGAAAGTTCCTCACACGAACTTATACCTGCGGTCGAAACGCCGATTAATGCCTTCAGAAACCAACTTATTCTTCTTATAGGAGACGAAAATTCTTACCAACTTCAATACCCTTTCTCTAGTTTCCGTAGACATACCTTTGTGCAACCTCAATACACGAAAGAAAATCTTATTTCAATATTTAAACGATATTTAATCCCCACTATAGTCAACGGACTAATGACTAACGAAAGAACAATGGGCATTATCCAAACTATTTACCCCCTTTACTTTAAACATTATAAAGTCCGCTTCACGCAAACTAAAGTTACCGACTTAACAATCCAAGCCGAACAAGAGGAACAAATTTTAAAAATCCACAATAGAGCCCATCGTAATGCACGCGAAAATAAAGCCCAATTAATTCAAAGTTATTTCTTTCCCCAAATGAACTCAAAGGTAAATAAAATAGTAAATCAATGTCAAATATGCCATGAACACAAATATGATCGTCACCCCCAAAAACCCGAGCTAAAACCAACTCCTATACCTCAATATCCAGGTCATATTCTACACTTAGATATCTACTCAACAGAAGGAAATTTAGTTCTTACCGCCCTTGATAAATTCTCTAAATATGCTCAGACGAAACTTATTAAGTCAAGAGCCGTGCAAGATATTTTAGAACCCTTAAGACAGTTATTGTTCAGCTTTGGTGTTCCAAAAATAGTTGTCTTCGACAACGAGAAATCTTTTAGTGCAGCTTCCGTCTGTTTCTTGTTAAAGGATCAACTTAAAATTGAGATTTACAAAACTCCCCCGCATTCCAGTACAATCAACGGACAAGTAGAGAGATTTCACTCTACGCTTTCGGAAATAATGCGTTGCCTAAAAACTGAAAAAATCCACAAATCATTCCTAGAGCTTTTAGATAGATCCGTATATGAGTATAACTGCACGATTCACTCAACAATAGGAAAGAAACCGATCGATGTATTTTTCGGCAGAAATGTCAGCATCGACCCGGGACAATTCGAATTAGCAAGGGAAGAAAATATTCAAAAACTTCGTCAAAAACAAGAAAGTGATCTGAAATACCACAATAAAAAAAGAAGCCCTATTAAAAATTATTTGCCTGGTGAAGTCATTTTTACCAAAATAAACAAAAGGTTAGGTTCTAAGCTTACACCTCGTTACAAAAAGGAAATAGTCAAAGAAAACAAAACAAAAACTATAACAACAGAATCTGGTAGAATAGTGCATAAAGCCAACATTAAAAGCTGAATTTTATCTTTTCGCAGGTACCTTATCTCTTTCGTCATGACAGAAATTAGAATACTCGACTATTCTAACTCAGAGATAATAGTTCTTAGACATGGACTTGCGAGAATCCAAACTGGAAACGTAAAATTTATCCACATCATAGAAATACCCCCATACGAAGACTTCATAGCGAAAACCTCATCCCTCCTATACGAACAAATCCCACCTAAAAATTCCTTTTTTCCCATCCTAGAACACGAACTCAAGCATACTAAGAGCCTTATAAATAATATTAAAATAAACAGATCAAAAAGATCCCTTAACTTTATAGGCTCAGCCTGGAAATGGGTCGCAGGTAGTCCGGACCATGATGATTATGAAGTAATGGTTAATAAAATAAATAATGTTTTGGAAAATAATAATAACCAAGTTTTAATAAACAAAGCATACGTTGAAAGAATAAACAAATTAACCAATATAACTAACGAAATAATGTACGAATTAAAAAAAGATAAATCCTTTGTTAACGAATTAGTATTAAGTCTACTTTATAAAACAAAACTTATAAAAGAGGAAATAATTAATGTCATATATGCAATAGAACTAAGTAAGAAAAATATTGTAAGCTCAAATATACTTTCTAAATCAGAAATTGATATAATATTAAATAATATAAATAAAAATAAAACAAATGAACCTTTTAGAAATATTGAAGAAACATTAGAATTTGCCGAAATAAAAGTCGCTATGGACATATCATCTATTCTTTATATTTTAAGCATCCCAAAAACGGGAAATGAAACATATGAAAAACTTACCATAAAACCATTGATAAAAAATAATAATATTGTTAGTAAAATTTCAAATACAAATATTTTAAGGAAAAATAATATGATATTTGGCATAAAGAATGAATGTAAAACAATAAATGATTTATCCCTGTGCAAACAATCTAACATTATAGACTTAAGTAATGATAAATGTATTTATAATTTAATAAGAAACGAAAATGCTACGTGTAAAAGAACGAATAGTCAACACATCCCACAAGTTGAGGAAATAGAACCAGGAACGATGCTCTTAAACAATTTCGATGGCAACATAGAAGCAGATAATATCACCAGATCATTAAACGGCACCTATCTCATTAAATTCTCCAACACTACATTAAGAATCAGGAATCAACAATATATTGCTGATGAAATAACTAAAATCAATGAACTTCCACCCCTACTACACGCAGTCTCCGAAGAATCCGAAATAGAAGAAATCCTGTCCCTACAACTGATGAAGGAACTCCATATAAACAACACCAAAACAATCAGCAAAATCCAGGTAGAAAAAGATGTTCATCAATACTTAAATTTTTCTTTATTCGCAGTTACATTTTTCGTCCTGATAATATTAATGACGAACCATATGAGAAGAAGAAAGTTTACTGGGAAAATCACACCTGTAATCATTCATCCTGAAATAAAACTTGAAAATTCGACACCTTCAAGCAATTCTGAACATCCAACATTCTACAACCTGCCGCACTTTTAACACGAGGACGTGTTAATTCAGAGGGGAAGAGTTAATACGAACAATCGAAAAATTGAAATGCTGACTTGCCTTGCACGCGCAAGACAGCATTGGACATCGAAATTCCTAGAATTGTTCCCACAGCAAAGGTGAACAATTCTAAGAACGATAGCAGCAACATCGTGTCGCCGTTCTCATTAATTTATGCTTACGTTATCAATTAAATTGTATTTAAGGTTTAGTTTATTAAGGTCTTTGCTAAGTATTGAATTATTGTTAAACAAAAGCGGTAGCTATGCCGGATAATTGAATAAAGTTTTTTTTTAAAATAAAATAATGTTATAAGTTTTAACTTATACAGGCCAACATATGCACAAAAAAAATATCAACAAAAAAGTAGACGTTGCAATCATTTTGCATAATTTATATATCTTTGTCTCATAAGCAAGAAGAAGGAAAAGCGACGACATTCCCCCATATATGTACCTTTATGTAGCCACAAGGCAAACTGCAACATAAAAAAACATACTCATTGTACAGTCATTCTCGCGCCCAACCAAACCATAAAAGACGACAATTGGATGAGTCAGTCCCAAGATACTACAGTGTATCACCGCCACACACACGGCAAAAAAAATTCTAGAAAAAATGCAATTTAACAAGTGAAATGTGAAATACATTATTGTCATCTCATAGATACAAAAATAAATCCACAGACCAAAAAAGAAAAAATATTGAATTCTAACGCACTGAACCGAAATACCATCTTCAGTGATCCACTTCCAGACCAGCCACACGGACCGGGTCATTCTTCCATTCACAAGCATAATATAAGGACTTCTTCCGTCTAAAAGTGAAATATGGAAAGCCATCTATCTTCAACAATGAATGCATTTTCTATTCATCTTAAAATTCCATGCACTTGCACCAGATATTTTAGAAAATATTTTCAGGTAGAGATCCGGTAAGTATTCGTGAGAATATCTTAGGAAGTGATATATTTGTATATATATACGGATGTGTGGATCCTGTTTGTTCCAGAAAAAAAAGAAAGGTTTCCGACAGGACGGTGCCGTATGGAATATCTACATGCATATCAAATTACTGATGAGATTTGAAAAAGGCAAACATACCTTTGAGGATGAGAAAATAGATAAATTTGTGTGTAGATAGATGTTGCGGGTTACAAGTCATTATATTTGGGTCCTTATGGGGTATGGAAATGCAAGGCAGTGGATTTTTGTGAACAGGGGTGGATTTATAAGAAACATGAGCCTTGGGCCACCACGCATTGGGGCCTTCAGAATATTATTAATAATTGATTCCATTTTTTTTTTAATTTATTAATTAATTATTGTTTTAAAAATAAGAAATCATATTAAATGTGTATCAAAGTTTTTTTTTAATGATTTTCGCTTCTTTATTTTTATCCATAGAAATTTCTTGCAAATATTGCGGGTGGGGGACAAATAGACAAATCCAGCTCTGAAAAACTTCAATTCCCATTTGGATCACAAAAACCAACTTTATGGATATAGAAGGCTGGCTAATAGGCTTATCCCTGGGCAAAATCATGGTCCAGTACTCACCTACGGATTTGAGACTTGAGTATTTTCTAAAAGACACTGTGATCTCTAAACTGCGTTTGAGAGAAAATTCTTACGGAGAATTGAATTTTGAATTATTTTAATTTTTTTTCTTGAAATTTTGGTATGCATTTTTTTTGGAGTTTATTAATATAATGTGATTATAAAATTTAAAATAATTGTTTATTGATTAGTTTTAAAAATATTGATTTTTCAAGAAAAAAAAATTAAATAATTTTAATTAAAAAAACATATATTCAAAATTTTGATACGCAGAATTAATTTAGCTATCCGTTACCGAGAAAGCCAAAAATTAGAAAAACCATTATATGAAAGGTACCATTTTTTCCCCGTAAATTTGGTTCTGATCGAATGATAGCAAGTATGTACACCAACAAAAAAAATTTAAAAAAATTTCATCAAAATCGTTGGAGCCGTTTTCGAGAAAATAAGCTTTTCCTAAACGGTCATATGGGAGGTGCCGTTATTTTTGGGCCTACAAATAAAATTTAAATTTACCTCTGGGGAATGCCAAAAGAATCACACACACCAAATTTTAGTCGCTTAAGCCGTTTAGGCTGCAGTTCGTTATACATACTGACAGACAGACAGACAGACATTTTTTGCCACAAATTTTTTTAGACTTCTCCAAGATCATTATTTCATGTTTGATTGTTATCCAGCCATTATTTTTTACAGCCAAAAAATCAGGTGACCGCGAATATAATTATTATATTTTTATATTATTATATTATTATAATCATATGTCTGTCTCTTTGTTCCGGCTAATTTCGGGAACGATTTGAACCGATTTTCACACAACTTTAACTGGCAGATTGCTGATATTCTAGGGAGTAACATAAGCTATTTAAAATAACCATTAGGTGTTGTTTTTTTTGAAAATGTGGGTAAGCTAGTTGTTAATAAATCCTACTAAAATGTGACAGTTTGTATGTTTGGATGTTTGTGACGCAATCATGCCTGAACGACTTAACGGATTTGAATGAAATTAGGTGGGTAGATGGATAAAGCGCTGGATTAAAATATAATCTATACACATAAATAAAAATGAAGTGTCTGTTTTTGAAATCTTGATGTATACGAAAGGATATACAGTACTTTTCTGTCTGTTTGTTTTGGTTATTCTCGGGAACGGCTGCACCGATTTTGACGCGACTTTCACTGGCAGGTAACTGATATCCTAAAGAGTAACTTAGGCTATGTTAATTACTCATTAGGTGGCGTTGGTGTCGTTTTTTTTTCTCGAAAATTCTCATCTATGGACTGATTTCGACGGGACTCTCACAGACAGGGAGCTCATCTTGAAAGGAATAAAAAAGAAGAGTTACGGGATTCACTATACTAGGATACAGGCTACTTTTGTTCCTTAAAATGCCACGGATTCTGTGGAAGAAATCTGAATTATTTTCTTTAACGGGTTTTTATTTAAATATTAATTTCAAATCCACGCAGACCCCTAGGTGACGCTAGAGTCGATATTTTGAAAATTCTTATTTATGTCCCGATTTTAAGTGAGGTATTTACAGGCAGGTAGCTGACGTTGTAGGGAGTAACTAAGGCTATTCTAATCACCCCTTGGAGCCGATGGGGTCGTTTGACAAGCAGATAGTTAATTTTGGAAGAAGTAACTAAGGCTATTTTGATTATTCGGTGGCGCCTGTTAACTGTGAATAAAGAGGAATGGAGAGATCTGGTTGCTGCCCTATGCTCTAAAAGGAATTAAAGTATTGCTGTGAATGCAGCTTTCGCAACACAAAGAACAAGAAAAGGACATCATTATCATGTTAATGTTTTTGTCTCACATTCTTTTGTTTATTTCGTTACTTTCAGCAGTGCTCCAGTGAAATAGGCAGTTGCATACCTCCTCTGAAACAATTTTCCAGTACCAAAATACTCCCTCTCAGCTATGAATGTTCATCAGCTTATTTTTGAGCTTATCTTCGAATGTACTAGTTAGGCAAGTTATGAAATTTATTTTTCAGTCGCACAACACGAATGTAGAATGTTTGGCTCATTGTCTCCCTCACATTGCGACTTTCAAAAACATTGTGCATCGGTATTATGCTTCTATCCACTACCCGATCTTCTTAAAAGCTCGTACTGGGATTATTCTAAGTTGATGGTGTTAAAAACCTCACAAAGTTAAACTACGCTGCTAGAATATTGAATTGAGTTAAACCAAACTTAGTGATGAGCCACTTTTTGATATTTACCCTTAACGTAAGAATGGTTAAAGATCGTTAGTAAGATTAATTGAGAGTTAACTCAGGTCAGGATATTAAGATAATCCATATTGAAAAGATCGGTGTCAATACCAGTGTTGCCATTAAGAAAAATTTTAGAAAAATTTTAATTTAAGTCACATTAGAACTAACACAACAAAATATTAATCTTATAAAAACCTGCAGTTTATTAAACTTCTCACAGGAGAATGTATGGATATGTACAAGGTGGACCAAAAGAAGTCATCCGATGTTGTTTGGCTCTCATGCATTACTCGCGGATTTTCGGTGCCCCAGAAGCTATAGTTTTGATTGTTCACGTACCCGCTGAGGTGGAAATGAGCCTCATCGCTCATTATGATTTTGGTCGAAAAATCGTCCACTTCGTCCTCAAAATTGAGGATGCCTTGGGCGTAGGTTACACTCGTTTGGCGTTCGACAGGCAGAAGCCGATGCACGGACTGGATTTTGTACATGAACATGCGTAATGCGAGGCACGGCGTCTGGTCGATATTTCCAGCGACAGCTCGACATCCTCGTCAAAAGCGTCGATATTCTCGGCACAACGGGCGCTCCGGGGCCGGCCACTCTTGGCAACGTCTCATATGGTCCCATACTCTTCAAGGTTGGTGGCCAAACGGCGCAGTGTTTGCGCAGTCGGTGTCGGATGGCCGTGGAATCGGCGACGAAATTCGCGCTGCGACAACACTATACAGACGAATTGTTACGCAAAAAAATAGACACGATTATTCCGCGCTCTTGGGGAGTGTGTCGCTCCATGGCTTGTTCACTTGTATTCTACATCTGTCTAGTCCACAAATGTCAAAACAGATTTGACAATGGCGGACATTTGCAAAGAATCAGAGCATCTTCCAATAGGGTGATCTCTTTTGGCCCACATGTTAATCCTAAGGATATAGGCAAACTTAGTTTCGTGGGAATGACTTTTTCCATTAAAATTTTGAAAATAATTTTTTTTAATAATCAGTAAAAAAAATACTTGTATGAAATGGGTTAGACGTTAACGTTATACTATAACTATAGTTACTATGTACCAACATTTAAACAATTTTACTTGAAACAAAAAAAATAAAGAGTTGAAGAATGTATTACTTAAAATCAAACTGGTATACGTTATACATTAAATAGCTTAATTTCGATAAAGTTCGAAATATGGTAATTAATTCACAGACACAACGCTAGACATAAAATATTGTTAAGCTTGCCAATCAAGTTCAAAATGGTGTCACTTAAATGTCAAAGTCTGATAGTATACCTAAGTTGCAATGTTGCAAGTTTTCTTCCTCTCACTATATTTTATAAAAGCAGTATCAACTAATATTTTGTTATCCAAAAAACTTCTACTTCAAGTTCTTTGTTCATTTTCATTAAAACAGAATAAAATATTCTTATCAGAAAAATGGTTTATTTGAAAGTTTCTTAGACACTAGTTGACACTTACCTTTGATTTTTTCAAAAGACGTCTGCTAGATTGAGCACTTCCAACGAATCAAATATATTTTTGAATTTATATCACAAACTCGGTATACCGGTTAAACTGCACTACAATTTTATTGCAAGAAAAAACAACGACTTCCTTAAAACATTTCACAAAAAAAAATCTTTAAAGGTTTAAAAACACAAAAATCAAACAAAAACTATAAATAAAATGACAAATCTATCAGAAAAAAAAATCATTCCTTTTGTATTGACATACAGCAAAGTGGATTTTTCATTTACCGATCCGTTCCGGGAGGGTTCTCTCTTACTTTTCCTTCAGAAACCCAATACTTTAGGGGGAATAAAAAAACACACAGAAATTAAGGAAAAACAAAAACTAAAGGTAAGTGTATAATAAAAACAACAGGAAAACACTGCACTGTGAACCGGAAATTATGCTGCACACGTATTTACCTTTACTTTATGGACTGCAAAACACGTTAATTTGGAACACTGGTTTTTAGAAATTATAAAAAAGGGTTGCTGATGCTGACGTACTCAACGAGGGATCGGATTCGGATTTGGCCAACCAGAAGGTGCGTACTTAGGTACTATGCACGTTTCTCTTGCATTAATTGGATTCTTCCAATCTGGATGACATTTGGAGCAAAACCACAATGTGATAATGATTCATAAGTCGGTATTTCAGTTTTTTTTTTGCATAAATCTTGACTTGACACGGAGTATCTTTGAGATACGAAGATATTTTTTTTATTTTTGTTATTTATTCGTAATTGCTGGTTTGTTTTTGTGTTGGAACTTGGAATTGCTCTGTAGTGTAGCTACATATAGGGAAAGAATAATCTGAAAACTGGTTCCAGATGGAATTCTTGTTTTGCTGGTTGTTTTTTTGTTCCTTCTTCTTGTTTAATTCACTTCTGAGGCTTAAAAGCATGGATTTGGATTGGATTCTGAAGACACCTCACTTTGGCACAAGATTTTTATTCAAAAATTAAAGTCTTTCGAAGAGACATTCTCTATGCATGGTTGGAATTTTGAGGAATTTAAATGGGATTATAATTAACACTCCAAGATGTGCAACAGTCGTTTTATTCAATTTTTTTTTTTTAAATATCTTTTTTGGTTAAAATGCACTCACAACTCCAACGGAATATCTATTTTGTATAAATCGATCTTTTGTATAGACATGGACACCGCGTTCGTTAAAATCCATACAATAGCTCTCATTTAAACTAACGAATCCAAAAATTCAAGATGCAGATACGAGAACTCCAAAAATAACACTGGACGGGAAAAAATCTTTGTATCTGCTCCTACCTCATAGCACCATATTTATTTTTTTGTTCGAATTACGATTACGAGACATGAGAAACACTGGGTAAGGCCAGGCCACAGAAGGAAATTAAAGACGAAGCAAAATAACCAAACAAAAATGAAAATTATGACGTCGAAATGAACGTTGAGGTTGTTGCTGGACGAACGAGGCGGAAGAAGGTATAATGACAAAAAAGGGAAAAATAAACAAAGAGATGTGGTGGATAGATACACATGTTATGGCAACTAAATGCATACGAAACACAAAATTTTGTTGCATGCAACATGATTATCAGAGAAGAATGAATCCTCGGCGCGTTGATTTGCATATAACTACATGTTGGATAAAAATGAAATTTGTTGCTTAACCGAGGAGGGTTGATGGGGATAGAATTGTGGTAAAATGCAGGGTAGCCGCCGTACAATTTAGAAAAGTAACAAAATAAAAAAATTATGTGAATTTTTACATGTTTTTTTACTTAAAATACATAGAAATATTTTCTTTACATAAAGTACGAAGCAACTCTAGGTTCATCTATACACATAAAAAAATAAATTAATAAATAAATACTTGCTCATGCATTCACATCGTCGAATAAAATTTAAGTAAAATGCACTACTGGGTCGCACGAACTTGATCTTATGCTAGATAATTGCTTAAAATAAAAAAAAAAAATTTTCCAACATTCTTTAATTTTTTTAATTAGTTTAAAAGTTTTCTCAGAAAATTTAAGTATGCAATAAAAAATACAAACTAAATGTCTATCGAAAAGCGTTCGACCAGTTTTTTTAAAAAGTCGTTTTTTTAACTTTTCAAATTCGAAAAATTCATTCTAACTAAAAGATGTATTGTTGTAAAAGACACACCCTGAAAATTTTATCAAAATCGTTAGAGCCGTTTTCGAGAAAATCGAACTTTTTGTTAAAGATCAAATGGCAGGTACCGTTAGTTTTCGACCTAGAGCAACAGTGAAAAACACCCCCTAGATGCTTTCAAATAAATACTAAATACCAAGTTTGAAGCAAATCGGCCCATCCGTTTAGTCTGTAGAGGTGCGAACAGACAGACAGACAGGCAGACACACGGATGGAATTTCCGGAGCCACTTTTTTCGACTTCTCTATTATCGTAATGTTATGTTTGATTATTAGATTTTTTTTCCACAAATCCATAACATGCCTTATCTATACACATAATAAAAATGAAGTGTCTGTTTTTAAAATCAAAACAGAGTTAGAGTACTTATAACAAAAACACCATTTAAAATTTGTTATGTCTGACTGTCTGTCTGTTTGTCTTTCTGTATGTTTGTTCCTGGTAATCTCGCGAACGGCTGCACCGATTTTGACAGGACTTTCACTGACAGGTAGCTGATATCCTAAGGAGTAACTTAGGCTTTGTTAATTACTCACTAGGTGGCACTGGTGTCGTTTTTTTTTGAAAATTATTTTTTGTGGACTGATTTTGACGGGACTTTCACAGGCAAGCAGCTCATTTTGAAAAAAATAACTAAAGCTATTTGAATTACGCTCGCTTGCTTATTTTTCTAAAATTATTATTTAAGAATGATGAATTGAGTAAACAGTTTTAGATAAATTCCAGGCGGACGAAGTCGCGGGTAACAGCTGGTAAAAGTAAAGTGTCTGTTTTTATTATCAATATAACAGCTTTTTACAAGATGCATATCAAAGTTTATACATTACAGTACAGCACAGTACAGTACAATACAGTATGTACACATAACAAAAACACAATTTTTCATGTTTTTGTCTCTGTGTGTCTTCCAGATGTTTGTTCCGGGTAATCTCGAGAAAGGTTGCAATGATTTGACAGGACTTTAACTGACAGATATCTGATGTTCTAGGGAGTAACTAAGGCTACTTAAATAACCCACTAGGTGTCGCTGGGGTAGTTTTTGTTTTCGAAAATTCTAATTTAGGGGCCGATTTTGACGGGAGTTTTATTTCTTGTCATACGACCATCAGCAATCTGCGAGAGAAAGATAGACAAAAAAAACAGACAGACAGACACAAATTTTAAAAATTGTGTTTTTGTTATAGGTAAGTACTGTACATACTTCCATATACATCTCGTAAGAAGTTGTAATTTCTATATGAAAAACAGACATTTCATTTTTATTTATGTATGTGATAGATTAAATAAATATATTGGCGCGACAGCTCCTTAAGGAGCCAAGGCCTAGTGACTTATACTCTCAACCATTCCTGTGTGTGTGTTGTTAATTAATAATGCACATTAAAACATAAAAGATCTTGTATTCGTTGTTGAGAAGACTAATGCCTCTAGAGTTAGTGCAATTCAAAGTGTTGGTGGGGGAATAAAAATAAATATAAATTTACTGGCGCGACCTCTCCTTAAGGAGCCAAGAAGGCCTAGTGACTTATACTCTCAACCATTCCTGTGTGTCTGTTGTTAATCTGCAAGAATGGAAGGGACCTACAGTTTATGGCTACACGAGATGCACTTTTTCGAGACAAGTTTTACTCTTGGAGGTTTTGTCAGTTCTTTGCAAGAGGCAGTACCCAGGAAAAGAAGGCGGCTATGAGCTGGATTCGAACCCAGGCTCATTCGCTTAGCAGTCCGACTCACTAAACACTAAGCCACTGGGCACTACATGTGAAGAGATTAACTTATAGAAAGAATCAAACTTACATCAAATATTACCCAAAAAGCCCAATATGATAAAAACCACTGAAAAAGTTATATAAAAGTGTTTTGAATTGGCAAAGGTGCTCTCTTTGTGCAATATCTTTTTTTCAATTCACACAGGAAGGGTAGGTAGAAGTGTGTAAACAATCATTATTCATTATTAATTATTCATTAACGTTGATGGGTTATGGACTATGGTGGAGTGTCATCATCATCATCAGTTCCTGAAACCCCGTTCGGGGCATAGGGCGCCAACAAAACGTTTCCATCCTTCACGATCTGCAGCTAGATATCTTAACTGTGGCCACGTCTTTCTTGGGAATAAGCTTCTGCTAGGACTGTTGATTTCCATGTTGTTCTTGGTCTTCCAACCCGCCGTGAACCCTGAGGATTCCATTCAAAAGACTGTTTCGCAATATCATCGTTTGGTTTCCTCAGTGTATGACCAATCCATTGCCATTTGCGCTTTTTTATGTCGACGTCCAACCGCTTTTGACTTGTCCTGGTTAGATATAGTTTGTGGCCAGCGGATCTTCAGGATGTGACGTAGACAGCGATACACAAAAGCCTGCGATTTTCTCGAGATGGTAGCCGAGACTTTCTAAGTTTCGCAAGCATATAATAGCACGGATTTGACATTGGAGTCGAAAATCTTAACTTAGTGCGTAAGGAGACTTGACTGGATTTCCAAATTTGCGACAGAGAACCAAAGGCAACGCGGATTTTATTTATTCTACTATGTACGTCCAGATCCGTACCACCGTTTGCTGATACGATACTTCCAAGGTAATTAAACTGTTCGACCTCTTCAACAGGCGTGTCATGCAGAATAATACGTTTTTGTGTGGGGCGGCCTGTTAGCATTATTTTTGTCTTTTTGCTATTTATTCTAAGACCGCACGACTCTCCTTTTACCCGTAGAGTTTGACACATCTCGTTCAGCCCACTGATGTTATTTGCCATGAGACATATATCGTCGGCATAGTCTAAATGGCTAAGCCTTTCATACGTTCTCCATTGAATGTCCTGCCTCTCCGTTGTACCAACGCCGTCAAAACATCATCTATGGCCAGCAGAAAAAGAATTGGCGATAGAATATCCGCTTGTCTCACACCCTGACGCACTTCGAAAGAGTCGGATAGCTGCCCATTGTACAAAACGAAACACCTTTCATTGTTGTAGGACTCCCTTATAATGGCAAAAATTTTTGGTGGTATTCCTCTACCAAGAAGTGATTTCCAAATACATTCGCGGTTAACTCGGTCTTCTCAAAATCTACGAACATGAGGTAAAGCGGTGATTGAAACTCCGCAGACTGCTCAAGGACGATGCGCAGAGTGTTGATATGGTCAACGCACGAACGACCGCTGCGGAAGACAGCTTGATGCCTCTTGAGTGTAGTCTCGATTCTAGCTTTAATCCGTTCGAGGATTAAAGTTGCCATTAACTTTGGAAAAACGGACAAAACGGTAATACCACGCCAATTGTTGCAGTTCTTAAGATCACCTTTCTTTGGCAACTTAACAATCACTCCATCTTTCCAATCCCTGGGATAGGTTTCGTTTTCCCAAACAGTTTGTATCAGCGGATGCAAAATACTAGCTGCTGAAGCGGGATCAGCTTTCAGGAACTCAGCTGGTACTCCGTCAAGCCCGGCTGCTTTGTTGTTTTTGAGGAGATTTATCGATGTTTGGATTTCCGCTACTGAAGGGAGTTCGATGTCAATACCCCTACAGGACCTACGCATCTCGTTTAGTTGGGAAACTTCAGCACTCTGTTCAACGGAAAATTCGTTTAGCAAGGCACAAAAGTGATCCTTGCATCTGAGTAGCTGATCTTCAATTGATACCAAAAGGTTCCCATCCACATCCATTACAGGATGATTAGTGTTGCTTTTTTTCCGACAATTTCTTTGAATACCTGGTACAATTCTCGGCTATCTCCTCTTCTTGCAGCATTTTCCACATTATCAGCGAGCTTGTCCAACCTTGTGCTTGGGCACAGTCTCGGATCCAGCCTCCATAAAAACACTTTTTTTTTTACCCCACATCTCGTCAACTTCTGAATGTTGAAATTCGTCTAATGACGAAGCTTTGTCGTTAAGGGGGTTGGTGTAGTTACGACATATATTGGGATCACTTAAAGCATTCGTATTGAATTTTGGACTCCTTGCTGCATCCTGCGATTGTCGTATTACGGCCGCGGTTCGTAATTTAAGACTCATGACAACCAAGTGGTGATCGCTTCCTACATCAGCATTTCTTATACTACGGACATCACACATTGACTTTCTCCATCGCTGCTGAATCATGATATGATCAATTTGGTTTTCGGTTTGACCATCAGGATGCACCCAGGTGACTTTATTGCACGTCTTATGTTTAAACCAAATTTTCGGGAAAAGTCTATTAACGGTACCTTTCATATAACGCTTTTTTAATTTCTCGGTAACGGCTTTTTGGATTTCTGTCAAATTTTATATTTAAGAAGATCTATATAGCCGAATTAATTCTGCATATCAAAGTTTAGAATTACTTTTTTTTCTAATTAAAATGAATTTTTGAAAAATCAATACTATCAAAAAAAATATTTTAAATTTTATATTCACATGTATATTACTAAACCAAAATTTCAAAAAACTAAAAATAAAAAACAGGATTTTATCAAAATCCGTCCTACAATTTTCGAAATACTTTTTCATAAATTCGTTATTATACAAGACGTGTAATGGCGTACTTCATTTTTACTAAAAAAAGGAGTTTTCGAACCTGCCTTTCGTCCGTGATTGCATTGAACTAGCAATGGCAGAACTTACTAAGTTTAAGAACTTGTTTAACTTATTTGATCAGTTATTATGGTTAGAAAAACTTAATTAAAATAATGTAAAATTTAAATTATTTTTGTAAAGAATGTCAACTATGTATGCATGTATATTTATGGCATTTTGTAAAAATATAACACTAAACCAAAAGAATTCAAAAAGGCCTTTTATCTGAAACTGTTCATTTAACAGTCGGACATGGTACACTTGCGACGCTTGACAGTTCTCTTGGGGCATGGTTGTCCGCCGTTCTTTGGCTCGCTGATAACATAACGAGAACGCTCCGAATAGCCAAGTCCACAACGGACATTACATTCAGACCAATTGGACCATTCAGACATTACGCATCCTTCAGGTAAGTCAATGTTTGAAGGAGGCTTTTGAAGTACCTGTTTCGGGTAAACTGATGGTGAGGGCTCAGTTGATGGCCGATATGTCTCTTGAGTTGGTGTACCTAAAGGAAAAATGAGCATTATGTAATGTCAGACTAAAATGGCAATTCTTACCCAACATTTTGCAAGTGTTCATACAGTCCTGCTCGCTAAGGAAGTTATTGCGATTGCCCCGGCATCCGCCATAAGAGAAGGTTTCACAACGAGCCATGTCTGGATTGTAGGCATATCGGGTGTAAACTCCACGACAAGGACCAGAATCTGACTTTTCACGGCAAATTTCTATTAAGAGAGTTGAGAGTTTAAATCAAGATACATTAAATCTATCTAAGCTTGATTTCTTACCTTTGGCCAAATCATAGTTTAAAGTACAGTCCGCACGTACAGAACACTCCTTTTGTTGGTTCAACTCCATGCGAGCGGAACAATTGGCCATCATATCATCCTCAACCAACACCAATCGAGTACGAATGGTAACTCCACGACCACAAGTAGCTGTGCAAGGACTCCAATCACTCCATTGCGTAGTTGGACAGATAGGATCAGGCAATTCCACTTGCTCAAAAGTACAATCTGGCTTCATGCATTTTTGCTTCTCTACTATGGTCACGTGTGGACAACGCTTACGTCCCAAGTGGTTAATGAAAGTCCTGGTACGCATTGTGATGCCAATGCCACAAGTTGCAGAACATTCTGACCAATCCGCCCAGGGAGTTGTCTTACAGACTCCTGCACCGTCACCATCATCGGTGGCTGTGATCTGGCTCCTGGCGAGATTCTCGCCTTCATCATCTTCTTCGGCTGGAACACTAGAAAGAACAAAATCAGTATTAATAAGTTTATGGAATTTCTTCCAAATGTTTTGTGCAGTCCTTACCCACATTCGGGGATAGGAGCAGCACACATTTCCTTTGATACCAATTGACGAGTACACTTGGCCATTTTAGCTCTGTCAGGATTATAGTATTCTCTGGTTCTCATCCTAATTCCCTTTCCACAGCTAACTGAGCAAGGGCTCCAAGAGGAATATTCAGTGACTCTGCATTCAACTAGAATACGAAAGCTATGCTTTATTTTGAACTCAAGCTATGCAAATTAACTCACTCCTTGTGTCCTGATCTTCGGAGTCGTCGGAAACGTCCAATTGTAGGGCTTGCAGGAAATCATCATCACAATTTCTTGAGATAATCTTCTCCCTACGGATATACAGCTTGGCCAGAGGAGTCATTGTCTTAGAATTGGGATTGTAAAATGGAGCCCTTGGATCTTCAGGATACATCGTTGTTATCTTGTGCATTCTTTCCCTAGGAATGGTTTCAATATTTGGAGACATGTATGTAATTCCACTATCGGTGCCTGCATCCCATGGAAATAAGTCAAAGTCCATAGATTCTTTCCAGGAACAGTCTTCTGTGCACAAATCCAGTCCACTTATGCCAACAACCCAGTCAGGAGATGGACCTATATAAACAAAAAAAAAATAACCAATCGAGATGCTCAAAGAACTTGAGGCTTACCAAACATCGACACTAATGAAACTTTGTGATGTTTTCTATCAGTTCTGAAATTTGATGAGGTATTTTGGTTGACATTCGGATACCATAATCCTGCAGCTTTAATGAGAGTCCTCAATCTGGAACCCTTACCGCGTAGCTCAGTTTCTAAGGCAGACGGTGAGCCGAACTCAGCCAGGGATCGGAATCCATCAGTGGCTATGTGATTTTCACCCCAAAATGTGAAGTTGGAATCATGGGAAGCTCCTACGATATCGGAGAAATGAGTTAGCCAAACAGCGAATGGATAATCCTTAGGGTGGGTCTCATTCGACCAAACTCCTTCAAAAACAAACTAAAAACCATAAAGTGTTAAAAAATAAGTTTTAAATCTGCCTGCAAAACTTACGTTGTACTTAGCTTCATCACATGCACAACATTCTTTCTTTACAGTCTTGAAGTCGGGTTTCTTTTCGCACATTCTTTGTGTTAGATGGCCATCATCGGAGAACCAAGCATGAGAACCTTCGTATACCATAGCTGAAATAGAAACACAGCCAGAACCAGCTTCTGGGGCTACCCACATCACTTGGATTTCCGTCTTAGGTAGATCATCGGCTTCAGACACAGTGTTGACGCATTTTTCATTGAACTTGGTTAATGAATCACTGAAGAGTTGGAAACGACCCACACGTCGGGGGCTCGCTACAGTTGGACGTCTTGAACCGGTCACAGCTTCGGCTGTGATTGTAAAATGAGTGAAATGCTGGACTTTGGTGTGTGTGCGGGAACCAAGAAGAACAACTTTGGAAGAGGGTTTAAAATTAAATTAGTTAGCTTTAGTAAATATCATGATACCTCCCCCCCTCCCCAGAACCAACAAAAATAATTTAAAAATATCCAAAAATGAGGAAAGAAAAAATCAATTCAATAAAATTTTGATATTTTTAACTTAGGTACAGTTTCTTCACTTTTTTTGGATTTAAGCTTGCATTCTTAGTTTTGCATATGGTACTTATATATAGTCAGTAAGCAACTTAACCCCCCCCCCCCCAGTAATCAGCACCAATACCAGCATTCCCCCCCCCCCCCCCACTACTCCTATGTGTTTGGGCTTCCAATAGGCTCACGCTTTGGATGCGTCTAAATCAAAAGACTATTAAAGAGCTTAGCTTAGTGGCACTAGACTGACGCAGGTGGCGCAAACAGCGCCTGTTTCATAGATCATACATCACATACACTACATACAAGATACACTAAAATTATTTTCATACATTACATACCATAGATTTGACTGGAAGTAATAGAAAAATTATGTTTTTTATTTTGACATTTGACTTATAGCGAGTTTCATTCAAGAAAAGATTTGCTCTTTCTGTCAAAAGATTTGATCTTTTTCAATTTCGAGAGTTTCATTGCAAGAAAAAGAGCAAATCTAGATCAAATCTCAACACGAAAGATTTGATCTCTGATTAGTTGGCAGATTTGATCTGAATGCACGCATACATGTAAATAGTCTTTCGGTCAAACGTCAAATGAAAAATATTTTATTTGTTGTTTGTTGTGAACTTGTGCCAGCCCGTGCTTAGCCAAAAAATTAACAAATATCCATTAAATATACAAAATAACAAATAAAGTTGTTTTTGAAGTGAGAAATACATATATGGCATTTTGAATATATCAACTGTGCATGCCTGGTATTTTTGTGTGTGATATCAAATACTGTGTATGCTCGTCAGTGAATGACCAATACAAGGATTAAATGATGAAACAAGTTTCATTGAAAAGAGCAAATCTCGATTTTCAGATCAAATCTTTGAAATTTGAATGAAACTCGCTATTAACCCATTTATTACCAAAGGCATTTAAAACTAAAATTTAAATTTTTTGGTAACATAACTGTATTAAATAGTGTCAAAGGAATACAAAAATATTTTTTTTAATTTTAAAAAAAAGAAGGAAGTATGGTTTTTAAACTGTACCCAAGCCGGTACAATGGGAAAATATGGTTGCTAATTCTGTACATGAAATTTTTCAAAGCATTCTTTTTTAACACAGAGAACTATGTCGCAGAACTCACAAACCCATCTTACTCGCATGTTGCATACTTTGCATCTAAGAGGTTTTTCAATTCTCTTTGGAAAATGGTGACCTTCAGATAAAGCAACGTTTGCAGATATGAAGCATTTTGATGTCGAAGGTTGGAGAATTGTATATCTTCTAAGATAATATCGGGCAATATCTCTTTGAAACGAAAGCAAGTCATCTCCGGAATCAGCTGCGACTTTATATAGTTTCCAAGCGTTTACCAATGTAGACCTTAGCATTGATGTAAAAAGCGGCCACCACCACTTTTTGCCTCGAATTTGGATTTTATAGGCATTAATCGTGTAAGTCAACGCCACCCATACCATTATTATAATCCGCAATAAGGTTCGGCTGCTGAATGAAAACTTTTCTTTTATCTACTGATGACCAACGTTTGACATAATGCATGGGCTGGATAGTATCGAAGTTTGTGCCCATAGTGACAACACTATTATCACTCCATTTTACAAAAACTATATTATTGTTTACGTCGTATACGTGCTCAAGATGCCCTCTTTTTTCCTTCTTGCATTCTTTTTCAGCTTCAATGGGCATTTTTTTGTTCGGTTTTCTCTTGCTGTCCCTGTAGCTCTGAAGTCCTTTTCTCTCAACAATCGCAAAAGTTCATGAGAAGTAAAATAGTTGTCAAAATATATCATGTGGTCAGAAGGAAATGGAACTAGAAGCTCAAGTACAACTCGAGATCCCAGTGGCATTTGTAACACATCAGCGTTTACATTTTTTGCACCACAATAAGTATCAAAGTTTTATAGGTAGCCACAACTACTCGTCAGCATCCAGTTCTTGAAACCGAAACGTACAGCTTTTCCTCTTATGAACTGTTTCGAAGAATGGATAATTTTTCGTGCATGAAGCCCCATTGTTGATATTTTTGGCACAAAAGATTCATAAGCGGTCTAAGCTTTGCCATTTTGTCTCGAGAATCTAAATGATTATTATCTGCGAAATGAATGCATTTTTTTATGTCATAAAAACGATTTCGCGACATGTTGTTTGCTACCAATGCGGTTCTTGTATCCTCATCTAATTTCCAATACATGAACTCCATGGGCATTGAGTGATAACCACTGTAGAACATAATGCCTATGAAAATTTCTAAGTCTTCTTTTTGGAAATTGAGGTTGTGATAATTATGTTGAGAAGCATAAAGACTAGTTTGATTTAAGATCAATTCTATTACCTCATTATCAAAAAGTGTTTCAAATATTTCGACTGGAGACTTATTGTCTAAAGCACATTTCATATTCATCTTATTTACCTCAAAGTTTTTAGAACGGTGCATCGTCATATCAGTACCTCTTTTAGACCAGCGTGGTTGGGTTTGAGATTGCCCAGGTTTTGAGGCTCTTATCACTGATCATCTGGTACATCGCTCTCGCTATCGAAATCCTCATCCCTGATGAAAAGTTCAATGTTACCTGGAACATCATTGGATAACTGATCGTTATCCAAATTTTCTGTGTCTATTTTATCCTCGTCTGTATTGTAATCTGCATCTGGTGGTATAAATGCAATATCAAACACAGCGTTTCGATAATTTTCTTCGATTGCATTTATTGCATTTGGAAGATTATCGAATCTCCTTCCATAAAATGATGATGTGGATAATGCTTTGAAATCCATTCTAAAAAAAAAATTCAGTTTTTCCCATTGTAACCAAGCGGGTACACCTAACTTAACGACTACTTACCTAGCGTAAAAATATATGAGCACTTGATTTTTCACGTTTATCAGATTTTGTTATAAGTTTTTAAACTATTTCAAAAAAAATAAAAAGAAAATTGATAAAACAAATATTTGTTCTATGGCAAAATATAGGCCAACCTCCGAAAAACCAAGAAAATTGCAATCGCACCTGATGTGGAGTAATAAAAAAACTACCGTTTTATTTTTTTTACAATGAACTGCACGCCTACTTGTTGAAAACATCTCAACGAACAAAAAACAATTAAATTTCATTAAAACAAATTTGAAGAAAGACAACGGTAAAACCATAAAGTTGTTCAATTTTTTGTACCCAAACGGGTACAGTGGTAGTAAATGGGTTAAATAAATTGTGAGGTTAGATCTGGCGTTAGAAGTCTATTTCTTCAAAAGAAAAAAACGTTTGAAAAATAAGAAAAAGTCGACTACTCAAGTCTTATTTTGCGTAAGAACTTTTTTTCATTTTTATTAGGTACCAATAATAAGTTAAAAAGGAAAAATAAATAAAATGCTAATTCTCTGCAGACCAATTGATAAATATTTCCTATTGAAGAAACATCTCTTCCGGTACAAAAAGTTTCAGCTTGTCGGACTTGAAAAAAAAAATAAAAACAATGAAAAAAACAACAATTAATATTTTTTTTTTGAGAACACAAAATAATCTATAAATATTCCTTGTATTTAAATTATAAACTTCAAACTCAACCTTTTTTTTTCTTTATTTTGGTAAAAATGTTGTGCCCCGTGGCTTAGTGGTTAGTGTGTCGGACTGCTAAGCGAAAGAACCTGGGTTCAAATCCAGCTCATAGCCACCTTTTTTTCTGGGGTACTGCCTCTTGCGAGGAACTGACAAAACCTCCAAGAGTAAAATTTGTCTCGAAAAAGTGCATCTCATGTAGCCGTTCGGACTCGGCGGTAAATTGTAGGTCCCTTCCATTCTTGCAGAGTAACAACACACACACTGGAATGGTTGAGAGTATAAGTCACTAGGCCTTGGCTCCTTAAGGAGCTGTCGCGCCAATAAATTTATTTATTTATTTATGGTAAAAATGTTCAACTTACAGCAGAAAGTTTTGCTGTTTGAAATGTATAATAAATTTACAATTATTTGTATCAAAACGATGTATGATAACATTCTATGAAACAAAATCCTACATTGGAATACTTCCAGTCGATTCTCAGTTCATACATTGATGTATGAAAGTTCATCATACAACGTTTCTATGAAACAGAAATACTACATCAGAACTGTCAAAATCATACATTGTATGTAATGTATGATCTATGAAACAGGCCCCAGGTGGAAGAGTACCTCAACCGACTTCACGTGCAAAACTGGAGGCTACTAGGGACCGAGCTGGCGTTAGAAGCTTGTTGGTTGAGGCTCAGCTTCAGTCGCCATCTTGAAAGAACGTTTTTGACCGATATCTCGGAAACTATGCACTTTAGGGCAAAGCACCATGAGATCATTATTGTAGAAAATTAAATTTCGCATCTTTTGTTCCCAGTAAACTTTTTTGTAGGTCTTACCGTTCACGATTTATAATGGCCCATTTAATGAACCGGTTTTTCTATCTCGCCTAATAACTCTTAAAATATTGGATTAATCAATAAAATTCATCTAACCATTTTTAAAGATTAGTTTATTCTCTACAACTTTTGTCTTAACTTTTTTTTCCTAATGTGCATACTTTTTGAGTTATAGGACGTTTAATGTATAAAATGCCGACGCTCGACGGATGACGATACAGAAGAAAGGATTTTTCTATAGCAGGAAACCGTTTTACATAAAAGAAGGGACGAAAGACACAGACACACGAAAATAAAATGCTAGACCTTTTCAATAGAAAAATCCTTTCTGCTGTCATCAGCCATTCTTCTTTGTGCTATCCTGATTTTGTGTCAATCGGTTTTTATCTCTATTCATCATTTTGGTTTAAAAGCCGTCTTAGACGCCCCACAAACCTTAATCCGATTACTTCTTTGAAAAAAAAAAATAAGAATAAAGTTGTAGAAAATTTAATTTCCTTAATTGCCTTTATTATTTTTCTCAGAAATCAAAAATGGCAAAGTTATTGGCCAAAATAAAATGTTCATTAAATTCAAAATGGCGGATAAAGCTCCAGCACGAATTTCCTGAAAATCGAGAATTGGACTATCTACTAATGACCATCTGTAGATGTAGATCTGTAGCTCTGTTTACAATAATTACAATAATTATAATTTTTTCTGTACCTGTTTTTTTTTTTTTTTTTTTAAGGACTTTGAGTTTAGTCAAAACAAATTTAATACTTAATAGGTACATTGAATTCAATTATAAATATAATAATATCAAAAGGACTTTCTATTCAGTTATAGCAAAATTAAGGTTAAAAGAATTTTTTTTTAATTTAAACATTTCAAACATTTACTCTTTTTTCTTTTTTATGACTTTGAGTTTAGCTAAAACAATCTGATTTGGACATAAAAACTTTCATTTATTATTTGTAGGCGATATGAAAAAGCATCGGTTCTATATTTTACGAGTTCACTCCAGTTATCACCATTTAGCAGCTCCAAACCTCTTCTCCTTCAAGGGTGTTTTTTCCGAAGTGGACTCTCCTGAATTCTTTATAAATTGGACATCTACCAAGGAAATGGACTATGTCTTCCTCTCACGTATATTACAAAGGCTGTAGTTGATGCTTAAATCCGGTCTATGTGGAACAAAGTTCAATTGCAAAAGCTCCCCTCTTAGTTTAAATAAAAGACTAATATCTTTGTACGACATATTTGAGTGGAAATAATTAACTTCCTGAAGATTGTAGTTCAACCTTTTGTAAGATGTCCGTTCCGTTGAAGTTCTAGCTCGTTCGATTAATGAATACCTTTCATCCTCATCTGTGGTCTAAATTATTTCATAAAGCAATTTTTTTTGTTTGATCTGCATCTTTTCCTTCTAAATCAAAGGGGAAACCACAATCTGCAGACAGCTCGCGCCAATCTTCGAACCATATTTTTGTATACTGTATTGCATGCATCCATAGTTGTTTTGGCAGCCTAGAGTTGGCCATACTTGTTATTTTTATAATGTAGTCTGCATTCATTTTCAAGGATGTTATGAAGAGAGTTGGTAGTCCAGTTTCCAGGTAATACATATACGTGAGCGTATTTTTTGGGAGGAAGAAAGACTTTCTCAGAAAGAAACGTAAAAGACTTTCTACTACTTCATACTTTTTCAAACCCCAAACTTGTGCACCATATAAAAGAATTCACTTGGCAGTCGCATTAAAAACTCTGTATTTTGCAGCCATTGAAACATGTTTGTTAGAAAATATTTTGTTCCAATTTATGCATATCGCAGCTCTGGCTATGTCGGCTTTTTGCTTGAAATGGTTTGTCAAATTTAAATTGAAGGTTAACTCTATGCCCAGGTACTTATATGTTTTAACTACTTCAATGGGGTTATCTTCAAATTTCCAATGCTCATCCCTTGATAGTCTACCACTACCGTTTGGAAAATCATTACTTTAGACTTTTCTAAGTTAACTTCCAAGTTCCATGTTTTACAATAGCTTACCAGCCGGTTAATCATCAACTGTAGGGCGGTGGGTGACTCGGCTAATATCACAATATCATCCACATACATAGTGACTTTTATATGAATGGCGCCAATCCTTACACCACAAGGTAAACAGTCAACCAGATCATCGAGGAATAAGGCGAAGAGCAAGAGACTTAAATTGCATCCTTGTCTTACTCCCGGATTTATTTTTAGTTTATTAGAAACAACTTTTCCATCAAACACAAATGCCGTCGTCTGTTAATAAAGTTTTTCCAACGCTTTAACAAATTTTGAAGAAATTTATATATACCAGCTTCTATCCGCGACTTCGCTTAAATTTAAAGAAACACGAACAGTGCATTTCTTAAAAATAAAAGTAGCATAGCTATGTTTAGTAGTATAGTGAATCCTTCACATATTCGTGCATTCGTAAGCATGGAAGAAGAATAATAAAAAAAACCTCCAATCGTACACATTTTACATTTTAGGCCTCTCCGACAGGAACCGTGTATTTTTCTTAAATAAAACATATCCTATTTTTCAATCCAGGTGCCTTATCGAAACATACCCCCAATTGTATCGAAGGAACCGAACACCTATCAGTTCTCGGTATGTGCATTATCGACCACCTTCTTTCGATTACCCACTTGAGTTTTCTAGACAGAACTCAAAAAACAGCTTTAAAAATGATGGGTGACTCTTCAATAACAGAAACATTCACATCTCTTGAACACCGTCGTAATGTTTTATCGCTATTTCTACAAACAATGATCTGCGAAATAGCCAGCTGCATTCCTCCCCTGAAACGATTCAAGCGTAATACTAGGAATGCCCATACATTTACCTTTGAGCCTGTACATTTAAGTACAGGGATTCTTTTTTAGCCGTACCACGCGAATGTGGAATGCCTTTCCAGACTCTGTTTTTCTCTCCCATTATGACTTGCAGAGCTTTAAAACAAATGTCCATCGATATCTCCTTTTACTCCCTTCACCATTTTCCTAACGTTCCTGCTGTGTTTAACCAACATTATAAGGGTAACCAAAATCCCTTTTCCGCGGGCCAACAATAAAAAAAAACATAATAAGTATAAACTATCCTCTGTCGCTAAAATCAATGGAAGCCAGCAACCCATCCTCTACAAAATTCTATCAAAAATGAGTTCATCTCAAAAAATTTAAAAATAAATAAAAAAAACCCTCCTTAATGTCACTAAAGTTATCTCTGCCGATTGTGATAATACAACCCAATCGAAATGGAGTGTTCTCCCAATATGACAATTAATTTCGCCTGGACATTCAACTTCGTTTTCGTATGCTAATTTTTTTGCATTTTTACCTTACTTTTTAGACAAATCCTTCATACTTACTATTATATGTCCTTCCCGGTACATATCCATTGGGACTGTCAGCAACAATTAAGTTATATCCATTATCACCTCGCGTTCGCCTACCATGTGGCAAATGGCTAGGCGCTCGAGGACACGCACCGATTAAATTAATTAAACTGAATATCACGAGAAGGACAATTACACAATTCTGTTTATGCATCATCGTGTTCATTAACTAAACTTCTATTTGAATTCTCTCACGAATGTAGGTATTACAATGAAGATGATGATATACACAACGGAAAAGTATCTCAAAACACTATTCACCCCTCGAAACTTATTAACTCGCATCAAATGCGATATGGACTCGACGCGGATTTTGATAGCGTGTGTTGTGATCTTTTCAACTTTTAACAGATAACATACAAAAAAATATACAAATCAGTTTGGAACAATAACGGGAGCACGTCTCGAGACCCAAGAAAGAGCAGAGTCTCTTGTCTAATTGGCGACCGTTTGAAGACTGAATCTTATAAAGTATCGCACTGGGGATGTTTTGAGATACTTTTGAATGAGTTATATATATTTTTTATTTTTTTTTTTGCTATCCCCCGCTTGGAAGTGATGTTGATGCTGGTGATGAGATTATAATATTCAAGTGAAATTGAAATGATGTTTCCTTTGGTCTGATAAAGCCTTGTTTTTTTCCTTCCGTCCGTTTTTTTTTCCTTGGCAGGGAGAACTTTTGTTGCCCGCACATGATTCAGATCCAATAAGAATGACACCGTTATTGTTTAATGTTTGTTTGGAACAAAAGAAAAATTAAAAAGAGTTCACAACGCACATCAGGGTGGTCGGTCAATTAGGAGCGCGCTTATTGACATGAGCTATGAGCGACCTTAATGCTAATTGTTTCGCATTTCCGAAGTTCACATAATTGAAAGTTATGTGTAGTTACATTGCATATTGTCTATACGCGCCATCTAAAGATTATGTTTAACAGGAGACACATGGTTGGTAGTGATAGTAGTGCCCCACAACAAAGCTGCTGGACCCGGCGGACTACCCGCCGAACTTTTTGAAGCGGTCGGAGATGACCTGGTGGTGTGCATACACCAACTCATCTCTAAAGTTTTGTCAGAAGAAAGTATGCCTGATGAATGGAACCTCAGCATCGTTTGCCCGATCCACAAGGAAGGAGACGCTCTAAACTGCGCCAACTATAGAGGAATAAGTCTCCTGAATATCGCCTACAAGATCCTCTCTGCCGTATTATGTGAACGCCTGAAACCTTACGTCAGCAACCTGATTGGCCCCTATCAGTGTGGTTTCAGACCAGGAAAGTCCACAATCGATCAAATGTTCACGCTACGACAGATCCAAAAAATCCAAATCGATACCCACCACCTCTCTATCGATTTTGAGGCCGCGTACGATAGCATTTATAGAGACGAGCTATACAGAGCCATGTCAGGTTTTGGCATCCCCACAAAGAACTCTCGCTGCTCCGTCAAGGTTGGTACTGACCTCAAAGAAGCTTTTGTCAAAAAAGGATTCCGATTTCTTCAACTTAATACTTGAACAAATTATAAGAAACTCGCAAGTCAATTGTAGTGGGACAATTTTTTTTCAAGTCTGTGTAATTTCTAGCATACGCTGACGACATAGACATCATTGGCAGAACTCGGCGAGCTGTCACTGGAACGTTTGCTAGCGTAGAAGCTGAAGCGGCTAAGATGGGACTAATAGTCAATGAGGCCAAGACGAAACCACAAAAAGGGACACACAACACCGGCGGATTGGACAAAACATCACAATAAACAGGTACAACTTTGAGGTAGTTAGGGACTTTGTGTACCTCGGATCCGGATAACATCTGACAACAACATCTCGTCAGAAATAAAGCGAAGAATTACTCTTGCCAATCGCTGTTTCTATAGGCTAGGAAGGCAATTGAGTAGCAAAGCAAAAAATACGCATATCACGTTTAAGATGGCTAGGTCATGAAGAGCAAATGGACAGCAATGCTCCGGCTCGCAGGATCTTCGATTCCATCACATAGGGTATACGCAGTTGAGGGAAACCTCACCTTAGGTGGCGCGCTCAAGTAGAAGACGACCAACTTAGAGTGCGAAACTGGAGGCAGCTTGCTTGAGGCCCAGGTTCGTCCCGAACTGTAGCGCCCCGTAAGCAAGTAAGTAAGTAGTGCCCCGTGGCTTAGTGGTTAGTGTGTCGTACTGCTAAGCGAATGAGCCTGGGTTCGAATCGATACTGCCTCTTGCGAGTAACTGACAAAACCTCTAAGAGTAAAATTTGTCTCGAAAAAGTGCATCTCATGTAGCGGTTCGGATTCGGCGATAAACTTCCAGGAGCTGTCGCGCCATTACATTTTTTTTTTATTTATTTTACATAATTGGTAAGTGTAGTTTTATAGTAGGTTTGGATCTTTTGCTGCTCTAGCCTACATTAAGCGATGACTTATAGCTTTTGTCTAGAAAGCGAATTTCACTTATCCAGCCGTGATTAGTTGATAACTTTTAACGGCCACGTAATCCATTACATTGAATGATTATATATAATCACGAGTGAATTTTTCGGACAGGGTTCTCCAACATCATAAGCACAGCTCTCAATAAGCTGGTCCGAAATTAGTTTGAATGCTGTTTGTAAAATCCTTAATAAGTCTGTAATCGATGGAATTCTCATGGCTAGGATTTGAAGTCCCGTTTTGCATTCTTGTATTTCAGTTTCTTTTGCCTTTTCGGATACGTTTTTTTAAAACAACCAGTAAATTGCATTCATGCATCATGCTTGTATGATTTCCCTGGCGCCAAAATAGCTTCTCTTGAATTTCTTTTCAAGATATGACAGTCTTTTTGAAAAATAGTGCTTCTTAAATCGCCTCTTGACGTTCCACACAGTTAATTCAGTGTAATTCTCAAGAATCTATTTATTCAAAGTAAAGTTGCGAACTTCATTCTCTCGACATAAAAATACATATTTAGTTCCATCTCATTTCAATTATCATAAGACAAACTTACCTACTGCAACTAATTTTCTAATTTTCAGGCACGCATAAGGCAAACACATGCACGCAAGACTGGCCCACAAACGATGTACATCTTCCGACAAACCAGTGAGTTTTTATTTGCCACTTGGGATTCCCTTTCATTTCTGCGAGTTGTACATTGGTCTAGCTGCTACAACACTTCGTTGGATCCATAATTGGATTTAAATTATGCAACGCGCATAAAGTAATGTACACAAATAAATTGGAGTACGATGAAGGTACAAATGAATGACAATTTTCTAGGCGTTTTTTTTTTAGTTTGAGTAGTTTGTTGGGGCATCTTTTCGATTTAATTCAATTGGAGAAAAACAAAATGTTTACAATAATTTGATTGTAGCGAATTTAAAAACGACAAAGGTTTTTCTTGCAAATTTGAGATGTTTTTGTTTTTATTTTTAAATTATATATTTCTTTTTTGTATACAATAAATAGACAATGCAAAGTTGGGTAGGGTATACAATTCGATTTTTGTATTACAAAGATTTTATATTTTTTTAGTATTGTAATATTTATAAAAAAATGCATCAGGCTTTCGAAAAATTAACCACATTCAATCGATAGGGTTAGTACTCTGAAAAGGCAAAATGTTTTTTTTTATAAACATTACTATTTTGTTTCATTCATAATTTTAATTTTGCTTGTAATCATTTTTTTTTCACAAAACAAAATATTTATATAGAACCCCATCTATCACCAATGTATATTATGTACGTATATAAAAAATAAAATATAATGTCTTTAGTTAAATACAAAAATAAACTAAAATACCAATTAGATCACAATAATAATGTTAAATACTATTAAATAGTAACACAAGATGCCTTTTTCAAAAAAAAGATATACAAACAAAAATACATTTAAAAGTATAAATAAAACAAAAATACAATAAATAATAATTAAATACAAAGTTAAACTTCACGTAATCAAAAAAAAATATCAACGATGTTTTTCTAATACTAAAACGTTAGTATTGGCGTCTCTCGATGGTCAAGGAGATCTGAAAAGATTGAAAAAAATATTTAAATATTTTTTTTAATCAAGTAAAAAAAAGGGAATAGGAGATTAAGTTACAATTTAAAAAAAAATCATACTTTTCAAAACTGATTGCAGAAAATCAAACATCAAAATTAAATGATACAGTCAAACTCCCGTTTATCGAATTTGCAAGGGACTAGATAATAAATTCGTTATATAGAAAAAATTTTTGCGTTTAGTACTTAATTCCTCGTCTTCAAAATTTCTCAAAATCAGTGCTTTCTTTTTTAAAATGAATGAAAAGCTACAGGGAGAAATTCCATATTGCTTAGCAATATCTGCTTTTTTAGTCAATCCTTCTTAAACTTTATAAATTATCAAAAAAAAATTCTCAAGAGAAAGGCTACTTCGAAACATTTTTAATTATTTCACTGAAGCCTGAACATTGAATGCTTCCATTTAAAATCTTGGGAAATCCCCTTACATATAAGGTTTGTTTTCCCGCATGCTGTTATTTTTAATAGAAAATTATTTGAAAAAAAATCGTTGTAAGAAAAAGAAACTTTTGAGATTTGGATTACCAGCAACAAAATTTTGTTCGTTATAGAGAAAATTTCGCTTTATGGAAATTCGTGTTAAGGAGATCAAAACACACTAAAAAAGTAACGAAAAAGCTGTGTACTTGAAATCAATTCTTAATAGAGAGATCTTCGTTATATAGAAGTTCGTTATAGAGAAGTTTGACTGTATCAACAATTTTAGGGGCGAAACAGATTGAACCAGCAACAGCAACAGCGCCAGCAACAGCGGCCGCCATTATTTTAGAACCTATCGCCCGATTTTTTCACATGAGTACTAAGCCAGCCTAGTCCCCGTTGTAGCTAGACCAGGTCCTAGCTCTAGTACTAAGTCCTAACGAAAAGATAGTACCAGATCTCTTATAATAAATTGTGTTGTGTTTTATTGAAAAAATTATGCGATTTTTCTTTATTTGGGTAATTTTTTGATGAAAAGGAAAGTATGATTACGAGGACCAATATTGTGCGAATTGTGTTTTTTTTTATAAAGAGCACGCGCAAAAGGGATTTGTGTGTTGCCCATATAGTGTTAAAACGCACTGCGTGAGCATAGGAAGAGGGAGGGAGGGAAAGAAGGTGTCGATTAACATTGGTTTTGAATGCTTGCAATTCGAAATGGCAAGGGAAAATCTCGTCGGGTAAACTATTCCAAATTCTTGTTGTTCGGCTAAAAAAAGAATCCCTATATTTATTTCACGGTACGTCCGAAATTGGGCTCAAGGGTGAACTGATGAGCATTCCTTGCTAGACAAGTATTACGGGAGAAACTTTAAGGGGAGGAATGCAGCTGGGCACGTCGAGTGAATTTTGTTTATAAAAGAAACGATAAAACAAGGAAAGACATGAAACATTGCGTCGATGTTCGAGAGGGGCAATTGTTTCAGCGGCAGTTCTATTTCCTATCAATCTTAACGCTCGATTTTGTATTCTATCAAGCAGGTGAAACGATGTTTGCGAAGCACCTGCTAAGAGTTGGGAGTTATACTCGAGTTTAGGACGTATAAACGCTTTATAAATTAGAAGAAGAAGGGGAAAAATACTTCTTACACCGATGCAGAAAACCTAAGCACTTAGCATCATTCTTAGCTATTTCAAGTATATGGTCGTTCCCACGAAGGTCGACGTTGACACACATACCGAGTACTGCACATTTTTCGGTTTCTTCAATGTAAGTGCCATTCATGGACAATGGCATGGGGGTATGTTTAGCTTTAACGACATATGTTTAGCTTTAATGACATAAGACAGCATTGAGTTTTCGAAGCATTAAACTCCACACGATTCCTATTACCCCATTTGACAATGCTGTATAAATAGGAGTTTAATGAGCTTAACATAGGGTACCGTTGCCATTGTACGTCCGAAGACAAAGAACGTGAATCATCAAACGAATATAAAAAGCTGAGGGTAGAGTCGTCAGCAAAACAGTTAAGTAGATTAGAAGTAACAGACAGAAGATCATTTATAAAAATGAGGAAAAAAGTTGGAGACAGAACAGAGCCCTGGAGCACACCAGCATTAATTTTGTGGGAATTAGCCTTGAATCTGTCCAATACAACTTGTATTGAACGGTCCAGAAGATAGCTTCTAATCCAACGAACAAGAGTATTATCGATCCCCAAAGCACGCGTTTTCTATAAATTTCAAATGCCTTGGAGGTATCAAGAGCAATAATCTTACTTTCACCAAAGCGATGTAAAGATTTTTTCCACTGTCCGGTGAGATATGCCATCAGATCACCAGTGGAACGGTTGCCATGACCTTAGAAAGAAGGGATGTTAGTGATGGAAAAGCTTACGCAGTGGCTTTGCCAGTGTGGAAAAACATCTCTTCAAATGAATCGGGGGTATACCATCCGGGCCAGCGGATTTGTGTATATCGAGATCTTTGAGAACTCTTGTTACAGTACGAGTGCGGAAAAAATCTGTCCCATGGAAAAATTTACATTCGCAAGTACAGGAGGGGCAAGCGTAGAGCTGGCAGCGAAATGAGTTGCAAGCAAGTTTGCCTTCTCTGAAGAGTAGACAATAGGTTTGTCATTAGCGATGAGCGTTGGAACCGAAGATGTTGAGGAGTTTTTAATATTTTTTACAAATGACCAAACATTTTTACTGCCTTTGGGACATTGCATTGCAGTGCTCCGTGGCTTAGTGGTTAGTGTGTCGGACTGCTAAGCAAATGAGCCTGGGTTCGAATCCAGCTCATAGCCATCTTCTTTTCCGGGGTACTGCCTCTTGCGACGAACTGACAAATATCAACATTAAAGATCTTTCTAGCTTAAACTTTTCCTCAGGGTCGTTGGTTTTATAGCATCGGAAGCCTTTTTACCTTTTTACCTTTTTGGGCCCCAATTTCTTATTTGTTATCAATCATATTATCGGGGAGGAACAGTTACTGGGAATAAGTTCATTAAGAGCGTCGCAATTTGTTCTTTTTTTTATATAATCGATTCCAACCCGGAGGGAAGACCCATTACAGAAAGACCGAGACACAGGTGGCGCACGCAAGTGGAAGCTGACCTCGACCTCCACCGACTTGATGTGCAAAACTGGAGGTGGCTAGCTAGTGACCGAGCTAGCTTAGCTAGTGACCAAGCTAGCTTAGCTAGTGACCAAGCTGGCTTGATGGATCGAATAGTGTAAGAAACTGTTTCAAAGGTAAGAACAGGTTTGAATTCGAAGTTTATTTTGTACAAAAACAGTTAATTGGGATAATATGCCAGAAGTTTTTATTTGAATTTGCCCAAAATAACTTAAAAATAATAGTGTTTTCCAAGTCAACTGCAACACGTGAGTAGTTTTTAAGAAAAAATCTTGTCCAGAAGATCAGCTAAAACATTTAGCCCTATCATAGTAATCGGTAATATTAAAAATGTGTTGAGTTTCATCAAATCAAACTTTATAAAAGCAAAAGTGAAATAGTATTTGTATAACCTTTTGCAATGCTCCACCATGGCAGTGTTACATAAGTTAGAAACGCATTTAATGGTGTCGACTGTTGCCTCCGGTTTTCCTTCCAAAAATGAAATGTTTGTGTAAATCCTCTTGTTGCCCAAAGTGGGTTGTATGCACCATCGTCAAGTTCTGTAAACATGAAATAATCAAATTACTTTTTTTTATTATTAAAAAAAAAAAAAAAAAAACAACTAAACTCTCACTGCAATATCCCGAAATTGGGGAAAATAATAAGTTAAAGTGTAACAACAGTGATAAAGAACAAACAAACAACACCGATAAGTTTACAAACAAAAATAAGCAAACTGATTTAAAGTAAACAAAAAAAAAACAACAAATTCGACAAAACTAATAATTAATCTAAAAAAAACAACCTTTCAATGCCTTCTTTGGCAGGTCACACCAATAATATATGTCAGTTCCGTCCGGTGTCCTCCGCTTTGGCACCATCCTTAGAGCTTTATTATAGAAATTTTGGTGCACAGAAGATTTCTTAGAAGCCGCTCCTGCACGGGGTAGCGTTGAGTGTTTTGTTTCTCCATCACTCACCGACGCATTGGTTGTTGTATCTGAAGAAGCTTTTGTTGTTGGCTCGACCAAAGCTTTTGTTGTAACTCGCTCGTTGTTGCCATTGCAATCGTTGTGGCTATTGTTGTTTAACATAGGTGTGCTTTCTGTGGCATTATCACCTGCGTTATCGTCGTCATCATCGTCTAACTTATTTTCGGGAGATTTTGATAAAGCAACAAGGGGCGGAGACTCAAAAACATCATCGACTTGTTCATTTTGCTGCTGCAGTGGATCGCTATCAGTTTGTCCAGGTACGCATTTTTGAAATGAATAGGATTTCGGGGCTTGTTCCACGGGGAGCTCCTCCTTTCCTCGGACGCTTATCATTAGTTTACTTTCCGTTTCGCTCAATATCGCTATTTTTCCCAACGATGCCACTGCTTCGCTACCAATATCACCATTTAGAGATGTCGCATCGTCGGCTATTTCATATTCTTGCTGTGACTTTAAATTATTATTCGATCCATTCAGTGATGCATCACACGACTTGGCCTTCACCGCCCGACTCTCCTTGGCACATTTTCCAGATTTGTCCTTCTTCGGACTGACACACTTTTTGCTCTCCTTTTTAGACCGTGCCTTCTCTTCGGACGACGAAGATGAGGCTACAACCAATTCGCTCTCTATGCTTAAAATCGTCTTGTGTTTGGGTTTGGTTTTTTTGTTGGGCATATTATTGAGGCAGGCTGGAGTGGAATTTGTCGCTGCTTCATCCTCGCAGGCTCGGCAATACACATCCGACATTTGTGCAGAATCTGTGTCAGACCATCGTTTACAAGGGGAACCCCGGCCAAAGCAATTGCCACAGGCACCTGTAGTTGGTGAAGTCACACTGTCTGCGATGCTTTGAGTTGTTGCTGGAGCGGTAGCATTAGCAGGGCTTTCGATTGCGTTCAATTTTGCCATCGATGCCGAGAAAGCAGGACGTAGATCTACAATTAGATCAAAAACATATTTGTGATTTTTTTAAAATAAAAACAAAAAAAAATAAATTAAGGAACCAAAAAAACTAAATCACAATTAAGTCAAACCAGAGAGTGGAGGAACTGGGCATATGGATGGAGGTTGTGTTTAGGAAACAAAATTGGAAAGCAAATCTTGCATTCTGTACAACGCGCGCTTAAGCAATGAGTTTTTTAAGTTGTTATAAGTGTGTGTTGTCTTGTGTCTGAAAAAAAACCAAGGGGAAGAGTAGTGGAGAGAAAATATTTTCACCCCCATAAGAGAGTCCTGCTTTCCCGGCAAAATTGTTTGTTAATTTTTTTTCTATTTATTTATTATTAATTTCTGAAGCGTTAAATAAATAATTTTGTACAAAAAGGCAAGCAACAAGATTGGAGAATGTAAGATAACAATGAATATATTTGAATATTTTAATTTAAAAAGAAAAATAAAATATAATAAAAAAACATGCAATAATAAAGTTGCAGGATAATTTATTAAATAGGAATGTATGCAACAAATTAAGAAAAAATCAAAATTATGACGTGTTGTGTTTATGATATTGAGAGAGAAAAAGAGAGAGAGCGACAAAACAAAATATCGAGTAACAGGTAGCAAGAACGATTTAGTAAAAAAAGAAAAATATTTTATTATTTATATACAAATTACCGTCTCTCAAATCGCCTGCTTCAATTTCAGATACTTCGCTGGCCAACGTATCGAGACCTTCATTTTCGGAACGTGCCTTGGAGCCGGCAGTTGTGTCGGTGGTATTTTTTGCACGCCATCCGTAGCGTGAGAAATTATTTAGATTTGCACTCGGATCACTCAGTCGCCGCTGATGTCGGTAGTTATAGTAGTCGTCGGGATCTTCGTCCCAGTCTTCCCACATATCAGTGGCACAGAATCTATAATTAGAAAAAAAGTGTTTTAAAATGGACGAATAGATTTAATTACAGATGACAATTGACTAGCATTAAAGACGTTTACATTATTTTTTAAAGCTAGATAGGGTTTCGATGTTTTTGTTGTTTGTGGTGACTGATGTGTGTTTAAGTGTTCAATATGGAGAAGAATTTAATTTTGATTATATGTGTGTAGTTTGAACTATAACCTAATATTAAGGCTAAAAGGAATTTGAATGACCAACAAATCTAATACATAAACTAGGCTTAGAGACATTGGCTTAATTTCACATTAATAAAGAGTTTTCGAAAAAGGACTTGACAACTTTTTTTTTAAATAAAACGCAAACCATTTGAGATATTTCAAAAACTTTATTATCGGCTTGAAGTGCAATCAAAACATTTATAAATTGAACTCGACTTCGTTCATATGGCCACCGCGGCCATGTTTGCAGTGGTTGATTTGTTGCACCCAATTTTCGATGGTTCACATTTCGGCCGAAACGGCCGCTATTTTGCGTTCAATGTTGGCTCTGAGCTCTTTCAACGTCGTCGGTTTGTTGGCATAAACCAATGACTTAACGTAGCCCCAAAGAAAATAGAGGCGGCCAATCGACTGGCCCATTTCTTAAGAAAATACGCTCATCAAACTTATTCTTCAATAAATCAATTGTAAGGTGTGCTGTGTGGCTTGTGGCACCATCCTGTTGGAACCACATGTCGTCCAAGTCCATATCTTCCAATTCGGGCTAAAAATAATCGGTAATCATGGCGCGATAACGCTGGCCATTCACAGTAACGTAACGATCGTTATTGTCGACGAACAAATATGGCCCAATAACGCGGCCGGCATGCAAACCGCACCAAACAGTTATTTTTTGTGGATGAAGTGGTGATTCATGAAGCAAATGTGTATTTTTACACGACCAATAGCGTCAAGACCTGCGGCTTGCTTTACCTCCACGTGGTGGTCCCCGGGCAATGATTTGTGTATATTTTTGTACACAAATTAGCAAAAATTGCAAGCACTTCCTAAGGATTGGCGAGGGGCTAGTAACCTCTCCCGTAAAAAAATATAACTCAGAACCCGACAACAACGACGAACCAAGCAACGACAACGGCTAAACGATTTAAGAATTTTCTCATGGAACGTCAAAATGCTCTATAGAGCTCGAGCTGCACAACAGCTAGCTGATGTCCTGGCCATGTATAAAGCTGACATAACAGCACTTCAGGAAGTGAGATGGCCAGGTAATGGTGTTTTGCAGAAAAAAGAATACGACATATATTTTAGCGGTCACTCAAAACACCATGTGCTCGGGGTAGGCTTCCTAGTCAGCCAAAAAATGAAGCCTACCGTCATCGGCTTTAAGCAATAAATGAAAGGCTATGCACCCTTCGCGTGCGAGGCAAATTCAATAACATCAGCCTCTTAAACGTCCACGCACCTACTGAGGAGTCCGAAGAAGAAGAAAAATATTCCTACTACGAACTTGTAGAGAGGACCCTCAATGCCTACCCAAGGTATGACGTTAAAATCATCCTTGGTGACTTCAACGTAAAATTAGGTAGGGAGCCAGTATTCAGGCAGTACATAGGATCCCATAGTTTGCATGAGAACACTAATGACAACGTACTACGAGTCATAGAAATGGCAGCATCAACAAATTTGGTCGTTGCGAGTACCAGCCTCCCGCGTAAGGATATCCACAAAGTACTCGGACCACTATCTCGTTGGTATGGTGTTCCGAGGGCGGATTGCTATGCGAAGAAGTATTGCATCCGCTGGTCAGGCTCGAATCAACACGGCTGCCCTACGCGATGAATGCAAAAGCAACAAATACAGTCGCGCACTAAGGTTCGCCCTCGGGGAGCTCGATGTGGGAAGAGTAAGTCCTGGGGACAGAATGCCGGGCGTACCAGGCGCGGAAGTTCTACCAATCCGTCAAAAACATGTCGCAATACACACCACGCTGTACATATTGTAAAGACGGAGAGGGTAATCTGATCACCGATCCTGAAGGCATTCTGGAGCGATGGGAAGTGTACTTTAATGAACTGCTGAACGGTCAGCTCACGGAAGAAATGGAGACTCCAACATTTCAAGAAGAAGATCTCATGCTGCAGCCACCAAGCGGTGAGGAGATAAAACAGCCGATTAATCGGCTCAAAAATAATAAGGCCTCAGGAGCCGATATATACCTGCCGAGCTGTTTAAACGTGGATGGCCAACACTACATCAAGCAATTCATGAAATCATAATACACGTATGGGAACACGAAGAGATACCATAAGAAGAGAGATATCACAAAATGCAGCAACTATAGGGGTATAACATTGTTGAGTACATCCTATAAGATATTCTCCTCTATCCTGCAAGAATGGATAGCCTCATACGGTAATACCATAATCGGCAAATATCAATGTGGTTTTATATCAGGCAAATCAACAATTGATCAGATCTTTACCCTTAGGCAGGTGATGGAAAAAAGTCTGGAATTTAATATCCCAACATACCATTTTTTTATACACTTTAAAGCCGCCTACGATAGCATAGCCAGGGTAGAACTTTATAAGGCCATGAGAGAATTCGGCATCCCAAATAAATTGACACGACTATGTAGGCTGACCATGACCAACATCACAAGCCAAGTAAAAGTACCCGGTTTGCTATCCAGACCAATCAACATCTTTAATGGACTCCGACAAGGGGATGGCTGGCTTGCATCCTCTTCAACCTGCCGTTGGAGAAAGCAATCCGTGACTCTGGCACGTCAACAAGAGGGACGATCGTCACCAAGTCCAGCCAGTAACTAGCTTACGCAGACGACATCAAGACAAGACTCCTTTACCCAGGTCGAGCAAGCGGCAAAATACATGGGGCTGCACATAAATGAAGGGAAGACCAAGTACATGGCGGCAACGTCTGCGAGAAATGTTGGTACAACCATCAGGGTAGCGGAGCACGAACTTGAAGTACAAGACTATGGTCTTACCAGTACTCACATACGGATCCGAGACTTGGGTGCTTACAAAAAGGCACTCTGATCTCTTATCCGCGTTCGAGAGAAAAGTCTTACGGAGAATTGTTGTGTGTGAGGAAGGACGATTCCGGAGAAGATACAATCATGAATTGTATGAAATCTATCTCGAAGCAGATGTTGTTGAAAAAATAAAGCTCGGTAGACTTCGGTGGGCTGGACACCTAGCTCGCATGAGCGAAGAGGAACCAACTCGGAAAGTCTTTTGCAGTACTTTTTATGGTAGAAGACAACGTGGCAGACCTTGCTTACGTTGGAAGGATGGCGTAGACCAGGACGCCCGAAGCCTTCGGGGCGCAATTGGATGGCGTCGGCCAGCAATCGGGATGTGTGGAAGAATTTGTTGAAGGAGGCCCGGACCGGATCCCGGTTGTTGCGCCGATGATGATGATGAATAGCGCATATTTTGCTTATTGACGAACCCATTGAGCCAAAAACGAACATATGGTGTTAATATTAGGTCATAGGTTCTGTGATTATCGTGAGATAAACATCGCATCGTTACCACCACGCGGTGCCCGCTGGATAATTAAAAAGTGAACTAACGATGAACATTGAATTCATATAATTTATGAGTAGCAGTTACCGGAGTAACCTTTTCAGGAACTAGGAGCAAGAGAAAAGATATGTCTGCAGTTTCATTCCAAACACGATCCATATGCTCATGAACATGCCTAACAAGCCGGTCATAGAAGAATTTATAGTGATGAAAAATAATACATTAATATGCCTCGGATGAACAAATTAAATTGACCTCACCCACCCCTCTGCAAACGAAAAACAGACGATTTACTCTTAACAGGCCGCGCAAAGCTGATCAGCTATCAATCATCAATTGTGCTTATTTTACTTCCCCGCGGTAACCACAGGGTACTGTTCTGTCCATCCGGACATTCCTGCTAAACTTATAAGCGCGAGTGTTGAATACAGAAAAAATAGCAACACTATAATGATCTGCTTTAATGACTGTTCTGATCGATTCGCAGAAGTCTTTCACGAGCCCCTCAGAAAGAGGACGTTTGGCGGATGAGCCCAACCAATTGGATCAACGGTGGCGTCAACAGTCAACGAAGCAGAAGCCCTAATGAGCTACTTCGACGTATTTGGAGATAAGGTCATTGGCACAATTCAATGCAAGGCCTGTAGAGATAGGAACTAGGACTAGGACTCGTAGTAGAGTCACAGTCGATGCTGAGTTCATGGGAGGACCATTTCTGCAGACTGTTAAACGGCGATCCTGTATGCATTAACGGGCTTTGGAGGAGAAGGTTCAACCAAGAACTATACGAGCTGTACAGCGACATTGACCTGGTCAACAAAATTTAAGATGGCTAGGTCATGTAGAGCGAATGGAAAACGATGCTCCGGCTCGCATTCGATTCCATCCCAGAACGTAGACGCAGTCAAGGAAGATCTCGCCTTAGGTGGCGCGCTCAAGTGGAGGACGACCCCAACCAACTTGGAGTGCGAAACTGGAGGTAGCCAGCCAAAGACCGAGCTGGCTGGAGATGTATGTTGGTTGGGGCCCAGGTTCGTCCCGAACTGTAGCGACACCTAAGTAGAAGTAAGTAGGAACACATGCACTTGATTTAAGGTAACCACATCAACAAATCTTCCATTCTTGCAGAGTAACAACACACACACAGGAATGGTTGAGAGTATAAGTCACTAGGCCTTGGCTCCTTAAGGAGCTGTCGCGCCAATAAATTTATTTATTTTACATCAACAAATCTGAAGTGTAAAAAAAACTTAATTTTTCTGAATAGAATCCAGAAGAGTGCATTAAAAATGATAGGAAATAGGAGCATAACAGATACATTTGCTTTGCCTGAATATCGTCGAAATATTTCCTGTCTCTCCTTATTCTCTGGCTTTTTCTATAAACAATGATGCAGTGAAATAGCCAGATGTATTTCCCCCTGGAAAGATTTTTCCGTCATACTCGCATCGATTGCATAACCCTTCAATTAAGATAAGTATCTAATTTCTGATATACTATTAAATAGAGAGATTCATTCTTAAACTGCACTATATGAATGTGGACAGCTTAAATTGGCACATATTTTTTCTCTCCCACTACGATTTATAGACATTGCGAAAAATTGTTTCCAAATTAATTTGAATTGAATGCAGTGATTTTAATTACAAGCAAGCATTTATAATGAAGATGATTGATCATGCTAATAATTTTGGACATTTCAATCAATATATATGTATGTACATGTTGCCTTGGTTTTTAATGTGTAATTCACATTTAAAAACCTTTGATTTCTACATTTAAGTCAATCTAAACTCTACTTCCAGCAGATACCTCAAATAATTCCTCATGACCATTCGTCTGAGCTTGCAAAAAAAAAATAAATTCGTGTGATTGTGATGTGTTTTAAATAGTATTCTTAAACTATGCTTGTGTTTTTATGTGCGGAAACCGGTATAAAAATTTATTAATCAACAAACTCTAGCTGATAGGACAAAAGCATATTTAGAAATGGCCAATAATAAAAAAAATCCTTGTTGACATACCCTGGTTCACTGGTAGGTGTTTCCACACCAGATCCTTTTGGTTTAGTAACTGCCATTTCTGCGTGTCCTTTACCTTGCGGACCTTTCATACGAACAAATTCGCAGCGCGTCTGGACTCCAGCACCACTACTAAACAACCCAAATGACATTCTCTGAGCTACTTTCGAGCTTAAACTTGATTGCTAATAAAAAAAACATGAAAAATTATTATTTTGTTCATACATTCATAAAAATCTCAAACTAACCCTTGCATCATAGACCTTCTTTAAAGCATCATAACGAATAGAACCCAGAAATATAACACCTTGCACAGAACCGTCTTTGTCATTAGCAACCAATTCAACGCAAACCATTTCCCCGTCACGAACTAGAATGTCACTAAAAACCTAAAAATAAAAAAAACGTAATTTTAATTCTTCAATCATCATAAAATGCCGAAAAGCAATTTCCAACTCAACACAACATAATAAAGTATTCAAAATAGCTCACCTCATCGAAATTGTCGACCATGAAACAAATGTGCGGATAAGTCATCTCCTCGCCTTCACCTTTTGTGTCCATTTTTCTACGACTCGGCGAGGCGTAAACGCGCTGTGAATGCCGCCGCAGAACTTGTAGTTCCTTGGGGGATGTTCTTGTACAAATTGCCAGCGTTAGAGTGTAGTCAAATTGGTGGATGACCATATTTAAGTATACTGTCTCCTCCCAATCGACATCTGGGTCACCAATAGGTAGCTTACGTGAATCCTTCCGAAACACATCGACTTCAGTCTTTTAAAACGAAAAAATAGAATGTCATCGTAATTATGTTTATTGTACGATTTCTTACCTCATATTTCGGCATATGCCTGGAAGAACTCTTTACATGCTTTTTTCGAACAAAGAATAGTAAATCGTCAGAATCAATACTATGAACCGGTTCGGACTGGAACAGAAAATGACGCACAAATAGATCTGTCCAATAGGTTGTTCCTTGGAGGACCACAAAACCACATTCTTAAATTGAATTGGATAGTTAATTAAGATAGCTGAATAACATTAACAAATAACACAATAATAACTACAAAACAGTGACTCAAAGCAGTGAAACAGGGTCACGATTAAAAATAAATCACAATAGAAAATAATAAAAACGATAAAAAAAGAGAAAAAAGAAAGTAAGAATAATTAAATAATTAAAAAATATATTATTAAAGCAAAGTAAACCCCATTTATTAAATATATTAGAGTAGATGAAAAAAGGAATTTAAACACTAGAAATGTCTGTTGAGATTTTTATGGAATAATAATAAAAAAAATCACAAATTATTACAATGAATTGATATACGAAAATGAGAAAAATGAATTAATAAAGGTCATGAAAACAAAACAAAAAGTGAAGAAGGCAACGGGTAATGATTTTACTCAAAACCAATCTTCTTCTTTGGGCTTAGAAGGCAATTGAGTAGCAAAGCCATCTCTCGGGTAACTAAATTGTCCCTTTATAAGACCCTCATCATCCCAGTTCTACTGTATTGTGCAGACGCATGGACGCTGTCAAAAGGGAATGAGGATGAGTCTGCTTCAAGAGAAAGATTATCCAGATGATTTTTGGTCCCGTATGCATGAACGGAGAGTACCGGCTGTACAGCGACACAGACCTAGATCACAGAGTGAAAATTCAACTTCTCAGATGGCTGGGTCATACAGGGCGGATGGACATCAATGCTCCGGCCCGGAAAATCTTCGATTCCACCACAGAGGGACGGCGCAGTATAGAAAGACCGAGACTCAGGTGACGCACACAAGTGCAATAGGACCTCAACCGACTCCACGTGCGAAACTGGAGGCAGCTAGCTAGCCACCTTCTTTTCCGTGGTACTGCCTCTTGCGGGGAACTGACAAAACCTCCAATAGTAAAATTTGTCTCGAAAAAGTGCATCTCATGTAGCCGTTGGGACTCGGCGGTAAACTGTAGGTCGGTTCCATTCTTGCAGATTAACAACACACAAATTCAGTGGAGGCTTCCCTAATGGCATTTTGCCAATGTTGCAACTGCTTCTCAATACTTGATGCTGGCTGTAAAGGATTCCTTTGGAAATTATTTAAAACTCGATCGGAAAAGGACTTGGAGATTTCTTGTGATTGCAGTCGTTCGACGTTGTACTTCCTCACAGTATTACCTCTTCTTGGCGTTGGTCTGGATATCATCAGTCGTACCATGGCTACAACGAGGTAGTGGTCCGATTCAATGTTTGCCCCTCGGAAGGTTCGGACATTCATCATACTAGAGTAGTGCCTTGGGTCGATCGCAATGTAATAAATCTGGTTGACAGTTGTGTGTCCCTTTGTGAATGTTGAGGTGTGAGAACTTGGTACTAGCCATTACAATATTTCGCCCCGCAGCAAAGTCAATTAGCCTGAATCCGTTATCGGAGAAGGTGTCGTGCAAGCTGACATCTTCTCTCCCTAGCTTGGCGTTAAAGTCGCCTTGCACAATTTTAATGTCATAGCTAGCGCACTGCTCATATGTTTTGTCCAGTAGCTCAAAATTTCTTTGGTGTCATCATCTTTTTCCTCTGTGGGGCATGCGCGCATATAAGCTTAATGTTGGCAAATTTCGCCTTGATGCGGATTGTCATGAGGCGCTCGTTGACACACGTGTAGCTCAAAACCTCTTGCTGAAACCTGCCTCCAACGTCTATTCCACGTCTGTATCGGCTGCCTAGAGAAGTAAAGGCTTGGTTTTATTATTTGGCCTCGGAACTTGTCATTCCTCAACACCTGAGAGATGAATTCCAGGCCAGAATTTTGGGAAAATACTAATCTGGAGAGATCGGCATTGGGAGAATCTATTCCGATCAGGCTCCGGGATCTGCAACGTATTCCACCGAGGAAAGGAAGGAAAACAAATCAAAAACGATACACTTAGAATTAAAAGAAAACGCGATTAACAAAAAACATGCCCGAAAAATTAATAATTTAGAAGACGACGCACTACGAGAATTTTAGAAAAACAAACACGAAGGGATTTTGGATTTTTGACAAGTTGGAAAACCTAAAAACCCCCTAAACTGTAAGAAAATTGTTTAAGCCTGAGGTGGAACAGTGCGGGGAGTTTTTGGTTGGAAAAGTATGGAAAGGATTAATCTCTGAGTTGCCGTGCGCGATTGTATCGGAACGTCTCAGTGTCGCTCTCTTGGAATAATCCGCTAGCTGTTACCGCTTGCAGAACAGATTTTTGCAAGTGAAAAAGCATAAAGTTCAAACATCAGGAAAACGAGAAAAAAATTCAAAATAAATTTGAAGAACAACCAAAATAAAGTAAAATATAATTCAGTGTGAGCTAAATGATACATAAAAAGGGCAAAAAGGATATAAAAGCAAGCAAAGCATAAGAGGGGGATTTCTGGGATTGAAGGTGTGAGGGCGAATTCCGCCGGTCAAGAATGCGAGTCGAGGCCGCCGCCTCCATCGAGTGCCTGGAATACAAAGAAGACGGACACCGATAAAAAGACGTCCCAAGAAAAAAAAATCGAGAAAAACCCTTGCATCGTGGGAACTATGTCCATGGGAGTTCGTTTGTTTCGAAATCGATAGTCCTAAGCTGAGAAAGAAATCCCCAAAGTGCCTAAAATTCAAAATTCAAACAAATATTTAAAAATAATAACCGCTAGCTGATTCTCGTTTCCGGAGGAAACCAGCCGCTAGGAAAGCGGAACATTTATGTTGTATGTATATATTGAGCAAATCGGCGTGATCTTGTCTTGTTATTCTTTTTGTATTTAATAATTATTTTTATTGTAGTAGTGCCCCGTGGCTTAGTGGTTAGTGTGTCGGACTGCTAAGCGAAAGAACCTGGGTTCAAATCCAGCTTATAACCACCTTTTTTCTGGGGTACTGCCTCTTGCGAGGAACTGACAAAACCTCCAGGAGTAAAATTTGTCTCGAAAAAGTGCATCTCATGTAGCCGTTCGGACTCGGCGGTAAGCTGTAGGTCCCTTCCATTCTTGCAGATTAACAACACACACACAGGAATGGTTGAGAGTATAAGTCACTAGGCCTTGGCTCCTTAAGGAGCTGTCGCGCCAATAAATTTATTTTTATTTTTATTTTATTGTAGTTTACATTTTAGATTTCTTTTTTTTGTGTGATTTTCGATTGTCATGCATATATTTTACTATATTTGTTCTGGTTAAAAGTGATAGTGGAGGGAATAACAAAAATAAAAAAGGCTATGACGATAGGCACCTCAAGGCTCCATCCCAGCAGCAAGATTTTGCGACCCTATAGCCCTCTATAAAGAGCTCTTAATAGGCAGTATACTTTAACCCGCCAAGGAAAGAAACGGCCAATTATCAGGCGGCGCTTTGGGGTTCCGGCCTCCGAAGACCATAAATTTTCAACAAGAAGCGCTTAACGCTAGCAGAGTAGCCACACTAGTGGTACTCGTTCCTAGGGGTCTATTTATCGTTTTCTTTTATTGTGTAATGACATGTGTTTATGTTTGTTTTTTGAAAGAGGTGAGGTCCGTTTATTGGGGCAAGATCCCCTCCTATGCCAGCCAGCATGCCACTGCTCCTACAGCGGACATTCTATCCCTTGCCGTCCCCTCCTATCCCCTATCCAATCCTATCCTATATTATATCTTTTATTCTATCCTGATTCTTATCCTAAGACCTTCTCCCATACTCTGTGTGTCCTAACCGATCCTATCCTGGTTCCTATCCGAATGCCTTCTCCACTTTCCTATCCTACTCTCCTACAGCTCTAAATTCTCAAATCTTCTCTCCTATTGCCTCACATTTCACGTTCCATCGCATTTCTTGAATGGCGGTTATATCTGCCTTACAGCAGTCAAGGGTCTCCGCTAGAGGTTCGGCTGCACGTGGTCTGTTAAGAGACCTAACATTCCACGTACATATCCAAAATTCGTTGTCCTTATTTCGTTTGCAGTGTTCGTCATCAGTGAATCCGTCCGTATCCGAGGCTTGTAGCTGTTTTTGACATGGCCGGGAAGTTATCCTGACGGCACAAATCCAAGGGCGAAGAGCCGGATAAACCGCTCCTTATAGGCCTGAGCTTCGAAAACGTCGTAGCCCATATAAGGTGTCTACTAAGTAGTTCAGGCTGACTGGAACTGTATACGCCACCGTTGATTCTATCTAGAGAATTCCTCCTCTGCCGCCAGGATGCAAGGAGTAGTGCCTTTGCCTGTGGGGTCAAGTAGTTTATGTTTGCTTAACAAATATTTCCTTTCATAAATTCTGAAAGCTTAAGATAGAATAAAGAGTTGGAAGTAACTAATCTTTTAAACATCGTGATTAAGAACAATGGCCTATTTTATGCAACACAAGTAATCGAGAAAAAGAATTTCAAGAAGCGGTAGAAACTCACAACGGAAGTAAGAGATGCTGGAAGAACAAAATACTCCTGAAACATTTGCATAACGATTCGCCAAGCATCACCAAAGTATTATTTAATAAATGACTCCCACTTTACAGTACTTTTAAGTAAACAATTCAATCGATTTATTTGTTATCTGTGAACACAATAAACTCAACCCTGGTCCCATCTTTTGTTTGGGCGTCAATATAATACACAAGGTGAGATGCAGGGGAGTTTTCTAACCCTATCATTGATATAATATACCTACAAACATACACCTACGTTAATGTGTCTCGGATTAAAATCGATAAAAGACAAAAAAATTGATTATGTCCTTTGGAAACATAGTTTAGTTGCCAATTGGAATTCCAAAATAAAAAAACTTACCATCTTTTAATAATTGTCGCATTTCTTTGGTTCTTTGAAAATTAATGTCCTCCAGTAATTGCTGCAATGGGGTTTGAGCTTTTAGCAAGGATCCACTGGCCAACGCCATTTTTTGGTCTTCTTTTTTTCTCCAAAATCCAAATCCAAATTGTGATAGGAAAAGTTATTAAATACTAAAGTTTTTTTATTTGTAGACCCCCGCAGAGTTGAATTAAAGTTGGATGAGTAATTTAGCCAGCACAGTGTATAAAAAAAATTTGTACTACTTTATTGTTAAGACATATTTTTTTCTAAAAAAATATTTGTTCACTTTATGGAATGATTCTCCAATTTTAATCCGTACATTGTTGACGAATGAACATCCCTTAGCTAACTGAGAACTGAGTGTAGTTGTCTCCTGGGTTCCTGGACGTTTGAAATGTATAGATTTATGTTTTTTTTCCAAATACAATGAATTTTTACTGCGCATATTCACAAAATCAGTTGGGAGAGTATTTTGAAATCTCACAAAAATAAACAAAAACTCGTTGACAGCTGTTTGACAGCCGAACCAAATTGGAGATATGGAAAATTCCATAACATTCCTGTTTTTTTTCATTTCGTTATCATATTGGCAACATTCGTCAGGGATGCTTGAGAGTCTTGTTTTTTTTTTTTTATTTGTTTTTTAAGAAATGCATTGTTTTTTGAAATCTATAGTACTATCAAGATGGGTGTTTCACCTAGCGCAATCTAGTTTCGCTTTCTCATCCTAAAGTTTTTCTCTGATCGGAGATTGCAATGTAGACTTTTTAGCATTGCATACATATGCAATGTTAGAAAATGGCAGAACGGGAAAGATGTATGTAAAGTGTTAGCAGTCAGAAGAAAACAAATCATCGACACTTGTTCGTTTTATTTTTAAATCAATTCGTATCGCTAAAAACTGGTATCGAGGGATGACGAAATATTCACACAGGGAATGAGTGCAAAATGGTTGAGATTGTATTAAGAGCCTTAAGGGAAAAGATTTTAAGATTATAATAAGAGTACAATAGTTATATAATTGAATAAAAAATCGATTAAAATTTAGATGAAAAGTTTAATGATTGGTCAAATAAGTTATTGCATATATTATTAAGAATATTAAACAATTTAAACATTTTGTTTAAATTAAACATTTTGCTTAAAGGAGAAAATCGTTCATAATTAGTACGAAAGCTTGAGATATTTATACAGCTAGGCAGATACCTTAAGTTTCTTTGAGGAATATTAAATTTTTTTCGAGACAAAAGGTACAAAGAGTCTATATTACCATTCATTAATTTAACAACAAAAACGAAGCTTAAATAAGAGCGTCAATTAACAAGGGATGGCAAATCAATAAATTTAAGCCTATTGATGTATGCGGGTAGCTCGTAAGGATTGTCCCAACCTAAGCCCCGCAAGGCAAATCGCAGGAATCGTTTTTTGTATACGTTCTAATCTTGTTATATGGCACTCGTAATGGGGTGACCAAACTTGGCAAGCATATTCAAGAATGGGACGAACAAATGTTATAAAAAGCTGTTTTGTAACATAAGGGTCTGAAAATTGCCGCGATTCTCTCTTAATCCAACATAGAATTGAGTTAGCTCTATTTGATATGGAGTTAATGTGCTGAATAAATTCAAGCTTTCGATCCAATATGACACCAAGAACATTAACGTTTTTCATACATGATATGAAAATTCCATTTAACGTATAATTAAATGGAGTTACTGAAACTTTTCTAGTTAGGGTCATAAAATAGCATTTATTTATATTGAGAGACAAACAATTACGCACAAACCACTCAAAAAATGAATTAAGATCGCATTGCAACATTTCACAATTACTAATACTAAAAATAGTTTTAAAAATTGTCACGTCATCCGCGTAAATGAGGCATTTAGAATGTTTTAAGGCAGATGGTACGTAATTAATTAATAAAATAAAAAGTAGAGGGTCTAAATGGCTACCTTGTGGTATTCCAGAGTTAGATGTAGAGTAATTTGATGGGCAATCGTTGAATTATTAGTTTTGAATTTCGTCTTTTCTAATACATGGAAATTGACAAGAAAACAAAGAACAATTAAAGAGAGTAGACAATGGTAGAAGCAAATTTTTTTTTAATAATAGAAAGTATACCATCCGGCCCTGGTATACAATTCTCGTCAAGATTAGATATAAACCTAGCAACGTTATCGGAATTAATATTGAAGTTCATTCATATCAGTCAAGTAAGAGAAGGATTTAAAACAGCCAATATTTTGGCTATTCTCGTCAAGTATATCACAGTTTGAAGTATCACAATTTAAAGTATATCAGTATCACACTTTTAAGGCACTTTGAAAAAAGTGTAATTGTGTAATAACACGAGGGTCATGACTAGTTTTATCGTTTGACTTCAGAACAGACGGATATGGACAAGACTTTCTTTTGCTATTTATAAATTTCCAAAAATATTTTGGATTCATTTTAAGATCTCTGTGTACCTTCTGCAGATAGTTAAAATATTTTAAACTTGAAGATCTACTAAAATTTTCGTTAGAAAAAGTTTTCAAAGTCCACTTCGAGACAATTTGTAAATTGACCAAAATTTGTTTCTGAGGTTCTTAAGGCTTTTAATTTCATTGTTGTACAAATCTGATTTAAAAAAAAATCAAACAAAACATTATAAAACTCAAAGATCATGGTGTTAACAGAAAAACAATTATTGAGGCATGACCAATCAATTTGCAACAGCAGCATATTAAATTTGTTAAAATCTGTCTTTTTAAAATTAAAAGTGTAAAACTTTTCATTAAGGTCAGGTTGCGAAAATTAGATCCAAGATCCTTCCATTTCATCGTTAAATTGGTGTAGTTCAAGAGAGTTTAAATCGTCAATTAGTTTTGAGTCACCGGATTTAAAATATCCAGTGGGTAGTGGGTAACATAACTTTTGTTTCAGGGCATCGTATCCAAACAATATTGCTTAGATTAAAATCGCCGAGGCAGATCAGCTCATCGTTGTATTCTAGTAATTCATTGATATAGTTAATGACTTCAAAAGCTTTGTCATAAATATCACAGCGACTTCCAGGAACTATATATACAGTAATAAGGTAAACGTTTTTGTTTCTTAAAGATATTTTAACGCAGAGAAATTCATTATCAAGGGCTACAGGAACATGTACTGGCGTGGATACGAAAGATAATCTTACAGCAATCAAGATTCCACTTGCCATGGTATCTATATTCGGATTTGAATACCGATCACGTCTAAAAACATTAAATGTGCTGTCGAAAAGTTCACAGTCTTTGATAACAGCATACAGCCATGTTTCGGTGATGGAAATGACGTCATACCTTCTTAACATTTTGCAAATTTGTAGAAGGGAGTGTTTGCGAAATTTATTTTTTGAGTTGGTTTATTTTCCGCAATAAACGCGACGCCCATGCAATCTCTATGCAACGTTGTATATACTTTATTTATACATAACGTTTTCCCGTTAAGAGGCATTAAAAAGAGTGCATAACACTCTCCATAATGTGTTTATAAATTGGGCTGCTAATATTTAATCATGCCAACTGTTGGTTCGTCAAATAAAGCCTCATCAGCTGTATAAATTTGTATCGGCTTTTCTCAGTTTGGTTTCTAAATTAAACTCTAACATACTCCTCTTTCTTAAATATTAGAATGAACATTTGCAGCTTTTAATATAAAAGCCATTTTATTTAAATAAATTAAAAATATTCATCTAGGAACCAAAGATATTATAAATATCCATACCGATAACACATTATACATATAAGAGTGTATATGAACAGCAACTGAAAACTCAACCCTTCTGTCAGAATTTAAATGGATTCCTGTTGCTTTTATGCGCTCCGATATTGAAGATAAATTTACGTAAGAAAAATTTAAAGTAAATCCAAATACCTTAAAGAATACCAAAAATGTATCGTTTGAATAAAGATTAAAAGTAACATAATGTTCACCTACCTTATAATTTCTCAACTCCTCCTCTAACCGTTCGGAATAATTTTGTGTTGACGGAATGGAACTAAAGGTGGATTCAAACTCTAAATCAACCAAGATCTTCACCATTGTGTTTTGAAAAGCTCTAGAAGTATTGAAGATAATTATAAAAATGAAACAGCAAGAGTTTTTAATGACTTACCTATTCCAAATGGTTTTCTGCATTGGGCGCCATGCACTTATTTTTTTCATTATCTTACGTTCAATGTTCTTTTTTAGTTCAGCAGTATTTAATGAACTTCGATAAGTATAGTTGAGTTTTTGAACTCCTCCAAGTGGAGCTGGATTTTTCTTGTTGAACATTGGAAACCAGCATGACGAATCATTAATATCAAAGCTCATCATAGAAACGCGATTCTCACTTTGAATATTACAAAAGATCTAAAAATAGATTATATTTTAAATCAAATATATTAAAATCGTTTTTTCTTACATTGTTTTGAGAAAACATATAAAAAACTTTGTTCATAGGACAAAAAGAATCTTTGGTTGTATAGCTCTTTCCTGTACTGGGGTCTAACATCACCAAATCCGTTCCATCCCGATACAAAACAAAAGCACTCTCACCATAAGGATATGAGATTCCTAAGATAACCCAACAACTAATACCGATTGTAAGCAAATAATTTGCAAGAAGAATTCCAAGATCCTTTGAGGAACCCCAGCCCGTATCCAATAAAGTCTGAAATTAAAAACTTGATTAAGCTATTGAACCGAATACATTATTTCATTTAAACCTGATTGTTTAACCAAATCCCACAGAATCTCATACATGGATCAAATGGCTTCAAAACGTTAATTAATGAAACATATCTGCAAACGCTGTCAATTAAATTTTCAGTATTTTCAATTGGTAAAGGAACTGGTTCAAGCAATCTGGTCAAACATACTCGTTTGCCATCCATTGTGCAAACTAAAGGATCAATAAAACGATTTGGTTGCATATTCTTTGCTTCAAAACACCACCCTTGAATATGATGGCGTACTTCTTTCAGTTCGGAACAATCAAGATTCTTCATTGACACTTCAGGCATATCAAAATTCGGCTCCACACTAATATAAACCCAAATATTAATACGTTCCTTAATTTCAGGGATATTTTCTATTGGCAAAGCTTCACTCAGTGAAGGAGCATTGTACCCAAGGAGTACTTTTGGTGAATTGAGCTCAAAAACACCTTCAATCTAAAGGGAGGTTTCAAAATAAGGAGAAGTAAGATACATGCTTAAATAAACGTAATAATATTACCCTTTGATTGTTTAAAATTGTACTTATTGGTAGGCGATATTCCCCTAACCAATTTGACTGGAATCTCTGATATATTTCCATGGATCTTTCTTCACTTATATGATTTTCAACATATTCATCGAAAATCGCAATTTTCAAATCGCTTTTGAGTTCTACTGGATTGCCTCTGTAAAAGTTTTTTCAAAGGAACATACATTATGTAGTCAAGGCTAATTAAAATTAAAAAACAAACTTACAGAGCCATTTTCAAAAACTAGTTTGAAAAAATCATAAAAAAAATAGTTCTTGAAAACCAGTTTTAGTTGTTATCCGGTAATCAGTTCTCGAGAAAGTCAAAGAAAAAAAGATCCTACATAATGGACATAATGGTAGGTACTGTTTTCCAGTTGAATCAACTTTTCATTAAAATGTAAATGTGAGGCTTATTTTCTGTAGGCCAGTAGCGATCATTACAACACAAATCAGAAAAATATAACTGCGTCTCTAAGAGCGGATTGAAGGGTTGCGTGTCGGAAAATACATATTTCACTCTAGCCTTCACACGCCTATATCTCGTTATTTAGAGGTCCTAGTTGAATGGTTCTTGCACTGTCAGATAGGTGTCAAGAAGTAAAATGAGTTGAAGCATCATTGATTTGCCCCAACTCTCACTTTTTTTTTTTTAAATAACGCGCACCCAAGGGACTTTTTGTAGAAGACACTGCGCGGGCATTAGGACGATAGGGAGGGGAGTGATAAGAGGTGTCGATTAACGTTGGTTTTGAATGTTTGCAGATAAAAATGGCTAGGGAAAATCTCGCCGGGTAAACTATTCCAAATTCGTGTTGTTCGGCTTAAAAAAGAATCTCTATATTTCACGGTACGTCCGAAATTGGGCTCAAGGGTGAACCAATGAGCATTCCTTGCGAGACGAGTATTACGGGAGAAACTTTTATGGAGAGGAATGCAGCTGGCTACTTCGAGTTCTATTTCCTATCAATCTCACCGCTCGATTTTGAATTCTATCAAGCAGGTGAAGCGAGGTTTGCGAAGCACCTGCCCAGAGGTGTGAGTTATACTCGAGTTTAGGGCGTTTAAACGCTTTATAAATTGTAGCCAGATCAGATGGGGAAAATACTTCTTACACCGATACAGAAAACCTAAGCACTTAGCAGCATTCTTAGCTATTTCAAGTATATGGTCGTTCCAACGAAGGTCGTCGTTGACACACATACCGAGTACTGAAGATTTTTCGGTTTCTTCAATGTAAGTGCCATTTATGGACAATGGCATGGGGGTATGTTTAGCTTTAACGACATAAGACAGCATTGAGTTTTCGAAGCATTTAACTCCACACGATTCCTATTACCTCATTTGACAATGCTGTATAAATAGGAGTTTAATGAGCTTAACATAGGGTACCGTTGCCATTGTACGTCCGAAGACAAAGAACGTGAATATAAAAAGCTGAGGATAGGTAGGTCGTCAGCAAAACAGTTAAGTGGATTAGAAGTAACAGACAGAAGATCATTTATAAAAATGAGGAAAAAAGTCGGAGACAGAACAGAGCCCTGGGGCACACCAGCATTTATTTTGTGGGAATCAGACTTGAATCCGTTCAATACAACTTGTATTGTACACCAAAGCGATGTAAAGATTTGTTTCACTGTTCGGTGAGATATGCCATCAGATTTTCGAGATATTCATTAAGCTGAATGTTAATCAGCTTAATGAATCCATGACCTTAAAAAGAAGTGATGTTAGTGCTATGGGGGTCGGTAGGAGGAGGGAGAGGATAGGTCACCTTTCTTGGGGACAGGCTGGACAAATGCTGTTTTCCATCTTCTAGAAAAGATTCCAGAAGAGTAGGAGCGATAGAAAAGCTTACGTAGTGGCTATGCCAATTTGGAAGAACACCTCTTCAGAAGAATCGGGGGTATACCATCCGGGCCAGCGGATTTGTGTATATCCGTTGCGCCCGGCTGTGCTTTGCGTCGATTATCAACTTAGCTTTTTATTGTTGACGGATTAGTCTATCCCAATCTTAACGAATACGTTATTTCAAATACACATTTCAATCTCTAATAGTATTCACACGGAGAGGATTTTTTTGAGACAAAAAATTAAATACAATATTTTACACTTCCAACAAAATTTAAATCAATGTACATATATGTAGTTTCGAAAAAATTGTATTATTTCCATATCTTTGAACATTTAGCTCGATCAATATTATGGATCAGTTATGTAATTAGCCCCAAAAATACCTTCTTTTATTTCCAAATAGTATTTTTCTAATAAATTAGAAGGATTTTTTTGTAGAATATCCGATAGAATACTGTATTTGGTTATTAAATGTCAAATATAATGCTCAGAGTTTGAGTGATTCTCTCAAAAGGATCGCCGGAGTGAAAAAGTTGATAGTTTGTCTATTTTGTGTGTTGGGTACGTCGTATGTGATGGTTATTGGGATGAGCCTCATAAAAATGTGTGTCTTTAATAAAGTGCTCAGTCAAAAAATACAACTCAAGGGACGGACGCATTCTATAGATTATGCCCTTAATGTAGATTGGTAGCGGGTGGTCCAAAAAACTTGGTTTTAGTCCTATTTGACGAGGAATTGAATGCTCTATTTCAAATGCATCGCATCTCAACGCCTTCTGATACCCTGAATGCGAAAATGTTTGTGACAAACGTCTCCCAGGTGCCAAACCCCTGACAGACGCCGCCGAAAACGCGTTTTTGTGACGTTTTTAGACTTTGGGAAAACCACTTAAAATTAGTCGCATCCGAAAGCTAGTACTTCCTTAAGTGCGGGTGCCAAACCCCTGACAGACGCCGCCGAAAAAGCGTTTTTTTTTTGAGTTTTTAGAGTTTTGGGAAACCACTTAAAATTAGTCTCATCCGAAAACTCTTGCGTTTTCGCCGGCGTCTGTCAGGGGTTAGGTACCTGTGAGACGTCTGTCACAAACATTTTCGCAATCAGGGTATGGAGGGCGTTGGGATTGAGATGCGATGCATTTGAAATATTTTCCTTCACTAGGTCTATTTTCAGAAAAATGGTACTTTTAACCCACCATTACTCGGTAATGCTGCCTCTGCGGGCTGGCAGATAATTGATGGCATTATCAACTTGAGGAGGACTGTGTGTATTGTAACATCAATGTCATCTAGTTTCCTCTCACGCAAAAAATCTGTTGCGGGCTCTTAGACTATAGGAAAGTGTAGTAGTTCTTCGTTAGATAGTTTTGATATTCTCGAGATTGCAATAAAAAAACTCAGCGAACCGGCAAAATAAAAAAAATGGTTATTTAAAGATAGTATATAGTCTTACATAACTTGGAGGATCAAGTGTTCATTCCATGTGGGACTTGATCCATCAGCTGTCATAGTTCTGCTGTTCTTATCCATAAATGAAGCAGATACATATGGCCGTACGTTAGAGTACTTAAATGCTGAAAAGAGATTTTTTTCAATATTAATGAACTGTCAAACTGATTATTCTTTATACTTTGCGAACTAAATATCGAAGTACTGCTGCTGTCTCTTCGTTCTAAGCTTGGAGTTGAAAAGGTTCGAACGGGAATGCCTGTTGCCCTTACTACATTTACTACAATATTAAATTGTCTTACATTCTCATATGTTAGGGATGTTGGTTTTGGTATGCGCTCCGTATCCAAAGATCTGCCAGGACCAAACATTGTTGCTAGGGATGCGAAAAAAGATCTCCATGTTACAATATCATCTCCAACTAGTAGTTTATCGGATTTCCCACTTATTAAAGCCAACTTGTCACAATGATTTCTAACAACTTCATAAAGATTCTCTAGATATTTCTTTCCACTGTGTTTGTGAATATCAATAGGATCTATCCAATTACCCATATCAATAACTTTCTCTTCTTGGGCTTCTTGTATTTCTTCTTCCAGGTATGGCAAAAATTTTGTTTCTTTTGCCTTCATATCACGTCTGTAGATTGATGAAAGCATGCGCAATCTCGGGTCATTATCTATTTCTTCACGAGAACAGAATTCCAATAGTGTTTCGTTAAAGGTACAAGTAGCTGTCAAACCTTCCTTGTCTTGAGCATCTCCGGCAGATATAGAACTATCGGTTCGTTTAATATTTCTAACTTTCTTCTTGTGCAACTCTTGGACTTCCTTTTGTTTTGGTTTATCTTCAATTTGGTCTTCCGGGAATATAGTTTTAAGGTTTTCTTGTCCATCATAAACACCTTCATCACAAAAAAAGCTTAAGCTTAGAGTACCAGAAATATTTTCTAATTTATGCGAGGAGAATCTAACGAGCTCCGAATAATGCTGATTCTTCTCAAGCGATGGTATTGGAATCAAAATATTGGCAATTTTTGTAGGAATAGATGGAAGCTTCTTCTTTTCGTAGAGCTGGAAAAAAATGGTTTTGAGTAAAGTTGAATAAAAGAACTATGTTTAAGATACCTTAATTTTGACCTCTTTTGGAATCCTACGATATAGATAGATTCCCAGAGATTCATTCACAGGCAATGACAAATCAGGTTCTAAGCGATAATGCCTAGTTGAAGCAACTAGCTGTTCATCGAATAAAACCCTCATATTGTAGCTTTTAAGTTTTCCTAAAGGACGACAAGGGTCTGATAAGTTTGATCGTATAATTTCCATTTCAGGTTCGCCTGGAGCTCGAGAGCATTTTTGAAGCGTTTTCTTCAGTTCTTTCTTAATGTTCTCAATATTGGGTTTTTCAGGTTTCTCGAAGTATCTTTCTGGATCCATTTTACGGAGTCTTTTGGCTCTGTAGTAGGCTTGTAGTTGTTCACGATATATTTCGTTGAGTTCGGTTTCAAAACGTTTAGTATAACAAGCGTTGTCTTCGTCTATATCGACTTCAATTAGCTTTATTTTTAACTTTACCGATGTCCAGTGAAATTCTTGTTGTTTTCGAAGATTCTTTAAGAGTAGCCAAGAATCTAAAATGTTCTGCAGTAGATCTTTACTTGTTGTTTCCTCCTTATGAATGTCATTTCTAAGCTGCTGTAAATTATCGAGATGATCTTCAAGCTCGTTGATATTTTCAGTGGTGCCGTCTTCGAGAAGCTCATTAGCCATGTTTCTGAGATCATTAAGTTTCCTGGTCAGTTTTGGTATAATCTCGCTTTCTTTTCGCCTAAAGTAGATATCGAGGTAGTTCTCAAGCTTACTAGATAACCTGTGTTCCTCTTGCTGCAAAGGGTGTTCCATGAATCTCAGCTCTTTTATGTTCAAAGTTATGAATTTACGACTCGGAATCAAAGGACTCTTATCACCTGGCTTAATGACACAGAAAACTGGAATGAATTCGCGTTCACATATTGTTGCATAGAGTAGATCATCTTTGAAAAAATTTATTTGATTTTTCATAGAGCTGCCGGATGTAATAAGATAATCATTTCCTTCTTCATGGTAACGGTTTACTAGTCGAATTAAATTGTTATTTGGTTTGAGTGCAGGATCTTCAGTTTGGGTGTTTTGAATGTATGGATTGATTTTCGAAGAAGGTGTGAATAGCAAATTTTCATTGAAAACTGTTTTCTCAGCTTCTACCCATTTAAATGGATCATCATCTTCTAGTTGAATAAAAGAAGAAGCTGTTTGTGTTCGTGGTGACTCTGATAACTGTTCACTGTCTTCTTCCAATGGTGAAGATGATGTTGGTTTTGGTGAGCTTGATATTTCTATGTTCTGGCAAAAAAATGCTTCGCCCAATTCTTCAGCATTTTCTTCGGCTTTGTCAATTGAAAGTTCTGTGCTGTTAAGGATGGCCGTTATTTCCTTTTCTGTTTCTTTGAATTTTTTAGTTAGTTTAGGTTTGTGCTTCTTTGGTTTTGGCTTATTTTTTCGCCTTTTGTGTTGCCTTTTAACATTTGATTCTGACATTGTGATTTTGATAGCTGTTTAATAATATAAAATGATAAACATGTACGATGTAGATTTAAATATTCTGTCAAACTGTCAATAATTTTTGATTTTCATTTAAGCAACATAGAAATTGTTTGTTTATTTCAAAAAAACATTCAAATAAATGAGAACTAACTAGAAAACAGGTTTAACTATGAATATCATCTTCAATTAGTAAAGAATTTCTTGTGAGTTAAGCTTATTGATTAATATTATTAGGAACAGAATTAACTTATATCTTTACATTCTTCCAGTATTTCCAGTCTACAATGTTGGCTCTGAGGTCTTCCAACATCGTCGGCTTGTTGGCATAAATCAATTACTTAACGTAGCCTCAAAGATTTGTATACTTAAAAAATAATCGAGCAGTCACAGAAAATTAATTCGATATTTGGTATTTATTTATTCCTTCATACTTATCAAAACAAATCAATTCTGTATCTATGAAGACGTAAGATGCTAAGAAATATATCATTTCAGTTTTCACCATAGTTTTTCATTTTATCACTTCACGAACATGCCTAATGCGATCGTGGAGTTCAATTTGGTAAATTACTGTCACAGTATCTACCAAAAAGTACAAAATGGTTAATGCTGTAACTTTTGTCTCAGATAATTTTTTGTTTATAATGTATTGAATGTTTTATTAATCAATAGTTTTAAATTAAACATTATAATGCCCGTCCTCCAATGCGTGCCCAAAATATTGATTCGGTATTCAACTCTTATGTACCAACCAACTAATGCGTTTGAGATGGTTGAATTTCGGTTATCAACGCATTTCTCAAATAGTGCATGAGTGTTGTTGAGGTATGATGTCTTGTTGCTCATTGGGCATTTAAACTATTCCCTAAACTTTATTCAATTATTCAATGCGACAAAATGTGTTTACTGTTGGGAGTTGAAGAATGCATTTTGATCAATTTTAGTATTCCACATAGCATATGCTTTGTGTTTATAATTCATTGTGTTTTTTGTTCTTTTTTTTACAAAAGTAAAAAGTATAGACAACAGCAAATGACCATATAAATTTCACCAGTTTTCATCGTTTTTCTATAAATTGTGTTCATGTGAAGTGTAGTGTAGTGCCCCGTGGCTTAGTGGTTAGTGTGTCGGACTGCTAAGCGAAAGAACCTGGGTTCAAATCCAGCTCATAGCCACCTTTTTTTCTGGGGTACTGCCTCTTGCGAGGAACTGACAATACCTCCAAGAGTAAAATTTGTCTCGAAAAAGTGCATCTCATGTAGCCGTTCGGACTCGGCGGTAAACTGTAGGTCCCTTCCATTCTTGCAGAGTAACAACACACACACAGGAATGGTTGAGAGTATAAGTCACTAGGCCTTGGCTCCTTAAGGAGCTGTCGCGCCAATTAATGTATGTATATGTGTTCATGTGACACAACAAGTAGTTAGAAAAATTGCTTCCCAATCTGAGTATCGAATTGACAATCTCTGCGGGTTAGCAAGCAAACACCTTATTTACTGCACCACTGCTGCCGCAATTCACAAAAAAAAACAAAGTCTGCCTTCGGCGTTCACAGCCAACTAAAATTATTAAAACGGTGGCGAGCCACTTTTCTGTTTCTTTCAGTTGAAATCATAAAGTAATACCAAAATATATGATGTAGAAAAAAGGAAACACTTTGTACAAACTGAATAAAAGCAACTCGAGAAAGGAGGTGAACTTGACATATGTAATTTTTGGGGTCATTCTGAACACATATATGTAATTTTTAAAGCGCGCTTCTACCTTCTTTTCTTTTGTATTTTTGTTGAAAGTTTGAGATTTTGACTTTTTAGGTTTACAAATAATCCTCATTAAAAGACATAATTTCCAAAATGTCTCCAAAATTAAAATTTCTAGCCGGTAAAACTGTAAGATATGTACGGGGGCATGCTGCCTCCTGCAACCCCCCTTGCAGGAGTAAAAATTATATAGACACGTTCAAAATGACCCCAAAAACATTTATAAGTCAAGGTCATCAATCCTCTGAAGTTGTAAGCTAAAAAACATAATTTCCAAATATTTTATATGCATATCTGAAAACTTTCTAAAATGCGCCAAACTCGTTGCTCAAAGACTCCTAGTATACCCGAGGTTATCAACCCGTGCATCAACTTGTTATGCAACCACGTCGAAAATGCAGTTGACCAACTCCAGCAACTGTTGCACAAGGTTATTCAACAATTAAATGAGCTGGTCAACTGGTTGTACGAGTGTATTCAATAATATGAATGAAATCGGTCAACTAGATGTATGAGGGTATTCAACAATTTAATGAGTTTGTCAGCTAGATGTGCGAGCCACCCAACTTTTTCAACATAAAAATATTCTAATTGCGTTGGTCAACGCGATTAACTTGGTTTTGTACACTAGTGTACAAAATAATAAAAAAATAAATGAAGCTGCCGTAGAATATATAGGCCATCCATAATTTGCATTTAATATACATACATATCTATGGTTGCTTGATAAACAAAAAAATTGTGTCAAATTGAAGGTTCTATATGATTTGGTATATGATATGAAAGGCTTTGACATTTGCTTTCACACAATAAGAATCAAATTGAGAGTGAAGCTTAGCTACATCACAGATAGAGAATTGAATCTACTATTTACCTTCGTTTGACGAATAGGTCAGCTAACTAATCTATTGATTTATATTAGTATCGAGCTTACATTAAAGTGAATGTTAGGCTTTCTTTCGTTACTTCAATGAAGTTTACAAAAATAATTTTGGAATACATTTTTGTTTTTAATAGTCTCACCTGAAATTATCTTAACTCCGCAAACTCACGTAATCTTTTTTTTTTTTACTGATTATAGCATTTGTATTTTTTAGACAAAACATATTCGCCGTAAGACATTTCTATGAACTATTTATGTAAAATGTTTTAAATATAATATTAAATTTGGTTTATCTGCGTCCCCACCTTCTTTTACCATTTTAAACTTCAAACTTTTTTGTTTTGATTATTTTACGTTGCTACGGCAACGATCGTGTTCCAATTCCATTTTTGTTTGCCATGAGTGTTTAGACCAATTGGTGTGCGAAACAGACGGCAACGGAACAGAACTTGACTGCTCAAATGTCAAACTGTTGTCGATTGTTGTTTACGTTTAAGAAATATTTAATGGATTAAAACAATTATTAAAAATGTCCAACGATAAAAGAACCATCTACGTTGGTGCACTTTCGGACGAAGTCACTGAAAAACTTCTGAATGATGCCTTTATTCCATTCGGCGATATCGCTGACATTCAAATGCCGGTCGACTATGAATCGCAGAAACATCGAGGTTTCGCGTTTATCGAATACGAAGCTGCCGAAGATGCTGCTGCAGCTATTGACAACATGGTTGGTTTCTTTAAACATTTCATTGCATTTCAATATATTAATATCATACAAAATCGCCTAGAATGACTCCGAACTTTGTGGACGAACTATTCGCGTGAACTTAGCCAAACCAGTGCGAGTTAAAGAGGGAAGCTTCAAACCCGTCTGGGCTGATGACGACTGGTTGCAGAAGCATGCTGGAGCCACTCTCACAAACGAAGAAGGAGCTGAAGCTGACCAAGCGCCATCTGAAGAAGTACTTCTTAAACAATCTTAAATGTGTTTTTTTTCTTGCTCTAATTTAACTTTATTCAACAGGTCCAGAGTGCCACGCCAGTGGTAATTTCGAAGCCAGAGAAACGTAATCCCCAGGTATTCTTTGATATTCGTGTTGGTGGCAATGATGTTGGGCGAATTGTCATGCTCCTTCGGGCCGATGTTGTTCCCAAAACAGCCGAAAATTTCCGGGCCTTGTGTACACATGAGCAGGGATTCGGTTATAAAGGAAGCACTTTCCATAGAATCATTACGGAATTTGTAATTGCAAGAAGTTGTTTATTTATCATTGAGTTCATTTATTTTATTATTCTAGATGTGCCAAGGAGGAGACTTTACAAATAACAACGGCACTGGAGGAAAATCTATTTATGGCAAGAAATTCGCAGACGAAAATTTCAATTTAAAACACAACGGCTTCGGAACACTTTCAATGGCTAATTCTGGAGCAAATACAAATGGTTCGCAGTTTTTCATCTGCACAACTAAGTAAGGCAAATGAAATCATTTTGTGGATTAATTACTGATTTGGGTGTCTTTTTTTTGAAGAACCGATTGGTTGGACAACAAGCATGTGGTTTTCGGCCATGTCATTAGTGGAGCGGATGTTGTTCGAAAAATTGAAAGATGTGGAACCAAAACAGGTACTCCGACACAAAAGGTTATTATTTACTCCTGTGGAGAACTTAAATAAACGACAAGACAAACTTTACGTTAAGAATATGACTTAAATAAAATATTGGAAAATATTTCTAATCTTGTTTAACAGTTACAGTTTGATGTTACCTTAGAGGTAGTCAGTGGATTCAGAAATTGCTGATGAGTAACAACCGACTTTCATTTATTATCATTGCGCATTCGTTTTAAAGTTCTGCATTTCAAAGCGGGAGTGAAAAACAGAGGCCGGCAAGGCATTCCACATTCGTGTGGTGCGGCTAAAGAAAGAATATCTATATTTGACTGTACGTCCGAAGTTGGGCTCAATGGTGAATTGATGTACACACCTTGTAGTTTGAGTATTACGGTTGAATTGTTTCAGGGGAGGAATGCAACTGGCTATTCAACTAAGGCGTTGTTTATAGAAAACGCGATAAAAAAGCGAAAGATGCCAACTTTTGGACCTGTTCTGTACGCCTTTAAATCGTTGACATACGAAATTGCATTCGGTAGGCTCTAGCATCCCTGTGAGATCGCTGATGGTGTAAATTGTAACAAGCCCCGCCTTAGAGCCGAACTGTGTCCGAATTTATAGTTTTGTCCTCCAACAGAGCTACATTGGTAACTGTTTCGACTACCTTGTTAAATACTCGGAAGAAGGACAGGAGATCTGTCGATTTCGATTTGTTCTTTCCATTTATTGAGAGAGGATATAGATATAACAGCTATCTTCCCACGCAGCTCGCGCAGTTAGATTTGTTTATTGTGAGCGACAGATGTAGAGTTGTGTTTTATGATCAACTAGCGGCACTCGCCATATTTTACCTGTATGGGTAAATTTCTTAAATGCATACAAATGGTGCCCAACGTGGGGCCCGAATTTGTATACATTTAAGAAATCGGTGGTTATCTACAGGTAAAGTAGGTATAGAACCGTTGTATTTTATTTTATAGCTCCTGGACACTGAAGAAGTGTTACCATCTTCTTGGCAGTCTTGAAGAGAAGTAATTCTGCAAAAAAAAATACTCAATATTTTGGTTGGCAGAATTAATTTCTTAAGCCACATCATTTTATAGAAATTCAATTAGCCGTTACCGAGAAAGTCAAATATAAAAAAAAGTTTATATGAAAGGTACCGTTAATAGACTATTCCCAGAGCATGTAGTATTACGTTCGTTAAGAAATTGCAAAAAGGAACAAAACTTAAAAAATCTGAACGTGCTAGTAGCTTAGCCACAGATGTGTATGTACCCACTCTGTGGCACTACAATGAGCTGAATTCTTAAGACATGTTCAAATGAACACATCAACTAAAAAAAAAAAACCCAAGATAAGATCGAATGCAAATCGCATTGTGTGTGTGCTCATCCAACAGTTCGTACCGATATCGGCACGATGCCGATGATTGTAGCGTGTATTCCCTGCTTGGTGCCAGTCGGTACTATGTTGTAGGTACAATAGTATTTTGGTACTAGATTTTTAGTACTTAGTACTAGAATCTAGTACTATCGTAGTATATTTGGTACTAGATTTAGTACTATATTTTGTAGTAAGTAGTAGATTTAGAACTATATTTAGTAGTTAGTAGTATATTTAGTACTAGATTTTTTGACGTGATAAGTGAATATACTCTAAAGCAATAACATAGTTACAAACATATGCAAACAATGTGTTTTATTTGTAAAATAAGTAACTAGGTAGGTACTTCAACTTAAATTACATATTTGCAGACTTAAAAAAATTGATATAATAATCAAACATGGTAACCATTCAAAATTGTACACAAAAAAACCAAACCAAATTTCAACAAAAATCGTTAAATGAAATAAATGTCTCAAAATAAAGATGTTGCACTGAGCTTTTCGATGTTAAATCAACACCGGAGCAGCTATGCAGTTTTTTGGCAGTTTGACTTAATGCACTGAAGGGCGTTCTTTTATTAACTATCGTTAACTATCGTTGTTGTGTCAAAAATGTTGGTTAGTGTCATTATTACACTTTGTTGGGATTGTTAATCTGCCAAACAAATATTAAAACAAAAAAAATTCAACGTACTTCTCCAAATGAATACTTAATTTTTAATCATTGTCAATCCACTTTAATTTTTAAACGCCACTAAAACCATTCTTGCAGATTAACAACACACACACAGGAATGGTTGAGAGTATAAGTCACTTGGCCTTGGCTCCTTAAGGAACTGTCGCGCCAATAAATTTATTTATTTAAAACCAAAAAAAAAAATTGTATGAATTTTGAATTTTTATTTGAATTCTAAACGAGCTTTGACTTTGACAGATCAACAATCTCAATTCATATCATGGACATGAGTTACAAATCGTAACTATTTGACACTTCAACAATGCATTTTGGAACGATGTTTTCCTGTCAAATAGTTACGAATCGTAACTATTTGGCATTTTGGAACGACAAATAGTTATCAATTGTCAACGATAGTTAATAAAAGAACGCCCCACTGACATTCCCTGGGGCGAGGAACATCGAACAAACCTAGAAAGAACTTTCATTGAAAAAATCAAATCTCGATTCTGAGATAAAATCTTTAAAATTTGAATAAAGCGGGGACAATGGGACAAGACAATCATTGTTCCATGTGAACAATTGTTTCCAGGACAAGACAATTGTCATTATATTGTCCTCCGAGCTATCTCTGAGGACAATATCGACATCATCCAACCCCGTTCAAGACAATTGATTATTATTGTCCCAGTGGCTTGTCTGCGTGTGAACGCTGCTTAAAACTCGTTTTTTTTTTTTTGGTAATCCGGAATCAGTAACAGAATCACCCCGATCCGGAATGCCAAACGAACAAATTGCCAAAGCAGTTTTAATTCCGAAGTTTGGGTTTCATTGTTTTACAAATACAATCGTCAAATGCGATTCAAATAATTTTTTTTTAATTTTATTTACTTGTATGCATGGCGGATACAAATTTGCAGGATTGCATTTAATTATATTCTCTTTCACTTTATTTGCTTTCTTTCGTAGATTTTGTGTTTATTTTGTTATTATCTCCCTCAAATCAACTATCACAATTCGATACGTTAAATAAAATTTTGATTTTGAATTTTAACTTGTGTCTATGTGTGCGTGATTCTGGTTTTGTTTCTGACTATGAAAACAGAATCGATTTTCTGTTCTTTTCAAAACAAGAACTGTCATTGAGTGCCAATCGACCAATTGCTTCTGGACGACCAAAAAAAAACCATATAAGGTTTCATTTGATACCCCATTTGTTCATTAACTCGACCCCTTTTGGGTTGAGGTAAACCAGCACCAAAAATGCAACTGGAAATGTTTGCCCGACCAGCGGTTTTGTACATTATGTAATTTACCATATATTTATAGCAAAATTTCCTATTGACTCAATGAGTTAGGTGTTCTTACAGCCTCCTCCCCTACTATAGGTATAAGAACATTAAAGTAGAAACACAATTACACTTTACAACCGACTTTGACAATTTTAAAGTTTATCACAATAATGGCTAAAACACATACCTACACGCTTTAGAACCGACTTCGTCCCGTTATAGTATATAAAGCTTTAGTGCTGTTCTGTCATTGTGAATGTAAAAATATTGAGAACCTACTGTAAAAATTAAAAAAAAAAAAATAAAATTTTAACGTATTCATTAAGTAAAATGTTAGAAAGCGAGCTAAAGTTCAGTCAATTCGAACTTTTTTGTATATCACTCACTTTTGTACAATCTTCTTAAAACTTAAAAAAAAAAAAAAACAGTTTCCTTAGAAAGACGGAAGCGATTATTAATAGAGTTGTAATTATTCAAAAACATTTGTAATACAATGAAGAAAAAGGTTTTTATATTGACTTAGATTTTTGTTGGAAAAGATAACAGCTCCGATGCATCTCTTATTTGTATCATTCGAATTTCGATTTCCTCATTTGGCATGAATAATTCAATACGGCGAATCATTTCTTATAATATTTAAGTACTTTAAATGAAAAAATTATATTTGTTTTTATCTTTTGTATTTTTTATTTTGATTTGATCCAAGTAGGTACTCAATACTTATCCAATACACGATACCGGTATCGTTTCATCCCTACGGACATTCAACTTTCGAATCGGATTTCAGAGTAGGGCCCCAGCGGCCACATCCGTATAAAAACTGGCCCCCTAATGTGTGCCTACCCTAAGAGATGGCCTTCAAATTTTATTTTCAGGAAATTTGAAGTTACACACTCCTCTGGTTTCACCCCAAAAATTTGGCGGGCTCTTGGCATATATTGTAGCAAAAAATTTGTTCACATCGCCATATTGCGTGCAAGATTAACCTCCTTTCAACCCCATGAGAAATAATAAACTGTTGAAGTTGAAGTAAAGTTGTACGACATAAATCAAAAGTCCAAACATGCTTGATAACATTTTATTCAATGAAATATCATTTTACAGCAAAATTCTCGTTTTTTGTCCTTTTTTATCGCTTGCTGAACACTAGAAAAAAAATAAAAGAAAAAGTTAAGTACGTCTTATATTTTTAGGGTAATTTTCATGTTTTTTTATTAAAATCAGGCGCAATGGTTAACAGCATGGTTTTTATAAGGGTTCACTCAGATGAGGGAGCCTAAAGGCTGATATCATCATAAAGATTAAATTGTTAGGTTAAACAGAATAGCTACTAACCTATTTTTTGTGATTTTGAGCCAGCAGCAGTGTGCGTAAGTAAACCCTTCATTAACCATCGAACTGCAATTTGAAAAATTGAAAGTTAGTTTTAACCAAAGAAATTTTAACAATGAAAAAAAATATGATCAGACGCAATAATTAACAGCATGGTGTTTTGGGTTCTATCAGAAGAGGGAACCTTGAGGTTTAATTTTATCATCATAAAGATCAAATTTTTAGTAAAGTTAAACTGAATAGGTAGCTTACTAACCTTATTTGGTCTTGTGATTTTGAGCCGGCAAGTTGGATGATTTAGTTTCTTTCATTAACCTTCAAACTGTAATAAGAAAAAATTGAAAGTTAGTTTAAACCGAAGAAATTTTAACAAATTTTAAATGACAAAATAAATATCAGTTAAGAAGTTTGTTACATATGAATTCAAATGAACTATACTAATGGAATCATCATTTTAAAAATAGATTTGTAATAAAGACTTGGTCTCACCTTGCTAGGTTAAGCATTCATTCCCATCAGCCGCAAGACATTTTGGCGCCAAAACTGCAACACAAAAGAAAAACAATGGACATGAGTAATCAGCACTGTTTAAAGAGAAATTTAAGTGGCTTTGATGTTTTTTTTGATTTTCAGTATCCTTTTGGTTTAATTATTGTGAAATCAGCATGGCTTTCTTTCAGATTAAGGTTATCATCATGTTGATGAATTAGTGTTTTTTTTTCATGCCAAAGCCCATTGAATGAGCGTTAACACTTTTTTAATACTTTGATATAATTATGTATGTAGGTAGGAGTTAAAACGGATTACACTCTTACCTCTTCATTTTAGCCCAATGGGATCCTCGTTCCATCATTTGTCTGAATTTAGTTCATGTTTCATGTTCCTATGAATGAAAAGAAGTGGTTAGAAAGTCTTCATTAAGAAAAAAATCATTTAATTAAGTTTAGAAGTTATTTCAGTATCCTTTTGGTTTAATTTGTTTCGAAATCAGCAAAGCTTTCTTTCAGATTAAGATTTTCATCACTTAATTTCAACTTTTGGCTAATGATTGGCTATTGGAGTCGAACCAATATGCTAACAAAAGTGGATTTTTCCTTGCCAATCTATTTTATAAATACTAACCTTGGAAATACGTCACAACTCACGTTGAGCTTCAATCATTTCAATGAGACGACACTGTAAAAAAAAAAAATGATTTTCCATTAATCAATGGAATATGTGTACGTGTTCATAAAATTTAATGAAAGATCTAATTTCAGTTGGCCGTTCTTTTCTATCCGCAAAAAGTATTAATGAACGAGTTCATTAATAATTAGGCAGTGAACACTCATCAGTAAATTACAGCTTCTTTGTAAGGAGAAAACTTTCCTTTGAACTTACCATTTAAATCCATGTTTATTCAATGCATCTTTTGTTGTTTTCATTCTTTAAACAAGTTTGATAGTTGTATTGAATTAAAGTTCTTTAAGAAGTTTGGTATTTTTAATTTTACAAAAAGCATTTTGAAAATAAAATTTGTTTGAAATGCTAATTAAACGATATACTGGGAGATAAGAGAGCTCTCTAACGACCTGCCTACGCGATGGTTGATTATAAAATGACAGAAATGAACAGGAAAAACGTGCGTTGTTGAAATTATACGGTGTGAAGATGGTAGCATTTCAGATATTTACTTCCGTTTCATTTCAACTTGAAAACATCACATAAAGGCACTGCCAGTCTAAAATAGTTACTAACTAGTCGAAAGCCAGCTAGATTTGTTTTAGGTTATATTGGCGTAAAATTTTAAACAATTAAAACCTGCTCTTAACCAATTTTAAAATGGGAGTCGGCTCTAAAAACAAAATATAAAACGACATTAAGTATACTTTACTGGCTGAACACAATGAGCTGGAACAGATGTCAAAAATGTTGAATATACACAACATGGACGTATTATATATGGAGATGGACTGCTAGTTGCCTACCTCAAGTTGGTTCCATTTTAGTTTCAGTTATTTTGGGCGACACTCGTCCTCTTGAGTACACTAGCGGGAAAAAAAATTAAACCTCAATTTTGACATTTCATCCAGTAATCCCAGACTTTGGCAGCAGGTTTTCCCACGTTGGCATGTTAAAATTTCTTTTTTCTCCCCGTGTTATTTAGAATATCCCACAATTGATTAATAAAAAATCCTTTTTTTTTCCTTCTAGTGCCTTTAGCTTGTCTTAGGCACAAACAAATAAAAAAAGGAAGTTGTCCACGATCTAAAAAAACAAGAGGCAAAATATCAAAGATGTCGCACACTTTTATGGATGGAATTCAAAAGTGTCAGTTATGTGTTACCCGTAAATTCGACTTTTTGAATTTTTAAAAACAAATGTCGCGAGCTTCTATGTCAACATTTTAAGTAGTTATTTTTTTACCTGAAGTGGGTTCAGGAGAGCTAGCATCGCATTCTCAATTTTGGCGACATTTTTTTTGACAATTGTTGTATGAAGCTGACATTAGAGCAGCAGTCCATATATAATACGTCCATGTAGGTTACTTCTCAAAATGCTTGTGGTCATGTCTGTTAAATATGAGCCTTAAGGTAACGACACAAAATTATAGTAGCAAAAATATAGAGTTTTATGAATTTGAGTCAGTACATAAGATTCATTATGTAATTATACGAGCATAGCGAAATAAAACTTGGAAAAATTGAATTTAAGAAGCTTTTTCTTTCTTGTTATAGTTATACTGAGCTTATGTCAGAAAAAAAGTACCGAGAAAGAAAATCTATTACAATTAGCTGTCAGATTAATTGACAATTCTCTCAGCTGCTAAAAGTACGTTCTTTTATTAACTATTGCTAATTGTTATTCTTATGTGTTATTCTTAAGTGATAAATTGAAAACTGTTGTAAATACTGAAATGGTATTTTCCTTTTACTTCTCATATGTTTTTCTGCAAATAAAAAATCAAGTGCGTTACGATTTACGAATTAAAAATTTAATAATGGACTAATTTAAAACATATTGAAAAACTAAGTTAAATCTACTTTAAGTTATCTTAGCCTGATAATGGTAAATGGCTTATACCTTATCAGGTAGCTAAGACGAAAAATGTTTTAAACTTGAATTGCAAACTTTTTCTCAAAAAATGCATTACATTGCGTACTTTCACGTACGTATCTTTTGGTAGGTTAACTTGCTTGTGTTTTTTTTTTGTGAACGAACAAATCCAACCAGATAGGTTAACTGGCTGAACACAATGCAAAAACGGAACTGCATTACGGAGACGGAGTACGGAACAGCTGTCAAATTTGTCGTTCGTACCAATTTCAATCGGAACACAATGCACGTACAGTAACTTTGACATTTAAATTCAAAAATGGGTGGAATACCAAAAACAAATGATAAAAAAGAGAAGAAACTCTTATACAACGAATTGAAATATCATTAAGAAGAATGGAATCATCTGGTGTTATTTCAGGTATACTAAATAAAAGGGTTTGGGAGGGACAGACGTACGAAAGATTGTTCTCTCTTTCATAATTTCTCTCTGCATCAGATAAAATGTCAAATTTACTGTACGTAAAAGTTAAAAGTTAACCAGCCTTTCCGTATGCGTATTGCAGTTCCGTATGCAGTAACGTACCATTGTGTTCGCAAAATACAGTTCGCGTCTATTCAATGTTTGTAGTTCCGTATGCGTATTCCAGTTCCGTCGTCATTGTTTTCAGCCAGTAACTCTCAAAATTCGAAGCAAAAGAGAAACACAGTCAGCTGTTCACGTGTTGAGAAAAGTATCCATCAAATTTTAGGATACCTTTGGATATTCTCTGTGTTTCCATAAAGTTCTTCAATCAGCTGAAAAAGAGCTGTTTTTAACCATGCTAATTACAACAAAAGCAAGGTAAACCATCAGAAAGTTACGTTGGTGAATGTACCGATTATATTTAGACGAATAACTTAGGGTGTGTCCACACCAAAGAATCATTTGTTTAAAAAAGATTTCTGAAATGTTTCCCATTTTCAGAAATGTTTTTGAAATGTTTTTTTTTTTTTTTGTGTTGACGCTTTCAGAAACATTTAGGAAATGTTTATTTGTTTCTCATTTCAAGTATCCAGTTTTGTACTTCAAGATGGATCGAAAAAAAGTAGCAACCACAGCCTCGAGTATTGTCATCATCAACAAAATATAAACAAATAAAAACAAAACAAAAACCTGTGAAATTGACTAAAATGCTTGCAAAATAATGAACATTTTCCGTTCAGAAATAAAGAAATATTTCATACACGTTTCAGAAATGTTTCGCGAAGTATGCAGACCTAAATAAACATTTCAGAAACATTTAAAAAACATTTGAGAAACAAATAAACACTTCTGACATGTTTCGGAAATGTTACAAAAATGCTTCTTTGGTGTGGACACACATTTAATGTTGCATTCCAGTTTAAAAAGATGAACAAAAATGATGAACCCGATTTATTTGACAATTTTTAATCAAATTTAAGAAAAACTAAGAGGTCTAATGGCATGCAATAAATTCTTCAAATAGACAATCATACTTTGGTCTACGTTAAAATGTTCACTTCCATTGCTAAAATTTGAAGATATCAGTTGGTTAAGGTCAGCATACCACTGAAATAAATAAATGAAGGTTATGTTTCTTGTTTTGAATAACTATAAACTATGGTACACAGAAATACAAGGTATGCTGACTTTGTCTGATTTTGAGTGTGACGTTAGTATCATCTGATTTTTGTTCTTAGAGAGTGTAAATAAATTTATCAATTTGCCGGATTTTGTATGTTTATAGTTCTTATAATCATACAAAAATCGTTTAAATCTTCAATTTTAAGATATAATCTTCACTTAATAACTAAATAATAAAATATCAAGATGGCGATTTGAATGCGTCTATTCAGTATACTTTGTACTTATGGGTATCATGCTCTAAATCTTACTTCAATGTTTCGCCATGTAGGTATATACTCCAGTTCATTTATCCCGAAATAATTTTTAACTTCATTAATATCAACAAACATTACATCTTCTGGAGTTATTCGGATCAGGCAAAAATCTTGGTCTGAACCTTTGATCACACCAAGTTTCAAAACCATTGTTCGTCGATTAGAGAGTTTGTTCCAATCTGAACTTTGAAAATTTAAAAATGATGCATTCAAGCTCATACAGTTATAAGCATGTAATTCAGCTGCTAAGTGCTTCTCAGAAAATTGTCCTAAACCAAAAATATTAATACAACACTTGAATTTGGAGGACAATGATAAGTTTACCATTGACATACCAAATGGCATCATGTTCGGGAAATATGTTCAAAAACTTTTGCTGTAGTTTCTGTAAGAAATATGATAACAGAAATTAATAATCAACGTCTTCTAAACGTACTTAACGGTTTATTTTTCTTACTTCTTTTAGATGCTTCAACCCTTGAATTGGTTTTTTAAGGTCCAAAAATATCTTCCTATTCTTGAGACTTTTTGTGAAGTCTGTGGCAAACACCTTATAACCATCTCTTGTGATGTAAATTTTGATCAGCGCAAACTCAGTTTCAAGTGAGAGCTCCAAATCTTTTGGACTAAAAGACGAGGATCTTAAATGGTTTTTATATCTAGAAACCTTTTAAATATACTTCTCTTCAAACGGCTGAAGTGACCAACTTTTAAAGGGAAAGTGCTGATATCGATTGAACGCAAAGCCAAAGGTTCCTGGGAATATTTAGGTTAAAAAAAGACTTAACGCTCTTCCCCTTATTTTATAATCATATACCTAAACGATCTGTCCAAATGGTAACTTTCTTATTGCTTGGATTGAATTCAGCTTTGATAATATTGGTTGTTGACCATTTTGAAAATTTCCCTTCTTCTTTGTTTTCTGAGAACAGTTGAATTTAAATTTCTATGAATAAAAGACTAAAGCGCGGAACAGATTGAATCAGCAACAGCACCAGCACCGTCAGCAGCAAACAGCACGCTGACCAGCAAAATAAATTGAAACACATTGCTACCAGCACCAGCATCGTCTTCTTACTTCTGTTTGACACTTTGTGTCATAAAAAAGTATACGAAGTTTTCTTTTGCCCCTGAATTTCACTTGCTCAAAGTTGGTAGCAATGGAACAGCAACAGCAAATTTAGGAATTTGGTCTAACGACGCTGGTGACGTTGCTGGTGCTGGTCTAATCTAATTTGAGCCATTGAAATACATTGGTTCTAAATTAATGGCGGCCGCTGTTGCTGGTTCAATCTGTTTCACGCATAAAGAAATACCTTCATCCAACACGACAAAATCTTTGTCATTTCTTATCTCAGGTACACTTTCAGGACCCTCTAGTTTCTGCATTTTGTGAGGTTTATTTTTTGAAGCTTTTGGTAGATCTTCGCTATCGGCCTTATTCGAAAGTCGTTTTTTTGAAGAAGTATTTTGATCAAGCGATTGTCTGCTACTAAAAGACCGTCGTTCTTTTTTAAATGACTTCCTGTGTTCATATGCTACAATTTTACTTGTAATCCTGGCTTCCTTTATATTTCTCCCATACTCTTCAGCAAGAATTGTTATTTGATTGCCTAAATTGTCTGCAAAAGTAGACTTCCGATACGAATTCTTTATCAATTCCAATGCCGAAATGAATTCTGAAAAAGTCTCATACGGATGCAATCCTTGTTTTAGATTTTGCTTTACCACGGGAAGAATCATAATCGGATAGACCTTTTTAAAAAGTGGAAAAAGTCTTTCAGGGCTTTCTTGAATATCGAATGACATAAACTGTTTTTGAATTTCTAGTTCTTTAGCATTTTTCTCGTCCTCTTCGTTAGCCTTACTTCTTCCTAATGTGGATTTACTTTTCTTCTCTTCTTCTTGGTCATGAAAGTCTTCAGGAAATTTGAAAGAAGAAATTATCCTTGGAATGCTGTGTTCTATAAAATTGTACATCATAGGCTTTGTAAAAAGTCCATGCAGATTGAAATCGTTGACAATAAGAGGTGTTCTTATATTCAATGCAGTTGAAATTGTCGTTTCATTTGAATCAACGTCATTAGTTGACGGACTTTCTTCGAAAATGCATGCTACCGGCTCACCCCAGTGACAGAAGTTATCCGAAAGTTCGAAAGTTATTTCGAAGAACTTCGAAACGTCATCAGATTGAAAATCAGCCGGCGGCGATTGAATGTTTTGATATTCAATGCTTTTATTAGCTTTGTACCAGGTCATCAATAGCCCGGGATAGTTTATTGCTTTGGGCTTGACAAGGGAGTTTATTTGGTAGACACCTCCAAGAATCTGAAATTGTCTTAAATTGACCTAAATAAAATGATAGAAATAATTATTTAAGCAAGCGATTAGTATGCTACATACTTCTCCCTCAGATAATCCTAATTTGTTTGGGTGATATTTAATTATAGCTTCTGTATATTTTTGAGTGTCATGCTCAAGAAAATCCCTTCTTACTAGGGGCACCACATCCGGTGTAATTATTGGAGGTTCCTTGGGAAGTTTCTTCGAATTTGTTTGAATGGTCTTCTTTTTTGGCGCAGTTTTTTTAACTTTATCCCCTTTTTGTTTTTCTTTTGCTTTAATCTCTTCTTCTTCAGCTTTTAAACTTCAAGCAAAAAGTTGAAATAATTTAAAAGTAAAGCAAAAAAAACCTATGCTTGAATAAAGCAATTTTTACTAAATTATTTGCTTTACGAACTTCAACTTTAGTGCATTATGACTGAATGTTTAGTTGTAATGTTGCCTTTGTTTCTCCAAGAGGATAGCAAATTAGATTAAAGTTGAATGAAACGATGAAGAACTTTCCAAAAAAGAAGAGATATGGTAAAGAAAAATAAAAAAGACAATTTGATAACTCCAAAAAATGTCCCAGCTTTGGCTTCGTCACGTTACATTTCACACGCTTTGTGTTCGCTCTAAGCATTGTATATACATTTTCTATAGTACTCTCATGGTGGTCATTTTTCGTCCAGCCATCTTCCTGGTTGATTCGGCACTAACTCTAAATAGTGAAGACGAGAACCTTAACCGATATTTTGCCAGTAATAATACACTTTTGTTGTCTGTACTTATTCTATTTTCACACTAATTTACAATCAGCACGCCTCATTGCGACTTGATTCAGAACTAAAAAAATTATGCTTCATGATAGTACTATAGACAGTGTATATACAATGCTCTAAGTGACATTTTCAAAATTTCGGTTGTTGTTTTTGCTTTTTTCTGTTAAAGCGAGCAAAAATCCAAATAGTTTCTACTTCAGCTTTGAGTTTGAGTCACGTTACCTTATCTTGTACACGAACCAAACGTAACGTCAAAGCCAAAGCGACATTGTGATAAGATGTATTGATTTCCTATGGTTGAACTTGTAAACGTCAGGCGAAACCGAAGCTTAAGCGTGATTGTGTTTTAGCCATAAGTCGGAAGCAAACGGAAGATACTGTTAAAACCGACCCAAACTTTCCAATTCGTTTGTCATATATGCACGTCTACCTATAACTATAATGGACGGAATGCCGCGGAAGTATCTGTCAAATTTTCTTAATTACAAACACTATCAGAAGCCAGCTATCAAATGTTCGTCCATAAAATACGCTCGTAAACGCAGTTAACGTTTGTAAGAAAAACTCTTCGAAACTTGACGAAACGGAGCAATCTGCCATTTAGTGCACAAGGATTTGTTATCGCTCATTCACGGACGAGCCCATCCGCGCCATTACAACCGTTATAGTTCAGCCTTAATGCTTAACGAAACTTATCGAAAGGCACATGTGTTCTTTATAGCGAATGCCACCATTGTATTATTATTATTTTACCGATATTTTAGAAGTATTTAATACACTTTTGTTGTTTGTTCTTATTCTATATCCACACCAATAGGTGATTGCAGCGCCACTCAGTGCGGCTTGATTCGCAATTAAAAATGATGCTTCATGATAGTACTATACTACAGTGCATATACATAATAAACATTATATACAAAGATGCCACATGACGGTGGGTTTGGGTCATTAAAGGCCCGACTAAAATAGTCGAATGAAATAGGAAGCTAGTGTCAAAACCGAAAGAAACATTTCTTTCCGTTCTGTTCAATACATAAGTGACTGCCCATACGGTCGACAGGAAGGATGAGAAGCGAGAGGAGCAGATACTCATGTAGTGAACTGAATTTTCTCCGGATAGTACAGTTCCATTTCTATACTGTTAAATTTTTCTGTTATTGATTTTGTAAGTGTGATAGAGCCAAGGATATTTTATTATAATTTTTTGTTGTCACACTTAAGCAATTGTACATGAGTTATGACAACACAATGTGGACACAACTGATGTGCTTTCAATCGATCGAAAAATCACCGTATGGACAGGCACTAAGCTGACTATAATCGCTGTGTACATAACTAAGGTAATATATTGTAAAAATCTGATCTGTCACTTTGTATTAAAAATGGTGGTTCTCCGAGATCTACATAAAAAAAATGTATGAACAAAACTACACACCTCACGTTTGTTTTATATTTTTCTTATTTTCTTGTTTATTAAAAAGCTATTTTATAAATTAATTAACACAAATACTTTAAAATATAGCCACGAGATCTATTTTTTAGAACAAATAAACAAGCTAATGGTCTCTGACGGCCGCCATTTTACTTTGATTTTGACAGATGCGCTGAAGATTGCACAAAAAAAACCTCTATACTCTGTTTAATTTATATTTTCAGTACAGACCTTATGAAAGAGAGCTTTCAAACACACTGGTACCTGCAAGTGTTTGCATCGCACTTAAATTAAGAAATTGCAACTTAAATATAAAAGAGAACCCTGAAATACATTGAAACTGTTGTAATATTTCATTTAACCCACGTACTTGCTACTTGCGATTATAGGTACTTTAATACAAATTATGCATTCATGGTGCAACAAAAAAAAATTTGAGATAACAATCAAACATGACATTGCGATGATAGAGAAACATATTTGAGTAACTGGCAAAATTCCGTCCGTCTGTCTGTCTGGACGGATGTATTTTGGACTGTAGCCTTAACGGTTGGGCCAATTGTCTTCAAATTAAGAACTTAAGGTTATTTTCACATTTTGACAGAGGAGTTTTTCCATTTTTTTCAGCTCAAAAATTAACGTACCTGTCAAATAACCGTTATGTAAAATATTTTGTTGAAAACAAAAAAAATAATATGGCGGGCTAAAAACGGTACCCCCCAAAGGACCGTTTTTTTTCTTCGACTTCTATCTATCTACTATCAAAATTGATATTCAGGAAGATGTAGGTAGCCTAAGTAATTTCACATTAATTTTTTTTTCGAAAACTTTTTTTTGTATTTTTAAAGTTTAAAAAAAAAATTTGTTGATCCAGTCGTGCAATAAATTTTTTTTTTGATTACATCTTTTTTGTTTTTATTTAAAAAAAACGGTTAAGATAGATACATAATGCAATATTTGTTGGCAATTTTTTTTTACTTGCGATTATAGCTACTTTAATGCAAGTTATGCATTCGTACTTAAAAATAAATTGAGACATAAATCAAACATGACATTACAATTGAGAAACGTATTTGAGTTACTGGAAAATTATTTTTGTCTCTGTACGCATGTATTTTGGACTACAGCCTGGTCGATCGTCTTCAAATTTATAACATACGCTTATTTTGACATTCTACAGAGGTCTTATTTAATTTTTTTTAGCTCAAATATTAACGGTACCTGTCATATAACCTTTAAGTTAAACCTTATTTTTCCAGAAAACGGCTCCAAGTATTTGTATGAAAAAAAATCTGTGTACTTTTGGAGGTGGTTTCTATTTTGGTGAAAAAACTATAATAATAAATTATAATATATATAATTATAAAATAAACTGGCTATCCGATGACAATCAAAATTGTTATTGAGGAATATGTAGGAAGCCTAAGTAATTATATTTAATTTTATTTAAAAACCGTTCCTTATATTTTGAAAAGAAATCCTCTGCTCCATCAATGTTTTTAAAGAAATAATTTTTTTTTAGATTTAGTTTACGGTCTACATGTTTTTATTTTCATAAAATTTGAATAAACAGTTGGTAACCATGCCTACATTTGTGAGAGAATTATACCAATTTATAATGCTCTGTATGGCAACAATTTGAGAGCTTTTAAATGGAGATAGCCTATTGAAATCCATAACAGTAAGAGTGAAAGGCAAATATCCTATCTTCCCTGTAGTAAAAATATAAATTGAACAGAGAGTATAATGATATTACCTTAGATATGTGTATTGTGGACTATAATAGCCTTAAGGCTGAATTATAATGTTTGGAATGGCACGGACGGGCCCGTCCGTAAATGAGCGGGAACAAGTAATTCGTATCTTGTGTCCTAAATGGCGGATTGCTCCGTTTCAAGTTTCGATGAGTTTTACTTACGGACGTAAACTGCGCTAGCGAGCGCATTTTAGGGACGAAAACTTGACAGCTGGCTTCTGATGGTGTTTGTAATGAAGTAAAGTTGACATATACTTCCTCGGCATTCCGTCCAGTATTGGTAGACGTGCTCTTTTGACAAACGGATTGGTATGTTTCGGTCGGTTTTGACACTAGCTTCCGCTTGTTTCCGACCATTATAGTTAGCCCTTTAATAAAACACAAGCATTTTTGACATTCCGTACGGAATGTACGCTTGAAACAAATCACATGTATTCGCACTGTTAAAAGAACGCCCCATTGATCAATCAAATTATGCTTTCAGACTAGAGCAATAGGCAGTGGTATTTTGTCTGTATCAAAGTTTTCGAATATCTTACCGCATAGCTTCTTCAAAATCAGCTCTTTCCTTCATCATATTAGTTTTTACATCTGCTTGAATTTTCCTTTGACTTTCCCACTCATTTTGCAAACATGCTTTTAAATCTTAAAAGGAGATTTTGCAATATTAAAAAAATAAGCTATAGCTAGTTATTTCACTAACTTGGTTCGAATTCATTATTCGATAACATATTACTGTATCTGGCACGTGGACTAAATTGGTCAAGTTGATAATGCAGGCCTCTTATTACCATGTTTTCACACAAAACACAAAATGGCATTCCTAATTCCGTTTTTATTTGGTGCAATTCAATGGATTTTGTTGGTGTTCTAGATTTTATTTTATTGAAGTTAGAAGAATTCAAAACGATTTGTTATCACATACATATACTCTTCAGGATCCAGGTTAAGGGGAACATCTTGAAAAGTCCACAAATGAATGTCGAAATGTTGGCCTTGATACGAATACTCAGCAGTTGTGACGTCAATTGGTCTAATGTAGGTTTGATTTTTATAAATGTGATTTGTATGCATAAATGAAGTTTTACTTACTCCATGTAAGCAGCTTCAGATAGTAAGACACGGTATGTTAAACTGTCGATATAATGACTAATTTTGCTTTCAACAAAAGACTGCAACTGTTTAAACGTATCAATAAAAATGAAATTGATTAATTATAACTATTGTGACATCTAATTCACAGAAAAACTTCTTCTTTTCTAACACCACTAGTGAAATGTCAAAAACACCAACAATGAACAATAATGACACTTTTAATTGCAAACCTTTTTGACATCACAGAGAATCCGATCCGAAATATCCTTGTACGGATTTTCTAAAAACTCTTCAATTCTTTTTGAAAGCTGAAACGGATTAGAATGTTTCTAAGTTGAAATATGCATTTTCAATATCTCCAACCTCAATGGAATCGCATATTCGAGCGTCATATTGTTCTCCAAAATCAACTCTATCGTTTTTGAGAAACTTCCTTGTAATATTTACTGAATCAATATCTTGGTTCAAAATACTACGCTCATCCACAGCCAACAACCAATTAGTGGTTTTTCTAACATCATCTTCCTCGAAATGATCGCATTTTTCAAAAAAGTCACGAATTTTTTGAGGTTGGAAAGGATTGGGTATTTTATCGCAGGCGATAAATGTTTCCCACTAAAGTAAACAAAAATATGAATACAAGAATCATAAAACAAGAGCATAATAACATAAAACTGTTTGGGCCAACCTCTTTTGTAATATTTTTAATTTTATCATTTTCTTTGACGGTAATTTCTGCATCTGCAAAGTTCAAATAAGATATTTTAAGAGGCACTTACATGAACCCAAAAATACAGACCTTTAATTAGAATTGTGCTGTTCCAAACACGCTGCATTAAATGTTCGTGCTTTATCTGATGAGCATGGTTTTCCTCAAGGGTTATCAATTCGTACTGTGGTGTTTCTGGCGCAGTTGTTTTCTTTGTATCCTTCATCTTAGGTTTCTTTTTTGGCATTTTATTTTAAGTTTGTTTAATTTCGAAAATTTTACAAATGTATTTAATAAAATGAAGCTTACATTAGATTTTTTTTATTAAAAGGTAGAATACACATTAAAAGTTTTTATTGGAGTTGTTTTGTACATACATATTAATATTTGTTTTATCTATACACATAAATAAAAATGAAGTGTCTGTTTTTAATATCTAAATAACAACTTTTTACAAGATGTCTGTCTGTCTGTCTTTCAGTCTGTTTGTTTCGTCTAATATCGGGAACGGCTGCTCCGATTTTGAAGGGACTTTCACTGCCAGATTGCTGATGTTCTCGAGAGTAAAAATTACCCACTAGTTGGCGCTGGGGTAGTATTTTTTCGGAAATTCTTAATTATGGACTGATTTTGACGGAGCTTTCACAGGCAGATAGCTGATATTGTAAGGAGTAAGTAACGCTGTTTAAATTACCCTTAGGTGGCGCTAGAGTCGTGTTTTTTTTAATTCTTATTTATGCCAATTATGCTATTTTGATAACAAGGTGGCGCCTCGCCTCGCCGGGGTCGTTTTTTCGAAAATGTATGGTATATCCAAGCAATGCCGGCTGGGTAAGCTAGTTTAACCTAAAATATCGCTGCTCATAACAGATTCGCTTGTTAAGCCTTCCGAAACCTTTTTGGTCTATCTTTTTTTTTTGTAAAATCCGTTTTCTATACATCTTTTTGGCCTTATGCAATACAGATTCGTAAATTTGGCTACATTCCAAAAAAACGTATCGTAGATGGAGAAAACAAGAACAAAGATGTTTCTCCATCAAATTCTGATTGTTTGAAAATGTATTATCACAATTCTAGTATGTAATGTTGATTACGATTTAATCAAAATTATTAAATCTTGGCTTTTGGAGTGGAATTTCAGATTCCGAAATTTTTGACAGTAATTATTATCTGGTTTTCCGCAAAGACCGTTGTGCTTCTGCTGAAGATCCTAGAGGTGGACTTTTTGTTGCTGTTCGGTCACAGTAATCGGTTGGGATTCCAACTTCAATTAATTTTGAAGGATTTTATTTTACGGATAAAAAAACTCTAGAGCTCTTTGCTCAATTCTTAAAATCGGTTTGTTCAAACTCTCAAGGAAACCCTGTTTTTCTTTCTGACAATTCCCCTAAAGTAGATATTGGATCAATACATTTGGATATTTCTGATGTTTTAATAGCTTTACAAGATCTTAAGCCAAATCACATTCCTGGTTTCGATATGGTATTTTTTTGTCTTAAAAAAATGCTCTAATTCTATCTGTTTTCCATTGCTTAATATTTTTAACTTATCTTTATCGACCGGATTATTTTTGAATGAATGGAAATCATCTTTCCTGATCCAAATCTACAAATCCGGCTCAGAACACAATGTTGAAAATTACAGAGGAATTTTTAAGTTGCCAGCAATTCCTAAATTGCTCGAACGTCAGGTGAAGAACAAACTGTAGATCAACTATCACTAATCTGGCATGCTTTTCCTCTTTCGTAATTAATTGTTTTGAAAGTCAAAATCAAGTAGATGCTATTTGACTCAGTTTACCACAACATACTGATTAACCCAATTGAACGTTTTGAGATTTGCTCAATATCCTCCTTTCTAACTGATGGGGTCAAAAAAGTCATAGTTGACAATCAAACCTCGAGATCAATTAGATGTAAATACCTCAGGCGTTCCTCCAGGTAGACATATTGGTTCGCTTAATAAAAATATAAAATTCAGCCAAGGTCTCATATACGCTGATGATCTTAGATTATTTTTGAAAATGACTTCCATTTATGACTGCTTTAAACTTCATTCGAACCTTGATAGTTTATCTTCTTGGTGTATGATAAACTGCTTAAAACTTTATGTTAAGAAATTCTATGTATCTAGAAAAATCTCAACTTATGAGTTTACGTTTTCTCTGGAAAGTAACTTTCTACAGAGAACTACTAAAGTAAAGAACTTGGGTGTTTTCTTTGTCTACAAGCCAACACAACGATTGGTTTCATTATAAGAAATTCAACTGACTTCTCTTACCCCTCTCACCTATGACCGCAACAAATCTCATTCCTTCTAACAGAGTTCTCTTTGACAAAATAAAATTTGAGCAGGTGATTCCAAAAAATATTTGGATTAATTTTTTACAGCAAAGTTGAGATTTTTTTCTGAGAAATTGTGTTAACGTTTCTGGGAAAACGGAGATCTCTGCGAGCTTAGAAACGTGAACTGGCTAATTGTGTTAAGAAAAATTTGTTAGCTCCATTGAAAGTGATTGAGGAAATTTCTTGATTGCTCTGAAGTTTAAAGAAACGTAACTGACGCAGTAACGTACGTAGTGCCCCGTGGCTTAGTGGTTAGTTTGTCGGACTGCTAAGCGAATGAGACTGGGTTCGAATCCAGCTCATAGCCACCTTCTTTTGCAGGGTACTGCCTCTTGCGAGGAACTGACAAAACCTCCAAGAGTAAAATTAGTTTGGAAAAAGTGCATTTCATGTAGCCTTGCGGACTCGGCGGTAAACTGTAGGTCCCTTCCATTCTTGTAGATTAACAACACACACACAGGAATGGTTGAGAGTTTAAGTCACTAGGCCTTGGCTCGTTAAGGAGCTGTCGTGCCAATAAATGTATTTATTTATTTAACTGACGCAAAAATCTAGTATAACCATCTTAAGGTTTCTATTATGATTTTGATTACTGTCTTTAAACCTTTTGACAACGTAAATAAAAAAGAAATAGAGCACACATTTTTAGCTCACACAAATGGACTTTATTAAAACTTTTAAAGAAAAATCTTATTATTTGAATTAATGTATTTATAGATACTTAAATTTATTATTAAATTTTATTTTTTTTTTACCCTCGTGGACCGCTTGAGACTCCTCGCAATTTAGAAAGAACCTTCTCGAAACTTGTCAAAAAATAATGAAAATGAATGCAATTACTTCCGCTAAAGTATAATGTAAAAAAATGGCTTCGTTAAACCTGAGTGCAGCCAGGCAAAAGTGACAAGTGGTTGTGTTCAATGCACCGAGAAGTGAATGCATTTAGTGCTACTTATTTATTTCTTGACAATTACAATTAAAAACTTGTGTTATTTTATAATTAAAAAATTTATTTGGAAGTCTTAAATTTGTAAGAAATGTTAGATGAATTATAAATTACGTTAAATACTAGCAAATAAATAAGGTAAAATGGGGAAACAATTAATCAGAAAAGTAAGGACGGATACAGAGTACAAAAATTATTTAACCCTCAAAGATTTTCTCATATTTTTCTTTTCTTAAATTATAAATCGCAAAGTATATTTAATGACGCTGAATCATTCGATGTCTTTTCTTTGTTTCCAAACCAAGCGGATCCTCTTCAGCAAATGTTCCAACAGATTCTCTCCTTCGACTAAGAAGTCCTAGTTGATGCAGGCTTACAGCTGGAACAGAACATCTTCTCGATGAGGGTATTTCTAAGAAAAAATACACAATCAATCTGATACTCAAAAAAGACCCAAAAATTAAACTTCATAACTTACCAGAAATTACTAAGCTCTTTGGTCTTCTAATATTAGTTACGATCGAATTCAGAGGGTTGATGATATTTTCAGCAGAAGAACTATCTGCGGGTAGTAATGTTGTTGTGCTATTCGAACAGCTACTCCGTTCGTCTACTGACGTATATGATCGTAATTTTGGATAAATACGTTTGGACCGTTGCAATATTGGTCGATCAACAGATTTCGATCGGGAATTCATGGAGAGCAGCCGATTTTCTTCAATTTGAGATAGTTTTTGTATCCTTGGTACGTTATGTTGCAGACAAAAATTGGTAACACAAAGATACAGAATAGCAAAAAATAGACACAACATTTAAATGTTTCAAAACTCAAACGATAGAAACACAAGAGGGTAACAGAAATTTTAAAATTAGAAGTTTTTTCTACATACCATCGATATGCTTTGCAACAAACTGTGGAAACGTTGATTTTTTAAGCGTTTTAAAGCAAAAAATTATTTTTTTTCTAACAATTTCAAAAGTTTTTAAAGCCAAATTTTAATAAGAATTTTGTATTCGTCTTTAGTTTTTTGTCAGCAACATGCCTTACAAATAATAATAAAATTTGGTTTTCTGCGTTTTTTTTTTTAAGTTTGGTCTTTCAAAAAAAAAATGGAATTTGTATGCCACGAGGAATTTTTCGATAAACATACATCGTACGACGTGACTGCGTAAACTGTAAGATAAGCCAATTTTAAATGAGTTTATTAACTGAAGATAACTTTAAAATAAAAACAAAAAAAATAATGCAAATAAAATTTGTCAAAAAAAAAATGGGTTTATCGGGCGACTTACCTTATTTATGAGTCAAAAAAATTGTACATTTGTATTGAAAATCAGGCGCAACTTGCATATGTATGTGAAAATATGAAACAAAGCTTTTAAGCAGCATCCTTTAAATATCAGTAATCCAAAGAAAAAATCCGTGTCAAAAAAATATTTTATTTGTTTAATAAATTAGCCAGCTTCGATTTCCTAATATTCGAGGAAATGTCATCAAATGGAAATTTCTTAACTGACCAGAGAAAGTAGTGTTTTGAATATTGTAACCAATTTGTCTTTTTGAAAATTGAAAGTGATTTCACTCCAAATTCGGTGTATTTTAGCTTAATTTTAATGTCTTTCGAATTTTTTAAAAAAACTGCAAGTAACCATTTCCCGGGACAACCTCAGAAAATTCTAAGTAAATTCCAAGGAAAAATATTAATTTTTTTATTACGAAATAACTTTTGATTACATAAATAGAAACTCTGCAGTAAGTCATTTATTTTCCTAAAATTTCAATTTTCAATTAAAATAAGTTTAAGTTAAGTTTTGTTGAAATTAAATGACAATGGAAATTTTTTATTTGGTGAATTAATACGTTTATTGAGCATCAAAAATTATTTAAAATGAATTAAAGCTTATAGCATCTAAAAACTAAGTATACAATAGTGATAGTTTTTAAAAACAAAAATAAATATGAGCTTTGAATTAGGAACTATGTATGTATGTATTACAAAAATGTTGTGCATATAAAATCTTTTTTAATGTAAAAGTAACATTTTTCTAAACATCTTGAAATCAAGTTCAAGCCAAAAAGCGTTTATAAATAACATACATAAGTATTCAAAAATTTAACATACAAAATGCAATATCAAAAAAAATTATTTAAATTTTAATTAAAAATCTTCTTTTACAGTTGTAAACACTTATGTTGGTACAGATTTTAGGGAAGGCATTTTCATGTGAAGAGGGGGAAGAAATAGAGAGAAAAGACACAGTAAAGATAGCAATTAAGTTTATGTTTTTTTTTCGTTTTTTTGTAAATTTTTATTTACAAAGAAAATACATTGAACAATAAGATAATTATTATTTCTACTAAGTTCACATTTAAAACATATAATCATATATGAAAAATTAATACTTTAAGGCTTAAGATTGTTTAAAATATTTTTGAAATTAATACCTTTGGATGGACGTCTATCGCTTTTCATCTGCGCATAAACTTGTAGTGAGCATCGGCGATTGTTTCGTTTGTCTCCTTTAGATTGCTGCAACAAAAATTGGTTGAAATGAAATACTAGAATCAGAAAGTATTAAGCAGTCTGCACCAAATGGAAACATAAAAATAAGTATGGCAAACCTCCCCCCCCCCCTTCAATAGCTATTATCATAGTATGATAAAAACGTCAGGGTTAAAAGTTCATAATGGACTTTCATACACCATATGGTCTTAGTTCACATTTAAGTGATATCTTTAGTTCTGCACTTGTGACCAACTTTCTTTCTAAAATTTCTAAAAAAAATTGACCCTGCGCCGATAAAAACTATGAAAACTATGAACGCTTACAAGCGTTATCTCGGAATTAAGACCAAATCCAATACTTTCCCACCAAAACGAAATCTCGAATATTGATAAAGCGATATCAATATTTCAAAAAGATGTTATCAAAAATGACTTAATGGTTTTGCATGTCAAAATTTGCAGAGTATGAAAGAGAAAACTATCTGAGGTCAAATGATTTCAATCTCCATCGTTCTTCTATTATTACTTGCGATTATAGGGACTATAAGGCAAGTTTAGGTTTCGTGAATATACAAAAAAATTGAGATAACAATCAAACATGACATTACCATCATAGAGAAGCCTACAAAAAAGTGGCAAAAATGTCTGTCTGTATGTATAACGAGTTGCAGCCTAAACGACTTCACCGATTATCTTCAAATTTAGCATGTGTGATTCTTTTGGCATTCCTCAAAAGGGAAATTGAAATTTTATTTTTAGGGCTACAAAGAACAGTACCTGCCATATGATCGTTTAGAAAAACCTACTTTTTTTCGAAAACGGCTCTAAAACCAAATTCGCGGGAAAAGTCTATAAACAGTACCGTTCATATAATGGTTTTTTTAGTTTTCGACTTTTTCGGTAACGGTTTCATTTCTATCAATTTTTTGTATTTGAGTAGACCTAATAATTTAATAATAATTTTTTTCTTTGTGTAGTTAATTTTTGATTTTTTTTTTGAAATTCAATACTTTTAAAACTACTCAATAAATAATATTTTAAATTAACTGATCTACTGTATATTAATAAACTTTACAAAACTGCATACCAAAATTTCAAAAAAAAAAAAATTGTTTTCAAAAAACTAAAAATAAAAAAACAGGATTTCATCAAAATGCGTCCTACAATTTTCGAAATACTTTTTTCATAAATTTATTCTTATAATAGAAGTGTAATGGCGTCCTTCATTGTTAGTAAAAACCGTTAAGTTTCTTGGTTTTGACACTTTTAATATGATCAGATCATGTGATTTTTTTACGTAAATGTTACTTCTTTCTGTCAAATACCTTGTCTTCCAATGTGATAACGCACATAAGAGCACAATGTGATAACGCACATAAGAGCAAATAAGTGCGAGGTGCAACATTTTTTTAATTCTATTATATTTTCAGATTTCTACTTAAATATGAGATTTCGGTTTGGTGGGAACATTGCATAAAATTTTCAACGATATCTCATCAATTCTCTATAGAATGATGCTCTTTGGGTTTTCATTCCAAAATTCGAACCCAAATCACTTTTAAATACTGCGATTTCATCCAAAGTTTACGTTCTGCATTTCTATTTATTTTTTCTTCCGTACGAGAATGCAAGAGTCTTTTGGTTGGTTAAGTCAGTCCCCAATTACACGATATCTCGTGAGCCTTTTCTCTTTTTCAATTTCCCTTTTCAACTTTTATCCGGTAAGACAAAAGCAATTATCTTCACAGTTGAATTTAGAGCAATGTCTCACATTTGACAGTTCTTCTTCCTGCTTCGAATGCTGCGTGCGATGCACAAATGGAGGACAACAAGCAACAAACCACGAATACAGAGTAAAACAGATTAAAACAAAAACAAAAAAGCACAAAGAAGAAGGGGTGATAAACTGTTTCGATGTTATACCAGAGATCGAGGGATCTTGTCTACCTTCGCCACCACATACGTTAATCACCATGGTATCGCAAGGGAAAAATCACAACGTTTAAATGCAGTCATATATTGTACATATATTTGCGAGATTTCTAAACGCATGAACAAATATCTTTTAGAGTACTAAACAATAAATTTTGTTCAGAATGTTGAAAACAACAAAATTACAGTTTATTCAATCAAGACTTGTAGCGTAGAGTACCGTAACCGTTAGGGAGCGAAGAGCGGAGCAAAACAGAGCTCTTAAATGTCAGAGCAAGTTAGAGCACATTATGTCATTAATGATGTGACAGAGAAAAAAAAACATTTTGCTGTAGCAATTCACTACTGCTTATAAGCTCTCATTAGACCTAAGTTCAATACGATGCATTTTTCACATTTTATTTTTAGAATCACAATATGTATCTTCCTCTGGCTAATTTATTGTGGTTTTTCAAAATTTTATTCAAAAAAACGCACTCGATAAAAAAATTGTATCACACATACATACATTGAAAACATCTGATTTTGACACTTCAATTCCACTCCAACTTGCTTTCACTTGCTCTAACCTGAAAAGCAAGTGCAGATAATCTTGCTCTAAGCTGCTCTAGAAAATCTCAATGAAAATGAACAGCAAATCCAAAAAAAATTAGAGCAGCTTGGAGGGGAAATTTCATCAATGAACAGCTAAATCTTGTTTTTTTTCTACCTAGAGTGGTTTGGAGCAGCTAGAGCAGGCTCATTGAACAGGTAGGTTTGTTTTCTCTTTCATACTTATAGTGCAAAAAAACACATAAGCAAGAAGCGTCAAGGAAGATCTCTATCTTTCTATGATGTGTCACAAATTTTGACATGTGTTGGAAACCCCATTTTGAATTTCCTTTGTTCAAATCCGAGCTTTAATTTTGGTGGGAACATAAAATTGAATTTAATCACACCTCTCACATTCGTAATAAAAGGGAAAACTCAAGTCGGGAAGCGTTCCACATTGTGTGGCTTAATAATCAGTCTCTGTACTTAACAGTACGTCCGTTTGAGAATAAGTTGATGGGCATTCCTACAGATAGGAGTATTACGCGGAAGTCTTTAACGCGAGGAATGCATTGACTTCTTCTAATTTTATCATACTTACTAAATTCAACTATTATTAAAAGAAAGCTCTTACCTCTTTATAATGTTGAGTAATATCAGATGCTGCCCTCAATAGAAGATAAAGTAGAACAAGTACAAATAGATAGATAATAGGTTCAGTTGAAGTGCCCTTTTTAGGTGGCGGAGTCTTATTCAAATCCTTTTTGCGGAAAGTCTTTTTAAATTGCTTTAGTAAAATCTCATTTAATTTATCAGTTGATTCTGTAATAATTTGTTGAATGGATTCGTCTTTGGCAAGAATCTCTTTTGTAAATATCTGCAAGTCATAGCAACAGTCTTGGTGTTCTTTAAATTTTGCTGATATGTCCGCTTGACGTTTGATTTCATTTTCTTTTAATTGTAGCTGAAGGAGATTTTGTTGTTCCTTTTCGTATTCATGCAATCGATTTGATTCTTCGAGTTTTAATTGATTCGTATCATAATTACGTTTTAGTGCATTAGTAGTAAAATATAATGTCACAACAACTAGGAGTATGGCAACAAATGTGACAAATGTATTTTGTGAAATATTCACCATTTTTAATTTGTAAGAAGCTATGGTGGATCAAGGTGATGCATTAGACTGGAAAAAATGAAAGTAGGTAATACATTTAAGTAATTATTTTATACTTAGTATAAATATATTTATTATTTAATATTAGTTAAAATTGTAACTTTTGTAATTTAAACTTATTAATTATACATTACATTGTAATCTACTCCGTAGATAAATCTACACTTACGAGCACTGGCACTGAACGGAAATCAGAAAACACATAACACATGTCAACAGCACGAAAGAAATACAAAGTAGGCGGAGTTTTATTAAAGAAGAAAGTAACAAAAATGCAATCCTTTATTTTTATAATGAAGCTAAATTCTTCGCCATTCTTGAAAACCACACGTCTACAAAAAAACATCCTTTATAACAAAATTGAAGCAGTTTCGGCATGTGTGCGCATCACACGAGAATGACAAGACGAATTTGAGTAAATCTTTTATTAATTAATAGTATATTTACTCAAGAAACATATAGAAACCATTTTTTTACAATAAACTAACTAAAACTTTGTAGTTCCCCGTGGCTTAGTGGTTAATGTGTCGGACTGCTAAGCGAATGAGCCTGGGTTCGAATCCCGCTCATAGCCTCTTGCGAAGAACTGACAAATCCTCCAAGAGTAAAAAATTGTCTCGGAAAAGTGCATCTCATTTCTCATGTAGCCGTTCGAACTCAGCAATAAACTGTAGGTCCCTTCCATTCTTGAAGGTTATCAACATACACATAGGAATGGTTGAGAGTATAGGTCACTAGGCCTTGGCTCCTTCGTCCCCTTTTATACACATAATCATATGACGCCGATTCTTCATCAATTTCCTTTTGGGCACGCCTATAGCTTTCACACGTTGAATCAGCGTCACGCAAGAGTGTATGGCAAACATTACTATGTCTTTACGTTTCTTTATTTCAACGCTCTCGCTCTTACTTATAACAAAACATACATTTGACCATAACCTGAGGAAGGTAACTATAAAGCAAGCAATGAAAATAACAAACGAGAATGAGAGAATCGCAACAAATTCTCGGTCCCTGCGTCGTTGTGATCCCGACTGCACTTCTCAAATCCTTCGCCTATACACTAAGTCACGCTTCCTATGTGTATAAAAGGGGACTTAAGGAGCTTTGTAAGTTCGCCAAAGACAATATTTGTTAACTACATCACGCAAAGTGACAGAACATACGTATAATGGTTTTTGTGTTTACATCCACGCCATACATTGTGTTGTTGCGTACTTCTACTCTAAAACAGATGGTATTGTAACTTTTTTATTTCACTTCTTATCTTAAGCTACGTTAACACCGTATCACTACGAGCTATATTTTAAAAAGAAATACAATGATACAGAAATACCAGGTATGCTGGTATGATGCATATTAGTATTTCCTGACGTCACTATCATCTTTTATTTTTATATTATTTCTTATGTGAAAACTATCTGAAATTAAAAACTAAATGAAAGGTGTCACGTATGTTTAAAAAAATGAAATACGATTTTGTGTCCGAGGCTAACGCAAGCAAAGCCGGAGGCAGTGAGGCACAGATAGTTGAAAATAAAATTACAAGCTTTTGTTTCTAGTCGAGGGATTGAACGTACATAGTATATATTACACATTCACTATGACAGAAGAGTCGAAACGGGACGAAGTATGTGTTTTGAGCGGTGAATATACGATCCAATCGTCTTATATCCAATTTGGAGCCAACCATTGTACGTAACACACATTCAATACAACCACAGTACACATATCTAAGGTAATATTATTGCGCAGGCTGTCAAAATCTGATCTGTCACTTTGTATTAAAAATGGCGGTTCTCAGAGACCTACATCAAAAAAATTTATGAACAAAACTACACACCTCACGTTTATTTTATATTTTTCTTATTTTCTTGTTTATTAAAAAGCTTTTTTATAAATTAATTTCCATAAATACTTTAAAATATAGCCACAAGATCTATTTTTCAAAACAAATAAACAAGCTAATGGTCTCTGGCGACTGCCATTTTACTTTGATTTTGACAGATGCGCAGAAGATTGCAAAAATAAAACCTCTAATGAAATTACCTTAGATATGTGTACTGTGCAATATAACAGCATGCCCAACCAGTTATGTTTAAAGCCAAAAAGGCGAAAACAGATGTGCAGAGAAGGTGTCTGCATCAATGCATTCAGCGCTGTCCCTAAAACAAACTTTTTGACATTTAAGTATTGCGGTATTAATGCCAAAGTGCACAAAGTGCAGCGTTACCACAGGACGTTTTTGAAAAGTTTCAAAAAAAATGACATTGAAGAAAAAAAATTGTCCTTAAAAATTATGCAAATAAAATCCAATTTGTATGAATATTAAATTTGGGGAATACAAATTCCAACGAATCCAACAGAATTTTTTTTCAATTGAAGACTTAACATTTTTTTAATATTTTAAGCAATGATTTAAATTTGCAGTAGAAAGGTCACAATTATTTACCTGTGTATTACTTTATTTTGATTAAGTTCCTGTTTAGGGTTGTTAATATTATCCGAATTCTGTGCGACAAAAAACCGTCAACAGATTGTATATTGTGAATGTGTATCTTTTCTTAAACGAAACGGCAAAGATTTTATTTTTTTTGTGGTATATTCATGTAAGTGAATGAAAAAAATAACATAACCATAAGAACTATGATGAATTGTTTAATTTCAGGGAATTTTAAAAAAAGTAGCACAGAAAGAAGAGTGGTAACGCTAATTGACTAGTGTGGCATATATCAGTATTGCCAGATATATTTTGTTTACATTTTTTTCGTTTGTGTTGTGGCTCCAATGGAACTTGACATCCATTTTAGAAAAAGAGACATCGTGCAGAGCGGGTTGCATGCGGACCTTGGAAAGGGAGTTTCCTCATAAGAACTTATGTAATTTATTTTGGATGCATGGGAAGAGACTGCACATCTTTTTTGACCATAAAGCTTTTTAGTTTTCTCAAAAACTTGTCACAACCCGATTTCGTTGCAACCGTCGCGTCGTCGGTTGAGTTGACACACACAAACACAACACAATCATCGCACCCAATACCAATTCTGTCAAACAATTGGTACAATCGTTGTATTGTGTATTAACCGCTTTAGTCATCCCATAATATTTGCGGTTCAGACGATTTGTGTATTTTGACAGAACAACACAAATTTTGTTTGTGTATCGGCATACACACATAAATTTTTGCACCCAGATTTGTGGTTCAGACACAATTGAAATGTTTGTATGTTCTTATAAATTTGTGTTTTTTTATATTGAAACACATGCATACATGTTATGTAGTATATTGTTTATTAAATATTGAAACTAAATGTTTCAAATAAAACAAAACGATTTTACAATTTTGTTCAGAGATTTCCAAGTACATTTTGTAAAAGATACTGGTCTAGCTTCAAGTTTTATGGGAATAGACATTTTTTTTGTTTAAGAACACTGTGGCGTATGTGTAACATTCAAAATTGAACATGTTAATACCTATTTGATGTCAAACTCACACGAAAAGCGTTTTCGGAAAATGATTTGCTCTCTCCTGAAAACACTTTCATGAACTAGTCACTAGTTTTTTCAACCAAAATCGATCGCAAACGTATTCTGACATTCTGAGCACAAGGCGAACAACATTTATGAATGTATTTTTGTTGTGTATGTATGTCGAGTACGTACTCCTAAACCGCCCAATGGATTTTAATGAAATTTAAAGGATAAATATAGTTTTGTCCAGGGACCGTTCCTGTGAATGTTTGGGCCCGCTAGCATTATTTTTGCATTTCACATTAAAACATATGTTTTTTTCTAGGGCGTAGTAACGCGCCCGGGTACCGCTAGTTAAATATAACACTGGTGCCGATTGGTACTAGGTTATTGGTACAAAAGTATGTTTAGTACTATATTTTTAGTAATTGATACTATAATTTAGTACTATTGTATTTTTTTAAAGTTGTAGTACTTGATTTAGTACTTAGTAGTAGATTTGGTACTCAGTAGTAGATTAAGTACTAGATTTTTTACGTGATAAGTGGAATTGTATATGGTGTGGGTTTACCGGTTTGCTGTTGGTGTCATCAATGTTTTCTTATGACGTTATCACGTAAGATTATCGTCCGTAAACCGATTTTACAGACAACCAACTTTTTTGCCGTACTCTAAAAGATCTGTTCTGCTAAACCAATTAAAATTTCGTCGAAATCTCTTATTTCAAAATCCCAAAAATTTGTGAGGAAACGCGGGGTTTTTGTTAAATGTTAAAAAAAAATCTCAGATTTCGACTGAAATTCCAATTTTAGTTTGAGGGGGAACATAACGTTTGCATTTAACGTGTTGACAAGTTAAACATAGTAAATGGGAATTAAAATGTCGTTTCTTGAAAACGGTTTCACAGAACTTTCTTATGCAAAATAAAAGTATTTAAAGCAAAATAAATAAATATTATTTCGTGTTATACATTTGAAAAATGAGGTCTTAAAGCTTTGCTATGTAAACAGAGTTACATCTTTAACCATCGTAAGCATAAGGTCACATAATTTGTAAATAATCAACAGAATGGCAATAAAATCATGCATTATGTATATATCTTTTTTCACTTTTTCCGTTTTAGCCTTTTTCAAATATAAATTTATATGAGTACTTACTCATTACTTCTCACCCAAATAAATCACAACTCAGGTCATTATACTGGAAGTACGTGCCTGTGATAACAACGTACACGTGACTTACCTGTCAACGGAGTTCTTCTTTATCATTGGGTCACTGCAATATTCGCTTAAATCGCTTTAAATTGCTTAAAATTTATTTAAGGTACATTCCCCAAAAATACTTGAAAGTTCTATCAACATGACGCGTGTAGACAAAAATAAAAAACCGCTGCCCTTTAAGTTGTTCCCTTTCCTTGTGCGATGTGTTCCAGATTGTGTTATTTTGTTCCAGTTTGCGTAAAATCAATATTTTCACTTTTACATATAAAATTGGGTTAAGGGATTTTTAAAGGAAATAACTAAAAATGTTTTCTAATACATCAATTTCAATGGAATTTAACATAGTTATAGTCAAGTAGTCTAAGAATGGTTTTCTTAAGTTAAATATAAACGAAAAGAAGTTGTTCCAACTTACCTGGTATTATTAATTTATGTTTGGTTAAACAGATCTTTATAAATTTTCCAACAATGTTTATGAGTATTTTTTTTCGAGTTAAGTTGCTTGCTTATAAATTGAATTATAAACTTAAAACAACCTCTATATAAATAAATAAATCTAATAAATTTGAAAAGCTCCTGTTCGGAAGACACTTTAACTCTTCTGTCCTTCAACTGACACTGTTTATGTTGTTATGGAAATGGTGAAAGTGTAGAGTCTATGTGGCTGTGGAATAACAAATGATTATTGTTGGGATTGTTGGCACATGCTCTTTGTTTATGCAATGTAAAATGTTTCTTCTTGGACTTGTTGAAGACCCTGAGGGGTTCCACTTTAGGGTAAATTTATAAAAAACTAGCTCGAAGTGCGAATTATATACTTAATTGATAAACACGAATACAAATATATTAAATTTTTCCCATAATATAATTTTGGAAAATCCATGAAATTGCTTTCGAACCATCTTTTTCATTATAGTTTGTGAATCGATACTAGATACGTAGAATAAAATTCTTTCAGAAATACACATAGATAAAAATTAAGTGTTTACAGCATGCATATGAATACATATACAATACTTATAGCAAAAACACATTTTTTTAATTTTTTTGTCTGTCTTTATTTCTGTTTGTTCTGGCTAATCTTGGGAATAGCTGCAACGATTTTGATGGGACTTTCGCCGGCAGATTGATGATGTTCTAGGGAGTAACATAGGCTATTTAAATTACTTTATAATTAATTCTTAATTATTGACCGATTTTGACGAGACTTTCACAGGCAGATAACTAATCTTGTAAGGAGCAACAACACTATTTTAATAAACCCTAGGTGGCATTGGGTCGTTTTAAATAATAAAAAAGCGTTTAGCAAAATCTGGACCAGATAGGTGGCCCTGAGCCGGAGATATTGGAAATTGAGGTTTTCTCTGTATACCTTTTAAATTTGTATATTAACAATATTAAATTTAAGTGACTGAACCGATTTTAAGAAATCCGTTGGTGTATTAACATGGTTAGTTGGCAGTTTCTAAGTATACTTGGGTGCGCTGTTGTTGGGATCCAGAAAAATGTATGTTATACTTGAGCAACGCCGAGTGGGTTTGCTAGTAATAAAATAAAGTTTAAGTGAAATTAATACGATCATTTAAAAAGTTAGTCTGGTAATGGCCTAATATCAAAACAAAATACGACCTTAAGGGCTTGTTCCACAATATCTGACTAGAGTTCTGGTTAACTATCCGACACATAAACAAACTACAAGTTAAAACCTCTATTAAAAAAACTTTGCGTTTCACAATTATCTAAATTATAGAATTAACTGTCAGTTAGTTATTCAGAGCTTTTTCCCGTTTTTCAGACAGAAGTGTTTTGACTTTTTGAAAAAAAAAATTGTAATTAACTTCTGCATTTTCACTTTAAAACGTCAAGAAAGCATGAAAAAAGGTCATAATTTTTCAAAGTAAGATATTTATTTGTTGGAAATTCTTCTGTCAAAATAAAAAAGAAAATAAGATTAGTGATGTGTTTTCTGAATGGGCTCTGGAGCAGATGAAAAATGGGCACGACAGGGTCGCACGTGCTTGCTCTTATGAGCATAATTACATTGGAAAGCAAGATCTTTGACAGAAACAAGTAACATTTGCGTTGAAAATAACACAGTTTAAACTTATAAAAAGTATTAAAAACCACAATACTTAACGGTTTTTAGTAAAAATGAAGTATGCCATCACACGTCTTAAATACAAGGAATTTATGAAAAAATTATTTAGAAAATTGTAGGACCGGCTTTAAATTTTGGTATGCAGTTTTTAAGGACTTATTAAAATACATGTGATTATAAAAATTAATTTCAAAAAAAAATTTCAAAAATTAATTTTTATTAGAAAAAAAAGTTATTCAAAATTTTGATATGCACAATTAATTTGGCTACCTAGATCTTCTTAAATATAAAATTTGACAGAAATCCAAAGAGCCGTAACCGAGAAAGCCAAAAATTAAAAACACCGTTATATGAAAGGTGCCGTTAGTAGACTTTTCCCGTATATGTGGTTCTAATCAAATAATAGCCAAGACCAACAAAAAAATAAGATATTCCTAAACGGTCATACAGACAGACATTTTTTGTCGATCACTATTTAGGCTTCTATATGATCGTAATGTCATGTTTGATTGTTAAATTTGCATAATTGAATGCATAACTTGCCTTATAGTCACTATAATCGCAAGTAAAAAATAGTTAAAAACAATTTGGCACAAGTAAACCTTAGCTATCATTTATTAATTTATATATTTTTGATATATAATTTTGTGGTTAAGAAGGATTAGTTGCCCTTCTGCCTCTACCAATGTGCACCTCTGCATTAAAATTTTGTTTCCATATTTGACACCCAGTTAGCTTCAAGCGCTATTTGGAACCAACGTGAAGTTGTCTGCTAGCAGTCCATACCTATTAGGTCCATGGGTCTTATGAGCAAATGTTTATCTGCAGCTCACTTCAAATTGATTTTTGTTGTAACTTTTTTTAAATAAAATAATATTGGCAAAAGTGCAGTAAAATGTAGAAATAAGCAATTAGCGCAAGTAAAACTTAATTATCATTTATTATTGCATATTTTTTAATATATTTTTTGTATGGTAAAGACTGACCCAAACCCTTCAGTCGCCCTTCTGCATCTTCCAATCTACGCTTCTACATAGAAATTTTGTTTCTATAATTGATTGCTTGATTACCTGAGGCGCTAATTTGGGACCAACGTGAAGTTAGGGCTCCCAACAGTCCGTATGCCTATTACGTCCATGGTATTTAAGGCATTTGAGAATTATATTGTTAAAAACAAAGTTATCATTTATTTGTTGTGTTTCTGAATTGAATTATGAATTAAATACCCATTTTCTAATCGAATATATTACTATTTGCATTATCGCGTTGCATTTAACCATGCTTTTATGCATTGTAAATTCTCCTTCTCGTTTGATACCTAATCCATTTCATTTTTCTTCCTTTTATTTACATTTTCTTAGCCATAACAGACAAATTCTTTTTTTTCATATTGACATTTGACATGCTTTCAATTCCTACCATGCACTTCACACAATTCAACAACACATCTTAGAACGATACTGTTTCATTTTTGCTTGCAAATATTAACGGGAATGCAACAAAATGTTTATACCAATCAACAAGAGAACGCACCCTTATACATCCGTTAGGCGTTCTACAACAATACCCCATTGCCAGCTGTCAAAATGCAGACTGATGACGACATTCGATATTCGAAAAAATATTTTACGGCGCAATCCATTCCAAAATATCGTGTCGTCATCAAATCAACTACGTAGGAGTTAAGATTAGTATTGTGTAGGATTTTGTTTACGATTTATAATAATGTTTTCGTTTTTTTCTCATAAATGATTCATAAAAGCTTACGCAGATCTAACATATGGTTTTTGTTTATTTATCTTTTTACTGTGCTAGTTAGTTCTTAAACAAAGTTTACGAGCTACGCTACGGCTACTCCGAACGAAAAGCTTCACGCGGGTCTTTGTTTCTAGAGCAGATGAGATTGTTCTCCCGTTTAATTTAATATTCTAATTACATTTTCTCATAAAAATGGTCTCTCCCAGTGTGTACTTGCACAAAAACACATTAAACGGCCACAACCAATCCATGAACGGAGCAACAGGAAACGGTGGAGTTGGAGGCATTAGCTCATCTTTACTCAACTCACTGTCGCCAATAATTCTAAGCACTGCGCTGGGTCGGTCGGAAGAAATCGGTGCAGCTATCGCAATAGCAGGTGAGCCGCCGGCAAAGCATTCGATGTATAGCAACCACAAGGAATACTACAGCTACGGTGACGGTTCAGTGAACACATTTAACCCCAAGTTGCGAGCTTTACTGATTTTGGTGGCACTTGTCCTAGTGGGTTATAAATTCTACATTATTTCAAGTGAGTTCTTTTTTTTTTATTTTTTTTTTAAGAGTTAAATGCATTTTTTTAATGACGGTGGTGATGTCAGTCTGGTGCGCATTCTAAATTAAAAAAAAATCAATTAACATACAAGGTTATCAGTAAAAAAAGAAATAGCTCAAGGTTTTTCATATCTTTATAATCGGAATTGCCTACTTGGTAGAGTGCAGTTCGGAAAATAATAAATAGGCCAAAAATAGAGAAACCATATTGATGATCTCATATACAAGTACATTCTGTGTGTACCTACTGTGGAGGGCTGGCAGTGGCAAAGAGGCAGCGCAATGAAGTTCACTCGTTTGTTGACGTTGAACTTGGTTTTTCTGAATGTTAGACGTCAACGTAGGTGCGTGGTGTCGTGGGCTTCATGTGAACTGTATTCATTAGAATCTATTTAAAACTTTGTTTACCTTTTAGCATTTTGTAAATAAAACAAAGCAGTTTTAAATTAAAACATCAGGGAAACGATAAATACTCAATAGGCCCTGAAGATAATGCTATTATGTTTTTTTTTGTTTGCTAAATTACAAGAACAAACAAATTTCTAAAGGTTTTGAACTATTATGCAAGTCATTGAGTATTTTGTCTTTGATAAGCTTGCACCTATCTATGTGACTGGCTTTTTTACTTTTTATGGGTGTTGCATGGTCGTTTTACTTTTAATGAGGAAAAAATTCAAAGCTATAGCACTAGCTATACATCGAAAAGCTGCACGCAATAAACTCCTTAAATACATACATATGTATGTACGTACTCTTCTATATCTTTCTAATTCTAAAGAGGCAATGTGCCTTACAGATACATACATACATACATAGGTTATTATTATTTTATAAATATTATTTGATATCTATAGACGTCTTTGGGAGCACTTGGCATTGCAATTTACTTCGCCAAAAGTGACATTAAATTAAGACTCAGATGGAAATACACGATTTTTCATATCCTTACCTTACCTTAGGTCGCGCTACAGTCTGGGTTGAACCGTGGCCTTAACCAACAAGCTTTTCCAGCCAGCTCGGTCTCTAGCTAGCTGCCTCCAGTTTCGCACTTGTGTGCGTCACCTGAGTCTCGGTCATCTACTACTGCACGGTCCCCTGGGGTGGATTCGAAGATTTTCCGGACCGGAGCATTGATGTCCATCCTCCATCGGCTCTATATGACCCAGCCATCGGAAACGTTGAGTTTTTACTCTTTTCGCTAGGTCTATGTCGCTGTACAGCCGGTACAGTTCTTCATTGTATCTTCTTCTCCACTCTCCGTTAATGCATACGGGACCAAAAATCACCCGGATAATCTTTCCCTCGAAGCAGTCTAAAGCGTCCTCATCCGCTTTTGACAACGTCCATGCGTCTGTACCATAGAGCAAGACTGGGATAATGAGGGTCTTATAATAATATATTAATATAATAGCGGAGCCCAGGTAGACAAAGTCCGTTACTACCTCAAAGTTATAGCTATCTATGGTGATGTTTTGTCCAAGACGTCGATGTTGGGTGTCTCTTCTTGATGACACCATATATTTGGTTTTGCTCTCATTGACTGCTAAACCCATCTTCGCCGCTTCCGTCTCAATACTCACAAAAGTGCTACTAACATCACGCTGTGTTCTTCCGATTATGTCAATATCGTCGCCGTGTGCTAGTAATTGGGCGGACTTTTGAAAGATCGTAACTCTCGTGGTGGCGTGGGAGTTCTACACTATTCTTTCAAGTATGATGTTGAAAAAGTCGCACAACAGCGCATCACCTTTTCTAAATCCGTTTTTGACTTCAAAGGTGTCGGTGAGGTCTTTACCGAACCGACCTTGACGGAGCAGCGTGCCTTTCCAATCATCATTTTACACAGGCGGACGAGTTTGGCAGGGATGTTAAAACTGCACATTGCTCTATCTAACTCATCTCTAGAAAATGCTGTCGTACCCGGCTTTGAAATCGATGAAAAGGTGGTGTGTATCGATTGGAAGTTCTTGGGTTTTGTTGGTCTACTTCGTCCAGATAAAATGGACCATTCTGCCTGACAGCGGAATTTGTTTCGTCATCGCCGTTATACAGTCTGCAGAAATGGTTTTTACATATTCTCAGCATCGACTGCGATTCCACTACGATGTTCCCTTGATCGTCTTTGTAAGCTTCAGTTTGTGCTCTGTAGCTTTGGCAGTTTCATTGTACCTTTTGGTAAAACTTTCGAACTTCATTCCTGAAATAACAGCTCTCCATTTCCTCGATCGCGCGCTTCTCATAATTCCTTTTTTTGTTTCTGGGAAGTCGGTGTTCTTCTTTCCTCTTCTACTCGTAGAGCTCACGGGCAGTTTTGGTCCTTCTCTGCAGCACCGCCTTGTATGCGCCTTGTTTAGCTGCGTGTGCTTGCCAAACATCATCAAACCAGGGGTTTCGTTGTGGTGGCCATGTGAAACCCAGCACTTAAGTGGCGGCTTCGCTGCCGACAGTATTACCTCTTCTTGGCGTGATACCCTCAGTCGAACCTTGGTTACAACGAGGTAGTGGTCCGAGTTAATCTATCATACTGGAGTAGTGCCTTGCATCGATCGTAATGTGGTCAATCTGGTTGACAGTTGATTGATCAGAATGCTGAGGTGTGGGAACGCAAATTAGTTAGCTATCGAGTGAAATATTTGAGTTTTTAAAGCAATTAATTAGCAACGAAAATAGAGTTTCAAATTGCGAAATTTCCGATTTTCAAACAAATGTATTTAAGAAAATAAAATTCGGATATTCTATTCCGAATCTCGTGTTCCTGAGTACCAATTTTCCCTTTTCGAACAATTTAACTTTCGAATCGTATCATTGTATATACACTGCTATCTGACTATCATGAAGCATCATATTTTAGTTCTGAATCAAGTCGCAACGAGCTATCAGATAGTTAGAACCAAATTTACCAAAATTAACGGTACCTTTCATATAACGGTTTTTTTAATTTTCGACTTTCTCGGTAACGGCTTAATGGATTTCAATAAAATTTTATGTTTGAAAAGATCTAAGTATCCAAATCAATTCTACATACAACAATTTTGAATTATTTTTTTTTTCTATTTTTAATTACTTTTGGTTTTTTTTTGAAAATTCAATATTTTTGAAATTTAAAAAATTTAAATTTAAAAATCAGATGTAAATTAATAAATTCTAAAAAAAATCCATAACAAAATTATAAACAAATTTTTTTTCAAAAAACAATAAAAACTGGATTTTATCAAAACCGGTCCTTCAATTTTCGAAATATTTTTTTAATTCTTTGTTATTTAAGACGTGTGATCGCTTTATTTTTACTAAAAACTGTTAAGTATTGTGGTTTTGATATTTTTTATAAGTTCAAACTTTGTTATTTTCAACGTGAATGTTAATTTGTTCCTGTCAAAAATCTTGCTTTCGAATGTAATTAGGCACATAAGAGCATGTACGTGCGACCCAGTCGTGCCCATTTTTTTAATAAGTAAAAGCACTCAAATCAATACAATACAAGTGAATTATAGGAACCTTCCATCACGGTAGGAAAGCCCATCAGTTTACCCTTGAGCCTAACTTGGGCATTCAGTCAAATACAGGGATTCTTTCTTTAGCCGTACCACGTGAATGTGGAATGCCTTACCAGACTCTTTTTTCTCTCACATTTTAAAATGAAAAACTTTAAAACTCAAATGTACATCGGTACTTCTTTTTTACATCATATCTTAATTTCCGTACGCCCCCTCTGTGTTTAATCTACATTATAAGGCTGGCCAAACCCTCTTTAAAACGGGCTAGTTACAAAAAAAAACAACAAGCTTCAAACAATGCTGTTGACTTAAAATAGATGACGAATAATTAAAAAAAGCCCAAACAGTTTCATCGGTTCGGTTTCATCTATGTATAAATTAATATGGCAAAACAAAATTACAAACAAAATTCAAATGCCTATTACATTAATCAAACGAATTTAAATAATAAAAAAACATTCAAACCCACGCTTAAATGCATTTGACTCCAAAAGTTTATATTGAAATTCAACACGATATCTAAATGAAAGCTTCTATTATGCACATCAGGTAGTGGCTGTCGACATTATTTGAAGGTCCACTAAATAGTGCACATTTAATAACATCAATCATCCCACGTCTCTAGCGATTATGAAACAAAGAAATTAATTTCCCATATTTGGTTGTTTGTATTCGCAGTGCCTTATACCAGCCAAGAGAGTCTATCTAATGTTGGAACAATCACACAAAAAAAGCTCAATGATGCCCTGGCATGGGCAACTCATCCAGATGTCCAGAATAAAATAAATCCCATCCTCTGTGGAATAGCATTCTCTGTGTTTTCATTTGTTCTTGTCTATTTAGATAGCAACGTACCTGGAATCAATCCTCCGTCGCCATTCTCGCCTCGCTCGAAAATGATGTAAGTTAAATGAAAAGATTTTCCTTAACAATATTTTAATTTATTCTATCCCTGTAGGTATCGACGACAGAAGACTAGTTCCATTCATCTTGGTTACTTAACAGCTATAGCTGGTGGATTTGTAGTAAGCGCACTCATGCTTTTGGATTTTTAAGTAGAATTAAAAAAAAAAACACACACACATACATTTTGTTCAAAAGTAATTTATTTATTATAAAATGTTGACTAACTTATTGAAATGTGCCTTTAGTGAAGTAGAATCTAATGAATTTCCATAAAAAAAAACGAAATAAGTATTATAGTACAAATAATGATTTATTTTTTTAAGATACAAAGGATGTACTACAACGAGGTTAGGTTATTCGTGTTTTTTTTTTAAGTGTAAAGAAATATTTATTTCTCCTAACAAAATGTGTATGGATTGGTTGTAAATATTTATTTTTTTTAAGACAATTTAAATTATTTTGTTTTGAATATAATATATAAAGATATATAACAAAAGAAAACTTATGTAACTAAATAAATTTGAAGCTTATATATGTATAAAATGTTAAGGGATATGTTTTATTGTTTAAATTTATTATCATGGACTTGTAGCAAAGCAAAAGCAGAAACATTCTGTATTCGAGTGAGTTCTGTGTCTTGAGGTTGTGTTTCGAGTTGCTCAATTTTGTGTATATGAAAGCGATTTTGACTGTTGAAATTTCCAATGCAACGCACAACGCTAGCTTAAAAGATATTTTCAAAAAAAAATATAAAAATTAAAAAAAAAAAATTAAAAATGTAAGATGATTTGAACTGATGCTTATGTTGAAAAAGAACAACATAATTATTTAATGGTTAGTTTGTCAAACTGCTAACTTAATGGTCGGTGTTCGACTCCCCGTCAGAGCCACCTTTTATATCTCTCCTTCTTGTGAGAAAATGATAAATCCTCTAAGAGTAAAATTTGTCTCAAAAAATGCATCTCATGTAGCTATTCGTAATCGGTAGTAAATTGTAGATAATTTTCATTCCTACAGATTCACAACACACACACAGGAGTGTGTTTTAAATATGTGCTTCAGGGGGCTGGGTAGAATATTCCTTGAGCGCCTCCATCTGAGTGAGTCTAGTACACCTAAAAACTTTCCCACAAGAGTCCGTGTTACTCCATGGGTTGACTGACACGATGCTTTGCAGCGTTCTTAGCGACGTCAAATATATGTCTGCAATAGACAGAATTGAAAGGTATATATAAAAATCTTTGCTAGCGTCGCCAAAACAATTTATTCGATTACTTGGATTACTTACTACAAGAGGTCGCTGATAAATATAAAGTGTGGCGACTCTGGTCACACAATGGTACGCCAAGTGTCGAATAGAGGAAACTCGACGCCAAAGACAAGCTGGTCAATTAAGCGGCTGGATGAGATCATTCGGCGATTGAGAAGAAACCTGGCTGACCCGCTATAGCTGTGGCACGTTCTTAATTTATTTCATCTTTAATTATCATTCGTTCATTGTACATTCTACTTTACCAATAAATAATTAGTGTGTTAATTTCTGAACTCTCGTATTGTGTGTTCTGTCATATTAGGAACCCACAAATTGGTGACCCCGACGTGATCACATTGGATTACGATTTTGATAACACACTACGTGCCTGGCATCGTCATTCGAAATCTAACCTTGACGTTCAATGCCAAACACTGACGAAAAAGCAACAAGTACCTTCACTCAAGAACAACAAAAGGTGATAACCCGCTCACAATCAAAAGCGAACGCCAAGATACAAGTGAAAGAAGAAGGAACCATGGAGAATCGGCTCGAAGCTCTACTGCGTGAAGCACGACAGCCCAAGCTACCTCAATATGATTCCAAGAAACTTGATCTTTGGTTCAGACGAGTTGAAACAGAATTCGCAGCCCTCAAAGTCGAGGATGACAACGCAAAATACTTTGCAGTCCTACGCGCTTTAGATGGTCCAACAACAGAAACAATTACCGACATCATGGACGACCCACCGGTTCAAGATAAGTATAACTGCCTTAAAGATAAAATATTAGAAAGACTGGGAGTGTCGAAGAAAGACAAATTACGTCAAGTAATCAAGGGCATTCCTCTAGGTGACAAAAAGCCTTCACAGCTCCTGAGAGAGATGAAAAACCTATCGGCCGGTGGCCTATCCGACGACGTGTTACACGGCTTATGGGTCGAGAAATTACCGAGTGAACTGAGAGCATTCCTCGCCATATCCGATGACCTCGATCTGGAACAGCTGGCTAAAATGGCGGATCGCATCATTCCAGAGATCTGCCACAGCAGCACAATCATGGCCGTCACAGACAAGCCTCACAAAGATGCATCACTTCCTCTCGTCACGGCACTACTAGAAAGGATTGAATATCTAGAAAAAACTGTGGCTGAACTGCTGATACAATTCAAGTCATTCAAGGGTCCAAACCGCAGGCCAAGAGCCCATTCAAGGGGACAAAGTTCCGGCCGCAGTGACATATGCCGCAATCACCAGCGATATGGCGCAGAGACACGAACCTGCCATCCTCCATGCGCTTACTTCACACAGGAAAACACCAATCGCTGTCGACAATAGGGGCCGCGTGCGACAGCGAGAACCATCGTCCCGTGGAGGCCCGACTTCATCTGTACGACAACAAAACACGCCTAGAATTCCTCGTCGACTCCGGTGCTGCGGTTTCTTTATTACCGGCTGCAGAATTCCGTGGTGACCAACAACCAGCTCACATGGTCCTCTACGCTGCCAACACAACTCAGATTAGTACCTACGGTATACTAGTTTTAACACCCACTTTCAATCTACGAAGAAATCTGGTCTTTCATAATAGCCGACGTGCAGAAACCCATCATCGGAGCTGACTTCCTGAAACATTTCGGGCTCCTGATTGACTTAAAAAACGAGCAGTTAATCGACTCCAAAACTCTTTTAACCTCAAAAGGATACTTGCATCATACTCCTTACACCGGCATCTCAACCATTCATCCTGGCTTACCTTGTTCGGATCTTCTCCAAGAATTTTTTGACATCACAAAGCCACAGAATGACGTATCTGCTGCTCTAAAAAAGAAAGCCCACGCTCACCAAATCGTTACCCAAGGTCTTCCAGTTTTCTCAAGAGCCAGGAAACTCGCTGGAGTTAAAGCAGCTGCCGGAAAAGCAGAGATTCAACGTTGTGTCAACCAAGGACTCATGAGACCCTCCAGCAGTCCATGGGCCAGTCCCATCACAATGGCATCAAAAAAAGATAAGAATTGGAGATTGTGTGGAGATTACCAAAGGTTAAATGCAATCACCCAGGCAGATAATTATGCACCACCTCTAATACAAAGTCTTTTTCCACTACTACATGGTAAGTCTGTTTTCACCACCTTGGATTTAGAACGGGCTTACTACCAGATACCGATGCACAAAGACGACATCCAAAAAACTGCAATCAACACACCTTGGGGACTGTATGAATATCTTGTGATGCCTTTTGGTCTCAAAAATGCCACACAAACTTTCCAAAGATTTATTGATAGTGTTTTCCGAGACTTAGACTTCGTATTCATCTACATAGATGACATTCTCATCATGTCAGAGAACGAACTTCAACACAAAAACCATCTACGTCAAGTTTTCAAGAAGCTACAAGAGCACAGACTTACAATCAACGTGAACAAGTGTCAATTGATGAAGAGTGAGGTTAACTTTCTAGGCTACTCCATCAATGCTACTGGTTACGCTCCAACAGCTGACCGTTTATACAAGATAGTTGAGTACCCTAAGCCACAAACGGTTCACGAACTAAGACGTTTCCTGGGAATGATCAACTACTACAGACAATGTATTCCTAGACTGGCTGGACTTCAACTACCATTGCACTGTTACATCAAACGCTCCATAAAACACGACAAAACAAAAATCGAGTGGACTTCAGAAACCGACTCTTGCTTCTCCAAGCTCAAACAAGCTCTCTCCGACGCCACACAGTCATCATTTCTATCACCTACTTCTGATTTAGCTTTGGTTACTGATGCTTCAACAACATGCATTGGTGCTGCGTTGGAACAAACTGAGAATGGTGTCGTCAGACCAGTGGGATTCTTCTCTAAAAAACTCAACGAAACTGAGAAGAAATACAGCACATACGATCGCGAGCTGCTGGCAATTTACGCAGCCATTAAATACTTCCGTCATCTTCTCGAGTGTCGCAACTTCATCATCAAGACCGATCATAAACCTCTAATACATGCTCACACTAAAAAACACAATAACGCCTCTGACAGACAAATCCGCCAACTCAGCTTCATCTCACAGTTTACTACAAACATCATTTACGTCAAAGGAGAAGAAAATGTCGTCGCTGACGCCCTTTCACGGGTTGAAACCATCGCTGTACCAACACTTTTGGACCCTGAAACAATTCATCGAGAACAGCAAGTAGACCCAGAACTTACTGAGATCCTGCAAGGTGACTCATCTCTACTACTTCAAGAGACTGAAATAAAAACAAACTTAAAAATCTACTGTGATGTATCCAGGAGTGGATGCCGTCCCTATTTACCTCAATCACTCCGGAGAATTGCCTTCAACATCGTACATGGTCTTTCTCATCCCAGTCAGAAGCAGACATCACAAAAACTCAGAGAAAAATACGTTTGGCCAAACATCAAGAGGGATGCTACTACTTGGGCTCGTGAATGTCTTAACTGCCAAAGATCAAAAGTACAACGACACACCAGACTTGTACCTAATCGTATTGCTGTACCTGATACTAGATTTAGTCACATTCACATAGACTTAATCGTTTTACCAAAGATTAATGACTACAACTATTGTTTAACAATAATAGACAGGTTCTCAAGATGGCCTGTAGCTGTGCCTCTCAAGGACATGACCGCTGACACCGTCATTACAGCCCTGTTTGATCACTGGATCAGTCACTACGGTACTCCAGCCACTATCACAACTGACCAAGGTAGTCAATTTGAGTCTCAAATATTCCGAGCCTTCGCAATCTTCATTGGGGCTGAGAGATGTCGAACAACAGCATATCATCCACAATCTAACGGCCTGGTTGAGCGGTTTCATCGCACTCTCAAAGCTGCGCTTATGTGCTCACCGAAACCATGGATCGAGATCCTGTCTACAGTCATGCTCGGATTAAGAACTAGTCTAAAAGAAGATCTACAAGCCTCTCCTGCTGAAATTCTATACGGAAGTAATCTACGAATTCCAGGAGAATTCTTCATTGCTGCAGATTCACAACCAGAACCACAGACATTCATAGAGAAACATAGAGAATATGCACGCGGTCTACGACCAACTCCAACGGCCCACCACGTCAAGTCAAGAGTCTTTATTCTAAAAGATTTGTACATCTGTTCACACGTTTTTGTTCGATGTGATCGAGTCAGAGCACCACTTGAACCGCCCTATGAAGGACCATTCAAGGTCATCGAACGCCTAACAGATCGACTCTTTACAATTGACGTCAATAGCCGAAGGCAGAACATTTCCGTGGACAGACTCAAGCCGTGCTACACCAACAAACAAGATCAGCCCAGCAACACAGTTCATTCACAACCTCAAACACCACAGCCTGAACCTTCCACCTTTCAACCTGCTCCTCAACCTGAAAACCCTCAAACATCACAGCCTGAACCTTCTACCTTTGAACCTACTCCTCAACCTGAAAATTCTCAGACACCACTTCAAATTCCTCAACCCGACTTACCGCCCGTAACAAACGATTCATCTGTTCACAGGTCCAGTCCATCAGACAGTCCGCCTCCTCTGAGGTCACCTGTTCAACTTCATCAGTGGACATCATCCATGGCTCCACCGTTACGCACTTACAGCCGCCGTCGGCGAGTTACTTTCAAACGTCCTGGGGAAAGCTTCTCAGGGGGGAGTAGCTGTGGCGACTCTGGTCACACAATGGTACGCCAAGTGTCGAATAGAGGAAACTCGACGCCAAAGACAAGCTGGTCAATTAAGCGGCTGGATGAGATCATTCGGCGATTGAGAAGAAACCTGGCTGACCCGCTATAGCTGTGGCACGTTCTTAATTTATTTCATCTTTAATTATCATTCGTTCATTGTACATTCTACTTTACCAATAAATAATTAGTGTGTTAATTTCTGAACTCTCGTATTGTGTGTTCTGTCATATTAGGAACCCACAAAAGAAAAGAGTAGGAGACAAAACGGAGACATTAGGGAACACGAGCACTTATTTTGTGATTATCAGACTTGAATCCGTCATTTACAACTTGGAAGAAGAAGAATTACATCGAGAAAAAAATAAAGGCTCGTTGCTAAACTCTTTTAATTATCATTGAAATATTACGTTCAATAATTTCACTTTCACCAAAAACGATGGAAAGATTGGCTCCACTTTATGCTGAAATATACTATCAGATCACCAGTGAACCTAATGCTGCAAAAGCTTACTCGAAGTGGCTAACAAGCTTTCAATCTGTAAGATAATTTTTGAGCTCATAAATTAATCAGCGTTTAAACGAAGAAACGTAGTTACAATTTGATGAGGAAGATTCGCCAGTTTTTGAAATATTCTGGACAAATGCTATGTTTGATCCACTCGAAAAGAGATTAGAGAAATAGGACAGCACTGGTTTTGGGAGCGTTGAGGAGCAGTAGCGGGGATACTATCCGACCCACCATATCAAGATATCTTAAGACTCTTAAAATCATGTACTCCCTCGAGTACAGAAGGAGTTATAACACCTGTTAAGGCAGCGTTGAGTCTGCCGAAAATATGCAGAAAGGAAATCAGCTTTTTCTTGAGAACTCACAGTAAGAGTATCGTGGAAGTTCCGTTTAGTTTGGTGGTGCAGTTTGTTTAGTTATAAGCTTATGCCCGTGACTTCGTCTGCATGGACTTCAGATAACATGAATTTTATTATTTACATCAAACCCGTTAAAGAAAATTATTCAGATTTCTCTTACAGGGAGAAAATAGCCAATGTAACAGTGTTATAAAACTGCTGGTCGGATAGACTTTTTCTTGTCCCTTTGGCGGTAAAATAGACACTTTCGGTTTGGTGTTGGCTTACCTCATCGGGTCAGCGAACAAATCAGGTATCAAATGAAAGCTTAGACTGGTTTGACAAACTTAACATGGGCCAAACATGCATCCGACCGCTTTTTTCAATATTAATTAAGAAATTTTGAAGAAATGTCATTTTTTTTTAATAAAAGTGGTCGAACGAATGGCCATGTTGAGCTTGTCCGACCAGCAGATTCTTAATGTAGATGGTCTAAGCTTTCATTTGATACCCCATTCGTTCATTAACTCGATCCCAATGAGGTAATCCAGCAGCAAAAACGCAACCGGAAGTAGCTATTTTACCAAGAAAAGGGACAGCAAAAAAGTTTGTTCGACCAGCGGTTTTCTACATTTTATGTAATTTGCCATTTATTTATGGCAACATTTTCCATTGACTCAAAGAGTTAGGTGTTCCTACTGCCGCCTCCCCTACTATTAGTTACTCTTCCGTCTACTAAACCTCACAAATTCATGTATTCAGCTATGCAAGCATAACAAATAATCTCCAGCCTTTGCACCATTTCATGTTCAAGCCTCTCCCACAGGTACCGTGCATTTTTCAGAGATAAAAGTTGCCAATTTTTTAATCCATCTACCTATCAAAATTCATTCAAATCCGTTAAGCCCTTGAGGCGTGTTTGCAAAGCAAACTTCCAAACATAAAAACCTTCACGTTTATAATATTAGTATGGAAAAAATCTTTCCTATCTTTCTAATCCTTCTAACGAGTGCCTAAAAGGCAATGTTCCTTACAGACAGTTAAATATTATTATTATTATCATCGGATTAAGGCTCTCGCAAACCAACCAACAAAATGCGTGCCTGGCGTGCATAATGTGCAAAGATTCGCAACTTCTTCTACAATAGACACAACTCCGCGCATGAGGCGACGTAAGTACCCCCACATCAGCGTTAAAAATGCGCTCTATTTGACGATTTTTTTGGGTTGCTATATTTAAAACTTAGTATCTGCCCGCGACTTCGTCTGCATGGTTTAAAGACTAAACTTAGATTAAATGACTTTCAATATTTAATTCAAAATACGTTAGACAATTATTCAGATTTCTCTCGCAGGCGTGAATGGGAAACAAACATCCAAACGTACAAACATTCACATTTATAATGTTAGTAGGATTTGTTATTTTACTTTCCCGTGAGCCCTCCATTTGTCAAATACAATGAATTTTGTGCCTAATTGAACAACATTTTATAAAAATTGGAAAATTAGTTTTGGGAAATTGTGGAACAAACCAATTGTGGTAAAATATTACCATACACATGAAACATATGTTTATAACTAATCCCAAAAATTAAAACTTTTTGATTTTCTTTCAACATGTTTCAAAACCTTAAAATCGGTGTTAAGACCTAGTCTCACTGTAGACTGTGATGCGAATGAACTTAACAAGTTAAATAAGTTAAAAGCTAATGCCTCCTCTTATAGCTCCAGCATTGGAAATGATAATTGTCCTCGTGCTGTGTTTACATCTGATCATTCAAATGAATCTAGTTTTGGTAGAGTCTATGAGAGAGACGTCATTAAAGCCGTTTTGGTAGTGAAGTCTGAGGCTATAGGTCTGGACGGCATGCATCCTAAATTTCTTAAACTTATCTTACCTCATATAATACAATTCCCAACATACATTTCAACTCCATCTTAACCACTTCCCCTTACCCCAGAATATGGAAAAGCTCGAAAATGATTCCTATTCCCAAGAACTCTACGTCTAAAGCCACAGATTATCGCCCGATTTCGATTTTGCCATTCATTTCGAAGGCATTTGAAAAAATCATGTGTCAACAGATCAGTTCGTTTATATCCGATAATAAACTGCTACCACCGATTCAAGCTGGCTTTAGGCGACAGCATAGTTGCGTGATAGCTCTCCTAAAAGTAAAGGATGATATTCGCGAGGAAATCGACAAAGAAAGTTTCCACGATGGTGATGCTTGATTTTTCAAAAGCCTTTGACTCTGTATCCCATGACATTTTATTACAAAAACTCAGCGATAACTTCCATGTTGTAGGTACTGCGATGGCCGTTATTAAAAATTATCTCTCCGGGAGGAATCAAGCCGTCTATATAAACTCTCAACTCTTTGACTTCTCTCTGGTGTTCCACAAGGATCAATTCTTGGTCCTTTGCTTTTTTCGATATTTATCAACGATTTTCCAGATGTTGTAAAGTTTTGTAACGTACTTATGTATGCCGACGATGTACAAATGAACCTTAGTTACTCATTAAGTATGGCTGATGATGCTACCTATCGTCTGAATCTAGATCTGGTTAGGGTATTCAAGTTATGCCGATTCTACTTTATGGAAGCTTAATTTTTTGCAACATTGATAGTAGAAGTCAAATAAAGCCTTGAGTTGCCTTCAACAATAATATCATACGCTTTATCTATAGTCTTCGTCAGTTTGATCATGTCTCTCAATACACGAATACCTTATATAACATGCCCTTGCAAAGTTATCTGGACTGTAATGTATTATTATTTTTATTTAATCTAATGCAGACAAAGGCACCTGAATACCTATTTGAAAAACTTGTATTTCCGCAATCTTATAGAAGCGACATTCTAATTACTCCTACGTATAAGTATATTGTTTCAGAGCGACAATTTTTTGTTTACGCCGTTGGTCTTTGGAACTCCTTACCTGCCGACTTGAGAAGAATGAACCGCTGCGCAATGTATAGAAAGGCTTTTAAAGATCATTTTAGGTGCTAAATTTATTTATATTATTCTCTTAATTTTTTTTTTCTTTACTATTCATTTTTTTGTGAAAATTTTGTAACCATTGTTTCTCTTTCCGAAATAAAATCTTTTTTTTAATTTTCTACTATTATCACGTGAAATCAACCTATATATTAAAACAATTGTACCTTAGTATTCCTTAAAAAACGAAATGTTTTTATATACTTATGTTAATTAATTAATTTTCTTTGCCAATAAAAATAAAAACATAATTAATAAATGTTTGTTTAAAACTTACACGCATTAAATTTCACTAGAATATTCTCAAAATCAAAAAAGAATCCTTGCAATACTGGTCCAGAATCACCACGCATAAAAATTGCATATTCAAATCTTATTTTACCTTTATTAAGTTTCATTATATTTCCTTAAAAAAAACAAGATTATTTTGAAAATTATTTTGCTCTACTTTTTTTGCCAACTAACCGTATACTTCATACAGAGCTTTCAATTCCGGATACAACTTGAAATTCTTTAACACGAACTGTATACTCCCAGTTATGACCACCAATTCCCTTTCTGGTCTTGCATACAATTTCATTTTGGATTTGGAAGACTGCGATAACTGACTTGCTTCCAATTGGGGCTTCATTCTTGGTGGAGGAAGATATTCTATTTCACCAGATGGCCTCAATTGTTTTTTCTTAATCCGTGGAAAATTCTCTTTATTAAAGATTGGAGCTAATTTTTGAGGCGGTCTTTTTAGGGATAATTTTGACATAGACGGAAACAGACCTATTGAAGTGCTTTGAGGAGGAAGCAAATCCTGTGCGCTACAAAGTTCATTCTTCTTGCCAAATTCGCGAACAAATTTATTCATAGAATTCGATTCCTTGGGTACTAAAAGTGAGAATAGAATAGGTTTTTAAATATTTTGGTGGGTAATCTTACTTGATTTTCGTAGCCTGCCGTAGTTTTCCATGATTTTGTGAATAAAAAACGGCGAAGTATACTGTTGTTCTATGTTAATTATTTTCAAAAACTAACTGTAGTTCATGGCTATACATCCGTTCGATAGTTGAATAGCTTTCAAACAAGACTCGTTTGTAGACCATTTGTGAATTTGTACCAATTGACAGAAAAGTCAGCTCTTCATCTGTCACTTATGACAACAACAACTATCCTCTTGGCACGTCCACGCGATTGAAATTCGTATTTGTTGTCCATTGGAATTTATTTAATTTAGCAATTTATTGCTATTTATTTAATTTTATTAAACAAGTGACCTCTAGAGTTGATCTACAATGAGTACAATTTTGGAAAAAATCGCGGCCATTGAGTCTGAGGTGAGGAAAATCGAAGAAAGTTAATTCGGCCAAAATCTAACCCCAATCGGGTTTTTTTTGTACATACTATAGATGGCACGGACGCAAAAAAATAAGGCTACATCTGGGCATTTGGGTTTGTTGAAAGCCAAATTGGCCAAACTGCGACGTGAACTTATCTCTCCAAAAGGAGGTGGCGGTGCTACTTGTGAAGGTAAGGCAAGAACAATCTATCCAAGAATGTTGTGGTTGATGGAATCTCACTTGTGTCGTGAAAATAGGTTTCGAAGTTGCAAAAACTGGAGACGCCCGTGTGGGTTTTGTCGGCTTTCCCTCTGTAGGTAAGTCGACGCTTCTCTCCAACTTAGCAGGTGTGTATTCTGAAGTGGCAGCCTATGAGTTCACAACGTTGACAACTGTCCCGGGATGCATCAAGTACAAGGGTGCCAAAATTCAAGTTTGTTTCTAATAATTCAAAAATCTCTATTTTTTATAATACCAATGAAACCTATTATTTTTAGCTCTTGGATTTGCCTGGAATCATTGAAGGTGCCAAAGATGGCAAGGGTCGTGGTCGACAGGTTATTGCTGTGGCAAGAACTTGCAATCTTATATTCATGGTGTTGGATGTTCTTAAACCACTTGGCCATAAGAAACTCTTGGAGCATGAATTAGAAGGTTTTGGTATCCGTCTCAATAAGAAGCCACCAAATATTTACTTCAGGAAGAAGGATAAAGGTTTGCATCATTTAGATTTAGACTATTCAAATTCCCTCACTTGCATTCATATTTGCCCGTCAGGTGGTGTCAATTTCAACTGCATGGTCCCCCAGTCGGAATTGGATGCTGATCTAGTGAAAACAATTCTTTCTGAATATAAAATCCACAATGCTGATATTACACTACGTTATGATGCAACAAGTGATGATTTAATCGATGTTATCGAAGGAAATCGTATCTATATCCCTTGCATTTATCTCCTCAATAAGATTGATCAGATTTCCATTGAGGAACTGGATGTCATCTATAAAATTCCACATTGCGTGCCAATATCAGCTCATCATCGATGGAATTTCGACGACTTGTTGGAACTTATGTGGGAATACTTACGACTTGTTCGAATGTGAGTGTTTTTCGTCATTTTCTATACTTTAATCCATCAATCTACCTTTTCAGTTACACAAAACCAAAAGGTCAACTGCCCGATTATACTTCACCTATTGTTCTGCACAATGAGAGAACTTCAATTGAAGATTTTTGTAATAAATTGCATCGCACAATTGCTAAGGAATTCAAATAGTAAGTAAACCTGAGAAGTTATTTGAAATTAGTATCTGTATATAATTTTCTTATAGTGCTCTTGTATGGGGATCATCTGTGAAGCATCAACCGCAAAAGGTTGGCATTGAGCATGTGCTCAACGATGAGGATGTCGTGCAGATCGTTAAAAAAGTCTAATGTTTTTGATAATATATTTTTTTTATTGAAAATCGAAAACTTGCAAAAATAACAGCTTTTACCTATAAAACGCTTTAATGTTTTTTATATATATAAAATGATGCATTACTTGGGAAATAAATAGAAAAAGTACTATTGGAAAGAAATCTGAAATGAGGTTTTAAGAACTTTCTTGTTATTGGGCTTGAAGGTAAAAGTGAAGGATTTCTCTTGATTTTCTTCAACTCCTGCCGCGTTGACAAAGCATTTGCCGATTTATGTATCCTGTTTGAAAAGAAAGTGACATTTGTCGGAACTATGCTTACTCTTCCATCGTAGCGTGGTCATGAAATTGTTGCTATTATTGCTATTGTTACGTTGATACTGTACTTGGAACATTACAACATTGTATGTACCATTTCACGATGCATACGCAGGAAGTGATCCGTTAAATTCAATTGCTTCAGACAAAATTGCGCTGACGGGTTCTGACAATTTAGTGTCAATCTAAAGCTTGCCGCGGGCGGTCGCTTTTGTCGGTGCGCGCACTAAAAATGTACGAAAAAAAAGAAATGTGGCTTTATCACTCTTGCACGTGTTAAACAAAATACCGCTGGCGACGCAGAGACCTCCTCTATCCTTATTACCGTTTGCATAACTGTCATTAACTATACACAGCAAGCATTGTAAGTTTATCGTATGATTATTTGCCGTGCATAGCTGAATACCATCTGATTTGTCTTATTGTGAGTGATGTATTTTTTAATTAATTTTTTGGATGTTAACTATCTTAAGGGCATAACACCTAGGATAGTTTGCCTATCTTTACCCAAACTATATAAATAACAATCCAAATTATGTTTGTGCGCGAACAACTTTTTTCGGCTCAAGCGATTTGAATGAAATGTTTAGGATATCTTAGGACATTTTTGGAAAGTGCATATAAGAAATCTTTTTGCTGTCCGATGTCTAGAACCGGAGTTATGACCAAAAATGACACACATGTTGAAAATCGAAAATTGATATTGTACCCGAGCAACGCCGGAAGGATCAGCTAGTTAAAATATTTTTTTAGCGCGACAGCTCCTTAAGGAGCCAAGGCCTAGTGACTTAAGCTAGTATTAGACGGTCCTTGTGTCACTGCAGGGACACTGAGACGTCACTATGACGTAGTTTTCTGTCCTAAAAGTGTCACGTCGTGTGATCGTCATTGTTTTGCATGTCCTTGCAGTGACACCGAGATACAGGGACATCAGTGACACACTTTGACGTTCATTGTATTTTGGGACAACAGGGACAGACATGTGTCATTTGTGTGATAGTCACTGTAACTAGCTGTGACACGATTACCTTTGTCGCGTCAGTGATGGTGGTAGGACCCATTTTGTTGTGACGTCACAGTGTCCCTGCAGTGACCAATTACAAGGACCGTCTAATACTAGCTTTATACTCTCAACCATTCACGTGTGTGTGTTGTTCATCCTACAATTTACCGCCGAGTCCAAACGGCTACATGAAATGCACTTTTTCGAGACAAATTTTTACTCTTTTACTTTACCTATTACGGGAATTAATTTGGGCTTACACCTCACAGTTCGACTTAATCGCAGTTGTTTTGTGTGTTAATATTATTTAAATTGTATGTTATTTTCTTGTCGTATATTCTAACATCCGTGGGTTAATATCGTTTTTTTTTTATCATCCAGAACAGTCCGGAAGCATTCCGAATGCTTCTGAAATCGTTAGATTGGCACTCAGTGACAGTTGTTGTTCTGAAAAGAATACAAAATCGATTCTGTTTTCGTAGTCGGAATCAAAACCAAATAATTTAAAATTCAAAATCGTGTAACGACATTTTTTCAAACTAATGGTCTACTCTTCAGAGAAGACAAACTTGTTCGCAGCACATTTCGCTGCTAGCTCAACGTACAGTGGAACAAATGTTTACATCGCTTTGGTGAAAGTAAGATTATTGCTCTTGATATCTCCAAGGCATTTGATAGAGTTTGGCATAAAGCTCTCTTATCGAAAATGCGTGCTTTTGGGATCGATAATACTCTTGCTCGTTGGATTAGAAGCTATCTTCTGGACCGTTCAATACAAGTTGTATTGGACGGTTTCAAGTCTGATTCCCACAAAATAAATGCTGGTGTGCCCCAGGGCTCCGTTCTGTCTCCGACTCTTTTCCTCATTTTTATAAATGATCTTCTGTCTGTTACTTCTAATCCACTTAAGCGTTTTGTCTAACGACTCTCTACCCTCAGCCTTTTATATTCGTTCGATGATTTACAAAAAAGAGCGTTGAGATTAATAGGAAATAGAAATGTCTGTGAAACAATTGCCCCTCTCGAACACCGTTTCTTTTATAAAAAACATTCACTCGAAGTAGCCAGCTGCATTCCTCTCTTTAAAAGTTTCTCCCGTAATACTCGTCTCGCAAGGAATGCTCATCTGTTCACCCATGAGCCCAGTTTCGGACGTACCGTGAAATAAAGGGATTCTTTTTTTAGCCGAACAACACGAATTTGGAATAGTTTTACCCGGCGAGATGTTCCCTTGCTATTTTGATCTGCAAGCATTTAAAACCAATGTTAATCGACAACTCGTATCTCTCCCCTCCCTACCTTCTAATGGCCGCGCAGTGTGTTCTACATTAAAAGAAAAACAAATAGTCCCTTGAGCGCGATCTATTTATAAAAAAAAAATGCCAGTCGAATTCAAAATTTAAACTTTAATATTTCTATGGAATCTGCTCACAATTTGAGTCAGCAGTAAACCATTTAAAACAAGCACAATAAGTTATTATAACAAAATTCTTTATTTCGAATTATTTATATTCAGTACAAGATAACACTTAAAACAATAAAACAAAAATTGCTTAAAAATAATTCAGGCTCAAAGAATAATACAATAATACTTATTTAAAAGAAAAAAAAAGGAATGAAAACTTGGGTTTACAAAACAAAGATGTTGAACCACAAAAATATATTTGTAAATTGGAATGTTTTGAAATTTCTTTGTATAACTTTATTGGAATTTGACTATATATTCGATATTTCTATTATTTGTTTGACTATTTTTCGATTAAATGCTATTGAATTGTAGTTAAATAAATTTTGTAGTAAATATGAACATAACAATATTGTTTATTTCTTTTTCTTTTTTTTCAAAGTCAGATATGGTTTCTGCTGTATTTGTATATTTTTTAGGAAATATTCGACTTTTTTAAGGTTTTTCTTTATATTTATTGTCAACTACTAAATGAACGCAGTTCGAATATACAATATAGTTTCTGAACTTTTGTATCGAACGCCTACAAAGTAACTATTTTTTTTTGATATTTTCTTACTTTTTTTTTTACAAATATTGGTTCAGTTGAATTGAATTTTATAAATAAAATTATTTTATGTGTAAAATATAAAAAGTAAAGCTTTTTTTTAGTTATGTAAAAATCTGGTTATTTTATAAATAAATACAAATATTTATATACTTGAAAATAAGGAAACTTTGAAAAACAAATTCACGATATTCTGATCAATATTAACTTGGTGGTATCGAGAAGGCTCTTTGGCCACTTCCATGGTCGGGCTTTGACCCAAACCAACTCATTTTCCAGTTAAGTGTGTCATTTAGAAGCTTTTCTTCTTCTTTGCTTAGTTTTAAAAGTGTCGCCACAGCTCGAATAAGATGTCGGGCTTCAACCTTTTGGTGAAAGTGAATATATATCAAAAATTACCCTGTAATTCCAAAAACAATACAAACCTCTCTGCTTGTTAAAAATTTAACAATCACATGCTTTAAATATTTAAAATTAACTTCGTCCATGACGATACCACCTTCTTGAGTTGCCGTAGAATGCGGATAAATTCCGTTTCCTGTTAAGGAATCAAAAGAGCTGCCTTTGTCGAAGGACTTGCTACTACTACTACTACTTCCACGCATTTCCCGTTGAACTGTCTTCTTAATATCAGCAAGCCGTTGATTAAGGTTTTTTATCGTCTAAATTAAATAATAAGCAATGAAAAATAGTTAGTTTTAGTTGAAGAAAACTGTTCCCACCTACCTTATTCTTTTCACTAAGTTCCGTATTAATATCATCGATATGCGTCAGTTTCTCTTCCTGGCTTTGGATCACAGATTGTAGGTCGCTAACATCTATTTTAAGTTTGGAAATCTCCAAATTTTTCTCCTTCATTTCCATTTGGAGTTCTTCAGTTTTTTCTTGTAGCTCGTTTGTCTCATCACGTTCCATGCGTAGTTGCTTTTTAAGAATCTCCTCGCTCTGTGATATTTCAGCATTGCGTAGGAGTGCAGTTAGTTTTTCTTCTTTTTCCATTTCAAGACAATTTAGTATTTCGGTTAGTTGTTCTTGCAGTTGGGTGTTTTGTTGACGTAGGGTTTGGGTTATTTGTTCTGAATTTTCGGCATATTCGGTGAAACGTTCTTCGGCTGCGGTTAGGCGGGTTTTTAGTTCGAGTTTATCTTGTTCGAGCGTTTCCTGTAATAAAGAAATATGTTTAAATTTTATAAGCCCAATTAATTGGTACTTGTTTCATGGAAATAAATATTCTTATAAAGCTGGTTCGACCAGCTATACATATAAGAATAGTTTTAATGTGACAAATATTTACATTGAGTCGGTTAAAGGTATACTTATTGACAAGACAATAGAAAGAACTTCGGATCTTTGAAATATATGTACTGGTGAGCTCATCCATAGTAGGTATAAGAAAAGAGTCCTGGTGTGATGTAATGGCTACAGTGTCAATATCTGTTCCAAATTAAAAAAATTATATGCCTTGGGTCGCCCTGAATCTACCCGAACGGGGAATTTTTTTAATTCTTTGTAGGCCTGTGCTTATCGTTAAAATAGACACCATATCCATAAGATAACCAGATATTTGAATACATGTGCTCCATTATTCAAAGAGGGTGCTGATTTCCCAGATAGATGACAGAGCATTTCAATGTTTAACTTGCCCTAACCACCTCTCATCTTAACATGTATACTCTTGGTATTGAACGATAGTGTTTGGAGAACAAACCTTAGATGGACAAGCAGGGCGTCTGGTCTGATGGCAGATTTGTGATTTTAAACACGGTGGCTTCATAAAATTATTCACCCTGCGGGGAAGATGGTTGTCATTGGAACTAGCGACCATTCGGATTTTTCAGTCACAATGTCTCAGTGGTCATGGTCAACATCGCGCGTTCGCCATCGAGTCATTTTTTCAAGAAAAAGTATTCTTACATAATCGCTCATCGATTATTTTGTTCATACTTCAATATTCGACAGTTAAGGGATGGACCGAGTGTGAATTTAATTCGTTCCTGGGTACGGAGGTTCCGAGCAACTGTTTCGGCTTTGAACACGCTACGTCCAGGGGCTAGTCGATCTACAAAAAATCAAGAAAACATTGAACTGTTGGCACAGAGTTCATGTGAAAATGCAAGACTTTCAGGGCAGCCTCATTGGAACTTCCAAGAGCTATTATCCGAGAATTTTTTAAAAAAGGATTTGAAGTTCCATGCTTTTGAAATTCAAATCGCTTAAGAACTGAACGAAAACAACTTGGTTTTGCGTAATTTTTTTGTGAAACGATTCGGGATTGTTTTCGCAACTCTGAATGCCATTTATCGAAGCTACGAAGCTCATTTTCATTTAAATGCGGTTTCAACCGACTTCATCATCAACTTGAAAAAATAGTGCAGAACTCTCAAAAGTCCATCCAGAACATGGCGAGATGTTTGTTACTTTTTTTTGTTAATACTTTTGTGAGTATTGAGATGGAAGCAACGAAGATGGGTTGAGCAGTCAATGAAGACAAAACAAAGAATGTAGTGTTATCACAAAGAGATACCCAGTCTCACAGAACACAGAAGCGATGAGATCAAACGAAGAACAACTCTTTCCCATCGCTGCTTCTTCGGACTAAGAAGCCAATTGGTTAGCAAAGCCGACACAACTAAATGTCATTTTATTGAACCTCGTCGTCCCATTTATAATGTTTCGAGAAAACAATTTTTCTGTGGTGCAGGTGGATATACAACGAGGAACAGTACGGGCTGTACAGCGACACAGACATATAAAGTGGTTTGACACCAATACTTTGGCCCGCAAAATCTTGGATTCCAAACCGGAGGGACAACGCATGAGAGGAAGACCAACACTAAGGTGGCGCAAGCAAGTGGAAGGGACCTCGACCAACTTAACGTGCCAAACCGGAGGCAGCTAGATATGGACTGAGTTGTCTGGAGAACAAGGTTGAAGTCCATGCATTGCCACAGGGAGCGCTTTATCCACGAATGGAATTATAGGACCATTTAGCCAGCACTAAAGGGATTTCGACTACCCTTATAATGTTGATTAAACCCAGCGAGGGCGTTAGGGAAATAGAGAAGGATATAAGTGGAGGTAACGAGGCATTTTTGTTTTAAAGTTCTCAAAGTAGGAGGGAAAAACATAGTCCGGCAATTCCATCCGCATTCACGCAGACGGCTAATGAAAGAATCCCTGTACTTGACAGTACGTCCGAAGTTGGACTCAAGAGTAAGTTGATGGGCATTCCATGCAGTGCGTGTATAACAATTGGATCGTTTCAGGGAAGGAAAGCAACTGGCTATTTAGCTAGAGCATTGTTTATAGAAGCACCGATAAAATGATTTTTTTGCCGAACCGTCGAGCCCTTCCACCATTCTCCATATATGTGGTTCGAACTGGACAGTACAACTCCATACACGGCAAGAACTTAGATGAATTAGCTGCGAGAAATGTTCCCTCAAAAACTAATTAATTTGCGAGGTCGGAGATCACCCGACTTGAAAAAGCACATTAGCTGAATGCAGTGTCTCATAACAGAGCACACTCCTGTAAGCTTGGCGTATTACTTAACATCCTCTTCTTCGGAAATTATACCAAAACGGATATTTTTGTTTTCTAACCGATAGTCACTCTGACCTAAGCTTCATGTGCTCAAAATCTTTTAAAGCGCCACAGCTTTAAACGGAAACATATCTCATCATAAACAGCGGTTGTTGTGAATGAATAAGAAATTTCCCTTTATGAAAAATGGGCGGCAGTGCTGTAGTAGGTAAGATGTTTGCTCCGAATGGGCCGAGTTCCCTGCTCATCTCGAAGGTCCAACTCCAAATGATCTTCGCATCATTAAAGATAAAGAAGTCAGCAGAAGTCGATGGTATACCCAATATTGCACTTCGACATCTCCCTGAGGATGCAATAGACATATACACAACAATGTTCTTATCTTCTTTATTAAAAAAAAGAGGAACTAACAACGCGCTGAATAATGCATATTATCCACTGAGTTAGAAGCACAGCTGTTGTACATCCTCTCCCTAAAAAGGGAAAGGATAATTTCAATCCGGCAAATCTCCGGTCGATAAGTCTTCTTCGAGTATAAAGTAACAAAAATATAATCCCAGACACCCAGTTCGGCTTTAAGGCGGGATATTTTATGCCGCGTCGAAGCTAGTATCTGCTGTCCAATGCAGAGAATCAATGCACGGGTGCCTATGTGGTTGATTTGGAGAAGGCTTTCGACACCATATGGTTAGAGGGTCTTTATCTGAAGTTAACCAGATGGGACATAGCTTAATGGTAGAAAGTTTGTTGTCAAGAGTGGCAATGTGACCTCATGTAACTCAACGTTTGATATTAAAAACGGTCTGCAACAGGGGGAACTCGGCGATTCTCTTTAGTGTTTACACCAGCGATATCATTGGGAGTCTATCTCATGCAATTGCGTATGCCGACGATTTAATTGCGTACAGAACAGTTCCAAGAGTTGAAGTCATCAGAATTCTCTTACAACGTGATTTCCATACAATTCAACATTACTGTAGTGACTGGAAGCTGAAAATTAACTTCCAGAAATGTGAAACTATCCTGTTTAGAACAAACAGAGGAAAAACTGGCTCAAGCTATTGATCGCTGGGCCACATGATAATCCACTGGCGAGTAAAAGTGTAGTAAAGTACCTTGACATCTGGCTGCATCAGTTTTGATATTTCAACTGACATGTAGAGGCTGCTCTGGCCAGGGCTAAGAGAGATTTTGCCCTGACAAGACGGTTGTTTTATAGCAGCTACATGGCCCTCATTAGGCCGATGATTGCCTATGGATGCCCTGTGTGGTTCAACGTTGCACCATCTCTAATGGAAAAGATTCGGGGGTTTGAGAGACAGTGTCTTCGCACTTGTCTCGGGCTTTACAGAACACCAGAGTCGAAGTATAAACACTATTATTGCAACGAGGTTCTATACAATAGAGGCAATACAAAGAGGATAGATAACTATTTTAATTAAGCTCATTCGCGGACACATTGTAATGGCGATGACCTCAACTAATGGACAAATCTTCGGGGCTTACTACCCCCAAGATGAATATTTCGAAAGTACACGTTCGAGTGGTTTTATCCCACACGAAGCTTTCCTATACCTTGATAGTCATGGGGTGAATCAGGATAGATCGTCGATTCCGTTGATCTACCACGTCGAGACATAGTCCCTGGGAGCGAAGCAGAGCGCCTCCGGTTCAGTAGGGCAGTGCCCGACCGGGATCGGCAGGAAGCGATAGATCAGGTCCACCTGGTGGCTTAATGCAAATGGTTAACTTCAGTCGACATATCGCCTATGGTCGACTTACATATGTCTAGGGTACTTTAAGTTAGGTTAGGGCAGTTGCGGCAAAGTAAAAAAAAGCTTGCTGTGGCTGTTCTTAAGTATTGTAGGTTTATTTTAAATTATTTTAAGTTAATTTTAAGTAGTTTAAGATAGGTTAAGACAAAAAATAAATAAGACAATCAGTTTCAATTTTTCTGGGTAAAAAATAAAAACCCTTTATATTATTTTTAGGCCGAAATGAAATTAAAATTAAGATATAGAATAATTTAGAGCGCCAGCATGGGGCTAGTAAGTTATTTAAATTGATTGTGTTAACTAGTTTTTAAGATTTTTGCCTACATTTACTTAGTTATAAGATACAAAAATAATAAAAATTATTAAAAACTGAAAGATGTTTGCTTGTTAACCCAGATTTCTTGAGTTCGAATTTCAGTTATGTTGCATTTTTTTCAAACTCCTAGTGCAAGCTAGACGCCATCCGTGGGTTTTAAGTGAGAAAATAGTCACCTAATTCTCTATCAACTGCGCCGAAAAAATCTTTCCTATCTTTCTAATCCTTCTTACCAGTGTCGTGCAGCATCAAGTTGCATTCTAAAAGGCAATATGCCTTACAGACACATAGCTTAATATTATTATTAAAATCTACCTAATCTACTTAATCTATCGGTTGATATCTACTCTTCTAACCATTGCAAACACTTCAATTGTCATCCGAGTTTCGATGATAAAAATGTTATCTTTCCATTACCGATATCAAAGCGAATGTATGATAAACAAATAAAACAAAATTATAATCAAAAAATCAACATTTTATTGAAACAATATTATCAGACTAAATCAAAAATTTAACAACAAAAGTATAACAATATAATAATAAAATAATACTAACTAAAGGAACATTTAATATTTAAGCAATTTTTTTCTATAAACCAAAGCTTAAAACACCTCGCTCTTGTTTGATTAGTTTTTGTTTGTGCGTATGTATGCAGTTTTAAAAGAAAAGCTAATATTTGTTTAATTGTGTGCAAAAGTTGTTAGTAAAATGACACAAAAGCACTTCTTTTCATCTTTTTTTATGATCCTTTACAAGGATTTCGATTTCAATTGATACTCACAAGTTTATTACGCACACATAAAATTTCTTGTTCACTATCTTCCCGGCTTTCTTTGAGAGCTAAATTTAGTTCATCGATTTCTTCCTCGAGGAGTTTGATCTGAAACAGCAAAGGAAGTCATTTCAAAAAAAAAATATATTTTTTTTTAAGTATATTTACTTTGCTATCTCTCTGCTGCAGATCATCTTTCAGCTTCTCCATGTCGAACTCTAATTGCTTGACTTTCTCTCCGTAATCATCGCGAGCTTTTAGAGCTTTTCTCTTTTCAGTCGTTTCTTCAGCAACCTGTTTGGACAAGCGACTAACTTGTGTCTCTAGGGCTAGATTTTGCCCGCTCCAAGAGCTTTTAATGTCCGACAACTGTAGGTGGGCTTCTTCCAAGTGCTGCTCGAGGAGCTTTCGTTCCTGAACGAGAGCTTGTATTTTTTCATCAGAACCCAACGACAATATTGTATCTAATCGGGCTTGGTCGACGATATGAAGGCGCATTTTAAGGTGACGATTCTCTTCTTCTACAGCAGCAAGAGTTGTGGTTAGATTATTCTTGCCCAATTGTGCCGAATGTCTGAGGCGTTCCAATTCATCCTGGGAGAGAATGTAAGTGAAAGAAAATAGATTTAAATATGAGTTCAAGACTATGACATACGTACCCAAGGACAGATATTCTTAGAAACACATAACCAATCAACAAATAAAAACACCCAAAACAAAACTAAGCATAAGTTAGACACATTTGCACAGGAATGAAAATGCCAACGTAAATAAAAATCAACCTTCAAACTCACCTGTAAATCTTCGACCATTGGTTCAAGTATCTTTAGACGCTCGAGTTCGCCACTAAGGTTCTCGATTTGTTGCTGATTCTGTTTAACCGTTGCTAAACGATCTACAGCTTCTTGCTCGCGGAACGAAAGAAGACTTTTAAGTTTTTCGATTTCAGCTTGTTGAAAGTTTTGTATTTTTTCTTGCTCATCCGAGTGGAGATCCTTTTGCGTTTGGGCTGTTTTAAGCGATTCTATTAGAGATGCATTGGAATTTTCTATGCGAGCTTTTTCTTCTTGGAGCGATTGCAGTCTTTGAGTGAGATCGATGACTTTAGTTGATAAATCATTACATTGGCTGCGAAGGGTGTGTACTTCCATCTAAAAGAAATATGTGAATTTAGTGGAAGGAAAATATTTTTTTTTTACATCTAATTATTAACACAGGTGGCAGGTCAGAAAGTAGATACGAGGATTACGCGCCTCCCTGTTTTTCTTAAAAGCGACTAAAGAAGAAATCATATCAAGGCAATGAACATCAAGGAGAGCCTAGCGACACTTAAAAGCTAAAAACTTTCCATCAAAAGTTTCGCCCGTAATACTCGTCTTGCTAGGAATGCCCATCAGTTCACCCTTGAGCCCAATTTCGGACGTACCGTGAAATATAGGGATTCTTTTTTTAGCCGTACAACACGACTTTGGAATGGTTTACCCGACGAGATTTTCCCTTGCCATTTCAATTTGCAAACATTCAAAACCAATGTTAATCGACACCTCCTATCTCTCCCCTCCCTATCTTTCTAATGCCCGCGCAGTGTGTTACATTAAAAGGGAAACAAATAGTCCCTTGTGCGCGCGTTAATTATAAAAAAAAAAAAAGTATGCATGCAATTTCCTGGGTTGGCACAAAAAAGACAGACGCAAAAAACTCTTGAATCATACAATGCAACGACATCTGTAGGCCTGCTGACGTTTTCCGAGGTCAACCCGACGAACAATAGAGGAAAAGCCCTAGGGGTGACTTAAAAACGTTGAAGATAGACTGTTTTATTGTTTTTTTTTTATTTGGGCCCAGTTCAACCACGAATTCATAAAAGGAAATTATTCCCTCTTTCTTATCCGGAAACTTTATACAAAGCACCATTTTAACTCCCACTGGGGCATAGGACAAGAACCAGATCTCTCCATCTCTCTCTATTCGCAGCAAAATGTCTAAGCTGTACAATCGCAAATTGAGGAAGCTAACTTCAAAATTATTGACCTGCTGTTGTTTTGGGCCTACCATCATGCCGTGCACCATGATGATTCGCTCTGCTTTGCTATGTTGTCTGGTTTCCTCTTTCTCACTTTTTTGTTCAGGGGAGAAGTGTTACCACTAAGGCACTACTCATTGCATCCAGGTGGCAGCCGTCTGGGTAATTTTCCGGCCATGTCAAAAACCACTAGTTGCGAAGCAACCACAAACGGGATACGGACGGATTCACTGAAACTAAATAAGGACAACCAATTTCGGATATTTACGTGAAATGTTAGGCCCCTTAACAGAACACGTGCAGCCGAACAGCTAGCGGAGGCCCTTGACTGCTATACACAACAAAAACAGCGCTTATTTGGATGTGGATTCGTCGTTGGAGGCAGGCTCGAGCAAGAGGTTTTGAGCTACAAATGTGTCAACGAACGCTTCATGACAATCCACATCAAGACTAAATTTGCCAACATTAACCTTATATGCGCGCATGCCCCCACAGAGGAAAAAGATGATGACACCAAAGAAATTTTAAGCTCCTGGACAAAACATATGAGCAGTGCTCTAGCTATGACATTATAATTGTCCTAGGCGACTTTAACTCCAAGCTAGGAGAAAAGATACACGACACCATCTCCGATAACGGATTCAGGCTAATTGACTTTGCTGCGAGGCGAAATATTGTAATGGCTAGTACCAAGTTCCCACACCTCAACACTCAAAAAGGGACATGGAGATCCCTTGATCAATCAACAGTCAACCAGATTGACCACATTGCGATCGATGCAAGGCACTACTCTAGTATGATGGATATCCGAACTTTCCGAGGAGCAAGGATTGACTCGGGCCACTACCTCGTTGTAGCCAAGGTACGATTGAGGAAGTATAACATCGGACGGCTGCAATCACAAAAAATTTCCAGGTCAAAAGTACAGAGCTCGAACTGAAGCTTGCAAAGAAGATCAAGGGAACATCGTAGTGGAATCGCAGTCGATGCTGAGGATTTGGAAAAACTATTTCTGCAGACTGTATAACTGCGATGACGAAACGAATTCCACTGTCAGGCAGAATGGTTCACTTTATCTGGGCGGAGTAGACCAACAATTCCGACCACCACATCTGGATGAAATAAAACTTGCTGTTTCTAAACTTAAGAGCAACAAAGGCGCCGGCGATGACTTGGCTATAAGTATGCACCAACTCATAAGCCAGATATGGTTAGAAGAAAGCATGCCCGATGATGGAATCTCAGCATAATTTGCTCGATCCTTAAAAAGGCGACCCTCTGAACTCAACCAACTACAGGGGTATGAGTCTATTTAACATCGCCTACAAGATCTTTTCTCGGTTTTGTCTGAACGCTTAAAGCCATTCGTCAACAACATGATAGGTCGATATAAGTTTGGTTTTAGGCCAGGAAAGTCCACTATCGATCATATTCACATTACAGTAGATCTTGGAAAAAAACTCAAGAACTTCAAAACGATACCCTCCACCCTTTCATCGATTTCAAAGCCGCGTACGACAGCATTTATAGAGACTACAACTCGTCAATGTGCAGTTTTAACATCCCTGCCAAACTCGTCTGCCTGTGTAAAATGACGACTAAAAACGCACGCTGTTTCGTCAAGGTCGGTAAAGACCTCACCGACACCTTTGAAGTCAAAAAAGGATTTAGACAAGGCGATGCGCTGTCATGCGAATTTTTCAACCTCATCCGCAAAGAAAACATAAATTAGGCCAGAAGAGGATACCAGATATCATCTGAAATAAAATGACCTCGGACGTTTCTCCTACGCCAGGGCGCTGCTGGTGCTATTGCAGCGTGGCCTATGTACCCACCCACCTGGAAATTCGAAGGCCTTATGTTGAATTTTCCCAATCTTTCCCTTAGGATGCTGCGTCATGCTCTCCTTACAGCCCTAGGATTTACCAATTCGGAGGGACGATCCTGCTTCTTCTTGTTTGGGCTCCTCCAAGACCAAGAAGATCAACGATGCCGGTGCAACGATGGTTGGTGAAGAATCCCCTACCGACAATCATCCATGGTGATTATCGGAAGAGACTATTCCAGCAAGCGTCGTCTCCAACCAGGAATCTTTGTTGTGCATGCCTTTGGCCATTCGCAGTTGGCACAGGCGTATACAACCAAAGGAGGCCAACAATCCAGGTTTAGCCTGGTCATCAAAAACTTCCACATTAAGCCTTAGGTGTTGACCACCGACCTCATTGAACGTAGAAAATGCCCCTCTGAAGAGGCAACAAGGCACCTAAGACTACTTTTCCTATGCAGCACAAGGCGCGATATGGAAAGAAGCACCAGAGGCATGACCTTTCAAAAGTCCGTCCAATAACTCGCATACGCCGACGATGTTGACATAATCGGAAGAACACAGCGTGATGTCAGCAGCGTTAAAGGAATACCGAGACTCAGCTGACGCACACAAATGAACAGGACATCAGAAGGATAATGCCTGGAAAGCTTGTTGGTTGAGACCCAGGTCCACCCTACAAATGGAACTTTTTCGACACACTATAGATGACTTGGCGCATACTCCACCTCATCTGCAAAATATAGCCCGAGGAAAGTATGCCGGATGATTGGAATCTCAGTAATATTTTCCCGATCTAAAAAAAATGGAGATCGACTACTCTGCTCTTGACAAATAAGACTTTTAGACATCGCCTATAAGATCCCTTCCAGCGTTTTATGTGAACGTCTTAAGCCGTTTGCTAACGTAATAATAGGTCCTTACTAAGCCGGTTTTAGTCCTGGAAAATCTACGATCGGCCGAAAATTCATCTTACACCAGACCCTGGAAAAAAACCCAAGAATTTAACATCGAGACCCAGCGAGACGATCGATTTTAAGTCAGCATATAACAGTGTAAGCAGGGATGAACTGTATTGGGACATTTTAATCATGAAACTAGTTTAGGAAATGAATATTTTTTTTTAAGAATATTAAAAAAACCAAAAAAAAAACAAGTATACGCCACCGACATTCGGCCAAGTAGAACGAAATGAAATTAAGTTTTCAGAATAAGATAAGGGGAACAACATTCAACTGTCGCACTAGAAACCCATATAACAAGCTTACGAATTCTGTGCCTAGCGTGTACAAGAGCACAGAGATAAGCTTTCCAATTAATATTCACCGCTAAGTTTTCCCAACAGGCCAATCAATAATAAGATTGCATCACTGGCAATTCAGTACACAAAACGACTATTATTTCCAATAGTTAATCAAACTTACATGATCACTCCCGTGGGGCCCCTGAGATGGCAGCGAAGCCCCATCGTCCATCGAATTCACACTGATAGTCGACGACAAGCGACTACGCATGCGATGATTGTTATTTGATACGCGACCACTTGCAACAACAGCACTAGCTGCGGGCAGTGTCAGAGCACTCGCCACATCAGATCCAGTTTCTTCTTTGATTTTGTTTTTAAGCGAGGCAAACATTTTGCTCAGTTGCTGCTGAAAAGCCAGCACAATAGAAAACTCTGTGGCGATTTCAAGGGAAAATTGATGAACGGACGACGAACGCGTTAAGAGGGAGCAAACTAAATCAATCCTAGACTTGCTTACGACTGAACTGATAATGCAACTATAAATTGACTACACAACGAGGGGGTTTTCGATTGTTGAATATGAATGACTCAACAGGAGGAGCACTGCGACATGCCTACCGATTCACTTAAATACGCTCTTAACGAAATGTTATGGTATTTTTTGCTTTGGTCTTTTAATGTAATAAAATTAGCATAGAACTTGGAGAAAAACACGATAGAAATAACAACATTCGATTTGAAATGGAAAGAGGGTTGATTTTTTTGGTTCGGTTGGGTAATTTTTAACGCAATGGGAATAACACTTTTATTTTAGCATTATATACGACTATAGTGAAAAAAATTGATAAGGAAACGTTATGCTGGAAAGTGGGGAGTTGTCTTATATTTATTTTAAGGAAATCACTTGGTTAGAATTATTCAGACGGTGGATTTTATTTGTGAAAAAAAAACAGAAAACACGATTTTTCTAATTGCAAAAAAGACAAAATGTTGACAGACATTTTTCATTTGATGACAGCGATTTGTTGACGTTTTTTTATGACTGGGACATCTGTGGGACAAGATGGAAGTTAGATTGTAATAGATTAGGAAGGTTGTTTTTAAAGGCTAGTTCACATTTGACTCATATGAGTCGACAGCTATAAAGAATGCTCTGTTTACCGGTGAGTTTGTTCACGTTTTAAGTACTAACCAACGAATGTACGAATGTTCTTCCAATTTGGCTTTTCTTTCACATGTTATTCTTCTTATTCGTGGCTACCAACCACCAAGGAAACCAAAAAATGGTTGTTTTTGAGGTTATTCGTGGACGAAGAAATTGTTCGTAGAAGTATGGATCGTATTTTGTGACACAAAGGTGGTTTTGAAGTTTTTCGCGAACGAACAATTTGTTCGTGTGTTCGTTGAAGTGTGGATCGTATGTGTAACGCGAATAAAGATCTTGGCAATTTATAGCAATCAGATTGCGATTCGCGACGAACATTTTGTTTTCTCAAATTTATCACATTTGGCAAAATAATTTTGAAGAATTTAGGTTTATAAGTTGCTTTAATCACATTTATTCATTTATTCGTCGCTTGTTGGTCGTTCTCATGTGAATAGTCCTTAAAAGTTAGTTGACTAAGTGTCAGTTTACGCATACAACGTCCCATTTTAGTTAAGAAAATTCTAAAACAACCAAAAATTTCCTTTTTAAACAAATCCAACAACATATTATGTTAAGTTTTGAAATTCGAAGCAAAAGAAAAAGACTGCCAGCTGTTATTTACAAATTCCCTCAGACGAAAAAGTACAAGTACAAGTACAACAAGTTTTAAGATACCTTTCGATTTTTTTCCACATGTTTTTAAATCAGTTGTGTATCAGTTGTTTTTTAACTATTCTTCTTAAAACAACAAAAATGAATCCAATCTAAAAGATAAAAATGTGAATGCGGCTACTGATATCCTTAATTCAGAAAGAACACATCTTTAAGTCAAATGATCAAATGATTGTGTGCCCTTAGATTGTACTAAACTTGTTAATCCATAGAGTTTTGCACGTCATTTAAAAAAACGGTTGATTTTTGAAGTTTTCTTTCAAATCAGGTAGAAAAAACCAAACAAACAAACGGCGCATAAAGTTCTTTACTGCAAGTGCATCTTTTATAATTTTGTTTTGTTTAATTTGATTTATTGTTTGTTTATACATTTATTTTGTTACTTGTTATACAAATTGTAAGACTTAATCGAATCTTGTTAAAAAATGAGTGAAGAAAATAAAAATAATGTGGAACTTGTCCTGGACAACGAAGTTGAAGGTAAAGCTGAACAAGTGGTTTCTTCTTCAGTTCCTGCTTTGTTGGAAGAACCGTAAGTACTTTTTTGTTTTATTTTTTTTAGAAAAACACAATACACATTGTTTTCCATAAGTTTTCCAAAGTTCAACTCGACTTGTCCTTCGAAATAAATGGATTTTAAAATAGGTATACTGCAAATTTGTAGGCCTTGACTCGGGAAGAAATGATGAAAGCAAAGCGTTGCATTCGTTTCTTGAATTCGATAGTTATCTGCATGTAACTACTTATTTTTAAAGAATAGAGAAGCTTTCTTCGGCGTATTGGAAACCCTTGTGATTGAGCAGGTGTTAACCTGCAGCCTATATATCAGAAGGTCAGTGTTAGGATCATAATAAGCAAATATAAAAATAAAATTGAAAAGATGCACAATCACCGTCTCACTGCTTATGTTCGAGCGGCTTTTGTGAAGGCTTGAAGACAAATATGATGTTATGATCTGCACTAAAACCAGGCCAGCTAAATGACCGTGTCGTTGCTGATCCAAACATTTTTTATTCTGGCCTTCATTGCACAATAGTGTTGAAGGCCTGGGTTTTCAGGGCATCTTCTTTTTTTCAAAATCAACCGATTTTATCTACCTTAGTTGGCGCTAAAGTCCGGGGTGGGCCAGGGGCTTAACCAACAATCTTCTTAAAGCAGCTCGGACCCAACTAGCTGCTTGCAGTATGCACGTGAAGTCGAGTTCCTTTTCCACTTGCGAGTACACCAAAGTCTCGGTCTTCATCTCTTGCGCCATCTCTCCGGGGTGAAATGGAAGATTTTTCGCGCTGGAGCATTGACGTCCACCCCTTCTATATGACCCAGCCATCTGAGACGTTTTACTTTTACGCTTTTGGCGAAAGCAGTACTGCCTGTCATGAAACCATAGATTTTTAAGACATTTCTTTAGCTGTAGGTTAATCATCATATCCATGGCCTATGAATAGGCGATTAGTCGATGGTTTGAAGGTAAAGAAAATTGGATTTGTGAATATTAAGATCTTTTGAAACTCTTGCAACTGAACGAGTGCCAAAGAAAATTGATCCCATGAAATCATTTACGCTAACGAGTACAAGAGGAGCTTAAAACCTGTTGGTAGCATTAAAATTGTCGGAATTTGAGCTGCAAGCAGATGTGCTATTTCTTGGGAACTGACAGCGGGAGTATCGTTGAAGACGAGTGTAGAAACCGATTACGAAGAAGAATTCCATATTTTGATTTACAAATTCAGTATTTTTGGGCCGAATTTCATATTTATGTAAAAAATTGTTCAACATTTTTTTCCAGATTGCTGAAACTTTTTCCAGTTTTCCTCGGTAATGTTTGTTGGCTTTATAACTACGAAAACTCTCTTTACCTGATAACATTCGCTTCCAATGATAATGGCAAACCTATTTTCTACTCTTCAGAGAAGGCAAACTTGCTCGCAGCCTATTTCGTTGCCAGCTCTCCGCTACCTCACAGCATCGTTTGCTCTCCTGTACTTGAGAATTTAAATTTTTCCATGGGATAGATTTTTTTCCGCAATCCTACATTAACAAGCGTTCTCAAAGATCTTGATATACACAAATCCGCTGGCTCGGGTGGTAAACCCCCATTCTTCTGAAAGCCACTGCGTAAGCTTTTCCATCGCTCCTACTGCTCTGGAATCTTTCCTAGAAGATGGAAAACAGCATTTGTCCAGCCTGTCCCTATGAAAGGTCACCCATCCTCCCCCTCCTCCTACCGACCCATATAACTTACGTCCCTTCTTTCTAAGGTCATGGAAACGCTGATTAATCGTCAGCTTAAAGAATATATCGAAGACCGAAAGCTTCTCCATGACCGTCAGTATGGATTATTAAATTAGAAGATATCTTCTGGACCGTTCAATACAAGTTGTATTGGAGGGATTCAAGTTTAATTCCCACAAAATAAATGCTGGTGTGCCACAGAGCTCCGTTATGTCTCCGACTCTTTGTTATCGATCCTAAACCTAGAATATCAATACCAACATGATGTGAATCAACCATATTCATCAGAGAAGAAAATTAGCTTTTTTTATATATATTTTGGGGGATGGAGAGGGTGGATGTGGATTTTGAGCGTGTTCAAAGTTGGGGATTTTAACCAGGACTCATATTTACAACAACATTTCACCATGATTCGGGTATAACAGTTTTTTGCATTTTTCCATAATTTGAAAAATTACCTTTTTTTCGAAGCGCCATATCTCGGTAACATCTTTACATTCAAACATTTCTGAATAGTCTCAATTGTTGGAAATGTAATATTCTACAAAAAAATTCTTGGACAGTTTTGCAGTAAGTCGTAAGAGAAAAAAAAGTTATTTATGAAAAAACAAAAGAAAAGTTTAAATTTCACTTTTGCTCTCCCCCCACCCCCACTCCTCTTTTTGCACTGGGTCCTTGGGCTCCAAAACTTGAGAAAATGTTAATTGTCCATCCCTGAAGAGCATCCCAAGATTTTATTAAGTTCTGACCTTTTTCCATCTAAAACTACCTGTCGCTCTAATGGAACTTATTGAAATTGAATGTTTGTATAGATTTTTTTTAAATTAATCCTCATTCAGTTGTACTGGCCATAAATTATAAAGTGGGGTATGAAAAAATATAGGTAATTAAATTTCCAAAAAAGATTGATTAGGAGAACTTTTGAGATCAATTCAACGGTTACGAAGTTATCGCGCTTTAGAAGTATAAGAAACTCAAACTTGGGGTTTTTATCTACCATCCGTTGTTAATATGATACCAACAATTCAGAACTACCCGAGCTTTTGTGCGGTAAAAACTCTTCATTTTCTGGATTAGATGGTAATTTTGGTCTAATTTTTGCACTTTAGAACGCTTGTAAGCGGGATTTTGTCCCGCTAAACGGTTGTAAGTGGTACTCTTTGACTTTTTCTAATGTTAATTAAGTACCCCACCAAAGATCAACGACGAACAAATGAGTTTTATTTTTTTTATTTTGAATGTTTTCAGCGCCCTCTACATCAGAAGGTCTCGAGGTGCGCTGTAAGCAGTGTTGCGGCCTCCCGGACTATTAGGTTTTCTTAATCGATGCAAGAAATTGTTTTCCCCTTCTGATCTGGCTACAATTTATAATCTTTACACGCCCAAAACTTGAAGATAACTACCATCTCTGAAAGATTCAAAGTATGTTGTATTAATGCGCGTAGTCTTAACATTAATAAGCTTGACTTCCTTTAAATATGCCTTTGATGAAACAGGTGTCGATGTTATATGCATTACATAAAAATGGTTTAAGACGGATGTTCCCAGTAGTGTGTATGACATAAATAACTATAGGTTAATAAGAAATGACAGAATAACCGAAACCGTTGGTGGAGGTGTTGCGATTTATTGCAAATCATCACTTTCGTGTCAGATCTTAAAAGAGTCAGATTATAAGGGCATAGAATTTCTTCTGGTCGATGGAAACACTAATTTAATGTTAGGAGTTGGTTACAACCCTAATAAAAGTTTCTCTCCTGAACCCATGTTTGCAGCCCTTCAAGAATTCTCATTAAGGTATGAGCATATTATCATCTGTGGTGATTTCAATGCAGATCTTCTGTTATACAATTCCCGAGCTAATCAACTAAGAGATGAAATAGCAACAGCTGCACTTTCAGTATTCAACTCCCATGCCTCCCGTTTAGCACCTAACTCTACTCCTAGTCTCCTTGACCTAATTATAGTTTCGGATCCTTAATATGTTCTTTTACATGACCAATTATCCTTGGATGGTTTTTCCGATCACGATTTGCTTGCCTGTACGTATAATATTGCTTTTTCGCATTTACCAACGCCTTCGACCTTTCAATTCAAAGATGTTTAATCCATTAATAGTTCTGAACTGCTAAATGATGCCATCAACTACCCTTGGATTCAATGTTATGTTTTCTCTACTGCCAATGACCAGGTTAACTACTTTCAATCTCTGGTTCTTGAGTTATTTGACAAACATGTTCCCATTAAAACTGTCTCAGTGCGTAGCAAAAGCTGTCCCTGGTTTACTTCAGAAGTTAGCAGTGCGATTAAATATCGAAGAAAAATGTACGCTAAATGGAAAAAACAATCCTTCAGATATAAATTGGGAGTTTTTTTTTTTTTTGCCACTCAAGAAATAAAGCAACTTTTGTTATTCGCCGAGCCAAAAATAAAAGATTTTTATATCCTAATATAATAACCTTCGTTGTATTGGAATAGAAAGAAAGCAAGTAGTTCGTAACATTCCTGACCCAGATAAACTAAAAGGAGCTTTATAGCATCTGGAATTCCACAAACTGACTTTATACAGAATAATGAAACAAATTTTGTATCAACAACGGAACTAGAATTTCAGGTGGTATTTGAATATGAGGTGCTTCAAAGCTTAAAGTATATTAAGTCTGATGCAGTTGGAGAAGATGGGGTCCCTGTTAGTTTCATCAGAATGATTATGATCCATATATTATCCGTATTCACTCATTTGCGGGAAGCTAGCTAAGATCATCCCGATAGCTAAGAACAATAATCCTACTTCGTGCACTGATTTCCGTCCAATAAGCAATCTGGTTTCAGACCAAAGCACAGTTGTACTACGGCGCTCTTAAACTTGGTAGATGACATTCGAAAGGAAATGAATGAAAATCATGTAACATCACTTGTGTTGCTTGATTTCACAAAAGCCTTCGATACAGTACCTCATGAAATTCTCATTCTTAAGCTGAAAAACTAGTTCGGTTTTGACTCTACAGCAATAAAACTAATGGAAAGTTACTTGGTAGGTCGGTCACAAGTTGTTTACTGCAACCAAAAAATGTCTAATTTCCTTGAAACTAAAGCCGGTGTGCCACAAGGATCAATTTTGGGCCCGATATTATTTACCCTCTTCAATAATGACATTCCCTTCAGTCTTAAAATGCTGTAAGGTCCAAATGTATGCTGATGACGTACAGATGCACTTTAGCTTTCCCATAGATCAAGTCGAAGATGCCACGGAGCAAATTAATGAAGACCTTACCTTGATAGCCTCTTGGTCAAAAAAGAATAAGCTCATGTTAAACTCCAATAAAAGTCAAGCCATATTAATTGGTCGCTCGAACATTGATGCTCAAAGCTTACCACAGCTTTTCTTAGAAGGATTAGTGCTACCCTACGTCACTAGTGTACAAAATCTCGGTATTACATTTAACCAAAATCTTACCTGGGGAAATCATATTGTCAAAACAGTTTCCAAGATCTACGGATCCCTTCGAGCTTTGTATCAAATTGGAAACTGTTTTCCTTTTAAGACTAAGGTAATGCTGGTTAAGTTACTTTTATTGCCAATTATTTTTTATGCCTACCCTGTTTTTTGTGACTTAGATAGTTACTCCTTACGTAAGCTGAAAGTTGCTATCAATAGCACAGTAAGGTTCGCATATAATCTTGGTAGAAGAGAACACATTTCTGGCTATATTAAAGCCTTCCTTGGAATGGAATTACAAAAATATCTCGAATTTAAAATATTAACTTATCTATTTACTCTAAAAGACAATAAAGTACCTGAATACCTTTTTCAAAGAATTCAATTTTCATCTTCTAATAGAAGCAGAAGTTTTGTTACGCCGACTTCGAACTACACTGTTACTCAAAAACAGTTCTTTGTATACGCCATAAGACTTTGGAATTCCCTTCCAGTCTATATCAGAAGATCTTCAAGCATTAGAGAGTTTCAGGATAAACTCAAACTATATTATTGCACATAAGCGCTGTTAAGCACAACTAAATAATTGAATTTTAAAATTAATAAAATAGTACTTAAGATCATAATTATGTTTCAAGTAAATAATAAGTAAATAAATAGTATAAATAAATAATTAAAATAAGTAAATGTCTACTAATATTTAAACCTGAATTTAATTTAAATTTAACCTTTTGTTTATATTGTTTCACAACTAAAAGATATTATTTTATCTACGTGTAAACAAGATTCATATGAAATAAATACAAAATAAATACAAATAAATACAAAATAAGTATCTTGCCTTGTGTGTCAAAGGTTTTTGAAAAGATTCTGGCAGCACAGATCACTAGTTACATTGATCGGTTTAATTTGTTGTCTTTATATCAATCAGGCTTCCGAGCTCATCACAGTTGTCAAACTGCAATGATCAAGGTGCTTGATGATATTCGGATTCACTATGATCTTGACAATGTGACTGTTCTGTGTTTGCTTGATTTTTCGAAAGCCTTTGACAGAGTAAATCATCAAATACTTTGTTTGAAATTAAAGAGATACTTTGGTTTTCACGGCAGAGCAGTGCAACTTATAAAAGATTATTTATCTAATAGATAGATATAATAGGGCGGCATTGGTGCAGTAGATAAGATGTTTGCTTCTGCCCCGTAGGTCGTCAGTTCGATACTCAGGTTTTCCAGAAATTTTTCTAACTCCTAGCGCAAGCTAGAGCCGCCCGTGAGTTTTAAGTGAGAAAATAGTCACCTAATTCTCGATCTACTGCGCCGACAAAAAAAAATCTTTCCTATCTTTCTAATTCTTCTAACTAGTGTCGTGCAACGTCATGTTGCATTCTAAAAGGCAATGTGCCTTGCAGACACTTAGTTAAAAATATTATTATTATTATTATTATTATTAATAGAAGCCCGAGGGTTAAGGTTGACCAGGGATATCTCAATTTATGAATCTGCAAATAGGGGTTCCACAGGGGTCCATTTTAGGACCAATTTAATTTTGTCTTTTTATTAATGATTTACCTAAAGTTTGTTCAAATGTTTCAATTCACTTGTACGCTGGTGATGTGCAAATTTATTTGTCTCGCCCTATTGGCTTACTAGAGGATCTTATTTTTAGAATAAATGAGGACCTCCTTGCAATCTCCAATTGGTCCCTAAACAACGGCCTAACACTGAATCCATCTAAGTCACAATTGATTGCGATTTCTAAGAAGCAAATAAATACCTTGAATTTACCTTCTATTTATCTTCTTCATGTGAAACTTAAGTTTGTGGAAAGTGTGAAAAGTCTCGGTATTAAGATAAATACTTCTCTATCCGCTGAAGATCAGGTGAATCTTACCATTGGACGAATTTATGGTGGACTGCACTAAATTGAGGCTTGTTAAAACATTGCATGTTGCTCTAATTGACTATGCCAATGTTGTGTATTGCAAGCTGGATTCTCATTCTCAGCATGAACTTCTTGTCGCATTCAATGATATATGGACTCAGGAGACATGAACACATATCACATTACCATAAACTGGTCCTAGGATATTCTTTTCAACATTTCTTTGATTAAAGATATTGTATCTTTATGCACAAGATTATTCAAAATAGAAAGCCACCTTACATTTATGAAAAGCTTGTTTTTACCCAATCTATTAGAACTCTGAATCTTGTAACACCATCTTACAACTACTTGAATTCTTTGCGCCTATTTATTGTTTATGTTACAAAACTATGGAACTCTCTGTCAGTAACAATGAGGAAAATTATAGGCACTGCAAATTTTAAGAAGGCAATTAGACTTCACTTTTCTTAACATAAAGTAACAAGTATGGTTGGCGATAAACGGTAAAAGGAGTAAATGATAGGAGACGAATGGCAAATTATAAATTGTAAAAATGAAAAAAATAGTAATTAATTACTAATTCATGGAAGAATATTTAGATTTAAAATATAGTAAGGAATTTAAATTGTTATTATGTATCTAAGTTAATATTTAATTATTTGAATTTTCTTTTTTTTTTTATGAAATGTAGCCAAAATTAATGGTACTATAAAAGACTTAGTCTTATTTGTACACCGAGTTGAAATAAAATTGAAATTGAAATTGAAAACTGAAATTGAATTGTTTCGGAAACAATTGCTCCTCTCCAAAATCGACGCAATGTTTCATGTCTTTCTTTGTTTTATAGTTTCTTTTATTAAAACTGTTCACCCGACGAATTTCACCCGTAATACTCGTCTCGCAAGGAATGTTCATCAGTTGATCCTTAAGCCCAATTTCGGACGTATAGTGAAATATAGAGATTCCTTTTTTTAGCTGAACAACACGAATTTGGAATAGTTTACCCGGCGAGGTTTTTCTATGCAAATTGAAAGCATTCGAGACCAATGTTAATCGACACCAACCATTGATACATTTGATACATTTTTTTAACTAATCGGGACAAAATTACTGAATTCTAAAGTATTATTTATTATTGATACTATAACCGCGCTGTCTACGTCATTATCGAAGAAGCAGAATGGCCAGTTAAAGGTCCTGAAGAGTTTATTGAGTCCGTCCCAGTTCGCTTTCCCGTAGTGCCAAATGGTTCTGTTAGGTTTTTTTTTTTAACTGTAAAAGAAAAGCTTGTATTCTCAAATATGTCCAGCGATTTTGATAGACATTCTTATTTAGACTATTAGTGCCTTCAAAGAAACTTCATCCCAGAATTTTGGTTAAACAATTCAATTTTCATCACACGTAGGCATAATTGGATGGAGTGGCTTAAATAGTGCTGTTAAAAGGCTTCGTAATATAAAGAACTAGGAGGAATTGTTTTGATTACGATAAGACCAAGTGTCTTGCCCTTTATTTGAATAATATATACCTTAACATTTTCAAACACAATTCTATCCTTTCTCTCGTTTGAAATATTTGTTAGTTTAGCGATAATTATAAACCTACAAGTCTTACATCAAAAACACCATCATTCTGAAAAATCTGAATAACATCCAGTTTCTCCCAACCACTTTATCATTTAATTCTCTTGAGTCTTCGTTAATCAATTGCTTCAATTGAAATTCTAATGGACTGACTCAGTTCCACTTAAATCTCACTCGTAGCTTTTTTTTACATTCTAATCCTCCTCTACCCTTCTTTTTATTTTTTATATAGCGCCTTTGCATTTGTTTTTTTTTTTATTTTTTTGTAATTCTGCCAATTTTACAAAGAGAACAAAAAAACACTACCACAAGCCTTTTGTCATCCTCAGCGTTAAGGCGTGTCGTGTCGTTGTCTTTATTACGTAAAAGCGGAAATGCCCTCTTTAAAGAAGACGATGACGACGAGTACCGCCAAGGTACTCTCACATCATTCTGCAAACGAAGGATTCGTGTTTTCGACATGAGTGCGAAATTATTCGAAATGTTTTATGCCACACAGCACGATCTGCAAATTGTCTTGTTTTGCATCAATGTATAGATTTTTCTTTTGAAATAGATATGTTTTGGTTGCAAGGAATATTACTTGAGAACTGGAATAGTGTGTGAAAATAAAAAAGGAACTAAGCTAATTTGTTTATCCTTTTTTCATTTTGTCCTTGAACACATGGTGTACGTTTCATTAACAACTCTGTTTTTTTCGCAAGAATCTTTTTTTTTAATTATCTTAAGGCCATTTAAATTAGATAAAAAATGATGAGTTTTGAAATAAGAAAACAATGAGAAAGCATTTTGATCGGAATAAAGCATTTGCGGAGCTAGAAGGATTCCTGAATCGGATAGTCAATAATATCTGCCCTGGATACGCACAGAGGCTTCAAAAGACAATTAAAAATATGATAAATGCAATAAGCCAGGGAGACGAAATGGAGACTATATGACCCCCGTTAAAACAAATGAACTGTAAAATCACCTGTACACTGGAACTACAACAAAAACCGTCAAAACAATACTAAACACCGCCAAAACAATGACAATAACCGCCGCAAAGCAACCAACATCAACACTAGTCTCCAAGATATCAACATCCACCATTGCTATTTGCTACTCTTTTAGCAACATCAACAATCACCAACACCACCTAAAAGGGCCATGACATGAATGCCGCTAATTTTGTATTTCTCCGCAAAAAAGCGATTATTCTTTTACTTAAGAAAATTCAAAACACTTTCACAGCATCGAGGAACCACGAAAATAAAGGATTCACCTTTTCTCGTGAAAACGTGTGACATTAGGGAAGTGTACACAAAATCGCTCATCATGAATCAGAGCGTTTACTGGGAACAACTTGAGTCAAATGATTCGGTTTGTACGACAATTCGCGCAGCATTTCTTTGTTGTGGGGAATGATAGCCCTCCTCGTAAGGCACCAACCTACGCTAGAAAGGTTCGCTACAATACAAAACAGAGCGTTAAGATTGATAGGAAATAGAACTATCTCGGAAACATTTGCTCCTCTCGAACACCGACACAATGTTTCATGTCTCCTTATTTTATCGTTTCTTTTATCAAAAATGTTCACTCGAAGTAGCCAGTTGCATTCCTCCCCTTAAAAGTTTCTCCCGTAGGAACGTACCGTGAAATATAGGGATTAATTTTTAGCCGAACAACACGAATTTGGAATAGTTTACCCGGCAAGGTTAATGTAAATCAATCAATCAATGTAAAACGACACCTTTTGTCCATCCTTCCTTTACCTTCCTTTGCTCGCGCAGTGTGTTAAACATTATAAGGGCAACTAATCCCTTGTGGGCGCGCATAATTATAAAAACAAATGATAAGAGAAGTCAATTGCCTAACTTGCCTATACAATTTCTACTTGACAGGGCGAGGAAATTCTACAAATTATAAAAAATGTCTACCGAAATTCGGAGTCGGTGACCGCAACTTTAAGAGCGTTTAATTGTTGTTGTTTCATCGCAAAATCATCTTCAGTGACGAAGCTCATTTTTGGCTCAATGAGTTCGTCAATAAGCAAAATATGCGTTATTGGTTGGGTGAAGATCCACATTTGCTTCATGAATCAACACTTCATCAAAATAACTGTTTGGTGTGGTTTGCATGCCGGCCGCGTTATTGGGCCATATGTTTTCGTCGACAATAACGATCGTCACGTTACTGTGAATGGCCAGCGTTATCGCGCCATGATTACCGATTATTTTTGGCCCGAATTGGAAGATATGGACTTGGACGACATGTGGTTTCAACAGAATGGTGCCACAAGCCACACAGCACACCTTACAATCGATTTATTAAAGAGTTAGTTCGATGAGCTTGTTATCTCAAGAAATTGGCCAGTCGATTGGACGCCTCGTTCGTGTGATTTAACACCTCTAGACTATTTTCTTTGGGGCTACGTTAAGTCATTGGTTTATTCCAACAAGCCGACGACGTTGGAAGAGCTCAGAGCCAACATTGAACGCGAAATAGCGGCCGTTTCGGTTGAAATGTGTGACCGAGTCATCAAAAATTGGGTCCAACGAATCGACCGCTGCAAACGTGCCCGCGCGGTGGCCATATGAACGAAATCGAGTTCCTTCATAAATGATTGTACTTCAAGCCGATAAGAAAGTTTTTGAAATATCTCAATTGGTTTGCGTTTTATTTTAAAAAAAAGGTGTTAAGCCCTTATTGGAAAACCTTTTACCTCAATTTCATGTGATTTGTTTTAAACATATACAAATTAAATGCAGTTAATTATTTTTTTTTTCTTTCATTTGGTCAGGGAAAAGTCGGGGAATTTTATTTTAAAAAATAGTGGCAACTATAAAGTCCTCACCTTAATAACAGCCGTATTCGCTAGGTAGTATCCTGCAAGAACCTGGTCATGAAGCTCTTAAATGTATCAATAATAGTAGCAAAAATAATGCTAAATGGGTCAACTTCATGGAGTTATTTAAATTTAACCCGCACTCCAAGGCATTGTTTAATAAAGCCAACTATGCGTTTCATCGTGTACATCTGTTATTTAGACAAAAAATTGTTTAAACAAATTATCGAAACCAGATTCTTGTGCGATATGTACGAAACTTAGCTCTTAAACAGTTGCGAAAAGACGAACTCCAAGGAACGAAATCCTGAAAGTAAGTACATTAGTTCCATGAATATCCTATAAAGAATCCAAACAGACAACAAAGGAGTAGTCTGGAGTCTGCTGGGGTATTTCGATTGAAAGTTTTCCAAAAATACACGAAAAAGGGCTACAGAAATACTAGAATTTAGCTCATTCATAGTCGGACCACAAGAATTGGGAAGGTCATGATGCCAAAGACCGGACTAAATCTCTTAAAAATGATTCAAAAAGTTGTGGATCATTTTGTCACTTTTTTTAACTTTCACGTGTCATTACATGCTACATGGATTAGGGAAACCTAATCAAAACAATTAACGAGGCAAAATATCACTCAAATTTTTCATCAAATAGTTCCCAACACGCAAGTATTCCCATCATTTTTCAATCTCACTGGTAGGTATCACATCGCCAATCTAGACAAATATCAAATTAGAAACACAAGGCTACACTTCTCTTGCTAATGTTCAGTTTGGACCTATGCCAGTATTTAATTATAAACATTAAAGAAATAGAAAACCTGCAAAAAAAGACAAAACAAGAACAACCGAAACAGAAGAAAAGAATCCAAAAAGAAAATCATCCCCATCAAGCCAATTTCCGCGACGACCGACGACGCAACACAACACAACACACGCATCGGAAATACATTTCTTCAATTGAATGCTAGTCAATGATCACAGCAGCGTGCCGTGCATTTGTACACAAACAAATGACCAACTGCCAGATTCTGGTGTTTGGAACAATTTAAGCCATAAAGACGACATTGCAATGGCGGACAGTTTTTCTGATCCACATCAAAGTGCGATGAAGTGTTGTTGTATGTATAGATGGAGGCAGGTCTATGCAGCACCATCACTTGTGATATCTATTTCTATTCCAAGACTGTGTCCTGAAGCTGATTCTATCATGGGAACAGAGGAACCAAAACCCAACGACGCATTACAGCGACAAACAAACAGATGAAGCGAGATGCAAACAGTTGGCGCACTTGTTTGCTTGGGAATCACTTGAGAGAATGACTTTTGTTTTTATGTGAATATCTTCCTGGCGCGGCAGCTGAACAGCTAGAGAAGACGAAGGTTAGTGAATGTATCATTATCATTGAAATGTCCGATTGTTTTACATTTCCCTCTTCCCCAGTCAATTTAAATCAGCAAATTTCGTATCGCCTTATAACGTCGTTTATCGACTCAATTATGCATGGCGTTTGAGCACACCTACTTTCGTGTTGGAATTTTTTTTTGTATCTAATTCACATTTCGACGTCTGCTTTAGAGTACCCTCCAGCAGAAACGATTTTCTACTATGTCATTGTTCAATGTTCTCAGATGTCGACACAGGCGCTAGTGTTCCTACCCCATCCTAAGATAAATCATTGTCTACCGGATAACCCCCTAATAAGTGTGTTGCATTGTCATGAATGACGAGAGTAGGGTGGAAGAAAATATATGAAGAAGGAAACCTTCCGGCGCATTAGAAAGATCTACCCCTCGCATCTTATTCCTACAGTTACAGCCAATGCAGCTAATGCATCGGTGAAATGCACAACGGAAAACCCTGATCTGCTTGTCAAGATTCAAGCTCTAGTCTCTCTATCTTTCTAGAGAACACAGAACACACATGTTCTCTGCCTATGCTTCTGGACTGGAATGTGGAATCTGGTTCTGGATTTTGTTTTCAGAACAATGAAAATGATGAGAGAGCTACATAATATGTTTGTTAGTGTAAAAACAGAGAATCCGGGGAGAGGCTGACAACACTGTCCATTGATAGCGTTATAGTCGTTACAAAATTCCGTTTCAAATAGCAATTTTAAAATGCATGACATGCGTAGATGCTTGTGTAATGTGTAATCAGCATTATCGCAGTTAGGGGTAATGTTGCCTAACCGCACATGTTGCACAGATTTGAATTTTTGTTGTGCCCTTATCGCTGTCGATTACCATGTTTAATACGTATGTATTTGCCTAAGAGGGAAGGAGACAAAATATTTGTACAGTGAAGCGAATAATTTATCATGCAGCTGAAGGCAATTTTTTTTAGGAAAATACAAAAAGGGTATACAAACCGGAACCAGGAAGAACACACCGACGTCACCCGATTTGACCCCAGTTGATTTTTTATGGGACTACCTCAAAGATAGAGTTTACGCTAATAATTTGCAAACTGTTGTGGGGTTCAAAGTAAATATTCGTCATGGAATCAGCGTAATTGAACAGAGCTTATAATATGTGGGGTGGAACATGAGGTTTCGTTTTGAACAGTTTCTTTAACTCGACGAAAAACATAATTACAAAAAAAAAACAAATCCCCATCTTTCCTCCATCTTTAAATACTTTCAATTAAATTAATCAGTTAATTTTTATTTAAATTTAAAAATATAAAACTGCCACCAATTGGATACATCCGTGCAGCTGAATGCTTGCGTTTGAGCCACTTAATCTGGTGGATAAATTAAAATAACACAGAAATCTCATTTTTGCTAATAAAACGTAGTTGTAGTTAGGGTCAAATGGGGTGACCTCGATGGCCACGGAATGTTCCCAAAGCACAACGCGACTGATACATTTTTAAGGGAACATTTCCAGAAGCGAATTCATCGAAGTTCTTGGTGTGTATGCATCAACGTATTGGAGTCACGTATGTAATGAGAGTTTCTTATAATTTTTTCAAATATTAGGTTGAAGAAATTACACGATAGCGCATCACCTTGTCGGTATCCTGTTTTTGACATCAAAAGCTTCTGTGAGGTAAGTACCAACCTTGACGGAGCACAGTCGGGCGAGCTTTGTGGGAGCCAAAACCAGACATGGTTCTGTACACCTCGTCTCTATAAATGTTATCGTATGCGGCCTTAAAATCGATAAAGAGATGGTGGGTATCGATTTGGAATTCTTGGGTAGTTTCTAGGATCTGCCTTAGCGTAAACATTTTATCGATTGTGGACTTTTCTGGCGTTCACATGATACGGCAGAGAGGATATTGTAGGCGACATTCAGGAGACTTATTTCTCTATAGTTGGCGCAGTTTAAGGGGTCCTCTTTATTGTAGATCGGGCAAACGAAGCAGAGGTTCCATTCATCAGGCATACTTTCTTCTGACCAAACTTTAGAGATGATCCGGCTGCTTTAAAAAGTTCGGCGGGTAGTCCGTCGGGGCCAGCAGCTTATTATTTAGGTTAGATATTGCTATTCTCACTTCGTTTCGGTCAGGTGGACAGTAATGAATGGTCCATTCTACTTGACAGCGGGAGTCTGGTCTTCATCGGCGTTTAACAGTCTGCAGAAATGGTCCTTCCATGTACTCAGCACCGACTGCGACTCTACTACGAGGTTTCCAGTCCAATCTCTACAGGCTTCTGTGCGGGTTTTTTTGCCTTCTTTTTACCTGTTGGTAAAACTTCCGCACGTTGTTCCTGGAGTAGCATCTCTCAATATCTTCGATCGCGCGCTTCTCTCTTTTTCTTTTAGAGAAGCCGGTGTTCTTCCCGTCTTTTCTGCTCCTAGAGCTCGCCAGCAGTTCTCGTCCTTCTTTGAAGCGCTTCTTTATATGCCTCTTGTTTGGCTGCATGGGCGTGCCTGCATTCGTTATCGAAGAGGTTTCGTGTGGTGGTGGTTTGGTGAAACCTAGCACATCAGTTCTTGGCAGCGTTTCCACTGGTCTTCGGCACTTGATGCTGGCAATGGATTTCTTGAGACGCTACGGGATATTCGATCGGCATAGGTTCTGGCGGTCTCTTGCGATTGCAGTTTTCCGACATCATACTTCCTCGTTGTTGTGGCGTTCGGGTTATTCGCATTCTTACCTTGGCTGCAACAACTTGGATGGCCAATTCCTTTGTTGGATTCCTTGGACAAAAGGAACCGGAGAATCCGGAGTCAGTAACCCGCTTCGGCGATCTGAGCGCTGCCGTTGGCCCATTAAAAGCTCATCCGCCACCATCTCTATTTCAATGCCCTGAGTTGCATTGAGGGGCTCGTGCAAGAATTCTGTGAATCGATCAGAACAGTCATTAAAGCGCTTATAAGTTTAGCAGAAATGTCCAGATGGACAGACCAGTACCCTGTGGTTACCACGAGGAGGTAAAATAAGCACAATTGATGCGTACGAGATAGTTACAACACTGGGCATCGCCTGGTTGATGCCGATCAGTGCCTACCCTGTTCATAAAACACCCCGTTGAATTTAATATTTCAAAACTCAATGTTGTCCTTTGTCATAAAAACGAAACATATGTTTCATGCAATGTTGCATGAGTGGCATTTGAATCAAAGAAACTGAATTTGCATTACAAACCACCTTCTGTGCGATAATCACATATTCGACGTTGCTGCGAGGTGTCTAGGTTTGCTTCGATGATGCAACACATTTTTCCCTCTGTCTGATTTAGTAACAGTATAAAAAGCGTATATTCGGCAAAAACGTCTTTGTTCTTCTTAATGATTGGACGGATTTATATGAATTTTTAAATCCCTATTCATTTTAACATTCTTAAAACTAATTTATAAATTAATTTTCTAATTCAGCATCGGCTTTCATTTCATACATTATTTTATCTCACGACAGTTATATAAAAAAAATATTCAAATGAATGAGTCGCACGTATTTGCTCTTATGTGCCTAATCACATGAGAATGCAAGATCTTTGACATAACCACATTTAACGGTTTTTTTTTTGTGTTTAGCTTTTTTTTTAATTTGTACTTGCTATTATAGGAAGGTACTAAGGTGCAAGTTATGCATTCGTGCAGATTAAATTTTTTTACATAACAATCAAACATGACATTACGATGATAGAGACAAATATTTCAAACACATATTGGCAAAATTCTGTCTATCTGTCTGTTCGTGTGTATTTTGGACTAAGTGTAGGTACATACATAGGGTTATTTAACCATTCTGCAGAGGAGTTTTTTTTAATTTTTTTTAGCTCAAATATTAACGGTACATGTCATATAACCGTTAAGTAAAAACTCATTTTTCTAGAAAATAACTCCAAGATTTTTTATAAAAAAATCAGTGTAGTGTAGTTTGTAGGTGTTGTATATATTTTGGTGAACAAAAATTTAAGTTGGTGGGCTAAAAACGGTGCCACCCATAGGACCTTTCTTTTTTCTTTTCTTTTTGATATTCAGGAAGACATAGATAGGTAAAGTTATTTAAATATTATTTCGAATAACTTTTTTTTTGTATTTTTAATTTTATTTTTTTTTTGAAAAATCAATATTTAAAAAAAAAACGGAGTAAGTGGATTTTTTTAAATTTTGTTTATAAATGTTGGTTATTTGTGCTTAAGTTTGCATTGTTTGATTATTTTTTTTTTAATTAAAAAGAAAAAGTGTCAAGTAAAAGCTTTTTTATTCAAAAATCGTTCCTACGATTTTGAAGAGAAAAAAATAAAAAAAAAATAAATAACATTTAAAATTATTTGGCTGAAATATTTTACGTACTTTTTTTTGAACAATCAAAAGTCACAAAAATGAAATAAAAACTTTTAAGTTCCTTTAATATTTTTAAAATTTTATTCGACGCTGTGGCCGCAAGTACTTGCGAATCGGTCATATAATTTATTTTTTTTTTAATTTTGGTACGCAGTTTTTTACAGTTCATTAATATACATTTGATCATAAAATATAAACTATAATTTATCGATGAGTTTTGAAAAATATTGAATATACAAAATTTTCAAAAATTAATATTGGTATGCAAAATAAATTTGGCTTTCTAGATTGTTTCAAATATAAAACTTGAAACCAAAAAAAAAAAAAACCAAATAAACCATTTGACAGACAATAATTGGAAAATAAAATCCTAATTTTTCGAAATAAAAAAAATGTGTCAAACAAAATTCTTTGAGTCACAGAATTCACGAACCATTGCTGTTCTGACTCACTGTATTGTTTCTCGTTATTTAAAATTACTGTGTTCTTATCAATTCAAGGAATAATTGAAGTCAGCTCGTATTATGTACATTCTACCCATAGAACCCTAATCGGCACCGAATTCAAAACTTTACTTCAAAATAGTCGTCATTCATAAAAATTTGCTTAAATTCATATTTAATAACTTAACGCTTATCAGTGCAATAAACTAGATATGGGTCATTCAAAGTAAACAAACTTCTTTATCTCTTCAAGGTTTTACTAACGAGCTCTGGAAAGGGGTTTGCCACTTCCACTCTTAATATTTAGAAAACTTATTTTGAAAAACATGTTTTTTTTATTCGAAACATATTTTCAAAAAGAATCTATTGTCCTGCTCCTGATGCCCTGTTTTTCTTCGGTATTCTTTGCATTCAAATCCAAAGCCGATGTTATCTAATGATGCCTGCATCATAAAATTTCGGATTATAATCCCTGTTCCCTGCCATTAAGCAACCTACCACATAGGGAGAATGCTGCACATTAGCACTGGTGTGCCGTGTCGTGTACCTTTAATTATGAGCAGCTGCTGCCGCTGCTAGTTTGAAAGTGAAATCAATCGACTCTCCAATCTAATTGTACAGCCAACAGCCTACAGCGTTTGTAGAGAAACAGTGTAAACATTGTAGAATGTAGAAAGATGTAGTTTAGGTTCCACAAGGGAAGCCACTTCATTCGATGCGCTCTCTGACGATGCAACACGCTTGCTGTCAGTGGCAGTTTTCGTATCGCGCTTGTAATTTTGCGTATATGTATAGAGAAGGGTGGAAATAACAACAACAAACACATTAACAATTCCACCCGAATTCAGAGCTCGGAGAACATTTTGTGCTGCCAACTGTCAGAATCAGTATCAGACAATCTGAAACAGAAGCAGATAACAGAGTGAGGCATCCATAAGATGCGATTCTTCCTCTCGGGTTCAGTTCTGTTCTCGCTTTTGATTTAACTAGACATTTGGTTTGGTTGCAAGTAGAATCTTATAAAACGCGCGTGGCGGCTGCTTTTCGTTTAATTTTTCTTCTCTTTTCCTATTATTTTCATCTCACTCTCAACTAAAAGTGCTGAAATATTGTTTTAAAACCATTGAGATCTAATTTTAGATGTTTTTTTTGAGTTTTTTCCTTCTGTGTTGTATCTCAATATATAGAAAAGAAAAAAAAAAAAAGATATTTTTTTCCTATTGATATGTCGGATTAATAAAGCAAAATGTGATTTCAGTGAAATTTATTAAACAAAAAATGAGTTTAGGAAATAAAAATTCTTATCAATATGCAGTGTGCACTGGCCTTTAATGATAACTCAGTTAAATTCAATTGTATTTTATTAAAATAAATCGTCATTTATGTGCACAAAAAAAAAATAAATTAATAAAGTGAGTAGTAAAATTCCATTGCTTGTATACAGAATTTGGAATTTATTGTTGTGTAAAATCATTAAAAAGAAAAAACGACCACAGAGTCCAGGCTCACAGCGCAGGACAAACAAAAAAATGTAAACAAACTGTGATTCTAGGATGCTAAAAAGGACGAGCTATGAATCATCTTTTTACTGCTCTCACAGCTTAGCATCCTTGAGTGGAAAATAAAAAAATATCGATAAACCAACTGCCAAATGGAATAATTCTCGAAGAAATGTCATAAGGGTCAGTTTTTTTTTGGCGGGACTAAGGGGTGGTAATTTAAGTAATATAATAGTGAATTTTAAATATGGAAGTTTAAAATCATGTCAAAATCCAACAAAGTCCTTAGAATCATGTTGCATTAAATTAAACTGTTTCAGGGATTTGTATTACAGATTTTAAGTTTTTTTTAGAGGATTACTAAGTTAGACATTCAAAAGTTTTTGTTCAATATACATATTTTTAATTGAAAACTTGAAACTTCACAGTTGGCTATAATGCCAAAAATATTAGAAAACAATAGATTTTTAAATTTGAGAATTTAAACAAAAAATCAAATTATTCAAGAATTTAAAATACGTGGAACTCCATGCACTTTCAAAGGGGTAGTGTAAATGCCTTCATCCCTCGTGTAATGTTAATAAAAACAATGTAAGAGTTAGGTAAACAGTGAAGGAAATAGGTTGGTAGTAAGGCAAACGCTGAATAATTCAAATACCGAACTGGAAATCACTTCGTAGTATAAGTACACGTATTAAATTTAAGCATGAAATTCGATCTGGTTCACATGAACAATTGCATCAAGCTTATTGCATCAAAATCCTTTGTGGCAAACCGAACGTTGTTCTTTATTGGTTTGTTGATACAACAACCTATTAAAAATAAATTTAATTATGTTAAATCACAAGACCGAGTCGGCATTTTCACTGAACCTGTCTGTAAGTAAGTGTTGAGCACTTCTTAAATCGCGTCCACTGACTCGGAATTTCAGGTTAAGGGTTCCTTTGTATTAATAAACTAAATTATGTTAAAGAAGAGCTCCTAAGAAAACCGTTTGGCAGTATGAGAAAGCCAACTGGGTCGGTCTCAATAATTTCTTCAGGATCTTTAACTGGTCACTGTGCTTCTTAGATAGTGACGTTGACTCCAGTGCAGATATGGTCACTAATCTCATTGTTTCGGGGATGAGAACTTTTATCCAAAGAAAACTCATGGGTTCATACAAGCCGTAAAGAGGTTATCAGAGTTAAGGAGGTATGTTTCCGTTGTTACAAAGACAAGCCTACTGAAGAAAACCGGAAAAAGTTTAAACAAGCGAGGAATGCCTGTAACGCCTTATTCGACGGATCAAATTTTTACATGACCAACAATTAAGACAAAAATTACTACAATGTCCTAAAGGTAGCAAAATTTTTTGGTCATATAAGAAACACTTCTCATCAATGACACACCATTTGTTAGTTGCCAAGAGAAAGCTAACCTTTTCGCTTAGCAGTTCGCCTCTAATTCTTCGCTGCCAGAGTGTGTCATGATCCCACCCGAACTTTAGAGCGTAAATGATTCTATGGGACCAATCTTCTTTCGCACTCGTACAGTGGCTAAAGTTTTAAAAGATCTTGACGTACATAAATCCGCTGGTCGTGATAGTATCCCCGCTATTGTTCTGAAGAGGTATTCTTCAACGTTGGCAAAGCCACTGCGTAAGCTGTTCTATATCCTACTCTTCAGGGCTCGTTCCGAGCAAATGGAAGACAGTTTTATCGAGCCCAAACCTAAAAAAGGCGATGGGGGGGGGGGGGGGTGCTCCATCAACTCACTTGAGTCTTTTGGGTGGTATTCAAAGAAAAAGCTTTCAAGTTTATTGGAGATGATTTCATCTTTAGAACATTCACGTCACTTGAACATCGACGGAATGTTTCATGTCTCTCTCTATTCTACCGTTATTTCTACGGTCAATATTCTAGAGAAATAGCCAGTTATATTACTCCCCTTAAACAGTTTTACCGTAATACTCGCACTTCCAAAAATGCTCACCAATTTACCCTTGAGCCCAATTTCGGTCGTACAGTCAAGTACAGAGATTTCAATTCAATATCAATCAAAAACCAAAATAGCCTTAGTTACTTCTTTCAAAATTAGCTATCTGCTTTTGAAACGAACCCAGTGGCTCCAAAGGCTGGTTAAAATAGCCTTAGTTACTCCTTACCACGTCAGTTATCTGCCAGTGAAAGTCCCGTCAAAATCAGTGCAGCCGTTCTCGAGATTAACCGGAACAAATAGACAGAAAGACAGACAAAAATTTAAAATAAATTGTGTTTTTGTTATAAGTACTGTATATATTTTCATATGCATCTTGTTAAAAAGCCGTTCTTTTGATATTAAAAACAGACAATTAATTTTTATTTATGTGTATATATAGATAAACTATACAAAGAAAAACGATGGTCCCCCCTCCTCTCTTCTCTACGACAACCAATTATACAATAATCCATCAACCATCACCAATTTCTTTGCTAGCTACTTTAAACTTACTCAAAAAAAGGTTGCTCGAGTTTGGCTCCTCCTATTACTAACTTGTCTATCCCTTCCCACCGGTTTTTTCCCCGAATTATGGAAAATATTCACCATCACACCTATTTATAAAAAAAGGTCCCAAAACCCAAGTTTCTAACAATCGACCCTTCGCTTAATTTTCTCATATCCCCTAACTCTTCGAAAGCTTTTTATATGATTTACTCTCTTTCCAATGCAAATCTCTGATATCCTAAAATCAGCACGCTTTTTATAAGGGAAGATCTACCACAACTAGTTCGTTAGATTTTCAAGGAAACGAAGTAGACGTCATCGCTACAGACTTCAGCACGGCTTTCGGCAAAATCTCTGATAGTTTAATTCTGTTTAAGTTTTCCTTTCTCGGTTTCAATCCTAACCTTCTTAAATAGATATCCTCATATCTTCTTCAACCGCCAACACAGAGTCCGTTTTCGTTCTGTTCTTTCAGTTCCTTTTGTGGCCACCTCTGGGGTACCCCAAGGTAGGCATCTTGGACCTATATTGTTTTTTTTGCCATTAATTATGTCGAAAAAATAATTCAATCATCTTCTATATCCCTTTATGCCGATAATGCTAACATTTTCAAGGTGATCTGCTCTAGTCGTGATACTCCTGCTTCAAATTGACCTTCCAAAACATGTTACTGCTACTACATGCCTTAAAGGTAATGGAAGGTAATATATATTTCCTCTCTTTAAAAGTAAGAAAAAAGTTCGTTCTTCAAAACCATTTTGCTGAAACATGTCGTTGTCCTTTAAAATGGCGTTTCTAGAAATTCCAGTGCATCACAAAAACAAGTCAACAGAAAATTATTTCTAAAAGCGCTGTTTTAATTATGATTCATAAAAAGCGCTGTATATACTCTGTTAAAAAAAGTCTGAAGAGGGTAGAAAAATATCCTCGCACAAAAAAAAAACTCCAACTCTTACACGAGGGTTGAGTCATTCAGCTGGTTACATGAACACAATCTGTGCCTCTTTCAAACATACTCTTACCCTCATGAATTCAGAATGTTTAGGATCCTAGTTATGCAAAAAAATGAATCACACATTTCAAATAAAGATTTATTTTAATGGAATGTCGAATATTAAAGAATTTTGTAGGTAGCTTCCTTGATAAACTAGATGTGATGATTGATGTAGTTTTTCATACATCTCAAAGAATTATTGGATGCCTTGAAGCTGTCAAGGACTCGAGGCTTAACCAAATCAAATTAATGCTAATGAGAGGCATATTTCAGAATTTCAACAAAAGCTTTTTCTCAAATGTTCTACGTATGTAGTATCATTTAACTTAATGGATCCTTTCTTGTTGTTCTTCTACAAAAATATGTACCGAGAAAGCATTGTCCTCATCACAAAAACACGTCATGAAGTCATACCTAAGGCCCTATACAGAGTGCTGGCAAGTAAAGGGATTCAAAGTAGGTCCTTGACACGACATTTTTTCATATTTAATGTGTTTTGTTTTTAAGTTAGTGGCATACATGTACGTCATTCACATATTTCGCGAATCTTGACTCAGTCTCTTAGTTGGATAAGAGTTAACATATGACGTGTACTCACTTATGCAGGTAACTCTTTAAAGCTAGAGTTCTTTAAGGATACGTTCGTAATTTGGGTATCCTTATTTTGCATTAAAAGGATTCTTCATCAGTATTCAGAAATTGCATTTTTAATTAACATCAAGTTATATTTTTATACATTGTTAATGAAGCAACTTCCGGCCGCAATATGTAATCCTTTTTACGATAAGTACTATTGTTCGTACTTACAAGTAAGATACCATTTCTTATAATTACAGATTTTTATTGTGTTTGGTGACGCAACTCATTAGGATTTTGAAGGTTACCTTACTTTTTACTTACTTTTTTGTTTGTTGCCGCCGTAACTGCCGTAGCCGACCATAGGCGATACGTCGACTGAATCTATCGACTGTTTTGCGGCCGACTTGGTAGATCAACGGATTCGCCGATCTATCTTGAATTAGCCATCCAATAATTAGATATAGGAAAGGTACCCCCAAAAGGGGTATTTTTTCGGTTTTTCGCTTGTATGTTCTAAACTTATCAACCTTTTTTAAAAATGGTCTGAATAAATGTAGAGCATCAAATGAGAACAAAACCTAGAACTACTTAGGTGAAATTTGGGCCAATATAAGCGCGGAGAGATTGAGTGAAAAATGCATTTTCTGGCACGCGACCCTTCAATCCGCTCCTGGAGGCGCAGTTATTTCTTCAAAAAAAAATTCTGGTAACTGGACTCAATACCTATCTGGCAATGCAAAATATACTCAGCTAGGACCGCCATGTAACGAGATATAGGCATGTGAAGGCTTGAGTGAAAAAAAAGTATTTCTGACATGCGACCCTTCAATCCGCTCCTGAAGGCGCAGTTATTCTTTAAAGTAATTTGTGGTACATGGGCTGAGTAGCTGGAATCAATGCCTATCTGACAATGCAAAACATACTTAGCTAAGATCGAGATATAGGCATCCGAAGGTTTGAGTGAAAAAATGTAGTTTCTGACACGCCACCCTTCAATCCACTCCTGGAGGCTCAACTTTGACCTAATGCAATTTGGTAGTGGGCAGTCCAAAAAACTTGGTTTTTTGGTCTCATTTGACGCGGAATACGCCACAAATTTTACTCAGACCAAAAGCTTATTTTTCTCAAAAATAGCTACAAGAATGTTTGGGAAAAAATACCAGTGTTTCATTATTGGTGAAAAAAAAATTAAGGTTGTGGTCTAAAAACGGTACCTCCCATAGGGCGTTTTTTTTCTATTCGACTTTCTCGAAAAATGGTTAACCGATTACAACCAAAATTGACATTCAGGAAGATATAGGTAGTTTAAATAATTTCCGTTTAATATATTTTCAAAAACTTTCTTTTTTGTATTTTTAATAATTTTCTTTTTTTTGAAAACGGGTAAGTGATTTTTTTTTTTTTTTTTTTTAATTAAAGTTATTTTTGTGCTCAAGTTTGCATTCTTTAATTTTTTTTTCTAACTTTTGGGCCATAAAATTCTCAGGGTGTTTCGAAGACATCTATTAACCCTTGAGCCCAATTTCTGATGTACCGTGAAATATAGGGATTCTTAAGCCGAACAACACGAATTTAGAATGGTTTACCCGGCTAGATTTTCCCTTGCCATTTTGATCTGCAAACATTCAAAACCAATGTTAATCGACACCTCCTATCTATCCTCTCCCTATCTCTCTAATGACCGCGCAGTGTGTATTGCGTTAATTATAAAAATACGAGCGTTTGCAGCTTCCTCGTGACACCTGATGTAACTTTCCAAGTGCTGCATCCATATAGCAGTACGGATTCAATATAAGAGCGATAAGTCTGTTGATATCTTCTCAGTTTCCGCCTTCGATAGAAATGATACTCAGAGTCCATCGAATCTCTCCATTTTCTTTCAAGGCTGGTGCGGAAAATATCGCTATTATATCACCAACAAAAACAGTATTGGCGACAATATGCAGCCCTGTCTAACTTCACTTAGGACTTCAAACTCACCCGACAACCTACCTTCGTGTAGAACAGATCCTTCATATATGTTGCTTTAATAATAGCAATTTTATACGAGATTCCTCTCCTCCTCCTGCAAATAAATTTGCTGTTATCGATGTCGAAAGCCTTCTCCAAATCGATGAACAGAAGGTTTAGCGGTGATCGATTTTTAACGCTCTGCTCAATAATATGTTCCGTTAGGTGTTGATGAATGCATGAGTATCCAGCGCAAAAACTGTTTTTTTTTCCAGAAATATCTTTACTGCCAGCTTGTCTGAGAACTTGATCCCTTTTCCATTCTTCGGGGAAACCTTTGGAGACCCAGGACGTCTCTATGAATATTGATTTTAGGAGTTCGCTGGACGTTCTTGGCGCCGCTTGTATAAGCTCTGCGGGAATGCCGTCAAGTCCTTCTGCTTTGTTGGTCTTCAGTGCTTTTTATATGCATTTTATGTATTTTGATATAAAAGCCGATATCTTAACGCAAAAAATTAAACTTATATATAAAAAAAAACACTCCCGTTTCCGCATTCCGCAATTATCGCTGTCAATGCAATAAAAGCATCAAACTGGAATAAAATGCCAAAGTTCATTGTTCTCTTCCCCCAGCTTAGTGAAAATATAATTAAAAATCAATCGTTTTAAGTTCTAATTAAAACTATTGCCATAAAGAATCTCAAGATATCTTCAATAATCAAGAATGAACACATTACTCCGATGTTCTCATACATGTTCTGCACGAAAACCAGACCAAAAAAAAAAATAGCACATGGGATACTTCAATCCCAAACAATATAACGACGCCCGATTCAAGACTCGGGTGTGAAACTTCTCCTCCTCCTGCCCCAAATGTGTAGGTGCAAACGATATCTAGATCTTAGGCGTGCAGAGGTTAGCCACAAATTGTGTGTTCCAAAAATACTTACATACATCAGGTCTTGTTCATTTGTTCTCCAGAGACTTGGTGTGTTCGGACGCAGATAATTCTGTTAGCAACGGAAATTGAAATTATATTTAAATTCCAAAGATTTCGCATCAGACGCTGGATATAGACGAGCAGAAAATAGTTCACAATTAGAAGCAGGTAGTGATGGAAGAGTATTTGCACTGAGGGTCAGGGCGTTAAAACAAATAACGAACTTTAGTCTGGACTATAGCGCCATCAATCACATTAAGGACAATTGGGAAGAGATTCAGCAGATGGCGCCAATGGATCATAAAAATATAGGCCATTTGGGCACATCATCTATCATAGAAATAAATCTTGTTTCTCAAGCATCACGAAAGTGTGAGGAGAGATGTCTCCTACATAGTTGGTGACTTAATGATGCAGGAAGTCTGTGGATTCGATGGAGCGTTGGTCAAGTGAATAAATTGAAATTAATTTGAATGAACATTTGAGACAAAAGTATGACATCAGGATTGGACACAGAATGCCAATTAAATGAAGAACTCTGAGAATGGTTATGATATGAGGGACTTTGATATAAACGATGCTAAGCCCAGAAGCTAATAACATTTTTTATAACCAGGAATATAAAACATTATTAGTTCAGACATAAAATGAAAAAAAAAAATTTAAAAAATGTAATAAATTAAAATAAAACAAAATGAAATAAAACAAAAATAAATAAAATAAATAAAATACTATGAAATAAAATAAAATAAAATTGAATTAGATTTTATTAAATTAAATTAATTTAATCCAAATAAATTAATTAAATTAAATTAAATGGTATTAAATAAAACAAAATGAAATAAAATAAAAATAATAATATAATAAAATAAAATAACACAAAATACAATAAATTAATGGGATTAAATCAAACTACATAATTAAACTAAATTGACTAAAATGAAATAAAACAAAGTAAAATAAAATAAAATATAACAATGTATAACAAAATATTATAAAAAAAAATAAAAACAATAAAATAAAATATAATTAAATTAAATGATATAAAATAAAATAAGATAATCAAACAAAACAAATTAAAATAAAATAATGTACAATAAAAACTATAAAATAAAATAAGGTAAAACAAAGTAAACTAAATTCAAATAAGATAAAATATAATAAAATAATGTAAAACAGAATAAAATCAAATAATTAAATCAAAATTAATTAAATTAAAAAATTAAAAATTAAATCAATAAATTAAACAAATAAAATTAAATAAAAACATTTAGTGTCAAGTAAAATAAAATAAAATAGGTACTATAAAATAAAATAAAATAAAATTAAATGAAATAAATAAAAATAAATAAATTAAACAAATAAAACAATGTGAAGCTACATAAAATAAAATTAAATTACATTTTTTTAAATTAAATTAAATGGTATTAAATATTATGAAATAAAAAAAGTAAATTAGAAAAATATATTTAACAAACAAAAATAAAAAAAAGAATAAAATTTAAAAAAATAAAACCAGTAAAAAATTAATTATAATTAAATTAAATGATATAAAATAAATTAACTTTGTTTAAATAAAATAAAATAATCAAACAAAGCAAATTAAAATAAAATTATTTACAGGAAAAAAATTAAATATAAAGTAAAACAAAATAAAATAAATTTAAATAAGACAAAATAAAATAAAATAATGTAAAGCAGATGTAAAATTAAATAATATGCTTTTAAATTATTTTATTATAAATAAATAAAATTAAATAAAAGAAACAAATTAAAACATATAGTGTAAAGTGAAATAAAATAAAATAAAATATAATTTAATTAAATAAAACTACATTATTAAGTTAAACAACATAATTAAATTTAATAAAATAAAACTAAATAAAATAAAACAATATAACAATATATAATTAAATACGATAAAATAAAAAAAAAATTGAATAGAAAAATATATTAAACAAAAAAAAAATAAAATAAAATAAAATGCTCAAACAAAATAATTTAAAATAAAATAATGGAATATAAAAAAAAAAATAATAAAATAAAGTAAAACAAAATAAAATAAATTTAAATGAAATAAATATAATAAAATTAGATGCAATTAAATAAAACAATACAAAATAAAACAAATTTAAATAAGTAAAAAAATAAAATACAAAAATAAAGATATCCGTACTGGCCTAAAATTAAATATTAAATATATGGCACGATTCGCTGAAATTCAATAGAATTCTTAATAAAGGGCCTTTCTTAATAAAGCGCTTCCTGTCTTTTAACTTTAATAAAACTAAGTCTGTGTTAGTCATCGTCATCAGTGATCATTTGAAAGTCCTATTAATATGCCATTATGTAAGAAATGTAACATCGTTCAAATGTCTGGCGGGGCTTCTCTGGGTGGAACACATCCGAAAAGTCCAATTTTCCAATACCCTGGAGCATAAATTGTGCTGAATTTGATCGATGTTATGGTTTATGTTTGCTTTGAAGGTGGCTGTGGGGTTTGTGATACGATTACGGTGGCCAGTTCCAATTCAGGTCAAAGAAAGTTGATAATCATTGCGCTCGCTGCCTACGGTGATGACCTGGCCAACGTCTTTCTCAAAGAACTATAGACCGATCCGATAACGCCACCAGGATGCATTGGACGCTCTTGAATTTCGGGCATACCTTTAAGTACAGAGGTTGGTTCTTTAATCGCACCACACGAATTTGGAATGCTTTGCCAGTCTCTGTTTTATATGCAGAAGTTTAACACTAATACATCGATATCTCCTCTTTCATTCTTCCTTATTTTTCTAATGAATTCTGACTTTTTATTAATAATATATTAACTAAGGCGCAATGTATTCGTACGACACTTGTTAGAAGAATTAGAAAGATAGGAAATAATTTTTTTGCTCCGGTCGCCTGCGCAGGTCAAATAAATACATACAGGTCGTTGTCATACACGCTCCGGTATGCCTGGGACTGGGCAGGTATACCTGCAACGTATAGCAGCGATGTTTCCGACAGATATTAGATATCGTCGAAGTACATTTACTTTACTGAAGTGTAATAATCTTCTAGGTAGGACGATTTTTTGAACCGTAAAACGGTCGACGCCCGGAACGTTGTGGTAGCAGAACACCCGTTTTGATAAAACAATTTTATCATTTGCACTGTTTTTGTAAACTCGATATCTGTTCATGGTGATCGGGCAAAACAGATTGAAAAAATGATAGCCAACTTGACAGATGTAGCTTCAACAATATGGCCGCTATCAACTGTCAAAATTCTTAACTCTCTATTGGTAGACTCTTTATATATTTAACATTATGTGACTGCGTTTTAGAGGTGTATCAAATTACTTCGTGTCTTGGTTAAAAATTAAAAAAAAAAACACTTTCGGGTCATTGCAAAGTTATTATTAAATATTTATCTTCTTTCTAAATGACTTTAACTATAATTTTAATACATTTCCTAACTAAAAACTTCCTCATGTCCCGAGTGTCAGAATTAACAAGACCTCTCCAAACAAACGCAGGGTCTTCATCAAGTGTCTATAACACTCGGTGTTAGAATTAGCCAACTATTACATGTTCGTAAAACATACACAAAGTGCATTGGAGCGATAAGTGTTCCTGAATCCGACTGCAAAACGGGGGCGTTCTCCTCTCGTATATCATATCTAATTGAGAAATATCCACTGCTGCACTCGGTCTCATCTCTCTATCTTACATAACCCCAAGAACAAGAAAATAGAAATAAAAAGCAGATTCAATCTTCTGAATATTATTATGAAGAACCCCATCCCATATCCACTTGCAATTTTCATTAGGCGTCAGCATGTGTCCAGAAATACAGTGGGTATCTTTCTATTCAATGTAAGCAAACATACATAGATACAAAGAGAGATAGAAAAATTATCCAAGAGATATTTTTTTATGAAGGACATCCTGGGCAGCCGCACAGCTTAAGTGGATAAATAAAAAGTAAAAAAGATTAATTAGCGGAGGCGTTATTTGGATACCACCCGCATGCTTAAAGGGAGACTAAACAATATAATCCCAACATTTGATGCAGATGTTTTGGTTAAAAGATACTTTTTCAATCGATAGATACTTTTTTTTTGGAATCGGCATTTCGCGTCGGCCGGTTGTCGTGTCGGTGGGGCGCAGTTTGATTTGTTTGAACAAATACAAAATATGTATGTTTGTGGAGGGAGATGATGAGATGACCAAATAGCTCACGCACGCATTTGGATCCGTGCGGAGCCACCGATAAATGTGAACGCATTTTTTGAGATATTATACGCATCTTAAACAAACAGTGGGTGCCGAAGATACGGATTATGAGGGAAATCCGCTGTGATGCATTGGGCAGTAAGTTCAAATAAAAAAAATGTCACCGGATGTTAAAGGCGTGTTTTATTGGTGAGTTTATACCCAGCGCAGTAAAAATTTATACGGCAAACAACAACAAACAATAAGTGTCGATAACTATTAGGTTAGTGAAATTAGTGAGTATAATAAGTTGAGATAAAGTTTTGGAATGCTAGGAAAGAAATGTCAAACACCTGGAATGTAGAAAAAAACTATAACTTAAAGGTTGGCAAGATTTTATTATTTAAGGATATGTTTATATCAGGATTTCTTTCTGCCCAAGCCCTGATTTGAACTGAAGTGGAACTTTTCGAAATTTGTCAAAGTGGACTATAAGCCTATGCAACCAGTTGCATCTTTTAGATATCTTGAAGGCCACTTTCAGAAGAGCTTTCAACTCTTGAAACAATCTTAAAGAGGTAATTTAAGGATGCCTTAGTACACTGATCTGCAAGTGGACTTCTGCAAAAGAAAGAGAATGCAAAATATAAAAATCCTACTTGTTCGATAGAGAGGGGAGATACAAAATGCAGACATTTTCATAGTTAAAGATTATATGTATACTAAATACGAGTCATGAAGATAACAGATTCTATTGAAGACGAACATTAATTTTTCAGCAAAAGCAAATGTCACAGAATGACAGAATAGTTGTTTTCCTTATTTTGGTTATTTTGCATATTCATAAAATTGGTATTTTTTTGGATATTTATCTATTTTAATTTTTTTATCGGTTTGGTATATTAAATTGGGCACTCAAAAGTGCCTATGAACTATGTCCAAGGTTATTGTAAATGTATGAGAAGCTTTTAGTGTGAAGAAAATCTTCTCCTATATTATTGATATATATTTGTCCTGTTCTACTTTTCCTCAAATCTGTAGATGCACAGCACATCCATGTTAAGCATAATTAAAACCCAAAAGGGACCAACGGTCGGAGCCAACTGAACCAAGAACGAACTTCATCGAAAGAGCTCATAATGAGAACTGTTTTAGTGAAAAGTTTGCAGAAAAAAAAATAAACAACATTTGTATCTCTTACACAATTTAAACGAAAAGGAATGAACTTAAAATAAAATGTCAAAACAAGACGAATTGTTTCTTTTCATTAATTGCAAGATTTTTATTTCGATTGATTAGAGAAATTAAACACATTGTTTGGTGCTTAATACGTATTTTGATGTGCCAAAAAATATATATTTTAAAATCGCACATTCCAACCCCAGAATAACATTAATTCTAATTTCCCCTCTCTTTGGAACAAGCGTCACTTTCTTATTTTGTATCCACTACTTTTTGCACGTGAAAACCGACCGAAACATTCTAATCCGTTTGTCAAATGAGCACGTCTATGCCCCGGAAGTATATGTGAAATTTTCATAACAAAAAACACCATTAGTAGCCAGCTGTCAGATTTTTGTCTGTAAAATGCGCTTGTGAGCGCAGTTAACGTCCGTATTCAAAACTCATCGAAACTTGACGAAACGTAGCAACTTAATAATAACTTGTTCTCGCTCATTTACGATGGTGGGCCCATCTGCGCCATGACAACCATTATAGTTCAGCCTTAACTCTATACATACTCGACCTGCATTCCCATGAATATTTAAACTCGAAGTCGACTCAACCTAATAAATAAATTACAAATGTTCGATAAATTTATTCAACAAGTTGTCAGTTGTCGCTTCGTCCTTTTTTTTTTTTGTATGACCCATTTGTATGTATGCATGTAACTGTATTGAGATTATTTACACGGTATCTTTACAAGGGATTATTTCCTACTAGCTTACCCACCAGGCGGTGCTCGGGTATACCATACAAAAAGGAACACGGCGCGGCGCCACCTAGTAATCAAAATAGCCTTAGTGACTTCTTACAAACTAAGCTATCTGTTTGTAAAACGACGCCGCAGCACCAATGGGTGATTAAAAAGGCCTGTAAAAGCCCCGTCAAAATCGAGTGCCACCCAGTGGTAATTGAAAAAAGCCTTACTTAATTCTTACAATATCAGCTTTCTACCTGTGAAAATCCCGTCCATTAATAAGAATTAAAGAAAAAAACATCATCGCCGCCCACTGGGTAATTTAAATAGCCTAAGTTACTCACTTGAACATCAGCAATATGCCAGAAAAAGTCCAGTCAAAATCGGTGCAGCCGTTCCCGAGATTACCTGGAACAAACAGACAGAAAGACAGACAAATTTTAAAAATTGTGTTTTTGTTATAAGTAATGTATATACTTTCACATGCAGTAAAAAGCCGACTAAGGCGACACTCAATGAAAAGATGTTTTTTTGTTTTTAATGTGTAATTACAAAGGAATTACAATGCAAATCCATTCAATAAAAAAATAAAATAAATTAGAACTGTTTTTATTGGTTGACATAAGAATTTGACAAAATGCCACGGTTACCAACCTTGGGGGTTAAATTAAAAGTGAATTATGGAGTGAATATAGCGGTTTATTGGGACTTCCATTACTGCGCTAGCTATAGACTACCAATAACTGGCTGAACACAATGACGACAGAAATGGAATACGCATATGAATACACGCGAACTGTATTTTGCGAACACAATGGTAAATTACTGCATATGGAACTGCAATACGCATACGGAAAGGTTGGTTAACTTTTAATTTGTACGTATAGTAAATTTGACATTTCATCTGATGCAGAGAGAAATTATGAATGAGAAAACAATCTTTCTTACGTCTGTCCCTCCCGAACCCTTTTTTTAGTATAACTGAAATGACCAGAATGAACCAGATGATTCCATTCTTCTTGGTGATATTTCAATTCGTGACAAAAAAGTTTATTCTCTCTTCTATCATTTCTTTTTTTGTATTCCATCTATTTTAAAACTCAAATGTCAAAGTTACCTCCGATTGAAATTGGTATGAACAACAAATTTGACAGCTGTTCCATACTCCGTCTCCGTAATGCATTGTGTTAAGGCAGTAAAACACGGCTTATATAAATGAATTCGCTACAGTTTCAATTCAAATAGAACAAGACAGTAATACATTTATAATGCAATTCAATTTGTATTTATTATATTTTTTGTAAAAAAAAAATTAAATTTTTTTTTATTTTTGCACAGCTCTGTATTTAATTTTTTTCCAAGACGATTTTGTTTAAATAATTTGTCGGAACCACGTTATTCATTCACATCAACTCCTTCATTTTAATTAACTAATCTCAGTCTTTTGTTTAGTTCTTATATTAAGAATTAAATCAGAGTTGTAAACCCTAAGAAAGAAACCTGAACTGGAAACCTGAAAAGAGTAAGACACGTTCTACTTGAATTGACCTCTTTATTGTACATTTTCCGAAGTGAACTATGGCGACGACCGACGACTTGTAGGCGCCTCTGCTTCTTGCTCCAGCTGTTGTCTTTTTATCACACCTCGTCTACCTGTCGTTTCATACAAGTATTAACATCCAAGTGTATTTTTCAAATAAACATCTTCAGCCACTGATTCTCCCGCAACAAAGTTTACATCTCTATCCTGTGGAGAACCTTTTCAGTTTACACCTTCGTAAATGAGGTTGGCTATGAAATGACTATTGATTTTGATTTTGAATCTGATTCCAATTCTTTTGGGAGTAGGTAAGCATGGCAGGTGCTATTCAGACGTCCTACACCATTCAAACTCGAATCTAGGCTGACAGACGTTCTCTTCCGTTTGCAGCCCATTATGAGAGTTAAATATTGTTTCTTCGCGGTTCGAATTTCACAGAATCATTTCACTTTGATAACCTCTGAGTAGCCTCTTTGTGTGGAGTTCTGTTTGTTTTTGTAATCTGTTTATGTGGCTTATTGGGTGCATTTTTATAACCTAATTATCTATCAATTTCGGGTAATTTTTGTTTTTTTTTTGGGTTATTTACTATCTCGTCGAATTATTTCAACTAAGCAATATAAAAGCGTTAAAACGTATTTGCGCAATATTATTGGATTTTAATTTTCTGGAAATTGTTTTGAGGTTAAATTGATTGCTGAGATTTCTGCTGAAATTTAGAGTTCTCTTTTTTTACTTCATATTTTTGATATATTGAGCTTAGAGCAAGATTCTATCTATGATCAGATGCTCATCATAGATCATCATCATTATCACCGCAATAACCGGGGTTTGGTCCGGGCAATCAAATTCTTTCATAAATTCCGACGCACGCTATCTAGTTTCGCACAAGTATATATATGGCTAAACGTGGTGGCGATAGTCAGTTCCTTTTGTTGTTGTGCCAATCACGGAATGCTTTTTTGATATGATAACGTCTAGTTTTCGAAGAATGTACTGCTGAAATGATCACGAACGTGATTCTTCTAGGGGTGCGTGCTTTTATTCTTAATAGAGTAAAAAGTATTAAACCCAAGAAAAATTACAGAGGAAAATCGGATAAAGCATAAACAAGTAAGTAACTCCTGCAACTCCGTTATTGCACGAATCAAATGTTTGCATGACCAAAAATTACGGCAAAAAATGTTTGGTCATTTGTAAAAAATATTAAAAATTCTTCAACATCTTCGGTTCCAACGCTCATCGCAAATGACAATCCAATAGTCTACTCTTCAGAGAAGTCAAACTTGCCCGCAGCCCATTTCGCTGCTAGCTCTACGTTGCCTCACAGCAGCGTTGCCCCTCTTGTACTTGAGAATGTAAATTTTTCCATGGGACAGTAGCAAGAGTTCTCAAAGATCTCGATATACACAAATCAGCTGGCCCGGATGGTACACCCCCGATTCTTCTGAAGAGGTGTTCTTCCACAATGGCAAAGCCACAGCGTAAGATTTTCCATCGCTCCTTCTCTTCTGGAATCTTTCCTAGAAGATGGAACACAGCATTTGTCCAGCCTGTCCCCATGAAAAGTGACACATCCTCCCCTTCCTCCTAACGACCCATAGCACTTACGTCCCTTCTTTCTAAGGTCATGGAAGCGCTGATTAACCGGGGCATTTGATAGAGTTTGGCATGAAGCTCTCTTATCGAAAATGTGTGCTTTTGGGATCGATGATACTCTTGTTTGTTTGATTAGAAGCTATCTTCTTGGGCCGTTCAATACAAGTTGAATTGGACGGATTCAAGTCTGATTCCCACAAAATAAATGCTGGTGTGCCCCAGGGCTCTGTTCTGTCTCCGACCCTTTTCCTCACTTTTATAAATGATCTTCTGTCTGTTACTTCTAATCCACTTAACTGTTTTGCTGACGACTCTACCCTCAGCTTTTTATATTCGTTCGATAATTCACGTCCTTCGCCTTCAGACAAACAATTGCAACGGTACCGTATATCAGGCTCATTAAACTCCGATTTACACAGCATTGTCAAATGGGGTAATAGGAATCGTGTAAACTCCACACGATGCTTCGAAACTCAATGCTGACTTCTGTCGTTAAAACTAAACATACCCATGCTATAGGGCAATTCAGAAACAAAGTACTCAAGTCTCTTAAAGTCTTGAGTGCAATACGCCGGTATCAAAATGAAAGCAAAAGCTCAAAGTTGAAAATTCTTTAAATTATTTTATGTGATGTCTTGCGAGCAGCCAATAAATTTCTATTGCAAGACCCATTGACACTAACTAATTGATATTCTAATTCATGCGGCATTTTTTCAGGTTTGTTCTGCCTTTGTTTGCATCTTTTTAACCGATCAAATGATTTGAATTCCATAAAAGCCCTTGCGCTGTTGCACAATACCCTCAAGCGGAGGCAACAAACAAATAAAAACAACAACAAAACCAAAAGCTTACGCTTGAATAATGAGCGCGCGTTACAACGACTGGTTTTCGTATGTTTCCCACATACGTTTTTTTCGCGGCTCTAAATATTCAAAGTGGGAATACGTATATACTATCTCTACAAACATGCAATGATGCATGAAATGTAAACAAATAAATTAAAATAAAAAAAAGATACAAACAAATATCCCAGAATAAGTCAGATTAGCGTATATTGTTAACGCGCTTTGATCTTGTGTTGCGCCTAACGTATGTGATGGTGTTGCTATAACGTATGAGGTTCGAATGGCGTTTTAATTAAAAACGAAATAAATGGATCAATCAGAATTTAATCGTTGATTGGCAGTTGCAAATATAAGTTTTTTTTTGCATAGCTTATACAGACAATTGGACGTGCAAATCGTTTTAAATTATAAATCGCTTGACCTTAATGGTATCGCATTGATGATGAAGATGAATAGAACCATTGTTTTGGTTGCTATATTGACTAGTCATTAACGACATAATTGACATTACGAAATAGAGATACAAATGGTTTTAATTTAGAGATGCGCTTTATTTGCTGTTTTGAGTGTTAAAATAACGTCAAAGCATCCGCACAATTGCTTTTTACATTGGACTGGAAGTTAAATCGCTGCTTTAAAAAGCGTAGAATAATGTTTGGAGTTCAACAGAATAAAGTGTTTTAACAATTTTTTAAAAGAGATCGAACAAAAAGTTGACAAACAAACGGTTGCCAATCAGCGCAATTGGGTAAAGTTGGTTTTCAGTTTTTTTTTAGATCTTAATCCTTTGTTCAGTCAATTAGATTTACAAACCTCATAAATAGTAGAATATAATGTTTATTATAATAAATAAATACTATCCACCAGAGATTAAAAAAATTTATTTTTTTTCTTAAAACAATCCCTGTTTAAAAACATATTAAAATCGAGAACGTTACAAACAGAATAAGCTTGTCTTAAACAACGGGTTGAAGATTCATTGTAACCATAGTTATTTCTATGAAGGTGAAGGCATATCAATATTTCAGTGAATGAGCCAGCTTTAGATACAATATAGTCAAATATAGTCAATGTGATTAAAGAAGATTAATTTTGTATCAAATATAACCCCAAGATCTTTTTTTCCATATTTCTAGCTAAATTTGTTTCACCTACGCTATAAGGAAACATTATTGGAAATTGATTCCAATGAAAACGCACACATTGGCATTTTGACACATTAACATGAAGGTCATTGTCTACATATCAATCATAAAGCCTGTTTAGGTCTTCTTGTAAAATTTTAAACTAATGCAATCTAGAGTGGACTTGATATTTAAATATAGTTTAATGTCGCCGGCGTACATTAATTTTTGAATATTTCAAAAATGTCATTAATGAAAATAAGAAACAATAGAGGTCCTAAGTGGCTACCTTGTGGAACGCCGGAAATAACGTCCACTGAATCTGACAAAGTATTATTGATTTGAACGCGTTGTGTTCTCCCTGTAAGATAAGGTTCAAAACCATTTTAGAATTGAAGAGAAAAAAGCAATTTTTGGATCTAGTATAGAATGATTTACTCTATCAGAAGCCTTTGAAAAATCCGTATAAACTACTTCGCACTGACAGGCAGTAGTATACCTCCCATTCACGAACCCATGCTGTAGTGGAGAAATAACTTATTTTAAAAGAAAGACTAATTTTTCATCACTATCGTCATCTCTTTATTATTATTTAATTTTTATCATCACTATTTATAATAAAATTGAAGCAGTTTCGGCCTGACCGCGCATCACGCGAGAACGGCAAAGCGGAATTGAACAAATCTTTTTTTAATTATTAGGTATTTTACTCGAGAAACATATAGGACACATTTTCTTTAAATAAATTAATTAAAACTTTGTAAATTGGCCATAAATTGGGTTTTTGCTACGTTAACACCGTGTCTCAACGAGCTATATTTTATAGAAAAATATAATGATACACAGAAATAGCAGGTATGCTGGTATGGTGCATACAAATCGCCAGATTAAATTAAAAGTACCTATGTTGTTTTTTTTTGTGTAACTCGTTCACTTAAAAAAAAAATATTTAACACGTTTTACAACTTTTCAAGATGATAGCCTCCTAGCAAAGACACTTAGTTAACACGCTTATAATGACTTAACACAAAGCGAACGTTTTAAGAAATTAAATAGAAGATACCGTTGTGCATTGGTTTCGTAATGGAAGGGAAAACTTGAGCAGGTTGAAGTGTTCCACATTCGTGTAGTGCGACTAAAGTATGAGTATCTATACCTAACATTGACTGAATGGTATATTGATGTGCTCTCTTATTTATTTCATATTGATTGCCTCTGTACAAATCCACTCAAAACTTGATTTCACTTTTAGTTTGATAATTTTTTTCTGCCCGTAGTAAATTGTCTGGTGCCAAGGAGAGTGATATTTGATATGATATCAGCCCTGGAATTCGTATGTCAATACGAAAAAGCCAACTGGGACGGTTCATTATATTTCATTTAATTTCTTCAGGACCTTAAACTGGTCACAATGCTTCTTTGATAGTGACGTAGACTCCAGCTTAGTTATGGGTAAAAAAAAAGATTATTCTTTCAAAATGCAAATTTTTTTACCGAACGGATCAAAAGGTCTAATGGTCCAATGATTCGATTCTAGACTTAAGATTAGGTTAGGAGAAAAACCGGAACTGCTTGTAGCCAAATTTGCGGCAAACTCAATGCTGCCACCAGGTTTTATCGCTCCTCCTCTACACGAAAGCGACTCATTCAGTCGGATTTATTTTTTAAATATTTTAATACACAAACCATCTGGTGCGGATAGCATCCCGCTATTATTTTTTTACATCAGGGGGTCAATTCCCGATCTGTGAACATTTTTTAATACACACTTCGACAGCAATTTATCATACTGAGTTCGAGAATAGCATTAAGCGAGTTCAGGCAGTGATAAAATGAAAAAAACACTGTGAAAACTGAAATTATAAATTTTTATATCGCTTCATAGTTTTACAGATCGGAAATCGACCCCCTGGCTGTTTCAACCAATTGAACTTACGTTTCTGCTTTCCAAGGTCATCAAAACATTGATTAATTTTCCCGCTAGAGAAATATTTCGAAGATTGATCTCACCCAAAAGTGAAACCTAAATCCATGGTTTTGGCCAAAATAAGATTACTGCGGTTGATATTTTTAAGTCGTTTTTTTAATCGAAAATGCGTGCATTTTTGGACTAGAAGAAACTCTTCTTCGTTCCATCAGTAATTTCTCTTTCGAACCGTTAAATACGATTAAAGTTTGATATTCAAAAATTAAATACTGGTGTGCCTTAGGGTTCAGTTGTATCCCCGGCACTTGTTTTAATATTCATCAATGAGCTATTATCCGAAAACTCTAATCCAAGAAATAGATTTGCTCACGACTTTTCATTCGGATATGTAACGGCAGCGTATGATAAGTTTAAATATTCTGAACTTGAATGTAATGCCCAATATGTAATTAAAAACAATAAAACAGCTGTTTTTTTAAATAACATTATAAGGGTAACCAAAACCCCTTTTATGGCAAAGACAAATTTCAAATCAAAAACCCACTTCACAGTGTCCTTCCAACTTGTCTTAAGAAATTATACTCAAAAACTGTCCACAACTCAGGACAATTCAAACACCTTTGGTGATCCTCTATACTTGGCACACGGAAATCCATTAAAGAATCCACATTTTCTATTGCGAACACTGCAAAACATTTATCATTTAAGTTATTCCATAATTACAGTCAAACTAACAAGACGAAATAGCATTTCAAAAACCGATTTTTATACAAATTGTACAATGTACGTGTCTTTTACATAAATTGCCAAGTTGTAAGTCTTTTATGGTATTCTGTGCAAAGCTAGAAAATTGTTTTCATAAAAATAAAAGCCAAGACGCTAAAACATTTTCACACTCGTTCGTATAAATTTTAAATAAATTTATTAAGTTCAACGAAAAACACAATCGTATGTCATCCCCTATTTGGAAATTTTACTTATTGTTCGAAGTCGAAGTCGCGTCTGGCGATGTTATTCACGAGGCAATTTAGAAGTGCCTTCCTTGAAAACTTGTTGAATAAGCTTTGGCAAAAGAAATTATATGAAAATTCATAAAGAAAAACCCGGAATCTATATAAACTTGAACAATGTTGCCGTCACCAACGGTCACTCCTCTTCCCTCGACTCACATTCCGTCATTACAAGGTAAAAAAAAAACCTCCTGTAACCATAGCTAGCCACGTTGGCATAACAAAGAAGGATTTCAGTAAAATCCAAGCGGAAAATGGAAAAGTCATTTTCCCTCGAATTCAGTTGTATGGATATTTTTTAAACCTCAAGTTGTCAGGAAAAAAAGGTCGAATTTCCTTGGGAAAAATTAAATTCAAAGAATTCAACACAGTAAGTTCATTATTTTGTTTGTCCCCAATTTTTTTTGTTGCATCTCGAAAACATCGTTTTTAAGCATCATGCACAAATGCACTTTTTGAATGCATTTATGTAGAGACGGACGTGAACAGCCCCAGATCAGAGTGCCGCAGAGCGAAAATATTTTGTCTGCTAATTATCCATCAAAAAGTGTCTGCAAAGTGGGTTTTTAAATTTTTCAAAAATAAAAAAAAATATATTGTTTTTGAGCGTTGATGTTTCCGTTCTACTTTTACGTTACAAAATAACGAAAAATTTTTGGCTAACTTTGTTCGGTTGCATTTTATGTTGTGCAAAATTTTCTTGGGAAATTAATGCTTTTGTGATGACACAGTGTGGGAGGAAAGTGTTCGACAAGTCGTTTGGCGCAAATGTGTTTTGATGTCAGCAAAAACAGCATTAGAGTCTTAAGCTAGCTATATAGGAAAATAAAAAAAATGGTGACGACTGGGTCGCACATACTTGCTCCTATGTGCCTGATCACATTGTATCGCTAGATCTTTACAAAAAAGAAGCAACATTTACGTATAACACTGTCTGAATTTATAAAAAAGTGTCAAACCACAACACTTAACGGTTTTTTTATAAAAATAATGTACGCCATCACACGTCTTGAATAACAAGGAATTTATGAAAAAAGTATTTCGAAAATTGTAGGACGGATTTTGATAAAATACTGTTTTTTATTATTAGTTTTTTTTGGATTTTTTTTTTTTTTTTAGATTTTATTTCTTTTAATATACAGCTGATCATAAAGTTTTAAATATTTGTTTTTGATTAGTTTTATAAATATTAAACTTACAAAAAAAAATCAAAAATTATTATAAATAGACAAAAAATTATTCAAAATGTTGGTATGCAGAATTAATTTAATAAATAAATAAAAATTATATAATATATAATATTTATAAATGAATAAAAATTCAAGTATAACATTTTATAGAAATCTAATGAGCCGTTACCGAGAAAGTCGAGAGTTAAAAAACCGTTGGATGAAAGGTACTGTTAATAGACTTTTCCTGTAAATTAGTTTTTTAAAAAAATGATAGCCCATACCTACAACAAAATATCTCAAATATATTTATCAAAATTGTTGGAGCCGTTTTCAAGAAAAATAAGCTTTTCCTTACGATTATATGGCCAGTACCGTAATTTGTAGCCCTTAAATTCAAATTTCAATTTCCCCTCTGAGGAATGCCAAAAGAATCACACATACCAAATTTGAAGGTAATCCATTATTAAGCCGTTTAAGGCAGCTCGTTATACATACAGACGGACAGACTTACAGACAGACATATTTTGTCACTAACTTTTTTAGCTTCTCTATGATGCTTGATTGTTATCTCGATTTTTTTATATTCACGAATTCTAAACTTGCTTTATACAGTGGACTCTCTCTAAGTCGATTTTTTTACGGGAAACCAAAGTTTGTTTAAGTTAAGGGGGGTTGTGGAAAAATTCGAGTTAGAGAGAGAACCTTATTTTTATTTAAAACGTTTATTTAATGGAAAACAGAATTATATTCATCAAAAAAAAAAAAAAAAAACCCTTCTTATTAACATAACATAATACCCCGTGACTATTTGTGGTTAGTGAATCGGTCTGCTAAGCGAACGGTCGGGGTTCGACTCAAAGTAAGAGCCACCCTTTAATCCGGGGTACTTCATCATGCGAGGAACTGACAAAACCTCCAAGAGCAAAGATTCTCTCAAAAAAGAGCATCTCATGTAGCCGTTTGGATTCGGCAGTAAATTGTAGGTCCCTTCCATTGCAGATTCACAACACACACACAGGAATGATTCTCTTTTGCTCCAAAACTGACTCTGTAAGATATTTCGGTGGCCACTATTCTGTCTAAATTCGACTTCTGGAATGAAAATAATTATCAAGAATCGAGAGAATGTGTTCGAGTTAGAGAGAGTTTCGACTAAGAGGGAGTTCGACTTAGAGAATGGGTTCTATATGGAAAACTGAGGGTAATGTTAAAATATGGCGAAAAATTTCAAGTTAGGGGGAGATTCGACTTATGGAGAGTCTACTGTAGTACCTATAATCGCTAGTTAATTTCCACATTTCCTTTCACACGACCGTCGTATTCTAGTATCCGTTCAACGGAGGTTTCTCCGCTTTGCCCTTAGAAGGCTTCTTTGGAACGAACAGCAGCTCCTTTCCCCATATGAAAGTCGTCTAACTGTTATTGATATGCAATCACTTGAACTGAGACGTCGATGATATTATCCCTATAACTTTTAAGTAAAAACATTGACTCCTAATCCCTTCTTCATAAAATTTCCTTTCTAATTATTCATAAGTAGTCATCTTTCGATCCCCTCTTCAAAAGCTATAGATCAAATGAACCTATTTCCCTTGGGTCGTTGTCTTAATGAAAATAAATCCTTTTGCAATCAATGTTAGTCCAGAGACCAAAACGTTTTATTCTAATATCGTCCTATAAGCCTTTTGCATGTGTCGAAAAATTCTATAATAGAAAAAAAGCAGGCGCATAAACGCCATTTATCAAAACAAATGCAACAACTCCTGGATTTAGTTAGCCTCAGACATGGAACAATCTAAAACCTTGAAGTCTGCCGATGTTTTCTGAGGTCAACCTGGCGCAATCGGAAACTTAGGGCGAAGCAAAGAATGTGGCCCCAGTCGAGAGGACACCAATAGTTGGTTAAAGAAAAATAAGAAGAAGGTCAATTACTCGAGTCAGATCTTCCACTCCTCTTAAAGGGAAACATCCCTAGAATATGACCGAAACGCCTTCATTCTTGATAGTAGGGGATATCATCTTTTATTCAAGGCTGTTTCGGACAAAAAATCCGTTTTATACCAAACTGCAGATTAATATTAAATGACTTCATAGTATAACAAACAAACCTCCTTCCCTAAATCATCCTACATTTAAGCCTTTTCCACAGGAACCGTGATTTTTTTCGGAATACAAACTAACTTATTTTTAAATCCAGAACCTCATCCATCTTTCTACCAAATTTAATCCAAATCTGTTTTGCTGTTTAGGCGTATTTGCGGAACAAACATCTAAGCATCTAAACATTTAAATCCTACTTATGTAGTTATATCATAAATTTGAATGTTTGTCTGTTTGTTCCACAATCACAGAAAGGCTTAACGGATTTGGATGACATTTGGTTGGTAGATGGATGACGATGAGGTGCTGAATTGAAATATAGGATACTACTATCTCGGTTCTTGGAACATTTTCTAAAATTCCAAATGTTTCAAGATGGTGATTGTGTCACAAAAAGCTTTCTGGAGCTTCTATCTGCTCGATAGATAATGATAACGTTAAGAATAATAGTAAATAAATGTCTCTTAAACAATTGCCCAGTGTTCTAGAGACTGGTGCAATGTTTCATGTCTTTCCTTATTTTATCGTTTCTTTTATAAAAAATGTTCACTTGAAGTAGCCAGCTTAATTCCCCCTAAAAGTTTCTCCCGTAATACTCGTCTCGCAAGGAATGCTCATCAGTTCATCTTGAGCCCAATTTTGGACGATTAGAGAAGATATAGAGATTCTTTTTTTAGCCGAACAACACGAATTTGGAATAGTTTACCCGGTGAGATTTTCCCTTGCCATTTTGATCTGCAAGCAATATTAATCCACACCTCCTATTCTTCCCCTCCCTATCGTCCTAATGCCCGCGCAGTGTGTTCTACATTAAAAGGGAAACAAATTGTCCCTTGTGCGCGCGTTAATTATATACAAAAAAAATCATGCAATGCAGCTAATATAGCTTGAACCAACAACTAATTCACTTGGCCATTCTACTGCGTAGCTCTCTTCATATTTCTCTGCTCATCTCTTTTTGTTCTCTTAATTCTCCCTCTGCGCAACCGACCGTTGGCCAAGCGGTTCATGCTATACAATGTAAAGTGTACAAGGATATCAAGAATTTAACTGTAAGTAAGAGAAACTAATAAGAAGTATTTCGAATTATTATAGGCTTAGATTATTAGGCTGATATTTGATGCCTAGGGAGAAAGTGGATCGAATTTCAAAATTTTAAATTCATGATTTAAAATATTACTATTGATGTTATCGGTATTTTACTGTTAGAAAAAAATGTATAGAAGTTCCAATGATCTTCAGAAGTATCTGATGTTTTAAATATTTCAAGGATTACTGGTATTTTATTTAAAATTAAGTTTTTGAAAGCTTTCATCTGGTATTTCATCAATTTGTGTTAATTTCAAGTTATAAAATCAAGTCGTTTTTAACATGTAACAACTATAAAACATTTTTATAAAAAAACTTGTTTAAATTGTATTATTGAAAATGCCCTTCTGGCAACACCTTTCAATGAATTATAAATTTGCAGTACCTGGCAATGCAGTATCTGGCAATGAAATTTCAATTTAAAATCTCTGAAGCTTCCTTCAGAAAATGAAGCTTTTTTAATTTCTGTATATAATAGTCGAATGTAGAATACTCAATTTTACTAGGTTGTCATCGTTTAAATTTGAAGTCTGAAAAGTACGGTAGAGTTCCTCAGCCTCTGTTAGAAATTTTGATTAAAAAAATATTAATTTTTAAAACACTTTGTTTGTCTAAAGATTTCTTTTACAGCCGACTCTGCGTTACCCAGACCTATACCCAAGTACCTTCCAATACACCAAAATAATATTTCTGGAATCTTAATCAGGACGGTAGAGTTCCTCGGCCTCTGAGTATACTTTTCAACGATATTATTCGCTGACAGGTATTTGGTCTCGCGATTCAGAGGTTACCAATCTGACGTCTTTCTCGAGAACAACTATAACTAATTTGATGAAACTTTCATCAAGTGTTTTTGCGGCTATATGTTCTGTTATGAATTATAAAAAAAAATCAAAAAAATTTATTACAATTCAGTTTGTAAGACTTCTTAAAAATATAGCTTATTTTAAAATTCAAATTGTCGATAGCTTAAATAATGGTTAATATAGAAATATAATAATATGATCTTAAATCAATAGTTGTACAAATTTAATTCCACCAGACTGTAGCTACAAGCACGTAATTTATATTATTCAATCTTGTGTGCAAAGATGCACAACCAAAGAACAAAAATTGGCGCCCAATGCCAATCGATGCGTTTTATATTCTTTTTATTTTGTTTCCTACTTAATTTAAATAAATACACTTAAAACAATTCTTTCTATCAACAAAAACCCTAAATGACCTAAATTTAAGACATTTTTTAATTGAATCCGACATGTGTATCTTAACAGCGTTGCATTCGCTTTTGAGATTGCTGCTGCTGCATCTCCTGTCAGAGAATTATTCTATTTGGCTGCTGCAAACACACACAAAAAAAATTATTTAAGAACAAACTATTTTACATTTTTTGTTTATTTGTGTCTATATATCTTTCTTATTTATCATCAGGTTGCACATTCATTAGATAAAATAGAATGGCAAACGTATTTCACGCGTGCACTACTAAAACATGACTCATTTGTAATTTCGATGTCGCCGCCAGTGTAATCAAAAAGAACCAAAAGGGAAATTTTCAATTAAAAAAAAGGAACCAAAAAATTACTTTCAGTGACTATTAGTGATGGAATTTTTTTTCTTAATTTTCTTAAAACAAAATAAATAAATCACCAAAAATGCTGTGTGACAAATTGAGGCTTTGATAAATGATATTTTGAGTCAAAAGTGAAACTAGTTGAAATTTTTGTCAGTAAAAAGATACAAAGCAACTGAAGTGATCAGAGAGTTTTTGTTTTTGAAATATATTTTTTTTTTGTTTATTGAAATATTTTGTGTTGTCAAAAAAGAAACAAAAAATATTTATTTTGTCTGCTGAATATTAAGAAAAAACAAGGAAAAAATGGCTGGAATATTTCGAAGCCATTCGGTTAGCGCAACACCTATCAAACGGACATCGCTAAGTCCTTTTTGGTAAGCTTTTTTTGATTTTTTTTTTATATTCTTGATGATTGTGTTAATTTTTTTTTAACAAATAAAACAATGAATTGCATGTTTAAGATAAATATTTTATTAGCATGGTTAATTTTATATATTTTTTTTGTATGATTAATTGCATTTGGAAAGAATTTTTCATAAATTATTTATTCATTAAATTTTGTCATAATTTTTGAACTGAACCAAAAAATATTTCTCAGGTTGTATTTTGAACGATAAATTTAATAATTTGGAAAATCTGTTTATTTTGATAAATTTGGAACCGAACTTTTGTATGATAGAACAAGACAACATATTAAACCTTTAACTTAAAGAAAACCCAAAACTCGACGTTTGTTTTTTAAGTTCCAAAGTATAAAAAAGTAAACGACAACAAAAAGAAATATTAAGCAGATGCCTTTAAAACTATCGTCTAAATTCGAAAAAAAAACTTATGACGGGACGAACCTGGGTCTCAACAAACATGACATGGGTCTCTCCAGCCAGCTTGGTCTTTGGCTATCTGCCTCCAGTTTCGCAATCCAAGTTGGTTGAGTTCGTCCTCCACTTGAGCGCGCCACCTAAGGCGAGGTCTTCCTTGACTGCGTCTACCCTCTGGGATGGAATCGAAGATCCTGCGAGCCGGAGCATTGTTGTCCATTCGCTCTACATGACCCAGCCATCTTAAATTTTTTTGACCAGGTCAATGTCAATGTACAGCTCGTATAGTTCTTGGTTGAACCTTCTCCTCCAAAGCCCGTTAACGCAGATAGGGCCAAAAATCTTCCGAAGAATCTTACGCTCGAAACGACTAAGGATATCTTCATCCGCTTTAGATAGAGTCCATGCCTCGGCGCCATAGAGCAGGACTGGGATGATTAGGGTCTGATACAGAGTCTCCTTTGTCTTTGGAGAGAGGGCTTTGCCTTCCTAGCCCATAGAAACAGCGATTGGCAAGAGTAATTCTTCGCTTTATTTCTGACGAGATGTTGTTTTCAGATGTTATAGCGGATCCGAGGTACACAAAGTCAATAACTACCTCAAAGTTGTACCTGTCTGTTGTGATGTTTTGTCCAATCTGCCGGTGTTGTGTGTCCTTTTTTGTGGACAGCAGGTACTTCATTTTGGCCTCATTGACTGCTATTACCATCTTAGCCGCTTCAGCTTCAATGCTAGCAAAAGTTCCAGTGACAGCTCGCCGAGTTCTGCAAATGATGTCTATGTCGTCAGCGTATGCTAGCAATTGCACAGACTTGAAAAAAATTGTCCCACTACAATTGACTTGCGAGTTTCTTATAATTTTTTCAAGTATTAAGTTGAAGAAACGCACGATAGCGCATCACCTTGGCGGAATTCTTTTTTGACGTCAAAAGCTTCTGTGAGGTCAGTACCAACCTTGACGGAGCAGCGAGAGTTCTCTATCGTCATCCTGCACAGTTGGACGAGTTTTGTGGGGATGCCAAAACCAGACATGGCTCTGTATAGCTCGTCTCTATAAATGCTATCGTACGCGGCCTTAAAATTGATAAAGAGGTGGTGGGTATCGAATTGGAATTCTTGGGTAGCTTCCAGGATCCTGGTCTGAAACAACACTGATAGAGGCCAATCAGGTTGCTGACGGAAGGTTTCAGGCGTTCACATAGTACGGCAAAGAGGATTTTGTAGGCGATATTCAGGAGACTTATTCCTCTATAGTTGGCTCAGTTTAGAGGGTCTCCTTTCTTGTGGATCGGGCAAACGATGCTGAGGTTCCATTCATCAGGCATACTTTCTTCTGACCAAACTTTAGAGATGAGTTGGTGTATGCACTCAACCAGGTCATCTCCGGCCGCTTTTAAAAGTCCGTCGGGTCCAGCAGCTTTGTTGTTTTTTAGTTTAGATATTGCTATCCTTACTTCATTTTGGTCAGGTGGACGGAAGTTTTGTCTGTCATCGTCCATGTTGAATGGTTCATTCTGCCTGACAGCGGGATTTTGGTCTTCATCTCCGTTTAGAAGCCTGCAGAAATGGTCCTTCCATGTACTCAGCACCGACTGTGACCTTGGTACGAGGTTTCCATTTCTGTCTCTACAGGCATCTGTGAGGGTTTTTTTCCTTGGCACGTTCTTTTTACCTGTTTGTAAAACTTCCGCTCCTGGAATAGCATCTCTGATGGCTTGTTGGCAGTGTTGCCACTGGTCTTCAGCACTTGATGCTGGCGGTACTGGACTTCTTGAGAGGTTACGGGATATTCGATCGTCATAGGTTCTGGCGGTTTCTGGCGATTGCAGCTTTCCGACGTCATACTTCCTCACATTATTACTCTGTTGTTGTGGTGTTCGGGTTATTCGCATTCTTACCTTTGATGTAACAAGGTAGTGGTCCGAATCGATGTTAGTTGCTCGGAAGGTGCGAACGTCGAAGATACTGGGGGCATGTCTTGATCAATCTGGTTGACGGTTCTTTGATCTGAGTGTCGCCAAGTCCCTTTGTGTATATCGAGATGAGGAAACCATGTGCTTGCAATGGTGACGTTATGTGCAGCTGCAAAGTCAATTAGCCTAAGTCAGTCCTACCAAAGATTTCTTTTTTTCTATTTTGGCGTTAAAATCGCCTAGTACGATCTTAACGTCGTATTTAGGGCATTGCTCATAGGTTTTGTCGCGGAGCTCGTAGAAATCATCCTTGGTGGCGTCATCTTTGTCCTCTGTGGGGGCATGAGCGCATATTAGGCTAATTTTGGCGAATATAGCCTTGATACGGATTGTCACAAGTGGCTCACTTACCTGTCGAAAGCCCAAGACTTCTTGCCTAAGTCTACCTCTTATGACGAATCCTCACCCAAATAAACGCTGTGGTCTTCTTGCACAATCACCGTAGTACACGTCACAGTTTTTCATCCTCCTCTTGGCCGGCCCATCCCATCGCACTTCGTGGATGGCAGTAATTCCTTATCTGTAGCAGTTGTTTGGCTGCACGTGATCTGTTAAGAGTTCTAACATTCCACGTGCAGATCCGAAGGTCGTTGTCCTTAATTCGTGTTTTCGGGTCGTCAACAGTTAATCCGTCCTTTTCCGAGGCTATTAGTCGCCTCGCAACTTTTTCTTTTTTCCATGGCAGGGTTGTTAACCCTATGCAAAACCCCCAACTTGGAGAGCCAGTTCCTTTGTTTGATTCCTTGGACAAAAGGAACCGGAGAATCCGGAGTCAGTAACCCGCTTCGGGGATATGAGCGCTGCCGTTGCTCATCCGCCACCATCTCTATTTCAATGCCTTGACTTGCATTGAATTGTCCCAATGACCTTATCTCCAAATACGTCGAAGTAGCTCATTAGAACCTTTGCTTCGTTAACTGTTGACGCCACCGTTGGTCCAATTGGTTGGGCTCATCCGCCGTACGTCCTCTTTCTGAGGGTATCGTGCAAGACTTCTGCGAATCGATCAGAACAGTCATTAAAGCAGAGCATTATAGTATTGTTATTTTGTCTGTGTTCAACACTCGCGCTTATAAGTTTCGCAGGAATGTCCGGATGGACAGACCAGTACCCGGTGGTTACCGCGGCCAGGTAAAATAAGCACAATTGATGTGTACGAGATATTTGCAGCAACTGTTTGATGCCTTTCAGTGCCTACCCTATTTATAGAGCACCCAACCACCCAACAACCTGTCATCGATTTATTAGACGTTATCTAGTCAAAAAGGTTATGTGGATCAAATTCATTACTTTGATCCAAAGTTCATAACACCGAATATCACTTTTCCTATCCGTTTTCATTTCAACTATCGCTTTAAAACTTTTTGAACATATTTTGATATTTTCCACTTCCCACCTTAACTCAAATGTCCATTTGCATCGAAAAAATTCCTCTTAAAAAACAGTTGCGAAAAATTAATTAGCATTCGTGTCAATTAAAAACAAAAAATTCAAATTGCATGCAACAGGCAGACTATCGTTTTTCTTTGCGATTAATTATTTGTCTGCTAATACTTGTACGTGACTTGATTAAAAAAAAAATGCATAACGGCATACGCCCTCCCTCAAATTCAGCTCCCAGAGTAATAATTTGTTTTTAAATCAAAAGGAAAGTTTATGCATATCAGTCGTGTCGTTCATGTGAATCCAACTAAGTACGAGCTGTGGTCGAACCACCAGCAACTCGAAAGTTCGTTAAACCTCGTGTAATCGCTCATAATAACTTCACGTCGTGATAAATAGTTTTTTGTTTGCCAAATACAAGCCTTCTTATCACTTATCACCGAAAACGACAACCCAGTTCAAATAAAAATTGGAGCAGGAGTACTCACTCAACAGCATATTGTCAAAGTAGACAAATCCATACGCCATACCTCAAACGCTGACATGACAGCGGGGTGTTGCGGAAGCGAAGAGTGGAGTAGTGCGTGTTGTTGAAACATTTACCACAGGCCGGGCTAAAATGACGCTTGTGATAGATTTTCTTAAGAAAATCTTGTAAACTGATAGTTCATGTAGAGTACTCGGTGAATTTAAATATCAATTTTGAGTTTTTTTTTCCTATTTTTGGTTAAGTGTTGATGTGCACTAAGGGGATGAGGTTATGCAAGATAACATGTGATTTATAGATGTGTTGATGTGTTTACACGGTGCGACAGTGGCAAAAGGGCTTCGAGTATGAAATTGTTAAGAAAGAGGTGATTGGGCTCTCCTAACATTAAACTCATAATGAGTGGAGCAAAGCGCAGTGGTGAATACAGACTTCGTGTCAGAGCCCAACGATCCTTTTGCAATGATGTTTTCAGGTAAATTTATGATGCCTTTTTTTAATCCCGAATAGAAAAATAAACACAAATAAAAAAATGAGTTAATTATATACACTTTCGCGGTCACTTGATTTTTTGGCTGTATACAATTCAAAACGACCGATTTTCATGATTTTTTACTTGCGATTATAGGAAGTATTTATAAGGTAAGTTTAGGATTCGTGAATATAAAAAAAATTGAGATAACAATCAAACATGACCTTACGATCATGGAAAAGCCTAAAAAAATCATTGACAAAAAATGTCCGTCTGTCTGTCTGTCTGTCTGCAGACTAAACGGGTTAAGGGATTGCCTTCAAATTTGGTATGCGTTAATCTCTTGGCATTCCTCAGAGGGGAAATTGAAATTTTATTTTTAGGGCTAAAAATAACGGTACTTGCCATACGACTGTTTAGGAAAAGCTTATTTTTTCTCGAAAACGGCTCCAATGATTTTGATGAAAATTTTTGAGAATTTTTTGTTGGTATTGGCTATCATTTGATCAGAATTTAAAATTAATTTTTTTTTTTTCAAAAAACTAGAAATAAAAAACAGAATTTTATCAAAATCCGTCCTACAATCTTAGAAATACTTTTTTCATAATTTTTTTGTTTTGTGTTCAAAATGTGTTACTCTCAACGTAAACGTTATTTGTATTTGTCAAAGATCTTGCCTTCCAATGTAATTAGGCACATAAGAGCAAGTACGTGCAACCCAGTTGTGCCCATTTTTTTAAGTGTTCATTTTGACGGCGGATTAATTAAAAAATAAATTGCAAGACTGGATCGCAACGTATTTGGAAAAAAATGGAGTACGCCATCACACGTCTTGTATAATAACAAATTTATGAAAAAAGTATTTTCGAAAATTGTATAACGAAATTTGATAAAATCCTGTTTTTTTTTTGAAAATTTGATATACTGCATATCAGAATTTTTTTAATATACATGTGATTATAAAATTTAAAATAATATTTTTGATTAGTTTTAAAAATATTTATTAAAAAAAAAGAATTCAAAAATTCATTTAAATCAGAAAGAAAAGTAATGCAAAATATTGGTATGCAGAATTAATTTGGCTACCTAGATCTTCTTATATATAAAGTTTGACAGAAATCCAAAAGCCAAGTTACCAAGAAACCAAAAATTACAAAAACCGTTATATGAAAGGTGAAAGGTATCGTTAATAGACTTTTAGTTAACGGTTTTATATACCGTTATTTTAAGCCCTAAAAGTAAAATTTTAATTTCACCTCGAGGAATGCCAAAAGAATCATACATACCAAATTTGAAGGTAATCGCACAGACATTTTTTCGCAATCACTTCTCTATGATCATAATGTCATGTTTGATTGTTATTTAATTTTTTTATGTTCACGAATCCTAAATTCGCCTTATAGTCCCTATCATCGCAAGTAAAAATCATGAAAATCGGTTTTTTTTGATTTTTTTGTCAGCCAAAAAAAACGGTGACCGCGAAAGTGTATAATTAACAAAAATAATTACTTAATAATTACAATAGAAAATAGTTTTGACAAGTAAAATGTAGATTTTAGATTCTATTTGTAAAGGGTTTTCCAAACCATTTGAGATATTTCAAAAACTTTATTATATTATGAATGGAACTCGACTTAGTTCATATGGCCACCGCGGGCACGTTTGCAGCGGTCGATTCGTTCGACCCAATTTTCGATGACTCGGCCACACATTTCGGCCGAAACGGCCGCTATTTCGCGTTCAATGTTGGCTCTCAGCTCTTCCAACATCTTCGGCTTTTTGGCATAAACCAATGACTTAACGTAGCTTCAAAGAAAATAGCCTAGAGGCGTTAAATCGCACGAACAAGGCGGCCAATCGACTGGCCCATTTCTTGAGATAACACGCTCATCAAACTTACTCTTCAATAAATCGTTTGTAAGATTTGTTGCACCATCCTGTGGAAATCACATGTTGTCCAAGTCCATATTTTCCAATTCGGGCCAAAAATAATCGGTAATCATGGCGCGATAACGCTGGCCATTCACAGTAGCGTGACGATCGTTATCGTCGACGAAAATATATGGTCCAATAACGCCGCCAGCATGCAACCGCCCCAAACAGTTATTTTTTGTGGATGAAATGGTGATTCTTGAAGCAAATGTCGATTTTCAGCCGACCAATAACGCATATTTTGCTTATTGACAAACCCATTGAGCCAAAAATGAGCTTCGTCACTGAAGATGATTTTGCGATAAAATTCAACAATTCAACGGTCTTAAAGTTTTGATCACCGACTCCGAATTTTGGTAATTTTTTTTTATAATTTGCAGACGTTGCCCGCTCGTGTACTTTACCATGACGAAAATGTTGAGTTTACTGAATAAATTGACAATAACAGTTCGATGATCAGTGAAAGGGTGCGTTCACAAATTAAACTCAAAGTTATCAAAGCCCTATTGGAAAACCCGATATTGCCTTTTAGACTTCAACATGACTTTGCACGACACTAGTTAGAATAATTAGAAAGATAAGAAAGAATTTTTTTTTTCGGCGCAGTAGATCGAGAATTAGGTATTTTCTCACTTAAAACTCACGGACGGCTCTAGCTTGCACTTGAAGTTTAGAAAAAAAATTTCAAAACCTGAGTATCGAACTAACGACCTCGGCTCAGAAGCAAACTTCTTATTTACTGCACCAATGCCGCCGTAGCCTAGATGATTTACGACAGATGTATTTAAAAACGAATTAAAAAAATTATAAATTGCACGACTGTATCGCACGTACTTGCTCTCGCACTCTCGTAAAAATAATAAAATAATAATAAAATTTGATAAATATTAAAGGAACTTCAAATTTTTTATTCGATTTTTCTGACTTTTGATTGTTTGAAAAAAGTACGTGTAATTTTTTTTTAAATCGTAGGAAAAGTTTTTAAATAAAAAGGTTTTTATTTAACTTTTCTTAAAAATTCAAAAATATAGATTTTTGAAAAAAAAAATTTAAGAAAATTATTAAAAATACAAAAAAAAAGTTTTCGAAAATATTTTAAAATAAAATAACTTAGGCTACCAACATCTTCCTAAAGTTTTCGAGAAAGTCGAAGAAAAAAAACGGTTCTATGGGAGGTACCGTTTTTAGCGCACCATATTGATTTTTTTTTTTCAAAACAAAACCTACACCTACAATAGTACACTGATTTTCTTCATAAAAATTCTTAGAGCCGTTTCCGAGAAAAATAAGCTTTTACTTAACGGTTATATGGCAGGCACCATTAATATTTGAGCTAAACAAAATATAATGTCAAAATAACCTTATGTTCGAAATTTGAAGACGATTGGCCAAACCATTTAGGCTGTAGTTCAATATACATCCGTACAGACGGACAGACAGACAGAATTTTGCCAGTAACTCAAATATGTTTCTCTATCATCGTAATGTCAAGTCTGATTGTTAGATTTTTTTTACGAATGCATAACTTGCCTTATAGTCCCTATAAATCGCAAGTAAATATGGGAAATACATGAATAATTTCCATACAATATTACGAAATGTTAATCTGTTTAGATACAAATTTGACCAGTCTCTGTTGACAAAATTCTAGAGTACCAGATCGATCACCCTGAAAGTTTTGTCACTCATGTATTTATTCTTGGAAAAGATTCTTATGCTTCAAACGTTGACATAATTCGCCAGTGGATGGCGCTGTATATCATATCAACCTGATAGATTAAAATGATAATTATATTACTGCAGGAATAGTTCTGTGTGTTTTCGTCTAGTAACATTAGTTGGTGCCGTTCGAAATTGTAGAAATTTTTAATACCCGAGCCCGAGCAACTTCAGGTGGTGTACAAATCATACCGAAAAATGTGTTTAAAAAGTCATTGAAGAAGTGAATGCGATTGAAGCAACCGGATAACAGCTAGTTATGAATAAAAATTATTTTTTATAACTGTTTCACTTTTTGTCAGTCACTAAGATTTTTATAAAAAGACGAAACCTCAAAACACCTAGTGAACACCGTCTTTCAAGTGAATATTCCTTCAGACATTCTCGCGGGAAACATGTTTTTTTTCTATAAAATAGGGTGTGTTTATAAACACTTAACAAAATTTAGTTTTATATATGTTTTGTATCTTTTTTTTAAATAGAACAACAACACGCCAGCCGTTAGGGCTAAACAAAAATTGACAGAAAATTGTTTTCTAAATTATGTTTTTCCAGCGCCTGGTAAAAAAAACTGCTTCAAACAGTCTGGACAGAGGGTGTTTTAAAAAACAGTTTGTTTTGTTTTCTTCTCTGTCAACAAATGCAATTGTAGGTTTATTTTGTTGTTTATTATAAAGTTTTGTATATTTTCAAAGGATAAGGAAACACAACTGCTGCTTAAATTTTGTTCCAGATCACCAGGTGGTCAGGGAAATTTAAAACAGAAAAAATTGTTATCGTTTTAATTATTGGTCATTAATTATATCGAAACAACCAAACAGATTTTCATTAAAGATTTTGTTTTGATTGGAAGCATTTTGAGCAGATTTTCTTGCTTTCTATGATAAATATGTAGATGGTCAGCGTCGGATGCATTTTTTGTTTAAAATACCCGCTGAGTTTAGTAAACCACCGGAGGAATATTTAACTAAGGCAGATTCCCTAGGTAAACAGATAAAATTCTGTTTAAAACTTTTTAGATTTTTCGTAGAGATTATCTGCATCCTATGATCGTGTATAAAGAAGATACGATTAATAACATGATTTGTAGCTTGAAGAGGCAAATATTGACTGAATGCATTAAACACAATTCATCCACTTCACTGCTTAACGCTTCACCTGTGGGGTTCGCCAGAAAACGTTGTCTGTAATAAATAAATACACCATCATCGGCAAAGAAAAATTAATTCACTTTCAAATCCGTCACTTTACGCTTTGAATACAAAAACCATAATAAAAAGCCAAGGACTCAAGAGGCTTCCTTGGTGCATACCAACATAACGACATCTTACCTTTGATGTTTATTGTCTACTAATTTTAAATCTGTATTTTGCCAGGAAATGACAATTTATCTTAGAACATACCTTGCATCTCATGTAGTCAGATTTGGTCGTAATGTTGGTCTACTCCGCTCCTGCAGATTCACAACGCATACACAGTAATGATTGATTTAATGCTAGCAGCTTAGTTCACAACTTAGAGTTTTCTAGTTAGTAGGACCACAGCGCACAGCCACATCTTTGCTGGGGCAGCCAGCCGAGTTCCAGTTCTTATGTACCTAGTTCTGCCATAGGTTCTGTTACACAATTTACAGCGCTTATCCTTTAAGATTTCTTGCGGGAATAGAACCGTTAACTTTTTTTTTAGGTCATATGTACTGATCAAAGAAGAATACTAGTCAGTTTGGTTTCAGTTTGCAATCTAGTAACATGGAGTGGGGCGTTAAAGAGAGTCACGTCGCGGTAATAGCGTTGCATAGGTGTAGAAAGAGTGCTGGCCAAATTTTGAGTTGGCAAAAACCACTCGGTATATCAAGAATATTCGTTTATCAGGCTATTGGTCGCTTCGGCGAATTGTCTGGAGTAGAGGACAAGCCAAGAAGTGGTCGCCCGCGCGTCGTCCCTACGATTGCGGTAGTTAAGGCAGTGCGTGAACGAATTCGGAAGAATCCCCTTAGGAAGCAAAAGATCATGTCCAAGGAATTGGATATATCAACCAGATCGATGTCTAGGCTGATTCCGGATGATCTGCACATGAAAGCCTAGGGTCATCTTCTAACTCCTCAACTAAAAAAAATTAGGCCGGAAATATGCAAGCGACTTTTGCATTGGCCCGCGGAAAATGGCCATGAAAACATTTTGCTTACGAATGAGAACATTTTTAGATTGGAAGAAGTTTTCAACAGACCAAATGACAAAATGTATGCCAGTTTGTCTAAGGAAACGAAAAAAAGGTGTTTCAAGGGTTCAACGTGGCCATCATCCCGCTTCCGTAATGGTTTGGTGGAGGATCTCTCACCATGGTGTCAAATCCCCCATTTCTGTGAAAAAGGCCTAAAACTGGTGCAAAGGTTCACCAAAAAAATGTGCTAGAGCGTGTTGTAAAGAGTTTGAACAATACCCTTTTCAATGAACACAGATAAGTCTTCCAACTGGACTCTGCTCCAGCGCAAAATGCCAAAACCACGTGCAGGAGTAGCTCATGATCAATATTTCTGGCTTCATAGTAGCAACAGATTGGCTTCCGGTAAGTCCAGATCTGAATCCATTGGATTATGGTTTGTGGTTAGAATTGAAGAACATGGCCTGCTAGATTTCCCACAGAAATTTGGAAAGCCTCAGAACAGCATTAAACAGAGCAGTGTCCATGATCTCCATTGAAGCCGTACGTGCAACAAAAGCCCAATAGCCACATCGTTTGAAAGCTTGTGTTAAAGCAAAAGCAAAGCAATTTATGTCTCGGATTAAATCTTACTTGAAAAATCGTTCTTACAAAGTCATTATTAAATCATCTGTATCCGAATTCTTTCAGGCAACATCCGGAGTCCAGCAGGGTAGTCAAGCGGGTCCATTTATTTTTATCCTCATGTGCCATTAAAGACTCATACATACAATTCAGCTGGAACGTCCAAGATAAGCATATGAGGATTTGTATACGTTTTCAGACTGTTTCGCACTAATGCGTTTTCCAACCATACTGATTGAGTCAAAAAGCTCTTCCAAACCTAATTTATGACCTCATGGTCAAAAATCTCAAATGTTATCTTAACCAATTGAATAGTCTTTCTCTAGAATAGCACATACAATAGCAAAGCTGAGTATGAAATCATAGCTAATTTAAGCTAACCAAATGACTTCTCCAATAATTCCTCCACAATTCCTCTTGAATCTTTCAATGAGCTTCTTCTTGCAAATTCAAATAACGTTTTGGCAAAGCTAACGACTTCAATTAAAACTTATTTATACCCAATGAGTTCCTAATTGAGTTTTTCAGAACATGAATGACAAAATCAGTTTCTACAGAGTGTTTGCCAGAACACTGCCCTCAAAATAAATTAGAAAATCATCAAAGAACCTCGTCACGCAGTCTAGATTAAAAAAAAAATGAAACTTTTCCACATATGGAAAATTGAAGCAATAACTAACGTTTAATTAGGCACAGTATTGCGAGTTGCATATATGTACAGTGTACACTGTACCAAGTCGCGTCATCTTATTCGTCGAGCTGATGATCCAGGAAGAGTTCTGGATCTGGAGTATAAATAAAATTGAACCTCCAGTGAAGAGAAGAGCCATCATGTGATGCTGTTTCTAAAAAACTAACATTAGAATCTGATGGAAGGCAAGATTTACAAATAAAGCGATGTTTTGAGAGTTGCATGTGTTTATGTCAACTTTGAGGGAACGTCGAAAACGTGTTAGACAGAATGGGGAACAAGACCACAGGTATTATGGGAAAAGTTCATTGAATCCGAAGAGTTATTTTAAGTGGAGACTTTTTTACATTTGATGGCGATGCGCAGTGTTTAATTGGACGTAGATGTTCTCGCTGACAGATTAAGTTTTGAAGAATGCTTTGAAGTTTTTTTTTTGTTTTTTTAATTAATGTTTTATGGTGGTGCTGATATAATGTGTCATATATTTTGGAGGAATCTCTTTCCTTAAGGTTTTTATGATTTAATATGTTAGTATTTTATATCATACGATAATATAAAGTAAAATAAAATATATAATAATAAAATATAATATAATAATATATATATATATATATAAAAATAATAAATTGTTGACAAATCAAGACAACATTCTTTAAGTTGTTCAAGTTGAAATTTAGTTAATTTAAGCAAATTGGTATTGGAATTGGTTTAAATAAGAGTCACTTTAAGTGATTTTTACTAAAAGGGATAATACCTCATCCATCCGTTTTGATCAAAAGATTAGATTCAGTTTTGTTCCGGGAATCTGAAGGATTTCTTGATCTTGTTGCTGATTCATTATTTGTGACATCTCGATCTTTATTTGTACATTGAATTTTGCCGCACCCCCAAATCCGATGTGCGGTTTACTACAGCCGGAGCCGTAGGAGGATTCACCGATGTATGGTTACCCCTTGGGGAATTATTTCCGTTTGTTGTCATTTTTCATGCAAAAATATATTCCCGTTCCGCCGTTTGGTGTTTTCTGGGATAAGGTTAATAACACACTTAAGCCAAGAGTTCGACAGGTACCACCAACCCTTTGGATGATCGAACACATGCAAAAAAACAAGGCCGCCCACTGTGGAAAAACAGGCGGTAGCCGCCCAATATGGGTACAGACGCTACATGCTGCTGTCGTTGGCCTTCTTTAAATAGGCTCATCCGCCCCCAGACTCTCATGCCGTTGACCGCTACCTGCAGTTCTTCCGCCTTTATTGAGATTTTCTTCACCCCAAGGACAAGTCCGTGCCCTGACCAGTAATGCTGGTTTGTTTGCTTATACCGGCAGCCTTTCGGTCCCCTTGTGCGTTAGCGTTACCCTATACTCCAGGAGAAGTTGAAGTGCTGCTTTACAGACGGACAACATATATTTGTTCCGGGAAATTATTTTTTTTCATTATTACATTGACCCACTTAAGTCAAAGCAAATCAATAAAGTTAAGCCATCACTTAATGGCTCTTTTCTTATTTTTCTGTTGTTTTTTTTTTTATTTTAAGCAGATTTAGTGTAATCTCAGATTTATTGAGACATTTTCAAAAAATGTAACTCAAGACTACTTTATACATTATACCTTATATCTTATATCTTATATTTTATATCTTATATCATATCTTATATCTTATAAATTGTATTTTTTTATCTTTTATCTTATATCTTTTATCTTATATCTTATATCTCATATCTTATATCTCATATCTTATATCTTATATTTGAAATCTTATACCTTATATTTTACATCTTATATCTTATATCTCATATATTATATCTTATATCTTATCCTTATATCTTATATCTTACATCTTATATTTTATGTTATATGTTATATCATATATCTTATATCTCTTACTTATTATCTTTTATTTTTTATGTTTTATGTTTTATCTTATCTTACTTTACTTACTCACTTACTTAGGTCCTCAGACCTATTAAATCAGTGGGGACCCCCAGTGGAACATTGGGCTTCAACTAAGCCTACGAGACATTACGTGCGATCGCTGCAAATGTGATTCAGCTCCCTCCACATCTTGCCTAGTTTCGCTGATTCCTTCTCAACTGTTCTACGCCATGTGCTTCTCGGCCGTCCAACTCATTTCCCTTCGTGTGTGAATGGATTCCACTCAGAAAATTCTAAAAATGTTTCGTAGACATCTATTAACCAACGTTTGCAACTTCCTCGTGGCAGCTGGTGTAACCTTTCAAGTGCTGCATTCATATAGTAGGATGGAAACATTCGTAACTTGGTCCTTAAGCTGAGAAATTTATTCCTCCATATATTTTTGACAAAATCCATTATCGCCAGCATCAAGTGCCGAAGACCAGTGGCAACTCTGCCAACAAGCCCTCAGAGATACCGCAACTGATGTACTAGGTTTTCACTAGACCACCACCACGAAACCTTTGGTTCGATGACGAATGCAGGCAGGCCCATGCAGCCAAACAAGAGGCATATAAAGCGGCGCTGCAAAGAAGGACGAGAGTTGCTTTCGAGTTCTACGAGCAGAAAATACGGGAAGAACACCGGCTTCTCCAAAAGAAAAATAGAGAGCATGAGAAGCTCGAAGATATTGAGAGATGCTACTCCAGGAACAACGTGCGGAAGTTTTAACAACAGTTAACAAGAACGTGCCAAGGAAAAAAACCCGCGCAGAAGCCTATAGAGATAGGAATGGAAACCTCGTAGTAGAATCACAGTCGGTGCTGAGTACATAAAAGGACCATTTCTGCAGACTGTTAAACGGCAATGAAGACCAAAATCCCGCTGTCAGGCAGAATGAACCATCCAACATGGACGATGACAGACAAAACTTCCGCCCACCTGACCAAAACGAAGTGAGGATAGCAATATCTAAACTAAAAAAAACAACAAAGCTGCTGGACCCGACGGACTACCCGCCGAACTTATTAAAGCGGCCGGAGATGAACTGGTGGAGTGCATATACCAACTCATCTCTAAAGTTTGGTCAGAAGAAAGTATGCCTGAGGAATGGAACCTCAGCATCGTTTGCCCGAACCACAACAAGGGATCCCCTAAACAGCGCCAACTATAGAGGAATAAGTCTCCTGAATATCGCCTTCAAGATCCTCTCTGCAATATTATGGGAAGCTTGAACCATTTGTCAACAACCTGATTGGCACCTATTAGTGTGGTTTCAGGCCAGGAAAGTCCATAATCGATTAGATGTTCACGCTCAGGCACATCCTGGAAACTACCCAAGAATTCCAAATCGATAACCACCACCTCAAAAAAAAACATCACAATACACAGGTACAACTTTAAGGTAGTTAGAGACTCTGTATAAGACCTTAATCATCCTAGTCCTGCTCTATGGCGCCGAGACATGGACTCTATCTAAGGCGGATGAAGATATCCTTAGTCGTTTCGAGCGTAAGATTCTTCGGAAGATTTTTGGCCCTACCTGCGTTGACGGGCTTTGGACGAGAAGATTCAACCAAGAACTATACGAGCTATATACCGACATTAACCTGCGAACTTTGCTTATCACCAACAAAAACAGAACTGGCTACAATATGTAATCCTGTGGGACTTCTCATAATCGATGAACACCAGGTGTAGCGATATTCAACACTGTTCAATTATGATACATTCATATGCATGAGGATCCAGCGAAACTGTGTTGTTCTGGTGGGGCCGTAACATTGTATAATTGTTACGGGACGTACTCTAATCCGAAGTCTGGCCTTGAGGATACTTTCTCCAAGGGCCTCCCATGAAATGTGGCTGCTGATAGCTGTTTTGGCCAGCAGCAGCCTTACCGAAGTAGAGCAGAACAGTGTTAAATGTTAGTAACTTGAATTTGCCCTATCCTAACCATCTTCTTTCACTTAGCCCTAAGATGTCAATATTGTACCGTAATAATTCTGTCTCTAATTGTAGGAATCTAGCATTATGCGGACCTTCGCTGCCTGCTTCGAGAAGCGTCCTTACGTTCCTGAAGCCGATCTTTGTCCGGTTACAACAGCCAAAAGTCGTTTGTAGGTTTACTTCTTACAAAATAAGCTATCTGCTTGTCAAACGACCCCAGTGGCACAACGGGTGATTAAAATATACTTAGTTATACCTTACAACATCAGCTATCCGCCTGGGCACAAATAAAAAAGAATTTTCAAAATAAAAATGGGCACGACTGGGTCGCACGTACTTGCTCTTATGTGCCTAATTACATTGGACGGCAAGATCTTTGACAAAAACAAATAACATTTACGTTGAAAATAACACAGTTTGAACTTATAAAATCTATCAAAACTATACAACTTAACGGTTTTTAGTAAAAATGAAGAAGCAAAAAAAAAAAAAACCTTTGTATGAAAGGTCCCGTTAATAGACTTTTCCCATATGTGGTTCTAATCAAATGATAGCCAATACCAACAAAAAAATCTCAAAAAATTTCATCAAAATCGTTGGAGCCGTTTTCGAGAAAAAATAAGCTTTTCCTAAACGGTCGTATGGCAAGTACCGTTATTTTTAGCCCTAAAAATAAAATGGCAAAAGATAAACACATACCAAATTTGAAGGCAATCGCTTAACCCGTTTAGGCTGCAGCTCGATATACACCCGGACAGACACACAGACGGACATTTTTTGCCAATGACTTTTTTAGGCTTCTCTATGATCGAAATGTCATGTTTGATTGTTATCTCAAATTTTTTTATATTCACGAATCCTAAACTAGCACCACCTAGTTGGTAATTTAAATAGCCTAAGTTACTCCTTAGAACATCATCAATCTGCCAATGAAAGTCAAATTCTATATGGCACACCCTAAATCCAAAAATAATGCCTTCAGACAAAGTCAGTGCCTCCAACTCATTGCCCCAGAGACATAAGAATTACTTCAAAACACAAATAATTGGAAGTGTGTTTCCTAATTGCCCCATTGAGATAATTTATTTTTACTTGATTCTATCTCCCCACTACAATAGTCCAGACGTTGAAGGTTACAAATCGTTAATTTTTTTAATTAAAATTCAAGTGTGGGGAGCTCTAGCTGTGGCATTAACTTGAGTTCAATGGTCAATGTAGGTAATAGCAGACCATGTGTCTTCCTTGTGTCTGTATGAATTTTCAATTTTCACTCATTATTTCATAATTAATTCGTTTTTATCAATAAATTCGTTTTTTCCTTTGATTATTTCGCACCTATATGATAATAAACATATGATTTACGTAAGACCGTTCAATTTCCATGCACCCGCATCATACTATTCCTGCATTTGTGTCTCCACCGGGCGTGGGTAGAACTCAGCCCCCCAAGTTTTTCTATTTTTATTTGAATTTTCTTATTTATCTCCCTGGCTTGCTTTACTTAAATCGTAATCTATTTTTTATTATCCTCATTTATGCATTAGTAAATCTTCGCTTTGGACGACGAGGCGTGGATAGAATACCAACGGACTTATGGCCCAGCTCGGGCGTCATTGTGGAGCTGGCCGGATACATCTCTTGCGTCATTCGTTCCAAAAGTACCTATTCTATGTTTTATTCTGTAAACAAAAACGAAAGTGCGGTATTGTGGTTTGTATAAGTGGTGATGACATGACTTGGCCACGCAAAGACCATTTACACACGTGAGTTGAAGGCAAAATATCGCAAAAGAACTGGTGCTGCACTCGACCTCGATGTTAAGAGTTTGAATGGCATTTGGATCGCATTTCAAAGGATTTCTCACTTCTTCGACGAGTTTAATGTTCGTCATTTTATGGCGGACTATTTGTTGATTTTATAATAATTTGCCACTAAAACTTGTGGTTTTGGGAAGGATTGTGTTAGAGCTGTCATCACATGCAATACGGGAGATGTTTGTTGAAATTCCACTGCCGTAAGGCCGTGAAAGAATCACATCTGGTTCTAGTTGTAGTGTCGAATAGAGGTGATGTGCTCCTTAGCATGAAAGCCAAATATTTACCATAAATTTAGTTTTTTTGCCGATTGAGAAATTTAGGACATGATGAAAAGGAAGAAAATGTTTGATTTTGTTTGCGTCGTTACCTTAGAAATAAATGACACGTGTTAAACAGTAATTCCTTTTGAGGTGATCAGACTCATTGAATTTGCCACAAGATGGATCGTTGCCCGGCCGTTAAATGGCCGTGCCATCGCCGTATCGTTGAAAAGTGAAAACGCTTTTGGTATCGGATAATGTTCGCTGGCGGATGGAACACGATCCTGACACGATTAACAAAATCGTATCTGCCGTATGCCTACTTCACTATTATTATATCGCAGGAAGTTGTTACTACCCCGTCCATAAACAGCACCGCATTGAAGAACGCCAAATTGACGCCAAACTAACTTTTAATCATCATGTATCGCAAACAATAAAAAAACTAAACATAGCCATAAGAAGTCCTCACTGTCAATTGAAAACAAATTAATTGTTCATAAAGTCATTTTTCAGCCAATCATTTTGTATGGTTGTCCCGTTTGGAAAAATATAGCTAAATGTCACATAAAGAAGTTGCAAATTTCTCAAAACAAACTTTTAAAAATGATGCTTGACCTTCCCTGGCATCTACGAATGTTGAATTGATTTCGAAAAGAATCCAAAAATTAACTATCGGGTTTTTTCAATAAGAGCGCTACAAAAGTTTTTTTCAAATAAAAAAAAAAAACGGTTTTGGATATCAATGAAATTCTTTATTCCTGTGAAAGTACGTTCGATGCCATTATGGAACTCGATTTCTTTTGCATGGCCACCACGGGTACGCTTGCGGAAGTCCAGACGCTGAACCCGATTTTCGACGATTTTCCAGCATAAATCGGCAGATACTGCTGCAACTTCACGTTCGATATTCGTACGATGTTGGCATAGACTATAGACTTGACGTAGCCCCACAGGAAATAGTCTAACGGCGTCAAATCGCACGACCGCGGCGGCCAAGCGACTCGACCATTTCGTGAGATAACACGTTCTCCAAACTTGGTTTCCAATAAATTGATTGTGACATTCGCTGTGTGGCTTGTGGCGCCATCCTGTTGGAACCACATGTCCTTCAAGTCCATATCATCCAATTGGGGCCACAAATATTCGGTTATCATTGAACGGTAGCGATCCCCATTCACAGTAACGTGCTGGTCTTGATCATCACGGAAGAAGTACGGCCCAATGACGCCGCCGGCCCATAAACCACATCAAACCGTAATTTTTTCTGGATGCAATGATGACTCATGGAGTACGTGTGGATTGCTGCCTGAGCAATACCGCATATTTTGTTTATTGACGAAGCCATTCAGCATGAAATGAGCCTCATCGCTGAAGATGATTTTTCGATGAAAATTCGAATCATTTTCAAGTTGTTGCTCAGCCCAATTCACGAACATACGGCCCTTTTGGTGGTCAAGCGGCTTCAGTTCTTGCGTCAATTTAATCTTGTAAGGATGTAGGCCAAGATCTTTTTGCAAAATTTGCCACAACGACGTCACAGAGATGCCGAACGCTTGAGAACGATGTGTGAGAGACACATTTTGGGCTTTCTGCAACTGAAGCCTCAGCGGCAGCAATAATCTCGACAGTACGGGCACTTCTTTGTCTCACTGGCACGGGAACATTTTGTACTGTGCCTGTGGATTCAAATTTGTCCACTAGACGCTCAATTGTTGATCTGCTAGAACGATTATGACGACCATAAATTGGACGTAGCGCTCTTAACGTTGAGGCCACTGACTCCGAATTTCGGTAGTAAATTTTAATAATTTCGACTCGTTGTTGGCTCGTTTATCTTTCCATCATGAAATGACAAACCTTATTGAAGAGAAATGTCAAAAGAGCGGCAAGAAATATGGCGTCGTTTGCTGTCCCTGTTGCTCTACTTTTGTAGCGTCCCTGTTGAAAAACCCTTTACTTCATTTCTGAATAGACTTGAACTTTCTGAAAATATCCTTATAAGTCAACTTAATAATATAACTTAGCATGATAATGATATAAGATCTGTGATTTATTTAATCTGTATTTATTAATTAATTTCATTATTTGTTTATTTATTAATTAATTAATTTATTTATTTATTTATTTGCTTATTTATTAATTTATTTATATATTTATTTATATTTTTATTTGATTTATTTAATTATTTTGTATTTTACTTTTATTTATTTGTTTATAATTATTTATTTATTTATTTGTTATTTATTATTACTTTGTTTCATTTAAATATTAATTAATTTATTTATAATTCGTATTAAAATAATATATAAGACTATGATTGTAGTTTATTTGTTGTTATTTTGTTTTCTAATTTAATGTTCATTTATTAAATTTTTTAGTTTGTAATTGTTTTTCAATGGAATATATTAATCATATATAAATTTATTATGTATTTATATTAATTTATGGATTAATTGTAATACAATTTTTGAATAATCTCATAGTCCTCTTTTTCTAGTCATTAGTTTTTAAGTAATACATAACCTATACACATTTTTCTTTCTTTTCTTAAAAGGAGATTTTATCGTATCCAATCATACATTTAAATTAAAGAAACACATATAAAATAACATTTAAGTTGGAAGATATACGTATTGTATCAAATCACTTTAATGTAAAATGTGCGGTAACAAACATTGTACAATTTATAACGAAATAAAAATCTATCTATCTTTCTATCTTTATTTGTATATAGCTTATCAGTGATCTACATAAAACCTATAAGCGGGGCACATACTTTTCATAAATTAAACCATTTCAATTCTAAACTTCAAATAACCATAAATAGTTATTTTAGTGAATGCATGCTCTACAAAGAATACCAATAAATAAAGTCCCACGTTGCTAAAAGTAAACATTTCATTTAAATTGACAAATATTTTTGTACTCCCATTATTTGTTAACAAAGAAAACAACTTCAATTATCCATGAGTTTAACTGAAGTAATTAAGAATACAAATTTACGTCTGCTGTTCTGTTAATAAATCTATTTTCTGCTGCACTTCACATCCACAAGATACATTCACCATGCGTGTATTATGGCTGATAATAATAAGCCTATTTAACTTTGCGACATGAATTTATTATTATTTATCTCAATTTAGTTCATTTTTTTATGCATGAAGTACATGCTTGCAGACTTAAATTGAATTATCGTACTCTACCTACTTTCTGATGCTTCTTAGAATTAAGGATGTTTATTTATGTCTAATCAATTCGTTCGTTTTTTTTTATTTCCAGCACTAGTCCCGGACAACTTCAAGATGTTACAATGGATAATTCTTGTAAGTATTCTTAAATCTTAAGACTGGAGATAACGATAATGATTCTTAATTCACAATAAAATTATAATAAAATGTTTGAAGGAATTTTGTACCAAAAAACTTCAAATATCTACATTTGTATCTTAAAAATCATTTGTTAAAATCATAATGTTCCGATCCATTGACATCATCATCAAATTAAACAACAGTTTCCGGTAGAAAATTCTCTTTTTATGTCTTTTTTATTTATGTATGGGCGTCTACCACTTTCATAATTAAGATACAAAAAAAAAAGTCCCGAGCAACGTCGGCCAAGTCGTAAAAATTAGCTGCATTTTGATGTCTACCTTAGATACAATAACTCACAGAAAAATCGGTGGCAACCTAGTGGTGGAAAAGTTAGGAAACAAAAAAAAAAATATGAAACGATGGAACATTTTGCTTCCCCAACGAAACAGCTGAATATTTATTTTTCTTTTGTTTTGTATTAATCTGGATAAATGCCAATTTTTTTTCGATCCAATTGAATTTAGTTGAAAACTTTTAGTTTTTTACAAAAGATTCATGGATTTCAATCTCAACAATACAACTACTATTGGTAGTGAATATTAAGGAGCTTTGATGTTTCTTGCCTTTTTATTGGAGGTTAAGTTTGGGGTTAGATTGCCAAATATACAAAACAAAACTAAAACTTTTTGGTGGGAAAATTATGTTTTTTTAATAGCATTTTGACGGTTTAATGATTTTCGTTAATAGCTTTTATTTTTCGCTGTTTCGCAACTGTTCGGATTTTTTTTTTTTTTGGAAATAAATTCAGCCAAGGAGGGTTTTAAAAAGAAAATCTTTAATCTTGCTCCGTAAATCTCCGACGTAATGTATGTAAATACGAACATTTATGATAATTTTGGTTTTTAATTGAATTTCTGTAAATTTTGTATTAGTTGATAGCATTTCTATAATTCCCCACTCCTTTCGTTTTTAATTTGCATATTTTTCCTTTATTTTCCTGGTTTTCTAAAAGCCGCTATCTTAACCGCCGGGAAGGTATACTTTTTGCCGCCATTTTGGTAAACATTAGTCTTCTTGACAGTTCATATTTGGCAGTCGTGAAGTAGATACGTTTTATTTGTTAAAACATTTTATCAAAATCAATCATAGATTACTGTGACGATGAGAAAGTTACGTGAATTTTTTGGGAGAAACAACGTGCCAACAAAACGCACTATTTATCGTGTAGTGAATGATTTCGAAGAAAGAGGGTCTGTAAGTGATAGGCCCAAGCATGGACCACAACGTATTGCAAGATCGGCTCAACACATTACTGCTGCTCAAGGAAGTGTTCAAAACAATCCATCAACCTCAATTCGACGCCGTGCTCAGGTTCTTGGTCTTCAAAGAACAACTTTGGCCACAATTTTGAACAAGGATTTGCATTTGTTTCCATTTAAGATTCAGTTGACACAAGAGCTTCTTCCACAGGCCCATTTACGCCGCCGTAAATATGTCAATGTTACAGCTAGCCCATGACAACCCCGATCTTCATGAAAAAAATCATAATGAGTGACGAGGCACATGACATGACTTCTCCGGACTTCTTTTTGTGGGGATATCTGAAAAGCAAGGTTTATGTAAACAAACCAAAAACGCTTGAGCAACTCAAACAAAATATTCGTGATGATTAATGAAATACCGCATGAAATGTGTGAGAATATAATGAAAAAGGGCTCGCATTTGTGAGACTAACAGAGGCGGACATTTACCTGATATTGTATTCCATACATAATTGCCGATATTAAGTAAAACATTAATCAATATAAGATCCATTTTCTTTCATTTAATCAAAAATTATAAACAAGCAAAGTAGTATACCTTCCCAGCGGACACCTTGTACTTTAAAGTTCTCTTTAATGCTTTTTTTTAAATTTTATTCGACGATGTAACCGCACATAATGAGCAAGTACGTGCGATCCAGTCGAGCAATTTATTTTTGTTAGCTCTCGTTTTTGTCTTAGGTCTCACTTTTAAAAAATGTTATTGTCATTATGGTTCCTGGTTAAGGTCGCCAGCTTTTTTGTTTGTTTCGAGGTGTTTTTGCAGGAGACCTGCTTTCTTGCAGCTGCAAGGTCCGATGCTACAGCCTTTGCTGCATTAATAGGAAACAATCTGGAAGTCAAGGTTTAGTAGTAACCCTCGCGCTATTAGGTTCCAGGCGTAAACTGATTTGATAAGTTCGCATTTCCTAACTAAGAATGTAATTGCTGATAAGTGTACAGGAAATGGCATTTGGCAGCGTTCCTGGTCGATTGTGGGCGGGCTAGTTTCCATCTTGATCTGCCACAAGCCAAACGGTGCTGACGTGGTACCACAAATATTTAACTGCATGGACGAAAAGAACGTCATTGGCGAATAGAGGACACAATAGATGTTCATTGGGATTTTTTTACCAGCAATTTTCACTAAGCACGAAACGGAAGGGAGAGTCACGACCTCATATTTCTTCTGTTTCATAAAATAGATGGACCGTTTTGCCATAAGGAAAAAAGTTATTGATAAGAAAGGTAGAACATTTTGCAGTCTCTCCCCTCCCATTTTTACCCTCGAGGTCCAAAACTTGGAAAAAAACACATCCCTGAACAGCATCCATTTCATTAAGTTCCAACCTTTGTCCACCTAAACCCATTTTTTCCGACCTGCCGACTGGACTAAGAATGGGTCTGTTTTTTTATTGTTGTAGATTACGTTCCATTAACAATTACAATTTCTCAACTGAATCTGAGCTCAAGATAAAAATGAATAAGGAACAAAAATTGGAGCCAGCAACAAAAAAACAAAGAGACGTGCAAACTATTGGTAAAATTCGGGGCCAAATGGGAAGGCATTCTGAACGAATAATAAGAAAGGAAAAAAATGGAATATAACTCGATTGCATTTCAATGCATTGTCTTATTATTATGTTCCGAGTTCGCTTTATGCCACAACAAATGAAAATGTTAAAAGCATAACACAATTGAGCTTTAACCTTTGGTTTAGATGTTGTAAGTCATCGTTCATCACTCTTCACCCACTTAATGAAGCACCACGATGAAGCCAAGAAATAAGGTCTTGTGCAAAAAGGTCCAAAACGTAATTTTGGACTTTATTGCACTTTCAAAAGTGAAATAAAGTTCAAAACGCTTTTAGGACCTTATTGCAATTTCCAAAGTGTATTAAAATCATAAGACATTATTGCATCTTTCAATGGGTCTATTACTCAAAGGGGGTTTCCATCATTCACATCAATTCCATGTCGTTCCACCTACACCGTCTCTCTAATTGTTTTTTCCGCAAAAACTTTCAAATCACAATCATTGTATATAGACTGCTATAGTACTATCATGACGACCGGTGGACGGTGGCGTTCCAAGCGGCTCTAGGGAAAATTAACTTGGTAAATTGAAAGAGGCGAACGAGTCGAACAAAGAGAATTCTAAGAGAAAGTCTGTGAACATGTACTTTACTCTTTGCAGTTTGCAGTTTACATATATACAATGATGCGAGTATAGTTTTTTTTTGCACAACTGGATTGCTTCACACAAGCAGGGCGACGAGATGGCTAGTTAAAAGGATTGATAAAAAAGAAGAAAAACGACTTTTGTAAATGAATGGTGTCTGGGGGGTGGGTATATGTTTAAGCTGGTTGATAAGTTTATTTTGAGTTTTATATTTTTTTCATATAAAACATTCGAGGGTAGGTAGATATTTAGGTATGTACCTACATACATCCCTACATAATGTGTGTATTTACGTAGGTATACTTGTTATATTATCTTTGATAAAATGTTCAGCTAAATTCAGGTCGATCGGTCGGTTGTCGGTGTGGTAGATGGTTTGAGCGAGGGTGAGGGAGATACTAAAAAGGAAAACTTAATAAGCACATGTGTATGTGTATTGTGTATATCCTGTTCTCGGTGACGGTGAAAAACGAAGAGGATTGACAATGATTTTATTTTTTGAATTTTCATTTCATTGGCTTCGTTATCGTTGATGTTGAATTTTATGCACAAGTAGCTTTGTGATTATAGGGACTATGAGCCAAGTTTAGGATCGTGAACATAAAAAAATTGTGATAATAATCAAACATTACATTACGATGATAGAGAAACATATTTGAGTTGCTGGCAAAATTCTGTCCGTCTGTCTGTAGGTCTGTCTGTACGGATGTATTTTGGACTATAGCCTAAACCGATGAGCCAATCGACTTCAAATTTAGAACTTAAGGTTATTTTGACATTTTACACAGTTTTTTTCAAATTTTACTTGCGATTATAGGGACTATAAGGTAAAGTTTAGAATTTGTGAATATAAAAAAAAAATTAGATAACAATGAAACATGACATAACGATCATAGAGAAGTCTAAAAAAGTGATCGACAAAAAATGACTGTCTGTCTGTCAGTAGGTATGTATAACGAGCTGCAGCCTAAATGGCTTAAGCGATTATCTTTAAACTTGATGTGTGTGATTATTTTGGCATTCCCCAGAGGGGATATTGAAATTTAAATTGTAGGCCTAAAAGTAAAGGAAGTGCCATATGACCGTTGAGTTGCGTTGTTTTCTTGATTGAAATTTTTGCATTCAGTAGGTAATCGAGTATTTTTTTAATTTGTTAGTTGTTTTTGCATGTTTATGTGTTTATCATAGGCGTCCTTATTATTTATTCTGTATGCTGTATGCTGTTACGATCATAAAATGCTTTAAAATAAATAACGATAAATAAATATTAATATAAATAACGTAATTTGCTTTCATTAGACTAGTGGCTAGGGCTCAACCGAGCAATATAAAACAAAATTTGGGGGAAAATATTATTTGTTTAATGAAATCAAAAAAAAACTATTCATAACGTTTTTTGGAAAAAATGTTGTAAGCCATCTTATTTCTCTTGCTGTTTTCTATTTTATAAATTTTTCATTTCAAAATCGTTCGACCAGTTTTTTGAAAAAAACTTTCGAAAACATATATATACATTTTTTTGGGTATGTCAATTTAAAGATAAAGATAAAATAAGTTTAAAAAAAAAATTAAAAATTAAGAAAAAAATGTTTTTGAAAATTTTAATAAGCAATATTATTTAAATCATAAAAAACTACATATTTTGAAAATGTTATCAAAATCCGTCGATTAGTTAACGAGAAAGTCTAATTTGAAAAAAACCGGTCATATGGGAGGTACCGTTATAAAACTTTTTCTCAAAAATCCATTTAAAATAAAAGATAGATTTTGCATTCTAAAAGTTTTATCAAAATCGTAGAAGCCGTTTTCGAGAAAAATAAGTTTTTCATTAAAAGTTATATGGCAGGTACCGTTAGTTTTGGAGCTAGAATGCCAATTCCAAAAACTGTCGAGTAGAGCACTCTAAAAATACTATGTACCAAGTTTGAATCAAATCGGCCTAACTGTTTAGGCTGTTTGACTTCTCTATCATCGTAATGTCATGTTTGATTGTTAGATTTTTTTTACGAATGCATAACTTGCCTTATAGTCCCTATAAATCGCAAGTAAAAAACTATTCGATTACTACTGAATGAAAAAATTTCAATCGAGAAAACAAAAGCTTACACCTGCCCCTAAATAAACAAATTAGCACACACGAGCAAGTACGTGCAAACCAGTCGTGCCTTTTATATATTTATTTTTTTCTGAAATTCTTTATTTAAAAAATAATATGATTGAACAGACTTTTTGCTTTAAAAAAAGGTATAGCACATTATTTTAAATGTTGCCGTTATTTTTAAATATACCTATATAAATATATTTTAGTGTAAGATTACTTAGGCTACTTACATTTTCCTTAATATCAATTTTGGTTGTAATCGGTTACCTAACCAGTTCTCAGAAAAGTCGATGCCAAAAAAAACTCCTATGGGTGGTGCCAGTCTTAGCCCACCGTCATATTTTTTTTAACCATAATTGAATGCACATTGATTTTTTACATACAAAATTCTTGGAGCTGTTTTTGACAAAAATAAGCTTTTACTTGACGGTTATATCGCAAGTATCAGCTAAAAAAGAAATTAAAAAAATCCTATGTCGAATGTCAAAATAAACTTATATTCCAAATTTAAAGACAACTGGCCCAACCGTTTAGTAGACGGACAGAATTTTGCCAAATATGTGTCTCTATCATCGTAATGTTATAGGTATTTGATTGTTATCTCAATTTTTTTTCTGCACGAATGCATAACTTGTACTTAGTACCTACCTATAATAATTGCACGTAAAAATTAAACAAATAGGTATTACAAATGTAAAAACCCGTGGTATTTTTAGCAATTCTATAGAAGATTAGTACAAAGAAATATTTTGGTTTAACTATAAATTTCTTTCCCGCGAGCTAAGTTGGGTAGGTCAACTAGTACCTATTGGTACAAACAAACAAAAGATCTTTGTTACTATAAATCAATAATATATAATCAATCAATAATAATATAAATCAATTTACAAACAATTTTTGATTGAATTTCTGCACATAGTTCATTCAGATAGGTACCTACATATGTATGTACCTATATGTATATGTAGGTACCTATCTGTATGGAAAGTTAAATTCAAAACAAAAATCCATCCACTGCAAGGACGTTTGTATCTTTGTATAAATATAGCAAGAAGTAAGTTTGTGTTTAAATTTAAAGAATGAACATTTATTTGAAGACGACAACCTTCATAATAGTAAAAAAATTGAAAATCCTAAAGAATTCGAATCAAAAGTCTGGTCAATGATGTATATATGAACAAATATGACAAATATGTATGTAGGTAGTGCTTGTACAAAACTTGAAAATCCTAAAAAACTTAAACCAAAAGTCTGGTCAATGACGTACGCATGTATAAATGCTTATGTGAGAACCAGTTCTCATATTACATATTCCATATAAAAAAAACGTAAACAATGAAAATGTTGGATCGTGTATAAATCCTTACAAAAAACTATTCGCCTCAGCTAAGCGAAACCATTGTATATTAACTTCAAAACTGCTAGCAGTTTATACACATATATACAATGAACACAACAAGATACTGAATTATTTCATGTTCTCCTTCGGTTTTTTCTTGCCTCACATTGTCACATTGCACATGCGCAGGAAACTAAGCACAAAGCATAACACTAAAAACCATGCTCTTAATTCTCTCTCACTAAAATAAAATGTCCTACACTAGCACTCCAAGCGGCTCTAGGGAAAAAGATTTTTTCTCGTCTCATGATAGTACTATAGGCAATGTGTATACAATGATCACAATGATGAAATTTTGAGTGATAAACGAATTTATTTTTACATCGATTGATCAAAAACCGAAACGAGATGGGTGGCAGCTTACAATCATGCAGACAAAATCTCAGTCTCCCAGACTATTGCACCGTGTTCCAAGCAGAAAATTTGACAAACAAAGAGGCCCTATTTAGCTAAACTGCCTTATTTTGTTTTTGCAAACTCTGTAACTGTCCGAAACTCTCGATCATCTCTCTTAGAGTGGTAGAATATTTCAACATGCACCTCTCTCGGGGCACAGAAATAATAAAAGGAACTATAGCACCAATCTATACCCACAACGTAAACGATCGTAAATAGCGGGCGGCAGTGGTGCAGTAAATAAGGTGATCGTTAGTTCGAATCTCAGTCTAGGTAGCAATTTCAAAAAGAAAACTCCTAGTGCAAGAAGCCTTATGCCGTCCATGATTTTTAAGTGAGAGAATATCCACCTGATTCTCGATCTAGGTACAATACAAATTAATTTCTAAAATTAAAGCTCGCACTATGTTAATTCATAATAAGGGTAATACTAACCCCTTGGGAGAAAACCGATTATAAAAAAAATGTTAAACCTATCGCTACATGGATGAAACAAACAATAGATGGATAAGTATCAGTATTCTCAAAGTCAACAAGGACATTTTTCCAAGGCTGGATCTGAATTTATATTTAGGTGTCATTACCGAAAACTGCTTTATACATAGGCGTACTTGCCTTATAACTCGGTTTCTTCTCAAATGAATTTTGCAGTAGTTGCAAGAGAAGGAGGAAACCACTCCGCACTTCCTACTCTTTCCTAAAAGACGCAAATCACATTTAGTTGAACTCTTCTTCATCTCATCAATCTTCACCGCTTTATCAAAAGCTGAACTGGTTTAACTAGTGTGAGACTTCTTACATTCTTATGTGGTAATACAATATGCCATTTCCTGACAGCCACTATTACCTATGGCCGTCTATTCTGTCACACAATTTTCTTATCAAAAGGAAAAGTCTGCCGACCGACTAGTGTGCCTGTAAATCCCTAGTTTAACATGACTAGAGATTATCAGTTTCGTTAAATAAAAATATAAAAAGTGTTAACGTTTCAAAAAACTTTCACTAAAACCCGCGTTATCGTAAACTGGCCTGAATGTCGCACTGGTTTGTTTCCATCAGGCTATTATAAAGTCTTACTGAGTAGACAAAGCGTGAATAAGGCTTGTCTGTCTACTTAATTTCACGTTGGTCCCATCCACATAAAAGTCGATTCAAGCATCGACTACTGCCCTGAGTGAGTAGTGGTAAGTCACACTTTCACCAAGCCACTTCTAGTTGCAACTATAAATTAAATAAATTTATTGGCGCGACAGCTCCTTAAGGAGCCAAGGCCTAGTGGCTTATACTCTCAACCATTCCTCTGTGTGTGTTGTTAATCTGAAAGAATGGAAGGGACCTGCAGTTTACCGCCGAGTCCGAACGGCTAGGTGAGATGAACTTTCCGAACAGTCCGACACACTAACCACTAAGCCACGGGGCACTACAATTTATATTTTGTATGGCAAAAATATTTTTTTGTTGAAGAGAGAGCCCTCTCATGCAACTCTGGATATATAGTTAGTTCCTTGCAGGTAAAATAGTCTTCTTACGAAGTTTAGTTGGTCCTCTCCGAAAAAACAATATACCGTATAAACGTATGCTCCCCCGCGATTACAGCCACCACGAAGCTCCCACTAGGGGGCCTACCTCAATTTACAGGCAGGTAGTATCGAGCAGGCTCACATAATTAGCTGATAATCTGTGGCACCCTTATTATTTAAGCCTCGCCAAATTCCTAAGAACTGGATTTCAGGATCGACCCACATAAAGTCGATGACCCTAAAGCCATATTCAAAAACAACAGTTACGCAAATCTAGACATTTCAGTGAAATCTAGGAAATCGCAATAGCAATAGCAAGCAATAGCTGAAACTGATCATGGAAGCCTTTTACCTTTAGCGACCCGAACAATAGAAATATTCTGCTCCCAATTCTATGGAATGGGGAGGGGATAGTATATATGTAGAAGACTTTTACTTTATGTTATTTTTATTACTGTGCGGGCCACCCAAACCATAGACCAGTTCTACCTTGGGACCTAAAGTGTTTTAGCAGGCCCTTACTGCAGGCCACCCAAACCAAAGGCCAATTCTGCCCCTAGACTTAATGAAGGCACACCCATACAGTAGGTCTATTCTACTAGTTGAATTACTCACTAAGGGTTTTTCTAGATTGAAGCACCACAGTCGCCACGATACTCCCACACGGATCGAACGCATATTTAACTGGCAGCTATTACCGCAATAACTTGCATTATTGGTGAGCTTCTCTCGGCTTTCGCTCGGCCTGATAGACAAAAGTTTCGAAAAATGCAGGGTCCCGATAGAACTGCAATTCCTCATCATTGCTCGCAGACGTAGCGTGAATCGAGGACCGCACACCGTATAACAAAAGTACCAGTATAACTCCACTAAGTACTTTCGCGGAATTTTACTGCAGGCGTGCCTAAACCTTGAGCCTATTCCAACCCCAAACTCACAGGAACGATCTCCTTTTTGAAAATGGAAAAAAGTTAGAATACACAGATCTAACTGCTAACTCTTCACTCAGCAAGTAAGGACTCAGATTTAATCTGTCTTTGATTATAAGTATCCTTGAGCAGATGATATTATAATACACTTGTTGATTACCATTTCATTATACCTACGCTTGTTACATTCGCTCAGAAAATTCCACCTGAACTGTTTGTAAATGAAGATATATTTTTGTTGTCAATGCAATGAGACTAATGTCAGTCAGCAAATAAAAAATCAAACAAACAAAAAATTTTCCCGACTTCTTCCTGCATATTTTTGGTTTTCATTCCTCAATCCTTAAAATTACCGTTAACAAAATAATAAAGAAACCATGTACGGCGAATGTGAATCAAACTATCGGCGTGAATTACGAACAAAACTGTTTGTAACGGAACAAGACATCAATGGTTCGAAAATTTCAAAATTGTAATTTTTTTAAATAATTTTTTTTTCATTATTTTTTCTCTAGATGCCATTGGATACCGATCACCATGCGTCAGCTTACAACAATACAATGGCACAACATCGCCGGCACAAGGTCGTTCCGTGCGTGAATTCGAAGAGCAAATGGCTTCACTACGCAAAGAGAATTTCAATCTCAAGCTGCGTCTATATTTCATCGAAGAAAGCATTCCCGGCTACAATCAGTCGAACAACTCCGAGGGTCAAGATACTCTTATGAAACAATTAATCGATACAAAGGTGAGTTTCCTTGTATGTTCTATATCAATGTTTCCGCTCCATATAATTCTTAAATCGAATCTAATCATTCGTGAAAAATTTAACTATTTTATATCCCAATTTTCTTCTTTTTTTTTAAGGTGGAAATGGAAATTCTGCGAAAAGAAATCCAAGAGAAACAAGATCTTCTCAAGGAAGCCGCTCAGGCCTTAAATCAAATGGAAATTATACAAAAAGACACCGAGGTTAAGAGCCAAGCTATCATTGATGACCTAAATCATAAAATTCAATATTTAGAGGTGAGTTTTGGAATTTTGTGTTTTTTTTTATTTAACTTTTCTGATTTTGGGTTGCACGACCGAGGAAGTAGTTACGTTCTACGCGAGTGAACTTTCGTGTATTTGTGGGTGAGGACTAATGATCCGTATCGCACATTGCGGTCGAATACCATGTTCAATAAATGAAAATGAGTGTACTTGCCCCGCTTTTGGAAATCAGTAGAGTATTCAATGTCTGGAACTTCCGAAAACTTTATAGATGCCATTTTGCAAGGTCGCGAATATCTATACTTCCAGAAAATCTAAAATCCTATTAAGCTGTGTCAAGATTCACAATTTGTCCATGAGGCTGTTCTTAATTGTCTCAAACCTGTCTAAAATATTTCAGATTATAACATCTTTAACTTTGATGTCAGCTATGATTTCTCTCACGATATGTGTGATACCTTCTGGAAGTTTTTCGTAAATGTATATCCGGCTATAATATTTCCAAATTTTTCAAACGTCAAACGCCGAACGGTCAATAATCCAAAAAATATAATTTTGGTGGGGGCAATACCCCCATTTATTAACCTTAATATAAGCTCCATATACTAACTCAAAACTATGAAACTTATGGTTAACTTAAAACTAATGTGTTGGGATGATGATTATATATAAGGAGTTTAAGGCAGGGGGTGCTGAGGTTAAAGTCGAAACGGTTTTCATTCGAATTAACCCTCTGCAACATTCGAGTAATAGGTTCGTTGAACCCATAGGATGTGCGATGAGTAGGCAGATAAAACAGGCGAGGATTTCTTAGGTTACGGGAATTTGTGCTGAAAAAGATGGAATTAAAAAGAGTTTCACAGTCGACGGAACCTGTGAGGTCGATAAATGAACACAATATCTGCAGTTTCTCTACGTTCTTCCAGGGTATTCAGGTTTATAAGTTGAAGGCGATTTTGATAAGGGGGCAAGCTAAATAGATCATTCCAAGACAGACCGCGAAGAGCAAATCTAAGAAAACGACGTTGAATGCTCTCGACTCTCGAGATGTGAACCTATTTATATGACGACCATACTTGGACGGCGTATTCGAGCTTAGGGGGCGGTGCGTAGGAAGGTTATATAGAGGGATCGGGTGACATAAGGGTCGGAAAATTCTTTGTACCAACGTTTCACAAATCCAAGTGTCGAGTTGGCCTTAGAGATGATATAAAATCATTTAAAACTTCATGGTGAACACCGACTGCTTTTATAGTTGTGCGAACAGAAAATCCTTTTCTTACCTTAGATGGCGCTTAGTTCCTAGCTAGCTACCTCCAGTTTCGCACGCTGAGTCGGTTGAGGTCCTCTTCTCCTCTTCCACTTGTGTGCGCCCCTGAGTCTCGGTCTTCCTCTATTATGCCCCAGCTATCTTTGACGTTGGTGAACAGAAAATATAGTTGATCCAAATTTCTTCGTTAAGTTATTCTAAAGTTAAATCTATAAGACTTTTTTTAGCTTTATAAATACATTTATTTCTAGAAAAGGTAAAATACATCAATTCAAATTATCATACAGTAAATTAATAAATAGAAATAAAGTAGTGACATTTTATATTTAAATTATAAAAACAGTACTAAATGCACTTTAAGTTTTAATGACTTCAAAAAATAGTAATTTGGGTGGTGTGACCCTCATATAAGATAGCATGAGTCATAAATTTTATCAGCATGAGTCTTATCAGCTTGAGTCATGTTATTTCGTACGTATAGCCTGTTATCGATTTATAAGACGTTATCATGCCAAAAAATCCGATTGCATGGAGCTCTGTTGGGAAAGACTAAAAAACATTATTTTGTTTTTAGCATTTATGACCAATTTATGTGACTCTAAATCGCAGTTAATATCACTGACTAGATCAAACAGACTTTCAGCACCAAATGCACATGCAACATCATCCGCAAAAGCCGTAACATTAGAATTTAGTTTTAATCTAAAAAAAAATAATTAATATATACAAGGAACAAAATTGGCCCTAGCACTGAACCACTATATTAGAAAATTTAAATTCACTCCTAACATTGTTAATTCTTAGTTGTCTATTATTGTGGTACGATCACTCATAAAGCTTCTTAGACCCACATTTTCAAGTTTAGTAACCATTATATCTTGGTTCACCATATCAAACGCTTTAGTGATATCGACATAAAGCCCAGCTGTGAACTTTTTGTTATCTAAGAATTTAAAGATGTCGGTGCAGAATTTCATAAGAGCATCTTCCGTCGATTTTCTTTTCTGAAAACCAAATACTGCAGGGGAATTAAAAAATTGTTTTATATTTAAAAAATCAATAAGTCTTTTTTTAATACTTTTTTTCAATTGCTTGTATTTTTCTCTGATCCTTTTTTAAAAATTGGAACAATGTTAGCGCATTTTAATGCTTCAGAAAATATCCCTGAGAAAACACTTTTATTAAATATAAATGCTAAGACATCTACTATGAACAACGCGATTTTTTAAGTACTTTAGTTGAAATTTCATCAGGTCCAATTTTTAAGACTGCCAATACATTTAAGGAGCTCAAGTTCAATCATGGGTTCAAAGAAAAAGGAATTTTTGGTCAAAGGATCACCACCTAGTACACTAGATCTACAAAAACTACAAGTAGAAGAAAAAGAAGACTGTAAGCAGTTTTTTGCATTGACAAAGTAATCAATAAAAATGTATTAGCAAATAGCAAACTTATAGATCCAAATCTCAGAAACAAATAAAAAGTCTGGGACACATCCATAGGAATCTAGGCAAGCAAAATTCTCTCTCAAACTTCTGGTGAATCAAAATAAAACTCTGTTAAAACTTTAGTTTTTAGAAATAATTTTTTTTTCACAATTATTAATAAAATCACAGTTCAAATTCATAACAAGTATAAAAAGAAAAAAAATATAAAATGTTATTCAGGTCTTCAAAAGACCTTATTTGAATAGAATACCTTCAATCTTTCTCCATAAGTATCCATAAGCTGATTTTCTTACCAAATTTTTCTAACTTTATCTCGAGAACCTCATATTTTTGCAAAAACTAAAAAAAAATCCCATTTCGTTTCAGATTGAAAACAAGGAAATGGAAAAATCCCAGACCGGAAAATTGATGGATGAACTTCTAGGACGATCTGACGTCTCAACCATAAACGCAGTTCAGAAAGTGTGTATTAATTTCCTAAACATACTGTTTCGATTATTTTGCAAAATAAATCCTTCATTCTACTAACCAATATGATCTTCTTATTTCGTGTTTATACTTTCTATTTTATCTCATCAATTTCTAGATCCGTGAACTTGAGGGTACAGTCAGACAGTCCGAAGAGAAAATCAACGATTTCCAAAACCAAATACATAAACTTGATGAAATTCTAATTCAACGCGATCAGACAATACGAGAATGTGAGGATAAAGTCAAAGAGCTTGTATTCCAGAATTCAGAACTGCTAGAACAACTCGAGCATAAGGATAAAGAAATTGCCACCGCTGAGGTGAGTTATTTTAATTATTGATTGTTTTTTCTTTCTTCGAAATATGGAGTACATCAAACACGATACTTCCTTCTAGAAAAATCAAAATATTTTGTGGGTTCCTTGGACTTTGGTCCCAAAATAGATTTTTGACATCGAAGAAAATGTCTCTTTTGAAATATTAAATTTAATTTTTATTTTTGTGTGATTATGTGTGTTTTTTGGATGTGAAGAGATCGTTGCAAGGCATACGCCAGAACAACAAAGATCTACGTAACGAAAATCAAACTATTACCGATAATCTTGAGGCAATCAAGACGAAATATTTACGTGATATGGCAAGTTTGAAATTATACGAACAAACTATCAAATGTCAACAGGAAACTATTGTGGGTATGCATGTAAGTTTTTGTGTTTTTTCTAATTCCCTTCTCTCTGGCCATGTCTCAATCTAATTCTCTTCTCCGCCTCCTTCTTTGGGTTCTTGGTATATCATTCATTTTATCTTCTAATGCATCCATCATCATTTGTCAAAAAAAAAAGTCAGCACTAGATACTAAAACCAAAAATATGGCCAAATTCCTCGGGTATATTCAAGACTATGAAAGAAAACTTTCCAAACTTAATACTGAACAAAATCTGACGAAAAGAGAAAATAGATTTTTCAAAGCAATATTCGAAAAGTTAGAAAAAACGGAAATCCAACAATTAGAAGATAAAGGCAATCTATCTATAGCATCGAGATTCTTTCCCAATCTGTTGCGCAATCGATTTCAAAAGAAATTCAACTCAACTACACTTGACTATCGAGCAGTTTATGAGCTCAAAGAAAAATTGTGTTTCAATGTTACCGAACATGATGTTCGAAATTCGAATAGCGATTCGAGTCTGTTTTGTATGGCTGGAAGTAATGTTTCAATTTTACCAAATGGGACTTCGAATTTTATTGAAAAACCAACTAATAAAAGCCAGCTTCTTAATAATCACAATTTGGTAAAAAAATAATCCATTTAATTTCGAATGTTATATCAAATTGTATTTTTTTCTTTTCTAAAGGAAATGACAATCACATCAAGAGGTGTTCGATACATGTGCGAAAACATGAGAAGTCCCCAATAATATAATTGTTATTTTAAAAATTTGTTTTACATATATATTTTATATAGATTTTGAATAAAATTGTTTCTTTTTATAATTTTGTTGAATGCTTTTATACTTGTCTATGTCTTTTGGTGAAATTGCAAAATTGCAGTTTTTTTAAAAATCAACAGGATTTTATTACACATCATTTACAAGAATTTTATGATAGAAAAGAATTTTTCGAAGCTTGTTCAATCAATTGATCAAAGAACTAACGTTGCTACATGTCTCTGTAGCGATCTAAATTCAGTGTAACGTGACGGTTATTTTCATCAACTTTAAAAAAAGGCCCAACGAAATCACTGACATGAATACAACAACTTACATTTCTGAAAGCAGATCACTTAAGCACGTGACCCCCGAGTTCATAAATGTAACAATGCAGCATCACTGCAAAATAAAATTGTAAAAATATGGTACCATTTTGTGTACATTTTTGGCAACATTTGATTTCATTATTGAGAGCAAAAGTCAACACTTCTAAAAAAGTTGAAAAAAACTTTCCAATGTACGGTATTTGCCTGGAGAAATGGAACGTGAATTTATCAGTGATGCTGCTATTTTGCATTTATGAACTCGACCTACATTGGGCCCCAGAGTGGTCAGGGGCATTGACCCCGTATGTATGTCCTTATGGTGTATTGACCAGCAATGTACTGTTTATTGAGAGGAACTTTATGTGTTCCGTCGTTTTTTTGTATTTCTTTAATATCCTTATGGCATACGAATAATTCATATTTATGGTACGAATTCTTTATTTAGTTGCACATCTTTCCAGAAATCTCAAGTATGAATCAACTAGTCTGTCCGACATTCTAACTACTAGTAGAAGAACTATTTGTCAGCATAATCACAACTGATTCGCAATCTCATCTCTACTCCTCGACTAAAGTCTTCCAATTTCGGTCTTAGAGAGTAAGTCCCATCTTATCCGCTTCAGCTTCAATGCCAGCAAACGTTCCATTAACAGCTCGCCGAGTTCTGCCAATGATGTCTATGTCGTCAGCGTATGCTAACAATTGCACAGACTTGAAAAAAATTGTCCCATTACAATTGACTTGCGAGTTTCTTATAATTTTTTCAAGTATTAAGTTGAAGAAATCGCACGATAGCGCATCAGCTTGTCGGAATCCTTTTTTGACGTCAAAAGCTTCTGTGAGGTCAGTACCAACCTTGACGGAGCAACGAGAGTTCTCCATCGTCATCCTACACAGTCGGACTAGTTTTGTGGGGATACCAAAACCTGACATGGCTCTGTATAGCTCGTCTCTATAAATGCTAGCGTACGCGGCCTTAAAATCGATAAAGAGGTGGTGGGTATCGATTTGGAATTCTTGGCTAGTTTCCAGGATCTGCCATAGCGTGAACATTTGATCGATTGTGGACTTTCCTGGTCTGAAACCACACTGATAGGGGCCAATCAGGTTGCTGACGAAAGTTTTCGGGCGTTCACATAGAACGGCAGAGGATCTTGTAGGCGATATTCAGGAGATTTATTCCTCTATAGTTGTGGATCGGGCAAACGATGCTGATGTTCCATTCTGACCAAACTTTAGAGATGAGTTGGTGTATGCACCCAACCAGGTCATCTCCGGCCGCTTTTAAAAGTTCGGCGGGTCCAGCAGCTTTGTAGTTTTTTTAATTTAGATATTGCTATCCTCACTTCATTTTGGCCAGGTGGACGGAAGTTTTGTCTGTCAACGTCCATATTGAATGGTTCATTCTGCCTGACAGCGGGATTTTGGTATTCATCGCGTTTAACAGTCTGCAAAAATGGTCCTTCCATGTACTCAGCACCGACTGTGACTCTATTTTCCATTCCTATCTCTACAGGCTTCTGTGCGGGTTTTTTTCCTTGGCAAGTTCTTTTAAAGTGTTGGTAAAACTTCCGCACGTTGTTCCTGGAGTAGCATCTCTCAATATCTTCGATCGCGCGCTTCTCATGCTCTCTCTTTTTCTTTTGGAGAAGCCGGTGTTCTTCCCGTCTTTTATGCTCGTAGAGCTCGCGAGCAGCTCTCGTCCTTCTTTGCAGCGCCGTTTTATATGCCTCTTGTTTGGCTGCATGGGACTGCCTGCTTTCGTCATCGAACCAGAGGTTTCGTGGTGGTGGTCTGGTGAAACCTAGAACATCAGTTGCGGCATCTCTGTCGGCTTGTTGGCAGTGTTGCCACTGGTCTTCGGCACTTGATGATGCTGGCGGTACTGGATTTCTTGAGAGGTTATGGGATATTCGATCGGCATAAGTTCTGGTGCTTTCTTGCGATTGCAGCTTTCCGACGTCATACTTCCTCACAGTATTACTCCGTTGTTGAAGTGTTCGGGTTATTCGCATTCTTACCTTTGCTGCAACAAGGTAGTGATCCGAATCGATGTTAGCTGCTCAGAAGGTGCGAACATCCAAAATACTGGAGGCGTGTCTTGCATCGATCGCAACGTGATCAATCTGGTTGACGGTTCTTTGATCTGGGTGTCGCCAAGTCCCTTTGTGTATATCGAGATGAGGAAACCGTGTGCTTGTAATGGTGACGTTATGTGCCGCTGCGAAGTCATTCAGTTTTTCATCCTCCTTTTGCCCGGCCCATCCCATCGCACTTCCCTGCTCTGTAGTAGTCTACGGCCTCCGCTAGTTGTTTGGCTGCACGTGGTCAGTTAAGAGTTCTAACATTCCACGTGCAGATCCGAAGGTCTGGACGGCCAGATCCTTTGTTAGATTCCTTGGAAAGCACAATTGATGCGTACGAGACAGTTGCAGAAACTGGGCATCACCTGTTTGATGCCGTTCAGTGTCTACCCTATTCATACAGCACCCAACCATCTATAACGGTTTTTTAGCAAGTTTTTACTTGCGATATGTCGGTATGTCTAGCGCTCTGTGGCCCAAAGAGCTCAAGAGATAACCTTTTAGTTTTGAATGTTTCTTTTAACATGCCTCATAAGGATTTTCGAAATTTTAATATTAAGGCTATATTCGTCTTTTTGACAACTGCTTAAACGATTTTTGATGACATTTTTTAGAAGTAATTTTTGTCTGTTAAAATCTATCATTTCAAGGCCTCATTGATTTTTTCAACCTCGAAAAGAAAGAAAAATTCTGCATATCAATATCTAAAATAATATTTTTCTATTTAAATTTCTTGAAGAATTCAAATTAATAAATTAATCAACACGATTCATTGTATTGTATTCAATTAATTGAATTCTTAGATCGTTTTTTATTTAAGTAAAGGGTCCGCTATCTAACGTTTTTTTTTTCAACTAGTGCTTATTTCGTGAATGGTAACACTTAGCTCATGTCTGATTTGACAGATAATTAGTTTTATCCTTCCGCTGAACGAATATGGTTGTGTATACGCTTGAACAACGCTGGGAAATATTGCGACATTACTGCCTGCGATCGATGCCGATTTTGCCAAAAAAAATCATCTTTTCAGATGAAGCTCATTTTGATCTTGGCGGGTATGTAAACAAGAAAATTGTCGCATTTGGGGCACAAAAAACCCGCACGCATACATTGAAAAGCCGATACACCCAAAACGAGTCACTGTTTGGTGCGGATTTTGGTCCAGAGGCATAATTGGGCCATTTTTCGAAAATGAGCAAGGAGTGGCCGTTACAGTCAATGGCGATCGTTATCGGGCCATGTTGAACGAATTTTTGTTCACAAAAATTGAAGAGGAGGACATTGGCAACATTTGGTTTCAACAGGACGGCGCTACGTGCCACACAGCCGAAGCTAAAAAAAAAATTATTTGGCGGACCCGTTACAATTCATTCCGTTTTCTTCTTGGTTGGTTTTCTTTTTAATTATACTTCGATACATTCACACATACTCACAATTGCAATAATCTGTAATAATCAAATTTTGATCACGATCATAAAAATATGCACCAGTTTCTAAAAAATGCATTTGAAAAAGTTTAACAATATTGGTTATGGAAACAGCTTTAATTCTGGTATTTGGAGGAATTTAAAAAAAAAAAAAAAAAAAAAAATCAACAAACCAATATACATATTGCTCTTCTATATTTCAGTCCCAACGACTTCGCGAAGAGCTGCAAGACCATAAACGACAACTGGCCGATAAGATGTGCATGCTAGAAGAACAAGAAGAGAAACTGAAAGTTCAAACAACACAAAATGACCAAAAAGTTAAGGCTATTCAAAAGCTGGTATCGAAAATTGAGAGCCAACAACATGAAATCGATCGACTAAAGAAGGTAAGTTATCAAAACACTTATGTTAGTTCTTTTTTATTGATGTCTGAATTCCATGTCCTCCTTCATTTCTCAGAACAACACAAGTTCATCGTCTCATATGAGAGGAGAGGTAATTGAATTGATGATTTACATTTTTGTTAAATATATTAATAATGGATTTTCTTAAATAGCTCACTAATCTCACCGAATGCTCTGGACTATGTCGCTCACTCAGTGACACCGAGACCATCGCCGAATCCTCCAGCCTACGCGCCCAAATGGACAAAATTATTGAACAGAAAGATTGCGAAATTCGCAAATTAAATGCAGAAGTTAAAAAGAAAACCGCAAATCTACAGGTGAGGATGCTAAATTTTTTGACTCATAGTGTCTTTCAATATTTTCTGGGCGACGACCTAGTTTGAAGCTGCATAATGATAGGCATCATGTTTATCTTGGGGCATTTAAATTAATTTTTGGCATCGAAAAATAAATTTAATTTTGGTTTTCAGGGATGCTCTAGATTTGTTTGATAACGTACGAATGTACTTACAATATCGCAGCTGTCGACAGACACTGTTTTGGTTAATGGAAATTAATTGCATAAAATGTGCGGTGCTTTCTGCGTTGCTCATAAAATGTTTATTCGATTAATGTAATAAATAAATGAGTACAAATGAGAGAAGGTCATTCACAAAAAATAGGATACTACTTGGTTCATCTTTGCCAAATACGTAATTTTAGAAAATGTTTTGCCGGTTATAAATTACTTAACAACTGTAAACTAAACGATTTATAGAACCAAACATTAAATGCCATAGTTTTCCCCAAAAGACTTGTCGCAATTTTAAGAAAAAAATTGTTTGTGCTAGCTGCACATACAAAAATATAGTTTTGTTTGATAACAAATTATAACACAAACCTTAATATTATTATTCTTTTTTGTTTGTGTCTCAGAAACTGCATTTACAGCAAGACTTACTCGTCCTGGACCTTAGGGCAAAAACCAGATCTGTGTATCTCTGCCTATTCATAGCAAATTCTTTAAGATGTTTATGGTTTATTGTAAATAATTACTGTACTGCGAGTGGATATACAATATTCTTGGTTTTTCAATTTGGTGCGAAAATGGTGAATTTTTTCGGAGTTCCAACTCTGGAGCAAGCAACATATAGCTGGCCATGGGAAAAACATGTATTCTCAAGATTCCAGTCCTTGAGCTTTATTGATTGTAATCACAATGGCTAGGCGAACAGGAAATTGCAATCGCTTGAAATGGAACGGTAGATCGGTGGATATCATCGGAATTCTTGGAATCAGCACATTTTCTCCTTTGCTTTTACCGCTAATAATTGTTGCTTCAATAACATTTGGCATAAGTCTGGTTCCGTTGCATAGCTTTGGTGGATCCAAATTTCGAAGAAACATGATTGGTGAGCCTACTTTCAAAGATAGTATATGTGGTGGGTGGCATTCCAAATGGCTCCTCTAGGGAATTAAAAAATTCTATCGAATAATTGACTGTTTGATTCTCATTTGTAACTGTGTCAATTGATTTATATTTCATTGTCTCTCCTGGGATTTGCAATTGAATTTGATCATTGATTTTGTTAACATCATCATTTTTGGGAGCTAAAATCGCTCGTTCGCAAAGACAGTAATGATTTTTGAAGTTTGCCGAAATTTTCAATGTCTTGAATTGACGACCCTGGATTTTTAGCAAAAACTTGATGGAATAGATATTTCACTTGTAGAATGATCGATCGGGAAATTGCTATCACCAATATCCAATAGTTGCTTGGAGAATGTTTGAGCAGAAATAAAGAGATTTTTTCACATTTCTCCAAAGTGGTGATGCTTTTAGGCAAGCATTGAGTTCATCAGCGGGTGTTGATCTTGGAATCACAGGTAGAGTTTGACGAAAATCACCAGCTAATAGGAGAGGTACTCCTCCCATTGGTTGATCTATTCCTCTCAGATCTCGCAAAGTACGATCAAGTGCCTCGAGCGATTTCTTATGGCCCATTGTGCATTCATCCCAATAGATAAGTTTACATGTTTTCAATGCCGTGCCTATACCTGATCCTCTACCAATGTTGCAAGTAGGTTTTTCGGTATGATTCACATTCAACGGTAGCTTCAGGGCTGTATGTGCCGTTCGCCCTCCATCCGTAACGTTGCTGTTTTTTATATGAACGTAAAATTCCATGCGATGATAAAATGCCAGCGCCATCAATCGGCATAGAACTTGTAGAATAAATTGCTTTTAGCACTCAAGAGGATTGTGTGCATAGTTTTCGAGACTATAGCGTACACACACACGACGACGCATGATCGACCGCTGCGAATACCGGCTTGATGCCTTTTGAGTGTAGACTCGGTTATAGACTTAATTCGCTGGAGAACATCTCCTTTGAGAAAACCTCTACTTATTGCAGTTCTTAGGATCGCCCTTCTTAAGTATCTTGAGGAAATGTCCTTTCTTCCATTTCCTTGGTTTGGTTTCGTTTTCCCAAACAGCCTTAACCATTGGAAACAAAATACTCCTTCGGGATCTCTTCTTTTGAACTCGGCCATCAAACCTAAAAGCCAACCCCCACCATCATTTGTATCTCGTGTTGTATCCTTACTTTACTATTTTAAAGCTGTTCTATTGTGACCCTTACCTTACTGTGAAAAATGAAAATGCACGCGTGCTGCCTTGAGGGTCCCTGTTTCCATTAAAAAAACGCATTACAAGAAGCTCAACAATTTCTTAACTTAACTTAGTTTCTTAGCAATTTTTACAAATACTAATTTAAATTCATATTTATTATTTCCATTTTAGAACTTAGTGAACAAGGAATTATGGGAAAAGAATCGCGAAATCGAGCGTCTTACAAAATTGATTAACAAATCCAATTCGCTACCAACTAGCCCGCAAAAGGACGCCGAACAATTGATGCAATCATTTACCGATGCAGAGTATTCTGAAGCAATAGAGCGCAACAAGATGCTACAAAAGAAGGTTGACATTCTTATTCAAAGGCTAGCCAGTCCAGGCGACCACAATACAGAGGCTATCATCAAGCAACTTAAAAATGACGTCAAAGAAGCTAGAGAAGAAGCCGAAAGATCCGATAAGTGGCGTAAAGAGTGTGCTGATGTTTGCAGTATTCTCACAGCTCGCTTGGAAGAGTTGGCAGGATTTCTGGATTCGTTGCTTAAACACAAGGATGTACTGGGTGCTTTGGCTGCTGACAGACGACGAGCGATGCGTAAGGCTGTTGATCGTAGCTTAGACCTATCAAAGAGTCTAAATAACATGTCTTTATCGATCACTGGTATATCAATGATGGACCAGAGTTTGGCGCACATCAGCAATCTCTCTGAAATTCTTGACTTTAGCATCGTAAACAAAGAAAATAGGACATTCAATTCTCATGAAGAACTGCATGGTGAAACCATTGAAAACCTTCAAGCTGAGCTAAAGGCTCTTAAGAAGGAACTTGATAAGACAAAAAATACAGAAGGAAAGAAGGATCGTCGTAGTTTGCCATTGAATTTAGAAAATCAGTCTGAATCCGAAGCATGGTCGGAGCCAGATAGAAAGGTTTCTCTGGCGAGAATCGGTCTAGAAGAACCAAGAGCTTCAAATGCATGCAAGGAAGGACGCAGTACAGATAGTGAAAGTGAACTCAACCAAAGTCGATCGAAATCAAAGACTCAGGAAAAGATTGCCCAGTTAGAAACAATGATTTCTCAGAAAGATGAGAAGATTCTTGAAGTTCAATGTGAGTTGGTCGATGCAGATAATCGTTTAAAGAAAGAAAATCTACGGGTCATCGATATGACAAAGGAACTAAAAGAACTAAGAAGTCGCAACGAAAACTTGAACAGTGAACTGACAGTCTACAAAAACAACCAGGGCACTGGATTTGATATAAACTCCATTTTGAGGCAACTCGATGAGAAAAGTCGTTCGCTAGCTCAAATCCAAGATGAACGCGACAGAATTACTGTGGATCTCAAGGTTTGTGAGCTACAAGTAGAGAATATGAAGATCGAAATGGAGGATCTTCGCAACAAGCATGGAATAGTCGTTGCCAAAGCCAATGAACAAGAAAAGGCGAAGTTAAATGAATTGCAAGTTCGTTTAACCAGTCTTATGGAAGAGAGGCTTAAAGAACAAGAGGAGCAACATGAAGATACCTTAGCTCGGGACTGGATTGCAAAATGCATGTATGATGAACACGTTCGGCAATTTGAACAGCTTCAAAAGAAGCTTACAGAAGCTGAAAGCACAATTGAATATCTCACTGAAAATGAAGCCGAGATGAAGCAATCACTGGTAGACAATGAATTATCTATGCGAGCTCTAAAGAAAAATCTCGACGAAACCACCCTACAAGCATCCAGAGCTGTGCTGGAACGTACTAAGGCGCTTAATGATAAACTACAATTAGAAAATCGTACTCTGGAATTAGCCGTTCAAATTCAAAGTTTGGAAGCCGAGAAGAACGAATTAGTTGCTAAAGTCAGTAGCCTAGAAGAGGAGGCCGCAATAAAAAGAAAACCCTCAAACCACGGAAGTGATATTTCTCAGTCTGGTTATACGTCCGAGGAAGTTCCTATCGGCACCGGCCGGCTAACTGCTGGTGGACAACGTATAAACAATTCCTCCCCAGACCTTGGCATTGAATCCGATGCTGGAAGAGTGTCTAGCGTTGAACTTACCAATGCACATTTATCAAAACTGAAGACAGTGGAGTTAAAGACTAAACAGATGATTCAAGAAGGTGATTTTTATGAAATCTTTATATCAAAGAATATTTAAATTAACATGTTTTTGTTTCCAGGTGTAGAAACAAATGTTACCGCGACAACAACTCCATCAACACACGACTGTGCCAAGGTAGACCAAGAGAATGCTGAATTACGTTCCAAACTAATTCGCACTAAACGTGCCTTTGAAGACACCTTTAATAAATTACGTTCATCTAACCAAAGAAAAGAACAAGTCGAGAAAGAAATTAAGTCACAAATTCTCAAAACACATAATGTTCTAAAAAATGTTCGTTCCAATATGGAAAATGAACTGTTGTAGTGTTGTGGTTTTGGTTTTAACAGCTGCACAGTGCACTTATGTATTTAATTTTTTTTTTTTACTTTTCAATTGTATGTATTAATTGTTTCATTGGGGGGCTCCTTAATTTATTATCCTTTTTCCACAAACAAATATAAAAAAAAAACAAATTTTCGTATTTAACATTTTCTTTGGAAAAGTAAGGTAGAGATGATTTCTTGAAATGCTAGTAATATGCAACAGAAGAAAAAAAATCATATTACCGAAACGTTGATGTTTCTGCTGTTTTATTCTGTTACTTTAACAATATTCAAAGATCTTACCCACACTCAACCAAACAAAAAAAACTAAATGTTTTGTATGTTACCTAATAATATGCAACTTCAGTTTGGTAAAAGAGGGAAAGACCACCCTCAAAAGTTCTAAGCCATGTATTAGGATTGGTCTTGATCATATACTATGAGTTCATTACAGCTGCAAGAAAAAAAAAAACCAAAAAATATAATTTCAATTGCAGTCAGAACAAGATTACATAAATGATACATTCTTACTCTCAACACCAATCTGTTGGTATTTAATTTCCCTTCATTATTTGTAACTATAGTGCCAATGCATAGTCATACTAAATAGTTGATTAAATAAATGTAAATAAAAACAAGCAAATGTGTCATATCAGGAATAGTTTATCAGGCATCAAATAAATTTATCATAAGTCATAACTAACTTTAAGTTCCGTTGATAAGAGTCCTTTGAAATCACTCAAAATGTACTTTTTAAATATAAATAAATTTTTAACCTAATCGTTCATATTGAATGAATTATAGAATTACTTTTTCTTTTAATAGAGTAGTAATAAAAAAATTGGAAATAAGTGGTTCGGACACCATAAGCATAGTTTTAGTTATAATTTTTATTAGAAACTTTAAGTTACTATAAGAATTTTAAAGTATCTGCCGATTCGATTTTACATGGTATTTTGTTAGTAATTAATTCGTCTAGTCTTTAATCAGGAACAACAATCATCAGATAGAAAAAAGATCTGTGCAAGCTTCCTAATGCTTTCAAATTTCCTCTTTTCTGGAAAATTCTAAAATTATAACGAAAAAAAAAACAGATTTGTTTCAATAATAAACTTGCCAAAGACCTTATTTGTCAGAGATTGAAACCTAAATTTATTCGAAATCCGCTCAAAATCTGGTTTTTGGATCTTTTCTCAAAACCATCGGTATTTGTTTTCAACATTGACTCCCGCGTCTCATTCAATTCACGTCAGTAAAACCTTATAATTTGCATGTCGCTGTTTTTGTTGTAAGTTAATTCTCCAATAAACTCCGAACTAGAAACAAATCTCCGACGTGCCTCAATGTATGTAAATAATAAGTATCACGCTACTAATTCTTTTTTTATTGGAAATTAATAGCAGATTTGACAGCATTTTATCACGAGCAACATTAATTAAAAATGGTTATTTAGATTGAATGATGATTATATACATATTTACATATTAAAGTATTTTTTTATTATTTTTTTTTATAGATCGACGAAGAATTTGCTTTATCATAAATGATTGATTTCATTTTTGTACGATAAATACCATAAATGATTTTTTTAACCTCAATTTAATTTAAAAGAAAATGTAAACAATTAACTAATTGTAAATTAAACATTAAAAAACGTTCCTTTCCATCGGCATTTTTACAACATTAAACCTAAAAAATACATTTAGTTTTTTTTTTATATAAAAAGTGAAAGCTGAAAATGTATTTATGTAAAAACGACATGTAACATTTTAGATATTAGTTATTTTAAATGGTTAATTAAGAACAGTTTAAAAATGTTAATCATTTTTTGTTTTATAATGTAAACAAATCTTTTTCTAATAAAAATGATGTTTAAAAATTAATATTATTCTTTTTTTAATCGACGGTTGTTATCTCGACTGGAACCTCAACTTACATTGATTTACCTTAAGGCTCCACTTCTGGGGTTTGCCCTTTTTTAAATAATTTTCGTCAACTTTGCTCCTTTTTTTGTGTTTGATCATTTTTTTAACGAAGCTGCGCCGGTAATATCAAGTTTGGTTTACCTGGAGATTTGTGGGAAAAGTGTTTCTAGGCTCAAGTTTGTACTCATTCTCGTTAAGTCGGAGAATAAAAAACGTTTACCGAAATATTCAAAACAAAGACAAAGTTCAAGTATGCAATTTTAAATTTAGATTTTCCGTCACTTGCTTGCGTCTGAATACTCCTCGGGAGAGGTCAGAGTGGTTCTGCAACAACGTTGTTGTAACTTCAACTCTGCTCACCGTTTATATACACGACACCAGGAATCATCTGAAGAATTCTTTTTCAAGCATCCTGATTCACCTTTGATTAAGTTTAAACCTCTGCACAAATTAGTAAGACTGAGATCATGAGATTCATTTATAAAGGGCGTCGAAAGAGGGATTTGCTAGTAAATTATTTTCCTAGCCCGATACAGTTTTTCCATCGCTCCTACTCTTCTGGAATCTTTCCTAGAAGATGGAAAACAGCAAACAGCATTTGTCCCATCCTCCCCCTCTTCCTACCGACCCATGGCACTAACATCCCTTCTTTCTAAGGTCATGGAAACGCTGATTAACCGTCAGCTTAAAGAATATCTCGAAGATCGAATGCTTCTCCATGACCGTCAGTATGGCTTCCGCAGCAACCGTTCCACTGGTGATCTGATGGCATATCTCACCGAACTTCTGTTTAGGGCTCTGTTCTGTCTATGACTGTTTTCCTCATTTTTATAAATGATCTTCTGTCTGTTACTTCTAATCCACTTAACTGTTTTGCTGACGACTCTACCCTCAGCTTTTCATATTCGTTCGATAATTCACGTCCTTCGCCTTCGGATGTAAAATTGCAACGGTACCGTATGTCAAGCTCATTAAACTCCGATTTATACAGCATTGTCAAATGGGGTAATACGAATCGTGTGGAGTTTACTGCTTCGAAAACTCAATGCTGTCTTCTGTCGTTAAAGCTAAACATTCCCCCAATGCCATTGTCCATGAATGGCACTTACATCGAAGAAACCGAAAAATGTTCAGTACTCGGTATGTGTGTCAACGTCGACCTTCGTGGGAACGACCATATACTTGAAATAGCTAAGAATGCTGCTAAGTGCTTAGGTTTTCTGTATCGGTGTAAGAAGTACTTTTCCCCCTCTGATCTGGCTACAATTTATAAAGCGTTTATACGCCCTAAACTCGAGTATAACTCCCACCTCTGGGCAGGTACTTCACAAACATCGCTTCACCTGCTTGATAGAATACAAAATCGAGCCTTTAGATTGATAGGAAATAGAACTGTTGAGGAAACAATTGCTCCTTTCGAACAACGACGCAATGTTTCATGTGTTTCCTTATTTTATCGCTTCTTTTATAAAAAGTATTCACTCGAAGTAGCCAGCTGCATTCCTCGCCTTAAAAGTTTCTCCCGTAATACTCGTATCGCAAGGATTGCTCATCAATTCACCCTTGAGCCCAATTTCGGACGTACCGTGAAATATAGGGATTCTTTTTTTAGCTGAACAACACGAATTTGGAATAGTTTACCCGGCGATATTTTCCCTTGCCATTTCGATTTACAAGCATTCAAAACCAATGTTAATCGACACCTTCTGTTCTTCCCCTCCTTATCATCATTATGTTCGCGCAGTGTACTTTCATACATTAAAAGGGAAACAAATAGTCTTTTTCCGCGCGTTTCTTATAAAAAAAATTCGCTGGTATTGTTGGCTTAGTAGAAAGAGGAATATTTATGTGTATCACTGCTGATGTTCTGTTCAAGTAATTGGTATTGAAATTTCACTTCAATCCATTTAGCTAATGTTTACCGGTTTAACTGTTTTTGATTTTTTGACTTGGTATCTAGATTACTAAATATTTGTTTCTATTTGTAATAACTTTCTTTTTTTTTTAAGTTGTTAAGACTTCAATAGCTTTTAAAACCAATCACAATTTCTTATAATTAGCCCACATTAAAAAGATTTCGGATACCCTTGTAATCATTACTAAACAGCGAGGGCTTTAGGAAAATATGGAAGGATGTAATGTAAAGGGAGGTACCGATGCACATTTGTTTTAAAGTCGCGCACATCAAAGTGGCAAGTGAGGTCCAGCAAGGCAACGATGCAAGTGAAACTCTTGGATAGTAGCATTGGAGGTACATATGTTTCGCTTTAATGATTAAGGACAACATTGAGTTTTTTGAAGCATGAAAATAAATACGATAGGTGAGAGCATTCTCGTCAGCAATGCAGTTCAATGTAGGTTATTATTAATCCAACGAAAAAGAGTTGCATCGAGACCAAATGCACGATGAAGAGATTGGTTCCACTGTTCGGTGAGATATACCATCAAGTTTCCAGTGTACCAAATTGGTGCAAAAGCCGTACTGCCGGTCATTAAGAAGCTTTCGATCTTCGAAATAATTCTTAAGGTGAAAATTAATCTGCATTTTCATAAAAGAAGGAGCGTAAAGTTTTTCTAATATTGGACTGCAAAAAGATATGCACCCCTATCATCGTAGTCGAAATTGACTAAAAAAACACTGCTCGTAATAAATTGCAATCATCGTAGTCGTTTTTCGACAAATCGAGGCGAGCAAATGTCAAAATCTACTACAAATCGATTTTTTCTCGTTCATTTTGAATCATCGTGAATCAAATCGAATCGACATATCAGTTAAACGTTCGATATTTTTATTGTGACGACACGTAAGGGGAACCAAATATATTCATGGTAAGTTTTACATGTTAACAATTCATTTGACTTCTTATTATACTTAATTGTTAATATTCTTTAGATGAAACAGACTATAATAACCTTTTCGGTTTAAATAAAGTTGTTCTTTATTTTTTATTGGGGTTATAACTTTAATGTGCGTTCCATCGATGCATTCAATAACGCCGGGAAACCCAAATTTTTGGAAAAACCATAGCTTTGCCTCACGTTTTGTCTCTTCTGTCATGTCCATATTTACCCATTTTGGACATAATTTAGATTCAAGCACGACAATAACTTCTTTCAGTATAGAAATAGTTGACTGTGCTAGACCTAAATTAAAATCATTCCCAGCTCCATGTTGATATCTGCTAGAATCCTTATTGTGGCTGCTAGTTTGAGAATAGGAGATACAGATATTGAGCGTGCTGAACTTTAAAATTCACTGGCTATCTCTTCAAGTACGTATCGAAATGCATCTTTATTTTTTAATATTCGTATGAAAATATTTAAAACATTTATGTTTTTTAACTACTTACTCAGAGTCCGGTAAAGAGAGGATCAGATTCTTCCCTTACTTTCCTTCGGATCTCCAATAAGTTTCTGTTGTGAATCTCATTTTCTCCTTCCACTTCATCCTCGCTACTCCAAAAATGTTCCACACTATTCACTATCATTTTGTCCACAAAATTGTCCCAAATAATTAAGGACAGTTCGCGTTGTTAACAAATGAAAATAACAAATAAAACGAAAATGAAACTGACAGTTTCGTAATAGATTTTTTTAAATCAGTCGGTCGAAAAATTATCATGATGCCAAATAAGTTTCGAAACGACTACGATTACGACAGCTCTCGATATCGACAAGCGAGTACGATAATAGGGGTGATGATTTTCTTCAGAATTTCTGGGCTATCGTTGAAAACGAACGAAGGAACCCATGATGAAGAATTACGTCCGTTTTATTTTACACATTTTGTTTGTTTCACGAATATGAGCATTGCGGAAACTTTTTTTTCGATTTTCTTCAGTGGAGTTAGGTAATTAAAAGTAGCGATCAAAAGCATATGGTGTAAACTGTGCAGTTTTGATACCAAAACTGAAGACACCACTTGCAAATTGTCAGATGGCAATGGAGATGTAATAATGATTAGGAACCTTTGGATCTTAAGGTGCGTGTCCATTTGAGAGTAAAAAGGCTGCGAGCAGCTATCGGAGATTAGCTCGCACAATTCCAACAGGTTTCGTATTTTGCGAGTAGCTGTCGAGAGTTTACATGTGGACGGTCTGAAGTCTGAACATATGAAAACTGTAAGAACTACAACACCGTTTAGTAAAAACGGAGTACGCCATCACGTAACTGAATAATACCAAAAAGTATTACGAAAACTGGGGACGGATTTTGATAAAATTCTTTTTAGTTTTTTGAAAAAAGAAATTGAGATTTTCGTATGCGGTTTTTAGAGTTGATTAATATTCAGCTGATTATAAAATTAGAAATTTTTTTTTATTAGCTTTAAAAATATTAAATTTTCAAAAAACTAATTAAAAATAGAAAAAAATAATTATGCAAAATATTGGTATGCAGAATTAATTTGACCGAAATCCAATAAGCCGTTCCCAAGAAAGTCGAAACGAAATGTAATTTTAATGATAGCCAATACCTACAAAAATACTCTCAATAATTTTCATCAAAGTCGGAGCCGTGTTCAAGAAAAATAATCTATTTCTCGACGGTTATATGGTAGTTACCGTTATTTTCAGTCCTAAAAATTAAATTTCCAAAACTCCCCTGAGAAATAACAAAAGGCTCACACATACCAAATTGAAAAGTAATCGTTTAAGCCGTTTAGGCGGCAGCTCGTGTTCTGAAAACGAATTAAAAAGAAAGCTGCATTACTTGAGAGAGAATAGTGTTAAATAGTGATATTTAAAATATTGGATCCAACGGGAACGGCTTCTAGTTATTATATATTCTTGTTCACTAATTTTAAAACGTCAAAGACCTCTAAATTGCTGAGCATCATCAATTTAAAGCTCGCTTGTCACTTTTGAAAGTAGACCCGCACCGATTTGGTGACGTCGCGACGGTCTATCCATGTTGTAACCCAGTATTTTTTCTTCTTTTTTTTTTGGAAGAATACACTACTTCCAACGGATAACTAGCAGAAGAAAAATATCAAGTGGAAACGGTTTTTGAGAAAAAAAAACACAAAACATCTTCTAATTTACAGATTTTATTAAAATTATCATTAAAGTTAATGTAAAAGCATTAAAAACAAATCAGTCATTTTTTATATGAAAAAATAAAGTACACAATTGATTTTTTTGTTCTTTTACTTTTTTTTTGGACAATAAATTATTAGTTAACACAATAAAAATTATTATACAACATTTATTTTGGCAAACGAAGCTGTTTCGCTCAATCTAATGTCAACCATAACAATAATTGGGGATTTTCGAATGACTGTTTCTCTAAACAGGACACAAATAAGTCGCAGTTTAAATGTTTAAGGGAAAGCATAGAGCTCTTAACTCTCCGATAGTCTGGCAAAATTACAACATCAAACTAATTAGATGAGCATACAAATAATGGCAATAGCTTCGATCTAAATACTAAAAAATATTTATATTTATTTTATTTTCTTAAAGAGATGATGTACAAAACTTATAATTTATATTTATTTTTATTTTTCTATCCTAAAACACTTAATACTTCCTTGACCACAATGCGTGTGCGCTAGTAAAATACTTTTTTTTTTATTATTATTTAAAAATACTGTGAATTGATAACGATTACAATAAATACTATTACTATAAGTGTTTGTTAACTTTTCAAAAATGTTTTTTTTTTAGTGACTGTCGGATAATCATTCATTGTCTTCACAGGAGAGAGTTTTACTTGGTGTTCTTTATTTCATTTTCCGACAAAAATAGCAGATTCTGGTTTAAATGGGTAATTTTAATTTTAATTATTAATCTAAGGGACAGGGAGCGTTTTTGATGTATCACAAAATTGGATTATTTAAACATGATTGCTGTGATTTAATATAAGAATGTTGACCTAACCTTTAGAACTCCTAACTTGGAACAGATGAAGTGTTTATATAGCAAATTAGTCCGGAGATTTTTGAACAAGTTTACGTTTCAAACCTGGCTTTGGAATGCAACGAACTGGTCAAGGCTCTTAAGGGTTCCTTACAGACCATTCTCCCAACTCACTCGGCAGTAATGGATCAAATCAGAAAAAAACTCATTGACTCCGTCTTTGCTGGGTCAACTACTCAAACACCACCAGAACCAAGACGGGAAAGAAGAGATGATGACTATGACCCGTTATGGATTTCCAATCCCCATTATACACCTGGTTTCCGAGGTCTTATGGGGAGTGATCATTTTTGGATTTCCACACGGAGACATTGGAAGTGGAGACTTGGATCCTCTCGGCCGTGGTGTTGGTGGAAGTTTAGGTGTTCTACCACGACTCGGCCCTTATCGCGGTGGAGCACGATACGATCCATTCGGGCCAGGTCCAGGAGTACGCCCTTATCCAAATTCCGGTTGATTCCCACCACCTGGATTCGGAGACTTCGTGTATCAATATGAATGAATGGTCTTCTTTAAAGCTGTGGCTTATTTTTTTAATAAACATTTATATTGACTTTTACGACTTCACCGGACTTTTTAGGATCAAAATATTGCCTATTGCCTAGTTATGGGCAGCTTTCAAAAAAAAAACGCATAGGCAGCCGCCTGTTGTGTTATGTCCCAGTGCAACCTTGCAACCTTCTCAAACAATGCAGCATAAAACGATCATTTACAAAAGCCCGTCGACCAGTGAGTCTAAAAAATATTTACACACAAGATACAACCAAAAAGAGGATCGAGCACGAACATCGGATGCATTGGCATTCGAATCCCAACAAATAAATGTGTGTATGTCGCTATACAGCACTTACAACTCGTTGTATCTTCTTCGCACTCGTTGTTTACAGAATCGTAAGCAGGTCCATAAATCGCGTTTAGCACTTTTCTTTTGAATACCCCCAGGAAGCGTTCATACGAGTGGGAAAGGGTCCATGTTTCTGCTTCATATAGCAAGGATCGGGGTAATAAGTGTTTTGTATAGCGTCTCCTCGGTTCTTCTGGGTAAGCCTTTATTCCTCAATTGCTTACTTAGTCCAAAAAAAACTGCGATTAACAAAAGGAATTCTAAGTTTGATTTATGCACTGATGTTGCTCACTGTGCTTACAGCAGTTCCCAGGTAGGTAAATTCACTGACAGCCTTGAAGTTTTACTTGTAAATTGTCACGCTGCTGGTGGGATTGGACTTTTGTTGCATATACTTCGTCTTGTACTCGTTTATAATCTTTCTGCTTTCTGTCCATGGAAGTGAAAGCACCGGTTACTACAATTTTCCAGGTCTAAAACCGCCTTGGTAAGTACCTATTGTTCCGTATGCAAACGGCTTAAGACGTTCACATAAAACGCTGGACAGGATCTTATAAGCGATGTTAAAAGGCTATTTCCTCTATAATAGGTCTTTTTTTGTGGATGGGGCAGATGTTATTGAGATTCCAATCATCGGGCATACTATCCTCTGACCATATTTTGTAGATGAGTCGGTATATGCACCCGGCCAGTTCATCTACATCGTGTCTAAAAAATTCAGCTTGTAGCATATCGGCCCCAGCTGCGCTGTTCGTTTTAAATCTGACAATGGCTACTTTGATATCATTTTGGTCGAGCGGATGTAATTCTTGGTTGTCATCGGGATATTGGCTGTCATCGCCATTCAACAACTGGACAATTTGGTCCCAGAATTAAGATTACATCCATATTGAACGGACAAGACGAAAAATAACTTATTTTGGATGAAGAACGCGCTGCTGCTTTGTCAGTACACAACAAAAAACCAAAATGTTATACGCGGCCTTAAATTTACTTCTTCTTAAACAATCGTAATTTTTTATTAGCTCTTTGTTAATTAATTTTTCTACTACGGGCTTGCAGTTGGGCGCCATTTTAGTAACATAATTACAGATTTAAGATGATAATTGAAAATAAGTTTTATTTCGTCTGTATAAGTGGACCCATAACGATCTTCGTTCCCAAAAGCTCTAAAGCCCTAGTATAATAAATTATCTTTAATTTGATGTAAGAGTCATTTTCATCGTCACTGTCAGAAGATTCGAACAGGTTAAAATCTGCAGCATTTTCTTTTTGTTCAGTACTATTTTCACAGTTCAACAGTCAGAAATAAAGCGAAGAATTACTCTTGCCAATCGCTGTTTCTATGGGCTAGGAAGGCAATTAAGTAGCAAAGCCCTCTCTCTCGAAAAACAAGGGAGACTCTGTATAAGACCTTGAACATCCCAGTCCTGCTCTACGGCGCCGAGGCATGAGCTCTATCTAAAGCGGATGAAGACATCCTTAGTCGTTTCGAGCGTAAGATTCTTCGCAAGATTTTCGGCCTTATCTGCGTTAACGGGCTTTGGAGGAGAAGGTTCAACCACGAACTATACGAGCTGTACAGCGACATTGAACTGGTCAAAAAAATACGTATATCACGTTTTAAATGCCTGGGTCATATAGAACGAATGAACAACAATGCTCCGGCTAGCAGGATCTTCGATTCCATTCCAGTCAAGAAGACCTCAACCAACTTGAAGTGCGAAACTGGAGGCAGATAGCCAAAGACCGAGTTAACTGGAGAGGCATATTGGTTGACGCCCAGGTTCGGCCCGAACTGTAGCGCCACCTAAGTAAGTAAGATGCCAGAGTTTATCAAACGACTTTAAAATTTCGAATGCAATAATCGTAATTTCTCTATAAAAGATTTGTTTCACAGTTCGTTGAGATAAGCCATCAGATCACGAATGGACCTACTGCTACGAAAGCTATTCTGTCGGTCATTAAGAAGGATTAGGCAGACAATGAGGGCAAGCTCTTACTTTGAGATGATAAGGGACTCAGAAGGAATGGATACTACTTGTCCGGGGAGACAAATATTTGAATCCGTCCCTCGAGACTAAGAATAAGACTCAGGTGGCGAACGTAAGTGAATGAAGATCTCAACTACTTGGTTTGTTGTTTGAGAAACAGGACAAATTCCTAACCACCATTCTTCTACTCTTTAGCATTATGAACTATTGCTCCAAAAGCAAGATTTGAAATTCCAAAAAAAAGGTTTTTGATTGGGTTTGCTAATGTGATCGTTTAAATATCCATATTTATGTAAATAAACAATTTATAGCATAGAACATGGACAAATCACAAACGGTTTTTTAATTAAGCGAGATTTATAGAAAAACTTGCTATTTTTGTCTATTTGCAACGTCAGTGGTGTTGTGAGGTGGTATAGGTGCATTTTGTTTTTAAAAATTCGTAAATTCAAAATAAATACATTAATTCTCTTTTTTGTACTACAAAAGGATTTTGTATTCATTTAAAATAATAAAAAACAAAAAAAAATATCGTTGGGTAGGAGATTAGAAATTGTTCAACAGAAAAACCTGAATTCAATCCCCTCCAACTATCAAGGATTGTAGAATTGATTGATCCCTAACGCGTGCTTTTCCTCGTGGTATTTTTGCAGAATATGTGTTATGACAGTAGTTGTATCATTATCGCCTCCGTATATCCTTACGGAATTTTCATTCTCCAATATTGCCAGAAAAGCTATACAAACAAAATCGTATTCAATAAAATTTCTATTTTGATTGACGAACAAAATAACACTTACCAAGAAACACCTTTGGACTACCCAAACTCATTTGAACCTTTGGAAGTTCAAGGATCGCTTGCAGAATTGGTGAATCTTTTGCTAAGCCATCACGCAATTCAATCAAACTGCCAGTTCGATTACCGCATAGATATTCACAGGCAGCAGCTTTGTTGTTGCATGTTTTCTTTAGGGCTTTCAACACGTCTTTTTCGATAAAACCCATTTCAATCAGCGAGTTGATTGTTTCCTCTGATGGAGGAATTTCGCGATGACTATAAATGCGAACTATTTCTAATAAAGCTTCGGTATTTGCAATGATGTCCTGTTTAAAATAAAATACATAATTATTTTTATTATTGCGATTGTGTGAGAAAGTTAAGATCTTACATTGTCTAAGGATAACGTAGATGCGCAGTTCGATCGGTTTGCGCTGTCTTCGTCACTGGGTATGTCATCGCTTTGATGCTGAAGCAACCATTCTAGAGTTTTGGCATACACTCCACTGAAAGAAAACCTTGTGTCAGAAATGTTCGATCAATTTCTTATCTTTTCAATTGAGGCTCTAATACATTATGGGCGAAACAGTGGGATTGTAGAGTTCGGCAATTTAATGAAAGCGGATTCAATGTTTGCCAGTTCAGAGCTCGAACACATCTACGCTCGCTATATCTAGCCGATGTTTGAACGGAGATCGTTAGGACACAATAAATTTGTAAAAAGAGACAAGAAAGAGACGATTTGTAGGGTTTGTACATAACGACTGTTTAGATTATATCCGAGACAAGAAAACAGCAAAAGATATATTGGAAAGCTTTCAGTCATCATTAGCAAGAAAGTCGGTGGTCGATAAAATGTTGGTGCAAAGCAGAAGATGAAACTTCGAGTAAGAGATGATGATACGGTCTGTAGTCACCTAATTATATTTGAAAATATAATGCGCCGACTGAAGATGTCTGTTCCATTGTTGGATGAAAGCGATATAATGGCTTAAGTTTTCCTTAAACTCTCAGAAAATTTGATCCATTTGTAACAGCTTTACAAAATTTTGTTAAAATTGTTAAATACGAAGAGGTGAGTGCAAAAGCTTATTTGCTTGCACTGGACATTGATATCGAAAGACATTTTGTGTAAAACGGATGAAATCATATAGGAATAGGCCATATAGGAATAAGAGCTTTTGATAACTTAGCTAATCATGCTAATGTACGATCACTATAAGTCAAACAGGAAACAGGAAACCAACATCACATCAAAGAACAACTTTAAGCCAGAACATTACACATCCTACAGAGACACAAGAGAGAGAGCGGCAGAGAAACAACAATTCTTCTCAAATCGGACCTCAGGAGCGAAAAGAAAAGTATAACTGGACTTAGATACATGGAAACGACGACAGTCGTCACTAAACTGACTGAGTCTGAGACACTTCTGCTAGTCTCAGTATACATCAAGTGCAACTCAAAAAGAAGCGACATACATCACGATCTTCACATAATCAAACAACATTGCGAATCAATACACATCTTGTGTCATTGAAGGAGACTTCAACGGTCGGCACCCTCTATGGATGGATACCGCGGAATCTCACCAAGGCAAAGCAATTGTTGACTGGCTACAAGGAAATTCCGAGCATCACTCTTTGGTTGTCGTGTCTCAACCAAAACCAACATTCCTCTAGAACTCCATCTCATTTGGATTTGTTTCTAGTTACGTGGAATTTCATCAACATCCTACCTGTACTACGGAATTACAATTACGTAGCACACGATAGTGATTCCGACCATACCACAGTTTGTTCAACATAGAGAACGACGAGTATAGACGCATATACTCCGAACTCCAATGCACCAACACCATGTTCAACCAGGCAGTGAAACATCACCAAAAGAATGAATTCAGGAAAAGACTTGCGAACATCAAACCAGGACTCAGTGCCTTCAAGAAAATTAACCAGCTCGTTGGGAAAAAGAGCTCGATGCCAGATGCAATAATGCACGGGCAACATTCTCCAACAACACCAACCGAAAAAGCAGAAGCCCTCGCTAAGCATTTTGAAGAGACCTTCAAGGATCGCCCGCTCAATAACCTTCCTGAATTCATCGAAGAAGTTGAAAACAAATTTGAAGAAGTTGCAGCCTCTAATACTTCAGTCACCAACTTTAATAAGGACTAACTTGCACTTGGACCAACTGGAGATGCTTTTACTTCTTTCGAGGAAGTAACTGACAAAGTCAGCAGGAAATGATGCGATTTCTAACTTTGTGCTTAAAAAGCTACCAAATCTCGCCATCCTACTGCTGACGATCATCTTTAATAACTGCCTTAATAACAGCTACTTCCCCGAAACATGGAAAACGGCAAAAGTGGTGCCTGTTCCGAAGAAAACCAACAGGACTAGTGTCGATGGATATCGGCCGAGTTCGCTTTTATGCTGTGTCAGCAAAATCCTGGAGGGACATATCCTGAGAAAGCTTCATCATTTCTTCAGGGAAAGGGAATTCATACCGGAATGTCACTATGGTTTCCGAGCACGACACTCAACCATCCATCGGCTTCTTGGACTGCACTCCGAAGTGACAAACGGACTCAACAAGAAAGAGACGACAGTCGCCTCTTAACTGGACATCGAAAAGGCCTTCGACACAGTTTGGATAAAAGGACTAATATTCAAATTGTCAAGTCTAGGACTACCTGAACAAAAATTTTCTAACCCATAGATCCTTTTATGTACAGGTAAACAAAGAATATTCACAAAGAAAGACGATCAGCGCTGGAGTTCCACAAGGTTCCAAGTTGGGCCCCATACTTTTCAACCTTTATTCAGCTGACCAGCCTACTAACATCCCAGGTACGAAAACGAAGCTATATGCCGATGACTCCTTAACATATGCAACATCCATTTCACCAGAAATCGTAGCCAGGAGAGTTGAATGTCACATAAGAAACTTGTGGGACTACTACCTAAAATAGGGACTAAAGATAAATAGCGATAAGAGCGAGCTTATCTGCTTCAGAACCCCAACAACAGCAACAAGAGGTCGAAGAGGTTTATCATCACGCTGTGATAATATCAGTATCAAGCTACCAGACAACACAGTGATAAGGACAAAGACAACAGCAAAATACCTTGGAGTGAATTTCACTAACTGCTTCAAATTCAACAAGCATGCTTCATTTATGCTTAAGAGAGCCAACTTCTCCCTACATCTGTTCCACCCACTTCTTAGAGAAGAAACGGACTAAGCACTAATACTAAGCTCCTCATCTTTAAACAGCTGATTCGTCCCTTTCTGACGTACGTTTGTCCTATTTGGTTCACCATATCACCAAGATCGAAGTTTTCGAAAGAAAGATACTCCGTAACTTTACAGGCCTACACCGAAACCCCATTACAAGAAAATATGTCCCAAACAAGAAACTATATGAAGACACCAAACTGATCCCAATAAATCAGTTCATGACACAGCTCTCCAAAAATATTTTGAGGAACTTGGAGGACCAGCCCAACTTGGAAATCCAGCAACTACTCCAGCAACAACTAGAGCTCAGCCATCGCTACCTCAACATTCGAGCCATAACAGACGACCGATTCGAGGATATAATGAATAATGACGGAGCCCCGTTCTACGAGAACCAGCAACGGACACAATAGAGGATAAAGAACACCCCTAACCGCATTGTTTTATAACCAACGACAGTTGTTATAATTAAAAATTTCAATTAAAAGATTATGCAAACAAAAACATGATATAAGTAAAAATATAGCATTGTCAGTCATCTGAAGTTCGTCGTGCCCCTGTTCTTGAACCGACATGATTTATTTTAGTTATAAGTTAGTTTAGGGCCAATTGTACATAAATTTTAACGATGTAATAAAAATAATCTAATTTAATCTCATTGTGAGTCTAAGGATTAGGTTCATCTTTTTGTAACTTACTTGTTCACCTTAAGCCCATAGTTCGCCTTCTCCTTCGAAAACCCCATATCCATAAGGCACTGCAATGCGTCGTTCTGACTGCTTCGTTTATTGGCCAACTTGCGTTTCAGAATAGAAACTAGCCTGCTGGCATAGGGTCCAGCTCCTATAATACGAGCTGACGCTTGAGCGAGGGATATTATAACTTTTCTGACATCAAACTGGAGCTAAAAAATAAAAAAAAATAGATAGTTTAGCTATGCTGCTTCACTTTGATTATAATTTGTTGTTTTACATCGGACTGCTGAAATATCTCATTGATGTCAACGACTTTCATGGGATTCTGCGAAACGGGCACATTTCTGGTAGCATTTTCGATATCAGCCTTACTTGGTGGATCCACTTGCTTGGGTACCAGCAAGTGTTGTGTGTAGAACCGCCGTCTTTGTAATAAGAATGTATCCTGGTCAGCGACACCCAACTGTTCCAAGCTTGCCATTTCGTCGATTTCGATGCCGGTGGACTCAGTTTTCAGCAAACGATACTGCGTACTCACATGCCAGACATCGGACACGTTGAACGAGAACTCGCCGGTCTCTTCGAAGAGATCAAGGAGTACCTCCTGTTTCAGATCGACTAACCGCTTGGTCGGTTCAACGAAGAATGCCAGAACTCTACCATTTTGGCTGATAACCCGAACACGTATCTTTTCCTTAGGTTTGGGTTCAACTTCAGCTGTAGCATGAGATTTCCTGTAGAATTGGGTTGTTTTAAATATTTTAAAGAAATATCAACAAATTGAAAGGACCTTCTATTGAAGATTTCTCGAATTCTTTTCATAATTCTGCGCATACAAATAAAAATTTTGGTTTTGTTTTCGTAGCCTACTTACAATTTTGAATGTTTTTGGGGTGAATTACTTTGTCCGCTCACTAAGGAACTGTAACTCGAACAACAAGGATCCTCAGCTGTGGAATGTGGTGAATCCTTGTCGGATCTTTTATTATTTCGGGATGCGACCCATTTAGCTCGGCGCTCTGCAAACTTTTCCTTCACCCAGGGTATCATTACAACCGTCTTATATGGAAAGTAGCCCGTTGTGTTTTGGCTATTTAAATGCACTTAAATCGCGAGTGAAGGAACATTTTATCTTTTAAAACGTGTTTTGTTGATAGATGATTTTATATTAAACATTTTTAAATTGTTTTGTTGGTATTTTACTTCATTAAAAAATGTTTTATTTGTTTTAAATGAAAATTTTGTTTGCGTCTGATTGGATTTAGGATTTTTGTTGTCAAAATTAATAGTGACACTTTCCAATTTATTGGAAGCATCAGTTCCACGATGACAGGGAACGGTATAATGTTTTGTTGAGAAATGGAATGAAATTCGTATTAATGTAAGCTTACATTGGGTACAGTTGTTAATATTTTTGTAATAGCTATTTGCTATAAAATTATGATTCTTTTCTACGCTGTCCATTCTGTGGACAAAACATAAATGGTGTTTAAAAGTTCTGAAAATGGTAGAAACTTCCACTTGAAAATTTGGTTTGACATTCATACTCATATATGTTCGATAAAGAGAAAATATATTAAAAAATTCAAGAACATTTTAATAAATCAATGGCCTATATTTATTGTCATATTAAGCTCGAGTCTAGATGAACAGGAATTTAAGACTGTATGTCAATTGCGTTAAAATGGTTATACAACTTTTATTCATCAAGAATTTTGTAGCTCTGTTTTTTTTTGTATACAGAAAGTGTCAATTAAGATTGGTCTTGAAAGTTTTCAAATTGAAATGGCCAGGAAAAACCTCGCCGCGTAAACTTTTCCAAATTCGTGTTGTTCGACTAAAAAAGAATCCCTATATTTCACGGTACGTCCGAAATTGGGCTCAAGAGTGAACTGATGAGCATTCCTTGTGAGACGGGTATTACGGGAGAAACTTTTAAGGGGAGGATTCCAAATTGCTACTTCAAGTGAACATTTCTTATAGAAGAAAATATAAAAAAGGAAAGACATGAAACATTGCGTCGATGTTCGAGAGGAGCAATTGTTTCCGAGACATTTCCATTTCCTATCAATCTAAACGCTGTTTTGTATTTGATCTAGCAGGTGTAGCGATGTTTTAGAAGCACATGCACCTGCCCAGAGGTGGCAGTTATACTCGAGTTGTAGGCATATAAAAGCTTTATAAGCCAGATCAGAAAGGGAAAAACTTCTAGGATCGATACAGAAAACCTAAGCACTTAGCAGCATTTTTGACGATCTCAAATATATAGTTTTTCAACGGAGGTCGTCGTTGACACACAAACTGAGTACTGAAAGCTTTTCGTCAGATTCATGTCAAATTCTATCGAATTCCATGGAAATATCAAGCGCAATAATCTTTCTTTTGCCAGTGTGGAAGAACACATCTTCAGAAGAGATCTTTGTGAAACGGCAGAACATGAAAAAACAAATTATATTATTACAAAGAATTTTTAAAGACAAGGGGAGTAGAACTGGTCAGAATCAGAAAAGGATGCCAAGATAACAAAATTGTCATCAATGTTTTAATGAATTGATATTTTTTCTTTATTTTAACCAATGTTTTTGGAAGTATTGTATCAAATTGTGTGTCAAAAAAAAATTATTTTACTTTTTCCAGTATTTTTTACGTTAAAAACAGCTTAACAAAAGCTTCTGTCGTGACCAATACTACGTTTTCATTAGAGTCGAAATTACCTCATTTCGAAATTTGCAGAAAGAGTGTTTTCATCTAAGTTTGCTAACTTCGTTTAACACTTTCTTACTTGGTACATTAAGGCAAGTTTAGGATTCTTGAAAATAAAAAAATCAGATAAAAAAAATAAACAGGAAATAACGATCATAGAGAAGCCCAAGAAAATTGGTAAAAAGAAATGTCTGTCTGCCAGTCTATTATTTCTACATAAATGTTAATTGTTTCCTTTCAAATAACTAGTCTTCCACTGTCATTAGGCACATAAAGCAAATACGTGCGACCCAGTCGTGCACTCTTACCTTTTTATTTTCTTCATTTTTTATAATTAACACGCGCACAAGGGACTTTTCCCTTTTAATGTAACACACTGCGAGGGCATTTGGAAGATAGGGAGGGGAGAGATAGGAGGTGTCGATTAACATTGGTTTTGAATGTTTGCAGATCAAAATGGCAAGGGAAAATCTCTTTTTATAATGTCAACTTTGACGTTGGTTATAAAATCTTTTTCAATTGTGATTCAATTGATTATTTGAGGTTTGTTTGACTTCACATTTCATAAATTGCAACCTAATTTCGTAGAAATTAGGTGGAAATGAGATAATTTCGAAATGTGATTTTGTATGGGAATTAAGAAGATTTGGAATCTTATTTGGAAATTTGATACGAAGATAGCTCATTTGGCCTAATAAAAACGTAGTATAACGTTAGACTCGAGATTTTATTTTAGAAATTGGTTTAAATTGTTTATGAATGACATAAACTCGGGTTTTGTTTAAAAACAACAATGAAAATTTATCAAACATCTGTTTTTTTTTGTCTACAGAGCTGCACTCTAGCTTTTGCTTTGCAAAAGCTTTCTATGTATTTTTTAAATCATCAATATAGCGGACTGGAAATATCTTAAGAATGTATAATTATTTAATTCTGTTTCTCGTATTTTTTAACTATTTTGATGAAACTCAAATGACAGCAAATTCGTTTAGATCTAATTATTTGAATAGTACTTGAACAAAAAAAAGTGAAATATACAGAATATTTAAATATGCATTTAACATCTTCACTGGCTGAACAAAATGGTGAAGCTGAAGCTGAAGTATGAAGCGCAAGAATGAAGCACGACAAAATTGAAGCTAAGTGATGAAGCTGACTCAAACACAATGGTGAAGTACGGAATGTCTATTTTGCTACCAAGAATATAAAACATATATCTTAAACGCTATCGAAATATTACTTTGCACTTGCGCCATCTTTTCAATATTTTTATAGTTGGAGTTGGTTAAGTTCTCTTTTTCTCTTTTTTAACCAGTTCTTTAAATAATTCCGTATTTCCCTCACACATTTTGTTTTCGTTTGATTAAGCTAGTTCAAGTTTCTTGGAATTTCGGAGTGATCAAGGAATTTTCACAATCATATTGAATGGATCTAGGAAAAAAGAGATCTCGGATAATTCAGAAACATTAAACTAGCCTATTTTGTTCCTGAAGCTGAAGCGTGAAGCGCAAGTTGAAGTTGAGTGAACTTGCGCTGCAGCTAAATTTCGAATTTCAGCTTCAGCTTCTCATTGTGTTCGCCTTATAGAGTTTTGCGTATATTTAACTTTGACAGTGCTTCATACTTCAGCTTCAGCTTCACCATTGTGTTCGCATAACTACGCGCAGAACCACACCTTAAACAGATGTGCATATTTTTTGACATTTATGTATTGTTGTATTCATATGGACGTATTATATATGGACTGCTAGTTGCCTATCTCAACTTGGTTCCATTTTAATTTCAGTTATTTTGGGCGACACTAGCCCTCCTGAGTACACTAGCGGGAAAAAAATTAAAATTCCATTTTGACATTTCATCCCGTAATCCCAGACTTTGGCAGCAGGTTTTCCCATGTTGGCATGTTAAAATTTAATTTGTTCTCCCCGTGTTATTTACAATATCCCACAATTAATTTATAAAAAATCAATTTTTTCCTTCTAGTGCTTTTAGCTTGTCTTAGGCACAAATCAATAAAAAAGGAAGTTGTCCACGATCTAAAATAACAAGAAGCAAAATATCAAAGATGTCGCAAACTTCTATGGATGGAATTCAAAAGTGTCAGTTATGTTTTACCTATAAATGCGACTTTTTGAATTTTTAAAAACAGATGTCGCGAGCTTCTGTGTCAACATTTTAAGTAGTTTTTTTTTCCTGAAGTGGGTTCAGGAGAGCTAGCATCGCATTCCCAATTTTGGCGACATATTTTTGACGTATGTATGAAGCTGACATTAGACTAGCAATTCATACATAATACGTCCATAGCTGTATTGATGCCAAAATGCAGCATTACCACTGGACATTATTAAAAAGTTGCAAACAATTGTTATATTATTATTATTAGAAAGAAATAATGCAAATAAAATCAAATTTGTGTGAATATTTAATTTAGAGAATAAAAATACCAACAAATCCGGCAAACATTTGATATTTTTAAGTATTGTATTAATGTAAGTGAACAAACATAATATTACCATAAAAACTATGAAGTATTTTCTTAAAAGTGGTGGCAAAAGTGTCACAGCGGTAACGCTAATTAACAAGTCTGGTATATATCAGTAATGCCAGACACCTTTTATTTATATTTTTTCGTTTGGTTTTGTGGCAGCAATGCAACTAGGCATGAAATTTAGAAATAGAGAAATAGAAATAGAGCCTGTGTATTTTTTTTCCTGCACGAAATTATCTGCACATTTGCTTTGACCATAAAACTAATATCGCGAGCTTCTATGTCAAAATTTTAAGTAGTTAATTTTTTTTCCTGTACATTTTGTTGACAATTGTTGTATGAAGCTGACATTAGACTAGCAGTTCATACATCATACGTCCATGGTAATTCAAGTTATTTCGAACGTCATTTTGAATTTTTGTAATCTCTTTGTTAAAAACTGAGATAATTATTTAATAATGATATGGATAAACAAGTAATTTTCCATAAACAATATCAAATGCAAAAATATCAGTAATCATGCAAGCTGAATTCTTTCTTTATCTATTTTATATTGTAGGCAAACAAAAAGCCTTAATATTTCAACCACCATTTAATAACCACCCAACATCCTAGTAATCCATTTGTATCTAATATTAAGGGTATTCATGCATCGCAGTGAACTTTACGACGTGGTAAAATCGTAAAATTTACGATGCCCGTTTCATGAACCCCCTTTTTTGCAAATGTAAATGTTGTCGTAACTCAAACAACTGTTTGTTAAACATCATTCCTAAAATAAGTAATAAAACAAATTTGTGGAATTGTTTCAGGAAATTATTTTCAATGATATTTTTTATGTTAAAATTTTTGGGAATAAAAGTTAAATTGAACATTTGTCAACCTAAATTTAAAAAATTGATAAAATAGATAAACGTGAACAAAGAAGATGAGATCATGGCTCATATGATGACGGTAGCTTAGAGTTCCAAATATACTGAACTAATCGATTTTTCCATTATTCGGTTCCGAAACAACTAAAATTTTGTTGTTGCACAAATTTTACAACGTTTTCGATCAAGTTTACAAGACAAATTCATGTGGTAAAGTTTACCATTTGTTGTAAAAGATTTTCCATAGAAAATTTGACAGCTGGTTTAATATGTTTTACACTTTACGACATTTAACACGTTTACGACAACTTTACGACTTTCCTTGAATACCCTTATTATATTTTAACAATTTAGGCCGTGTGTCAATTGCGTTAAATTGTTGGCTAAATTTGATCCATTGGATAAATTTTGACAAGTTAAATTGGGATGTTATTAAACTGTTCCAGAGCAGGCTAAAAGCCGTCTTCCATTCCTTATGTTGATGTAAAAGAGAAGACGATAAATATGGATTTGTTGTTTGTGTCATACGTCGTCAATCTAGTGTTCATAGACTAGTAAATAAATTAAATGTGATAAGAATTATTTCAGTGCCTGAATAAATTGACGCAAATGCGCATGAAACTTGAATCTAAATGTAAAAGAGATGGATATGCGTACTGTGGTTTGTATGTAGCCACGATATGTGGCTCAATGTGTGCAGGCACTTACAGAGATTTGCAGCCTTATTTATAAACTCATTTTAACGATTGAGTAAAGTTACGCAACCTTTAACATGCCTCTAACCAAGAAATCCTTATTTATAAAATAAAATACGTTGAGTTTGACACCAAACCATCAAAAAGTCATTAAAAAGTCATTAATTGTTTCATTGGAAACTATTTATTTAATTTGATTTTGCTTGAGTATTGAAATTATGTATGTATATGTATATTTATTTAAAACTTTAAATTAACAGAAGAAATCATAATTTAACCAGAGTTTTAGATGGGATGTTTTTTTTAGATTTAACGTTACGTTGCATTACATGAGCTCTTAGTAACTAATATGGGTTGAAAATTCTTTATAAATAAGGATTTACTCAACGTTGAATAAAGGCTGAGTAAATGATTTGACGTTGCGTAACTAATCAACCGCTCAATGACATTTTAGTGAAATCTAATAAACAAGGCTGTTAGTATTGTTATTTCAAAAATAAAATTATTAGTAAAAAATTTAAAAACAAGTACATATTTAACTTATTTGAGTTAATTTTTATCTTGTTATTTTTTTTTAAGCTGTTAGGCCCAATGCACACGAAGCAACTGGATACAAACTAAACCGGTGATTTGACTCCACACACGAGAAAATTCATCACCAATCGAAATTTCTAGTTCGTTTAGTGTCGTCATGGATACCGGACGTGAAACCATCATTTTATACTATTATCTCAGGAAGAGGCTATTATTCCAACCTCATAATAACTATTATATAACTGGAACTATTAACATCCACATTCAAGTCAAAATAAAAAAAACATACCCGTCGATATTCTCGATTTTATCTACGCCTTATCTATTTCATTTTTATTTGAATAACATTTGAAGGCAATAATTATATAAAATAGATGTTTTTCCACCTTCCGCACCAGCAACAGTTGTTCGCTCATTTTCGACAAACTAGAAACTTAAATCACTAGGCAACCCGACATGAAAATCAACAGACGACACTGGTTACAGACTTTTTTTTTGTGAATCGCCAACGAGTTTTCAACCAATAGCGTCGTGTGCATCGTCCCATTTGATTACACAGGTTATGTTTCAAAGCAAACTAGTTGCCAACTCGTATCGGTAATCAGTTTTTTTCCAGTTGCTCTGTGTGCATTGGGCCTTATTCGTACTAAAAAGTTGTACATTTAACCATAATAAATTTAGTTCTCTAAAAAAAAATTACTATTTATGTGAGAAATTAAGGCGAATATTGGGTTAAAATTATCCTTTTTAATCAAATGCACACATCAAAAATCTAAAATTGTGTCCATTTCGATGCAAAAGTCAAAAAGATGCCAGGGCATCAAATTTTGTCAGTATTTTAACGCAGTTTAAACACCGCCTTAACCCATAATTAACATAATTACTATTATAATCCACCCCTAATGAGTTTTTCCTATAAAACGATCAATTTCTATCTGGCCACTCTATCGCTGTCAACCATAAATAGGAACCACTAAAATCGAAACACATCTTTTCACGAACAGCCATCTTGCAAAGCGGGTTAACGTCAAGCGCTTTTGTGTGTGTTATTTTTTTCTTCTCTCAAATTTATTCGTTTTTTCCAAAATTCACATAAAATAATCGCTAAACAATTTATTCAATTCAAAAGTTTGTTTTTTATTTAAGTGCAACATGTATAAATATTCAAAAAGTTTTATGTGCAAATCCCCGAAAATCGTTTGTTAAATCAAAGAGAAAACCTCAGTTCACACACAAGAGACAAAATAAGAAGAAAAAAAAAGAACTTCCATCGACCCACAACGAAAAAACGACGAAATTTCCTTCAAATATTGTGAAAGATACAAAGAACTTCAAGATAAATCTGCTAAGTGAAGTAAAGAAGACTATTATCACACAAAATCAAAAGGTTTGTTAATTTTTTATATGATTTTTGTCAACTAAAACTAATCAAGGCTTCTTCGACAAAACACTCGTCTAGTCACGGTGGTGGTGAAAAAGTGTGTTCTTGGAATTTCTTTTTAACTTTTTGTTGGGTTTTTTTTCTTTTTTTTTTTTGTGAACGGACACTGGTGAAGTGCGTGGTGGTGTTGGAGTAGTGGAGCGTGCTCCAAAGGCAAGACAACAAACGAAAGCAAATAAATGTAGATAAATGTTGTTTTTCGTATTCCGTTTCTTGGCGTTGCGTTGTTTGGGAAGATTTTCTAGCTTTTCTCTGCTTTCGAATTTGGACTTTTTCTGTGTTTGTAATACACATTTTTGCAAAGTCATCTATTTTGTTCTTTTATTTTGACTAGGAACTTGGTGTTTACTCTCAAGTCTGTAATTTCTTTACTTTATTGGTCAGGAAATTGTGGTTTGGTTTTGTTATCATCGTGTGCATTGGATGCATCCCGTCATTGCCTTCTGATACGCAGTTCAAACCAGAAATGTTGTTGATCCCAATTTGTTTGTTTAAAACAGATAAATAATGAAGAAAACATGCATTTTTACATTTTTCTTTGTGGGAACGTTGATGTTTCGCTATGTAAGCCCTTATCCGTTGAAGATCTAGGTAAGTTATGACTCAGAATGGTAACTTTGCTTGGTATCGTTTTACAGAGCTCTTGGTTTGCTTCAAACGATCGGTTGCTTTGTATGATTTCCTTTAGAAAGTCAGAGTTATGATTCAGAGAAACATAAAAATACAGTTTTTGAAAGTAAATAGTTATGTTTGTCCTTGGCTCAGAAGATCTTTCATAGATTGCTCATGTTCCTTCAAATTTAAGCAAATGTTGTGGTATTTTCGTGCTAGAATGCTGAGGGCAATGTATTCCAACCATTCCTTCATGTTCATCCACATATTCTGGACAGAATTTCTGCTACTTGAGTTGGATTTCATGCTGGCCTTTTTTTCAATTTTCCTCATACCTAACACTCCATTCAAAATCATTCGTTGCTCATAGTAAAATATCAGAATTTCTATACACGCATTATGTGCTCCTTGTTGTTTCTATTTTCAGACCCATTTACCTCCAAATAGTCAAAACAGTCATCAACCCTTACTGTTACGGGCTTTTCTTGCCATTGCTTTATGCAAAGTTAAGGATTTGTTTTAGGTTGCTTCACCCATCATCACAAAAATCGGCGCAATAAGCAGGATCCAGGCCGGGCATCATTTAACAAGTTCTTCCATACATCTCGATTGCTGGACAACGCCATCCAAGGACTGCGAAAGACTTTCGGATCTGGTTCATCTGTGCTCAGCCCATCAGAGTCAATCGTTCAGCTGTTGTCGTTTATTGTTTCGTAGTCGTGTAATGAGATTATTTCAGTGCTTTGTTTCTTCTGAGTGTGTTCGGGAGGGGTTACCATCATCTCGCCAACCCTGAGGGAATAGCCATCGATAATTGGCCAAACTTTTATTAGTGGTAATACACAGCCGGCCCGAGGATGCTATGGAGGCACTTCCGCCAGTCGGCATTGTAACAGCACGTTCATACTCTGGTACGCTACATGTTGATCCCCCTATCCCGCAAACAATTGACCGCTTTCACCCATCACAAGGGCCACATTTCATCAAAATCAATCAAGCTAACCTACGTTAAGGTAGGAGTCGAGTTCCTTTTCCCACCCGAGAGCCTCGGTCTTCTTCTAGTGCGTCATCCACCGGCGTGGAATTGAAGATTTTCCCGATCAAAGCATTGATGTCCATCTGCTTTATATGACCCAACCATATGAGAAGCTGGAATTTCACTCGTTTTGCTATATCTGTGTCGCTGTACAGTCCATACCATTTCTTGTTGTATCTCCTTCTCCACTCGCTGTTTATCCATACCGGACTGGTCAGACCTTTTCTCTAAAGCGTCCTCTACCACTTTTGACAATATTCATACCTTTGCATCATACAGCAAGACTGGGATGAGGAGGGACACATTACCGGCCGTCTGGTTCTCTGAGTTAACAGCGAAGCCAAGTTAGTTGAAGTCTCCAATTACTTTAAAGTTTCGTCTGTCTATGTCTATGTCTCTTCTTTTACTTACTTTTGCCAAAATTGATTGCTAAACTCATCTTCGCTTCTCCCTTCTCAATTCTCAAAAATGTGCCACTGGCATCACACGGTGTTTTTCCGATTACTATTCATTCATACAACTGTAGATCTGTAGATCTAGATACAAAACAAAGTTGCCATCTAAATATTCAATAAGATTTTTTGGTTCTTCCATTTTCAGAAAACAGAACACTCATTACAACAGAAGCTTCAAAGACACACAAACAAACAAAAATGTGGAATGCCGATACAAAACTTCAGACTTCCCAGCAGAATGGCATCAAATCCTTCTCAGCCAGTTCAATATCTGGCGCAAGTGGTGCCTTATCGGGCGGCAATAAGACACAAACAGCTCCCAAGACACTAGGAATGACTTCGGCCATAAGTTTGGCTGATCCTCGTCCAGAGGATATCATTCGAACAGATGAACTACGTACCACCCTGGAACCATACAAAGTATTCGAATCACAAGATGAACTCAATCATCGTATGGAAATTCTAGCCAAATTGAATACTCTCGTTAAACAATGGGTAAAAGATGTTTCCATTGCCAAAAATATGCCAGAAGCAGCTGCCGAAAAGCTAGGAGGTAAAATCTACACATTCGGATCATATCGGCTGGGAGTGCATCACAAGGGTGCTGATATTGATGCTCTGTGTGTAGCACCGCGTAATATTGAGCGCTCTGATTATTTTACGTCCTTCTTCGAATTGCTCAAAAAGCAACCCGAAGTTACGGAATGTCGTGCCGTCGAAGAGGCATTTGTGCCGGTAATCAAGATGAATTTCGATGGAATTGAAATTGATTTACTATTTGCGAGATTATCACTCAAAGAGATACCTGATGATTTCGATTTGCGAGATGATAATTTATTGAAAAATCTCGATCCCAGGTCGGTGAGAAGCTTGAATGGATGTCGGGTTACAGATGAGATACTCAGTCTGGTGCCGAACATTGAGAATTTCCGGCTGGCGTTGAGATCTATTAAGCTGTGGGCTAAAAGTAAGTTTTTTTTGACTTATTTAACTTGGATTTTGGATAAACAATTAAATTTGTATTTTTTTTTTACAGAACATGGTATTTATTCGAATTCACTGGGTTACTTTGGAGGTGTGACATGGGCTATGCTAGTCGCACGTACTTGCCAGCTATATCCGAATGCTGTTGCCGCAACTTTAGTTCATAAGTTCTTTTTGGTCTTTTCACGATGGAAGTGGCCAAATCCAGTGCTGCTAAAGCATCCAGAGAATAAAAATTTAAGGTTTTCTGTAAGTATATACCTTGTTATATGATAGTTATTTCTTATTACGATAGTCATAGGCAAAGGGAATTTTACCCCATTAGAACCAATTAACCATAATACATCAGTTTTAGTTGCAATTCACTTTGGAATTTGCTATTTTCATGAATCGGTTGATCTTGGGAGTCAAAATTTGGTATAAGACGACGATATAAATAATGTTCTAATCTGCAAAGTAGTTGGTGTAGGGGACTGCTGAGCTAAAAGCTTGAATTTCCGCCAATATCACGTTTTTTCTTCGGCGCACTGATGACAAAGGCTCTGGGCGTTCTGGTCTATGCTTCCAACGTAAGCAAGTTCTACCATACAAAAAACTGCAAAAGATTTTCCTAGCTGGGTCACACGTGCTTTATTTTTTCCACAACATCTGCTTCGAGGTAGATCGTCTTCCCTCACACACGGGGCCAACAATTTTCCGTAAGGCTTTCCTCTCGAACGCAGTTAAGAGTTCAGAACGCCTTTCAGTAAGCACCCAAGTCTCGGATGCGAGTACTGATAAGATCATAGTCAGCAGCTTGATGGCTGGATCATGAAGTCTTCCTCTTAAAATCATGAAGTCTCCATGACCTGACCATTCAGCAAAGTGTCTAAGTACAGCTCATTCACAAAAAGTCTAGTTCCCAATGTCGTTCTTATTTGAACATAATCCTAGTTGGATTTGAAGCCAGAGTTGGTCTTATAACCTTAGATTAGATAAAATTGTTAGGAATAGGCAATGTTTCTTTAATTCAACTGAACTCATAATATCTTTCAGGTTTGGGATCCTCGCGTAAATGCAGCTGATCGCTATCATCTGATGCCAATAATTACGCCCGCGTATCCTCAGCAGAACTCTACTTTCAATGTGTCGGAATCGACAAAAAAAGTTATTTTAAATGAATTCAACCGCGGAATGTCGACAACAGATGAAATTATGCTTGGACGAGCGAAGTGGGAAAGACTCTTTGAGGCTCCAAGTTTTTTCTACACGTAAGTTTTTTTTTTTTTTGCAAGAAAACAATTTTTAAATCAAATTTCTCTTAGTTATCGTCATTTCATAGTTTTGCTTGTCAATTCAAAAACTGCAGAAGATCACCTCGAATGGTGTGGTTTGGTAGAATCAAAGATTCGTCTTCTTATTGGAAATCTAGAGCGTAACCAACACATTTCTCTTGCTCATGTTAATCCAAAATGTTTTGAATATAGGAAAGGGGAAATTAAGAGCCCAAGCAGTGGCAGTGGTGCAACTACCAATACGGGGACACCAGAGAAACATCCAGTTTCTGATTCGTCATTTTGTTCGATGTGGTTCATCGGATTGGAATTTGAACGCACGGAAAATTTAAATGTAAATTTAACCGAAAATATACAAAACTTTACCGAGCATGTTATATCACATGGGGTATGTTATTCAAATGCATGTTGATCTTGGACATGATGTGTTAATCTATTTGTTTTTTTTTTCTCTTTAAACAGGTGAATATAAAAATGCTTCGAGAAGGCATGACAATTGAAGCTCGTCATGTTAAACGCAAATTGCTCAGCTTGTACTTGGATGGGGAGTACCTTAAGCGGGAACGACGCTCTATGGAAAGTCATAATAATTTTAATAATTCGATTATAGCTACAAGAAAACGCTTGTCCTCGGAGTTAGAGAAACAGCCATCGCAGAATAGTAGTGGCAGCAGTGGCGGTGGCACTAAAAGAAGTAGATCTAGTGAATCGGTAAGTTTTATAAAATATTTAATTTTTTTTTTCAAACCAAAAAATGGCTAATAATGTTTTTTCTTTAATCCAGCAAAATGAAGACAACTCCAATGCTTCATCGGGCAACAGTGACTCTGCAATGACCCCATCGACACCAACCTCAACAACACAATCTGCGCCACAGTTTCCATCAAAAATCACAACACCGATTAAAAATGGCAGTGGTAAGAGTCCACCGCGGCTACAAGACGATTCGTCTTCAACAGCATCAAATGTCACCAGTACAACGGCAAATGCTGCTTCCAAAGTTGTTTCAAACTCCAGCTCATCAAATAACCCAACAACAACGACGACAACCGAAGTGGCTTGCTCGTGACATCATAAATTCAAAAGATCTTTATCATCCATCAATAACAATAACAACATTACTGCTGCCACCGCTGCCAATTCTGCTGCTATTGCTACTGTTGCTGCTGATACTACTGCCGCAAGTAAGAGTAGTGCAGGGGGACCGATTATGACGACAATTACTTGTAAGTTTTCTATTTAATAATTTTACACTATACATTTTTTATTCTGTTTATTTTTAATCCCTTTTCGTGTATAAACAAAATTCTAGTTTAATTTCGACATAGAAAAAAAATAAATGCAAAAATAAATAAGAAAAACAAATACAAAAAAAAAAAACAAAAAAAAAAAAACAAAAAAAAATACAAATATTCAAAAAAAAAAAAAAGAAAGAGAAAATCTCAAAAATATGAATTTATTTTGCAAATAAACCGAGAAATCAAAATAATATAAACAAATCTTCTTTATTTTTTCTTATTGTTCCGAATGAATTTTTCTTTAAGCTTTATAGATAGGTAGTCAGGAATCAAATGGGTTGTTAGAAATAGACGATGGTTGGTAAGAATGGGTGTTTTAATTTTTATTTCTTGTCGCATCCGACTCAGTTTTTTTATTCAAAGGGAATAGATATTGTTGGCTGTGCTAAGTTATATCAACTTAAGGTTATATAGTTATGTGACACTAACATAACATGATAAAAATTATACAATTTATAGGAAAACTTTTATAGGAAAACAATGAAAATCAAAATCTTTTGCATCGATCGGTTATTAAATCGCTTCGGCCATCTAATATAAACCTTACCCCTGTGAATATTGCTCAACACAATCAACATAAATTTATTGATACATTTTCTTTTTAATAAGCTTAAAAAAATGATATTTCACCAACAAAACAAACTAAAAACATAAAATGAAAATATAACACTGGTTTTTTTTTTCAAGCTGACGTTTCGTTTGACATTTGATTTGTATGTGTTTGTGCTTCTTGAGTGGATTCTGCTTTCAAATCGAGAAGCAAAATTCTCTCCTCAGAAGCGCCCAGAAGAGTTTTCGTGCCAATAAAACAATTTCAGAATGCTTCCGGACGCTCCCGGACTGCCAATCGAAAATGAATTTGTGTTTGCGTTTAGGAATTGTTTGCTTAGCAAATTTTAGGAATTCGCCTTATCTTTCCGTTTTTGCTTGTTCGTTACGTTTGAAAAATTTCAAAAAAGATAAAAGAGAAACAAATTTCAGTATCTTTTAGATTAGGAGTCCTTCTCTGTCTCTTTTTTCTTTTTAATACAAATTAAACCGTAAATGATATAATTCGTCACTATTATGTAAGACAAAGTCGCATGTACTTGCTGTTATTTTCCAAGACCTGCCAGAAACAAGAAATATAAAAGCGTGAGAATCTCCATACTAAACGGTTTCTAGTAAAAATGTTGTGTGCCACCCTTAAAAAAAAAGTATTTCGAAAATTGTAGTAGCAATTTTTATAAATCTGCGTTTTTTTTTTTGTTAACAACTAACCTAATGAATTGTGTTGTGGACGACAGCAATCTCACCTCTTCATAATCGTATCTAGATACGCATCTTGTTCTTCAGATACTGCAGAATATAGCTAGTTTATTATGTTGTTGAATTCTTTTAAGCATGGGGAATAAGAAATGGCTTTAATTCAATGCTTCAAAAACTCAATGCAGTCTATGTCGTTAAAGCGATATGTACCTCCCATGCCAGTGTTAGTGTGTTATTTGCATCGAAGAAAACGATTTATATAAACAATGCTACACAGCTGCATTCCTCCCCAGAAAATATTCAATCGTAATACAAGCACTGGTAGGAATGCCCATCAGTTTATTATGTACAGGATCCTTTCTTTAGGCGTACCACGGGAATGTCGAATGCCTTGGCTTAATCTGTTTTTTCTCCCATTAGGGCAAAATAGATACACCCCTAATGGGTTTTAAGTGATAACATATTCACCTAATTCTCGGTCTACTCTCCCGAACAAAATTCTTTTTGTTCTTTCTAATTCTTCTTACTTAACCATCAAACTGTGGTAATCATGATAAGGGTACAAATAACCTCTATCGTATAAAAATAAAACGGCAAAGTGTAAATTCGTCACCACTTCAGGTTAACAAATCTGGGCAAACTTTTTTCGATTAAATCTCAATGTCATTTAAATTTTGATGAAAACTGGCTGATCATTAGTTCCCTAACTGACTTAAGTCAATGCAATAAACTTTACCACTGTGAACTCTATACAACAAGAATAAAATTTTAATCATTAAGTGGTGATCCAAATCGATGGTATTTCTTTGTTGGCATATGTAAGCATAACTTTGCTTAATTTGTATATAAAGATGTCCAATGACAATGACTTTTATGCAATAAATCGGCCATCGTCCGTAGAACGAAGACAAACAAAAAAACAAATCAAATTACCAGATCTCAAAAAAAAAACTCCAAATTCTCTGTTTCGTCCTAAGAATCCACAAATGGGGTGGATTTTGAGTTCACGCCAAAAAATGTCGGCAGCAGCGCTTTCTCAAGTTAATTTGTCGATACGTGCATTTACCAATTTTTTCTTTGTGTTTGATTTTTCTTTACCTAATTAAAGGTTTTAATTCTTTTAATACAAATTCTATTTACTACAAGTGTTGGAAAAAAAAAACAAATCAAAACAGCATTCATGAACTATTGATTCATAGTAGGTTTTGACTGCCTTTCCTTACCTAACTTACCTTACATTAGGTGGCGTTATAGTCCGGGTGGGCCTGGGGCTCAACCAACAAACTTCCCCAGCCAGCTCGGTCCCTAGCTAGATGGCTCCAGTTTCGCAAGTGAAGTCGGTTGAGGTCCCCTTCCACTTGTGTGTACCACCTGAGTCTCGGTCTTTCTCTATTGTGCCTTCACTCTGGGGTGGTATCGAAGATTTTCCGGGCCGGAGCATTGAAGTCCATCCCCTCTATATAACCCAGCCATCTGGTACGTTGAATTTTTACTCTTTTGGCTAGGTCTGTGCCGCTGTACAGCCGGTAGAGTTCTTCATCGTATCTTCTTCTCCACTCTCCGTTAATACATACGGGACCAAAAATCACCCGGAAAATCTTTCTCGCGAAGTAGCTTCAAGCGTCCTCTATTGAAAACGTCCATGCGTGTGCACCATAAAGCAGGACTGGGATGAGGAGGGTCTTATAAAGGGACAATTTAGTTGCCCGAGAGAGGGCTTTGCTACTCAATTGCCTTCTAAGCCCGAAGAAGCAGCGATTGGCAAGAGTTATTCTTCGTTTGATTTTTTTTGTCGATGTTGGTTTTCTCTTCTTGATGACAACATATACTTGGTTTTGCCCTCATTGACTGCTAAACCCATCTTCGCCGCTTTCGTCTCAATACTCACAAAAGCGCTACTGACATCACGCGCTGTGTTCTTCCGATTGTGTAAATATCGTCGGCGTGTGCGAGTAATTGGAAGGACTTTTGAAAGATCATGCCTCTGGTGTTGGCGTTAGATTTCTGCACTATTCTTTCAAGTATGATGTTGAAAAGTCGCATGACAGCGAATCGCCTTGTCTTAATCCATTTTTTGCCTTCAAAGGTGTCGCCGGTGAGGTCTTTACTGACCTTGACGGAACAGCGTGCATTTTCCATCGTCATTTTACGCAGGTAGACGAGTTTGTCAGGGATGCCAAAACTGCACATTGTTCTATATAACTCGTCTCAATAAATGCTGTCGTACGCGGCTTTGCAATCGATGAAAAGGTGGTGGGTATCGATTTGAAGTTCTTGGTTTTTTTCCAAGATCTACCCTAAGGTGAATATTTCTATGCTTTCTTCCTACCATATCGTGCTTATAAGTTGGTGCATACTTATAGTCAAGTCACCGCCTACAGCTTTGAAGAGCTCGGCTGCTAGGCCATATCGGCTGCGGCGACTTTGTTGCTCTTAAGCTTAGATATAGCTGGCTTTACTTCATTCAAATGTGGTAGGCGAAATTGTTGGCCTGCTTCGCCCAGATAAGATAGACGATTCTATCTGACAGCGGAATACGTTTCGTCATCGCCGTTATACAGTCTGCAGAAATTCAGTCTACCTTTATTCTATAAAAAAATTGGCGTTTCGTCTAAGTAGTAGGAGGTGAGGATTCATCATTTAGGAGTGAGTACATTATCAAATGTTGAACTAAATAATACAAAATTTCGCATTGACAAAGTACTTACTGCCAACTGATCAGTCAAAATGACCTACCGGAACGAAACGCCAATTTTTAACAGACTTAAGGCTTCAAAAATCAATTTTTGAATGAATCAATTTTTCTTTGACGACACATGATCTCTAGTCATATCAACCCAAGGATTTGCATGAACAGTTAATAAACCTTTTTTTAACTAGGCTCACCAAGATGTTCATTGCGTAGATGTGATTTCTTCTATAGTGACATTTTATGACAAGCTGAGACGCTCTGTGAATATTCCATCTTCGCCGTCCCCTCACCAGAGGTTGACCTCAAGAAAAAGACACACAGGTCTTGAACCCAAAAGTAATAATCGCTGAAAATATTGAGCTATACAAAAAATAAAATCGAAGATAGTACAAAAAATAAAAAAAAAATGTTTATTTACAATATCTTCATATATACATATGTATATTCCCATCAGAGAAAATAGAACAAAGATCGCTTCATCAGTTTCAGGACTAGATGATCAGGAGTTTCTTAAGGACTGATGGAAATCTAATTTATGTTAATGGTCAGAAAATTTGTTTTTTTTTTTTTATTCTTCAAGTTAGATGCATTTCAGAAGACAAATTGGTCAACGCGAACTAAAACCTGATTGTTACGAAATGACATATTTCGTTCCATATATGGTTCACACTTTAACGAACAAATTATTCGCCTGAATAACTCATTCTTGTTGTTGTTATTTTTGTGTTATAATGGGCGAATATTCGTTCAATTGTCATCATGAATCATCCTTTAAGTACAATTCACATGACAGCGACCAACGACCAACGAATGAGCGAACATTTGTTACATTCCGTTTTTACTTGTCTTTCACACGACGTTTTCTTATTCGTCGGAAACAAAAAGGTGGTTTTGAGGTTATTTGCGCGCGATAAATGTCTACGCGTTGAAATGTGGATCGTATGTGGAACAAGAATATGAGTTGGCAGTTCGTAACAACTAGATTTAAAATTTATTTTATTTTACAAATTAAAAAGCTAATTTTGTTATCTAAATATTAATATCAATTATATTTCCATAATTTGGTGGTGAATTTGTTAAAAATGTAGGTTTGTATTTATTTTATCCAATTATTCGTCATTCGTTTGTCGCTCCCATGTGAATAGCCCTGTTTAGACAGAGTTTACTTCTTTATCTTTATCAGTCCGACATTTTTTGAAGCACGATACATATTTTATCTTTCTCTAGAGGCAACAATTAAGATGTCAAGCCATCACTTATATACCTCATTTTCGTAATCGCTGCTTTGCACAAAAGGGTATTGATAAGTCGCTTATCTAGCGGGAGAAAAGATGTAAAAGACCTTACATTTCCCTTTCTATCTATCTATCGGTCACCTGTGTAGGGTTGATGGGCCTTGTTCAACGGTTTTCCCGTGTTTTCAGCCTTTTATAAATTACACCAAACTCTTACTATGTACTTGCAAGAGATCTGAAGCCCTTGTTCGAATATAACTACTCTTTTAGGAATTTTGTGTAAATATTATGAGTAGATAATATAGGGTGGACCATTTAAAAGTTTAAATTTAAAAATGCAATAAAACAGAAACGGTTTGAGATTTCGCCAAATTTGTTTTTTTTTTTTTGGTGTGAAGTACAATTGTTCCGGTTAGAAATGGAATATTATTATTATTATTATTATTTATTACAATATAAAATAAATTTACATTATAATATCAGAAAAAAAACAGCATTAGCTACCAGAGGCTTTCGGCTTGAGATTTTAAACTTATTGTGATAAATGTTTTAGAGCATATAATATCAATGCATGGGGCTGTCAGAGGCCGGAAGATCTGCGAATGGGGTACAATCGAGGGTATACCAGCCTCTGACAGCCCCATGTATATTGATTTACAGAAATTAGAAATGGAATATTATTTCATACATATGGACCAATTTTCGAGCACTTTTTTCGAGTGTATGGGGCCGTATCTCGGCTATGGCATCACAAATGTTGGCCGTCAAATGCTCATTTGTCTATGGTCGGCATAACACCTGTCTTTAACGGTGCAAAACAGAAAATAGTCTAACGGTGTCAAAACGCAGCTTCTTGGCGGCCAAATGACACCATTTCGGCTAATTAAATGGCCATCAAACATTTGACCCAATAAGTCGATTTAGGCATGAGATGTGTGGCATGTTGCACCATCTGTGTTGAAACCAAACGTTGTCCACATCAACACTATCAAGAGCGGACACAAAAAATCGGGTATCATGGTGTGATAGGTGTCTCCATTGACCGCAACGGTTGCGCCGTCCTCATTTTCAACGAAATATGGGCCAATGATGACTCCGATCCACAAGCCGCACCAAACAGTCACTCATAATGGGTGTATTGGCATCTCTAAGACCACGTGTGGGTTTTCTGAGCCTTAAATACGACAATTTAGCTTATTAACACGTACCCACCAAGATGAAAATGAGCTTCATCCGAAAAGACGACTTTTTGGCAAGGACGACATCATCGTGCAGTATCTTGTCGGCTTCAACTCTTGAAACAATTGAACTTTTTAAGGCGTCATACCGAGATCTTTTCGCAAAATTCGACGTAAACTGGTGGGTGAAATGTTCAATTCTTGTGAACGATGACGTGTTGATGTTGATGGATGCTGACCCACAGCTTCGATAATTTCGGATGTACGCACTGGACGAGCACGCTCGCGTTTTGGAGCATCAACAATGATACCAGTTTCACGAACTTTAGCAATAAACTTGAATATACCGGGCACTGTTTGTCCTTCTTTGCGACCAAATTGTGTACGACATTTTCGTGCAATTTCCGACCAATTGTCTTTGTTTTGGAAACAAATTTCCAATATATCCCAACGTTGCTCATTTATTTCGTTCAGCGGAGATAATATACTGAATTTTCTGATACAATAGAATGACATAAGTGTTGTCAGATTCGAAATAACCGGGCGGTGGTTCAAATTTAAACCGATAGATGGCCCACCCGATACAACGACTGAGCGTCCTTAATTATTTAACTAAGCAGCGCTAACATGGGCACTCAGTGCTTAATTTAATAAAATAAAAAAGAAAAATTTAACTAAAGAAGTATTCACATGGGAGCGACCAACGAACAACAAATAAATGAATATATGTGATTTAAAACAACTTATAAACCCGAATTCTTCACAAACTCAATGCCAAATGATGGAAGTATAATTTTAGTTATTAATTATATGTAGGTAGTTTAAATAATTAAATTTGCATTTTAGTTTTTAAAATATGATACATTTGAGAAAACAAAATGTTCGTCGTGAATTCCAATTTGATTGCTACGAACTGCCATGCTTTGCTCGCGTTTCACATACGATCCACACTTCGACGAACAAATTATTCGTTCGCCAATAACCTTAAAACCACCTTTGTGTCTGTTTCCTTGATGGCTCATAGCTACGAACAAATAAAGGGCACTACTGGGTCGCACGTATTTGCTCTTATGTGCTTAATTACATTGGAAAGCAAGACCTTTGACAGAAACGAGTAACATTAACGTTTAAAATAACACAGTTTGAACTATATATGTATCACAACCACAATACTTAACGGTTTTTATTAAAAATAAATTATACCATCACACGTCTTAAATAACAAAGAATTTAAGAAAAAAGTATTTCGAAAATTTGTAGTACCGGTTTTGATAAAATCCTGTTTTTTAAATTTAGTTTTTTGAAACATTTTTTACTTGCGATTTACGTGCAAAAAAAATATCTAACAATCAAACATGACATTACGAGAAGTTGAAAAAAGTGGGAAATTCTCCGTCTGTCTGTCTGTCTGTTCGCGCCTCTACAGTCTAAACGGATGGGCCGCTTTGCTTCAAACTTGGTATTTAGTATTTATTAGGTAGTGTCTCGGGGAATGTTTTTCATTTTTGCTCTAGGTCGAAAAATAACGGTACCTGCCGTACAATTTTGATAAAACTTTCAGGGTGCTATTTTTTTACAACAATACATATTTTAGTTAGAACAATATTTTTGTGATTTGTTCTATAACGGTACCTCTCATATAACCGTTTTTTTTTCAAATGCGGTTTAATCGTAAACTAATATCCCGATTTCAACAAAATTTTGCACACATGAAGTCATTTATAATTCAATTAATATTGCATTTCAAAATTTTTCAACAACTTTTTTTACCATTTTTTGTTTTCTAAAAAAAATTGGTTTTCGAAATATTTTTAAAATGGGTTGATTGAATTTTTTTAAATAATTTTTCAATGAAAACTACAGATTTTCTTATAATGATATATGTACTAGAAAAAAATTAAATTTTTTTTCGAAAAGTTTTTCAAAAAAAAACGACTAAAAACTGGTCGAACGATTTTCAATTTTTTTTTCATCGATAGACATTTAGTTTTCAAATTGTATTGCATACTAAGTTTTTCCGAAAAAAAAACGTTTAAGGTAATTAAAAATATGAAATTATTTTCCAAAAAAAATTATTTTTTTATTTTAATAGACGTGTGGTTTTCAATCTGGCAATACTTCTTTCGGAGTTGGTCTTTTTCCCATGATACACAGAAACACAAGGTATGCTCATTAGACGCATACAAATCGCCATCTTAATATTTTATGACGTCACATTCTTCTTTTACTATTGTTTTATTTATTAAGTGAATATTATTTTTTTTAAATTGAAGTCTTAAACGATTTTCTTATGTTTATAAGAACAATAAACTTAAAAAAACAATAACAAAATCGGCAAATTAATACGTTTATTTACACTCCCTTAAAACAAAAATCAGAAGAATGTGACGTCACACGCATAATGAGCCAAAGTGAGCATACCTTGTATTCTGTGTATCATGCTTTTTGCCAGCTGTCACTTGATTTATGCTCAGTTTGGTTTGCCATTTCATGATGAATAGATTTACTTCCGAACAAGTTTGCAAATTGTGCAAATTTATCACCAAAATAATGGTTCGTTTCGGTGGAGCAGAGCATCGAAGAAGACCCGAATGAGTCCATCCGCCATCGCGCGCAACAATTGGAGATGTGCCCATCCACTTTATGGAAGATTTTGCGGAAGAATCTTGGTTTGCAGGCTTACAAAATCCAACTCGTGCAAGAATTGAAGCCGAACGACCATCAAACGCGTCACACGCTCGGTGAATGGGCCCAAAACGAGATGGCCACCGATCGCGATTTTCACAAAATTGAGTATATTTGGCCTCGGCTGGAATTTATTCGAGCCAGCAGCGGCGGCCACTTCCCCGAAATAATTTTTAAAACATAATGCAAACCCTTATCTTTATAATCAAGCTAAATTCTTGGCCATAACATCAAACTATATGCGTTTTATTTCTTCTTGAAAACCACACGTCATACATATGCAGCCACTAAGCTAACATAAGAACAAGTTCGTGCGACCCAATTTATTTATTTTTTAGAATACTTTTTTTTGATAAGTTTTGAAAATAATAAATTTTCAAAAAAAATATTTATTAAAAATTTTGGTGTGCAGAATTTATTTGGCGACTTAGGTCTTTTCAAATATAAAATTTTGTTGAAATCCATTGAGCCATTACCGAGAAAGTCGAAAATTAAATAAAACTGTTATATGAATGGTACCGTTAATAGACTTTTCCGTTCTGATTAGATCATAGCTAGCACCAACAAAAATATTCTCAAAAATGTTCATCAATATTGTTGGAGCCGTTTTCGAGAAAAATAAACTTTTCCTTAACCGTTATATGGCAGGTACTGTTATTTTTAACTCTAAAAATTAAATTTCAGTTTCCCCTCAGGTATGCCAAGAGATACATACCAAATTTAAAGGCAATCACTTAACCAGTTTAGGCTGCAGCTCGATATACACCCGGACAGACAGACATACGTACATTTTTTGTCAATGACTTTTTTAGGCTTCTCTATGACCGTAATGTCATGTTTGATTGTTATCTCAATTTTTTTTTATAATCGCATGTGAAAGAAAAGTCAAAGAGGACGAATGTTCGTTCATTCGTTGGTCGTTCTTATGTGAATAGTAATTAAGAGTTGAAATTTGTGTCAATTTGTTAGTAGTTAGTTTAAAACTGTTATTGTTTTATTTTATGTCAGCGATCTTATAGTTAGCCAGTTCAAGATTCTCAGAAATTTAAACACGATTTCTCAGAAAAAAAATTAGAACTTTGCTTTTAAAAAAATGCTTGCACAATTTTAGTTTGTCAAAAGCAAGAAGGAATGAGATACCAACGTTATTTTGGCATCTGCTGAGCAATCGTATTCAGATAATTTTTTCAGCTCTATGACTGAAGAAGTTTCTTGAGATCTCTTCTTAAGAAACCTGAACTGGCTAAGTGTCATTGATTTGTATAGAATAACCAGAATACAATTTTCCGTATCACTTGTTTTGATTTTGTTGACATAATTTAGCTGGCCATATCTAATAAAAAAAAAAAACGGCTAAATAATTGCGCGGAAAAAAACTATAGCAACAATAATAACGTTTGAAACATCATACCAAGTTCTCAACCCATTTGTGCAGTACAAAATGGACATTCAAAAGGGTCAAGCTTTATACAAATAATCAAATAAACAAATTTTCTTTCTGCATGCCTCTTACTTTTTATTTATAGGTTACCATAAAAAAAAAAAAAAAAAACAATCCTTCATACGCCTTGCCATTTATGGTAAACGTACTCTCAACGCCTTTCAAACCATAAACATTTGTATAAACTGAATACCTATTTTCTTTTCTTTTTTTTTCTCTCCTTTTATTTATATTCGCAGTGTAGTAACAAGAGAACTATGTTAAAATCAACAATTTTAAAATAATCCGGAATCGAAATACAGATCTAGCAGCACCTACCGCATCCGAAAACATCTTGTAAATACAAACTAATAATTAAAACAATATTAATTTGCATTTCCATTTTTAATATAAGAAGAAAGCTGATCTACATTATATAAAACGCGGCGGCAACAGCAACAAAATAAATATATAAACCCCGGAATAGAGCAACAACAACAAAGTTGGGTATATAACATAAATACTAAAAAAAAAAACAAAATATATATTATTATTAATTTGGTTTATACTTTCTTACATAAAACAAAAACAATATAATATAATTATTATTATAATTCGTAAATATATTAATTTTATATTATATTTTACAGATTGAATAAATAAGAAAATATAGAGGGCTTCACAGAAAGCCCTTTGTCTTTTTGTTCTTTTTTTTTCATTTTTTATGGAATAAGTTTATATTACTAATATAAACTTAGAAACAATGTTATTAATAAAGAAAACTGAAAAAATAAAAAAAAATGTTAAGTTTCCTTCATTTTTGAAGGAAAACCACATATATGTAATTGGAATTATTCTAGATTAAAAAAAAAACACATTTTTTATTGAACTTGTAAATATTTTAATTCACACCATTAACGGTATCAATATAGTTATTAATAGAGGGTTTTATGTTGTAGGAATTGTGTTTAGTATAACTTTCGCCTTAAATAATTAATTTATTCATAAAGAAATGTACCTACATAAATGACCAAGTTTATTTATTTATTTGGTTTTAAAATTTTTTTTGGTTCAAAGTTATTTTTTTATATCTCCTGAATGTTTGTCCAAATAGAAACATATTTTTAAAATGAACATAGCTTGAGGAGAGTAGCTCTGAATTGTAAAATGTATTTATCGAACGAAATTGAGAACTTTGCACTGCAGCTTGCAGTCATAATACTTGGGATGACTTTAATGGGCTTGGCTTATTGCTCCATAGAACCAGCTTACAGAGCGTGTTCCAAATATGCAATGAGTGATGCAATTTGTGTGACAGAAGACAGAGTAGCATGATCCCTGAATGTGTTGGCTTAAGAAAAACGTCTATTAGGACTTTCAAGGTGACATAAGGACTGCCGAGAGCCGGAAAACATAGGTGGCTGAAAGCTGTGATGTGATTCTTGCGTTTGCTTATAAGAAACTCCTCATCTCTTCTTCTCATACACGTTTACGATGAGCTTTGGATTATAGTTTGGGTTGACTTGGGCTTGACTTCTCCGTTTGTTTCCGGAAGAAATTAATATTCGTAGATTTCATGGAAACCATTCGAAAAGTGAAACACATTCTTATTTGTTTTTTTTTTTTATTATCTAAGGAATTTTTTTATTACCAATGAAATCCGATGAACTCCCACCGAAATTTTTCCTCATACCTGTCGTTTGTGTCCTCCTGAAATAAGGAACACTTAACCTTATCCGAATAAAGTTGGAGAGCCCTCATAACCTAAATGTTTTATTTACAAAAACGCCGAGTTGATTCAGATATTCTTGATTGCTGATTCAAGAAAGATTCAAGAAAAGCAGTCCAAATCTAATCGACAAAAGCTATACATTTATGTTTCTGGACTGTAAAACTGTAAGGTATAAAATTTAACCACAATGGTTCCAAATTATAAACAATAAACTTAAAAAAAAAAAAATATTATATCATCTCTATTTTTATGTCGTGAATTCATTTCGTTGCTAATTTGCAATTTTCCGATTTTAATTGTCTTTAAAACAATTAAATATTCTTATATTTATTTTTAAACATTAACTTTTAGGAATATCATATCAGGTATTAAATTCAATGCATATAGTTTATTATGTGCATATTTTATTTATGTTTGCTTTTATGCATTCTCAATGTTCATTATATAATGCCATTTGGCATTTTTCAAAGAATAAATATCAAATATTTGTGTTCAGAGTGTTTAGTTTCGGGAGATGGTTTGTAAAATACTTTATAAGTAAAAAAAAAACGGATTTAAGCTCTTCTTGTTGAAACTGTATATTCTGAACTTAAATATTAACTTGTAAATACATATTATTGAAAAAATATTTAATAAAATTGAATGGTAGGTGTCACATTAAACCAAATACATAAAACTACAAACATTTCGTTTTCAAAATGTGTCCATATAATTAAGCAAAACATTATAATTCATATATTATTAGATAAAAATAATAATTGATATTAAAAAAAAAAAATGGTGTTAGTAAGTTTTCTAGCACTTTGACGAGATTCATTTAAACTTTAATGTTCTAGAACAAAATAGAGTTCAATAAAAAGTCGGTTATCATTATATTAAAAAAAACAACACAACTGATAAAAATTAAATAATTTTATTATTCAGTTTTCTTATATTTCAATTTTTTTTTCAAGATTTTCTTTTGCAATTGAATAGTACTTAACTGTGTTTTTTTATTTTGTTTAGATATTTTTCAGGTACATAATTTGCCTTCCAATAAATTTAAATAATTTTAATTTTATAAATAAATACTATTTTAAATTATGGCAATGTAATTTTTGTATAAATGTAAACAAACATTTTTTTTTTTGATATTTTTAATAAAGGAAAAAAAATAAAGAACTCGTCGGCTGAAAAAGAAAAATTGTTTTATTTCCATGGAATTGTAGAATAATTTAAATTTAAGTTTTGCTATATAATTTAGGTTTGCGCAGAATGAATACATATGTGTATAACTGTTTAAAATATGTATAACAGTGTTGCACGGGGTAAGTGTCTTAACTCCAAAAGTTTGCTTACTATTTCAAATAAGAAAATATTGCCAACAAATTCTCATTGGGATGTATTGGCAATTTGTGGCGAAATTTGGTAGACCTGGAAAAGGATATAGCTCGTGTAAACAATTTCCGATGGAGTCAACGTAATGGTCTAACCATGGACGTATTTATATATGGACTGCTAGTCTAATGTCATCTTCATACAACAATTGTCAAAAATATGTCGCCAAAATTGAGAATGCGATGCTAGCTCTCCTTAACCCACTTCAGGAAAGAAAAATAACTACTTAAAATGTTGACATAGAAGATCGCGACATCTGTTTTTAAAAGTTCAAAAAGTCGCATTTACCGGTAAAACATAACTGACACTTTTGAATTCCATCCATAGAAGTGTGCGACATCTTTGGTATTTTGCCTTGTTTTTTTAGATCGTGGACAACTTCCTTTTTTATTGGTTTGTTCTAAAAGCACTAAAAGGAAAAAAGGGATTTTTTATTAATTAATTGTGGGATATTCTAAAAAAAACAAGGGAAAAAAAAGGAAATTTTAACATACCAACGTGGAAAACCTGCTGCCAAAGTCTGGGATTACTGGATTAAATGTCAAAATCGAGGTTATTTTTTTCCCGCTAGTGAACTCAGGAGGGCTAGTGTCGCCAAAAATAACTCAAACTAAAATGTTACCAACTTGAGGTAGGCAACTAGCAGTCCATATATAATATGGGTCTAACTATAACACCCATGTCCACGGTTTACAGTCAAAACCGAATGTGCTAATGAGAATTCTCCGATGGGAGAAAAGTTGCGATCGAAGAATTTATTTGTTTCATGGTAACCGAATCGTAAAAGAAATGTTGAAGCGTATGGACCCATATAGTTGACATTTATATTGGTCAAAATAAAAATAAAATAAAAACAAACTCAAGAAATATGGATAGTGCTTTTGAAAGCAGAGAATTAAAAACAACAAAAATCCGCAATTGTATCCCTGATCTAGAAGCATTTGTTTCCCACGGAGGCCGGTTGTTGAAGTTCCAGGCAAAGTCTGGCTTTCGGCTCATGAACCCAACTCGGTCGTATTGAACTTGGATTGCCTTTGATATTTTGTTTCCGAAGAAAAAAAAAATATAACATATGTACATATATCTATGTAATAACTAGCTTACCCAGCCGGCGGTATACCATACATTTTTGAAAAAAAACGAACCCGACGTGGCGCCACCTAGTTATTAAAATAGCCTTAGTTACTTCTTACAAAATGAGCTATCTGTTTGTGTAACGACCCCACCAACGGCTAAAATGATGATTAAAATGGCCTTAGTTACACCTTAACACATCAGAGGCTATCCGCCTGTGAAAGGCGGTCCATAAATAAGAATTTTCAAAAACCCACCCAGCGCCACCTAGTGGGTAATTTTAATAGCATAGAACATCAGCAATCTGCCAGTGAAAGTCCCGTCTAAATCGGTGCAGCCGTTCCCGAGATTACCCTGAACAAACAGACAAGCAGACACAAATTTTTATCCTTTCGTATACATCAAGTAAAAAACTGTTATTTTGATTTTAAAAACAGACACTTCATTTTTATTTATGTGTATAGATTTTAAGCTACATGGCTTTTAAAATATTAGAATATCCTATCGTTCGGGTTGTAAAAAAATAAAATAAATTCTAGCCTAGAATTTGCCTTTCAAGTTTGATTTATAGAACGCAAGAAGATAATTCGTTTAAAGCTTAAAAAATATTAGCTTGCTGAATTAAATTCCGTTACTTTAGAGATATTACAATTGGCAGCTGCGTTGCGTTGTGCTATTGTGTTATTCGTGCTACTGTATTTATAATCCCTACTCCCTATTAAAATTTCTGATTTACTGTTTTATATTTAAGTAGTTTTAATATTAATCTTGTGAAGAAGAAATTAATAATTTTGTCTTTTATTAGTAAAAAAATTGACATTAAGCTTATAAGACAAACTTGGTCCAGTTGTTTTTGAGATATTACAGGTGATAGACTTGGTTCCAGTTTTATCCGTGGTTTGTGGTTTTAATATCAATTCTTATGAAGAAAATGTTAAATAATTGTGTCGGCTTGTAAAAATAATATATCAAATAGTTTTATAGTTAAACGGTAAGATATTCAAATTTATTTTAATTTTTTGTAAGTAACCTCCAGATTATCTTTTTCTTTTGTGTATTATTTTTTTAAGTTCACAAGTAGGTAAATGGGTGACTTTTTATCTTCTTCTATTAAAACTAGTATAAATTATTTGTGCATACATTCTAAATTTTCATTCTTTTTGTCAATCAATTTTATTATTTTTTTTTTTAATCACAAAGTTTCAAAGAAATTCATACATATATAAGTAGCGTTAGCTACATAACTTCAATAAAAAAAAATTAAAACGGACTAGTACGTTGCATGAAATTGCTCTGTTAGTGATGTACGCTTTAACTGTTTATACATAATATTACTTAGCGGATAAAAACGGAAAACAGATATTCTTTTTGTATTGTTGTTACCGTTTCTTACAGTAGTTTTAAGAAACTTACAAAAATTACTTAGCATTATTTAAATATTGATTTATTAATTATTATATTAATAGAATGTTATAAAAAATGGGTTTAGGATTGCCAAGAACTTTCCCTATAACGGATCGTGGAAATTTACCCAAATTCAACAGTAATGAATTTCTTTGTACTATTTATTGGAATCACACAAAATTAACAGTTTTTGTTTTTTTTTTTGACAAAGAAAAAATATTATTAGTATAAAATTATAGACAAATTTGAACCTAGTTTCACACTAAATAAGTTTTAGTGTCGAGTTTTTTAATTTGCATATTTGAATTCTAGAAACAAAAAAAATGTTGCCAAATTGTAATACAAATTCAATAATATTTTAAGTAATAACAAATAGGTAAGACATTTAATTATTCTTGAAAAAAAAATATAAAAAAATATAAACAAATAAATGAATAAACAAATAATATTATAAAATTAATATAAATCAATCGTGCTAATAATGTTATATTTTTTTAAATTATTATCTATATGTGGATGTTTGTTCCGCAACTATGCCTATACGACCTAACGGATTTTTAATGGAATTTGTTAGGAGGATGAATTGGGTACTGGATTGAAATATTAGCTACATTTTATCTCGGAAAAAGTTTATTTTCTCTGGTGCAAATGAATTTTAGCAGGTAGGTGAACGAGGCACTGAATTTTTTAGCCTTTACACTCAAAAGTTTGATCGGTTTAGAATTGAATTTGGTAAATGGAGGGAAACGATATAAGATAAACACAACGACTATGATTTATCCCGTGAAAAACACTCTTTCTGAGGAAGCGATTTTTATCATTCCTTGACGGATTTTGTTTTACACCATAAGAATCATTTTAAAAAAGTCTAACCGATCACTTTTGAAAAAAAATTGGGTTTTCTCGGTAACGGCTTTTTGTATTTCTGTCAAATTTTATATTTGAGAAGATCTAAGTAGCTTTATTAATTCTGCATATCAACATTTTTAATAACTTTTTTTCTGATTACAATAAATTTTTTGAATTTTTTTTTTTCAAAAATCAATATTTTGGAAAGTAATCAATAAAAGTATTTCAAATTTTATAATCACATGTATATTAATAAATACTAAAAAACTGCATACCAACATTAAAAAAAATTGTTTTAAAAAAACTAAAAAAATGAAAAACAGGATTTTATCAAAATCCGTTGTACAATTTTCGAAATACATTTTTCATAAATTCCTTGTTATTTAAGACGTCTGATGGCGTACTTAATTTTTACTAAAAACCGTTAAGTATTGTGGTTTTGATATATTTATAAGTTCAAACTGTGTTATTTTCAACGTAAATGTTGCTTCTTTCTGTCAAAGATCTTGCTTTACAATGTAATTAGGCACATAAGAGCAAGTACGTGCGACCGATGTGGTGCCCATTTTTTCTAAAGCCCAGCTGCGTTCTGTCAAGATTTTAAGGGAAGCCAAAGGGGTAATTATAAAAAAAGGGGTTTTGGCTACACTCATAATGTTGTTAATATATAAAAAAAAAAAATGATGAAGTTCGAATAAATGGAACAAATTGTTCAACTTCATGTGGTTTCTGATCATCTTTGAAATTATAATAAAAAATTACACCAAACAAAATAGTTCACATTCCATAATTTCTGTTCAAAAATGATTCGCCTAATACTGTTGACAATTGACAGTCATAAGATCATTGTCCATTGATGTGTACGCAACGAGGGTGTTTGAAAAATATGGAAGGGCGATAACGGAGGAAATTTTGTTTTAAAGTGCTGGATTTCAAAATGGAGGTAAAAACAGAGTCCGCCGAGGCATTCCACGTTCGCCTAATACGGCTAAAACTTCAATTTAATGGCAAAAGGCAACATAAAGGATTTGCATTCCTCATTAGACAATGATATCAAGATCAGGATCTGGAAACGAATATGAAAAGCTTTGATTGCGTTTGAATGGTAATTCCTAATCTAATGTCCAACAAGAAGAGTTTCATCAAGTTCGAATATAAGGGCTTGGTGTTTAGTTAAATCTCATTTCTTACTTATAGTTGTAAAAACAACAAATGTTTGTCTTTCAATAAAATATATGTGAGTTTAGGAATATAGTAATAATAAAAGGTAATATTTACACTCGCTCAACGGTAGATTTAAATAAAAAAAACAAGACGTAATAATAAAAAAAAAAAACAATAGCAACAAAATAAAACAAAGAAATTAATTTTTTATAAACTGTTGAATTATTTTTAATGCAATCCATAAAAATAAAAATAATTAAAAAATAAATTGCGGTCACAGCTTGGAGTAAAATTTGAAAAATATAAAGGGAACTTCAAAAGTTTTTATTCGATTTTTCTGACTTGATTATTTGTAAAAAGTACGTAAAATAGTTTTCAGCGGAAAAAATTAAACGCCATTTTATTTCCTTAAATAATGTGAACAAGTTTGAATATTTTTTTTTCAAAATCGTAGGAGCGGTTTTTAAATAAAACGATTTTATTTTAATAACTTTTTTCAAAAATTAAAAAAAAAATTATTTAAGAATGCAAACTTAAGCAAAAAAAATAATCTATATTAAAAAAAACAAAATTAAAAAAAAATACATTTGACCGTTTTCAAAATATGTATTGATTTTTGAAAAAAAAAAATTATTCTTAAATTATTAATTAATTATTTTTTTAATACAAAAAAAAAGTTTTCGAAAATATTTTAATATTAAATTACTTAGGCTACCAACATCTTCCTGAATTTCATCAATTTTGATTGAAATCGGATGACCAGTTTTCGAGAAAGTCGATGAAAAAAACCGTAATATGGGAGGTACAGTTTTTAGCCCACCATCTTAAATTTTTTTTCATCAAAACATAACCTACACCTACAATAGTATACTGATACTGTATACTGATTCTTGGAGCCGTTTCCGAGAAAAATAAGCTTTTACTTAACGGTTATATGACAGGTACCGTTAATATTTGAGCTAAAAAAAAATTAAAAAGTCCTGTAGAATGCCAAAATAACCTTATGTTCCAAATTTGAAACGATTGGCCAAACCGTTTATGCGTAGTTCAATATACATTCGTACAGACGGACAGACAGACAGAATTTTGCCAGTAACTCAAATATGTTTCTCCATCATCGTAATGTCAAGTCTGATTGTTAGATTTTTTTTTACGAATGCATAACTTGCCTTATAGTCCCTATAAATCGCAAGTAAAAATATTTATATTGTGTATATAAAATATTATTAAATTATATATCTTTACATATATATATATATATATATAAAGGTGAAATGAACTGTAGATATGTATATATAAACAATGCATATCTGTGAACGTCTATTGCAATAGATGAAACTAACTACAAGAAAAATAAGAAAAGAAAAACCTAATTGAAAATATTTCTTATTTTATTAAAACAAATACCTAATTAATTAATTATAAAAATATAAACAAAGCCTCACAAAACAATAGATTAATAGAAATACACACTTGAAAATGTTATCAAAACTAAATAAAATGAAAGTGAGAATTTTAAATATTTATAAATAATTTTTACAAAATAAAACCTTAAAAACTAAATTAATTGCAAGAAAATATAATTTATTTTTCTATAAAATGCATTTTAAATTTTTGTTGTTGTTTATAATTAACGCGCGCACAAGGGTCTATTTGTTTCCCTCTTAATGTAGAGCAAACTGCGTGGGCATTAAAAAGATAGGAGGGGAAGGATAGGAGGTGTCGATAAACATTTGTTTTGAATGCATGCAGATCAAAATGGAAAAAAGGGAATATCTCGCCTATTCCGAATTCGTGTTGTTCGGCTAAAAAAAAATCCCTATATTTCATGGTACGTCTGAAATTGGGCTCAAGGGTGAACTGATGAGCATTCCTTGTGGGACGAATGTTACGGGAGAAATGTTTAAGAGGAGGAATGCAGCTGGCTACTTCGAGTGAACATTTTTTATAAAATAAACGATAAAAAAGGAAAGACATGGAATATTGCGTCGGTGTTCTAGAGGGGCAATTATTTCAGAGACATTTCTATTTCCTTTTAATCTTAACGCTCTTTTTTGTATTCTATCGAGCAGGTGTAGCGACGTTAAATTCAATTAAGTTTATTATTTAACTTTAACCTCAAATACAATTTTTTTTAAATATTAACTAGCTAACCTACCCGTCGTTGCTCGTGTTTACCATAGGTTTTCTGAATACCGATGAAAGCCCCAAATATTGGGTCCAATTATAGCTAAAAAACCACAAAAGTAATTATGTTAGCATGCACACACAATGGTTTCAAAATCGGTTAAACCTTTAAAATTAAATGTTGTTGATAGGAAAATATATACCTTTAGGGAAAACTATATTTTCATTAATACTCCACCCGAGCGTCGCTTATCGGGTCCAAATTTAAAGGACCACAGAGGCTTAAGACGGGAAGCACATATTATTTGTATCTAAGGATTCTCGATGATATGTAGTTGGCTATTTCTCAAGTAAGCAAACATCTATAAAAACAGTGCCTTTTTGACTTATATTAAAAATATGAATCGAAATTGCCTTGAAAAATAAATAGTTCTGTTGATCGCTGCCGAATTACACAGAATCATTCAACAGCTGAGCTTACGTTAGGATTACCTAAAAATCTCAGCAAAATCAAGAATATAATGAATGCCACCAGCCTTACTTGAAACACAACATATGTATTTTCTGGATCCCGACAACAGCTTCACTTATCGGGTCCAATTATGCCTTAAAACAATCAAGGGCAGCATTTTCATACTTCATAGAGGGAAAACTAAATTTTCGTAAATATCTCCACTCCAACGCTACCGCTATCGGTCCAATTTGAAAATTTCTGAATATTTCAACAAAATCGGTCTCGGCGTTTGGTCTATTGTTTGAGAAGCACGAAGTCAGGCCATATAAACGCATTGGTCCTCTCATCTGATTTGTCGTTCTTCTTCAATAAGGATTACTAATTACACTCGCACAAAAGAAACAAATCGACCGAGTTAGCTTCATATGTTTCAGCCAAATCGGTTCAGCCGTTCTTGAGTTATAAATAGTGTAACTAACATAAGTTTCTTTTATATATGTAGGTATATATATTTTTGGTTTACAGCTCTCACAGTTTATAATGTTTTTTCTTTAAAAAAAAACAACATGAAAATAGTACAATTATATATTTAAAAAAATACAAAAATAAGAAAACCCAAAACAATAGTCAATAGTGTATAAATAAATAGATATTATTTGAGATCTCACTTTTATAAAGATAAAAAACACAATGGATATTAACAGCAAACCTTAGAATAAAATAAAACAACCCAAGAAAGGGACAACAGGAAACAATGACTTTAAACAGGAAATAGAAGAAGAAACAGATCAAATCAATAAAACAATAAAATATAAATACATATAATTTAAAAAAAAAATATAAACAAAGTACAAAAGAGAAAATGATTTTTATTTTTTAATTAATCAATAGACTTTTACCTTAGTTTTAATGCAATTTTTAACAATGTTCATTACATGTTATTGTTTTTTCTTTTTACTTAAATTACAAAACACCCATAGATTGGAGCAGATGTCAATTTTTTGACAGGAGGAATAAGAAAAACTAAACTACCAGTATAAAGCAATTGCGTGTCTGAAAACTTCATCCGTTTCGATAATATATCATCCTTATACATATGTATGTATTGTAATGTAAAACATTGGCTTTTATCTTAAAAAAAAACAATGAATTTTAATTTGCCTGTTAATCTATCTTTTATCAAGTTTTTTTTTTAATTTCTTAAAATTGAACCATAGTGAGACAATTTAAATAGACTTTTAACTTTTACCTATAAAAATGTCCATTAACAGTTTTATATTCTTTTTTGTTCATACTTTCCAGTGTGTCAAGAAAAACAACGAAACGGGCTTCTTCTTTGACGGGTTAGTGCTAGTAATGGCTTAAGGAAACAAATAACAAGTACATCTAGATTTAAAGAAATTTAGGATCATCTTAAAGTTCCAACTACATATAATAGACGTCAACGAATTTATTAGCTTATGTTGAAACTTATCGAAATGGTAATGGCTAATGTAATGGATAGATTGAAACGAAAGATTGTGTCAAAACTGAACGAAGCGTTCTCTTCTGATCCATCAAATGAACATGTTACTTATAATGTAGGTAAGAAAACGGAAGTGCCTGTCAATTTGCCTTTATTACAGAAACCATAAATAAAATGCAATTGTAAACGCAGTTTACGTCCTTAAGCAGAAATTATAAGAAACTTGAGTTTTGAGTAAATCGACAGAATATTAAAATGTTTGGTTCTTGAGAAGAAACAACGAATTATAAATTTTAAATACATATAGATGTCATCACTTAGCATAATGCAGTTGCAGTTACTTTTTTGCGAGAAAGTGAGAGAAACTGAGTAGAAAACTTACGTTTTGGTGAAATGTACCTATAAATTAATGAATCGATGCCATATGAATTTTAATGCCATTCAAATGAACAAATTTGAATCAATTTTAGATGTCAACTTTGAATTCATATTCGCATAGAGTAAAAATCTCACTAGAAAAAAAAGAAATTCAATAAAAAAAAATAAACCATATAAAATTGACATTTTTAGAGGGAAATATATACAAAAAATATCATGAAAAAATGATTCAAAAATCGTATTTTAACACACTTAAGGATTATATATCAAACGAATTATTAAAAAAAGAAAAAAAACTAAATTTCAATAAGAAAATGCAAACATTCATTTATAACATTATGAATAAGTAAGAACTAAAGCTAGTATAAGACGGTCCTTGTGTCTTGGTTGTTTTTGGTTAAATATTGACGTGAGTTTTTTAAGTGTTTCAATTACCTAAAAATAATTCAATTAAAATTAAGAATAAATACTACATTTCCAATACCATTGATTAAAGACACAAGTGAAAAGCCATATTAAGTATGTCCACACGAAATATGGTAATGTAATGGCGATTCTTGCGGCCAACATCTTGGAAAGCAGCAGTGACGATGAATTCGGCAGTGACCAAAGGCCACCGCAAAGAATTCGTTCCTTTAGGTCCAAAAATTGGTTGTTGCGATGTGAGAATGAAGGTTTCTGCGCAAACCTTAAGAGCTGAGAAGCCAGGAACCCTATGGTCTCGTCAAACAGAGCGCGTTTTAACACCAAATTTCAACGCCGCGTTGTAATATACCGCAATACATATCCCACGTCACATAGAGCGCGTTTTCAACGCTGCGTCGAGCTCAACGCGGCTTCAATACACAGCGTCTAGACGCGGCGTTGAAATAAATAACAAATTACTTTTTTTGACGCCGCGTTAGAAAAGATTACTTTTTTGAGAATTAAAAGATTCGTCAAACAGAACGGATTTTTAACGCGGGTTTGAGATTATTTTACGCGGCGTTGAGATTATTTTACACGGCGCGGCGTTGAGATTATTCTACGTGTTGAAAACGCGCTCTTTATGACATGGGATATGTATTGCTGTATCAAGAGTCCTTTGTTGCTGTTTGTTATATTCCTGTATAATACTACGTGGCGTAAAAACGCATTCTGCTTGACGAGGCCTTTAAACTTTGACGTAACACGTTTGACGTCGTTTGAGAATAAAAATTCTAGGAGCGAGCTTAAAATATTTCTTAAAATAGAAAACAATTCACAAACATGTGTTTTTAGTGGTAATACATATTTGTTTCTTGATTTTGTTTAAATTTTGCAAATTTTTGTGAAATAAAATGTTTTTTTTTTCATCATCTCGCCGTCAACTCATATTTTGGGTATACGAAATTGCAAATCCGATAGCACCATCAAAACTATTGAATAAAAGGGTGTTCAACTCCGAACGCCCAACCGTGACAAATAATGACACAGTCCTTGGAGCGACAGGCTACGTGTCACGGTGTCCCATCAACAGTGACAGGGCTATCACACGGTCACGGCAATTTGTCACTGCAGTGACCTAAACGTGACGTGTCACGGTGTCGGTCATTGTTTTGTGTCACGGTAATGACACATTACAAGGACCATCTAATACTATCTTAAGTCACATGGTAAAATAAAAAAAATGAAAAAAAGATAAAAATTACACAATTTATAAAAAAAAATTCTAAATTTCATTTCTATTGTCAAGAATTTGTGTTGCCACTTTTTCAAAAGCTTGATGAAAGTGCAATTATATTTTGAAAGAGTAAACAGTTGTTTTGATTTTTTCCTTATCAAACAATTGCGGAGAAAGTTGTTGTGGCAACGCTTATTTATACATAATGCGGAAAACTGTTCTTTAAGTTGAAATCTTGAAAGCAAAATTGCAGCACATCGTTTATATGTGTGAAAGTCACATAAAACTATCCTTCAAAAACTAGGCGTCCATATATTTGCTGCATAGTTCTAACAATCATCCTTGAGAAATTGTAAATAAGTAGGTACAGTTTGCATTTTCAGCCACAATTTTTGTGGTATTTTAACGTTCCCGAAAACGGTTTAAATTCAATAACTCATCTTTAAATCTTACCTGACTCATTGTCAGAACTCAGAAGGGTGTAGAGTTAAGGTCGTGAACATCGTTAATAAAAACACAGTACCAATAATTTTGAAAATCGTTGAAAACCCCGGAAATATACGAAAAAGACTCTAATAAATCATCCAGCAAAATTTTCTGTTAAGATATCTATTTTTTCAAAAATATTCAATTCCCAAAATTTACCTCAAGGCTTTTTTGTTCTCTTCAAAAAAAAATATGATCCTTCCGCGAAATATTTGCAACAGTTGTAAAATTTTCTAAATCCTTGTCGTCGGTCATAAAATTTTGCAATTCGAAAACGTTTACCATTGTTCGGTCGTGAAATACCGTCGCGGAAATTTTTCTTCCCCTAATACCATTTTTATTGCCTCGAGGAATTTGGGTATTTCTGGGATTTAAGAAGATTTACTGCATTTCCATTTCTACTATCGCGACATATGTATGTGCCGACCTTGCATACGGGTCCGGTCAACAGGTATTAATGTCACCGGCACAGGTAATTAAGGTACACATGGAAGTAATTAGTGAGATATGAAGGTGGCCAGTGGCTTCGAGGGGTATAAGTATAAAAGACCTCGACATCGAGGAAATAGATATCAGTTGTGATTTAAGTACCCAGAGCGTCAGGACATTATCGGCGCATTTGGCTCATTTTATTATACGACAAACTTTGTTCAGTTGGTGTTTTGAATAAACAAACATTCATCACTGGGTTAAGTTTGTCTTGTAATGGGTGAAATAAATTCCTACAAGTGTGATATTTTTTTTCAAGAAATAATTGAATCATCTTGAGGCGCAATTAGCCCCGTTGGTGAGTTCTTATTATATTCCATCACTGGGTTAAATGTGTCTCGAGAAAATTCAAATAACCACAGTTGATATAAAAAAAAAATATTTAAAACAAAAACTGGAGCTGTGATTGGATGTTTTGAAAACCTTAAAGATCTTGCGGCACAATTTATTCAGTATGATGGTTGAAAAATCTCATCACTGGGTAAATTGTGTCTCGTGAACTTTTTGATTGTCTTCTGTGATAATTTTTTTCTCTCAAAATTTATAAACTTAAAGCAGAAACTGCCGGATCAGTCGACATAATTCGTCCATTGGGTGGTATTTGCTTCTTTCATCACTGGGCCAAGTGTGTCTCCTGATTTGACTGAAATATACACCAAAATAATTTTCATGATGACAACATTAAACGGATTGTGATAGGAAATAATTTTAAAATTGAACAGCGACTGTTGGGATAGTCCCTTTTTCACAAAAATATTTACTATTTAAGTGACTAGACCGAACACTCGTGCTAAAATTTTAAAATTTGCAACATACAACTTTTACTGTGATCTGTGATATTTTTTGTGATATATTTTTTTATTTTTTTTTATTCAAAAGCAATTAACTTCTTTGGTGGTTTAGCTTTTAGTGATCGTGTTTCTCATAAAGCTGGACAACCATTGAAATTCGTTGTGATACACAACCTAAAAAATAAAAATCGAAACTTAATACATATATTTCCTTGAGTTCTTTTTGTGATATCAAACCAAAAAAGATTTTCATTGAAATAAAAGGAACGATCGTTGTGATATGATAACTTTTAAAAGCCATATCACAGTGATTTTCCTTTATATTTCGATGTAAATAGTCAACATGATATAGTGTGTGATTTGAATATAATTTTATGCATACTAAAATAAATTTAAACATCGTTTCAAGTAAGAGAACTGTTGCTGGGATTTATTTAAATATTCTACTATATCACAGTGGCTGTTCTTTTTATTTTAGGCGATGTGTGCAACGTTGTTTTAATTTTTTTTTGTTGCAGGAAATTACTATACATTTTCTTTCTAATATCCTTTTCAAAGTGAAGAGAACTGTTCTTGTGATGTTTTTCTTAATAAAATAATATCACAGTGGCTGTTCTTTTTAGTTTAAAGGTTTTCAACAATTTCAAACCAATATCTTTAAGTTTTGTGTAAATTCAGTTAAAATATTATTAAATAAATAATAAAATAATAATAATAAATAATTAAATTTTAAATGTTATTAAATAATCTAATATTCTTATTTACTGTTAACTGTTAACAATTTGTGTATTATATTGAATTTGGATTTTATCCAGAAATAGTTATTCTGTGAAAAAGTTAAAGGAATGTGAGAGTTATAAATGTACATTTGAATTTTAAACTTGGATTGATAGATTGACAGTTGATATTGCTACTGTCAAATATTAAGTAAATGTAGATCGATTGTGATGTCTTGGGACGTAGGACTCCAATACTTAAAACTATGAAGGTTAACGAGAGTTAGTAAAAATGAAGTTTGATATATTTTCAAGTCACACGAACTTTTTTAATTTTCAACAGTCTGTTTCCCGGAATATCAGAGAGTTCTTCTAGATCCAGAAAAAAATGTCTTCCTAGAACTTTTTTCTTTGTTTTTGCTACTATATTGGCAGCCTGATTGCTCCGACTAGTTCGAGTGTTTCTGAGTAGAAACCCGCATCAAAACGATTTTCTATTTTGGAATCTTCTTTTAAGATTTGTATAGCTATTTCGCTTGATGTTTTGTCATCAAGTCAGTCTTCTCTGTTAGGGAAAGTAGTGATGGGATTATTTGTGTATGAACTGATTGACTGGGTTTACAGGTTTTGGTTTGAATTAACCAAAAAGCACTATTTGCTACAGGTTCTTGTACAAAGAGGTCTAAGGGTTTCAGGTTGAGGATAGCTTCCACCATTGTTGTGCCTGTGCATACCATTTGTATTTTTGTTATATTTTGTTTTTAGGTTAGAAACTCTCTTCATCACATTTGTATTGCAATGGAACTGCACATATGGATAGGTACTTTAATACAATTTAATGAGATAATCCCATTGAATAAGAAGTACAGGAAGACGTGTTTTTGAAAGTAAATGAAGCCTCTTTCTTAATAGTGTGAGTTATCATATCACGTAGACACAAGTATTAACACTGGGGCGAAGTGCAGAAGATTAAAAACCATCGTGGGGCGCCAACAATAAATAGTAACTATAAAATACATTTGGATTTGTTTTATTAATCAAACTTACCTGTTCCAAAAATTTGAAAAATACAAACAAGTGAAACAATCAACCTCTGTTATTAATTTTAAAGAGAGGTTTCTTTTATTTAAATACATTCCCCTGAAACACATATTTTAAAAATACATTTGTAGAGTAATTTTTGCAACATCCTTTTTCTCTTATGTATTTGGGACAAGTGGGTTTTTGATAAAAAACACAAAATTAAAACAATTACTTTTTGTAAATTTTAAATTAATTAACTCACTGAGATAATACAAAATCGTCAGGCAAATCACAGTATCACGGGGCGCTGCACAAAAACGCCACTGGACCTAGATATAATACAGATAAGTTGGTAGGTACTAACATGTTAACAAATTGACAAATACTTAAAAAAAAACATTTTCATAAATATTCACGAGTCACAAAAATGTAAAAATTGTTCAAAAATTACTTACCAACATAACTTCATACTACATGCGCTCAAAGTATTGAAGCGCCTTACTAAACAATAATTAAAACGAATGCGTCCCTGACTACCTGATAGAGAGTTAATCTTAATCAATTGAAGTTGTGCATTTTTATTTTCAACAAATTTATTGTTTTCATTGTTTAATACCCCACAAAATCTATTCTTTATTGTTCTATAATATTTAAAATATACTCAAAACACCACTTCACATTGTGAAAAGAAAATTCTTCATTTCTCTTAAAAACTCAGTTTTCTTTCAGTTTTTTTCTAGGTCACATTAACTTTTATTTTTCTGTTAAGATACTAGAACATTCTAACTGATGCACCTAATTTCACAATAGTTATACAGTTTAACATGTTCGAAAAACAAAATTATCCAAACTCGAATCACTTTTTTTAATTTACCGCCTGGCCAAAATGACAGGAAGGGATGGAAATTACTACTACATGTCTAATAGCGAGTTTCATTCAAGAAAAGATTTGCCCTTTCTGTCAAAAGATTTGATCTTTTTCAATTTCGAGAGTTTCATTGCAAGAAAAAGAGCAAATCTAGATCAAATCTCAACACGAAAGATTTGATCTCTGATGGGTTGGCAGATTTGATCTGAATGCACACATACATGTAAATATTCTTTCGGTCAAACTTCAAATGGAAAATATTTTGTTATTTTTATTGTTTGTTGTGAACTTTTGCTAGCCCGTGCTTAGTCAAAAAATTAACAAATATCCATTAAATATACAAAACAACAAATAAAGGTGTTTTTGAAGTAAGAAAATACAAATATGGCATTTTAAATATATATACTGTACATGCCTGGTATTTTTGTGTGTGATATCAAATACTGTGTATGCTCGTCAGTGAATGACCAATACTAGGATTAAATGATGAAACAAGTTTCATTGAAAAGAGCAAATCTTGATTTTCAGATCAAATCATTGAAATTTGAATGAAACTCGCTATAAGTGATTGGCTTCTTTCACGTATACTGTATATATACACAACACGTCTTCCTGTCCTTCTTATTCAATGGATAATCCACCGTCATCGTTGCCATCCTTTAATGGAGTTTGACAGTTATAGTTTGACTTAGATATGGCGCGTTCCGTTCCGATCATTCAGCTATGCAATTTATAATTGGTCCCGCTTTATACATATTTCTTAAAATTTTGGCCATAAAATACATAGGTAAACTTTCAAGTTTTTCGATGACCAATATTTTTTAAAAAAATTTTTCTTTTTTAAATAATCAAAAAAATTACAATTTGTATGTAACTTATTGTTTTTCAAAACTTTCTTTATCCTTTTGGGCATGGAATCCACTAATTGTGTACACTTTTCTTGTGGAAGTGCAACTGAAGACCTGATTTCTTTGACTGTTCTCCAAAGTTGCACTTTATTGGTCGTTCTTTTTTTAATTTATTTAAGATTTTTCAAGTGCTGGAAACGGGGATTTAAAAGACCAATTCAAAACATTGACGTTCTTTAGCTCAAAGCAAAGCTCTGTTAATTTTGATGAAGCTTTTAGGTTTTTGTCTTGCTAGAAAGAACATTTTAGAGGCATAATTTCTTCGGCCAACAACATCCACAATGCTGATATATGGATTATTTGTCATAATACCTTCAATCAAGAAAATCAGACCCATTCACAATCCGCCAAAGAAAAAACCCTGCAACAAAACATGGTTGTTGTGAGATTTGTGTAGCGTGGATTAACCCTTTGGTTCTCGAAAAATAAAACATTTTTTTTTAAATTTGCATTGTGCAGCAACGGATTATTCTGCAACCAACACATGGAAACATGGATTCCTGATGCACATTTTTGGATGAAAGAAATGGATCTGACTTTAGGCTTCCTAATTAATGATAATTTGTCTCTTCTAGTGATTTTTGTGATTTTTTGATTTTTTTAGCTGAATGTATTAAAAACCATTTAAAGAAAGCCTTTGAAAGCTTTCGACATTTCCCACATCAACTTTCCAATCTTAGCCCGCGTTTCCATTTGCAAGTAAACTTGCGGAAGTCTTGCAGAAATTTCTTGCAGCAGCGTTTACATTGTCATATGAATTCTTGCAATTTCTTCTGCAATAACTATCTTGCAAGAAGCTTGCGCATCATATTATCTCAATTTATTGCAGAGGTATTTACACAGGTGGGAGTCATTAATGTCGCAAGAAATTTGGTTGTTTACTTATCCCCTCCTTGGGGTGTCACTATTGAATTTGCTATTTGGATTAGGTTAAGGTTAGGCCAATACAACTTCTTTTTATTTGCGATTATAGGTAGTAATAAGGTATAGGTACTAATAATAATTTCATAACAAGAGATAGAGAAGTCGAAAAAAGTGGGTCGGACAATTCTGTCTGACTATCTGTCCGTATCTTAAACGGTTGGGCTGATTTGCTTCAAACTTGGTATATCCGAAACTGACGGTATTTGCCATAATGTCTTTTAATAAAAAAAACTTATTTTTCTCGAAAACGGCTCCAACGAATTTGATAAACCTTTCTGAATGGTGTTTTCTATGCAAAATCCATCTTTGGGTTAGAATGGATTTTTCAGGAAGTCTTATAACGGTACCTCACACCTCCTGTTGGGATGCAGAAGTGATCCCAGATGGATTGTAGGGGGAATAAGAACAAAGATTGTTAGGTTTAGAATCAAGTTTATTAATTGTATTTTTAGCACGCAAGTACCTCGTGAAGGGTTAGTAGAACAAATGAACAACGAATTATGAAAATGGCTAAAAGCTTGCAGAAAGCAATGGAACTTTGGTTTTTACCAAGTCTTAATGTCAGGTTTTACAAAACGCTAGTTAAGGCTGAGAACAACTATGTATATATACATATTTTATCTTATGATAAGGGGGTTTTTAGCTTAAACACCTCTCATAAGACCGGTTTTTCGGCCTTACGTGCGATCTATAGTCTGTTCAACAAAAAATTTTCAGTACAGGGAAGATAGGGCGTTTGCCTCTCAGTCTGGTTCCATTGGCTTGCATATTTCTGTTTCAAGTAAAAACTTTAAAAGTGTTTCCGTACTCATCATTATAACGGGTGATTTTGAGGTTAGGATTTTCATGCATTAGTATTTGACAGATCACGCGGGATTTCAGACATGGTGTCAAAGAGAAAGATGCTCAGTATGCTTTGACATTTCATCATGAATAGACTTACTAACGAGCAACGCTTGCAAATCATTGAATTTTATTACCAAAATCAGTGTTCGGTGTTTGGCAGAAAATCCGCTTTTTTATCGACAAATTTTGTTCAGCGATGAGGCTCATTTCTGGTTGAATGGCTACGTAAATAAGCAAAATTGCCGCATTTGGAGTGAAGAGCAACCAGAAGCCGTTCAAGAACTGCCCATGCATCCCGAAAAATGCACTGTTTGGTGTGGTTTGTACGCTGGTGGAATCATTGGAAAGTATTTTTTCAACGATGATGTTGGACGCAACGTTACGGTGAATGGCGATCGCTATCGTTCGATGCTAACAAACTTTTTGTTGCCAAAAATGGAAGAACTGAACTTGGTTGACATGTGGTTTCAACAAGATGGCGCTACATGCCACACAGCTCGCGATTCTATGGCCATTTTGAGGGAAAACTTCGGAGAACAATTCATCTCAAGAAATGGACCGGTAAGTTGGCCACCAAGATCATGCGATTTGACGCCTTTATATTATTTTTTGTGGGGCTACGTCAAGTCTAAAGTCTACAGAAATAAGCCAGCAACTATTACAGCTTTGGAAGACAACATTTCCGAAGAAATTCGGGCTATTCCGGCCGAAATGCTCGAAAAAGTTGCCCAAAATTGGACTTTCCGAATGGACCACCTAAGACGCAGCCGCGGTCAACATTTAAATAAAATTATCTTCAAAAAGTAAATGTCATGGACCAATCTAACGTTTCAAATAAAGAACCGATGAGATTTTGCAAATTTTATGCGTTTTTTTTTTTTAAAGTTTTCAAGCTCTTAAAAAAATCACCCGTTAAATCATCGCGAATGGGAGAGCAATGTGAGTAGGGTACCTAACCACTTGGTGATAACAATACAATACATTACTATATAATAAAAAAAAATATACATTCACTTTTTATTAAAAACTATTAGCACTTCACAGTTTAAAAACAATTTAAACCAATTTCATGTCACTGTAATAATACTGTATATATCTATTTTTATTAATCAATACCACATCACTCTTATTAAAACATAATGGATGGCGTATGCAAAAAAAAATCGTGCTCAGTCTCATAAGAAAGAGCTTAAGGAATGAGTACTAGATTTTGAGATTGAGCATTTGCAATGAGAAAAAGCTCAATTTGGTATGCCAGAGACGTGTCTAATTTCATGATCTCAGTCTCAGACTGTATTCCGATATGATAACCTATAATTAAAAAAAAGATACATTTTTTAGAGCTTTTTAAAGCTCGGATTGGCCTACATTTTCTGTTTATTTATGGCGGTTAGGCTTAGTAATATTCTAATATTGCACAAATGCCGGAAGTGAATGAATATTTTTTCAACCAAAATTTGTTGTTGTTGTTGTCTTTTTCTCCCATCGTATTCGGTATTCGAGACTTTATTCCAGCATCTATTTTATTCATATTTTTTTCAGCAACTAAACGATGATTTTGGAGAGCGAACTTTGATTGACCAAGATCTCCGACGAATCGTAAGAACAACATTATTCTTGTTTTATTTGTCAATCGATCTCCCTGAAAATCATCATTATTTTGAAAAAAAAAAAAAAATATTTGTCAGGGCATCAACGTGGGTTTGAGTAATTAATAATTTCCTGTTGACTCAACGGAAGTAACAATATTTAAATATTAAGTCATTGTACTTCCTGAGGCAAGTAAATGCCAGTCTCAACATTTTAAGAGCTTCAACTCATTTTAATGAGATAATGCTTTTTTTCTGCATCCGGAAATCTCTCAAATCAGATAGCTCTCGTAAATTAGATCGATCGCATTTTTATGAGACATGCTCCATTTTTATTTTGCTTACGAATGGTAGCAAAAGCTTTGAATACCACCCAATATCAGACAAAATACTCTTTCTAATTTATGATCACGTAATGTATTTGCAAACTTCGAGAAAATAACTTCTTTCTACTAAAATACCAAAAGCCAAAAAAATTTAACTGCATTTTAACGATTTTTAAAATATTAGTACTCTTAACAAACAAATACACTTACCCTCTCACACTATTAAATTTGTTCTCAAAAGCTCCAAAACCGAAAGCCCAAAAACCCAATATGATAAAAACAAATGTAAAAATAACATGGTAGTGTTTTCAATTGGCAAAGGTAACTCTGTTGGTGCAATATCTTTTTATCAATTCACACAGTTGGTAGAAGAGTTGTTTTCAACATAACGATATGAATAGCTATAAAAGGATTACTAACATTATCCCATTTCACAAAATTTCGTTACAAAATCTACATTCATAAGATCCTGAAAATCAGAATGCTGTTGTTAAAAAAGTTGACTTTTATGACGACCACATACAATGGGAGCGGGTTGGTCTAACGTCTTGATGCTTTAGACTTTAGAGGAATGCTCTTCGTTTTGACCCTAGAGCGACTCCAGTTCTGATGCTCTCCAATGCTGATTTGCAGTTCTCATGTTGCAAGAAGATTCTGGAAGAATAAAAAAAATGTTTTAAGTTGAAGTTTATGGTGTCAAATTACTAAACAAATAAATTCTGCATTGAATTTAAAGTCGTATGAAATTTTAATTTTGTTGGTATATTAATTTATGAGAATCAGAAGTGGGATTCCAGTAAAACAGCGGGATTTCGTAAATTGGAACCTTGAAGACGTTGTCCTATTACACAACACCTCAATGTCTTTGAATGACAATACTTATCATATTGGCTCACATTTCTTATCAAATTTATTTACTGCTGATGGTTTTCTGGCCAACAAGAAACGATATTAAAATAAATTGAGCATCTTTCCGCAAAATCTCTAAAACTAACTATGAAAGGGTTGTCAACACCCAACTAACTAATCTTAGCTTTTCCCTCACCAACCATTACTCTTTGTAAGTACCTTTGATACCCATGCTATCCTGTCCAGTCCCACTTTCCACTATAGTTGTAAAGAATCACGGTTGTCTCTATCATTAGTTATATCGTTGAGCATTTCTGCAAGAGTAGTTGTTTATGTCTCTTAAAGCCACCCCTAACTCCGACCATATGCCAGTGGGATCCTATATAGTCCTCCAGTCTATTTGACCAGCGATAGCATAAGTGGCGGTTGAAAGAAATATTATCCTCTTTACAGCAGAGGAGCACATCAATCTCATCCTCCAGACGTCAAATAAATTGAACGGTCAATATGTTTACTCCGGCTTACATGTGCGATATAGCTTCAGTGCTTCATGCTGATGCTATCGCTATCGACCATGCTATCGAATTCTCTGGCACCCAACAACTACCCTTCAATTGGCTTATTGGCCAGGGCCACTTCGTCGCCGCCTGCACAACTACTTATAGGACCTGCTCGAACATAGCTTCAAGTGATGAATATTCTCATGTCACGATGACCAGTGAGTCTCATGTTTCACTGAAAGACAATTGTTACCTAAAGTGGACAAAGTTAAGAGCCACCTCCATCAGTTACCCCAACTTATGCGTGAGTAAATGATGAATTATTGTAACACAAAATGATTGGAAGAACACTACAACGGCATCAATCATTTATATTGAGATATTGAGATTCGATATCATAATTCCGTGTCTAATTGATGCAAACAAACTATGTTGCCTCATAAAAGCCGCATCAGCTGCCAACACAGAAAAAAAGCACTCGATTCCGGTTCCGTTTGGTTGATGGCGGCTGAAAGAGGATACGATTAACTTTGATTTGCGATATGTCAAATGGATGGCATTGATGATGCCGGATGCGGGATGGGAATTACTTTATCCCTGCTGTGTCAGTAAGTCTTTTGGAAGTGGTATTGGTTTTCCAGAATAAACTTAAAAGAACCCCATCCCTCTGTTTAGAAAAGTTACACTTTAAGAAACGATGAACGTTGTGGTGGTATCACCGGAAATCGAAGTAAAAGTTTCATAGCGTTTTCGGGAGAATGCAATGCTGCAAGAATACAGTTACAAGCCACTTTTAATTCCTAACTAAAAGTTTCTCTGTCAACAGGAAAAGTTAACTGTGAATGGAGACCAAAGAGGGTTTAAGCCATATGCCTGTATAGATATGCCGACAGAATAAGAAGATTATAGACCGGAAGTGTTTGAAATTTTGGGGATTTTAATTGAGTTGGAATTCGTGTGTCGGTGTTTGTTATTTGTAGTGGAGAGGAATGGAACACAAATAAACAAAACGGAACTTTTGAATTGTAGGTTTGCTTTATTTAAGTTTTTAGGAATCCCGTATGGTTTGCTTCAAAAATTCAAGAATTTAGGTGTGTTAGAAACTTGGAAATCCAGAAAATACCTTATGACACGATATGGATGTGACAAAACCACACATATTTTAGTTCAAATGTTTAGCCAAAAAAGTGTGCTACCGTAAGGATCATAGTTTTTTGATATGCTTGGAAGAAATTTTTATCTAAAGGTGGATAGTTGTTGCGGGTGCAGTAGGTAATGAATTTTTTGATGGAATGCAGGGACTGGGATTGATAACGGTTCCTTGACAGAAACCATCTGGAGAGATTAGTATAAGTCGGTTCATGATGCCGTTAATGCCACGTCTTTCAACACGTTTAATAAGAAGATCTCTATCCAGATCGGTTATTTAGTGAACCACTGTTAAACTTGCTTCATGACATTTTTAAAGCTAGAAGAAAAATATAGTTCTCAAGAGTGGCGATATGACCACAAAACTTGATATAGGGAAAGGTCTGTAACAGGAAGAGATGGGCTCACTTGTTCCCTTAATTATTTTCATAAATAATGTTATTGGAAGATGTATGGAAGAATTTGTTGAGCGAGGACCGTACCGGATCCCGGTTGTTGCACCGATGATGATGACGATGGATGTTTTTGGAAGTCTTCCTCATGCGTATGCCAACGATTTAATTTTCTACTACAAAATAAGTCCATAAGATGAGGTAATCCGAATTCTCTTTTAGTGTGACTTCGAAAATATTCAGCGGTATTGTGATGAATAGAAGATGAAAATTAACAAGTAGGAATGTGATAATTTCTTCTTCAAAACTTCTTAGATACTTCATCTAGGGATTTTAAGAAAACGAAAAAGTAGTCACCAAGCTAATGGTCACGGGTTTACTGACTGGTAACACCAATATTTATATGCTGTTCTGGTAAGGAGTAGAAGGGCTTTAGCAGGGTAATGATGATTTGCTACATGGCCCTCAGAAGGTCAATAATTGCCTATAGACGCCCTTTTTTTTATTTATAATTCTTATTGAATTCACTCTTATAACTAAACTTAAAGCTAGACAAAAAATCATAAAAAAACTAGCATATTTAACTTAATCTTAAATATAACTTACTGGCCCCAGACGGGCGCTCTAAGTTATTCTGTATTAATTTTCTTAAAGCTAATGCCTTTCAGCGTATGAACTAAGTATATATTTATATTTTTTTTTATTATTTTTTATTTAATTAGAAAATTTAAAAAAACTTATTGTCATTAATTTTTTTTTCTTACAACCTACTTAAAATTAAGTCTTAAAATAAAACTTAAAACTACCTACGCTACTTATGAATTACTTACAAACTACAACAGCCACAGCAGCAATCAAATATAATTTTATAATAAGACTTATCTATACTTTTTTTTACTTTTTTTATTGTTTTATGTTTTCTTTTGTGGAACTAAAACCACCACATAAATATATACAAAAATTAACTTGTGTTTTTTTTTTTTTTTTTTTTTTTTGCCACCGTTCCTATTTACCTTAGACTAATAATACCAGCCAGGCTCAATTAAACACTCAACCCGAGCTTAGACGCGGCATGAATTGTGTCATGTCCCGCCTTGAACCCAAACTGATTATCCGGAATGGTTTTCTTATGCGCAGCCCACTTAGCCAGAGCCCTATTGATTATTTTTTCGAATATCTTGCTAATGCTTGGAAGCAGACTTATCGACCGAAGATTCGACGAATTGGAGTTGTCCTTTCCCTTTGTCGGAAGAGGATGTACAACAGGTGTTTTCCAACGCTCAGGGTAATATGCCTTATTCAGTGCATTGTTGAACAGTGTGGCATAAATGTCAATGGCTCCTATCGGTAAATGTCTTAGTACAAGGCTGGAAATACCATGGATACCTACCTGATCTTCGATTATAAAGAAGTCATCATCCTGTCGGGCTGCTGTTGGTGGAGCTTGTCTCATAGTTCCTCTCTTCCTCGCCATTTGGGCGAAGGAAATATTGGAATTTACGAATTTTGGTGTTGGAGCAGCACGCGGTATTGGCCGACTTTCTTCGGCTTTTTGACTGACCTGTTTATTTTGTTTTATTCTTTGGACTATAGGGCAGCCCCTAAAATTAGCAGGGTGCTCTTCGTTCGCACAAAGTGCGCACTTGAGCTGCGTAAGGTCTTCAACCTTTTCATTTCCCAGCTGACATTCACCACTATTGTGGCTCTCTCCACACTTGACGCAGCGCATCTGCATTTCGCAGTTGGTTGCGGTGTGCCCGAACCTTTGGCAACGCAGGCACTGAAGCATGTCGTCATGCCTTTTTAATTTTTCCCATCTTATAACTTGGAAGTCGAGGACGGAAATACTCCTCAAGCTATCCAATTTACTTTGGGGCGAGAGCGTTACCAAGAACATTGGTAGTTTATGCCCCTCCCCGTATAGACACCCTGTGCGGTTTAACGTTCCACCATCTCTAATGGAAAAGATTCGGGTGTTTGAAAGGCTGTGGCTTCATGCCTGCTTTAGATTTCAAAGAATACCAGAGTCAGAGTACACAAATTACTATTACAAAGGGAATTTAATACTTGATCATTGCATTGGAAGAACTCATGGTTGGAGCCCCTCGCATGCGAATGAAAATGTTCTATGAATCTTTAACACTGTAAGCACTTTTATCTGACATCGTAATCAGATCCCCTAAGTAATTAGTTTAAATAGTCCTTGAGCACTAAGGTTCTTAGAATTAAAGTTCCAGCAGTCGCTGAATAGCAGTATTTTTTTTCAATAAATCGTTCAACTTGACCATCAAAATGATTAAATTTCCCAGAGATTCAAGTTGCTGTATTAGCTGATTGTTGAGCTTTCTTTTCAATATACCATCCAGAGAATGCACATGTGTTTCTAAAAAGCTACTTAGAATAAGTATTGGTTCTTACTTTTTAATATCTATCTAGACTTCTTACTCACCTACGTAAGTAGATACACGGTAAAAAAAATACATCAAAACATAAACAAGTTAAACACATAAACACGTTAGTTAACATTCATAAATAAGACTCACCATTTCTGAGAAAAAGCGATTCTAAAATTTAATTAAGTAACTATGAGGTAGTTCTTAGTGCACTAGGCACGGTTATTCGCAGTAGGTCTACTCCTCGATGTTATCCGGTAAATGAACAGGTCTTACCCTACAAAAGGTCGGGAAGTTGTGCATTTTTGATATGATGTTTGAGATGCCCGGTAGATACTAAAATAATATTCCATAACCACCCCCTCCACCCCCTTCACAATCAGGTAAAAATGACTAAAAATCTTATATCTTATGGGCATAAGACCTGGCACAGTTTGCTATTACATAACTTAATTCGGGCCTACATCTCGCAGTTCGACTAAATCGGATTTGTGTTTTTTGTGTTATAATATTTTAAATGGTAAGTGATTTTCTTGGTGAAAGAATTTCTTTCATGCGTATGTCTTTACTGTGCAAAACGGGACAGCTGTTTTGGCAAAATTAAACTCAGGTTGGAGTGAATACTAATATATTTCACAATTTGCTCTACTTGGGTACACATTTGTGCCATTACTTTTTTCCCACCATTTTGTCGTCATTTATGCTAGGAATGATATTGCTTGCCAGACCCTTCCCCAATACGGCCAATGTTCCAATACGGGCTTTAATTTCTTTTGGCATTACTGTTTTATCTACGGGAGCTAAAATCTCGACAGTAAATCGACTTTTAACGAGTTGATGCGCTGTCCGATTCCATTTCGAAAATTGTTTCCCATTGTCCTCGCATTGAAATCGTTATTCTCACCAGGATCGTTTGGCAATACAAGAACGCCAACTGGGACGGCTTAAATAATTTCTTCTGTAACTTTAACTGGTCACTACGCTTCCTCGATAGTGACATTGATGCCAGTGCGGAAAGGATTACAAATGTTATTCTTCTAGGTTCTATCAGGTTCAAAGAAGTAAATTTCCGATCTTACAAAGCCAACCATACAGAGGAAAAATCGGAAAAAGCGCAAACAAGCAAGGAATTCATGCAAATCCATTATTGAATGAATCAAATTTTTGCATGAACAAAAATTATGGCATAGAATTCTGCGATGCTCATTTTCGGTTTAAACGCTCATCGCTAATGAAAAATCTGTTGTCTACAAACTTTCTCGGAGCCCATTTTGCTGCTAGCTCTACGGCGCCTCACATCAACGTTGCCTCTCCTGTACTTGAGAATGTAAATTTTTCCATGGGAGATATTTTTTTCCGCACTTCTACAGTAGCAAGAGTTCTCAAAGATCTTGATATATACAAATCCACTGGCTCGGATGGAATACCCCCTTCTCTCCTGAAGAGATGTTCTTCCCTACAGGTAAAGCAACTTCGTAAGCTTTTCCATGGCTGCTACTCTTCGGAAATCTTTACCGAAAAACAGCATTTTTCCAGCCTGTCCCTAAGAAAGGTGAGCCCTCCTCCCCCTCTTCCTATCGACGCATAGCACTTACGTCCCTTCTGATTGACCGTCAGCTTAAGGAATATCTCGAAGATCGAAAGCTTCTTCACGACCGCCAGTATGGCTTCCCAGCAATCTTACCTCTTGTGATCTGATGGCATATCTCACCCAACAGTGGACCAAATCTTTACATCGCTACATCGAAAATGCGTGCTTTTGGGATCGATGATACTCTTGTTCGTTGGATTAGAAGCGCTATCTTCTGGACATTTCAATACAAGGAAGTCTAATTCCCACAAAATAAATGCTGGTGTGCCCCAGGGCTCTGTTCTGTCTCCGACTCTTTTCCTCATTTTTATAAATGATCTTCTGTCTGTTACTTCTAATCCACTTAACTGTTTTGCGGACGATTTTACACTCAGCTTTTCATATTCGTTAGATAATTCACGTCCTTCGCCTTCGGACGTACAATTGCAACGGTACCGTATGTCAAGCTCGTTAAATTCCGATTTATACAGCATTGTCAAATAGGGTAATAGAAATCGTGTGGAGTTTAATGCTTCGAGAACTCAATGCTGTCTTCTGCAGTTGAAGTAAACATACCCCCATGCCATTGTCCATGAATAGCTGCATTCCTGCCCTTAAAAAATTCACCCGTAATACTCGTCTCGCAAAGAATGCTCACCAATTCACCCTTGAGCCCAATTTCGGACGTACCGTAAAATATAGGTATTCTTTTTTTAGCCGAACAACACGAATTTTGAATAGTTTACCCGGCTAGATTTTCCCTTGCCATTTCAATTTGAAAGCATTCAAAACCAATGCTAATCGACACCTTTTTTTCCTCCCTCCCTAACTGACCTATGCTCCTGCAGTGCGTTTTAACACTATAAGGGCAACACACAAATCGATTTTGCAATTGACGCATTTAAACACTTTGAATATGATATAATATTTTATGATAATAATACAATTTTAAAAACAAATATGGTTTTGAATTACTATTGAAGGTTTATTAACACACATTTTGAATAATTTATTTATTAATCAATTTATATTCAAAAATAAATAAATTTTATTTGGAAATCTAATGCGTTTTGTATAATATTAAATAACTTCAAGTAATATTAGATACTAAAAACTAATTTACTTCGTATTAAAATTTAAAATAATTACATTTTATTACTTAAAATTAATCCACTGTTCTGTTAATATTAAATATATTTTGTATTATATTATTAATTCCCTCTTTAAATTAATATAAATTTGCATTTAAATTCAAATCATTTGGTGTTAAATCACATTCAATTATCATTTAAATAAAAAAAGGATTATATTCTTATATTCCAAATAAATAAAAAATAAAACGTTTTATTGAATTTTTAAATTTATAAAAATCCAAAATATTTAATTTTATTATATTTTTAATATATGGTTTACAATTAAGCCAAGCAGTTTTAACCGTGTAGCCAAAAGGAAAAAAACAATGTCATGAAAAAATCATCATTCCATAAAAAATATACACATTATGACTCAACGAAGGATTTATTCAACAGATTTTTAATATGCATTGCATACGTATGCTGCTTACAAATAAATGAATATCCTTGCCACTGTCCTTGCATTTCTAAAACATTTTGCAAAAGAAATTTTCTTATTTTTCTACGAAGCAGTATTGTAGTAAAGTCCAACGGCAATGATTACAATTCCCAGGACTACAATAGTCCTCGAAGGCATGACAGCACTCTGGAGTCACCAGTCCTAACATAAGAGTTATCTTATTTGCAATGATTTTTCCATGTCTACTCTAAACTATATAGGGTGCATCAAAAGTTCGGACCAATTTAAAAAAATCTGTCTTGAAACAAACTTTAAAACTATTAACAGCGATTCAGAGAACACTACTTTTTTCCCCAAAAAGCTTGAGTTATCTTCGGAAATTCGAAGAAATTGGAACCTTTTACAAGACTTCTGTAATAAAGTTGATTGCTTTCCATGTTTTAAAACCAATCATTGAAACTAATTGAGCCTCAGGTGGTTTTCAAAAACACAAAATAAAAGCGTTTTTTTAATAAAAAAAAAAAAACGTATGCAAGACCCTCTTTTCAGTAAAGAATTTGTTGGTTATTTTTCCAGAGTTATTTCTTACATAATATGCACAAACATTTTTGTTTGGTAATTTTTGGTCAAGCAAGCAACAAGAAACTTTTGTGCCACCCTGTATATTCAACGGCAATGTAATGAAAGTGGACTTGGTTAGCGAATAATTCCATTCGATTGTAAGTAGAAATGTTGCCAGCAATCGATTTTATGTGTAAGTTTGCCATTTTGGGATTTACTTAAATCTGAATTTTCTAGAATCCTATAAATCCAAAATCGAAGTGATGTGCATGTATTGTAAATATCCGAAGCGAAAATAACAAATACTCTTACATTCGGTCTTTAGTCCCCTGAAATTACAATACCAGATTAAGGATTCGGGGTGGCCAGCACTCTTCTTGTATACAATTTCGTTATAAAAAAAATATTAAATCCAACGTTGATAACATTACTGTTCATTTGTGTGCCACAAAGCTTTAATAAAAACGTGCATATCCTTTCAAACTTTGATAAGTGCATTTACTTGTATCCTGTGGTATTTGAGGTATCATATAAGGATGCAGAATTTGGGTGAACTTTTGAACTTTACAATATGCACACAGCACCATCTGGTGTTGGTGTGATTTGATGGAATAAATAATGTGAAATTGGTGTAGGGTTTTTTACAGTTTGATAGTAAGAAACAATAAAACTGTTATATAAGAATTATGTTTAAATGGCTATTGTCAATGGGAAATTCCTTGTACGAGTATATAGCAGATTTCTGTCTTTTCCCTTAAAGTCCAGGAAACGGCCGTAAGAAAACTACCTCATCGAGTCAAATTTTAGCCATTAATGGCAAATTATATCAAATGTACAAAACCGCTGGTCGGACAGACTTTTTCTTGTCTGTTTGGAGGTATAATGGTAACTTCCGGTTTAGTATTGGCCTACCACATCGTGTCAACGAACAAATGGGGTATCAAAAGAAAGCTAAGACCATCTACATTAAGAATCTGCTGGTTGGACAAACCTAACATATAGGCCCAACTTTCGTCCGACAGCCTTTTCAATATTAATTTGTCTAAAAAAATTTGATATTGACTCAATAAAATATGAAGAAATGTACAGTAATTTTTTTTTAAGTGGCCGGACGCATGTTTGGACCATGTTAAGTTTGTCCGACCAGCAGATTTTTAATGTAGAGTCGAAGCTTTCATGGACTATCCCATTTGTTAATTAACTCGATCCCAATGAGGTAGACCAGCAACAAAAACGCAACCGGAAGTGGGCATTTTACCGCCAAACGGACAAGAAAAAGTCTTTCCGACCAGCGGTCTTGTACATTTTATGTAATTTGCCATTTATTTATGCCTAAATTTTCCATTGACTCGATGAGGTAGGTGTTTCTACGGCCGCCTCCCCTACTATTATACCTTGACAGCTCAGTCGGAATGTATAATTGAAACGGAAAAAATAGATATGTTATCTATTTTATTATATTTTATATTATTTTTTTTCATTTTTAATCGTAAGGAACCTCAAAAGGAGTATAAATTTCGATTTTTGAAATTCTAGGTCTTCAACGTTGGCCACCATCTTGAAGTAAAAAAAATTAATTTTTGTGAAACAATAATTTACTTTAAATTCAAGATGGAGTCCACATCTAGTCCTAGAGTTTTTCTGAAATCAGAATATATACTTTTATGAGTTCTTCTTACTTACGATTAAAAAAGAAAAAAAAACCCTATCCAATTTTTTCTATTTCAGCTCATTTTTACTTGCGATTATAAGTGCTATGATGCAAGTTATGCATTCGTGCAGATTAAAATTTTTGAGATAACAATCAAATATGACATTACTTTAATAGAGAAACATAATTGAGTTAATGGCACAATTCTGTCTGCCCGTACTGATGTCCATTGAAGTACAGGCTAAACGGTTTAATCAATCGTCTTCAAATTTAGAACTTAAGTTTATTTTGACATTCTACAGAGGACGTCTTTTATTTTTTTTAGCTCAAATATTAACGGTACCTGCCATATAACTGTTAAGTAAAATCTTATTTTTTCTCGGAAACCTCTGCAAGAATTTTTATAATAAAAAATCAGTGTATTATTGTAGGTGTGGCTAAAAACGGTACTTCCCATAGGAGCGGTTTTTTTTGTTCGGCTTTCTCAAAAACTGGTAATTCGATTATAATGAAAATTGAGTTTCTTTTGAAAGGTAGGTAGGTAGCCTTAGTAATTTCACATTAAAATATTTTCAAAAATTTTTTTTGGTATTTTTAATGATTTTAAATTTTTTTTTGTTGAAAAAATCGATATTTTAAAAACTTAAAGGTGTATTGGTTTTAATTTTGTTCTTAAATGTAGGTATTTTTGTGCTAAAGTTTGCATACTTTAATTATTTTTTTTTATAAAAAAAAACTTGTTATTTAAAAACCGTTCCTACGATTTTGAAAAAAAAATCACACTTCTCCCATTTTTTTAAGAAATAAAATCGCGTTAATTTTTTTTCGCTGAAAACTATCTTACGTACTTTTTTCAAACAATGAAATGTAAGAAAAATCGAATAAAAAACTTTGAAGTTCCCTTAATATTTATAAAATTTCATTCGAAGCTGTGACCGCATAGCATTGTATATACATTCCCTATTACGGTGAACATCCGTTCATTATTATAATGAACAGTTCATTATTTGAAGTAGATGTTCTTTATATATAATTTCGCATATAAAAATATACAAAAAATGTTCATTATTTTAAAAACTGTTTATTATTTGTTCAGTATTTTAATTAATTTTGTTCCAAAAAAAAAGAAGAAATTTACCAAAGCAAAATAAAATAATATCTAAGGCGAACGTCCCCTAATTTACTGAATAGACTAAAATGATTAATGTAAGTAGTGCAAATCTTTCATTTTGGAACACACCTAATGTCAAAACATCAAAATCGAGCATTCAGATAATGGATCTATTAAGTATGAACTGTTAGGTGGTTTTCATTTCCATTTAATTTATTTCAATAATGTGTCACCACATATATTAGCTCCTATAGAAAACCAGTTGAGAAATATTTCATTTAAAGATATTTCATTTCCATAAGCGTATCTATATAATATGAACTGCAGTTCACTATAAATTGATTTTTTTTAAATTGAATAGTATAGACAATAGTACAAAGTTTTGCAATGAAAATATAGTAATAAACAATTTGGCCCAAGTAAACCTTAGTTATCATTTATTATTGTATATTTTTTGACATATATTTTTATTTTTAAGAGGGGTCAGTTACCTATCTGCCTCTATTAATGTACGCCTCTGAACACATGCTTCCGTATTTGACTGCTTGTTTGCCTGAGGTACTAATTTGAAACCAACGTGAATTAGGCTCCTAGGAATCCATACATTTTAGGTCCATGTAGATAGTAATCAATTCAAAAGCTTTTCAAAATTGTATAGATAGATGAATAGATGGAAATTTTTAAACATTTTATAGAAAAAGACATAAATTTCAAAAAATATTTTAAGAATTGTAAAATTTACCTTATATCTTCCGTGTTCGAATGCTGCAACTGAGAATGTCAATAAATTTTAATTACTAAGAAAAATACAAAAAAAAATTATTTGTAAATATTTTAATGAGAAATTACTTTGTTAAGTGGTAGCAAAAGTGTCACAGCGGTAACGCTGATAGACAAGTGTGGTATATATGCGTACTGCCAGCTATATTTTATTTACAATTTTGTTCGTTTGTGTTGTGGCTGCAATTAAACTAGCCATCCATTTTGGGAATAAAGACATCGTACAGAGCGGGCTGCATGCAGATTTTGGAATGGGGGTTCCCTCATAAAAACCTATGTCCCCAATTACACGATGTCTCGTGAGCCTTGTCTCTTTTTTGGCTTTCTGCTGCCAATGCTTCATGTGATGCACAGCGTTGCCGGATAGGCACAATCTTGCCATTTTGCCATTTCTCGTGGTACAAAATAATTCAATATTTCATTTTCTTTGAATTTGCTTTTCTAAAACGAGATTCATATTATGAACAAATTATTTTTTCACACTTTCTTACAACTGCCGGTGAAAATTCTTTCAAAATCGGTAGGTATAAGAATTTTGAATTGAACTTAAAGACGAAATGTGTGTCTACGTGCCACCCGCACAAGGATGCATCCAATTTGGTGCAGTCATTTTCATGTTTTAAGCATGCAAAGAGCGCACGATGCATTTGTATATGTAGAATATACATATAGACATACATAGATACAAACAAAAATTAAAAATAAAGTTTTTTTTTGGTAATGGCACACTACTACGATATTTTTTCTTGGCGGCAACGCTGCCCCTGATGCCTGGCTTATTTGTATGATGTTTACTTCATGAAGTTAAGAAAGGGAGTAAGACAACACAAGATAAAAAGAATACGAGAAAAGAGAAACGTCAAAATGAGACTACCAAACATTGCCCGCTACTCACCGGGAAGTTTTTCTTGCATCTCAACGCTGCAAACTTCCTTTCTCTTTCGCACTTATGTGAGACAAGGCTCACGAGTCATCGTGTAATTGCAGACTATGTAATTTATTTTGGCTGAATGGGAAGAGGCTGCACATCTATTTGACCATAACTTGTATTATTGTACCTATAATCGCAAGTAAAAATTCTGCTTCATGAGAGTACAGTGTATATACAAAGGTTGAAAGTGAAGCATCCTTGGTCAACATATTGTGGCAAAATATCAGGGTGTGGACTTCGTGAAATTCGTCGCTTGCGTGAAAGAAAGAAATTATTAGTTGTGTGCGGTTTTTTTAATTTTCAACATTCTCGGTAACAGCGGCGCAAGGATTTTAGTGAAATTTTATAGTTGAAAAAACCTGAACTGAAAAATAAAGTAGCCAAATCAATTCTGCATACCAATATTTTGAATTATTATTTTTTTTCTATTTATAATTAATTTTTGACATTTCTTTTTTGAAATATTTCAATATTTTTAAAACCAAACAAACAATTTTTTTTTAAATTTAAAATCACGTGTATATTAATAAATTCTTAAAACTACATACCCAAGATCTAAAAAAAAATTCAAAAAAATATTTTTTTTTATAAATTCCTACAATTTTTTAATACTTTTTTCATAAATTCAATAATATTTAAGACGTGTGATGGCGTACTCCATTTTTACTAAAAACCTTTAATTGTTATGGTTTCGGCACTTTTTATAGGTTCAGACATTTTTCTATGTAATGTAGCTTGTTTCTGTTATGGATTTTGCCATCCAATGTGATTAGGCACATAAGAGCAAGTACTTGCGACCCAGTCATGCCCATTTTTATTAATTGTGGTTCGTTCCGAATTAAGCCATCGTCATAAAACCGAAGGTATTTCTGGGATGAATTTTGCTGAAAGCCATCTACCACATATCTACAACACATCTTGCAGCTCTGATGGATCTGAGCTCTAAAATTGTTGTATAGTTACCCGTGTCGTATAAGATGTTTTTACTAATTAGCTCATTCTTTCACTCTGGCTGGAATTATTGACGCCACCATTGATTACATTTTTTCCATCTTGAGAATTCTTTCGTGCCGCCTGCATTCAAGGTATCGTTTGCTGTCTGCCTGTATCTAGGTACTAGGTATATTAAATGTTTACCTAGCAGTATCAGGCAGTGCGTACAGTAATGCGACAAAGTGGTGCGATGGGTTAAGCTATGCGAGAAGCGATGCGATATGGAAAAACGGTGAACAAATGTAAACTTTTTCGGTGCTTTTCGCAAGGTGAAGATGTACTATTTTTTTTCTTTTATTCCTTTTGATCCACAAAGCTGCAGAAAAACGGATCTAAACAGCTTGCCAAACCAACCTCTCCTGATGGAATTCTCGGTTTCTCCGAGTGATTTTCCCATAATCATCCTCTGTTTGTGTCTATACTCAAAGCCTCCACCTGAATTAACATACTTTCCAATCTCAAAAAATCTAATTTCCTCTAAACTCTTAATTCGTCTGCGTAGGTTCATCTTCAAAGTTGGCAACTGCACCGAAATAGAAAAATATTTTACCTTTAACGAGATAAAAAGAATATTAAAACTTATTTAATTCACATTCCATGTATACCAACCCGCGAAGTTCATCTTGCACCCTTCAAATCCAAAGCCTCTTTGAGGATAAAAAAATGACAAAAAAAATCTAAAAATACTAAAAATTAAGTCGACTCTAATTAAAAAAAAAAAGAAAAACTTTGCACCAAAAGTAGTTAAGTATCTTCTGACCACTTTCATTAGTCTAATTGCGAAATTCGCTGCCAGTATTCTGGAAATATACAGGCGCAACCAAAGCATATCTCTGCCCCCCTTCATCCCTCTTCTGGTTAACAGTAAAAAGGTTTTCCTTTTCCACAAAGATTTACATGAACTTTTTTATGAAATAAGGCTTCTTAGTAGAAGTCTGTGTTTTTTTCGGTGTTTTTCTTCCTTTCCATTGCTCCACCTCCGCAATGTTATTTTATCCCGCAGGAAATTTGCAAAATTAATGAAACTTACCGTTGAGACAATGAACAAAACTCCGGGCTCCTCTTACAAATGAACAATAAATCTTTAAACGTATGCACACCAACTGTGAAGGAAAAAGATTTATGGCACAAGCGTTTTGTGCCACCTGGATGCTTTTAACCTTTACCCGGTGTACTTTTTTTTAGTTTTTTTTTTTGTTTGGAAGCAGATAAATGAATTAAAAAGGAACTCGTCTTTCCTTCATTGGGTAAGGATATTTGATGAACCTAAGGATACCCCGACGAGTGAAACTCACGCAGTTACTTGCTATAGTAGTTGGATAGTCAATTTTGGGAAAGGACATTGGGACTCTAGAGTGCTGACATTCCATTAAATTCCATGAATCAGTACTTCCTGGACGAAAGGAAACCATACAGTGGCTGTCCCGCATGACACAGCATATTTTAATAAAAATAATCATACCATTGATCTGGTAACTGGCCGCATGTCCAGGGATTTGGGATGTTGTTCCTGTACGCGATAAGGAATTATAAGTAAACCACAGCCATTAGGCAAATGGGGCAGGCCATGTCCTGTGGGGTGTGTGATAAGATACGATTGCCACATTCCTTTGTTTCAGGGCGTTTCCCTTTCCGTTCTTATCAATGTTTTACAGCTGACTGCGGTTATCAAGGAAGACGAGTAGAGGTTCTGTGGGTTCCAATTCCAATGCTTAAGAAGAAGATATATGAGGTGATAAATGATTTCCTTGGTTAACTGAACATATTTCTTTGAGGAAATAGGTAGTTATTTGCGGCATTTCCTGTGAAAGTACGGAATACATTATTTACACCTTTTAACAAAAATCATGAATTATACTGGAGGAGGTTGTGGGCTCTTACAAGTTATGCAGTAGCTGAGCTGCCCATTTTGCAAACTCATGTCCAATGAAATTCTTACGCAAGCAAACTTTTGGTTATGGGTAGCATGGGGTTGATATTTTTCGAGGCTGAGTATTCCTTTTTCAAGTGGTATGTGTTCCGATTTAGAATTTGTCCTTAAATTTTAGAAATCATTCATACAGAAAACCGTTTTATAAAAAAAACATGAAAATAAATTTCAACCAGACTGAACTATAAGTTAAACTATACTAAACTCAAGACTGAAATAGATGAAACTAGACTAAACTAGATTGAGCTAGAAATAAACTATACCAGGTTGAAGTAGACAAAACTACATTACACTAAGCAAGACTATGTTAAACTAGACTAAACTAATTTATACTAAAATTAATTAGTTTAAACTAGTTAAAATAAGCTAAAACTGGCTTAAACTAGTTTAGTCTAATTACATGATGGAACATTTGGACTAATGATACTTGGAATTGAAAAATTAATTAAAAACAACTAATTCATCTTTTGTCCCCACGTTTCTCCGGTTTTTCCAGCTTCTTCAGAGGATTTTTTATTTAAATAAAATAAATAAAAAATCCCATAAAGAAGTCAAAAAAAAAAACGGAGAAACGTCGAGACAAAAGATGAATTAGTTGTTTTTAATTAATTTTTTTTCAATTCCAAGGATTATTAAATTTTCCATCATATAATTAGACATAGCATATGATCAAACACTAACACAAACTAGTTTAGTCTAGTTTACACTACTTAAGTCTAGTTTTAACTCGTTCAGTCTAGTTTAAACTAAAGTTTAGTCTAGTTTAATCTAATTAAGTCTCATTCTAACTAAACTAGTTTAGTCTAGTCTAGTCTAAACCTTAGTTTAGTCTAGTTTAAACTAGTTTAGTCTGGTTTCAAAAATTACAAGTTTAAACAAGTTTTTAACTAAATTAGTCTAGTTTGAACTAAAGTAGTTTAAACTAGATTAAATTAATTAAAACTAATTTAAATTAGTTAAAACTGGTTTAAAGGGGTTTAGTATAATTTAAACTAGTTTATTCTAGTTCAAACTAGTTCAGTCTAGCTTAAACTATAGTTTAGCCTAATTTACTCTAATTAAGTCTCATTCTAAGTAAACTAGTTTAGTCTAGTTTAAACCTTAGTCGAGTTTTAACTTGTTTAGTCTAGTTTGAATTGCCAAAAAGAGCCAAAAGTCCATAGTAAAATGGATCTATATTCACTAATTTTAGAAAAAAGTAGGGTCATAAGTCCACAACTAAAGCCAACACTTAAATGCGAACTAATGCCATATCGTGTGTTAAAGTTAGGTACCGTTGTATAAACAGTGAGATAGGTATGAGGGGCTTGGGGTAACTATACAAATTGGAGTATGTGCGAGGTTGGGTACATGTAAAGTTTCCTTATATCCGAAAGATTCCTTATATACAAAAAGTAATTTTGCATATATTCAACCGCGCACTTACTCCAAATCCTAAAGTTCTCGAAGCAGGAAGGTTGCAGGGGGATAAAATGCCCCCAATACCTATCTCACTGTTTATAGACCGTAAACTTTAAGAAGTCTCAAACAATTTTAACTGGGTCAGAATCACAATCAATGGGCCAGAAAACAACACTTTTTTGTGTGGACTTTTGGCTCACTTTTGGGTCCGCTAAATTAGATTATACTACAATAAACTATAGATTAACTAGAATAAACAGTAGTGCTCCGTGGCTTAGTGGTAAGTGTGTCGGACTGCTAAGCGAATGAGCCTGGCTTCAAATCCCGCTCAGAGCCAGCTTCTTTTCCGGGGTGCTGCCTCTTGCGAGGAACTGTCAAAACTTCCAAAGGTAACATTTTTCTCGAAAAAGTGCATCTCATGTAGCCGTTCGGACTCGGCGGTAAACTGTAGGTCCCTTCCATTCTTACAGATTAACAATACACACACACAGGAATGGTTGAGAGTTTAAGTCACTAGGTCTTGGCTCCTTAAGGAGCTGTCACGCCAATAAATTTAATTTATTCAACTAGACTAAACAATAGACCAAACTGGAGTAAATTAGATTAAATTAGATGAACTTAGACTGTGTTAAGTGCAGTGATCTTGACACTTTTTATAAGTTGAAACATTGTTGTTTTTCCACATAAATTTTACTTGTTTCTGTCAAAGAACTTTCCGTTCAATACGAGCCAGTCGTGCCCATTTTTACTTGCGATTATAGGTAGGTACTATAATACAAGTTATGCATTCGTGCAGATTAAAAATGTTGAGATAACAATCAAACATGACATTACGATGATAGAGAAACATTTTTGAGTTACTGGCAAAATTCGGTCCGTCTGTCTGTCGGTTGGGCCAATCGTCTTCGAATTTATAACTTAAGGTTATTTTGTCATTCTACTGAAGAACTTTTTCAATTTTTATTTTAGCTCAAAAATTAAGAAGATGTAGGTAGCATAAGTAATTTCGCATTAATTTTTTTTCCAAAACTTTTTTTTCTATTTTTAATAATTATTTTAATTTTTTTTTTGAAAAATCAATATTTTGAAAACGGGTAAGTGAATTTTTTTTAAATTTTGTTTTTAAATGTTTGTTATTTTTCTGCCTTAGTTTGTTTTCTTAAATTATTTTTTTTAATTTTTTTAAAAAAACGTTGTTAAGCATTATATTTTGGTGGAAAAAAAATTAATAGGGTGGGCTAAAAACGGTACCTCCCATAGGACCGGTTTTTTTCTTCGACTTTCTCGATTACTATCAAAATTGATACTCAAGAAGATGTAGGTAGAATAAGTAATTTCGCATAATTTTTTTTTCGAAAGCTTTTTTTTTTGTATTTTTAATAATTATTTTATTTTTTATTTATTTTTTTTTTTAAATCAATATTTTGAAAACGGGTAAGTGAATTTTTTTTAATTTTGTTTTTATATGTTTGTTATTTTTCTGCTTAAGTTTGTATTCTTAAATTATTTTTTTAATTTTTTGAAAAAAAGTTGTTAAGAAAAAACTTTTATTTAAAAACCGTTCCTACGATTTTCCAAAAAAAATCACACTTTCTTAAAGAAATAAAATGCCGTTTAAGTTATTTCACTCAATACAATTTAACGTAATTTATTCGAACAATCAAGTCACAAAAATCGAATAAATGCTTTGATATTCACTTTAATTTTCTTAATTTTTAAACCATAATGTGACCGCACATATGAACAAGTCGTGCGATCCAGTCGTGCAATTTATTTTATTTGAAGTCCAACCAGAGTTGTTCATTCAAATTAAGCTTGGTTCGTACATACTCAGTTTAACGTACATATTCCAAATTTCAATTTCCGACTTTCTTTTGGGAAGTAATATATTATTAAGTTTTTTTTTAAGAACGATACTTTACGTTATTTCCTAGAAGATTTCAAACTCTTAAGCTAGCAACTTCACAAACTCAAAGTCTGTTCCTCCTTTATGTTCTAACAAATATTTTCATTGTTTACTGATTATTTTCATTTCAAATATTAATAATTAATTAATATTTTTTAATCTATTTACATTTTTTTCTCAAAATTTCACCAAATTGAGTTCTATTCCGCTGGATGAATTAAACTATCCACAAACACGACCAAATCTTCGCTGTTTTCATATCAAGCTCGTTTATTGAAATCCTTCTTCGAAGGCTTTCTTATCTAACCTTCTGAAGTTTTACTCTATCATTTGTTTTCAGGAACAGTATTAGAGAAGAGTATACATATCTTCTTTTTTTAGGTCACTTTATTCCTTATGTTGGTCAAGTGTGAGTGTGAGCCGTCTACCCACATTCACTATTGTCCTACTCTTGGAAGTGCAAACTTTTCAAATAAAATATATTTTCTTCTTGAAAAGTTGATGAGTAGTAAATAGACATAAAGTTTTTTTCAAAAAAAAAAAAAAAAAAAAAAAATTGAAGAACACAAATCACTGTGTCCTTGGTCCTTGCAGTTTTGAAGTGTTTTTAAGTGTGGGAAGCATTTAACCCTCACTAGAAAATTCCTTTTCTAGAAAGCTATTGTCGTTTATTACTTATTTTTTTTTTAATAATTACACAATCTCCTCAAGTTTTATTCTGAGTTAGTGGTTTATAAATTTCTTTAACTCCTTGTGGCACATTGACATTTAAAGCTGCATCAGAGCAAGGTTTTGCCTTGAAGAGGACATACGAGCTGTAAAATATACGAACGCTTCAGGAACAGAACTAGATTCATAATTCACGAGCCTGTTAATCGTCAATATGTAATTACAATTTAAGGTTATAGTGTGTAGTAGTGTTGTGTTCCTTCTCGCTGTTGCAAATAAGTTTAGTGCTTTGCCAAAAGGTCTCCTTTCTTGAAACTGTGACAAAAGCTTAGGGATATTGCTTTTTCAAGAGTTATACCGAATGACTGTACTAACGGGTGATTTTTTTGAGGTTAGGATTTTCATGCATTAGTATTTGACAGATCACGCGAGATTTCAGACATGGTGTCAAAGAGAAAGATGCTCAGTATGCTTTGACATTTCATCATGAATAGACTTACTAACGAGTAACGCTTGCAAATCATTGAATTTTATTACCAAAATCAGTGTTCGGTTCGAACTGTGTTTCGCGCTTTACGTCCGATTTATGGTCTACATAATCGACCAAGTGAGCAAACAACAGTGCATTTTTCGGGATGCATGGGCAGTTCTTGAACGGCTTCTGGTTGCTCTTCACTCCAAATGCGGCAATTTTGCTTATTTACGTAGCCATTCAACCAGAAATGAGCCTCATCGCTGAACAAAATTTGTCGATAAAAAAGCGGATTTTCTGCCAGCCGAACCGAACACTGATTTTGGTAATAAAATTCAATAATTTGCAAGCGCTGCTCGTTAGTAAGTCTATTCATGATGAAATGTCAAAGCATACTGAGCATCTTTCTCTTTGACACCATGTCTGAAATCTCGCGTGATCTGTCAAATACTATTGCATGAAAATCCTAACCTTAAAAAAATCATCCGTTACTTGAGATAATTTCTTCGGAAACATATTCATTCCATACTTAGTTTTTCATCACGCATTGCTTCTCTTGCTCCTATATGAAGTATCATGGTGTTTGCTATCATTAATGGACCAAATTAATTAGAAAAAAAAAATATATCGTTCTATCCGAATGTTACCCAAAATAAACCCGTGCTGGTACTCAGAAAGCCGTATTATTTTTGGCCAACGGCTCCTATAACCCATTCAACAATCTTATGACGTCGGTCTAATTCAGCTATCGCAATTTCGTGTATCACATTTTTTTAAATGTTTGGTCATTTGTAAAAAATACTAAAAAACTCCTCAACAATTTCGGTTCCAATTCCCAATTCCAACTCTTATTTATTCTTCAGAGAAAGCAAACTGCAGCCCATTTCGCTGCTAGCTCTACGTTGCCTCGTTTTTGTGTGGCAATGTTGCTTCTCCGGTAGTTGAGAATGTACATTTTTCCATGCAACAGCTTTCAAAGAAATTGATATACAAAATCCGGCTGGCCCGGATGGCATACCCTACCCTCATTCCTTTTGAAGAGGTGTTCTTCTGCACTCCTTTGGAATCTTACCCAGAAGAAAGAATACACAGTCTTTTCCACATTTTTATAAATGATCTACTATCTGTTCCGTGATTCGCTTTCTTCGCCTTCGGACGTGCAATCGCAACCGTATGTTAAGCTCATTAAACTTCGATTTACCTACACCATCATCTCATCATCATTCATAAATATCATCGGCGGGCGCAACAGCCGAGATCCAGTCTCGGCCTTGTTAAACAAATTTTTCCATACTTCCCGATTGTTGGCCGACGCGCACCCCAAGGCTTCATACGACCTGGTCTATGCCATCTTTCCAACTTAAGTAAGGTCTGCAACGTTGTCTATTAACTTCAATTCCCATCGCTTCAGAATGCAATGGTGATCCTGATCAGATTTAACTCTCCGTCCTCACAGTATGTGCAGTGTGGTGTATATTGCGACATTTTTCCGACGGATTATTAGAACTTCCGCACCTGGTGCGGACCTCGCACTCTATATCTTTCCATTTCGCAGACAATGTTTTTCTTCCAGGCTGCCTTTGTTTTCTGTGAAGTCTTTTCTCTATTCTTCTGAGCTTTTTATATTCATCTTTGCGAAACCGCGTTCCATGCAGCTAGCTTTTCTGTATCGATGCAAGTAGTTTTTTCCCCTTCTAATCTGGCTACAATAACTCCTACCTCTGGGAAGGTGCTTCCCAAGTATCCGCCTGCTCGATAGAATACAAATAGAGCGTTATGATTGACTAGCTTACCCATCCAGCGTTGCTTGGGTATACCATACATTTTCGAAAAAAAACGAACCCGTTGTGGCGCCACCTAGCAATCAATGTAGCCTTAGTTCTCTTCTTACAAAATAAGCTACCTGCTTGTGAAACGACCCCAGCGGCACTAATGGATAATTAAAATAGCCTTAGTTTCTCAAAAATAAGTTGCTTGTGATAAGAAATTAAAAGAATATAAAATTATATACCATATTTGCAAAAGACCTTATAAAGGGTGTTTATTTTTTAGAGGTATAGAACTTTAAGTTGGCAACACTATTTTAACTGGCGGCCATTTTGTGAGCTGTCAAGTGATTTATTTTTAGTTTGGTTTGGTTTGGCATTTCAACACGAATAGACTGACGCCTGAACAACGCTTTCAAATTTGATTTGTGTGGATTGTGCCGTTGATCCTAATTTTCATAAATGAATTTTGTTTAGCTATGAAAGTCACTTTTGGTCGAATGGATACGTCAATAAACAAAACTGCCGTATTTGGAGTAATGATAACCCTTAAGTGCATGTTGTATACATCCGCATAAACTGACTGTTTGGTGAACTTTATGGGTTGGTGGACCGCTATAGAGCCATGATTACTGACTTTTTCGCTCATCAATTGAACAACCATGATGTGCAAGAGCTGTGGTTTTAAACAAGATGGCACCACATGTCACACAGCTCGTGCCACAATTGATTTATTGAAAGAAACGTTTGGTAACCGCATAGTTTCACGTTACGGACCCGTGAATTGGCCTCCAAGATGGCTATTTAACGCCGCTTGACTATTTTCTGTGGGGATTTGTGAAGTCGCTAGTCTACGCCGATAAGCCCGAAACAATTGACTACTTGGAGGACAACATTCGCCGCGTTATTGCCGATATACGGCCACAAATGTTGGAAAAAGTCATCGAGAATTGGACCTTCAGATTAGACTACGTTAGAGCCAGATGTGGTGCTCACATTCCAGAAATCATATTTAAACTATAATGCCTGAAAATAATCTTTCGAATAAAGTAAATTTAATGTCAATTTAAAAAAATGATCTTTGTTTTATTTCATTTGAAAGTTCTCTACCTCTAAAAAAACACCCTTCACTTTGAAAAAGTTGTCAGACTTTCAGACTTCATTCTTGCACTTACCACTTTCTTCAAACAAAGAAATTACACTCCTTTCTTTCCATCAGTAATTTTTTCCTCAAGAAGTTCAATTTTGAAATCTTTTGTGTTTTCTTCTTTCTAAACTGACTTATTACCATAAAAAGTTTCCAAGACTCTGCATCAAAACAGTGTTTTTTTTTTTTTTTTTTTTTTTTTTGAAAAAGTCTAATGCGTACAAACACCTTAATTCTTTTTGCAATAAATCTTGTCTCTCTATTTCCGCTCTAATGTGCTTAAGATCTTCGGAACAACGAAACAATCCTTTGACAGCAAAAGAACGTGTCCTTACACACATTTTCATTTCCCAAGGAATTAAAAATCCTGTGTGCAACTTCTACAATTAAACTTCCACAAGTTAAATAAAAAAAAAAAAAAAAACAAACAAGGAACATGGAACATGGACATGGTCGTTGTTTTTCTCACCAGTTTGTTCCCAACATCACCATTATTGTGTGCAGCAGTTGATACAAAAAATTGTGTGAAGACTGAGGACCACCCAGCTGGATATAGTCACTTTTCCAAAAAAAAAAATTAAAAAAAAATGGAAAAGACAGAAGGAAAAACAGTGATACAAGGAAACCACATGCAAGACTTTCCAGCCATTGTAGCATACTTAGATCCTATCAAAAATGAAACCCCCCAAAAAAATCCCTGAGTGCCTCTCTATTCCATTGCGAATGTCCTTCCTCTAGATTTATTTTGCACTCTTTGTTGTTGGTCTCATCTCTTACTCTCAATGAACCTTTTCGAGTGGGTTTTTGGAAAATTGTTTCGCGAAAACCACATTTTTGAGCTGGGTAAACAGAAACAACAAACCAAAACTTCATCTAGGCGGTTTTGGTTGGCGAAAGCCACAGTTAAATGTTGTCGTCCTCTGTTGTTTTCAAAAGTATTGTTTTTTTTTTCATTTTTCTCGAATGCGAAAAAGTGCAAAAATAACTGCTTCCTGTGGTTGCACATAAAGATCTTTCCGGTAGGTTCATTAAGGACTCGATAGTGTTTTGGGGTTGTGCTGGTACAACAGTGTGGTTGGAAAATCTAGCTCCTATGAAGTTTGTAGTTTTATTTAGATTTTTGAAAGTTTTGTCATTTTTTTCGTATGTACATTGTCACAGTCAAAAGGGTATTTTTAAAGTAAGAAAACACTAACATACGGGAACACTAGGTTAGCCTTGTGGTCGACCTTGGTAGGTTAAGTCGTAGCACTGGGACTCGTTCCTTACGTACCTGTGCGTTTCATCACATTGCTATGACCAATCCTAAATAAAAAAAAATTGTACCAGAACCTGATACGTATTGTCATGATTTATGAACTCCAATTAGTAAAAACGACCGACTAACTAACGGGTGATTTTTTTGAGGTTAGAATTTTCATGCATTAGTATTTGACAGATCACGCAAGATTTCAGACATGGTGTCATAGAGAAAGATGCTCAATATTCTTTGACATTTCATCATGAATAGACTTACAACGTCGAATTTTCAGTGAATGGGCCCTAGAAAAGTTGGCAGAAAATCCGCTTTTTTATCGACAAATTTTATTCAGCGATGATGCTCATTTCTGGTTGAATGGCTACGTAAATAAGCAAAATTGCCGCATTTGGAGTGAAGAGCAACCAGAAGCCGTTCAAGAACTGCCCATGGATCCCGAAAAATGCACTGTTTGGTGTGGTTTGTACGCTGGTGGAATCATTGGACCGTATTTTTTCAAAGATGCTGTTGGACGCAACGTTACGGTGAATGAACCGAACACTGATTTTGGTAATAAAATTCAATGATTTTCAAGCGTTGCTCGTTAGTAAGTCTATTCATGATGAAATGTCAAAGTATACTGAGCACCTTTCTCTTTGACACCATTTCTGAAATCCCGCGTGATCTGTCAAATACTAATGCATGGAAATCCTAACCTCAAAAAAATCACCCGTTAGGTTTTTAGTATGTAAACGACTCACCGACGACATGTCATTCGACCGATCGCGAAACCCAAGCTCAGTTTGGATAACCATAAATACGTTTGGATACTCAGCACAATTCATTAGTTGTTGGCGCTTTGATTGACCCAATTAATCGGTAAGATAATACCGATTAAGCAATAAAAAGCGAACAAGCTGGGTTCAACGCCCGACGGTTTCCTCCGGCCATTTGGTAGATATGTTTTATTGGTAATCTATAGCTAGCACAGTATTGGAAGTCCCAATAAAACGCTATGTTCACTCACTTTTAATTCACTTTTAATTTAACCCCCGAAGGGACAACTGACTCTTGTTAAATAAATTTAGAAGGGTGTGTTCCAAATTAAACTCAGTTCTTGGACAGAGACATCCGGATAGAATATCCAACCATGACGTCATCAGTGACCTTTGATGACAGAATTAAAAAAACTGCAGTAATTTAAGTTTCAAATGATGCAGGTTTTGTCTAATGTCTTATTTGATTGATTCAATATACATTTTAAGTCAACAAACATCCTTTCGAAAAATTTTATTTAATTTTATATTAATTAAATAATATTTAATTTAATTCAACGAACATATTATTAAATAATAAAATCTTTCTACGTTCCAGTTGGTTGGTTCACTAACCTAATTATCGACACTTATTGTTTGTTGTTGTTTGCCGTATAAAATTTTACTGCGCTGGGTATACACTTACCAATAAAATACGGCTAGTATAAAACTGGTATAATTCCTATTTCTTAAATAAGTTTTGGTCTGCAAAACTTACACAGAAATCACTATTTTTCCGATAGTTTTTTTAACTTGAACGACAAGCTCTTGTCAAGTCATGTGGTTTCACTGTTGTTCTTGTATATGAAATCTATAGTACTATCATCAGGGGTTGGAAACGAGCGCCATCTAGTTCGTCTACATCTCCCTAAAGCTTTTCTCTGAGTGGAGATTGCAATATAGACTTTTAATCTTCAATACATATGCAATGTTAGAAAAAATGTAGAACGGGAAGGATGTATATAAAATGTTAGCAGTCAGAAGAAAACAAACCATCGACACATTTTCGTATTATTTTTAAATCATTTTCGTATCGCTGTAAACTGGTATTGTGGGATGACGATATATTCACACAGGGAAGGACTGCAAAATGGTTGACATTGTATTAAGCGCCTTAAGGGAAAAGATTTTGTTTTTTTTTTTGCCAAGGAAAAAGTGAAAAATGCAAACAAATAGATCAAATTAAATTATTATATACCTTCATAACATTTTGCATATTTTAAGAAGGCAATATTTGCAAAATAATTTTTTCCAGTTTGTTCATTTTACGCAATAAACTCGACATATGTACCAATAGTTCAACTAAACAACAATGGCGAAAAATTATAGACACCTATTTTTACTTTTACTACATTAACTTCACACTACTTAAAATATTTAGTTCTGTACTAAGTTATTCTCAATTATAAACAAAAAAAAAACCCTGCACTAGTTAAAATCAAATTTGAAAGTTGGAATTAGGGAATTTTGTTGTTATTGGATTTAGGCAGTGTTTGTGTATTTTTATATTCAAAATGGCGTTTTGTGAGAGCGAGCAGCGAGCAGTCATTCTCTCTGAGAGTTTTTAGTTTCACACTAAAAAGATAATGCAGGGGATTCCTGTTATTTAAAATCTAGTTTTACACTAAGAGAAAATCAATTTTTGAGACGTTTATAATTAAAGAACTACACTTTTAATGTTAGTGCCAATTTTTTATTTAATTTAGTTTGTTATTAAAGCGTCTATAATTTTGGGCCAATATAATTAAAACTGACCAACTAGACAACACCTTATAGAGTCTTCCAAAATTGAATTAAAATAAATAGGGGATCGACCAAGAACTCTATAAGCTACAAAAATAACAAAATTTCATGAAAAATGCAAAATCCAAAAAAATAATTGAAAACACACAAGCTTGGTATGTTTACGAAATATCAAAGAGAAATCCACAAATTTTTGTTTCCCTTACTCTACCATACCATATGGTTTAGTGTCACTTTTTGAACCTTTCACTCGTACTTATTATTCGTTATTTCTGCCTATTCTTGTACTCACTCTAACTAATGACTTTTTGCAAACAAACCATACAACCTACTCTTTCATTACCTTCTTTCTTTCTACTCTCCTAAACCCATCTAAATGTATATCAAGTTCACAGAAAAAGCTATTGCAGCGACACGTTGAGATATTCCTAATCAGCGTTTCCATGACCTAAGAAAGAAGGGGAGTAAGTGCTATGGGTCGATAGAAGCTGGGGAGGGTTAGTCACCATTCTTAGGGACAGGCTGGACAAATGGTGTTTTCCATCTTCTTGGAAAGATTCCATAAGAGTAGGAGCGGTGGAAAAGCTTAAGCTCTACGTCACTATAGAATAACAACTCTTCAGAAGAATGGGGGGTATACCATCCGGCCCCGCGGATTTGTGTATATCGAGATCTTTGAGAACTCTTGCTACCGTACGAGTGCGGAAAAAAATCTATCCCAAATTTGAGGCAGCGTAGAGCTGGCAGCGAGCTGGAGAGTAGTCAATCAATAGGTTTGTCATAAGGGATGAGCGTTGGAACTGAAGATGTTGAGGAATTTTCAATAATATTTACAAATGACCGAAAATTTGTACTGCCTTCGGAACATTGCAGAATTTTTTGCCGTAATTGTTGGTCATGCAAAATGTTGGTTCTTTCAATAAGGGAGTTAAATGAGTTCCTTACTCGTTTTTCCTTTTTCCGATGTTCTTCTGTAGGGTTGGCTTTGTAAGATCGGAAACTAACTTCTTTTCACTCAGAGTTATACTAGGACTTAATTCTTTCACTCTTTTAGGAGTAAAAAAGCACACAGCCCTAGAAGAATACAATTGTCAGCACTGGCTTCAACGTCACTATCGAGGAAGCATAGTGACCAGTTTAAGTTATGAAAACAAATATTTAGACAACTCAGTTGGCTCTCTCTGCTGAGGACGAGAAATTTTCCGAAATTACACATTGGCCCGAAGTGCCAAATTGGGAAGTTACACTAATCCAGCAAAGATTTCGACAAACCTTCATTTGGGTGTTGTCTGCCTTGAATAGCGGAGCGAATTTGTGAACTGAAATCGCACGCAATAACAATTTCAGTGGGACTTTCCGAGCTGGTTCCTCTCCGCTCATGCGAGCTAGGTGCCCAGCCCACCAGAGTCTACCGAGCTTTATTTTTCCCACAACATCTGCTGCATGGTAGATTTGCGGGCCTAGACTACTCAATTAATTATTAAAATATCCTGAAACAATTAAGAATCTACACTTGCTAAATGAAACACAAAAGTTTAAATTTTATTTTATTTAAGATTTTATTAAATACTTTCCTTCATTTTTGTTTGGTTTTGTTAAAGAAATTTTCTCCACTTACAATTGTTCCATTGGTTTAACATTATTTATTAGCAGTTTTGTTTTTTTATTTCTTTATCATTTTATAATTAATAATATTTTTTTTTTATTTAATATATTCACTTTTGTGTATAATATATTATCGCTGGTATAATTTGCATTTTGTTTCACATTTATATCCATGGAATCATTATATTGTTTTTTTTTTGTTTTAATAGTTTTACTACTTCGCATTTAATTACAATGTTTTTTTTTTTTAATTTTTTTGTTTTTATTTCAAAAACTTGAAAATGTATTCCGTCGGTCCGTTGGCGAACATTATCCCATTTCTGATTTTACGTTCATTTTAATAATTTTTTTTTGTTTTTTTTCTGTTCAAAAATGCAACTAACAATTAATATAATTAATATGAATTCATATTCTATGTATAATAATATAATATCGATTTTTATTTTTTTTGTTGTGTCGCTATATAAGTTTTTGTTTTTTTATTTGTTTTGTTGTTAGTTTCTCTACTTGAATTCCATTTAAAGCGAGGAAATGAAAAAAATGTTCCTTTCATTTAACAAATGTTTGTTATAACTCTTTTTTGCATTTTTTTTTGTACACAGAATATTTTAGAATTGTTTAGAAAATTATGAATTAAAGTAATATTGTTTTAAATATACACATGTAAAAGATTTTAATTTTTTTTGCTTATTTAAAGGCAAATAATTAAGATTTATATCCAATAAAATATATGTATTATTGAATTAAATTTAAAATAAAAATAAAAAAAAGAATATTTTAATTAAAATTATATACGCGGACATCGATTTTGTTGCTATATTGTAAATATTTGTTTGTTGTTTAATAATTTACTTTTTTTTCTATATTATGTTTAAGTTTATTTTTGCATTAATAAAATATATATTTATTGTTTTTTTTTTTTTAATTTAAAATTACCATTACGGTTGGTGGTGGTGGTTTTTGGATGATGCACAGTTCAGCAGGAGATAGTTGTATGTTTTTGTTTTTTTGTTTTGTTTTTGTTTATTTTAATATTAATTTTGGGTATATTATGTATATAGAGTTTATTTAGACAGTATAATAGTATATAATGTATACGTATTCCAAAAGTTTTTTCTTTATATTTATTTTTGAAAGTAGCATGTATTTTTTGTATATTTTTTGTTGCATTAGCTAATTTATGTAATTGTTTTGTTTCATTGTAGTTATTTCCTTGTAAAGTGTCTTATGGGATTGGAATTAATTTTTAGCATATTTTGAGACAAAAAGAAGAGCTGACCTGAAATTTAGACGGATCGGTTCGAATTTGAATATTGAAATGAAAATAAAGAAATGTTCGGTTTTGAATTTTCGTTCACAATTATTTTTCTTTAATATTTCTGATCTGTCGAAAACGATTAAAACCTAGAAAAACCTCTTATGGATTCCAAAAGAGAGTTATGAGAATGCCATTTGCCGAAGAGAGCAAGAGACAAATAGGAGATCAAATTTAAATTTCAAAATTAAAACCATCCACCAATATTCAGCTCTTCTTTTGCATTTTTGCAGAAAGTTTTGAGTTATTTACAAAAATTGTGTACGCACTTTTTTTTGTATAATATGATAATATTTTTCTTTTTGTTTTGTATTTAAACTTTTCTATATTGGCAAGGATTTCATATTGTATTTATGTATATTTTTATTTTTATTTTTAAAAATAATTGAAATTAATTTTATGTATACTTTAAACTTAGCAATATTAAAAATAATTGTTAAAAGCTAATTTTATATGCTCAAGATAAAAATTAATCTTTAAGACACTACTTTTAATATAAAAAAAAATAAATAAATTGATCTAAGTTAGTTGTGTTTGTTTTCTCGTTTTTGTGTGTGTTTCGTTTCATTTTTATTACAAATCACATTTTTCGTCTCACAATTTATCATCTAAGAAAACTATTATTATTTTCATTGTTTTTTTCTTGATATTATAACATAATTATTTTTAATATTTAAGAAAAAAAATTATTATATTATTCTGTTTTTTATTCACTTATATTGTATATAGCTAATAAATAAAACTTTATTTTTTCTTATACAATGTAAATACTTTTTCTAAAATGTAGTTATAATAATAATAATACTATTTTTTCTTTAACTATGTTATTTATCGCATTTTCTAATTTAATTTGCATGAAATTGACTTTAGGATTTTTTTTGCATTTATTTGTTCATATAATTGATGAAAATAATTAGAAAATTGCAATTTTCATTTGTGCCTTAAGCCTAAAGAAAATTGATTTATTAACAAAAAAAGAAACAAAAAATTGTGTGTGCTTAATCATGGTGAAGCCATAGATATATATTATTTTTATTGTAATTTTTTTAATATTAAATATTCGGTTTTCGAATAATTCTTTAATTGAAAATCCCTCACCAACTACACCATGATTTTGTGTCATATATATTCTAACATGTGTATTTATATTTATTCCCTAAAATTTTTCTTAAATATATACTTCTTGTTGTTATTTAATTGTTTTTGTTTTAATTTGTGTGATTTTAAATGCATTCTAGTACTATAATAGGATTTTGTTTATACATTTTTCTGTATAACAAACAAAATAAAAAATAAGAAATATGTATATGTTTTTTAATAAAACGTTATTTTTATGCATAGAACTACTATTTGGCCTTTCATATATATTTTTTTAACTTTTGTACAAATCTGATTTTTTAATATAAATGAAAATTAATTAATTTTTTTTTTATTTTATATACAAAACTTCTTGTATCACCATTAATTGTTAGACATAGAAATAAAAATGCAAATTTGGAAACATTTTGCATGTAAAAATGCAAATTTAAAACCAAAACAAAATTCATTGTCTTTCTGTTCGTTTCATAATAAGTTTGTGTATATTTTGAGTAGACATTTCAAGTAGAAAAAGCTTTTTCTTAATTAAAAACAATATTTTTTTATATGCTCTATTAATATTGTGTAACTGCAGGATTTGTATTGATGTATATATATATAAATTATTAGGAAAATGATAGTCATTTTAGAATAAAATGATTTGATTTTTGATTGAAATTTATTACTTAATATTTGATATGATTTTTCAAAAGCATACATAACTATTTTTAAGGATACGAAAAACATTTAACTTTTTTTTTATTTGTGCTTAGAAAAAAAATGATAAAAGAAAGAAATAATGTCAATTTTTTTTAAAATTTAACAAAAAAATACTTAAAGTTTAAAAACGAAATTAATTCTAACTGAATTCTTTTTAAAAATATGCGAAAATATATTAAAATATCAGAAATATATATGTTTAAATGCTTTTTTATATTAAAATTATTAATAAACTTATATATCTATGTTTATGTTTGATTTCCTCTCGAGGGATTTTGTGTGCTTCAGCATATATATCTTTCAATAACATCCTTTATATTATGATAATGGAATTACATATTTTTTTAAGGTTACATTTTTTTTCAAACTAGGTGGCGCTGTTCAAAATTTAAACAGAACATATGGAAACAAAACCTTGTCTGGTCCTGAGCGATGAATTAGATAAAAGCTAAAGATAATAGGTCTTTTCAATAAAAAATGCAAAATAGAAACATTTCGGGAAACATTGTTTAAAAAACATTTCTGAAATGTTGCCCATATGTTTAAAAAAAAACTTAAGAAACATTTCATTTGGTGTGCACGCTTCCGGAAACATTTCTGAAATGTTTCAGGCAGTTTCAGATGAGAAAAGGTCGGTACTTAATGAAACTTTGGGATGTTGTTCAGAGACAGTTAACTAACAATTTCTCAAGTCTTGGACTTCGAAGACCTGTGCAAAAAAATAGAGGCGCGGGAAAACTGAAAAATTTTCAACCTTGGGTTTTTCATCAATAACTTTTTCCATTTAGCTCTAGGCAAACACATCTGAGAATATATAGTAAAACGTTAAATTTCTTAGAATATTGACTATTTATACATCTTTGTGAGATATAACGCTTCGAAAAAAGGTAATTTTTTAAATTTCTTTAAAAAATGCCAACAAATCCAGAATTTCATCTTATTTCTACTGTTATTGCCGATTTATGTTTTAATATAGCTGTAATTATGATTCTTGGTTAAAATCACCCACTATTTTTCATACGTGTTGAAAAGACTTAAATGCTTGATAAATAAGGAAATTTTTCCGTTCGCAATGGGAAACAGAGAAACATTTAATAGACATTTGAGAAATGTTTCGCGAAGCTTCCAGACAAAAATAAACATTTAAGAAACATTTAAACAAAATTTCAAAATATGTTTCTTATGGTGTGTCCACATCAAAGAAACATTTGTTTAAAAAATATTTTTGAAATGTGTAACATTTGTTTAAAAAAAGATTTAGAAATGTTTCTGAAATGTTTCTAATCTTTCACAAACATTTCTGAAATGTTTATTTGTTTTCCAATTTTATACTTAAAGATGTTTTGTAAAAAAAGTAGCAATCATTGCGTCACGTTTTGTCATCATTAACAAAATACAAACATATAAAAACAAAAAACCTGTCAACAAGACTAAATAAAATGCTTGAAAAATAAAGAAAGTTTTCCGTTCGGAAGGGGAAACAGAGAGACATTTCATAAACATTTCAGAAATGTTTCTCGAAGCGTCCAAACTCAAAAAAAACATTTCAGAAACAAAAAAACATTTCTGAAATGTTTTTCAAATGTTTCTGAATATTTAAAAAAATGTGTGGACTCACCTTTATATGTTTATGAAATGATTTTGAAATGTTTAAAAAATGTTTCTTTGGTGTGGACACAGAGCCCAAAGAGTCCGCAACAAAATGAAAACCCTATTTTTGGTTTTGTCTAAGTTCAATAAGTTAACTTTGAAATAAGAGCGTTAAGGACTCCCACTGCTCATCATTATTCATTACACCGTGCTATTTGCCATATGGGAATAAAGGTCCATTAGTATAAATAACAACCCTTCTTGTCGAGTAGAAATTTTTGTTTTTGTTTTTTTTTTATTATTATATTATTATTATTTTTATTTTTAACAAGCTTACCCATCCGGCGTTGCTCGGGTATATCATACATTTTTGAAAAAAACGAACCCGGCGTGGCGCCACCTAGTAATCAAAATAGCCATAGTTACTTCTTATAAAATAAGCTATCTGCTTGTGAAACAACCTCAGCGGGGGATTAAAATGGCCTTAGTTAACACATCAGCTGAAAGTCCCGTCAAAATCGGGGATAAATAAGAATTAAGAAGAATAAGGCATTCAGCACCACCTAGGGCTAATTGAAAATAGCTTTAATTAATTCTTAAAATATCAGTTTTCTGTCTGTCAAAATTGGTCAGAAAATAAGAATTTTCAAAAAAAAAAAAAAAAACACCCAGCGCCACCTAGTGGGTAATTTAAAAAGCCTAAGTTACTCATTTGAACATCAGCAATCTGCCAGTGAATGTTCTGTCAAAAACGGTGCAGCCGTTGCCGAGATTACTCGGAACAAACAAACAGAAAGACTGACAGACAAAAATTCTAAAAATTGTGTTTTTGCTATAAGTAAAAAAGTAACAAGCTATCATTTTGATATTAAAAAATGACACTTAATTTTTATTTATGTGCCGTCAACAGAAGAGGTTCTTCTTCAAAAATGTCACTCACATGGTAAAATCGAAAATTGATTGTGTACCCGAGCGACGCCGGGAAGATCAGCCAGTTGAATATAAAATATACGTCTCTACCATCAACGATGCTGGCGCGGAAGTCTTTTCAGAAACTCTAAGGCTACCTAGTTAATTTAACTTCCGGACCATAGCCTCTTCCAGGATGATGTTCTGCTGGTGACGACTGACGCCTGCTAAATAGGTTGCGATGTTGGCAATACCAATGGTGATTATACCTTTTTAGTGGACAGGCAAGAGACTGGAATCCGGAAGAAAAGTTTGCCGGCCGAAAATCACATTGCGTAGAACAGTCGAGGAGGAATCAGAACAACTAGGCAAGAGTTGGAGAGGAAGCTAGAACACATTTGTATATGCGTAGTTGAAGCCCTGCCCCCATGGACTTAATATAGGTCCGATGATCTAAGTAAGTAGGTAAGTTAAGATGGCGATATAAAGCATCATAACACTCGTTGGTTAAATAAGAAGATTTTTCAAATTCCTATAAAATTTATTCCTTTAAATGTTCAATTTATTATTCATACTATTAGTCCTTCAGTTTTTGGCAAGAAAATCAACTTTCTGAAACCTTTCCTTTAAAACATTTTAAACATAATCATCACACAATTTTTCAATTTTATTCTAGTCGTGAAAACATGTTTCTAAAACAAATTGCATCCTTGGTTTGTTAGGCTCAATTAGCTTTGCTATTAATGTCAGCCATTATAGAACAACCACAATTCTCGTATTGGTACTGATGTTATATCATTTTTTAACGCCACATAAAATGATTAAAAATTACCCCAACATAGCCATATGGTTCGTTCGTTATTGCACGGGTAATTAAAAAAAAAAAAAAAATAATTTGCCACATTATTAATTAAATGGTTATGACTAGGCTGTTAAAAAAATAGAACAAATTGGATGAAAATGGCAGTACGACACCTAACAAGCAACGATATAATAAATTAGAGCAAAAAATGGAAATAAAAAAAATTTAAAAACTAAATTATTTCCAATTTATATCAAACAACACCCAGACAGGAAAAAATAATTGAAATAATAATTGTTCGTCCTTTATTGCGTGTCAAAAGCGATTTAATTTTTAATTTCTTCCTTTTAATGAGTGGAAACACGAGCATAGCTAACAAATTGGCTTTTAATTTTTTAAGGAAAACACATCCTTCTATAAAATACGATAATTATAGTGAAAAGTAGAAATCCTAAAAAAAATATCACAAAATAAAACTAACACCAGGGAGAGGGAATACGATCCTTTGAATATTTTTCTGGAATTGTGCGAATAAGTTTTGAAAAAAATTATTTTAAAGTCAACAGCTTATTACCTGTCAAACTGTCGACTGACGTTGTCATGTTTGACATGTCACAAAAAGTAGAAAAGTAGTAGAAATAAGAAAATTTCTTCCATCCTTGCAACAGCATTTCGAAATTATTTAAGCACCAGTGTCAGCAGACTTGCCACGATCAGGAAGACCAAAAATAGTACAGAACCAAGTGAACATTGATTGTGTACGGGACAGTGTTGAAGAATATCCAGAAACTTCAACGCGAAGGCGTTCTGGACAACTGGGCATCTCGAGAACATCATTTCGACGTATTTTAACACGTCATTTACACATGCATCCATACATGGTCCAATAGGCCCAATATTTTTGACCAGCAACTGACTTCCATCAAAGACTAACTTGGGCAATACGCTTCGTGGAGTTTTGCGCAGAAAATAGCGAGCTTCTTAACAATTTAATAATGAGTGATGTAGCACAACGCATGTAACACAACACCGGCGGATTGGACAAAACATCACAAAGACAGGTACAACTTTGAGGTAGTTAGGGACTTTGTCTACCTCAAATCCGCCATAAAATCTAACAACATCTCGTTAAAAATAAAGCAAGACAAGACATTCGGCCCTATCTTAGTTAACGGGCCTTGGAGGAGAAGGTTCAACCACGAACTATACGAGGTGTAGAGCGACATTGACCTGGTCACAAAGAGTTGGTTGTCTGTAAAGTCGGTATCCGGACGACAATTTTACGTGATAACGTCATAAGAAAACATTGATTAACTCATACCCACAAAGCCTTTCGTTAAATCCACACTCACACTCTCCAATATCTACATCTACTTTCTTCTTTAAAAAAACTCCGCCTATTTTGTATTTCTTTTGCTCTTCTCGTACTTTTTGAATTTGAGTGGAATTATTTTGGGAATTTGCGCCTGTTCTTTTTCATATTCGCCTGGTGCTTGCGATCGATTTTGGTTGAAAGAACAACAGTTTTGCGGTTAGCATCAGTCATGAGTCTTATCAGCATGAGTCATGTTATTTCGTACACGTACGCCTGTCATCGATTTATAAGACGTTTTTACGTCAAAATACGTATATCACGACTAAGATGGCTGGGCTATTTAGAACGAATGGACGCAGGATCTTCGACTCCATTACAAAGGGTAGACGCAGTCAAGGAAGACCTCGCGTTAGGTGGGGCGCTCAAGTGAAAGCTGACCTCAACTAACTTGAATTGCGAAACTGGAGGCCAAAAGACCGAGACAGCTGCAGAGGCATGTTGGTTAAGGTCCAGGTTCGCCCCGACTTGTGGTAGTAAGTAGATGTAGCATATTTTCATCTTAATGAATATGTAAATAAACAAAATATGCGGCTTTGGGGTAATGGGAGTGGTTCACTAGCGCCAATTGCAATCGATCAAGTGTACTGTACACAGTTACATAATGGCCCTACTTCTTCGAGAATGAAATTGGTAATGCAGTGACTGTAAATGGGATCAGGCATCGTCCTATGATTAATAATATTGTAGCTCTGTGGCAGCCAACAAGTGGTTCCAGCAGGATGAAGCAACAGCACACACGGCCCGTCACACAATTACTGCTTTCAATAAAATTTTCGATGAAATCAATTGGCCAGCACCGTTCACCAGATTCAACTGACCCTGATATCTCAAAGAACGGGTGTATGTTAACAAGCCCCATACCCATAGAGCAAAACATTGAAGCTGAGATCAGGGCAATAGAGCCTGAAACTTTGCGTGCAGTTATGCAAAACGCTTGTTTAAGAGACACATTTTTTGATTAATATTTTGATATAATTTTTCATAATTGAAATTTATATCATACAAAGTTATTATTACATAAAAAAATGAAAAATAAAAAAATAATAATAAACACGGAAGCGTGACTTTTGGCCCACCCTGTATTAATGTTATTGAAATGGTAATCGAAAATTCTCACATCTATCTCTACACTGATGATACCAAGTTTTTCATGACAATTTCGTGGACGTTCTTCTCTCATTCAACTAAATCTCAACGTTTGTCGGTCAGGTGCCTCAAAAACTGCTTGGAGCTAAGTATTGCCAAACGCCAAACAACCATTTTTCACGTACAACTTACCTATACAATTTTCTCACCGTTTCTACATTCTGCCAAATATTAATTTTGCGAAACTTTGTTGGTTCAAAGAATTCTCTAAACCTTACTTCACGACATCTCTCTACATAACCCCTGTACACCCGCTACTTGAATACGCCTTCCAAGTATGGTTTCCAGAAGAATCATAACTCGAGAATCGAGAACATTCAACGTCGTTTCCTTAGATTCTTGGATTTGCCTTTCGCGGTCTGTCTTAGAATGATGATAATTTTGGTATTCCTCAGGAGAGTCATCTTTGTCCTGTTTTTTTTTTTTTTTTTTTTTTTTTAATAACAAAAATATATCGACGGTTAAACTTCATAACCTCGTAAGTCGTTTTTGCAAGTTTTTCAGAAATCAAGAAAAACCGCTTTGTGTATTTATGCAGAACCTCGTAAGTGTATTTTTTTTTTACTTGCGTAGTAGGAGACTTACGAGGTACTGCTTAATTTCTTATTAGAATTTATAATACGAGTTTTTTAATTTTGTCATTTCTGGAAAATGTTCAGAACAATATTGTTGAGCTGAAAATACCAAAAGAGGGCTCTGAATTTCCTGATTTTTTTGCATTAAAAATATTTTTTTCGAATTTTTCGACTTACGAGGTTATGCAGTTTAACCGTCGATATGCTGATCAGTCATCATATATTTGATGATATACAAACATTATTGCATACATTTTGGGAATGATGCAACAATAATCGTTTTTTTATAATGCACATTTAAACCAAAATTTTTTACAGTTAAACCTTTCCGTTACAATTAAAATTTAAGAAAATCCTCTGAGAAACGTCGAAAAAAATCATTGTATCAAATTTATATAAAATCGCTTAAGCTGTTTAGGTGACAGACTATTAGACAAAGAGACCGACAGACACGCACAGAATTTTCCAACTAGTTACATTGAAATGTCATGTTTGATTGTAAGGCTAATGAGCGTTAATCAAAAGCATATCTACTATATCTCAAGTAATAAAAGCATCTACTAATGCGATGTCGTTCCTTTATCTTTTTTTTTTATATGAAGAATGAATTTTAAAATTGGTCCTAAGAAAGTTTTAAGTAAAAACAAGCTTTTAAAACGCTTGCTAATAATTGTGTTATTTATAGCAAAAATATAAGTTAAAAAGCTTAATTTTGTTTTTCTCAAAAGCGGTGGTTTGTTTTTATCACATTAATAATTGAAATGTATAAATATAGAAACAGTATTAGATTTTCACAAAAATGCAACAAAACTATGTTAATTTAATATAAAAACTGACAGTAATTATATAGTGGTTTATGGTTGATCTGTAGGAAACTTATACAATTTTACTTCTCATATTGCAGCAGCAAACAGCGGCTATAATTTAAAATGTAATAAAAGCTACAGATTCAAATTAGTTTTGAAGTCCTACATACTAAAATAGGATACTAAACATTCGTGTGGTGCGGCTTAAGAAAAAACCGTCGTACTAAACAGTTCGTATACGAAATTAGGCTCAAGGGTTAAGTGATAGGCATTCCTGTATGTAAGGGACAATATGGTGGAATTCTTAAACTGATGAACATTTTGAATGGAAGGGTATTGCGCCCAGCAATGGCTTTCATCAAGTTCGGCCATTGCTTGCGTTAAATGACTTCTTATAAAAAAGAAAGAAACATAAAAAGTGTACTTTACAGCATAGAAAAAAGAAACAAGAACGACAACTAGGCGGATAATTCTCTCTTTGCCTACAAACTAAAAAATGCACCGTTCTACGACATATGTATACCGGTCCTTTTACATTTCTTAAGGGACTACTAATACAGGGTGTTTGATAAAAGCAGCTACCAAAAAAAAATTTTACAACTTTTTTTCTATTTAATGAATCTGGTTAATTTTTTATTAATTTTGCAGATTGATTTTTAGATTTAAACAAAAATGGATAACTGGGACACTCAATCAAAAATTTGGATTGTCCGCCGCTATCACGCACTGGAGTCTGTAGTTTCGGTTCAAAGAGAGTATATGCGCACGTTTGGTGCAATCCTCCGAGCAGATGGACCATAATGAGACTTGTTAACAATTTTGCCGAGCATGGAACAGTCGAAAGAAGACCTAACCATCGAAACCCTTTAGTTCGGACGGAGGAAACAATCGCTGCTGCCATACAAAACAAACCAAGAAGGTTATTTACTCAAATGGGTAAAAGCGGACAGTCATTGCAGTCAATTATGCACAATGATTTGGACTTATTCCCAGATAAAATTAAAATGGCCAACAAACTAAAAGCAGCAGACTTGCCGATTCGCTTAGAATTTTGCCAGAAGATGCTTCAAATGGAAGAAGAGGACGGAAACATGTTGAACTGTCTTTTTATGTCTGACGAGGCCGATTTCGATTTAAACGGCAACATAAACAAACAAAATTGTCGAATATGGAGTGCTTTCAACCCATAGATACTCCATGAGACAGAATTGCATCCACTTCGTGTCGCAGTGTGGTGTCGCACCGTTACGGTTACTGGAGACCGTTACTTGAGCATGTTGAGAGAATTTTGATATCCAGAATTACGCCGAATGAGAATTTCTTTCATCTCTGTGTGGTGTCAGATTTGATAGTACAACTCCTCACATAGCCCGGCTTGTTTTGACAGAATTGCGAGGAAAATTTCCCAATAGGCTGATATCCAGAAACTCCACATTCCGTTGGCTCCCAGATCGCCTGACCGTACTGCACCTGACTTATTCTTGTAAGGTTATTGCAACTCCTGTTTCCTGTCTATAAAGCAAAACCAACAGATTTGAATGAACTAAAGCAATCCATTCGAGAAACAATTGCGGCCATTCCTGTCTCAGCTCTCCAAGCGATAATGAACAACTTTTTGGTAAGATACCGCACATGCATTTACGAGCAGGGGGGGGGGGGAGGCATTTAAATTCTTTTATTTTTAAAACTAATTAACATAAATGTATTTAATAAAATTGAATGAGCTTTAACATGAATAAAAGACAAATGAATTACATACACTGAAAAAAAAGTTATTTGGGTTTCTTAATGTATCAATGTTCATCAGCCACCCTGTGCGTTTGCTTTTATGTGGGCACGAAACGTATGGATGATTGGCTGCTTCTTACACGAATCTCACACGTATTCATATACACAAAATAGAATTTCAGGGTTTGCAGGGCATGGTCGGTACGAGTCGCAGTTCTTTTTTTCTTTTTTCTATGCTTATACAGCATAGAGTAACAATAGTATTAAGAGAGAAAACTACTGCCTTCTTTTGACAATGCCTACAAGCTGAACTGTCATTGACCATTTTGAATTAGTATGATTAAAACACAATGCTTGAATTAAAAAAACACAATGAATGATATAAAAAAGAGACAACAAAGAGAAAGATTTTCCTCCTTATAATATTTTTAATCTATGCTTTAGTCCTTCTTCCTACATGAGATGATGCGAAAGAAGAATAAAGTAGAATGAAAGAAACCCGTCATGAAAAAGATCCTCTTCCTCTTTTACGCTGCGATGAGAGAGTAATTCATGGCACGGGTAGCTCGGTGCTGTGGTGGATTGTCGTTTTAGTATTTAGTTAGCTCGATCGAACCTTCCATTCAGACGGTCATAGTGCCGAGTTACTTAAAATCTTGTGTTACACTTGGAAACCTTTACATTATTATGCAACGGTCACCATATTTTCCGTTTTATTTCAGGTAGTGCGTCATCGAGTTTAAGGAAGGTTAAGCTTCAATTTGCATTCTTTTAAGAAAAAAATGTTTTGGTCATTTAATTTTTGTTTGCCTTTAAGCAAGATGTCCCGTTCTGTCACCGTCTCACTTATGATGTCCAGATTAGGCTATTTCGTTTTCTGTTCTTGAAAATGTTATTTTCCATGCCAAGATGACACGTAATTGTCATTAAAAGCATCTGAAAGTAAAACAAATAAAAAGAAGGGAAACACGTTGATATTGTTCCTATCACAACTGCCTGCTCCGAACCTCCTGCATCTCAAAAATACCATCAAAGGAACGAACTTTTTTAAAGTCGCCCATAAGTGCCACTTCAACTTGTGGTGTTCAAATCGGCAGGCAATTTCTCATCCCTGCAGCTTGTTGTGAATCATTCTGGGTGAGTATAATAAGGCACGTAGTATTTGCTTCTATTACGTGGCCCCTCAAAAACTCCTTAAAAAATCTTCTTTTCAAGGTCAACTGTAGGAACATAAAACTAAATCAATGTGTAGTTCATTCCAAGGATATTTAAAGACAAATATATTTTAAATGAACAAATACTTTATTCACAACAATAAAGGCAGAGTTGCGTTGTCCTGGATATCCTTTTCAAGGTTGAATTAAATACTAAAATACTTGTTGTCGTGTTCTGAGTTTGGTTTTCTTTACGGAAGAGGTTACCAGCCCCTCTCCAAGTCTTGGGAACTAGCGGTTACAATTTTTGGTAATTTGCGTATAAAAGTATACACAAATCACTGCCCGGGGACCACCACGAGGTAAAGCAAGGACTTCATCAAGGACTGCATCCTCTTCAACCTGAAAAAAGCAATCGTAATTCTGGCACGTCAACAAGAGGAACTATCGTCACCAAGTCCGGTCATAGATACTGACTTATGCGGACGACATTGACATCGTCGGCAGAAACTAACAAGCTGTACAAGACTCCTTTACCCAGATCGAGCAGGCGCCACAAAACTTGGGGCTGCATATTAATGAAGGGAAGATTAAGTACAAATGGTGGCTACGTCATCGAAAAGTGTTGGCCCAACTATCAGGGTAGCAGAGCATGAATTTGAAGTAGTGCAGTCCTTTAACTACCTTGGGTCAAAAGAAGCAGCCGATAATAATATCGAGGAAAAAATACGCGGGCGGCTGCTGAAATTAAACAGAACCTAACTATAGTCTGCCAAGGCTTAAATCCAGAAACCTTACCATAAGAACAAAACTGCTGCTGTACAAGATTAGGGTCTTACCAGTACAACATACGGATCCGAGACTTGGGTCCTTACATATAGGCACTCTGGATCTCTTACCCGCGTTCGAGGAAAGTCTAAGAGAATTGTATTAAATCTGCCTCGAAGCAGATGTTTTGGAAAAATAAAACTGGGTAGACTCCGGTGGGCTGGACACCTAGGCGTCGCGTCGGCCTGAAATCGGGATGTTTGGAAGAACTTGTTGAGGGAGGCCCGGACCGTATCCCGGTTTTTGCATCGATGACGATGATGAACACTTTGAATTTTTTTTCTATTTATAATGAATTTTTAATTTTTTTTAAATGTTCAATATTTAAAAAAAAACAATCAAAAAACTTGTTCATCTATAAATAACAAAACTCTAAAAATCTGAACATATACCAAAAACTCAAAACATTTTTAATTAAAAAAAAAACTAAACAAAAATGGGCACGACTGGGTCGCACGTACTTGCTCTTATGTGCCTAATCACATTGGAAGGCAATAGCTATAATAGAAACAAGAAACAATAGGTGAAATGCATAACATGGATGAAATAATGAATTTATGAAAAAAAGTATCTCGAAAATTTAGGACGGATTTTGATAAAATCCTGTTTTTTATTTTTAGTTTTATTTTTTTTTTTTTTTGGAAATTTTGGTATGTAGTTTTTTGAGTAAAATTTAATTTTAATTTAATCATTGTAAAATTTAATATAATTTTTTTTGAAGTTTTAAAAATATTGAATTAAAAAAAATTAAATAATTTTATATAAAAATTAAATTATTCAAAATATTGGTATGCAATATTTATAGATCTTTTTAAATATAAAATTTTATTGAAATCCAATGAGTCGTTATCTAGAACGTGGAAAGTTAATAAAACCGGTGTATGAAAGGTACCGTTAATTAACTTTTCCCGAAAATTTGGTTTTGATAAAATGATAGCTAATACCTACAAAAAATATAAAGTCGTTGGCGCCGTTTTCGAGAAAAATAAGCTTTTCCTTAACAGTTATATGGCAGGTACCGTTATTTAAGGACTAAAAAAACTTTAGGGTAAGTAAGAAAACTGAAGGAAATCGGTTCAGTGAGTCGCTTAGGCCACAGAAACAGAGCCATATACAGACAGACATTTTTGTTCATAAATTTTTTTTTAGACTCTTGTCTATAATAGTAATACCATGTTTGATTGTGCTCGCATTTATTTTTATAAATCTATAACTGGCAAGTATGAAAACAATTTCATTTAAAAATATTTTTTTCTCATTTCAAGGACATATTTTGGCGAAGGGCATGATGTTCTAAGCTACAGCTGATATGTAAAATGAGCTACTCTTATGTTTGACGTATTGATGTATTTAAAGTTTTTCCAACTGATGGCAACCCTACTTGCATTGATTACCCTTTTGTTGACTGTTGTGATGTTTAATCGTCTTTTCCTTTGGTAAAATTAAAAAAAAAAAAAAAAAAAAAAACAATAAAATCCAAGTTTCTCAAGAGTATTCATCAGAGTTGAGGGTTAAAGAAATTACTAAAACAAAAAATCAAATAAAAAACATTCAAGATTAGAAGAAAATTTTGATATTGTTGTTTGGCTGTTGTTCTGGTCTTGTTGCGGGAGGAAATAATAAAACAAAGTCTTTTTATGTTGTATAGATATATATTTGTATTTAATTGAATATTATTTCTCTTTATTTTTAAAGTGTGTATGCATGTATTCACATGTATAGATTAAAGGATAATAGTTGAGTTCTAAATTTAATATTTCTTTTGTTTTTTTTTGATGCACATTCATTGATATTTTTTGTTTTTTGTTTAAGTTTAATGCTTAAAATTTTATGTATGTAATGTATTTTTGTTTTTCTGTTGAATATTGTGAGTAATTTTATTTTTATGTTTTTCAATGTTTTTCTTTTTATTATTTTCTTGTAGGTTGTATGTATCTTTTTTTTTTTGTTTATTAAAACTTTAGCTTAAACATTTAAAAACACTAATAACTTCTATTTTGTAGTACGCAAGTTGCACAATATGTTTTTTTAATCGCCTGCTTCAAATTGGAATCTAATTTTTTTTAACCAAGAAAATAAAAAAAATAGAAAATTAATATAAATTTTCTGCAATATTACTCATAATTCGTTTCATTGTAGTTCGATAAGTTTTTTTTTCTGAAAATTATCACCAGTAAGTACGACTATACACAGTTAATACGTTTTGTTTTTAGTTTTGTTTTGTTTTGTGTGTCGTTTGTTGTTTTGTTTGTGTGTTTTTCTGGTTTGTGTGGTATGTGTAATTTTCTATATTACATGTAACATTGTGTATGAGTGTTGTGTTAATTTTTCTTATATCAAATTGACACCTTGGTAAGCCTAACATTTATTTTGTTTTTCTTTGAAAGATTTTTTCTAATTCTACGTGTTTTTTGTTTTATTATTAATAATCGGTGTACAATGTAGTTAGAGTTAAGAAAAGTTGTGACATTTAGATAGATAAACATTAAATACTTAATTCTAAATTTATATGTATGTTTGTATGAGTGTATGTATGAATATATGTATGTATGTATGTATGATGTTTTTTGTTAATGTTTATTTTCTTATTATATGATAAAAGGGACTTTAACATGAGAATTTTGAAATCAAATAAGTGATGTTTTTTTTTTCATTTAATGTTATTGTTAGTGAGGAAACAAAGTTTTATTTAATCATAGTTCGTTGTTTTAAGCTCGAAATAAAATTATAAAATGTTATTTGAGCAATGAGTAAATAATACTTATACAAATGTATTTGGCCTTCGCAGTTGTTTTTTAAAAATGCGTATTTGATGTCTTTCATATCATAACCTATTTCAAATATTAGTGTTATGCCTAAGTTGGAAAGGTCTCTGAACTTTAGCAACTTTTGTTTTTACTAATGTTTGTTTTAAAATATCTCTGTGGTTGTGTTTACATTCATTTTAACCAAAGATTTTTTGTGTTTTTGAAAATTTTCCAGTAAATTGAATGGGGGAATAAAGTAGAATTGCATTTGCAGCATTTGGGGGAGAAATCGAATAGTTTTCGAGTTTTTTTCACGATTATGGTTAAACAATAATTAACGAAAATCGTTATTGGTAGTTAGTTATCTTGACTTAAGCGAGTATTGCTGGAAAACAATATATGTTTTGTTTGACTATGTATGTATACTTTTAAGCTAATTTCGTTCTTTATTTATTTACTTTGGGTAATGAAAACTGACGATTCTTCATTTTCTATTTTCACCTTTAGGGACTCACAATTTACCTTCTCTTTATTCAAAGAACAATAATTAATTCTTCAGAATAATGTTCGAATTTTCACTTGGAAGTTTCCTCAGTTGATTTTCTTGTACTTTTCAAGTTTAATTTGAAAATCTTATATTCACCCATGTTCTGCATTTCACTTATTGTGAATTCACATGGCGAAAGTGAATTTATGTGCGTTCCGCAATTCGTTGTTGTGAATTGGAATTTCGAAAATGTAAATGGATGTTCTGCATTTTAGAGTTCTGCTTTTTTTCTTTTTTTAAAATCGCCAATAATTTTGCATTCATGCTAATAAGCTGTAATAATTTCACTTTAAAAACAAATTAAGAATGGATGAACCTTCAGTTTTGACATTTCGGAGCAATTCTGAATTTCGAAATCCATCGAAATGTAGAATACGCAATTTAATTTCATGCACGTGAAATTTAAAAGTAATTTCAATTCGGTTTCGATCGAAATGCAGAACATAGGCGATTATATTTTTTTCGGATGAATTTTTTCCCGAATAAAGAAAAGGATAACCGAAAAAGCGGTACAATTTTTGCCGTGCAAAATTTTCCTTTGGAATTCTCTTTATTCAATGAAACATATGAAACTGTCGAATGAAGCTGTCGCTTGACTTTGGTATACTTTGAAACTTTGCATTTTTTTTGTAGGAGTTAATCGAATTTTTGCATCCATTGCCATCAGTCAAAAAAATGTGTGCATTTCTTTTTATGCTATGTTTCCACCAAAACGTTATATCGGATTTCAGCAGAAATCTTTTATTTTAAACGAAATCTCCGTATTTTGCTATGCGTTTTTTGGGGTTTCGAAATAAGAAATTTCGCAAAAATCTCATTGGAAATACTATTCAAATTAAGAGTGGTGCGATAAAGCGATGCGATGCGACAAGTAATTCAAGATATAAACAAAATATTTAGAAAAAATGGTCAAAGGAGTTTACGAAACGAGATGCAAGATACCTATCGCAAGCATCTCGCTTCGCAAACTCTTCTGACCATTTTTTCTAGCGAGTTTGTTAATATCTCGAATGGCTTGTCTCATCGCTTCTCGCATCGTATGGCTTTGTCTCACCACTGTACGTGCAGTCTAAGCTCCAACCTAACCACAAAGCATAGCCTGAGTGAACGAAGTTAAATGTCAGAGCTGTCAAACGTAAGGCTTCGCGTGCAGTGGTGCGACAAAGCGATACAATGCGAGAAGCGATGCGACAAGCAATATTAACAAACTCCCTTGAAAAAGTGGTCAGAATAGTTTGCGAGCAATAGGTTTGCGAGAAACTCACAACACTCACATCAAATATCACCTTACTGTGCGCACGTATATCAGAATTATGCAAATAATTTTCTCGCATGCAAACATTTATCGCATCGCATCGCTTTGTCGCACTACTGTACGCGCAGCCTAAGAATTCGATTATTAGTTTAGTTTTTGCCTACATTTTGAGATCGACGAAAAATGTGCATTCCCAAAAGCAATTTGCTTTAAATCCGCCATTTTGTGAAGAACTTTTAAAAAAGTTAATTTTTAATTGAATTTTAAACAGCTTTACTGTTTGACAATTTTTGTTACTGCTACGGGAATCTGAAATGTCTTGAATTTCTTTGTTATACTTCTTCTATTGAACGGGTACTTCTCCGATAGGGCTCAAAACCATTGAACAATTATTCGAATTGAAATCTTTTAAAAATACATTTTTTTTTAAGATTTAACCAACAAAATGAACAAATTCGCCAAAATTGATTTTCAAGTTAAAAATTGTATTGTATGTTTAAAAAAAAAACTGTTATTGAGGAACTATTTAACCAGAACCGTGCTCACGCTTTGATTAAAGTAAAGCTTCTTTGAAAAAAAAGATAACCCTTGCATTTTAAAAATGTTTGCTGCCTAGTCTAGAAGGAAACGCCTAATTGAAGAAGTTCCGACAATGGTATTTTAGCAGAAATGGAATTTGAATAGGCTAACGAGAAAATTCTAAGGAAATCACTTTCATCTGACGATCATTCTTTTAACTTGTATAACGGACATAGAGAAAGACTTCTTCGTCAAAGTCATTATATGGAGCATTGTAGATCTAAGAAAGATCTTGAGAAGAAGTCACAAGCCTTATATGCACCCATGCCCAGAGGAAAAAGATGATGACACCATAGATATGTTTTCCGAGCTCTCTGACAAAAAAAAATGTGAGCAATGCCTGAAATCTGACATTAAAACTACTTAGGCGACTTTAACGGTTCGGACGGCTCTAGCTTGCACTTGGGGTTAGAAAAATTGCTTCCTAAACTGAGACTCAAACTCACGACTCTCGCTTAGCAAGCAAACTTATCTACTGCACCACTGCCGCCCGCCATCACCCCCAAGATATTTTCTGCTGCACAGGTTCATATCAGTGCGGTGTTGTTCGGTCAAGGTCGGTAAGAATTCCACCGACACTTTTGAATTCAAAAAAGGATTTAGACAAGGCGATGCGCTGTAATGCGAACCAGCAATCATCTCAAGAAAAAACATCATGATAAGCTTTAACTTTGAGGTATTTAGAAAAATGTGTGTATTCCCGGGTTCCGTTACCAAGCCCAACGAAAAATAACTTTTGCCAATCGCTACTTCTTCGGGCTAAGACGGCAATTGAGTAGCATAACCCACCTCTCCGGCAACTTAAGTGTCCTTTTATAAGACCCTCCTCATGCCAGTTTTGCTCTAATAATGGTGCAGCGGAATGCACATTGTCAAAAGTAGGCTGTTTCGAGTGCAAAATTCTCCCACATATTTTGGGTTTCGTGTGTAGAGAGAGACAGACTGTATCGTATGGATCCATATGAGTGAAGGAAAAAAGAACTGCGACTCGTACCGACCATGCCCTGCACGTATGTGAATACATGTGAAAAGCAGCCAATCAGCAATACGTTTCGTGCCCACATCAATGTGAACGTATTAGTAGGTAGTCCCATAAGAAATGTACAGGGACCGGTACACATATATCGCTGAACGGGTATTTTTCAGTTTCTAGGCGAAGAGAGAATTATCTTCTCAGTTGTCCTTCTTGTTTCTTTGTTTTATGGCCTATACCAAGAGAGACCATACTTATCTTGTAGCCAGCGATATTATAATCAGTTTGACTTTGACAGCGAAAGAATTTTTTTCTTTTATGTTTTTTTTTTTTTTACCGAAAAGTTTTTCCCAATCAGTTGTTTTATTTAGTTCGGATTTATATTTTTTACAGTCAGCATTAGAGCCGCAGAAACACAGACCTAGCAAAAAGATTAAAAGTCCAACGGCTTAGATGATTTGGATATTGGATGACTAAGTCATATAGATCGGATGAACACCAACGCGAGTATCCGGAAAATGTTCGATTCCACCCCGGAGGGACGAGGTAGTACAGGAAGTCCAACACTTAGATGGCGCATGCAAGTGGAAGAAGACCTTAGATCAACTTTACTTGCAGGAGTACAGGCAGCTGTCTAGAGTCCGAGCTGGCGGGAGAAGGTTGAGGTCAAGGGCTACCCCGGACTCTAGCGCCACCTAAAGTACGAGTAGGTCTGGAGTGTAATAGAAACGGACAAAATTTCACGTTTTATTTTGCGAACGGTGTAATGTTTTAAATGTTCTTTTATAAAGATTACTCCAGAAGTTTGCCACGATTTGTAGTTAAAAAGGTGCAAACCTATTGGCTAAAACAACTTTCCTCTCTTTTAATTTGCAACGAAGGCAACAAAACATATTATTTATCCTCGGAATTTTTTGAATTTTCAAAACTTTATCCCAAAACATTCCCTCACCACATCGCATATCAAAAACAAAGTTGGCATGCAATTTAAATTAGAAAAACAAAAAAGAAGATTCCTTTAATTATTTAGAAATTGTAACTAGTAACAACTAGTAATTAAGAGCTATGCATTTAAAATAAACCAAAAAATTATCATTACCGCATCAAGCTCAAGATAAAGCAAAGAATTCAATTATTATTATTATCATTTCATTAGGAATTATTTAAAAAAAAATTAAACAGAACAACCTTTCATTTACAAAGAAAACAAACAGTTAACTGTATGAATCATGATGAGATTTAAAAATTTAAGAACTTAACAATAAATAAAAAAAAACAACGCTAAAATATTTATAATATATATTATTTAAGCACTATCCCTTATTATGTTTACTTGTGTGTGTGCATTATTGTTTTTTTTTAAGCACTGCTTTTATGAACTTTTATTTTTAATCATAAATTTAAATATTTTTTAATGACATGGAGAATTCCGATATGTTGTTTTACAGGAGTTTTTTGTTTGTTGTTAAATTATTTTGGATTAATTTTTGTGTAATTTGTTTAAACAACAGGGAGAAAAATTAAAGGGAAACATAATATACAAAGCAATTCTTCTCGTGCGTGTTTCAATTCCACTATATTAGGAAAATTGTTTTTCTAAACAAAATTTACCGAAATAAAACAAAAAAAATATTTATATAATCAAATCGAAAAAACTGTAATTTATTGAAATAAAAACTATAATATGTTTTACAAATTAAAACTTACTACAATAAATAAAAGCAACAAAAATAATAAAAATAATAACAAGGAAAATAATATATTTTTATTATTACAACTACCATTAAAAAAAAATAGCATCGATATTTTGTTATCTGATAACTCATTTAAGTACCAATAACTTTCTTAAAATAAACTATTATATTACATGAAAAATAAAATATAACAAATCGGGTAGTAAGAACTACTCGGCAGCAACCAAATGAATTTATTTTATTTTTTAAGTAAGAATGGGTTTTTAATTCTTAATTCAGCACTTAGGTTTCTTTTTTTTTAATTTAAATTAAAAATGAATTTAAGAAAACAATTCATTAAAATAATTCCAAATTAAATTTAATAACTTAACAAATTTATTTTTTACAATTATGAATCAATGTGCTGTTTTTTTAATATTGATTGATTATTTTTTAATAAATTGCACAAAATAAAAATGCTTAAAATGTATCTATAGTTATGTATATTCGTTGATGATTTATTTACTTTTTCTGCAGTAACTTATTATAAGTAAAGTTATTTTTTTATGTACGTCGATAGATTATTTTCTACGCAGAATTTTTTGTAAAATCCTTAAAAAAATCAAAAAATCATCTCAAATTTTTTCTCCCTGTCGAAAAGTAATTTTTTTTTATTTTAAGAAAATTTGTTTATATTAATTTATTTGAATCTAAAATTTATTCTAAATTATATTTAAAAAATAATATTATTTTTGTTTAGATTAACTTACTCACAGTGATATGGTTGTTTCTGATATATTGCTGAATTTCTAGTTTGAATACATTTTTACCATTTTTTTTAAACAAAAATTTAAATATTTTTGTTTTTATTTTTTCGGTATACATATATATAACCTTCTTGTATATAAATTAAAAAATATTTAAAAATATTCTTTCTCTTGTATTTATGTTATTCTTTTTTTTTATTTACACACATGCTTTCATTTAAAACTAAAAAAAAATTATTTTTTTTTTATTTTAATATTTAGCTTTACTTTTAGTAAAAAAGGATTAAACTAAAGGGAACAAACTACATATCGAAAGTAAGAGGAAAAATTTATAAAATTATGTCTTTTTTTATTTGTATAAATACTTAAATTTAAATGAAATAAAATTATATTTTTTTTTTTAGTTTTTTATCTTGTGTCATAGTCCTCTTTGTTTTTCTTTTGTTGCTTGTTTTTTTCCTTGTTTGCAAGTTTAAAAAAATAAAATAATAATACTATTCTAACCAATGTGATTTATTTCTGTCTAGTCTAATTTTTTTGTTTTATTTATATTTGATTTAAGTAACTTATTCCATTGATTAATAAATTCCATTTAAGTAGTTCAGTTTTTTTTTATTTTTTTTTAAACATAATACTTATGTTTTTTAGCATCAATATTGTCAAATTAAATATGTATTTAATTACAAATTTTCTATAAGTAATTTTTTTTCTAAATAAATTTTGTTAAAGTTATTTTTTTTTAAATTTTACTCTAAATAAATGAAAATGAATTCGATATAAATTAAAGTTAAATGTTTTTGGGCCACAAATTTGATAAAAGTCATGATTTTTTTATTTTAATTGAATTAGTCTAATATTTATGTTAAAAAAAAAACAAAATTAATAAAAGAAAAATAAAAGATTTATTATCATAAATTACGTATTTTTTAAAATACTAAGAAAAAACTCTCCAAAGAGAGATTTAATTCCACATGCAAATGTAAAATTAAACAATATAACAAAATTAATATTAATAAACAAACTATTTTAGAATAATAATTGAACAAAAAAATTAACATGCATAAAAATTGATATTAATTGTTGCTATTTGCATTTTTCTGTAAGGAAAAAAAATTAAAAATGTATATTATATACATTTTTTAATTATTTAGTTTTTTTTATTACATCATTAAAAGATTTTAAAAACTATGAATATTAGGGCGTTTTTTTTAATTCATATTCTTCTTTTCTTGATTTTGTTGTATCTTGCGGGGGGATGGTGGTTTGTTGTTTTTTTTGTTTTTTGTAATTAATTGAATTTTTTTTTGTTTTATTGTTAAAAATCTTTGTAGTTTTTTAATAATTATTATATTAATTAATTAATGTTTTTATAAAATTTTTATTAAATCTCAATTGTAGGAGTCCGGTTTTAGCTCACTGTCGTTCTCCTTTTCAATGATGCCCTCATTGGTGGCATTGTTCCATGCACCGTTCATGCTTTTTGATGATGAGAAACAAAGCTTCATAATGAAGGGGAATTTTGTGCCTGAAACGAAAAGGAAAATGTTATAAAAACAGTTTTTTTTTTTGAAAATAAAAAAACATTGGTGGGGGGAGAGGGTAGGAACAATACGGGATTTTTGTCAGTATTTTGAAAGTGATCTTAGAAGTGTAAGCCTTCTTAATATTTTATGAGCGTAAAATATTTGGTAAACCAAAAATACAGAGCAACGACCCCATTATTGACGAGCAAGGAAGCAAAAAAGGGCAACTTCTCCACAGAGTATACCAGAGCCAAATCACTTCTCGGTCTGCAAATTGCAACAACAACCACATTTACGGACCCAGACGAAGTTGATAAAATCATGAGCAGCGAATAACAAGAGCAGTCTTTCTTTCAAAGATGATGAAAAACATCATTGTCTGGCTAACGGTGGTTTGGAGCCAGAAATACGATTCACCTCTCGTATACTTAATGCACGAGCATACGAGCATTCGAGTAATAACAGATGTCTACGGGCACGAGCACAACACCAACCACATTAACTCTTCTTAGCACTTAGCATCATCATTGATCGATCTGAATACTAGACTATTGACATGAATGTGCACAGGCCACACCCCTTTTCATAGTGTTTAGATTAGCGGGAGTTTCGACCGGCAACAAAGTTTGTTTACCAGCTGGAGCAGAGGAAAATTATGAGTCGAGAGCATTGTTTTTCTGATGGTATATAAAGAGCCACAGAATGGAATTTGGTTATTGTCATCATAAACTGTCTACTAGCAGACGTGCGAGCCGAGCAAGGCTCAATTCAGTGTGTGTTAAGAGTACCAGTGCATTGTACCAGCGGAGCATTCATTACATTACACAGTCCATTTGATATCCAAATAAAGTTTTTCTTAACAAAATAGAATAATTGTGCATTTTATTCTGAGCTATGCTAAACAAATAGAAAATTGACTTTTCCGGAGGAACTGGAATGAGAGCAAAGAAAAAAGCCCAACACAAGAGGTGTCATATAAGTTCAGGGCTAGAACCGCTAAGGAAAACTGTAGGATATGTTTCAACGTATCTAAATACTAGAAAGAAAGTCTACGCGGCGACTCATATACAGAATCTCTAAAGATTTAAAAGCAAGACGGAGAAATAGTAAAATATATTGCAGGAAAAAATTCTGTGACAAAAAAGAAGATACTTCAAAAGCGTCTAGAACAAGAAGTCTGCCCGATAAACCCAATGATGTTTTTTGAGAATATTAAATGGCTCTTTGTCTTACTCCTGTAAAGTATCAATATTAGTCTATCATCATTCCTTCTAAAAACTTTACAATGATTGATCGATATACATCTGCGCATAGTGCTTACCGTAGAGGAAAATAGGTACAGGGATTGAATACGTTGATAACATTGCTATCCATGTATCAGGGAACCATCGTCAAACTTTTATAAAACTCATTAAATCCTTTCCTCTTGCAAAAAAAAACCAAATAAAGTCCAGCGTTTAGCTTGAATAAGAGTGGTACGGTTGACACCTACCGCTGCTCTAGACATACTGGTTTCTCTTAGCCTTTGGCTCATACGAGCTAAGAACCCTACTCACCGGAGTCTGCCAAACTTTAGTTTTCCCACAATATCTGCTCCGATGTAGTTATCATACAATTTATGATTGTATCATCACCAGAATCGTCCTCCCAAGCAAACCAACGATTCTCCCTTAGATTTTTGTTTCAAACGCGGTTAAGAGATCAGAGTGCCTTTTAGTAAACCGGTACCGGTAGACTAGTATTTTGTACATACAGCAGCAACTTAGTTTTAACGGTAAGATTTCTGGAATTTAAGATACTCGACTGACTATAGCAGGTTCTTAGCAGCCGTCGGCACATTTTGTCCGCCATATTACTATCGACTACTTTAAATTTACGCTTTACGCTTAGTTGGGCAAACACTTCTCGCAGACGTAGCCACCATGTTCTTTAGTCTTCCCTTCATTAATATACAGCCCTTGGGTTAAGCAATTGCTTTTTCCAACGCCAGGTTAAAGTAGTTGCAAGCCAGATCATCCCCTTAACGGAGTCCATTAAATTGATTGATTGGTCTGGGTAGCAAACCGGCTAATTCTAGTTGGCTTGTAATGTTGGCCACGGTAAGCCTACAAAGTCGTGTCAATTTATTTGGGATGGCGTTCTACCCTGATTATGCTTTCATAAGCGGCTTTAAAGTCTATAAAAAGATGGTATGTTGGAATGTTAAATACAAGATTTTTTCTATCACCTGCCTAAGCGTAAGGATCTGATCAAATGGTGATTTGCCTGGTATGAAACCACATTGATAGTTGCCAATTATGGTTTTAGCGTATTGGGCTATCCGGAGTCTCTTTTTCTTCCGTGAGTTGACCGTTCAACAATTCATTTAATTACACTTCCGTCTTCAGAATCGGTGATATCAGCTCCATGATATAGGTCATGACAGGGGACTGTTTTATAGATATATGTAGACATACATACCACAACCTTTAGTGCCTTTTCAAATGATTTTTGCAGCAGTTGTTCGGACGAAGACGAAACCATTCCGAACTTGCTTTGTTCATTCCCTGCTACCTCCAAGACACTTAGCAGAATTCTTTTTTGATGGAACCTGGCTGGTATGAGCCAAGAGAAACTACCTCGGAAAATCTTCCGCAATTCTATTTTGCTTACTTTGGATGGACGGCGTAGATCAGAACTTTAAGATGAACTATATGAACTTGTTTGATTGAGACCAGACTATGATCTGTTTTCACCACCAAAAGAGGTGGATATTGAACTGTTTTGCCATCTTTATAAACAGATTACAGATTACAGATTTTAAGGATAGCCTGGCTGTGAAGAAACGCATATACGATGATTATATCATGTTTTCCTTGAGCCAAGGTAACACCTCTTTAATTGTCAATATTTTTGCTTGAAACAAGCTACAATGGTCTGGGAAACGGAAGAAGAAACTAAGATTTAATCTGTCGGCATATACAAGTAGAATCACTGAACTAATAAATCGACGTGACCAAGCGTATAGACGATGGAAACGTTTCCGTGTTAACCAACTCCATGAATCGTACAAATCATTACGGAATAATAAAATAATAAATTCAAGAGGTAAGACGAGCAAAAATACAGTTCTTTTCCAGCCATTTAGATGTAAAATCCGATGGCAGAAAAGTATTGGAAAAGAATTGGTAAACAAAGACCAACAAATGAGAACCCATTACAATTCGTAAATACCTATATGCCTAGTGACTTATACTCTCAACAATTCCAGTGTGTGTGTTGTTAAGGGATCTACAGTTTACCGCCGAGTCCGAACGGTTACATGAAATGCACTTTTTCGAGAAAAAAATTACTCTTGAAGATTTCAGTTCCTCGCAAGAGGCAGTACCCCGGAAAAGAAGGTGGCTAAGAGCGGGATTCGAACCCAATCATCTGCGAGATATTGATGATCTACACACATTTCATAAAATTTCACATTAAAATGAACTCATTGTCTATCGATATGTAGTATGTATATAAATCCTTTCTAATATTAAAACTAGTACTTACAAAAAAACATCAAAAATAGCACATTTACTCTGAAAATAAAGGTTCTTTTCAGTGAAAGGAATATAATGTATACACATCTAATACCTGCCATGAAATTTTCCTTGCTCATTAAGCCAAACCCAATTTTCTATCATCCCGAATGTTGGATTTTTCAGTCAATTACCCATGACATTTAATACTTATATGTCCCACTGCCATGTTCGCCTCCTTTACACCTACTTTGTGTCGTTGCGTTACAAGCTCATGTGCGGTCCCATATTAACTGACAACCTAACCATCCTATGAGTTCATAACCCTTTGAAGGTTACATAACTTCCAATTACAATGACATAATCAAAAAATTAAAAAAACCTACATAAACCGCAAACCATACCTATTGCAAATTACAAAAAAAAATAAAAAAAAAAATAACCGCAAACCAAACCTACATTACAAATTAATAAAAAAAAAAACGCAAACTATATTTATGCAAATTTAACTGTCAAAAATGACCTGTGTGCATTTTTCCTACCTTCCGATTGTTGACAATTTAATTAACAACGAACAAATTCCATCCACTTTAACTTAACGGGTTCTGCCTCTTTGCCGCAGTTTTGTAATGTTTTTGTCTCAAAAAATTCAAATAAAAACTTCTGACACATTATGCAAACGATTTATGACTCAAGACGACGCCAGCTAACTGAGGAACACACATTTCAGAACCAAAGACCGAACTGGTTCCTTTGTATGTTGAATACATTTTTAATCATCATTCCAGCTAGTGATGAGCTAAGGGATGTTCTTGTATTTCTAAAGCTCGGAACTTTGTCCATTTTACCAAGCGACGGCGAATGGAATCTGGAAACAATGATGTTTCAGAATAAATTATTCAAAAGCCAGTTTGGCGCTTTCAACATCTCCCAGTGAAATCAGATCTGTTCCTTTTCCATTTTTTGAGGTTGGTGGATGGTAACACCACCCACAGAGGAAAAAAATCCTGAGTATATTTGTATGTGTGCGTGGGTGTTTGGTCGGTTGCACATTAATGTTTGAGTTGCTTTTGAAAAGGAAACCATTTTGTGAAAACGTTGGTTGGCTCAAAAATTTGTTTAAAGCAATCAATTAGCCTTGGATTTGAAAGGACTGACCTTGTTTGACACACAATGGAATGGAAATTCCATAAAACGTTTCATTATGACATTATTGAGATGGAAGAGATGAAAATTTGATTATCACGCCGGATATGTTCACTAAAAGTCAACACACACTACCAGCACTGTCTGCAGGACTTTACATTTACAGTGAAGGTCTGTTGCCTGTTGTGTAGTGGAAAATGTAAAACGTTCAGTTTCGATGCATGGAATATGGGGCAGGACTAGAGTGAGAGAAAGCAACATTTATTTATTTTGAATGGCGTTTGGGGTAAATATTAAACTTGAGGGGATTAACTCGATTTGGCTGAGTAATGGTCAGTTGGTTTAACCGGAACTAATATTTAGATGCAACATAATCATCATCATGTTGTGCAATATTGTATTGGATTTATTTGCGAAACATATTCTATGCAAACACATATATTTTATGATAATCAAGACTTGGTATTGAAAGGAGCATTTGATATGGATATATTGGTAGAAAATATAAATTTTGGTTTTTCTTTACCGAATTTTCAGAAATATAAACTGATTTGTGTATTTACTTTTTAAACCATTAGATTAAAGATTCCATAACAAATAATGTGCAATTTTAATTCAATTCTTAATATATATACATACATATGTGGGATTGGGAAGAGACAACCTGACGAGACCAACTCTACCCACAGCACTGGTGATGGTGACAAATAGAAAAACACGAGCGAACAACGACAACAAATAACGTGAAAAAGAAAAAAGCGCTCCTTTCACCAACCAGTTTCGCACTTAAGAGAATCGTATTTTCATTTAAGCGTTCAGGGTTCAGTGTTCAAACGCATCTGGTAAAGATCAGTCGCTCGCTAGAGATTAAAAGTAAATAAAGTGTCTTATAATTTTTATCAAACAATACCCCTAAACTTTTTTACTTGTGATTATAGGGACTATAAGGCAAGTAATGCATTCGTAAAAAAAATCTAACAATCAAACGTGACATAACGATCAAAGAGAAGCCTAAAAAAGTGATCGATAAAAAAATGTTTGTCTGTCTGTCTTGTCAGTCCGTCTGTATGTATATTCATCTACAGTCTAAACGGACAAAGTGATTACTTTCAAATTTGGTAAGTGTGATTCTTTTGGCATTACTCAAAAGGGAAATTGATATTTTATTTTTTGGCCTGCAAATAACGGTACCTGCCATATAACCGTTAAGGAAAAACTTATTTTTCTGAAAATTTTGATGAAAATTTTTGAGATTTTTTTTTTTGGTACTAGCTACCATTTAATCAGAACTAAATTTACGGGAAAATTCTATTAATGGTACCTTTCATATGACGGTTTTTTAATTTTTGGCTTTTTCGGTAACGGCTCTTTGGATATCTGTCAAATTTTGTATTTAAGAAGAATCTCTAGGTAGCCAAATTCATTCTACATGCCAAAATTTTGAAAAACATTTTTTTTAAATAAAAAAAAAATTATTTGAAATGTTATAGTCACATGTATATTAATAAACTCTAAAAAACTGCATACCAAAATTTAAAAAAAAGAAGATTTTCCAAAAAACTAGAAACAGGATTTTATCAAAATCTATCCTACAGTTTTCGAAATACTTTTTTCATAAATTCGTTAATAAACAAGACGTGTAATGGCGTACTCATTTTTACTAAAAATCGTTAAGTGTTATGACTGACGCTTTTTATAAGTTCAGATGCTATTTTTCCACGTCAGTTCCTTTTTTTATAAATTTTATTTGACGATATGACAGTTACGTGCGATCCAGTCGTGCAATTTATATTAAATGTAATTGGAAATCCTACAAAAAATGGGGCCTCAATCGGGTTAGAAATGAGAATACCTGAGTATGAGGAACGTGAATGAAAATATATGAATTAACGATCCGATAGTAAACGGGGAAAGAAGTCAGAAGAGAACTGTGTCATAACATCACTACAGTCACAGAGTAAAAATATTATAAAGAGGAAAATCTTTCGTACGTTGCATCCCCCAACACCCTCAGTTTTTGTTGTCTCTTTTGTATATCATTCATTGAGATGATAGTTCAGCTTGTAGGCATTGTTAAAAGAAGGCAGAAGATTTCTCTCTTTATAATTCTTTTACTCTATGACTTCAGTCCAGCTTCAGGCGGAGAGGAACCAAGAGAACTTGTTGGTTGTCGCCATCAAACACACGCAGATTCGCCCGGGGATGAAGCTAAGGTTATAGAGAAACGGGAGAGAGGTGGAGAAGAAAAAGCACCCTAGAAATGTTTCTGGTTCCCGGAAGCTTACTTCGTGAACTTTCTGAAGATTTAAGTTATTAGACTTTAATATTATGGAATTTGAAATGGGAGGTATAAACATTCCTGTACGGCTAAAGAAAGTCACCTATAATTTTTAAAGCTCTTTTTTGAATTCTGTCTAAGACCTCAAAGGTGTTATGGGTTCAACTGCCTCAAATATGGGAATTATACTCAAGTTTTCGCAGAATATACGCTTTTTAGATTGTAGCCACATCAGACTGGGTAGAAATGTGTTGCATCTCGGTAACATGGAATATTGGGTCCTTCCACAGAACGTAGTCTTTACTGCACATACTGAAACTAAGAGCTGTTGGGTTTCTTCAAAGCAAGCGTCACCTATAGATGGTGGCATGGAAAATTTATGTTTCGCTTGATTCTCCATTGGACTTTAAAATCAAGATCAGAATTGCCGTTGCAGTTCCACATCTAAATAACATGGATGAAATTCTGGAAATGAGAATAAAAAGCTGAGAGTGCCTGCTCTGCTTATACAAAACTTTGAGCTTGTACCATAACAAGCTATATGCAAATGCTACAATCATATCAAAACTAAGCCCTCAAAGCAATCGTTAATTCCTCGTAGTACATGCGAACAGCAAGTATAGCAGTATCTTTAACGAATGAAGTATGTGACTATAGTCATCTTGAGAAATTCTATGAATTTAAAGAAAGAACAATACTGGGCCAAGAACACTTCCTTGCGGAACACTAGAATTAATTTCCTATGTAAGCAATATCATCAATTTTAAATGATTTCTAGTTTCCCCCAGGGTGGTAATTTTGATCCAGTGGTATTTTTGTGTTTTTTTTTAAGAATTTCCTTTTTTTCAAAATATAACGGTTATGTAGAAAACTTGGATAAATTTCGAACTACACATTTCTTTACATCTTCTATATTCGAATAGATTATTAGTATGTTTTAGTATTTTGAATCCAATGGCTCTTCTTTTCACTTCAATATCCTTTTTAGGCATTTTAAAATATTTTTTTCTCGTGTACTTCAAACATACTTGAATTAAAAAAAATTAATTCACTGTACAGGTCATCGTTAACTATCCATAGGTTTTCTCACCTTCAAATTATCCAACTCAAAAGCTTTTCAAAATCACCCTGTATTTCCATTTCCACTTAAAACGTGCTTTTGTTGCATTATGCGCTCCATAAATGTGTATACATTAAGCAATTCCAGTCAGTACTTCCACTTACCGCAAGGAAATAATTAAAATCACTGCGTTTCCGCTCCAGTTAAACACACGAGGAAGTTGTTGTATTCAACATCCTAGCGTCATTATCATCATCGTCGTCATCATCGGCAAGAACCACAGATGGAGGATATAGTTTTTAGTCCTGTGCATATTTTTGTTCTTGCCTCCGATGCTATATTATTATTTATAGCAAAAATAAAATACATACAAACATATACATAGTGCATGTCCTTTCTATCTACAAAAACAATAGAGGACACGCTACCCAATTACATCTGCCATTCATTGGGATCGAGTGTGGATGGCAATGGGGCAGGGAAGGAGATGTTTTAGCGACTCCTGCCGCCTTTCTCTGTGTCATCGTTTGATTAAAATTAAGCCCAAGTGGAAAACAATTCGCAATTTCCGGTAGAGCTTGAGAGTAGGCGGCTACCAATGGCGCGGCAGTGGTTCGACTGGAAAATGACTCGAGTAGTGTAATCTTATGGAAATATATCTGCCACAATGACAGAACGTGGCATAGCAACTCAGACTCATGATCCCCAGCAGTACTTGTTCTACCATTTATTTATCACTTCTTCGGTTTCGTAGAACGGGAAGAGCACGGGGAGGAAGTAATTTATTTGGATGTTTTTATTCTTTTTTTTTTACTTCGTTTTTGTTGGCTCTTCCGGTTCCTGTTAGAGAACGGATTGTGTAATCGAAGGGAAAAATGTGCAGCAAATGTGCGATGTTATGTCCTTTTGGTTGTTTTGTTTTTTTTTTTTTTTTTTTTTTTTTTGAGAGATACATGTGCGAGTGTGGACTTTGAATTATTGACGTTTGTGACATTGTTTGGACATTAATTTTTCAGTTTTATTGTTGAAATTTGTTTAGTGATATGTGTGTACGTAAATGACACAAAGATTGGCCATAAAACAGAATTACCAAGTGAATTGGTGTGATTTTTATGCCAAACTAAAAGGCGGATGGAGCTCAGGATGAGATAGGCTAATTTATGGAGACAATTTGATTTAATTTTGAATGAGTTGGGAGATTATATATTGTATAGCTATTTGGTAAACAAAAATTAAAAAAAAGATTTACCTTAGGCAAAGTAGTAAAGCTAATAAACATTAGTTGGCATACTTTAGCATACTTTCAGGAGGCATGTTGTGTTGAAAAGAATTGTTATACACAATGTATCCTGTAGATGTCGTTAAATTAGAAACAAAGTGTATGTTTTAACATTTTGTTGCCATATCACAATACGTTTGACAAAATGTAGCATACTCTCGGGATCTCGTCATTTGTATAGTGCTCGCTCCCCAATTACAAGATTTTTTTCGAGAAAAAAGATACCTTATATCTATTTCTGTAACCCTGACAATATTCTTACCAAATTTCATAATGATCAGTTGGTAACTCAAAGTTTGAAAGCGTGACAAACAACGAAAATCTCGCATTCGCATTTATAATATTAGTTAGAGGTCCTAGAGCCGAGTGTTACACAGTTCCAGGAGTGTAAATCCATGTTTCCTACTAAAAACAGTATTTTTTCGGGATAAAAGGAACCTTTCATTTTCTTTGAGACCTCTCAAAACAGCGAAATTAATTCCTCGGGATTTAAAGCATTATGATATTTAAGCCTGGGTTCGAAAAAATAAAACTCAATCTCACTTTTAAAATAACACAACAAATCTCTCCATTTATTAAACACAAAGTCTTTAGGTTCAAATAAGAATAATTTAACTTATTCCAATCCTTCACAATTCAAAATAGCCTTCAACACTTCTGTTAAGGCCACCTATTGGTGTATTTATACATTTTGACAAATTTATGGAAACTTCCGGTTTGGAAAACTTTCCAATGGTAATTTTCCATTGCCTAGTTCTGGCACAATCTAAAGCTTTCGGTTGTTTGTGCTTTGTGAAAAGCTGTTTGTATCCGATGATAAGGTTTTAAATAACTTAGTATCGGCAGGATGCTTTATAACCAATCCAAATCAATTAATGGTAATGATAAAAAAGGTAAGGGACTAAGTGACTTTCTTGAGGTACTCCAAAAAAAAAATGGATAGAAAGTGCATTTCTGTCACCAGCAAAGCAGTTTGAAGGGTAACAAGTTTTAAACACAAGATCATTTAGGTATGAAAATGAGAAAGAGATTATTCATTTCAAGAAGATTGTTCCAATGTCTAGTTTAGTAAGATTAAAGTGAGTCTATGTAAAATTTTATAAAAGGTCTCACTAAAATCAGTGGAAATAACATCGACTTTAATTTTTCTTCTATAACAGAGAAAAAAAAGAAATAAATTCAATGAGGTTGGTAGTAGTGAATGTGGATATAAACGGTGTTTTTGAGAGGTATATAACTTAAAGTTGGCAGCACTGTTTTCATTGACAGCTATTTTGTTATCTGCCATGGCGAAACAAAATCTTTAGAGTGGTTTGTCAGAAAACTCTATTACCAGACTGGCTTGCCAGGCCACCTGTAGTTCCAAAGAATGAATTTATTATGGTAAATCTATTCTCCTTGCTGAGAAGCAGGGCCTACCTGCACTCCTTGTATCAAGGTTAAATAAGACAATGTATACACACTTCTTTCGAAACCGTGCCTCCTCCCAGAAAGCATATGGATTCACCAACCATGAAACTCCCACTAGGGGGCCAGCCGCAATTTTAACAAGCAGCTGCTACCGAGCTAGGCTCAAGTAATCACATAGGCTTCTTGTTAAGCCATGGTTCCTATTGAAAGCCTAGGTCAAGCCGCGCCAGTTTCCGAGGAAAAAGACTTGTGGATCGACCCTATAAGGTACGCTGGCCCACCTACCAGTAAAAAGCAACAGATCTAAATCCTGTCAATCGTGATGAAGGCCTGGATTCTTCCTTGTCACCCCTAGCCACGTATGTGTTACTACACCGTCCACGTAGGACCATGTGTAGAGCGCTGAACTAGACTTGATCTTGGAGGACTTCTACTTCCGGCGATCTGAGCCATTGAATTATTTTTACCCCCATTCTATAAGGTAGTGTGATTAGAGGACTCTTACCTCAGGCACCCACAATCAATTGCCAATTCTGCCAAAAAACATGGTTCTGTTCGTAAGCCGTTATACGGTGCGTACGGAAGAATGCTGCATCGAGGAAGACCCGAATAATTCCATCCGGGATCGTTCACAACAGTTTGATCTGTGTTCATCCACTATATGAAACATTTTGAGGAAAGATCTTGGTTTGCTAGCTTACAAAATCTAAATTGTGTTAGAATTGAAGCTGCACGACCATCGGGCTCGGCGTAGATGCGGTAAAGGGGCTCGATACAAGATTGTTGTTGATCCCGATTTTCGTAAGAACATTTTGTTCAGCGATGAAGCTCATTTTTGGTTGAATGACTACTTCAATGAGTAAAACTGACATGGAGTGTAGATGTTTTTTCAGGGAATTGTTGGACGCCGCCGTTACATTCAGAAAAAGACTGACAGTTTGGTGTGCTTTATGGACAGGAGAGTGGAGATCGTTAAAAAAATGATCAATAGCGTTTTGTGAACGCTGGGTGGCCAAATGCCATCATCAACATGGCAAAGAATTATCTTTCAAATAAAGTCAATTGTATGGCAATTAATACAATTTTTTTGTGTTTTATTTAAATTAAAATTATTTAAAGGAAAACTTATAAGTTCCTATACAAGTATATGAGGCATTTAAATATTTTTTGAACATATGTAGGAAAGTTTCGCAATGGAACGAAAATTTCGTACATCATTTTTAACGAGTTTTCTGTAGATTGGTGTAACAAATGAAGTTTTTCATATTTGTGGGAATTCGTCTTGGCACAAAGATAAATTAAGGATATAAGAAAATAATTAAATATCTCATCCAACTACCTACCAAAATAAATAAATCAGAACAAATAAACCTCCAAACATACAACATTTTGATTGCATTTTATATTTTTGTTCTTCAGCTTCTTACCATGTTTTAACTTTTTCTTAAGTGCCCATATCATAACTTGCCTAAATCATATATTCTATTTTTTTTTGTGATAAAACAAATTTGTTTTATGTTTCACATGTTTTTTTGTTACTTCTATCAACTTCTACTTCTCAAGAAAAGAAACTTCCCGAGTCCCGACACACACAAAAATTTATTTTCTTCAGGACAAATTACAAACAAGTCATAACTTTCTTTCACTTCAGATGGGCAAACATTTCTCTTCTTGAATAACTCATTTTGATGCAGAAAAATGTTGCAAATTACTTCACAAAATTGTTCGTGTATAACACGACATGGCCACATAAATAACTTCCGCCTACAAAGTAAAGACATTCGGTGATTCCTCAACCATGTGATAAACATCCTTTTACCCTTAACAAATAAATCACTTCGCCGCCATCATCCGCGTCCACCATCATAGGCTTTCTGCTTATATGGATCACTTTTATTTTTTTATTGTTCAAGACAAATCGTTATTTGTATATATAAATCCGATTTTCTGGAATTTACAGTAATTTATTCAAAAACCACAGAACAAAAACTTTAAATTGCTCTTTAAACTTTCACAGGATATAAATGTATTTTTTTTGTATTCATTGAATTTAATGCTCCCCGAACAAACAAAACAGAGAGTCCGTCCGAATAATCCTCGAATGTCCTTTTAGCCCAGCTAACCAGAAAGAGTTACATTTCGCAAAAACAATATAGATCGTTATTATCCCGAGAATTGTATTCAGTTATCGATTAATCATTGGAACATTACACTCGGCTGGGTTTGGGCTTATACCCGCCCAACTGTATAGCCCCATGAATTATTTCGTTGCCAATTGTTCGGAACTGTAACGTATTTTTTTTTGTATTCCCAGAAGAATCAAAAGCTTAATTTTTTTTGTTGCATTTTACAGGAAATAGACGCAAAACCGTCGTTTAATCGACGGGGGAGGAAGGTTTTTTTTTAATTTTTTTTTTGCTGGAAGATTCACACCATCCATCGGGTAAAACTATGGGTTCAATGGCCTGAAATGCATTTAACTGCAGATACTTTGCCTTGCAAGTTCATACGATAATTGGCACATTAGTGCTTTTCGCTGGTTGTGTTGATGATGAAACGTTGTTGGCAATGTTCCAGATACTTTGCAGTTCCATGAGTAATTCTTTAGAATAACTTTTTTTCAGCGAGAGCGAGGGAAGTGGAAATGGCGAACGTTACTAGGCGAATTCTGTTTTCAGTGGTTGGTAAAAGCCTTAAATTTTTTTAATTTTTTTAATGGTTTGAGAAATTTACTTAATTTCTATATTCTTCCTTTTATTGTTGAGGAAGTACATAGGATGTTACTTATTTCATTTCATTTCAATTATTTATTTATTGGTATGCTTCCATATAAAGATACGGTATAATGTATCCTAGCTTTATACAGAAATGTAAATGATAATTGGAATAGCTTTAAAACAAGAAAATATATAGGTTATGATCCCACTACACCAACCTACCCAAAGAGGAGTATTCTCGCTAGAATAACACACAACACAACACCCAAAACTGGATGAGGTCATCTTTAAACAAAGATAACGGCACCAACCAGATAAGCACATTTACATCCGACACCAAGGAAAGTAACAAGACGATAAGAGTATTTGCATACGGACCCAAGAGGAACCATAAAACATAATCAGTAGATTAACCAAACATCACAAAAACAACCAATATATCACGTACGCCACTTCCAGAAGATAACAAGACGTCATGTACACACACAGTATAAATACCACTGGATAAACTACCAGAGGAACATTCTTATAACTCCGGTATAGTCACGCACATCGTACTACACTTTGGTTCAGTCACGACAAATACCTCTAAGCCTTTCTTATTATTAAAGAAATTGTCTAATGTATTAGTAACTAAGTTATACGTTTCAAATAAAGTATTTTAATCAAGCTTACTCATCGCTGTTCTCATATTACTTGACGAGTTAAGACACATTGGAATACTAGGATATCCTTCCTAAGGACATCCACTCTAATTGATCCTGAACTAGCTAACCGAACTATCAAGAGCCAACACGGCTACCGACCTTCTTAGTCAACCTGCTAAATCAAGATTAATTTTTATTTATATATTAAACAATTACAAAGTTATAATAATCTGGTAATTAATTAATTTATAACAAAAAAAAAACATTTTATTTAAAATATTTAATTTAAAATGAGATATTTGAAAATGAAATTTACTATTTAAAAAATTATAAAAACAAACATTTTTTATTTAAAAATTATAAAACATAAAAAACATTTATTGTTTGCAGGTTTTACTGTAAGTCAAGGTGTGTTTTTAGTTTTAAGACAATACAAGATTCTAATAGTTTTTTTTTTTTCTTTTTTTTTTATAATTAACGTGCGTACAAGGGACAATTTGTTTCTCTTTTAATGTACGCAAGTACACTGCGTGAGCATTAGGATAATAGGAAGGGGAAGGACAGGAGGTGTCGATTTACATTGGTTTTGAATGCTTGCAGATCAAAATGGCAAGGGAAAATCTCGCTGGGTATACTATTCCAAATTCGTGTTGTTCGGCTGAAAAAAGAATCCCTATATTTCACGGTATGTCCAAAATTGAGCTCAAGGGTGAAATGATGAGCATTCCTTGCGAGACGAGTATAACGGGAGAAACTTTTAAGGAGAGGAATGCAGCTGGCTACTTCGAGTGTAAGCTCCACACGATTCCTATTACACCAATTGACAATGCTGTATAAATTGTAGTTTAATAAGCCTGACATAAGGTACCGTTGCAATTGTACGTCCGAAGGCAAAGGACGTGAATCATCGAAATGAAAAGCTGAGGGTAGAGTCGTCAGCAAAACAGTTAAGTGGATTAGAAGTAACAGACAGAAGATTATTTATAAAAATGAGGAAAAGAGTCGGAGACAGAACAGAGCCCTGGGGCACATCAGCATTTATTTTGTGGGAATCAGACTTCAATCCGTCCAATACAGCTTGTATTGAGCGGTCAAGAAGATAGCTTATAATCCAACGAACAAGAGTATCATCGATCCCAAAAGCACGCATTTTCGATAAGAGAGCTTCATGCTAAACTCTATCAAATGCCTTGGAGATATCACGAGCAATAATCTTACTTTCACTGAAGCGAGTGTGTATATCGAGATCTTTGAGAACTCATGCTACTGTACGATTGCGGAAAAAATCTGTCCGATGAAAAAAATTACATTTTCAAGTACAGGAGGGGCAAGCGAAATGGGCTGCGAGCAAATTTTTCCTTCTCTGAAGAGTAATCAATTGATTTGTTACTGTAGACGAGCTTTGGAACCGAAGATGTTGAGAAGTTTTTAATATTTTTTTATAAAATGACCAAACATTTTTAAGGCTTTTGGGACATTGCCAACTATATAAGTGACATAGTTATTCCAAGTTAGACTGCGATTGAAGATAACACCTACATTTTTAGAAGATTCTGCATATTCAATAGCGGATTCATCTTAGAAGATGAACAGGAAATAAGAGACACATATTTTACTCTCTGATAATGCTTACTAACAGTTAGATTTATTCGGATTCAGGATTAAACTATTTTGGTGTGACCAGCATACAACTTCTTCTAAGTCTTCATTTATGCGAGTCACGAAGTGCGCTTAAGACCCATTGATAACTAATGTATAGCTGAGCACCATCGGCGTAAAGTCATATTGAACAATGTTTACAATTTTTGGAAGCTCATTAATATATAGAGAAAAAAACTGAGGCCCAAGTATAGATCCCTGGGGGACACTGAGATGATTGCATTATGTTCAACCGCTTGCATTCTTTTATCTAGATAAGAGTGAATTTAGCTTGACTGCATCCGAAGAAAAGTTTTCTTATGTCATAACTAATTACTAGTACTAGAATTTAGTACTATTGTATTGTTTGGTATTGGATTTGGTACTAGATTTAGTACTTATTAGTAGATTTATTACTTGATTTTTTTTACGTGATAAGTGGAATTATGTATGGTGTGAGTTAACCAGCTGTATGTTGGTATTGCTGCCATCAATGTTTTCTTATGACGTTATCAGGTAAAATTATCGTCCGTAAACCGACTTTACAGACAACCAACTCTTTTTTTATGTTGTAATACTCATTTTTAGTTTGCCGAAGTTGCTGATGTGGGAGGTTGAAAAACATACTGAAAGACTGAAAAAACTTCACGAACTAGAGATTTTGATTGGTAATGAGTTTTATGGTGTATAGAGTTAAGTCACGGCTGAGTAAGTAACTAGTCTGTAACCCGAGTTTCCAATCGGTACAGTTTTTTTTCTAGTTGCACCATGTGCATTGTGAAAGATTTCAGTGATAAGGACTACACTCCTTTAAAGCTTTAAGCTCTTTTTCTTCTGTGTTTAGAATATCTAAGCAATTTCTTCATTTTTGATGCTTTAATGTAACTTTCCAAATTAAATCCCATTTCTTTACAAACATAAATAAAAATTCAAAAAAGAACTATAAAAATAAATCCCCTCTTTCAAAGTGCTCCACTGACAACCAACCACCGATCAAGGTTTATACATCTTTAAAACGTATAACACTTAAGGTCGTTTTAAGGATCCTAGTTAAAAGTCCCTTTTCCATCATTTATTCTACTGGCGAACAAAGCAATAAAGGGATATTTATGTAAATGTTTTTTTTATGTATTTACAAATATAAAAAAATACAAGGACAAAATGTCAGACAGTGTTTTATGGTTTGTTTCCTAATCACGAATATTATAATTAGAAGATGGAAAACAATAGACGATAAAACAAAAAAAGGGCAAATATTTAATCGTTGCAATCTACACAAAATCGTAATTGTTTTGTTTGTGTCTCATTCTAATAAAAGGATATACGTCTTCTGGAATACAACAACAAAAAGAAAAAGAAAAAGAGGTTTAAGGATCTGCCTTTTGTTTGAAATGTCAATCTATTGTTGCCGTCAAGATGTCTCCATCTGTATATCGTTCCATTGTAAGGTTAAAGTTTTATGTGAATCATCAATGTTTAACATTTAACTTCAATTTTAGGGTATTTTATGGCTTTGAGTTTAAAAGTTTAACTTTTCTGCTGAAAATAAGGAGAATGAAGCGTGCTTTTAATTTTTATTACAAACATAGATATTAAAGTTAAAAAAATGAAACGACAAACCTTTCAATTCATTTAATTTTGTTTTTAACTTGGTCTAATGAATAATTCAATAAATCAATACCAAATTACATAAGGTCAATGTTGTGGCTCTAGGAGCGGATTGAAGGGTGGCGAGTCAGAAACTATATTTTTCCACTCAAACCTTAAAACGCCTTTATCTAGTTATTTAGAGGTTTTAGGTATATATGTTTTACATTGTCAGATAGGTAAGGAATCCACCTACTCGATCTGTTTACCAAAAGTTTCTTGAATAAATAACTCCTCCTCCAGGAGCGAATTGAAAGGTGGCGAGTCAGAAAGTAATTTTTTTCACTCAAACCTTAAGACGCCTATATCTCATTATGTAGAGGTCCTAGGAGAATATGTTTCACATTGTCAGATAGGTATTGAATCCAGCTAAACGATCCATATACTAAGTCTTTTAAAAAAATAATTGCGCCTCCAGGAGCGGATTGAAGGGTGGAGTTCCAGAAACAATTTTGTTTCACTCAAATCTTAAGATCCCTATATCTCGTTATCTAGAAATCCTAGGGGAATATGTTTTACATTATCAGATAGGTATCGAGTCCAGCTACACGATCCATATACCTTAAATCTCTTGAAAAATTAACTGCGCCTCCAGGAGCGGATTGAAGAGTGGCATGTCAGAAACTACATTTTTCCACTCAAACCTTCAGATGCTTATATCTCGTTATATAGAGATCCTAGCTAAATATAATATGCATTTTTAGATAGGTATTGAGTCCAGGTACCTGATCCATACACCAGAAATTTCTTGAAAAGATAGCTGCGCCTCCAAGAGCGGATTGAAGGGTCGCGTGCAAGAAAATGCATTTTCCACTCAAACCTTCAGATGCCTATATCTCGTTATATAGAGGTTCTAGGTGAGTATATTTTGCATTTTTAGATAGGTAGGTCCAGCTACCTGATCCATATACCAAAAATTTCTTGAAAAGATAGCTGCGCCGTTACGAGCGGATTGAAGGGTGGCGTTTCAGAAAAAAAATGTTCACTCAAATCTTCAGATCTTCAGATCCCTATATCTCGTTATCTAGAAATCCTAGGTAAATATGTTTTACATTGTCAGATAGGTATTGAGTCTAGCTGCACGATTCATATACCTAAAATCTCTTGAAAAAACAATTGCGCCTCCAGGAACGGATTGAAGAGTGGCATGTCAGAAACTACATTTTTCCACTCAAACCTTCAGATGCTTATATCTCGTTATATAGAGGTCCTAGCTAAATATAATATGCATTTTTAGATAGGTATTGAGTCCAGGTACCTGATCCATACACCAGAAATTTCTTGAAAAGATAGCTGCGCCTCCAAGAGCGGATTGAAGGGTCGCGTGCAAGAAAATGCATTTTTCACTCAAACTTTCCGCGCCTATATATCGTTATTTTGAGGTTCTAGGTGAGTGGTTTTTGCACTGTTAGATTTGTATTAATTACAACTAACCGGACATCAGCTTTCTATACACCAGAAAGATAAGGCGATAAAAAATAATTATTGCACCGCCAGGAGTGAATTGAGTGGAAGGTTCTTTATTAGCCCCACCTCCATCCTTTTTAATGCTAATAGCTCCTCAGCCGTTGGCACTATCGGCACCGGTGTCACAATTAACGGCGTGTCGTCTGTCTGGCTTCCATTTTCTACTACGCGAAATTCAATTCAACGTTTGTTATATGCACTTTTTCTATGATAAAGAGTTTATTTATTTGCAGATATTTGTGAAAAACAGAAAAATGGGGAAAAAATTGGCCAAAATTTGACCTAACGTATTGTAATGAGGCAAAAAAATTGTTTCGATATTCGGAGGATACATTTTGCTTGTAAATTAACGACATCTGTGGGATTCATTGTGTACAACGACCAACATTTATTATATTGTGTAAAACAGCTATGCTCATAAAAGTATGCTACATATTTGCAATATGTTTTGATTGAGTACTAATTCGAATTCGAAGTACTAATTCGAACTCGAATGGCATGAGAATGAATGAGAGTTTATTTTTAAAAGTAGAATTGTTTACAACTGGAAACGTTAGTAAAAAATTATTGAATTGAGATTAAATGAAAAGTGTTGAAGTATAAAAACGTATTTGAATTGTGAATAAGTGGAATAAGTTAAATTTGCTGTTATTTAAACTGAAAGACGTTGTGTTTAATAAAATAAAGAGATTTGTTGTATTATTTTGTAATTCTGATTGAGTTTTATTTGCCGAACCTCAGGCCGAAAACTTCACAGTATTTTGGTATTGGGTAGTTCAAAATATGGATTTGGTCTAAATACGCTACAATTTTTACCAAACTTTTACTCATACCATTTTTGAAAATATTGATAAGTTTAGAACAAACAAGCGAAAAATCACAAAAGTAACCCTTTTGGGGTACCTTTACTCTCCCCTTAACAGAGCTCGGCAAAGGGAGTTAACTTTGGATATTCGTATTGGGCCACAAACAAAGCCATCGCAGCAAGAAATTCTTTTGTTGGAATTATTTCCGATTTTAATGTTTACGAACGCTACTGGCCTGTATAAAAAAAAATTGCAATCATTATTGACAATTAAACTTTATAGCACGTATTGAACTTTTATTTTAGGATGTATGGTCCATTACAAAACCCATTATCTAAACGTGAATGGGTGTTGACCCAAATTCAAATTATAGCCTACAAACAAACCTTAATTTAAAATAAAAAACTTAATGTCCTGCGGCTGACAACACCAGATGTTAACGCATAAGGTAAACATTACTTAAAAATCTATTCCAAAAATTTAATTTAAAAAACACACACACAAACCAAGCAAACGGTACTCATCTGGGTAACTGGGTATTTAATCACCTTTCTGTCTGAAAAATCTCCCCCGAAGAATCCGAACAAATTCCATTTAAACAACTATACCGATATTGTACAAATTAAGAAAAAAAACACATTTCAACAAAAGTATGAAATTTCCCCCAAAAAACAACCCTTACTTGCGTTTCAACACATTTCAGTTCCGCCTATCAAGGGTCATAAAAAATTCTGTTAACGAACGCATAACAACAAATTACTACTTAACCTTTATGGCTTACTATCGAGACATTTGGCATCCATACAACACTTTCAAGTGCTTTTCCGCCATTAAAGCCGGAAAAGGCTATGTACCCTATACCCTACCAACCCACGCACACCAGACCCGTGTTTCATTGTTGAAACATTTAATGTTCCCACATTCAAGTGTTTTCAACGCCCTACCCCCAATCCGCCGCCAATCGACCAAATCAAAGTATCCCTCCCTTCCTTATATCTATATATATCACATTATGTATCATATACCCTTATATCGCGGAGCCTTCGTCCTCTGTCGTTGCTGAGCCTGAAATGGCTGCTCATTAAAATTCACATTGGACACTCTGACAGGGAGAGATGAAAACACAGCGCAAATCGAGCCCCAAAAGACCCTTAAGTCATCAAAAACGCTGTTTTTGACTGTCGTTTCCAGTATGAAATTAAAAACGACAGACGATTTATGTATTAACTGGGCTTTATAATGACAAAAAAGTTTTGAGGATACAAACAATATATTCTTGTTTGATGTCGCCGATACTCTGCGGCACTTCAGGGTAGGAATAATTTGATTAAAAAAAAATCAAAACCTTTTTTTTAAATTTCATGTTTACCAATTTTCCGAGTATGGTAATTAGTTTTTGAACAAAATTAGTAAACAAAGTATAGAAACCACACTGAATTCGAAATAATATGTCCTTAAATCGACAGAATTTGATGCCAGTAATAAGTATCGAGAAAAGTAGGGATGTTACACTAAAAACTCTTGGAGTTTGGCTGCTTGGGGTCCACTTCAATTTGAGTAAATTGGGTGCACAAGGGATTACTTGGAATAATGAAAATATTTTTAGTTACTTTTCCAGTGAAATATTTTCCAATAAATCATTTTAATTGCTGTTTCCAACTGAATTCCGTAGGATGGGGCTTTTTATGTTTTACTTTTAAAAACGATTACTTTTTTTTGGAATAAAGGTTAACGGAAGAGAACATTTTTGAAGTTTTTTTAACGGCAATTTGATTGAGAACAATTTAGTTAAAAGAAAAATTAAAAACTCAAAGGACTATTAAGCAGATGAACGCAATCAATCTTGATTTTTTTTTAATGAAACCAAAAAACTTTTTAATTTATTTTGATGTGGTAACAAAATGTTAAGATATTCGGAGATTACATTTTGTTTCCAACTTAACGACATCTGCAGGATATATTGTGTACAACAACCATTTTTAACATGTATTATGTACAACAACCATGATCCTAAAAGTATGCTACATATTTGCAATATGTTTTAAGGGAGTACTAATTCGAACTCGAATCAGTACAAACAACCGAAAGCTTAGATTGTGCCAGATCCAGACGTTTGTAAATTTGTATTAAATACACGAGTAGATGGCGTTGAGAGTTAGTTTTCAAAAGTGAAATTGTTAACAACTGGAAGCGTTAGTAAAAAGTGATTGAATGATTATATAAAGTGTTGAGTATAAAAACGTATTTGAATGTTGAATAAGTGGAATAAGTAAATTTGCTGTTATTTAAACTGAAAGACGTTGTGTTTCATGAAATAGAGATTTTTTGTATTTTATTGGAATTTTGATTGAGCCAGGTAGAGTTTTAAAAAGGGACACATACAAAACTCTCAAACTTGGAAAAGCTACACGGGAAATAAAGCATTTACAAAGCACCAATCAAAGGCTGGCAGAAATAGTACGACCTTTAGAAGATTATTGTGAGTTGCTAGAGGAGAGAATGTTGGCTAAAGAAATGCGTGGTAATTATAATGTTATAGACCATCGATCTTCAATCCAAACCATTTGTCGCAACCATTGTAAGATTTCTTCGGCAGTGTGCGAAAATAAATCATTTCGCTTCGATCGTACGATCCGGATTGCACCAATTTGTTGGTTCAATTAAAAGAAAAGAAAAAACCCCTGCAATAAACATTCCACGCGCATCAATGATTTTAAGAGGCATGTGTATCAGTTCATCGAGATTATCCTTTAGCAATCCGACAAAAAAGAACAAAACTGCTAGAAGTCAGAAAGTCAATTAAGACAAGAAATCCAAAGGTTGACGCTTTGCTTAGGGATGATCGACTTTTGTTCAAAGGCAAAACATTTACATGCAGTTTTAATTGTGGAATAAAATGCGGCAATATTGAAGGAAATTCAATTTTATAGAAAATTATGAGCAACGTGCAAAAGGTAAATACTTTAAATCATCGGGCTGTCAATGGATGATCTAGATTGACTATAATTCGTCAATACATCACCAGCGCCATCTAAGTGCGAAAATATGGCAAAAATATTTAGTAATAACAAGAACCAATTACAAAATAGAAAAAGCAGTGATCAAGGAAATGTCGCTGCGCCCAAATTTAGTTTTAAGTAAAAGTTGTAAAAGTTAAGTAAAAGTGTAAAAATAAATAAATATAGAATGTTTGGGCATTAACATTAGTGTCTCAATTGAAAGGACACTTAAAAAATATCCTGAATCCAGCCGAGTTTTCAATATGCAGCTCCGGATACAAAGTGCGACCTCTAAGATATGCCTATAAAAGAAGAAGTAATACTCTGGTTGGATAAGAGCAAGGCTAGAAAAGCCCCGGGAACTGACGGAATACGCCAGTTGAATTCTTCAAATATGTAAATAATTCTTTGATACAAATGTTAACTATAGAATTTAATCGGATATTTAAAACAGGAGATATTCCAAACAGTTTTCAACAGTGTGATTTTTCCTATCTTTAAAAAAGGGGATCTAGTCAAAACAGAGAATTACAGAGGGATTAAATTCTTAAACTCTTCTTTGAAAATACCAATGGGAGTTTTGGCAAAACGTTTTCAAGAATATACGTCGCAAAACAAACTTCTCAGTGAATTCTAGGCAAGATTATTCTACTATAGATCAAATCTTCATCCTTACCACTGTAGCGCAGGACTTCGTTGGCTCTAAGAAAAAATCTGTATGCGTACTTGGTGGACCTAAGAGCAGCCTTCGATACAATGCACAGAAGTGCACTCTTCTATAAACTGTAATAAAACCTATAAAACCTATACAAAGAAACGTCTTCCGTTGTTTGGGAGCGAAAACAGCTATCAAATTTCTTCGAAACTCTTACAGGTGTAAAACAGGGATGTAATGTCAGCCTTCAAGCTTTTATGTTGTTATTGATGACATTTCTAAATATCTTTGTGGAGGTGTTAGGATCGATGGGACTCTAATTTGATGATTTGGTGTTACTGGCTGTTTCACCGGAGAGACTTCAGAGAATGATAAACCAACCAACCAAAGGACTTGACAACTTTGAATTTAATTTGTGAACACACCCTTTCACAAATCGTCTAACTGTCATTGTCAATTTATTCAGTAAACTCAACATTTTCATTATGGTTAAGTACACGAGCGAGCAACGTCGGTGACCGCAACTTTAAGAACGTTGAATTGTTGAATTTCATCGCAAATCATCTTCAGTGACGAAGCTAATTTTTGGCTCAAGGGGTTCGTCAATAAGCAAAATATGAGTTATTGGTCGGGTGAAAATCCACATTTGCTTCATGAATCACCACTTCATCCACAAATAATAACTGTTTGGTGAGGTTTGCATGCCGGTCGGCAGCGTTATTCGGCCATATTTTTTCGTCGACGATAACAATCGTCACGTTACTGTGTGGCCATTAGCGTTAGCGCGCCATGATTACCGATTATTTTTGGCCCGAATTGGAAGATATGTACTTGAAAGACATGTGGTTTCAACAGGATGGTGCAACAAGCCACACAGCACACCTTACAATCGATTTACTGAAGAGTAAGTTTGATGAGCGTGTTATCTCAAGAAATGGGCCAGTCGATTGGCCGCCTCCAGCTGGTGATGGTGTTCTCAAGATCTACTCGGAACTAAAACTTCATATGATTGACACTTCAATAAAAACATTTTAGAGATAACTAACGGGTACAGGTACCTGGGCGTAAATCTAAACAGAACCATGGATTTGAATGTTGCCATATATCTGGAAACAGGACTTCCACAAATATTTACCAGCACTCTTAAATCACAAGCAGACTACATTGTCAAGGTTTTGTCTAATTAGAATGACCGACTATCGAAAAGAATGGCACTCTATGAGCTATGAAACGAGGACTGGTGGATGTCAAAATGGAAAGACTTAGGAAACGCCTATGCTGAAGCAGTTACGTTGAATCCGTAAAATTTAATCCATGTAAAAGATCAACTTTACAAAATAATTCAAGAGCATGAAAATTTTGAACACGGCACAATTGAAGATGAAGCCCGAAAATCAAATAGTAGATTATTTTATTCACAATTGAAAGTGAATCTTATGCAAACAAACTACTAATGATTCACTTAGTTACAAAGAAATATCTCTAATATTCAAAACAAGTTGTGAAGTGCTTGGTTTAAATGGATCTTTGCACTTTATGTAATTTAAAGGCCAAAGAAGACTGTTTTCACTTCATGTCCCATATGTCCCATACAGATCTACATACTTTAGAAAAAGAACTATGACACTACAGGGAACAATCAAAGTGCTTAACGGATCCGACTGGAAAACGCCCTGTTCTTTTTTGGAAAATATTTATAAATATAGGATATTACTTACATATAACCTAATTTGTTTAAATATTTAAAAAAAATAATTCATACCAATTTAATGTAGTCAATTTGCTAACTAAAAGTTGACGGCAAAGCCATAGCTTTAAAATTCATTAAAAAATGTTAACAATGTAACAAAAAGTATACAAAATAACAAATGAATTGCTTAATTACTAACTTACTTAAATTATTATTTTATTTCTAAAGTCAAGAGTTTATTTTAGAATTGAAGATTAATTGAAAAGTACCTACATATGTCACGTATGTTTAAAAAAATTATATACGATTTTTGTTTGTATAGCTAGTTAAATTTTAAAATCCTTGATTAGGGGCCAAAGACATAGAGGAATGATATCTTGTCATTGATATTTAATTCTTACATAGTGATTACATATCTTTTCAGTTTTTATTAGAAGTAGGAACGACTACTACCAACATTCCTTCAATATTAGTTGCTCCTAAAATTCTATCCTCATTGCTCTTAATAGTTTCATTGATTTCATGCAAATTGTTCGATGAAAAAAAATGCAATTAAATTATTTGTATCTTAAACACTCATCACTTCATAATAACAATTTGATTTCAACAGCGAAACCAATTACTTAAAAAAGCTTTTAATCTAAGAGTCATATAAAAGTCAAAAGTATCCTTAACCTAAAGAAAGTGCAGTAAACAATGCACATCTCCAAGGATGTTCTTATAGCGTTTATCATTTCCTATAAACAAAAAACTATAACCATTTTTATAGCTACAGCTTTTTACGAGTTACCATAAAAAAAAAAACATTACTCTGTTGTGTATGGCGTATACGTACTATTTCTTCCATATAAATTAGTTTTTCAATGTAGGAAAGAAAATATTTTGTGGATTTGGGGCAAAATAATAATAAAACAAAAACTCACAAAAAAGATACATAAATACATATTTCGATACTAAATGTTTTATGTTATTGATAAAATTTTGAATGTTTTTTTTTGCATGATTTTTTGATGGGTGGTGTTGTGTGCGTGTTTACATGTTAGTATACCGACACAATAAGCCCATTTTTTTTTTTTGCAAACAAACAAAAATCCATCAAGAACTCACCTTTACCCTCAATTGGAAGATGATTGCATTTCATGATGGCAAGAACAGCTTGAGAGATATTTGAGAATTCAATGAGGCCCGACGATGATCGTTCTGTTTTCAATGGGAACAATCGCACCGATGTGACTGGAACTTCTTTGATATTGAATATGCCTATCAGTTGATCCTCGGTTAGACCAGGTGGTGTGTTGAAAAAGTGTAGAATCTGAAGGAAAAATGGGATCGTTATAGTAGTTTCAAGTTGTTTTTGTAGATTGGATACACTTTACTTACCTTACTCGGTGGTTGAATACGATTTTTGCTAGCTTGTGCCGGTGATAGAAATCGGTTATTTTTAGAGCCAGTATACTCCTTAAAGCTGGGCGTATGATCTGGAAGCAAGAATGGATTTATGACCTCCGATAAGAAGTTCTGTTTGGAGAACGCTATTTGAATTTTGCCCGGACTGCCAATGGGAATGTTGTTGAGATGTTGTACACAACGTTCGACGGCAACTGAATCACCCATTTGTACCATGGCTGTACCTTCTTTGGTTTTAAGGAATTTTATCTGAAAGTACAAAAGAACGAAACATAAATACAAATATGCAAACAAAATGCATTCAAAGTTTTTATTTTTTTTAAATTTAAAGGAAGACCAATTGTGTCAATAGAAAGGATTGAGCAATGAGCATTATGCATCGAACAAGTGCGAGGTATTTTAAAGAAAATGTCAGAAGAAATGACGCTTGTTCTCTGTGATGAGCATAATATTATAGGATTATAAAAAACTATTTTTTGATTAATATTCTGGACAAAAATATATTAAAAAAAACCTCAAGAAAACTATAGGAAGAACTTCTTATTCGTTAAATCATCCAGAGCTGCTTATGAAGCTTGTGCTTATGAGCATTGGATAGTAAGGGTCACTCTTTATATATATATATATGGCATGTGGAAATAAGATGTAACATTGTTTCCTCCCTCTTCTTTATCAAAGATCTTCCTGCAGTATTTCGAGTGATATTAAAAGTATCCTGACGATACGAATATATATTCTCTCAGCTATTAAAACATGGAATGGGGGTGTTCACTGAACCTTGCTCCCGATGTCCATGTTTTCTCCTACTACTCGGGTTGGTCTCATGCCTACATGCAAGTCTCTGAGCGAACATCAGTAAACAATTATTTTTGTTTACAAATGCTTTGAAGGCACAACATTCCCAATGTCCATCTAGGGAGCACAGAATCCCTTACAACGCGTCATAGCCGGCATAAGGACCAGCTCAATATTCATGTCAGACCAGACAGCCGACCAACATTTTTCAGATTGTGGTGAACCTCATATATTCATGAGGATTCCTCCTGTCTTGCAGGATGATCATATATTTTAGTCTTTATGAAGGTCTTCAGCAGGTTTGAGTGTTTTCTAGCGCTACACGATCCATCAATCATATTCGTAATTACAATATCATGTAGATTTAAATCTGTTTCAGGATCAGAAATTTCGGCACATACTATTGTGCAATCGTGTAGAAACGCTACTCGTCTCTAAGTCTTGCTATATGGTCCAGAGGCATGAACATTTTCAAATCTGAAGAAAAAATCTTAAGCAAGTGAGTATAGAACTGGATATAACGAGCAACTGTGTGGGATGTTTAGCGACAAAGATCTAGCCAGAAGTGTACAGGTAAAACGGATCAGATGGCTGGGTCATAAAAAGCAGAAGGACACCAATGCTCCGGCCAGAAAATCTTTGATTCCAACTTGAAGTTTGTTGATTAAGGCACAGATCAACCCCGAACTTAAGCAGCCACCTAAAGCTTTGTAAGAATTAAAAGTTAATTGACGACCCTATTTTATAGAACTTTGAAGACTCTGCTGACTGACCTTCTTCCAGAAAAGCCCCTTGTTTAGCATCGTTTACCCTGCTTGTCAACAATCGATTAATTACTTCACCAAGTCAGACCTCTATTCGTTCATCAATGGGCTCCCATTATGTTGTAAGGAATATTCGGTAGTGCGTTTCAAGATACATACATACATATATGTATAATCCACTATTCATCCACTCCGAGTGGTTAAAAAGAGAAATATTTCGGGTTGAAAGAATTTTTTTGAAGCACACCTACTCCGAAATATCACTCTCAAAGAAACTATCTCTCAAACGCCCAAAAGTCACTCAATTGAATTGAATTGAACTACTGTAAGACAGTCATCTTTTCAGAGAAAAAAACTTTACTAGCGGATAAAATTAAAAAATCAATTGAGGTATAGGTTCCAAGGTACTGTTTGTATTATTTTATAACCAGCTGATGAAGTCTCGATGTTCTAAGCAGAATAGATTTTTCAATAACCAGTCAAGACGAAACCATTAAAAAATGGCAAAGTCTATGATGACTTCAACTTTTCCTAGCGCATTTGCATGAGTCAGAATTCCAATACATCGCTTGGTAAAGAGAATCAACTAATTTAGCCCTATTTATTGCTGGCAATTTATCTTAAAATCAGTTTTAGAAATTACACAATCTTAAAGATTCATATTGTTACGTTACGTGTACATTTGTTACGAAACTTGCTATTACCCGTGGCTTCATCCGCCTGAAATTTATCAAAAGCGCCACCTACGGGTAATTCAAATAGCTTTAGTTATTCCTTTCAAAATGAGCTCCCTGCCTGTGAAAGTCCCGTCAAAATCGATGCATAAATAAGAATTTCAAAAAAAAACCACACCAGCGCCAACTAGTGAGTAATTAACATGGCCTAAGTTACCCCTTAAGTTATCAGCTATCTGCCAGTGAAAGTCCCGTCAAAATCGGTGCAGCCGTTCCCGAGATTACCCGGAACAAACAGACAGACAAATTATTTTTAAATGGTGTTTTTGTTATAAGTACTGTATATCCTTTCGTATACATCAAGTAAAAACTATTATTTTGATTTTAAAAACAAACACTTCATTTTTATTTATGTGTATAGATGTGGTGAAATGAAATATGTACCACTAACATATAATTAAATCAAAAAGTTACTATGTCACCCAAATTTTATATCCCATATGGTCTAGTGGCTAGGATATCTGGCTTTCACCCAGAAGGCCCGGGTTCGATTCCCGGTATGGGAAACATTTTTTTTTTATTTTTATCTCTTCAAGTTTTAAATGAATCACACTGTGACTAAGAGAATGTATAGTGAATAAAAAAAATAAAAAAAAACTGTTTTTTTCGCAGCATCTTTTTTGATTCTCCGAAAATATGCAATGTTTTTAAAAACATTCGAAAAATTCTTTTCCGACTTGTTTTCTAAAAGTGCCTTGATTAGCAGTATAATCGAGCATATCATCTTTATCATCAACTATTTGAAATGCCATAACAAAATTAAAACCAAAATTCTTTCGCCTCTCTGTTTCGTCATTTGTTGCACCAGATACTGTAGATGCAGATTCACAGCATGCAGAAAATAAAGATGCTGTCTTTCTCCTTTGATAAAAAATCAGTTATTCAATATTAAAGCTTAAAGAAGGAAAATTAAATATTTTTTTGACGTGATAACCTCTTATAAATCGACGACAGACTACACGTACGAAATAATATGATAAGACTCATGACTGATGCTAACCGCGATACTGTGGTTCTTTCAACCAAAATCGATCGCAAGCCCCAGACGAACATGAAAAAGAACAGGCCCAAGTTCCCAAAATAATTCCACTCAAATTCAAAAAGAACAAGAAGAAAAAAAGATATACAAAATAGGCGGAGTTTTGTTAAAGTAGAAAGTAGATGTTATAATGTGGTGTGTGTGTGGATTTAACGAGAGGGTTTGTGGGTAATTTTGTTCAACCAAAATCGATCGCAAACGTATTCTGAGCACCAGGCGAACATGAAAAAGAACGGGCGCAAATTCCCAAAATAATTCCACTCAAATTCAAATACAACAAGAGAAAAAGAAATACAAAATAGGCGGAGTTTTGTTAAAATAGAAGGTTGTTGTAGATATTGGGGTGTGTGTGAATTCAACGAGAAGGTTTGTGGCTCACTTTTTTCAACCAAAATCGATCGCAAACGTATTCTGAGCACCAGGCGAACATGAAAAAGAACAGGCCCAAGTTCCCAAAATAATTCCACTCAAATTCAAAAAGAACAAGAAGAAAAAAAGATATACAAAATAGGCGGAGTTTTGTTAAAGTAGAAAGTAGATGTTATAATGTGGTGTGTGTGTGGATTTAACGAGAGGGTTTTTGGGTAATTTTGTTCAACCAAAATCGATCGCAAACGTATTCTGAGCACCAGGCGAACATGAAAAAGAACGGGCGCAAATTCCCAAAATAATTCCACTCAAATTCAAATACAACAAGAAGAGAAAAAGAAATACAAAATAGGCGGAGTTTTGTTAAAATAGAAGGTTGTTGTAGATATTGGGGTGTGTGTGAATTCAAAATCGATCGCAAACGTATTCTGAGCACCAGGCGAACATGAAAAAGAACAGGCCCAAGTTCCCAAAATAATTCCACTCAAATTCAAAAAGAACAAGAAGAAAAAAAGAAATACAAAATAGGCGGAGTTTTGTTAAAGTAGAAAGTAGATGTAATAATGGGGTGTGTATATGGATTTAACGAGAGGGTTTGTGGGTAATTTTGTTCAACCAAAATCGATCGCAAACGTATTCTGAGCACCAGACGAACATGAAAAAGAACAGGAGGAAATTCCCAAAATAATTCCACTCTCATTAAAAAAAAAGAAATACAAAATAGGCGGAGTTATTTAAAGTAGAAAGAGATGTAATAATGTGGTGTGTGTGTGTGGATTTAAAGAGAGGATTTGTGGCTGTGATTTAACGGTCTGTATGTTGGCGTTGTCACGTAAAATTATCGTCCGTAAACCGACTTTACAGACAACCAACTCTTATTTTTTAATACAAAGTTCTGTAAATCACCTTCAATTTATATTGAAACCGTCTCTTTCTTTCATAAACACCTGCTACAATGTGAGTTTCACAATTTCACTGATTGCAAATCAAATCATCCCACTTCTGACATCTTGTCATCAAAGTTCCAAAATCGAAGAAACAGTAAGAACAAAAATTTTACTTCAAAAGAAGCTTTGAAATAAAAAAAAAAAAAAACAAAATAAAAATACAACCAGGTACAAGAACCGGCGAATGACTTTTGTGACATCTCTGACAATGCGATTCCTATAGATTTTTCCTTCAGGACACACACAAAAACTTTTAAACACAAAAAAAGTATGAGAAAAATACCACCTGCTAGTTTCGTTTGCCCGTTATGTTACTGAGTTGCCTTAGGGATGACAAATCAAAGCCAAAGCGATAGAGAGTTCTCCCCTCCATCCCCCAAAACCTTCCTGGTGAATTGGTATGGAGTACATTTCCTGCAGATATAAACAGGAATAGCTGCTATTTACGAAGGAGATTAGCCAAATGCCACTCCTTTTGCTTTTTCAATGTTATTTTGTGTGTCGTGTATAGTGCGCTATAAAAGTGTCAAATGGAACAGTTTTGTCCTGAAGGCATGTTTTTATTTGTGTGTGTGTTAGTACCGGAAAATGCTTCGGGAGTTATATTTTTGTGTTCACTTTTTTCCCACAACGAACAAGGAAATGTATTCGACATTGTAAATGCAAGAAATAATTTTCAAGCTACATTAAGGATACCAATTTCATGGAGGTTCCTTTGTCGGATAAGGAATAAGGGATATGATTTGCGACATCGATTTCTGACATTTTGCCCAAGCATTGACTCAATATTGACAGGAAAATCGATCGAAAAATAATTTTTTTCAAGCACGTCCTGTAGTCCACCTGTAACGGTCCTTCGTGCAAGGGAACAATTAAATTGATTTTCAATTTAATAAACTTCAGTTTATATTAAATTGAAAATCCACCAAGAATCACCATGACACATCTGTGTCAATTTCGGGAACAAACTACTTCCACTGACCGAACCCAAAAACGTATTGTGGTATCCGTATAGTTAGAAAATATTTTATAGGACTCACCATTCCAAAGTGACTATTGAATTTGGCTCTTTGAATGAAGATTGCATGCCATTCCCTGGCTATCTCTATATAGGTTCGTACCTTTCGACGATATAATTTAATTGATGAGTTTGTGTCATCTGGGTGCGCTTGGAATTTCAATTGGAAATTGATTTAGCACCCACTTCCTGTGAAGAAATTACCTTTTTTTATCTTGCTTTGTACAAAACGTGAGGTGGATGTATTTTTAAGATTAAAAAAAAAAAAATGTGTGTGTACTTAGAAAGGAGAGACGGTTTGATTCCATTCCTGGTCGTCCGTTTTCAAAGGAGGGACACGTTTTTATCCTATCAATTGTAATTCTCATTCTCCTTTGCAGTTATTTGGAATTTACTCCTTTATCATCCTTCGAATAACTTTTGATAAAACGCAATTTATTTTAAATTTATCTTTTTTTTTTTTGCAAAAGTAAAGGAAATCTGGAAATACAGGGAAGTTAAATGAAATACTGATGAGCTTGTCAAAGAACAATGTCCTTCTATTTGGAGGAAAAAAAAACATTTAGGAAGATGTAGAAAAAGTGAGTTATTTGGTTTTGGAAGCTGACGCCTTTATCAAGGATTTTTTAGAGTACCTGAGCGAACCTCAGGTACCTTATGGTTACATAAGGCAAGACCAAGCAGTGCCTCTTGGAAGAATATCACCAGAAAGCAATAACCTTAAAGGAGTTAGATTCATATCTTTCGAATCTCTGCTATCAATTAATGAAACACGCCCGCTTTGATATTAAACAAAGAAAAAACTCTTTCTAAATGCCGATCATTAAGGTGAATAAAGTTAGAATCTTTCTCGGGCATGTAAGTGTGCGTTTATGACACTCCCATCATCCCAATTCTATTTTATTTCAAAGCCTTAGAAACGGCGAAGTATAACCAGATCGAGACTCAGAGGGCAACAAATAAATTCATGTCAAGCATTTTGGTTGGACCCAAGCCCAGTGCGAGATACCGTGCTGTGGTAGCTACTTAACCTTATTTTATCTTATTTTGCGCTTCAGCTCGGGGTGGACCTGGGCCTCAAATAAACAAGATTTTCAGGCAGCTCAGTACCCTAGCAAGTTGCCTCCAATTTTGAACGTGAAATTCATTCAAAAAGTTTCGGAATGAAAGATACTTTCGTTATGTATTATTTTTATTTGTAATTAGCTCGCCCACCCGGCGTTGCTTGGGTAAAAAACACATTTTTCTCGACAACAGCGCCACATATCGGGTTTTTATTATTTTTATATTATTACAATTCTAAATATTATATGTTGTAATTGTAAGTCAAATCGGTCCATAAATAAGAATTTTCCAAAAAAAGCTCCCCCAGAGAGGGTTATTGAAATAACCGAAAACACTTCTTACAGCATCAGCTAATTGTCTGTGAGTCAAAATCGGTCCATAAATAAGAATTAAATAAAAACTGTCCGAGCGCCACTCCTTAGATTAAACATCAGCTTTCCGACTATGAGTCTCATCAAAATCGACCCATAAATAAGAATTTTCATAAAAAAACGACACCAGCGCCAGCTAGTCGGTATTTAAAATACATAAACTAATTTACTTACTTACTTAGGTTGCGCTACAGTTCGGGGCGAACCTGGGCCTCAACCAACATGCCTCTCCAGCCAGTTGGCTAGCTGCCTCCAGTTTCGCACTCCAAGTTGGTTGTCATTCTCCACTTGAGGGCGCTACCTAAGGCGAGGTCGAAGATCTTGCGAGCCGGAGCATTGTTCTCCATTCATTCTACATGACATAGCCATCTTATACGTGATATACGTATTTTTTTGACCAGGTCCATGTCGCTGTACAGCTCTAATTCGTGATTGAACCTTCTCCTCCAAAGCCCGTTTCTTTTCGGGTCGTCAGCAGTTAATCCGCCCTTTTCCGAGGTTATTGGTCGCTTCGCAACTTTTTATTTTTCCAATGTAAGGTTATTAACCCCACGCACAACCCCCAACCTGAAGTGCCAGGTCTTTGTTGGCTTCCTTGGACAAAAGGAGCTAGGAAGCCTGAAGTCAGAAACCCGTTTCGGGGATATGAGCGTTGCAGTTGGTCCATTAAGGGGTCATACGCCACCATCTCTATTTCAATACCCTGACTTGCATTGAATTGTCCCAATGACCTTATCTCCAAATACGTTGAAGTAGCTCATAAGGGCATATGCCTTGTTGACTGTTGACGCCACCGTTGCGTTGGTCCAATTAATTGGGCTCGTCTGCAAATACGTCCTCTTTGAATCGATCGTATGTTTATAGATTGTAATGCAACGTATAAGTGTGACAGAGATAGTTGATTGTTGCAGATTTATTTTTGAAACTTAACAAACATACATTTTTTAGAAACTGTACCAACATCTTAGAAAGGGTCTTCACATAATATTTCGTTTTCCAAAAAAAAATGTGCGCAGAGAAAAAAAAGAAACCAAATTGTAATTTAAACGAAAGTTAAAATTTCAATAAAATGAAATTTTGTATTGCCCTTCTTAGCCTACCTTCCCCTATGTGTATTTCGTAGCATTGAAACACCTGCGAAATACAATAAAACTTCAATTAGCTTGGTTGCTTATGTCAATTATTGACATTAGATAATCATCCAGATGTCAAAAACAATGCAAAGCTCATGTACACAGTATTTTCGATTTAATGTTTATATTTCAATAATAAGAATATAAGCCCAGGGCCGATCACAACTCTTTTCAGTTGGGTTGCAGTTGTGAGGTTGTGACACACTTTAATTGAGTTTCAAACATGTTCGCAGTTCAAATATTGAATATAGCTATGGCGTTCTTGCTTGTGGCTAGTTTTAGTCCGAATAATTATCAAACTGCTGCTCAAAGTAATTTTTTTAAACAAGTCATAATATTTTTTTTATTAATAATTTTTTTTAATACAGATTCCAGTCCAATAGCGGAACTTTGGGCACACACTACTGACTCTCCGGAACAGCCATGTCTCACTGACTTGTGTAACAAGGGCCTTAAGGCAGAAAAAGGATTATTTGTTATTAATTTTCACTGAAAGTAATTTTTGTGTACTTATTTCATAATTTTTCGGAAAAAAAACGTTCAATAAATTTAGCGATGAAAGTTAATAATTATTTCTTAAAAAAATCATCTTATTCTTATTAATTCACACCACAGCGAACTGTAAAAGAAAATTGTACGAATTAATTTTTTTTCCATTTCAAATGTTTAACCCGACTGGACTAATATTTCTTTCTTCTATTCTTCCTGCTTTTATGACATTCTCAGTGTTTTACCCCCTTAAATGCGTCGTCTCCTTCATCTTTAACCGACGATTTTTATGGTCTCCACTGTGGCCCAAAACTTACACTTCTATGCTTGACCCTAAGACTCTATTATGAGATTCTCCAGTTTTTTTTTCTATAATGAGCCCTAATTATAGAAAAATAATATTTTTATTTTTGTATTGAATTAATAATAATAATAATATTTTTAATTAGGTGTCTGTAAGGCACATTGCCTTAAAAAAGAATTCAAAATAAAATGCAGACGACAGAATCTTCTTTAAAAAAAAGAAAACATTTTAATTTCGATTTCGATCGAAATGTATAAAACATATAGCCATAAAAATCATTCTAATGGAAAACACTTAAAAAAAATATTTTTTTGCCAGCTTTAGAATACTTATGTCCCGTAGTCTAGCCGAAATGGGGTCTAAAACAAATAAATTCTCCTAAAAGTATGCAAAATGGTTTGAGACGGTACACCCTGAGCAATTTTATTGCATATCTTACCGCATGTACATAAGGGTGGTTCTATTTTTGCATTCTTTAAAAAAAAAATGTTCTGTCTGTCTGTACGTATGTATTTTGGACTACAGCCTGAACGGTAAGATCAATCGTCTTCAAATTTGGAACATAAGGTTATTTTGACATCCTACAGAGGGGTTATTTTTCTCGAAAACAGCTTCTAGAATTTTTATGAAAAAAATCAGTATGCTATTGTTGGTAAGCATTATGTTTTGGTGAAAAAAAAAATTAATAACGGTACCTCGCCGATTACAACCAAAATTGATATTCATCAAACCAAATTGAAATTTTATTTAAAATCACACTGTTTCACAATTTTTATAGAAATAAAATGGCGTTTATTTTTTTCCGCTGAAAACTCTTTTACGTACTTTTTTCGAACAATCAAGTTACAAAATCGAAGAAAATCTTAGACTGGATCGCACGTACTTGCTCATATGTGCGGTCATCAAATCGTCGAATAAAATTTAAAAAAAAATGCATGACAGGGTCGCATGAACTTGTTTTATGCTAGATAATTGCTTAGTGGCTGCATATACATATATACGATTATTTTTTTTTCGAAAATTCTTTCATTTTTTTAATTAGTAATACAAATTTACTGTGTGCAAAATTTTATTAAAATCGAGATAATGGTTTACAATAACACCACATTTGAAATAACCCGTTGAGAGGTACCGTTATAAAAAAAAATCGACAAATTCGGTTTCGAGAAAATCTAACTTTTTGTTAAAGATTGTGTGGCAGGTACCGTTATTTTTCGATCTAGAGCAAAAATGAAAAACACCCCCCCCCCCCGAGATACTATCAAATAAATGTTAAATACCAAGTTTGAAGCAAATCGGTCCATCCGTTAAGGCTGTAGAGGTGCCAACCCCACAGACAGACAGACGGACGGAATTTCCGGACAAACTTTTTTTTGACTTCTCTATCATCGTAATGACATGTTTGATTTTTTTTTGCACGAATCCATAACTTAACCGACTTCTTCCCAAAAATCCAGGAAAGTTGATTTTGCACCACAATTTTTCTCCTATTAACTTCAACTATGACTAATTATTTTGTACTAAACAAAACATAGTAAAGGGTGTTTTTTTTAGACGTGTGGTTTTCAATCTGGCAATACTTTTTTCGGAGTTCGTTTTTTGACAGCTGTCACTTGATTTATGCTCAGTTTGGTTTGCCATTTCATAATAGATATACTTACTCCTGAACAACATTTATAACCAAAATAATGGTTCAGTTCGCGCGACGCATCGCGCGCAGCGTCCAATATTCGGTCGGCATAATCGCCCAGCATGGTCGGTAATTCGAGCAACCATGGATCGTTTTCGCACCACGTTTACTCTAGTGGATAATGCCCATCCGTACAGTGCGCACCGAAAACGCTATTGCTGCTGTGGAGCAGAGTATCGAGGAAGACCCGAATGAGTCCATCAGCCATCGCGCACAACAATTGGAGCTGTGCCCATCAACTTTATAGAAGATTTTGTGGAAGGATTTTGGTTTTCGGGCTTACAAAAACCAACTCGTTCAAGAATTGAAGCCGAACGACCATCAATCGCGTCGCACGTTCAGGGCCCAAAACGAGATGGCTACCGATCCCGATTTTCACAACAAAATTTTGTTCAGCGATGAAGCCCAGGTAAGTTAATAAGCAAAATTGTTGTATTTGCAGTGATCATAATCCACAAGCCATTGTTGAAACGGGCCGGTACATCCTCAAAAAGTCACTGTTTGGTGTGCTCTATGGGCAGAGGGAATCATTGGTCCATATTTCCTTAAAAAATGAAGCCGGCCATAATGTTACAGTCAATGGAGAACGCTATAGAGCCATGATTTATGACTTTTTCGTGCCTGAATTGGAGGATGTTGATGTGGACGACCTTTGGTTCCAACAAGACGGCCGGCGCTACATGCCATACAGCCAACGAAACAATCAATTTATTTAAGGAAACTTTTGGTGAGCGCATTATCTCGCGTCGTGGCCGTCAAGATCGTGCGATTTAACAACGCAGGACTATTTTTTGTGGGGTTATGTGAAGTCGCTTGTCTACGCAGGTAAGCCTGAGACGATTGACGCCTTGGAAGAGAATATTCGGTGCGTTATTGCTGACATACGACCCCAATTGTTGCAAAAAGTGGTCGAAAATTGGGCCTCTCGACTGGAATTTATTCGAGCCAGCCGCAACGACCACTTGCCCGAAGTCAATTAATTTTTAAAACATAATGGCCAACACTTATCTTTATAATAAAGCTAAGATCTCGGCCATAACATTAAATAATATGCGTTTTATTTCTTCTTGAAAACCACACGTCTAAAAAAAACACCCTTTTCATATTTAGATTTCCCTTATTTCACATTAACTTGATATCTTAATGAAGAAAGATATTTTATTTAGTTTTTTTTTAGTTTTAAAAAAGAGAAGTTCTGTTTGTTTTTGTCTAATAAAGAAATTATTGAGGTGTTCATTCTTATTTTCTTCTCAAATTTATAGGTCTTCGGTATTCGGCCGAATAGCCAATATAAGCCGAATACCGACTAGCAACCGAATATTCGTTTCAACACTAAACATTATATTATCCAACTGAAATTAAGAGTATTTTCCCTTAAATCTCGTATTAAAAACTAACGACGTCATTAACTTCTAATTTCAACGAGTAGGGAAAAAAAAAAAAAAAAAAAAAAATGAAAAGACTTAATTTTCTTTCTACCATTTTTAATTACTATTCCACAAGTACATATATGTACCTAACCACAGCCACATGAAGAAGCAACATCCTGACGAAGAAGCAGAATTTAAGGAAATTACCTTCTTTTGTGTCTCATAAGTGGATATTTTTATAAAAATATTCTCCTTTTTCCTTTGTCTGTTCTTTTCCTGCTGCTGTTTCCGTCATTTATTCCTTAATTTTCTACTCCTGCCACCATGGGGTAAAGTTAAGTCCTGTTTCATTTCTAGTTGCACATGGCTACATACAGGAACACAAGCAAACTATAAACGCAAGAAAAAAAAATGGAAAAAAGGACAAACAAGCTGAGTAGGGTATTTCACTCTATGCAGTGTAAGGAGGCAACTTAAAAGGATAATAGTAGTGTTGTTAATTGCTCACGCACACCACTACCGACGCCCACGCCACCACCCACAAAAAACATGGCAATAGAAGGATGGTTGGAAGCAACGACATAAAATACCGTTGTATGACAATTTGCAGTAGGTACGTGCCACATAGACCAGTTGTCATTTAGGTGAAAACTGCTTCAGCAAAGGAGGACTACACACAAGGACAATAATTTTATGTTGGGCTCGATCTCTAAACGGGCTAGACACACAATGGTCCCGGTGCGGCGGGCGGTGCTTGACGCGCGTCTGAGATCCTCGAGCGGAATAAGCCCACAACATATAGAATATACGTGCAGCTACTGGAGCATTGTTTAAATATTTTCCCTGTTATTTTTGTTTCTAATTTTTTTTTTGTTATCCTGTCTTGCTTGTTGCCGGTTCGCGACTCGCAAAAGCATCTAGGACGTGCAGAAATGTTGCAGTTGTTGGGAAAAGTAACAATTTGTCAGGACGAGACGTTTTTATTGCGAACACAAACGCAGGAATAGCTGAACATTGTTACTTAATTGCTGTTGCAACACACACACATAAGAGAGCTTAGACATGTGACAGCCAGCAGAAAGAATTTGTAGTGTTGTAGTAAGTTTGCAAAATAAGTTTAAATTATTTTTTCCACGTTCATTCTCGAGATTCGTGATGGCAGCCGGAAATGAGGTCGAATTAATTGAAAAAGAAATCCTTATTCCTTTGAAATTGTTTGGTTCATCCTTATTCTTCCTTTTATGTGGTTCATTGTCTTTATTAAGGAAAGAATTTGTGATGTTATGAAGGGTCATGGGTGTCCTTTCGAATTCTTCAAAGCTATGTTGAACTCGTTAGCAAATATTATTATGAAAAGCATTTAAATTATTTTTTAATTGTTCCTTGAGATCTTGGCATGAAGAAGATTGTACTTGACGTTGCAGCTGTCATAGGACGTGGAGAATATGGCATGTCCTTCGAATTTCAAGAAGCACTCATATGAGGATGCTCTCGAACAAGGACGTGGTATCGTGTGTTTATGAAGTATTTGCTGAGGGTTATGCTCTCATTAAGTTTCATAAACAGTCCCGTGGGAAAGCTTGGTCTCAAAAAGAAGAAACTGTCAAGGTATAATGTGCCGAAGCATTTTAGCGGAAACGTAATTACTGACAATACACGTTCCATGGAATTGTTAGACATTTTTGAGAGCTTGCTTCATATACAGACATTTTTTTTTTTTTATATTTTTAACTAAGTGTCTGTGCCTTTAAGAATGCAACATGACGTTGCACGACACTAGTTAGAAGAATTAGAAAGATAGGAAAGAATTTTTTTTCGGCGCAGTAGATCGAGAATTAAGTGACTATTTTGTCACTTAAAACGGAAACTCACGGACGGCTCTGGCTTGCACTAGGAGTTAGAAAAATTTCTTCTCGACCTGACTATCGAACTGATCACCTCCGGGTCAGAAGCATACATCTCATCTACTGCACCAATGCCACCCGCATTTCTTCTTGTAATGTTGGCTTTTTATTTAGGAGTTAGTTAATTATGTGCAGAAGACATGGAATTGTCAAAATTAGATGATCATTTTCCGGTGATTTTTGATGCCGCATGCATAAATGGCGAGTAAAGAAGGAGATATAGAAAGGAGCTGATGAGATCATAAATTTATCGAAAAATAAAACAATATTTTTTAATGCTCTACAAGGTTTTAAAATGTATTAGAAACGTATATCCACTGTTCCGCTTAATCTTATCAATCATTATTTTCGAAACATTTTTCCGGTAGTTGTGGATCACAAGAATTACTTTTTGAAAAAATTAATAACAAATAATCCCTTCTTAGCGTGAAGGCCTTTGTTACACAAATCAGTGACGCACGGTGCTTCAGTAGTTGGGGGAGGAGTCGTAGTTGTAGTTGTTGATTCGGTTGTTGTAGTCGTGGCCCACCACCATGGTGTTGTTGTTGTATGATACCAAGTAGTAGTCGTATCTATAAAATGGTTAACAAAAAAAAAAATCATCACTCCAAGTTTGGTTCTATTGCACTCTAAGAACAATCTTAAATTCCTAGTTTAAAAAAAGATTTTTAATCCAAGAAATCAGATTAAAAAAAAATTATTTAAGATTGTTCCCTTTTGTTTTTGCACCATATAAATCACCCCACAACGAAGTTGTTCTGCTTCCTCTCCACTTGTGACGGTGCCACGGGTGGTGTTTTCGAAAAACTGAGATTTCTTAACGATTTCTCATTAAAAATCATTCATAAGTTTTAATTTTGAAACTCACCTTCAGCAGCAGTTTGTCCACTTGTCGGAGTAAGGCAAGCCAGGAGCAAAAACGCAAAAACTATTTTAAACAATTGAAATGACAACATTTTTGAAACTGAACTCAAAAGTGTCACAACTGCAACTTAACTGCAGGGAGTAACAATCAGGCTCTTAGTTTATATTATGATTATTGGAAATAAATATTAAACTTAACACATTTCTTGAGATGACTTTTTGCATTGTTTTAAACAAGTGGCAGGTTTTTTTTTTTAATAATGTAAGGCAGCTGTTTTACGTATTAATTAGTTTTTTATCAATACTAGCAATATTATGCACAAGGTCAACAGGGGTTCTGAAAAAATAAATATTGAAATTGTAGGGGAAGCTGGGATAAGAAGGGCAATACAAAATTCAAAGGGCTTTTTTTTAAGAAAAAAAAAAAAAAAGAATTGGTTGTCTGTAAAGTCGGTTAACGGAAGATAATTTTACTTGATAACGTCATAAGAAAACATTGATGGCAGCAACACTAATATACAGTCCGTTAACTCACACCCACAAGCCCTCTTGTTAAATCCACACACACACCCCAATATCTACATCTACTTTAACAAACTCCGCCTATTTTTTATTTCTTTTTTTCTTCTTGTTCTTTTTGAATGAGAGTGGAATTATTTTGAGAATTTGGGCCTGTCCTTTTTCATGTTCGCCTGGTGCTTGCGATCGATTTTGGTTGAAAGAACCACAGTCTTATCAGCATTATCAGCACGAGTCTTATGAGCATGATAAGAGGGTCCTGTAACCCCGCTCGGGGCATAGGGCGCCAGCAAAACGTCTCCATCCTTCACGGTCTGCAGCTAGATATCTTAACTGTGGCCACGTTTTTATCTGGAAATTAGCTTCTGCTGTTGATTTCCATGTTGTTCTTGGTCTTCCAATTCACCGTGAACCCTCAGGATTCCATTCAAAATACTGCTTCGCAATATCGTCGTTTGGTTTCCTCAGTGTGTGACCAATCCACTGCCATTTGCACTTTCTTATGTCGACGTCCAAACGCTTCTGCCATGTCCTGTGCCACAATTCCTGGTTAGAAATAGTTTGTCGCCAGCGATTCTTAAGGATGTGACGTAGACAGCGATTCACAAAAGCCAGGTTTCGCAAGCATATAAAAGCACGGATTTAACATTGGATTCGAAGAATCTCAACTTAGTGCGTAAGAAGATTTGACTGGTTTTCCAAATATGAGATAGAGAACCAAAGGCAACGCGGGCTTTATTTATTCAGCTTTTTACGTCCAGATCCGTAACACCGTTTGCTGATACAATACTTCCGAGGTATATAAACTGTTCGACCTCTTTAACAGGCGTGTCATGCAGAATAATACGTTGTTGTGTGTGTGTGTGTGGGGGGGGGGGGGGGGGGGGCTGTCAGCATTATTTTTGTCTTTTTGCTAGTTATTCTAAGACCGCACGATTTTCCTTTCAGCCGTAGAGTTTGACACATCACGTTCAGCCCATTGATGTTATTTGCCATGAACCATAATATCGTCAGCGTAGTCTAAATGGCTAAGCCTTTAAAACGTTCTCTATTGAAGGCCCTGCCTCTCTGTTGTACCAACACTGGCTATCAGAACATCATCTTTCGCCAGCAGAAAAAGAATTGGCGATAGAACATTCCCTTGTCTCACACCCTGACGCACTTCGAAAGAGTCGGCTAACTGCTCCTTATGCAACACGAAACACCTTGCACTGTTGTAGCCCTTATAATGGCAACAATATTTGCTGGAATTCTTTTACCCAGAAGTGATCTCCATATACATTCACGGTTAACTCGGTCAAAGGCCTTCTTAAAATCTACGAACATGAGGTTCAGTGGTGATTGAAATTCCAAGTACGATGCGCAGGGTGTTGATATGGTCAACGCACGAATGACCGCTGCGGACGCCAGCTTGGTGTCTCTTGAGTGTAGTCTCGATCCTAGCCTTTATCCGTTCGAGGATTAAAGTTGCCATTAGCTTTAGAAAAACAGACAAAACGGTAATACCGTGCCAATTGTTGCAGTTCTTTTTTGGCAACTTAACAATCACTCCATCTTTCCATTCTCTGGGATAGGTTTCGTTTTCCCAAACATTTTGTATCAGAGGATGTAAAATACTAGCTGCTGTGGCGGGATTAGCTTTCAGGAATTCAGCTGATACTTCGTCAAGCCCGGCTGCTTTGTTGTTTTTGAAGAGATTTATCGAAGTTCGGATTTCCGCTACTGAGGGGGGTTCGATGTCAATACCCCTACAGGATCCGCACATCTCATTTAGTTGGGGCACTTCAGCACTCTGTTCAACGAAATCTTTATTAAGCAGAGCACAAAAGTGATCCTTCCACCTGCGTAGCTGATCTTCAATTGATACCAAAAGTGTCCCATCCAAAGCCATTACAGGGAGATGTGAGGTATAGTTCCCTGTCAGTGTTTTTATATCTCCCCATAGTTTTTTGACGTGATAATGTCTTATAAATCGATTATAGAGTATAGACACGAAATAACATGACTCATGCTGATGAGACTCATGTTGATAATGCGGATAAGAATCATGCTGATAACGCTGATAAGAAAAGTGACGCACGCTACGATCCTGTGATAATCGATCGCAAGCACCAGGCGAACTCAAGTTCAAAAAGTACAAGCAGAGACAAAGAAATACAAAATAGGCGGAGTTTTGTTAATGTGGTGTGTGTGTGGATTTAACGAAAGGGTTATTGGGTTTGAGTTAACGGGGTGTATTTTGGTGTTGCTGCCATCAATGTTTTCTTATGACGTTTGACTTTACATACAACCTACTCTTTTTTTGGAGAAGAGCTTGGAATTATGTTGGCCAAGAAGATTTCAAAGCACTTTTTTTCTTTTAAATTTTGAATTTCCTACGGAAGAGAGCGTAAATTCATCTATAAAAGATAACATTTGAGTCGGTTGGGTGTCTTTTGAAATTGTGAAAAGCTGTTTGCTTATCTTTACAGAGTTTTTCAGAGTTAAATAAGCGATATAAACAATAACGATATCAGTTTTTTAAGCATCTCCCAAAAAAATTCTTATACTTCATTGAATATAAACCCAAAATAAATACCAAAAATGCCACTTTCTTGACCTTAAGAGTCCTACCATTCCGTCGCATTGTGCCCCTTGGTATGAATAAATCATTTCTTCGAATTGAAAGAATAAATCACTTGCTGCAATTAATATAATGACCTGGGGCTACTTTTAGCTTATAGATAAAATTCTTCAAACCACACCCCTGGTATCAAACATTGTTGGGGAGAATTTAGCAAATAAAGAACATTTCTTCGACCTTCAATGACTTTCACAATAACACAGGCCTCACATTATTACCCTTCCATAAGAACGAACACAATAACTTAATGAAAAACGCCTTTGCACTTAACGCCCCCCAAAGCCAGCCTTCCCTGATCTATTACCTTTAATCGTCCTCCATATCTCTGGCATTTTATATAGAACCATTCTCCATGTGGACATTGCCCGAGGGATCACTTGTGTGTCTAATTTATCTTTTGGGCATAAGCCCCTTAAATATAAATATATAAACATTTCGTCCATTTGGCTATCTCTGGCAAAGATATCTCTCGAAGCGGTCTTCATGCTTTTCCTAAGTTGCAGCCTATTTGCTTGAACGCATTTCTAACTCCGATTCTTTGGAATTAATCCTTAAGAGTTTCGCAATATCAAGTCATTCGGATGAAAATTTATACGATTCAGTCATCCTGTACTAATGGCAAGTCGATAGTCGATACCTCCATCGGAAATGGTTCTATTATCTTCATAAAATATTTAGGCAAACATCAAAATATATTACCATACTGATGACATCATTTCCGATTTGCTAATGGCTGTTTTTGGGGGACCTAATGTGCTTGTTTCGCCAAAATTGCATGGAAACAGATGTTTTTATGATTAGTTTATCCCGACACTTCTTCAAGGCCAGCGCTTGAAGGCATATCCATTGGCCCAGAAAGGTTAGATAGCGGCATTGGAATAAAACAGAAATGATGCTTTTACGGGTTAATCGTCCATTTTATTAAGAGAGAAAGAACAAAAGATACTAAAATGACAGCCATTTCGGTAAGGATATTTCAGAATGATGGTATTTAGTGTTGAAATATAAGAAGAATTCAGACTTTTTTATGGAACGGGACCGTAAGTTCATTAAGCATAAGCAATTTTTGCTCATTAAAAGATGATAGGGACTAGCAGGGTTATTGTTTCCCTTTGGTAATTAAAATATAATCTGAAACATAAGCAACATGGATCTGCTGAATAAAGGAAACCAAAATGTTGTAATACAAATTATTATAAGCTATTACGGAGGTGGTCATGGAAACTTATCATCGATACTTTCAAAATGTTGAATTTTCAAAGATTCTGTGACATTTTTCTGTAACAGTAATTCATTGTAAGCTTCCCACAAAAAATGATATTGGGCAGAAAATGATAGCAACAAAATGGGCACGACTGGGTCGCACGTACTTGCTCTTATGTGCCTAAATACATTGGAAGGCAAGATCTTGGACAAAAACAAATTATATTTACATTGAAATTAACACAGTTTCAACTTATAAAACCTATCAAAACCACAATACTTAACGGTTTTTTAGTAAAAATGAAGTACGCCACCATACGTCTTAAATAAGAAGGAATTTATGAAAAAAGTATTTCGAAAATTGTAGGACGGATTTTGATAAAATCCTGTTTTTTATTTTTAGTTTTTTGAAGAAAATGCATTTTTTTATTATATATATTTATAATATAAAAATATATTTATATATTATTATTTAATATACATGTGAATATAAAATTTAAAATATTTATTTTTGATTTTTCAAAAATTAATTTTAATTAGAAAAAAACAGCTATTAAAAACTTTGATATGCAGAATTAATTTGGCTATCTAAATCTTTTCAAATATAAAATTTGACAGAAATCCATAGGTAACGCCAAAAATTAAAAAAAACCGTTATATGAAAGGTCCCGTTAATAGACTTTTCCCGTATATGTGGCTCTAATCAAATGATAGCTAATACCAATAAAAAAATTCTCAAAAAATTTCATCAAAATCGTTGGAGCCGTTTTCGAAAAAAATAAGCTTTTCCTAAACGGTCGTATGGCAAGTACCGTTATTTTTAGCCCTACAAATTAAATTTCAATTTACCCTCTGAGGAATGCCAAAAGATACACACATACCAAATTTGAACGTAATCGCTTAACCCGTTTAAACTGTAGATCGATATACACCCGGACAGACATACAGACAGACGGACATTTTTTGTCAATGACTTTTTTTAAACTTCTCCATGATCGTAATGTCATGTTTGATTGTTATCTCAATTTTTTTTATATTCAGGAATCCTGAACTTGCCTTATAGTCCCTATAATCGCAAGTAAAAATGAGGTGTTGGTATGGGAAACCACATTATCGTTAGAATCTCTAAGAAAAGCATTAAGGAATATTGATAAATAAAGTCATGAATTCTTCACAATTGCAGCTAAGTAAGTTGCTCAGAAGTCAGACATAAATGATGTGATTTTGTGTGTTTGATGTGATAGTCAAATTGAGGTAAAGTTTTCGGCCAACTCTCGAATAAGTTTTTTTGTTCAATTTTAATGTAGAGCACACTGCGCAGGCATTAAAAAGATAAAGAGGGGAAGAACAGGAGGTGTCGATTAACATTGTTTTTGAAAGCTTGCAGATCATAATGGCAAGGGAAAATCTCGCCGGGTAAACTTTTCCAAATTCGTGTTGTTCGGCTAAAAAAAAGAATCCTTATAGTTCACGGAACGTCCGGTATTGGGCCCAAGGTTAACCTGACGAGCATTCCCTGAGTGACGAGTACTACGGAAAAAACTTTGAAGGGGAGGAATGCAGTTGGTTACTTTGAGAGAAAACTTATAAAAAAAAAACAAGAAGAGTTGGAGACAGAACGGAGCCCTGGGGCATGCCAGCATTTATTTTGTGGCAATCAGACTTAAATCTGTCCAATACAACTTGTATTGAACGGTCTAGAAGATAGCTTTTAATCCAACGAACAAGAGTATCATCGATCCCAAAAGCACGCATTTTCGATAAGAGCGCTTCATGCCAAAATCTATCAAATGACTAAGCGCAATTAATATAATAAGCGATATATAGATTTGAGATATGCTATCAGATCACCAGTGGAACGGTTTCTGCGAAAGCCGTACTGACAGTCATGGAGAAGCTTTCGGTCTTCGAGATTGTATTCTTTATGCTGACGGTTAATAAGCGTTTCTATACCCTCAGAAAAAAGAGACGTAAGTGATATGGATCGGTAGAAGGGAGGGGTAGAGGGGTCACATCACCCATTCTCAGGAGCGATGGAAAAGCTTACGCAGTGGCTTTGCTAGTGTGGAAGGACAACTCTTCAGAAGAACAGGTCTTTCGAAATTGTGTCTGCGTTAAATCCTAAAGATCCTATGGCCCCATAAAATGTTCAACTATGAACTGTAGTCTAGTTAATTTAGCTTAAAAAACATCAGGCTTACTCCGAACTAATTCTAATACAATTTTTGTGAATGAGTTCTTATTGGAAATTTTCTGTATAACACGATGGTGAAAAGTCTATCACTCTATGATGACGCGTTCCTCAATTTTTCAAATTATTTGACGTTAGAGTGTATAAAAGTTTATGTGATCATGTTTTATATGTTTTTTGGGACGGGAATTTCAAAAATACCATCACAAATTGATTATGATGACTATTAAATCAAATAATCAAAAATAATTCAATGAAAAACGTTAATAACAATTTTAAGGTTATTTTTTGTTTACATTTTGGGAAAACTTAATTCAAAATATCTAAAATATGCACTAAAAAATGAAAATTAAAAAAGGCACTTCAATAAACCCAAAATAATTCATTTCAATCAGCGGAATGTTCACTTTGAACAAAGAAAGAAAATGTAGTTTATAAAGGACAGACAATTATGTAAGCGGTGCACCCACGAGTCTTTGTTGCACCATCTTCTATTTGAAGAGCTTTTTATTGAGGATGTTACATTATATTAATCATAACTTTTCAGGGATTAAGATCAACTCGACACTTGCAGGAATTTTCGACCGTGGGTGGTTTACTTAGATATGGTCAATACTCTGAAACCAGACTTTTCACCATTGTGTTTTACGAATAAATTTCCTCATTTACAGGAATAATTGTATTGCAACTAGTTCTGGGTTCGGTCACAATTTGGCTAGACTACTGTGGAGGAGGTCTGGACAAAGAACAGTAGCACAAGTACAGACAAATTTAAAACACATAAATATAAGACAGGACCAAACATTCTACTTAATAAACCATTCTAAAAATGAACCAATTATTTGCATTGTCTATAAATTGAGCTACCAAAAGCAGTATGGATGGATTGCTGAATCTGAATTCAATTTTATATATAGACATAGATTATTGGACCATGCAATGGAATTGCACTCGCATGGTATTCAATCATAGGAATAGATAGAAATATAGATACGAAGTAAGTAAATTGAGTTCAATTTAATGCAGTTCTCTGAAAAACAACCTACAAAACTATAACCGCAACTATCAGCAAAATGAATTGAACTCTGAAATTGGTTTTCAATTAATTTATTTAATTTTTTTATTCATATATAGATTTATAGTTCTTTTTAAGATCTCTTAAGTGGAAATCTAATGAATAATGGAAAACAGACATGTGACCTTTGGAATAAAATTTAAGAGTAAATTCATGTGCATTTTTATTGGAATTTATTTAGTTTGCAATTTAAGAACGGAGTTTCAAAATATAATACATTCTTTGAAACACATCCTAAATTAGGTATTTAAATCAACGGCTGTCACCTCAGATGGTAATCAAATAGATTTTCGGCTTTTTTTCCAAAAGAAGGTCAGAATAATGAAAATGACAGTACCTAAGTCTACATACACTTTTTCGAGCCCTAATGTTGCAGAAAGTGAAAAACAAAATAATCCCTACGCAGCTAAAAATTTAAATTTAGCAGCTGCAGATCCTCTCTAGTTTTGAGAATTTTGTGTTTTGAAAACACCGAATTTGCCGCTAAAATAGTGACTATCTCTTAAGCCATAGATGGGATGAAAATAATACTGCTACTAGCTGAAACTCCTTCCTCATTTTTTCCTATGGCGTTAAAAAAAATGAATAATATTTTTTTACACTAATACAATTCAAACAATTGTTTTCCAGATCAAAATTTCAAAATAATGTGGGTTAGTACTTAGAATCAGTGATGTGACTTTTTTGAAAATTGTCCAAAGTAGATTTGAGAAAAAATGTAGTAGATTCAACTATTCTGCAGTAGATATTCATATTTTCAAAATATAAATAAGATATAACATACATAATTTAAAATAATAAAATAAAAATTATTTTTCTTTAAAACATAACAAAAAATAAATTGCACGACCACCGGATCGCACGTACTTGTTCTTATGTGCGGTCACAGCTTTGAATAAAATTTGAAAAAAAATATTAAGAGAACTTCAATGTTCTTATTCAACTTTTGTGACTTTTGATTGCTCGAAGAAAGTATGGAAAATACTTTTCAGAAGAATAATTTAAACGCCATTTTATTTTTTTCGAAATCTTAGAACGGTTTTTAAATAAAACAGATTTTTTTAATAATAAAAAAAAAATAAATCAGAACTGTAAACTTAAGCACAAAAGTAACTTACATTTAAAAAGAGTATTTAAAAAAAATTTCGCCTACGCGTTTTCAAAATATGTATTGGTTTTTCAAAAAAAAAAAAAAATTATTATGAAAACAGATTTTTTTTTCGAAAATATTTTAATATAAAATTACTTTAGCTGATCATGAAGTTTGATTGCAATCGGTTAGCCAGTTTTCGAGAAATTAGAATAAAAACAAACGGTCGGTTTTGAAATGAAGGTCTTTTATGTGCTTATGTTTGCATTTTTGAATTTTTGTTTGGAATTTTTGAAAAGAAGTTGTTTAAAAGTGTTTTTTTTTTAACTTTTCTTACGCTTCTGAAAAAAATCAGTTTTTAACATTTTAAGAATAATGTAAGAAATAAAAAAGGCGTTAATTTTTTTTTTTTAAACTATTTTACGTACCTACTTTTTTCGAACAATCAAAACTCATCATCAAATTAAAAAAAACTTTTAAACGTTCTTAATTTATTTCTAATTTTATTCGAGGATGTGACCGCACATAAGAGCAAGTACATGTGATCCATTCGTGCAATGTTACAATGCGCAAAATGAAGGCCATTGTACCCTCACGCACCAACTTTGCATCTAAATGTTAAAGAAGTTTTACCTTTGTATGATTTCATTCAGTGATAAAAAAAAAAATATTTTGTGGATTACATTTATATAATGAATTTATATTTTTTACTTCAAGGCAGTAGATTTATTTTTTCGAAAAAAATGCAGTAGGATCTACTGCAATTGCAACCCTGCTTAGGATGCGTCCTATAACAAGACTATGTCAAACGCATACATGTTTGATAACCCAACAACACCACACACGACACGGTTGCCACTTCAAAACAAAAATGTTGTCCAAAGTTGAAAATAAAAATGGCCAAATGTAGCTAAAAATTAACAAAATAATTTAATTAAAAAGGATATACAAACAAACAAAACACAGAACAATGAATTCATCACAAACTATTATTTAAAAAAAATCGACTAACCACTTTATACATAAGCATAAACTAGCTGACCCACCCGGCGTTGCTCGGGCTTACCCTAGATTTTTTTTTTTTTTTTTTATTTTTTTTCATACCGACGAAAGCGGTCCATTTATAGCTAAACAACCACAAAGGTAACCCTGGTTACAAAATGTTTTCAAAATCGGCCAAGCTTTTTAAATTGAATATTGGTTATATGAAAATATATAAAATTCCATAAAAAAATTAATTTTTTTTCCACCTTCTCTACTTTTCCTGAGGGTTATAAAAACCTTCTTCTGGCAATTACGAACAACTGAAAAAAAAATTAAAACCAATTCGGCCCAGCTAGATATAATAGATAGAAATAACAAATATATTAACTTCTCACAGCTTTTTAAAATAAGATCAAAATGATTCCAAGTGAGGTACAGTCTAAAGGTCGTAAACAGCTATTTTGAATCAAGATGACAATGTTTATGTATGCAGATCAATAATTGTTATCACTTAATAACTATAAATATATATTTTAGCAAACGCTATTTTAAAATAATTTTTTTGCAGACCAAACTTCATTACTATTTTTTTTTATCTTGACGCTCTTTGGCCAGCATTAGAAAGTATTCGCACGTTTAACTAACACACTTGCCAAGAGTTTAACCGGAAAGCGAAAGCAAATAAGTTTGACCAAAAAGCAAATAAGTTTAACATAAACGCAACGCAAATAATTTTAACCCTTTCGCAAATAAGTTTAACCGAAAAACGAATATATTTAACATAAACGCAAATATATTTACCCTAAACGCAAATGAATTTAACCTTTTAACACATATATTTAAACCAATAGTAAATTTTCTTCGAACAATTCTTCTTCTTCAGTCGTTACTTCTTTTAAAAGTCCACAATACGAAATGTGGAAGATGTAATATATATGTTACCGGGAAAACGGTTTTTTTAAGCGAAACAAGTTTAGCCTATGAACGTTCGGTATAACTTGTTTTGCTAGGTTTTAAAATTGAGTTTACTTCTTAATTTAGTTTTTTAAAAATAAAAGAATTTAAATTCAATAGGGGTATTCAAGATCCGGTGCAACTGGTCCTATAAATAAATAATTATAATAAATGATAAGAAAACTGCTTTTGGTATAAATTTCATTTTTAAGAACATACAAAGTAAAAGCAAGTTTTTATTTTCATTTCGTAAAAAAAAATACCAAATAGAATAAAAAATGACCAAGTGAAAAAATAATAACCAGATTTGGTTATAAATGACCAATCTGGCAACCCTGCACACGACATTTCCATAAGACGAAGACATTCTTTTTCTCGCTTACCCAACATTAGTCTTTAGTATTCAAGCAATTAAGTCAGTTCAGTTTCCATTAAGACTTCAAACTCGTAAGTTGTTGTTTGCCGAAGAAGCCTCGTAATTTTATCGAATATCATAATAAATTCCTTCAACTTGACTGAAGCACATTTTATTGAAACAAGAAAAAAATTATCTACATATTTATTTCAATAATTATTTCTTGCTGCATCCTACAAAATTCCATCGCTTAGTACTTCGGTTTAGTTTGTCACTATAAAGTACAAGCAAAAGGGAACTTAAGATAATTCCTGGCTGTATAAAAATGACACTATATCGAATGCATGCTACACTAACAACACACGTACTTGAAGCTTTTTAAAAATTTCTTCATATCAAAAACCCCTTAAGCAGTTACTAAAAAACACTACTAACACGCTCCATTAAAATTACCTACTTACTTGACCTAAATTTTATACTCAAATCGATGCTTTTGTTTCAAAAATTCAATTGTCCCCGTACCCCCTTTGTTGCTTCTTCAAAAAAGGTATCCTGTTTTTATTTACACTGATGTTCCTACCTTTTCTGATGTCATTTCAAATAACGGATATCCTGCCTATACACTCTCTTCTCGAACATTGCACATGTAAATATTTGTGTAAAGGTTATTTGAAAATTCTGAACTTAATCCTTTGGGAGGATACCAACAACATACGTAAGCAAACTTGCCATTTATTTGCGTCAATAAAAGCTGAGAACAAATACAATCCCTACGGTTGTAGAAGTACATCTATGCCAACCATCGAAATGTGGAACGTGTTAGAAGACAAAAGAAGATCTGTTACCTTATATTTATGGTAACGGATTGGAAGGTTTCCGTAGGGATTTAGAAGACTCCTTGGCAATGGCAAATTCCTAAATACGAACATGAACATGGTTTTCTAGTAACTCGAGTCCTTATTGCACACACGTTTGAATGAAAAGAACATTGTATTCGTGTGCAGCGTGAGGTTGCTGCTACAACACCACTTGTTACAGTTTGCCGAAAGTCTTATGGGGAAGACTTCTTTTTTTTTTTTTTTTTGGTTGTAAGCCGAAGAGGATTCTGTTCTGGCAACAGAATAAAAGAGGTGTCAACAGATTCTTGTGAGAATTTCTTCAGCCTGAAAATAGAACCCACATTAATATTTTCTATTGTTGTCGTTTTTTGACTAAAAGCGAGGTTGGGGGGCTGTGTAGAAGAACATAAATCTTGGAAGAATCTACAGATTTTAACACTTGATTGTTTGTACTGGGGACGGCAATCGGATGTGTGGTATTGTTTGACTTAGAACACTTGATGGTTCTTAATGGAAATTCTTTGAAATTTGAAATTTTGTGCTGGAGTAGGATGACATAGGTAAAAAATTCTTAGCCTTCAAAGATTAATCAGTATAATCTTTCAAATAGTTTTTCGTCAAAAATATTGTTTTTATTGAAAGCTGACCAGAATCTTCATTTATATTTTAACCATTTTCTTCTTATTTACGAATTTCTCGTCAGCGATTCAACGAATTTAAAGTGACGTTTCTTTTTTATTTATCATGGAGTTTCTGGTGTGTTTTTATTTACATTTTTGATGCACTTTTCTATTTTGTTTAATAGCAGCTAAACAATTTTAAATGTCAAATTTATTTTATTAGTCACATCGGATCCCTAGAAGAGTCAGGGCACATTGATCACGTTTGTTTTGTACGGAATGTATGGAAATCTTGATTCTTGTTGTGCGACTTAAGAAGGAATCTCTATACTAAACAGTCCGGTAGCAGTTGGAATCAGGGACAACTGTTCTGAGTAATCCTAGAAGCCTTCATAAAACGGTTACATTTTAAAAAAAGGGAAAAAAGCACCTGGTTATTTTACTGGAACATTCATGGAAAATCAAACCATTTTCTTCCTATTATTCTCGATTATTTGAGACGTACCTGAGTAATAGAAGCCCCGGCAAAACTATTAAATGCATTAACATTATTTAGTGTATCAGATGTTTAAAAAAAATCATAGATGAAGATCAGAAAAAGTATCAGAGACCAAATGGAGCCCTGGGGCACACCAACATTAATTTTATGAGTTTAAGACTTTTAAACTAATAATATTGTAATGCACTTGTATTGAATTCTCAAACAAAGCTAGTTTCTAATCGAACGAAGGGGAGAAGTAAAAAATTTCTGTACTCAACATGATGCCCGAAGTTTGTTTCTAGGGTAAACTGAAGTCCATTTCTAACAGTACGATTTAACTGGCTATTTCATTGGAGCATTGTTTATAAAAATGGATGTATAACAATGTTAGACTAGTCCTTGTCTGCACAGACGGTTCTAAGACGAAAGCAGGGGAAGAGTCTGGTAACTTCTCACTAAACCCACCAAATAAAACAGAAGAGGGCTAAATATCACTTCCTCCGTGAATGCCCCAGCCTAGCCCAGACCAGGAAACCAGTCCTCCGCGAATACTTGTTTGACAAATTGGGCGATGTTTCAATCAATAATTCAAAATGGTTTAAGGACGCACCCCATATCTAAATCTCCGCTAAATTCTTTTCCGTTTCCCATACCTCGTTCCAGCCAACTCTTAGAGACGGCAATGAATACTTTGAGATCCGAATGAGGTGATGCAGCTTACCGAATCATCATCCAATCCATGCTAACCAAAACTAGTCATGTAAGATGCGGTACTCCAGATTAAATCCGTAATTTTTTTAGAAGTTATCAATTTTAAAGTTCTTTTTTGGATCAGATCCAAACAAAGCAACTCATTATCAGATCCAAGCAAAGCAACTCATAACTGAAATGGAATTATACTAAAGCTGTTAATACCTTTGTAGATAGTAGCCAGAATTGGGATACAAATTGGTAAAAGGGAAACCACAAAATAATTTTTCTTTTGAACTTGAAATCGCCGGGAGAATTCGAGGAGCATTAGCAAGTTCCTTAATTTATCCATGAATTGGGAAAAATACGAACCGGAGCAACCACAAAATAAGTCTTTTTGAAGATTCGAAAATTACCACGAGTTTCCATGACATAATTGCAATTTGTGTGAACAGTTTAAAGGTGAAGAGTTTTGGTGACATGTTGAACAATTATTTTTCTATCTACTTGGATAGAGGCCATAATAATTGGACATCAGGAAAAGTTTTCCCGTCTTCAGCTCTTTAGAATAATACAATTCGTCGCCCGAGAATTGTTTTGTTGTAAGCACCAAAATGTTTTTTTTTTTTTAAGCTGGATAAGCAGTATTGTTTTCTAAGGTGTTTTTTTCATTTCTCTTGTCTAAATTTGCCTATCGCTCAAGGTTTCTCTCCTTCATTGGATTACAAATTAACTTTCGAACCGTTCAATACAAGTTGTATATAATGGGTTCAAGTCTGATACCCTCAGAGTAAATGCTGGTGTACCCCAGGGCTCCGTTCTGTCTCCGATTCTCCTTCTTATTTTTATAAATTATCTCATGTCTGGCACTTTTCATTCACTAAATTGTTTCGCTGAATACAGAACACTTAGCTTCTTATATTCCTTCAATCTAGGACTAGGTACCCCCTCCAAAATTAAAATTAGAAATGTTGGATTGAAAAGAATTCTGAATCAACAACCAAAAGTCATTAAATAAAATAATAATTTAAACCTAAATATTTCTCAATAATTCATCAGAGTATTCGATCAAAGATGCAAATATCAGTCTAAAGTGTCTCGTTTTTGAATGAAGCAATCGGTCGTTGAAATACATATTTTCATTTGGTTTTCCTGTAAAAGAAACAACATAAATAATAAAATGAACCACAAAATCTTAAAGATTTCCCAAAAACCCCGAAGGATTCAACAGATTTAACAACCTAACGCGCCACACAATGTGTCAGACATAATGTTGAATCCGCAACAACACTAAATGTTTTACTTGTGCAAACAGCTGTCTCCCTATGGGGCACTACTTGCAATTGCAATACCCCCAAAGATCCATCCACCGCCAAAGGGAAAACCACAAAAGCAATGCAATATTATAAAACGCAACAACATGCCACCAAAATGCACCACACCAACCAACCAAACACACAACATTGCATCACGGCAATTTGCGAAACTTCACACAAAACTTGTGAATAAACTATGCCATGCGTTTCGGCTGTCTGTCCAATTTCGAAAATGCGCTTCCACATTTTTGCCAACTTCAAAACATATATACTTTCAAGAAATCTATCTCAAGCCCAACTCATTGCCCACAAAGTACTTGTTATGGTCTGTACTTAATCATACAACTGTTGCAATCTGTTTGGATATTATTAATGTCTTCGGATGCATTCCACAGGCAGTTTCAACGAACAACGGACTACATAGCTCTGAACCAAAGTTGTAAAACTGCCAAACTCGAGTGGCAATTTGATGTTAGTGAACGTTTAGGAATCACATTCGAATTTGTCGGATTTAGAGTGTGCTCCATAAAAAAGAAAAAAGTCGTCGTTTTGGCTGATCCTCTGAAGTAATTTCTAAATTTGAACACATTTAAAAGTTTTCCATAAAATTGCACTTGAGGCTGTTTTGGAGGCAGACTCTGCCTACAAATGGCCCATCTGAACGGTTACGAACTGTTATTTACAATCCAATTATACTAGTTGCTACTTTAATTAGCGTTTAGCGAATATATGTAAGTTTTTTTTATGGTTAGACATTAAACAAATTTTTATGAAATTGCATTTTGAACGATGCATTCATGCAGTATGGTTGATTTAACAGTTCATACTTTAGGAGTAAATGTGCAGATGGTGAAAGTTTTTGCTATAGAAAATTGAAATAAAAAAATGTCATTAGAAGCTACAAGGATTGGCAAATAGAAATTCTTTGAAATTGAAGTCCCTGAACTGTGAAAACGAATAGGTAATTTCAAAATGTTAGTGATCCGATTTTGATGAAACGTACTCACGTTTTTAATGCCAAAATCCTCCGCAAAATTTAACATTTATAAGTATTTTGTTTTAATTAAATAAGTCTAAGCGAACTGAAACCTTTTTTTTTTAAGTTTTCCTTCCATGCATAGAGCTGAGGAACGTTGAGATCATATGGAAGTTCTAAACATTTAACAAGAACAACATCTTTCCATATTAGCAGCAGTATCCTTAACTCCATTTCTTGGTCAATTACTACGAACGTTTCTCCCAAAAAAATAGCCAATTTGTTTCCAGTGCCAAACCGGATAGTACATATATCCCTAGTTCGTCGCCCGGAAATTGTTTTATTGTATCTCCAAAAAACACGATTTTGGGAAAACGCATTTAAAGGTTCGCGTTACTATAGAAAAAAAAAAACGAGGCGATAAAGTTTTTTTTTATTTTAATACAATATATTGTGTAGAGTATCTTCTTTTGATTAATGTAATCAAAGCTGTCCAAGCTGTCCAAGCTGTTTTGGTTTTCAAATTATAAAGGTTTTTACCCAAAATGAGTTTGTCGTATACGCCACCAAAATAAGCTTTTGTTTTTATCCTGTACACGTACGACATTCCAATATTTGCAAATTTTAAATCACCTGTCTAGTTGTAATAATCTGTCATGATAAACAATCTGGTTTCAGAGCAAATCACAGCTGAAATACTGCCATGGTTAATCTTTTAGATGAAATTAGGATTGACTACGATAAGGGTCATATCAATCTTCTCTGCTTACTCGATATTTCCAAAGCTTTCGATAAAGTTAATCACAGTATTCTCAAGTGGAAACTGCTTAACTTTTTTGGCTTCTGTGACCGTGCTTGTGAACTAATAACTGATTATCTTTTAGGGAGAATGCAGTCATCTCTGGTGAAAAATGTTCAGCTCTAAGACCTATTTCACAAGGAGTCCCACAGGGATCGATACTCGGTCCAATACTCTTTTGCATGTTCATAAATGATCTGCCCTCCTGTTGTTCACATGCTTCGATGCACTTATATGCTGATGATGTTCAGCTTCATCTTGTTATGCCTTTTCATCAGCTTCACGAACTGTTTTACAATACAACATCAACGAAGATCTAAGTAGAATAAATGATTGGTCTATTACCAATGACCTGCTCAATTATATAACCAGTGGACCTATGGGTATTGAAGCCTTCCGTACAACCGGTCATTATGGATCGTTCCTCGAGATGTTCGTTGAGCTGATCAGTGTTTCCTTGATCTTGAAGAGAAGAGACGTAAGTGCATTCGACTGGTAGTTTATACGGTAGGAAGATTCACTTCTTTTTGGGTACCAGCTTACCCACCCGGCGTTGCTCGGGCATATCATACATTTTCGAAAAAACGACCGCGGCATAGCGCCAACTAGTAATCAATATAGCTTTAGTTACTTCTTACAATATTAGCTATGTGCTTGTGAAACGCCCCAGCGGCTCCAAGGGTTGATTAAAATAGCTTAGTTACTCCTTACCACACCATCTATCTACCTGTTAAAGTCCATCAAGGCATAAATAAGTATTAAAAAAAAACTAACGACAGCGCCAACCAGGGATTACTCACTCCTCGGTCTATAAATATAAATACGAATTTTCGAAAAAAAAATACCCCAGCGCCACCTAGTGGGTACTTAAAATACCCTAAGTTACTCCCTAGAACATCAGCAATCTGACAGTAAAAGTCCCGTCAAAATCGGTGCAGCCGTTCTCGAAACTACCCAGAACAAACAGACAGGCAAACATTTTAAAAAAATTGTTTTTTTGTTTTGTTTTTTTTTGTTAGAAGTACTGTATATACTTTCATATGCAACTTTTAAAAGGCTGTTACTTTGATAGTCAAAACAGACACCTTATTTTTATTTATGTGTATAGATGTTGGAGCCCTGAGAAGTAGGATAGAATAGGTAGAAAAGCGTACTTGGCAGCTAGAAGAACACCTCTTCAGAAATTTAGCAGGATAGGTACTAGCTGTGTTAGTGGTTAATGTGCCGGACTGCTAAGCGAATGAGCCTGGGTTCGAATCAAGCTCATAGCCACCTTCTTTTCCGGGGTACTTGCGTGGAACTGACAAAACCTCCAAGAGTAAAATTGTCTCGAAAAAGTGCATCTCATCTGTACGGATTCGGCGGTAAACTGTAGGTCTCTTCCATTCTTGCAGATTAACAACACACACAAAATAATGGTTGAGAATATAAGTCACTAGGCCTTGGTTCCTTAAGGAGCTGTCGCGCCAGTAAATTTATTTATTTTAGGTACTAGCTAGACCAGCGGAATTATTAATGTCGAGATCATAACGAGTGCATTATAACGGAAGAGTCTTGACACTCTCTGGCAGTGCAGAATTGGATTTCACGTCTTCAACAACAAAATAGGCTGAAAAGATTAGATTCGGCCATAAATAAAAAAGAGAAAGAAAGAAGATTTCAGCAGAGATGAAGCAACTAATTCAATGGAAGATCTGAGTCGACTAATTATTTTTCCAATTCCTCGACCAAGATCTCTCAAAAAGAGGCTTAGATGATATCAACTCTGAAATAATATTGATTGGCGAAGGATCTGTGTTTCAACTCAACAGCGCACAAATTACAAATTGCCCAAAAGGCAAAAGTTACTGCTTATAAGCCGCTAAGGTTCTTCATCAGTTCAAACTCATTTGGCCCAAATAACTGTCTTGCAATGACTCCTTGACAATTTAAAACAAAAAAAAAAACAATGTTGACGGAATACCCAATATATTATTATTTACTATCCTAACGGAATTGGCATCACTGGTTAAAAATTCCAATATCCACATAAACAAAATAGTTTTATTACATTGCATTTGATTTTATTAAATATTTTCAAGTGTAAGTTCTTTCAACAGATTTATATTAAAAAAAATACATATAAAAAAGAACAACGGCAACACAACAAGAAAAAAAAAACGAATCATCATTAAGTACCCAAAAGATTCATATTGCAAGCAAACACGTAAATGAAAAGCTTGCTGCTCTTCACAAGAAAGCTGAAGAGTTAATTGCTTGACGTGACCTCGTTCCCTTTTTTGCTCTGTAGTGTACCTACATCCTTAGGAAGTACCTGTTAACAAGTATTGTAAGGAAAAAAGAAGAAAAAAATAATAATAATATAAAACAAGGAATAACACTAAGCGAATAATGAAGGGGGAAAGTTCCTTTTTTTTCTTATTCCCAAAATCCATGTAATTAATTCCTTCCCCTTACCATCTGCTATGCAGTTATCGTTAGTGCTAATAGAAATCTTCATTTGAAAAGTTAATGGCTCTCAACCTTCGGGGTTTTGTTTTCGTGTAACGATGATATTAGTTTGGGATGGTGTTATCCCGAAATAAATTGTCTTAAAGGCGTTTTAGGTGGATTTGAGAAAAACCCCTAATTTCTTATAAAAGTTTACAAGTCGTATATATATAAAATACGTACAATAATTACCAATCAAAGCGAATTCAAACTAAATATGTACATACATACAAATAAAAAACAAGAAAGAAACAATAAATTCACTTTTTTAAAAGTAAGCAAGACAGTCAAAACATTATATGACATTGGTCCTTCGAGCCGGATAGAAACCGAAAACTGCAGTGTGCTACGATAATTACATCGATAACCTGATAACCTGAAAACATGAAGTTCATCAATTTTACGAGCAATTCCTTAGAATAGAAAATTGTTACACTTGTCCACAGCTAAAACCAACATTGGTCCTTCGAGCCGGATTTTTTAGTCTTAAGAACCGATTTCAAACACTATTTTTAATTATTGTTGCACTCAATGTTTAACTTCTGAATATATTTCAAGCGAAGTGTCCAAGATACCATGAAAGACTCTGTTAATTAGCAGTGATAATCTATACATATAAATAAAAATTAAGTGTCTGTTTTAGTATCAATATAACGGCTTTTTACAAGATGCATATGAAAGTATATGCAGTACTTATAACGATTTTTTTTTTTTAATTTTTTTGTCTGTCTCTCTGTCTTTCTTGTTTCTTTGTTCTGGCTAATCTCGAGAACGGCACGGATTTTGACGGGACTTTCACTGGCAGATTGTTGATGTTCTAGGAAGTAACTCAGGCTATTTAAATATTACCCACTAGGTGGCGCTTGGGTCGTTTTTTTTCGAAAATTCTTATTTATTCCCCGATTTTGACGGGACTTTTACAGGCATATAGCTGATGTTTCAAGAAGTAAGAAAGTCAAAAGCTTTCATCCAAGATCTAATTCAATTGATCGTAGTTTTAGAAAAAAGACAATCCTTTGAGCCAATCATGGCTTTTAAAGGGCCTCCTAATCAATTATGTCTATTCGCTATTATGACTGCTGACAGTTTAAAAAAGCATCACAGAACAATTGATTTTTTTTTAATTACAATGTCCAACATCATCTACGAAGTGACAGCAAACCAACCAACCAATTTGCTGAAGCGAGGCACTTTAATTGAAATCATGTCACGGTGTGGTTACTTCGAAATGAGGCACAAAAAAGGTAATCGAAAACAAAATTAATAATTAATTTATTTAAACAACAGTGAAACCATTCACAAATTAAATGACAAACAGAAAAATGGCACGCGCATAATTATGGTAAGATTTTTAATTATTATGCAAGCAGTGTTGTTGACGCAGGTTATTGTTGTTATTGTTGTTAAATTTTGGCTTTTATACGGACCAAGTGGGTTGTACTTATTGGTCGAAAAGATGGCATTACATACGCATGTACAGAACAAGGTGTTCTTTTGGAGGGTTAAGAATACATCAGTCTTAACCCTCTTACCCCAGAATTTGGGCTTCCATATATCACAGATTTCAAAAAATAATAACTTCGCCTACGGGTTGAAGGGTCGTACGTCAGAAAGCATTTTTTTTTCACTCAAGCATTTAGACGCATATATAATGTTATGTACAGGGCCTAGCTGAATATACTTTACATTAACAGATAGGTTTTAAGTCCAGCTAGCTGATGCATACACCACAAATCTCTTAAAAAAACAACTGCGTCTCCAGGAGCAGATTGAAGGGTCGTGTCAAGGAAAATAATTTCTTTTCACTCAAGCCTTTAAACGCCAATATCTCGTTATTAAGAGGTCTTAGGTAAGTGATTCTTGCTTTGTCAGATAGGTATTAAATTCTGCTCTTCGGTCCATATATTTCCATATTTCCCGAAGAAAAAATTACGCTTACAGAAGCAGGTTGAAGGGCCACGTGTGAGAAAATAAATGTTCACTCAAGCCTTCACACGCTTGTATCTCGTTATTTAGAAATCCTAGGTGCATGATTCTTGCATTGTCAAATAGGTTTTGAATTCCGCCACCTAATTAATGTTAATGCATTATAAATCTGTGAAAAAAAATAACCAGGAGCGGATTTAAGGATCGCGTTTTTCTCTCTGGCCTTTACCTGCCTATATCTCTTTATTTATTTAGTGTACCTAACTGAGTGGTTCTCGCATTGTCAGATAGGCATAAAATCTAGCTACCCGCTCCATAGAAAACAGATTTCCTGAAAGCATAACTGCGCGTACAGGAGCGGGTTGAAGGGTCACGTGTCAGGAAATACATTTTTCACTCAAGCCTTTAAACGCCTATTTCTCGTTATTTAGACGCCCTAGCTGAGTATACTTTAAAATAGGTATTGAGTCCAGCTCTCTGATCCATACCTCAAGAATCTCCCGGAAATATAACTGCGTCTTCAGAAGCGGATTAAAGGGCCGTGGGTCAGAATTTTTTTTCCACTCAAGCCTTCACATCCTTATATCTTGTTATGTAGAGGCTCTAGCTGAGTACACTTTGCTTTATCAGAAAGGTATTGAATCTAGGCACCCGATCCATATAGCATTGATTTCCCGGAATAATAATTACTACTAGAAGAACAGGTGGAAAGGTCACGTGTATGGAAATAAATTGTCACTCGTTATGCAGAGGTCGAAGCTGAGTATTCTTTGCATTATCAGATAAGTTTTAAACCCAGCTACGCGATCCGTATAAAAAAACATTTCTTTAAAACATAACTGCATCTCCAGGAGCGGACTGAAGGGTCGTGAGTCAAAAAATATTTTTTTTTTCACTCAAGCTTTCACATGGATATATCTCGTTATGAAGGAGTCCTAGCTAAGTATTTTTAGCATTGTTTGATAGGTATTGAGTCCAGCTTTCTGATCCATGCCTTTAAAGTTTTTCGAAAATATAATTTAGCCTACAGGAGCGGGTTGAAGGGTTGCGTGTCAAACAATATTTTTTGTTCACTCAAGCTTTCACATCATTATATCTCTATGTAGCGGCCTCGGCTGAGTATATTTTATATATACATAAAACTGATGTATTATGCTAAGAAAAAATTACTTGATAACGTCATAAGAAAACATTGATGGCAGTCCATTAACTCACCAACAAACCCTCTCATGTTAAATCCACACACACACCCTTATTATTACATCTGCAACAAAACTCCGCCTATTTTGTATTTCTTTTTCTCTTCTTGTTCTTTTTGAATTATTTTAAAAATTTGCGCCTGTTCTTTTTCATGTTCAACTGGTGCTCAGAATACGTTTGCGATCGATTTTGGTAGAAAAAATGACCTACAAACCCTCTCGTTAAATCCACACACACACACCCCATTATTACATCTACTTTCTACTTTAACAAAACTCCGCCTATTTTGTATATCTTTTTCTTTACTTTTTAAATTTGAGTGGAATTATTTTGGAAATTTGCGCCTTCCGCTTGATTCTTGCGATCGATTTTGGTTAAAAGAACCACAAGTATCACAGCGTGCGTCACATTTCTTATCAGCATGAGTCATGTTATTTCGTATGTGTAGCCTGCCATCAATTTATAAGACGTTATCATGTCAAAAACGATTTTCACATTTAATTAGTTAGACGTCATCAAAAACCCTCTACGATTGATTTACTTTTTTCCAAATTCATTACCGTTTTTGCAACACAAAAAATCTGCCCCTAAAGACCCTTCGCTGTTCACAATTGCATATAATTAATTGCCAACAAAAACTCTGTGTCAATAGAGAGACCGACTCAGAGTAAAACACTGAGGACTGCAAAACACCGCCATTTTGCTCATTTAATACCTTTCAGTCTTTCAAACAATGTTCACGTCTTCTATCAATCACTCCTGCAAGTTTTTCAATTTCGACCCTCTCTTCCGTCTTCATCATCAACACACTCTAATCATTATCATCATCCCGTCCTTTCATCGTTCTTGTCCAACTTCTGTGCTGTGCTCTGTGCTATTTCCTTGCACAAGCAGACCGGAAGTCTCGCCATCATTGTGTTTGACTGAAGTTTGGATCATTTTGTCATGATGAAACATCGACTACGATTGAATGGACAGCCAAATTGATAGCTATTCAATCAACATTTCTAGTCTTTCACTCTTCGAAGAGAATAGCATATATACATTTTTGGTTTTTCATTTTAAGGAAGGTATATAGAGTAGTCCTTAGCCTTTCTATCTATTTGGTCTTATTATTTCCAATCAATCCTTGAAATGCATAATATTTAAGTTTTTTTTATCTTTTGTTTGTTTTCTTTGTAGATACTCTCTGGTGGAAGGATATTATCGAAGCGTAAGGTATTTATCCCTTTTATTCTAGTAATTCATCCTGGGAGATATTAGGTCCACTCAAGGTTCGAAAGCGAGAGATAAAATAAATTGAAATCTATTGAACCCTTAAGAATCGAACCCAATGATGAATCGGGTCTTATTAATTGCAATTTTTGGATCACATTTTTTTTTCTTAATTTTTTTTTCTGCTGTTCGTGTTATCCTGATTGAAGGAAGAATAAGTTCTTTTGAGAAGAAAAATTAATGCACTTTTTTTTGCTGGACAGAAACTTTGGATTGAGTACTTAGCTAGCTTGACATAGGGAAGTTTGGAAGGCGAGAAGATCCTGATAAATTAGGTGTCAAAGCTAATACCTGCTTGTTTGCAGAGGCGATAGAAAGTTTTGAATGGGATGATATCGATTAAAATTTTATGCGAGTGTAGGTTGGAAAAAAATTGTTAAAAGTTCATTTTAACAATTGGTGGCAAGTCAGGCAAATGAATATCAAAAGATTTCATAGTTTAGATAATTTATTTTAGTTAATAAATTCGTAAAACAGTTTACAGCCTTTGACAAAACCTATTATACCATAAAATCATAAGTCGTAAAACATGTCGAAAGTCATTTCAATTTTTCAATAAAAGAAACTTTTTTTATTCAATTTTCAATCATAAATTCTAATCTATTGACAAAAAGCTCCTAAGTTTCATAATTCAATCTATTGTTTGCCCATCCCAGACAATACTTCCATAAATACTCCTCTTCCAGCTCATCCATTTACACTCACCCAACCAACAAATAACCCATTTATACCTTCTAAGAGATCCTTTTCATCCTCGAAAAGCCTAAAAGTTGTCAACTTTTATTTTCTGTTTGTTTTATAAACAAAGTCAAGAATCTCATCTCACTAAGGAATAAAAGCACATAAAACACATTCAATTCGGATACCCAAAAGGATGTCTGACTTTGGGGTTCTTAGGGATAAAAAAAAATTACATCCTTCAAAAAAGGATTTATGAGAATTGTATAATTTTTTTTCCTCAGTATCATTATTTTTTCATTAACTGATCAAGAAGTCAACGTCAAGTACTAACTTAAGAATAAAAACGTATGTGTTTGTGGTAAATAAATAAGGAAAGTCCTTCTTACGACAACTTATGTGTTAAACAAATTAAAAAATTACGAGGATATGTTTTATGAGTGTAGTCGCACTTTGGATGGAAAAAGAAATTCTTTAAGTGATTTTTCAAAGACAAAAATTATAGCCTCCGGTGACAGATGAAAACACTTTCATGGCTTTGCATATTTTCTTTATGCCTTCAGGAGCAGATCCTTGATAGCAAATCAAGGAATAATAGAGAAAAAATGCAGCCGGTAATACCTCATAAGGACTATAAGCTGTCGTGCCAGAAACACTTTCATGGAAAATGCGTCCTTTTCATTTTGCACACTTTTCAAAGGGGATCCTTGGGGATCTAATGGCATTGGAACTGCTTGGTTAAAGGTGACATAATTCTATCCTTAGATAATTTTATTAAGGATCCAATAGAAGAGATGATGCCGACGACGGTAAAGCTGCAGAAGACTGTTGATACTTTGCAAGGAAAAAAGATTTTTTTTTATATGGAGTTGATGCTCACAGTTGCAATTCGTTGAAATGTCAATTTAAAATTGCGTTTAAGATTAGGGATTATTTAATAAATCTTGAATTTTTTTTTAACACTTACCCTGGCTACGTTTCCATACAGACAGACCAAATTAAATAATTTGTCTGTGTTCGATGTTTCTTGATCCAGTCCATAGACCATCATGACGGCGCCCTTCAATGAGGAAAGGAATTTAAAATATATATACATTTTTTTAAATAAATTGGATTAATGTAAATCAATTAATTGTACAAAATTATTTTTAAGCAGATTGCTACGTAGTTCTGATATTTTTTTAAGTTTCTACTGTTTTAAAATAAAATATTATTGAAGGTAATTAGAAAAAACAAATGAAATCCTTGATAAAGTAATATAATTGTAAATAATACTAGCTTGCTCACTCGGCGTTGCTCGGGAAAGTAAAAAAATTACCCTGGCAGGCGTGGCGCCACCTAGTACTAAAAATAAACTTCTTACAAAATAAACTGTAGTAAAAATAGCCTTAGTTACTCCTTACGACATCAGTTATCTTTCTATGAAAATCCCCTCAAAATCATAAATAAGAACTTAAAAAAAAAGCACGGCTTCAGCGCTACCTATGGGTAATTAAAATAAGCTTACTTACTCCTAACAATATAAGATATCTGCCTGTGAAAATTCCGTCAAAATCAGTCCACCAAAAAGAATTTTCGAAAAAAAAACGACCCCAGTGCCACTTAGTCGGTACTTTATATAGCCTAAGTTACACCCTAGAATATCAGAAAGTGTGAAAGTGTGAAAGCCCCGTCAAAATAGGTGCATCCGTTCCCGAGATTAGCAGGAACAAACAGACACAAAGACAGACAGACAGATAGACAGACAAAAAAAATTAAAATTGTGTTTTTGCAGTAAGTACTGAATATATCTTCCACATACATTATTATTTTGATATTAAAAAACAGACATTTCATTTTTATTTATGTAACGGGTGATTTTTTTGAGGTTAGGATTTTCATGCATTAGTATTTGACAGATCACGCGGGATTTCAGACATGGTGTCAAAGAGAAAGATGCTCAGTATGTTTTGACATTTCAAGAACTGAAGCCGAACGATCTGCCACAACGTCGAATTTTCAGTGAATGGGCCCTAGAAAAGTTGGCAGAAAATCCTCTTTTTTATCGACAAATTTTGTTCAGCGATGAGGCTCATTTCTGGTTGAATGGCTACGTAAATAAGCAAAATTGCCGCATTTGGAGTGAAGAGCAACCAGAAACCGTTCAAGAACTGCCCATGCATCCCGAAAAATGCACTGTTTATTGTGGTTTGTACGCTGGTGGAATCATTGGACCGTATTTTTTCAAAGATGCTGTTGGACGCAACGTTACGGTGAATGGCGATCGCTATCGTTCGATGCTAACAAACTTTTTGTTGCCAAAAACGGAAGAACTGAACTTGGTTGACATGTGGTTTCAACAAGATGGCGCTACATGCCACACAGCTCGCGATTCTATGGCCATTTTGAGGGAAAACTTCGGAGAACAATTCATCTCAAGAAATGGACCGGTAAGTTGGCCACCAAGATCATGCGATTTGACGCCTTTAGATTATTTTTTGTGGGGCTACGTCAAGTCTAAAGTCTACAGAAATAAGCCAGCAAATATTCCAGCTTTGGAAGACAACATTTCCGAAGAAATTCGGGCTCTTCCGGCCGAAATGCTCGAAAAAGTTGCCCAAAATTGGACTTTCCGAATGGACCACCTAAGACGCAGCCGCGGTCAACATTTAAATGAAATTATCTTCAAAAAGTAAATGTCATGGACCAATCTAACGTTCTCAAGCTCTTAAAAAATCACCCGTTATATACTACAATTTTATTATTCCATTCGCCCTAACAAAAAATGGTTTTCCAATAAGAAGTTTCATTTTGAATAACCCGCCATTTGTAAAGCTGTCATCTTTTGACATTTGACAATAAGAACCTTTTGGTTCGTCGTGATTCGTGAAGCACCTTCTCCGTCGGCAATAATAACTGGTGGGAAAATTTGAGCTGTTAGGACAAGTAAGTGATGTGAAGACTCGAATATTGCAGTTCTAGCCCGTTGTCTTGATGAAAACTCAGGTTTGTCTATTCCTTGCCGATCTTTGGAACTAGCCACTCCACAAACGATATTACTACTGTATTTTGCATAAAGACTGAGGGTTTTTTTTTCAAACCGTTACTTTTTGACGGTGGGAGTGGTATCCGCATTGGAAAAACTACTATGGCCAAATGGATTGACAAACGACAGGAAGAGTTCAACTTTAAAGTTGCCTTTAAGAGTTCAAACAAGAACTCAGGCCTTCGACGTTTAAATAATTCAAAATCTTTAAAAAAAAATAATAAACCTCACCCTAATCCATATTTGAAACCCAAAAAAAAATCTACCCCTCAAATATCAAATATCATGAGTTTTTAATGGTCTCCTCAAAAAGTTGAGAATGATCTAGTAACTTAAGGATAATTCATCCACTCAAAACGTATATCTCACCTTGAGCACAGCAGAGCTCATCATGAAATGTTTTTTCGTTGCTAATGCAGCCTCTCAGAACCTTCGTCTTACATTATCTCACTTTCAGGGAAAAGAAGTAAAACACGTCCGTTCTGCACAACGATCATATCACAACTGACTAGAGCTGTGTCAATCGTGATTGATTCGGTCTTTACGACCCGTTCATTGAAAAGTATTGATGATTGCAATCACCCTTGCATAAGTCGGTCGTTCACAATTTCAATACTTTTCAAATGAACGAGAACGATACGATGCGGAAAACGAATCAGAAATTCAATCAATCATTGAATGCAATACCGATTACACAATGCACAAAGAACCAGACCAGAGATAGAGAATGATTGAAGTAAATGAACGAAACTAAAGTGAAACTGAATTGAAAAATTAATATTTTTTTACACAGAGAGTGAGACTAGAGAGAGAGATTCATATGCATACACTCAACCTAATGAAATACTAACGGAAGACGGATGTCGCTGTCGTATAGATCTAATCCAAATACAGAGATACATATGGAAACAATGCAAAATGTTTTATTCACAATCCCATTAATATTTCATTGACCGGTATGGGTAGAAATTTAAAAGAGTGAAAGAGAGTAGATATATGATGGATTGGTAAAATGATTGATTGAAAAGACCGAATCTTCGAAATGACCGAATCATGAACGATTGAATCTTTCAAAATAAACGATTGACACAGCTCTACAACTGACTGTATCCCATTAGATGTAATTATTTTTTAAACTCTCTCTCTCTCTCATTCTTTTTGTTACTGCTACAGTTATTTGCCTTTACATCTTACCATCGCAGCATCCCCAGTCTTATGAACTTGCAATCAAAACGATTGACTACATTTCAAATTTTTGGAGCCCCATGATGAAATCCTTATTTTCGGTGACCTCCTTTTTCTAAGCTGAACATTATCAGACGAACAATCGTTTTACATTGCTCTTAATCCCACCTCTGCCAAAGAATATCTCTTCGTTGATCGCCTACCAGATAATTCTAGCCTCTGCCAAGTAAGTGGGATTTTAGACTACATGGGCAGGCAACTTGACATTGTTTTTACAACAGATACCATCAATTCCTCAATTTCATTTAGTCCCCTCTTCCTTTTAACCATAGATAACTTCCAACCTCCCCTCCTGTTTCACATTTTTTGTCTAGTATTCTATACCGCCTAGCCCTCCCTCAACAGATCCGTCTCATGAAGCCGTTTTTTTTAACTACATCCGGTGTTCCCCAAGGCAGCTATTTAGGCCCTCTCCTTTTTACTCATACCATTAACGACATTGAAATGGTCGTCAAGTATTCCTGTATCTCACTGTACGTAAATGATACCAAGTTTTATAAGACCTTTTCTTCAACTGAAGAATCTTCATATTTCCAACAAGATCTCGGTAACTTTTTCAGTATGGTGTTTCGAAAACTTCTTGGAGCCTAATATTTAAAAGTGCCAATCGATAACATTCTCACGTAAATGCATCAAATCCCCTGCCCGTCTCTATCCTCTCCACAGTCAAAACATTTCCTCTGTTCAGGTGATCCGTGACCTAGGCATTATATGCGACCATCAGCTGAAGAAATGGGTTCAGTTTCACTATTCTATCTCGAAAAGGGATGAGAAAATACCATCTACACCCAGCCGACAGATAATTGCGGCTATCTCCTTGTCTTCTCGGTTCGGTCTTAGTGACAGTCTCTCTATTTTTTTTTTTTTTTTTTTGTAAGTTGCCTTGAATGCTTATTGAGGCTATTTTTATTGACCCGAACCGATATAACTCATTCATTTAAGAAAAAGAAATGAGATCACTGCGTCTTTACAGACTTTAGTATGACATTTGAAAAACCTTTTCGCAAGGTCAAAATATACCTAAATTTTAGTAAAATTTTGTATCGTGGCTTTAAACTTACATATTAAATTATTCTGTGTAATTGTTGCTCATCGAATAACTTTATAACTTTATGAAATACCACGTAGCAGTCATTTAAGGCCTCTTCTATTTATTTCATTTACAGATAATTTCTGTCTCGAAACATTCTAAGTGCTTCATTTAAAATTATTTTTAAAATTATTATTTTAAAACTATTACATCTATTTATGGTCAAAAGTTGGATGTTACTAATGTGAACGTAAATGTTAAAATGTAATTTTATGATCATTAGTTAAATGGTGTGGTAAATAAATCAGTTTTGAATTTCTGCAATTAAGTTTAAGAGTCATGGAGAGTTAGTTGCTGACCTTTTTGTTACAAAACAGCTTTTTAATATCATTTACAAGTTTTGTCGCCCTAAGTGTGCCCTGAGTGCCATATAGCAAGGCTGGAACGTGAAGGTTTTTGCGGTTCGTCTTAAGAGATTTAGTCTGGCAACAATTATTATCCCCCAATCCATACAACAATAGACTGGCTTGTGAATAGATGCTCATAATCCTAAACATAAACCTACACATTTATTTCTCCAAAAACAAAACCCTTATTTCAAAAACCGATCCATTAGCACTAAAACCTCTTCTGAATTCCATTAAAAACCCTAGATCCCGTTTGTATGCAAATCCATTAAAATACTCTACCAAATTAAAAACAAATATTTGAGACACAAACATTCTCAAAACCTATATCGTTACAGCTCTAGCCATACCAATAAAATTCCCTATGCTTACGATAAAATATACAAATAGTAAAAAAAAAAACTTACCTGTTGTTGTCCTGTTGCAGCAAAATTAACTGGTCCATTGCGTCCGGCAGCTATTGGTGGTTCTTTCATTAGGCCAGTCGGATGCATAGGGGCGCCCTTCCAATTCTCTGGGGTGGTGGGGTGAAATTCCGGTGGTCCAAAAGGTGGGAATCCAGCACCTGGTCCCAATAGTGGTGGCTCTTTAAATTGAGAATTTAAATTGATTTCAACTGTATTTTCAATTTTTTTTTTCATTTTTTGTTTTATTATTTTTATTGTGGTGCATTAGTTTTTTGGATGTCGTTTTAGTTTTTTTTTAAGGATTCGCATGCGTGCACAAGAAGATTTCAGGAAAACAAACACAAATGGAAATAAAAAAAAAGAAACAAAACATAAAATCAGGATTGGTTATAAAACAAATTAATTAGGATATTCAAATACATTGGTTAGAAATAAATGTTAAATATATATTTTGTTATTTGTTTTTGTGAATTTCATCGCACAAGGATATTTTTTAAGAAAATAAAAAAATGTAAAATTGAGTTTTCTTTAATTTTATGTCGTTTTTTTATCGAAATGAAAACGTTTTTCGATAACAACACAATTCCGAGCCAAAAAGGGAAACTTTTTAATATAACTCAGGAAAACACAGGGTGAGACTTAAATGTAGAAGAATTTTAAGCGAAGTATTGTTTCGCTTAAAATTTTAATTTATATATAAACTTAAATGATACATTTATTTTATGTCAGAGATTTCAGATAATTTGTATAGCTTTGAATGTTGGCTAAAAAAAATAAATTTTTATGAATAATCCTTCTTTACTTTTTTTTTACCTCACCAAATTGAATTAACGAATTTTTTATCGTAATCAAAAAAACATACAAATTAGGAGAAAAAAAAAACAAAAATAAAATCAGTGCTTACATCAAAAATAGTATTTATGACATTATTTTTAATTAAATTTTCATATTTTTTTTTAATAAATCCGCCGTCAAAATGAACATTTAAAAAAATAAAAGACACGACTTGGTCGCGTCTTTTTTAAGTGGAGGCGTCTTTTTGAAAGAGATTTAATTTTAATGTTTTTTTTTTTTTGACGTGCAACTTCTTGGGAATCGTTGTGATTTGAAGCTCGATGAAACGAGAGTGCGTCACGAACGACAAAGCGACAAACACATAAATATATAGAATTAGCTTATCCACCAAGCGTTGCTCGGGAATACCATATATTTTTTCAAAAAAAAAAAACGAACCAGAAGTGGCGCCGCTTAGTAATGAAAATAGGCTTAATTACTTCTTATAAAATAAGCTATCAGCTAATGAAACGATCAAAGCGGCACCAATGAGTGATTTAAATAGTCTTGGTTACACCTTCACACAATATCCATCTGCCTGTGAAAGTCACGTCAAAATCGGGACATAAATAAGAATAAAAAAAAAAAACATTCTAGCACCACCTAGGGTTAATTAAAAATAACCTTACTTAATTCTTACAATATTAGCTTTCTGCCCGTGAAAATCCCGACAAAATCAGTCAAACAATAAGAATTAAAAAAAAACACAACCCCAGTACCACCTAGTGGGTAATTTAAATAGCCTACGTTACTCTCCAGAACATCAGCAATCTGCCAGTGACCATCCCGTTAAAATCGGTGCAGCCGTTCCTGAGATTACCCGGAACAAACAGAAAAATGTTTTAAGCCATCTGATTTCTTTTGCTGTTTTCTATTTTTTTTATCTTTTTCATTTCTAAATCGTTCGACCAGTTTTTAAAAAAAAATTCTTTGAATTAGTCAATTTGAAGAAATCTATAGTTTATACTAGAAAAAAATTTAAAAAAAAATCTATCGATTCATTTTCAAAATATTCCAAAAAACAAAGAATTTTGTTAAATAAATTAATTAAATAACCGGTCATAGGTATGAGAGGTACACAGACTTTTCCTAAAAATTCCAAAAATAGATTTTGCATAGAAAACACCATTGTGAAAGTTTTATCAAAATCGTTGGAGCGGTTTTCGTGAAAAATAAGTTTTTCAGAAAAAGTTATATGGCAGGTACTGTTAGTTTTGGAGCTAGAATGCCAATTCGAAAAACAGTCGGGTGGAGTAGGTACTCTAAAAATACAACGAGTATAATGAGCAAATTGGCCCAAGCGTTTAGGCTGTAGCAATCGATACGGACAGACAGACAAACAGAATTGTCCGATCCACTTTTTTCGCCATCTCTATCATCGTAATATTATGTTTAACTTGCCTGAAAGTACCTATAATTTTTACCAAGTAAAAATCATGAAAATCGGTCCTGTTTACCAGGTTACCGCAAAAGGGCATAATAACCCAATTTTTAAACAGGTTCACCCTGTAACTTGAATAAGAAACAAAACCCAACATCCTGTTTATGGTTGCAATCGTTTAGCTATTTACCATAAATCAGTTTTTCTTCATATTTACTTATAAATTCAAACAACAAAACTCGCCCACAAGGACCATTGTATAATAAACGAAATACACTCAAATGCATTCCACAAGTCCTTGCTAACTATACTCGCGTGCAGGATAAACCAACGAAAAGAAGTCATAAATTCAACAGTACAACCAACTGTTTAGTTTTAATTAATATTTATTTATTCGAAACATTAAGTTTTTGATTTGAGAACCATCCCCCCACAACTGCCTTTCCTAACACAAACAAAAACGCACACACACAAAAAAAAAAGGACAACTCACCAGCTCCCAGGAGTAATTAGTATTAACAAGCTTTGAAAAGGACGCGCGAAGTTACAGTCAGTGATGGAGCATGGCGGTACCAACTTTCGTGTTAACTCCCATGAATCCTCTCTGTGGGACCTGGCTTTGCCGGAAATATTGTGTTAGCAAGGCAGCAGCCTCAAACCAAACCAAACCAACAAAAAAAAGGAAGAAAAACAAACACCAAGGTACCAAGCATGAGGTTTTCCACCACTAACTGGATATGAAAATGGATATAGTTGGCAAGAGCAAAAGCAGACCAACACAGCCACCACACAACGAGGACATTTCACCCTTGGTTTCCGGGTGACAAAGTGGAAACAATTTTGTTAAAATTCAGTTTTGTGTTCCCTTCTTTCATTCGTCCTGGCGGCATTCGGAGGAATAAAAATCCAAGGACTATCCGTTAGTTATGTTGAATGAAGTGAAAGCCGAACACGCAAACCTAAAGCCTCACAACAAGCTGTACACAAAATGTGGGCGGCAAGGATAGGTTTGAGTTTTTTTTTCTTTTTACCACAACAAAAAAACGAACACTGAAATAATTGAGGACATTTTTCTTATGAAATGCAGAACTATTAGGTGCCGACGTCATATTTTAGCACCAACCAACACACACACACACAGGAGGTACATCCTTTAGAGATAAATGGATATAATGGCAAATATTTCAAGATTAATAATGTATATATTCATATGATGGAAAAGGAGGCTTTTGTGGGATAAGGGTGGCCATGGATAGGGGGGACTTTATGGTGCGTAATATTTTATAGAAAACACCAGGATTAATGAGAGCCTTGAGGTCATTTTCTCACACGCATCAACATTAAAATAATGAAGTATCTGGTGGGTGAGGTAAAAAAGATTTAAATAATATATAAGGGGGTGGGTGGGGGTGGTTAAGTTTTCGAGCAATTTCAATGGAGGCACCAAAGTTGAAAAAAAAAATGCAAGACAAATTTATTTATGCAGGACTTTATAATAGGACTGCTTAAGAATTAACATCACCGTCAAGAAAGTACCATAGAAATGTTAACAAAAATTCCATCTTTTATCGTTTTATCATCCGAATAATATAATTCACATTCAGGTATAAAAGAAAATTATTTTAGAGCCACAAATTGAAAGTTACACTTTTCAAAGGCAACTTTATGTCACAGTGTGTTGAATTTCATTTCACTTATCACTTTAATTTAAGGATTCGTATTTCTTTTTCCATACAACCTCCATCTGTAGTTAGGGTTTAGATGAGAAACCACTCAATTTCTTCGTGGTTTGCCCTGGAAACAATGAAGGATGAAAACTTTTTTTTTTTAATTAAGAAAAAATTATTCAAGAATGCAAACTTAAACAAAAAAATTACTTACATTTAAAAACAAAATCCATCTACCCGTTTCTAAAATATTGATTTAAAACAAAAAAAAAATAAGAAAATTAATAAAAACACAAAAAAAAGTTTTAGGCTACCAATATCTTCCTGAATATCAAAATTTGATTGAAATCCGATGACCAGTTTTCGAGAAAGTCGAAGAAAAAAACCGTTCTATGGGAGGTACCGTTTTTAGCCCACCATCTTGAATTGTTTATTCAACAGAACATAACCTACATTTACAATATACATTTACAAAATAAGCTTATGAAGAATATGTTGTCCACAGTTGAGTATTCGTTCCAGAATATCGGCCTGATATTCACTTGGCTTGTACCCATAGTGTCAGTTTGTTCAGAATCACAAAAGTGAAGATTTTTATGACAGAGTTCATGAAAGATATGCCTTTATAAATGGGTAGGTCGATTTCGTCACCCTTCTTGAAAATTGGGAAGAAAATGTTTCTTTGGAAGCTATCTGGAAATTCATCACTCCTAAATAAGTAGTTGTAGATGTCCGTTAGTTTTGACAAAAAGTTTCCTGATGCGAACTTGTAACATTCATAAGGGACTCGATCGTCCCCTGGCGCCTTATTGATTTTCCATCTATGAAGGACAGTCATTCACTTCTTGGGTAGTGAATGAATGAATGAAAGAATTTTGTTTTCGACCAGTAGGTAAGCCAACTGAAATTGGGATGGTCTTCCCGACATACTAAGCAGCCTCTCAAAGTGTACCGCTGACAGCGTCTACTTACTTCGGTTTTCCTTGCAAAAGGAACGCCATTTAATTCTTCTGCAAGCTTCCAGAAAGCACGACTGTCTCTTACTTGCCCAAATCAATTTATGAGGTTTAGGGAATATTGTTTTGGGTTTTGCCCTGTTTGAGTCTTGATACATCAGTTTTGCTGCGTTTAAATTTGTTGTTCCGCTGAGTTTCAAAAAACTAAACGATTATTATTCCTGGCTACATCGCATTCCCGATCAGACCATGGGTCTCTCCAATTGCTTTGTATCATGCCCACTAGTAGCTCAATACCACGGACTTAATTTGGTCGTCATTTACAAGACCCAGTTTTGAGTCAAAGTTAGCTGGGTATGGCATCAAAAAACCGTTCATCCACCGGAGCTTTAATAACAATTTTTGGCCTTATTTTAATTGTTCTAAATGTTTATTAAATTTGCTAAAAATTCTCAAAGGAAAATGGTCGGATTACGCCAGCTGTTTTACCCTTAAGTTTTTTTTATCCATTCAAGCCACTTTCCACGTATGTATAAGGCAGTAATCTTTTGTGGAACTGGTAATTCCTCTCATAAAGGTGACCAGCTTTGTTGCTTTGCGTTCTTCCATTCAGTAAGCTTAGACCGATCGATTCGCACATTTCTATGAATTTCCTTCCATTAGTGTCAAGCGTGGCGTCACATGCTGATCTCATTGTACGAATCGATGCTGGAGTAAACTCAGATGCCATCTGAATCATCTAAGAATACCCCACCCGAGAGCGTTACAATTTCAACCACTATCCTATTCATTTTCTTTACAAGAAAGCACTTTGTGTGTTTTTTAAATGGTTTTTTAATTCCGAAAAGACATCCTTCACTTGCTCGTCCGTGTGCATGAGTTCTCACTGTTGGGATCCATTTCCGGGAAACAATTATCATATTTCTAAAGAAAAATATATCGTTTTGTCTAATTTTATCAAAAGTCTTTAAAAACGGTTTTACTAGCTAAACCTTTTTTTAACAACTTCAGAAAAACTAAATATGATTTGGCAGCACCTTCACTACAGTTGAAGGTCTTCTGGTGGGATTTTCGTTTGTTGTGACATCAAATGTCAATTATCTACTGTTAAATCGTTTAACTTGTCATAGTGAGTTGCAATCAGTCAATAAATAATAAACCACAGATTTGACATGTGTCACCAAAACAACATGGTCGCCAACCGGGACAATTGCAAAACCCTTAAGAATAAAATAAGATAATAGTATTAAATATAAGAACCACACAAAAACTTCACTAAAGATTGAGTACCAGCAACTTATAAACCAAAAAACACACAAAATCAGAGTTAGTTACGACTTCTTCGTTGAAATTCTTTAAGAATTTTTTTCTTTATATTTAAACTTTAAGGACCATCCCTTCTCCCTTGTTCCTTTAAGCAATAATACGTAAATTTATTTTATTGGATTATTTCTGTATAAATTAATAAAATCAAATGCACAGTACAATGAAACAAGTCCTCATATCCCTTCAGGCAATTCAAAACCGATTAATTCTGCATCGAAAATCAAATATAGGTACTCAAAAAACATCTCAATTATTCAACCAATCGAAGGCAAAAAAAAAAAAAAAAAAAAACAATGAAACAAGTATTCAAAAAAGACAAAAAATTCAACCCAATTTTCAAAAGCTGTAAATATTTACATTCTTCGCTATGCAAAAGAATTTTTGTTTTTAAAAAATTCAGTAAGCCAAATACCCAAATACTCAATTCTCGCCATATAAGTACATTAACAACAATCTACAGTGCGATAGTGAAATTCACACTTAAATCCCCACAGGAATTTTCCCACACACACACACACATACAAAACTTCAACAAATCTAAAAATAAATCCCCAATTTACATATTAGTCTTTTTTTTGTGAAAAATTAATGTCACAGAGCAGCAATATAACCAACCAACTATAGAATACAAAAATGTTAAGCCTGCAAAAAAATATAAATTCAGTTTCCCCATACATATATTCGATTGGCAGAAAATAATTTTTGTTTTCCATTCCTCCACCCCCTCCCCCCCATCATTCCATTTTTTTCGAGAAATCCTTCCAAAAAAAAACATCGTACACAAACTGAAAATCCAGAGAAAGCGAGGGAATGAGTTATTAAATTCCCAACCAACAGACAGGCATAGTGGATGGGATGCCTCTACCCGACCCACAGGGCCAAAGGTTTAGGACTTTCCCATACACACACATGTATAATGGATATCCTTCCGATGTTAGTTTGGCATTCAAAAGCAAAATATCTCACTCACATATTCAATATTCGATAACAAAAAGGGACAAGAGATTTTTTCAAGGAACATCCTTGGAGATTTAAATATTGACGAGGATTTAATGGTATTAAGGGCAGAAGTGGCACTGATGCATATGTCAATAAAAAACCATGCAATATATGAGACCGAACGGATACATTAAGTTATCAGGACGAAAAGTGTTCGTCTAATCCTCCAAACGCTGTTGTTTTTAAATTCCTCTTTTAGCGCCATCTATGGCTCAGTGCTGTGTCCTCAATTCTGCTCATTAAACCCGGCTTAACCACAAACAAATAGCTTAAGAGGCCATAGCTGTCAATTTTGTGACGGCCATTTAATGCGATTTCAATTGAAATTAAAATTAAAACCACTCCTTGAATACATATAGATGATTGACAATCGGCCATTTTTTTTTTGGCTCAGCAGGAAATACGCACACAAAAGCTAATCCTGCAATTAATTTGCTCCATTAATTTGGAGGAAAGGTGTCGTTGTCAAGGCTGTTATGCGTATACAATATAAGGACGCACACATCACACATCCCCCATTGCGCTTTCAAAAATCGCACCTCACTTCCTTCCGCATCACAGGAGGAAATTAAATGGAATTATTCCTTGAACCATAATTAACAGCCTTCACACCATGATTGGATGGATTGGAGTGATAGAGGGGAAAGGAGGCATTTGAATAGGTTACCATTCATGCTTATCCTTATTCATTGGCTGGATGTCCTTGTCGACCGAAATTGATTTTTGTGTGTGTGCTTTCGTGATGGTATGGCGTGCCTCGTCTGTCTGCCTTTTGGCATTTTCACAAATGAAAAGCAACAGGAAACTGGAACAAAGACGTAGATGGCGCTGCTGGAGGATATCCAGAGAGCCAGAGTGCGTTCGTTTTGTTTGCCAGCCAGTAGGTCTTCTGACAATATTCGGAGTTGGTTGGAGTGGAAATATGAAATGTGAAACACCTTTGCGAAATTAGGTTTTCGTGAAATGCGATTAGGCATGGATAATCGCTCTTTGGTCTTAGCATCGCCTTTGAATTCATCTTGGTTTTGGTTATAGGAGATTTATGTGAACATCTTTGCATCTTAATCCTTGGAAGGGGATTTGTGAGAAAAATGAGAGAAAAAAAATTGTTGTTTCTTCAGGCGAACAAAAAAAAAAACACGTATACGCCCGGGTGTACGTTAAATATTAATAACGAAATTGGTTCAAATAAATTTTGCTCCGTAAGCCTGACTAATTCGAGGGAAATGCGTGAAATTAAAACAACTGTGCCAAGAGATGCAGAATAAACCACGAAAAATATGGATAAGACTTTAAGAATTGTCGTGAAAAATGTGAATTTTAGTCTTAAATGATGTCGCAGAAGCTCGACAAGATAATATTAACAGTTAAAGTTTTTATTTGAAAAAGATACAAAGGAAAAATGAAGTTCTACTCTTGCCTGATAATGACCAAACCTAAAACACAAAGCAAGTTGGATATTGATGACTTTTATGAGCCTATTTCGAACTTCTTATTAATATTTATTTATCCTCCCAACTAACAATTTAACTTGTATAAGGTTCTCAACAAGCTATTTTATGACAGCTATAGTAACATTAAAAGGCCTGATATAAATATATTTATGACTTAATTTATATATAAGTTATTTTGGCGCACATTACGGAAGCTATTTAACTGCTATAGGACTTCTGTTGATCGGTCTTATAGCAGCAAATAGCTTTTCATGAAATGTTATTAGCTTGTCTGAGCAAGTCATTTTGTGACAGCTAAATGCTAATAGCTTGCTCTGGATGTTATAAAAAGGCCTTACACAAGCCTCTCAAAGATTCTTATTTCTAATAACCTTTTATTTTATTTACAACCGAATTTATTTATAAGACTCTTGATGTTAGCAAATTAATAAAGTTTGTATAAGACCTTTATAGGCAAGTCTTACAAAAATTGTTTGCATTGACTTGTCGTGCTGCTGTAAGGCAGCTATTATTTTTTTTAACTTTCAGTAAACATCTTCGGAACTGGCCATTTTGAAACTTAATCTACAAGCCTTTAATAAAGCTCGCCAAAAACACTTTTTAGGGCTTTTAACAGCTATTTTTTAATTGTCGAAGTTAGAAATGTGTGGCTTGCGAAAGTTTGCTTTATACAAGCTCTATGCAAGCTATTGCTTAGTAAATTAAAAAATTACCCTATACAAGGAGTTCCCCCGAAAAAGGGCTATGTTGAGAAAGAAAACTTTAATCTTTAGACATAGAAGTCCGACACATTAAACCTATATGGGACAATTTGAAGGAAAATTGTTTGGTGCAGTAGATATAGTGTTTGGTTTCTTCGACTTCTTCTGATTGGTTACAAATGGAATCCGAAACTCTTTTTAACACCTTTTATAAATCCATGGAAGGAGTGAGCTCTTGATATAGCATAGTCGATTTGTGATCCTAAGTCGCGAAAGAGCTGTAAGCGTTTAATGGAAAGCTTCTGAAATTGATAAGATCAGAGAGGGAGGCTTTTTCATTTTTTCGAGAAGACGTTATTAGTTCGCATTTGATAATGAAGCTCGAAAAAATTCCAACTCCATCAAATGACGAATGAATTTAGGTCACTTTGAAGCAAGAGAGAATCATGATTAGAGGATATCGCCTAGAAGCTGTTTGCATCATCAGCATAAAGGGAGAGTGAAGGTGTTTGAACTATCTTCTTGGCATCATTTGACAGGGATAAACAAGAGAGGTCCAAGATGGCTACTTTGGGGTACCCCAGCGGTGGCCACAAAAGAAACTGAAAGAGCAGAACGAAAACGGACTTGGCGGTTGTCAAGATACGAGAATGTCCATTTGAGAAGGTAAGAACTGAAACCAAGAAAGGAATACTTAAAAAAAATTAAACTTTGAGACGTAGTGACCTCTACTTCGTTAACTTTTTCCATCGCAGAGTGAAATATCAAAGATTTCCATTGGAAAGAAAGTATTTCATATAGAATGCTCTTGAAGTGTTAGGGCATATGAGAAAGTTGAGATATGGGTCGATAGTTAGAAACTGAATATTTTCTATAAATCCAGAAAAAATCCGGCGGAAAAGGACCACCACGACCTGGATTATTCTACTCTTTGAGTTCAAGGAGACCATTAAGGGCTAAGGGCCTTCCTCCAAGGGCTCCACCTGACCTCTGATAACGTGGTAGGCTGGTAGGGCTCCAGGTTTTGGATTATTCCATGTCTGAGGCCAACTAAATACAGGTGTAGTTGTATATGTTACATTTTGACGACACAGGTAAACACCAGTAGTTTTAACCCAAAACAAACCTTTGAATTGGCCACCTCGTTCGTGTGGACTACTTATTGTGAGGGTACGCCAAATCTCCGATCTATGCTCATAAACCAGCAACGATTGATCATTTAGAAGCGAACATTTGACGAACTTTTGACGAAATAATATCGGGTATGCTCGAAAAGGTGGTGCCAAATTGGACCGACAGGATGGCGTTCATAATTTTTGGTCATACCATTGAATTTGTTGTTTTATTTTTTTTTAAAAAAAGTTTTAGGCCTCTAAAAAAACAAACCTAAATTTTATTTTAAGAAGAATAAGCCATCGAAAGGTCTACTTTCCAGGAACATCTGATTTTTCTGGTGGAAGCACATCCTGATCTCTCGCTTTGGCGATTTGAACCGACCCACCAGATCATCCGATTTGAGCGCTCCAGACTTTGTTGTATGGTTACTTGAAGCCCCGTGTTTATGTTAACAAGTCTCTTTTTGACTTTTGAAGCCCTTAGCGCGAATATCCCGCAGGAGTTCGAGAACCAATCGACGAAAGTTCGATTTTAAAGATATTCATTAAATAAGAAAATTCATTAGTAGAAGCAAACAATTTTTTCATAATACAAAAATTACAACCAAACAAAAAATATCGATTTTACAACATTAAGAAATGTTTCGACCTAAATCAAGATTAAATTCAAATTAAACTCAGGACCTCCTCTCACTGTTTATTTCCATATATTTTGGTTATAATGTTACAAATGTCCTTCCAGTGATAGTCAACCCTTTCACATAGTTGGCACATACCAAATGACATTTTATGCATAAGTTGTAACATTCATTTATTTAGTCTCAACTAACATAATTTAAATCATTTGACGCCAACACGTGACTTGTCAAAAACAGCAAGTAGTCAGCAATAGCCAGGAAGCCAATGGCAACATATCAGTGTCGTCCTCGAAAAGGACATTCGTGTTCATGTCGGAACGGAGTCATGTCTTTGGATTCACATGTGTCAACCGATCTGTGTCTTTGACTCTTTGAATTATTGCATTCAAGGGTTTGTTAAACATCTCTTGTCAGCTTTAAGAAATTATTAGTAGAGATGCGTGTGTAGATGTTTTTTTTAGTAAAACTTTAAAGATCCTAAAATAGACAATTTTAAACACACCTGAAAATATCCTTTTGATGGATCAACATAGAGGACAAGAATCCTGTGAAGGAACGCTTCTGTTATTCGGAAACCCTTAGTGTAATCTATTTTTGGCAACATGTGTAAGTTATTTTGACAAGGGTGGCTATAAAGGGACCGAAAGGATCTTCTATTTGAAATAAGGTAAATTATGTTTTTTTTTTCTCCTCAAATGATGATGATGTCTGTTCATTATTTTGAACAACAACACCTGCGACAAAGAATCCTCATTTGCTTTTCAATTTTATAAAAATACACATTTTTTTTCTTCAAATATTCTAACATTCAACGAGTGGTTGCTGATGACGACATGTTGAACAAAGATAAAGTTTCATTCAATGAAGGTTGCTAGAAGCCGACAAGGACGAAGAGCTCGAAATGGGGCTGAGTTATTTGGTAAGACAGATATTACCATAAGGTAAATATTTGACCTGTGGATTGAGTGGCAAATTACTCGTGTTTCAAAGCTGGAAAGTTTTTTTGGGGTTTTGGTGTGGAGTTTTGTTCCCTCTATTACATCCGTCCTGTGCCAGTTCACCTAGTTATAGGTGCTATGGCTTTTGGGAAGTTTTAGACATTGATTTGCATAGAATAATTGAGTTGTAAGATATTGTTCTAGCTAAGGGGACTCAAGACAAGTGGATTCAATGAGGTTGAGTTAGAATGGGATTTGTCATTATTTGTTTGTAAATATTGGCTAAAACAAAAGAAATGGTTTCTGATTCTTATTGGCTTAAAAGTCGAAGAATCTAAATTTTTACGTTCATAATGTCCTTATACCATCGTTCATCACCTCAAACCCGCTTCCAAATAAGATCAAAGGAACATTCCAGTCGATGCTGGGAATATTGAAGAACGGCGCAGTGGAGGAAGACTGGGACTTAGGTGGCGCACGCAAAAGGAAAATACCTCGACCAAATGAAAACTGAAAGCAGCTAACTTAGAATGGATCTGGCTGAAGAAACTTGTTGGTTGAGGCTCAGGGCTGACTGCAGCACCACCTAAAGTGAATTCATTTAAGCTTGTGCAACGAATTGTTTTCAATTTTTTTTAAGTAATGTAAAAACCATTCATATATACAAGTATACAAAGTACTTATAACAAAAAACACACATTTCAAATTTTTTGTCTGACTGTGCGTTTGTTCCGTGTGATCTTGGGAACGGCTGCACCGATTTTGACGGGGCTTTCACTGGCAGATTGCTGATTTTCTAGGGAGTAACATAGGCTATTTAAATCACCCACTAGTTGTCGCTGGGGTTTTTTTTTACTTGTGTGGAGTAATTTTTTACGCTTTCATAGTCGGTATTACGATTCCAATACGCGAATATTTTTCGATACTATTGTATTTTGTGTACTAGATTTGGTACTAGATTTAATATTTATTAGTAGATTTAGTACTAGATTTTTTACGTGATATGCGGAATTGAATATGATGTGAGTTAACGGGCTGTATGTTGGTGTTGGTGTCATCAATGTTTTCTTATGACGTTATCACGTAAAATTATCGTCCGTAAACCGAGCAATCGCTACTTTTTTTCAACCTCGATCCTAAGCTCGTAGAAGACGGATGTCGAGGTGCGCGCACAATTAGTTAAACGAAGTCCAAACAAATAATTGTTGCGCGTTGTTATCGCGAGTGCTTTAAGGAAAAAAAAATAATACACGCTCGTTGAGAAATTGGAAAAAAACCCCTCGCGTGTGCTGTAAAAAAAAAATAATAGTGTTCACTCGCGTCGTAGGATGAATGAAAAAGATGCCCACTCGCGCTGAAGAAGAAAAAAAAAATAAATAAAACGCATTCGCATAACAAATTATCCTCTATTCTGTCCCAAGACCTTTGTGCTTAACTGCCTCTTTCTTATCTACTGTAGGCATCGTATGACCATACAATGCTTGCGGTAAATAGATAAGGGCATCTGAATTTGTCTTATTGTGCTGAATGTTTGGATTGATTTTTTGTAAACAGGCTGTCTTATGGGCATAACACCTAATTGATTATTACAGAAGTTAATTTTGATTTTCACTGCGCAGTTTGACTTAATCAGAGTTGTGTTTTGTATGTAAGTATTTTTAAATGGTAAGTGATTTTTGTGTCGTGTATTCAAATGTTCGTGGTTTAAGAAAGAATTTCTTTCACGTGTACGTCTACACTGTTCAACACAGGCCAGCTGTTTTGGCATTAAGTGAAACTCAGGTTGGAGCAAATACTGATTTATCAGAATTTGCTCTACATGGGTATAGCTTGGTGCCATTACTCTTTTCTCATCATGGTCTCGTGGTCTATGTTAGGAATGATATTGCTTGCCAGAGCCTTCCCCAATATGGGCAATGTTCCAACACGGACTTTAACTTCTTATGGCTCAAATTCACTGTCCGCAAGCATGTCATTCATTATTGTTTTATTTACAGGAGTCCAAATCTTGACAGTAATTCGACTTGTAACGAGTTTGATGCACTGTCTGATTCCATCTCGAAAATTGTTTCCCTTTGTCCTCGCACTGAAATCGTTATTGCGGGCGATTTCAATGTACACAATTCCAACTGGCTCCGCTATTCTGGTCAGACAACACCCAAAGGAAGGTATGTCGAGCTCTTTGCCGGTTTACATCACCTTACCCAACTGATCGATGTGCCAACGCGTATACCGGATGTTGTTGGGCAAGCCGCCCATACTCTTGACTTGTTTCTTACTTCTCACCCTGATAAATATACCATTAGTGTAACTTCTCCATTTGGCACTTCAGACCATTGTATCATTTCAGCTAATTTCTCATCCCCCACCCATCCAGTTAAAGAAAAACTTCCCACCAGGACCGTTTGGCAATACGAGAAAGCCAACTGGGACGGCCTGAATTTCTTTTTCCGAAACTTTAACTGGTCACTATGCTTCCTCGATAGTGACATTGATGCCAGTGCTGAAATGATCACAAATGTGATTCTTATAGGGATGCGTGCTTTTATTCCTAACAGAGTAAAAAGCATCAAACCTAAAGAAAAGTCTTGGTTTAATTCTGAGTGTAAAGAAGCTATCCGGCTCAAAGAAGTAAGTTTCCGATCTTACAAAGCCAACCCTACAGAGGAAAATCGGAAAAAGCACAAACAAGCAAGGAACTCATGCAACTCCGTTATAGAAAGAACCAAATTTTTGCATGACCAAAAATTACGGCAAAAAATTCTGCAGTGTCCCAAAGGCAGTAAAAATTTTTGGTCATTTGTAAAAAATATAAAAAACTCCTCGACATCTTCGGTTCCAACGCTCATCGACAATAACAAACCAATTGTTTACTCTTCAGAGAAGGCAAACTTGCTCGCCGCCCATTTCGCTGCCAGCTCCACGCTGCCTCAAAGCAACGTTGCCCCTCCTGTACTTGAGAATGTAAATTTTTCCATGGGACACATTTTTTTCCGCACTCGTACAGTAGCAAGAGTTCTCAAAGATCTCGATATACACAAATCCGCTGGCCCGGATGGTATACCCCCGATTCTTCTGAAGAGGTGTTCTTCCACACTGGCAAAGCCACTGCGTAAGCTTTTCCATCGCTCCTACTCTTCTGGAATCTTTCCTAGAAGATGGAAAACAGCATTTGTCCAGCCTGTCCCTAAGAAAGGTGACCCATCCTCCCCCTCCTCCTACCGACCCATAGCACTGACATCCCTTCTTTCTAAGGTCATGGAAACACTGATTAACCGTCAGCTTAAGGAATATCTCGAAGATGGTAAGCTTCTCCATGACCGTCAGTATGGCTTCCGCAGCAACCGTTCCACTGGTGATCTGATGGCATATCTCACCGAACAGTGGAACAAATCTTTACATCGCTTTGCTGAAAGTAAGATTATTGCTCTTGATATCTCCAAGGCATTTGATAGAGTTTGGCATGAAGCTCTCTTATCGAAAATGCGTGCTTTTGGGATCGATAATACTCTTGTTCGTTGGATTAGAAGCTATCTTCTGGACCGTTCAATACAAGTTGTATTGGACGGATTCAAGTCTGATTCCCATAAAATAAATGCTGGTGTGCCCCAGGGCTCTGTTCTGTCTCCGACTCTTTTCCTCATTTTTATAAATGATCTTCTGTCTGTTACTTCTAATCCACTTAACTGTTTTGCTGACGACTCTACCCTCAGCTTTTCATATTCGTTCGATAATTCACGTCCTTCGCCTTCGGACGTACAATTGCAACGGTGCCGTATGTCAAGCTCATTAAACTCCGATTTATACAGCATTGTCAAATGGGGTAATAGAAATCGTGTGGAGTTTAATGCTTCGAAAACTCAATGCTGTCTTCTGTCGTTAAAGCTAAACATTCCCCCAATGCCATTGTCCATGAATGGCACTTACATCGAAGAAACCGAAAAGCTCTCAGTACTCGGTATGTGTGTCAACGACGATCTCCGTTGGAACGACCATATATTTGAGATCGCTAAGAATGCTGCAAAGTGCTTAGGTTTTCTGTATCGGTGTAAGAAGTATTTTTCCCCATCTGATCTGGCTACAATTTATAAAGCGTTTATACGCCCTAAACTCGAGTATAACTCCCACCTCTGGGCAGGTGCTTCGCAAACATCGCTTCACCTGCTTGATAGAATACAAAATCGAGCGTTAAGATTGATAGGAAATAGAACTGCCGCTAAAACAATTGCCCCACTCGTACACCGACGCAATGTTTCATGTCTTTCCTTATTTTATCGTTTCTTTTACAAAAAATGTTCACTCGAAGTAGCCAGTTGCATTCCTCCCCTTAAAAGTTTCTCCCGTAATACTCGTCTCGCAAGGAATGCCCATCAGTTCACCCTTGAGCCCAATTTCGGACGTACCGTGAAATATAGGGATTCTTTTTTTAGCCGAACGACACGAATTTGGAATAGTTTACCCGGCGGGATTTTCCCTTGCCATTTTGATCTGCAAACATTCAAAACCAATGTTAATCGGCACCTCCTATCTCTCCCCTCCCTATCTTCGTAATGCCCGCGCAGTGTTACATTAAAAGGGAAACACATAATCCCTTGTGCGCGCGTTAATTATAAAAAAAAAAAAAAAAACCTCAATGTTTCAACTTCTTACAATTTCAATAAACAAAAAAGCAAACTGAATAGTGTTGCAATATTTGTGTTAGTGAGGAACTCAAATGATGAGAATATTCAGGAAAACGAAAGGAAAGATTCCAAAAACATGATTTAATGCGAAAAATGTTGCTTATTAGATCCAAATCGAATCTATCAGATTTGCCAGATACAAAGCAATTAAGAACAAAGACAGTTATGATTGTTCCCTCAAATTTTCAGACTCGTAATGTATTTTAGGCTAAGTAAGGATGCCTTTCTTTACCTTCTCAGTGAGTTGAATGATATTTATCACAGAGAAAGCGTACTTGTCTGTTGTTCCCCTTATTTTAGAAAATTATTAAACGTCCTTTTATTTCCTTAAAAATAGTGTAGAAACAAGATTTTTTCTTTTTCAAAATCGTAGGAACGGTTTTTGAATAAAACAGGTTTTTTAACAACTTTTTTCAAAATTAAAAAAAAATTCAAGAATGTAAACTGAAGCACAAAAATAACCATCATTTAAAAACAAAATTCATCTAAATATTGATTTTTCAAAGAAACATTTAAACAAAAATATTAAAAAATACAAAAAAAAATCTTAGTTAATATTTTAAATTGAAATTTTTCAGGTTACCTACATCTTCTGACTTGCATTAGAGTACTTACTAGCTTACCCACCCAGCGTTGCTCGGGTATGTCATACATTTTCAAGCAAACGAAACAGTCGGTCGTGGCGCAATCTAGTAATCAAAATAACCTTCGTTACTTCTTACAAAAATAAGCTATCTGCTTGTGAACGACCCCACCTTAAACACCTTTGACAGTAAAAACAGACACTTCATTTTTATTTGCATATGTGTATAGATGTATAGATATGAGCTGCGAAAGTTTTTTTCAAATAAGTTGTAAGATTTTAAGCTCTTTGTAGACATCTGATCTGACCATTAAAATTCTTTTTTTCTATTTGCCTGTTTCAAAATCACGTTTTTCTCAAGCGACTGTAAACTTATGATGAAAATTTATTAAATTTTCATTTAAATGTCATGGTGAATAATACAAACTGACAGTGAAGGTATATTAGGGTGAAATTGAATAATTTTAATTAAAAAAATATGAAAATACCCAACATTCCTGCGAAAAGATCAACAAAATAACAAATACACCTACACTAAGCTTAAAGCTATCTCTTTTCCCTAAATGTCCATTAAATCCATGACATTTAAATGAAATAATCCCATGTCGCTGCAAGGATTTCCATCCTTCATTCAATCTCCCATCAGGGAGCCCTCAAGGATTCCAGCTATGTGTGTGAAATATATATATATTTGTTACAAAACACAATTGAATATTATGGAGAGTGAATTTTTCCAACTATGACTTGCGTCATAATCTCACGACATAAATCATTTTAATTACTGGGATGGCAGCAATAACAATAAATAAAACTGGGGTAGCCCAACAGCGCCGTTTCACCCTATTCCATTTCAGTAATATATTTCGAAAGGACTGCAAGTTAATTAAAGAAAAAAATAAAAAATAAAAAATACGTTGACAGCTCTTATTGCTGCACTCGCTCCTTGTCATTGAATCTGTGGTGGTGGTGATGAGCTTTGTTTTGTTGCAATTTACTTATTTTTACCTCTTAACGCCCACTCATGGCCCCTTCGTGTTCTTGAGAAGCTTTACTCTGTCCTTATAGCTTTCTTAGTCAAGGATTCGGAAAAAAAAGAAAATATATGTGTGGGGAAAATTAAACAGTTTTTTTTCCTCGTTTTTGTGGAAATATTTACTGCCATTTCCGTTGGAAATGAACGAAGCTAAACTGGGCGGACGCCTTGCATTGCGGTCCTGCGTCGTCCTTGAGTAAGAGTAATTCATTATAATTATATTATTGATCCTTTTTTTTAACACCCTCACGTTGTCTGGCAAGTGTAGGACAAAAAAAATAGTAAAAGGAGTGCCGGGGAACTTCAAGCTGCTTCATAATAAATTCATATTAAAATGTTTCCTTCCACTTCGATCCTAGACTGAGTCGTCCTTTTTTTTTGAGTAAAATTTCTTCCAAGAAGTTTGAGTTAAATTTATCAGGGGCAGATTAAGCATTTTTTATGATTTTTTTTTGATTTTTTTTTTTGTGGATAAAAGTTGAGAAAAGTGTCAAGTGGTTAGTTCGAAAAGTGAATCCATTTAGTTCCATCATCCTGGCTGACTTATTAAGTCTCGCGTTATACTCGTTGATTATGACGAATCGCTATAATTACTTTGGTTTTTCCTAGATTTTCTTTTTGTTTTTCCCATTTTGTGCTTAATAACATTTTCAAGCTAATTGCTTATCCTTTTTACGGCTGGACGAGTTGTATATTGTTGGAGTTTAATGCCAACAATAATTAGAAATTCTAATTGTATTTTATTTCTTTTGTTGTTGTTTGGTGTAGTGTAGTGGTAGTTGTTGTGTCTTTGGGATTGCTATGACTTTATGCATATATTTGTACGAGAAAATTGGAATAACACTTTTATGCTAAGTGATGATTAATTACAATGGATTCTATTTCATTTATCTTGGTTATTTAACTTTCACAATTTTTAAACTTGGAAAGGTCTTTCGGCACAATAGGATGTTTCGTTGATAAATGTTACAGTGGGCTCAGAAGCATGTTGTTAAATTTTTTAAAATAACGTACGATGATGGATGTGCTTTTGAAAGTCTAGAATTTGACACATTTTTTAGAGATTTTATTTTCGAGATATTTTTAGTGTAAAAAATTGAATAAGTTTTTCCAAAAGTTGTTTAAGCAGAAAAGTTGATTGACGAGAGGCACATTACAAAGGGTGATCCAATAGGCGGTACAGGTAATATTTGTCAAATGGCTTATCTGAATTGTGGAAACTTATTTCCACAATCAATGGTCAGTTAAAAGTTGTTCGACCACATTTTGGTCATCATAGTCGTCCAACTGAACGCACTAATATTTATAAAACCATCACCAAATTCTGAACGAATTTTACATTATTGGATATTCATGCAACAACTGCAACTGCTGTAGTAGCAGAGGGTATTCGTGAAGACCGTAATCAATTCGTCACCGTTATCAAGGAAATGTTGTGGCGTATTTTGAAGCCTTATCTTGGATAAGAAGAAGCGTCCAAAATACAACTCGTTTATGAATTCAAGTTGACTGAGTTCGGTGTACGTTTTAATTTAAATGTGTGGGCCTTGAAATAGCTTACAATAGAATTGTTTTAATTCAAAAAAACGTTTATAGCGACAAAACTTATATTTGGTTTATAGGTTGGCTGCATTAATAAGTAAAATTGCCGTATTAGGAACCCAAGAACAGCCATAGGCAATCCAACAACTTACAACGCAACCCCAAAAACCTGCTGTTTGGTGCGGTTGATGGGCAGGCGGCATCATTGGACCGAATTTCTTTAAAAAAATGAGGAAAACTGTTAACGAACTGCGCTACAGAGCAATGATCAATACATCATCAGCGTAATAAGATAGAGTAAATAAGATAGATCATTTCAAAACACCAAGTAAGTTATTAATAAAAAGTGAAAAGAGTAAGGGTTCAATCAATGAGTCCTGAGGAACTCCACAATGAACGAAAAGAATTTGCTATGAAATACAGCTTTTACTCTGTTAGCAAAGTAGAAACGTATGAGAATCACAGATATGGCTGAGAAGTTAAATAAGGTAAGAAGTTCATGCAATAAAATATTGGTATTAATTGAATCACCGCTTTGTAGAAGTGATTGTTAATTGAGGCATTGACAAGTCAGACAGACAGAACAAAATAAGAGGTAAAAATGAAAAAACATTAATAAATTGCGGCTAAAGATTTAAACTCCATAACGTATACACAAAATATAACTCAGAACAACTGTAACTTTAGTACAATATTTATTACAAAAGTTAACATTTCGTATTGCATTCCAAGCCTCAAATTGCTATTAAATTAAAAACCTGTATGGGGGCACAATATCTAAACAAAAAAAAATTGATGATAAACGTTTTCCATCTTCATTAACGGGCAATTATTATGAAACACTTCAAGACACGGTCTCGACCCTAGGTTCATCTTTTGAGACTTTAAACTTTTTCTTTGTTTTTTTGTTGATTCTAATGATATTATATACCTAAATAAGAAATTTTAAGAGAAATTCTTAAATTTTCATTAAATCTTATTGATTCTCATGAAACACTATAGCTTGGTTTGGTATAACTCCAAAGTAGTATTCCATACGTCCATACATGCTTAAGAACTTTCTACACATCACCTCAGCACTGCACTATAAAATGTAAACATTGAAAATGGAAGAATTATTGTTCTTGTTGATTCTCATCATATTAGACAGCCCTTGTAATGTGTCATTGCCTTGGCACTCTGACGTAGTTGTCTGTCCTAAAACTGTCATGTGGTGTGATATTCATTATTTTGCATGTCATTGCCCTGCAAGCAACAATGACAAGCAATCTGACACGTCATTTTTAGGCCATTGCAGGACTACTTGCCGTAACCGTGTGATAGGTCTGTCAATGTTGATGGGCAACCCTGACGCGTAGCCTGTTGCTACTGTGTCCGAACCCTCATACGGCAGAAATTTCTGCCATGTCATTGCTGTCATTGTTTGGCGTTCGGAGTTGAACACCTTTTTATTCAATAGCTTTTGGTGGTGCTATCGGATTTGCAAGTTTGTATACCCAACATACTTATTGACGGCCAGATGATGACAAAAAAAAGTTTATTTCAAAGAAATTTTAACAAAATCAAGATGAATTTTTAAAATTTTTGTCTGTCTGCTTGTTCTGGGTAATCTCGGGAGCGACAGCACAGATTTTGACAGGACTTTTACTGGCAGATTGCTAATGTTCTGGGGAGTAACTTACGCTATTTAAATTAACCACTAGGGGACGCTGAGATGGTTTTTTTTTTTTGACTGGACTTTCACAGACAGTAAGCTGACATTGTAAGGAGTATCTAAGGGGTTGGGGTCAAAATTCCTTTAACAAAATTCTGCTTATAAAAACTCTGCAAATAATAAAGAAAACAACAAAAAGCAGCGCTTTTCAACATTTTCCAAAACTTTGTTTTCTTTATTATTTCGGTATTTAAATAAACTACTAGATGGCGCTGAGATCGTTTTTTTCTTATTTATGGGTCGATTTTGACGGGACTTTCACAGACAGAAAACTGACATTGTAAGGAGGATCTAAGGCTATTTTAATTACTTGTAGGTGGCGCTGGAGGTGTTTTTTTTGAAAATTCTTATTTATGCCTCGACTTTCACGGGACTTTCACAGGCAGATAGGTGATGTTGTGATAACTTATTTTGTAAAAAGTAACTATATTTTAATTTGGCGTAACGCTGGGGTCGTTTTTTCCAAAATGTATGATATACCTGAGCAATGCCAGGTGGGTAAGACAGTTACAAATAAATTTTTAAAATAAGCAAAAAATTAAGAAGACAATAATTATTCAATAACACTTTTGAGCAAAAAGGGAAAAGCAAAAGGAAAAATATGCACCATTTAAGAGGGAGAAATCTAAATAATTTTCTTTGGCGAGTTTTGATTTAAATAATAAAAAGAATTTAATCTGAAGTAGGTGTGTTCATAATCATCGTTACGTAGAAACCACGAACTCTCGGTTGATTTAATGCAACCATGGAACTAAATCGAATGTTTTTCGTGCAAATCTCTTGAAGGATCCCAATACCCGGTCAATGATCTTCATGGTCGTATCAACTTGTTTCAACGATAGCTTTCGCAATTTCGTGTTTCACCCTTCTCTATGTGATTGAGAGAAGGTAACTTTCACTCAAATGATTAGCCATTTGATCCATCGAGACCCGATATCTCCCTGTCCTAAATGCTTTTCCTTTTTAAGAATTTGCCACCGCAGTACTTTCTTCTTCTACTGCTATGTCGGGGACTTACTTTGAGGTAAGAAAAGTCCCCTATTTACAAAATGGGACCAGTTTTGAAGATTCCTAGTAAACAATGTACACATTCATCCTTTAAAGTACCTCCTTAAAAGTTATTTTGAAATCCGTGCATAAATGTCCCAATAAATCATGCTCCCTGCGTATAAAGGTCTTAACATAGTTTCATACTTTCACAAGTGCAATATACAATATACTTCCCTTCGGCGACATGCTATTCAACTACTTACAAAAAATTGCAATAAACCATTACTTCAAGTTGGAAAACTTTGTAAGATTTTCCTTCAGCTTCATTTGTATGGCACTTCCTTCCCTTACAAACCTCCTAACCTTCTTTGCCAGCGAGTAATACTATCGCGAACTTGTCATGTCACATGTACTGAATATAAATCAAAAATGAAAATTAATTCCGAATTTAACAACACCGTTATAAATGCCAAAAGCAATTAACCAAAACAAAAAAAAAAATTAAAAACCCTGTACAAGTTATTAAAACATAAAACCCTTTTCATCCTGATGAGGGCTGTTATGGCTCGATGGGTGTTAGCAATGCCCTACCATGTTGATGATACCAGGAGATGCCAGCTGGTGGAACACACCATGTACCTGTGCAAATCATAAGGGCGCCACTTAAAAAACATCCCCAAAACGTGGAAAAGTGGAACGTAATTTAAGTCTCGTGCGCGCTCGACGCTCCCATTCAAGACATGAGTATATGTTGTGTGTAAATTACGGATGTCAAGTGATGATAATGTATTAGTTGGAATACCTCGAATTTTCCTTTATTTTTTGACATACATGTGTGTGTGTGTGTTTGTATCCTTCAAAATGCTCAAAAAGAGTCGTTTCATCAGAAACTGCTGGATGTATTTGCAAGGGCAGGTCGCACAGGTGACACTATAGGGTTTAAAGTTAAGCTCAGTTAATTTTTTTCCTGGCTCTTCATATTTACGCACGTAAATAACGTACGTGACGTTAATTAAATTGCCAACGCGCAAGGAAAAATAAAAAAAAGTTGCAAAAAGGTGTGAAAATATTTCGCAGAGTGTCACACAGCTTGGGAATTTCAAATAATGGATCTTCAGAGGGTGCTTGTCTTAATTGCAGCACATTGTGTCGTGTCGACAATTGAGGTTGATTCTTTATGAGATAACCTTGCGGGAGTAGGTTCTTCGTCTTTTTATCTACAAGATACATTTATAGGTATAGATTTGGTGCTTTGGTGTAAATATTGCTATCATTAACTAAAAAAACTCATAATCTTCAGCCAGGACAAAGGCACGTTTATTTCATCTAAATTGTGTACTAAAATTCATAGTTAATATTTAAACGGTTTTTAAGGTTAACTTATATCTATGTTGGGTAAGATTAGCTGAAAGAAAAGTTAGAAAATGAGCTTATCTTATACAAAATTATAAAAATTAGTAATTATTTTGAAAATAAATGGCCTAAAAGGGAAAAACGCTCAGGAGTGATACTAATAGCTTTTTGTTAAAAATGACAGGATGGTTGGGGACGAAAAAACATAAGTTCATCGAAGTAAAATTTGGCGCCTTATCAGTAAAGTACATTAAAACTCGGTAAATTCGATGTTATAAACTAATCAGCGGCACAGCAAACATTTCTCTTCATAAATGATTTAAAAATAATTCAGGAAAGTGAAGAAAATATCTCAAAACTGAATTCATTTAACATCCGATTCGTATCCATTTTCCTGGGCAGCAGAACACCTTTTTGAACTTTTTTAATGAAATACACAACCATGAAGATCATTAAGCGGGTAATCGATGGCCGGCTATATTCCGACAAGTACGGGTTAATTAAATGAGATGAATCAACCTCAGCTGCAATTCAGGGTATTGGCTTTGTTTAAACCGATTCACGAAATCTTATTTATTAAAACTCGACCTCGTAACAAAATCCAATCATATAACGAAATCCCTCCGATTATCTTCCCTTTTAATAAAAAAAATGCAACAGCGCTACATAATTTTCTTTTTGTCCATATGAGTTTGGCTACACTAATTGTTGAGAATCAACAAGAAGAAAAAAATTCATATACAAATATATAAAAATGAAGTGTCTGTTTTTAATATCAAAATATCAGCTTTTTACAAGATGCATATGAAAGTATATATTGTACTAGTAACAAAAACACAATTTTTAAATTTTTTGTCTGTCTATCTGTCTGTGTGTTTGTTCCGGGTAATCCCGGGAACGGCTACTCCGATTTTGACGGGACTTTCACTGACAAATTGCCGATGTTCAAGGGAATAACATAGGCTATTTAAATTACCCACTAGGTGGCGCAGTGGTCGTTTTTTTTCGAAAATTCTTATTTATAGACCGATTTTACCGAGACTTTCACAGGCAGATAGCTGAAGGAATAAGTAAGACTATTTTAATTATCTCTAGGGAAGTCGTGTTTTTTTTTTTTTAATTCTTATTCTTGCCCCGAATTTGACGGGAATTTTACATACAGTTAGCTGATTTTTAAGCAGTAACAAAGGCTATTTTAATCACCCTTTGGTGCCGCCGACGTCGTTTTACAAGCAGATAACATTATTTTGACATGACATGACATGAGAACTCCCTGCTTGGAGTCAGTAAAAGAACATAATTTAATTAGGTAAGGTATATTTTTTTCCTTTGATTTGCTTAAAGATTAAAAATTATTATTTTTTTGAATTTAAATTCTTTTTTATAAAATTTTAATTTTTTTATATTTTGTTGTTATAAAATCATGAAAATTAATTTTTTTACTGAAAATATCGGCAAAAAAAGTTATAGAAGTTTTAGGAGAAAAAGACCCTGAAATCGGTGAGATTCCTTACGCGGGACTTTTTGGAGTGTGGTAGGGAAGGCTCTGCCATCTCTCTATGTTCTAACATTGTCTCTGAAGAAAAGCAAACTCAAAAGCTCTTTGATCAATCAAATGAAATATAAATTTCCTGTGGGACATATAGAAGGTTCTAGTTCTATTTACTAAAATTTAATATGCTAATTTCAGTTCGTTTGTTTGTTACACCTTCACATCTTAACCAATAAACCAATCAGCATTATAATTGTGCACAAACATTTTCAGGACAATAGAAAAGGAAATAGGGTATCTTTGAACCTGAAACATAAATACTTATCTCAAGGGAGAGAAAAGCTACAGCAGCGAACTATACAAAATGCGAACGTTAGTTACATTCCTGAAGGTATGCAAAATTAATACCTCGGTTCGAACGCCTGTAAGTATATCTCGAATAATAATAATTCCTTAGTGTTGCTTTTATCTGACAGACATGCAACGTGAGAGAAGCCACGGGTGAAATTTAGTAATTAAATAAAACCGATGAGGTGTGAAAACCAAGGTCTAATAAAGACGTCATAGTTGAAATGGAACAACGCAGAGATTACAATGCTGGATGATAGCTCCATGCCCAGGTTTCCAAATAAGCAGTGTTATCATAAGTTTCGCTTTTTCTCCAAAAACCATTGCCAAAAAATCCTCTAAAAATCCCATTTTTGTCTAAAACTTCCTGTCCCATCATATTCCCAAAACAATTTGTATATTATCGTCATATGTTGAGGCATAAAAACCAACATTAAAGGACATTTTGTTTGCGTCTGTTTTATTATCATGAATAATCCCCTCATATCCTCAATGAGGCTAATTTTGATATTAAATCGATAGTCGTTGTGTGCTCTGCAGGGGGGAGGGGGATAATGATAGTCGCTCACTTGGAATATTGATGCCACAATTTTCAAAATCACAGAGCCAATAAAGCCAAGGAACAGAGTAGCAACAGCAGGACATAAACATTTGTCATTGCCTCTGCTTTTTTTTCTATCCATGTGTGTATGTTTGAGAGTTCATTCGGCGTGATATCACAACCCTCAGACGTCTCATTCAATTTCTTTCCAGTTGCCTCTTTATATGCCACTAGAGCCATTAGGTTTGAATTATGTATGTGAACATATAAATTACCCTTCGGAAGAAGCAGGCGGAAGAGCGGCCATATCGTGGACGTGGTTCCAAGGACTCTCTTTTTTACTACACACAATGTAATGAGCACAATCATTGCTATCTGTTACCGCACCAACGTCAATGACAATGACAACAGTGACGACGATGGCGATGACGACTACGGCGTTGGCGACGAAATGAGATAGCAAGGATGCGACACAAGAGCCAACCACGCTTACAAATGTCCTGACATTTATCCTTAGCCTGATTACGAGTGTTGGGGATTTTTTTTTGTTTGTTCTTTAGCTGTTTTTTTGTGCGATTTTTTATGTCCTGCCCATGTCATCATTATACGTTTACATATACAGTCACGTTGTTTTACATTTTATTTGTATCATAATGGTGTAGTAGTCGTGGTCTTAAGTGGTGTCCTGAACTATCAAATAAGGATTGCGGTTGCCGCCTATGATTAATGTCGTGATGGTCGTTAGTAACTAGCTGTGACTTCGGGCACTCAGGAAGCATTAAAATTCCTATATTCCTTTACAATATAGTCAACTCAACTCTTTGATAGTATGGGTTGAAACAAAATAACGAGTTTGGGCATTCTAGCCAAACTTATCAGGATTTAAACCTATTTGCCGGTGTACAGAAACTAACCGAGCAGAAATGTATTGCCGGATCTATAGTTTGGTTAGGGAAATCTCAAATACCGAAAAGAAAGTTTCCTTGAATGATATTAAACTCCATGAAAATAAATGCCGACAATTGAATTTGAATATTTTTTTTTGTAAGCAAACATCTTGCACACAGGCTGCTTCCTTGAAGGAATATATTTATTCGGATGCGGAAGATGTGTTCAAACATTCGAATATTACAAAACATATGTACCTGTAGGATTGGAGTACATATGGTCTGGTTGTGGTGGTTTAGTTTGTTTTGTGTTAAAGGAAGCAGTGTGTATAAATTGTCCTTCACGGAAATATTGAAAATATGTGAACCGTTTAAAATAAGAAATGAATTCACCTTTAGGGAAAAACACAGATTTCCTTAATGTTTATTTTAAATTTATAAATAAAATTTGAATTTTTCTTTGAGTTTTTTTTGTTTTTTCGTTACCAAAATATTAGGCTTTCAATCTCTTGCTTAAAGGTATGGTAAGGGAATATCATCAACCTAAAGTAGTGTCTTAAACTAAAGCGTTTTATGGGTTTTTTCATAAGGGCGGGTAGATAGTGAGAATGTCCATGGTCCAATGGGTTCGGTAGTCATCGATTGGCATTGACGGTTACCGACTCACCAAAGTCGTTCTCGAAAAATACCGACTAATAAAGCCGACGCGGCGCCTCAAAGTCTATACCGGTTACTTTTCCTGAGAATGTATGCCACTTTGTTAACCTCTTGTGAGTTAACACAGCCTTTCATCCAAAAATGAGCCACATCGCTCTTCCAAAAGCTCTAAAGCCTCTAAAGTTCGGTATGGGTTTAGGCCTAATCCTGACGAAAAATTCGCTAACTTGAAGTCTGCGAAAGGCCGAGTTCTAGTATGGTGAAAACATTGCTTTGAATAGTAGGCCTAATGTACAATGTATGCTATTCCAGAACAGATTGCAGAGGACGTTTTGACAGATGCATCGAAAACGACCTTCAATTTTTTTGTATTGTTTTTGGTTTGAGGAGTCAATGAATAGCATAGGACCGACTCAAAGCTTCATGACTTGATGACCCTAACTTATCAGTCATCACAAAAAAGTGCCAAATGGAAACAAATCTGCCTTTGTCATCTTTTGCGAGGCGGGAAGCCTTATGTCCTCAGGGGCATGTCAAAATTTTTGATTTCGCCATAAGGTCCATGGACATTGTGTCCGTGGACCTTATGTCATCCCGCCTTTTTGCGATGCTTTTGTTTAAATGTTTCTCACATATCTCTTTTCCTATGGTACGTGGAAGAAAGCACCTCTTTACATTCCCAGAATTTGCTAATAGCCTCTATCAAGGGCTTTTATTCTGCATAGACTCCGCACATTCCTGATTGTTGTCCAGATACATTGATACCACGACTACCTACCCAAGCAAAGTATTTTGCAGAAGTGGCAGATGTTCTCTTGATGGACAAATTCTGCTCCAATAAGTAGGCCAATAGAGTTTGGCTTATTGAAAAGCGGGTCTGCTAATTTTATATTTCTAGGCTTTTTCATTGAATATCTGAGACCATTGTGATGCTATAATTTGAGGTTGAACAATATTGTTCAAAGATTGTCCTCAGAACACGATTTCCTGCTGATTTGTCCAATTCCTTGAAATCAAATAGCTTAGAATGAGAGAGTTAATCCCAATTTTCTAATTATTCTTTCAGTGAAATAAATTTGAAATCCGGAATCTAAGTTTCCTCTACAGTTGACAGGCTAAAATTATTCTGCGCCTTTACTTTTCTTGGTTGGTTTTTAACTGTGCTGTAGAGGAAAAATGTAGTCTGTTTAAGGTGGCCTATTGCATTTATAGTCCAGTCAAAATACACATTTTGTTGACCAGGTCCTTAAATGGGTTATTACAAATACAACGTATGTCAAAAGTCCCTATCGATCCTCTTTGTGCGTTGTTTTTTATCAAACGTCATACATTTTTGTTTTTCACGTATATCTCTGAGACGGTAAGAGCTACTGGAATAATTATAAGTAAATGTTTATAGATCGTACAATTTTCTACAAAAAAACATCAACATAATTTTTCCTACGACCCACCGTTCTCGAGTTATCGCTTTTTCAAACCAAAGGAAATTCGAATAAAAAAATCTAAACGCCATTTTATTTCCATAAAAAATCTTAAACAGTGTGATTTTTTTTTTCAAAATTGTAGGAAAGGTTTTTATTTAACAATTCACGGAATGCAAACTTTAGCACAAAAATAACCTTATGTTCCAAATTTAAAGACGATTGGCCTTACCGTTCGGGCTACAGTCCAAAATTCATACAGACAGACAGACAGAAAGATAGACAGAATTTTGCCAGTTACTCAAATATGTTTCTCTATCATTGTAATGTCATGTTTGATTGTTATCTCAATTTTTTTAATCTGCATGAATTCATAAAAATGGGCACGACTGGGTCGCACGTAGTTGCTCTTATGTGCCTAATCACATTGGATGGCAGGATCTTTAACAGAAAAAAGTTAAATTTACATAAAAAAATCACACGTTCTGAACATATAAAAAGTGCCAAAACCACAACAATTAACAGTTTTTTGGTAAAAATGCTGTGCGCCATCATAAGTTTTATATATTAATGAATTTGTGAAAAAAGTATTTCCAAAAATGTAGGACGGATTTTAATAAAATCCAGTTTTTTTTATTTTTAGTTTAAAAAAATTTTTTTTGAGATTTTTTAAAATAACTAATTTTTAATAGTTTTAAAAATATTGAATTTTCAAAAAAAAAAAATTAAAAGTTAATTTTGAATACAAAAATTAAATTATTCAAAATATTGGTATGCAGGATTTATTTTGTTTTATAGATCTTTTCAAATAAAAAAATTATTTAAATCCAATTAGGCGTTACCCAGATCGGCGAAAAATAAAAAAAAATTGTATATGAAAGATACTGTTAGTAGGACTTTTCCCGGGAATTTGGTTTTGATAAAACGATAGCTAATACCTTAAAAAAAATCTCAAAAATGTTCATCAAAATTGTGAAAGCCGTTTTCGGTTATATGACAGGTACCGGTATTTTTAGGCCTATTCAATTTCCCCTATGAGAAATGTCAAAAAAAAAAAAAAAAACAAATTTGAAGGTAACCACTTTATCCGTTTAGGTTGTAGATCAATCATCAGATCAGACGGACAGAAAGGCAGACAGGAGGAAATGTAATAATTTTTTTTATTTAAAATTAATATTTATTTCTTTTAACAATACATTTTTATTGTAAAATTAAAAAATATTTTTTGATTTGAGTTTATTCAAATGTTTTTTTTTAAGATATAAGATTTTTGGCTGTAAAAAACGGTATATTATATTATTGTAGACGGCCTTAAGCCAAATCATTAAACTATGAAATTTATTGTAGATATATGTACAATGAAATATAATAAATAAAGTTTCTATAACTAACTAACTAACTAACTAACTATTATTGTAAGTGTTGCCGTTATTTTTCAATATATTTTTTTCCAATACATTTTTTTTTTAGAAAAGCGCCCCTCCCGCTTTAACGGGTTGAGATAGATCCCCACCGTAGTAAGATGTAGCGCCGATTTTGACGGGACTTTCACTGGCAAGTATCTGATATCCGAAGGAGTAACGAGGCACTGTAGTGCCCCGTGGCTTAGTGGTTAGTGTGTCGGACTGCCAAGCCAATGAGCCTCGGCTCGAATCCAGCTCATATCAATCTTCTTTTCCGAGAGTAAAATTTGTCTCGAAAAAGTGCATCTCATGTAGCCGTTCGGACTCGGCGGTAAACTATAGGTCCCTTCCATTCTTGCAGATTAACAACACACACACAGGAATGGTTGAGAGTATAAGTCACTAGGCCTTGGCTCCTTAAGGAGCTGTCGCGCCAATAAATGTATTTATTTAACTTAGGCTATTTTAATTACTCACTAGGTGGCGCTGGTGTGTTTTTTTTTCCGAAAATTCTTATTTATGGATTTTGACGGGACTTACACAGACAGGGAGCTCATTTTGAAAGGAATAACCAAAGCTATTTGAATTACCCGTAGGTGGCACTGGGTTTGCTTTTTTTCGAAAATTATTATTTTAGAACGATATGACTCAAAACCACACCATACAATAAAAAACTTTGCGAATTGAGTTAACAGTTTTTGATAAATTTCAGGCGGACGAAGTCGCGGGTAACAACGAGTAAGTAATATAAAATGTTTTGAAAAATCTGTGCTGTTATTTTCTATTATTTCATTTGCCTAAAATCAAATTAATCAATTAATAATTAGTGATTAATGATTAAAATTAATCAAATTACTTGATTGTTTAAAAAAAACATTGTGTTATAGGCTATAGAGGTTCCTTAATCAGTAGCACATCACGAATGTGAACTATGTTTTCAACTGATTGCATTTTTAGACACTGAATGAAAATTCTATTTGTTACTAAACTATTATTGTTTAATATAAAATTTGCCTTCATTTATACATGTAAGTTCCATACTTTCAAAAGAATGTGAGTTCATACAAAATTGCCATTACTCGAATTCACTTACAAGTATATGGAAATAAAACAGAAAAATAGAAAACTCTTTAAATCATCCGTAAATCAAATAGCAATATTTATACTATTCAAGCGTTTTTTTAATGTATCCTTCCCATTCCTCTAAAATTCTAATTAACTTAAAAGTATCTATATTCTACAAAAATAGTCCTAAAGCTATTTTATTTTTATTTGAAACATTCTCTATGATAACCCGAATTGGTATGAATGGTTCTAAATACTTCAAAAAAATCAATTTGAATCTACTACGTATAAAAACTACTCCACATCCAAGAATTTTTTTTGTATTTATAAGCTTCTGGTATACAAAATTAATGAAATACCAACGACGACGACGATGATGGTCCTGACGACTGACAATAATTATGATGATGATGTCTGAATCGAAATCAGTTGGTGTGGCTAATGCTCCAAAGAGCATCAGCAACTATGACGATGAAAACTATCAATTAAGTTGAACTTTGCCATTCCCTAACCCCTGCCCATGGAACAGATTCCAATAACACTCATAATCATCAATGAAACCATCAATTAGCATCTAAACGATCCGTATCTAAATAAATATTTGTTCAAAAGAATCTCATAGTTTTATAACTACTCTCTCAGTCTCAGTCCCAGAGTCTCAGTTTGTTTGTTTGTTGGTTTAGTGTGGTAGATATTTTGGAATTTTTATTAGTTTGGATTTTCCAGAAGATTGGAAGGCATAATAATAGAACATGATATCTGGAGTAGCTCTAGTTAGTCATTTGGTTCATATATCATTCGATAGTAATTTCGATATTTATTTCTTGCATTTTTGGATGTGTAAACATAGATACAACTTTTTGGGGAGTATGAAGTATGTGGTGTGAGGGAATTTATTAATCCATTGAGACTCGTTTGTCTGTGTTGCAAGTCAGCAAATTAAACATGGATTGTAATGAAATTCCCATCTCGAATATGGGGTTGCCAATTGAAAGTTTATCTCCGGCCTTCGTAATTACTTTGACTTGCAAAATGGATAAATAAAATACCAAAAGATATTCAAAAGTTTCCGTTTCCGTTTTTTTTTTTCTTTTTTTTTTCCTTTCGTTGATGCTCAACTGGGATTTATTTCTGGTTTTGTTTTCGTTTTTTTTATGACTTTTTTCCTTTCGATTAAGTTCATTCATCTTTGAGTGGGTCTAAGAGAATTATTGCATAATATTAAGCAACAGTATGTTACGCAAGAAAGTGTTTTTTTACGTGAATTAAAAAAAAAACGAATGATAACAAAATCGGGGGATACAGTTTGCTGTTGCAGCTTCATATTTATCATTACTATCCAAAATTAAATTACACCACTGGATAGCTAAAGAATCAAAGAATTTATTACGATGTCATACATTGCGCGGGATGCAGGGGGAAGCACCGGCATTTTGAGGTAGTTTTGATGCGTATCGAGATTTGTATTTAGTATACCTTTTGACTGAGTGTAGTTACGACGTTCGTTCTAGTTTTAGCATATACACGTCATAAAGCCAGATCGTATATGATTCAAAAGGGCTCATCAAAAGCAATCAAATGATACCATAAAAACACCATATGACCGAGTCAAGCAGTGCCGGCAACGTAACAAAAAATTAATGCGGCGGATATTTTAATGTTGTCTCACCAGATCGCTCATTGCCCGGGTTCATGGTCAGTGAGTTAAATTTGTCTTACATCGAAATTTCTCCAACAACTCGATGTATCCTTTATGCCATTTGTGTCGTCCTTTTTCGTATCAGAGATCTATTATTAATAAAGTTATAACACAGTAATTATTTGATTAGTTGAATTATTTCCTGAATCCGTTAAGTAATCCTCTACTTCTTCTTATTCTAGGTAATTGGCAAACCCTGGTGTCGAAATTTCTAAACCGTATGTCGACATTGTCTGTTAAATAATAAATAAAAGTTTATTTATTTGAACATTATCTATATCTATACTAATACTAGCTAACCCACCCGGTGTAGCTCGGGTATACCCTACATTTTCGCCAACTAGTAATCAAAATAGCTTTAGTTACTTCTTACAAAATAAGCTATCTGCTTGTGAAACGACCAATGGGTGATTTGAATATAAATATAATATATATATATATATATAAGAAACTTTCAAAAAAAATGCCTCCAGCGCCACCAAGGGGTAATTAAAAATAGCTTTACTTATTTCTTACAATATCAGCTTTCTGCCCGGGAAATTCCGTACAAAATCGGTTAATAAATAAGAATTTTCAAAACAAAACCCAAGCGCTAAACCACCCAAAATCGGTGGAGTCGTTCCCGAGATTACCCGGAACAAACAGACAGAAAGACAAAAAAATTTCAAAAATTGTTTTTTGGTATAAGTACTGTATATACATTCATATGAATCAAGTAAAAAGCTGTTATTTTGATATTAAAAACAGACACCTCATTTTTATTTATGTGTATAGATTTAGATTATAAAGATTAGATCATAAGGACGAAAAAGTTGTTTTTGTTTGTTTGTTACAATTTAACTGAAAAACTATTGGACCGATTTTAAAAATTATTTTACTACTGGAAAGCTTACGGTTTTAGGAGTAACATAGGATACAATCTTCCCTGGAGCACAGGATTAATGCGGACGAAATTGCGTGGAACAGCTGCTAGTCTTGTACAAAAATTTGAAAACAGTTGCCATCATAAACAAAGCATGGAAACCCGGGGGACTTTTTAGATTTTAGAGTTCAAACAGGATTTTGACGGATAAAACATAAATAATAATAATATTTAATATAGAAGATATCACCACCCATTAATAGACGCATTCACTTACAACACACGTCCGTACCCATGACGCAGCCACACCCCATTGTTTTTTTTTTTTTTAAGTAATGTTGGTTAATAGTCTAATATTTCGAGTGCATTTATTGAACTGGACTGAAAAAACTACCTTTTTTAGGGTCATTTTTGGCTGGAGTAAGAAGTAGTTTTTTTCAACTAAGTTCAATTCAATTTGTTTAAAATTAATTTTTGAATGTTTTTTTTTTGAAAAATCAATATTTTTAAAACTTATCAAAAAAAATATTCACATGTGTATTAATTAATAAGCTCTAAGAAAATGCATACCAAAATTTCTAAAAAAAAAAAAATTTCAAAAAACTAAAAATAAAAAACAGGATTTTATCAAAATCAGTCCTACAATTTTCGAAATACTTTTTTCAAAAATTCGTTATTAGGCAAGACGTGTGATGGCAAACTACATTTTTACTAAAAAAAACCGTCAAGTGTTGTGGTTTTGTTTATGTTACTAATTTTTGTTAAATATTATTAGACGATGTGATCGCATATATGAGCAAGTACGTGCGTGCGATCCAGTCGTGCAATTAATTTGATTAATCTGAAGCATTTAGTTTTAAAAAATGACGATTAAATTACTTCTAGAAGCTATTGATTCAGTTGTCTCCGTCTTAAATTAACAAAATGTACTCAAAAAGTCGACAATATTTAAAATAATTTAAGAATTGTTTAAGGCTCTTTAATATGAAGTTTGATAGTTCGCAGAAAAAAATGTGTTTTTAACTAAAAAAAGAACGTTTGGAAGAATCTTTGTCGATGAAGCAAAAGAAGTAATATATTTAAAAACGGGAAAAACAAATTAAAAAACCTTGTTTCAAAAAGCATATGTAAAGACAAGTAATATTTTATTGTATTAACTAGTTTTGATTATACATCTGGATGAAGGGCATATTAAGCCAGACCCAAGAGCATCACGCTGTGTAGATCCATAAAAAAGGAAGGAAATCCTTGAATAGTTTACGTTTTCCTTCTTTAAAAGACATTTTAAATTCATTGTCATTCAATGGAAAATTTTTTTGTTTACTTCTCTAATATTTAGTAACTACTATTAAAGCATGACATTTTTAATTACATTTCAAGTATTTAATGTTTACTTACGCAAAGAAAATCTCTTACTTGGACATTGAGTTCACAGTGAATATCAACATATCATTGAATTCTAAACAATTATAAATTTACTCAACACTTTTGAAAATGTCATTGATATTTTCAAAACCATACTTTGTTTCTTATTTACAAATTTGTTTGAAACATTTTATTCCTTGAGTACGTTATTTTTCATAGTTTATTCGGGTGACATTCAAATCTAAAATTCTCTTAAATTGTCAATTTCTACAAATTCACTTCCTCAGCCAAGTCTCTTTCTGGAAACATCGAAATTTCAAAAACCAACTGTCAAACATTCATTCATTCCATTCATCATTCAGGAACCAAAAGTATAAACGGACACATCAAAACCAAACCAAAACAAAACCGACAAAAGTTCAATAGTCTTGACATTTCCTCAATCCAATTCAAGTCAGGCACAACTCGTGGCTAGCCACCATTCACATCCAGTCACACACATTCACCAACTCAATATCACGTATTTATTTCAAACAAAAAATAATTTATAACTCAAAAAAAAACACAAAATTGATTTAAATTATGCTCGATACTCGTATTTTGTATACACTTTCACGATATTAACGCGCGCAGAGAAATTGAATTGATATTCGCATTCATTTCCATTTGTATCTTTTTTTTTTGGTTTTTTAAATGTGCTTCAAAGATACAATGGCGACGTAGATGGATTGGACGGACGTGGTGCATGAATATACCATGTACACTTTCCTGTGCTGGCCGCCAGCAAATTCAATATTCGAAAACCAAGTATAACGTTGGAAAGGCGAATCCCCCAACGAGCGTCAATTTCTTTGATCTGCTTTTTTTGGATTTTTTTTCAATACCAGCAGAGCGAGCGTGTATTAAATTTGAAATTTAAGTTTAAAAAAAAATGCCAATTCTCTTGCATAAAGAGTGCTCCTACAAACTCTGAGGATGTTCAATGTTCATTCATCGGATTAAGAGGAGTAGGATCATCGTAATGATGGTGATGACGAATTCGGATATATATGGAAGATACAAAGAAGAATAAGAATTCAAATTTCACAACACAAAAGTGACGACAGAAGTTCAATATATAACAAGAGAAAGGAGTCGATGGTATTATTCAATGTGCATTTATTCACAATGAATAACAGTGTGGTGAACAAGAAAGTTATGCACGATTTTTTTATTTTAATAATTAGGAACAACAGGAAATTGGTATCAAAGAAAGAGATGCGATTTTTTCAAAAAGTCTAAGAGAGTGAATAAGCTAATTCAAATGGATGGATTATGATCCTCATCTTCAAACTTGTCGGAAGTGATCGGCTGCAGAAACGGTAAATTTGGTTCTGATCAAATGATAGTCAATATCAAAAATAAAAATTTTCAAAAATTTTCATCGAAATCGTTGGAGCCGTTTTCAAGAAAAATAAGCTTTTCCTAAAACGGTCATATGGCAGATAACGTTATTTATAGGCCAAAAGAATTACACACACCAAATTTGAAGATAATCGCTTAAGCCGCTTAGGCTGCATCTCGTTATACATACTGACAGACAGACAGTCAGACATTTTTTGCCACTAGATTTTTTAGACTTCTCTATGATATCATGTTTGATTGTTATCTCAATTTTTTTTTTATTCACGAATCCTAACTTTGCCTTAAATAATTTTTTGAACATTAAATGCCATGAAATATTTGAGCCAATAAAGCCAACATTTTGATCATTCCATTGAATTCGTTGTTATTTTCAAAGAAAAAGTTACATGTCTCTAAAAAATACTCTTATATACCATACCAAAAACTTGTTGAAATATATTGCACGACTGGGTCGCACGTACTTGCTCATATGTTCGGTCACAGCATCGAATAAAATTTAATAAATATTAGAAGTTTTTATTCAATTTTTGTGACTTTTTATTGTTCGTATAAAACTACGTAAGAGTTTTTAGCGGGAAAATTTAAACGCATAAACTTAAGAGCAACAATAAATGAATGCAAACCTTAGCACAAAAATTAGCCAGATTTAAAAAAAAAAATTAAAAAAATTTATTTACGTGCTTTCAAAATGTCGATTTTTCAAAAACAAAAATATTATTAAAATACAGAAAAAAGTCTTCGAAACTGTTTTAAATCGAAATTACGAAGACCACCTACATCTTCGTGAATATCAATTTTGGTTGTAATCGGTTAACCAGTTCCCGAAAAGACAAATATGAAAAACTGCCCTATGTCTGCTATTAGACGATGAAACTGGATGCATGCACCTTGTTCGAATTCTTCTTTGTTATTTCATCCTCTGTCGCAAGCACCATTACACGATGAATTTAGTTTCATGAAACCATTTTGACAGTTCTCTTTCATTTCGTTTTCCATACTCGTTTGCAATGAATCTATTATTTTAACCCTATCGATGTAATGACTATGTTCAACCACATACACATTTTTCCTGGAATCATAGACATAAGATGTCCAAATTAGGTACCTTACACCACAAACATTTACATTCCACTTCATTTTCACTAATTTTTTTTCTTTACTTTGAATCTTATCAGAAGTTTACTCTGAGCAGAACGAAACCAAGTGATAAAGAATTAAAGAAAGCGAACAAGAGAAAAGAAAAACGTCAAACAGATTCTTCGAACATGTTACCCGTGCGACACACGACAGCTTTTTTCCTGTCTCATCTTTTCGAATTTTTTCTCCCTTTTGCACTTACTATGTTCGAAGAATTCGAACAAGGTGCATGCATCTAGTTTCATCGTCTAATAGCAGACTATGGAATGTGCCGATATTAGCCAACCATCTTAAATTTTGTTTCACCAGGATATAAAGCTTACCTACACTTACTACAATAGCACACTTATTTTTTTCATAAAAATTCTTGGAGCCGTTTTCGAGAAGTATAAGCTCCCAGATAGAACAAGAAGATCTAATATACATTTAATACATGTATATATCTATATATGTATACGTCTATGATAAACCTGAATCAGACATATATTGAATGTATATTGTAGATCTATTTTATTTATAATAGTCAAAGAATTTACTATATGTATAATTTACGTATATTATACAATAAACATTTGACATCGAATTATATACATTTATTAAATGTATACGAAACATGTACTAAACGGTTAAGATAAATGCAACTATATTGCTGTCAACATGACGTATTTATATACATATATTGAACGTGTTTTGTATCTACCTATCTCGGTGGAATATTGTACATCTCATATATGTACGTATAATTTTTTTTGTTAATTATCTTACGACTTTGATTCTTAGATCTAAAGTATGATATACGTATATTAAACATAAAAGATTCCATTAATTAAATGAAAGTGATACCGATTTATTGCTACGAATTTTACAACGAGATTGGCGATCGTTTAGCGATCCAGACTATTTGTGCCAACGGACCCGGGTTCGATTCCGACATGAGATAAATACTTTTATTTAATATAAATTTAAATAATAAATAAATTAACAAAAAATAATAAATCACAAATCAATTATAGAATCCCGAAACCACAAGAAAATGTAAAAAAAATATAAATAAATATAAACCAAACAAAAAAAAAATTATTTTTCACCTATGTACGTCTTACAAACATATATGGCGATTTTGTTTGTATATTTAATATACCTACGTCAATGTTCTATCTCTATAATATGTCAAAAATACGTTAATACGATGTCGCCGTTGACGTCTGTAAAATGTATTTCGTTCGTATAACGAAGAGCTAAACGTTTGGCTAGCATCCGAGTCGCAAGTAAAAAATTGTACGAGAAAATAAAGATGTCGGCTTTCAGAGTAAGGCTTAAGGATTCCTAGTACATTCAAATATTTGGATTCAAACAAAACCAAAACCAGGATCCTTACCAATTATTGTATACATATAGTTATTGCTGGTTTATAAAAGGATATTTTTTCAGATATGATGCTTGATTTCATATTTTCCTGATTCGCCAAAAAAAAGATGTTAAGGAAAACAATAAGTTTGCAAGATGCATTTGAATAAATTTTCATAATTGCCACTTTCATAGTGAAATTCTCAGAGTGCTTCTAGACAAATTACTTCCACTACATGCAATGCCATAAACAATTATCGAAAACTTAATTTCGATTGTTGTATCTTTTTGCCACTCTCATATTTCAATAACGATAAATGTTGGGATTGCCACTAAGAATGACACACCACATTGAGAATTACCTAATGATTTTATGAAATTATGAATTGCACTCCGCATAATTTCCCAACGAAACACACCGAATTCAAATTGGCACAGTCGTAGATGACTTATATAAGTAGATACTTTTGTATCTAAAGATTCATGTGGCGTTCTATTCATATGCATTCATAGGACTTGCACTGGCAGATAAGTAATCTTTCGAGGTGTGTAAAATGTTCAGGGAGAAGGGTTGGGTTTTCTTTTTTTGGAAAATTGCATGGTTGTTGTGGTCCAGATTTAGAATCGCAACGAAAACACCATTGGTAATTAGTGGAGACGGACGCGCTTAACAAACGCTTGACACAAACATATGACTAGACTAATTGCTGACATGGTTTTGAGAGCGAGCCGTGAATTCTTCCTGTGGACTTATGGCTATAAATTTAGTTTGTATTTGATATTTTTTGTTGTCATATATGAGAGAAAAGAAATGGGTTTTATTTTGGAGAAGATATCGAGGAGGTTCTTAATCAAAAACAAACCTTAATTGATGCTTGAATATTATGCAATATTTTTGGATCAGAAGTGGGATTACTTCTTAGTTACTTTTTAGTTAAATAAGAATTTTTTTTAAAGAAAGCAAACATTTTCCTCATAGATTTTATTTTCGTTTGATTTTCTCAGGAATTTCCAATCAATTATCTAAAAATATCTCGAAAGGGAAATTCGAAACATTCACCAGCAGCCAACAACCCTTTTTGCGGTTAGAATTCTTTAAATACATCTAAAAATCATCCTATGTGCCTATTTAACTTCAACGAATCTATTTCTGGCACCATCTTGGTGCCTTCCGAACAATGCTTTCGGTCACCGAAATCACTCCTATGTTGTTCATTATAAAGTGCCAACCGGTGCACAAATAGCTCGAAGAAATTCTAAATTCATCCTAACAGCTCAGTCGATCAGAATCGCGTACATCCGCTCCTCCCCGAGACGACACAACAACAAGCTTTTCGTCGTGTCTTTTGCAATTGTAAATTGTAGCCATTCGCATGACCAAAAGTACAAGAATCCGATAGATTTTATTTTTAAAACTAAAAATAAAAAAATAAAAACATATGCGACATGAACATTTGTTTTAATTCAGTTCAGCGGCACAGGCAGGCATGCAGCCTCGAGAGTCCTCACCTGAAGAACGAACAACATTAAAATGCTTTAGCATAGATTTTAAGTAATTTGCATTTGCAATTTGTTTTGTACGGTTGTACGTTACGGCCCTGCCCCTCGGGGGGCTTTGCTTGAGTTTAATTTGGGAAAATGTCACTAAAAGGTATTTGTTGCATGTCACTGCACTCAGGACTCAGAAACTCAAGTGTTTTTTCTTTTTGTTGGTTATTTGGTTGGAGGGAGTGGATTTTTTTGTTTAATGAGAAGAAATTTCTTGAGTAATGATTTAATTGAAATCGATAGACTGGGCGAGTGTTGACCAGAAATAAGGAGTATGGATGGGCATTTCGGTTGAAAGGTCATGATGGTGAGCACAGATAGAGGTACAGCTCTAGATGATGGTTAAAATAAAGGATGTTTTTTTTTTAGACGTTTTAAAACCAAACGTCTAAAAAAAAACATCTGGCAATACTTTTTTCAGAGTAAGTCTTTTTAACAGCTGTCACTTGATTTATGCTCAGTTTGGTTTGCCGTTTTCAACATGAATAGACTGACATTCGCCGCGTTATTGCCACAAATGGTGTAAAAAGTCTTCGAAAATTGGACCTTTTTTCGTGTTTTTTTTCTTTACAGGTATAGAACTTTAAGTTGGCAACACTCTTTAAACTGGCGGTCATTTTGACAGCTGTCACTTGATTTATGATCAGTTTGGTTTGCCGTTTTCAACATGAATAGACTAACTGAAATACGGCCCCAATTGCTGCAAAAAGTGGTCGAAAATTGGGCCTCTCGGCTGGAATATATTCGAACCAGCTGCGGCGGCGGAAGTCATTTCTCATTTTAAAGTTTTAATACGGGATGACAGAATGTATGTGGAGAAAAAAAGTTTTTCGATAGGACTTTTGCAAAGCAACAACAACGGAATTTGTGAACTGTGTTTCAATGTGATAACAACAGAGCCATGCCACTAGCGCCACCATTTTGTTCTGCGAACTTCATAGCTGGGACATCAACCAATTCACATTTTATATCATAGGGTGTAATTGTCGTCTATCAAAATAAAAAAAAAAATAATAATAGGGAAAGAAGATGGAAAGAAAATAAATTCGTAGGTAAAATAAGAAATTCGGAAGATGAAACTACAAAAAACGAACAAAACTATTGGAACTATGTAATTCAATTGGATTTCGTATTCTGGATGGCACCAGTAAATCAGAGGCAAGCGGAAAATACACGTTCGTGGATCAACAAGGGCTGGTCAGTGATAGAATATTGTTTAATACGCTAGGTACTAAAAAAAAAACTAAGACGGGAATGCACCAGGAACTGACCGGATCACCATAGAATTCTTTAACTACGCGACGGACAACTTCATCAATAAATTATCGATGGCTTTTAGTAAATTTTTTGAAACGGATAACACCAACACAACCAAGAAAGCAATTATCTTTCCCATCCATAAAAAAGGCAACTTAGATGACCCAACTATCTATGTCAGCAACATGGAAAAGATGTTTCTCAAATCAACTAGTTGACCACAGGGTGGATTATAAGGTATTTCTAGTTGTTCCGGAATCTGAGATGTTGTACGCTGCAGCTGCAGAATTCTGGGGGTACTGTCAATATGAAACAGTGGAGAAACTGCTGAGGTATTACATTAAAAAATGTAAAAATAAAAAAACACACTCAGATTTAATAGACTTAAATAATTTCAAATCATCCGCGTAAAGCAAGCAATTACAATAACTAATTCGAAGTGGAAGATAATTAAAAAAACAAATTGAAAAAGAGAGGTCCTAAGTTACTCCCCTGAGGAACTCCTGAGTGGTTAAAAATTTCTTTCGATAACAAAGATCCAATTTTGACATGTTGTTTGCGGTTTGTTAGATAGTTAACCATCTAATAACCCCAGTTTAACAGTGTTTAAACTCTGGTTTTGGTTTAAACATCGGTTTAACAATTTTTGGTTTACACATTGGGCGTTTAAACCGAAAAAATAGAGTTAAACTTGTCTTTTAAGTTAAACGACTTCACTCCGACGTTTAAAGTTTTGTTTAACGTCAGAAAACTACTATTTTAGCTGGCGATGGTGCGATGGCCAAACCTGTGAGGGTTAAACGAATGCAAATTATTTTAAAATAAAAAATTCGCCTTTGATAATCTTTTTGTTCTTTTTCTTGTCGCAACATTTTTATTATATTTATTTCATTTTTATTTCAGGACTAAGATATCTATAATGTAATAATAATACTATCGCTTGTCAATTTTACAAACGGTGTTCACTTTGAGCCAAACTTGTAGAGGTGAAGTAGAAATAAGAATGAATTGTTTTGCGAGAAAATTAAGGACAGCCACTCACACCATTAGTAGTTTGCAAATAAGGTTAGATTCCAGAGGTGAGGTTAACCAGATTTGTGATCGTTTCACCACAACCAAATTCATTTGTTAATGGGATGGATTCTTGAATAAAGTTTGATTGAAATTATGAAAATACAGAAAATTAAAAAAAAACCGGGTGGAATTGGTGCAGTAGAACAGATATTTGCTTTTAACCCAGAGATCGTCAATTCGATACTCAGGTTGATAAGACATTTTTTAACTCCTAGTGCAAGCTAGAGCCATCCGAGAGTTTTAACTGAGAAAATAGTCACCTAATTCTCGATCTTTCGCACCGAAAAAAAAAATTCTTTGCTACGATTAGAAATAGTTCTAACTAGAGTCGTGCAACGTCATGTTGCATTCCAAAAGGCAATGTCCAATGTGCCTTACAAACACATACCTAGTTAAAATATTATTTATTTGGCACGAATAGTTGACAACTACGTACTTGCTTTAATGCTATGATTAAGGAATCAAGTGGTTTTTATTCGAAAAAAGAAAACATACATACATTACATACATTTATTGGCGCGACAGCTTCTTAAGGAGCCAAGGCCTAGTGACTAATAAAAAAAGAAAAGCACACACAAATTGGCAGAAATCCGTTTGTGCTCCTCAAAAAAAAAAAAAAAAAAAAAAAAAAAAAAACTGTTAAAGTTAAAAAAAAAAAACAAAATAAAAATACAAAATCGAAAAAAACGATAAAGGATGAGATTCGGTTTGAGAAATAACCGCTTAACAACTAATAGGTCGGCTACATAGAAAAACATACGAAGAAAAATACCTAGTGGGGAAAATAATATTTTAAATGGCGTTTTTTTACAGTTTCCCAAGTTTTCGATACCTAAGGTTTTGTACGACGGCTTGCGATTTAAATTAACACACGTTTTTCCATTAGAAACATATACGATTCTTGAATCCCACCTAGAAAATATACTTTCCCGAGGAGGAACGGAATAGCCACATATTCAAGGCGTTCCACAAGGAACTGCCCTAGCCCCAGTATTATTTTTAATTTTAACTCGAGAAACACTTCAAAAAGAAAAGATATTTTTAATTTAAAAAAACGTCAAATTTTCAAGAAAAAATGTCAAAATGTCACATTTGCTGATGAGACGGCCATTCTTGCATCATCTGACTTTACTGAAACACCAAAGGAAAAGCTGCAGATATTCGTTAACATAATTAATGAGCCAGAAAAAGACATTGCGAGCTCATATCAACAGATTATAACATCGCTTACAATCATTTTAACAAGGTGTTCATTTTTATTCACTTCACTTGGTACAAATACTTTATGCTAAGCCTAATACGAATTGAACTGAATTATTGGAAAATGCTCTAATCAAAGTACTACACTGCTTATCTGCAAGCAAGTGCTTAAACCGGTACTTTGAAGTTGTTCCGAAACCTACAATCATATCAAATCAAAGTCCTCAGAACAACGGTTAATGATTTATGGTACATACATACGAAACAGTGATTAACACAGACTTGTGAAAATGTATGTACGAAGCATACTTCTTGATAAAATATATTCATAAGAACAAATGAAGGCCTTTTTTAGTGGGTAAGAACATAACACTACTAATAGATACGGGCCTTGTGTTTATGAAGACTTTATCTTCCGCCGCAAAACAAAAAGAGATTTCTTTTTAGCCACACAAGAAGAATGTGAAATGCTCAATCAAAGACCAATATGCGTTGGAATATCCTTAATAATTTTTTCCTATTTTCATAACGCTTACACTTTGTTAAGCTGTATTAGGAAAACTTAAGCTTCCTTTTAAGAATTCTCAAAAAAAAATATCTTATCGAGTTCAAAATAGAAAACCAATGGAAATTATTGCCCGATTTCATCGCAATCCTTATGTGAATTTACACACACCTTCAATAATTTTCTCGTCAAAAAAATGATGGAACTATAAGCTTTTACTCAGATGGTTGTGACGATGGGCACCATCAATCATATTTTTTTTCTGTCAGTCATTACGTCAAATAAATTCCTCCTCGACTCTATAATGTATGAGAGCTAAAGACATACGTTGTGTGCTGATTTTTTCCATTCCGCAGGCACACAAGCAAAGGGAAAACATGGAGATTTTCAATTCAATAAAATTACAGAAAAGCCATTAGTATACAGAAAGTAAAATGTGAGGAGTCAAGGTAGTGAACAGATTGGAATTGGGAATGATGGCATGGAAGGATTCAATCATTAATTAGAGACCATGATTGTAATCGTGCCCAAGTCGGATAATTTTTTTACATGTTCGTAATGGTGGCTCTTTGGGGGAAACAAACAAGTAATTAACTTATACTCGTGTGGAGAAATAATGGTTGGAATATTCATTTGTAGATATGGGATTGTAGTTCGAAAAAAATTTGATCCGAAAATTCATTTCAAATCAGCATTGAATCGAAAAACACCAAAATTATCCAAAAATAAAATGCAAAAGAGCAGTAACTAGAGTAGGCATTGAATTTAATTCAATTAGTAATCATTTATTTATTAATTTGTGTACTAGTATGTAAAATCTAGTGTTTAACTAAAGAACAAGAAGTGACATAAATATAATTCAGCAATAGTTAACATATGGCATTAACAAACATTAAACATCATATAAAAAAAATAATTTTATTGTTTTGGAACATTTGATTTTCTGTATGTTTGTTTTAATTTTGTTAATTATTTTGGAATACAAGAAGTTGGTTGGTAATTAAAGCAAAAAAGATAACAGAAGAAACATGTAAGCCAACAGAATTTTAGTTTTTTTCATAATTAAAATCAGTAACAGTGTTACAAAGCATAAGTAAGCCGAAAGGCATTTTAAATTTATTTAATTATTATTAAATTTAATAGTAAGCTTTTGAACAAGTTGGCTACAAAAGGAGCCAAATTTCTGTAGTGAAACGTTCGAAATCGAGAGATATAAGCAAGAGAACCAAAGTTTTCTTCGTTGCTTAGTCTTGGAAGATTTGTCATTTCCTTGGAAGCGACAGTATCCCCGAAAAAGGTGGCCCTGGCAGGGAATCGAACTCCAAAGCTTTGGCATGTCAGTTTGATACACTAACCATCGTCATACACACATTAGTTTTGAAATTCTGTACTAAACTGAGAGAAACACAGAGCCGGAGAAAGCGTTCCACATTCGTGTGGTGCGGCTAAAGAAAATATCTATGTACTTAACAGTACGTTAAAGTTGGGCTGGAAGGTAAAGTGACGTCCATTCCTAGAAGCGCGAGTGAAACGATGGTATTCTTAACATCTCGCATCATTTTTGTCCACAACATAATATAGAGTTGGCCATATGTTTTCCCACTAGTTATTTAATGAGTTTTAATTTTTGTGTGTTATTTTACAATGAATTAAGGAGTTAAAAAAAATTCAACAGCATTATATACTGATATGAAAATAAAATAAAAACTATAAACTTAGTACAAGTTTTTTTTAACATTATTTTACATTTTTCCTATGTTAGGACATTTAGTGCTTTTGTTGTTATCGCAAACACTTTATGTGGTCATTCTATACAAGGTGGTCAGAGAAGCACATACCAAGAACTGAGAAATGGTCCGTTTTTTTTTCAATTTAAGAGAGAGTTAGTTTAAGGAGAGAGTCGAGCGAATGAATAACCTTCCACTCTCATTTCACTCCTGGCGGTGCAATAATTATTTTTCCTACCCTTATTTTTCTGGCATATGTAAAGCTGATGTAGGCGCGCAAAGCTTGAGTGAAAAATGCATTTTCTGGCAGTCATTTTCAATCCAGTCCTGGAGGCGCAGTTATTCTTCAAAGTACTTTGTGGTATATGGGCTGCGTATCTGGACTCAATACCTATCTGACAATGCAAAATATATACTTAGCTAAGATTTCTACACATAGAGATAGAGGCATCTGAAGGTTTGAGTAAAAAAAAAATAGTTTCTGAAACGCCACCCTTCAAACTGTTCCTGGAGTGGCAATTATTTTATTAAGAGATTTTAGGTATATTAATCCTGTAGCTGGACTCTATACCTATCTGACATATTCTTCTAGGACCTCTACATAATGAAATATAGGCGTCTTAAGGTTTGAGTGAAAAAAACTTAGTTTCTGACACGCCATTTTTCAATTCGCTCCTGAAGGAAAAGTTATTTATTCAAAAGAATTCTGGTAAACAGATAGAGTAGGTGGATTCCTTACCTGTCTGACAATGTAAAACATATATACCTAAAACCTCTAAACAACTAGATATAGGCGTCTTAAGGTTTGAGTGAAAAATACAGTTTTTGACTCGCCACCCTTCAATCCGCTCCTAGAGACCCAACTTTGACCTTATGTTATTTGATATTGATTTATTGATTGGTTAGTAAATTAAAAAAAATCTTCGTTCTTGGTGATTCTCATTTTTCTAGGGATGTCTTTTGAAATTTTGTAAAATGTAGGTTATATCTTATTTTGTGATTTTATTTGCTGTTTTTTTATGAGATTTTTTGTTTATAAAGTAAGAAAACATATGCAATAGAGGTAAGAGATTTGAGTCGTTATTAGAAACTCAAAGCATTTATCCTTTTGTCACTTATAGTTTCAGACATTAAAAGAATCTTAATCACTAACTTAAATGCTAAGGAATTTTCAAAATCACTTAAGACGTTTCCTAAATAACTTCATGCAAACATTAATTTTCCATATATTTAATCAAGGAGTATAAATGAAGTTCCAACTACTCGTAACCTCTTATTTTTCATGCAACCTTATTATGCATGTCTCTCAACTTTTGTCTATTATTACGATTTTCTTTTCCTAGATAATTTTTCCAACTACTCGTTCAGCAGACTGTCAATTGCTAGCAAACTTGGTGACACCAATCCTACATCTGACATTTCAGATAATAATAATAATATTTGATAACTTTCTCCCAGGACATTCGAACGACGACGATGACATAAAACCATTGCAGCTGTCGCGTCACGCCTGCCGGCCGTCATCGTGTCAACAACGACTTGACAAACAAAGTATTCCAGTAGTTTTGCTTATTTGTGTTGTTTGAATTGCATTAGTTCCAAGGGGTTGATTAAACACCATAACGGATTGTTGCTTCTGCTGATTCCACTAATGACCAGCAGGAGGCGGCGGCAAATATTTACTCGGAAAGCTTGTTTGTTTCACTAATTATAACTGTGAAGTCCTTTTCTTTGACAATTATTAGCAACATATGGACATAGAAGGAGAGGGGCATTAAATCATGGCTGACAGTGCAAGTTAATAGAAATATAATTCAGAACTTTGACAGTTCAGGGGTCTGTTTTTATCCTGTCAGTTGGTATGCCACGGAGGACCAAATTAACCTCTAAAAAAGAAGGCAACATTGACATAAACACGTAGAACAAACCAAATGAGCAATAATAATTGTCAAGACAAATTTCCATCAATTTATCAAAATTCATATATGAGAATATGTAGAATCACGTATCTTGAATGACGTGTGGTCCACACAATTAACAATCCACTAGTTTCCCACAGACAACTATAAAATTATTAAAATGCCAAACAAAATTCTCCTGCCTTCTCTCCAATATTGACTATAAATTCAATTTAATTATCCAGAACAGCAGACACAGATTTTAACTCATTTTACTGCAACGACCACACAAAATTTTGTGTTTCATTATTTGTCCGTAATTTGAAAACAAAAATAAATAAATACTTGAGAACTAGAAAATCCAAAAACCACACGAAACTATTCCAACACTGTTGTTGCTGCCGCTGGTGATGGTGCAAGGCGTTGTGCGTTGTGGGTGCTGATAGGGAAGCACTGTGCGCTCCCCAAAGAAAAAGCACTCAAAAATCCATTAAATTCTTGGAAAAACTTTTCAAATATGGCTCAGCGACGACGATACAAAAGTATGGCAAAAGATAAATGGGAAAGTTTTGAAAAAACTCAGCATACGGACAACGATGCACGGCGCGGCGCGGCGGTCGATGAGGCACGGGCGCAACGGAAGAGATATTTAGCGGATCAACGCAGATGATTGCTGTGCGCCCTCCACACCGCCACTGCCATATGCCACACGAAACCGTCATCGTCTTTCGGCTTTGAGCTCGTCAATTCTGGGGGCTTAGCAATGGATTTGTTAGGGTATTGCGGCGGTATTTAGCAAAGATGCAGGTTATTTGCATAGTCTGTTGGAAAAGTTGGACAGAAATGTTGCAGAAGATGAAATATGACGGTGCCGGAAGACTGAAGGTGGCCGGGAATGAATTGGAAAATGTTTTGAGGAAAAACAAGACGAGCGAATTTGTTTTGTGTGTTTTCGGATATTTAGACGGTTGTTGCATTAAAAAAAAACTTCAATATGACTTATGGTTTCCTTTTTAAACAGCGCAGGTTAAATTTGGAATATTTTGAAGGTAAAAAATACTAGCGTGCATTATTTTTCCAATTTCGAAAGTTTTGTAAAATTAAAAAAATAGTAAAAATGGCTTGATCACAATATTCACGCTTATTAAATTTAGTGGTTATTTTAATTTTCGACTTTTTCAGTACGTCGTAGATCGTACTTTAGTAATTTTTAGTTAATTTATTTAAAACAAATGTGTTCTATATGTTTCTGGTATAAATTACCTATTAATTAAAAAAAGATTTGTTCAAATCCTTTTTGCCGTTCTCGCGTGATGAGCGGTCAGGTGGAAACTGATCTAATTTTATTATTTATAATGACAATAATGATAATAATGATTTTTGATTTTTCTTTTTTTTGAAAATTCAATATTTTTAAAACTAAAAAAAAAAAGATATTTTTAATTTATAATCCAGCTGTATATTAATAAATTCTAGAAGACTGCATACCAAAATCTCAATTTTGTTAAATAAAAACTGAAGATAAGACAGGATTTGCATCAAAATCAATTTTCAAAATACTTTATTTTTCTTTTCGGAGATTTGTTTTTATCTAAGACATGTGTAAAAACTGTCAAATGGTGTGGTTTTGACACTTTATAGATTTAGACCGTGTAATTTTTCTACAAAAAGCTACTTGTTTCTATCAAAAATCTTGCCTTTCAATGTGATTAGGCGACCATGTCGTGTCAATTTTTCATGCACCCGTTACCCAAACATATAGTACACAATTTACGAGTTTTGTAGGTTATATGAAAAGCTATATTTTCGTAGAGTTAAGAGTACTAATTTTTTGACACAAAAATCGAAGAATTTTAATTAAATCGGAGTGCCTCAGGGATCCATGCTTGGCTCAACACTTTTTCCGATTTATATTGATTTCCATGCTTTTACATTAAGAAAGTATGGATTCCCACATATTGCATAAGGTAAGAATGAATAACGCATTTGAACGGAAAATTTAAGGCTTAAATAATTGATAAAGAGAATAGAAACGTATGGAATGTTGTGTTCTTAAATAAGGGGAAGAGTTCGGTTTTGTAGGCTTAACGCCAAATCTACAGCGATTTGTCCGAACGGTTGGCTTGTGTAGTTCTTTCGATGTTTCTTTTCTTCGCTAGACAAAAATTACCTTTCGGACCGTTCAATACAAGTCGTATTGGATGGGTTCAAATCTGATATCTTCAAAATAAATGCTGGTGTGCCCCAGGGCTCCGTTCTGTCTCCGACTCTCTTTCTCATTTTTATAAATGATCTCCTGCCTGAAACTTTTAATCCACTAAACTGCTTCGCTGATGACAGTACACTTAGCTTTTCATATTCATTTTTGGAGTCACAACCGCGGTCTTTGGATGTGGATCTTCAACGGCCACGTATGATAAGCTCATTAAATTCTGATCTTGACAGCATCATCAAATGGGGAATAAGAAATCGTGTAGACTTTAATGCGTCCAAAACACAATGCTGTCTTCTGTTTCTAAAGCGTAATACACCTCCCTTGCCATTATCCATGAATGGTACTTACATTATGAAGGCTGATCATGTTGAAATTCTCGGTATGAGCATCACCAATCCCCTCTTGTGGAATGATCATATTTATGATGTTGCCAAAAATGCCGCAAGATGTTTGGGCTTCCTCCGAAGATGTAAGAAATTCTTTTCCCCTTTCGATCTGGCTACTATCTACAAATCATACATCCGTCCAAGACTAGAATATAACTCCCATATCTGGGCGGGTGCTCCATCAACTCACTTGTCTTTTGGATGGTATTCAAAGAAAAGCTTTCAAGTTGATTGGAGATGATATCATCATTAGAACCTTCACGTCACCTGAACATCGACGGAATGTTTCATGTCTCTCTCTTTTCTACCGTTATTTCTAGAACTCAATGTTCTAGAGAAATAGCCAGTTGCATTCCTCCCCTGAAACAGTTTCACTGTAATACTCACGCTTCCAGAAATCTTTTTCCTAACTCTGTTTTCCCTTCCCATTATGATGTTCAGAAGTTAAAAACCAATGTGCATCGACATCAAAAGGGTAGCCCAAATTCCCTTACCGTGTGCAAACTATATAAAAAAAAAGATGACCGATATGTTGTAGAAACGTCTTCTTATCAATAATATGATGCATGTGTTTGGTTCTGGAGAATAGTTCAAAGTCAACAATTTTGCGAAAATCAATATCGAACAGAAATTACAAAAAAATTTAAATTTTTTGATGAAAATTGTCGTTAAAATTAAAATGACAGTCACCAGAGGTCACTTGAAAAAAATATCATGTTGTCTGTATTAGACATTTGACAAATAAGTACGTATGTTTTGTTATTTTGCCTGAAGTGGTAACACTTTTTTTCTTTTTCCAATTTACCAAGTTTTAGTTAATTAATTTAAAAACAAAAAACTGTCTTATATGTTACTCGAACAAATATCCTAATAATTAAAAAAAGATTTGTTCAAATTCGTTTTGTCGTTCTCGAGTGATGCACGGTTAGGTGAAACTGCTTCAATTTTATTATATATAGTGATAAGGATTCTTTGGTAAAAATGTTACCATTACCTTGAGAGCTATCAATGAATTGAAAATCTAGAAATAGATAAGTGATTCAGTTAAATAACCGTTTAAGAATTGCAACCTTCAGAATTCTTCGCAGATTTTGCTCATTGAAATTCATTAAAATTATGCAATTCACTCTGTCTCTGCGATTTCTACTCAAACGCCAAGGAATGCCGTTTCATCTAGATCAAAGCTTTTTCTCCTGTCAAACTCAATATGGACCAAACGCCATATGGTTTAATTCAAAATTAATTTTACTAAATAAACCAATGTCTCTGAAAATTCAGAGGTATTTTTTTCTCCTAAGGTGGGTGGATGCATACTGAACTAACTGTCACTTCTAAGTGCATCCAAATAAATTTTGCATCTAATACAAAAAAAAAAAAATTTGCATCCCACCCTGTCCTCGAAAGTCAAGAGATGCAATTTGCAAGAAAATACGTTTTCATTAAATTTTTTTTTTCTTATTTTTAATATATGCATCCTTTCTACCACTCAAACGCATCTTGATGTGGTTTTCCAGTTTCAAACTGTCAGTTCCAATTGCACTCAACTAACATCCGAAGCAAAGAGAACACAACATTTATTAATATGACTTTAATTGCAGAATTGAATGTGCGCGTTTGTTTGCCGCCACCGCGCAATGCCATTGCTGCAACGTCGCGTTGCATTGGTAGTTTCACATCAATTCCTTCAATTGATAATCAATTAAAATTGCTTCCGAAATATTTTTCTTGATTAAGAACATTTTCTTTTGAATTATTTTTGCTCTGCACTAATAATTGTGAATCATGTATTTGGGGGTTTATAGGTGCACTTAAAATACCTAAAATTAAATGTATTTTTGAGTGAATTTATTATTTTAATGGTTAGTGGGTGGATATGACTTGGAGTTAATTTAAAGTTTTTTTTTTTTTTTAATTAACCCATTATAAACGATTAATATTTATGAAGAATTTAAGGATGATGACTACTTCCCATTATATGTAGGCTACAGGTGGGAAACTCCGGCTCGAAGGACTATATTTTTTTTCTGCCAGTTTGAAGGTGCTTGTAATTTATATTGAAATGCATCGCGATTTCAATGGAAATGAAGAATGCACATGTTTTATAGAGAGAAAGAAAGGGCAATACGAAAAATATGATGAAAAGATGACGGGTTTAGAAGAAGCCACAATTTTGTGAGTCTTAATAAAAACGGCTTCTTTCAGAGAACTATACTGATCATTAATGGGATTCTAATCAGCTCGTTTCTACTGATTGTGATAATACCATAGATATGAGTAGGCCCACCGAGAGAATAATCGGTCCCGGGGGTAATCATGTACGGTCGTCCATTCTAATAGTAAATAAGACTCCATCTTATAATTAATAGCAAACTTTGTTAAATCACTCTGCGTTTGAATGCAAGTGGAATTCAAATCTAATTTCCCAGGCAATTCGGATTCTAGGCAAAGTATTGCTAATCCTGATAGGTTTTTTTTGGGTCGGATAGGGAACGATGAAAGTTTTTTATTATTATTACTAGCTGTTACCCGCGACTTCGTTCGACTGAAATTTATCAAAAAAAACTGTTTATGTTCAAGCGCCACATACGGGTAATTCAAATAGCTTTATTTATTCCTTTCAAAATGAGCTCCTTGCCTGTGAAAGTCCCGTCAAAATCGGTGCAGCCGTGCCCGAGATTACCCAGAACAAACAGACAGAAAGACCACCAGAAGAAAAATTTGTAAATGGTGTTTTTGTTATAAGTACTGTATATCCTTTCGTATACCTCAAGTAAAAAGCTGTTATTTTGATTTTAAAAATAGACACTTCATTTTTATTTATGTGTATAGATATTGATATTGTCATAGATAGGCAATCAGGGCCACATCGTCAATCGTCTCCAAACTGATTGCAAAGGTTGTTGAACTGGCCAAAAACGGTTCATCCATGCAACCAAACCAAACTTTATCTGGGTACTTGAGGCAGTGCAAAATAAGAAAAATAGAATTCACGATAATTTCCTCAGAGTCGCAGACAAGTAATGATCAAAACTAGACAACTGTCGGGTCACAAGAAGTCTTGGCCAAAAATCTCAAAGAAAAATACAGAATACATTCAAAAGCTATGTAGTCCTCAACTGTCCCTTTTGGTTGGTATTCTTACGGCTTACAGCAGAATGGGTATTAGCACATCAAGGCGTATGCAGATGCAGAAGGTGTCAAAAAGTTGATGCAGAAAAAGGCTCTTATTTATTTATTTGTGAATGCCCAATCCTAGCCCAGACCAGAAAAACAGCCCTGGGAGAATACCTCTTCGACGAACTGGGCGACGTTTTAAAAAATCATTTAAAAACGTTCTGAAATTCATCAACATTTCAGGATGGTTTAAAGAGGCACCTAACAACTAATACTCCGAATTTCCCATCTCTCACCACACCTCCTACTTCTGGGTACCATGAACAAAATTTTTTAACCACGGAAAATCTATGAATCAATTATCACAAAAATATCTCTTTTGAATCCGATTTCCTTTCCAGAATTGTCTTTGTCTTCAATTTCGGGTTTTTCCGGAAGATCGGCTAATGTCTTCGAGGTTTGATTTCGCAAAAGCTCCAAGTCCTCGAGAACGCTGGCGAAATGTTGTACTTCAATTTCTATGGTCGCGCCTCTGGCCTGCAGTAGAAGACTTCTACCATTGATGGCGTTGAAAATTTTTAACCATATTTAGTTTAGTTTTCGCAGAAAAATTGAAGTATTAATAGTAATTGACGAGACCCTTCGAAGAACTTCGGGCTCTCTAAAAACTATGGGCCTAGGGGTAATACACCCGTTACCTCCCCCGCTCCCCAGCCCTGGATATGAGTCTTGGACCAACAAAATTCTTTTCCCGGAAGCTGTGAATTTTAAAAAATCATAACTTCGATAAAACTTCATTTGTTCTACTTATCGAATAAAAATGCCTCAATCAGCCTCTTTCCAATGAAACAATATCATATCCTCAAACGGTTTTTATTTATTTGACATTTTCTGGAAAATTCCATTTTTACCCGCTAGGAAAAACAATTCAATATGCAAGGGAATAAATTTTAAATAATTTTCCTCAAAAAAAAATTCCTATTAATTTAAAATTGCAAACAAAAATGTTTTTCTCAACAACACCCTTCACAATTATCACTTCCCCTGCTAGCAGCCCATCATCACCCTTAAGTCTTTTATTCTTCTTATTCTACATCCTTCTGCATCTCTGCTTTCAATGGGAAATATTTTTCTTTTATTAGATATTTATTACCTTTTTTCCAGATGGAAACATTTCTTTAAAAAAAAAATATCTTTTTATTTCGAAGAAAATGAAAAATACAAAAAAAAAATTTCCCAAACTTCTGGCAGAACAATTCAATTCGTTCCTAATGAGAATGGCAAGGAACTCGATTCAAAGGTCGTTGTTCTTTTGACAGAAAAAAAAATATTTCTTTCCGAGAACAAGCTGAAGCTTCAGATAAATATCTTTAAGATAAAAAAGACGAAATGTGGAAAATTGAAGTGCATTTAGTATTTATGCTGATACATTATTTTTGATTTATTTATTTAATTTTTTTTAATAAAGTTTTTTTTTATTTTACGTTGCGCGGCCTGTACCATATCATCACAGGTGTTGGAGAGGAAAATCCAATTATACTCCTGAGCAGACTTCAGATACAAATTTTGTGTTGTTGATTTATTTTGAAGGATTTTTTCGGGATGGATCTAGTGCAAGGTGTACCTATCGTCGACCATAACTTCGGGTACGTTCATTCATGTATATTTATAGAATATTTGTATCTTTTTTTTTGGTTTATTTGCTGAATTTGCAAAACCATGCCAAATTCATGTGCGAATGTATCTCAAATAATATTCTTCAAAAATGAACATAAAAGTATATTGTGGCAGTGGGAGGTGGGAGGATGGGTATATTCGGTTTGGGTATAGAGGATGCATTGTTAAGGCGGTTATTTATTTGCTTCTGGCCCGTTTTTGGGAATATCGTTGCAGACAAAGTTGGTCGTAATTAAGTGGAAATGTATGAATATCTCATCAGTTTGGGCACATGAAAGTATGTTTTATGGTTCTCGAAGATAAAAGAATATTGCAAAAAACAACGGTAAAATTACTTTTTTTTTTGAGATTTTATCAAAATTCAATTTGATTAGAAGGTTGCTTCGGTAGTGAATTTGAAAAGTTTAATTTGAGCTTAAATGTTTAATTTACAAAACTTATTTGATGCAAGAAAAAGTCATTATGATGCGGTTTATCATATGAAGTTTTTTTTTGTTTAGCTTTATTATATATTTATTATACATATAAGCTATTGGAATAAAGATAAGTGATGGTTTTGACACAAACATCAATAAAATAAAAAAAAAATATTAAAAAAATCTAACAATCAAGTTTTGTGAATTCCGGTTACCAGCCATGTGCAATGGAATTTTTCAGCTTAAGGTTATGTCAAACGCTAAAAACCTCGAGGACACTTTCAAAAACTGACGACGAAGAGTTGTTCAATAAACCCAAAAATTTTCAATGGGCATTTAAACATGTCCAACTTTGACATTTTGAGAAGTTTCTGACGCAAAATTAAACAAAAAAGTTCCCACGCACTCCTAAAGAGCTACAAAAAAAAGCAATTATTGAAGGTTTCTAAACATTCCAGGTCAATGGAATGTCTTATTTCTGAACACCAATTTGGTTTTAGAAGTAATCACTCGAAAATAGATCAAGTAAGTACTATGTCAAGGGCGTTTTTTTTTTATAGGTATACAAAGAACTTCCGATAGGAATAACTGTCAAATTTGACAAATCACCATGCAGACTTACACAAGAACAACTTTTACAAATCGTGGAAATTTATTTCCGAAATTCACGCTGCGGTCCCCAAACTTATGGAACACTTCGTCAAGTTTACGGTGCGCATAATCATAGATCTGAACAGCAAATACGCAATACGCAATGGATCGATTCCTGGCCACATTTAATCTTTTGGATAATATTCATCTAAATCAAGCCCGTACCGTACGTACAGAAGAAGCCATTGCCGCTGTAGACGTGAGGGTGACAGAGGATCCAAATTTGTCGTTCCGACGACGCTGTATAAAGTAACTCGGTCTCTGCCAGTCCACTGGTTGAAATATTTTTAGGAAAGATCTTGGCCTACACCCATATAAGATCTAACTGGGACAAGGATAAAAGCAAGCGGGCCATGATCAGCCCATGTTCAATGAATGGGCTGAGAATTAACTGGAAATTGAACTAGATTTTTGCCGTCAAATCATCTTCAGCAAGAAGGCTCATTGTTTGCCTAGCGAGTATGTAAACAAGTAGAATTGTCATTTTTCGACTGAGCACATTTTTCCAAAAAATTCACTGTTTGGTGCAATTTACATGCCGATGCCTTCATGGGCCCATTTGTCTTTAAATCTGAAACCGGTGCCAATATAACAGTGATTGGGGAACGCTACAGACAAATGATTCGTGATTGTTTTATTCCTCGTCATTGAAAACCATTTGAAGGAGAAATGGTTCCAAAATGATGGCGCAACATGTCATACAGCGCGTACAACCATCATTTTGTAAAGCCAAAGGTTTGGTCACCGAATCATCTCAAGAAATGGACCTGTTAATTGGGCGTCTCTTTCTTATGATTTCATACATTTGGACCACTTTTTGTGGAGGTATGTCAAATATTCGGTCTATTCTGATATACCAGCAACGATTGGTCATTCAGAAGCAATCATTTGACGCACTATTGATGAAATAAGACCGAGTATGCTCAAAAAAGTGATGCAAAATTGGATGGCGCTCATTAGGAAATTGAAAAAAATCATTGGAAGGAAAGGGGCGGGGGGGGGCAGGATTTATGATCAAGCGCTGGTAACCCAGGTTTTTTTTAAAGTTTAGTAAACAACCGTGAAAGCCTCAAAAGTTATGAGGAACGGAAATTTTGGAATTTAAAGAAATAAATGCTATGATGTTCCACAAGGAAGTGGTGAAGTGAAGGCCCAGTGTTGTTAGTTCTTTAAATACCTCAGGCAAGAAGGCCACATTTACTGATGATATTTATATTGCAAAATTTAGTAATGTAGTCTTCCAATAGAGACTCCCGAAATTTGACAGTTGATAGCGTTGTTGAAGCTACATGTGTCAAATCGGCTGTCATTTATTTAGTCTGTTTTGCTAAATAGCATTCAACAACACGTGCAAATCATAAAATTGTTTAATCAAAATGGGTGTTTTGTTTTTGGGCAAAGTCCCGCGCGCTTCGCTTCGGTCACCATAATCGTTCTACCATTTCTAAATTGTCGAATTTTGGACGATACCAATCCACATGAGATCCAAGAGCGTCCAATGAATCCCGATAAAGTCACTGTTTGATGTGGATTTTGGGCAGGCGGCGGCGTCATCGGTACATATTTCTTTGAGAACAATGTTGGCTAGGTCATCAACGGCTAGCGCTATAGATCGATGATTACCAACTTCTTTTGGCCTAAATTGGATGATATGGACACTAACGACATCTGTTTTTAACAGGATGGCTCCACGTGCCACACCAACTCATGCACGAGCGATTTGAGGGCGTGGTCATCTCACTTTTTTTTAACTGTACACGCGCCCAAGGGATTTGTGTATAATATAATATTTAACGCACAGCGCGAGCATCGGAAGGTTTGAGATGAAGGGACACGAGGTATCGATTAACATTGGTTTTGAATGTTATCAAATTAAAATGGCAAGGAAAAACCGGGAAAACTATTCCAAATTCGTGTTGTTCGGCTAAAGAATGAATCTCGATATTTCACGGTACGAGTACTACGGGTGTAATTTTTAAGGAGAGGAATGCAGCTGGCTACCTCGAGTGAACATTTTTTTATAAAAGAAACGATAAAACAAGGAAAATTGTTTTGCGAAACAGTTGTATTTCCTATCAATCTTAACGCTCTGTTTTGTATTCTTTCGAGCAGGTGTAGCGATGTTTGAGAAGCACCTGGCTACCAAGAGAAACCGCGGTAAATATTTAAACGATGTTATATTTCATACATAATGGCATCAATAGGCCTTTCAAACGAAAAATTCGATGATATCTTACACATATTCTGTTTTATTTAAAGTTAGGAAGCGCTTAATGAAAGCGACACTTTATTACCGTCCGTTTTGTCATAAGTATATTTAATAAAAAGTAAGGGATCAATATGGGTTTCTTGAGGAATCTCTAGTGAATTATTAAAAAAAAATTCTGTTTTTAAGTAGTTCATATGAAGTATTTTGGAATTATTAGAATCAAATATTTTCATTTGATGGTATTAGTTATTAATGAAACAATAAACGATTCCATTACCAAGAAAAAATTGCTTAAGCAAAACTGTAAGAAAATACTTTATTCATTCATCATGGCCCACCCTATTTCACCTAAAAGATGCACGTCATTTGCGCTCAAACACCACCTGCTCTCGATGCGGTTAATTGATCAGCTTCAATGTACCTTATAATCAAAATTGCAATTAAAATTAAGAAAATTGCAAAAATAGGGTGATTTGGAAATATTTTATAAATGTTCCTTATAACGGCATGGATTGAATTTAATCGAACTTGCGGCGAATCTATATTTGTCGCTGCGATTTCTAAGATTTTTAACACACTACGAGCATAAAGGTGCCCTTGTATAGATTTCTAATACACCGTCGCGACCTTATGTACAAAATATCAAATGACAGCTTAAGATCAGAGTTATAATAGACCACATTAACCATCACATCAGTCACATTAAGTACTCCGTGAGTTCGTCAAATAAGCGAAATATTAAGCACACAGCGCCAGCGCCACCATCAGGAATTACATCTAACAAAGCTGTTCAGTATGACGAAAGCCTCGATTTTAGAAACGGTGATTTGACACTTTAAACCAAGCCTCATCCTTTATTTAAATCCGGTACAAAGGCAATCAAAATCAACGATTTCCAAACAAAAAAGTTTTCAAGATAAAATTAAATTTTTTTTGCAGAATATCCCCATTGAAATGCCGAACACCCTGTATTTCCCTCCATCAAGCAAATAATGCCAAGAGCATGAGAAGAGTTTATTACCTGGTCAGCGAAAAACACGCACAGTTTTCCATTTGTTTATTATTTTGAGCTAATTTCAGAAGTGGGAACACAACAACAACAAAAATAAGGTTACTGTCTTGGCGGAAGGTCAGTTAGTAGGCCGTTTGTGTGTTTATTGTTTATTTTTTGTTTAAGTCTCACTAAGAAGTTTTCAAGCAATAATGCCGTGTTTACATTTTTTTCTGTTCTAAGTAAACGAAAAAATCGCAGTAAATTGCGGGAAATTAGCGATTTTCAAGGTGTAAAATCTATGGGTCAATGTCTTGGAACAATGTTTGTGGGGTAAATTTAATGATATCATGGATTTAATGGGAGGCGTTGGTTTTGGTAGGAAATTGCAAAAAAAAAAGTGATGATATATCATTAAAATTCTTGACATTGAAGTCGGTTTAGGTGTGAAATAGTTGAGGTTGGTGTTTTTCGATTTTTGTTCGTTGGTGGGATTTATGTCGCTAAGGAAATTCTTGGAATTTGACAAAGTAGGTTTTATTTAGTTCACAAATGCTACCTTCTCTTCAGTTTTTTTTTTAATTATCATATATTAAAAGCTTTCTTGCAATGGTGACATTTTTTTTTTTTACAACAAATTATAATAATTATGATGATTATATGGACACAATGAGTTCTTCAAATTATAAGAGTGTGCGAGGTATCCAAATGAACTAGGACAATGGAAAAGTCTATTAAAGGAAGTTAACAAGTCAAATGGGTCGAGTGCTTAACAAATAGTCCATTAGTAACATGAAATGTTCTGGAACACCATTGAATGAAACCATTCAAGGCTAAGTCTTTTAAAAGCAGTCCTTTTCACAAATGCAATTATGGGATGTTGTTTGGGTTGTCCTTTAAAAAGCTTTAATAAAAAGAATTAAATATTTTATTGTTTTCTTGGGCAAAACATATAAAATGGAAGGTGGGATGGTTGGATGGATGGAAAGGATATATTTTGACAATCATAATAAAACTTAATGGGTTTCAACTTCAAATTCTAAGTGTATGACGGTAAGAAGGGCTTTTATATCTATTGCATTTCAGGTGATAACAGTACAAGCACTCATAAGGGGATGTAAATATATGTTCATATTAGATTAACTTTTGATCCAATACTAAAGCTTTAGCTCATACAGGGTATGATAATGTTTATCATACAATGTGATCTAATTATGTTACCCAAAAGTTCAGAAGTTTTGGAACCTAGGTGTTCCATAGCTCAGACAATTATCTTAAGACAATTATCTTTAATTCATATGCTTCAACGTCTAAGAGTCCAATTCTATCCCATCACTAAAATATAGAACAAGGTTGCAGGGCCGGACTTAGAGAGCAGGGGCCCAAGGCATCTGGAATTTGGGGCCCTCCTCTAATATCCCAAACATCATATCAAAAATTCACAACTACAAGACCTTTTGTCGGGCAAACCTCTTTATTTACTGGACTAAAACATGGAGTAGGCCTAAACCAAAAAAAAAAAAAATGCGCAAAGAGCAGTACCTCATACTTTAGTAAATTTCAGAATCGAATAAAAAAGGTTTTTGCCCTATGGGGCGATTCCCGATCAACTTATTGTGATAAATTTCTGTAACAATGTATACTAGAAACTGGTTGCTTGATACAAAAATAGTCTTAAAATCGCGGTTTTCTTTAGGGAATGATTTAATTGTGAAAAATTATTTTTCATTGTGAAAAGTTTTTGACGTTTGTTTTCACTTTTTTCACAGATCGAGAATCATATTGAGTGTGAAGACGTGATCAAATTTGCCATTTCATAGTTGAACAGACCCAAGAATCGACCCCCTAAACTCTTACTAAGTAAAGAATATCTTTTTGAAAGGAAAACATTAGTTACAGGCTGATGTTTGGTATACAAGTTGATGTGGTATTTTGCTTTTATTTAAAAAGCAGTCGGTTTTAGATAAAAAAATGTTTCACAAAACTTATTTCTGAGTTAATTTTATACACAAAATTGTTGAAAATAGTTTTCACATACCATTTACCGCTTGAATTTCATATATTTGTTTACATGGCAGATACAGGATTGTATCCTATTTGCAATGAAAAAGGAGAAATTAAAACATACTAGCTTCAACCCGCGACTTCATCTGCGTGGACTTCAGATTAAATTATTTGTATTATTGAAATAAGAACTCGCCGAAGAAAATTACTCAGATTTCTCCCGCAGAAACGGAAAAACTGTGCATTTTTTCACAAGTTCGTGCAGTCGTTAAGGCATGGAAGCATATCAAACCATCTTCACATATAGCCTATGTTTCAATCCAGCACATTATCCATCTACCGGACGAATTTCATCAAAATCCGTTAAGCCGTTTAAGCGTGATTGGGGAACAAACATCCAAAATGTTCACATTTATAATATAAGTAGGGTTTCTATTTCAATTATGTATATTCTCTTTCACTTTACTTGCTTTCTTTCTTAGAATTTGTTTATATTTTGTTATTATATCCCTTAAATCACAACTTTATAAATTTAGTAAAAAATGACGTTTCACAATTTTGAATTTTAAGCTGCGTCCATGTGTGCATGCTTCTTGCTTTGATTCTGACTAAGAGAACAGAATTGATTTTTTTCTAAACAAGAACTGTCATTTATTGCCAAACAGCATTCGGAACAGGGCTATCAATTTACTTCATATGTAGTAGATCTACTTCATTCTGGGGTCTTTTACGAAACTTCTTTAGAAAATGTGAAAAAGTGTAATTTTTTTTTATAAACCATAGGAACGGGTTTTAAATAAAACGGTCCTATGGGGGGTACCATTGTAGAACAAATTTCGAAAAATTCATTCTAACTAAAAGATGTATTGTTGTAAAAATATAACACCCTAAAAGTTTTATCAAAATCGTTAGAGCCGTTTTCGAGAAAATCAAACTTTTTGTTAAAGATTGTATGGCAGGGACCTTTATTTTTCGACCTGGAGCAAAAATGAAAAACAACCCCAGAGATACTACCAAATAAATACTAAATATTAAGTGTGAAGCAAATTCGCCCATCTGTAGAAATGCGAAAAGAATTTCTGAACCCACCTTTTTCGACTTCTCTATTATCGCAATGTCATGTTTGACTGTTAGATTTTTTTTTTGCACAAATCCATAACTTGCCTTATAGTACCTATAATCGCAAGTAAAAATGTGTGTTTTATTAACATGTTTAGTTTAGTAGATTTAAGATATAGGGGCTTAGGAGTGCTGCCATTTGGAATCAGAAAAAGATGGTACAACTGAGCAATGCCGAGTGGGTCAGCTAGTATTAAATAAGATAAAAATAAATTACTTTTTTTGTTATTATTTTTGTTTTTATTATCTGGTACATTATTTTGCGAATCTTCTTCGTTTTTTGGGGCTTCATTTTCTGGACTCAACATTCCCATCCCTGATTCAGAGTGCCCACAGACTGTTCTGGACGAAAAAAAAACTCTGTATGTATGTACCTTTTTTTGAAAAAGTTTGTGAGTTACATAAATATAATAATATTTTATGAAATGCAAACGATTGTGCGGTTCTAACCAATCCTTTTTTTACTTCCTGACTTTTCTTGCTGGAGTTCACACTTGTTCGGATTATGGCCCCTGACGCTGGCCGGGGCCCAAGGCATTAGCTTTGTTAGCCTAGGCGGAAATACGGCCATGAACGCTTGTATTTCCAACTGGAACTATAACTTCTTTTTTGAAGTTATAACCAGTCTACATTTCGATATCAAATTGTAAAAAAAAAAAATTATAAAATCCTACACAAACTTTAAGAAGAAATAATTCCCTGGCATTTGAATTGCCGATAGTTTCAAGGTAACAGGAAGATTTTACCATTAATTTTGAAGAGTTCGAAAAAATTCGGGTTATTCACTATCAACAAACAACAACCAAAATAAATTGTAGCTTGTTTTAACTATTGGGCAATCTTCTTAGTGCACAAAAAAAAAAAAAAAAAACCCCTGACTCCAATATCAAAAGCCTGTTAATTTTTTTTTTATTGTAATTTTTCAGATATGAAAAGAAAATCTTCCTAAAACTTTCACCTAACTCCATTCGAACATAGATTCACCCACATTATCAAGGTAAACGGGGCATGCACCTACTAATTTTCTCTGACACGTAAAAAACAATGTTGAAAAGTGGTTTGTTTGAAACAGAAGCCTCCCAAGTTTTTTGTGAGTTAAAAATGTTAAAACCTTGGCATGAGCTCCCAGGCTTCTTTTATTTAGTTTATTCAAATGAAAATCATACATGTTTTCCCAAATTTATATCAAAAATTATCCAAAACCCCAATAACCATATGCATCAGATGAAAATAGCAAACTGTGATAATTACTTATGATGAGTCGAGATTTTCGCAGGATACGCAACCTACCCACCCCCCCTCCCCCCGCCATTCCATCATCACTTATCCCCTTGTGGTTGTGGGTTCTTTATACCTGTTTCTCTGAAGAGTGCACAATTTAACGATGCATAAACCTTGCTCCAGGAGATGAACATCATTTCATCACACGATGATGATGATGAAGATGATGGTTTCAATTGAAAATATTCCCTCAGCAACGGGCCTGACTTGACTTAAATGCTTAAGTTTTGTGTTGAAAGTAGAAATTATGCAAAACGAAATGCCATCTTAGTCGTTGTCGTTGTCGTTGTCGTCGTCACCATCACCGTCACCTTCACATCAGTAAAAGTAACCATGTTTCTAAGTTTTCAAGTCCCCTCTCATTGAATCCTCCTGCCTTGACTCCATGGCCTGGCCTGTGTGGTGGTCGGTCTATATAAGCTTGTGCCTTTCAGAAAATTACTGTTTAGAAGTTCACGCTTACCTACCACCAGCTTTCAAACAGTAATGACTGAAGTCGATTTTCTTCTTTCGAAGACCAGAGAGATAGTGTGTTCCAAAAGTTTCTGGGCGACCGACGACGGCAATTTATGTTGCCTTCTGTTGTACTGAACATCGGTAGTGGAAAGGAAGTTTCTAGAAGGTTATGGTATAAGGTTGTTTATTTTGGCTTTGACGGTTTCTTGGTTGCATTAAGTTTTTTGAAAGGAAGTTGGTGGCTGTAGAAAGAAGGGGGAGGAGTGAGATTTTGGCTTTGAGGATTTTAGCTTGGAAGGTCATATGTGTGTGTGCCCAGTAAAGATATTATTTGATTCAATTATACGTTTCGGAGAAATTTGTTTATGAGGCATTTTCTGTTGCGGTTACGGTTTGGTCAAAATTGTTTCATTTCAAGGTACTGTTGAGAATTACTTAGAAAGTTTGCTCAGACATTAAAGGAGTTCTGCCGATCGGAAGAATTTCTATAAAAGCTAGTCATGAATTTAAAATTTCATTAAATACGACTACTAACATTGCCACAGTTTTCACTCATTTTTGACTCATGCTCCTGGGTAATGAATATCCATTACACTTGTGACCTATTTTCATAGAACGCGGATATAAATGACAGATAGCTCCATATCTTGTCTCCTTGTGTAAAGTTCAAAGTGGAAATCCGTTTGACAGGATTTACCCTCAACCATTATCAGTTTAGCCGTTCCACGAAAACTTATTTTCATAGAGAGTGTGCTTGACTGTGCGACATCCATCAAAGGATGAACTCTGCGCGACACTGATAAGAAGTTTCCCAGCATGGAAGATTGACAACCCTTAGGCAACGTCCCTGTCCGTTTATGTCGCAGCTCCTCCTTCGCGCTCCACCTGAATTTTTGTTAATAAAGTTCTTTTGATTAATTATTTCCGCTTAAAAAATTGACGATGGAATTAAAACACACACAAAGAACTGTGGGAATTTGCAATTTGTACTCCTCAAGGACCACACAGACGTTGAAGGATTCTTCTCCACAAAAAAAAAAAAAAAAAAAAAAAAAAAAAAAATATGAAACAAGTGGGTTGTGTGCTTAAAGTTGTTTTTATTTATGTAAATTGTTTGACAATGTTTTTCTTCCTTCAGAGTCTATGTCTTCGTTGTCGTTCTCGTCCTCGTCCTGGTCGGCGCTTCTGTCTGTCTTAAGAGTTTACTTTTGTTGCGCATTCTTGTTTTATTTAATTAAAAATTTACATAATAATTTATGTGTTTTCTGTATTGTTGTTGCTTTAGCTCCTGCTACTATGAATTCCTTCTGGTGCGGCTTAGGAAAGTTAAGGACCAAGTTTAAGCAACACTATTAAGATGCATTAGATCCTTTGTCAATTAAAAGCGAAGAATGATGTGTTTATCTTTGGCTAACTGGGTGTACACTCGGATATATGTATCTCATAACTATACCGCTGCAAAGATAGTCGTTATGGTGTTTTTAATATAAGTTTCTTCACTTATAACAGTTATTTTTCTTTGTAATAATTGTTTAAAGCGTAAAAATTTGCTTGTAAACTGAACCAAATGACATTGACGAAAATATTTTGTTAATCATTGCAGAAACAATTAATCAGGCTGAGAAAAATTGAGTGAAAATATTAAATTTTTCACTCAAGCCTTCAGATGGTTATATCTCGTTTTGTAGTGTTCTAGCTGAGTAGGTTTTACATTATCCTATAGATATTGAGTCTAGCTACCTGATCCATACATCAGAATTCTCTTGATAAAATAACTGCGCCTCCATGAGTGGATTGAAGGGTCAGGTGCCAGAAAATAAATTTTTTCACTCAAGCCTTTCGCGCCTATATCTCGTTATTCGTTCTTGGTTCGCCCCGAATCTCTCCCTTTTAATTGCTCATAGCTCCTCAGCCGTTGGTGCTATCGGCACCGGAGTCACTAGTAACGGCGCGCTATCTGCCTAGCTTTCATTTTCAAGGACACAGACTTCAATTCTAATATTGTTATTTGCACTACTCTTATGATAAAGAGTTCATTTACAAAGCTATTTGAGAAAAAATTAAAGATGTTGAAAATTGGTTCAACTCTTACATAATGTAGTTTTGTCGTGGGTGGCCCAAAACATATTATTATGCTGCTATTTGACGAGGAATTGAATGCTCTACAACTTTTTTAGATTTTTTTTGTTCCATTTTTCAAAGACTATATCTCAAAAACGGTTCTTTATTTTGAAATATAGTACCAAAGTAAATTGTAGGAAATTTTGTCAGCTTCATTTTTCTTTCCGAATTTATTTTTCTACGACGAACCGTTTTCGAGATATGCGGGGGCAATCGTGGGAAGGTCCCTTTAAATCACACCCCACCCCGCGCGGCACCTGATGAACGGGGATTTTTTATTGCGGGTAGAGGGGACCCATCCCTACACATTCCTGCAAAAATTGGAACTACTAGGAGGAGGAGGACAGGTGTCGATTAACATTGGTTGCTTGCAAATTTAAATGGCAAGGGAAAATCTCGCCGGGTCAACTATTTCAAATTCGTGTTGTTCGGCAAAAAAAAGAATCCCTATATTTCAGTTAATGCTTTTCAGTTTCTTAGATGTAAGTGCCACTCATGGGGGTATGTTTAGCTTTAACGACAGGAGACAGCATTGAGTTTTTAAAGCAATAAACTCCACACGATTTGTATTACTCCATTTGACAATCGGAGTTTAATGAGCTTGACTTACTTGACTTGGACAAATGGTGTTTTCCATTTTCTAGGAAAGATTCCATAAGAGTAGGAGCGATGTAAAAGCTTACGCAGTGTCTTTGCCAGTGTGGAAGAACACCTCTTCAGAAGAATCGGGGCCAGCGGATTTGTGTATATCGAGATCTTTGAGAACTCTTGCCACTGTACGAGTGCGGAAAAAAATCTGTCCCATGGAAAAATTTACATTCTCAAGTACAGGAAGGGCAACGTTGCTGTTAGGCAGCGAAATGGGCGGCGAGCAAGTTTGCCTTCTCTGAAGAGTAAACAATTGGTTTGTTATTGTCGATGAGCGTTCGAACCGAATATGTTGAGAAGTTATTAATATTTTTTTTACAAATGACCAAACATTTTTACTGCCTTTGGGAAACTGTAGAATTTTTTGCCGTACTTTTTGGTCATGCAAAAATTTGGTTCTTTCAATAACGGAGTTGCATGAGTTCCTTGCTTGTTTGTGCTTTTTCCGATTTTCTTCTGTAGGGTTGGCTTTGTAGGATCGGAAACCTACTTCTTTGAGTCTGATAGCTTCTTTACACTCAGAATTAAACCAAGACTTTTCTTTAGGCTTGATGCTTTTTACTTTTTTAGGAATAAAAGTACGCATTCCTAGAAGAATCACGTTTGTGATCATTTCAGCACTGGCATCAATGTCACTATCAAGGAAGCATAGTGACCAGTTAAAGTTTTGGAAAAAAATATTCAGGCCGTTCCAGTTGGCTTTCTCGTATCGCCAAACGGTCCTGGATGCCAAAAGAATCAAACATCGCTTAAGCCGTTTAAGCTGCAGCTCATTATACATCCAGGCAGACAGACAGACTATGAACTATGATTGTAACGTCAAAATTATAAAATCCATTGATAATATGTTTGCGTCAATATACAACCAATTACCCTGCCTAGGTTTTGCAATCAAGACCTTCCGGACTTTTTAAACTACCGCAGCGATACAATAACTTATGTTTGTTTGACCTCAATTCCCTGAGCTGTCATAACAAAAATCAACGATTTTTTACACCAGTCCGACCATATTTAGCTGTCAATTACTTCAGAGCACAAATTGTACAAATCAAACTGGATGATTGGCTTAGCTAATGAAACCCTCTTCCTTGTACCGTGCGTCGTGTTGACACCAACACTATCGCCTTTAGTTTTCACTTTTCTAATTTTTCTCGAGAAAGTTTAAAAACCAAACAAATTCCTATAAGCCTTGTTGTTAGCCAAACTGCCATCAGATCGGAACACCACATTGTACCAGAAATAGTTGTTGGCTTAAAGGAGTCAACTATTTTCCAAAAAAAAATTAAAAAAAAAACAACATAACCACTAACCACACGCTATGTCCAATTCTGTGTGGTTAAGCTGCACACACATGGTCATTGATTTTTTGTTGCTCTGTCTTGCTTCAAAGTGAAACTATCAGTTTTATTTTTTGTATTTTATGGACCACATTAGCTGAAAAACGAGATCAAGTTTATAGCTCATAGATGCGGGTTCCTGATGCAACTATCTCCGGATTGGAAGTGTTTCACTTTTACCTGAATGTATCTTGAAGTTACTTGGTTGTAGAAAGGACGTGTAGCGTATAGGCTGAAGGCAATGGCCTATAATGGCCATTGGCACGGTGAACTAAGGTGAAGCGGTTAAAGTGAAATTAACTATTTCCCTTTTTTACTGTACGACTTGTAGGTATCCTGTCTAAATCAGGAAGTTAATTTATTTCCTTTTTTTTCTTGCTGCACTTTATATTGTCTGCATCTCCATATCTATTGTGTCAATCCCACATCTGAACATAGAGACTAGAGAGTCAATATCTCAGATACTTCTCGTCTTTTTCTTTCTTTTTTTATTAATGAAAAATTGAACAATTCTGCAAACGCTGTCGTCATTGTTGAGCTACAGATGCGTTGTGTCGTTGTCATTGTCTGCGCTGTCAATAGCAGATGGACAAGAAACGTTTAACGAGACGTATCATCGATTCGGATATGGATTGCATGGATACAACATTCGTTAGTTAAAAACGCAGACAATCAGATTTTTGTGCTTTTGTCAGGAGCAATTTTTTATCTCTGGTCCTTGTTCACCGGATATCTATGAAAATTCCATGTAGATTTATAGAGTTGCAGGTGGGTGATGAATGGTGGAGAGAGACTTTGTTTGATGTGCTCGAGCACAACAAATAAAAGAATTCAAAGTGCAATGAAACTGTATCTGATGGATATGTTCTTTATTGTACGTGTTTTGGGTTTTTAGTTCATTCGGTTCGATTAAGGAAAAGATTTCTGTAAGGCTATTGAAATCGATCAGATACTTGGGTATGGAAGAAATAAGCAAATGTCTGTTTATGATATGAATGAATATAATGTTGGTCTTGCATTCAACGTTAACATTTTAAACGACTTGTTTTTGAAGTTTTATTTACTGTGAGATGTTACAACAGAAGGAATCGATAAAGTACTTTATAATCAAAAACTAAAAAAAAAAGTCGACGTTGGGCGCCAATTATGGATTTTTTTTTTACTTCAGTCAGTAATAAATAATAAAAGAAAGATGTGCAATATATTCTTATGTACATTGAATACAAAGCACCTTTACAGTACGAAGAAAATTATATGAGTTTCTTCCGAATTAAAACTAATTAACTTGATGATGACGTTGGGCGCCAATTGACAATACCAGTTTTGAGTGTTATACAACAACATTTGAGCGGCTATGTACTAAGAATGGTAAATGTGTGAAAACCAAATTTAACATACTTATTATGACTCAACACAATACGAGTTTAAGGGAAGCTTGATACAGAAAACCTAAGCTCTTAGCAGCATTTTTGGCGGTCTCAAATATATGGTAGCTCCAACGGAGGTCGTCGTTGACACAAATACCGAGTACTGAGAGCTTTTCGGTTTCTTCTATGCCATTCATTGACATGGCATTGTGGGTATGTTTTGCTTTAACGACAGAAGACAGCATTGAGTTTTCGAAGCATTAAACGCCACACGATTTCTATTACCCCATTTGACAATGCTGTACGTGAATTATCGAATGAATATGAAAAGCTGAGGTTAGAGTTGTCAGCAAAACAGTTAAGTGGATTAGAAGTAACAGACAGAAGATCATTTATAAAAATGAGAAAGAGTCCGAGACAGAACGGAGCCCTGGGGCACACCAGCATTTATTTTGTGGGAATCATACTTGATGTAAATGTTTCTGTTAGGTATTGTCCGATTGCCTATTATTTTTAAAGCTCTTTCTTGAATTCTATCCAAGAAACTAAAGTGGATTATGAGAAATGGAAATTGTAAATAAAAAAAAAATTAACAAATTTCATGCATCTATACGAAGGAAACCTAAACACCTGGCTCCGGAGGGCTGGACATTCAGCTCGTATGTGCGAAGAGGAACCAGCTCGGAAAGTCGTTTCTGATTAATTTTATAGTAGAAAACAACGTGGCAGACCAGTATATGCCAAGCCTTTGTGTTCGAAACCGGATGGCGCAGGCCTGCAATTGGGAAGTATGGAAGAACTTGTTGGATGATTGCCCGGGCCGGATTTCAGCTCATGATGGATAAAAAAACTTGGTTCTGTGAATAACAATTGTCATTAAGTATTGCTTAGTTAGGCTCTGGACAATTGAAGTTGCAAGAAACTCAAAGTTTGTCATCAATTACACATACCTACATTATTTTTTTATGACATGTTTCAAGAGCAAGAAAGTACAAAAAATACTGAGTACTAGGATATTTAGGTATAAAAGGATATGAAAATGCTGATGAACTAGCAAAAATAGGAGCGAAATCACCCCTCGAGGACCAGAACCTTTTTGTAGCTTAACAAAACGGAAAAATACTGGAATGACCTCCCGAAATTGCATCAAGCCAAGCTTTTACTTGATACGTTTAACAAAAAACGGTACCTAGACTTGATCAATTTGAACAAAAATATTGAACGAATTTTCGCGGGTTCTTAACTTAACATCTCAAAATACTAGGAGTTGAGAGAGAAGACCTTTGTAGATTCGGTAACGAACGGAAAGAATCTCCAAATCACATCCCCAGAGACTGCGAAACTCTCACACACCAAAAAAAAAATAAAACCTGTGAGAATATGGAACAAAAGATAAGGCTGCACACACAATTGATTATGCGTTCGTTCTTGCAAACTATGATTGATGATTTATTAAACGAACGCCTAAGATCATATTACATAGAAGAAAAGGAGTTATACTCCCTTAACGTAGCCCAGATCCTTAGCTTAATTAGGGAAATCAAACTGGACGAAGTATTATAAATTAAGCAGGGTCACAATGGATCACTAAGGTCGAAGTGCATTACAAAACCCCAACCTTATTTTTATTAATTCATTCATCAACATATTTCTGTGATTAATGCGTGAACTGTATTGATCTATTTACTCCTCATAAATTGAAAACAAAGTTGTAGCATAAAACAACAGTCTTTGCGATCAAAAGATACTAAAAGCAAGAATTGCAGATACGTTGTGCTTACATAACATTTCATTGAAGGTACTTACAATTGACTTAAAAAAAAACGAAATAATTGACGTCTGAGTTTTTGCCCTGATTTTCATTACTTAACTGCAGCAAAATGCCATTAAACAGACAATCTGCAGCAAAACTAGTCTAATCTGCTTGGGAAAATGCATTCGTCAGATACACACTTGATGCAATCTCTCATTTTTGCATCTCAAAGTGCACAATTCAACAAATTTGCGTAATTCACCGTGATATTCCCGTACTGCTGAGATAAAACTGTTTTTATTTTCTACTCGCATTATCATTTGAAGCGAAATCTACTCCAAAAAGATACATTTCACACGATTGCGATAAATTCATTTATCTTTTTTGTTGTTATTTTCATTGCGAATCGTTTCCTTTGACATACCTAGTGGATGCACCATTCATTTTCGTTTATCTTCAACTCTGTTGAAGGAACAAACGAAACACACACAACAGATGCGTGTGAATCTTAATTGTTTTTATTATTTTTGTGTGGCAATTTAATTTTGCTTAATTGCAGTATGACACTCTAAAAATGAGACGAAGCATATGAAATAAAATTTTAAATCCATTTTCGGTCCTCGTTGAGATACATTTATCAATTCCTGACACTGTGTGTGGAATTTTCACTGCTCGCGGAAATTTGTTTTTTTTTTCAGTTTTTCATTGCTTACGCTTCAACTAATTATGCAACATAATTTAATTAATTCGCATGCATGACATTGATTTATATATGCGTACGCCTTGGGGATTTATTTTATAAATTCTTTTAGCCATTAATCCTTCACATTTGAACAATACAGAGGTTTTTTTTTGTTTATATTTTGGGTTAATTACACGGGAATATTGAAAAGCTATCGTTGTGTCAGAGGGGCAGCCAGGAGCAATCCTTGTGGTTGGGGTTTTGTAAATAAGTGTCATATGGGGGTTGAAGTTTTGGGTTACGTAAGCTTTAGATACATTTTTAAATTGATCGGCATGTGGTGGAAATATTGGGGGTTTAAGGATTTTTTTTTCTGGTATTGCACATCATTTATGCAAGGACATGTGTGCATGTCTTGAATTTGGAATTCGCATTAATTTTAATACCCTAAAGATGGTTGGTCGTGATGAACACGAAAAAGTTCTGTAAGTGGAAAGTTTTTTGTTTCTTTTCTCTTGTTACTAAATTTACTGAGTTTTTTTCTGAGAAGGTGGGGCTGAACATTGTTTTACCTTTTTCCAGTTCGAATGACTTTGAGAAATTGTTTGGCCTAGTTTGTTTTTTTTTTTGTAGTACCCACCCAGAAAAGTGCCTAAAAGTTTTTGTGTTGGTTACGACTTTTAGGAAATTTTTGATACAACTTGACACATAATCAAGTTGTAGATACAATCTAACTGAAAATGAATTTTTTTTCCATCGTAACCATGACCTTTGATATAATGTTTGAAATAAATTATTCAACATGTTTTCCTATTTTTTTTTGCTAACTTATTTTGGTGGTTCTATGAAGGATGGTATTTATTCTGAAAAAAGGAATTAATGAATTTCAGCTCAGTGGCTTGTTTTTTTTTTAATTCAGAGTATTGGAGCGTTTTGGAGGAATGGTTGATTTATTTGGAAACTTCATAAAGGGTAATTCGTAACTGGTATGTGGGGTATTCCAATATTATGAATTATGATTAGTTTTGCAGAATTTTTCTGTATACTTACAAGGAAAAAAATATAAATTGAATGTTTGTTTATTTTTCAATACAGAAGGTTTAGAATAATTTAAACCGGATATTGGAGAAAATACTTATGAGTTTTTTTTTTATTTCATATGAAAGGATATGTAGGGGAAATTCATTTCGAGCATTTCTTCGAGTTGAAATGTCCATTCCAAGACAAATTCTGGCTGCCCTTATAATGTTTATAAAACAGAGGGGGACGTTAGTGTAATAGAGAAGAATGTAAGAAGAGATGCCGATGATGCACCACGATTTTAACCTTCTGAACCTCATCAAATAGAGTTAGGAAAAAAAAAATATTCCGCATTCGAGTTTAACAGTAGGTACACCTTCCCAATAACGTCTCTGAAATGGTAATGGATTCCAAGATTTTCTTGCTTTTTTTAACTATTCGCTGGATTCCACTCAAGGGAAACAGCAAGAAAATAGCTGAATAACAGCTTTTTACTAGATGCATACGAAAGTATATACAGTACTTATATATATATAATATATTATAACAAAAACAATTTTTTTTTTAATTCTTGTCTGTATTTGTTCCGGGTAATCTCGGGAATGGCTACAATGAATTGCTGTTCGGGACTTTAACTGGCAGATTGCTGATGTTCTAGAAAGTAACTTAGTCTGTTCAAATTACCCACTAGGTGGCGCTGGGTGTTTTTTCTTTCTTATTTATGGACCAATTTTGATGGGATTTTCACAGCCAGAAAGCTGCAATTGTAAGAATTAAGTGAGGCTATTTTCAATTATCCATAGGTGGCGTTTGATGATTTTTTTTCTTATTCTTATTTATGACCTGATTTTGACCTGACTTTCACAGGCAGATAGCTGATGTGTTAAGGTGTAACTAAGGCCTTTTCAATCACCCATTGATGGCGCTGGGGTCGTTTCACAAGAAGATAGCTTATTTTGTAAGAAGTAACTAAGGCTATTTTGATTACTAGGTGGCGACATGCCGGGTTCGTGTTTTCGAAAATGTATGGTATACCCGAGCAATGCCGGATGGGTAAGCTAGTTTAAAATAATTTGCTTTTATGAATACATTTTTTAACGCGACTAACTCCTTAAGGACCCAAGTCCTCTAGTTACTTATACTCTCAACCATTCCTTGTTTGTAAATCTGCAAGAATGGATTTTTTTGATTTACTAAAATTCAATATCAAACTATGTCTTTTTTTCAGCCCTCGCGATTTTTTGCAGCTCGCGGAAATGCCAAACGTCGTCTGCATACATTTGAAGTAAATAAATACGCTTTTACGTGACCATTCAATCAAGATTACAGTTTCTTGATATATTGAGCGGAGTTCCTCAAGGATCCGTTTTAGGCCCACTTCTTTTTTACATTAGGGTAATTCATTTTTAAAAACTGTGGGCCTTAAACTGATCCTTGAGGAATTCCGCTCAATATATCAAGAGACTTGAGTGAATGCTAGCGTAAAAGCGTTTTTATTGTCCGCTGTATATTCTAGTGTTGGAAGGTTATACGATTTGTAGATAGTAGCCAGATCGTAAGGGGAATAGAATTTCTTACATCGACCGAGGAAAAGTTGTCTACTAAAATTAATGGCGGGTTATGAGTTATGAAGGTTTTATTTTCATTGAAACGTAACAGATTGTTTGAAGACTTAGGAGTATATTATTGGGAGAATTTTAACATCCTGGTTATTTTACATTCGATTGATCAAGCCCTTCTAAGCTTCACTTATTAACTCGTCTTATTTTCCAGTGTTGCAGAAAAAGTTTGATTTGAACAACATTAAAAGAACTTATTAATCATAGTAGCTTGTCTGCTGACAGTATTGAGAGGAATAAAGCTCGTGCAGAATCTTTAATGTGGCATAAGCTGTGTGGCACTTGGCACCGCCGTGATGTCCTGTTGAAACTAGATGTCGTTTGTGTCCATATCATCCAATTCAGGCCCTAAAAAGTTGGTTATCATCGACCTACAGTGCTCGCCGTTTACGGTGATGACCTGGCCAACATCATTCTCAAAGAAATATGAACCGATGTCGCCGCCAGCCCAAAACCCACACCAAACAGTGACTTTTTGGGATGCATTGGACGCTTTTGGATCTCATGTGGATTCCTATTGTAGCAAATTCAACAATTTTGTTTGTTGACGTACCACCATTCATATAGAAATGGGCCTAATCTGAAGATGACTTTTCGATGAAAATTAGAATCAGTTGCGGGCGGCAGTGGTGCATGTAGTGAATGTAGATAAGATGTTTGCTTGTTAAACGAGAGATCCTTAGTTCGACTCTCAGTTTGGGAAACAATTTTTCTAACCACTAGTGCAAGCTGGAGCGGTCCGTAGGTTTTGACTGAGAAAATAATCACCTAATTCTCGATCTACTGCGCCCAAATAAATTCTTTCCTATCTCTCTAATTCTTCTAACTAGTAACCTGCTACATCCGGTTGCATTCTTAAAGGCAATGTGCCTGACAAACACATTGTTTAAATATTAGTATTTAGTTGACAACTGCTCCAGGGCCAATTCAGCAAACACACGTCGTTGTGTATAGTCGTGTAACTTCAACTTGGTCAACTGGGTCAGTTGAATTTTGTAGAGGTGCAGTCTCAAGTCAATACGCAAAATTTACCAAGTTGTGTTCTTGTGAGCGTCGCCAAATCGACTGCCATTGACTCTTAAGGACGGCGGCGATGTTATCGGCAGATCTTGCGTTTCGTCGACGAATGGGTGTTGGTTGATTGTTTACTGAACCAGTGGAGAGTGGACTCAAATTTATCAACCTCACTGTGAATAGTCCTCAAGGTAGGGCGATTATAGCGACCGCACAATGAGTGAAGCGCGCGGAACGTTTCCCGAACGGAACCCCTATTTTGATAAAACAATTTTATCAATTGCACGTATTTTTGAACGCTATATCCGTTCATGATGATTTGGCAAAATAGACTTAATAAATAAAAGCTAATTTGACAGACGTAGCTTCAACAAGGACAAGTCTTAAGACCCTTTATAAGTGAATTGAGAAGATATATTTGTATAATCCAAGTTTTTTTGAGTAAGTTTTGAAAACTCATACAAAAATTATCACTTTTTTTATTTCAAAAAAATGAAAAGAAATGAATAAAAATAGTTCTAAAAAATTCTAGAGAATTTCAAATTATTGAATCAGTTTATTTTTCGTAATTTTCAAAGTTGAAAAACACATGGGGATATTAACTTCCTGAGTCAGCATATAAACATATTAACCAAACGTTTAATTTCCCATTTACATTTTCCTATTTATCTGGTTTATTTATGTCATAGATACATATTCATTCATTCATCTAAACTTTATCAAAGTGAAAAAAATACAGGATATCTAAAAAACATTACACCGTAAATCAAATACGATTTATTACACAAAACCCTTTTTCGCAATCGTTTGCGTTTATGCTTTCCTTAGTTTACTCACATTATTGCGTATATAAAATATAAGATAAATGAAATATATCTACAATTCTATAGTCTGGATTTGTATCTTTTAATATTTTACATCTGATTTATTTCTATGCTGGGGCAAAACATTATTTTCAGTTTTTTTCTTTTTTTTATGTGTAATGTTTCACTTCAACGAGCATGTATCCAGAGCTCTACCCCTAACCAAGTTTATAGATACTTTCGTATCTTTCTCTATGAAAAAAAAAATGAAAATAATCATTTCCATAGAATCTACAAAATGTGGTTTGATGCTGTTTAGAGTTGTAACATTTTTTTTTTGTAATGCCAGAAACCATTTTGCTTATGTGCGGTAAGAGCCCCCAGAGCAATACGTAGCTATAGCACTATCATCTGCAGAGTGTGGAACATTGTTGAGATTCCTGGAAAATTGCATGGAATAACAAGTGTTGAAAACACATGTGTGTTGCTAACGAGAGATGAACATGAGTTTTCCTCGCTTTGAACTCCTATGGGGGTTCTATGCGTTTTCTATGAAGTTGTGGTTATTTTTTGTTATTATCGTCCGGAAATGTTCAGCATAAGTTGAAAAATTATGCTCGAAATTGAAGGAGTAAACGAACTATGAAGATTGGTCGGTGGAATGGTTGGAAATAATCGTGTTAATTGATTTCTAATTCAAATCTATTAAAAAGATATTGATTAAGAAGTAATTTCTACCAATAATACTTATCTCAACTAAATACTTTACTCATAAATCATTATGAATATTTAATCAATTTCCTTGGAGTGGTTCAAATTGTATTGGAGAGAAGTATTTGAAAATCCTTTATGAATATGTTTTGAATTTTAAAAATTTGATTCTAATGTTTGTTACGAAATTTGAAGGTTTTTAATTAATTAAGTTAACTAAAGTCGAGGTCCGAAATTTTGTATCTAATAACAAAATAAATTGCACGACTGGATCGCACGTACTTGCTCTTATGTGCGGTCACAGCTACGAATAAAATTTGAAAAATATTAATGGAACTTCAAAGTTTTTATTCGATTTTTCTGACTTTTGATTGTTTGAAAAAGTACTTAAAATAGTTTTCAGCGGAAAAATTTAAACGCCATTTTTTTTTCATTAGAAAATGTGAAAAAGTGTGAATTTTTTCTTTCGTAGGAACGGTTACTGAAATATTTTAAAATAAAATTACTTAGGCTACCAATATCTTCCTGAATATATCAATTTTGATTGAAATCGGATGACCTGTTTCCGAGAAAGTCGAAGAAAAAGAAACGGTTTTTTTTCACCAAAACATACCCCTACAGTAGTAAACTGATTTTTTGTTCATACAAATTCTTGAAGCCGTTTACGAGAAAAATAAGCTTTTACATAACGGTTATATGACAGGTACCGTTTATATTAAAAAGTCCTCTGTAGAATGTCAAAATAACGTTATGTTTCAAATTTGAAGACGATTGACCAAACCGTTTAGGCTATAGTTCAATATACATCCGTACAGACGGACAGACAGACTGACAGACAGAATTTTGCCTCTATCATTGTAATGTCATGTCTGATTGTTAAAATGTTTGTTTTACGAATGCCATAACTTTCCTTATAGTCGCTACAAATCGCAAGTAAAAATATGTAACATTAACGTGGAAAAATAACACTTATCTGAACTTTAAAAATGTGTCAAAATCACAACACTTAACGGTTTTTAGTAAAAATGGAGTACGCCATCCATAACGAATTTATGAAAAACGTATTTCAGAAATTGTAGGACGGATCTTGATATAAAGTCCTGTTTTTTTATTTTTAGTTAAAAAAAAATAGTTTGAAATTTTGGTATGCATTTTTTTTTTGAATTTATCAATAACATGTGAATTTAAAATTTAAAATAATTTTTTCTGATTAGTTTTAAAAATATTGATTTTTCAAAAAAAAAAAATTAAAAAAAAAATATTCAAAATTTTGATATGCAGAATTAATTTGACTACCCAGAACTTCTCAAATTTAAAGTTTGACAAAAATCCAGAGCCGTTACCGAAAAAATCGAAAATTAAAAAAAAAACGTTATATGAAAAGTTACCGTTAATAGACTTTTTCCGTAAATTTGGTTCTGATCAAATGTTAGCCAATACAAACAAATAAAAAATCCTGAAAAATGTTCATCAAAATCGTTGGAGCCGTTTTCGAGAAAAATAAGGCCTAAAAATTAAATTTCAATTTCCCTCTGGGGAATGCCAAAAGAATCACACTCACCAAATTTGAAGATAATCGCTATTTAGGCTTCAGCTCGTTAGACAGACAGGCATTTTTTGCCATTAACTTTTTTAGAGTTCTCTATGATCGTAATGCCATGTTTGATTGTTTGATTGTTATCTCAATATATATTCACAAATCCTATACTAGTCCCTAAATCGCAAGTAAAAATCACTTCATCATCATCATTTTCAACCTTTTTTTTAGTGAAACGTCAAAATAGCAAATTTCACTATAATCCACATCCACACAGTTGTCAATTCGTAATGAATAGATTGTTAAAATCCATTGAATTCATTTTCATTAGTCCATATGGTTTTGCTGACATTTTTGTTAATTTTCTCCCAATCTATTTCTTTTTCAGTCAAAATAGCTGACTCTGGAAAAAGATACTCCGAGGACATTTTGCAATTATTGAGTGTCCTTTATTCATGTCTTCCTCGCAAATCATTTATATTCAACAACAACAAAAAAGAAGTACCACAAATTGACAGCAAAAAAAACTATTAAAATCAACCGGAAACGCCAAATTGTCCACTGTGCAACATATATATTCACATGCATAACACCAACCCCACAATTTTCACTCAAGCAAACGAGAAATAAATCAAAATAAAAATAAAAATTGCAAAAAACCTCTGAAAAAATACTTCAATTCGAAATCAGAAATTATTTCTGAAGGAAAAAATTCATTAAATTTATTGCAACCATGCGGATGCACATCAACCACTGATTAATGCCGCAATCCTACCTCATCACCCTCTCAACATAGCAATGTTCACCAACTGAAAGGTGCGAAATATTCCTCCTTTTTTTGAAATCCTCTTAAATCCAACATACAAAAAAAAAAAATAACGAAAAAGTCCTTAATTGCAAAACTGTGCCTTGAAACAAAAAATTCAGAAAACCGATTTCTCAGGCGAACTTTAAAAAACATTTTCCATCTCAATTTGAATTTAAAATTTACAATCAAAATTTAATTCACCAAGCAATAACAATCAAAATAAATTGTTTTATGTGAATTTTATTGCTATGGGGTGTGAATATATTACATTTTTTTTTTTACTATTTTTCAAAATTAAAAAAAAAAAAATATATATATATAATAAACACTCAATGGTGTTATAAATTTTGTCTGTAATGTATCCGAACGATAGAAGTGAAATAATTTATCTTTTCCATTGCGGGATACGGTGCAAGCAAACAAACCATCAGTTTTCGAATTGACTCATCTTTTGCTGAGAAATTTTTTGAAAATTTATTGACAAAATGTCTGGTGAGACTTTCCGTGTCGTTTGTAACACTTAAAGTCGTCTTGGATGGGATTGAGGGTGGACAACATTACTCATGAGATTTTTAATAGATATTAGATGACCACATCGTGTGGGCTTTTTCTCGACACGGAGTGGTCGAACAGATGAAGAAAGATGTCTCGTCGACAGTTGTGCTATGTCAGATGTGATAGTTTTTTTTTCCTTTGAACTTATTTGACGAATTTTTAAGATGTGTTAAGTTTTTTTTTTGGATTTTCTCACATTTATTTTAAACTTGTATTTTCAAACAAGTTTATTCGAAAAAAAATTACAAATTGTTTAGTTGAAACAATGTTTTGTGATGAGTATTACAAATAATTTTAAAACCAGTTCAATTTAAGAAGCAGAAACTTTCAGTAGCTTTTTTTAATCCATTAAAAAGAAAACGTAAAAACAAATGCTTATTTTTTATTTTCATTTCAAAATACATTCAAATATCTGAGCAGGTTCTTCTAAAAGGTGTTTTTTTTTTGGAGGTTGTTGTTGTTATGTTGGCAACACTATTTTAACTAGCGGCCATTTTGTCAGCTGTCAAGTGATTTATTTTTTAGTTTGGTTTGGCATTTCAACATGAATAGACTGACGCCAGAACAACGCTTACAAATTCGATGAATGGGCCCAAAACAAGATTGCCGTTGTTCCCAATTTTCATAAGCGAATTTTGTTCAGCGACGAAGCTACTTTTGGTTGAATGGATACGTCAATAAACAAAACTGCCGTATTTGGAGTGATGATAATCTTCAAGTGTATGTTGAGAGACTTTTACATCCACAAAACTGACTGTTGGTTGTGCTTTATGGGTTGGTGGAATAATTGGTCTGTAGTTCTTTAAAAACGATGCTGGTCAGAACATTATAGTCAATGGTGACCGCTATAGAGCTATGATTACTGATTTATTCGTTCATCTATTTAACAACTATGATTTGCAGGAGCTGTGGTTTCAACAAGACCGCGCAGCATTTCACACAGCCCGTTTCACAATTGATTTATTGAAGGAAACGTTTGGTAACCGCACAGATTCATCCACGTTGCGGACCCGTGAATTGGCCTCCAAAATTGTGCGATTTATCGCCGTTGCCTATTTTCTGTGGAGATATGTGAAGTCGCTGGTCTACGCCGATAAGCTTGAAACGATTGACCACTTGGAGGAAAACATTCGTCGTATTATTGCCGATATACGGCTCCAAATGTTGGAAAAAATCTTTGACAATTGGACCTCCAGATTAGACTACGTCCGAGTCAGCCGTGGCGGTCAAATGCCAGAAAACATATTCAAATTATAATGCTAGAAGATTATGTTTCGAATAAAGTAAATTTCATGTCAATTTAAAAAATGGTCTTTGTTTTATTCCATTTCAAAGTTCCTCTAAAAGTACCTCTAAAAAGAATACCCATTATTACTCACATGCGGTTCCTGAATAGAACCCAGAAGAGAGTATTAAAAATTAAGCGGGTAGGAGTATAACAGCAACATTCGATTTGCAAGAAAATTATCGAAATGTTTATTCTTATTCAATCGCTTTTTTCTACCTACTTACGTATATAATGCTCCAGCGAAATAGCCAGATGCATTTCCGCTATAACCGTAAGACACGCAATGCTAGGAATGTCCAATAATTTACTATTGAGCCAAATTTCGACGCGATGTCAATTATAGATATAGGAACTCAATCTTTAGCCACACAATACGAATACGAAATGCTCGAAATGATCCGGATGAAATTTAATGAACATTTGAACATTTCTAACTTCGAACAGTTCCATTTTCAGAACTTCCGCAAGCAATAAGAAAGCCAAAAATCAGGAAAGCTCCCAGTTAGGATTTGATAATTGCCGGATTTATAGAGGTACCGAGAGAAATAACAGAAACATCTGTTTAATGCTGCATTTACACTCTCATTCCTTTACCTTGCAAGTCAATGGAAAGAAGCTAAAATAATAATGTTTCCAAAGGCAGCAAAACACTTTAATGAAATGAATTCCCAGAGGGAAATTAATTTGGTTTTAGAAATAACCACTCGGCAATATTCAAAAATATAAGCTGGTGTCCCACAAGTAAGTGACTTTGGTCCAGTATTGGTTATTCCTCATAATTAAGATATACGTAACAAAAAAGCCATGATAGCGACATTTCCTCGAGATACGGCTCACTTGTATCATCCAACAACACAACCAAAAAAGTTACAAAAAAAATTACAAATTGTCAAGTCCGAGGATTATTCAGAAAAAAATCAGCGTTTTAAAGATCTGCTCATTGCCTCTAAATGTCGTTTTCATACATATTCATGATAAATATATGTAGTTTAAGTTTCCCCAAAGCGGGTTTGAATAATTTTATTAAACGAGTCACCGACTATTCACTATTTATAATAATATTGAAGCAGTTTCGGCCTGACTGCGCATCACGCGAGAACAACAAAAAGAATTTGAACAAATCTTTTTTTAATTAACAGGATATTTACTCGAGTAACATATAGTACACTTTTTTTAAATTTATTAAACTTTGTAAATTGGCAAAAAAAAAATTGTTTACCACATCACGCAAAATGACGGAACATACGTACTTATTTCTTTTTGTGTTAATGGGTACTCATACTCTAAAACAGATGGCGTAGGTATTGTAAGTTTTTTATTTCACTTCTTAAAGCTACGTTAACACTGAATCACTACGAGCTATGTTTTATAGAGAAATTAAATGATACACAGGAATACCAGGTATGCAGGTATGCTGGTTTGATGCATACAAATTGCCATCTTAGTATTTCCTGACGTCACTATCATCTTTAATTATTATTTTATTTCTTAAGTAAAGACTTAAAATTGAAGATTAAACGGAAGGTATGCTACATAATGTTTAAAAAAAACTAAAATACTATTGTTTATCCATGGACCTAGGGTAACGCAAGCAAAGCCGTGGGCCCAGCTAGTATTAAAATAATACAATAACAACATCAAAAATTAAAATAAAGCCGCGACCATTTTAAAGCAAAAAAATATCATTCTTGGATACGCAATTTAAATTTTGTAATATACTACGTATCTATTTATTCAATTTCTTGTTTTTTTTTAATAAGCGTGGGAGCTTCTTAATTGGAGGGTGCAAGTTATAAAGAAACGAAAAAATTGGAAAATACGCCAATCTAAATAACTATTTATAACATACAAAATGCTTATTTACAATTAAGTTCTTAAATCGGTAAAATTTGCCGTGATAAGTTTAATCCTCTTCTCAACTTAAAGGTCTTCTTCAACTTAGCCGAGAGGAATCGGGACGATCATAGTCCGTCAGCCATTATCCAAACCTCTTCTCGGGCTTCCGGGCTAGCGATTGCTATTTTGAAATAAATCCCACCATAGTTCTAAAAATTTACAATAAAGCGACTTGGAGTAACAATCTACTTCCTTTGGAAAAGGAAACTACGAATAATTTTAAAAATTTAGTACTAATTTTACTTTAATGATGAAACTATTTATCGTCATTATTTGTTCAGTAGATCATAAAACTTTAATGGGTTTGTATGCCGCAAAGTTCAATTTTAAGACCTATATTGTTTTACATGGTTTGGTCGATGCGCAAATGTATTTACCACGATTGATTGGCTTCTAACAGGATTATATTCGTAAGAAAAATTAAATGTACGTTTCTAGAAAATTAAATAAAAAAAGAGTTGGTTGTCTGTAAAGTCGGTTTACGGCCGATAATTTTACGTGATAACGTCATAAGAAAACATTAATGGCAGCAACACAAACATGCAGCCCGTTAACTCACACCCACAAACCCTCTCGTTAAATCCACACATACACCCCAATATCTACATCTATTTTCTACTTTAACAAAACTCCGCCTATTTTGGATTTCTTTTTCTTTTTGAATTTGAGTGGAATTACTTTCTTTTTCTTCTCCTTTTTTTTTAAATGGCACACAAACCCTCTCGTTAAATCCACACAAACACACACCCCAATATCTACATCTACTTTCTACTTTAACAAAACTCCGCCTATTTTTGTTCTTTTCGAATTATTTTGGGAATTTGCGCCTGTTCTTTTTCATGTTCGCCTGGTGTTTGCGATCGATTTTGGTTGAAAGAACCACTGTATCGCAGCGTGCATCATTTTTCTTATCAGCATTATTAGCATGAGTCATGTATGCGTAGCCTATCATCGATTTACACGTCAAAAAATTGCCTACTGAGTTTAATTAAGCAGTCATACAATCCATGTTATATGATTTCAAACGGCAGTAAGTGAACTGCTCTTTTGAGACTCCTGCCGGAAAATACTATTTCCGTATTAAACTTAACTACTCATGGATAAGTAAAAAACTTAATTTTTTATTACGTAATTCTTCATTTCCTTTGGTTTTTTGCAGACTCACGACACATTTCTTCTTTGGAATACTTTTTCTGCAATTGTCCCTCGTTACCATCAATCCATTTTATAGCATCCTCTTTTCGATTCGATAGCTTTCATCAATGAATCGTATAAATATTTCTACGTCTACTTGTATCTTATTTTTTTAGATATTATATCTAGATACTTTCATTTCTTAAACAAATACAATACAACGATCCATTAAATCACATGTGATTGCAAATAAATCTACAAGGAGTACTAGGATGGATGAAAAAAAGATAAATTTTTTTACCAACCAACGTGATGACGCTGTTTAAGATGTTTTGTTGACGACAACGATGATGTTGTTACTTCACTTAGCCTGGCTCAGATATTTCTTCTTATGGATAGAAGATAGATTGCAGGTAAGGTATAGTCATGGAAACATTCGTATGGCAGCAGACTGAAGAGTACATATGTTCAAGACATCATCATTTGTTTCATAATAGGAACGAAAACGATGATGATGGGTACTTTTCCTTTTCAATTTTCCATGCCAGACAACCTGGCTTTGCCTTGAAAGGCACGTGTATCTTTTACCTGATATAAGTGGGCACCATCTTGTATCTATAGAAAATCTTATATATTCCTTTTCCAGATGCAATTTGATGGATTTTCTGACAATTTTTTTTGCCATCAATGTACTTTCATTTGCCAGTTTGTTGACATAAGGGAAGACGGCAAAGATAAGGAGAAACAGACGAACAAAAATGAAAACACTTTGCTTATTCTAGTGAAAGTAATTTTCCTTTTTTTTGACAGAAGCACGAGTTGTTGAATGCGTGTAAAGAGGCGCGAATGTGTTAGTTTTAATTAAATTTTTACTTTAAAGGTTATGCAACGAGAATTCCTTCGTGCAACATGTTTTGCATTTGCTTAGCTGATGAAGATGGCGACGGAAGATATGCAAACGCCTTCGACGGAGACATAATGCACTACGCGAAGCAACAACTGAGTCAATTTTTTTTTATTTTTTCAATTAAAACAAAATCAAAAAAATGCAAATCTTTTGAGAATTCATTTAAAAATGTCATTCCGTAAGAAATGGATAGGAGAGAACCAGCTGTATTTGCCTCCATAAATGTATACATAAGCACCTGCGACAAACGGCCGTTCGAAGGTTGCATGTCGAACTATCCAGTTTTTTTTTTCGTTCTTATTAATAAGTTTGTAAATGTATATTTTAACGCGTGTAAAGAAGGCTTTGTAAGCTTTGTATTTTAATGAGCCATTCGTAGTGGGTCTTGAAAAAAGGGACTTTTTTCCAGCTTGCGATTTAAGAATGTAAAAACGACATTGGCAAATGTTGGCAAACACGAGATACTAATTGCAGTTGTCTGCTGAACTAGACCGCTGTTAGAGGTAAGCTTTGTAATTGCATATAAATATTGGTTTTAATTAAGATGGGGTCAAGATCTTGGCGAATTAACTGGTTAAGAGTTCACAGAGATAAACCAAATATTTATAGCTAGGGATCGAGCTGGCTGGAAATGATTGTCAGTGAAAATGATGAGCCGAAGTTTATAGTAAAGACATAATTACATCTCCTTTGTTTTCCAATATTTGCTTGAAGGACAGATGTGAAAACTTAAATTCATTGAAGTAGGAGAAGGCAGGAACCGAACATAGACCGTTCCGCATATTAGTAACAAAAAAAATACAGTCAAAATTGGTATACACGCAAGTGTGAGCCATTTGGTTTTTATATAACTGTTCCAAATTCAAAGGATGGATATGTGTGCACCACCAATCTACCCTTGTCTATATCAACTCCTACTCTCACCTCCACGTGGTGAACATCGGGAGCCTAGTACGTAAACTGGCGATGGGGTCTAACCCTTTTGGAAGTTGTTTGTCGTAGCAGCCGTGAGAGGGGGGGGGGGAGTAGTGTTACCAATAAGGCACTATTCCTTGCATCCTAGATGGAAACAACGTTGGCGTCACCTTAGTGAACACCTTATATGGGTCTACTACGAAGTTTATCGGAGATCAGACCTATAAAGAGCGGTTTGTCTGGATCTACGTCCTTGGAGTCATTATAAGGACCTGGTCCACCAGGTTGGGGGTTGTGCCGTCGGGGTATCTTCCTGGCCATGGAAAAAACAATTAGTTGCGAAGTGCAGCCGAACAGCTGGCGGAGGGCCTTGACTGCTGTAAGGCAGATATAACTGCCATTCAAGAAATGGAATGGGCAACTGCTATATACGACAAAAACAGTGCTTATTTGGATGTGGATTCGTCGTTGGAGGCAGGCTCAGGTAAGAGGTTTTAAGCTACAAATGTTTCAACGAGCGCCTCATGACAATTCGCATCAAGGCTAAATTTACTTTGCTTTGGAATTTATGAAAAGGTTTTACCCAAGGTTATAAATGACAGCTTTTGTTAATATCATGTCTTGGGTTTTGTATTGCCACGAACAGACAAAAAAAACTCCAGAACTCTACCACTACACCAATTAATTTTTTTCCACAGTTGAGAAAATTTACATCAGATATCGACAAATAGGTCTGTAAAAGGACTTTTAAGGCAAGCCTTACATAAGCTATTTGCATTAACTTGTCGTGGAAAGCCTTATAGCAGCTACTATTTGTTTAATTTGCAATAAACATCTTTGGAAGGCCTTAAACGACAATTTTTAAACTTTATCTAGCCTTTTATAGAGCTCCCCAAACTCATTTTTTAAGGCCTTATAACAGCTATTTTTTTCATTGCCAAAGTCTGAAATGCGTGGCTTGCGAAAATTTGCCTTATCTTCTATTGTTTGCCAAATTAAAAAAAAAATTGGATCTTATACAAGCTAAATTGTTAGTTGGGCGATAACGGATTCAGGCAAACTGACTGAACAAGTTCCCATAACTCAACTTTCACAAAGGGATATGGAGATCCCCTGATCAATCAACTGTCAACCAGTATGATAAATGTCCAATTTTTCCGATGGGGAAAAATTGATCCGGACCACTACCTCAAGCAACCCCAAGAAGAGCTAATAATGTAAGGAAGTTAAACGTCGGACGGTTGCAATCGCCAATTATTCGCATACGCCGACGATATTGACATAATCGGAAAAACACAGCGTGATGTCAGTAGCGGTAACGGGGTCATATAGAGCGGATGGACATCAATGTTCCGGTCCGAAAATCTTCGATTCCACCCCAGAGGGACGGCGAAGTAGAGGAAGACCGAGACTCAGGTGGCACACACAAATTAAAGAGGACCTCAACCAACTGCAAGTGCGAAACTGGAGGCTGGAGAAGCTTGTTGGTTGAGCCCCAGGTCCACCCCGGAATGTAGCGCCACCTAAGGTAAGGTAATGTAAGGACACAAAATTCCTCAATCATCAGGTTACCATTTCCACACATTTGTTTCATTAGTTTGAAATACCAACCAATAGTACAGGAGGCTAGTTTTTGTTGAATCCCCTGGCACCAAATGTAAGAACGTTCCTATTACATTTTTTACAATTTTTTTTGTTCACCACATATTTCGAACCGAAAAAGATGTTCTAATTCTAATAGCTCGTTGGAAGCCAAGTAATAGCATCATCATTATCCTTGCAGTCTGTTTCTGAGAAATTACTCCGTAATTTTATCAACAGTTGTGTGTAAATTTACATTACGACGCTAGATGTAACTTTTCCCCCATACATGTCAGTTATATGATATTAAAGCCATTACCTCCCCTTCACCTCCTCCAACGAATATCGTAATCAGATCAAACACTGAAATGCCGGAAGTGATTTTTCTTTTGCTGAAACATTTCTTGAATCCTTATAACATTCTGCCACTGCTGACGGTGCGCGGTGCCGCCACCGAAGCGCGACTCACTTTTCAGTACTCCTCGCATCGTTTAAGGAACCATTACCCAAGTGAAGCGATCCTTTTTCTGGTACAACTTTCTTATCGCATACGGCATACCTCACAGAAATGAACATTGTCTATTTCTATTTCTTGAGGGAAAGGTTTTTTTGGGGCCATGCCTGAATCCTCTGAGTCAATTTTTCCCTGTGATTGAATACCGTAAGGGTATGTTCTTTTCTCTCATTTTTTCATTTACAAAAAATGAAATAAGATTTTCCTCGCGCCCCATTAGCCCTTCGGGCTCTATCGCATAACCCAAGTGAACATTTTTGAAATAAAAAAAATAGACTCTTACCAAAAAAAAGATATCCTTTGCCCTTGCAGCGCACAGATGATAAAATGAAGCTGGGAAGATTAGACTGTTATAATAAGGCTGGGTGCAGGGAGGAATAACTTTATTCCATACGGAGTTGGATCCTTTTTTGTTCCTTTAAACAATTTTTTTTTGATTTCATTGCTGAAACTCAACTGGGATTTTCTTATTTCATTTTATTCCAGGAATTCATATGAGTGTGTTGGTGAATAGATTTCTACACACATATATACAATAATGTTGCAAATTGGTAACTTTATTTCGAACGTTGCACTTCCGGTGGAAACAATTCTATACCTTTCTTGTTGTTGGCAATTTTTCCTACAATTTTCTTCTTTTTTTTTTGGCAAAAAAAACTCAATTTTGTGCATAATTTTAGCATTGTTCGGATAAAATAAGTCGAGAATGAGGCGACAAAGGGAATTCTATTCTATAATGCAATTTAAAGTGAAACGGTAGCAGGGATTTAGAGGGGAGGACTTAAAAGAGGACTATAAATATTCTCACTAGAGAATAATAGAGCAAAAGCTCTTTTATTTGTTAGGAAGTGAGTTTGCCTCATCTCCTATTTTTTCTTTGCACTCGTGCTTTGCCTAGATGAAGATGGAGGATAACAATAGCTTTGTGCAGTGAATTAAGCTGAGAAAATTTGTTCCAAAATGGCTTTTTGTTCGGGGAAAAGAAAAACTATTGGGGTTTCTGGTCCTTCGAGCCGGATTTTCTTAGGTTATATTGTATGCGATTATCTATGGAGATTTTATGGTGGGTCATTGGACCTTGAAATTGTATTTTAAAGAGTTCAAACTTAAGATGCTTATTATTTTGTGACAAAAGAATAGTGAAGGATCATAGACAAAAAATTATGAAAGCTATGAATTTTGTTGTAGAAACATACTTTTGAACTTCACTGTCTCTCATCAGCTCTTCTACAAATATGATTTAAATTTTCTGAATAAATGTGTCCTATTCGTTCACATTCAATGGCCGACCGCAAATTTGTACCTCTTCTCAGATAAAAATAAAATCAATATTCGTTCGTGCGGTGAAAATTATTTGATGAGGTCTTGTGAAAACGTACCTCCGCGTTCGGTCACATAAACAGAAATTTAATTGATTTTGATAGACTGAATGAGTGTGCGGCGAGAAAATGTTGATGTCCTTTATGTCACGACTGACTGAATGTATGTTATGTATGTTGTACGATCTGCAATAATGATGACGCAAAAAAGGAAAGAAAAAGTTAATAAAAATGCCGAGATAATGCTTAAAAAATGTCCATAAACAGGAGGGAAAATAAGATTTTTAAAACATATTTTAAGCGTGAATTTTTTAGCAATTTTAGGTAAATTCCCCCCACCTAGAATGTTTTTGATTGTATTGAAAGCTACTAAGCTCAAATGGTCAATTTTCAGACCATAAATGAATATTTGAAGAACATTTCCGGGGGAAAATTCCCGTAGCTTATAACACAATAAAAACACGGAGTGATAGTTGGGAGACTAAGGGCAAATGCACACGGAGCAACTAACGAAAAAAAAATCATATGTCTACTCGTTACAGATCAGTTACGCGCTAGGCGGTGATTTAAATTCACACACGAGGAAACTCATTACCAATTAATATCTCTAGTTCGTTCAGTGTCTTTCAACAAAACAGTGTTTTTAAACCTCCCCCACCAGCAACTGGTTGGTCTATTGTTCGATCAGTTCGACAAACTAGAAACTAAAATCAATATGCAACCCTACATGCAAATCACTGGTTACAAACTGGTTTTTTGTGAATCGCAAACGAGTATTTAACCAGTAGCGTCGTGGGTGTCGTCCCATTGCACAGGGTATGATTCAAAGCAAACTAGTTGCCAATTCGCATCGCCGATCAGTTTTTTTTTTCAGTTGCTCCGTGTGCATTGAGCCTTTGTCCAGCGGAATAGAAAACTATTAATGTTAAAAGAAATAGAATTCTTGGATCGCCAAACAGTTATCAGAGAAACTAGAAATAAATTTACAGACAGACCATCGTTCCCAAGCAGCGGTGGCTTACTAGATCTGTTACTGTTAGATTCAAGAATAACAGATACTAATTCTTTGAGTAAACAGACAAGAAACAGTTTACAAACGGTTGAGTACGACAGTGACCCATACATCCAGTTCGTCTTTAATGCGGGAAATAACACCATTTATGCCGCGCGTAAGCACCTATCTGACGTCCACCTGAACAATGCTAAGAATCAATGCACGGGTGCGCTTGTCTGGTCGATTTTGAAAAAGGCTTTCGACACCGTTTGTGTTAGAAATTCGATTTAAGATTTCAAACTTTTTTTTTAGTCAATAAAATGAACGTTCATGAGCAGCGATCAACAAGAGCAGCCTTTCCTTCAACGACGATGGAAAAACTTCATCGTCTGGCTAACTGTGGTTGGGAGCGAGAAATACGATTCACTTTTCGTATACTCAATGCACGAGCATACGAGCATTGGAACAACAACAGATGTGTACGGGCACGAGTCCAACAACAATCACATTAACCCTTTTTAACCATCATCATCGATCGAGCTGAATACCAGACTATGGACATGAAAGTCCACAGGCCACACCCCTTTTCATAGTGCCTGGATTAGCGGGAGTTGCGACCGGCAACAGACTTGCTTGGAGCGTTGTTTTTCTGATGGTATATAAAGAGCCACATAATGGTATTTATTGTTTGATATCTTAAACCGTCTAAGAGCAGACGTGCGTGCCGAGCAAGGCTCAATTCAGTGTGTGTCAAGAGTACCAGTGCGTTGTACCAGCGGAGCATTCATTACATTATACAGTCCATTTTTGATATCCAAATATAATAATTGTGCATTTTATTCTAAGCTATCCCTAACACTATGGTTAGAAGAAAAAAATTGTTTCAACAAAAACAACCAAAACAACAAAAAAGCATGCCATGTTCATCCTCAAGAAATCATCTGGTATCTACATATGTCACATCCAGTGACATCTCTCAGACACAAAGCCGGAAAAATTTATTTAAATCAACTCGTTAAAGTTTTAAAGTTACACATCCTTACCAACAGTCACCAAGAGATAGAGTAAATCCTTAGACAACTATATAGGAGGACATGCAACACCATCCGCAGAAAAGCAGCAATGTCAACGTCCCATTAAGTGCGAAGTAGGGAAAACAACAAAAACAAATCAACCTCAAACGACAGTAAATTTGCACATTCCTGTCACCCATGTTTATAGTTAACTCCCCCATAAAGCCTCATATATCCCTTTGAGTCCTGACGATGCAGGCGGGACGGCACTCGAACACAGAAGGAGGACCTGCTGGCTCTTGTCAAATGTCTAACATCAAAACAGCTAGAACCCATGCATGTGCATTGAAACATGGTGACGGGTGTTTCCGTTTCTCGTTTGCTGGATAATTTTTATTTCTGCTTTCTCTCTTTTGGCTCGTTTTACGGTTGTGAAATCATTTCTACTTTTTTTTTTTTTGATTATTCTGCAGCCTTCCCTTTATAACGTCAATTTACAAAATGATCCTATCGGGTTAGTTCTATCATGTTATTCGTGTCAAACTAGGATGCACACATTGCAAGTGTGATGAGATTATGAATCGATAGCCTTCGCGGTGTTTGCCAGTGTGTGTTAAAAGGAAGAAGGAAATAAAAACCGCTAACGATAAGTTGACCCATATTCGACAACAAGTGGATTCATTTGTTTTTGCTGCCTACTATTTTCCATAAGGACTTTGTTCCTTGATCTAATGACTTCCATTCAAGCAATCCTTGTTGGTGCTTCATCTAGCCGGAATGATGAAAATTCGTCTTAATTTAGATAAAAAAAGAAGGGGACACTAATATGCGAGTGTTCGTTGTGTCGCTCAAGGATATGGAGGAGTAATGTCATCCTTTTTCTTTTGTTAAATCCACTTTAAATAATTGCATCGTTCTGTTTTCTGTACGAATACGGAACAATTTAAAAGGATTTATTGAAGAAATAAACAGTAAAAGCGTGCAAGAAAACAAAACAGGATAGAATTTTCAAATCGAAAGTACACAATACAATTGAGGGATAATTTCACAAAAGATATCTAGAATCCTTGAATCCCTATCCTTCTTAACAACCAGAAACCATTATCATCTTATTGTTGAAATTTCGGCGTATTGTGCCGCTGAAAATGTATTAAAAAAAAAGTGATGCGTTTTGCAATCGAAAGAAAAACTTTTGAATCCAATTTTAACGTACGGAATCACTCATCCAATATTCTTTTATCCTTTAAGATTGAAGAAGAATTTTTTGAAATTAAGAACTCATCTTTCTTGTTCTTCTGCGAATTTGGCTTTTCGAACAAATTTTCAAAAGGACATGATTGGATTTTCGGTTTTTATTTCGGATGCATCAAGAAATCCTTTCGCTATTCCATTTCGACAATATAGAAGTTTTTCAGACGTCTATGCTTAGCAAAAAAGAATGGAGGTACTCTAATTTGGAAAAAGAAAAATACACAGAATTAAGAACGAAATCCTACAGAAAAGTGGAGAAATTCCTCTCTTTTAAAACAGACAGGATAAGAAGAAAAAAAACTTTGAAAACAACGTTAAAACACTTGTGTGGACGTTTTTTTTTTTTAGTTTTTATAATGTTTTCTTTTGCGAGAACATGCATTTTGCCAACAAACAGTTGGGTGTTGAGTTTCTACTTGCGATTATAGGTACTAAAGGCAAGTTTAGGATTCGTGAATATAAGAAAATTTTGTCAGTCCGTCTGTATGTATTTTATCTCCGACTAAAACAATTACCTTTATATTTCGTTTATGTGGTTCTATATGTGGGGAAACTGACATTTTATTTTTTAGGCTTAAAAATAACGGTACCTGTCATATATAACCGTAAGAAAAATCTTTTTTATCGAAAACGGCTCCAACAACTTTGATGAACATTTTCGAGATTTTTTTGAAAGTATTAGCTATCATTTTATCAAAACTAAAATTTACGGGAAAAGTCTACTAGCGGTACTTTTCGTATAAGGTTTTTTTATTTTTTGGCGTTCTGGGTAACGGCACATTGGATTTTAATAAAAAAAAAATTATTTGAAAAGACCTATAAAACAGAATTAAATCTGCATCCTTTTTTTTAAATAATTTTTTTTTTGTATATAAAATTAATTTTTTTTTTTAATTCAATATTTTTAAAACTGGTCAAAAAAAGTATTTTAAATTTTATAATCACCTGTGTAAAAAACTGCATATCAAAATCTCAAAAATATTTTTTTTTTGTTTTTTCAAAAAAGAAAAAATAAAAAACTGGATTTTATCAAAATCCGTTTCGAAGTACTTTTTTCATAAATTCATTTAAATTTAAGCCGTATGATAACGTACTCCATTTTTACCAAAAACCGTTAAATGTTATGGTTAAGTTGGTTCAGACCGTTTGATTTGTCTATGTAAATGTTAATTGTTTTTGTTTAAAAATCCTGCCAATGTGATTAGGCGCATAAGAGCAAGTACGTGCGACACAGTGTGCCCATTTTTTTCTTTTCTTTTTTTTATTCTACGCATATGCTGTACTCTGTCTGAGGAAGCATTCTTTTCATGTGATAACACAGAAAAACACTTTTCTATTGTTAAATTAAGACAACAAATTGTATATTTATATTTATAAAATATTCAAGGATCCAAAGGAAAGTCTAAACGAAAAAAATTAGTGCATTATTTGTGCACGTTTGTGGAAAACATTAAAGACCCTTAAATAAAATCTTTGTTTAGCTTAAAAACACCCTGTTATTGCGTTTTTAAGGATTTTCGAGTTGGGAAATATTTGGTATTGATTTTTTTCTCCCATATAAGGAATATTATAGAAAGGGAATACTAATGTTCATTAGCAAATAAAGATTTCTTACATTGTGGATCTTTGGAAGTTTGACTTATCCTTGATTTGAATACTGATGAGTTTTCCAGATATTTCAACATTTTCCAGATAAACAGATCCGGAGCATCTTTTTCAAGATCTGGAACTCAGATTTTCAGAAATTCAAAAATAACTTATTTTTGTTTTATTTTTTAGTGAATTGAAATTATCAAACTACCTGCTTATTGAATGAGAATCTAAACATATAAATAAAAATGAAGTGCCTGTTTTAATATCAAAATAACAGCTTTTTATAAGATTCATATGAGAGTATATACAGTAAACACAGATTTAAATTTTTTTTGTCTGGCTGTCTGTCTGTCTTTATGTCTGTTTGTTCCGGGTGCACCGATTTGTATGGGACTTTCACTGGCAGATTGCTGATGTTCTAGGGAGTAACTGAGGCTATTTAAATTGCACACCAGGTTGTGCTGAGATCGTTTTTTTTGGGGGAAATTCTTATTTTTGGACTGATTTTGACGGGATTTTATCATGCAGAAAGCTGATATTGTAAGTAGTAAGTAAGGCTATTTTAATTGCCCATAGGTGGCGCAGGAGGCGTTTTTTTTTAACTCTTATTTATGCCCCGATTTTGACGGGAGTTTCACAGGCAGATAGCTGATGTTGTTTGAGATTTAACTAAGGCTATTTTAATCACCCGTTGGTGTTGCTGGGGTCGTTTCACAAGCAGATAGCTTATGTTATTTTGTAAGAAGTAACTAAGGTTATTTCGAAAATGTATGGTATACCCGAGCAACGCCGGCTGGGTAAGCTAGTAGAAAATAAACCTTTTTCTCTGAAATTAATGATTTGTAATATGTGAAACAAAATAAATAATTTTCAATATCAAGGATGAAAACACAATTTTTCGATGTAAAAAATTGCATAAAATTTGGTTCAATATTTTTTTTATTTTTAAATTCCTCATTACGATTCTACATTTTCAGGTATTGGAGATTTTTAACATTTTATTTCCAAATTAATTTTTTTTAAATTCCAAAACTGCTTGGAACATCATCGGTTTGCTCAGCGGGAAGAAAGCTATTGGGAGGAAGCGAGTTTTCAAGCTTAAAACTGAACTAGACGGTAAAAGTCAGTGACTTAAAGGCAGGTATGTTGCAAACTTACTTTCACAGAAGGACGGTGACGGTGAAGACTATAAGGTTTATGAACCGTTCGTCATTGGTCACCATTTAGATGATAAAACTGGATTCCTTAATGAGCAGCTAACAGAAACAATTTATATGAGTCTAACACCAGGCTATTAGTCACAGTACAGACGTTTGATGCGTAATTTTTTTTCTTACCCAGTAGGAGTTTATATTTTGCTTAGTTTGTATGATTTGTTTTAAATTTTGTTTTTGGTTTGGATACACCTCTCGACAGAAGCATGTTTCTAATCCAGTCCAGTATTCTGATTGTTGTTTTAAAGAAGTTACGAGGATATTTATTTTCTTCCAAAAAACGGCAAAATATCAAATATTAATTCGAAGGGACAATGCGTGCATTGAACATTCAAAATGTAACAAATGTGTACATTTTTCTAAAAAAATTGTCCGGGTTTTTACATACCATGAAATCATACCATTTTCTTTCTCTGACTTTAAGGAATTTATTTTTAAACCTTCTTCTATGTGTATACACCTTCCCATACGTATTTCATGTATTGTATCACACAATCTCATAAAAATGTAAATCAAAAACAGATGTTCCTGCCAAGCTGACATCTATCATTAAAGGCTTTCATTTCCTCAATCGGATGAACATTATGTCCTTACAAAAGGAAAAGCTGTAAAAACTCGACTTGTTGTGAAAGTAATAATACACAACACATTTTATTTTCCAATCATTTAATATTCCATTGTATTATTAATCCAATCAGGAAAGAACAAAAAAAAAGACCAACAAACATGGATCCTGTTCATAAAACATGTGTGACATCGATTTTAACCTCTTCATCCGGTTGGTTGTGTGATGCTGTCAAGTGGCAATAATTTCTCATTCACAGGATATCCTCTTGGCATCATCGCCCTTCAGAACACAACACCCTTGCATATTAAGGTGTTTTCTTTTTTTCACCTTTTTGTTTTATATAGATGGACATTGATGATTTATTAATTTTGTATTAATAAAGAAAAAAATTCTTGTGGGAGGCTCAGGTGAAAAAATAAGCCAGATACATCAAATGTCAAAAAATCAGTAAAGAAGGTGATATAACCTCGTACGGATCATCAAAATTGTTAAGTATAAAACCATTTACTTAATTTCTTATTCGAATTTTACATGAGCTCAATATATCCTTTCAGGGGTATTATAGTTCCGACTTCCGGTTTTAAATTCATTACCATATGGTGGTGAAATAAAACAATAGCCAACGGAATATGGCACTGAATCGAACTTCCGTTTCGGATTATTTTATTTATTTTCACAACCAGATGGCTTTGAAAGCAAATTATGACAACTGTCAACAACAATTTGACATTTAAAAACAATATTATTCGCAGATTCACATGTGGCCACGTGACAGATATTAAAATTAGAAGATTTCCGTCAGATACACATGTATGTGTACGTCTCTTAAACGTGCTAGAAGCATATAGGGTGGGCACGTAATACCGATGAGTTTTGTTTCGTTTATTGGCGAAAAACTCACATGTCAAATTCTATTTGACACATTCGAAATATTTACGAAGGAAAACAACATTTTTTCTGAGTGACATTTTCGATTCGAAAAATTCCAAAGGTTATATGTGTATTTCATATCAACAGAAATTTCATCAAGGTACCGCAATTTATTGGTTTCGATATAAGCAAGTTAAAAGGAAGCATTTGTGACAGGCAGGATATTAAAATACCTGAATCCAATAGATGTCGCTATCCACATGTGCAGTGTATATTTTGAGTGAAAATGAGCAATGAGTTTTAATTTCAAAAAGGGCAAATAGTAAAAACAAAAATAAGTCTTGATTTTTTTTTAATAAAATTAGTTCCGAACTGAAGAATTTTGGCTACCCTTACAATGTTTATTAAATTCAGTTTTACATCTTCCAAGGAATTCAACCTTTAAACAGAAATTAAAAAAGAAAAATAAACAATCCAATTACACAAACCCATTGCCTCATTCGTATATCCACCGGACGTTGCACTCATTCGACACCTTCCTGGGCATGGGCATAGCCAAGTCATGCAATTGACCGGAAACAACACGAGAAATAATCAAACAGGTCTTTCTATAATGACATGTTTGACAACACCAGCCATTTAAGAGTTGCCAACACGCAGTCAATACTTAGTTATTATTATGTAATTTGCATAATCAGTGGACGATAGGCTGAAGCTAGATTAGTCTGTCGGAGATTATTTCTTTACATACATATGTTTAAACTATATAGGCAAAGGGTAGCCCTATTATTAGCATTTCCTATTAAATATTTTTCTTCAATTTTTTTGTCTTGGACAATCTTTGTATATATGTTGTTTTGAAGTAACAATCATTGGTTTAGTTTTCGAATTTTCGAAATTAAATAATTAATTGGCAGATTTTTTCACCCATCAGAGGTCAAGGCAAGGCTAACCACTGATGAGATACTTCTAAAATATGACTAGTAAATAATATTAAGAATTTTATCATAATAAATTGAGAGCAATAAATTTCGATTTCGAATTATTATTATCGAATGTGTCATGATTTAAAAATTAGAGCGTTTAACATTGATGGCTATCAATAATGTTGTTAAAGGCTCTGTAATATTAAGTCAAAGCAAATTTATTTTAAATTAGCTTAGACACCCGGCGTTGCTCGCGTATAGCATACATCAGGTTTCTGCCTGTGAAGATCCAGTCAAAATCGGTCCATAAATAAGAATTTTCCAAAAAAAAAAAAAACACAAGAGCGCCACCTAGTGTTTAATTTAAATAGCCTAAGTTACTCCTTAGAACATTAAAAATCTGCCAGTTAAAGTCCCATCAAAACCGGTACAGCCGCTCCCGAGATTAGCCGGAAGAAACAGACAGACAGACAAAAATTTTAAAATATGTTTTTGTTAAAAAAGTACTATCATATGCATCTGGTAAAAAGCTGTTATTTTGATATTAAAAACAGACACTTCATTTTTATTTATGTGTAGAGATTTCGAATTTTCGAAATCAAATAAAGTCTTTGAATTTCGACTTGACACAAACATTTAATTAGAGCTCATAGTGAGTGAGTGATGAAATACTTCGAAATTATAAACTAAGTAATACGAAATGTATAAATTAAAAAAAAAATCGAACCAAATCAAATGATTTGACACATAAATATTAGAAAATATAAAATCACACTAAATTAATGTACACTATACGGTTATCATTTAACAATTTTCGATTTCGAATTTAAAATTTCAAGTTTTCAATTTCGATCTTGTCACGGTTTTTTTTTATTCTACTTAAAAAATAGCCATCAATATAAAATGTTCGAAAAGATAAAGGTAAATGAACAATTATGCAATTTCGAATTTTCGAAATTCGAAAAAAAATAAATAGTGCTCATAAAGTCAAGTTTAATAAGTGATGAAATAAGTACTTCTAAATTATAAACTTAGTAGTATGAAATGTATTTATTATTCTTTTATGGAAATTTCCATTATTCGGTTTTGATAAACAATTTCGATATCGAATTTTTAATTTCAAATGTTTTTTTTTAATTACAAATAGACATCAACAAAAAGATTCAAAAAAGATCAAGTAAAATCAACAAAAACGTTAAATTTCGAATTTTCGAAGTTGCATTCAATTTTGGTCTTAAAACTCCAACTGGGTAAAAATACAAAAGTTTTAGTTGAATTTGGCTAATTTAATATATGTTAAATCAAACATTGACTAAAACTTTGCAAAACAAAATTTGTAAAAAAAAAAATTGTTAATTAAACCAAAAAGCTAGTTATGAACCACCCTATACCAGAATCCACATTCGTAACGCAATTAAAGCCACCATCAGCAAATTAATTTTTTGGATGAAAAACATAAATGTTAACAGGATTTTCAATTAAATTTGGAATATGAAATTATGAAAAGATGTTTCTTGTATTTTAGAATTAAAAATATTAAAGCGGAAATGTTTGTTTGGTTTGGTTGGGCGCCATCTGCTGGCAAGTTGACTCAATTTGACAAAAATTACTTTAATCTCAATTTTTCGTTGGTACAGCCTGTTATTGATGGGCTGGTAATTAATTTGTGTTGAGATTTCTTCCCGATATGAATATAGAATTGGAATGGTGGACATTTAATTAAGCTGATGGGGGCAGGCAATGATTTGGCCCATCAAGTGAATTTATGGACAAATTTCATTGCTTTATTGGTGGAATAGTTTTCTATGTAAGGTTTTTTTGTACGTCTGAAATTCTCAAAGGAAATTTAGTAGAAGTCAAATAACAAAAAAAAAAGAATAGAGACAACTATGTTGTATACTATATCAGCTTTTCACGCTGACAACACATAATCCTGACTACTTTGATTTTTTCCCGATAAAATGTGAAAGAAAAAGCACACAAAACATAAAAATAAAAATCCTTTTATTAATAAAAGTTTTCATTATACAGACTTTGATCCTTTTGATAAAATGCAATAAAAAAGTGTCCACCTTAAATCCAGTCTATGCAGAATCATCTATACCACCCCCACAACCTACCAATATTAATCCATCGCAATTAAAATCAGATAATCCTTTCAAATGTGTTTTTCTTTTCAGAAGGATATTTTTTTTCGTTTGTTTGTGTGGGTGTTTGATTGAATGGATGGCAATGCTGATGTTTGTGGCAGGATCAACTCTCGACAGTGTGTGGTAAGTTTTATTATTTATTTTTTTTTAACCCTCATGTGTGTGTGTGCTTACGTAAAATGGTGTAGGATGTCAAAATATCTTTTTTATGTGGGGAAACAGAGGAAAATAGGTTAATTCAGTTGGAAATTTGTTGAATTTATTGTGCGAGGCACAATCTACATCTTTTGATATTTTTTGTTTGTAAATTTAATTTTTTCAAATTTTTTTATGGTTAGTATAGAATATTATGTGGAAGAGCCTTGAGGATGTTTTGAAAACATTGCACATGCATTTATGAACGAATTAATTGAAATTTCATAAAAAAAATCTGATTTCAGATATGAAAGAGGATTAAGCGTTTATTTATCGGGAGAAAAACTTTTTTGTGGCGCCGCAAAAAGTGTCGAATTAAATAGCTTTGGGAAATAGTTTCAGACAGATCAGTGTTTATGTTTATGCTTTTGATTCATAGAAATGTTAAACCACAATGTGTGTTTTTTTAGATAAAAATACCCAATGTTAGGAGAGTGTTATAAGTATTTAACTATGTGTCTGCCTTTTAGATTTTAGAATGCACATGGATGCTGCACGACACTAGTTAGAAGGATTCGAAAGATAGGATAAAGAATTAGGTGACTATTTTCTCACTTTAAACCCACAGAAAATTGCAACCCAACTGACATTCGAACTCACGATTTCTGGGTTCAGAATCAAACATCTTACCTACACAGCACCACTGCCACCTGTTCTTAAGTATGGCTATGTCAAAGTAAGTTTGAACTATGATTACTCCTTCTTTAGCAATTTTTTTACAAAATAAGGAGATCGTTTGACAGTTTCGCTCTTAGGACACAGACTCCTTCTCAGCATAAAAGTCTACAGGAGCTGATGAAATATTTGCTACTTTACTTCAAAGCTTTGAAGAAACGATTTTTCCAATTTTGATGGAAATATTCAGGGGATGTTTGACAACCAGCTATATTCTAACTAATTGAAAAGAAATCAATGTCATTTTCATTCCGAAATCTGGCAACAAGCGAACTCAAACTGAAGCAAATGATTTCAGCCCACGCATATCCTCATTCCTTCTTAAGACTTTAGAAAGAATAACTGAAGCCTACATTCACTTAAGTGACAATGATCTCTGAAAGGCTTGAAATGTGTAAATGTAGGCGATTCTTTTGAGACAATACATCATTAGGTGGTCGGAACTATTGAAAAATCAATCCAATTCAAAGATTTTACCTTACATACGATTCAAGAAGCCCTTTACTCCATCAACATCAATCCACTACTTTCCAACTGGATAGACTGTATGCTCCAAACTTGAGTATTAATTTCAGAAATTAGGAGTAAGAAACTAGCAGTCAGAAAGTGAGGGAGGACCACCAAAAGGAGGGGTTTTATCACCACTGCTTTGGTAACTGATCCTCAAAAGAATTTTAATCAAAATATTTATTAACTGGTGTCAAAATTATGGCTTATGCTGACAACATCTGTATAATATCATTTGGTAAATTGTCTGCAGACTGTATAATGGCGATGACGAAACGAATTCCGCTGTCAGGCAGAATGGTCCACTTTATCTGGGCGGAGAAGACCAACAATTCCGACCACCACATATGGATGTAATAAAGCTATATCTAAACTTAAGAGCAACAAAGCCGCCGGAGCCGATGGCCTAGCTTCCGAGCTCTTCAAAGCTGCAGGCAATGACTTGGCTATAAGTATGCACAAACTGCACAAAATCTCAGCATAATTTGCCTGATCCTTAAAAAAGGAGAACATCTGAGCTGCACCAACTATAGGGGTTTCAGTCTCCTCAACATCGCCTACAAGATCTTTTTTGCTGTATTGTGTGAACGCCTAAAGCCATTCGTCAACAACCTGATAGGTCCATATCAGTGGGGTTTTAGGTCAGGAAAGTCCACTATCGATCAAATATTCACATTACGGCAGATCTTAGAAAAAACTCAAGAACTTCAAGATACCCACCACCTTTTCATCGATTTCAAAGCTACGTACGACAGCATTTATAAAGACGAGTTATATATATAGAGCAATGTGCAGTTTTAACATCCCTGCCAAACTCGTCCGCCTGTGTAAAATGACGATGGGAAACGCTTGCCGTTCTGTCAAGGTCGGTAAAGACCTCACCGACGACACCTTTGAAGTCAAAAAAGGATTTCGACAGGGCGATGCGCTGTCATGCGACTTTTCAACCAACTCCAGAGGCACGATCTTTCAAAAGACCGTCCAATTACTAGCATACGCCGACGATATTAACATAATCGGAAGAACGCAGCGTGACGTCAGTAGCGCTTTTCTGAGTATTGAGACGGAAGCGGCGAAGATGGGTTTAGCAGTCAATTAGGGCAAAACCAAGTATATGCTGTCATCAAGAAGAGACACCCAACATCGACGTCTTGGACAAAACATCACTATAGACAGCTTTAACTTGGAGGTAGTTAAGGACTTTGTCTACCTGGGCTCCGCTATAAACTCAGACAACACCAGCGCTGAAATCAAACGAAGAATAACTCTTGCCAATCGCTGCTTCTTCGGGCTTAGAAGGCAATTGAGTAGCAAAGCCCTCTTTTGGGCAACTAAACTGTCCCTTTATAAGACCCTCATCATCCCAGTCCTGCTCTATGGTGCAGACGCATGGACGCTGTCAAAAGCGGATGAGGACACTTTAGGCTGTTTCGAGAGAAAGATTCTCTGGGTGATTTTTGGTCCCATATGCATAAACGGAAAGTGGAGAAGAAGATACAATGAAGAACCTTACGGGCTGTACAGCGACACAGATCTAGCCAAAAGAGTAAAAATTCAACGTCTCAGAGCGGATGGATATCAATGCTCCGGCACGGAAAATCTTCGAATCCACCCCAGAGGGACGGCGCAGTAGAGGAAGACCGAGACTCAGGTGGCACACACAAGTAAAAGAGGGACTCAACCGACTCCACGTGCGAAATTGGAGAAGGCTAGCTAGGAACCGAGCTGGCTGAAGAAGCTTGTTGGTTGAGGCCCAGGTCCACCCCGGACAGTAGCGCCACCTAAGAGAGAAATATTGACTCCTAGCTTTTGTGTACTTCTGCAATCAGCATCTAAACAAACCAAACAACTAGGACTTAATATTAATGTCAATCCTCCCTAGACCGAATTAGCTTCGTTGACAAGAACACGAATCATCTTCAATGGAGGTGGGTGTTTTTTTAAAGATATAGAACTGCCGATTGGGATAACTGTCAAACCAGCTGTGAAACTAAAGAAGTTTTTTTTTTTTTTCTTCAGTACACTTTGCCAAATCACCATGCAAAGACTTACACTAGAACAACATTTAAAAATCGAGGAAATGTATGTCCAAAATTAGTGATTATATTCGACAAACTTATTGAGGACTTCGTCAAGTTTACAGTGCGCATAATCGTCCGTCTGAGTAGCTTGTGAATTGGCCACTTCGTTCGTGTGATTTGACACCTTTAGACTACTTTCTGTGGGGCTACGTCAAATCTCCGGTCTATGCTGATTAACCAGCAACAATTGATCATTAAAAAGCCAACATTAGACGCACTTTTGACAAAATATGACCGTGTATGCTCGAAAAAGTGGTAAATATCACTAATCAGCAAAAAAAAACTAGTAACCCTTGTATGAGTCCTCGGACACTGTGTGTGGCGTATATGGTATGAAATGGCAAATAAACTGGCCAACAACTGTTCATCCCTGTAATCTAGCAAAATCTTACCCTGGATACCGGTACCAAAATAATAAAAGAACAGAATTCGCCAAAAAATTTCTCAAAGCCGCAAACGAAAGATGGCCGAGAGCGATGATAACAGAAGAGGGCTCATATCACTTCTTTTTGTAAAACAGCTTTCGGAGAATACTTTTTGACGAACTGATTGATTTTGTTAAAAATAAGTTGGTTGTCTGTAAAGTCGGTTTACGGACGATAATTTTACGTGATAGCGTCATAAGAAAACTTTGATGATCTTGAATCTTGAGCTAAATTTACTACGAAGTACCAAATCTAGTACCAAAAAATTAGTACTAAATACTAGTACTAAAATACTATTGTACTAACAACTTAGTACCAATCGGCATCACTTATGACAAGGTTAAACTTCGGTTCAAAAGCAGAAATTACTTAAAACTAAAATTTGTCGCTAATCAAAAATGTCTCAAGGAGACACCCGGCACCTAATTCCGCACTAATTTCTTTAATGTTCTCCAAATTTCGATTCTGATTAATCTTATATATATATATTACTATACAATTGTTATGCGCGTAAATGCTCGGTACAACATTTATGGGTTATGTCATAAAGTTTCAGAAGCGATCTATTCCCGTAAAACGCATCCAAACTCAAAGGAAAGTTTTAAAATGTGAGATACTTCTTCTATTATGTAGTTTCTGATGTAGCATCGCAACAACTCATTTTACTATTGATTTTAAAACCTAGGTATTTAACTGGTTCGACGTAAGGTAAAGTAATTCATTTTAACTCAAGGATGACAAACTCCTCCAGAGATATATTTTGTCATGAACAAACAATACTAAATGATTTATTTAACTTGAACAGAATTTTATTTGACTCAGCCCATGAATCAACTTGAAACAAATCTTTATTAAATCTAGCAATGCAATCTTCTAACAAACCAGATATAAAGTAACATCATCTGATAAATTGTTTATCGCAAAACAGTAGCGGTCCCAGAACAGATCCTTAAGGAACACCTCTGTTCACAAGAAATGGACTTCATACACCATTATCGGTTTCCACCGTTACTAACAAGGGCTGAATGCGAAAATTTAAAAACACAGATTTGAGCTTGAGCTTTTGCAAAAGTACAATACTATCGAAGGCTTTCGAGAAGTCAATCATAACCATGATACCAGATCTCGTAATTTTCCATAGCTGCTCTTAAATCTGAGGTAACTTTGATAACTTCTGCTTCACAGCTATGTTTTTTTTTTAATCCTGATTGTCATACTGACAATTTATTGTGCATGTCCCAATCTTCTTGAATTTGCTTTGCCATTATCTTTTCAAAAACCTTGGCAAAGAATGAGAGCAAACTGATCGGCCTAAACTCAGTTGATGGGCTGGAAGGTTTTGAGTTTTTGGGGACAGGAACTACTATGGCATTCTTCTATTTTTCAAGGAATTTAAGGCTGTGTAAATACAGTACTTAAAGATGTGCACAAGAAAGGCAGAAGAACTGGACGAATTAATTTAACTAACTTTGGTGAAATTTAATCTGGACCAATCGTATTAGATTTGACCGAGCCATCACAACATCAACTGAGTAACTTACATCGCGCTAGACGTATTAGGTACAAGAACCGTGGCCATTTCAGCCGGATCAAAGTAGCATTTAGATCTTTCACTTCCAATGACACCAACGTTTTTTAGATTTTTTCAGAAGAATTTTGGATTAAAAAGTTTTGTACTCCGAATCAAATTAGTTACTCTATTTCGAGCCAATACTAACTGACGCCGATTAAACTCCGACGGGTTTCTTCAAAAAAAATCTATTAAAATGTTAATAAACACTTTGATTTGCTGAGTGAACCATGGACAACTATAAGATTTTACATTGATATGACTGACATTTTAAGAGATGATTTTGAAATATTAAAATTGAAAATACATTGCCTGTCAATTCCAATTAGAATGTTAATAAATGTTCTATTGATTAAAATTGTTGTTAAACAAAATCTATTTCCAGCAAAATTGATTTAACCAATAAATCAAATGTAATTTCATCAATTTTACAAAGAAACAAAATAGCTTGAAACAAAAAAAAAAAAACTGTCAAAATCTTATCAAGATTCAATTGAAAAACTTTACGAAAATTCATTCATCAATATAAATACATTATTTATCAGATAATGAATGAATTGACACTTAGAAAAAAAAACATTTTTCAATTTTAATAGACATCAATGACTTTTGAAACAAGCCCATTGGCGTTTCAAACAGTAGGTATATCAATCAATCCAAGTGAAGGAAGATATTGACAGAGTTTAATAAATTTAAATACAACAACTTCACCGAATTGGCAGCTTTCGAAATCCAATCGATAACAATCGAATAAGCTAAAGATGAACCGGAAGGATAATGATATTTTAAGATACTCAAGTACTATAAAATTCCCAAAACGGATGAATACCTTAAGATTCCCTGATAACCTGAAAATCAATTTTTACAACCAAAAAAAAAAAAAAAATGGATAATCAATTGAGTTGCCGAATAATACATATTAATGAAATATATCCTCACAGGAATGAATTACAAATTTATATTTGAATGAAAGGGAATAAAATTGAAGAACCTGACATTCCACCTGCAGGCATGTCTGTTTTTCTTTTTTCTTCTTCGAATTTCCATCTTTCGCCTGGAATGGGCTTTCGTGCTGAGACATTTTTCTGTGTCGCATTTAATAATGTAAATAGATTGCGTCTTTATTTCGACTAATGGAAAGAAATTATTTCAAGACCTGTCTCCCTAGATTATTTGGAAGACAGTTGAACTCCCAGCACAAGGATAAGGACATTCCTCGGGGGGGAACGAAAATACACTTAATGGCGGTGATTAGTTTTTATGAACAAAAAGCTTAAGAAATATCAAGCGCATATCTTTTCATTTGTTTTTAGCCCAAAATTAATGCGATTGAGGTTAGGAAACACAGATGGTTGTAATCAGCATTGTTTTAACTTAAGGCTTCTTTTTAGATTATTATTAATAATATTTTTTTTGTTGGTAAAGTTTCTTTGAGTTTCTAAGGATGTCTTTTATCATCATCATTATAGCAATCATCATTTTCATAACGGACCATAGATGAATAAGTTGTTCCATGAAGGTTCTTTGAAACCTTAAAAACTTCTTAATAGACGTTTGGAATTTAGAGACTATTATGTATATTTTGTAATAGCGGAAGTTTTGAGCTTGAAGAACAAGATTCTTTCTTAAGTATAATTAAAAGCTTCAAATACCATACTTTTGTAACTCGTAATCTCCGAAAAACTCAACCAAGGTTACGATCTACTTATGCATCACACAATAAAATGGTCCTTCGAGCCGGAAAAACTTGATTTGTTTAATATGTTTGTCTTTGCATTTGTTTCTTTTGCATTTCCTAACACCAATTTCCAATGGCCTTCATTATCCTAACAATAGCACCTCAAGGCATGAATCTCCGCGCATTTTCTCTTGCCCCATGCCACCACAAAACTGACCACTTCTACTGCAACGTTTGCTACAACCAATAAAATAAGGCTTTTCGTTCCTTGCAGTTCTGTGTCCCTACCCCCTATTCAACACACATAACAATATTATTATTTTTATTGTTTTCCATTTGTGTAAATATTGTTCAGTTATTAAAAAAAAAAAAAAAAAACACAAATAAAAAACTTGCCCTCCTTCCATTTTTGTATTTGATGCTTGCAATGAGCTTCTCTCCTCTCCTAAGGAAAACTTTATCCATTTCCATTGGAAATGAAAAGAAGTCAATTAAAACTTTACGCCGCGTGCATCTTTTTTTTTGTATTATCCTTTTGTCGGCATTACAAGGACTATACTTTATATTAATAGTTTTTTTTAACAAAAAGAAAAACATTGTTTGTGTTTCATTTGGAGGGTGGCTTTTGCGCGCAAAGCAGGCACTAGTACTAAAAGTAAAGTATCTTTTTAGTGTTAATTAAAAAGAATTTTTGAAGTTCGACAAAGAAAGTAAAATGGAGAAAGGCGAATTGCATGTATTGTGTATGAGAATGGGATGAAATGCAAATTGATAATGCACTTCAATGAGAGAGATTTTATTGTTGTGTTGTACAATTATGGGGGTAATTAGAAAGGGTTGCAAAACAGCGTAGCATAATAAGGAAGACTTCGCATACACATAGCACAATTGGAACTAAGAGTTTTGGGCAGAAATCGGAATCAACTTAATTTTTGTAGGGACATATTTCCCGGGTGATCTGAAGAACACGAAGACTATCACAGACTTTGTCAATGACACGAATTCCCAGATTTCTAGCGGTTCAGGCGTATTCAACAGTTTCAACTTCAAGTTTCATTGAGCGTAAGATCGCTATATCAAAGGTTTTACAATATATGGGAAAAACTATTGATTTGGAAGAATCGGGCAAAGGTGATTGTTTTTTAGAACATTGTATCGGATTTTACAATAGGGACTTGACAACTTTGAATTTAATTTGTGAACGCACCCTTTCACTAATTATCGAATTGTCATTGTCAATTTATTCAGTAAACTCAACTTGCAAATTATAAAAAAATTCTACCAACATTTGGAGTCGGTGACCGCAAAATTAAGAGCGTTAACTCCAATTTTCGGCCGTAATTCACGCCCTAGTAGACTGGCAATAACAAGTTTAGTGCACAAATTTGAGTCAACAAATTCGTTGTGTGATGTTGCCGTGTCAGTAAGACAACGGGTTGGTGGAAGTGTCTGAAATATCGCTGTCGTTCAGGCGTCCGTAGCAAATGATCGAAATCGGTAATTCCACGGCGTTCTCAAGAATTGCCCAATTCTTCGCTCAGACCACATTATGGCGTATTTTGCGTAAGGATCTTGGTTTACACCCATACAAGATCAAGCTGCCTCAAGAATTGAAGCCGATGGACCATTTGAAGCGTTCTCCGATTGGGCTCTGAGGACGATGCGCCAAGATGATGAATTTCATCGCAAAATCATCTTCAGTGACAACGCTCATTTTTGGCTCAATGGGTTCGTCAATAAGCAAAATATTGGTCGGGTGAAAATCCGGTTTGCATGCCGGCGGCGTTATTGGGCCATATTTTTTCGTCGACGATAACGATCGTCACGTTACCGTGAATGGCCAGCGTTATCGTGCCATGATTACCGATTATTTTTGGCCCGAATTCGAAGATATGGACTTGGACGACATGTGGTTTCAACAGGATGGTCCCACAAGCCACACAGCACACCTTACAATCGATTTATTGAAAAGTAAGTTTGATGAGCGTGTTGTCTCAAGAAAAGGACCAGTCGATTGACAGCGTGCGATTTAACGCCTCTAGACTATTTTCTTTGGGACTACGTTAAGTCATTGGTTTATGCTAACAATCCGATGATGTTGGAAGAGCTCAGAGCCAAAATTGAACGTGAAATAGCGGCCGTTTCGGCCGAAATGTGTGGCTCAGTCATCGAAAATTGGGTCGAACGAATCGACCGCTGCAAACGTGCCCGCGGTGGCCATATTAACAAAGTCGAGTTTCGTTCATAAATGTCGACTAGTAAGAAGCTAGACATCATCAGAATAAAAATGATCAAAAAATGCATTTTGGTAGCTCGTTTATATACTTGTTCGAATATTTTATCAAACCTAGGTTTATGATGTCAATGCTTTCAGATTTGAGTACTCGAGTCATAGCGAGAAGACGATAAACTAGGGTATTGAACCTTGCGGCACTCTAGTAAAAATATTGAAAAACGTAGAAGAACGTTAATTTGTCACCACGCATTGTTGTGACCCCCAGTTTTGTACACTGAATCCAATGATGGACAGTATCAAAAGCCTTTAAAGTTTAAGAGCGTTAACAGAGTAATATGATCTTTGTGCATTGAGATTCTTCTTTCTGTGCTTAGTTCCGAAACCTGATTGGCAGGAACTTAACAGGAGTGGAATCGGCTAAGGTGATATGGAAAGTCACATTTCTGATAGTTAGATGTGAGCATATTAAATGTTCAGTCTGCGTAATGTGATTACTACGAAAATTACAAATTCTGGCATCACTTAACGCAGACTGAATTTTTTGATTGTAACAATCACTTATCATAATCACATTAGTTGATTCCACCCCAGGTTGTTGGACGATAAATATTGTTGTACTTGCTTTAAAATTATTAACCTTTCGATTAAGAACAGAAGAATACCCCGAAACTCTGAAACAATATCCGTGTGTTTTTTTAGCGGTAGGAATAAGTTAAGTATTGTATTACAAATTGGTGTTATAAAGCGCAGAAAATATGGAAGCATCAAATTCGGATCTAGGCGTGCAGCATTCGATTTAATAGATATGATTGCCTCCCCGATGTCTTCCTCTCGAATTTGTATGAAGCTGAAAGGATTGTTGATACTAATTGGATCCACTTCACTAAGGAAATCAGAAAGTGAAGTAATACTTGAGGTATAGTGGTGAACAAAAATACTACAGTGCCCCAAGGCAGCAAGAATGTTTGGTCACTTATTAAATTACGAGCAATTTCTCCTTGTTCTTGATTCCAAAGTTTAACCTCAATGACACTCCGTTTGTTAGGTCTCAATAGAAAGCTAACCTTTCTACTAAGCAGTTCACCGCCAATTCTGCTGTTTTTTTTATTAGCCCGCACTAAAGGGATTTTGACTACCCTTATAATGTTAATTAAACACAGCGAGGGCTTTAGGAAAATAGGGAAGGATGTGAAAGGAGGTAACGATGCACATTTGTTTTAAAGTTCTGCACTTCAAAGTGGGAGGGAAAAACAGAGTCTGGCAAGGCATTCCACATTCGCGTTGTACGACTAAAGAAAGAATCCCTGTACTTGACAGTACGTCCGAAGTTGGGCTCAAGGGTATAATGATGGGCATTCCTTGCAGTGCGAGTTTTACGGTTAAAGCGTTTCAGGGGAGGAATGCAACTGGCTATTTTGCTAGAGCATTGTTTATGGAAGTAGCGATAAAATAATGAAAGGCAGGAAACATTACGTCTGTGCTCCAGAGATGTAAATGTTTCTGTTATTGTTCGATCGCCTATCATTTTTAAAGCTCTTTTTTGTATTCTATCTAGAAAACTCAAGTGGGTTACAGGAGCACCTGCCCAAATGTGGGAGTTATACTCAAGTTTAGGGCGAATATATGCTTTATATACTGAAGCCAGATCAGACGGGGTGAAGAAGTTCTTGCATCTTCGAAGGAAACCTAAACATCTCGCAGCATTTTTGGCAACGTCAAATATGTGGTCATTCCACAGAAGGTGGTCTGTAATGCACATACCGAGAACTGAGAGCTGATTGAAATCAGCTTCTCTGCAGCTTATACCCAAAAAAGTCGAATCTTTCTTGCCTGCAATCAAATGACCGATTGCAATTGCGTCATGAAAAAAAAAACTGATTAATTATAAGCTCAAGAACTATTTCAAGGCATCAGGCTCCTTTATCGAAAATTCGTGCTTTCTGGATCGGTTATTTCCTCCTTTGCTGGATTTAGAAAATGTCTAACTTGTATTAAACGTTCCGAAAGGTTATTTAATAAACTTTCAGAACGTTAATACAAGTCTTAACGGTTGAGTTTAAGTTTGATTCTCTCAAAATAAAATGCTGGTGTACCCCAGGGCTCCGTTCTTTCTCCAACTCTTTTTTATTTTTATAAAAAAAAATATTTCTTGTCTGAAACTTCTAATCGACTACATTATGCTTCGCTGACGACAATACACTTTGCTTTTCAGATGTGGATCCTAATGGGAATAAAATAGTGAGTGGAATTCAATGCGTCAAAAATGCAAAGCTGTCTAGTGTCAATTAAGTGGAGACAATCCCCCTGTATCTATCTATGAGTAGCACTTGCATCTTGGTAGCTGATCATTTTGAAATTATTGGTATGTGAATAAACCATTCACATCTGTGAAACGGTCACATATGCGATGTCGCCAAAAACACCACAAGATTTTTGGGCTTCCTCCTACAGAGATTCGTTCTTAAACCGTACAACTTGAATGTGGAATGATGTTTTTCTTCCTTCCCAAAAAAAATAAGTTTTTTTACGGAAAAAGTGCTGCAGAAGTTTTAAACGAAACTTGTTTTGTAGTAGAACTTCTTTTAAAATTTTCAGATCAGGGGAGAATAAAGCGAAAATCAGTAACTACATAGTGCCAATGCCAATGTATTTAACAACCTAAAACTGGGTACCTCTTCTTAGAATACATATCCCTATTTATTATTTAAGCGACTTTCAAACCCCCACTCTAGTAGTATCTAACACTAACATCTAAGTAAGTAACATCTAAGTAAATTTCTTCGTCCTTCCATTAAAAGGTCAAAAGTTCAGAAATCCCTATAAGTTTCCTCTGTACAAGCTATTGATTTCTTCCTGTCGATTTTAATCCTGCCAAATACGATGCAAGCACCGAAATAACCATATTCCTTTTAGTCCATCAAAAAAAAACCGAAACAATTTTCTCCAATCCTCTTCGAAATAATGTACTCGGAAGTGTTCCTTACCAACAGGTCTAACAAAGTGTCGAAGAAGTGGTAGTGTTCTGGAAAAATGATATTCTATGCCCAATTCTTCCCCCATCAACCAACTACCTACTAGCAATACCTTATTTTTTTTGGACGTGGGGGGTGTAGTAAAAAGCCATTACAAAATTAACTTCCACTTCGATACGTGACATTCATTAAAAATTAAGGCATGCCCCATATATGGGACCAAAATATACCATCGAATCATAGGTATAAGGAGGAATATAGAGGAACATTCTATAAAGACAGCTAACGTGCCTAAGAGACTGGAAAAACGGAATCGACTCAATTTTCGATTGTCTTTAACGGTACGACGATGGTAGTTAGGTAGGTTGCTAGGTGGATAGCTATATGCCCCAGCTTAGCCAGTAAGAGTCGTTTATCTATGCACATTAGCGTTGGAACCATCCAACGACGATGAAGACGAAAAAATGGGGACATGAGGTGGCAGAAAAAAAAACTTAAACTGAAACTCGTATGCAGGTACCCTGAGGCAACTCGAATTCATTAGATATTCTATATGGAACGAGCAAAGAACAAAAAATACAATAACAACATGTCAAGCTCTAGGAATGCTTAGCTGGATTTTATTCTATAAAACGTGGTTAGTGTTGGATTAATTCTTTCTTCTTTTTTTCATTCATTTCAATTACCGATTTAGATACAAGCAGCACTTGTAGATACATATATACATAATGCGTAATTGAAATTCATTTAATTGGTGTTCTTGACTTCGTTTTGTAATTGGGTTACGTGGACTAGGATGACGATGGTGTCTACATAATGGAATGGATGTCATGAACGTAGTGATGTTGAATTAATCAAGATGCCAATTTGGGTTTTCACCTTTAAGAATTTTATTTTTGGATCAGATGAACACATGAGTTGGATATATTTATCAGGTCCTTGGTCCTTTTTTTAGTGAGCAAGCACATTAATTGATAAATTGATAAATTAAATACATTTTGTATTTATGTATATACGTATATGTGGCAATGGAACCATGAAAATGCTTAACATTTACATCAGACTTTTAAAGGTTAAATGTCAAGGTTAAAACGCAAATTGTTTTAATAAACATAGAACGAGCCATAAGGCTTTTTAGAGACAGAGATGCCTGAGCAGATGACATTTTTTCAGATACATATTACAAATGGTTTGAAACCAATTCAGATCCAAGGATTTCACTGCCAGTAATGAGAATTTCATTACCATTCAAAGGGTAGATATGTGTGTGGGTACAAGCACCCGCAAATCACCCCTGTCTATCAACTCCTACTCTCACCTCCACGTGGTGAACATCGGGTGCCTAGTACCTCAACTGGAGATTGGGTTCCAACCCTTTGGAAGGTTGTTGGTGGCAGCAAACGAGAGAGGGGGGGGGGGGGGGGATGAGTGTTACCACTAAGGCACTACTCCTTGCATCCTGGCGGCATCGGAAGAATTCTCTAGATGGAATCAACGGTGGCGTCTACAGTTCCAGTCAGGTTGAACTACTTAGTGAACACCTTATATGGGCCACTACGACGTTTTCGGAGCTCAGGTCTATAAGGAGCGGTTTATCCGGCTTTTCGTCCTTGGAGTCACAATAAGGACCTGGTCCTCCAGGTTGGGGGTTTTGCCGTCGGGGTAACTTCCCGGCCACACCAAAAACAACTAGTTGCGAAGCAACAACAAGCCTTGGATACGGACAGATTCACTGAGGACGAACCCTGCAAACGAAATAAGGACAACGAATTTCGGATATGTACGTGGAATGTAGGTCCCTTAACAGACCACATGCAGCCGAACAACTAGCGGAGGCCCTTGACTGCTGTAAGGCAGACATAACCGCCATCCAAGAAATGCGATGGGACGGGCCGGGCAAAAAAAGATGAAAAACTGCGATATCTACTAAGTCAACTGCTAGAAAAACAAAAACAGCACTTATTTGGATGTGGATTCGTCATTGGAGGCAGGCTCCGGTAAGAGGTTTTGAGTTACAAATGTGTGAACGAGCGCCTCTTGTCAATCCGCATCAAAGCTAAATTTGCCAATTTTAGCCTTATATGCGCGCATGCCCCCACAGAGGAAAAAGATGATGACACCAAAGAAATGTTTTTTGAGCTCCTGGACAAAACATATGAGCAATGCCCCAGCTATGACATTAAAATTGTCCTAGGCGACCTTAACGCCAAGCTAGGGAGAGAAGATGTTTTTGGTGATACAATCGAAAAACACAGCTTGCACGACACCACCTCCGATAACGGATTCAGGCTAATTGACTTTGCTGCGGGGCGAGATATTGTAATAGCAAGTAACAAATTCCCACACCTCAACATTCACAAAGGGACATGGAGATCCCCTGATCAATCCACTGTCAACCAAATTGACCACATTGCGATCGATGCAAGGCACTACTCCAGTATGATGGATGTCCGAAATTTCCGAGGGGCAAACATTGACTCGGACCACTACCTCGTTGTAGCCAAGGTACGACTTAGGATATCACGACCCACGCCAAGAAGAGGTAATACTGTGAGGAAGTTTAACGTCGGACGGCTGCAATCACAAGAAATCTCCAGATCCTTTTCCGATCGAATTTCAAATAACCTCCAAAGGAGTCCTTTACAGCCAGCATCAAGTATTGAGAACCAGTGGCAACATTGCCAAAATGCAATCAGGGAAGCCGCGACTAAAGTGCTGGGTTTTACACGGCCACCACAACGAAACCCCTGGTTTGATGATGAGTGTCGGCAAGCACACGCAGCTAAACAAGAAGCATACAAGGCGGCGCTGCAAAGAAGGACCAGAACTACCCGTGCACTCTACGAGCAGAAGAGGAAAGAGGAACACCGCCTTCTCAGAAAGAAAAAAAGAAAACATGAGAAGCGCGCAATCGAGGAAATGGAGAGCTCTTATTGCAGGAATGAAGTTCAAAAGTTTTACCAAAAGGTAAAAAGAAACTGTCAAAGCTCCAGAGCTCGAACTGAAGCTTACAAAGACGATCAAGGGAACATCGTAGTGGAATCGCAGTCGATGCTGAGAATATGGAAAAACCATTTCTGCAGACTGTATAACGGCGATGACGAAACGAATTCCGCTGTCAGGCAGAATGGTCCACTTTATCTGGGCGGAGTAGACCAACAATTCCGACCACCACAAATGGATGAAATAAATCTAGCTATATCTAAACTTAAGAGCAACAAAGCCGTCGGAGCCGATGGCCTAGCTGCCGAGCTTTTCAAAGCTGCAGGCGATGACTTGGCTATAAGTATGCACCCACTCATAAGCAAGATATGGTTAGAAGAAAGCATGCCCGATGAATGGAATCTCAGCATAATTTGCCCGATCCTTAAAAAAGGAGACTCTCTGAGCTGCACCAACTATAGGGGTATCAGTCTCCTCAACATCGCCTACAAGATCTTTTCTGCTGTATTGTGCGAACCCCTAAAGCCATTCGTCAACAACCTGATAGGTCCATATCAGTGCGGTTTTAGGCCAGGAAAGTCCACTATCTATCAAATATGCACATTACGGCAGATCTTGGAAATAACTCAAGAACTTCAAATCGATACCCACCACGACAGCATTTATAGAGACGAGTTATATAGAGCAATGTGCAGTTTTAACATCCCTGCCAAACTCGTCCGCCTGATGGGTTTAGCAGTAAATGAGGGCAAAACCAAGTATATGCTGTCATCAAGAGGAGACACCCAACATCGACGTCTTATACAAAACATCACCATAGACAGCTATAACTTGGAGGTAGTTAGGGACTTTGTCTACCTGGGCTCCGCTATAAACTCAGACAACACCAGCGCTGAAATCAAACGAAGAATAACTCTTGCCAATCGCTGCTTCTTCGGGCTTAGAAGGCAATTGAGTAGCAAAGCCCTCTTTTGGGCAACTAAACTGTCCCTTTATAGGACCCTCATCATCCCAGTCCTGCTCTATGGTGAAGCATGGACGGTGGCAAAAGCGGATAAGGACACCTTAGGCTGTTTCGAGAGAAAGATTCTCCGGGTGATTTTTGGTCCCATATGCATAAACGGAGAGTGTAGAAGAAGATACAATGAACAACTTTACCGGCTGTACAGCGACACAGATCCAGCCAAAAGAGTAAAAATTCAACGTCTCAGATAGCTGGGTCATATAGACCGGATGGACATCAATGCTCCGGCCCGGAAAATCTTCGATGGTGGCGCACAAAAGTGGAAGAGGACCAAACTGGTCAAAACTGGAGACAGCTAGCTAGGGACCAACTGGCTGGAGAAGCTTGTTGGTTGAGGCCCGGACTGTAGCGCGACCTAAGAAGAAGAATGAGATTTTCACTCCATACACTTCGAAACATGTTTTTTTAAAAAAATTAATGATTTGTTCAAATCGTCCTTAATTGACAGACTAAAACATCCACCAACCTAATATCACCACTTCACGTAATTAAATATTTCACAAGAGGCATTAACTCCTTAATATTCAGTTTCAAAAAAAAAATATATATTTAACAAGCCATTTAACAAAAAAAAAAAAAAACGAAAAACGTCTTTGTTCATATTGAAAGTCCTTGTCAACCCCAAGCAGGTGTAACGAGGGATTGTTAAGTGCCAAACGAATGCTAAAAAAATATGCGTAGGAAGGAAATCCCTAAATTGTTATTTTACACAACGGAAAGTCCTTTGGGCTACCAAATCATCCGCCATGACGATATTGTAAGGTTCTTTTAAGGATAAAGAAAGAAATTCAAGTACCTAGAAACACACTAAATCTTTCTGTTTGTATTTTTTGTCGTTTTTTTTGTCCTTGCTCAGAAATTTAAGTCTGCAATCACTTGAATAAGAAAAATTCCAAATAAAGTTGAGAAGGATATTATTCCTTTTTTTTTGCAAAACTTACAGTGAATTTCAGGCGAAAATTCCGAAATCAAATATCACTTGAAGATGGACGAAAAGGACTTCTAGTTAGTTCAAAAGAAGCAGTAGCACTGTCCCCTAACAATCCAAGAGGAACAACAAGCTAAGCAAACTAAACTGAAAAAAGCTCTTCAGTCTCAGTGGTATCGTCGTTGTTGTTTTCCCCCATCCAATGGAAAGTCAGTATATCTGTTGTTGCTGTCGTTTTTAAATCCTTTTGTTTAATGAAAAAGATTCGCATTGTACTCCTGCATTTTATCATGAGTTTCTGAGTTTCTTTGGCTCTATGGACCCGAGAACCCCAACGCAGAAGTCCCTTTGGGGGCTTTAAGAACCCCAAAGGGGATATTCCTTTCCCAACCATTTCAAAACAAAAAGGAAATAATAATATCGTTCCAACACTATCATCATAAAGGATACGAATACAACACAAAGAGAAATTGCACTGGGGCAAAAAAAAAAACACAGCAAAGTATTAACGTCGAAAGGATGTTAAATAAAAGATTCAAGATGGGGGCGGCTAGCTCTACTTGGACTCTTGATATTCGGTTTTTCGGGATTTTCTTTTTCATTTTATGGAAATGACAAAATTTCTTAGAATAATTGATCCTTTTATTTTTTTTTAACAAACACAAAACGTAGCATTTCCTTTGCAGGATATTTTTTCTATTAAAAAAAACATTCAAGGCTAAAATTTATAAGACCGAAATTACAGGAGTGAATTCATTAGGAAAATAAAACGATGTAGTGCTTGGTTTCCTTTTGTTATTTTTTTTTACGAAACAAGCGGCATTGAATGCCTTTAGGTTATGTTTATAATTAATGTACCGAAGACCACCTATTAATGCAAAAAAAAAAAAAAAATTTAAATCGAAATATGTAAAATGTCCTTGTGCGATGTATTTCCATAAGACCATGCAATAAATTAGTATGCCAAAGAACAGAAAAAAAAGGACGTTATAAATTACACGACGACATAATGTTAAAGCCTTAAGGTGTGTTGGTACTCACTATATGGCTGAGGACGATTTCCATAAAGGGGCTCTTGAAGTAATGGCGACCGACCATTTCCGATTTCCTTAACTGGAAGAAGAAAATAAAATAATGCAACGTTGTAGTTTGGGTTAAAAATATTTTTTTATTATTTTTTTAAGGAAACAAGGAAATTATAAACCTTAGATAACCTTAAAATAAAATTACTCTTTTCTGGTTATAAGGACATTGAATAGGAAGAGATAAAAAGGATGTCGATGAAATGGTAGTAAAATGCAACAGTGGTCAAAATCACAAACAAAAAATTAGTAAATTAGTAAGTGGAATATTAAAAACTAAAACAAGAAGAATTAAATTGATTAAAAAATTGTTTTTTTATATACATATATTTAAAAAAAATTGAGATGAACCGGTTGTAAACTTCCTCTGAAAATCTTTATATCATTGAAAATATGTTTAAAATTGTATTTTAATTTTAATTTAAGCCTGGAATTTTTTTTAGAACTAATTCGTATTCTATTAATAAAAAAATTAGTATTCTATTAATAAAAAAATTACCTTCAAGTAGAAATTGGACATGAACATGTTGGATCAATATTACATCAATAAAATGAAACGAATCAACAGCTTAAGTTGACTCCGACAGGGGAATGAGGTGGTTTGCATCATGCATCCTCTTCTACCTAGCATTGGATTAAGAAAGCAACTCTGGCTGGTCAACAGGTGAAGAAATCTACAAGAGGGCCTATATCTTCAACAAATTCAAGTCATTACCGAGGAAGTCGTAAGAGAGAAAATCGTGTTAGCCGTTTAGGCCAAAAAGCAATAATCAATCAATAGTACAGAAATATTTTGTCATTAACCCCCAGTTTCAAAGTGGGATTTTAAACTCTGGTTTCGGTTTAAAATTCCGTTCAACTTTTTTTTTCGCAGTGCACGTTCGAACCGAAAGTTTAAGGGGAGTACGATAAATTTGGCACCGCAGATTTTATGCTATGAAAGGGAGTTATTTCCCCGTCTCTGCGGTAGGGCCAATTTAAAAAAAAACTTGCATTGGAAAAAATATATTTAAAAATAACGGCAAAACAAGATGGTGGGTTAAAAACGGTACCTCTCATAGGACCGGTTTTTTGACTTTTTTCGAAAACCGGTTATCCGATTACAATCAAAATTGATATTTAAGAATATGTACGTATGTAATTTTATTTTAAAATATTTTCGATTTTTTTTTTTTTTTTTTTTTTGAAAAATCATTATTTTGAAAAAGGGTAAATGATTTTTTTTTAATTTTTTTTTTTAAATGTAGGTTATTTTTGTGCTTAAGTTTGCATTCTCGATAATAATAATAATAATAATAATAACCGTTTTATTAGCCGTTCTTAAAATTTTAATAAAAACAATCACAATTTTTACATTATTTCAAGAAACAAAATGGCGTTTAAATTATTTCGCTCAATACAATTTTATATACTTTTTTCGAACAAACAAAAGTTTTTAGAATTCACGAATCCATAGCGTTATCGCATCCGCAAATCATCACCTCCGCGCGGTGCTTGCTGGGTTTCACATATGTGAACTAACGACCCTCGTTGGTAAGTACAGTTTCAGGAACCAGGCGCAGGAGAAATGGTACTTTTGTGATCCAAGCCCAATACAATCTATATTCTCAAGCTCAGGCCTTACCGCCATTAAAAAAAATTATTTGTGATGGAAAAAAATGTCTGGGAGGGCCAAAATTCATCATTTAAGCCTTATTAGCACCCATGACCCTGAAGATGAGAAAGACCAAAGACATTTTCTAAGAGTTCCTTACTAAAACTTAAACTTAAAACACATGTACAGAAAATCGGAAGCTACAGTCTATATCAGCGTTTTCCAATTGGTATACCGCGGAACTCTTGGGTTTCGTGGAAAGGTCAAAAGGGTTCCGTGGAAAAAACATGATGAGTGCCGTCGCCCCATACAGCTGCGGTCAAAATAATAGTTAGTACAATGTGCAATTATTATTACTAAAAATTGAACAAACAAAAATTATTTAAATCAATTGATTTATGTTTTTTATCTTTTTAGAAAGTCAGGCGTTGCATAGAATCAATCAGTTTTTGCATCTTTCTACGGATATGGATGCCCAAGCATCCCAAAACTACCCAAAGGAGCAAGTTATTTGTTGGTTTGGTTCGGTTAGTAATTTTTTTTAACTTTTTTTGCCTTTTAGAATGCAACATTACGTTGCACGACACTAGTTAGAAGAATTAGAAAGGAGAGAATTTTTTTTCGGCGCAGTATCGAACTGACGACTTGCGGTTCAGAATGATGCTGCACCAATGTCGCCCAACGAGGCCATTCTAACACGTTGAAGCTGTTATTCTCAATCCAATCTTTCGCAACTTTCGTTCTTGATTGGTAAATGGAAGCACAAATTCCTGTGTAATTTTCGCGTAAAAGATTCTAATCACGTTATTTTCTATGCGATAGATCGAGACTACTCAGTAAAATGAAAACAATCCCAGATCATAATACTGGAGTCTCCGGGAATCTTTTTTTTCGTGTATTGAAGTTTAAAAGCCGAATTTGGTGGCCACCGGACATATTAACTTGGCCTTTGCCACCTTGTAACACATTTTAGGATTCGTATGACAGTAAAATTGTTCTCCATTTCTCAACAGACAACGTCAAATGTTCTTTCGGAGCAAAAGACTCGTCTTTTGGCTAAATTTTTTTTTTGACGAAAACGGTAATTTTCTTCGACTGCCCAGGACGCAGGTGGTTTTCTTCCAAATGTCTATGAACCATTTCAATGCTCGTCTGTAATAAAAAATTCGCTTTAAGGTTACCGGCTGACAAAAATGAGTTTTAAGCCGAATATCCGCCCAGCCATTTTACTTTGTTTTCGTGATAGAGGCAGAGTTGTTCAGGTTTCAAGTTGGAAAGTAAACTTTAATGCATTTCGTATCATCAGGAACAGAGCTTCTAAAATAGGTTTTGCTATAAGAGCGCGCCTTACAGCGGAACCTTTCAGCGGCCCATTATTGACCAAAACTAAATAAATGTTTTATCCCAAATATGTATGAAACTTACATTTTGCTACTATTATTTTGACTGGTCCAAAACGATGTGTAAACGAAAACCTTTCCGAAAACTAAAGCCAACAAAATTGTTATGAAAGCATAACGGTACAATCACGACAATAAGAGACCTAAACACATATTTAGTACGTGCACTTTTATTTTGACCACAACTGTACTTGTGTATTTATACATGTAGGTAGGAGACTGGGTGCAACTCAAGAACTTCGCATCCATCTTCACAACGAAGAGATATTATTTTATCTACGTGTAAACAAGATTCATATGAAATAAATACAAATACAAAATATGTACAGTTGTTGGACATAAAACCTAATTTTAAGGATATTTTAAGGAAAAAATTATTCTTCACAGTAAAAAGTTAAAACGAATTTTCTGTTGCACAATAATTATTTTTATATGATTTTTTTTCTTGTCAAACATAAAAATATCCAAACCGCACTTCAATGACCAATGTTTTCTGTTATTATAAGTAGGTGGCCGAAACAAATTGGGAACCTGTGGTCTATATAACACTATCTCTGGAAGAGTCAGAGGTGTTGGGCTTTTCAAAACCACCTTCGAGACACCCCTGGTTCCAGTCCGAATCTGCTCATTCAAACGAAACCAAAACAAAGATAGTCAAGTGGGCTCCAGAAGAGAAGAGGAGCATCTTATAATCTCTTATGTTCAGCTTCCTCAGGAGAAAGAAAAAAGATCACCGAAACGTCCGAAACTTCTACAAAAGATTGAAACAGCCAATAAAGTCAATATCAGGGATTTGGAAGTGCATAAATGGGGGATGGAATTACTGTAGTGATTACGCAGTCCATGCTTACCATCTGAAAATAATAGTTCATTAAGTTATTGAATGGCAATGACGGCAAATATCCCACTAATGATGGACTAGTCCCAATAAATCTCTAAGTAAACGCTGTTATATATGCTCTAGGGTCGACAAATAATGATGTTAGCAGTGAAAAATATTTGAAACAAATCAGTGGTTTGCAACAGGGAGCGTCAAACTCGCCGATTCTCTTTACTATTTACACAAGCAGTCTCCTTAAAAGTCTAACGCATGCAATCAATAGTGTATGTCGACGATTTATATTCTCGTTAACAACAGGTCTAAAAGTTGAGATAACCAGAAATGTAGTGCAACCCGATTTCGACAAGATTTCGCAACACTCTGTGATGATTGGAAGTTGATATAAATCTTCAAATATTTTTATACTATCCTGTTTTAGAAGAAACTGACGCTAACTGGTAATTGCAGAGCTAGTTGGACTTCTAACTGGCCAGTAAAATTATGGGAAGGTTACTCATCTAAGCTAGGTCAATATGCTAGGTCAAGTGCTGATACTGGATAGATCGACGCTCTTTGATCGCGACATAGGCTGTTACAATTGAGACATTATCGCATAAAATGTAGCCGAGTACCTATAAATAACTTGGGCAGAACCCGAACCGCAACTACACGTGATACGCAGAGTGAATAAAACCAAAATCGATATTGTGTGCTTAACGTTTAATGACAGAATGAAATGAAAATTATATAATGAAAATTATTAAGGAGTGAGAGCATTCGAAAGAGAGTTATATATTACAATGACATGACAATACATTCAAGTGTATATAAACTGGAAAGCATAAAATACATAGGGTACGATTGAATAAATTGTTCTCACAACACGAACTTCTGAAGATTTTTAGATGGATCAGTAATAAGATTCAGTATACCAACACATATGTATATTGGCCACTTTTGTACTTTGCAGAACACAAATAACCCATTTTTTATCTGATTCCTATGTATAAGACTCCAATACTAAAAAAAAAAAAAAACTCTAAAACAAAAAAATAAATGCCAACTAAAAAAAATCTAGCATTAAAACCTTTTTTAATTGTGTGTCAAAAAGACAATTATTCTCAAGACGATTTATGATGATAACAACAAAAGGCAATTTCAAATTCATTTTCCCTATCACATTTGCTTATAATCATTTAATGGTCCACACTTAAAAACTTTTCATTGTTCGAAAAAAAAAATTAAAAAAATGTTTACTAATTAATTTCCCATCGCACGTGATACTCTACTAACCCACTCCACAACGTAAGATACGGCTAGAGATACATTCAAGGTTACCTTGCCACTAAAAGTGAACATGAGTTCGAGAACGAACTTCAAGGCTATCATTCCGGCCAAGAATGTGTGGCGCGTTCTAGAAAAAAAAATACATAATTGTTGCATGTTTTTTTTTTCTATTGTTTATTTTTTGCTTTCGTTTCAAGCTTTTATATTCCATAAACTCTGGCAACTATGGCTTTTGGAGGAGTTTCACATTCGCACGTATTCAATCTCTGGTTTCAGGGAATAAATTGAAAGCCATCTGGTGGCGACAATATTATTGGAATCCAATACCTAGTATATTCGGATTCAGAAGTCGACAATGGAATAGCTTTTGGTCGATAAAAATTGGTTTCTGCACGACTTTTCGTAATAGTTAGTCGATTAATCATACTTTATGATTGCAAGCCAACACCGTGGCGGGGAGTAGGAGATACTTTTTTGGTTTATATCTGTCGAATGTGAGAACGTTTTATGAGATTTTATGGAGGAAGAGATTGATTTTTATGTTGTGTGTCGTGTTGCGGGAAAATTAGAGAAGTCTTCAATTGGAATTGATTTTTTTGTCAATAATTACGATCTTGTTTGTGGTCTCCACAGGGACAGATAATTATTATTTCCAGAGTCAAGTTTATGACAAGCTGGTTGAAATGAACGAACATTAATAAGCTTTCCAATTAGTTCAAGGGCGGGTTTGGGAAAGTTATTATTATTTTTGTGTTTGGGTGCAGACAAAACAAAAAACAAATATTAATTAGCAACGAAAGTACATTCTAAGCATTCATCAATCATTTCGACGAAATTTGCACCTTTGAGAAGGAATCCATTTGAAAAATATAATTAACATGTGCGTAGGATGTCAGTGAACGATGGAAAATATTTAATTTTATTTTCTTGTTATAAAGAACACAGAAATATTAAGGTTTCGATGATATAACCGTCCCTATTATGAGTTTTTTTACGGAATTTGCAAAAACATTTTTTTCGAGACTTTTTGTTGTTTCTGTGATTTTTAAAATAAATCTTTTTTTTATTACTATTTAATACCTCTCACTGTTTTTTTTTTCAGATTTATTGCAGTAGAACCCTGCAACATGCGTTATATTTCGATTAAAATAAAACTGGTTGTATTTAATTATTATATTGTTTTAAGATTGGTGATCTAAAGAATAAAATTTGTGTAGTAAAAAATTGCATTTGCGTATTAACCAAAAAACTGACTCTTACTCATATTAATTCAATTTGGTGACTTTAGATTTTTTTAATTTTCAAAAATGCGAGGAATAAAGTTTTCCTTAGAAGAAAGTTAACACTTTTTTTTTTTTTTAATATGAAAAAATGTACATTCTAAAACCTCCTTCTTTAGAAAACTTGGTTGAGTCAAAATTGTTCTAGACTACTTATCATCCTTCAGGGCGATATTTTTTATCGGTGCGCACATAAGATTATTAAAGTTTGTAAATCATAAAATAATGGAAGGTATTAATCGGTAAAGCGTTCCACATTCGTGTAGTGCGGCTAAATAATGAATATTTATACTTTACCGTGCGTCCGAAATTTGCATCGAGGGTAAATTGATGGGCATTCCTTGCGATGCGAGAATTACGTGTGGAACTTTTAAAAAGCAAAATGCATCTAAGTAGTTTCTGTAGCATTGTTTATAGAAAATTCTTTAAGAAGAGAAAAGAAGCATGTCTAGATATATAAAAAATGTTTTTGTTATGCTCTTATCCCCTATCGTTTTTAATGCACTCTTCTGAATTCTATCCAAGAAATGCAAGTGAGTAATAGGAGCACCTGTTCAGATATGGGAACTGTTCTCAAGTGTTGGACGAATTTATGATTTATAAGTTGTAACCAGATCTAACGCAGATTTTTTGTTTGCATCGTCTAAGAAAACCTAAATATTTCGCAGCTTTTTTGGCAATGTCAAATATGTGTTCGGTCCTCAAAAGGTGGTTTGTAGTAGTACACATACCTAAAACGTAAAGTTGTTCGTTTTCCTCAATGTAAGTGCCACTTATTGATACTGACATGGGATGTGGGTTAAAAACAGTAGACAGAGAGTTTTAATTTCACATTTAGATGCTGTCAAAATCGCCGCGATTTCAGTTCCAAGTCCGAAGAACAAGATTCTGGATCTGCATAAACGAAAACGAAGGACTACCGCCAAAAAAGTGATAAGAAGTCTCGGCCAAGACATTTTTGATAAACATGAGGAAGAGTGTCAGAAAAAGAACGGAACCTTGTGGCACACCAGCATTTATTTTGTAACTGTCAGAATGATTACCGTCCAAAACATTGCAAATGGAACGATCCGATATGTAATTTTAAATCCACCGAATAAGGGGTTCCTCGATACCAAATGCATTTTAGATAAGGGAGCTTGTTGCCAAACTAAAATCTTTTTTGAAATATCAAGCACAATAAACATGATTCCACTGAACGTGAGATAACCGTCACATCACCAATGGAAATATTACTACGAAAACCGTAAGGCCGATCATCATTAAGAAGTTTTCTTTCTCAATTGATATTCCTTGATCTGTTAGTTTATCAGCGTTTTGCATGACCTTGCCAAAAGGGATGTATATATATTTGCAATTGGTCGGTATTTTTAGGGGGACCAAGATACACCTTTTTTAGAACAAAAGGAGTGGGAGATACTATATGGACTAGCGGATTTGTGTTTCTCAAGATCTATCTTTCAACTACATGAAAAGATATTATGTATCAAGTACAGGATGACTGTGGTAGTCTTAAATTTATCAGCAAACTGTGTTCTATAGACATTAACTTTTGCTTGGAAGTTGACTATTGTCATTGTCATTGTAGTTGAATTTCGTACGTTTTTATGCCTTACTTTGTATTCATTTAAAAACTTGCTTCTTTGAATGAATACATTACAGGTTTTGCTAGCTTGATTGACCATCTTTGGACATGTTTGGAGAGTGCATATAAGAAATCTGTTTGGTGGGCGATGTCTAGAACCCGAGTTATGACCAAAAATGTCACTCACCTGGTAAAAATCGAAAAAAAATAATTATAGTGTACCCGAGCAACGCCGGGAGGATCAGCTAGTAAATATATATTTCGATTGGTAATGTTTTTTCGCTGAAAATAATGAAAACAAATGAATTCATAAAGATCCTACAAAATCGCTAAAATTAACATTTAGTGATATACATGAGGAATATCGGAAGTAAAAACGAGCACGAGTGCACTTACGAGCACTGGCTACAGAAGCCTTCGGCTCAAACAATACAAAACACACAAGATGACGTTGATATAAGGCATAGTAAATGAAAGAGAGAAAATGGAAAACAGAAAACACATGAAAAAGGCAGGAAGGTGGTTTTCAGACAAGAGGAGTATTTTTCTATGAGCCACAAGACATTGAGTCATTTATGGTTTATATTCGCATGAATTTTAAAGTTGACAGTTAAAAGTCTTGTGAGAAATTTTCCTGTAAGTTGTAAGATTCGCAAGTACACAGAATTGGAATCTCAGTAACATCTATTTATGGCACTATCCGAAAACAACATATGGCGTTAAAGACACAAAACGAGTTATGCTTGTTGTACAGGGAAATATGCCTATTCAAAAAAAAGTTGGTTAAGATGACTCGGCAATGAAGAGCGGATGTTCATCGACGCTTCAGAACGCAATCTTCGAAGCCATACCCAAGGGAGTCAGAAGACAAGGAAGACCTCATTTTCTATAGAGCAACTTAGTAGAAGGAGAACTCCGACAGATTGCTGTACAAAACTTGAGACGGAAGGCTAGAGATCATAAGGGACATATTAAGTCAGGCTCAGAAGCCCCACGATATTGAGCGCCAACAAAAAAAAGTAAAATAATGGACCTTCTGGATGGAGTTAAGCAGCATATACCTCCAATACTATTGATTAAATTGGAACTATTTAGTAGATTCTGTATAAAATTATTAAATATTTCATATTTTCTGAAGAAAAATTTCATATCCCATATGGTCTAGTGGCTAGGATATCTGGCTTTCACCCAGAAGGCCCGGGTTCGATTCCCGGTATGGGAAATATTTTAGCGAAAAATTCTCAACGAACAAATTAAATTGGATCTAAAATTAGAAATGAAACAAACAACAACAATAATTATGTTGAATGCTGTTTCAGAACTTAATTTAATAATAAAAAGTATCTTGAATCTTAGAAAACTTTTTTTTTAACCCAACGAGATAGAGTGCTTCCACAGAGAAAGGAATATAAAAATTATTTCTATGATTATATTCCCAACGGAAACAACCACAACAACGCCCCCAATCTAATTCCAATCATTGGCACTGCGGCACACTTCACCAGGAAGTTCATTGTCACCATAACACGAAATACAAAATAATGAGAGAAGAAAACAAACTGAATTCACTCGAGACCAGGGAAGAGATACAGCTGTGCATATTAAAAACGAATGCTTGAATTAATTTAATTTTATTTTTTTTTTCATCTGCTACCTGCAACGGAGGTGTTGCAATTGGCATTAAATCAACGCATACCAAAAAGTGCTACACTCTGCACTCTCTCTCGCTGTCGTCAACGTGTATCTATTCCAATTTGTATTCCAGGCACATAACACAGTAGATTAGATACTCAACAAACAGTAATTAGTCATACTGTTGATGTGAAACTATAGATACTTAAGTATCTATGAGTTATTTGATGGAAAATATGTTCCAAACGATAATATTACGAACTCATTATTCCTCAAATTTTTATATATCCCATATGGTCTAGTGGCTAGGATATCTGGCTTTCACCCAGAAGGCCCGGGTTCGATTCCCGGTATGGGAAATTTTCTTTTGTATTATTTCTGTGTTTTATAGTTTTAATTTTCAGTTAATATTATTTTTAATGAATTACGACATGAGACCGACATGAGAGATGAGATGGTAGCTGATTCATTTTACCTGAGATTATTTCAAAATTTTTAGGAAATTTTTTTGTATACGCGGGGGGTGCAAGGAAAAATCAGTGCTTTTAGGTTTATTTTGATTACGATTTGTTTTTCGAAAATGTTTTAATTTTGAAACAACCAGATGTTGATGAAAGCCATGTCAATCGGCTATAATTTGGTTATGGGATGGGAATTTATGTTGTTGTTGAAATTCTTTATGTGGGAATAATGAGATACTTTTAGATGAATTATTAGATTTGGGAATTTGTTTGATGGACGTTGTTTATTAGTTTTTTTGTTAATGTAGAATATTTTAAACAAACAATTCAAATGTCATGTTAATTTTTTTTTTCTGTCAGTGGTATTAATGGATTTCGGAAAACTATTTTTAAGATTTTTTGTCGTTTAAAAATCGGGATTAGTTTTATTTAACAACATAACACATTTTTTTTTAAATATGTACATTTGGTGAATCATTGCAGATTGGGGATATTTTTAAATCCATGACAAACTATTGACCTAATAACGTCTTTATAGGAGGACTCAACTAAATTTTCTGGGCTATAGTGAAAGTATTTTGGTAACACTTTATGAATGAAACCATTTATGTTAATATTGTTGTGTGTATCTTCTACATAAATTCACGAAGCACATGACGATGAAGATGAAATTTGATACAATGTATTGCATAGAAATATTTTCCTGGTCAAATGAATATCAAGACGACGAGAAATGGAAAACAGCAGCTAACAGGGTAAATGGGATAAGACAAACTGAAACTGGCCCAGCAGAAAAGCTTTATTTTAAATTTCAATTTATTTAATCCAATGTACAAATAAGACTAAGTCTTAGCCGGGTTTAATATTAGACCATTATCAATAGACCATTTGTTAATTGTTATAAGATCTTCATTGATCCTACATATTAGATCTCCCTTAAGACCAATCGGACGGGATAAGTAAATTTGTACATCATCTGCATATAGATGCAGCAAAACATCTGCACAAGCATCTCTTTCAACATTAGGAAGGTCGTTTATAAATGTGCAGAATAATAAAGGCCCTAAAATATAACCTTGTGGTACACTCATATCTAAGTTTAATGGTTCTGACTTTTTGACAGCGATTGCACAGATAACTGTTAATCAGGCGCTCAGCTCCTTCATGAAAGCCACAATAGTATTTCAGTTTTTGGAAAAGAAATTCATGGTCTATCAAAAGCCTTTGAGAAATCCAGCAGACAGAGAATAGTTACGTTGTCCAAATCAAATTGACACCTTATATCTTTAAGAACTTTGATCAATGCAGTTTAGCAGCTGTGCACCGAAATCAGGCTCAAATGGTGACAGTAAATTAAACCTTTTAAGAATATATGTGAGGCCAGAATTTTCTCAAAGACTTTCGACATGCAAGGAAGAATACTAATTGCACGAAAGTCAGAGCATAAATTTGGGTTAGACTTTTTGCCCACAGGAATAACCTTAGCTATTTTCCAGATTTCTGGGAATGATGAGGACGCAATGCAAATTTTTATCAATTGCATCACGATGCTCAAAACGTGTGGTATAATCATGTTTATGAAACACATTGGCATCGCATCGAACTTAATAGATCGAATGCTTTCCATCACCTCAGATTCAGAGTCAGAATTAAACTCAAACACAAAAGATCACAAGCAATTTGATGGTTAGGCACAAAGTTCAGGCTTTTTGATGTCTCTCAATATGAATGACGTATTTAAATCATCAGGACTAGGAAAATTTTAAAGCATCTCCTTTCTCCCAATACCAACTGACCGAAAATTGTTCAATAGCTTGCGCGAAGATTGCTTTGTAACCAACTTTCATATGTGAAATCGTTTTTTGGCTCTCCGAATAATAAATGTCGCATCATTTCAAGTGATTGAATATATAATATATAGAATTGGTGAAATTTTAACATAAATGCCAAGGGAACTCAATAGCATCATTTTATCGAAACGGCTTTAGCGATTTTGATAAAACTTTTAGGGTGCTACTTTTACAACAATAAATCTTTCAGTTAGAATGATTTTTTTTCGAAATTTGTTCTAAATATAACGGTACCTCTCATAGAACTGGTTTCAAATGCGGTTTTGTTTTATCTTAACCATTAATTTGATTTCAATATAATTTTGCACATAGGAAGTCATTTATAATTCAATTAATAATTGCATTAAAAAAATTTCTAAAACTTTTTTTTAATTTTTTTTTTATTTTCTAAAAAAAGGTTTTTGAAATATTTTGAAAACGGAGACAGCCAAAAATTAAAAAAAAAACCGTTATATAAAAGGTACCATTAATAGACTTTTCCTGTAAAGAAAAAAAAGAAGTTCGCGCACAAACATAATTTGGATTGATCCTTATATATATAGATTTAAGAATTATGCACTGTTTTATCTCATTTTTCATACTAAATGATAATGACAGAAATTTCCATAGCAAGTACGTGCCTATAGCTTTACAGACACATAGTACAAAGTACATATTAGACATTTAAGAATAAGATATATAAGGATCCATAGCAATATATTTTTTTTACTTGCAAAAATTAACAACAAATATAAAAAAAGAAAAAGTTAAGGGTATCATACAGGATTAACACATGAAGCGAGTACCATATTTAAATAATTCCTGAAAGATTTCATATTTGATTGATAATAAAAAAAATATTATTTATATATACATATGTACATACATAATTTAAACTAAAAAAAATTAATACTTGTGTGTTCATCTTAAGACGACAGTGATGTTACAAACAAATATCCGTTAACTCACCACCATTATTCCGAAAATTACTATCTTCCGCTTCCTCCAACATCATCATCTTCATCTTGGTTGACTTCTCATCCTCGGATGCACATCCTTCCAGTTGAATGTAGTGAACATGAACAGATCAGATTTCGATTTTGTCATTTTGTTTTTTTCTTATTCAACTTGCATTTTCCATTACAATTCATTTTTTATTTTAGTCTCTTGATTTGGGAATCCAATCATCTTGTCATCGAAAAATAAAAAAAACAATCTTGTATCTCCTTGCCAGTTACTACACACCTCTCTCACTCTCCTTCAGTACATTGCCTTCCAAGATGAGGGGTATTAAATGCACATTTGCTTCAGGGGGTTGCTTTCGTATATCCTTTTTCCTACTTGGTACAAGTACTTTGCATCTTGTCTGGCATGAAAACAAAAACCCTTCTGTATGTCTGCTGCACGTCGGAAGATTGGCAATCATAATCCTTGTCAAAAACTACAATAAATCCGATTTTTCTTCTTCTATTTTTTTTTTTTTTTTTTTAATCAAAGTAAATTTCAAAATGTATCTACAATCTGATCTGTTCAAATGAAATTCACTACATGCGACGGAATAAAAACGTCTATCCATCTCGCTCAGGGGTGCTGTTGCACGGCGGCGGCGGGCGGTTGGGAAGGAATTAAGAGGGAGCCGCTTCTTCAGCCCGGCAAGTCACACGACACCGTTAACCCTGCACACAGACAAACAAGCGATATTGGATTTTTCAGTAAACATCTTTGCATATTTTTCAATTTTTGATTTTGAAAAATGTTTTATTTTGGTTTTTTTTGTTTATTTTGAAATTTTTTGGGGATTTTTCTGTTTTTCTTGTAGTTTTTGAGTTGTAGTATTAATAGTAGTATTAAATAGTATTAAAAGTAGTAGTATTAGTTTTAAGATATTTTTTACTGTCTGTATATTCGTGGATGTATATTCTGATATGTATATTTTATATATATATTCTGAAGGCTGAAGGAGAGGGGGTTAGTTTGTATATATATATATTTTATTTTCTCTTGTGCATATATATTTTTTTGTTTAGGGATTTTGCATAAATCTGAACTTTTTTGGAATAAAACTGAATATTTATCCATAAAAATGAGAGTTTTTGTGTAAATTCAGATTTATTTCTTGCAAAATATTTCTACATATATATATTTTGTTATTCCAGAAGAGGTGTGTAGCTTGTGTCCATATATATATATTAGTAAATTTTTTTATATAGATAAAATAATTAATATTTTTTTTTTAATTTGTTGTTTTGTAGTTTGTTGTATTTTTCTGTAGTTTTTTTTGTTGAGATTGTTGATGTTTTTAAATTTTAAATTTTATTTTTGATTGTTGTTAATTTTTGATTGATGTTTTTTCTTGAGCGAAAGTTATTTTGTTGTTTTAAATCTTATATACAATAACTTAGTAACTAATTTAAAGTTAAAAGAATATTAAAGAAAAATGTGATTTTTTTAAGAAATTAAGAAGAAAAAGATGTTTTTTAAATAAATAAAAAAATTATATGTTTATTTTAGTGCTTACATATTTTGACTTTAATATTTACATATATCGATAATAACTTTTTTGTTTATAATAAGGATGATAGAAAGCTAAATGTATCTTAAGACAATTATTGTATCTTATTTGTGTTTATTAAAAAAAAATACTTTTAAATAGAGACATTAAAAAAAAAATCAAAGATAATTTCAATAAAATTTTTGTTTCTATACTTACCAAAGCAAAAAAATTTTGTTTTAAAAAAAATACGTAATTTTAATATTTAAGAAAATATTATTGGTAAATAGAAATAATTGAAAAAATCAAAATATCTCCATTAGAACACTTTTATGATTTGTCTCAAAAGAATCGGTTGTAAATGTTGATTTAAAGTAGAAAGCGGTCCTTTTTTTCAAACAACATTTCTAAGAATCAAATGGTTTTCTTTTATGTAATAAGACACACAAAAGGGGTTATGGTTACCCTGATAATGTTGACTAAGTGAGGCGTCAGGAGACTAAGGAAGGATACAAAAGGAGGTACCGATTCATATTTGGTTTAAGGTTCTGGATTTTGAAACTGGAGGGAAAAGCAGTCCCACAAGGCATTCTACATTCGTGAGGTGCGGCAAAACAAAGAATATTTTTTATTTGACTGTACATCCGTATAATCTGTTCATTTTATATTTTTTAGTACAGGCTATATGGAAGAGAGTTTTAATCGCAGTCAAGTTAAGAAAGCGCAACTCAAATATAAAACATAATCCCTGAGATACATTGAATTTTTTTTGTAATATTCCATTAACCCATTAACATTACACATTGACCTGTCTGCTCCTCGGCTATGAGGAGACAGGAGACTGATTGTAAATATTCCTCTCGCTTATTGTGTTTATTTAAAAAAGAAAGCATTTAATCAGGGTTACCATTCGTCGTTGATGCAAATTATAATTCTTTTTCATTGGTTTTTGATATGGAAGCTCTCAAAATTAAAGCTTTCCTAGAGCTTATGAGAACATATTTTAAGTTTCAGAAAGAAGCTGTTGTCGCTGCATGTTTTTCTGCTATGCAATATATGTTGGCTATTTTTTTTACTTGCGATTATAAGTACTATGTGTACCTAATGCAATTTATGCATTCGTGCAAAAAAAATTTATGAGCAAAAAATCAGCGTACTATTGTAGGTGTGGATCATGTTTTGGTGAACATAAAAATTTAGATCATCTGCTAAAAACAGTACCTCCGATAGGACCGGTTATTTTTCTTCGACTTTCTCGGAAACTGGTTATTCGATTACAATCAAAATTGATATTCAGGAAGATCAACGTAGCCTATGTCATTTTACTTTAAAATATTTGGGAAAACTTTTTCTAATCTTCAATTTTTTTTTTAAATCAATATTTTGAAAACGAGTAGGTGACTTTTTTAATTTTTTTTAAATGTAGGTGTGGAAAAATATAAATATAATTTAATTCAAATTAATTTAATTTATTTTTAGATTTAGATTTAGTTTACGGTCTACATGTTTCTGTTTATAAAATCTGAATAAATACTTGGTAACCCTACTCACATTTGTGTGAGAATTATACCAATGAGAGCTTTAAAGTGGAGATAGATTATTGAAATCCCTAATAGTAAGAGTGAAAGGCAAATATTCTATATTCCCTGTACTGAAAATATAAATTGAACAGAAAATAGTAGGCTCAAAGGTATGGACATTCCTATAGCAGTGCGAGTATTACGTTTGAATCGTTTGAGGAAAGAAATGCAACTGTGGTTATTCTGCAAAAGAAGTTCTGTAATGCACATTCTGAGAAATGAAAGCTGTTCGGTTTCTGCAAAGGAAGTGCAAACAATGAATAGTGGTATGGGAGATACGTTCCACTTTAACGACAAAACATTGAGTTCTTGAAGTTTTATATTCGATACCATTTTCCCCCTTTTCAATATTAACTTTTATGTATAATGAGCCCTTGAACGGAGAATATCACGTATAACTAATAGAAGATCTTTTCATTTCACTTCCACTCTAGCTGAAGCATTAAAAACTTCTCTTTTCAATTTCTCCTACTGTTCTTAATATATTTACCTCAATACCCTTCAGCAATAATCTTATAATTCTAACAATTAAGCTTACTATTTAATAATTGAAAGTAACCTTTAAGACTACTTGAATTAAGCAATAAATAAATCTTGATCGAAGATGAAAAGATTGGCCTTATAAAATTACTACCAGACCCGGCCAGGCGTTGCTGTAGCTATTTTAATTTGCAATAAAAAAATATTCAAGTCCATTAATCGACATAAAAACAATCATATTGACCAAATATTACAAACAGTATAGAAAGTGATCAAGATCAGTTCAGTAGTTTTGCAGTCTATTGTCGGTAACCGTTGTGACATGAGATAGTAAAACCACCCGGCGTTGCTTGATTATAACATACGTTTTCTGGATTTTAACAACAGCGCTATTTATCGCACCAAAGCATACCTACCTAGAAACTAACAGCTAATACGGACAAAGAATTTTTTTAAATCGGTCAAGTGATTCAAATTTAATATTGTTGATACAAAAATTGTGAATGTACAGGGAAAACCTCATTTTCCAATATCTTTTGCCCACCTATCGGTTCAAAATTTTGCAAAAGACTTTTTATTGTTTTTGTTTGAATTTTTCAAGAAAAAGCGACCACAACGCAGCCTAGGGTTAAGCTATTTACAACATCAGCTATCTGCATGTGAAAGTCCCGTTAAAATCGGTCTATAAATACGAATTTTAGGAAAAGACGAGCCCAGCGCCACACAGTGGGTACTTAAAAAAAAGTCTAACTTACTCCTTAGAACACCGACATTTTGCCTCTGAAAGTCCCGTCAAAAGCGCTACATAAATAATAATAAAGAATTAAAAAAAAAAAAACTGTAACCGGCGCCATCAAGTGGGTAATTAAAATAGCCAGAGTTACTTCTAGAGTATCAGCTTTGCCAATAAAAGTTTAAATCCGTTTAAATCAGTGCAGCCGTTACGGAGAACCATATAGGATTGTTATATATAAAGATGAACAAATGAATAAAGTACGGATACGCTTAAAAAACATGTGACGTCAAATAGAATATTGCGTCAAGAAATCAAAACATAGGCGCCATCTATTGGTTGCTTATCGCAAAAAGATGAAGCAAATTACAGTGTTGGGCATTTAACTTATTCACACCGACATCCGTGTAAAAAAAACATATGGAACTTAATACAATTAGGTAAGTAGCGTTAAACATTCCAAACGGAAATAATTCAATACGAACATTCTAAGTTTTCCCCTAGGCAGAGCTTTGCTAAAGGGAGGGGGGTAAAATGTACCCCAAAAGGAGTACTTTTATGGGTTTCGTTTGTATGTTCTAAACTTATCAATATTTTCAAAAATGGTCTGAGTAAAAGTTGTAGCGTATTTGATTCCGCGTCAAATGAGACCATACATTTTTGGACTACCCAAAGTTTGGGACAATTTTCCACATTTTACAGTTTTTCTCAAATCTCTTTGTAAATAAACTCTTTATCACAGAAAAAGTGCATATAAAATTCGTAAAATTGAATTCCACGTAGTCGAAAATGGAAGCCAGACAGGAGGCACGCCGTTAGGTGTAACATTGGTGCCGATAGCACCAACGGCTAAGGAGCTATTAGCAATTAAAAGGGCAAGATTTGGGGCGAATGAAGAACCTTCCACTCATTTAATTATAATTATAATAATTATTATACTATTTATTAATACATTTATTTTTCCTCACCTTATTTTTCTGGTGTAATCAATGTCAATCTTACAGTGCAAGAACCAATCACCTAGGACCTCAAAATAACGCGATATATGCGTGGTAAGCTTGAGTGAAAAATCCATTTTGTGGCACGCGATCTTTCAATCTGCTCCTGGAGACGCAGTTATTTTTTCAAGAAAATTCAGGTGTATAGATCAACCAGGTAGCCTGACTCAATACTCATCTGGCAATACAAAATATACTCAGCTAGGACCTCTAAGTAACGAGATATAGGCATGTGAAGGCTTGAGTGAAAAAAATTATTTTCTGACATGCGACCCTTGAATCCGCTCCTGGAGGTGCAGTTATTCTTTAAAGTAATGTGTGGTAGATGGACTGGGTAGCTAGTCTCAATACCTATCTGACAATGCAAAACATACTTAGCCAAGATGTATGCACGATATATAGGCATCTGAAAGTTTGAGTGAAAAAAATTTTGTTTATGCCACCCCTGCTTTCAATCCGCTCCTGGAAACGCAGTTATTTTTTAAAGAAATTAAAGGTATATAGATCGTTTAGCTGGAATCAAAGCCTATCTGACAACATAAAAAATATTCACCTAGGATCTCTACATCACTAGATATAAGGGTCTGAAGGTTTGAGTGAAAAAAAATTGTTTCTGACACGTCACCTTTCAATCCGTTCCTAGAAAGGCAGTTATTTTTCAAGAATTTTTAGGTATATGGATCGTGTAGCTAGAATCAATACCTATCTGACAATGTAAAAAATATTTACCTAGAATCTCTTCATAACGAGATATAGGTGTCTGAAAGTTTGAGTGAAAAAAAATTTTGTTTCTGACACACCACCCAGAAAAATGTGGAAAATTGGCACTAACTTTAACCTAACCTAACTACAACAACGCCATAACATATGAAATTTCCACCCTTTGCCTTATAATAAAGGTCTTTTAACTGTTTGTTTTGTGTTTTAAGAACAAGTTATTTGCCCCAACATTATGAGATATTACTATTTTAAAATGACAGTCTAACAAATTCACAGTCACACCAGATGGGACTTGACAAATGCCACCTTGAATTGAATTTATGGCCAAATAAAGAAGTCTACAATAAGCCCTACTACATCATTAAAAAACGCATCATCCAAGGCATAAGTTTCAGGTTCACCACCTTCAAAACAAACTCAAAACATAACAACATAAGACCAACAAAATCGATTTAAGAAGCCCCTAACAAGATAATGTATATATTTACTTTAGTACAACAAAGTCTCTCAAACTGTCCTCCCTTTATACTGTCTTCATCGCAGCCTTCAATGGCTCATGTGCGACGATACTAAAGCGTACTAGTGTTTACTTAAATTAATTGTATATTGTATTTATGTATGTTGGAGTAATGGCTGTAATGTGTACGAACACAAAACCAACTTCAATTAAAACAATTAATGAATAATTAATAAATGTGTTCCCGGAATATTATACTTGGAAAAGGGCTTAACTCGAATCGTCTGGCTCTTCCTTCCGTTGTTGGTTGGCTGGCTCTATACGTAGTGTATAGAGGTATAACATCCGCCCGCCATAACAGCAGCTTCACTTAGCTAAGGTTCATTAAATGCTGGAATTTTAAAGGCGTGATAGAGGGATTTTCGGATTATTAACGAAGCTTATTCTAAATTACATTTTTCGTCCCAACCATACTCGTATAGTATTACACAACACACACCCAGACACACCCAATTCCACAATCATTTAATGCAGATTTTGCAAGTGCGTAGGAGCAAGGATACCCAAAAAAAGGATAAGGAGCTACTATCTCAGCTTTAATATCGATAATAGAGACGCAAGACCAAGATGTCCATAAAAAAAGGATATGGAAAAGAGATTATGTGTACGAGTGTACTAGTAGTCGTATAAATGGGTTAGAAAATGTCCTGAGACTATTTTATTGTCTTTTTGCACAAATACTGTTTGTTGGCGGCGCAGAAGGATTTATTTGGCTTGTGCCATCAAGGAATTGCCGGGGCACTGCACACAAGAGTTAACTTCGTATAAGGACTTTATTTTGTATTTTGACCAAAACAATAAAATGCTCCATTAAAAGGACTCGTTTGGGTTTAGTTCGGTTTGCAATAAGAAAATACGGTCTCCTTTTACTTTGAACTGGATATACATTTAGTATTGCTGGGATTAAGCTTTTATTATGCTCCATTAGGTATCAGAAATGCAAAAAGCAATTTTTTTAGGTAAGGACGTAGACAGGTCATAATGTGCTCCAAAGGGATAGTTAATTTAAAAACCAACTGCAAAGCAATTTGTTTGTTTTCCATTATATTTGCCATATACATGTGTAAATCGTATTAGCCTTTGAATCAGTCCCTATTGGTTTCTGGGTTTGAAAAACATTCAAATGACAAATAAAATAAAATGTCAAGGTTCAAGGGGGAAGAAATAATCAATGAATTCATTGATATGATGTTCAAAAGGTAGACGTATTTTTTTTCAAACCCTCCTCTGTCAATCATAACCAACTTCCTATTCTCTATTCCACAGGATATACATCGGGGCCTATTACTTCAACTGAACATCGGGTTAGAAACCCTTTGGAAGGTTGTTGGTGTCAGCAAACAAGAGATGGGGGGTAGAACTTTTACTAATAAGGCAGTACTCCAGTCTCTCCAGATGGAATTAAGAGTGGCGTCTACAGATTGTTAGTCAGGCTGAAATAATTGGTTGACAACTTACAATATGGCCTTTAAGTAACTTCCCGACCATGTTAAGAAAAGTTTAGAAACGCAGCAAGCAAGGGAATACTGTGAAGCATACGAGGCAGCGCTGCACAGAAAGGCTCTACGAATAATATAATGAATAATAAAAAGTGTCAAAACGACAACACTTGACGGTTTTTAATAAAAAAGAGTTTCGAAAATTGTAGGACGGATTTTGACAAAATCTTGTTTTTTATTTTTAGTTATAAATTTTTTTTTTTTATTTTGGTATGCAGTTTATTAAAGTTTATGATTTTAAAATTTTAAATAATTTTTTTGATTAGTTTTAAAATAATGATTTAAAAAAAATCAAAAATTAATTACCTACAATTAAAAAAAAGTTATTAAAAAATTTGATATGCAGAATTAGAATTTTATAGAAATCCAAAGAGCCGTTACCGAGAAAGCCAAAAATAAAAACACCACTTATATGAAAGGTACCGTTAATAGAATTTTCCCGTTAATTTGGTTCCGATTAAATGATAGCTATTTCCCCTCTGAGAAATTCCAAAAGAATCACACATACCAAATTGGAAGGTATTCGTTAAGCCGTTTAGGCGGCATTTCGTTATACATACAGACGGACAGACAGACAGACAGGCAGACATATTTTGCCACAAGCTTTTTTAGACCTCTCTATGATCGTAATGTCATGTTTGATAGTTGGAATCTTATACAGAATCAAGTAACATTTAAATAGAAATATCACACGGTCTGAGCCTATAAAAAGTGCCATTTTAAAATTGGAGTTTACCATCACACGTCTTAAATATTATTGAATTGATGAAAAAGTATTTCGAAAATTGTAGGACGGATTTTGATAAAATCCTGTTTTTTATTTGTTTTTTTTTCACAAAAAAAATTATTAATATACAGCTGATAATAAAATTTTAAATAATTTTTACAAATATTGTCGCAAAATTATAGAAAAAACCCTGCACTAGCTAAAATTGAATTTGAAAGTTTAAGAACCTTAGGGAATTTTGTGTTATTGGATTTATACATGGTTTGTGTGTATTTTTATTTTCAAAATGGCGTTTGGTGAGAGCGTATCGTCATTCTCTCTGAGAGTTTTTAGTTTCACACTAAAAAGATAATGTAGGGGATTCCTGTTTTTAAAAATCTAGTTTAACACTAAGAAAAAAAAACAGTTTTTAATAATAAATAAATAAATTTATTGGCGCGACAGCTCCTTAAGGATCCAAGGGCTAGTGACTCTCAACCATTCCTGTGTGTGTGTTGTTAATCTGCAAGAATGGAAGGGACCTACAGTTTACCGCCGAGTCCGAACGGCTACATGAGATGCACTTTTTCTAGCTATTTCGCTTAGCAGTCCGACACACTACCACTTAGCCACGGGGCACTACAACAGTTTTTAAGTCGTCTATAATTGAAGAACTACACTTTTAATGTTAGTGTCATATATCATTTATTTTAGTTTGGTATTAAAGCGTCTATAATTTTACGCCATTGCATTTTCAGAAATAAAATTTCAAAAATTTATTTTAAATATAAAACTTAATTTATTAAAAAAAATTGATAACCTGAATTAATTTTATTGAAATTAAAAAAAGGCGTTACCGTTCATCAAAATCGTTGGAGCCGTTTTCGAGAAAAATAAGTTTTTCCTTAACCGTTATATGGCAGGTAGCGTTAGAAGAACAGCACATACCAAATTTGAAGGCCGTTTAGGCTGTAGATCAATATACACACGACGGACAGACAGACTGACAGAGAGATAGAAATTTTTGTAACCAACTTTTTTAGGCTTCTCTATGATCGTAATGTCATGTTTGATTATTATCTCAATTTTGTTTATATTCTCAGCAATGTTTGCAAGATTATTATAAAAGCATACGCTCTGAAATGCTCCAATTACAGACACATGAGTCTTCTTACCATCACTTACAAGATCTTAGTAGATGTAGCGTGTGAACGCTGAAAGCCATTCGTCAATACCCGACAGGTTCGCACCATATCCAAAATATTTACATTACAGCTGAAATTTCAAATTTCCATAGATTTCAAAGCTGTGGATGACATTTATGGAGACGAGCAATATAGAGCAATGTGCACGTGCAGTTTTGGCATCTCAAATTCGTCCGTATATGCAGAATGACGATGGAAAACGTTTGTACGATGTTCCGTTAAGGTCGGTAAGGACCTCACCCAAACCTTTGAAGGAAATAAAGTATTAAGAAAAAGCGATGCTCTGTCGTACAACTTCTATAACTTTGAGGTGGTGAGGGTCTTTGTCGACCTGGGTTCCGCTATGAACTAAGAGAAGAACACAAGCACTTAAAAAAACATAGAATAACTCTTGCTAATCACTGCTTCCCGAACAACTAAAATACCTCTTTATAAGTCCCTCATCAATGTAGTCCAACTGTATGGAGCAGAGGCATGGACATTTTTTGCTTCAAGATAATAATTCCCTGGGTAAGTTTCAGTCCCGTATGCAGAAACGACGATTAAAGTAGGAGATACAAACTATACAGCAACACAGAACTAAACAAAATGCTAAGAGTCAAATGTTTCAGAATCCTGTGTCATATAGTGCGGATGAACACTAATGCTACGGCCAGGCAAATCTCAGATTCCGACCCCGGAGGCACGACGCAGTAGAAGAAACCCGAAACTTAGGTGGTGTACGTAAGTGGAAGAGAATCTCGATCATACACACAATGTAGAGGCAGCTAGGTATCATTCTGGCTGAAAAAGCTATCCGGTTGCGACCAGGTTCACTCCGGATTCTAGCGTCAGCAAAGGTAACGTAAGGTAAGGTAATATTGCCACTTTGGTGGCAATCATTGTGATCTATTCTAGCACGTTTATCTTAAGATTTTTCCAAAATCCTTGGTAGTTATATCGGGTTTTCCAATTGACTTGACAACTTTGAATTTAATTTGTGAACGCGCCCTTTAAATAATCATCGAACTGTCATTGTCAATTTATTCAGTAAACTCAACATTTTTATCATCATTAAGTACAAAAGCGAGAAATGTCTGCAAATTATAAAAATTTTCTACCGGAATTCGGAGTCGGTGACGTCAACTTTAAGAGCGTTAACTCCAATTTTCGGTCGTAATTTTACGACCTAGTAGTAAGGCAACAACAAGTTTAGTGCAAAAATTTGATTCTACATATTCGTTGTGTGATGTTGTCAGTGAGAAAACGGGTTGGTCGAAGTGTCGAAAATATCGCTGCCGTTCAGGCGTCCGTAGCAAACGATCCAAATCAATCAATTCCACTGCGTTCTCAAGAATTGGGCATCGCTCAGACCACATAATGGCTTATTTTATTATCTTGGTTTACACCAATACAAGCTCATTTTTGGCGCAATGGGTTCGTCAATAAGCAAAATATGCGCTATTGGTCTCGTGAAAATCAAGATTTGCTTTATGAATCACCACTTCATCCACAAAAAATAACTGTTGGAACGGTTTGCATGCCGGCGGCGCTATAGAGCCATATTTTTTCGTCGACGATAACGTCGTCACGTTGCAGTGAATGGCCAGCGTTATCGCGCCATGATTACCGAATATTTTTGTCCCTAATTGGAAGATATAAACTTGGACGACATGTGGTTTCAACAGGATGGTCCCACAAGCCACACAGCACACCTTACAATCGATTTATTAAAAAGTAAGTTCGATGAGCTTGTTATCTCAAGAAATTGGCCAGTCGATTAAACGCCTCGTTCGTGGTATTAAACACCTCTAGAAAATTTTCTTTCAGACTACGTTAAGTCATTGGTTTATGCCAACAAGCCGACGACGTTCGAAGAGCTCAGCTGTGTGGCCGAGTCATGGAAAATTGGGTCCAACAAATCGACCGCTGCAACCGTGCCCGCGATGGCCATATGAACGAAGTCGAGTTCCATTCATAAGTGTTTTGATTGTACTTCAAGCCGATAATAAGGTTTTTGAAATATCTCAAATGGCTTGCGTTTTATTTTAAAAAAAAGTTGTCAAGTCTATATTCGAAAACCTTTTATTATACACACTATCTGTTAAATACTCGCCTAGAAGATGTACAAATGTGTCATAAAAGCAGCACCACCTATGTATGTGAGGAGCTGATTATTAACAGCAAACCCAAACCCTTCTCGTCTGAGAAGGTTTTTTTTGTACAATCTATTTCGCTGTAACTTTTTTTTGTGTTCTGTCGTCAGCCATTAAAGATGGTAGTATATTTTTGTCACGTAATTAAAAATTACTAATCAAATAATATATGTATTTGCAATCCAAATAAAATACGAAATTGTAGAACTCATTGTAAAATACTATCCGATCTCTGTTATTAAATCTTTATTCATAAAATTTTCCCCTCATCGTTTCTGTTCCATTCAAATCACTCCCAAAACCCAAACATTTCATACAAATAAGTTCAATGACCTTCTTTTTTCTCAAATGGAAAATATTTCCTACACTTTCCTCTTCCAACAATGTAAATCATCTATCATAACGAGCCTTTCCTGTATTTAAATAATGCAAATAAGGAGACATCCTAGCTCCTTAAATTGAACATTTCATATACACATTTCAGCTCATGCACGTGTGCCAACAGTTTTTATATATATTTCCATATCCCTTGCCCTTCGTCAGCTAATCAGTTCAAAGCCACCCCAGCAAGAGCTACGGTAAACAAGGACCACCGGCTTCACCGCCATTTTGTTCATACAACACGCACAACACGCAGACAACAATTACCCAGCTAATTTCTATTAATGTGATCTCTTATTACCACCCTGTGACCCCATCTCCCGTTACACTTTGTGGCCTTCGTTCCAACCCAACGCGCCATATATTTCCAAAGGACTTATTTTCTCTGGAGTACTACTTCACATCCGATCGGAACGTAGGTGTAGATCCTCCCTCGCGCATTATTTATTAAGGAACACGCACATTCATATTGATACAACGACATACGAGGGTACACAAATATACATATTTTTATATGTAAACTATGGCTTGAAAGCTTTTTCCTTCATCGAAAGGATTCCCCTTGTGGAATTCCTATTTGATTTGGATTGCGTGACATTTATTTCTAATGCGGTTCAATGGAGAAATGTGGGGTTGTTTCGGTGGATGGGTTAGGAATACAAAAAAAAATTCAAATAAAATATGAAACGTCCTTGCGCAAGGATATCTCTTGTTTTTTTCTCGATTTTACCTCACAAAGAAGTTTGTTTTTTGCGTGTTAAAGAAAAAGAGAAAAGTTCAAGAACTTTTTTTTTTGGAAAAATCATGCTTCCATTATGATCACGAACAACTTGTCAAGCCTTTCAATGAACCCATGAGACACGAGAAAAAAACCCAAAACCTGGAATAATTTGAAGTTACCCGTGTAATACGAACTGCACCCTACCCGGGGACTAGGATTTTCGGTCGTTTCTAAATCCATAACACGTTTTAGGCGAAATTCTATGGAACAAATTTTGGAAATTAAATTAAATCGATGCCAGGAAAATAACAGTTAAACCGAGTTGTTGGTAGATGGAATTAAACTGTCAAAAATAGAAGTGAAACATTCAGCTTTGTCTATGAGCCGAAATAGGGTTGAAATTAAATTCAATTTGGCCGAGATTAGAGGACAGCCATTGGGATATATTTTATCAGTTAGAGGTCGCTGGTTCCTTGTAGTCTGATTCAGGGAACCGTTAAGTGGATTTGAAGTAGAGGGATATGTTAGGAGTTCTGATTTTGTAGACTTGGACTTGGGTAGGCTCTTTGCTTTGAACTCAAACTGAATAGGTTTTCAAATGGTTTCGTCTAATTTTGAAATTCCTAAACTAATAATACTTAGCTGGTTCAAAGGACCGCTGTAGATGGTATTACACATTTTTAAACGGAAACTCATGTGTATGCATATAATACTTTAATTCATAACCCTCGGGGGGTGTTGTATCAAAATAAACAATGGTATCCTAGAGGGAGATGCTTGGCATTGAACCCATTGAGTAGACTGATCAATAGGACAAACATCGGATACGAGTTGAAAGGAACCAGCCAAAATAAGATTACCTATTAGTCACCTACTGTTTGTCGACGACCTAAGAATCTATGCTCCAAACAAGGAAACAATGCATCGGCTCATCAGCATAGTTAAAGCATTTAGTGACGATATCAGCATGGAATTTGGTATTGAAAAATGCAAGCTTGCTCACTTGTTCCGAGGAAAAATTATGGACTCATCTGATGGATATCCTATAAACAACAACCAGATCATTGAAGAACTAGCTGATGGAGATAGCTACAAGTATCTTGGCATGCTGCAGTTAAAATGTCTATGCTCTCCAAAAAATTACAAAGAAAGCCTGAAGCAACAGTTTAACAACAAGGTGAAACGCATTTTAAAGACTGAGTTCAATGCTGGTAACAAAGTTAAGGCCATCAACACCTGGGGGTACTTAAATGGTCGGAAAAAGACCTGGACCAGATCGCCATGTCAATCAAAACAGAATTCTCTAGAGCTCAATCACATTATCCTAAAAGCGCTGTTGAAAGGATGATATTGCCCCGAAACGAAGGTGGGAGAGGTTTAATCGACAACATCAACAAAAGACCAACGTCAAAAACTATTTTATGTCATCGACCGAGGAACTGGTACGGATTGTTATAGAGGCAGACAATAACTTTACCTTCCTATACCAGACAATGTCAAAAGTTTGGCCGAACATAAAGAAATTTGGAAACTAAAGGTCTTGCATGGAATACACCCAAAGGATTTCGATGAGAGTCATATTGATGCTGAGAGCTCAAATCTGTGGCTTAAAAAAAGGATTACTATACTCAGAGACCCAAGAATTTGCTATTGCCATCCAAGATAAGGTAATCCCAAGAAAAAATTACAGAAAACATGTTTTAAGAGAAGATATTCAGAGTGATGAGTGTAGGCAATGTGGTACTGTGAGGTTAACTGTTGAGCATATCATCGCGTAGCTTAACCAGCTACGACTACACGAATAGGCACAACAACGTTGCAAAAATATTATACCAAGACCTTGCACTGCGCTTTAATCTGATAAAAAAGAAAACGGCGTACTATAAATATGAGCCCCCTTCTGTTCTAGAGAACTCAGTAGCAGTCCTTTACTGGGACCGATCAATAATAACAGATCGAACTATCCTTGCAAATAGACCTGATATTGTTCTGTTTAACAAAGAACTAAATAACATCGAAATATATGACATCGCGATACAACTCTCAATCATAATATGAAATCCACAATCAGCACAAAAGTAAATAAATACACGGATTTAGCAAATGAGCTTCAAAGAATGTACCGAGCCAATAGCGTCAGAATTCACCCAGTTGTTATATCTGCTACTGGGTTAATCCCGAAAGTACTAACACGAAGTCTCAAAAAGTGGAAAATGGAACACATCACAGAACCTATGTAAAGAGCAGTTATACTTGCTACCTGCAACATAGGGAGAGGTTTAATGCAATAATACACAACAGAAAAATCAGAGCCTAATCCCTTGGCATAGCCCGGGATAGGTATTTTCCAACCTCATAGAGGTTGAGAAATTTAGAAACTCTATAATAATAATAATAATAATAATGATAATAATAATAATAATTATAATAATTAATTTAATAATAATTAATTTAATGATAATTAATTTAATAATAATTAATTTAATAAGAATTACTTTTATAATAATTAATTTTATAATAATTCATTTTATAATAATTAATTTTATAATAATTAATTTTATAAAAATTAATTTTATAATAATTAATTTAATAATAATTAATTTTATAGAATTAATTTAATAATAATTAATTTAATAAGAATTAATTTTATAATAATTAATTTTATAATAATTAATTTTATAAAAATTAATTTTATAATAATTAATTTTATAATAATTATTTAAATAATAACTAATTTTATAATAATTAAATTTATTATAATTAATTTTATAAAAAATAATTTTATAATAATTAATTTAATAATAATTAATTTTAAAGAATTAATTTAATAATAATTAATTTAATAAGAATTAATTTTATAATAATTAATTTAATAAGAATTCATTTTATAATAATTAATTTTATAAAAATTAATTTTATAATAATTAATTTAATAATTAATTTTATAATAATTATTTAAATAATAACTAATTTTATAATAATTAAATTTATAATAATTAATTTTATAAAAAATAATTTTATAATAATTATTTTAATAATAATTAATTTATTAATAATTACTTTAATAGTAATTAATTTAATAATAACTAATTTAATAGTAATTAAATTAGAAATATTTAATTTTTTAAGGGTTTCTGTTTTTGAAGACATGAGTATCAATATTACTTTTAGAAAACAACATTAAGTGTATTGTTATCCCAAATCGTTAGAAAAAAAATTCTTTCCGTTCAAATAACCGAAGTTTATATTTCTCCTCCTAAACGAGTCCCAAATTTTGGTTGGTGCTACAGTTCGGGGTGAACCTGGGCCTCAAACAACAAACTTAACCATCCAGCTCGGTTTCTAGTTAGATTTCTCCAGTTTTGAACGTGAAGGTTCATTCTATTTGAATTCTTTGCCCAGATAGAATGATCTATTTTGCCTGACAACTGAGTTCGGTTTGTCATCGCCGCCGTTATAAAGTCTTCAGTAACAGCTCTCTTATTACCAAGCAAGCCTATCATGTTAACTTTTTTTTTTCCTCCTGAGAAGACGGTGTTCGACTTCCTCTTCTGCTCGTAAAGAGCCCATGAGCAGTTTTGGTCCTTCTGTGTATGTCTTTAACGATTTTTAACAAATCTGAAATTGCTTTTCAAAGAATTATATAAGCCGTACTTCTTTACATAATGAACTCCATGTTTTTCATTTGAATTTGTTTACGTTAAAACTTGACATCAAAACTGTAAACTTAAAATCGAATTTCGAAAAGACTGTAACAGATCTAGAGATCTAGTGCTGCTAAGAATTGAAAGATCTTCGAATGTTAAGACTGCTAGCTGCATTCTCAGAAAGTACGGATATCAACGTGGAATGTTAGGTCCCTTGACAGACCATGTGCAGACGAACAACTAGCGTAGGCCCTTGACTGCAGCAAGGCAGATATAACCGCCATCCAAGAAATGCGATGGAACGGGCGGGGCAAAAGAAGAATGAAAAACTGCGATACTTACTATGGCAACTGCTATATAGAACAAAAACAGCGCTTATTTGGATGTGGATTCGTAGTTTGAGGACAGCTCAGGCAAGAAGTTTTAACCTACAAATCTGTAAAAGAGCGCCTCATGACAATCCGCATCAAGACAAAATTTGCCAATATAAGCCATATATGCGCGCATGCCCCCACAGAGGAAAAGATGATGACACCAAAGAAATGTTTTTTTGAACCCCTGGACAGAACAAATGAGCAGTGTTCTAGCTATGACATTAAAATTGTTCCAAGCGTCTTTAACGCCAAACTGGGGAGAGAAGATGTCGTTGGTGGTACAATCGGAAAACGCAGCCTGCACGACACCACCTCCGATAATGGATTCATGTTAGTTGACTTTGCTGCGGTCGAAATATTGTAATAGCTAGTACCAAACTCCCACATTCCAACATTCACAAAGGGACTTCGAGATCCCCTGTTCAATCAACTGTCAACCAGATTGACCACATTGCGATCCTACTCCAGTATGATGAATGTCCGATTTTTTCGATGGGGAAAAATTGATTCGGACCAATACCTCGAGCAACCCCAAGAAAAGGTAATACTATGAGGAAGTTTAATGTCGGACGGCTGCAATCGCAAGAAATCTCCAGGTCGTTGTCCGATCGAGGCTCAAATAATCTCAAAAGGAATCCTTTACAGTCACCATCAAGTATTGAGAACCAGTTGCAACATTGCCAAAATGTCATCAGAGAAGCCGCCTCTGAAGTGTTGGATTTTACACGGCCACTACAACAAAACCAGATTTGATGATGAGTGTCTGCAAGCACACGCAGCTAAATAATAAGCATACAAGGCGGCGCTGCAAGGAAGGATCAGAAGTGCACGTGGGCTTTACGATCAGAAAAGCAAGAAAAAAAAAAAAACGGATCATGAGAAACGTGCGATCGAGGAAATGGAGAGCTGTTATTGCAGAAAAGATTCTCCAGGAGACTGTGGGTCTCGTATTCTTTAACGGAGAGTTGAGAAGAAGATACAGGGAAGAGCTGTACCGGCTGTGCAGCGACAAAGACCTAGCCAAAAGAGTAAAAATTCTCAGATGGCTGGGTCATAAAGAGCGGATGGACACCAAAGCTCCGACCCGGAAAATCTTCGACTTCGCCCCGAAGGACGGCGCAGTAGCGGAAGACCGAGACTCAGGTGGCGCACACAAGTAGAAGAGGACTTCGACGAATTCACGTGCGAAACTGGAGGCAGGTAGCAAGGGATCGAGCTGGATGGAGAAGCTTGTTGGTTGAAGCCCAGGTCCACCCCAGATTTTAGCACCACCTAAGGTAAGGTAAGGATCTCTGTGCCTGCAATTAACATCAGTACGTTAGTTTAGTGGATTTCTTGTTTGTTTCTTTTTTTTTTTTTGGAACAGCCCATATCATTCATAATATATTCCAGAGTAGCTCGGCCAACTTCATCAATTTAATTCATCAATCCTAGTGAAAGCTACCCCAATAAACTGTCTGCTAAATGATTGACATCATTGACCACTAAGGCTGGACGTACATAGTAGGCATATCAAATGAGCCTTCAATCTCCATTAAAACGTCTTCTTTCTCTTCAGGGAACACATACCACAACCAACAATGCCTTCAAATTATCATCTGACTAATTTAACTCAAATCGCTTCCTCAACTGAAAATCTTTATGTCCTCCTCCTCGAAATACATATATTACCGCAGACAATTGCAGAGATAGAGTGCACTCTGCCATTTTACAACGACGCGATGCTCCGCTGACGATTCCATTATTCACGCCTGACCTTCGTTTGAAGAGCCGTTTCGTCCATCAAGAACCACTTGGTTTCTCCTGTGTGCCATTCAACGATGCAGTTGTGTACAAATATTAAGTTCAAGTTGAGTGTAAACAACAAAACAAATGTCTGTCCTGACAGCTCTTTCATTCTACATCTCTCAGACACATCCCCAAAAATAGAAACAAAGGTGTCTAATGAAATCTGTGGTAGCGCAAAAATTAATCAGCTGCCGATTTAAGGCCAAGGTTGCATCTTTGGACGCTTGAATGCATCTCCACGCTGCGCTGCGGAATCATTGAACGTCATTCAGAATGAATTCGTTTATTTTTCCAAGAATTTTCATTGAGCTGCGGTCTGGATCAGATTATTCAGTATTTTTTTTTCGCGTCCCGGACTGATATAATGGAACAAATTAACGTGGGCGATGCAACCGCTGCGCCACAATTGACGGCGATGTCTCTGTTGGCCAAAATGATTGTGGGCAATCCACCAGAGAATATGCCACAGCCCGCTTGAGAGTCTCATGTGAATACAGGAGTTGTGACCTCTATTCGTTGTGGCTGACAGGTACAAAGCCAGCCAGAGCGACACAACTTGGCCAGCGGGCAGACAAGAGGAAACACACAAAGGAGGAGCACTATAGCACTGCATTGTCTAAACTGTCTAGTTTCGAATTGGATCTTGGTGGGGCTGGACAAGTTCCACTCTAATGTGGTGTGTGGGTGGACGCGGTTTATTTTAGATAGCATCTCCTCCAAATATCACTTAATGAATACATACAGGTGGTTAACGTTTGCGACCTCCAACATCCTCGGGTCTAGTAGCTGGGTATTTAAATTCGTTGGAGGCAAAGCAGCACCAAATGTTTACTTTGCACACACACAACTGACGTAATTTATTTTTGGAGGATTATCGTTTGGTTTTTGAATGGATGTGGATAACTTCATTCTTAACGAAAAATATCCGAGTCAGCTGGATGTAGTCATATGGGGTTACGTGGTGGATATTTTCTAATAACAATGTTAATATGACAAAACTTTTGTCGAAAACTTTTAATTTGACACCTATTGGTGAGAACTTCGGAACTGCTAGGTTGTATTACAGAAGTTCCAACAAAGTAATTCAGATCTGAAAATGATGTGTTTTTTGCTACAAAAAGCATTTGTTAAAGATCAACTGTGGGCTTAAGCTATTTGGTAATCTATCGAGAGGTTTCGTATTGTACCAACCTATGTAAATTGTAACCACTGGGACTCGGATTTCGATGAAGTTGAAGAATTCCTGACGTGTGAATTAAACACAAATTTGTTGTTGATTGGTGAATGGTCATGAGCGAAAATCTAAGGATTTGATAAAAAACACAAGAAGTAATAAGTTATTGGAATTGTTTAACTCAATCGGACTCCGAATACTTAATGGTACCAGCGAAAGTGGTAAATTTGGAGAATACACATTTGTGGGAAATCAAGGAATGTCTGTCATTGAAAACGGTCAGACGACTGGGGGTAAGTGGAATTCTATTATCTCTGATTATGAAGTAAAACAAGTGCTTTATTCAGATCACATGCCGATTGTGGTTTCTTGCAAATGAGGTTTAAAAGTGAGTGAAGAAAGAACGGATCTACAAAAGCCAATTGGAAACAGTTTTTGATAGTGAATGGAAATGATGATCTGGAAAATATTGAAGATTGCATCAAGACAGCGTACCCAGGATCAAACAAAAGGCGAAGTGTTTAAAAAACCATGATTCGATAAATTCTGCATAGCAGCAAGGAAGGTATCATACACATGGCTCACTGCCTGAAGACAGTGCAAGAACTGCATTACGGAGACGAAGTACGGCGCAGGTATCAAATTTCTCGTATGCACCGATTTCATTTGGAACACAATGCACGTACAATAACTAAAGACTTTTGAGTTATAAAATGGATGGAATACCAGAAAGAAATGATAGAAGAGAGAAGAAACTTTTGTGCCGCAATATGAAGTATCACCAAGAACAATGGAATCATCTGGTGTTATTTCAGTAATACTAAAAAAAGGGTTCGGAAGGGGCAGCCGTATAATTTCTCTCTGCATCATATGAAATGTCAAATTTACTGTACAATAAAGCTAAGAGTTAACCAACATTTCCGTATGCATAATGCAGTTCCGTATGCAGTAACGTACCATAGTGTTCGCAAAATTGAATTCCCGTGAATTCAATCTTTGCAGTTCCGTATCCGTATTCAAGTTCCGTCGTTATTGTGTTCCGATTTAGGCGGAACTTAAATTGTAATACCTTACAGATACACTTCAGGGAACTTCTGTACCAAGATATGGGCCATCATATGATTCAGTATATTCAACCAAACATTTATAATGAAATATTGGATCAATCAATTGGACAGCAGGAGGTGTCCGCAGCGCTAAATGGACTCAAGGATGGAAAAGCGGCTGGATCGGATAGGATACTATCGCGGAGTTTTACCGATATGACTCGGAGAAATTCGTTGATAATTTAATAGGAAGTATATAACATTATATTGAATACCGGAAGCAAAAATTTAAGGAATCTCTTATCTTTCCGATCCATAAAAAGGAAAACACGATGGATCTAGAAAATTATTATAAAATATTTACATGGATCCTACAAAGCCGACTGAGAAGGTGGATAGATGTTTACAATCTTATGAATGAATTCAAAGCTGAATTTAGACCAGGTTATTCTACAATAGACCACATTATTGTCCTGAGAAGTATAGTTGATAGATTCATGTCCTAAAACAAAATATTGTATGTCCTTTTTGTGGACTTTAAGGCGGCATTACGGCATACGATAGATCGAAATGCATTGATGTACAAGATGTTTAGACTGGGAATGTCACAAAGGTTTGGACGCGTCTTGCCTCTGGCGAGGAACTGACAAAACCTCCAAGAGAAAAATTTGTCTCGAAAAGAAATGCATATCATGTAGCCGTTCGGACTCGGCAGTAAACTGTAGGTCCCTTCCATTTTTGCAGATTAACAACACACACACAGGAATGGTTGAGAGTATAAGTCACTAGGCCTTGGCTCCTCATGGAGCTGTCGCGCCAATAAATTTATTTATTTTAATAGAAGCTTCCCAAAGAAAACTCTTTTTTTTATAAAATTATCTCAATCCAAATAATTTGATTGGAAAATCAATGCTCCTTTCATCGAAAAAAGGATTACGCGAACGCAACTCATGCTCACAACATAACTCGTATATAATCCTCTCCAATTGTGATAATTATGGTTGTAATCTAATTTCATCTACAACCCTCATGAACAACATCAAATTTTGTAAAATTAATTAATGAAATGAAATCGATTATAATAAATCCTTCTTTATGTAGGTACAACACTAATTTATTAAAATAATAAACATACACAAATTAAGGTTTGTTCTCATTTACGTACACACTATATATACTTTGGTACTTAAACCTGGTGGAAAACTAAACTAATTGAGTTAAGTCTCGTTATCATAACGGGCATGTCCTTTTGGGGTATCGAATGAAAGTTATATACAAAATATTGTTTTTAATTAAGTGATAATCACTAATTACACTCAAAAAAACGTACCAATTAGGAGCTAACAAATAATTATAAAATGTTTCTTCAACCAATCAGAGAAGAGGAAAATCGAGTGTGTCTTAGATAGACCGGAAATGGGTTGGTATAAATCCTTTTTTGCTGAAACTTTTTAGCATAATCACGCAAAGCACGTAAATGAGTACGGTGTGATAAAATAAATTGGGAACACGTGGATTCTATTTCTATTGTCCTTGAGCTTTTATGGTGGAAATTAGACTTGATTAAAAAATAAATGGCTTTCTGTCTCTAAACCTATTCTTTTGTCGTTGGTTGTTGAATAATCTTTGAATAACTTTTTTTTTAAGATAACCGTACAAAATGTTTGCCATTTAATTAGTTTAAGTTAGAATTCAGAAACCCTTTGAGGTTTTTGCTTAAGGTATCTGTGATGTGCTAACATAATGCTTAAGGAGTTAATAGACCATGTCACACTTTTAACCCCAAAACCGGGAGGGAAGACATCTTTGATATGATAATCCTAAAGCAAAGCCTATATGATACCACCTCTTAAAACAGAATCAGGATGTATAGGATCATCGATTTTAAAATATGGTGTTAAGCAGCATGCGATTTCCTCGATTTCACATTCACCAGAGCACATGGGGGTCACTAGTGGTGCAGTAGATAAGGTGTTCGCTGGCTAACCCAGAGATCTCGGGTTCGATTCTCAGGCTGTAGAGCAGTTTTTCATAACTCCTAGTGTAAACTAGATACCGTGCCTGGATATTAAGTCAGAAAAAAGTCACCTAATACTCGATCTTCTTCGCCGAAAAAATCCTTTTCTATCTTTAACTTTTTAACTGTTTAATTCATGATAAGGGAGCTTGGTTTGTATGGTGCCAGTGAAATATGCATATGGGAGCTATTAGGTGATCAAAACCAACGCAGAGGAAATTCAATGTTGGACGACTTCAATCGGAAGCCACCGCCTTAGCATATGCTTCTCGCGCATCTCTTTAGCTACAGTGAGAAATCCCTCGATTGAAACTATCAACCACCAACACCAATGGCAACTGTTAAAACAAGTTAAAAGAAACCCAGCGTCAGAGGTGTTGGGATTCTCACAACTACCTCGTAGAAACCCCTGCTTCAACTCCGAATGAGCTCCGGCAAACAGAGCCAATAGTAAGGCATACTGGAAATGACTTCGGAAGAGAACTAGAGCATCTTACAATCTTAAAATCTTAATGTCGACTGAAAGAAGAATAAGAAACACTTGCTCATGAGAAAGAAAAAACATTAACAGCAAAGTAAAGTCAAAGAAATGCAGAGGTCCTTTAACAATGAAGAGGTACAAAACTTCATTAAAAAGGTGAAAGAGCAATTATCAGGATTCAGAAGCCGCCCTGGGCCAAAGATATAGATGGAAACACTAGCAGAAAAGAATTGGTTGTCTGTAAAGTCGGTTTATGGACGATTAATTTACGTGATACATTCATAAGAAAACATTGATGAAACCAACACTAACATACAGACGGTTAACTCACACCATATACAATTTCACTTACTCTATTCCATACACACCTCAGTATACATTTTGTAATTACATGACAATAAAGAAAAAAAATCTAGTACTAAATATGATACTAAGTACTAAATCCAGTGCTAAAACCAGAACACAAAATACAATAGCACCAAATTCTAGTATTAAGTACCAAAAATATTATTGTACCAACAACCTAGTACCAATCGGCACAATTTACAATTTAAATAAATAAAATAAAAAACTTCAATTAATTAAGCATTTTAAATGGTGCTTTAAATACTTTGTAAGAGTTTGCAAGTTATTTATCCTTCTCAATTCGACAGGAAGAAATAGGCGTTGTGAATCTGGGAACCAATATGAAAAACTAAAACTGCTGTCACCAGCCCCCAAGCACACCAGTTTTCTTTTCGTGAGTTTCAGACTTGAAGCTATCCTATACGATACGTATTTAACCATCAAAAAGGTATATTCTCATCCAATGAACGAGAGATTCATCGCTTTGCTCCATACATTTGGACATTAACATTTGCATGTAGAGTTTTGCTTTTAGTCTAGGGGTTTTTATAGGCGATGATTCGGTGCAAGACAATTTAATTTGATTAAATGTAGTTTTATTTTAATATAATTTTGATTGATACAATAAATACTTTTAATAAGCGAGTAATATACATTGGCGGACGCACGACTGATCTCCTCGAAGTTAATGCTAAGACTAATTTAGGTTACGCAAGTGCTTTTGAATTGATTTCTGTCACGTCTTTTGTATATGTCTGTCTGTGTGAGTATCGTTTTGCTTCTCGTTCGAATACCATAGGGTATGAGCCCAGAGAATTGGTAAACCTACAGGCATGTTAAACTAATATTGTACAAGCAAATATCCTTTTGAAAATTCAATTGTAATATTGAAGGCTTACAGACGTTGATTTTAACTAATTCACAAAAGATGTTATCCCAAACTTGTTTTTTTAATGAATACTCAATCAAAACAAGACACTTAAAGCCTTAATAAAAAATGTATATGCAATTCCTTCCAGTAGCATAAAGTAACAATACAAAAAGTCCAGATATAAGGTACAAGAAGAAGATTCAAAGGCAGACAATACTTTTGGTCTCTATTAAAAAATGCATATTTAATCAGGCACAAGCTATCAAAAGGATTCCAAATGCAACAAAAAAAGACATAAAAAAGAAAGAAACAAAATCCCTACGAAAATCTCCCCATTTTAACAAATATACTTCCAATTTCGAAATTAAATTCAAATATTCTCCCAAAACAAAGTATAATGTACCTCGGCGCTGTAATACTTCTCCCTTGCAATGAATAACAAAAAGGATAAGCGATTTTGTGAGTTGCAGAAGCAGAATAAAACACACACACACACACACAAATGTTCAGAAGAAAAAACGACCCAGAAGATGAAAATAAATGCCTTAGGAGAGTAAAGTGCTTGGTCTCGGAGAGATTTCAAGCGTCCTTTGCCCCCGAAACAAAAATGGAGAAAACAAGGATACAAAACTGAAACTTTCATTAAAATGCAACAAGTACTCTAGAGACAGAGAGAAACAAAAAATAAAAATAAATAAAACATTGAGATACTCAAAGGAGGAGGGCAAAAAAAAAAAAAAGAAAAGCAAGGATGAAAGGCAAGAAGGGTGGTCCTTCAGCCATATCTGTTATACTAGAGAAGGTCTATAGGCTTCTTTATGCCACTGCCACCCAACGAACGCGCAGAAAGCTGCTGGTCCATCAGTTTGTAGTGTATATATTGTGCAGAAGAATTCCATTGCTACATCCACAATCACATCAGATGCAATGAGCAGCAACAGCCCCAAAGGATCTAGGGGGGTTAGACAAGAAGGATATCCTCATTCTTTATCGAGGGATGCAAACAAAAACGAACAAAAAAAGCTATAAATCCTTTTACTTATGCTCACTCACCTGGCACAGGTAAAGTTCTTGCTTTTTCATTCTCTCTCTCTTAATGTTTTATAACTTCTTTATATTCGGGCGATATGGTGGGTTTAAGGTTTAACTATCCGTTCCTTGGTTGTTGTCTGCGTTGGGCGCCATTTTTTATGAGATTTTGTTTCGGTCGTTTTCGTATGCTTTGTTTGCAGCCTAAAGGAAACCGCTGTTGATCCTTTTGAATGTCTTCCTGTGTCACTTAGGAAGTCAAAAAAGTTAAACGAAAAAAAAAACAATTTCTCATGAACGTATCGTTAAAAGGATTGTCTAATCTAATGATGACAGATTGAGATACAAAATCCATTTGTTTAAAAGGACACACATCGGTTTCTGGCACTAGACGCAGGAATGTTAGTACTTTTTTATTTGCACGAATGGAAACGCTTCAAGTCCCTAGATTGAAAGTTGTCATCTATAAATGGCGCCCAACGCTTTTGTTATACATTCTTTTTTTCGTTGTTATTTATATTCAAGGGAATAAGGATTTATTGTACCACGAAAAGGCTTTATTTACTAAATTGCTGTTGTTTATTTAAGTGTGAATAGATAAAAAAGGATTTTAGGATCCACTAAGCTTTTATTATGATTACAGCAAAACAAAAAAAGTGATTCACATTGCCAAGTGCACTCGATGTTGAAATTGCGATAAAAAAAAGTCATCTAGCTACAAGCTTAAATAAAAACAAAGCATAAAAAAGTTTTGTATGTCAATATAAAGAACAGGAAGAGCAAGGATATTTCAATGTGCTTCTGCTATATGATGGTGCATTGTTACTAGTCTCCTTCCTTCATGTTCTCTATGTTTGTTTTATCTACGCTTGAGGGGGTCGGAAGACCCTTCACAACAATATCAGAATGAAGCTTGATTGTTCTATGTTGTGATTTACTACTGGCTTGCATCCTGTGTCTAGGTCGTAAAATACAGATTAAGGATAAAAGAAGTGGTCCAAACGATGCAATGGTTGATGGTTTATGGGTTTTATTTTTAACGATATTTAGTGCAATATTAGTGAATAAATTTATAGTTATGTACTAATAGTAATCGAATACATCAATGTTGTATCCCTACAAGGCAATTATTCGTTCAGGATTGAAATACGGTTCAAAATGTTTGACAATTTACAAGACGTATGGGAAAACAATCAAAAACCGGGAGACCTGCCGACGTTTTTCAATTTTTTTCCCGGCGCGCACCCTAAAATGGAGTCTTAAGCAGAGATGGCCGAACTGTAAAATTTTGGGAAAACTACATTAATTACTTACGCTACAGCAGCTTATATAGTTAATGTAGTAAATAAAACAAATTGTAGCAGATGTATATTTAAATGTCAAATCAACTGTCGGCTGTCACTTTTAAGTCAATTTCATACAATTTACAGTTTTTTTTTCTATAGAAAAATAAATAAGAAAACTTTGACTTTCGCTTCTTCCTTTTGGCGAGGTTGAAACAAAATCGACATTAAATTATTCAGGCAGTAACGTCACATCGAATTTTTTTTTTTTTTTTTTTTTTTTTTTTTTTTTTATCGAAAGAAATAAGTTAGGTGCGTAATTAATTATTTTAATAAAAATCTGAATCGTGCAAGTATTTTATTTTAATTTAATTTTTTTATTGGTGTGTACAGTTCATAGCTATTTCCCTACTAAGATTTGATTGTGTTTGCATAGCTCGACTTATTGTCTAATCCAGTCAAAAGAAAACAGGTGCTCATACGTGTTCCATCTTTGTATATATTTTTCCGAAACGACCATTTTCATAGGCATTTTATGATATATTGTTCGGATATAATATACATTTTCTGGAACCCAACAACAGCGCCACATATCAGTTCCAACAGTACACAAACAAAATCTAATATTGATGATATTAAAAAAAATACATATACCTACGGAAATCTTCATGTTCGGTAATATTTCCACTTCAGCGCCACCTATTGGGTCAGATCAGTGATCAGAATAAATAAAACAGTCTAAGTTACTCCCTGCAACATTAGCTATATGCCGTAAAAGTTCCGTAATAAACGGTCCATAAACAAGAATTTTCGAAAGAAAAATTACCCCAGTGACACCTAGGGGGTAGTTTACATATTTACTCCTTGGAACATCAGCTTTTTGCCAGTGAAAGTAACTTAAAAATCGGTCCGAAACTCCTGACCGCGCATCACGCGAGAACGACAAAACGAAATTTAACAAATCTTTTTTTAATTAATAGGTATTTTACTCGAGAAACATATAGATAGGACACAGCAGAGACTTATAAGCTTTCCCAACAATTTGATTGATATAGTCATTCCAACTTAAGGTTCTGTTAAAGCAAATGCCAAGGTTTATGGCCGTATCCAGGAATTCCATTTTTGAGCCTCTAATAAGAATATCCGGAAAAACGGACAAATCCACGGACCTTTTGGATACAACGAGGCAATTGCTTTTCGTAGAATTCAAAGAAAGACCACATCTGAATGACCAATTTCTAATTGATGAGAGATCCTCATTAATTGCATCAACACAATCATCAACCATATTAGCATGGTAACTTTTCATAAGCTGAAGATTTTCAGCGAATAGTTGTTCCTCACAGTAGTGGTGTACAAATGTTGGTGCCTCATTTATATAAATGAAAAAAAAAGTAATGGACCTATAATAGAACCCTGTGGAACTCCGCTACATTTTGGCAAGAGATTAGAAGTTTTGTTCCCCAAAACAAATGCCTGGTATCTCTCGGAGAGGTAAAAAGAAACAAGTCTGACTGCATCCGTCAAAAAATTGTAAGCTTAAAATAATTATGGTTTATAGTATCAAAAGAAACTTGTTTAGCATCTTACGCTTTTCTCACTTGTTCAACAACCTTCAGGAGTTATGTAGTAGTTCTGTGGCGAGGGCGAAAGCTGACTGTTTATTGGTCAAAAGACGGTTCTGTGGAAGGAAGCCAGCTGGTTGTTTCTGCGTTATTTTTTTCAGAACTATGGACAGGAATAGAAGGAAAGCAATTGGAGGGAACTCAGTGTATTAGAACAATTTTGGGATGTGGGAATAATTTTAGCGTATTTCCATTTTGAGGGGAAGATTCTCTTTGTAGAAACAGTATTATAGATATACGTAAGATGCGGTAATATCATTGGTAACATGGCTTTCAGAAAAGTGGGATGGAGTTTTTCAAATCCAACAGCATTGAATTCCATTCAAATAAAACTTTCAACTACATCTTCGGCGCTAATACAAGTAAAACCAAAAGACCTTCCAGTGTGCATTGCCGAGAAATTATCTGTAGAAAAAACTTTGAATTAATTTTAAAGATGATTGAGGAATCGACGCAATAAAAGAATTATTTAATAGGTCTCCTCTGCTTTGAAGTTATTTGGTTTGCTAACGATTTCTTTCTGATTTCTCCACAACTTTCGTCCACCAAGGCACTGGTACCACTCTTATAAGATGAACGGCAATGTTACGCAGGTGGCTATATTCTTGGAAATCGTCTGGTATATTAAAAAGTTTGTTGACTTTTGATTCGTATATCTCGAGTAAATCAGATTGTTTTAAGGGGTGTCGAATAAGTTAAACAAGTTACTCTGCAGGAACTCTAGTTGGTCGTCGGGCAAATGAAAACGGTAAACTGTAACCCAATTCACTCTTCTTCCATTTGATTCAAGAATTTGCATACTATTAACATGCCAGAGGTCTCGAAATTCAAAAGTTCTCACAGGCCTACTAAGACAGAAGTCAAATGAGAGATAGATTAGGTCATGCTTGGAAAAACCGGGAGCATCAAGTTGTGAAAATAAAACTACTCTACTGGAATCACTCTCAAAAAAATATCGAGAAGAGTCTTGAAGTTCTGCGAGAAGTGGGTTGGATTTGTGGTGGTTACCGGAAACAAATTAAATTAAATTAAATGTGTAAAGAGCATCACAGAAAAAAAATTCTTCAAGAAGAGCTTTGAGCATTGACCAATTAACATATCGGTTAGGCCGATAGACAACTCCAAGTAATAGACTATCGCTCATGTTAATTAGTTCGATGCAAGGATACTCAATGGGAGATTCTGGTCCAGGAACATATCTAATGCCGCATTTAATCGAATTTATTATGTATATGGCAACTCCACTCGACCTTTCCTGTCATTTCTATGAACCTTGAACCACTTCATTCGGCCATTTGGTCATTTCAAAGAACCTTGAATCCGTTCATTCAGCCATTTGATTTAATAAATATCAAAGAAAACGAAGAAAAAAAAAGTACGTAATAAAATGGAAAGAAAATTATTAAAAATATAAAAAAGCAATAAATATTAAGTTACTAACATAAACATAAAAGAAAATCTTAAATTTGCATCTTAAACATCGTGCAGTGGCAACCCTAGTAAGCTCTCCATTGTGCTTACTTCAGTGGCTTCATTATCGCTTGCATCTAATTTGACATAAACTCATATTGTTGGTGTTTTTTTCATACTGAGTGCAGCATACAAAATTTTCTAATTTGCTTTGGTCAAACACTCCCTCAAGATAAATAAGAGCATCCGATTGAATCCCTACGTCGCGTAAGCAATGTTGACTCGACCAAAACTACATAAATTGACCAAAAAAAAATCTCAAGTTTTTTTTCCAATATAGGACTAAATTTCAGAAATTAAGAAAATGCGGTTTGAAAATATTTTTTAAAACTCCAACACAACAAGACACACTCTTCTCAAAACTAGACTTTTTCCTTATTTAGGGGTTACCATTATCCATTAACAGTTGTGACACCAATAATAAATTAACCATAAATAAAATCTTGAATTTTTTTTAAAACATCAAAACATGCAATAATTATAAAACTACCTTAATTAATTTAATATTGTGTGTAACTTTGTAAGATATAAAGAAGTTTGTATTTAAATAAGAAATAATTATAAAAAAAAGTTATAGTATTAAATATTTATCGTAAATATTTTTTTTAAAAATACTTAAATAGTTAAAATATTGAATTTTGCTAATATTTTTGGTTGTTGTTTGTCTGTGTGCAATCAGGTAAAAAGTTGATGGTACGGTAATTGCTTATATTTTTTTTTAATAAATTTTTTATAGTTTATTTTAAATATTTTGTTTATATTTAAAGATATATATATTTTGCTGTATAATATCATTTTGGTTTTATCTAAGAAAATATCTACCAATTATGTTGTTAACAAAAAAAATTAAAGTTTGTATGATTTGTGAAACAATTATAAATATGACAAACATAAATATATAAAAAGCATTTAGTAATCAAAATTTAAAGAATTTAACAATTTTAACTTTTGTGTAGGTTAAACTTAAAAAAAATGATTTCTTTTTGACCTGATTTTGATTTTTAAGATACATTTTGAAAACAAAAATGCTTTGATTCTAACAAGAGTACAAACATGAATGATTTGAAGATGTTAGTGATACAACGATGATGTAACAAACATTGTTTGTTTAGTGAGGTTGATAAGATAAGGGGAGGAAATTTTGGGAATGTTTTAGGGGATTGATTTGATTTTGGAGTTTATTTTTGAATTTTGTTTATATTTTTTTTTTATATTGAAAAGAGTAAAATGTTTTGAATATCCTTATTTTTTTAAGTTTTGAAATTACATATTTTATTTAAATGTTAATGTTACCTGCAGTGAGTGTGTAATCCCAGCTGGAATCGGGTTCATTTTTGTAGACATTCAATTTCTCTGGCTGAAATGAAAAATATGTATTTTGAGTATGGAATTAAAGAGAAAACAAAAAAAAAATATTTAACCCAGCAGAAATATAATGTTGCCAGGGGATTCCTAAAAAAAGGTCCTCAATAAGTAAGTGTTTTCCTTGACTGTCAATTAGAAGAAGAGCCATTTTGGGTATTGCAGACAAAAAACTACTATAATGTCAAAGAAACCTTGCGGTAGAATAATGAAGCTAGCCCGTGTACAAATAAGAATAAGAAAGTGGCTTTTAAAGTTTGGTCAAAGTGTTGCCTATGTAATAGAGATGAAAAGGCACAACTCAAAAAGAGATGTTAATAGAAGGAAGTTAGGTTAGGTTTAGTAGCTGTCAGGAAAGGGCTGACTCACTTAGACGTATTGCCGATTGTGATCCATATAATATTGTGAGGAGTTTATCCCTAATAAACTGTAGCTTTTAATAAAGTGATCAATATCATTGGGGTCATCGAAGAAGAATTCTTTTAATCGTAATTTACACTTTCCTCTTCTGTAAAAATTATTAGAGAAGATACCGAGTGTCAAAGCATGTCTAGCTATAAGGCAGTTTTAAGTGAAGCAAATATGTAATCTGCTTAGAGCCACCAAACGATTTGAAGATTATTGTATCAAGTATTGATATCGGTTTGTCGGTGTTTTATTTTCTCAAACAGAGTTTTAGAAACAGAACCGAGTGATTTGAGGGCAGCTTGGGTATTTGTAAACAATTTGAATAAATTCAGAAAGTTGGTATGACACATTAGCAGAATTGTTGATCCATTGAGAAATGGCTTCGTGAAGAATGCCTGTACTAGTAGCTATTTGGTTGCTATGAATATCGAGAAGTGTTAGGTTATTATATTATATCTAATACAGCTCAAGGCGGCAGACAGATAATGTCGCTGATAAAGGGGCACACTGATCGCTTAGTTTATCAGGATATGTTGATTTTTCCAAAGCAGTCCAATCCAACAAACTGCCACTCCACACTTGATAATCGTGCAGTGCATGGCCAGTTGGAATGTTTCCAGCCTATTTCAGTAACTTGTTAAGATTTCGAAAAAGCATTGATGGAAAGTGGATCACCGCGAAATCTAAAATGTCAGCGGGAATTTCCAAAAGCCTATGCTAGTTTTATGATTGACAAGTTTTATGAAGCAATGACAATAGTACGATATCTAGACGGCCCTTAGCTTTTTTTTCAATTCTTTACTAATTGTTTGGAGGTGGAGGTAAGCCTAAGGCAGATGAACTCAGGACAAAAATGTGATTAAAAACTTTTCCTAAAGGCGAAATGGAGACATCATTTGATATTTTAAAAAAAGGTGCGTTCACATAAGTTTAAATCTGTCAATTCTCAATTGAGTCGAAGCGCAAATTGAATGACTAACAACTTTTTCTTTTATTATTAAAACAAAACTTTAATTTAATATTGGTAACCCTGTGTATTCAATTTTCATTTATTAGGAACACTATTTTTAATCTAAAATATAATTGTCACTAACTTTTTTTACTTGCGATTATAGGGACTATAAGGCAAGTTATGCATTCGTAAAAAAAAAAAAAAAATTCTAACAATCAAACATGATATTACGATGATAGAGAAGTCAAAAAAAGTGGGTCCGGAAATTCCGTCCGTCCGTCTGTCTGTCTGTCTGTCTGTCTGTCTGTCCGTATCGATATCTACAGCCTAAACGGTTGGGCCGATTTGATTCAAACTTGGTATATAGTATTTTTAGAGTCTTTTACCCGACAGTTTTTGGAATTGGCATTCTAGCTCCAAAACTAACGGTACCTGCAATATAACTTTTATTAAAAAACTTATTTTTCTCGAAAACGGCTCCTACGATTTTGATTAAACTTTCAGAATGATGTTTTCTGTGCAAAATCTATCTTTTAATTTTAATGGATTTTTCAGAAAAAGTTTTATAACGGTACCTCCCATATGACCGGTTTTTTAAAATCAGACTTTCTCGTTAACTAATTGACGGATTTTGATGAAATTTTCAAAATATGTAGTGTTTTATGATTTAAATAATATTGCTTATCAAAATTTTCAAAAACATTTTTTTTTAAATTTTAATAATTTTTTTAAAAAAATATTTTGTTTTTTGAATATTTTGAAAACGGATCTATAGATTTTTTTTTTAATTTTTCTCCTAGTATAAACTATAGATTTCTTAAAATTGACATACTAAAAAAAATTTTAAAATATGTTTTCGAAAAGTTTTTCAAAAAAAACGATTTTGAAATGAAAAATTCATAAAATAGAAAACAGCAAAAGAAATAAGATGGCTTACAACATTTTTTCCAAAAAACGTTATGAGTAGTGTTTTTTTGAATTCATACATTTTTTTCCCCAACATTTTATTTCATATTGCTCGGCTAAACCCTAGCCAAGCCATTAGTCAAATAAAAGAAAGTGACAACCTACATTACATACATACTTACGTATTTTAAAGTATTTTTCATCATCATAAAAGCACAGAATAAATAAGGAAGCCTTTGATAAACACACAAAAACAACAAACAAATAAAAAAAACTATTCGATTACTACTGAATGCAAAAATTTCAATCGAGAAAACAAAAGTTTACACCTTCCTATAAATAAACAAAACCACTGTGTTAACTTTTAATATTGTCTCTATACCTACTGGCTTAACAGTAGTTGGAACACGTATCTTAATTTTAGTACCTACCTTCCTTCCAACCTTATTATAGGTACCTTTATATACCTTTATAAATTCCATTGGTCCCATATTGGGACGTATAAAGGTCCCTTTACCTAGCATTATTGCCATACTGCTGATTCCGACGAATCTTTATGCCAGTTGTTCAAATTTTTCTATACCAAAATGAAAATTTAACTGAAAAAAGTCCTTTGTATCTTTCTATTAGCAAATTATATTATAAACAGTAAGCAGCAAGTGGAAAGATAATACTACACTAAAAAACTGCAAAAGCTAACAATCCTATATATTTATGTGTTTATCCCGTTGTCGTGACGCATGTTCGTTCGAGCTTCACCCCAAAACGATTCTAAGGAAGTTGCACGTCATACAAAAAATATTAAAATAAAATCTTATTCAAAAAGACGCCTGCACTTAAAAAGGATTAGCACATAAGAGCAAGTACGTGCGACCCAGTCGTGCCTTTTATTTTTTTTAGCCTTGACATTGACAGTTTGGTATTTTAATAAGAAAAAAAAAATAGAACTTCAAATTTGTCAATCGAAAAATCAAATAACTAACTTTTTTTCTCATTAAAACAAAATTTTAATTTAACTTTGGCAACCCTTTATTAAATTTTCATAATAGAGACACGCGACTTACTGTCGTATGAGGTTTTCTTTTTTACACTTCAGATTTTATTTTGATGTAGCAACTAACAACACATGCACTTATGAGGCTCTTCATAAAACTTCTTAGTAAAATAAAATAAAAATATATACAAGAATTAAAAAATAAAATTTAACTACAATTCATTTTTACATAAATATTAAAATTAAAAAGTCTGCTCATACGGTTTAGAGCTTCATATTTGCCATAGTTTGTTCTATGAAAGTCAACATGCAGAAATTTGGTAAGGGGTTTGCATCTACAGAAGCTGGATTCGCCGTTCATATGGTGGCAGATTGAATGGATCATTCCAAGGTACACCTTTAAGGGCAAAACTAATGAAATTGTGTTGGATTGCTTCAATACGGTTCTTATGAATTACGTAATAAGGAGTCCATACCTGTGAAGCATACACAAGGTGAGGGCGTACGTATCAATTGTACCATTGTATATATACTGCCTATAGTACTATCATGGGACATCAAACAATCTTGTGGAATCAGCTCGTGTGATGGCGCTAGTTGTGACCGCTAGAGAGCGAATTAAGAGGACGTAAGGCGGCAAGGAAAAGAAAGAGACCAGAAGATTATTAAGGTTGTTTTGTTTCCCTTAGCTGAGGTGAATTATTTTTTTTTGGAATTTGTACACGATACAAACATTTTCATTGGTTAAAATCGTTTTGGTGTAGCTTTTTAGGCGTTGCTAGGTAGATATCCTTAGCAACGGTTTTTTTTAAGTAAACAAAAAATTTTGTTGGTAGGAATAGGCAGTTCTTTAGATTTACAAATTTTTGTTTACTATTTTACTACAACTTGCTTTGTTGCCGTTTGCGAAAAAAATACATATACATTCTTAAAATTTAAACACAATCTTACTTTTTGTTTATATATTAATTTCGTTGAAGAAACAGATTTTGGTTTTAATTTGTAAATAATGAATTTCGCTCCCAATCCGATAGGCGTTAGGTGCAAATTAAGTGCAAATTGTGTATAGAAATTCGTTAGAAAACTCTTATTGAAAATTCATAGGTACAAGGAATTGCATTATAATTATAATGGGTAGAAAAGGGAAAATATGTTATTTTCGTTATTTTGTTGAGCTATGGATTCAAGTTATGGATTCTTAATAATGAAACTAATCAACAATGGCATAATTATGAAAGTAAGGATTTTGAAGTTAGTGACCAAATATGTTTGTAGGTTTTTGCATATTCATATAAGGGATGTCGATAGATGGCTTGTTGACTTTTTTTTAATTAAATATTAAGAATTTTTATCACCAATTACAATTTTAATTTGCGATTATATGCATATAATATGTAATATAATATAACGGAAGTAATGCATTCGTGCCACATACTTGCTCTTATACAATAACTTGCAAATGTCTAGTTGCAGAATAACTGGTGCTGCATACTCTTAGGTGTGGGGAAACCCAATTTTAAGGGATATATAGCCCAAAATTTATTCGTCAACCTAATTTTTCAATATAACGTTTTGTGCAAATTCAAAAAAGCCGTTTAGAGAGAGGTGAATGAATACATGAAAGGTACCGGCGTTAACAGGCCCTTCCGATATTTTTTTACTTTCGTTTATAGGTATTATAATGCAAGTTATGCATTGAGTAGATTACAAATTTTGAGATAACAATCAAACATGACATTACGATGATAGAGAAACATACACATTTGACTTAATGGCAACATTCTGTCTGTCTGTCTGTAAGTATAAATTTTCGACTACAGTCTAAACGGTTTTGCCAATCGTCTTCAAATTTAGAACTTAAGGTTATTTTGACATTCTACAGAGCACTTTTTATTTTTTTAGCTCAAATATTAACAGTACCTGTCATATAACCGTTAAGTAAAAGCTTATTTTTCTCAGAAACGGCTCCATGAATTTTTATGAACAAAAATCAGTGTACCATTGTAGGTGCGGGATATGTATTGGTGAACAAAATTCAAGATTAATTAATTGGCGTGACAGCTCCTTAAGGAGCCAAGGCCTAGTGACTTATACTCTCAACCATTCCTGTGTGTGTGTTGTTAATCTGCAAGAATGGAAGGGACCTACAGTTTACCGCCGAGTCCGAACGGCTATACATGAGATGCACTTTTTCGAGACAAATTTTACTCTTGGAGGTTTTGTCAGTTCCTCGCAAGCAGTACCCCGGAAAAAAGGTGGCTATGAGCTGGATTCGAACCCACACTCATTCGCTTAGCAGTCCGACACACTAACCACTAAGCCACGGGGCACTAAAAAAATATATGCAATATATTTGTAAATAAAATAATACCTACCAAAATACTTTCAACAATTTTCATCAAATTTGTTAAAGATATTTTCCACACAATTTGCTCTTCGGCTATTTGACAGGTAGCATTATCTTGAGCCCTTAAACAGTTTTAAAAACCCCTCTGAGGAATGTCAAACCAAATCTAAACGTTACCTCTTTAACCGTTTAAGCTGCAATGAGCTACACATTCTATTAACATTTTGTTTCTATATATCATTGTACGTAATGCCATGTTTGATATGTATATATATTTACATATTCGATATGTTCATATCATATACACAAGCCCTTAAAAATTGATATGCAAGATGATAAAGGTTTCCCTTATAATTCTGCATTAAAATATTTTTGATTAAGGCATTAGCATTGTATATGTATCATGTATGTAAATAAATTTTAAATTTTTGTTTACTCAAGGAACGTTGCCGTTTGTAAGAAAATATACACATACAGTCTTAAAGTTTAAATACAAGCTTACTTCTTGCTATGCATATTATACAAACGTCCTTGAAGAAACGGATTTTTGTTTTGAATTTTGCTTTCAATTCATAGGTACAAATTAAGTGCAAACTATGCGAATATATTATAAGGATGAAAAGGGAGATACTATTATTGGCGTTAATTTGTATGTCAAGTTGCATTCTATTGTAATTTAGTCTTAGTTTTCTAATATTGCCAATTTAGGTATATGTACCTGTATGTACATATATTTTAAAAACATGGGTATATTTTAATAAGTAATTTTTTCGAAAAAAAATTAATGCGACATTACTTAGGCTACCTACATCTTCAATATCAATTTTGATAGTAATCGGATGAGCAGTTTTCGAGAAAGTCGAAGACAAAAAACCGGTCCTATGGGAGGTACCGTATTACAAATTTTTTTCAGTAGTACACTGATATAACAATTACCGCAGTAGAATTGCCAAATGAATTGGTTCAAGCCATAGGTAATTATATAACTTAAGCCGGACATACATACATTTTGTTCACTAACTTTTAAGGCTTCTCTATTATCGCCATGTGATGATTTCATGCTTAATTGTTATATCAATTTTTTGTTTATATTCACGAATCCAAAACTCGCCTCATAAAATTTGCCTTTGAAATTGTTTGTACATACGCATATATTATATATTATTACTTTCTTGCCTATGAACACGGCAATCAAAACAAAAAAAAATTCATAATAAAAACAAACATTTCCCCAACAAAGCAATAACAAATTAATTCACCTCACTGCATGTATTTTTTTCCTTTTCCTAATAGCCCTGTCTATTTCTAACCTGCCTCTCATCTTTATTCTCTATTTTAAAAAAACATTCTCTTAAAACTCTCTTTTCAATTTGGTCAGTTAGTTCTGAATCAGCGAGACAGGGGGCGTTCACAAAATGCGTCACCATGATAGTACTATAGTTTCTATATACAATGATTGTACAAGGAAAGTCACATATGGATCACTAAATTCCTTTGCCCAGCGTTTTATGAATCCTAGCATAGAGCAAATCCTTAAAACTAAAGGGTTAAGGGATATACCACTTTTCCTGCACTAAATAATAAACCTATCCTTTAGAAGTCTGCGGTCGTCGCTAGACTCAATTGTCTGAAATATCTTCATGTCATCAGAGAATATAGGAATGTCACTTGATTGTATGCATAAAGTAACATCGTTTATTGCCAAAATGAATAAGTAAAGGACCAAGGTGGCTTCTTTGAGGTACGCCAAAAAGGGATCTGAAAGGCAATTTCTAAATTTTACTTGGTAGGATCTATTCTCTAGGTATGATTTGATCCAAGCTAAGAAATAGGGAGGAAAACCAAAAGCTTTTAATTTGAACAACATTATTTCGTGACTTAGTTGGTCAAATGCTTGAAGTCGGCGTAAATGCAGTCAATTTCATAACCTTTTTCTAATGCATTTGAACATTTGTAGGAAAATGTTAGAAGATTTGTAACAGTTGATCTATGCTTCATAAATAAAATACTCTCACAGACAACCTGTTCAAAAAGTGTTGGAATGCAAGATAATTTAGAAATGGGACTATAGTTTGCAATGTCTGCCTTATCTCCTTTCTTGAATATAGGAGTAAGAAAGGCCTTTTCCCATGTACTTGGAAATTTTCCTGCTTTAACTGAAAGCTTAAACATAAACCTGAGGGGCTGAACTACAGAATGCATACACTTTTTTAATACTATTGGGGGAATTCCATCAGAAGCAGCTGAACAATCAACGGTCAAGCACTGTACTCTGCAGTACAGTGATATGGTAACATCTAGTTTGCGAAAAGGTATGTAGATTGTGAAAAACATTTTCATCAACTTTAATTGGTTTTTTTTAACAAAAGAATCACGAAAATTTGCTGCAAAAGCGTTAGAAATATCGACAGTTTTTTCTAACTAACTGTTATATGGCGACGATAGCCGGAAAGCCATATGACTTTTTCTTAAAATTAACAAGTTTCCAAAATCTCTTAGGGTCATCTTTTAACATATCATTTTAGTAGCTATTATGTATATAAAATATTTGACAAAGTATGAGTATGAGTAATCCGTGGAGCAATGCCCTAAATACGACGTTAAGATCGTACTAGTCGATTTTAATGCCAAAATAGAGGAAATCTTTGGTAGGTCTGTTGGAAAACATAGCCTACATGACACAACGTCTGAAAACGGACTTAGGCTAATTGACTTCGCAGCGGCACATAACGTCACCATTGCAAGCACACGGTTTCCTCATCTCGATATACACAAAGGGACTTGGCGACACACAGATTAAAAACCCGTCAAGATTGATCACGTTGCGATCGATGCAAGACACGCCTCCAGAATCTTGGATGTTCACACCTTCCGAGAAGCTAACATCGATTCGGATCACTACCTTGTTGGAGCAAAGGTAAGAATGCGAATAACCCGAACACCACAACAACGGAGTAATACTGTGAGGAAGTATGACGTCGGAGAGCTGCAATCGCAAGCACCTATGCCGATCGAATATCCCGTAACCTCTCAGAAATCCAACACCACCAGCATCAAGTGCCGAACTAGTGGCAACACTGCCAACAAGCCATCAGAGATGCCGCAACTGATGTCCTAGGTTTCACCAGACCACCACCACGAAACCTCTGGTTCGATGACGAATGCAGGCAGGCCCATGCAGCCAAACAAGAGGCATATAAAGCGGCGCTGCAAAGAAAGGCGAGAGCTGCTTGCGAGCTCTACGAGCAGAAAAGACGGGAAGAATACCGGCTTCTCCAAAAGAAAAAGAGAGAGCATGAGAAGCGCGCTATCAAAGATATTGAGAGATGCTACTCCAGGAAAAACGTGCGGAAGAGTAAGAACGTGCCAAGGAAAAAAACCCCCACAGAAGCCTGTAGAGATAAGAATGGAAACCTCGTAGTAGAGTCACAGTCAGTGCTGAGTACATGGAAGGACCATTTCTGCAGACTGTTAAACGGCGATGAAGACGAAAATCCCGCTGTCAGGCAGAATGAACCATTCAACATGGACGATAACAGACAAAATTTCCGTCCACCTGACCAAAATGAAGTAAGGATAGCAATATCTAAACTATAAAACAACTGGCTGGACCCGACGGACTTCCCGCCGAACTATTCAAAAGCGGCCGGAAATGACCTGGTGGAGTGCAAACACCAACTTAACTCTAAAGTTTGGTCAAAAGAAAGTATGCCTGATAAATGGAACCTCAGCATCATTTGCCCGATGCAGAAGAAAGGAGACCCTCTAATCTCCGCCAACTATAGAGGAATTAGTCTCCTGAATATCGCCTACAAGATCCTCTCTGCCGAACTATGTGAACGCTTGAAACCTTTCGTCAGCAACCTGATGGGCCCCTATCAGTGTGGTTTCAGACCAGGAAAGTCCTGGAAACTACCCAAGAATTCCAAATCGATATCCACCACCTCTTTATCGATTTTAAGGCCGCGTACAATAGCATTCATAGAGACGAGTTATATGGGACAATTATTTTCAAAACTGTGCAATTGCTAGCATACTGACGACATAGACAACATTGGCAGAACTCGGCGAGCTGTCACTGGAGCGTTTGCTAACATTGAAGCTGAAGCAGCTAATATGGGACCAGCAATCAATCAGGCCAAAACGAAGTACATGCTGTCCACAAAAAGAGACACACAACACCGGCGGATTGGACAAAACATCACAATAGACAGGTACAACTTTGAGGAAGTTAGGGACTTTGTGTACCTCGGATCTGCTATAACATCTGACAACAACATCTCGTCAGAAATAAAGCGAAGAATTATTCTTGCCAATCGCTGTTTCTATGGGCTAGGAAGGCAATTGAGTAGCAAAGCCCTCTCTCGAAAGACAAAGGAGACTCTGTATAAGACCCTTATCATCCCAGTCCTGCTCTATGGCGCCGAGGCATGGACTCTATCTAAAGCGGATGAAGATATCCTTAGTCGTTTCGAGCATAAGATTTTTCGAAAGATTGTTGGACTTACCTGCGTTAACGGGCTTTGGAGGAGAAGGTTCAACCAAGAACTATACGAGCTGTACAGCGACATTGACCTGGTCAAAAAATACGCATATCACGTTTAAGATGGCTAGGTTATGTAGAGCGAATGGACACGACAACAATGCTCCGGTTTGCAGGATCTTCGATTCCATCCCAGAGGGTAGACGCTGTCAAGGGAGACCTCGCCTTAGGTGGCGCGCTTAAGTGAGGAAGACCTCAACCAACTTGGAGTGCGAAACTGGAGGCAGCTAGCCAAGCAGCCAGCTGGCTGGAGAGGCATGTTGGTTGAGGCCCAGGTTCGTCCCGAACTGTAGCTCCCCCTAAGTAAGTAAGTAATCCGTTGGAGAAAAAGTTTTAAGGTAAACCTTCCATGCTTTATTTATTCTATTACGAAGAGTCCGTAGCTCTTTCGTGTACCATGGGTGAATAGTGTTTGTATTATTCGATTTCTTAAACTCAGATTGTTACTTAATTAGTGAGTGCTTCATCAATATTCGAAGAATCTATTACATTATCTATTACAGAACCAATTAAATCTTCAGACAACACCTAACAATTTGTTTTTCTAAAATCAAAACTATAAGAGCAATCAAAGGAGTTACTGTTTTCAGTAATTTGATCACTCAAATCAAGGAAAATGTTAAATTCAAACTTACCTTTGCAAAATCAATTTTAAGTGTGCAGCATCCCGAGTAAATATCAGCACCATTTAAGTTTTCTCTAGCCCTGGTAGCAGCATCTAAACTCTCAAACGTAAAAACATCAAAGGAAAAAAGAAAACGATATCTAACGGTTAAGGAAAATTACAAAAATAATAATAAATGTCTATGTATAAATGTTTATTTTTTTTCTATTTTTATTTTTAGTTTAAAAAGGATATTCGACCATAGCTTGTACTCCATTCTTTTTGAATATAACAATGCGCAAAACTTGTCCATGTGGATGGCATATTTTGTGAAGAACATCCTGAAAAAGAAAGAAAAAATTAAATTAGTTTTTTTATATACATATAAGAAAAAACAATTCTAAAAAAAAAAAATCAAAAAATCACAACACGAATGGAGAGTAAACACAAACACACTTTCAAGTCCTTATTTCACTATGTTACATAACTATCATAAAATAAATTTTCCTGGTAAATGCCATAGTAGGTACTAGGTAGGTAGCCCCTGAAAAGTCCAAACAAAAATCCTAAGCCCACCCCTGGATGAAAAATAATTGTGGAAATATTTGTTTGGTCCTTTGCCAGGATGCACGCATGAAATATGACGAATCTATGTCCAGACACGAGCAAACGACATGCCTTCGGACATTGCCTCCTTTTTTGTGTGTTGTCATAACAGACTAGCGTAGGACAAGTTAGGAGGAGTTGTTCAATCAATAGTTCCACGCTTCACCCCATAGCGTGTGTTGCGTTTGAAATGTTGTATTTGAACACAGAAAAAAAAAATTTTTTTTTTATTTTATTGTTTTTTTACCTTTATTTTGGATGCATTGACGTTAAAATTAAGGTTAAAAGAAATTAAAGGTTCTTTGAAAATTATTTTCAGGAAATATTTCAAGCGACCACGCCTTCTTTCGGAGGCGGGTTGAGCTTAAATGCACTGGTTTTGGTTTTTTGTTGCACAAACCTAAGAGTGCGAGAGGTTTTAAAGGACTTACGTATAAAATCAAAGCTTTTTGTATAAAAAGAAAGTAGGGTGATGTGATATAAGAAACATATAGTGTTTCTCAGCACAAAGAGCATTATAAGCCCAAAACCAACCACGAATGTTACAACAACACGAGTTTTGTGCAAATTCTTGGCCAACACCACATCCACATGCGTCGACTTCATTTACATATGTGCGTCCCAATAAATTTATGCAAACGATATATTGGCGCATCTCATGTCGTCGTCGTCTTTGTTAATTTCGCGCGCTAATTTTCGCTTCATTTGCATACGGACTTTCCTGGAAACAGCAGCAAATATGTGCAGATTATTGCCAAATTCTATCCTTCTGAAGCTGCAGCAGCAGCAGCAGGATTAGCAGTACACATAAAGGATAATAATGCCAAAACAAACAGCATACACACTTCACCATCATCGCCATCGCCATCATCATTATCTATTTGAATGCACAATATGGCGGCTCACTATAGTACGAACGAAGGGAAATGCGTTCGCACATAAAATGCAAAATGGCGATATCAATGTCTGGTTCCTGTGTGTGTTGGCTAATAATGTTAGCTAATACGGGTTTTGTCAGGGATAATTGGTTGGCTTTTTACTCGACAAAAAAAAATGCTTTTATAGCTTTCGCTGTGGCAAGGGATGTGTGACATAAAATGTAATAATGCAAATTTGCGGAGCACATTTCGTGTATTTTGCCTCCGTTGCAACTCTGCCCCTGGGTCAGGATCTGGATTCATTCTATGCACACTCTGGGGTTCCCTGGAACCATGGATAAGGGTAATTAATCGGTCGTCGTTTTTTTATCGATTCGGTATGTTTATTTCCCGTCCCGTGTGTTGTATTGGTGAAAATGTAATTATACCATAGGCGATATGGTGTGTGACAAGGGGTTTCAATAAATGAGCGAGCAGATCTCTAAATTGCTTCGATTGTTTCGATTTTTGTTTTGTTTGGAACAATGGTGAAAGGAAGCAAAATATATCAATTATATTAAATTGATTTGCTGGTGAATATGGGGACGGTGAAATGACGGTATCTTTTTTGGAATGTGGGGAATGTGGTGAGCAAAAGCTGCGGTCGAATGGGATTCATTTGGTGCGGTTGGCGTAAATTGTTGCATTAGACATTATGTCGGCTGGAAAATGTCATGGTATTTTTTTTTTTTTTTTACAAAGTTCTAAACTGTTTGCGAAGTTTACTTTCATATATTTATATTTTTTTTTCTTATTTAAGTTGAGTAAAAAGATTCAACGCAAAATCCCTTTTCATAACATGCATCAGATTGGATGGCCTTAAAAGGGTTTGTAAGGTTACTTTGCAATTTTGTTTAACCTTCACCAACTATTCTGCCTCTTGATTTATTATAAAACTCTGATCTCTCTTATTTTAAATAAACAAAATCAGAATCTCATGATTCATGATTAAAAGACCGTTTTTTCGAAAGACAAAATATTTTCATAATTTTCCGGAATTATCCTTCTGCAATGTCAGGGCTCTTTGGACCCATATCATATTTTATTTTTTTTTAATCACTGATGTCTAAGGCCCCTCTTGTCTGCACCTTTTGTTAATATAAATCATTCAACGATTAATCAGCAAAACCTTTTCTGCATTTATATTCGATAAATTGAGTATCAGGATATCTTTATAAAAACGTTTTTGTGACAGGAGATATGAAAATAATTCTAAAATGATTTGTATTAATTTAGCTTTATATTATGTTCATGATTTTTTAAGAGAAAAAAACATTTACAAATGTTGGTTTTTTTTATATTTATATTTGAAAAAAAAATTAAACATATTTTCGGAATAAATTTAAATTGTTTATGACAATATCTATTAATTCGTTATTTTTCAAAAGATGATTCGAAGGTGTTTTCCACCTCAGTAAATCAATTGAAAACAGAGATAACTGGTTTATTTTCTTTTCAAGATACGAAAAAAGTAACAAAATAAGAGAGAAATTCATTCATGTATAATAATAATAATTTCTTTGTATACCTAATGTCCAAAAATATTTTCTGCGACAAGACAACTTGAATAAGGGCGCAAGCATTTCCAAAACAGCCGCTCAAAGAAGGAAAAATGTTCACGAGATTCGTTCACCAAAGTTCATTAACAATGATCAAGGACAGCTTCTTGTAGAGGACGACAAAATCCTTCACTGATGGCGAGAGTATTGTTAGGGACTTTTCAATGAACAATATTCCCAGCTATACCTATTTTCCAATAGCTGCACCTACCATCAATGAAACACCCGACGTCACATTCGAAGATGTCAGTGAGGTGGTCAAGAACTCCAAAAATCGAAAAGCGATAAGGTCAGACGAGATACCTTCCTAATTTTGAAAAAGATAGGAGACATAGGGTCTAGAAGATTCACCACCTCATCAATGGAGGAAGAGTTACCTTATCCAAATATACAATAGGAAGGATCATACACGAAGCTATGATAATTACCGTTCCGTTAAGCTGATTTCACACACCATGATGATCGTGGAGGGGGTGTTGGGTGGTCGACTGTGAAATGTGTATAATTCGGCTATCCGATGACCAATAAATCAACAACAGATGCAATCCAGAGTATAAGCATCATAATATGGACAAATATCGTGATTCCTTAAGGGATTTGCACATTGTTCAGGTTGATTTTGAAAAGGCATTTGATCGCCAACCACGAGATCTGATATGGTCGGCTCTTAGAAAACAGGAAGTTCTGGAAACCTACGTGCGTATAATTATGTACGAGGAAGCAAAAACAATGGTTAGATGTCCTGCCGGTATCATCGAATTTGGTGTACAGCCCATAGCTCTTTATTGTTGTCCTTGACTGTCTGTTAAAAGCTAAAGTGACGGACCCAAAAGTCCATGAGTTATTATTTACTGACGATGGAGCCATCATTTCATAAGCCATATGATTATACATCCCTGGAATGAGCACTTGACGTATGGGTGAACTTTTTGGAGGGAAGCGGGTACCGTATTGGTTCAGAAAAGACTGAATACTTATGTTGTCCGTTTTGTGATCCACTCAGGCCTATTCCAGACATTTATTCGAATGAAATAGTGCTTCACAAGTGCGAAAACTTTAAATATCTGGGAACTATGATTAATAATGAAGCAACTTGTGACGACGACATCAATCATCGCGTAAGCGTACGATGGATGAAATGGCGGGAGGACTGTGCTATCTTTTACAATCGAAAAATGTCCCCTAAGCTGAAGGACAGGCTCTACACTGCAGCTGTGCGTCTAGCACTTACATACGGTTCACAATTTTGGACAATTTACAAAATGTTTGAATGTAAATTAGCAGCAGGTTAGACGAAGAAACCTCGTCAAAAGGCCTAAGCACTCTTGTACAAACAAATGCAAAAACACCAGCATTTCATTGGTCTCATACAATTCAAAACCGGGAGGCTTGCCGCAGTTTTCTGATGTCAAACCGGCGAACCTTTTAAGTGGAACACTAATTTAGAACAGTAAAGCGAGAAACATCATCGTATGCCTAACGGTGGTTGGTACCGAGAAATTGTGGAAAAATACTACAGTTTGGAGAGTTTTTTTTCTGATGGTATATAAAGAGCAACAGAATGGAATTTATTGTTTATTTATTGTACGCGTCTACGAGCAGACGTGCCAGCCGAGCAAAATTCAGTCTTCAATGTGTGTGTTAAGAGTACCAGTGCATTGTACCAGCGGAGCATCCATTACATTATACAGTCCATGTTTGATATCCAAATAAAATTTTACTTTAAAATAGAGCTATCCAAACCAAAGGGTTTGAACTATTCCAAAATGGCATCCAGAAGGGCTATCTTGGACTATTGAAAGGATCTGCTGATGCAATCGCTTTGGAACGACAGTTTGAAAGATGACATATTTACGCAAAAAATATTTCCGTAAAAGAGAATTTCGTTATGATTTTAAAACAGGATGGGATTGCCAAATAGTTCTCTTTTGGGGTCTCTGGTTTCATTATAACCAATGTTGGAAAATTTTCAGCTGAAAGTCTGTGTCCGTGATTATTTCTTGATCGATGAATAACAGTGAAATCGTATTCGCTAGCAGCTCCAGACATTGAGCTAACTGGCCTTCGGGTTCTTTGAAATTCACTTAACACTGTAGAGGTGAATGATCAGTATACGTAATGTGAAGTGACGTCCCAACAAAGTGGTTTGAAATGTTTAACCGCTTTTTTTACAGCAAGAAAATCATTTTTTGTTATGAAAGAGTTTATCTCTGGTTTGGAAAATGTTCTGTTGAAAAATTTCCTCGGTTGTTCCATTTTTGAAAATATAGCTCCGCACGCAAATTTACCATTTCTGGAGCGAGGATTTTGGAACAAGAATATCTCACCACTGAAGACGCAACAGAGCTATTCTTACTCAACAGGTTTAAAAGAAGATGGCGACATGTTCAATACGTACTAGCCTTTAAGTCTGGAAAAGCTTAAAGGTGAAAGGTATCGATTGCTCAATAATCCTCAAACAACAAGTCTTGGAGTGAAAAAAAGGAAATCCTGCTTGCATCAAATATAAGAGGTGACATATACTGAAAAAAAAAATTATTTATTTTGTATGAAAAACCACTGAAAATAAGAAGCACAGTACAATTATTTTGAAAAAAAAAATAGAAGTGTTTAAACATCTGGAAACTGGTGCGCTAGATTCACATATGCACTAGAGCGGTATAGTCCTTAGCACAGGATGCATTCTTGCACATATTTATTTTTCTCGGTATTGACATGAAAAAAACCTCCTTAGCTTAGAATCCTGAAATTCAATATCAAATTCTTTTTATTTTTTTAACATTTTTTTCTCTGACTTTTCCAATATACACAATCATACAAAAAAGGATAATATATCATAGAGAAACGTACACAGAAGACAAAAAAAAATAAACTAAAATCCGACACAGTTCACGTAGTTGCCCTTTCACCTTAGTCATCGCCTATTTGCACTGCGTGCTTGGTTGCAAGTTCCATCTTCGTTGAACTCTATGTATATGTAGATAGATACATTTTTGAAATATTGATTTCCGTGTGAATGGAGGTCAAACTTAGGAGAGCCTATGCTCCTCGCTATCCTCAAAAAAAAAAAAAAAAAAACTATCTCGACGACGAAGGCATAAAGCTAGAGACGGCTCTGTAAAAAGCTTGTTGTTCTTGTCCCCGATTGCCCTCGTGACTCATTCGGGGGTGATAAGTCGCCGGCTAATCTACTTGACATTCAGCGTGACTTGAAAATGTGCCAAATATTTTCGACCTCCCGACCCTATTTCACTCATCCGAAACCGCCCCTAAAATGTATACTATATACCCGTGAGAAACAAATGCATTAAAACTTGAACGTTGCCCTTGAGGCAACATTGAAGATATGCTATGAGCTTTTTTCCATTTTTTTTTCATTATGGGGTGGCATAGCAAGATTTAAAAAAAAAACACCCTGTCATTGTGGATTCTTTTTATTTTTGACTTTTTTTTAAATTGTTTGTAAACGTGTTCTTTATACTTATTATCTTATGTCGTTCTATGTTATTTAAACAAATTGAATTTTTATGTGCACTTTGGGAGAAGCTTTACTTTGCCAAGGTGATGAGACACTGCCGGAGGCAGTTTTGGTTCTGACGAAATTCGTGTGGCAAGGACGTGTTGAAATTGATATTAACTGCAGGATATAGACGCGGAGTATCTTATTCTTTGCCAGTGTGAAAAACATTTGTTTTAATTATGTAAGAGATTTTCTCAAAGTGGCGATTAGGGAGGAAAAGTAAAATATAGACGGTTTTAAAGAACACAACTTACACCAAGAATAGCATGATATGCAACGTGCGGCAGTTTATTTTACGTCCAAATGTTTTGCGTTGTATTTTACATGGATATGTTAAGGGCAGGTTATGGACTCGGGAATAAAAGTATTAGGGAACACGCAATTCTTCTACCTTAGAGGAAGTGTCCAAATCGTGCAATTTTTTTTCGAGAAATGATGTAATTCTACGAATTTTGGAGAAAAAGATCATCTCATTTGGATCCGCCTTTGGAAGGCTAGTTTTTTTAAATTATGTTGCACGACTGGATCGGACGTACTTGCTCATATGTGCGGTCACATTTTCGAATGAAACAAGTGAACATCAAAACATTTATTTGATTTTTGTGACTTTTGATTGTTCGAAAAAAGTACGTTTAATTGTTACTGAGTGAAATCATTTAAACACCATTTTATTTCTTTAGAAAATGTGAATGTGCGAATTTTTGACGTAATAACGTCTTATAAATCGATGAACGCCGACTGCACGCACGAAAAAGCATGACTGATGCTCACGTTCCGCCTGAGCCGTTTATACAGGGTGTCCGCCGGGAAGGTATACTACTTTGTTTGTTTATAATTTTTGATTAAATAAAAGAGAATGAATCTTATATTGATAAATATTTTATTTAATGTCGGCAATTATGTATGGAATACAATATCAGGTAAATGTCCGCCTCCGTTAGTCTCACAAATGCGAGCCCTTTTAAGCACATTTTTCATTACATTCTCACACATTTCCTGCGGTATTTTATTAATTTCATCACGAATATATTGTTTGAGTTGCTCAAGCGTTTCTGGTTTGTTTTCATAAACCTTGCTTTTCAGATATTCCCACAAAAAGAAATCCGGAGCAGTCAAATTAGGCGAACGTGGAGGCCAATCAACATCACCATTTCTTGAAATAACTTGTTGTGGAAAGAGGTCTCGCAGTAATTCCATTGTAATCCTGGCTGTATGCGATGTTGCACTGTCTTGTTGATACAACATGTGGTATCAACAAGACAGTGCAGACAGTGAAGTCCAAAGCATGCAGTTGTGGCGTTAAAAAGTGTTCAATCATATCAGGATATCGCTCCCCACTCACAGTTACCGGTACCGATACGCCGTTTTCATTTTCAAAGAAGTAAGGTCCAATGATTCCTCCTGACCAAATTGCACACCAGACTGTAACTTTTAATGGATGCAAAGGTGACTAATGAATAATTTGAGGGTTTTCCATTGCCCAGAACCGACTATTCTGTTTATTCACATATCCATTCAAATGAAAACGTGCCTCGTCACTCATTATGATTTTTTCATGAAAATCGGGGTTGTCATGGACTAGCTGTAATATCCTATTGGCATATGTACGGCGGCGTAAATGGTCTTGTGGAAGAAGCTCTTGTGTCAACTGAATTCTAAATGGAAACAAATGCAAATCCTTGTGCAAAATTTTTGGCCAAAGATGTTCTTTGAAGACCAAGCTCCTGAGCACGGCGTCGAATTGAGGTTTATGGATTGTTTTGAACACTTCCTTGAGCAGCAGTTATGTTTTCAGCCGATCTTGCAGTATGTTGTGGTCCATGCTTGGGCCTATTACCTACAGACCCTATTTCTTCAAAATCACTCACTACACGATAAATAGTGCGTTTTGTTTCTTCTAAAAATTTCACGTAACTTTCTCATCGTCACAGTAATCGACGATTGATTTTGATAAAATGTTTAACGATTAAAACACGTTGGTTTATCGAATATTTTTCAATAATAAATTTGCCACGTGTCTACTTCACGACTGCCAAAGTATGAACTGTCAAGATTAATGTTTACCAAAATGGCGGCAAAACAAAGTAGTATACCTTCTCGGCGGACACCCTGTATATACATATATCCTTTTCTAACTTAATCATGCATTCGAAACTTGTTCGGTGTTGATTCCAGTCATAATACATAATTCAATTCTATTCATAAAAGTATGCAATTTTTCATCAATGTTTTCTGGTGACGTTATCACGTAAAATCATCGTCCGTAAACCGACTTTACAAACACCAACGGTTTTTTAAACAATTTTTTTTTTTATAATAAAAAAATAATTCGAGAAAGCAAACTTAACCACAAAAATAACATACATTTAAGAAAAAAAAAATAAAAAAAAAAATTCACCTACCCGTTTTTCAAAATATTGATTTTTCAAAAAAAAAAAAAAATTAAAAAAAATATTAAAATTTATAACTTAGGCTACCTACTACATCTTCCTGAATATCAGTTTTGATAGCAATCAAATAACCAGTTTTCGAGAAAGTCGAAGAAAAAAAAACCGGTTCAATGGGAGTTACCGTTTTTAGCCCACCATATAAATTTTTTTTTTACCAAAATTTAATGCTTACCTACATCGGTACACTGATTTTTTTCATAAAAATTCTTGGAGCAATTTTCGAGAAAAATAAGCTTTTACATAAGGGTTATATGACAGTTACCGTTTCAATTTTGAGTTTAAAAAAAAATTAAATTGTTCTCTCTAGAATGTCAAAATAACCTTTAGTTCTAAATTTTAAGATGATTGGCTCAACCGTTTAGGCTACAGTCCAAAATACATCCGTGCAGACAGGCAGACGGACAGATAGACAGACAGACAGAATTTTGTCAGTAACCTTATTTCCTTGTTTCCTTATCATCATAATGTCATGTTTGATTGTTATATCAATTAAAATTTTTTTTTTTTTGCACAAATGTATAACTTGCATTACCTATAATTCAGAGTCTTTGAACTGAATCACCCTTTGCAAATTATATCATTATAACCCAAACTAGAAGCAACAAGCCACATCTAGCATCTAGTAGGGTTTAAAATAGATTCTACCACAAAAGAACCAAAGGAAGAAACTACTCCAAACAACATTTTATCCTTCTGTATTCCTCCCAAAACTTTCAAATTTTACAATGTAGGTCAGTTGAGTGAGTTCTCATCATCAAAAGACGCGTAATACAAAAGTTTTTGACTGGTTTCACAGTTTCATAAAACTTCAACAACTTCTTCCCTCTCTTTTACAAATTTGTCTTTACTAGTCATTCTTCTTGCCTCATCATAATTTGTTCTTTCAATTTATTAAGAAGCCCAAGTGTCCTTTCTTCGAAAATAAAATAATAATTCGGTACGTGCTTCAAACTACAAAATTCAACATCTTTCTTATAATGCAACAATTATTACTAACATCGTTCTCGCTACTTCTCCACCAACTTGTGCAACAGAATATTTAAACAATGCCCTGAAGGGCAGCTCATTTCAATATTCAACTCAATACCACACCACCTTTGAGCCCCAAATTGGATTTGGAAGTTTAAAAGTCTGACGCAGTAGTTATTCTAACCGGTCTCGAACTTGAAAGTGTTAAAGAAGAATTTGAAAAATAAAAGACAACAAAAAAATTGCTCCAAATTTGAGATACAAAAAAAAAAGTTCATTTCAAATAAATCTTTCAGATTGGGAGAAAAAAAATTGTTGCAAACTCTGCTTAACCCCAGGGCAAGAATAACAAAACTCGATTTTGGCCCAAAGGCGTCGAGGCACCAGAATCTCTGCAGAGAGATGGAGATACTAACTTTCATATCTTCCAGATACAATTTTTATGCAACTTACAGAACCACGTTTTTTTAGGTACCATATTCACTGCTCCCCATATTCTCGCCGTCATCGGTCGGTTGAATGTATCAACGGATAATAGTGTGGAGCATTGGAGCATGATTACGATAACAATACAATCAAATCTAGGGGAGACTGGGGGCAAGAGGAGCAGTACGAATTAACCGGTTTATCGCGTTTTCAGGTAAAACACTTATAAAGGTATGCGCTCCGCTGTGGTGGTAGTGTTGGGAGGGGGTTTCGGGTATAATAACATTTTACTCGACGAGCGTAGCGCTGCAAGCAATGGAACAATGCACCGTTGTTGGTGAGAAACGGTTCTTGTCGTATACTCATAGTGCCGTTTCGGTAAACTGGATTATGGAAAGTGGATATGATTGTAGGTAGAGATGCACAAAAGTAAGAAAAAAGAGAAAAACCCAGGTGAAGTGATGTCTCGGACTCGTTCTTTTTTTTTTTTTTTTGTATTACTATTGCATTGTGATATCATCCTCTGTCGCCTCTCACGCGCGCCACAACGTTATTACTTGAATGTGAAATGAATATGCAGAGCAATGTCCCTGGTTGTCCCTTTGGGCAGTAGAAGTCTGCATTTGGGATCTGCATATTGTGTGTTGCTATAGATACAGATACTTTGTGTTGTTTTCTTTTATTTTTACATTATTGTTGTTTTCCTTTATCTTTATTCTTTTTTTTTTTTTTTGAAAAGGAGAATGTATTTCAGTTTTTATTTGCTTTTTTATATTAGGTACTACTTGCAGACAGGATAAGGAACTAGCTGTTTGTTATGAATATGAAATGAGATCTGAAGGAATTTGCAAGCAGACATTTGGTCGCTGGGCTTGACCCAAATGGCGAGAAGGGTGATTCGAATTGCTGAATTTGTTGTTAAGATTATGTTTCAAAACATATCATATTATTTCCTTTCTTATTTTTCAAAATGGTTACATAAGGCCATTGGATGATATGTTAAAAATATTTTTTACAAATTCTGATTCATCTTTAAAGTTTTTTAGAGTTGATACCCATATTGTTGAGAGTATTCCTCTCCGTAGAAGCAATACTATTTGATGGAACTGGGTTGAATTGACATCCTTCTCAATCCGACAATTTCGCTTGTTGACGTAGGTATCTGTGCATCCTTGACCTCATCACCGAAGATGTTTACTTTGCTGAAATAGAGGACATTTTCAATGAAGCAAACCCACAGCATTGCTATGGTACTTTTTCCGTCTAATGTTTTTTTTGGATATTTTTGCTGATGCAGGCTCAAATCCCACAAATTTGTTAATAATTTTTTACGCAGTAATCACTACCAGTAAAAAGTCGAAGAAGATATTTCTCTTCGAACTTTTAGCATTTACATATTGACTGAGGCGGTCTTGATAAGAAGATAAGTATAAAATTATTATTCCAACGCAAAAATCGAAATCAAATCAAAGGAAAGGACGTTGTATGCTGTCGATTACAGGAATGTAGATTTTTTGGTAAGGGGAAACGGCAGGAGAAAACCTCGTCGGGTAAACTATCCAAATTCGTGTTGTTCGGCTAAACAAAGAATCTCTGTATTTCACAGTACGGTAATTATACCGTGTTTTTGCTGTTTAATATTTAAACTGGACCGATTTTCATGATTCTTACTTGCGATTATAGGGACTATAAGGCAAGTTTAGAATTCGTGAATAATAAAAAATTGAGATAACAATCAAACATGCCATTACGATCATAGAGAAGTCTAAAACAGTGATCGAGAAAAAATGTCTGTCTGTCTGTCTGTCAGTATGTATAACGAGCTGCAGCCTTAACGGCTTAAGCGATTATCTTCAAACTTGGTGTGTGTGATTGTTTTGGCATTCCCCAGAGATGAAATTGAAATTTTATTTTTAGCCCTAAAAATAACGGTTCCTGCCATATGACCGTTTAGGAAAATCTTATTTTTCTCAAAAACGGCTCCAACGATTTTAATCAAAATTTTTGAGAATTTTTTTGTTGGTATTAGCTATCATTTGATTAGAACCACATATACGGGAAAAGTCTATTAACGGGACCTTTCATATACCGGTTTTCTTAATTTTTGGCTTTCTCGGTTACGGCTAATTGGATTTCTGTCAAATTTTATATTTAGGAAGATCTAGGTAGCTTAAATAATTCTGCATATCAAAATGTTTAATAACTTTTTTTTTTTCTAATTAAAATTAATTTTTGAATTTTTTTCTTTTTTTTGAAAAAATCAATATTTTGAAAACTAATCAAAAAAATAAATTTAATTTTATAATCACATGTATATCAATAAACTCTAAAAAAACTGCATATTAAAATTAAAAAACAATTTAAAAAAAAAAAAAAAACTAAAAATAAAAAACTGGATTTTATGACAACCGGTCCTACAATTTTCGAAATACTTTTTTTATACTTCATACTTCATTTTTACTTAAAACCGTTAAGTATTGTGGTTTTGATAGTTCTTATAAGTTCAAACTGTGATGTTACTTTCAACGTAAATGTTGAATTTACGATTTTTTATCGTAATCTACGCAAATCAAAAAACGAATAAATTTGCAGAAAAAAAAATAAAAACTTTTCCATCTTAAAATAAAATTAGTGCTAACATCAAAAATAAGTATTTTTTTTTTTATTTTCATATTTGTTTTAATAAATCCGCCGTCGAAATGAACGTTTAAAAAGTCATAAAAATCGGTCCAGTTTTGAATTTGTTTAGCCAAAAAAACCAGGTTGCCGCGAAAGTGTATAATTACACAAAGTACGTCCGAAATTGGGCTCAAAATATTTGGAGATAAACACATCGTTAGAACAGTTACGTCACTGGAACATGTCTCTCCCTTTTCCAACGTTATTTCTACGGTCAATGTTCTAGAGAAATAGATAGTTGCATTCCTTCCTTTAAACAATTTCACTAGAACTAGCAGCGAAATGGTCTGTGAGCAAGATTGCTTTCTCTAAAGACCAAACAAATGGTTTGTCATTGCCGAGGATGTTGAGGAGTTTTTAATATTTTTTTTACAAAAGACACACCAATTTTACTACCTTTGGGACATTGCAGGAGTGCGATTCTGCTCCAATATTTCATCGTCTTTGCAAACGTCGGTTAAGGTTCTGTATCTTTGATAGTATCTTTTTCACGTTAGATAAAACTTCAATCTTGCAGTAACAGTTCTCCATTCTTTTTTTTTCGATGAATCCGGTGTTCCTTTTTTCTATTCTTTCCTTGTATCTCTCAATCGGAAAAGAATTTTACAATTTTAGCCGTCTGTCGCCAAACTTCCCTACATCATAACCTTTTCTTGGCGTTGGTCGACACATCCCGCAGGCGTAGCTTGGATGAAACGTATAATGGTCCGAATCAATGTTTGTTCGAAAATTTCTGACCTTCTTGATACATATGGGAGCAGTGCCATGTCGTCAATATGCTTGAACATTTGTTGGTCAGGAGTCCCTTTGTGTCCATGTCCCTTTGTGAATGTTGATGAATAAGACAGGGAAGTGTTTACGTGAAAAAGTTTTGGAATAGCACTTGGCAATGTTAACTTCCCAACATATTTCGGAGCACCGAATACAAAAACTCTCGAAATCTTGTTGGAAGTGGGAAGACAACCAGTTGAAGAAATTATCTTGAAGGACAAAGAATCACCTGCGTCCATAGAGTTAAATATATTTTAATGATGTTGATAGTGAGAATAAAAAGAAACAGACCTAAGGGGCTGCCTTGAGGGACACCGATGTTAGGTAGAAAAGGGCAATGTACTTCCGAAACAAAGTAAAATCGGTTTTCTAGATAGTTCATGAGTTCAAAGCTAATTCAAAGGATTAAAAACAATTTAAAGATTTCATAACTGAAAGAGAGAGAAGACGGTACCGATTAGATTTCCTTTTAGAGATGACTAATTGATAAAAAAGATTACTTAGATTCCATTTCGTCTAAATAGCTTTGGTAAAGAGAGTTCTAGAGAAGCAGAAAATGTGTCTAGAAAAGGGAACATAAAGAGAGATAGATTTTTATAATTTTCTATGGAATATGTCATACTTATTTTACATTCAGATCAGAAACTCTGTTAGGATGTTCATTTATTTTCTTTCTGAAATTCTTAAGAAGATAGAAAAGCAAGAGAATTGGAATGCACAAGAGACTCGTTAAAGAATGATGCACGAGAAGCTACAGAATGAGAAAACTCTTGGAACGAATTCCAAGAACAAGACCAGCTAACTGAACACCAACATTAAAATATCTAAAAAAAAATCGAGGGATTTCTTCGAGCCACTATGTATATTATTTTGTAAAAATCAGTCACAAGAAAACAATCAGGTTAGGTTGGCTTTCGTTGGACATGATGTAGTATAACAAATAACATTGTCTTTAGAAATTCTTTGATTGTTTGTCTTGTATTTAGCCTCGAAATCAATATCCTTTTTGAATGGATAACTTGGCCTCTTAACAGCTTAAGGCATGTGCTCCAATAAGCCATCAAATATGACTTTTCCAATACGGCATCAGAATGGCAAAACAATGTATTTTAAATAAATGAAATATCATACATATAGAGGATTTAATTTATGGCTATGAAAACACACCCAACCTTTCACAAAATATTGTATCTTTTTCATCGTTACAAAACCCAACATTTCCTTGGTTTAACCAAACAAAACTTTTCTGATCTCTTAATCTCGTCCAATGCAACGTAGATAATTCCAATTATACACACACTTCTGGTTAAAGCCCATTCAGCAATCATTTGGCTAGTGTTAACCTCATTCGAAAACATATCTGCCCAAAACCAAAATCATATTGAAAATGTTTTAAAACATCTGGACTGGATGCTCGTCCAACTAACAAGACACACGTTCCCTGACATCAATGGCCAGAGTTTTTGTCGTTGCACCAAATATCAGAGGATATAATTTTCTCCAACAAAATGCATCTCATCGAAGGCATATCACCAGAGTGTCTGATGGTAAACACCATCTAGCATCAAGCCATGCAACACACATCAATTGATTTGATAATCGTTTGTGTTGTTAATTACCTTTAAAATGGCACATGCACAACACACCCTGTATTCAAATGAGGCGCACCACACACAGAAACAAGCCTTCGTTCTTGGGCGGGCGGAGCGCGGCAGCAACGGCAATGAGTGTTTTGCATTATGGAAATCAGGAATTAGGACACTTTGTTGGGAAACATTCACAAAAACACACAAACAAAGGACTCATAGTTCCTCTCAGATGCCGGATGATGTTAATAGTTGCAACAACAACAACATCCGAATAGATGAGTGGGTTCGTAATTATTGCTCCGATGGCGACGAAAGAGGTATCATCAATTTTCCAAACCATTGGATTGGATGGAATGCAAATGTGCCTCCTAAGACATGATACCAGAGATCATGTTAGGCATTCAATCCGGTAATTTATTATTACCTAGTAAAATAATTCCAAGATGTGATCTCAATTTCAAGACTTGTAACCGAATAGGTTGTGATCGTCTCCTATTTGTGTGGCGTTTGGGTGGAGATTGTAAGATGAGCAGAGCAGTGTGGCTAGGATGATATGCAATAACTAGATAATTGTGCATCGGTTTTGATTGAAGAGATGCACGTGACAGAGCAGGTGGTGAGCTATTATGTTCGGATACCTGATTAAATGGCATTTTAGAAGAATGTGGTATGAGGAGGTGACACGTTTGAGTGCCTTTGCTTTCCCAGAGACTTTTTCTTAATTGATGCACTATCGATCCATATCGTTAGTAGTTACTTGATGTGGAACCACAATTTGGTAAAGATATGGATAATGGAGATGTCTCCAGTTGCTCCTGCAACGTTGATTGAAGGTTTCAATACTTGCTTAAAATATCAAATGGATCTTGGTAGATCTTTGTTGCGTGTCCAACCACCATCGATTCTAATATTTTCCAAATCGGATCAATGACATTGTCCATATTTAAGTGACAAGATAAAAGCTGGGCATTCACGAAGACTTTTATTTGTAAGAGTGAGAGAGTCCTCAGGGCCAGTGTAGCGTGAGGGTTCTCAGGGTCGAATGTGGGACAAAAGAAAAAAAAATTCAAAAAAATTAAGCAAAGAGAAAATATTTTAAGCAAAGAAAAAAATTTAAAGTTGGCAACCGTGTTCACGCCTTAAGTGTTCCTTTAACAAGAACGGTGGAGGAGAATCCGACCGTCGCCGAGGCCGATGGCCTCAGTAGCCAGTGCTTATAAGTGTCTCAACTTCGTAGATTTATCTACGGGGCAGATCAATATGTATGTATGTCGCGTCGCAAATGAAAATGTCAAAACTAAGGTGAAGATACGCTTAATTGTAATACTTTGGAATTTATGGACAGTGGAAGTAACCAAGGTGAAGATATGTTTATCCTCTGTTGTATCCGTTGCTGGTTCTCTCGTAGAACGGGCCTCCATCGTTGTTCATTATATCCTCGAATCGGTCGTCTGTGATGGCTCGAGTGTTGAGGTAGCGATGGTTGGGCTCTAGTTGTTTCTGGATTTCCAAGTTGGGGTGATCCTCCAAGTTCCTTAAAATACTTATGGAGAGCTGTGTCATGAACTGATTTATTGAGATCAGTTTGGAGTCTTCATATAGCTTCTTGTTTGGGACATATTTCCTTGTAATGGGGTTTCGGTGTAGACCTGTACAGATACGTAGGATCTTCCTTTCAAAAAATTCCATCTTCTTCATATATGTTGGTGATATGGTTAACCAAATAGGACAAGCGTACGAACTGGACGGATCAGCTGTTTATAGATGAGGAGCTTAGTATTAGTGCTTAGTCCGTTTCTTCTTCTAACAAGTGGGTGGACCATATGTAGGGAGAAGTTGGCTCTCTTAAGCATAAATGACGCGTGCTTGTTGAATTTGTAGCGGTTAGAGAAATTCACTCCAAGGTATTTTGCTGTTGTTTTTGTCGGGCAGCTTAATACTGATATTATCACAGCTTGATGCGAAACCACTTCGACCTCTTGTTGATGTTGTTGGGGTTCTGAAGCAGATAAGCTCGCTCTTATCGCTATTTATCTTTAGTCCCCATTTAAGGTAGTAGTCTCACAAGTTTCTTATGTGATCTTCAACTCTCCTGGCTGCGATTTTGGTGAAATGGATGTTGCATATGTTAAGGAGTCATCGGCATATAGCTTCGTTTTCGTCCCTAGGATGTTGGTAGGCTGGTCAGCTGTATAAAGGTTGAAAAGTTAGGGGGCCCAACTTGGAACCTTGTGGAACTCCAGCGCTGATCGTCTTTCTTCATGAATATTCTTTGTTTACATGTACATAAAAGGATTTATGGGTCAGAAAATTCAAACTTCACAGTTTGAATATTAGTCCTTTTATGCAAACTGTGTCCAAGGCCTTTTCGATTTCCAGTAAACAGGCGACTATCATTTCTTTCTTGTTGAGTCCATGTGTCACGTCGGAGTGCAGTCCAAGAAGCGGATGAATGGTGGAGTGTCGTGCTCGGAAACAATACTGACATTCAGGTATGATTTCCCTTTCCCTGAAGAAATGATGAAGCTTTTTCAAGATAAGTCCCTCCAATATATCTGACACAGCATAGAAGCGAAATCGGCCGATATCCTTCGACGCTAGTCCTCTTGGTTTTCTTCGGAACGGGCACTACTTTCACCGTTTTCCATGCTTCGGGGAAGTAGCTGTTATTCAGGCAGTTGTTGAAGATGATCGTCAGCAGTAGAATGGCGAGATTTGATAGCTTTTTAAGCAAAAAGTTAAAAATCCCATCATTTCCTGCTGACTTCTTATAATTTTCTCCGTGGATTATGTCAGTTACTTCCTCCATGGAAGTAAAAGCATCTCCAGTTGGTCCAAGTACTTTATATGGGTTTTTTTTCGGGATAGGCTTATAAAAATAGAGGATCAAGATAAATAGATCATTCATTTATAAGAATTTTCGCAAAAAAAATAAAAAATAAAAGAGGAGATACCGATGCACATTAGTTTTAAAGTTCTGCATATCAAAATGGGAGGGAAAAACAGAGCCTGGCAAAGCATTCCACATTCGTGTGGTACGACTAAAGAAAGAATCTCTATACTTAACAGTACGTCCGAAGTTAGGCTCAAGGGTAAACTGATGGGCATTCCTAGCAGTTCGAGTATTACGGTTGAATCGTTTCAGGGTAGGAATGCAGCTGGCTATTTCGCTTGAGCATTGTTTGTAAAAATAACGATAGAATAACGCAAGGCACGAAACATTACGGCGGTGCTCAAGAGATGTAAATGTTTCTGTTATTGTTCGATCCCCTATCATTTTCAAAGCTCTTATTTGAATTCTATCTAGAAAACTCAAGTGGGTTATACGAGCACCTGCCCAAATATGGGAATTATACTCGAGTTTGGGTCGAATATATGCTTTATATACTATAGCCAAATCAGAAGGGGTAAAGAACTTCTTGCATCTTCGAAGGAAACCTAAACACTTCGCAGCATTCTTTGCGATGTCAAATATGTGGTCATTCCACAGAAGGTGGTCTGTAATGCACATACCGAGAACTGAGAGGTGTTCTGTTTCTTCAATGCAAGTGCCGCTCATGGATAGTGGCATTGGAGGTATGTTTTGCTTTAACGACAAAAGAGTTTTAGAAGCATTAAATTCTACGCGATTTCTTATTCCCCATTGTACAATGCTGTCAAGATCAGAATTTAATGAACTTATCATACGCTGCCGTTGCAGTTCAACATCCGAAGAACATGGATGTGAATCTGGATTAGTTGATTCAGATAATAAGTCATTGATAAATATAAGGAAAAGAGTCGGAGACAAAACAGAGCCCTGGGGCACACCAGCATTTATTTTGTGAATATCAGATTTGAAACCGTCCAATACAACTTGAATTGAGCGGTTCGAAAGGTAGTTACTAATCCAACGAAGAAGAGATTCATCGAGTCCAAATGCACGCATTTTCGATAAAAGGGCTTGATGCCAAACTCTATCAAATGCCTTAGAAATATCAAGTGCAATAATTTTGCTTTCCCCAAAACGATGGAGAGATTGGTTCCACTTTTCGGTGAGATATACCATCAAATCACCAGTGGACCTGTTGCTACGAAAGCCGTACTGCCGGTCATTAAGAAGCTTTCGTTCTTCGAGATATTTTTTAAGCTGAAAATTAATCAGCGTTTCCATGACCTTAGAAAGAAGGGACGTTAGTGCAATTGGTCGGTAGTTTGAGGGTGCAGAAGATTCGCCTTTTTTTGGGGATAGGCTGGACAAATGCTGTTTTCCATGCACTCGGAAAGAGTCCAGAGGAATAGGACCGATGGAAAAGCTTACACAAAGGTTTTGCCAGCGTTGAAGAACACCTCTTCAGAACAATAGCGGGGATACAATCCGGGCCAGCGGATTTATTTATGTTGAGATCTTTCAATACTCTTGCGACTGAACGAGTGCGAAAGAAGATTGGTTCCATAAATTCATTTACGCTCTCGAGTACAGGAGGAGTTATGATACCTGAATTGTATTGTTGAAAGCATCCTCAATGTCAAGAAAGGAATCTAAGATTTCAAGAGTAATCTCGGAAAATACAGCGATTTGTAAAATTGTAAGATTGTAAGAAAGCTATCAGTTTTTAGTTTTCTGCCACGGTTGATTGAGTTTTTAAACTTTTCGTCTGAAATTTAAGTGTCTGAGAAGCGTGAGTGATACCAACCGAGAAGTCCAGATTAAAACCAAATTATATTCGTTCAAAAATAAGATAGAAAAGATAATGAAAAAAAAAATCTTTGATTGCGGTGTATTTAATCCGATCCACAAATTGAATGCTTCAAACGTGCACATCTAAGGAAGGATTTCAGAAAACCTTAACTCAAATGGTCTTAATAGAATAGCGTTATCTCGGATTTTTTCCAATAAAATGTTGACATCCATGAGAAAAAAAACCTTTCCGATTAAAAGGGGGAAAATCATTTCTTTTTCCTTTTTTTATTTTCCCTCTTAACGATGGCCATTTAACCAAAAGAGCCCATCAATCCAAACCTCAAACTGACTAATGGATTTTTCTCAGAGTGTCCATCATCAGCCACATTTTTTTTCGTGTGGTCTTTCTTTTTACGAAATTTATTCATGTGCTTGGTGAATTAACTTTTAACACAAAAATGCACCACAGAATGACGCATTTCCAATTTGATTCGTTTTTCTTCTTTTTTTTTTCAAGGAAAACCCAGTTTTTATTTTGTGACTTCGGTCACCCAAATCTACACCCTAGTGATGTGTAAAATGGAATCTTTTCTCCATTTTATCATTCGGATCAAAAGGATAAACTTAGTAGGGATATTCAGTGATATAATGTTTAACATGGCTCATCGCCATGACCTGAAACCTCAAATGCTCTGCGGCTGTTATAACGAATTGAGAATTGTTAGTTGATGATATCCTTAAGAAGTTTTGATCCAACACAAATAAAAATATTTATACAACTGGATATCAAAGCAAAACTTATCAACCTGATATGATAGTAGGTCATACAAACTGTATCCTTTTGGTAGATAATCCATATTCGATATACCTTTTCAGATCTTGAACCTGACATTATAGTAAATTTGCTTCTGTTTCACAAGTCAAATGTATTCTCGAAGCCGCAAGGAGGTCCTTACGATGCCATCATAAGAAAAGGATTATGATCTCCTCAAGAAAAGAAGGACCAACCGAAGGGGCAAAAGGAAAAACACCAATAATGTTATAATTCCACTTCTTATTCTCATAAAGATTGTTATCACCCCTGCAGTCATTTTGATGGATAAATATTTACGATAAGGACTCTCTTAAAAAAAAAAACAAGGTTCTCCCTCAGATGCTCCAAGCTTCGTAGATATAAATTATAATATCCTTTTTGTTATTTGCCATTGAACTCATGTTACCTCTTGTGATGTTGTTTGCTTGGGGTTTCTGGCCCCTATATGCACACATGTGCGGCAATGGCAATTATATTAGCCTCAAGGAGCGTGGAGCACTAAAATTGAAACTCAGGCTATACACTATTGTTCGCTTGGGAGTCACTTAAGGACATTGTCTTGCATAATATGCCGCACTTATGGAAGGGAGTTGATAAAATCGCCTTCCTATACATATATATATATATCGGAGGAGCAATTTGTGTCTTTTTCCTACACCTCATCCCTATGGCCACCCAAAAGTCGCCCAACTTGGCTCAATTTCAAAAACCGACTGTTCATCCTTTTTTTGTTTGCTCGGAGAACCCTGTGCTGCAGGACAAAACTGAAAGATGCCCGTTCATTGAAGCCCAATATATGACAGTAGATAGAAATTTATATACGTATACCGTTATAAAAAAACACAGCTACACTTGGGCGAAAAAAGAAATCTCCATTTGATGTACATAAATGCCTTAAGGACATACTGAGGCTCAGTCGTTCAGCAACTGTGGAAGAGTGGAGACTACGTTGACGACTTTCACAGTGATAGTAATTTTTTCAAGTGATTATTTTTATGAATTAAAGTAATTACAGTAAAAGTTAGTTTGTTTTTTGCCAAAAGGCAAACAATTTCATTAATTTTTGTTATTTTTGCTTTTAATAAAGCCAAAATTCAGTGCAAAGTAATTTGGATATAAAAAAAAAGCTTTTTTAAAAGCTAAACATTTGTAGATCTTTGGGCAAGCAAGTCCAAAGCTATATCTACACCAAAAAGCCATCTCTATTATATACGAGTTTAGCTCAAGTGGTAGAGTGGCCGATCGCGGCGCAGATGAACCCAGGTTCGAATCCGGCCTGGGTGAATTCACAAACTTTTTTTGGGAAAAAGTGTTAGACAGTAGAAATAGTCTAGAAGGCGGCAAATTACCGCAAAACAAGAACATGGCGCCATCGGATGATGAGCCAGAAAAATCGGCTGATGTCCCAATGACGTCAGTAAAAAGGCGAAAAAAACAATTTAAGCCTAATCTGGTGAAAAGGCAAACCAGGGCAACTCCGGCCATAGTAACAACCGTAGGGGAGTTGGAAAAAGAGCGGCCAGCCAAGTCTAATGCCGCCGAGAAGATACGTCAGCAGCTGGAAGTTGCTGGCGTGACGTCGGACATATCTGTGTCGTATGTGTCCGACGAAGGAGAGGGGCACTACACAAGCACCCCTGACGACACAACAGTTGCCGAAGGCAACAACAACAACAACACCAATACAAAAAAAATGCCTTCCTCATCAGAGTCAGATGATGAGGAAGAAGTAATTAGCGACTTTGAGCGCAAAATCCTGGCGGTCAGAACCAAACAGGAAAATAGAAGGAAGGCGGAAAGGCTCGCCAAAGAGCAAAAGGAGGCAGCCAAGCTTAAGGCCCTCCAGACGGCTGAGCAGCAGAAGCAGCAACTACAACAACAGCAGCAAGCACAGCTGCAGAAACAACAACCACAGCAGCAGCAAAAACAACAGCCTGCTAAGCAACAACAGCAAAAAGAACAGCAAACAAAGATGGATCAACCATCTACGTCTAAAAAGGCACAACAGCAGCAGCAGATCCAACAGCAGCAGCAGAACCAACAGCAGCAGCAGAACCAACAGCAGCAGCAAAACCAACAGCAGCAGCAAAACCAACAGCAGCAGAGACAACAGCAGCTGAGACAACAGCAGCAGAGTCAACAGCAGCAGATAAAACAGCAGATGCAGCAGCAACAGCCATCGCAGCCAATACAAAAAAAAGGTAAGGTGCCGCCAATAAATACATTTAAAATAAATCTAAAAGAAACTATAGATATTTGTAAGGACGCCATAGGCGACAACTTTTTAATAAAAAGATTGAGCAATGATAGGCATGCTATCCACTGCTTCTCAGTGGATCAGCACAACAAAGTCAAAAAGATCCTCCAAAAAACGGCCACTGAACACTACAGTTTCACGCCGAAAGAGGAAAAAATCCAAACGGTCCTCTTAAAGGGCCTTGACAGCTCCACTGACACGGTGGCGCTTTTAAGCGAACTCCGTCGGGTAGCGACGAACGATCTCGAGTTCGTGGGGGTCAAGCCTTTCACGACTGCCAGAGCCAGACGGGAGCAACGGAAATTACCGTTCTTCCTGGTGCAGCTGTCGCCCAAAAGCAAACTGGATAGTCTACGGAAAATTACCAACGTAGACTACCAGGTTGTAACCTGGGACAAATTAAAGAGACGCGGCGACATGCTTCAATGCATGCGCTGCCAAAGGTTCGGGCATGCCGCGGCGAACTGCGGTATGCAGTCTCGCTGCGTGAAATGCAGTGAGAACCACAATATAGGTGAGTGTAAACTCGGACAGGAAAGGGTCGAAGATAAGACTCTACTTAAATGTGTGCTTTGCGGAGGCGAGGGGCACCCTGCTAGTTATCGGGGCTGTCCTAAGTTTCAGCAGATAAAGCAAACAAAAGCTCCGAAGGTGGTGGAGAGGCGACCTATTTTTGCTCCTGCACCGATAGCCGTTGTGCCCCAAATCTCTTACGCCCAAATGGCGGCAGGGAGGGCAACAACAACGGTACAGCCACAACCAAAGGTTGCCAAGCAGGCCCCCGTGCCTACGGCACCTGCGGGACAGGCCGATATAATGACTGTGTTGCTGGCCATGCAGGCCCAGTTAACCAGCCTACAACAACAGCTCGGAAAGCAGGAGGAAAGACTAGACCGTGTCTACGCTTACCTTCCCAGCTTAGGGCAATTTAGACCATAATGGGCGCGCTGTACGAGAACCCCTTTAAAATCCTGGCTGTGAATGTAAATTCACTAATCAGGACCGAACGTAGAGCAAATTTGTTTCAATTGTTGCATGATCACAGTCCAGATGTCTTTTTGGCTAGCGAAACCAAGCTAAACCAGAAACACAAACTGACTCATAACAAATACAATATCGTAAGAAGGGACCGGCCCAACGCCACTCGTGGGGGCGGCGTCGCTATCTTTTTACGAAAAGGTATTGATCATAAGGTCATATATAACAGTGAAGTGCGAAGATTCGAGTTGTTAGAAGCTTGCATCATATGCATTCCTCTCCAACATGGGAAGCGAATGTATGTGATTGCAGTGTACGCACAAGAAGCACCTCAACCTGCAAACTTTATTGCAGAGCTCGAAAAACTTTTCGAGTGCCTTAGTTTGCACTCGGATGAAAACTACTACATTATCGCTGGAGATTTTAATGCCAAACACGAAGATTGGGGAAATCAAATCCAAAATCCAAGGGGATACCATCTTTTTGATTGGATGGGTCGACACCATATTGAGTATAAAATCGACCTTCTTGCTACAGATAGACCATCGTTCCCAAGGAGCGGTGCTTTTCTAGATCTACTACTGTTAGACTCAAGACTGACAGTAACTGACTCTGTGGGCCAACAGACAAGAAACTGTTTACAGACGGTAGAATACGACAGTGACCACTGCGGACTTTCCGCCGTCATACAGCTACCAAATGAACTTGTGGTCTTGGATGAATTTGTGCCTGCGCGCTCTTACAATTTTAGTAAGGCACGCTGGCCACGTTTCTCCAACACCTTGACAAGAGAACTCCTCTCTAACGACATTGTGCCTCCAAACGACAGGAATCTATCGAACGTAGAGATCGATGGATACCTGCTTCAGATGGATGGTGTCATAAAACAAACGATGGACAGAACGATCCCACGATACAAAGAACATAACGCAACTGAAATGTACAAGAACGCGACAATAGACGCACTACATAGACAAAAAAGTGGCCTCCTGACAAGATTAAAACTCTTGTACAGGCGGTTTACTGACAGAAACGATCTGGAGATTAGGACACTGAAGTCTTCAATCAAAAATATCAACTCGCTCATTAAACAAAACTATCGATTGTCTATTAACTCTTACTGGGATAACAGAATTCGAGCCGTTAATTCTAGCGACCCGAGTATGTTTCCCGAGATTAATAAAATCTTTAGAAAGAATACTCAAAATGATCTTCCGTGTCTTAAGCTCCAAAGAACGACAGACAACGAAAACATACTTCTGACCGCAGGAGTAGATCTGGGGGACGCCGTCTTGGACGACGAATTCTTTGTGATCGAAGATCCATTGGAGAAGGTTGAGACAGTGGGTTCTGCTTTTCAGCAAGTGTATAAGGTGAATGAGTCCATTCATCCAAATCACGACCTGGAGAACAGAGCTCTGCTGAATCACTTCTACCTGCGAAATAGCATCACGCAATGGCGATCTGAGAATCTTGGTTTTACCGGATTCAATGAAGACAATCTGGCAAATGCCACCGTCGCCGAGCGAAATGGGCCAAGTTCCCTGCTCATCTCGAAGGTCGAACTACAAATGATCTTCGCATCATTAAAGAAAAAGAAGTCAGCAGGAGTCGATGGTATACCCAATGTTGTACTGCGACATCTCCCTGAGGATGCAATTAACATATACACAACACTGTTCAACAACGCGCTGAATAATGCATATTATCCAGTGAGTTGGAAGACAGCTGTAGTACATCCTCTCCCCAAAAAGGGAAAGGACAATTCCAATCCGGCAAATCTCCGGTCGATAAGTCTTCTTCCGAGTATCAGCAAGGTATTCGAAAAAGTTATCAATAGAGCTCTGTCCAAGTGGGCCGAGGACAAAAATATAATTCCAGACACACAGTTCGGCTTTAAGGCGGGACATGACACAATTCATGCCGCGTCTAAGTTAGTATCTGCTGTCCAATGGAACAATGCTAAAAATCAATGCACGGGTGCCTGTCTGGTTGATTTGGAGAAGGCTTTTGACACCGTATGGTTAGAAGGTCTGTATCTGAAGCTAACCAGATGGGGCATAAGTAAACCACTGTTATATATGCTTTACGACATGCTTAATGGTAGAAAGTTTGTTGTCAAGAGTGGCAATTTAACATCTACCACAACGTTTGATATTAAAAACGGTCTGCAACAGGGAGCGGTGAACTCGCCGATTCTCTTTAGTATTTACACCAGCGATCTCATTGGGAGTCTACCTCATGCAATTGCGTATGCCGATGATTTAGTTGCGTACAGAACAGGTCCAAAAGTTGAAGTCATCAGAATTCTCTTGCAACGTGATTTCGATAAAATTCAAAAGTACTGTAACGATTGGAAGCTGAAGATTAACTTCCAGAAATGTGAAACTATCCTGTTTAGAACCCCTTTGTCTGGGGCCTCTAGGGATACGAGAAAGAACTGGCGCAAGCTAGTGATCGCTGGGCCACATGGACATCCACTGGCGAGTAAAAATGTAGTAAAGTACCTTGGCATCTGGTTGGATCAGTATCTATATTTCAATCGACATGTAGAGGCTGCTCTGGCCAGGGCTAGGGGAGCTTTTGCCCTGACAAGACGGTTGTTTTATAGCAGCCGCCTTGATAGCAGGGTGAAAGTGATTTGCTACATGGCCCTAATCAGGCCGATGATTGCCTATGGATGCCCTGTGTGGTTCAACGTTGCACCATCTCTAATGGAAAAGATTCGGGTGTTCGAGAGACAGTGCCTTCGCACTTGTCTCGGTCTTTATAGAACACCAGAGTCGGAGTACAAACACCATTATTCCAACGAGGTCCTATACAACGGGGCCAATATAAACAGGATAGATAACTTTTTAATTAAGCTCATTCGCGGACACATTGCAAGGGCGATGACCTCAACTAATGGACAAATCTTCGGGGCTTACTACCCCCAAGATGAATATTTTGAAAGCACACGTTCGAGTGGTTTTATCCCGCCCGAGGCTTTCCTATACCTTGATAGTCGAGGGCTGATTCAGGATAGATCGGCGATTCCGTTGATCTACCACGTCGGCCGCAGAACAGTCGATAGGCGGCTCCTCTACGACCGAGACATAGTCGCTGGGAGCGAAGCAGAGCGCCTCCGTTTCAGTAGGGCCGTGCCCGACCGGGATCGGAAGGAAGCCCTAGATCAGGTCCACCAATTTTGGTGGCTTAGCTAAAACCCGACCATTTTTAGTCGACATAGACGAAATATCGCCTATGGCCGACTTACATATATCTTTAGTATCTAAGTTAGGTAGGGCAGTTGCGGCGGCACCAAAAAAAAAAAAAAAAAAAAAATAAAAAAAAAAAAAAAAAAAAAAAAAAAAAAAAAAAAAAAAAAAAAAAAAAAAAAAAAAAAAAAAATATAAAATTTCCAAAAATACAAAAAAAATATAAAAACACGAAAATAAAAAAAAAAAGCTTGCTGTGGCTGTTCTAATTTTAAGTAATTTTAAGTATTTTTGATTTATTTTAAGTAATTTTAAGTTTACTTTTAGTTTATTTTAAGTTCGTTTTTAAGTAGTTAAGATAGATTAAGTAAAATAGATAAAAATAATCCAGTTTTTTTAACTTTCTGGGAAAAAATAAAACCCGATATAGATAAGATAAATTTAAGTTATTTTTAGGCCGAAAGGCAATTAAAATTAAGTTAGAGATTAATTTAGAGCGCCCGCATAGGGCCAGTAAGTTACTTAAGATGATATTTTTAGCTAGTTTTAAGATTTTTGTCTAGCATTTAAGTAGATATAAGAAAAAGTTAAAATAAAAATCCCTTAAAAGTAAAAAGTAAAGTGGCCGATCGCGGCGCAGATGAACCCAGGTTCGAATCCGGCCTGGGTGAATTCACAAACTTTTTTTGGGAAAAAGTGTTAGACAGTAGAAATAGTCTAGAAGGCGGCAAATTACCGCAAAACAAGAACATGGCGCCATCGGATGATGAGCCAGAAAAATCGGCTGATGTCCCAATGACGTCAGTAAAAAGGCGAAAAAAACAATTTAAGCCTAATCTGGTGAAAAGGCAAACCAGGGCAACTCCGGCCATAGTAACAACCGTAGGGGAGTTGGAAAAAGAGCGGCCAGCCAAGTCTAATGCCGCCGAGAAGATACGTCAGCAGCTGGAAGTTGCTGGCGTGACGTCGGACATATCTGTGTCGTATGTGTCCGACGAAGGAGAGGGGCACTACACAAGCACCCCTGACGACACAACAGTTGCCGAAGGCAACAACAACAACAACACCAATACAAAAAAAATGCCTTCCTCATCAGAGTCAGATGATGAGGAAGAAGTAATTAGCGACTTTGAGCGCAAAATCCTGGCGGTCAGAACCAAACAGGAAAATAGAAGGAAGGCGGAAAGGCTCGCCAAAGAGCAAAAGGAGGCAGCCAAGCTTAAGGCCCTCCAGACGGCTGAGCAGCAGAAGCAGCAACTACAACAACAGCAGCAAGCACAGCTGCAGAAACAACAACCACAGCAGCAGCAAAAACAACAGCCTGCTAAGCAACAACAGCAAAAAGAACAGCAAACAAAGATGGATCAACCATCTACGTCTAAAAAGGCACAACAGCAGCAGCAGATCCAACAGCAGCAGCAGAACCAACAGCAGCAGCAGAACCAACAGCAGCAGCAAAACCAACAGCAGCAGAGACAACAGCAGCTGAGACAACAGCAGCAGAGTCAACAGCAGCAGATAAAACAGCAGATGCAGCAGCAACAGCCATCGCAGCCAATACAAAAAAAAGGTAAGGTGCCGCCAATAAATACATTTAAAATAAATCTAAAAGAAACTATAGATATTTGTAAGGACGCCATAGGCGACAACTTTTTAATAAAAAGATTGAGCAATGATAGGCATGCTATCCACTGCTTCTCAGTGGATCAGCACAACAAAGTCAAAAAGATCCTCCAAAAAACGGCCACTGAACACTACAGTTTCACGCCGAAAGAGGAAAAAATTCAGACGGTCCTCTTAAAGGGCCTTGATAGCTCCACTGACACGGTGGCGCTTTTAAGCGAACTCCGTCGGGTAGCGACGAACGATCTCGAGTTCGTGGGGGTCAAGCCTTTCACGACTGCCAGAGCCAGACGGGAGCAACGGAAATTACCGTTCTTCCTGGTGCAGCTGTCGCCCAAAAGCAAACTGGATAGTCTACGGAAAATTACCAACGTAGACTACCAGGTTGTAACCTGGGACAAATTAAAGAGACGCGGCGACATGCTTCAATGCATGCGCTGCCAAAGGTTCGGGCATGCCGCGGCGAACTGCGGTATGCAGTCTCGCTGCGTGAAATGCAGTGAGAACCACAATATAGGTGAGTGTAAACTCGGACAGGAAAGGGTCGAAGATAAGACTCTACTTAAATGTGTGCTTTGCGGAGGCGAGGGGCACCCTGCTAGTTATCGGGGCTGTCCTAAGTTTCAGCAGATAAAGCAAACAAAAGCTCCGAAGGTGGTGGAGAGGCGACCTATTTTTGCTCCTGCACCGACAGCCGTTGTGCCCCAAATCTCTTACGCCCAAATGGCGGCAGGGAGGGCAACAACAACGGTACAGCCACAACCAAAGGTTGCCAAGCAGGCCCCCGTGCCTACGGCACCTGCGGGACAGGCCGATATAATGACTGTGTTGCTGGCCATGCAGGCCCAGTTAACCAGCCTACAACAACAGCTCGGAAAGCAGGAGGAAAGACTAGACCGTGTCTACGCTTACCTTCCCAGCTTAGGGCAATTTAGACCATAATGGGCGCGCTGTACGAGAACCCCTTTAAAATCCTGGCTGTGAATGTAAATTCACTAATCAGGACCGAACGTAGAGCAAATTTGTTTCAATTGTTGCATGATCACAGTCCAGATGTCTTTTTGGCTAGCGAAACCAAGCTAAACCAGAAACACAAACTGACTCATAACAAATACAATATCGTAAGAAGGGACCGGCCCAACGCCACTCGTGGGGGCGGCGTCGCTATCTTTTTACGAAAAGGTATTGATCATAAGGTCATATATAACAGTGAAGTGCGAAGATTCGAGTTGTTAGAAGCTTGCATCATATGCATTCCTCTCCAACATGGGAAGCGAATGTATGTGATTGCAGTGTACGCACAAGAAGCACCTCAACCTGCAAACTTTATTGCAGAGCTCGAAAAACTTTTCGAGTGCCTTAGTTTGCACTCGGATGAAAACTACTACATTATCGCTGGAGATTTTAATGCCAAACACGAAGATTGGGGAAATCAAATCCAAAATCCAAGGGGATACCATCTTTTTGATTGGATGGGTCGACACCATATTGAGTATAAAATCGACCTTCTTGCTACAGATAGACCATCGTTCCCAAGGAGCGGTGCTTTTCTAGATCTACTACTGTTAGACTCAAGACTGACAGTAACTGACTCTGTGGGCCAACAGACAAGAAACTGTTTACAGACGGTAGAATACGACAGTGACCACTGCGGACTTTCCGCCGTCATACAGCTACCAAATGAACTTGTGGTCTTGGATGAATTTGTGCCTGCGCGCTCTTACAATTTTAGTAAGGCACGCTGGCCACGTTTCTCCAACACCTTGACAAGAGAACTCCTCTCTAACGACATTGTGCCTCCAAACGACAGGAATCTATCGAACGTAGAGATCGATGGATACCTGCTTCAGATGGATGGTGTCATAAAACAAACGATGGACAGAACGATCCCACGATACAAAGAACATAACGCAACTGAAATGTACAAGAACGCGACAATAGACGCACTACATAGACAAAAAAGTGGCCTCCTGACAAGATTAAAACTCTTGTACAGGCGGTTTACTGACAGAAACGATCTGGAGATTAGGACACTGAAGTCTTCAATCAAAAATATCAACTCGCTCATTAAACAAAACTATCGATTGTCTATTAACTCTTACTGGGATAACAGAATTCGAGCCGTTAATTCTAGCGACCCGAGTATGTTTCCCGAGATTAATAAAATCTTTAGAAAGAATACTCAAAATGATCTTCCGTGTCTTAAGCTCCAAAGAACGACAGACAACGAAAACATACTTCTGACCGCAGGAGTAGATCTGGGGGACGCCGTCTTGGACGACGAATTCTTTGTGATCGAAGATCCATTGGAGAAGGTTGAGACAGTGGGTTCTGCTTTTCAGCAAGTGTATAAGGTGAATGAGTCCATTCATCCAAATCACGACCTGGAGAACAGAGCTCTGCTGAATCACTTCTACCTGCGAAATAGCATCACGCAATGGCGATCTGAGAATCTTGGTTTTACCGGATTCAATGAAGACAATCTGGCAAATGCCACCGTCGCCGAGCGAAATGGGCCAAGTTCCCTGCTCATCTCGAAGGTCGAACTACAAATGATCTTCGCATCATTAAAGAAAAAGAAGTCAGCAGGAGTCGATGGTATACCCAATGTTGTACTACGACATCTCCCTGAGGAAGCAATAAACATATACACAACACTGTTCAACAACGCGCTGAATAATGCATATTATCCAGTGAGTTGGAAGACAGCAGTTGTACATCCTCTCCCCAAAAAGGGAAAGGACAATTCCAATCCGGCAAATCTCCGGTCGATAAGTCTTCTTCCGAGTATCAGCAAAGTATTCGAAAAAGTTATCAATAGAGCTCTGTCCAAGTGGGCCGAGGACAAAAATATAATTCCAGACACCCAGTTCGGCTTTAAGGCGGGACATGACACAATTCATGCCGCGTCAAAGCTAGTATCTGCTGTCCAATGGAACAATGATAAGAATCAATGCACGGGTGCCTGTCTGGTTGATTTGGAAAAGGCCTTCGACACCGTATGGTTAGAGGGTCTGTATCTGAAGCTAACCAGATGGGACATAAGTAAACCACTGCTATATATGCTTTATGACATGCTTAATGGTAGAAAGTTTGTTGTCAAGAGTGGCAATATAACATCTACCACAACGTTTGATATTAAAAACGGTCTGCAACAGGGAGCGGTGAACTCGCCGATTCTCTTTAGTATTTACACCAGCGATCTCATTGGGAGTCTACCTCATGCAATTGCGTATGCCGATGATTTAGTTGCGTACAGAACAGGTCCAAAAGTTGAAGTCATCAGAATTCTCTTGCAACGTGATTTCGATAAAATTCAACAATATTGTAATGATTGGAAGCTCAAAATCAACTTCCAGAAATGTGAAACTATCCTGTTTAGAACCCCTTTGTCTGGGGCCTCTAGGGATACGAGAAAGAACTGGCGCAAGCTAGTGATAGCTGGGCCACATGGACATCCACTGGCGAGTAAAAGTGTAGTAAAGTACCTTGGCATCTGGTTGGATCAGTATCTATATTTCAATCGACATGTAGAGGCTGCTCTGACCAGGGCTAGGGGAGCTTTTGCCCTGACAAGACGGTTGTTTTATAGCAGCCGCCTTGATAGCAGGGTGAAAGTGATTTGCTACATGGCCCTAATCAGGCCGATGATTGCCTATGGATGCCCTGTGTGGTTCAACGTTGCACCATCTCTAATGGAAAAGATTCGGGTGTTCGAGAGACAGTGCCTTCGCGCTTGTCTCGGTCTTTATAGAACACCAGAGTCGGAGTACAAACACTATTATTCCAACGAGGTCCTATACAACGGGGCCAATACAAACAGGATAGATAACTTTTTAATTAAGCTCATTCGCGGGCACATTGCAAGAGCGATGACCTCAACTAATGGACAAATCTTCGGGGCTTACTACCCCCAAGATGAATATTTTGAAAGCACACGTTCGAGTGGTTTTATCCCGCCCGAGGCTTTCCTATACCTTGATAGTCGAGGGCTGATTCAGGATAGATCGGCGATTCCGTTGATCTACCACGTCGGCCGCAGAACAGTCGATAGGCGGCTCCTCTACGACCGAGACATAGTCGCTGGGAGCGAAGCAGAGCGCCTCCGTTTCAGTAGGGCCGTGCCCGATCGGGATCGGAAGGAAGCCCTAGATCAGGTCCACCAATTTTGGTGGCTTAACTAAAATCCGATAATTTTCAGTCGGCAAAGACGAAATATCGCCTATGGCCGACTACATATATCTTTGTAGCTTTTAGGTAGGTAGGGCAGTTGCGGCGGCACCAAAAAAAAAAAAAAAAAAAAAAAAAAAAAAAAAAAAAAAAAAAAAAAAAAAAAAAAAAAAAAAAAATTATAAAATTTCAAAAAATACAAAAAAAAATATAAAAACACAAAAATCAAAAAAGCTTGCTGTGGCTGTTCTAATTTTAAGTAATTTTAAGTATTTTAGGTTTATTTTAAGTAATTTTAAGTTTATTTTTAGTTTATTTTAAGTTAGTTTTTAAGTAGTTTAAGATAGATTAAGAATACGATAAAGATTACTCAGTTTTTTATTTTTCTGGGTAAAAAATAAAACCCGTAATATATAAGATAATTTTAAGTTATTTTTAGGCCGAAAGGCAATTAAATTAAGTTAAAGATTAATTTAGAGCGCCCGCATAGGGCCAGTAAGTTAATTAAGATGATAGTTTTAGCTAGTTTTAAGATTTTTGTCTAGCATTTAAGTAGATATAAGTAAAAGAAAAATAAAAATCAATTAAAAGTAAAAGTAAAAGTAAAAGACATACTGAGGCTGAGGCATCCTTAAGAAGTATGCCTCTTAAGTGGCCAGAAACATGGGTGGAAAAGAGAAACGAAATGTGAGCCATTTAAAAAATCCTCAGTGGGTTTCGGCTGTTTTAAAAAACTTTTTTTCTCAAAAAAAAAAAAAAAAACGGAGGAAGCATATTTTATAATTTCCTGTGCAAGTAAGTAGACCAATGTCCGGCTTTCGGTTGGAGGTTGTTTATATATTTTTTTAATTTAGTTTCCTTGAATATTAAAGATTTTGGTTGAGTTTTTTTAGCGTAGTACATCCTTTGTGGCAGGGAATTCCGAGCTGGTTTTCATTTTTTGTATTTGTGTTTGTTCTGTTTTTTTTTTTTTTTTTTTTTTAAATATGTAAACAAATTGAAAGGAACTTATGTCCACTTGAGGATTGAGATGGATTAGATTTATTCAGCAGGGAATTAAACTTAAATTCCAAATCGGCATCTTGGTCAACTTGAAAAGAAAAACCTTGCATTGAGATGAGATGAAGAAAATACACATGGATGAGAGAATTTTGTGTTTACATTTCCAAGGAAATTGAGTTTTCTTTCCTGATTTTTTTTTTTTTTGTTGAAATTGCCATGAGAGATTAGGTCTTCTTAGGGTGCCAAAAGAGGCAGAAATAATATTTGAAATTATTTTCTTTAGGGAAATCAAAATAACTTGGGTGGTTTTATTTAGAATAAAGCTATTTCTGGAAATGGCCAACAAATGGGAATAGTTTTTATTTATTTTATTTCAACCTTTGGAATTTATTCATATATATGATGTACCACGGAAAATAATATGGTCTTGTGGCGCAATGGATAACGCGTCTGACTACGGATCAGAAGATTCCAGGTTCGACTCCTGGCAAGATCGAAATCTTTTTTTATTATTATTTTTTATATTTGCGGCAAACTTAACACTGCCAGCAATTGTTTAAGCTTTGGGTGGAACACATCTTGAGAAATGGGAATGAAATACAGTAATACAAATAAAATCATTCTACCACAGCAAATGTTTTTTGATTTTTGGATAAATTTTATGTTAGGAAGCGTAGCCATTTGGATACTTTCATAAAAGATTAAAAATGTTGAGATAACAATCAAACATGACATTACGATGGTAGAGAAATATATCTGAGTTACTGGCAAAATTCTGTCTGTCTGTACGTATGTATTTTGGACTGTAGCTTGAACAGTTAGGCCAATCGTCTTCAAATTTAGTACATATGACAGGATCTTTTTTCAATTTTTTAGCTCAAATATTAACGGTACCTGTCATTTACCCGGTAAGTAAAAGCTTATTTTTCTTATTTTTTTTTCGAAAAAGGCTCCAAGGTGTGGATCATATTTGGTGAATAAAAAATTTAAGATGGTCGATTAAAAATGGTATCTCCCATAGGGCCGCTTTTTTCGACTTTCTCGAGAACTGGTTAACCGATTACAATCAAAATTGTTATTCAGGAAGATGTAGGAAGTCAAAGTAATTTCGCATTAAAATATTTCGAATTTTTTTTTTGTATATTTAATTATTTTTTTTTTTTTTTTTGATTTTGGTTTTAAATCTAAGTTATTTTTTTGCTTAAGTTTGCATTCTCGAATTATTGTTTTTTAGTTTAAAAAAAAATGTTAAATAAAAACCGTTCACGATTTTGAAAAATAAAATTACACTTTTTTCACATTTTTTTTAAGAAATAAAATGGCGTTTAAATTATTTGGCTGACAATATTATTTTCCGTACCTTTTTCTAGAAATCAAAAATCTGAAAAATCGAATAAAAACTATAAAGTTCCCTTAATTTCTTTCAAATTTTATTCCACCCTGTGACCTCACATTAGAGCGAGTAGGTGCGATCCAGTCGTGAAATTTATTTTTAAAGACTAAATGCCATAATGACAGATTCCAAACCCCGGAAAAGGTCATACCTCCCCAGACCATAACATTGCCTCCATCGCAAAGTGCTTAACTGTAGAGGTCAAATTTATCGGACTGAGAACTGGGTTTGGGTTCCTCCCACCATTCGTCGTCTCTTAGAGCAAAAAACTTTAAATTTTACTCTTATCTACATATACACATAAATAAAAATTAAATGTCTGCTTTTAATATCAAAATAACAGCTTTTTACAAGATGTGTATGAAAGTGCATACAGTCCTTATAGCAGAAACACAATTTTTAAAATGTTTGTATGTCTGTTTGTTCCGGCTTACCTCGAGAACAGCTGCACCGATTTTGACGGGACTTTCACCTGACAGATTGCTGATGTTCTAGGGAGGAACTTAGGCTATTTAAATTACCCACTAGGTGCCGCTGGGGTCGTTTCTTTCTAAAATTCTAATTAATGAACGTTTGACGGGACAGACAGCTGATATTGTCAGAAGTAAGGCTATTTTGATTACCCCTAGGTGTAGTTTTTTTTTTTGAAAATTCCTATTTATGCCCCGATTTTGACGGGACTTTTACAGGCAGATAGATAGCTGACGTTGTAAGGAGTAAATAAGGCTATTTTAATCACCATTTGGTGTAGCTGGGGTCGTTTCACAAGCAGATACCTAATTTTGGAAGAAATAACTAAGGCTATTTGGATTACTACGCCGGGATGTTTTTTTTTCGAAAGTATACTCGAAGAACACCGGATGGGCAAGCTAGTGCGTAAATTAAACTTGATCCCAAAATGTATTAATTTTATCCAAATGATCCCTAGAGTACTGCAGCCTTTCATAATTGCTTTCGAATATACAGCTTCTTCCTATTCCCAAAAACCCATGAAACAAATCCCCAACATTGAGGGTGCTTATTTTACTTTTATTATGGGGGTTATTTCCTTGAGCCGATTCATGGTCACAAATCAAGGTCAATGACCTCGACTAATGGAGAAATCTTTGGGGCTTATTTATTATTAACTCTGCCTGCGGCTTTGCTTGCGTTGGCCTCGGTAACGAAAATCGTATTTTAATTTTTTAAACATACATACGTGAAACTGGTATTTTTCAATTAATCTTAAATTTTAAGATAAGTCTTCAGGAAATGTTAGTATGCAGCATACCTGGTATTGTGTATTATAGTATTTCTCTATAAAATACAGCGCTTGGAGACCTTGTGTTAACGCAGCTAAAAATAAAGTTTCAATAAACGCCATCTGTTTTAGAGTAGAAGTATGCAACAACCCAATGTATGGCTTAATTGTAAGAGAGAAAAAAAAAACAAATATACGTACATCGTAGATCGTACATACGTTCTGCCATTTTGCGTTATGTGGTAAGCAATTTTTTCCTTGACCAATTTGCAGTTTAAGTTAATTTATTTTAATTTATTTATGTGTCCTATATGTTTCTCAAGTAAATTACCTGTTAATTAAAAAAAAATTGTTCAATTTCGTTCGGTCGTTCTCGCGTGATACGCGGTCAGGATTTTCGGCTTCAATTTTATTATATATAGTGTTAATATAACGATGACCGTAGTGCGTAGAAATTATAAAAAAAAAATGTCAAAATCTTTATTAATTTTTCTAAAAATGTTTATTAAATAAAAACTTGAGATTGCTATAGGCTGAATCAACCCACTTGGCCTTTTTTAAATCAAGTCTTTCTACACCTGGTCTCGACATTTCCGACTTTCATTTAAAAGGCATCACCATTACGGTTCAGTAAATTAAAAAAATTAATTCAATTAAATTGTCATTTAAATGGTCTATGCATTAAGACATGAAAATGCCTATTCTTACAAAAACCCTATTTAACTAGCTTGGCAGCTTCTAGTTAAAACATAAAAAAAAATAACAAAAGAAAAATATCTTCAGAACTTCTGCAACTCCAGTTCTTGTGTCGCTGTTCTTTTTATCTGCTTCCGTAAGCATTTGGTCATTAATTCAATAGATCACACAATGGGCGCCTTGGCTTTTTCAACTTTTGAGATATTTAATAGCATTTTGTGTGACTTCTCCCAGTCAGATGCTCTGAAAACTTAATCGTCCAATTACCAACTGCCTTCAAAAAAAGTTATCTAGGTACCCCCCCCCCCTCACCAGGGGCGGCAGTGATGGGGAACAATGTCTTTTTTGCTGCTTTAGCTCCTATTTTCACTTGAAAAGATTGTTTTCAACGATACTTTTTACCATCTCGTCTTAAAGTTGGTCGTTTTGAGTGTTTTTTATGACTGCCACAGCATATGTATTCCAGTTCATATACGAAGGCATAGTTTTGAGGGTGATTTTCCAGCAATTAACTTCAATAATGGACGAGCACAATTATTGTTCTAGATACTTTGCTTGTGGTGTTGCTACATAGTTGGCTATACACATTCGGAAAACTTTAAAACCTGCATCGAGGTGATTTATGTGGTGGAAAACTTCTCCACCTGCCTTCAAAGAAAACTAAAACAAAAACGACAACATGTTGCTAGCAACTTGTATCTTTCGTGTATATAAACTTTGAAATAATTACGAAATTGCTTCGCCTGGATGTGAAGTAATGAACTTTTGTGCTGAGCTGAGCGTTTGTTCTTTTAGTTCTTGCTAAAGGGTAGGGATGTATTAAGTATTAGGGTTCTATCAGGGTAAATGGTTGTTAACTTTTGCTACAAAACAGAGCGTGTAAGAGCATACAAAAAAAAGAAAAATAAGTTCAACATTGGGAGGCGTTGAAACCAGAGAGAAAGAGTAAACGAGTGCGTATTGAAAAGAAGTATACCACACACGTTTTGAAGGAAGTTCCGAGTTTGGCCTAGTTAACGCAAGAGTCCCTATTTAGTTTCTCTATCCTTCAGGGTATCATTATTATACAGGGCTTGAATGTGTTCCTCTTTTTTGAGTGTGTTTTATGTTACTGCCATCATTTTTGTTCTGCTGTAAGGTAACCGGTGTTACTGCAACTACATGAAATTAGTTCTCGGCCAACAGAAAAGTGTTTCAGGGATTTTTACAACTTTTCAAAATAGATATAGGTAATATAAATTAACTGTTGTGTAAGTTAAAAGGGAGACCTGAATAAAAAACACATGGTTATGTGGATAAACTGAAGGAAAGGTAGGTTACATGATTAAGTTGAGGCATGGAGGTTATAATTTACAGGAAGTAGGTGTGTTGATAGTTTTGAAGTTCTTAACTGAAATTGAGGTAAACAAGTTGAAAAATGTATAATTTAACAATTACGAAATCTGTAAGATTTAAGTTTTAAAGGCGTGGTTCACATTGAAGTTTATAAATTCAAAAAAGTTATAGAGAGGCTCCACAGAAAAGTGCCTTTTTATAGAAGTTGTAAAGTTATAAAACAGGTTTTCAGATGAACAACTATCAGTCTAAATTTTGAAAAATTATTCTGTTCCCAAAACCTTGAAAAATTAATGAGTATAGACCTATCTCTGTCCTGCTTTTAAAATTCTTCGAGATTGTTATCCAAAACATGTTATCCAAGCAAGAAAGTTTCCCAAATATTGTTTAAGATATCAGACGAGCTATATGTTCTTCTTGACTTCTAAAAAACGTTTGATAGCGTGGACCGCGATAATATAGACTACAAAATTATAGAAATAAACTGTAACAGCCATTAACCAGGTTCCTATCAAAGCTTAGAGGTGTACCATAAGGTTCAAATTTAGGACCAGTTCTTTTTTCTTTATATAAATACATATATATAGAAATAAAAGGAAGACAATTATCCTACTTATATTATAAATTTGAACGTTTATTTCTTTGGATGTTTGAATGTTTGTTCCCCAATCACATCTTAACGGCTTAACGAATTTAGATGAAATTTGGTAGGTAGTTGGACAATGTGCTGGATTGAATCCAGAAAAAATACACGGTTCCTGTGGGAGACTAAAATGTCAAATACTGCATTGTTGGAAGTTTGTTTGATATGTTTACACGCCTTAACGGCTGCATGAATTTGTGAAGTTTGGTTGACGGAAGAGTTACAAGGTTAGATAGAAATATAGATTTATGGGATATGGAGATATAAAGATATAGAAATTAAGACATATAGAGATATACAGATTTAGAGATGTAGAGATTTAGGTATATACAAGGATACAGAGATGTGGGGATATAGATATAAAGATACAGAGATATAGAGATAAAGATATAGAGATGTAAAGATATAGAGACACAGAGATATAATGATATAGACAAAAAGAGTAATGGAGATATTAAGATATAGAAACATTGAAACATAGAAATATGGGGGGATGTAACATTTTATTCAGTAAAATAGCAGAGTTCCTATGAGAGAGGCTTAAAGATGAAATAATTTATTGTTGGAGGTTTGATATGCTTCCATGCCTTAACAACTGCACGAATTTGGGAAAAATGTGGGTGAAATCTCAGTTATTTTCTTTGGCGAATTTTGATTTAAATAAAACAAATAATTTAATCAGAAGTTCACGCAGACGAATTCGCGTGTTATTCATAAAAGCTGATAGTGATGTCTTCAACAAAACAATTGGGTGGATAAGCAGTTTCCAATGAAAATACGAAACAAAGTCGGAGACAATACATAACCTTGAGGCATTCCATAATTTATTTGTTGAACTTCAGACCTGAAACCTTCCAAAAAAATCACTCAAAATTAACGGGCAGAGAAAGGTAGTCGCTAATTCACTGAAACAATAATCCATCGATACCAAAAGGACGCAACTTTTAGATAAAAGTGTTTGATCCCAAAAGTCAAGAACTTTAGCTTTAATTCCATCAGAATACCAGTCGTAGACGAAAATCATACTAACGCACATTGTTCATTGAAAAGCCTTATGTTCTTCAAGACATTTCTGATCAGAGTATTTCCATGAATTTAGAAAGAAGGGAGATCAATGCGATTTCTCAGTAGTTTAATGGTGATGATTATTTGACTCGCTTTTTTCTATCCACTTGGAAAAAATTAAAATGAACCAAATAGATAGATAAAAAAAAGTTTGTCAATTAGGAATAACATTTCTTCTACAGTAAGTGATCCTGCAGATTTGTATATGTTAAATTCATTGAATATTTTAGCAACTGAACGAGGAAGAAAATGAATTGCCCATAATAGATCTTATGTTTTCAAGCACAGGTAGTTTCAAGTTGCTATTTGGAAACCTGGAGTTTGCGGCAAAATGTTTTAGAAACAAATTGGTATTGTCAATAGAACTTACTACAGGACTAAGATGACCGTGGAAACCAATGACAATTTTGATTTTTTTTAAATATTTTTAACGAACTACCAAAAGTTTTTACTTTCTTCTTACTTATTGTGTGTGCAGGACTTTGCTCTTTTTTAGAAGATCATTACAGGCATTTTCTTTTTACTTCTTCAAACTTGACTCCGTTTTCATCCGAAGGGAAAAATGGTTGGAAATGAAAATAATTCCATCTTAATATCTGGAGTCCAACCAAGAAATTTATTTTGCTCTGATGCTTTCGGTACTACGGAAACAAAAAAATGCAGGCCAGTTAAAATACTGTTGATAATCATATCAGCATGTCATGGTTGATTGTAATCTCTTTTTTTTATATGGACTAATCTATAACTTTTCCCTTTAGTATCTACCTAAATATGTACCAAGTATAAAGGACTGAAAGGGGAAGTTCTGCGTAATAACCCTTCTCGTAGTTTAAAGATAAAGTGATGTATGCCTTAATACGATTAAAGGCATTTTCTTTGTCTATTATTATTTGATTTTACAGTAAAGATATATTTTCCAATTAAATGTCTTCAGTATAAAAAATTCATTCAACTAATTAGTCAGTTAACTAAGAACCAAACACAAAACAAAAAATTAAGTTTGCATACGAATACGTAGGCTTTTCAATTTGGTAATTTATATCGTCTTGACACGTGACCAAATGTTGTTTGGAGTAAATAAAATGTATCACGGTGTTTAAAAAAAAATCGTGAACTTGCACTCTAATTTGCATAAACCATTTCACCTGTTTTCCTTGCCGCCCATCTTTACATTGCATGCACCACTGACTGGTTGTGTTTACACAATCAACACCGAATACCCCTCGGGACAATTAAACCCGCTAGTAACTTGATTCGAATTTGTACAAAACGCTGGGTTACTTATGCGGCAGAAGTAACATTAAGTGTCGTGGTAATTAAACGAAAGTAACTATTGAACGTCAGTTAATGTTACATAGATACAAAGTAATATGTGTGTGTTCTGCCGTGTTCTCTAGAGTCCCATTAAATCAAAAACCCCAAAGTGCGTTCGGAATTTCTCGGTTGGTGGTTCTAATTTATGCTGAACGATGAGAGATAACATTTGTAGAATTTTGAGAAATTCCCTTCGAAATTTCCACAACAAACCACAACACGATAAAGGGCACGATAGTTTACAAATTAATCGAGAGTTTGTATCTGGCAACCCTTCGACCGCACTGACAGATTTAAAACGAAATTTATGTAGAAAAAGATACAAACAATTTTATTTGTTTAGCCGGAATAAAAAGCGAGCGGAATTTGTATCAAAAAGTGTATTCGAATTTGAACTATCTAGTAGTTTGTTTTCCTTTGATGGTTGCGTAAACTCAATTTGAAAATTGTTTCCACCAAAGACCAAACCCCATATCTGTTGTAAGATACAAACAACAACAACAAATTTGAAAAATTGCTACGTGAATCAAATTAATAATATTCTTTTGTAATTTAATTTGAATAAAAAATCATTCAAACTGTAAATTGGGTTCTTGTTGGAAATGCAAGATTTATTCAGAACCAGGATCGACGAGACTAAACTATCGTTGCGGTGAAGATGCAGATTGAAAATAAATATACAACGATTCACCAGGACGAAAAAGCAGAAAAAAGATACAATTGATGAGATACTCGTATTGTGTGTGAGGGGTTCTCTTGAGTGGGAAGACGAAGATTTGCAAATATCTATCTTTACCTTGTTGTATTTACTGTCGAATTCGCATTTCAAATTCATGAGGACGATACATTATACGAATCCTCAATTTCTTTTACATTTTATTTGATGACATTCACCGAATAATGCATCTATTGAAGAAGTGGAGTGGTTTTTGGAGTGTTTTTTTGTTCGCTTGTTGTTTATTTGAGTGAAAACAAAATAAACGCAACGATGTTAAATTTTGCTGCGATTTGTTTTAGGAATGCATCCTTAGTTCTTCAGAATATTATTTGGGAATTTAGCAGTAATTTTCGTATCGTCTGCTAAGAAAATACATAAATCTTATCAATAGTGGATGTGGATTACCATGATTTCATATGGGGTACCATAGGGTTCTATCCATGGTCCTCTTCTGTTTCTTTTAATAAATAAAGTTATGTTTTTATCGATGTAATTATATCCAAGAAAAGATTTTAAGATATTTTTTGCAATAGTAAAATGATGATAATTACACAATGAAGAAAACATATGCGGTACTACAAAGAGGCGGGTTACACGATTAAGAACAAAAATTTGAAGATCAAAAGTTATAGCAATTTTTTGAGAACAAAGATAGCTGAAATATTTCTCTTTTAACTGAATTCGGAATTTAGCAGTAATTTTCGTATCTTCTGCTAAGAAAATAAATCTTATCAATAGTGGATGTTGATTACAATGATTTCATATGGGGTACTATGGGTTCTATTAATGGTCCTCTTGTCTTTAATTTAATAAATAAAGTTATGTTTTTTTTATCGATGTAATCGCATCCAAGAATAGATTTTAATGATAATTACACAATGAATAAAACATATGTGGTGGTACAAAGAGGGAGGTTACACCATTAAGAACAACAATCTGAAGATCAAAAGTTATAGCAATATTTTTGAGAACAAAGATAGCTGAAATATTTCTTTTCTTGCTAAATTCGTGGATTCATTGTTTTTTCTTTGGGTTTCCCTCTCAGCCATAACACAAAGTCAGCGGTATAGATGTAGATAAGAGATTTGCTTGTCAAACACACAGTTTTGGGCGATAAATGATACCAATACCATTCTTGCCGTGCCTAAGTGGGTTTCACCTTGGCTATGTCTGGTCTTCGAAAGAAGATAAGTTGCCAGTGACTTTAACAATATTAAAAACAAAGATGAATTGCCTGTCGGGATAATGAAACCCATAAGAACAATAGAGTGTTATCTGAATACCTTATGGATCTCATTGTTCATCCAATAAACAAGACAGCCATTCACAAAGTCAGGAGCTTCTCAAAGGCGAGTCTTTGGCCAAAAGCCTGACACTCTGAGGAGCCATAACAATCTCGACTCATTTTAAAATATCTGGTGACACGAAACCCGCAAAAGTCTGTGAAGGTGGCCAAAGAACTTTTAAGACCCCAAAGCTCGCATGAGCCAAAACTGATCAAGAATAATGCGGTACATCAAAACAAACAGATACGTACCTAAGGAATAGGAAGCAGGGAAGAGGCCTATACAAAGATATGACCAAGAAGAAACGGATAAGTTAAAGATCAGATAATAAAAGCACTTGAGATTAGCTCGAAGGCTCTTTGGAAAAACAATTGCTAAGGACAAGCCCCACCAGTCAAGTCCAAGTGTAGGGCCAACACAGACCAGCTATCCAAAAACCACAGATCTAGAAACTACCTGACAATGGTAAACCTAAAACAAGGGTCGTAGAAACCGAAAGAAGAACAAAGAGGCAAAGCCACAACGACTCGACACCCTCACTGCCATCTACCAACAAAAACGTTGTTTTGAAGAAAAAAAGAAGTTATGTGCTACATTTCAAAACTTTGTGACTTTTTGAAAAAAAAAAAAACTTGTTTACATATTGGGAAAGTTACATACATATGTAGTATTTGTAGTGCAAATAATTTAAAGATGAAAAAAAACATTACAAAAAAAAATTATGTATTTAAAAAAAAAAGAAAAAAAGTCGAAGGGCTCTCAAGACGGCAGCTAGCGCTGGCACTTTAGCAGATGTACTAAAGAAGAGCATTCAGCTGGCCATCATTAACAAAGGAGCTCCTAAAAAAGGGTAACCACGGAGTGGGCCCAAGTGGAAACAAGTCTTCCCAGTCTTTTGAACTACGAGTTGCTAGTGAGAAAAAAGTTACTTTTCTATACCAGGTTTCCAAGTTAGAAACAAAGTTAGGTTGGCATTTAATCTTACTATTATGAAGAGAATTATACTTCTATGTACTTTTATTTCTCAGAATGAAAGAAACAAATATTTCCGATATCTTTCACTACCACAAAGTAAAGTTTTCAAAAAACCTATTTTTTCATTGCAAGATGTATGAAACAATTGCAGTACATCTAAAACAACACATAAATCCTTCAAGTTCAGCAACCACAAAGCTGTCCAACGCTTCCAGAAACTCAACCATTAGTCCATCAAGTAACCAACAAAACCCACATGCGGTTACTAAGCTTGAGAATCCAGCAATTATAAGGAATCCCTAATCTTCCTTAATTACACTACAAACCACAAAACCGTTCCGCTTCGATTTCTACACACCATTTAATCGATAAGAACTCACATATTATATACCTTGTATTGTCAAAATCAATTAATCGCTTCGTTGGAGCTCACCATATAATGTTCACCTACACATTCTGGAAGTAAAAGCATGGAGTTTCGATAACAAGAGCCAACCCCAGGTATAAGGCCACACCATGTCACCTCCAGTAACTTCACCTGCACGAGCATATTCCTCACCCGGGCGCCACCCGCTTTGGCTTCATATTAAATTTCTCAATTTGATTAATGTTGTCGCACAGTAATTCCAGCTGTATGCCATAAATTTGAGCGTAAACTTTTGCACATTTTCAATTTAAACTTATACCGCCATAGAGGAAAGTATGATGGTCCTATAAGGAGTCTATACATATGTCATTGAGTTCCTGCTTCGAGAAGCTTCATAGATTGGATCACATGTATGTACCTTTTATGGTTCGAAAAAATTCAATCGAACTGTTGGCTGTGTGCTGCATTCGGTTAACGCGGGGAAGATATCCATTCCATTGGTTTTGTGGGAAGATTTTCTAGAACCAAAAGCACACTCAAGATGCGAAGTGTTTTGAGAATATTTAACGGTTTACCTTTGTTTTCACATTTTTTTTTTGCAATTTTTACTGCAGAACCGGGAAATGAACATAGAAGAGCAAAACTCATCTCATACCTTCGTCGACGTCGACATCGACATCGACATCGTACGGTTGCTTGAAGAAGACGTTAACTTTTTTATAGTGAAGGCGGCGTTTTGTTTTTTTTTTGCTTTACCCAGCTTCACTAGAGTTTAATGCGAGACTTTATAATCTAGAGGAAGACTCGTATGCAAAAATCGTCCTGGCATATGCCGTACAGTGAACTTTTGTGCTTCAAGAGTATAGTTTGAAGTTTTTTTCGCTTTAAGTTCATGCAAAATTCATAAAAGTTTGAGTGCATAGCTTGAGATGAGGGGGAAGTTTTTTTATTTTTTTTTCATAAATCCATTTATAAACGTTCGGAGGCGACATTATGGACTAAAAAAAAAATGGCTTCGCTAGGCGGTTTAGGGTAAAAGTGATAGAAGAAAAGTTATATGGGAGTTTGTACTGCAAAGATGTGTTTTTGTTGCTGTTATGCGAAGGCATTGGGACGAAATTTATACAATTTCTTGGCTTTAGAGGATAATGCAGATTTGTTTCGGGTTTACATGTGAAGATTTCAGAGACATTTTAAACTTTTTCCGTTTTTAAATGTATCGTTGTTTATATTGCGGGTTGGGGAGAAAAGTTTTGCTTTCTTTTAAATTAAAATGCATTTAAATATAAAAAAATGAGGATGTCACCCATATTGTTTTTTTTTAAAGAAATAAAAAAAATTACAAAATGATTTGAGGTTTTGAATACAACTAAGTTTGTCATTTATGGCGTTTTAACTGTTTGTTTGTTTTTTTCAGTCCGATATGCTTTAAGGTTCAAAAACAACAGCTCGTCGGAAATAGTTGCATTGTTTTCTATGAGAAGAACTTAATAATATAATTTTTTTTTTAATATTCAACATAATTGCTATAATTAAAGAATCTTATCACAATGCAATGAACATATATCCGGTACATTTGAAGTACTACCAGAAATTAGGCAATGAGAAACTTTCTCTCCAATTTTGTGCTAACTGACTATTGACTATTCAATGGAGATCGCTTGATAAACGATATCTGTTTCCTGACAAACAACACCGATGCTTTCAACCAAATCGCCAGATGCACACTGGCCGAAACCAACAACAGCAGCTGGATCTGGAGCTGAAGACCATAGAGTATGACGCAGTTATACTATCTAGGTTATGTTGTGTCAGTCAATATTCAATCCAAAATGAAATTCGTGCTGCGTTACGGGTATATGATATATGGAAATGCTACACTAACATCTCGAGCAGAGTAAAGGCCTTTGTAAGTCGATGTGTGCTTTACATCAAAAGATCCGGTGACCACAGACCATTTCCAAATAATGAACAGTAGAGTAGGACTGAACAAACAGAAATTGATGTTTATATCAAGCTGCAAAGGTGCTGGACTGATCACACATTGAAGAAACCAGATATCAAGCAAGGCATAGTTTTGAATGGAATCCGCAAGGTGCAGAGTGAGCTTGTAGGCTAAGAACAACATGGAGGTCGATGTTTTTGACACAAGCTCAGAGATCGGCGTTCAAATTGTCAAATTTCGCGTCAGGACTTAGACCTATACCCGTACAAAATCCAGCTGAAGCAGTAGCTCAAATATCAAGAACTTAGACAAACCCATTTTTTCGCCGATTGGGCTTCGAAACGTTTGGACGAAACGTCATCTTTAGCGACGAGATGCATTACGGGATGAATGGCTTCCTTAAGAAGCAAAATTTCCGTATATGGGATGATAATAAACCAACAAAAAAAATCACCATTCGGTGTAGATTTTGGACTAACGGCGTTATTGTTCCACTCTTTTTTGTAAATGACATTAGCGAGGCCGTCACCTTCAATGGCTACTGCTACAGGACGATGATAAGCATTTTCTTATGGCCTAAATACAAACATATGGACAGACGACATCTGGTTCAAACAGCACGACGCGGCGCTAAGTTTCGCACAGCGAGCAGGAACAAATTGAGGATCTGGTTATATCTCGCAGATTTGACATAGATTTGCCACCAAGCTGATGCGATTTGGACACGCTAGGCTTTTTCTTAAATTAAATAAACTCGCGTTGAAAAGTTTAAAAAAAACATATTTCAAATAAAAACCATTGGCACTTCGGACCATTGTGTCATTTCAGCAAAAAAAAAAAAGAAACAAAAATAGTCCCAATCAAACAATCAAACACATAAATTTATTACTGATTCAAAATAGCTTTGTACGTCTTTTAAGTCCACCAAAAATTGGCGTTCCGTCCCGGTAACTCATTTGGACCGATCAGTTGACAGTGAGTAACTTTGCCAAGACGCAAATTTCGATTTGTTCAGTTAAGATATATAAAGTTTTTGAACTATCCCCAACAACATTAAATGTGTAGTTAAATGAACTGAAGGTTTTAATACAAACTCTTTTTATACTACGTTGTAAGAATAATAAAAAAAAATTAAAACAACTAAATAGAAGACTCAGCAGAAATCTTACACTTTGTTGAATTATTGATTACAAAAAAAAAAAAAAAAAAAAAAAAAAAAAAAAATGGCGTTTTGTACCGGTAAGTAAATTTATTAAATTTTTTCGACCATTTTTCTCTAAATCTATAAATTGTACGATAAAAATGCAAATCTAAAAAAAAAACTCATCTAAAAAATTTAAGACCAGACGATATCTCATGAGGCAATTATTAAATTGTCTGACTACACGACTATACCAACATCAAAATTAACCCTCTTTATCTAAGCCTTTGACCAATTATTCTATCTCTAACAAACTTTAAATTTGTTTACTTTTCAAATATCACTTTTTGATCCCACCAAAGGATAAATTCCTATGTTTATTTTCCTATACTGCCTGGCATCAACCCTCTTAAAAACAAGTTAACCAATTTCAAGAGGATTTTTGTTTCGCAAACTCCGCAAACTCCGCAAACCCCCTACTAATTTGCTTCCTATTTATATAAATATTTTGCCATCATAAGGAAAACTTTGAAATTGTAAATTGCCACACAGGGTGAGGGGGAGATGGTTTTCCCTTCGGATATTTGAAAAAAAAACGAAATATTATGCAACCAACTGGGCACTGTACTAGCCTAGATCTCTGAAAACCCTTCAAAATGCCAACGTAATCTAAAACTAAATTCTAGGTTGCATCATTCGATGGATGCTATAAGGCTGGCCACCATCATTTCACCTATCTGGCTAAAGGACCCTCCAAAACCAACCAACCATCCGAACGTGTGGTGCATTTTCATTCCATTTCATCTGTCTGTTGTCTCGACTTACTTTATCAAACCCCTTTCCTCAATGGAATAAATCTTCTAGCTTCTCGTTTGAGAATACGAGGGTGGCTTCATGTGGATTGAACACCATGCACTTTCTGAGGCTTTCAGGATAAAGGACATGAAGGGATCAGGTATCAGCATTCAGGATCATCAATTCCCACATGTATGTTCCTTATGTACGTGGACGACGACGACGACGAAGAAGTAGAGGACGGTCGCTAGACAAATAATATAAGGAATAAGAAACACACACGCAGATGACACAAAACCAAAAGCTATCTCGTAGAATTTTGAATTAAAAACTACCACGACGATGATCCGAGGAAACAAGCACCAAAGGAGCAACAGAAGAGATATTTTCCTCAAGTCCTTCAGGAATAAACTTTTTTTCTTTTTTTTTTTGTCATATACACTCTCATACGCATCTTTCCAGGATAACACCCATACACTCAAGTACACTTATAAAACAAAATAAAAATATATGTCTGTACACTCACCACTGTAATTGGATAAAATGGATTTATTATGGTGAACAGCAGAATATGATTGGGCCTTGTGGTTTCGGGCCTCTTTCTTCGGAGGTCATCGTTTGACTTATTCAAAACGTTCTGTTGCTGTTGGCTCTGTTGCTGCTGTTGTGCCTGCAAAAATAAAAGGATAACAAGTTATTAAGGGGTAACTCTTTAGTGTTTGATATGGCAATTTTAAATATCGAAATGCAATTTCAATCTGTTTTTTTGTTACAGTATGTGTTACAAAAAGGGATTTTAAATTCAAAAATTTGCTTGCCTGTTTAAGAGTAGAAGTACGCAATAACACTGTGTATGACGTGGATGTAAAAAAAAATATTCACACATACATAAGTACATATGTAAGCTCTGTCAGTTTGTTCGAAGTGATAAAAAAAAATTGTTTGTTTTGCCAATTTACCAAGTTTTAATTTAAAAAAAATGTGTCCTATATGTTTTTTCAGTAAATATACTATTAATTAAAAAAAGATTTATTCAAATTCGTTTTGTCGTTCTCACCTGATGCGCATTCTGGCCAAACTGCTTAAATTTTATTATATACTAGCTTGCTCTAGCCTCGGATACAAAAATCGTATTTTTTTTTTAAACATACGCGACATACCTTTCATTCAATCTTCAATTTTAAGATAACCTTCACTTTGCATCACAACATCATACCCGGTATTTCTGTGTATCATTGCATTCCTCTATTATATATAGGTCGTAGAGTATGAAGTGGATGTAAAAAAAAAAAAAAAAAAAATATACGTATGATCTGTAATTTTACGTGATGTGGTAAATAAATTTTTTTCTTTGGCCAATTTACAAAGTTTCAGTTAATTTATTAAAAAAATGTCCTATATGTTTCTCGAGTAAATTAAATATTTGTATTATTTAAATTAAAACTCGCAATACTCACATTTCAACCGCAGAAACGGTGCAATTTTCACAAATTCGTGCTGTCGTTAAAGTAAACAAACCTCCAAGCAGTGAAATATTCCATACTTGAGCCTCTCTCATAGAAACCCTGTTATTTCCTGGATAAAATTGTACATACCTCCATATTTCTATATTTCTGTCCCTATATCTCTATATTTATACATATCTTATCTCTATACCTATATATCTCTATATCTCTGTATCTCTAAGTCTCTGTTTCCTTATATATAATTAGTTAATTACATTTCTATATCTCTACATCTCTAAATCACTATATCTTTATATCTCCATATCTCAATATTTCCTTATGGAAATACTGCACCTGCAGCATTTCACATTTAAGTCTTTCCCACAGGAACCATGCATTTTTCTAGATTTTTCTATATCTCAATTCAGGACATTATCCATCTACGTACCAAATTTCATCTAAATCCTTTAAGCCGTTGGGACGTGATTGGGGAACAAACATCCAACCATACAAACATTTACATTTATAATATAAGAAGGATAGTAATGATGGATAGGAATGATGAATAGTGGTGATGATAGTGATGATGAAGACATAACCCAAACTTTTTAATGATTGCGTGTAAGTACTACAATATGTTATGCAAGTAAGGTCGCAGTGCTGCAGTTTTCGGCCCCAAATAATAACATTTGGAATTGGAACTTATTACGAACGTGGCAAACATGAGCTTTCTAGATGATTTGCAGTTTTTGGCTGACTTAAAATCAATTCATTCAATAATAGCGGAGGTAAAGAATAAGAGATTTGGTAATGTGACGGATCAGCTAAATAGAAATAAGTGAATTTTTACTTATATTAAGAAGTCACGTTTCTTTTACGGTTTGCTTCACGAAAAAATGCCAAATGTTGCAGTGTTTATTATTAGGTTATTTTAATTTTAATCAACTTACTTCGTTGATAACCCTAAAATTGCAGATCAAACTTCCGATACTTTAGACCTGTTTCTTAACTCCAATCTTCATAAATCTCAATTCTAAACAAAAGTGTTCGTAATTTATCAACTCTATGGCCATATGATTGTGTCATTTCTGCGAATTTCTCGTGTCAACAAAATTCAGTTAAGAAAAAAAAAACCAAGAATGATACTTTCTTTAGCCGTACCACACGAATGTAGGTGCCTTTACGTACTCCGCAATTCTCTCCAATTTTGAAACGCAGAGCTTTACGACTAATGTTATTATTATAGTTGTATATAAAAAAATATTCACGACTGGGTCGCACGTACTTGCTCTTATGTGCGTAATCACATTGGAAGGCAAGGTCTTTGACAGAAAGAAGTAACATTTACGTACAAAAATCACATGGTCTGAACCTATTAAATGTTTTAAGAACCACAAAAACCGATTTTAGTAAAAATGAAGTACCCAATCACACGTCCTATATAACGATGAATTTATGAAAAAAGTATTTCGAAAATTGTAGGGCGGATTTTGATGAAATCCTGTTTTTTTTTATTTTTAGTTTTTTGAAACAATTTTTTTTTTAAATGTTAATATGTAATTTTGTAGAGTTTATTAATGTACATTACATGATAATTTTTTTTTGATTTATATAGGAAAAAATTATTCACAATTTTGATATGCAAAACAAATTTGGATACCTTGATCTTTTCGTATATAAAATTTGACAGAAATCCAATAAGACATTACCGAGAAAGTCAAAAATTAAAACTATCGTTATATGAAAGGAGATAGCTAATAAATACCTAGAAAAAATGATATCAAAATCGTTTCAAATTTCCCCTCTGCGGAATGCCAAAAGAATCACACATACCAAATTTGAAGGTAATCGCTCAAGCCGTTTAGGCTGCAGCTCGTTAGACAGACAGACAGCTAGCCAGACATTTGTTGGCACTAAGTTTTAAGGTTTATCTATGATCGTAATGTCATGTTTGATAGTTATCTCAATTTGTTTTTTTATAATGTAAGTATAAGTTATAAAAAAAATAATTTTTTTTTTAAATTTTTATATTTCTGTCTGTTTGTTCGGTGTAATCTCGGGAACGGCTATACCGATTTTGACGGGACTTTCACTGGCAGATTGCTGATGTTTCAGGGAGTAATTTAGGCTATATATAGGTGGCGCTGGGTTTTTTTTTAAATTCTTATCTATGGCCCGATTTCGACGGGATTTTCACAGGCAGAAAGCTGATATTGTAAGAATTAAGTAAGGCTATTTTCAATTACCATTAGGTGACGCTGGATGCCTCTTTTTGAAAATTCTTATTTATGCCCCGATTTTGACTTGACTTTCACAGGCATATACTGATGTGTTAAGGTTTAACGCCATTTTAAACACCCATTGGTTCTATCACAAGCAGATAGCTTATTTTGTAAGAAGTAACTAGGCTATTTTGACTACTAGGTGGCACCACGCCGGGTTTGTATTTTCGAAAATGTTTCGTATACCCGAGCAACGGCGGGTGGATAAGCTAGTAGTACCTATAATAGCAAAAAGATCTGCTAATCTTGACCAACAAATCGACCCCGATTCCAATAATTCACCACAGCAAAAGATGGAGGAGAAACCACTAAAAATAATGCACTGACAAATATCGCCAAGAGTAAACGTCAAATCAATTAATGGTTACACTTTTGTATCATTTAACTGTCCTTCGAGAACATATTGGTAATTTTTTCAAGGAAATCTACAATAAACTAGTTCTAGAATTTAAATTCCATTCTAGCCACCAACCAAAGATATTCTCTACCTCAGCGCCCAAGTAAATCACACCGATTTGGGTTTCCATTTGACATAGCTTGGGCGCAGCGGGGAGTGCTAAAACAACTTCTTCAGCATCTGTCCAAGCTTGTAGGATTGGGTAAAAAAAAAAGGAAACTTCAGAAATAGAATAATTTTCGTCGACTTAATGTCATGACAAGTCGGATTTTCATTTATAAATAGTTAATTGAACTATCAGTAGCACCAGCTCAGTGGCGCAGAAAATACACCAGAGATATCCAAGCAGACTGCTGGACCAGTACAAAAGTTTCTCTTTTATTATTAGGTCTATAGTCGGAGCAGAATACTGAAGATAAAATAGAAAGACCTTAATTTTTCAACTGGCTTTGTTGAAGGGTTAAAGCAATTTCCTAAAGGTGTCACCATAAATTGCTTGGGCCCCAACTGCGCGTAATGAAATTCGAGAGATACAAGATACAAGTAAGATTACAGGAAAACTAGCCAGCCGGAGAAAAAGGCAATAAATGAATACCTTTGCTTTGGACGTAGACATTTGTTGGAAAAAGTTGCTTCGGGTTTGAGGAAAAAACGACTGTTTTTAGGGTCGGGTAATTAACAATTATTTCACATTAAAGGAGAGATAATTTTCACAGAGTTTTCCGCTTGTTTTGGCTTTCCTCGCCCACAATTAGGTGGTATTTTTCTCTGAGATATTTATTTGGAAATTATAGGGGTAATTTGAATTATTATTGCTGGTAGACTTGGTGGGGGGAAGGTAGTGAAGTTTAAAATATTCAGCATGAATTAGAAAATATACTTTTTTGAATGTTTGGGGTTTGTTCTTTAGATAGTACGGGATAAAAATGGAGAAAACAGCTCAAAGTTTTTCTTTTTTTAATATTTTGTTTGTTTCAATAATTTTCAATAAATTGGGAAAACTGAATATTTTCTTTAACGGGTTCTTATTTAAATAATAATCATCATTTAATCAGAAGTCCACGCAGACGAAACTAGTTTTTTATCAATCTTCTTGGGTCTTGAGCAACCATGAAAAAGTTCACAGAAATGGCTTTTAAGCTGTGAACAGAGGAAACTGTCTGATCAGAGGCAGTTTGGTCCAACTTAACGCAGCTAATTATTCCTTTTGCCAGATAAGTTTGTAATTCGTGCCAAATAAGTTCTTTGATTAAATATAAGACAAATTATGCCTTCTTTGATCGAATATAAGTTATTCAAAGCCAATTTCTCTGTTTCTTACAGAAAACTGTGCTATTCATCCCTTAATCCTCAGCCTCATTAAAATTCCTTTAATCCGTGCCAAACCTTGATTACACAAAGCCCACATCATCAAAGTTGCTCTAAACAGAATTTCAATTGGTTCACCTTAATCCCAGTCCTCTGTCGATGCCAACATAAAGAACATATTTTTAAAACAACAAACAGCCTTGCTACAAAACTAATCCTAAAATAATAACATTCAATCAAAATTCTTCAAAAAAAAAAAATCACCGCCTTTGTTGCATTTCCGCTGCAGCACGCAGCCTCCTCCTTTACTTGCTGCAGCAGTGTCCGGCTGTCAAAATAATTGGACTTCCCGGTGACAGCTTAATTTTTTTCCTTCAGTTTCAAGCTATAGCGTTAGCGCCTGTTCTCTTTAGGCAAGATTCCGAGAACCGACGCACGGGGTAAGAATCTCAAAAGTGACAAATGATGCGACAAAGTGTCATGCGAACTGCAGCGCGGGGCAGCCAGACGGTACAAAAAAAAACACAAACCACTTGAGACTTATTTATCACCAGAGCAGCACACGGCCGCAAGTGCTAATTTTCTGAATGGAACTTAAAATTACCCGATAATTAATAAATTAAGTCAGCTAATGAAGTGTATGCCAGAAGCGCTAGGCATAATTTTTCAAACAAAAAATTCAAAAAAATTAAATAATTGCAGGCGCAAAAAAAAAACGTCGAGATCTAAATACCGGCGAGGTGTGCAACCAAAACGGTTGGTTTTGTGCCGCAGGTTTAGAATTTCTTGGCAATTTTTAACAACATCAAGGGGTTGTTGTGGCTTACATAGAAATTAATTAAAAACAAAGAAGAGTACTCTACTAACCCCCAGTTAATTTTGTTTGTGCTAATCCATTGTGCCCTGGGTCTGTGTTTTGTTCGATTCATTCGAAATTGTTGAACATGAGTTGCAATTAAAATTACTTTTGGGGCAATGAGTTTGAGGGGCGTTCTGGGGGGTGATTTGGGAATTGGAATATTTTTTTTTGTGAACACCAGGGGACAGACCTAGTATGTGTTGCACATTTTTTGGCCGTTTAATGATGGATGTGCAATGTGCATTGTGTCCATTGTGCAATTCACAATGGTGGCAGTGGCTTGTTTTCGAATTGGTCTTGTGACACTGATGATGGACATGTTGCGGCGGTAATTAGCCTGAGAACATAATTATAAAACTGTCATTTTGAGGTGTGAAGGTGAATGATGCGAGAATGGGATTCAAATCGATTGGTCACGAGTTTAGTGCAATGAGGATGACAGTCCTTCCATTTTTAATCCTGTGATTCATAGATATGCTAGGTGTAACGAATAATTTGTTTGTCAAGAGGCGAAGGAGTTTGAAGGTATAATGGCACCTTTGGGCTGTGCTTTGACCATTAATCCTGATAATTCATTCGTGCCATTTCGGTAAATTAGCTTCTTTGGTAGGTATGGAGGCTCCATACCAGATCCATATACAACAAATCACTTGAAAATATTACTGCTCCTCCAGGAGCGGGTTAAAGGGCCGGGTGTCAAAAAATACACTTTTTCACTCAATCCTTCACATGCCCATAGCTCGTTAAGTAGAGGTCCTAGCTGAGTATGTTTTACATTTTCAGATAGGTTTTGAGTCCTGATACTCAAGCCTTCCACGCTTATATCTCATTATTTTGAGGTCCTAGGGGAGTGGTTCTTGCACTTCCAGATAAGTATTGAATCCAGCTACCCGTACACTAGCTTTCCATGTATCAGGAAAAAGGTGAGAAAAATTGCACCTCCAGGAGTGACATGAGTGGAAGGTTCTTGATTCGCCCGACTCTCTCCCTTCAATTTGATTCTACAACTTTTATATGCACTACTTCTATAATAAAGAGTTTATTTACAAAGATATTTGAGAAAAATTGAAAAATGTGGAACTTTGACCAAATGTTGTTTGGTAGTGGGTGATCCCTAAAAGTGCTGAAACTTTTATTCAGACCATTTTTTGAAAACATTGATAAGCTTAGAACAAGAAAGAACCCATTTTGGGGGTACATTTTACCCCACCCCTCCCTTTAGCAAAACTCTACCGAGGGGGAAAACCTAGAATATTCATATTGGGATATAAACATAGTCATCGCAAAAAAGTAATTCTTTTGTCTGAATTATTTCCGATTTGAACGTTTTGTTTAACGCTACTGGCCTACATACATAGGTTTTTTTTTCTACGACTTTCTCGAAAACTGGTTATCCGATTACAATGAAAATTGATAATAAGGAAAATGTAGGCAGGCTAAGTAATTTCATTTGAAAATATTTTCGAAAACTTTTTTTTTGTATTTTTAATATTTTTTTAAAAAATAATATTTTGAAAACGTTTATTTTTATTTTTTTTAATGTAAGTTATTTGTGTGCTTAAATTTGCATTCTTGAATTATTTTTTTTTTTTAAGTTAAAAAATACTGTTTTGCTCAAAAACTGTTCCTGCGATTTTGAAAAAAAATATCAAATTTTTTTTTTATAATTTTTAAAGCAATATAATGGCCTTGAAATTATTTGGCTTAAGACAATTTTACCTACTTTTTTCAAACAATCAAAAGTCACAAAATCGAATAAACTTTGATTTGATTTTTTTTTATTTATTTAATTCGAAGATCTAGTCGTAGAATTTATTTAGTTTGGGTTTTATTCCATAACTAGCTTACCCACCCGGCGTTGCTCGGGTATGCCATACTTTTTCGAAAACAAAACGACCCCGCCCCGGCGAGGCGCCACCTAGTAATCAAAATTGAATAAGCTACTTCTTGCGAAACGAGCTCAGCAACACCAAGGCCTTTCTTTCTCTTTACATCAGCTTTCTACCTGCAAAATCCCATCAAAATCGGGCCATAAATAAGAACTTTCAAAAAAACGACCTCAGCGTCACCTAGTTGGTAATTTAAATAGCCTAAGTTACTTCCTAGATTATCAAAAATCCGCCAGTGGAAGTCTCGTCAAAATCGGTGCAGCCGTTCTCAAGATTAATCGAAACAAACAGACAGAAAGACCGACAAAACATAAATTTTTTAAAACATTGTTTCATAATAAAATAAAAAAACATTAAAAAAAAAAAAGGCCCCACAAATATAAATTACAAACCTTGTTTGTTGTTTGGAAATTTAATTTTCTGGAGTCTCATTTATTTTTTTATTTCGGAGTCTTATTTTGCAAAGTCAATCTTTATATGGCAACAGAGCAGTCCCATAGAATGATCTGAAATAACAAATATGTAGTTTGCTCCATTGTTTTCTTCATATTTACAAGCAAACTACATGCGAGCACAGATCAGTGTGTATCTGTAGTAGCATACTGTAAAATAAAACTATTATATGGGAGTCTGTGCCTGTGTTGTACATTTTGGCAATACGCATCCGGTCCTCGTTCAACAAGTTCTTCCATACATCATGATTGCTAGCCGACGCCATCTAGTGTCGTACTGCAATCAAAAATTTCTAATTTCCTTGAAAAAAATCTGGTGTCCCACAAGAATCGATTTTAGGTCCGCTATTGTTTACCCTATGCTATAATGACATTCCCTGAGTTTTAAAATGCTGTAAATTCCAAATGTATGCTGATGATGTGCAGATACACTTAAGCTATCTGCTAGGTCTAGATGTAGATGCCACTGAGCTAATTAATGCAGATCTTAGGTTGATAAGCCTCTTGGTCGTGGAAGAATAAGCTTATGTTGAATTCCAATAAAAGTCAAGCCATATTAATTAGTCGCTCGAGCATTGATAGCTTTTTTTACAAGGATTAGTGTCACCCTTCGTCACTGCGGTAAATTACATATTATTTAACCGAAATCTCACCTGGAAAAATCATTTTGTTGAAACAGTTTCCAAGATCTACTGATCCTTTCGAACTTTATATAAAATTGGAAACTATCTTTCCCTAAGTACTAGCTGATTATATCGAAATGTTTCCTATTATTATTTTGTATGCCTACTCTGTGTTTTGTGTACTTCTTACGTAAGCCGAAAGTAGCTATCGATAGTACACAGTAAAGCTTGCTTATAATTTTGGTCGAAGAGAACAAATTTCTGGCTATGTTAAGGCTTTCTTTGAAATATAAATACAAACATATCTCTAACTTAAAACACTATCTTTTCTATGGGAAATAAAATATTTCTTCGAATTTAATGCTTCAAAAAACGCAAAACGTTGATGTTTTTATTCGTTTAAGATTTAAGGAATATGTACCTCCCATGTCACTTTCCATGAGTGGTACTTGCATCGAAGAAACCGAACCACGTAATTTGGATCACTTTTTGTAAAATGATCACATCTTCGACTTCAAACTTTTTAGGTTTCCTTAGAAAATGAAACAGATTTTTATCTCCGTCTAATCTCAAATCTGTCTAAAGTCTGTCTATAAAACATTTAACTAAAACTGAAAACTTGTTGATTGAAAATCAGATTGAAGCTTCTGAGCCTTTATTAGAATCTCAATGAATTTGACTTTTGACAGAAATTAAACGCCATCTACGAGAGCAATGAACGAATTTAATGTATATTTCTTTTTGTTTTGCGTAGATACATTTTTTCGGTCTTACTTTACTGTATTACGACAACCAAATCATATATTTCTGGTTCTGAAGTTACCCGTTTTATATTTCTGCTTATTGCCTAATAATGTCTTCTATAAAAGTACTTTGGAACAACAAAAAAAAAAAAAGATTTTAGTAACAAAATAACTCATTCGTCAAAAAACTTTGAGTGACGGAAAATACAAACATTCGTCGTGTGTGTGTGTATGAGTGTTCAAAGGAAATAGCTTTTAGAAATGTAGGAAAATTACTTAAGAGAGCCGATTAGACATTTGTAGAAGTTTGTTTTTTTTTTTTTGTTCAAGTGGTAATGCTAAGTTATACATTAACTCATATGCGGAAGGAACTCAAGAGGTTTGTTGTTTCTTTATGATTTTTGTTCTTTCTGAAAATCTTTTTATACATAATTGTGTCGTTTATTTCGAGACGAAAAAAAGATACAAAAATAGCTGGCAATTTGGCGAAAAATGCCAAAAGAATTCGTAATAAAGTACACAACAGCAAAAAAAAATTAAATAAAACAAGAGCAGAACAATAAAAACACATTTATCATCATGGCCGCCCCCAAAGAGTCAGAATATTAATTTTCCTGTCAATTGTAGTATATCTGGGTTACCAGATTTATCTTTCTTTGTGAGGTCTTAATTCGTGTAAATTATAATATAATGCATGTACTAATTTTGCCCTTTAATTGGCCAATTATATAGTATTGCATCGGATGTTCGTGAGGGATTTTATATCTGAGAATTAAATTGTGACGAGCAAGGGGAACAGAACATTTCAGTTAAAACAGCGACTAAATTAACTAAGCAAAACGAGGAAACATATTAGCCGTGTTTTTTTGCGAAATCTATGGGCAGTGAAGTTAGATTTCCCAAAAAAAACGAATAGACAACCGCTTGTCAAAATTGACATCTCCACTACTTAAGGCAACGGGGTTTGTTCGTAGAATCAGGTATTTGCCATAAAAGTTTATGGATGATGAAATGACAATTGTGCTTGGTGGTTCGGATTTGTTACAAAAATCCATTTTAATAACGCAACTAGTAAAATCAAAGCTGCAAAATTTCAACAGTAAATAGTAAGTAATTTAGTTTTTTTATTCTTTTAAGACTCTTAACATTTTCAGTTCTATTTTGTTCTGTTATTTTGTTTGGGCATTTTTCGTGGGTCTAAAAGAGATTCGACTATGCTTTTATTTACTATTTTACTCTGTCTTAAATATTCAACTTTTACATTCTTAAAAAACTTTTCGTTGATCTGCATGTGAACATCTGAAAAAAGGGTACAAAATACAAAAATCATCTTTGTTCGATAGAGAGGGAGAGATCTTCAAGATTATAAGAAATACAAGTCATGAAGATTGCAGATTAGAGTAAAGACAACCGTGTTCATGATATTTCCTTACAATATTAAGATAGGTGAATTGGTTTTTTAAAAGGATTCAACCACGATTGTTGCCGTTTACACACATAAACCATTTGATTTAAAGGCGTTAAAATACTATGAGGTTTGTTAAAACTCTGCACTGGACGAATTTAAGTGCTTTAAATGCGATAATAGTTTCTTATAATCATTTACCTTATTAATTTCAGTTTGTGAAACGACCCCAGCGTAAAAACACCTTAACACTTACGCTATCTACCTGTGAAAGTACCATCAAAATCGTAAATAAGAATTTTAAAAAGGCATCCAGCGCCACTTTCTGCCTATGGAAATCCCGTCAAAATCGGTCCTTAAATAAGAACTTAAAAAAAAACACCCCAGCGCCACCTAGTTGGTAATTTAAATAGCCTAAATTACTCCCTAGCATATCAGTCCCGTCAAAATCGGTGCAGTCGTTTCCAAGATTACCCGGAACAGACAGACAGAAAGACAGACAGACAAAAAATTTAAAAATTCTGTTTTTGTTATAAATACTGTAGGTATATATTTTCATATGCATCTAGTAAAAATCTGTTATTTTGATATTAAAAACAGACACTTAATTTTTATTTATGTGTTTAGATAATCAACATTGACGAGTCACCCAAACAAATCAAAATATCATGCAGACGAAATACCATTGTATATACATTTTCTATAGTACTCTCATGGTGGTCATTTTTCGTCTGGCCATCTTCCTGGTTGATTCGAAACTAACTCTAAATAGTGAAGACGAGAACCTTAATCGATATTTTACCAGTATTTAATACAATTTTGTTGTCTGTACTTATTCTATATTCACACCAATTGGCAATTTCAGCACGCCTCATTGCGACTTGATTGAGAACTAAAAAATTATGCTCATGATAGTACTATAGGCAGTGTAACTACAATGGAAATACTATTAAATCAAAATGAACATCATCATTATTTCGTCTACTTCCCATAATCTTTGACTGAGTACCTATAAATCACATAATCTACTCTATGAACGAAGCATTTCAGATACATAGAAATGCATGATACAATTCTTATATCATGACAGAAATGGCCTATTGTGAATGAAATCTTTTATGTCAAACATTCTATCACCAGCCAAATTCAATATCTATTTTTATGGGCAGCTAAATGTTTTTATCGGCAGGTGGTTGTTGTTTTTGTAATGTGTGTAAAATTCTACTTCAGATAGCTGAGTCATATATAGAACGGATGGGTATCAATTCCTCGGCCCTGAAAATTTTGGATTCCGTCCCGGAGGAACGGTGCAGTAGATGAAGACCGAGACTAACACTTCGTGCAAATCAGGAAGCATTTACTTAGGGCCCTAACTGGCTGAAGAAGCTTTTAAGGCCCACGTCCACCACGGACTGTAGTACCTCATGAGTTAATAAAACATTGTTGAACTCAATTTATTCGGAGTTTGGTAAATGGTCCTTCGAGCTGGATTATCTTTCTAGTTTAATTCCTTGAATCTGCAATTTCAATATCATAAAATTAAAACTAATTATTTGTGAACATTTACTTTCAAGAAAGTTGAACTATAAAAAAAACGTTCAAATCAGTCATGGAACGAAACAACAATCTATAGTGTGGTCACACCTAGTATTTACTTTCCACTAATAGAAAAAAGACTTTAATTAATTAATGCATCATTGAAATTGCAAAAAAAAATACAAAAATAATTAGGTATAAATTATTTGGTGATAGATAAAGTATCTATCATTTAAACTCGAGTACCTCATCCAACAATACGAAATCGCAACCCAAATGAGTCCGCTAACGTGATGATAATAAAATGAAATAATTAATCACCTTCTGATTATAAACTGACCTTGCATACAGTAGCTTAACTGGTTTTATTTAATTTTTTTTTTTTTTCATAAAAGATGAAATATCCAGTAGATAAACAAGACTATTTAACCAGCTCTGCACACAGTTTGCTGTCGGCATCAATTAAAGTATCTTTTACCACTCCAAGTGTCAATCTCAAATCTTGATCATCCATCTCTCTTTTGGGGTTTGTTTTCCCTGCGAAGTAAAATTTCTTCTTCGTGTTTGTTTTTATTTATTTATTTTTATAACTATTTTCAGTGTAAACTTTACACTTTCATTCATAAATTTTCGTTCTTTGTTGATTTATTGTGTTCTGTGCAGTGATATCGAAACCAGCTAAATGAGAAATTATTTCCAGTCTTTGGTTTTGGCAGGTCCGTGTTGTTTTTAATTAAATGAAAAATAAAACAAAATTCGTTAAACGTTTTGTAGTTTTTCTTTTTGAAAAAACTTCTTCAAATAGATTTAGATACAATTATTACATAACCTCCCCCTCTTCTCAGACTTCTTCCGTAATTTTCGGTATGACGGTTTAAGATACTTTCTGCGAAAAAAGCAGTTTAGATCAAAAAGATTTCATGAATTTTAATTTTGCCAATTTAGCAACAGGTTAACATCCCATTTTGTTCTTTTCTTGTGTCACTTTTTTTTATTTTTTTTTTGTTGTGTCAGTGTTTTATTTTCTTAGAGATTCTTTTTAAGCAAATTGTCAGGCATTCCGGATTAAAAAGAAAAATGAATCGGATGAGAAAAAACAGGAAACCAAAGAGGAAAAGGAAAATCTTTCGCTTTCAGCAAAAAGAAAAGTATCTTTTGTTTCTTGAAAGAATATGGATGTTGAATTTTCATTCAAAGTTTATTAACTGTTTAAGTTTTTTAGGTAGAAATTCTGGAGAATATCGTTGAATAAATTTACGGTAAGCAACTGTTTTACTTTGAAAATGTACGAATGAGTAATTTTTAATGCAGATTCGCCCACCAACCATTTATTAAGCTATTTTTTGAATGCTCTCCATGAGCACCTGCTCAAATATGAGGATTATACTCAAGTTTTGTCCGAATATAAATACGCTTTACATCAGACTGTAGCCATCAGAGGTGAACATTTTGTACATATTCGAGGAAAACCTAAAAAGTCGACAGAATATTTGGAGCAGTCGTCGTATATGTGGTCATTCCATAGAAGGTGGTAATATAATGCACATTCCGAAATTAAGGTGTTGGGTTTCTTCGATGCAAGTACAACTCCTGGAAAGTGGCATGGCAGGTACGTATTACTTAGCCGACAAAATACAACACTAGTTTATGTAAGCATTAAATTTGAAGCGATTTCTTATTTCCCACTAGCTTGCCCCCTCCGGGGATGCTGTGGTATACCATACAGTTTTGAATAAAACGACCCCGGCGGCGTGACGACACCTAGTAATTAAAATAGCCTTAGTCACTTCTTTTAAAATTAGCTATCTGCTTGTGAAACGACCCCAGCGGCACCAAGTTGTGATTACAATAACCTGTTACACCTTGCAGTATCAACTATCTGCCTTTGAATGTCCTGTCAAAATCGGGCATAAGAAAGAATTTTCAAAAAAAAAAACACGACTTCGGCGCCACCTAGTGATAATTAAAATAGCTTTACTTACTACGAACAATATAAATTATAGTAAATAAAGATATTTCTATTTTTTTAAAGTTAGTATATTGTTAGTGAGGATAAATAAATAATTAATAAATAAATAAATAAAAATTAAATAAATTAATAAATAATTAAAAAATTACAAATAAACAGATAAATAAATTAACATAAATACATTTCTGATTGAATAAATTAATTTACATAAAATAATAAAATTTACATCAGAGGTATGGCTAAGGAATGAGTTGGTTAATTAAGGGATTGTCAGAGGTTTTAAGTAAAAAATCGTTGAGTTTATTGATTCTTACAGAAATAATTTCAACATTTGCTCTTTCATGTGAGTCTGAAGTGGAATGGTATCTTGTTAAATTGACATTTCGCACAATTTACCCACACTTGGCAGCCATACAAGAGGATTGCCTGAAATATTATTTTATGGGTAATAATTTTATTAGACATGACTGTAACATTTTAACAATATATGTTCCTTAAAGTAAGTTTTTGGTCTAAGTAAATCCCAAGATACTTCATACATAAGTCCCATTTAATGCTTATGCCAATAATATTAAACTGATTAGTGGTAAGATAGCAAGATTTTCTTTTTCTACTTTCAGAGAGAGTAGGTCGTTGATAAATATTAGGAAGAGGTTTGCAAACAAAACAGAGCCCTGGGGCACACCAGAATTTATTTTGTGAATGGTTTCAGGCGTTAAAATAGTACGGCAGAGAGGATCTTGTAGACGATATTCAGGAGACTTATTCCTCTCGCAGTTGGCGCAGTTTAGAAGGACGCCTTTCTTGTGAATCGGGCAAATGATGCCGAGGTTCCATTCATCGGGCATACTAACCAAATTTTAGAGATTAGTTGGTGTATGACATTTATTAAATTGGAAATTAATCAGCGTTTACATGACCTTGGAAAGAAGGAGCTTACATGTAATGGGTTGTTAGTTTAAGGTAAGTGTAATAGGCTGATATTTTGGGGGAAGATTCTATTTTTTGGTGATATACCCTTTTTTCCGGTTATCTACTTGGAAAGAGATTACCGGAAAAAAACAAATGGAAAAGCTGACGTAGTGGTTTTGCCAGAGTTACAGAACATCTCTTAACCCAGAGATCCTCAGTTCGAATCTCAGGCTGGGTATACATTTTTCAAAAACTCCTAGTGCAGATGCCGTGCGTTGGTTTTAATTTAAATGATAAAATAATCACCTAATTCTCGATCTACTGCACAGAAAAAATTCTTTCCCGTCTTTCTAATTCTTCTAAATTTAATGCTGTGTTAACTCATAATTGGTGTAATAATAACCCCTTGAGTGCAACCTGATCATAACAAAATATATAAAATTGGTGATCTGTGGATACTATCACGGCCAGTTTTAATTTTCCACTGGAAACAGTTTTACGTACTTTTTTTTTGATCAATCAAAAGTCACAAAAGTCGAATAAGAACTTAGAAGTTCTCCCATTATTTATCAAATTTTAATCGACGCTGTGACTGTACAGAAGAGCAATAACGTGCGATCCAGTCGTGCAATTTATTTTCAATTCTCTGAATACGACTGAACGATTGCCAGAAAAGAGGTGTTATAACAAATGTTGTTACCAGCATTAAGTTGCCCCAAATTGAGCTGCAAGCTTTTTTAACTTCTGTTAACCTTTTTACAGTTCGAATCAAACCATGAGTTATATGTATCTAGATCTTGGTTAGAAACTTTTTGACTTATTCCGAACGATATTTCGATTTACTAAAAAAGTAATATTTCTCACAACAACGTCTCTCGAGATTGCTGAAGGTCCTCAAAAGAGTGTTCTCAAGTATACTCCAATCAACTAAGTACTTCTTTAACAGGGCGTCAACTATGGAATAACTTACGAAACTTAGGTATTGGTATTGATGGTAATATTTTTACACGACAACCAACTCTTAGTTCAGTGACTCTTTTATCGTTTGCGGATCAATCGAATCTCTCAGATGGATTTGGTTTTTGAGCGGTGGATAGTGCTGATGTTGTCGAATGTGTGCTTTTCATTAAATTTATTGCCGTTGGGCTAGATGAAATGCACCCCTTATTTTTTAATTATCTTACCAATTATTTTACCTCAAATTACATTCACTTTCAATACAATTTTGATGTCGAGTGAGTTTCCCAATGGATGGAAATTGTTCAAAATCAAACCTATTCCTAAAAACGCAAAAGGTGATGAATTTAAACCGATTTCAATGGTGGCCTTTGGTCTTCGAAAGAATTCTCCAAAAACAAAACAATGGATATCTTGCTGAAAATGATACGCTCACTCCAAAGCCATCTGGATTTCGTCGAAAACTTACTTGTGTCAAAGCATTGTTGACCGTTACTTAAGATATTAGACAGGCATTGGATCGGGAAGAAACTTTTATAGTCTTAATTTCTCAAAAGCTTTTTTCGTACTTAACCAGTAAAAAACAAGCAGTTCAATTGGTGACAAATTAACCGATTTTCTACCAAAAGTAATCGGCGTCCCCCAGGGTTCCATACTTGGGCCGCTATTGTTTTCCATGTACGTTAGTTAATTAAGGAATTGTTCATCTCACTTATATGCTGATGATATACAATTGTTTTTCAGCTGTCCTCTAGAGCTCATTGAGCATTGTGCTTTAAGTGTCAACGAAGAACTGGAGAATATTGTACATTGGTCCAATTTAAATAGTCTTATTACCCAAAATTGTTGAAATTGTAAAAAATTTTTGGGGTGACAAAAATTCAGCCACAAGATGGCGTAACTTGCCAGTAAGTGGCACACGATTTCTTTCTTGATATAAACATTCAATTGGCAAACAATGTTCGCCAGTTAAAATTCGCCAGTTGAAATTAAATCTGTATAAGTTATCTACGTTTTTCCCGTGCGTATCTAATAATATGGCCCATTTCTTAATTCGAAATTAAATTTTATTTCATTTGAAACTTCAAAACACCCTCTATATTCACTATCAATAAGCTCTGCGAGCCGACGGCGGCGGCGGAAACATACATTTAGGCCAATGCTATCTCTTCATTTTATCATCAATTCCAAGTAATTATCGTGACATATACTCATTATCGTCGTAGTTATTGTATCTTATCATCTGATGGGCCGTTCATCAAATGTACATTTATAAATCAACACTTTTAATGAAATATACAGAAACACAAATACATAGATACTGCAAGAACTGCAAACTCAATTGGCACTGCTGTTTTAGGTGTTTGCCAGATAATAATCGAATTGAGAACGCAGAAGACAATGAATGTATCTTTTATCTATAAGATTGCAAGCTATGCAATGCTACTTTAATTGAGAGATAACAATTATATGCAAATAAGGAAAACGATAAGGTTTTCGTTCAAAAATGACACAACATAGATACGATTTTTTTGCATTTCAGATATAAAAATTTGATTTGGCATTTTGTAAAAATTACAAAATGGTTTTGTTAGATATGGGAGAAAAATTCAATAGTAAATCATAAAAATCGCAGATACTCTTCCCAAATATGATTAACTATTAGCATCAGGTGCCAAAAGATGGGACGCTGTCAGAGACATATGCTCCATCATGGTCGATATGGCCACATTTCGGATTCAATCACTAATGGCCAGTTTTCAGTGAGAGTTTAAACCAAAGTTTTAATCAATCTGAACGAGAGTTTGAACTTTTGGTTTAACTCGTTCATTTTCACAGTGAAAAATAAACGAAAAGTTAGACTCCACTGTGAAACAGAACAATTGTTAAACAAAAGTTTAAACCGAAATTTGAGGTTAAGCCACTACTGTGAAACTGCGGGTAAGGGTTTGGAAAAGAAGCTGATAAACTTCATTTGCAATAAGATTGCAGGTCCCTTCCATTCCTGTAAATTTACCACGTACACACAGAAATGGTTGGAACTGATGTGCCAACTATTTTAATATAAGCCACCCAAACGACCATGTATTTCAAAGCCCAAGGCTAAATGTATGTTTTTGTTCCTAACCAACATGACGCGAGTGTTTACAATAAACCGGCAGATATTTTACGCTGGGTAATTTTTTAATGAATGCCATCATGGTAAACTTCCTTATCACAATATTCATCCACAAAAACATTTGCTTTATATAAAATGAGTAATGATTCCCCGAATATGAATCCGAATCTCACACATCAACCATGGGGCCAGGTCATAAAGCCTAAAACAAATTAAATCGTTAATTATATTACCGGCGTTCCAAAAAACAAAACAAACATCCAAACCAATGGCAAACAACACAAATCATCAGAAACAAAAAAAAAAACAAATCCCTAGTTAAAGTAGACATTATCTAAAATCTCATAGATACATTTATAAACCGACAAAAAAAACAACACCATTGTGCGTGCCACATGTTTCCACGCGGGCGCGCTTCATCCATAATTTCATTTCTGTGCTTGTGGGCCATTGCTTGCAGTAATCCGACTAAATCCGACACAAAAAAATCCAATCTCCTATCCATACTCGTAAAAGATACTTTTTTTTTTCTTTTTTTTTTTAAATGCGCTCGAAAAACCATCGAAGACCCCAACGTCTCTGTGGTTCTTTCCTTCAACGGCTTTGTGCCTTCGCAAATCTATTTGTTGGCAAAAATTGTGTTGCAATGTGATAGTGAAGATGCTAATTGACTCGACTATTGCCAAAATAGTCGGATTTAATTGTGGAAATTTCAATTTGGCCAAAAATACAAAATCATTCTCATGTGTATCTTTTGCATGTACATTCAGACAAAAAAAGCGAGTTCATCGGCAGACTCTTGGGATGTTGCGCGGGAAAGTTGCCCACAGCCCAGAAGAAAAAAAAACTGTGGGCAACCAGAGAAAAATGTCAGGGAAGAGGCTATTTAGAGCTATGCGCACCATCATCGTCGTCGTTGTTGTCGTCGATAACAATAGAATGTAAATTGTTTTTTGGCAGAGATTTTTATACGGTTCTAGCTTACAAAACGGAAAACTCATCACCGCGAGGATGCGGCCAGCATAGCCGCCTAGCATAGCGGTTGTCTGTGTTACCACTACTCCGGATAAGCAAGACTGTACAGAGATTAAAGCCCCAAAAGAACAGCGGAAAATCGAAGCAAAATCTAAAGGAAATTTCGTATTTTTTTTTTATTCTGTCTGAATAAATGGGGTTTAAAGATGGAGATACAAAGATAATGGTCCATGCTTTTCTGGCGGTTTTATGATGGAATTAGATCGTGAATTCGAAGAAGGAGAAAACAATCCGCTGCTATTCTATTGTTGCTCGTAGATACTATGCCGATGGTTTTTTGCCGAGAGATGAAATAATCTAAGTTGTGTTTAATTTTTGCATTAGAAACTTTAATTTGAAAATTAGAGGAGGAGATGATTTGTTTCGAGATAAAAACTTTAATTAGATTCTTTGTTTGCTATGGTTTCTAAGCAAATTAAAAAAAAAACCATATCGTCTGATAGGAAGATTATGGAGTACCTTAAGGTTGAGTTTTAAGGGCTGCTTTGTTTGAAAAAGGTGAATCTGCGAGAATTACAATTAAAAGTAATAGCCGAATTAGATTCTTTTTAATGAAAATGCAAACAAATATTCAATATAACGGAGGAGATACTTTAAAATTTAAATTTTAGGAAATGCGTGTTGTTTTAATCTTTCACATAACAGGAGCTTTTTTTCTTTTTTTTTTTGATGTCGGTGGACACAGCGCGAACTTAGGAAAGAAGGAGAGGGTTTATTAGGAGATGCCGATGCAAATTGGTTTTAAACTTCCGAACATGATAACGGAAAGGGAAAACAGAATCAGGCAAAAGATTCCACATTCGAGTTGTACGGCTAAAGAACGAATCACTCTACTTGATTGGTAAGGGTAAGGGTAAATTTGTGGGTATTACTTGAAGCACGAGTATTATGGTGAAACTGTTTAAGAAGAGGAATGCAACTGGCTATTTCTCTAGAACGTTGACCGTAGAAATAACGGTAGAGAAGACAGAGACATGAAACATTCCGTCGATGTTCAAGTGACGTGAATGTTCTAATGAAGATATCATCTCCAATCAACTTGAAAGCTTTTCTTTGAATATCATCCAAAAGACTCAAGTGAGTTAATCGAGCACCCGCCCAGATATGGGAGTTATATTCTAGTCTTGAACGGATATATGATTTGTAGATAGTAGCCAGATCATAAGGTAGAGGAAAGAGAACCACCGCCTTCTCTTATGCACGCTGATGTATAAGGCAATACGCTGTCATGCCAACCCTACAGGAAAAGGCACACACAAGTACGGAACTCTGTTATTGATAGAACCAAATTTTTGCATGAGCGAAAATTCTGCAATGTCCCAAAGGCAGTAAAATATGTTGGTCATTTGTTAAAATTGTAAAAAAAAACTTTTCATCATCATTGATTCCAATGCTCATTGCCAATGAAAAACGAATTATTTACTCTACAGAGAAGGTCCACTTCGCTGCTAGCTCTATACGTTGCCTTACAGAAATATTACCCCTGTACTTCAGAATGTAATTTTGTCCAGAGGTGTTCTTCCACACTGGCAAAGCTTCTACACACATGAAAGGTGACCCCTCATCCCCCTCCTCCTAGCGACCCATAGCACTTACGTCCCTTCTTTCGTAGGTCATGAAAACGCTTATTAACCGTCGAAGCCCGAAAGCTTCTCCATGACCATCAGTATGGATTTCGTAGTAACAATTTCACTGGTGGTCTGATTGCATATCTCACCGATTTGTAAAACAAATCCTTACATCGCTTTGGTGAAAGTAAAATTATTGCGCTTCATATCTCCAAGGCATTTGATAGAGTTTGGCATGAAGCTCTCTAATCGAAAATGCGTGCTTTTGGTATCGACGATAATCTTGTCCGTTGGATTAAAAGCTATCTTCTGGACCGTTCAATACAAATTGCATTGGACGTTTCCAAATCTGATTCCCTAAAAAAATGCTGGTGTGCCACAGGGCTCCGTTCTGTCTCCGACTCTTTTTCTCATTTTTATTAATGATCTTCTGCCTATTACTTCTGATCCACTTAGATGACGACTTTATTATCAGCTATTCAAATTCGTTCAGTGCTTCACCTTTGGACGTGCAATTGCAACGGTACCGTATTTTAAGCTCATTGAACTCTGATTTACACAGCATTGTTAAATGTGTGTTAAGATTGATAGGAAATAGAAATGTTTCTGAAATGCAGTGTTTCATGTTTTTCCTTATTTTATCGTTTCTTTTATAAAAAAAAAGCGCTCACTCGAGCCAGAATACTTCAGCCGTAATTCTCGTCTAACATAGAATGCTCATCACTTCAAGCTTGAGGTCAAGAAGTTAGCCGAAACAACACGAATTTAAAAAGTTTACTCGCGGAGCATTTTTCTTGCCATATATTTGAAAACATTCAAAACTTATTTTAATCGACGCACCTTCTGGTCTCCCCTTACATAACTTCCAAATGTTCGCGAAGTACGTTTTGACATTAAAAGGGCCAAATATGTTGTCATCAGGAAAAGAGACCCGCAACATCGGCATCTTCCACAAAACATTACTATAGACTGCTATAACGTTCATGCATTGTTGGGACTTGGATTTTGCTTACCTGGGCTCCGCTATCAACGCATGATAACTCTTGTCAATTGCTGCTTTTTCAGGCTAGGGCCATTGAGTAGCAAAGTCGCCAAAGTTTCCTTTTATTAAAACCCTGATCACTCCAGCCATGGTGTGTGAAATGGCATGGCATGGAAATTGGCAAATTTTCAATTTGTAGTCCCGTATGCATTAGCGACGAATGGAGAAGGAAATAGTTCAACGTCTTAGATGGCTGAGTTGGGTCATATGCAGAGATGGGATGAACACCAATGCTACGAGCCGGAAAATTTCGATTTTACCCTAAAGGGACCGCGCAATAGAGGAAGACCGATATTTAGATGGCGCAGGTAAATGGAAAAGGACTAATCTCATGTGCAAAACTAGAGACAGCTAGCTGCCGATCGAGCTGGCTGAAGAAGCTTGATGGTTGAGGCTCAGGTCCACCAGGTTTAAAATATTCTTAATTCGTGTTCAATACTTAAACCAAAATTATGCTGAAAATTGCTTAAACAAAACCTTAAGTGAAGGCTTTCATCAGAACCGTGCAACTGAATATTTATGTTTCAACCAAAAAAGATATATAATTTGTGTGTCAAAAAAGCCCGTAACTGGTTGATTTCTTAATTTCTAATGTAACGCTATTTCAAGTGCAATTCTATTCTTTCAAATTTTCAAAGCAGACATTATTTTGTCATCATTTTGTTTCTTCTTTGTCAAAGATACAAAAAAAAAAAAAAAACTGGAGACACTCGATAGTTTCAAATGATTAAAATGTCACAATGAATGGAATTTTGTCTTACACTTACAGCATTGCCACCTGCACGTGTCTGAAATATAAAACCATGGTAATGAAGTACTTGTGGTGGAAATATGATTCACTTCAGGGGCACTAACCATGATGACTTTAGCAAATTGATTTGAAAAAGTATATTTCTTGGATGAGTGTCTGTCTTTGAAATACTATATACTTTAAGTCAATTTTGTGGATCAGATTGTTGAGCAAAATGTATGGTATTTTTGAAAAAAATCGGTTTAATTAGCAGAATACATAAATATTAAAACTAAAATCTTTGAATCAATTGGTATTGACTTATTATTAACAGATAACACTTATTTTTAAATTATTTTTGTCTACATTGCGGGTGGAGCCTCTACCTCTCAAAAAGTGAGGTTTTACAAGGATTACTTATAACACATGTGTAAAGTTGCCATATGTTACCAAAAAGTACAAAACGCAAGGATCTAACCAATTCTCAAATCAGGTAAACCCGCTAATAACCCTAATAGTTATCGACCAATAAGTCTTCTCAGTAGTCTAAGTAAAATATCAAAATAAGTGATAAAAACTAAATATCTTGCTATTCTTGAGTCCTGCAATGTATATAATATTAAAATAATACAAAGTTTTCTTAGAAATAGCAAATTTCAAGTTAATTAGTTAATACGGCTTCAAGTTTAAGGCACATCACTTCTGGGGTTCCTCAAGGATCTGCGCTGGGCCCATTACTTTATATCACGTTTGTCGTCTAATTTCCAGTAATTTGGAACTGCGAAATAGCAATGTTCCCAAATTACACTGCTGTTTATAGTTCCAACAACATCGATCAATAGGGACTTGACAACTTTGAATTTAATTTGTGAATATTCTAACAAATTCGGAGTCGGTGATCGCAACTTAAGAGCGTTAACTCAAACTCGCCCTGTAGACAGGCAATAACAAGTTAAATGCAAACATTTTAGTCTACATGTTCGTTGTGTTATGTTGACATGTCAGTAAGACAACGGGTTGGTCGAAATTTCAAAAATATTGCTGCCGTTCAGGCGTCCGTAGCATACGATCCAAATCAGTCAATTCCACCGCTCGGCGTTTTCAAGAATTGGAGTATTTTGCGTAAGGATCTTGGTTAACACCCATACAAGATCAAGCTTACTCAAGAATTGAAGAATGATGGACCATTTAAAGCGACAATCAATGGTTGTGATGTACCTTTGGCATAGAGTAAAAATATTATAAAGAGGAAAATCTTTCGTACTTTCCATCCTCCAACACCCTTAAATTTTGTTGTCTCTTTTGTATAATAATATTGTCATCATACGTTACCATTTCGAAATCACATCACGAATACTCTTACAATAAGCCTAGCCTCTTATCTGCAGGGATTCCCCCCATGTATATTTAATAAAATTATAATGTACAGGCTTACCCACCCAGCATTGCTCGGGTATACCAAACATTTTCGAAAAAAAACCAACCCGACGTGACACCACCTAGTAATCAAAACAGCCTAAGTTACTTCTTACAAAGTAAGGTATCTGCTTGTGAAATGACCCCAGCTGCACCAACGGGTGATTAAAATAGCCTAAGTTATACCTTAAATCAGCTATCTGCCTGTCTTTCCGTAAAAATCGGGGCACAAATAAGAATTTAAAAAAACGGGTCCAGCGCCACCTAGGGGCTATTAAAATAGCCTTACTTAATCGTTACAATATCAGCTTTTTGCCTGTGAAAAATAGGTCCAATAAATATGAATTTTCCAAAAAAAAAAAAAAAACACCCCAGCGCTACCTAGTGGGTAATTTAAATAGCCTTAGTTAGTCCTTAGTACATCAGCAATCTTTGAAAGTTCCGTCAAAATCGTTGCAGATTACCAGACAGAAATTTTTTTTTTAAATTGTGTTTTTATTATAAGTATTGTATATACTTTCATGTGTCGTCTTGTAAAATCCTGTAATTTTTATATTAAAAACAGGCAGACATTTTACACAAGACGTATTGGTTCCAAAAACTTGTTGATTCAGAACTTATTCTGTTAAATGTACAAATTGATATTGGTTGTTAGCCAATTATTTATTAACTAAACAAAAAAATTATTTAATTTCTGAATTTATTTATTTAATTGTTTGTTTATATATTTATTTTTTATTGTTATTTATTTATATATTTATTAATTTTCTTTTATTTAAATTTATTTCTGCTCCTATGTTGTAGTATTTTTAATACTACATAGACGCGTGGTTTTCAATCTGGCAATACTTTTTTCGGAGTTGCGTCTTTTTGACAGCTGTCACTTGATTTATGCTCAGTTTGGTTTTCCATTTCATAAGGAATAGACTTACTCCTGAACAACGTTTGCAAATCGAGCAAATTTATTACCAAAATAATGGCTCGGTTCGCGCGACCTTCAATTTATTGAAGGCAACTTTTGGTGAGTGCATTAACACCGCTGGACTATTTTTTGTGGGGTTATGTGAAGTCGTTTGTCTACGCAGATAAGCCCGAGACGATTGACGCCTTGGAAGAGAATATTCGGCGCGTTATTGCAGATACGGCCGCAATTGCTGCAAAAAGTGGTCGAAAATTATGCCTCTTGGCGGGAATTTATTCGAGCCAGCCGCGGCAGCCACTTGCCCGAATTCATTTTTAAAACATAATGGCAAACCCTTATCTTTATAATTACGCTAAATTCTTGGCCATAACGTTAAATTATATGCATTTTATTTGTTCTTGAAAAACACACGTCTAAAAGAATCACCCTTTATATGTGGCATTTCCATTAGTCTTAGTTTCTTTTCCGTTTTGTATAATGATCTTCTTTAAGATATTAAAGATATTTAGGTACTTGTCTTTCTATGTTCGCCTACATATTTCGAATTTTTTTTTAAAGATAGTGGTTTGGCGCGGCGCTATCGTCTATGTCACACCCACTGCCATCATTCAGCCACATATCACAACTAAACTCATTAAATGGCACTTCAAAGCTCCTCCAAACGCCTGTGATTTGTTTATAGACGAATTTATACTGATTAACCTAACATTTCGTTAATTGCTGCACCCCCAAACCCTACCCCGCTAAGAAGCTATTAAAAAAACCAAAAACCAAAATCACAAGCTCGGTAGCAGATAAAATAAAAAAAAACATCGAAAACCATCAAACACCTACAATATAAGATACATTGACAGTGATGTTGAAAAAAATTCAGACAGCAAGGAGCAGAGAGGTTGGTATTGGGAGGGACGAAAAAAAATGGAAATTCTTCTGCCAAGAAAATGCGTTCTGCTGCGCAAGGTAGAATACACGAATTAAAAGAATGCAGATACAACAAACAAACACTAAGATACATCAATCGGTGTATATTTAGATACTTTTAAATGCAGATCGATGGGATTTTGTTCGAGACTATGAAATGCAAAAAAATCTCATTTAATAAAAAAAAAAAAAAACAAAGTTGCATGGAATTTCAATCAAAAGATACATTTCCCCTGCACCAGTGCAAACTTATCTAAGAGATCGCACTACTGAGATCGAAATATTAAAGATACGCGCGCTATAAATAAGCTTTCGATTGACATGCTCCGCCAACGTACAAACCAAACAAATTTTCTTGTTCGACTCACTTGGAGACACATTTTTGCGAAGCCCAGGAAGAAAAACACTAATTCTAATTTAAAAGCCACATCGCCCTAGAGATACTCGAACACGCCGAGATACATGAAAATTATTATTTCAATTCTGTTCGGTTCGGGAGGTTGATTGATGGTTTCGCCATAGATGTCAGTCACAATGTGACGTAGAAAGAACTTTGATGACTTCTGGCAGATACGATGTGTAGATATTTTTATTTCTATTAAGGCTGTTGCAATACACGAAATATTAATTTATTTTGAATTTTCCTGCGGGAAGGGTATAGTTGAGAAAAAAAGCGAATACGTTGAGCAGAAGAAAATCATCTTTTAGCTTTGGCGAAGAAGAGATGGAGTCTTGGCTTGTGTCCGTCCGATCCGTGGCATGACTAAGTGAGTCGAAGACGACGACAACAACTTTTGCCGCTGTTGTTTTTCTTCGAGAATATCGATGAAAGATTGGCCAGCACCAGCAGCGGTACGGGAGAGCTCTACATATAAGAGGAGTATCTGACAGATACCAGAACTAAAAATGAAGACAAATGTGGACGCAGACTATTTTATGCGCACAGATTACTGATGATGGGCGATGATATTTTAGTTGACAATGGATTGAACGTTAGTTTACACGATGTGTCATTCATTAGTAATTTATTTATACGGAGCGAGGGGCGTTATGCAAATAAATTATGTGTCGTTGCGCGATGATTATTTTTGTTTTAGGTTTTTTTTTTTTTTGTAAAATACACAAGAATTTATGTGGTTTTTTATTGAGTGAGATTTTTTTTTAATGTTTTTGCCGAGGTGAGGTCGATAGTAAATTTGTTGAAAATTTTATTAATTTTAAGTTTTTTTTTTTTGGAATGATTTAGGAACTAAGATTATAATTACTTAAGACAGATATTAGGTTTGATTTGAATATAAATGTTTGTGTAATTGAAAAAAATATTTTTGTTTTAACAATGGAAAAGTTCAGACTTTTGAATGTGGAAAATGCGGTATGACTATTTGGATTAAATTTTTTTTTTTGTTTGAAGTAAATTTTATTTTCAGAAAATAAAGACTTAATTTAAAAAAAAACATAGCTAAATTGTATGTTTTAATTCTAAAGATTATGTATTTGAACTTGACAAAAAGGGCACTTACTAAAATGTAATTATTAAGAAAAAAGAGTTGGTTGTCTGTAAAGTAGGTTTACGGGCGATACTTTTATGTGATAACGTCATAAGAAAACATTGATGGCGGGAACATACAGCCGGTTAACTCACACCCACACACCCTTTTATTAAATCCACACACACGCCCCATTATTACATCTACTTTCTACTTTAACAAAACTCCGCCCTTTTTTGTATTTCTTTTTCTCATCTTGTTTTGAATTTGGGTGGATTTTTTTTGGGAATTTGCGCCTGTTCTTTTTCATGTTCGCCTGGTGCTCAGAATACGTTTGCGATCTATTTGGGTTGAAACAAATGTTAAATCCACACACACATCTAATTATTACTTCTACTTTCTTTTTTAACAAAACTCCGCCTATTTTGTATTTCTTTTTCTCTTCTTGTTCTTTTTAAATTTGAGTGGAATTATTTTGGGAATTTGCGCCTGATCTTTTTTATGTTCGCCTGGTGTTTGCAAACTAACTGTTGGGTGTGCTTTGGTTGGTGGAATAATTGGTCCGTACTTCTTTAAAATAGATGCTGGCCAGAACGTTTCAGTCAATGGTGACCGCTATAGAGCCATGATTACAGACTTTTTCGTCCATCAATTGAACAACCATGATGTGCAGGAGCTGTGGTTTCAACAAGACGGCGCATTATGTCACACAGCCCATACCACAATTGATTTATTGATGGAAAAGTTTCGTAACCGCATAGTTTCACGTTACGGACCTCCAAGATCGTGCAATTTAACGTCGCTTCACTATTTTCTGTGGGGATATTTGAAGTCGCTAGTCTACGCCGATAGTCCGAAACGATTGACCATTTGGAGGACAACATTCGCCGCATTATTGCCGATATACGGCCAGAAATGTCATCAAAAAAAGTCATCGAAAATTGGACCTCTAGATTAGACTAGGTATGAGCCAATCGTGGCGGTTATATGCCAGATATCATATTTAAATTATATTGCCAGAAAATTATCTTTCGAATAAAGTAAATTTCATGTCAATTTGAAAAAAAAACCTTTGTTTCATTCCATTTTAAAGTTCTATACTTCTTAAAAAACACGCTTTATTAGCGATCATGTAAAAAAAATGTTCTTTCAAACATAAGTATAGTTTGTTTAGTACCAAGTTCCAAGGGAGGGTAGATGGAAAGGATACCGCTCTGGTCGTTTTGGTAAATGCAATATTCCACAATTCGCACAATGTGGTAAGAAATATATACATGCTAAGCCAAAAACAATAGCTTCGTATCAGCGCTTGATTGTAGGTGAAAAAAATCAACAATAAGAAATAGCGGACTTAGAATGCACCCTTGTGGCATTTCACATTTCTGAAGTTAAAAGCTGTCTTTTACATTATTTTGTTGTCGAATGAAAAAAAAAACTGTATCTTAACTTGACAAACACACTGTTGTTTATAAAATGATTGCTGTCTTTGTTTACTCATTAAAGATTACTTTTAATTCCAATGTGTACTTGAAATTGGCTTAAATTGAGACGCTTGAATTCTCGTTTTACGTTACAATGAAATCAATGCTGTAATATTCAATACAACATAAATAATTAAGCGGGCATGTTTTTGAATTTGTTTTTCTATCTTTTTGGTTATTTTTTTGTAGTTTTTGTTTGCATCCAATGGATTTTAAGCTTAAATAAACACAAAAAGCAAACACTACCTGTATTTATTTGGTGTGCAATTTTCCATTAATCATTATGATTTTTCTTTGCTTTAATTTTCCATCGACATATATTTCAATTACAAAAATACAAAATAATAATTGTGCATGTTGTGCAAATATGGAGGTTATTTAAAAAATTAAATAAAAGAAGATAATAAAAAACCAACTGCAATTGGCACATTTGGCATTAAATTAATCTTTATTTGTATTTCTGTAATTGAAAGACATCAATGTATTATGTATTTGTTTGTTTTTTTTTTAAATAAATTAAATAACTACATATATGTATCTTTTAAAGATAGAAATACAAATATTTGTATCTATGATTGATTTATCTTTACTTAATTCAATGGGTAAATGTGTCAGTCTGTCGGTGCAGGCCTTCATGTGATTCGAGAAAATGTAATTCGAGATGAAAAATGAAAAATTATAATCAATGCTGAGAGAAAAGCCAGAGGCAAGTTTGAAACAGATGTTACTCATCAAGACAGATTCATTTGTTAGCATTAGAGATACAAAATATGAAAATAAATAGATGCGGACTATCGGTATGCTAGCCAAGTGATTTTTTTTTTTGTTTTTTTTTTTTTTTTATATCTAGTTTCTTACGCCTTTAATGCTTTTTGCTTTGACACGCTGTTTGACATTACTCAGGGTTTTGCTATTAATGTTTATGAAGGCGGATTGCCTGCACCTAGTGTCAGGTTGTCAAAAAAATTGACATGTGCGTTCTTAGCGTGCGGTTAAATAACAAATAAATGAAAGCATTTTCTTCATCAAGCAGTAAGCGACGCGTTGGCTGAAATGAATTACTCGAATTTTTTAAAAGACAAATCGCTAATTGTTCGTGCACATGCGACTTTTGATTTAAAAATATTCTCCAATTGGGTTAACAATTTGTGAAGTAAAATTTCTTTAAACTTTCAATTTTAAGCCATGCAACAATAAAAAAACTTATTTTGCTCGTAAACGGCTCACAGATATTGAAAAAATATTCTGAACATCCATTAAGGTTTAAGCACTTGCTTGTAGATAAGTACATTAGTACATTCTTAGATTGGAGTTTTTTTTCAATAAGACATTTTAATTCTTGTAATTTTCTATCGAGTTCTTCTCGTTTCTGTAGCTTTTCGGTTGCTTTATTTATATAATCAAGTATTAAGTATGAACAATACTGGGTCAAAGACACTTCCTTGTGGAACACCAGTGTTTATTTCCTTGTTAAACTGGGAAAAACCTATATTTTTATGTAATAATTTTGATTGGGATAAATACATTCTAATGAAATCTTAAGCCGTTGCTTAACGTGTTTATTTGTTAACGTATTTTCTTTTCTTTTTTCAGAATCAACTTTGAAAAAACTTGAAAAAATTAATGATTGTGTTTTCATGTTCGAAACACGGTTTCTTTTGTAAATACTGCCCTTAATTCGTGACTGGCAGTGTTGGAAGTAATCAAAATCTTTTGAAAAAAAACCTAAATAAACTTCAAAGATATTGCTGGAAAACCATGCTAATAAAATTTACCACAAACGAGCTGTTGAGGCCCGGACTGTTTTTATACAAAATTTAATAACCCAAACTTGGAAATAGTCAACTATGCAAATAAACAGCGTCTTAAAAAGGTATAGAAGAAAACAGGGAACGCCTTCGTTCCATAGCAAAAATAATCATCTTCCTTCTTTCTTTGGCAAAATTTCGTGGTGAACCAATCTGACGTGACCGTGAACGAAGGAAATTTCAGACAACTTCTAAGATTTGAAACATCTTCTGGAGGTAAGAAATTATGGCAACATTTGCAGTCAGCCTCTTCTACTGCTACGTATACATTTATAAGCAAGACAATACAAAAAATGTTTATTTCATCCTGCAGGAAAGAGATTTTTGATAATTTTTTTTAGTAACGTTCGGGCATCAAGATATTATTCAATAGTTTTTGATGAGACAACCAATGTATCTTACCTTTCAGCTGAGTGTTATTTTACGATACGTTCACGAAAGAAATATTCGTGAGGATGCATTTGAGAAATTAACTTATTTCACAACTTGCGAAAAATGCGAGTCAAATGAGGGAAAACTAGAGAGAAACCAGAAAAATATTAAGTGTCGAAGAGAAGTTGATGGAAATTATACATCTAAGGAGTTATTTCTAACTGGCAAAGGCCATTGGCCAAATTATCTTGCCTGTTAAGCTAACAGAAGTTCGAGGTGCTGTCACAATGATTCAGAATGAAGCGACAAATCAGGTGAAGACTCCATGTTACTGTTACAAACTAAACAACTCTATTTTTTGAAGTTCCAAAGTACCAGCTGTGGCAATCATGAAACAGATAATTGTCTTCTTCAAATATCACCAAAAACGAGAAACTGTCATTATAAGGAGTGTGCACTCTCATCACTTTGTGAAACTGGGTGGATATGCCGGCATAAAGGTGTACTCTAATTTTCTTTAAACCTCATCCAAATTTTGGTAACACTGGAAATGATTACGCAGCGTGCAAAAAGTTGTGGTAGGTGTTACATTGCCCCTCTTGACAATAAACTTTCTACCATTAAGCATGTCGTTAAGAATATATAACAGGGCTTTATCTATGTCCCATCTGGTTAGCTTCAGATAAAGGCCCTGTAAAGGCCGTATAGTTACGGTGTCGAAGGCCTTCTCCAAACCAACCAGACAGGCACCCGTGCATTGATTCTTAGCATTGTTCCACTGGGCAGCAGATACTAGATTAGACGCGGCATGAATTGTGTCATGTCCCGCCTTAAAGCCGAACTGGTTGTCTGGAATTGTATTTTTGTCCAGGGCCCACTTGGACAGAGCTCTGTTGAGAACCTTTTCTAATACCTTCCTGATACTGGGAAGAAGACTTACCCACCGGGGATTTGCCGGATTGGAATTATACTTTCCCTTTTTCGGGAGAGGATGTACAACCTTGGTCAAGCTGTATTTTGTCAAAGATAGTATTCAGTCTTTTACGATCTCACTGGACCCTCCTACCAAAATGCGAAGCATCTTTATTTCAGCTTCCATCATATTATTCTCATAAATCTGATACATTGTTCAATATTGTGAGCTATTTGTAGGCGCTGGACAAATAATTGTCTTTGTTTTGCTATAAAGGCATTTTTTCAATCGCAGAATATGGCAGAGCTTTCCCGCTTCTTCATCCACACTACACTTATGCGATGCTTGATGTCTTCATTTCAAGATCCTTCGCTTTTTTAAACAAGAAGTATTTTTTTTTTTTAATTATACAATTTTTTTCTGTGACTAATGAACACTTTGTCTATTAAAACGCCTTGTTTCGAACACTATGGTTATATTAACAAAATGCTTGTGGATTTTTATATCCCATATGGTCTAGTGGCTAGGATATCTGGCTTTCACCCAGAAGGCCCGGGTTCGATTCCCGGTATGGGAAATATTTTTTTTTTTTATTCTATTTTGTTTTATCTCGATTTTTTTTAGTATTTGTTACAGTTGAATTGAGTTACCGCTATTTGATATGGAGTTGATGTGCTGAATAAATTCAAGCTTTCGATCCAATATGACACCAAAAACATTTACGTTTTGCATACATGATAAGGAAATTCCATTTAACGTAAATAGTGTTACTGAAACTTTTCTAGTTAGGGTCATAAAATTACATTTATTTATATTGAGATACAAACAATTACGCACAGACCAGTCAAAAAATTAATTAACGTCGCATTGTAACATTTCACAATCACTAATACTAGAAATAGTTTTTTAAAATTGTCACGTCATTCGCGTAAATGAGGCATTAAGAATGTTTCAAGACAGATGGTAAGTCATTAATAAATAAAATAAAAAGTAGAGGGCCTAAATGGCTACCTTGTGGTATTCCAGAGTTAACTGTAAAATAATTTGATGGGCAATCGTTAAACAATACTGCATAAGATCTGTTTAATAAATAAGAATTTCGTCTTTTCTACCTTTTTTGTGTAGGGATTATAAAGAAAGTGGACAATGGTAGAAGCAAGATATTTGCACATTTTTTTATTTTTAAATAATAGAAGGTATACCATCCGGCCCTGGTATACAATTCTCGTCAAGATTAGATATAAAGTTAGCAACGTTATCAGAATTAATACTGAAGTTCATATCAGCCAAGTAAGAGAAGGATTTCAAATAGTCAATATTTTGGCTATTCTCGTCAAGTATATCACAGTTCGAAATATCAAAGTTTAAAGTATCACAGATGTCAGTATCACAGTTAAAGGCACTTTGAAAAAAGTCAGCAAATAATTGTGTAATAACACGAGGGTCATGACTAGTTTTACCGTTTGACTTCAGAAAAGACGGATATGGACAAGACTTCCTTTTACTATTTAAAAAATTCAAAAAATATTTTGGATTTATTTTAAGATCTTTTTGTATCTTCTGCAGATACATAGTTCAAATATTTTTAACTTAAAGATCTACTAACATTTTTGCTGGCATGGCAAAAGTTTTCAAAGTCGGCTTCAGTTCGAGATAATTTGTAAATTGACCAAAACTTGTTGCTGAGGTTCTTAGGGCTTTCAATTTCACGATCGTACCAATCTGGAACTGATGATCTCGGATTTACAGAAGTTATAATTTTGAATATATTGAACCCTAATTTTTTGTATCTCCTTTTTTAATTATATTTTACAGTATGCAAAACTCCAAAGTAAAGATATAAACAACTTAAAAATTCTGTTTAGTTTGTCATAAATATTGTTAAAATCATATTTAACTTTTGCTAGACTTAAGCCTGTAAAAGATGAAATCAAATAAATAAATGCTATATCCGCTTATAAATCGAAAGTCAGTACTAAATAAATATAATAAATTGATTATTTTTAAAGTCGTTTTTCAATCGATATTGCTATACGGATCTCCTGTCTGGGGTGCCTGTGCTAAGACTCATAAGAAAAAACTGCAGATATTGCAAAACAAAATCTTAAAAATGATCTTTCAATTACCATCCCATTTTTCAACAGAAAAACTACATGAGCAAGCAAAAATAATAAAAATAGAACATAAGATTGAAATTCTCAATGAAAGATTTTTTAAAAAATGTGCACTTAGTGCATTTTCACTATTATTAAAAATCTTATTTAAAAAAAAAGAAAAATAAGGTAAAGTAAAAAAGAAAGCATTAAAATTAATTTTCTATAAAAAATATATTGTCTTTTTCTTAATAACTTCTTTTTGTTAATTTTAAATTATATATTTTTTTTCATTATTAATTTATTAACCTATTTGTTTGTTAAACTATATATTTATATATTCGTCTACTTATCTATTTAAATGTTTATTTAATTATGTATTTATTTACTTATTTAATTATATTTTTATTTATTTATTAATTTACTTTATTATATATTAAGTTATTTATTTATTTAATTATTTATTTATTTGTTTGCATTTGTTGTAGATCCAATAACAAATTTAGTCAAATTTAATAATTTCATAGTTTTAAGTTTTATCTAATTTATTAATATAAATTCAATTCGAATTAAGGTTTTTAAGCTTCTTTTTTTCCCTCAAATTATCTCTTTTTTTCACTTAAGCTAGCTCATTAAAAATAAAACATTATTTTTCAATAGTAAGATGCAAATTATTATTATATCTCTGTGCTGTGCAATGACTTCAAGAATTTTTGTAATACTCTGTACATATTTCATCATTTCTATCTATCTATCTAAATAAATAAATGAAATGATATAAACCAAAAATATACTTTTATTGGGATTGGGCAACACAATTCAATCTGCTGAGTAATATTCTCTGTTCTACTTTTCAAAAACTCGAACTTGTTACCTTCTGACACCTAATACTTTGCAACAAGCGTTACCAAAGTTGTTGCACACACTTTAGATCTGCCGCAAAGGAAAATGTGAGAATATCAGGCATAACACTGACATCGACATTTAAGAGTTAATATTTGTAGATATTCTTGCGGTAAATGGCCGTAACTACAAAAGAAACAGAACACCAGCACTAACAAAGGTGCTGCAGTTAGTCAGATAAATTCGTATCTAGATCATTTGTTGCGTGCATTCGTGTGCAGCAGGTTGATTGATGTTAGGCGAAGTAGAAAACTTCAAGTGTTCTGTTAGTTTGTGTTTGTATATTTATAATCTAACCACAAAACTCTAACCGAATGTAGGTCTTTGATTCTTTCCAAGCATAGATACACACTCCAACTTTTTTTCAGTTAGATTAAAATGGACAAACTGTTTCAACAGAATTCATATGTATAGGTGGCAGGCAGATATTAAAAAAAAAAAAAAAACTGGCTACCTCATATAACAATAGCCAGCAGATATGTGCATTTGCTTGGAACACATGCAATCCCCTTGTCTGGATTGCTTAATGCTTAAACGATTATGAAATTGGATTGCAAATTGTTCGAATGCATACAAAGAATTGCTATCTTTTCTCGTGCATCCATATCGTAACTTATGGATGGTTGGTTGTTCGAATTGATTGTTATAACAACTCCACTGCTGCATTTGGTGAAAGGTCGACACCAAAAACAACAAAAAAAAAAGTTTCCAGCACCCCGAAAAAAAGGAGCAAACCTTTGAAAACAGCAACACGAAATTGGCATGCCACAGCTACAGATTAAAAAAGATAAACAATTTCGGGTAACATGCCGCAATGGACAACTTTTATGCAAAATGAGAGAGGATTAAGAAACCGTAATAGGAGATATAAAGATTTATTGGGCAGAATTATACGATACCCTATCTAAGTTTCGCAATAATGCTGGATTAAGAATGTGGCTGGTTTTAGAATTTTGGTTTGGAAATAAATTACTTCTTCATATTAAATGTCTTGAAAGTTTTAAACGAAAAGTATCTAACAGATTTATGGTGACATTTTTTCATTGTTCAAGTCTTTTAAGCTGGAAAAATGCAGAAAATTAACTCTTTTTTTGTAATTAAAGTGTGATTTAAAATGAAATAGAATAATGGATAAAGTCGCAAATGACTTGTAGAATGTACAACTGATTTAGTTTGCTATGTCGATATATCATAAAATATCCAGATAAATCTAACAGCCATAATTCAATTTTTTTCAAAACTAGAAATGAAACTAGTTTTACGTAAAACTGAAAATGAATCAAAACTAGTTTAGACAAAAAATCGGTATTATTCACTTCTGAAAATAAAACTATTTTCTTTTGGTTTTGACTATAAAAGTAATTTTGTTGAAGTAACTGTTTTTTTTAATTTGACAACAAAAACAAAAGGTTTTGTTTACAAAAGTATGTTTTGTTATTTCAAAACCGTTGCGCTCTGCGCTGAGGCCTTGTTGGTCTTTACCGCAAAATATGTACCAGAAAACACAGGTATTGCATCTTCTTGCCATTTTTATGTATATTCTTTTTAAATTGGTGCAGCAAGGAAATAGAAATAAAGGCCAAAAATGGACCCAAGCCCATGAATTCTACGGTAGAATTGGTATTTTGTCCAAAGAAACAAATAAAGCCACTACCGCAAAAAAAGACTCCTAATCGATTATTGTCCAATCTGCTTTTAATTCAGTGAGTACACGCAGTACTTTTTCTGATTTAGCAGTAACAGTGAATTTTTCCTTGGTTTAAATATTAGATTCATCCAGGACGTGACAAATCCACCTTACCCGCGCGCTTTGAATACATTTTGATGTATTTGTAGAAGGATAAAGGCTCAATACCGCCGTAATAATATAACTGGTGGTGGTCTACGTGCTGCGAACGATGACAAGATACCGTTTGAAGTAACGGGCCCAATGTTGGAACTGGTGGATCTCTTAGGAGTCTCCATTTCTGGTTTGAGCAGTTTTGGTTCAGATGCACCAAGTTTGGTGACGGTTAAAGACACACTGCCAAAACCTTCGAGTGAAGCAGACAAAATTCCACCGTAAGAGAAAGCCCGTGATCTGTCGTATTCTTTCCAACTGAATCCATAGCACTCTATATATCAACCAAACTCAAGAATCACCGATGCAAGTTGAATCACCTCGCATTAAAACATAACCAATAAGTTCAAATAATGTAGACTTAGCCGCGATTCCGTTCCCGGTCAGTTGCAGTTTTTTCCAAAATCATCCCAAAGGCGTCCAGCAAAACGAAAGGCTTCATCTGCCGTTATTCGGAGTTTGACCGAAGGCCACAGAAGCAATTTGGAGACATTCGAAAAGAATATCTAGCAAGCATTCTATGGAATGCTAATGGTGCCGCTTGTCATTCCGTTTTATTTTTTTTTATGATGAATAATATGAAAAGGCTTGAAACTAGTTTTTGTGTCCTAAAAAACTAGGTATTTATAGTTTTATCCCAAACTAGTTTTAAGAATTTGAGGTTTAGATTTCAATTTTTGTTTAGTTTTACCTTAAAACTAGTTTTAAATCGTGTGAATAATATTGCTGTAAGAGAATTACATTAAAAAAATTGATTTAATAAAATAATTTTTTTTAAATTCAAGAATTCCATTTCCGAGCCAAATAAGGTGGTTATTTTGTAAGAATTTATCAAACTTGTTGGAAAAGGCGGAACTGGTCCCTATTACGAACAAAAGGAAATGGAAAGTTTTTAATTTAGCTTTGACAGACCAAATACATATGGACCTTGGCATAGTTCTAGAAAGAAAACTGAACTGGAATTTTAACATCTTAGAAAGAACCGAGAAGGCAATGATAGCATTTCATTATTTTAATAGAATATTTGGTAAGACCTGTGGGCTCTTTACGGCAATTTAGTCTTGTGGCATGCGATAGAAAAAGCTTGCAATCTAAAAACTACTAATCATTACAAGGAATGGCGTGCGTAGGAACTATAAAGGCTATAGGAACAACCCATATAGCGAGTCTTGAAGCTATCCTCAAACTTAAGCCCTAAGACCTTTTTGTACAAGAATCTACAAATATTGCCCTTCGGCTAAGTCAAACCCAATACTGTAAAACTGCTGGAGATATAAGGACACACGGAAAATAATGTTGGCATAGACTATAAAAAGCCTTGTTTAGATCAGGTACATCATTTACCACTTCTTTTTTTTTAACATAGAAAAATGGCTTGATAACGAAACAGTAAATAGCGAAACATATGTACATTATATAGAAATTTTTGCAGATGGTTAAAAATGATGGTTCGAAATTTCCAGCTGAGGTCGTAGGAGTCATGGCAGCTAAACAAGTGCCAATGTAGTTCATAGCTGTGTTTTATTATTTTCGGATCCGGATCTGGATTATGTCTTAGCACGTATTACACTAACAATTCGAAATCTTGCTATAAATAGTTCTAATTCTGAAAACCAGGTGGCCCTTTTGTAGTATTGTAATGGGAATTGAACACAAAATAATACATGATCTGTATCTGGATCGTTTTATTTACCTCGAGAAAAGTGGATAATAAAACGCAGTTAATATCACAACATGATATCACCTTTTTTCTTCAGCCTTCAAGCAGCGATAAGTGATTTCTGCTATTGATATAAAATCGAAGCTTGTAAATTGTTATCGCGAAGAGCTTAGCATGATAAAGGAATCTGTTGGGTTCCTAGTCACAGGAAACGAAGAAGCTTTTAAGTTGAAAAGAAAGGGATAAACATAACGGCAAATATTATGATCTGTAACATGACATCTGATGAGGACTAAAGTAATCGCCATTAACAAGAGTTGGAACTCGTTCAACTTCTGTGCAAGGAAATAGGAAAACGCTGCGCTCGCCCGGAACAACATGCTGGAATATCACAAAGAGAAATTAAAATTTAGCTCAGGCGACCTGTGCTGAAGATGTGGCAGCGAAGATGTGCTTGAAGAAACAACACCTTTCTCTGCCACTTTCCAGAACTCTACCACCTAAGAAACAAGTTCCAAGGAAGTCAATTCTTCCAGGACTTAGAAGAGAGACCTTTCTAAACTAACTGATATAAGCCTGCTTAGATTTATCAACGTCTCAAAATGGCTTGAAAATGTAGTTTTTTAACATATGTCACACGCTTATGGGTTTCAAAACCCCTAGGGAATCACAATGGATCTACAACCTTAACCATCAGCCCAGATCGGAGTTTAAGCAATTTGCATCACAGACCTCTGTGGAATGGCCACATATATTTGACGTCGTCAAAAACTCTGCAGGATGTTTAGGTCTTCTCCGAAGCTGCAAGAAATTGTTTACTCTATCTGATCTGGCTACTATCTTCATCGTCCAAAGCTGGAGTGTATTTTCTATGTTGATGGGTTGAGTCAAAAAAAAAAAAATACACGAGTGGATCGCACATACTTGCTCATATGTGCGGTCACAACGTCGAATAAAATTTAAATAAAACGCACTGGGTCGGACGAACTACATAAATAAAAAAAATATTTTTTTTCGAAAAATTCTTTCATTTTTTTAATTAGTTAAAATTTTCTCGAAAAAACTAAGTGTGCAATAAAATTTGAAAACTAAATGTTTATCGGGGAAAAAATATTGAAAATCATTCGACCAGTATTTTTAAAAAGTCGTTTTTTTAACTTTTCGAAAAAAATATTTTAATTTTTTTTCTAGTATGGTTATTATAAGGTTATCTGTAGTTTTCATTAAAAAAAAATCAATCAACCTGTTTTCAAAATATTTCGAAAACCATTTTTTTTTAAATCGAATAAAAAAGTTATTGAAAATTTTGAAAAATATTATTCAAATTATAAATGACTTCCTGTATGCAAAATTTTATTCAAATCGGGATAACAGTTTACGATAAAACCGCATTTGAAAAAACCGGTTCTATGAGAGGTACCGTTACAGAACAAATTTCGAAAAATTCATTCTAACTGAAAGTAGTATTTGGTGTAAAAACATAGCACCCTGAAAGTTTTATCAAAATCGTTAGAGCGGTTTTCGAGAAAATCAAACTTTTTGTTAAAAATTGTATGGCAGGTACTACGTTATTTTTCGACCTAGAGCAAAAATGAAAAACACCCCCCGAGATACGATAGAGATAGAGGTGCGAATAGACAGACAGACGGAATTTCCGGACCCACTTTTTTCGACTTATCTATCATCGTAATGTCATGTTTGATTGTTGGATTTTTTTTTTTGCACAAATCCATAACTTGCCTTATAGTACCTATCAACGCAAGGAATAGAAAACTTCGAATTCAATTACATCTCTCGAACACCGCCTTATTTAAACTTTCTTTCATAGTTGTATCGCTATTTTTACAAACTATTCTACAGTGAACTTAGCCAGTTGCAATTTTTCCCTTGAAAATATTTCACGGCAATACTGACACTGCTAGGAATGCCAATCAGTTTATTCGTAAAACAAACTTGGAATGTACTGTTAAATGCACAGAGATTCTTTCTTTAGTTGCACCACACGAATGTGGAACTTTGTTTTACCTTAGCCGACACAGTTGCTGGGCATTACAAATGCGACATGCACAGCACATCCGCCCTTTCAATAGTCCAACAAATGTCAAATTTTACTTCGGAAAAAACTGATTCTTTTGTAACCAATTTCAATAAGTTTTTGATCTGTAATATAGTTTCAGTACAAAACTTATGATTCTTATCACTTCAAGATTTTTCTCCGTAGTCAGCTTAAATTAACCTACAATCCGAGGCTTACAATTTAATGGAAGTGTTAGATGTCAGGTCTTCAAGCAGTGCTTAGAAATAAATTTAGAATTGTCCCAAAGGACATCGTTGACATGGGTCAAACCTACTCAAGGTTTTCATCCGCTTTGCTACAAGCGTTCAAACAAATTGCCTTATACCCTATGGAATTAAGGATTGGGTTGGGACGTTCTCCGATATTCCGAACGAAAACCTAAAGAGACAAAATAAACTTTTTTTTAGTTTTTTTTTGTTGTTGTAATGCGAAAGAAAAAATAACGTATCTTTCGTCCGAGTTTGTTAGTAGGTCAGTGAAATTCACTGCCAATGTTCCAGCAATGCAATCAGTGGAGAGTTTCATGATGGTTGTTTGTTTGCTGGATATACAGTTATTCGTGTGGACAAACAGGATTTTGTTGTTGTTATCGGTTCTTTGGTTCGTTCTTCCTTTTATTTTCATGTGGATGGGATATTTTTTTTAAATCTGAATCCATCAAAAAAAATAAAAAAAAAATAACAAAAATTTGGAATGGAGAAGTAATAATTTGGAAATCGATTTGAAAAAATAAAAAAGGAAGTGAAAAAGGTGAGTGAAAAAGAAAAAGCTCGAAGGAGCTAGAAAAAATAAAGAAAAGTTAGAAAGGTCGGAATGGAAGGTGAAAAATGTATAAAGCGAATGGAATCCTCATTAAGGTATTGTATGGGAGGTGCAATTAGTGATAATTAGTGTTGAAGGTTGTTGAACATTAAAAAGAGAGAAAAAAAACGAAATGTATTGTCGATGGCAATTTGTGTTCGTTTTTCCATTACGTAACATTATATTAGGTGAAGTAGGAGAATGAGAAAAAGAAGATGGTATAAGTCTTCATTATCCATTTTGAAGTCAACTTTTCTGAAGATATATTTTTTTTTGTAACTTGTGTGTAATTTTCAAAATTCGATGTGAGCACAATGTTGAAAATGACGTTAAAAAGTTATAATTTTTTTATATCGTTTCAAGGAAGTCAGGAACCTATGGAAGCAGGTGGGTTTTGTTTCGGGGGGTTTTAAGAAAATCTAATCACTTACCTTTCTAAAAGTTAAATAAAAAGAAGTGGGTTTTGGATAAATAAGATAACCTTGTTAAAAAATGATGAATTCATAGAGATTTGTAGGACAAAGAATGCTCAAAATGAAGTCGTTTGCGGAAGTGAAAACATCGTATGCTTACCTGGAAATAAAAGGAAAAAGAAAACATGGTTAGATAATTTTTTCTGGAATTTGAAATGGAACATATATGTAAAAAGGAAATTTCAGAAAATATTTTGTGAAAAAAAAATTATATTTATGTGAAACAAATTGAATTTTTGAAAACCAATATTTTCCTATAAATGCATTTTGGTATGTTTATTTGTGGATTATACTAGATATTTCTAAGGGACATTCGAAATATTTTTGTTTTGAGATATTTCTTTCCATTAATACCGAATCATAGACACAAAATAAAGCTTATCTGGATCAGCTAGATTTACACATACATACATTTGTATAAAGGATGGATTGTGATAAACTGGCAATGGTTTAAAGCTTCTGGTGGAAACAAATACAGAAACTTGCCCACATCCTTTAAAGTTATCCCGGCAAATCCTCAAACGCGGATCAGTTTGGAGGAGGCTGTCACAGGAAAACTAAAGTCGAAGATATTAAGATTTCGCGAAGTCAGCGAGAGAATGACGTCGAATGGAACCAAGACAATATTCTACATTTAAGGAAAGTACATCTTACAGGACACCACTTCCAAAAACGGACTCAGGCGAATTGATTGACGGAAGGCACTCCTATAATATTCTGAACGTCCGTACATTCCGAGAAGCAAACATCCACTCGGATATGATGATAGGCGATCAACAACCACGCAAAGGAAATTCAAAGCTAACCGACTTTAGTCGGAAAAGGCCGGTACAACATTATGTCCTTTACGTATTTCTTAAGCAAGCGAGAAATCATCGACTAATGATATCAACCCACACCAACAATGGAAACTATTTAAACAAGTCTTAATAAAACTTCAGAGGTATTGGGCTTCTGACAACCACCTCTTAGGAACCCAGGCATGTACTCCCAATAAGCTCAGGAAAACAAATCCAGACTATGGATCCGGAAAATAACTACATCATCTATTAATAGCCGTGTTTTTTTGGCAAAGTTATCCGCAGCGCAGCTGGATTTTACACGCATTACAAAAACAACAACCACCTGCCGATAAGAACATTTAGCTGCCCATAAAAGTAGATCTTAAATTTAGCTGGGGAAAGAATATTTGACATAAAAAGATTTCATTCACAATAGATCATTTCTGTCATGACATAAGACTTGTATCATGCATTTCTGTGTATGTGAAAAGCTTCGTCCATAGATTAGAAATTATGTGATTATACTCAATCAAACAAGATTTTGGGAAGTAGGAGAAATCATGATTATGTTCATTTCGATTCAATAGCATTTCGTCTGCTCAATAGTTAAATTTTTTTGGGTGACTCGTTTTCTGAGTTTAATCAACTCTGGTCAACAATCTTCGAAACCATACCCGAGGGAATCAAAAGCTAAGGTAGGCCTCATCTTCAATGGAGCAACCAGGCAGAGGGAGACCTACGACTGCATGAAGTGCGAAATTAGAAAGATCAGGAAAACTGGAGGGGCAGAAGCTACACGCTACGTAAAGGGTTTTTTTAAGGACTTGACAACTTTTTTTTTTAAATAAAACGCAAACCATTTGAGATATTGCAAAAACTTTATTATTGGTTTGAAGTACAATCAAAACTTTTATAAATGGAACTCGACATCGTTCATATGGCCACCGCGGGCACGTTTGCAGCGAGCGATTGGTTGGACCCAATTTTCGATGACTCGGCCATTCACAGTAACGTGACGATCGTTATCGTCGACGAAAATATATGGGCCAATAACGCCGCCGGCATGCAAACCGCACCAAACAGTTATTTTTTGTGGATGAAGTTGTGATTCATGAACCAAATGTGGATTTTCACCCGACCAATAACGCATATTTTGCGTCACTGAGTTAAGATGATTTTACGATGAAATTCAACAATTCAACGCTCTTAAAGTTGCGGTAGAATTTTTTTTATAATTTGCAGACATTGCTCGCTCGTGTACTTTACCATGATAAAAATGTTGAGTTTGCTGAATAAATAAACAATGACAGTTCGATGATTAGTGAAAGGGTGCGTTCACAAATTAAATATAAAATTGTCAAGTCTCTATAAGAAAACCCAATATTTAATAAGGAACTAAAGCTAACACTTGAACCGGTTTTAATGATTTTTTTTTATTCTGTGTGCAATTTGGTCCAAGTTGAGGCATAGGATTGTTTTTATCTCGATTAAGGTACTCAATATTGTTTTATTGCAAATAATTAAATGAGCCAAAGCAACGCTTGGCTGGGTGTGCTAGTATTGTATAAATAACTCATTCTTATTATCATTAATTTTAAGCCATAATCTGTAAGCTGTAAATTGCTTGTTGATGTAAATAAATAAAATAAATAAATATTCAAATTAGTCCCAATTTGAGCTTCTCAATATAATCTCGAGTGGCCAAATCTAGTTATAAATCAGTATTTATGCTTATACCAACTAGTCAAAACTTACACGGCAGAAATAGAGATCTCTTCTCATTTATCGATTTCCAATACTAACTCATCAAAAAATGAAGTTTTATCAAAATCTATGGAATCGTTTAACGATTAAAGAAGATATTTCCTCAAATGCAAGTAAATCAACGCCAATGCATACAGCGGGGCAGTTTTTATTAAACCAAAGACATTTTCGAATTATGTATCTAAAAAAAAAAAAAAAAAAATATTCCCTAATTACACCCAATGTGCACGTTCTGTAAGTCGAATTTTTCTGAAAGCATTCGATAAAAAAGAAAACTACTCTAATTGGAACACAAAACTGAAGAAATACCAAGTCAAAAGGCATCAACAATATTAAACAATTGATTTCTTTCATTTATAGCAGAAGGAACCGAAGAAAAATTAAAGTAATGAACAAGACCGTTATAATTAAAGCAGCAGTAAACATTAACAGAAAACTAACGTTCCTCATTGCATATTCACTTCGCGGTACAATACACATTTCACAACAACAACAACATGAAAATATGTTTTGTTCTTATTTCATTTAATTTATTTTCTTTATTTTTGTTTAAGATACAAAAAAAGATACTTTTAATGCTCTCTCAACCTGTTTGGCATGGTAAAAGCAACATAAACATTCAGCCAAGCAGCAGCCATTACAACAATAAAGATTCGCGGTTAATTTCACATTCAATGGATTTTTCAGGGTACAATCCGATGGTGAGGGAGGGGGCTTGAAGTCTGCGGTAGAGTGAAGTGTAGGCCCCGTCACCATTATTTTATTATTATTGTATGTGCGTTGTGTTTCTCTCCTTCGTCGGAGTTACAACAAAATAAAAAAAAAAATTACTCACCCAACAGGTTAACTGACGGTTTTACTTTCCATTCGACACTCAGATACAAGTCACGGACGTCAGATGCAAAATGTGCATCTAATGGATGCGGATTTTTTTCACGTTTGCCATTTTTTGTTTTTAATTGAATTTATCTTTTTTTTGCTGGTCAGTTATTGTTGTTTTTTCTTCTTCTCATTTTCTTCTGACCGAATTCAGTTAATCATATTCCTGTGCAACATGTAACTCTTTCGCCTTTAAAGGCAAATCACTTGCATAGTCTTTTGGAAGACGATAATAAGATAGCCATACAAGGATGGATGCATTTTGGTTTGGTGGCTGAATACACGTTTTTAACCCTGAACTAATAATAATAATTTTGCTAAATTAAACAGATGTTTTGGGGACTGTTGAATGCTTCTGACTTTGGAGTTGAAAGGCTGAAAAAACGATTGACTGACACCAAATTGGGTGGTGAGGTATGATTTATTGCAGAAAGATGCCTAGCAACATGTTGTTAACTAATGAAACAACCTAAGCTTCAATAATAGGACATGACTCTAAATTTGGCGTCAATAATCTCCATGAACATTAAGTTATTAAAGCTTCAGATAAAAGCAGAATTCTTGAAAAAACTGAAAAACTGATAGAAAATGTTGGTAGATTTGTTTAAACAAACAGTTCGAGAAGGTAACTTTTGGCAACAATTTTGATGTTTTTGATGATTTTTCCTAATAAGCAACTGATCGATATTTCTGTCAATGATTTCAGTCCTTCCGTGGTCATTGCAATTGCTTTTAATATAGTCGGTTTCATTTTCAATTTAGTGACAATTTTTGTTTTGAATAATACTTGATATCGGGTTTTTCAATAGGGACTTGAAAACTTTGAATTTAATTTGTGAACACACCCTTTCACAAATCATCAAATTGTCATTGTCAATTTATTCAATCATTTTCATCATGGTAAAGTACACGAGCGGGGTGTCGTATTGAATCCCCAAAAAATCCCCAGGGTATAATATCCCCAAACAAATTTAATCTTTCTTGATAATATCCCCAGAGACGTAAGACAAATGGATAAAATCCCCAACTAAATAATTTATTTTGCTAAAATCCCCACGAAATCTCCAAATCCCCATCATCTTCATTTATGCATGTAGTTTTTAGAAAAACTCTCATGAAATTCTCTTTTTGCAATATTAATAAATGATAATGATTAACAGTTTCTAAACAAAAAAATCACTATTAAGGCATGCACTTTTCAGTCTGACTTTAGTATTCAAAAAGTATAATAGTATTCGTAGTGCTGGCTTAGTGCTGTCTAAGTGTTGTTTGCATTGCCGACTGTTTCTTTTGTTTTGGAATTTTTTGTTATTTCAATAAACTCTACAAGCATTATAAGCATTGGTATATGAAATCTTTGGATTGCATTTCATGCAATATAAATGAAATCAAATACATACATCCAAAACAATTATGTTCAAGTAGTGAATCATGCGATTAAATCGCGCGCTCGATTTAATAGCATAATTCACTACTTGAACATAATTGTTTTGGGGATATTTACTTGGAGATTTTCGCCCTTGGTATTCTCTCTTTGGGGATTTTGCTGCTGGGGATTTCACTTTGGGAATTATGGATTTGGGGATTTTCCTTTGGGGATTACATCTTGGGGAGAAATTATCACCAACCCACACGAGCGAAAAACGTCTGCAAATTATGTATACAAATTTTCTACCGAAATTCGGAGTCGGTGACCGCAACTTTAAGAGCGTTGAATTGTTGAATTTCATCGCAAAATCATCTTCAGTGACGAAGCTGATTTTTGTCTCAATGGGTTCGTCCATAAGTAAAATATGCGCTTTTGGTCGGGAGAAAACCCCCAAGATTTGCTTCATGAATCACCACTTTATCCACAACAAATAACAGTCAACGAAGCAGATGCCCTAATGAGCTACTTCGACATAATTTTTTTTTTTTTATAATTAACGCACGCACAAAGGATTATGTGTTTCCCTTTTAATGTAGAGCACACTGCGCGGGCATTAGAAAGATAGGGAGGTGAAGAACAGGAGGTGTCGATTAACATTGGTTTTGAATGTTAGCAGATCAAAATGGCAAGGGAAAATCTCGCCGGGTAAACTATTCCAAATTCGTGTTGTTCGGCTAAAAAAAGAATCCCTATATTTCACGGTACGTCCGATATTGGGCTCAAGGGTGAACTGATATGCATTCCCTGCGAGACGAGTATTATGGGAGAAACTTTTAAGGGGAGGAATGCAACTGACTACTTCGAGTGAACATTTTTTGTAAAATGATTAAAAAATTATGAATTCGTTTTACTCAAAGAACGAGCTGGCTGGAGAGGCATGCTGCTTGAGGCCCAGGTACGTCCTGAACTGTAGCGCCCCCTAAGTAAGTAAGTAAGAATTTGTTTTACTACTTTTTGTTTGTAAATATTTTTTTAATTAAAAAAGTTTGAAAAATAGTTTATCAACACCTGAGCAACAACTCAATAAACATGTACTTTCTAAATGTTCCTACCAAACTTACACTACCTTTACCCTTTCATATGTGTTCAATAAATTTAATCAAAAAATACCTTCTTTACCTGCCCTGCACCGCCCACAGTAATTTTGTAGTTTCTCATCTAAAATGCATTCAATCGATAATCAAAAAAAAAAAAAACCTAACCTTGCACTAGAGCGAAACCAAACCACTCCATAATTAATTTTCAGCTAATTCGTATCCAAAATAAAAAAAAATAATTTTAATTGAAAACAGAAACACGTACTAAAAGATACTAAGTGAATGTGATATTTTAAGTCTTAATTTAAACTCGCTACCAAATACATTGTAAAACAAATGCAGTTTCTTATCGCCGAGTGCAACACTTATACAGAGGCAAAGCATAACAATTATTCATCCACACATACAACCCGGGCACATAGATACACACATCCGAACAATGGATGCATTGCATAACCACCACACTAATGCACCAATGTGACTGAATGTTTACTTAACTTGAAGTATCTAAACTGGTAAATAAGACTGCACGAAGCAAAGTTCAATTTTACGACTGATTCAATGAGAAAAAAGTTATATTCCTTCTGTTAGGGGCAGGGGCAGCATTCTATGATAAAGTTAAATCGATCGATTTTTTTACAAACTTAACCCTTGACTCACCCTTTTTGCTTACCCCCAAGCAATCTTCTATTAAGATACGATTTATTAGGATTATATATTCAAATCGGAAAGGGGTTGAAACAAAATGGATATGTGGTTGCGTTTCTTTCTTGGATGAACTTACTACATACAACAATTAGCTGACCGACCTACGAGTATCGGTTGAACATTGGATTTGTGGTATGAATTATCATCACGAATGTTGTTTTTTTTGTATCAGTAATTAAATCGATCGCTTATTTTATTGGCATTGATGTCGTAATGTTTAGAAGGCTAACTATCTACAGTGTCAAGGGAGAGTAATTTTCCTGGAAAAACAAAATAAATTAATTTGATATTCTGAATAGGGGGAAGTTTTGGGCACAAAACTTGCCTGTTTTAAGACAAATCTGCTTCAGGATTTTTTATTTCTTATCAAAAATAATCAAAGAAAGAAGTCATTGGAAATACAGGGGAAAAGAAGTTATACAAAAAAGGAGCAGAAGCTAAATAAGAAGAAAAGAAAGATAAGTCAACAGAATAAGAAAAAGAAAAAAATCGAAGAAGTAAATTATGGCTTTATATGGAAGACTGACACGACACTGGTCTTGGCAGTTCCATTTAATTGCAGGATTAACTACAAGAAACAAACGGGGATCATCTCCCATCCTCTTAATTGTTATTTGAAGAAACATTTTACAATCTACTCTAAGAAGTGTCAACCTTATTGGTAAGAAGTAATAGCTTTAGTAGACTTCATGTCTGAAATTAAACGCAATCTGGTATTTTCCGGGCCAACTACTTAACGAGTTCTTTGATTATTTATGGTCAATTGCAATGCATATTGGCATTGGGTCTTATGGTCCTTATCAAGTGTAATAGATTAAAATCGTAAAATATGTTATTCGTGAATTCTTTAGAGACTAGTGATATTCGGACCCAAGAAGTAGCTTCTGGTTTTTCCCTAATAGCTGGTGAAATTCTTTTTTGACTTCCATATTTAAAAATGCTGATAGATACAATGTAAAAAACTACCGGGGTATTACAATTTTTACAACTTTTTGAAAAACAACAACAAAACTTAACATTCCTTCCACAATCACCGAATAAATAAAGATTCAATATGTCTTTAGTTTTCAATGCCACCAAAAAAAGCGTCGTTTGGAAGAAATCCATCAGAAGCAAGGAATATAAGATAAAAAAAAGAGCAGCTGAAAGAAGATCTCGCCTACAGCAAATGCGCGACAGAACTTTCACTTCCAGAACCGCTGAAACTAAAGAGCAACGTAGATCTGGCCTTCAAAAAAATCACGCCCGAGGTTCCTTTCATTTCACATTATATACATTTTTGTTTGGCGTAGCAACGTCCGCCGGGTACTGCTAGTTAATTATAAATAGAAAAAAAAAAGTTATTCAAAATCTTGGTATGCAGAATTAATTATCTTTTTAAATATATAATATATAAATTTGATATTGATAGAAATCCAACGGGCCTTTACCGAGAAAACCGAAAATAAAAAAAAATAATAGACTTTTCCGGTAAATTTGTTTTTTTATAAAGTGATAGCTGGTATCTACAAAAATATTCACAAAAAATTTCATCAAAATTGTTGGAGCCGTCTTCGAAAAAAATATGCTTTTCCTTAGCGGCTATATGAGAGGTACCGTTATTTTTAGCCCTAAAAAATAGAATTTCAATTTTCCTTGAATCAAACATGACATTACGATGATAGAGAAGTCGAGAAAAGTGTGTCCGGAAAATCCGTCCATCTGTCTGTCTGTTCGCACCTCTACAGCCTAAGCCGATGGGCCTATTTGCTTCAAACTTTGTATTCGAAAAATAACGGTACCTGCTATACAATCTTTAACAAAAAGTTTGATTTTCTCGAAAACGGCTCCAACGATTTTGTTAAAACTTTAAGGGTGCTAATTTTTTACAACAATACATCTTCAGTTAGAATACATTTTTCGAAATTTGTTCTATAACGGTACCTCTCAAAGAATCGGTTTTTTTTTCAAATGCGGTTTTATCGTAAACCATTATCCCGATTTCAATTGAATTTAGCGCACAGGAAGTCGTTTATAATTCAATTAATATTGCATTTCAAAATTATGAAAAACTTTTTTTTCAATTTTTTAAAATTTACCAAAAAAATTGGTTTTCGAAATATTTTAAGAACGGGTTGATTGATTTTTTTTAAAAATAATTTTCCCAGATGAAAACTGAAAAGTACTAAAAAAAAATTAAAATATTTTTTTCCAAAAGTTTAAAAAAACAACACTATTTTTTTCGAAAAGTTTAAGAAAAAACGGTTTTTTTGAAAAAACTGTTTAAACGATTTTGAAAAAAATATTTCCTTAAAATTCAAAACTGTAAAAGAAATTACATGGCTTACTTCATTAAAAAAAAAACCTTTTAACTAGTGATTTTTAAGTGATTAGCAAAATTTCAAATTATTTTTTACCTACTTTTTTCAAAAATATCAAGCCCCAAGACAACTGTTGCACATTAGAGCAAGTTCGTCCGACCCATTCGTGCACTTTTTTTTATATTCACGAATCCTAAACTTGCCTTATATCGTAGTTATATAAACACAAGTAAGAACTCGGCTTTCAAAATTCCCACTTTCCAAATTGTGATTAAATGCCGACAATCAAAATTCCAAAATCCTGAATGACTTACTATACTTATTTATTATGAAAATCTAAGAAATGAAAATTGTCAATGCAATTTCATTTAAATATGTGCATTTGTTTGTTCTTGTTGATTCTCAGAATATGTGTACCTTGGTATGGTTTATTTCTTTAGTGCTCCTTTTTTTATAATTAACGCGCACACAATGGACCATTTGTTTCCCTTTTAATGTAGACTGCGCGGGCTAGGAAGATAGGGAGGGGAAAGATAGGAGGTGTCGATTAACATTGGTTTTGAATGCTTGCAGACCAAAATGGCAAAGGAAAATCTCGCCGGGTAAACTGTTCCTAATTCGTGTTGTTCGGCTATAAAAAATATCCCTATATATTACGGTACGTCCGAAATTGGGCACAGGGGGAACTTATGGGCATTCCTTGCGAGACGAGCATTACGGGAGAAACTTTTAAAGGGAGGAATGCAGCTGGCTACTTCGGGTGAACATTTTTTATAAAAGAAACGAAAAAATAAGGAAAGACGTGCTGCCTATATTCATTGTTTTCAATATTTTTTTTTTTCTTAAAATATGTAATTGAGCCAATATTGGGAAACAGCAAATAAATTTTTTAATAGTGTTTTCTTTATTTCAGACAAAATTATTTATTACAAATGCGGTGGCTCAGGCTATATTTTGACCATGACAAACATATACCAAGGTACCTCATCTACTTTCCTCTTAACATATTAAATATTTAAATACTAACTTGTTGTCTTACTTTCAATAGGTCGGGGAAATGAGTGGGATCAAGAATTTTTCAACGCATTAAAAAAGTATTTTTCAAATGTATTTTTTTGTTTGCTTCTAGGTTTAATTAGCCTCTTGACTCTGAAGTGGACATGTCTGCAGGCTTTTTCTTTCAATAAGACTTAACAAAAAAAAAATCTTGATAACAAAGTTGGATCGATTTTAAACTCAGGAATGAATGACGAATCCCTAATGAGAGGGATAATTGTTTTTTTTTTCCCTGAACACAACTTAAGTTTGAAAAAAAAACGTTTTAATTGAAACCCTCTTAAGACAACATTCTTGCTTCTTGAGTGGAAATTTATGTCTAAAATACTTTTCTAAAATACTTTTTTTTTTACTTTTTAAATACCATTAATAATATTACTATGTATTAAGAACAAAAATCTAAGAACATTTCAGTATCGTCACCGAGGTTTTAATGGAAAAATTATAATTGAATTCTGTCAATTTCTTGTCGTTTAACAAAATGAATCGAACATATAGGCTGGGGAAGTTCATTTAATTTCTAAACTTTTTTTTAACATAAATTCCTGGAAATCAAAGAGAACCAAAATATACAATTCTGACGAATTAGGAATGTAATGTAATAATGTCAGAATTCACCTTTTAGCGTTAAAATACAGTTTTTTTAACCTTGAATCGTATAAATGCCCACATCACTCACCGCATTTTCCCCACCCACTCAAATTTTATGAGGAAAATCATTATAACCTATAATTGAGGCATTTGAACTTTGTCAAGCGACAACTTACAATAGATACTAGATAAACAAATGCACACTAATATCTAATAGCTTCCTAGTGAAACTCCCGACACAACCATCAAAAATTAGACACAAAACTCATTTGTTAAACATGGCGCGACGGAAAGCAGGTGGTGGCGGGACGCGACGACGTGGCTGCAACTAAATGCAGCTGCGGGCCCTGTCAAAAAATACACAACTCAAATTAATCTCAATTTTAGAAAGTCTCGCATATCAATCAACAATCAATGAGAATATACTCCCCCACAGTGCCATAGTGCCGTCGCGCCGTCCGTAGAAATGAGGAACTAAATAAGAAAATACCCGACCGCGCTTTCCGCATGACGACATGCCGACTCAAAACATAATATCAGGAATGGAAAACTACATTTCCATTTTCTTGCGTTTGTTTGAGTTTATGTGTAAAATGCAGAGCACACGCGGGTGTTTTGTAGATACCGATAACAAAAGTATCTATGGCAACTAGGAAACAGCAGTTTGTGTAGTTGAAGCAAACATTATAGTGGGTCACGTTCATGTTTCGGTTGTATGATCGAAAAACTACGACAGTTTATCTTTGTGGTAGGGAATGTTTGTGGCCAAATTTAGAACTCTTTATAGAAATCTCTGGAAAAATCAAGAAATAAGAAAATCCAAAACTTCTTTCCATTGCAACAACAAAAAACACTTTTACCAAAACACATTGTTGATCAGTTAATGAAACTAATAGATATAAGTAAAATCCTAAAAAGATGTATATATGGGAGACTGAACGATTTTGAACTTAAAAATCAAATCAATTGTTAATAGAAATGTATACTGAATCCTGTAAGTCAGTAGGTTTTAGAGTTGTTCCTGTCGGTTCCATATCGGAACCTACCTCCCCTTCATTTCAAAGCCGTCTACGACACTGGCTTTATCAACGTCTAAATGATATGAAAAATATCTACAGGAACAAATAAAAAAGGAGAGTTTATTTTATCCATCTAACACCTTAATCTTAATAAAAAAAAAACAAGGGAAATGTTGATCCTTTATAAAATAAATTGCACGACTGGATCGCACGTACTTGCTCATATATGCGTTCACATTGTAGAATAAAATTTAAGAAAATTAAAGTGAACATCAAAGCATTTATTCGATTTTTGTGACTTTTGATTGATCGAATAAAGTACGTTTATATTGTATTGAGTGAAATAATTTAAACGCCATTTTATTTCTTTAAGAAATGTTAAAAAGTGTGAATTTTATTTTCATCGTAGGAACGGTTTTTAAATAAAACGGTTTACTTTTAACAATTTTAAAAAAATTAAAAAAATAATTAAAGAGTACAAACTTAAGCACAAAATTACCATACATTTAAAAACAAAATTTAAAAAAATTCACCCACCCGTTTTCAAAAAATTGATTTTTCAAAAAAAAAATTTGTTTTAATTATACAAAAAAAAGTTTTCGAAAAAAGTTAATGCAATATTACTAAGGCTACCTACATATTCTTGAATACAAATTTTGATAGAAATCGGATTACGAGTTTTCGAGAAAGTCGAAGAAAAAAAAAACGGTCCTATGGGAAGTACCGTTTTTAGCACAACATATTAATTTTTTTTTACCAAAATATAATGCATACTTACAGTAGTAAACTGATTTTTTTTTATAAAAATTCTTGGAGCCGTTTTCGAGAAAAATAAGCTTTTACATAACGGTTATATGACAGGTACCGTTAAATTTTGAGCTAAAAAAAATTCTACACACTCCTCTGTAGAATGTCAAAATAACCTTAAGTTATAAATTTGAAGATGATTGGCCAAAACCGTTTAGGCTACTTTCCAAAATACATCCGTACAGGCAAACAGACAAACAGACAGACGGACAGAATTTTGCCAGTAACTTAAATATGTTTCTCTATCCTCGTAATGTCATGTTTGATTGTTATCTCAAATTTTTTTAATCTGCACGAATGAATAACTTGCATTATAGTACCTATAATCGCAAGTTAAAATTGAGATAACAACCAAACATGACATTACGATCATAGAGAAGTCTAAAAAGAGTGGCAAAAAATGTCTGTTTGTCTGTCTGTCAGTATGTATAACGAGCTTTAGCCTAAACGGCTTAAGCGATTATCTTCAAACTTTGTGTGCGTGATTCTTTTGGCATTCCTCAGAGGGAAAATTGAAATTTTATTTGTAGGCCTAAAAATAACGGTACCTGTAATGGTACCGTTTAGGAAAAGCTTATTTTTTCGAAAACGGCTCCAACGATTTTGATGAAATTTGTTGAGAAATTTTTTATTGCTATTGGCATTTGATCAGAACGAAATTTACGGGAAAAGTCTATTAATTAAAATTAATTTTTGATTTTTTTTTTTTTAAATCAATATTTTTAAAACTAATCAAAAAAAATTATTTACATTTTTTATCGTTGCACCGCAAAATGAGCTCCTAGAGCAACAATCAAACAACCAAACTCAAGGCAAGGTGGCTGGAAATTCTGCAACAATACAGTTTCACAATCGAACATCGGCCAGGCACACGACATGGAAATGCTGATGCTTTATTTCGCAGAATTTGTGGCAACTGTAAAAATTGCTCCAGAGGAGAATAAGTAGAAGAAGAGTCTTCAAAACATGTTTTTGTTACTTCCATTTCAGGTAACCTATATGAAGAGCAGCGAAAAGATAGCTCCTTAGCAATGTTGATTAAATGGAAGAAAAAAAAACAGACGCCCAGGTAAAGCTAGCATCGCAAACCAAAGCGCAGAGCTGAAATCTTACTGGGCCTTATACGACCAGCTTTGTTTGGAGAATGGAATCCTAGTTAGTCTTTGGAAGGAAGACCAGGAGCAAACTAAGCATGTATTCCACAAATCCTCGCCTCATTACATGATAGCCGCTATGGTGGACATCTAGGTCAAAAAAGACACTATCCAAGGTAAAACAACGTTTCTTTTGGATTAGATGGACCGTGGATGTGCTGCTTGAGAAGGCCCTCAACGAAAAACCCGGGGAGCACTCCAACCCAGCCGACCAGGATGTCCTTTTGAACGCATAGCCATCGATATCCTCGGTCCTCTTCCTAAGACCAAAAATGAAAATAGATATATCGTTGTTGTCATGGATTAATTCACAAAATGGCCCGAATCTTTCGCTGTACCCAACCAAACTACCGATACTGTACTTGGACCATTGGTTGACCAGGTATTTTGTCGTTTTGGAGTCCCCCAGGTGATACACTCTGATCAGGGTCGAAACTTTGAATCCGAGGTGTTTCAAGCAGCCCTTTCTATGCTTGGGATCGAGAAAACTAGGACTACCCCACTTCACCCACAGTCAGATGGCATGGTAGAGAGGTTTAATCTAACGTTGTTAGATTACATTGCCAAATTTGTAGATCGTCATTAAACGGACTGGGATCTTCATTTACAACTCGCTCTACTTGCTTATCGATCGGCAGAACATGAAGCCATATGGTTTTCTCCAGCCTACCTCAATCTTGGACGAGAAGTTAAACTTCCAACAGACCTTGGTATTGGGTCAATGAACTCCTCAAGTGAACAGGTTCCTCTTTATGTATTGGAACTGAAGCAAAGGTTGCTCAAAGGTCATGAAGCCGCCGCGCGGGATAACTTGAATCTTGCAGCTTATTCTATGAAGAAAATGTTAGACATTAAAAAGCACTCAATAAATTTTCTTTCAGGTTCTACAACCCGAAACGCAGGAAAGGAATATCACCCAAACTGCAAAGTGATTGGGAGGGCCCAGTTCGAATCATAGAACGTCTATCTGGGCTGATATACCAATTTCAGTTCATGTGGATCGCTTAGCAATTTTTAAAACACGGCCAGAACTCAGCAGGAGCTTAGAGTCTTAAGAGGGGGCAATGTGACGAAATTACAATCTTCCTACATGATGCACCATAGAAATTGGACTGACCTAGGAGTATGGCACATCAATCGTTGGAGAATTTTATGGCAAATTGAATAAAAGTTAAACCAATTCCTTTCAACGTTCTCGGAAACAAAATTATTTTGCAACAGGTGTTTATCTGACATTCATCTAACAGATGTCAATGGAAAGTTGTTGGAAGCAGACAAGTGGAGACTGGAAAATCATCATCTGCTACTGGGTGTGAGAGGAGATAATTTATTTAAGTGATAGTAAAACAAAATAAACCTAAATTAAAAAAAAGAAAATAAAGAAAACCCTCTCCGGAACCTAAATTAACAACTAAAATTTTTTTTTTCTTCTCATTAATTGTTCTTCCTTTATTCAGATTAATTTCGTCACAGTATATTAATAAATTTTAAAAATTGCATTCCAAAATCCAAAATTCTTCAGTGGCATTTGTAAGAAGCCGATGAATGAAAACGATGTCAAACACATTCCTACATTCCATTCCTAAATCTACACCCCCTTCCTTACTTGAAGGGGGTGTAGATTTATAATTTGGAATCGGTCAAGGTAGGGTGGCAGAGATGAGAATTTATTAGGGTCATAAAGACTTCGGAGAGCAAAGAGCAGAAAACGACGTTGAACGCTTTCAATTCTAGAGATATGAACCGCGTGATAGGGGGCCCATACTTGTGATGCATATTCAAGGAGAGGACGAACATAGGAAATATAAAGGGATTTGGTTACAAATGGGTTCCGAAACTCTGTGGACCAACTTTTGATAAAACAAAGGGCGGAGTTAGCTCTTGATATAGCATTGTCGATATGAGAGCGAAAATTTAATTCGCATTCACAGAGGACGACTAAATCGCGGATAACCTGTACGCAGTTAATGGAAGGTTCTGAGGATAATAAGATCTGATGAGAGGCCTTTTACTTTTTCAATAAGACGTAATTAGTCCGCATTTGGCAATGTTAAGTTCGAGAAAATTCTTACTGCACCAATTGACAAATGAATTCAGGTAATTTTGAAGCAGGAGAGAAAGAAGATGATTGAATTATCTATTCAACATCATTAATGGCAAAGATAAACAAGAGAGGTCCAAGATGGCTACCTTGGGGTACCCCAGAGGTGGCCACAAAAGGAACTGAATGAGCAGAACGAAAACAGACTCTGTGTTGGCGGTTGTCAAGATACGAGGATATACATTTTATGTAGAAGGTTAGGACTGAAACCGAGAAAGGAAAGCTTAAAAAGATTTAAACTGTGATAGATTTTGTCGAAAGCCTTGATAAAATTTGTAGTGAATGACGTCTACTTCGTAGACTTTTTCCATGGCAGATCGTGAAAATGTAACGAACTCAACAAGATTTGTTGTGGTAGATCTTCTCTTACAAAAACAGTATTTATTTGAGGATATCAAAGATTTGCATTGGAAAGAGAGTGAATCATACAGAATGCTTTCGAAGAGTTTGGGATATGAGACACTTTAGCGATGGGCCGATAGTTAAAAACTTAGTTTTTGGGATCTTTTTTATGGATTGGAGTGATAGTGGATATTTTCCATAAATCGGGGAAAGATCGGGTGGAAAGGGACAGGTGAAACAAGTTAGTAATAGATAGGACCAAACTCGAGTAAAATTTTTTTAAGTAAAATGGCAGGTATACCATCGGGACACGAGTATACTCGTCTTTAAATTCAAGGATGCCATTTAGGACATTTAAGTTTAAGAGTTTTGTCGGAAAAACTAAGTATGCAATACAATTTGAAAACTATATCGTCTATGGAGGCAAACAAATATTAAAAATCGTTGGGCCAGTTTTTTTTAAAGTCAATTTTTTGAAAAACTTTTTTTAATCAAAATCGTTAGAGCCGTTTTCGAGAAAATCAAACTTTTTGTTAAAGATTATATGGCAGGTAGCATTATTTATTCGACCTAGAGCAAAAATGGAAAACACCCTCCGAGATACTACCAAATAAATACTAAATACCAAGTTTGAAGCAAATCGGCCCATCCGTTTAGGCTGTAAGGGTGCGAACAGACAGATGGAAGGAATTCCCGGTCCCACTTTTTTCGACTTCTCTATCATCAAGTAAAAAACTAAGTTTCTTAACACTTCTATCTTATCTGATGCCAAAACTTTTAAGCTAAATCATTTATTTAAAAGAAGTACACTTCCTTAAAATGAACCACAATAATTGCAACTGCTGCCAAAGCAAGACATTTCTAAATCCGAATAACAAGCAATTAGAGAAAACTATTGCACCAACTAGAGTACCAAAATCGATTCAATCTACGGAAATGAAAGTCAAAATGAATGGACGCAATCAAGGCATCACGAAATCAGGCACAATCTTCACACAGTCATGGTTCAAGATCCAAGAAAGAAAATCAAATCATCCCCAAAAAAAAAAAAAATACGCAAACAATAGCTTTCTCAGAGTGAAAATCAACTTTCTGAGGATTTCTTTAGGCAAACTTCAAGAAAAATGAATCACCATCGATAAAATGTTCGCCTTTAATTGCTTAGCTGCTGGGCAATGGATTCGTAGAGATATAAATACGATCAATACTCCTGTTTTATATATATGTATCACCAAAAGACAGATAGATAGATAAAAAAAGGATACATAAACTCCCAAAAATCCACAAAGCTGTGTTTCCCCACAAAAATAAAAAAAAAGAAAAGAAAAGAAACGAGTGTGCAAGTCTAAATAAACAAGCTCAGAACCAATATACAAAAAAAAAAACAGGAGGAATCTGGGTCGCATTTGTTTGCTTTTGCAACCGAATAACATTGCTGCTACCATCACAAGAAAAGGGGGAAGCCGAAGACAAACCGACGCCGACCGGGATGCCCCTAAGGAGAGTATGTCTTCTTTTGCTTCACACTGAATTATAGAACTCCATACATTCAGTTTTATCACCTTCTTGAACCATCAACTCCTTTGAATCTGAAGAAATCGATATGAGATGTGACTATTGTTTTCTCGCATTTCGAGGCAGGGCGCTTTGAAAAAATCAGATAATGGTTATTATTACAAACATGATGATACGACGGAATTATTTAATTTATTATGTTGATTGTTCTTGTTTTGTTTTCTGTCCTTTAGGCTGAGTGTAATGGATAAGTTTTCGTTGCCTAAAAGCTTTCAATTTCAAGCTTTCATGTTTTATAAGTTTACTTTTTTTCTTCGTCGAATAAAATTTAAAAAAATAAGTAACATTAACGTAGAAAAATAACACTATCTGAACTTATAAAGTGTCAAAACGACAACACTTAACGGTTTTTAGTAAAATGGAGTACGCCATCAAACGTCCAGTATAATAACGAATTTATGAAAAAGTTTTCGAAAATCGTAGGACGGATTTTGATAAAATCCTGTTTTTTATTTTTAGTTGTTTGAAAAAAAACTATTCTTTTAAATGTTGATATAAAGTTTTTTAAGAACTTATATATTATTATATATTAATTATATACATGTTAATATTAAATTTAAAATAATTTTCTTTATTAGATTTAAAAATTTTAATTAGAAAAAAGAAGTTATTCAAAATTCTGATATGCAAAATTAATTTGGCTACCTAGATCTTTTCATATATAAAATTTGACAGGAATCCAAAGAACCGTTACCGGAAAACCCAAAAAAAAACCGTTAATAGACTTTTCCCGTAAATTTGGTTCTGTTCATAGACAATACCAACAAAAATATTTGAGTTACTGGCAAAATTCTGTCTGTCTGTCTGTCGGTCTGTACGGATGTATATTGAACTACACCCTAAACGGTTTGGCCAATCGTCTTCAAACTTGGAACATAAGGTTATTGTGACATTCTACAGAGGATTTTTTAAATGTTTTTTAGCTCAAATATTAACGGTACCTGTCATATAACCGTTTAGGAATTTAAGTTAATAAACTTGTTAATTTAATATAATTCACTAAATTTTCTCAATTACAATTCATATTCAATTATATTTAACATTCAATTAGGAACACTACATCACGAGTACGTCTGATCAGTTTTTATCGAAACACAAGAATGGGGATGAAATAGAAACTGTCAGATCATTTATTGGGGTGCGTTCTAAGTAAGTGATACTGGGAGGTGTTCCCAGTGGGTAACAAATAACACGTCAACTGCGGCCGTCACGAACCCTTCGCGAATCTTTCGCGATATGTTAACTTGGCTATTTATATAATCGACGTTTGTAAATTAAGTAGTTAGTATGGATCAATGTCGCGGACATTGACGCCACAGCACCAACTTCTTAGTGACGATGTCAGAGTTACAAAATCTTAATGGCTTCTTGATTTTTCTGCCCGAACGCGTCGGATATGTACTATTTTTTAAGAAATCGTTTAGGTGAGTTTTCTTATTTCTTTCACCGACATCTTTGTCGCGTAACCACGACCTGACTAGAGGTGATCGGAGATTTCAAGCTTTAATCGATCAATGCTAATTGAAATCGATTTCCCTTTGATTAGAATTGTAAATTGTTTTGACCCTCGACTAAGAACTTTATAAGGCCCGTTGTACAATCTGGATTCAAATTGTTTACCTTCATCCGTAATGATCTTGGAGAAAACTCAAAAACGGGGTATCCAATCGCGACAGATTGCATCGGCAACTGATTTCGCTGTTATATCTACAAGTGGAAAAGCTTCCGGCCAACGGGTATACCGATCGATCAATAGCGAATTTTTTCAGATGTAGTTAAAGGTTCTATTAAGTCCAAGTGAATAGTTTTGAAACGGTCTGCGGTTTCTTCGAACGAGCCTACAGGACTAGACACATGTTTGCTCACCTTAGAGCGTTGACGAGGAACGCAATTCCTTGTCCAAGATCGCACGTCTGTTTTTTTATAGATGGCCAAACATATTTTTGTCCATTTCATTTACCGTAGCTCGAAAACCCGGATGACATAAGTTGTAAACTTTCTCAAAAATAAATTTTCGGAATAGCTTTGGAATATAAGAGCGAACCTTGTTGGTTGAAACATCACATAAAATCGAAGTATCTGACCCGCTCAATGGAAAGGCTTTCATCTTATGATAGATGAGTTTGACCGGCTCAACTTTAGCATTTGTTTGAGATCTTCGTCTCTCTCTTGCGCTTTCGCAATTTCCCAATGCATCAGCCACTATATTTTTCCCCCCGGTAGGTGTTGGATATCTGACGTATATTGAGCAATTAGGTCAAGATGTGTACGTTGGACGGGGAGTTGACGTATCCAGTTTCTGGTGCAGGGCGTAAGAAAGTGGCTTATGAAAGATCAGTAAAAAGCGTGAATGGCAAAAGCGCTTTTTTTGAGATTTACAACCAGTCCAACTTCGTTCAGCTTTCGCATTATTATTTTCAAGTGCTTAACATCTACGCTTTCGTTTGCGGATGCAATTAAAAATATCATCGATGTACGAAACAGAAATCGAATTCGCGTGTTATTAAATGAATGAAGCTTTAAAATGACTGCGAAGCATTCCTCAGTCCGAATGTCATTCGTGTAAATTCAAAAAGACCAAAAGGCGTTCAAATGGCAGTTTTTGGAATGTCTTTGGGCTCAACTGGTATTTGACGTTACGCACGTACTAAGTCGAGTTTCGAAAAAACTTTGAAGCCGCTTAAGTCATGGCTAAAGTCATGAATATGAGGTATTGTGTACCGATCAGGTTTCGTGACAGCGTTTAGACCACGATAATCTCCACAAGCTTTTACTTCACCGTTTTTTTAGGAACCATGTGAAGAGAGGAGGCTCAACAACTCTTTGGTGGTCGGCATATGCAAAAGCCAATTTTTCTGGGGACAATCTACGAGGTTTGCTCATGACAGGTGGTCCCTTGGTTACGATGTGATGCGTGACTTCATGCGAGATGTCATTTGGAAGAGCATTACTGCAGTATTTATTTAGATCAGAAACGACTGAAAGTGATGATTCACCGCGAACAAATCGCCCAGTTGAGTAAAGGTAGGTCAATGGGGTCGATGAGGTGTTTAACATTGAGGTCTACAAGTAACCCAAAAGCTCCAAGAAAGTCTGCCGGAATGATATAACATCGGCCATTACGAAGACCCACTGGAGCGTCGAAGAACAAGATCTAATTTAAAAAAAAAAAAATTATGTACAAGGTGGGCCAAAAGAAGTCATCCATTCGATGTTTTTTGGCTCCCTTTTTTCTATATGAAAAACTTCGATTCTGTTTTCTGATTATGTTTATTTAAAACATATTCACAATTGATTGATTGATTATGGCATTTTTCATCACTTCAGCGAGAACTTCGGGCGACAGATTCTCGCACTCGTGTCGAATGCTGTTCTTGAGGGCTCCGCAAAAAAGTCTGAAACGGTTAAATCGGGCGATCTTGTGGGCCAGTGTAAATCGCTAAAACGAGAGATGAGGCGACCCGGGAACGCCGCCTTCAGAATATCGGTTCATGTCGGTTCATGTATCGATCCATGGCTTGTTCACTTCTATTCTGCTTCTGTCTAGTCTACAAATGTCAAAACAGATTTAACATTGGCGGCCATTTGCAAAAATGAGAGCATCTTCCAATAGGGTGATTTCTTTGTGCCCACCCTGTACGAAACTGTTGAATTTGCTGCGAACAGAGTAAAATGGGGATCTGGTGAATTTTTAGCCAATTTATAGATCGGTAATACTGAGAGGTCAGCTCCAGTGTCAACAATGTAGTGCGACTTGTTAGTGCGATCAAAAATAAATAAGAGACTGCTATTTCGTTTGGCAAGGTCGTTTGGCACGGTCGCTAAGTATGCTTTCTAGTTTTTCGATTTAACTTTATTTTTTCTCGGAAACGGCTCCTACAATTTTTATGAAAAAAAATCAGTATTGGTTATGTTTTGGTTGACCAAAAATTCAAGATGATGGGCTAAAAACAGTACCTCCAATAGAACCGTTTTTTTTTCTTCGACTTTCTCGAAAACTGGCCATCCGATTTCAATAAAAATTGATGTTCAGGAAGATGTTGAAAGCCTAAGTAGTTTTATTTTAAAATATTTTCGAAAACTTTTTTTTTTGTATTTTTAATAATTTTCCAATTTTTTTTTGTAAATAAATATTTTTAAATTTAAAAAAAAAAAGTTGTTAAATAAAAAGCGTTTTATTTAAAAACCTTCCTACACTTTTTACATTTTCTAAGGAAATAAAATGGCGTTTAATTTTTTCCGCTGAAAACGTGAACTGTTCATATGTATATATTAACAGAGCATTATGGCTCGAATGCTCGACTGCACGGAGAAACAGCAGTTATTTAATGACTAGTGATACTAACTACAAGACTATATGACAAGCAATTAATTTATCTTTTTTTGCTGTAAAATTGAATGCTAATTCCATTTGTCGTTATCCATATCCGAGACCTATTGTCCGGATCCATTCCATTGATCCATCCCTCAAAACTTACGTTAACCCTTCAAGTTTTCCACATCAATTCTACGTCGTCACCCTGTGCGCTTTACCTTGTTTCTTATTATACCCATGTAAGCCCTCGATTTATTGAAAATGCACATTTTTTTCATCGTTGATGTTTTACACGTCCATGGGCTCTGGGTTCTAATGTTTGTTCACAGGATTGAATGAATTATTGATCTGAAGCACATCACCACTGGTATATCACAACTGCACCCACCATCAAGAGGTTTACCATAGAAATATAAGACAAGGTCCGGCAAAAGAACATTTACACAAAAGGGTTGCAAAAATAGAATTAAACTAAGGGTTGAAAATTTGCCTTCCCCACCTTTTCGACTAACCCGTGCTACCTCGTACTTCTACCCGTCCGGTGCATGACATTTGTTCATTTGCATTTTGATTGATTTTTCTAAGTTGGGCTCTTGTTCTTTTGTTTTCTATCTCATCCGTCATAAATGACCGAAAAGGGAAAACATCAAAAACTGGTATCAAAGTTATTTAAGGGATGACTATGATGGGTTGGCGGCGGGGAGTTGGCAAGTTCATCATAAATCAAACGGAACGGAAAAAGTTTCAACAAATTAGTTTGGTGAGGAAGTAAAATAATAAACTATATTAGAAGAATTGACGGATAAATGGAATTATTTCGAACTTGGATTTCTGTTCTGGTGTCTGGTGTTCTGGCGTTTTTTTTTTTGTGGCGGATGTGGACAGAACTTTTCTTGGTAGCAATCCGATGGTGTGAAATTTATGATAAATTATTTTTAGCGAGTCATTAAGTCTAGGAATTTTCATCAAACATAGATGAATTGGAAATAATTTGGAACGGCTTGATGCGTATTTTAGGGTGGAAAATGTGCGTCAAGTGGAGCGATTGTTGTGAAATTTGTCTAATTGAGTGTTGGAAGAGTTATGACAAGGATAGAAGGGCGCATGCTCGTGTAAAACAAAATTATTGAACGATGACGGCTTTATGATTATGGGAAATATATATAGAAAGTAATAAATTGGGATTTTTGGTAACTAGAACAGATACTCTTATAGATCAATTTAAGTACCTACTTTAATTTGTTTTTAGTCGTAAAATATATAATTTGAAAGACGATGGAAGGGCTATATTTATAAATAGATAAATCTTGTAAAAAAATATTTCTGAACATTTGGATTAAATCGTCTGCAAGAGATGATGCTAAGAGCGATACAGACTTGCTTGTCGCTTGTCGCACTATTGTCAGATGGCCTTTCCCAGTAATATAGGATTTTCCAATAATAATTGATAACTTTTTTTAAATAAAACGCAAACCATTTGAGATATTTGAAAAAACTTTATTATCGGCTTGCAGTACAATCAAAACATTTATGAATTGAACTCGATATCGTTTAAATGGCACGTTTACAGCGGTCAATTTTCGATGACTTGGCCATACATTTTGGCCGAAACGGCGTTCAATGTTGACTCTGAGCTCTTCGAACGTCGTCGGCTTGTTGGCATAAACCAATAAATTAAATCGAACGAACGAGGCGGCCAATCGACTGGCCCCATATCTTCCAAAAATATGGCCCAATAACGCCGTCGGCATGCAAACTGCACCAAACAGTTATTTTTTGTGGCTGAAGTGGTGATTCATGTGGATTTTCACCCGACCAATAACGCATATTTTGCTTATTGACGAACCCATAGAGCCAAAAATGAGTTTCGTCACTGAAGATGATTTTGCGATGAAATTCATCATCTTGGCGCATCTTCCTCACAACCCAATCGCAGAAGGTTCGTCGCTTCAAATGGTCCACCGTTTGTTTGGGTGTTAACCAATATGTAGACCAAAAAAAAATGGTTGTCTGTAAAGTCGGTTTACGGAAGATAATTTTACGTGATAACTTTATAAGAAAACATTGATGGCAGCAACACCAACATACAGCCCGTTAACTCGCACCCACAAACCCTCTCGTTAAATCTAAACACACACACACCAATATCTACAACTACTTTTTACTTTAACAAAACTCCGCCTATTTTGTATTTCTTTTTCTCTTCTTGTACTTTTTGAATTTGAGTGGACTTATTTTGGGAATTTGCGTCTGTTCTTCTTCAACATGAGTCATGTTATTTCGTATGTGTAGCCTGTCATCGATTTATAAGACATTATCACGTCAAGAGGGTTATGATTGAAAAACCAAAAAAGGTCGACAGTTTCTTTTTCGGGTATATCTCGATTATAAAGTACGAACAACACTGGCCGAAAGAGACTTCTTTGTGGAACAACAGTATTTATTTCTTTAAGTTCCGAATATTTCGTTTCTTCTTCGGGTAGGAATCCAGAAGGTAATATTTAAATTTGTTTCGAAAAAAACTCAATTTAAATCTTTAGGCTTCATCCGCATCGGACCATTTCCCATCTAAGAATTTTTCAATTATGTTTTAAGGAACAACCTGTTTTTCTCCAACAATTTGGAAGTATGCTCTTAAGTGATAGGTTTTCGAAGACCTTGAAAAGTCTACAGAGGATTGCATGCGAGCATGCATGAACACATTCACCTATTGTTTGATTGTTTGTTCCTCAATCACCCCTCAACGGCTTAACGGATTTGGATGAAATTTGGTAGGTAGATGGATAATATGCTGTATTGAAACATAGGCTACTAATCTAGGAAAAATAAACGTTCCCTGGGGGACAGATTTAAGTGCCAAATACTGCATTGCATTGGAGTTTTGTTTGCATGAATTTGTAAAGTAGACGAAAGAGTTACTATATTATAGAGATATAGAGATGGATAAAGAAATATAAAAATATAGATATAATTATACATTTAGATTTAGAGATATAGAGGTATATAGATAAAGAGCTCTATATCTTTATATCTATATATAGAGCTCTATATCTCTATATCTATATACAGAGATAAAGACATAGAAAAACATATAGAGATATAAAGATTTAGAAATATGGAGATATAGAGATAAAGAAATATAGAGATATCAGGTTAGAATAACAGAGATACAGATATAGAGATATAAAGGTACAGAGATGTAGACATAGATTTAGAGATATAGAAAAACAGAGATATAAAGATATTCAGATACTGAGATATAGAGACATGAGCGAAATATAGAGATATAGAGATAAAGCTACAGAGATACAGAGATATAGAGCTAAAGTGATATAAATATATAGAGATATGAAAAGGAATTTAGAGATATAGAGAAATAGAGATACAGAGATACAGAAATATATATATATAGCAATATAGAGATATAAGTAGATAGACAGATAAATCAATTCAATTAGATAAAAGTGTATTCACTATCTTAAAAAACAAACAAATATAATTTGAGAGAAAATCTTATTTAACTAAAATGATTAAGATTAGAACAGACTTTATTGGGTAATAACGTCTGCAAATTATAAAAATTTTCTACCGAATTTCGGAGTCAGTGACCGCAACTTTAAGAGCGTTAACTCCAATTTTCGGTCGTAGTTCACGCCCTAGTAGCAATAACAAGTATAGTGCAAAAATTTGAGTCTACATATTCATTGTGTGATGTGTGGCCGTGTCAGTGAGACAACGGGTCGAAGTGTCGAAAATATCGCTGCCGTTCAGGCGTCCGTAGCAAACGAACCAAATCAGTCAATTCCACAGCGTTCTCAAGAATTGGGCATCGCTCAGACCACATTATGGCGTATTTTGCGTAAGGATCTTGGTCTACACCCATTCAAGATCAAGCTGACTCAATAATTGAAGCCGATGGACCATTTGAAGAGACATCCGTTCTCCGATTGGGCTCTGAGGAAGATGTGCCAAGATGATGAATTTCATCGCAAAATCATCTTCAGTGACGAAGCTCATTTTTGGATCAATGGGTTCGTCAATAAGCAAAATATGCGTCATTGGTCGGGTGAAAATCCACATTTGCTTCATGAATAACCACCTCATCCACAAAAAAATAACTGTTTGGGGCGGTTTGCATGCCGGCGGCGTTATTGCGCCATATTTTTTTCGTCGACGATAACGATCGTCACGTTACTGAGAAGACCGATTATTTGTTGCCCGAATTGGAAGATATGGACTTGGACGACATGTGGTTTCCACAGGATGGTGCCACAAGCCACACAGCACACTAAACTAAAGCCTGAACGGTTTAACGGGATTGAATGGAATTTGTTATGTGATGGATGAGGTGATTGGAGAGGCTTAACTATGAAATACTGCATTGCTACCTTAAAAACTGCATGAATTTGCGAAGAGTTACAGGATTGTTTATTCTACACAGATTATTTTTTTATTCTGAAAAATGCACCTTTTCTGCGGGAGAAATTTTAATAATTTTTTTTAGTCCACGCAGACGAAGTCGCGACTAGAAATTAATTAAAGCAGAAAACAGAAGGTCCCATTCATTCCTCTTTACTCAGAATAAATTCGTCTTAGACCAGAGGATCTTTCAGCCAAATAACTTAGCAAATCAAACCAACAAATTCTTCAGCAACATAAATTGCTATGACCAAGTGTTAAACTTCCTTAGCAAAGGAAAAAAGCTTCCCAAAAAACACTAGTGTTGTAGCTTTTACAAAATGTATAAAAAAAAAATGGTAGGAGGAAAGTTTGCCTGAGGATTCTGTCTGATTGATATACAAAGTAAAAAATCAAAGTTGATGCAACACCTATGGTTCCAGAGTTTCAAATAAGAGTTTGTAGGCTATTTTGTGACAATCAAATCGGTCCAATATTGGACTTTAGCCTCGAAAAATCTTTGCTCTTGATTCTCTAGAAGAGTTTTCGCTGATTCATTGCAAAAATATAAGAAAATCGATATCTTCAACACACAATCCAATTTTTTTCAAAAGATATTTAAATTTAACTTATTTTGCAAAATTTCCAAGAACGCAGACATTTTTTTAATTTGCAGTTAACACTTACAGTCCCAAAGGTGAGATTTCGAGAGCGTTTTCATTCTGCAGCAAAAAATATGGTAAAATCCATCCATTGTGCCTCTTTATGCTTCGCCATTGTCATGCGCCTTTATAAACACATAATTTTACATTACACTGCCATGCTTTGTGAATTCATCTGGATGTTTGCATTTTTAAATTGGATATTACATTAAGGATGTATAGGTTTATGTAGCAACTTTGAAACAGATGTTTCTTATTAAAGGGATTTGAAGAATTTAGTGTGATTGCGTCAGATGAGAATATTCCATTTTGCATTGCGCGACATGATGTAAATGAAGTCGTTCGTTTGAAGTGGGATGTGAAACATTTTCATTGGAAAAAAAATAGACGTCATAAACTTATGTAAATTGTAGATACTTAAAGTTCGAAATAAGGACAAGTTGACGCAGTAAAAAAGGTTTTAGTTAAATTTAATGTGAAATTCTCAAAAACCGATGGATCAATTCAGAGCTTTGAGGTGTAACAGTGGCATCTGAAGTTGGATTAGCCTTCACTACTTCTGTACGAGTGTCCGATAAAGAAGGTATATACAACTTTGCAACCTCCTCTACTTACCTCGTCCGGATTTTTGGATCAACGAACTAGAGCTTGCCTAAATGAACGTCTCAAGTCCTATGTATATCATGAATTCCAATTAATCCTTCAGCCATATATTACTTCCAAAATACCCCCGCTAAATTAAAAAAAAAATTATTCTCTTGGCATAAACCAAGCTAAGAAACGAACTTCCAGCTAAATATTTGGCCATCAACCCCATGAATGTATGTATAGAACGTCTGGCATCCTCCCTGATTCAGCAAGATTATACTGAAACAACAAAATCCACCCCAACAGCTTCGAATTCGATGCGTTATTGATCGAAGTGGGATAAGCTCGGAAAAAAGCGTAACGACCATCATTCGAAAACAAACCTTCAACGTACTTCTCTTAATTAAATTTTATTTCGATAATCTGAAATAAAAAAAAAAGAAAATGGTTGAAATGTTCCATTTCACCGGTATTGTGTCCATTAAAAGGATTTGGCGAATGCAACCAGTCTCCGTCGTCGCGCCGTTGGCACTCTTCAACAGCGCACATCCTCAGCATGCAGATGCAACAAATTCGTATATTGCCAGAGTGGTGAATGTGCATTATTCTGAAATGGGGTCGCCTTTCGCAGTGAAGAGGGTGGTCGGTCGGCTCGACTGTTGCAGCACCAGCATCCACTATATGCAGGTGAAGTACAATGCCACTTGGGTGGTAGAAAAAAGAAAAGTATGTAAAGTGGAAATGGAATTTTCCTCACTCACTCACTTTTAAATTTTTGTTTTGTCTTTTTCTACCCCTAGATTCTGTGTGGCAGCAACACGGAAGAGAGTATAGAAAGACAACAGTAGAAGGGAAGAGAGAAAGCGTTTAAAACATTAGAAGCATGCGGATAAGAAAGGGAAGAGTATTGTGGCAAGAAGGGTTGGAAAATGGTGAATATGAAAAGGTGGTTCCGGGTAAGATGCATTTTTATCCACTCAACACAGTTAAATGATTGCTCTTCAAAAACTTATATGAAAGTGCCCCACATGTTTTGTTTAAGAAGGGGGGTAGTACAAAGATTTTGGAGACGTTTTGTCGTCGTCATTGTTGTTGTTGTAGGACCTACTAACAACGGCGTTTTAATCGTCATCTGGAGAAGATGATGGCGACGTAATGTTTGATGGAGGATTGCGATGCGAAGAAAAGCAAAGATGAGAATATTAAAGCTTCTCAAGACTCAAGAGCAAAAAGGACGCCATAAGAGAGCTAGAAAGTGGAAAACTGTGTGCCATTTTGTATGCTTTGCCAGCTGAGCTTGGCAATGTGGAGAGATGCTTTACCAAAATAGGGAGGATGTAAAATAAAGGATACAAGAAAGGGTGTGAAAATGTAATTCAACAAATAAAAATTTCTTTGTTATTGTATTTTTGTCTTTAGACATTTGTGGCGGGTGGTGTGGGAGGAAAGGCCATGGGAAATTACATGTGTGTGTGCGATGGCGTCTCCAATACATTCACAGATAACTCTAGAGAGAGAAAATATTCTACGATGAGACATAGAATCTGTAAGCAACTTATAGTACTTACTCTTTAAAATCGAAGTTATTTTAAGAGTTTGAAAAGGTGTTTCTGAGGGTAACTACTTAGTAACTTATTTCCTGGTTATTTTGTTGAATTTGGTATTGGAAAAGTACTAAAAACGGTACGGCAAAAGTTTAGGTTCAATTAGGCTCTTTATCAAAAAGAAAGTTTTGCATTTGAAAATTTATGTAAGAATTCTTAACAAATTTCGAAAACCATAAAACAATTTGCCAGAGTAGTTTCTAATTTTTGTTTTTGAGATTTAAACACATTTTGAATCATTTTTCTAAGTGCGGTTGAGTTCTTTTAATCGCTCAACCTCTGGTTGGTAAATTTTCAATTTTTTGTCCATGGTTTTCTGGAGATCACAGTAGCGCAGTTGAAGAAATTTAAACTTCAGGGTCTCATAGATTCCAGGAAAGCGATATGGCAATTTCATTTTATAACTTTGTCAAGGGTACAGTGTGTTTCAAGATTATCCAAACAATGGTCATTGGCTATTTTTTATGGGCTTTTAAAGCTTACTGTTGTCAATTCATATGTTCTTCTGAAAACGGCAATCAGAACTATTCGAAATCTGCAAGAAGTTATTTAAAACTTCGGCTTCAGCAGAATTAGTGTTAATTTTAGTTTTTTTTTTTATAAATGAGATTCCCACGAGTATATATGTCTGCCTGCGGTCTTATGGAATACTTACCTTTCCTGGCGCTGCATACCTGGGTCTGGTTGACTGTGCCCCTCCAGCTGGCTCGATCTCTGGCATGCTGTCTCCAATTCTGCACACCAAGCAGTCGGAGGTTTCCTTCTACCTAGTCTACCCTCGCTTCTGACTCCCTTAAGTACGGCGTCAAACACCTTTCGCGCTGGAGCCGCTCTACATGGCTGGGCCACCTTAGCCGCTGGATACGAATTTTTTGACCAGGCTCATATCGCTGTACAGCGCGTACAACTCGTTGTTGTACCGTTTTCGCTACTCGTTCCTAACTTGATTGTAAACAAAACCATAAATCGCGCGCAGTACTTTTCTCTCGAATACCCCAAAGGCGCCTTCATTCGAATGCGAAAGGGTCCATGCTTTTGCACCATATAGCAGGACCGGGATGATGAGTGTTCTATATAGCGTCTCCTTGGTTCATCTCGATTAGGCTTTATTCCTCAATTGCTTACTCAGACCAAGGTAAGAGCGATTAGCAAGAGTGATTCTACGCTTGATTTCTGCGCTGATGTTATTGCCCGTGTTCACAGCAGAGCCCACGTAGATAAACTCACTGACCACCTCGAATTATACCATCAATCGTTACGTTCTGACCATGTCGGTGGTGGGATTGGACTTTAGTTGACGAAAGCAGGAGCAACGGGCATTTTCCATTGTCATTTTGATAAACGTATCAGTTTAGCAGGAATTGCAAAACAAAACAGGGCTTGGTGAGTTGGTGAGATGGTGGGTCTCGATGTTCAATTCTTCAGTTTTCCCCAGGATCTGGCGCAATGTGAACATTTGGTCGATCGTAGATTTTCCAGGTCTAACGCCGGCTTGGTACTGACTTATTATTCCGTCAGCAAACGGTTTAAGACGTTCAGATAAAACGCTGGACAGGATGTTTAAATGACTAATTCCTCTACAGTTGGTGCAGAGAAGTCGATCTCCTTTTTTTTCAATCGAGCAGATGGTACTGCGATTGCAATCATCGGCCATACTTTTCTCCGGCCATATTTTGCAGATGAGTTGGTGTATGCACCTGACCAGGTCATATCCAGCGTATCTAAAAAGTTCCGCTTGTAGCCCATCGGGCTCCCCCTGTGGGTGCGGGGGTGTAAGAATAGGCCCACGCTCAGGTTAGCGGAAGTAAGAGTCTTCCAATACCTAGCCTAGTTAAGCGATCACCACTTTTTTCGTAAGGATAAGAGGCTGTAACCATGATTCTAGACGGGCATTCAGGGAGTGTCCTAGTCTTCACCTTGGTTGACTGGATTATGAACTGTTTGTCTTACTGGATGGTGGGCTAGCGACTTCTCATGGAGTCGAACCACAAGTGCGTCTCATGAGAGACGGGCGAGCCTCACCTAGGGTCCTAAAGTAGGTACCGTTTGTTAACAGGAGCCCCGGCTGATTACGTGAGCTTGTCTCGGTAGCAGTCGCCTGTTAAAATTGAGGTAGGCCCACCTGTGGGAGCTTCACGGGGGCTGTTGGTTACTCCAAATGGGGAAGCGAAAAGGTATCTTTGGTTTCTGGGAGGAAGGCACGGCTTCGAAAGAAGCGTGTGTTCATTGTCTTATTTAACCTTGATACTAGGGGTGCATGATAGGCCCTGCTTCTTAGCAAGGAGGATGGATTTTCCATGAGAAATTCATCATTTGCTACTAGAGTGGTTTGGCAGAGCCACTTTAGATGATAGTGTGGTCTGATAAACCACTCTAGGGGTCTTGTCCGCCCCAAGGGAACTCCATAAGTGGGTAGGCCCACCGTAAGATTAAGCCTTAATAGGCAGATGCACACGTAAAGCCTTTTCACGATCTGTAGCCCATCGGGACCAGCTGCTTTGTTCGCTTTTAGTCTGTCAATATCTAGTCTTATATACCGTGGTGGCCATATAAATAGAACACATTTTTTGTTAATTTTGATCTTTTATCAAATTCAAGTAAAGGCAGATTTTTGTTTAGTTGTCAACATTATTTTAACTGGCGGCCACTTTGTCAGCTGTCAAGTGATTTATTTTTAGTTTGGTTTGGCATTTCAACATGAATAGACTGACGCCTGAACAATGCTTGCAAATTGTTCAAATTTATTTTTAAAACCATGGTTCTATTCGAAATATGTATCTCGCACTACGTCCATTTTACGGCCAACAGAATCGTCCACCAGAGTAAACGCTAAATGATAACACGCATCCACAAAGACGTCTTACAGTGCGTATAAAAGAAGTCATTGCTGCTGTAGAGCGAAGCGTAGAGGAAGACCTGAATCCCCCGAATTGGATATGTGTGCATCCACTTTATGGAAGATTTTGCGGAAAGATCTTGGTTTTTATGCTTACAAAATCCAACTTGTGCAAGAATTGAAGCCACAGGATCACCTAGCAAAGTTTTTTAAAGTTCCAAATGTCTCAAGATAGCGAATTGCGTTATAAACAAGATTTCTGGAGCAGTTTAATAATTTAAAAAATTCTGAAAGCGTTATTCCTTGAGCTTTCATCTCATTTTTCAAAAATCTTTGTATCCCTCTGAGCAGGGTGTTCCTTTTCCCATGTCTATCGATTTTTTTTTTTTCACAGAAATTTATTTTAAATTCACACATAAACACTTACCGATCTATTAATAAAATTAAAAATTAAAATATTTATATAAAATTAATGAAAATAAAAATAATTCCAAATGAAACCTGCACTGTGCTAATTAAATGACCAACCTTAAAACAATGATCTTTGACGAATATCACTCATAAAACCTAGCTGTAAAAAAAAAAAAAATCTAACGGAACGGCACAAAGAGTTTGCATTGAGAGGTTTCGGAGACCGTCAGCAAAGCAAGAGCAATTGTATTGTAACTGAGGTATCGATTCGAAAATGGTTTCATGACTTAAACGATTCTGTTGGATCCAAGCAGAATTTATAACGGAGACGAAACATCATTCAGCTTAGCCCTAAAGACGGGGTCGAAGAGGTTACAAAAACCTATTTATTATTATTATTTATTTAGTTAATTTTATAAGATTTAACTTAAATTTAAAATTTCGTGAATTATTGTTTTTTTTTGTTGACTTTAGTTGAGCTAAAAAACGTAAGTTGTTTTGTCATGAAGTTGCTGCTCGTATTCATTTATGTTTTTAATTTTATTAAATGTTATTTTTGCCTGAGAAATCTATTATTATTTATTTTATTTAATTAATTTATATAATTTAATAAATTTAACTTAAATTAAAAGTTAAGTGATTTTATTTATATTTATATTTTTAAATTTAAAGTTTTTTGATTGTATTTAGTTTTTTTCTGTTTGTACTTTAAAGAAAACTATGCTAAATAAATACAAGTTATATATTGTCATGAAGTTCCTATATGTTTATCTTTCCAATATTTAATAATTGGTTTGTACGTCTAAACTGAAGTTAAAATACATTTACTTTTAGACTATACAAAAAACTGTCTTCAATTTTGGTGTTCGGAAATGGGTTTTAATTTTTTTTTATAAATAAAATAATTGCATTCACTAATATAAATTTACTTCTTTCTGATACAAAAACATTCCGTCTATTGCATTAAATTTATATTATTTGTTGTTCTTTTAAACAAAAATTTTGATAGCATTTTTACTTCTGATAAATCGTTAAGTGTTCGGTTATAGGTACCATTACCCTATGAGCTTTGAGTAGTTCAGTTTTCAAAGAAGTTTGTCAAAAATCTAAAAAATGCTTAAAAACACAAATTTTAGAATAAAAAAAAAAACAAAAAAAATGATTTCCCAGTAAACGCTTATGTAGATTTAAATACTTGAAAAAGTAAAGAACATTTTCCGTTCGGAAGGGGAAACAAAGAAACATTTCAGAAATGTTTCGCCAAGCGTCCAGACCTAAATAAACATTTCAGAAACATTTATAAAACATTTCAGAAACAAAAAAAACATTTCTGAAATGTTTTTTTAAATGTTTCTGAAATGATTTTTTTTAATGTTTCTGAAATGTTTAAAAAAAATGTTTGTTTGGTGTAAACACACCTTTAGAGGTCTCAGAAATTGGAACGAGCCAAAAGCTGGCAATACAAATTTATGCAATGACAATTAAATGCTCATTTTTAGATGAAAGTGCACACATCGCGTTAGTTGAATATAAACTAGATTCGCTGAAGATTTGGTGTGTCTAGTGGGCACAAGGTTTAAAAAATAAAAGGCACGACTGGGTCGCACGTACTTGCTCCTGTGTGCTGATGCATTTTTAAATGCAAGATTCTTTTTCAAAAAGTTTAATGGTTTTCACAAAGATATCTTCTAAATACTTGGTAAGTCTTTTCCACGTGACCCATGTGGTAGATTTCAACGCGTTTTTTAACGTTTTTTTTTTGTACTATTAGAAAGGAAAAGCTCATAAATTATGCTAAGAATTTGTGTGGTACTTATTATCTTTGTTTACTGTTAATACTATTATAATAGAAAGATATAAAGGACTTTTTTTCAGTTTAGATTTTATTTTTGTATGGGAAAAATTTAAACAGCTGGCATATAGATTCTTAGAAACCTAGATATAAGCTATAAGATACATTTAACAATAATTTAGCTTTTGAAATAAAATTAATTTATTAGATTAATATTATGTTTGGTGGATCGATAAACTCATGTTGGGGTATTCATGGAATTTATTTAGGATATTATGTAACTACCTATAATAAGGTTGGAAGGAAGTTAAATAGGTACTAAAATTAAGATACCTATTCTAACACTGTGAAGCGAATTTTGTAGTAGGTAATTGAGTTTTTTTTTATTTGTTGTTTATGTGTTTACCATATACGTCCTTGTTATTTATTCTGTACGCTGTATGCTGTTATGTTCATGAAAAATGCTTTAAAATAAATAATGATAAAAATAACGAAGTTTGTTTTCATTAGACTAGTGGCTAGTGTTCAACCGAGCAATATAAAACAAAATTTGTGGGGGAAAATATTAAACAAATAAAAAATTGTATGAAATCAAAAAAACACTATTCATTAGGTTTTTTGGAAAAACTGTTGTAAGTCATCTTATTTCTTTTGCTGATTTCTATTTTGGGGCGACTTTCCTTTAAGGGAGCACGCGTATTATTTTGACATTTTTTTTACAGTCTCAATAGAACAGGATTAAAATATTAGAGTTAGGAAACACCGTTTAATCATTAAAAAAATGTTGTCATTTTCGGTTTTAACCTAATTTTTTTTTACAAAGTATGAAGATGGTATGGGGGGCATGCTGCCCCCCTGCAACCCTCCTGCTTGGGCTCTTTTATACGATTTGGAGAAGGTGCAAAGTTGGGTATGTGCAACGTTTCTTTTTGGTTTAAAGATCTTTTGCATAGACCCAATCTCGCACATACCTACTACTGGTAACACTTAAATAAAGAGAAGCCATTTTCGTATGCATTTTATATGAGAATTTAAGAATTTCAAAAATGAATTAAAAATAGTTAGAAGTGTTTCCTCCCTCTAAAATTGTGATATTTGTTAAATAAAAAGTCCTAATCTATCGAATAAAAGTATCCGCGTATTAAAATTCGTGCTCCCTTAAAGGAAAGTTGAGCCTGTATTTTATGATTTTTTTCATTTCAAAATCGTTCGACCATTTTTTTTCACAAAAATGTTTTTTTTTTTGAAAACTTCGAAAACATATTTTAAAATTTTGTTTAAGTAGGTAGGTATGTCATTTAAAAGAAATCTAGAGTTTATACTAGGAGAAAAATTAAAAAAAAAATCTTTTTAGGTATTCGTTTTCAAAATATTAAAAAAAAAAACAAAATAAGTTTTTTTTTTAATTATTAGAAATAAAAAAAATTGTTTTTGAAAACTTTTTTCTGAAAAATTAATTTAAACGAAAAGATAGATTTTGCATAGAAAACACCATTGAGAAAGTTTTATCAAAATCGTAGGAGTCGTTTTCGAGAAAAATAAGTTCTTCATTATATGGCAGGTACCGTTAATTTTGTAACTAGAATGCCAATTCGAAAAATAGTGAAGTAGAGTACCTACTTTAAAAATACTATAGGTAGGAAGGTATACCAAGTTTGAAACAAATCGGCCCAACCGTTAAGGCTGTAGGAATCGATACGGACAGACAGATAGGCAGACAGACAGACACAGAATTTTCTGACCCACTTTTTTCGAGTTTCCTATTATCGTAATTGTCATGCTTGATTCTTAGAATTTTTTTTTGTTTTTACCAAGGTGGTGAGGTAGAAGTTTTAATTCTAGAAAGAGAAAGAAAAAGAAATATAGCATAGGGTACCTCTCTGTAAAATATGGTTGTGGTATCTTCTTCAGTTAATTTTCAAAATTAAAGGGAAATCTATTCAGATATTCATTAATTTTACTGAAATTAGCTTTATGGAAGTCATAGGAAGATAGAGATGAGTATGGGCTAAGCGGTATAGAAGACTGGACAGAAAATGAAAATTTATAGTCCCTATAAATCGCAAGTAAAAACGACAATTATTATACAAAATTTAGACTTGAAATTGGAAGATTATGGTATAACAACCCAGGCACAGAGTGGTGTTCCGGTTCCAATGAGGGGACCGCCGGTAAATGTATCGTAGAACACGGAGCATCACTCTGATATTTACTTCCCATAAGTGTAGAAAGCAGTTGCGGACTCGGGACATATTCCTATACATTTGTTATAGTTCGGTTGTGATTAAATATAATTTATTATTATTAATAAAACTCTTAATATTGTTAATAATAGAAACTTTATCCTTGTTAGCATCTCTTTAAGGTTTTTGATCTACGGTTTACAGTTTTTTCCACTATTTTATTAAATTATTTAATACAATGTGATTCGAGTACATATTTTAATTTTGTTAATTTTTTTCCTCAAATAGGTATTCTATCCGTCAAACTAAAAATAACCATGAAAATGAAATTTTTCATTATCTAACTTGGCTAAAATAAACAAAAAACTTCAACAGCAACACTGTCGCGCTCCCGCATATCGAGCTAAGTAGTTATCATCATCAACATTGAAAAACCACCACTCGAGAGGACCCACATTTCACCCTTAATTTTGCTCTTAAAGCTTAATATCCACCCTCGTCCATGTCAGCCAGACACAACCCTTGGCGCGTGGGGACGGGGGTTTGAATTGATTGTACATAGATACCTATGTATATACATATCATTTTGGTATGTCGTTGTATTTTACATGTTTGATTCCCGCTGGCTGCTGCTGCTTCTTGCTTCTGTTTGCTACTCGAGATAGTGGGTTTTATTATCATCAGAAAGCAGAATGCGATTTTGGGTAAAAATCGATTTTCATTTTCACCACATAGAGTACAACCATGACAACAACAATAAGAGTCGTTTTTGATAGTACAAAAAAAATATTTATCTAAAAATTACGAAGGGATGAATATTGTAGACTTTTTTTGTAACAAAGGGAGGACTTTTTTCTTACTTTGGGGTTAAAAAATGAATGTTAAACTTACCCTATTGAGCTGATGTGAATCAATTTGGTCGCCAGGTTGTTGGCCGACCGTACGAATTTTCTTATTTTGTGGCCCGTCGCTACCCCCACTGCCACCGGCACTAACAACACCAACACCGCTGCCGTTGGTAGCACCATTATAGGCCATTATGGTCGCCATTTTGAAGAACTCTATGTTTGTTTGTTTTTTTGTAAAAATCCTATCACGCACCGACCTTCACACGAGATGTTGAAACACACAAAAACCGTTTTGTAACCCTTAGACACTTTGATTTTCTATATTTGACATACAACGTTGCCAATTTTTTTTTTTTTTTTGGTTTTTAGATCGAGAAACTACAAGTTCCGCTCCTTTTTATAATTTTGTCTCAAACGCACGGCACGACGCAAGATAAACGACACCGAAACGACTTCGAAATTCGCAAGACGAAAAATCAGCTGATATGTTTTAATAACGACAGAAACACCAAGAGTTCTTTGTTATTTATAATACAGCACATTTATAAAACTGCCAAGGACAATTCCTATAGAAAAAAAAAAAGAATTAACTTATAATATGAAATTTCACAACGTCGCTTGAAATAGAAAAAATTTTGAATTCACACAGCGAATTCGGAGTTTCCTTCAACTACAAAAAAAAAATTATTATTCGCGTAACCAAAAAAAGAAAAATAGGATATTTTCGACTCGGACAGGCGTTTTTCTTTCAAAAATTGGAAAATCGTTTTTCTTTGCCTCTTTTGCTTCAACACACCAGTGACTCCTTTCCGAAAAAAAAAATTTTTGCAAGAAACTACCGACAGAACGGGAAATTTCGACAAAAAACGCTAAAAACAGTAAAATAAGTTCGAAACTTTTATTTCGTTTTCGAAAAAAGGATTTTCCTTTGATATAACAAGATGAATAATTATAACTTCTTGTTCTCACACTTATTTTCTTTAGACTCAGACTGATAAAACGAATGGATGAATGAAAAATGATGAAGAATAATACTTCGTCGCACGACACACAGAGCTGAACAAAATGGAAGCGCGAATGTGTTTTTCCTTTCAAGTTCAGAAAATTCAGTCGAGTTTTTTTTTCTATTCAAAGCTCACTACGATGAGAAAAGTAGTTTTTGGCGAAAGGAGTGGAAAATGGTTGAAGAGCGGCGAAGAATGTTGTGGAAATAGAATGTTTAAAACCAGAACACAAGAGATACTGTAACGGTGCGAATTTTCACTTTATTTTCCGTTCAGGAAGAGCGACATGAAGATGCAAAGAAAATTATATTTGAAGATATCCTCTAAACAAGTAGGCAGCTACTTAAAGAAAATCTGTAGATTTTTCTCAATTTTTTTCAGATTGAATTCAAGAAAACCTTCGAAAAGTTGTGAAAATTCGAACTTCAAATGCCAAATAGGTAAATTACTGTTAAGACAAAAATACCCAAAGACGAAACTATAAGCGAACAATAGTTTTTCTCATTCGACTTCGAAACGACACGACGCGACGGTTTAAAAAGATGATAAATTCAGTATGGTATCCCGTTATACACAGTGTATATTGGTGAAATTTTCCGAACACTTCCGTACAGTTTGAAAGTACAATTTGTACTGAAAAATTACAGAGTACTTGTACTTGTCGCGGTCGACGTCGATTCGAACTCAATTTCAAACGTGTGGTGGTAGAGTAGAGCGTACGCGTAGCAAAGAGAAAAAAAATTGTTATTTTTCTTTTGTTTAATCATATTTTTTTTGTTACTACTTTCTTGTTTATGTTGGGATTGCGCTCTGCAATCTTTTCAATTATTGTTTGTATCTTTTACACCGACCGGAGCAGCACACACAGAGATACAATTCATACACCCCCTTTTTTGAGCAAACAAACAGTACTTTACGACTTCGCCTCTACTTGCCATGCTCGTCGTGTCGTTGATATGGAAGAGAAACGAAACACAAGTTTGCCGCGAAGCTTTTTTTCCTTCTTTGTTCTTATGTTTTGCATGTTCGTTCGTTAAGCGGGCGTTTGTGCCACTGCACAAGAACAACATCAACATCAGCGGCAGCGTCAGAAGGAAGCAAGGTATACAAAATTTACGAATAGTAGGGAGTAGGGAGACACAAGAAACGGTAAACATGGCAATTTACCGTTCTTTCGCACACATTCTATTAAACTGCCTGTCGATTGGATTTTGCGTGCGATGAAAATAACGTTTGTGTGCGTGAAAAAGAGATTTTTGTTTTTCCCAATTCAGAAGGTAAGAATATTGGAAACGACACACGGATATGGCAAGTGGTATAACGACGCAAGTGCAATGAGCAAAAGGCATAAAGCAGGTTGCAATTGTATCTGTTGTTGATGTTTGATGGGAAGTGTGGCTGAAAAACGGTGCATGTAGCATATAATGATTGTACGCTGTAGCACTGTTGGTATGGTGATGGACATGGGGTTTTCTGTTATTTTGTTTTCCCTTTTGGCCGAAAAATGTTTGGCGGGACGTTATTGCCTTGTCCTTTCTTTGTTTATTCTTTTCCAGATTTGAATTCGGATTCTGGTATATTTCATCTCTATTATTTGCAATATTGCAATACAACTCTATAAGATTTCTTACAAGATACAAACTAGGTATGTATGTTGGACTTGGATTTTGGATTTTGGCGTTGGCCTTTGGGTCTTTGGGTGGGTGTTTGGTTTGGCGGTCTTTACTCTGTAATGTTGATGTTGGTGAGAGGAGATTTCATAAGTAACGTCTATTTTCCATGCCAGGCGATCAGGGTTGCCGCTAGGAAAAAGTATATGGACATTTTTTTTTCATTTATTGTACTTAGTAGTAGAATTAAATACTATTGTATTTGTCGGTACCAGATTGAGTAGTCGATTTACTTAGGGGGCGCTACAGTTCGGGACGAACCTGGGCCTCAACTAACATGCCTCTCCGGCCAGCTCGGTCTTTGGCTAGCTGCCTCCAGTTTCGGTTGAGGTCATCCTCCACTTCCTTGACTGCGTCTACCCTCTGGGATGGAATCGAAGATCCTGCTAGCCGGAGCATTGTTGTCCATTCGCTCTACAAGACCTAGCCATCTTAAACGTGATATACGTATTTTTTTTGATCAGGTCAATAAATGCTAACGCGGCCTTAAAATCGATAAAGAGGTGGTGGGTATCGATTTGGAATTCTTGGGTTGTTTCCAGTATCTGCCGTAGCGTGAACATTTGATCGATTGTGGTCTCTCCTGGTCTGAAACCACACTGATAGGGGCCAATTAGGTTGCTGACGAAAGATTTCAGGCGCTCACATAGTACGGCAGAGAGGATCTTGGAGAGGGTCTCCTTTCTCGTGGATCGGGCAAACGATGCTGAGGATCCATTCATTAGGCATACTTTCTTCTGACCAAGCTATAGACATGAGCTGGTAGGTATATGCACTCTACCAGCTCAACCTCGTTCGGCGGGTCCAGCAGCTTTGTTGTTTTTTTAGTTTAGTAGTCGATTTAGTACTTTTTTTACGTGAAATGTGAAATTGTATATGGTGTGAGTTAACGGGCTGTATGTTGGTGTTGGTGTCATCAATGTTTTCTTATGACGTTATCACGTTAAATTATCGTTCATAAACCGACTTACAGACAACCAAATTTTTGTATCAATAATATAATTAATGACTATATAAAATAAAAAAAAATAATTTAATGTTTCAAATTAATAAAAATATGGTGGCCGGTTACTGGGACACAATTTTTATAAGGTAGCCGGTTAAGTATACTTACTAGATTTTTGTCTGAAATCAAAGCAAAATACTTCTGTCTAAACCTACAATCAACTGAAATGTATTTATTGATTTATTTATTGATTTATTGATATATTTCAAAAGGATTTAATATTAAGGTATACATCTTTTAGATAACTAAGCCTAACTAAAGGAAATTCATGAACAATTTATTTACTATAAGAAAATTCAATATCCAGCCATTGTTTTTGGTCAAAGGATTTCTAAGGCCGGTTTTTAGAACAGAAGGAGCACCAGCCTACGGCCACATAACTATACTTGTATGTAACTTCATACTTTTTTATAAAAAATGACTCAAAAAACTGCAGAGCAAGAATCACAAGACGTTTTGCGAACTTGCTTTAAGTAATATTGTACTTAGATGACAAATTAAGTCATAGAAAAGCGGCTTCCAAAAATAGGGTGTTTTTCTTAGAGGTACAGAACTTTCAAATGGAATAAATCAAAAATATTTTTTGTGAATAAACATGAAAGAGATAGGAGGTGTCGATTGGTATAGCATTGGTTTTGAATGTTTGCAGATCAAAATGGCAAGGGAAAATCCCGACGGGTAAACTATTCTATGTTCGTGTTATTCGGCTAAAAAAAGAATCCCTATATTTCACGGTACGTCCGAAATTGAGCTCAAGGGTGAACTGATGAGCATTCCTTGCGAGACGAGTATTACGGGTGAAACTTTTAAGGGGAGGAATGCAGCTGGCTACTTCGAGTTTACATTTTTTATCTTTCAAATGGCCAACAGTGCGACATCACATATCCCCACAGAAAATAGTTAAGCGGCGTTAAATCGCACGATATTGGAGGCAAATTCACGGGCCCGTAACGTGAAACTATGCGGGTATCAAGCGTTTCCTAAAATACATCAATTGTGGCACGAGCTGTGTGACATGTTGCGCTGTCTTGTGAAACCACAGCTCCTGCACATCATTTGATGAACGAAAAAGTCAGTATCATGGCTCTATAGCAGTCACCATTATGACTGAAACGTTCTATCCAGCATCGTTATTAAAGAAGTACGGACCAATTATTCCACCAACCCATACTACATAGTACTGGCTAACTTAAAGTTCTATACCTCTAATCAAACACCCTTTACTTATATTCATCTGGTCTATATGATATAACCCTTATAAATATTTCTCAAGAGGTGTTCTTCGTCGTAGAAAAAATCATAACGTTACCTAAACTTGTCGACCGCTGCTCCTGGTACTGTTCTGGAATCTTTTCTAAAATAAGAAGACAGCATTTGTCCAGTCTATTTAATAAAAGGCGATCTTCTTCTCCTTGGGACTAATTACTTCCATTGTTTCCCTTTTCATGTTAACGATCTTCTCAGATCAGCAGCAGATTAATCAGCGTTAACATGAAAAGGGAAACAATGGAAGTAATTAGTCCCAAGGAGAAGAAGATCGAAATCTGAGAAGATCGAAATCTTTCTCAAGAACGCAAATATGACTTTCGCAGCAATAGTAATAATATAGTTCCACTGGCAATCTGATGGCATATTTCGATGAAGATTTTAACAGATCTTTACATCGTTTTGGAGAAAGTAAGATCATTGCGCATAGAATTTTGCATCGATTTTGAAAATGGTTGCATTCCTGTTAGAAGCTACCTTCTGGAACGCTAAGTACAAGTTGTTTTGAATTTCACAAAATAAACGCTGGTGTACTCCATACTCCAGGGCTCCGTTTAGTGTCCAACAATTTCCGTCATTTTTATAAAAAAAATATCTTATGTCCAAAGAATGAATGCTCTTCACGGTGCCGACGATTCTGTCCTTAGTTTTTCTTACTTGTTCTCAGATTCACGTCCATCTCCTTCGGATATGAAATTTCAACCTTCAACGGTGTGATAAGTTCATTAAAAGGCAATTTTACTAGATTGTTAAAGTCAATAAAATATCCATAATTTGTAAATATTAAAATCAAAACTGAATTTTCTTAATTCAAAGGTAATTAAACTGGGAACTATAAGAGCAACTTCATCATATTTTTTTTAACGTTAAACCTACCTACCTTACGCAAGAAAATCAAGCATAATTTCAAAACAATTTTTATGTTTAATTTTTTTAAGTGTATCTACCACATTACAAATTTCGCCTCATTTTTGAATTGCAAATGCAAGTATAAATCAAAAGAATGTCCGATGTGCCTGTTTGAGAGAGAAAGTTCGCTCCCCGCATTCATGTGTACTTCTAGACTTGTAACTAGTAGCGGAAGTCTTCCATTTCTGTCATGCGCTTAGCAATAATCTCATGCAAAATGCAGTATTACACGAACTGCAACTGCATTTCTGCAGTTATGATATATTTGAGAGAGCAACCAAACATTAAAACAAAATGTTTTCCATAATAGAGTAAAAATATTGTTATAATATAAATATTGCTACTATGTTTTCCACATTATATTCCATACAAGATGTATACAAATGAACAAAAATATATGTATATTTAACAAAAATGTTGCAAATAGTAAAGCTTGTTTGTGTTCCACATCTCACTTTGTTTCGCTTATAGTTGAAGCTTAAAAGCTCATATTATGAATTTGGCGAATTCGCTGGGTTCGAAGCGTGGGTGGACATGCGTTCTAAAACAAACATAAGAAACCAACACAAACAGACCTAAGCGACGCGACGCCATGAAAACATAAATTTAAGGATGCGAATACGAAGCAAGGATATGCTGACATAGGCTGTAGTCAGTCTGTCTGCCGAGTTTTGTGGTTTATTTTTATTTCGAGCAGAGGAAGCAAATTTTGATGATGGTTATAAATATGTAAACATGTCATGATTCTGTTATAACAAAAAGCATTTATTTTTTAAATGTTATGTACATATCTACGCTCTCTTGTTACAACTATTCTATGGAAAACACAGCTTACAATTAAAAACAAATTTGTACTCGGATGGGGATTGTGAAAGGGTGGTCTTTTTCATTTGGTGGCTGTTGCAACAAGTAAATACAACTAAAAACTATTTTGGACGAACATCAAGAAACTATTTGTATGTAGGTACCTAAACCTGGTAGCTGAAAGCTGACATCTTGTTTAATATTGAGAGATTTCCAAGTTTAAACTATGAATAGGTACTACTATGTATTCTAGAAAATACAGACACGATAGTGATTCTGGACTGGACCGATCAGAAAGTTATTCCCAGTGCTAGCGAAGTAATCCAACAGTTTGGTCGAAATCTACAAATGTATAGGAAGTATAGGGTTTTCAAATAAGGACTTGACAACTTTTTTTTAAATAAAACGCAAACCATTTGAGATATTTCAATAACTTTATTATCGGCTTGAAGTACAATGAAAACATTTATAGCAGAAACAGAAACACGCTTTACGACCGGCTTTGACAATAACGAAAAGTTTGACAATACGAAATATGTATCACAAATCACAACACTTTGTTTGACGTACATAGGTAAGGATAACGTAACAAAGCGAGTGATATTCAACAAGTTCGAATTAACTGAATTTTTCCTCGCTTTCTGACATTTAACTCAATGAATACGTTCAAATTGGATTTTTTTTATTTTTACAGTATGTTCTCAATATTTTCACATTCACGATGACATTTATAGCGCTCTAAAGCTTAATATACGTAACGGTACGAAGTCGGTTCTAAAGCGTGTGTATGTTTTAGCCATTATGGCTAGAACACCAACACATACACGCTTTGAAACCTACTTCGTCCCGTTACGTACAAAAAGCTTCAACGCGCTGTCACTGTCATTGTAATGTGTAAATATTAAGTACTTAATATAAAACTGTTATTTGTTTTTCAATTTATATGTACTCATTGAATTAAATGTCAAAAAGCAAGCTAAAGTTCAGTGGATTCGAACTTTTTGTATATCACTCGCTTTGTTACGTTATCCTTACGTACGTCAAGCAAAGCGTTTATAGAGAAAGCTGCGTTGTGATAATTTAAACATATTTCGTATTGTCGAACTTTTCCTTATTGTCAAAGTCGGTCTCGTAAAGTGTGTTTGTGTTTCTGCTTTTATATATGGAACTCGATTTTGTTCATATGTCCACCGCGGGCACGTTTGCAGCTGTCGATTCGTTGGACCCAATTTTCGAAAAAATATAGCCTAATAACGCCGCCTGCAAGCAAACCTGACCAAACAGTTATTTTTTGTGGATGAAGTGGTGATTCATGAAGCAAATATGGATTTTCACCCGACCAATGGTACATATTCTGCTTATTGACGAACGCATTGAGCCAAAAATGAGCTACGTCACCAAAGATGGTTTTGCGATGAAATTCAACAACTAAACGTTCTTAAAGTTACGGTCACCGACTCCGAATTTCAGTAGAAAATTTTTATAATTTGCAGACGTTGCTCACTCGTGTACTTTACCATGATGGAAATGTTGAGTTTATTGAATAAATTCACATTAACAGTTCGATGATTAGTGAAAGGGTGCGTTCACAAATTCAAAGTTGTCAAGTCCCTATTGGATACCCGGTCGAAGTCGAAGCTGTGAATGCGTATCCAAAAAACAAAATGGCCAAACATGAATCTACCGAAATGGCCATATTTCTGCTTTGGTTAACAAGAGTTTTTAATATCGACATAAAAGCTTTTTTACAGGATGCTTATGAAAGTATATACAGTACATAAAACAAAAACACATTTTTTTTAATTTTTGTCTGTCTGTCTGTTTGTTCCGGGTTATCTCAGGAACGGTTGCACCGATTTTGACGGGACTTTCACTGGCAGATTGCTGATGTTCTAGAGAGTAATATAGGCTATAGAAAAATACTCACTAGGTGGCGCTGGGATGTTTTTTTTAATTCTTATTTATGGACCAATTTTGATGTGATTTTCACAGGCAGAAAGCTGATATTTTAAGAATTAGATGGCGCTGGATGCCTTCTTTTGAAAATTCTTGTTTATACCCCGATTTTGACTGGACTTTAACAGGCGGATAACTGATGTTGTAAGGTGTAACTAAGGCTATTTTAAACACCCGTTGTGCCACTTGGGTCATTTGACAGGCATATAGCTTTTTTTTGTAAGAAGTAACTAAGGCTGTTTTGATTACTAGGTGGCGCCACGCCCACCGGGTTCATTTTTTCCAAAATGTATGGTATACCCGAGCAACGCCGGGTATGTAAGCTAGTTATATATATGTATAAACCTATGAGTATGCAATCCTCTTCGTCTAGAATTTAATTTTCAAATTGCTCCTCATGGCGTTGTTAATGAAAACAATTCCTCGTCCGCCTACCGGAAGTGCAATAAAGTTAAAACAATTCTGCGCGTTTTATTTTTCACTCAAAATGAATAGAAATTTTCGTCATTCATTCTTTCAATATTCGCACAGAAAAAAAAACTTTAAATGTTTGCATCCTTCTCAGCTCAAGGACCCTTAAATGCAAATCGTTTTTGGTTAGTTTTTGAAAAATTCATAAGACGTAGTATGTGTGGGTGTGCAGCAGAACTCGAATACACTGCGTGCTCAATGTCATGTCATTGTTTTTCTACACAGAAATTGAGGGCAGCTCCTTGAGCGAAGTTTTCCTTTAAGAAGATTGACACAATGTGAATGGCATACATAATGTCAAGAAGTCCTTAATGTGTGCGTTGCGTATACACCTGAAGTGGTTGCTTAGGGAGCATACATTAAAAAATAATAAGAACATGTATTTGGCGGAAAACCCAAACAAAAAAATGGACCCACCATCGTTCACCGACGAAAGGAGTAAAGTCTGTTTATAAATTATTCCATTGCTCAATGTTATTTAACATGGTTTATATAACCTCCTTTTCGACGACACAGAGTGTTTAAGCAAATTGACAAAATGTAAAATACTCAGTTCCGCAGGAATAAAACTAATTTTGTGGAAAATATTCCGTTCTTTCTCGACACGTTCTGCAATAAACTCTTTCATTCGGGCTAAATAGCTTGTCTTTGTGGAGCCCTAGCAGAGCAGATCCTTCGGAATGACTTCAACTGACAGACAAAAAAAAAACTATGAATATCCTTACAATTCACTGCACTTTGGTTGTCGTTGCCATCGTCATCGTTTACTTTCATTGACATGAACATGGCGATGGCGAACCCGCACTAGTCACATTAACCATACCTACTGCCAGACTTAAGTAAACTTCAAGGATTTTTTTATCATCTGCAAAATTTTAAGAATAAACACTAGTTTTGGTTATTTTTTTGCATTTAAAAGGATATCCGTTCCGGAGGGTCTTCTAACGGACATGAAGTGAACATTGTCTCTTTTTTGGTTATCTTATCGTGCCACCCACCATTGTGTTGGCGGGAGTCGAAGAATATTACATAAACATCCTTTTGCATACAATTGAGCCAAAGTCAAGGATACAAAGTTGTTAACATGACATCATGTTGAATGGACCACATTCCATTGAATTGGAAACTCTTATCATTGTCTCGCATGCATTTTTGTTAAAGGATAAGGAAGCTGAGCTGGTACGCGCACCTCCCTTCGTCCTCGAAGAAGGGGGGGAATATAATTTGAAAGCCATCTAGAGTCCTTGGAAATGGAAATGTGTAAAATTGTGTGTGTGTGTTCGAATGAGCTTAGTATAAGTTTTTCACAGCTTTTTTTTTTATTAAAATAAGCTTATAGAAAACGAATGCTTGGCGCAATCGGTATGGCGTAAGATGATTGGCAATAAAACGATAAGAGTGCAACATATAACCTTTATGGTTTGTTGCACTTTTAAAGGATTCGATTAGGAGAGCTAGCTAGTGTTTGAAACTATTATCCTCTTTAGAATCTCTTGGGGAGGATGGGATAAGGCAAGTGCACTTATGCGGTAGGAGAGCATACCTCTGTACTCACGGTTAAGTGAAATAAGGACGCAGAGTGAACTTCATGTGATAATGTGGTAGCTTTACGTGGCTAAAATGTTTTCTCATGCTTTGCGGTTGGAAGGTAAGCGACAAGCATTAACTACATATATGTGCAATAAGTTGTACTATGTTATGAATTTCTGAGTGGATTTAGAGTTTTCATAAATATGAAGTTGACAGGAAAAGAAAAATATTATTTTTCAAAGACAGAAAAACATAATAGAAAAGGTCTTACCGAGTACGTATTACTTAGAAATTAGAGTTAAAATAACATGCTGAAATAACGGAACTCATGCTGATAAGACTCAGGACTCATGCTAACCGCGATTCTGTGGTTCTTTCAACCAAAATCGATCGCAAGCACCAGGCGAACATGAAAAAGAACAGGCGCGAATTCGCGAAATAATTCCAAAAGAACAAGAAGAGAAAAAGAAATGCAAAATAGGCGGAGTTTTGTTAAAGTAGAAAGTGGATATAGATATTGATGTGTGTGTGTGAATTTTACGAGAGAGTTTGTGGGTGTGAGCTAACGGGTAGTAGTTTGGTGTTGCTCATATCAATGTTTTCTTATGACGTTATCAAGTAAAATTATTGTCCGTAAGCCGACTTTACAGACAACCAACTCTTTTTTATCATTGATCAGTTCTTTGACATATATTTGAAGTTATATTAAATGACAGATTAATACAATTATGATGGAGCCGTCGCACAATGAAAGTTGCTTCCTTTGAAATGCTTTCACAAGAAACCCCTTCACTGTGTGACTAGTTAATGAAAGCGCTTTGAGCGCTTTGTTGATTTGTTGATTGTTACTATCACTTATTATATATCACTGTACACGATTCCACCCCTACTTTCTGATGGTTTTGGAAAACTGACTTGAGTTTTCTGACTGGTTGCTGAAGCGAATTTTGGATGACGATCAGTTTATAAGAAAAATTCCGCCTCGTTCGTGCGATTTAACGCCTCTAGACTAGCTTCTTTGGGGCTACATTAAGTCATTGGTTTACGCCAACAAGCCGACGACGTTGGAAGAGCTCAGAGGCAACATTGAACGCGAAATAGCCGAAATGTGTGGCCAAGTTATCGTGCCTGCGGTGGCCATATGAAAGAAGTCGAGTTCTATCCATAAATGTTTTGATTGAACTTCAAGCCGATAGTAAAGTTTTTGAAATATCTCAAATAGTTGGCGTTTTATTTAAAAAAAAGGTGTCAACTCCTTATTCGAAAACCCTTTACATACTTACACTTGTAAGTATGAAATAAATTGAATTGAAGATTCTGAGCAAGAAATGGTTCCCTTATTTGAATCGCTCCTTTTGAATTTATCTATTTGACTTCTGGAGAAATGGTTAAGGGATTTTTTTGTTTTTTATAATTAACGCCGGCACAAGGGACTATTTTGTTTCCCCTTTAATGTAGAACACACTACGTGGAGATTAGGAAGATAGGGAGGGGGGAGATAGGAAGTCTCGATTAACATTGGTTTTGAATGTTTGCAAATCAAAATGGCAAGGGAAAATCCCGCCGGGTAAACTATTCTAAATTCGTGTTGTTCGGCTAAAATAAGAATCCCGGTACGTCCGAAATTGGGCTCAAGGTTGAACTAATGAGCATTCTTTGCGAGACGAGTATTGCGGGGGAAACTTTTTAAGAAAGGAATGCAGCTAGCTACTTCGAGTGAACATTTCTTATAAAGGAAACGATAAAATAAGGAAAGACATGAAACATTGCGTCGGTGTTCAAGAGGGGCAATTGTTTCAGCGACAGTTCTATTTCCTATCAATCTTAACGCTCGATTTTGTATTCTATCAAGCAGTTGAAGCGATGTTTGCCAAACACCAGAGGTGGGAATTATACTCGAGTTTATACAGATCAGACGGGGAAAAATACTTCTCACACCGATACAGAAAACAAAAGCATTTAGCAGCATTCTTAGCGATCTTAAATATATGGTCGTTCCAACGGAGGTTGTCGTTGACACACATACCGAGTACCGAGAGCTTTTGGGTTTCTTCGATGTAAGTGCCATTCATGGACAATGGTATTGGGGGTATGTTTAGCCTTAACGACAGAAGACAGCATCGAAGCATTAAACTCCACACGATTCTTATTACCCCATTTGACAATGCTGTATAAATCGGAGTTTAATGAGCTTGACATACGGTGCCGTTGCAATTGTACGTCCGAAGGCGAAGGACGTGAATTATCGAACGAATATGAAAAGCCGAGGGTAGAGTCGTCAGCAAAACAGGTGGATTAGAAGTATAAGACAGAAGATCATTTATTAAAATAAGGAAAAGAATCGAATACAGAACAGAGGCCTAGGGCACACCAGCATTTATTTTGTGGGAATCAGACTTGAATCCTTCCAATACAACTTGTATTGAATGGTCCAGAAGATAGCTTCTAATCCAACGAACAAGAGTATCATCGATTCCAAAAGCACGTGTTTCCATGACCTAAGAAAGAAGGGATGTCAGTGCTATGGGTCGGTAGGAGGAGGGGGAGGATGGGTCACCTTTCTTAGGGACAGGCTGGACAAATGCTGTTTTCCATCTTCTAGGAAAGATTCCAGAAGAGTAGGAGCGATGGAAAAGCTTACGCAGTGGCTTTGCCAGTGTGGAAGAACACCTCTTCAGAACAATCGGGGGTATACCATCCGGGCCAGCGGATTTGTGTATATCGGGATCTTTGAGAACTCTTGCTACTGTACGAGTGCAGAAATAAATCTGTCCCATGGAAAAATTTGCATTCTCAAGTACAGGAGGGGCAACGTTGCTGTTAGGCAGCGTGGAGCTGGCAGCGAAATGGGCGGCGAGCAAGTTTGCCTTCTCGGAAGGGTAAACAATTGTTTTTTTATTTTCGATGAGCGTTGTAACCGAATATGTTGAGGAGCTTTTAATATTTTCAACAAATGACCAAAAATTTGTACTGGCTTTGGGAAACTGCAGAATTTTTTGCTGTAATTTTTGGTCATGCAAAAATTTGGTTCTTTCAATAACGGAATTGCATGAGTTCCTTGCTTGTTTGTGCTTTTTCCGATTTTCCTCTGTAGGGTTGGCTTTGTAGGATCGGAAACTTACTTCTTTGAGCCTAATAGCTTCTTTACACTCAGAATTAAACCAAGACTTTTCTTTAGGTTTAATTCATTTTACTCTGTTAGAAATAAAAGCACGCATCTTTAGAAGAATCATGTGTGTGTGGATTTAACGATAGGATTTGTGGGTGTGAGATAACGGGCTGTATGTTAGTGTTGCTGCCATCAATAATTTCTTATGACGTTATCACCTAAAATTATCGTCTGTAAACCGACTTTAGAGACAACTGAATCCTTTTTTAACAAATAATACTGCTTTCCGGGTTTATTTTTTGTCAGAAAAAAAGAGTTGGTTTTCTGCAAAGACGGGTTACGGACGATAATTTTACGTCATAAGAAAACATTGATGGCAGCAACACCAGCATACAGCCCGTTAACTCACACCCACGAACCCTCTCGGTAAATCCACACACACACAAATATCTACATCTGCTTTCTACTTTAACAAAACTCCGCCTATTTTGTATTTCCTTTTCTCTTCTTGTTCCTTTTGAATTTGAGTGGACTTATTTTGGGAATTCGCGCCTGTTCTTTTTCATGTTCGCCTGGTGCTTGGAGTCGATTTCGCAGGGTGCGTCACTTTTCTTATCAGGAATATCAGCATGAGTCTTATTAGCATGGGTGTTGTTATTTCGTATGTGTAGCCTGTAATCAATTTTTAAGACGGTATCACGTCAATAAAATATTTCAAGTGATTGGCCATCGATTCGTACAAGTTTCATGTTTAAAATGTGCAATGGTATAGTTAATATAATACTATCGCAACAATAATTATCACTAAGATATGGGTGGTCCTAAAATCTTAAATCTACCCGGCAATTCCCTCTTCGTGATCAGCATGGATTTCTTCTATTTAGCAACGAAATAAGAAAACACAATTCTTTCATCTTTGGCATACAAGCAACCGTCCGTGCGTCCCTCTTCTTTCCTAGAACATTTATCAAAATGTTGTGGCCACAAGGCCACCCCATTATGCCTGTCATATTTGCCACAATAAGCACCCCAACCCATTAGTGTCGTGTTCTTGACTAGAAATATAATTTATTTAAACCGCACACTGACTCTGCTATATCCTCCCACCAGATGATCCAGTTCGCCTGCCATATTTTCACTTCACATATGTGACGTCATCACAAAAAAATATTTCCGGAAAAAAAACTTAAAAAGAACAACAACAAAGTTCATCAAACGTGCCCGATTTTCCCTCCCCTTGGAAACGGAAATGATCATTCTGCATTAAGAAAGACATTTTTTTTATCATCTGGGGACGGAAAGGAGTCCACCAAAAAATATAAAAATGTCAAATCTATATTTTGTCGAGACATTCTCGAGTTTTGTGGAGATTCTTGTGTAGCAGCCACACCGCCGCGCCGCATGTGTGATAATAATTTGATTTACTGAGTGTACAAATTAATTTCGTGTATTTATTTTGATTGCTCATTTAAATTTCATCGAGCGGAAGGAATTGAACGATTAACAAAAAAGTTACGATATTGCCATCTGGGAATTTCTAGGATGATAATAATCTTCTAATTGATTTACTGTTGCGGTATTTTTTTTATGGTATTTTAAGTGTTTATGTTAAGAAGTGGGGTGTGAAGTGTTATATAAATATGTTTTGTGAAGTGTCAAAATTATTTGACATTTGTATTTATTGAAATGATTTATGAAGTGTTGGAGTATTTGTGTGTGGCTTTTGTTGATTTATGAATTAGCAGTATGTTCTAGCGTTGGGTTTATTGATTGATGGAGGATGTTTAGATTGATTTTAGGGTGATAAATATTTTAGAGCCTTGAAGGGATTTTTTGTTATTTAAGAAGGTTTAGCTTATGGCAAATGAAAGATTTTTCGAATGGATACAGCTTTGGTGGGGATTAAGGGCCAAAACGGCCTATTTTTCTTGGCTCATTTTTCCGAATAACGTTTTACAGAAAATATTTTCTCGTAGATGGTTTTTGGTTTTCCAACTTTCCTTGACTCGTTTGCCCATGTATCGTCTTGCCACCGATTCTTCTTTATTTTGAAGCGACATCAATTTTTATTTTATATTTAATTAATGAAAATCAACAAGAACAAAGTTTTGTATTATTTTATTATTGAGAGCAGAGCTGTTGCGTTGTATTGGGTATCACTACTCTTAATATTGGTCGCATTATTTCATGAGAATCACCGAGAAGCAAATTAAAACAATCTTTTTATTTATTTTTCAATGGAGAAAAGTTTTAATGTTCTTAAATATATGCAGATTATGAAAATAGTATATAAAAGAATTGGATTTGGTGGTGTAGAAATAATTGTAAGATTTTATTTATTCAAAACTCAAACTAATACCTAGTGTTGCCATAAGTTCTGTTACAAATATAAAACGCTATAAAAATAAAACGAACAAACATATTGTATTCAAAATTATTTCATTTACTAGAACATAATATTGATTATTGAAAAAAATTGGATTCACTCGAAATGATCGCCTTTTGCTTTAAGACAAGCTTTAAAACGGTGTGGCTATTGGGCTATTGTGGCACGTACGGTTTCAATCGAGATCATGGACACTGCTCTGTTTAATGCTTTCCAGATTTCTGTGGGCAGTCTTGCAGGCTCTGCTCTTCAATTCTAACCACAAACCATAATCCAATGGATTCAGATCTGGACTCACCGAAGGCCAATCTGCTGCTGCTATAAAACCAGGAATATTGACCATGAGCTACTACTGCGTGGTTTTGGCTCTGTGCGCTGGAGCAGAGTCCTGTTTGAAGATCCATCTGTGCTCATTGAAAAGGGTCCAGATCATGCTATTCCTTAGACATGATATTCTGCTTCCTAAGGGAATTATCCCGAATTCGTTCACGCACTGCCTTTACTACCGCAATCGTAGGGACGACGCGCGGTGACCCTTCTTGGCTTGTCCTCTACTCCTGACAATTCGTCGAAGCGACCAATAGCCCGATAAACGAATATTCTTGATATACCGAGTGGTTTTTGCAAACTCAAAAATTTGGCCAGCACTCTTTCTGCACCTATACAACGCTACTACCGCGATGCGACTCTCTTTAACGCCCCACTCCATGTTACTAGTTTGTAGCTTTGTATATACACTGCATATAGTACTATCATGGAGCATCGTTTTTTTAGTTCTGAATCAAGTCGCAATGAGGCGTGCTGGAAATTGTGTAACAGAACTTATGGCAGAACTAGGTACAAATACGTTTTGGCGGCTGAAGATCTTTTCATAACTGCTGCACCTGCTTTTTTGGCTGTGTTGCGGCGAAGTATCGGTACCGGTACTTAATTTTTTATACAAGTGGATCATTGATTTGTTGTTGTGCTGGATCTATGGGGTATGGCTGTAGGTTGGAGATACATAAGGAAGTTCCGATTGAATTTATCACTTCGCTCACGATCAGTCAGCGATTAGGAAGCATTCCCAAATAAGTGCATAATAGAAGAAGAACAGATATGGGAATGGCTCGGGATCACCATCTGATGGATTCTAATTTAACATTAGGAATTAGGTACGCTGGAGTCCAATAGAATTAGCTCGACGATGAATTAGTAAATTCAAAAGCGTCGCTATAAATAATCATGATAGTTAATAATGTGAAGTTATTAAATTATTATTAATTTTTATAAATAAAACAATCTTAATTCAATTTTGATTTTGATTTATCCAACTTATATCATAAATGTGAATGTTTGTATGTTTGGATGCTTGGATGTTTGTTCCCTAATAACGTCTCAACGACTTAACGGATTTGGATGAAATTTGGTATGTAGATAGATATTGTGCTGGATTGAAACATAGGCTACTTTTAATCCCGTACAAAAATTCGTTTCCTGTAGGAGAGGCTTATATGTGAAATGATGTATAGCTCAAGATTTGTTTGTTATGCTTTCGTGTCAAAATGAATGCGTGAATTTGAGAAGTTGGTTAGATGGACGGTCCCCATTTGTTTAATAGAGATAACCAAGCGCAATGATGCTTGATTTCGCTGTTCCATCGGGAAACGATCAATTTCTTATCAGCGCCAAGACCATTGACCGCAATATAGAAAATAAAAAAAAATTAAAAATGCAGTATTATTTCACGGGTACCTATAAGACAAAATTTCGCTTCTTTTTCCGTTATTTTTGGAAGAACTTGGTTGACGGAAGAGTTATAGGATCCGCTATACTATTAAGAAATATAGGGAAATAGAATTGTAAAGATATAGAGATATATTTAGAAATATAGAGATATAGAGTAAAATAGAATTATAGAAATATAGAGATACAGAGATATAGAGATTAAGATATATAGAGACATAGAGGTATAGAGATATATAAGGATACGGAGATTTAAAGATGTAGATATGTAAAGACATACAAATATTGAAATATATAGAGGCATATAGATAAAGAAATATATACTTATAGTACAATATCACTTCGATTAGAAAAACGGTATTTACGATAATAAACAAAAAAATTATAATTTAACGAAAAACCTAATCTAACCAAAATGCTTCATCTTTAGTTCACGCGGACAAAGTTGCAAGTAGATGCTTGCTTTATAAAATTATAATTACAATCATCTTACAAACAAAGATAGTAATTTATACATTCACCAATACTGTCCTTGTTGTACATAACTTTTCTTCGAATGTTTTGAATATTTTTTGAATGTTCGCGAAATATCTTGACGATTATCTGGTCCAAAATAATTGATTGTAGTTTGCGCGAAATGGTCAGGAGCCCATAAACGCCTTAATTATGAGAAGATGTTATGCATTGCAAGACAAAGAACTGTCAAAAAAGAAGCAGCGCAACTGAGATCTGAGCAAGAGTTGGAAAGAGCTGGAAATGTATCTAGAATCCATACACTATTATTTTGGTGGGGGCAAAACCCCCATTTATTTGGCTTAATACAATCTATTTCTTAATATAACTTAAGAACTAAGAAACTTATAGAAGTAAACATGGTTGGGAGGTTTAGAAGAAAAAGCTTTAGGCGGGGGGTACTAATATTGAAAGCAAAATAGGTAATGTTTGAATTGACACTCCGTATGTTATGAGGGTTAGTGTTGAGAAATATGGAGTCGTTAAGGGCTGTACAGTCAATGGTACCTAAAAATATTTAATATATGAAGAGAATGTCAAATATTTCTCTTTGATCTTTCAGCGTATTCAAGTTGACAAGTTTGAGTCGGTCTTGATATAGAGGTAATATTAAAGGATTACTCCAATTAAAACCTCGAAGAGGAAATCGGAGGAAACGAAATTGTATGCTTTCAATTTTGGCAATGCGCACTTGTTGGTAGAGCGACCAGACTTGACAAGCGTATTCAAGAAGCGGACGAACATAGGATATGTAAAGAGATCGGCTAACATAGGGGTCTGAAAATTCCTTGGACCATCGTTTCACAAAGTCAAGTGCTGAATTGGCTTTCAAAATAATATCATCGATAAGTTTGAGAAAATTCAGCTGATGGTTGCAAATAATGCCCGGATCACGGATCACCTGAACAGGGGAAACGGTTTGAATGTGGAGAAGATAGAGACAGGCAAGATATTTGATGCTTTTACGTGAGAAGGTTATCGATTGGCACTTTGAAATATTAAGTTCCAAGCAGTTTTCGAAACACCATACTGAACAAGTTATCGATCGAAATATTGTTGGGAATGGGAAGAGTCTTCAGTTGATGAAATGGTCTAATAAAACTTGATATCATCTGCTTACAGTGAGATGCAGGAATTGTTGACGACCATTTCAATGTAGTGAATGGTAAGAATTAAAACGAGAGGGCCTAAATGGCTGCCTTGGGCAACACCGGATGTAGCTAAAAAACGGCTTGATAAGACGGATCTAAATAAGAAGAAATCCATCTCAAAAGAATGGGTTTAAAGCCGAGGGTGGATAGTTTAAAAAAAAAGTTTGTGGAAGATTCTATCGAAAGGTTTACTAAAATCAGTTAAAATAACATCGACAATAGTTTTCGACGTCGCACTTTGTAACTTTTTTGTGTATAGGAGTTATAAACGCGTTTTTCCACAATTGAAGAAATACTCCTGGATAAGCTAAAAAAATTGAGAGGGGAAGAGAAAGAGAGGAGGAAATAGAAATATGGCAGGGACACCATCGGCACCAGGAATATACTCATCATTTAGTTGATTTAACTTTACTTCAATAATATAGGAGTCGAAAAAACGCGGAAGAAAAGGACCAAAAGAGAAATTTGGTAAATACGTGAAATAAGCAACGTCAGTAAAAAAAAAAAAATAATCGGTGAACGATTGCTTGAAGTAACTTGCGAAATAATTTGTAATAGGGAACACTTCAGTTTTTTTCGTTATAGCACCTTAGAGTATTGAAAACACTTCGTTCGGCAAGGGGAACCTAATGAACGTAATAGTTCCGAGGTCCTAAGTGTGTTTTTTTGCGGTATCTCGATGATGCATGCTTATTGGGCCAACTCGTGTGAGATTCTAGAGTAGCTCTGTTGGTCCAAACTGAGAACAGAACTTTAAGATATTCTGAGGGTGGAAGGTTTTGAGTTTTTCCAAGGGAACGATCTCATCACCTAGCGTCCACTTACTGAGGCGGAGGAGTGCTGGGCATTCCGTGAGGATATGCAAAGATTTCTCTTCACTTTCGAGGCAGAGTCGGCTAACGGGGTCTGCCCGAGAGAGTTTTCCTATCTAGGTTAAGTTGGAATTTTGTGGTTTTATTTGAATATTCTGGTACAAATTGTTTGGAGCAGATTTGACCAAGAGTTGTTTGGCAAGCTGCATTGGATTCCATGAGTACGATGTTTTTGACAGTGTTTTTGAAGTAGTTTTTGTTTAATCCGCAGAATGGTTTAAGGCCCCCTCAAATAGAAATGAGGCTCCCTCTTTGGCCAGGGTGTCAGCTTTTTCGTTACCATCGTACCCCATATCTGCTGGGATCCAATGCAGAATCACAAAATTGTTCCTTGCAAGTTCAGTGAGTATTAAGACAGTCTTCTGGACTAGCTTGGATCTTATGACAGGTGAAGCCAGAGCTTTTAAGGCAGTCTGGCTGTTGGAGAAGATGAATATTGTTTCATTTTGGCATGCGAATGACATATTATCCTCGTGCAGCGAAGACCTCTGCCTATAAGATATGGACCAATGAAGACCAATGATGATTGAGAAGTTCGCGCTAGGTGATTCCCCAAAAATACCGGAACCAGTACCTGTTTCCATTTTTGAGCTATCCGCATTCCAGACCAGATTTTCACTAGGATGTGGTTTAAAGTTTTCTCAGTCTAGGGGGAAGACTATAAAGAAATTCTATGTGAAGTTATGTGTGGGGATTGTGACATCCAGGCACATACTAAATTCTTTGTGATTTTCCAAGCTGCTGATTGATAGGTGGTTACTTAAATGTTATAACATAAAAAATCATAAAAATCTTGGTGTCGTTTTCAAGCCAAATAAAACTTTCCTAAACGGATAAGGTAACGTCATTTCAAGCCTACAAATAAAAAAAATAAAAAACCCCTCTTCAACTCAAACCATAATTTATTTTGTGAATACCAAAATTGACAATCCGTGCAACTTTAATTGAAAAATTTGGAATTTAATTTTGATTCAATACAAACAAATTATTTTTCAATGCCATCAGACTTTCAAAAGCTAATTCTTATGTTTTTTTTATTAGGTTCAATTGTATTTATCCAAATCATTTAATCATAGAATGTATCCTTTCAGATGTTCGTAATTTCTTCAAATTACTATTTCTTAGAAAGAAACTAAACAAACAATAAAAACAAATATCTTTTTGGTCAATCATAAGGAAAATGATCTGAGCAACAGGTCTTCGCTCAACGCAGTGGTTTTGGTTGATAGAATATAATCTGGACTTTTGAATTTGCTAGTCTTAAATCAAAATTCTTAAATCAAAATTTTAAATCAACTCTCCCAGTGTAGGAAAAAAAATTATATCTTCACATTCACTATGTATGTATGTCTCAATCCTAAAAAAAAAACAAACATTCACTGCGTTCGAAGGATAATCGATACCTTAGCTTTTCCAACCGCTTCTTTTATTGCTGTCATCGCCTTCCCCGAATAATAACAAATATGCAAATAAAAGTTGTCTATTCCAGCGGGCACATCTATGCATCTTAATGAAATCCAATACCGAATTTGGACGCCAATCCGACGACGAGGCCCAAACCGACGCCATTCCAAAAAATCTCCCTCTCCTCCAACACAAAGCCTTTCGAGTGTGACCTTGTGTTTCTGTGTGCTCCAGAGTACCTACATATGCAGAACCTGTATGATGATGCATGCATCCGAAAGAGTTTTTCCTCATTTTGTAAACATGCAACTAAACCATTGATCACGATGCTACCCAGCATCACTATACCGACAACAATGTTAGACAATGAGTGTGATGGTCCTTTGGCGGTAGCCGATGCATTTCAATGCGAAAAAACTTAAAAAAAAAAAAAAAACCATATGAAAAGATTAGAGAAAACAGGACACAAAACCGCTCTCTTGTCCGACAGTGAATAGAACAGAATCGCATCTAGATTCTGGGATTCTTGATTTCATTCAACATCGTTGTCGGATGTTTGGATATGTTCAAGGATATACGTATGCCTCTGGAGAGAGCAAGCACAAAAAAAAATAAGGAGAAAAGACAAATATTGAAATAGGCAAGCATCATGGAACATGGTTCCGCTTATGTCCTAAATAAGGATATGTGCTCATCTAGCGTTAGGCTTCGCATTGTCTGATCATCTAACAAGTTTCCGCTAATTCATGTTGTTGGCTGTTTTAGTCCTTGTCATTTTAATTGTCGTAATAATGACTTAATTTCAAAGTCCTCCCTCCTTTTACACTACCATATTCACATGTTGCAGGAGGATTCAAGATGAATGTTGATTTGAGGCTTTATGTGCTTGATCCTCCTTGGGAAGCTCTAAGGATATTTTATACGAAATCAAATTTTCTTTATGTTGATAAGGGTGATGGGGCTATACGACATAATGCGCCTAATCTGATTAACATATATTTTACTTTTCAATAAAAATTTGCACACAGAAAGTCATTTATAATTCAATTAATAGTGGCATTTCAAAATTTTCAAAAACTTTTTTTTCGATTTTTTAAATTTCAAAAAAAAAATTGGTTTTCGAAATATTTTGAAAATGGGTTGATTGAATTTTTTTAAATAATTTTCATAGATGAAAACTACAGATTTCCCTGTAATGACATACTAGAAAAAAAATTAAAATATTTTTTCGAAAAGCTTACAAAAGAAAAGAATTTTTTAAAAAAACTGGTCGAAAGATTTTCAATATTTTTTTTCCTCGATAGACATTTAGTTTTCAAGTTTTATTGCATACTTAGTTTTTCCGAGAAAACTCCCAAACCAATTAAAAAAAATAAAGAAATTTTCTAAAAAAAAAAATATTTTTTTTTATTTTAATAGACGTGTGGTTTTTAATTTGGCAATACTTTTTTCGGTTGGTCTTTTTGACAGCTGTCACTTGATTTATGCTCAGTTTGGTTAACCATTTCATAGTGAATAGACTTACTGCTGAACAAGTTTGCAAATTGTGCAAATTTATTACCAACATAATGGTTCGTTTCGGTGGAGCAGAGTATCGAAGAAAATCCGAATAAGTCCATCCGCAATCGCGCGCAACAATTGGAGATGTGCCCATCTACTTTATGGAAGATTTTGCGGAAGGATCTTGGTTTGAAAACTTACAAAATCCAACTCGTGCAAAAATTGAAGCCGAACGACCATCAAGCGCGTCACACGTTCGGTGAATGTGCCCAAAACGAGATGGCCACCGATCTCGATTTTCACAAAATTGGGCCTCGGCAGGAATTTATTTATTAATTTTTTTTTTTGTGTGTTTGTAAGGCACATTGCCTTTTAGAATGCAACATGACGTTGCACGACACTAGTTAAAAGAATTAAAAAGATAGGAAAGAATTTTTTTTCGTCAAACTAGATCGAGAATTAAGTGACTATTTTCTCATTTAAAACTTACGAGCGGCTCTAGCTTGCACTAGGAGTTAGAAAAATGTCTTCTTAACCTGAGTATCAAACTGACGACCCCCGGGTCACAAGCAAACATCTTACTTTTACTTTTACTTTTAATTGATTTTTTATTTTAACTTTTACTTATATCTACTTAAATGCTAGACAAAAAATCTTAAAACTAGCTAAAAATATCATCTTAATTAACTTACTGGCCCTATGCGGGCGCTCTAAATTAATCTCTAACTTAATTTTATTTACCTTTCGGCCTTAAAATAACTTAAATTTATGTTATCTGTATCGGGTTTTATTTTTTACCCAGAAAATTAAAAAAACTGGTTTATCTATATCTGCTTAACTTAATCTATCTTAAACTACTTAAAAACTTAAAATAAACTAAAGATAAACTTAAAATTACTTAAAATAAACCTAAAATACTTAAAATTAGAACAACCACAGCAAGCTTTTTTTTTTTTTTTTTTTTTTTTTGGATATTTAGTTGGCCAAAGGCCATAGGCGATATATCGTCTTTGTCGACTGAAAATTATCGCGTTTTAGCTTAGCCACCAAAATTGATGGACCTGATCTAGGGCTTCCTTCCAATCCCGGTCGGGCACGGCCCTACTGAAACGTAGGCGGTCTGTTTCGCTCCCAGCGACTATGTCCCGGTCGTAGAGGAGCCGTCTATCGACTGTTCTGCGGCCGACGTGGTAGATCAACGGAACCGCCGATCTATCCTGAATCAGCCCTCGACTATCAAGGTATAGGAAAGCCTCGGGCGGGATAAAACCACTCGAACGTGTGCTTCATCTTGGGGGTAGTAAGCCCCGAAGATTTTTCCGTTTGTTGAGGTCATCGCCCTTGCAATGTGTCCGCGAATGAGCTTAATTAAAAAATTATCTATCCTGTTTGTATTGGCCCCGGTGTATAGAACCTCGTTGGAATAATAATGTTTGGTATTCTATAAAGTCCGAGACAATTGCGAATCTTTTCCATTAGAGCTGGTGCAACGTTGAACAGCACAGGGCATCCATAGGAAATCATCGGCCTGATTAGGGCCATGTAGCAAATCACTTTTACCCTGCTATCAAGGCGGCTGCTATAAAACAACCGTCTTGTCAGGGCAAAAGCTCCCCTAGCCCTGGCCAGAGCAGCCTCTACATGTCGATTGAAATATAGATACTGATCCAACCAGATGCCAAGGTACTTTACTACACTTTTACTCGCCAGTGGATGTCCATGTGGCCCAGCGATCACTAGCTTGCGCCAGTTCTTTCTCGTATCCCTAGAGGCCCCAGACAAAGGGGTTCTAAACAGGATAGTTTCACATTTTTGGAAGTTAATTTTCAGCTTCCAATCATTACAGTACTTTTGAATTTTATCGAAATCACGTTGCAAGAGAATTCTGATGACTTCAACTTTTGGACCTGTTCTGTACGCAACTAAATCATCGGCATACGCAATTGCATGAGGTAAACTCCCAATGAGATCGCTGGTGTAAATACTAAAGAGAATCGGCGAGTTCACCGCTCACTGTTGCAAGCAAACATCTTATCTACTGCACCAATGCCGCTTCGCCTTCGGACGTACAATCGTAACGGTACCGTATGATAAGCTCATTAAATTCAGATTATAGAGGATTGTCAAATCCATCTGAAGCAGGTACCCAACGATATCTACGTTTTCTATTGATTCCTGTCATTTGGAGGCGAAATATTATTTGAACGAAGTTCTCTGGTCAAGGTGTTGAAGAAACGTGCCAAATCATTCTAATTATACATATAATATAAGCTTGTACAACTTACCAGAAAGAATTCAATATATCATTTACCGCATTCCCAAAAATTTTACTCAAAAGCCAAACCATTTAAGCTTTGCTTTAATGAGTTTTCTGGATCTACTTCGAACTTGCATTAAGTTCTTAGGAAGGATCCCCATTTCAACAGTTTAAAACATCCCTTTCCTTACGTCACTTGCTTCAGCATGATCTGCTATATTATATTCTCCGTAAATCCCTTGAAATGAAAAACCCTTGGAAGACTTCTAGTACAACACTTCCTTTACCCAGATATTGAATGAAAAGAGTGAACGAACAATAAAACACAAAAAGCAATATTTGCTCTACCCAGAGATACAATCCCAATACCGCACAGAATGGGTTCCTGCAGGGAGGTGCAACATATTAAAACTGTGGTGACATGCTGCATTTTATGGAATATTACAACAAAAAAAAAAAAAAAGTTGTCACTGTCAGGGATTTTCTGGAAAATATAGAGAAAATTCTTCTGGAATTTATTCTACTTTTACACAACACACAGCCAAGAACCAAGAGTCAACCTTTTTTGTTCCATTAATTAACCAATCATCCTGTTTCGTTATGGTATTACCAAAGAAACTCCCTCACCCTATTTCATTGGCCAGCACCAAACTGGGTCGAAAGAAGTTTGTGTTTTGGTTGAAAGTAGATGTGAAAAACTTTATTCAGTGTCAAGTGGTGGTGCGACAAGTTGATCCTGACTCGTATTTGCATGGATGTCCTTTTGGAAAGTCTGTTGCTTATTTTCAGTAATTCTTTCTTTTATGGCTTAACTTGTGATATTTGGTGTTCAATTAAGTGTGCCCTTAAGCAGATGTAAATCTTTAACATTAAAACTAAAGTTTGTTAGTCCGACACATGCCAATTCAGTGGAAGGATCTCTGGCTTTTATGGGTAAGTTTTTTTTTTTTTTTTGTCAACATAGCCATTTTATGGGTTTGGGTTGGATTTTTAGGGGACTTAGGGTGTGGAGTATATTTGAGTGTCTAGAGATTAAAAATTAAATTTTCCATTTCCATTTATTTTAAGTTTAATAAATACCATTCAAATAAAATGCACGACTGGTTCACACGTACTGAAAGCACTTTATTTGTGTTGTGCGTCTGAAAATAAAACTTAGGTACTTGCTCTCACGGGTTGTAAGTGCAATAAGAAGCTAAGTCGTAAGGTATCTGCTTATCTCCAAGAACTATCTTTAGTAACAAACTCAAGATATATAAGTAAGTTGTTTTTCTTTGATCACTCAGAAAAGGTCTCTGAAGAGAGTCTGAGCGTTCTGAACTCTGATAATTATCTGAAACGAGAATGGGGTGAGCACTCAGATATATTTCTGAAATACATTTGAGCACTTTGCTGTCATAAATTGTCATTTTTGATATGGCTCTTTCACAGGCGGCAATATTATGCATATAATACTATTGTCTCTTTCACTTTGGCATATATTTTCGCAGAGTGTGTAGGCAATGTGCATGGGATAAAGTGAAATAGCCTACAACTCTAAAGTGACGTTAATTGCGTTCAGCATTTTCTCAGAATGCTCAGTCAATTTATCCTGAGCGTATACATTGTTCTCAGAGCATGCTCTGATCATTCTATGAACGAAAAAAGGAATGCAACTTTGAAGATCTGAACGCTCTGAGCGAAAAAAGAAATACAACTTTTTTTAACAACTCAGACTCTGTTCTGAACGAAAAATGGGCACGACTGGGTCGCACGTACTTGCTCTTATGTGCCTAATTACATTGGAAAGCAAGATATTTGGCAGAAACAAGTAACATTTGCGTTGAAAATAACACAGTTTGAACTTATAAAAAGTATTAAAAAACACAATACTTAACGGTTTTTAGTAAAAATGAAGTATGCCATCACAAGTCTTAAATAACAAGGAATTTATGAAAAATGTATTTCGAAAATTGTAGGACCGGTTTTGATAAAATCCTGTTTTTTATTTTTAGTTTTTTGAAAAAAAAATATTTTTTTTAATTTTGGTATGCAGTTTTTTAGAATTTATTAAAATACATGTGATTATAAAATTTAAATAAATTTTTTTTTAAGTTTTCAAAATATTGATTTTTGAAAAAAAAATTCAAAAATTTATTTTAATTAGAAAAAAAAGTTTTTCAAAATTTGGATAGGCAGAATTATTTCGGCTACTTAGATCTTCTTAAATATAAAATTTGACAGAAATCCAAAGATCCGTAACCGAGAAAACCAAAAATTAAAAAAAAACGTTATATGAGAGGTCCCGTTAATAGACTTTTCCCGTATATGTGGTACTAATCAAATAATAGCCAATACCAACAAAAAAATTCTCAAAAATTTTGATTAAAATCGTTGGAGCCGTTTTCGAGCAAAATTAGATTTTCCTAAACGGTCATATGGCAGGTACCGTAATTTTTAGGGGTAAAAATAAAATTTCAATTTCCCTTCTGGGGAATGCCAAAAGAATCACACACACCAAGTTTTAAGATAATCGCTGAAGCCGTTTAGGCTGCAGCTACATACTGACAGACAGACAGACAGACAGACATACAGGCAGATAGACATTTTTTCTCGATCACTTTTTTAGACTTCTCTATGATAGTAATGTCATGTTTGATTGTTATCTCAGTTTTTTTAATATTCACGGATCCTAAACTTGCCTTATAGTCCCTATAATCGCAAGTAAAAAAGGAAAACGTTTATAGAAGTCCTTGATATCATCAGCATGAAAGGGAACTAACGATGCATGATTTCTTATTTTTATTCAAGCGAGGCTTTTTACCAAAGTTTGCCAAAGTAGATTTTTGTAGATTTTTACTTGAAAAAGTCTATTAACGGTACCTTTCACATAACGGGTTTCAATTTTCGACTTTCTCGTTAACGGCTCAATGGATTTCTGTCAAATTTTATATTTAAAAAGACATAGGTAGCCAAATTAATTCTGTATACCAACATTTTGGAAATCTATTTTTTCTGGTTATAGGGTAAAAGCGGGTGAGATGGTACACCTTTTTCGTTTTTACAATATCTTTCAAATTAAATAACATTTTATTTTTTTAACAATGCAGAATTATTTTTTATTTGATATCCAATGCAAGATAAGGTTTAAAGAAATTCATAAATAGTAATATTTTTTTTAATTGCAAATATAATAAAATATTAAAAAAAAAACATCTCCCGCTATAGGGTGGGAGAGATGGCGCAGGTTTTTCTTTCTTTGGTTGACTCGTGTTGGCCTTAACTTTGATGGAATTGGCGATAGGACATGAAGCACCTTGCTTGGAGTAACATCGTTCAAATCTTCAATGGGAGTCGTCTGTTGTGAACAGAAATTTTTGGTTTAGTGAGTTCCTATCAATACGTTTTAGATTCTTTTGTTCTTACCTGTTGATGTGGAATATTCTCTTGTATTTGTGGATTTTGAAGTGGTTGGGAACTTGGACTCTGATCTGGAGATAATTCACGAGTATTTCGCTTAGATGAAAAGAAATGATTTGTAAGGTATCAGGCTTTTATAAATGTCAAAATTATATTTACCGTTTCCATACAGTTGTATTCTTCGTTAACATTAATGAATGCATAGTCAAGAACAGCGTTCGGCTTGAATGAACAGATTCCTGTAGCTGCGAAAGCTACAAGCCGTTGGTTATTGTTGCAGATGAACCCCAAGCTTCGTAGAGAAGTACTCCATACTGCAGTCGGGTTATTTTTTAAGTAGAAGTTGCAAACCGAATTGTAATGTGCCTTAAATAACGGAAAAAAACCCTATCCACAGGCTGAAGAAACTGTGTTGAACGAGGCGGACAAGAGCACAATCTTATTTGACATGGCTAACCCCAGCAGAATAAGAAGCACTATTCCCATTGGTTTCCTTGAAACAAAGTGCTCGTTGAGCCAACGGACAAAAATTTCACTGGTCACGTAGGTTGACTTCTCTGCAATATATACAACTGACCCGGTGGCATACCATCTTCAAAGTCTTGTTTCATTTTTTAACCTTTAAATACACGTGCTGGTGACAGGAAATTACCCTCAGCATTACAGCAAGCAATTACAGAAATGGTCTCCCTTTTTTCAGCCGATGATATCGCCGCCACATTCTTCGATCCTTTTTCTGGCACAACAAGCTCAGGTTTGATGTTGACCTGGCGGCCGGTCTCATCCATGTTGAAAATGTTGCCTTCCCCATCAGGTCGTTTTCGTTGAGCACTTTTTCTAGAAGGTCAAAATATGTCGCAACTTCCTATCGGTTCATCAGTGTGGGTGCTTCAGAAATCCCTTCTGACTTCCTTATGGCCAGATCTGGATGACGCTTCATAAACAGTTTAAACCTGCTTTTTACTTGCGAGTATAGGTACTATAATGCAAGTTATGCATTCGTGCAAAAAAATTGTAGACAACAATCAAACAGGACATTAAGATGATAGAGAAACATTTTTGAATTACTGGCAAAATTCTGTCCATCTGTTTGTCTGTATGAATGTATTTTGGACTATAGCCTGAACGGTTGGGCCAATCGTCTTCAAATTGGGAACTTAAGATTATTCTGACATTCAGAGGAGTTTTTCAATTTTGTTTGCTCAAAAATTAACGGACCTTTCATATAACCGTTATGTAAAAGCTTGTTTTTCTCTTTATAAAAAAAAAATGAGGGTACTACTGTAGGTAAGCATTATATTTTGGTAAAACAAAAATTAATATGGTGGGCTAAAACGGTACCTCCCATAGGACCGGTTTTTTTTCTTCGACTTTCTCGATAACTGGTGATCCGATTACTTTTAAAATTGATATTCAAGAAGACAAAAAAAGTTTTCGAAAAAAAATTAATGCGAAATTACTTAAGCTACCTATTAAGTAATTTCGCATTAATTTTTTTTCGAAAACTTTTTTTTTTGGTATTTTTATAATTTTCTTAAATTTTTTTTTTTGAAAAATCAATGTTTTAAAAACGGGTAGGTGATTTTTTTTTGTGCTTAAGTTTGTATTCATAAGGTATTTTTTTTAATTTTTTAAAAAAAAGTTGTTAAAAAAAAAATTTTATTTAAAAACCGTTCCTACGATTTTGAAAAAAAATTCACCATTTTTAGCATTTCCTAAGGAATTAAAATGGCGTTTAAATCATTTCACTCACTACAATTTAACGTACTTTATTCGAACAGTCAAAAGTCAGAAAAATCCAATAAATTCTTCGATGTTAACTTTAATTTTTATTTATTTTAGTTGAATATCATAACATTTTAATCATTTAAACATAATAAAAGAAGAATGGTATTTAACCCAGTGTTTTACACTTTTATAGGTAAATTACTATAATACCTAATTATTGTCATTTAAATTAAATTGAATTGTTAAATATAAGTTAGGCTGACACCGAGAAGTATTTGGAATAATTTTCGAAACGTTCATTATCCATTTTTTGTAACCATTCTTTAATTATACCGGTGATCTCCAGCTGTTTGTTAACCCAGGGAAAAAATTATGGGAAAGTTTTAAGGTGTTAAAGTTTCACTAGGTTCACCTTGGTGATTTCTCACACCAGAATTACATATAATAAGTTTTTAAAACAGGGTCTGTTTATAGCATTATTTTAACAGTTCATGCGAAAGGCTCTTTTTTTCCAAATTGCTGCGATATCATGTAGATATTAATCCCTAATTGTTGCATGCCAATATCTCAGAAGTATCTACGTCCATAAACATTAATTAAGACCATTTTGATTTGAAACCAATGGTAACCTCCAAATACAGACTCGTCTTACGGTTTTCCCGGCAAACTCCTTGGAAACAGGTTATAGGATCCATGGCAAATTAAATATTTTCTGCCTAGTCAGTATGATTGTGTTTCCGTCTAGAAAATATCCTTTAAAACATGTGGGAAACGCCATAAAAACTTTGTTACTTTACTTGGTATCTTTTTAACTACAAAATATTTAAATCGAAAAAAAAGACGACAGTATATCTTATCTCCTTCCATACGTTCTTATAAAAATAAACGTTTAGTAAGTTATAAAAGAGTAAAACACAAATAATAATAAATGTCTGACACTGCAACATCCTCTTATCCTTGGGGGCACAGATTTTATCTTCTTTTTTTTTTTTAGAATACAAAATATGAGGCACACGAGAAAATCTTATCTGCACGGCTGCTCTAAGACGTGTGTTCCAACCTTCTTACTTCCTAACCGAAAACCAGAGAAGAACTTCTAAATCGGTAGTGGAGTGCCATCAGAAACACATTTACTGTTCGCCCGCCCACCTTCCCTCCTGTCACCGCATAAGATACGATAAAACCCGCGAAAATGAATAATAAACGCGCCCAACAGCAATCATAACTGTAACAGTGTTGTAAAAGCGTTGATGAGAATTACATCATCAGACTGTGACTCCCAAAGGGAGGTTGGCGAAATGCGGCAGAGGGCGCTTTTCGTCTTAGTGAAAACCGCCGTTTCCAAACGGAAAATTAAATCTTTTTGTTGTTGTTGTTGATGCTGTTGGTTGTTGGTTGGCAAATGCTCCTGCGCCTAGATAAGGTTTCGGGAAATACGAGAAGCATCCTTCTTGCTGCTGCCTCTTCAGCCGCGTGCTGTGTAGGAAAGTGATTTGTATTTCTGTACGGAATAACAAGGATTGGAGTAATAAATAAGCCCGTTCCTAAGGTATTGTGTGGTCGTACAAAGGGAGGTGGGTGGTGTTAATGGGGATGCCTTTGGATGGTTTTCGGCTTTATCTGTTTTTATGGTATATTTAGTTCTTTGGTATTCTATACCTATGAGCATAAACAGTAAGGAACAAGGTGTGTATTTTTAAGTAGGCAATCATGTTTCTTATTTGAAATGCTCATTTTTAATGGTCCTTCTCTGTTATTCCGTCTTGACTGACATTAGTGATTAGGAGACAAATGGAAGTTTACAATACATCGAATATTAAAATGGATATTTATATTTTTGGAGAATCTTTACAAAAAAAAAAAAAAGAAGGAAGAATCACGTTAGTATGACATGTGGCAGGATTTTTATTTTATCTTGCCGTATTCCTCATGATTATTCTTCATCAGGAATGCAGACGGTACTTTAATACTGTGATCATAGGCGCATCTATTTTGAATTTCAAATGGCAGTGATAAATGTTCGTGAGAATATAACATAATGCATGATTTTTAGTATATTATTTTATTCATCAAGTTTTATTTTTAAGAATTTCTGTAGCTAAGACTTACAATTTGATGTCACTTGTTCTTATGTTATACACAAGTTTTGTTTTTTTTTTAACAATTTTTGCTTACAATTTTTTTTTATAATTAACATCAATTTAAATTAAAAATTTAATTTGATGCGCCCCAAATATAAATTAATAAAATTCAATAATGTATAGCAGATGTATCATAATTTAGAAACATTTTGTGGAGCTAGAACGAAATAATTGCTGTTTCATATGTAAAACGTCACTTGCATATATGGTGACATTAGCCGTGTTTTTTTTTGGGAAAGCTATGGGCAACTTTCCAAAAAAAAAAAAAACGCATAGGCAGACACCTGTTGTCTTATGGCCCCGTGCAACCTTGCAACTTTATCAAACAACGATCATTCACAAAAGACCGTCGACCAGTGATCTAAAAAAATATTTACACACAATAAACAACCAAAAATAGGATCGAGCACGAAAATTTGTTGCATTGGCATTCGAATCCCAACAAATAAATGTGTATCTATAGATTCCAACACGCCCAAGTGCAACCTTGCAACATTCTCATTATTTTATTTTTTTTGCTCTACATGAAATATCTATGGAAATATAGTATCTGTAGCATGATACAGAAAAAGGTCGAATCTTGCCGTCCTATACGGCTTGTATTAACCTTTTAATTTAAAAAAAACTCCCTAATGGAATACGCTGAACAACGTGGTGATGTTATTGCCAAATCCATTATTCACCGATCAAAATATGAAGATTAAGAAGCTGTTAAGGCCTTGAGCCATTTAAACATTTAAATCAACACGATTTAACAGGCCTGTACAATTATTTTCTCTTCCTGCAACATCTGCAGCGGCTCAGCAACACTATTATCAGGCTTATTATCAAATTCAAGTGTGGCTTGGAAATACAAACTTCCTCCTGAAGACTTGGGGTGGACCTCAAAAGATACTACCCAAACATTATTTAAACTCCCCCATGTTTGAAGGTCCTTGCCACCTTGCCTATTTTTTTGGATTAAGGAAATTATGGATGCTAAAATTTATGTTGATATCATGTAGAACTTTATGCTTCCTTATGCGGAATAGAATAAATTCCAATACCTTGAACGTTTCAGCAGGATAACGACCAGCAGCATCGCAGGGAATTGGTTTGAGGTGAACAAAATTTACGTCCTTCAATCGGTTGCTCAATCGCCGATCCTTAAACAAATTGAAAACTTATGGGCGATATAAAGGAAGGGGTGTCTAAAGCGCAGTTCAAAGAACATGGAATAGCATTCCGCAAAGAAGTTGCATGTGTCTGGTTAATTCTATGCCGCATCGATGTGCTGCTGTGCTTAAAAATAAATTTCACACAACAAAATACTAAGTATTTTCATAAGTATTTCATTTAAATTTAAGAAGAACAATTATTTTTAAGGATTTTATGAAATAATATCTGCAGCACTACTATTATTTTGCATACCCTTTTATCTATGAGTTGTAATTTTTTTCTTTTTTTTTTAATTCGGTTTTTTAAATAATGTATACTTTCTAGATTATCATACTCTTGGAATTAATTTAGCCAAATAAATTAATTGTTAGACCAAATATTTATTATCTTTTATTTTTGATTCACATAAATATAGTTAAAGCACTGCTATTGCTTTGCACACAGTTGTACAAATATAATACAAAACTGAAAATTACAAAAAAAAAAAAAACATTTAAGAAAAAAACAGGTATCTTCCTTTTTTATTTTATTAGATTCAGTGTTAAAAATTACCCTAAAATGATGTGCCAGATGCCTATGTTTACCTCAATATATTTTTTCGGTTTAGAATACCGCCTGACTCCTCCTCAAAAACCACAATTATAACTTTTTTTATTTCTATATTATATTATTTTAAATTCACTAAATCAGCGAAAATCCTAAGTCGTGACCTTTGATACCCTTTTTACTTGCGATTATTGGACTATAAGGCAAGTTTAGGATTCGTGAATGTAAAATAAATTGCACGAGTGCATCGCACGTATTATTTTATTTAACAACTTTTTCTAAAAACAAGAAGAACAAAAAATAATTTAAGAATGCAAACTTAAGCAAAAATATAATCTACATCTAAAAAAAAAAATAAACAAAAAATTAAGAAAATTTTTAAAAATACAAAAACAAAAGTTTTCGAAAATATTTTAGAATAAAATTACTTACTTACATCTTCCTGAATATAAATTTTGATTGAAATCGGATGACCAGTTTTCGGGAAAGTCGAAGAAAAAATAACGGTTCACCATCTTGAATTATTTTTTTCACCAAAACATAACCTACACTTACAATAGTACACTGATTTGTTTTCATAAAAATTCTTTGAGCCGTTTTCGAGAAAAATAAGCTTTTACATAACGGTTATATAACAGGTACCGTTAATATTTGCGCTAAAAAAAATTAAAAAAAATCCTCTGTAGAATGTCAAAATAACCTTATGTTCCAAACTCTAAGACGATTGGCCAAACCGTTTAGGCTGAAGTTCAATATACACCCGTACAAGCGGACAGACAGACAGAATTTTGCCAGTAACTCAAATATGTTTCTCTATCATCGTTAAGGATTGTTAGAATTTTTTTTACGAATGCATAACTTGCCTTATAGTTCCTATAAACCGCAAGTAAAAATTGATAACACATATTGATAACAATCAAACATGATATTACGATCATGGAGAAGCCTAAAAAAGTCATTGACAAAAAATGTCCGTCTGTCTGTCTGTCTGTCCGAGTGTATATCGATCTGCAGCTTAAACGAGTTAAGCGATTGCGTTCAAATTTGGTATGTGTATCTCTTGGCATTTCTCAGAGGGGAAATTGAAATTTTTTTTAGGGCTAAAAATAACGGTACCTGCATTATAACGATTAAGGAAAAGCATATTTTTCTCGAAAACGGCTCCAATGATTTTGATGAACATTTTTGAGATTTTTTTTTGTTGGTAGAAGCTATCAGCTAATTAGAATCAAATTTACCGCAAAAGTGTATTAACGGTACCTTTCATATAAGGTTTTTTTTTATTTTCGACTTTCTCGGTAAAGGCTCAATGGATTTCAATAAAATTTTATACTTGAAAAGATCTTTTCCTCATTTGTATAAATGATCTTCTGACTGTTACTTCTAATCCACTTAACTGTTTTGCTGTAGACTCTAGCCTCAGCTTTTCGTTTTCGTTCGATAATTCATGTCGTTCGCCTTCGGACGTACAATTGCAACGGTACTGTATGTCAAGCTCATTAAACTCCGATTTATACAGTATTGTCAAATGGGGTAATAGGAATCGTGGGGAGTTTAATGCTTCGAAAACTCAATGCTGTCTTCGGGTCGTTAAAGCTAAACATACCCCCAATGCCATTGTCCATGAATGACACTTACATCGAAGAAACCGAAAAGCTCTCAGTACTCGGTATGTGTGTCAACTAAGACCTCCGTTGGAACGACCATATATGTACATATTTGAGATCGCTAAAAATGCTGCTAAGTGCTGAGGTTTTCTGTATATGTGTAAGAAGTATTTTTCTCCATGTGATCTGGCTACAATTTATAAACTAAACTCGAGTATATCTCCCACCTCATGTCTTTCCTTATTTTATCTCTCCCCTCCCTATCTTTCTAATGTCCACGTAGTGTGTTCTACATTAAAGGGGAAAGAAAATAGTCCCTTGTGCGCGCGTTAATTATACAAAAAAAATCTAAATATCTTAATAATTCTACACAACAAAATTTTCAATAATTATTTTTTTTCTATTTATTATAAATAAATTTTTTTTTCTGATAATTCATTATTTTTAAAACTTATCAAAAAATTGTATTCAAAATTTTAAATCAGGTGTAAGTTAATAAATTCTAAAAAACTGCATAACAAAATTACAAACAAACAAATGTTTCAAAAAAACTAAAAATAAAATACAGGATTTTATCATAACCGTTCCTACAATTAAGTAGCCTAAGTAATTTCACGTTAGTTTTTTTTTTTCGAAAACTTTTTTTTTGTATTTTTAATAATTAAAAATTTTTTTTTTTTAAATCAATATTTTGAAAACTTGTTTTTAGTTTTGTTTTAAAATGTATGCTATTTTTGTGCTTAAGTTTGTATTCTTGAATTATTTTTTTTAATTTTTTAAAAAAAATTGTTATAAAACCGATTACCTTTTGAAAAAAAATTCACACTTTTTAGCATTTCTTAAAGAAAAAAAATGGCGTTTAAATTATTTCACTCAATACAATTTAACTTACTTTATTCGAACAATCAAAAGTCACAAAAATCGAATAAATGCTTTGATGTTCACTTTAACTTTCTTAAATTTAATTCTACATTGTGACCGCACATATGAGCAAGTACGTGCGATCCAGTCGTACAATTTATTTAATAGACACGGAGCTCAGATCGATGAGGACTTTTTCTTAAAAAATTATAACAATTCAACAAACTGGATTCAAAAACAAAAACCTTGTATACAATTTTTCCGATTTTTTTTTTCAAATAATCCTGGACTATTATAAGGGACAGCTGGGATACCCTCTACGAAACAAAGACTAGCTAGCCACAGTCGGATAAATTGTTCATAATAATCAATGGAAAGAAAGATTGGAAGCAGAGGAGTCCATTCAAAAAGGATAACAACTGCGACAAAATACAACTGCTGAAGCGCCTACTAGACGGTTTCTATACTTTCTTTTATCTTGTGGCCATCTGGAGTTACAATTCTCTCTAAAATATACATGACCGGAGAAATCATAATTCTTATTTGTTTGTGGAAGTTCGGTCCAATGTCAATTACGTTTTCTTGTCTGTAGAAAATATTGATCCAAGCGATTCTAATCCACACGTAATTATCAACTTGAATCCGCAAAAATGTTGGCAAAACAGTTCTACAAAGTTCGCCAAATTCCTAACAAAAGCCTCTGTGGACCATGTTTCTACTTTTGAGCATATTTAATTAAGATTAATATAGTTTTACCGTGAAACTTTCCCATCTTATTTATCACACAGGACCAACTCCTAGACGAAAGATATTTAATTCTTAAATTAATAGCAAACAAAAAAACCACTTTAAATCGAAATAAAGACTTTGCTCTTCTATTATTTCACTGAAAATTATTTGTCAAGATACACTGCTCCTAAAAAAAGGGCGACTCTTCCAAAAGCATTTGCCAAACCCAGGACTATTTTTGCGATTCGTCAACACACGCTTGCATCTCAATCTAATGCTCGCCTTTGCTGTTGCTATTCTATGTGCAAACTTGTCCAAGAAGAATATTCAAATAGTTTTTAATTAATTTACATTTAACATCTAACTTCTGGGCATAAAGTATTTCTTAAAAAGCATCTCAACACAAACGAATTTAAATAAACATGAAAAACTAATTTTTTTTTTAAGATGTCATCCGAGAGCCATCAAAGAAAAAGAAGTCGAAGACGTTGAGGGGTGGTTTGGCAGGAGACAACATTTATCTAAACTTAGCTGGTGAAACAATTGTGGCAGATATGCGTGATACACACCATACACCCCAAGGGGTGGTGCTAGCGATAAATTAATTATAATTTGTGATGCGTTTCGTATTGCATTCGTAATGGCTTGCTTTTGCTTTTTGAGAATTTTCAGAAACTCTAAGTGAAATATTAGACCGAAAGCAACAAGGAAGATAAATTATTCTTCCCCGACTGGCAAAGTGTCATGATTTGTGTGACATCTAGACGCCACCTGCTGATGAAGTTTTGTATTTATAATTTTTTTTATTTTTTTAAACTATGAACAACAAACGTTTCAGAAGGTTTAGTTTTTTCTCAATTTGCATTGTGTTTACAGCACATACACATTGATATAAAGGTTATACGAAACAAATAGATACTAGGTCATTCAGGGTGGGCCCTTGGGAACGTTTTTAACTTTACTTAATACTTTTACTTTTCTTAATATTTTATTTATTATTTGTTGATTTGGATTTTGCCAAATTTGATTCATCAAAGTTTTTATTATTTGAATTTAAAATTGTTTATATAACAACCCAGGCAGAGTGGTGTTCCGGTTCCAATGAGGGGACCACCGGTAAATGTATCGTAGAACACGGAGGATCACTCTGGTATTTACTTCCGATAAGTGTAGAAGCAGATGCAGACTCGGGACATATTCCTATACATTTGTTATACAGGGTGGGCCAAAAGAAGTCATCCATGCGATGTTGTTTGGCTCTCTTTTTTTTCTAATTGAAAAACTTCGATTCTGTTTTTTGATTATGTTTATTTGAACCTTTAGAATTGTATTGGTCAAGTCGAGAAGATGATATCTGCCAAATGGGCGCCGTCACAATTGATTGCCATACGGGCTCGTTTTATGGCATTTTTAATAACTTCAGCGAGAACTTTGGGCAAAAGATTCTCGCACTACATGTCGAATGTTGTCCTTGAGGGCTTCCAGAGTCTCGGGCTTGTTCTCGTAAACACGGGACTTCAAAAAACCCCACAAAAAAAAGTCTGAAACGGTTAAATCGGGCGATCTTGCGGGCAAATCGTCAAAACGAGAGATGAGGCGACTCGGGAACGCCGCCTTCACAATATCGGTTCATGTCGATTCATGTATCCCTCCATGGCTTTTTTCACTTGTATTCTGCATCTGTCTAGTCCACAAATGTCAAAACAGATTTGACATTGGTGGCCATTTGTAAAAATGAGAGCATCTTCCAATAGGGTGATTGCTTTTTGCCCACCTTGTAGTTCGGTTGTGATTAAATATAATTTAATAATATTAATAAAACTTTTAATATTATTAATATTTACTTTTTTAAAACTAATTATAAATCATTATTTAAATATATTTTTTAAAAAGCATTTTACAATAGCATAGCGAAGGCCCATGCCTTCGGGCTTAACACGAGTTATTTGTCCAGCTATTATAACACGGTTCTTAGTTATCTAAAGTCTAAGGGAACCTATTGAACTTTATGTCCCTCAATCCATTGATAAAAATGCATCTTAGCCACCATGGTTCAAAAAAGAGCTTATTAATTTTCCGGTCCATCGTCGAATAAAATTTAAAAAAAATGCACGACTGGCCGCACGAACTTGTTCTTATGCTAGATAATTGCTTATTGGTTTGCAAACGCTGTTCGGAAGTAAATATATTTATTATAAAATGGCAAACCAAATTATACAAAAGTCAAGTGACAGCTGTCAAAAAGACCAAACTCGAAAAAAGTATTGCTAGATTGAAAACTACACGTCTAAATAAAACATCCTTTTTAAAATAAAAAAATTATTTTTTTTCGAAAATTCTTTAATTTTTTTAATGTTTAAGAGTGTTTTTTGCGGAAAAACTAAGTACGGAAGAAAATTTGAAAACTAAACATCTATCGAGGAAAAAAATATTGAAACCGGCATAATGGCTTACGATAAAACCGCATTTGAAAAAAACCGGTTCTATGAGAGGAATCGTTATAGAACAAAATTCATTCTAACTGAAAGGTGTATTGTAAAAAATAGCACAACGAAAATTTTATCAAAATCGTTTTCGAGAAAATCAAACTTTTTGTTAACAATTTCGTATACATCAAGTAAAAAGCTGTTAATTTGATTTTAAAAACAGACACTTCATTTTTACTTGAGATTATGTGTGGTTGGGTGCTGTTTGCTGTATGAATAGGGTAGGCACTGAAAGGCATCAAACAGGTGATGCACAGTTGCTGCAACTATCTCGTACACATCAATTGTGCTCCCCGCGGTAACCACCGGGTACTGGTCTGTCCATCCGGACATTCCTGCTAAACTTATAAGCGCAAGTGTTGAACACAAAAAAAATAGAACAATGACTGTTCTGATCGATTCGCAGAAGTCTTGCACGAGCCCCTCAGTAAGAGGACGTACGGCGGATGAGCCCAACCAATTGGAACAACGGTGGCGCCAACAGTCAACGAAGCAGACGCCCTAATGAGCTACTTCGACGTATTTGGAGATAACGTCATTGGGAAATTTCAATGCAATTGAAATAGAGATGTTGGCGGATGAACCCTAAACGGGCCAACGGCAGCGCTCATATCCCCGAAGTGGGTAACTGACTCCGGATTCTCCGGTTCCTTTTTTCCAAGGGATCCAACAAAGGACATGGCCAGCAAAAAAAGCTTGTTTGAAAAAAATGTGACTTAAGATGTTTTTGAAATGACCGGTTCAATTCCAATTTGATATACATATCTGTTAATTTTTTTTTCTATTCTAACTTATTTGAGTGTCTCTAGGGTTGGAGTCCAGGTGCATAGACGCCCGCAGAAAATTTGCTGGGGGGGGGGGGCAGGATTTATTTTGAATTAAACTTTTCCCACAACCTATAATTGAGGTTAGGCGATAAAGTGTTCGTAAAACACACTTGTATCCTCTCACCCTATCTGAATGCTTAGCCTTGTTTTGTTTTTGGTTTTAACAATTATAAGACACGAAATCAATCTATGCACAAAATGGACACGGCAGGGTCGCACGTAATTGCTCTTATTTAGAAGGCAAAATCTTTGAGAGAAAAAAGTAACAGTTATGTAGAAAAATAGAACTCACTGAACTAATAAAGTGTCAAAACCACAACACTTAACGGTTTTTACTAAAAAATGGAGTACGTTTCACGTTTTAAATAATAATGAATCTATGAAGAAAACATTTCGATTTTAATAAAATCCGGTTTTTTTATTTTTATAAATTAAAATTCAAAACAATAAAATCATAAATTAGTTATAAATTAAAAAAAAAAAATATTCAAATGTTTATTTTTCAGAATCGATTAGGCTACCTATTTCGTTTCAATTATAAAGGGTCCGCCATCTAACGTTTTTTTTTCAACTATTGTTTATTTCGTGAATGGTAACACTTAGCTCATGTCTGATTTGACAGATAATTAGTTTTATCCTTCCGCTGACCGAATATGGTTGTGTATACGCTTGAACAACGCTGGGAAATATTGCGACATTACTTTGAAAATCATGGTAATGTTGCAGAATGTGTGCGAAAATTGCGTACGGATTTTGAAAGAAGAGAAGCACCGTCAGCTCCGTAAGTTCATTATCTTGTGAAAAAAGTGAAAGAAACTGGCATCCTCATCGATAAACCAAAGCGTGAAAAGCCAAAAACAGTGCGTACACCCGAGAATATTGCTGCTGTGGGCGTGGAAAGTGGGCGTGAAGCGCCATCAACATCAATATACCGTCGTTCTCAACAATTGAACATTTCGGAAACATCATTGAGACGAATTTTGCATAAAGTCCTTGGTTTGACGCCATACAAAGTCCAATTGGTTCAGGAGTTGAATCCAACTGACCATTCAATGCGTTTTCGCTTCGCTGAGTGGGCCTGCGATCGATTTAGAGAAGATGCCGATTTTGCCAAAAAAATCATCTTTTCAGATGACATTATTTTGATCTTGGCGGGTATGTAAACAAGCAAAATTGTCGCATTTGGGGCACAGAAAACCCGCACGCATACATTGAAAAGCCGATACACTCAAAACGAATCACTGTTTGGTGCGGATTTTGGTCCAGAGGCATAATTGGGCCATTTTTCTTCGAAAATGAGCAAGGAGTGGACGTTACAGTCAATGGCATCGTTATCGGGCCATGTTGAACGAATTTTTGTTCACAAAAATTGAAGAGGAGGATATTGGCAACATTTGGTTTCAAGAGGACGGCGCTACGTGCCACACAGCCGAAGCTACACTCGATGTTTTGCGCCCTGTTTTTGAAGATCACATTATCAGCCGCAGAGCTGATGTCGTTTGGCCACCTTGGAGCTGCGATTTGACACCGTTGGACTATTATTTGTGGGGTGCCATAAAAGATAAGTGTTACCGTTTTTATATTACCGGAAGCCGAGAATTTAAAAAAATGCTATATGAAAGGTATCGTTAATAGACTTTTCCGGTAAAATTGTTTTTGATAAAATGGAAGCCAATACCAATCAAATTACTTTAAAATTTAATCAAATTCACTGTCGCCGTTATCGGGAATTTTTTATTTAACGGTTATATGGCAGCGGTAGCTACCGTTACATTTAGACGTATACACAATTTCGAAAACCCCTCTGAGGAATGCTAATAACGGGTGATTTTTTTGAGGTTAGGATTTTCATGCATTAGTATTTGACAGATCACGCGGGACTTCAGACATGGTGTCAAAGAGAAAGATGCTCAGTATGCTTTAACATTTCATCATGAATAGACTTACTAACGAGCAACGCTTGCAAATCATTAAATTTTATTACCAAAATAAGTGTTCGGTTCGAAATGTGACAAATTGACGAAAATGACAAATTTTGTTCAGCGATGAGGCTCATTTCTGGTTGAATGGCTACGTAAATAAGCAAAATTGCCGCATTTGGAGTGAAGAGCAACCAGAAGCCGTTCAAGAACTGCCCATGCATCCCGAAAAATGCACTGTTTGGTGTGGTTTGTACGCTGGTGGAATCATTGGACCGTATTTTTTCAAAGATGCTGTTGGACGCAACGTTACGGTGAATGGCGATCGCTATCGTTCGATGCTAACAAACTTTTTGTTGCCAAAAATGGAAGAACTGAACTTGGTTGACATGTGGTTTCAACAAGATGGCGCTACATGCCACACAGCTCGCGATTCTATGGCCATTTTGAGGGAAAACTTCGGAGAACAATTCATCTCAAGAAATGGACCGGTAAGTTGGCCACCAAGATCATGCGATTTGACGCCTTTAGATTATTTTGTGTGGGGCTACGTCAAGTCTAAAGTCTACAGAAATAAGCCAGCAACTATTCCAGCTTTGGAAGACAACATTTCCGAAGAAATTCGGGCTATTCCGGCCGAAATGCTCGAAAAAGTTGCCCAAAATTAGACTTTCCGAATGGACCACCTAAGACGCAGCCGCGGTCATCATTTAAATGAAATTATCTTTAAAAAGTAAATGTCATGGACCAATCTAACGTTTCAAATAAAGAACCGATGAGATTTTGCAAATTTTATTCGTTTTTTTTTTTAAAGTTCTCAAGCTCTTAAAAAATCACCCGTTAGAACCACACAAACCAAATTCAAATGTAATCAATTTAGCTGTTTAGGCTGCAGATGCACGGAGAGACATTTTTCTTATTAATTTTTTAGGTTTCTCTATGATATTAAATGTCTTGTTCGATGATGTCAATTTTTTTATATTCGCGAATCCTAAACCTGCCTTAAAAAACCTATATCTTAAGTCAAAAATAGCAAATGGATTTTGGAAAGTTATGGTTATTCATGGTCCGCCCGTGAGCCAGGCGGGCGCCTATATCCAGGTGTCAGTCCAGGTATTGTCCGGTCTCTTAAGGAAACCAGAAACAATGTTAACGTTTGTCATTAATTTTCTGAGTCTGGCAGGGTCATTAAATTTGTAGACTTTATGTCTGTAGAAAATGTTTTCCAGGGCGCTCTCGTTGCACATGTCGTTTCCAGTCGGAGGCTCTTTTGAAAAGCCTCCTTGATTTGTTCCTAAAGTCAGGCCTTTTTGGTGACTATGAATAGCTGACATTCGTTCGTTTACACTATTTCAATATCAAAAGAAAATAGTAAGGGTTGATTGTCGTAATGGCCCGACGATGAGTCCAATTAAGCTGTTTGTATTCTGGAGGTTTCTATTAGGCTTTTGATATCCTGTTTAAAATGTTATCATTCCATGATCTGAAAATGTTACAATACTTGAAAGTTCTTAGTTACTATTTAAATATGTATGCTTCTTCATTTTGTCAAAAACATATTAACTGGGAAAGTCTTTTACCGAAAACATTTCATATGCTATGAACATTTTCAACGTTCAACTTACTTTGCAGGGAATGCTAATTAATTTACCCTCGAGGCCAACATCGGACATACAGTCAATAACAGGAGTTTTGTTTTTAGCCGTACCATACGAATGTAGTACAACGCCTTGCCGGCCTCTATTCTTGCCTACCGCTTTGAAACTTTAGTTTAAAGCGAATTATGTTTAGATACCTCCTGTTATTTACCTAACGCTCTGAATGTGTTAAATCAACCTTATAAGTGTAGTTAAAATCCTTTTAATGGAAATAATACATAACAGTTTTAAGTTAAATTTAATGTGGGAAACGAAGCATCCTATTTGCACATTTGGGTTGGTATTCAGTAAATTTTATTTTTTTAACCCCAAATATAGGTGTAATGGACTCTAGAAAAAAGGCTTCAGATTGGTTTTGCAAAAAAAAGATATCAAAACCTAAGTAAATTGAATTTATTTATCTTTGGCATTGATGGATTTATCCAAAACATGGTTAATGTATCGATTAAAGTGCTTAAATCGTATAATGATGCTTGAAATTTTCTTACAAATCGGAACCTTTAATGTAAGCTTCATATAAATTGGTCTATGGAATGTGAGCAAAATTAATGATGAATTTTGGTTTTGGGTTGCTATTTGGATTTGAATTCTATTTTGAAAATACAGGTGTGCAAATAAAATATTCTCATCTAAATATATGTATGTGTAGGATAGATTGAGCAACACATTTAACAGTGAGGGATAACGCAAGATGTCCCAGAAATTTCAAGTAAAGTTTTCCAATATGACAACTTTGAGTTTAATTTGTGAACGCAGCCTTTCACTAATCATCGAACTGTCAATGTCAATTTATTCAGTAAACTCAACATTTTCATCATGGTAAAGCACACGAGCGAGCAACGTCTTCAAATTATAAAAAATTTCTATCGAAATTCGGAGCCGGTGAACGCAACTTTAAGAGCGTTAACACCAATTTTCGGTTGTCAAAAATTGAGTGTACATATTCGTTGTGTGATGGTACCGTGTCAAAGAGATAACGGGTTGGTCGAATTGTCGAAAATATTGCTGTCGTTCAGGCGTCCGTAGCAATCGATCCAAATCAATCAATTCAACGACGTTCTCAAGAATTGGCCATCGCTCAGACCACATTATGGCGTATTTTGCATGAGGATTTTGGTTTACACCCATACAAGATATAGTTGACTTAAGAATTGAAGGCGATGGACCATTTCAAGTGGCTGCATATGTATGTATGTATTTAGACGTGTGGTTTTCAAGAAGAAATAAAACCCATATAGTTTAATGTTATGGCCAAGAATCTAGCTTTATTATGAAGATAAGGGTTTGCATTATGTTCTAAGAATTATTTCGGGAAGTGGCCGCCGTGGCTGGCCCAATCTTCCCAATTTTGTGAAAATCGGGATCGGTGGCCATTTCGTTTTGGGCCCAATCTTGAACGGGTTGGATTTTGTAAGCCTGCAAACCAAGATCCTTCTGCGTGCTATGGCGGATGGACTCATTTGGGTCTTCTTCGATACTCTGCTCCACCGAAACGAACCATTATTTTGGTAATAAACTTGCACAATTTGCAAACTTGTTCAGGAGTAGGTCTATTCATTATGAAATCGCAAACCAAACCGAGAATCAATCAAGAGACAACGGTCAAAAAGACCAACTCCGAAAAAAGTATTGCCAGATTGAAAACTACACGTCTATTAAAATAAAAAAATATTTTTTTTAGAAAATTTTGTAAATTTTTTATAGTTAATTTCAGAGTTTTCTTGGAAAAGCTAAGTATGCAATAAAATTTGAAAAACTAAATGTCTATCAAAGAAAAAAAAATTAGAAAATCGTTCGACCAGTTTTTTTTAAAAAGTCGTTTATTTTTAAAAACTTTTCGAAAAAATATTTGATTTTTTTTTCTAGTATGTCATTCTAAGGCAATCTGTAGTTTTCATCTGGGAAAATTATTTAAAAAAATTCAATCCACCCATTTTCAAAATATTTCGAAAACCAATTTTTTTTTTTTAATTTTAAAAATCAAAAAAACAAGTTTTTGAAAATTTTGAAATGCGATATTATTTGAATTATAAATGACTTCCTGTGCGCATAATTTTATTGAAATCGGGATAATAGTTTACGATAAAACCGCATTTGAAAAAACCGGTTATATGAGAAGTACCGTTATAGAACAAATTTCGAAAAATTTATTCTAACTAAAAGATGTATTGTTGTAAAAAAATATCATTTTGAAAGTGTTATCAAAATCGTTAGAGCCGTTTTTGAGATAATCAAACTTTTTGTTAAAAATTGTATGGCAGGTACCGTTATTTTTCGACCTAGAGCAAACATGAAAACACATCCCGAGATAATACCTAATAAATACTAACTAAAAAGTTTGAAGCAAATCGGCCCATCCATCCCATCCAACAGACAGACGGACGGAATTTTCGGACCCACTTTTTTCAACTTCTCTATTATCGTAATGTCATGTTTGATTGTTAGATATTTTTTGCACGAATCCATAACTTGCATTTTAGTACTTAAATCGCAAGTAAAAATAACCGTTTGGTGCGGTTGGCATACCGGCGGCGTTACTGGGCCATATTTTTTCGTTGACGATAACGATCGTCACGTTACTGTGAATGGCTAGCGTTATCGCGCCATGATTGCCGATTATTTTTGGCCAGAATTTGAAAGATATGGACTTGGACGACATGTGGTTTCAACCGGATGGTGTCACAAGCCACACAGCACACCTCACAATCGATTTATTGAAGAGTAAGTTTGATGAGCGTGTAATGTCAAGAAATGGGCCAGTCGATTGTCCGCCTCGTTCGTGCGATTTAACGCCTCTAGACAATTTTCTTTGGGGCCACGTTAAGTCATTGGTTTATTGCAACAAGCCGACGACATTGGAAGATCTCAGAGCCAACATTGAACGCGAAATAGCGGCCGTTTCGGCCAAAATGTGTGGCCGAGTCATCGAAAACTGGGTGCAACGAATCGACCGCTGCAAACGTGCCCGCCATATGAACGAAATCGAGTTCAATTCATAAAGGTCTTGATTGTACTTCAAGCCGATAATAAAGTTTTTGAAATATCTCAAATGGTTTGCGTTTTATTTAAAAAAAAGTTGTCAACTCCTTATTCGGAAAAACTTTAATAAAAAAATTTTTTTTAAAGCATAAGTTAAACTCAAATTTCGCAATTTTATTCTAAAATTAATTCATCATCAAAGTCTTGAGTATCCGTACTCACAATAGACTGTCTTTCTTTTCAAAATTAGGTTGTTGAACAATTAAAGTAGTAGTAGTAGTAGTAGTTGCACAAGTCCTAAATTGCTAAAAAAATTAAAAGATTTCGTTGAAAAAATGATTGATTTCAGATTTTATATACATGCAAAAATATTTATAGATATTTCAAAAAAATCTATCGGTGTTTTGAAAGTTCATAATTTTTCGAAAACTCTCACTCTTTTACGGATACTACTTCTAAAATATATGAAAGCCACATTACCCACATCTAGGCATCATCATGATTGAGTGCTTGCAAATTAAACTCCACTGCGGGAGGGAATGAAATTTACTATTTGCTGCTTTCATCCTCTGCTCTATCATCGCTCAAGAGTATTATCCATCGCATCCTCAAAACATGACGCAATCGAGCGATAAATCAAAAGCCTTAAAGCCTTATCCTACTTACATCCGCTTCCATAATTGACTACCTCTGCTTCCGACGACACACACATAAAGCACACATTAACCATAATGCTTAACCCGATATCGGTCGCCTCTCTCCATTTGATCTGAATCCTCGAATTCGAATAAAATTCAATATTATGTCTGCCATCCATAAGGATGCGCCATTAACATACAAGGACCAAATCCATAAGCAATCGGAAATGACTTCATAAAAAATATTTTTTTGAACATAAAGCAAGGAGGCTTACCTTTGCGAGTCAAATACTACACCTGCAGCCGCAAATAAAAATTATATTAAGACTCAAGATAAAACCAAATGTCAATTTTATATTCGGTTAAAGTTAATGATCCACTTATTCTACAGGCTCGCACATTATCCTTGCATTCGGGAGGCTTAAATTCAAAACTGAACTCATGTCCTGGATTTACTTTTCAGAGGCAAGGTCGAAAAAGTACTGTTTGTATAATTTTTTTACATCAGCTTTAGTTATACTTACTTCTAGCAGTAACATTGTTTCAATTTTGTTGTTGTTTTTCGAGAAACAGTTTTGAATTCCAAATGAAATCAGTGTTAGCTGCAAATTGTCAAGTGCCGGGGATAAAAGTTGTGAAGAAAACTGGGTCAACATAAATAATTCCATGAATCCATAGTGAACTTCATAATGCTGGTGAAGAGGAATTTGAGGGGGTGGTGGTGGAAAAGGCAGAGCATTAAAAAGGGTTCGTTTTAGATTTAGATAGACTTAAGCTTTATTTGGCAAGGATATTCTTTTTACTGTGTTACTCGTGCTTATCTTGCTTGGTTAGCGATTCTGGGAAGAACTTTGTTTTTTTATTTTTAATTAAGGCCATTGATTTTTGTTACAAATGCTTAATAGTTAATAGTTGGAGGTGGATTCTTCGATTTTCAAATCTAAACTTGGGTACATCAGAGAAGGTTCATGAGCTTTTTATTGAATCGTGTCAAGAAAACACAATTAATGGAAAAATCTCTAGGAGAACCGTCTGGCAATACGAGAAAGCCTTGGACGGCCTCAATAACTTCTTCAGGACCTTTAACTGGTCACTATGCTTCCTTGGTAATGACGTAGACTCCAGAGCAGATATGGTAACAAATATTGTTCTTTTAGGAATGAGAAATTTTATTCCGAATAAGTCAAAGACTATCAAACCTAAGGATAACTCATGGTTCGATGCGAGCTGCAAAGAGGCTATTAGGTTGAAAGATATAAGTTTCCGTTGTTACAAAGCCAAAACTACCTAGGAAAACCGGAAAAAGTGTCAACAAGCTAGGAAGGCCTGCAATGCTCACATTTGCAAGACGAAATTTTTACATGAGCAAAAAATTCGTCAAAAAATTCTTCAATGTCCGAAAGGAAGTACAAATTTGTGGTCTTTTGTGAAAAACATTCGGAATTCTTCGTCGTCATCGGTTCCTACGCTCGTCTTTAATGATACACCTGATGTCAATTCCCAAGAAAAAGTAGATCTGCAGCCCTATTTGCAGCAAACTCAATGCTTCCGGCAGGTGTTATCAATCCCCCTTTTCACTTGAGAGCGTAAATGATATTATGGGGCCAATCTTCTTCCGTACTCATTCAGTTGCAAGTGTCTTAAAAGATCTTGACATTCACAAATCCGCTGGCCCGGATAGTAGTTTCCTCTATTGTTCTAAAGAGGTGTTCTTCAACGCTGGCAAAACCATTACGTAAGCTTTTACATCTGTCCAATTCCTCTGGGTTCTTTCCGAATGGATGGAAAGCAGTATTTGTCCAGCCTGTCCCTAAAAAAGGCGAATCCTCCTCTCAAGAAAGAAAGAAATTTTTCACCACTTCCGATCTGGCTACGGTCGATAAAGCGTATATTCGTCCAAAACTTGAATATAATTCCTATATTTGGGCATGTGCTCCAAACTTGAGTTTCTTAGACAGAATACAAAAAAGAGCTTTGAAAATGATAGGCGACCGAACAATAACAGAAATATTTTCATCTCTTGAGCACCGTCGAAATGTTTCGTGCCTTTCGTTATTTTACCGTTATTTTTACAATCAATGCTCTATCGAAATAGCCAGCTGCATTCCTCCCCTGAAACAATTCAACCGTAATACTCGCGCCGTTATAAATGCCCATAAATTTACCCTTGAGCCCAACTTCCGACATACAGTCAAATACAGAGATTCTTTCTTTAGCCGTACCACGCGAATGTGGAATGCCTTGCCAGACTCTGTTTTTCCCTCCCATTATGAATTGCCGAACTTTAAAATAAATGTGCACCGATATCTCTTTTTATACCCCTCCCTATTTTCCTAACGCCCCACTGTGTATAACATTGTAAGGGTAGCCAAAACACCTTTTGCGCGGGCCAATTATAACAAAAAAAAACCAGTTTCTAGTGCGCGACTCTCCAACTTAAAAAAAGGTTATCTGAAACCATCATTACCTAAGAAATCAAGCTAAATACATATATTTTAAGCGTTCTACATGCGTATTCTGCGGCTATAGATTGAGTATCTATAAACTTAACAGGAAATTATGTTCTATGGGCTGGGCACTCCCAGCGATGTGTGTATTACGTGGAATCCATTTCAGAGGAGGAAAGCTTCTTGGTGTCTTTGTTGATGCATGGTTTATGGAAAAGGCGATAAGAAACAATTCGATGATATTCAAAGCATTAAATTCCACGTGGTTAATTAGTCGGTATTGAACAATGCGCTCAGATTTAAATGAGCCAATTATACGCTGTCGTTGGATTTGCACACCTGAAAAAAAGGTCGTTAATTTGGAAACTAATGAGAGAAGCTTAAGGTATTCTGTCATCAGGAGAACGATTAGAAATCATAGATAAAATATCATTGATACAAAACAGGAGAAGACAGAACGAAGACTTGGGAGACAAACACCAGCATTTATTTTGTGGACTGAAAATCGTCTAAAACAAGACGGTCCAAATGGTAATTTCTAATTCACCAAATAATTGTTTTATTCACCACAGGCCTTTCTAAGTTGTTTAACTTCTTCCGGTTATCCTCAGAAGGGTTGGTCTCATAACTACGGAAACTTGTTTCTCTGAACCCGAAAACCTCCTTACCAATACTCTGTTTACTATAAATTGCCAATACAAGTGTTATGGGAAAGCTTTATTTTTGCAAATGTAGTCACCACTGATTAACCCAAGAACTAATTAATATATTTATAATAATATGTATTAAAATGAAAAACAACCGCGAAAGCTTAAAAAGCTTAAAAACACGAAATGTTGATGCATTGAAAAGAAACAAATCATTTTAGCTATAGCTACCACTTCTACGCTAATGCAAATCATGATGGATTTGTCTTTGGATTTTGTTCAAGAGCTTTCTCAATTGGTGCTTTTTTAAAGCTTTTTACGACCACCAATGATCTATAATGTGCACTACATAAACCCTATTATATTTGCGCTCTTCTACATTTAAGGGGGATTTCACTGCAGTCTGAGTGAAAAGTCCGCTCTTCACTGGACTGACAATTTTTAGTGGGCAGAGTAAAGTCGGATAAATTTTATGTTCACATTAAATTCAATACTTTTTATTCGGTTCGAAACAAATTTTTTTACAACATTACACAAGCTTCTTCGTCGCTGTGTGTAACAAGTTGAATATTTGAATTTTTTTTACAGACAGCCTGTACAAATAAAGGTGGTTTTAAGTATCTTGAATGTTTAACCAAATTTGAACGTAATTGCTTGAGCCTTTAAGGCTGCAGTGCAGACGGACAGACAAACAAATATCATTTTTTCTCAATAACTTTTTTACATTGGGTGTCCATGAGTAACATTTTATAGTAAACTAGATAGAATGAAAATTGCTCGTAAAGACCGCAATTAGCATGTTGTAAAAAATTTCATTATATTCATGACAGTATACTATTTAAAAAAATATATATAGAATGTTCTCTTTTCTTTTAATGCTATTAGAGCAAGAACACAACAATACGTTTTTCTTTTCTACATTTCTGCTATGAAATGGCCAATGCCATATTTTCTAGCATTCTATTTTCCTTCTTTCTGTCAAAATGACATATAGTATACTAAATAAATTGCATGACTGGATCGCACGTACTTGTTCTTTTGTGCGGTCACAGCGTCGAATAAAATTTGAAAAATATTAAGGGAATTTCAAAGTTTTAATTCGATTTTCTGACTTTTGGTTGTTTGAAAAAAGTACGCAAAATAGTTTTAAGCGGGAAAATTTAGACGACATTTTTTTTCTTTAGAAAATGTGGAAAGGTGTATTTTTTTTAAATCGTTGGAAATAAGTTTATTTATTAACAACTTTTTTTTAAAATAAAAAAAAAATAATTCAAGAATGCAAACCTAAACACAAAAATTACTTACATTTAAAAACAAAACTAAAATAAAAAATCAATAACCCTTTGAAAATATTGATTTTTCAAAAAAATATTAAAAAAAACTATTAGAAAATACAAAAAAAATATTCGAAAATAATTTTATGCCGAATTTATTTGGCTGTCTATCTACATCTTCCTGAATATCAAATTTGATTGTAATCTGTTTAGCAGTTCTCGAGAAAGTCAAAGACAAAAAAAAAAACGGTACTATGGGGGGAGGTTTCTCGGAAAAAACAAAGTATGCAATAAAATTTGAAAACTAAATGTCTATCGATTAAAAAAACATTATGAATATCGTTCAACCAGTTTTAAAAAAAAAAAAACGTTTTTTGAAAAACGTTTTGAAAAAATATTTTTATTTTTTTTTAGCATGTCATAAGAAAATCTGTAGTTTTCATATGGGAAAATTATTAAAAAAAATCAATCAACCCGTTTTCAAAATATTCGAAACCCAATTTGTTTGTTAGGAAATTTTAAAAATCGAAAAAAAAAGTTTTTGAAAATTTTAAAATGCAATATTAATGGCATTCATGGACATCCTGTGCGCAGAATTTTATTGAAATCGGGATAATGGTTTACGATAAAACCGCATTTGAAAAAACCGGTTCTATGAGAGATACCGTTATAGAACAACTTTCGAAAAATTGATTCTAACTGAAAGATGTATTCTTGTAAAAAAATAGCACCATGAAAGTTTTATCATCGTTAGATTTATAATCGCTAGAGCCGTTTTCGAGAAAATCAAACTTTTTGTTAAAGATTGTATGGGAGGTACCGGTATTTTTCGGCCGTCAGACCCACGGTTTTTTTTCGGGTTACTGCCCCTTGCGAGGAACTGATAAAACCTCCAAGAGTAAGATATATCTCGAAAAAAGTGCAACTCATGCGGACTCAAAGGTAGATTATAGGTCCCTTCCTTTCTTGCAGATTCACAACACACACACAGGAATAGTTGAGAGTATAAGTCACTTAGACCTTGGCTCCTTAAGGAGCTGTCTCGCCAATAAATTTTTAAATTATTTTTTTTTATTTAAAAAAAAAATAAGAACTAAGGCCATTCAATCAAATATGAAGTAACGTAAGTTCTCGGATTGTGCTCTGGAAACTTAAAAAAATAATGAGCAATTTGAGCGTCTTTACTGATAAACACAGAAAAGGAACCCCCACATGGTTCAAGAAACATAACTTAAGGTCAATGTAAAGGCTTTTCTTGAAATTCTCATTGTAGATGATGAAATTGATATCGGTAGTCATCAGTTAAAAAATCGCAGGAAAAATTGGCTAGTATTGCAATATTAAAGCTTTCAGGGTTCTCAGATGAAAGGATAGATTTCCAGTAGTCCGAATGAGGACCCACGTGGCTACGCAGAAGTCAATCATAGTTTGCAAAAGATTTGACTTGTAAAGAAACAGAACTTTAAAACCATGCCTGGCGATCCAGATTGGCCCCAGGTTATTAAGAGAGTTTGTTTAGATGTAGGTAACGGTTGAATTGAAGGAGGGCACCAAATTTCGAATATTCGGCTTGGGAGTTGGAAGGAACGTTTCTAAAAAGGCGTGTTCAAATTCAAGACTTACTTATGATTATTAATTCTATAACCTTCCAAGGCCATTTGCCATAGCATGACTGCTGAACAATGAATCCTGATAAGTCTACTCGATTTGTAGGGAAATATAAGCAAACCACAAATTTTTACGAATCGGAAATTTTGAATGGGCACATATTTAGTCATAAAAGTAGTTTTAACATTCATTGTATTACAAGTTTACCAAAATGAATTCAATTATAAAATTTCGACAAAATATATATGCATTGCATCTAAAATTCCTTTGAACATTTCCAATGAGATGGATGATGACTGATGAAAGAAGGACAGGCAATTTCAGTTCATAAGACCCACTCATCTATCACAAAATCTATCCGTCCATTCCTTGAACAAGGATCGTTGAAATAATAAAATGCTAAATAATTAATACCTTCTTCCTAATACGGATATGCCAAAGGATGTGCGTAACGCATCTCGTGCAATTTATGTCAATTTCCAATTCCAAGCACGCCATTGTGCAACATACAAGATGCTGCTATGCCATTGGTGCAGGGTGTTGCAAGGACATTCGAAATTCAAGCTGAATTCTGGTCGAATCTATTCAATTAGCATACCTTTACAATATCAATACGCAATCCTCTTACAATAACAGCCAACAACAAAACCGAATATATAGTTTTGGAAAATTTATGATTATCCTTTGTTCGTTAGTCTTACACACTCACCGCAGACGCATGGCCTCCTGACGGTGTCCTTCCATACATAAAATTTGTGGGGGTGATATTGTACTGGCTCTTTGTTACTGTCCCACCAATGCCATATCATATATGGAACTTGCCCCATTTGGGATTGTTGAATGCATTAAACCGTGACAGTTGGTAAATTGCTTATGAATAAATCGATTGTCCTTTAAGGAAATAACTGTACCCAGAGATATTTAATAAACACAAAGGATGTTGTGGCTAATAAAATAAATTCAATAATGTCTTAATGAAGATTGTTGTACTAACACAAAATTCGTTGGTTGTGCACCACATGCAAGCTGATTGCACTTGCTGGTAATATATGTCATTTGGGGGATTTTCAATTAAGAATTTCATTTATTTGAATATTATTTAGCATTTTAGCACACACATGCCTGCAGTCATGTGGCACACGTTCTCGCCATATGCAATTTAGATCTGGCAATGCATTGCAGTTTATGTTTAAAATTTAATTTTAGACAGGGATGTTATAATTGTTATGCAATTTGTCTTTATTCAAAGAAGCTTGTAACGACTGACTGAGAGGCTGAGGAACTCTACCGTCCTGAGTAAAATTACAGAAATAATATTTTTTTGAGTTTGGAGGTTCTTGTGTTGAGGTCTGGGTTACGCAGAGTCGTGCTGGAAAAGAAGTCTTAAGTCTTTAGAATATTTTAAAGACAAACACAACTTTTTTAAAATAAAACAGTTTTTATTTAAAAATTAAACAGAGGCTGAGGTACTCTACCGTGCTGTTTTCAAATTAAAGACTGACAACCAACAACCAACAACCAAGTAATCTTAAGTATTCTGAGTTCGATTATTTATACAGCCATTTACAAAAGCTTAATTTTCTGCAGAAACTTTAAGAGCTTTTAGTTTGATATTTAATATTTTAAATGGCATTGCCAGATACTGTTAATTTTTATTTATTTATTGAAAGTGTTGCCAGAATGGCTTAATATTAACAAATATATACATAACAAAATTTTAATTACTTTTTAATAATTTTTTTTAGTTGTTACAAGCTACGTTAAAGTTTTTAAAAGGTAGGCTTTTAAAGGTGTCAAAAAGTTTGTGGTCTTTTCCAGAAATCTTAATTACAGCAACAATTGATCATAATTCTAGTATATCAGATGAAATGACGGAGAAACTGCGGTTTTTGGCTTTTTTAGGGAAATTAAAAAAATACCTTTTTTTGAAGCGCCATATCTCGGTAACGAATTGATATACAAATATAATTGTATGTTGTACAAAATAAACCTTAACGCTTTTACCGTACAATGTAAACAAAATAAGTTATGAATGAAAAACCAAAGAAACACAAACACAAAGTGCACGAGGTCCAAAACTTGAGAAAATGTTAATTTGACATCCCTAAATATAATCCCAAAGTTTCATTAAGTTCCGACCTTTGTCGTTCTAAGCCTGTTTTTTCTGACGGGATTATATTATTAATATTAGTAAAGGCAGCGAGAAGAGCTCACGGACGGGTTGCTTTTATCTACAGCCAAACAAGATCTTTAAAAGAGTAAAAATAATAATAATAAAAAACAAGAATAATCCTTAATCTTAATAACGTGGAAAATGGAGCTTGAGAGATGATTATTGATTATGTAGGTGGTTTGCAGTCTGAAAATTCCTTGTGCGGCCAAAAAATAAGCTAACGGAGTTTTTTTTGGAACGATTAATCCAAGTTCGAGATATTTGGCTCAAAGCGGGGGTTTTGAACAAAGAACAAACGATTCCACCTGACTGTTTGATTCCTATCGTGTGTAGAATAGAGGCGGTTCTCTGGGAATGTTTCTCTCCCAATGAAATGGGAGAGATCTGATCCGTGTCATTGCTTAAGTGAACAGGAAAGCATATAAGAGAATATTGGAAGAAAACTTTTTGATCTCAGGGCTTAGATTGACTGGCGAAAGATTCGAAAGATTTAAAATTCTTTTAATGCATTTCAAATTTTATTCGACGATGTGACCGTACTGTAAGTGCGATCCCGTCGTACAATTTATTTTACTTGGGATTATAGCTACTAATAATGCAATGTTGCAGATTAAAAAATGAAAATAAATAATAATTGAGAAACATATTTGAATTACTGGCAAAATTCTGTCTGTCTGTCTGTCTGAACAGATGTATATTGGACTACAGCCTAAGCCGTTGGGCCAATCGTCTTCAAATTTAACATATACGGATATTTGACATTCTACTGGAGGACTTTTTTTTTTAAATTTTTTTAGCTCAAATAATAACGGTACCTGCCTCATATCCGTTAAATAATTGCTTGTTTTTCTCGGAAACGGCTCCAATAGTTTTTATGAACAAAATCAGTGCAGTGTAAGTGTGATTATGGTTTGAAGAAAAAAACGTTTTTTTTTAATTTCTCGAGAGTTGGTTAACCGATTACAATCAAAACTTTAAATTGAAATATTTTCGATTCGGGTTAGGATGCGGTATTGTCTATTCTCCGTTGTGTCCGTTGCTGGTTCTCTTGTAGAACGGAACTCTGTCATTATACATTATATCCTCGAATCGGTGATCTGTGATGGCTCGAATGTTGAAGTAGCGATGTTTGGGCTCTAGTTGTTTTTTTTTTATAATTAACGCCCGCTCAAGGGACTACTTGTTTCCCTTTTAATGTAACACACTGCGCGGGCATTCGGAAGATAGGGAGGGGAGAGATAGGAGGTGTCGATTAACATTGGTTTTGAATGTTTGCAGATCAAAATAGCAAGGGAAAATCTCACCGAACCGATTTATTGGGATTAGTTTGGTGTTATTCTAAAGTACATAGCGTTTATTTCTTATATTAATATTGGTCTTTTTTGCGCAAGATTTCTTCAAGGCAAAATCAAAATCAATTTTTAACTATGTTTGTCTTTGGAATGTATTTATCAGATTAATTCTCTAAGACTTTAAACCTGATGGAGATGTTTTTATACGAACATCATTCGTTAATTTCTGTATTTATTTGTTCAAGGATGACGTTGAATGTTTCTATTTTGAATTTTTGTTGTTCCCTGAGTGAGCTCAACATCTCCGTCTCTTGACTCGTCCAGTTGCAACTTTCTGATCCTTTTTTTGCTTATTGAAATCATACTGCTTTCTAAAAATAAGAGATATTATTCTTCTACGTAAAATTTAAGCATAATTCGTGAGGTTGCAACTAATTCATATAGTCACAATTCATTCATCATAATCTCAACCACAAAACTGTTAAGAACGCATTTTCGAATCCTTCGAGATGTATAATAATGCCTTCACTTTCTGTAATGAGTGCTTCGTAAATATCGTGGAGTATGTACAAATGTACATTTCTTAACATTCCATAGTTATTTTGTAATAGTTTATTGTGTTAGGAACTTGTACCTATGTAGTACGTGTGATTTAGGCTCAATAATCAAAATAAAGATACAAATTATGAATACTTACCTAAAACTGATTTTTTTATTTTATTTTTTACTTTTTGTATCTATCAATGCCAGATTTTGCCGCCCACAAAATTTGCCGCTATGGGTTGCAGCCCCACCAGCCCTTCATGCTAAGCCACCATTGAAGACCAGTTCATATATGTCCATGATCATCCGCAGACAGATTTCCCGTGGTTTTATTTTGTATATATCGTGTTGTTTACCGAATGGTTTTTTTTTTAAATCAATCCAACACAATGTTCAAATCTCTTGAAAAATCTCGATATTTTTTCAATTTAACTAGACTAAGTTAGTTTCTAGAACATCAGCAATCTGCCAGTGAAAATTCCGTCAAAATCGGTTCAGCTTTTCTCGAGATTACCCGGAACCAACAGACAGAAAGACAGACAGACAAAATTAAAAAAAAAATTGGGTTTATGTTAAAAGTACTCTAAACACACATAAACATACTTTCATGTGCATCATGTAAAAAGCTGTTATTTTGATATTAAACACAGATACTTAATTCTTATTTATGTGTAGGTATAGATATCTATTTCACATATCCAAAATTGACTTTTATAACATCACTGATAATTGCACAAAATATACTAATATCTGCAATTTTCTTTGAGTAAATATAAACGGAATCATATTAAATTTGGTACATTTTAATAAAGAAACTAAAGTTATTGAAATCCCATTTAAGGATTTGAATTCCTTCTTTAGAATTGCATCTAAAGTGAGTTTACACGGCAAATATAGCGCTTGGGGTTGGAGATGTGAATTAAGTGAAAAAGTTTACCTTTTTGGGCTGGAAGCCATTTATTGTGCTCTGAACCGTTATTACTGTTAAAATATTGAATAGCAGAAATGGATACCGGAGCCAACTGAGTTCCTCTTAAAATGTACGGATGAAAGATAGTACCTGTCTAGTGCCTAAGTGCCTACCTACCTTACCTAACCTTCTTCTGCAAATGCAAAATGTGATAAATATTTATGCAGATTGTTATGTATGGAGCTATGGTTTTAAAATTGTTGGCAACGGAAACGTTTATATTTGGATGTTGTCGTTGGTGACCTTGGGCGTTTAATAAAATAAGACTGCATTGAAGTAAATGAAATCCAAGGTTGTTTTGCTTGGATGATAAATAAATAGTTTTGATGAAAGCTCATCAAAGAAGGTAGGTATAGGAAGCAAGGTACTTAAAATAAACACAGCTTTTCTTTGAATAGAGTTAATAGTAAAATGTAAACACGGTTATTGAGATGATTTAAAGGATTCGTACAGAACAAAAAAAAAATTAAATACAATCAAACAAATTTGGCACAAGAACTTGACTTGAATTATAATATCTTGCTGAATTTTTTTTTTTTGTCATAAGAATATAACGGAAAAGGTTTAAGAAAGCTAGAAGCCTTGGAACAAAACAAAGTATTGGAAAAGCTGACAAACTTTTAAGAGAAAGGTCTTGAAGATCGAAAGTTTCGTAGGCCGTTATATTCAATATTCATCAACAACCTCTTTTCTGAAACTACTGCCTATGCTATTGAATTATTTTTCTGACAACAGTTCTTTCATATTTTTTTCAGATTTCCAACCATGCTCTTTGGATGTAGAACTGCAATACATAAATGTTGTTGACATTTTTCATTCTATTCTCTTGACAACAAGCATAGAAACTTTTCTGCTTACAGAGAACTTCTTTGTACCAAATCCTAAATTCTAACATCTGAGTTTGCTGATCCAGAAGACAATCTTTCCCTTCTTCGAAATCTTCGATAATAGCAGTCCGTGATGTCAATAACGTCGATGGACTATTGATACAATTAAAGAAACTGATACACCAATTATTTGAATTTCTTTCGTAATGTCTTCCCACTTCATGACCTCGAGTATTCCTCGGAGTATCTCATTTCATCCTGATAGGTATACCATCAATGTACTATCGCCTCTAGGAACGTTGGACCACTGTATCATTTTGGCAAATTTCTCGTGCTCCATCTTAAAAGTTAGAAAAAACATCCGAAAAAGAACCGTATGTCGTTACGAGAAAGCCAACTGGAAAGGTTTAAACAATTTCTTTAATAACTTTAATTGGTCACTATGCTTCCTCGGTAGTAACGTAGATTGTAGTGCCGATATGATTACAAATATAATTTTACTTGGAATGGGAAAATTTATTCCAAATAGACTAAAAACTATCAAACCAAAAGTAAATTCTTGGTTTGACTCAAACTGTAAAGGGGCTATCAGGGTGATAGAAGTAAGTTTCTGATATTTTAAAGCCAACCCTTCTGAGGAAAATCGGAAGAAGTTTAAACAAGCCAGAAAGATCTGCAATGCTCTTATTCAAAGAACAAAATTTGTACACGAGCAAAATTTAAGGAAACAAATATTAACATGTCAAGGAAATAAAAATTTTTGGTCTTTTGTAAAAAAAGATACATAACTCCACTTCGTCTTCGGTTCCGACGCTTGTCCATAATGACAATTCTGTGATCAACTCCCAAGCGAAAGCTGATTTATTTGCAACATTGTTTGCAGCTAATTCAACGTTGCCTCAGTGTGATATGGCTCCTCCTGTATTTGATAACGTAAATGGTTTTATGGGACAAATTTTTTTTCGGGCTCGTTCAGTTGCAAGAGTTCTTAAAGATCTCGATATTCACAAATCCGCTGGCCCGGATAGTATTTCCCCTATAGTTCTGAAGAGATGTGCTTCCACGCTGGCAAAACCACTGTGTAAGCTTTTCCATTTTTCGTATTCTACAGACCTCTATCCAAGAGGATGGAAAACTGCATTTGTCAACCCCATACCTAAAAAAGGCGTATCTTCATCTCTCTTTAACTACCGACCAATTGCACTTATATCCCTTCTTTCCAAGGCCATGGAAACGCTGATAAACTATCAGATTAAGAAATATCTTGAGACACGGAAACTTCTAAATGACCGGCAATACGGTTTTCATAGCAATAGGTCCACTGGTGATCTGGAGAAAGTAAGATTATATTACATATTGCACTTGATATTTCAAAAGAATTTGAAGCTCCTTTCTCGAAAATGCGTGCATTTGGAATCGGCGAACCTCTTATTCGATGGATTTGAAATTACCTTTCGGAACGTTCAATTCGCGTTGTTTTGGATGGCTTCCTGTCTGATAGTTACAAAATAAATGCTGGTGTGCCCCAAGGCTCCGTTCTGTCTCCGACACTCTTCCTTATTTTTATCAATGATCTCTTGTCTAAGACTTCTAATCCATTAAATTGTTTTGCTGATGACAGTACCCTCAGCTTGTCATACTCGTTTCCACATTCACTTCCCTGTTCTGCAACGGCAACGTATGATTAGTTCATTAAATATTAATCGTGTGTAATATTAAATGTGTGTGCCTGCTGTCGTTAAAACATAACCTACCCCCCATGCCACTATCCATGAGTGGTACTTGCATCGAGGAAACTGAACAGCTTTGCGTTCTAGGTATATGTATCACGAACCACCTTCTGTGGAATGAACATTCATATATGACATCGCCAAAAATGCTACGAAATATTTAGGTTTTCTTAGACGATGCAAGAAATTCTTCTGAACGTTAGATCTGGCTACTGTTTATAAGGCGTACATTCGCCCGAAGCTTGAGTACAATTCTCATATTTGGGCTGGTGCCCCTGTAACTCACTTGCGATTCCTAGATAGAATACAGAAAAATGCATTGAAAATGATAGGGAATAAGGATATAACAGAAACTAGAACATCGTCGAAATGTTTCCTGTCTCTCCTTATTCTATCGATTCTTCTATAAACAATGCTCCAGCGAAATAGCCAGTTGCATTCCTCCCCTTAAAAGTTTTTCCCCGTAATACTCGTACCGCTAGGAATGCTCATAAATTTACCCTTGAGCCTAATTTCGGACGCACTGTTAAGTATAGAGGCTCATTCTTTAGCCGGACTACATGAATGTTTAATGCTTTACCGGGCTCGATTTTTCCCTTCCATTACGATTTACAAACGTTCAAATACAATGTGCATCGGTACCTCCTTTCATCTTCTATCCAATTTTCCTAAATCCTCGCACTGTGTTAATACATGATAAGGGTAGTAACAACCCCTTGAGTGCGTGCAGATTATAAAAAAAAAATAGAAATCGTAATGTGTAGACGAGTGGTGATTAGAATTGGGTTCTTAATAAAAATTCCTGGAATATTGGCTTTACATTTATATATATCTCTTTAATTAACGAAATTATTAATAATTAATAAAACAAATAGTACCAACTTCTACCAAGCTTTCCTTCTCCTTTGAAGGTAAAAACTGATTTAATGTATTAATTCTCTCCAACTCTTGTATCAAAGTCTCAAAGGCTCAACAAATCCCTTCTTCGGTGTAAATAAGTCTGAAAGAAAATAATTTAAAAGCACGCGATTATCTGTAAAATGCATCTCTGAACTTAATGGTGTGTTATAAAAAAAAAATAGGAAGTTTATTTGAGGAGCTAGCTTTGAATATTAATTAAACAAAGTGCATAGTCACATAGTCACTCGAAGGCCATTGAAATCTGTATCCTTTTTTGCGTACCAATATTGCTTTGCAGATATTCCTATGGGAATTGCATAGAAGTTGAAATTAATTAATACATTCAGATTGAACATTCTCCAGGGACAACAGTGCTTTTGTGTTCTGTCAATAGTGTAATCGAAATTCATTTGCTATATACACTGCGTATCAATAGAAACGGTCGGAGTTGAGTTTGTTTTTTTGGAAATGTTTCTTACAAAATATTAATTATTCATTGCTTGCTATGGACAATGTTCCAACTTTTTGTGGCTCAAATTCACTGGCCGCAAGCATATTAACAGTAAAAAATATTTGTCATTTGTAAAAAAAATATTAAAAACTCCTCAACATCTTCGTTTCCAATACTCATCTTTAATGACAAACCTATTGTCTACTCTTCAGAGAAGGCAAACTTGCTCGCAGCTCATTTCACTGCCAGTTCTACGCTGCCTCACACGGCAACGTTGCTTCTCCTTTACTTAGAATGTAATTTTTTTTCCTGGGACAGATTTTTTTCCGCACTCGTACAGTTCTCAAAGAAATCGATATACAAATCCGCTGGCCCGGATGGTATACCCCCATTCTTTTGAAGAGGTGTTCTTCCATATTGGCAAAGACACTGCGTAAACTTTTCCATCGCTCCATCTCTTCTCTAGAAAATGGAAAACAGCATTTTTCCAGCCTGTCCCTAAGAAAGGTGACCCATCTTCCCCTTTCTCCTACAGATCCATAGAACTTACGTTTTCTTAAGCCAACGCTGGTTAACCGTCAGCTTAAGGAATATCTCGAAGACCCAAAGCTTCTCCATGAGCATCAGTATGGCTTTCGCAGTAATCGTTCCACTGGTGATCTGATGGCATATCTCACCAAACAGTGGAACAAATCTTTACATCGCTGTGGTGAAAGTAAGATTATTGCTCTTGATATCTCCAAGGCATTTGATAGAGTTTGGCATGAAGCTCTGTTATCGAAAATGCGTGCTTTTGGGATCGATAATACTCTTGTTCGTTGGATATCTTCTGGACCGTTCAATACAAAGTTTCTCCCGCAATACACGTCTCGCAAGAAATGTTCCTCAGTTCAACATTGAGCCCAATTTTTGACTTACTGAGAAATAAAGAGATTCTTTTTTTACCCGAACAACACGAATTTGGAATAATTTACCCGGCGAGGTTTTTCCTTGCAATTTTAATTTGAAAGCTTTCAAAATCATTGACACCTTCTGTCCTTCCTTCTGTAATCATTCTATGGTAGCGCAGTAGTGGTTCATTTATTCCATAGTTCACCCTTGCAGAAGCAGTATAGAAAAATATTGGGTTGCTTTTTGTAAACGTCACCATTGATTCCTTCATCTGCCACATGAATGCAAGGCGAAGTAGTTTCTTTGTGTTAAAACTCCTCCCACCTCTCTTGTTTGCTGCCTTTAACATATTAAAGGTCATAATACTAAAATTCATACTAAGGCAAGTGTTTTACATACCTAGCTGCTTTTCAAACCACTTCAACAATAAAAGAATTTTAGAAATAGGATCAGTGACTCGCGATATAATAGGAAGTGGTTTTTGTTGCAGCCCCAAAATGTAATGCAAGATTTGCAGAAAGCATATTAATTTTTTTTTAATTTTTAAGCATGATAAAATAATTATAAGAATTAAAATAGAAAACAGAAATCTGGTGTTTTCATTCAATATTCGAAATCCTTTTCTTCTGGCACACCGCAAAAATGTATGATAAAATAAGTGGTTTCAAGCAGTGACTCGCAGTGTATATATGAACCGGTATGCAGTATATGTTTTATATTTTTTTGTTTGGTAACTATAAAACTAGTTGAACCATTTAATTGACTATGTTTATGAAAATCTAATGGATATTTTGAATTGAATTTCGGTAGCAATTTGATGGCAGCGACCGATAAACTTCCGATACGGATTACGGTTAGCTGATTGTCTGAAACACCAACATAATATTGGATTTTAAATAAATTCTAATTTGTTCGACACTGTTTGGAAAGTCATTAGTTTTGGATTAGATGGGATAACTTTTGCTGACATATTTACAGATTGAAATATACATTTTCATATCGAAAGTCCAAAAATACTGTATTTGTGAAACATAAATGATAATTGGTATTTCCGTAAGTGAAAAATTGTCATTTAAAAAAGAAAGGACATTTTACTAAAAAGTTCAAATACAGCTTTAACCAAGGGAAGTAATTTATGTTAAAACCGTTTATTTCAACCATAATTATTCTTGAACTAAGCGCAGCTAAAGTGGAGCTTTTTTTCTATTTTCCTATGCATTTCTATTTTAAGGTTTTATTCACTTTTGATATTCACCTTTGAGTTTTATGTAAAAAAGAAATGCAAAAGCCATTCTTTTTTAATGAGGTGTTCATTCAAATGCATGCCTTAAAAAAATGATAATAAGACGGCCACCCTGGCTTCCAGGAACCAGTCAATGGCTTTACTTTCTTGCATATTTTAAATTTTCTTGGCTATTCATTTCTCTCTAAGGAGATCCTTTATCTCATCCATTCCTTAAGTAGAAGGATAAGTTTTTGCCATCATCTACATTCCCCCCCCCATTCAACCTGGACCTGAGCCAATTTGTATTCCTCTTTTTTTTGTCCCATTAAATGGCAGTCGCATTTTTATAGCAATTAATCATCTTAATGCACCATGTGCCCTTAATTATTCACAATAGCTAGAGCAACGCCTACGTTAGACTCTGATTTATTCATGGGCTCACCTCTGTTGCTCCCTGTTGATCCTATTCCAGCCTCCTCCGGCCGGCCGTAGCCAGGCCAGGACCAGGCACAAAACAGTTTAAACATCGACAAATGTGCGAATTGCCATAAAAATTGCAACACCAACACTATTATCCTGAGGTGCTGCATTGTGGACCTCAATTCCAATCGCAATTCGAACAAGGGGTTGGATGCAATGCAAACATCTGCTGGTAATATCCTTCAAGTGGTAGATATTCCAATGGATTACACTCTATGGCACCATCTATATAGCCTTATTGGAATGGATAACGTCCTGGGTTCTTGTATAGAATGGAACCACCTGCTGTGCCTATATAAGGATGTGGGGGTTCTATGGAGCTATTCAGACAGGAACGGCCATACGATCGCAACTATTTCTTGTTTGGCTATCTTAATTAATATTCAAATTGAAGTTCACGTTTCTGTCCAAGCGCAGAGGTCCTGGCGCTCTGGTCTAGTCTTTCTTAATATACGGAATTCCAAAATGCGTGCAAGATGGTTAGCACATTTGTAAGGTTATTCCTTGCACAGTCTATATAAATTGCTGACCTACATTTGTGTGGATATCTATTTACCTCTAGATTGTATGTGAAAAGGGAGTTTGGTGGTTGGTCTTGGCAAGGCGAGGCAGAGTATCCCCAAAAGCATCAGTAGGGGGTCCTGTCCATTGGTTGTAATTGATGTGCTTCGTTTTAATTGAACACCTAAAATCGCTTGGATGGGTATTTATGTAAGTGTTGGTGGGAGAGTGTTTTTAAGTGAAACGCAATGTTTCGAATCGAATACAGTGGGGCCTAAAAAAATTACTTCCTTATTGAATTAAGAACTTAAAAAAATGTGGATCAGCGAGAGGGGCTTATAATTTTATAATCTGAACCGTTTATTGGGGAATTTTTTTAAAGCATTTAAAGTTTTTATTTAAAGAATGAATTAGAATGACGTCATGATGTTTTTCATTTGTGCATGAGAACGAAGTTCACATAACTGAATTGGATTTAGTTCTATTTAAGTGAAAACTAACTCCATCAGTGGGAAAAAAACAGAGCCAGACAAAGAATTCAACATTCGTGTGGTGCGATTAAAGGAATAAATTATAAACAAAAGAGAACGTTTCAAATAGGGTTCCAAGGGTAAACTGATGGGTAGTGCGAGATTATGTTTGTGAAAATAAAATAAATTGCACGACTGGATCGCACATACTTGCTCATATGCGCGGTCACATTGTAGAGTGAAATTTAAGAAAATTAAAGTGAACATCAAAGCATTTTTTGATTTTTGTGACTTTTGAGTGTTCGAATAAAGTGTGTTAAATTGTATTGAGTGAACTTAAGCACAAAAACAACGTACATTTAAAAACAAAATTTAAAAAAAAATCACTTACCCGTTTTCAAAATATTAATTTTTCAAAAAAAAAAAAAATTAAAATTATTAAAAATACAAAAAAAAGTTTTGGAAAAAAAATTAATGCGAAGTTACTTAAGCTACCTACATCTTCTTGAATATCAATTTTGATAGTAATCGGATCACCAGTTTTTGAGAACGTAGAAGAAAAAAATTGGTCCTATTGGAGGTACCGTTTTTAGACCACCATATTAATTTTTTTTTCACCAAAATATAAAGCTCAACTGCAGTAGTACACGGATTTTTTTCATAAAAATTCTTGAAGCTGTTTACGAGAAAAATAAGATTTCACATAACGGTTATATGACAGGTACGGCCCTAAAATTGGACCTTCCTCTTCTTCCTCGGATTCGTTACCTTCAAATAATAGCTTCTCGCGTATCGCATATCAACAAATACCTTAATTTTTTCAAAAACCACAATAGCTTGGAAATGTCAGTGTTGTTTTGAAAATCAACAGCGAATAAGAGAATAGTTGTTTAAAATCGCGTGAATTGAATTGAATTTTTTTTTCATTATCAGTATGTGGTAAGTATCGGGGGGCATGCTGCCCCCCAGCAACCGCCCTGCTTGGGCTCGTTATAGGATTTGGAGTAGGTGGGATATAAGTCTCAAAACGTAAAACTGGGACTTAAGTCGCGGGACTTATGTCCCTGCGCCGTATAAATAACCTTAAGTTTTAAATTTGAAGGCGATTAGCCCAACCGTTTAGGCTACAGTCTAAAATACATCCGTACAGACAGACGGACAGAATTTTGCCAGTAACTCAAAAATGTTTCTCTATCATCGTAATGCCCTGCAAACCCCGAAATTTTATTTTGTGTATTGAATACGTATGAGATTCTTGTGAGAAGCAGCCCATCAGCCATACGTTTCGTGCCACAAAAATGCAAACGTATTAGTAGTCCCATAAGAAATGTACAGGGACCATTATACATATGTCGCTGAACGGGTATTTTTCAGTTTGTAGGCGAAGAGAGAATTATTCTCTCAGTTGTCGTTCTCGTTTCTTTTTTCTATGCTCTAACGCAAATTTGTGTAAAGAGTTAATACATTTTTTGGCGCGACAGCTCCTTAAGGAGCCAAACCTAGTGACTTATACTCTCAACGGTTCCTGTATGTGTTGTGAATTCGCAAGAATGGAAGGGACCTACAATTTACCGCCGAGTCCGAACGGCTACATGAGATGCACTTTTTCGGGAAAAATTTTACTCTTGGCAGTTTTGTCAGTTCCTCGCAAGAGGCAGTATTACCGAAAAAGTTGGCTCTGACGGGTGAAGATTAAGAACACGTAAATACCAAACAAATTATAAAAACTGGGTTTGGTAAATTTCATTTTTCTCGAACACTTAAACACATAATTTCATTTAGTTTTCATTGTTCAATTAAGAATTAATAAGAGTTATAAATATTAAAAGCAAATTTCATCCACATCATCTCAATTTTAAAAAAAAAAATCAATATGAACTATATTTTTAAAATATTTTTTATATAATTTTGAGTTTGAAATAAGTTTTTTCTAAAGATTTTATAGATATTTAAAGATTTAAAACACTATATGATAGAGCATTAGTTGCCGTTGATTTTAAATATATTTTTTTTCAATGCAAGTGTTTTTTTAGAAAATTGCCCCCCCCCTCCTGGTATTCAGGAATATATAGTCAGCCAAAGTAATTTCACACTAAAATATTTGCAAAAAACTTAACTTTTGTATTTTTAATAACTCTTTTTAATTTTTTTTGAAAAATCAATTGTTTGAATTGATCTTTTTTTAGATTTATTTTAAAATGTAGATTTTTGTGCTCAAGTTTGCGTTCTTGAATATTTTTTTTTAATTTTTTAAAACAAGTTATTAAGCAAAAAAAACATTTTATTTAAAATCCTTTCCTAGAATTTTGAAAAAAAAATTTCATTCTTTTTCACATCTTTCAAAGAAATAAAATGGCGTTTAAATTATTCGGCTCAAAACAATTTTCCGTACTTTTTTCGAACAATCAAAAGCCACAAAAATCTAATAGGAACCTAAAATTCTTTTAATACTATTAGAATTTTATTCGACGCTGTGACCGAACATAAGAGCAAGTACGTGCGATCCAGTCTTGTATTTTTTTTTACTAAACAAAAAACTAAACTTTGATTTTTTCGAAACACACTGTTTTTGTCTTTTAACTTCACTTCTAGATCCGGATCCGGACCATGCACTATGTGATTGTGAACGATGATGTTTGGTATTCTATCGCCGCAATGTCCACAAGTAAGACACTTCATTGCTTACACTGTAGCTCGTTTGCTTGACCATAAATACAACCAACGGATCACTCTCGAAACACTAAACCCATTGCCCAGAAGCAGTAGCATTATGCCCAAAGAGGACTTCCGAACACCAGAAGGCGAAACCCGGAGTAAAACTTTCAACAAAAACAAAATTCCTCAGGCTTAATCTTCGGGGATGATGATATAAAGTGTTGGTAGTTTCCTATTAATTATCCTGATGGATATCGTAAATAACTATCAGCAGAGTACATACCAGTACTCCAACTTCCACTTTATACTAGATAGGTTGCACATCAAAAAGGACACAACAACAATTATTAAAGCCCCGGACACCAAAGAGGGAATTGCAATTGTTTTTCATTTTTGCTCGATTAATTTGCATCATGGGAGTCGATTTGTAAATTTTTTTTCGGAGGCGGTTGCACTTTTTGTCCAGCAGACAAAAGTTCAATACAAAAAAAATTGACTTTGTGTTCCAGGATGTTATCTGGAAGCACCAAATTGAAGGTCAAATACGCGAAATCAACATTCAAAGGCTTGTGCCATGGCGGCTCACTTTTTGTTCGTTGTTTTCTTGCAACGGGCATCGATTTCAATTTGAACAACAGCATAACGAAGGAGGAAACAAATAAAAAAGCGATCTGTATCCTTCCTCTTTGAAATTCCTCAACTGGAAAATAGGAATGCCATTCACCAGTGTAGAGGGCGGTAAGCAATGAAAGCAAAGAAAGTAAAAAAAAAAATAATTTATCCATGACTCAGTGAAGAGAGCCGGGGGAATTGCAGCAAAAATTAGAAGGACCTCAGAAGTGAGACAGATACTCAGTACTTTGGTTGCACTGATTTGAAGTGGTATGCAAATTCGAATTCCATTACTGCGACATGGACACATAAAAGGTAATCAGCCGGTTGAATGGATTTCGAGTTGCCTTTTAAGATGGGGCAGATCGATTGAGGACATTTTGATATCCTTGCAGTTAATTTCTTGGTATCTTTGTCGGGGCGATATAGAAAAAACTGCGGGTTATGCAATTTTATTTTGCGCTTTTTTGTATGCAACCATAACACTCTGTTGAAATGCTTGCGGATGAAGGCGTGAAGGTTTGAAAAGGGTCGACGCTGGTATGGACTCCAATCAGGAAGATTTGACCTCTTATATAAATCCAAGCAAAAAAAACATCTCCTATACGGTCTTAGATCCAAATATTTCGTTTGGTCATATATGGTATTCATTAGGTAGTTCGGTCTTGCTGGACCTGTAGGCTTCCGTTTCATCTGATGAATTCTTCCCCTACCGACTAAACTGGTTGTAAGAAGAAGTGCCTTGCGGAGACCGATTACCTCCCTTGTATCCTGCGTTCAAAAACATTAACACTCGTTGATGTAACTACTATAGAAGCCCAAAGTTCTTCACAAAGAGGTTAGAGGACGATATGATAGATTTGAATGTGGTGTGGAAAAACCTACATTTATTTGTCTTAATTACAATATAACTTTGAAATTTAGAAACTTATAGCTGGAATCGTGGTCATCGGGAAGGGTGGACAAAGTTTAAGGCAAGTTGAACCAGTTAATATTCGAATTAGCATTAGCAGATTAATTGCCTTAAAAGGTCTATTTTTCAAATAATAATAATATTTTGGGTATCGGTACCAATAAATAGTCAATGAATGAGGAAAATGTCGGATATTTTGACCATCGTTTCGTGAAGCTGAGAGCTGAAAAAAAATGTTATTCCAATGTCACGAATTCAATTGATTGACCGTGGAGGAGACAGGGGATCTAATTTGATGCGCTTTGTGAAAAATATTTTATTGAAATCTTGCAATTTTAGGTTTGAAACATATTTAGGAGTAGCAGATTCAAGAGTTTTTAATGGCCATGTTGCGAAGCAGGTTTCCACGGGGAACTTCTTTGGGGCAGTAGAAGGGCGGCGGCACGCTTGTCGTTGCACGGCTATAGGCTCGACGGATTGGGAGTGGTTCTTGCCGCTTCCACTGTTCCTCCTGTTCGGCAAACAAAATTATCGTGCCAAGGTAAAAAAAATAAGGATCGCCCCACGTTGGGCGCCATTGTCCCAAAGAAGTTCCCCCGTGGAAACCTGCTTTGCAACAACCATTTCAATATTTAGTTTATAGCAAGACTAAAAAGAAAGGGCCCTATGGGCTGTCAGAGGTAACTAGGAAATGGCTACTTAAAGCAGATCAATCGCAGAAAATTGGTTTTTTTAGATGAGAAAAAATTAATTTCAATAAAATGGGTTCTAAACTAAAAAGATAGCTTAAAAAATTATAAGCATGCTGGAAATTTTGTCAAGTCCTTATCGAAATCCGTTAAAATAAAATAACTTCCTTGCATTGTTTTAAGGCTGAGAGGTTTTATGATATATGGTTAATATAGAATAACCTTTGATAAACTTCTTTTTTTCCAGAGGAGATTTGTAGAAAAACAATTAACAATGCAGCTTACGGCAAAAAGATGACAATTGTTTACTTGGCACTTTAGACCCTTTTTGTGAATGAGGGCTTAAAAAGAGGATTCCCATATCTGCTGAAAAGTGAAGAAGAATTTTTTTACAAATATGGACCAATCGAAATATAACCCAGGGACAAATTTATAAATAACTTAAAGTAACAGTGTCAAGAACGGCGACAGATTAACTGATAAAAGTTGCAAGAAGATTAGTGATAGTGAGAGAATCAAAAATGTTTTTTTTTCAATTTCGAAAGAGAGGGAGAAGGGATAGGTACCCAACTCAATTATTTTATGTTCTCCTTCATTTTTTTCTGCCTTGCGAAGTAAACTAAGCACAAAGCATAACACAAAAAACCATGGCCTTAATTCTTTCTCTCTCTCTAATAAAATGCCCCTACACTAGCACTCCAAGCGGCTCGTGCGGCAAAGATTTGTTCGCTTCCCATGATAGTACTATAGAAGTTTATACACAATGCTATTTGGCAAATAATTGAAAAATACGAAATGATGTTGTCTTTTCTTATTTTTGTTTTCTCTCTTTTTTTGTCTACCTTTTCTTTTTTTAATATATACATACATATATGTAAATATGATATTAATTTAAGTTTATATAATTTTAGGATTAATTTTTTTTAATCAAAAAACTTACTTAATCACATCTAAAGCTTACAAATTTTATAAGACACATGTTTTAACTGTAAGTGATTTTGTAATCAATAACATACAAGTATAAATACAAAAAGTGAAGGGGGGACCTACACCTATGTATGTATGTAGGGACCCAAAACAGTGAGAAACATAACCAGCAAAGAGAAATTTCCTGAAATTTGTTTCTCAGAGTTCGAGTTACGAAGCATATAAATATACCAAAGTGGAGGAGTAGAAGATTTTGTAATGTAATTATTGTTTCTTATTTTTGTTAAGTTTTTTTTTTGATTTTTCATAAGTTTTAAGTTAAAAACAATTTTTAAACAAAACTTTAAGAAAACATTGTATTTGTATTTGCTGTTTTGTGCTTTTTCGTTGTTTATAAAGTTTAAAATAGTGATTTTTAATTTCTTACATATATTTCTGGATTTACTTTCTTCTTTCTTTGTTTGTTTTTTGAGTTATTTTCAACTTTTGTGTTTATTGAGAATTACTCTCGTCATAATATTTATTATTTATTTTTCATTTGACCCAAAATTTTAGTTTGAATTATAATTTGTATTGCATATTTTTGGGCATACAAATTCACCAAAAATACTTACATATTTTCCGTCAACTCGTGTTCTTTTTAAATCAATTTTACTGCATAGTTTTTGGCTGAATTAATTGTTATTTGATTAATTTGTCTTATAACTGTGTCACATTAACGTTAAAATAAATTGTCTGCACTGCAAAAAAAATTATAGGCGACGGAGGTTATGTGGAGGTATTGTGTTTGCTCATCCTCATATGAAATGCGCTGGCCTTAATGTCAAGCTGATTGAAGACCTTCTAAAAATTGGTTATGGTTTGAAATGGAAAACAAAATTACCTGCATCTAATTTGTCTTTTAAATGCGTAAAAATGATTTTTTCATATGAACCTCGGATCATCTTCTTATAAAAGCTTTGCTCCTGATCTTACCGTAAGGCTGATCCTGTCTCCAAATTTTTGGCCAAAATGTACGGTAGCCACGAATTTAAAAACAAACCAAGAAGAGGAAATGTTGCTCAGATTCCTATTTTCGCACCGTCAAAAAAGTAAGTATCTACTACCAATGAAATCAAAGCTTAATACCTTTTATTTAAACTGTATAGATCCAACTTATGATGTCATAATACTAACAGAAACCTGGCTTAATTCAGCTGTTCCTGATGCTGAGATCTACCCCCTGAATATAATATATACCGAGTAGACAGAAATTCAGCAAACAGCGTCTTTAAAAAAGGATATGTGGCGTATTAATTGCTGTTAAATGTTGTCTGAATACTGAACTTGTTCTTACCAAACTGATGTTTTCTAGGCTGACCTCAGTAAAGCATTTGATAAAGTATGCCATTCCATACTTCTACATAAATTAGAAAAATATGGTATTCAAAAGTGGATAATTGATTGGATAAGAAAAAATCGTACAAAATTCTTAATTTTTAAACACTGCACTTCTAAAATAATAAATATTTTATCCGGAGTTCCACAGGGAAGCCACATTGGTCCACTTTTGTTTCTTCTTTTTTATTAATGACATTACTTCGGATATTTCATATTGCAAGATTTTGAAATTTGCTTACTTCAAATAGTTCTATGGCTTTATGGACCCGAATAGATAATTATTCTTACAACATGACATTGACAAAATTTTTATCTGGTATTGCTCTAATGGAATTGAACTCAACAGAAGAAAGTGAAAGGTTATTACATATTCAAGAAGTAGGGAACCATTTTTGTCATACTACTTTATTGAAGAAGACATTGTTGAAAGAGTTTTTCTCTAAAGAATTTGCTTATCCCTACATTGCAAAAGTTTTATATTGTTCACTTGTCCGCCCTATTTTAGAAGTATTGTAACTGTATATAGTGCCCTAGCTATGAAGTTGCCATATGTAAGTAAAATTGAAAAAAAAAATGTTGTTTGCTCTTCGTCTTTATCTTCCTATTTCAATTATTATCTTGATCCATCATTTCTACACCAATTCTTAGTATTGTGATGTGGCAACAAGTTTAGATACATTTTGTAAATTAACGCCATCTGTTGGATTCATTGTGTACAACAACCAACATTTATTGTGTACAACAACCACCATTTATTGTGTACAACAACCATGCCCCTAGAAGTATGCTACATATTTGCAACATGTTTTAACTTAGTACTAAATCGAACTTGACGAAACAATTCGAGACTCGAATTAGTACCGAAAGCTTAGATTGTGCCAGAACCAGACAGAAGCTTCCAGAAGCTTTTAAAGTTGTATAAATACAAGAGTAGATTGCATTGACAGTTCAGTTTATTTTCGAAAGTGGAATTGTTAACAACTGGAAGTATTAGTAAAAAGTGATTGAATTGAGATTAAATAAAAAGTGTTGAATTATAAAAACGTATTTGAATTGTGAATAAGTGAAATAAGTTAAATAGGTGTTATTTAAACTGAAAGACGTTGTGTTTTATAAAATAAAGAGATTTGTTTTATTATTGTGGAATTTTGATTGAGTTTTATTTGTCGAACCCCAGGCCAAAAATAGCACATTGGTGTCAGAAGTGGGATAAAACTCAGTAAAGTGCTAGAAAATTCCATAGTGACATTTTCTAAAACAGTTTCGGTGACTCATTTAATTGTGAAAGTGGAATTTTCCAGAAACTATTGAACTGATTGTGCTATAAAACTGTGAATAGCGAGTATTTTTGTTAAAAATAGTGTTGGAAAAAGATCTTTCTAGAAGAGACATTAAAATAAAACTGACTGTGTTGTGAAAATAGTGTTTCAGTTACATAAAATGGGTCGCAAATTAGAACAATTGACAACAGCTGAGTTGAAAGAAGAATTAGGAAAACGAAATCTTCAGACTTCGGGGCTGAAAAAGGAACTATTGCTCCGACTTCAGAATGCTATCACTCAGGATGGTGGAGACCCCGATACCATGTTGTTCGATGTTGAAGAACAAGGGAGAGAAAGCACAGTAAGTACAGCCGATGAAATGCCTGCTTTCATGAAGTTGCTTCTGTCGAAATTCGATGCTCTGGAAAGTTTCTCGAAAGAACAAAAGAACGTTCTCGAACGTAAATTTGATGAACAAAAGAATGAGCAAAAGAATTCTTTAGAAGTTCTCCAGAAGCAACTAAGCGAACAAAGGGATGCTCTCGAAAATAAGCTCGATGCACAGAATGTTTTCCTCGACAAAAGACTCCAAATAGTAGACCAGAAAATAGAAATTTTAGAAGAAAAATTCGGAAAGCAGATAGAAAGTGTAGAACAACAGTACGAACATCTGGCTAAGGAGGTTGATTCTCTGAGGAAACAGAAACTTCGGGAATATTCGAGCGACGGTCCACGAAGAAAGGAAATGCAGCCCCCTGTCTTCGATGGTCAAACATCATGGCCAATTTATAAGAGGCAGTTCGAAGCTGCCGCCTTGACGAACAACTGGGACAACGAAGACAAATCAATTGCTCTTACGCTTGCTCTCAGAGGAACAGCTGCCGAATTGCTGCAGACCATTCCTGAAGACAAACATCAGGATTATGATGCCATGGTCAAGGCAATCGAGATGAGGTTTGGCGACGACCACATGCAGCAAGTTTACCGAGTCCAGTTGCGCAGAAGGGTCCAGGCAAGAGGTGAAACGCTACAACAATTGCAAGCTGACATTGAGCGCTTGGCGAGTTTGTCTTATCCCAATACCAGCAGGGAAATCATAAACGAACTGGCAACCGATGCGTTCACTAATGCCATTGCAGATGGAAAACTACAAATGGCTGTGAGAATGGCAGGTAAGAAAACGCTCGCTGAGGCTTTAGCATTTGCCCTGACAATGGAAGCAGCAGACCAAGCTTCGCAAGGTAGCCATCGCGTCAGGGAAATGGCTACGCTAGAGTGCTCATGTCAACGTGTCGACATTGAAAGACAAAACCCGAGCACTGTTCGAGGTCAAATGAGATGCTGGAATTGCAACAAGCTAGGACACCTACAGCGACAATGCAGATCTATGCCTAGACAGGTAAGCTGCCCACATTGCACAAGGAGGAGGCAGAATGACGAAGCATCTGGCAGGAATAACACTCACACTGCTGGACAAGCTTCTGATCAACAGCAGGCGGGGAAACGCCTAAGAACCAACTTCGCGGGGCTGAAGTTGGTTGATGGAATCGACGCCCCCAGGACCATCATCCAAGTTTCGCAAACTACACGCTGCAGCAAGAGCTTGACAGTGGAGACAGTCATCAGAAACAGAAAATGTGTGGCCACTATCGACACGGGTGCCACAGCCTCCATAATCAGAAGAGACCTTGTTCAGACATCATGGCTACATAACACCAGCTGCTACACTCTGAAGACAGCTACGGGAGAAGCAGCAAAAGTATACGGGGAGGTATTTCTAAAGATACAACTGGCAGGGTTGACCTTCTCACATGCATTCTTGGTAGCCGACATATGCGACGAATGCATCATTGGAGTGGATTTCATGAAGGCACATGAGGTAATCATAGACCTTCGAATGCAAGTATTAAGGTATCGAACCGTTGAGATCCCTATGGTATACGGAAACGAGAACGCTGTGAATCTTCGGGCGGTTATAAGCAGAGATGAAGTCCTACCACCATCTTCAGAGACAGTTCTTTGGACGCGTTTGGAGGGTGATCCTGGGAACCACCGATTCTATTTCATTGAAGCAGATAATAAAGAGGACTTTCCAAGCTATATCGTTGGAAAGATTTTAGTGGAACCAAAGAAAAACATGGTTCCGGTAAGGCTGATGAATCCGAACAAACACTCCGTCAAGCTCAGACAAGGAGAGGTGATTGGAAGATGCGTACCCATTGCAGCCATATCGACAACATCTGGGAGTGATTCTGCGAGTCCTGTTTCTGCAACAAAATTGGCTGAGGTATGTAATGCTATCCTTGGAAACTGTGAGCTAAATCAGGAGCAGAAAACCATGGCCAAAAATCTCATTGGCGAGTTTGCTGATATATTTGCATCGCAGGATGGAGACTATGGTCGAACACACCTAGTACAGCACCGAATAGACACCGGCGATAGCAGACCGATCCGACAACCTGCTAGAAGACTTCCATTGGCAAAACAGTCGGAAGTCGATGAGATGATATCAACCATGGAAAAAGACGGTCTAATCGAAAGCTCAAAAAGTCCGTGGGCATCACCCGTTGTACTAGTGAAAAAGAAGGACGGCAGCACTCGATTCTGCGTGGATTACCGGAGGCTCAACGATGTCACCAAGAAGGACAGCTACCCCTTGCCTCGAATAGATGACACCTTGGATACCCTTTCTGGAGCGAAATGGTTTTCCACCCTCGATCTGAAAAGTGGTTACTGGCAGGTACAGATCCATCCAGAAGACAAAGAAAAGACCGCTTTCACAACGGGAAATGGACTATGGCAGTTTACCGTTATGCCATTTGGCTTGTGTAACGCTCCAGCCACCTTTGAGCGTTTAATGGAACGTGTGTTACAGGGTCTGACATGGAAAACCTGCCTGGTGTACTTGGATGACGTCATCGTTGTGGGAAAGACGTTCGCTGAACATCGCGACAACTTGAGGGAGGTGTTTACACGACTTCGAATTGCACATTTGAAACTAAATCCAAAGAAATGTGCTCTGTTCAAAGCTGAGGTGAAATATTTGGGACATGTGATATCATCAAATGGAGTAAACACTGACCCGGAGAAAATCGAAACCGTGAGAAATTGGCCAGTTCCCGAAGATAAACACCAGCTGAGGAGCTTTCTAGGTCTCGCCACTTATTACAGGAGGTTCGTCAAAGATTTTGCCGGAATCGCAAAGTGTCTGCACCAGCTAACTGAGAAGGGTAGACAATTTAAATGGTCAGGTGAGTGCGAAAGAAGCTTTCAACATCTAAAACAGCGACTTTGTGAGGCACCAATACTAGCTTACCCCACCCCTGGCAAAACATTTATTGTGGACGCGGATGCTAGTAACGTGGGTGTTGGAGCAGTTCTGTCGCAGATACAAGATGGGCAGGAGAAAGTGGTAGCCTATTTCAGCAAAGTTCTGTCGCGACCAGAGAGAAACTACTGTGTAACCAGACGGGAACTCCTTGCTCTGATACTGGCGACAAAACATTTCCATAAATATCTGTATGGACAGAGATTCATCCTGCGTACCGATCACGCCGCTTTAAAATGGTTGCTACAGTTCAAAAATCCTGAGGGGCAGGTAGCAAGATGGATCGAACGATTGCAGACTTACGACTTCGAAGTACAGCATCGCAAAGGAAGACTGCACTGCAATGCGGACGCGCTTTCCCGCAGACCATGTGAGCCCAGTTGCAAACATTGTGCGCGAAAAGAGGAAAAGGATGAAGGTATATCTGTCCAGAGAATAAGAGCCGAACCTGTAGAGGGTTGGAGTGCCGAAGAAATTCGTAATGCACAAAAAGAAGACCCTGACATCGAGCCAATCCTTGCATGGAAGGAATCTATGGAGAAACCAAACGCAAGAGATATCTCCGACAGAAGTCCTACTTTAAAAGCATACTGGGCGCAGTGGGACTCTCTCCATGTGGAAGATGGTGTTTTGCGAAGAAAATGGGAAATGCCGGATGGAAGATCCTTTAAGATGCAGCTTGTGGTTCCACGATCGAAAGTAGAGGAGATCCTACGAGAAATGCATGCTGGAATATCCGGTGGGCACTTGGGAATCAACAAAACACTGGAAAAGGTACGGGAACGCTTTTATTGGCTAAGCGTGAGAAACGATGTAGAGAGCTGGTGTCGAAAGTGCATAACATGCGCAGCTAGCAAGGGACCCAAAGTCAAAACACGAGGTAAAATGCACCAGTACAACGTGAGCGCCCCTTTTGAAAGAATCGCCGTTGACATCACAGGCCCGTTCCCGGAAACTGAAAACGGTAGCCGTTACATCCTTGTTGTCATGGACTACTTCAGCAAATGGCCGGAGGCTTTTGCGATACCCAATCAAGAAGCTAAGACCGTTGTCGAGCAGATAGTGGACCACTGGGTCTGCAGGTTCGGGGTGCCTATGGAATTGCATTCCGACCAAGGGCGAAACTTCGAGTCGAAGGTATTCCAGGAAGTATGCGCATCACTCGGGTTAAAGAAAACAAGGACAACACCTCTTCATCCACAGTCTGATGGAATGGTAGAAAGATTTAACAAGACCTTGAAGGAACATCTGTCCAAAGTCGTGAACGAGAACCAACGGGATTGGGATCGGCGAATTCCTTTATTTCTTATGGCCTACCGGAATGCGGTTCATAGTACAACTGGATACACTCCATCCGAAATTCTATTTGGACGAACTGCCCGGCTTCCAAGTGAGCTAAAATTCGGATTTCCTATTGAAGACCCAAAATGCGAAGAGGACTACGTGTTAGATCTTAGAGAAAGGATCAACGACATTCACCAGAGAACAAGAAACAACATAAAAATTGCGAGTGACCGCATGAAGACCAGATACGATGCGAGAGCAACAGCACCTGAATTCAATGAGGGAGATCTGGTATGGCTTTATAACCCACATCGCAGAAAGGGAAAATCGCCCAAGCTTCAGCAGGACTGGGAAGGTCCCTACCAAATAGTTACGCGCATTAATGACGTCGTTTTCCGAATCCAAAGAGGACCAAGAGCAAAAATGAAAATTGTCCATGTGGATCGACTGCATCGTTACCACGGAAACAATGATGATGTGCTTGTTCGGGACGAACAAAACTAAGAGGGGGACAGTGTGATGTGGCAACAAGTTTAGATACATTTTGTAAATTAACGCCATCTGTTGGATTCATTGTGTACAACAACCAACATTTATTGTGTACAACAACCACCATTTATTGTGTACAACAACCATGCCCCTAGAAGTATGCTACATATTTGCAACATGTTTTAACTTAGTACTAAATCGAACTTGACGAAACAATTCGAGACTCGAATTAGTACCGAAAGCTTAGATTGTGCCAGAACCAGACAGAAGCTTCCAGAAGCTTTTAAAGTTGTATAAATACAAGAGTAGATTGCATTGACAGTTCAGTTTATTTTCGAAAGTGGAATTGTTAACAACTGGAAGTATTAGTAAAAAGTGATTGAATTGAGATTAAATAAAAAGTGTTGAATTATAAAAACGTATTTGAATTGTGAATAAGTGAAATAAGTTAAATAGGTGTTATTTAAACTGAAAGACGTTGTGTTTTATAAAATAAAGAGATTTGTTTTATTATTGTGGAATTTTGATTGAGTTTTATTTGTCGAACCCCAGGCCAAAAATAGCACAGTATGCTGAGTATTAAAGAGAAAGAGAAGAAAGAAGAAAGAGCACATGTATGCTCGGCTCGCCCTTGCATGCATGTGTCTAACCTCTATTGTTTAGACTTGAATTGCAAAGAGACAATCAAAGTTTATTTTTTATAAGACCTTCATTTTCGAAACCTTAAGCTGTTTCAAGAGAAAAATTCTTCGGGTGATTTTCGGCCCAACAACCTGATACAAAGAGAAATTGTTCGGACTGTTCAGCTTCGCAGGCCTGGCCTAAAGAGTACAAGCCCAACTTCTCATATGGTTGGGCTGCCTGCGTAGCTTTTGCATCAAATCATCCAATATACATTAATTGATGTAATATTTTTGGGTCAACAAACATTTCTAAAATATTTTTGAAATGTTTCTGAAATGTTTAAAAATGTTTCTTTGGTGTGAAACACCAAAAAATAAGAAAGATTTTGTAAGCACACAAATTCAGTTTCTATGAAATAAGAGTTTAATTTAGTGTAGTATCTTAATCGTTTCAAATGTTTCACTTATTTTGGATAAACCTTTATAAAACAAAGAAAACAAAGAAAAAATTATTTTAATTAAATTTTATTTTATTTAAATTGAACCATTCAAATAATTAATTAAAATAAAATCGTAAAAAAACGATACCGGACTCCCCAGAACCGATTGCAAAAGCCAATTTGCGTAAACATTTCTATAAAATAGTATTTTTTTCTCATTCTATGGCTTAGAATGTTGTAAGTGATATGTCAGTTTGACAAGAACTCAATTATTAGGTTTATTGTCAAATCCTAAAATTCTATTCGGGCACCAGTCCAAAACCCCATTTTTGGTTTTGTAATCAAGAGCCTAAATAATGTGTGTCATGTCTATAAAACTCTTTTTCGATTGACAAAAAACAAATGCACTTCGCTGCCAATTGCGAAATACAGCACAACATACAATCATCCCAAATTCGCAACCTCCAATATCCGAACGTCCGTCGGGTCGCGTCGTTCGTCAAAAATGCAATTTAGAACTTTCAACCCGAGGCAACATTTCGGACGCACAAATGGTGATGCACATTGCACAGTGTTCGGACATTGGACATTCCGTTTAAATTCATTCAATGTCTATCAAGTCACTCGCAATAAAAAATTCAAAAAAAAAAAGAAAAAAAAAAAGGATTTTCGTAGTTTTGGCTGCAGGTGTTTGACAAATTGGACCAATAAAATGCAAACTTATCAAATAGTCAGTTTATGCAGCAGCAAATCATTTTGACTAAAAATTAAATGCTTGTCTCTGTGTGTGCGATAAAAAGATTTATGAAACTGAAATATGAAAATACAGAAAAGATACATTGAAGGTGTAAGGCGTGGATACTTTCGGTGGGACGGATATAATGGGTGTATTCTTGGGATATTTTAAGACTTCGTCTAGTGTGTGAATTTGCATAAGAGTTTATCATTATTTTAAAGCTTTTGTGGTTTTTACTTAACTGGGTTCTATCATCATCATCGTAAGTGCATTATCGAGTTCCATTGAATAGTTTATATATCATTTCATAGTTATATTGGTTTATTGAGACTGCACTTATGATAAAATTTTATCCATTAAAAACTTTAAAAGTGTTTATCATGAAACCTAGAAATGGATAAAATATTGAAAATATCATGGTAACGTATGGAAAAATGTCTTTTAGTGTAAATGGCGCCCAACGAAAGTTGTTATTAATGAGAAATATCATAAACAAAGTTAAGAAAAATTACTTAAATATGTGTGCGTTTTATTCAGGTATTTATTAACTACCTTTCTGTCGTTGCAGTGAAAACAAAAAAAATATTTAGTGCTTTATTAAAAATGGTGCCCAAGAGGATTTAGTAATTTTAATGCGCAAATGATCCAGGAGAGGAATGTAGCTAGTTATTTTGCTGGAGCATCGTTTTAAATCGCTTTCTTGAATTTTGTCCAAGAAACTGAAGTGGGTTATAGGAGCACTGGCCGAATATGGGAATTATACTCAAGTTTGGTCGAACATACACTTTGTAAACTTTGTAAGAAAAATCAGGCATAATGAAAATTGATTGAAGGAATGAATTAGGGTTTGGAAACGAAACTAAAAAGCTAAGATTAATAATTTCAGATAAGAGAGTAATTTGACAAATTTATATGTTTTTATTTTTTAAATTGTTATTGTCAGGTTAAACTACAAGATAGCAACGCTCGTACTTTTTGGCTAAAGGAAATAACCCCCAAAAATGAAAATGAAATAACCCCCCAAAATTTGTATGGTGGTAGGGTTTTTTTTCATATAAAATAAACCCCCAAAATTGGGATGGGTATTTGGGACCCCGAACTCAACAATGAAAGAAGTCCCCAAATTTGGGGTATAAACAGTGAGATATTGGAGGGCATGCTGCCCCCTGCAACCCCCCTGCCTAGGGTCACTGTCATTTTGGCAAATTTTTTAGAAAACTGAAAATTTGCTATTCATTTTCGAAACAAGCCACACATTGCCTAGCTATTGTGGTTTTGAACAGATAGTTGAAAAAATCGATATCTCGCTTTTTAAATTCCCTTAATTATAAATCTCATTTTTATAATCCTATTTTTTAGAATTCCGCTTTTTTAAAATGCCGCCTTTTATAATATAGTTTCTTGTTTAAAATCCCATCTCATATAACACCGTTTTAAATTTTTTGTTTTTTAATAACACAACTAGATTTGATTGCAAAAGTGAAATAATAAGAAATTTATAACCAAGTAAAATAAAACGAGATTTTTAGTTAAGTTATTTGTTTTATTTTAAATAATTTAAACTATATAGGTATGTACATATATACTGGCTTCTACCCGCAACTTTGTCTGCGTGGACTTCAGATTTATTTATTTATATTATTTAAATCAAAACTCGCCAAAGAAAATTACTCAGATTTGTCCCGCAGAAACGGTGCATTTTATCACAAATTCGTGCAGTTGTTAAAGCATGGTAGAATATCAAACAGACCTTAAGCAACGAAGTACATATTTCATATTTAAGCCTCTCTCATAGGAACCGCTTTTTCTCTGGATAAAATTTTACATATCTTCATATTTCCATATATCAATGTCTCTATATTTCTACATCCTTATATCTCTATATTTTTATATCTCTTTATCCCTATATCTCGATATCTTTTGATATATTTACCTCTGTATCTCTTTATATTTATCTCTATATCTCTATATCTCTAAATACACATCTCTATATCTCTATATCTCTATATCTCTATATCTTTATTTCTCTATATGTCCATATTTCTTTATTGATTCAAAATAGCTTTTTACGGCCTTTAGTCCATCAAAAATTGGCGTTTCGTCCCGGTAACTCACTTGGAGTCTTCTACTTAGTTATTTTTTTAATTTTAATTTCTTACAACGTAGTATATAGAGTTTGTATTAAAACCTTCATTTCAAATTTCTTTATAGTGTAGTGAATCCTGTAACTCTTCCGTCAACCAAACTTCACACAATCGTGCAGTCGTTAAGGCATGGAAGCATATTTAACAACCTTTTAGAAATGCAGTGTTTCACATTTAAGCCTCTGCCAAATGAACCATGCATTTTTTTTTAAAGTAGCCTATGTCTCAATTCAGCCCATTATCCATTTACCTACCAAATTTCATCCAAATCCGTTAAGCCGTTGAGACGTGATTAGGGAACAAAAATCCAAACATACATTCATTCACATTTATAATATAAATATGATTGATGATATAATATGATTGAAGTATTAGTAATGTCCTTGCATGTTTGAACCTTTTCGCAATCAAATGAATATCTTCTTGTGATATTCCCTTCAGACATTATCAGTGCATTTTGTGAAAGAGAATAAGGTTCAAAAACGAATGATCATAAAACAGACAAATCAGCGGCTGAGATGACTAAGTTAAGAGGGGGGTATCGTAAAAACACGTCTATTACATTCTTTGTATTTCTAGACGACAAAGTGCCAGAGAATGTTTAGACTTTACTTTGCCCGTGAAACTAGACGTTCATGTTGATTAAAGTCATGGTCAGTCATGGACTATGAATTTATTCAGAAACGCTTGTAATCCTACAACGCAAGGGAATGAGAATCTATACACATAAATAAAAATGAAGTATCTGTTTGTATTATCAAAATAACAGCTTTTTACAAGACGCATATGGTGCCACTAGGTGGCACTCGGGTGTTTTTTTTTTGTGGAAAATTCTTATTTATTGACCGATTTTAACGGGATTTTCACAGGCAGTAAGCAGATATTGTAAGTATTAAATAAGGCTATTTGAATTACCCCTTGGTGGTGCTGGAGGCGTTTTTTTTGCAAATTCTTACTTATGCCCCGATTTTTACCGGACTTTGTTAGGCAGATAGCTGATATTGTAAGGAGTAACTAAGGTTATTTTAATCACCTGTTGGTGCCGCTTGGGTTGTTTCGCAAGCAGATAGCTTATTTTGTAAGAAGTAACTAAGAGTATTTTGATTACTAGGTGGAGCCACGCCGGGTGTTTTTTTCGAAAATGTATGGTATACCCGAGCAACAATGGGTGGGTAAGCTAGTAGGAAGTAAGATTAATAGCATAGGCACATTTCTATGTAATACTAATATTATAAATGTGAATGGGTTTGTATATTTGGTTGTTTGTTCCGTAATTATGCCTCAACCAACGTCTCAACATATTTAGATGAAATTTGGTAGATAGATAGAATATGTACTGGTTTGAAAATTTGATGATTTTATTTCTAAAAAATACAGGAATCCTGTGGGAGCAATCTGATTATTTTCTCTTACGGATTTCGATTTGAATAAAAAAATCATTTCACCCGAAGTAAATGCACACAAATCGCTGGTAGAAGCTAGTAATTTTATATAACGTTTAACAAGTAACTTCAAGGAGTTATTAAATGAAATGTGTTTTTTTAACAAACGCATGGTTAATAAATTGCACGACTGGATCGCTCGTACTTCCTCTTGTGTGCATAATTACAAAATAACACTGTTTGAACTTATAAAAGTATCAAAACCACAATACTTGACACGGTTTTTAGTAAAAATGAAGATGGCATACTTCACGTCTTAAATATTAAAGAATTTTAGAAAAAAGTATTTCAAAAATTTTAGGACCGGTTATGAAAAAATCCTGTTTTTTAATTTTAGTTTTTTTTTATAATTTTGTTAAGCAGTTTTTTTTAAGAATTTATTAATTTACACCTGATTTTAAAATTTTAAATATTTTTTTTTTGGAAAGTTTTAAAAATATTGAATTTTCCAAAAAAAATATTAAAAATTAATTAAAAATAGAAAAAAAAATAATTATTCAACATTTTTGTATGTAGAATTTTTTTGGATACTTAATCTTTTCAAATATAATATTTTATTGAAATCCATTGAGCCATTACCGAGAAAGTCAAACATTTAAAAAAAACCGTTACATGAGAGGTATCGTTAATAGACTTTTCCGGTAAATTTGGTTCTAATTAGCTGATAGCTACTACCAACAAAAAAAAAATCTCAAAAATGTTCATCAAAATCGTTGGAGCCGGTTTCGAGAAAAATAAGCGTTATATGGTAGGTACCGTTATTTATAGCCCTAAAAATAAAATTTCAATTTCCTTTTGAGGAATGCCAAGAGATACGCAATCGCTTAGCCCGTTTAGGCTGCAGGTCGATATACATCCGGACAGACAGACATACAGACAAAATTTTTTTGTCAATGACTTTTTAGGCTTCTCTATGATCGTAATGTCATGTTTGATTGTTATTTATTTTTTTATATTTACGAATCCTTAACTTGCCTTATAGTCCCTATAATCGCAAGTAAAAATGGTGTTCCCGAAGGCTTCGTACGAAAATTGAAGGACAAATGGCAATGAAAATTAACGCATGAGCTACTTTAGAGAGAAGTAATGTTTTTACTATATTTTTTTTTAAATTAGTAACAATAAATACATTAAAGTGGTAGTAGTTTGAGTTTGCCAAAAAAAAAAATCAATAATTTTGAATAAAATCTCCTGCGTACAGAATTCTATTAAAGAATAATCAAAGACATGCATGGATATCTTTGATATGAAAAACACCATCTGATGTTGACGCTTTTTCTTATTTGTTGATTTATCAACCACAACAAGAAATCCCTTAGAGCTTCTGTGCGTCATTTTTATTTATACGAATGTACATACATATATGATGTATTTTTCTCGTATAAAAATAATCATATTCTCAAAGAGGGTTGATGCCAAATTCCCAATTCCACTAGACCGTCACATCTCATTGTAAATTCACTCCCAGATCTATTCTTTATATCTAAACACAAAAATGTCGATAACACAAGAAGAAATTCTCTTCAACCCCATAAATCGACCATAAAATTAACAAAAAAAAAAAAAAAAAAAAACAACAACTGTCAAAACCAAGACAACCAACCATATTCCTTGCCCTCAATGGTTTTCTTCTTTTCAGTACTTTGGCATACATTTCATAGAAATTCTCTTGAATTTTCTATTTTCTGCACCGAATTTGTTTTTTGTTTGCTTTTTTTTCATATCGCTTGTTTGACGAATACTGAAATGCTCGAATTTCTAAGGAATTTTCCTCAACTCTTTCGGAAAAACGACCAAAAGAAATGCTCTCATTTAGACTTTTTTTCCGGAGACCACAATGCACAAGCATCTAGAACTAGGATTTCAAGAGTGCGTCTATCAGCGGCGACCAACATCATCGTTCATCATTTTCGGATGATGATGCTGAAATGTTTTAGAATCTGTGATGCTGATGCCTCAAACAGACAAAGTGAAGATCTAGTTTGTCAGGAGTTTTAAAATTCAATTGTATATTGTATTTTTTTTTTTTTTTTTTTTTTTTTTTTTTTTGGCAAATTTATATGCAAAGTGCAATCCTTCATCGACATCATCATCATCGTCACCCATGAACATCATTTTGTGTGAAGTTGATTTTGTTGAATGTTTTGTATCTCTCGTCGAGTTCTCGACCCTCGGTATGTTGTCAATCAATCATATTTTGTAGAAAAAGATTGAGATACTATCCATGTGTCGACTTCAAAGTGGTTAATCAATCAAAACTCAAAACTGAGAGTGTAGTAATCAGATTGGGTGTCTGCATGAGCTTAACCACCAGATTTTGAGGAGGGGGCATTACTTTAGGGGTGGATTATAAGCACAACATTTTCCAGGCATGTCAAGTTAGTGCCTTTTAATATTCTCATAGCTTACACCAGGATTTTGAGTGACTGACAAGTTTAACAATTAGAATTCGAGGAGCGAAAACAAATCCATTTTTGACAATTTATTTAAGTTTTTATTTATTTTTTTCTGTTTAAATAATAAAATAAACGACTAGTGGAATATATTTTCATCAGAAAGATACTTCCTTGCATTTTTCGATTTAACCAAATAACACTCTCAACTCTTGTCAGCCTGCCCTTCTTGCTCGGAAGTGGTGAGGAGTCCTTGAGTGGATGGTCTTCGGTCTGTCACTCGTGTCACAGCTCCAGTTGCCTCGAAATGCTTCACCCAGGTTTTGATGGTGCTGGCCGATGGAATGGCATACGAAGCGAAATGTCTCTTAAAAAGTTTCTGGGCTATCAGAATTGAATCACTGTTCTTGTAGTATGCCTTGATTACAAACGCCCGATGTACACCGGTCCAATGGTCCATTGCAACTGCTTCAATGAAGCCATGTTCTTCGCTGAAAATTTATATACATAATTATGATTGCGGGGAATTATATTGCATGACATACATCCGGTTACATGTGATTCAGAATTATGATATTATTAGTTGTTTCTATAAATATCTAATGTTAGAGAAAAGACACCTTTGATCAAGAGGACAATAAAGGTGATGAAATAACAAGCTGACGGACATGCATGCTAATTTGTCGCCTTGTCTAACACAGGAGCTCATTAGTCATCGTATATTTAATTCATAATTTTTTTCGAGAAGAAAACTGACATTTATTTTAAATAAAATTCCCGAGACCACATGGCAATTGCAGGGTGAATTTAAATTGATAATTAAAATTGTCAAGAATTTTTTTTTTTTTTTAGATTTGGTTTACTGTCTAACATGGCTGAAAATAAATGCAAATACGAAAGTTTCCTGGGCGGAGCAATAACTAAATGAATTCAAAAATACAAGAAATGGGTGTGACTAATATTTTTGAAATGTATGTTATTCTTGTAGTTTGTGCTTAGATGAGGATTAAAGTGGTCAAATGAAAAATACCACTTTTCAGAGAAAATGGCATCTATTTGACTTGTTGTAGGAATGCAAAACTATTTAATTTAAGCAATTTTACAAAACAAAACATATATGTACATAGTATGTACACTGTAATTGCAAATCTTTTATAAATAATGTTTGGGCAAGTTTTTTGTGGGTTTGAAATAAATGTGCAAAATTGAAAAAGCAATCCACTTGGGAACATGAAACTTAAGCTGGCTGTAGTAAAAAAAACTTTTCAGTTCAAACTCTATTTTATTATATAAAAATATTTTTATTTTTTTAATAATAATATTTTTAACTAAGTGTCTGTAAGGCACGGCACATTGCCTTTTAAAATGCAACTTGACGTTGCACGACACTAGTTAGAAGAAATAAAAAGATAGGAAAGAATTTTTTTTCGGCACACTAGATCGAGAATTAGGTGACTATTTTCTCATTTAAAACTCATGGGCGGCTGTAGCTTGCACAAGGAGTTAGAAAAAATTCTTCTTAACCTGAGTATCGAACTGACGACCTCCGGGTCAGAAGCAAACATCTTACTACTTTTAATAGATTTTTATTTTAACTTTTTTCTTGTATCTACTTAAATGCTAGACAAAAATCTTAAAAATAGCTAAACAAATATCATCTTAATTAACTTACTGGCCCTATGTGGCGCTCTAAATTAATCTCTAACTTAATTTTAATTGACTTTCGGCCTAAAAATAACTTAAATTTATCTTATATATATCGGGTTTTATTTTTCCCCAGAAAAAACTGGTTTACCTTTATCTACTTAACTTAATCTATCTTAAACTACTTAAAAACGAACTTAAAATAAACTAAAGATAAACTTAAAATTACTTAAAATAAACCTAAAATACTTAAAACTACTTAAAATAAGAACAGCCACAGCAAGCTTTTTTGGATTTTCGTGTTTTGATATATTTTTTTTTTTTTTTTTTTGGTGCCGCCGCAACTGCCCTACCTAACTTAAAGCTACATAGATATATATAGTCGGCCATAGGCGATATTTCGTCTTTGCCGACTGAAAATTATCGGGTCTTAGTTAAGCCACCAAAATTGGTGGATCTGATCTAGGGCTTCCTTCCGATCCCGGTCGGGCACGGCCCTACTGAAACGGAGGCGCTCTGTTTCGCTCCCAGCGACTATGTCCCGGTCGTAGAGGATCCGCCTATCGACTGTTCTGCGGCCGACGTGGTAGATCAACGGAACCGCCGATCTATCCTGAATCAGCCCTCGACTATCAAGGTATAGGAAAGCCTCGGGCGGGATAAAACCACTCAAACGTGTGCTTTCAAAATATTCATCTTGGGGGTAGTAAGCCCCGAAGATTTGTCCATTTGTTGAGGTCATCGCCCTTGCAATGTGTCCGCGAATGAGCTTAATTAAAAAAATTATCTATCCTGTTTGTATTGGCCCCGTTGTATAGAACTCGTTGGAGTAATAATGTTTGTACTCCGACTCTGGTGTTCTATAAAATCCGAGACAAGTGCGAAGGCACTGTCTCTCGAACACCCGAATCTTTTCCATTAGAGAACCACACAGGGCATCCATAGGCAATCATCGGCCTGATTAGGGCCATGTAGTAAATCACTTTCACCCTGCTATCAAGACATGTCGATTGAAATATAGATACTGATCCAACCAGATGCCAAGGTACTTTACTACACTTTTACTCGCCAGTGGATGTCCATGTGGCCCAGCGATCACTAGCTTGCGCCAGTTCTTTCTCGTATCCCTAGAGGCCCCAGACAAAGGGGTTCTAAACAGGATAGTTTCACATTTTTGGAAGTTAATTTTCAGCTTCCAATCATTACAGTACTTTTGAATTTTATCGAAATCACGTTGCAAGAGAATTCTGATGACTTCAACTTTTGGACCTGTTCTGTACGCAACTAAATCATCGGCATACGCAATTGCATGAGGTAGGCTCTCAATGAGATCGCTGGTGTAAATACTAAAGAGAATCGGCGAGTTCACCCCTCCCTGTTGCAGACCGTTTTTAATATCAAACGTTGTGGTAGATGTTAAATTGCCACTCTTGACAACAAACTTTCTACCATTAAGCATGTCGTAAAGCATATAAACAGTGGTTTACTTATGCCCCATCTGGTTAGCTTCAGATACAGACCCTCTAACCAGACGGTGTCGAAAGCCTTCTCCAAATCAACCAGACAGGCACCCGTGCATTGATTCTAAGCATTGTTCCATTGGACAGCAGATACTAGCTTTGACGCGGCATGAATTGTGTCATGTCCCGCCTTAAAGCCGAACTGGGTGTCTGGAATTATATTTTTGTCCTCGGCCCACTTGGACAGAGCTCTATTGATAACCTTTTCGAATACCTTACTGATACTCGGAAGAAGGCTTATCGACCGGAGATTTGCCGGATTGGAATTGTCCTTTCCCTTTTTGGGGAGAAGATGTACCACAGCTGTCTTCCAACTCACTGGATAATATGAATTATTCAGCGCGTTGTTGAACAGTGTTGTGTATATGTTAATTGCATCCTCGGGGAGATGTCGTAGTACGTCTATTGTCGCGTTCTTGTACATTTCAGTTGCGTTATGTTCTTTGTATCGTGGGATCGTTCTATCCATCGTTTGTTTTATGACACTATCCATCTGAAGCAGGTATCCATCGATCTCTACGTTCGATAGATTCCTGTCGTTTGGAGGTGCAATGTCGTTAGAGAGGAGTTCTCTTGTCAAGGTGTTGGAAAAACGTGGCCAGCGTGCCTTACTAAAATTGTAAGAGCTCGCAGGCACAAATTCATCCAAGACCACAAGTTCGTTTGGTAGCTGTATGACGGCGGAAAGTCCGCAGTGGTCACTGTCGTATTCTTCTGTCTGTAAACAGTTTCTTGTCTGTTGGCCCACAGAGTCAGTTACTGTCAGTCTTGAGTCTAACAGTAGTAGATCTAGAAAGGCACCGCTCCTTGGGAACGATGGTCTATCTGTAGCAAGAAGGTCGAAGGTCTGGACTGTGAAACAATTGAAACAAATTTGCTCTACGTTCGGTCCTGATTAGTGAATTTACATTCACAGCCAGGATTTTAAAGGGGTTCTCGTACAGCGCGCCCATTATGGTTTAAATTGCCCTAAGCTGGGAAGGTAAGCGTAGACACGGTCTAGTCTTTCCTCCTGCTTTCCGAGCTGTTGTTGTAGGCTGGTTAACTGGGCCTGCATGGCCAGCAACACAGTCATTATATCTGCCTGTCCCGCAGGTGCCGTAGGCACGGGGGCCTGTTTGGCAACCTTTGGTTGTGGCTGTACCGTTGTTGTTGCCCTCCCTGCCGCCATTTGGGCGTAAGAGATTTGGGGCACAACGGCTGTCGGTGCAGGAGCAAAAATAGGTCGCCTCTCCACCACCTTCGGAGCTTTTGTTTGCTTTATCTGCTGAAACTTAGGACAGCCCCGATAAGTAGCAGGGTGCCCCTCGCCTCCGCAAAGCACACATTTAATTAGAGTCTTATCTTCGACCCTTTCCTGTCCGAGCTTACACTCACCTAAATTGTGGTTCTCACTGCATTTCACGCAGCGAGACTGCATACCGCAGTTCGCCGCGGCATGCCCGAACATCTTATCTACTGCACCAATGCCGCCCGCGAATAAGTTTTATAGAATAAGTTGTTGCCTAGCAATAGTTACTAGATATTATTATATTACTAGTTTCTATCCGCAACTTCATATGCGTGCAATTATATACATAAGATTAAGCATTTTGTTTAAATTAGGTTTTTTGTCAAATTATAATTTATTTTTATTAAGAAAGTATATACCATTTTTGTAATCGAAGTGATATTCCGCTTTGAATGTATATATCTATATTTCTCTATCTCTAAGTCTCTTTATACATATTTCTATATTTTCATATTTCTATATCTTTATATCTCTATACATCTACATCTCTATATTTCCATATCTCCGTATCCTTATATATTTCTATATCTCCATGTCTATATTTTTTGTCTCTTTTTTTCTCTTATGTCTCTATATCTCTGTATCTTTATATCTCTATATTTCTAAATCTCTATATCTCTATATCTCTATATCTTAATATCTCTATATCTCTATGTCTCTATCTCTATATTTCTATATCTTTACAACTCTATTTCCCTATTTAGTGCCCCGTGGCTTAGTGGTTAGTGTGTCGCACTGCTAAGCGAATGAGCCTGGGTTCGAATCCAGCTTATAGCCACCTTCTTTTCCGGGGTACTGCCTCTTGCGAGGATCTGACAAAACCACCAAGAGTAAAATCTGTCTCGAAAAAGTGCATCAGGAACCGTGAAGTTTTCCTAGATATGTTTCAATCCAGCACATTTTCCATTTACCTACCCAATTTCATCTAAATTCGTTGAGCCATTGAGGCGTTATAAGGAAAAAACATCCAAACATATAAACATTCACATTTAAATAATAAAATAAATAAGTATGATTATAACAATGTATACAACCGACTAATATTATAATATTTGTGAATGTTAATAATATATGTATATTAAAGTGATAGACACTACACTGGCGACAAAAGATCTTCAAGCATTTAATGTTCCCTCTTTCAAGTAAAATCGAAAATCAAAACTCAATTTTCTGTAAGCAAACTTTGATGGAGTTACTATACGACTTAAGTAGTAGGTTTTTCAAACAATCGAAAAATTTGATGTTAGAAACTTCAGAAATTGTATCATTGACAGCAATGTCAAGGGTACGGTGAGGGGGCTCGCTGCTTTCTGCTTTCTCTTTTCTAGTAGAAATTCTTAAATTACTTACAATAAAACATTTTTCTCGCTATGAAATGAAATTCTACTAATTTGCGGAGTGGTTTTTCAGGCCGCGTCTTTTTGAGTTAAAGGGTGAAATTTCATTTACTCCAAATATGCGTTATCATCATCAGTTAGTTCGTTCATGCACTTACATACTTAGGGGCCAATTCGGGATGAACCTGGGCCTCAACCAACATTCCTCTCCAGCCAGCTCGGTCTTTGTCTAGCTGTCTCCAGTTTCGCATTCCAAGTTGGTTGAGATCGTCCTCCACTTGAGCGCGCCACCTAAGGCGAGGTCTCCCTTGACTTCGTCTACCCTCTGGGATGGAATCGAAGATCCTGCGAGCCGGAGCATTGTTGTCCATTCGCTGTACATGACCTAGCCATCTTAAGCGTCATATGCGTATTTTTTTGACCAGGTCAATGTCGCTGTACAGCTCGTATAGTTCTTGGTTGAACATTCTCCTCCAAAGCCCGTTAACGTAGATAGGGCCAAAAATCTTCAGAAGAATCTTATGATCGAAACGACTAAGGATATCTTCATCCGCTTTAGACAGAGTCTATTTCTCGGCGCCATAGAAAAAGACTGGGATGATTAGGGTCTGATACAGAGTCTCCTTTGTCTTTCGAGAGAGGGCTTTGCTACTCAATTGCCTTCCTAGCCCATAGAAACAGCGATTGGCAAGATCAATTCTTCGCTTTATTTATAACGAGATGTTGTTGTCAGATGTTATAACGGATCCGAGGTAAACAAAGTCATTAACTACCTCAAAGTTGTACCTGTCGATTGTGACGTTTTGTCCAATCCGCCAGTGTTGTGGGTCTCTTTTTGAGGAGAGCAGGTTGGCCTCATTGACTGCTAGTCCCACCTTAGCCGCTTCAGCTTCAATGTTAAAAAAACGCTCCAGTGACAGCTCGCCGAGTTCTGCCAATGATGTCTATGTCGTCAGCGTATGCTAGCGATTGCACAGACTTGAAAAAAATTATCCCACTACAATTGACTTGCGAGTTTCTTATGATTTTTTTTCAAATATGAAGTTGAACAAATCTCACGATATTACCTTGTCGGAATCCTTTTTTTTACGTCAAAAGCTTCTGTGAGGTCAGTACCAACCTTGATGGAGCAGTGAGAGAGAGTTCTAGATCGTCATCCTCCACAGTCGGACAAGTTTTGTGGGGATGCCAAAACCAGGTATGGCTCTGTATAGCTCGTCTGTATAAATGCTATCGTAAGCGGCCTTAAAATCGATAAAGAGGTGGTGGGTATCGATTTGGAATTCTGTGGTAGTTTCCAGGATTTGCCGTAGCGTGAACATTTGATCGATTGTGGACTTTCCTGGTCTGAAACCAGACTGATACGGGCTAATCAGTAGTAGTTGCTATCCTCACTTCATTTTGGTCAGGTGGACGGAAGTTTCTTGAGAGGTTGTGGCGGTTTCTTATGATTGCAGCTTTCCGACGTCATACTTCCTCACAGTTTTACTCCGTTGTTGTGGGGTTCGGGTTATTCGCATTCTTACCTTTGCTCCAACAAGGTAGTGATCCGAATCGATGTTAGGTGCGAACATCCAAGATTCTGGAGGCGTGTTTCGCATAGATCGCAACGTGATCAATCTGGTTGACGGGTTTTTGATCTGGGTGTCTTCAAGTCACTTTGTGTATATCGAGATGAGGAAACCGTGTGCTTGCAATGGTGACGTTATGTGCCACTGCGAAGTCAATTAGCCTAAGTTCGTTTTCAGACGTTGTGTCGTGTAGGCTATGTTTTCCGACAGTCCTACCAAAGATTTGCTCTTTACATATTTTGGCATTAAAATCGCCTAGTACGATCTTAACGTCGCATTGCTCATAACTTTTGTCGAGGAGCTCGTAGAAGCCATCCTTGGTGGGTGGCGTCATCTTTGTCCTCTGTGGGGGCGTGATCGCATATCAGGCTGATGTTGGCGAATTTAGCCTTGAAACGGATTGTCATAAGTCGCTTACGTGTGGACTTCTTGCCTAAGTCTACCGCTTATGACGAATCCGCACCCAAATAAACACTGTGGTCTTCTTGCACAATCACCGTAGTACACGTCACAGTTTTTCATCCTCCTTTTGCCCGGCCCATCCCAACGCACTTCATGGATGGCAGTAATTCCTGCTCTGTAGCAGTCTAGGGCCTCCGCTAGTTGTTCGGCTGCACGTTGTCTGTTAAGAGTTCTAACATTCCACTTGCAGATCCGAAGGTCGTTGTCCTTAATTCGTTTTTCCGGGCCGTCAACAATTAATCAGCCCTTTTCCTATTGGTCATTTCGCAACTTTTTTTTTCCATGGCGGGGTTGTTAACCCCACTCACAACCCCCAACCTGAAGGGTCAGCTCCTTTGTTGATTCCTTTTACAAAAGGAACCGGAGAATCCGGAGTCAGTAACCCACTTCGGGGATATGAGCGCCGCCAACATCTCTATTTCAATGCCCTGACTTGCATTTAATTGTCGCAATGACCTTATCTCCAAATAAGTCAAAGCATCTGCTTCGTTGACTGTTGACGCCACCGTTGGTCCAATTGGTTGGGCTCATCTGCCGTACGTCCTCTTTCTGAGGGGCTCATGCAAGACTTCTGCGAATCGATCAGAACAGTCATTAAAGCAAAGCATTATAGTGTTGCTATTGTTTCTGTGTTCAACAATCGCGCTTATACGTTTAGCAGGAATGGCCGGATGGACAGACCAGTACCCGGTGGTTACCGCGGGGAGGTAAAATAAGCACAATTGATGTGTACGAAATAATTGCAGCACTGAGCATCATCTGTTTTACGCCGTTCAGTGCCTACCCTATTCATACAGTTCCCAACCACCTAGCATATATACCAATCTCAATAAACTATATAATAATTTTGAAATAATAATGTAATAATATACTTTTTAGGTAAATTGAATTTTAATTTTTGACAAAAAGACAAAAGTCTTCAGAATTAATAATAGTCGTTTTTCTTGTTTAGCTCCGAGCGGGGCACAGAGCGGAGCCAGAGCGAATAGAGCTCGCTCCGAATCGAGCGTGACACGAGCGCTCGGGGCTAATAAAGAAACACAATTGAGCACTGAACTGTCATCATGTCATTTTTTCACAAAAAACGAGTGAAGTTAGCCGCACTCAGCCATTCGCTCGATGTGCTCTGGTATTTTAGAGCGAGCCCCGAGCGAGCTCCGAGCTAAGAAAGAAATACAAAGTTAAAAAAGAAACACAGTTCTTTTTTTGACAGCTCAGTGCCCCGCTCCGAGCTAAAAAAGAAAAACGCCTAATGCAAATTATTGATTGCAGAACAAAATAAGAGATAAAGAAAGTTTTATTTAAAAAAAAAATCAAACATGAGTTTTTGATGGAAAAGGTAAACAGAAAGGAAGTACTCTAGGCCATTGAAATGGTTTGATTTATAATAAATATTTTTCAGTAAACTATTCAATTTATTCAATTCATCAACTTTATAGGATTTGTTTTAAGACTAAACGCCATGAAAAAAAATGTTTTGCTATTTTAAAATTGTTGATTCATTGTAAGCTAATCTAATTTTGTTGCAATGCATCGTCAAAAAGCCAAAGTTCAAACGTATTCTCTGAATCACTTTAATGATCCATTTTTTTTGGCAAAGGATGCATTAATGCAAGTGGTTTGGTGAAAACAACTAACGGAATTAAATTCCTTATGTCAATCTAATTTTACTCAGAACAAAAGAATAAGAAGTTAGTCATTATATGTATAAACCAGATTTTTACTTTACTTTATTTTTTATTTTTATTTTTTTTTATTTTTTAGTTTAAAATTATGTGTTCATCGACTTTTCATTTCGTCATTTCGTTATACAGAATTGAGAGGTGCTCGAATTTCGAACATGGGTGATTCTAGTATTTTTTTTATTTTTATTTTTTTATTTACGTATGTTAGTTTTAAACAATTTAAGGAAGTAAGAAAAGCTCCTATAGAATGGTTAGTTAAAATGATTGTTCTCAAAAACCAAATTCTAGGATTCGATAAATAGCATGTTGATGAAACTGCACACCATACAGTTACTCGTTTTGGGTTCGACTCATGGGGCATTTCTGGATTAGAGTCACTCCACGGTTTTCGTGCGTTGGTTCCAGGTTCGGTAAACATGCTTACAAGCCTCATTATGGTCCATTTACTCGGGGGGAGTGGTGGAAAACTCCCGCCTACATTCGCTATGGACGGAAATGACGGACTGCCATGTATTCATTTGAATAAATCTAAATAGTAATCTAAAAATATAAGGAAAATAAGCTAATTACTCACACAAATAAATTGCACATACCTGCTCATATGTGTGGTCACATTGTACATAGAATAAAATTTAAGTAAATTAAAGTGAAACTCAAATAATTTTTTCGATTTTTGTGACTTTTGATTGTTTGAATAAAGTACGCTAATTTTTATTGAGTGAAATAATTTAAAAGCCATGTCATTTCTTTAAGAAATGTTAAAAAGAATTATTTTTTTTTTCAAAATCTCAAGGGCGGCTTTTAAACAACACGGTTTTTTAACAACTTTTTTTAAAATATTAAAAAAATAATTATAAAATGCAGACTTAAGCACAAAATTAATATACATTTAAAAACAAAATTTAAAAAACAATTCACTTACCTGTTTTCAAAATAATGATTTTTCAAAACCAAAATTAAAAAAATTATTAAAAATACAAAAAAAAAGATTTCGAAAAAAAAATTATCCATAATTACTAAGGTTCTTGAATATCAATTTTGATAGTAATCGGATCACCAGTTTTCGAGAAAGTCGAGGAAAAAAAACAGCTCCCAAGCCAAATGAAAAAAGGCCACAAATTTGTTTGAATAAGAAACTCTTAAATTGAAAATAAAAAAATGTGGCACTGCGACAACAAATTTGATGATATGTCCCACTTTGATAAATGTTAGTATGAAGAAGGTATGGGGGCATGCTGCTCCCTTGCAACCCTACTGCTTGGGCTCACTATAGGATTTGGAGAAGGTGCAAGGTTGGGTGTGTGCAACGTTTCCTTTTGATTTAAAGAACTTTTGCATAAAACCAATCTCGCACATATTTCAAATCCTGTAGTGAGCCCAAGCAAGGGGGTTGCAGTCTTCATACTAACATTTATCAAAGTGGGACATATCTTCAAATTTGTTGTCACAGCGCCCCAATTTTGATTTTCAATTTATTCAACAAATTTGTTTGGGTTTTTTTTATGCTTCCTTTCATAAACTTTGGGGCCATTTTTCCATTTTCATTTTCTATTCGCGGCCATTTTTCATTGGGGCCAAATTTCATGTAGCCTTTATAGACTTCTTCAGTTTTTTTTTTAATAAAATGTTGCCCAATACCTACCAAAATCTTTTCAAAAAAATTCATCCAAACCATTTTGAAAGAAAAACAAGCTTTTCTTACAAATACATAATGTAGTGTCTATGTACATATTTACTTACAAGTAAACAGGTTATATAAAAAAAAGCAATTCCGTAAAATAAATAAAAATATACAAAATCCTTATAATATTAAAAACTAAACAGGAAATATGCCTTTGCAATAAAACTTGTAAAATTTTAAACATTCTATCGAGCATCGGAATTCAATTGAAACTCTCTCTCTCTCTCTTAACTCCATGGTTCATCTAAACACCGCTCCTCCCGAATAATAACTACAAAACTCAAAACAAACTCGTAATGGAAAAGTTTCACTCTGTTTTACTTAATTATTTTACTTCCAAGCAGAGGGAAACTAAAAAAGTTAAACTTATTTGCAAAATAGAAAATTGTTATCTTGATTCAGGATAAATAACGGAAATGCATCTGCAAAACGTCCTTATCCCGATTTTGATGCAAAGTTCGAAGTTCAAACGATTTTTATGAAACAACTTTCATCTCTGAGTCCCAGTAAAGAAAGCTGATGCTCGTCGTTCAATTCTGTTAATGGTTAAGGACGAAGGACAAGAGTGCTACGGGTGGATTATTAATCCCATCGTGATAGCAAGAATTAAGGACTTTTCGCAACTTAAATTTTGTGGTATACAAGACAGTGTTTTGTAAATATCGTTGCCACCAGAAAGTTGCCCCCTTTTAACCAGCACTAAAATACTGGATACAATTATTCATTTTATGTTCAAAACTTTACTCATGGCAACACATTAATTTTTGGTCACCCTCCGCTTGAGATAAAGTTATTGCTCTTTGTTATCCTTCGATTAATATGTATTTTTTAAACAAAATAAAGTTAAAGTTTCGTTCTTGAGTAGAGGGAAGGCAAGTGGAATCAAGTTAAAACCCAAAAAACGGACACATTAATATGGTTTTTTTTTCATTTGCTAGAGATCGTCTCATTTATCGCAAGGAAAACCGCTGATGTTGGTAATAATTGAATTGGAAGCGAAAATAGAAGCGTCCCCCTCCTTAGTGGGAGAAAGTTATTTTTGTTTGTTTGATAGTGAAATCCTAGTAAAACTCTTGTCGTAAACAAATGCTGGAAGATGGAAACGATTCTGAAAGTTTCTTTTTGTCGATGTTGCACACTCAAGCTGTCAAGTGAGTCCTTGTAATTTCATAATTTTTGTGGCAAGTTGAGCGGAAATTGGTGTTTGAGTTTGAAATCAATTTACAATAATTTATTGTGGTTTGGAATATTTTGAGAAAACATGTTGCATTTATTACTTGAATACCTAATTGTAAATATACCAGGATATTTTGTTTTTTGGTTACTTTAATTTATGTTATTTTTACTTGCGATAATAGGTTCTATAATGGAAGTTATGCATTTGTGCAGATTAAAAATTTTGAGATAACAATCAAACATGACATTACGATGATAGAGAAACATATTTGAGTTACTGGCAAAATTCTGTCCGTCTGTCGGTCTGTCTTGGCAAAGCATCAGTATCAGTATTATAAAAGCTGTCAGAAAAAACATCACGAGGAATGAAGATGCCACTTGACGTTTCAACCAACCTAACCTAAAAACGTAAATTTTAGTTTTTTATTCTTTTTCAATCTCAGTATTTCAAAAATTGAATTCAAATTAGTAATAAATTTTTTGAACTCTAAAATGTTGGTATTTTATTGACGGAAAATTACTCCGCCAACAGCCGCTATCAAGATGCTGCCATTGCAGTTCCATGTCTGCAGGATATGGATCCGAACGTGAAATAAAAATCTGAGAGTACTGTCGTCAGTAAAACACAGAAGCGAAATGTAATCGAAAAAAATGAGCACGACTGGGTCGCACGTACTTGCTCTTATGTGCCCAATTACATCTTTGACAGAAACAATAAACATTTGCGTTGAAAATAACACAGTTTGAACCTAAAAAGTATCAAAACCACAATACTTAACGGTTTTGAGTAAAAATGAAGTATGCCATTACACGTCTTAAATAACAAAGAAAAAAGTATTTTGAAACTTGTAGGACCGGTTTTAACAAAATCCTGTTTTTTTATTTTTAGTTCTTTGTTTTGCAGTTTTGTAGAATTTATTAATTTAGATCTGATTTTAAAATTTTAAATATTTTTTTTTAAAAAGTTTTAAAAATATTGAATTTCAAAAAAAATTCATTAAATTAAAAAATTAATTAAAAATAGAAAAAAATAATTATTCAAAATGTTTGTAGGTAGAATTAGTTTGGATATTTAAATCTGTTCAAATTTTATTGAAATCCATAGAGGCTTTACCGAAAAAGTCGAAAATTAAAAAAAAAAACGTTATATGAAAGGTACCGTTAATAGACTTTTACGGCAAATTTGGTTCAAATTAGCTAATAGCGTCTACCAACAAAATAATTTCTAAAATGTTCACCAAAATCGTTGGAGCTTTTCCTTAATCGTTATTATGGCAGATACCGAGATTTTTAGCCCTAAAATTATATTTCAATTTCCCCTGAGGAATGCCAATACACACATAACAAATTTGAACGCATTTGCTTAACCCGTTTAGGCTGCAGATCGATATACACCCGGGCAGACAGACAGACAGACTGAAATTTTTTGTCAATGGCTTTTTTAGGCTTCTCTATGATCGTAATGTCTTGTTTGATTGTTATCTCAATTTTTTACTTGCGATTATATGTACTTTAATGCAAGTTATGCATTCGTGCCAAAAAAAATTGAGATAATCAAGCATGACATTAAGATTATATCCGTCTGTCTGTCTGTCTGTCTGTACGGATGTATTTTGGACGGTAGCCTAAACGGTTGGGCCAATCGTATTCAATTTAACATTGTTTTGACTGCTTGCAGATCAAAATAGCAAGGGAAAATCTCGCCGGGTAAACTATTCCAAATTCGTGTTGTTCGGCTAAAAAAGAATCCCTATATTTCAACTTACGTCCGAAATTGGGCTCAAGGGGGAACTGATTTGCATTCCTTGCGAGACGAGTATTACGGGAGAAACTTTTAAGGGGAGGAATGCAGCTGGCTACTTCGAGTAAACATTTTTGTGAAAACAAATTAATATGGTGGGCTAAAAACGTAACCTTCCATAGGACCGTTTTTTCGACTTTCTCGAAAACTGGTGATCCGATTACTATCAAAATTGATATTCCAGAAGATGTAAGTAGCCTCAGTAATTTCGCATTAACTTTTTTCGAAAACTTTTTTTTTGTATTTTTTATATTTTCTTTATTTTTTACTTGCGATTTATAGGGACTATAAGGCAAGTTATGCATTCGTAAAAAAAAAAAAAAAATTCTAACAATCAGACATGCCATTACGATGATAGAGAAGGCAAAAAAGTGGGTCCGGAAATTCCGTCTGTCTGTCTGTCTGTCCGTCCGTATCGATTCCAAGAACCTAAACGGTTGGGCCGATTTAATCCAAACTTGGTATATAGTATTTTTAGAATACTCTACCCTACAGTTTTTCGAATTGGCATTCTAGCTCCGAAACTAACGGTACCTGTCATATAACTTTTAATGGAAAACTTATATGCAAAATCTATCTTTTAGTTTTAATAGATTTTTCAGAAAAAGTTTTATAACGGTACCTTCCATATGACCGGTTTTTTTAAAATCAGAGTTTCTCGTTAACTAATTGACGGATTTTGATGAAATTTTCAAAATATATAGTGTTTTCTGATTTAAATAATATTGCTTTTTAAAATTTTCAAAAACATTTTTTTTTAATTTTTAATAATTTTTTTAAAAAAAATTTTGTTTTTTGAATATTTTGAAAACGGTTTAGTATAAGCTTTAGATTTCTTTGAATTGACATACTCAAAAAAAATTTAAATATGTTTTCGAAAAGTTTTTCAAAAAAAACATTTTTTTGAAAAAACTGGTCGAACGATTTTGAAATGAAAAATTCATAAAATATAAAGCAGCAAAAGACATAAGATGGTTTACAACATTTTTTCCAAAAAAACGTTATGAATAGTGTTTTTTTGATTTCATAAAAAAATTATTTGTTTAATATTTTCCCCATAATTTTATTTCATATTACTCAGCTAAGCCCTAGCCATTAGTCAAATAAAAGAAGGTGACAACCTACATATAAACCTATATATAAGCCTATGATAAACACACAAAAACAACTAACAAATAAAAAAAAAACTATTCGATTACTACTGAATGCAAAAATTTCAATCGAGAAAACAAAAGTTTACACCTTCCTATAAATAAACAAAACCACTTTGTTAACTTTTAATATTGTCTCTATACCCACTCGCTTAACAGTAGTTGGAATGTGTATCTTAATTTTAGTACCTACCTTTCTTCCAACCTTATTATAAATATACTTAAAAAATTCCATTAATACCTACCCACACCATACGTTTATCGATCCATCAAACTTAAGCTATTTTAGTTAATTTGATTTCAAAAAGTAAATTATTGTTATTGGGACCTATATAGGTCCCTATACCTAGCATTATTGCCCTACTGCTGATTCCCACGAATCTTTATGCCAGTTGTTCAATTTTTTCCATACCAAAACGAAAATTAAACTGAAAAAATACCTTTATATCTTTCTATTAGCAAATTATATTATAAGCACTAAACAACAAGTTAAAAGATAATACACTAAAAAACTGCAAAAGCTAACAATCCTATATATTTATGTGTTTATCCCTTTATCGTGACGCATGTTCGTTCGAGCTTCAAACTACAACGATTCTAAAGAAGTTGCACGTCAAAAAAACATTAAAATTAAATCTTTGTCAAAAAGACGCCTGTACCTAAAAAGGATTAGCACACGGGAGCAAGTACGTGCGACCCAGTCGTGCCTTTTATTTTTTTTTGTAAAATCAAAACGGGTAAATGATTTTTTTTTTATTTTTTTTAAATGTATGTTATTATTGTCCTTAAGTTTGTATTATTGAAATATTTTTTTTATTTTTTTTAAAAAAGTTGTAAATTTATTTAAAAAAAATATTTTTTGTTTTTTATTTATTTTATTTAAAAACTGCTCCTACGATTTTGAAGAAAATAATCACACTTTTTTGAAATTTTTTCAAAGAAATAAAATGGCATTTAAATTATTTAACTCAATACCATTTAACGGACTTTATCCGTACAATCAAAAGTCACAAAAATCGAATAAACGATTTGATGTTCACTTTAATTTTATTAATTTTTTTTTCTATAATGTGACCGCACATATGAGCAAGTACGTGCGATCCAGTCGTGCAATTTATTTTATATTCACGAATCCTAATCGCAAGCAAAAAGGATTCACTTTCATTCTCAATTTCGAAATCAATTGGTACTGTCAAATCACCTTCAATAAGTGCTGTGTTGAGATTTCGGGAGATGGCGGTTACACTAGCTTGGCACTTGTTGCTGGTGAAAGGTACAGAATCTATGAATTTTGTAGCAGATTTTTCACTACGAATAAATTCTGTGATACATTTTTCGGTATTCGTAGAACATTTTCGATTACGATGAAATCTGTGATAAGGCTTTATAGATTGCTCACCATCATCATTATCGACGCAACAACAGGGATGCGCTCCGGGGTTCGTTTAACAAGTTCTTCCATACATCCCGATTGCTGGCTGAAGTCATCCTGGTGCGCATCCTAAGGCTTCAGGCGTCCAGATCTGTCTACGCCTGCAATCTATCTAGAACTGCCAAAGACTTAACGTACTTACTTTTTTTCACATATGCTTTGAGGTGGATTTTATACAAATCATGATTCTTCTCTTCCGGAATCGTCCTCCATCACGCACGGGGAGGACGATTCACCGTAAAACTTCCCCCGCGAACGCGAATAAGATATCAGAGTGCCTTTTTGTAAGGACCCAAATCTCGGATCCGTATTTAAGTACTGGTAACACCATATAGGCTTGTACAGTAGCTTTTATGGTTGCTTTTATGGTAAAGTTCCTGGATTTAAAGAGCCTCGACAGAATATAATACAATCTGTTGAGTTCTCGCAGCCGCCCGCGTAATTCTTGCTCCATAGTATTAACGTTTATGGGCTGCTACTTTGACCCAAGGTAGTTAAAGGATATCACTTCTTTAATTTTTGCTACACTATCCTGATTCTTGGACCACTACTTCTCCCAAAAGTAGCCACCATGTTTGGTTGTCCCTTCATTAATATGCAACTCCAGGTTTTGTGTCACCTGCTCGATCTGGATAAATGGTCTCTTTGCTATCCTCTCGCAAAGAGACCAGATGGAAGAGCTTACACGATGGTTTTACCAGCGTTGAAAAACCTCCTTTAGAACAATAGTGCGGATATTATATTTGTATATTTGTGCGAAAGATAATTGTTCTCATAAAATCGGTAAAAAGGATTTCTGGTGTATATGTCTATCTATACGGTTTTAAAAGGTTTTGTGATGTTGCCTAACTATGTATTCATCAGCAGCTGGGGTGTATATTTCGTCTAGGTCTTCCGTGCTCTTTCTGGATGTAACCTTGGTCATTTGATTTACGGGAAAATTCGAAACGGTACCTTTCTTATAACGATTTTTTTTTAATTTTTGACTTTCTCGGTAACGGCTCTTTAGATTTCTGTGAAATTTTACATTTGAGAAGATCCAAGTAGTAAAATTAATTCTTTTTTTCAAATTAAAATTATTTTTGAATTTTTTAATTATTTCATTATTTTTTTTAAATAATCAAAAAAAAATATTTTAAATTTTATAATCACATGTATATTAATAAACTGGAAAAAACTGCATACACAATTTAAAAAACAAAAATTTTTTGAAAATAAAAAAATAAAAAACAGGATTTTACTAAAATCCGTCCTACAAGTTTCGAAATACTTTTTCATAATTTTGTTATTATAAAAGACGTGTGATGGCGTACTCCATTGTTACTAAGAACCGTTAAGTCTTGTCATTTTGACACTTTTTTAAGCTCAAATCTTGTTATTTTTCTACGTTAATGTTACTAATTTTTTAAATGTTATTCAACGATGTGACCGCACAGTTGAGCAAGTACGTGCGGTCCAGTCGAGCAATATATTTAAGAATGCAACTGGATGTTGCACGACACAAGTTAAAAGAATTAGAGAAATAGGGAAGATTTTTTTTCGGCGCAGTAGATCGAGAATTACGTGACCATTTTCTCACTAAAAACTCACGGACGGCTCTAGCTTGGACTAGGAGTTAGAATTGCAAGTTGCATCCCAAACTGAGAGTCGAATTCAGAAGCTCTCTCGCTTAACAAGCATTTATCTTAGTTTTCAGTTTTGAAGTGACAACGTCTTGTAAATCGATGAGGCTACACGTACGAAATAACATGACTAATGCTAAGACTCATCACACATGCTAACAGCGATACTGTGGTTCTTTCAACCAAAATTCATCGCAAGCAACAGGCGAATATGAAAAAGAACAGGTGCAAATTCTCAAAATAATTCCATCAAAATTCAAAAAGAACAAGAAGAGAAAAAGAAATACAAAATAGGCGGAGTTTTGTTAAAGTAGATAATAGATGTAGGTATTGGGGTGTGTCTGTGTGGATTTAACGAGAGGGTTTGTGGGTGTGAGTTAACGTGCTGTATGTTGGTGTTGCTGCCATCAATGTTTTCTTATGAAGTTATCACGTAAAATTATAGTCCTTTCGAAATATGTATTCATCTTGGGGGTAGTAGGCCTCGAAGATTTGTCCATTAGTTGAGGTCATCCCCTTGCAATGTGTCCGCGAATGAGCCTAATTAAAAAGTTATCTATTCTGTTTTTATCGGCCCCGTTGTATAGAATCTCGTTGGATTAATATTGAACACTCGGGTGTTCTATAAAGACCGAGACATGTCTTTAATATTCAAATTAAAATAGTCTTCAAAGCCACGAATATTTTCCGTAAGAGGCGGTCCAATCATCTTATCTACTGCACCACTGCCGCCCGCAATAGCTTAATAGTATAAATCTGTATTATTTTCCTCTGAGCTCCTTTAACCTGCAATTTGATGTTTTTATTGAACAAAAACGAAAACAAATTTCCAAACACAAATTCGGCAACATAATTCAATCTGCCACGTTTAGAGAACTTTTAAGCTGCTCATCTTCCACTCTGCCATTTGTCCTGAATCTTGATGTATGTATAAGCAAATCCAATCTTCATTTCTGGATAAAATTCACCTATTATCTCTTTCAGTTTAGAGGCCAAATTAATTTTACAAAAGATATTTGTCTTTCCAGGATTGGATACCAAATACCATACAAGGATACAAGCTCGAGAAACAACTTTGCTTCCGTTCAGGTGACACAAATTGATTCAAAAACACAGCTCCTTTGGCCCACAGTTTTCATTCGATATGCAAAGAGATGTGTCCAAGCGTGTACTTTACGAAACGAACAAGGACATTGATACACCATGTGAAAGGTATACTTTGTGTGATCTGCTTCCTCGAGATGAGATTTAAGGCAACAGGATGTTTGCAAGGGTGCATTCGGCAAATGTACAATTGCAAAGATTTTTGTAACTTCTAATTTGTCTTCACAGCAAGAGCAAGCTTAGGGATTGAGTCTATAAGAGTATTGGACGACGGAAAAAGGATAAAGAACCAAAAACATCCATGCAACACAATTTAAATCGAAATCCTTGTACATATACTCGGCTGCTACCGATGGAATGATCACATCCTGGACAATTTTCCATGCCATGCCAGCACCGGACCACACAATGTGCCGCGCCGCATAGAACGTGCAATGAATTTTGAAAATATTTTCGTTCCGGTATTTTGTTATGGACGAAAGTGGGCATTGATGGCCATGTGCATACGTGATGATTGCGGCACAAGACCATTGTAACCATGCAACGAGGGTAATAGTCTATCCAGGCCGGAGGTTTTTCAAAAAATGGCCAAAAAGTAAAATTATATAAATGTATACGTAATGTAGGTATATGTATGTATATGACAATGGACAATTTGAAAGCATGCAACAGTAAACGGATTACTTGAATGTTATTTTTTTTTTGACTCTTTGAATTCAGGTGAACGGGAGAAGCTTTCAGATGAAATGCAAATGTAACGGTCAGCATTTATAGTTCTTTCCGGCTATTGTCTATGGAGAGCTACGAAGACCAAAAACCACAGCAGCAGGGTAAATCGCAAGCCGGCTTATGGGGGAGCACATGAAGTCTATTTTGTTTTAACATGGATTTTACAGTTACTGTTATGGTAGTGGTGGTGGTGGTGGTGGAATATTTCGTTTTCGATTTTTTGTAAGCAGGAAGTTGATCAATACTATCTTTTACTATCCCCTTGGAAAGTAAACGCCGCAAGAAAGTATACAACTAAAAAAATCGGATTTTTTTCAAAAGTTAGATTTTTGGTAATTTTAAAGCTGACGAACTCATAAAAAACTGGAACAGAAACATCTATCTTACTCGAGAAAGCAAACATATGTAGGTATACCATCGGTACATATTTATACTAGCCGATCCTCCCGGCGTTGCTCGAGTACACTATCATTATTTTTTTTTTCATTTTTTTATTTTTACCATGTGAGTGACATTTATGATCATAAATCCGGTTTTACACATCGTACAGTAAACAGATTTTTTATATGCACTCTCCAAACATGTATTAAGATCTCCTAAGAATGTCATTCAAATCGATTGACCCGAAAAAAGTAAGTCGCGCCCAAACTTAATTTGGATTGTTCTTTATATATAGAAAATAGATGAAGACCTAAGCAAAACTGGTAGGGCACAAGGTTCAAAGGTTTTTGTTTTACGTTTTTTTATCAAAATTTTGAGTTTGAATGCGAATATGTATTTTGAACAATATGGACACATATAATTTAATTTAAATGAAGGAATAAAAAACATATCTCTGTTTTTAAAAACCGTTATTGTAATGTATTTAGGAGTTGCCGTAGTTTTTAAATATTTGTTTTTCCATTTAAGTATTTTTTTTACGAAAATCACCCCTACCTCCTAAATGGGTCCAGATAGACCCCCTTCCCAAAAAATGCTTGTATTAAGGTACAGAAACCGTTATCAATTTTTGGTGCTGGAGTTATCGTACTCGTGCCCGGTGAGATGTTAATCTGCCAGTTGCATGGTGGGGGTGGCTGTACAATAGGGCAAATGGAATTTATCCGAGCACGTCAGATTTTCAGAGGCGGTGTTAAGTGAACCCGAAAGAAGCTCCCATTCAAAAGACTGACGATTCGGAAATGACGCATGTTCATGCTGGCTTCTTGAAAATGCAAAAAAAATTCCCATTTTGAAATACTCGAGAGCGTCAGATGTATAATAATCTGCCGCTCTTGAGGCGATTCAGCTTAATGTCCTAGTCGTTCTGACCAATAATATGACGATTATTTGGAGGGATTTTCGTAATCTGACGGTTTCATTTCATTTCACTTCATTTCATTTCATTTCACTTCATTTCATTTCATTTTATTTCATTTCATTTCATTTCATTTCATTTCATTTAATTTCATTTCATTTCATTACGAATTACTATTTGCTTGTGACACGGACCCAGTGGCACCAACGGGTGATTAAAATAGCCTAAGTCATACCTTACAACATCATCTATTTGCCTGTGAAAGTCCCGTCAAAATCCCTGACATAAATTCAAAATTTCCAAAAAAAAACTCTTTCAGCGCCATCCAGTGTGTAATTTAAATAGTTACTCCCTAGAACATCAGCAATCCGCCAATGAAATTCCCGTCGAAATCGGTTCAGCCGTTCCCGAGATTACCCGGAACAAACAGACAGAAAGACAGACAGACAGACAAAAATTTTAAAGAGCGTGTTTTTGCTATAAATACTGTGCATATTTTCATATGCATCTTCTTAAAAGTTGGTATTTTGATATTAAAAACAGACACTTCATTTTTACTTGCGATTATAGGGAGTATAAGGGAAGTTTAGGATTCGTGAATATAAAAAAATTGAAATAACAATCAAACATGATCATAGAGAAGGCTAAAAAAGTTAATGGCAAAAAATGTCTGTCTGTCTATCTGTCTGTCTGTTTGTTGCTGGTTTGACTTTCACTGGCGGATTGCTGATGTTCTTAAAATTATCTTCAAATTTTGATGTGTCTGATTCTTTTGGCATTGGGGAAATTGAATGTTTATTTTTAGCCCTAAAAATAACGGTACCTGCCATATGACCGTTTAGGAAAATCTTATTTTTCTCGAAAACGGCTCCAACGATTTTAATCAACATTTTTGGGAATTTTTTGTTGGTATTGGCTATAATTTGATTAATACCACATATACGGGAAAAGTCTATTAACGGGACCTTAAATATAACGGTTTTTTTTAATTTTTGGCTTTCTCGGTTACGGCTCTTTGGATTTCTGTCAAATTTTATATTTAAGAAGATCTAAGTATCCCAATTAATTTTGCATATCAACATTTTGAATAACTTTTTTTGTTCTAATTAAAATTAATTTTTGAATTTTTTTTTTCAAAAATCAATATTTTGAAAACTTATCAATAAAAATTATTTTAAATTTTATAATCACATGTATTTTAATAAATTCTAAAAAACTGCATACCAAATTTTAAAATATAATTAAATAATATAAAAACAGGATTTTATCAAAACCGGTCCTATAATTTTCGAAATACATTTTTCATAAATTCTTTGTTATTTAAGACGTGTGATGGAAACCGTTAAGTATTTTGGTTTTTAATACTTTTTATAAGTTCAAACTGTGTTATTTTCAACGCAAATGTTACTTGTTTCTGCCAAAGATCTTGCTTTCCAATGTAATTAGGCACATAAGAGCAAGTACGTGCGATCCAGTCGTGAAATTTATTATTATTTATGTGTATAGATTAGTTTGTTTTATTTTATTGTATGTCTATGTTGGCTATTTTGTGTGATTTTTGTTACTAACTACTAACACATGCACCAAATGATGAGCCCCGGATCATATATTGTAGCTTGCTCTAAGCTCACTATCGCCGAAATTCTGAAAGTTAAAAAAAAAGTAAAATGGAACTAAAATCCTTCTCTCGAACCAGTGCTCCATTTTCGACTTTTCGTTTTTTTTACATAAATAATTTAGTTAATTCGTATTGTATTTTTTTGCGTTGGTTAGGCTAGCATTATTTATATTTTGTTTTTAATAACAATTTACACATGCACTCATGATGAACCTCATATCGTAAAAAAGGTAAGGATACGAGTTGTAATGACTCTTGGTTTTTTAAACTTACATTTTTTTAGAAATCCAAAAAAAAAAAACTATGGACCTGGATTATTAAATCCATCATCTAAAAATAACTATTTCTTGCAGCACCTACTGTAATCGAAACTTTATGTTTAGCCAAACGTCGGAAGTAAAAATATACCATCACAATGTTTCCAACACAAGCTATTTACTTCCGTTCTTCGGAAAAGGTAAGGAGATAGAAAATTTTGATCACAGATTATTCTGTGGTATCAATATAGCTCTATCTATCTATCTCCTTTATCTTGTAGAATTGGTAATTGCTTGAATAATGGACAAGAGATGCATAGACATTGAATTCTCTTCAAAGGATACCTTTACCTTACCCCAGAGTTCACAATAAAAAACGACAACCTGCCAAGCATTGCTATTATTTTTGCCAAGGACATCAAACTGATCTCCCGGAATGCTATTAATTTCCCAGCTCGTCTCACCCACAGTGACATTAGGGCTTGGGTCATGAACCAGGAGCTTTCATCAACCTGTAGAAGTGATTAGGATTTTTTTGTTACAAGAATTTTGTAAGGTTAAGGTTTTCGAAATGATTTTAAATTAACGTTGTTTTGGGAATATTCAAAGTGTTGGAAACTCAACGTTTTTTGGGTGAAGTCTTAAGGTGTCGTATTGAGTTGGAAGAATCGTGATTCCAGTCGAAATCATAATAATAATCGTCTGTTAAAGAAGAAGCCATCATGTTTAACTGACCAACAATTTTTTTCCGTTAAATTAAAAATGGCGCCTGCAGTTGTACCACGATTCGCCCAAAAATCTGAATTTAAACATCTAATAAACCCTTCCAAGTTCTTCGTCAGGCTTTGTCAAAAATAATTCCTGACAAACAGTTTTACAGTCCTGACTATGTCATCTAGATTTCTGGGTTTGGAAAGAAATATGTCGTTAAAATAAAACATTTCTAGACAAAATCTGGGTTTTTTTTGTTTCCAGCAAATTTTCAGGTGACTCATGGTAATGGTTAAGTTTTCCACAAAACTTTATGGCTTGAGTTTTCTCCTTCTAATTTATTTTCTGATGCCGCAAAAACAAATTCGATTACGGTTACGCTTCGTTGGTTAAAATGGCGGGTAAACCAAATACTCAAAAATACAAAAAAAAAAAAAAAACTGAAATGGGAATTGAAATAAAATGCGTATTTCAATTTAATTTGCATCCATCAAACTAATGGTCGGGTTTTAGTTGGATTCACACGTACAAGCCGTGGTGTCTGGTCAATCAATTAGATTTGACACGCATGCAATAAATGGTGCATAGAAGACCGGAAAATGGTGGCAGGCAGGTGGGATTGGGATCTGTTGCTAGTAATTAAAATGTATTTATCGAAATCTATAAGGATAATGTTCGGTATGATGCGTGATGACACCGCATCAAATGGTTATTTTGATTCTGGGCATATACACGCATATTAGTCCCTACTACTTATCACCTTAATGATGATTAAGTTTGATACGCAGTTTATGGGAGGAGAAATGCAGGAAACGGCTAAAATTATATGGGTCCCCATAAGTACATAAATCCTATATACATACATAGTATAATGGGTGGATAAATTGAATTTATCGACGATATTTCGATTAATGTTGATGGGAATTTAATGAAGCGAATTGACACTTGCGTACCCATAAACTATAAAGGATATACGTATGTGTCATTTTATAAATCGAAATATAGGGCAACATATGTTTGGTGATTTGTTAAATTGAATGGAAAATGCGGTTGCGTTGCAAATGTATCAAATTGATTTTATGTTTTCCAATGTTATTATAATGTTTATTTAGATATAAAATCAAACTAGCTTGTTTGTCTAAAAAACATGTTTTAAATTTTGAATTATCATAAGTTTTAAAATTGTTTAAACTTAGTTTACAATTAAGGAGATGAAACTACTTTCATTGTTAAATAACCAAACTCCCCAAATATGTATGAAACATGTATACGCAATTTTGAAATCGTTTCATTTAATCTTTTGATCTGGACAAATTTAACAAGGAAAGTGCTGAAAAACTTAGTTTATGTACTAAAAATTTGGGTGAATATGGCCGGAAGTGATTTGCTATGGATAGTATCATAAGGCGGAAGATTGCTGCAAGTTATTTTATGTTGTTCAATATTGTATCATACCAATTCAAAAAGGATGCTTAAAAGCCGACCACATTATAGGGAAAAACTTAGATAGACAGCTTATTAACGATTACGACGTGTTACCAAGGTATAGTGCAGAGCAGTATCGAAAAACAAAGGCAGGTTCAATTAGCCATGTTTTAATATCGCTAATAACCCATATGATTCACCCCGAGACAATAAAACGATCTGGGTTATGAAAAATATTTCCTTTGAAAGATTAGCAGCCATGATTTATTTTGATGATTCTTTATGACATCAAAAGAAGATTTGAAGATAAGTGGATGTGAGTATATATTTTAAGTTCTATTAAATGAAATAAATAAATTATTTTCCATAATTTAATATACGTCGTAACACAAAAATACAATAAAAATACTATTACCATCTATCGATTCTTTCAAATTGGCTATCTAGGATTTCAAATATTATAACCCAGATATAAAGCAGGATGCCAAGTTGTTGTTGTATTTACGTGTTGAAAATTAACCTAGACCCCAAAGAAATGATAATAAAACACGGCCATTGATGGCTACAAAATTAACACAATGATAGGAAATAGAACTGCCGCTGAAACAATTGCCCCACTCGAACACCGACGCAATGTTTCATGTCTTTCCTTATTTTATCGTTTCTTTTACAAAAAAATGTTCACTCGAAGTAGCCAGTTGCATTCCTCCCCTTAAAAGTTTCTCCCGTAATACTCTACTCGCAAGGAATGCTCATCAGTTCACCCTGGAGCCCAATTTGGGACGTACCGTGAAATATAGGGATTCTTTTTTTTAGCCGAACAACACGAATTTGGAATAGTTTACCCGGCGGGATTTTCCCTTGCCATTTTGATCTGCTAACATTCAAAACCAATGTTAATCGGCACCTCCTATCTCTCCCCTATCTTCGTAATGTCCGCGCAGTGTGTTCTACATTAAGAGGAAAACACATAATCCCTTGTGCGCGCGCTAATTATAAAAAAAAAAAAAAAAAATTGATCCAACTAAATTATAAATATCAATTTACTGATTAATTAATTTTAATTTTAATTAAATTAATTAGTATAAATAGAAAAAATCTTTAAAATATTGGCATGCAGAAATTTATTTGGCTATCTTGATCTTTTCAAATATAACATTTGATAGAAATTCAATTAGCCGTTACCGAGAAAGTCCCTACATTTTAAAGGCTTTTTTGGTTGTTTCTAAAATATGTTTATCAACCTTTCACATGCTTCTATCTCGTTATTTAGAGCTTCTAAATGTTCAGTTAAGTTCATTTATCTGATCCATGCATCGAAAATTTCTTGAAAATATAACTGCATCTTCAAGACCGGGATTAAAGGGTCATGGGTTGGAAAATAGATTTTTTTCTACTGAAGCCTTCACATGCGTACCTACATTATATCTCGTTATGAAGAAGTTCTAGCTGAGTATGTTTTGTATTGTCAGATAGGCATTGAGTCCAGCTATATTATCCATGTCTCCAAACTCTCCCGAAAATATAACTGCATCTCCAGGAGCGGGACTGAAGAGTCGCATGTCAGAAAATATTTTTTTTCACGCAAGCCTTCACCTTCACATGCCTTTTAGCTAGTTACGTGGAGGTCCTAGCTCAGTATATTTTATCCTACTTGTATTATAAATGTGAATGTTTATATGTTTGGATGTTTAGATATTTGGATGTTTGTTCCCCAATCATCCCTTAACGGGTTAACGGATTTGGATGAAATTTGGTAGATAGATGGATAATGTGCTGGGTTAAAACATAGGCCACTTTTAATCCGGAAAAATACACGGTTCTTTGTGGGAGACGCTTAAATGTGAAATAATGCGTTGCTGGAGGTTTTTCGATATGCTTCCATGATTTAACAACTGCACGAATTTGTGACGTTTGGTAGATGGAAGAGTTACAGAATTTCTTACACTATAAGGAGATAAAGAGGTATAGAGATATAGAGATATAGAGAAAAAAATGCACCATTTCTGCGGGAGAAATCTGAGTAATTTTCCTCGACGAGTTTTGATATAAATAATACAAAAAATTCAATCTGAAGTCCTTGCAGACGACTTATAAATAAAACTAATGTATTATACAGAGAATATATTTATAATAGTTTAATAAAATATTGATATTATTTTTTTGAATTTTTTATCATGGATTTTTTTTTGAAGGTTGGTTTCTTAATAAAATTAAGTTATTTCGTAAACAATATATCGCAGAAGACGGCAAAAATAGCTCAACGACAAATTTAATATCGCATAATGTTATAGAATACGGTTTTTTTAATAAGTTCAGCTAACTGTAATGCAAACTTAAGCACAAAATTAATGTTCATTTTAAAACGAAATTTAAAAAAAATTCACCTACCCGTTTTCAAAATATTGATTTTTCAAATTTTTCGAGAAAGTCGAAGAAAATAAAACCGGTCCTATGGGAGGTACCGTTTTAAGTCCATCATATTAAATTTTTTTTCCACCAAAATATAATGCTTACCCAAAGTAGTACACTGATTTTCTTGTCATAAAAAATTCTTGGAGCCGTTTTCGAGAAAAATAAGCTTTTACATAACGGTTATATGACAGGTACTTTTGATTTTTGAGCTAAAAAAAAATTCAAAAAACTCTTCTGTAGAATGTCAAAATAAATGTTCTTAATTTGGAGACGATCCATCCGTTTAGGCTACAGTTCAAAATACATCCGTACAGACAGACAGACAGACAGAATTTTTTTGCCACCAACTTTTTTAGAATTCTCTATGATCGTAATGCCATGCTTGATTGTTCTCTCAATTTTTTTTATATTCACTTCACGAATCCTAAACTTGTCTCATAATCGCAAGCAAAAATCACACAGTTTCACATTTTTTTATAGAAATAAAATTAGGTTTACATTTTTCCACTAAAAACTCTTACGTACTTTTTCAAACACTTAAAACTCACAAAAATCGAATAAAAACTTTGAAATTTCTTTAATATTTGTCAAATTTTATTCGACGCTGTGACCGCACATAAGAGCAAGTACATGCGATCCAGTCGTACAATTTATTTGCTTAATGTTTGCGCATCAGTTTATAAAAATTTGCGATTATGAACAGTCGGCGTGTAAAGTGATGCCAAATGTTTGCGTTTGTGAACGTTTAATTTTATTGATTGAGCATCATAACTGGAGTGATGCGTTTATGAATTTACACTATGATTGGCTCAACGCTGATGGTTTTTGCCAACAATACAGCAATAATTTTATCGAATCAAAATGTTTTGATCACCGTTTAATAAATTTACAAAAATTACTCAAAAACTTAAATTCTTACTCAAAGTCCTTCCTCAGTTTTTTTTCGCATTTTTCTAATCTTGTCAGCATGCAGTGGATGGAAGGACAATGGACACCTTTTGCACCCAAACGCTGATTTAAATAAATTATTTTCTTCTCTTGCAACATTGTGACACTACCAAACAAAATCTTTGTATGGTGGCGGTTTTTTTCATACCACAAACGACGACGCAACAGTATATCCTTCCAGTATAAGGAATACAATTAATTTTTGCAGAGACTGCTTTTATGCCACGGATTTAAATTTAGCGGTTGGTTGCAGCAGTTTTCAAAAGATTACGCTTCTCTTGCTGCTACTTCTGTGATGCAGCGTAACTTTTATTTTGCGTCACCGTCAGCAGAAAATCCACTTCACTTTTAAACGAAAACGAGCAACCAACATTATAAAAAATGGCTGCGCCCGGAAACCTATGGACTTTCACCTGTTTTTTTTTTATCTCATTGTTGTCCAGAGTCCAGTACCTTACAAAAATGTAGAAAAAATGCATGTTTGTGCTGCCAACTTCCTTCGCGGCTAATGTTAATTTTTCATTCTATTTGCTTACTAAGTGTGTACCTTTTTCGGAAGCAACACCACTACTGGACACCAACAGGAGAATAGATATGCAGTGCATCGTAACTTTCCAAGACCTTCAAAAAAAAAAAGAAAAAAATGGAAACTGTCCAAAAGAGGTTTTTTACAATTTTTATAGCAAGTCCTTAGCATTTGCCATTTACATAGAGACAATTGTGCATAGTTTCCAGGATGCAGATGCAAACAGTGAGATTGCTATTGTTGGAGTTGGGAGCCATTTGCAAAAGGACTCTACGCCGCATTAAAAAAACTCCACAATAGTTATTATCCTTGAAACATTGGTATAGTCCTTTTGTTTTTTATCGTCTTCCTTTTTACCGAACATCCTAGCTACAGGTGCGATAATTTGTTTAAACAAAAATAAACGATTTTATTTTGTCTGCCATTGTTATTGTTTAGGCTTGAATTTATGCTCATGCGGTTGTACGAGGCTTGTTTAGTATGTAAATTGACTTATTGTTAGCACTTATATTAGCCAAAAGGATGCTGACATCCTGTCAGGATTTATGGGAATTATATTCTAAAATAAAAATTGGATAGCTTTTTATTATTAAATGAACGAGGTCACTTTTTTAAGGAATCAGACCACACAGTGTTTGGGTATAACGATTTAAAAACGGGACAGTTGTTGTTATGGCTGCAGATATCTTTAACTTGCGGTTGCAGCAAAGTGTTGCAGACAGAGCACTCGTGTCCTTAAAAGCACTTCAAATAAATGTATCTCACCGTACATCGTGCAAGTGCATCGTTCAAGGATTACGTTTGTTAAAAAAAGGTTACGGGACGACCGAGGGTAAGGATGGTTCATATGAATCCTTATAGAATGTGGTCTCATATAAAAATTTTATTAAATTCAATGACACGGAGTTGGTTTTATCGATGCGACCACTACATTTTGGAATGAAAATAAAACAGTAATCCCGAGTCATTCGATAGTGAAATGCAGGAAAAGATAGCAATAATGGCGGATATTTGTATTTTACTTCTCAACAGTTTCAGTTTTTTTTTTTTTTTGAGTGGGCTAGTGTTGAACGAATCAGACGTGATTAATAAATGTTGAGTTCTTTTCGTTATCTAGGGTAGGAAAAAAATCACCCGATGTTTTTTGGATTTTTTTTAAGAATGGAAATTGGCGGCCTATGTTTTTGTAATGAATTAAAAGTTTTTTGACATCAAAATTGATTACCATATGGACTTCTGGCACTATGCTCTCGCATTCGGTTTTTCTCTTTAAGAGTTTTAAAATTCTTAAGCTTATTTACATAACCCTGCGACTTCAAATAAACCCACAGTAAAAAGTCTAGAGCGGTCAAATTGGACCGCCAAAGCGATAGATTAGACGACGCGAAAATGCTTCTTTGGAATATGGAGCGTTTTTTTTAAGTATAGCGTTCCATGGCTTATTGACGTTTATTCTGCATCTGTATACTTCACAAATTTCAAAACAAAATTGACATTTGCCGACATTTGTAAAAGTTATAGCATCTTTCAATAGGGAGATTGCTTTTGAGCCACCCTGTATCATAAGGTTTAAAAAAAATTAAAAAGGTTTGAAAATATGAAAAAAGCCTTCATCGCCATACAATAACCAATACAAGTAGTCTCTCGACTCGAGATGGTTAACATCGACTACTACAATGTTTGTATCGCCATCTTTGCCCAAGCGTGGTTTGTGATTTGGGATATTGACTGTTTCATTGTACAATAGATGTTTCGCACCTTCGGATATAATCCAGTTCAAGTTTTGTCGATCTGTGGGTGTCAAGTCGGTGCTGTTTAACACTCTGTTTTTCTCCCGCTGCAAAATCAATGAGCTTGAGACCGTTTTCAGGGGTGGTGTCACGTAAACTGTGATTTTCGATTGTCTTACCAAAGATGTCCTCCATGTCATTCGGCCGACGGCAGTGTTGCAGTGGACAAGGTGTTTGCTTGCTAACCCAGAGATCATCAGTAAAATTTTAGGCTGGTAGACATTTTTCAAAAACTCTTAGTTTTTTTTTAACTGTGCCCGCGCATGAGGGATTTGTGTTTCCCTTATAATGTAAAACACACTGCGCGAGCATTAGGAAAGCTAGGGAAGGAGTGACAAAAGGTGTCGATTAACATTAGGTTTAAATCCTTTCAAATTGAAATTTCAAGAAAAAACCTTTCCGGGTAAACTATTCCAAACTCGTGTTGTTCGGCTAAAAAAAATCTCATACCTTGCGCGACGGGTATTACGGGAGAAACTTTTAAGGGGAAACAAACTTCCTGCAACGATAAAGAAAACCTATGCACTTAGCAGCATTTTTGGCGATTTCAAATATCATTCCAACGGAGGTCATTGGCATGGTCAACACACATACCGAGTACTGCCATTCATGGACAATATGGCATGGGGGGTATGTTAAGCTTTAACCACAGAAGGCAGCATTTAGTTTTCGAAGCATTAAATTCTACACGATTCCTATTACACCATTTGACGATATATGTATAAATCCGAGTTTAATGAGCTTAACTTACGGTACAATTGAAATTGTACGTCCGAAGACGAAGGACGTGAACCGTCTAACCAATATAAAAAGCTGAGGGTAGAGTCGTCAGCAAAACAGTTACGTGGATTAGAAATAAGAGACAGAAGATCATTTATAAAAATGAAGAAAAGAGTCGGAGACAGAACATAGCTCTGGACAATTTATTTTGAAGGAATTAGACTTGAATCTGTCCAATAAAAGTTGTATTGAACGGTCCAGAATATAACTTCGAAACCAACGAACAAGAGTATCATCGATCCCGAAAGCACGCATTTTTGATAAGAGAGCTTCATGCCAAACTCTATAAAATTCCTTGGAGATATCAAGAGCAATAATCTTACTTTCACCAAAGGGATGTAAGGATTTGTTCCATTGTTCTGTGAGATATGCCATCAGATCACCAGTGGACCGGTTGCTGCGTAAGACATACTGACACTCATGGAGAAGCTTTCGGTCTTCCCTAAGCCTACAGTGAATCAGCGTTTCCATGACCATAGAAAGAAGGGACGTAAGTGCTATGGGTCGGTAGGAGGAGGGAGAGGATTGGTCACTTTTCTTAGGGACATCATGGACAAATAAATCTACGAAGTAGAGACACTTATGAGCACTGGCTACTGAGGCCATCGGCTCAGACAATTACAAGACAACACACAAGACGACATTGATACAGGACAGAAGAGAAGATAGAAAGAGGACGGAAAAACAGAAAACACATAACACATGTCAACAGCACGCAGTTGGTTTTCGGACGGTTCCCCATCTTTCCACTAACCACGCGCAACGATGCTTGATTTCGCTGATCTCACGGGAAGCGATGCTTTATCGGAGCCAAGGCCGTTGACGATGGAAAAGCTTATGCAGTGGCTTTACCAGTGAGATAGAACACCTCTTCAAAAGAAAATCCGGTCCAGCGGGTTTGTGTATACAGAGATCTTTGAGAAAAAAATCGTAGCCCATTTTGTCTCTGAAGAGTAGACAAAAGTTTTTCATTAGCCATGAGCCTTAGAACCGAAGATGTTGAGGAGTTTTTAATGTTTTTCACAAATGACCAGAATATTCTACTGCCTTTGGGACAATGCAGAATTTATTGCCGTAATTTTTGGTCATGCAAAATTTGGTTCGGTTTAGTAACAGAGTTGTATATGTTCCTTGCTTTTTTTTGTTCTTTCCGATTTTCCTCTGTAGGGTTGGCTTTTTAGGAACGGAAACTTACTTCCTTAGGCATGATAGCTTCCTGACTCTCAGAGTTAAACCAGGACTATTCTTTGGGTTTGATACTTTCGCACACACATTTGTGATCATTTCAGCATTGCCATCAATGTAACTATCAAGGAAGCATAGTGACTAGTAAAAGATACTAAAAAATATTATATTCAGGACGTCCCAGTTGGTGGGAAGCTTTTCTTTAATCAAGAGTATGGGCGGCTTGCCAAGCAACATCCGGTATTCGCGTTGGCACATAAAGCTGTTGGGTAAGGTGATTTAACCCGGCAAAGAGCTCGACATGCATTCCTTCGGGTGGGGTGTTGTTTGACCAGAATAGCGGAGCCAATTCGAATTGTGTACATTGAAATCGCCCACAATAACTATTTCAGTGCGAGGACATAGGGAAACAACTTCCCATGGAATAAGACAGCTCATCAAACTCCGTAAACGTCGAATAACCGCTAAGATTTGGAATGATATGCTTGCGGACAGTGAATTTGAGACACAAGAAGTTAATGTCCGTGTTGGAACATTGCCCATATTGGGAAAGGCTCTGGCAAGCAATATCATTTCTAACATAAACGGCAAGCTAGATGCCGCCAGTGTCTTCAGCTTAGATCAGACGACAAATAAATATTAAAATATTTGTATATAAATTTGTGTATTCCTGTCAAGAAAATACACAAACCGTCTGAACCACAAATTTGATAAACACAAACGGCATACACAAACGATTTGTGTATCGTTTGCGTATAGCATACACAAATCGAATTTGTGTATTTACACCCAATATAATTTGTGTATGCCACATCATTTGTGTATTCCGAAAATTAATGCATACACAAATTTGGTAGAATACACATATTTCAAGGCTCAATTTGGCTATTTTTTTAAGGTTCGTATAGAAATGTAGAGTAATGAAAAATTGGAAAAGTTCATCCAGACAGAGATTCCTGACAAACCGAACATTTTTGTTCTATGGGAGATTTGAATGAATCCAAGAATGTAAAACTATTCAAACAAAGGATATGATGTGTTTTAAAAGCCCGACGCTTAGTCAAGCTTATATTTTACTATACAATTCTCAACTTTTGGCTATATCGGTATTGGCCGAGGTCTGGTGTGAGTTTTTGCTTTTTGAATGAGTTTATTTTTCTAAACCTTGCATCTTTTTATTATATTTTATGATATTATCTTAGAAAAGATCATTCAATCATCACATTAAATATAACCATGTCCAATTTTAAATGTTCCACCCTAATATCCTTTTGTTTTTGAAAAAAAAAAACAAATTAAATTTTAATATTTTAATATTGCGACTCCATTTTACCTTCTTCAAAAAAGTATTCAGCAAACTCTTTCTGCACCGTTTTGGCATCAGTTGTAGCCACCCCTCATGTACACTCAATCGTTTCACCACGACATTCACAATGAAACCACCAATGTTACCATCGTTGTCGTAACTGTCGAAGGATTGCGTAGGTGCGTACATCCCTTTATTTGTGCTCATTTTTTCTTCAATATATTAAAATTTATTTTTATTGAATGAAATAGAATATGTTAAATTTTATTGAATATGTTCTAAAGAATTCAATAAACGTCAAACCCGATTTACAAACACAAAATGTGAACACAAATTTATTTGTGTATACACATAATGTGATACACAAACAAATTTTTTGTTATTGCGTCAAAATACACAAATCGTATCAACCAAAAATATTAATCGCTTACACAAATCACATTTGTGTATGGATTTGTGTATCATTTATGTATCATATGCAGCTTGGAATAAAATTTTAAAAATATTAAAGGAATTTCAAAGTTTTTATTCGATTTTACTGACTTTCATTGTTTGAAAAAAGGACGTAAAAAGTTTTCAGCAGAAAAAAATTAAACACCATTTAATTTCCTTAGAAAATGTGAAAAAATTGTAGGCACGGTTTTTATTTAACAACTTTTTTAAAAAATAAAAAAAAATAATTCAAGAATGCCAACTCAAACACAAAAACTACTTACAATTAAAAACAAAACTAAGAACAAAATTCAAATTCCCGTTTTCAAAATATCGATTTTTCAAAAAAAAATATTTAAAAAAATTATTAAAAACACAAAAAAAAAGTTATTCGAGAAAGTCGAAGAAAAAAATGGTCCTATTGGGGTACCGTTATAGAACAAATTTCGAAAAATTCATTATAACTGAAAGATGTATTGTTGTAAAAAAAATTGCACCCTGAAAGTTTTATCAAAATCGTTAGAGCCGTTTTCGAGAAAATCAAATTTTTTTGTTAAAGATTGTGTGGCAGGTACCGTTATTTTTTGACCTGGAGCAAAAATGAAAAACACCCCCCGAGATATTATCAAATAAATACTAAATACCAAGTTTGAAGGAAATCGGCCCATCCGCTTAGGCTGTAGAGGTGCAAACAGACAGACAGACAGACCGACGGACAGGATTTGCGGACCCATTCTCGTTTCTCCCATATCAAACTGAACTTGAAGAAGAAGAAATCCAATGAGCCGTTATCAAAAAAAAAAAGTCGAAAATTCAAAAAACGCTCATGGATTCCCCCTAAGTCTGAACTTTAAGTTTAAAACTTTCAGCTAGATTTTTTTCAACAAAATCAAAAAGAAAATATTAAAAAAAAACTACAACAAATTATGACATAAATATAAAGCTTATAAATGAATGCTGCAAAAAATTAAGAGAATGTTGTAAAAGATGGCGCGTAGGAAATGTGACAGAACGCACTGGACTATCGTCTGTCTAGGATCTCAATCTGAATACGTGAAGTGTATTCACAAGCAATATGTAAAAAACCTATCGACTTGTATTTCAGTTTGCAAAGCACTCTTCGTCATCAATTTCCTTTTCTGCAGTCAACCTCATATAATATTTAAACAAAAATATTCAAAATCTAATTAAATACTCAAGTGACAACTGTTAACCCTTCTATCAGGTACTCTAATTGAAATCCTACTCCGCCCCCACACAGAGTGAACTTGTTCACATTTATAAATTTAATTAAATCTTCTCGAATAGCTTCATCGTGTGTTATGACCATGCGACTACTGCATTCTGTATCTGTGTCCCAAATGTGCATAAGTCTGCAGCTTGCTCTTGTGAATCCCAATGGAATGCGTTTAAACTTTTCCATATACATCCCTATAGATCCTTACAAAAATAATACATGAACAGAGAAACGAGCAACATCCTTGATATAAGAGTGTGCCATGTGTTGCTTTCGTCTCTTTGAAAGTCGGAATCCATATTGCGAAACAGAAAATTATTTGCAAAATCTTTATTTTTATTTTAATGAAATATCCTGCCAAAGGATAATACATCCGGTAATGCTTTTCAGTGCAGAACGGTTTTTGGATAAATTTCAATTTTTTTTTGGTTAAGCCCCATCCTTGTCTCTACTAATTATTATTTGCCTAATCGCAGGCTAAACTTTTAATTAAGTGTGAAAGTTTAACACATATGCAATTAATAAAATACACAGATGACAATATTAAAGATAAAAAAAAACTTCCTCTTTTGGTTAGCTTGGGATAAAGTTTGGTGGTGTAATTGAGATACTTTATGGAATCGGTAGACAGACTTAAGTTCAGTCATTTACATGTTTGTCCTATTTAATTATAATAAGGATATTCCGCACGGCACATTTGTTGTAAAATATTTTTCAAAAGCTAGTAAGCTTGACACATCGCAGAGCAGTATTCCTATTGTGTAAAAAAATAAAATTACTTTCAGTTTTCATGGAATCCATCCCGAAAGAAATAAAAGGCACGACTGGGTCGCACGTACTGGCTCCTGTGTGCTAATCCTTTTTAGGTACAGGCGTCTTTTTGACAAAGATTTAATTTTAATGTTTTTTTGACGTGCAACTTCTTTAGAATCGTTGTGGTTTGAAGCTCGAACGAACATGCGTCACGATAAAAGGATAAACACATAAATATATAGGATTGTTAGCTTTTGCAGTTTTTTTAGTGTATTATCTTTCCACTTGTTGTTTAGTGCTTATAATATAATTTGCTAATAGAAAGATATAAAGGACTTTTTTCAGTTTAATTTTCATTTTGGTATGGACAAATTATAAGTTAAATAAATATAGCGACAATATTAAAAGTTAACACAGTGGTTTTGTTTATTTATAGGAAGGTGTAAGCTTTTGTTTTCTCGATTGAAATTTTTGCATTCAGACTAATCGAATAATTCTTTTTATTTGTTAGTTGTTTTTGTGTGTTTATCATAGGCTCATTATTTATTCTGTGTGCTTTTATGATGATGAAATGCTTTAAAATACGTAGGTATGTATGTAGGTTCTTTTATTTGACTAATGGCTAGGGCTTAACCGAGCAATATGAAATAAAATTTGGGGGAAATTTTTTTATGAAATCAAAAAAACACTATTCATAACGTTTTTTGGAAAAAATGTTGTAAGCCATCTTATGTCTTTTGCTGTTTTATATTTTATGAATTTTTCATTTCAAAATCGTTCGACCAGTTTTTTCAAAAAAATGTTTTTTTTGAAAAACTTTTCGAAAACATATTTTAAATATTTTTTGAGTATGTCAATTCAAAGAAATCTAAAGCTTATACTAGGAGAAAAATTAAAAAAAAATATATTGAACTGTTTTCAAAATATTCAAAAAACAAAATATTTTTTTAAAAAAAATATTAAAAATTAAAAAAAAATGTCTTTGAAAATTTTATAAAGCAATATTATTTATATCATAAAGTTCTACATATTTTGAAAATTTCATCAAAATCCGTTAATTAATTAACGAGAAAGTCTGATTTTAAAAAACCGGTCATATGGGAGGTACCGTAATAAAACTTTTTCTGAAAAATCCATTAAAATTAAAAGATAGATTTTGCACAGAAAACATCATTCTGAAAGTTTTATCAAAATTGTAGGAGCCGTTTTCGAGAAAAATAAGTTTTTCATTAAAAGTTATATGGCAGGTACCGTTAGTTTTAGAGCTAGAATGCCAATTCAGAAAAATGTCGGGTAGAGCACTCTAAAAATACTATATACCAAGTTTGAATCAAATCGGCCCAACCGTTTGGGCTGTAGATATCGAAAGACAGACAGACAGACAGACAGACGGACGGAATTTCCGGACCCACTTTTTTTGACTTCTCTATCATCGTAATGGCATGTTTGATTGTTAGAATTTTTTTTTTTTTTACGAATGCATAACTTGCCTTATAGTCCCTATAAATCGCAAGTAAAAACTGTGGGCAAATGAACTTTTGCAAAAAAAAACACTCATACGCCATACGTATACAAAATAAAATAATAATTTTTAGAATTATTTTTGTGATGTGTTCTTGAGTGATTTGGAAACTTTCTATCATCAGTGCAATAAGGGCATATCACCTCTACACTGTCATTATTATATAATATATAATAGGTATATAAAACATCGCTCAAGCCCTGGTGAGAGCATCTTCAAAAATAAATTAAAATAATGCTGTCATTGAGTCAATTTCAATTTCAAGCATAATTATGCGGTTATTTATTCGCTTTAATTTCAAATCAAACTATTACAAGAGGACACAATCCTTTCTAATTCATGGCAGTTTAAAAAATTTATGATACATTCCTGACAGCCATCAGTTATGTATTCCATATAGCATATTCTCTTGACGGATGTAGGTGAGATGTATTACTCATAGTTCCCAGTAACCTTGTGTCTTAAAAATCACACTCTCTGTGGAGTTCCATTCCTTTAGAACATGTCATATGTTCCACCGATTGTCGTCATTATCATCATCATCTTCACCTAGACACCGTATATAACACCGCCGAACGAACGCCCGCAATCAGGACATATTGAGTTAATCTTTTTCAGTTATTTTCTTCTACCACCAATTTTTCCCTACGATACAATTTCTCAACTTAGATGATATGAAAGTCAGTTATAATGGAAAATAAAGCAACCCCAACAATAAGACTTAAAACAGCAATGCCAGGTTTGAAGAATAAACAAGATAAATATTTATAAAAAAAAAATCTTATTTAAATTTGCTTGAATTATTTAAAAGACGTTATCAAAAAGAAGTTATTAAAAAGACGTCATTAATTATTTCAAACCCTTTTTTGGGCTAGGATAAATGGTTCAACTAATTCTGAAGTAACAAAAAGGTTATTACTGACCCAAGCAATTTTGTCCACCTGATTAATAAGGAGATGGAACACCGTTCTGCAGGCTTCGAAGGAGTTCCAGCCGCTGACAGCTCTATTTCAAAAATCGATTTCTCAGGGTTTTTTGCCTTTACTCTAAAAAGAATCATTTATCATTGTTACTCACAAAAAATGCCTGTGGATTTGTTTTGGTTTTTCTCAAGAAAAACTCTACAACAGCTAACCAAATTAAATATTTTGAAATTTTTTTTTGTTTGTATAATTAGCGTGCGCATAAGGGATTATTTGTTTTAATTTTGAAGTAGAGCACACTGCGTGGGCATTAGGATGATAGGGAGGGGAAGGATAGAAGGTGTCGATTAACATTGGTTTTGAATGCTTGCAGATCAAAATGACAAAGGAAAATTTCGCAGAGTAAACTATTCCAAATTCGTGTTGTTCGGCTAAAAAAAGAATCTCTACCTCCGAAATTGAGCTCAAGGGTGAACTGATGAGCATTTTTTGCAAAACAGTATTACGGGAGAAACTTTTAGGGGGAGGAATGCACCTGGCTACTTCGAGTGAACATACATATTTCATAAAAGAAACGGTAAAATAAGGAAACACATGAAACATCACGTCGGTGTTCTATAGGGGCAATTGTTTTAGAGATATTTCTATTTCTTATTAATTTTAACGCTCTTTTGTGTATTCTATCGAGCAGGTGTAACGACGTTTGCGAAGCACCTGCCCAGAGGTGTAAGTTATACTCGAGTTTTGAACGTATAAACGCCCAAAAAAATTGTAGCCAGATCAGAGGGGGAAAAATACTTCTTTCATCCATACAGAAAACCTAAGCACTTAGCAGCGTTTTAAGTGATCCCAAATATATGGTTGTTCCAACGGGGCTCTTCGTTGACACACATACATAATACTGAAAGCTTTTTGATTTCTTCGATACAAGTGCCATTCATGGACGATGGCATGGGGGGTATGTTAAGCTTCAACCACAGATGAAAGCATTTAGTTTTCGAAGCATTAAACTCTTCACGATTTCTCGTACCCCATTTGACAATGCTTTACCCAACTTAGGTGGCGCTACAGTCCGGGGTGGACCAGGGCCTCAACCAACAAGCTTCTCCAGCCAGCTCGGTCCCTACCTAGCTGCCTCCAGTTTTACACGTGGAGTCGGTTGAGATCCTCTTCCACTTGTGTGCGCCACCTGAGGTCCGGTCTTCCTCTACTGCACCGCCTTTATGAGGTGGATTCGAAGATTTTCCGGGCCGGAGCATTGATGTCCATTCGCTCTATATGAACCAGCCATCTGAGACGTTGAATTTTTACTCTTTTGGCTAGGTCTGTGTTGCTGTACAGTTCTTCATTGTATCTTCATTGTATCACCGGAGAATCTTTCTCTCGAAGCAGCCTAAAGCTTCCTTATCCGCTTTTGACAGTGTCTATGCGTCTGCACCATAGAGCAGGACTGGGATGATGAGGGTCTTTGCCTCTTTGCCCTCATTGACTGCTAAACCCAACTTCGCCGCTTCCGTCTCAATACTCCCAAAAGCGCTACTAACATCACGCTGCGTTCTTCCGATTATTATCAATATCGTCGGCGTGTGCGAGTAATTGGGCGGACTTTTGAAAGATCGTGCCTCTGGTGTTGGTGAATTTGAGCCACAAGAAGTTAAAGTCCTTCCGTATTGGAACATTGTCGGTATTGGGGAAGGCTCTGGCAAGCAATATCAATCAAAATAAACGACGCTCCACTGACTTTTTCTCATGTAGCCGATAAAACGGGCAGTAGAGATCTTAAGATATCTGAACCGACAAACAGTTTTGGGCCGGAATAACGGGACAACCTTCAATTGCGAAAGGAAGTAAGATTCCTGTGGTGTGAGGAACTAATTAAAGTAATTTTCGGCTGTGGGCCCAGCATTAACATTTTCTACTAATCATTCGAAAATATGATAATTCTTATAAAATTGTACAATAAAACTTGGTCACGAAAATTAAGAACACAAAGAGGGCAACGCTGGGTAGAAACCATAGGTATAAGTTATGTTTTCTTAAATTTTTAATGTGGCAGCTTTTTCCGACAAATAAAACAAAAAAAAAAGATTATATAGAAGGTAATCAGCTGAAACGATAAAAATGCCAACACCAAGCAACAGTCGTGTGGATTTTTATCCACCGGATGTTTTAGTTTTTGTTCCATTTTTTTTTTTTTTTGGGAATAAAATATATAAATTCTGGAATTACCCAGATGCTGGATGCCTTCATATGAAAATGCACAAAAACTTTTTGGAAAACAGCCAAGGACATAGAATGTTATGTTATCCAACTACCCATGTTCAAGTCCATTAAATTTGTGGAACATTTGTCATGTCTTTGCAACTGGTGTGTGCATATACTTTCGAAAATATGGTTGACTCCCTCTCGGGATCCATAATCTAGTGCAGGAATTCATATTCCATATGAACTGCAGCATTGGAAGACTATAAACGGCTATCGCGATTCATTTGCTATTGGTCAAAATTTAAATCAATCAGTTGGCCAGGATGCCATTTCTCTTTGATCTTTGAATAATAATCTTAGAATCGAATACCAACATCACCAGCAGATTTATAGGATAATTTGCATCATATAGTCTGGTGAGAGATATAACATCCTTTGATGGCTATTCAAGGATCAGCCGAGGATACCACTTAATACCACAATAGGCGAACGTTTGAAGGTATTAATCGGACTAACAACGTGCGGGTTTTCGGTGCGTGCTATTCAAAGTGAGGCTTGCATTCCGCTTATATACAATATACACCACATATGGGGACAGTATGTTTGGAAAGAAAAATAATTTTTTGTCAGCCAATAGACAATGGTGGGAAATTAATGTTAAAAGCGACGCACGTAGAGATTTTTTTGACACAGACACAAAAGAATTCTATCTGAACTTACAAAAAGTTTCAAAACCACGATATCCAAGGTTTACTAGTAAAAAAATAAAGAAATTATGTATTGTAATGTAAGCATTTATTTATAAAAAAAAGTTTTTATTGAATTTTTGGTCCGATTTTGATAAAATCATCATTGGCGTAACAACCGGAATCCCGTTCGGCCATTATCCAATACGTTCTTCCATCACACATTCACACCTGAAGGCTTCGGGCGTCCTGTTCTACAGAAGATCAGCAATGCGCAGCTTTCTGTATTAAAAGAGCTCGTTTTTTCCTTTTTGAAAAAAAAACCTACCTAAGTGATTACTTAAAAAAGTTTAAAACAAACAAATTATAAATACACTCTCCTGAAAGGACCCCCTATTATACATTAAAATAACCCTTCTTTCTTACCCTACTGTAGAAGTGATTTGAAAGCGATTTTATAAAACTCCTTTAATTTAGCGATTGTGTGTTTTTGGTATAACCCGTACAGACCGCATGCATTTTGATAAGTGTTCCAAACCAGATAAGGGTATTCATGTACCTACATATGTGACTACCGACGATAAAGTGCCAACCTAGGTTCTGCATGTTTTAGATAGAAGCACTACATGGATACCCAGAGACAGGATGTTTTTGGCTGATAAAACCATCAACCATCAACCACCTACCAGAATCCGGGTACAGTTTGTATCGGCTTGATGGTTCCACACTCAATCTATGCCACCGATGCCATAAAATATAATTCCGGTATTGCTTCCGCCGCCGTCACTGTCAACCGACGCCGCCGCCGCCGCCGCTGATGCTTCTTTTGACGGCAACGCGCCGCAGATAATCAAGTTTTGTGCGTTGACCGGAATTTGGAATTGGAATAACCCAAATGTCCTTGGTATCTGTCGAAAATCTAGTGGTTTCTAGATTGTTACGTGAACGGTGCATGATTTCGTCCTCTTCAACTCTTCCAAATGTGTATTCTGTTTATTTTTTTTTTCTAACCGAAAATTCATTGAAATGAGAAAACCATTAAAGCATGTTGTACCGATAATTGAATTTTAATTGAAACCACTTTAAGTGCTTATACTAGCATATGTGTTAGCGCAAAGGCTATGATCGGATATGAAAGACCAATCGTCTGATCTATTTTGGGTCGAATTTTTTAAAAATAGAACTCTATTTATATCCAACGATGAGTGGTTGAAAGATGGTGGCCTTTCTATATGGAAAATGGTTGAAGGTGATTCTGATTAGTTTTCCATGTCCTTTTCCGTCTCCATAGACTGCTGGCATAGAAATTAGAGTCAAGTCATTTGGTTTTCGAATAAGCATGGTGGTTTAAGAGATTCTAATAACAATAATTAGATAAATGATTAACGTAGGGTTAATCCACACTAGTTTTTGTTTTAGATTCATTACAGTCGTTATTATGATATGTTTTATGTTTTGTCATAATATTAAGTTGTAAGCCCGTGACACAGCAATCAACACATTTTTATATCTTTTATTTCTAACTACACGTTTAATAACATACTTTTGCATTGTATTCTTGATTTGTATAAATGTAACGTCACCTTAATCAACATTTGTTTGATATACATACTATCTCTGGTAACATTACACTCAAGTCAAATCCACTACATTACTCTTTATTTTATAATTCACACTCTGTTATTGTATGGATATTGATAGAGCTTAATCAAAATTGTATACAAATTATCTATCCATCAGACTGATCTGAAATAAGTTCAAGCAGTTCATTCTATTTGGTTAATCTGTATTATATGTCATATATATTGTAAGTGTCTTTAATAAAGTTTAAAACTTAAAACCAAATTGTGTTGACCTTAACTATTCCTAGAACCTTGACCGTTTGGATTAGCTACGACGGTTAGAGTTATTTTAGTAAGGAGTTCCTCCAGATCCAGACACCTTCACAACCGTCAACAGAGTCTTCAACGGGGCGTTCCATAGAGGATGCGGCGACTTGCTTGGTAGCATGGGAGTGCTAGCACAGTAGTTCATCCAGGCGACACTTACTAACTCCACCTCCGTCTAACCAGTGTCGGTGTCAACAGTTTGGTATGGCGCACGGTATGAAGAGTGCTAGCCAAGGAGTTTCTCCATTCTTCCAGAAAATTCTTTGTCCATATAAGAAGCGGTAAGTCATCAATCAAACACATCAAGGCCGGAGTTGCACAAGGTTCAAAATTGAGACCTTTACCCATAGAGTAACTTACTATACTATAAAGAGGGAAACTACTGCCTTCTTTTGACAATGCCTACAAGCTGGTCAAATAAGTATTGGTGTAGAACTGTCAAATAATTGACGCCGTCTAAATGTGTGTAGTAGTGCTGAACTGTCAAATAATTGACGACGTCTGAGAGTGTGTAGTCAAATAGTTGACCTCTTCTTTTGAGTTTCCTTTTCTTTTTCACCACGAAATTGGGCATGTTGGAAGATACTTGATATAAAACGCGCCATCCCGAAATTTGACGTCATCAGTGACTATTACATTACCATTTTTGGAAAGAATCCGAAGTGTTAGTGGACTTAAACTGTATATTAAATCAATCAGTTAAGACATTGGAACAAACCTGCATCAATTAAAACTTACTTTTCGGTTTTTTTTTTCTAAAACGGAAATTAGTTTTTTTCAACAAGGGTCACTGATGATGTAAAATATGAAAGTCGCTATCTTGTTTTCTTGTATCATGAGAAGACACTAGCAAGTTACTCGAATGCAACTTGTTATACTTTATTAATTTTTTCCCTGACTTTTACAGATTGTGTGCTTGAAAACTATATATAAACGTTTAAAACTGGTTAAACAATATTTAAGAGTTTCAACCATTTTACCTAATACCTAAACTGATGATAGTGTATTGACTGTTCTAAGAATAAATTCGGTCAGAAGAACACCTACTATGTATATTTGCAAGATTGTATTATACAAAGTAGCGATAAAGGTGTACTTTTTAAAGATAAATTATCTTTCTTCGCACCCTATTATATTCGTTTACATAGGAGTAGAAGCCTAGTCAAACAGAGCGCGTCAAATTCCACAAGGCGTCAAAACGGCGCGTTATGATTATTTACAAATTGTTTTTTTTAAGTCTTCGTTAAACAGAACGCATTTTTAACGCAGCGTAGAGGTTATCTTACGCTGCGTTGAGATTATTTTGACGCGGCGTTTTAAAGAAAGATTTTACTTTCAAAATTTTGTGTTTGGTAATTAAGTCATTTTGAATTTGTTGTAGAAATTTATAAATTATTTTGGTGAATTTTGTGTCATTTAATATTGTATTGTTTAAATGGAAAAAATAACCCAATTGGCATTTAGTGAGAAAATGAAAATCAAGATTCAAATATTAAACGCGCTTCGGATAGCTCTATGTCTGACGTTCTCTAACGCTGTGTTCAGAATGCTGTGTTAAAATAATCTCAACACAACGTAAAATAATCAACAATTTACTAATCATACAAAACTTAAAAAGAAAAACACTGCATTATATTGGTTTATATTAGAAAATTGTAGACATTATATTTGTCCGTACTAATTAGACCTTGTGTAAATGATTCCTTTTTTCGGTTGTTTCTTCATTCTTTTTTGGGACAGGCACGTACGTTGGATTACCCCGAATATATCCAATGCTTTCCTACAAACTGTGCTATTTTATTCTAAAGAATTTCGCAAAATTTAAAAAAAGCAATTAAAACCGTCCATTACCACTAAAAAACATGATTGGGAATTGTTTTCAATTTTAAAAGTTCTTATTTTTAGTCTAGCATTTTCTTTCTCAAATGAGAAACTTCAAAACTCAACCACAAAAAATCCTTAAATTTTCATTCTTCCATTCTTTACTTCATTCCCCCTACTTCTCTACAACCCTTACCCAATTTTCAAAAAGAAAGAATGAAGAAACATCCGAAAAAAGGAATCATGTACACAAGGTATAAGACCTAAGAAAATCACCTTAAGCCTTAAGGAATACATTCCGAACACATCCCGCTCGATATGTAGGAGTATGGTGGAGGTGAGTTTCTAAAACGTCAACAACAACAACAGATAACAGAAAACAAGTTAAAGTTATAGGTTAGGTACAAACAAATTGTTTTCAATAGAAAATTTTATTAAAATATATCAATATGAACATTGAAGCAAATTGTTTAGTGAATATTGTTTAGTGATAGTGAAATTTAGAACTATGTATGTGCTTATTATCATTAATAAAACGAATAAGCAGTTTAATTTTGTAAAAAGGACACAATAATTCACGGAAAGGAACTTCGAACAATTTGTGAGAATTTCACAAAATACCACCATCGGAAGACGACGACGACGACGTGCCTGATGAGAATTGTATCTTGTATCTTGTCCCAGTTTTACGTTTTGGGACTTATGTTCTCCTAACCATTTTTGAAAGTGCAATGCGCTCTACAAAAGTATTTAAGTCATAAGGTCCATGAACGAAATAGACATAATTTCCATGGACCTAATGTCTGAATTGAATATTTTTTTCATTTTCAGTATGAGGTAGGTATGGGGGGACATGCTGCCCCCCCTTAAACTCCCCTTTTTGGGCTCACTACAGGATTTTAAGAAGGTGCAATGTTGGGTATGTGCAACGTTTCTTTTTGATTTAAAGAACCATTGTATAAACCCAATCTCGCACTCCAAATCCTATAGTGAGGCCAACAGAAAACCTGAGCACCCGGTTAATAAAAAAATGACAGGCCAAGAAGAAGAATTATAATGGAGATGTCTGCGAAACGAGTCCAGGTGATTTAAAAAAAAGAGAGACTTTGTTCCCACTTTAGTTGATAATCATAATTTTTACAGAGGATTCACTCAAATCAATATTCAGCTTCCAAAGAGTTTTTGAATATGAAGCTTTTAGTGCAGTTACCGGAATAAAGTCAAAAGCGATCGGATTACTTAGGTAGAAGGGATTTTTCTTGAGAAAAAAAAGTTCAAAATTGTACAATTCCAATAAAATTTAATTCAGTGTTATTTCGAAAAAAATTATATAATTTTCATATCTTTCATTTCTTTAAACATTTAGGTCGACTTATATATCAATTAATTACCCTAAAAAAATACCTTGTTTTATTTTGTTTTATAAATTTTTATTTTTATTTATAAATTTATTTACTTTTTTATAAAGTAAAAGGATATTTTTGTAGAATATTCCATAGAATACTGTCAAATATAATGCTCAGAAATTGAGTGGTTCTCTCAAACGGATTGCCGGAGTGAAAAAGTTAAAAGTTCGTCTACTTTGTGCGTTGCGTTAATCGCATGCGATGCTTATGGGACGCCTTTCATAAGAATGTGTGTATTCAATAAAATGCTCAGTCGAAAATTACAACTCAACGGATGGACGGATTGTATTGGTCGGGCTCTGTACGCTTGTCCTATTTGGTTCACCACCTTTTGAAAGGAAGATACTCCTTAGCTGTACAGGCCTACACCGAAACCCCATTACAAGGAAATATGTCCCAAACAAAATGCTATAAAGACACCAAATCGATCCATATAAATCAGTTCATGACACCGCTCTCCAAAAATATTTTAAGGAACTTGGAGGTACACCGCAACTTGGAAATCCAGCAACTACTCCAGCAACAACTTGAGCCCAACCATCGCTACCTCAACATTCGAGCCATCACAGACGAACGATTCGAGGATATAATGAACAATGACGGAGCTCCGTTTTACGAGAGAACCAGCAGCGGACCGTCCACTAAAAGAAGCAAATAATATCATACTTCTTGCGCGGTATAAAGTAGATTATTTTATTGTTGTTTTGCCTGGGTAGTTTGCCCTTTTGATTTACCCTTTTAAAAATCAGTATTTCAACAGAAACAGCAGTTTTCAGACAGTTTAACCGTGGGTAAGGATTTTTCAAAAGTTTTTTTTTCCTTTCCTCTTACCTTTTTTATATTGTTTAAACGTAAGAGTTTGCTGAGCCGTATGTATATGGATATTGGCATTAAATCAAACGCCTCTTCGCCCCTTTTGCCCTACCGACCCACATAGACAACGTTACCCAAGTCTACCCTACGGTGACGCCAGACGTATCCCTCTACAAGGCCATATTAATTAGTCGTTCGAGCATTAATACTCAAAGCTTATCACATATTTACTTAAAGGGATAAGTGCTAACCTATATACAAAATCATTTAACCAAAATCTCACTTGGGAAAATCATATTGTTAAAACAGTTTCCAATATTAATAGATCCCTTGGTGTTTTGCATTAAATTGAAAGCTGCCTTCCTTTTAGGACCAAAGCAATGCTGGTAAATGGTTTGTTCCCATTTATTTTGTATGCATCAGGTCTCCAATTTATTTAAATTTAACTTGTTTTCACTAGTAAAAGATAATATTTTATCTATCTATCTATATAAAGAAAATTGAAATTAATTATTTTATCTTTTGTTTTTCGATTTCTACCAGCTATTTCTTTTTCCGATGCGCTATCTCCACCTATCCTTACATTTAAAGCCCAATGCACACGGAGCAACTGGAAAAAAACTGATCAGCGATGCGAACTAGCAACTTGTTTGCTTTGAGTTACACTCTGTGTAAACAAATGGGACGATACACACGACGCTACTGGTTGAAAACTCGTTTGCCGTCATGTTAAGAAAACTTTTCACTTGATTGTATTTGTTTTATTAATTATTAATATAAATTGAAAAAATTATAATTTTAAGTTTTAATTTAAACGGTCTTTCATAAACCTCGTCCTAACGTTAATTGGTTTAAAACAAGAAAACAAATTGAGTAATTATCGTGGACCATTCAGCAAAACTTCTGCAATAAGTCTGTTATCATAATTAAACACTTATATCCTTTTCGATTCTTCGCCTAATCCGTTCTGCTGAAGCAGCAACCTTTTCGACTTCGAAAACTAATCGGCAGCAAAATTTTCCCTGTTAGGCTTAAAAGAACTATTCAACTTACTCAAAATTCAATTATCAACGGCACCGTAAAAGAAAATACGGCTAACCCCAAGATAACTAACGTCCTCATTCCTCAACCAAAAACCTAACCACTTCCTCGCCTATTTAATGCATAAATTCTTTTCGTCTCTCCGTAACTGCCACAATTCGATGCGACTGACTCTGTGCGAAAACTTTTGCTGATTTAATTAAAAGTAGCCTTACAGTTGCAAAGCAAGAACTTTGGCGAAACCTATAACTTCTTTTGCTTGTATAATACTTGCTCGTGCAACCGCACCGCACTTAAAATTAATTTAGAAAAAATTCCAAATGAGATCTAGAAAAATCTCCCTAAACTATTTAATCCCTAAGCATTAGCTCAAAATTTTTGGATTGAAAAAAAAAATTGTGAGTTGCTTCCCATTTGGTGAAAAAGAAAAATCCAAAGCACAGATAAATCTTTTGGTTTACAGGCAAAAAAAAAATTAAAATCCGAAAATCCTTGCAATTCGAGGATAAATTAGTTTAGACGAAACAAATGCAGCCAGCAGATGGTTGGAAAGACATCTGAATGAAAAAAGGACTCTGTTATAACTAGCGGAACTACCACTCCCCATTTCGTTCCACAAAAATCATTTGTCCTCTTCCATGCACACAAAACATACTCAATTAAAAGATATTGAAAAAAACATCCTTTTTTCTCACAAAGCTAGAAAATGTCCAAGTCATGTGTTTCAATTAGAATATAATTTCGAATGGGAATGTTTTTCATGATGCTATAGGATGGTAGTCATGAATGAAGGACGATGCTAAATACCCACAGAGAAAGGAAGGAGCAAAAAATCGCTGTATGCATGGTGCGACGCTTTTAAAAAAAAGGACGGGTGTGCTATATAGCAGGAGGACTTAGAAGGGGAGAAATGGCAATGGAAGAAAGTTTTAAGTGTCATTTATGTTTGAAACGTGACACTTGGTTGTTTTTGTATTTTAAACTCGAAATGTTCTTCTGGTTTTTCTTTTATTTTTGAAGGATTTAGTGGTTAGGAGTTTATAAAGTGTGAAGTGGAACTTTTTAAATTGCCAAACAATGGTGGAAGCCATCAGTACATATTCAAAAATGAGTTAGGATTATTGGTCTACATATGGTTGAAGTTTTCCAACAGATAAGACCGTGAACGATTATCTAAGAATATAGATGATAAGCATAAGTTTAAAAAAAGGGGATAAGCACATATTGTTTTAAAGATTTTAATGTGCCGAAACTAAAAATAATGGAAAAAGATCTTAAGGATTTCCGATCCTTGGATATCAAAGAAAAACAGACGTCGCTGGCTCGTGTTAACTAGTACTTCAAATATTGAATCAATTATTTAAAAAAATAAGAAAAATTCATTAATACTTGCTATTATAGGGACTATAAGGCAAGTTATTTTTTTGATTTTTTTGAGGTTAGGATTTTCATGCATTAGTATTTGACAGATCACGCGGGATTTCAGACATGGTGTCAAAGAGAAAGATGCTCAGTACTCAGTATGCTTTGACATTTCATCATGAATAGACTTACTAACGAGCAACGCTTGCAAATCATTGAATTTTATTACCAAAATCAGTGTTCGGTTCGAAATGTGAAAATCCGCTTTTTTATCGACAAATTTTGTTCAGCGATGAGGCTCATTTCTGGTTGAATGGCTACGTAAATAAGCAAAATTGCCGCATTTGGAGTGAAGAGCAACCAGAAGCCGTTCAAGAACTGCCCATGCATCCCGAAAAATGCACTGTTTGGTGTGGTTTGTACGCTGGTGGAATCATTGGAAAGTATTTTTTCAACGATGCTGTTGGACGCAACGTTACGGTGAATGGCGATCGCTATCGTTCGATGCTAACAAACTTTTTGTTGCCAAAAATGGAAGAACTGAACTTGGTTGACATGTGGTTTCAACAAGATGGCGCTACATGCCACACAGCTCGCGATTCTATGGCCATTTTGAGGGAAAACTTCGGAGAACAATTCATCTCAAGAAATGGACCGGTAAGTTGGCCACCAAGATCATGCGATTTGACGCCTTTAGATTATTTTTTGTGGGGCTACGTCAAGTCTAAAGTCTACAGAAATAAGCCAGCAACTATTCCAGCTTTGGAAGACAACATTTCCGAAGAAATTCGGGCTATTCCGGCCGAAATGCTCGAAAAAGTTGCCCAAAATTGGACTTTCCGAATGGACCACCTAAGACGCAGCCGCGGTCAACATTTAAATGAAATTATCTTCAAAATTTCATATTAAATGTAAATGTCATGGACCAATCTAACGTTTCAAATAAAGAACCGATGAGATTTTGCAAATTTTATGCGTTTTTTTTTAAAAAAAAGTTTTCAAGCTCTTAAAAAATCACCCGTTATAACAAGGTATGTGTTATTTGTTGATAGTTCTCAGAGGGGAAATTGAAATTTTATTTTTAGGGGTAAAAATAAAGATACCTTCCGTTAGGGAAAAGCTTATTTTTTCTCGAAAACGGCTCCAACGATTTTGATGAACATTTTTGAGGTTTATTTTGTTGGTACTAGCTATCATTTGATTAAAACCAAATTTACGGGAAAAGTTTATTAACGGTATCTTTCATGAAACGTTTTTTTTTTAATGTTCGGCTTTTTCGGTAAAGAATTTTTGGATTTCTGTCAAATTTTATATATGGGAAGATATATGTACCAAAATTAATTATTCATATCAAAATTTTGAATAACTTTTTTATTATAATTAAAATTAATTTTTGAATCTTTTTTTTTGAAAAAAATCATAATAACCAGATTTTTTTTTTAAATTTTATAATCACATATACAGGGTGTCCGCCGGGAAGGTATACTACTTTGTTTAATTATAATTTTTGATTAAATGAAAGAGAATGGATCTTATATTGATAAATGTTTTATATAATATTGGCAATTATGTATGGAATACAATATCAGGTAAATGTCCGCCTCTGTTAGTCCCACAAATGCGAGCCCTTTTAAGCACATTTTTCATTACATTCTCACACATTTCCTGCGGTATTTCATTAATTTCATCACGAATATATTGTTTGAGTTGCTCAAGCGTTTCTGGTTTGTTTGCATAAACCTTGCTTTTCAGATATTCCCACAAAAAGAAGTCCGGAGCAGTCAAATTAGGCGACCGTGGAGGCCAATCAATATCACCATTTCTTGAAATAACTTGTTGTGGATAGAGGTCTCGCAGTAATTTCACTGTAATCCTGGCTGTATGGGATGTGGCACCGTCCGCTACCACATGTTAATCAAGCCCAATCACGATATCGCTCCCCATTCACAGTTACCGTTACGCCGTTTTCATTTTCAAAGAGAAGTAAGGTCCAATGATTCCTCCTGACCAAATTGCACACCAGACTGTAACTTTTAATGGATGCAAAGGTGACTGATGAATAATTTGAGGGTTTTCCATTGCCCAGAACCGACTATTCTGTTCGGTGACTATTCGTCACTCATTATGATTTTTAAATGAAAATCGGGGTTGTCATGAGCTAGCTCTAACATCATATTGGCATATGTACGGCGGCGTAAATGGTCTCGTGGAAGAAACTCTTGTGTCAACTGAATCTTAAATGGAAACAAATGCAAATCCTTGTGCAAAATTGTGGCAAAAGTTGTTCTTTGAAGACCAAGCTCCTGAGCACGGAGTCGAATTGAGGTTGATGGATTGTTTTAAACACTTCCTTGAGCAGTAGTAATGTTTTCAGCCGATCTTGCAGTACGTTGTGGGCCATGCTTTAGCCTATCACCTACAGACCCCCTTTCTTCGAAATCATTCACTACACGATAAATAGTGCGTTTGGTTGGCACGTTGTTTCTCCCAAAAATTTCACGCAACTTTCTCATCGTCACAGTAATCGATGATTGATTTTGATAAAATGTTTTAACAATTAAAACACGAATATTTTTCCATAATAAATATTTCACGTCTCTACTTCACAACTGCCAATTATGAACTATCAAAACTAATGTTTACCAAAATGGCGGCAAAACAAAGTCACTTATATCTTTCTGGCGGACATCCTGTAAATTAATAAACTTTAAAAAGTTGCATACTAAAGTTTTCAGTTTTTTCTTAACTAAAAATAAAAAAACAGGATTAAATTCCTGCTATATCAAAATCCGTCCTACAATTTTCGAAATCCTTTTTTTTAATTTTTTTATTATACAAGACGTGTGATGGGTTATTCTATTTTTACTCAAAACGGTTAAGTGTTATTTTTCTACGTCAATGTTACTTATTTTTTTTTAGATTTTATTCGACAATCCAGTCGTGCAATTTATTTCTTTATCTTCCAACTTCCCAAGAGTTAGGTACTAAAATAATAAAAACGGAAGGATTATTAATAGCCCAATAGAAATCGACAAAAAAGAAATTGGAATTTTGATAAAATCCTGTTTTTTATTTTTAGTTTTTTAATTAAAATTGTTTTTTGAAATTTTGGTTATCAGTTTCTTAGAGTTTATTAAATTACACCAGATTCTAAATTTTAAATATTTTATTTTGATAAGCTTTAAAAATATTGAATTTTCAAAAAAAAAAGATAAGTCAAAAATTAACTATGCAAATAGATTTTGGCTCCTTAGATCTTTTTAAATATGAAATTTTATTGAAACTTATTGAGCCTTTACCAAGAAAGTCAAAAATGTTCTCATTAAATTTCATCAAAATCGTTGGAGCCGTTTTCAAGAAAAATAAGCTTTTCCTTAACCGATATATGGCAAGTAACGTTATTTTTAACCCAAAAAATAAATTTTCAATTTCCTCTCTGAGATACACACATACCAAATTTGAAGGCAATCGCTTAACCCAATTAGGCTGCAGCTCGTTATACACCAAGCCAGACAGACAGACAGACAGATAAACAGATCAATGACTTTTTTTAGGAATGATTGTAATATCATGTTAGATTGTTATCTCAATTTTTTTTATATTCACAAATAAAATATAGTATTTAGTAAAAGACTAAAATCGCAAAATTATGAATTTTTGGTATAATGTTTATGGATCAGTTAGGGTAGTGTTAATCCAAATTTACAACTACTTTATACGTGTTTTGGTGACCATGTTATAATTTATTTTTCTGTTATCAGGCACAGTACAGCCATGTACTAAAGACTTATTCACAATTTGTAATAATAGTTTGATTTCATTTTTGTAAAGAAAATACAAAAAATATCTAATCTAATTCAATCTGTAATCTCATCTCAGACGTTTGAGACGTTACCGCTTCTGGCTAAGTCTGTGTCGCTGTACATTACGTACAGTTCTCGGTTGTATCCCCTTCTACACTTTTCGTTTTAAGCATACTGGACAAAAAATCGCCTAGAGAATTTTTATCTTGCTTAAATATTAAATGTAGATTTAAAAAATAATAAAAAAAAATCATCGATCCATTTTCAAAGTATTGATTGAAAAGTAAAAATTAATTTACTTAACGTTTTTTAAGATAATTTTCAAACAATAATAACATTGTTCACCCAAAAAAACAAAAAAACACAAACCAAAACAAAAGCTGGCCAATTTGAAAATCAACTCAAAGTGTTCCGTAGTCAAGGCCACCGGATGACCTCTTGACTCCTTCAATATGCTTATTAATCCTGAATTCTTAGCCTCATAATGACTCATACCGCTCCACTTCAAATACAATCCAGCACTATCGACTTTCTGTGTAAATGATTTCAAAACTTCATAGAACGGCGAGTCAACTTGAATGGGAAACGACAGAAACATATTAGGAACACAAAAGTTTTGGGCAATTTTGAAAATTGGCTTCCACAACCTTGATTGCTGATAGTTAATCATCAGCCAGCGTTCTTCTTTAACGACATAGGCAAAACTCGTATTGAGTGTATTCAAATGATGGGCCAGGTAATCGGGATCGGCAATACGAACCTGCTTTTCTAGGATTTCCGGAAATAGTTTCGTGCTAAAATACATGTCCACCTGGTAGTCCAATAAAAGTATTTGCAGTGCAGTTTTGGAAATTTCCTCTGCACTTTCGGGCTGCTGGCCATAGACGGTTGTGCTGAAAAGGCTGGTCAATGTTCCAACATACAGGTTGACTACGAAAAAGCCCGTAAACACCAACAGTGAACTTGAAAGCAATCTTGTCCTGGGCGGTGGCAGTGTCATTTTCCTAGCTTGGCCAGTAATTCCTGCCATTGTGGTCTCTATTGACTTGCCAATGAGGAATCTTCGTTCGCAGGTGTAATTTGCAATCAATTCGATTGCCAAAAACGCTATAAATAGGCCAAAGATTAGATTCCATGTACCTCTGTCGAAGGCGTAGAAAAAGTAGTTGCTGCGGTCGATTTCCGGCACCACAGGCATTATAATGCACGCATTGGTGTGTGCGATTGGATAGCTTCCTTCAGTTTCGTATGGCAGCAGATAAGTGTACGGGTGGATGCTGATGTCAATCTCTTTGTCCGCTATCAGCTGGATAACTAGCTTTTGATGCAAGTGGTGGGAGGTATTTGAAATATTTATAACGCAGAAGGTTGCGTTGATGTATCGAACGAATTCCTTGTACAGCCGACCGGCGCTTCCTGTGACTTCCGTGCGATTTATTTTCTCATTGTGCATCTGAAAAATATTATTATTTTATTTTACTTTTTTTCATAATTTTTTACTAAAAAAAATTTTTGTTTGAAAGTTAATTTGAAAAACAATATTTAATTTCAAAATAAATAAATTTTTTTGACTTGTTAAAGTTTTATTTTCTTACCCTCATAACAAGTGGCTCATCAATAAAAACCGGTGAGGCAAACTTGTGACCCTTGATGTTGACAGCCTTGTCCCAGAAGTATTCATCTATACTGACACTTGTCAAATTAATTACATGAATTTGATCGGGAAAAGGATTATACGTATAGACTTCATTCATGATGCCACGTCTCCCTGCCTTGGCAAACGTCAAAATGATGTTCAATAAATTTACCTCCCAACACCACAGAAAAAATCTCTCCAACTCCAATTCCGTGACAGATGATGCCTGCGGATCTGTCACCATGAAAATCATCTTCATGCCATGCAATTTAGTTAACGCCATCTCAGATACATTTCGAATTTCATCCGTGAGTTCGTTCATAACTACAAATCCCAAACTATTAACGTTCATATTTTTTCGCAAACGCATTTTCCGGGAAATATTATTATTGCAACAAATCAAAGGAACGTCAAAATGAACTTGCAATTCATGCTCCAGGGAGAATCCTTCGACATTCTTTAGAAATGCGTATTCATTGCGGAACACAGTGAAAGTGTGGAATTCGTTTGTTTGACATAAGGATTTTGTCAAATTAAGAACAAAATCGAATCCATATGACTGGATTTGATGAAAAATCGTGAAAACTAATACGACAATAGCAATAGGTCTATCCAAGAACATGGTGTGAACTAATTAGGATTCTCGTATATTTTTCACAGGGAAGTTCCAACATGATGGTACTGATGGAATTTCTGAAGGACTTACATATGAATATTTTATAAGTTCTGCTCTCTATACGAGGACATTTGATTTGCTTTTTCTATTTTCATTGAACAATTATATTTTTTATTTGCATTCAAATTGAGGATTCATCTAATATTCAGAATTTGTTTGCATGTTGGCATAAAAGTTTATCTTCGTCAGTTTGTCAACATTGGAGTTGATTTTTTTGAAACGAAAAGACTGACAACAAACATGAAATAGTAAGGATATATGGAATATTTATTTCAATTTTGGAGCAATGTACACAGGGCCTGGAAGAGGTGCTCTGAAATTCATATTTAATTGGGACTTTAAGTGAAATGTGTAAAGGAATATGACAGATTACCTTAAAAGACATCAATTGTGATTTAAAGAAGACATAGTATTTGCTTGCATAAGTAATATTATACCATTGAACGTGTAATATTTTTATTTGTTCAAAATAATTTTTGATTATGTGTTGACCTTATGGTGGTGATGGTGCTTACATGGGGTTCTCTAGCAATCTAGCTGCAGAAATTCAAAAGCTTACCTAAGTCAAAAACCTTTAGTGATAACATGCGATGCACATTTGTTTTAAAGTTCTGCACTTCAAAGTGGGAGGGAAAAACAGAGTCTGGCCAGGCATTCGACATTCGGGTGGTACGGCTGAAGAAAGAATCTCTGTACTCTTTTTTGAATTCTATCTAGAAAACTCAAATGGGTTACGGTAGCACCTGCTCAAATGTGGGTTGTTGAGGGTGAAAATTATTTGCATAATTTATTTTTGGTTTAGGGGCAGGCTTATTGAGTTTGTTAAGATAAGGAAAGGGAATTACAAACAAAACACAGAACAAGGATAGAGTAGCACGTCACTTGACTTGCCCGCATGTCTTCCACACGTGCGTAGCGGATGAGATGCTAATCGCCACTCAATGTTATATATGAAAAATAAAAATAAGACTGACAATTCAACCAGGCTGTACGGAACGACTCACAGAACAGACCCTACCACTATCGGGGGAGATGTGGATTCTAAGGCTCCCCACTGATAACCATGATAACCGCTTTGTAGCGGCGTATAGTAAAGACTAAAGGATTATTTACACGGGAGCGACCAACGAACGAGGAGTAAATGAATAAATGTGATTTAAAGCAACTTATAAACCTGAATTCTTCACAAACTCAATGCCAAATGATGGAAAAAAGCTCTATTTTCGCGTTCCACATACGATCCACACTTCGACGAACAAATTGTTTGCGCGAGTTATGTACATATGATATAGCCACTACAAAACATACAAATATAATTTACTGCATAGGTTTTCCAATAAGGACTGTACAAGTTTTTTTTAATAAAACCCAAACCATTTGAGATATTTAAAAAAAAATTATTATCAGCTTTGAAGTACAATCAAAATATTTATGAATGAAATTAAACTTCGTTCATATGGCCACCGCGGGCACGTTTGCAGCAGTAAAATCGTTGGACTCAATTTTCGATGACTCGGCCACACATTTCGGCCGAAACGGCAGCTACAGTCTAGAGGCGTTAAATCGCACGAACGAGGCGGCCAATGGATTGGCTCATTTCTTGAGATAACACGCTCATCAAACTTACTCTTCAATAAATCCATGGTAAGGTGTGCTGTGTGGCTTGTGGCACCATTCTGTTGAAACCACATTTCGTTCAAGTCCATATCTTCCAATTCGGGCCAAAAATAATCGGTTATCATTGCGCGCTAACGCTGGCCATTCACAGTAACGTGACGATCATTAAGGTCGACGAAAAAATATGGCCCAATAACGCCGCCGGCATGCAAACCGCACCAAACAATTATTTTTGTGGATGAAGTCGTGATTCATGGAACAAATGTGGATTTTCACCCGACATATAACGCATTTTTTTTTTTTTTTTTTTTTTTTATACGTTGCACGCGCACAGGGATTAATGTTTCCCTTTTAATGTTAACACACTGCGCGAGCATAGGAATTTTAGGAAAGGAGGGACAGAAAGTGTCGATTAACATTGGTCTTGAATGCTTCTAGATTATAATGGCAAGGAAAAACCTCGCTGGGTAAGCCATTCCAAATTCGTGTTGTTCGACTAAAAAAAGAATCTCTATATTTAACGGTACGTCCGAAATTGGGCTCAAGGGTGAACTGATGAGCATTCCTTGCAAGGCGAGTATTACGGGTGAAATTTTTAAGGGGAGGAATGCAGCTGGCTACCTCGAGTGAACATTTTTTATAAAAGAAACGATAAAACAAGGAAAGACATGAAACATTGCGTCGATGTTCGAGGGGTGCAATCGTTTCCGAAACAGTTCTATTTCCTATCAATCTTACCGCTCTGTTTTGTATTCTATCGAGCAGGTGTAGAGATGCTTGGGAAGCACCTGCCCAGAGGTGTGAGTTATACTCAAGCTTTGGGCGTATAAACGCTTTATAAATTGTAGCCAGATCAGAAGGGGAAAAAAACTTCTTACACCGATACAGAAAACCCAAGCACTTAGCAGCATTCTTGGCGATCTCAAATATATGGTCATTCCAACGGAGGTCGTCATTGACACACATACCGAGTACTGAGAGCTTTTCGGTTTCTTCGATGCAAGTGCCATTCATGGACAATGGCATGGGGGGAATGTTTAGCTTTAACGACATGAGACAGCATTGAGTTTTCGAAGCATTAAACTCCACACGATTTCTATTACCCCATTTGACAATGCTGTATAAGTCGGAGTTTAATGAACTTATCATACGGTGCCGTTGCGATTGTACATCCGAAGACAAAGGACGTGCATCGTCGAACGAATATGAGAAGCTGAGGGTTGAGTCGTCAGCAAAACAGTTAAGTGGATTAGAAGTAACAGACAAAAGATCATTTATAAAAATGAGGAAAAGAGTTGGAGAAAGAACAGAGCCCTGGGGCACACCAGCATTTATAATATGGAGATCAGACTTGAAACCGTCCAGTACAACTTGCATTGAACGGTCCAGAAGATAACTTCTAATCCAACGAACAAGAGTATCATCGATCCCAAAAGCACGCATTTTCGATAAGAGAGCTTCATGCCAAACTCTATCAAATGCCTTGGAGATATCAAGCGCAATAATCTTACTTTCGCCATAGCGATGTAAAGATTTGTTCCACTGTTCGGTGAGATATGCCATCAAGTCACCAGTGGAACGATTACTGCGAAAGCCATACTGACGGTCATGGAGAAGCTTTCGGTCTTCGAGATATTCCTTGAGCTGACGGTTGATCAGCGTTTCCATGACCTTGGAAAGAATGGACGTAAGTGCTATGGGTCGGTAGGAGGAGGGGGACGATGGGTCACCTTTCTTAGGGACAGGCTGGACAAATGCCGTTTTCCATCTTCTAGGAAAGATTCCAGAAGAGTAAGAGCGATGGAAAAGCTTACGCAGTGGTTTTGCCAGTGAGGAAGAACACCTCTTCAGAAGAATGGGGGGTATACCATCCGGGCCAGCAGATTTGTGTATGTCGAGATCTTTGAGAATTCTTGCTACTGTACGAGTGCGGAAAAAAATCTGTCCCATGGAAAAATTTACATTCTCAAGTACAGGAGGGGCAACATTTCTGTGAGGTAGCGTAGAGCTTGCAGCGAAATGAGCTGCGAGCAAGTTTGCTTTCTCAGAAGAGTGGACAATTGGTTTGTCATCGGCGATGAGCGTTGGAACCGAAGATGTTGAGGAGTTTTTAATATTTTTTACAAACGACCAAAAATTTTTACTGCCTTTGGGACATTGCAGAATTTTTTGCCGTAATTTTTGGTCATGTAAAAATTTGGTTCTTTCAATAACGGATTTGCATAAGTTTCTTGCTTGTTTGTGCTTTTTCCGATTTTCCTCTGTAGGGTCGGCTTTATAAGATCGGAAACTTACTTCTTTGAGCCTGATAGCTTCTTTACACTCAGAGTTAAACCAAGACTTTTCTTTGGGTTGAATACTTGTTACTCTGTTAGGAATAAAAGCACGCATCCCAAGAAGAATCACATTTGTGATCATTTCAGCGCTGGCATCAACGTCACTATCGAGGAAACATAGTGACCAGTTAAAGTAACGAAAGAAATTATTCAGGCCGTCCCAGTTGGCTTTCTCGTATTGCCAAACGGTCCTGGTGGGAGGTTTTTCTTTAACTGGATGGCGGGAGGACGAGAAATTTGCTGAAATGACACAATGGTCTGAGGTTCCAAATGGAGAAGTTACACTAATGGTATACTTATCAGGGTGAGAAGTAAGAAACAAGTCAAGAGTATGGGCGGCTTGCCCAGCAACATCCGGTATACGCGTTGGCTCATCTATTAATTGGGTAAGGTGATGTAACCCGGAAAAGAGCTCGACATACCTTCCTTCGGGTGTTGTCTGACCAGAATAGCGGAGCCAATTTGAATTGTGTACATTGAAATCGCCCGCAATAACAATTTCAGTGTGAGGACAATGGGAAACAATTTTGGAAATGGAATCAGACAGCGCATCAAACTCGTTAAAAGTCGATTTGCTGTCTAGATTTGGGCTCCTGTAGAGAAAACAATAATGAATGATTTGCTTGCGGACATTGAATTTGAGCCACAAGAAGTTAAAGTCCGTGTTGGAACATTGCCCATATTGGGGAAGGCTCTGGCAAGCAATATCATTCCGAACATATATAACAAGACCATGATGCAAAAAGAGAAGTGGCATCAAGCTATACCCATGTAAAGCAAATTCTGATAAATCAGTATTAACTCCAATCTGGGTTTCACTTAATGCCAAAACAGCTGGCCTGTATTGAACAGTGTGGACATAGACGTTAAAAAAATTTTTTCTGAGTCCACGAATATTGGTAAAAACAACAAGGAAATTACTTACCATTACAACAATAAAACATAAAAGACACAATTCCGGCAAAGGTCAAATTGCAAAGTCAATGCAATAGATTAGTCTCTGTAATACAAATTGCCTTAGGTGTTATGCCCATAAGACAATTTGTATACAAAAAAACTAGCTTGCAGAAACACCACAATGAGGCCAAAGTCCAGATGTTCTTATCTATTCACTGCATCATCATACTATACATAGTACAACAATGCAGTGTATAGAAAAAAACAGTTTATCACTGGGTGTATGTGGAAGGGGTGGAGAGAAGCATCGCGAGTGGTAGGTGTTGTTGACTATATGTGATGGCGTGATGGCGTGATTGCTTTAGTGTTTTTTTTTTTATTAATATTATTTTTTGTTTTGTATGTATGTTTATATATATATATTTTATTAAAAACTGAATCGGTTTATTGTAAGGGGAGTGTTGTTTTTTTTTTTTTTTTTTTTTTTTTTTTTTTTGGGTTTTTTTCTATTGTGAGGGGCACACTCGACACTTTTTCTCGCGCACAACCGCAGACACGTCAGTTAATGGTGACGGGTTATTATGAACCCAATGAGCCAAAAATGAGCTCGTCACTGAAGATAATTTTGCGATGAAATTCAACAATTCAACGCTCTTAAAGTTGTGGTCACCGACTCCGAGTTTTGGTAGAAAATGTTTATAATTTGAAGCAAAGTCTGCTCGTGAACTTTACCATGATGAAAATATTGAGTTTACTGAATAAAGTGACAATTGCAGTTCGATGATTAGTGGAAGGGTGCGTTAAATTAAATTTTAAATTGTCAAGTCCCTATTGGAAAAGCACTTTTAGGAAGCCATTGCAATAATGGAATTTTTGTTTTGCAAAGTTAGAATTTTGTTTAGTATTTTAACTTTAAATGATGCTGATATGTATACCATTGGAAAGAACGTTTTCTCCTCGTTAAAAATCATTAACATTATAGGTTAATATCAAAACTCAAACCTGAGTTATATAGAAAAATATAGAATGCTGTCACAAAAAATGGCGGCTATATTGATTACGTCATCAACGGCGTATGGTTTTCAAGAAGAAATAAAACGCATATAATTTAATTTTAAGTCCAAGAATTTAAATTTATTATAAATGTTTTGAAAATGATTTCGGGCAAGTTGCCACTGCGGCTGGCTCGAATAAATTCCAGCCGAGAGGCCCAATTTTCGACCACTTTTTGCAGCAATTGGGGCCGTATGTCAGTAATAACGCGGCGAATGTTGTCAGTCTATTCATATTAAAATGTCAAACCAAACTGAGCATAAATCAAGCCACCTTAAAGTTCTATTCCTGTAAAAAAAAAACACATAAATAGACTAAAAAAGTTCCAATTTTCGATTACTTTTTCCACCATTTGTGGGTGTATATCGGCGATAACACTGCGAATGTTGTCAGTCTATTCACGTTGAAAATAGCAAACCAAATTGAGCATAAATCAAGTAACAACTGTGAAAACATCCAACTCCGAAAAAAGTATTGCCAGATTGAAAACATCACGTCTAAAAAACATCCTTTATTTCCACTTAGGCTCCCCCTATCTATTCAACATTTTCACAAGTGTTTCTTTTAATTGTTTTTATTTGAATGTTTTAAATATTATTATATGTTGTTATTTTGAATCAAATCGGACCATAAATATGAATTTTTTAAAAAAATCGATCAGACATCACCCTATCTGTCTGTGAAAATCCCGTCAAAATCGGACCATAAATAAGAATTTTTGAAAGAAAGAACCTCAGTGCCAACTAGTTGGTAATTACGCTAAGTTACTCCCCAGAACATTAGCTATCTGCCAGTTAAAGTCCTGTCAAAATCGGTTCAGCCGTTCCCGAGATTAGCTGAAACAAACAAACAGAAAGTAGTGCCTCGTGGCTTAGTGGTTAGTGTGTCGGACTGCTAAGCGAATGAGCCTGGGTTCGAATCCAGCTCATAGCCACCCGGGGTACTGCCTCTTGCGAGGAACAAAACCTCCAAGAGTAAAATTTGTCTCGAGAAAGTGCATCCCATGTAGCCGTTCGGACTCGGCGGTAAACTGTAGGTCCCTTCCTTTCTTGCAGATTATCAACACACACACAGGAATGGTTGAGAGTATAAGTCTCTAGGCCTTGGCTCCTTAAGGAGCTGTCGCGCCAATAAATTTATTTATTTATAACAGACAGAATGATAGACAGATAGACAGGTAAACAGACAGACAAACATTTAAAAACGCCTGTCCCGGCTAAATTTTGAGAAAACCCGGGACGTACAACAGTCCCGTATTTAGTTTTTTGTCCCGGGTTTGTCCCAAATTTTCATATACATATGTACATATTCGAATAACAAAATGTTCGATTTTTTTTTTATTTTATTTACAATTTGTATTTTGCGTTTATAATATCTTTGTGTTTGTTATGTCAAAGTTTGTTTCAAAAGGACTGTTAGGCAAATATTCATTAATTTTACATAGCCTGTTATGTATTACGAATACTTAAATCAGTGGGATGTTTCAAGAAACTTGAAGTTTTTAGTTGGGAAATTTACCCGGCCAGAAATAGAATTTTCGTTACCTTTTGTCAACCAAGAGCGGAGAGATACAACTAACAATGATTGCAACTTGTTTGACGAATTTATTTAACTAAAATCATTCTAAACCTTACACATTACAAGAAAAACAAAACAATAAATTGTGGCCGATAAATGGAAAAAAATGTTTGAGCATTTTTAGACGAAAAATATACAATTTAAAAATCTTTTAGTAATTTCCGAGTTCGGCATGGGTCTGTCTGGTTCAAATGCTCCAGTCGAAAGAGTTTTTTTCCATAATAAACAATATTTGGACAAAAATGACAAACACAATTAAATGTGAAACTCTCAGAGCTATGTTAAAGCTTAAATTAAACTATAATTTGAAATCTCAGATATTTAAAAAAATATTTTTAAGAGCAAAGAAATAAATCATCAACAAAATTTGTTGAGCAAAAAAATACCAACAATGATTATTTATGTTAATTTGTCATAGACTTTGTTCAAGAAATTCTGAATTAAAAAAAAAAAACAAATTAAATTGTTTTGGTTCTAAGCATTTTGTGTTATTTATTATATTATGATCCGAATTACGTTTGTGCGCGAACTACTTTTTTCGGAAATCTGTTTGCTGTGCGATGTCTACAACCGAAATTAAGACCAAAAATGTCACTCACATGGTAAAAATTGAAAATTGATAGTGTACCCGAGCAACGCCGAGAGGATCAGCTAGTGATTTTATATTCTTTTCTATTTTAGATTTTTGTTTGATTCTTTATCAAATAAAAAATAATTTTTTTTTCAATTTTTAAATTTATGTCCCGGGTTTTACTCCGAGAAATATGGTCACCGTACGTATATACCTCTACATGTGACTTGTAATAACTTGTCATTGTGATATTAAAAACAGACACTTAAATTTTATTTATGTGTATAGATTATTTTCATATCCACATGCCCTTAGAGCACCCATAACATATATTTCAGCAACACAGGATTTGCTTGTTATGTAAATATTAACTCCACATTCTAAAATCAAGCGGTTAAAAACATTCTTGTCCATTTTTTATTGGTATAAGGAATGGCAAACAAAGATAAGTCTACTCATATTTCTGTTGTAAGCTTGATTCCAAGGATCCATTGTCGTCCTTGCAGTTATCAACATTGCCTGAAGCAGGACATTGTTCAAACACACTCTCTGGCAAATGCGTTTTGTTGCCATAAACCTACAGAAAAGGCCGCTTGTCCGGAAGAAGATATTCTTGATTTATTGGCCAAACTCAATGGATTATCAAATCGATATGGTGTCTTGATGGCGGAAAATTTATAGTTAGCTGTTTGGCTTTTTGGTCTCTCAAGATTCTAGAAACTCGGATAGTGTATATAGAAGATATATTATTTTATACGATTCTTATACACCCAAGGGGTTGTGTGTGTGTATGTTTTTATTGTGTACAAATGTGTGATGTTGTTTTTTGTGTGTATGTTTTACTTACTGGGAAACCGCTTAATAAATTCTTTGGAGACAAGGTTGTTAAGGCAGCAGGCACTTTGTCATTGAGACGGTGTGGTAATTGCCTCAACAATGGGAAAACATTGCTTTTACTTGTTGGCTTTCGTTGCTTTTACGGACATTGAGTAATTTTTGGGAAACTGGTGCATTTTTTTTTTAACTTTGTTTGGAGGGTACACATTATTCTTTCTCATAAATTTAGAGTTTGTATCTATTAGAGCCAGATCCCAGGGACCCCAAATGTATGGGATTAAGTAGTGTAAGCAAGTACTTTGAGCGTATGCGTACCCTTTAGCTTGGTCCGGGGGGCAATAAAAAGTTACCGGTTTCTAAAAGTAAGTAAAAATGGTATTAACTTTACTTATTTCCTCAGTGCTGATTTTAACGCATGTTTTAGAGATTATAGTTACAAATTAATAATCAACACTGTCAGACACTTTGCGTGGGGCGTTACTCATGCCAGATGCCTTAAAAGTCCCGGAGTGTCGTGAACGCTTAGAAAATAACTATACAAATTATGAAAATTATATATATATAAACTTTTGTCAATCAACCCGAACGCGAAAGTTTATTTAAAAGGTGCCAAATTGCAAATTGAAAAGTTTTTTTTTCTATACAATTCGCTGCAGGGATTACAAACAAAAACAAAAGAGGAAGTTCAGTACGTCAAAACGACATTTGGAGAAGACGCAATGTTCTTTTTTGACATCTACAAGCAAACCAACTTAACAGCATCAGAGCCATCTGGTATTCGAAGAATATCTAATCAAGATGGTTCATGTACCAACTATAATCATCATACAGTATAGGATAGGGTTGCCGTCTGCCAAAAAAATATATTTTTTAAGATTTTCTGCTATAACATTACGGGGCTTTAAAACAAATTACTTACGCCTGATTTTTTTAAACTTTTTCAAAAATACGATTTAATTATTTTATTAGAAACTTTTTTAGAAGAAGGAAAAGAATTGCAATATTATAAATATTTTGAAAATTTTAACATTAAATGTATTCCGGCTATTCGAAATAACAGACTCGGGAGAGCCAGTGGTGGAATATTATGTGGCTACAAAAATAAACGCTCGGAAAATAGTATTAATAATGTAACTTTAAGGAACTATAGTAACACAATTTTAATCGATGTAGAATGTGATTTGAACTTTTATTCCTGGTCATCAGAATACGAAGAATTGCAGAGTATATTATTAAATTACAAGTACGAGAACCTTATGATCATTGGAGACTTTAATGGTCGTAAAGGTAATTTCCAAAACTCTCCTGTTCTAAATAATGGTCAGTTTACTGATATAAGAAACTCACTGGATAATTGCTTGAACACAAACGGCAAATTACTGATGGAGTTGTTCGAAGACTTTGTTTTTTTTATCTTAAATGGAGTATCAAATGGTGATTCCAGGGGCGATTATAATTTTATATCTTCCCAAGGCTGTTCTGTAATTGATTTTTATATTGTGAAGGGCGATTGGATTGATATGATTAAACATTTTGAGGTATAACCGCAAACTATTCAACCCATCTGCCTACTATTGTAGTGTCGTGCGAATGTACGCTTTAAGATATCCACAACAGAGCTGAAGTATCTAATGCTGTTAAGAAACTAAAATAGGTCGAAAGTAAGGCTAGTTTGTATAGGCGAAACTTAAATCAACAAATGGGTTCTTTTAATGATTAATGAAACTGTAGGGATTCCAAGTCTTTTTGGTGCAAAGTGTGGATCTTAGGTGGAAGGAGCAAGTCATCATCTTTGAGCGTAAATGTAGATCAACTAGCAAACTATTTTGAAAACCTCTTGCTCTCAGACTCAAACCAAAACTCTTTAAGCTACGCCCTTCAATACATTTCGATACCTGAAGAAGGCTAGCCTTTTACAATGCTTGAATTATTATCATCACTTAATAAAATGAAAAATAATAAGGCTGCGGGATTAGATGGAATCCCGATCGAGTTCTACAAGTTTTCGACCCCTGAGTTTCTGGAACGCATTTTAGCATTGCTAAATCAAATGTTCATTGACGAGATGTTTCCAAGTAGCTTTCGCTTGGCGAAAATATGTGCTATATTTAAAAAAGGTAATCCAAATCTTCCTGAGAATTACAGAGGTATATCCATTTTATGTTCATTAAGAAATCTTTTTGCTCAGATCTTATACTGTAGACTTATAAGATGGGTTGACAGCAATAATATTATAAGCTGTTTCCAAGCTGGTTTTCGGGCTAATCTCTCAACAATGGATCAAATATTTGCTCTTACAAGCATCGCAAAACATTTTATCGATAAAAAGAAACCATTGTACACTTTTTTTGTAGATTTCAAAGCTGCTTTTGATACTATCAATAGGCATTCACTATTATATAAGCTTTCAACTATTGGTGTATTGGTGTATCAACAAAGTTCATTAAAGTCTATGAACAGCTTCTTTTGAACACGTCTGCGACTGTATGCAATGGTGAACACCAGTCTAAAGCTTTCCGATCAGAAACAGGTGTTCCACAGGGTTGCGTTTTGAGTCCGTTGATGTTCGCCTTATATATAAATGATATTGAAAATTACTTACCAGGAGGTGTAACCTTTGGCGATTTGTCAATAAAGCTCCTGCTCTACGCGGATGACCTGGTGATCTTTTCCGACAATCCTATGACGCTTCAACTCCAAATTAATAAGCTGAAACTTTCTTAAAATTAATATTAATAAACCTAAAATAATGATCTTCAGAACTCAAAACCGATCTGATAACCTTAGAAGGAACTGGAATTTAGATGGTCAAAATATTGAGGTAGTTAGTGAGTTTATGTATCTAGGCCTAAATCTAAGTATGAAAGCCCATATTAAAGAAAAACTTTCCGTAGCTAAATCAGCAATTAATACCTTGTGGTAAATTTTTTTTACTAATAAATTTGTTGACTCTACGTCAAAGTTTAAAGTTTTTAATGCAACGGTTAATAGATGTCTTTGTTATGGAACTGAAGTTTATGGGTACCAATTTTTTGAGGAAATTGAAAGCATTCAAAGATACTTTTTCAAACGAATTTTCCGGTTGCCTTTTAATACCCCCAATTACGCAATATATGTTGAATCTGGTCTACCACAAGTTTATGTGAGGAGTTTGAAAGCTAATGCAGACTATCTCACGAAAGTAATGCATAGATTTGATAGCAATTTACATAAAAGAATTCTACTGGTCACTCCGCTGTGGTTATTCACCTTTTAGAAACTGGTTGCGTCGGCTAACAGCGTCTCTTTAGATCTGAATGTAAGTAACAGAGAAGAGTGGACAAACATCTTTCACGATTTAATATCGGTGGTAGATGACAAAATCTATCAACAACAATTAGAAAGGTTAACAAATTCCACCTTTAGGGTTACGTATAGACGTTTGAATCTGAGCTTGCGTGATAATAATTATTTTAGGGAGGAACTTTTAACCTCAGATATGAGTTTAATCTTTAAGGTTCGAACTGAAACCCTTGAACTTAATTATAGGCCACACAGAACAATTTTAGACGCTATATGTTCTCTATGCAACCTGAAGACGTACGCCACTTCATTGCAATATGTCCTATTCTTCAAGAAATACGCAGGCTTTATTTTAGTAAAAGCTTCTTGTCTTTCGATGAGCTTATCAGTATTTTAAATGGTGAGAGAGGTTGGAAACTACTTGTGCGATTTGTTTCATACGCAAACAATTACAGGAATTCATATTTGAATTTGTTTTGACTTGACTATTCTTAGTTATTTTATATAAAAAGACCATTTTTTTTAGCTAAACTAGAGGCCATCTCGAAGTTTTCATTTACGTTTTCTTTTTTTTCTCGTCTTATTGCAGTTCTTTGACTTTTTAATGTAATCCGTAATATCTTGTGTAAATATTAAATAATTCGAAACTCCTACATAAAATAATTATTGTTTTTGCTTAAATATAAATATAAAAATTGTGTTTTATAAAGGTACTTATTTTTGTTAATCTATTTCTGTTAATTTATTTTTGTTAGTAAATATTTGTACCATCAGATTTTAATTGCATAAACTGTTTAACTTTATTCAATCTCTTAAAAAATAAAACTTAATCGATATCATATACGCCAGACGGCGTATATTTGAATTAAATATTATGTGTTATAAATGTTACTTTATTTTTATTAATAAATTGAATTGAATTGAATTGAATTATGAAAATTATGTTTGTCTGTATGTACGGGTGTATTTTGGACTACAGCGTGAACGGCTTGGACGATCGTCTTCAAATTTATAACATAAGATTATTTTGACATTCTTCAGAGGCCTTATTTTAATTTTTTTAGCACCAATATTAACGGTACCTGTCGATATTCGTACGAAGTTCATCAATCGTCGCTGGCTTGTTGGCATAGACCATAGACTTGACGTAGCCCCACAGGACGCCCCACGGCTTCAAATCGCACGACCGAGGCGGCCAAGCGACTGGACCATTTCGTGAGATAACACGTTCTCCAAACTTGATTTCCAATAAATTGATTTTGACATTCGCTGTGTGGCTTGTGGCGCCGTCCTGTTGGAACCACATGTCCTCCAAGTCCATATCATCCAATTGGGGCCAAAAATATTCGGTTATCATTGAACGATAGCGATCCTTATTCACAGTAACGTGCCGCCTTGATCATCACGGAAGAAGTACGGCCCAATGACGCCGCCGGCCCATAAACCACACCAAACCGTAATTTTTTCGGGATGCAATGATGACTCATGGAGTACGTGTGGATTGCTGCATGACCAATACCGCATATTTTGTTTATTGATGAAGCCATTCAGCCAGAAATGAGCCTCATCGCTGAAGATGATTTTTCGAAAAATCCGAATCATTTTCAAGTTGTTGCTCAGCAAAATTAACGAACATACGACGCTTCTGGTGGTCAAGCGGCTTCAGTTCTTGCGTCAATTTAATCTTGTAAGGATGTAGGCCAAGATCTTTTCGCAAAATTCACTACAACGACGTCACAGAGATGCCCAACGCTTGAGAACGACGTGTGAGAGACATATTTAGGCTTTCTGCGACTGAAGCCTCAGCGGCAGCAATATTCTCGACACTACGGGCACTTCTTTGTCTCACTGGCACGGGAACATTTTGTACTGTGCCTGTGGATTCAAATTTTTCCACTAGACGCTCAATTGTTGATCTGCTAGGACGATTATGACGACCATAAATTGGACGTAGCCACTGACTCCGAATTTCGGTTTTGGCTCTTATATCTTTCCATCATGAAATGGCAAACCTTCCTGAAGAGAAATGTCAAAAGAGCGGCAAGAAATATGGCGTCATTTGCTGTCCCTGTCCCTTTTGCGGGGCCAAAGATTTCGTACTCTACCCGAACGAATGTCACGTAGTTCGGTAATTTTCAATTTTCTGGAAAAATAAGAAACATAATATTTCTAGTTTTCAATGTTCAATGAAAATATAATAGGAATATAGGAATAAATAATTAAAGCAAATTTAGTACAAATTATATGAATTAAGAGAAAAATATATAAAATATTTTAATTATTTTTTTTTTTAGATTTTGAGTTTGAAACAAGTTTTTTCGAAAGTTTTTATAGATTATTAAAAAACTATATGATAGAACAGACTTTTGGCTTTAAAAAAAGTCATAGCACATAATTTTAAGTGTTGCCGTTATATTTAAATAATTTTTTTCCAATGCAAGTGTTTTTTTTTCAGGGAAGGGCTCCCGCTTAAACTGGATAGATAGATCCCCCTTCCTTAGTAAAAAATGTTTGTATTTAGTTACTCTACTAGAATCCGTTATTATTTTGCTGTATCGATATGTCTCCCATGTTCAAGCGCACGAATGATTACCTCGCGTTCATACTTATAGTGGCACTCTATGTGTGTCTCGGGAAATGTTTGCCCCAACCTGGTCTGGCTGCTCACAAAAAGTACTAGAGTAATACCCTGAATATAATATATAAAAACCCAGAAAGTAATTTAAGTTACAAGTTGGGAGCTTTAAACTAAAGCGTCTGGCATAAGTAACGCCCCACAGAAAGTGTTTGGCAGTGTTGATTATTAATTTGTAACTATCGGCTTTTCCAATAGGGACTTCACAACTTTGAATTTAATTTGTGAACGCACCCTTTCCTTAATCATCGAACTGTACACGAGCGAGCAACGTCTGCAAATTATAAAAATTTTCTACCGAAATTCGGAATCAGTGACCGCAACTTTGAGAGCGCTGAATTTTTTAATTTCAAAGCAAGATCATCTTCAGTGACGAAGCTCATTTTTGGTTTAATGGTTCGTCAATAAGCAAAATATGTGTTATTGGTCGGGTGAAAATCCACATTTCCTTCATGAATCACCACTTCATTCACAAGAAATAACTGTTTGGTGTGGTTTGCATGCCGGTCGGCGGCGTTATTGGGCCATATTTTTTCGTCGACCATAAGGATCGTCACGTTACTGTGAATGGCCAGCGTTATCGCGCTTGAACTTGGACTTTGACGACATGTGGTTTCAACAGGATGGTGCCACAAGCCACACAGCACACCTTACAATCGATTTGTTGAAGATTAAGTTTGATAAGCGTGTTATCTCAAGAAATTGGCTAGTCGATTGGCCGCCTCGTTCGTGTGATTAAACGCTTCTAGACTATTTACTTTAGGGCTACGATAAGTCATTGGTTTATGCCAACAAGCCGACGACATTGGAATAGTTCAGAGCCAACATTGAACGCGAAATAGCGGCCGTTTCGGCTGAATGTGTGGCCGAGTCATCGAAAATTGGGTCCAACGAATCGACCGCTGCAAACGTGCCCGCGGTGGCCATATGAACGAAGTTGTTTTATAATTTTGTATTTGTATTCTATAATGTGAAATTTGTGGCAAAAAATCCTTATTTGTTTCACCAAAACAAAAATATTGTTGTAGCTTACAAATAATAAAAACTACAAACTTTGTTTAGTTTGTAAGAATTTTTCACAAGTAAAAGTTCACGTGTAATTTCTCCAACAAGTTAGTTTCTTCTTCAATTTTATTATAAAAATGTTTTTGCACGAAGGCATAGTAGAAGTTAAAGAGCGATGATACTATTCCATTTCCGAATTATTTTATTTTAATGAAAAGATGAAATAAGTCGATGCAAAAGCAAATCAGAAGAAATGATTTCAATAATTGAGCCACAGATAGCCCGCACGACAGAAAACTTTGCATTAACTCCAATCCCCAATACCCAAAAGGCAGCAGTTGTTAACAGGGAATAATGGGAAATAACTTTTTCGAACAATTCTTTTTTTTACAGATAATTTGACAGCGTAGATGACATTCCAGTGTCTGAACCAAAAAAGTCAATTGCGCTGAACCGTTATGGACAAAGTCCATTTCATCATAATTTGATAAGGACGAAATAATAAACAGAGATTTTGTTAGCTAGGATTGAAAGCTACATACGCTTCAGATTTGGTTGGACTCAATGAAGTTTAATTCTTTGAAAAACCTATTGTTAGCTAAATAGTGTTAAATACAGGTGAAAAAAACACAGATCATCGTTCACTGAAGGCGACTTGAAAGAAATAATTAGGATCCTACTATTTTCGGCCTATCATTCTGAGCCAAAAGAATTCATGTAAAGGAAACAACTTAATGATTAGAAATTTAATCTTGTTGGATATAGTTCACATTAAATTTTTAGAATAAACTTTATATATGTTGAACTGAACAAATCGAAAGCTCCGGTGTCGATAGCACTAACAGCTGAGGAGCTATTAGGAATTAAAGGGCAGAGAGTCAGGCAAGATCAAGAACCCTTCAGTGAATGGATAGCTGGTGTACGGGTAGATGAATTTAATACCTACCTGACAGTGGAAGAACCACTCACCTAGGACCTCAAAATAACCGGGTATAGGCGCGGAAGGCTCGATTGAAAAATGTATTTTATGTCACGTGACCCTTCAATCCGCTCCTGGAGGCGCAGTTATTTTTTCAAGAGAATTTTGGTATATGGATTAGGTAGCTAGACTCAACACCTACAGGACCATGCAGAACATACTCACCTAGAACAACGAGATATAGCCATCTAAAAAATTGAGTGAAAAATTTATTTTGTGACACCCGACGCTTCAATCCGCTCCTGGAGTTATATTTTTAAGAGAATTCTGGTGCTAAACCAAATACTTGTAAGACAATGCAGAACATACTTAGTTAGGATATCTACACAACGAGATATAGCCATCTAAAAAATTGAGTGTAAAAAGGTATTTTCTCACACCCGAACCTTCAATCCGCTCCTGGAGACGCAGTTATATTTTCAAGAGAATGTTGGTGTATGAATTAAGTATCTGGACTCAATACCTATCTAACAATGTAAAACATACTCAACTAGTACTTCTATTTAACGAGATATAGGTATGCGAAGGGTTGAGTGAGAAAATGTATTGTCTGACACTTAGAGCCCTAACCGCCATTTTATCGTAAGCGACAAATTGTAAATTTTACAGGAAACACATTTTTTTTATTTTTTCCTGAGCTTCAAAACCGACCGAGCCTAATACATGAATGTCGGTTACGATAAATTTTGTTTTCTCTGTAACTCTTTGTTAAAAAGTCATATTGAAAAACTAATGATAAAGATACATGTGTAAAAGCTTAAGCTATCGAACTGCATTATTAACTTGATTTTGTAAAAAAATGTCGCTTACGATAAAATGGCTGTTAGGGCTCGACTTGACCCTACAATCCGCTCCTGGAGGCTCAGTTTGTTTGTTATTTGATTTCTATCAAATTTTATTTATTTTGGCTATCTAAGTAGCCAAATTGATTCTGCATACCAAAATTTTGAATAATTATTTTTTTTTCTATTTATAACTAATTTAGAATTTTTTTTTTTGAAATTCTATATTTTTAAAACTGGTCAAAAAATATTCTTTAAAATTTCATGATATACTGTATATTCATAAATTCTATAAAACTGCATTCCAAAATCTTCAAAAAAAAAACAACTTTTTTTAAACTAAAAATAAAAACAGAATTTCATCAAAATCCGTCCTACAATTTTCGAAATAGTTTTTCATAAATTTATTGTTATATCTATTATTCAGGTGTTACATATTTAGATGTTCACCAAAAATTGCAATCTTCTCTAAATCTATTAGAAAAATATTTTTTTAAATGGAAAATTAAAAACAATCCTGATGAAACACAAGCAATTTGGTTCACTCGACGCCGAAAAGCATGTTTTTTACCGGGAAATGTTCAGCTTCAGTTGGGTTCTGTAAATATTGATTGGTCCGAGCATTGTAGATATCACGGCATTATATTAGATTCAAAACTTAATTTTCAAAAACACATATCTACCGCCATTGATAAAATAAATTTATACAATAGAATTCTTTATCCCCTTATTTGTAGAAATTCTAAACTCAATAAAGAAAATAAACTTATTATGTTTAAAGCAATTTTTCAAGCGATATTATTGTACGGTGCCTCTGTATGGTACGATTGTGCTAAACACATAAATTCAAACTCCAAAGAACTCAAAATAAAATACTTAAAATTATGCTTAACTTACCACGTTATTACTCAACCCAGAGACTTCATGAATTGGCCAATATCAACTTTTTGGACAGTCTCATAAATATTTCAAAACAAAAATTTTACGAAAATTGTAACTTATCTGATAATGTTCTAATTAACCAACTTTAATAATACAAGTTATAAATTGTAAAATAATTCGACTTAAAGTTTTAATATGGGAGTGTTGCAATATTAGGTTTAAGTTTTGTATAAGGGTTTTTGTTTGTAGTTTTCCCTTGATTAAAAATTTTGTTTATCATCAAAAAATTTATTGTTATACACATTATATAGGTTATAGTTGTAAAGGATTTGTATGTATATCCTAAATCTCTAAAAAAATGTGTTTAATTGTAAAATTAAATTGATATCTGCTACTAAATAAATAAATAAATAAATAATTGTTATATCTATATAACGTGTGATGGGGCACTTAATTTTTTTCACAAGAACCGTTAAGTTTGACACCTAATAGGTTCAGACCAATTGATTTTTCTAGGATAATGATACTTGTTTCTTGCAAAGACATTGTGATTACGCACATAAGATCATGTACGTGCGACCAAGTGGTATTTCACAAGATGTGATTATGGTACTCATAAGGGCTATAGCCTATAGGTCCCGTGTTAAAATGGCATATATGGTTGTCTGGTCTTTTAAAACACATATCTCTATAAGCCTACAGTCTTTAAGCGCCTGAAGTAAAAGGCTTCTATTTAACGCAGTAAGCTTGATACATTTGGTTTACGCTGTACGGCGCAGACAATTACAAGACCAATGCTTTGGTATTTTTTCCGGAACTTTGTTTTTTTTTTTTTTGACCTGATAGCGTCTTATAAATCTATGACAGACTACACATACGAAATAACAAGACTCATGCTGATAAGACTCATGCTGATAATGCTGGTAAGAAAAGTGACGATCGATCGCAAGCACCAGGTGAACATGAAAGAGAACAGGCGGAAATTCCCAAAATAATTCAAAAAGAACAAGAGGAGAAAAAGAAATACAAAATAGGCGGTGTTTTGTTAAAGTAGAAAGTAGATGTAAATATTGGGGTGTGTGTTTGTGGATCTAACGAGAGGGTTTGCAGGTATGAGTTAACGGGCTGTATGTTGGTGTTGCTGCCATCAATGTTTTGTTATGACGTTTGCACATAAAAAAAACGTCCGTAAACCGACTTTACAGACAACTAACTCTTTTTTTTTAAGTCATCCACAAAATCGATACTTTGGTAAAGAGCGAAAAGTATTACCATGTTAAATTAGGCACCACGGGTTTAGAGGAAGCCCAGCTAATTACGATTACTCGAGTTTACTCGGTAGAAGCTGCCGGGTAAATTACGGTTGCTTGCCTTGTTAGCAGCTTTGTCGTGGCTGTGGTGTTACTAACTAAACAAGATTTAGTAGTGAGATTAACCGAATTTAAGTTTTCCACTCATAGCTATACGGTTAAGACACTGGAGTATAGGATAGTTAATACTAACAAGTAAGAAACAGACACTTCAACCATCCCGTTTTCCATAGAACGGGAACAATCTGCTCGAAATTTGATAATAAATTTCATTTTTTTTTTTTTTTTTTATAATTTACACGCGCGAAAGAGGTTTGTGTGTACCCTTAAAATGTTTAAACACCGCACGAGCATTAGGGAAATGAGGAGGGATAAAAGAGGAGATACCGATGCACATTAGTTTTAAAGTTCTGCATATCAAAATGGGAGGGAAAAAGAGAGCCTGGTAAAGCATTCCACATTCGTGTGGTACGACTAAAGAAAGAATCTCTATACTTAACAGTACGTCCGAAGTTAGGCTCAAGGGTAAACTGATGGGCATTCCTAGCAATTCGAGTACTACGGTTGAATCGTTTCAGGGGAGGAATGCAGCTGGCTATTTCGCTAGAGCATTGTTTGTAAAAATAACAATAAAATAACGAAAGGCACGAAACATTTCGGCGGTGCTCAAGAGATGTAAACGTTTCTGTTATTGTTCGGTCGCCTATCATTTTCAAAGCTCTTTTTTGAATTCTATCTAGAAAACTCCCAAATACTGGAATTATACTCGAGTTTCGGTCGAATATATGCTTTATATACTGTAGCCAGATCAGACGGGGTAAAGAACTTCCTGCATCTTCGAAGGAAACCTAAACACCTCGCAGCATTCTTTGCGATGTCAAATATGTGGTCATTCCACAGAAGGTGGTCTGTAATGCACATACCGAGAACTGAGAGGTGTTCTGTTTCTTCAATGCAAGTGCCGCTCATGGATAGTGGCATTGGAGGTATGTTTTGCTTTAACGACAAAAGAGTTTTAGAAGCATTAAATTCTACGCGATTTCTTATTCCCCATTGTACAATGCTGTCAAGATCAGAATTTAATGAACTTATCATACGCTGCCGTTGCAGTTCAACATCCGAAGAACATGGATGTGAATCTGGAAACGAATATAAAAAGCTGAGAGTACTGTCGTCAGCAAAACAATTGATTGGATTAGTTGTTTCAGATAATAAGTCATTGATAAATATAAGGAAAAGAGTCGGAGACAAAACAGAGCCCTGGGGCACACCAGCATTTATTTTGTGAATATCAGATTTGAAACCGTCCAATACAACTTGAATTGAGCGGTTCGAAAGGTAGTTACTAATCCAACGAAGAAGAGATTCATCGAGTCCAAATGCACGCATTTTCGATAAAAGGGCTTGATGCCAAACTCTATCAAATGCCTTAGAAATATCAAGTGCAATAATTTTGCTTTCCCCAAAACGATGGAGAGATTGGTTCCACTTTTCGGTGAGATATACCATCAAATCACCAGTGGTCCTGTTGCTACGAAAGCCGTACTGCCGGTCATTAAGAAGCTTTCGTTCTTCGAGATATTTCTTAAGCTGAAAATTAATCAGCGTTTCCATGACCTTAGAAAGAAGGGACGTTAGTGCAATTGGTCGGTAGTTTGAGGGTGCAGAAGATTCGCCTTTTTTTGGGGATAGGCTTGACAAATGCTGTTTTCCATGCACTCGGAAAGAGTCCAGAGGAATAGGACCGATGGAAAAGCTTACGCAAAGGTTTTGCCAGCGTTGAAGAACACCTCTTCAGAACAATAGCGGGGATACAATCCGGGCCAGCGGATTTATTTATGTTGAGATCTTTCAATACTCTTGCGACTGAACGAGTGCGAAAGAAGATTGGTCCCATAAAATCATTTACGCTCTCGAGTACAGGAGGAGTTCTGACATCTGCGGCCAGTGTTGAGTTTGACGCGAATTTGGCAGCAAACAGATCTGCTTTTTCTTGAGAACTGACAGCAGGAGTATCGTTGAAGACGAGCGTAGGAACTGACGATGACGAAGAATTCTTTACTTTTTTTACAAATGACCAAAAATTTTTACTGCCTTTGGGACATTGCAGTATATTTTGCCGAATTTTTTGCTCATGTAAAAATTTGGTTTTTCGAATATGAACATTGCAGGCCTTTCTAGCTTGCGGAAACTTTTTCCGGTTTTCCTCAGTGATGTTGGCTTTGTAACAACGGAAACCATGATTTTTCCTTAGGTTTGATACTCTTCGACCTGTTTGGGATAAAATTTCTCATTCCTAAAAGAATTAAATTTGTAACCATGTCTGCGCTGGAATCAATGTCACTATCGAGGAAGCATAGTGACCAGTTAAAGGTGCTGAAATAGTGTCAGGAATTCGGGTTGGCTCATCAACGAGCTGAGTAAGATGGTTTAACTCAGCGAAAATCTCAACATACCTTCCTTCGGGTGTTGTCTGGCCAGAAAAGCGAAGCCAACTGGAATTGTGTACATTGAAATCGCCCGTAATAACGATTTCAGTGTGAGGATAACGGGAAACAATTCTTTGAATGGAGTCAGACAAAGCATCAAATTCGTTAGAAGTTGAAACTCTGTCTAAATTTGGGCTTCTATAAAGAAAACATATATGAATGATGCGCTTATTAATTGTTAATTTTAACCACATGAAATTGAATTCCGTGTTTACACACAGACCGAATTGTGGTTGAAGTTGATATGCAACATCATTCCTTATGTAAACGGCGAGGCCATGTTTGGCAAAGCATTTTGGAAAGCTCCTTATTCGTAAATTTCACTACGTGATGAAAATGTTGTTTACAATGAAAGTTTTTACATTTAGAGTTTAAATTTAATTTTAATTTACTTAAATTTCATCAAACCTTCCTACTCCCCATTGCCATTCAACGCAGAAAAAGAACGAAATTCCTTTGTTTGCTAATGGAAATTTCCATCAAGGGAAATTTTTCAGGCATACTCAATTCGCTTCCTCAATAAATGCACCATAAGCAAGGACATCTTCAGCATATTGCCCGCACAAAAGGCAAAAAGGCAAAAATCCTTTTCCTTCAAGCAGCTCTTCTCCACCTATATAGATATACACACTCCATTTCTGTTTCTTTTTCCCTAGCTCCTGTTGCATTATGAAACACTTGTTATGCCACCAAAAGCAAATTCTAAAAAGTGGGGTAGAACGGTACTTTGGTGTTGCATATCTTCGAAGCAATTTTCATCTTCTCCTCAAATCAAAGGAGTCTCGTTGGCTGAGGACATATTCAAACTGAATGCAATTTTAGTTTATCCTTTAGAAGAACTGTTGTGTGACATAAGCTAATCCATGCACAGTGGAAAGATGTACCTAAGGCGTAAACGATAACCAAAAGACGACTTGGGAGTGTGAAATGGAAATGTTCGTCCTGCAAAGGTATAACACAAAAGATGGTCTTTGGATTGGGCTATTTTAAATTGACTCATATAATATAAGAATTCCATTATCATCATCATTTTGCCTGTTCATCAACGTCATCATCATCATCAAGATCTAAGAAGACTTATTGTGTTGTTTGAGTTTGAGTCGTTTTCTTTTGGCCTGCAAGGATACTCTTCTACTGTCCTTGGCAGAAATGCACACAGAAATGTTTATCAAAATAGTCTTGTCTTTGAAAAATGCACTAAAAGTAGTAAAAGGCTCAAAGTGTCCTTGCACCAAGTCTCTATATGAACAAATGCATATCTTATGCTCAAAGGACCTTAATTGTTAAGAATCCAATTTCTTTTCCATTTTAACGCAAACCCAAGGACCTATAAAATGCGGTTCTCTTTCACAAAAGGGAAATATCCACCCTTCAAAGATGTACACAAGTTATATGTGTGTATTAGCACACATAATTCTATTGTGTGTTACTGTTCACATTCCTTATTGTGTAACTTGAAACAAACGAAAAAGGATCCTTTATGTTTCCAACCAATTTTTATTGGTTAATATCGATATTGTTTTCGATTATCGAAATTTTCAACATTGAAAATGTTTCTATTCATGAGAGAGGGTGAAAATATTATACCCAGAAGCAGAGCTTCGTATATTTACGAGATAACAATATCTTCAATCTGAAATGCAACCCTGGATCGAAGGATGATTGTTAGTTTTACTGTGTGGTTATTGAAAAGTGTTCACACTTCAATGGGTTTATTGGGGAAGTAAAAAAAAACAAGGATGAGAAGCTTACACTTTAGTTTGCTGTGGGAGTATTTGGATTTCACTTAGTACGGTAGGGTTAGTTTGGGACACGATTTGTTGTCCTTCATTGAAATACCCATTAACGATGGACGGGACCTTTTATCTTTGCTTGAATGAATTGGTAAATATTGCATTTATGATTTTGATAATAATTTTGTCTGAATTTATTTATGACAAAGTACCTTGTTGTTTTATAGTTTTTACAGGACAATTTAAATTGCTTTTAAACTTCGGTTTCTAGTACAAATAAAACACGGCACGTGTATTGATAATGAATAACAATTAATTTAAAAAAAAATTATTTATTTATTTATAGGAAATAATATTTCAAACATTTATGCTCATATTTTAATATTTTAATTTTAGTTTTCTTTTTGATTTTTTTACTTCCGTTTATGTAAAGCAAGTTATGGATTTGTAAAAAAAAATTTAAGAATCAAATATGACATTACGATGATAGAGAAGTTAAAAAAGTGGGTCCGGAAATTCCGTTCGTCTCTCTTTATGAATGTCTGTCTGTTCGCACCTTTACAGCCTAAATGGGTATTAGTATTTATTCAGTAGTATCACTGGGTTTGCTCTAGGTCGAAAAATAACGGTAATGACAGGTACCATTACCATTACAATTTTTAACAAAAAGTTTGATTTTCTCGAAAAGGGCTCTAACGATTTTGATAAAATTTCTGTACGACAATACATCTTTTAATAAAAATGAATTTTTCGAAATTTGTTCTAACACGGTACCTCTCATTGAACCGGTTTTTCAAATGCGCTTTTATCGTAAACCATTATCCAGATTTCAATACAACTTTGCACACAGGAAGTCATTTATAATTCAATTAATATTGCATTTTAATTTTTTTCAAAAACTTTTTTTTCGAATTTTTAAATTAAAAAAAAATTGCTTTTCGAAATATTTTGAAAACGAGTTGACTGAATTTTTTAAATAATTTTCCCAAATGAAAACTACAGATTTCCTTATAATGACATACTAGAAAAAAATTAGAAATATTTTTTCGAAAAGTTTAAAAATAAAACGACTTTTAAAACAAACTGGTCTAATGATTTTCAATATTTTTTTTGCTCTATAGAAATTTAGTTTTCAAATTTTATTGCATACTTAATTTTTCCGAGAAAACTTTTGAACTAATTAAAAAAAATGGAAGAATTTTCGAAAAAAAAATTATTTTTTTTATTTTAATAAAGGGTATTTTTCTTAGACGTGTGGTTTTCAATTTGGCAATACTTTTTTCGGAGTTGGTCTTTTTGACAGCTGTCATTTGATTAGTGCTCAGTTTAGTTTGCCATTTCATAATGAACAACGTTTGCAAATTGTGCCAACTTATTATCAAAATAATGGATCGGTTCGGTAGAGCAAAGTATCGAAGAAGACCCGAAAGAGTCCATCCGCCATCGCGCGCAACAATTGGAGATGTGTTCATTCACTTTATGGAAGATTTTGCGGAAGGATCTTGGTTTGCAGGCTAACAAAATACAACTCGTGCAAGAATTAAAGACGAACGACCATCAAGAAGTCGCAAAATTTTCACAAAATTGGGAAAATTGGGCCTCTCGGCTGGAATTTATTCCAGCGAGCCGCGGCGGTCACTTGCCCGAAATTATTTTTAAAACATAATGGCAAAACCTTACCTTTATATTAAAGCTAAATTATTTTCCATAACATTAAATTATATGCGTTTTATTTCTTCTTGAAAACCACACGTCTAAAAAAACACCTTTTATATACATACTTACATTTTTTTTTAATTTTATTTGACGATGTGACCGCACATATGAAGAAGTACGTGCGATCCAGTCGTGCAATTTATTTAAGTTTTTAATTAGCACTTTTAAAAAACACATCAACAGCTGAAAAAGTGGCTGTTAACTATACCAAAAATCGATAAAAAGGTTTTAAGAAATTAATTATAATGAAATTATAACCAAAACAGTAAGAATTATACGCCACCTAATAAACAAAATTAAATAAGAAGAGAGCACGTTCAAATAAATTGCACGATTGGATCGCACGTACTTGCTCTTATGTGCGGTCACAGCTTTGTATAAAATTTTAAAAGTATTAAGTGAACATCAAAGTTTCTTTTTCGATTTTCTAACATTTGTTGTTTGAAAAAAATACGTTAAATAGTTTTCAGCGGTAAATTTAAACACCATTTTATTTTGTTAAAAAATGTTAAAAAGTGTGATTTTTTTCAAAATCGTAGGAACGGTTCTTAAATAAAACAGTTTTTATTTAACAATTTTTTTTTAAATTAAAAAAAGAATAATTCAAGAATGCAAACATAAGTAAAAAAATTATTTACATATCAAACAAAATTAAGAAAAAATGCACCTACCCGTTTTCAAAATATCAATTTTTCAAAAAAAAAAAAAAAAAATATTAAAAATACAAAAAAAAGTTATTCCGAAATATTTTAATGTGAAACTGCTTTGGCTATCTACATCTTTCAAATTTTCATCAAATTTGATTGTAATCGGTTAAGCAGTTCTCAAAAAAGTTGAGGAAAAAAAACTGCCCTAAGAGGGGTACCTTTTTTAGCACACCAACTTAATTTTTTTTTTTTACCAGTTATATATCTAAACGAACAAAAGGGCACTGATTGATGTTCATAAAAATTCTTGGAGCCGTTCTCGAGAAAATGAAATTTTACTTGGGTATATGAAAGGTACCGTATTTGAGCTAAAAAAAAATTAAAAAGTCCTCTGTAGAATGTCAAATTAATTATTGGCTATCATATAATAGAAACCAAATTTACCGGAAAAGTTTATTACGGTACCATTCATGTAACGGTTTTTTTTTTAATTTTCGACTCTCTCGGTAACGGCCCTTTTGATTTCTATAAAATTAGAATATTTGGAAACCTAACTCTAGGAGTCTAAGTAATAGCCAAATTAATTCTGCATACCAACATTTTGAATATTTTTTTTTGTCTATTTAAGATTAATTTTTGAATTTTTTTTTTGAAAATTCAATATTTTCAAAACTAATCAAAAAAATATTTTAAATCTTATAATCAGCTGTATATTAATAAATTCTAAAAAACTTCGTAACAAAATCGAAAAAACAAAAATTTTTCAAAAAATAAAAAATAAAAACCAGGATTTTATCAAAATCCGTCCTACAATTTTCGAAAAACTTTTTTTTCGTAAATTCTTTGTTATTTAAGACGTGTGAAGGCATAATTAATTTTACGAAAAACGTTATCTGTTGTGGTTTTGACACTATTTATAGGTTCGCCTTGCCTTCCAATAGGATTATGCACATGAGAGCAAGTATGTGCGACGCGTAATCCATATACAAATCTAGGGGCTACTGAGGCCATCGGAACGGGCAATACAAGACACACAAGACACGACATTGATGCAACACAGAACAGAAGAAAAAGAAAGAACGGAAAACAGAAAACAGACTCTCTCCTCGCATTAATTTATTTATTTTCCATAAGCAAATGTATACATACATAAATATCATTTCATATTTAAGTTGTTTGTATGTATAATGAGCTTTTCTTCTTATTGAAAAAAATAAATATGTTTTTTATAAACTTTCTGCATAAATTTAAAAACGCTCCTTGAATAAATAAAACATCCTTGAACTACACAAGTGCTGTAACACTTGTACCCGCGTAGCCTCGGGAAGATTGCAACTTCTGTTCTTCAAAAGCCCGTATTGACATTATTTAACGCATCTGTCTCATTATGCAACTTTGAAAAACTTTGTTCTACGTACTTATGCCCCAACATAACCGCAATTACTCATCCTTAATCGCAGAGCACTTTTATTAACCCACTCTGCAGTACAACACCCTTTTGAATTAATATTCCCCAATCGTTGTCTTCCATCTCCACCTCACATACAGATTCCGACTGTTGCACTGCAACCACATTAACATTGTCCTTATCTTGCATGCAAGTTGTGTGCAACCGGCATTATCCACACCGCTAAATGCGAACAGTAGTTGATGGAGGAATTAAGAACAGTTTTTTGTTTATCTTTCTGCTAAGACTTGCTCTCTAATGCACCTTCTTCGTACTCCTTTCCAGTGTCACCGTTATTTTCACCTTAATTGCATTCTGGGCACCTTCTGTTGCGTGCTCCAATTTTCTAATTAATAAGGGTGTCCTTTGTTGCAATTTGTCATTCTTTCTCTTTCTATCTCTAGTGTAAGCGTTGGGTCGGATTCTAGCTGCACTTGATTTTGCTTTTTATGCGTCATGAACTAAACACTGTATAAATAAAACGGAATTTATTTTCCCGCAGGATAAAGGGATTTTTATTTTGCATCCACAAGCATTTTGAGTCGGTGGCATATAAGTTTGTTAACATCCATTTCATTTAGTAAAACTACAATCGTCAGGCATCATGTTTCCAATTTACCCTAAATGCTAAGCGGTATAATTACTTAAAATAAATTGCACGACTGGATCGCAAGTACTTGCTCATATGTGCGATCCGATCACATCGTCAAATAAAATTTAAATCAAATGCACGACTGGGTTGCATGAAACTGTTCTTATGCTAGAAAATTGCTTAGTGGCGCATATGTATGTTCATATTAAAATAAAAAAAAATATATTTTTTTTGAAAATCCTTTCATTTTTTTAGAGTTTTCTCAGAAAAAACTAAGTATGCAATAAAATTTGAAAACAAATAGACATTTAGTTTTCAAATTTTCGAATGAAAAAAAAACTTTTGAAAATCGTTCGACCAGTTTTTTTAAAAAGTCGTTTTTTTGAAAAACTTTTCGAAAAAATATTAATTTTTTTCTTTAGTATGTCATTATAAGAAAATCTGTAGTTTTCATCTGGGAAAGTTATTTAAAAAAAAACTTCAATCAACCGCTTTTCAAAATGTTTCGAAAACTAATTTTTTTAGAAAATTTAAAAAAAAATCGAAAACAAAAGTTTTTTGAAAATTTTAAATGCAATATTAATTGAATTATTATTTTTATATGTGCGAAATTTTATTGAAATCGGGATAATGGTTTACGATAAAACCGCATTTGAATAAAAAAGTACCGTTATAGAACAAATTTTGAAAAAAAAATTCTAACTGAAAGATGCATTGTTGTAAAAAATTAACACCCTGAAAGTTTTATTAAAATCGTTAGAGCCGTTTTCGAGGAAATCAAACTTTTTGTATGGCAGGTGCCGTTATTTTTCGACCTAGAGCAAAAATGAAAAACACCCCCCGAGTTACTACCAAATAAATACTAAATACCAAGTTTGAAGCAAATCGGCTTATCCGTTTAGGATGTAGAGGTGCGAACAGACAGACAGAAAGACAGACGGACGGAATTTCCGGACCCATTTTTTTCGACTTCTCTCTCGTCGTAATGTCTTGTTTGATTGTTAGGAAAAAAAATGTTCACGAATCCATAACTTGCATTATACGTATAGTAACTATAATCGCAAGTTCCACTTCCTTCAGTAAGTTCCTAAACAAACTCCTTAACTCATTCGGGCCAATATCTGATTGAATACGTATTGTTTCACCGCAACTATTTCCCAGCTCTTTCCATTGACACTGTTATTCTCTTGAGCACATGCTTGGGTAGTCTTCCCTCTTCCATCTTCATGATTTTCAGTACATAGTCAAAATGTGGTTTAAGAGTGTCTTGTGTCTAAGAACAATGGCTGACGTACTGACGTTTCCAGATACGGAATGTAAAATTCTTTTCAAAAAATACGTCAGGAATACTTCTAAAATTCCGCAGGTATTCGGTCATCTCCTGGAGCTTTCCCGGTTTTAGCATATACACTCAGTCACATTCAGCACTTCAAAAGATGTAAATGGAGAATGGAGAAGCAGGGTGGAGAAGTGGTGCGAAAAACGGAAAATGTTAAGCAGATACTTAAAGTAGTCCCGAAATTCAAACGCTTGCAGTAATGATCCAATCTTTTTGGTTCTCCCATTAATATATTTGGCAACTTTGCAGAATTCTGTCGAAGATCTTGCACTATTTAGAAATTTCGAATGATTGCCGTTCATATTCCTTTTTTTTAGTAAAGCAGATCTGTTTGAAATCCTTATTGGCTGAAAGCGGGGGTCTTCAAGAGCCTTAAATACACAAATCACGTTTTTCTTAATTTAAGGCAATCCACATCGAACCATTTCTGTTTGAAATTATCCATACATTTCCATTTGGTGTCTGGGACTGAATCCTATGATTTGGTAAGGCTATCTATCCCCAGTTTAATGTTTTCTGATCTACTTTTAATAATTTGGTATGCTGACAGAAAACTATTCTTCCAAAGTAATTTTGGCAAAAGTTCCAGTCGCTTCGTATTCGTAATTCTTCAATCACCGAAAATGAACATCACTGCTTTCTCGATAGTGCATTGAAACCAGTGCTGGATCATTTCTGTGATTCTTCTAGGAATGCGTAGTTTTATTCCTAACAGAGTAAAAAGTATTAAACAAAAAGAAAAGTCCTGGTTTAAGTCTAAGTGTAAAGAAACTATCAGGTTCAAAGAAGTAAGTTAGGAACTCATGCAACACCGTTATCAATAGAACCAAATTTTTGTACGAGACAAATTACGGACAAAAATTCTACACTGTCCCAAAGGTAGTCAAAATTTCTGGTCAATATTAGAAACTCCTCAATATTTTCGGTTCCAACGCTCATCGACAATAACAAACCAATTGTTTTCTCTTCAGAGCAGGCAAACCTGCTCGCAGCTAATTTCGCTATTAGTTCTACGCTGCTTCACAGCAAAGTTGCCCTTAGTGTACTTGAATATGTAGATTTTTCAATGGGACAGATTTTTTTCGCACTCATACAGTAGCAAGAGTTTTCAAAGATCTTGATATACACAAATCTGCTGGCCCTGATGGTTACCCCCGATTCTTCTGAAGAGGTGTTCTTCCATGATGGCAAAGCCACTGCGTAAGCTTCCTAGAAGAAGGTAAACAGCATTTGTCCAGCCTGTCCCTAAGAAAGGTGACTCATCCTTCCCCTCCTCCTACCGATCGATAGCACTAACGTCCCTTCTTTGTAGGGTCATCGAAACGTTGATCTATCTTTTGGACCGTTCAATAGAAGTTACATTGGACGGATTCAAAACAAAATAAAAATAAATACTGGTGTGCCCCAGGGCTCCATTCTGTCTCCGACTCTTTTCTTCATTTTTATAAATCATCCTCTGTCTGTTACTTCTAACCTCAGCTTTTCATATTCGTTCGGTGATTTACTTCTTTCACTTTCAGACGTGCAATTTCAAAGGTACCGAATGTTAAGCTCATTAAACTTCGAATTATACAGCATTGCCAAATGAGGTAATAGAAATCGTGTAGAGTTTAATGCTTCAAATACTCAATGTTGTCTGCTGACGTTAAAGCTAAACACACTCCATGAATAGCACTTGCATCCAAGAAACCGAAAAGCTTTTAGTACTCGGTATGTGGGTCAACGATGACCTGTGTTGGAACGGCCATATATTAGAGACAGGTAAAAATACTGCTAAGTGCTTAGGTTTTCTGTATCGATGCAAGAAGTTCCCCTTCTGATCTGGCTGCAGTTACTAAAACCTTTATATGCCTAAAACTCGAGTATAGCTGCCACCTCTGGGCAGGTGCTTCGCAAACATCGCTACACCTATTTGATAGAATACAAAAAAGCGCGCTAATATTGATAGGAAACAGAAATGTCTCTGAAACAATTGCCCCTCTAGAACACCGACGCAATTTTTCATGTTCTTCCTTATTTTTTCATTCTTTTAAAAAAAAACATGTCCACTCGAAATATCCAGTTGCATTCCTCCCCTTACGAGTTTATCCCGTAATACTCACTTCGAAGTGAATGCTGCTTATCAGTTCACCCTTGAGCCCAATTTCGGACGTACTGTGAAATATAGGGATGCTTTTTTTTAGCCGAACAACACGAATTTAGAATAGTTTAACCGGCTTGCTTTATGGCTTTATGTTCAATTTTTATCGAAAAACCTGTTTGGTCCCGAGCTGGGTTTTATTAAGTGATCCAGCGTTTGCGAAAGCCGACGTCCTACACATCGCACCATCACAGCCACATGATAAGCCTGTTCTTGGGACAGATTTTGTTGGTTTATCAAATTACTGTCATTTTGCTTGATGTGGTAAACTTTTTTTTCTTTTGCCAATTTACAAACTTTTAGTCAGCTTATTTATTAAAAAATGTGTCCTATATGTTTCTCAAGTAAATATCCTATTTATTAAAAAAATATTTTTTCAAATTTGTTTTGTCGTTCTCGCATGATGCGCGAACAGGCCGAAATCACTTCGGTTTTATTAACTATACATAAAGATAAAGAAAAAGAAAAGAAAATAAGATTAGTATTATTAAGTAAATTTAGTTTTATCAAAGCTCCCAAAAATATTCATAGGGTAAATGGTAAACTCATGGTTTCCAAAAACAAAACTTTCATTTCCAAGATTCTGTGATAAAACAATAAAAAAAAATGTTGACTACATGCAGCATCCTAGTGGGATTGTTTTTTTATGAAAGGATCTTAAAATTATTTTTCTTATTTTTTTTTAATACAGTAGGAAGCTAGCTCAAGTACAGGATAAGTACAGCCAAAGGAAGAAAATATCCAACTTAAGATGGTTTTATAAGTTTGCATTTAATTTATAGCTTTGTTTTGTTTTGCTTAACCAACTGTTGGATTTTTTGTTTGCTTGTTTCCCAAAGGACATCTTCTCAGGTGTTTTATCTTCGCATTATTCTTCATGTGGGTTAGGTAACATTAGGGTGATGGTGTAGGAGTAATATTATGGTGAAACTCAAATAATCGCAGTGTATTTGTCAAGCCACATGGGAAACGCCAGGACGTTGAAAATAGAAAGCAATAAAGGTGGTTGCATGCTGGTAAAAAAATGTTGAAAGCATCTATTCAAGTTTAGTAATGAGATTTGTGTGGCGGGGAGTAGGTTTTCAAGGTTCCACTTAACACTATGAGGAATTCCGAATCTAGGGTTAGTGAAAATGAGGGATAGTAAAAGGTTTTTTTTTTTGCCAGATTTATCGATGGGCTTTGGTAAATAAACTTAGTTCATTATTTCAGTCAAAGCAGGTGAAACACTGAATCCCAAAAGTCTTCTAAAGAGAGAGAAGGAGCATCTGTACACATAAATAAAAATGAAGTGTCTGTTTTTAATATCAAAATAACAACTTTTTACTAGATGCATATGAAAACATATACATACATCAGTACTTATAACAAAAACACAATTTTCAAAATTTTTGTCTGTCTTTCTGCTTTCTGTCTGTTTGTTCAGGGTAATCTCGGAAACGGCAGCACCGATTTTGACGGGGCTTTCACTGGCAGATTGCTGATTTTCGAGGGAGTAACATAGGCTATTTAAATTACCCACTAGGTGGCGCTGGTTGTTTTTTTCTTAATTCTTATTTATGGTCCGATTTCGACGGAATTTTCACAGACGGAAAGCTGATATTGTAAGAATTAAGTAAGGCTATTTTCAATTACCCCTAGGATGCCTTATTTTGAAAGTTCTTATTTATGCCACGATTTTGATGGCACTTTTACAGGCAGATAGCTGATGTGTTAAGGTGTAACTAAGACCATTTTATTTACCCATTGGTGTCGCTGGGGTCGTTTTACAATCAGGTAGCTTATTTTGTAAAAAAGTAACTGAGGCTATTTTGATTATTAGTTGGCGACACGCCGGGTTCTTTTTTTCGAAAACGTATGATATACCCGTGCAACGCCGGGTGGGTAAGATAGTTTTACAATAAAAGTTCCGCTGGCTCTCAACCAAACTCGATCCTTATGTTAGGATTAGTTGAATTAGACCAAATGTCATAAGAATCAGTGAACTTTTGTGTGTTCTTAAAAATAAGCTTTGTATTTCACCACTTCTGTAATTTCCTGAGACAAAACTGATGTCTTATAGTTACTTTACTTTTCTATTACCTCCAACTTTTCCCATAGCAATTTAAATCGAAAAACTTTAAATAAAAAATCTCTTCTTCCAATCGATTTGCTTTCAAATACAAATTTTATCTATCAAAAGCTCGGACCCTTAACCTTCCTGTTCCAACCTAAAATTTTCTTCCTCTAGCCCATCCTTCTTGGATTTTACTTGTGCAATTTTTCTTTATGGTTATCAAAGGAAATAAAAAGACGGAACGATAACTTTCCACTCGGCTGCCCTCTTATTATTTTTATCGGGTCACTTCGTATTGAATAAAGAACAAGCCATTCCTGTACGTAAGCCAAGGAGGCCGCATGCAGGACATGCACCATATCATTCCCACCAGAATCTCTTCACTATTGCATTAGAGAAATTATATTTCCAAGAGAAGTCGCAGGAGCAACAGAGATCACCTGGTGTTGCATACTCCAACATCAGCGTCCCGCCTTCTCTGGGTGCAATGAAATATTATTATTTTTCCAAGAGAAAGGACCATGAGTATGTGTCGTTCATATAATATTTTCTCACAATGTGTGTGTAATCATTTGAAGGACCATAAATATTATTTTCCATCTTGCCATACAAAGAGACAGGCATAATATTCTTTGAAAGTTAAAGAAGATATGAGAAGATGGGGGAGTCAACAACGCCCTCATACGTCGAAAGTAGATACTTATCGTTCGTTGAACGATTTGTCACCTGGAATTTATGGTGTTTTGATAAAAAAAAGTTTTGCAATAAGAAACTTCCTCTTTTGGCTGAGGGTGTCATATATAGGTTTGTATATTTGTTTCTTTTGGGAAAAGCTGCTCCACCAGGCAATCAACTAACATTGGGTTTATTATTACAGTATCCTAAGCAAGAACTTTTTTTTTAAACCTAATTCTGTCTATCAACTCCTATATCTCAAATCCTAGGGTGTTCAGTACTTTAACTGGAGATTGGGCTATAAGCCCTTTGGTGGCAGCAGGAAGAGTGAAAGGGGAAGGAATGTTAGCACTTTGGAACTTCTCCTTGCATCCAAGCGGCAGCGCGAAAGAATTCTCTAGATGGAATCAACTTAGTCCCCCTTAGGGGGGCGTGCCGTAAAAGCGCCATACGACAATTAGCATGAAGGCTAATTTCGCTAACAAAGTTTTTTATGCTAGCATGTCCGCACAAAGGAAAAAGATGATGACACCAAAGATATGTTTTCCGGACAAAAAATAATGGAATCAGGCTAATTGACCGCTGCGGGAGAAATATATATAAAATATATAGCTAATAGGCAGGTTTTACACCTTAACAAAATTAACGTACAATTTTAAATTTCGATCAGCACAGTATCATGAATCTCCAAGTTTTCCGAGTGGCAAACATTGATTCGGTCCACTAACTCGTTGTGGCCAAGAAGTCGCCAAAACATATTCCGATCTCCAATAACTTCCAAAGAAATCCTTTACCACCAGCCAGATGAAAGAAATATCTTACGCTGAGAATACGTAGAATGAAACATTCTATATAGACACAGCAAAACAACAATTCCGCTCAGTCAATTTGAACAAAATCTAACCTTAAGACAAGTAAAAGCCTTCAAAGGCTCTGCCCTATTGCTACCCTAATCTTCCCAGTCCTGTATGTTGCACAGAGGTATGAACATTGTCAACAATTGATTAAGACTCCTTGGGCTGCTTCGAGAGAAAAAAATTCAAGTGAAGCTTGTTGGTTGGGACTCAGGTCTACCCTTAAGTTATGGGATGGTAAGACCACTATCAAACAGAGGAGAAGTAAAGGAAAAAAATTTCACGAAAATATAAAAAAGTCACCTTTTCTTGCGCAACACACTTTACCTTGACTGTTTCTTTATATTGTTATTTTATTATCTTCACCAGAAACCACCACAATTCGAAAAGTGGTTGCTCCTTTCTGGTTTCGTTCTGTTAATAACAAAACTTTTAAGCCTTCAGGTATTATGTGGGCGTTCCCGGTAGTCAGAAGCATTTCAGGATAAAATTTAGCTAAAGTATTTTTCCTCCTAAGCAATCAGTTGAAATATCAAACAAACGAATTGGATACTTTGATTGTGTTTGCGGTGCTGTTTCAGTTTAAATAAATAGAATGAAAATACATAGAAAGGTATGTTGATAAAAAAAGTATTTGCGGTACTTTATTTCAATTTTGAAACAAATTAAAATTTTTTTTGTCATATACGACACTGTAAAGCAATTAAGTTTTTTTTTTCTTTTTTTTTCTAATACATTGCAAATGACTAAACCAAAAAAAAACAACACTTTCAGTTGAATTTTAATTTGTATTTATATTAATCATACATAAATAGGCATATTGCATATATTGTGTTTTGAGCTTGTTAAATCACTTTAGACTTAAATTAAAATTGGCTTATATGCTAATTTATTTAATGGTTTAGACTTTAGAGTTTAATCTGTCAAATTTTGTTTATATGCTTAATTTTAATAGAAACATTTATTATGCTAATCTGTAGTGGTTTGATTAAAAGTGAAATGCATTTTGTTTAATGTTAATTAATTATAAAAATGTAGACAGCAATATTTTAATAGATGTAATTATTATTTTTTTTAAAACGGCCGACAATCAACGAATTAAGGGACAAATAAATGGTGTCAACACTATTAAATGGTCCTTTTATTCAGTTTTAATGAAATGCTTTTACTGTCGGAAAAGCTGTTAATCTCGGGAACAGCTGATCCGATTTTGACAGGACTTTCACTGACAGATTGCAGATGTTCTAAGGAGTAAATAAGGCTATTTAAATTACCCACTAGGTGCTAGGTGACGCTCGATCGAGTTCTCAAATAACCTCCAAAGGAATCCCTTACCGCCAGCATCAAGTATTGAGAACCAGTGACAATATTGCCAAAATGTACTGCGTTTTACACGGCCACCACAACAAAACCCCTGGTTTGATTATGTGTGTCGGCAAGCACACGCAGCTAACCAAGAAGCATACAAGGCGGCGCTACAGAGAAAGACCACAAATGTCCGTGCGTTCTACGAGCAGAAGAGGAAAGAAGAACACCGGCTTCTCAGAAAGAAACAAAAGGAATCATGAGAAGCGCGCGATCGGGGAAATGGAGAGCTGTTATTGCAGGAATGAAGTTCGAAAGTTTTACCAAAAGGTAAAAAGAAACTGTCAAAGCTACAGAGCTCGAACTGAAGCTTACAAAGACGATCAAAGGGACATAGTAGCGGAATCACAATCGATGCTGAGAATATGGAAAAACCATTTCTGCAGACTGTATAAAGGTGATAACGAAACGAATTTCGCTGCCAGGCAGAATGGTCCATTTTATCTGGGCGAAATAAACCAAAAATTTCGCGCATCACATCTGGATGAAGTAAAGCTGGCTATATCTAAACTCAAGAGTAACAAAGCCGCCGAAGCCGATGGCTTAGCTGCCGAGCTCTTCAAAGCTGCAGGCGTTGACTTGGCTATAAGTATGCACCAACTCATAAGCAAGATATGGTTAGAAGGAAGCATGCCCGATGAATGGAATCTTAGCATAATTTGCCCGATCCTTAAAAAAGAAGACCCTCTGAGCTGCACCAACTATAGGGGTATCATTTTTTTTTTCATTTTCATCTTACATACATTCTTTTCACTAGAGATGTTATATTTGATTTATTTTTTCTTATTTTTGTTAAAAATTAATTAGTTTTCAATAAAATAAAAAAGGTATGTCGTATGTCTTTTGAGTTGTCAGAATATCTTCAAAAAGTAAGTGGGGTGTGCAGCACCCCAAATAGGTTAATGTAACAAAAAAAACAAGGTGTGGGTTATAGGCTTAATATTGTTTTGAATCCTGTAACTCTTCTGCTCACAAATTCATGCTGTTTTTTAAGACAAAGAAGTATATCAAACAAATCTCCAGAAATGCAGTATTTCACATTTAAGTCTCTCCCACAGGAACCCTACATTTTCCTAAATAAAAAGTAGCCTAGCATAATATCCATCTACCCATTAAATTTCATTCAAATCCAATAAGCCGTTGAGGCATGATTGAGGAACAAACATCCAAACAATCATTCACATTTATAATACAGGGTAGGCCAAAAGAAGACTTCCATCCGATGTTGTTTGGCTCTCTTTTTTCTAAATAAAAAACTTCGATTCTGTTTCTTGATTATGTTTAATTGAACCTTTAGAATTGTATTGATCAAGTCGAGAAGATGATATCGGCCAAATGGGCGCCGTCACAATTGATTGCCATACGGGCTCGTTTTATGGCATTTTTCATCACTTCAGCGAGAACTTCGGGCGACAGATTCTCGAACTCGTGTCGATGGTTGTCCTTGAGGGCTTCCAGAGTCTAGGACTTGTTCACGTAAACACGGGACTTCGAAAAACCCCACAGAAAAAAGTCTGAAACCGTTAAATCGGCAATCTTGCGGGCCAGTGCAAATCGCCAAAACGAGAGATGAGGCGACCCGGGAATGCTGCCTTCAGAATATCGGTTCATGTTATTTTCCATGGCTTGTTCACTTGTATTCTGCATCTGTTTAGTCCACAAATGTCAAAACAGATTTGACATTAGCGGCCATCTGCAAAAATGAGAGCATCTTCCAATAGGGTGATTTGTTTTGGCCCACCCTGTATAAGTAGGAATCCCAATAACTATTTTTCCGGATTTTAAAAAAATAAAATGTTCGCCTCAGATTGCATCGGTACAAAAGTACACCCTGCTGTTCCTATTCCATGGGAAGTCTAACGTCTGTTTCAAGGCCCTTTAATACATATGTCAGTGAGTTCTGGCATTGCTCTTTGCAACTAACTTCACCGAAGTAACGTGAACAAAACGTAATTTCATCCTCACCGTGTCGGCCTGGAACGTGCGATAATGGGATATATTACCTACTCTACTACCGACAACTTTTCTGCACTGACTTTCATTTGCTTGCAACTTGGAAGATGTTTCTGTTCGAGGAAAGGAAATTATGTATACTAAGGTATATCCTTCGTTTATATTGCCCTGTTTGGAAGGATACTCCAAGCTCCAGTTCAAACTACGGAATTCACAGGACAGTGCGCTGTGGAGGACGAAAATCAAATTAGCCCGGGAATAGTTGAATTATTAATCGCGTGAAATGTTGCCCCTTAATCGAGTTGTTATACGGCCCTTAACCCTATTGCATATCCTTCCGTATTTTTTCTGGCTATGTTTTGGCTGTCTTTTAGTTTTGAAGGTAACTTTAAATTTTAGAAAATAAGTAAATATTTGGCTTCAATAAAAAAAAAGTCTTAAGAGTATCAATGCTAGATATAGATTGGAGTGTTTGGGAAACTATATTAACCACAAGACTACACAAAGACACGAATAACACTTAAATATGTTTATATTGCCCTTTATTCCGTTACTTGTTGAATAGCGAAACAAAAAGCTGCAGCAAATAAAATGTTTTATTATTCTGAACGAAATTACTTTAAGAGATTGTTTTCGCAGAGCCAAGGACAAGGGAAATGGAAATGGAAATCCTTAAGCAATTTCTATAAATCACGTCGTTCTGGATTCAGGGAAAGCAGTTTAATAATTCAGAACAAAGTGAAGGTAAAAATTGCACAACAGTGATTTGGATTTGGTATTAATGTCCGATTTATAGGATCGAACAAGGAAAATTGAAATGCAAGAAAATACTTTTCTATTCAATACAAAATGATAGTTAAGAAAATTTATCTGCAAAGTAACATCCATGTACCTGTGTATACGAAACGGTGAGCCAAATCAAGGTGGAATTTTTCTCCCAATAAAACAAACATTTTTATGAGTCATATCGAAGAAATTTATTGAATATGAAAACTCTGTTATTGCCAATTAAGGATGAGAAACAAATTTTTTGACGAACAATTCAAAATTCTCAAAAATTACTTCTCCAGCATGGCAAATAAAATCAATAACTTTTTTTTTTAATATACTCTGTTCAATTTATATTTTCAGTACAGCGCGTTTTTTGAAGAGTTCCCCAGAAGGCCTAATTTCTTTTAACGTAATAATAAATCACAGAAAAAAAGCAGATTATTCACAGAAAAAAAAATTAATAAAATAAAAAAAAATTTATCACTCCGTCGAGTAGTTGCTGCTACTACTTTCTTCATTTAAGTTTATTATCAAACAAAACAAAAAATCTTATTTTTCCCGAAAACGGCTCCAACGATTTTGATGAAAATTCATTTGATCAGCATATACGGGAAAAGTCTATTAACGGTAACGGTTTTTTTTTAATTTTTGGCTTTCTCAGTAACAACTCTATGGATTTCTGTCAAATTGTATATATTTTTTTATTTTTTTATAATTAACGCGCGCACAAGGGACTATTTGTTTCCCTTTTAATGTAACACACTGCGCGGGCATTAGGAAGATAGGGAGGGGAGAGATAGGAGGTGTCGATTAACATTGGTTTTGAATGTTTGCAAATTGAAATGGCAAGGGAAAATCTCGCCGGGTAAACCATTCCAAAGTCGTGTTGTACGGCTAAAAAAAGAATCCCTATATTTCACGGTACGTCCGAAATTGGGCTCAAGGGTGAACTGATGGGCATTCCTAGCAAGACGAGTATTACGGGCGAAACTTTTAAGGGGAGGAATGCAGCTGGCTACCTCGAGTGAACATTTTTTATAAAAAAAACGATAAAATAAGGAAAGACATGAAACATTGCGTCGGTGTTCGAGAGGGGCAATTGTTTCAGCGGCAGTTCTATTTCCTATCAATCTTAATGCTCGATTTTGTACGATTGTATACGAAAAGATGTAGATAGCAAAATTAATTCTGCACATCACAATTTTGAATAAGTTTTTCTTGTAATAAAAATTAATTCTCTAAAAAATTGCATACCAAAATTTCAAAAAATAATTTTTTTCAAATACTAAAAATAAACAGGATTTTATCAAAACCGGTCCTACAATTTTTGAAATACTTTTTTCATAAATTCTTCTTCATTTAAGATGTGTGATGGCGTACTTCATTTTTACTAAAAACCGTTAAGTATTGTGGTTTTGATACTTTTTATAAGTTCAAACTGTGTTATTTTCAATAAATGTTACTTGCTTTCCAATGTAATTATTCACATAAGAGCAAGTACGTGCGACCCAGTCGTGCCCATTTTTTTAAATCGCATTGGGGGAAGTTTACATTTTTAACACTTTCCCATAGCTTTTAGATCATGAGACTTTTAGATCATGAGACTTGGTTTTTGTTAAAGAAGAAACTTCAATACTCCGGTTTGTCAGAATCTAGGCTTGTTCAGATTGTTTCTAGATGACAGGTTCAGAGGTGTCAGATTGTAGCCTTGTTTAGATGTTGGTTTATCATTCATTATAAGATGTTGGTAAATGATAGGGTTCAGAGGATTATTCATCCACATTAATTTAACTTCCTTCATTACTATGGCTGGAAACGTATAACAGGGCGTCGATCTCTGCTAGACCGCCAAGGGGTGCTTTCTTCTGGAGATTTTGGTTTGAGAATTGGCTTCGATGGTTGCTTAGAACTAGAATTACTGATAGGATTTGTATTATGTGGAGAGCTACTTGCCTGATTGGATGGTTTGTTTAAATTGTCAACTGATGCCCTTGCTTCAAGGAAGTGATAGGAGGAGCAAGTTGGTTCACTCCTTACTCTTAGCTGGTTTTGATGACGGTTCCATAAGCCACGACTGGTTTTGACTAGGTACATCTTGGTTCCTCTTTGTTTAATAATAGTGGTTTGGTTTCAATCCAACGATGACCTCTCGCGAAGTTTCTAGCATACACGGCTTGGTTCATTTGAAACTTCTTCGTGTGTGGGAGTGGTGTAGTGACTGAATGACGTTCTGGTATTAGATGTGATATTATACTACTATGTTGTCTTTCGTGAAGCAATTCGGCCGGTGATTTCCCCGTTTTTAGATTTGGGGTGGTGCGATAAGTCGATAGGCATTGGGATAGCGCTAAATCTTTGTTCAGGTTTTTATCGAAGATTTTCTTGAAGTGGGTTTTGAACGTACGAACAATACGTTCAGCTTCACCGTTTGAGGCAGGGTGAAATGGCACAGTTCTTAAGTGCTGGATTCCGGTCAGTTTGCAAAAACTAGTAAAAGCTGATGATGCGAATTGCGGACCAATATCCGATACCAGTATTTCTGGCAGTCTTTCTAAGGTGAATATCTTACTTAAAGCATGGATCGGTGCGGTGGTGGTGGTAGAATTGTTCATGGGTACAACAAAAGAAAACTTCGAGTATGCATCAATGCATATTAGCCACATCTGATCTACGAATGGTCCAGCGTAGTCAATATGGACTCTTTGCCATGGGCGTTCGGGTATTGGCCAGGAGCTGTATTCTTTTGGAGGGTCTACTGCGGATGACTGACATGCTTTACAGTTTGAAACTCGTTCTTCTATGGCCTGGTCTACTTTTGGCCACCAGCAGTATCCTCTGGCCAATTGTTTCATACGAACTATGCCCCAGTGTCCTTCATGGAGCATATCCGTTACCCTTAGTTAAAAAGCTTTTGGAATCACGAGTCGAAGATGTTCGGTTTGAAGCAAAACTAGTCCTTGATACTCTGATAAGGACATCCTTCTTGTGAAAAATGGCGGGACATCCTGATCATTCTCCGACAGTTTTCTCGGCCACCCTGAAAGTATAAAGTTACGAACGCTAAAAAGCGTTGTGTCTTTATCAACAGAGGCTTTGCCATGGGAAATGAATCGACTGTTTCAGAATATCCATCTGAGAGTTCCATACACATCTCTTCTTGTTTCCGGTCAGACTTAAAATGCGTCAGCATTGGCATGTTTCTCAGTTGGCCGATACCTAATGTGGTAAGTATAGGCCATAAGAGTTATGGCCCACCGTTGCAATCGGTTGGCAGTCATTATAGGTAGTTTCTTTTCGGGATTAAAGAGCGTCACTAATGGCTTATGATCCGTAATTAAGGTGAATGTTCGTCCGTAAGTATTGGTGAATTTTTTTTTACTCCATATACAATGGAAAGTGCCTCTTTTTCTATTTGGCTGTATTTTTATTGATGAATGTCGAGCGTTTTCGACGCGGCAACTCATTTCCCGTTTCATCTATGTGTGCTATCACCGCTCCTATTTCATGAGAAGAAGCATCAGTTGCCAAAACTATCGGCAACTCCGGCCGATACTGAACAAGACAAGTAGCATCAGCCAGCTGTTGTTTAAGATTTTCAAATGCCTGTATCTGTGACGAACCCCATATAAAAGGTACATTTTCTTTCGTAAACCATTAAGTGGTGCTGCAACTTCAGAAAAATTTCAGGTAAACTTTCCATAATAGTATGCTTTTCTAAGGAAATCATCCAGATATATAGCACAATTAAGACCTGATAACACATGTTCAAGCGTCTTTTGATAAATAGCTGGAGCACTCGCTACTCCAAAAGGAAGTCTCTGGTACTTATATAGCCCATGTGGTGTATTTACTACGGCCAGACATTTGGAATCATCATCTAATTCTATTTGTAAGTAAGCATCTAGCTAGATAGATTTTTGAGAACCTTTGTCCACCTGCGAGCTTGTGAAACAATTTTTCTGGTCTTCGAATTGGATACTGGTCTACTTCTAAATGTGGGTTAATGGTAACCTTGAAGTTACCGCATATGCAAAGGCCCCTATCGCGTTTCGCAACAACCAAAATGGGTGCAGCCCATTTTGCTGAATTTGATCGGTTTCTAGATTCCAGCGTCCTCTAGGCGTTTAGTTTCTCTTTTGAACGCATCTAATGGGATAGGCCTCGATTTATGAAATTTGGGTTATCTGTGTGGTTTAAGGTTAGAGTTACATAGTCCTAATGACTTAGACGCTACTTCAACATGTTTGAAAACAAATTTTGTATGTCGTTATCCACGTTGGTGTCTAAATTCAAAACAATATTCGTTCTTGGAGACCTTATCTCCAGGCCAAATGCGCTGAACCAATTCAATCGGTAACTAATAACGGCAATTGTTTATGCTGACCATCAAATTCGACATCAACACATGACATGACCAATTGATGTGTTTTAACAATAAATTCAGATTTATTATACTTTAATAATTTTACAACTCAAATGGAATTCAATGTAATAAAAATGTATTAATATAATTTAATTAAATAATGTAATTTACATGAAAGTAAAGCTTAGATACTGTTGGTTGGTTGACGACTCAAGATTTTGATTTTGTTTCGTTTAATTTGATACGACTTTTTCCGTCCAATCATTAACTTCATCGGCTGCATTTTGCAATTTTTGAGTAGCCTTTGTTACTGGTTTATCTGGCACCAGTATCTCTGGTGATTTTTTGTTAGACAACTCACATCTATAAAAGGAATGCTGGAACTTATCCTAAAGATGACTGACAAATAAGATTTAAACATTAAACAGCTAAGCCAAGAAGTCGCTCTCAAAAAACAATGAAGGACAGAATACTTAAAATCGCAACATGGAATTCAAACGGTCTTTTAGAACTATATAGAGCATATAGACATTTGTTTGGTGTCCAAAACTCACTTCGCTATAGAACAAAGTCTTGATATTAAATTGCCAAACTATACATGTTATCACGATCCGCACCCAGCTAACAAAGCTAGAGGAGGATCAACAATACTTATAAAAAAGTACTTGAAACACTATGTTTACTAATTAAAATATGTAAGTAACAACAATTAGTACTGGAAAAAAAACAAACGATTAAAATCAGCAGCTATATATTGCCCTCCGAGGCGCTCTCCAACTAAAGAAAACTAGGCAGAACTCCTAAATTTGTTAGGACATAACTTTCTTGTTGGATCTGAAGATTTCCCATGCAAACAATTAAAGAAATTGGTCATGAAGTAGAACAATTTATTGCTGATGTGCAACAGGCTGCAGAAGAAACTACTCCAACGAGGAAAAAAGAAATAAAATATCCTGTCGAAATAAGGGAGCTGATATTGGAAAAAAGAAGAGCGGAAGAAAATGGTTAGCTACTAGATTTCCAGATCATAAGGCAATCAACTAAAAAAAAAATCTGTGAGTTCAAAAATGATTCACTTAGTAAATTCCTGAAAAGTTTCACGACGGATGCTTCTACCGTATACTCTGTATGGAAAGCAGCGAAGCGCCTAAAGCGACCCTGGACACAGTACCCGCCAATTAAATCTCAAGATGGTAAAAAGACCGAAAAACCCGAAACAAAAGGCTGATCTCTTCGCTAAACATCTGGCGAATGTCTTTTAGCCATTCCCAGCAAACACAGCTGCAGATCCCTTACAGTTTGTTGATAGAAATGACGAATGTGTAATTCCTATTGTCACTATCATTCCTATTGTCTAACAATCAATAACTTAATAATTTAAAAAATGCATTCTTTTTTATGAACAATTTAATAAGCAAGAAATATTAGTTCAATACTATTTCTTAAAAAACAAAAACTATTTAACGTCGACGTGCAATCTTGAACTTCAAAACTTCACCTCCAAAGACAATCATCGACAATCCGATCCCAACCACCAACGTAATCCAGATCATTCCCAAATGGTCAATTGTCAACGGTCGAAAAATATCATCGCCATCTGTTCGAAATATCTGCAAATACTTAGCGACTACAGCTTGATTGAAAACATCCACTTCCCACTTATCAAACAATCCCGTCTCATACAATTGTAGTAGAATTCTGTCGAAATTATTTCGAAACGGTGAATCCTTTTGCATAATAAATGCCAAGAAATAAGTTCCCAGAGTGTTTTTGGCCAGATGCATTCTCTTCCTTTCCAAATACTTTTGTTGTCCCAAAAAGAATTTCGCTCGATCTGAGGCCAGGACAAAGGCATAAGTCTTATTCAGGCTCCTGCGGTACTCATTGATGTAGTCGATATTCTGCACCACGTACATATTATCGTAACGCTTGCTATATCCAATGGTGTCCTTAATTGATCCAACCTCATAAATGATTTGCATTATTTTGAAACCGCTCTGGTATAAATCTTCCATGCTCTCAATTTGAGTTCCTTGAACTGTTGTGGTTAGAAAAGCCGACAGAAAGGCTAAGTAAAGGTTTGTCAAGACGAATCCGTAACAGAAGATTTGCATTTCGAAAATCAGAGATCGCAGGTTACATGAAAGCTCTGTAGATGGCAGATAAAGAAACTGTGCCAAACTCCCCGAAAATGCAGGTCCGTATTCGTTTAGGTGCTGACAGTACCAACGAGTAAGATAGCTGGCGATGGATATGTAAATAAAGCTGACTCCAAGACAAATCCACACTTCAGTGTCAAAGGGAAGGAGCAAGTATTTGTAAGATGAGATCTCTCCAATGTGTGGCACTATCATTTGCCACTCAACTTGAGCCATCGGATAGCTAAATGAGAACGACTTTGGAGAAAACGATGAGTAAGAGTGCATAAGGATATCTACTTTGCCTTGGCTCACAAGTGACAATCCGTCAAGTATATCAAAACCACTACGTTTGATACCGTCTGTAAGTCTTTCAAAAGTAGCATTGTGTCTTTGAACGAATGACCTAAAAATCTCTGCATTTGTACCGGTTACCTTTTGTGTTCCATCCTTGTCTGTGTAGATGAAAACCCTTGATCCATCCTGCTGAATTGGAGTATGGAAAACGTAACCTTTCAAGTCATAACATCGTTCTGGATAATACTCGGCAATTGATTTTGACGTGATATTTTCTAAACTGACTTTTGGAAATGGTTCATAAGTCAAAATGTGCTCGTCGGACATTATGATGATGTTGACTATGCCTAAGCGAAGGCAGACTTTGAAAAAATTTGTGAGGGACTCAGAATACGCAGGAAGAGTCTCCAAAATGAAAATCATCTTCAAAGTGTGTATCTGGCTAAGAGTCTCATTGACAATCGAAAACATTTTTTGGTTATCAACATTATCCATGAAAACCAAAACTGTGGAGCGGAGACCTAGAATATTACCGAGTTTTTGATTTCCATCATAGTCTTCGTCAATCAGGACAATTGGCACAATGGCACTTTCATGTTGCAATAGTTCTTCGTATCCTAAGAGATTAGACACGAAAGTCTTTTGTGAGAAAACGACCATTGAGTGAATATCATCTTTTTGACGAATTTGTTCCGATAATTCAGTTATTAGCGAGAAGTTTATACATCCAGCAAAATTCTGTGAATTAAATGTTAGATACTGGAATAGCAACAATTCCTTCAGGAGCAGTTGCATTTTAATAATTTTGAGTTCCACTGACTGATACTATTTCCAAACTGTCTTTATGGATAGGAATGTTAGAGAACTTATAGTTTTCGATTGAAAGGCAAACGAATAATTATCCTTTTTGCAAGGAAATTTGCGCAAATAGTGTTTATTTTTATTTTTCCTACGTAAGTTAACATGTCGCAAGGACCGAAGGCAACCTTCCTAGTGAAAGCTACCCATCAGTAGTCATTTTGATATGTTTACACTCCAATTTTGAAGGCTTGCAATAGGCAGTTGTCGAATGAATTTTAAAGAAAGAGAAGCTACAGTGATTTGCATTGCTCGGCAATTACTTGTTGGTTTAACAAGAATGGTTTCTGAAAAGCGTTCCATATAAAGAGTTTTCGAATAAGGACTTGACAACTTTTTTTTTTTAAATAAAACGCAAACCATTTGAGATATTTAAAAAACTTTATTATCGGCTTCTAGTACAATCAAAACAATTATAATTTTTTTTTTTTTATAATAAGCACGCGCACAAGGGATTATGTGTTTCCCTTCTAATGTAGAACACACTGCGCGGGCATTAGATAGATAGGGAGGGGAAGGACAGGAGGTGTCGATTAATACTTGTTTTTCAAAATGGCAAGTGGAAATCTCGCCGGGTAAACTTTTCCAAATTCGTGTTGTTCGGCTAAAAAAAAGAATCTCTATATTTCACGGTACGTCCGAAATTGGGCTCAAGCGTGAACAGATGAGCATTCCTTGTGAGATGGGAGAAAAATACTTCTAACACCGATACAGGAAACCTAAGAACTTAGCAGCATTTTTAGCGATCTGAAATATATGGTCGTTCCAACGGAGATCGTCGTTGACACACATACCGACAACTGAAAGCTTTTCGTTTCTTCGATGCAAGTGCCATTCATGGACAATGGCGTTGGGGGAACCATGATTTTTTTTGTGGGAATCAGACTTAAAACCGTCAAATATAACTTTTATTGAACGGTCCAGAAGAAAGCTTCTAATTCAACGAACTAGAGTATCATCGATCCCAAAAGCACGCATTTTCGATAAGAGAGCTTCATGCCAAACTCTATGAAATGCCTTGGAGATATCAAGATTTGTTCCACTGTTCGGTGAGAAGCTTTCGATCTTCGAGATATTCCTAAAGCTGACGGTTAATCAGCGTTTCCATGACCTTAGGAAGAAGGGATGTTAGTAGTTTAGGTCGGTAGGAGGAGTCACCTTTCTTAGGGACATGCTGGGCAAATGCTGTTTTCCATCTTCTAGGAAAAATTCCAGAAGAGTAGGAGCGATGGAAAAGCTTACGCAGTGGCTTTGCCAGTGTGGAAGAACACCTTTTCAGCGGATTTGTGTATATCTTTGAGAAAAAACTCTGTCCCATTTAAAAATTTACATTCTCAAGTACAGTAGGGGCAACGTTGTTATAGGGCAAAGTTTGCCTTGTAGACAATAGGTTTGTTATAAGTGATAAGCGTTGAAACCGATTGAGTACTTTTGAATATTTTTTTACAAATATCTAAAAAAAATTAGTGCTTTTGGCACATTGCAAGAATTTTTTGCCGTAATTTTTGGTCATGGAAAAAATTGGTTCTTTCAATAACGGAGTTACATGAATTTTTTGCTTGTTTATGCTTTTTCCGATTTTCCTCTGTAGGCTTGGCTTTGTAGGATCGGAAACTTACTTCTTTCAGTCTGATAGCTTCTTCACACTCAGAGTTGAACCATGACTTTTTTTAGGCTTGATACTTTTTACTCTGAAATGACACAATTGTCCAAATGGAGAAGTTATAGTAATGGTATAATTATCAGGTTGAGAAGTAAAGAAACTAGTCAGGAGTATGGGCAGCTTGCCCAGCAACATCCGGTATTCGCGTTGGCATATCGATCAGTTATGTAAATGGCTCGATATACCTTCCTTTGGGTGTTGTCGGACCAAAATAGCGGAGCCAATTGGAATTGTGTTCATTGAAATCTCCCTCAATAACAATATTAGTGCGAGAACCAGGGGAGACAATTTCCGAGATGGAATCAGATAGCGCATCAAACTCGTTAAAAGTTGAGTAACTGAAGATATGGACTCCTATAAAAGAAACAATAATGAGTGATATGCTTGCGGACAGTTAATTTGAGCCACAAGAAGTTAAATTCCTTGTTAAAACATCTTGATATCTTCTCAATGCTCACATCGTCCTTTGGTTTCATAAATTGTTGGTCTTCTAAAGAGTAAAGAGATTTCCAATCCCTAAATAAATAAATTAATTGGGGCGACAGTTTCTTAGGTTGGATAGTAATTTGTCTATCTCCGTCCATGAATTTTAAGTGATAAGCTAGTCACCTAATTCTCGATCTAATGTGCTGAGAAACACTTTTCCTATATTTATATTTCTTCGAACTATGGTCGTGCAACGTCCATTTCAATTTTATAAAACACACCTATAACAATTAAATCCAGTTGCCAACTTAAATATTTTAAACGCCACCCGGTGCCCGGTACCGATGAATTTTCCGCAGACAAACGTTTGAAGCTTTGCTGTTAGAAAGTTAACCATTAAAGCATTTAATCTGATGCTAAATTCTATGTAGACGTTTCTAGCAGCTAAACTTCTCAAATTTAGTGAAAGTTTAGTTGATTATCTGCAAATGGCTTTTATTTCGTAAAGATTTATATTATTTTCGTTTCCAAGATCTTCTGGACTAAGATGCCCATTTATTGTTTTGCTATCAACGGACTATCTTAAGATACATTCGGTTCAATTTTCCTTTTTTTAAATAAAACACAATTCAACTGAAAAATATTTTCATGGCAAGAATTTTTCAATACTTAGCTGCACAAGCAAAATTTTAGAAAAAATAATGAAATCAAAAATTCAAGTTCTCGTCGATGATTTAAGAATCTATCTTAATTATCAGTTTGGCTTTCGACCCCACCACTCCACTTGCCACCAATTAGTATGACTACATCCATTCTCAGAATATTTATTATTAAACAATTTGCTTCAATATTCATATTGATGTTTTAATTAAATATTCCAGCGAAATCAATTTATTTATACTTCTAGCTTGCTCTTCTTATCTCTTTGCTTACGATGCCGTTGAAAATGGCTTTGAAAACATAAGAGCAAGTTGTCAAATGGTATTCAAACAATTATGTACAAGCAAAAATCAATCTCGTTTCATGTTCGTTTTTAGCAAGAAAAATTTAAAATCTGAAAATTAAAAACAAATCTAAGAAAATCTCAGAACTTATTTATTTATATCCCTTTCTTTTTCCTGTACTTGTTGTTACTTAGCGCAATTTTCGCTGCAACTTATTGTAACAAAAATTGCGCTAAATAAAAACCCATGACTAGAAAACAATTGAAACTTCAAATTGTTTTTGACATTCAATGTCATCGGATTTGCCGGAGAGAAAAGTTAAAAGTTGGTCTATTTGATGCGGTGCGTCCAGCACACGCGATTCCTATGAGTCACCTCCCATAAGAACTCGTGTATTTAATCGGGCTGTCATGTCACTTGTATGCGGCAACGCAACGAACGAACGGATTCTATGGGTCGGCCCCTTTAGAACCACAATTTACTCTTCACCATTTAGTTTAAAAATAATAAACTATAACCATATGTTGGTCACATCGAAATACTCTGCTTTAAGTCCTGATTATGAATATGTAACTTTCAGATAAATAGCTTACAGCCTTCACCCCGCCAGACGTCCTTAAAGTATCCTTATTTGCATTTTCTTATGAATACCTAAAACTTTTTTTAGTATATGATATGAGATACAGAATGAGTGATACTATAGATTGTTTTTGTCAATATATAGGAAATTCTCTTTTAATTTTTAAAATAAATTATTGTGACCAACATATGGTTATAGTTGAAGTTGCCTTCTTCATGGAGATGGAAGAAGGCAGTTCTATGTTCGCGGAGTGCGTTTTAACACTATAAGGGCAACACACAAATCCCTTTAGCACGCGCATGTTATACAAAAAAAATGGCCGGACCTGCAGGACCAGGGCCCTTGGGCACTTGGCATTTGTGGTAGAATATGTTCGGAAATGTTTCACGAAAATTATGGTAGGTACTCTTGTGCCAGAAAATATTCTTAAAATTGTTAAATAAAGCATAAATCTTTCTCGGACTTGTAATGTTAATATGGAAGTTATTTTTCCCTTGCTTTATGTCAAAGATCATTTAATTAAAAAACTTAAAAGAAGCAAGTGATTTTAACCAAACGACAAACATTAAATGCGCCGTAAAAAAAATTTAAATAAAGTAGTCTATAAACAACAAAAAGTGATGTAGAAAAAATTCCGCAGATCAGTTTACTGTGTCTGAAAAGTCTTTGTGAGTTTTTAATGAGAAAAGTTAAATTTCTCCTTAGATAGACATTTCACGATTTTAATCTGCGTCCATGTGTGCTTTTGATTCTGACTACGAGAACAGAATCGATTTTCTCTGTTTTCAGAACAAGAACTGTCATTAATTTGCAAAACAAACACTTTCAGAAGCATCCGAATGCTTATTGCTGGACAACTAAAAAGAAAAAAATCCGCTATTATACCATTTTTTGTAAAAGTTTATGAGTGGCGCTAAAATATATATTTTTTTTTTAATATTTTAATTATAATAAATTTGTTATTGTTTTAAGTTATCAAATTTAAAAAAAAAAGAAAATTGGCATAACAAATGCAAACAAAAAACTGAAACTGGCTGGGCCCCTAAGCTGTAGCCTTCTTAGCCTAGAAGAAATACGGCCATGCTTATTGCTGTTAGCAACGTAGAATGCACGTGTCTTAATCAATTATTTACTTTTAGATGTGGTTCCAATCACCACAAAAAAAAAGACGCTGCCCCCAAAGTAATCAGCTGCAAGTGCACGACTGGGTGTTATGCAGGATGCAGCTGTTAAAAGGCTGATCTGTTATATTCTGCAGCATGCAAGCACTGCGTGGGCAGAGTATGAGCTAACTTCCCTCAGCCTGATACCAAGGAATTCGACTCTGACGATGAGAGTAAGGTACCCACTGAGCTTCCCTTTCCTCCTGAGGTGCATGAGGACATTTCCAACTATGACGACGCTAAGATGAGGAAGGTCCGGCAGACCCAAAGCGCTAAAAGAAAAAAGAAAACAATCTGTCTTTAATCAATTACAGATAAAATAAAAGGCACGACTGGGTCGCACGTACTTGCTCCCGTGTGCTAATCCTTTTTAGGTACAGGCGTCTTTTTGACAAAGATTTAATTTTAATGTTTTTTTTGACGTGCAACTTCTTTAGAATCGTTGTGGTTTGAAGCTCGATAAACACATAAATATATAGGATTGTTAGCTTTTGCAGTTTTTTAGTGTAGTATTATCTTTCCACTTGCTGCTTACTGTTTATAATATAATTTGCTAATAGAAAGATACAAAGGACTTTTTTCAGTTAAATTTTCATTTTGGTATGGAAAAATTTGAACAACTGGCATAAAGATTCGTCGGAATCAGCAGTATGGCAATAATGCTAGGTAAAGGGACCTTTATACGTCCCAATATGGGACCAATGGAATTTATAAAGGATTTAGGTACCTATAATAAGGTTGGAAGGAAGGTAGGTACTAAAATTAAGATACGTGTTCCAACTACTGTTAAGCCAGTAGGTATAGAGACAATATTAAAAGTTAACACAGTGGTTTTGTTTGTTTATAGGAAGGTGTAAACTTTTGTTTTCTCGATTGAAATTTTTGCATTCAGTAGTAATCGAATAGTTTTTTTTATTTGTTAGTTGTTTTTGTGTGTTAATCAAAGGCTTCCTTATTTATTCTTTGCTTTTATGATGATGAAAAATACTTTAAAATACGTAAGTATGTATGTAATGTAGGTTGTCACTTTCTTTTATTTGACTAATGGCTTGGCTAGGGCTTAGCCGAGCAATATGAAATAAAATGTTGGGGAAAAAAATTTATGAATTCAAAAAAACACTACTCATAACGTTTTTTGGAAAAAATGTTGTAAGCCATCTTATTTCTTTTGCTGTTTTCTATTTTATGAATTTTTCATTTCAAAATCGTTCGACCAGTTTTTTCAAAAAAATGTTTTTTTTGAAAAACTTTTCGAAAAAATATTTTAAAATTTTTTTTAGTATGTCAATTTTAAGAAATCTATAGTTTATACTAGGAGAAAAATTTAAAAAAAAATTTATAGATCCGTTTTCAAAATATTCAAAAAACAAAATATTTTTTTAAAAAAATTATTAAAATTTAAAAAAAAATGTTTTTGAAAATTTTGATAAGCAATATTATTTAAATCATAAAACACTACATATTTTGAAAATTTCATCAAAATCCGTCAATTAGTTAACGAGAAAGTCTGATTTTAAAAAACCGGTCATATGGGAGGTACCGTTAGAAAACTTTTTCTGAAAAATCCATTAAAATTAAAAGATAGATTTTGCATAGAAAACATCATTCTGCAAGTTTTTTCAAAATCGTAGGAGCCGTTTTCGAGAAAAATAAGTTTTTCATTAAAAGTTATATGGCAGGTACCGTTAGTTTTGGAGCTAGAATGCCAATTCCAAAAACCGTCGGGTAGAGCACTCTAAAAATACTATATACCAAGTTTGAATCAAATCGGCCCAACCGTTTAGGCTGTAGATATCGATACGGACAGACAGACAGACAGACAGACAGACAGACAGACAGACAGACGGACGGAATTTCCGGACCCACTTTTTTTGACTTCTCTATCATCGTAATATCATGTTTGATTGTTAGAATTTTTTTTTTTTTTACGAATGCATAACTTGCCTTATAGTCCCTATAAATCGCAAGTAAAAATACTGTACATACCTAACTACTACTATTTTATTACTATTTTAAATTTTCTGATCCACTTTCATCGAGGTTCAAATATGAAGGAAACTTTATGCTCTCCAACTTTATCATACAATCATTGTATATACATTATCTTTAGTACTCTCATGGTGTCATTTTTCATCTGGCCATATTCCTGGTTGATTCGTAACTAACTCTAAATAGTGGTGACGAGAACATTTACCAATATTTTACCAGTCACTTTTGTTGTTTGTTCTTATTCTTTATCCACACCAATTGGCGATGTCAGCGCGCCTCATTTCGACTTTCGCAATAAAAAAAATGGGCACGACTGGGTCGTATTAAAAACCACAATACGGTTTTTATTAAAGATGAAGTAAGCCATCATACGACTCAAATAACAAGGAATTTATAAAAAATGTATTTCGAAAATTGTAGGACCGGTTTTGATAAACTCCGGTTTTTTATGTTTTAGGTTTCTTATTTTAGTTTTTTTTGGAAATTTTGGTATGTAGTTTTTAAGAATTTATTAATATACAAGTGATTATAAAATTTAAAATTTTGTTTTTGATTAGTTTTAAAAATATAGATTTTTCAACAAAAAAAAATTCAAAAATTAATTTTAATTAGAAAAAAATATTATTCAATATTATTTAAAATTTTGATATGCAGAATTAATTAAGTTACCTAGATCTTCTCAAATATAAAATTTGACAGAAATCCAAAGAGCCGTTACCGAAAAAGCCAAGAATTATTAATTTTTTTTTAATTAAAATTTGAAAAAAAAACCGTTATGTGAAAGGTGCCGTTAATAGACTTTTCCGTAAATTTGGTTCTAATCAGATGATAGCCAATACTAACAAAAAATTCTCAAAAATGTTCTTCAAAATCGTTGGTTCCAAAATTTGCCGATGGGCAACTTTGTGTTGCATGTTAAGCGCAGGCAAACCATCTTCCTTAACAATTTTGACAGATGAATAAGCAAAAAATATTGTTGATATGCAAATCTATTGATTAGCGTGTCGAACTGCTAAGCGAAGAGCCTGGGTTCGAGTCCCGATCATAGCCACATTTTTTCCGGGGTACTGCCTCTTGCGAGGAACTGCCAAAATCTCCAAGAGTAAAAAATTGTCTTCAAAAAGTGCATCATCATATATTGTAGGTCCCTTCTAGATTAACAATACACACACCGGAATGGTTGAGAGTATAAGTCACTAGGCCTTGGCTCCTTAAGGAGCTGTCGCGCCAATAAATTTATTTATTTATTTTAAATATAAACTATAAATTTAACATTTTTCTTATATTGTATTTATTATATAGCACCCGGTAAATTGGGTGCATTTAAACTAGTTATTTATAAAAAAAAAAAACAAAGAAACAACAAAGTAGAAAACGATTAACTTGAACTTGATCCATAATAACACTTTTTAATAATACCAAAGCTTATGAAAGCCAGAGCGATGGCGGAGTTTTCACAGACCAGGTTTTTCTTTTTTTTTAATAAACAGAATTTTCTTATTTCTAGCCACCTTTGGTTCAGCTTTTCTCGCCGAAAAACAGAAAAGTTCTATAGCAAAACCCTTTCAATACATAGTTCCCTGATCCAACTTGTGTATTGAATTTGCCCATAATGATTCAGATATCGACTATTAAATAATAAAGATAAACGTTGAAAAAGGTTTCCCTTACCAAATAGTATAGTAATATGAGAAAATCCTTGAATTATAAATCGCCATTAATTAAGGGAGATAACTATGTTTCTGGACTAAAAACAGCACAATGAGCAAGTTCGGGACAAATGAAATTGTTTGCTTTCTCACAACATATTAATAAATAACATCACCGTTAAGTATATTAGGTATTAAACATTTTCTACAAACGTTCTTGTAGATTTACCCTGCTGCTCAACCTATATCTCAGAGTTTCCAACAAGAATACCACCATTGACACTGCAATTCCAACGCCTAAAGTAATCCATATCATACCTAAATGAGCAATTGTCAAAGGTCGAAAAAGATCATCGCCATCCGTTCGAAAAATTTGCAAATACTTTGCGGCCACAGCTTGATTGAAAACATCCTCTTCCCATTTCTTAAACAATCCTGTGGCATCCAAATGCAATAGAAGAACATCGAATTTAATAAGAAATGGCGAATCAATTTGTCCGATAAATGTCAAGAAATAAGTTCCCAAAGTATTCTGCGCTACATGCATCCGTTTCTTCTCCAAATATTTCTGTTGTCCCAAAAAAAATCTCGATCTATCTGAGGCAAGGATTAATGCATAAGTCTTATTCAGACTCTTGCGGTATTCGTTGATGAAGTCGATATTCTGGACGACACACATACTTAAATAATGTTTTTTGTATCCACTAATTTCCTTCAACGATCCCACTTCGTAAATAATTGACAGAAGTTTAACCCCACTCTCATACAAGTCGTCCAGGCTATCAATTTGAGTTCCCTGAACTGATGTTGTTAGAAAAGCCGACAGAAAGGCCAAATATAGATTTGTCAAGACGAATCCATAACAGAATATCTGCATTTCGAAAATCACAGCTCGCAGGTTACACGACAGATCTGACGACGGCAGATAGAGCAATTGAGCCAAACTCGTAGAAAAAGCTGGACCGTATTCCTTCAAATGCAGACAATACCATCGGGATAAGTAGCTAGCTATGGAAATATAGATAAAACTGACTCCAATAAAAAGCCACACTTCACTGTCAAATGGCAGGATCAGGTACTTGTAAGACGACACCTCTCCAACGGACGGAACAATCAATTGCCATTGAATTTGAGCAACCGGATAGCTGAATCCGACTCCTCTGGGTGAAAATGATGTGTAAGAATGCATTAAGATATCCACCTTGCCTTGTCTCACAAGTGTTAAGCCATCTTGAATATCAAAACCAGTACGATTGGCTCCATCCGAAAGCCTTTCGAAGGTAGCATTGTGTCTCTGGACAAATAATCTAAAAGTTTCTGCATTTGTCCCGGTAAATTTTTCATTGCCATCCTTGTCCTTATAGATGAAAACTCTAGCTCCATCTTGCAGAATCGGAGTGTGGAATACGTAACCTTTGAGATCCTCACATCGGTCTGGGTAATATTCAGTAACTGGTGTTGAGGTGATGTTTTCTATGCTGACTTTTGGGAATGGTTCATATGTCAAAACATGATCATCGGACATAATGATGATATTGATTAAACCCACACCAAAACATTTTTCGAAAAATGTTATAAGCGACTGGGAATCTGGAGGAAGAGTATCCAAAATGAAGACGATCTTCAATATGTGTATCTGCCTCAGAGCTTCATTAACGATCGAGAACATCTTTTGGTTATCAACGTTATCCATAAACACCAATATTGTCGCCCGGAGACCAATTATATGGACCAGCTTGCGATTATCTTCATAGTCTTCACCAATCAGGACCAACGGTACAATTCCACTTTCATGTTGCAATAGTTCTTCGTATCCTAAAAGATTGGACACGAAACTTTTTTGTGAGAAAATGACCATGGATTGGACATCTTCCTTTTGGCGGATTTGGTCAGATAATTCAATAATAAGTGAGAAATTAATGCTATCCACGACATGCCATATGTTAATTGTGAAGAACTGGAAAAGCAACAAATTCTGCATTTTGTGTTTGTTGATGGGAATCACCCTCTTCTTACTTGATACTACTTGCGAACTGCTATCATGCTCAGGATTGTGTGACAACTTATAGTTTCTGGAGTCCATGTTCTTGAAATTGAAACACGAAGGAATTATTATCCTTTTTGCAGGATAATTTGCGGAAATTGTTAGTGTTTTTTTCAAGCGAAAGTGGAGGACCAAAGGTAACCAGAGTGCTGCAGACAACAAGTCAGGGTCATTTTGAAATATTTACACTTCAATTGTGGCTGATGGAAACCTGGTGATAGGTAAATTGTCAGCAGAATTTTTAAGCAAAACATGTGGCAGTGATTTGAAATGTCAGACATTTACTTGTTGGATAGTACTTTTGCATTCAATTATACAGGAAAAAAGTGCGATGATAGGTAGAAATTAATTACAATAATATCGTTTCATATTCAAGGTAAATTTTAATAAAAATGTATATAAAAATGTTGGTTTAATTTTAAAAGTCCAGGAATCTATTCTATACGGATGGACAAAAGATTAAGCCTTCATTGTTTTATATTTTATAATATTTTAACATTTTACAGAGAAATTATTTAATTTTATTTTCAAATCATAACACTAAATCTCATTTCATCACTAAAAGTCGGTTCCATGGTTTGCAGACCTAAGCCGATACCTTCGATTCGAAGTGTTTATTTTTTCTTGATTTCAAAAATGACTAATTCGATTTAAACTAAATTAAAAAACGGATTTAACCAAAAAATTGTCAATATTGGAAAAAATATTAAGGGCCGTTTTGTTCACTATTGTTCAACTCGCTGGTAAATCCAAATTTAGCCAACTTGGGAGTTGATCTCAACTCGAGAGTTAAACGGCAAGTCGACGATTGGTTTTGTTCACAATTTGAACTCCTCAGTTGGCAAAACTTGCAGTTTCGAAAAATTCCCTGGGATATTTGTGACAGATGACACATAATGTGTCAAACTAAGCTTTTGGATTGGTTTTTTTGTTGGCCCATGTTTACATGATTCCTATTTTCAATTGTTTTTTCAATCTTTTTTTGACAAAAATAGTAAGGGGTGTAGAAAAGTAGGAGGAATGAAGTAACAAATGAAAGAATGAAAAATTCAATATTTTCTTAGGTTTGAGCTTTGACGTTTCTCGTTTCTTTTTAAAATTGAATTCAATTCAAACTAAAATTTATTAAATTAATAAAAACCTTTCGGAAGATTCGAGCTATTTTACTGTTCAGGAATATTTAATTTAATTTTGATTTCACATTTTAATAACTTAATATACATAACTTATTTTTAGTTTCAGATATAAATATATATATAAATAATATAATATATAAATAACTTACATTTTGAGATCTTTTTATTATGGTCAAAACTTCCGCTTCAAAGTCTACATTTAATATATTCTTAGATTTTAGGACAAAAGTGATATAATTCAAAAAAGGAAAAAGGAAAAAAATTACAATAATAATAAAATTCCCAAAAGTTCGCACCTTCAAATTTGATATTAACTAGTACATGGTTTAAATTTATAATCGATTATAAATAATTAGTGTTAAAAATAGGTTGTCTATAATCTTGCGCCTTTATTTTGTGCTTCAAAGTTGACATTTGTAACGCTAAATTCCGCAGCACATATGATACAGTGAAATATTATAAGGTATGACCTTGACTGACTTTGCTACGTCACTATCATCTGAAAAAAAATGTCTGACAGAATTTTTTTTTCTGAAAATTCCTCCTACTTTTCTATGTCCTTTACCATTTTTGTTAAGAAAAAGAATTAAAAAGGAATAATGTAGTCAGAGCCTAAGAAAAAATTAAACAAATCCCAAAGTTTCCTCCTAAACTTCTACTATATCGGGAAGTTTAGAAATCCAGAAGTTTATTAACTCACGACTTGAAAACCGAAAGAAAACTGTCAAATTGGAGTGAAAAAAAGCTAATTCAAAAGTTGGAAATACAAATCCTCAAGTTATGTTTAACTTTGACTGAACAAAACCGCCCTCAGTCTACTCAACACTAAAGCGCGGAACAGATTGAACCAGCAACAGCACCAGCAGCGTCAACAGCAAACAGCACGTTGACCAGCAAAAGAAATTGAAACACATTACCACCAGCACCAGCATCGTCTTCTTACTGCGCAAAGTTGGTAGCAATGGAACAGCAACAGCAAATTTAGGACTTTGGTCTAACGACGCTGTTGACGTTGCTGGTGCTGGTCTAATCTAGCTTGGCCAATTAAAACACATAGGTTCTAAAATAGTGGCGGCCGCTGTTGCTGGTGCTGTTCCTGTTGCTGGGTTAATCTGTTTCGCGCATAAGACTTTCATCACCCCAGTCCTTCTGTATGGTGCCATTATCAAAAGCGGAAGAGGACGCTTAAGGCTGCTTCGAACGAAAAATATTCCGGGTGACTTTTTTATTCTCTATACATAAATTGCGAATGAAGAAACAGACTGTGCTAAAAGAGTAAAACTTTTTGACCCTGACCATTCATTTTTGAGCCAGTCACCTTAAATTCTAGCAGGATGTCATGGAATCATGGTAATACAGAGCAAAGAACACAAGACGCTTTGATGGAAACTTTTCGGTGCATATATGATAGCAAATCTTTGCTAAAGTTTTCTTTCGTAAGCTTCGTCCAGATCAAAGAAAACAATATGCAATAAGTATTCCCGATATTTTTTCCAAAATGATTCTAATAACGTGAATTACTACATCTGTGGTTTATTTACAGAAAACAATAAAAGCATCTTTAATGCCTATTCACTGATCATCTTGGGCAGACACGAGGACACATCAGCCTGATTGACTGGTAGTTATCGCAATTTCGTGTATCTTTTAGTAGGTATCTTCCCTGGTTCCATGAAATAAGGTAGATGGTAATAAGGTCGATTCGGACTCAATCGACTTTATTTCTATCGAAGTGCAAAAAGACCGATTTTACTTTTCTTATATTATTTCCAAAATTGAAAAAAATTATGTCTAAGACAAAAATTGGAATTAAAAGCTACTTAGGTGAATATAAAAAAATTGGGTGATATGTGCCACCTCGAAAAATATCAGTCTGAGGTAAGTATGGGAAGCATGCGCCCCCCTGCAACCCCCTGATTGGGCTCAATCTAGGATTTGGAGTAGGTGCAAGGTTGCGTATATAGTATATCCAATCTCTTATTTCTTATAGTGAAATCACTCAAATCTTATAGTGAGCCTTTCATACTGGTTGGGAGATAAATTTTCAAGAAATTTCTTTGCAAAATGATTCGATAATAACGCCGAAATTATTTGATCGACATTATTGCCAGTTTTTTCCTTTTTTTTTATTTTTATTATTATTTTTCCAAACAATTTCTATTTTTATTTGTTTAATCAAATCAAAGAAGCGATTAACGATTTTTTGGTTAACTAAACCAATAATGCCCTCATAGTTTGTGATCTGAGTAGATTGTAATTATAAAACTAGCTGTTACCCGCGACTTCGTCCGCCTGAAATTTATCAAAAACTGTTTACTCAATTCGCAGAGTCATATCGTTCTAAAATAATAATTTTCGAAAAATAAGCAAACCCAGCTCCACCTACAGGTAATTCAAATAGCTTTAGTTATTCCATTCAAAATGAGCTCCCTGCCTGTGAAAGTCCCGCCAAAATCGGTCCATAAATAAGAATTTTCGGATAAAAAAACCACACCAGTGCCACCTAGTGAGTAATTATAATAGTCTAAGTTACTTCTTATGTTATCAGCTACCTGGCAGTGAAAATCCCGTCAAAATCAGCCGTTCCCGAGATTACCCGGAACAAACAGACAGAAAGACAGACAGACAGACAGACAAACAGACAAAAAAATCTAAAAATTGTGTTTTTTTATAAGTACTGTATATACTTTCATAGGCATATTTTAAAAAGCTGTTATTTTTATATTCAAAACAGACACTTAATTTTTATTTACAAAGTATGTGTATAGATTATAAAGAAAAAGAAAAATGGGTGCCATATCAGCCGACTTTATCCTATGTGCTATTTTAAAAATAAATAATAAAATACAATATTGGGAACGTAAGTATGTATCCAGGTATCGCAATTTGAAATGAATTTTAAATAAAACAAAAACCATTTCTTTGCCACTATTTAACTCATTTTAATATTAAATTATGTTTTTTTTCCCACGACTATAAAATTTTACCAACAATTATCAAATCAATCATTTCTTATTCTTGGATATCTGTGAAACGTAAGTAATTTGTTCATTAACTATTACAGTGGTTTTACATTAGCAATTTAAAAATCTTATTTAATAGGTGTACCTTTAACTTATTACATAAAGTTAGTTCTGGCTATCGTGACCTGAATATTCAAAACTGGAGTTAAATACAATGTGAACAAACAGACAACTATCGTTCTTGTTAGATTAAGGTTTTCGACTTTAAAAAGCGAAAAACATTTTGAGGACACTCTTTAAGTATTTATTTTTTTTTCGAAAAGAAGGACATTCTTCTCTCATAACATTTGAACAAGCTCTTAGTTCATCAAGCAATTCGTATTTCGTGTGTAATAAAGGAATAATTTAATATTAATTACAATCTCCTCAGATCACAAACTATGAGGGCATTATTGGTTTAGTTAACCAAAGAATCGATAATCGCTTCTTTGATTTGATTAAACAAATAAAAATAGAAGGAAAAATAATAATAAAAATAAAAAAAGGAAAAAAATGGCAATAATGTCGATCAAATAATTTCGGCGTTATTATCGAATCAGTTTGCAAGTAAATTTCTTGAGATTTTATCTCCCAATCAGTATGATGGGAGGAGCATGCTGCCCCCTAGCACCCCCTTGCTTGGGCTCACTATAACATTTGGAGTAACTGAGAGATTCGATATATATATTATATACCAAACCTGGCGCCTACTCCAAATCCTATATTGAGCCCAAGCAGGGGCTGAATTGATTTGAAATTTGGGTGGGGGGGGGGGGGTAAATGTTTTTTCTTCTTCGTCTAAATAGAATGGTTCATTCTACCTTATAGCCGAATTGCGTTCGTCATTGTCATGCCGTCAACATCCTGCAGAAATGTTTATTTCTAAATTCTCAGCAACACATATCTGCTATCACCTTTTCCGTGACTCGAGTTGACTGACTCATTTCCCGTTCACCACACAGCCACACGGTCGCAGGCCGCTCTCTATTACATTTTACTGCAGGAACGCAATGCAAAAACGCAGACGGAGACGCAGACGCAGACGTATCGCATGTCAAAATATTGAATACACACGAATTCAATGATGCGAACACAATGTGACGGATGCGCAAACGCAGACGAGAACGGAGACGGACGCGTTGGCTAAATTTTAATAAATGCGTGCGCATTTTCTGACATTTCACAAAAAAAAAACAAGAGCAACGTGCTAATAAAATCTTATTAAAAACAATGGCTTTTGGAATTCAGAAGCAATTATTGAAGCAAATCGTATTGCATATGATTCATTCTTGTTGATTTAAAAAATAAATCGGGATCATTGTTTTTCATAAATCTAAAAGTGGTCTGGAACAACTGTAAATAGCCCTTCAATGGCCTCTCCTGGTACAAAATCCGCACCCACTATCTTCAGTTATTTTGTTTATTATAGTGCTTGAAGTACAAGTAGCACAATTGTAGAAAAGCCATCAAAAAACTAATGTAATCTCCATCATCAATCATTTTAATTTTTTAAAAAAAACTTATATTTTCCGTTTTATATTATTTTATCAAATGAAACACAGAAAGAATTTAATTAACTAATATAAATGACAAGTAAATGTCAAAAATGCGTACGACTCCATTATGGGCACTTTTAATTAGGTACGTACGTTTTAATTTGACATGCGATACGTCTGCGTCTGCGTCTCCGTTTGCGTGTTTGCATTGTGTTCTTGCAGTAAGGGCCGTTCGGTACAGTCAAAGTTGAACATGACTTGAAGATGTTTATTTCCAACTTGTGAATTTGCTTTTTTTCATTCGAAATTGACAGTTTCAGCTTTCGGTTTTCAACTCAAGAGTTAATAAACTTCTGGATTTTTAAACTTCCCGAAATAGTAGAAGTTGAGGAGGAAACTTTGGGATTTGTTTAATTTTTTCTTAAGCCTTGACTACATTATTCCTTTTTAAATTGTTTTTTAATTCTTTTTCTTAACAAAAATGTTAAAGAGTGTAGAAAAGTAAGAGGAAATTAGGGAAACAAATCTGTCAAACTTTTTCTTTTTCAGATGATAGTGACGTAGCAAAGTCAGTCAAAGTCAGCATACCTTATTAAATTTCACTGTATCATATGTGTTGTGGAATTTCGCGTTACAAATGTCAACTTTGAAGCAAAAAATAATGGCGCAAGATTATAGACAACCTATTTTTAATACATTAACTTGACACTTCTTCAAATGTTTAGTTCTGCAATAAATTGTCCTCAATTTTAAATATAAGCCCTGTACTGATTAATATCAAATTTGAGAGTGAGAACTTTAGGGAATTTTATTATTATTGTAATTTTTGTACGCGCACCTTTTTCCTTTTTTGAATTATATCACTTTTGTCCTAAAATTTACTTACTTACTTACTTACTTAGGTGGCGCTACAGTTCGGGACGAACCTGGGCCTCAACCAACATGCCTCTCCAGCCAACTCGGTCTTTGGCTAGCTGCCTCCAGTTTTGCACTCCAAGTTGGTTGAGGTCGTCCTCCACTTGAGCGCGCCACCTAAGGCGAGGTCTTCCTTGACTGCGTCTACCCTCTGGGATGGAATCGAATATCCTGCGAGCCGGAGCATTGTTGTCCATTCGCTCTACATGACCTAGCCACCTTAAACGTGATATGCGTATTTTTTTGACCAGGTCAATGTCGCTGTACAGCTCGTATAGTTCTTGGTTGAACCTTCTCCTCCAAAGCCCGTTAACGCAGATAGGGCCAAAACTCTTCCGAAGAATCTTACGCTCGAAACGACTAAGGATATCTTCATCCGCTTTAGATAGAGTCCATGCCTCGGCGCCATAGAGCAGGACTGGGATGATTAGGGTCTTATAAAGAGTCTCCTTTGTCTTTCGAGAGAGGGCTTTGCTACTCAATTGCCTTCCTAGCCCATAGAAACAGCGATTGGCAAGAGTAATTCTTCGCTTTATTTCTGACGAGATGTTGTTGTCAGATGTTATAGCGGATCCGAGGTACACAAAGTCCCTAACTACCTCAAAGTTGTACCTGTCTATTGTGATGTTTTGTCCAATCCGCCGGTGTTGTGTGTCCCTTTTTGTGGACAGCAGGTACTTCGTTTTGGACTGCTAGTCCCATCTTAGCCGCTTCAGCTTCAATGCTAGCAAACGTTCCAGTGACAGCTCGCCGAGTTCTGCCAATGATGTCTATGTCGTCAGCGTATGCTAGCAATTGCACAGACTTGAAAAAAATTGTCCCCCAACAATTGACTTGCGAGTTTCTTATAATTTTTTCAAGTATTAAGTTGAAGAAATCGCACGATAGCGCATCACCTTGTCGGAATCCTTTTTTGACGTCAAAAGCTTCTGTGAGGTCGGAACCAACCTTGACGGAGCAGCGAGAGTTCTCCATCGTCATCCTGCACAGTCGGACGAGTTTTGTGGGAATGCCAAAACCTGACATGGCTCTGTATAGCTCGTCTCTATAAATGCTATCGTACGCGGCCTTAAAATCGATAAAGAGGTGGTGGGTATCGATTTGGAATTCTTGGGTGGTTTCCAGGATCTGCCGTAGCGTGAACATTTGATCGATTGTGGACTTTCCTGGTCTGAAACCACACTGATAGGGGCCAATCAGGTTGCTGACGAAAGGTTTCAGGCGTTCACATAGTACGGCAGAGAGGATCTTGTAGGCGATATTCAGGAGACTTATTCCTCTATAGTTGGCGCAGTTTAGAGGGTCTCCTTTCTTGTGGATCGGGCAAACGATGCTGAGGTTCCATTCATCAGGCATACTTTCTTCTGACCAAACTTTAGAGATGAGTTGGTGTATGCACTCCACCAGGTCATCTCCAGCAGCTTTGTTGTTTTTGAGTTTAGATATTGCTATCCTTACTTCATTTTGGTCAGGTGGACGGAAGTTTTGTCTGTCATCATCCATGTTGAATGGTTCATTCTGCCTGACAGCGGGATTTTGGCCTTCATCGCCGTTTAACAGTCTGCAGAAATGGTCCTTCCATGTACTCAGCACCGACTGTGACTACTACGAGGTTTCCATTCCTATCTCTACAGGCTTCTGTGCGGGATTTTTTTCCTTGGCATGTTCTTTTTACCTGTTGGTAAAACTTCCGCACGTTGTTCGGAATTGTCCTAAAATTTAAGAACTTATTAAATGTAGACTTTGAAGCGAAAGTTTTGACCATAATAAAAAGATCTCAATATGTAAGTTATTTCTATAAAGCAATCAAATTTTCATTGAATCTTAAACTAAAAATAAGTTATGTATATTAAGTTATTAAAATATGAAATTAAAATTAAATAAAATATTCCTGAACAGTAAAATTTAAACGCTGCTAGCAGAAGCAGCTCGAATCTTCGGAAAATAAAGGTTTTTATATATTTAATGAATTTTATGTTGAATTGAATTCAATTTTAAAAAGTTCTTTTTTCAGTCATTGTAAAGCATTTTCTTTCTCAAACGAGAAACGTCAAAGCTCAAACCTAAGAAAATATTGAATTTTTCATTCTTTCATTTGTTACTTCATTCCTCCTACCATTTTTGTCAAAAAAAGATTCAAAAAACAATTGAAAATAGGAATCATGTAAACAAGACTCAACATTATATGTCATCTGTCACAAATATCCCAGGGAATTTTTCGAAACTGCAAGTTGGCCAACTTGAAGCCAACTGAGGAGTTCAAATAGTGAACAAAACCAATTTTCAACTCTCGAGTTGAGATGAACTCCCAAGTTGGCTAACTTTGGATTTACCAGCGAGTTGAAAAATAGTGAACAAAACGGCCCTTCTTAAGGTAAAGAATCATTTTAATTCCTTGTTCAATGTCTGTCAACTTAACACTTCTTACATTTGAGAGGATTGGCCTTTTTAATTATGTCTAAGTAGTTGAAGCACTGCAAAATATGGGAATTATATTCAAGTTTTGCACGCTTTATAGACTGATAAGACGGTTTGAAAAATTGCTTAAATATTTGAAGGAATTCTAGATAACTGACAGTAAAATGATGGCAGTGCTTTGCTTTATTATAATACCTTTGTCTTAGCAATTACTTGATAAAGGGTACAATATTGATGAATTTAACATCACTTTTGTAAGAAACTGATGGGGAATAGTGAAACAAAATAATATTGTAAATTATCTGAAACACCTACTTTTTTACTTTCTTAAACTATCATTAATATTCAATAGTAAACCGTAATCAATCAAATGTACAAATTACCTAATCTAATAGTAGCTTCTGATTGTTGCTTTGAATCACTAAAAGGTTTCCAAAAACCATGAAACCAAGGATAAATAAAACAACATTTACAAAACGCCTGGCTTAATGGCAATTGCCGGACAATTAGCAGCATTTATCAACAAAAAATGAAGCAGTCGTCTTATACCAAAACCATTAATTAACAAGTGACTTATTATTACGAGCAATATATTTGGAAATGATCCAGTTTTTCAATCACGTCTTTCCTCTGAAATATTAAGGTGTCATCAAATATTATCATAAAGTTTTTTTGTCATTACTTTCATTTTCCAAAATCAATGTTAAATTTATTTTTGACACAAAAACCCTTCATATAAAACCAACAAGCCAAAACAAATAGACGCATTCACTAATCACATTTGCCCACCCGGCCAGTTGTGGAACACGCTTTCAGTAAAGTTCAGATTTTCATATAAAACACTGCTAATTGCCTGGGCCCAATGTATCCACACCAAGGCCCGCCAACAGTAAATCAATTCCTAAAGTCCAGTCTGCAGCCCATTAATTACTTAAACACCACCCAAACACAAATCACAAAAAAACAAGACCTACATCAACTACCAGAACTTGCGAATCATTGACTGTACAGCAAAAGATTGTGCCGGCTATAAAAATCCTTCGTCCTGCTGGAATTCAATCACAATATTCGTGAACAGTATGAAGTGGCTGGTGGAAGGCATTATCCTAGCACTAGTAGTTACAGCAAATACAACTGGTGCCGTTAACAGTTCTTTCGTAATCGGAGTCGTTGGAAGGCTATTCGATGTCTACTCTCTGAAGGTGTTTCCTATTTTTTGGAACCGTTTCAACGAGCCCACGGATACTCTATTTATGGACCTGTCTAAGGAACTCTCTGAGAAATATCTGATACCCCAGATGCAGTTCACCAAAAATTCCAATGAAGAGTTGAGATACGAATTGGACGCTAATACAACCCTTTCCATTGTTTTAACGGATCATATTATGTCAATGGATATTCTTAAAATTGTTTCGAAGCGATTGCGAGGGATACACTTGGCGAAGTTATTGGTGGTATTAAGTAAACCGGTTGTTCTGGAACAATTGAAGTTCTTTCAAAGCTGGCTGTGGGAGGAACAATTTATTAACACCTTGGTTCTCTTCGAGGAAAAGACAAGCCAGGAGAATCAGATATTCACCCTGGATGCTTATCCTCATGTGAAATGGGCCAACAAAACAGGAGTTTCAGATCCCAGCAAGCTGTTTATGGAGGACACCAAGGATCTCAAGCAATATCCAATTCAAATTCTCTATATGGAAGATGTCCCGAGGGTTTTCATTCTAAAGAAAAACGGCAAGGAGACAATTGTTGGGCGCCATGCAAATCTCATTAAACAATTTGCGAAGCATATGAACATCAAAGTCACCTATAACTTTCAGCCGAGTTTGGATCTGGAGAAAATTCTAAGGCAGTTTCATAATCAGGGAATGGAGCTGAGTGTTCATTCGTATTCTATGTTCGATTTGGAAGAGATTGGATCAAGTTATCCCTTGGAAACGGTTCGTTGGTGTATTATGGTTCCATTGCGCAGTGAGGTGCCGAAGAGTGACTATGTGATCATAAGTTTCGATGGAGCCACCTGGATTGCAACTGGAATTAGCGTGGTCTATATAGCCTTTCTATTACGATTCATTGATCCACCAGTCACGGAGAATTCGCCCAAGTTTTTCTTCCTTCGGAGTCTGGCAATTTTGATGTACAGTCCCAATATGGCGGAACGCATGACAATGCCAACTGTTAGGCAGTTCTTATTTTTCGCTCAAGTATTCTTGCTGGGATTCATGATGTCCTGCATCTATTCTACATATTTGACGAGTTTCTGCACTAACATGGTTTTCCAGGCTCCAATTGATAGTGTTGAGGACCTTGTCAAGGAAAACCTTCGAGTGATGGTGATTGATTATGAGCTCGAGGCGATACGTACAAGAGCTCTGTACGGAGAGACGTTCTTGAAACTCCTCTACCCGGTGTCGTACTTTGAGGTTAACAATCGAAGGACTCAATTTGATGAACACTATGCCTACAGTATCCGTCAAGACCGCTGGAACTTTTTGAATAAGCAACAAAGAGGTCTGGAAAAAGTGTTCTTTCGACTTTCGAAAATTTGCTTTGGCAGGCATTTTACAATGTTCCCTCTGCAGTTCGATTCACATCTTCGCAGTCACCTGGATATGTTTATTCTTGTGGTAATGCAAGCTGGTCTGGATGCATTTTGGGATGAAGAGTCTTTTCGTATGGCAGTGGCAATGAAATTCTCGAAAGTATTGGTGGAACAGACGGTAGTGGTGCAGCCATTGCGATTGGATTATTTTAAACATGTTTACGCTGGGTATTGGACATTGATTGGCATAAGTGTAATGATTTTTGCAATTGAAGTGTTGTATGAAAAAATTATTTCGATTCGAAAGGCCTTGGAACGGGCCCAGGAGTTGGAGGATTATGTGCAAGATAATGATTAAAAAAAATAAATAAAATGTTTTTTTTTATTGCAATATTTGTTTTATTTGTTTATGCTGATGAATGGATTTCTAAAATTTTTGTAAAAAATAACCATTGTTTATTTATTTTCACCCAAGTTTTAAGTTTATCAAACAAAACCATAAATTAAAAAAAAAAAATCATAAAATAAACTATCGCAATTATATTGTATTGTGCTGTGCAAAAAAAAATTGGTTTTTAATAGTCAGGAAATAAGAAAAAATTAAAAAAAAAATATATAGAAATGGCTTTGGATATGAAACTTCATGTATTCTACTTTAATATTTTGTTGCATTATTTATTGTTTTTGAGCACTGCCTGACACCTTCTGGAGTCTATCAACCTTTGGCACCGTTGAACAGGAGTAGACTCCCAAGCTCTTCGTAGCGATTCCCGCAATTGACCAAAAGGCCTTTTGACATCGCTCCACAAATTTTCTATAGGGTTTAGGTCTGGAGAATGCGCTGGATATTCCATATGTTCGATCTTGTTTCGTACAAACCAATCTTTTTCAGCTTTTGAAGTGTGTTTGGGATCGTTGTCCTGTTGGAAAGCCCATCGAAGTTAGTATATTTTCTAGGATATTAATGTGCCCTATGCTGTTCATTATTTCCTTAATGCAGAAAATGGGACTCATACCGTACCAAGAAAAACATCCCCAAACCATTACATTTCCACCTCTAGTTCTATGGTCTATTTGGGGGAAAATTCTTTGCATTTCAGCCTTCATACAAATGATTTGTCACCATCTGCTCCAAATACCATAAGATATTTCTCCACTTTTTCTTTGGCCGACTGAGGAGTTGTTTTGCAAACTGTTAACGTCTTTGACTATGCCGAATGTTTAGGAATGGGCATTTCCTAGGGGTTCTAGCTGGCGGTTTAATTTCCAGCAACCTTCTACTAATTGTTGAGATGTTAACATTGAACTGCATTTCAGTGGAGCTGGCAAAGGCATTCTTTTCAACAATCCTGGCTATCTGGCGATCCTTGGTCGCAGTAGTTTTCCTTGGCCTACCTCGTATTTCTCTGCGTTTGGTCATAGTAAAGTATTTGTGATCATGTCTTACAATTAATTTGTAGGTTTTTCCTTCATTCCTTAATTTTTTTATAATGTAGGTTAGGTACCCAATCTCTTCGGAACAATGTCGGTTGCATCCCATTTTCACCTGTTCTCCCATTTAATAAATGGCTTTAAAGAAATAATAATAATCTCAATAAATAATAATAAAGAAATATAAAAAGAAAACCCACTTTCTTTCAGCTCAAACCATGAACTAATGAGCTTGGTTTAAAAGCACCTATTATTTTGCACAGCGAACTTTGAACACTGTTTAAGATAACGGGGTTTAGAAAAGTCGTAAACTCGGTTTATGGACAATAATAAGAAAACATTGATAGCAGCAACACGAACATACAGCCCGTTAACTCACACCCACAAACCCAATCGTTAAATCCACACACACACACACATCAATATCTACATCTGCTTTCTACTTTAACAAAACTCCGCCTATTTTGTATTTCTTTTACTCTTGGTCTTTTTGAATTTGAATGGAATTGTTTTGGGAACTTGCGCCTGTTCTTTTTCATGTTCGCCTGATGCTCAGAATACGTTTGCGATCGATTTTGGTTGAAAAAAATGACCCACAAACCCTCTCGTTAAATTCACACACAAACACACCATTATTACATCAACTTTCTTTTTTAACAAAACTCCGCCTATTTTGTATTTCTTTTTCTCTTCTTGCACTTTTTGAATTTGAGTGGAACTTACGCCTGCTCTTTTTCAGGTTCGCTTGCGATCGATTTTGGTTGAAAGAACCATAATATCGCGATTAGCATCAGTCATGAATCTTATCGGCATGAGTCTTATCAGCATGAGTCATGTTATTTCGTATGTGCAGCCTGTCATCGATTTATAAGACGTCAAAAACGCATTTGCATATCAGGCGTTAAGAAGCATACTGTAGAAAATGTTTTCAATATTATGGTAGTACTTGTGTCGCAATTACCTGAAAAAAACTACAGTAAAAAAAAAGTATACTCCACACGTCCACACCTGTGTTACTGGCTGCATTGCAGATTATCATTTGAAAAAGTTATTTAACCGTCTTTGCAGTGGAGGCTGACGCTTTTCCAGGGTTTTTCGTGTCCACATAAACGACGGAAACGGAAAAACGAACTATGATAAAACAATCCATAAATTTCCCGTTTCAAAGCCTTACTTCTAAGATTGTTCAAATGATTTTATGAAATTCGTGTTTCAAAAGCTTTAAATTGACTTTCAACCAACTTTAAGCTTACAACTTTCAAGGAGCTTTTCATCAAAAGTTTGCATTTCATTTGAAAGTTCCGTATTAAAGCACAAAATTAATTTTCAAGTTTGAAAAGCTCCTGGTCGAAACTTCTCGTCAAAGCTTTAAGCTGATTTTCTTAAATTGGTTTTGCATTTTATTTGAAAATATTTGTTGTTCGTTTCGAAAAATTCAGTGTTGATGGCGCGAAAGCAAATAACAGATTATTATACTCTGGTCAATTTATATGTTTAGTACAGGGAAGATAAGGTATTTGCCTTTCACCCTTACTATAATGGATTTCAATAAGCTATCTGCATTTTAAAGCTCTCATCATATGGTTGCCGTACTGAGCACTATAAATTGATGTAATTATCACACAAATGTGGTTAGGGTTACCAACTATTTATTCAGATTTATTCAGAACTGGGAAGATAAGACTTTCCTCGATCTTGCTTCAGTTTTATTTAATCATTTTGCGATAAAAACTCAACAAGGTTTGGCGTACGTTTGATTACCGGTCAAGAAAAAATTAGGAAAGACGGGAAGGATGTAAAAGGAGATGTCGATGGACATTAGTTTTGAAATTTTGCATATCAAAATGGGAGGGAAAAACAGAACCTGGTAGATCGTTCCACATTCGTGTGGTTCGAATAAAGAAAGAATCTCTATACTTAACAGTACGTCCGAAGATGGGCTCAAGGATAAACTGATGGGCATTCCTAGCAGAGCGAGTATTACGGTTGAATTGTTTAAGGGGAGGAATGCAACTGGCTATTTCACTTGAGCACTGTTAGTGAAAGACACGTTACATTACGACGGTGCTCAAGAGATGTAATTCAATCTGTAATATTTCTATCACCAAATAATTTTAAAGCTCTTTTTGGATGCGATCCAGAAAACTCAAGTGCGTTATTGGAGCACCTGCCCAAATGTGGGAGTTATACTCAAGTTTTGGGCGAATATATGATTTATATATTGCAGCTAGATTAGACGGGGTGAAGAACTTCTTGCATCTACGAAGGAAACGTTTATCAATTGAACAACCATTATGTTCGGGAGCTGTGGTTTCAACAAGAGGGCGCCACACGTAACACAGCTCGTGCCACAATTGATTTATTGAAGTAAACGTTTGGTAACCGCATCACATTACGGACGCGTAAATTGGCCTCCAAAATTATGCGATTTAACGCCGCTTGACTAATTTCTGGGAAGATATGTGAAGTCGCTAGTCTACGCCGAAAAGCCCGAAACGATTGACCACTTGGAGGACAACATTCGCCTCGTTATTGCCGATATACGGCCGCAAATGTTGGAAAAAGTCATCGAAAATTAGACCTTTAGATTAGACTACGTTCAAGCCAGCCGTGACAGTCATATGCCAAAAATCATATTTTACTTATAATGCCAGAAGAATATCATTCAAATAGAGTAAATTTCTTGTCAATTTCAAAAAAACATCTTAGATTTGTTCCATTTCAAAGTTCTATACCTTTAAGTAAAACACCCGATATTGTACAAAATTATTTTATTTATGAAGAACAAGAACAAACTATTCAAAATTTCAATGACACTTCCTTATTTGCCATTGAAACATTTTTCTATGCCGACCGGGAGAATACTTAGTGTACGCATATCTCTTTTTGTCGTGAGATGTTCCTTCAGACTCGGCAAATAATAGTAAATTTTTCCACTTATATGTCAAAAAACACGACTCTCCCTCCAATTCTACCATCCAGCCTATAGATTCAATGTTATATGCTTTTCCATTTAGGTTTTTTGCAGTAATAAATGTTCTAGTTCCATTGTGGGAATCAGTTTCCCCTGGCACCAAGAAGCTATTCGGACTTTTTGCACTTTCAAAACAAAATCGAGTATGAGATCGAATAGCCTTCCAGCCGTCTTTTGTCAACCGAAGCTCTAAGCCGCTAGAAGTACTGATATGTTGCTGCTCGTCCTTATGCCCATACTTTGATTGTCCTCCCCCATTAATAAAGTCATCATAAAGATAGAAGCATACCAAGGGTTCAAAAAATAAGGATTTCACACAAAGTGGTAGCTCAGAAATTACTTGTTCCAAATCGTTTTTCAAATCGGTGTCTACATCCTCCTCTCCATGCTTAACATAGTCTTGTAATTGCTTCAGATATTGCCCAAGTATGATAGTTAATTCACTGTCTAAGAACTGGGCAGCCTTTAATTTGTGAAAATATTGAACCATCTTAGATATGGCTTCCGATATTTTTTTAGGGTTTTCAAGCTCGGGAATTATTTTCAACATTACCTCTCCCAATAGATACGGTCGAAAGCGGTTTAAATCTTCACAAAAGACCTTTTGGCTATTTTTCTTTCCAAATTGAGATGTGAATATATCAGGATGTTTTAATTGACTAGCTGTAACTATTTTCAAAATTTCAACTGTGTCCTCGAACGCTGAACGCTCTATTTCTGATTCCGATAAGTCAGCTGCATTTTGGACTTGCATTACCACAAGGAGTAGAGAATATAAGTCGAAATTACCAACGGAATCGGAACTCAGATTAAATAATTCTGATATTTCCCCCTTTAAATTTCTTATTTTATCTGTGTAATTAGTCAGACCACTCCTTTCTCTTGAAAAAACTTCTATAATTGCATTAAGTTCGGTTTCGACTGTTTGTTTTTTAGTTTCAAGCAAAGCCTCATCAAAAGCTTGTGATTTATGTGCACTTTCTCTTAAAAATCTTTGTTCATTTTCAACGCTAGAAATCCGATTTGTGGAACGACTGCATTCGGTTTCAAGTTTAGATAGCTGCTGCTTTATATTTTTTAACTCTGTTAAAACTTGAAGCTGATTTTCAAGTTTTATAACTTGCGTTTTTGATAAAGATAAGTCCTTTTCCAGTTCGGTAACACGGTTTATCATTTTATTTGAAAGCTCTATTGATGTTCTTTGTTCATTTTCAAGTTTAATAACGCGATTTTGTACATCCTTGCAACTATCGCCAGCAATGATTGCAGCTGCATTTAGACTCAAGATTCCCATTTCTGAAGGATGAGACTTGTCTCCTGTCAATCGAGCACAAAAATGCTGCCCATTTTGCCCTTGAACACATACACTGGGCTCAATAAATGTCACTTTCGTACAATTTGGCAACAGTGAGATGACATTTGTCACTCTTTTCTTTTGCACTTCACTGATTTTCTTATAACTCTCACGGCCTTGCAGCTGCTTTAAATAGTCACACATTTTTATTTTAGTAGAGTTGTTAAAGTCATCGGAGTTTTTGAGGTTGTGAAAGAGTGCGTCTATCCCTGTTGCAGCTAGTGATGTATTCGACTGGCTATACAGACTATCAAGTACTTTATTTGAACCTAGAACAGTCAACTTTCCATTGATTATTTCAAAAAGAACTTCGTTTGACAAATTTGGACGGAATGCATTTAAGACATTCGTCAGTTTTTCGATTTCTACACTTTCAGCAAATGTTTCGAGAAACATGGCATTTTTGAAAACTTCCATTGAAGCACTTTTTATGTCGTTAATTACTCCCGTCAACATGGAATTAAATTCAACGGTTGCGATGCTCGGCTTTGTTTTTTCAACGGATTTAGCTATTTCCATCAGTTTATATGGATCTCCATGACCATTTGCCCGAACTTCATACACCAGAGCCTTAAGAAATGCCAAATTGAAATCAGGATTACTCAAACTCCTTGCAAAATCCAAAATCACGTCAATATTTCCCATCGAATTTCCATACACTTCATGCACAATTCCTGGAATCCTGCTGGTATCCCTCATTTCGGCGAGTTTTTCCTCGGCACGAAAGAACCGTCGCGACCTAATGGCATCCACTATTTCTGTCGGCAAATCAGCTGCATGTTCCACCTTAAGCTTGTCTGCCAAGTTTGCCTGCACAGACCCCAATTGTTTCTGCAAACTTTCGTGCTGATTTGTCAAAAGTGCGATCGAAATGTCAAACTTACCAACTGAGTCTTGTTCTTGACGTAGTTCATCGACAAATTTTTCAGTCAGTGAGTGAAACTGCTCTTCTATACTATTTAGGCGAATTTTCAAATCACCTGAATTACTGCCGGATATTATAGCAGTGTTAAGATTTGTTATTTCCGTCTGGACAGAGAGAAGTTTATATTGAATTTCAGAGATGCGTTTATCATTTTCGTGAGATGGTTTTTGAGTACTTGCATCTTGTATGGAGCTCACGACGAAAATACTAAGCGAAACTATTAGTAATAGAAAACTTCGAGGGAGATTATACATAATCGGCGTTGATGGCGCGAAAGCAAAAGGAGCACTGATCATCACAATTTTGATTGATAAGTGCAAACTGTAGACGCGCTATGAATATTTCACTCTAATTGATATAATCTGATGCTGACCTTGCCAATGAAAACTGCTCGATTGAATAAATTAATATTGATATTTCTTAGTGCATCTTACTTTAGAGATAACCCCATTAAGTGGACGCTATTTGTGGTTTTTCCTCATGAGGCGGGAAATGAGGGTTTTTTGATAAGTCAGTAGAATTTGTTTTTTTTTTTAATGAAGTTATGCCAAATATTTGTTATAAGTTTTTCTCAATTGAAAAATTCTTTCACTGAGAATATTTTACAAATGAATTGTTTTTTATTTAAAAAAGGAAAATTAAATAGACAGTGCGTTGATAGCAAACAATAAATGGGCACCATAGTCATGAAGGTCTTGGAAATGGATAATTCTCTCTGTAGCTATCATCCTATCAAAAAGCACGCGATTGCTCTTGGCTTAAATGCCTTCCTCAAAAGTGGGAATATTTTTTTTTTTTGGAAAAATCATTAAAACTCAGTAGCAAGCTTTAAGCGTTTGGAAAAGGTGCTTGAAATCCATATCAATCTGTGATAAGGTACAAAATTTCATGATTATTTTATAATGTATGCAAACTAGCTATTTAAGGTTGCCAGTTTGAAGCCCATAGGAGTCTTATATTGCTTCCATTTTAGATTTTTCCAATATGTCTGAATATGTGCTGTAGACTCAGACTTTGCAACTTCAGCAAGTGGGAAGTTCTTTCATGCCTCCATTTCTGCCCAAGAACAATTTTCCCTAATTATTTCTTCAACATTTTCAAAAATATCCAATTCAGGGGGGGGGGGGTCAACAATATATGTATGTAAATATAAATTCAATGAAGACTCATACGTCATACCAAGGTTGAAAATTTTTGTTTGAATGAATATTCGAGAGGAAACAGGAGATGACGGTATATATGGACTTTTTGATAAGATATCACTTTTTTTTGGGGCGTCTTGTCGCATTATAGTACTTGTCATAGTTTTTTCCCTGCGGTTTCTTTCCGAACTGTTTTGAAAAATAATATCGCTTAAATGGCAAAAGAAGGCCATCTAGGGCCTATTTCACCAACTACAATTACAAGCATAATTTTCTGATTTGTTGTTCACAAAAATAAATTAGTAGGGGAGCATTCTGTTTCACCAAGTACAAATAACTGTTTCACAAATCTGTCATTATTAGAAAAAAAAATTACAAAGAGCTTTTGAAAATAACAAGTAAATTGTAAGTCATTCTCATTAAGTTGTAGTGTTTCTTTGAGTGAAGATCAAGATGGACAATGTGAATTAAATGTTTTTTTGTTTCCTTGGTTCGGGAAAAAAGGAAATTTTGTTGGAAAAGTTTAATGAACAAGTGACCCAATAAAAAGAAAATTATTGAATATAAGAGCATTTACGATATCCTTGCTTCAAGAGGAATTATAATAAATAAGGAATAAGGTTAAACCATTGTATATGAAAACTATAGTACTACCATCAGGCAGCATCTAGTTTAGCGAGATTCTGCCGTAATAGCGCTGCAGTAGTTCTTGATATGCATTTGTATGGGTTTTGGAGAGTAGAATGAAATATAATGATGAAAGAGTAGGTTGTATGTTATATTTTCAGAAACGTAAGAGTTAGAATGCTTACAAGCATTTGCAGTACGAGTGAAAGGTTCAAAAAGTGACATGTATGGTAGAGTAAGGGAAACAAAAATTATTGGATTTCCCTTTGATTTTTCGTAAACAAACCAAGATTGTCGTCTTCAATTATTTTTTGGATTTTGCATTTTTCAAGAAATTTTGTTATTTCTGTAGCTTATACCGAAATCAGAGACCAATCTTGCCATATTCGGATTTGACTGTTTACACATTTCATCATGAATAGACTTACTAACGAGCAACGCTTGCAAATCATTGAATTTTATTACCAAAATCAGTGCCCTAGAAAAATTGGCAGAAAATCCGCTTTTTTATCGACAAATTTTGTTCAGCGATGAGGCTCAGTTCTGGTTGAATGGCTACGTAAATAAGCAAAATTGCCGCATTTGGAGTGAAGAGCAACCAGAAGCCGTTCAAGAACTGCCCATGCATCCCGAAAAATGCACTGTTTGGTGTGGTTTGTACGCTGGTGGAATCATTGGACCGTATTTTTTCAAAGATGCTGTTGGACGCAACGTTACGGTGAATGAACCGAACACTGATTTTGGTAATAAAATTCAATGATTTACAAGCGTTGCTCGTTAGTAAGTCTATTCATGATGAAATGTCAAAGCATACTGAGCATCTTTCTCTTTGACACCATGTCTGAAATCCCGCGTGATCTGTCAAATACTAATGCATGAAAATCCTAACCTCAAAAAAATCACCCGTTATAATGTCCAATTTCTAACGTAATAAGGAATTGATTTTTGTTGTATTTAAACGTAGGTAGGTTGCTTTTAACATTTCTATTGAAAGAAAGAACAATAAAAGCTAAAATTTAATAAATGTTATGGGTAAGGTCTATGTTTCCGTGAATTTTTGTTTCAAAAAAAATTAAAACACCCAGAATAATTTTTATTTTTCAAATTTCTATTTTACGGCTCGAAAAATGTTAACCATTTTTTGAAGATACTCAAAAGCAATAATATAGTTACAAACATCTGCAATAAATGTGTTTTATTTGTAAAATATGTAACTACATATGTAGGTACTTCCACTCAAATTTATTTTTTGCAGACTAAAAAAATTGATATAATAATCAAACATGGTAGGCATATATTTACAAATTCTTCCCACAAATCTATGCCAACCAAGAAAGATACAGAATACGAGTTGCGTACATACATTATACATATGTACATACAGTGTAAGTGATGTATATTGCTAGAGAAGCTGCATAAGAAAAAAACATTTATTATTTCTTTTTTGTCTAATGACAGAGTAAAATCATGAGCGCATTATTTTTCAAAAAAAAAATAGGGTGCCCGCAATAAGGACTTTTTCATTAAGAAGTTTTTGGTCGATCCCTTATTTTTTTTTGTTCAATATTGAAAGACTGTTTAAAGTGTTGTCTGGTTTGTCGGTTTTAATTATATTGTTGTTTAGTTGAGTTAATGGTACGTATGTGACCAACTCAAAAATTTATTTTGCAAATACTCCCTTCTACAAATTTGCGAAATATTGAGAAGGTATGTAAGAATTTAATTTTATCTTTTTGTTTAAATTTTTTCAGATTTTCCTTGGCAAAAAAAATCAAAATCTTTTCCCTTAAGGCGCTTAATGCAATGTCAACCATTTTGCACTCCTTCCCTGTGTGAATATTTCGTCATCCCTCAATACCAGTTTTCAACGATACGCAAATGATTTAAAAATAACACGAAAAAGTGTCGATGGTTTGTTTTCTTCTGATTGCTAAAACTTTAAATACATCTTTCCCGTTCTGTCTCTTTCTAACATTGCATATGTGGGCCTACAGTCCAGTCTATTTTTATTAAAGACCCATCAATACATCCATACGCGCACGGCATGCCTACAAAAATATAAATTTAATATTGTGTTGCAGGTACAGTGCAAAAAGTTTCGCGGAAATAAGGCCCACCGTTTATATTTCCGTGGGATTTTTGTTTCCCATTTTCAAATGGCAGCTTTGTTTCCGTTTCCGTTAGTGTTATCGCACTGCACCGGTCTTATATATTAGGCGTTTTTCTTTTTTCATTCAGAGCAGAGTCTGAGTTGTCAAAAAAGAAGTTGTGTTTCTTTTTTCGCTCAGAGCGTTCAGATCTTTAAAATTGTGTTTCTTTTTTCGTTCAGAGAATGATTAGAGCGTGCTCTGAGAAGGCTATATGCACTCAGAATAAATTGACTGAGCATTCTGAGCAAATACTGAACGAAATTAACGTCACTTTAGAGTTGTAGGCTATTTCACTCTATCTCATGCACATTGTCTACACCACTCTTCGAAAAATAGATGCGAAAGAGACAAAAGAGACAATAGTATTATATGCACAATATTGTCGCCTGTGAACAAGCCATATGAGAAGTGTCGATTTGTGACAGCCAAGAACTAGAACGCATTTCAAAATTATATCTGATCGCTCAGATCACGCTCGGTTCGGAGAATTATCGGAGTATGCTCAGAATGATCAGACTCTGTTCAGATCCCTTTTCTATGTGAATAAAGAAAAACGCCTATTATGTGTAAATTAAGAAAAATACCTGCAATCGCATGAAATCTTTCGGGAATTATGTCCACATAATCGGGCCATCGTATTGAATCCACGATTGCTGTACAAACCCGATCAACAAACCTGCATACTGTGGCCTTGCATGTCAGCAATTCCATTATACTAGCTCCATTGCTTCAAGTTTTTATCAGTTCTGTGACCGATCTGTCCTCCAACTAAAGAAATTATTTCATCCGCCTTGTTTTTTATTAGTGTTCCCTTATCTAGTTCCTTACTATTTTGATATTTAGACAAAATTGTTTGGCCTGGATTCTTTTAAAATTTGTTCGACATTTATATCAGCTTTTAGCTTCTATTGTTTCGTTAGCAGAAGTTGGTTAAGGCGATGGCATAGATTCAAACTCTACACTATCTGTGTTTTAAATTTAACAGCAAGCTTTGAGTTTGGAATTTAAAAAATCAAAAATGTAGTAGTACCATTGTATATAGAATCTATAGTACTATCAAGATGGGTATTTCACCTAGCGCCATCTAGTTTCGCTATCTCGCTTTTTCTCAGTATAGACTTTTAGTCGGGGAGATGAATTCAACACATATGCAAGAAATTGACAGAACGGGAAAGATGTATATAAAGTGTTAGCAGTTAGAGGGAAGCAAATTATAAAGTCTTTTTTGTGTTATTTCTTTGTTATTTTCTGATAATGAGAGAATGGAAGATAGAAATTTAGACAGGTATGTGAGGAGTTCTCATTTCTGCCTTGAAAATACACTGTTTTTGGGTGCGTTTTTTATAGATACGGCAACAGGATGAAATTTACCTTTTTAACGATTTTTGTTGAAATTTGATATTTGGTTTGGTTTTTTTGTGCACACTTTTGAATTGTTACCATGTTTGATTTTATATCAATTTTTTTTAAGTCTGCAAAAAATTTAATTAGTTGAAGTACCTACCTAGTTACTTATTTTACAAATAAAACACATTGTTTGCAGATATTTGTACCTATGTTAGAGTATCTTCACTTATCACGTCAAATATCTAGTACTAAATCTACTACTAACTACTATATCTAGTACTAAATCTACTACTAACTACTAAACATAGTACTAAATCTACTACTAACTACTAAATATAGTACTTAATATACTACTAACTACTAAATATAGTACCAAATCTACTACTTAGTACTAAATATACTACTAAAAATAGTACCAAAACTAGGATAATACTAAATTCTAGTACTAAGCACTAAAAAGCTAGTACCAAAATACTATTGTACCAACTGGCACCAGGTTTTATATTTAACTAACGTTCGAGATTGAACAATATTTATATTAAAACTTTAAACAGTCAAATCCGAATATGGCAACATTGGTAATTGATTTCGGTATAAGAAATACAGAAATAACAAAATTTCTTGAAAAATGCAAAATCCAAAAAATAATTGAAAACGCACAATATTGGTTTGTTTACGAAAAATCAAAGGGAAATCCAATAATTTTTGTTTCCCTTATTCTACCATAACATATGGTCTAGTATCACTTTTTGAACCTTTCACTCGTACTTATTATTCATTATTCCTGCAAATGCTTGTAAGCATTCTTACTCATACGTTTCTGAAAATATAACATACAACCTACTCTTTCATCATTATATTTCATTCTACTCTCCAAAACCCATACAAATGCATATTAAGAACTACTGCAGCGCTATTACGGCAGTATCTCGCTAAACTAGAAGCTGTCTCATGATAGTACTATAGTTTTTATATACAATGCTAGTACTACTTACACCTTTGTATATAGAACCTATAGTATTACCATCAGTGCCATCTAGTTCATCATCTCCCTAAAGTTTTTCTCTGAGTGGAGACCGCAACGTAGACTTTTAGTCGGGGAAATGTACTCAACACATATGCAATGTTAGAAAAAGACAGAACGACAAAGATATATATAAAGTAATAGCAGTCAGAAGGAAACAAACCATGAACACTTTTTCTTGTTATTTCATTACCATTTTCTTAAAATAAGCGATAATGGAGAAAGAAAGATAGGTATTTAGACAGGTATGTGAGGAGTTTTCATTTCTGCCTTAAAAATACACTGTTTTTGGTAGGGTTTTTTTTATAGATACGGCAACAGGATGAAATTTACCTATTTAACGATTTTTGTTGAAATTTGGTTTGGTTTTTTTGTGTACAATTTTGAATGGTTACCATGTTTGATTATTATATCAATTTTTTTAAGTCTGCAAAAACAGATGGCGTAGGTGTAGAAACTTTATATATTAATTTTTATCTTCAGGCACATTAAGAAAATCATAGTTTATTCTCACGAGAACGACAAAACGTACCACATCGCGCAAAATGACAGAACGTACATACGTACTTATATATTTTTTTTACATCCACGTCATACATATAGAGTTATTGCGTAGAACAACAGATGGCGTAGGTAATGTTAGTCTTTATTTTACTTCTTAAAGCCTGCAACAAAAATATGATCAAGTTGCGTTTTTTTTTCAGAGAGTGGAAAATTATAATTAATTCCACAAATAAATTGGTAATGAGTGCCCAAAGGATTGTTTATTTCAAAATCATCAAAAAAGTAAACATAAATTGCATGACTGGATCGCAAGTACTTGCCTATAGTACCTATAATCGCAAGTAAAAATCACTTAAAATATGTAAACACTAGTGAAAGGCCGGTATCACATGTAATATTCTGTAATTTGTAACATTAATTTAATACAAATACAAAAAAACACTAACTTCCAATTCTCTTTTTCAATTTTTTTCAATTTATATAAATAAAACTAGAGTAATTATCAAAACAAAAGTCACGAGAAATGCAAAGAATTCAGACAAATACGTTTTGACGTTCTGGAAGCCAATCGTCTAGAAAAAGAGGGAATTTGGAAACACATTCGGTTCAGCGAATGGGCTGCACCCATTGTTATTGTTCCGAAGCGAAATCAGAAGCTGCGCATTTGCGGAGATTTTAAGGTAACGATTAACCCACAGCTAGGGTTGACCAGTTTCCGATTCCTCGACCCGAAGAGTTATTCCAAAAGATGTCCAAAGGTCAATATTTAACCAAATTGGATATGTCTGACGCATATTTACAAATTGAGCTGGAAGAAGAATCGAAAAAATATGCTGTTGTTAACACGCCGATGGGGCCTTATCAATATCAGAGTTTACCTTTTGGTGTCTCCAGTGCGCCGGCAATATTTCAGCGGACATTAGAAGCTGTGTTATCCGTATCTAGATGATATACTGGTTACAGGAAGGAATATGCAAGAACATTTTCAAAATTTGGAAGCCGTTTTTAAGCGTTTATCTCAAATGGGCTGCGAGTTAATCTTCAGAAATGTGATTTCATGAAAGCGGAAGTGGAGTATTTGGGCCACATAGTCAGTGCACAAGGTTTACGTCCAGCTAAAAGCAAAGTAGAAGCAATTAGAAAATTGCCTCGTCCAAATTACCTCAAAGAGTTGCAATCATTTATGGGTAAGATTAATTACTATAACAGTTTTTTTAAAGGTTTTTCCCAAATAGCTGCCCCTCTGAAAGAACTAAGGAAACAAAATGCATCATTTATATGGAAAGACCCGCAAGAAAAAGCTTTTCAAAGCAGCAGATTGAAGATGCCACATATCTAGCTCACTTTAAACCCGAATGTCCTATCATATTAGCTATTTCTCACCTCAACCAAGATGGCACAGAGCAACCAATAGCCCATGCATCGAAAACACTAAGCGATTCACAACGTAATTATAGCCAAATCGAGAAAGAGGCTTTCTCAATTATATTTGGTGTAACAAAATTTCCACAATATTTATATGGTCGGCGATTTATTCTTTATACGGACCACAAGCCCCTGATTACCTTGTTTCATCCTAACAAAAAACTTCCATCGATTACAACTGGCCGTTTGATGCGGTGGGCATTAGTTTTGATGAGTTTTACTTACGAGATCCGCTACAAACCGTCGAGCATACATGCTAATGCAGACGCTCTGTCGCGCCTGCCAGCCGGGCCAAGAAATCACCTCTGATATCGACGACAAAATCAACGATTTTCCTGTAAACGTTAAGAATGTGGCTGAAGAGACTCGTAGGGATAGTGTCTTATACAAAGTCAAGCAATACATACAAAAAGGCTGGCTCACAACGCAACAAGGAATAATCTTACTGCAAACTGATTATATACGTGTTGTGATTCCTCTCAAACTTCGAAATCGAGTTTTAAAAATGCTGCATGAAGGCCACTGGGGAATTGTTCGAACAAAACAACTCTCCCGCCGCTACTGTTGGTGGCCCCAAATCGATGAAAACATCGAGTCGAGTGTAAAAAAATGTTAAGTCTACCAAATATCAGCAGTCGATCCACCTAAGGAATTTCTTAACTGGCCGCTACCCGAAAAGCCATGGGAGCGGATCCACATTGACTTTGCTGGCCCTTTTCTCAATCAAATGTGGCTAATTTGTGTAGACTCACTTTCCAAATTTCCATTTGTGATACCTCTTAAAACTACAACTGCAACAACTACAGTGAAAGCTCTTAACATAATCTTCGAGACAGAAGGGTTACCCGAAACAATAGTTAGTGATAACGGCACACAGTTTTCATCGAAGGAGTTTGAATATTTTTGTACTTCCAATGGAATAAAGCATATAAGAACTGCACCATTTCATCCATCCTCGAATACGTAAAATCTACGAAGAAGTAAAGTGTATTGACGTTTCTAAATATTTGATGACGTATAGAACTTCGCCAAATCCAACAACCGGGAAAAGTCCAGCTGAAGTTTTACATGGGCGACCTCACCGGACAATTCTATCACAAATGACACCGAAACAGAAAGTCGCTTGCTGTAGTTCATCATCATGGAAGTTCGCAATAAACCAGCCAGTTCGTAACCTTTCTAAAGGTCCTAAGTGGTTTAACGGAACGGTGACTTCACATCTTGGTTGCATGACGTATTTAGTTCGAATCGCCAAAGGTAAAATCAATTAAGAGCCAGACCAGATGAAGACACTGAAAGTTTCACTACAGCTAGAATATTAGCTCAAAATAAGCAACCAAATGTTCAACAAGGTAACATTGAAATATTAAATGATGATTCTGTATTTTCTAGAGAAAATTAAGTTCAAGAACTCCACCTTCCCAGTAGAAGCAGAAGCCCTCAAATTACAGCCTTACCGAGTCGTATTACTAGCACAGAAGCAGCAACACCAAGACGTTCGACCGGCACACGATATCCTGTTGTACGTTTTCAATATTAAACAAATTTCTTGGTGATATCTTATGCGGATGGGGAGGAGTGATGAGTATGTACCACCAACATCGATATTTACCCTAAGCTTCAATGAAAAACGTCGAACGGGAGTGTGATCAGTTAGTTCGCATTCATCACTTCAGCTATCACCTCATCTCAGTCAACACGCTCTAAGTTAACTATAACTGAATTTAAATTGTAACTCTAATATTAGTTAATAATAATTTGAATTATTAAATTAAGTGTTTCTGGAATTAATGAGTTTTTATTTCGGAACATAACAGATTAAAAAAAAAAAAATTCAAACTTTTTCACATTTTTTAGAGAAATAAAACGGCCTTTAAATTTTTTCGACGAAAACTATTTTCGTACTATTTTCAAACAATCAAAAGTAGAAATATTGAATAAAAACTTTGAAGTTCCCTTAATATTTTTAAATTTTATTCCAAGCTGTGACCGCACATAAGTATTGCAAGTACGTAAGATCCAGTCGTGCAATTTATTTTTCCTGAAGTGGGGTCAAGAGAGTTACATGCCTTATGGAAGAAAGTTTATTTCGACCAACAATTGTGATAAAGGAAAATCGCTTAAGTAGTTGGATTCAATTCATTATGTTCATCTTGCTTCAAAGAGTACAGAGTACCTACCAACAATATCAATTATACAATCTGGAATTCTCTATATACAGAGTTCAATTTTCTTGCAACTGAAAAAAAAGTCAAAAAATGGTTACTGACATATTTTTAGTAAAAAAAATACACTTCACTGGAACACAATAACATATATGCGGCCAATGAGCTAATATTTTTCGGTTTTATTTATTAAATCAAACATAAATACAAATTTATTTTACAGGCAAACACAGTTGACAATTTTAAAATGGACCAAAGGACAAACTATTTGAAATCCACATGGCACTTCCTAATTTGCCATTGAAACATTTTCCTTTCCATATTAGTGCCCATAAACCAAGCGTAAGCCAACCTTCTCCTATTTGGAGATCCTTTTTCAGACTCAGCAAACAATGGTACATTCTTGCTATCATGTCTCAATAAACAAGCCTCCCCCCGCAAATACAATTGCCAAGCTGTCGATTTAAAACTCTTTTCACTTTCATCAAGCTTTTTCGTAGTGATAAAAGTTCTTGTTCCATTGACTTCATCATATGCACCAGAAATCAAGAAACTATTCGCACTTTTTGCACTTTCAAATGAAAATCGAGTGTCAGACCGGATAGCCTTCCAACCATCTTTTGTCAACTGAAACTCTGGACCACTGGAAGTACTTATGTGTCGCTGTTCATCATTTTGTCGATAATTTGATTTTTCGCCCCCATCAATAAAGTCGTCAACAAGATAAAAGCATACCAAGGGTTCGAAAAACAACGACCTCACACAAATTGGTAGCTCTGAAATGACTTGTTCCAAGGCAATTTTCGATTTGGCGTCTATAGCCTCCTCTCCATGTTGGACATAATCTTGTAATTGCTTCAAATACTGCCCAACTATGATGGTGAATTTAGTGTCTAAGAGTTGGGCAGCCTTTAATTTGTGAAAATAGTGAACCATCTTAGTAATAGCTCTCGATATTTGTGCAGGGCTTTCTAGCTCGGGAACTATCTTTAACATCAACTCCTCGAATATTTGTGGTTTAAGCCAGCTTAAATAATCACAAAATTCTTGGAATTTTGTTTTGTCTTCAAGATTTGTTGCAAAAATATGAGGATTTTTTAAACGACCAGCTGCAACTATCTTTAAAATGTCAGTAAATATGTCGATCATTGCGTTAGCCACTCTTTGCTCCGCAGGGGGATTGGCTTGTTTTGTTGCATATTCGACAGTGGATATCAGACTAAATAGAATACGTGTATCAATATGAGCAATAGAAGCTGAACTAAGATTATATAATTCGGTAATTTCAATCTTCAGAGCATTGATTATATCTTCGGATTCGCGCAACGGATGTATAGAAATTTCTTTTCGTAAAGCTTTAAGTTGATTATCAATTTTTTGCCTACGGCCTTCAAGTAAGTTTTCACTTAATGCATGCGTTATGCTTGAAAGTTCCTTTAAACTTTCATGATCATTTTCAAAAGTAGACAGCTGTTCTTTAGAAGCACTTAATTCATTTTCAAGTTTGGAAAGCTTTTCTTTTATACCTTTAAGTTCTGCCAAAGCTTGCAGCTGATTTTCAAGATTCATGACTCGATTTTGTACATCCTTGCAACTATCGCCAGCAATGATTGCAGCTGCATTTAGACTCAAGATTCCCATTTCTGAAGGATGAGACTTGTCTCCTGTCAATCGAGCACAAAAATGCTGCCCATTTTGCCCTTGAATACATACACTGGGCTCAATAAATGTCACTTTCGTACAATTTGGCAACAGTGAGATGACATTTGTCACTCTTTTCTTTTGCACTTCACTGATTTTCTTATAACTCTCACGGCCTTGCAGCTGCTTTAAATAGTCACACATTTTTATTTTAGTAGAGTTGTTAAAGTCATCGGAGTTTTTGAGGTTGTGAAAGAGTGCGTCTATCCCTGTTGCAGCTAGTGATGTATTCGACAGGCTATACAGACTATCGAGTACTTTATTTGAACCTAGAACAGTCAACTTTCCATTGATTATTTCAAAAAGAACTTCGTTTGACAAATTTGGACGGAATGCATTTAAGGCATTCGTCAGTTTTTCGATTTCTACACTTTCAGCAAATGTTTCGAGAAACATGGCATTTTTGAAAACTTCCACTGAAGCACTTTTTATGTCGTCAATTACTCCCGTCAACATGGAATTAAATTCAACGGTTGCGATGCTCGGCTTTGTTTTTTCAATGGATTTAGCTATTTCCATCAGTTTGTATGGATCTCCATGACCATTTGCCCGAACTTCATACATCAGAGCCTTAAGAAATGCCAAATTGAAATCAGGATTACTCAAACTCTTTGCAAAATCCAAAATCACGTCAATATTTCCCATCGAATTTCCATACACTTCATGCACAATTCCTGGAATCCTGCTGTTATCCCTCCTCATTTCGGCGAGTTTTTCCTCGGCACGAAAGAACCGTCGCGACCTAATGGCATCCACTATTTCTGTCGGCAAATCAGCTGCATGTTCCACCTTAAGCTTGTCTGCCAAGTTTGCCTGCAGAGACCCCAATTGTTTCTGCAAACTTTCGTGCTGATTTGACAAAAGTGCGATCGAAATGTCAAACTTACCAACTGAGTCTTGTTCTTGACGTAGTTCATCGACAAATTTTTCAGTCAGTGAGTGAAACTGCTCTTCTATACTATTTAGGCGAATTTTCAAATCACCTGAATTACTGCCGGATATTATAGCAGTGTTAAGATTTGTTATTTCCGTCTGGACAGAGAGAAGTTTATTTTGAATTTCAGAGATGCGTTTATCATTTTCGTGAGATGGTTTTTGAGTACTTGCATCTTGTATGGAGCTCACGCCGAAAATACTAAGCGAAACTATTAGTAATAGAAAACTTCGAGAAAGATTATACATAATCGGCGTTGATGGCGCGAAAGCAAAAGGAGCACTGATCATCACAATTTTGATTGATAAGTGCAAACTGTAGACGCGCTATGAATATTTCACTCTAATTGATATAATCTGATGCTGACCTTGCCAATGAAAACTGCTCGATTGAATAAATTAATATTGATATTTCTTAGTGCATCTTACTTTAGAGATAACCCCATTAAGTGGACGCTATTTGTGGTTTTTCCTCATGAGGCGGGAAATGAGGGTTTTTTGATAAGTCAGTAGAATTTGTTTTTTTTTTTTAATGAAGTTATGCCAAATACTTGTTATTAGTGTGAGGAATTTTTGTCAATTGAAAAATTCTTGCCATTAAAATATTTTTCAGTAGAATTGTGTTTTATTTAAAAAAGTAAAATTGAACCGAATTTATCTTAAGACAGTCCGTTGATAGCAAAACAATGAATGGGCATCTTAGTCCAGAAGGTGGTCTTGGAAACGGAAATAATATAAATCTTTACGAAATAAAAGCCATTTGCAGATAATCAACTAAACTTCAACTAAATTTGAGAAGTTTAGCTGCTAGAAACTTATGCATAGAATTGAGGATCAGATTAAATGCTTTAATGGTTAACTTTCTAACAGCAAAGCTTCAAACGTTTGTCTGCGGAAAATACACCGGTACCGGGTACCGGGTGGCGTTTAAAATATTTAAGTTGGCAACTAGATTTAATTGTTATAGGTGTGCTTTATAAAATTGAAATGGACGAAGAAATGTAAATATGGGAAGAATTTTTTGTCGGCACATTAGATCGAGAATTAGGTGACTAGCTTATCACTTAAAACCCACGGACGGAGATAGACAAATTACTTCCCAACCTAAGAAACTGTCGCCCCAATTAATTTATTTATTTAGGGATTGGAAATCTCTTTACTCTTTAGAAGACCAACAATTTATGAAACCAAAGGACGATGTGAGCATTGAGAAGATATCAAGATGTTTTAACAAGGAATTTAACTTCTTGTGGCTCAAATTAACTGTCCGCAAGCATATCACTCAATATTGTTTCTTTTATAGGAGTCCAAATCTTGACAGTTACTCAACTTTTAACGAGTTTGATGCGCTATCTGATTCCATCTCGGAAATTGTCTCCCCTGGTTCTCGCACTAATATTGTTATTGAGGGAGATTTCAATGAACACAATTCCAATTGGCTCCGCAATTCTGGTCCGACAACACTCAAAGGAAGGTATATCGAGCTTTTTACATAACTGATCGGTATGACAACGCGAATACCGGATTTTGCTGGGCAAGCTGCCCATACTCCTGACTAGTTTCTTTATATCTCAACCTGATAAATATACCATTACTGTAACTTCTCCATTTGGACAATTGTGTCATTTCAGAGTAAAAAGTATCAAGCCTAAAAAAAGTCATGGTTCAACTCTGAGTGTGAAGAAGCTATCAGACTGAAAAAAAGTAAGTTTCCGATCCTACAAAGCCAAGCCTACAGAGGAAAATCGGAAAAAGCATAAACAAGCAAAAAATTCATGTAACTCCGTTATTGAAAGAACCAATTTTTTCCATGACCAAAAAATTTTTTTAGATATTTGTAAAAAAATATTAAAAAGTACTCAATCGGTTTCAACGCTTATCACTTATAACAAACCTATTGTCTACAAGGCAAACTTTGCCCTATAACAACGTTGCCCCTGCTGTACTTGAGAATGTAAATTTTTAAATGGGACAGAGTTTTTTCTCAAAGATCTCGATATACACAAATCCGCTGAAAAGGTGTTCTTCCACACTGTCAAAGCCACTGCGTAAGCTCTTCTGGAATCTTTCCTAGAAGATGGAAAACAGCATTTGCCCAGCATGTCCCTAAGAAAGGTAACCCATCCTCCCCCTCCTCCTACTGAACTAAACTACTAACATCCCTTCTTCCTTAGGTCATGGAAACGCTGATTATCCTTCAGCTTTAGGAATATCTCGAAGATCGAAAGCTTTTCCATGACCGTCAAATGGCTTCCGCAGCAACCGTTTCAGTGGTAATCTGATGGCTTATATCACCGAACAGTGGAACAAATCTTGATATCTCCAAGGCATTTGATAGAGTTTGGCATGAAGCTCTCTTATCGACAATGCGTGCTTTTGGGATCGATGATGCTCTTGTTCGTTGGATTAGAAGCTATCTTCTGGACCGTTCAATACAAGTTGTATTGGATTAATTTTAATCTGATTCCCACAAATTAAATGCTGGTGTGCCCAAAGGCTACGTTCTGTCTCTATTCCACATTTTTATAAATGATCTTCTGTGTGTTACTTCAAATCCACTTAACTGTTTTGCTGACGACTCTACCCTCACGTTTCCATATTCGTTCGATGATTCACATTCTTGGCATTCGGACGTGCAATTTCAACGGTACCGTAAGTTAAGCTCATTGTACGCTTTGGGCCCAAGCTCCATAAAAAAATGGGTCATCTCCTTTACACTCCTGACAACAAACTTTTAATCTCAAGCATGTCGTAAGGCAAATAACAGTGGTTTACTTATGCCAATCTCCATCTGGTTAGCTTCATATAAAGACCTTCTAACCATACGGTTTCGAAAACTTCCTCCACATCCTCCAGACATTCATTTGTTCTTAGAATTGTTCCAATGGGCATTTAGATGAAGCGTTATCAGAAAGATGTCTTATACAATATTGGGTATACCGTGAACTCCATTGATTGGAAGATCATTTGGAGTTTCACCTTCGATATGATTAAGAAACTTGGCCCGATCTGCTCGTTAATCGTGTCGTTTGCCAAGTTTTTGTCATTGAATCCGTTAAAACAAAGATTCTCAGACACCATTGCGTAATGCTGCTTCGAAGGTAGAAATGATTTAGCAGAGCTCTGTTTTTAAGGTCGTGATTCGCGGCCTTATAATACACGAAAAGCAGTCGTTTGTGTCTCCCCCTTTTCCAAAGCATTCACAGATCTATTCCTGCAGTCAAAATCAAGTATTGTCATTGATCATACATGGACATAAAGAATTTCAAAAACAATGCTTAAATCGAGTTTCTACCACAGAATAAAAATAACAGCTCAAGATAACTCAACTTGTTACCCAAGTTTTTCGAACTACATTTAATACTTTGAAAAGGGAAATGACCATAATCTTTTTTCCTAGAAATCAATATCTACAAACGCTGCTCTCTGGAAAGTCAGACAATAATCGAAGGAGTCTGATGATTGGTTTGGCCCCCGTGAAATAGCTATAACTCCAGCCTTAGAACTTGGTGGTAGAACACATAAGTTGTTGTTTTTCATTCAAAAGCTTCTATTGTGTACCAGTATATACAGCAACGTAGTTGCTAGTGTGAAAAGCACATATAAACACATTAATAATCGTTTTTATTTCCGCTGTCAATAATCTTTTTTTCAGCTTTCCATTTGCTTAACCATAGAGCAGGGTATCAAATGGTGATAAGAATTCGCAATCGCAAATCACAAGGCTTACTGGAAAAATAATTTACTATCAGATTTAGTACACAATCATTATTACAAGCACTAATAGTTGATTTAGAAAAATGAATTCATTTTCGCGCTCAAAACTGTTGATTCTATTAAGTATCTGGATACTCACTCCAATCTTCAAGCTTGAGTCCTTACAGGATTCTTCGGGAAGCAATAACAGCCGCATTTCTAGTATCGTCGAAGAAATACAAAGCAATCAGTTTCTTGCTGCTGAAGACATAATTTTAGCCAGCGATAACTACGCCGAAATAATACCTCAAATCGTAAAAGCTCTTTATAGAGGATCGGCAGAAAATGCAAACATTCTAATTGAATTTTCAAAAGCAACAAACGTTATCGCCAATAGTCTAACTGTATTAAAGGAGCTCCGAAATGAAATGAAAAGCCATGGACACAATAATGCTTACATGTTGATGCGTCTAGCCAGGACCCTTGATACTGAAGTCATACGTCATACGACAGCTGGTAGTTCAGATGCAATAACTGCTCAAACTCTAATTGATGAGATCAAGAGTGATTACGAGAAGTCGGTGAAAGATATTTTCAAAAATGCAATCATATCAAGAGACTTTGTGTATAACCTAGAAATTCGGAATCTGTGTGACAGCATTTCCCAATTCGACATATCAAGCTCGGATAGAATAATGGGTAAGTTGGTTAATGAAACGTATTCAGTTGTTTCTGCGCTTAACATTGCTGAGAGCTTGATAAATGGCTGCTCGAAATCACAACCGATTTCTTCAGGACTTTTGATTTTATTTTCGAAACTATTCGAAAACAATGACATGAATAACGATGCTGTTCTAAGAATTGCTGGTTATATTTCGAAGCTTAAATTAAAGGATGACTATGAGACAGTCTCAAAGGAGAATAGATTTAATATTAACAGTCTTATAGAAAGACTACCAGTTTGTGCACGAAATTTGAATTTTGCTAAGGAGGTGTGCATTCGAAACAGAGGACGGGGAGAATATCTGTTTTCATCAGAATCGGTCTTCTATAATAATAATACTCGAAGAGCTGTTTTTGCTTGTGACATTGATATGATAAAAAATAACGGAGCCTGGAAAGTTTTGTATATGGATAATACCTTTTATTTTAAAAACAAAGCTCACGGAAGAGATTATTTGTACGCAGCTTCTCGAGATGATGCGGACGTTGGAGGTCGACAGATTCAGAGTTATGTCGATAATGGCTTTCTCGGGACAGCGAGTGGCTGGAATGTCAGGCTCAATGGAGATTTCTGTTATCTTAAGAATGAACTATTCAAGGAATATTTATATGCATCGGATAAGGTTGACGGCACGGGAAATCGGTATGTTTATACCGCGATAGGAGGACAATTCAATGTTCATCCAAACTATCAATGGCAGATAGATAATTGTGAATAGGGTCTTAGGAAGTGTGGTTTTCGAAATAAAATGATTGTTAATCCCAAGAAACGTGGTGTTTGATTTGAGAAAAGATATTTCATTTATTTTTTGTTGATTTTGGTTATATTTGCTTGAGTGTATTGAAACTTTTCAGAAATCATTGAAGAAGGTACGAAAATGGAAAGCACATAAAGGTAATTGTTTCATATTCAACCGTAATTGTTTGCTTACAAAGTTAGCAAATACTAAAGCAACGAAAATTGAATTCTTATGTTTTCTGATGCAGACCATTCTATCTACTATTTAAGGAAGAAATGCTCTGGAGATAGAAGAAATCGAGCTAAGAGAGCTTACGATTCTCTTATGAGTCAGGGTAAATGAGTAACGTAACAGTCAAAAAGAGCAATATATGATCGACGAATGCATGGAATGGTATAGACTTTTGAACTGGGTCCCCGGACATAGTGCTTCTTCATGGAAGTACCAACAAAGCTTGCCATGTTCTATTTTTGCTAAGATATGTGGAGCTTTTCTAGTAAAAAATTACTACCATATATATTGCTTTGTTTTAACACAGACTCTGCGATTCTTTCTAAAAAAAAGGAAGTCCGGCAACAACTGGAGCCTGGGACAATACGAGATATTGAGAGACGCGACCAGCCAAAGAGCAGCCATTCTGATGAGAATATCGCTGCTGTCGCCGAAAATTTCGAAGAGGACCCCAAAATATTGTCCAAACGATGTGCCACGCAGGTGGGCCAACACGTGTACGTGTAGCCTACACTTAAGCCAACATCGGGTGAATAATCTTACGCTATCTTGTAAAAAATGAATACAAAAGCATTTACTTTCAATTCAACTCACCATGTAACAAATGATAACTGAAAGCACTGACAGTTTTTTAAGGACAACCCAGTTAGCTTCCTCAAGATCAACAAAGAAAAGCAGGAAGGGGGTTGATGGACTCCGATATATAAGAATAGCCTTGTTTCTTCTGGGGTTCTGCAATAAGTTTGGTGTTGATTGTTTAAAACTCTCTTCCTTCTAGAAAAATATTACTGCTGGAAATCTTACTGTTGCTATCGGCATTAAGAATTCATATATGTTATTGAGCCATCAACGACATCTTAAGGTGTGTCCACACTAAAGAAACATTTCGGGAGATATTATTTAAAAAACGTTCTGAAATGTTTTCCATTTGTTTACAAAACATTTCAAAAATATATCAGAAATGTTTCTGAAATGTTTTTTTTATTAGTGTGGACGCTTACGGAAACATTTCTGAAGTGCTTCTTTGTTTTTCTATTTTCTCTCTAATTTTGTAAATAATTTAGTCGACAGTTTCAGATGGAAAAAAGGTCGGAACTTAATGAAACTTTGGGATGTTGTTCAGCGATGCTTAACTAACATTCTCTCAAGTTATATCCCTCGAAAAACTGTGTAAAGAAACAGACGGGAAAAGACTGCAAAATTACCAACTTAAGGTTAGGTTTATCATCAATATATTGTGAGATGCTTTAACTTAGGCTGATTGAAGCTCAGCCCATCCAAGGTTTTACTAAAGAATTAAGAAACTTTAGTTTGTTAAGGTTGTTTTATTCACAGATCCTTAATATTATATTTAAACAATTCATCATATAAATCCAAGGCTACAATTTACAAATATTATAACAATTTTTAATACTTCAATATATATATAGTCTCAATCTACTTTGACCCTAAGAAAGCAGGATCTACTAAATTCTCGTTTAAAATAGAAGCGGATACCAAATTATCGGCAGAGATAGCAGCGGGCACTAAATTCTCGGCTGAGATAGCAGCGGACACTAAATTCTCGGCTGAGATAGCAGCAGACACTAAATTCTCGGCTGAGATAGCAGCGGACACTAAATTTTTGGCTGAGGTAGCATCATAAACTAAGTTCTTGGCTGAGATAGCAGCGAACACTAAATTCTCGGCCGAGATAGCAGCGGACACTAAATTCTTGACTGAGATAGCCGAAACTGGTTTGGCTGTTATTGTTCGTATGCAATCGAGTGTTGGCTTGTGCAATATAATATGGTACGGTCAGGGAGGGGTAAAATCCTCAATTAAAGTACGGTGGTCGGAGGGAATTCCTTATTTTGCAATTTTATAATATGGCGGTAGGGTCGTTTCATTTCAATATATGTATAAGGCAAAAAATATTTAGGTGAACGTTAAATGGTCTACAGAATTAACTATTCAACTTCATAGATGTTTGTATAACAATTCAGAAATGCTTCGTGAAGCGTCCAGACCCAAAAACATTTCAGAAACATTTAAAAAACATTTCATAAATGTTTATGTTTCTGAAATTTTTTATGAAATGTTTCTGAAAAGTTTCTTAAATTTGTCTGAAATGATATGAAATCATTGGTGTGAACACCAAATTATCTCGCCAATGCAACGGTCTTTTAATTTTTAATTTTTCTGTACAGAATCGGTTTTGATAGATAGTATCTCCCAGGGAAATACTTCATGTACAGTAGTTTTTTAAATATAATTTGAGTTTTAGTAGATGCTTTTGCATAGATATTATTGTGAAAAATCACTGAGGTGCAAGTGGAGTTCTTAATTCTTCAATGGCCCAGCGATCACTAGCTTGCGCCAGTTCTTTCTCTATCTCCTAGCCAAAGGGGTTCTTAACAAGTATTGTTGGATTTTATCGAAATCACGTTGCAAGAGAATTCTGATGATTTCAACTTCGGACCTGTTCTGTACGCAATAAAATCACCGGCATACGCAATTGCATAAGGTGGACTCCCAATGAGATCGCTGGTGTAAATACTAAAAAGACTCGGCGAGTTCACCGCTCCCTGTTGCAGACCGTTTTTAATATCAAACGTTGTGGCAATGTAACGCCACTCTTGACAATAAACTTTCTACGACTAAGCATGTAGTACAGCATATACAGCAGTTTTATTATGCCCCATCTGGTTAGCTTCAAATAAAGACCCTCTAACCATATGGTGTTGAAAGCCTTCTCCAAATCAACCAGACAGGCACCCATGTATTGATTCATTGCGTGTATTGTTGTGCATTGTTCCATTGGACAGCAGATACTAGCTTAGACGCGGCATGAATTGTTTCATGTCTCCAGCCAACCAACAAACCACCCGCATTCAAAGTGAACACACAGGGTTGTCTATGGTCGTCCCTCTTCTTTTTTTGTGCCACATCAGGGCGCCGGACGTCAGCAAAATTTTAAATGAGTATAGGCCAAAATTCATTCGGCAAAAAAACCGATACATTTTCTGACCGTGCTCAAGAGAAAAACATAGGAGCACAAAGACATTTGTATTTTCCCTTTCATACAAATATCTTCATATTTTATCTATTTTGAAGTGTTACAGTGTGCCGAAAAATCTGGGTTCCATTCCTCTTCACCTGTTCTTCAAGTTTTGTGTTCAGGGTATTAACCTGAGGGAAACAACAGTTCATCATATTTATTTAATGATTTTAAGTTGAACAAGCGATCCGGCCATTGCAAATCCGTTTATTTAAAAGCAAACAATAAAAAGCTTTCAACGAGAAAGTGTCAATCTATACCACCAATTTACAGCAAAAAACAACAAATGACTGGCTAAGACCGGCTTCATCGTTCCTGATCCTATGGTTTACCACCTCAACCAATCAAATAAAAACTATCATAGTATCCTCTTATGGGGTCTTTTATTTCTTAAAACCTTTATTTACATGTAAACTTATAATTTGAATTCTTGAGAACCTTATCCACAATTTCTTATCTGCCACTGGAAATTTTGATTTGCTTCCGGCTTTCCCTTGTCCACAGCAGTAAGTACATATCGTCTTCTATCACTATGCTTTTCATCTGAAACAAACATGTATTCCTTGAAGTTCTCATTCCTGATATAGCAATAGTCCCCATTCAGTTCAATGTTCCAAGCACTCGTTTCTCCCACAAATCCTTCATCCATCCAAGTTTCCACATAACGACCACCTGTTTTTGCAAACATATCAACGGTTGATGCATACAAATATTCCTTCTTATGTCCTTGATTCATAAAGTAAAACAAATCATCAACCAATTCTTGAAACCAAATTCCATTATTTCCAATATAACTTAGCGGACAAGTAAACACACTACGTCGGGTAAAATAATATTGAGCGTCTGATGCATACAAATATTCACCCTTACCTCGATTCCACAAGCATAAGTGGTCGCGGAAAAACAGATTCTTAGCGCACATTGGCAACCTTTCTATTAACCCATTAACCGCGATCTTCTTCTTCTGCGAAAGATTCTGATAGTTTTTCATGATCTTGAGTGTCTGAATATTCTTAGCTACACTCAAAACACCCTTGTCATTCATATTATTGGAACTTTCTAACTTCTTGAACAAAACAAGAAGTCCCATGACAATTTGTGGGATTTTAATACTGCCTTCCATAATATTGGCAGACAATTGGTCAGAGGAAATTCGTCCGAAGGTTTGATTGACCAATCTCACCATAATGCTATCAGAAAGATTGCCACGGAAATGATGAAGTTCATTCGCCAAGTTTTGTACTTGCGGATTGTTTCGATACTTGTTCGCCAGCATTGCTGCTTTGAGAATTCTTAAAGTATGTATATCGATAATTGGAATAATTTCATTAACTAAAATGGTCGCTTTAGGTTTCCAACTGTTGCCATTTTTCTGATTCAAAACTTCACTATCAATAGTTGTAACTACTTTCATAAGCATCAGAGGGTCCAAATGGCGATAAGTATTCATTTCGGTCGTTAAGGCTGCTAGAATATTAAAACTGACGCCAATATTGTTCCCCCCTTTGGCCCATTTTAAAACGAAGTTAATATTTTTATCTGAACTGTTATAAACTTTTTTAACAATGCTGGGCATTTGTTCGCTGTAGTTTGATATTTTCAAAATAAGTTGCTCAGCTTCCACAAAACGATTGTTTAATATTTCAGTGACTATTGCTTGAGTTTGATTTAAATCAGGGTTTGATGGCGAGGGGAGGTTTGTTATAAGTGAATGCGCACTTTGAAGGCTCGAAAATATAATGAAAACACAAATTTTTAATTTTATCACCGCACCCGTATGCATTTTATTTTTAGCTTATGTTCGCCTGATCTTTAGCTAGTATGAAGTTCAACTAATTTATTTTGCTTATTTACTAGTAAGGGGATTACGATTTCTTATCAGACACTTTTTGTTAGTAATGTTAACCTAAGGTTGGTTGGACGAACATGTGAGAAACGATCTCGAGATAATTTCATCTCGTCATGCAAGTCAAGATCAAGGGAGTGCAATTACGCTGAGCATATAAATGTTTTATTTACTAAAATATTCATTCTTGAACATTATTATTAAGGAAAATTAATGTTTTTTGTAAACTAATAAATCGCTTGTATTTTTCAATTTTTTTGTTTACTATTCCAAATATTAGCTGTTTTTATTATCAGCTCTGATCCATATAGATCATTAATTTACATGGCTTACAACAACTCGTGATCTTACTATTTAACAAGATCATGTTTCATGATCTGAAAATTAGTGCTTACTATTCTCCACTACGTGTCACCACTCGTCTTATTTTGTTCACGATTGTTGGTATTAATTTCGATTGTCAAACAGTTGTGTTGCCAGATTAACATGAAAATTACTTAAGACAAAAATTAAAGGTATTGTTCTAAATTAAAGAAATTTGGAGATTAAACTTCACAATATTGTAATCGAATCACATCTGTCTATCTTAAAAAAAAAAATATTAAAATGGGTTCTTAAAAAGAAAATTCAAAATTAAATGACAATTTCATTTCTCAATTCTCTCCTATCACATACAGGAATTATTAGATGTGTTCAGAATTTTTAGATCCCGGACAAGAAGTATGAAGAAGGAGAAGAGAATCATCTGATTTACATATATAATTCCCATAATTGCTGCCATTATTTTTTAAAATGACATGCGAAATGTTATTATCTGCTGAAATCCGAGATTTTGTTTCAATTGGGTGTAGGAGTGAAAAACAAATGAAATGCAAACGGAGGAATGTAGACTCTAAGATTTTTGTTTTCAATGTGTATGTATGTGTCGATTTTTATTAATTTTTTTATTATTCAAAACAGTTAAAGAAATGTCAGAAATTTCTATCTTCCTAATACAAAAATTGCATTCAAATTGTTAACAAAAAAATTAAGTTCTGACATATAAGAATCGGAATTTAGTACCACACCACAGAGTTATGACCACGCCTATTGTCAACTGCTACCACAACACAGAAGACAAAGTTTTCGTTGATCTCGCCTGTTCTATATACGTTAGCTGATCTATATGGAGCATAGTTCATAATAAAATACTGCTATTTTGAGCAATACAAATTTGTTAAAAATCTATACACATAAATAAAAATGAAGTGTCAGCTTTTAATATCAAAATAACAGCTTTTTAAAGATGCATATGGAAGTATACACAAAATGTTTAAAATGTTTGTATGTCTGTCTATCTTCCTGTCTGTTTGTTCCGTCTAATCTCGGGAACGGCTGCACCGATTTTAACGGGACTTTCATTGGAAGATTTCTGATGTTCTAGGGAGTAACTAAGGCTATTTAAATTACCCAATAAGTGGCGCCGGGCACGATTTTTTTTTTGAAAATTCTTATTAATAGAACTACCCCTAGATGCCGTTAGAGTCGTTTTTGTTTCGAAAATTCATATTTATTTCCCGATTTTTACGAGACTTTTACAGGCAAATATGACGTTGTCAGGAGTAAGGTTATTTTAATCACCCGTTGGGGCCGCTGGGGTCGTTTCACAAGCAGATAGCTTATTTTGGAAGAAGTTACTAAGGCTATTTTGATTACTAGGTGGCGCCACGCCGGCCGCCGCCAACTTTTTTTTCGAAAATGTATGGTATATCGGAGCAACGCCGGGTGGGTAAGATAGTATTAAATATATATGTACATACATGCATGTAGTAACCGATTTAAATGATGTAAAAACAGTTTTATTATTTTTTTTTATTCATATATATATGTTTTTTATTTTATTTTATTATCATAATAGTAATAATTAATGTTTCAATAATCTATTACCTAACTTACCTATTTTAATATTAATTATAATGGCGCAAATTTATAGACGCAAATAAAATTTGGCACTAACCATAAAAGTGTAGTTCTTCAATTATAGACGACTCACAAATTGATTTTCTCTTAGTGTGAAACTAGATTTTTAATAACAGGAAATCCCCGCATTATCATTTTAGTGCGAAACTAAAAATTCTCTGAGAGAAAGTTAGCTCGCTTTCACAAAGCGTCATTTTGAATATATAAGACAAACACTTAGTAAATCCAATCAAAAAAAAATTCCCTAAAGTTCTCCAGCTTTTAACATTGATTTTAAATCAATATATGTTCAATGAAAATTGTCAGAACTTGGCTTATGGGAGCTTTTTTTCAAAACAGTGGCGCCGTTATATATTATCACGACACTGAATTCAGAAAACTTCTACTAAAATATATACAAAGGCACAGACTAACGTACATGAATTGTGTGTATCTCTCTATACTCTGTCCAACAAAGATTATCAGTACAGGCCTTATGGGAGAGCTTTTTTTCAAAACAGTGGCGCCCACCAATCTGTTTACCAAAACAATTCCCCTGAATTCTACAATAAGACCAATGACTTACCACAACATTGTTTTTGTAATTTTTCGTTTAAGCGGCGCTTTTGGTTTTCCGGATTGTGTTCGGATTGTTTTCACTCTACTTTAAGATGCGTCAAAAGGGACTAAGCACTTAACAGCTTTACACATTATGATGACGATATTCGATGATAGTTTTTGGCGATATTCAAACGGACAATATAATCTTAGAAGCAGGGCTGCCAATTTACTTCATATGTAGTAGATCTACTTCATTTATTTATTTGTAGGCATCTGCTACGTAGCAACTTATTTCTACTTCGTTTAACTTGTTTTTTTAATAAAACGATAAGAAATTTACTTAAAATGTGTTGTATTGATTTATTTTTGCAAATCGAAGATGTCTCTGGATGTTTGTTGTTTGTTCCAGCCAGCTTATCTCGGCCTACTTAGCAGATATGTAGCTGACGTTGTAAGGAGTAGTAACTAAGGTTAATGTATGGGGTCTTTTGCGAAATTTCTTATTTTTAAAACGATTTGGCGAAATTTTGACCTATGGTTGACATATATCTACGCAAATGTAATCTTCCCTGTATAACTTCATAATTTCCATTTCAACAATATTATATTTAAATGGCTTGCCCCATTTAAGAAAATGTGTGTTGTATTAGGTTTAAGATATACTTTGATGTGATGGAAGCACGGTTATTGGGATCCAGAACTAAACCTGAGGAACACCGGGCGGGTCAGCTAGTATTAAATAAGATGAGTATAATTACTTTTTTGTTATAGCTTTTGTTTTCATTATCTGCTACATATTTTGCAAATCTACTTCGTTGTTTTGGATGATCTACTTCATTTTCTGGACTCAGCATCTCCATCCGTGCTTATAGGCATTTTCCGGTTTTATATCAGTGCAGAGCTTAAGATCTTTCAAAGGATCAGCTGAGGCTCAAAAAGCATTAAAATTGCAAATATTTATACAAGATTCACAAATAAAAAAATATATATATTCTTTTTTCGATTTGTTTATGTTTATTTTTATTAATTCTATTCTATTCCCAACATTCTTTGAGGTACAAGAGTTCGTTTTTTTTATATTCTTTTTTGTGATTTTTTTAAATATGATTTTTATAAAACATTTTATCGTTATGTTTTGACACTAACTTGTGGAAACTCAAAAGAAAACAGTGCTGCCAAATTGTTATTCTATTTCTTTCTGTTGTTTTCTTTTTTTTTATAATATTATATCATGTAATAACATTTCAGTCTTTAATGAATACAATTAATTGTTTTGTTCAAATAAATTTATCTGATGAGTTTTTGTTTGTAGTTTAATATAATAAGAGATAAGATGAATATTCGTGTGTGCGAGAGAAAAAGAGAGAGATTACAAAAAAATATACATTACACTAATTAATAATAAAAATTGATATTATTTGTTCACGTGGTGTCTTGTAGTAGTTCGTCCTAATATTATAAATAAATAGGTTTTTGTAAACAACGTTTTTTTAAGACTAATAATATTAAACTATATAAAATAAGTACATATACAAAATATTTTTTTTTCTTAAAATTACGAACAATTAACACTCTACAAGCATGCCTATATTTATTAATATTTATATATATATAAAAAAAACATTTTTATTTAATAATAATTAATTTTACTTATATGTACATTTTTCGATTTTACTTTATTTTCTTCTGATTTTTTTTAATACATGCGTTCGAAGAAATAAAAAAAAACTTTTTAAAAGGAGGGTTATTACTATAGACTAAAATAAATAATAAAATTAATAGTAGATTTTGGAAAATACTTAACGCTAGCTTGTGAAGTTGTAACTTCTTAACGCTCGTCCTGGTGTGACAAGTTCAACTTTAATGTTAGCCGTAGCTGTCACTTTGGTTGTGTTTGAATCTGAATGATGTGTTTCTACTGTCACTTCCGGTTGTACAACAATACTTTGCAGTTCGGGATAATTTCCACCCATATTCATATTGCCTCCACCATAGTTATTGTTCTTCGATGGACCAGGGTGTTGATTGTGATGGGGTTGATAGTGTTGTTGTTGTTGTTGTTGTTGCTGATGTTGTTGTTGCTGATGTGAATGTTGTTGCTGCGGTCCTTGCTGATAATGATAATTGTTGCTACTGTGACTACTGCCGCCGCTTCCTCCACCACCGCCACCGCCATTTTTCTGATTCCAATCATTATTCATTGTTATCGATGAGTTCGAAGACTTCCATGATGGTGGCTCTTCAGTGATGGTTGTCAACGAAGGGTCATTGATATTCACATGTTTATGGTGGTAGTGTTGTTTGTTGCAACGTGAACGTGATCCGTTGACAATTACAGTCTTATTAGCACCAGTTCTCTTGCTGCGTGATAAAATCGGCGAGGGTGTTGAAATTCGATCCGGATGTTCGAGGGGAATTAATTCGGCTTCTGGACCAACTATGCTGAGAATAATCGGAAAAAAGACCAGACCATTGACAGCACCGACAGTCAGGACGACTAGAAGTAGCCAGAAGAAATGACGGATGATAAATTCGAAGGGTGATGTTGATAGCATGAATACAGCTAAGGCGGATGTGAGAATACCGTGCACAAGTGGTCCCATTGATACTTGCATTGACAAGAGAATACGTCGTTCACGGCTACCAACAGATGTCATGAAACCCTGAAAAATAAAAGGGAGGTTAGTTACTCCATTTATAAAATCACATAATAAAAAAGTCTATTAGATTAATAAGGAAATAATTTTAACAATACTGTCAAGAACATAGGTTAAAAACTAACTGAAGTTCTTTTCTAACTCTAAAATGTCTTGCATTGATCTTTACTTTGCGCTTTTATTAATTTTTTTAAAGCAAAATTGGTTTGAAATAACCAAACTTGGATAGAACAACAGTAACAGCATTTTCCATTAGTTTCACCCGGGGATCCACTCATTCTGAGATACAATGGAATGGAACAGCAAAATTGCCTCCGCTCAGTTTTGATGTTTTTGTGTATGTGTCAAGTGTGAGTGAAAACCAAATAAAACCAAAATATAAACACATTTGACAATCCTACTTATATTATAAATTTGAATGTTTGTATGCTTAGATGTTTGTTCCCTAATAACGCCTCAACGGCTTAACGGATTTGGATGAAATTTGTTATGTAGATTGATAATGTGCTGGATTGAGACATAGGCTTATATGTGAAATGATCGAAATATTTTCTATAGCGATTTTTGATTTAAATAATAAATTTTCTTTTTAAATATATGGCAGGGAATTGAAGTAGAGCACATCAGCTCTTACCTCTTACAGCACAAGACGATAAGACTGAGAGACAAATAAGACGGAAGAATGAAAGAGCAGTAAGCACGTTAAGAGCATGCGGTTGTTTTTCGGACGGTCCCCATTCGACTAATAGATAACAATCCGCAATGATGCTTGATTTTGCTGATCTATCGGGAAGCGATCCATTCCTTATCAAAGCCAAGGCCGTTGACCGCAATACACGGTATTTTTGGAAGAGCTACATTATGATTTACTATTGTTGTTTTTTTTTCATTTGCATAGCAGAAGGTTTTTTGTACTTATTTTTTGTTTTCGTTACGGTTTTTTCTCCATTTTAACGGGATTTTGCTTTTTTAGTCGGGGATTATTGCTTGCGCTATACATTACAATTCGGAATCAATTGAAGTTTTATTCTCTTCTTTATTATACAATAAATGTGTGTGTGTTTAGATGTTTGGATGTTTGTTCCTTAATCATGCCTCAACAGCTCAACGGATTTGTATGAAATTTGGTAGGTAGATGGATAATGTTCTGTGTTAAGACATAGGCTGCTTTTTATCTAGGCAAAATGCACGGTTCCTGTGGGGGAGGCTTAAATGTCAAATACTGCATTTCTGGAGATTTGTTTGATATGCTTCTGTGCCTTAACGACAGCATGAATTTGTGAAGTTTGATAGACGGAAGAGTTACAGGATTCACTATACTATTATGAGATAGGGGAAATCTCACAATCATCCAGAGGAGTCTCGGATTGCCAATGGAAATGATCTTATAGGTCAACATACTAGGCAGAAATTATTTGTTTTTTAATTATGCTGACTCCTACAGAAGAGGACAGAATATATCAGAAAAGTTTGAAGAAAACGTTGTTTGTTGAAAAAAGTGTCCTCTATATAGCTTTTTGCAGGCGTAAAAGCCTGGCTCTAACAGATGTTATTTTTGAAGAATAGAAACCCTGCTTCAGAAGACCGAAGACAAAGAAAAATCAAATAAAAGAACACAAAGATATTTGGTATTTGAAAAGGGATTGAAGAAATATGTATTTATATCTACATTTCGAACTTAAATCTAAAATAGATTAGACTTACCAAAGATATCCGCACGGTGAAGCACACAATCAATCCAACACTCAAAATTAAAATAACCGCTGGAATTGCTGACAGCTTAATGCCAAGCAGTGTCATTGCACCAAAAATCTGCACCAATGATGCAACCACATTTATCACCACCAACAAGGCAGCCCACACTGAGAGCAGTAATGTCGCAACCAAGACGAATGCAGCAGCCAAGGAACAGCATAAGATCAGTGCCAACGAAGATCGCAATGTCATGTATTGCTCCCAGAAAATGAATGGAATGCCTGCAAGTGAATGAAACAAATAAATATGATTCAAGACTTGCCTAGTGTTTTATAGAAGCACTCTTGCTGATTCACTTACCCGATGGATAATTGGGTAGACCTCTTATTTCGAACTTCTCACTCAAATCACGAATGTGTCCTATGAGACTCTTGATTTCTGATGTATCTGTTAGACCGTGTAAGTAGAATGGCAACTGCGTGTAGACCAGTGGTTGGCTCTTTGGAATTTTTAAGTCAACCTCAAGCGGAGAGTGCTCGTAGGGACGGGGTTCCGGACGTAATTTGCCCTAAAAGAAAAAGAAAATAGATTAAACCACACAACCCAAAGTAAGCAATCAGAAGTTTAAATGAGTCATATATTAAGGATGAATATAATTATGACATCTACATACCTGTGAAGCTCCATAGGCAAACATATCATTAGTCGCCCATGCCGATAGATAATTATAAAACGCTTTTGGGTTAATTATCCCATCCCTATCCACTAGGCGATTCTCTGACACCAAACTCTTGTCAATTGGATTGTCCACATAGCCGGTCTGCACAAGAAGTTTATAAGCCAAGATGGCATCACTGCTTGCATTTGCATACCATCGTTCTTGATTGATTCGACCTTCACGGCGCTCCCTATCGAATGTGTCCTGTAAATTCTTCAGCCAATGCCGAAATAGTGTTAACCAAAAATCCGGTAGCCCTCCATTGTCATTCTTAATCACATGCGGCACTCGCACAAAAGCCTCATGGTACTCATGCAAGAGCGCTTGATTGTTGGGATATTCGAAATTGCCCTGAGTCACAGCGTACATGCTATAGAAGCCAAACATTGATGTTTGGGCATTAAGGAACTTATATTCATTTGTGTCTTTGGGCACCAAGTCTATTAAGTCTAAGCCATCTTGTAGTTTCATTGCGGAATAGAATCCAAAGATGAGGGTTCCTATGAAGACCGTTACAGCAAGGAACTTCACCGAGCTCTTCATCAGAATTGGAGTGTAGTGTTTATATGCGAACTTCGACAACGAAAATCTCCACATACGTTTTTCAGCACAAGAAAGCAGTGCCTCCTCTTGATTGACCTGATTGGGTAGAGTTCCCACTCCTGAGCCACGATTGTTACAGTTCTTAATTGGGAAGCCTAGATTCCGTGGGTTTTCATAACGATTGTTATTCAAGCTGGAAGATCCAGGTGATCTCCCCGATACCATCGTCGCCATCGGCTTTTCCTTCCATATGGGAAAACAGCAGCATAAAATGTCCGCTCTTCCAGCCATCCTTCGTCTGAGGTCTAAGGAAATCATTGCGGGAAATACCAATAAGGCTGCTGCTAAATTGAAGCACATGACTATTGCCGCCTGAAGGCAGAATGATTTTAATGCTGGCACGGGAATAAAAACTGCAACAAAGAAACTCCCGGCTGTTGTGACTGCACTGAATAAAATACTCGGTCCGACTTTCTTAAGGATATACTTGGTCTCCTCTTTTCGATTACTCTCTGCGTAAGCTGCCGTCAACATAAATATGTGATCAACTCCTAACCCGAGGGCTAAAAACGGAACAACTTGTGTGGTTGCAGCGTTGAATACAATTCCCAGCAAAGCGCACAGTCCAAGTCCTGCCGCAGTTGACACTCCGATAAGAAGGACTCCAGCAACTCCCACAGTACTTTGTCCCTTGACTGGTTCCTTCCAACGAAGAAGTGTGCAAAAGGCATACAATACAGTAGCTGCAACTCCAATTACTATACTCAATGGACTGGCGTTGGAAAATTTGGCTAGGATATCATCCAAAGAAGCCGAAGAAAACACATAAATATCATAGGAATTTGAGATTCTGGAGTTCTTAAGCAAGTTGTCAACTTCATTGGAGAACTTCTTTTGCCATGCATTTAATACCTCAGCAGCTTTTTCCGGGGTCCAACTGATGTGGTGCACCTTGTATTGATCATTCCACGAGTCGTACATCTCTTTTTCTGTCATCAGTTGAACAACTGTTTGAAGTCCTTTCGCCTTCCTTAGGTGGCCCGTTCGGTTTCGTATTACTCCACCTACTATCAGTTCTTCTGGCCAGTGCATATACTTTGTCGCATAACCGTAGCATCCTCCTGTTAATATGGAACCTACATCCGGAGGCGTTGTGCTGTTCTTATTTGGTGCAGTATCGGGACATTCGGGATTTTTGGGATTCAAACATGGTTTTTGTGTATATCCCGAAGAAATACCCGCCCGCTTCATGTATTGCTCAACAACTTCAATGGGAAAAGGATCTTTCATATCTCGCTTCATCGATTGTAAGAAATTCAACGGATTCAACCAGGCCCATTTGATTCGTTTCTCCATGCCACTAATGGATAAAAAGAAAATTACATTATTCCGCCAAAAACGAGGAAAATTTTTGTCAACTTACGGTATTTGAACAGGAAAATCCGGACCTAAAAGATGACTTCCCTCCCAAAAGCAATCCAGCGGTGTTATTATCGAACACGGTATTACATGTGTGAAGATCTGTTCAACCAAATAGTGTTCCTCGAAGCTGGGTATTGTTGGAGTGTTGCACATATCGCGTAGCGTCCATTGCGTTTCGAACATATAAACTTCCACAGATGTCGCTTTTTTCAGAACTTCCAAATGCGTTAGCAGGGCTTTCGGATGCAGCACCGAAGCATTTGGATCGTGTGCGGTTTGTATGATAAGCTGATGCGTTGATGATTCCACTTCGCCGATGGCTTTTTGTGTATAGGCGAGTTCATTTTCTAATCGTCCACCCTCTATAAATAATTGAAATTTAATATTATTAAATTGAGAATTGGGTTAGTTTTGCTTGAGCTTGTCTTATTTACCTTGTATCCATAGTTGATTGACTTTGGAATGCATTTGAGCACTTTTAAGGCCGACACAAAATGTACTTAAGACTAAAATCGCTATAAACAGCACTTTGCCGGCGTGTTTTTGTACCGAATAGCCAAGAGATTGGAGGTGAGATTGAAACACTGAACGGAGGTATATGGCTGTTCGGCTTCCTCGTGCTTTACCCTGAAAGATACAAATTTTATAGGATCAGTTATAATGTAAAAGTACACATATGTACAAAGAGTAATATCGAAAGAAGGATATGTGAAGGATATGTCATCTGCAAAGACTGTTGATAGACCGTTTAACATGAGATTGAAAAGTGAGTGTAAATAAATTAAGAAAAAATAACGGGCCGAGTACCGATCCCTGAGGAAGACCATTTTTTTAAATTGCGAGCTGTACTTTTATAGCTGAGCTGTACTTTTGTAGCCGATTATTGGGCTTTTCCTCTAATTCCCCTAAAGCCTGCATTATATAACTAGTTTGTCTGTCTGTCTGTCTGTAAGTATGTATAACGAGCAGCAGCCTAAACGGCTTAAGCGATCATTTTCAAATTTGGTGTGTGTGATTCTTTTGGCATTTTCCAGAAGGGAAATTGAAATTTTATTTTTAGCCCTACTAAAATATAACGGTACCTGTCATATGGCCGTTTAGGAAAAACTTATTTTCCTTGAAAACGGCTCCAACGATTTTTATGAATTTTTTTTAATAATTTTTTTTGTTAGTATTGGCTATCATTTGGTCAAAAACAGTTCTATTTTCTATCAATCTTAACGCTCTGTTTTGTATTCTTTCGAGCAGGTGTAGCGATGCTTGAGAAGCATCTGCCCAGAGGTGTGAGTTATATTCAAGTTTGGGCGTTTAAACGCTTAATAAATTTTAGCCAGATCAGAAGGGAAAAAAACTTCTAGCATTGATACAGAAAACCTAAGCACTTAGCAGAATTTTTGGCGATCTCAAATATATGGTCATTCCAACGGAGGTCGTCGTTGACACACGAGTTGACACGAGTACTGAGAGCTTTTCGGTTTCTTCGATAAAAGTGCCATTCATGGACAATGGCATTGGGGGTATGTTTAGCTTTAACAACAGAAGACAGCATTGAGTTTTCCAAGCATTAAACTCCACACGATTTCTATTACCCCATTTGACAATGTTGTGTAAATCGGAGTTTAATGGGCTTATCATACGGTACCGTTACGATTGCACGTCCGAAGGCGAAGGACGTGAATCATCGAACGAATATGAAAAGCTGAGTTGTCAGCAAAGCAGTTAAGTGGATTAGAAGATAATTTATAAAAATGATAGACAATGTGACGGAAAATGTAAAATGTTTGCCAACAAGTTTTTATTTTGACAATTTGTTCACTAGTTTTCAGCTGTTAGCTCATCTTTAATCTCGTGGATATGAAGTAACTGGCACAGTTCGCGAGAACCGCCTTCCTAACGACCTACCGTTGGCCAATAAAAAAGCTATGCTAAGAGCTGAGCGTGGCACTCATGTTCACTCAAAAAGTAAAGCGGAAATCATCCTAGTGGTTCGCTAGAAAGACAATTCAATAGTTACGCCTAGGTCAACTGTATATGGTATTGAACCTGTATCAAATGTTGGCCATTATTGTGCAACTCATAAGAGAAAAATGTAGGTTCCGTGACCAGCTATATTTAGCGAATACAATTGAAACATGGAAGGCACTGATCTGATGGATCAGAATATAAACACATACCGCATAGGTATCCGCGGAAAGAAATGGTGGTGGCCATATACATACCTGATTGACGCGGTTGTATGCAATGCGTGGGTGCCGTCAAGGCAGGCAGGCAGTAAGCTTACACAGCTAGATTTCCGTAAAGAACTTGGTCAGTCTTACAACAATTATCAACAAAACTAAGAGAAGCTGGGTAATCACATATACTTGGGACTGCAGAATGAACGGAATTAACAATAGTCATAACTTATCAAAATCAGAAATACAATTAATTCTTACTGAATTCTCACCCTCATTCTTCCTTATATTCTTGGCACAATCGTAAACCTTGAAAAGCTAGATAGACTTATCAATTAAATTTGAAATTCTAAAGCATCTAACATAAGGAAAACACTCCAAAAGTGGTGCTCAATTACAAAACAAAAAATTTGGAAAACTTTGGTGCATCTGATCCGTTTTTCACGTAACACACTTTGTAGGTTCTTTGTCATTTCACAACCCAATAGCTACTTACTTACTTTATCAACAACAGTTCAACATTTGTAGAGCTTCTATTTGGAAATTGGAAATGCTCACTTTCAAAGCCTATTCAAATCCATGGTTTAGGATTTCAGTTTCATTGAAAGCCCAATCAACAAGAACTTCCACATCACATTCCTTTCCCATGCCCGAAGTCGTTGTTCTTTTCTTGTACATTCTCAGGCAAGCAATCAATACCATTGTGACATTTAACAAGGGTCAACCAAACCAATTCACCTCTCCGAAAGAATTTTATCAACGAATAAAAAAGTTTCAGTTTTACGATTATATTTTCTCCGAAAGCCAAACATTCTATTCGATGTTATCAATTAAAAGAGTTCCGCGCCCAAAATTCCCTGAATACTTGTAGCCTCTCTCAAAAGCCCAAGATTGCATGAATGCAAAAAGAAAAGAAACAAAAAAATAACGTAACAGCTTCCAGGGAATCAAAGATATAATACCTTGTATGTGGACCTATATTTATTACCCGAGAAAAGCCTACTACAACAGCCGCCCATGTGGTGTATTCCAACGGCCGACCAACTGATGTGATGGGCCCATAACTGCCCAAGATTGGGTCCCATCATAAAATGAGACCTCACAAGCTCAATGCTCTTTTACAACTTTACCAACAACCAGCCAACCCAGCAACTAACCATGATATCGGGGCAACAACTCAATTTTCTCCGAACGTCCAATGTGCGCGCTCTTGTCTTTCGGTCGTAAAAAAATCCTATACCGTGCTCCGTGCCTATCCCTCCTGCCATTGCATCATGCCATAGGCACCTTTATACTTTTTTAGCCAAATATCTTCAAAAAAGAAAGACAAAAAGATATTCCATTCCAAACCTAGGATGAAGAACAGAAAAATAGACAACAACAAACCGAACCACAAAGTATCTGCGCGGCGCGCTAGCTAGGACAGGAGTAGGCATCTTCTCCTTGGTTTTTGCCTCTTATATGGCCTAGCCGACTTCGTGGCATAATATTTTAGCATTTCCGTGTGTGTCTACGGATAATTAAGACATCAACCAGCATACTTTTCACAGCAGGCGGTCGGTGACGGCAGCGCAGCGGCTGGAACGCGGTGGCGACGCGATCGGGTGGAAAGGCCGCACTTGCAGTTGTTGCTGTAATTGTTGCCGATTTATGTAAAGTTATATGTATTTATGCGGATGTATCTCAGTAAACGCCCGCAGCTCAAACAACATCAGAATGTACTTAGTGGTTGGTCGACATGGCGGCGGATTGGAGGACGTTTGGACGGCTCTGGCCTACACCGAAATAGCTATATAAGGACGCTTTTGTTCGAGTTTCGTTTGAAATTCCTTTTTTTGAAATTGTTATGATGCTGCGAAAACCTTTTTTTCCTTTTTTATTATTATTTTTTTTCTTCGTTTTGTAACATCTTACTTCTAAGAATTTGTTTTAATCTTTCCTCGTGTATTTCCACAAATCCGAAATTATAGGCCTGGCACGTTGTCGACGACTCGCCGAGTGAGTTCAGCTGTATTGTTCGGGATCACCAGGTAGGTCGGCTTCGTCATCATCGTCGTCGTCATCTTCAAGCAGGCAGTCAGTGTCCTCCTCTGGTTGATCTTCTCTCAGTGGTCTCTTGTCAGCTTGTCACTATTCTTTTCTCGAAAATGTTATCTTTTTTTTCTTTTTTTTTTTGTTAATTTGTTCTTCCGAAAATTTGTTGAATCCGTTCATGTCGTCGGTGGTCTTTGTTATTAAAATATCGAAAAACAATTTTGGTGGTTGTTAACACTTCATCTATACACAGTCGGAGAATGATACATTAGGGTATGGTACTTGGTTGTTCGGGAAAGGAAATACCTTCCTTTGTTATTTGGCAAACGATTTTGTATAAATTGTCCGTGACGGAAGATGTACTGATAGCAATGTCGTTTTTACCTGTGCTGCGGGAATTGATGTTTCAATAAGCTAAGAGACGTTTCAGAATTCGATTATCTACACAGGTAGACGAACGACGACAATTCTGTGTCGAATTTTTTTTCTAAGGAAAACACGATCTTTTATTTTGCGACAGAAATTTAGGATCCATTAAATAACCGTAGATAATTTTTTAAGATGATCATGACATAAACGACGATATTTTTGTATGTCTTAATTTTCATGGGAAGAATCCAGTTGGAGTGGTATTGGAGCAAATTGAAACATCAAAATCTGTGATAAAGATAAAAATCTAGACCAATAAGTGCTATTTTTCAACAGATGGTAATGGATGGAAAGTTATTTTATTTTAGATTAGGTAGGTGCTTAGCACTATCAAAATATCTACTATCTTTGGATAAAGTATATCATCACAAAAACATAACATAAAAAATAGATATTATCTGAGGAAGGAAAAACGATTTCGTCGTAATCGAAGGTCCTTTGTAAAGACTGATTTTCAGTAATTGTTGGTATAAAAGTTAATCAGTGCATTCACCCGAATCAGCCGGAAAACTGAATCAATTTTACCTTCCAAATAGCATCAAGCAATGGCAATCTGATAATCTTGGTTTTACCGGATTCAATTACAAAAACTTGGCAAACTCACTATCAATGGACTTAAGGGGACAAGTACCCTGCTCATTTCGAAGGTGGACCCCCGATTTATCTTGGAATCACAAAACATCGCACGTACTTGTTCTTATGTGCGGTCATAGCGTCGAATAAAATTTAAAAATTAGTAACATTAATGTAGAAAAATAACACTATCTTATGTTGGCTTCCCAGAAATTTAACAGAAATCCAAAAAGCCGTTACCGGGCATATTAAAAAATCCGTTATATGAAAGGTACCGTTAATAGACTTTTTCCGTAAATTTGGTTCTGATTAAATGATAGCGAATACCAAAAAAAAAAAAATTCTCAAAAAGTTTCATCAAAATCGTTGGAGCCGTTTTTGAGAAAAATAAGCTTTTCTCAAACGGTCCTATGGTGTGGTTTATATTTTTGTGAACAAAAAAATATAAGTTTGTGAGCTAAATACGGTACCTCGGAAACTGGCTATCCGATTACAATCAAAATTGTTATTCAAGAAGATGTAGGTAGCCTAAATAATTTTACTTCAAAATACTTTCGAATATTGTTGTTAAAAAAACCGTTATATTTAACAACCGTTCCCACGAATTTGAAAAAAGAAATCCTGCTCCTTCAATTTTTTGTAAGGAAATAAAATGGCGTTCAAATTATTCCGCTAAAAACTATTTTACGTACTTTTTTCGACCAACCAAAAGTCAAAATTATAAATTTGAAATTCCCTTAATATTTTTCGACCGTCGTGCAATTTATTTAAGGAAGAATTTCTATTTGAGCAAATTTTTCTTGGAGTGCGGTTAATAAATTCACTAATAAATTATCTACAAATTGTTGGCTGAGATTATTCCTTCTGGGGAACTTTTAAAAAAAACGCGTCTACTATCTTACCTCTTGGTGGTGGGGAAAAAGATAGATTTCATTTAATTTAATTTTTTTTTTTTTAGATTTAGTTTACGGTCTACATGTTTCTGTTTTCATAAAATTTGAATAAATAGTTGGTAACCATACCAAGATTTGATTGAAAATTATACCAATTTATAATGCCCAGTATGGCAACCATTTGAGAGCTTTAAAATGGTGATAGCTTATTGAAGTCCATAACGTATTTGCAATCATTTTGTAGAACATCGTTTGCAAAAAGAGTCGACGGGTATGTTATTAATGGATATTGAAAAAGCCTTTGATTTTGTCTGGCACAATGGAATAATATATAAAATGATACAATTTGAATTTCCTTTATATTTGTCTAAAATCGTCCAGAGTTTCTTATTAAATAAATGTTTTCAAGTTCATGTTAATTGTGGAGTTTCTAAAATGTTTTGTATTGATGCAGGTGTGCCCCAAGGTTCAGGCCTTGGTCCAGCCTTCTTCTGACTTTCCTAATCTTCCGCAATGTAAAGCAGCAATTTTTGCTGATGACACTGCAGTGTTTTCGTCGCATGAATTTGTGCTCTGAACATTGAGACAAATCTAAAAAAATGCGATTAAAATACTGGAACAATATTATTACAAATGAAAAATTAAGCTGAATATTGGAAAAATGCAAGACATCCCATTTACAAGAAAAAAAATAAGCTTGCTTTCTTCTCAACAGTCAGCTGCAAATAAATGGTAATTCGATAGAGTGGGTGCAATCAGTTAAATATCTTGGAGTTCATCTTGATATAAAACTTACTTTTAACCATCATATTCAAAACACGTTAAGGAAAATGAGTATTGCAATCAAAATGCTTTAACCCTTTATTAATCGAAAATCTTTGCTCACAAATGAAAACATGATAATCATTCATAAAGTAATTTTTCAAGCTTTTCTTTTATATGAGCCGTGTTTTATTGCTAAGTGTATATCCAGCGCAGTAAAATTTTATACGGCAAACAAAAACAATAAGTGTCGATAATTAGGTTAGTGTAGTTAGCGAATATAATAAGTTGAGATAAATCTTGGAAAGAAATGTCAACCAACTCTGGAATGTAGAAAAAATATGTACTTGAAGGTTGGTAAGATTGTATTATTTAAGGATATGTTCGTTGAGTATCATGATACAAGATTACAAGACAGCGCCTTCCTGTATTTTGACGTCATCAGTGACCCAAATTGACTAAATTAAATAAATTTTTTTGAAATCAATCAAATAAGACATTAGACAAAACCTGCATCAATTGAAACTTAAATTACTGCAGTTTTTTTTCTAAAACCGAATTTATTTCTGTCATCAAGGGTCACTGATGACGTCATGGTTAGATATTCTATCCGGATGTCTCTTTCCAAGAACTGAATTGAATTTGGAACACACCCTTCTAAATTTATTCAACAAGACGTCAGTTGTCACTTCGGGGGTTATATTAAAAGTGAATTATGGAGTTAATATAGCGTTTTATTGGGACTTCCAATACTGCGCTAGCTATAGATTACCAATAAAACACGTCTATGGATGTCCAGTATGGGGTAAAGCAGCTATATGCCACATAAAGAAATATCACAAAACAAAGTTTTGAAAATGATGCTAAATCTACCTTTGCATACTTCAACTTTAGAATCGATTTTTGAAAGAACTCGTAAACTTTCAATTAATTTTAACAACAGCTGTGATATCTCGGAGAATTTTCTCATTAGACAGCTCAATTAATAATCTGTGATATTTTTTTTTAAATTATTTATTACGTTACCTTTTTTTCTTATTTATTTAATTTATTCATTGTATAACTATTAAGTTATTTATATATTTATTTATGTATTTATTTTTTTTATTTTGTTGTTTGTTTTTTAATTCATTTGGTATTATCTAGTTATTTATGTACATGTTAATTAATTTTTTTTATTATATATTTGTTATTTATTTATTTTTTTTTATTTTTTCTTTAATCAAATTTTGCAAATATTATCTGTAGGTTTATACATATATTTAAATTATTATTATTTTCTACTTTAAATTCTTTGTTTATGTTTCTTTTTTTTTTGTTATAAAAGATAATGACTCAGTTGTAAGATATATATCACATCTCTGAATTTTGAAATGTGCGATGACAGACTTTTTTGAAAATATTGTTACGAAATAAATATAAATATATATAAATACAAAAGAAAAAAAATCAGCAGGAGTGATTGGTATATCCAATAATGTCCAACGAGTGGTGCATCCTCACCCAAAAAACAATAAAATTGCACGACTGGATCGCACGTACTTGCTCATATGTGCGGTCATATTGTAGAATAAAATTAAAAAAATTAAAGTGCACATCACAGCATTTATTCTATCTTTGTGACTTTTGATTGTTCGGTTTGGGTGAAATAATTTAAACGCCATTTTAATTCTTTAGAAAATGTAAAAAAGTATGAACTTTTTCAAAATTGTAGGAGCCGTTTTTTAAATAAAACAGTTTTTTTAAACAACTTTTTTTTTTTTAAATAAAAAAAAATAATTCAAGAATACAAACTTAAGCACAAAAATAACGTACATTTAAAAACAAGATTTAAAAAAAAATTCACCTACCCGTTTTCAAAATATTGATTTTTCAAAAAAAAAATTTAAAGAAATTATTAATAATACAAAAAAAAAATCGAAAAAAATAATGCAAAATTACTCAGGCTACCTACATCTTCTTGAATATCAGTTTTGATTTTAATCGGATCTCCAGTTTTCGAGAAAGTCGAAGAAACAAATACCGGTACTATGGTGGGTACCGTTTTTAGCCCACCATATTACTTTTTTTCACTAAAATATAATGCATACCTACAGTAATACTGATTTTTTTTATACAAATTCTTGGAGCCGTTTTCGTGAAAAATAAGCTTTTACTTAAGGGTTATATGACAGGTATCGTTTATTTTTGAGCTAAAAAAAATTTAAAAACTCCTCTGTAGAATGTCACAATAACCTTAAGTTTAAAATTTGAAGACGATTGGCCCAACCGTTTAGGCTGCAGTCCAATATACATCCGTACAGACAGACAGACAGATAGACAGACGGACAGAATTTTGCTAGTAACTCAAATATGTTTCTTTATCATCGTAATGTCATGTTTGATTGTTATCTCAACATTTTGAATCGAAAAAAAAATACGAAAAAAATCTGAACTCTGTCAAATTTGGAGGAGGAAAAATTATAATTCCAAATACACAGTTCGGCTTAAAATCAGGCAGAATATCATTCATGTGTACTTTTCACATGAGAATGACCAACGAATAAACATTCGTCCTTTTTGATTTTTTTTCACAAGACATTGCAAATGTCCAAATGCGACCTCTACCATAATATTTTATATTTTCACATTGGTCTGCGGTGAACTGAAAGATTCTCCAGTATAACACACCAGCTCAGCGCCATTATCCCCATTGGGAGCAGAGGGCTATTTTCCTGGTCTGAGCTATGCTAGGGCATTCACAGAGACTATGAGCCCTCTTCTGCATCAACTTCCTGACACCCTTGCATAGGCTTGCTGTGCTCATTCTGCTAATGTGGGTTACCATTGATTTGTATCCCGTAAGGATACCAACCAAGAGGGACAGTTGAGGTCTACCCAGCTTTATAATGTATTCAGAGTTTTTCTTTGAGATATTTGACTTTTTGAAACCCGGCAAATGTCAAGTGTAGAAGCTTTGAGGAATCTTTCGTGAATTCAGGACTGGCTTGGTTCCATGGATTAATCATTGTTGGCCTCTATATATCAGCCATTTCTGTCTATACAAATGTCAATATTTTTGTTCTCCATGTGATAGTTTAGAAGTTGTCTTGCAGCTTTGCTTGCTGTAAGCACTTCTGCCTAGATAACACTATTACAATTTGGAAGCTTTATTGATCTATTTATTGGTGGGTTTAATAAGAAGATACCCGACCCTACCTACCCCTACTTCCTTCTTAGAACCGTCTGTATAGACCGAGTTGTGATTTTCTTTTAAAGTTTTCCCTCCAGCACTCTCTTGTAAGAAAATCTATTAGTGTCACCGTGTTGAAATCTAAGTTGATCTGGGTTTCCTTGTCTATGTAGTTCTCAATGGATTTGTGACTGGCCTTGAGACCAAGCATGAGTGCGTAAGGATTGGTCTGATGATGGCTGTTTACATCCAATGAGGGGTTTTTGGGTTAGGACCCCATCTCTTACTAAACATTCCATTGCAAGTATTGAATGCTATGGATCTATTACTATCCCAAGATATTTGGTTATGCCGGAGACCCAAAGTGGTGTCCCATCTAATGTCGGAGCACTAATATTTGGGATACCTATTTCATTTCCTCGTAAACAGAACTGGCCAATTGTTTAGTTTATTAATCGCAGCTTGTAAAAGTTCACAAAAAGTGGGAACAAATTTACCCGATTACATTAAAACAATGTCGTCAGCGTAAGCCACTACTATTGACACCGTTAAGACTTATTCTGATTAAAATCTCGTTGACGAGCAGTACCCAGAGCATTGGAGATATAACCCCTCCTTGTGGTGTTTCTCTAAAAGTTTTGTTAGGAGCATACAGTCTATCCAGTTAGACAGTAGAGGGAATTGATGTTGATGGAGCCAATTCGACGTCATTAAAGGCCTTCTATGCTGATGTCAGAATTCTCTTGCAGCGTGACTTCCACTTCAACAACACCAGTTGTTTGCTTACTGGGCTTCGTGGAATCTCGGAGCGTTTGAAAGATAACCCAAGTTAAATAAAAATAAAAAAATAAATAAATAAACACATTCTACATGAACTATTTCAGCGTAAGGTTATCTCTTGCAGAGATGACGTGAGTTGGCCACCAAGGTCTTGGGATTGGACCCCACAAGACAAATTCATAGGTCTATGCGAACATAAACCACAATCGACTAATATATTATATTGAACATAGCACCCCCAGTACACATATTTAAGGTAATATCATTAGAGGTTTTATTTTTATCTAATGCGCATCTGTCAAAATCAAAGTAAAATGGCGGCCGCTAGACACCATTAGCTTGTTTATTTGTTCTGAAAAATAGATCTCGTGGCTATATTTTAAAGTATTTGCGGTAATTAATTTATAAAAAAGCTTTTTAATAAACAAGAAAATAAGAAAAATATAAAGCAAACATATATACAAACATTTTATTGATGTAGGTCTCTGAGAACCGCCATATTTAATACAAAGTGACAGATCAGATTTTGACAACCTGCGCAATATATTACCTTAGTTATGTGTACTGTGCATAACACCATCGCTCAAATTCAGTCCGATCTATGGGGAGGGATTCATTGAAAATTATACCACTAGTATCCGAGCTGCCTTAAATAACCTAGGCGGACATTTGAATGTTCCAGGTTCCCTTCACTCCTTCAAATTCACAAGACACACACAGAAAACCTTGAGGACCCGAGTATATATAGGCTTTGTTGGTTCCTTAAACAGCTGTTGCGCCACTAAATTTACTAAAGTGCAAATACCACAGCTAAAAACTTCAACCAACAAGTTTATTTCAAAAATAAATTGGGAACACCAAAAACATTCCTCTTCCCAAAAAAAAAACAATTAAGTTATATAGACTGACATTTCAATTGGTTGCCATCCTGCCAATCCGTATAAAACGAATGGTATTCCCGTTTCTCCGAAAAATCAATTAACGTTTTCATCCAAAGACGTCTCTCTGAGCCCACACATTTAAATATACTATGTTCCAACTTCCACAAAAAAAATATCTTAAAAACGCCTTGAAAAAGCATAAAAACCAATCAAATGACAGTTACTATTGATTACCAAAGCCTATAATAAAAAAAAAAGAAATCGAAAAATAAATATACAATAAAATAATCTTCAATGCTGTGTGTGGGGGAACATAAAAAATTCAAGAAAATCCCAATAAAAATACAACAAAAATGTCTACCTACTCTACAACTCCACTCAACGCATGACATTAAAATTGATAGCCATCTTCTTGGGTGGTACCCTCATGCGATTTTGATTGAACCTCTATAATCAACAACAACGAAAACAACGAGACCACCCAGGAGCAAAGGCAAGAACTGAACTGAAACCGACTGACAGTTCCTTGACCACATGCACATTGCTGGCAATGCTGAAATGTTTTCTTCGTATTTATTGTGTTTAGTTTTGTGTTTTTGAATGTTTAAATAGAAGTCTTTTACCCTGACTACTAAAGTACATGTGTGCAGCATGGACATATCATAAAATCCTAAACAATAGCCCAAAATCTCCTCACATGTCATCTGTCAAAATATTTAGCGCACACTGAATGTGCCAAATGGTCGCTGCTGCCAAATGTCTGTTGTACACATGGACTATCCGCCTCCCGCCTATCGCCTAACCTAGCCGGTTTCTCTAGACCGCATACGCATACACACGATGCGCGATCATAATATTAGAAATAAAGTTGTTTTTTTTTTTTTTAATTTTGCTGTGGGAAATAAACACGAACTACTACCGTACCGAATGGATGGGACCACCCAGGGTATACTCTAGAGCAGGCAGTGTAGTCTTTAGTCGACTGCGTAGGCCACCACTACCACATGCCGCCATTAAAATTTAATTCGAACATTTTACGACTGCCTAAGTAAGAGTTTCACATTTTATTCTCGAAACTAATTAGAATATAATGTATTTAAAGAGAAAAAAGAAAAAAAAAAACAAAATGCCAAATGTAAATGATAAATGACATTTAGTACAATGTTGACATTAATGGCGACCTTACATAATTAAGATTCGAACTGTCAAACATCAAAAAGCGAGATGTCTATTTCTGAGATTTCGTATTCCAAGTGGGCAAACACAAATAAAAATAGGAAGTAAAAGGGACTGTGTTACCATAAAATTTTATTAGATCTCCTGCTGTCTCTGTCCCCCTGCCAGCTAATGTCTTAATAGTGATCGACCAAAAGGGACCACCAACATTGAAAAAAAAATATCTTTTCAAAGATATTGATTCTATGGTGTGCTCTGTGCTGTTCCTGGGCAGAGTTTGCAGCTGCTGTTGTTCTTCGTTTATATAGAATTTTAATACACCATGGAATTGAGTGAAGTAGGTATAGAGGAGGTATGCTGTAACGGAGAGCACAGCATATGGGGATAATGATGATAATGGTCCCTGCGGAGAAAGATACAGCATAATACCAAAATAAGAAATAAGAAGAAAATAAAAATAAAATCCAAGATACCTACGTAATATAGAAACAAGTGCGAGCGAGAAGTATTGTAATTATTTTCCCTCTCGGCCATGTTGTCAGAAAAAAGGCAAAAAAAAAGTAAAACTAAAAGAGGAGCAAAATTGAGACTTGATGTGTGGTGGCAGAAAGTATAATGTTAGTCTTTCAAGACATCGTCAACGTCATTATGATGATACCTCATTCTCATGATCATATGGATGGCTATATCACCTGTTGTTGTTTTGGGTTTAGAATCTTTGAAAGAATAGCTTCTTTAAGTAAAGTTAGTTACTGGTTAATAAGGAACTATAGAGGGCAACTAGAGTAGTGAGAAAATGAAAATGATACGTATTCCTTCAGATTTGTTAGATATTAGACTGGGTGACACGATTTTTGCTGTGTTGCTAATTTGTTCCAACTGAGTTAGTCCCTATACATACTTCCTTTTTAGGTTCTCGTTTGTTAGGTGCTTGGAAGCTTTTGTTCTAATGTCACATAGGGCTTGTTGTCGAGAAATCGGGATTTGATTTTCAAGAAATAGGTGAAAGCTCAAAACAACCTTACTTTACACAAAATAGAAAATATAAAAATAAAAAATGCATTTGACAGTTATCATGACACCGATAACTGTCAAACAATCTTATTTTATCAATAACTGTGAACTTTTGATGAAATATGCTTCTTTTAGAATTGGGATATATTTTAAGTAGATAAAAATGATCTAATAGAATTAGAAGTTATAAAATTAAAGCATTATCAATAAATTGAACCGACGTTGGGCGCCATTTTAAAATGTATTTATTCTATTTTTCAAAAAGAGGTCGTATAACAATATTAAATACAGAGCCATGAAACTGCTTTTAGCACGCCCTAAAAGGGGTTTGACTATCCTAATACTTTTTTTATAATTAACGCGCGCATAAGGGACTATTTGTTTCCCTTTTCATGTAGAACACACCCCGCGGACATTAGGAAGATAGGGAGGGGATAGATAGGAGGTGTCGATTAACATTGGCTTTGAATGCTGTCAGATGCTGAGTGGGGGCGTAAGGAAATAGAGAAAGATAATAACGATAACGAAGGAACTGGTGCACATTTGTTCTACACTTTTCCATTTCTAAATTGGATGGAAAAATAAAGGCCGGCAAAGTTATTAGCAATCACGTGGTACGGCTAAAGAAATATTACCTGTATTTGACCGTACCTACATCCGAAGTTGGGCTCAAGAGTAAATTGATGGGCATTCTGAGCAGGGCGAGTTGAATCAATTCAAGGGAAGATCACAGTTGGCTATCGTACGCTACCGTTAGGAAAACGAATATGAAATTGGAAATTGGAAATTTTTTGCGGAATTTAAACTTTAAAGACTTTAGCCAGATCAGATTGAAACATAGACACCTCGCAGCATTCCTTGGAAATGTCGAATATGTGGTAATTTCACAGAAGCAGACGGCGGTTTTTAATACACATTCTTAGAACTGAAATGTGTCCGATTTCTTCGATGCATCTCCAACTCATAGATAATGGCATTTGATTCGACGCGATTCCTTAGTTCCCATTGGAAATTAATAAACTTATCGTACGCTACTGTATTCCACATACGAAGAACATGTTTGAGAAAACGAATATGAAATTGGAATAGTTGTTTAGATAATCTGCCGCTGATAAATATAAGGGAGAGTCCGGAACAAAGCAGAGCCTTGTGGAAGACCAGAATTTATTTCGTGAATATCAGACCTGTATTGAGCGGTTCGAAAGATAATTGGACTACTAATCCAAAGAAGAAGAGTTTCATCAAGTCCAAATTCACACATTTTTGATAAAAGGACTTGTTGCGAACCAATAATCTCGCTTTCTTCAAAACAATGCATTGTAATGGCGAGATTTGTGCCACTTGTTCAATTGATACCATCAAATTACCAGACCAGTGGATGTTTGCTGCGAAAGCCGTTCCGCCAGTCATTGAGAAGCTTTCAATCTTCGAGATATTTCCTAAGGTAAATATTAATCAACGTTTTCATGACCCTGGAAAGAAGTGACGATAGTTAGAGGGTGAAGAAAATTCGCCTTTTTTTGCGGACTGGCTGGACAAATGCTGTTTTCAATCCACTCTGAAAGAGACCATTGAAGAATAGAACACATTGACAAGTTTACGCAGTCGCAGTGGTTTTTCCAGCGTTAAAGAGCCTCCTCAGAACAATAGTTGGCAAACAATTTCGCCAGCGGAATTGTATTTATTAAAATCTTTTAAAACTCTTGCAAATTAACTGGTGCGAAATAGAATTGATCCAGTCATTCACGTTCTTGAGTAAGAGGAGTGATTACATTTGCCCACAGAATTGAGTTTGTAACAAATAAGCAGAAGTAGGTTAAAGACGAGGGTAGAAACCGATGACGATGCAGAATTTTGTATTTTTTTAGAAAAGGCTTTAGAAATGCTTGTTAGCTTGAAATCGAAACCAAAGGTATATCAAAGTATCCTGTATCTATACTTTTAAACTATAAGCAACCCCTGGTGAAATGTTTTACAATTTTTTTTAACATTTTTCGGTAACTTATTTGTTTTAACACTAAGAAAACCCGTGGCTTAGTGGTGAGTGTCGGACTGCTAAGTAAAGGGTCAGGGTTCGACTCCCCATCAGAGCAACCATTTTCCGGGGTACTACCTCTTGCCAGGAACTGACAAAACCTCCAAGAGTCAAATTGTAGGTCCCTTCCATTCTTGTAGATTTACAACACACACACACAGGAATGGTTGAGAGAAGTCACTAGGCCTTGGCTCCTTTAAGGAGCAGTCGCGCCAATAAATTTAATTTATTTATTTAAGAAAACAATTACGAGAAATCAAAATTCAAAATTTAACACAAAAGATAAACCCTATGTTTGTTTATATATTTTGATTTTTTGTAATAAATTTCAATTGAAATTTTATGTCATCTTTTAACATCTGCATCTAAAATTCATCTCACAGGTGTTTCACGATCTCGTACGTGTATTTCAGCATCCAATAGTTATGATATAATTTAAACAAAATATGTAAGAGTTTCACATTGGGCGCCATTCTCTCGACCTTTTTTTGTTGACATAATCCCCAAAACGCAGAAGGAGGAGTTCATTTTGGACAAATATTTTTACATGAACCATTTAATCTTCTTTAATCAAGAGTCAGTAAATCAGTTGACATCGAATTTAAATAACTGAATTCTTCTATGTGTAAGAGCCCTGTCCCTGTTCGACATGGCAATGAATGACAACTGACAGTTCAAAGCGGAAGCATGCAATATAACCAAAAAAAAAAAAAAATAAATCAGCAAAAATAGCTTTCATTCTGAAAACATCTTCAATTGAATACAATCGATTTCAATCCCCCTTTTGCTGTCGAAACATTTTTATGTATGCCTCGTTCTTTGAATTTCAAATAAGTGTGTCTTTAAACCCTGCCCTACCTACAGCTACCAAGTTACCCAAGTTTTTGATTCCCTTTTGAATTGACCTTGATTTATATTCGAATTAAAATGGTTGTGTATGCAAAAAGAATTTGTAAACACACTCTTCGAACACGATGCGTTTTTTTTTGTGCTGTCTTGGAACATATTTCCGAAACAAAACAAGAAAAAATCTCCAAAGAAAAGGAAAAGGTATACTAACTCCACAAGGAATTGCTCATCGTTATCGCTGTCATCATCATTGTCGTCTTCATCGCTGTCGTCGGTTGTCGTTGTCGTCTTTGGAGTTGTCTCCCACATTGATAAACATCAAAAGCACAGACGCGCTCATCATATACCCGAACAAACCCAACCCATATGTTTTCCTGTGGAATTCACTTTAGTCTACGTGATTGGAATGCTCAAAGGCATGTTCAATAATTTGCAGTTAGAAAATGTAGAATAGCAGAAAAAAAATATTAAAACAAAAAAAAACGAAAGAAGGAAATGCCAGTGCCACACAAAAAAGTGTATGGAGGTTCAAATAACATTACCTATTACAATATACACAACACACGCTTGCGCGCTGTGCATATCCGGTTTCCTGTTTCTCACATCATTTACCGCAGCGTTGCATTTTATCAGAATAACCGCAAATTGATCAAATAATTATCGTCGTCGTCGTCGACACGTGAACATCTTGCTACCGATGGGGATATTGTTTGCGGTCCTGAAGACCGATTTCGTTTCATTTGTATTGTTCTTTTCGTATGGATAATATTTTTTGTTGGTATATTAAGCCGAACCCACATCAATGTACGACAACCAGAACCATTGTGGAATTGGAAAGATGCGAGATGAGAAGATAAAGAAAAACGGTTTTTTTCGGCCAGCAAGATATCTCCAAACAGATGAAGTTATTATTGTTATTAACATCTCATTCTCCTCTTTCGTTGTCTACCACTAGTTCTCCATTCAATTCTCATCTCTTGGCATAAATAATGATATCAAAAAAGTAATACCGGAAAGCCCAGAGTTGAAGACTGGACCAGTGTTGCCAGAGTATTTTTCTGTCACATATATTGCGTTTAGTTAATAAATAACTATATAGATTATCAGAAAAGGCTTTTAAATAAGCACTACGACAACGTGGTAAGAGCTTTTTATTCGATAGACTTATGCAACACGCTGCAAGCTTCTGTTGTCCCAGTATTGAATATGTTTTTTAAACATACTATAACGAGATGTAAGAGTATATTTGCATAAGAACAGAGCACAGAGAATGATGAGAATTCAATACATTCCTAATTTCGTCAACGTCAACGTTGGGCGCCATTTTTTTCGTTTAAGGAAACACTGACCCAAGAGAAATCAACAATGAGGGCCAAGGCCAACTAAAAAGTTTAAATAAACAGGTACTCTACAAGAAAGTTAAATTTAATTTATTTTCGCTTCCATTGGGCGCCATTTAGTAAGATCTATAATGTCTTAAGACATTTCTACTTCCCTGGTAACACTGGTCACATCAAAGACCCCTAATAAAGAAATTAGAAAAAAACGACAAAAAAAACATGAAAAATAGACGGAAAAACAAGTTTAAGATGTTCATGGTGGGCAGATAGTTCAAAAGGAAAGATCGCTCAACGACAAACACAAAATAAAAGAAAACAAAAAATTAAATCTACAAAAAAAAACGAAATGAAAATTTCATTGAATACCCAGTGATCATCACAAAATAGATCCACGACTATTCCATCGTGGCGGTATACCTAGTAATATCACCGTATATTGGCATAGCAGCCAAAGAATTACCTTCATTTTGTGTGCAGTCGACATGTAGGCGTGTAGGATTATGGAGGCCGAAAGCAAGAGAATCATGGTGGTGATATACCACCGCGTTGTTAAGACTTCACTTTATAGATCTATCTATTGTTTGGAAAAAGACCTCACGGCAAATCTTAGAAGAAGTTGGAATGCATTTGGGCGACGATGACGTTAACAACTCAATCCGGGTATAGGCGCATAGCATTAGGATGGATACCCACACAAACATACCTCTGTATAATGAGGGTTATTAAGTTGGAAATAGTGAGTTTTCTTTGGGGCAAGGAGCCTACCGTTGCTTTGCAAAAAAGACAAAAGGTTATAGCCTTTTGTGATAAATAAAGGTAGATTAGGGTTTTCAATTTTTATGAGATTTCGTAGGAAACATAAGAAGAGGTGTTGGGTTTCAACTAGAGACCTTTTTTTGCCGAATGGTCATCGCATTCCGGTTCAGAGGTGAATGAGTTAAATAAATGCAGTTTTGCTAAGTAAGGGGTATGTCGAATCCGATAAAATATAAGAAAGTCTGTAAAGTCGGTTTACGGACGATAAATTTACGTGATAACGTCATAAGAAACCATTGATGGCAGCAACACCAACATATAGCCCGTTAGGTTAACTCACAACCACAAACCCTATCGTTAAATCCACACACACACACCCCAAAATCTACATCTACTTTCTACTTTAACAAAACTCCGCCTATTTTGTATTTCTTTTTCTCTTCTTGTATTTTTTTAATTTGAGTGGAATTATTTTGGGAATTTGCGACTGTTCTTTTTCATGTTGCTTGCTATCGATTTTGGTTGAAAGAACCACACTATCGCTGTTAGCATGAGTGATGAGTCTTATCAGCATGGGTCATGTTATTTTGCACGTCATCGATTTATAATACGTTATCACATCAAAAAACTTTATACATATAAAAAACTTTCTTTCATGAGTTCATCACTTAAATTCCCTCGATATAAAAGGTGTTTTTTTTTAGAGGTATAGAAGTTTAAGTTGGCAGCACTATTTTCACTGGCAGCCATTCTGTCAGTTGTCAAGTGATTTATTTTTAGTTTTGAATGGACTGACAACTGAACAACGCTTCCAAATTGTGCATTTTTTTTTTGAAAATCATGGTTCTGTTCGAAATACGTATCGCGCACTACGTCCATTTTACGGCAACATAATCGTCCATCAGACAATTAATTTAATTAAATATGGAACGTTTCGCAATTTTCATAAGCTCACTTTTGGTTCGTTTGGATACGTCAATAAACAAAACTGCCCTATTTGGAGTGATGATAATCCTTAAGTGTATGTTGAGACACCATTACATCCACAAAAACTGACTGTTTGGTGTGCTTTATGGGTTGGTGGAATAATTGGTCCGTACTTCTTTAAAAACGATGCTGGCCAGAACTTTAAAATCAATGGTAACTGCTATAGAGCCATGATTACTGACTTTTTCGTTCTTCAATTTACTGAACAACCATGAGGTGCAGGAGCTGTGTTTTCAACAAGATGGCGCAACATGTCACACAACTCGTGCCACAATTGATTTATTGAAGGAAACGTTTGGTAACCGCATAGCTTTAGCTTTACGTTACTGACCCGTAAATTGGCCTCCAAAATCGTGTGATTTAACGCCGCTTGACTTTGACTATTTTCTGTGGGGATATGTGAAGGCGCTAGTCTACGCCTTTAACCGATGAAACGATTTACCACTTGGAGGACAACATTCGCCGCGTTATTGCCGATATACGGCCACAAATGTTGGAAAAAGTCATCGAAATTAGACCTCCAGATTAGACTACCTCCGAGTCAGTTGTGACGGTCATATGCCAGAAATCATATTTAAATTATAATGCCAGAAGATTATCTTTCGAACAAAGTAAATTTTATCTCAATTTAAAAAAATCATCTTTGTTTCATTCCATTTCAAAGTTCTATACTTCTAAAAAAAACACCTTTTACATATGTATGTAAGGCATTTTATAGAGTTTGGCAGCAAGCCCTTTTTTCGAAAATGCGTACATTTGAGTTTGATTAAACTCTTCTTCGATGGATTAATAATTAATTATCAACCTTATAAACCGCTCAATACAATTGGACGAATTCAAGTATGATATTTACAAAATAAGATCTGGTGCACCCCATATGTGAAACAACTAATTCAATAAACTTTTCTACTGACCACAGCTCTCTTAGCTTTTCGTATATGTTTGCAGACTCTATAATCCGTATATTTTTCGGATTTAGAACTGCAATGGCGGCGCATCATAAGTTCGTAACATTCTGATCTTGACAATATTGTCCAATGGGGATTAAAAAATCGAGTTAAATTAAATGCCTCAAAAATTAATGTTGTCTTTTGCAAAGGAAACGTAAGTACTTCCCATGCCATTATCGATGAGTGGTACTTTCATCGAAGAATCCGAACTCTCAGTTTTAGTAATTTGCATTACAGACCATCTTCTTTAAAATGACCTTATATTCGACGTTGCCAAGAATTCTGCGAGGTGTCTAGATTTCTAATTGGGTAAATGTCTTTAAAGCTTAAATTTGAAAAAACACTTGAGGGCAACTCCGAAATTGGGCAGGTGCTTCCATCAATAAACCTACTTGAATTTTACGGACAGAATTAAAAAAAAAGCAGGGATTCTTTCTTAAGCCGTACTAAACGAATGTGGAATGCTTGGCTGGACTCTAGTTTTTATCCGATCACTGTTAAATTTGTATCACAACAATCTGCAGAAGCTTCTGCTAATCTCTTGCTAAAATTCGATGCTCGCGAAATATTAAATTTGATAGACTTAGCATCGTATCAATTAAATGGGGACAGAGTTCACCTCTTCTAAAGTAATTATCTTATAATTAACGGAATTTAATCTTGAACCTTGTGTCAACCCAAATAACTTATTTGCTTATGTAGATCTTTCATCGTGCTAATCAAAATACATTACAATTGAGCCTCTGCGTTGTCTTAATGAGATAACCAAATAATTCATAAGTTTAAAATCATAATAAGCGCCACAGTTATGTCAGTTAACGATAAGAGAGATTTGTACCATATTATTTTTTTTTATTCAAAATATAAAATCAATAGAATGCGTGAAAAGCTCCTAAAAATTTAAAAATACTGATTATAATATAAAATTTAAACGAAATCACCTCTCAAACTCTATCAGTTAATTCAATTGTTTGTATTCAAATATTATAATTTTTATTTTGTTTTGTCTATCTACCTAGAACGTCTGTCGGGAAAATCACAACTTACTTATAAGATTTTACTTTTATCAGTAACTATGACGTGTTATTAAACATATTAGGTAGGTGACAAACAATGTATCTTGTTAGATGGAAAATAGAATAGAAAAAAGATAGTAAGAACAATACCTACATTGTTTGAGTTTAAATATTTAAGAACACAATAATCATTGCGATCTAATCTTGTTTAAGTTAATACATATTTGAATAATAGTCTAAAAGCTAGCAACGTCGCTAAAAAGTTTATCTTAGAACAGCAGATTTTTTTATATTTTCCTATTGAATTTAAATAACAGCGGGGTACGTCTGGCACCTGAGAGCTGTTGCGTTTACCTATGAGCATCCTTTCTATCAGGTGATATCACTCATTTTTAGATCATTTAAGAAACTTACAGCCCGATTCCCTTGTGACAAATCACAAGTCACAAGCTCTTGTGACTATTTCTTGTGAGGATTGTTGTGACTCGATAACATTTATCGGATTCTACTCTAATCCTCGCAAGGAAAGTTACAAAGAAACTCCCCACACCATGGTGAATTTTTGTTGTGACTATGAACAGCAGATTACGAAAAAAATAAAAACAAAACAAAATGGCAGCCATTAAATACAAGACATTTTTTTTATTCTGCAGAAATTAAAGAAATAAACAATATATTTTTGTTAATATGTACTTTTGTGCTATTGTAATACCACAATCATATTCACTTCCATTTTTTACCAACTAAAAAATTGCAATTTGCTGAAATCTGCATTCTTATTAATATTAGTTGGTCAAAAATTATGTGATTTTGTAAAATTCTTACTTTTTCCAACGCAACTTCTACGTATTTGAAATGTCAAATCTCAAATACTTCGTGAGTTGTGACCTGCTCTGAAGGAGATCACAATTTCGATTATTTTTGTCACTTTCACAGGTAGTGACTTTGGGAGAGCAAGAGATATGAAAAAGTTACAAAATCGATTTTACCTCCTCTTGTGGCTTGTAAGACATCCGTGATGATGGGGAGAATCCGGCGTTTAATCGCTCTGGCTCCTAAGGCCGAATTTCTGTCTGGCAAAATTGGCATTATATTCTTTGATAACGGAACTATGTCATATTGAAATCCCAGCCATACTAAAATTAAACCATTTTGAATCCATTTTTTTTTTAATTATTAAAATCGCAAGTTGTTACCAACGACTTAACTGTTCCATATTGAGTACCATGGACTTCCTCTTCATCTTTTGCTAGATATTCTTCTGTACTTTTTCTCGATTGCTTTTTTTCAGAGTTACCTATCAATTTGCTAGTTCTATTTCAAATCTCGAAATTTCCCCCAATACTATTCAGTTGTTTTGTTGCTGGGTAGACTTCAGCAACGGGTCTTCTTCTAGACGTTCACCACGGCGTATTCACCTCTGATTCAATACTTTCAAGCAGCCAATTTAAGTGAATCGACTTTTATGTTACAATTTCGACTTTTATTCCAAGTCTTGCACAACTTTTGGGTTCATAATGGAAATAGTGAGTGCTTCTTTTCCTTCTGCTTTCAAATAAACCTAATAATAAATGAATAAATTTGACTATTTGACATAATTTTCGAAAATCAATGACACAAACATCACAAAATTCAGCTATTATATCCACACATTTCAAAAAGTACGTCAAATTATAGTTAATTTATTTATTTACTGTTTATATTTCTCCGCACATATTCATTCTGACACATTTAATGAATGAATTTCTTTACCCGTAACCGCACCACAAACATTTTCTAATAAATCTTCTTAGCCGTAGCCGCCCACCCAAAAGATTCTTCAAACGCTGAACGGATTAGCTCTTACCGTGGCGTTTTTAATGTTCTTGTGATCTATTTGAGAACATCAGTCGAGCGTCCAATGCCTGATATAGTTCTCGCAGAAGAGAATGAATAAGAAAATGCAAAATAATTTCCTCCGCGTCTTCCGTGTATCATTTTTTTTTTTTTTTAGAAAACCGAGACTCACATTTTACATTATCAGTGCATAAGCGCGAGATATCATAAAAATCGCGCGCGCCAAACAACACTGCTACCATACCACTTTAACAGAGAGAAAATAACAACGAGAGTTATGGTGTCTCAATCTCTCTACCTCTATCTCGTTCTTTCTCCGGGAATGACAATTTTCTCCATGGGTGGTCGCCATCATCCACGATGCTGCCGCCGCCGCTGCTTCGCCACCATCTCGTCATTATCATTATAGTTTTTTTCCTCAATCGTTTTTGTTGTTGCTGTCAGAAGTGTGCGGTGGAGTCCCCCTTTCTTTTCATTTTTTTAGCTTCGTTGTGCCAAAAGCGAAGCATTTTCTTTTGGTTTCAACATCTACCTATAATTCCGGTTTTTTGTTTTAAGAATTGTATTCCCTGCTTTATTGTCCTTTTGGGGTCTGGTGGGGTCGGTCTAATGGTATATATTAACCAATTTTTTCAATACCCCACATTTCATACTAAGATTTGGGTGCCACTACAGCATCAACGAATTTGTTAACTCTTTTTTTTTTATTTTGTTCCTCTCGTTGTTTTCCAACTCTCTGAATGGTGAGTGAACTGGGGGGTCTGGGGGGGGGGGGGGGTATTGTTTGGCATCTTATCGCTATTTGAATGACTCAATTTGAAAAAAAATAAAGACATTCAATACAGAAACATTATAATTTAGCTGCGGGCGAGACGATGTTGATAATGATGATGATCATTTGGATGAGGCTACACATGCGGTGCACAAAAAGTGTGCCCAGACCACGATTGTGAAGTTTGAGTTTCATAGCGCGTGTTGTTTTATATGAAATCAATACAATGTGGTTTTTGCTTTAAACTTGAATTTTTTCTGGTTTTGAAATTGATATTTTAAACTTTTTTGTGCAGAATCTTGTCTGAAGTAAAAAACTTCTGTTTCTTCCTTTTTTTTTATTTTTATATCCATTAGTAAATTTAGTTTTTATGTAATATTAAGAAATCGGGTAGCACCTAAGGCTAAGATCACATTTTTTTTGTAGATCTTGATTATATACGAATTTTTCGGTTGTTTTGTCTTTCCGACACTTTGGGGAAAAGTAAAGTAAATAAAACATGTTTATTTTATTTTAACATCATTCTATAGTTGAACCTTTACGTCTATATAAGTTTTGAGGGTTAAAATATTAATACTTTTATAGCTTCCCTTGTAGAGACAGGATAGAAAAGAAAGAAGAAATCACATTTAGACAATGATCATGAAATATAAAAGCGAAAGCATAGATAGCAAAATACGTGGAATGTTATGATCAAATGAAATGTTTTAAAAAATTTAACTCTGTTTTAATAGACACTTTCGTATATATAATCAGCAAATGTTTTCTATTGTTTCACAACGAAGCAGCCTCTATATAGTCCAGTTTTAAGTCATTCTCTAACTGTTTTCTTAGTTGATTTCTATTTTTTTTATTTTTTCAACTTCTGCCCGATCTTCCCCTTGTTAGGAACAGCACTTAAAGTCTCTTGTGAACTTGTGATTATTCCTTGTGATAATCGAATTAATCGAACATTTATCGAATTCTCCAATAATCGTCACAAGAAAAATGACAACGAAACTTACCACACAGTGGTGAATTATTACTGTGATAATTGGAACAGCTGGATAACTCAAAAATAAATTAAACAAATTTACAGCCGTAAAATGCAAGGTAATAATTTTATATTTTGTAGCAATAAAGACAAAATAAACAAATTTATATTATAATATCAAAATCGAGAGAATAAGAGGACACACAATAATCGAAAAAACTATACAGGGTGGGCCAAAAGAAGTCATCCATCCGATGCTGTTTGGCTCTTTTTTTCTTAAATGAAAACCTTCGATTCTGTTTTTTGATTATGTTTATTTGAACCTTTCGAATTGTATTGGTCAAGTCGAGAAGATGATATCGGCCAAATGGGCGCCGTCACAATTGATTGCCATACGGCTCGTTTTATGGCATTTTTCATCACTTTAGCGAGAACTTTGGGCGACAGATTCTCGCACTCGTGTCGAATGTTGTCCTTGAGAGCTTTCAGAGTCTCGGGCTTGTTCACGTAAACACGGGACTTCAAAAAACCACACAAAAAAGTCTGAAACGGTTAAATCGGGCGATATTGCGGGCCAGTGCAAATCACCAAAACGAGAGATGAGGCGACGCAGGAACGCCGCCTTCAGAATATCGGTTCATGTATCGCTCCATGGCTTGTTCACTTGTATTCTGCATCTGTCTAGTCCACAAATTTCAAAACGGATTTGACATTGGCGGCCATTTGCAAGAATGAGAGCATCTTCCAATAGGGTGATTTCTTTTTGCCCACCTTGTACATATAGAAAACACCATTTAGAATGTTGAATCGAAATGTCAAAATTCAAATAATGTGAGTTTCTGAGATCACAATTTCGATTGTGTTTGTGGAATAAAGATGCATTTCGCTATTGACTTATCTCAATTAAGAAAAAACATTGTTAAATAAAAAAAATATGAATATAGAGGAACGATCAATCAAATATTGATGCACAAAATACGGTTCTTTCCAAAAATAAAAGCCTATTTCGCATGTTGTTAACTTATAATAAACTAGCTTTTTCAGAAAAAAATTTATAAAATTCAAACATTTATTGTGAGACTTTCAGACAAACATTTTTTGCTTTTTTTTAACACAATCGCTCGTATAAAATAGTGGACTTTTCTACTTTGATTTTCCTATACAAAATTGTTGCTCATATTACATTTTTCAAAGTTTTTTGATAGTTTGTGATAGACATTACAAATTTTTGGTTGATTGATGTTATAATAATCGATGCTACAATCTTTAGCTGCAATACGTATGGTGGTAATAAGTGCATTTCAAATTTATGTTGGATAATTCTCCATCACCCCTTCATGAAGATTTATGAATCATGATGGACATGGTATTTACTGATTAAAATGTGAATAATTTTAAAATAGTTTCGTCAAGATTCTGATTTTTCTACTGTTCTAATATGTTTGTGAAGACGTTGAGTGAAACATCAAATACCGTTTGGTAGTGCTATTATTCCTGTAGACTGGCAATGTATTCATCATTCATCAATTCAGGCTCCACCATGTGATCCACATTCCATCGATTAATTGCAAAAAGCGGACAATCGTCCATTTCTTCAATTCATAGTCAGATCATTGATCACATGGTGGGACCTTGTTTAACTAAACCTAAGTGTTGTCTTCAGCCCAGTCCAGCAACCAATATTTTTCTCGATTTAACCCACTAAAGTTATTTCTATCTCTTTCAGGTATGCTTATGCAGTATTTTAGATTAGTATTTCCATCCCCCGACTCAAAAGGCTCTTCTTGCAGCATGATATATTATCGGTAAGTTCGTGAATCAGATAGATAGCCATATGCATCCAGAAACACGAATGTCTCTGGTGGGATGTATCAATTTTCCAAAACATTTCTGAAATACCCAGCGTTCGGTTAAAACAAACCTGAGACAAGCTCATTTTCAATGATCGTGCGAAGTGATTCTTCCCGGGGTCTAGAATGACATTGTCAATTTTTTCCGTGTATCATAGACATTATCATCTTTATAAGTCGAAGTGGAAATTCGTGTCGAATAAGTTTAACCTGTCGATCCAGACCTTGTCAAAGGCTTTTTCATTATCTATACTAAACAGGCAGCCTTACACTTTTTGGCATTAAGGTTCGAGTTTAATGTCTGAAACAAAATTTGTGACAGCGTGACTCCAAAAATTTTAATTTAGGCAGCCGAAAAACAATCGTTTCATTGAAATAATGTACAATTTTCAACGTTTATGTTCTTACATAGGTTTTTGGTTCAAACAATCAGCACTTCAGACCTTCCTGCAGATTTCAAAACGTTTTTGAAATAAAACTCTAAAAATCTAAAACTCACAGCGATGATCAGTCATTAAATTCTGTCTGCGATAAAACCACTAAAAATTGTTTCAAGTTTCGAAAAGCAAAAACAATCATCTCGTGTTTCATGAATATGGATACAGATATCAATAAAAGGAGCTCTTACCTTATCTATTTGATCGAGTGCAACATGTGCATCCACCCAACTTGTCCTTATGTAAAGATCCGAGAATAATTTCTCGTCGACGACGTCTCCATGTGTGTCGGGAACTCTGGGCAAAGTATCCATTGTAGGCACAACCATTTTTTCTCTCTTTTAACTTTAATTTATGTATGAATTCTCTTCTTTTTTTTTTGTTTTATTTTCGCCCCGTTCAATGCGTGAAGATAATATATATTTTTATTTATTTATTTTCTGACGTGAAAAACAAATATTATTTACTTAAATATTTATGTTTGGGCTTATTCACTGTTTTCATCGTGTGCACTATTATATATTTTGTTGAGAAAATAAAATTGAATAACTTTTTCTTTCAAAAAAGTTACATTTTATTTTTCGTATTGAAATTTTTCATCTTTCACTTGATTCACTCACTCTTTTTATTTTGTATTTAATGTGTACTTCTCTTTTGTATGTGATATTTGCTTAGCGGACTTACATAATTTTTTTTCAATTAATCTATTAAAGTTAGGAACAACAATTTCATTTTATCTATTATAAAACATATCTTAGAGATACTTTAAGTATAGAAAAACCGAATCCCGGAGATACAACGAAAGCAGTGTTACTCAAGCAACGATCAACGACAATCTGATTTTGGTCGTTGCAGCGGCTGTGATCTAGAGAGTAAAAGATACAAATTCGAACTAAACAATTCACATTCACACAGATACTTTAAGTATCTATGCATGCATACCAATGGCAAATTATGGAGAAGTTGTGAGTGTATGAACGCATACACAAATAATTCTTAACGGCCATTTTGATTTGCCCATGTATTTGAAACAAAATGTAAGATAGTGTGAGTTAACATTTCAATTAGTGCTCAGTGCTCAGATACAGATACAGAACATGGTTTATGGAATGGAAATGGTTGTGTTCAAGCAGCGCATGGTGAAGAGGCTCGCCTCGTTTTCTGGCAGTGGCATTTGTCAGTGGATAGTAATCTCAGCGCAGTAGTAAATTGAAATGTCTTCTTTTCTATTTCGGAGATGATTGTGTGCGTTTTTTATTCCATTTCCCAATTGCCATTGCCATACACGATACACCGTCATACCGAGAAAAACGAGAGAACAATCCAGATAAAGAGCGCGAAAATATATAGAGTATACTTTACAGTTGAGGTCAAAAATATTGATACACATATGTTGATAAAAAAAGGGAGACCCACAAAATGTCCAAAATTAAAATCTCCAAATCAATGAATCCACAACTTTTGAAAAATTTACAAATAGGTACAAAATACCCAAGCACAAAATTCCCAGTTTATGCCAACAAAAACCAATAATGCTTTTAATTGGCAGTAGTGTAAGCAATTTACCGTTTAATGCGTAGAGATGATTGACTGATAAGACACAAATTCAGAGCTTATCATTTCCTTCGTGTATTTTCATTTGATGGAGAAGCATCGTGTTAAGAATAATGAAAATTCAAATTGGGAAGCCAAATAAAGGCAAAGGACAGTAATATGTCGTTGGATATGACTATGACTTTGACCTTTCTATATACATTCTCTATAGTTACGGTGACCATCCGTTCATTATTATAATGAACAGTTCAATATTTTGAGTAAATGTTCATTATGAATTATTTTGTATTCAAAAACTTAAACATGATCATTATTTCAAAAGCTGTTCATTATTTATTCAGTATTTTATTTAATTTTATTCAAACAAAAACGAAAAAACTAACTAAACCAAAATTCTTTCAACAAAATGATAAAACGAACGTGGAACTGAATAGGCAAAAAATGGTAACGTAATGCAAATCTTTAATTTCATTACACTCTCTACTTGAATTATTTCTTCTTCTGGCTGAATGCTCCAGCAGAAAAAAGTTTTTTTTTGTCTTATATACTGATTGGACAAATAAAAAAAAAAATAAAGTCCAAGCTATGAAATCAGTTTAAATTATTAAATTTAACTGTGAAATGATCTGTTTAGAGTTCATAGAATATTAAAATCAATAATCAGATTTTATTAAACAAGGAAAGTATTTAAATATGTAAACAAATATATGTTACGTGCATTTACAGGTCCTGATTTTAAATAACAAAGATACTTATTTAGTTTTTTACCGTTTATTTTACTCTAACATTATCTAGTTAAAGTAAAGACTGAATTTTATTTATTTATTTATTTCGCCTAACATATAGAGTTCCTTCTGTAATATTCTGTAATTTTTTTATTAAGTTCTTTTTTTAAGTCAAAAACTGAGTTTAATTATATTTATTTTGTATGTTCATTATTTGGAATTTAAAAATATGGCCACCGTATCTATAGTACTCTCGTGGTGTCAATTTTTGTCCGGCCATCTTGAATTTACAAAAATTATCAAAACCACAATACTTAACGGTTTTTAGTAAAAATGAAGTATGCCATCACATGTCTTAAATAACAAAGAATTTATGAAAAAAAAAAATTGGAAAATTGTAGGACCGGTTTTGATAAAATCCTGTTTTTTATTTTTAGTTTTTTGAAATTTTTTTTTTGTTTAAATTTTGGTATGCAGTTTTTTAGAGTTTATTAATATACATGCGGATATAAAATTTTAAATTATTTTTTTTGACTAGTTTTAAAAATATTGATTTTTCAAAAAAAAAAATTCAAAAATTAATTTTTATTAGAAAAAAAGTTATTAAACAATTTCATAAGGCTACTTAGGTCTTCTCAAATATCAAATTTGACAGAAATCCAAATAACAGTCACCGAGAAAACCCAAAATTAAAAAAAACCGTTATATAAAAGGTCTCGTTAATAGACTTTTCTCGTATATGTGGTTTTTACTAAATGATAGCCAATGCCATTAAATAAATTCTCAGAAATGTTCATCAAAATCGTTGGAGCTATTTTCGAGAAAAATAAGCTTTTCCTAAACGGTCATATGGCAGGTGCCGTTATTTTTAGACCTAACAATAAAATTTCAATTTCCCCTCTGGGGAATGCCAAAATAATCCTACACACCAAATTTGAAGATAATCGCTTAAGCCGTTTAGGCTGCAGCTCGTTATACATACTGACAGACAGATAGACAGACAGACAGACATTTTTTCTCGATCTCTTTTTTAGACTTCTCTATGATCGTCATGTCATGTTTGATTGTTATCTCAATTTTTTTAATATTCACGAATCCAAAACTTGCCTTATAGTCCCTATAATCGCACGTAAAAATCATAATCAAGACCACAAATTGCAGTAGGTACTAAAAATATATTGCAACCAACATTTCACATTACGCTAAAGCTTTTCTTACATTTTTCCAATTACTGAATTACCTAACTATTTTTCAATATCTGCGTTAATTTCAGTATATGTTATGTGATACGAATATACCGCAAGTGAATTAATTTGACCTTATTTCATTTAGTTTCGGAATATACAAAAAAACGCAAACTATTTAAAAAGTAGCAAACTTTAAATACAAACAAAATCATAAACAAAAACTTAAAAATATATAAAATTAAAATAAAAAATGAACATTTGGGACTTTTTATTTATCCGTCGTAGACAGAAGGTAATCTTGAATTCACCAAGCAACCACAATCCTCTATAGTTTGAGCCTTTCAAAGAAATTAAGTTTGGCGCCAAAATTAATTTTTTCGATAAGCTCGAACTATAGAGGATTTGAGGATTTTGTGTTTTTGATTTGTGAATATTGATATACGGATTTTTGTTTGGGGATTTTGTTTCTGGGAATTATGGAACCAACACTCATCTCTACTCTCTACCCTCTGCTCCTTAAACACTCGATTCTGAATTTCTGTTGCAGGTTTGCTGTATTAAGCCTTATGTCTTCTAATAATAATTAACATACATAAAGGACAAATATTGGTAAAATACAGTGGTTACACACCAGACCTACAAATTTTAAATTTGTTGTCCTGCAATTGTGCTTTGAGATAATAATCAGTCATTAAAGTTAACATTGGAATGCTAAAGTAACCAATTCTTAAGAAGTTTAAAAGGTCATTCATATATAACGGATGACTCAGACTTCAGAAAATTTCAAATAAGTACCCACATAGTACAACTAATATCAGCATGCAACCAAAAAGGTGTTAATCTTATTACCATAAGCATAACAATGCGATCGCAAATTTCACACCGGCTACCTTCTTCGGCAGATTTCAAGCAGGTTTTAGTTCTCAAATTAGTTAAGCAAACAGTTTTGAACTCAACATTTTTAGCAGCTACTACATATTGCCCCGACTGTCTTGTTATTGTTTTCATTTGCACTTCTTAAGTTGATACTTTTCTTCCCTCTTCCACAATTGAATTCTCGCTTCAACTATACACTACAAATGTTTTTCTTTTACTATCAGGATCGGCTTCTTAAACCTCAATTGTACCTACAACCGCGGCGAACGCGATGCGTCGGATTTAAAGATCTTATTCTCATGTTGCAATCCAGTCATGCATTGCTCTTATACAAACACAATAATTTTTTGTTATTATTTTCTCTCCCAACTCCCAAATAAACATAGTGGATGAATACTGAGACTTTGAAAGTTAGACAAAAAAGAGAGGAATCGTCAGCCGTCCGTCCTCCCTACACCCTACACACGTCATTAAAACAACAGTAATCGGAATCGCAATGCGTACTCCGAGTTCATACACATTCCCAATTGTTCTCCAATGCCCAACACTAATATGAATTCATCATTTGCAATCATGTTTGCCTTTGTATTGTTGAATTGAATGGCGAGGTTAAAGTTGGACACACACTACATAGCCAGCGATGGGGGACCACACACGTGGTTTCCGCAACGCTACACACTAATGTTTATCGTTTGGTAATTTCGCCGCCCGCCAACTGCGCTGTCGACGACGACACCGCGCCATCACCCTCCAACGGACAAGCCAGCAGGATCAATCGAACAGCCCCAAAATCGTCATAGCATCGCCCGCGCGACAGTGACAGCGCCAGAATGTGAAGGATGCAATTGTATAGTGGCAACCAACGAGGACGCGACGGCGCGGCGTCAGCGTCAGCAATGATGACGATGATCTGCCAGTGGCACCCCACTGCTGGCAACCGCCGTAAAATGGTTAATGTAGCGATTGATCGTGTACACACATTTTATTCGTTGCAATAAAATCCCTCAACACCAATAGACTTGATATACCCCCAGACTTGCCAAATAAATTGCAACCCACCGCCGAGCGCCGCGCCGTGCCGCTACGTTCCACTTGAGCCTTTGGAATCCAACTTAAAAACTTTCCGTACGAAATAAATTTTAGGAGCGATCACCAGGGACGTATTTGGTTCATGAAATGAAAAACTACAAATTTATTTAAATTATTAAATTAATAAGACATTTGATATTTTAAATGTGTTTCTACAATTCTGTGAAAGTTCAAAAATGGGCACGACTGGGTCGCAAGTAGTTGCTCTTCAATTACATTGGAAACCATTATCTTCGACATAAAAAAAAATATGAACTAATAAAAATTGTCAAAACCACAACACGTTATTCTAGTTAAAAAAAGTGTACGCCAAGTATTTCGAAAATTGAAGAACCGTTTTTGATAAAAATCGTGTTTTGTATGGTGTTTTTTAGATGTTTCCTTATTTCTGAGTCTGATGTACGAAACATGAGGATCCGATGTAAAAAAACTGGAAATGGAAAAAATATAGATAAGGATTATATTCTTTTTTAATTGTAAGAGGGGCTCAAATCGCAAAAAAAATATTAATTTCGATTTTCGAATTTATAGGTCCTTAACGTAAGCCGCCATCTTGAATTTAAGGCAAATTGTTGTTTTTTGTTAATAACATGCTTATTTTCTATATTTGACGAAAAATGCACATAACAAAAGTTGCTCATAATTTAATTTCTACAACTTTAGTTTTAATAATTTCTTATCTGCTGTTGATATTTTTCGAGTAAAGCCTGTCAAAACGACTACCATTTTTTAGTAAAAATGGAGTACGCCATCATACGTCTTGTATATTAACGAATTTAAGAAAAAATATATCGAAAATTGTGGGACGGATTTTGATAAAATCCTGTTTTTATTTTTAGTTTTTTGAAAAAGTTTTTTTTTTGAAATGTTGGTGTACAGTTTTTAGAATTTATTAATATGCATGTGAATATAAAATTAAAAATAATTTGTTTTTAATAACCCCGTTTTAAAAATATTGATCTTGCAACAAAAAAATAAGAATTAATTTGGCTATCTATGTATATATTTTCAAATATAAAATTTGACAGAACTCCAAAAAGCCGTTACCGAGAAAGCCAAAATTCAAAAGAAAACGTTATATGATCATATGATTGCCAGTACCAACGAACAAATTTTCATCAAAATCGTTGTAGCCGTTTTCGAGAAAAAAGTAGCTTTTCTTAAACGGTCATATGGCAGGTACCGTTGTTTTTAGGGCTAAAAATTAAATTTAAAATTCTCCTTTGGGGAATGCAAAAAGAATCACACACACCAAATTTGAACATAATCGCTTAAGCCGTTTAGGTTGTAGCTCGTTATAAATACTGACAGACGGACAGACAGACAGACAATTTTTTGCGACTTCTCTATGATCGTAATGTCATGTTTGATTGTTATCTCATTTTTGCTTGTGATTATAGGTACTATAATGCAAGATATGCAATCGTGCAGACAAAAAATTTGAGATAACAATCAAACATGAAATTACGATGACAGAGAAACATATTCGAGTTACTGGCAAAATTCTGTGCGTCTGTCTGTCTGTCTGTACGGATGTATTTTAGACTGTAGCCTAAAAGGTTGGGCCAATCGTCTTCAAATTTAGAACTTAATTTTCTTAATTTTCTATGTATAACTTTGACATTCTACAGAGGAGAATTTTCAATTTTTTAGCCCAAAAATTAACGGTACCTGTCATATAACCGTTATGTAAAGTTTATTTTTCTCGAAAACGGCTCCAAGTATTTTTATGAAAAAAAAATCAGTATACTTCTGTAAGTAAGCATTATATTTTAGTGAAAAAAATGTAATATGGTAAGCTAAAAACGGTACCTCGCATAGGACCGGTCTTTTTTTCTTCGACTTTCTCGAAAAATGGTATCAAAATTGATATTCAAGAAGATGTAGGTAGCCTTAGTAATTTCGCATTAATTTTTTTTAGAAACCTTTTTTTTTTTTTATATAATTTTTTCAAATTTTTTTTTGAAAAATCAACATTTTGAAAACGGGTAAATGAATTTTTTTGTTATTTTGTTTTTAAATATATGTTATTATTGTGCTTAAGTTTGTATTCTTGAATTATTTTTTTAATTTAAAAAAAAAAAAGTTAAAATAAAACCGTTTTATTTAAAAACCGCTCCACGATTTTGAAAGAAAAAATCACTTTTTTTATATTTCCTAAAAAATAAAATGGCGTTTAAATAATTTCACTCAGTACAATTTAACGGACTTTATTCGAACAATCAAAAGTCACAAAAATCGAATAAATAATTTGATGTTCACTTTAAGTTTCTTAAATTTTATTCTACATTGTGACCGCACATATGAGCAAGTACATGCGATTCAGTCGTGCAATTTATTTTTTATATTCACGAATCCTTAACTTGACTTATAGTCCCTATAATCGGTCCAGTTATGATTTTGTACAGCCAAAAAAAACCAGGTGACCGCAAAAGCGTATTATTACCAAAAATTCCACGGAATAAGGCCTAAACTTTCGCTTTTTTTCTTTTACGTGGCCCCAAAGAAACAATTTTTAAGGTGGCCAATTGTGATCACCTCTTCGGGAGGTTGCTCTATGTTGCTTCTCACAACATCAGCTACCAGCATATGTATGAAAGTCCCGTCAAAATCGGCCCATAAATAGAAAAATTAAAAATCAAACACGCACGCGCCACCTAGTGGATAACATAAATACCCTTAGTTCCTCTTTAGACCATATCAGCTATCTGGTTGTGAAAGTATAGTGTTTTATATAGGGTATTTCAATCAGGGAGGGTGTGATGTTGAGAAAGTCAATTGTCGAGTCGTTCTAAAACTACATGTCGTTTAGGTTCATATATGGTTGAAGTTGGGTTGTAACAATAACCAATTTGTTGTCAGCGTTGTTTAAGCATATTCATGGTGAGTGGTCATCGTCTAACCAACGTTTTTCCGGAAAAAAAGTACGCACTATTGACCCCGGCAACCAAGAATCCACAACAGACGGTACCTTTTTGGATTCGTGAACCTGGTGAACCTCGTGTACTATAAAATGCAGTTTTGCTTGTTTGCACAATCATTTATCCAAAAATTAACCTCGTGGCTAAAGATGATTTTTCGCCCCACATTGTGGTCCTCGTCCTTGTCCAAATGCTTCAAACTCCGAAGCCCAGTCAGCGAACAAACACCGTTGTCTTTGGTCATTAACTTTAAGCTCCAGTGTCAGTTGGATTTTGTACAGGTGAAATGCCACTGATTTTATAGATTCGCCCAAGGCTTCCAAAATCTATAAAATTTATTAAAGCCGACAATCATTTTCCTCCTCTTTTTCTTCTTTCATCGAGCAGGCGCCTGTTCATAAATGTAGTAAATCCATTCCTGACATCGGTTGGGCAATGTTTATTGCCGCGCCACCAAGACTTTTCAGAGTCAAAATTGCATTACAAATGACGGTCGGTAAGGAAGAGGGTAAGGAAGGCAAAGGTAATGTAGGTAGATTACCCATAGTGTGGGTGTGGTAGGCCGAACTGAACAAACGGTGACCAGTCAATTCGAATCTTAATGTCTTAATTTATTTTCATTGTTCGTTCGGTGGAACTTTTATTGTGCATTAGGTAATTGTCTGCCTTTACCGCTGGCTGATTTCGGCTTCCTACCTGCAATTTGATATTAATTTCAGTTTTTTTTTTCTCTTTCAAATGTTTGCTTATTTTATTACGCCTTTGGTATGATTTGCAATGTTTTTTATGTATTTTTGAAATATAAAATGTGTTTTTGGTAGATAACTTTAGAGAAGTGGAACGTAAAAGGGGAGCCGGGAGGTAGATAAATGTCTGCTATAAACAGTATCCAAAGAGGAGCTATCGAGATGAAGGAAGGAGGAGAAGACAGTGAGTAGTTCATTTTACCTACCACATGGAGCCGCAGCCCGGCCACGGGCCGGGAGACCACCAAAGAAGACTTTGATATACGCTGTCTACTTTGTCTCTGGTTTTGTTGTTGTTGCTGTGTTTTCTTTTGTTGTTGTTGTTATTGTTGTTTACTTCATTTGACTTGGTGCCGGCGATGTGAGCACTGAGGTGCGGTGTGTAGGGTAACGTTCGTTTTTTTTCTTTCTTATTTTGAAGAGGAGAGTAGCATTTTCAATTTCTTCGTTTTTCTTATAGTAAACGGTGATGTGTGTTCAGCAACGGGGATTTCGTATCATTTTTTTTTATTTTCTTTATTTGTTTATGGAATAGATTTGCACGAGTTCTGTTTGTTTTGTAGGATTATTTTTTGTCAGGTTAGATTACTTTATCTAGACATTTTCTTCACTTAACTTGTACATATGTAAGTGTAGTAGATTTGTTCCTTCTAAGATATCTACGTTAAGGTTTTTTTTTTGGAGAGTGAAACGATGAATTAATATTAGTTGCATTTTATTGGTAGGTTATAGCTAGCGCAGTAATGAAAGTCCCAATAAAACGCTATATTCACACCATAATTCACCCCCAAGTTTGGTATCCGTGGCATTGTGTCAAACTCTTATGTCAACAAGAAATCACAGTGTAAATTTATTAGGAGTGTTTTTTGGCAAAGCTATTCGCATCCGCAGTGAAGTAGGATTTTACTCACACTACAAATACAACAACTAGCTGCCCATAAAAATAGATGTTGAATTTGGCTTGGGATATCATGTTTGACATAAAAAGATTTCATTCACAATAGATTATTTTTGTCATAATACCTATAAGATTTGCATCAAACATTTCTGTGCATCTGAAAGGCTTCGTTCATAGCCTTGATTATGTGATTACAGGTACTCCATCAATCAAGATTATATGGAGTAGGAGAAATCATGATGATAGTTATTTTGATAAAATTGAATTTCTTCTGCATGATAGTCTAATATATGTATATAAAAATAGGTTTAACAAAGCTCATAGTATATAAACCTCTTTTAATAAAAAGGTTCATGTGTGTAAACGGCAACATAAGTGGCTGAATTCTTCTAAGCAAATTTATACCCAGTTCTTAATTTTGTAAGGAAATATGTCTCGATGTTTTAAAATTTCTTTTAATGCGCCCCATCTACTGGATGTTTATTTTACTATGCCTATAATATTCCCATAAGTGTAGGCAATAAGCTGACAAAGCTTCATTGTAATCGGGTGAACAGTATGGCAGCGTATCACATACGAACAAACAGACAAAAAAAAAAAAACTTTTATTATATTAGATGTTTAATGTTGATTGAAAAAAACTGAAAACCTAGTCAAGACTGAATCTATTGTGCAGATGAAATGTCATACTGCAGGTGAAAATGGTTGTCTTTACTAAAATCTGCAATCTTCATCACTTGTATTTCCTATAATCTTGAAGATTTTTCCCTCTCTATCGAACAAGTATGATTTTTTGAATTTTGTATCCTTTTCTCAGATGTTTAGATGCAGATCAATGAAAAGCTTTTGAAGAATGTAAAAGTTAAATATTTAAGACAGAGTAAAATAGTAGATAAAAAAAAAAATAGTAGATAAAAGAATAGTCCTATGTATCTTCTTCCACAACCACAAAAAAAAATGCCCAACCGAAACCGCAGAACAAAATGGAACAGAAAAAGTTAAGAGTTTAGATAAGAATAAAGTTTTTATAAAACTAAATTAGCACATATGTACACTATTTTTGCAAAAAAAAGTGTCTGCACTTTAAAGTTCTTCAATTTAAAAGTTTAGGTATTGTGAATTAAGTATTTGTAATTTCCAAATCAAAAATTCTGCTAAGACCTATAATCTTGAAGTTATTTAATTTAAATGAGGGGTACATTAAAAAAAATATTTTAAATAATATTTACTGTTGTTGCGTTATTAAAATGGATTTTTGTAACAAATACCAACCACCAAACACAATTGCCATTTCATCATCCATGATCGTTTATAGCAAATACATCATTCTACGAACAAACCCTGTTGTCTCAAGTAGTCGAAAGGTCAATTTTAACATAAGATAACAGGTGGATGCCGATGTTTTTTTTTTTTTGGGAAATCAAACTTCACTGCCCATAGCTTTAGGGTAGGGTTAAGTTTACCAGTTACCGACCAGTCATTAGTATCCGGCCACTTTCTATTAAATGGTTTATAAAAAGACAATTAAACATTGCCTGAAAACCGAACTCAGGATCTCCGAACATATTATCTATTGCACCACTGGCACCCGCGTTCTAGTTCTCTTCTCGAGCCACGACCTGTATGCCTCCGAATTGGCTTAGTTTGCCTGAGTCGAACTAGGTGTTTCTTGGAGGTACATGACTTTCCGTTTCTTATGACATTGGTTGAGATTGGTGTTCCAGGTTGATATTATCAGCCGAGAGATTTCTCGCTAGAAGCTGCTTCAGATTGATTTTTCTCTGCGTGGTTATTAATTTTCGATATTAACTCACACAACAACACCAGCGCTGAGATCAAACGAAGAATACCTTTTGGCAATTGCTGCTTTTTCGGGCTTAAAAAGCTATTGAGTAGGACATCATTTTCCATTCCACCCCATAGGGATGGTCCATTCTGAGCACCAGGCGAACATGAAAAGAAACAAGCGCAAATTCCCAAAAGAGTTCCACTTAAATTCAAAAAGAACAAGACGAGAAAAAGAAATACAAAATAGGCGGAGTTTTGTTAAAGTAGAAAGTAGATATTGAGGTGTGTGTGTGTGTGGATTTAACGAGAGGGTTTGTAGGTGTTAGTTTACGGGCTGTATGTTGGTGTGGCTGACATCAATGTTTTCTTATGACGTTATCACGTATAGTTATCGTCCGTAAACCGACTTTACAGACAAGCAACTCTTTTTTCTTTTTTCCCAATAGCTTTCTATTGTATGCTAAGATTTAATTTTTCTCTGTGTGATCCCCTTTAGTTCTTTAACCTTTCCGAAGTTATCACCTTTAAATTCCATAGAAAACATAATTATATGTCATTACGTACATATGTTCGTCTACTACTGTGAAGTTTTTAAATCAATAATTATTTTGAATTACAAAAACAAATAATTTTTAAATTTTTTTATTATTTAATTAAAAAAAATTAAATTCCATCATCAGGCGTAGTCGAAAGTTTGGGATGTACTACGTCTGATGATGGAATTTATTTCCGAAACGCGTTGCATTTTAAATATAGTAAAACTGTGTTAAATTTGTCTTTTAATTTTTTTTTATTAAATAATAAAAAAATTAAAAAATTATTTGTCTTTGTAATTAAAAATAAATATTGATAATTATATCCCCTAAAGACAGCTTTTAAGAACTTTATTTCCTTAAACATGCTAGATGGATTTTTTTTATAAATGTCAAAATTTGCTCGATTTTCTCATATAATTACTTATTTATCAACCCATGAGCCATTATTGTCTAAACTTCATATACAAACTTCAAGACCACCTCAAAGATCCATTAACCTTCATCGACCTAATGTCTAATCCAAAATTATGCGTCAAACTGCACCAAGTCTTCCGCAAAACAAACATTAACTATCTCCAAACTCCAACTCTAAACCACAAATTCATTTCAACTTTCAGTGTTAATTAATTTTTAATACCTCCAACTAAATCCATAGAAAAAAGAGAAAGAAAATAAACAAGTCGAGAAGAAGAAAAGCAATCAACTTAGCGGTAGGTAACCCAGAGCGTAGCGCAGTGGCAGCCTTTGGCAATCAAGACCGGCATACAACGTTCGCATATAAAATGCAGAATTCATTACCGCAATGGCCCCCAAAGAAGGACGACCCATGGATGACGAAGCCCATCGATCGACTTTGCAGTACGGGGGCAAAGGCAGTACAAGTACGCGCCTTGCCTCGGCACAACAAGGCGCATAGTGCCACCGCGTACGCAGAACGCCGCGCACAATTTTACCCAGTGGCGGCAACCTTCAAAGCCATCAGTTGAATTATTACAAAGTGATGTAGCATGACTAAGTACAATTTTTACTCCCCTGAATGAGTCGCGGCAACCACAGCCGTAGTAGTATAGTGTGAGAAGACTTGATAGAATATAAAAGGCGATCCCGTAGAGGAAAAAAAAAACGGAAAACAAAAATCATAATAATACTAATTATTACTTTTATTACGGATTTTTATTGTAAGTTTGGATTCTCCTTTTCATCATGGCGGTGATCATTTGCTCTTCACTCATACTGGCCTTTTTGTGTGGCCGGCAAAGATGACGCAAGGTGTCATTCCACTGACAGTTCTAATGCTGCAGATGACATCTCTTTCTATCTATACAAATCCATTAAACTCCCATGACACATCAATTCTTCGATATCTACGGCTTTCTCTATGTGTGCCATTTGAATTAGGTTCGCTCAGCGAGAGTGGGGACGACCTACCGCAGCCAGGCTTTGAAATAATCCAATCTCTTCAGTCTTCACTGACAGTTACCACTCTTTCATTTCAGGTAGACGTATGCTGAGTCTTTACCTACAGCATTGTGTCCACTGAACCGAAAAGATTATACCCAGGTTCTTCCTTAGATCTTTTCAGCTTCGTTTGTTCTTTTTTTCTGTATGTTTTTGTTCCTCGATTTTCTCCGATTTTCAGTTATGCACCGCAACCCCCTTGGATTTAGAAGATTAGGTGTGCACTCTGCACAAGTGAGTTGTATAGAGCGAGGAGTGACAGTTGTTGGGAAGACACTCTGTTGAGCCTAATCCTCTCTTCTAACTTCTTAGCTATTTCTCAACTCTCGACTCGAACCTTTTGTTTGTGTCTTTTAGCTTCTTCCACTTTTTCCATTGATTCTGGTTAAATTCAAAACAAAGGAAAATGCATTCGAATTCATCGAACACACATTGAGATGTAAACACGAAGTGACACCTTAATTGGTCTTTCACTAGAAGTGCACGCATCGGTTTCATTCTCTCTCCTAGTCACATAGTTTCTATCTTCGTGCAGTCTTCAGATACTTAGATACATATACGGCAGTATAATAGCTCAAGAAGACGGCGTTTTATTGGGAAATTCGGACAGAGGATACAGATCAATGTTCGGAATGATAAATGGAATGTAATTGAATTTGACAGATAGATGATGATGATGATGTTGTTATCTATCTGTCTTCTTTGATTCCCTTTGGATTCTCGGGCGATCCTTTCAAGATTCTTCTTCGAACCCACTAATTCTATTGATCCCTTTTGAGCATTACGGACTTTTGTTAGGTGTGAGAATGTTAGTTTTTTTTTCCTGGATATTGCAAAATATCTTCATTCAATTTGTACGTAGTATATACACACAAAACTACTCTTCTAAGAGAGATGAGGTGAAAATTATTTCTGACGAAATATGCGGTAAGTGAAAGAATTCGGATCTTTGATCTTTAATGCCGGCACTAATGAATGCGTTCGGTTTCGGACATCGTAAGAGGCGGTAAAGTTGAAAGAACATCTACCAGAGTTGCAAGGTAAAAAGAGGAAGTTGTGTTCTGCCTTTATAGAAATAAAACAACATGTACCTTTGCACTTAAGCCACAAACACCACATAAGTTCCAATAAAGTATAATTATCATTGTACTGACAGAGGTTAAGAAAACGTTGATGTCTCAATTTGGAAGTTTCCTTTTTGAGGTTTTATCAACCACCTGGCTTTTACGTTAGTATCAAGTGGAAATGT